>CAMTZC010000007.1:7500-10007500 GCA_947086505.1 Morpho deidamia | reverse complement strand
TCGATAGCTATAACTCCATCTCGTGATAACTTAAGTTTGTGTAATTATCAAATTAACAATAGAATTACTTGTTTTCGCCAAAGTATTGGCACTCAAATCTGATTACAACAATTATATTAATTGCCTTCAGTTTAATAACATTCTAAAGTAAGTTGTCGAGAAGCTCTCTCAGCGTGTTAGTTTTAATCGTTTGCAATTTGCCATTGATTCAATTCGTTAGGCAAAGTAAATCGTTCCAAGATTCTGTTTCAAATTATAGCTACACTGCTGTAGCTTGTTTATTTGAGATACGTGTTATTACAGGTTTAATTAAGACAGATTAAGGTGGACATACTCCTGAAAATACTTCGTAAACGCAAGTACTGCTACTTGCGTTTATGAAGTATTTTCAGCTCAATCTTTGAAAAAGTAATAGTTACATAAAAAAATACATATTTAATCTAAATTAAATCGAATATATAGTGATTTTGTTTATATAGTGATTTGAGTTAATATTATATATTTAAAAGCAAGTAGAAAAAATAATAAATGAGAGATATTCGATTTAAGATAGACCTACCATATTAAACCCCCATTAGATAGACTGAAGAAAAGTTGAAGGAACCGCTGGATTCAAGCAGTTTAAAATCGTAAAGCGTTTTTATCCCTGAAGGGAAGGGAAGCTATATAGCCTGGATGTACATTGGTTTAAGAGAGAGAGAAATAAATGTTAACGTTACACAGTATTAGATCCATATCAACGTAACTTTTTTGCGCTCACCTGTACATTACTCATAAAGGTCTTCCAAATAATTGCCAATATAATATTATGTTACTAGCTTAAATGTAAGCAGTACAAAGTTCAGATTGAGTCTATAAAGGTGACACTGTAAGCCTCGTGTTTTGGACTATATTCATTAGGCTGCTTCAAATAAGGCTTAAATATAAATTAATTTTATTTATCTTTAAAAATAAAGTTTAGTATCGTTAACAAATTCCGGCGTGTGGTATCCGACTGAGTAGAGTGATCGAAGACGACTAAGGTAAGTTGACCCACCGTGTGCTGTCAGTCTAAGTAGAATAGACCATCCTCTCTTACCGAGGTGTCCTAAAAGGCGACTAAGGTAAGTTGACATCTGGCAGGCGGCGATCGTAAAACAACTAGCCAAAACATATAACAACATGTTTATAACATGTTGAGCCGACCCCACTTAAAGTGGGATAAGGGCAGGAGAATGATGATGATCCGGATCGGATGATTAAATGACTTGATCGGTAACAAATGACTTGATTGATATTACAGGAATGTGTATAAGTCTCTTCGCTTATCTGTTTCTGATGTGCATTGCCAGTATGTATCTTTCCTGTGAACGATAGTAGTATGGATAGAAGAGTAATCAGACATATCTTCAGCAAGCGCACTCCACCTTTGCATCCTAATGAAAAGCATCAGGAATGATTGCTTGAAAGCACTTACACGACAAAAAGGTTTACCTAATAAAAATGATACATGTTTAAAATTGATAGTGTGTTCTTAGCGTTAAATAACTCATTAGCATAAACTTAAGTAAACACGTCTTTATCAAGCTGATTAGTTAGTAAACTTTGGATTGGTATTCGCCCGGTCGCTTCCTTACTAATTGTTTTAAATGGCACGTCTCCGTAAATACAATTGTCCTATTTATTAAATGTCGGGGTCCTAACCGGCACCGTGTTGAATTATAACTCTTTTTAATAAATTAAATTATACGTTTCGGGTCAATTATTTCTGTAAAATATTTTCTGTTTAATACTGCCTGTATTTGAAGACAAACAATCTATACTCATTTAGTGAAATAAATTTGGTTATGAATCCAGAATAAAAGGAAAGTTTTCATTGTTTTCTCACGTGAAATAACTGGGTGAAATTCGAAATTTCGACAGAGATAATGGCTCAATGAATCACATGTCCCAACAGTAAATAGGTGACTTTTGACTGTTATCACAGTGAATTCATTCTAAATTATATTAATAAAACTTACAAAAATAAATAAATTCGCAAATATTTAAATGAATATATCGATAAATACTGTGCCTATTAGTTCTAACGATTCTTTTAGATTTCGGATGCGTTTGGTCTTCCCATCATAAATTATCAATACATAGCAGGCAGGCTTTCATCCAACCGTGCTATCATCATCATGTCGGCATTCCTAAAATATTTAAGGATTTATGACTATATAATATGTGGGTGTACAATATAAGAGGGGTGAGGATATCCCTTAAAAAGACTTATGTCCAGGAGTAGACATCCATCGGTTGAAAAAAAAGACGAAGAAGAAGTAAAATGTAAAAAGTAATTGGATTGCAATAATATACAGACCCCGGCTAAACTCAGCAATATAGTTGGTTACAGAGATATTTTGCGATCTAAACGGTGCCTTGTCCAAATACACAACATGTGTATATAACTGTTTTACATACAATATGAACTCGCTTGTATAGAAAAAAAGAAAATCTTTATTTGAAAACAATTTACAAATAGAAAACAAAATTACATTTTTACATATTCAAATTTTGTGATCAAATAAGGTCTCCTACTCAGCAAAAGTGCCATAGCATGGCATTTAATTAATATATTTTAATTATAAATTAATTAAATTACAAATTATTACAATAATTATTTATTTATTATTATTATTTATTAAAATAATTTAATTAGGCATGCGAGGTCACAGAAGGTAGCACGTATGTCAGATTGAATCACAACATACAATTAGGTGGTGCAAATAAGCTCAATTTCATCATCATTTATCATTCTCCTGCCCTTATCCCACTCTAAGTGGGGTCGGCACAACATGTTACAAACATGTTGTCAAATGATTTGGCTACGTATTTTACGACCGGCCGCCTGCCTGACGTCAACTTACCTTAGTCGCCTTTCACGACACCTCGGTAAGAAAGGAGGGTGGTCTATTATATTCTGCCGGATACCACAAGGCGTGCATAAGCTCAATTTCATTAATGAAAAATATACGAGCCATACATTTTGCAGCGCTGCGCTAAAGAAGCTCGATAAACTTTCAATAATATTCGCATACTGCTCACTACTAGTAGAATAGAAAACGTTGTCTTCAACGATACGTTTTAAATACCGACCTCAGCTAAAAACTATCGCTTAGTGTTATTATTTAGTCGATGGTCGACAATTGCAATGAACATATCTACGACGTAGTCAGTCGTATCAATATATGGGATAATTTATTTTAATGTTAGTAGCCCATTGTCTTGATTGGTTTGATCGGTTGTATTATTCACTCACTCGTAAATATTTACTAGTTTTAAAAAAGATAATTTTGATCTAAAATAATATTTTTAACGATACCAATAACATGAGATAGTTATCGGGGTAGTAATTTAATGTACTGTTTCATAACTAATTTGACCCTTGAGGATTAATTTTGGATTAAATAACTATTTATAAAATGTAGATAATAGCAAACAATAGGTAAAAACAGTGTAGGTAAAATCAAATTATATTTCATACAATTTTTTGGAAATATAAGGCTTACAAACTTGACAGGTTGAATTTGCTGCGAAAATTTTCTAAATACGAAGAGGGGTTAAAATAAGGATGAACTTTTGTAAGTTGATTGCCAGTTTTATATTTAGAAACAAACGATGTATTTTGAATAGAAATAAATAGGAAGTAATTAGAAAT
Organism: Morpho deidamia; assembly: GCA_947086505.1. Lineage (NCBI taxonomy): Eukaryota > Metazoa > Arthropoda > Insecta > Lepidoptera > Nymphalidae > Morpho > Morpho deidamia. Next base: position 10,003,821 of record CAMTZC010000007.1, on the reverse strand, counting down.
TTAGTGGTGATTTACTCAATATTACATAATATGTTAAATTTAAACTTTGAGTTTTAGCTAGAATAAAATACTGAAGCTACCAGCTAAATTGTTGTAGTTGGTGCCCAGTTCACTTCTCGTTAGCAGTCACTTGGGACCCTGTGGCAAATGTTACACCATCAGCGAGAATACTATCAGAATAGCAAAGCCCAAAAGCATATTTTAAATATAAGATATTTCGAGTATCAACTACGTGGCAATCAATTTTTTCTGATATTTTTATAAACTTACAATCATCTAAACAAAACATGTTTTTGTAAGTGAAAAGTGTATTTATTATCATAAGATTTCTTACTTATTTCATCCGTAAAAAACAAATATGCCCAGTTTAAAAGTCGACACCTATATTGCTCATTCATTAATTATCGCATTGATTAGTGGAAGTAGAATCATGTAACTTTAGTTATAGCTCTATTGTGACGATCAGATTATATTCGAACAAATAAATACATTTTTTTCAATCTATTTTAAGTCATTTATTGTCCGTTTTATGATATCTTTTTGGTGACTAACGAGTCACCAAAGTTCACGTGGTAGATATTTATTGTAAAGGCTTTATAAATTGGTTTAATTGGGAGACGACAATTATGTGAGATAATAAATTACTATTGAATGTTTTATTGAAATCAAATGCATAGAGATTATAATTATAAGGTATTATTTTATACGCTATAGCGTAAAGTAACAGTTCGACAATATTCCTTTTTAACCATAATGCACGCCAAAGACGTTAACTCGTTAAATATTACAACTGAATTAAAACCCTCATACACATGAAACGAAATTTGATTGCCAATGTGCTATTAAGTTTAAAAGAAAATTACGTATACGTTTCAAGCAAGACTTTTTGATTCTTTTGTTAATTCAAGACTAGTTAAGTTAGTTAAATGATTGTAAATCTTAAGGCTACGAAGCCTACGAAGTGAGACAATTTATAGTTAAACAGTTATACTACTAATATCCTAACTTATACACTAATAAATATATATTTTTATATAAATAGTATATTGTAAATATAAACCATAAATATACTAAATATATGATAAATAAAATAACAATAATATATACATAAATGTCAACAAATATATTATGGGAGTAACGAAATATAACGTTTCTTTTATCTAAGATTAAAAGCACTGGAGGAAAGATTAAGACTCTCATAGATAATACTGTATAGCAACGAGTTCCATAGACGTGCAGCAAGAACTGTAAGAGATTTGGCAAAAAAATATAGTTATTTATATGTAGTAACAGTATTAATTGCAATTGCAATGGCGTGAATGTATATTTTATTGACGAATAAAATATGGTATGAGTGACATGTATTGGTATGGTACAGTCGATGCTTTCAACTTCTCGTAGGCAATCACTGGGGACTGTGAGGCACATGTTACATTATCACTGGGAATTCAATGAATTCGGAACTATCTCGAATTGCATCCGCCACAATGAGATGGGCGCTTTTAGCGGAATTAAACGCTCCACGTCTGTCCACATGTTTCACTCACGGAATGACCACCTGTTTGTAGTTTTTTTTCCATTAGCGAAAGAGTTGACCGTTGGGTTATCCGATTTAGTAATAGATACGAGTACATATTAATACTATAGTTGGGTCTATAAATTACTTTAAACGGAATCAATTTTTGATATAAGTACGCGTTCGTTAGTCCATTGCTTTGCGAGTTATGCGTATGTTAAAGCTTATGCCTTCTCTTTTTATAAAAGTAATGAAAATCTTGAAATAAAGAAATATTGATATAATCAGCTTTTACCGCTGATTAATGAAAATAAATGTAATGCTAAATGCGGAATATAGTAGCTGTTTTCATACACGATAGACATACATATGCATGATTCGTAAAACGCATACAGTACAAACCACCACCATACTACACTGTATATATTCACTACCGCAATCTCAACAATCGTTTTTCCGCGTACTGCAAGTATCAACATCACGACAAAATCGCAAAACACACATCCTCCTCTTTTTAACTAGAACTTTTTCAAAACTTTTAAAGCATACAATATACTTGTGTCACTGGTTCTTCATCTAAAATTTCTTAAAAATAGAGTGACAATACGTCTGGGAAAAGGTGTCAAGTTACGAAATATTGGATATATTACGACTGATAAATGTTGTATGTATAACGCGTTTACGTAAGTACCGCGAATCAAACTAGATGGCGATGCATCGAAAAATTCCCGTTATCGCTTGGTGCGCGGAACTTGTATATAAGCAAGACATTTGTTTATTATAACTCTTTTTTTCTCTTTTCTTTGCCTTCGTCTTTCCATATCGGACAAACATTGAATCAACAATTTGAATCAACAAAAATCATGCATCATTGTTAAAGTAAAATAAATCGTGTTTCGGATAGCTGTGTGATATTATTCAACGGCCGTACTTACACACTGTTCGACTGCAACCCAGGTCCATGTCCAACATTAAAAAAAACACTTAATTTTAACAGAGTAGGACTGTTTAAATATTGAATTTAACCTGGTAACGAGAATTGTTAACCCGTGCGCTATATCGTGGCTGGCAATGAATTAAATATTAGCGTCACGTGGTGACATTTCGCGACGCCATTCGATGCGAAAAATTTAATTGAAAATAAATATTTTTAAGTTGGCGTTGGCAGCCGATCGGTTCTTGTACCCCTAGAGACAAAAAATATGTTATAAAAATATACATTTACGAACAAGATTTGATAGATGTTAATTACAAAAACGAAAACAAACTTATGTTCTAATACTGTATAGTTCTTTTTTACTGAGCTGTGGATCCTACTCGGATTCCTCAAGGCTTCTTGTAGCATCCTCAGCAAAAAAAAAATGTCAGCCCGATGTATGTTTACAACACCGTTATTATTATTTTTCATACTCATTTCTCTGAGTCAAGATCTACGTGTAAGTTATTTTTTTTAATAAAACAACTTAGAAGTCATGTTCATAAAATAATGTATAAGTCCCAGGATTTATTTCCTTTGGGTTTAAAAAGATCCCTTACAAACCATTATTAGACCATTTTTCTAAACGTTATCCTAACACAAGTAGACATTATGAATGTTTTATGTAATGATAAAATTATGACTACCAGTCTGTCGCCATAAGAATCGCCTTTCCATTTCGGCAAGAAGTTCGAGATTTATTATGTACGAAAAAGTAAAGAAAAATGTTCTATCTTGGAAATAACGTTCTGCTACGTATCATTTGAATTTTTTTGCAGGAAGATGAAAATTTATTGTAAAATTGTAATTTACTACAATTCCAATTTTTCGAAGATGCTGATGTAAGGAATATAAGAACAATGTTTAAAAATGTTTGGGAGTAGAACTTAAACATAAGCCTACAATAAAACCCGCAACCGAAGTATTATTAGAATATTGACTCTACGATACGAATCTCTACGAATTTACGTTGCGTAAATTCATGTATAAATATTTAGTGTTATATAGTGGCAAATATTACAATACTTTCTGTTATTAATTAATATACGGATAAAGTAAGATTCTTTACACCATGTTTTTGTACTACGGATTATACTAATATAATTTTTATCTACTCTGATACTATAATACAAAGATTATAAAACTGAAAACAAAATTCTTATGACAAACATTACGTACAGAACAAAAATTAAAAATTAAGAAGTTTCATTAAAAAGTTATATTATGATACAAGTGTCCATACAAGACCTGTATCGTACAGGTCTTGTATGGACACCTGTATCATAATATAACTTTTTAATCATAACGATACACCTATACAACTTCCAGCCGGACCAAGGAGGTTGAAAATCTACTTTAAAAAAAAAAGGTTCAATGAATGGGTCCGCGGCGACGCAACACTCATGCGCAATCGATGTTTGCGCCTTGGTGCCAATATATGACATTTAAAAAATGTTTTCAATATTTAAACGAAGTTTAGTGTTGTCTGTAAAAAAATAGGTTTTTGTGTAAAAACATGTCTGAGAGCGGGGATAGTGTTAATTGTACACCACCAGATATTCTGAAAGCTGCGTCAAACATGACCGTGAACCTGTTGCCGACGAAATCTAGGAGCAACTATATTAAATGTTACCACGAGTTCATGGAATGGAAACGTACGTTTTACGTATTATAGTATCAGAGTAGATAAAGTAGTGTATGATACTGTACATAACTTGGTCTTATAACACTCGTGTGACACTATAAAAAAACTCGCCTGCGGCTCGTTTTTTTAAACCACACTCGGGTTATAAGAACCCTTATTATGCAACAGTATCATAAACTACTATTCTTTCCTATTATTATTCTATATTACTTTATTATCTACATTATATAATGATATTTAGTTCTATAATCTATTGAATCTCTATGTATCCAAATCGATCTAAAAGATCGTGCGGGATGTCTTTTGGGCATCTTTTATAAAAATATTCAATAACACATATGCTTAATTCGATCAATATTAATGGGTTGATATATAGTATGGTTTATAATGTAAAAATAATGCTTCGCTTCAGCCACTACGGTCCTACAATTATAGCGCGCTTTAATTACTAAGGGATTGCGGGATTATTTGATATCAGAACTCATCATACGCTATAGAGACAAGGAAAACGTGAAGAAACTTCCGTATGAAATTTATGGGATATGTACATAATCCAGCAGCACGTTGGACGTATTTTCCATATCCTTTCCAAGAAGGAGAAAAAAGGGCTTTATCTGGTGACTGGCATAGTAACAAGCTGTTACTTTACTTGATTTACTTGACTACATGTTTAGTATTAAGCGTTGCTTACTTTATCATCATCATCATCATCCATCATCCTCCTGCCCTTATCCCGTTCTAAGTGGGCTCGGCACAATATGTTACAAACATGCTGTCACGTTATTTGGCTACGTATATTACGACCGGCCGCCTGCCTGACGTCAACTTACCTTAGTCGCCTTTTACGAAACCTCGGTAAGAAATGAGGGTGGTCTGTTCTACTCATCCGGATACCACACGACGGCCGTTGCTTACATTAGCTATATTTAAAAACTATTCTGTACCTTATTTAAAGATCTGTAACACGTCCGGTAGCAATTTAAGTTTTTTGACAGACTGATAGTAACGAAAAAGGTGAAATTATAACGACCTAAGTGAATATCTTCCATTACTCGTGTGTTTACCATTTTACGTGACACTGGCAGAGTGGCAGAGTGATTTGCGTCTAATTTGCACTGTACAGGCCATAAGGAAAGTTAATAATAAGTGAACATAAGGAAATCCAGCCGACCTAAAACCCTAGGCCTAGGTAGTGTATAAAAACGGAAAATTCGGTACGTTCACTGTATTTATGCCAGTCACAAACTGACACCATCCTTATACCTACCAGTATTAATAATTAAAAAGGCTGCGCCCTCGTACTAAACACTAACGTTTAACGTCGATTACTAGCATAAGAGCTGGTAACATTCGGTCCAAATAGCTACAAAACTGCCAGTTTCAGTTCCGTATTTCGTTTTTCGTGTTCAGCACTTAATATTGCATGACACTCGCGCATGTTACACAATTAAAGCGGACGATGTCCACGAAAACATGCTCCGAGCACTGCTCTAATTACTTGCAAACAACGTGTGCTATAAAGTTGACCCTAAAACTGCCGCGCATATTACAGGCAAATGTAATATTCGTTAAGTTGTCTGTGAATAATCGCCGAGATAAGAATTACTATAACAATTTTAATTATTTTATTGTAAGTTCAATGATGAAGCTGTATGTGAGAACTAATAACTACAATTCGAAGGTACTACGATTTTTTTACAACAGGCAGGAGTTGCAAGCTTAAAATTACTGTCCTACGGGTGATACAGTTTCGAGTAGAGAGTTGGTTATACTCCGATATATTATTTAGGTATATAAGTTGTATGACAATTTTCTATCATCACCAAGTATTTTATATACTTATGATATAAATAAAGAAATATATTATTTATATGATGAGATGATGATTGACCGTCTGACTGAGATGTCAATTAAACTTGAAAGTGAACCGAATTGTAGATTTTTTTAAATACGATTATAATTAGTACATCTTAAATCTAACATTTGTTCGTTGTTAAAATACCAAATATAGATAAAGACCACACACAACACGTGATGCCATCGCGCGCCATCTTGCTTTCCGAGCCCTCGTCATTAAACTTACTATTAACAATATGACACTAGATTAAATCAAAGGCTAAAATATCGTTTTTCTGATGTTGGCATTTAACATGCAATACGCTATTCTTTTGCTTTATTTCTTGTCAAACTCTAGACATAGTTAAAGTATGACTAAATCTATACATATTATAAAACATAAATATTACAGCTGTATATGTGAGCAATTTTCAAAATCTACTGAAAAGATTTTTGGTTATAAAAAGTTTTAGTTTATAGGATATTCTTCGGAACGACTTGACCGATGAGATATAACTTTCACTGGAAGATAGAGGAGGTTGTGGAGCAACAAATGGGCTATATTTATCGTTTAGGCAGAAAGAACTATGTGACAGACTGATTTACACGCAGGCAAAGTTGTAGACACAGCTGGTAAACATATAAAAAAGAAGATATCATAAAAAAACATGTAGTGTAGTGTGGTGGTATATTAAAAGTTAAATAGAATTTCTTTCATCACTTATTGTAACAAAATAATTTTATAACTACTCATGTAAATATCATATTTCTCGTAAATATAATCATATTTCTCGCTTTTCTATAAAGTCAAATTAATGTATGAATTCATTTTATTGTAGGACACAATTAATTCCCCTTAGTAATAACGTAGTATTACTGATAATTGGTTCTCACAAACAATAGAATAATCGAGTGTGCGAAATAAAACTCAATCATTTTTAATTGTCCCATTACGAATGGTATTTACAACGCGGATTGATTTAATGGGTCACAAACATCCACTTATACATTTTTTTAATTATAAAATATAAAATCAAGGCTATTAGTGTCTATAGCAGTGTTTCTCAACCTTTTTTGTGCCATGCCACACCTTTTCTTTTCCATTCTCTCATATCATTCGTCAACTCTGGCGACTCTGGCAACTCTGGCACAATCCAACCATCTCTGTTTAGGCTTTCCTCTAGTCACATATCCATCCACATTCATACTCAACACTCGTTTGGTCACATGATTTTCATCCCCCCTCATTACATGTCTATACCATCCCAATCTTGCACCTCTCGTCTTTACTATAATGGGCGTAACTTTCATACTTCCTCTTATATACTCATTTCTTATTTTATTCAATCTTGACACACCACATATCCTTAATATTCTCATCATCATTTGCATGCACTCTTCTTTCATCTGCTTTTTCATTGCCCAAAATTCTGATCCATACATTGCGACAGATCTAATGACCGTTTTATAAATTTTCCACTTAAGTTTAAGGGGCATTCGGCGCACATATTGTTCCTGAGACCTTTCGCACTGCATTTAAATGGTTCGGAGTGAAAGGGTTAAATTCTTGTCAAGTCCATTCCCCCCTCATAACAATCAAATAGCCCCCATATGGAACTAGGGCGCCACGTTGGGAAACACTGAACTAGAGTCTATTAATCAATTAAGGTTTTTAGTATCGATTCTATATATTATATAATAAAAATTAATAGCTTGGTGGTAGAGTTTTACTGTCATCAGAAGTGAACAAGTGAAATTGCAGTGAAAAGATTGACAACAAGTTTTTTGTTTTGTTTCTGATTGTTGTTTCTACTGAATAATCCTTTCCAATTGTTTGTGTTACTTTTCGTTATGAAGGTTGTCGTAACAAAAGAAGGCGTCCCTAAATTCTCTTGATTCCACTAAATAATTACCTCATTCGTTTTCTTATTATATCATTTATTTATCTTCAGTATATTATTACAGGTAATTCACAATCTTGGATATGACAAGAAGTGATTTTCTGTGCAGAAAGGATTAATGTGAGTATATTATTTTCTTATTTTGTACTACATTTTACTTTTCCGCTGGTGGTATCTTTTTGATATTCTATTGATTAAAATATATCCGAGCCTCTTAAAATTCTTTGATTATATATTCATATACAACAAGATAAATCAAAAATCGATGAATTGTATATTATAGTCGTGGAACGATCTAATGTGTTCGGTCTTTTCAGGAAATTTGAAATTCAATATCGAAATAGTTACATTATAAAGCGGTTAATAATTCCGGAGTTGTATATATACGAGTAAGTGGAATATGTTGATAATAAATCCCAAGTTGAAAATACAAGTAAAATTGCATCACCACACACAAATATTAAAAAAGTCATCATGAATCTAAGAACCATTTTCAACCTCTGGGCGCTGTAAGGCCCAGAGGTTGAAAATAAAGATTGAAACTAAAAGTAGAAGAAAAGATGATTTTATTTTATTTAAATTTTATTTTCTATAATAATCTTTATTATTTTAATTACTAGTCTTCTTTGGTAATTGGGAAATAAAAAAAAATACGTATATACTTATAAAAACACAACACAAAATACCAGTCTTGGTCCATTCTCACTGTGGGAACCGACGGCCGTTTTATGACGCTAGTTGAGCTTCCGCACCCTACTCTCTGCATGTTAGACACTCAATAAGGGTTCTGCGCTCGCCAAAAAAACAGTATAATTCGAAAGAACTATGCAATGTAAAGAGAAATTCTAATTGACTCTTTTATCATGACGGAACAATTTATTTTTACTCTGGTAAGGCCGAAACTTCCCTTTTTAATTTAAGACTAGGCAGACAAAAATAAAGTAGTTGGAATAAAATGGAAGTTGGGTGGTATTTTGAGCACGTTCGCTCTACCGGTCCATGGTGACTTTTAATTAATTTGAAAAAATCTTCTGCTAACAATGTCCGAAAAACGGTGAGAACTTGGGAATAAGAACTTTTGAACTTTATTAACTTCTCTCAGTATATAAATTTTTCGTTTCGCTTTCAGAACATAGTTAAGTTAAAGTGAATTATGTATCTGTATGCTACTTTCTACATATAGTACATTAATATATCAATTTTAAGCTTTAGGAAAAAAACAATTTTACAGAAAGTTTTGAAAATTATTTTCATTTTTTTACAAACTTTTATAGTAGTTTAGTGGTGTATGTGCAGAATACAGTTAAAATTATATTATTTAAGGATTATTTTCTGCGTATATTTCAGCATAAAAAAAAAACATTTCTTGTGCCATGGATACAAATACTTTAAATGTATCGGTTTTAATCTTAGACTTTTTCGTTTTAAGAGAAATTTTATGCGTAAACAGTAATATTTTACCATTAACTTTCTACATGCATCCAAGTATAAAGTCTTTAAATTATTGCATCAATTAACATAACGCTTTTCGTTGACCTCGTAAAAATTGTTCATGGACCACAAATTTGGATGAAATTTCAATTCTTTAAAGAATGTACATAAGAAATGTTTTAAAATAACAAGAAGTAATGCAATAATTAGTTCTTAGTGCTGACTAAATTTTTCTTCTACTATTCAATTTCAAATTCAAAATATTCTTTATTCAAGTAAACTTTTAAACACGTGCTTTTGAATCGTCAACTCTACTGAGGAAGAATCGTTAAGGAATGTAAATATTCATCATCATTCTCCTGCCGTTATCCCACTCTAAGTGGGGTCGGCACACCATGTTACAAACATGTTGTCACATGATTTGGCTACGTATTTTACGACCGGCCGCCTGCCTGACGTCAACTTACCATAGACGCCTCTTACGACACCTCGGTAAGAATATATATATATATATATATATAATTACATTCTTTTTTTATTTTTATATACTTTTTCTTCTTTCTAAAATCAGCTGTTATTATAGAAAATTAATGACAGATCCAAACTATGAAATCAATCGTTTATATTAATAATGATCCCGATTTTTCGTTATGATCACAACTAATATAGTTAAAATATAGTCGTTAATAGTAGTTTATGATACTGTTGCATAATAAGGGTTATATAACACGAGTGTGGTTTATAGTGTCACACGAGTGTTATAAGACCAAGTTATGTACAGTATCATACGCTACTTTATCTACTCTCATACTATAATACGTAAAACGTACGTTTCCATTCCATGAACTCGTGGTAACATTTAATATATTATAGTTGCTCCTAGATTTCGTCGGCAACAGGTTCACGGTCATGATTGACGCAGCTTTCAGAATATCTGGTGGTGTACAATTATCACTATCCCCGCTCTCAGACATGTTTTTACACAAAAACTTATTTTTTTACACACAAAACTAAACTTCGTTTAAATATTGAGAAGATTTCTTAAATGTCATATATTGGCGCCAAAGCGCAAACATCGATTGCGCATACGTGTTGCGTCGCCGCGGACCCATTTATTGAAACCTTTTTTTTTAAGGTAGAGGTTCAACCTCCTTGGTCCGGCTGGAAGTTGTATAGGTGTATCGTTATGATTAAAAAGTCAATTATGATACAGGTGTCCATACAAGACTTGTATCGTAATGAAATTTTTTAATTTTTAATTTTGTTCTGTACGTAATGTTTGTCATAAGAATTTTGTTTTCAGTTTTATATCTTTTATTTATATCTTTGTATTATAGTATCAGAGTAGATAAAATTATTTTAACAATTTAGTAAAAAGCTTTGACTTATGATAATGACGTTAAGTTAATTAGAACATTCGATTAAATTAATCGACGTCAAACCATTAGTATAATTTAACAGGATAGTAACGAAGTACGTCTTATTAGATGGGGAATGTAGATATTTGGTATCCCTGTTCGCAGTTAAGGAATCTCCAAGAGCCGATTTGAATTTAATTTAATTCGGCTGGTAAGCTTATCTTCGGCTACAAATCGATTATACAACGAGCGTCAGAATGCTAATGAGTAGTGATATAATTTTATGTTAATCATGTAAGAAATTTCTTTATGAATTTGTTTTTCATATAACTTAAAATTCAATTAACTTACTCGCAAAAAATATATTTTGTTCGTTTTATTTTGGTTTTTCAAAAATTAAAACGTGGTTATCAGAAATATAAAAGAAATCAGAAAATGTGTTACCTATTTTAACTATCGTATGACAGACAAACGGCAGACGGCCGGTCGTAAAATACGTGGACAAATCATGTTACAACATGTTTGTAACATGCTGTGCCGACCCCACTTAGAGTGGGATAAGAGCAGGAGGATGAAGATTTTTATTACTTTAATATTTATAAATAAAAAACCGCTACAATAGCACTATCATTCCACCGCTAACGGGCCAGTCAATTATTTTGACTCTTTAATGTTTAAACTGTTTTAGGTTATAGCAGCACACATATATGCTGGGATATATCCGGTCGATATCAAATAAATGAGTGCGCTCGCTTTGATTCATGCGAATGGGGAGAGGAAAGTACTCGACAGCGAATAAAACAAATCAAACGCCCAGTGTAGGGTGCCGAACTGCACTACACTATTATAGACTCACTTTAACAGGATGCCCTGCAGCTATAGGTATCAGAAACGTGGAATGCCTACTAATATAATAAGTTAATATATGTATAGCCAGTGCCGTGTGGTATCCGGCTGCGTAGAATAGACCACCCTCATTTCCTACTGAGGTGTCGTAAAAGGCGACTAAGGTAAGTTGACGTCAGGCAGGCGGCCGGTCGTAAAATACGTAGCCAAATCACGTGACAACATGTTTGTAACATGTTGTGCCGACCCCACTTTGGGTGGGAAAAGGGCAGAAGAATGATGATAAAGCCAAGTCATAATATAAGGGTTATTTTCTTTAGTTAAATAATTTATAGAATTAGACGTTACTTTACGTGGGTCCATAATTCAAAAGTAATGAAAATATTATTTTGCTAAAAATTAAAACGATAGGTGATGTATATAATAGACAAAGCAGGAACCGACGTAAGCTTGCTGCCCCTGCTTTGCGCCTAGCAAAAGTACGTCAATCGTTTGTTGATTTGGGTATAAGATTCTATAATAAAATTCCGCAATCAATTTAAGCCATGATATTGCAGCAGATTAAAAACACTGTTAAAAAGAGGCTGATACAGACAGCCAACTATACTGTTGAGGATTACTCAGATGTGAAGAATGTGTGGATATAGCTACACTTCTACCCTGTACAAGACAGTAATGACTAAATGTAACTAGTTACAAGAATTATATTTTAAAAAGAGCAGCCGCTGAGTTTCTTGCTGGCTCTTCTCGGTAGGAACAGCTTTCCTAACCAGCAGTAGAGTTGACGATTCAAAAGCACTTGCTTAAAAGTTTACTTGAATAGAAAATATTTTGAATTATAGAAAAATATCAACTAAATAAAATAAAAGAAAGTAATGAAAATATTATTTGAATATAGTCCGCGATACAAGAAAATATATGCAATACTAAATGTAGAGTCTACTGTCCGTTCTTATACATGCAGGATTCCTAAAAACTCATGTACCACCCGCCACCAATAACACAAGCACTGCACACATTCACTACCACGATCTCAACAATCGTTTCGCCTCATAACCAAAAGCATCGTCAGACGATGATGAAGCTTCGGTTACACTATAACACTCTAACTCTAACTCTAATGTAACATGTTGTCCCGACCCCACTTAGAGTGAGATAAGGGCAAGAGAATGATGATATTTAATGAACCCCTAGACCATTGGACTTGCTATTTAAAAATGTTGAGAAATATCGGTACTTTATCCCCGTTGGTTGTAGAATATAGTGAAGTACCTTTGTGCAATCATTGCATGTAAAGTACCATCGTTCGAAAGTGAGGATATAACATGCCGAGATTGTACTTCGTATAGAAGTAATATTTTTATAATGATATGCAGTCTTTTGTTTCTTTGTTTATAATAGAATATACTTTTATTATTTTTTTATACTCTACTTAATCTTTTAAAGGCTTTTTAACTATAAATAATAATAAATATATATGGGACAAAAAACACACACGGCTGTCCATCCCTAAAGTAAGTACCTAACTTAATACTTAGGTTATGGGTGACAGACAACTAGTATATTTAATTTTGAATACAATTTAAATAAAGATATACACTCAGACTTGAAGAACCAAGAAATTTTTTATAGAAAATGTTTGGTTCTCGGTGGGAATCGAACCTTTGACTCGCGGAACTGAAAGCAAGGTCACCCAACTGAGCCAACGGGTCAGTCAGAATTAGAGTCAGTATTAAGTATTTAAAAAAATATTCCATATTTTTCTCCAACATCAAGAGCATAATTATCAAAACGAACTTAGTATATCACAAACGCTTGGGAAATATATTGGCAATTAAAATTAAAAATTCAGAAGTACTTGATTGTATTAATAAAACCGCAACTTTTCAAAAATGCAAGCACATGAAAAATGTTCCCGTTTTATTCGCGCATGTGAAGCAAGTGGCGCGTTAAATTGCAACAGCTTTGTGAACCGTTTGAAGCAAATTTAAAACAAGTGGAGGTTCTATTTAAAAGCGTCAATTTACATGACTGCCAGAGTGATACATTCTACTATAACCAAGGTACCGTATAAAAATCAAGATCTGGTTCCTGAAATATCAGTAATATAGATATTCTATATTACTGATATAGCTAAATGCATCATTAAGTAAAAGTAGTGTCGGGTGGATTAATTGGTTCGAAGTAACAATGCCTCGTATCACTCTTTGTGACCAGTAGGCCTACCACGAACTTTTAGAAAACGATACAATTCAAAGTCAGCACCTAAACTCAACCGCTTTCTTTTCGTACCATGAAGTATGGATTGCATTGGGGTTGCATGTTTGAAAAGGAAAACGTTATAGAACTATGCATAGCTCTGTATCTTTTACTCAAATGTTTTAGGACGCATTCCGAACATTCATTCGGCAACGACTTAAAGTGTGCGTCTTTAAGACGTCATTGTATGAAAAAGCAAAACAATTTAGTTTACGTCTTCAATTGAGTCGCAATAAGAGTTCTTGGTAGGCCTGCTGAAATGATTCAATTCGATAAAAGCCAACAACAAGGTTAGAGACGTCATGGCTGTCATTGCTAAGAATAGTTGGACGTGGGACACATTGGAAGAATGGACTCAACACGGCCTACAAAAAGAGTTCTCTAATGGCCGAAAGTACAGGGCGTGGCAGAACACCACAGTGCTTGGCTTATGATATCAGACGACACGGAGGCTGGGACTAGATGAAATGTGCAGAAGACCGCTGGGAGCGGAAGGAGAGGGAAAAGCTTACGTCCAGGAGTGGAATGAGAAAAAGCCACCACTATGATGATGAACAATGCACGTTGGTGGTTTGAAGGTGTTGGAATTCGGCCTTCCCACTAAAGGCGCAATATTAGCAAATTTTTACTTTTTTATCATGCTTGCTTGGAGTGAACCAAGATAGTAGAGGTTTATATAAGAGAAACAAGTTCTAATAATAATAAACATTTATCGATTGAAACAGTTATAACACTGTGACAACGTGACACGTCTGTTATTGATGACTAAAACTGTAACATTTTTTTATTGTTTCGTCAGTTTGCTTTGAGCATAACACGGCGTAAAGGCAGCGGACAAATGGTCTGCCAAATGAAATTAGTTCACGTACCTTATTCAGGTTTATGGAACAAACAACGTGTAAAATTGTGACAGCTTTGTGAATCGTATGGAGAACAGAACATTTAAGACAAGTGAATGTACACATCATAGACATCATGCATGTTTGTCTATTGTGGTGTAGATGTCATCTATTGTGTTGTACCTAAACATATTGCAAAAGTAATAATAAAAATTAATCAAAATTATTTTACTATAATCCGCGATACAGTAAATAGAAAATATATTTAGTGCTAAATGTATAGTGGACTATCCGTTTTTTCATAACTGATACATGCAGGATTCGTAAAAAAACATGCACAAACCTCTACCACTGCCACCACACTACACAAGCACTACACACGTCCACTATCACAAACTCAACAATCCTTTCGCCCCGCAACCGAAGCATCATCAGGAGATAAACTCCACGGCAAAATCAGAAAGCAACGCAAACAATAATTTTTATAAATTTTATTATTACTTTTGTATTATGGATTTCCGCAAAGTAACAGCTTATTCTATAAATTAAACATATTGCGTTGCACTTAAAGCTATTTTAAATCTGCCATTACATCAGTTGACGAAAACTATTAAAAGAAGGCTGTTACAGAAAGCCTACTGGTATCCGGCTGCATAGAATAGACCACCCTCATTTCTTACCGAGGTGTCGTTAAAGACGACTAAGGTAAGCTGACTTCAGGTAGACGGCCGGTCGTAAAATACGTAGCCAAATCATGTGACAACATGTTAGTAACATGTTGTGCCGACCCCACTTAGAGTGGGATAAGGGCAGGAGAATGATGAAGTGTGTTTAACTTTAACTGGTATAACTGCTCGCATATAATAGTATATATAGTATAGTATATATAGGATACAGAAAGCTATTGAGGATTACATAGACTGCGAGGATATAGGTACGAGTACTCTTCGACCCTGTGTATGATCGCAATATCTAAATGTAAGTTGTTATAAGAATTATATTTCGAAAAGAGCAATCGTCGAGTCGAGTCGAGTTGCTTCCTCATCTTCTCGGTAAGAACAACTTTCCGAAACGCCAGTAGAATTAAAGAGTCAAAAGCGCTTGTTTACTTATTAAAATTTTATTGAAATTTGAACTTTTTAATTAATCTCAAATTCTTAGTAAATAATTTGATTTGGTAACTTTATACTCTCCTTATCCATATTGGTTCGGCGATTTGACCTTGAAACGTATTTAGTAATTTAAGATTAAGATAACCTCATCATCATCAGCCTACATCAGTCCACTGCTGGACATAGGCCTCTCCAATAATTCGCCACTTAGCCCGATCCTGGGCTTTCTGTTTCCAGCCAGCCAGTTTAAGATAACCTGCCTTACTGCATTTTTACAGCGTTATGGGTCAAAGTTGGAGCTTTGACCCATAACCTTTCTTACTAATTTAAGTCTTTGCACAGAAGTTGGATAGTAAAAGAGAAAATAGTAAAGTTATTTTTCTTTGCTTTTCTTTCTTTTTTAGGCGATTGATATAAGCAAAATTATAATTTAGCTTCATTACGGATTTTGTTATTTTTAAGAAACAATTTAATCATATCAATAAAATGAGTGTATTAAAAATTTACTTTGAGTATAATATTTAAGCTATATACAAATATCATTGAAATATCATTGTTCAAATGTGCTTGCAAAATGAAAATTTTTCACGTATCATTCGCAGATATGAAACACGTGATGCTTTAAATTGTGAGCTGTGAGCAAATTTAAATCGAGTTTAGGTTTATTGTATGCATCCCCCTTTTTATTTACTAACTTCCAACGGCGCGAATAGATCTCTTCTGCGGATTTATTGATTGCGCAAACAACTATAATGGCTTTTAAAGTAACAATTGTGTGAAATAAATAAATATATGTAATAGTAAATAAATAAATAAAATGTAATAGTTAATAAATAAATATATCGGACACTTACACACACGGTCGTCCGACCCCAAAGTAAGTAACTTAATACTTGTGTTATGGGTGACAGACAACTGTTAGATATATTACATCTATAATTTTAAATCTCACCCTGGCTCAAGTCAGGACCAATAAATTGTTTATAGAAAATTTTGGCCCTCGGAGGTAATCGAACCTTCGAGCCGCAGAGCTGAACGTAGGGTCACTGCCCATTGCGTCAACGGGCCAGGATTTACATTGAAAACCTTAAAGTATTAGTCATTATTCCGATAGTACTTGCACTTATGAATCAAACAATATTTACTGTACTAACATTTTACAGAAAAGAGAAAGTTGTATATATACAATACATGCTGTAAGTGAGGAGTGTGCTTGAAAGACAAATTTCAGATGAAACAATCTGACAATGATTTTTATATGAATTGAAACCTTTATATTTATATAGAATACGTGGATATAGCTTCTTTTCAACACTGTACAAGACATTAATAACTATATGTAACTAGTGATAAGATTTATATTTTAAAAAGAGCAACCGCCGAGTTTCTTGCCGGCTCTTCTCGGTAGGAACAGCTTTCCGAACCAGCAGCAGATGTTGATGATTCAAAAGCACTTGTTTACAAGTTTACTTGAATAAAGAATATTTTGAATTTGAATTTGAATACATGAAATGATTTTACACGAGCGAATCGTCGTTCAAATCACGAGCAGATCCATATGAGATGTTCGTTAAAATGTGGTTAATTAAACTTAATCTAATGATTGGAAGCTCTATTTAAGCAAATAGTGACTGTACTTGCAGCCTCCATACTTCAATAGCTCTATATACGTGTAATGTTATAACATAAAACATTCGAATTTAACACATATTTTTTTTAACACATATAAGTGTATTGTGTATTTTGTATCTATATTTTGTGCTAGCTTTTTAGTTTGATTTGCTTCACTTTCTTATATATTTTTCAGAACATCGGTTGTAATTTTTATTAAAATTTTAAAGACTTTAAAAATAAAAAATAATCTTGCAATCAGTATTCTCGCTAGGAACTCTAATTGTCACGAAAACGTATGCAAATCAGAGTATTCTCATTCGAACGTGCGGAACTTCTACAGCATTAAAACACGAATACTTTCTGGAATTTAAAATTTTATGAATACATTTTACTAACTTAGAAAATATGGGATCTTCAGAGTGAAGTTCGCTGACCTCCGTAAAACAGTAGTGTTTTCGTCTCTAAAGGAAACTTAATCATAGTAATATAATATTTATATACATTAAAAAGTTGTGTAATATATTTTGATAGAATGATCGATTAATAAATTTAAAATTTAGAAAAAATAGAAAATTTAGACCACAAACTTTATAAATAACAGTTCGAGTTTAGAACCCGCGTACCTCTAGAAAAGAGTACCGCGTTTTCAGTAATGTAAATAAAAATAAATAGTTAATGGTTTTTTATAATATATTCAATGCAATCTATTTTCTACATGAACATTCAGCGAAATGTTGTGAGAAGAATTAAAATTTAATAGTAAAATAATATCTATTTAGTAATGTTTATAAGTAAATAGTTTATTTGAGAAAAAAGGTAATATTTTCGTAGCTTATATTTGGATATAATAATTCTCTTAAAAAACATTTTCACGTCAGTTACGACACTATACATATAAAAATTTCCAATCAAATTACAACTTCTACATATACACAATACATAATAAACTATTACACTCCGTCTTAGAGAGCTTGAATAAGAAGTACAAAAGAGACTTGCAAAAATGGTGACATACGACATCCTCTGATTTTAGAGCCACTTTAAAATTGCAAGTTACAAAGCCTTTGCAACGTAAAGCCCCTCTTAGTTTTCTGACGCGACGGAAACTAGAACATTCTCCTTATGCATGCATTTTGTAAGTCCATGAAACCTTAGCCTTTAATATTGATCTGCGTTTCTCGAGAACTACTAGATATGTAAAATGTAATTTCCATTAATAAAGGTAGCTTCTTTTAAATCTGATACATTTTTAAATTCTATACTACTATTTTAAACAGCCAGTTAAAAATAGTAGACATCATTTTTCGTTATAATTTCGCGTGTAAATTTTAGACTGTTAATTGCGACTTTGTCATTAAAAATATTAGGACTACAAAAGTAATAATAAAATTATTTTGCTATAATCCGCGATACAGTAAATAGAAAATATATATAGTGCTAAATGTATAGTGGACTATACGTTTTTTCTTACCCGTTACATGCAGGATTCGTAAAAAACATATGCACAAACCTCCACCACTTCCACCACAATACACAAGCACTACACAGGTTCACTATCACAAACTCCACTCCACTCCACCCCGTAACCGAAGCATCATCTCCTGATGATGCTTCGGTTACGGGGCGAAACGATTGTGAGTTTGTGATAGTGAACCTGTGCAGTGCTTGTGTATTGTGGTGGAAGTGGTGGAGGTTTGTGCATATGTTTTTTACGAATCCTGCATGTAACGGGTAAGAAAAAACGTATAGTCCACTATACATTTAGCACTATATATATTTTCTATTTACTGTATGGCGGATTATAGCAAAATAATTTTATTATTACTTTTGTATTATGGATCTCCGCAAAGTAACGCCTAATTCTATAAATTATATTAGGACTAGTCACTTTTAATTTGTAAGCTTTTAAATTTTCAATTTTGCTTTATCTCATGATATATAGCATCATTAAATCGGCATATTTAAATTCAAATTCAAATTCAAATTCAAATATTCTTTATTCAAGTAAACTTGTAAACAAGTGCTTTTGAATCGTCAACTTTACTGCTGGTTCGGAAAGCCGTCCTACCGAGAAGAACCAGCGAGAAACTCGGTGGAGCTCTTTTAAAAAGAAGATTCTTAATACTAATTACATTTTGTCATAGCTATCCTGCACAAGGTCAAAGAGCAGCTATATCCACGCATTCTTATCATCAATGTAAGCCTCCACGGTATAATAGGCTTTCTGTATCAGCCTCTTTTTAACAGTATTTTTAAATTGCTGTAATGGCAAAGTTAAAATTGATTGTGGAATTTTGTTATAGAATCTTATACCCAAACCCACAAACGACTTACGTACTCTTACAAGGCGCAAAGCAGGAGCCGCAAGCTTATGTCGGTTCCTACTTTGTCTATTATATACATCGCCAATCTTTTTATAATTATGTATATTTTTATGCACAAAAATCAAATTGCTAAAAATATACTGTGAAGCTAACGTAAGAATACCTGTTTCCTTAAACTTCTCTCGCAGGGACTCACGCGAATTCAAATTATAAATGCCACGTATGGCTCTTTTTTGCAATACAAAAATTTTCTCAATATCAGCGCATTTAAATAAACACATAATACGTACCGATTTGCAGATTCTCTGCAACGTCGAGTTATCCTACTAATCCTACTATCCTACTATAATATTATAAATGCGAAAGTTTGTGAGTATGGCTGGATGTTTGTTACTCTTTCACGAAAAAACCACTGGACGGATTTGGGTAAAACTTTACAGTTATATTGGTTATACATCGGAATAACACATAGGCTACAATTTGTGATGATTTTATGTAATATAACGATACATGTCAATAAAGTCGGAAAAAATCTGGCCTGTGAGAGCTATCTTGGCGAATGCTGCCTAAACCATTCAAATTACACAAAGATGATGTACCGTAGTTTTGTTTGTCTTGAATAGTTCTAAATAAAAGTCCGCGACAGCATATATCTACCTTTTATGTGAAAGCCACTGTGAACAAAATTGTGAATCATAAATTTAATTAAATTAGATACTGTGGCAGAACAAATTCCTCGCGAGCGAAGCCGCGCGAAAAAACTAGTAATTGATAAATAAATAATTGTTAAAGTGTGATAAATTCATAGGACAATTTAAGATTTTTAATCGGTTTATGAACATCATTTACTAATGGAACGAATTAATTTAGACAAAAAAGGCAATTTTCGATGTTTTTAACTAATTTGTGATTTATGTAAGATAGGTATCATCACAATGTACTGTATTCTATTTTGCGAAGTGTTTCGAATAACTTATAGTTATTGCGGACGTGTAAAATTGGTAGTGTGTTGGTACTACATAGGATGGGCGGCAGAACATTTTCGGCCTCACAACCTGATATCAAATGTATGGTCTAAAATGAAACAAAACTAACATTATTTTAAAATAAAATAGTTGTATGTGAAATAATTGAAAAGAAGAATAATACTTTAGAGATTTTAGAAGAAAGAATATTTATTATTACTTTTTATTTTTATTTTAGTTCTTTATTGCTAATCTAACAGCGTTTCACAAGTTTTAGAAATTAACATTAAACATTGGTATTTAACAATAATAAAAGAATAGTGTAAATAATATAACTTAAATTAATTTAATTAAAGATTATATAACATGGTGTGAACTTGGTGGGTTGTTCTAAACTTTAATGTCGGTAATATCAATTTAAATTGGTAATTTTATAATTGTAAAAGGGTAAAAATTACAGTTAAAAATTCGAGCTCAAGCAAACAAGGGCGCAATGAATTCACTTTTGATATGAGGTCACATGTGCTGTGATAGAGCTGTGATAGCCCAGCGGTGAGACCGTGCGACTCTTTCGAGGGGAACGTGAGTTCAAACCCGGGCAGGCACCAATGAGTTTTTTCTATTAAAACTTATGTGTCTAATTGATAATTGCAATTAATCACACGCTTTTCGGTGAAGCAAAACATCGTGAGGAAAACTGCTTATCTCTAGAGTGAATACTCTAGTATATGGAGTTTTCCTCTCCAGAATTGGAGATATGTGTAACCTAACAATCCGCATTGGAGCAGCGTGGTAGGTCTAAGCTCCAACCCTATTTCCAGCAGTGGGATTGTAACAGGCCGCTATTTTACTTTACTTTTTTTATGAGATCACATTGTGTATTTTAATGGTAGAGAAATGTTAAGATAAAATCCCTGTTGTTCAAGATTTCCGAGAGAACGGGATTCTTGTTGAACAATTAAGTTTGTTTTACTAACCATTTTAAAATATACATGAACTTTATTGTAACTTTATTGTTATATTTAAACTTTAAAGGATTTTTAAAGCAAAAAAGTTAATGAACGTGATTTCCGTGATTTCAATAGACTAAAAAACGATGTAAGTTCTCTTCCTCATCTCTAATGATAGTTGTCAGCATCAGGGTTGTGTCTGGACTTTATAATGTGCCCCCATATGTTTCGATCCATTGTCCCTCTTACGATCGTTGAAATTTAGAGGACTATGAGTTTATTATTTGATCAGTCCATCTTGTTGGGGAACGACCTAGTGATCTTTTTATTCCAGTGTTCCCGACCACAATAAGTTTCTCCGAACTTTCGTCGCCTCTGCGTACCGTGTGCCCGAAATATGTCAGGATGCGCTGATAGTACCAGGCCGTTATTTAACTTATGTCTACCCCTTTATTTCTCTGTGTATAAATCTTAAATCGCTACTCCTGTACTCTGGACCACAAAGCAATACAACTTGGGACAAATCGGGGCTTGACGTTATTGCATAGTATCGCGACACCTGTAACAGACACAGGGGACTCGATGGCGGCACTATATTACACTCATTGTAAACAAGCGCACACTATTGACGTTGGGTAGGTGCTGTTTCAACCAGGAAATTAATTATCGCGTGTTGATGCAGGCAGATCAATGTGTAATAGATATTGATGCGCTATACTATAATATAAGAAGTTCCTATGATTGTAATTACATAATTTTTAATAAGGCGGACATTAACTGATATTATAAAATAAGTAAACGTTTATTCTTATTAGATAGTAGATACCACTCAGAAATTTGAATTCAGCATTTTTACAAATTCATTTGTCCCTTAAAGTAAAGCTAAATTATTTATCGTCCCACGATAAGTTGTAGAAAGATTAAATTAAATTTTGTACTCAAGTAAATGAAATAACTGGCTTGAAGGTGAACTAAATAATTTTGATATGCTTTGAAAAAGCTCGCATCTAATCTGGTAAGAAAATTTATAACTTCAGAATTTCTGTGACCGGAAAGTAAGATAAAATCATTTAATGTAATTAGAATGAAGATTAAATCTTGTAACAGTATTGAGATGACGTCCCTTGAGCTTTTCGAGTAATATACAGAGAGTAATATAGTCAGTATTAAAATTTTTCTTCATTGATTATTTAACTCATTTATTATGTACCAGACATTTATAGACATAAATGTCTGGTACATAACATACTAGACAGTACATAATGACAAGCGACTGATAACGACTTATATAAATCATCGAGGAGAATAGTATTTATCGTAGACCGATCTTGCGGTTTTTGTATTTCTGCACGTTCTATTTGTTTCTGTCTTAATATACAAAGTTTTTTAATTCTATGAACTTTGATAACGAATGGTGAGACAGTGTGGTTTCCTGTGGTTCGCGCCGACATCATAGACTATTTCTAATAAAATTTATTTTTTAAATTGATATTTACATTTATGATGCGATTTTCTCATTATACCTGCATATTTAAAGAGAATTCTTGAGAAATGTGTAACTCACCAATCCTTTGGAGTCGTGTTGGTAGGTCTCAGCTCAAACCATTCTTTTCAAACTCAGATAGGAGGTCTGTGCAGTGGAATAATAACAGGCCGTTACTTTACTCTACTTTATTTTAACCCAAAATGTTTAAAAAAATCCTATATCTACGCTTATATATTTATATGGATTACACATAATCGATCAGTTTATATACTTAGAGATAACTTAACCTGCAATATCAATTGTAAGCTGAATTGACAGTTAATCATATTCTGCTAATGATAGCTTTTTTATTTTAGCTTGTATTAGATTCATAATCATTGACAAATATTAAATGCTCTTAAATAAGTAATATTGTTGTTAAAGAAAAAGATCTTTAGAATGAGTGCTATTGTCACTTTTTACAGATTTTCAATTTACGTTTCTGCAGCTTTTTCTTTTATTACAATGCCAGTTGAGCTTAGAAAGCTTTGATAGAGATTACATCCTTTTAAAGGAGTTCTTTTTGTGTTTCATTGTGATGCAAATACTGTGAGTCGAGTTAAGAATGTTATTATTGATAGAATCAGTCTCATTCCTTAAATTACGTATACTTAACGCTTTTGTTTTGAATCTTTTTTATCTTCCTAATGTAATTAATTTAAAATGCATTTCGGAAGTTTGTTTTTATATTTTATATTCCTCAATTAGTCTTAATTTTTTAGTTTGTAGATCATACTACTACTAGATTTATTTGACTTTATGCGGCCGGATTCGATTATTCGATCTTTTATAAAATTACGAAGTAGAAAATTCATTTCGAGTTTCACTTTTGCTTGCATCGTCTTAGAAGTTTAAAATATAAAAAAGTTTAAAAAGAGTTAATCATAAAAAGCACATTAATATTTACCTAAAAATACTAAATTTGCGAGTTGCAATGATTTTAAGTTTCTTCTTCTCATCCCAGTAAATAATAAAGAGATAATAGCCAATATTGTTGGGCATTTTTTTTTCTAACCTCTGCATTACCCAATTTGATGTAGGTGCCCTTTTAAAGGCTCTTGGGAAATCGCCACTGGCTTAAACCTAATTCTGACGTTAAGTTTAATATATTAAAACAAAGAACTTAACGTCAATATTGGGCCATAGAACTTTCTTTCGATGATTGATACGTAGAGAAGTCTAAACGACAGCTTTTGGGGTTTGCGCACAGTCTTACTTAATAACTTATCTCAAAGCAGAACTTTAACTTTAATTTACTTTTAGTAAATATAGTAAATATACTGTGTCCAAAAGTGTCACTCAATTTCACAAACAAAAATGAAAACTTTGTTCGCAATAATATTATCGATTGGTGTAGCCTTTGGGTTGTTTTTTACTTAGGTAGTAGGTATATGCATTAAGTATACTAGCGTGTTTCTATTATGTTTTATTAATTATGGTGTTTCATGGGATATTAAAAAAATATTTTATTGTAATGTATAGTAAAAAATAAAAGGAACATCAGGATCACTATGTTTAATAATATTAATCAACAATTCCGAAATTCTTAATGGATTCGATATAAAAGGAAATGCAGTCGTTGAAGGCCGAAGACTGCTAGTGCAAGCGCTGAGTGGTCTAGCGGTTTGCCGCCGATTCACTTAATTGGCAAATCTTAGCTGACGCCGCTCTTTGCAATTACGTTCTATGCAACTCAGATGAGCTTGATTTAATACATGGCCGTATTTCAAAGGAACGGGCGATTAATTAAGCCCCTAACAGCCAATCATTTACTGACTTGTAAGTAATGGTAGGTTTTAAACGCGGCCGACCGGTTATCAGAGCGGAAATCGTTAGTTATGAAACGCGGGAAACTGTTGTTGCACGCTATGTTGATGTAAAAATTGATTATTTTTATTAACGTGACATAATATTAATACTAAAAAGTAATAAAAATAAAGTTTGGTGTTTTGAATTGCTTTGTGTGTTCCAGTTCTTTTAAGTCGTCAACTCTACTTTTTCTAGCTATTTCAGAGATGCCGACTAAAGTAAGCAAGACAGCGAACGCTCTTCTGTTATTTTATGCTTCTCAATGTTTAACGTTTTAAACATTGAAGCATAAAACATATTCTGTAATATTGTTAAATTAAAACATTTGACAGAATTTTATATACAAAATATTTTAAATTTAAGTAGCTTTAACGAAATAATGTTTATGTCTACAAAACTTACTATGTAATTAAATGATCAGTTTTTTATATATATCTCCATACATTTTATTCCAAATGTTTGTGAAAATAATGATTCACAGACTGCGCGAAAAGAAGCATGGCTAGATGTTGCGACTGTCTAGATAATTATCGAAACTACAACATTATAATGTAGATGTAGCTTATGTCGACTATAATGGCTTGTTCAAGCTACATTGAGATGTATGATTTGATTGAGATTCACGTAGATACGGACCTTCTCGACGCTTCTGACGTTTCCGAATTTGACTATTGATCACATTGGTAATTGAAAGGGATCGAGTTGCCAAGATTCTGAGCACGTACACAACATGTCGGGGCCTGTTTGCAAGCCCTCTTAGATTCTCAATACATTATCGTTATCTGCGTAATCGATTATCAATACAGTTAGCCATAACTTTCAGATACGAGCCTGTAACTTGTAGGCGTTAATTTATTGTATATTATAATTCGTAATAAGCCATAATCGCTTTGGTTAATAGCTTAGGAAGACGATTAAAATCGTTCAGCTTTTATCAAAAAGAAGCAGGTCCTAATTAAGAGCATGCCCTGTAAGTTTTTAATAATCGCTTATGTGTTTTATGATCTTTACAGTTAAGTAGTAGTAAGTATTTTAAAATTTCTCATGGTGAAAGTTCACGAGGAACTTGCGTATCCTGGCTAATGGAGCAACATGGTGATTGTATTTTCATATGCTTTGTCCATCGTGGTCGTTGTCAGTTACGGCCCAATATTTTACATACTTCGAGTACTTTTTTATACTTCCTAAATTATTATTATGCCAAAGTAAGCGATGAAATTAAATATTGGCAATAGATTTTGCAGGAGCATTTATTTAAAAGCCACGAATATAAACTACTAACCGTTCCAATGTGAAAAGGAATCAAAAATAGATACAATGTAAAAAGTTGATTAGTTAATCAACTAACATATTAGTTTCAACTCAAATTTCGTCAATGTCTAGTTACCTATTCCTATACATATATAGGAATAGGTAACTAGACATTGACGAAATTTGAGTTGAAATTTGAGAAATTTGAATTTGAGTTTTTTGGTGTTATTTAAAAACACAGATTGATTAGTCGAGGAACTAAAAATTAGATGTACCTAATTAGTACACTAAATTTTGTAAAGATTTCTTAAATCGCTATAGTGTTTCGGTGTTATAAATACATGCACACCCACACAGACGTAAGCTTATAAAATTTTAAATACAGATACAAATTGAAAGATTAATTCTGTTTGATATACATTCTTTGTGAAAAAATATGCACTTAAACAAGTTAACTGTAGATTACTAATTCAGCTGATTCGTATCTGCATACTTTATTAACAAGACGATTCAATTAAAATTTATCGTTTTTTTAAAGAAATATAAGAACACTTTTCCCTTTTACATTATTAATCTTAAAAGTTGTCGAGATAAAGGTCCCTTTCAAACCTTTTAATGTGATAAAAATTTGACGCCCATAAATATTGATAAATCGACCTAAAACTTTACTGAAACGGCAAAAATTCTTACACTTAAATTCGATATTTATGCGAAGTAAGGCGTGAATTGTAACGGTGTTTCGAATAAGTTGTCGACAATAGTTATGGGGTTGATAGGATAATGAAGACCCTTTTGGCACCAGGTGTACTTCGCTGTAAATAGTCCATTACGATATTGTATTTTCAGAGACTACACAACGTCAATTTCTTGGTGCTATGACATTGTCGTTCTGTAAGATAATGTGCCTCATGAGAAGGTTCAGGATCTCTTACGTCATCAAAATATCTTATAATGTCACGAATCTGATATGGAAATGGACAGAGAACATTTTTTGAAGAACCGAAAGTCAAGAGATCACATAAAGGTGCTGAGTAAAAGCAGCACAATATTGTGTGCTGTGGAAATCTCTTGAAGAGGTCTTTATTTACAGATAGTAATAGATCGATACATGGTGTAAAAGAGAGGAAATGTGCACTGATAGATATAATTCCTAACAGCAGTACGTTATTTTTTCACAAAGATATTAATTCCGCTGTTCACGGCGTGTGATATCCGGCAGAATAGAATAGACTATCATCCGTTCTTACCGAGGTGTCGTAACAGGCGACTAAGGTATGTGCCGTGTGGTATCCGGCTGCATAGAATAGACCACACTCATTTCTCACCGAGGTGTCGTAAAAGGCGACTAAGGTAAGTACGAAGTGGGATAAGGTCAGGAGAATGATGATTAATTCCGCTGTTCAGAGTGTTAAAGTCAGTTCTTGCGAGTTATATATATATCTGAATAAGTCAGTCTCAAGAGTTTCATCGGGTAATGGGTAGCGTGTAGGGTGTGAACAAAAACAATTTAGAATATGGACAAGGAAGATATGGATATACATACACACAAGCTCATGCTTGCTTTAAAAGCAAGTATATGTCGATAATATCAATTGAAAATTTTGTTATCAAAGAGTTATCGAGACGGTACATATAACGCCTAAAATAAAATAACACCTACGTCACGATGCAGATTCTTTTAGCATAGTTGTAGAAAACTTCATCAAGAAACTAACTCCTAATATTGGAATACAATAATAATTTGTGTATCAGTTCACAAAAGAAATCGCGATTATGAGGCAATTTGTTGAGTCAGTGTCTAAGAACGAAAATATTTTTTTTACATAATTTTATTGGACAATTACACAAACGGTCGCATGTCGCCAAAGTAAGTACCTAATACGTGTGTTATAGATGACAAACAACTAGGAAAATACATACATATAAGTAAATACATAAAATATACCCAGACTCGGAGAACCAACAAATTTTAATTGAAAATTGCACTCGGCGGGAATAGAACCCGTGACCCGTGGAGCTGAATGTAGGGTCACCTGCGCAATCACGCCTGTCTTATTTATATCAAGACATGTGAACTCTTCGTGTTTAGAACAGAATGGAAACAATTAATAATATTCCCATGCGGCAAGGAAACTCGCGCGACTCTCTATTCCAATTTAACTTGATAAGTTCCCTATTTCTCGCTCGATTTTAGATAATACGTTTTCTCCAAACTCCCTGTATATTTTTATGTTGTTCTTATTTGTTTTACTGGCGCATTCTGCTTCGAGTGATCGGCATTTTGACTCTGTCTTACTAGTACAGCTAAGCATTTGTTTAGATACAATAAAAAGTCAAATTAAAAAGCTTTGACAAAATTTTATGTCCCTACTAATAACCGTTGAGGAGTTCTCACGTGTGGAGTCAATCCTAGCAGCGGCATCAGGTCATGCTTATCATAAACATGCATTGTCATCGGGACTGGAACAGTATGTAGAATTTCAGCTCAATCGGACACCGGGAAGAGGGTTAAATTTAACTTGCAAGATTTCATAAATACACGACAAGTTAAATAACCCTTCCGACGTCGCAATGACTAATCAAAGTCATACATCAGCCCTCCACTACGCGTCACCCTAAGCCGTGGCCGGGCTCACAGGAGGCACCCTTAGGATGACGTTCCTAGACGCTAGTAGTGCTTTTGCGCTCTGCTCTCTGCATTCTGCAACCTCGACGATGCTTCTGCGCTCACCCGTCCCGCCCGGTGACGCTGTAAAAGCCGTTAAGGGCTAACAGCATACAGTAAATTAAAAAAAAAGCTAAATAATAGCTTTTTAAACCAAAAAGGCGTGTAATAATAAAATTATATTACTATAATCCGCGATTAAGTAAATACAAAATAAATAAAATGCTAAATGTATAGTGGACTATCCATTTTTTCATACCCGATATGTACAGGATTCGTAAAAACCTCAAACCTAAACAAAGATTGTTGTTTGAAAGTAGTCGTTCATTATCTTTATATGTAATAGTCAAAATGTCAAAATGTTCGTTTACGCTAATCTTCAAAATGACTAAATCCATTTAAATGAAATTTTGTAATCAGTTATATTTCGGTCCTACTTACAGAAAATTATTATTATTATCTCGATTAATGATATTTTTTCACGAATTTAAAGGTTTTTATGCTTAAGTGGTTAATTTATTTAATTTATCAACAAAAAATAAAAAAAGCAAGAGAATACACTTAAAAAGAAAACAAGTACAACGGATTATTTCAATTTTATCAAGCATTTTGAAAATTAAATTTATTTTATAAACTTTTGTATAAGCTATTGTTATAAAATTAATTATAACAAAATGGTAGTACACACGAAATCTTTACTGTTTTAATTTTTTTTCTTATTATTTTTTATAAATAAGTGTTGATACGGTCAGCCAGCTGTGATAGCCCAGCGGTGAGACCATGCGACTCTTTCGAGGGGAACACGAGTTCAAACCCGGGCAGGCACCAATGAGTTTTTCTATTAAAACTTATGTGTCTAATTGATAATTGCAATTTATCACACGCTTTTCGGTGAAGGAAAACATCGTGAGGAAACCTGCATATCTCTAGAGAATTCTAGGGATATGTGTAACCTACCAATCCGCATTGGAGCAGCGTGGTAGGTCTTAGCTCCAATCCTTCTCTCCAAAAACGGAGAGAGGAGGCCTTAGCCCAGCAGTGGGCATAACAACGGGCTGTTACTTTACTTTTTTTTTTTTTTACGGTCAGCCAAAATAAACATTAAAATGAAATTAACCCTTTGATTCAAAAGGTTGTTCACTCCTGGGCTAAATGATATACAACGAAAATAAATGTTAAATTAATATGACTTAGAAAGACGAGAGAACTCACTAAAAGTTTACGTTCTAACCGTTGACACAAATCCGGAATGTAATTTAACTTTCTTGGAAAGTGAAATATCGATTCATAATGACTTTTCTATAACCAACCATCTAAACAATGCTACTTCGGAAAGCTAATTTCTCGATAAAGCGAAATTAATGGTGCGAACGGTAATAGTCGCATTTCTTCGCAGCCAATAATGTTATTGTGCTTTACATTAAGTGCTTGCTATATTTTGAAGTGTAAAAAAATGTCAAACTCCGAAAATACTAGTTTGTATTCAATTAATTTGTAATCGTTACCTTATTTTAAGATTTTTTTTGTTTTCTACGAGAGTAAATATGATACAAAAGAACATCGTGATACAATGAGCCACATTAAACCACTTCGCGATCATGACAGATATAACTTTACGAAATGAAATTTATAGTTAGATGTCACTTTGCGGAGATCGATAATACAAAGTAATATTAAACTATTCTCCCATAATTTGCGATAGAAAAAGTAGAAAATATATATAATGACAAATATAGAGTGGACTATCCGTTTTCATACCTGATACATGCAGTCTTCGCAAAAACATTCACTACAAAATCTCTACCACCGCCACCACAATACACAAGCATTACACGCGTGGATTATCACAAACTCAACAATCTTTCACACAGCAACTCCACGTCAAAATCGCAAAACGACGCATCTTTGTTTTTAAATATATGTAAAATATGTAATATATGTAAGTAGCGTCTTTTTGAAAGCGTAAATATCATATCGTCTTATTTTATATTAAACAAATATCGTGCAAATTCGATGCAATTTCTGAACCAAAATTGAATACGATGTTGCCAGTTTCCCTAATATGAATGAACACAGAAATTCACGGTTGACATCGCCCGAAGCTCGAAATGCTCTGATCCCGATATATATGGATAGATGTGAGTAAATCTATCTTTATCATATAATTCTAAATAACTTTACCGTATAAAGTTTATTATGTAATCGTAGTAGGAACTTTCACACCATGCAATGAATGATAATCTCTTAAACAATAGAATAATTCTAACAATAGGTAAAAGATATCTTATTATACCTTAATTAAAAAAGGTATTCTAAAAAACTAATAACACTATAGGAAAGGTAAAAACCATTGAAATAATGAGGTGCTCGTGTTTTAAATTAAATAATTAAATTAATACAAAGAAAAATCTTTTTAAATAATTGGAAATGAACCATTTCTTATTGATGTAATATTCCGTTTAATCATTCTAGACTAGTATTTTAATATCATGGTAATTCATTATTATTATTATGATTTATTGTTTATTAAAGCATAAATCATAATAAAAATAAATTCCTAATATTAAAATTCAAAATGAAAGGAATACGTAGGTATCGATTTAAATTTTATCGATCGATTTCATCTAAATAATTAATAAGAAAATTAACTAATTTAAATATTTTTATAATATAAAATAGAGAAAATATATACTCTTGACTTATGTAATAACAAAGATTAATTTGTCATAACGAAATATATCGATAAGGTCAAAAGGGTAACTTAAATAAACAAAATATGAAACTACGATTTATCAACGACGAGGTATTTTTGTATTTAATATATGCTTCGTGATACCGAAAAAACTTTTTTTCGATTAGTTTTTAAGTAAAGAAGAATAACTATACTTTTTATTAACTTTTTAATAGAACACAACTATTGTACATGTAACATCCGTTCTGACATTATAAATGCAAAAGTATGTCTGTTTGTTTGACCAATACTGATGAAATTTTGCACATTTAAAGCTTATACAGTGGGTAAAATATATATGACAACACTTTTTTTTGTTCCTTTCGGGAACAGCGCAAAAACACGTGTTGCGTTATTGAGGATACTTAAGCGCTTAAGTTAGTGCGAACGAAGTCACGGTTACCAATATAATATATTTTATATTTTAAGTATCGTGAGTGGTATTCATAATTAATGTTGAGGATAAAATAACTGATAAAATAAGACGTGAGTATAGCCGATCTCTCAACATTAAATATATATTTTATAGTAGGAAATATATGAGCATCCAGTTCTAAGTCGAGTCCGGTTTGACACGATGTGTACAGGTATATGCGATTCCGGTTCTGTACCACTTATACACTTGTAACTTACTTTCACTTCATCAGATCATTGAATTCCTTCTCTGCCATATACGACTTTATACTTAACCTTCCTATATTAGGATCTTTTTAGATGGACAA
The DNA here is from genome assembly GCA_947086505.1 of Morpho deidamia. Taxonomy (NCBI): domain Eukaryota; kingdom Metazoa; phylum Arthropoda; class Insecta; order Lepidoptera; family Nymphalidae; genus Morpho; species Morpho deidamia. The sequence continues at coordinate 9,971,546 of CAMTZC010000007.1, read as the reverse complement.
CGTAGATTAAATAAATAAAAAAATAAATTTAAAATTTTTCAAATTATTTAAAATCAAGTTTAATAAGGATATGTTATACACACACACACATCCCATATACGCGTGCGCTCACGAAGTTACAAAGTTTTTTAGAATGTTATTGTTTATGTTGCTCTACGCTATAACTATAATATTAACCTTTTGTTATGGTAGAGCGAGACCGTCTGTCACAAGTATTTTTAATGCCTAAGAGAAGTTCTCAATCTTTATTTCTTGTAATGATTTGTGGGAATGATATAAATATTGAATTTTTTATTTCATTTTATTATATTCAACCTTGTTAAACAAAATATTTAATCATAAAATTTAGGGAACTAAACTAAAAAACGCTATATATAAGAATAAATCATAGAAGAAAGCGTTACCTTTGCGGAATACCATAGAAAAAAAGGAATGATAACATTATTTTAGCATACTCCGTAATAGACGAAAATCAAAATGATGCTCCATTTAAAGAGAATCTATTCCACACTCATGTACGCAATTTTATCATTACTTTTGACATGATCAAAATTCAAAATTATATTACTTAAGAAACTTTGTTAACAAGTCGTTTTGAATTGTCAACTCTACTGCTGGTTTAAAAGATGTGCTACCGAGATGAGAACAAGAAACTCGGCCGTTTGCTCTTTCTAAAATATAATTCTATTGCTATCATGCTATCTTCGACATAGAGATATATATTTATATATGAACCTCGACAGTATAGTAGACTTTTTGAATCAGCCTTCTTATTCAAACCGCTTTAACAGCAAAGATAAAATTGCCTGTGGTATTTTATTATACAATCTTATACCGAAACCCACAAATTACTTACTTACTTTTACAAGGCGCAAAACAGGGGCCGCAAGCTTATGTCGTTTGCTTCTTTGTCTATTATATATCAATCCAACACCACCATGTGTAGTGCGAAACAAGTATCTCGTTTTGCTCAATGCAGCGAAGTGCCAGCTATCAAGTCCCAACACGGCCCGTAATCTAGTTTACGATCACCGGTAACGACGCAAAGACTGAACCCGCTTCATTAACATGCTGTAAGCGTATTCGTGCAGGTATAGGCGAAAGGCAAAGCGTTACGAACTCGCAATTTAGATGTTTAACACCTTATCCGGCAGTAGGTTGTAAAATCTATATGTAAGATTTTATTGTTGGTTTTAACTTTGTCAAACGCAAGCTATAAAGGATTACTGATTATCACAGCGTTTCTTACGCCAACTTACAAAACTTATGCCTAAATAATATATATATATATTTTAATAAGATAAGGCAAGCACCTGGCTACGATCTCGCCTGATGGAAAGCGACAGATGCAGCCTAAGGTGGACCCAGCTTGCCAGAGTAGTGCCTATTCACTCTTTTTTTGAATTTGGCTAAATTGTAGGTATCCGGGAACACATATGCAGGAAGGCAATTCTATGCCTTGGCCATACGGATGAGGAAAGATGAGCCGAACCGTTTTGTCCGAATTTTTGGTATATTTATTGTGTAACGGTGGAGCCCTTCACAGCGTCTCTCTAGATCTAGATGCTTTGCCAGCTAGGGTTAATATATCAGGTGAAGTTGAAATATTTATTATATTTAGTTTTATTTTTTACTTGTGGTTCACGTTCGTTTTGAATAATCTTATTTTATTGAATTTGTTTTTATACAAAGAAACAATAAGAGCCTTTGCATGAATAAAATTGAAACAAAACAAAGGAAAAAAATTGATGACAGAAATAAGGATATCTTAACCATAATTAGCCCACACTTCTGTTTCACAATATTAAGAGTGAAAGTGATAGAGTTATTTACAAATTATCCTAAGAAGTTGTTAATATAACAAGTGCGACAGAATGAAGTTTCATTTGGCGATTTGTAGTTACAAATCGCATGTTTCACAAATTATCTTTATATAATGTAGTCCTTAAAAATGTTATATATCGAAATCAATATTGCAAAGTGCAGTTATGAAATCGCGTGAAGTTACGATAGTTTACAATAATGAAGTGCGAGCTGAATAGGATTCATTAAGTTCCCCTAAGTAATATAAGGGTGTTAAAAGTAAAAGCTGTTGGCTTTAGAGTTGGTAAGAAGTTCAACAAAATTCTCTGATTATACCTACACACATATGTATGTGAGCCGGCAAATATTTTACCGGTTAATAATTGTTTTTTTTTTAGAGAATACCTGTTAATAAAGCTTTCTAATAACAGTATCACCAATATCTAGTTAAAAAATATAAATAGTCTGTATTAATAAAGTAAAGTTTTTTCATTTGTTTTTTACTTTTACGGAACTATTGATATTGAACAGGTATGCAATAAAATCCCCTAGATTTCCTTCGTCTATACTCCTCGAGTAAAATCTTATTATTTATGTATTGTTTACATCATCATTCTCTTTTTTTTAAGGAAAACCCATTATGCGTCGTCACCACCCGACGGGGACGAGCCATGGGTGACATACCCATGGTCTGGTGGAGTCTCACTGATTTAAAAACCTGACATTGCTCTACCACGCTGCTGGTGGCGAGGACAGGGTAACGTTGTACACATTGCCCTCATCCCCGCCAGCAGCAGCTCTGTACCCCGGATAGCGCCACCTCCGGGTCGGGGCCTCTCTAAACAGTGGCCCCTCCCACCGCTAATCGATGCATCGGGAGCACCAGATGCATCGACCACCTCGGGGACCTAACGTCAGCGAGCATCCGATAAACCCCCGTTCGGATCGAAGGTCCCCGTTAGGGCGGCATGCGGACTTCGGCGAGTCGCCTGCGCCCCGCTCGCCTGCTGCGGATTCTCTTACCCACTCTAAGTGCGATCGGCACAATAGTCTTCATCTTCTTTTCTCTTCTATCATTCGACAACTCTGGCAGTAGCGCCAGAGTCTGCGCCTTTAAAATATACATATCATTCTTCACACAATTCTTTCTTTTCCGCCTGCCTCTATTAATAACAAAACAGACTCCCATCGATATCACTCCCAGCTGAATAAACCGTGCTAATACAATCTCTGACGATCGTGGATGAAACACGAACTGAAGAGGATTCATTAAGACGCTTTGAGTGTTCAGGGACTCAAAGTAATACGGACTCGATATTAACCTATGTATTTCCTATATGTATTTAAACAGCATTCTAAGCTTTCACATCCTCTAATCAATTTGTCAAAGTGTAACCTCTAAGATCGTTGAACGGAACGAAGCGAAGATCGAACGGGCTTGATTAAGATGCTTTAAGCAGTGTCTATGTCGCTTTATTAAAAGCCGTATACATTCCTTAACTACTCTGCTAAGGCCACCAAGCATTGTATTAAGGTCTTCCACATTCTCTGCGATTATGACTTCGTAATCGGTAATCGAAGGTGAGTCACGTTCAATATATTTACACATTCCTTGTATTATATAAATTACATATTATGAAGATGAAAAAATTATAAACAATATTTTCTAAGATATCGCCATTATGACAAAATCTTAGGGTCAATCAGTTTAGTGTCGTTACAATATGTTATGAAAAAATCATTGACGGGTAGTGTTACCACAATACTTTCAGGTAAGTTTGTTTCATTTCATTTTCCATCAAGTGAGATCCTAGTTTAAGATTGAAGTGCGGCATAAGCTGCTAACAAAAAAAACACTCTTTAATTACTTCTTGCTTCATGATTATTTTCATATAAATTAAGAAATTCGTATAACTTTAATGATAAGTGAAACGCGTCGTTATATTCATTAAGTAGCTTTCTTATAATAATAGACTGAAAATATGCTGACAAAGAGTTCCTTTTTATATTTTCACGGTTACGATGAAAGTGACGTTTTATTATTATTAAAATTCTTTCCCAATAACTACTATACATAATAAGAAAGAGAAATCTATTATAGCGATCAGATTTCGATTCTTTTTTTATACCATATTATAAAACAAAAATTAAGAAGCCTTTTACGAAGTCAATAGACTTTTATGATATCCGCGCTACTGATATCGGCGAATTCGCTGGCGCCAACTTAAGCGTTTATGTACTCTATATGTGTTTTTTTCAGTTCCCGAAGTAAGACCGAGATTTCATATCCTTTATATTATTCTGATGTATGAGCTTTAACTGTAATAAAATTCATCATTATTGGTTCGGTAGATTAGCAGTGTAAATGTAACAGACAGATTTTCGTATTAATAATGTTAGTATGGATTGCCGGTAATGATTTTACGAAAAATACTAATATTTCTACGTCACAATGGACTATCAATTTTCTATCCCGGCGCCTTATACGATTTCCGGAGGGCGCGCATTTGAGATGCAATTTTGACGTGATGCCGGCGACAATGACCGACCGGCGGCTTGCTGACGCGACCCAAGCTTTGAACCAAGATTACATGACATCGCGATTGAATTCTTTTAAATATAACAGAATAGAATAAAGAAGTCATGTTTTTTCAAACTATTCAATTTAATTTTCATTAAAATTGATTCAACTGAAAAATACTTATAATTTATATTCAATAGTGTATTTTCAGAGAGGTTATGCTATATTATAAAGTTTCTGATGAAGGCAATGCTTATAAATGCCCATATTATAAATTTGAAAGTCTGTTTGTCTTTCTCTGTGACTGTCAGTAACGCTTTTACATCTAATCCGCAGTAAAAATATTGATTGAATTTGTTACAATTGAAGCTTTGCCGATATAGTATAAGAAAACTCCCGTTTTTCTTTCGGACATAGGAAAAAACAGTATCGTGCAATTATGAGGGTATGTTGATATGTTGACGCCCAATTAGAGAAAAGACGAGAAGTTCAAAATTAGGATGGTATCGACATATAATGGGGAGGGATAAAAACGTATAATGCATGAATGCATGTAACGAAACGAATGTTAAATATGAATGTGACTAAAGGAAGGCCTAAAAAGAGATGGTTGGATTGTGTGACATGTATATAAAAGGAGTAGCGCCAGAGTTTACGAATGATAGAAGAGAATGAAAGAGGAAACATGTGGCGACCCTACTTATAGTGGGATAAGGGCACAAGAATGATGATGTTAATAAGTTGTTACGAACGCGGTCGCGCAGTCTCTAGTTATCCATAAATTGAGGTATCTAGCGCTAATTTTTCGATTTCAATATTAAATTCGATATATTCTAAAACTTGTATGATAGAAAAAATATAATAGTCCATATTCAGCCCCATATAACACGAACCGATTGTTACCCTCCGTCTGCAAGTGACGCGTCATTTTCACCGGCTACCCTTTGTGGATTTTTCGGATGGTTTATTTTATTAGCGCCGGTGGTGAAGTGTTATTGGAGCGAGTCAAATTCTGACAAAAAGTCACGTAATCTAAGTTATTTTTCCTTGGTTCATTTCCATTATGATCATTTTGTCTGTCAGTTTTAAAAATTGCGGTGCTCAATTTTTTAAATGTATTAATATTTCCACTCTACTAAGTTTGTAATATAAATAGCCATTTTCATCAAGGTTTTATGTCTTAGTCACTCTCGAGACCCTTAACGTTTACCACATAATCAAAGCACGGTTCTAGTTATGCAATTAAGATTTATAGCTGATAATGTTGCAGCACGATTACTATTAGAACCAGAAATTTTCTGAAAATATCTAAAACCTAAATGTAAGATTTTGTTAAATCAGGGATTGTAAGTATTTTCAAGGGTTAATTTAGCGACAATTTAATACTAAATTAACCGAAGAGGTCAAAGTTAAGATGCATTTAAATTTTCAATAAGGGACGCTGTGAACATGCCTTAAAATATGGCATCTGGAATCTGGCACATGGCACTGGTTTAGGTGCATCACGTATAACTGCACCACAGGGTGAGACGGACGAGCACAGAAGTATCTTTGAGCGTGCGAAATTCAAAAGGCAAAGCGCATCTTTAATAACGTTAGTAGGAATATACGAATAAGTATAGTACCCGGCATTATATAATGCACATCGATGTTTAGAACGAAACAGCCGGCCAGTTCGGTTTCGCAGAGCGCTGTCATTGTCACTCAGTCAGTATGTGACGTTTCGCACGGGTTCGTCAGTCTGTGCGACAGAGACAATGCTCTATGAAGCAGAATCTAGCCGATTTTCTCTCTCTAAGCCTCTATGTGCATTAGTTATTGCCAGGTACTATGAAGTATGTAGAATAGAACTTGAAGACTCTAATAAATTTAATGAAATAAATAAAATTAAATATTTAAAATTATAGTCTAGTATAGTATAGATAGTCTTATAAAGCTATCAATAATATAAATGAAAGCATTACATTAGGGAACTGTTATTTCCCTCGCGCCCCGTCACAACATTTACAATTTATCACGCTCTTTAGGGTAAAGAAAAACATCCCAAGGAAACCTTCGTAGCTGGGGAAAATTTTTATGATATGTGTAACAAGAATCAGATTATTTAATTTCATACTTTAGCTTTTGATTACCGAGTAAACTAAAATAGAATTATTCAATGTTAAATTGTATGTTTTGCACAGATATTTTAGTAGGGTTATGAGACATATATGACAATATTTAAATTGCAGATATTTTGTAGTACACGTACTAACTGAAAGTTTAACCACTGTATATTTTAGTGAATAAACGTTTAAGTGTAACATTCCTATTCAGCATAGTTGGTCCTCGTTCGAAATTTTAGATAAAACTACTAAGCTTTACGCCTGTAGATAAATGCATGATTTACTACTGAAAATACCCGCTATTTTAACGTAGTCTTATTAAAAGATTTCGAATGGAATTAGTTTTGGATCTTGTATAGGAAGGATTTCAGCACAGTATTCACTGTCTATCAACCTTTAACCTACAGAACCTTAAAAGTCTAAAGTTAAAGTCGTTTTGGGATTTGAATGTATCTGCATATACGAAAAATCTTGTTTTCGATTTATATATGATTTTCTACTTATGTATTATATAAGATTACCTTTCTGCATATGTACTACATGTATGTTTTTTTATTGTAAATGTATGTAAACTAAACAATTTGTCCACCACCTTCTATAAGATTGTGCACTCAATACCATTTTCATAACGTTTACAGATAACAGTAATGTACCGACAGCCGTGTTGAAATACGATTCCCATATTAAACCCATTTGCTTTACAATCGATCATCCAATGGTCATGCAATATACATATGTGTATGAAATCAATACACTCCTTAAAAACAAACTCCAGAATTAAAAAATTATAATAAATTTTTGAAATGACTTTGAACGTTCCCCTCATTTCAACATAATTTCAATATTTCAAATAAACTATTCACGATGTTTTATTCCTTTTTTATGTCCGATGCTTCAATATTTGTGATTTTATGATTGAAGTTTATATGACAAACTATTTTGAAATTGAACGGATAAAGGTAAAATTTTTAATTCCCTTTTTACGAGTTGTAGGATAACTGAGATCAATAACAAAAAGAAATTAAATATTATATCAAAGAGGAAAATATTATTACCGTTCTAGTTAATTTAAGAGATATGCTCACGTTGTAGTTTGTGCGAATAAACCTATTTCCGGAAAACTCGTTCCACGCTCGTAGTAGGGACGGTGCATAAATCCGCGTTTTAAATGAAGTTTTCGAATATCTCATGCAAAAAATGTTCGTAATATGGCATTTTAATGCGGATGTAGAGTAGTTAATATTTTGCTTATAAACGCTTTTGTAGCATTAACTTAACTGGAGTAATGATTGTGTTATATTTGAATAATGAAGTTTAATGGATAAAATGCATTGAAATATTCATTCGTCCATGAAGAGAGTTATATAGTGTCAATAAATTCTTTCGTAATAGCTATGATAGCCAAACGATACGACAATGTGAATCTTTCCAGGGGTCACGAGTTCAAACCTCGGGCAGGCATTAATTAGTTTTCTGTTAACTAATGTGCCTTATTGTTATTTCTTAATTACCACACACTTATCGGTAAAGGAAAACACCATTATATTTGTAGAGAATGCTGGGGATGTGTAAACACCAAACCACATTGGAGAAACGTGGTGGGTCTAAGCTCCAAACCTTCTCTCTAAAAAAACGAGAGAGGCGGCATATGCCCAGCTGTGGGATCGTAACGATATACTATATACTATATATTATATAGTTCAATACCATAAGACTCGATTCTTCGCACTTGTAAACTATACTACTATACTTATGAAAATTAAAATGCAATTATAAATGTCTAATGTAAACTTTTAAGCTGAGCTGTATAAATAGTAGTTAACAGCATGGTTACTCATTATAATGTAAGGTTACGTAACATATTTCAGTTTCGTTATAATTTCAGCTCCAAATATTGGGTCAGTTGATTTATTTACACCCGTATTGATTTATGATAGTCATAAATCTAATGGTGAATTAATCATGTCGCTTTTGTTAGCTATGCCATACGGTTCTCTTCATAAATGTATAATTGTTTTGAAAAATATTGAGTTGAGTTTTAGTTTGCAATCTTATATTTATAAATTTGTTTATATAAAAAATACTTTAAACATCTAAGAGACATTTCTTGGATTCTCGATGTGAACAGTCATGGAATCATCGGATACCTTTAAAAGTGCAATTCTTATGTATATAAATAATAAATATATGGGACACTAACACACACGGTCGTCCGTCCCCAAAGTAAGTTACTTAATACTTGTGTTATGGGTGACTGAAAACTGGTAAATATATACATATATAATTTTAAATAAATACTTAAATACTAATACACACCCAGACAATGCTGGCCCTCGGTGGGAACCCACGACCCGCGGAGTCGAAGGTAGGGTCACTACCCACTGCGCCAACGTCAAGGTCAAGTATATAAGTATATATACATAATCTAATTATAATCATAATCTGAACTCAGAAACGACTCCAACGAATTCCATATAACTTAGTATATTTCGGTTTAAGGGGCGATAAATTGATCTAGGCAATATTTAATTTTCAGACAACATCTTTTATTCCTGTTTTTAAGCGATTAAAAACTACTTCCATATTATTAGTTTATGGAGGTTAGTTTCGCCGTTAATTGTGATGTCATGCACTGAATTTTAATACACCGGTTCGATTATATATCCGAGTTCTGTTTTTCCGAGTAAAATTATAATTGGGAGCCCTTAATCAACGCATTTAATTCATATATATAAAAAAATACTGAATAAAAGTCGTTCATCTAGATATTAAGACTTAATTAAATTAATGGAATTAAAATAAGATTATTAAGGAAGAATTATTAGGGTATCTTGTTCCATACGGTGTCGAGTAACCTTATTTAAGTAGATAAAAGCGACGTAGTAAGGAAAATCATGATGAAATTCCATCGCTTCGTAGTTAGCTAAGCAATTTAAAAGCTATTGAAATATACGGAACATCTAAATTGTTGGTACTTTTTTTTATTAATTGCAATCAGATGTATTTGGCAAATGTTATGTTACTGGCCCGCATACCGGAACTGCGAGAGCAAGTTACCCTTACCAGAGAGTTATACATTTAAGGCCCATTTATAAACAGTACATGGAAATTTCATATACAAACTTATGGTTGCGTGATATTCAAAGTGCGTCATGCGATTTACGGTAAAGAAGAACATCGTTAGCAGACACAAAAACTCCGCATATTCTGTTGGCGTAAAACGGCCGTGCCTTCAACTCTGCGGGTCGCAGGTTCGATTCTCCTTCGAGACCAACACTTCTAAATCAATTTGCTCTTCGAGCTTCGAGGTTCTTTGAGCTTGAGTGTATTTATATATTTAACTATTTATTTAAAATTATATATGTATATTTACCGTTTGTCTGTCACCTATAACACAAGTATTAAGTTACTTTGGGAACGAACGACCATGTGTGTAATTGTCCCATATTTAAAAAATAATTCCTGTGACATGTGGAACCTGTCACTTTGCAATTAATTGAGCAGCGTGTTGTTGGTAGAAGTATCCAATTGCGAAAGCAACACTCTTAACCTGAGTTGACTTTGACGCCAAATACGGTGTTCTTCTATGTCCAAAACATAACCAGCAAGTGTAGAAAGAAAATAGGGGAAAAAATCCATCTTTCAAAAACACTGAAGAGACCTTTGTCTAGCAGTCGGCTACTTGAGATATATACTATACCTGTCACGCCACCGTTAAATAATTTCAGAAACGATACAATATTTGAACACTGTTCGTTTTAGAAGTTTTTTTTATATATGGGATAATTACACACACGGTCGCCCATCCCCAAATTAAGTAATCTATTACTTGTGTTATGGGTGACGAAAAACTGGTAAATATACTACATATTTAATTTTAAATACATACTTAAATACAAATATACACCCAGACTCGAAGAACCAACAAATTGTGTATAGAAAATGTTGGTCCTCGGCGGGAATCGAACCCGCGCCCCGTGGAGCTGAAGGCAGGATCACTACCCACTGCGCCAACGGGCCAGTCAATTTGACCTATAATTGCGTTTTGGTCTTTTTTCTGAACGTTTCAGTACATATTTTACAACGGAAAACTAATGTTCTTATCTTCACATATAGATTTATATTCTTTTATATTGACTTCGCCCTCAATTACCATTAGAATCTGGGTTTCGGTACTTGGAGGGATCGTAATTCAATATTAGTGTCCATAAAGGTGAATGATAACCTTCTATCCCATATAACCTTGTATAATAGCGTAAAGATTCATAAAAACGTTTTGGCATTTCAACTATCTTCATTTATACATTATTCTATGCAAAATGTAAATAAAGTTAATGCAGAAATAGAAAACGATTTTATATCTATCACTGAAGTCTTTATTAAATCGGAAATACGAGTAAAATAGGATCTCATTTCTTTTAATAGATCTCACTCGATTCCCTAGAATATTTTTAAATAGTATACTGAAGATGTATGTATTGTTTACACATAAATCCATTACTTAGCTTTAGTATTTTGTTTTTATTATATTATAAAATATAGGGAGCTATTTAAAGAAGAGTATATTAATAAAACACAGGCTACTGAAAAATATGTAAGTAATAAAATTATTGATTTATTCGTTTACATATTTGTCACTTACATATACCACTTTTTTATATGTTATAAAAAAGTGGTATTAAAGTGAGCACTTATAGAAGTCAATTTGAATAATAAATATTATTAAAGTAAGCACTAGTAAAGTAAGTTAATCAATTTGAATAATAAATATTTTGAATGTAAAAAAGAGGAAGGGGATATCTGGGGTAAGGGGGGCTTAACACTTTTTCGTGTGTGTATCACGTTCTTCATTCTTATATACCTATTATATTATAATATGGCTCATAAAGCAATAACATAAATGTTAATCTAAATAAAGCTTAACTTTCTGTAGTTTCTTAAGAATATTTTTGCCTTAAGCTCTTACAGCAGATGTTGACGATTCAAAAGCACTTGTTTACAAGTTTACTTGAATAAAGAATATTTTGAATTTGATTTTGAATACAGAAAGTGCAATCAATGTATCGTACTTTCATGTTCCTATTGAAATATTCGAAACATTGATAAAAAATTGTTTCTTTTTCTGGTTGGAAGTAGCAGCTGGTTGAGAGTATAAGCTCTATTAAAAAGAGATAACGAGTCTCGATACTTTGAAATATAGAAACCGATAAGAGACACCTATATCTTTCAAATTATTACTTGCACATAGAGTCCTCATACCCTTCTCATTAAGAACTATCCAATATAAAATGTTACCTCTCGTAATAAATATATCTAGATAACTTTGAACTACATAACATTTGCCTGACTGAATTCGATATTTATTCTTAAAACAAATATTTAAGCGGTTAAGTTACTAATAAATATCAAGATCGTGATACAACTTTATGTTCATGAAACCTAGTTGTCATTTTCGGCATGTAGACGTTTGTGTTTGGCATTGTCAATGAAGATACCATCGAACTATCAAAATGTACTCGTATAATATTCATCGTTGAAGACGCATTATATTCAAAACAGAACTAAATTTTATTTATACTACTATAGCAACTAAAATGCTTGTTGTTTAGTAAAAAAAACTGAGTTTGTTTTTTTAGTAAAAAAATAGCCTCTGAAGCCTCTTCCAGTTTTGGAAAGAGACCTTATTATCTAGAGATTTAAAACATCAAACAAGTGCCATCCCAGGTTTGATTCTGGAACCCCTTGATAAGTACTTTTTCTTTCACCGTCGGCCTTCTCGGTGTTATATAACTATGTAATTACTTTTCTCTCGTTTAATGTTGGGAACTGTAAGCATTTGATATTAATTATTAACAGATAATATTTCTTTCCTATGGCCATTAATCTATTGCTAAGGTCTAGAAGTATGATATAAGTTGAATTTATAGGCAGACCCTATTTAAGATGCGAATACCAAGTTAAAATATCAATATTTATGAATCTTTATTATCTTCCAAAGCATACCTAATAAAAACTGAAATCAAAAACTTACTAAAGCGATATGATTTTTCGGTATGGTAAAATTTTACTTATATCATCTTTGATAAAAGTAAAATTAAAATAAAATGTATTGTGCGCTGTGTAACCATTAAATAATAAATTACTTTACAAATATAATCAATAAAAGTTCTAATTGTATTGAAAATTACAGTTTATGTGCCATCTACACGATTGTGTTTGCCAAATCCACAAACTTCAAGTCTTATAGTTCAAAATATCCTTCTTTAATAACTAGTTCTCCCTCAATGATAGTTCGAGGTGGGCGGTAAATAAGGACAAATTCCTATGCGTGTACGGGTCACTATTACGATGCAACCCGTGTGAACAGACGGAGGTCGGAATTTGAGATGTCGGCTGTTCCCCTAACATGCATTACAAAACGGCAATGGCTTAAAATAGAAGAAAGAAACCAGAATCTCCTTTGCTTTATTTCGACATTTGTACTTAGATGATATTTTATAATTTGGAATACGATGTTCTTATGTTAGTTATCAATAATTTTTTTGATGTGACATGGTGAATATTTTCAGCTAGAAACTACTTGGAATTCATTTATTTCAAATAATTCGTTTGCGATTTTGAAACTTCTATAATTGGGTTGTTTATATAAATGAGACTTAAATAGTAATCGATTGTTATTAGTAAGAGATTCTAAATATCTAGTAGGCCCGTCACGTTCAACGCCAGTCGTCTCTTTAACCCGATTACGACTGCATCGAAAATACACTCTCTAGCTAAATTACAGACTCGGGTTGTGAGAAAATTGCAATTTAACCAGCGACGAACACGTTTTAAGCATTACTCTTTGCGTTTTTCCCTTGTCGGTGTTCAAAACATATGTTTGTTTGTTTTGACCTTTATAAATGGCTTGTGTGAAAAGTTAGCTCGTTACTTGATAACTTTGTTTCGTTCTCTTGTATTATCATATTATTTTCAAATAACTTATAAATATAGGCATTACTTTGCGGAGTTCCATAATACAAAATTAATAGTAAAATAATTTAGCTATAATCCGCGATAAAGTAAATAGGAAATATATATAATGCTAAATGTAGAGTGGAATATTCGTTTCGCCCCCCAAACGAAGCATCGTTAGAAGATAGTAGACTCCACGACAAAATCGCAAAGCTTTATATATATATATCCTATTCACTTTATCATGGATTATAGCAAAATAATTGTATGATTACTTTTGTATCTTTATTTTCTTTCATTTTTCGAACTATATAACATAAAAAATTAAAAGGATTTTTTTTTAATTATGTGAACTCGTGCTAATAATGTTATAGCAGTTAAAAACAAGTAACTTTTAGTTTATACAAAACAATATAGCTTTTTGGCTTTCATTGCTCAAGCAACTAAAAAAACACTTTGTGAGATTAAACAATATATCCCATGGTTATCTAAATAATATTAAATTATGGTAATATATATCGTATGCTACATATAGACGGTTTTGTACAAATAGAATAAAATGGAAACTCTCGCTCAAAATGCTCAAGACACGATTTGTAACTATTATGCTTATTCATTCATCTAATCATACAAATATCTTCAATTTCAAGTTTTTGGTCAAACCAAATTGATGTAGAATAGAGACTATTCAAACTATCATGCGAGATTTGTGTATTTGCATTACCAAAATTAGTTGGAATAATGCGGATTTCCACTCTGGGAATGGGTAACAGAAATACACTGTAGAATTCGATCAATCAAACAACCGTTTGAACTATTGCAGATATTTGTATTAGAGTAATACTCGAGTAGCAATTGACGTTTTAGCATAACTTTAAACTTATATTTATAATTGCTTATTATAGTTAGTGCAATATTTTGGGAAAGTCTAAAGTTTCGACTCCTAGCAGCTCAGCGGTCTTCCGAGGGTATCACAAGTTCAAACCAATGAGTTTTTATATTAAAACTTATGTCTTATTAATAATTGCAATTACACGCTCTTCGATGAAGGAAAACATCGTATCTCTAGAGAATTCTGGGTATATTTGTAGCCTACCAGTTCGCATTGGCATTGGGCAACGTGGTAGGTAGCTTTTACTCTTTTCTCCAGAAATGGAGAGATCAGGTTTATGCCCAGCAGTGAGTTAGTAATAAGCTCACTTTACTTTTTTTATTACATCTTGAAAATTTTTGCATATATCGGAAAATCCAGAATAATCAATTATGCACAAATGCGTAAGTCTGTCTATGTCTGCTGCCACGTTTTCACAATATGCTGGAGCCAATATTGACAAAATTCGGTACAATTGAAGCTTATATACCGGGCTAATATTAGTACATAGTATAAAAAGAAGGTTAATGGAGGATATTTTAATACTTAAGTTGCTGCGAACGATATCGTGAGTACTACTAATGTGTAAAAATGAGGCACACGTTATAGTAGTTTTTCTATTTTAATTTTTACTAAAAGAATTTGACTTTAGTTGACTTGACGAAACAGATTCTCAGTCTTGTCAGCGAAAATATTATTTTAGATACTAGTTTTTTCAGTTCTTTAAAAGTTTGCATGTCTGGTTTGTTACAGTGGCATCGAATTTTTCAATGCACTGACCACTGCATGCAGTATCAATTATTTACGTATTAGCATTTAATTTGTTGAGCCAAACATTAACCAATCGGTGTTGAATATTGAATAGCGGTATTAGTATAAACTGCGCTGTCCGTAATTGTATGGTTCTGATACAATTAGTGTTTGTGCGTAATCGTCCATGCACCATGCATGCACTATGCACCGCGTCGCGTCGCTTAGATCCGATTAATGCTAGGTTGTAGTTGTTGGGCTGCGAATTCTAAACTAGCGGTGAGAGGGGACGAGTATTGCGAACTTTGAAATTACTAATGTACTTTATATTTTAGTAGCTCTGCGTGCGGTTTCATCAGCGTTGAAATCAGTGTATTTAATTGAAATTTTAAACATAAAAGTAGTTGTTGTGAGTTAACCGTAAGAGATAGAAACATGTTATCGCGGACTTTTTTGTAGTATTTTTCTAGATCTCAAATTATTTAGTACATTACTTTAGCGTAACTCTGCTGATTTACGCAGCGCACGCGACTAAAGCTCCCAGCAAGCAAGTTTTTTAACAACTGCTCGATCTCTTCAACACAATTTACATAGTACCGATACTACTTTTCCCTAAACCATCCGGAAGTATTTCACTATCTTTTGGTGAAAGTGTACTAAAATCCGTTCAGTAGATTTTGAGAAAATCGATTACATACAGTCAGACAGCTTTTTGGGACTTTGTTTTATAATAAGTATAGATGCTGTGTTTGAAACTGTGGGATATTTACTTAGACACTAATAGCGTTCATAGTGTACCCATAGCAAATGTGTTAACCAATATAATCTGAATAATAAAAATGGGTTCTAATTTTAAATTATCTTGTCATGGCGTTTGAATGACGGAGCTTGGGTAACATTGGGACGGTATATTAAAAAAATTACTGGTCATAACTTAAGAGGCGCCATTTTGTATTGTACCATTACATAGTTTGTCGAAGTCGATGTGAACTTAAGAGTATGTAAATGATAAGTTGACAAATTTGTTTTAAGCTATTCATATATTCAGTATTTTAGATAACTAATTAGATACTAGCGACTTTGTTTGCGTTAACTTATGATAAAACTAGTTTTTGCCCGCGGCTTCGCTCGCGGGGAATTTGCTTTGTCACAGTATCTAATTTAATTATAATTTATGATTCACAATTAATTGTGGCTTCCACATAAAAGATAGATATATGCTGTCGCGAACTTTTATTTAGAACTATTAAAGACAAACAATACTACGGTACATCATCTTTGTGAAACTCTAATAGTTTAGGCAGCGTACGCCGTGATTGCTCTCAGAGGCCAGATTTTTTCCGACTCTATTGACATGTATCGTTATATTACATAAATTCATTACAAATTGTAGCCTATATGTTATTCCGATGTATAACCTATATAACTGTAAAGTTTCATCTAAATCCGTCCAATAGTTTTTTTCGTGAAAGAGTACAAACATCCATCCATACTCACAAACTTTCGCATTTATAATATTAGTAGGATAGGATTAGTAGGATAAAAATCCAAAAAATATTTTTATCAGGATTATTGTATTTTTTTTAATCGTGCATATTATTATAATATTTTTTTCATAAACCGCTTTGATAGATTTAACTACGCCGTCCCGCCATTAAGATTTTTGTGGTTACAAACAATCATGACAACCATAGCACAAATTAATACTTGTGTTATGGGTGTCATGATTACTAGTTACTTTGGGGACGGGCAGCCGTGTGTGTAATAATCCCAAATATTTATTATTTATTTAATATTTACTCATATCCTACTACAAACGAATTACCTTCCTAACGATTTAAAGTAAAGTAAAAAAGTAAAGTAGCGGCCTGTTACAATCCCACTGCTGGGAATAGGCCTCCTCTTTCCGTTTCTTCCGAAGGGTTGGAGGTAAGACCTACCACGCTGCTCCAATGTGGATTGGTAGGTTACACATATCAGCAGAATTCTCTAGAAATATGCAGGTTTCCTCAGATGTTTTCCTTCGCCGAAAAGCGTGTGATAAATTGCAATTATCTATTAGACACATGAGTTTTAATAGAAAAACTCATTGGTGCCTGCCCGGGTTTAAACTCGTGTTTCCCTCGAAAGAGTCGCACGGTCTCACCGCTGGGCTATCACAGCTCACAACGACGTAGATTTAATTGTTCCTTTGGGAAACAAATGTAAGATCGGTATATAAACATTTTGTATTGAGTTGAATTAAACTAGATATGACTAGAGAAGCTTGATAAATTAAAATACTCTTAATTATGTACAAAATATTTTTATCTAAAATTAGTTCTTAGGACAACTAACGAAATGATCAAGTTTATATTCGTGAGAGTTTTAGACATGTATCGTGTTCTAATTAGCATTACAAGGGATGCTGTGACATGACATAAATGCGACAGTATAATGGACACGTTTGCTGATATTCAGCTATATGAGAAATCGTACCTATATCTGATGTACAACATTCTGAGTAGCTAGCAGTATATATCAATGAAAGATCATATTCTCGTATTTTTTGAGGTCGCTTTTTCTATATCGGTATTATTTAATATTACCTGTTCACATTTAATATTTTGCCATTAAGATACGATTCGCTATAAAATTAAAATATAACATTTATTATGTTTTTAACACTCATTTAACTTTGAGCTCAATAAAAATTAAATACAGGCGCTCCATATCGAAAAATAATAAAATCATGTGTAATAAAAATTATTTTATTACATTTAAAATCCTCGAACAACTGTTTTTTTAATTTTATAAAATTAAACTCAGTAATCTGTTTTTTTTTCATTTTAAGTATTATTGACTCCTCAGATTTATCATTCTCTTTTTCTCCTGTCCTTATCCCACTCTAAGTGAGGTCGGCAAACCTGTTTTTCTCTACCATTCTCTCCTATCATTCGTCAACTCTAGCTGTACTCCTTTTATCTGACAAACCGATGTTTGACAGATTTAATTGTGTGATCACAATACAACCATCTCTTTTTAGGCCTCTGTCTAGTCACATATCCATCTACATTCATATTTAACATTTGTTTGGTGACATTATTTATTAGCATTATTTATTTAATTACTGAAGGCTTTATAGAAACGTCAGACGGAAGAAAAAGAAAGAAAAGGCTTTAAGAGCTTTATTACATTTTTAAAAGTATACATTTACAAATAATCCTTCGTATCCTACATTTAAAAACGTTATTTCAGTATAAGCGGTTTAACATGACAAGCGATGGCGGAACTCGACATGTGAAAATAAGATCACTCCGCTTTCCAACTTAATACTGAATGAAATAATTCGTTTTACAAAAGCACTAACCGTCGATTATATTAAATCAGTTGTACTGTTATTTATTTAACTCGCACGTACTTAGCATTGATTATCAGCTGGATATTTTTTTTTGTAACAAAATCACGCGAGTGAGCAAGAATTGCCCGAATGCGGTTTTTACTAAAACAAACTAATGTCTATTACAGATATTAGTTCTGTAGCAAAGTTCCTCTTTAAAAATAGTGACTAAATTTATATATTGTTCTAGATAAAAAAGCTGTTTAATTATATACTGATAATATGATATATTATTTTTTTGTTATTTATTTACAAAACAATTTTACATGTTATTAAAACTTAATCTAGTGACTTGAATAGAGATATAATACAGTATATAATACAATATATAATACAGGGACAAACGTTAAATAAATTAAATTTAATATAATAAAAAAATTTGATAAGCTTCAAGAAGCTTTAGCTTCTGAAAAAAAAGCCATTGCACGATCACAAATAGCATTTTAATTTTATTATATGGATCATAATTAGATTACAATTTTTTTTGTATCTTTATTATTTAAGTATCGGTGACGCTTAATATCGGAAGTCAACTTCAAAGTTTTAACATATAACGTGCTTTATCTTAAACATATATTTTAAATGGCCTGTTTGTGCAGTTGGTTGGTTCAGTGGTTGGTTCAGTTCCGCGGACCGTGGCTTCGATTCCCGCCGAGGGAATATTTTCTAGACAAAATTTATTGGCTCTTCGAGTCTGGGTATATATTTAAGTTTATTATTATTATATAGTATATTTATTGTCTTTTTTACAAATTATTAATTCAAAATACAAATTGAAAATAATTATTATTCAAGTTAACTTGTAAACGTGTCCTTTTGAATCGTCAACTCTACTGCTGATTCGAAAAGCTTTTCCTACCGAGAAGAGCCAGCAAGAAACTCGGCGGTTGCTTTTTTCTTAATAATAATTATAACTAGTTACATTTAGTCATTTCTATCTTATACAGGGTCGAACAGAAGATATATCCACGCATTCTTATCATCTAAGTAATCCTCAACAGTATAATAGGCTTTCTCTATCAGTATTAATTTTATAATTATCAATAAAATACCTAATATTATCAAAACTCATATTTCTCTGTTTATCCAGTAGGGACATTGCTTCACAGCAATACAGTTATTTAGATAAGTGTCCCATAAATAAATATTAGTGTCACTGTATTTCCTCACCTCTACGTACATTAAGTATTTTATCATGTAAGCCATGTTTCCTGTTGAGACATAAGCCTTAAGTTCCCATCTATGCTTTTAGCGTTAATATTTTCAACGGAAGAGTCTATAAGAATATGTCAATAAGTTTATACATTGACTTTGATGTTGGTATTTACTTCAATACTCACGTATTGGAAATGAAAACAACTACCGCAAATATGTATATATAATCTATACATACTTATTATTAAACAAAAAAAAAGCTAAAAGCCTAAAAGCTGTCTGTCGGAACGTGAACGATATTCTTAAAATAAGTTAGACGGATATTTGTGCCGTTTTCATTACAAGATAGTGCCATTTTTGTGAAAGGTTTAGGTTTAAAGTACATCCTCTGGACCGGCTACACTGATTTTAATAGGACTTTCAGTGGAAGATAGAGGAGGCTATGGTGCTCAGGCTCCTCTATCTTCCAGTGAAAGTTGAAATTCTATAATTATTTGCGGGAACTCTAGGATATATATTGCTACTTATATCCTAGAATTCCTGCGAGAAAAACTTACTATCTGATAGAAATTCTATAGATTCGCAATTGAACTTTAAAACCTAGGCAAACCAACAGCGCTGAGATGTTTTATTTTATGGTAAGTTAACGAATATTATATGACGCTAGATGGACTGTCAGATGCACGGGAGTTGGGTAAATGATTTTGAATCACGTTCAAGTATTAGTTACCTAACAATTCAATAATCCAGGAATACTGTTGATACGACACCGTAACCTAATATTTGTTTTCAGATATCAGATAACAGGTCTATCACTACACAAACAGCAGATACATTTCTTAGAATTTTTCCTGCTAGGAATTATTAAGGTTATGATTATTAAAGCTTATTTATATCATCATAATTCCCCTGCCCGTATCCCACTCTAGGTTGGGGTCGGCACAACATGTTATAAAACTGTTGTAACATGATTTGGCTGGGTATTATACGACCGGCCGCCTGCCTGACGTTAACACTTATCTTAGTCGCCTTTAACGGCACCTCGGTAAGACATGAGATGGTCTATTCTACTCAGCCGGATACCCCATGGCGATATTAAGGCTTATATATATATTTTTAATATAACAAGTATTTGTCAAGAATACATTATAATAGCATAACAGTAATAAAGTCCACAATAAACTGTGGTTATGGTTAAGTCCAGTCGTGTTTTTTGCCCTCATGATTTATGCTGGGCCTGCCCGGAATATGATTACCCGTTATGTCGGAAGAGTCCTTAATGGATATAAACGCGGGATTTAGGCTACGTACACACACAGCGTGTCGAAAGACAAAATATAGTATGAATACTTATACGTAGTGATTCACAATTAACAATAATGAAGAACTTCATATATTATTATATTCCGAAATATTAATAGAAATTTAAGTTAATATTTAAAAAAAAACAGTAAATAGTGCAGATCACTTTTGATGAGCTATCTATATTTCATAATTCTTACTAGTTACTGCATATACATAAGGTATTTATAACAAAGTGTATTTTCTCATGTCTTTTAGAGTAGGTTTGATTATTTTCTAAATGACTTATGAATAAGCGTAAAACAGAGCCGAGTTAATAGTTAAATATTGTTGTATTTTAATAATGCAACATCTTAAAATATTAAATATAAGGCTCCATTAGCAGTACGTTAGCTGCTATGGATGGATGTGTTATTTGTGTGTCCGCGTATATGTTTGTGAAAATATGAAAATATTCACTCACACAATTAAAACATTATGATATACTACGGAGTACTATACTCCGTAATATTTTTATCCGTAAAATATTTTTACACTAATACTCTACGTGATGGTCTTATCATTGTTTTCCAAATATCTATATCCCAGAAAGTGTGCTTGCATATTTTAAACAGAATATGCACTCCGTGATGCCAAATACAATTTTTTGCAGATTCCTACGTTTGTATCAAGCAATGACTGCATAATACAATGTCATGTCATGTCAACTTTTGGCTTAGCCACAACTTGGTAATCCAAATGTGTACCATGCTTTACTTGGTCTGTAAATGTGGGGTGTTTTTGTTGCATCGCTCAATTGCTAACATATTGTTCAGCAGTTTGGGCGGCCGTTAACAGACCAATTGCCGTGTTATTGCTGTTTATTTTAATCCGATAATTCGGGTATTTTCTGTTTTACAACTCAATGGGGAATTATATATTCTTTAATTCGAATTGTAGTTAGGTTGTATGTTCACGGCCTCAGCTTAATTATATTTTTCTACATATAATTTGAGGTATATATTTGAACTTAGACCTTTGTGCATTAGATTAAAATGCGTTAACTCTTGGTTTCCATTTCAATTCATTCATTATTCCAACTTAAAAGTTACAATCACAAGACCATCAAACTTTTTGTCTTTGAAAGTTAAGAATAGCGCAAAGGAAAATATAAGTTAAAGACAAAAGATTTCCTCACTAAGGGTAGCAGAATAAAAGGAAAAATAGAGGGTTGCCCGATGCTATTAATGCAGGCGCAGACGGCCATCCATTCTCCTCGCTAATAAATGAAAGTGAAATGCCCTATTGGATACAGGACAACTCAATTGACTATATATTTGCTTATCCGTTTATTGTTTCTTATAATTAATCTGCATAAACTTTTCTAGTTATAGAGTAAGAAGTAAAGACAACTGTGCAGTTTGGAAAAGACAGTAAGTGTAGTCAAGTGAAATTTTGCAGATTTGAAACTACATTTAAATTCTGAGGTACACTTTAATTTATCATCATTCATCATTCTCCTGCCTTAATCCCACTCTAAGTGGGGTCAGCACAACATGTTACAAACATGTTGTCACAAGATCCGGCTACGTATTTTACGACCGGCCGCCTTTCTTACGTCAACTTACCTTAGTCGTATTTTACGACCCCTCGGTAAGAAAGAGGGTGGTATATTCTACTCAACCGGATACCACACGGTGCGTTAATTTACCTTAGTCGCCTTCTACGATACCTCGGTAAGAAATGAGGGTGGCCTATTCTATTTAGCCGGATGCCACACGACAATTTGAGATACACTTTAATTATTTTTTATTTTTTAATAGACTTCCTCTGCTGTACGAGTCCTATCAAGGGTTTTGCACATCTCTTATCTCGTCGCCTTCTGGACCTACCGGGATGTGAAACCAGCCAATCGCCATTGGAAAAACGTGACGAGTGTAAATTCCAATACTTCTCTCACAGAACAGACATTTCAATGTTTCGAAAAGTGCGTTTTGGAAAATCTTTAAATTCTACTTTATTTTTGACCTTGTTAAGATCATTTTATTCTAATAGTTTATACTTTAGTTTTCAGGTACATGTTTTGCTTTTCATTTTTATTTATACATTTTTATACAAAAAAATTGTGTCAATTAGTGTTAAGTAAATGTTGTGTATTTACAAACATATAGGAAAGATGATGTATTGAATGTTTAAATTAGTTTATTAATGTATACGATTTCTAGCTGGTAAGCCTTATAAATAAATTATATATTTAATAAAGAATAAAAGCAACTGGAGGAGGCCCTTTCGAAATTCAAAAATATATTTTGGGATTAAATACATATTGGGGGAAAACAAATCTTTTACATCTGATTGATTAAGTTATGAATCTGACCATTTATTCTCGTTTATAGGTCCAATTGATAGATCAAATTGTAGGTGCTGACACATTCCCTTAGAATATATCATGAAACAACTGTTATTATCATTCTGAAACGTTAACGATCATCCTGTAACGTAAACATACAAACAACTTAAGAATATTATTGCGAAATATTCAAAATAGCTGATTTATTTATGCTCAACTTTCTAAAGGCAAATTATGTCATTCGCAGACCTGATGTATTCATTAAATGGATTTCACTAATTTATTTCGACTTTCCCTTGTCCTCGTTTAAAAAAAATAGTATTAGTGTTAAAATGTTCAGCATTATTTTTCACACATTCTTTGGTTTTAGAACACGTACATTTAGGGAATGATTATAATAAATTATAATCGTATATCTAAATCATTTGTTTACTTTATCTAATATTATAGGAATGTTAAATATATGGTTGCTTTATTTTTCTCCGAAAAAAATGGAACTAATAATATCAACTTAGAATTTACTTAGAATTTTAAAGTCCCAATGAGTTGAGTTTCTTTCTAGCTCTTCCTAGTAGAAGCAACCTCCGAATCATCAGTACAGTTGTTAAAATTACTTATAAGGGTGCATATATTGATTTAATTGACCTTTGATTTTATAAATTGTATTGTACCGTTTTAGTTACAGTTTCATCTCTACATTTTTTTCTGAACGGAAATGACCAGAATTTTAAAACTACATTAACAAGCATTTTTTACTACGAGAAACGTTATTATTTTCAGCTTCAGGCAATCGGATCAATACTGCCATTTGCGGTTCATATCAGATAGGACGTCTTTTTAAATTACAAAATTATTTTAATGAATTCAAATTAAATGTATTACAGTTACAACTTTACAATTTTAACCAATCAGTTACTCATTTTATAAAAAAATGTAACAAATTAGTAGAACTGCAATTAAGTGTTTTGAAATTTTGAAGCACAGTTTATCGGGAGGCAAATTGGAGAGCTACTTTGCGATCTTAGACGACGAAGATTCAATCCGACATAATAGTTTTTGTATTCCTCGCTTGAAAAGTAATCAACTAGTTTTTCTGTAAAGGCATATATTGAAGGATGGTAGTCTTCTCTCAATGGAAGTAAGAAACTTTCCGGCGATAACATAGTCTTTATTTTGTATCGCACAGTTTATATTGGATAACGCCCTCAGTACATATTTGTTACCTGTGTGTCATAAAAACTGTATAAAACATCGTCCCTTATACAAAAAGAAAAGAATTATATTGAAGATACTACACTTTTACTATTATGCGTGACATTTTGTATAACAGCTACTGAAATTTTCGGAAGCTTCAGCTTTTAGAAGATAAGGGGTACACGTTGTAGGAGCTATCGATATAAAATAGAATAATATTCGCGACTTCAAAAGTTCAGCCTTTGACAAACCATGTCTTTAGATAACCTTGCAAAATATTATGGTGTTTTTTACTCTTTTCGTATTTTAAATGTGATATTCTAAAAAGCGTTAAGTATGTATGTAAACATCATATTATTTTGTTATAATGCGTAAGATGAGACGATTCTGCGCTGCGTTATACCTTTTTCTATTTAGAATTATAATTTACTCAAACTTTGAAATAGACAAACCAAGCTTTGGACCTCCTGAAAGCTTTGGACTGTATATAGCGGGTTCAGCTACTACAATAAGGTGCGGTGCTGATTTGATGTGGATATATTGTACTCGAAATTGGCGACCTGCAAGGCACGACTTAAAGATAATTACGGTTGCGTTGCGGTCGTTGGATTGGCCACTTACTACATCATTACCACTCAGGTATGTACTGGTGATAGAGATATTAACATATGCTAATAAAATAATAGCAATATATTGCCAAAGCACTCCGTAAACAATGCGTACGGTAAGAAATTGGCGACCTGATCTATTTATACTCTTACTACTTTAACGTTTATGTATTGTAAATAACAGCAAATTTTCTGACAATAGTTATACAATAAATAACCATGCAAAATATAATTTACCTTACCTCAATTGCAAATCGATTCCGATACCTATATAACTTCTACTATATTTTGCTACAGAATGCAAACGCGCGAAAGAAAACCGACATTCGCTTTTAAGAAGTTAAATAATAATAATCTTTACTTTTTATTCTACAAATATCTCATTCTTTAAAAACTTAATTGTAATATATTGCGCTAATAATTTAGTATACATATGTTGAAACTGGGTTTGCAATATTACAATGGAACTATAACAGTTCTATGTCATATTTTCCGCAGGAGAGAGATTTATAGAGGGCATTGAAGTCAATAACAACTCTTGTAAATCTGATTATAATTAGCGACAATACAAGAAAGGTTTAACGAGAATTGCCAAATATTTTTTGCGAATTTAAGAAGACACGTATAAGTAAATATGCCAGATTTTCCTTCAGAGAATTAGATGGTGTCAGGAAGAAGAATTTTTTGTACTTTCGTTGCGTGCTAACAAGAGAGCTCTACATGACTGGAATATTTGCGTCCAAATTTTGTATCAGCGAATAAAGGTTTCCACCCATTACCTGGAATCATGACACGAAAAAACTTTTTGCCTTATATAAATCTATAAATCTACGATAAATTTAGAGTGTAGTGGTTAGAACTCTACTTCTTTAGTAGTTATTAAGAATTTTAAACCCGTGGTACGTCTATAAATATTATTGCCTATTGAAAACATATTGAGCTTGGTCAATATTAGTATATTAAGTCATGCGGTTAGTTGAATCTTATATGCATATGAATATATGCGAAACTCTTGACTCTTGGTATCTCACTAAGAGGCATATTATTTTTTGCCTAAAATATCATACAAATATGTTCTTTTTTATAAAATGTAAGACGAACAAGCAATATAATCTAGATTAGATTACGTCATATATTTTTAATATAAAATTTTACTTTACATTTTTATTTATAAAATTATACTTTAAGAACAGAACATAAAACAAAATATTATTCAAGATATTAAAGGTGAACAAATTCTTGTCGAATCTTCGTATTTTTCATACATTTACACGATGTATAAAACCTAATTTTTAAGTAATTCTATTTTATGAAATAAACGTGACTAGTTTTCATTTAAGGGGTATCGCGTGTCGTAATAATTTATAACTACGATTCGAGAACGACAGTAATCGATTAAACCGAATATTTGGTGTCTTGAAAGTGTAGTCGGGTTTTTATACATAGAACGCAAAGATTGCACGGTCCTATATAGTGGACGTTCTCATAGTTGTCAACGGTATTTTGGTCAAAATTACCTGCGCCTTTATCTGTCAAAATAAAATTTATTTATGGCGTTGAATATAAGTTACTTTGTGGAGTTCCATAGTAAAGATTATATATTTATTTTTTATTATTATACTAGATATATATGAATTATTTTGCTATAGTCTTCATGTAATCGTAATCTCAAATTGAATCTCTATATATATTCTTAAACTTATTATTATTTTCTTATTATTATAGATTTTTTTTAAAAACGCGAATAACCTATTAATTCTAATATAACTGCCGTTTAATATAGTATCCTTTCTACCGTATCAATGTATCCCTCTATCTCTCTCTCTGCAATGGACTTTGTAATATTATGATTTTTTCCACTACTGTGATTGTTATTGATTGGCATACGGCTTAGTGATTACAATATGCTTACCGCATCAATAAAACTATTGTCTTTTAATGGTCAGTAGTATTTGTTTCATCTGATATAATATCTAACACAGCCTTTGGTTGGTCTCAAGAAAAAATTCGGTCCACTGAAAGCAAGGAGGTAGGAAAGTAAAAACGCAGGAAAACAATCTCTTATTCTTAATTCTTATAATATCTATGCGATCTTGATGATGTCTAGGCTAACAGGTTAAATCAAAACCATGTCACTATACAGTCATGATATGTTTTTCATTTATACATATATATTCAAGAAATATGAATGCGTAGTAAAGTAAAGTAGAAGCCTGTTACAATCCTACTGCTGGGAATAGGCCTCCTCTCTCCGTTTCTGGAGAGAAGGGTTGGAGCTGAGACCTACCACGCTGCTCCAATACGGATTGGTAGGTTACACATATCAGCAGAATTCTCTACAGATATGCAGGTTTCCTCACGATGTTTTCCTTCACCGAAAAGCGTGTGATAAATTGCAATTATCAATTAGACACATAAGTTATAATAGAAAATCTCATTGGTGCCTGCCCGGGTTTGAACTCGTGTTCCCCTTGAAAGAGTCGCACGGTCTCACCGCTGGGCTATCACAGCTCTTGTATATGCGTAGATTTTAAATAATTATTAAATCATCCATAGCACTATATCTGCTTACAGCTACAAGATCCTGAGATCTTGTTCATGATTCGTAAATAGTTACTTGAGATGCGTCGATATCTCAGGCCCGGCTATACATCACTTAAAGCGACAGAACA
The DNA here is from genome assembly GCA_947086505.1 of Morpho deidamia. NCBI lineage: Eukaryota > Metazoa > Arthropoda > Insecta > Lepidoptera > Nymphalidae > Morpho > Morpho deidamia. The sequence continues at coordinate 9,943,903 of CAMTZC010000007.1, read as the reverse complement.
TAAATCCGTTGAGGCTGTCTTCTCGTTATTTGTAGTCGCCACGTGAACCACCGGTTTCGGGTGAATATTAACGATATCGCCAATTTTCCGCAAGCTTACCCCCGTCGCAATTTCTCGCCAATTGAGCAATCGTATCACATCGGGGGGTTGACGCCGTTTTGGTTAAAAAAATACATATTAGATTACGATCGGCGACTGTCTCTACCAAAGACCTTGTAAAAATAATATATCCCACGTCAATATAACGCAATAAATAAGAATTTCTATCGATGACAGTTCTCACTTTATCTATATATAAATAAATATATGGTAATTTAATACTTGTGTTATAGGTGACGGATAACTGGTAAATATACTACATATATAATTTAAAACACATACTTAAATACAAATATAAACCCTGGTTCATCGGCGGGAATCGAACTCGCGACCCGTTGAGCTGAAGGCAAGATCACTACCCACTGCGCCAACATTATTACAGCGTATACATAAACGTGGTAGGAGTACGCCAATGTCAATGTCAAAATGACGTCACTACGAAAAAAGTTACGTATAAATGAAGAAAATCAACTGGATAGTCTCCACGTCCTGAACACACACACAATACTAAGTAGTATTAAGGAAATGGGGGAGTGGTGACACGCGGCGGCTATAGTTTTACCAACTGACGGATATTGTCTTAAGCTGTTACAGTTTTCTTGCGATTTCGGAATGGGAATGTTGTTCTGGTAAAACTCTACTTAAGCTATCAAACGACCTTAAAACTAATGCAGGGAAGCCATGAATTTAAGCGGTTAGAAGTATCAAATTTATGGCACGGGAATTAATTAACGGGAATACACGGGAATTAAGAGGCAAATGATCAACAGTTAATATGCATATATTGAAGACAGACTGGGTATGGTTAAATCTTTCTCTTATATCTACGTGCTCCGTTTCAACCAATCTCTATATTTAAACACTCCAATTTTTTTTATTATTTACACATAAGAATGTACACTTAGCATAGGTAGATGATTAGATCAGGTATTTGATGATAATGATCTTTTTTAAGTAACTAGTTTCGATACGGCTTCGATTTCCTATACTGGGAGAGAGCGGAAAAGTTACTAGTCACGTAACTAGTCCAAGAGTCGGTGACATTTTTTTCCCACTTGCATTGTTGTTTTATTTTAACGGTGGTCTTTTTTGTGCATAGTAATATTAATTAATGCGGAACCTTTGTACAGCTGTTTGATAAATTTGGTATATTTTGTTTTTATCGAGTGCAAATAAACTTTTATACAATTACGTCAAAGCCCTTTAAAAATATGCTGAGTTCTATAAAACAATGGAGCTATAAATTTAAAAAAAATGCTATATATTTTTTTATTACTTTCTTATTGTTCAAGTCGCCCTCAAAAATCGATCATATTTTGAGGAACGTTTCGCCGGTAAATTTTTAGCGACTTTCTTTGCTTTAAGTGATTTAGCGTTTCAATATAATGCCTAACGAAATATTGTAAATAGTATTCTTTATAGTTAATATATAGTTATAATGTCGTGTAAAGAGCTCATGAATAAGAGCCCCGGACGGCTTCGAAACTAGTCGGGCTAATCCGACTATGAATACTACTCACGATAGTTTAAATTTAAAAAGTATTCTTTATACTCAAATTGCTCAAATGGCACGATTACCTCATTTCTTTTAATTTATATAATAATCACGTCATTGATTTTCTCGATGGTCAAACGTTCACTCATTATCGATAAAGAAAGATTGAAATATAACGATATTGTTATTTATTGGTATAACATTTGAACTCGAGCGTTTTATGGCCAAACATTCGTCAACATGTTGCAAGCAGGTGGTTGTCCTTGCATTATTCACATGACACAAATTTGAAAGCTCACCTAGTCTAAAGGAAACTCGCCTTTATATCATAAATTAAAATTTTAAAGTTTACCTTATCTTAACTGGTATATCTACACACATCACAAAACAAAGTCCCCGAATATTTTCTATGTCTATATCTTTGTATTAAATTTCTATGTCTATGTGATCGATTTTCTCAAAATATAGTGAACAGAATTTTGTAAGGTTTTTGGTAAAAGATTGAGAAGAATGTTTATCTTTGTAAAACATCGTCCGAAACGGCTATATAGAATTTGCTGAGCCTTTAACTGGAAGATAGAGAAGGTTGTGGAGCAACATATATACTACTTTTTATCGTAGAATTTTCACGGAGTCGGATTTTTCACAGGAGAACTTATAATACACTTATTTCCACTGGTATTACACAAGATACAACAAATTAAATTTTCTTTTACATAAATTTTTATTTAATATATTTCAAAATTCTTTTACAATACTTAATTTTCTATAAAATTTTAAAGTTTTAGCCGTGACCACAGCTTGTCTTTAACATCAGGTATGTCTTGATCGGCATTTACTTTATTTATATCGTAATCAATACATATATGTATATCTACACAAAATAGTACATACTATACTAGTACTATTTTGTGTAGACTTTCGTACAATTGTTAATGTGGAACTGGTTTAAATCATATCATATCTAGAAAAAAACTTCAATTTTCAATTTGAATTGAAAACAGAATAACACTGGCTTAATGTACGTACAGTTTCCTTATATGTCCCTACTATTCGATTTGGGTCAAAGTTTATCTACTATTTAGGGCTTTTATAGACTAACTGACCGCAGATTTAAGTAACTTTGCCATATCACTGAATTCTAAACTAATTTGTACCTCGCTTATAGTTAAATCTAAATAAGTTGCATTTATAAATATAAATATTATTTTACATGTACACTATTGATTATATTATATCCAAATTATTGAGAGGAAATCGCAGTGATGGCAATAAAAATGCAAATTTTACGTAGTTAATATGTAGTTGTTATACTTATTTGACCTCAATAATCTCCTAACTATTTGTATCCTTATTTTAAAAATTGACAGAATTTTTAGATACTTTTATTTTCAAAAAACCTGATTTTGGATTTCAAATGTGCCCAATACATGTGACAAATCACTGAAATTACACTCAGAAAAAGCACTATTAAAAAAAAGTAAATCACTCAACTAAAACCTGACATAAGATTTATTTGTCAATCAATAAAAATCAAAATTCCTAACTACGAATAAAATTTGTACCTTACACAATTTTTAACGACTTGTTAGTTGTTTTATGGCCTATATAATTATTAATGAGTCAGTTGGTTAAAAAAATCTATGTAATGCTAAGTGTAGGAAGCAAAACCGTTCTCATACTTTATACATGTAGAATTAGTTGCCACACGTATCACAAGATAACACCACCAACAGCGCACTATACAAGTAGTACACACATTCACTACGACAATTGAATTTTAAATAGTTCGGTTTTTTTTATGTGTGTTTGGTATTAAACCCCTGCATTTGTCAATTTTTTTTAATTCATTGTACAACCCTGTTATGATGTTTATTCTATGTGCCTTATTTTATAAGTGTTTATTTTATTTGTACTCACCTTAATGCATAAATTTTGTTGGCAAGTCAAATAAAATAAAGAAATCTCAACGCTCCTTTGGCCCCCTAAACAAAGCATTGTCAGTAGATGGGGAAGAGATGGTTTGAGAGGTGATTTTGTCGTGGAGGCTCCACAAAAAAATCTAAACTAATCTAACAAAATCTAATTTAAAGACAATCTTTTCGTCTTCTGCAACGCATTGACTTACTTTGTTGCGAATAGGTGTCATCAAAGTGAATTCATATTAATGTGGCGAATTATTTTCTTGTACTCTGCTAAGAATTATATTACACACAATATAATTACAAAATATTATACCAGTATATTAAATTTGGTTTAATTTATACTTACGTTCTATACACGATTGGCTAAAGCCATCTAAGTGCAAGAGAGGTATTCTTCGGAAAATTAATAAACATACTGTTGGAAACAAATTATATGGCGTAGTAAAACTCTGTAATTACGTGAAAGGAATTTCGGGTCTTCATTTTTCATGCGCACAACCTAAGAGTTCAATAACTGCCAGAGTTCTTTTTTCCCTTTTGAAATGATTAAGTATTAGTAGTTCAATCTCAGCTATAATTATTTACATTAATGATAGATAAGTTATCTTTGACTTAATTTTTTTATTTTGACAGAGTAAAATCGGTAGGCAAAGTCAAATAATTAAGATTTTAGAATACAAAAAGTATTTTTTTTTTATAAATATATGGGACACTTACACACACGGTCGTCCGTCCCCAAGGTAAGTAACTTAATAGTTGTGTTATGGGTGACAGACAACTGGTGGACATATATAATTTTAAATACATACTTAAATACTAATATACACCCAGGCTCAAAGAACCAACAAATTGTTTATAGAAAATGTTTGCCCTCGGCGGGAATCGAACCCCCGACCCGCGGAGCTGAGGTTAAAATATTACATCCGTTTTAATAAAATTTATATGAGTCCAATCATGGTCGAATACGATTAATTACTTGATTTGGAATTTTTCTATGGATTTGAAATCCATTACTACAGCAAATTACTACATATCAGCTCTCAAACGTATTTATCTTTCAACTAAAACAACATTTAATAGCAATAGTATAATGTATAAGAAGTAAGTAAAAGTTTATGAAAATAACGGTTTAATAAAATAACGGTGAAACCAAAGTTTCATGTAAAAGTTTATGAAACTTTAGTTTCACCGTTAATAATCGTATATCGAGCGTATGTATATTTATAAAAACATTTTACTCGTCAGGAAACAATATTGCAAGCATGCATTAGAGGGGGGGGGGGCGGTAATATCAGCTATTAAGAATAAATATATATATTTTTTTATAATTTGTTTTTTATATACTGTTAAAAAACTTTACCCTTAATATTTAAAAAAGCACTATAACAAAACTACTTCGCTATAATCCGCACGGGTTAAGCGAATGCATGCAAAGCTAATGTGTATGAAGCAGACAAAATCTAAGAACCTTATACATGTAGGACAAGCCACCACATGTACCCCAAGGTCCCTCCACCAGCAACAAAGCACACAAGCAGCACACACACCCACCACCACAACAATCTCGACGATCGTTTCGCTCCGAATCCTTAATCAGGAGGATAGGCTCCACGACAAAATCGCGCCGCGCCACCCATACAAGCAGTCTTAAATAGTTCAGCCCCCACCACTACCCTCCCCTCCGAACACATGTAGCAAAAAGGAATTGGAGACATTTACTTGCTCGTTAATTAGGTGGCCATTGTTATTTTTTATTATCTCAAGCTGCTCTAACATATTGAGTCGGAGTCCCTTATCACAAGTGTGAAGAATACGAAATGAATGGTCATTAGGTACTTTATGACCGCTTTCAAGCAAATGTTTTGCAAAATTAGAATTTATTTAGTTTTGTAATAGTGCCTGTAATATGGAATTCTTCTGCCTGCTTCTATAAATCATTTAAAAAAGCGTTATTTCTTTCATACCCGACATTCAATTAGAAAGAGAGCTTTAAATTATTTACCCTTAATTTAAAGGTTATTAAATAAACTTTCATGTTGCATTTGGCGCCAATTAATAAAATAACTAAATAATTTATCAAGAAATAAAAATTATAGTGGTTCCATTTATTTGCTCCCAAGTGTACTTTCAAGTGCGTACATATACTACAATGGTCAATACATTGATCCTAATATAAATATCGGGTATATGCATCTGCCTATACCTGTTACACAAAGAATTCAAAATATGTGTGCCGCATTGCAACATCGTTTTCTTGTCGAAAATACGCTATTACTTTAGTTTATTCTGTACCTATATTAGATAATAAAAAGACTTTATTCTTCTACGTTCTTTAAGAAACGGATTTGTATTGTGATGTACGGGGAGCGGGTCCCGAACAATGTTCGTCTTTGTCGCCATAGCAGTAATGGCTCCACGGAATCGCGTAGATTATGGGAAATGTCACAAAGGGCTTTCCCTCTCGTCTGCAGAATAAAATGATATTATTGAGTATTAGCTCACCGCTTACTAAACTTTCGAATTGCCGTAAAATCTATAATAGGTACCTACATTAACGTTATTTTATTAATGTACTAGATGTGCCAGCGGCTTCACTCGCTTAGAAACTAGTGTGTGTCACAAATTTTTCTTGAATTATAATTTTTGATCATAAAGGTAGTTATTGTAAGTTAACCATAAGAGCTAGAGACGTATTTTTGCGGACTTTGCTGTAGTATTTTTGTAGATCTACAACTCTTTCGTACATTACTTTAGTGTATCTCTGCTGGTTTGCGCAGGTGAGTGTTTTTACAACTGCGCGACTTCTTCAACACAATTTACATAAAACCGTAAAGTTAACACTAATCTAAACCTTCTAGCAGAATTGTACTAGCTTTTAGTTAAAACCGTACAACAATCCTTTTAGTAGATATTGAGAAAATCGATCACATACAAATAGACAGTTTTTTGGGGACTATGTTTTATAATAAGTATAGATATATATATAAAATAAAATTAAAATACGAACCTCCGTAAAGTAACGCCAAATTGTATTTTTATACGTACATTAATGGTTAATACTAGAATAAATATAAAATAAATTATATAACATCAAAATGTCATCATTAAATAGTCATGACATAAAGTCAATGTTTTTTTTATGTACGTAAATTCTTAAAATATATTTCAATGGAGTTTTGATCATTTTATTTTGTAATTCAGAAAACTTATTATCATGATGTCTAACTAAAAGTAAAAAAAAGTGTATTCGAAGATGACAGACGTATATAGGGGAAAGGGATATGGAGCCAGTATCAGTCATAGTGAATACGCATTGCAATAAGCACGAAAACCACTTTGCCCGTTACAACACCACGCTACACAACATCAATCTGTGACCATGACATAACTGTGTGTTCTCTGCCTAAAACATACTGTAATTAGACAAACTGCATTAGTCCTGTAGATACGGCTGAGCTCATTAAAATCCTCTCGATTGAGTTCGCAACTGGGCGGGACGATTTCATAATAATGCAGCATGGGAGCAGCTGGTTGTATTACTAGCATGACTTACAAAAGTAAGTTTGAATAGATCGATACGTTCATATCACCCTTCTTGGGATGGTTATCGCAATTTTAGTGGGGGATGTTTCCATTATAGAGTGGTAAATTTCCAACTGCTACATATAAATAAGAGGTGCTAGTTAGCAGGTTATCCGTGTATCTTAGTATAACCAGAATTATAAACTTCAATGACCAGAACTCCCATAATGTACTTTTTAACTGACTTTCTTATATCATCTGTATCTTAACATACATCGCGATATCCAGGCTACAAAGACCAAAAGTTGTTCACTGAGAAGCTACAAAAGTAATAATAAAATTATTTTGCTATAATCCCCGTTCAACGGGTATGAAAAAACGGATAGTCCACTATACATTTAGCACTATATATATTTTCTATTTACTGTATCGCGGATTATAGCAAAATAATTTTATTATTACTTTTGTATTATGGATCTCCGCAAAGTAACGCCTAATTCTATAAATTACTGAAAAGCTTTTAACTAAGCGAAGTAATAATTTTATTGAAACTTTTAATGACACAACAATGTATATCATAAATAAATTGTTATGATGTATGATGAACTAGGTCGTCAGTCCATCGCGTAGACTGATGGACTGACGACCTCAAAATAGCGCGGGGAACCGCTGGATTCAGGCGGCACAAGATCGTGTATAGTGGAGATCCCATGAGGAGACATGTCCATCGGTTGACAAAGAAGAAAAAGAAGATGGTATACTAAGGTGGCTTTTGTCAACGTTAAAGAAACATATTTATTACTAAAAAAAACTATTTATTAAAAATTTATTTATTACTAGGACGATTAATTGCCTCTCAAATATTATGTTTGTAACGTTAGTTGTTTTAAAAAGTTCTAAGTTTTTCGTCTCGTTTAATGAACTCGTGCCTTATGGATATAGCGTCCTGGCGTTTTAACCAATTAGCTAAAAATCTGTACTCGTGTAACAAAAATTACAGCTCGAAAAAAACTTTATCACGCTTAGCTTTATACCGGCGGCTTAGTTTTTAGAGGATGTGAGCATATGACCTTGATAGAGCCTTTTCTATTCACGAGTTGTCGAAAAATATTTGAATATTTTTATACCAAGTTTCACTTATTATTTATATTCAAATTTATAATATATATATTTTATAATGCTATAAGAAAAGTACTGAAAAAACATTTAAAAATGAATATCTATTATTAATATATACATGTTATATGTCATATAGTTGGATAGTAAACCTAAAAACATCTACCGTTTCGTAAATAAACAAAGTAATGGATGAACATTTATCAGGTATTTAAGTGCGTGACCTCCATTTACGGAGTCTATAAACAGTAAAGTGAAAACTTCTTGAGCTAATAGATTTCTATCTCTCTCTTAATTTGTATACGTCTATAGCTTTTCAAAGTCATTTCAACTAAGTTATAAGGTCAACTTGAGATTTGGGTGTAATCATTAGAGTTATTAGTAGGTATCGCGTTCAAAATCACTTAAGCATTTTAGCATGATTATTCGGTATCAGCTTTGGTCCTTTGTCAAGCACTTTTTGTAAGATGCTATAGCTCATCCTTAAGAGTTCGCCACGCTTTAATCTGTTGCCGTAAATTGACATGTTAAATGTTACTTACTATACTTAATGCATGAACCTTCAATTCTGTAAGAGAACTGGTAACTAAAGCACAGAATCTCACGATTCTAGTTTAGCGATCGGTGAAACGATTATTTTATGTAGCCCTAAAATCTGTGAATTAATTTCGTTATGTAAATAAAATTTCTACACTCTGGACACTTACCGATGCTTCTGCACTTACATGTCCTGACGACCGTACTTTCACGCTTTTACTTTCACGTACTTTTTGACAATATCTGTGTCTCTCCGTTTGCGGGTTAGTACAGGGTTGGTTTGATGAATAAACCAATTGTAACGGAAATTTCACCGAAGCAGAATTCGTAAGGCTGGCTTCATATAGGCCTAGGTTCCTACGTTTATGGAAATGAACACATTAAAAAAACCATCATATCTTACCAAGGTGTCGTAAAAAGCGACTAAGGCAAACCGACCCGCCGTGTAGTAACCGGCTGAGTAGAATAGACCACTCTCATTTCTTATCGAGGCGTCGTAAAAGGCGACTAAGGTAAGTTGACCCACCGTGGGTTATCCGGTTGAGTAGAATAGACCACCCTCTTTCTTACTGAGGGGTCGTAAATAAGTCGTAATACGACTATGGTAAGTTGACATCAGGCAGGCGGCCGGTCGTAAAATTCGTAGCGAAATCATATGACAACATGTTTATAACATGTTGTGCCGGCCCTAATTAGAGTGGGATAAGGGCAGGAGGATGATGATGATCAGACTGAAGAAGAGTAAAGCTCTAGCACTTTCAATAACATTAACTTGAAATAATTCAATGGAAAAGATATTACTGCCCTATTGTATGATATCGATACATTTGAAAGTATTAAATTTATTTCTAAAGATATAAACATTTGGGTTTCGTAAATTGAAATTATTTGAGATAGTCAATATAAAATATAAGTTACATTTTAGGTAGGGGCGTTTACATGTTTTCTTTGGTATACCATTACACTTAAAACGTTAGTTATTAAGAAAATACAATTGTTTTTAGACACTTTCTGTCCGCTTATTTATTTCTTTTTGCCAAATCTAGATTATGTATAACACTGTAATTCGATGCGTTGGATTTAAAATTTAATTTAATTTAATACCACTTCTAAAAATAATCCTATTAAATAAACTGGTGCTAAGTTTTGTCAATATGTAAATTCAGTACAGATCTATCACAAATATGACTCACAAACTATAGCTACAAGGGACTAATCTAAAAGAAAGAAGGTGCCACCAAAGGTTTTATGTCTCATAAAATATCAAGCAGATTGTTAATAAAGAAAGTGAAGTAACGGCCTGTTTATATCCCACTGCTGGGAATAGGCCTCCTCACTCCGTTTTTTGGAGAGAAGGATTGGAGCTAAGACCTACCACGCTGCTCCAATGCGGATTAGTAGGTTACACATATCCCCAGAATTCTCTAGAGATATGCAGGTTTCCTCACGATGTTTTCCTTCACAGAAAAGCGTGTGATAAATTGCAAATATCAATTAGACACATAAGTTTAAATAGAAAAACTCATTGGTGCCTGCCCGGGTTTGAACACATGTTCGTCTCTAGAGAGTCGCACGGTCTCACCACTAAGCCTTATTTAACACTAATTTACGTAATCCAAATTACATTTTTGTATTTCCACGAATAGTCTACAATAAAAGTGTAATCAACCGATCATTACAACTTTCACTTATTAAAAGCAATAACGGGCACTATTGTTATAAGTCATAGTTGTAATTTAACTGTCACTGACACGCACAGATCCTGTCAGTATAATTGTATTAAACGAATCGAGATCGTTTTTTATATATAAATATATGACAAGCAACTGTTTTTAGGTTTGATAACATTAAAACGAACTGCCCTTAAGGAGGATTTTATGACCACATCACTTAACACTTTCTACACTGCACCTAAATCACCATATCACTTAGTGGTAATGATTTTCCGGTAAAGTTATGCAATGATGATGTAGAAAAAGTATTATTACATAGATATCTTACTTATAAAACACAAATGATTTATAGTTCATTATTTGCGGGGCAAAACCAGCTTTGCCGACAACTTCCTTTTGCATATACAAGTATAGGTAACTTGTTAGATATCACAATCACAAAATTGCACGTGAACTGCAGCAATCAGAGGCGTAATGCTACCCCTGTGCGGATTATGGAGTGGTCTGAATGGAAGAGCAATCTTGTATGCCCATTGAAAGTTTGGCAAAAGGTAATTCTTTGTAGGGCGCCGCCCAGACATTTTGGCATTTAGCTGCAGGCGGGGTTGGTAAATACCCTGTTACTGAAATATCAAGTTTATTTTAATAATAATTTAGTTATTTCCAAACTTTTATAGCTTCCTTCTTGGCCTAGCATTTAGATATTTCTTTATTATTTTTATGGATACGATTATTTACGTTTTTAATATTAACTTAAATAAATTCAATTCAAAAGTTTTATGCAGTGCTGTTGTCTAATCTACAGGAATATTTTTCTTTCATTATTTTAAATAAATCGCTTAAGTATCCAATGCGATGAAGGTATTACGATGAAATACCAGACTATTATTATCTAACAACATTAGTAGGCACTTATTATTATGTCTAAGACACCCTAGCTCTAGCAGCTTAACGGGTAGTTACTACTACCTTCAGTATCATTAAAATATTGTATCTATATGGCAAAGTGGTTTTAAATTAATATATAGAAATGATTGAAAAACAATCTTGTCTCCTCATTGACTCATTATGCTTGCACTCACACTTATTTCCCGGGAGTATATCGGACTGTTATTAGTGGGAAGTTCGCGAGTGCATCTGACAGTTGACGTTCTCGTACATACAATGGAATAGGATCTCTTGCAGGCATATTTTATTGATTTTTAACAGTAGTTATAATGTTTATATTTTGATAAATGTTAATTAAATTAAATTCCACTTGGGCATGATTTGTAAAGTATTAGCCTGTAAGCAATTTAAAATAGATGTAACTTGTATATTTTCCTTGTAAATGAATAATATAACATCACATAAACAACAAGATAGGATAACAAATGTTTTATAGACATCCGGAGATCTAACTGACTATTGTTAACAAGTTTCTATTGGGACTCACATTAGGTAAGACCTGCGTCGTTGGGTTATAGTATTAGTTATATTACTGTGTGAAATTTGATTTCACAAATGACTTATTCTAGTCTCGATATGAACTCTGAAAGGGTGATGGATTTTTTGGAAATATTTACTAATGGTATGATTTCACTTTGCTTTTATTAAGGCAAATTAATCATAGAAATGTTACTTGTGGTCATTAAATGAGCATATTCGTTCAAGTCATCTTGAACGCCGCATTTTTACATAAAACCTTGTGAATGCATATTTAAAACCAGTAATGGTTTTCGCTAATTATGTTGACATTATGTTTTAAATATTTTAATAAGTACTTAGTGTTTACATGCGAATATAATATATTTCCTCTTTGTCTCACTCTCTCAAATGAAAGATACACGAAAAATTATTTATTATTTGTTTGACATTATATGGTATAAACGTAAAAAATAATATTTAATTACTTAAAATTCATTTTTACTGCGATGAAATGAACTTTCCCCATGTCCCATATGTCACACTCTGTTCATGCAGTGTTCAAAAAGGTGTTCAAGTTTGTTTGTTAAGGAAATAATATCAATATTTATATAATTTATAGAAGCAGACGTCACTTTGCGGAATTCCAAAGTACAGAAGTTATGATAAAGTACTCTGCTATAATCCGCGTTTGTTAAAAAAAAATATGTAATGCTAAGCATATGAAGCTGACAACGTTCACATACCTTATACGTGCAGGATTAGTTACAACGCGTATTACAAAGCGGCACCACGAACGTAAGCATTTCACACATTCACCATAATTTCTACAATCGTTTCGCCCCGTAACCACGACAAAATCGTAATGCGATTTTACCTGTACGTAAAAGGTGTTTATCCTTTACTCTCAGGTAATATACAATAGCAAAGGTAACAACGACGCGAATAAAGCTGTATCGATTCAGACGGTGTCTTCGATACAATCCTATTTCCCTAAGCGCTGAAGCAAGAATATGGATATGAATATTCAGATGCAGTGTATATGGTGCATCACATTCGCGGTAACAAGATTCGTCAGCAAAATACAATCTTCGACTTGCATATTTCGCATAGACGCCACTACGACTTTGACTTGACAATCGTGACACTATCTAATCTCAAGGTTCTTGTATGCCAATCAAATAAAACTAACGAAAAGACAATCAGAGTTTGTAACTTTTAAAGTTAGTAGTCACAACTTTTAGCTTGACTGTATTTAGATAGCTTCGTTCTATTCGAAAAATATAACGCATATATTGGAATCGTGCCTCGATTTTCACTTTGCAAATCTGAATTACTTACATTTATTTACCCTAAATCCGGATAAAACAAGTTCGATCCGACTAAACAAGTTTAAACTGAAATAAGCAGTCGCATACTTGTTTCTTTACGCCTCGGGTAGATGGAAAAGTAAGGAAAGTGTAAAGCTCGTTCAGAATTGTCCCATGTGGGTGCATAGCAGGGAGGCGGGATCTCGACGCAAATCTCTGTTGTTCGAAACAGAGATACGGATTTGTTGAGAAAGTATTATATTTTCTTGCTCTAAAAGAAAACTTTAATAAAGTATACTTTTTAAATTTAAACTATCGTGAGTGGTATTCACAGTATTCATAATTAGTGTTGAGAGACCGGCTATACTCACGTCTTATTTTATCGGATGAGATCGACTAGTTTCAAGCCCATACGGGGCTCTTATTCATGAGCTCTTTACGCGGCGTTATTGCGGCGGAAATTGCGTGTAGCAACTCGCTGGGCGCGACTCGGGCGCGAATAAGACGTGAGTATAACCGGTCTCTCAACATTAATTAAAATATACTTTAAAAAATAAGGCACAATTGCATTGTTTTTAAGTTCACTTACATCTACCGCAGACCATAAACTAATCGTGTTTTTTTTATATCGTCTTTTTTATTTCTTCGAGTCTTCTTTTATTTCTTCGCGTCTTCGTTTATGTCTTCGCCTCTTTTTTTATTTCGTCGCGTCTTCTTTTATTTTTTTGCTTCTTCTTTTATTTCTTCGTGTCTTCTTTTATTTTGCGCACAGCAAGGGAATAGAATTGTCTCCGGCATCTATTTTTCCCAGTTCATATAATATGGGTATCTTCAAAGCAAGTGTGAATAGGCATCTTCTAGACAAGCGCGCTCCATCTTAGACCGTATTATCGCTTACCATAAAGCATGATTACAGTCAAGCATTCGCCTATTAAGCAATAAAAAAAGTCTAACTAATACTGTTTAGAGTGAATAGAATAACTCGGATTGTTAAGTGTTCATAGCTACATCAGACATCTATGCTTATTATAAAAAACCACAAAGCTGTCTGTTTATGTGATCGATTTTCTCTTAATCTACTGAACGGATTTCCTTGCGGTCTTTAATAAAAGATACTGCACTTGTTCTGTAAGGTTTAGGTAAATAGTAAATTACGGTTCTATGTAAGTTGTATTGAAGAGGTCACGCGATTGTAAAAAACTCGTTTGCTGGGAGCTTTACACAAGGGAGAGATAGACTAAACTAGAGAATTGTAGATCTACAAAAATATTATAAAAAAGTCCGGGATAGCATAAGCGAGTACATCTATCTCAATTAATTGAAAATTAATATATAACGAAATAGTTGTGCTAATACATAAGTAATTACATCCTATTTGTGTAACAATATATAAAATACAGATAGCTCTATATCTTTGTTGAAACTAATAAAAATAATTTTGAATTACAAAATTGTGTTTTACGCTGAGAGACTTTAATTAAGTAACAAGTTTATAACTAATTCATTCTTGCCAAACATTGGGCGCGAATTATTATTCGTATTTAATGAACTTAGGCGTCGCGACGAGCTATGCATACGATTAGCATCAACCAAGTGCATCTTCTGCGTAATTATGTAAATTTTACACCAACATCGTTCATTCAGTTGGGCGTTTTGAAGGCATTTGGGTAAAACATATATAAGTTACGTAAATTTAGAAAGTAGCAGTGAAACGTAGCAGATGCTTTGAAATAGAAAACATCATCGCCAACGCCTAACACCTTCTTACTTAGCATTTAGTGGGCGTTTAAATATGCATGTTAACTATCAATAGATCTATTGTGTTCATATAATATCGGCGTAGGTAACATTTACTGCAAATTGTTTACCAGCAGTTGTGTGGCCAATTATTTCTTGTGGCATTGACAAAGTTTCGTAACGAGCTTAATAACATTTTACGTCACCAACTTGCAGCTCACGATTTCGTTAATATACAAGTAGTCGCTATCCGATCATATGTTGAGGACAAAAATTGTTCTTTTAAGCTTAATTTCTTAATATTAGGCCTACATAAAAAGCCTTTCTAAATCAACTGACCGCAAACATTATAAATATTTACGCGTTTAACCTTATATTTATGTATGCCGTTGACCGTAGATGTGCCAAAATGTCCATCCTAAATACCAGCAAATCTAAACAATTGGGTGTCTAACAGTACAAAGGTTTAGACATCAACGGTCCACTCCCAGTCACTGCGTTGCCAAACACTCTGAGATACAACTCGCAACGTAAATTAAGTGACTCGATTCGAACGCTCGCTCGCGGACGCACGTCGCTTCGCTATAGATTAAAGGTGCTATTACGTATTTACTTTTTAGCTATAAGCTACTTTGATTTTAGTATTTATAATGAAATAGTCATCATTCGCTGATTTAACAAAGATTAAATTTTCGATTTCTGTGATTTTTTGTATTATTACAATAGTAAATAAACTGTTTAGACGGAAAAAAGTTTTTATAAGCGAATCGACGCGAAATATAAAAAAGAAAATGTTTGCCAAAGAATGTTTCGCACAAAAGTTTTTAGTAAAAGCAAATATTCTTAATATTTTTTTTCTTTTCACAGATGTCGCCGAAAGGGATCGTGTTTTGAGTGAACAGTGGTAAACACAAACATACTCTAGTGTAAAGAAATGTGAGTTATGTGCCAATAGTGTTAAAATCGTTTTTCGAGTGAAAACTTTTCCTAATGGATTATCCAGTGTAATAATATCATTGTAACTGTTACTTACAATTCTTCATTATGGAGACCGAGGAGCTTACGAAACTTGTTGATGGGATTTACAAGGTAAGAGATATAAATTCTTATAGTTGGTACTTATAAAGTTTTTATGGGCGTATTAAAAACAACTAGGCATTTTCGCTTAAATATTTTGAGGAAACTAAATCGTTTCTTGCATCAAGGGATTTAAAAGTTCTGAAGACGCCTTAAGAAAAACTTTGAAGTTTTAAAGAAATATTGAAGATTAGGTGTAGGATAATGAAACTTTGTTCATATGCACGTCAATAGCTATAATATGAAAAATACCTTAAAAATAAAACGAGACACTCATTTTTATTAAGCATTTAACATTTACTATAAGAAAAAAAATTATCAGATGACTGTAAATTTATTACTGGATCACCATAATAAAAAGACCCTAGAGTCTCTAAAGTAGATAGATAATATATTTTAATATAATTATTTTAGACATTTTATTAAAATAAACCTTTATAATTATTATTGCTATTATATAAATGTTGAAATGTGCCGTTTAATTTGAGTGTCAAAAAAAGCGAGAGCGTAATATTGAAGGCGCAACTTGTAGTCCAAGGACGACTAGAATATTTTAAAACGTTTTGAATATTATATTTACAGCTTAAATAAATAGCATATCGTATAAAATAATGGAATATAGTATATAGTATATATATATTACTTAGACGATAAGGATATGTGGATATAGGTGCACTTCTACCCTGTACAAGACAGTAATAAATAAATGTAACTAGTTCTAAGATTTATATTTTAAAAAGAGCAACCGCCGAGTTTCTTGCTGGCTCTTCCCGGTAGGAACAGCTTTTTGAACCAGCAGTAAAGCTGACGATTCAAAAGCACTTGTTTACTTGAATAAAGAATATTTTGAATTTGAATTTATAATGTAATACAAACAGGGTTTTTTTATAAGAACAAACCACTGGACAAAAACTCCCAAAAAAATCTATAAAGTTTTTTCTAACTAACTTAATTAAAACTTACAGAATTATAAAATCTATTTCAAGGTTTTTCGCAACACCAATGAAAATGTTATAAAAACGTTTAGTTATAAATGTATTCTTAATCATTTGATTGTTTAAAAGATATTACATAATTTCTATTCTACACTTTCAAAATGTGCAAATAATCAAAAGAAAAATATTCAAGCATTATTGTTCATCTTAGTTAATATAATCAGTATACTAATAAAATATAGATTTACTGTTTGAGTGTCGATGATATATTTAAATGTGCGCAAAGCCTATACCTTCTACCGGTTTGTAAACAGCGTCGTGCTAAAAATTTTTTTCTTGGGTGTGCCTTGTCGATAGTGACCACAATGAACTCCACCTAATATTAACAGTCGTAGAGTATGAAAACATAATTTTAACGAATTAAGAATTAAAACGTGAACTAAAAACTTGTGAAACCTGTAATAGAACCACTATATCGCAAAGAACATTCTATAAATAAATTAAATTCACACATTATGACCATAACTATAATTTGATATACACATTTCTTACTACGTTTGTTATTCTGAATAATGAATACACCTTACAATATACACTCTATAACCTGAATATTACCTTACTAAACTAACATGAATTTTAACATTGATTTTGCCATACTTTATTATCGATCCTAAATTATATTTCGTACACTGCGCCGAGGTGCACCTCAGAAACTACTTACGGGAGACAACTAAACTTTAAGTTGTTATGACAAGACTATAAAATTGTGTGGCATTTTAATTTTAACATATGTTAAGTATTTAAGAATCTTCGGTGTAAATGATTAGTACCAAAAATTTATAGAATTAGGCGTTAATTTGCTGGGGTCCATAATATAAAAAGTAATTAAAATATTATTTTGCTATAATTCGCGATAAAAGAAAATATATGTAATGTAAGATAGACTCCGCGACAATCGATTTTCATTCGAGTCTTATTTTCTGACGATGCTTCGGTGACAGGGCGAAAAGATTGTTAAATTGTGTTGGTGAATGTGTGCAGTACCTTTTGTACCTATTGGTCTAACATATTAACAAAAATGGGCTCTTGGTAAGTACAGTACTTTTTGTATATGGGAAAATCCTAAGTCACATAAGAATCGATTTTAGTCAACAACTAGGTAGGTACCGTAAAAAACTTAAAAAAGGTATTTTACAAAATATAAAATATTTCTCTAACCTAATAAAATCTTACCCTAACATAACCTTCGTGCGTCTATCGAAACCGCGTAGTAGCTAATAATTGTATTCGAGTTGTGAAACCTGAAGACCTCTTCTAAAGTTTAATTTGGATTAATTTTAGACGAAAATAAAGCTTTATAATTATTTACCTAACTCTGTGTAGGCTTTAATGCTTTATAAGTTATTTATTCAAACAGAGGAAAAACCAGCTCTCCCTGATTTCTAACATAGTCCATTATCATCTCAAGTGAAAGGGATAGTCGGAGGCCGGTGCGGCCTTATTGAGAGGAAAATAAACTTATAAAATTATAGACTTCGTGTTAGAAAACGACAATATTGAAATTTTATTGCGTCAAGTCGTAGATTGCTTATAATTTAATAGAAGAATTTTAATGATTAAACATCTACATTTGAAGGCGGTTTTTATACGTCTATGTTTTTATAACTTTTGAGTAATCGTTCTTAGTGTATAAGATATTTTTATTGAATATATTCACACACTTACCAGATCTTTTATTATACAATACATTTATGATAACTTATGTTTGGAAGAAGTGTCCGATTAGCGATAAGGTCGTCTTATTGTACTAATAACAATAAGAATAAGTTTATAATAATAATTAGAATAGATTTGTTGTATATTTTGTCTTTACTCTTTATTTTGTATACAATATAGATAATTCTATATATTTTATTTATTGGGAAAACAAATGGTGATTAAAAATTTTGTAATAATTTCTCGATAAATATATATAACAGCCTGTTACTATGCCCGCTACTGGGCTAAGGCCTCCTCTCTCCGTTTTTGGAGAGAAGGATTGGAGCTAAGACCTACCACGCTGCTCCAATGCGGATTGGTAGGTTACACATATCCCTAGAATTCTCTAGAGATATGCAGGTTTCCTCACAATGTTTTCGTTCACCGAAAAGCGTGTGATAAATTGCAATTATCAATTAGACACATAAGTTTTAATAGAAAAACTCATTGGTGTCTGCCCGGGGTTTGAACATATGTCGTCTCTAGAGTGTCGCACGGTCTCACCGCTAGGCTATCACAGCTATCAGCTTTTTTTAAAATATATATAAATAAGAAATGTACAAAATAGACACTGAAGCGTTTGTGTTTAGCAGTAATTGATTTTATAATCCACTAATAAATAGTCCTTTACAATGAAAAGAATACTATTTATTGAAATAAATAGTTGTGCCGGCGGTTTCGCTCGCTTGAAAATCAGTGAGTCATAAAATTTTTCCCGAATTGAAATTAAAGCAGTTAATATAAGTAGTTATTGTGAGTTAAGCGTAAGATATATAGAGACATGCTATAGGACTTTTTTGTAGTATTTTTAGATCTACTCTACTCTACTATTCTACAGTACATTACTTTAGAGTATCTCTGCTGAGTAGAGTTACCACCAGGCGAGTTTCTTTTACAACCGCTCGACCCACACACAATGTATATAAAACGGCAATATACTATTAACCTAAACCTTACGGAAGAAATAAGCTACCATTTAGTAATAACCGTACAAAAATCCATTCAGTAGATATTGAAAAAATCGTTCACATACAGACGGACAGCTTTTGGACACTTCGTTTTATAATAAGTATAAATATGCATTTAAAAAAAACAGAAGAACGTGCACAATTATCATTTCCTCTCGAAAGGACATCACACAAAAAATGGTTTTAAATATAACCGCGTACAAAATAACAAGAAGAACCCGTTTTATTCAGTGTCCTTTTTTGATATAGCGTCCACAATTATATTCCTTCATCCGTTTACAACTATGACCTTTAGAGTAACGAGGGGTATAGAAAAGTGAAAACATTACATTAAAGCGGATCTTCGAGCACCTGCCCAAATGTCAAGGTCAAACGGTCACAGAGCTACGCTGTATTATAAGATTTCTCTTACTCGTTTGTTATAAATATTCATATTTCTATCGCATTCCGTATGGGTTTAGAGATTTCAACTTTCTGCGAGTTTCCGCTTCAATATGGTATTTATATTTAATCAATCAGCAAATTCATATGAGTATTATTTATTTACTAATTGAAATGTTTACGCTCCGCCGTGTGGTATCCGGCCGAGTAGAATAGACCACCCTTTTTTTTACTGAGGAGTCGAAAATACGACTAAGGGAAGTTGATTTTAGGCAGGCAGCCGGTCGTAAAATACGTAGCCAAATCATGTCACAACATGTTTGTAACATGTTGTGGCGACCCCACTTATAGGATGGTGATGAAATGTGTACGCTACCAAATATTCAAAATGTGTTATACGCGTACCTTTAGTATCACTATTATGACGTATTTTAATAGAGGCATATATTACAAAAATTCACTCGTAGTAAAAGTGTGAAAGTGTTGCAATTTCACACATTAAAATTAAGCAATCTTCTCTTAGTATTAGCTTCACTTTGCTTGTTAATCGTTGGCATTATATTTCTTAAGTTTTAATTGAGTGAAAATTTCTAGTTTTGTTAACCCTTTAATCAACGTCGGTGAGACCCTTTTTATGTCAGGAAAACCCAGTATGGGTTGTCACCGCCCGACAGGAACGACGGCGGGTATGTCGGACTCACACCGACTTAAAACCTGACAGTAGACTAAAACCTGACCTGGTGGTGGCAAGGACAGGGCAACGTGGTACATAGCGTTAAAATTGTAGCATTGCGCCCATCCCCACCAGCAGCGGGTTTTTACCCCAGAGAGCGCCACCTGCGGGTCGGGACCTCTCTAAACAGTGATTCCCTATTCGATGCATCAACAGCACCAGATGTATTAACCGACTCCAGCGAGGATCCGATAAACCCTATTCGGATCGCCCGGAAGTCCTCGTTTGGAGGGCATATGATCAAAACTAACTATTTCTGGGTTCACGTCCTTGCATCTTATAGTTTTAATAAACTTATGTGCTTATTCAAATTTACAATTTATCGTGTATTTACGGTAAAGGAATAATTCGTGATGAAATATGCATATCCCTAAAACATTTCTGGGATAAGTGTAAACTTTCAATCTTGGATTATGCATTGAATTAGCGTGGTGTGTCTAAGCCATAGTGTTATTATACTAGATAAGGGGAGCCTTAGACAGGTCTGTGATCATAAATAATAAGTGGGAAGTTGGAACTCTTATTCTTCATCTTTGTCGAATCATATTAAAAGAGAGACAGATAGATACACCCTCATTTGCTTTCTCTTTATTGTAATATGATACGTTTTAGCCTGTCTTCCTTACTCTAGTATAATAACTCTATGGTCTGAGCTCTTACATTTAGTGATCTGATATATGTGGCTAACAATGGCCGCCAATAGTCTATGTGATATGTGTGTGTGTATATAATGATTGCTTAAAGTCCTTGACAAAGCAAATTTATGTTTTAGTCACCTTTAAGGTATTATTTTTTCATTAAAAGTAAAAGAAATGTAATTTATTTTTGAGGTTGATTACAATACTACGAATATTTAAAAAAATAACTTGAAATTAGTAGGTATAAATCAAGTAGGAAACTTGCAGCATTTTTTTCCTTTTTTGCCTTCCGTTTATAAAACTCTTAAGGATTTTTTATGTATATCCTGTCCTTGAAGATATCCTTCGCAACACAATTGTATCATTCACGAATATGCAATGACATAAAATGCATAAAATTGAACGACTTACGTAAACTTTATATCTACTTATATACGAAAGCATCATTCATTCTCCTGACCTTATCCCACTCTAAGTGGGGTCGGAACAACATGTATTACCCATGTTGTGATGTGATTTGGCCACGTATTTTACGACCGGCCGCCTGCCTGACGTCAACTTACCTTAATCGCCTTTTACGACACCTTAGTAAAAAAATGAGGGTGGTCCATTCTACGCGACCGAATACCACACGGCACTTGCCTTAGTCGCCTCATACGACCCCTCGGTAGGAAAGGAGGGTGGTCTATTCTATTCTGCCGGATACCACACGGCTAACTTGTATACGAAAGCAAAGTCTTTAATTACTTAGGATTTCTTTTTGCCAGTGTACACTAATAGTATGTTATTTTCTTTTCAAACTCGTTACTTTTCTTTGCGATGAACTAGCTTCTGTTTAGTATTCGTAAAGTTAACCAAACCCACTCGGTTTGTGTTTATTCAGTCCTTAGGCTTACAATTCATCACGTGCACTGTGGCGAAAGAAAAGAAAACCTTTCAAAGAAATCAAATAAACCTACTTTTCAAACCGCAATAGTGTTAGACCCGAAATGTTTATTCTATGGAACTTATATCTTAATTGAGAAGTTCGAAATAGAATACTGTAGGCATTTAATATTGTAATTTAAGAAAAAGGCTGTTTCCATACATTATTCCTTTAATCCCAGATTTTAATGAATATTAAAGAAAAGTCAGAATCATACCATTCTTTGTACAACATCATCATCATCATCCTCCTGCCTTTATCCCACTCTAAGTAAGGTGGTATCGGTACAACGTGTAACAAACATGTTGTCTCATGATTTGGCTACGTATTTCACGACCGGCCGCCTGTCTGGCGTCAACTTACCTTAGTCGTATTTTAGGACCCATTGGTAAGAAAGAGTGTGGTCTATTCTACTCAACCGGATACCACACGGTGGGTCAACTTACGTTAGTCGCCTTTTACGACACCTCGGCAAGAAATGGGGTGGTCTTTTCTACTCAGCCGGATACCACACGGCATATGCTTTGTACAACATACCAGTTAGACATTGTATACATGCCTAAAAATCGATGGAACCTCTATTTTTATATCTATTTCCATCAATTGAGATTAAATAATAGCAGTTTTTAAAATGCTTAAAATACGTACAGGTTATCTTGTCATGAGGTTGATCATAATAAGGAAAACGACAATGGAAGTCAAGGCCATCACAAAATTGATTATAAATTATATCATATTTAAAGTCTACGAGATTCCGTCAGCGTATTTAGTAAAAAAACTTTAATTTCAATCAGTGAATAAGTTTATTGAAATCTCAAATATACCTATTTAAATCGTATGGTAAACTCATTAATATGTAAGTGTTTTAAGATTAATTAATTTATGGATTCAGTGTACAAAGCTAGTCTTTTTATTTGTTATTATCATTTTCAACTTTCATTAAGGGTAAAGCCGTGTGGATAACTTTTACCTTTTTCGGAGGGGAGGGTATTGGTGGGAGTTGAACTATTTAAGACTGCTTGTACGGGTAGCGCGGCGCATTACGATTTTTGTCGTGGAGCCTATCCTCCTGATGTGCTTCGGTTTCGGGGCGAAACGATCGTCGAGATTGTGGTGGTGGGTGTGTGTGCTGCTTTTGTGTGCGTTGTTGCTGGTGGATGCGCCTTAGGGGTGCATGTGGTGGCTTGTCCTGCATGTATAAGGTGCGTAGATTTTGCCTGCTTCATACACATTGGCGTTGCATGCATTCGCATAACCCTTGCGGATTATAGCAAAGTAGTTAGTTCTGTTATATTGCTTGTAATATGGAATTCCGCAAAGTAACGCCTGCTTCTATAAATCATGTAGTTTTTGATTATAGAACTTATCGTAATACGGTCTTATGTAACGCAATCGAGATCTTGAATATTACGATCAAACCAAATGATGTCAATTGAAAGCCAATAGTGTTTTTATCGACACTTTTAAAATTGCATTAACATTTGCAAGGTTTCTATAAATAGATTAGAACGTATGTGTGAACGATCTTTATATAGGATAGTATAGTTAAGTTATAAATATATAAGGCTTCAAACGTTTTTCATTAATTTTATTAACATATTTAGTCGGGGAAAGATCAGGTTTGGTTGTAAATAAGATAAATTTTTATTGTTTATTTGAGACATAGCAGTAGCAGTGAAAAAAAAGAGCTCACAGTTAAAATGTGTGATAAAGGGTTCTAACATTAGACAGGCTATCTATGAGTTTTATAGAGTTTCCTTCTATCGGTAGGCCAAAGATGTTCCTATATCAAAAAAATTATATATATTTGTATGATGAGTCATCATTCTCCTGCCCTCATCCCACTCTAAGTGGGGACGGTACAACATGTTACAAACATGTTGTCGCATGATTTGGCTACGTATTTTACGACCGGCCGCCTGCCTGACGTCAACTTACCTTAGTCGCCTTTTACGACACCTCGGTAAGAAATGAGGGTGGTTTATTCTATGCAGCCGGATACCACAAGGCACATACCTTAGTCGCCTCTAACGACACCTCGGTAAGAAAGAAGGGTGGTCTACTCTATGCCGGATACCACACGCCGTATTTAAATGATGAATCTTTGAAGCTAATTCACAGTAAATATAAGCCTCATGGTCTAAGTGTACATAAAAAAAATTCAGGTTATCACATACATTATACATAAGAATACTTAATGGGGAGTTTTTACGTATTTTCTCATAAATCCGTCTATAAATTATTTTCTGTTTTGTTCTGTGTGTTTCTATTTTGAGTAAACACATCATAAAATCAAATTCGTCTTCTAAAAATGTTATCCTTCTTAATATAAATGTGTATTATCATGTTAGGTATTACCTAATGTTTATGCATTTAGCTTATTAAGTGGGGTCAATAAATTGTCTGTCAGAGGAAGGTCGAATAATAAGACGATGACTAATTCAGTAAAAAGTATTAAGTTACATTACATGCAGTTGTACAAGTACTTCATTCTGCTTTCCCTGGACGGTTGCCTTGCGATGTCTTGCGCCACAGCGATATACAAATGCAATTGTCTTTTATAGATGTCATCTAAACAAAAGTTAACAAACTATTTACAATTGTTGACAGATTTAATCTAAATAACATTTGCTTAACACGTTCACATTCTACGACCTCCAGTGGATTCGTAGATTACCTGTAACATAGAGTCGGCGATCCCTATCTGGGTTGTACTGAGTACGGCATTACTATGGCACATATTTTGATGAACTTATACCCCGTGAAATTCATTTTAGATAAAACCTATGACAATAAAATTAATTCCCAAAAAACAGCGTAAACAGGCCAACATATTTTTTTTACATTTTCAATTTTATAATTTTTATAAACTTATATATGATAAAACAATATTTTTATACAAAATTTTTAATGATATTTGTATAACAAGCGAAATGTTTTATTCATTTTTGACAATGTGTAGTTACTTTTGTTACAGAAACAAATGTTTTGTCGTATAAAAAATACTAATAATCAGAGGCAAGTGTTATACATAACTTTATGAGACTTATAGGTCTATAATAAATATATTTATGGGGACTGTGAATGTGTCTAATGCAATAGTGGTAATTGATATAGTTATGTCATTTAACATATTATCTAAGCGGAATTATAAGAAGACAAAAATACTTATACCCATTTTGGTGTGCAAACGAAAAGTTGTTTTATATGATTAACATGGTATCTATAGTAATCTATGGTGCTATTCTAATCAACTTTATGCAAAAAAAAACTAAGCAAAAAACAACTACGTCATCATAAATGGATAATAGTTTGTTGATAAAATACATGCGAGTGACTTATTAGGTTCTCATTTAGCAGTATAAATTAGTAATACATAAAGTATTACTACTTTCTATTACAGTAGTATAACAAAGTATATTATTATTTATTTAACTATTTCTTAGCAATATCGTATGACTTGGTCCGATCAGATTCTGAAAGGAAATATAAAAAAGTAATATCTGTTTTGAATATATAAAACGTATATGAATCAAAATATTAATCTTTTAGTTATAATCTTCGTACACAGAATCCAACCGAAAATACTCAAATCAAAGTTAATATTTAAATGACCACATTTTTTTTCTAGTTTTGCAATAAAGTATCTAAGTATTATTAACGGAAACTCACTCACGCCCGAGTTATATATTATATTATTATTATTATATGCTCATTAATTTATTTACAAATGTAATTACATTTTTAAATATTTTCTAAAACAAACAGAAATAAAAACATTAAAAATATAAAACTATTTTTTTTCCGAAAAATTATCTAGATATGTAAATATTTATGTTCTCCGAAAAGTAGCCAGTGTAACAATATAAAGGTACCCCTTTAACTCCGTTTAAAACATATCGTCGATACCTTCAACTATTGCCAGCTTACAAAAGTAATAATAAAATTATTTTGCTATAATCCGCGATTATAGCAAAATAATTTTATTATTACTTTTGTATTATGGATCTCCGCAAAGTAACGCCTAATTCTATAAATTATTGCCAGCTTAATAAAATAAGGTACCATTCTAATATACTATTGTCAGAAGCTATATTTCGGGTATCATAATGAAATAAACAGTATTAAACGCTTTTCATACAGTGAGAAAGGAAATTTTATTGCGTTATTCATTTTAATATCTTTGGGAACATAAATGCGTCCATTCAATTTCCGCGTGCGAAATGTTTCAATACACATTGGCCTGGGTTGTTAATTGAAATAGCCATATAAATTAAAAATGTTATGGAAAGACATGTTATGTAATCCATTGTATTAATCTTTTAAGTAGTGTAATATAAAGTACTAGTAACGCGGTTTATGTGTTTTCCTCACTGGAATAACAGCTGGAGCCACTAGAACTTTGCTTCGCGCTATAGTAGTGTTTTGTAATTACATAAGAAGTCCCCATACAAAATGTTCGTTGGATCGACATTGCCTACCAATTCCTTTGGTTCTGCTGTGAAAAGCTGTGATAGCCTAGAGGTGAGACCGTGCGACTCTCTAGAGACGACATAGGTTCAAACCCCGGGCAGGCACCAATGAGTTTTTCTATTAAAACTTATGTGTCTAATTGATAATTGCAATTTATCACACGCTTTTCGGTGAAGGAAAACATCATGAGGAAACCTGCATATCTCTAGAGAATTCTAGGGATATGTGTAACCTACCAACCCGCATTGGAGCAGCGTGGTAGGTCTTAGCTCTAATCCTTCTCTCCAAAAACGGAGAGAGGAGGCCTTAGCCCAGCAGTGGGCATAGTAACAGGCTGGTACTTTTTTTTTTTTCCTTTGGTTCAAAGACTTAGACTACACTAAGCCTAAACGACATTGTAAACGGTGCATCTTTCGGTACATCCATTCTAGGAGCCCTGTGAAGGACCCGTGACACTAAATTCCTTATCGTGTCATTAGTACGTAATCACTTCCCCGTCAGTCTGTCTGTCGGGGTCGACGAGTTACAGTAGTTATTATTGCTTCTAAGATAAAAAATATTAAGAAGCTACGTCTTTTAAATGATTAAATTATATGGATAAGGGGTATACTTCGCTCTTAAATATAATATAATATTATTTTCTAAGTTATAATTATAATATTAAATCAAAATTAGCATTCGGATTTTTTTATTATACATGAATATTCATGCATTAAGCATAACCTGAATTTCTGTTTAAATAATATTTTGCGCCCTTGAACTTTATTTCTTAAATCCGCACTTCAATACCTACTTATACGTGACAACGTCAACCATGTTATAGTAATTACCATATTCGTGAATGGAATTTTAATAAATTAACAGGCGTTACAAAATTATACAATCGATACGAATAATGGATTAATTAATAAATCCTTTACACTATACAATTCAATTGCAGAATATAAAATAAGAATGTCAAGGTTGCGGCAGCGAGATATGTGGCACATTCGTCCCTGTTGCGATATCGTGCAAGACATCACAACTGACATTACACAACCATCTAAAAAGACCTATGTTGTTCTGGCAAAATCATACGAACGTACGTATCTCGCAGGTTATTGCTCTCTGGTCGGTTACGCAGTTTCCTTGCCCGAATGAGATTGCTCCACGACATTAAGCCAGCCTAATGTAAATTTTCGTCGTTACGCCGTGTCTGTTTGTTCTCAGTGTTAGTGCGGATCATTGCGTGATTTCCTCCGGTCATGGAAGAAATATACGTTCGCTACGAATAAGTAGATTACTTGGGATATTGCGATGAAGCTCTTTATATTCTTGATTATCTATATTGCAGCGTTTTGTTAACTTCTTTATTAATTTCGTGACGTTTAATGATGGGAACTTAAACATAGCGTGAGTCGTATTCATAGTTTATGTATATAAACCGGCTATACGCACGTCTTATTTTATCATGTGAGCCCGACTAGTTTCAAGCTTAGTTCAAGCATACGAGGCCCTTATTCGTGAGCTCAATTCATCAGCTCAATCGGTGTTTTGGCAGAACTGAACAGAAGTTCAGTGCCCGCCCTGATAGAATAAGACCTGAGTATGACCGATTTCATTACATGAATTAGATTTAATATTATCTATAACAATTCCGCTTCTATCGTGGTATATTACTGATGAATTCATTGAAAATACTATTAATTATTAATAACCATCAACGATAACACTTATTAATGCTAAATAATCTTACTACTGAGCTGTGATAGCCCAGCGGCGAGACCGTGCGACTCTTTCGAGGGGAACACGAGTTCAAACCTAGGCAGGCACCAATGAGTTTTTCTATTAAAACTCATGTGTCTAATTGATAATTGCAATTTATTACACGCTTTTCGGTGAAGGAAAAACATCGTGAAAAAACCTGCATATCTCTTGAGAATTCCGGAGATATGTGTAACCTACCAATCCGCATTGGATCAGCGTGGTAGGTCTTAGCTCCAACCCTTCTCTCCAGAAACGGAGAGAGAAGGCCTATTCCCAGCAGTGGGATTGTAACAGGCCGCTACTATAATCTTACTACAGCTACTGTGTGTGTACTGTATGCACTATAAGTCGGGAAGGCTCCAATAGCTTCGTACATATCTTTATCTTTATTCATGAGTTCTCATGCTGAATTATCGCGCCGTCCTATCTATCTTTGTTTCTTTTTCTAATGAGTTCGAATATTTGATCATTAATAGGTCAAATCGTGATTACTTTATCTTCATCTTAATACTATCTAATTTATTTACTAATGTCAACATATCATCTATTTCTATATTTTACTTACACGTTAGCTACCTAATTGTGTATGATAAAAAACAAGTTTGTTTATTTATATTACTATCAATTACTTAATCTAATTTGAATTGTCAAACTTAACTGGAATTGTTATGCTAATAAAGGTTCCGCAGCTCACAAACCGCACGCGGCAATTCCCATATAAATTTGCTTTTCAGTTTAGTTTTTAAAATATATGAAAATTTTCGACTGCAAGAATATTCAAATAAACTAATTTGAATTTAAATAAAATCATAAAAATATGCAATACATAGGCCGTAAATACTCAGGATGAAAATCCGAAATTCGTTTATTCTAAATAGCAATGAAATACGGAACAAGAGCCATAAATGAAATCGAGATTGCATCAAGATTGGTGTCACACAACGGCGAGGAAATGAAAAAGCTAAAACGAATGGCCCCTGCGTGATTGTGAGATGAGCTGATACTAAGAAGCGTACGATGTATATACGAGATGCGTGCGCTCATATGTGATTATAATATGTACGAATATAGGCCACGAATTTTGTTTAACATTGAATATAATATTGGAGGTTCTTAATCCCTTTATTGCATTTCGTCACACGTTATTCGGTGAAGGAAAACATCGTACAGTTCTAGGTATATGCATAGCAATCCGCAATGAAACGTCGTGGTGGGTCTTAGCTGCAAACTTCCTTGTGATTTTATTTATTTTCACCTTCACCGCACATGTACAATTCATCGCAAATAACACATTAGCGAGAGTAAGAATAAAATTTCACTAGTTGATATGTATTATACTTGTTTGCTGTTGATTTAACTTCAAATTCCTAAACGACTGTCGTAAGTAAAGCTAATATTAACATTTGATTAATCGTCATGTATTTTATTATAAAAATATACATATTTTATCGCTCCAAAAAAAATTGAAATTTGACCAATATAGCATTAATTATTAATGAAATACGTGAGAGTTACATCATAAACATAAGTATATATATTTTTCAATTGCGTAACACATTTGGCGTGAGGTTAAACCTATTCACCGCTTGCCGACAAAACAAAAGACTATCCAAAGTAGTGTGCTTTACATACTATAAACCCGTTTATTCCGTTTCCTGTACGAAGGAGCTAGTTTTCCAGCTAAATTACAGAGGGTACATGTCGAGAAGTGAACTGGAGTGACTGTAGTGTCCCAGGATATCCATTGTTATTCAAATAAGACCCCGATTCAACCCGGCGCTGCGGGACTAGATAGGAGCTACGCCACACAAGTGCCTCTTGAATTAGTTTCCACTGATTATTTTAGGAGAAAAGCGTTTTCCTTTCAGGGAGTATTTTGGAATTCGTTGAGGAGTATTATAATGAATGAATATTTAAGAATATTTCTAAATTTGATTGAGTAAACATACTTGTTAATAAAAGTAAAGTAATCTTATTGAAAATTCGATATTTAAACAGAAAAATACTCGTAGCAGCACGTAAGAATTTGTAATGCTGCTTGAATTTACAATAGCAGACGTCTCTAATTTATGAATTCTCTTTTTAGTCCATGTTTTCCTGTTTTGGTCGCTACAAGTGATTTCCAGCGGCTATTGTTTGAAGTTGTCAGGTCATTAGTCTAGACTAGTACTAATAGTCGTCGTTCTCTATACTGTATTCCGCTGTTAACTCTACTTTTCAGTACCGGCGAGTTCTAAGGTTTTATTACCTCAAAGTGGTTACCAGATTGTTAATATATTAACGGAGAATATAGTTGTAATTCGGAAACATAGACCGAGACCTGCTTCTAACATTCGTTTTAAAACTGTTTTTAAAGGTGCACCAAAATCGGTTTAGCCATTCCGGAGAATGTACTTTTAACCTAAACCTTATTCAAAAATTTGGCTATCTTTTAATAAAAGCCGTACAAAAGTCCGCTCAGTAGATTTTCACGTGGAAATCAGCTTTTGGGGACATAACATAGAAGAAATATTCTACATAACGTAGAAGTCATTACACGTTATACATTTCTCATTATTTTCAAGCGTAGCGAACAATCTACATTAGTACGTACGTAAAATCCATCGTAAGAACCATCTCTCCTTGACATTATAATTGTTTCCAAACCTGATAACATCCTCGTTCATGGTCAACTGACGACACCTTTTTCTTACCATGACCTTCTTTTTGCTAGCTACAACTATTCTAATCCCAAACGTAAGAGTAAGGAAATTTTGCATCGCAATCTCAAGAAAATTGATATGGTTTCCTTTAATGATGACTTATTGCGAGTAGACTGGTCTCCATTATACCGCGCATCCACTGCAGACGACAGGGTAAGGATATTCAACTCTATTTTTCTAAGACTTTTTGATTCACATGCTCCCATTAGACGAATTAGAGTTAAACGTCTTCCTGCTCCTTGGCAGGAAGACGTTTAACTCTAATTCGTAACCTTTCACCCACTATTAAGAAGCTTATGCTTAAACGTGACAAAGCCAAGAAGCGTTGTAAAAAGTCTCCCAGTGAAGACAATGTGGCTGTCTATAAAAGGTTGCGGAATATCTGCAACAGAATGTGTAGGGATGCTAAGCGCCGTCACATTTTCTCTTGTATTAATAAATTTTCTTCTTCTCAGACCTGGAGACTTTTAAAGTCCCTTGGTTTGGGGAAGTCATCCGTAAATTCTAATCTTTCCATTGATTTCGATACTCTCAATCAACACTTTTCTTCTTCCCCTATCAAAATACCTGATTGCGTAAAGCATTTAACTCTTCTAAATTTGGCCTCAGCTGCCCGTCCCAACTGTCCGTCTTTCTTTTTCCATAATATTGCGGTGGAGGATGTTAGGAAGGGGATTATGGCCATTAAGTCTAAAGCTGTTGGTAGTGACTGTATTAGCTGTGACATGCTGCTCCTTACTATCGATGTTACTTCGCCTATCATCACGGATATTTTTAACTTCTCACTATTTTCTAAAAGTTTCCCTTCAGCTTGGAAAATGGCTAATATCTTACCTTTACCTAAGACCCAAAATCCTTCTTCTGTGTCTCAGTATCGACCAATCTCTATTCTTCCTATTCTTTCGAAAGTTTTTGAGCATCTAGTTTTAAAGCAAATATCTTGTTTCCTTCTGAAGCATAACCTCTTGAATCCTTTCCAATCTGGTTTCCGTCCTTTGCACAATACAACTACCGCGTTACTAAAAGTCACTGATGATATTAGGCTTGCTATGGACAACAAAAAACTCACCGTGCTTATTCTCCTTGACTTTAGTAATGCTTTCAATTCAGTCGACTTTGACGTACTGCTCGGTGTACTCAGTTCTCTTAATATTTCTCCACCTGCAATTGAATGGTTTAAGTCATATCTTCAGGGCCGCCGGCAAAGAGTGTGTTCTAATGATGTTTCCTCTGAGTGGATTGAACTTTGTGCCAGCGTACCTCAAGGCGGCGTATTATCTCCTCTATTATTCTCTGTTTTTATAAACAAAATCTCCAATGTCATTACTTCTCACTACCATCTCTTTGCAGATGATTTGCAGCTTTATAGGCACGCTACTGTTACTGACCTTGCTTCTGCAGTGCATGAAATTAACATGGACCTATCACAAATAAAGAACTGGGCTGATTCTCATGGTCTCATTGTTAATCCATCGAAATCGCAAGCTTTAATAATTGGGAGTGGGAGGTTGCGTAGTCTAGTTGACTTAAGCAATCTGCCGCTGATTAATTACGACGGTACACAAATATGCCTGACAAATCACGCGAAAAATCTTGGACTCATATTTGACTGTAACCTATCATGGTCAGCTCATATTAATGAAGTTAGCAGACGTATGCATTTCTCACTTCACTCATTGAGACGATTGCAGAATTTCCTTTCTCTTAAATCCAAAATCATGTTAGTACATTCACTTCTGCTTCCTCTCCTCGATTATGCTGACGTGTGCTACTTGGATGCAACTGAGGAGCTACTCAACAAACTCGAACGTCTTCAAAATTTGTGCATCCGTTTCATTTTTGGACTTCACAAATTTGATCATATATCTCAATTTCGATGCAAACTAAAGTGGCTCCCTATTCGCCTTCGCCGGAATATTCATATCCTCACCACGCTTTTTAAAACTCTTAATAGTTCTTCACCTCTTTATCTTCGTGAGCGCTTTCACATGGCTCCCCCTCGTGTAAGACCTGCACGCTCTTGCGTGGCATTTAAATCATTGGCATTGCCTTCTTATAAAACTATGTTTTTCTCTAAGTCTTTTACAGTCCTTGCATCCCGTCTTTGGAACTCTTTACCAGATAGCATCTTTAAAGACTCTCCTTTTTTGCACATTTTCAAACTTAGGCTAAAAGCAACACTACCTTTCCTCGCTGTCATAACTTATATCTATGTAGGTTTATTATATTTTGTATTAGTATTAGTGTATTATCTTGTATTATATATATTATATATATATATTCTATTTTATGATTATAAGAAAGTAAGTTTATCCAAATTTAATTTATAATTGTTTTATAGTGTTTTTAATAATTTATCTTTTACTATTAATGTACCTATACTACGTTTTCACTTACTTTCAAACCACCAAGGGTCGCTGGCAGAGATCTCTTATAGAGATAAGTAATCCTTTGTACTTGTTTTCTTTACCTGTATTTTCTTATATATTTTAATTTTGGTACATAAATAAATAAATATAAATATATAAATATAAAATTATAAAATATTATACTGTTACATAGAAATTTATTACGCGGCAGTGATTTATTTCATACCATCAATCAAAGTTACCCTACTGATATTATCAGTCACACAATCACGAAATTTAACAATATGGTTCATTGTGTGGACAATCTAACGATTGTAACAGTGGAGCTACCATTTTATCAGAATAAGTTTAATTTAATGTATAATGAGCTAAGTACTGCAGTCCACTGATTACATGATAAGTCTTGTAAAACAAGGCAAAGAACAGCATGTTATCGTCCCTCAGCTGAGCTACTGATTTCTTTAATAAGATATGGATTGGACCTAGTACTTCATACGCTGGTCTAGTGCGGATTGATAGGTTTTACATATCTTAGGAACTCAATCAATAAGTAACTCTAGTAATCTAGTTCATTACCTGTTCTTTACAATGTGTAGGAACCTTTAAATTTTGTAAAGATCACATAAGTAAATAAGATTTTTTGCAATTAAAACGTTTATGTTCCTACTAGGGATTTAATTCTTGCGAACCCTTGGATCGCAATCTTTTGAAAAAGAACATGGACTCCAATCGTCCTACTATTCAGTCATTTCGATCATCATTGCCGTTTCGGTCATTGGTTAGGTAAACCTAATAAAGAAAAACAATGCTGGTTCTTATAGCCAGAGATTGGCGTTGAGATTGCAGCCTTTACGGTGTTGGTGCTCTTCTAACTGGCTGTATTCATTGTTATTTGTAATTTTTCTACTACTTCGTGGTTAAGACTTATATGGCGAACGGATATTCATATTTCAGAATATGCACAACTGCAAATATGTACAACTCGCCATCCCTAATTGAATAGAATGGCGACATAGAACACATTTGCGTTAATAATAGGCCATTTGTTACTTTTGCGACGAATATATTTCTCACTATTGTATCCAGTAATTACTTGAAACATGTCCGTATGGACGTATTCAAGGCACGTCTTCGTTACGTATATTCAAGTTAAGTAACATATCCGTGAGCTCTCGGAAGTGAGGAAGTAATGAGACTCTCGTGAAGTATATTTCTTTGATAAAACGACCATGCTGACCCAGCTGATAGTTAGGGATGTCACTTCACAAGGAGAAAGAAAACGTCTGATTCGAATAAAAACTACCTGTATAGGAAACATAATTGTATTTCAGTGTAAAAACGTTTATTAAATTGAATTCAATTTTTCTATAAAGTGTAATTGTATTTGTGTAACTAATACTTTCTAGTTTTTTGACTGGCCCGTTGGCGCTGTGGGTAGTGACCCTTCAGCTCCGCGGGTCGCGGGTTCGATTCCCGCCGAGGGCCAACATTTTGTATAAACAATTTGTTGGTCCTTCGAGACTGGGTGTGTATTTGTATTTAAGCATGTATTTAAACTTATATACGTAGTATATCTACCAGTTGTCTGTCACCCGTAACACAAGTATTAAGTTACTTTGGGGACGGACGACCGTGTGTGTAAATGTCCCATATATTTTTTTATTTATATTTATTTAGTTTTTCCAGAAACACATCGAATCTTGAGAGAAAATAGATTTTCTGTCGCTTTTATTATAGCCTTTAAAGAATGAATAATTTATGTCTGTTTATAACTCGAGTAATGACATGTTCTTCTTTCTTTAAAATTTTGGCGTTCAGGCGAGTCAAAACTGATTCCAAATTTACTATTAATTTATCATTGTGTCAATGTAAAACAACTTGCTAAATCCAGTATTACTCATGTAAGACGTGATAATACAAGTTATATATTTGTATCAATATCCTAGCAGGATATCTGCTTTTTGTTTTGGTAACGTGCTTTATGAACTATTCTTTGTACAAGAAATAATTCATTCATTTTTATCCTCGGCTTAGTTTTTATAAAAATTTTAAATCGATATTAAAGTATAAAAACTGAGAAATTTTAAAATACTAACAGTAAAAAAAAATAAAGGATATATATTGTAAATATGTGTCACTATTTCTAATATACGCTAAATCTTTTGACAGTTTCGCTTAATTGTTTGACTAAAGATTTTATAAGATACGCGTACGACACATTAAATATCTGAAGAGTTGACAACCATATTGACTGGTGAAATTTAAATAACGTCTCTATCAAGTTACATTGCATATTTTATCTCGAAAGATATTTGCCGAATAGTTTCTACAGATGCTGCATCTTCGGAAAGTTGCATTATGGACGTTAATAAATTTTTATGAGCTATCAGACTTAATGTAATTATTGAAGTGTTAAAAATATATTATTTTTGCGATGCGGATTTTATTTTTTTATTAAAATTTTACACTTTATATGTAAAATGTTAAATTCTTCATTACGTATTAGACTTTATTCGGAAACAAATTTATATTTATTCAGAAATAGGGTACTGTACATAAAATTTAACCATCTATCATGAAATTAACAAAGTTTTTTTTATTAATATAGCAGAATTTTGGGTTATAGTAAAAATGAAAGAATTTTCGCATAATTTCGTTTATTCTTTTTCAGTAAGACCTTGATTCATAAATGAACAAAATTCTTTAATATTTGATGTAATATGTATACTATACATGAAGGGTATTGCCAATAATCACCACGCTTGGCATGCGGGTTGGTGATCGCAGTGCTGACCGTTTTGCACCGACAGTGCTGCTGCCCACTGTCGGTCTGGTATTTAGGTCAGCAAAATGGAATGGTTATACCGCCATTTATCGGTCGCCAGAGCCTCGTCGGTTGATCTGCAGGGTGCACCGCGTGCAGGTGAGGTTGACAATTGAGGAGACTGACTGGGACGAGCCTCCCCCTTACACCCCGTATATGTATACTATACCTTAAGGTATATATATATGGTATAGGTATATTAAGGTGCTGGAATGGCGACCCCGCACCGGAAAGCGCAGCGTCGGTAGACCCCCTACGAGGTGGACAGACGACCTCAAAAAGGTCGCAGGGAGCCACTGGATCCAGGCAGCGCAAGATCGTGTGGTGTGGCGATCCCATGAAGAGGCCTATGTCCAGCAGTGGACGTCCATCGGCTGAAGAAGAAGAAGAAGAAGTATACTATACTACACGTGGAATAATATATTGAATGTAATATCTCCTGCAAGAAACTATTTTTAAATATAAAAAGAATAAGGTCGACGAAAACTGGTTTTTTTTCATGGAGTTTATTTTTATACTATTTACCTAATTCAAGTTGAATGGTGTTCAAAAATCAATCAACAGGGAAGTCATGATTCAGTAGGTATATAATAGGCGTATCGAACGAGTTATCCTAGACTCTAACCATAACATATGAATTTAATTGAGATTAATAATACATAATAAGATAAAAATAATACGATCTGATTTATCTCTATCTGAAGAATATAAAGGTTTTTATTCGATGTAAGTTGTCTGATTTCTGAAATATACTAAATAAATAAATAATAAATAAATATATGAGACACACGGTC
The DNA here is from genome assembly GCA_947086505.1 of Morpho deidamia. Taxonomy (NCBI): domain Eukaryota; kingdom Metazoa; phylum Arthropoda; class Insecta; order Lepidoptera; family Nymphalidae; genus Morpho; species Morpho deidamia. Next base: position 9,906,762 of record CAMTZC010000007.1, on the reverse strand, counting down.
GTCCGTCCCCAAAGTAAGTAACTGAATACTTGTGTTATGGGTGACGGACAACTGGTAGATATACTACATATATAAGTTTAAATATGTATTTAAACTTATATGTGTATTTTTGGGTGTGTATTTGTATTTAAGTATGTACTTAAATACAAATACACACCCAGGCTCGAAGAACCAACAATTTGTTTATAGAAAATGTTGGCCCTCGGCGGGAATCGAACCCACGACCATCGGAGCTGAAGGCAGGGTCACTACCCACAGCGCCAACGGGCCAGTCAACGTTAAGATTTTTCTTTACTGAGATATATCTTCTTTTTAAGGGATTGACTTTCAGTGCAACTGGACATAGGCTTCAAGGGATTTCCGTGCAATATATAAATTGATATGTGATATTTTGCTACTTGGATTCAGCAGCAAAATTTATATCTTAGTGATATGAGTATCACTAAGATATAAATATTTTTTTATATCTTAGTGATATGAGTATCACTAAGATATAAATTTTGCACTAAAAAAAAATGTTAATCATAAATATGAGTATTTATGATTATCATTTTTTTTATATAGCAAATAATTTACAGAAGTGGATGTTACTTTGCGGAGATCCATAATAGAATATATTCGATTTATATCTATCTATCAAAATCGCAAATAACTTTGCGATTTTGTCGCGTTTCATCTTTTAGTAAAAAACGTACATAAATCCGTTCTTTAGATTTTTGGAAAATCGATTACATACAGACAAAGCATTTGGGTTGTTTATTTTATAACATCTATAGATGTAATATATTGGTCTCGGTGCAGCTACGACAGCTGTGAGAGAACATATTTCATCGTCAACATGTCGAACAAGTTTTCGAGGATTGTCAAACGGGAACATAAATCCATTAAACTTGAAACAACCCGTCCTTCCCGCCAGGAATCAATAACATACTCGTAAGATATTGTCTTTTACTGCGCATAACTATCTCAGGTTAAGAACAGTATGTTAAATATTGTCACTAGTTTATTAAATTTAGTAGACCGTAACTGAAATATCGGCGAACAAAACTAATAAATAACGTATTCATAAATTTCTAATAAAGTAATTATTTCATCGTTGTAATTACTCTTGATAATTCTGCACTAAAAAGCTGTGGTAGCCTAGCAGTGAGACCGAGCGACTCTTTCAATGGGGTCACGAGTTCAAATCCCGTGCAGGCACCAATGAGATTTTGTATTTAAACTTATGTATGTATTTGATAATTGCAATTTACATGCTTTTCGGTGAAGGAAAACATCGTGAGGAAACCTGTATATCTCTAGAGAATTCTGGGAATATGTATAACCTACCAAACCGCATTAGAGCAGCATGGAGGGTGTTAACTCAAATCTTTCTCTCCTAAGAAAGAGACGGCGAGAGGACGCCTATGCCCAGCTGTGGAATAGCAATAGACTATTACTTTTTACTTTAATTCTGTACTGCTAAATAAATCATTTCGAAGACTGAAGACAAAAAATTAGTAATTAGTAATAAGTTGATTAACAAATTAGTATAGATCAAATGGCCCTTTGATATACAGGCGAGATTTCATGGAATTATGGTTTGGCAGTATTAAGGTTGCCTTAATATTCCCAAACAATAATTTTATATAAACGAGGCGAATTCGTACAAATATAATTTAAAAGGGGAAATCGCTTGCGGAGGAACCCATACGAAAGAGAATATGCGATATTAAATCTGTATGACAGCTATTAGGACACTTGAATGGCGTCTCTTGAATCGGCATAAAACGAATTAGGCATGAGGTTATATTTTGGTTAGAATTTTTAACTGGAAACATTTTGTTTGTGTTGGGTAAATGCGTAATTCAAAATAATGTCTATACCCATTATTCAAGCTGTGCGTGTGATATGATCTCTCCGAATGTTGCCCTTAGTTATATCCGGGTTAATGAGAGTTTTTTTCGTTTCCTTCATTACATATATATTTTTGCGGTAACAGACTTTTCTTCTTATTTTCCTTACATTTATAACTATTTTATTAAATTATATCTCACATATTCATTCCGATGATCAATTTATATAGAAAAGTTAAAGTACTTGAAGTTCAAGGAATTCTTTTATTTACTTAAACTTAGAGAATAAAGACAAAATAGCTTCTCAATATATCTCAAAGAGTAGCTTCTACCAGCGAATTTGTCCACTTTGACTTCAGTACCGTGATAAACAGTAAGGACTATTTCACTTTTTGGCCTTTGTAAAAATTATATAACGTTAGTCTATATACAAAATAAGACGTAAAATCTATCTGAAATTAGACGTATCTCACTTCCTAGCTATCAATTCGCCATGCTCGTAGTCAATTCGTTTTAGTAAAGCTTATATCAAGTATTCCAAGAAAAGCTTATCAAACTTTAGTCCATATTCAAAACAATACGTAACGCTTACTTTCTAGCCATTGTGAAAACGCTATGAGGTTAGACCAAATTCAAAAACAGAACTGAAAGAGAAGTTTGGCAAAAACAATATTAATCTGTAGTAATAAGATAACATTTCCTAAGCTATTTACCGCTGGTATGGTGGACGACTTAAAGCTTTTAGATTGGGACGTATCTAAAGAACAAGCAAAGTAACGGACATGACGCGGATCGCGATGGATAAATGGATTGTAACGTTGCACGTAGTTTAAATTACCTATTATCCAATACTTTAAAAGCTACTTGTATATATTAGCGTAACCCATTTAATGGGTATATAAGGTTATCCCATTAAACAGAGGGATATTTTAAGTCACTTAAAATATTTTTTTATTTTTGACTACATATAGACGACCCCGCGGGTAACAGCTAGTTGACGAATGTATTAGAAACTTTAATAATTATTATGTCTATTAAAGGTCAAATAAGATATAAAAAATTAAATTTTAATCATTGTTACAGTAATATAATTTAGAATAACAAACATGTTACAAAAAACAGACATGCGTATTATTTGACAAACAGTTTTTTTTTGTTATCAAGGTTTAGTGGAAGGTAACAAATTATGTTGTTATCAATCTTGACATATCCAATCAATAGCTGTCTCGCTTATAGGTATAGCTCTACGTATTATTGAGTTCAGTTCAAACAGTTAATATATTTCCAAAATATTGAAATTTTTGAGGGATATCGATTATTGAGTTATAAGACTTTGTAATCAAGTCAATAATAAATCAAGTTTTTGTTAACGGTAGGTAGTTATTGTTTACGTATTTGAATTTAATAAAATAAACATACACAGAACTTCGACCACTACTGATACTATTCTAAGAGCTAATGTTAATACATTAAATTTTCAATATTTATGAACAACGAAAATACAGAAGATACATAATATATAACCTTAATTATAAAATTTAACTGTCACTTTACTGAAATTTTAAATTTCAGGTTTTTGTGTCTTGCTCTTTTGCTCTAAGACTATATATACGTATAATACGCGGCAATAAATAATGCACATTGAGGCTTAGAGAGAGAGAGAGGCTAGATTCTGCTTCATAGAGCATTCTCTCTGTCGCACAGACTGACGAACCCGTGTAAAACGTCACATACTAACAGAGTGACAGTGACAACGTTCTACGAAACCGAGCTGGCCGGCTGTTTCGTTCTAAACATCGAACTGCATTATTTAATGCTGGGTACTACACTATAGCTGTGATAGCCTAGCGGTGTGACCGTGCGACTCTTTCGAGGGGAACACCCCGGAGTTCAAACCCGGGCAGGCACCAATGAGTTTTTCTATTAAAACTCATTTGTCTAATTGATAATTGCAATTTATCACACGCTTATCGGTGAAGGAAAACATCGTGAGGAAACCTGCATATCTCTAGAGAATTCTGGAGATATGTGTAACCTACCAATCCGCATTGGAGCAGCGTGGTAGGTCTTAGCTCCAACCCTTCTCTCCAGAAACGGAGAGAGGAGGCCTATTCCCAGCAGTGGGATTGAAACAGACCCCTACTTTACTCTTTTTTTTACTACACTATATTACACTATACACTGTTATTCCAAAATTCTAACGCTGTTTTTCCCAACAAATAATATAATTGTAATATATTTAGTATTATAATAATAATTAAAGTAATGTTTTGAACTATAAACAAACATCGGTAGGCATGTGAGTTTGGTTTTTAAGAGGACGGGTGAGAGTTGGAAGACAAAAACACTCTTAATATATTGATTTATTAATAAGCTATCATATTTTTTATTACACAACTACATCGTTGAGGCTGTATTCATATGAATTAAATTAAGTTCAGAAACTGAATTAACATTAGCGTCCAGTACAATTTGAATACAATTCCTATTTGAAGTGCATTACGCAAGCAAATATCAATCTGTGGATACGAATTTATCATACAATCGCTTAATGTGCCAACAGACGTCTTGTATCAGTTGGGTTGTCAAATCATCTATTGATTATATCTGTGTCAAAGTACATGATAAATATGGATGATATTAAGCTATTGGGAATTTAATGCAACATGAAATAATAACTTTTACGCCGTGTGGTATCCGGCTGCATAGAATAGACCACCCTCCTTTCTTACCGAGGTGTCGTAAGAGGCGACTCAGGTATCTGCCGTGTGGTATCCGGTTGCATAGAATAGACCACCCTCCTTTGTTACCGAGGTGTCGTAAGAGGCGACTAAGGTAAGTTGACGTCAGGCAGGCGGCCGGTCGTAAAATACATAGCAAATCATGTGACAACATGTTTATAACATGTTGTGCCGACCCCACTTAGAATGGGATAAGGGCAGGAGAATGATGATAAAATAATAACTTTTGAAAATCTGAACAGGGGTCTCCTGTCTCCTTTGAAATAATTGTAACTTAGACCCTCTACGCTGCTGCCGATTGGCAGATTCTACATATCCCAAACATTATCTAAAGATAGGCTGCTCAAAGCTCGAATTCGTGAACGATTAGTAAGGGTAACCCGCCCTCACAATTCGGTTTAATGAATCTTGGTCGTACTTAGTTAATACATAGATACCGGCTATACTCACGTCTAATTTTATCGTGTTAGCCCGACTAGTTACGAACCCATCCGGGGCACTTATTCATGAGCTCTTTACGCTAATCCGATAAAATTAGACGTGAGTATAGCCGGTATCTATATTAAATATGAATAGTACTCACGAAGGTTTAAATTTAAAAATTGGTCGTACTTGTTAATTATTAAAATCTAAGCGCAAATTCGTATGTTTTATTTATTTTGAACTGACTATTAATGCACGGTTTATTTTTCACAATGAAAACACAATTTAAACAAATTCGCACTGCTTGTCAGCATGAGCGTAGCGATATACGGACGGGGGGGGGGTCAGCTAAAAGAAGAGCTTGTGGGGACAAAATAGTGATATTTAATACCAATAAAAACCCCACAAGCTGTTGGTCGCTGGTAAACTGACAACTAAGTGACACTAATTTTTAAGGCTTGCATTTATGCAATTTATAGCCTTTAGGCTATAATTTATCTCACCTCCACTATTAACTCCTTTACTATAAAACCACGATCGCAACAATATAGTCAAGAATTTTCTACCACCCTCTAAACTCTTTAGAAACCTGACTACGCCCTTTCTTGTCAATCATTTCAATAGACAATATATTTACACGTATGCATTTCATACTTCTATGGCTTAAACTTAATAGTTACATTACAGTCTCTGTATTCAAACTGTAAAGAATCCATATTGATTAATATTTTGCCCAAACTAGCTGACACGAGACCGCACTCTTGTGGTTTACAGTGTGACCATGATCCATGTAACTGGCACGAAATACGTATGCCGATATCATAACACAAAACCTCCAGACTGCTAATTACTTCTATACTTATATAAATGGAAGCGTTCGAACATGTATGTTAACGCAAGTCACGTTTCACATGACGCTCGTTTTAATTGATGAGTTATGACTCAAAGTAGTTTCAGAACAGTAGGCCCACCATGAACTTTTAGAAAACGATTCAATTTAAAGTCAGTACCTAAATAAACCCAATCGCTTTCTTTTCGTACCATAAAGTATTTTTGAAAAGAACAACGTTATATGAAGTATAAATAACTCTGTATCTTTTACTCAAATATTTTTACGACGAATTCCGAACAATCATTCGGCAGCGACTTAAAGTGTGCGTCTTTAAGACGCCATGGTATGAAAAAGCAAAACAATTTAGTTTACGTCTTCAATTGAGTCGCAATAAGAGTTCATGGTAGGCTTCCTGAGTATTTCAACTTACGATTTAGTGTATACATACATCTCTTAAAAGCTACTTAACAGTAAATACTACGCTGCAAGCGTATACTACAAGGCACGATGATTGCGATTAGATGAGGTGTAGATAAGTGTATTCTTATTCATTTATTTTTAGATTATCGATTATCCCTTTATGATGAGATATTATGTATGACTTTAAACCTATGCTCATGAAAACTGTTATGAAATACTGATCAAATAACTTCAAAGTTATGTGTCATACAAAAACAAATAGCCATTACAAAAATAAAATAAAATTATTTTGCTATTATCCGCGATACAGTGAATAGAAAAAATATATAGTGCTCATAAAAAATATATAACGCAAAGCTTTGCGATTTTGTTGTGGAGTCTATCTCCTGATGATGCTTCAGTTGCGGGGCGAAACGTTTGTTGAGTTTGTGATAGTGAACGTGTGTAGTGCTTGTGTATTGTGGTGGCAGTGGTGGAGGTTTGTGCATGTGTTTTTACGAATCCTGCATGTAACGGGTATGGAAAAAACGGATAGTTCACTATACATTTAGCACTATATATATTTTCTATTTACTGTATCGCGGATTATAGCAAAATAATTTTATTATTACTTTTGTATTATGGATCTCCGCAAAGTAACGCCTAATTCTATAAGTTATCAAATAGGCATTCTTAAGTTTCATTTTTAGAAATGGTTAAAATCCATGAGCGTTTAAAACTACGATTATTTCAAACCGTAGATTAAATAGACGTCTCTATCATCCAGTTGCTTCAGTTTTCATAAGACCGAAATTCGATTTTGACGCTACTCGTTCGAAAAGAGTTCGATTCTCAGTTCCAACAAATAATATATTTCATAAATATTAAGTAGCTACAGTTACATTTATTTGTACGCATTGAAGCATTTAAGAGGAATAATTATAATTATATACTTACGGCGTAAACATTTGCAGTCTTGGACTACATCATAACCTATCCGAAAAAGTATGTTATTGTCATCAATAAAATTGATTTCTTTTCTATACTGATCGAAGACATATACCTCCGTGTGGTATCTGGCTGAGTAGAATAGATCACCCTCATTTCTTACCGAGGTGTCGTAAAAGGCGACTAAGGTGAGTTGACCCACCGTGTGGTATCCGGTTAAGTAGAATAGACCACCCTCTTTCTTACCGAGGGGTCGTAAAATACGTAGCCAAATCATATGATAACACGTAGAGTGGACACGTAGAGTCAAATCATATGATAAGGAGAGGAGGATGATGACTGATCGAAGTACATATAGTCACACTTTCTTACGTTTTGTTATGAGTGTCCGTAACAAAACGTATTAGTATGAATTATTCTTTATTTTTTATATCTAAACACAGCTTTAAATTACTCAATTTACGGCATATTGCAATTACAGTTCGTAACAAATAATTCCAAGTTCCACACAACAAGGCGAACAATTTCTCAAATTGTATGAGCCGGTATAATGTAAGCTTTAGTAGCTAAGTAAACAGAACTAATTAATCATAAAGAGATCGTGGATTCGATAAGAACCCTCAAATTTCTGTAAAATTTGATGTTCTTGTCGACAATTATTGTTGACATATCTAATATTTATATATATTTGTATAAATGCTGATGCTGTTACGAGCTGTGATAGCCCAGCGGTGAGACCGTGCGACTCTTTCGAGGGGAACACAAGTTCAAACCCGGGCAGGCACCAATGAGTTTTTCTATTAAAACTCATGTGTCTAATAGATAATTGCAATTTATCACACGCTTTTCGAAGGAAAACATCTGAGGAAACCTGCATATTTCTAGAGAATTCTGCTGATATGTGTAACCTACCAATCCACATTGGAGCAGCGTGTTAGGTCTTACCTCCAACCCTTCGGAAGAAACGGAGAGAGGAGGCCTATTCCCAGCAGTGGGATTGTAACAGGCCGCTACTTTACTTTTTTTTACTAATGTTGTTAAAACAAATATTTGAGTAAGAATTTTTGAGTACGTATGAACCTAATGCCATAATTCCATCTGCGAAATGAACAATTTGACTGTTAAATGGAAATTCAGTGTCGACAAATCTTCTTTAGTCTTAAAAAACAACTTACAGTTCCATACTAATATTATAGAAAAGTAAATCGGTTTATTACGTTTTCACATCCGAACCGAGATAGATTGTGTCTTGAAAGGCCTAATTTCTAATTAAACAAAATACAAAGAGTACTCAAAATAATTAGTTGAGCCACTTTTACCACCTAGTTCCAAATAAATAGCGAATTTCCATGAAATTTTCTTTATGAGAAATCAAAGAATGAACAATGGCATCAATCTGTATATCAATACATTGCCAATTATTCCTGTATTATTTTAGCATTATATTGATACAGCAATGATACCTTTCAAAAGCCAGTCCTTTCAGACTTCAGACGATTCAGACTTCGCACGATCATAAAGATTAATGTATTTTTAGACGTAGCATATAAATATAGATATAGATATGATTTAAATTTATTTTGACATACAAAGAAGGTTAATAGTTATACTTAGTCTTGAACGTATACGCAGGATAAAACAGGATCCACCAGACGTATATATCAAGTAAACATGATTTGGAACGGTCTAAGTCAGTGTTTCGAAACGTAGGGTAATTTGATTGCTTGGGCAGTTAAAAATATATGAATAATAATGAAAATAATAAATAGTAAAAATCTTTATTTGATACGAATTTTTCATTATATGTATTGAAAATATACTAAATTTACTAAGTTTTAAAGACTATCATGTAAATTTCTTTAGTTAACAATTCATTTTTTTAATAGTAAAGTAAAGAGCTCATGAATAAGAGCCCCGTATGGGCTTGAAACTAGTCGGGCTCGTCCGATAAAATAAGACGCAAGTATAGCCGGTCTCTCAATATTAATTATAAAGTAATGTGTTTTACATATCAATTTAAGAAAGGCTAAGGTGGGGAGGGGGCGTGGCACACAAGAGGATGGGAGAAATTTGCGATTTTGTCGTGGAGTCTATCTCTTGATGATGCTTGGGTTGCGGAGCGAAACGATTGTTGAGTTTGTGATTGTGAACGTGTGTAGTGCTTGTGTATTGTGGTGGAAGTGGTGGAGGTTTGTGCATGTGTTTTTACGAATCCTGCACGTATCGGGTATGAAAATACGGATAGTCCACTATACATTTAACACTATATATATTTTCTAGTTACTGTATCGCGGATTATAGCAAAATAATTTTATTATTACTTTTGTATGGGAGAAACTGGTCTAAACCTTTTTATTTTACAAAGCTGGAGTGACATCGTTGTCTAATGAGCTAATAAACTATAACTTAGAAATAGAACATAATTCATAACATAAAATAGAAAATAATCGTAATTAATTACACGACTATAAATAAATACGAGTTAAGTAAAAATAATACATAAAATCTATGCTTTGTTATGTTATATCAAATGTATGAGGCTTTATATATCTCCACAAAGGAAATGAATTTAATCTTTCAGTTCGTAACCGGTCAAGTGCTGTAACTATGATTTCAAAGCTCTTTGAAGAATGCCTCTCAAGATTTCTGCACTAATTTAAGTACTCATTGATAACAAGCTCATTAAACTATTGATTCCTTACAAAAGATGTTTCTCTGTCTGTTATTTTCAATGACGAGAAAATTCATTTTCCATTTAATGAGCTCGTATTTGAGTTTAATTAGGTACTTATTGTGATAATAAAACGGCAGTCGACAAAGCGTATTCTTAGGCACAACAGAAATGAAATTAGATGCTTATTGCATACATACATATCATATCTTTCTTTTGTTTTGAGTTCAAGGTTTTCTTTAATTCAAATTATAACTTCATGTATTAAATGATTTATAGAAGCAGGCGTTACTTTGCGGAATTCCATATTACAGGCACTATAACAAAACTACTTCGCTATAATCCGCACGGGTTAAGCGAATGCATGCAAAGCTAATGTGTATGAAGCAGGCAAAATCTACGAACTTTATACATGCAGGACAAGCCACCACAGGCACCCCAAGGCTCCTCCACCAGCAACAAAGCACACAAGCAGCACACACACCCACCACCACAACAATCTCGACGATCGTTTCGCTCCGAAACCAAAGCATCATCAGGAGGATAGGCTCCACGACAAAATCGTAATGCGCCGCGCCACTCATACAAGCAGTCTTAAATAGTTCATGTATTAATTTATAGAATTAGGCGTTACTTTGCGGAGATCCATAATACAAAAGTAATAATAAAATTATTTTGCTATAATCCGCTTTACAGTAAATAGAAAATATATATAGTGCTAAATGTATAATGGACTATCCGTTTTTTCATATCCGTTACATGGAAGATTCGTAAAAACACATGCACAAACCTCCACCACTGCCACCACAATACACAAGCACTACACACGTTCACACTCACAAACTCAACTATCGTTTCGCCCCACAACCGAAGCATCATCAGGAGATAGACTAAACGACAAAATCGCAGAGCCAATCGCTTTGTGATTTTGTCGTATATATATTTTCTATTTACTGTATCGCGGATTATAGCAAAATAATTTTATTATTACTTTTGTACTATATGTATTAGTAATTACTATTTGTACCTTTTAAATATAGCTATTAAACCATACCTACCTGGAGTTATAGAAATCCTTCTAAAATATAGTGAAAATAAGACAAAACTATTTCACTATTCATCTAAGCTTTAATAAAATTTTATAAGCTTTGAGATAAATTGCTTATTCTAGGTACAGATACTATCTATGAAAGAAAATGCTTACGGCAGTTCCTTCGTCATACCTATTACTAGCTTTTACCCAACCCATGAAATATCACAATCAAAAAAATGAGATTGATCCGGGGGTTTAAATTGCAGTTCCTATTGCAATGATTCCGCTACTCCAAACTTCAACATTAAATTTTGTTTCCTACATAGTATTACTATTAATTAGGAAACATATATACCATACACCATAAAAATACATATATACCATATACCATACTCATATTAAATTTGAAAAATCTCTCTTAGTGAGCAGCGATATATCTGTTAATGTCAGACTTCATTGGGTCTCCTAATTTAATAAAAAAAACATGAGCATATATAAACATTTATTTTAAAAATTCGAAACGTTCGTTTAATAACATTTTAGTATAATCTTTACTTTTTATATAAAATAATTCTCTTGAACCCAGTCTCTATGAAACTTAGCAAAATTAATGCTTTTACGACAAAGTAACATTTAGGCTATAGAAATCTTGTTAACTCAACAGAAATAGGATGACATTAGAAAACGTTATCTATTATTAACATTATAAGTTTTTTTATTCACAATATGTCAAAGTTTATTAATGTATTAACATGTGAGGCTTTAAATATAATTATTTTCTTGCCCTTATACCACCCTAAGTGAGGTTGGCTCAACATGCTGTAAACACGCTGTTACATGATTTGGCTGATTATTTTACGACCGGCCGTCTGCCTGACGTCAACTTGCTGTAGTCACTGTATACGAAGGCTTTAAATATAAATTTCAATATATTTTTTAATTTAACAATATCTCTAACATTAAATATAAATCTTCACTGCAGATGAAGCTGTGATAGCCCAGCGGTGAGACCGTGCGACTCTTTCGAGGGGAACACGAGTTCAAACCTGGGCAGGCACCAATGAGTTTTTCTATTAAAAACTCATGTGTCTAATTGATAATTGCAATTTATCACACGCTTTTCGGTGAAGGAAAACATCGTGAGGAAACCTGCATATCTCTAGAGAATTCTATTGATATGTGTAACCTACCAATCCGCATTGGAGCAGCGTGGTAGGTCTTAGCTCCAATCCTTCTCTCCAAAAACGGAGAGAGGAGGCCTTAGCCCAGCAGTGGGCATAATAACGGACTGTTACGTTACGTTACGTTACTGCAGATGAGAAATTTCAAAATGTCAAATATTTTGTAAACTGTCTCTATCAGTATACCAACAGTTTCATCCAAGCGTGCACCTAAACGGTGGCTAGACTGGCAGCTTGAAATAAGTTTCCAGTCGTGTTGTCACTGCGTTGGTAGTGTGCCAATCACGTGCCTCGTTCGGTAATTTTACCAATCACGTCGGCTACTGCCGTACTTGTATTCAGTTTAAGCGACGTAGCAAAGATAAGTCGTACGAAATGTCTTATCTGGAAAAACTTCCGGACGATGACTTTGTATTACTGAATGTAAGAAATGTTTCAAATTATTATATAATAATAGCTATGATAGCTTACCGGTGAGACTGTTTCGAAGAGTCAGGAGTTCGAACCCCGGGCTGCCTGCCCGGACTTTTTCTTTTAAAACTCATGTGTCTAATTGATAATTGCAACTTATCACACGCTTTTCGGGGAAGGAAACCTGCATATCTCTGGAGAATTCTGAAGATATGTGTAACCTACCAATCCGCTTTAGAGCAGCGTGGTCTTAGCTTCAATCCCTCTCTTCAAAAACGAAGAGAAGAGACCTATGCCAAGCAGTGGGATAATTAGAGACCGTTGCTTACTTACTTTAAAAATAATATGACACACACGTTTATGGTTAATTTAAAATCTGAAATTCATTACGCTCTTTACAGTAAAGGAACATAAGTTTTAAAAGAATATCGTGAGGAAAGCTGCTTGTCTTTTGGGACTTTCTGAGATGCGTTAAACCTCCCAATTCGCATTCGAGTAGTTTTGAGGGTACCTAGGCTCGAGTAGCCGTCTATATAATAAGAGGAGAATTGCTCGAAGGGAACAGTATTAATACACAATAATATCATAATTCTCTTGCCCTTATCCCACTCTAAGTGGGGTCGGCACAACATGTTACAAACATGTCACATGATTTGGCTACGTATTTTACGACCGACCGCCTGCCTGACGTCAACTTACCTTAGTCGCCTCTTACGACTCCTCGGTAAGAAATGAGGGTGGTCTATTCTATGAGGCCGGATACCACACGGCACTTACCTTAGTCGCCTCTTACGACACCTCGGTAAGATAGGAGGGTGGTCTATTCTATTCTGGCGGATACCACACCGCGTTAATACACAATAATAATTTACTATTTATTAAGTAAAATTAAGTTGGACTGTCCTTTTTTTTGTATTTAATAAAAACGTTAGTAATCAGTTTCATGCAGTGTGGTATCCGGCTGAGTAGAAATGACCACACTCATTTCTTACCGAGGTTTCGCGAAAGGCGACTAAGTAAGTTGACTTCAGACAGGTGGCCGTTCGTAAAATACGTAGTCAAATCATGTGACAACATGTTGTGCCGATCCCACTTAAGAGTGGGATAAGGGCAGGAGGATGTTGTGAGTCATTAGTCTGTTTCCACGTTATGTAAATTAATGTTTCTGGCAATTTGTCCTTACCCATTTTGATTCAGGTGAAACTAGATTTCGTTATTCACACGCAAACAATTTCAAATATTGGTTTACTGTTAAATTAACTATAGTTCTAATTAATGTGTAACGTAATCAGTCTTGTGTGTTTAAATGTAATTAGTATCTTATCACATAATAATTTCGCATACCATATTATTCTCGCGACAATAATATCTCAAATAATTGCCAATCTTAACTCTGTCGGGTTTGGTTGTTGTTTTCTTTGTTAATTTTAATGTAATGTGGATTAAGCATTCTGCGATTGAAATAATTGTTAGTTATTATTTTTAATTTGTACATGACTCAATTGGTCGCTTTAAAAATACAATAAGAAAGACTCTAGTAAATGGTTGATTACCTTCGAAGTACAATTTTATAAAAAAATTTATAATCGAAGTAAAATGAACCTTAGTCTATCAGTCTTAATCAGTTTTATATTAGTTAATATCTTAATCAGTCTAATTATCACTCATTCGTTTATTTTCTAATTAAATTACATTTTTAAATATTTTCTAAAACAAAAGAAAAAAGAAGTAGTTTAATTATTATTATTATTTTATACTTTGACATTTATTTTTTATTTAATTTAATGACAATTTCGTATATGTTTAACATTTTGATATTCTGATAGGTTGTCATTTTTTTTATTGTGGTCCAAGTCCAATATAAGGGGACCTATTGAATAAATAAATAAATCATCATCATTCTCCTGCCCTTATCCCACACTAAGTGGGGTCGGCACAACATGTTACAAACACGTTGTCATATGATTTGGCTACGTATTTTACGACCGGCCGCCTGCCTGACGTCAACTTACCTTAGTCGCCTTTTATGACACCTCGGTAATCAATAAGGGTGGTCTATTCTATGCAGCCGGATACCACACGGCATTTACCTTAGTCGCCTTTTACGACAACTCGGTAAGAAAGGAGGGTGGTCTATTCTATTCTGCCGGATACCACACGGCGTTGAATAATAAATAAATATCAAATCAAATAAATGTGTTACATATTATTTTTAAGAGCATAATGAAAAATGTGGAAATATCTGTATAATAAAAAAAATATAATCAAAATGGATAATGATGCGTTGTTAGTAAACATATTTTTTGCACAATTGTTTTCACAATATCGTGCGTGCGTCTGTATAATATAATATAATAAATTATACAAGTATCTTCATATAGGTTAAGTTATAACTTTAGTATACTATGCAATATCATAAAAGAAATTAAGTTCATAAGAACTTCTCACTTAGAAACAAACTTTTGTTATATTATTTAGTAACAGCCTGTTACTATGCCCACTGCTGGGCTAAAGCCTCCTCTCTCCGTTTTCGGAGAGAAGGATTGGAGTTAAGACCTATCACGCTGCTCCAATGCTGATTGGTACGTTACACATATCCCTAGAATTCTCTAGAGATATGCAGGTTTCCTCACGATGTTTTCCTTCATCGAAAAGCGTGTGATAAATTGCAATTATCAATTAGACACATAAGTTTTTAATAGAAAAACTCATTGGTGCCCGGGATTTGAACCTATGTCGCCTCTAGAGAGTCGTACGGTCTCACCGCTAGGCTATCACAGCTTACTTTTTTATTATTTAGTTGTTTTAAAGCTAAAATAGAAATCTTTATCTCAACTCGAGCGTTAAATTGACGCGAAAATGACTTCTGCTCTAAGATAACTTGTGAAATATAATACAAATTGTCATTTTCTAACTTTACCGCTAAATACTTAATTTTAAAAGAAGCCGTGCCAAGTCTACAATTAAAATTATAGTCGCAGTTTGTTTTAACCAATCGAGGTTAATTTCGATTTGATTGCGTTGACATGTTGAGGTAATTTTGAAATTGTAGGCTAAACTTACCGATCGTATTTGAGACAATCTATATGCATCGACTTTATGTCGCTGTCATTACTGATTATTTCTTGAGATGTTAAATACGTCGTGGTCTTAAACTTTAATACTCGTGCTTTAAAATCCCGGGCAGGCACCGATGAGTTTTAAATAAATAGGTACTTACAATTTGTCACGAACTTATAGCTTGAATACAACACAGAGTAAACCAGCATATTTCTACAAAGTAATTTGTATATACATAATCAATGTGCATTTGACTATTGCAGTTAATAAACTTCATTCCTTCACCTCAAAAGTAGAAAGGAAGCCTTCACTACAGTACAGAGATACTAACAAGCCACTACTTTCCTTATTTTTTCTTCCTTACTTTCCTAAAATTAAGTTTGCATATTCATTTTACATCAGGGCCGCCAGTTTTAGGGGACTAATGGTAATAGACAACAAGTATATTTAAAGTTACATATCTTAGGCAGCGACAGACTTATATTTAAAGTTATATATCTTAGGCAGCGACAGACAGCTACATTATTGTAAATTGTAATTAGATAAAGTCAAATATATTTGAAACTTTTAATAATTTAGCATAGATTATAAACATACAACATCTTAAAAAGTTAGTATACTCGTAACATAAAAATGAAATATATGACCGATCTGACCGCGGCCCTGGTAAATGTAAAAGGTAAAGTTGAACAAACAACGTTCACACTAAGCTTCCTTCTTTGTTAGATAACAATAAACAGCATTTTTTCATCCCTTTAATCCGGGCCTTTACGGGAAACAAAAAAAAACTTTTGCGTGAATTTTCCCTTGGTGAAATTTAATAATTGGCTTGGTACTTTGGGATCTTTTTTTAGGATTTTTTATTAGGAATAAGGCGTTTAAAATAGTATCTGTTTATAATTTTCTGGTCAAGAACAATATACAAAAGGGCATAGATTATATTGCGTCACTGAATACGATAAATAAAGGGTCTGACCCTCGCTTTATGAATAGTTGGGGAAAAAATTTAAAGCATTGTACTTTGATTTGATGAGTTGATAACTCAACGCGCATACGACGTACACAGTTTACCCAGTTTTAAGGAAAAATGTAATACTTTTTCTCAGTTCTTTCTCTTTCTTTTCTCTTACCTGCCGTATAACACGAAAACAAAAAATATTTAAATACTAATTTACTTTGTGCCATTTCAGAGATCTATATTAAAATGATTAAGATTTCCTTCTAGGTATTGATTCACCATCGGTAACAATTAAAATCTTAAATGATATCTTAATTTTATGATAAAAATAAAATAATTATGGTTGTATACATGTTTTTTTATGAGAATACTAAGCTAAGGTTGGACGAATATTATACGTCGATATATATTACTTAAATTAAACAAATGGATCCATCAATATCAAAACGGTCGGTCTTAGCTCCAAACCTTGTCTCCAAAAAACGGAGAGAGAAGGTATGCCCAGGTGTATGATAGTAACAGGCCGTTATTTTACTTTGTTTTATATATTTCTTTATTAAAATTAAAATTCTTATAGGTAACATTTGTAGTTTGATGTTAAGCGAATAAAAAAAAGTTATACTATTAAATAACTCGATAAATGCCTCTGGGTGACTTGAGAGCTGGATCTTTTTTTACACATTAACTTACAAATGTAAAGCAAATCGCCGCCAGCATTCTTGGAATATTCATAGTGATTTATACGTGACATTATGTGAACTTTTTCATATTATTTATGCATAACAATAGGCATAAGACTCTTATGACGATAAACTTCATTTTATTTCCTGGTCGAAATAAAGAAGGCTATAGAATTGTCGTATTCCTGTTCCAATTATTTCCTTGTAACATTTTTCGCATGAGATGACAATCAATTAGTAAACTGAAAGCGACACTAAAGAAAGAAAATTCTTTAACAGCTTTAAAAGTGAAGTCGAGAAAAACTGAAGTTTTTAAATCTTAGTACTATATAAAATTTGCTGAGTTACTATTAAGTATATTTATATATACAAGAATATATCTCGAATGAAAATATTTTACATCACATTTATCTTACGGGGTTTGGCTTTTAGTACTACTGTTACATATTGATTATTGTCCTAATTTGTATAGATTCTTGCAAAAAAAGACAGAGTAGTGTTTTATTAAAATTTCAGTATAAATATTTTTAAGCACAAGGCACACTAATTACAGCCGTTAGGAATGTATTATCAATATGAATATATAAAAATATTAATAAATAAAACAATAAACTATATAGAAATCGTACTAGATTTACAAATGTAGATGTACTGAAAACTTATTCTTCATTTCTTTTTGGGTCGCGGATTAAAAACTCTACATTCCTTCCTGACAAGACAGTTTGTCTATACTCTATTGAAATCACACTTGAATTTGATTTCCTATTACATATTTCTAATATTATAATAATACTTATACATTTCGCAAACGATAAAATAGCGAATTTGGTATAAATGAGCGTATCAAGGATGACATGGCACATCTGAGGCGCAGCGCTAATAAGGGCAAATTCAGCCGTTTCCATATTATTTGAGCAAATTACATTAACGCTTTAAGACCGCCGCTTAGATGGCTGCGATAGAGACGGCTTTTTTATCACTACGTTTTTGCTTGAAAAATCTTCTTAGATCCGTCAGAATTTAATGTTTGTTGAGCAAAAAACTTAAATCATTTGTCATGTATCAATCTTTTAAACGTTAAAAATAAATCTGTTGTTGCGTTTGCGTATTTACGAGAATTACATGTAAAGCTAAACTACCGACCCTATTTCGTCGAAAATCTAAAGATGTGTATTTTGAAAACTCGAGCTGTAATAAGATATTTCGTAATGATACCTCTTCAGCAGTAACGACGCCATTTATAAAATTAAAAAAAAGTTTCTTTTTGCGTGGATATTAAAGCTAGGACCTAATTGTATAATAACTACTGAAAGCAATCAATTAAAGAATTGAATTAAAAGTGAAATAAAGCTGTTTATACTGGCACTCTTCCTGATCAAAATTGAGACCTCTTTTTGGTCAAAAGGAGCCGCTTAAATGACCCCAAAAGCCTAACGTTTTTTTTATATTTTAACATTTTTAGTGAATTTACCTCCTGAATTAGTAGCACCCCTTCTTTGATCATTTTTAATATAAGTCTAATAAGGGCAAATTAAATTATTATAACAACCCAATTGTGAGGGAGTTACCCTTTAATTTATATTTTTAATTAAATTTATCTAAAAATGATCACCCGGATCATATATAATTAAAAATATTAGGAGTAATTATTTTTTATAATTAATCAACAAACCATTAAAGGAAAAAACAACGTCTCGCCAAATTCACTTCTATAACAACATTGCATTTTATAAATTAAGTACAATTCAGTAAAAATTAAAATCTATTACATAATATTCTGTCATCAAAACGCAAACGTGGCGTTTCGACGGCGTTTAATTTGTCATCTGTACGTTGTTAACGTGGCATATCCGTATAATTACATTATCCGACTTTCCCTCTTGACGTCTTTGTACCGTTGATTGTCATTTATGTAATTACCTACATTCTGTGCTATCACAAACCCGGTTTGCTTGTCTCATCTTGAACGAACAGAAATTAGTTACTCCACACGAAATATTTCCTTAATTACGCCTGAGATACAAAGGGCGACGCGTTTTGCTTTTGGATGGCTTATTGACTCAGCGCAAACAAAACAGCCTCTGTTATTTTGTATTGCAATGTATATACATAACTACCTTATAAGTTATAGTCGGTTGTAAATTTTAGTTAAACTTCGAGGGAAAATTTATTCTAGTTGTACTGTCATTTTAAAATGTTTTTATATTATACTAGCTATCGGGCCACGCGTTGCTGTGGCTTATTCTGGTTTCGAATTCATCTCGGAGCAGAAATCAACAGTAAAAAATTATCCGATCGCCACCTAACTTTTCAGGATCATTCGCTGGTCATTCAAAAAATTTTCTAAAAATTTCATTAAATCGGTCAAGCCGTTTTGCAGTGTATAAAATATATAAAGACAAACATTCATTTTTATATATAACGTTTTACAATTGTACCATTTTTCGATACTAATAAAAAAATATTTTATACTTTCTGCTTTTATCCTTTTTCTAGCTGCAACACATCCAAAATTCTTATTCCAGCAAAAATCATGAATATATATTTGAATATAAATGGAAAAGTTATTAAAAATTTCAAGATTATATTAAAATGCACTTCGAATTAGGCGTTTCATTTTTCCCAGCAGACGCCTCGTACCGTTGAGAAATTTTAAAATTAACTATCTTTAGCGCATTTCTGCATTACGTAGGAAACGTTAAAATGCGATATTTCATATAATTTAAATGTTTATTATATATTAACGTATAACTATAGATACTTTTGCCGGAATATTTTTCGAATATACCTTTATTATTCTAAATTGTTAATGTTCGTTACGTGTTGTATAAGTCCTTAATAAAATAATCACCAAGTCGTGTCGTTGTGCGTAAAAGTAGGGCAAAATCTTACCCCCGTATTCATAGACAAGTAAAAGTGCCTACTTGAGTAAAAGTAACTACTTGAGTAACAATTTTTATTTCATAATGGAGAAATTGAGTTAGTTAAGAAATGTCAAATGTTAGAATTCTTTGCTAAGTAATAGTAACGGTGTCTTCTACTTAAGAAATTATTTTACAACTATTTGTAGGTTATACCAATATTTTTAATACTTTTGTGTTGTATATTTTTAAAATGGAAG
Organism: Morpho deidamia; assembly: GCA_947086505.1. Taxonomy (NCBI): domain Eukaryota; kingdom Metazoa; phylum Arthropoda; class Insecta; order Lepidoptera; family Nymphalidae; genus Morpho; species Morpho deidamia. The sequence continues at coordinate 9,886,469 of CAMTZC010000007.1, read as the reverse complement.
ATATGTAATAAGATATAATATAATGGAAGAAGTTTATTTTCAGTTATAGACAATATTGATTCTAATATATTAGAGGAAATTAAGAGTAGTGTTAATATTTCCGAGAACAGAATTCTTAAAGTTTATTTTCGCGATGTGGACCCATTTCGTGATTTCTTCGAGGAATTTAAAAAAAAAGGTTTCAGTTCTCAAAAAATTCAAATTCTTCTTTAATCACTTCCCACGTATTATTCACTGCCCGCATTATTTTGCCCGTTTGCTTGCAATATAAATAAAAGATTAAAGATCAATAAAAAAAACTTGCAAGATCAATATAAAATGAACAAAGAAACGCATTGAACAAGAAAGTACCGATAAACAAATACAAATACAATGACAACCATGAACAACTATTACAACATAATATTGTTAAGTTTAAATGTTCTCATACCCGAATTAATCAGACGTCATTGCGTTCTTTCGAAATCGGAAGGATTATTATATTTTCAAAAAACGTTTTGTTACGATAAAATTAATAATTTTATCGTAACAAAACGATTTTATTTTAATAAAATAAGTTATGATTTTATGATTTATTTATTTATGTTATGATTCACTTTAGATTGTATTTTGATTTTAAAGTTATATACTTTTTAACACAAATGTAACAAACGAACAAATATAGTTTATATATTGTAAAAACACGCAGTTTTTGTTTTACTGCTCATAAACAAAACGCTACAAAATGGTATTGCCAGTCTGTATAGCCGCTCAAGTAAAGGCTAATACTTACGGCTTTACTTAGACAAGTAACGTTCATAACTTGATTATGAAATAGGATTTTAGATTTAAGAATTCTAACATCAAGACATGACTTAGTTAAGCCACTACTTAAGAAAAAGTAATGACTCAATTATGAATACGGGTGTTACTGTGTTCTTATAGCCAAATCTATTCCGCTTTCTTTTTTAGAACAGGCATTGGCGTACAGAGGTAGCAGTGCAAGTCCGAGCAGCCTTTTAAGACTTTAAAGAGGTGGTCTTCGCATGAGTTCAGTTAACACATGATTAGAGGACCTCTTTCTTTATCCACTGTAGGTAATAGGTTTTTTTTGGGTTAACTCAGGACGTCTTTAGGACTTTTTTTCTAGTGAGAGAATCTACCGGCAGTATATTGCTGTGTATTTTTATATATATTCTAATAATTTATATGACATTTAACTTATGTACTTACGTGGGTGCTATTTTCATACAATAGCTAAAGTTTCTAACCATGCAACTGACGATCGATGGCGTTTAAAACAATACGTTTTGCCTATTGTTCCGCAATACTTTCTAAGTGAAATATTAAGTAGGCAAGTTGACGGTGAAATGAGAATTATACAAAACACCTCGTGACATTATTGGTTAGGTTTGTGATCTATTAGCTGCTATTATTTAAAATTTCATTATGTTGCTAATTTTATCACTGAATAGAAATCTCTATACGCTTCTATTAAGTCAATAAGTGACGTTAGACGAAAATGATTAGAAAGTAGAGATTTTTATACAAAGTGTGATTTATTACGATAGAAGTATAACTTATATGTTACATGTAAAAGTTAATAAATAAATAAATACACTTACACACAACCCAACCCGTAAAGTAACATAATACTTGTGTTATGGGTGATAGATAACTGGTAGATATATACATATATAATTTTAAATACATACTTAAATACAAATACACACCCAGGCTCGAAGAACCAACAAATTTTTGGCCCTCGTTGGGAATCGAACCCACGAAGGTAGGGTCACTACCCACTGCGCCAACGGGACAGTCGAAAAGTATAAGTTGTATGGCTATAAAGGAAATAGTCATTGAAAGACATTTTATTCTTCCTGATAACTGTTTTTGTCATAGATATCATTTTCATATTTTTATAAATAGTGTATTAATTTCATCGAGAAGTGTTAAATTAAGCTAGGCGTCCAAATGTTTGCATCTTACGTATCGGACCGTAGTATTCTTTACATAGGAAGCCATAATGCATCCTCAGTCTTTTCATCCGCTGTTGCTCCGGAAGGCAACTTTTGCGATGCGTGCCGATGACGTCATATAGAATGACGATCAGTGGACGGACTCCGCGCGCTCGCTCGCTTCTTTGTTTTCCCACTATCTTGCACATTCCACTCTACGTTACTTCTCACTACGAAAATCCTACGCTTAGTTTTAACGGAATATATTACATGAATGTAAATTTGTTTTGTGTATATAGAATAGAAATCAAGGAACGTTTTATTGAGAATGCAAATGTCCCTTACAAATTATTACTTTGTTTCAAACAGGCAGTTATACTAAGAAAGATTCTATCAATCTTTTCTCCTACTAGATCTTGATATAAAAGAAAATTGAAACTTAGTAACTGTGTTTCTAATATTAAAAAAAAGTTAAAGGATCATGAGAACATTGCAAGTTTTCAAAAGCTGTCATCCATTTTCAAAATTTCTTTATCTTACTCTTTTTTATAATATCACAAACTTTATTTAACACCAAAAAAAATTTCGCAAGTGTTGAAATTATGTATATAATTTTTTTTTCATTTCCAGGTATGGCTACAAAAGAGTGAGTTTTAATTTACAAAATATTCGGGTGGTATTCGGCTAAGTAGAATAATCCAGCTTCATTTCTTACCAAAGTGACGTAAAAGGCGACTAAAGTAAGTTGATATCAGGCAGGCGGCCGGTTAAATAACAAGCCTGAACATGTTACAACTTATTTAAAACATGTTGTGCCCCACTTAGAGTAGGCTAAGGGCAGGAGAATGATTATGATGATTAATAATAATAATAATAATGATAATAAAATCTTTATTTCGCACCACAAATCATACATTTAATAATCTTACCTAACTTAATTAAATGGTACAAAAATGATGGTTGTGGATTGCTGGTGCCTATGGTAGGTTAAAAACCCGTATGACAGGTCACCAGGTCACTACCCCTCGCATGCGTTACAATCAATTTAACTATATTATTTTTGTGTTATGTGTGATGCGTAGTATATAAGAAAATACATACATGTGATTGTGTGGCACGCGCGTGTTGAGTGTGCATGCGTGTATGCGTGCGCACGCGCTTTTGGGTATAGAAGTGTGTATGAGTGTGTTTGTTTGTTTAATAGGGTTTGTTACTTTGTTGATGTATGAGATTGAGAAAAGTATGAAAGGACCTAATTAGTGGGATTCTTTCTGCTTATGAATCTATGTTTATTTGACAACATCTAGTAGACCTTCCGTAATAGTATAGGATTCCTGTAGAATTCTCCAACGATTCGAGTGTTTCAATTATTTTCCATACGTTGCTGCGCTTGTTTGATCTCTGGCGTTTATCTACTTCTTTTCCTGTGGTGCGGCACAAGTATTCTTGTAACTTTTTAATATATTAAAACGTAATTGACACACTGTTATACAACGTCTTACATATTACATTCATTTTAATGTTTTTATTTATTTTACCATATTATACTCAATCCTTATTAAATCTTTATAATAAAGCTTAAAGATATTTAACATCGTAGAGTCTAGAAAAGGTGTTTGCTGCTAATCCGATTAATGCTAACAAATTTAATAATCTATGCGACGGTAGATTGCGCTCCTTTTTTACCCGACGCCAATTTTATTCTATTCACAGAGCACTCTTGCGGTATCCATTACAAATGTCGTTATTCAAGGCTGAATTTAAACTCGTGTTTCTTATGAGTGACGCATGTTCAAAAATACGCAATTACAGTACATATTTATCAAAATAATTTAATAAAAAATTATTCATATTCATTATTAGTGAATTTTTTATCAATAATGTAGTTCGACTGTGTATACGCTATGTTATACGTGCCGATTTGTATATACAAATATAACTCAAGAGGAGTTATAAATATTATTATTATTTTGACACATAAGGCAGAAACGATACGGGTGTATCCTGCATGTCAAATCTGGGGGCTTTACAAAGACTACAGTATAGAGCTCTAGCAATTCATAAATGGTAGCAATAGATACTGAAGTTTCCAAGAACAATTACGACGACGTACTAGAGTAGGGGAGCAATAGGCAGGTTTGTAAGTGAGTGTGTCATAGCAAATCATTAGAAGGGAGATGAATCTCGTATACTAACTTATCTTTGTCTAATCACATAAAAAAAGAGAGACTGATAGATCACCCTTATTTGCTTTCTCTTTATGTCTCTTTATTTAAATAAGTCATTTAGGCTAGGTTCCCTACTCTAAGTATAATAACTCTACTGCCTGTAATACGCAGCGGCGTAACCTTACATTTTATAAAACAAAGTCCATCACCGCGTCTGTCATGCTGTGAATGTTCGCGATATACTTAAAAACTTTTAACGGATTTTGCAAGCGGTATGCACTAACTATCAATAGTTTCCCACTAAATTCCATTCCAAAGGCTATATTAACGAAGCGCACATTATATGTAGATCCGGAATCTTCACTGCATATGTAAATCGGGGCATGATATCATCGCGTCTAAACAATTATGTGTTATAATTACGCATTTATTAATAATTTATTCAAGTTGTGATAGGTCAGCGGTGACACCGTGCGACTCTTTCGAGGGATCACGGGTTTTAACCCCGGGCAAGAACCAATGAGTTTTTCTGTTAAAACTTATATGTCCAATTTATCACACGCTTTTCGGTGAAGTGACATAGTGAGGAAACCTGCATATCTCTAGGGAATTCTAGAGATATGTGTAACCTACCATCTGCATTGGAGCAGCGTGGTAGGTATATAGGAAAGAGCTACCACCGCGTTCCTTGCTGGCGTCATTTCGGTTGAGGCAGTTTTCTGAACCAGCAGTAGAGTGGATGATTCAAAAGCATTTTTATGAAGTTTACTTTAGTTAAGAATATTTGGAATTTGAATTACTATAGAACCATGACGTCACGTCGATGACCACGTCGATGTGTGTACTTAACAGTTGTAGAGCAGTCTCAAGAGAATACTACTATGTATTAAAGCGATCATTAGTCTCCCAGGCATCACCTCCAATCAAAGCTGATTACGATTCCGTGCGGTCACACGTAAATGCGCTGTGGATAAATATTTGTGCGACAGGTTGTAAAGCGTACGTGCTCTGCAGGGTACGTGCGTCGTAATATCAATACATTGAACTGTTATTTGACCGTCCGTGAATATTTAATGACTTCTAAACAAATAGTGACGAGTTCTGCCGTTTATAAATTAAACCATGTGGAACATCACTTTTTTATCATCACTAAAAAAATTATAAAGGCAAAACGATCAAAGTTTCTTTAAATACTGAAAGTATTTTATGTATGTATGTAGCTTTCTCTGTATCTGAACTAAAAACCGCTTTTTTAAATTTAGTATATACGCTTATAATTTACACAACAAATTTCGCGAATATTGCTTGAGCCGATTAGCGTGACAGACAGACAAACTTTCTTATTTATAAGTTAAGTTTGATTGGACCACTTATTGTAATTAATGTATTACATATTCAATTTTAAAGTCATTTACTTTCCAAAATTAATTTACTTTGAACGTGTTTTCATTTGTTATAACGTCGTAATGTATTGCTCACAAAAGAAAGAAAATAATTTACTTTAGAACGTTTAAATGTAGTTATAACTAGATTACTGTTGATATTACAGATGATTTATGCAGCGAAAGTCACAATAAAAATAGTTATAATGATTATTTTTTCTGCTGATAATATTGAAAAATTTGAAAGATCCTTACATTAAAATAAGGCTGCATTGACATAAGACGTTGACTTGCACTTCTCAAAACGAGCACGTCTAAAGTGCTGATATAAATCGACGTATTCGTAGACGTCGGTGAGCGACAGTTAAAGGCAATTGAGAGACGTGTGGCAATTTCGCTTGTGTTACCTTCCCTATATGATATGCTTTTAAAACTTCATCTTTAGAGCTCTACACTCGTATCAAGTAACATTAGAAACCTTATTTCTTGTCTTCACTAGCTCCCGCTAGTAAAGAGAATTGAGAGGGTCTAGACTTATCCAAAGATCCCAAAACTACTCGTAGCCGAGAATAAAAATGACGCCGTAGTACCTTAAGAGTGGTGAATGTTCATGAATTTCCTGCAGGCCTACCATGAACTCTTATTCCGACTCAATTGAAGACGTAAACTAAATTGTTTTGCTTTTTCATACCATGAGGTCTTAAAGACGCACACTTTAAGTCGTTGCCGAATGAGCGTTCGGAATGCGACTAAAAACATGTGAGTAAAAGGCTATCCCTTTTACTCACATGTTTTCGTTATCTATAGTTCATATAACGTAATCCTTTTCAAACAATGCAATCCACACTTCATGGTTTTTTTTTCGAACTGACTGTATGCTGTTAGCTCTAATGGTTTTTACTGCGTCACGGGGCGGGACGGGCGAGCGCAGAAGCATCTTCGAGGTTGCAACACTTCATGGTACGAAAAGAAAGCGGTTTGGTTTAGGTAATGACTTTGAATTGATTCGTTATCTAAGAGTTCATGGTAGGCCTGCTGTGCAAATATAATCTCAGTATTCTTGCACTTGCGCTTTCAAAGTATGTTCTGTTGTGTTACTTTTTCAACGTTAACAAAACCATTACTACTAATAATATATCAAAGACGTTACAAAATTACACAAAAACTGGTTTGTTAAGTAAAAAGAATTTTACAACCATCGACTTTCTCAAGCGATGTTGAGTTGTGATTTATGAAAGTGCCTGGTAATGAAAGAAAAGTAAAAGCATATTAGTTCAAGAATGATAATACATTCGCTACTGCTGGCAGATAAGATAAGATAAGAATAAGACTAAAATTAAATTAGCGGTTGAATAAATTACAGAATGTATGATAAGAAATAAATAAAGATATCGGACTATTACACACATGGTCGTCCATCCCCAAAGTAAGTAACTTTATACTTGTGTTATGGGTAACAGTCTACTAGTATAAATATTGATATTTAGTTTTGTTTAAATACTTAGAGACATATATAAACTTAGACTTGAAGAAAATGTTAACATCGGCAATAAATGGGACCTGAAGGGAGGGGTTACTTCAGGGGTGTTTCATTTTAATATTTGACAATAAATAACATCCATACAAAATGCTCGATACAAAACTTACAAAGAATTAAAAACTATCTTAGTTAAAAATTTAATCCAAATTCAATCTAAAGGTGTCTTCTCACAGTATTCGAATCGCTTAAACCAATTCGTCTTTCACAGTCTTCTCGAATTTGGAGTGATTATGTAAGCAACCCGGTTTTCCTGGAATACCCTATATCCGCGGAACAGGATTATATTAATATATAATCCTGTAATTCCTAATAGGAATGAGAAATATTATTAAAATTATTTTACAACTTCAGTACCTAAATACGTTAATCTGTTGCCATATTCGGACGTAAAAGAAAGTTGAAAGAAAAATACAATTTCATAGTTACAGCATTAGAAGGTATGTATAGTATCCGGCAATAAATAATGCACATCGAGGCTTAGAGAGAGAAATCGGCTAGATTCTGCTTCATAGAGCATCGTCTCTGTCGTACAGACTGACGAACACGTGTGTGACAGTGACAGCGCTCTACGAAACCGAACTGGCCGGCTGTTTCGTAGTAAACATCGATGTGCATTATTTAATGCCGGGCACTATAAATTAACAAAAAATTAGCTACGATAAAATATACTCGCTAACTAAAATTAGGTTAATATACGTATGGTAAACAAAATACTTAATTGATAGCCTTTATCATTAAAAATGCATATTGCAAAACTTTTTCATCCTCAACATTACTAAGATTTTTATACAAATAACAGACTGCAATATAAACCGCACGCACAATTACACGAATTTTAATCCTATAGAGAGGGTGATATTTAAAGAATTTCATTATGGTAAAACTCTAGACCGGCGTCGGAATTCATTTCGTTTGAAATGTACCGCCTTATCGCCCACTTTGGATTATATTAAAAGTTGCGTGCTAGAAAGCTTATGTTTGTTTGCGAAAAACGTTCTTGGTGATATTGTTTTGACCTTTTTAATAAGAATGTTTGAATATTATAAAGATTTTCTTTAAGAACTTTTTGATGTACGCTGCTGTATATAAAAATCTCCCGCTAATACCCATAAGTATTTATTTCAGAAAATATAACCGGCGTAATAACATAAGTTGTTACATTTTACATATTAATCCATACTTATTTTATAACTGCAAAAGTCTGTATGTTTATATATCTGTATGTTACATTTTATGGCTAAACCAACAAGATTAATATTGATGAAATGTGGTACTATTGAAGAGTATACAATGAGCTTTATAACGGTTTATAATTTATTTTTCCAGTTACTGGAAAAAACTATACAGAATTGAGTTTGTTTTAACGCTAAAATTGACGCAATGAAAAGTTAAAATTTTAGGTACATTATAGTAAAGAAAATGTGAAATATCTACCCTTCTTTGACTTGACTTTTTAGCGATATACTTATTTCAAAACAAGTTAGAGTCGTCCTAGAAACTGGAATACGGCGTCTTCATAGGAAAAAAATCCAAAGGAATTTGAACGTTATGCTCTCTTTATGTAACAAAGATTACAATCTATTGAGACGATGAAGTGTATTGCGGAAGAAAAATAACAGAATGTATGGAACGCGGCTGTTGTCTCAATTCGTGACTGCGATTAGACTGCGTAATGCGCTGGCAGTTTACAGCATATTAAAATCATGTTGCAAAAAAAACTGACTATAAAATACCTTTTGTACGTTACAAGATAATAATATTACATGTTGCTTACAAGTAGGTAAGTTTTTGCATGACTCATAGCAAGTGTCTGATAAACTAGATACTAATTCAATAGGTTTTTGTAGCTTCACATTACTCAGAGGTCATATTAGCAAGTATCTAAAAGTATAACACTTTTAACACTCGTCTTACTTATAAAGTTGTGAAAGTGTAATTTGAAGAACAGGATTTTTAAATTTTTTTTTGTTGAAGAAATCAATGTATTAAGAATTGACTGAATCGTTAAGATATCCCAACACGTGAATCCCAATCATAGATATATTATACTAGAGAAGGGAAGCCAGCGAAAATGCGCTATATTACAAATACAGAGAAAACAACTCATTTGCTTGTGATCTATCTGTCTCTCTTTTTTATATGTGACTAGATGTGCCAACAACGGCTTCGGCCGCGTGGAGTTCAGTGTTTACGAAACTTTTCCCGAATTTTAGAAATTTGAAACATAAAAGTAGTTATTGTGAGTTAACCATGAGAGATAGAGACATGCTATCGCAGACTTTTTTGTAGTATTTTTATAGATCTACAATTCTCTAGTACATTACTTTAGCTTATCTCTGCTGGTTTACGCAGCGCACGCGAGTAAAGCTCGCAGCAAGCAAGTTTTTTAACAACTGCACAATTTATATAATACCGATATGCACTATTTACCTCAACTATCCGGAAGTATTGCACTATCATAGCGTACCATCAAACCGTACAAAAATCCGATCAATAGATTTTGAGAAAATCGATTATACTATACTGACAGACAGCTCTAGCATTAATACCTCTTCTGCTGTTACCTGTTACTTAAACATTCTATACATTTCTCTAAAAACCCAATAGCAACACTTAGATCATCATCCTCCTGCCGTGATCCCACTATAAGAGGGGTCGGCACAACATGTTACAAACATGTTGTCACATAATTCGGCTACGAATTTTACGATCAGCCGCCTGTCTGACGATAACTTACCTTAGTTGTATAATATTTAACGACCCCTCGATAAGAAAGAGGGTGTGCTATTTTACTTAGCCGGATGCCACACGGTGGGTCGACTTACCTTAGTCGCCTTTTACGACACCTCGGTAAGAAATGAAGGTGGTCTATTCTACTCAGCCGAATACCAAATGGCATAATTAGGAACACTTAGATAATATTTTAAAAAAGAAAATATCAGTACTTAAACAATATGATGAATCTTCTAGACATCTTTAAAATCTTATAGAACTGTACAAAGTATGCGAATTAATTGTTCTTTTATTATACAACACTATGAATTTGATTTAATTTCAAGTTAGAAATATACGAGGAATGACCTTGTAGAATAGTGAAGAATACTAGTTTTTGCGTGTTGAATTACTAAACTTATTCTTTGTGCAAAAAATGAGCCACTCTTGTCAGCTGAACTGGAATTAAAAGTCTGTGTTAAATTGCACGGCAATTCCTTTCTTACTTAGATTCAATAGCTATGGCTCTCCTTACTACGTTATTGACATAGGAAAAATTTAATTAAACTCCTACTTTTATTTATGTATTCTAGTTTTAAATTCAAATTAAGTCTAGGAAAACATTATGTGGTATATATAATATAAACATAACAGTTTATACACAATCATCAATGTTAAACAGAGCATGATAAAGTGAAATCCCGATCTCGACTGATGAATGATTGTTGTACTTTTGCTTTTAACTTTGCGTATTACAGAGAATTATTTATTTACCTCTAATTAACCTTTGTGATTTGTAAATTAATTTGAATATTACCGTCATGCTCTTATTGAAGTTTTGTAATACAAAGATTGTATACGATACATATATTGTATGAAGCAAGGAGAAAGATTAAGTCGCGCGTATATATTATATACTAGCTTTTGCCCGCGTATTCGCGTGGAATTTTGTCTGCCCCATTAAGTTTCGTGATAGATAATTGATTTATAGAAGCAGCCGTTACTTTGCGGAATTCCATATAACAAGCAATATAACAGAACTAACTACTTTGCTATAATCCGCACGGGTTAAGTGAATGCATGCAAAGCCAATGTGTATGAAGCAGGCAAAATCTACGTACCTTATACATGCAGGACAAGCCACCACATGCACCCCACTACCACAATCTCGACGATCGTTTCGCCCCGAAACCGAAGCATCATCAGGAGGATAGGCTCCACGACAAAAATCTTATTGCATTATGATTACGATTTTTGTCAGTAGTTAGTTCTGTTATATTGCTTGTGATAGATAATTTTAAATATTTGTATAATTTTTTAATACTTAATAGTAAAAGAAATATTTATTTAGTTACTCGCACATACAGAATTTCAGATGTCTAACTTTAAAACTGACGGATTTCATACAATCTTCGCGGGCCACGCCTATTAGGCATTCAGTGGCGCTCCATTCAAGTCAATCATATCGTGATAACTTTATGATTATTCGGCCAAATTACTTGGTGTGAGAGGCAAAGTTTATCTCATTGAAATACTTAAAGCGACAAATATTTTGATTCTGACAAGAGTTTGATAAATATACTAAAATGTGCATAGTGAAATAGTCACCATTCATCATTCTCCTGCCCTTATCCCACTCTAAGTGGGGTCGGCACAGCATGTTACAAACATGTTGTCACATGATTTGGCTTTATTGTATTTTACGACCGGCCGCCTGCCGGACGTCAACTTACCTTAGACGCCTTTTACGACACCTCGGTAAGAAATGAGGGTGGTCTATTATATGCAACCGGATATCACACGACACATACCTTAGTCGCCTCTTACGACACCTCGGTAAGAAAGGAGGGTGGTATATTCTATTCAACCGGATATCACACGACACATACCTTAGTCGCCTCTTACGACACCTGTATGTACTTATTGACATGTATCGTTATATTACGACAAAAATTACATGAAATCCATACAAATGTATGTATATGTAATTCCGGTGTATAACCTATATCACTGTAAAGTTTCATCCAAAACCGTCCAATAGTTTTTTGAAATAGATACAAACGTATATCCGTACTCACTAACTTTCACATTTATAATACTAGTAGGAAGTAGGATAGTAAGATAGAATAGGATATATATTGAAAATTAGAATTCTTGGCCTTCATATTGATATACTGGACTTCCGGAAAATTAAACTTCCACTTCAAAATTATACGCAAAATGTAAAAAAAACTGAAACACACTAGCGTCTAAAATATAGGTTCGGCCTAAGCTTTTTATTATTTTTTACTTTTGTTACATTTGTATTTTAAACTTAAAGCGAGTCTTACTTTTACCATTTATTAATATTATATGGATACTGCACATTCCGGAGACAACCGCAAATTATAGCGGGCCACAATAAAATTCGTTTCGACAGTTTCATTATAAACCGCAGACGATGAGCCTCGATGTTTTCCCGACTTATTATCCATTTGCGAGAAAATATCTCGTCGTTATTTAATATTGTCCAATTAGAATGAGATGCAAGCGAAAATTACTCCTTAGTTAATAAAGGGAAGCGTACTAAGGATTTATTACCTTATTTGACAGTTTAATTCTGATAACAACAGAATACTTGCTACTTATATTTTTTAATTTTAACACTAGAAAAGTATAAAAATGGTATCCGTTCGTATGGTATCCGGTTGAGTATAATGGACCATCCTCTTTCTTATCAAGGTGTCGAAAAATAAGACTAAGGTAAGTTGACCAAGCGTGTGGTATCCGGCTGGGTAGGATAGACAAACCTCTTTCTTACCGAGGGCTCTTAAATTACGACCAAGGTAAGTTGACATCAGACAGGCGGCCGGTCGTAAGATATGTAGCCAAATCATGTGACTTAACTTTTTAATAACTTTCGAGATCCTCTGTCAGGTCTACAAACTCTGTGCCTTCGAATATTAATACAAATAAATTAACACAAATAAATAGAAATACTATAAAAAAACTGTGTGACTTAACTTTTTAATAACTTTCGAGATCCTCTGTCAGGTCTACGAACTCTGTGCCTTCGAATATTAATACAAATAAATTAACACAAATAAATAGAAATACTATAAAAAATTTTTAAAAATAAATTAATTTGAATTGGATATCAGTTTGAAGTAAAATTATTCACCGGCTACATCGGACTAAACAATTAATTGACATTTAGTAATTTGATCAATCAGCGATGCAACGTTTGGTGTATGTTATGCAATGATCATACATATCCATATCATAACAATAAAAATCCCGTCAACCGTTAAATGGTCATTAAGTTACAGGGCATTTACATGACTAAATAAACAAAAAGTCAAAATAAATATATGGAACAATTACTACACACACGGTTTTCCGTCCCCAAAGTAAGTGTTATTTCATACTTGTGTGATGGGTGATGGACAGCTGTAAATACATACTTAAATTGATACAGACACCAAAACTCGAAGAACCAAAGTTTATATAAAATGTTGGCCTTCGACGGGAATCGAACCTGCGGCCCTCGGAGCTGAAGACAAGTCCACTGCCAACTGCGGAGACGGGTCAGTCAATACAATGAATGTCTCTCATCGGATGGAAACAATAAAATTGACATTTATAGGCGTTACTCTGCGGCGATCTATAATACAAAAGTACAAATATATAGTAAAATAATTTTACTATTACTTTTAATTAACATTGTGTATCGTAAATAATATTGTGCGAATAATATTTAGTGCTAAAAACAAAAAATTACGAAATGTTATACTACTAACGAAAGCAATGTCTTGAACGAAACATTATTTACTAAGAATCTAGGTATTACAATACTGAAACTAATGTATGCGTAGGTCTTAACTCGATCAAGAAATAGCTACGGGCGTCTTATTTTACATTTTGCTCGCTATTTTGCATCGTAAATGCAGTTGTATATTTAGTTACTTGTTAACGAAGCTGGTTTAATTGATAGCTTCTGACAATTTCTAAATAGAAGGTAAGTGATCGTGAAAGTTGATAAATATAAATCTATGGTTAATGAACACGAGATAACTGTTGCACTATTTGGTTTTAATAACCGCGTTGATTATCATAATTATATACATTTAATATTGTCAGTAACCTATTCTACTGAAATTTTATTATGCAATCTTTTTTCATGAGTCATGTATTTTAGTCTTTCATTAGGGTTCATAATTACACTCAGGGCACTGATCACTTACCACGGCCAATATAACTTTACAAAAATGTCTAACTGAACCAGAAGGCATTTAAAAAATAATTATAAATATATGGGACTTTTGCACACACCTGTCCGTCATCCAAAGTAACTTAATTCTTGTATTGTGGGTGACTGACAAGTGTTAAATATATTGGTTTATAATTTTAAATACATGTAGACCTAGAGTCAAAGTACCAACAAATTGGTCTATAAAATGTTGGCCCTCGGCGGGCAATCGAACCTGCGCCTCGCGGAGCTCACGACAGGGTCACTGCCAAGCTGCCAAACCGCGCCAAGGGGCCAGTCAAAATATACTTTTTTTATTTGTTTTAGTTTTAGCTATTACTGTTGTAATTTCGATTTTAACCTTCAACAAATATAAAAAAATAACGCTAGCTAGGGTTAGAAAATTCTCGTCAAACCAAGCATTGCAATAAAATACTATGGTAGATAATAACAGTGTCTTAGTAACATTACTAAAGAATAATTACATTTATACTATTACTTTTCAAAAAGATATATAAGGTACAGTCCGATGTAAATAGCAAGGGGCCAAGGCGTAATGGATATACCATATCTGACGAAACATCGAAATCCACGAAGCAATTTATTTAAATTCTATAATGACTACAATGATTTTGAAAGTAATGATTTTTATAAGAACATTAGCAGGCTGTTTACGTAAAACACGGAATCGCTTTATTTACAATCTATTTATTACAATATTATGTAATGCAACCGTCCACAATTGCATATACAACTAAGCAATATGGCGAATACCTCGGCGCAATGATGATTATTCTATTTCGTCATTTATTCCAATGTAAATTGAAGAAATGATTTTGCTTTAAGGAAGTTACGCTGGTAGCGGTTGTAATTAAAGACAAATGTGATAATAGTGAATGCTCATTTTGTATTCCGAGAAGTTGCAATAACTTTGCCATTGCTTTCTCCGAAGATTTTTTTCTATTAATTTTTCAAAGAACAATCCTTGCCACTTATATTATATACATTAACACACCTTTCGAAAATTTTTACCTTTTTTAATAATCTAATAATAATGTAAACATAAAATAATTTAAGTTTATAAGAAATCCAAATATACGTAGCAGTTACAGTGTTTCAAAATTAAATTAATACAATCAAACAATATGGTTTATATGTTTTAAGTTTTAAGCAAATATCTTTTAACCTTCTTAATAAATATATGTTTTTTTAAGGATATACCCTGTAATGTAATTGGACACTCATTTAGGATTTTTGCAAAATATACTTGTAATTCCATTTACCATAAACATTAATAAATGTAGGCAATATATATTATTTTTTAATGTGACAATAATCTAAGCTTACAAATTCTATTTTTACAAGTACATGCAATTCTACAAATAAGTTGTTAAAGAATCCTAATTCGAAAGGTGTTTTATTGCGTAAATCTAATACCAAAAATGTATCTACTGTTGTGACAGTAGATACATTTTTGTACGCAATTCCAAAACCTTGAAATGCTCATGTTTATCAGTGCTTAGAATTATGCCGCTCCCTTTAATAAGGGAGTGGCATAATTCTTACGTAATCGTAATATATCCATACTCATCATCCTCCTGCCCTTATCCCACTCTAAGTGGGGGTCGGCACAATATGTTAAAAACATGTTGTCACATGATTATGTATGATTGATTATATATATCACACAGTATTTTATGACCGGCCGCCTGCCTGACGTCATTTTACCCTAGTCGCCTTTTACGACATCTCGGTAAGAAAAGAGGGTGATCTATTCTATTCGACCGGATACCTGTCTGTCTGATACGCTTTCACAGATAATCCGCTGGAACATTGTACATTAAATTCGTTACGTTAAGCTCATATACCGGGCCAATATAAGGTGAATAAAGTTTCTAGTTTGTCCTTTAGGAACAAATTTTATTATTAAGGCTTATTAAAAACTGAAGTCGATGCGAACACAGTTGTGGGTCAGATATATAAGTACGTCTTAGTATCTTCTATAGAAGCTATTTAGAAGTACCTGTTTCTATTTGTTTTTTTAAAAATTGCTATTTACAGTTTTCTGTAGCATTCGTATAAGCCTGCTAGAACGGTTATTAAACCATTATGACATCATTCTCACACGGACCGGACGAGATTATACAGCTTGGTAAACCACATCGTGATACAATTAGCATTGAGAAACATTTTCATTATGCACTTACTCACGATTCCAAATTGTTGACTCGGTAACCGATGAGATGTTGGTCTCGAGCGGGCTTTTGGTTTGGCATTTAAAATTTATTTCGGGACTGTATGGTAATATATTAGGAGCAATAATTTTGTGGATAGTTTTTATTTCCAGTTCATTCCTAAACAAGTCAAGTTAAAAAAAACTTTTAGTTAAATTTTATGTCCCTATTGTAGACCATTGAGGAGTTTCCCTGTCTGAAGGCAATCCTGGCAGCAACATCAGGTCATGCTTATTATAAACATGCATTGTCATCAGGACTGGACCAGTATGTGAAATTTCAGCTCAATCGGACACCGGGAAGTGGGTTCAATTTATCTTGCAAGATTCCACCTTCAACTAAATACCTTTAAAAAAAATTGTATTAGATATATTTTTCACTCCTCAACCAACCATTTAAAAGCATTATGTCTTAACTCTATCACTCGTATAAAAAATAAGAGAGATGTACTAATAAGAACGTAATAGCGCTTAGCGATTATGGTAAATTTATAAACGAGTACAATTTCTGTTAAACAAGTAAAGAAACGGAAAAGTGTATTTGCCTCTTAGACTTTTGTTTATAAGAATGAACATAAAATTACAAATCAAAGGCAATCGTACTTTTCTTTACAAGTTCATCGCCAGAACTTGGAGAAATTTGGCGTCTAAAAGGCAAATGGAATTCATTGGTGATTCATGTTTCTCTCTTTATGAAGGGTCAATTAAAAGCGTATAATTAAAATGCTATTTTCATATTAAAGGATTTCTGAATTAAAAGTAGTAGCCCTTCAAAGTATGATCATTTTCGTACTTTGGCATTTTCTTTTATTTTTTTACACCTAGCATTAACCAAGTCCTATTAAAAATGCGTCGCACGACATCTCTTTTGGTAGCGAAATATTAGGTCCTTACATATGAAATTGGCGTTTTATCGTACTGGCCACTTTGATCTCAAATATTACCTTTATGGTTAGGAATTCCAAATTCAAATTCATACAGCTATTTACTCATGCATTTGTGTTTCAAACCCCTTAATTCATTTGTTTTTTCTTCTTTTGTTTTTTTCTTTGTGTCACTCTGTTTACAAAATGGAAAAGATAAAAAATCGCGTTATTTACGAGTATGAGTTCCACCGTGGCACCAGTGCTGCAGAAACGGCTCGAAGGATTAATGATGTGTATGGTGACGGTGTCGCAAAAGAAAACACAGTGCGTTTTTGGTTCCAACGTTTTCGTTCTGGAAATTTCAACCTGCAGAACAAGCCTCGTGGACGGCCGGAGACCAAAGTTGATAATGAAGAATTGAAGGCTATTGTGGAAGCGGATCCATCGCAAACCACGTCCGAGTTAGCTGCAGGCTCCGGTGTTAGTGATAAAACTATTCTAATCCACTTGAAGCAAATTGGGAAGGTGAAAAAGCTTGAAAGGTGGGTACCTCATGAATTGAGTGAAGCAAACCGACAAACGCGCGTCGACTGCTGCGTTACGTTACTCAACCGGCACAATAATGAAGGAATTTTAAATCGAATCATTACCTGTGATGAAAAGTGGATCCTCTACGATAATCGGAAGCGCTTATCACAATGGCTGTACCCTGGTGAACCAGCCAAATCCTGCCCTAAGCGAAAATTGACTAAAAAAAAGTTGCTTGTAAGTGTTTGGTGGACTAGTGCCGGTGTCGTTCACTACAGCTTTCTTAAATCTGGCCAGACGATTACGGCAGATATCTATTGTCAGCAACTGCAAACCATGATGGAAAAGCTGGCTGCTAAACAACCGAGGCTGGTCAATCGCTCTAGGCCACTGCTGCTTCAGGACAACGCTAGACCACACACTGCACAACAGACGGCTACCAAATCAGAGGAGCTTCAATTAGAATGTCTTAGACATCCACCGTACTCTCCGGACCTTGCTCCAACAGATTACCATTTTTTTCGTAATTTGGATAACTACTTGCAAGGAAAAAAATTAAACTCCGATGGGGCAGTCCAAACCGCCTTTAAAGATTTTATTGATTCCCGCCCGAATGGTTTTTTTAGTAAGGGGATCAATGAACTACCTATGAGATGGCAAAAGTGCGTACATAGCAATGGTACATACTTTGATTAATTAAATATATTTCATTAAAAAAAAACGACTTTATGTTCCTCCCATAGAAAACGCCAATTTCATATGTAAGGACCTAATATTATACTACGTGATCTAAAGCACTTGTATTATCATGTCACGATCGCAACTTACGGTCACATGTTGCTTGTATATATACGAGATCATTTAAAATTGAAACATTCGCAAACTCGTAAAGTTTATAAATGCACATATTATTGTATAGTGAGGTTGAGCTGTACATTACAGGAGTCTTATGAGTTTCGGTAAATGTGACCTCACGCCACTGTTTACTATCGAACAAAAAATTCACTGTGTACCTCAAACACTAAACTTAAATAGCCCATTGGCCTTGGTGATAGTGACCCTGCCTTTAGCCGTGAGTCAACATTTATTAAAAACAGTAAGTTCTCCGAATCTGGGTGTATGTATGTATTTATTTAATTGATATATGTAAATTTACCAATTATCTGTGACCCATAACTCAAATATTACTATTATTATATATATTCCCAGCCTCCAAGAACCAACAGATTATTTATGGAAAATATCGAACCCGCGACCCGCGAAGCTTAAAGCAGATTCACTACTAACCACACCAATGGGCCAGACAAATGTTAGGAAAACACCTCTTCTCACTTAGAAGAGAAGGATTGAAGCTGTGACCCACTGAGTAAGTAGAGCACTACTTACTTAATTCTTATGCTTGGCATAAGTCCCCACTGTCAATGATAATATAAGGTTACGATATATTCATAAATCTCGTATGATTATGTATTTTGAAAAATAATGCAATCTTATCGTTATGTAAAATAGTTACATACTTGTATGGCTACATAATATACCTTTACCTCACATACATTTAATTATATATATGCAATATAGCCATACTATAATATTATAAATGCGAAAGAGTGTCTGTCTTTCAGTGATGAAATTTGGTACAATTAAGAATTATCAAAAACCGAAGTCGAAAAACGAAGGAAAACTCAAGTCAATTTTAACCAGGGTTATAAGATTAACCCTGGTTAATCTTATAACCCTGGTTAAATCTTGGGAAATCTTGGGAAATATCTTGAATTTAAATTCTATCTTAACAGCTGTTTAATTAATCCCCTGTGGTATCCGGCTGAGTAGAATAGACCACCCTCATTTCTTACCAAGTTGCCGTAAAAGGCAAGTAAGATAAGTTGACCCACCGTTTGGTATTCGGTTGAGTAGAATAGACAAACCTCTTTCTTAACGAGGGGTCGTAAAATACGACTAAGGTAAGTTGACGTCAGGCAGATGACCGGTCGTAAAATACGAAGCCAAATCATGTGACAACATGTTTATAACATGTTCTGCCGGCCCCACTTAGAGTGGGATAAGGGCTGTTGCTGTTTGATTCTGTAAATATTATCCATTAAGATTTTTTAACTATCAACATTCTTGAGCAAAAGGGTTACTGATAGCAGTGGTGATTACCTTATCATATCATTAGCCCGTTGCCCGGAAATAGTACATTGGTAGAAGAGGAACGTTTCTTTTGCTATTAGCGGTAGCAATGTAATTGTGTACTATGGTTAATTAGAGTTTTTAAGTACCAGACTAATACAAGCAACATATTCCTTTATATAAGAAAGATATCTGGACAAATACTAGCATTTTTTTAAGCAATCTAACTATAATGAACTCAAGGCCACCGGCAGACCAATTTAAATATGCACTAATGTGTTTGTCAGCGGTAATGGGTACTTATGTTTTTATTACTTCCATTAAACTCCGAGTACGTAACATACTTGAAATTATAATCGCATTTGCTAAATATATTTACAAAAGATCTTACATCACTACCCTTCTTCTAGAATTTGTAATTGGAAATTTCACTGCGAATTTTTCGGCTTAGTATTTGACTAAACCTGTTTATTTCTATAAGGATATAAGAATATTAAACTGTGATAACCCAGCGGCGAGACCGTGCGACTCTTTCGAGGGGAACACGAGTTCAAACCCCGGGCATGCACCAATGTGTTTTACTATTAAAACTCATGTGTCTAATTGATAATTGCAATTTATCACACGCTTTTCGGTGAAGGAAAACATGGTGAGGAAACCTGCATATCTCTAGAGAATTCTGGAAATATGTGTAACCTACCAATCCGCATTGGAGCAGCGTGGTAGGTCTTAGCTCCAACCCTTCTCTACGGAAACGGAGAGAGGAGGCCTACTCCCAGCAGTGGGATTGTAACAGGCGCTAATTTACTTTTTTTTTATTATATGGACTTATTATATTGTTACCGATTTGATTCTTATCGAATAAAACAAAGGTTTAAGACTTAATCTTTTTAAGTCTCAATAGACCTATAAAGATCTTTGTTTGTTAGAGTGCACCAATAAAATAGTTTGCTTCATTCCGATATAATATTATACATGTCCACATTCTTTATATGTATTTTTATCAAATATATGTACTTAGTACCTTTTATATACAGGATAATCAAATTAAACAGCATCACTAATTAGTAATCATATATTTCGTGTATAAATTAAATTGTGAACTCGCTCATTTAGTATACATATGCACAATCCAATCAATGAGCTGTGATAGCCCAGCGGTGAGACGGTGCGACTCTTTCGAGGGGAACACGAGTTTAAACCTGGGCAGGCAACAATGAGTTTTTCTATTAAAACC
Source organism: Morpho deidamia (assembly GCA_947086505.1). Taxonomy (NCBI): domain Eukaryota; kingdom Metazoa; phylum Arthropoda; class Insecta; order Lepidoptera; family Nymphalidae; genus Morpho; species Morpho deidamia. Next base: position 9,865,505 of record CAMTZC010000007.1, on the reverse strand, counting down.
CATGTGTCTAATTGATAATTGCAATTTGTCACACGCTTTTCGGTGAAGGAAAACATCGTGAGGAAACCTGCATATCTCTAAAGAATTCTGGAGCTATGTGTAACCTACCAATCCGCATTGGAGCAGCGTGGTAGGTCTTAGCTCCACCCCTTCTCTCCAGAAACGGAGGGAGTAGGCCTATTCCCAGCAGGGAATGTAACAGGCCGCTACTACTTTTTTTTATATGCACAATCCAATTATATAATTAATTATTTTTAGACCTTGATATTAAATGCATTCATAAAACCGACGCTCGTTTTAGCTTTAGGTTATACTTTATCGATAACTAATTATTATAGGCCAATTTTATGCATAGTTTAAAAATTATAAACTGTCAAATAAGATGCCGTAGATTAAGAGAAAATATATACGTGAAAAAATGTCCCCATGCTTGGAAGCTTATACCAGGCTGTTCGAATAGAGATTGCGATTGTAGTTTACACATATTCCAAAAATTCTAAAAATATATGCTGAATTCGCCATAAGGTTTCAGGTTTTCGTAAAGTACATGAATTTTATCTAGTATCAATAATAATAAGTTTTAGGTGTTAAACAGTGTGGCCTGAAAATCCCTTGAAGACACCCATGATCAATAAAACAAAGTCCCCAAAAGCTGTCTATCTGTATGTGATCGATTTTCTCAAAATCTGCTGGACGACTTTTTGTACGGTTTTTAATAAACGATAGTGTATTTCTTTCGAAAGGTTTTGATTAGTAGTAGTAGTAGTAGTAGTAGTAGCGGCCTGTTACGATCCCACTGCTGGAAATAGGCCTCCTCTCTCCGTTTCTGGAGAGAAGGGTTGGAGCTAATACCTACCGCGCTGCTCCAATGCGGATTGGTAGGTTACACATATCTCCAGAATTCTCTAGAGATATGTAGGTTTCCTCACGATGTTTTCCTTCTCTGAAAAGCGTGTGCTAAATTGCAATTATCAATTAGACACATGAATTTTAATAGAAAAACTCATTGGTGCCTGCCCGGGTTTGAACTCGTGTTCCCCTCGAAAGAGTCGCACGGTCTCGGGCTATCACAGCTCGGAAAGGTTTAGGTTAATAGTATATTATTGTCTTATGTAAATTGTGTTGAAGAGGTCGCGCGGTTGTAAAAAAAACTCGGCTGTGGGAGCTAGATGCTTTCGCCGCATATACCCTCGTAGACACAAGAGATTATTTACCGTGCGTTACAAATACGTCGAAATGAAACAAATGTGTATCCAGATATCTATTCACACGAAAGCGCTTTTAAAACGCGACGTATTTTTATCGAGCAATGTTCCATTTTAGATGTTAGGCGTAGTTCGTTAAGCCGAATATACCATACGAAACTTCTTATTACGCCTATTGCAGAGTTTTAACGCGACGTATCTTTTACGCCCGTGCGAAAGAGGCGTAATGTGCTGAGAAACACTAAAGTACTATAAATTTATAGATCTATAAAAATACTGTATAAAAGTCCGCGACAGCATATCTCTATCTCTTATTAACCATAAGTCACAATAACTACTAATGTTTCCGAAATTTCAATTAGGAAGAAAAATGTGAAACACACTCGGGCGAAGCCGTCGGCACAGCTAATCGTATTTATTTACGTTTTATCGTATAATAAATACGATTATATATTCATTCGGTTTAACAGATGTTAATATGACATGAATAGCTGTAGAATAAATACTATACTTACTACTACAATATAGCCTGGTGTTGTTCAAAAAATTAGTAAAGATATAATATATCTTAATTCGTCTAACTCGAAATCACATGACAGACATGAACACTGACGAGCCCCTGTCAAAATGAACAATTGTCTTACATGCTTTACTATTAAGCCGTTTGTTAGTTTCAGTCAAGACGTCGACCTTGTCATGTGATACCGGCATTAGTTGACGACATTGCTCCTCAAGTATTACTTACAAGGATTTCCGGCGATATATTAATAATGTTACTAGGACGATATAATATATGCCCTATAAAGTATTAACTAATATCTATATGTATTTTTTTTCTCTATAATATCTATATCTATATGTATTTTTATAAGGTAGTTTTCTACATACAGCGTGATCTGTTAGTTAAATGTAAAAACTACAGGATATTATCATGTAATTTATCCAACCTAAACGATATTTCTTCTAAGCGATGGCCTCTTCTTTAGGGAGAAAGATATGGAAAATAAACCTTTAATTCTTGTCAGATACAGAAAACTAATTTTTAGAATTTTTATTAGTAACAATCACTAAAGCCAAATAGAACAAAAAATCGAAGATAAAAGAAAGCCGCGATGCAATATTCGGTGAACATGAACATTTAATAACCTATTTTTTTTTATTTAAATGTAGTTTCAGCAATATTCTAATAATATATATCGTAGGCCTTGTTAGTAGTTAATAATTTAACAGTAAAAGTAGACATGAATTTTAACACAATAGTTTCTAGCGTTTTGATTTAGGTTAAGTACAAAAAATTAACAGCCTGCCATATTATTATAAACAAGGCGTCAGGTAAAAAATATAATAGTCAGCTACAAAGGTTCAGTTCAATTATCGCAAATGTATACAACCTACATAAAAAACATGGTACATTTATTTTTAACGAGTATATGAAATTATTTTATTGCCATTATGGTCAGGAATTCACTTGCTTCAGTCGACGATGAAAGTATAATGAATGGAAATATTGTTATGACGACTAAACATTAGTCATGAGGCATTTCAAGGTTTTGAGGTCCACTATACGTCTTTTTGTACACCTCATTTTGGTCCGTAAATTCCAATACGCTTAAACAATCGATACCAGGAACGCAGCATTATTAATACTTATTCATTTTTTAAGCAGTCTCAAAGAATAAATCATTATAATTCCAAGATATATCAAATCATTAAATCTGTATTCAAAGTTTTAAGCGTATTCAAAAGTCCTGGGAATAAAAGTTTCTTAAAAATTAAACTTTTCAAAGTGCGGAATCGAAGCTACGAGTGGTCGGCGCCGGCAGCGCTCATTTGAATTACGCTTCGCTCCGCCTTTTGTAGTCAACTTCATTTAGGAAAAGTTAAAGGGAAAATTTCTTTTATTTTTTTCCCCTTTTGCGAAGAAGTTAAGAGATGTATTGTTGAATCGGTAACAAATTGCACGCTCGCGATTAAGCTCGGAACTCGAACAGTGAGTAAAGGTAAGGGGTAGATTGGAATTTAACTTTTAGCTACCTTGTCGATCGCAAAAAATGCTCAGGAGATTATTTGTTGCAACCGTAAGGAAAGGCAGCTGATTTCTTTTTTACAAGACATAAATTAACCTTTTAAATATTGCTACTATTTCTAAATCTTAAAATATAAAAATCTAATAATAAAGTTACTTAAGCAAAATAAGTATTGTTAATGTTAAATTCAAGAATTTGGTAAACGTATCTATTAGTTGTATAGTAAGTACAATGATGTCTACGCTGGTATTTCTGAAAGCTCTTTAGTAAATGCAAAAGAGATCAAAGTTACTCGTAAACCGTTTATTGACAAGTTTTGCAACTATCTCGTGACCGCATTTTCTTTGTTAATAAATGATATTTATCTCTGTTTTTTAAATATATGGGATATTACAAATAACATTATACACAAACGGTTATCCGTCTTCGAAGTAAGTAATTTAATACTTGTGTTATGGGAAACAGATACCGGATAAAACCGTATAAATATAAACATACATATTTTTAAATAAATACTTAAATGATATATAAGTCAGCTCGGTAGATAAGCTTCAACTGTACCGAATTTTATACGTATATTTACAGAAATACAGATTTATAAACAGTAGGGATATTTTATTACATAAAAATATTTTGACTGAAAGCTTATATCGTTTTGTTCGTCTCTAACTCATAAAACATTGTATAAAGTTTTAACTTAATATCTTCTATGGGTTTATTGCAGTTGCAAAGTTTGCTTGCAGTCTTGTAAACAACATCATGTCGCCTTGTCGAGAGGCAACAAGTGTTCAGCAAATATCTTATCTATGCACTGTAGAGCTGCGCTCGAAAGTATATTTGCTTTATGAAATATTTCATACCGACTATCTAAATTTTCGTTCAGTTTGAAAATTTATTCATTTATAAAATGTTCTTCTAGAAGAGCAAACGTAATATACTTTAGCAGAATATTTTCCGTGTTTATTTACATCTGCTTATTTAACTTCGGTTGAAAGTACCCTCCTTTGCTTTCGTTTGATACTTTCTTCGTTTCAATTCATATTTTAATATGTATATACTAGTTTTTGGTATTTGGAGATGCAATTTTGATTTAGAATTAATAGTGAAAGTTACGTCTTGTTACTATAGCACTGCTGGGCATAGGTAAGCTTTAACAATTCTCTCCTTATTTAGAGAGAAGGGTTAGAGTTTAGACACACCATTGCGGATAAGTATATTTGACATATGTATATCCTGATGTACACTGGCCCGTTGGCGCAGTGGGTAGTGATCCTCCCTTCAGCTCCGTGGGTCGCGGGTTCGATGCCCGCCGAGGGCCTACATTTTCTATTTACAATTTGTTGGTTCTTTGAGCCTGGGTGTATATTTGTATTCGTCCCCCATAACACAAGTATTAAGTTACTTACTTTGGAGACGGAACAACCGTGTGTGTAAGTGTCCCATATATTTATTATTATTATTATTAATAATATTATATCAGGACTCCTTCAAACACATGCAAATTTCCTCAATATGTTTTTCCTTAACTGAAAATCGTGTGATACATTATCAATAAGGCAAATAAGTTTTTAAAAGCAATACTCACTGATGTTTGCTCGGGGTTTGAACCCATGATCCCGGATATAGGTTCATGGTAGTCAATTCGACTACCACAGCTTAGAATTTTACTATAATTATACTCGAATTGATAGTATGCATAAATAAATGTTGGGCTTCGACAAATTAAGTTATAGAATTAGGTATTACTCTCCGGAGATCCATAATACAAAGGTATTAATGAAATAATTTTACAATAATCCACGTATAGTAAATGGAAAATACATGTATTTCTAAATGTAGAATGGACTATCCGTTTTCATACTTAATACATGCAATATTCGTAATGTACATGTACATGTGCACAAGTGGCATATTGTAGTACAAAACGTGGAGATCCATGATAAAAAAGTAATAATAAAATAATTTTATTATTATTTATCTTCAGCAAATTATTCAGTATAACGAATTAATAAAATTATATTATTTTGTTGTTGTAATATAGGTAATAATTGAATTAAAACCATTTCCTTTATATTGGACGATACTTATCCATAAGCACACGTTACATCCATCTTAATTGTCTTACTCTTATCCCAATGAATTAGCGATTCTTACTCAATGAGTATCTGATGGTCGATAAATGTCCTGGTTTCCTTAAAATGATTTAAAGATTAATTAGAGGCGATTCTCTTACTAATTTTAAAAGGATGACAAAACTTAACAAAAACGCTATTTCGTAACTGATAACGACATTAATTTTAACAGGTAATTACCGAAATATGTACTTATATGTATATATGTAAGTATATAGTGGATTACCTTAATATAAATATTTAAATCTTACTAATATATAAAGCTGACCCGCCGTGTGGTATCCGGCTGAGTTGAACAGACCATCCTCATTCCTTACCGAGGTGTCGTAAAAGGCGACTAAGGTAAGTTGACGTCAGGCAGGCGGTCGGTCGTAAAATACGTAGCCAAATCATGTGACATCATGTTTGTAACATGTTGTGTCGACCCCACTTAGAGTGGGAAAAGTGCCGGAGGAGGATGATGATCACTAATATATAAAGCTGAAGAGTTTGTATGTTTGTTTGAATGCGCTATTCTCAGGAACTACTGGACCGATTTTAAAAATTATTTAACTGTAAGGTAGTCCGTTTATAGAAAGGCTATAGGCTATATACCATCACGCTAAGATAAATAGGAGAGGAGAAGCAACAAAAAATATTGCGAAAACGGCAAAATTTAAAGCTTTCCTTGCGTGCGCTAAGTAAACGGTAAAAGTTATTAAAAAATCATGTATAACAAAATTATTCCTCTCTACAAGTTCTTAATAAAAGTCCGCGACAGCACATGTGTAGCTTTTATGATTAACCCACTTTAACCATAATTAATATGTGTACTAATAAGAAGACTGCAGTCCACGCGAACGAAGTTGAGTTTAAAAGCTAGTAATAAATAAAATGAAATACAAAAATCATTCATGAATACCATAATTGGGTTCCTTAAGTCACACAAAAACTTTGGATGTGTGTGTAAGACATTAGGAAGCGACGAGGCTGGAAGGGGTCCCGTCACGAAGCCTACCCAAGGCAATTTGGTACCAAATGTCGTTTGCTACGTGCCCCACAAATAAAGAGGACGGAATAAAGCCGCCTGTATTACTTTAGGAGCTGTTAGTTCACAATACGCCGTATCTTATATTGTGTATGCAAAAGGGAAACCAATTTCTTGTTTCTATCTGCATTTCTTTGTAGAACAGTTTGCTTTTATTATAAAGGCAAATCCAGTAGTTTGGAGGCTCAACTTTAAATGACTTATTTACCTTGTACATAACACGTGATGAGTTGATAAACTTATTCAAAAAGGAAACTTTAGTATTCTTCATGTTTTAAATGAATGATAGTTTTGAATTAATTTGTTAGAATGAACGCATTGATCAAAGCATGGTTAACTTGAATTAAGCGAATTTTAAGACGGCGCTAGTGGTCTGGTTGGTGCAAGATTCAAAGTGAAAAGTACTTTCACCTGATTTTCAACTAATATTTAGTGAAACTAATAAATTTAAAAGGATTCAATAAAGACTTGCTATCAATTAATCCGTAAATAAATAATACGTACTTGGTAAAAAGGTCTGTTTTACAGATAGATGATATCCTTCAATATTAGATTAATAGCATAGAGATTGAGTGTTGCTTTTAGTATATCTCTGGAATAATAATAATAGAACAACCAGTTTCATATTTAAAATCTTATTTAATATAGTCCTAAATATACTTGTTTCGAAAGAAATATATTTAACTTCATTAACAAACATTTTGAAGTCTTGAAGAGAGAAAAATTAAGTGGGTAGAGTTTTTCATGTATGAAAGAAATATTAAAAAACACAATCGAGTATACTCACAAGATAGGAAATCTATCATAGTATTATAATTTCAATATATCGTGACCGTATTTCTGCCTGCTTAATTTTTATAAGTGCGCATTTATTTTCCTCCACGACGTTTTGTATACGAAGCATCCCCTAAGATTTATGCCGTGCACCAACCCACATACGACATAGGGTATTGGTATTTTAAAATGTACGCCTGATTCCCTGAAATATTGCTTTTTAGCCGCCCCGACGAAGAGGCAATACGTTACTGTCAGTGTTCAAAATTGGTCTACAAAAACGTAAATATGAAAGATTGCTTACATAGAAATACTTACTTCTACATTTCGTTGAATACACAAGGGAAATAAGTAGGTAAACTATTTTCTTTTAAACTGTTTTAGAGAAAGATTTAAATATATTTTAAAACGAAAGATTTCAGCAGGGGTTACATACAGGGGGAAACTTTTTTTACAATGTCTTCATTGTTGTGAATCTTTACCAAGGAGAAATCTACTGCCAATAAAGCGATATTTACAAGAAGCTTATTATCCATATAGAAAAATATCAAAGAATGAGTAAATATGTAATAGAGATAACGTCAGCAAAATACGATGGCCTGACATTTAGAGTCACGACATCGTTAAACACATTTGCACGTAGTTGCCCGCTCCCAGCCTCCGATATTGGGTAAAAGGGATATGCATTGGCTTTTTGTAATATGCTCATAAATTGTATAATACAAGTTTGGATAGTATAGTTTTTCTTTAGTTGTAACTAAACAATATACGGCAAAGTTTTGATCGGATTTATAAAAATATAAAAATATATGGGACATTTACTTACACTGTCATCCATCACAACATTTACTTATTTTGTGGGAGACAGACAATTGTTAAAAATAGTCAATTTTAATTAAATACTTAATAACGCAAATATCAGATTGAAAGAATCAACAAATTGTATTAAGAAATTGTTGGCCCTAGACTGGAGTCGCTCTTGCGACCGATATATGTGTAGGCAAAGTTGCTACCTCCTGCACCAACAGGACAGTCATATCAACAAATAGTATTGTTTTTAATTCAAGAAATTGAGCTGAGACCACTTCAAGGTAAATAACATATTCAGTTACGAAAACATATATTGATCTTGAATTAATATAACAAGGGATCATCGAAAATGTCTTATTTAACTAAATCAGGTACACCTCGTGAATTGTTGAACTGTCAAAGCTAAAATTTTTATCTAACTCAATAAACATAAAAGCTTTAAAAAATGTTATGAAATTAAAGTTATATTTTTCAATTGAAGTAAAACAACAACAAACTATGAATCAGAAACACTAATTCACTTGGGGTAAAAAGTAAAAGTAAAGTAACGGCCTGTTACTATGCCCACGGCTGGGCTTAGGCCTCCTCTCTCCGTTTTCGGAGAGGAGGATTAGAGCTCAGACCTACCACGCTGCTGCAATGCGGATTGGCAGGTTACACATATCCCTAGAATTCTGTAGAGATATGCAGGTTTCCTCACGATGTTTTTCTTCACCGAAAAGCGTGTGATAAATTGCAATTATCAATCAATTAGACACATAAGTTTTAATTGAAAACTCATTGGTGCCTGCCCGGGATTTGAACCCATAATCGTCTCTAGAGAGTCGCACGGTCTCACCGCTAGGCTATCACAGCTACTTTTTTTTTCACTTGGGGTAAGGTAAGGTAAATAGTAGAATATTATGAAACTTTTACTTCTTCTACGACGTACAAATTAATGATAAAAAATTTCGCATAAAGTGAATACAAAATACCCGCAAAGATTCTTGCATATTGATATACGTTTTTTTCTCTCGCGGCTCAAATCGCTGAACAATATTCAAATGACTGCATCAGATATGAGAATCGGCATCCATTTTAGGTAAATAGGTTTCCGAAGGTGGCTTTGAGCAATGCTCACAATGGAATGCCGCTGGTGCCGGCAGCTTGCCACACCTCAGTAACGAGGTTGCAGCATCCTTGAAAGGCCACATTCCTACGCCTCTATTTACGGTCTAAGCCCTCATTTTCTTTTGCGATTGCAAATTAATGTTCGTGTAACAAAAAAGTTGTCTGCAGTATGTATGGCCTCATTTTTCCAGCACGCCGGATCTAATATAACTTAGTATTGACTTTGGATGTCTGCTTAGTTAGTATCAAATAAGATATTTGATTACAGTTGACCGGTGTGTTTGGTTATTTTTATATTACTATCTACACAATATTAATCTAATACAAGCAAGAAATGAAAATTGAGTAAATACCTCGCTGTTAAAATTACCACGTCTCTCATCTTCTACAGATGGTTTTAGGTTCTTCCCAACTATTGACTGAACACCATTTTTTTAAAGGTTTTTTTTATTAATGTAAATATAAAAATAAATATCTAAATTATGCGTGAAATAAATAAAACATTAAATGAATGCTATTAATATAATCAATTATTAATATTTAGTAACAGCGAAAAGGCTGATACTTGGTATATTTAAAAAAAGTTCTTGCACTTCTTTGGCTACATATATTTATATATATTTGGGTGTACCTTATTGCAGAAAAACATACATTATTGAAAAACATTTATGATATATGCGATAAAGATTTTTTTTGTTCCAGAATATTTTGGACAAGTTCAACCCTGGCGCTCGGCAGATGATAACAGCCGGCAAAGCATATTTGAAGGCTTTACACGGTGAGTGCATATTTTTGATTTTATGATAAAAAAGGTTTTTCTATTCGGAAAAGTATTGTTGCCTGTTACGATTGCTGGTCAAAGATCTTTTCGGTTAGAAATGATTGGCGCTAAAACCCCTGCCATTGTGCTCCAATGACATATTCAGTTAATGATGATTGTGAATTAAAAACATCTAATGAGCAGTTTTTATTGGAAAATCAAATTTGTTTTTATCGCAAGCCTACGTCATAAACAGGGCAATATCGCTACCGTTGGACAAATAATTTAAGTAAGTTGTAAATAATATACTAGAAACTCAGTATATACTTCCTGTCTCAGAGACAACTGTATACTGATCGTAAATATTAAAATTGCATTTTAATTTAATATCAAATATTTCTCATTTTTGTTTGAGAAATGATTTAATAAACTGCCGTTTCTCATTTAAAAATGCCTAGTCTCATATTCAAATTTAAATTTAAGCTATAAATATTTCACAGCTATGACCTATTTTCACAACGTGGCACAACCATGAATGAGTACAAAGTGCTTGCAAATCTTTGACATAAAAAGCTAGTTGAGATACTAATGCGGACGCGCGACTCGTTACAATTGCCAAATTAATTTAATATGATGCGTTATTAAAGAGGGAACAATTAATTTATATACTGTAAGCCAAATGGATGCATCTATATGCAAAACCTCAGTTGTGCTTGTTTGGCTTCGGAACTGGGGCGTAGTTGGTGCCAAATTGTCTCTGTTGGCTTATCTAGCGTATTATACTCGACGCTAGAAGCAATAAACTTTCCCATTGTGCTGCAATGTATTGCTCTTGATACTTACTTTTACGGCACTCAAGATTTCTTACGGAATGTCTTTGAACTAACATGTCTAATGCTTTTCTAGGCTATAGAGATATGTAAACAATATTTTGTAATGTCAATAGAAAGCAGCCTTATTTGGCGCAGACTTGTTCTTAAAATTTCGTTTTAAAACTAAAATTTTATTGAAATTGAAAAACTTTTTAATTAGCCGTGTGGTATCCGGCATATTAATCCATTAAGATGTAGATTTCGTGAAGAATTTTACATGAAATACTTATATATTTTGAATTTGCTATCTCTTCTATTGAAAGATATTAGTTTCGCAGAGAATTTTTTAAATAAAAATTTAAAATATTTTCATAAAAGTGGCAGCATACTAGTTATCTTTTATTTTTGAAAGACATCAACGCATTAATTATAACGCCGTGTGGTATCCGGCAGAATAGAATAGACCACCCTCATTTCTTAACGAGGTGTCGTAAAAGGCGACTAAGGTAAGTTGACGTCAGGCAGGCGGCCGGTCGTAAAATACGTAGCCAAATCATATGACAACATGTTTGTAACATGTTGTGCCGAGCCCACTTAGAGTGGGATAAGAGCAGGAGAATGATGATGATGAAAAACTTTTTAATGAAATTGCAAATTATGGTATGATTTTCTGCGCAATATTTATCGTTTCTATAGCGTTAATCTAATCAAGATCAAATTGATTTTGCATTTTTTTTGCCTTTAATTTTAAAATAGAATTCAAGCTTGTAAAAAATTCAATAACCATCGGACTTTATCTGAATATATACTAAAAACTAGAAGGAACTTTTCTTTTGATTTGTTATTAAGAAACAAAGATTCCATTCCACCGTATGGTATCTGAGTAGAAAAGACTGCCCTCATTTCTTACAGGCGTGTCGTAAAATACCTAGTCAAATTATCTCACAACATGTTCAAAACATGTTGTGCCGCCCCCGAAATAAGGGAAGGAGAATGATGATGAGTCAAACACAATTGAATTTTGTTACGTCATTATGGATATTTCAGAGGTGCTACAGGTGCATAGAAAAGGGGCACCTTAGGGCCGAGTGTTCGTCGGCCATCGACCGTAGCGGCGAATGCTATCGCTGCGGTCAAACAGGCCATAAGGCCCAATCCTGCTCAGCAACTCCGCATTGTAGGAGCTGCGAACGAGCAGGATTAAAGGCCGACCACAGGGCGGGGAGCGGGCAGTGTAAGGCACCGTCCGCTCCAAAGAGGAGAGGAAGGGGGGGTGATGGCCCGAAGGTCCCCTCGCCACCCACCGCCGCCCCGGCTCAGCCTTCTACGAGCCGGATTATGGAGGACCCAATGGAGGTCGTTAATTGATGGCCGCCATACGATTCCTCCAGGCGAATATCATGCGCTCCACCAGGGCCCAGGACCTCATATTCCAGACCTTGGCGGAGCGTATGGTGCATGTGGCAGTGGTCTCCGAACCCCTTTTCGTCCCATCGAGCGAGGAGTGGGTCGGAGACCTTAATGGGGACGTGGTCATCGCATCTAGGGCTGCAGTCGGCTCCCCAGCCCTAGAGCGCGTAGTGAGGGGACGTGGATACGTCTCCGCCAAAATTGGGGACGTATCCGTTATTGGGGTGTACTTTTCGCCGAATAGACTGTTCTCCGACTTCGAGCTCTTTATGGCTGAAGTTGGAGTTCTGGTGAATAGGCTACGACCCGGCAAAGTGGTCCTGGCCGGAGATCTCAACGCGAAATCCGCCGCGTGGGGCTCTCCGGCTACGGACGTCAGGGGAAGGTTCCTGGAGGGTTGGTTGGCCTCGGCTGGGATGGCCGTCATGAACCGGGGGACGGCTGATACATGCGTGCGTTGGAATGGCGGCTCCAAAGTCGACGTTACCTTTGTCGACGCCGCCATGTCACCATGTGTCAGGAATTGGGAGGTAATAGTGGGTACGGAATCACTCTCGGACCATCGATACATATGGTTCGAGGTGTACTCACGCCATACTCCCTCCCTCATTTCTCCCTGGTCGCGAAGAGATGACGGCCCTCGGTGGTCCGTCAAGAAGATGGATCCCGAGTTCCTCGTCGAGGCTGCAATCGTTCAGGCGTGGGCCGCTGGGTCCACGGGAGGGGATGTTGCCGCGGAGGTTGAGGACCTTCAGCGGCGGATGTCGCTCGTCTGCGACGCCAGCATGCCGAGGGTGCGATGCACAGGGCCAGCATGCGGGGTGTACTGGTGGTCGGAGGAGCTGGCGCAGCTGCGTGATCAGTGTAGGGCTGTGCGCTACCAGTATACACGGTGCAGGCGTCGTAGGCGACGCGACGTCGAGGAGGAGAGGCGCCGTTACGAGGCCTATAGGACTGCCCGTGCTACTTTGCGGGCGGCCATCGCCGAGGCAAAGGACAGGGCCCACAAGGAGATGGCCGAGGAGCTCAGTAGGGATCCGTGGGGGAGGCCTTACAAAGCGGCGCGGAAGAAACTTCGCGCTCGCGCCCTCCCCCTCACCGAGACTCTTCGGCCGGATTTCCTCGAATCCGTGGTGGAAGCCCTGTTCCCGCAAGCAGCCGAGGTGGAGCCGCCTCGTATGGCGTCTCTCGAGGAGGAGGACGGCACTGTGTCGGGTGCGCCGGCGGTGTCGGAGTGGGAGTTAGCCGGGGCGGTGAGTCGTATGAAGGCGAAAAACACCGCCCCTGGCCCTGACGGTATCCCCGGGCGCGCCTGGTCTCTTGCCCTGGGTCCGTTGGAGTCTGGACTCAGGGCGACGTACAGTGCCTGCCTCGAGCAGGGCCTTTTTCCCCGTAGGTGGAAAACGGGGAGACTGGTCCTGCTCAGGAAGGAGGGTAGACCGGCCGATACACCCTCCGCGTATCGGCCCATCGTTTTGCTGGACGAGGCGGGGAAACTACTCGAACGCATAATAGCTACCCGTATAGTCCACCACCTCCAAGAGGTAGGGCCCGACCTCAGTCGTATCCAGTGCGGATTCCGCCAGGGCAGGTCCACCCTCGACTGTATCGAGGGTGTAAGACTTCTGGCGGAGGAGGCGACAACCCGGGGCGAGGTTGTGTTGGCGGTGTCGTTGGACATCGCTAACGCTTTCAACACCTTGCCCTGGGGAGTGATCAAGGAGGCCCTACGCTTCCACCGCATCCCCATGTACCTGCAGCGTGTTGTCAGTAATTATCTGGCTGACCGCGCTGTGCGGTATCCGACGGCTGGGGGTGGGTGGAAGGAGCGGAGGATGTCGTGCGGTGTTCCACAGGGGTCAGTTCTAGGCCCCCTCTTATGGAACATCGGCTACGACTGGGTGCTGCGTGGGAAAATGCTTCCGGGGGTGCGTCTGTTCTGTTACGCAGACGACACCCTCGTTACTGCTCGTGCGAGCACTCACCGGGAGGCCCGTGTGCTGGCAACCGCAGCCACCGCTCATGTCGTGGCGCGGATCCGCCGGTTGGGACTGGGGGTGGCTTTGGAGAAATCCGAGGCCATCTGCTTCCACAGGCCTCGGATGGCGCCCCCAGTGGGCTCCCGGTTGGTGGTGGGCGGGACGTCCATCGAAATCTCGGGTACTCTACAGTACCTGGGATTGCTCCTCGACAGCCGATGGACGTTCGAGGCCCACTTCCGGCGAATCGCCCCCAAGTTAACGGCGACCGCCGGAGCCCTGAGCAGGCTCCTCCCGAATTTGGGGGGGCCTAATGCAGGCTGCCGGCGTCTTTATGCCGGAGTGGTCCGCTCTATGGCCCTGTACGGCGCTCCCGTGTGGGCGGAGCGGCTGACTGCCAGGTCCCTGCCCTTGCTGCGCGGGGCGCAGAGGATCATGGCGATCAGACTCGTGCGGGGCTACCGGACCATTTCCGGCGAGGCGGCCTGCGCCTTGGCTGGGTCTCCTCCCTGGGACCTGGAGGCCAAGGTGCTCGCTCAGGCCTACCGCCGTAGAGTTGAAGCCCGTTCATCGGGGGGAGACTCGGCGGTGGTAGAGGTGGACTGGCGGAGGGCAGCTCAGGAGGAGCTCCTCTGCCAATGGAGGCGGCGGCTGGAATCGCCCAGTGCAGGAGGCTGGACGATTTCGGCCATCCAGCCCATTCTCCAGGGCTGGGTCGCCAGGAGGCATGGGGTCCTCACCTTCCGCCTGACACAGGTACTTTCCGGGCATGGTTGTTTCGGGAGGTATCTGTGGAGGGTGGCCCAGTGCGAAGCATCTGGTGTGTGCCACGAGTGCGGCGCCGAGTCTGATACGGCGCTGCACACGCTCGCAGACTGCCCAGCTTGGGCGGTTCAGCGGGCGAAGCTCGTGGCAGAGGTGGGGCACGATCTCTCCCTGCCCACTGTGGTTTGTGCCATGGTGGACAGGGAGGCATCGTGGGCAGCGATGGCCTCCTTCTGCGAGGATGTTATCTTGCGGAAGGAGGCGGCGGGACGGATCCGGGAAGTCGAGTCTTTGGATCCGATCCGCCGCAGGCGAGCGGGGCGCAGGCGACTCGCCGAAGTCCGTCGCATACCGCCCTAACGGGGACCTCGTGAGCGTTCCGAACGGGGTTTGTCGGACGCCCTCCTTATAAGGTCCCCGAGGCGGTCGATGCATCTG
This sequence comes from Morpho deidamia, assembly GCA_947086505.1. Taxonomy (NCBI): domain Eukaryota; kingdom Metazoa; phylum Arthropoda; class Insecta; order Lepidoptera; family Nymphalidae; genus Morpho; species Morpho deidamia. Next base: position 9,850,256 of record CAMTZC010000007.1, on the reverse strand, counting down.
GTGCTCCCGATGCATCGTCCAGCGGAGGGAGGGGCCACTTTTAGAGAGGCCCCGACCCAGAGGTGGCGCACTCTGGGGTTTAGAGTTGCTGCTGGCGGGAGTGGGGTCAAATAAGGCACCCTGCACCCGCCACCAGCAGCGTGGTGGAGCATACAGGTTATTTTAGTCGGTGCGAGTCCGACATAACCACTGCCCGTTCCCGTCGGGCAGTGGTACCCATAAAGGGTTTTATCCTGTATAAAAAAAAAAAAAAAATTATGGATATTTACCATCTGTTAATCTAACAATCTTAGTATAATTTTTGAAATATGTCATTAGTAGGTATTGAAATTATTTGAAGCGAGGTAATATCTTCTTCATCCATTTAAAATGAATAAATGAATAATAGGAAAATATATATACATGAAATGTCATTTGCTATATCACCTTATCTATTATTTTACTAGATATCATATCATACGTATTACGGACCTTTATTTCTACACTTTATCAAAATGGCAGTGCATATATAAGCGGTAAAAATTTAACCGATTACAAGATCATCTTGTGATGTTCTAACATTATGTATCATATTATTCCAATACTTTGGAATCCTATGTAACATTTATGACCCTAAACCGTGGTCAGGCCTCACAGGAGGCACCTTTAAGACGACGTTCCCCGACTTAAGTAGAGCTTCTGCACTTTACTTTCTGCATTTCGCAACTTCGGCGATGCTTCTGCGCTCGCCCGTCCCGCCCGGTGACGCTGTTAAAGCCATTAGGGCTAACAGCATACAGTCAGTTCAAAAAAAAAAATTTTTATGAGATAAACGTCAACATGAAGTTGTTGACAACTTCATGTTACATCTTTATATTTTCTTTGATCAGGTGCGGCAGCTGCATCTCGTTTGTACGTCGATGCGGTGGGCAAACTGGGGCGACAGGCTCAGCAAGGAACTTGGGGTGGATGCGCCGATATCGGTAATATTTTATTTTAATTTATTTAATGTAATTTAATAATTTTATTTATTTATTTAAGAACTACAACTACTACTATATTTGAATAAATTATGTTACTATAAGCCTATTATTAGTGTTCGGTAAATATGCAGCTTGTTAAGGTTGGTAAGGTAGGTAGGTAATGTATTTTTAGGACCAAGTATAAAAAACTAGCAGCTTTGTAGTGTGTCCAGTGTATGGCCAATTATGAATTAGTCACGTAAGTTTCTAATTCACCCTAGTTCCATTCCAAGATCGTCTCTAGAGAGGCGCTAGTTCCTACCTCTGGGTTATCACAGCTTGAGCTTATTATTTGATTACTATGAGCTAATGGTAATAAATGGTATCCGACTGAGTAGAATAGACCACCCTCATTTCTCTCTTACCGAGATATCGTAAAAGGTGACTAAGGGTAGTAGACGTCAGGCAGGCGGCTGGTAATAAGATACCTAGCCAAATCATGTTACAAGATGGTTATTAGATGTTATGCCGACCCAACTCTTAGTGGGATAAGGGCAGAAGAATGATGATGAGCTAATACTAATAAAATAATAATATGCAGTAAATACTAACATTTATTTATTTATTTATTTTTCCTCGTTCACTTCTAAGTTGCTGTTATGTGCAGTCACGTAGTTATTAGAAACATAAATCGTGAGAAGTGCGTCCATGACAAGAGTAAACAAGTACGTAGCCTCGTCGCGACACTATATATTAAATTATTACATTGTTCGCCACAAAAAATAAAGGTAGTAAGTAAAGTTAAAGCCTCTTATTTTAACACTAGTGGGCATAGGCCTCCTCTACATTTTAAAATTATGACTATTATTAAAAGTGAAATAAGGCTATAATTTCGTAAATTAACACGACCGATTTTGTTGTTTTGTTACCAAACTTTGTCATTAATAAGCAGGCCGCTCTTAATACCTTAAAAACTAACTAAGTCATTCAAACAGATGTTTAAGTAACTTGGATACTTCAAGGCCCGATCTTGTACTTACGCCATTAAGCCGTTAGATATTAGATCTTGCAACTACTCGGTTGGGATTCGCAAGATATTTTTACAAACCATAAAACAAAAGATTATCCTACTTCCGAATGCAATACTATTAGCTCTATTTACTTCAAAGAGAATTGTATCAATTAAGAAAGTAAAACTTTTCTCTGCCAGAGATACCACAGTGTACTTAGATGTGGTATTAAAATTGTTATAATATCAAAACGTCACATTTATTGCATATTGATCTATCAGTACAGCCCAGTCTATAATTGGTATAACTAACATGGCTTTGTTATATATATTAACACCATCTTGGGGTCATCATTCCATTACGCTATAGTACTCGTAATCACGAGTATTGGTCTAGTCTCTCTTTTTCAATTCTACTTGTATCATTGTAACATTGTAAATTCATATGCTTCATTTGTCTTAAGAACGCTAATGGCTCTAGTGATATTTGTTGTAAATAGGAATGTTTATAAATTAAATACGAAAATAGGATGGAAAATCCATACTATACTATAAATGCTGTATGTTTTTTCTATCTGTCTATCTGTTACGCTTTTACAGTAATACACTGGTTAACTTAAGTTACCGCGTAGTTACATGCTGTAAATATATGAAATGTTAAATAAACTTCTTTAAATAGATTATAATTAGCACATTATTTGTAGTAGTGCATTTTTTTTAATATAGTCATCGTCAATATTGTTTCAGGTACTGCTCTTATGAAGGTGGTGGAAGTGTATCGAGAAATACAGGATCAACAGATGAATATTGTACGTAGTATTATATTATTCAAAATATTCAAATTCGTTTTTACATTTAAAGTATTTTCTATTATTTAATCACAACTTAATTTTTTTATACGATCTCTCTTAAACTAAATACTCAATAAATATTATTAACAATTTTCAAATTATTTTTCGCTTTAAAAATTCACAAAATATTTTCTATCATTTAATCATAGTTATGTAACGATAATTTCATTTATAAGATCTCTGTTATACTAAATACTCAATAACGATAAATATATAAAAGTAAAATAAACCGTTAAAATATATTAATACAAATAAATATTAACTAAAAAGGACGGTTTTTATATACTGTAATGTAGTTTTATTTATCGTGACCCAAACTATGTCCCCGTTTTTCCATGCAGCCCTAATAAAGAAAGTAAGCCGTATTTGGACGATAAAGCACCTGCCATAAAAAGTTTTTCTTTCAATTGGTACTTGAGAAGTAATAATACTTAAGTTGTTTGTTTGTTTTAGCTGAAGGCGTTCTATGTGGATTTGCTGGTGCCCCTTGAGACTAATCTGGAGAAAGATACGAAAGTTGTACAGGTGGGTAAGGGTGTAATAAACAAGACTTATGATATTGGTGATATGCGCAGGGTTTCATAAGATGAATTATTTTAACCTTGTGTATATCGACGAAAGACTCTTGCACAAAACTAGCTTTAAAACTAAAACAAAATGCATTATTGTAACAAATAATATTTAAGTTAAAATGAAGTCCCCCCACCGCATTTGTCTGTTTATGTATCTGTTCGCAAAAACCTCAAAAACTACTTAAAGGATTTGTCATGCCGTTTTCTTCAATAGATAAAGGAACCCATAAGCAAGTTGTATGTATATAATTTGTTAAGGTTATGTGCAAATTTATTTAAATTTGACGATAATTAATAAAAATGTCAAAGCACCTGAGAAATTTGTACATTGTAAAAACAGTCTTATTCGTTTGGGACAACAAAACAATGTATAGTGGAGATATGGCTCTTGCTCTTACTTTAAAAAAAGCAGTCACGTTCAATGCGATATTTAGTAAGTTGTTTAAACGAATACAGTATTATTTTTAATCAATTTAAATACATTAGTTACCTTAACCTCATTATTAACATTTTCATCCTTTTCACCATAATATTTACATATTATTTATAGGTGTCTCCAAATATTTAAAGAGGGGGGGTCTTAAGAAACTGATCTACAACAAGGCGTAGCCGTGTCTTACGGTAATTTACTGTAAAATAAAGTATATACATATTGCATAAAGGCCATATTTCGTAGAATGCGCGCGATCCATACTCTTTCTTATAATTAATCCTGACCTGAACAAACCTCCGATAAATTAATAAGATTCTATCATATAAGATTATATCAATAATTCTAATTTATTACCCACTCTTTTTGTATAATTTAAGTATACTTCTTTATATACGAGTCAGGAATATTTATGCCTTTCAAATGATACAAAAAGAATAATAATTTGTATTATTCTTACAAGCTAAGGTCGTACTGATTAAAGATAAAATATTTAAATTATGGTCACGTTCAATAATAATTGTTGTTTTGTTCGTTAAAATTTGTTTCGATTGTTGTCTATTTACAGGCATGATTGACGTTTATAATTGAGTTAAGTACAAAAATATTATGCTTCAAAATTAGATATAAAATTAGATTAGTCGTTTTATTGCTGTTATTAAACGAACCGAGTTTATAGGATGTTCAATCCTTTTTTTTTAATCTTTAAAAATATAAAGAAATAGCAGTCGTGGATTCTTTCTTTGTTGTTCTCATTCTTTTTTGAAATCTACGTAGTTAATTTTTGACTACTTAATAACTCGGTTTAAGCTGTGATAGCCCAGCGGTAAGATCGTGTGACTCTCTAGAGACAATCATGGGTTCAAACCTCGGGCAGGCACCAATGAGTTTTGCTATTAAAAGTTATGTGTCTAATTGATAATTGCAATTTATCTCACGCTTTTCGATGCAAAAAAACATCGTGATGAAACCTGCATATCTGTAGAGAATTCTAGGGATATGTGTAACCTACCAATCCGTATTGGAGCAGCGTGGCAGGTTTTAACTCCAACCCTTCTCTCCAAAAAACGGAAAATGAAGGCCTATGCCCAGCCGTGGGATACTAACAGGCCGTTACTATAATAACTCGGACATAATATGAACCTATGTGAGTTCCATTACGTTTTATGATACATCGTATTATGTTTATACACCATTCTATCGAATCTTTAAAATACCTAAAACATCTTTAAAATATTATTTTTTTTAGTCTGAACAAAAAAGATTTCTGCAGCAGCACAAACTACGATCTGAAAGCTATAGCAAAGCCGCTGCCACCATTAAGAAGCAAAGAAAGAAGAAGACGAATGTTACCAAAGTTGGTTCGGCTATGGACAAAGAGATGAAGGTACACAATAATCACAATATACAAGAGCCTTAACGTGACATGATCAGGTGTAAGAAGCACGTCCTAGACTATTTTCCAATTACTAAGTTTATATGCCCGTCCGATGAATACTGGGTTTAGAAAATGAGTAATGATGGCATAAAAATGAATATTCGTATCAAAAGTAATTATAAATTTTTAAAAATATATACATTTTCTTCTTCAAAAAATATATATATTATTTTGCGGAAAATATATATATTTTCTATTTACTGTATCGCGATACAAAGATTTTGTCGTGGAGTCTATATCCTGATGATGCTTCGGTTGCGGGGCGAAACGATTGTTGAGTTTGTGATAGTGAACGTGTGTAGTGCTTGTCTATTGTGGTGGAAGTGGCGGAGGTTTGTGCATGTGTTTTTACGAATCCTGCACGTATCGGGTATGAAAATACGGATAGTCCACTATACATTTAACACTATATATATTTTCTATTTACTGTATCGCGGATTATAGCAAAATAATTTTATTATTACTTTTGTATTATGGATCTCCGCAAAGTAATGCCTAATTCTATAAATTAATATTCGTATCATCTTGCTTATAAAACATTAAACAATAAGATACAACATTGTATACGTGGCATAGACATGGTTAAGAATCACTCGATGTGACCACGAGATATATATACAAATGAAATTACTTATAAAGGTTACAAAGTTAATCTTCTTAATTTTAGAATTTGGACCTGTATCGTTGAATTAAAGATCCAATAAGCAGAACAGACGTAAAATATAAACTTATTTCGCTTTCATGCCGCTGATTTGTCCCCTAAAGTTTGTAGGCGTGGATTGATTGTATGATAAATAGAAAATATTAGAAAGCGATCTGGTTGTTAAGACACGCAACACTTCATAACTTCCCTTGACATTGTTAAATATGTAGACGTATTAAGTAATTTTAGAACACGGAATCATATTATAGATATTTCTCTAAACTCAATTCCTCAAGGGCTGGTATATAATATGACTCTTATGTTCTCAAACCTTCACTAAATAAAACCATAAATGTTTTTTCATTTCGGCATTGGACATTGTGAGCTCTATATTCTTGGCTTAATTTATTCAATGACTACATTACGATCTACTAAAAATCGATGAGCACCTTTCTATGACCAGAAATGTTGCCATTCGTTAAGCGTCATGGAATCACTTATAAAAAAAGTTCTTTTCACAGAAGTATACTTACACCAACATAAAGCTACGATACATGAAGAAGTTATTTAGATCGAAAGTGTGTTTCCAGTAAACGTACCTTAGACGAAATAAAGCATTTGTCTAAGCATTATTCTTCTTTGACGAAATTTCTTTTCAATTACAGAGTATGCAAATCTTAGAGGAGGAAAAAACGAAATTGGACGCTTTCTGTGAGCAAAGCTTAAAGAATGTAAGTTTGCTATTTATTAACACTACGCTTTACTATATTCTAATATTGTTAGTATTTTTAAATATTATCGTAGTGAAAGTGTGAGAAGTGAATTAGTGTTACGCTTTATTGTGTTGCTTCTTTCAAAGTTATTTTATCATAAAATTATGTCAACACATTTCGACTTAAAAGTTAAATAAATAATTTTAATTTTCGTCGCAATTTATTGTAATTTCATTCATTAATAATAACTTAACCCGGTATATCCTAATCTTTTGTTGAGGATAAGTCAAAAGAATTCTCAATAAATAATTGTTCAGGCAATGACTCAAGAGCGTAGGCGATACGGTTTTGTTCTGGAACGCCAATGTTCCCTTGCAAAACATTGGTTGGCCTACCACACTGCCGGTGCTGCGGCTTACAATGCTGGTTTAGAAGAATGGCTTGAAGTGTCAAGGACTAGAGAGTTCTTGCCATCTAACGTTGAGGCTATGTTTGTCAGCAGGATGAGGGTAAGAGTGTATTTCATATTCGTTATTTGCTAGACTAAATGTTTGCGTATATACACTTTATTTCCTAAGCTGTGATAGCCCAGCGGCGAGACCGTGTGACTCTCTAGAGACGATCATGAACCCTGGGCAGGCATATTGATGCCTGCCCGGGCTCATTGGAGTTTTCCTATTAAAACTTATGTGTCTAATTGATAATTGCAATTTATCACACGCTTTTCGGTGAAGGAAAACATCGTGAGGAAACCTGCATAACTCTAGAGAATTCTAGGGATATGTTTAACCTACCAATCCGCATTGGACCAGCGTGGTAAGTTTTTAGCTCCAACCCTTCTCTCCAAAAAAACGGAGAGATGAGGTCTATGCCCAGTAGTGGGATAGTAACAGTCCTTTAATGTACTTTTACTTTACCTTATTTCCATATCTATTCGAAAATTCTAGCGGTTTCTATTTCTTTCGGTTCTTCATTTTTCAGTTACATTCAAAAATTAATTATATGTTTTTTTTTAAAACAGCAAGTGTCATTCTGGGCTGATGAAGACGTATACGCAAGTCCACGGAATGGCGATGATGATGATCGTGCTTCAGTCGGATCTGCTTTACGAAAAACCAGATCCGTTGATGCATCCTGCCTAGATGTCAGGTCTATTGCTGATCTTGGATCACCCAGTCATGGGCTATCAAGAGCCAAGTCTGACTTGAATTTGCAAGCTAGTCTTCACAGCGCTGAACAAGGCAAGTATAAACTTACGAAAAACCTTATGAATCATATATTAGGTCCTTACATATGAAATTGGCGTTTTCTATGGGAGGAACATAAATTCGTTTTTTTTTAATGAAATATATTTAATTAATCAAAGTATGTACCATCGCTATGTACGCACTTTTGCCATCTCATAGGTAGTTCATTGATCCCCTTACTAAAAAAACCATTCGGGCGGGAATCAATAAAATCTTTGAAGGCGGTTTGGACTGCCCCATCGGAGTTGAATTTTTTTCCTTGCAAGTAGTTATCCAAATTGCGAAAAAAATGGTAATCTGTTGGAGCAAGGTCCGGAGAGTACGGTGGATGTCTAAGACATTCTAATTGAAGCTCCTCTGATTTGGTGGCCGTCTGTTGTGCAGTGTGTGGTCTAGCGTTGTCCTGAAGCAGCAGTGGCCTAGAGCGATTGACCAGCCTCGGTTGTTTAGCAGCTAGCTTTTCCATCATGGTTTGCAGTTGCTGACAATAGATATCTGCCGTAATCGTCTGGCAAGAATTAGGAAACCTGTAGTGAACGACACCGGCACTAGTCCACCAAACACTTACAAGCAACTGTTTTTTTAGTCAATTTTCGCTTAGGGCAGGATTTGGCTGGTTCGCCAGGGTACAGCCATTGCGATGAGCGCTTCCGATTATCGTAGAGGATCCACTTTTCATCACAGGTAATGATTCGATTTAAAATTCCTTCATTATTGTGCCGGTTGAGTAACGTAACGCAGCAGTCGACGCGCGTTTGTCAGTTTGCTTCACTCAATCCATGAGGTACCAATTTGCTTCAAGTGGATTAGAATAGTTTTATCACTAACACCGGAGCCTGCAGCTAACTCGGATGTGGTTTGCGATGGATCCGCTTCCACAATAGCCTTCAATTCTTCATTATCAACTTTGGTCTCCGGCCGTCCACGAGGCTTGTTCTGCAGGTCGAAATTTCCAGAACGGAAACGTTGGAACCAAAAACGCACTGTGTTTTCTTTTGCGGCACGGTCACCATACACATCATTAATCCTTCGAGCCGTTTCTGCAGCACTGGTGCCACGGTGGAACTCATACTCGTAAATAACGCGATATTTCATGTTTTCCATTTTGTAAACAGAGTGACACAAAGAAAAAAACAAAAGAAGAAAAAACAAATGAATTAGGGGGTTTGAAACACAAATGCATGAGTAAATAGCTGTATGAATTTGAATTTGGAATTCCTAACCATAAAGGTAATATTTGAGATCAAAGTGGCCAGTACGACAAAACGCCAATTTCATATGTAAGGACCTAATATATAGCTCGTTGTAGCCGACAACGGAGACCCTTATCATTTCTTACGTGAGCTGGTAAATCCAACTTATGCTTGAACTTGTAAGTCACAGGTTGGGCAATAGAGTTGACCATATTAATCAACACTCGGTTCAGCATAATTATATCATTTATTCATTGTATCCAAAATACGAGAAATTTCAAAACATTCCTTGCTGTAACGATTATGTTTGCAACAACAACAAATAATATAAAAAGTATTTTTTATATTTTGCGAACTCATATTAGAAAAAACTGAAATAAGTAATTGCTTACACACTTTAACTTTAAATATAAATGCATTATCCCATAAAGACTAAATGTATAATGAACTAAAGAATAAATGTAAAGAAACAATAGAAGATAAAGTATGTCGAAATCATACAATTATTATACTCTATAGTCGAAATACCTACCTATGTCAATAATTTCCAATCCGGACTTCCAGTATGTATTCATTTAAAGGTCAGCTGACGAATATACCACAATGTGAGGAACAATTGTTTGCTTTCTTATTGCAGATACAGACATTCGTACAAAAACTCGGCCTTCATCTATTGCGCCACCAACAGCTACATCTCGCGATCCACCTCTGGCCCGAGCTTTATATGCTTACGCAGCAGCTGGCGATAATCAACTTAGCTTTCAACAAGGAGATATCCTCGCTCTGCTGGGAGATAGAACGAAAGGTTGGCAGTATGGAGAAAATTTGCGAACACACAGTGCTGGATGGTTCCCATTGGCTTACACTGAACAAATTATTAGTGAAGACAATGGGTAAGCATTATTACTGATTTTAAATATACGCCATTATAAATTTGAAATTTTGCAGAAATTAATAACTTTATTATTTAGCTTGCTTTCGTTGTTATACACCGAAATTATTAACCATTTTCTACTTTTATCAATAAGAGGTTTCCGTTCCGCCGAAATAAGAATTTTTTCTCGAATATTATTTCTTTTGTATAATATTTCAATTATTATATAATTATAGCTGAGATAGCCCAGCGGTGACAACGTGCAACTTTTTCACGCCTCGGGCAGGCACCAAAGAGTTTTGCTCTTAAAACTTATATGTCTAATTGATAATTGCAATTAAACGCTTTTCGGTAAAGGTAAAAATCATGAGGAGAGCTACTTATCTCTAGAGAATTCTGGGGATATGTGTAACCTACCAATCCGCATAGGAGAAACGTGGTAGGTCTTAGCTCCAACCCTTCTCTCCGAAAACGGAGAAAGGAGGCCTATGCCCAGCAGTGGGATAGTAAAAGGCCGTTATTTTTAATGAATGATTTTATAAAAACCCAAAAACTGATACCAGCATTTTTGGTTCTTACAGAGGAACCTCTCCGGCCCGTTGGAGTATTGCACAAACACCAAGCGAGACACCGCCACCTGCGCCGTTGGCTCATACGCAAGTATCGTCAACGACTTCCACACCGCATACTCATTCACATCCACCGGCGCGTATGTTCGGCGACACAGTTACTGCTCATCATGTTGCTAAGGTATATGGACAAACAATAGTATTGAAGCGAGGAATGTATTTATCTAGTGACTTCTTTATGTAAAATTTATAATCCATGTGTATTGAAAGAGGTAGGAGTAACAGGTTTGAAGTTATAAAAATAACGATTCAATTTTTATTGAAGTATATAAAAAACTTATCATAACATTTTAAGTTCTAGCTTTTGAATTTTTTGATTAAAATTAATCTCAGTATTTACACAACATTTGTTTTCCATGATGATATTAGTACCATGTAATATTCAGATGATTTGTAAAAAAATATTATGATTATCGTTCCATTTTCAACATATTCTTTATTGAAAAAATTGCCTTCAAATAATTTAACAATGGTAAATTTTTTATGTTGTCTTAAAAATCCTAATTTACCTGTTTTTATTTTATTTTAGGGTCGTCTAGCAAATAGTTCACCTGGACTACCACCGACTTTACCTGCCCCGTCTCCCAGTGCACTGAGTACTTCAGCGAGTGCCAACTTCCACCCCACACCAATAGCTGCAGCCTCAGGGGCTATTAAGAATTCTACATCCGCTGCTAGCTTTACTACTCATGCTGTCATAGAAACGAGAACTTTTGGACCGCAAACACTTCCAATGCGGTCACAGGTCAGATTGCTTTTATTATTATGTAATTATTACTTTTTTTAAACTTACAAAACAATCAATTTGTATTTTTTTTGGTCCAGGTTGCTCAAAAAACGGGTCCACCTAAGACAGTCGTGACGGCTGTCGGGGCTGTTGGTAATGTGTCATTACATAGTTCAAACGACTCTGGATTTTCAAATGAGCCACCACCACAACCTGATGTCGATTACAGTGATGAAGAGGCACAAAGACTCCGCGTTCCAATCAGGTACCTATCAATTTGCATTATTTTCGCAAAAGCATACAGCTTTTATAATGTGTTGCTTTTTTTAGTAGCGATAGAGCTAGTATTCATTTTTTTTAATTTTGCTAATTATTTTTGTAGTAAATCTGGTCAACAAAACAATGAACGTAAAAATTATCTATTAAAAACTCAAAGTTTGAAACGTGGCCCGAGACCTAGTAGCAGGAATAACGGATACCTTACCGATGACCAACAATTACTTCTACGCAATATGCTAGATATGGATAAAGATTCTCAAAAAATAAAACGGACTAAATCATTTTGGAAGTTTGGACGTACAACATCTGAGGAAATCATGGAGGGAATGTCTCTCTGGCAACATAGGGACATTGTGGACACTGTACCAGAATACAAAAAAAAACTATTTGTAAAGTTAAAAAAAGAATTAAGGCCAGCTCCTGACATACCTGAGCCGCAAAAACAAAATTTGCCAGATAAATCTCCATCAACTGAAATCATTATAGCGCGACCACAAGAAACCATTGATAGAAAAGATATCAAAATAAATAATGGTATGAGACAAGCCCGAAGCTTAGGGTCCATTCAGAATGAAGAGCGTGTAGAAAAAGAGAAAAAAGGTAATATGAACTATCATCATCATCATAACCAAATGATGAACAAAAAAAGTTTTTCAGAGAAATCTATAGCGGAAGAGAAGCAAGATGATTTTATACCAAGAAATGAATCTAGACATTCTGACTTAACTAATACTAGTACTATTAAAACGAATTTCGAAAATAGCTTCTACAACGATGAAAATGGAGATGGATTTGTAATGAAAACTGTTAAACGGAGAGAGATTTTACAAAGATATGATAATGAAAGCAACTCTGATGACAACTCAGTAGCTTCTAGTACTGATCCGTATGATTGTATTATTGTTGATGATCATATGACTTCCAAAAAACAACAAGAAATCGACCGGCGTCGCCGTCAAACACAACATATAGAGAATGAAGTTAAAAATAACAAGGAAAATGCATATATGCCTGAATTTGAAGAAATTGAAGTTACACCAATCAAACCTCATGTCCGTGCAACTATGTCATCTGACAAATCGCAGAAATCTTCTCACGAAAGATCGCCACCTAAAGTTATGGAATTTAAAACCTTTAAAGATACTTCGAAGGAAATAAAAACATTTTCTGCTTCTTCGGAAACACTTAAATATAAGGACAACGACCAGCCAACTGATCGGTATGGAATTCCAATGGAACGAAACAACAACGAAATAAGTAATGAAGATGCATTTAATGATCACGATGATGGTACTTTAAAATATAAAAAACGTCAAAGCGAAGAAAAAGTTCGTAAACACAACTTCGAGAATGGAAACAATACTGAATATCCACAAGCAGAAGCGAGAAACCAAAAGAAAGAAAAACGTTCTTATGAAGCAAATGAACCAAGAATTGATTATTCATTAGATAGACGACATCAAAGAAAAGATTTTACAGACGCAAAGAATCGTGAAAACCGAACAAGAAACAACAAAATAAACAGGAGTTATGACGATAGCACCTTGCAGTATAATGGCCGAAGAGAAGAAAGATTCTATGAGTCAAATATATCTTATTTTAGTGACCAAGAGAGGCGGTCCTCTCGATATGATTATGAAACGGATTCTAAGAAAGCTGAAAAATCAAAAATAAAGCAAGAAGAAGCAAGGCTAGAGGCGAGGCGCTTTATGGATCAACGAAATGATGCGCCATACAGCGAGTCCGATGATCAGAAATTTAATGAAGCCCTAAAACAGCAAAGGCCTCAGCTATTACCACGTACTAAACTACTTAAAAGAACGGTAGATGGCAATGAATTGCCAGAAGAAGGTCACACATTCGGACCCTGGTACGATTTGTGGGGTCGAGAAACTGCCATGTACAAGTAGATTCAGGTTTGATATAAAATAAGGGTCTTCTATTCTAGTGGTTCTTTTTAGATATTCACTATTCCAGTTTTTTACTTCTCGTAGTATAAAAATTTCTTTTTACTTGCACTTTTTAATTTTGTATCGGAACTTGTATCACTTTGCACTAACTTTTTTGTTATTATTACGGTGCGATTTACTCAGTTATATAAAAGTATTTTAGTGAACAAAGTATAAATACAAGAATATTTTTTTATGTATATTATATTTGTTGTTGTTAATATTAATATATCTAAGGTATAAGGAAATATTTTTAAGAAAGTTAACGCTAGAATATTTTGTGACAGACAAAGTCATTTAGTATTATAGTATACTGTATACTTTTACCAATAAAAAATATTTTTTGACACAGTTTTAATATTTGGTGTGGTATACATTACCTTATAAATAAAGAGAGACACAGGAAAACTTGACATTTAACTCTGATTCATTGAATATTATCAAAAAATTAAGAAATCATTTAATTAGTTCATGTATTTTTATATATAAGTGCCAAATATTATACAAAGATTTTTTTGACCCAGGCCGCAACAATTTGCTACAGTGAAACTAAGAAAAGCATTAACAAACGATCGTTCGTCGCCTGCTATCGAGTAATCGAGAAATGTTTTATATATTTTTGATTAATATTATTTTGTTAAATATATATATTATGTAAATTAGAATCGTCTTGTATTTTGTACAGTTAAATATTAATACTTTAAGAAAGAATATATCACATTTTTATAATAAATATATGCAATTGTTTCATTTATCAAACCTCACTTTAGACTGCATAAACGAGGATTTTGGTTTAGGCTAAAGATAAAATTGTCCGTGTCTATATAAAAATTAGTCCTTTGCATTTATTATTATTGGTTTAATTTTGTGAGGAAATTTTTTTGCGTAGAATACGTGAATAATGTTTTCTCGAGGTGTAATTTTACTAATTACTCAATCTAAAATATATAAAAGAGGGCTATCGTTTGATATACAAAGGGGTTCATTCAAAAGTAAAGCAGACTAAACTAAATAAGAATTTTAATCTACGAAAAGTTTCATCATTAAAAAACATGAAACTTACCTAAGAAACATTAAAACGACCGCGTAAGGTTTTAATCCTCTTAGTTGTAGGTTCTATAACAGTGATATTATGATACTTGTTTCCCGAACACACTAAATGACCTGGCCCATTTAAACTTTGTGATTAATTATTATTCTTTCAGTCTATCTACGGCAATTATTGGCAAATAACGTAATTACATCCTTCGTTGCATTGTCGGTAGCAGTCCATGAAAGATCCTTTTATTTTATTGATTTAAAAGATAAACTAGAGTATGAGAACTTACTTAAATATATATTTAATACTAAAGGAGCAGCTTTTGGGGTGTTTTTTATTTTATTTTTTATTTAAAAGTCGTCTGAGAGATTTTAATAAAAGAGAATGATAAACGTTTACCATTTTTGTTAACACACGCTTATATTGGTATCAAAATTATTTTGATACCTGTCTTACAATTGTATACGAAATTTATAGATACAATTTTATACAATACAGACATGGGGATGGACGTAGGGAAGAAAAATCAATGTCAATTGCTCCCGTGAGCGTGACAATGGTTGATGATTTATCACGTATTTCCGTGGGCCTCTACCATAAGTCACGATATTGATGCTAGGTTCTAACATAAAAACATATTCTTACAGCTGTAAGAAAGATGAAAATCGTACATGTGTTAAACAGGAGTTGTTAGGATATATTTAATACGAAGTATTTTTAAATAAAATAAAACCTGTGATAGCCCAGTGGTGAGACCGTATGACTCTCTAGAGACGGTCATGGGTTCGAACCCCGGGCAGGCACCAATGAATTTTCTATTAAAACTTATGTGTCTAATTTATAATTTCAATTTGTCACATGCTTTTCGGTGAAGGAAAACATCGTGAGGAAACCTGCATATCTCTAGAGATATCTAGGGATAAGTGTAACCTACCAATCCGCATTGGAGCAGAGTGGTAAGTCTTAGCTCCAACTCGTTTCTCCAAAAAACGGAGAGAGGAGGCCTATGCCCAGGAGTGGGATAGTAACAGGCCGTTACATTACATTACATTTTTAAATAAGGATCACGGGTTCAAACGACAAGCGGGGAGCAATGAGATTTCCTTTTAAAATTTTCATACAAAACATTTTATTTATTACACGCTTTTCAGAGAGGGAAAACATAATCAAACCCTGGAGAATGGACCTGGGTTAAAAAAAGTACTTAAAGCTTAGTTCACTAATTTCTTTATTACGTATAGATACGATGCGTAATTAATTCTAGTAAAGTGGCAAGAATTAAGACTGCGCATTGTTATCTTATATTCTGCTCTGGTTGAGTATTTAAAACCTCAGTAACCGGACAGAGCTTTGCGCTTTCGCGGTTACTTAGAATTGCAGTTGCAAGAATCGCTACATTGCCCGAAACTATTTTTATTACCACTAGAATATCTTTGCCAGTGTGTGTACAAAAATAACTTACAAAGAGTATCAACTGCTCTAAAAACTATCTATCGATTTTATTATGTATCTAACTTGATATATCTGTAAATACAGTTTATAATGTACACTTATTGACAACACGAAAGTACAAGTTATATCTGTCTTACTTTATTTTTGAGAGTATAAATAAACAATATCTCGCTGCAACAAATATTTTAGATAAATGTGTTCACAAACACTAATTAGCTTCCTATACCGATAAATTCCTTTTGCGATTTTGTCGTGGAGTCTATCTCCTGATGATACTTCGGTTGCGGGGCGAAACGATTGTTGAGTTTGTGATAGTGAACGTGTGTAGTCCTTGTGTATTGTGGTGGCAGTGGGAGGGGAGGTGTGGGAGGTGGGGAGGAGTGGGGTGGGAGGTTTGTGCATGTGTTTTTACGAATCCTGCATGTATCGGGTATGAAAAAACGGATAGTCCACTATACATTGAACACTATATATATTTTCTATTTACTGTATCGTGGATTATAGCAAAATAATTTTATTATTACTTTCGATAAATTCCTATTACCTTATATATGTGTAACAACACAAATTATATTCTTTAAATTTTGAGCCGTGTTAGAGGAAAATCTTAAGTTTGATAAAAGCTGTTTTCAAATATAATTTAATACTATTGGATATTAAATATAAATTTTGAGAATCAATAGCCTACTATGATTCTTTTACATTCCTGTTAAAATTATGTTATACATTATACTTTTTAAAAATATGAATTTAAGTATATACATATACAATTTATATAATGCGTGCCTCCTATCAGTCAAGATTTAATACTTTTAAAAGAACATAAATTAAACATGTTTAACTCTGACCGAGCAAATAACGTTTAATAAAATAAACTTGTACTTCATAATAATTGTCATCTCATGTATAAAACGTTGAAAGTTTAATATAGGACACTTAAAGCCCACTCATTTAAATTTACGTCCCATTATTGCCCGTTAATCCTATATACAAGTATAATGAGCTATAAAGAAGAATTTATCAGCACGTAGAAGCGATGACAAACGAAATGCTTAGAAATACGAAGACGGGTATCGACATAAAAATCAATTTGCAGTGCAAATCGAGCGAGGAGGCCAATGCTTTCCAAGTCATCGAGTCCCTTCAAGCGCTTTGGCCTGGAAAAATCCACAACTTTAGAAAAAAGCATGCGCTAACAATTTAACTGCAGCGTGTCCCTGATGCGACGATGGGAATGAGTATTTCATGTGAATACAGCTGTACATTGTTGCTACACTGAATGTTGAAAATCTAGTGAAACAAAACAATAATTTACGATTATTAGTATAACGTTCAACCAAAAGCAGTATACTATTATTTATGTATTAGTTAGACTATACTATTTAGTATAGACTATTTTAAACCAACAGTAGCAAATTTGGCTTCACATCATATATGTAAATATTTTTAAGAAAACTTATTACATATATATAGGGCCACCATTTTATGCGGAATTGTTTACTACTTCTTTAATCAAGGAACACATTGAGTAGAGTAAGGCAGGTCGAAGATGTTGCTGTAATCAGTACATGAATGATATAACAATATTTTTTTTAACTATGAGTCATCACTGACTTAAAATAAATTTCAAACAAAAAATGTACGCGTATAATAAACGTATATTTATCAAATAGAAATAAAATACATTTTAAACTGTTCCGTATGTTTAGTTTCACCGCAAAGTTCTTAAATAAGCACAGACAGTTTGGTCTGTGGTAACAGCTATTGCGACTGGCAAACAAAATTCTATTCCCTTTAATGTGACGACGGAAACTCGGGATGTAAATAAGAGGTCATTTACACAAACTAACCGGCATGTCTTAAGGAATAGCTATTAAACGTATGTTAAAAACAAAAGCTAATATTTATAAGAAATGATAAAAGGACACTCGCTTAACGGGAAAATGATGTTTTGCAATTTCTAGGGAATTTGTAGTGTACATTATTTAAAAAAAATATCCATTACTAGCAATATAACAGAACTAACTACTTTGCTATAATCCGCACGGGTTAAGTGAATACATGCAAAGCCAATGTGTATGAAGCAGGCAAAATCTACGCACCTTATACATGCAGGACCAGCCATCACATGCACCCCAAGGCGCAATTCACCAGCAACAACGAACACAAAAGCAGCACACACACCCACCAGCACAATCCCGACGATCGTTTCGCCCCGAAACCGATGTTGTTCCTTGGGGTGCATGTGGTGGCTGGTCCTGCATGTGTAAGGTGCGTAGATTTTGCCTGCTTCATACACATTGGCTTTGCATGCATTCACTTAACCCGTGCGGATTATAGCAAAGTAGTTAGTTCTGTTATATTGCTTGTAATATGGAATTCCGCAAAGTAACGCCTGCTTCTATAAATCATATCCATTACTATTTGAAAGAACATACAATTTTATTTTACAAATGAACATGTTTAGAATTAGTCGTATCTACCTACCATCACTTACGTAAACGTCGATCGAAACTTGGTACAGCCAATCACTCGCCGAAATCACACCGATACATTCTAAAATGTTGGATAACCGTGACGTGTTATACTGTGGTTGCGAAACGTAATCCAAATGATAAGCGGACGGCGCAATTTGGCACGAGCGACCTCTGCCACCGATGCCAACCCACACGCTTGCTCGACATTTTAGTTGCCTTAATTTATGATACATAAGCACTATTATAAACAAAACATTTTACTATACCTTCTCTAAATTACCAAACCGTTCTAGCTTCGCTCAGTAGATTCGAAGTTCAGCATAATTTGTAAAGATTTAACGGCTAAAACGATTGAATCTTGGCATATTAACCGTGATCAAATATGGGCAGGCACATATGAGTTTTCTATGACTCTTATGTACTTTTTTTGCAATTTATAATGTACCTAGCAATGCGGTTTCACCCGCGTCCATACCGATCCCTTGGTAGTGGAAAGTCTACGAAGTCGAACTATAGATTTATTTTTAGATTATATAATTAAAAAAAACTGGGTATCATTTGTATTCTTGGAATAAGAGCTAACTCACCAAATGCATGCCCTGATATATCGCTACAATGAATTAGTTATGGCATTATTTTCTTTCGATTTATATTCTTATATTCGTAATATCTTTTGATTGAGATGTCGGATTTTTAATAATTTAAATAATATTTTACAGATATAGAAAAGATTTTAATAAAATATCATTAAATGAGATAAGGATTAATACAGAGATATGAATAAAATGGTTTGATTATCGTCGGCAATCTTATCAACTTTTACAGTGTAAAAAAGTATTTATATTGATATAACTATAATAGTTAGACATATGGTATCGCGGACTTATTTGTGAATATCGATATCTTCTGTAATGCTGTAGAACATTTTTTTGTTCTATACTTAATAGTTTCCGCGGCGCATGCCATAAAAGATGTTTACGACTAAATTTTTCACACCTTATAACAATTTTATTAGGGATCCCTATTTTTTTGAAAATGTAATATAGCCTATTTTGGTCAATGAAGAAGCAGTTTTCCAATGGTGAAAGATTTGAAATCGGTCCAGTCGTTTTTGCTTGAAACATTACAAACATACACACAAACAAACAAACATACAAATCTTTCCTTTTTATAATATTAGTATAAAGTATACAAAAATTGCAAACTTGTGCACGCATATATGCGTAAAGAACTTTTGGGAATTTTCACTGATTTTGAATTGAAAACTTGCAAATTTTTGTGCATTGCCCCAGTGCGAATCCCCCGTTTTTTTTTTAACGAGAACGATATAGAGAGTATGTTGATCCATGACGTGATGGCAGCTAAGAAATATAATCAAAATTTTTGTGAGCATAGGCTAGTTCGATAAGGTTTATGACTTTTAAACAAACTACAAAAATATTTTACCCAATAATAAATTGTATCCCCAAACCCTTGGTATAGAATATAGATCAAGAACTCTATATTAACATATACAACATGAACAACATGAACACAGTAATAGCCTAACGACTATTACAGTGTTCAATAGTAAATTTGCAAGTAAAACTACCAACTTCCTAAAAAAACTTGTTGGGGATTGCGATGAAGAACTTCTAATTCATCACTGTCTGTACACCTAAATAGGACGTTGACGTATCGTTGTAAATAAAACAAGGCACAGTCGATCTAATTTAACAGTACTCCGCGGCTATCTTCAGATTTCTTAATAAAATAAACGAATGATTTGCTTATAAACAAAAAAATATGGAGCCACGAACAGTCATGGTAACATTTTTAAGTAAAAAAATACGTTTGGCACTCGGGAACTGCCGCGGTAAAGCTATTGCATAGCATTTTTTATCAATTTATGCAATTACAATTATATATTTATTTTATTTATGCAGATTTTTTTTTTTTTTTAATTTGTACACAAATTATACGAGTACAGATATTCACTGTTGTACGTAGATGATAAAAAATACCTATACACCTATATACTTTCTCACAAACAGCTGATTACGGTAGTTTTCCAATACAACCAATACCACCTAAAGCCCGCGATAGAAGCTATGCAATAGCTTAAAAGTAACTGCCTGTTACTAACTCATTGCTGGGCATAGATCTCCTCTCTCCGTTTTTGGAGTTCAAGGTTGTAACAAAGACCCACCACGGTTCTTTAGTAGGTATTGGTTTAATGCTCTCATCATTCTCATCATTCTCATCATTCTCCTGCCCTTATCCCACTCTAAGTGGGGTCGGCACAACGTGTTACAAACATGTTGTCATATGGTTTGGCTACGTATTTAACGACCGGCCGCCTGCCTGACGTCAACTTACCTAAGTCGCCTTTTACGACACCTCGGTAAGAAATGAGGGTGGTCTATTCTATGCAGCCGGGTACCACACGGCATTTACCTTAGTCGCTTCTTACGACACCTCGGTAAGAAAGGAAGGTGGTCTATTCTATTCTGCCGGATACCACACGGCTATATTGGTTTAATTGGTTAGAATTCTTTAAGTTATGCGTTTCCTCAGGTTGTATTCTTTCACCCAAAAGCGTGCGAATATTGCAATTTTTTTATTCATACCCATAAGGCTTAGCAGATAAACTAATTGTTGTCTGCCCGGTATTTGAACCTGTTACGACGAAGAAGACACACTGTGGCGCTATCTCAGCTTTTTTTTTAGTCTCTCACTTACTTCTAAATTTATGCGAGGGTTTAAAATGTTTAGGGATAAGTTTTATTTGTAAAATAAGGTCGAACTATATCGCTTAGATGCTGACTCGTTACAAACCGGTCGGCTAATAACTTTATGTCAATGTGAACTTTATGTATTCGTGTAAAAAAAATCCATTAATTATTTGTCAAATAATTAGCCGAAAAATGCTTGATTGTTTGCGACGTGCAACTATATTTATTTTTAGTCAGAGCTAGTAAATCTTATTGTTATTTCTTAACTTTATTTTAAAAAGTTCCACCTGTGCCATTCTAATTTTAAATAGGGTTTCCATTATAACTAGAGGGAAAACTAGGTTGTAAACGTAACCAAAATCTCAATATACGCCGACAAATCTAAACACTTTTATTCTCTTCATATAATAATAATCCACACCTTCATTGTACCCGTTTCTAAATAAATAAAAAATATCTCATCGTGTTTGCATAATACTGACTCCAGCTAAATTTCTCACGTTTTCATCTCGCATATGAAAATGTAAATGGAAAATAGCTTTTATGAAAAATGAAGTTCATTCATGAAGTCAAGCGACGTACGTCTGTCTATACTAGAACGTGACGCGTGAACTCATTTATAATGCATGTAACTTATGTTTTGCATTTTTTTATAGAAACCTTGTATGTGATAAATGTGTTCATTTGTATTGCTTGCGTATAGACTTGTGTTGTCTGAATATAGCACAACCCCAAACGCGCACTAACAGTATGTTACGAAACGTCCACTCTTGCCTACGGGCTCTGGTGTTACTGACGTGGTGTGCTTTGTGATAATGTGAGATTTTCTTTGTACTCGTATGTATATGTATTGGTACATTCATGATGAATTTATTATATGTTGTGTATCCTGCATATATTTATATAGACAAGGTAAGAATATCACTTCTAAACCCACATACACTATATTATAAAGCTCATAAAATGATTGCAATCATGTTCAGATGCTTAATCCAGTTTTTATAAAAGAAATAAAAGCAACTAGCATTCGTCATTCCATGTTCCGAACGTCATTAAGGAAAAATAAGCAATTATAATAAGCAAAGTAATTTAAATGGCAACATACGTTTTTTATACAATTTAAAAGATAAAAAGAAACTTCTAAGATTGTCATAGTATTATAAAACTACGTGAAAATTCAATATATGTCAATTGCCTTGGATCATCATGATTATGATTCGATCTATCGTTACACTAAAATTTTTTAACAATATAATATTTTTAGTCTTTACTAATAGAATAAACGAATATTGAATATCGCATGATAAGTATTAAAGTGAATTCTATATAACGCTAAATTGAGCTATATACATTGCAATACTTATTTCAATGCTGTTAATGACATCACGCTACGAAATATAAAAAAAAACTAGTGTTTTCTTGCTCTTCCAAGTTACCGGTCTGTCACGAGCTTTGTAGGTGCTATTGAAATTTTCCCTAAGACAACTATATATTTTATTACTCACTTTAATACTTATCATGATAATCACTTTAATACTTATCATCATCATCCTCCTGCCCTTATCCCACTCTAAGTGCACAACATGCTATAAACATGTTGTCACACGATTCAGCTACATATTACTGGTCGCCTGCCTGACGTTAACTTACCTTAGCCGTATTTAACGACACCTCGGTAAGAATGGGTGGTCTATTCTACTAAACCGGATACCACACTGCGGTTCGACTTACCTTAGTCGCCTTTCATGACACCTCGGTAAAAATTGGCAGATCACTTATATACTAAAAGTGTGATTTATAATGCGAAACTGTATAGTAATGACATATGTAAAGTAATCACCTATCACCTTGTATATTAAAAGACAAAACATGTAATAAAAAACAAAGAATATCCTCTTGCCTATAAAGCAATTGGTGTTGCCGCAAAAAGTTTCCACATTATCTAAATAGTTCCTAAATGTTTGGAACAGCTTTTGTCTAGTCTTGAGTATTAAGTTTGGTAATTGACAGTTCTTCTTTATGTTCGACTCATTTGTTATTGACCTACTTGTGCCAGAGCCAAGAGGTACTTGGAGCCAAAATTTAGATAGCCAATGAATGGATGTCGACAAACACCCAAACCATAAGTACGCCAATGAGTCAGCTTATGTGGTTGCTCTATTCAATGTTATACACCCGTATTCAAGAAGCATATTTAGCTAAGTAAGTACAAATTACTATGCTAAGGAGTACACTGTGCGTTCCTAGTGTGAAGCCTTCCATTTCATAAACAATACTTAGGCCACACTTAACTAAAAGAACCCTATGCGTTCAATTTCGCGCTCTGATTGGTCCATTTGATGTGGCGTAGTTCAGTCTAGTTTTTGACAAATGTCAATGTTATTAACAAACAAACATAACCTTATTTTGGTATTCCCGTAATTTGCAGTTGATCGTGTTAATAATTTTTTTATGATATTTTGTGTATTGTGCGGTGTAAATAAAATATAGTTTAGTATAATGACTTCGCCTTTGCATTTAAATGCAAGCACTGCAACTCCTAAGAGGTAGAACTATTTTTCTTTAATTTATTATGTATGATAATTTTATTGTATAGTTTTACTTATATTATTTACTAAACAAAGTAAAATGATTATAAGAATAAAATATGATAAATAGATAACTAATAAATAATTTTGTCTTTAAACAAAGCGGCGCGAACACTGCGTTCGCTAAAGTACCTCTTCTACCTCTTCTAGCTCCTTATCTATTTTAGCCGTACGTCAATTTTGACAAACGCATATTAGAACATTTCACTCAAGTAATGTCTATGAATTGGTTCGAATGAGTCTATGCGTCCCTGAGCACTGTGCGTTCTCATAGTAATGTTTATGAATACGGGTGATAACTACTTGCTTCAATATAATTAAGGCAAAACTCCGAAAGCATTGACATAGATTTCACCCAGTTTTTCAACCGAAAGTCTAGAAACTAAGTATTTTTAAGAGTAATATTATTAGAGCAGTTTAAAAAAAAACTGTTAAAGGGAAACTGTTCAGAAAGCCTACTATACTGTTGTGGATTACCGTGCGTAATATATTGAATGTGTGAATATAGCTACTTTTCGACCCTGTACAAGATAGTAATTACAAGATAATTACAAGTAAGTACAAGATAGTAATTATTACAAAATTGAAGATTATTTGGTTGATAAGAAAGCCTGGATTTGAGGATCCTTTCAGCTTCATACAAGACAGCGGTATGATAATGTATAATTGAAAATATTTAAAAGATTGACCGCCGAGTTTCTTGCTGGTTCTTCTCGGTAAGAGCAACATTCCGAACCAGTTGTAGCTTCATTAATCATATTGATGCTTGACGATTCAAAAGTGCCTGAAATGGTTTATTTGAATAAAGATTATTTTTGATTATTTTGAATGACTAAATATAACTAGTAATATATATTTTGAAACAAGCAACTACCGAGTTTTTTGAACAGATTTCAGAACCAGCAGTAGAGTTGACGGTTCAAAAGCACTTATTTACAAGTTTACTTGAATAAAGAATATTTTGAATTTGAATTTGAATTTGAATTTGAATTTGATAGCGCTGATTTATAGTGGTATAAGTAATTCATTATAAAATATATTTTGACAACAAAAATGAAATTAATTGAATGAATTAATTGCATTAATGAATTTTTCAAGTCGTTAATTCGTCGTCGTTAGTCTATCTAGTGCGTAAAGTAAAAGTGAAATCTAAACGTCCATCGGTTCAAAATATCTCCATTATAGCCAGTGCAACTTCGTGATACGATGAACTAAGTACGTTTCTTCGAAGGCGAACATTTGTTTAATAAAATAATTTGCAATATTCTTGTAATTAATCAATATATTTTCTTTCAATTCACGATTAAATAAATAAATAAATAAATGGGACATTTACACACACGGTCATCCGTCCCCAAAGTAAGTAACTTAATACTTGTGTTAACCGTGTGTGTAAGTGTCCCATATATTTAGTTATTATCCTTTATTTAAAAAAATATATTTAACTATATATTAATATTCTTTATGAAATGGCATAAATTTGTAACGAATATAACAAAATGAACTCGGGTCGATATCTTATTATCTTAACCTTATTACTCAAGAGAGAGTTTTCTCATGACCAAAAATATTCAATGCTTAATAGAATATATAGATACCGAACGATCTACAGAAAGCAATCTGAGTTTGCTAAGCTTCTCAAACTAATACTGTGGATCCTCGTGCAAGTTTACAAGTTGAAAGCTAATACATATTTCATTAAGTCACCTTGTTATAGATATATTGTTTCATAGGACGGTACAAATCTGTATTGAAACTGTTTATTGTCCGAGTTACGATTAAAATTATCGGCTTGATCCAAATAATTTTAAAGGCTTAGGGGTTTACATGAGCTCTACATTGTAAAATAATATGAACGCTTATATATAAAGCAGTTCTAAAGTGAATTTAAAAACCAACATTAGCCAACACAAATCTATTAGACGAAACCTAGGTGATTTTATAATATATAGATACTTTCACTGTGTTGTTTAATTACTTAAAGTATCTTAATATTTTAACTAAACTCAACTAAATTTAGGTAATTATTAAATTAACATCTTTTTTACTTAAAGTGCGCTTACATATTAAAGTTACTGAAACAATAGAACTGTCTAAAACATACAATCGCCATACAACCATGTTTTAAATACCCACCTTATTAGTTTAATTCTTTACATACACATTAGTTAACATCCTCTGTTTCTAGTATGATACAAATGCATTTTACTTTAAGCAAATTTCGCTTACAGCCAATAAAAACCCATCCACAGTGTAGATGGGGCGTTATACGAGAGTTAACCCGAGAATGCCACGTCGCCATGTTTACGCTAGGAAAGTAAATGTCAATAAACTACAAGGGCGCCCTCTAGGGGAAAAGTGTCCACGCGTTGTGTTTCAGCAGAAAAGGGGGAATAATGTAAAATACATGTTAAGTCTGTCTAAGATGTTTTTGAAGTACGTCGTAACATTCGGATTTAGTGTAAATTTTTTTAAACAGTACTTTATTTGATTTATAGAAGCAGGCGTTACTTTGCGGAATTCCATATTACAAGCAATATAACAGAACTAACTACTTTGCTATAATCCGCACGGGTTAAGTGAATGCATGCAAAGCCAATGTGTATGAAGCAGGCAAAATCTACGTACCTTATACTAGGACAAGCCACCACATGCACCCCAAGGCGCAATTCACCAGCAACAACGCACACAAAAGCAGCACATACACCCACCACCACAATCTCAATATGTGCTGTATGTGGTGGCTTGTCCTGCATGTATAAGGTACGTAGATTTTGCCTGCTTCATACACATTGGCTTTGCATGCATTCACCTAACCCGTGCGGATTATAGCAAAGTAGTTAGTTCTGTTATATTGCTTGTAGTACTTTATTTTTTTGTGAATCAACAATATCAATTTAGAGACGGAAATTACTAGTATTTTAATGTGATCTGCAGTTAACTGCACTTCACAGTTCACTTAACTTAAATTAATTTAAGTTATTTTAATCTTCTTGACTTCTTGTCATATTTAAAATTTTATGTTTAGTTCTTTTAGTAGCAAAATTGAAATGATGTACTTAAAGTCATCATCATTTCAATTTTGCTTCATAAATTCTCCTATTGAAATATTCCGATCATTACAGAAATCATAAATAAGAAATTTAGACATCATATGCTAAATAAAACAGTAAAATACTTTAATAATTTGAAAATTCTGTTTATTGTCACAAATAAAAAATGTAAACTATTAACTTCCGCTTCAAAGAAAATTAATAAATATGCTATTTGCGTTGCACTACTTAGTTGCTTAAACGATAAACAATCTCTTTGATAAACTCCACCAAGTAAAATCTTTATTGTTTTGAATTTTTATCCGCATAGTGCTAAAGCATACATATTCTACTAGCTTTCAGTTGAAAAGATTAAACTTTTCGCGATTTGCGCTCGGCTTTCGAGAAAATCTTGCAGGTTAAGCTTTAAGCTTCCTATCGTAATTTATTTTACTGCACATTGCAGTTTGAGCTTGGTACTTGACATCCTTTTATAATTCATGCGTTGATCATCATCATTCCCCTGCCCTTATCCCACTCTAAGTGGGGTCGGCACAACATGTTACAAACATGTTGTCACATGATTTGGCTTCGTATTTTACGACCGGCCGCCTGCCTGACGTCAACTTACCTTAGTTGCCTTTTACGACACCTCGGTAAGAAATGAGGGTGGTCTATTCTATTCTGCTGGATACCACACGGCGTTATAATTGATGCGTTGATGTCTTTCAAAAATAAAAGATACTAGTATGCTGCCACTTTTATGAAAATATTTTAAATTTCTATTTAAAAAATTCTCTGCGAAACTTTCAATAGAAGAGATAACAAATTCAAAATATATAAGTATTTCATGTAAAATTCTTCACGAAATCTACATCTTAATGGATTGGAAGATATTCATATAATACAGTTTCGATTTGCATCCGACATTTGTAACTGCTTTGCCCTCAGTAAATACTGCTTATACGGCAGAAACCTTTAAAGATAGATTGATGGTTCACCTTTTTCGGATCGCCACTATAGTGACTTATACGCGGCTTTCATATGCCGTGGCAACAACAAATTGTCTGCAATATTTGCCACGCAAAAGTTGCGCTGAATATTTATGATTGAGGCAATTTAATGTTATATTCGCACGTATTTTTTTGAACCCTTTCTGCTGAGATATTACTATGTCTTCTTTTCTAAGATATTCAAGAGGAGATTGCCGTTTTAATAAAATATTTTTTAAATTTTATGGTCATTTTTTTGTTTTTATGTCATTTAAGTCTGAAGTCTACAAATAAGCATTAAAAAAATTTTCAAGATAAGATAATTGTATCGAAAGAGTCACCTAAATATTATTACTTAATTTTATTACAGAATAATGTGAAATATCTTCAGATATAATAAGGTTCAAGTATATTAGTTCTATGATTTCTAAACTATACAAACTAATATGTCCTTAGAAATTGGTCACCGTCTTCGAAGTAACGCAAAAATTTGTAGATAATTGGATTTTGCACTCGCATTATATCGAAATAAATCACGTGAAGAGTGAATAAAATATTCATTTGGAGTAAATGTCCACAAAAAAGATTATATAAAAGCGAAAATAAGTTTTCCTTTTGTAGGTTTGTATACAATTACCTATAAATTTTTAGGATAAACAGACATTATGTTTAAACGGTATTTTGAGACGGTTAAGATATACATTGTATACGTACATAGTAAAAGTAGTATATTTCAAATCTTATTTAATACTTATCTCTTAATCTAGCAATAAATATGTATATCTTAGGTATATAGGTACATATAAATAATGATCTTAGTCCTGTATACAGCACGTTGATCTATCATAGTAACATTTGCGATTTTTTATCATTTTTGAAAGAAAATTTATGAAGAATTTTCTTAGAACGATTAAGTCTATAAGCCCTTAAATATTTCACGGTCTTAAATATTAAAAGCATCATGAAAACATTAAACAGTCCGCACAAAAAGTTAGAGTATTTGCTACTTAAAGATTAACATCATTAAAATAGCCATTAACATTCTTTACAATCTACTAATATCATATAAGCATTTAATTACACTTTATTCATATCAGACCGATAAAGAAGTCATGATGTTATAAAATCCAGTTAACTTGATCCTATCACGTAAATGCGGCGATAATTAATGTGGCGTTAAAGAGCATTACAGTGGCCATTAAAAACCCAAAGCGCATTTAGAGGGCTATTCTACAGACCGGTTGTAAAATATAATGAGAATGCGAGCACTCTTAACTAATGACCACAAAACTACTTGTAGATAAACAGGACGCTAGGAGAGTATAACCCCTCGCTCGCACGAGAGGAATTTTCGCGACGTAATTTTTACGCCCGTGCGAACGAGGGGTTAGTTTCTTACTTTACACTGAATTAGCTGAGTTACAAAACACATATCCATATTTTTATATTATAAATAGTTCTACTTGTTATTCAGATTAAAGAAAATAATAAATAATATATAATAATAAATAATGGTAAAAATCACAAATAAGATGAAGAACTTAATGGGGTACATTTTAGCTTTACCATTACAAACTCAAACTCAAACTCAAAATATTCTTTATTCAAGTAGACTGTTTACAGTACTTTTGAATCGTCAAATGTTTACAAGAAGTTACCACTGATTCGGAAGTTTGCTCCTACCGAGAAGAACCAGCAAGAAACTCGGCGGCCATTCTTTTTTTTTAAATATATATTTTTTTACAATTTAATTGATGGTTACAAATTAATCGTTGCAGCTTTGTGCGTAACTGACTGCAGTTAAGATATGCTACTATCACTCAAATAATCTTCAATTGTATAGTAAGCTTTATGTAGCAGCATCGTTTTAAGATAATTTCTAAACTTGTGTAAAGGCAAGTCTAGATAATGTTGAGGAATTTTATTATAAATACGTGTACCGAGACCGACAAATGATTTTCGCACCTTTTGGAGGCGCAACCTTGGCGTCATTAGTTTATTTCGGTTTCTAGTGTGTCTGTCGTATCTATCACTATTCTTACTATAAAGGTGAATATTTTTTACAGCAGGAAGGAGGCTGATACAGAAAGTAATACTATACTGTTAAGGATTATAGAGATGATAAGAATACTAGTAGCTACTCTTCGACACTGTACAAGATAGTAATGACTAAATGTCACTAATTATATTAAAAACGAGCAACCAACGAGTTTTTTGGTGGCTTTTCTTGGTAGGAATAACTTTGCGAACCAGCAGTAGGGTTGACGATTCAAACGCACTTGTTTACAAGTTTACTTGAATGAGGAATGTTTTGAATTTGAATTTGATTAAAGAACGAATGGCAAAAAACACGAATATGCTAAATAAATTAATTCTATACATTTTTTATCCACATAAATTAGTGAAAATGTTCTTTTTCGAATTTAAAAGTAATAAAGACTTGTAGCGTCACCGGGCACGACAAGCAAACGCAGATTAACCGTCGAGGGTATAAAATATAGTCTACTTACATTTAAAGATCATATGGCCGCTTTCAGGAATAATTAGCCACAAAATTCACATTTCGCGAAACATTTGTTAGAAAGCGGTCATAAAGTTCTTAGTGACCATTGTTTCGGAATACTGTACACCTGTGAAAAAAGCTTAAAATTAAATATTTTGGAACAATTAGAAATCATTAAGCATAACAATGGCAGCCTCATTAACGATCAGATAAATGTTTCAAGTTCAAGCTTGTTGCACGTGTTCAGAGGTAAAGGTGGGGTTGATCCGACTACTATATAACAATGCTTGTTCGGACAATGCTTCGCTTTGCGATTTTGTCGTGGAGTCTATCTCCTGAAGATGCTTCGGTTGCGGGGCGAAACGATTTTTGAGTTTGTTATAGTGAACGTGTGTAGTGTTTGTGTATTGTGGTGGCAATGGTGGAGGTTTGTGCATGTGTTTTTACGAATCCTGCATGTAACAGGTATGTAGTCCACTATACATTTACCACTATATATATTTTCTATTTACTGTATCGCGGATTATAGCAAAATAATTTTATTATTACTTTTCTATTAACATCGATAAACTATACTGATGATACAATAACCAAAAGCAATAACCATTTTTAAAACTAACGGCGTCATTAAAAAATAATAATAATAAATCCGCTGATAACACAACAAAGTGAATTTATTCTTATTTTGTAAAGTAAACATTTTGTAATGTAAAAAAGGAAAAAATAATGTAGAACATAATATGACATCAACATTACACACCATAAATGTTTTCGCTTTTGTAGAGTTATTGAGACGAAATACGAAAAAAATTGCCGTCACAATATATCAACTTGGGTAAGAAATAAATTTCAAAAGAATCAAGACAAAAATTCATTCAATTCCGCTTTTGGATACAACATAAATCATCGTCAGGTACACCTGACGGCGAAGACGGGATGAAAAATATCAAAATGTTTGAAGAGGTTATCAGATTCTAATGTCAGAATTTTGCTTTTGATATTAAATCGACGTGGCGAAAATAAAAAGTCGAGAGAAGAAAGTTAAATATTGCTTTGAGGATCTTTGATTTCATTTTCACGACCAAAACAATAATCAACTTCATACAACTGTTATACATTCAATTTACTAGTGGTAAATAATTGAATATTTATTTAATTTTCTGTTGCATTAATTGTAATACTACGCTACTAGAGCTCTCTTTCTCTCTCTCTTCTTATACTACTACTTCTTATAATACTCTTCTTTTGTAGCTGCAGCATCATCTTGTCTCGCCTGGTGACGCTGTTAAAGCCCTTATTGCTATTGGCATATTGACAATAAAAGGAAGTAGACGAAATTTTGTCCTGAGCACTAATCTTGAGGAAGCAATACAACAGAACTAACTACTTTGCTATAATCCGCACGGGTTAAGTGAATGCATGCAAAGCCAATGTGTATGAAGCAGGCAAAATCTACGCACCTTATACATGCAGGACCAGTCACCACATGCACCCCCAAGGCGCATCCACCAGCAACAACGCACACAAAAGCAGCACACACACCCACCACCACAATCTCGACGATCGTTTCGCCCCGAAACCGAAGCATCATCAGGAGGATAGGCTTCACGACAAAAATCGTACTAATCTTGAGATTTAAAAAAAAAATATTTTTTTGTATAGTTATATTATGTATTAGTGATATTTTTAACTGTCTGTATTCATTAAAAATTAATAATATAGATAAAAGTAACTGTAAAACTTATTTTATGAAGAGCTCAAACCAATAATTACTATACGAACTTTCTTATGGGTTGAGATTTTATTATTTAGCACAATGAATAGACCCGTCTGAGCCCAAGTGCATACTTTATGCCAGACTTTTAATTCTGTTGACTCTTTACAAATCCCCGTCATTTCAACGTTGATATTTCTACGTAAGTATAACTCAGACTAACGAAGTATAATGAAAGTATTTAATGATTTTATAAATAAATTTTAGTGTTGGAATACAGAGGCAAAAATATATGGCCTTAATATTTATAACGTAATAGCTACCAAATTACTGTAGTACTACTATAAAATCATATTAAAGCTATAGTAGTAGTATAATATATGGTATAGCGTGGAAGTCTAGAGTCCTAGTCCGAAGAGACCTAAGTTCAACAGTGAACGTCTATTGGTAGACGAGAGAAACAGAGTAGTATATATATATATTAAAGTTGAATTTAATGAAGATGTACCACCAATATCTCGTATATATGTTAACCCTTTTTAAGATACAGTACAGATCAAATTTTTCTCCGATTTCCCAACGATTTTTATTTTTGGAAAAAATCTTAAACTTACAAAAAAATATTTCGACATACAAAAATTTTAGTTTCATAACTTGCCTAGTTTCCTCGGTTTCATAAAAGGTTAAAACAGACCCTTATCCTAATCCGGCCTTAGAGACCACCTTAGGCATAATGTTCATAATAGAAATTTGGTCTAGATTAAAATTGTCTATACACTTAGAAAAACATTACGTTTTCCCACTCCAAGACAGCAAAGATCTTACAGTAACATAATAATAAAAGAAAATAATGACTAATGAAACGTCCGCAAAAAAAAGTGCGAAATAAAAACCTAAAAGCTACTATATAACTCGAATATTCGTTGTAAGGACGTCATATTACCCATTTAAATGTTGTAAAAGGTAAGCCTTAACAGCGTCTAGACGGCTAAACTAAATCCGCAAAGCTCATGATTGAGCTTACTAGGAACACGGATTTAGATCCCAATATGACCTCTACGAAGTGAAGCCTCCAAACGATCTCCACTTTATTTGACGTTTTAAAGCGACGTAACGTTCATAAAAGTTACAAGTTACTTGTCATATCATGGAAGTGGCAAGTCCATTTTTCCTTAAAGTTGACTTTGTTTTGGCCTGCAAACATTTATAGCAGTTAGAAGACAAGTACTTTTAAGGATGATTTAAATTATATTTATCAAGAAAAAGTAATGATATGATAATGTCATTAAAATAACAAAACTCTGTGGCAGTGCTTACCTCAGCTTATCTTCCAAATATCTACCTTTTTATTTATTACTAGCAAAGCCCCGCGGTTTCACCCGCGTCCATACAGATCTCGTGGTAGTGGAAAGTCTACGAAATCGAAGTAGATTATTTAATTATAAAAAATGGGTATCATTAGTATTCTTGGAATAAGACTTAACTCACCAAGTGCAGGCCCTGCTATAACGATAGGTTAGGTTTGTTATGGCATTATTTGATTTCGATTTACATTCTTAAATTCGTAAAATCTTTTGATTGGGATGTCGGATTTTAATAATTTAAAAAGTATTTTACAGGTATTGAAACAGTTATTCATAAAATATCATTTAATGGGATAAGGATTAATACAGAGATATGAATAAAATGGTTTGATTATTGTCGGCACTTTTACCAACTTTTACAATGTAAAAAAGTAGTTATATTGGCATAACTATAATAGTTAGACATATGGTATCACGGACTTTTTTGTGGATATTGATACGTTCTATAATACTGTAGAACATTTTTTTGTTCTATCATCAATAGTTTCCGCAGCGCACGCGATAATAGATGTTTACGACTAAATTTTTACCAAGTTATTACAATTTTATTAGGGATCCCTATTTTTTTTGAAAATGACATATAGCCTATGTTGCTCAGTGAAAAAGCAGCTTTCCAATGGTGAAAGAATTTTTGAAATCGGTCCAGTAGTTTTTGCGTGAAAACGTAACAAACATACATACAAACAAACATACAAATCTTTCCTCTTTATAATATTAGTATAGAAAATTTGTGTAATTAAGACGAAAGAAGTAAATCAAATCAAATCAACTGGTTTGGAATGTAGATTTTATCGAGAAGAACCAGCAAGAAACTCAGCGGTCAATCTTTTAAACATTTGCAATTTTTCATCATTAAACCGTAGTCTTGTATGAAGCTGAAAGAATATTCAAATCCAGGCATTTTTATCATCCAAATAATCTTAAATTTTGTAATATGCTTTACGTATATTTCTTACACTTAATTTAAACCTTTCGATAGATTAGTATAGTATGGTTGCGGAATTTTATTGTAGAAGCGAATACCGATATTGACGAATGAGTTGCTAACTTTGCTAACCAAGGACCAATAAGATTTAGCCCGATTTGAACGCATCCAGGGTCCTTATTTCCGCCTTATTCAATAGCCGCCGCGATAACGTTGCGTAAAGAGCTCATAAATGGCCCGATAACTTAGATATCTAGGACGTGATTATATCCGGTTTCTATACAAAACGAATCATTTTTGCACTTTTTATTTTGCAAAAAGTAAGTTAATATTTTATAAGTATTCTTAATTTAACTTTTAATTAAACTACAAAAGATCTATATTATAATAACGCTGACGTTGTTGGCAATATTGTAAACAGTGCCGCTACCGGCTATCTTTTAAACTAGATAACGAATCAACATCTTCACGCTGGCCTGTTTATTCTGCTTGCAGAGAATCCTTTGCAATTCGTAATTAGGGTAAGCCAACATCACAAAATGTACATTTAATTTAAATACATCATTAATGTTGGTTTAAAAGTACTATCATTAGATTTAACTTGCACAAACATTAAAGTAACTATTAAAAAGAGACTGATACATAAAGAAGAAGAAGAAACACTATTTAAGATTACATAAATGAAATAAATTCGTTTTTTTAGAAACTCTGCGACCTTCCACAAGATAGCAATAAATAAATAAAACTAATTATAAAAATTATATTTTGGAAAGAGCTACCACCGAGAAAATATAAGAATTATTTGCCTGCCCCAAAATTTTTAAAGGTCTAAGTTGATGGTGTTTAAGATCAACAAATAAAAAAGACTGTATGCTGTTAGCCCTAACGACTTTTACAGTGTCAGCGGGCGGGACGGGCGAGCGCAGAAGCATCGCCGCGGTTGCGAAATGCGGAATGTTGAGCGCAGAAGCTCTACTAGCGTCGGGGAACATCGTCCTGAGGAGGCCTCCTGTGAGGCCGGACCACGGCTTAGGGCGACGCGTAGTGGAGGGCTGATGGAATGACTTTGATTAGTCTATGCCGGCGAAGACGCTGTGTGTGTGTATTACGTGTTTCTGTGTGAGATATTGAGTAACATCTTCTATTCTTTCAGCTAAAGGCTTTCTCCCTCATTGAATAGAAGAATCCGAAGCTTAAAGAATCACCCCGATTCAATTTTGTTGCACAGGTGTATAGCTTTATTAAAGTGTATAGCTTTGTGACCTCAAAAAATTTGCAAGAACCCGCTGTATGCATTGGTTGATAAAGAAAAAGATAGTTTGGTAGGTTTCATATATTCAAAGACTTCTTTAGGCAAAACGTTCATGATGATGTAGCTTTATGTGTATTTATACATTTAAAAAAAACGTGATCATCGCCTATGATCGCCTACGATCACCTACCACCTAGGAATCGTCGGTTTTTGGGCCACGGATCGTTAGTCAATATACGGATGTTCGTGTGGACACTTGCATGATGATGCCAATTATTATAGATGATCACACGATTAATGATCATCGCTTATAGTGTTAGAGCAAGGATTGAAAATTTGTTGGGGCGTTACCAGACTTGATAGGAAATTATATCTTGAACAGATTATCAAAGTTATTTCCCGCCGCAAGCAGTCGCTATTTCCGGAAAACTAAGATTAACTTGATATGCTATGTGTGTTTTTTTTACAAAAAGGCTTTACAAGGGCTATATAATCACAAAGTTATAAAAATTTGTTATAAATAAATGATATAACTTTTTACCATCATCCTCCTGCCCTTATCCGACTCTAAGTGGGGTCGGCACAACATGTGACAAACATGTTATTACTTGAATTGGCTACGTATTTTACGACCGGCCTGACGTCAACTTACCTTAATCGTATTTTACGAAACGTCGGTATTAAAGAGGGTGGTCTATTCTACTCAACTGGATACCACACGGTGGGTCAATTCATCTTAGTAGCCTTTTACGACATCTCGGTAAGAAATGGAATGGTCTATTCTACTCAGCCGGATATCACACGGCGGAAATGATATAACTTTTGTAGTTATTAAATATTTGAGCTACTGAGCATATTTCGTGATGACGTATTTCCTTCGGAAGTGTCAAGATTGACTCGATAGTGTCAGTTCGGTTATTGTACATACGATAACTAATTTCAGGTTACTATGATTTATTTTTACTTACTATATATTGTTAGTCGTTTTGTGGCTTCTAGCGCGTCTACCGGGCGTGGGTTTACATAGACTATTAAAGTTGATGATACAACTAAAATTATGATGATAATAACAATAATAATAAATAATAATAACTGAAATTATGCAATAAAAGAGACCATTTGTAGATATTATTTTACATGTGAGAGAAGCGAGATGTTTTCACATTTGCTACACGTGCTTGAGGAAAGCTGTGGTAAATTCAGCAGTATAATATACAATAACAATAAAGGCGTCAGTTTGCGACATCATAGAAATTCCACGGCATATCTGGGAACTTCAATGTTTTACTCGCAATTTTCCACGACGCTTTTGATAGATGTTTCAAATTTCGCAAATACTGGCGCTGTATTAATACTGTATTTAATATGGCACGTTGTTGCCTTTACCTTGAGAATCTTGAGTAAAATCTTATTTAATATTTTATTTATTTGCGGGCGGTGTCGTCTAGCCGCAAGTACAAATATCATATGACCGTGTTCATTTACACAATCATAATCTTTTACTCCTTGTTTAAGAAAGCAAAATAAATCAATCGTCCTTTTTTATATCCAATATCTGACAGTAAATAGATTTACGTATAATTATGTTATACCTTCTTCTTCTTCTTCTTCGTCAGCCGATGGACGTCCACTGCTGGACATAGGCCTCTTCATGGGATCGCCACACCACACGATCTTGCGCCACCTGGATCCAGTGGCTCCCTGCGACCTTTTTGAGGTCGTCTGTCCACCTCGTAGGGGGTCTACCGACGCTGCGCTTTCCGGTGCGGGGTCGCCATTCCAGCACCTTAAGACCCCAGCGCCCATCGGTTCTCCGCACTATGTGCCCCGCCCATCGCCACTTCAGCTTCGCAACACGCTGAGCTATGTCGGTGACTTTAGTTCTTCTACGGATCTCCTCATTCCTGATTTGATCTCGTAGAGACACTCCGAGCATAGCTCGCTCCATCGCCCGCTGAGCGACTCTGAGCTTTCTTATAAGGCCCATAGTGAGCGACCACGTTTCGGATCCGTAGGTTATCACTGGCAACACGCACTGTTCGAAGACCTTAGTCTTCAGACACTGAGGTATTTCGGACGAAAAGATCTCGCGTAGCTTCCCGAACGCTGCCCATCCGAGTTGGATTCGGCGGCTAACCTCTTACTCGTCTACAATTTCGAGTGCAGAGTTCTCAACGATGACCGGGTGGAGCCTGACATGTTATACCTACGTGAAATTTATTTATTTGATTTCTTTATTTTAAAAGCTGGTAATATATATAATAATATTTTAATATAATATTTAAATAAAGAGAATTGTCTTCAATAACACATATATTTAAGGTGCTTTGAGATAAGCCGCACAAATCTGCGATACTACTGGACTTACTCCTAAGAAAGCCTACAGTTTCTTTCTGATATTTTTTTTATTATAATTTATAATGTAAATATTCATCCTGTTTTGTAAAAAAAAATTTAGGTACTTTTTTTATCTCACATATTAGCCGGTGTATAAGCTTTAATCGTACCAAATTTCATCAATATCAGTCCAGCGGATTAGCCGTTAAAGCATAAAAAACAGACACACTTTCCCATCTTCTTATATATGAAAATGAATGTTTGTCTGTATGTCAATTATAGACTCTGAAACTGCTGAACCGATTGTAATGAAATGTTCAGATAATGTTTATATTGACCCTGCGGACGTTCCTGTAAAGTTTAGTGGTGATCGGAGCATATTTTTAACCGTCAGAATGAGCTACAGCAACGCATGGCCGGAAAGCTAGTTTATAATAATAGATGTCAATGTGTATTTAATATTTAAAAAGTAACCTACAATATTTTTGAGTACATAGGTAATAATCTACCTATCCGTTACAAAAGTTTCACTCAACGTGCATAATAATATGCGACGGCGAAATTAGGAAGTTATCTCGCAACGGTTCCGCGCTATTCATCCGCGTGATGAATAGTTCCCTGTAACGTTACAATATTCACGAACGTCTCGACTGGGGTGCATAGTTTCGGCGCAACTTTACTTCGACGTTGTGACTGCGACAATTTATATCGGTAATATTATATTACACATTTTCAACGCAAGCCTAGTGGTTCGAATGTGTTCGATGTCGATGTGACGCAATTTTTATATTCCAAACTGTCGCGGCTCTAGTCTGGTCTAATAAGGAATCTATGATAATATCTTAGGATAGAATTAGAATTAGGACTAACGTAACTAGTTTTTAGTTAATATAGATACAGGCTGGGGCTAGACGGTTGCGGCGGTGGTCGCACGTCTTCTGAGTGTCACCCAGCGAGCTGCTGCACGCAGTTCCCGCCGCGATAACGTCGTGTAAAGAGCTTATGAATAAGTGCCCCGGACGGGTTCGAAACTAGCCGGGCTAATCCGATAAAATTAGACGTGAGTATAGCCGGTATCTATGTTAACTATGAATACTACTCACGATAGTAACTCGTTTTAACCCCATACTTCAAGCCCAAGGTGTTGGAATGGCGACCCCGCACCGGAAAACACAGTGCTGGTAGACCCCCTAAGAGATAGACTAACGACCACAAAAAGGTCGCGGGGAGCCGCTGGATTCAAGCGGCACAAGATCCTATGTTGTGGAGATCCAATAAAGAGACCTATGTCCAACAGTGGACGTCCATTGGTTGACAAAGAAAAAAACTTCAAGCCCTTATTCATGAGCTCCTTATATGGCGTTAATTTAGTTCCTTGGGTTTGTCAGGTTCACCCGATAAAATAAGACGTGAGTTTAGTCGGTTTCACGCATTAATCTTATGATAGAAAATTCAAAAATGTACTATATAACTGTCTTAGGCGGCCGAACTATATATTAGACTCTTCAATAAAAGGAGAAAGTTTATTTTACTTTTTTCATTATAGTTCTTATCTTAACGACAGTAAGGGTCAACTTTCTCTGAAAGAGATATCTCTAGAGAGATTTTAAAGGCTGAGAAGTGTTAAAATTATTATTGTGTATAATCCTTTATTGTTAACAATTTGTGATAGAATAAATGTCTGACTAAGGTGGCGTTAAAAATGTTTTAGCAGTTCTTAAAACCCGTAATTAGGACGAGGCCTCATTAGTGCGTTGCGTCGCTTCGACGCATCGGAACATCGCATTGCAAGTAACACCTACTTTACGTTGGGGCTGGGAGAACGCAACGCAAGAGGGTATGCACGCTGACTAGTTGACGCTGATCTTCAGCAATGTATCACTGTTCGTCGTGGCAACGGAGCTCCGACAACTCATTACCCTTCATCCTGCATCGTCTCGTTCGTCGGTCCGTCGAAACGTAACACGCGGCTATGAAGCAGTCTAATGGGCTATGTAATAAAAAAATAAATGAAATAATTATGACGCAGCGAGGACGCAACGCAGAGCAACTAACTAATGGGGTCTCGCCCTTATTCCTTTAATGTATATTTTCCTTAACGCTCTTTCCTTCCTTGCCTATGCGAGTAACCACAGTAACATTAGCAGAAGGGACGCGTTATACTTTATTGTGCCCATTTTATATCCGTGAGATCAAAGTAATCTTTCTTATTCAATAAAGAATACTTAAGAATAAAGCAGAAACTCGAAATATTATAATATTTAAATTATTATATTATTAAAAATATTTGTTACACGCAACGATTCCATAGTGTGTGTCTATCTTATAAAACGATCATGATTGATACCGCGTACCTTTTGTTTAGAATTGTTTTTATAATATTTAGAAATAATAAGAATGTTTTGTCTAAGAATATGATAACAGTAAAAGTTTTTATTTAAGTATAAAAAATCATTTTGTACTTTAAGTTAAAAGTGAAGATTTTGTGAATGAAAAAATTAAACTTATTGATTATAAAATTCAGTATTTATATTATAAAGTTTTCGGTTAAAATATGAATTTCACGTTTTTCATATTTAGGCTTTTCCTACAATAATTCTGTTAGGTGTTTTCAATAGTTCTCCTCCGCTTAATGTTTCATGTTTTCACCTACAAATTTCAAGAGTATTTCTGAAAGGAGATAATTTTGGTTATGTTAAAATAAATGGCAAAATATCCATTTATTTTAAAGCCTCATATCCCTCTTCATCTTAGACTGCCTCTATGACAATAAGAGCCATATAAAACGACAAATAAATTATGAAATAAAAAAAAATCTAGTCTGTTCAAAAACAAATTGGGAAATAATTAACAACTTAACAACGAAATGAATGCACCCTAACGAGCAGATTAACTCGCAATCTCTCCCTTTTAATCTCCAAGGAAAACTCTTTACTGGCCTTGCAAGTTTATGAGTAAAACACGCATTACGCATACTCAAAACTCAAGGTTTTTCAGTTTTAATAGGCATATAGTTTCCTGTTATTCTAACACTCTAGTCAATACGTATATTAAAATAGAGGTAATAAATTTGAAATCCATTTTAAGACACGATTCTGACGCGAAAATATATATTTTTTAATTTTTGGCTGCTTGAGAGTTCGTGCGCGCTAATCTAAGTATCCGATTTGGATGTTGTTTAAATAAATTTAAAAAAAGATATTTTGTACACTCCGACACTGGTACTCAGACTATTTTTGTTTTTGTCGTTTCTGAAGCGATTGCATCAGAATCTCGCTACCTGGTTAACATATATTACAGTATTCATGAGAAGCATAAAATCTTTCTTTGAGTTGTGGACTGGCCTGAAACTGCTTGTTTATTATTTTAGAGATTCCACACTTTTACTGCCATATTTAAGCACTAGGTACTTAGTCTTTTAACCGATTTTGATGGGATTTTTATTGGAAGGGGGTTGTGTGGTAAAGTAGCCCACTTGAACACCTAAAATTCCCACAGGGTCGAGATTTACGGGGAAAAAAAATTGTGACACACTGATGTACATGCCGACGACTACGAGAGCATACTTCTATGTAATAAAAATAGTACAGAATTTTTTCAGAATTCATACTTCAATAGGGTAAAATAGGAAACG
This sequence comes from Morpho deidamia, assembly GCA_947086505.1. Taxonomy (NCBI): domain Eukaryota; kingdom Metazoa; phylum Arthropoda; class Insecta; order Lepidoptera; family Nymphalidae; genus Morpho; species Morpho deidamia. The sequence continues at coordinate 9,808,738 of CAMTZC010000007.1, read as the reverse complement.
AAAAACTAAGAGCATAATGAAATATAAATAAGAATATTATAAAGTTTACATGAAATAATTAGAATACGAACATCCCTCAATACAAATAGTATTTTAGAATAATATAATATAATAACAACACATTTTACAAAATTGCAAACAAATAAAAAAGGTAATCGTACCAATTAATATTCCGACACCCATAAATATAGCCTTAGCATTGCATTAAGTGGAAGACTGAAAGGATTTAAAATTAACAGAACGTACATATAATAAAAGGCTTTATGGTTCCATTAAAAGACTACGCCCGAAACCGTGGCAGTCTTAGGCGCTGTTAACAGAGGTGACACATAAATCTGCGAAGGTATTCTGGAGGAACTCTCGAGACTTACGACTATGAGACCGCTTTATTTTCTAACAGCAATTGAGATAAGTAAACAAAGGACTCGACGCTTGGTTTAATTTTATCACGTCAAATTATTAAAACATTCTTCCACGTAGTTGCTCCTGTGTATTTTAAGACGAAAAAAACTTAAGTATTGCTCATTAAATTAAGTGTACTTTAACATGCTTGAAAGTGACGGTAATTTGTTGGTGGGTATCTTCTCTTTCATCGTCCTCTTAGATTCCGTAAATAAAATTACTTATATTTTCTTATATCGCGGATTCATCATCATCATCCTGCCCTTATCCCACTCCAAGTGGAGTCGGCACAACAAGTTATAAACGTGTTGTCACAGATTAGGCTATGTATTTTACAATCGTCCGCTTGTCTGACGTCAACTTACGTTAGTCGTATTTTACGACACATCATTAAGAAAGAGGGTAGTCTATTCTACTCAACCGAATACCAAACGGTGGGTCAACTTACCTTAGTCGCCTTTTGATAACACCTCGGTAAGAAATGTGGGTAGTCTATTGTACTCAGCCGGATACCAGACGGAGGGTCGACTTACTTTAGTAGCTTTTTACGACACCTCGGTCGGTCTTTTATTATATTATATATACATTAGATTATAGCAAAAATATATTTTCATTACTTTTGTATTATGGAGCTCTGATAAAACCTGATTCTATAAATCATCGAATTCCTTTTTACTAAAAACTATACTAAAAACAAATACTAAATTAAAAATTGCTCATTTTTTACTATATAAAAATCCTTACTCCTAAAACTCCTTACTTACATACTCGTTTTTTTGACGTCTCATTTTACTGTTTTAGAAATGAACACTTTTCTGGTACTATTCCAAAGGTCATTGTACTGACGATTGTGCCATACGCAGCAAGGACCGGGTGAAAGGTGAACAGTTAAAGCAGGACAGGAAGTTCCTACAGCTAAGGCAGTCTTTCAGACCGTTTGTAAAGCGGAGTGTTTGAAATTGTGCAATCCCTGATGTGTAAAAACTTTAAACAGAATAAATATTCAGTGTAAAAATATTTCTAAAGTACTTTTTTTAAAATATTTTCATTTCTACATAAAGTTTTAATGATTACGAAGAATTTTATAAAAGTGCAAGCTGTGATAACCCAGCGGTGAGACCGTGCGACTCTTTCGAGGGGGTCTCGGATTCGAACCCCGGGCACCAATGAGCTTTTCTGTTAAAAACTTATATGTTTAATTTACCAATTTCACAAAAGTAATTAACAATTTCATAAAAGTAAAATTATCTTGCTATAATCCGAAATAAATTAAGTAGGAAATATATATAATGATAAATGTAGAGTGGACTATTCGTTTTCATAACTGGAACATGCAGCATTCGTTAATAGCACATGCACAAACCTGCAACACCGCCACCACAATACACAAGCATTACACACGTTCACTGTCACATACTCAACATTCGTTTCGCCCCGCAACCGAAGCATCATCAGGAGATAGACTCGTCGACAAAATCGCAACGACAAAAAAGTGAACAAAATAAGTTGTTTTGTGGCAAATCGCAATAAAGTGTAGCGTAGTGCCTACAAAAACTCGTAAGCGTTAAAAAGACATAATTTGAAAGAGCAAGAATACAAAAGCTTCTTTAATAGTTCATAGCATGATATCATAGATGGCATTAAAATAAGGATTACAATGTATCTAAATCAATTAAGTTCAATTTTGAATTCGATCAGTTTAATACTAAGGGTGCGATATCTCTAGAGAAATGTGGTGATATGTATAACCTACCAATCCGCATTGGAGCAGCGTAGGTCTTAGCTCCAACCCTTCTTGACTTGACTGCCCGTTAGCGCTATGGGTAGTGACCCTGCCTTCAGCTCGCGGGTTCGTATTTGTATTTAAGTATGTATTTAAACTTATATATGTAGTATATCTACCAGTTGTCCGTCACCCATAACACAAGTATTAAGTTACTTACTTTGGGGACGGACGACCGAGTGTGTAAATGTCCCATATATGTATTTTATTATCATTTATTATTTATTTATTCTCTCTAAAACCGAAGAGAGGAGGCCTATATACATAGAGAGTCACAAGCCGTTGCGTTACTTATAAAAGTGCTATTAAATATTACACAACTAAAAATAACGCATCACGCGCATATAATTTCCAACACGGTTAGCACATCGTTAACTTCTATTCATTCACACTTAAATATATCTCATAGTTATTCAAATTAGATACTCATATTACACTTCTTTTCACGCCCGATATTAGCAACGTGAATGTAATCCTTCAGTAGCAATTATTTATTCTTTCCATTCTAGAACTCGTTATAAACGTTCCTTAGAAAAATCAGTTTCACTTGTATCAAAATTATGGTCCTTGAACGAATGAAACGCTTACAACTAGCTTATAATTTCCCGTGAGACTTGAACACAGTTATCTTTTCTTCTATTCGTGACAAAAACACATCCATTTTCTTTTAGTTATTTAAAGTTGAACCAGGATTAGCTTTTATTAGATTGGTAGTTTATATAGAGATTTCACACCATATTTATGATATCGTTATCTTCAATATAATTGCACGTTTAGCTTCATCTCTGATGAATATTATTTACATATTTTCGATTTGTTCACAAAATTACATCATCACGGTTAAGGAAGCCGTTTACATTACATTAATGAGAAGAATGATTGTATCATTCTTCTCATTAATGTAACAGTTCATTTAAGTAAATTTAAAAGTTACGCCGTGTGGTATCCGGCAGAATAGAATAGACCACCCTCCTTTCTTACCGAGGTGTCGTAAGAGGCGACTAAGGTATGTGCTGTGTGGTATCCGGCTACATAGAATAGACCACCCTCATTTCTTACCGAGGCGTCGTAAAATACGACTAAGGTAAGTTGACGTCATACAAGCGGCCGGTCGTAAAATACGTAGCTAAATCATATGACAACATGTATGTATCATGTAGTGCCGACCCCACTAAGAGTAGGATAAAGGCAGGAGAATGATGATATCATGATTAGAACATAGAGTTAATAAATTTAGTTTATTTTCTATATTAACTAGAAATACGTGCGGCTTCGCTCGCGTGAAATTCAGTGTTAAGCATGTTATAGTCGCTCGAGTCTCGGCTTGAGACTATCTCGCTCGCTACACCGCTTTTTATACCTATTCCCCCCTTTAAACTACAAACGACACCAGTTTTTTACTACCCCCACTAAAAATTATTGTAAAACGACCTTTTCAGCTCAATTTACATGTAACGGTTATGTGCTAAACCTAAACCTTTCGGAGGATTGCGTTGCGTTATCTTTTAGTAAAAACCGTACTAAAATCCGTTCAGTAGATTTTAAGAAAATCGATTACATACAGACAGACAGCTTTGGGGACTTTAATTTATAATAAGTATAGATTAAGAATACTATACTAGAATAGGGGTCAGTTATTAAACTAGAGCAGGGACCCATACTAGGGCAGCCTTGTAAGTGAGTGTCGCAACAAATAATAAGAGAGGGAAGGTATACTTTTATTTGTCTAATCACCCATAAAAAACTGAGACATATTATATTTATAATATAAGTCGTATTAGTCTTCTTTTTATTTTCAATGGACACATTTTAGGATTGCTCGTACTCTTGTATATAACTCTATGAAAAACCATCACGAATTAATAAAATAATCATTCAAATACTTTCTAAATTAAAAATAATTAAGACTTAATTTTTTATAGGTCTAGGTTTATAATGATTCATAGAAATAGGCTTTACTTTGCGGAATTTCATTGTACAAAAGTTTAAGTAGAATTATTTTGCTATAATTCGCGTTTGTGTGTATGAAGGAAGCGTAATGCGAATTTGTATAATACTATTTTTGCGTGGAGCCTATACTTCTGATGATTCGGTTTCGCGGCTTAACGATCGTAGAGATTGTAGTAGTGAATGTGTGTAGTATTTATATGGAGTGTTACTGGTGGCGGCGTTTTGTGATACTTGTGGTGACTCGTCCTGCGTGTATAAGGTACGTGAACGTTGCCAGCGTCATACACTTAGCATTAGATAGATTATCTTAACAAATGCGGATTATAGTAAAATAATTCTATTGTAACTTCTATTCTAAGTCGATAGGTTATGTAGTCTGCATATGCCTTTTTAATAAATCTAATCAGTTAATAATTAAATACAATGATTAAAACACCGATCCTTTTCCTAATGTATATGAAATAAGATTTAAATTGTTTATTTATTTCAGTTTTATAAAGTTTATTTTAGAAAGCGGTACGGAAATAGCATGTGTTTGTGGCGGGAAATTAACTGGATAATCTGTTCAGAATATCATTTCCTTTTTCGTTACTCCTGTTGCGGGTTTTACACTCAAGAGATTTTACTCACACTAGGAATAGCTTTTACAGTAACTTTCTTTATGTTACATTAAATGTACGCTTAAACTTTTAATACTTTCTTATTTTACAAAGCAAATCAATTTACGCTCTTAGGAACTCAGTCCACCAAAGGACTCTGCAAGTTGAAGGATTAAAATTCTATTTTTTTTTTCTAAATAAATTAGCATACCTAACTAAATTCCACTTAAAATATCGGTGAAGTATATATAAGCACTAAAGAAGCTTCGATCAATTTGCTGCTCTAAATAAGTGTACACAAACTAAGTTGGAAAAATCTAAAATATTTAAATTTTTTTTAATAAAATAAGTAAAAGTGTTTTTCTGGCAGTGTGCAGTGAACCTGACTTCAGCTCCGCGGGTCGCAGGTTCGATTCCCGCCGAGGGCCAACATTTTCTAAATACAATTTGTTGGTTCTTCGAGTCTGGGATTTTTAGTATTTAAGTATGTATTTCAAAATTATGTATATATTTACAACTTGTCTGCCATCCATTACCCAAGTATTAAGTTACTTCCTTTGGGGATGGACGACCGTGTGTGTAAGTGTCCCAGATATTTGTTTATTAAAAGTGTAAATAAATATGATTAACAGGAAGCCGAGAAGATTTACGATCTAAGTGTGATCACTTAGATCGTAAATCTTCTCGAGTTGCCAATCAAAAATTCTCCTCGGTCTACGTGCGTTCATATGGAATACTCCTTTCTGTATTCGACCTTTGCTCCGACGCTTAAATGAGACTCTCTTGAGACGTTGGTATACGTTTTATTACTAAATTTTAAAAACAAATTTAAAAGTAATTATAACTTTTTTTTACGTGCTCGCCAAAGATTCTTTGTAAGGAAAAAATATTATAATTCTTACAGAGAAACGTTTCAAGGGTGAACAAAATTTTGCGGTTGAAAGAACTTTAACTTTTCCCATACTTTGTGATTTTAATAGTACGTATTCTTTCTTAATTTTCTGCTTGGATTGTTATTACATTCAGTAGTAAATACAGCTCGTTTAGTAAATGACTAGTCGGCTGATATATAAAAAAGTAACGGTTATATAACTACTTCAAGAACTCTTCCTATAACTTAAGTTAATGGAATAGGATACTAATTGTTTCTTCTTCTTATATGCAGATAAAATACTAATACGACCGAAGCAATATTATAATTGGGGCTGTCATAGTTTTAATTATTATTTATTTTATCTGTGGGCGTCGTCCTTAACGATATATATAGAGTTATCTACGCGACGACGGGTTATAAATACAATAGTGCAATGTCAGGCACGCAAAGTATGAACTATGCCTTGTAGACTATAGCTCTCCAATGTAGACGGTGATACTACTGGCAGTTACTACTCTCAGATACACGAACTATAAACCTATATCAGAAATTCAATATATATGTTAATATAATTATATGCCAATTTAATAGACCGGACCACATGTAGCTACGCCGCACCATAACTAAATGTGATAGATCATATTTTATAGGTTATTTTATATAGGAATTTGAACTAAAGGAAGCCATCAAAAAGGGATGTTTAGGATCAAGTTTTCGGGTTTACGACCAGTATAGTTGGTAGACCGCAATCAAGTTTATACACTAGAACTAGCTATGCCAGCGGCTTCGCCCGTGTAGAAATCTGCGTGTCACAATTTTTTTCTATAATTCAAATTTAAAAAATAAAAGTAGTTATTGTGAGTTAACCATAACAGATAAAATGTCTATGCTATCGCGGAATTTTTTGTAGTAGTTTTATAGACCTACAATTCTCTAGTACATTACTTTAGCGTATCTCTGCTAACTTTCGCAGCGCACGCGACTAAAGCTCCCAGCAAGCAAGTTTTTTAACAACTGCGCGATCTCTTCAACACAATTTACATAATACCGATATGTACTATTTACCTAAACCATCCGGAAGTATTGCACTATCTTTTGGTGAAAACCGTACAAAGATCCGCTTAGTAGATTTTGAGAAAATCGATTACATACATACAGACAGCTTTTTGGGACTTTGTTTTATAATAAGTATAGATAATATTATATATATCCGTGTGGTCATTGTATTCAAGTAGGGATTTAGTAAAAATTCATATCTATGTAGTTTGACGCACAGTATGTAACCTTTTAGGCTTTTAATCCGTACTTGTCTTTTAATATAGGGTAATGTGCCAGATTTTGTCTAAGGATTCACAAGCTTTAAACCTATAATTTGAAAAATTTCGTCATTTTCAAATCATGACGTGAATGAAAAATGGACATTATATGTTACTCATATAGTTAAGAAAGAGGCAGCCGCCGAATCTAGCTTAGGTAAAAATCATTCACGGCATACACCCGACTTATTGAATCCTTAGTTCCTAAATTATTAAATCATAGAATTACTGTTATGACTTAAAGATTAGAAACTTGGAGGCCTTCTCTCACCGGGTGGTATAAAGAACTATGCTTAATGTATCTCCACGTTTTCTAATTAGAAATGAAGAAGTGTATGGAAGAAACAGAACTTCCGTAGTAGCTAAAATTACCATAGCTTAAGTCGAAGTTATGCTTCTAAAGTATAAGAATGTTAAGAGTGGTGATAATTTACACCACAAACGATGCTTCGACTCTCATCCGTTGTAAAAACATCATCATCCTCCTGCCCTCATCCCGCGTTAAGTGAGGTCGGCATAACATGTTATAAACAAGTTATCACATGATTTGGCTACGTATTTTACGACCGGCCGCCTGCCTGACGTCAACTTACCTTAGTCGTATTTTACGACCCCTCAATAAGAAAGAGGGTGTGGTCTATTCTACTCAACCGGATATCACACGGTGTGTCAACTTACCTTAGTCGCCTTTTACGACACCTCAGTAAGAAATGAGGGTGGTCTATTCTACTTAGCCGGATACACACGGCGGGTCGACTTACCTTAGTCGCCTTTTACGACACCTCGGTAAGAAATGAGGGTGGTCTATTCTATACAGCCGGATACCACAGGGCATATTTGTAAAAACATTCAGGTCTAAAACAATATTGGTATTCGAACAAAATCTGTTTTAAAGTCGGCAAACAACATAACTCATTTTTGAAACTTTACAACGATTCTCTAAATATGCGCATAAAAGGATCCAAATTTGCTTTTATAAATCTTGCTGAGCAATTTGAATTTGAAGTTAGCATACGCTTTTACATACGTTTTATACAAAAAACTCTATATTATCTCTAGGGGTGCCTAAAGCTATTCGTACTTCAACACTATCAACTGTTTATTTAGTAACTGAATCCATTTTCTCAAGCCTTAGTACTTTGTTGTGCGGAAGATCGATTACAATCTCTGTTAAATTGTTAACTCTAGTGCTTATATATAAACTAGCAAATCCTTAACTTTGTGAGCGTAAAATTGGTTTATTATCTCGAGGGATATCAAAACTCCGCAGAGCACTCGAACGCTACGCTCAGTCTATCAACTATGAAATTGGTAATGAAATCTGTTTTGTCAAGACTTAGAAAGTGCGATAAGTATTGCAAGTTAAATCGACTACCTCTGTAGCATACAGCCACATATAGTTCATATTAATAAATAAATAAAACATATTAATAAATATGTTGTGTGGCGTCCGGATGAATACAATAGAGCACCCTCTTTCTTACGGAGGGGTCGTAAAATACGACTAAGGTAAGTTGACGTCAGGCAGACGGCCAGTCGTAAAATACGCGGTCAAATCATATGACAGCATGTTTGTTACATGTTGTGCCGACTCCACTTAGCGTGGGATAAGGGCAGAAGGATGATGAAAATAAATTAATAAATATAATAAGGTATTTTTTCTTTCTGTACCATTTCTTATTCAACTAACTTACCTACTTATTACCTACCTAGGATTTAGTTAATGAAATGTATTCGTGTTATACATCACGTCGTATCTTTCTAACACCTTTGGTTCCATTGCGTACCAAAGACGCAATAACCTCCTTCAAAGTTTAGTCTATTATGGTTATTATATACACATAAACTTAACGCCTAATGTAGCTACAGGTAATTGAATATAAATAAATGTCAATTCTAGGCAAAGGGCTGTCTCCTTGGAGACTGAGAATGGAACTTTAAAGCACCTCTTCTCCAATTGAGTGCCGTTTGAACCCATGATGTCTTAATAGGGGTCACATACTTCAGCAGGCAGTTCGGCCATCGAAATTTTACACCTGATAATTAATCAGTTAAATTCACAATAATAAACACGGTTTCGCCGGTCCGAACTCATCATCATCATTCAGGTGAGGTCGGCACAACATGCTACAAACATGTTGTCAAAAACATGTCAGATTTGGCTACGTATTTTATGACCGGCTGCCTGCCTGACGTCAACTTACCTTAGTCGTATTTTACGACCTTACTAAACCGGATACCACACGGTGGGTCAACTTACCTTAATTGCCTTTTACGACACCTTGGTAAGAAATGAGGGTGCTTTATTATACACAGCCGGTTACCACACGGCGGGTCGAGTTACCTTAGTCGCCATTTACGATACCTCGGTAAGAAAATGATTCGGCAGTCCGAACTATCTATCATACATTAAATATTGATATATGTATATTTCAGTTTTGATGTATTTTATGAAAAAAGACTCAAGAGCTAATCGGTGTCGTCATTAAATTTATCGATCGACATTTCGACGAAAATTTCATAGCAGTATTCGAGCGCCTTAAATATCTTTACGACATTTTGAGGAGAGTAACCGAATTAAGTACGGGAGATGAGTATTAGGCTGTTTCCGCGTGAAGGCAAATCTGTTTAGTACGGAGACAGAAAATGCTGGGAGAAAATCAAATATTAGCTTTCAAACTTCCTTTGATTACTGACATTTTCATAAGATGTATGTGAACTGGATGGATATGGAAATTATTTCTGTCATTCAAAATGTCATACAAAAGTCAAATTGTAATATAATATTCATTCTTACGAATATAAATATTACTGAAAAACCTTAAAGATCCGCTTTTAAAGGTATTAAAGGGGATATACCTTTTACAAACGGACATTGTTGAAAAGAATAAATAAATTAAAAAATTAAAAAAAAAATTACCAGTTAAATAATTAGATTAAAGACAATAATATTATTCTATTTAAACTTAAAGGGAAAATTTATAAATCGGTTATAAGACCTGTCGTAATGTATGGATCAGAATGTTGGGCAATGAAAAAGATGGATGAAAGAAGAGTGCATACAAATGAGATGAGGATGTTAAGGTGGATGTGTGGTGTGACAAGATTGGATAAAATAAGAAATGAGTATATAAGGGGAAGTATGAAAGATGCGCCCATTGTAGAAAAGATGAGAGGTGCAAGATTGGGATGGTATGGACATGTAATGAGGAGGGATGAAAATACTAAATAAAACTAAACGAGTGTTGGATATGAATGTAGATGGATATGTGACTAGAGGGAGGCCTAAAAAGAGATGTTTGGAATGTGTGAAGTATGACATACATATAAAAGGAGTAGCGCCAAAGCTGACGAATGATAGTAGAGAATGGAAGAGGAAAACATGTTGTACCGACCCCACTTAGAGTGCGATAAGGGTAGGAGAAAGAAGAAGAATATTATTATATTATATCGGATTTTGCATGGTTATAAAAAATCATAAAACATGTGCAATTCTTGAGGAAGGATTAAGTTGATAGCAAATTCGGGTAAGCCGCGATGCAGCGGGCAGAGTTAGTATAAAATAATATATAAATTTGCAAATCTTTAGGAACTTTAAATAATTGTAAAATTACTAGTTATCAGATACTATAAGTTAGTATACTAGTAGTATAGTAATACTAAGTAGTAGGAATATCTTATTATATTTTGATGATAAAAGTAGCACAACTTAGAATAAAGCTAGAGTAACTAAATTCAGATAACATAAAACTATATGCATATACTTTAAGGTTGTTAAACTAGTAAAACTTCAATCTGTACTACAAAGCAACCCAATAGTTCCTCGTTAACAGACAAACCGTTCAACCGATCCAACCTTGTGTCAACGAAGTGCGAATGTTTCGTGGTAATTGATTTTATGCCCTGTATCTGCGTGAACGCTTACTTTGTTTTCGTTTTTGACTTACCATTTAGCAACTACAGCTTTGAAATTCGCTTTGAGAATTTTGACAGGCGATCAATTTGGAGCGTCTGTTGGTTGTACACTTACTCATGTTTAATTAACTAACCTTTAGCTTTTGCCATATTCGCTGTAGTGGTTTTAAACGTGTGATGCTTAACTACAGTTTACGGTTTACGGGTACAAATTTACAGCACGCATTTGCTGATTTTTGATCAAAATTTATATGCTTAATTGATCTTTCCCACAGGCTCATAATGCGGGAGGAAATCTTCGCGTTGAAACCTGGTTGTGCCCAGATAATTCTCGTGACACGAGCAACCTGCTAATTGCCATGAAACAATGCGATAGCAGTTTCACTTCAGTCATTTTTATCGTAACTTATATATAACTTACCGGATATAAATTATTTCTATAGTACACTAAAGCATATTTAAAAAACCCAAATTTATCTAGTTTAATGACAAATAATTCAATTTAGATGGCACAATCTCTAAATCCCTAGAACTAGATTAATAGTAAATTTACGCAACAAAACAAAACATGTAAAAGATTTGCAAATAATAACTACATAAGAAAGAATGATAACATAGTGTTTCTTGGTAATCAAAATATATACTCATCTGTTTCCTTTATTTAAATGCGTTATAGGAAAATACTATTGTTTGTCACTTTACCTATTAGTAGTGTTATTCTTTCTGGGAAATGTTTTTCTTTAATTGCGAACAGTATCAATAATTAACAATTAGTCTCATAATTAAAAAATATAGATAATGACGTTACGTATTTAATGGCAAATACCCACAAACAGATTTCCGTCATTAGTTGACAATTACAAAGGTATTTATTAATGTCAATAATAGTATACTATCAAGGAACATCTGCAGAATACACTTAGTTGATCTTGTAAAGGTGTTTGAATAGTTGCATATAATAATGGGGAAATTCAGGCAATTTATATGCCTCATATCGTTTCATATATTATTTGCTGCAGCTGTTAAAAAAGGTATGAAATGATAGTAAATGCATGAAATTTTCTTTTTTTTTTACTTTTTGTTTAACTTTCGAATTTGTTTATACGGTTTTATTTGACATAATATTACAACAGTAACCGACTGAGTTTAATAAATATAATAACTATCCAATTATTTAACAAGTTGTCTCACTTTTATCTATGTCTTTTCAACTTCAGCTCGATTTAAGATTTGATATAAGAATAGTGGATTTGATGTTAAGAGTTTGATTAATGAGAAGAATTAGGATAACAGTAGTAATCTAGATAATGAAAAAAAGAGATTTAGGCAATGAACACTACAACTATATAATATCAATGCATATCTATTCTCTATGAGATGTTATAGCATCTAGGCATTAATAAATGCAAAGGTTATAAAAAAACATTTATCTACGTTGATATCACCACACTAACAATTTTTATTAAAGATTTTTCAGATGTTTGCGACAGATGTATAAAAATCGAACGGTGCCCCTGGCTTGCAAATTTGAATAAACATGAACGAGACATGTGGTCAAAACGAATCCCGTTCAGTAACGAACAATCAAGTGTTGGATTTTCAACCAGCACCAAAGGACATTACGTAATTATTTACTCAGTATAATAATTTGATACTAGATACTTAAATAAGTACAAATGCTCTAACTACTTAAATACCGTTTTGTACCTCATATAGTAAGTTCAAATGTTCATTTCCAATTTTAGATATATTGTCCAGAAGCAAATAATGTATCTAATAATTACGATACGCTAGCCAAATTTGGAATAGTTAGTGATAATATTAACCCTGACTATTATGGCAACCTACATTCACAGTTAGGAAATAGCATTGGCGGCAACCCCCAACCAGATACCCAAAACTTACAAAGTTATGAACAAAATGAAAGAATAAACCATAATTTTGATAAACCTTATAACAACGTAAAAGAGAATATTAAAACTAGACATGGACAAGAAATGAATGAACGTTATCAAACCCAACTTCAAACACAAGAGACTTATAATACTCATCAAAATCGACCTATCGATCCACGCTATCGAAGTACTAATGGAAATGTTTGGAATATTGACCCTGGACTACGAAAATCATGGATCAATACAAACCCTGGTAAACAATACTCAGGGCATAATACTAAAAAGATGAGTTATCAACCTGGTGTTCCATACTCATTGCAAAATAATAAACAAGTTAGTGGTCGAAATACCGACACACATTCTCGGCAATATAGTCCAGATTATAATAATAACGGAAATGTGAATTTGCGTCGTACACCGAATAGAGGTGATATATGTGAATTGCAAAGAAGCTTGCTACCGAATCCAGTAACGGGATGTTGCGGTCGAGACACGTCTGGCGTCAATAGTATTACAGGTATGTAATAACATAAGCTCCTGTACATGTATTCACAACATAAAAAATTGCTTAGTTTAATCACAATAAAGAACATTTCATGAAGGGAACATGAAATCGGCCCTGGCATTAACCTTTAAATTTAATATGAAATAATTGTTTTGACTATGTTGCGTTTTGATTATATTGACATTATTATAAAAGTAGCAAAAAGCTGCTAGCAAAATAATAAGAAGTTTCATGGACGTTAACAAAGTGATACATTTTAACATTTTAGAATTAAGAGTAAAAAATTCGTTTGTAAGCAGTTTTGGTTTTGCCTTCTCTATTTCGTTTACCAAATGTTTTGCAAAAGTCTATATATAAGTCTATAAGTCGCATGAATTTCAAGCCTTGCATCCATTTGACCAAAAATAAAGTTTGTATATTTAATCAAATTACTAATCGTTGAGCGGTTAATAAGTTCATATTACACTGCTATGATAAGGTTATGAAGTAAAGATTTTAAAACACGATATTCCGACTTTTCAAGGCACTTTCACAAGATAGACAACAGTGGTGTGGAACGATAATTTTCCACTTTGTAATTGAACGATTTTTAATGTTAATAATCTTTTAATATTTTTACCCAGACCTACAAAATCTTCTAAATATTTACGCACCATCAAATAGCCTGTCCCAGCCATCGCAACAGCAGCGTTATCAAATTCATCGTTTCTCGCAAAAACAGGAAGCAACCGTCACAAATAACACCGTTGATATTGAATTAGATAACAGAATAGCAGGTAAGGCAATTTTTTATTAGCGTCAGTTACGGGACGTGGATAGAGGGGTGGAAATACGATTCATATTTACCTAACTCGAAAGTGCCAAGTTTTTTACACTGCCATGGAACTATATATATACGACACAACAAAACACTAAGTCTTTACTAAAAACTATTTTAATAGAATTAATATATTCCTTCTCTGTACACTAGGTACATTAAGTATGAAGTCAAAAAGTAGTATCATACACAATTGTAAGGAACTCTAGCACTCAACTTCTATAAGTAAATGAAAATCATACTTTACACCTATCTTTGTGTTTAACTTTGATTTCAATATTATCTTTAACATGTCATCCTTATCTGTCCAAACTAGATGCTTCTCCTATTATATCCACCCATAAAAACTCTTTCCACAAGTGTCGAATTCCCTTCGTCTTCAAATTACCCTCTGTTATAACTATATAGTTATTATACTAGACTTAGGAAGTACGCCTTTAATCTATTCTCTTATTATAGAGAAATAAAGAGAAAGCAAATAAGAGTGTATCTCTCTGTATCTCTTTATTTATTGCGACATTCTCATTTACAAATCTGCCTATAAATAATATAGATGACTCTACAACTCACAGCATGAAATATTTTCTATTGTTTGAAATTTAGGTTTTTAGGCGTATTTCTTAAATGTTTACGTTTACTTCCTTAAATTTCTTTGTATATGATTTAATCACTAAATCCTACGTTGACTACGTAACTGCGATGGATAAACAAAAGACACTTTCAATGATTTGTATAAGCTTGCCAAGGTAATATAATCTTATAATTAATCGTAATCAGCTTTTTGTACTTAGGTGGAAAAGAAACAGAACTAGAACAGTTTCCTTGGACTACACTTTTAGAGAGTGTGTTTGATTACGGCTATAAACAAACAATAATCAGTTGTGGAGGATCGTTAATCAGTAATCGCTATGTGCTAACAGCTGGTCATTGTGTCTACGAACCTAATGCACGATTACTTAGGTTAGTAATTAATTTTAAATATAAAGTGTCAAAGCTCATATTTCTTTCAAGGTCAACTTAGCTTATGTAAGTATTTCGTTCATTTACTTGGATTTATATTCTAAGATATAGCTGTAAATAACGAAAATAACCAAAAAGATGTTTAGAGATCTCTTCTATGGTATGGTGGTCTTAGAAATATTAATTGCTTTTCGGTAAAATTTCCTTTTTAAAAGAAAAACTGTATAGGTCTTGTAAGATTGTAGGCAAATTAAATTATAATTTATCTATTGAAACTTTATAAAATGATACTAATACGCTTGTATTAACTTCATCTATAACAATTAAGGTAGGAAAAGTTAAGACAACGCCAAGTGTCTTTGCTACTTTTTATAGCCTGAAATTTTGAAAAAATGTCTATTATGACATTTATATTTTTATATCCTACAAGCAATGATAAAGCTTTCATATATGTGACTGACTGGCTTGTTGACGCAGTTGGCAGTGACCCTGCTTTCAACTCCGCGAATCGCGGGTTCGATTCCCGCCGAGGGCCCAACATTTTCTGTAACCAATTTTTTGGTTCTCGGAGCCTGGGTATATATTTGTATTAAAGTGTATGTATTTAAAAGTATATATTTACTAGTCACTGTCACCCAAGTATAAAATTACTTACTTTGAGAACGGACGATTGGTCGTTCGTCTAAGTGTGTCGTGTCGTGTGTCTAAGTAAATATATTTATTTATTTTCTTTTCTTGTCCTAATTCCTTGAATAATGTGATATTAGTATTACTTTCTATAGTCAGTATTATTTTCTATAATTGAATAACACACGATTATATTTTAGCGTCCAAATAATACTTGCCGAGTATGATAAGCGAACGTTTCCTAGAGATTGCAAAGCTGAACTGGGAAAGCAGTCGAAATGTATTGATAACGTGTTAATGCAGGCCGAAAATGTTATACTTCACCCGCAGTATGATGATACACGACTTCTAAATGATATTGCACTAATAAGGCTTCAAGGATATGCACCATACACAAGTAACTTTTTCGATACTACTATTTTTAAATACAAATATTTCCTCAACAAACTATTTCATCATTTAAAAGTGATTTATTTAGTCGATAAAAAATTGCTACACAGATACAATCCACGATATTTTTAGTTAAAAAAATATTTTTATGAATCACTTTTAGTCGACCAAAGCAGATGTGTTTTAAAATCAGATTTACGTAAACAAAGTTTTTGTTTTACGTAAATGATGTTAATAATTTATTAAGTAACTAGCCGTGGAAATCAGTGTATCCTAATAAAACGTATTTTACACAATAAGAAAATGTACATTAAACCGTAATGTACTATAAACCTTTCTGAAGAATAGCACAACCTTTTTGTAAAAACCGTACAAAAATCCGTTCAGTAGATTTCGAGAAAATCAATCACATACAAACAGACAGTTGGGACTTTTTATAATAAGTATAAATAATATTTATGAACATTTTGGTTAAACAATAACTTCGTTATTTATATCCTTTAAGCTCACATTCACGTAATATTTACTTTTATATGTTAACATTATAATGACTTATACTAAAATACTTGTCATATTTCCTCTTTAAATTAATATATTTAATCTAAATGATGATTTTTATTTACAACAAAAATGTACAAGTTATGTCTATCTTAAATTACTTACACGCTAGTACTATACGCTGGCAGTGTTTCCGCGTTGAATCGCTAAGCTGATTCTTTGTGCAAAAAAAGAGGCAGTCCTCTTGTCACCCGAAGAGGCGATAAACCGAGGTGTTAAAACGGATATTTTTTGCACTTTGACTCCATGACCCTAGGGTCTCAAGTGCAATCTAAATTAAAAAATAATAATCTCATTTTTAATGATTTCAGGATATATAAGCCCCATATGCCTTCCATCTATGAATATAGACAACAATAACTTTTTCAACATTCCACTGGCAGTGGCAGGTTGGGGACGGAACGGTCCATATGCAACTAATATTAAGCAGTCCACAGTTCTGCGTTTGATACCTTACAGTGAATGCCAGAAGTTCTACCCTTATTTGAGCAATACGCATCTCTGCGCAGCCGGCCTTACTGGTGAAGATACTTGCAAGGGCGATTCTGGGGGACCCCTTATCATGTTATTCAGGGGAAGTTATTATGTGGTTGGTGTAGTAAGTGGAAAGAGAGCAGACGCACCTTGCGGGACATCTATTCCGTCGCTCTTCACCAATGTTTTCCGATATGTAACGTGGATTACCCTTAATATTAAGAGATAAAATTTAATGGGTATTCCCTTTGACTTAACAATTAATTGATATTTGACCTAAATATTAAATGAACACAAATTATAACACGCTTTTTTTGTATTAGTTTAATAATGTAAATTAAATCAAATAAAATAAATATTGAGGTCATTTTCACTGCTTCCTGGTTCTGATTTTCTAAAAAAAATCCAATTATATTAATTAATAGCCGTGTCCAAATTAAGGAACTCAATAATTGTGTTATGGGTGAAAATTGGTAAATATAGAAATATATAATTTTACATAAATACATAAATACAACCAGACTCGTAGAAGCAACAAATTGGTTTTCAGATAATGTTGAGCCTCGGCGGAGATCAAGGCAGTGGCACGCCCGCGGCCGCGGAGATCAAGGCAGTGGCACGTTCACTTGCGCCAACGGCCTAGCCGAATATATACGCTTAATGTTATATTTTATTATAAATATATATAAATGCGAAAGTCTGTCTGTTTGCTACGCTATCACGGCTTATTTGCTGAATCAACATCGATAAAATTTAGCACGATTGAAACTTATACATTAGATTAACATAAAGGATAAATAACTTACTCTTATTTAACTGTATTATAGCTCTATATTTGGCGCGGACGAAGTCGCGGAATCGCGTACCGCTTGGAAAATATACGCATCATGAAATTCTCTATAATATTTCCGCATATACCATTAGCTTCACTGACACACAATACATCAAAGCACTTAAATGAACAAACACTATTATCAGACTGTGGCCGGGGGCGCGCAGATTTCCCTGGAGGGCCCTTCTCTTTAAAAGTGGCGGTGGGATGACCGTTATTCCGTGAACGGGCCTTTTAAATCATGCCGAAAGACAAAAAGGAAGATCTAAAATGAGTTTCGGTAAAAGTAAAACTTCAATGTAACTTTTTACGTTGAGGGAAATGAACTTTATTCAAAATGGGGTAGTATTTTTTTTCTCTGCTTAGACTTGCATTACACTTTCACTTAACTTTTGAATACTATCCAGTATTACGTACTATAAGTAATACTTAAAATGTGACAGTATTTGTTAGTATATCCTCCTTTCATGGCTGAAGTGAGCATCGGATCAATTCGATTTTTAATATGGATAGTGGAAAAACTGAAATGACACGAATTACTTATCTTGACTAAAGATGTAAAAATAATTTTTAGATTGTAGTTAATCGATTTTACACAAATCGAGTTATTTCGCAGAGAGAAAAATCGAAAAATCGGTTTCGAACTGTACAATACAATACATCACTATTGGAATTATTTGATGAACATCTACATGACATTTACCTTCTACGAACTTCACTTAGACATACATATAAACATACTAATAAAACCATTGATCTCTCTATTCTCAGATTCTCACAATAATATGAGAAATAACACTGTAAAAGTAAATGTTTTGCAAGATGTACGCTTGTAAGATGTCGATCAAGACCAAATTATATTTAAATCCAATATCTAAGACGTTCAGGCAACAAAAACTTATAGCGAGTAGTTAACTTTTTGTAAAGGACATTATTTATATTAAATATATATAATCGTTGTCTGAAATATTCTAAAATAATCTCTTTTTATCACTTAAAGCTGTAAATCTAACGAGTAAGCAAATATTATCCATTCTAATTGACAGAATTGTTTTAAAACCATTGTCACATATAAAGGTTGAAGTAATAAACATTCACGCCCTGACATAATTAATGCGTCTCCCACTGGGAGAACGCGTTTGGATAAAACGATATTGGAAATACTAAATCCTAATTAATTTCAAGTCACGTATATTACTTTTAAACGACGGCTTTCTTCAGAAATTTCCAGTATAGAAGTCTATTTTTGATATAGAAGAGAGGTCTCCTCTGTGCTTGTTATATCAATTTATATTTTGTTATATCGTTATTAAATAACTGGAGATTAAATACAATAGGCCAGCCCAATGCAGATTTTGCACTTTAGGAATTTTCTAAGAATATGCTTAAAAAAGGATAGGATCCTTAGAAGGTTGTAGAGTGTTGTACATTGATGTAGATAAAGCGCATAAATAATATTTGTAACATCATATTACCGTATAAAAAATATTTTATTTTAAATAGAATTTTTTGAGTCCAATTTAGAGAACTAAAAATGTATAGTTATCCGGAACTATTCGGAGATATTTCAAATATTTCATCACAATTTCAATTTCAATTAAAAAAAATTTAAGACCTTCACCCTATAAGCATATGTCCAGAACTTATATTTGTTGTCGGGTATCATGCCTAATAAGCAATCGTTAAAAAATGTGTCTTGATTTTTTATCAAAAATGTAATTTATAGAATCAGGCGTTACTTTGCGGAGATCCACAAAGGTAATAATTAAATTATTTTGCTAAATCCGCGATAAAGCGGGTCGCGGATCAAAAATGTATTAAAATATCTTGGGTATAATGTATTCTGAAGTGTCTACAAAGTTGTTTTAAATCTAAAGTGTTGTTAGAAAATTATATTTTGATTTCATTCTATTTTAACCCAACCTCCAAACGTATCTCATAGCACTGGAAGACGTAATTCAAACATGAAATTCGTTATAAATATGCAACGAAACCTGACACCTATTTTGTATGCTCCGCTTCGGGCAAACATCTGCAAAACGTTCAGTAGATCCTTCGCTCTGCTCATAAACACACGGTTCGCAGGTAAAATTAATTTTCAAATGCAAGTTGCAAGTTATAAATATAACATAACTTCTCCATAACTAGTAAAAGTATTACTAAGTATTAGTAAGTACTAGGATATAATATTTATTATTTACTGACTTATAAATTGCAATATAAAACTCATTGCAAATAATAATACAACAAGGAAATTTAGATATGTTACATTGTAACGTATGTAAACATAAAAATCCTGTTATTCTGTTATATCACTCAATGTCAACGCAGAGTATGATTAACTTAGTGAAGAATCACATCACACTTTAATGGGAGTGATATAAAGGTAACTTAATATTGTAAATATGACTAACGTGTATAAAAAAATATTATTTGCAGGGCAAGACAATGTCTTGGACAAAAGTTGTTGCAATTACAGGATGCGACAGTGGTCTCGGTTGGGCCATTGCAGCGCGGATGGCGAGGGAGGGTCTAGTTACTGTAGCAGGTATCAATTTAGTAATATACATCATCATCATCTAGTATTACTTATCTATATTACAAACTTCGTAAAAGTTAGGTATATTTTTCTTTTCTCATGCTGCATCAAAATAACATCTAACATCTTCTGCATCAAAATAAAATTAAAATCAAAATAATCTTTATTCAAATAAGCTTTTTCAAGCGCTTTCCAACACTTGAATCGTCAAGGAATATTGATGAAGCCAATACTGGTCCGGAACGTTGGTTCTACCGAGAGGAACCAGTAAGAAACTCGGCGGTCGTTCTTTTAAACATTTTCAATTTTACATTTTTAACTGCAGTCTTGTATGAAGCTGAAAGGATATTCAAATCCAGGCATTTTATCATCCAAATTAACTTTAATTTTGTAATATGCTTTATAAGCATATTTTTATCATGCATCGCTAACGAATCTCAATCAATTCTCTAATACCGTATATCGCTATATTTATTTTAGTAATGTAATTATAGGTATATTTTTATATAATATAATTAAAGGTATTGCTCTGTAAAGAAGTAAAGAAATCACGAGGCATCATTTCATTATGAAAATTAATTTGCATGTAAAGTCCTATTTTATGTTGTGTGGTATTTCATGCTCCCATAATTTCATATAAATTGTTTTATTTCTATGATAAAAATTACAGTAGCATTATATAAATTACAGAAAACTACTGAGCTGGTTTCATCGCGATCTGAAAATATAAGTGATTAAAATTTTAATCGCTCCAATACTACGTGTGAAACAAGCGTAACAATACAATTTTACTTTATGAAAATATTGATGCATTGCATTTCTGAGCCGGCTTTTGGTGTGGCGATCTTTTATTTGAGATTGAAACTCAAAATATAAATTCTGATCGATCTGATTTTTGTGATGGTGATATTTGCAGGGTTGGGAAGTGATAGAAACTACTGCTTATTCCAAGACTACAGTGCATTAGATTCTTTATAAAAGTTCAATGAAGCTAATGACCAATCATGTCATGCGTGGTTGTTCATTAGGTTTAAAATAAATAAAAAATCTAAATCCCAGAAATCTGGGAATTATAAGCTAAGAGCTGAAAGTTTTCTCATGGTAGTTTAACCAGAAACTAGCCAAAGGAACTATTTATTTACTTTACTTATGCTACGTTTATAAGTTTTTTTTGTAATTTATTGAGTTACGGGCAATCTTTTATTTTATAGGAATGTATAAAGGTACGGATACAGACGCTGCTCGAGCTTTGCAGAATCTCTGTGTCCATCCTCACAGTTTAGACGTTACCGACTCGATAAGTGTTACCAGATTCCGAGATTATATCAAAAAGTTGTTAGACGATAATCCAAATTACAGTAAGCTGTCAAGAATATGTTATTATTATTTTTTTAACCCATATCAGTTTTAAACTACCTAGTATTTGATAATAACAGAGTTATTATATTAGAGTAGGCAAGCCAAATCTAAAATTTCTCCTATTACAATAAATAACAAATGAGACTGTATCTACGACTATTTGTCTCTCTTTTGTATGTGTTATTAGACAAAGATAAGTATACGAGTTTAATCTTCCCTTTCATTATTTATTATGACTCTCTCACGTTTAAAATCTGCATATAATATAAAAAATAAAGCAGTGTATTTTTTCTTTTCTCTTGAGTATTGATCAACTAATAGTATATAATTTATAGAAGCAGGCGTTACTTTGCGGAATTCCATATTACAAGCAATACAACAGAACTAACTACTTTGCTATAATCCGCACGGGTTAAGTGAATGCATGCAAAGCCAATGTGTATGAAGCAGGCAAAATCTACGCACCTTATACATGCAGGACAAGCCACCACATGCACCCCAAGGCGCAATTCACCAGCAACAACGCACACAAAAGCAGCACACACACCCACCACCACAATCTCGACGATCGTTTCGCCCCGAAACCGAAGCATCATCAGGAGGATAGGCTCCACGACAAAAATCGTACTGCTGATGATGCTTCGGTTTCGGGGCGAAACGATCGTCGAGATTGTGGTGGTGGGTGTGTGTGCTGCTTTTGTATGCGTTGTTGCTGGTGAATTGCGCCTTGGGGTGCATGTGGTGACTGGTCCTGCATATATAAGGTGCGTAGATTTTGCCTGCTTCATACACATTGGCTTTGCATGCATTCACTTAACCCGTGCGGATTATAGCAAAGTAGTTAGTTCTGTTGTATTGCTTGTAATAATATATAATGTATTTTTCGCACACTTAATTTTAATTGTAAAAAATAAATACACATATATCTTGAGTATTGATCAACTAATAATATATATTGTATTTTTCGCACACTTAATTTCAATTGTAAAAAATAAATACACATATATTAATTACTTTTATTTGCTAAATAGTATGTGTTTCAGCATTAAACTAAATATTCATTCTTATATCTAATCATTTAATCGGTACTACAAGGACTCGTCTAGTTACGTCGATGATTTATAAAAATTATTATATTATTTAAATATTTTTTATTTATTGTTTATAATAATGAATTGTATCATCGCATACTATTAATTTTTATATTATCACTAAACATGTAATGTGTCCATTGGACTTCGGTAATTAGTACTGTCTCCCACTTGACAGTGTATTACCGTTATATCGTGTATTATAGTTATCGAGAGTATTATGAAAATAATCTTTCATTATTTTCTGGCTTATAAGAATGTATTTTTAAAACTTTTAGAACTTTACGCTGTAATAAATAACGCTGGAGTGATGACCATCGGAAATTATGAATGGCAAACGCCACAACTCATCGAAGAGACTATCAATATTAATTTATTAGGAGCGATGAGGGTAGTTTCAGCATTTTTACCGGAATTAAGAAAAAGCGCTTCAATAAGTGTAAGATTTACTTTTATATTTTCGTTTTCCCATGTTATCTATGTTCATTCACGAATTACAACAATTAAACAAATTAGTTTTTATAGAAAACTTATAGGCGCATGCTCAGACTTTAATCCCGCGAATTTTGCGGCTTGTAAAAAGTATTTGATGTATTTATTATTATTACTATTAAAAGATTTTTAAATTAAAAAATACTATATAAAAATACTTGTCGTCTATGTATGTGAAGGTGGAATCTTGCAAGTTCAATGTGATCACTTCCCGGTGTCCGATTGAGCTGCAATTTCACAAACCGTACTGGTACAAACCCGATGACAATGCATGTTTATGATGACCTGATGAATTGGAATTGGTTCCAAGAGGAAACTCTAGAACAGTTAACAAACAGTAGGGACATGAAATCTTGTTAAAAGGTTTTTAACTTGACTTGTTGAAGTTAAAATTGAAGTGACATCTTCTATAGGCGTGTCGATTGTGGGCACTGAACGAAACTGAACTATCGCGCTCGGCTATGTAAAGCTCGTTCGCGTAAAGTGGCCTCGAGTCGAGTTTTTACTTATACTTTAGTATATCATTTATATAAGTTTTACAATATTTAAGCATGTAAATTTAGTATTTATATAGATTTTTTAGTGTTTAAATTTTAATAGTACTAAAATGTTATAGTGCAAAGCACGGATAATGAACGTTGCAAGTCACTGCGGATTGCAACCGATGCCAGGGTTTGGACCTTACAGCGCAAGTAAAGCGGGACTTTTGGCTTGGACACGTGCGTTGCATCTAGAAAACTTTCGGTACAACCTCAGAGCGTTATCATTTATACCAGGTATAAAAGTTTAAAGTCAAGATTTTTTATTCATTCTTATCATCGATGTAATCCCCGACAGTATAGTAGGCTTTCTATATCAGCCTCCTTATTACAGTGTTTTAAACTGCTATAATAATAAGATTCAGTGCCATCAATCATCAATCTACATAATAAAAATCCTAACAGGAAATATATACATAAGTATATAATGTAGAATATAAAAATTCAGATATAAAAAACATAGTAGGATATAAAACACACTATGTTTTTCTTCAGCGTGAAGCGTATAATTAAATAATACTATTAGTAAATAGTTTTTAAAGAAATTTAAATATTATAATTTTTGTATTTATGCTCCTCATTAAATTTTTTGCAGGAGGATTTATTGGCGCGAGCAATTTAACAACGAATCAAGTTGCTAACGGCAATACAATGATTGAACATCTAACCGACGAACAGAAAAGTATATATGAAAAAAGAATTAAGACTCTGAATAGCTATTTAGGACTAGCATCAAAAAATACAAGATTTGATTCTTTATGCGATGAAAACATAATTGAAACATTTATAAAAGCTTTGACAGACCACAATCCAAAGCATATTTATAAAGTGGAATCGATGCGCTATAAATTCTATTATAATTTACTAAAACTACCTTTTCCAGACACAATTCATGATTGGTTAATAAAGAAATTTTTAAGATTTCCCGAATCTGAATAATGTTTCTATTTAACAACGCAATTCATAATATTACCATGTACTTAATTAAATAGATATATTATAATATATTTTTTAATTTTATACACCAGAAAACAGTAAAACATCGGCAGTTATACCTACTTTAAAATCAATGAAATATCGAACACGGTAAATCAGATAAATAAATAGTAAGTCGTGGATACTGAATCTTTCCAATAATAAATGTTATTTTAGTGGCCAAATGTAAAGTAATAAATAATTTAATCTAATTAATTATGAAAATTAGTACCTAATGGTAAGATGAAATTATTTTATTGGCCTAAAAACATCCATCCATTCCAACAGTTTGTCTTTAACGATTTCAAGGTTACTACTACAACGCTATTGATGTAAATCGGCACAATTAAAACTTACGAGTGTATAGTGGGCCAATATATTAGAAAATCCTCTTTTTATCTTTAGAAACAGAAATGTCAGTACATAATTAAGGAATTTTATAACCAGACGAATTCGTGACTACAACACGAAGATAAAAAAGGCAACAATGCTTGACCACAAAAATTTTTCAAAACTGCTTACCAAATTAATATTTAACATAATACAGTTGCAAGATTAATACGAAAGAGAATTGAAAAATAATCATTTTGCCCAGTTAATCTTATATATATAAAGTTTTAATCTTATGTTCACCTAAACGATTGATCGATTGTTAAACAGACATTTGGATAGATGCTGAAAACATTGATAGATTTACAAATTGCTAAGAGGACTAGTTGTGGTGCTAACGTCTTCGTCAACCTTAATAGTTTATCGTAGCTCCAATAACGCGATGAAAGTTTGTATTAAGGTACTAGGTGATAGGATCCGTGATAGCCGAATGGTGAGACAACGTGGTAGGCGTGATGAGTGAGAGTCAGTGAAAAGGTGAAAATTTTGGACAAGTAGCAATGATTTAAAAAAAACTGATGTGCCTAATTGTTATTTAAATCGGTGAAGTGTTTTGCGGCCAAGGACAATATTGAAGTTATTGAAATCCTGGATACGTCTCAAGAATTTATGATATACGTGTATCCTACAGATCCCCTTTATCCCCTTACCTCTATTGTTTCCATCCGGAAGGGATTCCCCAGTTGTGGGACAAGAACAGGCTGTTACTTATTTCACAATAACTCGATTAACGGTAAAAGTAGTTTGTTATCTTTTCACAACCCTATAAAAAGTTGGTACATAAATGTAACTATTTATATTCAATTTTACATGAATAATTAAATATACATTTTTAATAAAATCTATTGAATTTTATGGGTTTTCCTATATATTTTCTATCTTGATAAATCCTTAACTTTATTCTTTATTATTTGCCTATTCAATAATGGTTCATGTTTCAAATACCATAGACTGGCATAGACTACTAACTATAATAAATAGTGTATAATCTATGCTATGGTTTTTCAACTGTGGTATTACGGTAATTCATAATTATTAATTATTCGGTTTCTAAAAAGTAAACAAAATTTTAATATTTTTATTTAAAAATTTCGAATGGTATATTTACAAATTATAGTATATAATCATTACATTTAATGCTCATTAGCTTAAAGTGTTTCAATAAACGAATTAAAATCTTTATATTATGGAAGTACGATCGGGCCCCAACTCAGTGGATGAGCCGGTACAAATTTATTTCTTTAATTGTTATAACTTACCTTTTATTCGTTTATTTTAAAATCAATAGCCTGTATTTAACATCTGTTTTAATACTAATGTATATATATTTAATTACAGAATTTGCTGTATAAACTTCAACGCAAAATAAAAATATTTAATACAAATCAACCCCTTTCAAACCGAGGCTATAACTTAGTAGCTTGCACTTCTAAGTATGGTTTAGTTTTTGCAGCTACACCTATTAGTACATTATCAGGTACAGTGTAGTTAATGTTTATTGAACACATTTTTGAAGATAATTATTAGAGCTTATTCTCCACAGATTGATAGGTTACATGTAATTAGATACACTATACTTTTCAGATAAACAGGTTTCTTCAGTATGTTTTAATTCCCCTAACAGTGTGTGATCAATTATGCACCTAAGATAATAGAAAACCTCTTTGGTGCTTGCAAAATCAAGCATTATAATTGATGGTGATGCATGATTAGCATCCTAAAGGCGGTGTTCTGGAATGTGATTGAGCATATTGCCAAAAGATGCAGTGTAAAACTATTAAAATCATTTCTGCATCAACTAGATCAAAAATGAATCTTATAGATTATTAACCATTCTTCCTCAAGTTAAGTTTTAAAACAAAGATCAGTATGAGAAAAAAGTGATATGATTCATTAATAAGTATTCTGTTTTAGTGTATTACCTCAAAGAATTAGTTGATAAAGAATGTGAGCCACAGCACCTATCGATAAAGCTTCAAGTGCAGCCTACACACATAGCAGTAAATTGCAATCAAGAATGGCTGGCTGTAGTCGGTGGACAGATGCTTCTTATCTATAAATGTTTGGACTTCCAGAATATGGTATCAATAAAGTACTTTACTATAAATTGTCTCGGTTACTGTGATGAAACTTGGGTTTCTTCTTATTTTCATGTAATTTTATATAGACAACAGCAATTATATGATACTGAATATTTAACTTGCTACAGGATATAAGACCATCAGTAACAATTAAATGTGATGTAAACCCATCAACATTTGTGTCAGCATTGCAATGGAATCCATGCATACCAGATACTATGGGAATTGTGTTTTTCGATGGAACACTATTGGTTAGTCAAGTCAGCACTATGCAAGTAAAAAAGATACAATCTAAAGCAAGGTATGATAATTAATAATACAAAAATTTGTCTCAAATTAAGACTATATTCTTACCCTCTTTTGTCTTATATAATTTTTTTATAATAATTCTCATTTTCCAATTTTGTTCTCTCTATTAAAAGTTTAGAGCGAAAATTAGAATCTGTCAGTTTTGAAGTATATTGTTTTGTATTTTACCTAATTAGTAAACACTGCTAAGACTGAGCTAAAATGACTGAATTCTGTACAAAGTGAGACCTTGCGACTCTCTAGAGACAACCGTCGGTTTAAACCGGAGGCAACAAGCAGGAGCAACATGGTAGGACTTAGCTCCAACCTTCTCTCCAAAGACGGAGAGAGGAGGCCTATACCCAGCAGTACTAAGACTTTAACAGCAAGAAATATGTTAGCCAAGGACTCTCATGATTGATAAAAGGCTAAAGCTCTTTAACAATATTAATGGATGTATCATTTTTTTTAAAGAAACAGTTTTCTCGTATTACGTTTGTACTATTAAATTCTGCAAAGAACTTCTATGAATATGTAGATGTCCATACCAATCAACAACATCATTACCTTACTCTGTTCAGACATCAAAAAGGTACAAACAAATTCACATTCAAGAAAGTAATTGAAGTATAAATTTTCTAATCTCACCTTATTTCTAGATGTTTTTGCTGGAGTCCAAAAGGCAAACAATTGGTGACAGGCAATATAGATGGCACACTCAGCCAATACAAACCTGATCTATCACCAATGAAAATGGTTGCTGCACCAAATTTGTTTGAAGGGGCTCCTGTTGAAGTATTAGCAATTTTCTGGATTGCAACATACCAGTTTGCTGTGACATATAAAAATTCTACGGATAATAGTAGACCAGGTTTGTATGGACGTATTTGATAACAATTATAATAAATTTAAAGCACGCTTAAAAATAGTTTCTCCCTAATGTTAATAGTAATTTTTATTTTCTTATTTTAACTTCATATCGTTTGAATATTATACCCCTAAATTTATACTAAACATGATGTGTACACATATTTTTTGGATTACTGTCTAGTCTTAGTTTTTACATACATATGTTTCATCTTGTACTTCTCCGACTGTACTCTGTTTTGTGTGCCTCTTGAAATAAAGAAATAAAGAAAGAAATTGATTTTTAATTAAGAATACTGTAGGGGCTAATAAGGATCAGTTTCGCATTTTGAAAAATATTTTTGTGTTGAAAACAAATTTGGAATCAGTACTATGTTAACGGCCGCACATGCTTACACTTTCAATTAAATTATTATAATTTAAGCTATCAATTAACCATCAATTTATTATCAATTTAAAATATTCAATTTTGT
Organism: Morpho deidamia; assembly: GCA_947086505.1. Classification (NCBI taxonomy): domain Eukaryota; kingdom Metazoa; phylum Arthropoda; class Insecta; order Lepidoptera; family Nymphalidae; genus Morpho; species Morpho deidamia. Next base: position 9,779,747 of record CAMTZC010000007.1, on the reverse strand, counting down.
GTCTGTAAAATATCAGTCTAATCTATCAAGCAAAGATTGTAAAGGGTCAAATTAGCCCACAACTTACTTTACCACTATGACTATAAAACTTTTATAAAATGTTAATATTTTACTTAAATCTACCACAAAAGAAAACCAATGTAAAGAACTGCTGAGTGCTTATAACGTTTTAAGCTCCTTATCACCTTGCAGATTAGAAATCCAACAAAAAGCATCTAAGTACAACATATTTTAAGTGATGAAAACGAAAACCTTCCTATCTACATAGTTTTATATTTTTTTAAATTTATCATTATTAAATTTATTTAATTTTTTGCATTAATCTCATTAGTTTTTTATTACAGTCTTATTAGTTCGAAATTAAATGGTACATTGTTAAAATCATTTATAATAATGCACCAGCACTTATTTGAAAGGAGAACATTCCTTGGAAATTTACCAATTTTTTAAGTTAACATTGGTAAATTTACAAATCTTATATTTAAAGATTGGCATTTTTTTTCAGCTGTAACAATTGTCAATACGCCGAAGGGAGGTCAGCCGGTTTGCAGTAACTATGAGGATATCTGCTACAGTATGGGCTCGAATAGACCTTGGTACTATTATTTATATGGACTTTCGCAATGGTAATTTTATTTTTTTTATTTATAATATTCATAACTACCTCTTTAAGTTAATAGTTTGTATACAATTAATAAATGTAGTTATTATTATTATTATTATTATTATTTCTGAAATCGATTTGCAGCTGAAGCGATTTTGTTCTCGGGTATGGAAATCTGGCAAAATTTTCTTCGATAATTAGTGGTAGTTCGTAAGAATTTATTATTGTGTTTTTAATTTTGATATACTGATGCACTTTCGTTTTGGTGTATGTTGGCTTAAGTTGTAGAAAAGTAATAAATAAATTTATCTCTCACAGGAATATAATACTTTCGTCATCATCAAACAGTATGGAAATAGCTACCCTAGCAACAACTGACGGCTTGAACTGGGTACAATGGTGCCAGGTAACTAGTTATATTTGTAATGATTGGTGTTATCATGTGACTGTAAAATGGCTTGCTTGATCATGTTTTCTCAATTTATTTATTTTTATGTAGCCTAGATAATTGCATTAGGTCCAAGCACCATTAAATTCAACAAACGGTATCAAGTAATTTAAAAAAATTGTTCACTTTAAATAAATAATAATAATATCAAAATGTATGTATTTGGACTAAAATTAGTTAATTAAAATTAACTCGATTTCTTTAAAATTCTTCCTAAATAGCAGCCGATGATCTTTATTTAGGTTAGCGTACAATTGACTGACAATCAAATTGCTCATTGCGACGGTGTTAACTAAATTCCTAAAACGTTTTATCTATTTTATTGTTTTATTGGAATTATTTTTATTGTTACGTTCGTACGGGGTTTGTGGATTTGGACCAAAATAACTGGTGACTTGTTAAAAACATTTTATTTAGATTTTCACTACAATATAAGTACTTACAGCAGTATGCAGTCCGTTGTCCAATAACAAAGCCGAAGGTACTATTATTTCGCTTTTATTACTACACACTATACACTATTAATTCGCTCTTGATCGCTATTCGCAAACTGAACGTCGAGGCGCACGATACGACCGCTTATATACCGAACGAACCGATTTCGAGAATGTTTACTTCTGCTCGCGATTCGTAGCGGGGATATGGAACACGATTCGTAAACAACGTGAATATTCCATAGAATTAGCGTCAAGCGAATTTCAACTCTATGACGTATACATTTTACGAACTTTTTTTACATGTTCGTAACAAAATTGTCTTTTTTAAATTTAAACTATCGTGATTAGTATTCATAGTTAATAAAGATACCCGCTATACTCACGTCTAATTAGATGATCCGATAAAATTAAATTGTCTTTTTTACACAGTCACAGTGTAGCAATGAAGTTGCCCTAACTCTAGGTCTATTTGTGGTGCCATAGATAATAAATCACACTGTATAGACCCACAGACTACCTTATTCAAATGTTAAAACTATCTGATTGTGAACGAAGCCCAGAATAAATGAAACACTTGCAAAATAATAATTTTACAGCCCGACGAAGCAAGACCTGAGTTACCTTTAACAGATAAAAAACAAGAAAACTATCCAGTCGGTATTTGCTTTGACACTGCCGCCGTTCATCAGCTACCTTGGGGTAAGCTTAAGTTAAATATTTCTATATTATATATTATTTATTTGACTGCTCCATTTGCGCAGGGTTCAGTGACCCTAATTTCAGCTCCGGGGATAGCGGGTTCGTTTGTCGCGGACGACCAACACTTTCTTAAAAACAACTCATGTTCACTCATCGTAAATTCGTATTTCGCGCGCTTGGTCTGGCCAAGGACAACGCTCTGTTAAGCATACCGCAGTAACGCATCGCCATTGGTCCCCGACCGGGTGAGTTGGCGCTGGGAGCTGCAACGAAAAAGAACTCGACGTGTGCTCGAAGCTTACACTCGTGGTGTGAACATCAAAATACGTTTTAAAAGCGCTTATATATTCCTTTCTCTTTAACAAACTACAAACTTTATTATTATCGTTATTTAAGAACATTGTAGCTATACATATTGTTAGTGAGTGCAGTGTATAGACTTTCCACAAGCCAGCAGGCGGTACCGCCACGTGCCACCTCTTCATCGGAAAATCACCATCTTCCTCCACCAGAGGCTACCAGGTGCTCGGTCTGGATAGCCACGTTACTGCGGTAAGTGTAATTGTAGTTGTCCAGGCCAAAGCGATAGGGAACACAACGTTCATCGGCGGAACAATCTTCTACCATCGGTGTTCCGACCCAGTGTGTCGTTACTGGGCCCCCCACGGCAGGGCCTTTTCGCCACATTTTTTGGTGCCGAAACCCGGGAATGCCTAGTAATCTCACTGTGGAGTGGTATTTTCAAAATTCGTATTAATATTGCTGGTATTTTTCGTTGAGTAAAATAGTACTATTTCCCATTAAAATCATATTATTTACGTATTTAGTGCATATAATCAACTAATCCTAATTAAAACTAATCTAAAAATCATAATTTCCTACCAATTCGAATCATATATCGTTTGTAATCATACATTTCTTCTAAAATACGTAAAAATAAAGCGGCCATTTTGTGCATAATTACTTTGTGCAATAAGTCATAACTTATAATCTATGCATTCGTCCATTATGCTATTAAAGACTTAAGAGTTAGTTCTTTACGTTGCATTTTGTTGTTTGTTACTTATCTGTGCACTAGTAGCTACATTCGTTCTATAAATCTATTCGTAATACGCGAAGAGCGGCGAACGTTAGACAGATTGTGTTTACGTTCATCGAAATCTATAAGCAGCTTTAATTTCGAGCCAATTCGTATCCGTGGAATAGTTAAATTGTTGCAGATCACATATAAACAATCTTATTTTTCTAATTATCGGCGTTTATGTGTATTTATCGGCTGTGACAGTTTATGCTCTATACATCGAATTCGGATTACTTACTACACATACGAACAGGTACGTAAACAATCATAAATTTTATATTCCTATTCGGTGTTTATGTACCTATTTAGTGACGGTAGTGATTTTCATACGTTCATTATTACAGGTCTTATATGAAACAAACTATTTTGTTTCGCGGTGTTTCATATTACATTAATAATCGGCTGTAATAATAAATTAACCGGTCTTATACAAATATAAGAATCGAAACAACTATTTCATATCGAGATAGTTTGTTAGTCAAGTTCACACGCACATCTTTCTTATTAAACTTTATTTAGTTTATACGGAGTTCAGTTTCTTACATATCGCAGTTAAATATAATAAATATTACGTTTTCAAGCGGTCGGCTGCCACTCGCTTGCGCCGGCTAGTCTAATTATTCGTAAATACGTAATAACATATTTAATTTTTGCGATTTTTTAATCGAAATATCAAAATGGCATTTAATCCCAAGCGTACTCTCCGTAAACTTAGTTCTTCGAGTAAATCTAAAGTAAAATATGCGGCAACAGATAGTTATACAATTCAAGATTTACCTTCGTTACGCAGAAAACGTACTATTGCGTTGAACCGTATGTCTTAAGTATTAGAGGTCGGATTACAAGCAAAAATCGATGTTAGTCAATGCGATTTGTTTTTGTCATACTGCGATCAAGTAAAAAAATTTACTTCTGAGTTTGAGCAGGCGCACTTTTCAATTCTTGAACTTGTGGGTTCATGCGAGGAGGTCGACGATGATGATGATGATATTCGTACTCGTTTTGATGACATTCATTTTCAAGTTATGTCAATACGGCGTAGTTTAACGAGCAACGTTTTAAATACATCCAACTTGTCAAATATCCAATCTGATAACAAATCATTATCAAACATTAGACTACCGAAAATTCAGTTACCTACTTTTTCTGGTGATTTGAAAAAGTGGCACGAGTTTTTTGACACTTACAACGCGCTCATTCACGACTGCTCTTCTCTTACCGATGTGGAGAAATTCCACTACTTAAAATCTTCTTTAAGCGACGATCCGTTAGCACTTATTCGCGCATTCCCTGTGACGAGTGATTATTACTCTGATGCGTACGCGGCTTTGGTTGCGCGATATCAAGATAAGCGTGAGTTAGCGTTCACTTGCTGGAGGGATATTTTAAACGTTAATTTCAACCTTCAAAACACAAATACGTTTCGTCGATCGTTGGATTGCATTGATGAAAATTTGAGCATTTTAAGAAAATTAAAACTTCCAGTCGAGTAGTGGGATTTCGTTATCGTCTATCACGTTCTATCAAAATTAGATGCAAGATTGCGCCGTGATTTTGAGGAGAAGTGCTGTAAGTCTGAATTTCCTAACTATTCACAGTTAAAGGAATTTTTACATTCAAAGTGTGAAGCACTTGTGCGGGATAGTCATTTCTGCGACACTTCTAAAACAAAAAATACGTCGAAGGAATCGCCTAAACCTTCATTCAATTATAATAATCGTTTAAAAGTGAATCATACGTTAGTCGCAGATAATTCTAATAAATCAAATCAAATCGTAAAAGACGATAGTAATAACAAACCGGTTGCGAAATGTTCTTTTTGTAACGACTTCCATCCGATCTCACAATGTAAATCTTTTCATTCTAAATCCGTTGACGAGCGGATGTCTATCGCGAGTGATAAACGGTGGTGCTTTAACTGTCTTAAACAGTCGCATCAAATAAAAGATTGTAAATCGATTTTCCGATGTTTGCGGTGTAAACACAAACATCACACGTTGCTTCATAAGGATCGTACTAACGATTCGTCGGATACTGATTCAAACGCGATAGCCTCTCGGTCTGTGTCTCTAGTTGCTAAGGGCGCAGGTTCTAGATTTAGTAACAAGGTTTCGAATACAACGGTCCTTCTTGCGACGGCTATAGTTCAAATACAAGATGCGAGCGGTCAGTATCACTCTTTTCGCGCGCTGTTTGATACCGGAAGTCAAAATAATTTTATAACGTGCCAGCCAGTTCAATGCTTGAATCTGAACCCGGTCTCAAGCGCAGTGAACATTAACGGTATAGGAGGGATGGCTGCAGATATATCTGGTGTAGTTCGTTCTACAATTGCATCAAACAACAAGTCTTTATTCGAAATTGATCTGCACGTCATCTTAACTATTTGTGGTGATCAACCCGTAGCTAAACTTAATACAAAAGGTTGGTCACACTTACAATCCTTACCATTAGCGGATCCAGGTTTCGATATTCCTGGACCGATTGATATTCTTTTCGGAGCAGACGTTTTCGCCGAATCGCTTCTCAGCGATTGTATTAAAGGTGATGGTCATCAACCACTTGCGATAAATTCGGTATTCGGTTGGCTTTTATTGGGTAGAACGCCTCTCGTATCTTCATATTCGTTACAAGTTTCATCAAAATCGGACGAGCTGGCTTCAATCGTTCAACGTTTTTGGGAGATTGACAACGTACCCCAGGCGTCATCTCTGACACCCGAGGAGCTTGCATGTGAACAAGCCTTTATCGCTGAACATTATCGTGATTGCTCTGGTAGATATGGAGTTCGACTTCCATTCAAGGACAACGTAGAACCGTTATTTGACTGTTCTCGCGATATCGCATTGAGGAGGTTTCACGCCATCGAACGGCGTCTCTTACGCGATCCTCTCTTACATAAAGAATATTCGGACTTTATGGAAGATTATCGTCAGTCCGGACACATGTCATTGGTCGAGGCCAAGGACCTGAACAATGGAAAATACTATATACCGCATCATTGTGTTCTTAAACCCGATAGCGCGACAACTAAGTTACGCGTTGTTTTCAATGCCTCGGCTAAGGATGCTAAAGGAGTTTCCTTAAATGATACGCTTTTAACAGGACCTAAACTTCAATCCAACATCGTTGAGGTTCTTCTTCGTTTTCGTTTACACGCGGTTGTGTTTATGGCTGATATACGTCAAATGTATAGGCAAATTTTGATCGCTGATGATCATAAGGATTATCAAAGGATTTTGTGGAGACCAGGTCCCGATCAGGTCTTACAAGAATTTCGATTAAATACCGTTACCTATGGTGTTTCATCTGCACCCTATTTGGCATGCAGAACTCTTAAGCAATTGGCAGAAGACGAAGGCTCTCGATTTCCTCTTGCTGAGCAAATTCTATCCACTGATATATACGTAGACGATGTTGTTACCGGTTGTGCTGATCTAGACGCTGCTATCAAAGCTAAATCGCAACTTATAAAACTTTTCTCGTTGGGTCATTTCCAGTTAAGGAAATGGGCTAGTAACGAATCTAAATTCCTTTCTGATCTTCCGCAAGAAGAATGTTTGCGTGATTCTAAACTATTTTCGGATGGCCAACCTTTAACACTCAAGGTGCTTGGTCTTAAATGGGATCCATCTACTGACGCGTTTTTATTCGATGTCAAATCGTCAAATCGTGCTTGTACCAAGCGCAATATTCTTAGTGAGATTGCAAAGATTTTTGATCCGCTGGGATTCCTCTCACCTCTGACCATTAAAGCGAAGTGCTTAATGCAGAGACTTTGGATTCTTGGAATTGGGTGGGATCAAGAACCACCTAAGGAAATAACACACGCGTGGAAAACCCTGTGCGATCAGCTATCGATACTCAAAGACCTGCAACTCTCTCGTCGTCTTACTGTTGATACTGCAACTCGGTATGAAATTCACGGATTCTGCGATAGTTCTGAATTAGCTTACGGGGCAGTGCTATACCTGCGTGCTTTATGTGATGATGGATCTATTAAAATTCGGCTATTATGCGCAAAAGCTCGTGTGGCACCCATTAAGAAAATTTCGTTACCTCGGTTAGAGCTGTGCGCAGCGGTTCTGCTTACAGATCTTACAAAATTTGTTCTGGATACGTATCTTGATAAATTAGTCATACATGCGTTATACTTGTGGTCAGATTCGACCGTCGTTCTGTCTTGGCTCCGTTCTCATTCGTCTCGCTGGACCACATTCGTGGCTAATAGGGTAAGTCATATCCAAGATTTATTCCCTGCAGAGACGTGGTACCATATCGCCTCGCCTGACAATCCTGCGGATGTGCCTTCCCGTGGACAATATCCTCTCGAACTTTTTCACAACTCTTTATGGTGGTCAGGACCATCGTGGCTATCAGAGCCTCATGACCGTTGGCCCAAGTCATCCAAATTTCCAATCCCTTCTAGCGATGAAGAGGATTTTGTGCGTACCGAAGAGCGTCGATCGGTAGCGTTGATCGCCAATAATACTGATGATCCAAATTCACCCATCGATTATTTACTAGAACTATTTTCTTCACTCGAGAAAATAATACGTATCGTTTCATATATCAGACGGTTTATGTTTAACATAAAAATCTCAGCCAAGCGTGAATATGGTTCACTTTTGACTGAAACTGAAAACAAAAATTCACTTTTATTTATCGTAAGATTCGTTCAGAATTCCACATTTGCGAATGAAATTCAACAGTTAAAATCGAATAAACTCTTAGCGAAACCCTTGCGAAAACTCAATCCTTTCTTGGATGAGGAGGGGATTCTCAGGGTGGGCGGTCGAATTTCTCGTGCTGGCTTAGCATTCGAACAAAGACATCCCGCTCTCATACCTAGCGATCATCCATTCACGATTAAGCTCAATGAATATATTCATCGTAAACTTTGTCATACAGGACAAAACACTACTCATTATCTTATTTTGCAACGCTTTTGGGTACTGTCCGCGAAACGAGCCATTCGACGATGTCTTTCAAAATGTATTCAATGTTTTAGGACTTGGCCTAAAACATTACAACCATATATGAGCGATCTTCCATCGTTTCGTGTCAACCAAGTCAAACCCTTTTCTGCAGTCGGGGTTGACTTCGGTGGACCTTTTCGAATCAAAATCGGGACACACCGTGGCGCTAAAATGGACAAGGCTTATCTTTGTTTATTTGTCTGCTTGGCTGTCAAGGCAGTCCATCTTGAAGTTGTGTCTTCTCTTTCTACCGACGGTTTTTTAGCCGCATTACTCCGTTTTGTGGCACGTCGTGGACGTTGTAGTGTGATCCATGCGGATTGTGGAACAAACTTTATCGGTGCTAGCAATTATTTATCGTTATTACAGAAGGCTTCGCAGACTGAACATATCAAATTCGATTTCAATCCTCCATCGGGAGCGCATTTCGGTGGGGTTTGGGAAATTCAAATCAAAGCTGCAAAGTCACATCTTTATCGAATTGTTGGCAATCAAGTGTTAACTTTCGAGGAACTTACCACTTTGTTTGTCCAGATCGAAGCGGTTTTAAATTCGAGACCTCTTTATCCGTTAAGTTCTGACCCAAATGATCTAAACGTCTTAACTCCGGGTCACTTTTTAACACTAGAGCCGCTTACATCCGTTCCCGACGAAAATGTAGCTAATAGTAAACTTTACCGATTGAACCGTTGGCAACTAATTCAATCTTTCCTGCAGAACTTTTGGGTTCGTTGGAAGAATGAATATCTAAATTCTATAACACAACGTGCAAAGTGGACGAATGAATCTGAAACGTTAAAATTAAAGTCAATAGTAATCATCAAAGACGAAAATCGTACGCCGTTGCAATGGTCATTAGGAAGAGTAACAAAACTACATCCGGGCCCTGACGGAGTCGTCCGTGTGGCAACTATTCAGACTAAAAATAGTCTTATCATACGACCTCTGGTTAAACTTTGCCCTCTTCCTATTGAATCGTAATAAGCTATACTAGTTAACCTTTTAATAATAAGTGTAGTCTTAGTTCCCATAGTTTTTTAATCAATATCTCCTTTATCTAACTTATCCGGAAAATACCAGCTGTATTTTGGTGGGCGGTATGTTCACTCATCGTAAATTCGTATTTCGCGCGCTTGGTCTGGCCAAGGACAACGCTCTGTTAAGCATACCGCAGTAACGCATCGCCATTGGTCCCCGACCGGGTGAGTTGGCGCTGGGAGCTGCAACGAAAAAGAACTCGACGTGTGCTCGAAGCTTACACTCGTGGTGTGAACATCAAAATACGTTTTAAAAGCGCTTATATATTCCTTTCTCTTTAACAAACTACAAACTTTATTATTATCGTTATTTAAGAACATTGTAGCTATACATATTGTTAGTGAGTGCAGTGTATAGACTTTCCACAAGCCAGCAGGCGGTACCGCCACGTGCCACCTCTTCATCGAAAAATCACCATCTTCCTCCACCAGAGGCTACCAGGTGCTCGGTCTGGATAGCCACGTTACTGCGGTAAGTGTAATTGTAGTTGTCCAGGCCAAAGCGATAGGGAACACAACGTTCATCGGCGGAACAATCTTCTACCATCGGTGTTCCGACCCAGTGTGTCGTTACTGGGCCCCCCACGGCAGGGCCTTTTCGCCACAACTCAACTTTCTTGTTTGTTCTTCGCGTATTGTTGTATTTATTTATTAAAAATATTTTTAAAAAATTATATGAGTATATATTTACCAGTTCTCTGTATAACTCAAGTATTAATTTTTTGTTGGCGCAGTAGTTAGTAACCCTGCCTTCAGCTCCGCGGGTCGCGGGTTCGACTCCCGCCGAGGGCCAAAATTTTCTACAAAAAAATTGTTGGTTCTTCTGAGTGAATTTGGTATTTAAGTATGTATTTAAAATTATATATGTAGTATATCTACCAGTTGTCCGTCACCCATAACACAAGTATTAAGTTACTTTGGGGACGACCGTGTGTGTAAGTGTTCCATATATTTGTTACGGACAACCGTGTATATACTTGCCCCCAATAGCGTAGCTATCGGAGATCTAGACGTACGTAGCAGTGCCCCGAGGCCCCCCAAAATGAAGGGGGATCTCGGACTCTGAATTACAAACTGTAAATAGAACTTCAAGTGCAACTTATATATTTATCTAGGAGAAAACGAAACTCTACCACATATGCCTCTACTACACGTGGTGTCACAGACAGGACTGCTGTCTATATTCAACATAATCAATTTGAACAAATCAGCCGCACAAATATGTATACAACCACAGCCGTTGATGTTGCAACCCGCTGCTTTGACAAGGTAATGTTTACATAGTAAAAAGGCATACCTTTAGACTGACTTTTCAATATATTTTTTTAAATTTCTGACGTAAAATTTATTTCTTAAATATTACAAAAGTAATAATAAGATTATTTTGCTATAATCCGCCATACAGTAAATAGAAAATATGTATAGTGTTTAATGCATAGTGGACTATCAGTATTTTCATACCCGATACTTGCAGGATTCATAAAAACACATGCACAAACCTCCACCACTTCCACTACAATACACAAGCACTACACAGGTTCACTATAACAAACTCAACGAATCGAAACGATTGTTGAGTTTGTGATAGCAAAATAATCTTATTATTACTTTTGTATTATGGATCTCCGCAAAGTAACGCCTAATTCTATAAATTATTCTTAAATATTATGTACTTTATTTTTTTTAATTTTACTTGAGATTGATTAAGATATGTCTTTGTATAAAATACTAGCCTTTAAACGCAACCTCGTTCGCGTCTATATGGTTTACTCAAATAATAAGACTTAACACTTATATTAATTATGGTAAAAGTGGGTTAACCTTAAAAGCTAGACATATACTGTCGCGGACTTTTATTAACAACTTTCAGAGGGGAACAATTTTGTAGTACATGTATTTTTTAATAACTTTCACCGTTGACTTAGCGCACGCAAGGAAAGCTTTAAATTTTGCCGTTTTCGCAATATTTTTTATTGCTGCTCCTCTTCTATTCATCTTAGCGTGATGGTATATAGCATAGAGCCTTCCTCAATAAATGGACTATCTTACACTCAAAGAATTTTTCAAATCGGTCTAGTAGTTCCTGAGATTAGCGCGTTCAAACAATCAATCAAACAAACAAACAAATTCTCCAGCTTTTATATTTATAGATTTTTAGCGCGTTCAAACAATCAATCCAGCAAACAAACGTACTCACCAGTTTTATATATTAGTATAGAGTATAGATAGATTAAAATCAGGATATAGATTTTAAAGCTGTATTATAACTGCAGTGAAACATTTTCTAAGTTCTTCTAACTAAATATTTGAAAGCCATATTATCCCATGATTTCACAAATCGCTTTGTTTGTACATAGAAAAAAAATAATTGTCAAATAAAATCAAAATATTATTTATTCAAGTAAACTTGTAAACAAGTGCTTTTGATTCGTCAACTTTACTGCTGGTTCGGAAAGCTGTTCCTGCCGAGAAGAGCCAGCAAGAAACTCGGCGGTTGCTCTTTTTAAAATATAAATCTTAGAACTAGTTACATTTATTTATTACTGTCTTGTACAGGGTAGAAGTGCACCTATATCCACACATCCTTATCATCTAAGTAATCTTCAACAGTATAGTAGGCTTTCTGTATCAGCCTCTTTTTAACAGTGTTTTTAAACTGCTGTAATGGCATGACCAAAATTGATTTCGGAATTTTATTATAGAATCTTATACCCAAACCCACAAACGATTCACGTACTTTTGCTAGGCGCAAAGCAGGAGTCGCAAGCTTATGTCGGTTCCTACTTTGTCTATTATATAATCACCTATCGTTTTATAATTCTTTATATTTTTATGTACAAAAATTACGTTATTTAAAATATACTGTGAAGCAAATGTTAGAATACCTGTTTCCTTAAACTTCTCTCGCAGGGAATCACGCGGACTTAAATTGTCGATGCCACGTATGGCTCTTTTTTTCTTTTTTGTTTTGTCAAAGAATAATAAAAATACATGTATCTACATTCACTTTTAGTAGCCAATTAAGACTAAGTTTTCCTTAGGAAAATGATCAATTATTTTAAAATATGTATTAAATTCTTTTACAACTATTACAGGAGTATACCAGACGATGTGCCACCCCAACCTGAGCAACCTCCACCGGCGCCTGTACAACCTAAGGTACTTTGGTTTTGAAAAATGATTATAATCTTGCAAAAAAAGCAAGAATAGGATAAAATATTACCAAACAATATATTGGGCCGTTAGCAAACACCTCAAAATCAATCTCCCCATATTACTGACGCTATGCAACTTTGGCTTTTTAATAGACAATTCTCAGTTTGTTGCGTGTGCGATAATACGTCAGTGTTTTAGCAAAAAATTATATGCAAACAAAAGGGTGTTCATTTGTGTTAATTATTCCAAAATATTTGTATATAGCTAAACTAAAAATCATAGAGGAGACTATAAAATAAAGCCGACTTGCGGCCATGCTGGTCAAAAGGAATAGACGTAAAACGGACAAATAATAAATTGTAATATTATAACATAGTGGATTACAAGCAATATAACAGAACTAACCACTTTGCTATAATCCGCACGGGTTAAGTGAATGCATGCAAAGCCAATGTGTATGAAGCAGGCAAAATCTACGTACCTTATACATGCAGGACAAGCCACCACATGCACCCCAAGGCGCAATTCACCAGCAACAACGCACACAAAAGCAGCACACACACCCACCACCACAATCTCGACGGTCGTTTCGCCCCGAAACCGAAGCATCATCAGGAGGATAGGCTCCACGACAAAAATCGTAATGCGCCGCGCTACCCATACAAGCAGTCTTAAATAGTTCAACCCCCACCAATACCCTCCCTTCCGAACACATGTAGCAAAACGGAATTAGATACATTTACTTGCTCGTTAATCGTCATTGGCTTTGCATGCATTCACTTAACCCGTGCGGATTATAGCAAAGTAGTTAGTTCTGTTATATTGCTTGTAATATGGAATTCCGCAAAGTAACGCCTGCTTCTATAAATCATTTAACATAGTGGATTGTTAATAAAATTAAATAAAATGAAATAGTACAAAGCTTCAGTATTTTATTATCACTACATATTAACAAAAGAGAAGGCGATCCTTTTAACACTTAATTAACAATTCAAATTCAAAAAGTTTTTAATAAAATATTATTCCCCCTACTATTAATAGCAAATTTTGGCAGCAGTATAAAGTTATGATAACATAAACATGCATTTTTTGAATTGAAACTATCTTTCGTAGTATTCATAATTAATGTTGAGAGACCGGCTATACGCCGCGTAAAGAGCCCATGAATAAGAGCCCCGTATGAGCTTGAAACTAGTCGGGCTCATCCGATAAAATAAGAGGTGAGTATAGCCGGTCTCTCAACATTAATTGTAAACATGCATTGTCGTCTCAATCGGCCACCGGGAATCGGGAAGTGGTTCAAATTTAACTTGCAAGAATCCACCTCCACTAACATACATACCTATCGATACAACAGAGTATTGATAGTATTATTTTATCATAATCCGTGTAAGTTTTTTTTAATGTTTTATTTCATACGTATTGTTTTAGCCGCAACCTCCACCCCCGGCATACCCGCAACCTATTGCTATACAACCATCGCAGGTGGTTATTATACCCGCTCCAGCCCAGCAACCGATCACATCAAAACCCGCAACACAACCACAGAGTAAGTTGAGACTACCCGCAAGTATGTTTCATTTGTTAACTATGAATTAAAACTTGACATTAATTCAAAGCAGTCGTTTTCTATTCATACCAACATGACCAACATTTATTTGATTTTCATAAAATTGTGGAATTCAAATTATTTTAAAACATGATAGTTCAATTAATAATTTGTAGGATGTTAGAAGTTGTAGAACACTACAGTGTATATAAGTGTATAAGTACCTGAACCTACGGAGTATAGTTAGTTATTAGGTTAAGCCATGTTTAATATAATAGTTGATAAGCTTGTATGCATGTATGTGATGCATTATCTCAAATAAACATCTCTTCTTTCTTTCACTGTTGTGGTTGAGTGATGTCAAAAGGATGACAGAATAAATAAAGTTACACTAAAAAGTAATCAAATAAGTTACATATACGTATACATATAACTTACATACACTATATATTGCAAAGTGTTACAGAAATTGATATATTAGTTTCGTAAAACATTACTTACGCTTAAGTAAAATGATGTATTATACTAAAAGAATTATTTAACCGTAATAAACTCAAATTGATTTTGATTACAGATACAAGTTTAACATTGGGAACGAAAAATGAGCCAACACCGCCCGTGGTTTCTGAAGTAAATATTCCTGTGTTATTTAAAAACACCTATTAATATTAATAATTCCTATAATATTAATATAAATAATGGAATTTCAATATTTTCAAAATTTAATAAATATTTTGACAATAAAGTTTCATTGACATATAAATTCATTAAACATAAAAAATAATTGCTAAGACATAATATTTATATAAGACATTTTTATTAATGTTTGTCTTGGACATTAAATTTTACTGACTTTTTAGTTAGTTAGTATTGTATTCATTTTTACGAATCCTGCATGTATCGGATATAAAGACCGATAGTACATTCTACATTTATCTCTACATATATTTTCTATATGCGTGCCGCGATGTGGTATCCGGCTGAGTAGAATAGACCACCCTCAATTCTTACCGAGGTGTCGTAAAAAGCGACTAAGGTAAGTTGACCCGTCGTGTCGTATCCGGCTGAATAAAGTAGACCACCCTCTTTTCTTACCGAGGTGTCGTAAAAGGTGACTAAGATAAGTTGATATCATGCACGTCGTAAAATAACTAGCCAAATCATGTTACAACATTTTTTCTAACATGTAGTGCCGATCCCACAAGTGGGATATAGTGGGATAAGGGCAGGAGAATGATGATGATATTATCGATCTCCCAAAGTAAGCCTAATTCTATAAATTAGCCATCACTTTCTCAAACAGTTGAATATTCTTAATACTTGTACAGGAAATACTAATATCAACAAAGTTTAACACTAATACTAATAATTCATTATCCTGACCTTATCCCACTCTAAGTGGGGTCGGCACAACATGTTACAAACACGTTGTCATATGATTTGGCTACGTATTTTACGACCGGCCGCCTGCCTGACGTCAACTTACCTTAGTCGCCTTTTACGACACCTCGGTAAAAAATGAGGGTGGTCTATTCTATGCAGCCGGATACCACACGGCATTTACCTTAGTCGCCTCTTACGACACCTCGGTAAGAAAGGAGGGTGGTCTATTCTATTCTGCCGGATACCATTTAACACTAATACTAATAATAGCGTTACAATTTTTTTTAAATAGCCTCAATCGAAACCAACTACAATCCCGAAACCGCAAGCGGTATCGACTGCAGAAGCAACCGCTGCTTTATTGGAGCAAGAAAAAATCAACCGGGAAAAGGCGAATCAGAAACTAAAAGATATGCTTGTCAAAGAAGTGAACGATTTCAATATGGAAATATATAAGTTCAAGAAACTTACACAGGAGAAACAAATGAAGGTAGGCCTGTTCAACTAATTACACTGAGTATATTCTTTTGCATTAAAACATGTGATTTAATTTTTTTATCTACTCTGATACTATAATACAAAGATTATAAAACTGAAAACAAAATTCTTATGACAAACATTACGTACAGAACAAAAATAAAAAATTAAAAAGTTTCATTACGATACAGGTCTTGTGTGGACACCTGTATCATAATGTAACTTTTTAATTCAAATTCAAATTCAAATTCAAAATATTCTTTATTCAAGTAAACTTGTAAACAAGTGCTTTTGAATCGTCAACTTTACTGCTGGTTCGGAAAGCCGTCCTACCGAGAAGAGCCAGCAAGAAACTCGGTGGAGCTCTTTTAAAAAAGAAGATTCTTAATACTAATTACATTTAGTCATAGCTATCCTGCACAAGGTCAAAGTGCAGCTATATCCACGCATTCTTATCAGCAATGTAAGCCTCCACGGTATAATAGGCTTTCTGTATCAGCCTCTTTTTAACAGTATTTTTAAATTGCTGTAATGGTAAAGTTAAAATTGATTGTGGAATTTTATTATAGAATCTTATACCCAAACCCACAAACGACTTACGTACTCTTACAAGGCGCAAAGCAGGAGCCGCAAGCTTATGTCGGTTCCTACTTTGTCTATTATATACATCGCCAATCTTTTTATAATTATGTATATTTTTATGCACAAAAATCAAATTGCTAAAAATATACTGTGAAGCTAACGTAAGAATACCTGTTTCCTTAAACTTCTCTCGCAGGGACTCACGCGAATTCAAATTATAAATGCCACGTATGGCTCTTTTTTGCAATACAAAAATTTTCTCAATATCAGCACATTTACCCCATAACATTATTCCATAAGACATAATGCTATGGAAGTAAGCAAAATAAACTAGTTTTGCTGTTTCGACGTCTGTAAACTGTCTTATCTTTCGAATAGCATAGGCTGCTGTACCTATACAACTTCCAGCTGGACCAAGGAGGTTGAACCTCTACCTTAAAAAAAAAGGTTTCAACAATGGGTCCGCGGCGACGCAACACGCATGCGCAATCGATGTTTGCGCCTTAGCGCCAATATATGACTTTTAAGAAATCCTTTCAGTATTTAAACGAAGTTTAGTTTTGTTTGTAAAAAAATAAGTTTTTATGTAAAAACATGTCTGAGAGCGGGGATAGTGGTGAATGTACACCACCAGATATTCTGAAACCTGCAAAATCTAGAAGCAACTATATTAAGTGTTACCACGAGTTCATGGAATGGAAAATGAATATTCAGAACATCAATAATTATTACAAGTAAAAATAAATTTGTTGTTATATTCAGCGTTTTATTTGCAATATTGTTTTACGTATTATAGTATGAGAATAGATAAAGTAGTGTATGATACTGTACATAACTTGATCTTATAACACTCGTGTGACACTATAAAAGAGTTATAAGAACCCTTATTATGCAACAGTATCATAAACTACTAATATTAATCAAATAATTTTAATTTTTATTAATAAACATTTACTTTTTTAAGACATTCTATTCCTGATTTTATAAATTAATATTTTGTGTGGTAAATAAAAATTAATTATTATAAATTTTAATATCGTCGTCTGCAAGTGCACCCGCGACTTAGTTCGCATCGACTTCAGTGTTAAATTATCTTTCAATTATAATACATTGTTTTTCCTATGGCTCTATAGAGAAAAGAATTTTTTTTAATATAAACTGCAGTTTCAGTTAAAAAAAGTTTACTCAAAACCAAATTTCATCAATATTACTCCAGCGGATTAGTTGTGAATGACTCAACGAGAGAAAGACAATCTCTCGCATTTATATACGCATCATATTAGTATGGATTTAGTGCACATGCACTCAATAAGAAATATTAAAATAAGTACTAATCGAACAACTTTCTTCTAACGTTCGGTTCCAGCTCATCTATTTAATAAAATATATTGTAATATAAATTGGGACGCTAATTTAGTTTTTGGATCTATGATTACGTAGACTATCTTCTAACCAATTGCCAAATTTACAAGTTTTCGACAAACGTTTTAAAACGGCTATATACTCCGCTATACTCTCACCTTCATTTTGTTTCCAATTTCGAAATTTAAATCTTACCGACCAAACACTCGGTTTTGGCTGCAAATGTTTTTCTAAAATATTCTTTAGCTCCACAAAACTTTTTACTGTCGGTTTCATAAGACTGTATAAATTAACTAAAAGTGCATAACACTCAGCTCCCATGACAGTTATTAACGTTGGTACACCTGTAACTCAATAAGAGTTTTATTCACCAAGAAGTATTGATCTAACCGCTCCACATACAATATCAAATTATCGGTCTGGATATTGAACTCCGAGATTTTCCCGATCGACATTTTTAAACGAATTAGTTCCAAAACCAGCTTGCCGCCTATTGTAAATAAACAAGATATAGGAAATTATTATACTTAATGATATTAGTGACGCGAAACGACGCATCAGCTGCACAGAATTGTTCTCCCACATGCACTGACACATACATTACAAAATGATATGCATATAAAAAGAGTAAGAGTCTTAGTTTATGAAAGATAAGAGAGAATCAAAGAGAAAAACATGTGCCGATCCCACTTAGTGATAAGGACAAGAGAATAATAAATACTATAACGGAACTACCTTGCTATAATCCGCACGGGTTAAGCGAAAGCATGCAAAGCCAATGTGTATGAAGCAGGCAGAATTCACGTATCTTACACATACAGGACAAGTCACCACATGAATCCCAAGGCGCCTCCATTAGCAACAATGCACACAAGCATTACAAACAACCACCACCAAAAACTCGACGATCGTTTCGCGTCGAAACCGAAGCATCATCAGGAGGATAGGCTCCACGACAAGATCGTAATGCGCATCCCCGCATTACGATTTTGTCGTGCTGGTGGAGGCGACTTGGGATGCATGTGGTGACTTGTCCTGCGTGTGTAAGGTACGTGAATTTTGCCTGCTTCATACACATTGGCTATGCATGCATTCGCTTAACCCGTGCGGATTATAGCAAGATAGTTCCGTTATAGTATCTGTAATATAGAATTCCGCAAAGTAACGCCTACTTCCATAAATCAGAATGATAAATACAGTCCTTTGTTGACTTAAAAGTTTTGAATCCACAGTTTCAACAAGACATCCAATCAGCCAATATCAATATAGATTTAAACATGGACACAGAACAATTGAGAAAAGAGTGTGCTATAGAAGAGTTACGGGAAACAATAATACAGTTAAAATTGGAGATGGTGCGAGCGTGTGCTGTAGTGGCTGAAGCTAGGACCCAGGCTGAGTTAGTATTTAAATTTAGCGTTGAGACTGTGTTGCTTTTTCGTGACTGGCTCGTTGGTGCAGTTGACAGTGCACTTTCAGTGAACTTTCAGTTCCGCGGGTTGCAAGTTCGCGGTTAATTTTGATTTATGTATAAATTCAAAAGTCTTTCAAACATGGACTAAAAGAAATCAATAAGCCATAGTAAAATTAATTTAAAAACACACCCTACACAAGCACACACACCCTCATACGCACACTGACATATACACACTTATTTACTATGAATAAAATTTCATTAATTCCCGTGTTTGTTTTTTGGTTTATGTTAATATTACGAAAAATTATCTGTAAAAAAAACTAATTGTGTATCCTCATATGGCCTTAGTTTAAGTTGTTATATGTATAGAATAAGAACTTTGTCACGCTGTAGGATTACCTGATAAACTAATAAATACATAAATAATTCGCATTATACGTATTATTCATTATTTTTTGGATTTTTGATTTCCGGAAAATAGCGCCTTATTCTTCAAATTGAAAATCATTTTATGATTATAGACACATAGTGGTAGATAAATTTAACGTTTTGATTATCGAATATTTTATATAAAGGAAAAACTGATCATGATATACAAAATTGACTATAACGTTTTACACTATATTTTTCCATAATAGAGCAAAAGATCTTCAAGAATGGACCCAAGCAGATCCCTTGACTACGAAGCGTATTGCTACAGTAAAGAAGCTGGCATACTATGTGCAAACACAACTGGATCACGCACGTAAAGCTCTAGACCATAAGTGGAATGAAATGACTGCAAAAGACCATTATTCTAAGTAAGTAGGCTAAACCAACAAACCATTGTTATATTAACCCATTTTTTTTACAAACTAAATAGATCAAACCTTATCTAATAACATACTATTGTTACGAACATGCGGAAAAGAATTCTTAATGCATAATATGTCATAGGGTTCAAATTGAAATGGAGCAGTTTACGAACATGTAAAAAGAGTTCGTAAATTATATTCCATAGATTTCAAATTCGCTTGACTAATTCTTTGAAACATTCACGTTGTTTACGAATCTTGATCCGCATTCCCGCTACTACTCGCGAATACTCGCGAACATTCTCGAAATCGGTGCGTTCTATATATAAACGGTCGTATCGTGCGCCTCAACATTCTGTATGCGAATGGCGATAAAGAGCGAATAAAAAAGCGAAATAATAGTGACCTTGGCTTTATTATTGGACAACGGACGGCTTATTGACTGTAAGTAACTTTAACGTAAAAAAACTTTATTCAGCTCTTCACCACAAAATTAGTTTAAATAATTTTTTTTTAACGATTCACCATCTATTTTCATCCAAGTCCACGAATCCCTGAACGTAACACTATGTAATAGACATAAAATATTCTGTATATTATTCAGATTTTTCGTAGTTGTAGTTGTTATTTTCCTCCGAGTTTACCAAATCTATCTCAAAATGGACTTTGGAGAAAAGCTGGTGACGCGTTTAGATACATTCATTCATCTTTTAAATGTAAATTTCAGTAAAAATTTTAATACGTACAATCAGCGAGTCCACTATTGTATCACTTGTTTATTGTGTATTGTATCACAACCGAAGCATCATCAGGAGGATAAGCTCCACGACAAAAATCGTAATGCATTACGATTTTTGTCGTGGAGCCTATCCATCGTAATGCATTACGATTTTTGTCGTGGAGCCTATCCATCGTAATGCATTACGATTTTTGTCGTGGAGCCTATCCATCGTAATGCATTACGATTTTTGTCGTGGAGCCTATCCATCGTAATGCATTACGATTTTTGTCGTGGAGCCTATCCTCCTGATGATGCTTCGGTTTCGGGGCGAAACGACCGTCGAGATTGTCGTGGTGGGTGTGTGTGCTGCTTTTGTGTGCGTTGTTGCTGGTGAATTGCGCCTTGGGGTGCATGTGGTGGCTTGTCCTGCATGTATAAGGTACGTAGATTTTGCCTGCTTCATACACATTGGCTTTGCATGCATTCACTTAACCCGTGCGGATTATAGCAAAGTGGTTAGTTCTGTTATATGGCTTGTAATATGGATTTCCGCAAAGTAACGCCTGCTTCTATAAATCACCTTATGTGTAAAGCAATAGAAATCATTTTTGCATGTTAAAACTTTAGTTGTGGCTGCGTTCAAAACATTCGGTAACCAATAATAATTGTAGTAATTCCTTTTAGCATAGTTATTGTTATTTTTGTAAAGGCCCGGAGAACGAATGATTCGTCCTATGTTAGATGATGTCTATCAACCTCTTGTGAAGCAACAAGAGATACTGAGCCGTCAGATGGCTGTGTTGAAGACCTTGAGGAATACAATGAATGAATGCAATGTGCCGACGTTCAGATCGTCATCGCTTTTAAGAAGCACACCTTTCCGAAATAAGTGAGTAATTATTAATATAAAGTATACTTACATTAGCCGTGTGGTCTCAGAATAGAATAGACCACCCTCTTTTCTTACCGAGGTGTCGTAAGAGGTGACTAATGTAAATGCCGTTTAGTATACGGCTGCATAGAATAGACCACCCTCACTTCTTACCAAGGTGTCGTCAAAGCCGACTAAGGTAAGTTGACGTCAGGCAAGCGGCCCGTCGTAAAATACGTAGCCAAATCATGTGTCAACATGTTTGTAACATATTGTGCCGACCCCACTTAGAGTAACATAAGAGTTTGGAAGTCTCTGGAGGATGGTCATGTAAAAGGAAAAACTGAAGATAAAATGTTAAAAAAGTACAATATATGAATATTGTAAAATAACAAGCACTTCAGATAATAAAGACTAATATAATATCAAGTATATTGCAAAAATTTAGGTATATATATAAATATACTTACATCTAGAAGATTCTACAATAAGGCTGTCGTTTAACAGCGATTTAAGCGAGAACTTCAGTTTCAGTTAGTCTGGTAGGAAATGCATAAACTTATATAGGTACTAATATTATATTTAGTACGATACTAAAATAGCTATATAAATGAAATAAATATCCACAAAATGTTATAATACCTATCTTTAAATGGAAAGTAGAAAAACATACATAAACACACTAAAATATTAAAGTGGTAATTAATAAACATTTTATAACAATTTTTTTTTAATTTTCAGACCATTAGTGATATCTTTCATAAAGAAATCATTTATTCCTTTACAGAGATCCCCTATCAAAGCTCACAAAGAATATTCTAAACATGAGCATAGAACCGGAAAATAAAACAAAAGACCATATCTTAAGCTCTCAAAAGTTGGACGCACTTCGCGACATGCTTTCAAACCATAAGCCCATGAAAGTCAAACCCGTCAATGTTGAATTACGTCAACATTTGGAAACCATGAAACTGAGATATGAAAAGAGTGCAAAGGAAAAGGAAATGAAAGAATTGGAAAATCAGCAAGTGGTGGAACGTGAGTATTTAGCCACTTTTAAAAATTTATATGTTCAAAAATTTCATATTCTACTTGTATTGTCTTCAAATATACAATCTCAGTTGTTCGTAATTGGTTATACAATCGTTTTCATGTGCTGAAAAGTGCTTAATACATCTTCACTAAAAATAATTATAGATTAGTTGACGATGAGCCAAAATCTGTATAAAAAAAGAATAAACAAGTAAAAGTCACATCTTTTACTTGTTTATTCTTTTTTTATACAGAAATATAAATATTGTTCGTGCAAGACAGAAATAAAATGCGGTCTTATTACCTCCGCCCTACAGAAATCTTTTACAGACTTTCTATACTTATTATAAAACAAAGTCCCAGAAAAATGTCTGTCTGTATGCAATTGATTTTCTCAAAATTTACTGCACGGTATATACCAGTAGGTACTTCAGTATTCTACAACTTCTGACATCCTACAAATTATTAATCATATTTTGAAATAATTTGAATTTAACAATTTTATATATATCAAATAGAATCAGATAGAGATCATCTATACTTATTATAAAACAAAGTCCAAAAAAGCTGTCTGTCTGTATGTTATTGATTTTCTCAAATTCTACTAAACGGATTTTGTACGGTTTTCACCAAAAGATACCGCAATACTTCCGGATGCTTTAGGTAAATAGTACATATCGGTATTA
Organism: Morpho deidamia; assembly: GCA_947086505.1. Lineage (NCBI taxonomy): Eukaryota > Metazoa > Arthropoda > Insecta > Lepidoptera > Nymphalidae > Morpho > Morpho deidamia. Next base: position 9,756,432 of record CAMTZC010000007.1, on the reverse strand, counting down.
TGTAAATTGTTGTGAGATCGAGTAGTTGTTAAAAAACTTGCTTGCTGACAGCTTTAGTCGACTGCGCTGCGTAAACCAACAAAGATACGTTAAAGTAATGTACTAGAGAATTGTAGATCTATAAAAATACTACAAAAAAAGTCCGTGATAGCATGTCTCTATCAGTTATGGTTAACTCACAATAACTACTTTTATGTTCAAAATTTATAATTTAGAATCTAGAAAAAATTTATGAAACGCTGATTTCCACGCGGGCGAAGCCGCTAGCACAGCTAGTAAATTATAAATCAGAGTACTTTACTTACAGTTTTTTTAAGGCTTACCAAATAGTAATATACGGTAATAAACTCAATAAACGTTCAACATATCATCTTTCATAAATATTTTAATTTAGGTATGAACGATATTTACTTAGCACTTCAAACAATTGCTGCAAATTAGCCCAAAAATTATTACTTCAGCGTCTTAGAATATGTTTCTTAAACAACACATTAAAGTCATATGATAGAGTACGAGAATATGTTGTTGCGACACAATTATTGTAGAGATTTTAAATTAAGATTAAGTTGATATTAAAAGGGAATTTCCTAGTTATTCTCCTTATTAAAAAGGATAACATATCCATAACAGAAGTATAACATTATTTAAGTTGGGGACGTATGACCGTGTGTGCAAATCTCGCATTTAAAAGGATGGGAAAGTTAAATCCTAGTTGGAGCTTGAGGGTTTTCTGTAAAAACTTGTGCTTAATTGATACAGTGAAGGAAACTATCGTAATAAAGCCTGTATAATCCTTGTCAATTCCTGGAATATATATCCAATCAGTATTGGAGCAAGTTGCTAGATGTAAGCAAAACTTTGCCACCTAGAATACGGGGACTTTGCCAGTAGGATAGTATCAGGGAATTAATCCGTTATTTTTTTCTTAATTATGGAACAACCCTTTTCAGATTCTGAAGTACAAAAGCCTGTGTTGGAATTACCTACATTACCTACAAAAATTGCACAACCATTAACGGATCCTGTGCCCCCATATAACAAACACCAACAGGACATTCCACAGATCCAAAACGAGACTAAAAAAGAGATCTTTTCTTTTGGACAAAAATTTGGTGCTACCACTGCGTTTGCTCGTTAGTATAGTAATACAGTCTCTTACTAAATCATCATCATTCTACTGCCCTTATCCCACTCTAAGTGGGGTCGGCACAACATGTTACAAACATGTTGTCACATGATTTGGCTGCGTATTTTACGACCGGCCGCCTGCCTGACTTCAACTTACCTTAGTCGCCTCTTACGATACCTTATATACCATTGGATACCACACGGCGTACAGTCTTTTACTAAATATAGTGCAAAAATTTCAGTAACCAATTTAATATGTAAAGTTTTAAATTAGTATGTGTAATGATTTTAATGACAACCTCGAACCTTCTGGGTATAAAATCAATTAAACTAGAAGTAAATATCTCGTTGTCTTATAATTTCTTTTCGTGTGGTAGTCTGCTAAGTAGAATAGACCCCCCTCATTTCTTATCGAGGTGTCGGAAAAGGAAGCTAAATTAAGTTGACGTCAGGACGACGGCCGGTTATAAAATACCTAGCTAAATTATGTAACAACATGTTTAAAACATGTTGTGGCGACTCTACTTAGAGTGGTGTAAAGGCAGGAGAATGATGATGTCTTGTAATTTTTTTGTAAACGTTGAGTGTTTGATATATTTTTATAATTTTCCGTTAAAACATCCTTCGCAGCCTAACTAACCAAAAGTTTCATATTGCTAAAATCATCGAGTTCCTAAATCTCGAAATTGTTTTGGTTACGGACTAAAAGTAGTCCGTAATATTTAGATATCTGTAAATTAGAACTATTACTTTTCAGTTTTTTTAATCGAATTTGTACAAAACAAATGTTTTTTTTTGTTCATTCAGATACTCAACCACAAGTTATCGCATCGGCTTCAAAACCTGATATAGTAAAAGAATCCCCAATTTCTATTCCATCATATAAACCAAAAACGAACTTGCAGCATATCAAACCTCCAGCTAGCGTTGCTAGAACCTTATTTACCGACGGTAATATTTTTTTAAACATCAAATCATTATTTACTTGAGAGAAGGCAATTTAGCACGTTAACAGCAAACCAGAACCTAAAGTAACAGATAATTAATAATAAAATTGGTAATTCCCTCTTTTGATAATAGCCTATAGATCCTATATGGATGATCTTTAATATGACGATCAATAACCCAAGAAAGAATAAAAAAAAAGAGATATTTTTTTCTTAACTTTTCAATGTTCACGGAGTTCTATGATTTTTTTTTGCCTTTGAGCTGACTTACTTGTGACTTGACTACATATTTTAAAATATTCTTAGAGATTCATTTTGCCCCTAATTTTTTGAATGTGGGTGTATATGTAGATATCTCCCTAAAGCAGTCCTTTTTCTAATTTTTTAATAGAACAGATTGCATATGCATTTTTATACATATACGGTCCTAAGTATTTTGATATTAATTTAGAACCAGCTGAAGAAAAACCAATAGCAGTTCAAGAATCACATAAACAATCAAAGCAGTTAAATCCTATTAATCCAAACACTAAAAGTTTACTAAGAAAATTTATACTTAAAGAATCTTCAACCGAAAACTTGCCACAAGTTAGTGAGCCGAAGAACGATACTAACGTTTTTATGGGACAGAACATTTGTTCTCCGGCGGTCTTTGCTTGTAAGTTAATTTGTTATTAAGACTAAATATTTATATTTAATTATGCCTAAATTCCTTGTAATTTATAAATTACCGTGTGTACAAATTTATGCTCTGGCGTTTTAAGTTTAAATGCTTGACAGTTTTAAAGTAGAAGTAAAGATTTTAACAAATCTTATTGGTGGGTTGATGACATTATAATTAGCTATTAAAAGATCTTCGATGTTTAGTTTCGTTATAATTAGCTGCAATTCGATTTAAAATAGAATTAAAGATTTCAATTTTACACAATTCTATTGGTGGTTAGATGACATTATAATTTAAGGATCAAAATTTTCGATGGTTAATATCACTATATTAACAGAATTCCAGCTGTTATTCTGTTAATAATGATATCCGGTAATACTAAAATCGAATTCGTTGGAAAACAAAATCTTGTTTAAGTTACAAACACTATTGTGTCCTCCTACAATTTGCGTGCATTTAAATACTAAATTTAAATTCCTGTAGTATTGCATATAGATTTGCGTCATATTGCCAATTCAGTTAAACGTATAAATACGAATTGCGCAAAAGTGAAATCTGGTTGTATGAAGCATTAAAATTTTCGAATATTTAGTGTTGATCCAGCCTCTTTATTCATTTAAGTCTTGTAGATGTATATACTTTAAACAAGAGCCTTAAAATACTGAACATACCATTAATACAAAATAATTTACAACAACGATATTTTTCCTTTAGACTTATTCAATAAATAGGAAGCAACTTTCTCAAAAGTCAACTCTTGAAAGTCTCTTTCAACAACTCAACACCATCGACGGTGACCATATTTTTTTTACATTATTGACCATCTATATGAAGGAGGTTGTGTTTAAAACATTGTGTTACAAATTATTAGAATGCGATGCGATCTCATAAACTGTTTAATTACAAATTTCCTGAAAACAATCTAGTCGCTAAACAGTTGCAACGGACTGCGTCACTTTAACTGTCACAAGATTTCAAATTTAAATTCATAATAATACCAATGTATACTCGTTCCCCACCGTTTTTCATTTTTGGTTGTTCAAAAATGTGATTTTGATTTCAGTTTCAAAGTCAAATCCGACAACAGAATCGTCAGCAATATTCACTTCCAAACCTATAACTGATGTAACCAATGTGTTTAATAAGTATGAAACTGTTACATCCCAACTTCAACCAACTGTTCCTATGGCTGTGAACCCGAAATCTAATGAAACCGGAGAACCAGAAACTAGAACACAAGCATTAAAAGATGAAAATAAAACAAAAGAGAACACAAATATGTTCAGTTTGAAGAATTCCGCACAGTTCAGTGGAAAAAATCAAAACGTTCCCGATGTTTTAAAAAGTGGACAAAGTTTTACGTTTGGTAAAGCTGATAATAAGGTCGCTGAGAAACCAGTAGAGGAAGTTGAAGCTAGCAAACCTAAGGAGAACAGTTCACCAAAGATTGCTAATAATCGTGAAAAACAAGCCATAGATAATACGAAGGAGAATGAAAACAAGACTGAAGTAACACAGTCGATAAACATACCGCCTTCGCAGTCAATTATTATTGGTACGCTGCTATTTATCACTATTATCTGTTTATAGATTGCTCGCGGTGCGAAAAGGACTCTACTCTACTCTACTCTACTCAACAGTCGAGTGTTGTCGTCATCGGTGAAATCGTCAAGAACAAGGTCGTCCACCACGGCGACTACCGCGCGATGGATTTCTTGCTGGTGTCACATATCGTCTCAATATAATATTTCTATAAAAGAAATAAAAGCCCCGTACATGGCATGCATTCATTAGGCTAACAACGCTGTTTAATTAACCACGCAACTCTGAATCATCATTCCGATAGTCCCCGCGAACCTCTAAACTACCATTGATATATTTTTTATTCATAAATATATTTACGTTAAGGTATTAACAATATTTCATCTTAATTGATAATATTATTTTAGTGGATCTAAAAAAACCTGCAGCCGAGGCTAAGGTGGAAAAGGTGTCCTCATCATTATTTGACGTTTCAAATGCAGCACCTCCGCCCACAGGTTTTATAATAATTATAAATTAACATCTTAAATAATTAGAAAACAGTTTATAATTACTTATAACACATTTTATTTCTAAATCACAGCCTCAAGACCACAATTCGGATTTGGGACAAGCACCCCACAACAGTCTTCGGTATTTGAAATCTCAAAAGAACCACAAGAAAATGCTCTAAATTCCGCAAAAAATTCATCGAGTACACCTGTAGAAGCTGCTACCACCGTTACTGTTTCTACTGGTTCAATTACAACAACTGCTACTTCAACGTCTGCAATAAAATCTCCATTCGCGTTTGCCTCCAATTCGGAAACAAAACCAACTGTAACCATATCAGACAACAGTAACATAAATTCTGTAACCCCTAAGTCCTCAGAAGCTGAGACCTTAACCAATACTGAATCAGTCACCCCAACCGATTTAAGTGTTATAAAAGAATCCCCAAATGTAACGATTTCTAGCGCCTTTAGTTCTATAACACCAACAACTGTACTCAGTACCCCTGTTGTTACAACTTCTACAATGACACCTACTAATACTGAGGATGCAAAGCCTATCATATTTAGTACACCTACTTCGGAATTTGGACCGAACACTTCTGGCTTTAGTTCGGTTCAACCTTCCGCATTTGCATCCAGCGCCTCATCTCTTTTCGCTTCAGCATCCGCATCTGCCTTTGGAACACAAACAACAAAAGCGTCAATATTTAATGCGAGTACTACAACTCCAAGTATATTCGGCACCCCAACATCGTCCACGACATCCATATTTGGGAACGCTTCATCAGCGCAAAGCATATTTAGCAGTGCGGCATCATCATTGTTTAGCACTGCACCTACGACTACCCAAAATATATTTGGAACACCAACGACACAGGTGTCTGTATTTGGAACCAATCAATCTGTATTTGGGTCTTCATCGGCTAGCCCTACCCAAGTTTTTGGCACACCATCAACGCAGACATCCATATTTGGTACGCCGACGCCTACAACCCAAACATCAGTTTTCGGGAGTCAAACACAAACTTCGCAAGCGTCAGTATTTGGAACCCCAACACCAGCAACTCAAGCGTCAATATTTGGAACCCCGGTAACAACACAAAGTAGTTCGCCATTTGGTGGCGCTGAAGCAAATCTATTTTCGTCGGCTACTATATCACCTACTAACGCCCAAGCGAGCGGAGGAAACATCTTTGGTGGAGGGTAAGTTTTTTATGTATAAATAACCTATTTTACGTCAATTTCCCTTTTTTGAAATATGCTTATGACCTTAAGCAAAACAAAATAATGCACTATATACACAAATGGTTCTTATACTATGGTTGACACTGTTACAACATGTCGTCTCCTCCATAACTTGGCTACAATGCAAGATCGAATATATCTATCCATATTATTAAATTCTAACTTGTCTCGTACTACATTGTTAAGAGAAATTGTGAACAATTATGAGTTAAAAGTAGAAAGAATACTTACTATACTTCTTCTTCGAATTTGTAGTTGACAGGTAAGGTTGGTTGTGGTGAGATATGTATTTTATTTAGAAATCTTAAAATCCACCATCATTTAACAACAAATATCCAAAATCTATCTTCAGCAGTAGATACTCAGTGATTCAAACGAGGATATATAGGTTTTTAATATAAATAGTAAAGAAAATAAAAAAAATTGCAGATCCTCGGGCTCAGTGTTCGGCAACACGAATATATTTAGTGGCAAGACTACCTTCAGCGGTGCAAACCCAACAGCTGCAAGTATATTTGGAAGTGCTAGTGCTTCTTTTGGACAAAAACCAGCAACTGACTTTTGGGGCGGTGCCAATAATAATCGTGGATTCGGAAATACTGGTTTTGGTAAATATTTTTGATTCTGGCAAATTGATCAATTTATAAGGGATAATCCCACTAAGTGGGGTCGGCACAACATATTATAAACATGTCACATGATTCGGCTACGTATCTTACGACCGGCCGCCTGCCTGTTGTCAACTTAACTTAGTCGTATTATACGACCCCTCTGTAAGAAAGAGGGTGGTCTATTCTACTCAACCGAATACCACACGGTGGGTCAACTTACCTTAGTCGCCTTTTACGACATCGGTAAAAAATGATGGTGGTCTATCCTACTCAGCCGAATACTATACAGCGGGTCGACTCACCTTAGTCGCCTTTTATGATACCTCGGTAAGAAATGAGGGTGGTCTATTCTCAGCCGGATACCACACGGATATTATTTTTTAATTAAAAAATGTTTAAATTTTAATATTAAGTTAAAACTTTGAAATTTACTTCTAAATCTACTGTGGTCTATTACACATTTTTAATTGTTTTGCTGATGACATTGTAACTTAGAATTCTTGTCCCATAGTTTTTTTGAATAGGGTAATTTTATTAAAAAACTTAATTTAATTCAGGTCAACAAGCAACCACTCAAGCGTCGTCCATTTTCGGCGGTTCGGGAGGTAGTTTTAGCACGCCGTCCCCCAGCCAGCCATTCGGTAGTCCACAAGGCCCGTTTAGCGGTGGGGACGCTAAATCTTCAGTGTTTGGAACTCCTCAACAGCAACCAGGTTTCTTGTCCCTTTATAAATTTTTAATTATACGTGCAACTTCGCGTCATCTTTATTGTTGCTTTTTTCAATTGCGTACTACACTTTACATAATTAATCCTGCTTATGAGCAAAAATTTGTCCATCTCTTAATTTATCTTTTGACATAACAATAAAGTACTATAAAATACGATGAATTGGATTTTATAATACACTAACTGTGTTTGCGGTGAAATCAGTGTGTCATAAAGTTTTTGACGCTTTAATTTATTCATGCTATTTTGAGTTAAACATATAAATTAAATCAAAATGGAAATTTAATTGAAATTTTTAACAGTTATTGTGAGATAGTAAACATAAAAGATAGAGACATGCTATCGCGGACTTTTTAAAGTATTTTTGTAAATCTACAACTCCAAATTTCTTTCATTACTTTAATGCATCTCTGTTGGCTTACGCGGTGATCTCGACTAAAGCTTCCAGAAGGCGAGTTTTTTTACACTTCGGTCGGTTTATATATCGAACCAAAGTTCTAGAACGTTCGGAACGGTCTCGACCTTGGAGAGATCGTAAATAAACTTTGTAAACAACTTATTGGTAAACAAGCCGAATGTTCCAGAGAATTAACATTAAGCGAATTTGAACTATGGCATATGGTTTACGAACCCTTTTTGCATGTTCGTAAACTGCCCCCGTCCAACTTGAACTTTATGACATATGCATTACGAACTCTTTTCGCATGTTTGTAACACTGCCACTGTTCAATTCGAATTCTATAACCTAGACATTACGAATTCTTTTCGCATGTTCGTAACAATATTATTACTGTTTTGTTGTAGCTGGTGCCTTTGGAGGATCACCTGTGTTTGGGTCAAAACCGGTATTCGGCGGATCACCTACGTAAATATAATTACTTCATTCAAAATGGTTTTTTTTTTTTTTATTGTTATTAGCAAGAAGTCTAGAAACTAGAAGTGGGACCTGATTTTTTGGTATGTTTAAAAATTGCTCTTACTGAAAAGTACCGGCATAAATTTCGGTGGCTACTCTTTTGAAAAATAATATACATAGATACTTTAAGTATGGTACGGAATCTATTTATCGGACAATTAGATTATTGCATTTGGTTATATAAAAATACTCTGTCGCAGTTTCGGTTCTTCGGGTTTCGGTGGATTTAACAAGAGCCCTAGTAGCGGATTTGGTACTGCTGCTACATTTGGTGGTGGGGCATTTGGCGGTGTGCCCTTTGCAAGTACTTCCCCTGGAAAAATGTTTGGTACCGCAGCACCAAGTAAGTCAAATATCAAGCATGAAAAAGGACAAACTATAAAAAAACAATTAACAGAAAATATATTGTATATTTCAGTTTTTAAGTATTGTGAAACAATTTATAAAGAGGTTTAACATCATTTTACTAATTATGAATGATTTTCTGTCGAGTATTTAATTCAACTTTGCGTCAAGGTTTCGGTTCACCAACGCAGTCAAACGCGACATTTGAAAGTCTAGCTACTCAAAACACTCTCACCTTTGGCAACCTGGCGCAGCAATCTGGCCAAGCTCCTCAGCCTACTCCTAGCTTCAATACGTAAGTATATTAATGAATTTTACCTCACAGGAAGGCAACACTATATCTGATAGCTTTAGGAAGAATGGGGAGAACTTTATTCAAAAGTAATGAGGATATTATTTTGCTGTAATCTGCAATAAAGAAAATATATGTTATGCTAAATGTAAAGTGTACATTCTCATACCCGATACATGTTTACTTTTTCTTGTTAGAGTGCCTAGTCGTAGTTCGTCGTATTTGTAATAAGTTGAGTTTTTACGAATCCTGCTTATTCATGCATCAAAATTAACTTAATTTAAATACAAAAAGCAGTCTACAAATAGGGTTTTACAAATTCTTTTGAATCTTCAACTATATAACTCCCAGAGAGTTATATAGTTGCTAATAAATCTTTGAGCGCAACTGAATATGTTGCTTGTATTTGTAGGTCTCCGTCGTTTACTGGATGGCGCGGCTGATGATTGCACTACAAAGAACGTGCTACCAGATCAAAGCAGCACTAATGAACAATTTTAATTAAGATTAAGTTATCAAATCATAAAATGTGTTTGTATAAGATTTAATTGTGGTAATTTAGGTTTAGTTATTTGTAATTTTCACTATTGATTAAAGTAATATGAATGATTTTTTGCGTTTGTCCAATTATAGTACTATTAAATAAATGGTTGATGATCTATTGATCTATTTTTGTCCTAACCCTTATCAAAACGCTGATATTGACTATGTCGTAAACATCATATAACGAGATTGTAATTTTTCGATAATAAATAGAATATAAAATATATGTTTTTAATTATGTCCCTGACAAAATTCGTATGTCTATCCGATAGCCATGATTGTGTGCATAGATGATACACTATATGATATTGTGTGATCTCTAACTAGAGACAGCATAGTGCCATAGGATCAAGTTGCCTACGAATCCTTTTCTAGTCTGTGCTAGTCTATCCCATAGACTAATAACTAAATAGTAATCTATGGTCTATACTGTCTTTGATTGCACTAAATGCCTGTATATTTGTCTAAACAGAAATTTATTATCAAATCTGCATATTTACGGTTTAAAAGACTGGATTTTAGTCTGTAAAATGTAAATACATGTGTTTCTGAAAAGAATTTAACATTTTTTTTATAATAAACTATGAAAATTTAATATTTATATTCACAAACTATTTTCCTTAACAATGTACGTTACGCGTGAAAAAACTAAAGGTATAAAGTAGTAAACTGAAAAGGCAAAAATATCATTGTGTGTAAACGTAAAGTGTACGTAGACAATCACAAAAATGTTACTTTTACTGTTCTATATTCTTTATTTACCATTTCTCCTTCTGGGGGTACATGGTTCTGATGAAGCTAAAGGTGATAACAATGCGCACGTGGATTGCAACACTTTGAGATTGGGACAATACATATGCCCCCATCCTGAATTGAATCAAATAAACTCCGAGACTCAACAGTATAAAGGTTGTACTAAAGGAAAAGATATTCCATCGGAAGGTGAAGCTAATGGTATGTTTTGAAATTATATCTCTGTAACAATTACTCGAGAAATAAGAACAGCTTAAATTGCAACAGAAGCCTGCAGTATATCATGGGTGCGCTGATGAAGAAATTTTGTTATAATTAAGCATTAAATCTTTGATATTTCTTTTTACTTAATTGGCCATTTTTACTTGAAATCAAATAACAATATGTTTAAATAGAATAAATAATGTTGTATTGCAATAATAATATGATTACATTTTCAGTTGTGTGCTTAGCAGCTGATGGTATTATATGCAATGAAACCTATAATTCAACATTTACCAGAAAGATGCCATGTCAATGGACGTAAGTTTCACACATCATGGAGAAAAATTAAAATAGTAATAAAGAAAATAAAGTGCCCTTAAAATGATAATTGCATCCAAGCAAAATGGAAAATTATGTCCGATACAAGATTCAAATATGCTCTTAGATATTATAAATCTATGATTCTGAAAGTCCAAATATTTATTTTTCGATACACTATCTTTTATATAAATTATACATACCTAGAATAATGTTGCAATTGGATATTATTAAAAGTCAAATATTATTTGTCATGTTTGTTATGTACAATATTGTGTGCTTTTGTTCAAAGATTTTTGAGAAAGTTGGTATTATAATTCAAAATTAATCATGTATTTGTAATGAAGCTACCACTATTATGGAAAGGTGGTGTTACCAAGAAAAACCAGGGAAAAACTTGGCCATTACTCTTTTTCTCAATATGGCTAATATCTAATAACCACCATATTGTGTATATCTTTACTGAAAATATAAAATACCGATGTTAATGATCTTAATTTAATTTTCAGGAATGGTTATTCATTAGAAATAACCCTATTGCTGTCAGTCTTCCTTGGAATGTTTGGTTTAGATAGATTTTACTTAGGATATCCTGGCATAGGCTTAGCTAAATTGTGTACACTTGGCTTCATGTTCCTGGGTCAACTGCTTGATATAATACTCATTGCTGCACAGGTATTGTCAAGTTTCTATCAATTGTTTTTGGAATAAATTATCCTTTTGTCAGATCTATAATCTAAATGAATACTAATATTATAAATGCAAGAGTCTGTCTATCCTTTATACTTTCATGCCAATCTGCTAAACTTATTTATGAAATTTGGCACAATTAAAATCACTGCAGTAACATATTGTATAGAAAAATCCCATTTTCCATTATTGCCTTATTAACACTTAAAAAAAGGCACTTAAAAAAAGTAGTTGATTTGAACGAAGTTGCGGGTACCAACAGCAACACATATTACATACATTATAGTAAAGTTCATTTTGTCTTTTTCAGTATTACCCACCAAAAAAACGAATTCACTTTTTCCCTACGTTCTTTATAAGTTCAAAGAAGGGATTATAATCTTATTTAATGAATTTACAGGTGGTGGGACCGGCAGATGGCTCAGCATATGTAATACCATATTATGGGGCTGGGGTGACTGTTGTTAGGAGCGATAATGAGACATTTTTACTTCCACAAGCAGATTGGCATAATATTACCTGACAGTGGGGCACCATATCCTTTGAAGTTGATGAGGATTATGAATGGACTTAAAAAATATATTAATTTTATTTAAACCAAGTGAACAGGAGTTCTGTGTACAGAGTAGTGTACATTTTTTCCAGTACTTACTTGAATACAAATATAAAATCTTTTTTTAAGCCTAATACAATAAAGAAAAATATTATATAATTTAACATTATGAAATTTAATGGAATTGACGTATGTTTATAGAATTGTTTTGTGATATATTATATTAAAAAACTAATATAAGATTTTTAGAATAATATTATATATGTGCAAAAAGGATATTTGCCAACATATATTTAATATTTATGTTAGGTTATAATCTGGTTTGTCATAGACTTATTAATTAATTCACTCTTGTTTATGGGAAAATATATTTAGTGTATGTCAGTATATGTCATTAAACAACGAAGAAAATACTCATTAGTATGACATTCCATTCAAATAATGTAGAGTTGAAATTGCTCTGAAATGTAGATTTTCAATAGAAAATTTACCCTATTACAATTTCACATTTTGATATCAGTTATGAAATTGTTAATGTAAGGAAGGATAATTAATACAGAATAGCTGAGACTGAAATTCTTTGCTAAAAAGCAATGTCAGCTGAAATTTCGCAATATAGAAAAGTTGTATGATTTCATCCATATCAGAAAAAGGCATTTGCTTAAAGAGGTCTTATTCCAGGAAATGAGCTGATGGTAAAAATATTGATCATGCTTTTGATATACTTCCATCACAGGTGGCATGGGTGCATATAGTATGATGATGGCTGAGCATAAGTATTCACTCTTAATATTACTACAAGCTAGATTACTAGTCATTATATTAAAAAATTACTCAAATAGTTTGATTAATTAATTAATCATGATGAATTGTGGGTAAAATAATATCTGTAAATATATTTTTTACATGTAGAAATGTAAATAAAACAATTTGAGTGTAAATATTGTTTAATTATGTGTAATATTTAAATAATTTTCTATTTTCACTATATAGTCAAAGGAAAAATGCAAGCCATCCAAACAAGCTAATCGATCAATGCTGACTGTTTGTTCTGAGGCTATTTTTTCAAATAGGAAGTAATCTTATTTTTTCAACAGATCTACTATAACTACTAACAAAGAAATATAACTTATTTTTTTACATCATCTTGGGTTGTGGGCTGTGTTTCATATAAAGATACATCACTGGGTGGTGCCACAAGTGTAAATATTACAGGTATACTTGCTAGAAGAGGATTATTGTTTTTCTCTAGTAACCTTATCCATGACAACAGAGAATCTCTTGATGATGTTCCTAAAAAAAGAAATATATTGATTAATTTTTTCCTTAAGTCCTGGCAGTAATAGAAGTGTTGGGAAAATTTGTCAAAAAAAATATTTAATATACCTGTAGCACAAGCAGCTACAACTGTTCCATCATCTTGTTCATGTATTGTACTTTTGACTTGAGGTAATGTCACTTTACCTATAACACCTGGTATTCCTGGTGGTCTTGGCATATCCGAAACATCTATATCAATAAATAAATGCCCATTACAAATGTTTCAATTTAACAAAAAATTATGAGATAATTTTTCAATTCAATTGATCCTTACATGATATCTAATTTTGTAACATGATAAATTCAATAACATGTCACACTGATCATTGTGCATCTGTTTTAGAACACACTATATTAATCAAACACGATTCAAACTATTTGTTGAATTCATATTTAAATAACAGGTTAAAGAGCTATTTTAATCATTAAAAGTAAGTCTCTAAGAACTATCCCACCTGCATAATTTATTGCAGCCGACAGCTTTGCGATTGAAGATTGGATTTGAATGGAATATGAAATTTTAAGATATATTATTCATTGCTGTGTAGCTCGGCATTAATATTTATGGTAAACATAAATCTACCTCTGTATTAGTGGCACACCCCATGTGAGGCAAGTTTTTTAGAAACATTATAGTTTGAATTTTTGAAATAAAGAGATGTTAGTAGTCAACTACAGTATTAGAGAATATACCATAGAAAATATTTTAAGATTCTTAATACTAGATTAACTAGGTATATCATATAATATATCCCTTACCATCTAAATCAGTTGTATCTTCATACTCTGGCCTAATTTTTCCCAATAGTACAAAGTACGTAACAACTTGGTCTTTTAAGTATATATTAAATGGTCCTTTTATAACCAATGGTTCATTTAGTGGTTGTTCCTCTAAGAGAACTTGTTGAGTCCTGCTCTGTCCGCTGACAATCCATGTTTTATCTAGTGATGCCTCAATTGCTTCTGTCTGACAAAAATTAAAAATTATCACTAAATATTATTTCAAAGCGATGTGATAGCCCAGCAGTATCACTCTAGAGATAATCATGGGTTGAAAATCTGGAAAGCATCAATGAGTTTTTCTATATCTAATTGATTATTACAATTTATCACATGCTTTTTGGTGGAGGAAAACATTGGAAACCTGCATATCTGGAGAATTCTGGGGATATGTATAACCTACCAATCCACACTGGGCAGTGTTGTAGGTCTTAGCTCAAATCCTCTTCTGCAAAAAATGGAAAGAGGAGGCCTATGCTCAGCAGTGGAATAATAACAGGCAGTTATTTTTATTATTTTTAAAGTCAATTGCAGGTGGTTCATCATTCAATAAACTGAAAAAATAACAGAACTGTTACAAATAGTCTTCATTAATTTAAACTTTACAGTATTTTTAAAATTAAGAAAAAATGACAAACCACCTTGTAGTTTCCACCAAAAATGAGTTTTGTGCCTCTTATGTACAAAGAACACAAAACATAATATTACACAATGGCCAGCAATAACATTTTTTTAACATGGTCAATTACAATGTAGTATTTGAAAATATTATATGGATATGTATTGATAATCCTTATCAACCTATATAAATAATGTTAATTTTTTGTAACTTTTCATGCTTAGCGTAGGATCCCTTAAAATACTAAATTTATGATCCCTTATTTATTATAATTTAAATATAATAAAATATTGTAAGAGTAATTGCACAATGAAAAGGAATACACGCAAAATTAATCAATGGTAGGTTTCACACAATGCCTTATCTGTTCTTCTAACCATACAAAGTTGGAGGGGTTACCTAACTAAAGAATACAATTTTATATTTATGTATTGTATTATAATATAAATTAAAAACATTAGCTAGTTCTGTAAATCTTTGATGATTGGATAGTTATTTTGATTTTATTATATTAAATTGAACCTTGAAAGAACATAATTATTCAATGAAAATCAGGCAGTATTAATAGAAAGTCTTCATCACCTGCCAAACATCTATCTTTGTGTCAGGATCCACTGATGTTATTCTTTGTATAGCCAGTTTAGCTAATTCTAAGGTATCTCCAGGCAGTTGCTCAGGTAAGTACCATGGAGTGAGGTTCTTGAATTTAGGCATCCAGTACATCATACGCCAGAACTTCCTTAATGGAATTCCTCTTCTGCCAAATGTGTTCAGCAAAATTTGCTCTAACTCTGAATCTGGCATTACACCTGAAATAGAAAAGAATATTAAAAATGTATTCAATTCCTTTCTTTTCTAAGGTAAAATCTATTTATAGGAATGACAACTTAATGAAAAGTTCTTAATATAGTCACTAGGCCCTTTAATTCCTTAACTATCTGCAGATATTCCGTAATAATGAAATTTTTGTTGTCAGATTCTGTTTCATCTAAGGAGAAATGGTAAATACTCATAAATTTATTTCACTGTTATAAATATATATTTATGATATCATACAAACGAATATCGTAAATATTTTAGAGGAAAAGTATCAATGCAATTAAATCCTCAACAAAAACTTTAAATAAAACGATTCTAATATTTATTGTACACAAATTGTAGTGTAGGTTTTGTAAGAAGTTAAAAAATATTCATTTTACATTAAAAAAAAATTATCTAGATATTTATAAAGAAGGTTTAAAAGAAAGCTGTGACATGTTATTTATTAAATATCAATATTCCTAACCATTATCCTCCATCTGTTCCAACAAATCCACGGCACATTGTTGTTGCTTTGGGTAATGCATAAACTCTGCTTGAAAAATGTTAGTAGGAATAAATTTTCCTTTTGGTAGAACTTCAACTAGGGCTTTATAAACTTCCAAATCTTTTTGTACTCCAAATTCCTTCATTCGACTTAAAGCGGCATAAATAAATTCAACGTGACCTCGCCGCCTAGTGTCTTGTTCTTCAAACATTTTTATTACTTCCAAGTACGTTTCTTTTGTTTTTCTTGGTTTTGCGAGGAAGGGGTCATAGGTGGCTACTTTCTTTTCTGTGCTATCACATCTTCTAAGTAATATGTTCACAGATCTCGCTTTTACAATTTTTCTTAATAAATTAACGTTCATTTTAGATCTTATCATAGATTACTAAATAGAATAGATCTTATTATCTCGCTATTTTCGCTAATATACAAATATTCGTTTACATAGTTTTTAAAAACATTATTGTACAATTATTTTCATTTCAATAACAAACAGCAAGTGAGTAGATTAAAAAAAACTTTAAGGTTATATTCATTATTCATAGACTTGTAACTAAAATAGTTGTCACAGACTATATTTTTTTAGTTAGTAGTATATTGTAGTTCATTTAGTTTAATATAAAAAAAGGGCTAGGTATATTTTTCAATATATTTTTTTTGTGGTTCTATTGGCAGCATAGACAATAACGGATAATAAATCATAACAATATTTACAATTCAATCAAAGCTTATTAAATATCATGAAATTCCACGAATATGATTTTGTTATAAGTACATTCAAAGTTTAAGTTTCATGAGATAAACTGAACGCATCTAAATTACTTCATTCATGAACATTCTCCAATTTCGCGGTAAAGTCATATCGTTCTTTTTTTAAATAGTATAACTTTTATCTTTTTAGTGGGAGGTTGTGTTTGTGATTCATAAAGTTACGTATTTAAAGACGTGATTAGATTTAAAGTCATTTATTTATAGTTTAACTTAATTAAACTATATTTACAATTATATGAATTGGTATTTTTGATTTAATTGTATCTTTGGAAGTTATTTTTTTCATAGTTATAGACTTTAAAAAGGCGATAATGTATAAAGCAGTAATAGTTTTTGGTTTTACAATCTTCTTGTTATTGAACCCAATTGGTAAGTGCTGTGTTTAAGAATTCTTCTTAATATTTGTCTAGCACGCATTGGCTTTTTTTTATTCTAATTTAAAGTTTTATTAAGTTGTTGTAAAATATATATACAATAGATGATGGTATATTCGAATTTATTGACGATTATATTTTGTGATCACTTAAAAAAATATAGAAAATATTAAAAAAAATTTAAAATAAAATAATTAAAAATTAAAAAAAAACTGAACTGGCGAAGGAAACCGAACTGTGTGACCATATGAGTCTTTTCAGGGGTTGAAGGTTCAAACCCGTGCAGGCATGAGTTTTATATAAAAACTTGGTACTTATAATCGTTTATCATGAGCTTTTCGGTGAAAGAAAACATCATAAGGAAACTTTCATAACTTTATAAAAGTCCTGGTATATGGTTAACCTATCTAGCAGCTGCGTGGTGGTTTTAAGCTTTAAACCTTCTTAGGATAGGATAGAGGATAGAGAGAGCCATTGCTCTGTAGTAGTATAGTAACAGGTTGCTATTTTACAAAATAAAATCTTCGAGATTAATTTTATAATTTTACATATAATTAACATAAATTTTATGTTATTTCTTATTTTTTAAGTTATAAAATGATTTTGCATTTTCCTTTTGAATATTATCAAATTAAACGCCTACTACAACTACTAACGCTGAAAAATATTTGAATACAATAAATTAAACTTTACTTTCTTAGATTGTTTTGCTTTGTGTGGGTGTTTTTCATTACGCTGGCGCTTGATATTTACTATTTTATTATACACTTTTAGGTAAAATCGGATTACCCTGGAAATATTATATAAATATTTTGTATAGTTAACAATTACTTTCGATCTTTCGCTTTCTACTTAATATTTTATCGCATCGTTAAATCTTTTTTCGAAATAGACGTAACAATCGCGGGTGATATTTTATGAGTAACCATTTGATTATAAAATCTTTATTAAATGGCTGTTCTAATAAAAGAATACCCTCTTACATTAATGCGAATATATATCAATACAAATTGTAATTTTTGTACAAAATGCATTTAAGAATATTATAATTATGCTCCACGTTATTTTCCATAAGATTAGTTTTTTACGTTACTTTTTTTTTTACTTAGAATGTCAGATAATAATAAAGCGTAAACAATCACGTCACGTGTATAATATGATGATTTACGAAGTTCCTTAATGTTGTCCGGTGCAATTGCAGCCAGGTGTTTTAGCTCTCTGCAAAAGACGCACTTTCTTGGGCGTTATCCAAATATCTACAACGTTTACATCCATATAAAACTTATTCATCGTATTTTACTAGTAAAATATTTTAGTTGTTTACTTACACAAAAAAAAGATATAAATAAAAAGAACTCACTACTGCGTGTTATTTCTAGAAAAGATTGATCTTAGTTGCTTTTCTATATAATAAAATTGAAATTCATTTATACACTTAAGAAAGTAAAATATCATCGTCAATCATATATTATTTTTAATCTCGTATATTATTGTTAATCTATCATCCGAAAAATCCATTCATCTGTTCAGATGTCGCCTCTATATCTTACTACTAATGTGTGCTATAAATACCAATCTATACTTATTATAAAACAAAGTCCCAAAAAGCTGTCTGTCTGTATGTCATCGATTTTCTCAAAATCTACTGAACGGATTTTTGTACGGTTTTTACTAAAAGATAGTGCAATTTTTCCGGAAGGTTTAGGTCAATAGTACATTACGGTTTTACGTAAACTGTGTTGTGGAGGTTGCGTGGTTGTAAAAAAACTCGCCTGCTGGGAGATTAAGTCGCGTGAGCCGCGTAAACCAGCAGAGATACTCTGAAGTAATGTACTAGAGAAGTGTAGATCTACAAAAATACCACAAAAAAGTCTGCGACAGCATGTCTCTATCTCTTATGGTTAAATCACAATAACTACTTTTGTGTCTTTTGTGACACATTGATTTACACGGCGAAGCCGCAAGCACAGCTAGTTATTTTAAAATTAATAATGTTTTATAAATGAGGAGGTGCGCTGTTTGTGATCTTAGTATGTGGAGTCTTGGATAAAACTTCCCGCTCTAACTAGAAAGGCATCATAGCTTCAGACAGACTTCCCTGCCTTTATTGTACAAAAATTTGACAAATGCAATGAGTACTGCCATAGCGTTTATTTTATTCTAATTTATATAAAATCTATAAATATTTGATGTACGTCGTTAACTCTGGTTCCTCTTAGGATTTCGTATTTCTAAATTGCTAAAAGGCTCTGAGCTGTCTTAAAAGTTATCTAGTCAACGACTAATTAATCGTTAGACTGTAAATTAATTTGCAGATTCAAAGAACAGCTTACTGTGAGAATACTATGGTCTTCACTTCATGTACCTAAAGCCTAATCAGGAAATTAACATACATGTGATCTAGGAGATAGGGAAATTTTCGAGCGTAGTGCGTCTAAACGTGTAAGGGTCATGGTTAAGTGTCAAGTTCTACCGCTTAAATTTTAAACGCTTTAAAAAATTAGTATAATTAATGTGAATTCTACCTACATACATTTACTACTTACTACCTACATATATCAAACCACTAATATGTCGCTCCGAAAACATTAATTTTGATGTGGCTTAATTTATAACCGCCGATAATCGATATGACAATGAATTATTGTTGGTTCAACAAAGAATTTGTAATATCCGTATTTTAGAATTTACAGGATTCATGTTATCCGTATAAGTTATGACAAGTGAAATAGCCAAAAAACTTACAAACGATGACAAAAAATTGGTACACTCGTGTCAAATAACCTTTTGTGACAAAAGTAATGATTAATATTAAAAGCAATAATTTTGCTATAATCAGCGCTTACTAAGAACATCTATGTAATGCTAAGTGTAGGAACCAAAAACCGTTCTCATACCTTATGCATGCATACACATTCATTACGATAATCTCAACGATCGTTTCGCCCCGTAACCGAAGCATCATCAGGAGATAGGCTCCACGACAGAATCGCGAAACTTTTGTGACTTAAGTCAAATTTGTGCTTGATAATTGATATGGTATTGTGGTGAAGCGAATTTCTCGATCGCATGGTATATCTAATTACAATCAGGTTTATATGTCACTTAACACAACTACTGCCTACGAGTAAAAGACAAAACTCTAATTGAGCTGGTAGCGCATACATAAACTAAAATAATCTTACTGATCTTTTAACAAAAAATAAAAAATAGTTTCTATATATTGTCAGTAGTTTTAGTAATCTGTGACAAAATCTTTCACGGTTTGCAGAAATGAAAAAAAGATATATTGACGTTTACTTATATCTGAAATAATATAAAATAAATATAAATATATGGGACACTTACACACACGGTCGTCCATCCCCAAAGTAAGTAACTTAATAATTGTGTTATGGGTGACGGACAACTGGTAGATATACTAAATATATAAGTTTAAATACATACTTAAATACAAATACACACCCAGGCTCGAAGAACCAACAATGTGTTTATAGAAAATATTGGCCCTGACCGGGAATTGAACCGGCGACCCGCAGAGCTGAAAGCAGGGTCAGTACCCACAGCGCCAACGGGCCAGTCTGATAGATATAGATCTGAGAATTCCTCAAGTCGTATCTTATAACGTTAGATTTGATAAAATACGTATGCAAACCATTATGTATGTTAAAATAAGGTTCAATTTCTTTACCAATCTTATTAAGTTAAGGTCTATATGTAAGTTACCCCGTCTGATTTTGACTGCGATGATAAATGACTTAGGTTACGCATCGGCACAACTGTGAATTGGCCGATTTGCTTTCCGATCATGTGGATTTTTTACCTTAACAAATTTTCCAATCTTTATCCATTTGGATATCCTTACAGAATTTCGAGTATAGTGAAATCTAAAACCGATGCAAGTGTCTTTATTTAGGTGTTATGTCTTTGATCATTCTTTTTCCCTAAACCCACTCATAAGTGGGTTCGGGGCAACATGTTTTTCGCTTCCATTCTCTGCTGTCACTTGTCAAGACTGGCGCTACTCCTTTTATATACATGTCATATTTCACACATTCCATTCATCTGTTTCGGCCTCCCTCTTGTCTAAATCCATCTAAATTCATATTTAGTAACATGATTTTCATTCTTCCTCATTACATGTCCATACCATCTCAATCTTCCACCTCTCAACTCAACTTTCAGCCTTCCCCTTATATACTCGTGTCGTATTTTATCCAGTCTTATCACACCGCACAAATTCAAATTCTAAATTCTATATATTCTTTATTCAAGTAAACTTGTAAACAAGTAGTTTTGAATCTCAATCTACTGATGGTTCGGAAAGCAGGAAGGAGAGAATATAAATCTTATAACTACTTACATTTAGTCATTACTGTCTTGTACAGGGTAGAAGTTCAGCTATATCCACACATTCTTATCATCTAAGAAATCCTCAACAGTATAGAAGGCTTTCTGTATCAGCTTCTTTTTAACAGTGTTTTTAAACTGCTGTAATGGCAATGCCAAAATTGATTGCGGAATTTTATTATAGAATCTTATATTCAAACCCATAACGATTTACGTACTTTTGCTAGGCGCAAAGCAGGAGTCGCAAGGTTATGTCGGTTCCTACTTTGTCTATTATATACATCACCTATCGTTTTATCCACCACCATCCACCTTAACATTCTCATCTCATTCGCATTCACTCTTCTTTGATCCTTCTTTGATCCATCTTTGGCATTGTCCAACATTCTGTAGTCTCGAAGTAATGGGACACATTAACAAAGTTCAGTAGGTACGCGGAAAATTACCTATACACGACATAAATCATTGTTATATTAATAAGTAGATCAAATAAAATTCAATGTCGAGATATAGTCACATTTGGAAAACTATTAAGTATATTTATTTGGTCTAATGTATGTATATGATTTGTTCATTGAATTTTTTGTCAGGTTTTGATTTATTAAAAAAAAACTAGATGACTCAAACATATTGAGCAAAAAGAAATTAAAAACCAACATGATTTTGCCTCTTGAATGACGATTACTTTGAAACGTGCTACATTACCGCTTGGTAACTAATGCTGATACTGTTTCAGTGTACGGGGTAAACCTACTCTGTAAAATGAATTGAATTCTTAAAAGTGATGTTCATTAAAATCTGTAATTTATATTTAATACGAAATTAAATATTTTGTACCTCTGTTGAGTACAACTGGCCCTAGACAATTAAAAACTGGGCAAATAATTCTTAATATTTCATAGATTAATGTTACTGCCCTCTAAGAATGTTTATTATCCATGAAGTTTGTTGCCAATAATCATTGCAATTAGTTGACTTTCTATAGTTATTACAACGCTGACAATATTGCAATCATAACGTAGGGTTTGAAATAAATAGAACGACGGTTTATGGAGTAGAGAGTAGACGGCTGTTCAAGGTTATACTTGACTACTCTAAAGTATAATTTACTATCTGTAAATATACCGACAGTAATTTGACAATGAATTCAACTTTTGTCTAATCATTGATTCTATGAATGAATTAGAAGAGAATACTGGCGTAAGAATATGGACGCGTCGCAAAGAACACGCAACTGCATTTAAATGACCGTACTTTCCTATATCAATGTGTGATCTACGGTTAACAATCAATTGAGTGGAATCTTAGCATCGTGTCAAGGCAATATTGTTTTTCTACGGCATCCATGAGACCAATTCAATCATTAGAAATTACGGAACGAAGTCTAAATTTGTCTCCGATCTACTGCGTCAATACAGAGCGGTGTTAATGTATATGACACGCACACAGAGAATGGATCATACGATGTTTGCCAGCCAATAGAAACGGCGTATACCGTGGGCTTGGCTCCCCACCATACGTTTGGAATGTATGGCGTCTAAATGGCACTTACTCATGAGTTGTTGACTGTTAGCTTGTTAATAATAAACTGGTTATCTTGGAGACTCATCGTGTTTTTGAGGCCAATGCCATAGTTTTTAGTGAAAGGAGAAGCTATAGTTTTAATTTTAGCATGGATAGTTGAGGTATCACGTAGAGCTATTGATTTAATTAAGTGTACTGACGCAAAATTTATGGGTGCTTTCGAAAAAAACCATTAATAATTAATAAACTTGCGGCGTTCTAAATTTGCTTAAATTAAGAGGAAACATTAAGGTTATATAAATTTGATAAAGTAAAAAAATATAAAAAAATTATGGTAAATATATCTGACGAATATACAATTTTCCAATATTCCAGACAAATATTTTTACCTTGTGAAACCAGATCTCAATGACGCGAGTCATAATCGAATGTTTCTGCTACCTCTGGGCGCTTGTTTAGCACGTAGCATATATTTATGGTTTACTTTTATCATTATCTTACGTCTTGTTTACCACGGCAATAAATATGATTTATGCGCAATTAGCGTTTAATCGTATTAAACCTCTATAAGGAAGGTATAACTGATTTTGTTTAATAACTTTAAACTTATTTTGCATAATTCATGCACTTTGTGATAAAAATAATATTTTTAATAAACTTGAGGGTTTTTGAAAACAAAATTGTGACGTGAGTAATCCACGGTGTAATTCGCAATTCGCGTTTTCGAGTTTCGTTTAATTACTTAATTTTGCATAAATCATGTGATTTGTAAAAAAATCATATGTTGAAGAATACAGGCAAATTTGAGAATTCACTGTGTAATTTACAATCCCCCGAAATGGCCAAACTGTTAGAGCATGTGATCCTTACCTGACGTCGGGTGACATTTATTCTTTATCACGACTTTTCCAAAGTTTTTTCTCGATCCCGCTGAGAAGCAAAGTTGTGGGTAAAAGCTTCATTTCTTCCTTTCAAGGCAAGACGAAGCTCTTGCTCAGTAGTTGGATATAGGCAGCTACATTACAATAATCTATTTACACTTGAAAAGCATAATTATAGCTACAAGAAGTATAAGATTTAGTTACGAAAATAATTGACCTCTATTTTCAATTCTAAGCTTTATTCTAACAGAAAAATCCTCTAGGTCATCAATATTCTTTATAAAAATATTTAGCATAAGTCATCCACTCATGAGTGCCTAAAATATATACGGCTATGCCGGTCGTAAAATTAACATATCGGGTCTATGATCAGGATGTCGTATTATCTAGTTGGAGTCACATTATAATTTGAACGCCGTTGATTATCTATCACGATTTTAAATAGATCCTTTAGTAGTATGAAAATAGTTCGTTTTACCGCAATGATTATGCGGTATTTGCGGAACAAGCAGTTGCACGTGCCTATTATAAATCACACACGCGTGTGCTATGGTCAATTGATGTAAACCGTGCATGAGTTCAACAAAAGATGATTTAAAGATTTATATCATAGATTTATGATATAAAACGAATTATAAAACACAAATGTTTGAATTAGATATTCTATAAGCAATATAACAGAACTAACCACTTTGCTATAATCCGCACGGGTTAAGCGAATGCATGCAAAACCAATGTGTATGAATCGTAATGACGATTTTTGTCGCGGAGCCTATCCTCCTGATGATGCTTCGGTTTCGGGGCGAAACGATCGTCGAGATTGTGATGGTGGGTGTGTGTGCTGCTTTTGTGTGCGTTGTTGCTGGTGAATTGCGCCTTGGGGTGCATGTGGTGGCTTGTCCTGCATGTATGAGGTACTTCATTATATATTATTCATTATTATATAGATTTTGCCTGCTTCATACACATTGGCTTTGCATGCATTCGCTTAACCCGTGCGGATTATAGCAAAGTAGTTAGTTCTGTTATATTGCTTGTAATATGGAATTCCGCAAGGTAACGCCTGCTTCTATAAATCATATAAATTAGATATTCTATATTTGAATTTTACGTTTTGTTTTGAAAAAATGCTCCATTTACACAATATTATTTTACTGTGTTTTCTCGTTATATTCTTGTAAAAAAACGATGAAAATCTACGTAATTTTATTTAATATTTACTATAATTTCTTCGTAATGGATATAAAAACTAATCACAGTGTTGACAAAATCGTCGCGATTTTGTCAACACTAATATTATAAATACATAAAATCTGTCTGTCCGTCTGATACGTTTTCACACGGTTAATTTGCTGGAACTATTTTACGAGATTTGGTATACTTGCTTATATATTGGGACAAGATGTAGGATAAAAATTTTAATTTTCCTTAGAATAATACATAATAATACATAATTGAGGATATTTGAACACATAAATTTAAGCGAACGAAGTCGCAGGTACAGCAATATACCGTAGACATCTATCACAGCATCAAATATCTTTGGAAATGAAATGATACGTAAACTGCATTCCCATATTAAATTGCTGCTTCGACATATCCGACCCCAAAGGATATTTTATATTTGTGCCTCAAAATCCGTGGCTTTCATATTCGAGAAACTACTAAAATGCACAGCTCCACGCGCGAGGATCGTTACCGCTTTATATGTTAGATCATTATCGCCCGAGTTGTGGCAAAAACAGAATTCACCATTTGTTTCTCGTCTCTTTTGGGGAGTATAGACACGTGTGCTTCTGCAGAACATTATTTTATTCTAGCGCTACCTCGCGGCTTTCTTTACAATATTTAAAACCATATAAAAACGAATGAAAATCGAACGAATTATACTAAAATAAAATTATATTTAAAAGCAAGGGTTCTTATAATTCAGGTAATGATTATTGCTATAAATTTTAAATATTTCTTTCCATAAGGAAAGGAAAATTTACAAAAGATGTCTAAAATATTTAGCAGTAATAACCGATTGAGGCAACATGTGACACTTACCATCAGGTCAAGGGCAATAGGTAAGGGATATGCCTTAGGCAAGTACCTCATTTTAAAGCAATGATTGCTTACCTATGGATTGGAACATTAAGCCGTGGTATGGTTTGGTTGTTGAGAATACCCTTGTAGCCACTTTTGATGTTTCTATAAAAGCTTTTGTGTTATAATTATTTGATTGATATTCATAACTTATCATATGCCTTACGGTGAACATTATGATGAAACCTGAGAATGTCTATAACATGTATAATCGGGCCTTTGCAGCGCGGTTGTTGGTCTTATGTCTAAAATAAGAGAAATTTGGTTATGAAAAACCAGCTGTTTCATTATTAATTAAACATTAGGAATTTGACTGGACCTTAAATTAAGTGTTGCTTTAGTCTAACTGGAGTTAATTATTATTAGAATAACACTCTCAAGTCCCATGTCCCATGGATGACTATGATCATAATATATTGTACATCTATTTGTCAACAGATGCCCTTAAAAAAAACTGCAATAAGGAGGACGATTTGCTGCAGCAGTGTTCGATGTCATTACCAGTTTTGAGTTCACCGGAGATTTCATTTGCGCTAACAAGAGAAGAATTAGACAAAACTTGTGTGTAAGTAACCAACAACAGATTGGACTTTATTTTTTTGTAATTGTAGAATGTCTTGATAACTAATGTTAATGCATGGATGTCGTGTACTGATGATTTATCATATATGATTCTGAATAGGGTATATCTCTAACCAAGAGATATTTGAGAAATTAATCAAATTTAGAGGTTACATAAAAAAATATATCTAGCTAGAACATATCGCACGTCTAGTATTAACGTGAACTAATTTAAAATTTGGCTTAATTTTGTTAAATACGCTGTAATACTTATTTCAATGTCATCTTTGACATCACGCTACTAATTATGAAAAAAATAGTGTTTCCTTACTCTTAGAAGTTATGGGTCTCTTTGACTCTCATGATTTTTGTAGGCGCTATGGTACGCTTTATTGCAATTTACCACAGAATAACTTTTTTGAATTAGGTCATTTAAATACTAAGCCTGCGATATAGGAAGGGGAAACTACAAAAGATTCACAAGCATCAAAATGGCCCGATGTTTCCCGTTGTTATCCGATGATTACCCGATGTTGTCGATTAATACATGATATTGGTAGACCGTTATGTCACTTACATATATGTAAGTGACATAACGGTCTACAGGCAGTAAGGAGGAAGCACAATAATAATGATGAGAAATATATTTTGCAAATAGTCTGGGTCTTCCCAGGAGAAGGAGTGTTTCGAATTAACAAGGTCAAGAGTTATTTCTTTGAAATAAAGTTATTAAACATAAAAAATGTTTATTTATGGTAAGCCATATTCAAGGGAGAAGTTCCACCTTCGATTATTTCTTGGAAATCTTTACTACTATTAAATATATAAAACACTGTTGTTTAGCCTTCTTTTACATCCTCCGATATCCGTGAAATTTTGTGTATTAACATATTGAATGTAAAAAAATATACATACTATTTTATATATTTTATGTAGTCCACACCCACCCCCGCAAGCAGAAGCTTGTAATAATCCTTAAAATGTAATACGATTTACGACCTTAGAGAATTCAAGAAAGTTTCAAATTGTAACGAAAAGCACGCGGTATGTCGTTAGCTCGTTTGTTACTTCATTTTAATTTGGTGTTCATGTTTGCGGTAAATACCAATTTGCAGCTAGTTGTTCGTCTGACTAACTTTGTTCACCGCCTGAATAAACCTTTGAATAGCCAATGAGGCATTTAGTTGGAGTTAGGTAAACACAGTTGTTGCTTCAAAGATTGATAGAGGTATACCTAAATTGATATTGATTCCACTGTCACTTATGCCTGTTAGGATTATTAACTACTTTTCAACCTTAGGAATTTTAATAAAACAATTGTTATTATTTTAATAAAATAATTGTTATTATTTTAATTTCAATTTACATTGCGTACTAATCATAATTTATAGCGTCATTTTATCTCATACACAGTTATTCATCATTACTTGACCACGTTTTCTTGATATTTTGTAGTTACGATATAAAACTTATAATTCACAAGTCAAACTTAGCCAGTTTTCGTAGAAGCTTGATTATGGTATCAGTAAACTCGAAAACACGTAGAATTTCCCGTAACAGAAAAGTTCAAAATGAAAATTCGCTTTTTTTAATGAAGACGCCGTGGAAACAAGTCAAATAAATTCTTGAACGAGTATTATGGGTTGTGTGGTTGCCAATATATGGAAGCAAAATATCCGGTTTAGATTACTAGTTCTCATGAATTAGATTGATGAAATGAGATGAAAATTAGCAATCCTTAGGAGATTAGATTGTATTAGTAGTCAGTTCTTTTTGTTGAAAGGTCATGTATTGAATCATCAGTGATACGAAATCACTTAGTATAATTGCCAATGCATAGCTAGATTGTATTATAAATAAGCGTTATTAATTGTTTACTGCTTGTTGGATGTAAATCCAAATACAGTAACGGATTGGTGTAATCTTTTGAATGATAATAGTTGAAAGGCAAAAGGAGATAGAGTCACCTATACTATTTATCTCCGTGCTGATTTCCACGTAAATGAAGTAGCGAGCAAAACCTTGTATATATTTGTAACATTATTAATTATATTTTTAGATTTATGCGTATTTATGTCGATTCAAAAGCTTACATTTCCCCACCATAAATTTCCCAAACAATAAAGCAGCAACGTAAGATGTTATAATTAATTAATTTTGTTCCAGAGAGTTGCGGGTCGGTATAAAGTGTATCGACAACTACACGGAAGTTTGTATGGAGAAGAGCGAACAGGTGATGTTCAGACGGATCTACGCCGGCATAACTGATGTTGTACAGGAGTTGTGCACCAGAGGGAAATATCAGGATGAATATTTACGACATGCGAGTTGTGTGAAAAAAGTTCGACCGGAATACGAAATTTGTAGCAAGACCTACGAGGGCACGCTAGCAATGATCAGCAATCATCAACAGAACAATCAGTACGACACAGACAACACTAATCACGAAGATTTTTTGAGGACCGTCTGCTGGTGAGTATTTATTTATACACGTGGCGCGCTCTAATAATAACTTACGCGACGGTCGGTGTCTTTTGAGTTTCTAGTATAAAAATAACTTAAACGTTATCCAACGGCTCTTATATATTGCTCAAAGGCTGCAATAGTGAACTAAAAATAATAATAAAATTAATCAATTATTGAAATCTCCATTAATCCGCCATCTGGTATCTGGTTGAGTAGAATAGACCACTCTCATTTCTTACTGAGGTGTCGTAAGAGGCGACTAAAGAAAGTTGGCTAACCGTGTGGAGTCCGGCTAAGTAGAATCGACCACCCTCATTTCTTCCCTATAGTTAATTCTATATTAAGTCTATAAATTATAGTGGCAAAACTCAAAAATCATGTTTTGAGATAAAGAGATATATAGATAAAGTTTTCAATGCTGAGGAAAATGCATAAAAATGTTTAAAAGTTTGCTTAAAAGAACAATCTAATATTGAATTATGAGTTCTGCCGGTATTGCTTTTGAATATGATGTAAATTTTACATTCACACGGATATAATAATGAGCGATATAATGATGTATATAAATATAATATAATATTAGCGTAAGAATATTCACAATTACGAACATTAATTCCATCGCTGGAAAATGTCAAGCTCAATTAGCTTGACTTAAGAGTATCAAGGATTGCGCGATTTACATCTATTATCAGAAGCAGAAATTTCTCATTAGAACAATTATCGTCGATTACATATTAATGCTAGATATAACGATTATAAACGCTAAATTACTATTCGTAGGTTTCCATTATACCGTTACTAATTCGTTTTCAAACTTCAAAATAAACATAACATAGCTTCAGTTTTTTATCACTCAGAAGTTTTCTGGAAACCTAGTAAATAAGGTTATAAATAAATTCTGATTTTAGAATTTGAAAAAAAATGTAAATCCATGCTGCCGGTTTCTATATGACAATCGGGTGATTGTAATCAATAACGTAATACCTTACTTGTTTATTTAATTTCCTATTTATTTTAATAACGACTAAACACAAAAATAATATTTTCATTTTTTCAACGAATTCTATGTCTTTTGTGTTTAATTTATCTCCTTAAATTTTATTAATGTTTGCTTTAAAATTAATAAATAAAGATTAAAAAATAATTGAAGAACCAAATTCAAGTTAATCAAACGCTAAAATATTAGGCAACCCACGAAATGTCCGATCACATTATTACAAAATATATGTATATGTAATGGAACTAGTTTAACAGGTGCAACGCCGCATGTTAGCGAAATAAAAGTGTAGAAACTTGTTTGTTTTAAATGCGTAAGCAAGTGACGGTCTCTGAGTGAATGTATAAGAATTAACATACCAATTTGATATTACTTTACATTCGTGGGTAGCTTCATTAGCCGTGGGATATAATAACCGATTTAAAAAGATTTTAAATTAGTTTCTTTCTGTTACTTCCGCAATATTATGTCAATAGTTGGATATCAGAATAATAAAGATATTAGAAAACAGAGCCATATGTTCTATTTATAAAATGAAGCAGCGTGAGTCTTCTAAAAAAATCCGATTAAGAAAACACTAACACCTACTTTAGCTACTTATTTGTTAATACTTACTACTTTTGTTATTAATAAATAGTACTTAACGAGCCGTATTCAATGAGAGGTAGACAACTGCAAGCGGACAACGCATTCAACATTTTCATTGTATCGATGATATTTGTTGGCTTTGAAGTTTACAGCATCACATAGACGAATGAGGAGTGAATTAGTATTGTTAAGTACGCGAAATGACTAGGCGACGTAGCTATTGAGTCACCTAGTTACCTAAGTCAAAGCTAAAGGCTACCATTAGAGCTAAGAGTCCTATAGTTCTTCAGTATTCTGATCATAATCCTAAAAGGTACGTGGGGTAAGACCAGGCATGGGCTTTGCTTGACTGAAGTATGTCATTGACAAGTTTAACATCCAGTTTGAAGTCGTCCAGTTCTGCACGTGCTAATTAAATACATATTTGTATAGTCTGTACGTGCTGTGTGCGATAATATTAATACATCTGTGGGTTAACCGTCTGTAATTTGCGCTACAATATAGTGGGTTTTGTGATATATCTTACAAATTAATCATTAAAATATAATTAAATTAAAAACCTTCATTCCAATAAACTTTTAAATTGTAAATGATTTATGCTATTATAGATAGCATAAATCATACATAAAATCAAGATATACATAAATCCCAATATTATTATTATTCAATAAAGGAAAGGATTTAAAGCAACACTTCAGTTATGGTAGAATTTAAACTTTCGCGATTCATACTTATTCATATGTAAAATTATGGGTCACATCACAACTAAATCGAGTTACCTTTGTGTAAGGTTCGACGATAAGCTGTGATAGCCTAGCGGTGAGACCGTGCGACTCTCTAGAGACGACATGGGTTCAAACCCCGGGCAGGCATCAATGAGTTTTTCTATTAAAACTTATGTGTCTAATTGATAATTGCAATTTATCACACGCTTTTCGGTGAAGGAAAACATCGTGAGGAAACCTGCATATCTCTAGAGAATTCTAGGGATATGTGTAACCTACCAATCCGCATTGGAGCAGCGTGGTAGGTCTCAGCTCCAATCCTTCTCTCCAAAAACGGAGAGAGGAGGCCTTAGCCCAGCAGTGGGCATAGTAACAGGCTGTTACTTTACTTTTTACTTTATTTGAGAGGATTTTTTAAATTAATTTGTCAGTGTATACAAACTATTATTAATTTATTAATGAATGGTTTGTGAGAATAATAATATGCATATAAAAAGAGTGCCACCAGATTTAATGAATGATAGAGGAGAATGGAAGTGGACATATTGTGCCGATCACACGTAGAATGGGATGAGGATAACAGAATGATGATGATGTCAGTATATAAAAACGTCTTAAATAATCCTCAATTAATAATCAGTGTAAGATAGAACACGTTTTTTACCAAGTTTTTACAAAAGAAGGTATCGTAATATAGTTTCGGATATTATTTGGTTATGCGGAGAACAATATTGACCTTGCATTTATTTAATAGCGGTAAGCAAATATATTTTCAACTCAGCGTTAACTTGTATTTTTTAGTTTTCAATTCCGTGTGTGACCTTTGTTATGGCCATGATGTTTATTCATTACATTTCTATGTATTGTGTAAAAATGTTGGCAGTCTAAATTTGGTATACGTTTTTTTTGTTTTACTTATTCTTTTTTTAAACGTTTTTATTTCTGTTTTCATTTTTTAGAATATTTTTTCAAAAATAACTCTTAAGCTAAAAATTATGTATTCTACTGTAATTGGTACTACATAATTTATTTTAATAAATATATGGGACACTTACACACACGGTCGTCCGTCCCCAAAGTAAGTAACTTAAAAGATGTGTTGTGGGTGACAGACAACTGGTAAATATGTACAAATATAATTTTAAATACATACTTAATTACAAATAGACACCCAGATTCGAAGAACCAACAAATTGTTTATAGAAAATGTAGGTTACTCCGGCGGGAATCGAATACGCGACCCATGGAGCTGAAGGCAGGGTCACTGCCCACTGCGCCAAAGGGCCAGCTATATGTTAGCGTCGAATCGATGGTGTAATATTTGAAGTTTACCGAATATTAACCATCATTAAATTAGCAATATAAAAAATAAACCAACAATTTTGTTATTCTAAAATCTATTTGAAAAGAATATTCATATTTTATATGTCTATCTAGAACAATATATGAATTTAATAAAAAGAGATTTTAAAAAGGCTAATACAAAAAGCCTACTATGCTATTGAGACTTAGACTTAGACGATAAGAATGCGTGCATAGAATATAGCTACTCTTGACCCTGTACAAGAGAGTAATGACTATATGTAACTAGTAATAAGAAAAGTAAAAAGTAAATATTTAAAAATATAGGTGTTGAACAATTAGGCGTTCCTTTTTCGGAGATCCATAATACAAAAGTTATAACGAAAATTTATAACCCGATATCGCGATAAAGTAAACAGAAAATATATATAATACTAAATTTAAAAGTGCCGTGTGGTATCCGGCTGCATAGAATAGACCACCCTCATTTCTTACCGAGGTGTCGTAAAAGGCGACTAAGGTAAGTTGACGTGGATAAGTGGGATAAGGGCAGGAGAATGATGATGACATAATACTAAATTTAGAATTGATTCTCCGTTCTTATACCCGATATATGCAGAATCCGTAAGATACACGCACAAAAAACTTTACCACCTTCCATTATCTCGTGTAACAGACATAGTCGAAAACATGTGCTAGTTAAGCATAAAACTGATTTAAATTCAACTTGAATACAGCCGGATTAAGAGGCGCACTTGAGATTTTTGCTCGACTTGTTAATTACTTCATTATTCGCACCATTTACCGCTCTGTAATTGAATCTTAAATAAAACTCTTATTATAGTACTCATAAGCTTGGAAATATATAATAACTTATTGGTCTAATTAAAGATTAAGTTAATTACGCATTTTGTTTAGGTGCAATATTCTAATAGTTATATTGCTTAGACATCTAAAAAAGTGAGTGTTTGACGGAACCATAGCGAAGCGAACCCTCGTTTTGTTAGAATCTAGCTAAACGTTAGATTATAATATTATTAGCATTTTTTAATTATTATAAAGTATTAATGGGTTCTGTGTCTTATAACTAACGTATTAATAGAACCTCTTCGGTTTGCTCCGTTTTTTGGAATGAACTAGTGTCACAAGATAAAACTGTTCTAGAGGTTAAAAATTAGCATTCGTTGTAGCTAAAACTATATCATACGCCATATTATATTATTTAAGTGATAGAGGATACAGTCATAAGATTATTTACTGTTAAGGTATTTAGTTAGGTACAACTAAACTAAATTAAAATGAACATTGATTTTAGATAGCTTAGATCTCATAAATTCTATCGGAAAACTATTAAGTGGAGTATAAAAGACAGGTTACAATTCATTAACTAATAATATTTTTCGCTACATGAATAACATGTTGAAAGTGAAATTTTATAAAATAAAATACAAACATCTGCTGACTATGTATTTAATCATTATATCAGGCATCCGAGAAATATGAAATATTTATGAAAAAAAAAAACATAATATCAACTGTGAATTACCACGTTTGTCAGAAAAAAAGGAGGATTTTATAAAGGATCGGATTACCTTTCTGTGATTAAAAATTAAAAAGATATGTTGCAAGTATGAAATAGTACCTACCTTATATTTTTAATTCATTCAACCAGTATCTCCGGAATCATACATCGCTGGACATGCATTCGCTCTATGAAAAGATAAACAAAAACAATACTATTTCCTGCAAAAACAGACCGAGCGAAACGCTGTGAAAAGTGTGAACGACAAAATGAAAGAATCCGAAATCATTTGCACCGGAATACCGCAGAATACTAATTTCAGTTTTGCTCCATGCAAGATTTTGCAAATTTCATGGACCGTAATTGTGAATCGAACGGAATTCGGACAGTGTAATTGGATGACATCTTTGCGAATCTTATTAGGTCCTTAATGAACTGAACGTTGAGAATAGAATAAAGGGATTGAAAAATGATCGAATTTGATAGAATAAATTACCTTTATTTTGAAAAAAATAAAAATAGAAATACCTAGAGATAATCCGTATTTTAGATGTCTTGAAAACAGTCCATCATTCTCATACCCTTATCCCTTATCCTTTATCTTACTCTTAAGTGTGTTCGGCATAATAGGTCTTCATCTTCCATTCTTTTCTATCAAATCAAATCAAATCAAAATAATCTTTATTGAAATAAACCATTTCAAGCACTTTTGAATCGTCAAGTATCAATATGATTAATGACGCTAATCTTGCTAAGCTACAACTGGTTCAGAATGTTGCTCTTACCGAGAAGAACCAGCAAGAAACTCGGCGGTCAATCTTTTAAATATTTTCAATTATACATTATTAAACCGTTGTCTTATATGAAGATGAAAGGATTTTCAACTCCAGGCTTTCTTATCATCCAAATAATCTTCAATTTTGTAATATGCTTTACGTATAAGCATATTTTTACACTTAGTTGGAATCTTTCTGTACACTGGTCTAGAATGGATTGAGGAAATTTATTATAGAAGCAAATAGCGAGACCAACAAGTGAGTTGCTAACTCTGCAGAGTCGCGACGTAGGTATTATAAGCTTTTTTTGACCTCTCGTATGTCTATGATATACACCAATTTTTGTTTTATACATACTTATATTTTATTATTCGTCACTACTATTTTTATAAGCGTATCCTTGCACACAATCCTTCCATATTTTTATGGGCGTATCTCTAATCATATATCCATCTACATTCATATTTAAAACTGTTTTAGTGACATGATTACAGAGGTGTGACAAAAAAACATGAAGCTATGGGGAATATATTTAAGTTCTTGGTTTACTTAACGAGAGTAACTTAAGTCATCGATAACTAGATTGAAGAACGATAGAAGTTTAAAACAAGATAATGACATTCAATTTGTTAAATAATGTATTAAATTTAGTTTACATAAATAAATATATAAGCTAAATTCCTGTAATAAAGGAAGCCTAAGAATCCTGGGTTAAATAAACAAATAAACCACCTAAAGTAGGTGCTAATCTCTTTTTTACGGTACACCAGGGGCAATTAAGAAAATTATGCTTCTATATGCTATTCCCCCATTATATCCTTTTACAAAGGTAAAATCAATAAAGAAAATATATGTAAACATAAAGCATGCCAATTATCAATCCGATATTAGGTTATGATTATAAAAAGTACTGTTCTGTGCTCAAGTTCTTTATTTTGTACAATATTTAATTTAGAATATTAAGCAAAAAACTCAGATTTATTATATGTCATCGCATAGCACGCACATCTTGCCTTAATTGTGATTTGCGCTCAGATTAAGTTTTTGCTTAAAGTAACTTATTAATATAATCTCGTCAAACCTGATTATAAATAGCGTTTCTATGAGTGTTTTAAGTCATTAAGGTTTCTTCATATTATATTAAACAACTGTTGAAACATGTTTTTCCTTTATTTTTAATTTGGTATTTCAAATAAATGAGACAATCCTTTTAGCTTTTAAATGGAGGTTTAAAACATTCGAATATTAAAAAGTCAAGTATATTATACATACAACAATGAAATAATAATATATAAAAATAATATCTATCGGCTTTTTCTACTCGCTAAATAATATTTTGTCTAGCAATATTTTTTTAAGGATGTAAAGTTTTTTTATGGAAGGTAGGTAGGTTTTTTTATGGAAGGTATTTGGCTATTATCATAACCGATAAGTTATCACTTAAGATGAATAAATAAATATCTTTTAGAAGTCGAAATAATAAAATTCAACTAAAGGCATAAACAACGGGTTAATTGCAGGGTAATTGTGGTACACTTGCCTCTAGGTTATTAAATAGTCCAAATAAAATCTTCCAATAAAACCTGGGTCGAATGTTTAGAACTTCTAACTTGCGAAGCAGTTGAAAAACTCCCTAACTATGTACGTTTTAAAAATCATCACAATGTTATCCAAGTGTTATGAAACATCAATATACAGAAGGAAGGTCACCAGTGAATGTTTAAATGTAAGCAATTTGATCACTGATTGAATAAAAGAGTGTATAAAGACAATAGTAATCGAATTCCAAACTGTCGATTGCAAATGCTATTAAATATTAGCTTCAACTGTCGAATAAATTCTGATTTCCATTATAGTCTGTACCAACCAAACTACAATCCGCCGCTAAATTATAAATCGTTTGAATTGGTATTGTTTTAATGCTTATTGTTTGCCAAAATGTATTAAGGATATGTTTGTGTCAGAAAATAAACTTGAAATTGTATTTTAAATTCGTTAACCCAAAAATAAATTCCTTGTAGCGAATAAATAAAATCTGTAATCAAATGGTGATGATGATGATATGCATTTTTTAAAATTTGAATAACATACACGTGACATTTTTGAACCAACTTGAAATTATACATGATAGTTATATGAAATTATTTTATAAACAGCTTCTATTTTGTAAACATTTGGTACAATTCAAGCTTATGTAATGGGCATATATGATGAGTAGAAAAATTCCCATTGTTCCTTCAGAAACGGGACATCATATAATCCATAATACCCTCCATATTATATGTTTTTCTATTTCCAGTGCTTAACATTTAAGGCTTTAAGTTACTGCAGCAGCTTTTTTGTCTTAAAAAAGGGGGGTACTATAGTAAAATGTTCAGTAACTGTTCGCAGAAACTGTGCGCAGTGGGCCAACATAAGTTTTTAAAACGACTTCATTTCTAGAACCGTTAAATAATAATTTCCTTTCCAGTTCATTTCAAGAGTACTTGCTGTGTTCAGAGCAAAAGGTTCAGAGGTCGTGCGGAGACGAAGCCGCTTTGTTCACGAGCGCATTCCTCAAACGGATGGCTTCCAATATCATTAAGGTATGGATATTGATTTGATATATGTTCCAGTTTATTGCTATTTCCATTGATAGAAGAATTCAATGAATGATATATCGAGAGAATTCCAAATAGGGTTTATGTTAGAGTTATGTTGTAATATTATCTATAATTATTGACTGGTAACAATACAATTCTGACTCAAGGAAAATAGTTCATTGTGATATGTTAAGATCGTATCTTTCAAAATTTTTTGTGTTTTCTTTTTTAAAAAGAAAACAGACAGCGCGCGAACCGATGTGTTTGAATTCTTAATCATTTCGCGTTAATCTTTTTTTTTA
Organism: Morpho deidamia; assembly: GCA_947086505.1. Lineage (NCBI taxonomy): Eukaryota > Metazoa > Arthropoda > Insecta > Lepidoptera > Nymphalidae > Morpho > Morpho deidamia. The sequence continues at coordinate 9,718,626 of CAMTZC010000007.1, read as the reverse complement.
CAGAACTTTTGCCTCGAATATCGAGGCCAGGAATGCAGTCTGGCAGGCTCAGCGTCGACGACTTATCACAATTTATTATTAATACCAACAATTATAGCAACACTATATACGTAAAAACAATTTAGAAAAGAATTTTAAAATTAGAAACGTGGCTAGAAGCGCGGTTTGCCAGTAATTAGTGGAAGAAGTTTGTTGCTAGTTACCGTTGATGCAACGTCTGAACTGTAAATAATTAAAGTAGGTAGATTGTTTCAGTGCCTCGGTTAGAGGTGAAACTGAAGTTCATGTAACTCTAGTGCTGATAACCCGACTATGGAAACAAAGATTTTATACGCATATGTTTTAGAACTTGTTATTTTAAAAAGAAATATTTTAGAAAATATTTATCAATGGCAACACTTATTTAGTTGTAACTTTAATTCTAGTCAGTTAATATAAAGAAATATTTTTTTATTCGGTCAACATCACTCGGTAAGCATCAATTTTAGAAAATATAATGTTGTCTATAATTGTCTATGTTATGTGTGTCATATTATATATTGAAATGCGAGGTAGGGTTAGAATTGCTGGTTGCTTAGGTCTAGATAAAGATAAAATTGATTGAAAGAATATTTAAATATAGATATTTAATCGAATAACTCACAGCTGGATAGATGGATTGGAGGAGAAACAAATGACATGATTTGATGAGAAAAACATCGCCCAACAAATACACTTAGAAATACTTGTTTATTTTTTTTAAATTATATATTGCTATGGTTACGTAGACGTAAATCCAAGCCTCGTTTTGTAAATAAGGCAGAGTAATTACATCACAAAGATCGTCGGTATTCAAAGTAGAAATTTTATTGAAGAAATATTTTATCAGACTGAATAAACGGAATTATAATATGATCCGACCTGATTGTTGTTGAAGAATGTTATTATATTTGTTATTTTTGTTCCATTTACATAATTACCTATTATAAATATTAACAGAGGGATCTGTAAATATTTTATTTAAATTTCAAATAATAGAATCGGCGGCGAGATATTATATTACGCTCTTTCTTTTTTCCATAATTTAGTTCCTTATTATAGGTTTTTTTTTTCACATTTCTAAAAACTTGCTGTTCATTTATTAGGGTTAGTTGAATGAAATACAAAATATGTGTAGTATGCTACAGAGACACTTTGAAATATACGAATAAAATTATCTATAAATTATTATATTCAATTCGAAGCGAATATAAATTTTAAAATGTTTGATAATACCAACGATATACCAAAAATATATAAGTCAAAAATTAAAAATAAAAGTAATTACAATTAATTGGTAGCCACAATTTACAAGTCTAAAAATTTTCAGAAATTGGCCTAATATTTTCGATGTAACTTTTATTAATACTTTCAACACGATGTTACAATAACTTCAACAATGATAATTGTTGTAATATTTTCCATATATGTACTATGATTTTCATTATTTCTTATATTTAGCTCACAATACCTGTGATAGTGCCTATGTTAAAACGTTACATTAAAGAAATTGAGATTTTGTTTTGATACTTTTAATATAGTTGAGTTGAAACTTATGTATAAATGTGAAATAGGTGAAATAAATAGGGTTGCCATGTAATTTAGTACGCTGATACTTTTCCTATTAAATGTGTATCGGCATTTCTGGACGGTTACTGATCATTATCATAGAATTCTATTCATAGAGTACTTAATAAATAGATGATTATAAAATAATTCCTACATATTAATAACTTGAAGAAATGAAAAATATAAATAGAAATTGTACTATTACTTAACATATCAGTATTTTTAAAATTGAATATTTTCCATTTATAACGAAATATTTGAGTATACAATTAATATACTTTAGAAGCTTGGGTTCGAATTCACTCGCGTGAAATTATTGTTCTGTAATGAATTCTAAAAAAGTCTAATAACAACGAATAAGACGTCTTTTAAACATTTAATATAATATTTTTAAAACGCAACATATGTATTTATCGGCATACGTATAGAATATTGAAATCTTGATAGACATCTTTGTTTATTTCCATAATGGCATAAAATATCGATTCGAACAATATGAAATATTAGTTAGTGGGTACCCCAGTTACGAAACCTTTCATTGAAGGATCGCATATCAATTACTCTTATTGTGTCGATAAAGTTACGCAAGACCCTGTTGAAATATTTACGACTATATGTTGTTATGTATTCGTATTGCAGTTTTTAACTTTTCAAATTGTTTTAAAACGCTTTGATTTTACAATCTCTTTTCAAAATATATACATTTAAAATTAAATATATCAATGCCAAACCATGGTAGCTCTGCTTGCTTATAGTGTTTATAGATAAATAGGAATATTAATTTATGTTAAGTAACTAATATTAAGTGTAAGTATTAAGATCACTAAGTGAATTTATTGTTAAATAGGTATAACTTGCCTGGTGTAAGCGTGTTTATTTTAATTAAAATAATATAATTGTTGCGCTTGTCTAGTAATCAATTTAATTAAATTAAAACATCTTGTCATTTCGTTTTCGTTATAAAAATATTTGTTTTTTTTATGAATATAATGTTTAGCAATCAAACTTTAGGATTAAGTTTGATATTTACATATAGTTTGCTAATCTGTAGTTTCCGAAGAAGTTAAGACACTCTGAGTATGATGCTAGAGAACTGTGAGCAAAATTAATAACAGAAAACCGGTATGAGAAAAGTACGTGGGACACTTTTGTTTCATTAGTTCCACATAGTCCAACTAACCACAAAACTCATGGTCTCTATATAAGACTACGTTAGCAATTTGGTAAAGAGTTTTAAGAGGAAAATCATATACGAAACACAACATACCGTTGTTGAAAATTATTATCAGATATTTTACTGATCCTTATTTAATATCGTATACTGTATCACATAATTAATTTATTTATCTCGATTCTTTGATTAATTTTAATTTATTAGTTATACGAGTATTACAGAAAAATCAGTGACGATAAAGTGATGAGGTGTTCATTTTATTTTGTTTATAAAAAAACAGTACGGTTTGATAATCTATCATCTGTAAGATTTAATTATGATCACATATAGTTTGTTTAGATTGATGTTCGACCGGGAAATTATTGTTATAATCAGTTTGATTCAACTCAATCAAAATATCAATTAATAAGCGGTGCAATTTTTTGATTACACCGCATTTTTAATATTTCATACATCTAGAAATATTAATATCTCTGTCAGGTATTATACGGAGCGGATGTTGCTCAGTAGACCAGATGGATTTGTCGGTTATCTATATTTTTACGTACAATTTTTATCGTATTAGATATTTTGAATAATATGTTCACACCTTAAACACAGCACGGTTTTGGTAAAATATCTTACCGACTTTAGCTTTCGATCGTTTTACTTCAAGCACACTTGAATTTTAATTAGTCTTTAAAAATGAAAGGTAGTAAGTACTGCTTTCGTCCAAATTTATAGAAGAACGAAAAATATTATAGGGTACAATTTTTACCAGTATATTCCTAAAGAATCTCCACTGTTACAAAACTAACTATCATATGTTTTGTAGTATCAAATGTCAAGGTCACTCGATAAGAGATAAATTCACATACTGATACTTCCTGCGGTTAACCTGATGATAAAAACATTTCAGCAGTTTGATAGCTGGGCAAAGAGGTTTTTAATAATAACCTATCAAGACTAGATAGCTTATTCATTCTTACATTTGACTGCAAAGGAACGAAAGCATACAGTGACCTAATGCCGATGTATTATTCAAACTATATTCTTAATTTTCCTCCTTACATTATTCTAATATTTATTCTGATTGCCCAGTGGTAAGACCGTGCGAATCTTTCTAGTGTGTCCCGGGTTCAAACCCCGGGCAGGCACCAATGAGTTTTTTAAATAAAAACTTGTGAGTCTAATTGATATAGACAATTTATCACACGCTTTTCAGTGAAGGAAAATATCATGTGAAAACCTTAACGAATTCTGGGGGTATGTGTAACCTACCATGCCGCATGGGAGCAGCGTGGTGGTTTTTAGTTAGTTTAGTCCCAACCCTTCTTTCCAAAAAGGGAGAGAAGAGGCCTATGCCCACCTGTAGGATAATGAAATGCTGAGAACCTTATCCTTTTTTCTTCTCATTCTTTATTGTGGTGTTTCTAGTTAATTTATAACCGCGGAGGATTGATTGAGTCAGCAGGCCCAGTTGAATACAATACGTTGAGAGGACTAAACTGAATATCCTTACTATTATCCCGAAAATATTGAGTATTATCATTAGCTCTTATCGCGTGTCCTACGTACGTAGGTACGGTGTCACAGTCATTAAAACGTAGCTTATAATGTACATATGTACCTAGTTCATAAGTTACTTCTAGAAATGAAATTTGTATCCATTAGATGTGATAAAAGATTATTAAATTAAATAAAAGCATTCTTGATTCTGACAAACTGGTTTTATTACGTTTTATTTTAATTCCTTACATACATTGTTGATTTCCATCTAGAAACAAAAAAGGCTGTCTTAGCGATTTGAATTAATGGACCACATGGATATTAGCGTATTGCATACATACATACCTCAACAAGTTGCATTTTGTTTGAAACACAATAAATTAAGCACTTGAAGGATAATTTTAAGAAAATTTGGCTATGTCTGACATGCCCTAGTCATGATAATGTCACGTTAAGTTACAATTGAATAGTGCAATAGTTACTCTACGTATAATCGTGCGTGCCTACTAAACAGAATCTGGTTTAGGATCGGAATCTGCAGGCCTACCATTAACTCTTATTGCGACTCAATTGAAGACGTAAACGAAAATGTTTTGCTTTTTCATACCATGACGTCTTAAAGACGCACACTCCATAGTTCATATAACGTTATCCTTTTCAAACATTACGACCCCAATGGCATTCACACTTCATGATCACTTCGCGATCGTCGTTTACGTCTTCAATTGAGTCGCAATAAGAGTTCATGGTAGGCCTGCTGGTCCAAGAAGAAGCATGCAGAGTTTTACGGATTCCATGATTTTTATTTTATTAACCGTTGTATTTTTTTAAATAGAAACATGTGTAAATTTTTTTTTCAAAACTTCTCGGTATTGATTTTGGCACCAGAGCACTGAGAGGGACTAAATGAGATGGGCCTGGTTGTGAGATATAAACATCGTTAAACATACCCTTTCAGTATGTTTCGTTTCACAGATTTAGAATCCAGGTTTATAATATATGATAGTTGAGTATAGTCAAGTATTGAGTAGTTTTTAAGTTATTACGATTGATGCAAGTGGTGGTGACCCCGCCTTCAACTTCGCGGGTTGCGAGTTCGTTTCCCGCCGAGGATCAAAATTTTCTAATAACAATTTGTTTGTTCTTCGATTCTAGGTGTAATTATGTATTTAAAAATAATATACGGATTTATTTAACACTTGTCTATCACCCGGAACATTAATTGACTTTGGGAACGGACCGTGTGTGTCATTGTCCCACATGCATTTAATTTATATTTTAAACTTGTGTTTAAAAGGCGTATTGAACACCTTTAAAAGTAAAAACCTTTATTACGAAAGTTTTCTCATTACGACATTATTAACTAATATAAAATTGCATTCCATTCCATTGATTCAATTGCAGTTAAAATATTTGAGGCGCGTTGTGTATTCCGTACTTTAATACTATAGATGTTATTTTTGATATTGAAAAAGCTGAAGGACTGAAGAGACAGCATCCCAATGGATGGTTATCCCGGTACTGTAGGCCATATAATCGAACGAAATCACCGTCAGAATCTAGTAATAAATATTGTATATTATATTACATACCTACTACATACTAATAAATATTATAAATATATATTACTCTTAGTCCTACTCTGCCCTTATCCCACCCACTCTAAGTGGGTTCGGTACAACATGTTATAAACATGTTGTCACTTGATTTGATTGCGATTACGACCGGCCGCCTGCCTGATGTCAACTTATCTTAGATAATTTTACGACACCTCGGTAAGAAGAAGGGTGGTCTATTCTACTTAACCGGAAACCACACGACGCGTCTTCTTATGTTTAGTCGCATTTTACGCCATCTCAAAAAGAAATGAGGGTGGTCTATTCTACTCAGCTGGATACAACACGGCAGGTCGACTTATCTTAGTCGCCTTTTACGTATTAGTATATTATCATATGTATATTAGTGCAGGTTGCATTATGGAGTAAATGAATGCTTATACACTTTTAATTTAGTAACTATAAATAATTTATATAATTAGGCGTTACTTCGCGGAGATCCATAAAACAAAAGTAAAGAAATTATTTTGCTATAATCCGCGATTAAATTTAATTGCGCAGTATAGAAAAATAATTTTATTATTGCTAGGTTCACATTAAGAAGACGTCAATTATTGTAAGCGAGAACTTATGTTGAATATTTGATATCTTCAATTGTATGTCAGTTTTGTGAACTAAATAAAAAAAAATACTTTTATTTACTATACTACTAAGTTCCACATAAAACAATCTACTTGAAACCGTTAATCATAAAGGCTGTGATTTCGAACTTACTTAAAAACCAAACATGACAAGCAATACAACAGAACTAACTACTTTGCTATAATCCGCACGGGTTAAGTGAATGCATGCAAAGCCAATGTGTATGAAGCAGGCAAAATCTACGCACCTTATACATGCAGGACCAGTCACCACATGCACCCCAAGGCGCAATTCACCAGCAACAACGCACACAAAAGCAGCACACACACCCACCACCACAATCTCGACGATCGTTTCGCCCCGAAACCGAAGCATCATCAGGAGGATAGGCTCCACGACAAAAATCGTACTGCAATCGTTTTGCTTGTAATATGGAATTCCGCAAAGTAACGCCTGCGTCTATAAATCAACCAAACATGAGTTAGTTTGGTTCTTGATATTATGGTATAAAACATATTCTTGATAGTATAATAATGGAAATGTACAAAAATGGAATTTCCTCAGCTTTCGTATAATGATGATTGTGGGCGTATAACATCTAGTACATATACATTCTAAGTACTGACCGAGTTTCCTATTTTCATTCCCGACGACCGCTGGATATCTACGATGAAAGGCTTTTTGTTTTTACCGATTGTTACGTCCCATGTATTTTTTAATAAGCGAGAAAAGATAGTGTGCCGTAGAAACATCTATGGAAAGTAATTGAAGAACCTATACTTTTCTTATTTTCACACCAGCTTAATTGATGTCTGTTATGGATTTTTGTATAATTGTGAGGGTTTTTTTTTTAATATTTTATAATTCGTAAGTAGATAATAATACTATATTAGGTGATTAATATTCTATCATTATTTTTCAATAAAATTTATTTCAGGTATGAAAAAACTAAAAAGCTTCATGATTACAATTTTTAACTGTTCGGCAATTAAGATTAACATTTATTCGTTCTCAAAACTCAAAAACAGTTCAAACTTATCAGCACTCTGTGAAAACTTGAGCAATCATGCATATTTAGTGTCAAATTCGATGGTATATGTACCCCAAGTATGTATAAAAAATAGAGAAATAATCCCAGCGGAAGAACTCGTCCTATTGCAGAAGGAGACCTAAGTTTCTTACTTGTTTTTGTTTGTAAGAGTACTGGAAGACGAACAGAAAAAAAAACTAAATAGTTATTTAGTTTTTTTTTCTGTTAAGTTAGTTAACTTACTGGCGCTAAATTAAAAGTCAATTTGAATCTTTTTAGAATCCTCTTACCCTCCTCCCATGTAACGAACGTTTCCTGGACGGTTGCACAATTCCCTGGCCCTAATTACATTTTCAAAATTTCCGCTTTCGGCCACATTTCCGTAGCGTTTTTATTTATGCTCTGTTAGCTCATATTTCGCATTTGGTCGATGTTTTTTTTGCTTTCCGTAAAAGCTTGAATAAATAATCTTTTCATATTTAATATTCACGACGTGTATTTCGTTGTCTCGCGTTTTATACAATGTTCTCAAATGATAAATTTAAAGTATTCATCGACAGACATAAAAAAGCTAAGAAGTTAGGGTCTAAGCATGTATACACCGAGTATTCATATATAAACTAAATAAGATCTTTAACTTATTGATAAGAGCAATCGCATCATCCTCCTGACCTTATCCCACTCTAAGTGGGGTCGGCACAACATGTTGTCACGTGACTTGACTGCGTATTTTACAACCGGCTGCCTGCCTGATGCAAATTTACCTTAGTCGTATTTTACGACACTTCGGTAAGAAAATAAGGGTGGTCAATTCTACTCCACCGAATACCACACGGCATCTATACATAGCATAGCAATCTCTACGTCAATTATGATATTTGACCCCACGAGACAATTTATATTCGAATAACTTTTCGACCTAACTTACGAGGTATTTAATAGATAAATCGAGTCTGTTTGGGACGGGATTGCAATGGGAAATATTATAGTAAATATTCCTAATATCTCTTAATAAATATAGGTAATGAATTGAGTTAAAAGTGCAACAAAAAATCCATGTACTTTCGTTTTATGAGATGAAATAATCTTAAATAAGATAACGTTTACTCAATTTATATATATTCATAAACGCTTCATTGATTCATCTTTTAAGATGTTCAATTGCAAAAGAAAAACTAACTAAGCATAGAATATACGAGTAAGTTTATAACTAAAAATACATTGAGGTTAAAGCAAGGACAAGATATAATAATATCTTGGATTTTTTTTATCACATATTTCAATTTATGTGCTTAGATCTCATTGAATGCAGTATGTACACAAATTAGGTCGACCAATCGTAAGCATGTGTCAGTGTCTAGTCATTTCAACCCTTAATTGCCAGTGTGTGGTATCTAGTCTATTACGTCGACATGAACTTGCGTCCCATTTCCGTGAGTACATGACTAGCTCGAATAGTAACTGAGTTCGCATAAATTAGTGCCATCGAAGGAATAATAAAGACTATAAAATTTTCAGATTATTCTTATGATCATTTTAAATAATACCAGGTCCATTAAACGAAAGAATAGTCTATAATTCAGGTAAAAATATTGTTTAAAATTAGAAAATTATTCTGGAGAATATGGTGTATCGCAATATGAAGGATAAAAAATATACACAAATTTATAGAGATTGAGATATATATGCTATAGAGATTCGTAGTTACAATATTCATAATAAGAACATATTACAAATAAGAAATCGAAATATTTATAAATAAACAAAAAGTAATATAGACGTTCTGACAAAAGAATGCAGAAAACAAAATAATAACCATACCTTCAAAGCCCCCAAACCCCGGTGGAAGAATAGTACTTATAAGAGGCTTTCCTTATATTTAAAAAAAGGTCTAGCAATACTTCAATGACTTCATGTAGCATTCTTCATGGCTTCATGAATGATGCTTCCTTTTTGTCATGAAGTCATGAGGATAAAATTTAAATTAGTGCCGCTAATATTAACATTATTATATTTATTATTATTATTATTACAACTTAGGCTTCAAAGTCAAAATTTATCAATGATTATACATACATGTGATCAGCGACTACTCGTAATAGATTTAACTTACATAATGAAGATGCATGTTACCTTTGAGGTTTACGTTTAATACCCATTGCTTAATTTATGTATCATATAATTGGTTAACGACAACTAAGATTATATTACATGAGGCAATTTACTAACAAGCCAAAGTTTAATTATATGATTATATCTTGAGGCTCTTTACAATCTCCATACATCTTTTTCAATTACATCTGATTTGCTGATACAAGTTTTGCGGTCAGTAGCTCTCCATTACTCAATGCTTCGTAATATCGGACGTTTTATCTCAGATGTATTTGATGTCCTTCTATTTCTAAGCTAACAGGTTGAGCAGGTATTACTACTGGACACTATCTGTTAAATAGACACCTGTCAGTAATGAGAATAAAGGAATATTCAGCGTGCGAATAGTGGGGAGTAGAAGCAACGAGTCCTCATCTCATGGCTAAGTGCCGTATGTACTCGCTGGTAAGATGGGAGATAAGAGATAAGGTCGAAAATAACATTGAGGAACTAATAAATATTCCCTTTAGCGATGTTTCCAGGTTTTTTAAGGCGAATGGAAGGTTGAGTCAAGTAACACTGTCGGGACAGAAATGAAACCCATGTCCCAACAAGGGGAAATGGGTGGAATGATTCGCAACAGGTGTTGACCGTCCGTTTTGTTCCGGCAGCCGTATAACTTAGATAAGTTAAGATCAGATTCCTAAGCTACAGATTCGATTATTCCAGGTTAAAATATCTACAAATAACTCAAAAACTCTTACCTCTGTATGAAACTGATAACGCTGCCAGTTTCAAACATAAAGTAATCTCTTTAACCGATGGACTACTAGACATTGCTTCTTAAAATATATTTCACTAGCAATGCCCCGCGGTTTCACCCGCGTCCATACCGATCTCGTGGTAGTTAGTGGAAAGTCTAACAAGTCGGACTATAGATTTATTTTGTAGATTATTTAATTATAAAAAATGGGTATCATTAGTATTCTTGGAATAAGAACTAACTCATCAATTACAGGCCCTGCTATAACGGTCGCTAGAATGAATCTGTTATGGCATTATTTTCTTTCGATTTACATTCTTAAATTCGTAATAATTTTTGATTGGGATATCGGATTTTAATAATTTAAAAAGTATTTTAGAGGTCTTAAAACAGTTTTTAATATAATACACATTTAATGGGATAAGGAATAATACAGCTACATGAATAAAATGGTTTGATTAATGTCAGCACTTTTTTCAACTTTTACAATGTAGAAAAAGTAGTTATATATATAGATAAATAGTTAGACAGTTAAAGTAGTTATATAAATAGTTAGACATATAGTATTGCGGACTTTTTTGTGGATATTGATGTTCTATAATACTATAACATTTTAATTTTAATATTCTATAAAAATTTTTTGTTCTATCATCAATAGTTGCCGCAGCGAACGCGATGAAAGATGTTTACAACTAAATTTTTCACAACTTATTACAATTTTATTAGGGATCCCTATATTTTAAAATGTAATATAGCCTATGTTACTCAGCGAGGAAGTAGCTTTCCAATGGTGAAAGAATTTTGGAAATCGGTCCAGTAGTTTTTGCGTGAAAATATTACGAACATACATATATACACACAAACATACAAATCTTTCCACTTTATAATATTATTATAGAAGTATAGAATAGACGATTTTGCAGCCTTAGAGTCAGCGGTCACCCGCAACCTTTTATTTTGTCCCTCCACCTGGTGGCGGATTTACTGACGCAGCGTCTCCTGAGTTGTTTTCAGAACCGTATATATCTAATGCCCATCGTTTCTGCAAATATGAATAAAACAAAATTTTTAATATTTATTTCATGATCACACATAAAACGCTTACCAGTTTAATAATGGTATATTAGTGATTAAAATATCTTTTTGCTATTTTCGTTTAGTTTTATTGTAGTCACAGGTAAACTTATTATAGTTTCCTACTCTCGATGGAAAATTTTTTCGTGTGGTATCCGGCAGAATAGAATAGACCACCCTCCTTTCTTACCGAGGTGTCATAAAAGTTGACGTCAGGCAGGCGGCCGGTCGTAAAATACATAGCCAAATCATATGACAAATCGTTTGTAACATGTTGTGCCGACCCCACTTAGAGCGGGATATGGGCAGGAGGATGATGATGACTCTCGATGGAAAATCTGGAATTTTATGTAGTAATGTATATAAGGTTTAATTGTAAACGAATTTCATAAATATTGCTACAGCGGATTTACGCATAGAAGCGCAGCAGGTAGTGAGGCAGACAGACGACCAGATTTTTGCAATTTTTTTTATAGTTTTAGTACTAATGTAGCCATTAAAATTATTGAGTATAGTAAGCTCTGAAAAAATCATGGAAATTTCCGTTTCAAACATCGCAAATAAAGTACTTAACAATCCGAACGAGTTGTTATCTTGATTTGGAAACCAAACCAACAGTGTCTCCAATCAGCTATGTAAACAAAATTGATTGCAGCAAACGAAGAGAATTTTGCGATACCAATATAAACACAGCTGTTTATCAGATTTTTTCCCCTTAATCAAAGTCTGTGGTATAAACAATATTTGCTCATACTAGCTACATGAGTTGGTTCATATATTAATCTTACCCAACATTTCTATGGATAACGTTTGTAAAGTAAAAATATTATACAATAAATTATATCCGATAAAGCGAAACGCTCTTTCTTCAAGCTTAAATCGTCAGACTTTTGTCAGGATGTGGTTTTATTCAGTTAGGTTAGCTACATTCAGGTCTTGAAATGAACCTTGAAAATGAACAACACATATCAATACAAAACCAGCAACGTTTCCACAAATTACTAAACAAAATTAATAGTAGACTTGTTTTTGTAGACTTTTTAAGTATTCTGCGAACTTAAAGAAGAAAAGACACCAAAAAATCAAATACCATCATGTTAAGTATTACTTGATATCCCCATTAAGTTTTTATTTTTTCCCAAATTATTTTTTTAAATATCTCTAGAGAACAAGTGGTAAGATCAATACCAAGAAAATTCTTCTTGTAACTACGAAAAGCTCGAAATAAAAAAGTTAATAAAGCTTCTAAAAAATATACACTGATTGAACATTATTTTATGAAATAATTGACTTCTAGTCGTTACAATATTAAGCAGCGATGGAAGACCTTTGAGTACAGTACAATAAGAAGCAATCTTTTTTTAACTTACAAGGACTTTTAATTAATCTGTAATCGTTTAAATGCTCTTTTAATAAAGATTAATTAAGAAAACTTTCCTTGAAGTCCATTTTATATAGATTGTGTTTTAAGTGAAAGGTTACTAAGCTAAGGGCAATTGGTCTAGACACAAACTTCAAAGAAAAATAAAAAGGTAAATCTTGTAAATAAAGGTTGAAAGCGCTGCGTACATTTCAACACCCCTTAAACCACCCACATTCACGTTGCCTCTCAATTTGTTCGTTTTAAGCAATTTTGTGAATAGTAAGATGCCATAATTTTGTTGTAAAAATTGAAGTTTAATTTTTTTTAAATTAATTCTAATTTATCATTATTTTCGCATTTTTTGATCAATTGGATTTTTCAGATGATGAAATTATGGTGTCCCGAATACCGTTGGTAGACCTCTTAGAAGCAGGTTAAATAACTTCAAATAAATCGCAGGGAAGGGCTAAGCTGCTACTTTTAGCATAAATAAAACTAAAGTGTTTTAAAAGAAATATACAATAGCCAATATTCTCAATTCCCTTCTGAAATCTCAAGATAACACTTGAAGTACAATATTAGCGGAACAGGATGAAACGGGAATAAGGACCGGAACTTAAGTACTTCACGGTTCCCTCACACTCTTAAATTATTATAAAAATAGCGAATGTTTTTATAGGAGAAAGGTTCGATGAGTTACTAGGAACAAAAGAAATTGTTTATAGAATTAAGCGTTACTTTGGAGATCCATTATAAAAAAGTGATAATGAAATTATTTTGCTATAATTCGCGATAAGGTAAATAGAAAATATATATAATGCTAAATGTATGGTATGGTGGTTAATTGTAGTAAAGTTTATTAATATCTTTGAAAATGTGATGGCTTTAAAAAAAAGTTTAAAACGGTTCACTAACTCTTTTTTTTGTTTTTTTTTGCCCTACCTCAATAATCTTAAAAATGTTGTTGTTTTCAGTTTAATTTAAATTCTTTTTTTTTATTCACTTTTTTATTGTAATTTTTTACACCTGTTGGTAAGTAAGTCATATGTAAACTGAAACAAGTAAAGGTGGGCACTGAATCCCAAAATACAGTTTAAACTAGCTTGGGAGCCAGGGACACAATAATTGTACATGTGTATTTTTAAAATATTAAATAAAATAATAAATAAATAAAATAATAATAATAAATAATAAATCTTCGTCTGCTCTGTAGACTTAGTAACGAGATAGAAAGTACCCTGCCGTGATACTCTTTAGGCCTTCATATACATCATCAATACATATAATAAAATCGTTGAGAAGTCAAATCTGTACATTTAATATTAAAAAAAAAAAAATAGTGTAGTCGTCTCAAAATACGCTCCTAAACATAAAACAATAGTTTTTAAAATTTTTGTCGGTTTATCTGTTTGTCTGTTTGTCGGTTTGTCTGTATGTCTGTGCGTTTGTTCCCGCTAATCTCAGAAACCGCTGATCCGATTCGGACGCGGTTTTCACTAATATATAGTCGGAAGTCTCACTTAACATATAGGGTATGTTTTGTTCCAATCGGTCAGCAAATAAAAAAGATATGTCAATTTTAAGGTGAAAGGTCGTATACTTTAATACTGGTACTTGCATTTTTAACGTTTTTCTCTGTTCCTGGAGCAATCTTTCTTACTGAATTTCATATGTTACCATGGCTAGGAGAATCACACATCTTTTTATGAAAACTAGGCTGGTCTGAAGCTGATTTTTATGAAAAATTTTACATTTTAATTCCAGTTTTTTAGGGCATTGTGCGTTTGTTTCCGCTTATATCAGAAACCGCTGATACGATTTGGACGCGGTTTTCACTAATATGTAGTAGGAAGTTTCACTTAACATATAGAGTATGTTTTATTTCAATCGGTCAGCAAATAAAAAAGATATGTCAATTTTAAGCTGAAAGATCGTATACTATGATACATAAGCTGTGATAGCCCAGCGGTGAGACCGTGCGACTCTTTCGAGGTGGTCGCCAGTTCCAGGGTTCAAAGTGCCTTATTGATAATTAAAATTTATCACTCACTTTTCGGTGAAGGAACACATCGTGAGGAAACCTGCATATCTCTAAAGAATTCTGGGGATATGTGTAACTTGCCAATCCGCATTGGAGCAGCGTGGTAGGTCTTAGCTCCAACACGTCTCCTCAGAAACGGAGAGAAGAGGGCTTATGCCCAGCAGTGGGATTGTAATGGGCTATTACTTTACTACTTTACTTTATACTATTTATACAGGTACTTGCATTTTTTCCGTCTTTCGCCGTTCCTAAAGCAATCTTACCTGCTAGATTACGTATATTACCATGGCCAAGAGAAGCATAAATCTTTTTATGACAATTAGGCCGGACTGAAGCTGATGTTATTGAAGAATTTCACATTTTTATTAGTTTTTTTTGGCTTTGTGCGTTTGTTTCTGCTAATCTCAGAAACCGCTGAAACGATTTGGACACCGTTTAAACTAATATGTAGTAGAAAGCCTCATTTTTTTAGTTCCATTGGTCAGCAAATTAAAAAAAATTCAACTTTGAGTTGGAAGGTCGTTTGCAATTATAATGGTACTTGCATTTTTTCCGTTTTCCGTCGTTTTAATGAGAATTATGAGAACAAGGCCGGTTTGGAGACGTTTTTTTTATAAGAATATCACATTTTATATTCATCGTTAGTAATCATTGTTAATGGACGGTGAATGTTTGTATGATGAAATGAATCTTTTTATTTCTTGAAGGCATTTACTTGAAATTCTGGCTGAAACGTACAATATAGGTATTAGAACGTATATTATAAGAACAAAATATAAGATATTTTTTAAGCAATTTCTGCTTCAAGGTGGTGAAATATAGAATGGAATACTAGACGCTTAAATCAAAATAAATGTAAGGCGATCATTTGTATGGAGCTTTAAATTTTAATTATTTTTTAAAATGTGTTATTATTTCTGTAGGGAAAGTAATGGCCTGATACTATCTCCTATTCTGCGCAAAGCCTCGGAGCTGTCTCCTTTAAA
The DNA here is from genome assembly GCA_947086505.1 of Morpho deidamia. Classification (NCBI taxonomy): domain Eukaryota; kingdom Metazoa; phylum Arthropoda; class Insecta; order Lepidoptera; family Nymphalidae; genus Morpho; species Morpho deidamia. The sequence continues at coordinate 9,702,831 of CAMTZC010000007.1, read as the reverse complement.
ACGGTGACTGAAGCCTATATCTACCATGCGGATTGATAGGTTCGACATATTTCAGAAATTGTCTAGGGATATGTAGATATTTATTTCTTCATTTTGTCCATCTTTTGCTTCACGAAACAGTACATGATGTATTTTAAGTATCAATTAAATAAATCCTTACTAATATCCGAAAGTCTGTCTGTCTGTATGTTACCTTTTTAATCGGCCAATCCGCTGAACCAATATCGATGAAATTTGCCACAATTATTCCTTATATACCGGGGTAATTGTTACCCTATATGTATAGGCTATAGAAATTGTGTTAATTCAACTTGAATAGGATGACATTAAAAACGCTATCTATCATCAACATAATAAGTTTTTTTATTCACAATTTATCAAATTAAGTTTAAATTTAATTAATTAAGTTTATAAATATTAACGGTCTGGAATCGAGTCCTTTAAGGCAAAGTCAAATCGGAAAGTAAAATTGGTTGTATTTCAGAGGTTAATGATGTTTGGCTTACGTCGAAAAAGTTATTTTAGGAAAGTTTTAAAAATAAAATTTAGAAATCAAAATATTGGTTATTTTTTTCTGAATAAAATTAACTTAGCTATTAAAAAGAATCATAAATGTAAGTAGTATTTCTATGTCCTAAATTAAATAAACTATGCTTTCGAAAATACGTTCTCTCTGTCATCCCGAAATGTTACAGCCGATTGTGAGTATCATACAGAAATACAAACCTCGAAAAAATTATCTTAATATGAATAGCGTTTCAATGTGCTGTCATTATTTGGAGTCTAGATCTTCAAAAAGTTTAACTCAGCATGCATCCGAAGAATACAGCAGATTGTGATCAACACACTCAAATGCCAACTTCGGAGATATTCACTCAATATAAAGAGTAATTAACTGTGTGTCACCGTTGTCGTTCAAAGTTTAAAGCTTAAAACAGGTAAAATCGATAAAATTTGGCATAATTAATGCTTATCCACCAGGCTAAAGAAATCCTGTTAATTCATCAGGAATAGGATGACATTTAAAACGCCATCTATTATCATCCTATCAATATTTTTTAATTCTCTGTTTGATACACACAGGCGAGTCAAATCTGTAATTAAAAGGAGGTTCTTTATCACGTTGTTTAGCTTACGTGGAAAGAGTTATATTAAGAAGAGTTTTTATAAATCTTGGTTTTTGTGTACAGGATAATTTTAAATTATCTCTTACAATGTAGAACAAATGTAAGTAATAGGTGCTATTTATTAAAATAAATAAACTATGCTTTGGAAAACACGATAAATTTCTTTGTCCTCCCGAAATGTTACAGTCGATTGTGAGTATCATACAGAAATGCAAATTTAGAAAATATTCTCTCAATATAAATAGCGTTTCATTGCAGATCGCTGTCATTTTTTGGAGTCTTAATCTTCCAAAAGATCAGCTCAACCTGCATCCGACGACTACATCAGATTGTGATCAACACACTCAACTACGAACCTCGGAGACATTCATTTAATATAACGAGCAATTAAATGCATATCAACGTTGTCATTGAAAGTTTAAAGCTTCAAAAGCGGTATAACAGCGTAAAACAAGACTCATAGCAGTCCGTAATCATCACACCGATATGCAGGGCTTCGGAAACGTTCGTGCAAAATGAGGGGTAGTTAAGTGCGAATCGCATTCACCATTCGGTTTTGAAGGCAATTTTTGCTTACACTAAATTAGCACACGTGTTTTTTTATTTAAAAGGGTCTGTCTACAAAGACAAGATTCAAGGTTAAAGATTGGACAAAAAGTACAAAGATTCAAGTAACTTAATTTTACTTACATAGGGAGTGCAATTCCAAAAATGATTCACGACATAACGTATTATTTATGAAACTAAAGTAATGGTAATGTCATCCTATTCCTGTTGCATTAAAAGGATTTCTATAGCTTTACCCGGTGTATAAGCATTTATTGTACCAAATCTTATTTTTATTGGCTCAGCTGATTCGGCGTGAAAACGTAACAGACAGGCGGATTTTCGCATTTACTGTTAATTATAACTTACATCAATTTTACATTTAAATAGCTCAGCTTCCTTATGTTATGCTATTACTGTTAAATTAACAGGATTTGTAGAACTTATATAGCCTATAAGTTACCCTGATGTATAAGCATTAATTGTGCCAAATTTCATCGATGTTGGTTTAAGAGAAGTTTTTATATAAAAAGTAAAGATTATACTAAAAGATATTAAAGGAATGTTTAGAATTTTTGTGCAAATTTTTATATCATGTTTTTAATTAAATCAGTAGGCCCGTGGAGTCTCACATTGACAGATAAACTGAAAGAACTGCTGCCCACTAAGAGGTTTTACAAATTTCTTATGATTTTGTTCGAATCTTTCCAGTGCAAATTAATATCTTTGATTAATAACAGTAATGGCATGAAGGAAATTAAATTTAAAATGGAGTAGTAGATAGTAGTAGTATTCGAGTAGCGTAATAATTGTCATAGGAACTGCTATTTAACCCCCCGGAACGATTTGATTTTTGTGATGGAGATATTTGCAAGGTTGGATACCGATAGAAGCTAATACTCAATGTATTAAAGAACAACGATCCATGCGGACGAAGTCGCGGGTAAAAGCTAGTCCATACTAAAATCACATTGGTGTGTTGGCGAAGCATGATTGTGTTGGTGAAGCTTTTTTTTGTTTGAAAACGTCGAAAAGTTTGCCACGAATATATCATTTTTTAACATTCATAGAAATTTATTTAAAGCTATCCAGCAGTGATTTTTATGACACCCCAGCAAATAACAAACCATGACGACTTAAAATGTAGGAATATTTTGTTTCTATTTTCACAACACGACTAAAACTTTTATAGTGTATTTTTATTTAGTCACAGTTTATTAGGACACAAAAAGCTAAGCCCTTAAAAGTAACAGCCTGTTACTATGCCCACTGCTGGGCTAAGGCCTCTTCTCTCCGTTTTTGGAGAGAAGGATTGGAGCTAAGACCTACCACGCTGCTCCAATGCGGATTGGTAGGTTACACATATCCCTAGAATTCTCTAGAGATATGCAGGTTTCCTCACGATGTTTTCCTTCACCGAAAAGCGTGTGATAAATTGCAATTATCAATTAGACACATAAGTTTTAATAGAAAAACTCATTGGTGCCTGCCCGGGGTTTGAACCTATGTCGTCTCTAGAGAGTCGCACGGTCTCACCGCTAGGCTATCACAGCTTACTAGGCCCTTAAGTAAAGTAAGGGCTTAGGGCTAAGCCCTTACTTTACTTGAATTAGTCTGATCCGAATAATAAGGCTAGCGCTTAGCTCGCGCAAGACATTATAAACTCGGAGAGTCTTATATCGTGAAGCAATACCTCTGAAGGTGACATAAACTCCTTAAAAGCTCTTGGATGCTAAGATCATAAATTCAGATTCAAAACATTCTTTATTCAAATAAACTTGTAAACAATTGTTTTTGAATCGTCAACTCTACTGTTCGGAAAGCTGTTCCCACCGAGAAGAGCCAGCAACATACTCGGCGGTTGCTGTTTTCAAAAAATAATTCTTATTATTAGTGACATTTAGTTATTGTTGTCTCGTACAGGGTTGGAAAGTAGCCATAATCATGCACTGCTATCATCTAAGTAATTCTCAAAAGTATAGTAGGCTTTCTGTATAAGCCTCTTTTATAACAGTGTTTTTAAACTGCATATGGTGCTAGAATAGTGAGATGATATATTCAATGTCGTTGAAAAGACGAAAAGACTATAGGTTCAAAATAATATAAAAGTATATTCAATGTATTTGGTACAAAATTCCAACTGCAAAATCATAATATTCTTTGCCTGAGAGTTATCCAACTGTAGCACTTCATTATTATCAAAGTTTTCTATTAACTTGCTTTATAGGCATTAAAGTGGACTAACGGCAGGAGAATAAATGATTCAAGTGTATAAAAAAACGAAATATAAAATTGTTATATACTGGAAAATTAGTGGTAAACAATTTCTGATAAATTGGACATTTTAATGAGTGAATTTGCATGTTTTATAAATCATATTTAAGCAGTAAAACTTAATTCATATGATAGTAATCTCATCTCAGATATTTTAGCACTTGCGTTTATCTCCATAGTCAGTGAAGAAAGTGTTTCGTAGACATGCATGAAGTGATTACATTAAGTGATTTGACAAGATAATACTAAGAAATTCTTTACTTACTGATAATGAACTAAACAATACACGTCTTTGTGTCACAGGCAAATAATCCGATGGTTGCCTGAGATGTGGTAATTAATTCACGTACTACTTACTGGCTACTATACATACTAGCGTCCATCTTATAATCGGCTTAGAGATAAAGCTGCTTAAATCTATAATTTTAACCTGAATGTTCATACAAAAGCTTTCGAAACAAATCTATAAAATAGAATATGAAAACATGTCGGTTCTATAGATGAAAAAAAGGTTTTTGCGCAAAGATAACAAAAAAAGATAATTATATAAACAAAATTGAGATAAAATACTAATACATTTTTTTCAGATTCAGATTGAAGATATGTTTTTTTATTACAAATAAAAACCCTTTTGAACTTAATTAATTTAGAGTAGAAGAAAAGAATAGATAGAATTTAAGATTGGCTCGTTGGCGCAATGGGTAGTGACCCTGCCTTCAACTTCGCGGGTCGCGGATGCGACTCCCGCGATGGCCAACATTTTCTATGATTTTTTTTGGCTTTTCGATCCTGAGCCTTAATTTGTATTTAAGTATGTATTTAAAATTAAATATGTAATATCTACCAGTTGTCTGTCACCCATAACACAAGTATTAAGTTACTAACTTTGGGAACGGACGACCGTGTGTGTAAGTTTCTCATATATCTATTATTATTTGTATAATCGTTTTTTTTGGGTAAAGTTGTCAACTTTTCAATATTAATAATTAATTGGAATAAGCTAATTAAAGTGGATATCTATGAATTTAAAATAGAAAATATATTTAATGCTAAATGTATATAAGTTTTTCATACTCGATACATGCAGGATTCGTTAAAACACATGCATAAACCTCCACCACTGCCACCAAAATACACAAGCAGTCCAAACTTTCATAATCATAAACTCGATATGATTATGAAATCAGGAGATAGACTGATCGCTTTGCGACAAAATCGCAAAGCGTGGAGTGGAGTGAAGAGAAGAAACCTCTTCTTTACCATTAAGCATTATAGATATTTTAGCGGATTATAGCAAATTAATTTTATTATTACTTTTGTTTAAATCCTTTCGATCGAATCCTTTCGAGTTTAAACAGTTTCGTGATGAAAATAAATATTGTGCACAACGAAGAATATGACTTTTTTACGTTTTCATCTTATCTCTTATTATATTTTGCACGAATTCCAAACTTCAAAAACACTTCCTTTGCTTGAGAGGCGATAAACTTTATTATCCAACTTTAGCACTTCATTATTGTTTTCCAAGTTTTCTTTTAACTTGCTTCATAAGCATTTATTTGCGTCTGAAGTGAGCTCGATCAAGGAGCGTAGTTGCTCTTCGTGTTTAAGTCTTTTGGTACATTATCGAGTCTACTATTCTTGGTCTAAAATGTTGAAAAAGCTTCTGTTTAAACTACTATTTTAAAAATAAAGGTATAATATATCATAATAATATATCATATATGTATAATATATCATATTAAGTATAGATTTTATCGTATATTTTGAAATAGTTTATAGAATTAGGCGTTACTTTGCGGAGATCCATAACACAAAAGTAATAATAAAATTATTTTGCGATTGTATCGCGGATTATAGCAAAATTATTGTCCAACAATCAATAGTTTAATTTTAAACTGCGTTGGCGTAATAAGTTTAATGTATTTTTTATAGAAATCATACAGGTGTTTGCCTGCAGTTTGAAATCAGAAATTCTGTTAAGGGTGGTCATTCTGTTAATCTCGGCTTAAATTACGAAGTTACCTTGGTAACTGCAGCGAGAGGTAAAGGCTAGTGTGGGCTTGTATTGTAGTTAGTTTTCAAGTTATACTAAGCAAAGTTGCTGTTATACATAATCTATGTGTGTTAACCTTTTGATAACCTCTGACCTTCTCGCCGTCGAAGTTTTAACAAAGCTTTATAACATTTGACAATATATTTGTTATGTCTTCCTTATAATAAACATTTATTATATTATATTTTGTTATTTTTGTAATTGGAAAAGTAATGTATATACATACTAATGATTAATGAAAGAACAAGTGCTAATACTCTTTAAATTCTTACAGCGAAATGGCCATAATTACTTCGCTTGAAAAAACTTGGCCGAATCATACCAACCTTTCGTCCCTAATTTATTTCATTTCAACTGAAATTTGCGACTATTGTTATTTGGAAAAAAAGGGCCACTATAGAGCCTTTAGAGTCCGCTTCTGTGAATACTTTCATATTTGAGGTAAGTTCAAGAGTGTTAGAAGGTCTCAGGTTCTATTGACGATTATGGTATACAAGTTCTACGCGCCATCATCATTCATCATTCTCCTGCCCTTATCCCACTCTAAGTGGGTTCGGCACAACATGTTACAAACATATTGTCACATGATTTGGCTACGTATTTTACGACCGGCCGCCTGCCTGACGTCAACTTACCTTAGTCGTCTTTTACGACACCTCGGTAAGAACTGAGGGTGGCCTATTCAATTCTGCCGGATCCCACACGGCACATACCTTAGTCGCCTCTTACGACACCTCGGTGAGAAAGGAGGGTGGTCTATTCTATTCTGCCGGTTACCACACGGCGTACAAGTTCTACACGCAAATTCGTCAATAAAATGTCTACATAAACGTCAAATCGTCATCGCGTCAATTTAAGAGAAAAATAAAAACCTCAAACATGTAACATATAGTTAGATGGGATGTCATATACTTAATGATAGCTTCAGTTGTATCATGCTACTGCTACTTGTTACAGTAGATTAGCCGTGAAAACTTCAGAGGCAAACAAACCCTTTTAAAGATCTTTTTTCCTCCCTTGTTTTTAAAGAATACTCTTAAGGCTTGAGAGGTCGGAGTATATTGCAAATTCTTGCTTTAGCATTTAGACTATCATTGTTGACAGTTTGGTGATTGATACGTGTAATTATCATACAATTGCCAACTAATAGTAAAAGAAAGAAGGTTTTCTTAGAAAATTAATGACAACGCGCAAGCGTAATCACAAAGTATCGCTGTCGTAATCCGCACTGGGCGGCCAACTAGCGAGTTTTGTTGGGGAATATCTTATTATGTACCCACCCCTCGTGGATTGACCTTTAATAATTTAGTACTTCATCACTGTTCATTTGCGAACCTAATTTAGTATTTTGTTACAGATTTTTTATTACTTTATTTATATTAGATAGCATAGGCTCCACTATTATTCCACTTTATACCCGGACACGCTTTGCCGTGGCCGAGCCTGTTCTTAACTTACCTACTCATAATAATTTACACACTTTACATAGTACTCGCTAGAAGTCTCTAGAAGAAGCTAGTATCTTCTTCTAACGACTTCATCTGCGTGTACTCGATAAAATGTAGTCAATGTCACCCTCAACCATATGAGAGGTAAAATAAAATACTTTCTCATTCATATTATTAGTATGAATAATGGAAATCTCATCATAATTAATAAGTTAAATTATTTATACGTTATTATTTTATACTGACCACGTAAAATGGTCCCAAGAATGCTGGCTGCTTTTCTGCGTGTAATTGCAGAACTGATTGTCAGTGAAAAGAATGAGCAAGCCGTCTGTTAACCCGAGGACACAATTAACCATAGTTCTAGAACGAGGAATAATGGTTTGCACTAACCTAACTTTACTAACTACGTGCTCTAGACTCTTAACTTCTAAAGGCGTTTGTATGTAACGTCCAATATGGCAGAAATATTGTCACTGGTCAGATTCGGTTCCTCGTAATTCCAGGACTTAACGGCAATTACATAACACAAACACATACACATAACACACACTTTTAGGTTTTGGGTGATGATGATTCTGTAAAAAAAAAACTTATTGTAAAAATTTAAATTGTTTTAGTACTTATATGTAGGGGAAGGAACTGGCTTCTGACTCACGGCTAGCGCTAGTTCAGAAGCCAGGGCTACATTGCAGTGTAAATTGAAATGTTTGTACAATAAAGAATTAATATTATAATAATAATAATAATAATATAAAAACACAGTAAAAATGAAAGAATACTGCAAAATGAAGTGACGAACAGCTGTGCACAACGAAAGATGCAATAAAATGCGGAGTTTAAACGGTGCTAGAGGACGAAGTACACTACGTCTTCCAACTTTGGGGAAATCGTCGAGTTCCGATTCGCAGTCGACATCTTCAAATGAAGCATATTTAACACCGCCATCGGCTGCTGAGTCGGAACACCACGACACCGTCTCGCCGGTATTAACATCCAGACGCCGACGAGCCGTGAACCCACCACAGGATGGCTTGGAGCCAAGGGGGCGCGGGCGACGCGTTCCTACACAGGCTCCCGCCGCCGGTGGAGTAGTGCGCCGCATGAGATGGTCTCCCAAAATGAATGAGAGTGTCATGCGGGCGTACTATGGGGCGACAGATGGGGGAATTAATCTCACTGCGTACCGTTTAAAAATGCTGTCTCTGTTTCAGGCACTTGAACCAACGTTGACCGTAACCGCACAACGATTATCGGATCAAGTGCGGGCTATTCAGCGCCGTCATCTGCTGGATGAGTCCGTGCTTGAGCGGCTGCGCTTAGAATTACGACAAATTACTGCTGAAGAGGGTGCTCATCAGGCTGAACATAGCCCGAGCGATAACATCATGCACACCCAGGATGAGTTCTATGAGAGTAGTGATTTGCCAGTAAGTACCCAGAATAATGAGCTATTGAGGAGGACTTTGGAGGATGCGATTTCTGAATTTAGACACATGCAACTTAATTTAAGACCAAAATTACCTCGTTTTCCTGTGCATAGACGTAATATGGCGTTGGTTGGGGTTCTAGGTCAAATGTTAACACCATATTTTGAAACTTCACGTGACCTTAGTGATACGCATTCAATTCTATACTGTGGAGCCGTTGCGGCGTGTCGCGTGGCTTCTGTTAAATTTACGGAATATAGAGGACTTCCAGACCGAGGCAACACTGTACCGGCTTGGCAGGCTAGAATTGAAAAACGTATCTCTTTGACTAGAACCCTTATTGCTAAGCTAATCTGTTTCAGAGCGGGTAATAATCGACCTAGAATAATGCGCTTTGTGAAAAAAGCGTTTGCTGGAACAGACACTAATCCATCTGAGTATCCAACCTTAGTCACAGAGCGCATTGACTATCTGAAGCAGAAAATCTATGCATGGGCGAAACGTATTCGGCGCTATAAGGTGCGTGTAGATAGATTCAGACAAAATCGCATGTTCCAAAGTGATCAACGGAAGGTGTATAGAAAGTGGGAGCAATCTACAATCTGTGAGAGTGGTGCAGAGCCAACTGCAGATGAGATGACAAATTTTTGGCATAACATCTGGTCGACTTCCATCAGTCACACCGAGGGACATTGGATAAGTCTTGTCAGGGAAAAATGTGCATCTATTAGAGAAATGCCACAAGTTAACATTAGTACAGATAATGTGAAGTATGCAATCCGTTCAGCTTCGAATTGGAAATGCCCAGGTCCGGACGGATTGCATAATTTTTGGTTAAAATGGTTCTGTAGTGCACATTCTCTCTTGGCAAGACAATTTCAAGATGCTCTCGATTCTAGATCGCTTCCGACATTTATGACAACTGGTGTCACCTTTCTATTACACAAATCCGGTGATACTGCGGACCCAAAAAACTACCGCCCGATTACTTGCTTACCAACCATCTATAAGCTTCTTACATCTATTCTGACTTCAAAAATTATTGAACATATTGATGCTAACAATATTTTGGCCCCAGTTCAGAATGGATGTAGGACTGGGTCTCGCGGTACAAAAGAACTCCTTCTCATTGACATGGCTATATGCCAACAGGTTCGGCGAAATAGAAAAAATCTTGTAGCTGCTTGGATTGACTATAAAAAGGCTTATGATTCAGTGCCTCACACGTGGCTCATGAGGATTATGGAGCTATACAAGGTCGATATAGCTCTGTACTCTTTCCTTGATACATGTATGGGGCAGTGGATGACAATCCTTCGTCAACCAGGAGATACAGTTTTTTCTGAATTAGCTGAGCCGATAAGGATTAGGCGGGGTATTTTCCAAGGAGATAGTTTGAGTCCACTGTGGTTTTGCTTAGCTCTTAATCCACTCAGTGATCTACTGAAGGATTCGGGGCTAGGTTTTCGTCTTCGCAGAGGAGGTGAGGCTATATCCCACTTGCTATATATGGATGACCTAAAGTTGTATGCATCAAAACGTCCAGACCTTATGCAGCTGCTGAAGATCACTCAAAGCTTTAGTAGCGACATAGGTATGGAATTTGGTGTAGACAAGTGTGCGGTCATACATATAGAGCGAGGTAGGATTATAAGCTCTGAACAAGCAGTCATATCAGATGCTTTGACTCTCAAATCTCTCTGTGAAGGCGAAACATACAAATACCTTGGAATGTCTGAAGCATTGGGTATTGAGGATAGAAGCATGAAACAAGCAGTGAAAGAGCGATTCTTTTAGCGCTTGAAAAAAGTACTTAATAGTCTTTTATCGGGTGGTAACAAGGTTCGTGCTTTTAATGCTTGGGTTATGCCTATCCTCACTTATACTTTCGGCATTTTAAGGTGGACTCAAACAGAACTAGACTCCTTTGATCGAGAGGTCCGAAAACTGCTGACGACATATCGTATGCATCACCCACGTTCATCTGTCATGAGGTTGTACATCCCACGGAAATGTGGGGGGCGTGGTTTTTTAAACGCCAAGGACCTTCATAACCGTGAGGTGTACAACCTCAGAGATCATTTCCTCAAGGTGGACAGTGATGTACATAGGGATGTCGTCGCAGTTGATAAAGGCTTTACTCCGCTTGCCTTAGGCAAACAGAATTGGCGCAAACATGTGGTAGTTGGTATTTCTGATCGCATCGACATATGGAAGAGCAAGGAGTTGCATGGTAGATTTTACAAGGCATTAATGGGGCAAGACATAGACCAGACTGCCTCTGTATCCTGGCTACAATTTGGTGATCTCTTTGGAGAAACCGAAGGTTTTGTCTGTGCAATTATGGATGAAGTTATCAAGACGAAGAATTACCGGAAATACATTATGAAAGATGGCACTGTTGACGTATGTCGAGCGTGTCATCGTCCTGGGGAGTCCCTCAGGCATATTATTTCCGGCTGTTCTCGTCTTGCTAACGGTGAATATTTACACAGACATAACCAAGTAGCTAGGATTATACATCAACAAATTGCTCTTCAATATGCTCTGGTGGATGAAGAGATACCATACTACAGGTATGACCCTGCGTCAGTTCTTGAAAATAGCCGTGCTATGCTCTACTGGGATCGGTCTATTATCACTGACAGGTTTATTGCTGCCAATAAACCTGATATAGTGTTAGTAGACCGGTTAGCGCGCCGTGCAATTATTGTTGATATCACCATTCCGCATGACGATAATCTCATAAAAGCGGAAAAAGAAAAATTAACTAAATATATAGACCTTTCGTATGAGATAACCGCCATGTGGAATGTTGACTCAACAATAATTGTTCCTATTGTTGTGTCAGTTAACGGTCTGATTGCGAAAAGCCTCGACCAACATCTTCGGAGGCTTTCGCTTAATAGTTGGGTTAAGAGTCGGATGCAGAAGGCAGTATTGCTTGAAACGGCACGTATTGTGAGGAAGTTCCTCACTCTGGAGCCCTAGCCACCGGTAGCTTGGGACATTGCCTCGCTTCCGGCGGATGTCAATTTTTTTATATTTTTAAATGTTTTTTGATTATTATTTTTTTATAATTAGAAATATTTAAAAATGTAAGGAGTTAGGTTTTAGAAAAATAAAAAAAAAATAAATAATAATAATATATAATTTATTTGCCAAATTGTGGGTACATAACATGGTATTACTTATCTCTAAGTGCCCTACACAATTGACCGTCATTAAACGGCGTGCAAATATTTAAATCTAATTATATTTACATTACATTCAGTTCATTACTAATTACATTTATTCATATTTAGTCAACATAACAATTACATATGTCACATTGAGATTTACATTGATATTATAATTATGTCCGAATAAGATTAGATTAACATTGAAAAATTATTAAAATTTAAAATAAAATTATTGCATTATCGTGAAACAAATTACAATTATAATATTAAATTCTTATCATATAATTAAAAATTAAGTTGGTATATTGTTATCATCGAGGTATTCGTTAACCGTGTAATAATTTTTTTTGTTTAATATTTCCAGCATTGCTCCCTTAAATTTCAATAGCGGCAGATTTTTTATATAATCTGTGAGTTTATTATACAAAGTAATGGCCATACAGTATGAATTGTTTGAAAAGAAAGCTAACCGTTTTGCTGGCGCCCAGAGTTTACCTGGTAATGGCCTGCACCTCCTGTTTGGATATATATCATTTGATGTAGGAAATAAAATGGGATTTTTTAACAAAAAGCAATGCTTCGTATATATAAAGACACGGTAACGGTAAAATTTTATTCTCTCTAAACAATGGTTTGCAACTGTCCAAAATATCTGCTCGGCATAAAGATCGTATACAAGCTTTCTGTTTAGTAAATGCTTTTAAGACGTCTGCTGAATTTAATTATTATTAATTATTATTATTAATTAATAATAATTAAATTCAGCAGAATTCAGCAGAATTATTATTATTAATTCTTTCAACAAGAAGAGACAAACATGTCAACCCGTGTTGCGTCCCATATTAGGGACCGTATGCTTTTCCGAGGAAGCCGCCATAAACTTTCCAGTCTTATGTCATCATCCTGATTTATTCCTGAAGACACTAGAAGGGACAGAACGTAGATGGTGGCTAGAACTATTTCTATAATTAAGAGTGTCATAATAAAAAATCAGAGCTGCTATGGCATGAAAGCTCTTGTATGCCAAAACCTCTATACCCGTTCTACATGGGCATTTTTATGTTTTAGGTGCAATGAAATCATGTGAGACTCAAAATTTGTTTTTATTTTCTTTTCATCCTAGGAGGCTAGCCCAGTCTCGGCCCCTTGAGAAACTTTGCATCAATTTTTCTATGCGTCAACTGAACCAATGGGCGCATACTAAAGTTTTTGTGTGGTACACTGTTCAGGATGACTAACACTGGGAAAGTTTATTAAATAACTGTTCTCTGTGAACTAACCTCTCTAGCATAAGTCAAGGAAATGACTTCATATTTCGAGTTCGTGGGTAACAACATCTAGTTGAAAAGTCTATAAAAATAGAATAATCGCACTTATAATAACAGCGCACGTCCGATAAAGTGTCATCCACCATCCATGGCACTCAAAACTATTTCGCCCGCATAACAATGAACGTTATTGATTTGCAACCGTTGGATTGCATAGGCCGAGTCTGCTTTGTGAAGATACATACTTTTTCATTTTTTCCAACCGTGTCGTGGCAGTTGCCGATAATCATGATTAGGGTGACATACATTTTTGAATAAACTAATAGTTTACCAAGAGTAGTTACAATGATACGTAGACAATTGTTTCGTCCCATAACTCATGAACAAAATTTTTATTAGGATAGAGATAAAAAGACAAAACTAGCAGTGACCAACTAAATAACTAAATGCATAATAATATTTTGTCTAAATAAGAATAACATATAAAAGTAATATCAAACAATATTTAGTATATGACTTAATAATATGTTTTTTATATATTCTATTTTAAATACTACAATGTCAAAAGTACAAGTGATTTTCAATTTATTATTTATTTAATTTATTATATATTTAATACAAAAAAATTGGCTAACTATTTTACAATTAGGAGCAACCAGCTACTTTTTGTTAAATAGTTAGCCAATTTTTCTAAGGACAGTACAGTATCTTGCAAAATAAACATTGAACAGAAAGATCCTAACTAAATGTTGACGAAGAGAATTAGCTCCTCGACTCGAAAGTTAAGTAATTTCCTTGAAAAAGTTCTTTTACTGCCGCGCCCACACGTTTTCGGTTTCCGGAGACCTCCAAAGTGTTGAAAGGTCTTACTTTTCTTTATTATATTAGCTAACGTCTTTGCTCTACTGTCTGAAAACAAAAACTTATTTTTCAATACAACACAAATGTATATATATGTATTGAGATAAACTTTAATATAATTTTGGATAAATCCAAGCGATCATTTAGGTCTATATGGTTATGATAATCGACTAATGGTGAAACAATTAATCGATCTAGTTGATATACCATTGATGAACAATTAACAGCAGTATTATTCAATGTAAAGGGGTTAACACTGATGAACAACTTGCCTACAAAGTTTAGTTATATACTCATATATATACAAGATACTTATGGCACGCTTAGTATTAAGCTGACCGAATACAAAATTAGGCTTAACTGAGCTTATTGCAATATCATCTATGACATCGCGCTACGAACTATTAATAAAAAACTACTGTTTTCTTGCCCTTCCAAGTAATGGGTCTTTTTAACAGTTACAAGTTTTGTAGGCAATTTTTCACAAAACATTTTTTTTAATTCGGTTACTTTTATACTAAGCATAATGTACCGTTTTTTTTATCTACGGAAGTAAGGACTACGCAAATACCCCTAAATATGATCGACTACGATCAGTTTGAGAACCTTGTGAAATAAAGTAAATGGTAAAAAGAATTTCCTGAAATCCGCGATAGAAAAAAAATTAAAAATGCTGAAAGCTTTCCGTGCTTCCGTTATATAAGCAAAAATGCTTACTAGTATAAAAAAACTGTCAAATACGAAACGCAACCAAAGCGGTCTTTACAAAATTGCAAAATAAAACCTGGCTATAACCGAATTGTCGTGAAATAGTTAAAATATTGATCGTTGTATAAAATTATTAAGCGTTTAACGTGAAGCTACACCATAAAGTGTAGCTACGTAGATGCTTGTTGCCTTAAGTTCTACATAAAGTACGGCTGGATAGCTTATCTCTCTCATAATTCGACGTTGACGTCGAGTGCTAGATAGGAATCTTGTAAGGATACTCAGAACTTTTTATTTGTAATCATCATGGACGCTTTGTTGCTATACGATGACGTAATCATCCTGTCATATTACTATCAACATGAAGCTTGTTATTTTTTATTTGATAATTGCGTATTAAAGGTTTAATGATTATACATAGCAGATGTTGAAAAATATATCATATATTATTTAATAAACATACCTAGCGGAAATTAACAAGAACGCATTCATTTTTTGTACATTATTATTTTTCAGTAAAAGTTATAAACAAAAACATTTTGTCTGAAACATTTATATGAAGCGAGTAATAATAATTGGATCTTATCACGAACTTAGGAAAGAAATCGGAAGTTAGTATATAATAGAGACCTTACTCTGCTTATTAAGCTATATGAATTTAGTACTTTACATCCTGTACTTCCGTCCGTCCCCTTGTACTTGCCTCTTAAAAATTGTTAAGTAATCTATAATTGATTTAAAATCATGATTGCGCCGACATATACATCAAAATATACAAAACTAGTAGTACTGCAACATCGCTCGCGTCGATTTAAGTGTTAAAAAACTCCTATTATATAAAAATAACGGTCTGTTAGTATCTCTTTGCTGACCAAAGTCCTCCTCTCGCCTTTTTTGTAGTGAATGTTCAACGATATGCAGGTTGTCTCACAACGTTTTTCATTTAGCGAAAAGCGTATGATAAATTGCAATTATCAATTAGGCACATAAGTTTTAAACGAAAAAGTTATTAGTGCCAGCTCTGGCTAAACTCCTAGAAAGAAGTACACGGTCTCACCGGCTCAGCCATCACAGCTTTACAACAAAACAATTTATAGAATTAGGCGTTACTTTGCGGAGATCCATGATACAAAAGTAATAGTAAAATTATTTTGGTATAATCTGCGATAAAGTAAATAGGAAATATGTAGAGTGGTTTTCATACCTGGAACATTCGTTAAAAATACATCTACAAACCTCCACCACCGCCACCACAATACACAAGCATAACACACGTTCACTATCACAAACTCAACAATCGTTTCGCCCCGTAACCAAAGCATCATCAGGAGATTGACTCCACAACAAAATCGCAAAGCGAAGCATTAACCAAATAAGCATAGTTATATACTGATTGGTTCAACCCCACCATTTATTTTACCTCTGAGCACGTGTTACTACTACTAGTTTGAGCTAAAAACATTTATCTGATCGTCAATGAGGGTGCGATTGTTATGTTTTATTATCTCAAGTTGTAGCAATAGGTCGAGCCGGACGGAGGCTTTTGTTGCACGTGTGCAAAATTTCGAAACAAATTTTAGAAATTTAGCATTATATAATAATAACCAATTAGTAATATATACGATAAGATTTTTATTATTCCCCAAAGAATAACATGAATTTTTGTAACTTGTCTCTTAATGGGTTATAAAATTTCATCTACATTACTTCGGTGGATTAGCCGTGAAAGTATAATTTCTTATTTATAATATTGGTAAAATATGAATATGAATATGCTGAACATGATACATGAACAACAATACACTAGCAGAAAATTACAAGAGCTCGCAGACAAGTAAAGAAGCGGGGGAAATTTCCCCTGTCATTACCGCACTGAATTGGATTACAGTTTTTTACCTCCGATCTATTATTATTACCTAGCAAAATATTTTCTATTTCGGAGTTAGGTTTTAATTAACGAATTTCTGCCTCATTGCAGTTCATTATAGTATATTTGAAATTATTGCATTCGTTACTGAGCTCTGTGTACTGGTGCTAAATTTACCTACGGTTTCGGACGTTTAGCATTTTAATTACTATAAATATTTTGTTTTTTAACGCTAAATGCAGTAATTATTAATTTGGTTACCTCTGAGTTTGGAATACTTTACACAAAAAGAGTATGTTCTGACGCAGAATTTTTCTGACGACGAAAAGGTTATATTCAAGTAACAGGGGCAGATGGTTTTTTCTCGAATAAAAAGCAGACTATTCAGTATTCTAGGCTTAATTAAACCCATCTCTATATAATCTTTAGCCATTGGAACGTCTAGAATGTGTAGAAACACATACAACATGGTATTGTAAGGGGTAACGAGTCTGATTGTCGTATGTCAATTTATTAACAATCAATTGAGAACAATACTTGAAATAAGGGGTATTAAATAATAATTGAAAACTATTCTGTACTCAAATTCGCTTTCAAATCGTTTTACGTTTGTCGAATAGTATTCGGCCACCATTGGAAAAGTACGTTATTAGTGTAATGAGTTTTGAACTTATCAGGTTGAAGTACGGAGAATAGGCCGTGTAACTTAAGAAGGTTAAAGTTTTCTGTATGTCTTTGAATGTTGTTTTGTTGTTGTTCTTTGGTTGTTCGGTTTCGTTGTGTTGTTTTATAAGATAAAATGAATCAGAAAAGACAACATTGAAAAGATTGATGATGCGGGGTCTGCGATGTTTAGGGTCATTAGGTAAACATATTTTTTAATTATTTTATTACCTTAAAAGCAAAGTTTTTTGTTCCGATGTATAAAAGAGATCTTAGAACTATTGTATATAAAAGTTTCAGTAAAATTAATGCCCGTAAAAATTCATCTACCGAACAAAAGTCTCATATGTTCTTGGAGAGAACATTTGGACTGGACTTTACTCTCGCCACGTTACTCCAATGTGTATTCTTCTTCTCGTTCTATCGGAGTTTGACAACCATCATGGCTTTTTTTTATTTTAGAAGCTGCTCCCCCAAATCGGGTACTCTTGCTGTATCACTGTTTCAAATTTTCAAGCCAGAATATTCCTTTTCTCCCGGATTACTTCACCCCTGGATCTTTTTTGTGGATAGTAAATCAAAATCTCAGTAATTATCTAGTAATAACATTTTTGTGATGTTTCCTTTAAAATAAAGAGAAAGTGAAAATGGTTGAAATTTATTAAGCTCATGAGTGCCGGCCCTGGATTTGAAATTGCAAACTCTCGGTTAGGGTTAACAGACACTCAACCTTCGACCATTACGGCTTCTTTACGTAAGAATATAATTTAAAATTAAAGCATAAGCTATATGGTAATAAATAAGAATGAAAAACAATTATATTTTGCCGAGTCCTTGTTGCGCCCTTGGAAGAGTTCCAAGAACGATTATCATACTGCATTTTTGCATAGTTTAAAATGAATAGAGCTCAAGTAAATTGATTTTGCGGTGTCCCAGATCTAAGTGTTAGATTCTGATGCAAATTTCTAACAATTCAAACTTTCAAAACCGCTAAACCTATATAACCATTAATCTATACTAATATGATGAATCTAATATATGAAGCTGAAGATTTCGTTAGTTTGATTATTTGAAGGCGCTAATCTATAAGCGCCTTCAAATAATCAAACTAACGAATTCTTCAACTTCATATATTATAGTTGGGCCTAATAGAATGCAGGCTTATAACGGCTTTTCCCTATGCCAGTAGACCTTTTACACTCCACTCTTCGTAATTCGCACTTTTGGCGATATATGTAGACTGGCCCAACGCATTGGTAATTCTGTAAAAGACGCTAGTATATTGAAAAACAAAAAACAGGAAATTCCTTAAACTGCAGCAAATCAACAATATCCATACATGCCCGAATGTATAAAATAAATGCAATCGCGGTCAATATTCGTAATGAGATAATTAATTGCATTAACGGTTCCCACGTCCTGCCAAATCACATTAATCTCATATAATTTTATTATACTATTTGTTTGAAATGAGTTAATTATGCAATACAAAATTATATAGATTAAACTATTAAATTATAGAAGTTGTATATATTATGTTAACTCTGTATAATGTTACGAACAATGAAATATAACATAATAGTTAACTAACTGAGGTAAAAAGTAACTTTCATTTCCAACAATAATATTAAAGTATTGCAATATTACTATCTTTCTCTCGCAGATAGATAAAGGTTAACGCAATGTGATACACTCAAAGATCTCATACGTGAGAAGCATAAGGTCGAATGTTAACTTCAGATTAAATTCACTTTTTACATAGTGGGCCTATGCCTGTTTCTAACTGTCTAAGAATTATGTTTCTGTCTGCATTAGTTACGAAGATACAGAGATGCATAACGTCTGTGTGAGAAAATTTGTCTATTTATTTATTTATTTGGATTACCAACATAAGAAACAATAATTACAATATTTATATGGTACATTTCAAATGATTTAAATCTACCTGTTCTTACAATTAAAGGTAACCACAGCATGCTATGTGTTACATAAATAGTAAATCTTTTAATATTATTAATTGATTAATAATTTATTAATTTTTATTATTAATGATTAATTATTATTTTATATGTTGATCGGTTGATCGCCTCTTCGGGTGAAAAGAGGGCTGGCTCCTTTTTCGCACAAAGAATCAGCTTAGCGATTCAACGCGGAAACGCTGCCAGCATTCTTGGGACCATTCCACGTGGGCATGATTTGTATAGTAGTAGCGTGTAAGTAATTTAAGATAGATATAACTTGTATATATTTGTTTTAAATAAATAAAAATACCTTTTATATGTATATTTATTATAATTTCTGTTTAAATTCTGTTTTTAATATCTATTATTTATTATGGATGAGGTAAGTCAACTTTTATAAGTTTCAATTTGAAATTGACAATATTATCGAAGTCTACATCGATATCTGGGATTTTCTTCGTATAATCATTGTATAGACAGGAAATGCGGACAACTGGTGGTCTATATCACCGAAGTATAAGGTTAGATGGCAAAATCAATATTTATGTCATTAGTTTACTCATTCCTAGAAAGACGAATACGTCTTCAGTTTCTATGCTTATTAAACATTTTGTCACTTATATAGGTGCTACGTTAACAAGCGACTGTTGGGTTCTAATTATATTTGTATCAAATTAACGTAATAGTAACGTTAAAAAAGTAACGGCCTGTTACTATCCCATGCTGGGAAGAGGTCTCCTCTCTCCATTTTTTGGCGAGCTAAGACGATCCTGCTTTAACTCAGATTGATAGGTTACACATATTCCTTGAGATATGCGGGCTTACTCACGATGTTTTCTCAACCGAAAATCGTGTGATAAATTGCAATTGTCAATTAGACACATAAGTTTAACAATAAAAGACATTGGTGCCTGCCAGGGATTTGAACTCGTGACCCCTCCAAAGAGTCGCACGGTCTCATCGCTTGGCTATCACAGCTTCAGTACCGTTAGTTACTTCGATAAAAATTTTTCAGTCATGAGCGTGTTTTAATACGGTTGAATTTTATATTTTTATATTTTATATTGAATTTTATACGAGTGACCTAATACAAAATAGGCTTAGTTGCGTTAGATATGTATCTACAATACATGTACAATGTACAAAGTTGTAATCCTTATTACAATGCCATCTATGGTATCACGCTACGATCTATTAATAGTAGATTATGATACTGTTGCATAATAAGGGTTCTTATAACACGAGTGTTATAAGACCAAGTTATGTACAGTATCATAACTACTTTATCTACTCTCATACTATAATATGTAAAATAATATGCAAATAAAACACTGAATATAACAACAAATTTATTTTTACTTGTAATAATTATTGATGTTCTGAATATTCATTTTCCATTCCATGAACTCGTGGTAACATTTAATATAGTTGCTCCTAGATTTCGTAGGCAACAGGTTCACGGTCATGTTTGACCCAGCTTTCAGAATATCTGGTGGTGTACAATCACCACTATCCCCGCTCTCAGACATCTTTTTATGCAAAAACTTATTTTTTAACAAACAAAACTAAACTTCGTTTAAATATTGTAAACGTTTTTTAAATTTCATATATTGGCGCCAAGGCGGAAACATCGATTGCGCATGCGTGTTGCGTCGCCGCGGGCCCATTCATTGAAACCTTTTTTTTAAAAGTAGAGGTTCAACCTCCTTGGTCCAGCTGGAAGTTGTATAGGTGTATCGTTATGATTAAAAAGTTATATTATGATACAGGTGTCCATACAAGACCTGTTTCGTAATAAAACTTTTTAATTTTTAATTTTTGTTCTGTACGTAATGTTTGTCATAAGAATATTGTTTTCAGTTTTATAATCTTTGTATTATAGTATCAGAGTAGATAAAAAAACTAGTTTTGCTTTGCCAAGTTATAGGTCTCTTTACACTTACGAGTTTTGTAGGCGCTACGCTACGCTTTATTGCAATTTGCCACAAAAACAACTTTTTGAATTATTGTTAGATATTGTGTTAAATATGCTTATAAATACTCATAAATTCATATAACGATTATGTGATTGTGTAATAGGAAATATAATAAATAGGATTAATTTAATGATTTGTTGGAGATGTTTTTTTTAAAATATTCTTTATTCAAGTAAACTTGTAGACAAGTGCTTTTGAATCGTCAACTTTACTGCTGGTTCGGAAAGCTGTTCCTACTGAGAAGAGCCAGCAAGAAACTCGGCGGTTGCTCTTTTTAAAATATAAATCTTAGAACTAGTTACATTTATTTATTACTGTCTTGTACAGGGTAGAAATGCACCTATATCCACACATCCTTATCATCTAAGTAATCTTCAACAGTATAGTAGGCTTTCTGTATCAGCCTCTTTTTAACAGTGGTTTTAAACTGCTGTAATGGCATGGCCAAAATTGATTTCGGAATTTTATTATAGAATCTTATACCCATATCCACAAACGATTTACGTACTTTTGCTAGGCGCAAAGTTGACTACATGTCATTCATTAGTTGTTTCATAAAAGGGAAACAAACGAAAATGCAGACAACAGAGGTTATAAATGAGCCAGTCGAGTCTATTTTGGTCAGTCTGCTGTTAGCATTTAGTGTGTCTACAGTAGTGAAGTGTAATATTATGTCACTTTTAAACTAAGCAAGCGATTTGACTAGTGCCATTCAATTGATATGATATTATGATGATATTCAGTTTTCTAGTTGGCTATGATTACGGCCTACTTTCACTTTAACGGATTTGATATCCGCGGTCACATAATTAATATCTTAAGAACTACATCGTGGTTTTCACGTGTAATATATTGCTCAGATTTTAATACAATTCTATATGAGTATAAATTACTGATTCGTGTATGTGATTCGTTTTCAACTGTTAACTTTTTCATAAAATAACATGTTCTATATTTCTATGATAACTTGAGCTGAAGCATTTATTTAATATCTATCTGTACTTATTATAAAACAAATTCCCCAAAAGCTGTCTATTCGTATGTGATCGGTTATCTCAAAATCTTCTGCAAAAACGTGCAATTCTTGAGGAAGGTTTAAGTGAATAGTACATTTTACACGGCTAAACCGATTTTGAAGGGGCTTTCACTTGTAGAAAGAGGGGGATGTGGAGCAATATATATGGCATATGTATATAAACATATAGGTTTTATCATAGACTTCCAGCGAGGTCAGAATTTAGACAGGAAACATTGTGACACACTGATTTCAACTACAATGCTACAGGCACTTCTAGTCATTTATAGAAGGAAAACAATCAGACTTAACAATAAATACCATGTACAACTAAGATAAAAGTTACATACAATTAATGAACAATAAATGTTCATCTATTGTAACGTCCTATTTAACAACATAAGACTAAATGATCTCGTTATTTACCAAATAGTTAGACACGGGTCTTACTTACATAAAAACTTCCCGAAAGAATTTCGTAAGGTATATCGTAAATACAACAGAACAAGAAAAAACTGCGCTAATATATCAGCTGTATGTAAAAGGTTTTATCACATTTAGCAGCGACATAACGTTTAAATACTAGTGATTAAAAACTACATGTAAGCGATAGTGTGTTTAAATTAAATCAAAATAATCTTTATTCAAATAATTATTTAAGCACTTTTGAATTGTCAAGGATCAATAGAATTAATGTAGCTACAAATGAGAAGGACCAGCAAGAAGGCGGTAAAACTTTTAAACATTTTCGATTTTACATCGTAATGAAGCTGAAAGGATTTTCAGTTACAGGTATTTCTGTCATCAAAATTACCTTCAATTTTATAAAACGCCTTACGTATAAGCATAATTAAACCTTTCTGGACTTGTCTAGTACGGATATACTTATTTTTCTGGACTTGTCTAGTACGGATATCCTTATACTATATATCTTACGTTATATCGTTCGATCAATAAACATTGATCGTACGATTGATCGATTTACAAATATAGTATATTCAAACGAATATACTATATTTGTAAGTCGATGTCATACGGCAATGTTTCTGATGCTATGAGCGAAATTAAACTTTGAAAGAAAATAAAATTCTTCGTATGTATAAACACTTGGGTATGTTTGCATCAGCAAAACAATGATGGAATGATTCAAAATTAACATTTAAACAATATTGCATATTATTCTTTATATGCCTATACGTAAAGCATATTACAAAATTGAAGATTATTAGGGTGATAAGAATGCCTGGATTTGAAAATCCTTTCAGCTTCATACAAGACAGCGGTTTAATAATGTATAATTGAAAATATTTAGAAGATTGACCGCCGAATTTCTTGCTGGTTCTTCTCGGTAAGAGCAACATTCCGAACCAGTTGTAGCTTCATTAACCATATTGATGCTTGACGATTCAAAAGTGCCTGAAATGGTTTATTTTGATTTGATTTGATGCTTTATATTCCAAATTTCGGTTTTCAAACTTAGTAAATATCACCTGGCAGTCAACGAAGGGTGGCCGAATATAGTGTTAGTAGTTTAGTTTATGTAGCATGGTCGCTTGAGTTCAAGTGTAGGCAAATACGAGCATATTTCAATTTTAATTAAATCACAAAAGAAACGTTATTGTGAAAATTTTACCCTTTTTGTCTGTTTTGAATCACAAACCAATATAACTTAAGCTAGACAGGCATAGGAAAAGTATATTGCTTCCGATTCAACGAGTATTTTTCATTCATATTGTAAAGATTTTTAATGTGTCTGTAGGAATATAATGTTTAGCATTTAATTTATTTTAAGACCTTAATAATAAATCTGGGACCTTAATAATTTGTTCCGCAAGCTGATATAGCCCAGCGGTGGGATTATGCGATTCTTTCGAGTGGGTGACCCACTCGAAAGAATCGCATAAAACCCCGGTTAAAACCCGCATTAAAACCCATCGGTGTTAAAACCCCGGCCGGCACTAATAAGTTTTTCCATGAAAACTTTTGTGTCTAATTGATAATTGCAATTTGGTAAAATCTCTACATGATGTAACCAATACAAATATATACAATAATTTTGTTTTCGAAAGGTGGTTTTAATATAACGTCAACATATGGAAATAATGGGAAATATATCATTGTAAGTTGTGGAATGCTAGTTAATACATTTTATTCAGCAGAGTAGAGTGAGGGCGTCATTAAAACAAGTTTGCGTAAAAGTTATGTTTGCGAGAATAAAAAATAAAGCTACCATGTCGTGTGACAGTGAGAAAACTTTTTTGTTGATTTGTTGTTGTGTAGTTGTTTACGTAGCTTTGACATTATTACTCATATGACATGGCATTAGAGAGAATTGAATTGATTTATTTTTAACATGTTACGTATTTATTTACACTATGCTTTATGAATGTATGGTCGATAAGACATTAAAATTTTGTACTTCACTTTAATAATAATTATGAAATTGCGGTTTGTTGTTTTATTGCTATAATATTACTTATAAACTGCGTTAATATTTATAAATTTGAAAATTCTAGAAGGATAAACAATTCCTTAAAGTCAAATTTTTATAAATATAAAGCTGAGTGCAATTATTAGAATAGTGATAAATATCTTCTACAATAAAAAGATGTAGGTAGATCTGTTGTTACACATACGATCGAATATAAGTACAAATCTACAAAAGTAAAATTAAATGAACCAGCATGTTTACTTATGCTACAGATCTCGGGAATCTCGAGATAGTAACGTTCAATCTAAACAAGAAAGAAATTGATATGAAGCGTAACCTAGACACCAGAGCATGTAATAGTCATATAAAGTCTATTTCCAGAACGGAACTGCTTTTATATTATAATATGTTATATTTACTTTTTTTTAATACTCATTGTTTAGCGTAGAAATCCAATAAATAAATGTATTTAACCAAGTTATGATATATTTTTTAAAATATATTTTATACCGTACCGTAGATAACTTTGAAGCCAATGTAAGTTTATGAATTATTAATGAATAAACTATTTTGCTTTCCAAAATTTTAGTAAAAATATTATTCCTAGCTAAAAAAGTTTTATTACGAAGGATCCCATTCCCTGGAAAAATTTAACAATGGCCCCAAATTCAACGTAATTCATGTTAGTTTATAAATTTTGGTAAAATACCCTCTGAGGAATCATAACGAAGCGCCATGCGTAACCCTTTAAATAATATACGTTGTTTGACTTTGTTATTGTACTGCATACTTATATGTATAATCAATTGTAGGTAAACGGTTATTTCTTAGAATTAAACAAGATTTTTCTTCCCTAAAATTGTAATCATATGACGGGTTTAAGATATCTATATTAGAAATTCTAGCCAGTTTGCATATTCATTTAAGAATAAGTTTACAGTATAATTTAATAATAGGTAATATTCTTTCTTAATTCAATAGTGACCCTTCAAGATTGCCTAAGAAAGTCGAACCACGATCTTAATGCCAATTGCATCTAATAGTCTCATTGAGTCAACGACCAGAACGAGACTATCATATACACAAGTCTGCTGTTTAAAAAATAAGCAAATACTCCGGTCATTCAACCTAAAAACGCATTCACGATTGAACTAATAATTTGTTAATCTACCACAACATTCATTTGATTCGCAAACTAGGAACCGTGTTCTTTGTGTAAAGTAAAAAAAAGTAAAAAGTAACAGCCTGTTACGATGCCCACTGCTGGGCTAAGGCCTCCTCTCTCCGTTATTGGAGAGAAGGATTGGAGCTAAGACCTACTACGCTGCTCCAATGCGGATTGGTAGGTTACACATATCCCTAGAATTCTCTTCTTCAAGGGTGATGCAATCTCATCTGTTCGACCAAAACGTTTTCAGAACGTTCAGAACATGTATTTTAATGTCTCTATTTACCTTACGCTAGCATTTTCTGTCAATATGCACGCAATATAAACCTGCATGGCACTTTTATTACACTCAGTAAGAGAACAAAGTTATTAAATTTACAGTATTGAAGTAGGCTTTTGTAATCGTTAATAAATACGACTTATACTTTTAACTGATTGAACTGTAAGTGTGCTTTAAATTGAGTTAAAATTTTTATCGCCGATGGATGATTAATGAATTGCTCTTTATCTGTGACTACAATAAATTTGCAGAATTCAAATATAGCAGTTACTATATTATGTTGACTGGCCTGTTGGCTGCGCGGGTCGCGGGTTCGATTCTCACCGAGGGCCAATATTTTCTATAAAACAATTTGTTGGTTACCCATAATACAACTTTTAAGTCCCTTACTTTTGGGCCGGGCGACCGTATGTGTAAGTGTCCAAAAAATGTTATATCTTCTTTCATAATAATTTGTGGTATAATAATTACATCAGTTTCTACTTTCTTCATATTTTTCACAATTACAGTATACTAGGATTAGTTCTACTGTTCACATCCTTAATAGGCGTGTATATGTTGAAAAGTCGACCTATCGCCCTATCCGAAGAACAAAGTCATATCTCCCATATATAAGCATAGGAAATGTGACTTTGTTCTTCGGATAGGGCGATGTAAATCTCTCTAAATAAAGTAAGTAATCATAATAGGTAATGTTTCAATGAAGTCGATAATTCAAATGCATCACACATACAAACTTGGGAATATTTAAATAACTCTTTTAACGTATTCTAAACGCAAATCTATTTATGGATGCCCTGAAAAATGATCGTTTTGGACTTGTCAAGTTATCCGCATCTGCCACATAATATTTTCTTATTGTTCAATAGTTTTATCATAAATACAAAATGTCTACAATTTGTTAGTTGCGTTGTTCAAGTTCTTATTATATTTCAAAGTTAAAAGGAACTTTAACGTGCTTAAAATAAGTTCAATATTCAGGTTAAAGATAAAGTTTTGATTTAAGTGACATTCTCCCTGTCACTACTGTACAAAATATGCAAAATAATTTTAAACTTCGGCCACGTCAACAAGCAAGAGTAAGTGTACTCAAAAAGTTTTGATGGGCTTTTTTACGAGCCTGCAATTTAATAAACGATGGTTCGCTATTTTACATATTAAAAAATTGCAAGCGAACTAAAGTTTCCAATACCTTAATATTTATAGGATATGTTTGAGGTTTTGAAGTTTTGTAGCACTTTGTTGATACTACTATTTTAACCGTTCATGTGATCACTCGATCACTTTGTGTAACGCAAAGTTATTCGTTTAAAAGCAAATATTAATTATATTCCAAATTATTTACTTCTTCTTCATCTTTTTCTTTTTCAACTAACTAATCCTGGCAGCAGCATCTGGTCATGCTTATCATAAACATGCGTTGTCATCGGGACTGGGCGTAAAGTTGCAGGTCAATCGGATCCCAGAATCAAATTTGACTTCCAAGATTCCACCTTCACATACATATAATACATGCGAGTTGATACATTACGTACATATAATACAAGCCTTTAAAAATGTGTCAATTTATGTATTATTGTTTAAATAATACATTTTAAATGAAGGAATTTTTTAAGATTCGTGGACAGTTTCTTTTCTTTGTTAAGTTAGTTTAAACTTCATTGTTTTTGTATATGTTACTTTAAACTTTAAACACTTTAAACTTTTATGAAATTTATGTATATTTTATAAATGTAATTAACTTGAAAAATATTGGATTTTCGATTGACTTGTAGTAATTGACTGGCCCGTTGGCGCAGTGGTTAGTGACCCTGCCTTCAGCTCTGCGGGTCGCGGGTTCGATTCCCGCCGAGGGCCAACATTTTCTATAAACAATTTGTTGGTTCTTCAGGCTAGGTGTGTATTTGTATTTAAGTATGGACAACCGTGTGTCTAAGTGTCCCATATAAATAAAAAATAAATAAAAACGTAAAACCATCAGCTTATTTTGCACACTATGTCGAGTCGTTCCCGTGGTGATTATTATCACTAACTGTACTCAGAAGTTGCTGTGTGTGGTGAGGACCTAACAAGCCCGTGAATGTTCAACTAATTGACGACCGCAGTGAGTACTTTACATAAACTTGAACTTTCTAATGAAGTATAAATAATTAGAAATCCGAGATATAACTAACTACCAAATATAATAAATAGTAACTGTTGAGTGTTCATTTCAATTTTACACAATATGAAGCGATAACAAAAAAATATTATTCATTCAATAATAAAATATTAACTTTTAAAACAATAGCATGCATTTGTGTACAGTTTAATTGAATATTTATAAATAAATAAATGTCATGTTAGCATGAAAAGAAAAAGAAGAGTAAAAGTAATAATAAAATTATTTTGCTATAATCCGTGATAAAGTAAATAGAAAATATAATGCTAAACGTTTTTTCGTTAACGTTAGGATTCGTAAAAACACATGCACAAACCTCTACCACCGCCACCACAATACACAAGCATACACACGTTCACTATCACAAACTCAACATCGTTTCGTCCCGCAACCAAAGCATCATCAGGAGGTAGACTCCACGAAAAAACCGCAAAGCGAAGAAGCGGTACGACTCAGTCGAGAGGGTCACAGGTTCAAACTCTGGGCAGACACCAATAACATTTTTTGTTAAAAACTTGTGTATGTAATTGTTTTTTGAATTTTTTTTTGTTTTGTTTGTTGTTTTAAATTTTAAATATTTTTTTTAATTTTAAGTATTTCAAGACAATTTATCACACGCTCTATGATGAAGAAAAACGTCGTGAGGAAACCTGCATATCCCTAGAGAATTCTGGGTATATGTGTAACCTACCAATCTGATTGGCGATGGATCTTAGATGCAACCTAGAGAGGCCTATTCCCAGCTGTGGGATAACATCAGGACGTTTCTATTCTTTACATCTGAAAGATAAACGCAACTTCCAATTAATTCGGGAAGGTTATTGTACCTATTATGTCCTTTGGAAATAATGCGCAATACGAAAGTTTATTAGTCCTCAATTTATTGTTACTCCAGCGAACATACGGTCGTGTTAAGCTTCGGAATTAGGCTATAAATATCAGCAAGTAAGAGTAATGGTCAGTATTCAATTAGGGTTCTAATAGTATCAGTTATAATAGTTAGGTGCAAATTTTTTTACTGGTACTTAAGTATAACATCACTGCAGCTCCTTTTTGATACTATATATACCAAATCAAAATTATTTCAGCTATAATTAAATAAAATTAATCACCGAATGTTTGTACGCACATAACTTAAAAACGACTGCACCAAAATGGATAAATCTTATTTTTATGTATTTGTTATTGTCCAGAGAAGATTTGAATGAAAAAAATAAAATAATAATTCTCTAAATTAAAACTAAGACGCTCAAGGATATTAGAAGGGAAAGACACAACAACGCGTTGCCAGGTCTGCTCAAATAACAACCTTATTTAATTATCATCATCCTCCTACCCTTATACCGACCCACTCTAAGAGGGGTCGGTACAACATGTTACAAACATGTTGTCACACGACAGACCACATGCCTGAAGTCAACTTATCTTATTTATATTTTACGACCCCCCGGTAAGAAAGAGGTTGGTCTATTCTACTCAACCGGATACCACACGGTGGGTCAACTTACCTTAGTTGCCTTTTATGACACCTCGGTAAGAAATGAGGGTGGTCTATCCTACACAACCGGATACCATACGGTGGGGAAACTTACCTTAGTCGCCTTTACGACACCTCGGTAAGAAATAAAGGTGGTCTATTCTACTCAGCTGGATATCACACGGCATAACAATCTTATTTAATGTAGTAAAAAAAATAACCTTGACCTAATTAATACGACTTCAATCTTGTTATCTACAGTAGCCCTGTTATTTATCAACAATAATTAAGATTTCGATTGTACCACATTTGCTAACCATTAACCGTTGAAAAGATCGCGCAGTTGTAATAAAACATGCCTGCTGTGAGCTTTAGTGGCATGCACCGCGTAAACCGACAGAGATACTGTATGTAGATCTACATAAATAAGCCGAAAAAGTCCAGGACAGCATGTCATTATCTCTTATGGTTAACTCACAATAGAAATTAGAAATTATTTATTTGTTCAATACAGTTGTGATAAACAATGTTTATCAAAAGCTTATTGATTAATGTCTTAAATACATTAATCAACTCACTTTACATGTCACCACTAGTAACCAAACTAAGCCTATTTTGTATTCTTGGTTACTATATTAACTACTTTTATGTTCAACATTTTAATTCTGGATTTAATTTTGACAAACAAACATTTTGTGACACACTTATTTCCGTTTGATATAAAATGATTCAATATTGTTAAATTTAATTATTTGAATTTTTAGTCAGTTGCGAAAAGAATTAAGCTATATATCGGCAATTTATAGCTTTCCATTACTGGACAGTACTGGGCGCTATAATTTATTGGATTATGCTTTTCAACAGGGCCGACGTGATCTCCGTACACGATTGTTGAATGAGACTGAATTTGTTCAGTAATTGCTACAATAAAACAGTTTTAACTTTTTGTGCAGATTTACTCATTCGAAAGTCCGAACCATGATGCGAATGTCAATATCGTGACGATCGTTTAAATGTCTCTGTAAAAAAATATGTTATGATATCAAAAGCAGTTTTGGTGTATTGTTCAAACCAATTTAAAAATATAAATTGAGATCATTAAACATAACACCGGCACCCTCATTAACGGTCAGATAAATGTTTCAAGTTCATGTGTACGGAAGCAAAATAAATTTGGGGGTTGAACCAATTACTATATAACTACGCTTGTTTGAGTGATGCGTCGCTTTTATATTGTCATTTTATCGTGGACGCTTTTTCCTTATGATGCTTCGGTTGCGATACAAAACGATTGTTGAGATTGTGATTGTGAACGTGTGTAGTGCTTGGGTATTGTGGTGGCGGTGGTGGTGGTTTGTGCATGTGTTTGATCTTGAATGTATCGGGTATGAAAACGGTTATTTCACTCTACATCTAGCATTATACATATTTTCTATTTACTTTATTGTAGATTTTAGCAAAATAATTTTATTATAACTTTTGTACCAATATGCTCCTTAAATTGAAAGAGAGTCAGAGGTGATTTAGTGTGTAACATCTATATACTTGCCCCTATCTCTTCCACTACCTAAATCTTGACTCCAATGTTCATCCGTACATGCTCCACATGACCCTTTCTGTCATAGATTATTGTCATAAATAGAAAATACACACACCTGCGAAGATCTCAAGAAATATTCATGAGATCAATATTATGCAAAAATATGTTATTTTCTTAAAGCTTTTTACGCCCATCTATACTTATTATAAAAAGTACCGAAGACAGCTTTTCGGTACTTTTTTTATAATAAGTATGTATGTGATCGATTTTCTCAAAATCTACTAAACGGATTTTTGTACAGTCTTCACTAAAAGATATTGCAACTTTTCTTGAATGTTTAGTTAGTAGTTGAGGTTGTCGTAGAACACATCGAGAGACGTATCCTTAGATAACAATGCTTTGTTCTACTCAACTTTGGTATCAAATAGTGGTGTCCAAGATTAGTTTTGTACCCTTTTTGAGTAAACAGTGCAATTGGATACTGTGGCATGCGAGAAGGAATATTAAGTGATATTAGACCCAATAATGTGGAGTTGTTGATGGCTCCGTTCATAAGTTTGTGTAGAAAAAGCATGTCGTGTAATTTGCGCCTGTCTGAGAGCGAGATTAGGTTAAATGTTTTGAGTCGCCTATTGTAATCCATCTATCCATCCATCAGCCTATAGTAGTCCACTGCTGGACATAGGCCTCCCCATGTCTGCCCAGACATCCCGCTTCTCCGCAATGCGCATCCAGCTGGCCCCAACAACCTTTTTGATATCGTCGGTCCAGCGGCTATTGTAAGGTAATCTTTTATTCGGTCCAATAGAGTAAAATTGAGTGAACCGTCGCTGTATGCTTTCTAAGCGATCTTTGTGAATTTGGTAGTTAGGGTTCCACGCGCTTAAACGCGAGTTATATCATGTGTCGTGTACAGAAAAACATGGAATAAGAGTACAACGAAGAGGTATACTTTTCCTTCTTTCGTTCTGTTTTTGAAAATAAATATGTGTTTAGGACTAATTCAGTGCGAAATATTATAATATTTATTGTAATTTCAAAGTTAGGAGGCGTATTGTATTCGCAGTCAGCGGTGAACCGCAAACTAGTTTGCGGACATGACAGCACAAGATACGAAGTGACACGTTACGCTTTACCGAAATTTGCAACGCAACATTATTTCCAATCCTTGTTTTACGATTTACTGACTAATTAAAACACCGTTTTATGGGGTCAGATTAATGTTAATTATTTTTGCTTGAAATATCCCCTTTTCGTGGAACTCACGTTATCCTCTGTATTTTAATGAAAAGTGAAAGCTGCTCCAATGATTAACTGCTGAAATCAAAACGGGAAAACAAACGGAAAATAATCTTTAATCGTGTAAAGTACACATAACTCGATTTGTTTAAGAAAGTTTAGCTGTTTGAAAATCAAAGACGGACATTTCAAATATTTAGTTCTATAAGTATAAGACCCTTTTTAAAATGTATTTGAATCCATGTATTTTAAATATGTCGAGTCTGCAAAAACAACCCATACGTAAGATTTTTGTACAAGAAGTGAGTGAGAGTAAATCTCGTACAAATCTGAAACAATAATACAATATCGAAATTCTATAGAGAGCATATTACCAACAGCATATTACTAATTCAAGCGTATTAAAAATCTTTAAACTGTTTTTAAAATTTTATGTCCTAATAAATTTAGTTTGCATATAATAGGAATATTATGTACAAAAGATATGGATCTCACACTTCTAATAGGTACGAATAATCTACAACAATTGTAACTGTCTTCTTAGGCTCGTCCCCTAAAAATTTTTTAACATGCGACTTGTCAATTTAAGTAGGCATCGATGTCTTGCGGCGGAATTCGGAGTGCATGTACTTTAAATCTATGAACCAACCTAATTGTTTTAGCTTAAACTAATAATTATCAATGCAAAAGTAATAATAAAAATATTTTGCTATAATGCGCGATAAAGTAAATGGAAAACATATATGTACATATAGTGCTAAATGCAGAGTGGACTATCCGTTTTCATACCCTATACGTGCAAGATTCGTAAAAACACATGTACAAACCTCCACCACAGCCACTACAATACACAAGCATTACACACGGTCATTATCAGAAACTCAACAATCCTTTCGCCTCGCAACCGAAGGACCATCAGGAGATAGACTCTAAGACATAATCGTAAAGCTTACCAATTTTGTCGTTACTTCTAATTCTACATTTAGCATTAAAGATATTTTTTATGTACTTAATCGCAGATTATTGCAGAATAATTAATAATTAAGTGGTAATTTACGTAAGAAGCAGAACTTTGACTGTTGTATCTGCTTTCATACGAGTAAAGAAGGTTTACCTATTATAGAATTGCTAAATTTCTATAGAGCAAATTTATTTCGCTCTCCGCTTTCAATATAAACACACCATTACGGAACTGTCATACTTGATTTATGTATTTCACGAAAATATGATCTGACGTCTTGTCCAGATGTACACTGTTGCTCACTTTGAAATTGTTAGTCAGATTGTATAAATCAAAGGATTGGTATAAATATTATTTACGCAAGCAAGCAAAAATAAACAGAGAATAGTAAAAATTATGTAACAGAAGAAAAAAATCATACATCCGTAATCAAGTTACGCCTTTACAAAATTTTTAGTTTACTTACATACGTATGTACGTTTTCCAATAAAACTCGCAGGTGAGTTAGAAAATAAAAGTAAAACCTAAAAGTCAAATAAGATATATGGATGTTTACTAAAAATGAGTAGAACGAAAAGAAACAAATAAAAGAAGCAGTTAATGTCAAATAAACACCATAAAATAGTCATAGGCTTTGATTTTTTGATTTTTGATGCCGGTTATAAGATGTGGTGATAAGAGCGACCCTAACAACTATAGACCCATCTCGATCTTGCCAACTCTTAGCAAGGTCTTTGAGAAAGTTATTCTAAATCAACTGCTCAAGCATTTTAATTTTAATAATTTACTTCACCCTGAGCAGTATGGGTTTACCAAGGGTCGGTCTACATCGGATGCGGGCGTGAGATTGTTGAAGCATATCTTTGATGCGTGGGAGAACTCACAAAATGCCATAGGGGTATTTTGTGATTTGTCCAAGGCATTTGATTGCGTTCAACACGAAACTTTATTATTAAAGCTTGGTCATTATGGTATTAAGGATCTTGCACTTCGTCTCGTTGCATCTTATCTCTATAGCCGAATTCAAAGAGTGTGCATTAATGATGTGCAGTCATCCGGATCGGCCTTAGTTATGGGTGTGCCTCAAGGATCAATCCTTGGTCCCTTTCTGTTTTTAGTATATATAAATGATCTACCATATTTCATTCATAAAATTTGCGACATTGTACTGTTTGCTGATGACACATCTTTAATATTTAAATTAAATAGGAATGACGATAATAATATTGACGAAGTAAACAGTGGATTGTCGCAGGTAGCTCATTGGTTCAGGCTAAATAATTTGGTACTAAACTCAAATAAAACGAAATGTTTAGAATTTGCATTACCTAATGCAGCTAAAACAGCAAATGAGCTCTTAATAGACAATGTACCACTAAAAACAGAACATACAACTGTATTATTGGGAATGACGTTGGATACAAAACTCCAATGGAGCACACACATAACAGCTCTCGCAGGGAAACTCAGTTCAGCAGCCTATGCTATTCGAAAGATAAGACAGTTTACAGACGTCGTAACAGCAAAACTAGTTTATTTTGCTTACTTCCATAGCATTATGTCTTATGGAATAATGTTATGGGGTAAATGCGCTGATATTGAGAAAATTTTTGTATTGCAAAAAAGAGCCATACGTGGCATTTATAATTTGAATTCGCGTGAGTCCCTGCGAGAGAAGTTTAAGGAAACAGGTATTCTTACGTTAGCTTCACAGTATATTTTTAGCAATTTGATTTTTGTGCATAAAAATATACATAATTATAAAAAGATTGGCGATGTATATAATAGACAAAGTAGGAACCGACATAAGCTTGCGGCTCCTGCTTTGCGCCTTGTAAGAGTACGTAAGTCGTTTGTGGGTTTGGGTATAAGATTCTATAACAAAATTCCATAATCAATTTTAACTTTGCCATTACAGCAATTTAAAAATACTGTTAAAAAGAGGCTGATACAGAAAGCCTATTATAGCGTGGAGGCTTACATTGATGATAAGAATGCGTGGATATAGATGCTCTTTGACCTTGCGCAGGATAGCTATGACAAAATGTAATTAGTATTAAGGCGCTGAACAGAGCCAAATAGGCTGACTTTAAACACGTTTTTAACAAAAGCTATAGGGATGACGATTAAAAGAAAAATATATGTTAATATACATCATATCTCAGAGAGATTGTAAGATTTCAAAACATGATTACGATACTTTTTTTCGATAAAAAAAATTGGTAAATATACCTCTGATTTTTACTTTGATCGTAAATATCTCTAATATTTATCAACAAAAATTGGTAAAATTAATAAGACTAATAAATCATTATAATATAAAGAGAATGTAAGATTTAAATTTTGAATTAATTAAGATATTTCATTCAAATTAAATATTTTTTAGAAAATAGCAAAACTGAAACGAGTCATCGTCTCGCTTCTCTTTTACATCTATGAATATAGACAGTGATCGCTGAGGCGCGCTGCTATACGGACGTGTGCCGCTAGCTGCCGCGTTTTGTGACTATTCCTTGTTGATAATATGTCTTTTTTTAGGTGTTTAGTTATAGTTTCAGCATACTTAGTTTTATAAGATTAATTAGGCATAAGTTTTTTAAATAAATTGTACAAAAAAAGTTTGGATAAAATAGTGTACACCTACAATGGGTGTTAAAAAATTAAGTTTGTCGCTACGCCGTCGCAGAAATTGTGGGCGTGGCTTATATGCCGAAATCTGAATTTACGTCAGCTCTGTTCAGCGCCTTAAGAATCTTTTTTAAAAGAGCTCCACCGAGTTTCTTGCTGGCTCTTCTCGGCAGGAACAGCTTTCCGAACCAGCAGTAAAGTTGACGATTCAAAAGCACTTGTTTACAAGTTTACTTGAATAAAGAATATTTTGAATTTGAATTTGAATTTGAATATACTCTTATTTTACTCTCTGTGTCTCTCATTACATGTTAACCACTTTTAGACACAATCTAAGGCCATCTGTGGCAATGGCGAACTCTAGGCAGCATGAAGAGCACACAAATAAGTGACAAGGTTTTTTTTACGACAACGCGATCTTAAATATTAAATTAATTGAATACAAAAAAAAATCAAATTTATTCGAATTTATATTAACCAAAAACCTTAAAGT
This sequence comes from Morpho deidamia, assembly GCA_947086505.1. NCBI lineage: Eukaryota > Metazoa > Arthropoda > Insecta > Lepidoptera > Nymphalidae > Morpho > Morpho deidamia. Next base: position 9,666,071 of record CAMTZC010000007.1, on the reverse strand, counting down.
TTTTTTATTAAACACAATTATAATATCTACATCACATTTGAAACGTATTATATAGAATACACTTTATTTAATTGATCTAGAGACGTTTAATAATTTATAATTAAATTATTGTTAATATTGTTATATTACAATTTATATGCAAAGTGTGTTTATCTATGTACATGTTGATCCTACAAGTTCTAACGCATCTAAGGACCTATGTGACATTTGGATTGAAATAGTTAAACTAGTACTTTTATATTGGTAAGTATACATGAAGGTGACTTTTTTGTGAAAATTTTTACGCTATTCTGACAACGATTAAGCTATGTTTTGACTGGCATATATTGGTGACTCGTTGACTCGACTCGACTAACTTATTCAGGAGCTTTACCCTCCCGTCAACTGGCAGTTTTTTCCGTTAATATTTTATATTATGTTCGTGCGTATTAACGAAGCTGGTTGCCTCAAGGCATCAAAAGTTAACGCTCGTTGTTTTATAATTCGGAGCTCTGTACAGGCATTTAATAATGCATTAGTTGTTTATCTTGGATTAGATGTTTGCTCGGAGGAAATATCCAATTTTGTTATGGTATGTTTTATTTCATATAGTAGATTAAGTGAAGTTATTCTTAATTGTTTTTTTCAAAAGACTGCTATAGGGATTTTGATAGAAATATATGAGTAGCAAGCAAAGGGTTACAATAGGACTTTGTCATATATTTATGACTCTTTATATCGTAAAATGCTTTGTTGTATTAAAAATACGGCTAGCGTGGTTTAAGGATTTCAAATATGTCTATAAAGAACTAGCTGTGCCAACAACGGCTTTGCCCGCGCGGAATTCAGTGATTTACGAAATCCGGAATTTTAGAAATTTTGAACATTAAAGTAGTAGCGTCGCATGCACAAATTTAATTGGTGCATCCGACGAAGAAGACCAGAGCGACACGGAACAGTCGGAAGACGCACGACCACCGCCGCAACCGTCCCCCCCCCCCCCGCCCCAGCTACCTACGAGGCGAGCTCAGCGAGCTGCTGCACGCAGTTCCCGCCGCGATAACGTCGTGTAAAGAGCTCATGAATAAGTGCCCCGGACGGGTTCGAAACTAGTCGGTCTAATCCGATAAAATTAGACGTGAGTATAGCCGGTATCTTTATTAACTATGAATACTACTCACGATAGTTTAAATATAAAAATTAAAGTAGTTATTGTGAGTTAACGGTAAGAGATAGAGACATGCTATCGCGGACTTCTTTGCAGTATTTTATAGATATACAATTCTCTACCACATTACTTCAGCGTACTTGGGACTTTGTTTTATAATAAGTGTAGATTATAACGTTGTTATAATCTACACTTATATATATACAGCTTATATATTGTTGTATATATATTGTATATATACAACAATATATAAGCTGTGATAGCCCAGTGCTGTGAGACCGTGCGACTCTCTAGAGACGAATATGGGTTCAAACCCGGGCAGGCACCAATGAGTTTTTCTATTTAAACTTATGTGTCTAATTGATATTTGCAATCTATCATACGCTTTTCGATGACAGATAACATCGTGAGGAAACCTGTATATCTTTAGAAAATTCTAGGAATATGTGTAACCTACCAATCCGCATTGGAGCAGCGTGGTAGGTCTTAGCTCCAATCCTTCTCTCCAAAAATAAACGGAGAGAGGAGGCCTATTCCCAGCAGTGGGATATAAACAGGCCGTTAATTTTCTTTTTATTTTATACAATAAAGATACACGTCCTATAAATTCGCCTATAGGATTTTAGGTCATCGATTGCCCTAACGTACCAAGCTAGGCACCGGCTTAGGTTATTTTTGGTTAGCAAATTAAATCGTTTCTCTATATCTAAAACAAGTGCTGAATTTGCCACTCAATAAACGAGATAAAAAAGGGGATATCATTTTACGCGATATTTTTCATTATAAAAATAATTTTCTCGAAAACCGAAATCTGTATTTGACATATAATTGTTTTCTATCACTTACTAGTTGACCCGGCGAACTTCGCACTGCCTAACAGTCAATGAATGGTATGATGTGTGATTTGACAGGTACGAAACGAATTTTTCATAATTATGTATTCGTCCATTTTTCATTGTTTTTAAGATGTATTCTGCTATTCGGGGCGGAGACAAATCTAACGAATTAAAAACCATGAAAATTGGTCCAGCAGATCTCGAGTTATAAGTGTTGTAACAAACCCATCTTTGTTTTATATATATAGATATCAAACCTTGCATTAGTAAGTAGCATAACTGCAGTAGATATCTGCAACGATAGCCCCGAACAGTCAGAAACGAACTTAATCTTTTGATAAGTTATAATTAGTTCTGTAAAGGACTTAGAAGGAGTTACTTGGTTTCACGTTTGTTAACCGTTGCATTAATTAATTATACGCTATTAAGTTTCACTTCTCGTATGTTATCACCATTTAAGCTAGCTAAAATTTACAGCAAAAGTTTTTGCCATTGGAAACCTCGTTAATAATGTTCGCCGACAGACTTATCCCGCCCGCACCTCATTAGTCTGAGTTGGCACAATAATTTTTAGATACCTTTCAAATAACATCGTATAGTGGGTGTAATTAAAAATTTCATGATGAAAATGTTAAAGCAGAGCTAGATTCTGTAGCTCTGTGATTTAATTTTGTAAATAAGTGGTTGTTCAAAATGCATGAATGTATCAAACATGACTTGCACATTGCAGATCGGTAAATATGAATTTCCTAATACATTTTTTGCCATGAGAGCTGGCTTGTTGTTCGCACAATGAATTAGTACAGCTATTCAAAGCGAAAAGGCATATACTATTGTAAGACCAATCCATATAAACATAAATATAATACATATAAATAAATAAATATATGGGACACTTATACACATCGTCATCCGTCCCCAAAGTAAGTAACTTAATACTTGTATTATGTGTAACATACAACTGGTAATATACTACATTAAATATAGGTATTGTATAATTTAAAATAAATACTTATTACTTAAATACAAATACACACCTAGGCTCGAAGAACCAACAAATTGTTTATAGAAAATGTTGGCCCTCGGCGGGAATCGAACCCGCGATCCGCGGAGCTGAAGGCAGGGTCACTGCCCACTGCGCCAACGGGCAAGTCGAACACAACTGGTAAGTTAATTTGAATATGAATATATATTTTACGTTTTAAAAAAGTTATTTGTAGTGTGAAGTAGGTTGCTTCAATCAAACGATGAAGTTATTAACATCATTTAAAACTATCGTGAGTGGTATTCATAATTAATGTTTAGATATATTAGCCGGGCTCATCCGATAAAATAAGACGTGAGTATAGCCGGTCTCTAAACGTTAATTACTATTTAAAACATCTCTACTAATTCTTATTAAGATTACGTTTTACATATTATGAAATATAATAATTATATCCACACTGTAACAGCATGCCAACAGAAGCCCGCCAAATAAAGGCGAAAAGTTTTTCTAAGAAGATATCTCTAAAAAAAAATACTACGCCGAGTGGTATCCGGGATAGAATAGACCACCCTCCTTTCTTACCGACGTGTCGTAATAGGCGACTAAGGTATGTGTGTGGTATCCGGCTGCATAGAATAGACCACCCTCCTTTCTTACCGAGGTGTCGTAAGAGGCGACTAAGGTATGTGCTGTGTGGTATCCGGCTGCATAGAATAGACCACCCTCATTTCTTACCGAGGTGTCGTAAAAGGAGACTAAGCTAAGTTGACGTCAGTCAGGTGGTCGATCGTAAAATACATAGCCAAATCATGTGACAACATGTTTGGAACATATTGTGCCGACCCCACTTAGAGTGGGATAAGGGCAGGAGAATGATGATGATATCTCTAAAAAACGAATGAAAACGATTTTAGTTTTTTCAACTGTGTTTATTATATACAATATACATATATGACACCGTTACCCAACATAATTAAAACATAATTACTCAAACTTAAACCTATTATTTACAAAGAAAAATTAAGCTGTTCAAATGATTATGGTTATGAACATAAATTTATCTTCTTCATCTTTCTCCTGTCCTTATCCCATTCTAAGTGGGGTCGGCACAACATGTGTAAAACATGTTATTTGAATTGGCTTGTTATTTTATGACCGGCCGCCTTACTAACTAACTTACCTTAGTCACCCTTTACAAAAACTCGATAAGAAATGAGGGTGGTCTATTCTACTCAGTCGGATTCCACACAGCACTTACCTTAGTCACCTTTTACGACACCTCGGTAAGAAATAAGGGTGGTCTATTCTACTCAGCCTGATTGGTACCACGGCTTTATGAACATAAATTTATAAACAGAAATAAACTATATTTTCAATAGTATCTTGAAAAGCAATTTCTCTTTACACTGAATGCTATCTGAAACGATTCATCACTTCAGCTTTTCATTTCATTTCCACTTGCAATCGCGAGTAAAGAAGTAGTTTGATATAAAGCGCTGTGATATTTTACCAACTTAGTTCTTGGGTCATTTCGGAGCCTGAGTAAATACTTTAGAATCCAAAGCGACAGCTTTGTCATGGAGTTTATTATCACAGAATGTTGGGACTATATAAATTAGCTGTCTTGAAATAAGATCATATGTAGCATTTAGTTATCGTGATTTCTAGTTATAGTTAAAACAGGAAACTTCTTAGAAAAAAAAATCTTTAGACTTTGACTATCTTTAAATTTTTATATGATAAAATTCGTTTTTTTATAGTACATCCTTCAAATTTGTCGATGCCAGTAATCTTGTTTTTTTAAGGGGATTTGAGCATATACTTAGCACGGTTACAGATCTGACACTGCGCATTTTCCTTTATCGCATAAAATATTATAATATTCATATAACGTCTGTCAAAAGCTCTGATAGTCGAGAATAGGTGAGACTGTGCGACTCTTTCGAGGCGGTCATGGATTCGAACTCCGGGCAGTGACCTATGCCCTGCAGTGGGATAGAAACATACCGGTATTTTAGTGTCCGCGTCATTGTTTGCAACCTTATTTCAGTACCGAGATAAAAATGGACTATCTCTAAAAAGTGTAAAATCTCATCGATAAATTATTCCTTTCGGACATAATAAACGGAAATAAATAAAAATACTTTTTTATTTATTTTAATTTTTATAGCTTGATAATTATAGTAAGCTGTCACAACGGGTTCTAAGAATTATTCATTATTTGTGCGAAACCCACAGTGTTTCTTTGAAAAACTCAAAAAAAGTTTTACAAAAAATCTGATGTAAAGAAAACCGTACTCTCCAGATTTGAATGTCTTCGAAATTATTGAAAATAAAAATTAGAAGAAACCTTAAAGAGACGTGATTACGCTGCCTTAGAGTTCTCAAGTTTATCTGATGACTTATGAATTTTAAATTTGATTAAAATTTTTCCAGATACGCCGATATCTACATTCTAATTTATACGGGGTGTTTTTATCATCTTCTTCAACTTTATTAGATTGATAATAAAGTATGTTAATTTTGTTTCTTAGTAAATTAATTACAATAAGTTAAATATATATATTTTTTTAAAACCTATACTTCTCCTACTAAATTACTGGTTGTAGTAAATTAGACTTTAATTTGCTAGCGAATTCAGTATAAGAAGGCCATAATGTATTAGAGTAGAACACTGTCAAAGCTCAGAACATGTCGTTTTTGTAACCAAAATTTATATTGCATGAACAGAAATAATGTGATCCTTCATATAACAGAATTTCACAAGAAACACAAAGTTATATCTTTACTGGTGTGCACGAGTTTGTACCCATAACCAGCTAAAGTTAAAAATAAACAGTAAAGTCAAATTCAAAATTCGGGCGTACGCAAAGACGCTTTAGCTGTTGGATTTACAAGAGAAACAGTATAAAGACAAACAAACTTCGCTCGGAATTAAACAAATATTTGCAAGTCGAAGAACATTCATTGTAGTTGGTCCACGCTTAGTTCCAGATATTTACCTATGTCAAAATGTTGCAACAAACTTATTTATTATACTTTCATATTATAAATTTTACTTCATTAATCTATACTTATCATAAAATAAAGTCCCCAAAGTTGTCTGTCTGTTTATAATCGATTTTCTCAAAATCTACTGAACGGATTTTTGTACGGTTTTTACTAAAAAGTAGTGCAATTCCTCCGAAAGGTTTAGATTAATAGTACATATCGGTATTATGTAAATTGAGTTGAAGAGGTCGTTTTACAACAATTTTTAGTGGGGGTAGAAGCAAACCGGCGTCGTTTGTAGTTTAAAGGGGCGAATTGGTATAAAAACCGGTGTAAGGTATCAGAGAACCAATCTCCTGCCGAGACTCGAGCGACTATTACATGCTAAACACTGAATTTCACGCGGACGAAGCCACACGTATTGCTAGTAAATTATAAAACTAAATTATTAAGTACCCAAAAGCTGTTTGTTTGTATGTGATCGATTTTCTCAAACTCTATTGAACGGATTTTTGTGCGGTTTTTACTTAAAGATAATGCCAATCTTGAGGACGGTTTAAGTCACAGCGGAACGGCTACTTTTTATTTAAATTAAAAATTAAAAATTCAACAATTTGCAGGATTTGCAGGCCTACCATGAACTCTTATTGCGACTCAATTGAAGACGTAAACGACGACCGCAAACCGCTTTCTTTTCGTACCATAAAGTGGGAATTGCATTAGGGTCGCAATGTTTGAAAAGGATAACGTTATATGAACTATAAATAACTCTCTTCTACTCACATGTTCTTAGGACGAATTCCAAACGCTCATTCGGCAACGAATTAAAGTGTGCGTCTTTAAGACGTCATGACAAAGCAAAACAATTTCGTTTACGTCTTCAATTGAGTCGCAATAAGAGTTCATGGTAGGTCTGCTGTTCTTATACAACCTGTACAAATATGTGTAAAATGAATGCTGTACAAATCAGTGAGCCACAAAATTTTCCCCGTTTAAATCCCTTTATTATATTCATTGTAAATGTAACCATAAGACATAAAGACATGCTTTAGTGGAAATTTTGTAGTATTTTTATAGATCTACAATTTTATAGTTCATTACTTTAGTGTATCTTCATCTATTTAACATAATTAATATAAAACCGTAGTGTACTATTAATCTAAACCTTTCGAAACATTTGCACTACTTTTTTTGTTAAACTTTACAAAAATCCGTTAACTAGATTTTGAGAAAATCAATTACATACAGACAGACAAGTTTTGGACTTTTTTACACATTTGCTAGAACAATCTCAACTATCGATTCACTCTAACTAGCATCATCAGAAGATTACTTTGCGACAAAATCGTAAAAAAACAAACTTGGAATACAATTTTAATATTGTATTTAAAATACAAAATATTAATGGCTTTTATATAAACGAGTTATTTATTTAAGTTTAAGAAATTATTACACTTGTGAAAAACTTTAACGCTGCTGTTCGTGAGAACTGTGGTATTTGTGCACTGTTATTGCCAAACTTTCTTGCGAATAAAATTTATATAGCAACTTGCGATTGAGGTACTTTCTTTACGAACGTAGTTTTCCACTTTACGATATTAATACCTTATTTCGTCCATACATACGTGTAGTGAGATTTTGTAAAACAAAATTATAAATAAATATACCTAACATAAGTAAAGGCGGGGTCTTCTTCTTGCGTTGTTTTCTAAATGATGAGAAACGTGGCTTGATGATAGTACATTGGCCTTTCGCTATCTTTCCTAGTGATGTGCGCACTCGTATCATAGTCGCAAGTAGCATTACTTCATACAGAGGTCTGGCGAACTATCTTTTCAGCAGCTTTGGTAGTCCATTTCACACCACTCTGCCCGGACTATAAACAAGGCCGAGTATTACCCGAGCGGACTTGAAATCCATTATCTTTATTTTATTATTATAAGGAGCTTTCTTGGGATAACGTCTATGGTGGTTTCCCACATCCGTCCATGCCAATATTTTGGAATAATCTCGGCCACTGTTAGCCGCGTGTTATTCATGACTAGACCAGTGACGTGATTGTTACCGCCACCCTTATTCGGCTTGCCACTCTTTAGCACCTACCGGGAGAAAGGTGCAGGGTACAAAAAAACTTACTTAACTTACGTTGCATTTACAATTTAAGTCCGCGTGATTCTTTGCAGTAGCAGTTCAAGGTAATACTTCACTCGTCCAAGAAGCGTCTTATATGACCCTGACGATCAAATAAAGGTCACAAACTCAGAAACACGCAATACATACACACAGGTCTTCGCCGGCGAGGTCCCAGTTTCCTGACTTTGGTTGGTCATGGCTTCTCGCCACCCTTGCGATATCTTCCGCATCTACCTTCCACATTTCGCAACCTCGAAGATGCTTCTGTGCTCGCCCGTCCCGCCCGGTGATGCTGTAAAAGTCATAAGGGTTAACAGCTTACAATCAGTTCGAAAAAAACTATGTATAGCTACTATTCGACCCTCTACAAGATAGTAATAACTAAATGTAACTATATAGTTTTAAGATTATATTTTGAAAATAGCAACCGCCCAATTTCTTGCTTCTTCTTCTCGGTAGAACAGCATTCCGAACCAGCAGTAGAGTTGAAGATTCAAAAGCACTTGTTTACAAGTTTACCTGAATAAAGAATATTTTGAATTTTCGTTATTACCTGCGGAATAATCTTCCAAGGGCGGGGTAGGACATTCTGAATATGCCATAATTTTTTATTTATTGATTGAAATATATAACGAAAGATGTTAAATACGAGCAACTAAGTCTTTCAGCACATATAACAAGTTTGAAATAAAATTTTGTAGTTTTGTGACCCCAAAACCGCTCTGTAAAAGTATCGCAAATTCAGCTGACTTTATGAATCTGATTTAAATGCAAAGGTTTGAAATTGAGCCATGATATACGTGGCTATTTGTATTGTAGATGCTAACATATGGTAATTCTTGTGAGAGAATTCAGACACACGATGACTTAAGAAATTTTTGGTTCAAAGGTAATTGTGGATAAATATTAGTGTTAAAATATCCGATTAATTATTTATTCAAAAATAATATTTCATACAGAAAATAATAATCTACACTTATTTCATCATAAATAGTGTATAGGACAGGATGATTTTTAGACAAGGCTGTTGCTATATTTTATGATATACGTCTGAACATGTTGGTTTTTGTCATTATGGTAATGATATACATTAGTACGCAGTAACATATATACATACATGAAACTTATAATGTTAATGTCAATTTTTATTAGTTAAATATAGGTCGATATCTTACTATTTGCTAAATATCGTTATTAATTATCGGCATACATTGCATATTATCTATCTTTGAATTATTTACATTTACATCATTACATATCTACAATTAGTATGATTGAAATACAGGAAAAAATGTAAACTGAAAGTTATATAGACCATGATATATATAAAATTCCATTTATTTCTTCACAAAACTTTATTTTTTATTTATTTACTAAACAAAAACAATTTTCCTATTCTAGGATTACTTACTTTTTATTATAATGAAGATGGAAACGATGAAAAAATAAAAGTAATTACCAATTCATTCTCGAGATTTGTGTCGAAAAATATGAGAAAAGAAAACGTTAAGGCCTAATAAAACATTTTCCTAATCCCATGTAAGCCGTGGGTGGAGAAAAACAAGGAAAGTTCATTTCACTGAGGGTCAACTGCCGTTTATTTAGGATTCTAAAAATAAACAGTGATGAACTCTAATAATTTAATGTTTTTCTAACTAAAACACAAGTTATCTTCTAGTGGCTTTACTCCACAATCAGAAGTTACTACAAGCGAAAACCTCAGTTACATCAAGCAAAATAAGAAAACCAATAATTTTACACGTAACCTTTTTCTGCGAAATGTCGGTACTTCCAATCTCTTGCATATTCTAAATTCAACTTCATATCTCTTACATATTCTTAATCGAATGTTGTATACGGGATTTCTAAATAGTTTTAGGGCATAATATAGAATTTAATCAAATAAATAACGACAAACCTTTGAAAAAGTAAAAAATTATAAATATATGATATTCTCCTGCCCTTAACCCACTGTAAGTGGGGGTCGGCACAATATGTTTTAAACGTGTTGTAACATAATTTGGGTAGATATTTTACGACCGGCCGCCTGTCTGACGTCAACTGACCTTCGTCGCCTTTTACGACACCTCGGTAAGAAATGAGGGTGGTCTATTCTACTCAGTCAGATACCACACGGCGGAAAATAATTATAAATACACATGACTTATAAATATATATGACTTGGACAATGACATAGTTTAAAATAGTTAAATTATTAAGATAATGTTAAAAATTATAATTATGCACGATTTTACATCGCATTTTGTAATTAAAAATATTTAATATGAAACATTATTATTGGAGAGGCCTATGTCCAGCAGTGGAATGATGTAGGCTGATGATGATGAATATGAAACAAAGATTTAATGTACTTAAGAAAGTCATAATATTAAAATAACTAAATTAGTAAGTATAATATTTAAACAGAGTTAGAACTCTGTTTAAATATTATATTGCTATCAAAATGAGTATTATTATGGTATAGAAAATATTACGGCGTCGCAGATAATATAGACAATACCCCTTCAGTATGGGCCATTACATCAGCGGAATGGTGATGATGTCGTAAAATGAAACGCCTATTAACTATCACAATAGTAGCCTTTCTGCTTAAGCCAGCTAACTCGATAATCGCCCAGAGATAAGCTACAAATGCACATTAATGAGCTTGTATAGCCTTGCTAACTAGATATAAATTTAAGAGGATTTTTAGCTTACAGTGAAAGCATACCTAGAGGAGGTAAATAGGACAATGGCGTTTCCATAAAATATTGAATATAAAGGGTATAATGGTGAATAGTATTATTTTTAAACGTATAGGAATTGCTTTATGAGAGATTATATATAAGTATCATAGTTGAGTATTTTTATTTTGGAAACGTATAGGTATTGTTATAAGGTATCATGATTGAGTGGGTTTATTTTGGTAACGTATTGTAATTAGTTGTTGTTACTTAAAAAGAAAATTAAAATGCAAGTAAAAATTAAACGCTTTTAATATTAGTCAACTTTTAAATTTTCCTCCCTTTTCTCATACTGATGATGTTATATAATAACTCAGTATACAACTAATATTTTAATGAAATTCATATAACGGTTAGACCTACGCTGTTATGTCCATAACAACTTACAATTGAACTTGGTAAAAAAAGCATTTGAATATTTTGGTTGATTAATTTTTTTTTCTTAATTTTCCTCGATTTTGCAAAGAAAAATAAATACTAGGTATTAATTATTTATTTATCTATTATACGTATTTTCTTCCATTATTATCGCGTAAGTCCCTTTTACAAATGGTATTGGATTAAAAGTAATAATTTGGCCATATAATTGGTGGAATATCTTACTCCTAACTTCTTATCGTTGCGTTTAGGATATAATTTATTTTGCAGACTTATAACAAGTCTTACTTTGTTATATGTTACTATGTTATATATCGATGCACTGGAATACAAAAATATTAAGAGATAAGATTAATATTCAAGTACAATAAAAAATAGGAAAAGCAAACGGATATCAATGACAAACCATAGTTATTTTATAGTGCATTCCCATTTTGACTATTACTTCGGTACTTAGTGCGTATAAATTAACACAATATAATTTTTATATCACTGTTATTAAATGAAGATCTTAAATTATATAGTAAACATCTATACTTATTATAAAACAAAGTCCCAAAAAGCTGTCTATCTGTATGTAATCGATTTTTTCAAGATCTACTGAACGGATTTTTGTACGGTTTTCACCAAAAGATAGTGCAATACTTTCGGCCGGTTTAAGTATATAGAACATATCAGTATTATATAAGATCGCGTAGTTGTTAAAAACTTGCTTGCTGGGAGCTTTGGTCGCTCGCTGCGTAAACCAGCAGAGATATGCTAAAGTAATGTACTAGAGAGATGTAGATCTATAAAACTACTAAAAAAAAGTCCGCGATAGCATGTCTCTATCTGTTATGGTTAACTCACAATAACTACTTTTGTGTTAAAAATTGGAATTTTAGAAAAAAATTGTGACACGCGGGCGGAGCCGCTGGCACAGCAAGTAATTATATATAATTGTTTTAAAGGAAGAACATTGAATTGTGTCGTTCACATATTGATACAACTTATTTACTATTTTCTACTACGTTATTATTGCACTCATTGTTATTCAAAATACAACAATAATAACTGGTTCTTTAAGTACTACTCTACTTAATAAAAGTAATTGTCGATAAAATAATTTCCGAGGCAGTACACATTGTTATAGTTAAAACATTATATTATGTTAAAGTGGTTTATGTTTACCCAATTTAGCTGGTCATGAGACAGGGCATAACTCTCACCCGAGGCAGATGAATGGCTCGCAATCTAATTGAATTATGTCACCTGGACACAACACTGACTCGATTCAACCCCATACATAATTTAACCTTGCTATTTTGGTTTCGCCATTGACATAATAATTAGTTATTAGATACTAATACGCACTGATCGGACAAGATGTTTCCAGTTCATTAGAAATAGTGAAGTGTGGCTCAAATCACTAAAAGTAACCTCTTACTATCTCATTGCATAAGTCTCCTCTCTCTGTTTTTGAAGAGAAATATAGCCTATCCTAGTAAAAGTAAGAAAAATTGTTTCGCTATAATCTGCGATAAAAGAAAATATATGTTTTGCTAAATGTAGATTGTATTATCCGTTCTCATACATGCAAATTTTGTTAAAGCTCTTGCACTACCCACCACCAATAAAACAATAGTACACAAGTACTGCACACGTTAACTACCACAATCTCAACAATCGTTTCGCCCCATAACCAAAGTATCGTTAGGAGATAGACCACGACGGAATCGCTAAACAACGCATCACCCAAACCAGCAGAGTAGCACATAATAATCAGTTTAACCCCCACCGTTTATTTTTCCTTCGAACACATGTACCACAACATAAGTTCTATGCATGTCAGACAGCAATTGGTTTGTGTAAATGTAGGTTGCGTGACACATTTGGATTGAAATTCTATAGGCAGACACCGGTAAATACCGAGAACATAAAGAAAAAGATTAAGAGAAACTAAACTTTTTTTTTTCATCTTAAATGTCCTAAATATTGACGAGTGAAATCAAACTACGATATTATTATAAGTAACGATTTTTTTTGTAAGATAAATTCTGAAACTAGCTGGCTTTTCGATCGTCACACAGACTAATGTATAAATCAGGATTTGCAAGTGACTTGATAAATCTTTAAAAAGAGTCGCCCGTTGAGACTCTTTAAATGGGTACCACACCTTCGCCGTAATCTCCCGAGTTTCAGTATGTTACCATAAATTGAGATAGATAGTAAGTTAAAAAAAGAGTAATATAGTCTTTGGTGTGAGAGACTAAAACAACCCTTTAAGATATCACTTGAAGTCAGCAGTGAACTTATTTAAGGCTCAAATTTTAAAGCAGTTTCATTGTACTCCAATTGTCCAATGCCGAATGTTCTAACTGTTACTGTTTACTGTTCTATTAAATTCTTCTTGAAATACTGCTACTTACTATATTAACACTTTGAGCAGCGCATATGAGTTTTCAAATGTTTGTAGTTCGCCTTGGTTTTCATACAAGTGTAAAAAAAACATACACGGCTCGGCGCCATCAGTCCAAAGAGCTTGAAGAAATCGGTACAAGCTTAAGAAAGAAGTATGTTTTGCCGACCTGTATAAATGTTGTGCTAATTAGCATTTGTAATATTTGACGTGTAAATTTTTTGTTGCTCAATGCTCATTGCTCCGTCTAAAATATAAAATTTTTCTGTTAAAATTTATGAGCCTAATTAATATTTACAATTTATCATTTTTGGCGAAGGTAAACATCGTGAAGGAACCTATATGTGTTTGGGGAGATCTTAGAATATATATGGAAGCTGCGTTAGCTACCATTCTACATTGGAGCAGCGTGGTAGGTTTAAGCTCTAACCCATCTCTCCAAAAGGAGAGAGGTCTATACCCAGCAGTGGTAGAGTAATCGACGGTTATTTTATATTACATATATTTATATATAGTAACATACTTATATAATTTATAGAATTAGGCGTTACTTTGCGGAGATCCATAATAGAAAAGTAATAATAAAAATTATTCTGCTGTAATCCGCGATACAGCAAATAGAAAATATATATAGTGCAAAATGTATAGTGGACTATCCGTTTTTGTCCTTGTTGACTATACATACCCGCTACATGCAGGCAAAATCTTTGCTACTTTGTAATACACTGTCTAGTGCTTGTTTATTGTGGTGGCATTGGTGGAGGTTTATGCACGTGTTTTTACGAATCCTGCACGTAACGGGTATGAAAAAACGTATTTTCTATTTACTGTATCGCGGATTATACCAAAATAATTTTTATTATTAATTTCACATATATTTTACCTTCTCTTCTTAATTCTCAACCGATGGAAGTCTGAGTTCCTGGACTTTCATTTAATCTTTCAAGAGATTCCATAATATAATTACACTGGGTTGCTTTGCAAGTGGTCCTCTTCGGTGTTTTATGGTATGTCCATCTAGGGGATCTACCAATACTGTCTTCTAACGTGAAATTGCTATTCAAACACGTTGAATTTATTTCCTTTTTAAATAAATAATTTGCAGTAAAGTTTTTTTCACACCCAATATGATCCCATGCAAAATGTAAAGGGCTTATCTAGTAAATTAAACTGATAAAAAAATATATGTTACTTTCATGTTTAAAATATACAACGTATCGGTGTTAGGTGTTGCGTTGCAGTAATATTTTGCGATAGCGTTAGTAATTAGTCTGCAAGCCACTGGGATTAACCCTCACATCTCAGCTTATATCAGTAGACTACGTGAATAATTTGATAAGTTGCAGGAATCGTATTACTCTATTATTCTTCTTCTTTCTCCTACCCTTATCCCACTCTAAGTGGGGTCGGTACAACATGTTTTCCTCTTCCATTCTCTTCTATCATTCGTCAACTCTGGCGCTACTCCTTTTATACGCATGTCATACTTTACACATTCCAACCATCTCTTTTTAGGCCTCCCTCTAGTCACATATCCATCCACATTCATATTCAACACTCGCTTAGTCACATGATCTTCATCCCTCCTCATTACATGTCCATACCATCCCAATCTTGCACCTCTCATCTTTTCCATAATGGGCGCAACTTTCATACTTCCCCTAATATACTCATTTCTTATTTTATCTAGTCTTGTCACACCACACATCCACCTTAACATCCTCATCTCATTTGCATGCACTCTTCTTTCATCCATCTTTTTCATTGCCCAACATTCTGATCCATACATTACGACAGGTCTAATGACTGATTTATAAATTTTCCCCTTAAGTTTAGGGGGCATTCGGGGGTCGCATATTGTGCCTGAGACCTGTCGCCACTTCATCCATCCTGCATTCATTCTATTCCTCACATCGCGATCAATTTCACCGTTCTTTTGGAAAAGCGAACCAAGGTACCGGAAGTCGGAGCAGACTGGCAAAACGACACCATTTAAGGTTATTGGAGAAAAATTGGAGGGACCACTGAAATCACACTGCATGTGTTCAGTTTTGGTCAGGTTGATCTTTAAACCAAACCTCTCCAATTTCTCTTGCCATTTTATAAATCTGCTCTGGACCTCAGCTGCATTTTCACCGACAATCACGATATCGTCGGCAAATAGCATACACCAAGGAGTCTCCTCTTGAATATCAGCAGTAAGTGCATCCATCAATAAGAGAAATAAAAAGGGACTTAAAGCCGATCCCTGGTGTAAGCCTACAGACACATCGAAATTGTCAGTTACTCCGGCTTCAGACCGGACATGAGTACTAGCTCTGGCATACATGGAATATACAATCCGTACATACTTCCCAGGCAGGCTCTTTTCTTTCAAAATCCACCACAGAACTTCACGGGGAACACGATCGTACGCTTTTTCTAGGTCAATAAAAACCATGTGCAGGTCCTTACGCGCATGTCGATATTTCTCACATAGCTGGCGTAAGGCGAAAATAGCGTCCGTCGTGCTCCGCCCTGGCATAAAACCAAACTGGTTCTGCGTTATCGTACACTCTTCTCTCATTCTTCGCTCTATCACTTTTTCCCAAATTTTCATACTGTGTGACATGAGCTTTATCCCTCGGTAGTTGTTACATTCTTGCACATCCCCCTTATTCTTGAAAATGGGTACCAGCGTACTGGTTGACCACTCTTCTGGGATTGCTTCTTCATATAATAACTTGTTAAAGAATAAAGTCAGCCACTTCCATCCATCCCCTTTCAAGCACTTCCACGCCTCAGCCGGTATGCCATCCGGCCCAATCGCTCTCCCACTTTTCATACCCTGCACTGCTATTCTAACTTCATCTTCATTCACTTCTCTCACTATACCTAAATTAATAGGTAAACTTTCTAACTTTCTGCTCCAATCATTCTCTTCATTCATTAATTTTTTAAAATAATCCCTCCAACGTCCTTTTATATCTTCATCATTTGTCAAAATCTTTCCTTGGTCATCTTTTATACACTTTACATGCATAATATCCTTTTCATTCCTCTTTCTCATGTTCACTATCCGATATAGGGCTTTTTGTCCTTGAGGGGTTTCCAGAGTACTATATAATTTACTCTGTACTTTGCCTTTCGCGATAGCGACTGCTTTCTTTCCTATCTTCTTTTTCTCAACATACACCTTTCTCTTAACCTCTCTCAATTCATTATCATTTACATCTACACTAGTCCAATCTCTAAATGCATCCTTCTTTTCTTTCAAAGCCTGTTTTACATCGTCATTCCACCACCACGCATCTCTATCTATCTTACCTTTCCCTTTAGTCTCACCAAGGACGTCTTTTGCGGTACTCTTCAAACATAAAGCTATTTCATTCCAACATTCGTCTATGGACTTTTCATGCATTTTATCCTTCATATCTATTATTTTGTCTACAACTCTGCTTTTAAATTCTCTTCCATATTCCTCTTTCTCAAGCATATACCACTTAATCCTGGGTGGAGGCTTTGGCTTATATTTTTCTACTTTTACTGAAAGTTTAACCTCCAGTAAAAGTAACCTGTGTTGGGTCACTAATGGTTCACCAGGAATGACTTTACAGTCCTTAGCCCCCAACAAATTACTCCTCCTCAGAAGGAAGTAATCAATCTGGGTGCTGTGACTGCCGCTTTTGTAGGTTACGTATTACTCTATTATTATAGACAATTTTTCTTCTGTAAACTCAAATGTTTTAGTAACAAATGATAGCTCATGATTATTTTGAATTAAGCAAAAAAAAGGCTTTAAATGAAACTACTTAAAAATTCCATTCCATTTAAACATTTTATTTAAGCCAAGTAGGAGAGTATTTCATACAATATACCTTATACCTTTTTATGTCAATAGTAAAATTCACGCATATAAAGTCGCGGACAGAATCCACTTTGTATATCATAAAAATAAATCTTGGTTTAGTTTGATCTTAACTTAGAAAGCTTCTCATGATAACCGAAGCATCATTGATACCACTTATCTAAGAATACTTCAGAACAAACAAAAGGACACTGCCACCATATAGAACTTTAAATTGAAAACTATTCTCCTTTAATACGAAATTTAGGGTAATTGAGGGTACTACGTATTAATTTCACTAATCCGGTTACAACTAAGGCATCAGCCTCTAAAACTATTACTCGGCGCTGAGAGCTTCCAACTGATCCCATTATAACCCTATAAATTGGGAAACCGGACGATGTGAATTATTTAGGTTATTAGCAAATTGTTTAGAATTAATTCCTTTAAAGTTAGTAGTAATAGTATCTTCATATTTCATTTAAGATCACCATTAAATTTTAAACGAAATCAAACGTTAATGGTCATATTCTCGATCCTCGTATTAAGTAAATCGAATTTCAAAAACCTCGTCAATTTTAGCAACTTGTTATATTAGCAGCAGAGAAATAAATTTTAAGCTATTAAGCTAAGACGCCAACGTGATCGCAAACTAAAACTAACTAACTAACTTATCGCAAGAGTAGCCTATAACGAGTACGTACTTCATTAAGTTTGAAATTTTGAATCCTTTTAATAGGTAAGTCAATGTATTATTTACTTTGAATTTTCTACTTTATGCATATTACAATATGTTTCCAGATTAACGCTTTGGGTAGAGAAAAGTTATAAAATCGTCCAATTTGTTTAACGCTTATTGACTCAACGTTTATACACGTCGGCAAAAGATATGTCTGTCTTAAGCTTGCATAGCGTATTAGTATATTAGTGTTTTTTTACACGTGTGTCAAAAGCAGAACGTCAATAATTGTAGTTTATTTTCTATGAGAATATGTAGTGTAGAGCACACAAACTTTAGTGTAGTATAATTAAACTTTTGAAACCCGCCGCCGCCAAAAGTGATATTTTTACAATTTAGGCGTAATTATCAATTACTCACGAATAAAATCAAAATTGAAAGAGTTGCAATGAAAGAGTTAAATATAGCACTCATTAATACCTTTTTACATGCATCAACATTAATTTCAATAATTGACTTGATAACGTCATGGTTTATTTTTAAGAATGAACTTTAAGTCAAATCTGGAGGAAAATCTCTACGTAGCCGGTTAAGTGTGTGATTTGGTGACGAAATATTAAAATTAGAATAAATGACATAATTTGAAGAATCAAGATTTTGTAAGAAATCTTTTCCTATTAAAGTAGTGCTTTTGGTCTTTATTTATCTTGTGACATCGGAAGCTTTTGAAAATGGCCATAACAATAGCGACGCGTGATTGACGAGACTCGGCGGGGCGAGATCAGATCACTTACAGTGATTTTGGCAGCGTTAGAAAATAATTTTGTTATTTACGGGTAATTTAACCAACACCTACCTTCATATTTCATCACTTTAATGTTACTTTCGCTTAGAATTTATATCTATTTACTTATAAGCATTTTATTATTATGTGTATAAGAGATTTAAAAAATTAATAAATTATTATATACTTAAGTATACGTAGTTTAATTTCAAATGTTAAAGACTTATCGAGTTAACTTATCCCCACTTTAACTTATAAAGCACTTTAGCACATCAATAGCATTTGATTGTTTCCAAAATACAAAAATACAATAATTGTAAAATGAGACAAGAATATGACATATACTATACTAGTGTCAGGATTATTATTATCAATTATTATTACATATTATTAACTTTATTTAAATTCTGCCGGTTGTATCCGAATGGGTAGTCCGGCAGGGAGCGGCCGGTCGTAAAATAACTAGTCAAATCATCTAAAAACATGTTTACCGACCCCACTTAGAGTGGGATAAGGACAGGAGAATGATGATGATGATATTTAATTACCTATGATTGTTACAACACGCTTTTAATATGGAGTGAATTTCACACTCATCTGTCAACGCGATAAAAAGCAGTGACTTCAACTCGTCGGAAAAGCAGTTGATTTCAAAATAGCTTCATTTCAGTTAAACAATTACCATCGGATGTCGGAATCAATAAGTGGAATCAACAGCTTTTCCAAGTGCAATAGTCGATTGAATGGTTAAAGTTAGTTTCAGCAGAACTCAGACACTTAACTAGTTAACAGACAAGGTTAACTTTGACTGACAACATTGTTTATATAGACCGGCCATGCTTCGTCGTGGCTCACGTTATATTGAATATAAGCGATGGATATTTCATGATTCTAATACCAATGAGTTAGTTAGGTATTGTAATAAAAATGTTACAGTCATTCAAGGCAAAACATGAAACGTCTATGCGAATAAATAAATTTACGAGCCACTTACACAAAATAAAAAAATTCCTGCCGTTTAAAACTACTGTCGTTATGTTAATAAATATATGATATTAAACGAACTGACGTAAACGAATCGTAATAATATTAAGTTGATGTCTTGCAGATTCTATGTAACTTGTCGAAGTTAAATTAATCAAGTGTAATCAGAAATTAAGAAAACTTTCTAATGTGGTGTTTGGTAAATATCAGACAGCACGTAATAAGGACGTTAAATTGATTTTCATAAAATCCAGCGTAAAATCTCAGGGGTTTTAATGGAGACTACGTATAGAAACATTAGTCTTGGTTAAATATACTCGTAAAACCAAAATCAATGCATAGTAGTACGACTTGAAAAAGAGCTTTTAAATTATTGTGGTTGGATGTATGTTTATGAGGACAATAATTACAGCGATGATCATAATATTATAGTAAAATTGTGTTATAAGACGTATAAGTAACTTATATATAACTTACTAGCTGTGCCACCGGCTTCGCCCGCGTGGAAATCAGCGTGTCACATTTTTTTTCTAGAATTCAAATTTTTTAACATATAAGTAGTTATTGTGAGTTAACCATAAGAGATAGAGACATGCTGTCCCGGACTTTGTTGTAGTAGTTTTATATATCTACAATTATCTAGTACATTATTTTAGCGTATTTCTGCTGCTTTACGCAGCGGACGCGACTAAAGCAAGCAAGTTTTTTAACAACTGCGCGTTTTTTAACAAATCTCTTTAATTTACATAATACCGATGTGTTCTATATACTTAAACCATCCGGAAGTATTGCACTATCTTTTGATGAAAACAGTACAAAAATTCATGGAGTAGATTTTGAGAACATCGATTACATACAGACAGACAGTTTTTTGGGACTTTGTTTTAAAATAAGTATAGAAAGATTACTTATCTTTCTATATTACTTAAGTACCAAAGTTTAGTATATTTGATGATATTGAGTAGGTTATCCTAAATACTTAGGCGCTATGTATCATAAAATTTAAGTCGTAAAGTTAAATATTCTACGTAATCTTGCGTTAAAATTTCATTTTTAATAATGTGATTAAAAACAATGTTAGAAAGGAGTCGAGACTTCCTAAATATTTTCTGACCATAACTTTATTCGCTTCGTCCAAAATTTGCGGTCATTGTTAAAGTCCTTCAGAAAAGTGTATCTAATGATATTCATAAGTTCTTTGAAAGCGCTTGTTGAATGGAATAAAATATTAAAATGAATCGTAATATGACTAAGTATGACGAATGAAGAATTATCACAGTAAATTCAAATAAAATCCCAGTTCTGTCTGATATACCGTCACGCCGTGACAAAAAGCGGTCCACGTAACTTTCTATCACCAGTTCTTGTACCCAATGAGAAGAAGTAGCTAGATACTCAATGGTTGCTCTTTAGAATATTAATTACATTGGGGTCGATTCACACAAAACACAAAATCAGTATTCACGTGTTACTCAGCCGACGTAATATAAAAACGATAATGTTTTCTTTTTCTTGAACAAATGATATGTCGTTTTGTAAGACTAACATGGGACTACACAATACATAAATATTAACAATAATCTCCACGACGCAATAGCATTTTATAGTCGCATCGAATCCACATTCAGAACGGGAATGCCTTCTATATCTCTCTTATCTTTATTTATTTTTTTTTTTTAATTTATTTAGCAACACACAACAGATATGACAACATTGTAATACAAAAACTTAATACTATGACAAATATACATTATTTATTTATTGCCTATCCAACTTGTGCGCCGACAGCATGCTTAAATATTATTTTGTGTTAGTATCTTAACTTATTAATAATTAATAATCACGTAGTTATTATAGAATATTAGTTAGAGTTAAAGTTAGTTTTAAAAGGATTGCAATAATTTATATCGAAAGTGTAAATAGGAATTACCAAAAATGTCAATTTCAGAACTTTTACTAATTTCATTATATAGTTTGCATATACGGTTAATTGGTTTTTGCTGCGATCTTTGAGTTCGCTCCCGAGGAAGCACAAATAGCTTATACATGCGCGAGGATCGGGATGGTAAAGAATACTTTATGAATAACTGTTAATTATCAAAGACTCTTTAGTCTTCCACTCCCAACATTTTTATTATTTAATGGATTAATATTTTGATACCTAAAACAAAATATTCTCTATTTACATATTAAAACGACAGAAGCATACATTTTTAAATATTACTTTCTGAAGTATTATTATTATTTTATTCCTTATTTTCTTTTACTTCCATACTAAAGGCTATTTACTAACAAAGGAATAGCAAATTTTTAAATATTTTATCAGAAATAAAATATGAAATTTAAAAAAAAAAAAATTGTCTACAAGGAGCGGACAAAACATTCAACCGCCCGGTCATTATTGTAATTTATAAATTGCTTGATAATTAATAAAAACAACTCATTTATGTGTTAATTATCATCATTCATCATTATCCTGCCCTTATCCCACTCTAAGTGGGGTCGACACAACATGTTAAAAACTTGTTGTCATATGATTTGGCTACGTATTTTACGATCGGCCGCCTGCCTGACGTCAACTTACCTTATTAGCGATTTACGACACCTCGGTAAAAAATGAGGGCGGTCGATTCTATTCTGCCGGATACCACACGGCCATTATTTGTTTAATTATATCCAATAATTTATTGATTGACGCCTGAATGTTTATAAATGGACCTTTTATGAGATTGACCACTGCTTGATTAATAATTAATGGTAAAACATCTTGAATACGGGAAAAATAAAAAACGTGCCTTTTGTTTCATGACATTTGCCGAGAATGACAGTTTTATTACTTTTTTCTTTTACATAACATTAAAAAAGGTGCCAACATACCCCCGGACGTTGAAAGCTAGTCTTTCAACCAAAATTATTAATAGGCACCGACAGATGACAAATATTAATAAAAACCCTTCTTATTGTCCCTATTAATGTATCAGTAACACATGCTATTCCATCAACTCCTGGATGAACTGCTATTATTCCACAGTCTCCATCGCATATGGTGTAGCTAGTCGTCCTTTATTATGATTAAGGAATTCAATTACAGACCATCCGATACATCAGGCGCTTATTTTACACGTTGCTGTAATTCTGATATTCTTGCGTGTAATCTGCTGGATCTCCGCGGACGAGGATTCAATATCGCCTCTATATTGGCTAGGACGTTTTGAAGTTGCTCATACGTCAAATTACAATTTCTTAACCCTCGGTAGAGATGATGTTTGATTGATTTGACACCGGCTTCTCACAGGTAGGGAAAAAGTGTATGCGGGAATCAAATGGACTTTGAATTCCATCAATGTCCATACTTTCATCCAGTGAATGTAACTTAGTCCTTAAGAAAGATCATTATACGCACCAAGAAATGAGGTACCGTTTGGCAAAGATATTAACGAGTATGCCTCTTCGCGAGATAAGTAGGTATAAAGCTAGCAAAAAAACTGTTGCTTGTTAAACCACCAACCAGCTCTAAATAAGATAGGTTTGGTGATAAACCATATAAAAATAGCAATATATACCTTTATTAGTCTACATCCACGACCTTGGCGATTTGCGCACATAATAGGACTAGCATTGTCGATACATATGTTTTCAAAGGAATGACCACTTGGAAGAAAACGCTCCGGTGGCAAGTTTCCCATTAAAGGAATAATTAGTGTACCTTTCATCTGATGATACAGTACATATAAAAGCCTCCTTAATGGAAGGTAATAATAACTGACTACCAACGAGACTCAACTTTTTATGCTCAAAATCAAAGTAGTTTAGTAAAATAGTAGTGGACTGTATTAAAATGGTTTTTATTAGACATTATACATTATAAAAAATTCGAATTATCTAAACGTCCTCCAACGCGCATTATTTAATAACGAAAATTAAAATACAAACAAATATAAAAATATATGGAGTTCAAATTCCGTAAAAAAATGACAGACATATCGTGAATTCGATAATTATTTAATACGTCATGGTGAGGTATAATATATGAATTATAACTTAAGTTAGGATTTTGTTTAGTCGGTATACGAACTCAAAACCGTACGTCGACGACGACGGTTAAATAAGTGAAGTATGTTTCACAAAGTGTCTCTCAAGAGACTTCTCTTCTGGCAAATAACTAGCGGAGGGAGAACTAACCTTTTCAAGCCGCCCAAAGCGAGTTTGATTAGACCTAAATTTATCCAAATCACTATCAGAAGATGAACTCATTTGAGTAAAATTACACTTTATGACATTTTCTAATAATGTAACATTGTTGTTACTGATAGGTCCGGAAACTATCCACCCTAACTTGGTTTCACATAGGACTGGGTTTCCGTTTCCCAACCTTATAGATTGCGACCCTAACAAGTCCCAGAATAGGTCAGCGCCTATTAAGATGTCCACATCAGAGGGCTTGTAAAATGTAGGGTCCGCTAAACAAATATTAGACGGAATATTAAGTTTCGATAAATCGATTAAAGATCTTGGCATCTGATTAGTAATTAATGGTAAAACGAAACAGTTAAGTTCAGTAGAAAAACTATTACTTAATGACGTCATATTAATACGACACATTTTACCTACGTGTGAAGTCACGTTATTTATGCCAAGAATCGATCCGTCTATTTGATTAGTTATTAAATTTAACCTTTTACATAATCGCTCAGTCATAAAACTTGATGTGCTCCCACTGTCGAGCACTACGCGGACAACTTGCGCGTGATTGTTGCGATCATACAACTTTACTAAAGCAGTTGACAATAATACGTCACGCTGAATAAGCTTACCACAAGGCGTGACATTAGCTGACAAGGCTATACTGCTTGCGCTACTAGCACTAGGTGCTGGAACCGTAGTTGAAGGACGTTCGGATACGGTATCATGAAAATTATCGTTCCGAAAATTAACACTCTTG
This sequence comes from Morpho deidamia, assembly GCA_947086505.1. Classification (NCBI taxonomy): domain Eukaryota; kingdom Metazoa; phylum Arthropoda; class Insecta; order Lepidoptera; family Nymphalidae; genus Morpho; species Morpho deidamia. The sequence continues at coordinate 9,641,241 of CAMTZC010000007.1, read as the reverse complement.
GCCTCTGATAAATGAATAAGAGTATTATGCCTCCGTTTACATAGTTTGCAACCTGGTTTTTTACAATGATTGGCAAAATGACCGGCACGAAAACAATTATAACATATTTTATAATTCGGCAATAATTTGAAACGCTCGTAATTACTCAGTGAAAGAAACTGCGGGCAATTACCTAAATGATGGTCACCCTTGCACTTAGGGCAAATCTTAGTAACAAAGTCTGTACCAGAATTCATAGGACTTTGAGTAGCAACCATCGACTTTAATTTAGGAACCGCTTTGACAATATTATGAGTAGAATTATTACGTGACAGCTCTAAGGTTTCAGATCAGCGCGATTACGTATAAATTGAATAAACAATTCAAATGTCAAAGAATTATTTTTATCAACGCGACCCTTACGATACGAAACGTTGTTTCATCTAACTTGCGAGTAACAATATAGATTAAAAGAGTGTCCCACTGCTTAACCGGTTCACCCAATGATTCTAACGCACGTAAATTTTTATTTAATTGATCAATTAATTGTTTCAAAACAGTTGAGGATTCCTTAGTAATATTTTCAATATTAAATAATGCGGACACATGGTTCTGTATTAATAACCTTTTATTGTCAAAACGATCGCACAGTAACTTCCACGCTACTGAGTAATTACTTGCCGAAAACTCAATCGATGTTATTACCAAAGCAGCGGATCCTTCCAGGGATGCACGTAAATAATGAAATTTATTTATCTCATCTATATCTCCATTTGAATGAATGAGGCTAGTAAAGGTATCATGAAACTCTAACCAATTTTCGTATGCCCCACTAAATTTGGGCAATTGTATGGTGGGAAGTTTAACAAGCTTATGATTGGCGCGGGTGATTTTATTACTACTGACCGAGTCATTATCGTTATTAAATCTACATAAAATACTTTGAGCCTTAGCTAAGGCTTTGTAGTACCGTGACTCGAATTCTGAACGTTCAGCAAACTGAATCTCGACATCGTCAACAACGCATTCCAGACGTAACTGCACCTCATCATATTGGTGGTACAAAGATTCAATCTTACCCATACGCAGCTGCAATTCTTTCACATCGGACAAATCGAATGATTTCATATTTACCGCGTCCAGATAAGTAATAAAAGCAGTTAATCGGCCTTTAAAACTCCCTCGCTTCTTAATTAACTCCTTTTCCTCAGCCATTCTAGGTGACGAGTGCAATCCTCCGTTTATTTAATAATATCTCGATCCGGCTCGAAGATGACCAATGAATGATTATAAATGGACCTTTTATGAGATTGACCACTGCTTGATTAATAATTAATGGTAAAACATCTTATAAAACGGGAAAAATAAAAATGTGCCTTTTGTTTTATGACATTTTGCCGAGAATGACAGTTTTATTACTTTTTTCTTTTACATAACATTAAAAAAGGTGCCAACAACGCCTGATGCACTGTAATCAAATGTAACTTATACGTAACATAAGTGTAAATTTTCAATTCAATTTTGGTGTAATAAAATGCATATGCGACCAATATTGTCAAAAGTATTTATTGTTATCTTACTTTAAAATTTACATGTGTGGCTGAGACGTGAATTTGACGTTTTGATTATTTGGAGCTTTGAAAAAGTCGTGTAGGCAATTCCTCTAAGGAATCAACTAGATAGACATATCAAATATTTTCCATACTAAAAGAACTTAAAAAGACTTTAAAGGCTTTCATCCAATCTAAATTGTGAAGTACTTTTGAAACATCATACGAAATTCTTAGTTATATCTATAGATCTTTTCCCTTACTTCATATAGCAATAAAAGTTGATTTAAATTATATTATAACAAATTTTCTATATGATTAATTACATACAACTAAAAAAAATGTTGTATTCAATAAAATTCCAATCTGATTTTATACATTGAAATGTATGACGCCATAATCAAAATTTTAAGCATTGTAAAGTTATGTGTACCTAACAACTAGGTCCATCCCATATGAAAAAAAACAGATTCAATTAACGTGATGCATATATCTAAAGTAACGGCCTGTTATTTTTCCACTCCTAGGCGCTACTCTCTCTGCTATTGGAGAGAAAGGTTGGAGCTAAGATCTACCACGCTGCTCCAACTAGGATTGGTAGGTTACACATATCCCCAGAATTCTCTAGAGATATGCAGATTTCTTCAAGATGTTTTTCTTCACCAAAAACCGTGTAACGAATTCCATTTATCAATTAGACACAAGTTTTAACCTGCCAGGGGTTTGAACCCGTTCCCGAAAGAGTCGCATGGTCCAACAGCTTGATACATATCTAAACGCCATTATTTTATTGCTTAAGTTACGCCCCCACAAATTATACAGAATGGCCTAGAATGGCCTGGTAACGGAAATTGTTACAAGTACACCTGGCAATTTCGCCCACAAAATTAATTTAGTTGGGTGGACGTTGTAAAACTTTCATGTTACTTCTCTTATTTACTGTTCGAACACGACACATTTCAAGATAGGAACTTGGCAAATAGATATCGTTTAGTGCTGTTCGGGGCAACCTATTGAATTGCTTTTGCCAATATCTGTAACTTACACTAGCCATGTATCCATGTAGCCATCTATATATGTTACTAGCTGACGCGGCGACTGTTGTTTTCTGTTATTATTTTTTATTCGTTTTTATTTATTATTATTCCGTGGATATTATTATATTATTTTAATTTTTATCTTCAAGAACTCATAGATATTCATAGCGAACGAATGTTAATCGATGAAACCAGATCATAAAGTCTATAGGTTGCAAATATTGATGAATTAAGACAAAAGAGCGGCTACAGTTAGAGTGCCTTTGAATTTCACTTGAATTGTAACATTGCTCAATAAAATCCAAGATTTTCCCTTGATTTGTTCTGCCAGTGCTCGTCGCAATCGAAGCGAGAATAATCGTCTTCATTACGTTCCACTTCTTTTTGATTTTTATCTTTATTGGTCTCAGTTCTTGATTTAGTATAAGTATAGTGAGCTCACGGGAGACGATAAGACCTCGTACCCCCTACCAAGGGTTCTCGCGTTCAAACATTAACTTACTTAAAGTAACGGCCTGCTACAATCACATTACTGGCCATAGGCTTCCTCTCTCCGTTTGTGGAGAGAAGGGTTGGAGCTAAGACCTACCATGCTGCTTCAATGCGGATTGGTAAGTAACATATATCCCCAGAATTATCTTGAGATATGCATGTTTCCTCACTATGTTTTCCTTCAACGAAAAGCATATGATAAATTGCAATTATCAATAAGACACGTGAATCCAAAAACTTACTTATTTTAGGAAAAATTTCGTGTATATAGTAAGTAACCTGGCAATCCGCATTGGTGCACCGTGGTCATTGCAGGTAGTATCATGACGTACTGATTTAGTGTTAATGTATAGAAACGCTATCGCTAACGCCCCTTAAAGAACTTACGAATAAAGGCCTAATATGGGCTTCAAACTTCACGTGTTATTAATCGGCCTAACCCGATAGATAAGACGTGAGTATAGCCTTAACTATTAATACAACTCACGATAGCCTTAATTCAAAAACGTACTGAATTTATTTATACATTTATATATAAATATTGAGTTAAGTGAGACCGCCGTGTGGCATCCGGCTAAGTAGAATAGACCACCCTCATCTGTTACCGAGGTGTCGTAAAAGGCGACTAAGGTAAGTTGACCCACCGTGTGATATCCGGTTGAGTAGAATAGACCACCCTCTCTCTTACCGAGGGGTCGTAAAATACGTCTAAGGTAAGTTGACGTCAGGCAGACGGCCGGTCATAAAATACCCCACTTATAGTGGATAAGAGCAGGAGGAAGAAGGAAAAAGAAGATTGAGTTAAGTGACAAAAGTATAAAACTAAGTGTAATGTTATTATTATTCTTAAATTTATTTTCAAATCAAATATAAATATCTGCGGTTATATTTAAATACAGCAGAATCTGTGAAATTATTTTTTAAATAGATTATCTTTGTGTGTACAATAAGCTTTATAGCAGACAAAGTTTTCACATTTCATGCTTTCTTTGTAAACCTGTATCTAGGCCTCGGAGAATAAAAAGTAAAAACGCATTTGAATACCTTGAACTACATCGCGGCATTGTGAGAGAAAACTTTGAAAAACTAATCTCGGGTAAAGGCGCTGAAAACCAAGTTGGAAACTCTAATAGGAATCTTAGATAAAAGATAAACAGTGCTGAGGGCTAACATTTCCTTTTAGAAAAATATAAATTATTTTCGACTACCAAATGTTTCCTTTCTATATGGAACTGAGAACGTGGGTAACTTTCAGTAATATTCTCAAAATATATATCTTCTAAATAAAAAGATTAATATGTTAAAAATGTATTTTATAATAGCTAACCTTGACACGCTTACCGTGGCTTAGTCTAATATTAATATTAATAAACGCTCACAAATATTTGGATTTCTTGTTCACAATGAAAATACAAAATTCTCAAGTCAAGTAGACTAATACTTGAATTTGGTGGAAGCAAACATTTTTGGACATATGATTGAAAAAAATGGAAGTAAATAAATTTTAAAAGAAATTTTAGACATAAGTTCCATACAAAATAGCAGTTAATAAATGAATAAAATATACTATTTTAATAGAATTAGTAATTGAAAGATTAATGTAGAAATGCAATTAAGTTAACAAATTATTCTATAGTCGTATATATAAATGCAAATGTTAGAGGGACTTGGAAAATAACGGAGGAGGACTGTACTCACTTAGAGGTCCTCAGCGGGCGATGGAGCGATTTATGATTGGAGTATCTCTACGTGATCAAATCAAAAATGAGGAGATCCGTAGCACAACCAGAGTAGCTGACATAGCTCATCGTGTCGCGAAGCTGATGTGCGAATGAGTGGGGTACATAAGCTGTGATAGTCTAGCGGTGAGACCGTGTGACTCTCTAGAGACGACATAGATTCAAACCCCGGGCAGGCACCAATAAGTTTTTCTATTAAAACTTATGTGTCTAATTGATAATTGCAATTTATCACACGCTTTTCGGTGAAGGAAAACATCGTGAGGAAACCTGCATATCTCTAGAGAATTCTAGGGATATGTGTAATCGTGGTAGCTCTTAGCTCTAACCCTTCTCTGCAGAAACGGGGAGAGGAGGCCTATTCCCAGCAGTGGGATTGTAACAGGCTGCTACTTTTACAAAAATTTAGGCAAATATCTATAAAAAAATTAGTAATTTTAACCTGAAAGACCCTTCTAAAGTCACATTTATTTCACATCTCTGTCAAGACCTATTCTCAAAGCGAAAGTTACCTTTATAACGAAAAGGTCAAATTGTAATAATAAAAGATTCTGTATTTTGTGAGTATTATATACGCAAAATATTCTGTAGAACGGCAGTACCTACAACTTAATTAACATACAAATTGTAGCATGTTAATGGAGGTGATAAAAGTAAAAAGGTAAAGTAATAGCCTGTTACTATAGCATAGGCAAAGGCCTTCTCACTTCTTTTAGGAAGAACGGCTGGTGCTTACCTATCATGCTGCTCCAATGCGTACCGGTAGGTTTAACATCCTGATGATTTATAGATATGCAGGCTAGATATCCTCGTGCTGTTTTCTTCTATCGAAAAACGGGTGATAAATTTCAAATATCGGAACACGGTCTCCCCGTTCGGCTATTACAGTTCAGATCAGATGAAAGTGATATCTATACTTATTATAAAACAAAGTCACAAAAAGCTGTCTGTCTGTATGTAATCAATTTTCTCAAAATCTACTGAACGAATTTTTGTAAGGTTTTCAACAAAAGATAGTGAAATACTTCCGGATGGTTTAGGTAAATAGTACATAGCGGTATTATATGATTGTGTCGAAGAGATCGCGCAGTTGTTAAAAAACTTGCATGCTTTAGTCGCGTGCGCTAGGTAAACCAGCAGAGATACGCAAAACTAATGTAGTAGAGAATTATAGATCCATAAAAATACTACTAAAAAGTTAGCGAATAGCACGTCTCTATCTCTAATGGTTAACTCACAATAACTACTTATATGTTTACAATATGAATTCTAGAAAAAAAATTGTGACACGCTGATTTCCACGCGCGCGAAGCCGCTGGCACAGCCAGTACACCATATACTAAGTATCTCTTACTGTAGATCTATTATTCTATTTTGTATTAGGTACATATTTGTAAATGCACATTTAAATAAGGACATGTAATACTTATAAAAAATTTACTAAGGATACCAAAATGCAATAGTGGCTGTAGTTTTATATTTATAGTAACAAGTATATTTGTCAAAATGTATGTCTTTATATCTGTATTACGCCGTGTGGCATCCGGCAAATAGAATAGACCATCCTCATTTCTTACCGAGGTGTCGTAAAAGGCGACTAAGGTAAGTTGACGTCAGGAAGGCGGCCGGTCGTAAAATACGTAGCCAAATTATGTGACGACATGTTTGTAACATGTTGTGCCGACCCCAATTAGAGTGAGATAAGGGCAGGAGAATGGTGATGAATATATGTCTTTATATCTCCATCTGTCACTCTGTTACGGTTTCACGGCTCATCCGCTTGAGCAATATTAAAAAAATGGCACAATTGAAGCTTATATACCGGGTTGAAATATAGGATATAACAAATCTCGTATTTCCTTCGGCAATAGGAAAACAAAATAATGTACAATATGGAATATTTCAACAATAAACGAGATGGTAACGAAGTCGTGAATTAATAAAAGCGGCTTAAAATATATCCAATCATTATCTCTATTGCCTTAGTTTTCAACAATACTCATTACATTTTTATAGAAACTAACTTTCAGAGAGATAGTCAGGAAAATTAAAATATGATAGGAATCCCGCAAAGCTCTAATTTCCTGCAAATAAGTTTCAATAGTGGCCGGACGTTTCAGCGCTTTTTCCGGTTTCAACACTCAACTAAAATTCTTTCCATTCAATTTATATTTCACTTTATTATGAATCACAATCATTTGGAATACATCTTTCGGTACATTTGATTATTGTGGAGCCTACGAATTTGTCTACATTGACTTTGTTACCTAAGTAAATAATTGATAATTTATTATATTAATTCTACTTCCACTATTTATAATAATAATAATGCAAGTATTATTATTATAAATAGTAAAGTAGTAATATTAAGTATATTTTTTGGACAATTACACACACGGCTGTCTGTCCCCAAAATAGGTAACTTAATACTTGTTTTATTGGTGACAGACAACTAGTAAATATATTCATATATAGTTTTTTAATACATTTCGTACTACTGGGAAGTAGTAAGAAATGTATTCTTCTTTCTTACTGTTGTGTCGTAAAAGGCGACTAAGGTAAGTTGACGTCAGGCAGGCGGCCGGTCGTATAATACGTAGCCAAATCATGTGACAACATGTTTGTAGCATGTTGTGCCCACCCCACTCAGAGTGGGATAAGGGCAGGAGGATGATGATAGTTTTATACTTTGTTAAAATTTATACATCCATTCTCAAAGAATCAACAAGTTGTTGATAGATAATGTTGGCCCTAATCGGGAGTTGAATCCGCGATCCTCGAATCTGAAGGCAGGGCTGCAACCAAATTCGCCAACAGGACAGTAAAAATAAACAATACCTTAAATAAGAATGGAATATCGATCTTCTCGAATGATTTCTTTTAACTCTGGTGGCTCGTTGTTAATTATTAACGAATATAAAATACGAATATGAAGAATGAAGAATATTTTGTACTCATCTCCTTAAATAGGTCATAATAACTCAGATTGATGAGTCGAGGAACAAAATTAATTAATACGTCCAGTTCTAGTGACGACGATTAATGGTATAGTTTATAGACTATAATAAATCAATTATTTATATAGTTATTAAAACAAATGCATCTGTAATTTATATTTATATTAGTGCTACCCGAAAACACATCCGCCTCAACTTGAGAGGTGAAATACCTTAAATTATGTACTTTTGTATTTCCATGTCCCCGATGGAAAAACGGGATATTTATATCAATCTTCAAATGTACTAAATTTCATCAAGATCGCTCCAGTGGATTAGCCGTGAAAGCGTAACAGAAAGACTTACGGATTTATAGTATTCATATGGTTTGTTAACTTTGAATAAAATAACAATCGGCTTATAAAGTATAAATTTTTATTAGCTTCGAAATGATGGTAATGACAATTTTTAAAAAAAATTATCACTTGCTTTTATGTCTTGGTGTTTCAATTTGATTGACGAAAGAGAAACATTTCGTTTAGTCAGTTAAACTAAAACATAGTAAATATGAAAGCCCCTTGTAACTCATAACATCATTCTCCTGTCCTTATCCAACTCTAAGTGGGGTCGGCACAACAGTTGTAAACATGTTATCATATTATTCGGCTACGTATTTTACGGCCGCCTGCCTGACGTCAAATTACCTAAGTCGTATTTTACTACCCTCGGTAAGAAAGAGTGTGGTCTATTCTACTCAGCCAGATACCACACGGCGGCTGGACTATTCTAAGTCGCCTTTTACGACACCTCGGTAAGAAATGTGGGTGGTCTATTCTACTCAGCCGGATACCACACGGCATAATTCAATAAATAAATTAAATGAGATTTCTAGGACTTGAACACGTCAAAAATTGGTGAGAGTTACTCGTTGTCACCGCTTTGCCATAACGGGGAGATTACAATTTTATTTAGTGTTAATTAAAAGTTAAATTCAAAATATTCTTTTAGTAACAAGTAAACTTGTGAACTAGTGCTTTTGAATCGTTAACCCTACTGCTGGTTCGGAGAGCTGTTCCTACCGAGAACAGCCAGCAAGAAACTCGGCGGTTGCTCTTTTAAAATATAAATCTTTTAACTATGTACATCATTACTGTCTTGTACAGGGTAGAAGCGCAGCTATATCCACACATTCTTATCATCTAAGTAATCCTCAACAATGTAGTAAGTAGGCTTTCTGTATCAGCCTCTTTTTAACAGTGGTTTTAAAGTGCTGTAATGGCAAGGTTAAAATTGATCGCGGAATTCCAGAATCTTATACCCAAACCCACAAACAATTTACGCACCTTTGCTAGGCGCAAAGCAGGAGCCGCAAGCTTATGTCGGTTCCTACTTTGTCTATTATATACACTATGTAGCATTCGATTCTAATTTGTAATTGATAAATGGTTTATGTATTGATATCAGGCTTCCGACGAGCTTATTCAACTGTATCTCGCTGAAATGCCACCTCTTGGATTTGAGTCGTTCATTACAGTTGATTAAATAGCTCGCTCAAGTAAAGTCAAGGAAATTCTGTTCTGCGGTATTGAATAATTTTGAAATATTCAGTTCACTTATTAACTAGTACAGATAAAAGCAGCTTTTACTAATGAGGGCATCATAACATAAGTTAAAATATATAAATAACTATACAATAACACACAAGGTCCAGCTCCAAAGTAAATAACTTAAAACTTGTGTTATCGGTGGCAGGCAAGATTCCAGAGGCAGAGTTCCATACATATGTCGGCGCGGTGACTTAACACCCTTCTTATAGACAACATGTACATCCGGCAAGGGGTTTTGACTGACAGGTCGCCATGGTGACGATCATTTAACGAGATGGGATAAAATGCCATAAGGAGAATGCCTGGATGCTAGCTATTCTGCTTAAGCTTCGGCCTCGTATACTTGTTCTTGTGCCATCAATTAAGAGTCTATAATAAATTTCCACAATCTACTTTAACTTTACCATTACTACAGTTTAAAAATACTATTAAAAAAAGGCTAATTCAGAAAGCCTATTATACTATTGTAGATTACGTAGCCGATAACAATGCGTGGATAAAGCTTCTATTCAACCCTGTACAAGACATTGATAACTACTATATGTAACTAGTGATAAGAATTATTCTTTGAAAAGAGCAACCGCCGAGTTTCTTGCTGGTTCTTCTGGCAGGAACGGCTTTCCGAACCAGCAGTAGATGTTGACGATTCAAAAGCACTTGTTTACAGGTTTACTCGATAAAGAATATTTTGAATTTCAATATGAATTTGAATGTTATATTTCGAGTGTTACCGATAGAGGGATTTAACGTGGATGCATTAAAAGATGTAAATCCTGATTGGTGTTTCCATAATATTGGATCTTCTACCGACTATCCTTATTTTTCCTTATTAATATTATAAATGCGAAAGTCTGTCTGTCTTTCTGTCTGTCTGTCTGTCTGTCTGTCTGTCTGTCTGTCTGTCTGTCTGTCTGTCTGTCTGTCTGTCTGTCTGTCTGTCTGTGTCGTTTTCACGGCCAATCCGCTGAACTAATATCAATGAAACTTGGCACAATTGTTCCTTATAAACCGGGGTAACATATAGGCTATAGAAATCCTGTTAATTCAACAGGAATAAAATGACGTTAGAAAACGCCATCTATAATAAACATAATAAGTTATTTTTATTTACAATTTGTCATAGTTACTAATATATTAACGGCCTGGAATCGAGCCCTTTAAGTCAAATCTGTAATTCAAAAGAGGCGGAAGTTTTTAAATTTTTTGATTTCTGTTTACTGGATAAATGTAATGATTTATAAATTTGACAGCTATTACAACGTATAATAAATATAATTAATACGCGCTATTTACTAAAATTAATAAACTATGCTTGCGAAAACACGATAAATCTCTCTGTTTTCCCGATTGTGAGTATCAAATGCAAACCTGAAAAATATTCTCTTAATACGAAAAACTTTTTCATTGCTCGCTTTCATTATTTGGAGTCTGGATCTTTCAAAAGTTCAATTCAGGATGTATCCGAAGATTACAGCAGATTGTGATCTACATACTCAAATGCGAAATCAGCTACAGATAACATAACTTATTATTTTGTTATGTACTATGTATTGTTCCAAATAAACGTTTTAAAATAAAATATATATATTTTAATAAATGTATTAAGTTATGTTGTCTATTGCTGACGTCCGTGAGTCACAAAATGGCGGCCACTGAAAATCGGTGTTCGAGTTTTCGGATCAAAGCTGAATGGTTACCTATTTTGTGACGTTACACCACGCCTTTAAAAAATAAATATACATATATTTTTGTATTATTTCATGTATGTGATGTGTACGTCACAAATAAAGTTTTTCTTTCTGTCTTTCTTTCTAAATTCGGAGATATTCACTCAATATAAAGAGCAATTTACTGCATATCACTGTTGTCATTCAAAGATAAAACCTTTAAAAACGGTATCAAAACAAGACTCATATTAGTCCGTGATCATCACACCGATATGCGGGCTTCGGAAACGTTCGCGCAAAATGAGGGGCAGTTAAGTGCGAATCGCATACGCCATTCGCCTTTTGCAGGCAATTTAAGCTAACGTTAAATTACCACACGTGTATATTTTTATCAAAAAGGGTGGGTCTACAAATACAAGATTCAAGCTTCAAAATCGTACAAAAAGTACAAAGATTCGAGTAACTTAATTTTTACTCTCTTAGGGACTGCAATTCATTAAAGGATTAACTAGATATTGTATTATTTCTGAAAGTAAAGTAATGGTAATGTCATCATATTTCAATTGGATTAACAGGATTTATACAGCTTTCATATTACCCTGTGTATAAGTATTTATTCTATCAAATTTCATCGATATTGGGTCAGCTGATTTGCCGTGAATACGTAACAGATAGACTTTCGCATTTACTTTTCGTATTACTAACTTTTGTTGTAATAGCTAAGTTGAATTTATCCAGTAAACAGAAAACAAAATATAAAAACTCCATTAAATAACAGATTTGACTTGGCCTTAATGGACTTGATTCCAGGCCATCAGTAAGAAACTTTGACACATTGTCAATAAAAAAACTTATAATGTTGATAATAGATTGTGTTTTTAAACGTTCGCGCAAAAAGCAGGGGCAGTTAAGTGCAAATCGCATTCGCCATTCGCCTTTTGAAGGCAATTTTAGCTAACATTAAATTAGTACAGGTGTTTTTTTATTCAAAAGTAGTTTTTTTATTCTTGTCTACAAAGACAAGATTCAAGCTCAAAGATTGGACAAAAAGTACAAAGATTCAAGTAATTTAATTGTACTCTCATAGGGAGTGCCATTCCAAAAATGATTCACGACATATCATATTATTTATGAAAGTAAAGTAATGGTAATGTCATCGTATTCCTGTTGCATTCACAGGATTTCTATCGTCTTTATGTTACCCTGATGTAAAAAAGTTGATCGTGTCGAATTTTATCGATATTGGTTCAGCTGATTTGGCGTGAAAACGCAACAGGCAGGCGGATTTTCGCATTTACTTTTTTGTATAACTTACATTAATTTTACATTTTGAAAGCTTAGTTAGATTTTTCCAGAAATATTAAAACTTTATTTATTTATTTATTTATGTACCAAAATTAAAATATATAAGAAAATACTTATCTCTATAAGAGATCTCTGCCAGCGACTCTTGGTGGTTTGATAGTAAGTGGAAACGTAGGTACATTAATAGTTAATAGATATATTATTAAAAACACTATAAAACAAATATAAATTAAATATGGATAAACTTACTAGAGCTGTGATAGCCCAGCGGTGAGACCGTGCGACTCTTTCGAGGGGAACACGAGTTCAAACCCGGGTAGGCACCAATGAGTTTTTCTATTAAAACTCATGTGTCTAATTGATAATTGCAATTTATCACACGCTTTTCGGTGAAGGAAAACATCGTGAGGAAACCTACATATCTCTAGAGAATTCTAGGGATATGTGTAACCTACCAATCCGCATTGGAGCAGCGTGGTAGGTCTTAGCTCCAATCCTTCTCTCCAAAAACGGAGAGAGGAGGCCTTAGCCCAGCAGTGGGCATAACAACGGGCTGTTACTTTACTTTACTTTACTTTAAACTTACTATCTTATAATCATAAAATAGAATACATATATATAATACAAGGTAATACACTAATACTAATACAAAATATAATAAACCTACATAGATATAAGTTATGACAGCGAGGAAAGGTAGTGTTGCTTTAGTCTAAGTTTGAAGATGTGCAAAGAAGGAGAGTCTTTAAAGATACTATCTGGTAAAGAGTTCCAAAGACGGGATGCAAGGACTGTAAAAGACTTAGAGAAAAACATATATAAACATAGTTTTATAAGAAGGCACCGCCAGTGATTTAACTGCCACGCAAGAGCGTGCAGGTCTTACACGAGGGAGAGCCATGTGAAAGCGCTCACGAAAATAAAGAGGTGAAGAACAATTAAGAGTTTTAAAAAGCGTGGTGAGGATATGAATATTCCGGCGAAGGCGAATAGGGAGCCACTTTAGTTTGCATCGAAATTGAGATATATGATCAAATTTGTGAAGTCCAAATATGAAACGGATGCACAAATTTTGAAGACGTCGAGTTTGTTGAGTAGCTCCTCAGTTGCATCCAAGTAGCACACGTCAGCATAATCGAAGAGAGGAAGCAAAAGGGAATGTGCTAACATGATTTTGGTTTTAAAAGGAAGGAAATTCTGCAATCGTCTCAATGAGTGAAGTGAGAAATGCATACGTCTGCTAACTTTATTAATATGAGCTGACCAAGATAGGTTACAGTCAGATATTAGTCCAAGATTTTTGGCGTGATTCGTCAGGCATATTTGTGTACCGTTGTATTTAATCATCGGTAGATTGCTGATTGGTGATTAAGTCAACTAGACTACGCAACCTCGCACTCCCTATTATTAACTCTTTCGATGGATTAACAATGAGACTATGAGAATTAGCCCAGTTCTTTATTCGTGTTAGGTCCATGTTAATTTCATGCACTGCAGAAGCAAGGTCAGTAACAGTGGCGTGCCTATAAAGCTGCAAATCGTATGCAAAGAGATGGTAGTGAGAAGTAATTACATTGGAGATTTCGTTTATAAAAACAGAGAATAATAGAGGAGATAATACGCCGCCTTAAGGTACGCCGGCACAAAGTTCAACCCACTCAGAGGAAACATCATTAGAAAACAACTCTTTGCCGGCTCTATACTATATTAAAACTTTTTTTTAAATAACTCTTTCGATGCAAGTCAAACAACGTGATATATATAACCTTTTTCAAATTACAGATGTGACTTAACTTTGATAGGTAGATGGCGTTTCCTAATTTCGTGCTATTCCTGTTAAATTAATAGGATTTCTAGAACCTATATCATAGCCTTTAAGTTACCCTGATGACGAGTATAAGCATTAATTGTGCCAAATTTCATTGATGTTGGTTCAAGAGAAGTATTTTATATAAAAGTAAAGATTATACTAAAAAGTTATTAAACGAATGTTTAAAATTTTTGTGAAAAATTTTATATCATGTTTTTAATTAATCAGAAGGCCCAATAGAGTCTCACATTAACAGATAAACTGAAAGATGCTGCTGCCCACTAAGAGAAGTTTTACAATTTTTTATGGTTTTGTTTGAATCTTTCCAGTGCAAATCAATATCTTTGCTAAATAATAGTAATGGCATGAAGGAAATCAAATTTAATATGGACTTTCGAGTAGCGTAATAAATGCAACAGGAATTGCTATTTAACCCACCGGATCGATCTGATTTTTGTGATGGAGTGATAGAAGCTACTGAGTATTACAGAACTACGGTCCACGCGGACGAAGTCGCGGGTAATAGCTAGTACATATATAATTTTTAAATAGATACTTAAATACACAAATACACCCAGACTCAAAGAACCAACAAATTGTTGATAGAAAATGTTGATCCTCGTTAGGAATCGAACCCGCGGCCCGCGGATCTGAAGGCAGGGATCTGAAAACTTAATATCTCAAAGCTGCAATACAAAGACATATGTTTTCTCCCATTTATTACAGATCCTACTCGTAGAAGTATCGGCAGTTGCTTCCGACAGTCATAACCTACCACGAACAATAAAAAGAATTATTTTGATTGACTCAACAAAAATATAATTAAGTAATAACGTGAATAATAAATTTGAAAATATTTATTATCTTTTATCAATGGCCAGAACATATATGCGCTATTACCTTATAAAATCCACAATATCCTTCCAATTTTCTTTTGTCTATTTGTAAATAGATCGGGTGTCTCCGCGATTTTTTGAGCTTTTCCGCAGCGTAGTTGCTAAGAGCATTGTAAGATCTGAACGTTTATCGGTGATTCAACCTACATGCCGTCCTAATTGTACTTCAACTTCGTTAGCGTTGGGCGTTCCGTAACTTCTACGGATCTCCTTATATTTAGATAGATTTTATCACGCAAAGATACTTCGAGCAAATCTTTTTCCCTAGATAATTTATAGAATTAGGCGTTACTTTACGGAGATCCATAATACAAAAGTAATAATAAAATTATTTTGCTATAATCCGCGATACAGTAAATAGAAAATATATATAGTCCTAAATGTATAGTGGACTATCCGTTTTTCATATCCGTCACATGCAGGATTCGTAAAAACGTATGCAAATACCTCTACCACTGCCACCACAATACACAAGCACTACACACGTTCACTACCACAAACTCAACAATCGTTTCGCCCCACAACCAAAGCATCATCAGGAGATAGACTCCACAACAAAATCGCAAAGCTTTATCCAAACTTTATTGTTATATAGTAATCGGTTCAACCCCACCATTTATTTTATCTCCGAACACGTTCAACAAGCTTGAACTTGAAACATTTATCTGATCGTTAATGAGGGTGCCATTGTTATGCTTAATGATTTCTAATTGTTCCATAGCCCGCTTATATTATAGAGGGTGGCGACATTAACAGATACATGAGATAAACGGATTTGGCTTCAAAACCCTTATAAGAAAAAACAAATATCACCATTATTCCTGACTTTATCCTTCAACAAATTCCAGTTAAAATTCCATACCATAACTATAACACATAAATAAAATGAAAGACAAACGAATAGCGGTACAAGAGTAACGTTCATCAACAGGTAAGCCTCAAGAAAGCATTCACGCCCGCACGGCAGCTATTTATCGCCTTTAACTGCTATAAAGATGTTTTGAAACACGCATTTAACAAGAATAAAAGCAGGCACGCGAGACGCATATCGTAATGTTACAGGGAATAGATATTACTCTCTTGCCCTTTTTATGTGATACATTGTATATTTTGTTTGCACTGATTTTAATTAATCGATTTCTTCGTATGTTAGCAATGGACGAAAACAGCTGGACTAAGACAACTTTTAAAATAATTTCCATGTCTTATGTGTTGCTCGAATTCAGTTGCTCTTTACTAATTGAGGTGTTCTACCGACCTAACGAGACATAGTCTACCAACACTACATTTTTATGGTACGAGTTATATACTCCAATACCTTCAGACTCTAACGTCCTTCGGTTCTACGAAGTATATTTATCACATAAACCCCATTTGAAACTTTAGCTTCACGACCATTTTGGCAACGTTAGTAACTTTGTTTCTTTATTTCTGATTTATTCACACTGAAACACTATGAGTATAACTTTACAATTAACAATTACCTTTTGAGCGTAACTAAAAATTTTCTCTTAATAGTGAAAAATATTACGTATTATTATATATGGTCTGTCTTGACTTGTCCATAACACCAAAAATGGCGCCCGAAAAAGATAATTGCTCACGAGTTCAAATTAAGTCTACAAATAATGTTCATGTCGGAATACTGATGTCCCTTACATTTCAAAGCTCAGGTGTTTTGTCTGATGAACAAAGTAGAAACCACTTTTCACTTAAGTATTAACATTATAAATTCAGAGTACTATGTGTATACACATTATGTATATTACTTTTGTTATATTACTGAGTTGGAATCCTCAGTGCTTCGGTTGGGTGATTTTTAATATTATACTTAAATAAAATTAACACAATCTAGGTAATGTGATATTAAAAATATATCTGAATATATCTTTTAGGTATTCATTTTTTATTTTTTTATTTACAACAAAAATGTGCAGATTATGTCTTAAATTACTTACACGCTAGTACTATAGAAATCATGCCCACGTGGAATGGTCCCAAGAATGCTGACAGCGTTTTCGCGTTAAATCGCTAAGCTGATTCTTTGTGCGAAAAAGGAATCAGCCCTCTTATCGCCTGAAGAGGCAATTGACTGAGTTGTTAAAACGGATATTTTTTGCACTTTAACTTCATGGCCCTAGGGTTTCAACTACAAACGGTACAATTATTAATTAATTATAATGCTTTTGGTAATATTGTGAATATTTATTTTATATATACAATTTACATGTGATACATTGTTAATAGATAAAAAATACCATCTTGTACGTATATTGTCATATTAAATTTGTAAACTAAAAATCTTATTCATTTGAGAACTGGACTGTGTGCTTTTTTTTCTTTATGCTCAATATTATTTTTAACTGTAAACTTTCCGACTTTAATAGATAACACATAACAGTTTCCTTCAATGAACGTTGAGATAAATAGCAATAATACCCCTTACAATCTCGAATTTTCATCTTATATTATCGGTTACCATGAAAAAAAAAGCAAAATTAGTATTTTAGTTTAAAAATCTTGATAAAATAAGATTGGCACTGGCTAAGATGAAATCGGATTAAGAATCTTGAGTATAATTAATTGGCAAAACAACTCTGCTAATTAAGTAACATGAAGAATTAAGTTTCTGCACCCTCAGGCTGCAGTAGGCTAAAATCCACGTTGGTCGAGCGACTAATTAAATTTCTCACCAACAAAACCTTCTCTCGTCGACAAGTTACCTCTACTGAATAATTTCGTTTTAAATACGAGCTACCTGTAAAAAGAATTTTTCACCACCTATTTACTAGTTTTAATTAGTAATTTAATATGGCTAATGTGAAAAAATACATTGTCAAGGAACAGTTTTAAATTAAATTCAACGTTATTTGTATGAGAGATGAGCAGTAATTAAATTAGGACTGACCAAAAAGTATGGTATACTTTTATATAATTACTAGGATATAATATAATACGGAGATATATTTTGCCGTGTGGTATCCGGTTGAGTAGAATAGACCACCATCATTTCTTACCGAGATGTCGTAAAAGGCCACTAAGGTAGATTGATGTCAGGCAAGCGGCGTAAAACAACTAGCCAAAACATGTAACAATATGTTTAAAACATGTTGTACGGACCCCTTATAGAGTAAGTAAGAGCAGGAGAATGATGATGACGGAATTTTTTAAATATATTTATTATATAGATATTTTTAAACATTCTATATAGGCTTCTATAAACCAATGATAATTTTTTTTATTGAATCATCATCATCATCATTATGATAGAATTTATAAATAAAATTGTATTCTATTCTATAAGGCTTTAGACAGAAGTAATTAAATATTTTGTCAACAAAATCTACTGCCGTCGCCCTAAGAAACAAGCTCGCTTGAATAATTCAGCTTTTCACTACGACGCACCTGTCGAAAGTATTTCTCTTGTTTACTTGCTCTCATTATTTATTAGCCAAGTTTTACTCTCTGCATTTGCCACTTTTTTTTAATGTTTTATTTAAGAAATATGAAAAGTGTATTATTTCAATTTGTTATTTAAATTTACCAATAAGAAGCAGAGTAGAAAGATTATTTGATTGATTTGTTAATTAACATAATTTTTACTCTAGGGAATACTGCCGAGTAGATTTTTTTTACCAAGGTGTTGTCAAAGGCGACTAAGGTAAGTTAAAGAAGAAGAAGAAGAGAAGAATACTCTTATTAATTAACAAACAAAGACAGGTACAATAAGGCGGCCTTATCGCTAACCAGCGATTTCTTCCAGGCAACCTTAAATGAAGTATGGTATTCGGCTGAGTAGAGTATACTACCCTCATTGTTTACCGAGGTATCGTAAAAATGAACTGAAGTAAGTTGACCCGCCGTGTTGTGTCCAGCTGAGCAGATTAGACCATCCTCATTTCTTACACAGTTGTCGTAAAAGCTGACTGAGGCAAGTTGACTTCAGGCAAACGGCCGGTCGTAAAATAACTAGCCAAAAGTAACATGTTTAAAACATATTGTGCCGACCCTACTTAGAGTGGGATTAGGGCAAGAGAATGATGATGACTAAGGAATAATCTAAATTTCTCTAACTATATTTCTTCTACTTCTTTTCAACAATGAACAAAAAATTATTATTAAACTATGAACATAGGTCTTTAAATTATTTCCAATTCGATCTTGTGACGCCTGAATCTTACGATTCCCTGTAAACTCTTCTAGGTGTTTCACGTTCATCAAATTTTGCCTTAGTTACGAGTATTATCGTACATAATGCAAGGCGTTAAAGTAAAATACAGTGAACTGAGGGACATAAAAGCTTTTTGTTTGTCAAAGTTTATTTGAATCATCACAAGAAAACTTCAAGAAAACTTCATATTCAGAACTTTCCTTTTTTGTTAGTATACTTTTTCGTTCTTCTCAGTTTTATGGGATAAGGAAAACGGTAAGTTGAGATCAATGTTCACATTTTAACTTGTACATAACTAATGTTATAATGTGTCTAAGTTGGTTAGTAAATAAATAGAGTACATGCGTAAAATTTATTGATATATTCTTTAAAAAAAACAACAAAAAACAAAAAAGGCTTTATTTGATACTAAGTATTTTAGAAAAATTGACTGATAATTTTTTTTATAGCAATAAAAAAAAATCTTATTTAATTTTAATAATTTAATCCAAGTGACTGATGAGATGAAGGCTTCTATATAGCCAGAAATTCGGAAAAAGATACCTACAATGTAGTAATTACAATGTGTACTACAGATTGGAAAGTTAAAAGATTACCATTAAAGTAATTACTTTCTTTGTGTTTCTATATAATGTTAAAAAAGAAGCATTCCCTAAAGAAAATTTTTATCTATAGAAATATTTTGATATTAGAAATGTGGTTTAGTTTTCGATTTATGTAGAGTCCTATATCTTTTGGAATTAAGCCTTCATTAGTATGATGTATTTACCTATTAACTGTTTACCTATCTACTCTTGATATTATTCGTGAAACAATTGTGCCAAATAAATAATCCGATACGGCCCTATGAAAAACAAACAAAAAGGCATCAAAACAATAACTCCGATAAATTCAGGGAACGTGCCGGCTCACTACGCTGTGTTTTTACTGGCATAGGTTTAATCTGTTTATGTTGAAAGAAGGTATAGTAATTGGATATTATATATTGTTTTTCTTTCATTTATCACTGTTTACTCATTTAAATTAGTCTATATCTTTTAATAATTTATAAAATAGGCGGTGCTTTGTGGAATTCCATAGTATGAAAGTAATGATAGAATTATTATGCTGTAATAAGCGTTTAGTAAGAAAATCTATGTAATGCTAAATGCAAGAAGCATAATCCGTTCTCATACTTTCTGCAGGATTAGGAATACCGCACATTGCACACATTCACAACCACAATCTCAACGATCGTTTCGCTCCGTAACCGAAGCATCATCAGGAGAAACTCTCCACAACAAAATTTCGGCGTTTTTGTATCTTTCAATTACTTTTACTTGTACTCAAATTAATAAATTCGTAAAGAAACTTCAGCAAAAAATTAGTAGACGTCTTAATCAAGGAATCATTTTCTACATCTAATTATTCTCTAAAATATATTTAGAATTCAAATCTCTTATAAATTACTATCATAAGTCAAAATATTGGCTTTCAACAAACGAAGGGAAGGATGTAACCGCAAGATCTTATACATAGCATGTTTCCCCCAAGGCAGCAATTTATAGATAACTTCCTCCTAACAAGGATGTGCAAAATGGTTGGGTTAACCACATATCGCAACGAAGTGTCTATTTTAAGAGTTACAATTTCAGACTTTTTTGTCTAAAATGGAATAAGGGATATATACACGAAGCCGTGAATGTGAGAGCGTTTGATCCTAACCTAAAAATTTCAGTTTTCAACTCTGGGCAAGTCACTATGTTAACTAACTAGTGTGCTTAATTAACATATAAAATTCGTCATGAGCTTTCAGTAAAGGTATGGTCGTAAGGAACTTGTTTATCTCTGGAAATTCCTAGGTTAACCTACCCATTGAAATGGCATGGTAGGTCTAAGCTTACTTTTCTTTAAGTCTATTTCTCAAGAAGTGAGGAGACCTTTTCCCAGCAGTGGGATAGTATACATTTATGGGACATAGGTATAATTTTATATATATAGGTAAATATAAAATTGTCCTGTCACAATTTTAGTTACCATACTCCTCTGAAATGGGTTGACCGATTTTTATAAAATTTTATAAGCATATTCAGTAGGTCTTAGAATCGGCTACTATCTATTTTTTTCATACCCTTCAGTGATCACTACCCACCCCTAACATTTGTTATTATTTTTTTGGACAATTTTTTTCATATAATGTAGACGTAATGTAAATTCCCGAGAAATCTATACATATATATGAAGCTGAAGAATTTGTTTATTTGTTTCTGTGATTGTTTGAAAGCGCTAATCTCAGGAACTACTGGACCGATTTGAAAAATTCTTTAAGTGTAAGATAGTCCATTTTTCGAGGAAAGCTATAGATGATATAACATTACGCTAAGATGAATAGGAGAGGAGCAGCAGTAAAAAGTAATTCGAAAACGGTATGATTTAAAGCTTTCCTTGCGCGCACTAAGTAAACGGTGAAAGTTATTCAAAAATTATGTAGTACAAAATTGTTCCCCTTTTAAAGTTCTAAATAAAA
The DNA here is from genome assembly GCA_947086505.1 of Morpho deidamia. Taxonomy (NCBI): domain Eukaryota; kingdom Metazoa; phylum Arthropoda; class Insecta; order Lepidoptera; family Nymphalidae; genus Morpho; species Morpho deidamia. The sequence goes on along the minus strand of CAMTZC010000007.1, from coordinate 9,619,546 downwards.
GTTCACGACATTATATGTCTAGCTTTTAAGATTAACTCACTTTAACCATAATTAATATAAGTATTACGGTTTACTCAAATAATAAGATTACAGTCCATGCGAACGAAGTTAGTAATTTATATAGCCAAACTACACTTGCACGGTCAGCTAGGTTACTTATATAAAACTGAGTATTGACCAAAATTTAATTTATTCAAACCTGTTAAATATCGTACAATCCATATTATTGTTTTACTCGCTTAATATATATAATCTAAAATTGCGTGTTGCATCACTAGAACCCACATCGATCAGTCAAAACCAACAACAGTTACCAGTACACGAATTTCACGAACAGAAATATGTAGGAAGATCACGTCGTACAACCGATGAAAGGTATAATCCGATCAATTATTAAGCTCGTGCTTCAATTTTGCAACACATAAAGCGGCATCCGAAAATCAAATATCTCAAATAAAAACAATTTCAATCAATTACTTAATATTGTAGTTTTTGCTACAAGTAACTTAAAGCTCATTGTTACAACTAACTAAAGCTCTTTTTAAACAAGTCAAGTTAAAAAAGCTTTTAAATTTCATGTCCGTACTGTTAACAGTTGAGGAATTCTCCCGTCTTGAGACAATCTTGGCAGCAGCATCAGGTTATGTTTATCATAAACATGTATTATCATCAGGACTGCATCAGTATATAAAATTTCAGCTCAATCGGAAACGGGAAGTGGGTCAAATTTTACTTGAAAGAATTTTTTTTTTGAATTGAACTTCCACCTTCATTTACACGGCAAGTTAAATAAAAACTTTTAATAATAAACATAGAAATGCATTTATTTATTTTTTTGTTTTGAAGCATAAATTGTGACTTTGAATTTAAGGATTTCCATGCTATGTAGAACATGTTTGTAAAATATTTTGTTTAAAGTTCGTTCGTTACATTGTCATAAAAGCTTTAAAAAAGGAGCAATATTTTTTATCTGCAGTAAGTCTGTAAGTTGTTTAGTAGCACAAGTTGCTTAAAAAAAGGATAATATTTCGATTTTCATTAATAGTTGCGTGTTACGTTCTTGCTTTTTATAATACTGGAAATATATTTCTGTTAGTTAAATAATAACTGTTTATAGCCGCAATAAGGTTAAATAGATTTACAGAAAAGAAACTATTATTACAGAAATGAGCGTCTTACAAGATTAATATAGTATTAAGGAGAATTATTTTTACAGAATTATAGCAAGAGTTTTATACCAATAGCAATTTCTATAGCAGACATTACATATTTATCAATGTTTAATCTTTTAGGCACTGTTATTAGATTAATTTCAATTGGAACGTTCGTAAACGTACATAAGTAGCTTACTATAAGTCAACTATCTTTTTCAAAATGGAACTTGTTGAAAATTTTTAATTGAATTTACAATTGATGTTTTGTATCTGGTATCATTAATATCCATAATGAATAAATTATTAAATTATGGTATTAAATATAACAATTAAATTAAATTATAATTAATAGCGCTGTGATAATTAATAACGCACAGAGCTGTGATAGTCTAACGGTGAGACCGTGCGACTCTCTAGAGACGACATGGGTTCAAACCCCGGGCAGGCACCAATGAGTTTTTCTATTAAAAACTTATTGATAATTGCAATTTATCATACCAATGAGTTTTCCTATTAAAAACTTATTGAAAATTGCAATTTATCGAAGGAAAATATCGTGAGGAAACCTGCATATCTTTAGAGAATTCTAGGGATATGTGTAACCTACCAATTCGCATTGGAGCAGCGTGGTAGATCTTAGCTCCAATCCTTCTCTTCAGAGGAGGCCTTATCCCAGCAGTGGGTATAGTAACAGGCCGTAACTTTACTTTTTTTTTACTTATAATGAATAAACTATGAATATTTGCGACATTAGGCAAAATGTAAATCGGGGCAATTATTGAAGATAAATTCATTGGTGTTTTGGTACACATACGAATGTGTTTAGCCTTGTGACTGGCTGTAAATCTAAATATCGACCAGCATTGACTAATGGACTGGATGCGAACATTTATTACCGTTGATTAGGCTGCCAATATCATCGCAATCGTTATGAGGCATTGTTTCGATGAATTTAAAAAAGTTGAAAAGGCTTTTAAAAAAGCTTTTAACATTTCATGTCCCTACTGTTAACCGTCGAGGAATTCTCCCGTCTTGAGATAATCTTGGCAGCAGCATCAGGTCATGCTTATCATAAACATGGATTGTCATCGAGACTGGATCAGTATATAAAATTTCCACTCAATCGGAACCCGGTAAGTGGGTCAAATATAACTTCCAAGATTCCAACTTCCCATACATGCGAGTTGAAAAAAGTTAAAAAATATATATATGATCCATATAGAAATTTTTATTCTATATTATATATATTTAGGCTTTGTCGTCGACTGTTGCTAATTATTAAAGACTGTTACAAATTAATCATGATCAGCTAATGATTTTTGTATATTTGCATTGTCAAAAAAAAATCACTCAATTTGAATAAAGTTTTCTGTAGTAATGAGTCAGGCTTCTATGTTAGAATGAACTAACATATTTGGAATTTGGTTTGGATCTAATTTTAACATAAAAGAGAGATTAGAAAAACAACATGAGTAAATCAAACTGAGAAAGATGCGAAGATCATATGAAGATAAGTTAGGTGATACCTAAATAAATTTGCAAAGCGATGAAAAAGGCTCACTTTTACACTAATTCCTAGGGGAATTTGATAAATTCGAAACACTTATAAGTGACATATTTGGTATACGTTCTTTTAAAAAGACGGCAAAAGATAAAAGCAAATTGAAATGTTACGAAACGCAATTTCAATCAGTAATATTGGAGGTTATGATCGGGATTTCGACCAATAATCATTTGAATGAATAAACATTAATATAAATGTAAAACGATTCTCACTTTGATCTCTTTTACAACAAAATTTATGAATACGTGTAAATATAAATCAGATATAAGGCTATTCTATAAACTTAGATATATTTATAAATCTTCCACGTAGGTTTCTAGACCTTGGAAATTATTTGTATGGATCTCATCCATGTCACATACTCATCCCATTTCTCATCCATTTTACACCACAAATTTCACCGTAGTTTACCTTATTCTAAGCTAGTGTAAGATTGAAACTCTATTGACAATACGGAGACGTATATTAAACAAGACTAATTTTTATAATTTCTAATGCGTATTGCAGAAATCATAAGTCACTATTTTGCACGAATATAAATTTTACACGAGGCGTGTGTTAAGGTAAATCGAAAACGGTTTAAGAATCGATGCTATATACACCTAATTTGTTCTCAATAAAAAATTAATAAAACGGCGTCAAGACCTGGAGCTGCGGCGGAAGTGGCTGAATCCGGCAAGCGGCGAAAGTATGCATCTCCCGTTGAGAGTTATATATTTGTGCCGTTTGCAGTTGACAGTCCCTAGGGCCATGGAGTCAAAGTGCAAAAAAATAATATCCGTTTTAACACCTCGGTTGATCGTCTCTTCGGGTGACAAGAGGGCTGGCTCCTTTTTCGCACAAAGAATTAGCTTAGCGATTCAACACGGAAGCGCCGCCAGCATTCTTGGACCCATGCCACGTGGGCATGATTTGTATAGTAGTAGCGTGTAATTAATTTAAGACAGACATAACTTGTACATTTTTGTTTAAAAAAATCACTGTGTTATCTATAAAAAAAATTACGATTTTAAAATATAGGTTGGACGAATTATTATTCTTTTTTGTGGCGAAAAACACTGCGTTGGAATGTTTACTATTTTTTTAATGATATCCTCTTTATCTTCACTCTCATTTTCATTATCGTATTCAACATTAAGTTATTATACCTTTAAATATTATTTTATTAAATAAGCGTTTCGTTTATACACGAAACGTTTCAAATAGTAAATGTCGTCCAACAAAACATCATGGCAAGAACTTCATCGGCACGTATGATATGACCGAAGCAAAATTTTATTGCAAACAACTTGAACTAAAAGTAATAACAAGACGGTGTAATCTTATTATTTCACGGTTAATGTTCACTTATTTGTTTTGTTGCTAGTGTTTGAGATATTACGTTCTAGCGTTCCGCTAAGATGCCGTGTTGAAAACAATTAGGTACTCTGTACCAATGTCTTACATTTTCCATGCTGACGTTGAATATCAACCTTATTTATCATGTAGAGTAGATAAAAGCTGTCGTATAAATATGTTTGCGTTTTTACAATAATCTATACATATACAAGAGAATATGTCAGTATGTTCTTTAGGATTCAAATTGATTGAAAAAAATTGACACAACGGATAATTCTGTTCGGTGGCACTTGGAGCATTTCCTGTCAATGACAGTCTTGTTCCGATGGGAAGTCGAAACCAGAATCAGCCAGTAAAACGCGTGGCCGGACCGCTAGTATTACTTAAAGGACAACGTATAGCTTAGTTGCCACTGCAACTATTAATGTTTTAATTTTTTTAATTACATAAGACCGATTAGATAAATGTCTGATTAAAAGCAACCTGCTTTTATCGAACCTTTATCATTTCACGGAACCTACGACACAGGTCTGTTAGTAAAAATATTGGGAAAGTACGTTACAAAAAATGTAACTTTAATTATACTTCAAGATAAGCCCGTTTTAAATTTGTAATCGTTTTAATCGTTGTATATTATTATATTATAATATTTTTATTTGTACAAAATTTTCGTTCAAATAAAGCTTCCTGATTATGATGGTTTTTTTATTTAAGGCTGTTTCCTCTACTCTAACATAATAACTCTTTGATTTTATAATTCGAATTAAATAAAATCCGTACCAATTAATTTATAAAATTAGGCGTTACTTTGCGGAGATCCATAATCCAAAAGTAATAATAAATTTTTTTTTGCTATAATCTGCGATAAAGTATATAGAATAATACTAAATATAAATATAAAAATAGTCCACTATACATTTAGCATATAAATTATCTATTTACTTTATCGCGGATTATAGCAAAATAATTTTATTATTAAAATTCGTACCTTTAATTGAGTTGATATTTAAATAGTTTTTGTTAATAACTTCGAAAGTTAAAACTATACCAACCACAAATAAACAACTTTATATAGGCAATTTATATGTTTGATAGAAACTAAATCATCCCTCACCCCCAAGGCTTCACTTAACAGCAAATGGTTTCGTAAATTCGATAAGCGCCTTTGATAACTTACACAAATTCGGGTATCTCAGAAATTTATAGCTCCCTAACGGATATCTAAGCAAAAATAAAACGGAAAAATATTCTTCATGTATAAAAATGGCCATCACTTTGAGGCATCTTATGCAACAGAATGTGTTTTTAGTGAACGTTTTTAGTTTTTTTTTTTTAATTAAGAAAGTGTATAGTAGTAACCTTACACGTTAATACTATACATTATATATGGCAATGTAAACTTTTCTGTATACCTATAAAAGAGAAATAATTTAGCCATGTAGTTTCTTTATATTTCGTTTTCTTCTTGTGTTCGTTGTATTCTTTATATTTACGGGTCGATGAGAGCAACCAAGTCGCTTCAATTTCCATATATTCTCTCATTAAAATCTTTTTTCAACCAATCTACACAAACCTAAACATTTCTCCTTATGAATCATTCTGTCACTAATCACTAACACTAAGACACCTCATCGAAATTTTTTCAGTAGTTTTTAGTTATCACAAACAGATAGAAACAGACGTGGCGAGGTAGGTACTTTGTTATTTAATATGTAGTGAAAGTAACTAAGTTGTCCAAAAATATAGATCAGGAGAACTGTATAAAACTCTGCCATTTTTCAAAGAGGGTGCCTGTCCACTTTCGCATTCATGAAATGCATATGGAACAAAATCAGCTTTGAAACTTTTAAGCATAACTCTTTTACGCGAACGAGGTTCTATAAACTTTTTTGCTTTATATATAGTATATAGGCCAGGAAAACATATTGAAAGTTCAAATATTTATGTAACTTACAAGTAGTACCTTTTTATTTTTTACAGTGGTAGGCCTGCACTGAAAGTAAATATTGTTATTTACTTTGAGTTCAGATTCAGCGATTCTATATAACATTCCGCAATCATTATAGCTTTGCCATTACAACAGTTTAAAGACACTTTTTTATGTGTTTGTTAAAAGGAGGTATCAGCCTCCTTTTAACTTTTAAGCTTTTGAAGCTGAACTATTGATGATGACATTACATTACATCGATGATAAGAATCCGTGGATACGCCGTGTGGTATCCGGCAGAAGAGAATAGACCACCCTCCTTTCTTACCAAGGTGTCGTAAAAGCGACTAAAGTAAGTTGATGTCAGGCAGGCGGCCGGTCATAAAATACGTAGCCAAATCATGTGCAAACATGTTTGTAACATGTTGTGCCGATCCCACTTGTAGTGGGATAAAGGCAGGAGAATGATGATGACAAGAATCCGTGGATATAGCTACTTGTCGACTCTGTACAAAATAGTAATAACTGTATTAGGTTAAGATAGTAATTATAAGAATTATATTTTGAAAAGAGCACCCGCCGAGTTTCTTGCTGTCTCTTCTCGGTAGAAACAGTTTTCCGATTCAGCAGTAGAGTTGATGATTGAAAGGCACATGCTTACAAGTTTACTTAAATAAAAAATATTTTGAATTTGAATTTACCCGGATATTTTAAGAACTATATAACACATACTTGTAGAAAGTGATTTGAATTATCTTTCAAATCTTAGCAATAATATTAAGTGTGAAATTATTTTTTTTGTAATTCTGAGGCCAATATTTAACACCTTCTTTAACTTTAATATATTTGAATGCATTTTTTAAGTTGGGATAGTTGCAATCTTTTCGAGGTCAACTTAGTATAGCCATTCTATCAACGCTGTATTTGCGCTTGCAGGGACTGCCTCTCCAATTTAGAAGTATAACGTCTATGCCTATATGCTGTATATGCCTGGCCTATTGCCTCTTCAGCAATCATTACGATTGCGTATGTAAGTTAAATAAGTCATAATAGTTTGTCTACATATCTCCATATTTCTGATTTAGTCACTTGACGATTTAAGCGTAGTTCGATCCATATCTCGCGTATTTTCTGTGCCTTGCTATGTCCTATACTCAGTCAAGCACTGATGAATGAAATGGACTTAAATATTACAATCGGGGATAAAAACACCATTTACATATATTTTTTTAATCCAATGAAAACATGATGTCATAAAATCAAATTGTTATTTAACGTAATGATTCAGGTTAGCTTGTCCGCGTACATCCTATTAACCGGTAATCGCTGCGAGATAAGCATGAAATGCACTGGTAATGAGCTTGCACGGATTCACTGGCTGGATGTAAATTTAAGGGGTTTTTGGCTTACGCTTTCATAGATTACGCGGGTTTAATTAAATATACTTTATGAGATAATTTAAAAAATTTCGGATCTAAATTAGATAAATAAGACAGTAAAACCTATCTAAGAAACCGCGACACTATAGTCTTTTCAATATTGTCTGAGATCCTGTTACGACTTCCAAATAGAGCTCAATTTCTCGAAGACGACTGTTTTTTAAACAAGGCTAAGAAAAATCTTGACACTTAAGGCTCTGGATTTAAAGAATTAAACACTAGGATTTAATCGATAAATAGATATACAGACTGACTCGTTTAACAGTAGCCTTTTTTAGCGTTGGAAGTTCACGAAATATTCGTGTAAATTCAAACAAAATAAAAATCAATCTCATCCTTCCTATCCTCGAGTTAAAACTCGTAAACCTTTGGGTGTTGCAAAAAACGCGTTCTCTTCATTCGCCCACCAAGGCTTAGTGTTAAGGCAAGAAGTTAAATGTACCTACTATACGAGTAGGTATAGGTCACAAAAACATCATCATACTCCTGCCCTTATCGCACTCTAAGTGAGCGAATACTACACGGCGGGTCAACTCACCTTATTCGCCTTTTACGACACCTCTTTTAAATATTTATATATTAAATAATTAAATAAAGTATTTTGGCTTTATTATCAACTTTATACTTCACCACGTTTAAATAAGAAAGAAATAAGAGGACGTTACAGTGATTAAAGTTCAGCAAAACCAATGTGTTGAGACACTATAAATGTACAAATGATACACAAAGTTATATAATAAGAGTTTTAAGTGGTAGATTTTAAACTTTCGCGATTCATACTGATTATTATACAAACATACGGGTCACATCGCGATAAATACAATTATTAGTAGCAGTATCAATTTATATAATAATCAGTTTTAAATCGCATAAACATAACTCGAAGCTTGCGATAAGTGCATGCTGAATATCTTATATATTCAAATCCAAAGTTTATTTTGGAGCTCATCGCTACCGTGCTCCTAGCACTAATTTCCATTTGAGAAAGCCAGGGTTGAAATTAGTTCTCCAAGGAATTATGAGTTTAGGCATCTAAGTCTGTGATCCTTGAACAATTTAAATATACAGGATTTAGAAGTAAAATTTGTGTTAACGGTAATATAAATAAAGTGCTCAGATTATGTATGTAGCAAAATTTACATCTAACTCTACAAATAGGGTGATTTTGAAATACTTATTCAATAAGTACCTAATGTCGTACTAATCAATACTTTCATACTGGTACCAATAAATTAAAAATCCATTGTCATACTCATAATATATTTTGAGACAATACATTTCATGCTTTAAATATTATATTACTAAAAAACTGTTATATAACTACTTTAACGACAATAATTTCTTGGGAACATCCATTTTTCATTGTATCCGCGTGGTATCCGGATAAGTAGAATAGACCACCCTCATTTTCTTACCAAGGTGTCGTAAAAGGCGATTAAGGTAAGTCGACCCGCCGTGTGGTGTACGGCGAAGTAGAATAAATAGACCACGCTCATTTTCTTACCGAGATGTCGTAAAAGGCAACTAAGATAAATCGACCCGTCGCGTGGTATCCGGTTGAGTGGAATAAACTACTCTCATTTCTTACCGAGGTGTCGTAAACGGTGACTAAGGTAAGTTGAACCGCCGTGTGGTATCCGGAGTAGAATAGGCCACCCTCTTTCTTATCGAGAGGTCGTAAAATATGACTAAGGTAAGCTGACGTCAGGCGGGCGGCCGGTCATAAATTACGTAGCCAAATCATGTGAGAACATGTTTGTAACATGTTATGCCGACCCCACTTATAAGGGCAGGAGGATGATGATTATCCATGTTACAATGTGTACTTAAACATAGGAATATTATTCTATATAGAGTATTATCTATGGAAATATAATGCGAAGTGTCAATTATAATATAACAGACAAACCGAAAACTAAATTGACAGAAAGAGTCAAGTGACATCTAACGTCCAATGTTCCCTATCTTGTCAACTTTAACGAAACTTTTCTGACATAATAGATGTAGCCTCTAAATAAAGAATAGTTAAAAAGGCATGTCCCAAAAATATAACGTACCTACGTGAAAATAATTTTATTTGATAGGAAATCTTATCGATGTTACGTTCATTAATCATCTTCCTTTGTGTAGGACATGTTGATTAATCTCACATTACACCTCATTACGCTAATTAGTTATGTCGGTAATTTTGTTTCGTTTCTCTGTTCTGACTTTTTTTATTACACACGTATGTTTTGTTTACATATACTAAACCTACAGGAAAGTTGAAGATGAAATAAATAGCGTGACATCCAACTGAAACTTTGAATTAATGTATTTTAAATAACATTATTACTGTAATGTCAACAGCTTTATCTTTAATCTTTTATACTATATTTAAACATAGCCAACCCCACTTAGATGGGATAAAGGCAGGAGGATACATAGTACTTATACTCAAGGGACGCTTCTTAGTAATTTAATTTAATCTATTTCTTGTAATGAATTTCATGTAATTTTGACAATTGAGTTACGTATAGCCAAAATTATGTTTTTTTTAACAATATTCAGCAGGATGCATCTGTGAACTGAACTATTCCGTTATCACTGCATCTTGGTTGTGAGAGCACGGACTTCAAAAACAGTATGATTTTATGAATACTAAATTTTACACAAAATATGATATCTAAATAACTGATTTCATTGCCTAACTTCATTCTACACCAACAAAAATGACCGACAATCTTTATATTGCCTTTAGGATTATATTGGTAATAACTATACAATCTCCCAAATTTATTGATTTCAATAATGACATCTTTTAGCTTTGAACGGTTCAAAGCTAGAACAGCCCAAAATTTGTCTGCACTATGGAAGCCGCTAACATTTACTTGATGGTTATCTAGGGGGTACGCCAATAAAATCTTTCAATCAATAAAATATTAAGCATTGCTACTAATGTTTACATTTGTAGATGGTCAGTTCAGTTCAGTATGTAACAGGCATGTTTAAAACCTTATCCAGAACTTCAGCAACGTGTTCGTTTGCTGTTACGCCCTGTTACTCCGCAATCCAGAATCCAGGTAAGCTTCTTACGACACATTTCTACGGAGGATTTTAGTTCTCGTTATCGGTTATTTCATATTGCTATCGAGTATCTATTTCTCTAATACCATGAGAGTGCTTGCAGGTGTTCGTGATAGTTCATATTTAATGTTATTGATGCTAAAAGCGTAGATAGTCATGCAATATAGAACTTATAATAGAGTTTTAGTGTAATAATTGAAGAACCTATATTTAGAGGTATACATATATAAATCATACTACCTACTATGCCACCGCTTGGCTTCTCTTTTCCTTGGAGAGAAGGATTGGAACTTTGGCTCATCTTGATTCTTCAATACCGATTTAAAATTACAAATATGAAAATATTTGCATTCACTTCGCAAGCCATACGACTGTGGAATGAACTTCATTTTATCATCAGTCGTCATTTTATTCATCTAGTCGTCATTAAATCTAATGTTAAAACACATCTCACTGATAATCTGTGACAAATAATAATCTTTTTATTAAATCGCTAGGTGTATTGTTACACTGTTTTTTACTCTGTTTAGTATATAGTTTTTTCTCTTATATTGTGTATTATTTGGTAAAATTCTATTCTAAAATTCCACCGTTCCCTTACCGTCACACATAATAAAAACAATATTTAATTTTTATTTTAATCCATTTATTTATGTAAATATTTACGCCTAAATATTTCTGTAAATATTTTCTTTTTCTTTTTGTTTGCTTCCTGTACCTATTTAAATTTTCCGTCTGACCTGGAGGTTGACTACTGAGGTAGGGAACGCTTAAGTTAGTGTTAAGTTCGCCTTTCGTACTTCAAGTTTTATTAAGATATACTGGTACATTAACCTTTATGAATTTGGCGCATTATGAATCTGTTGAAAACATACGCTTTATAGAAAACTTTAAGTTGCTTGTCCGTAGTTCAAACTAGCAAATTCCTTGTAGTCTTCCACCATTTGGCCATCGCGACTTTGAAATGTTCTTGAATCCGTGACACAATTTAGCCCACAATACGGTCCATCCTGATTCTGGAGCAAAGGAATCGTGGGGCGAGGAAGTCTTTACAAAAGATACGGATAAAGCTTTAAGACCGTAATGGGAATAAAGGAACCATTTTAATATACGACGGAAATATTACACCATTTTATTCTCTTTACCGCTTTCATAATTTGTAGAGCGTAATTGGGCTTTTTAGGCATTATATTATGTTTTTGGACAAGCGAGATTGTTTTATTCATGTAAGGATTATATGTATAAAATTTATAATAGGAACATAATAGTACATAATATTTTATAAAGTAATTTCTACGTACAATAGTTAATCTGGCAAGAATTTATAATGAATTGTTTTGGTTAACTACATAAATGTTAATGTTATGTATGGTAAGAGAAAATTCTTTCCTTTAAAAATAAAGTAGTGAGTGGTTAGTGATTATCTCATTGCTGAGCAAAAGACTTCCTCACTGCATGAATATGTTTTAACGATTTCTAAGAGTGCCTTCCACAGGCTTGGACTCGTACGCGGTTGAACTCATCGTACAACATTCACAGTTTTTACGTCAACTTCGTAATTTAATTAATAGGGCAGAAATAATTTACCCAGTGATTCTTAATACAATCTCTTTCATTATAAGTTTTAAAGTCGTGAAAATGTATGATATTTCAATTTCCAGCAAGAAGTTTATAACTGAAGCCTCAGTTTATTTTATGTTAAGATCTTCCTTTGTTCATTGTAACATACAATGACAGACGTTTTTGAAGCAAGTGAACAAAGTGTGAAAGGAAGGCAAGACGGAAAAGAAATATTGAATTGAGCGTCTTCTCTGTGCAAGTAACCGCGCGCTTTCTTTTTGAATCGACCATGCGATTAATACCTCTTGAAATAGATATTTTTACTAGAGACGTAGAGTATAAAAGTTAAACCTATTTTCTTTTATTGCTCGGTGAACCATTCTGTTCTCTATATTTATTATTACGGACTGAAGTTATGATAGACTTATTTTGCCATAATCTGCGTTTGTTTAGAGAATCTATGTAATGATGATGATGATGTCCTCCTTGACGTATTCGTGACGACGAATTTTGCTTATTCCGAAGATGTGCGCGACTATGACGGGCAAAATCAAATTTGCTTTTAAACGTCCTGTTGCAGGGTGCGCAGTACAATTCACCAGAATAGTTAGTTGCACGTGTATATGGATGTAATATTTGGTAAGGTATTTTTTTTTTTGAGAAGGCGTTCTGTGTCCAGATTTTGTAGACGACTTCTTTCAAAGGCCTTGATAACACCACTGACATATTTGCACCACCGCTCTCTATGACGTGCGAGCTGCTCCTAATCTTCTGATGAAATGCTGCAAAAGAAGAGCTGTTGACAAAACATGTCATAAAATGTGACTAGTGCTGCATGTGTGTGTGAACGTTGTCTCCTTCGTTACTTAAATTTTATACCAACGCGGATCTATTCTCAAAACTTCTGTACTATGAAATTCTACAACGTAATACCTGCTTCTATAAGTTAACATTACGTATTTTTATACACAAATATTGAACATCGATCTCGTTTATGACCAGAATATTTGAATTCAAATTCAAAGTCAGTGCAAAACGGTTTATTATTTCTTTATTATGCTACAAATATTCTACATAATGAATACGAAGATTAACACATTTATTGCGAACTATGTTTTGCTGATGGGAAATTATAAGGAGTAAACCATTTTCTTTCAGATGCGTAGTATCGCGATGCGATGTATGAAATGTATGAAATGTATCATGCGATGATGTATTAAATCATTAATTTGAGAACGTTCTTGTAAGTAAAATTGGTTTTTTATTTATTGGTTTCTTTTAAACAATTATTTGTCATAAATCAATATTTATATGTACTTAGGTTTATTTGTTATGGTTTAACTAACCTTCTTATAAATATTATTGATTAATTAAGTGGGCATGACAAAATATCTACCCTGTATATATAAGGAGGAAACATTTCAGTGTTTACCTTTACTTTAGCTCTTTCTACTGTATTTGTCTTTACATGTTAAAACGCTTCTTGACTGGAGAACTCCTTCAACTTTAACGTTTGAATTAAGTAAATACGAAAAAGTTCATGCCGTAGTGCTATAATAAGAATCAAATGAAAAAATATGTTTTATATAAATAGTCTGTTTATAATTCCATGTCACAGATTATTTATACAAAGGTATAGAAGATACAGAATGTTTATTCATTCATTTCATTAGGATGTATATCTTAGTGATAATGTTATATGGAATTATACTTGCTGTATTTAAGAATTTAATTTAATTTAATTTCTTTAAGTAGAGGATATAAATATATATGTTATGTACCATATAAAATGTCTTAAAATGCAAAATTACATTGAGAAACTGGCCTTGATTATTGGAACAAAAGTAGGCTTATTAATATTTGGTCTAAGAGAAAATGTGATAAAGAAAACTTCCGAATTAACTTAACAGATATATTTCAAACGTATTGAGATAAATCACGCAAATGAAACTTTTTATGCCAAAAGTTAAATACTATCTGGACATTAAATAGATGACTGTCAATCACGACACGCATGTAAGGGGCATTTTAGTGCTGAAATTAGAAGAAAATATTATTCTACCGAATAGCATTAATATACTAAGGTGGAATAATTAAGAAAGAAATATTGTAACGTTAACAAAAGCAAGAAACTATCCAAATGTTAAACCTATATGAAAGTTAGTGCGTTGAGAATTCATTACAACCTACAAACTTTTCTTATAATTAAAATAAATCCTGTAATAAAGAAATCCATTATATTGTCTACGAAGAGTGTAGTATATAAAAAGCTTGTCTTATAATTGAATACGTTATACGTAGTATGTCATGAAATATTGTAGATATATTTAGTTCAAGTTATATTTAGTCGAAAACATTCAACTGCTGTGCGCTTAAATGAATAAAAATAGTAAAATACTTTAGATTAGTAACCTCAGCTCAGCAATGAAAGTTTTATCCCGGTTGCATTTCTATCCGATTAGTGGTTTTCATGTTATAGTAGCACTAGCAAACAATCCTTTATTTTATGGCGTTTTTGTCATTGTTTTGTGTTGTGAAGGTTTTAATATTAAATTCCTTTTTATTTTTAGGTAGCGGATTAACGGTTTTCTGCTAAGTTTTGTACCATTTCTTTTATACCTTCGAGTTTCAAGGTACGTGCTTAAACTGGACTTCTTTTGGGAAAAATGTAAGGAATATTACCCTCAATTAGTTTTAGAAGTAATATTAAAGGTAACCAGTAGAAGAATAGACAGTATTGTATAGTAACTGCCTGTTACTATCTCATTGATAGGCGTAATGCTCCTCTCACCGTCTTAGCGAGGGTTGTAGCTAACACCCACCAAGCTGCTCTAATACGAATTAATAGGTTGCACATATCCCCGGAATTGTCCAGAGATATGCAGGTTTTCTCGAGATGTTTTTCGCTGAAAAGTGTATGATAAAATCCAATTATCACTAAGACATAAGTTATAACAGAAAAACTTATTGGTATCTGCACAGGATTTGAACTCTTGACCCTCTTGGAAGAGTTGCAAGGTCTCGCCGCTGGACTTTCACAGCTCAGAACACGGTAGACATTATTTTTGTGTTCAATAATTAAAAAGCTTAACTTCATCATTGACTCCATCGATTATACTTTACTTAATCTGTTGGGTCATCTTAGCATTGGATCTTAATATGACACCATGCTCGGATGAATCGACGGTATTGCTATGCCATGGTTAATGCAATGATTGTTGCTATCATCATGAAGCTGATTATTCTCAGGATATCTGGTGGTCAAGTCTTTCCATGATAGATCGAGAAGTTCATGTTTTTGTTACATGGATATTCGAAATATTTTATTATATGGTCATAAAAATTTGTTATCATGCTAAAACCACATAATGTCCCATAAATAATTAATTATTATTCGTCGGCTGAACAGCTTGATTTCTGCGTAAAACCGCAATCATATCGTAACTGCGATGTATTTAATGATGCATTTTACGATGCCGTAATATCGATAAATAAAACAGTCCCCATATTTTGCCAAAGTAATAACAACTAACAACGAAATGTTGTAACAGGGTTGGTGGTAACAGGTCGTTACTTTCTTTCAAATTTCTAGCCTGGGGTGCTCGGCGTTAGTTATTTTTTGTTTTTTTTTAAATAATAGCCTTACATTATCGTTTTAAGTTTTACCTCTAAGTAGAATAAAAAATCTTACTAGGATTAACATCCAATTATAGGCTCGATCAGTTACTTTATAACTGATTGAGTCTATAATTGGAACAAATAGAATAGAATGATCCGATTTTGCTATAAGTTTGTCAATTGAATCCATTAGCGCTAGGGTAAATGTCGCAGCTATTTTTAATCTATGTATTTCTTATATTATTATATTCATAATACAAGCTTAAGGTCACGATCCAAAACTTCTTTTACCCGTCTCCGAAGAATTTTTTCGTAGTAATATTTTTTTAGATTCTTATTGCGTCGTTTTCTTATTGATGAAAATGTACTTAACGATATTAATTTGGAAATCCGTTTTGTGAATTTCATCGATATAATTC
This sequence comes from Morpho deidamia, assembly GCA_947086505.1. Lineage (NCBI taxonomy): Eukaryota > Metazoa > Arthropoda > Insecta > Lepidoptera > Nymphalidae > Morpho > Morpho deidamia. The sequence goes on along the minus strand of CAMTZC010000007.1, from coordinate 9,603,461 downwards.
AAAAAACCTGAAACCAAACAAAAAGTACAGATATTGTGACTTTGCTTTTAATACACAATCAAAATCGATCAATCATAACCACATTGCTCAGACAGAGAAAGATTCGACCCTTCCTTGATAGAGTTCTCTCCTCTTAATCAAAAATGAAGGGAGATATTATGTTGAGACTTAAAGAATATAACAACTTATCAGCTAAAGTAACGGCCTCTTACGATCCCACTACATAGTATGTGCAGGTCTTATGATGACATATTGATACATATCTATATCTATTCTAATATATAAAAAACAAACTCTTCAAGTTTGTTTGCTTCTTTGATTGTTTGAACGCGCTAATCACAGGAAATACTGGACCGATTGAAAATCTTTCAGTGTAAGATAGTCTAATAGAATAGGAGAGGAGTAGCAATAAAAAGTATTGCAAAACCGGCAAAGTTTAAAATTTTCCTTCCGTGCACTAAGTAAACGGTCAAAGTTATTCAGAAATCATGTATTACAAAATTGTTCCCCTCTAAGTTCTGAATATATGTCCGACATACTTTAACCATAATTAATATTACGGTTTACTAAAATAATAAGACTGCAGTCCACGCGAACGAAGTTGCGTTTAAAAGCTAGGAATTTATATTTATATTTAAGTATAGTAAGTTATTCTACTTTAATTAATAACGCTCTATTGAGCTTGTAAAATATGAAGGATAACAGTCTGGTATTTCAGCTTTTAACTAAATTAGTTTCTTCTACACAAGTTTTTATATAAGTTTCGTTTCATAAAGTAAGTTCGGTTAAAGAAATTTTTGCCCATTTTATGATATGAATTTTCTTTTCGGGGTATAGGTGGGTGTAAGGGGCATCGCATTTCAATCTGACTTAAATGAACAGCCTCAAACATTGATAGATCGTTCTATCGATAAATTAAAAATTATCGATAGAACGATTCGATCAGCGAATAGACAGAAGCTCTGTTTACTGCATAATGACAGTATAATTATTTGTAACAGTTAATTATAATATTGGTTGATGATTGGTGGCAAATATGAGATCACTAACATGCCATAAGTAAGGATTATGGCATGGATAACCATCGACAAACGAGAACTGCGTCCAAATTAACCAGGTTAAGTAAATCCTACGCCATACGATGAATGAAAATATCGTGATGGAATTAGCATATCGCTAGAGAATTTCTAGAAAATTTGCAACCTATTAAACTAGGTTGGTGTGGCTTGGTGGGTCTATGCTTCAATCTTTCTAAGTTGCGGCGTTTCTTAATGGTTAAACTCAAACTCAAACTCAAAATATTTTTTATTTAAGTAGACTGTTTACAGTACTTTTGAATCGTCAAATGTTTTCAAGAAGTTACCACTGATTCGGAAGTTTGCTCCTACCGAGAAGAACAAGCAAGAAACTCGGCGGCCATTTTTTTAAATATTTTTTTTTACAATTTGATTGATGGTTACAAATTAATCGTTGCAGCTTTGTGCGTAACTGACTGCAGTTAAGATATGCTACTATCACTCAAATAATCTTCAATTGTATAGTAAGCTTTATGTAGCAGCATCGTTTTAAGATAATTTCAAAACTTGTGTAAAGGCAAGTCTAGATAATGTTGACGAATTTTATTATAAAAACGTGTACCGAGACCGACAAATGATTTACGCACCTTTTGGAGGCGTAACCTTGGCTAACCAGTTACCCAGTAGTGACCTTTGCTCTATGTTATTGTAATTGAGAATTTGCGATGTCTGTTATATATTTAATGGGATAGTTTAGTTTTGCTTAATACTATTTACTATTAAAATTAATTGGGATTTTATTTATTAAAATTTAAATAATAAAATATTACGTTACAATGTGTCCTAGCAGGTTAATAGTCACTGGCTTATGTTTTACTTTAATGTTATAGTTGAGTCGATCTAAGAGAAATACTTTTTGAGTAAATTGGGTGAAATATAATATCATAAGTAAAATATTTCGTTTTACTTTATTCAGTTGTAACAATTATTTGCCACTTAAAAGTCTCTCGTCTTTAACTCTACTTGAAACGCTTTTGAAACTAAACTTTGTTACTCCATATAAATGTGAGAAACTTATAAGTGGCACTCGTTATTATATAAAAATCTGCTTATTTTGCTTATACTTGTAATGTAAATTTCTATACTTATATTATAAATGTAATTCTTTGTTCGTTTTCTTTGTTCCAAATGGAGTAGTGGAGCCATGTGTTTTATTTTGTGGTCATAGAGTTATTATTATGACATGTTTACAATACAGAGAAATAAAGAGAAAGTAAAGAGATAAAAAGAGAAGAGTAGATATAACATCTATCTGTCTCTCTTTTCTATGTGTGATTAGACAAAGAAGAAATATACGAGTTTCATCATCCCTCTATTATTGTGTCATTGTCACTTACGGGCTTATGGCCCCCTTACTCAAAGTAAAATAACTCTAGGCAGATAGCTGAAGAAAGTCACAAACTGCGGTTAGTCTTTACTCCATAATTTATCATATTTATCGGGGTAATTTCTGAAGAACTTAACAGATTGTAATAAAACTTTTACGGGAAGGCAGAGGATTCATTAATACTGCAAATAGAGCCCCAAGTTTTCAAATGAAGGGAAAATTGTAAGTGTCACCAAGCGTGAATAATTTATATAAGGTGTACTTAGTAGACCTTTTAAGGACTGACGACCTCAAAGAGGTCATAGAGAGCTGCTGAATTTAAGTGATAAAAGAGATCCCTTGAATATATCTACTTTTAACAAATAACTTAAAGTAGTTAAAAATAAGGAAGGTAGGAATATACTCTAGTAAATGAAAATATGAAATTAAATTTAATATCTTATTCTGATTTACCATCCAATAAAAAGTCTTATAAAAAGATCTTTTCAAAGCTTTTAACTTCATTATATCTATGAAAGAAATCAATGTAGCCAAAGCAAAGTTTTGCCACTCTATCGCAAAAATAAAATAAAAAAGAAGCTTTTCGGTACTAAAAAAGTCCTATACAAAGCCATCTGTGAAGTACTGAAAACGTTTTTATTTTATCGTGAACCTACACTTAAAGAAAGTTTTCAAATAAAAATACATATAAGCATTTTTCAAACACATTCGAAGCCCGCTAACCCTCTATATGCAATAACTTAGCTTAATGCTTTGAGTTTGAGAAAGTTTCATGACGTACTTTCCGATTAGTATTTGTTTGTAACAGTTTTATCATGCGTCTATTAATGGTCTACGTGTGGTAAGTCTTTTCTAGCTGATTAAAAGGATTCACTTTACAATAATTCCCTCCCTTTTTCTGCTTTTCAGGCAACGGACGTTCATTATTGGACAAATTAAAAATGAATACAAATAAATGTATAATCAAGGGTTTTTCGCGCTATACGATATATTGTGCCATTTAATTCCAGAGGCTCACTACAAGCTTTTATAAATTATTTTTGGTCTATGAACCAAGTGGGGGGCCAAATAACATTGCGTTTTCCGGGACGTCTTTTCGATTCTTATAGCTTACGTTTGTTCAGTTCTTTCAACCATGAATGTATGCGCCTATGTATGCCTATGTATGCCTAGATCTTACAAATACTATAGTTTTTTTATCTTCAGAATTGTCTCCGGTCTGTGTAGCCCAGTTATATGTATGTGGCTACATTCAAATCTTGACTTCTTGTAGTTGGTTTATTTTATAATTATTGGAAAGGACGCTAGCACCAGACAAAACGTAGTTTACTTTGTCTAAAAAACAAATAACTTTGACTTCGCGCGCATCAACTGAATAACAAATTATTCTAAATTATATAGGTATCATGTGTCAATTCTGATCCCGAAGAAAAATATGTTTTTTTGTCCTATAAGCCCGGTATGTAGGCTTCAATTGTACTAATATTTCATTAATATTAATAAATAGTGGATATTCCGTGAAAGAGTAATAGATAGACTTTTAGTAGTAGTATTACTAACGGTCTGTTTCTTAATTCTACTTCTGGGCCTGGTCTCTCTATTTTAAAGAGAAATAATGGAACTAAGACCTACCATACTGCTCCATTACGGATTGGTAGGTTACACATATCCACAGAATTCTCTAGAGATATGCTGGTTTCCACACGATGTTTTCTGTCACCGAAAATGCGTGTGATGAATTGCTATTATCAATAAGATACGTAAGTATTAACAGAAAAAGTAATCGGCGCTTGCCCGTGGTTTGAACCTGTAACCCCGTGAAAAAGTTACACGGTCTCACCGCTGGGCTATCACAGACAGACTTATGCTTTTATAAAAATAATATGAATATTCATATCACTCACAACTCGAACTTTTAAATATATACCCGTAAAGCAGTAATGTAGAGATGCTAAAGGATGCCAACAGGGCTGCTATGACTTTTACATACCCTTGAACCTGATATCTTACTGATTCCTTCATTTGGATAAGTTCGGTTGATGTTAACACAGAAGCCGGAACGGGATTGATGTATCCCCAGGGTGTATGCAGGGCTGTAATATCACTATTCATTTGTTATAATTTAACATGTATTTCCATCGAATTACAATTAACATCGAATAAAACTGCAAAATTATATTAAATGGGTGTGAGATACCAAGCTTGGGGATTCTAACATAAAAATTGAATGAAACGGTGATAATTGAAATGTCTGTTTGCAGTTCTTTTCAACGAATGAATGGATTTCAATTTCACATGAGCACACTTTGTGGAAATGGAGTCGTATTTAATATTTTCTGACGTCTTTATACATTGAACATGAATTTGATAAAAAATAATTATTCAATATTAGAAATGTTGAGACAGAGACAAAAATTTTAGAATTACGTATAAGACACCTGAATATATATGTACTGACGGATTTAAGAATCATAACTAACAAAGCATGCAAAGATCATAATTGCTCTAAGTAATCGCTAACAGAACCAATCTTTGGCGTAAGGATTTATTTGGCAAGACAGTTCAATGTTTTTTACTTTTAAAATTGTTTCCCTGTTCTCTTTATAATGTATAATTTTAGACGACAGATTGAACTTCGTCTTGTGAAATTATTACTGCAATTGCAAAGTACGTGAGTACTCACATTGTATGCGTATACACTAAAGTTTTGATCTACGTCTTTTGAGAAAGTCTATGGATATATTAGTCTTTCGTCTTTCACCCGCAACTCCATGTGCTGGTCTTCAATAGCAAAAGTAACAGCCTGTTACTATGCCCACTGCTGGGCTAAGGCCTCCTCTCTCCGTTTTTGGAGAGAAGGATTGGAGCTACCACGCTGCTCCAATGCGGATTGGTAGGTTACACTGCATATCCCTAGAGAATTCTCTAGAGATATGCAGGTTTCCTCACGATGTTTGCCTTCACCGAAAAGCGTGTGATAAATTGCAATTATCAATTAGACACATAAGTTTTAATAGAAAAACTCATTGGTGCCTGCCCGAGGTTTGAACATATACCGTCTCTAGAGAGTCGCAAGGTCTCACCACTAGGCTATCACAGCTTTTCAATAGCAAGATTAACTGTAAATATGGTACTTCAAGGACCTTTCACCATATCCATATCAAAAATCACATACACGTCCAACCTCGTATAACGGTAATTCGATTTTGTCCCGATGTGACCCGTTTATCTATATAATAACAATCACATAGTGTCTCAGTTCAAACGCCGAAAAAGAATAAATAAATAAACTGTTGACAACCGAATAATAGTAATAATAATTATAGAATTAGTTTCCTGTAATTCGTGTTTTTATTAAATTACTTTTGTTCTTTGGAATACCGCAACGTAACGCCTATTTTAAATAACGAATAAGAGGATAAAAAATTTATAATAACATTCCAAATAGTATTATTTTAGTAATAATTAGGCATTCTTTTTTATTTAAAAAAGACAATAGCAAAAGCTTAGAACACGTTTAAATAATTGAATATTATTATTGAATCAGTTTTCACCGTTGTCTTGTTATAAATTATGTCGCATTGGACAATTATGTACAGAGATCACGTAGCCAGACCCGCCTGATAACAGGTGTAATCCAATCAATTATAGTAGTTCCAATTCTGCGACAGTGTAAGCCAATGTACGGATTCCCGTAAATATCTGGATAAGTTGTTGAAAGAGGAATACCTTTTTGGTAATCATAAATAAGAGAACAAAACCACAATACAGTTTTAGCCGCCGCCTTATGATATAATTTGCTTACTCATGCTAATCTTATATAAAAAAAATGATATAGTACTATAACAGAACTAACTACCTTGCTATAATCCGCACGGGTTAAGCGAATGCATGCAAAGCTAATGTGTATGAAGCAGGCAAAATTTTTGCACCTTATACATGCAGGACAAGCCACCACACGCACACCAAGGCGCCTCCACCAGTAACAATGCACACAAGCAGCACACACAACCACCACCACAATCTCGACGATCGTTTCGCTTTGAAACCGAAGCATCATCAGGAGGATGGGCTCCACGACAAAAATCGTAATGTGCCGCGCCACCCATACAAGCAGTCTTAAATAGTTCAACCCCCACCACTACCCTTCCCTCCGAACACATGTAGCAAAACGGAATTGAATACATTTACTTGCTCGTTAATTAAGTGGCTATTGTTGTTTTTTATTATCTCAAATTGCTCTAACATATTGAGTCAGTGTCCCTTATCACAAGTGTGAAGAATATGAAATGAATGGCACTTTATGACCGCTTTCTAGCAAATGTTTTGCAAAATTATTAGGACAATCTATTTTATAAACCCCGGATTTTTTACCCTTATCTAATATATCTTTATTTTTACACAAATTACGAAGCGATTGGTTAGTTTTAAAGGAGAGAGATATTTGCCACTCGATCTGTTAATTTTCCAAAGTATAAATCATTATATAAAATGATATAGTATTGCTTTTATTTTTGGATTAAGCTTATTCATAATGTAAGAAGGATTTTATCATTAGTAACTAAGAAAATAAAGCTGTGATAGCCCAGCAGTGAGACCGTGCGACTCTCTAGGGAAGATGATGGGTTCAAACCCCGGGCTGGCACCAATGAGTTTTCTGTAAAGCTCTTGTGTCTAATTGATAATTGCAATGTGTCACACGGTTTTTGGTGAAGGAAAAAATCGTGAGGAAATCTGCATTTCACCAGAAAATTCTGGGGATATGTGTAACCTACCAATCCGCATTCTTTTTAATGTTAATATTAATATATCTTTATATTAATTTGAAACATATTATACAATTTTATAATCCTGTAAGTGTCAAAAAATGAGTTCACGCTGCTTAAAGATTTTTTCTTCTGTAAAATATAGTCCGTATATTTTATTTTCTCGGCAATATGATGCACCGCATTTGGATAAGCGCAATGCATCACATTCTCAGCAAGGAATTCTTGTTTACATTACAAAAACCGTGTGAAATAGTAGACGGCTGCTTACGTGCGCCCGGAACACCTATCGAAATATTTCACGCTTTCAATGAAATAAATTAGTGATGTTGTTCTGTTTCGTAACTCTCCTTCGATGTGAACTTATAAATCACGATTCTAACGAATAGTTACGGGATGGAATACGATAACGACATATTACACGTATTTTTTAAAATTTGTTTATCCAAAAACACCAAAAAAGATTAATTCTTCTTCTTTTCAAAATATCATCTCTTACTGAAGATTGGCAATCATTAAGACAATTTCAAATTTGGATGTCATTGCTCTAAACAAATACTGAGTGTTCTTTCAGCACCTATGACGCTGATTCCTTAATCATGATATCCTCTTTCGAACAAGCATCCTTGAACATGCTATATACGACTTTTTATACAATTATACAAGACTTTTTCAGAGATTATATTACCACGGGTGTTGGAAACCAATCAAGAATAGCACCTAGCATAATATTACCAAGAGTTATTTCACAGTTCAAGCCGTAATCGGATATGCAGGATAAGCTGAGTTGGGAGCCATAAATTCGACGAATTTTTGGTTATGGTTTGGTTATTTGTATTGTGCAATGACTGTTACTTACTTCCTGGCTGAATACTTACTTACGACTTTATTTTCGTTGTATTTCTCTGACATTATTCAGCATATCGTAAGTTTATTTACAGCATGAAGGAAAAAATAGGACAAAAGTAATAATGAAATGATTTTGCTATAATCCACGATACATCGATCAGCGATACAATATGTATCGCGGATTATAACAAAATAATTTTATTATTACTTTTGTATTATGGATCTCCGCAAAGTAACGCCTAATTCTATAAATTATGAATAAATAGGAATACGGCATAGCTACGAGTATATAAATGATATGATATACCTTACACTATACTTGTGAACATTATAACTTCATGCTAAAATCACAATTTGACCTTCACACGAGAAGCGCAGATTAATGGAATGATATTTGGCACATGACCTTTAAGACAAAATTATTTTAAAAACTCTCGGGTTACACCTTTATGTCATTATTTAAACGTTATTTCACTTTAAAATTCCAATCCAACCTTCCTCTCCAAAGTTTCTTAGAAACTTGCTTAGGAAACTTTCTCGTCAACTATATCAAACTGCATACGAGTGAGGTATGTGTAGTTAGTTTGGTTATTAATTGCAGTTTTTGTTTTTTCCTGTATATACCATCGTATAGAAATATTTAATTCATATAAACAAAAATATTTAGTTGCCAGTCGCGGTTTGGCGTTGTGCGTATTATATTCTTTTCTGAGATCCATCATCTATCAAATTATAATATTTATAGAAAGGCATTGCATTGCAGAGATTCATAATACAAAGTAATGTTAATATTAATTAGATATAATCGGCAATAAATAATAATAACAATATTTTCTGTGCGATCGAATCAAACCAGACGTATCCTAACGTCTGGTATGTATTTCTCAACTGCACGTGTTATTAAAATGTTCAGGACGCACTATGTTTTGATTTAAAAGTCTTCACTCGTTAAGAATGAATATACTGTTAAAGTTTCACAAAATATTAGACAAGGTTTCCCACTTGTGTAATATTCAAGAGCTATTTGGACTCCAACGTTATTTCGCATCCGTGGAAAAGTTGTCTGATGTAGCGGTAATGGTCTATGTAAGAGCAAATTTACTTAGTTAAGATGAGAAACTACCTACCACCAGCATAACCAGAGCTGATTTTTCCCGGCCTTGGTTTAAAATGAAGAAATATGCTTATACTTAAGGCATATTACACAATTAAAGAGTATTAGAATAAAAAATGCTTGGATCTGAAAATCCTATCAGCTTCATACAAGACTGCGGTCTAATAATGTAAATTGAAAATGTTTAAGAGATTGACCTCCGAATTTCTTGTTCTTCTCACTAAGAGCAACCTTCCGAACAAGTTGTAACTGTAATATATATATAAGTTTATTTGAATAAAGATTATTTTGATTTGATTTGATTCATTAATACATTGAATATAAATAATTATCAAATAATTTATATTCTGGCAATCATTTTTAGAAACAGAAAATATTAATGCATTTTGTATAACATCATACTCGTAATTTATTTTAAATTTGTAGCTAGCACACGATTTTGAATCTATAAGCGGGTTAAATTATCCCCTTAATTAATGAAATCGGTAATTGATCCAATTAGCTACGTTCCAGATTTGGCAACCTAAATTCAGATCTGTTACTGACTGATAATATTATTTATAACTGGATAAAATTGTCTAAATGGAAGATATATAGGTACGATGGATAAATTCCTCTTTTAATTTTTAGCCGTTCAGTGTTGGACTGCTTCAAAGCATTTCCTTCTGACATGTTATTGTGAGGCTATGATCAGGCTTGGTTCCATGCGAGTTCTTTGATTTAGTATGTAATCTATCAACGCTGGGTCTGTCGCTGCGTTGATAGATTACATATTTACTAAATAAAGTCTTCAGGTATTGTAAATTTAGGTTGTTGTGATGTTCCTTTTAGTATTTTTTTATTATGGATCTCCTTATTTCAGATTTGATCTCGAAGTGACACTCCAAGCTTCATAATTATAAATATCACGTGTCAGGTACTTTGGTGACATGGGTCCTGGTTGAAAAATACTCGATGCAATTATTTCAAAATAGAACTAAGGAACTAAGGAAGTCACCAACTTAAAATACGTTACTAACCGAACTTAAACCGAACTTCTATAAGCGAGATTTTCTGAAGAAATTAGAAGCTGGGACATACGAAATCATTGAATATTTGTTTGTCAATCGACATTTGCTAATATTTGCTAAAAATAAAACTAAGAAATGAATAATAACGAATATGTCAGACCTCGAAGTCAGCTTCCAGATTGCCAGTGAAAATAAGAAATGTACCGGTTCTCACTTACTCCTGACTCAAAATATCTATAAATATTACTTTATCAGCAGCAATTGTTGCAATTGCATTCGCGCTAGTCGTAATTTATTGTCAACGTTGTAATATTTACGTGACACGCGTGGTAGGAATTAATGTAATTACCGTAGCAGCGATTTCGGCGTTACGCTCCGTATACTGCGGTGGATAATGCTGACAAATATATCTAGGACATTCCGGAATGTTATGCCTAACAATGATTCTAACACTTGCATTAAATTTCATTTGTATTAAACAATAATACATAAAGCAGTGATAGCCCAGCGCTGAGACCGTGCGACTCTTTCACGGGGGTCACGAGTTGAAATCCCGGGCAGGCACCAATGAGTTTTTCTATTGAAACTTATGTGTCTAATTGATAATTGCAATTTATCACACGCTTTTCAGTGAAGTAAGACATCGTGAGGAAACCTGCATATCTCTCGAGATCTCTGGAGATATGTGTAACCTACCAATCCGCATTGGAGCAGCGTGGTGGGTCTTAGCTCCAACCTTTCTCTCCAGAAACGGAGAGAGGAGGCCTATGCCCAGCAGTGGGATTGTAATAGGCCGCTACTTTTTACAAACAATAATATTGCTATCTATAACAAAGAAAATAAATCAATTAATTAACGCAATATTCAATTGACAAAAAAATGAAACGCCAAGGGGTCTGCTTATTCTTTAAATTTTTATTACAATATTCGATAGAAAGTAATAATAAAATTATTTTGCTATAATTCGTTTTAAGGTAGATAGAAAGTATATAAAATGCTTAATGTAGAATAGACTATCCGTTCTCATACTTGATACATGCAGGATTCTTAAAAACACATCCACAAACCTCCACACCATCACCATTTTCGATATCTACAGCAACAAATTTAAATGTAAAAGAATACAAGCGAATACAAATACTTTGTAAATTTTATTTGCCTAAAAATCGAATTTAACGGATATCTGGGAACTTCTCATCTTTTTAATAAAACCCATAGCCTGTATTGAAAAAATAAGGTAAAGTAAAATAAAACTTTTTACAGATATGAATTTTCGATTCTCGCCATTCATTTCATTTTTCGAATCGTTTTGCTCGAGAGTAATGTTCTGAAAAAAAATCTACTCCAAAAAATAATGTTATCGATCTAATTCATCCAATCATGCGTTCTTGGGACTTTTATATTTCATATAAATACTGGTTAAACCCGGTAAATAAATTTTATAAAAGGTAGATATTAACAAAAGAACTCTCACTATTCCTTGGCGGAATATAACGCAGCAAACTGCTCGTTTATGAATACACTAGCAAACACAGGGTTCAAATAGCCCCGAAGGTATCGTAATACACCAACTTCTTGAACCCTTTACATTTACTCTAATGCTAAACTAGAAATTTTACTCATTTGCGTACGAATGGGACATAATTTTAACTTAGCGAGCGTATTTTGTGCACAAGGAACATTTTGGGGATACTTAAAATTAAAAAATATATTTCTACAGGTCTATGATTACTTAAAACTAGAGAACCGTGCCGGCTTCGCCCACGTGTAAATCAGTGTATCCCACAGTTATACCCGCGTAAATCTTGACCACGCAGGAACTTGACCATGATGGTCTGTCTATTCACCTAAACCTTCTTCGGGAATCATTTTTATTAAAAACCAAAAATCTTTTTACTACTTTTTGAGAAAATCGATCACATACATAGAGACAGCTTTTGGGTAGTTTATTTTATAATATGTATGACTCAACTATAGAAACTTCCAATATTCCATAGAACATTGAAATTTAATTTTCGCACACAAGTTTTTCTTATGATTATTGAGTGTAGGTAACGCGTACATATCAGTCAGGCACATATTTTTTTAAGGAAAACTTATTGGCTTCGTAAGCACGATCTCATTTTGCATAACTGAAACACAATATTTCAATTACTTATGTTTTTTGTAAAAAAAATATTACCAAAAAGGAGTTTATATTTGTTAACAGATAATCACAAAAGTTGAGGCAACGTAGGCGTCAATTTGCATACCGAGTTTAATTAAAAAACTTTAGGTTACTCGTATTTTACTTTGTTATGAATACGTTAAAGTGTTTTGACAGCTATCTACTTAAAATATTCTGAAAGTGCATAAACCTATATATAAAGCGCAAGGAAGAAATAGGGACAAAAACACACTTATCTTTTATAATATTGATTTCTAATATAACTATAACCTTTAAATTTTATTTCCGGCGTTTTATATTTTTTAATTTATATTATACTAGTATGTCCAACCCAATTCGCAGGGCTTAATTCAAATATATATGAATTACAGTTATAAAAAAATAGTGTCTGGTGCCACCTTACTTTACAGGAACACTCGCTGGGTCAATCTAAAGATTATCGGAAAATGACATTAAAATATGACTCCGAAACGTCTGGACGTCTATAAGAGACGTACAGACAAACATTCATTTTTTATATATATAGATATAGAGGGATGTTAAGGCATATTCTTCTTTACATCTTGTTGAACCTTAACACGGCTTAACTGAAACTGGGTTGTATTCAGTTATTTTATTCAAAGCGTTTTGTAGCAACTCATGTTGAAAACCCGCTTAGTGAAATAAAATTGTTGCTAAGTCCTGTAAAGCTTTAGCCGTTTAGATATGAATGTTATATTTAAATCTTTTTTAATTTTGTTACGCAAATCTGGTTTGCGCTTAGCCATTTTATCTGTTGTGGTTAAACGATTGTGAAGTTTGTGATAGTGAACGAGGGTGTATTGTGTATTGTGCTGGAGGTCGAGGTTTGTACTTGTGCATGTGTTTTACGTATCCTGCATGTATCATGTTTGAAAACTTATAGTCCACTCAATATTTAGCATTATAAATATTTTCTTCATCGCGGATTATAGCAAAATAATTTAATTATTACTTTTGCATTATGGATCCCCGTAAAGTAACGACTTATTTTATAAATTATTTAAATATTTGTATTTTCCGTCCCATCAAAACGAAAGAAGTAAGCGCTAAGTCACAAAGTGAGTACAATTTTGAACAGAGCAAGCTATTTTTGGTCTAATTTCCAGCAAATTGCTCATTGGAAAACGTGAGCGGTGTGTCGGTGTCATATATTTAGATTAATAAATTAATTATGTATACAACTCGTATTATACTAAGTGTTCAGTTCACGCCCGAATGACTCGTTAAATTGAAATACCACGGATAATCTAATCCCACAGTTACGTTCTACGGTAAATTACAAAGACAATATATTGTAGTATCTCTGTTCATATTACATGGGGCGCTTTAAGTAGTGTGCTGCGCTTAAAAGTAGGTTTGAAGTCTATATGCAACGATGTAATCTTTGAACAAAAGGTAAATCTCTCTCTCTAAAAATCCTATCTGGCGAAAAGAACAACAAAATAGCTATGATAAAAAACAGCGTCGCTAAAAATTTTATTTCATACTAATATTATAAAGGCGAATTATTTTGAGAACGTGTTTTTGTCATAGAGTAATTATTCTAGAGTGGGGAGCCAAAGGCAGCCCTGTAAATGGAAGTGTTGGAACAAATAATAGGAGAAGGAAGATGAAACTCATATTTTTGTCTAATCACAGATAAAAAAGAGAGACAGATAGGCAGCCTTATTTTCTTTCTTTTAATTGTCGATGGTCACATTTTAGAATGTCTCCCTGCTCTAGTATGATAACTCTATGATTTTAGTAAGTAGGAATCCAACGGCTTAACGGATTTGTACAAAATAAGATATCTCTATGGCTGGAAAAACTTATACGAGTAGTAATGACTACTATTTATTGCAAGAAAATCTGTGGTCCGTATTTTTAAAACATAGAAAGTATAATAAAATTTAACGCATTGTTTTTTTACCCTTCACTTCTAGTTACTTTACTAGTTACTTCTAGTTAACCTACTTTTAATGAACGTGGTCCATAGTATTCAACCGAATACCATACGGCGGAGTAGCTAATAATAATTATACCCGAATTTCATAATTTACACTTCCGTATTATTCTTGGATGAAATGATAATTAAATCTTTAAACCTAAACCTTTAACAAAATTACTGAATAAATTATGTGAATACGAAACTGGGTTTGAAATTTGTGTGATATATACATTAAAAATATTTGTATGATACTTACGTAAATTGGAACTTGCCTTCGTCCCATCCATTTAAAATTTACGGACCAACAGGAATAATTCAATTTCAATGCGAAGTTCGAATCAGCGACAGCCGAATCCATTCGAATGACACCTGACAACTAAATATTGTAATTTCATGTATTGTAAGTTATTTCAATTTAAGTAAACTTTACAATGAAACTGATGTTTCGGACATGTTTACTGATTTATAAACCAAGTTTATTAAGAATTTAAACTTGGTTAAAACTTTGTCGAGAACCTTGTTTATAATTATATTAGTATATTTAGCGTTAACTTTTTTACAGTTTTACAGCGAATTATTAGTTATAAAAATCTTAGATGAAGTTTTATTATCATCCCCTTTTTGCTTTGAACCGTAAGTTCCTGCTAACACACAAATACAGCAAATCAGACTCCACAACCTCTTATATCCTTAAAAAACAACACTCATGTATCTCAAAGCCTAATGCATAATCATAGCCCAGCTCTTTCATTGCATTGAAGTAATAACCTTATCGCATGATATGTGCAACCTACCACGTGATAGGTCTTAGCTCCAACCCTTCTCAAGAGGAAATAAATATAAAACTTAAACAAAATATAAGACAAGAAAAATGTATATATTAAAATAACTTTAGTATCTAATTGTGGAAATAATAGAAATAGTAATAAAAGACAAGAAAGAAAAAATTGTATTGAAAATAAGATAAAAAAGAGAAATGTAATAGCATGTAAGATAAATAAAATAATATGTCTATAGAAATAAGAAAATGCAAAATACACTATTATAGACTTGTAGGAAGTAAGAAAACTCGAATTGTAAATGTTAGACTAAATACAGAAAGAAATAATGTAAAACCCTATGTGGGTAAATAAAATAAAATACAAAATGTTAAAATTAAACAAAACACTAAAAAGGGTTCTGATAATGTTAGAGGAAGCGGAAAAAAATCCCTTCTCAAGAAACGTAGAGAGCAGACCTACGCCCAGCTGTGGAATTATAACAGGCCCTACAACACAACTTTACTTTTTTTACGCTAACCGCAGGCTCTATTTTAGTATAACCGAATAAAAATGGTTTTCTGTAACATTGATGGCAGAAGCCATGGTGAAACTCTTGTTTAATTATCTCCGTTTTCAATCTTCTCATAAACAATGCTAGGTAGTTGTTAAACTGTCAGCTATGAATTGATTGCAATCTAATTAATGAAGACCCCTATCTGTAATGGTAAGATGACGTATCATTTTAATGTGTCTATAGAGTCTAAGATCGTATTATCAGAACAGAACAATAAATTTAATCTTACCCAATAAATTATTCTCGGGGAATTTCTATAGAATATTAGTGTACTGCTATGTTCAACGTTACGTTAATCTATTGTAAATTAATTTAATGTCTAATCCAGAAATAAAATGTAAGCGGTTGTTTTCTTGGGAGATTTATGGTTTAATAATAGGTAAAAAATCGAGCTTCGACGCTACTTATGCTCATTTGAACTGCATTATCATTTATCATTCATCATTGCTACCTGAGCATTGACTAATGCTTATCTGATTTCTATTTAAAAAAACGTCAAACGTTTTAATAACGTAACAATGATCACGATACAACCACATTTGTAATATTCAATATACGATTGAATTAGGGTCCTAACAATTTTATCTCTACCACTATAACAGCTTCTCACGTATTTTTCATTATGTACACAATAATGTAAAAATGTATTGAAAATAATCTATATTATTTTATAAAAATAATATTTTTTATTTAATTGAAGTGTAAGTAGGTACCGTTTCGATTTGTCGTCTGCGTATGACCGGTGACAGTCAGTGTCATGTAGCATATGTATGAGCAAATGACGTAAACGTTGAGTTGTTAAGATCTGTGGTAAAATTGTGTCATATTTGACGTTTATTCCGAAGTGTTTGTGAATTGGAAATTATTTCTTAGCTATTTTTCTGATCTTATTAAGTGTAATCGGTGTACTTTTGCGTAGAAGCATTTTATTTTGTTTTTGAAATTAATATTTGGTGTACAGAATGTGTGACAGTGACGATCCGAATGATAATAGACGATCCGGCTTGGATTTAACTGGGTTCTTGTTTGGAAATATCGATGAAAGCGGTCAGCTTGAGGATGATGGTCTGTTGGATGGAGATTCAAAGCGCATGTTGTCCTCTTTGAACCGCTTGGGCCTCGGCTCTATGTTATCAGAAGTTCTGGAACAAGAAGAAACTGTTCAGGAAGATGAAGAAAATGGTAAAGTTATATATACAGTAAAAGTCATCCAGTAGCCAATGCTAGTTTTCATAGTGTGCTACATGCAATATTAATTAATATTACTTGATTAAATGTATTTATTTAAATTGTGACAAAGGTTACTTATTCAGTGTTTAATAAATTATCATGCTATTGATATAGGGGAACAAATTTCCATTGTATTTTTAGAAATGTATGAAAAGTGACTTTGCTCTAGAAATATGTATAAAGACATTTGTGGAATGTGTTGTATTTAACCTCTATTAAATATCATTCACTAATTATTACTTATAAAATGTAAAATGATAACAATGTTATTAATTAATATGTTGTTTTGTTTCCAGACTATGCTCAGAAAAGTCCATCAGCTGTTGATTTTTTTGACATTGATGATGCAGCAGAAGATGAAAAGGTAAAGACATAGTACTTCATGTTATTATCAGATATCATCTCACATGTATGTTTGATTTAATAAATTAATATTGATATTGATGTTTTTTTTTCTGATAATAATCCTAGATAAGAATTCAACTGATGTTTAAACAATATAAAGATTGTTGTGTAACTTTGCGGAGTTCTATAGTAAAGTTCTATAGTACAAAAGTAATAATGAAATTATTTTGCTATAATTCCCAGTTAAGTTAATTAAGAGCGGACTTCTCATATATGATATGTGCAGGATTCATAAAAACACATTTACAAACCACCATTGCTACCATAATACACAAGCACTACTCTCATTCACTATCATAAACTCAACAATTCTTGCACCACACAACAGAAGCATCATCAAGAGATAGCCTCCACAACAAAACTTGTAAGCTTTGTCTGGGTCATAGCAAAATAATTTCATTAATACTTATGATGTTTAAACTTAAAGTTTATCAATTATATGCATATAAAAGCCATGATGGTGAAATTGCGAGAATGTCGCCATTCTCAGAAAGTGACCGGTTCAAAACAAGTTGGTGTGTATGGGATTTCTATCAAAACTTGTGCTTCATTCATATGTAGTGTTACATGATTGATGGTTGAATGATGATTTTGAAATTAAATATCTCATTCTCAAATAATAAAAAGTTTAACTTTAAGTTCTAAATATGTAGCAGCATAGCATCTACAATTTGTGGATAATTTTATTTTGAAATGTGTTTTAAAAAAACTTTAGTTTTAGTACAAGAAAACAATTACTTCTAATTTATTTAGAATGGTAAATAAAATAGAAATAATTAAAATAATACATATCACATGCTAAGTGTTGAAGTAATTGAACTCAAATTTTTTTTGTGGAAATTTGCTATAAAGAGTAGCATAGTGCCTTCAAAACTTGTGATTGACAAAAAAACCTATAAAGACCTATAACTTAAAAAGACCTATAACTTGGAAGAGCAAAAAAACACTAGCTCTTGTAATCATACATGGTCTGACATCATATATGGAATTGATATAAAAATTACAATGTGTCTAACTTAATTAAGTCTAATTTTGAATTCAAGCAGTTTAATACTAAGTGTGAGATACATATGTTCCTGTGTATATTGTGTGTACTGCTTTGTCATAATTAACTTTGACTTTAGTATAAGTGGTGCAAGAGGTGGGTTATTAATTAACAAGGAATTAAAAAATCTACGCATGATTTGCAAATAGATTTTCTGTGTTGAATAGCATTTTTTTTATATATCGGACACTTACACACATAGTCATCCTAACCCAAAGTAAGTAATTTAATACTTGTGCTATGGATGACAGGCAACTGGTAAATATATACATATATAATTTTAAATACACAAATATATATATGTATACACCCAGGCTTGAAGAAACAACAAATTGTTTATATGTTGTTTAAATGTTGGTCCTCAGCGGCAATCGAACCCGCGACCTGCGGACCTGAAGGCAGGGTCACTACCCACTGCCCCAACGAGGTCACATATAATTTAGTTACCTAGTAGTGTTTAATTTTTTTTTATATATATGGTTTTTATATTATTTTTATATATATAGTTGCTATTATATACAAAAATTAACATACAACATTATTTTTCAGAGTTATTGGGTAATTTGTGACATTGTTGCACATTGTTATCTTAATAATTATACAACAATAACTCCTTTAAACTAAATTTTATTAATATCAATTAATTTCTATGTAGTATAAGTATATATTATAGTATTATTATATTTTATAAGTTATACACGGTTGTAAGTATATTTGTTTATTGCTAACTCTTTCTTTTTGTGTTAATACCGAAGGAGGTAGAATGCAAAGTAGAGTCTAACCGTAACCAGCAAAGTGAGGCTGATTCAAAAAATGAGACAAATGTCCAAGAACATAATACTGTGGATGTAGATACTATAAGCGATTGTCCACAGACTGATAATGAAAACTGGAAGGATGATTATGATACTGAGTCTGAACAACCGAACAATGATGAAGGGTACGAAGGTGATATGGAAGGCGACGGCGAGCTTATGCCACCACCATCAACTGTTCCGTGAGTAATGTTATTAAAATTATATAAATTTAATGTAAAATTAAAATCTGATAAAATTAAATCGAGGGAAGTTGCGCCCATTATAGAATAAATGGAAAGTGGGAGAGCTGCTTTAGACATGCAATAAGAAAACTTCTTTAATTCTTGTCTACACACATTACAATTAAAGTTACAAAATTAAAAAGATAGAAATTAACATAAATAAAAAAAAATAAAAACAGTTTGAAGACTTTTACGTTGTGTAGCTGTTTGAAAAGGACAGTGAGCCCTACGCTGATTTTCAGTGGCCTCCCTAGGGGTTACGTCGACAGATATAAGTATCCAGCGCATAAAGATATTTTATATATATTTTACTTTATAAATATAAAACAGTAATTCTGCATACAAATCAAATATTCGACGGTGGAATAGATAACCCCATGTACTGGCACAACTTACCGAGAATGTGATGATTGGTAGGTACATACATATGTATATATAAAATCACGTGGCCCAAAGAGTTTTAAGTATTAATGTGGATGGATATATGATTAGAAGGAGTCCAAAAAAAAGTGATGGATTGTGTGAGGAATGCTCTGCATATAAAAGGAGTAGCAGAGTTGACGTATGATAGAAGAGAATGGAAGATGAAGACATTTGTGTTGAACCTAGAGTGATAAGAAAGGTAAAGAAGATTAATCTTCTTCTACTTTATAAAAATTAATGTTTCGTCTGTCGCCGTGTGGATTTCGGCTGAGTAGAATAGAACACCTTCATTTCTTTCTTTTTTGTCGTAAAAGGGGACTAAGGTCAGGCAGGCGGCCGGTCGTAAAATACCTAGCTAAGTCATGTAACAACATGTTTAAAACTTGTTATGCCGTTGCCACAATATGTTTAAAATATACAACATATTTTTGTTGTGCCCCCCCACTTAGAGTGGGATAAGGGGAGGAGAATGATCATGATGTATGTTTGTTTGTATGTCCCTTATAGACTCCGACCGGATTTTAATGAAATGTTTAGAATGGCCACGCAGATTTTCATGTAAAGTTTGGTGGCAATCGGAGCATTTTTTAAAATTGTTGAGTACTGTTTCGACGGGAATTCAAAAACCAGACTGAGTCCCAATAGGGCGTGGCTGGACAGCTAGTTTTAAACAAAATTATCAATTTTTTAATTGTCTAAAGATAATTATACTGGTCGATATATGTTAAGCATTACACCCATTCAAGTTATATATCATAAGGATTATATTGTTTATCAATGGTTATGTATTAATGAATTAGTAAGAAAGTATAAAATAGTATTTGGTTTTTTAGGAAACCAAAATCTGAAAGGCCCAAGAAGTTGGATACTCCACTGGCAGCCATGTTGCCATCGAAATATGCGAATGTAGACGTTACAGAGTTGTTTCCAGATTTTAGACCAGATAAAGCAAGTAGCAATGTTTTTGTATTTTTAGCTTAAATATTTAGAGTCGATTGTTATATATACAATAGATGGTTAAGTTAAAAACTTGCTGATTCACATTATTAAAAAAGTAGAATAGACATAAGCTTGCGACTCCTGCTCCTTACAAAAGCATGTAAATAGTTTGGGAGTTCTGCTATACGATTCTTTAATATAGTTTCGATCAATTTTACCGTAGCCATTAGAGCAATTGAAAATATCAAAAGAAGATACAGACAGACAGCCTACTATACTATTAAGATTTACAAATAAATAATAAAAATGCGTGGATTTACCTGGTCTTCGATTCTGCACAAGTTGTAATGACGAAATGTAACTAATTACAGGAAACTATATAGAACGGCTGTTGCCTTTTTGAAAAGGGCAACAGCTAGTAACGTTGGTGTTTTAAAAACACTTATTTACAAGTTTACTTGAGTAAACAATATTTTGAATTTCAATTTAAAATTGAAATTGTAATGAATCAATACACAAAATCGAAACCGCGGTTTCAGACTCCGAGCACGAATTTTGTGTTAAAACTTATATGTGTAATTTTATATTTGTAATCCGGAAATATAAAATATACACATATAAATATCGCACGCTTTTCTATGAGGAAAAATATCAGTATATTCAACCTACCAATCCGCATTGGAGCAGCGTGGTGCGCCTCAGCTCCAACTTCTTTAAAATGGAAATGAGAAACCTATGCCCAGCAGTCGGAGAATAAAAGGTCAATACTTTAATACACAAAAATTGGTGAATATAACATTGTATAAATCATTTTATAGGTACTCTTGTTTTCGCGTTTATTCGGACCAGGCAAACTATCTAGTTTACCACAAATATGGCGTGGAGTGAAAAGGCGAAGACGCCGGAAGCGCAGTGGTAGCACAAGTAGTGATACTGGACCACTGCCCTCTGAGTTACAAGATGTTCAATACGCTAGTGACGATGAAGAGAAGTTCCTCAAGTAAGTTTTGTGTCACTTGACAAAGCGTAACATAACACATATAGTAGTATTACAGATGACACGTCTGTAACACTACTATATGTATACATATGATGTATGTATATAAAACACAAAGTAGGAACCGACATAAGCTTGCGGTTCCTGCTTTGCGCCCTGCAAAAGTACGTAAGTCGTTTGTGGGTTCGAGTATAAGATTCTATAATAAGATTCCACAATCTACTTTAACTTTACCATTTTACAAAACTATTAAGAAAAAGCTAATATGGAAGGTCTACTATACTATTGAAGATTACTTAGACGATAAGAATGCATGGATATAGATACACTTCGACCCTGTACAAGACATTATCACATCGAGGCTCAGAGAGAGAAATCGGCTAGATTCTGCTTCATAGAGCATTATCTCTGTCGCACAGATTGAAAAATTTGAATTCGGTCTAAGCGTGCAATATAAAAAGAACATTCACCCTGTATACAGGTGAAACTAATCTTAAAAGCAAAAAGTACACATAGTAAAGAGTTAAATTTAAGTTACGTCTATACAAATTAAGGCAAAAAATTTAACATGATCATATGTTTAGGTGTAGGTTTGCAAAAATTATTTTATACACCATCCCTCATTCCTATAATTGGGTTCTTTTGATTTGATAGTAAGAGATTGCTAATAGCAATAAGGCTGCCTTTTCACACTGTAATTTTTTTTATATATTTAGATATTGTTGGAATGCGTAGTAAAGTTTTATAAATAAATAAATTTTAGACCCATGGAAGAAAACCCACAAACATCTCAAGGGGATTCGAACTCACAAAATGTAGGTGACAAATCGCAGAGACCAACGCCGGCGCATTGGCGATTTGGACCCGCTCAAGCATGGTACGATATGTTAAACGTAGCAGAGACTGGTGAAGGATTTGATTATGGATTTAAAGTAAAGGTATGTCAAAAAATGTAATGAGTCATCATCATCCGTCCCAAAAATAAGTAACCTAATACTTGTATTATGGGTAATCAACAACCGCTAAGTATCTTATTTACTATATATATAATTTTAAATACATACTTTAATACAAATATAAACCCAGGCTCGAAGTACCAACAAATTGTTTATAGAAAATGTTGGCCCTTGGCGGGAATCGAAGCGGCAACCCGGTGGAGCTGAAGGCAGGGTCAATACCCGCTGCGCTAACGGGCAGTCATGCCAGTCATCATCAAATACTTACATACACCGAGAATCGAAGAACAAACACATTGTATTTTAGATAATGTTGGCCCTCGGCGAAAATCGAACCCACGACTAGCAAAGCTGAGTGCAGGGTTACTGCGACCTGCGCCAACCAGTCTGTCTAATTATTAGTTTAGAATGCAGAAACTATTGCAGAACTACTTTGCTATGATCCGCGTAGTTGAAGCGAATGCATGCAATGCTAAGTGTATGAAGCAAAATTCACGTACCTTACACATGCAGGACAAGTCGCCACACGTATCCCAAGACGCCTCCACCAGCAACAATGCACACAAGTAATACACACAACCACTACCAAAATCTCTACGATCGTTTTGCAGCGAAACCGTAGCATCATCAGGAGGTTAGGCTCCACGACAAAATCGTAGTAGCAAAGTAGTTCTGTTATAGTATCTGTAATATGGAATTCCGCAAAGTAACGCCTGCTTGTATAAATCAGTTTAAAATGTTTCGATTTTTTTTTATATGTGCTAAATTCAAATTTTTCATGGGAGCGGTGAGACCGTGCGACTCTTTCATGGGGAACACGAGTTCAATCCCGGGCAGGCACCAATGAGTTTTTCTATTAAAACTCATGTGTCTAATTGATAATTGCAATTTATCACACGCTTTTCGGTGAAGGAAAACATCGTGAGGAAACCTGCATATCTCTAGAGAATTCTAGGGATATGTGTAACCTACCAATCCGCATTGGAGCAGCGTGGTAGGTCTTAGCTTCAACCCTTCTCTCCAGAAACGGAGAGAGAAGGCCTATACCCAGCAGTGGAATTGTAACAGGCCGCTACTATTATGGGAACATGAGAAATGTACTAGATAATTGAAGGTATTTACAATGTACAAGTACAACACCAGAGCAGGAACATGTTTATAATAAACATTAATTTGAGTTTAAAATGTTTATAATAAGCAGCAATAAGAAAGAAATGTTTTGTTGGATATTATAGCGGAACAATTTTTTCATTAGGCGCCATCGCCAGAACGCGACGACAAACCCAAAGATGTGGAACCGACTTCAGACACAAACGATACTGTAGGCAGTCCTGACAGTGGTTATCCCGATGATGCATTCCTTATGGTCTCCCAATTGCAATGGGAAGATGATGTCATATGGGATGGCAGTGAGATAAAACACAAGGTAACCCTAAAGTTAATATGTATTTTATTTATATACAAGCAATGCCTCGCGGTTTCACCCGCGTAGATAACGGTCTCGTCGTAGTGGAAAGTTGACTAAGTCGGACTATAGATTTATTTTTGTAAATTAAAAGTTTGGTCCTGGAACTTATTAATTTCTTTTATATTTAATTTAATTTTAAAAAAATAAAATATTTTTTTTTGTAAAAATTGTAAAGCACGTATAGCACCATAAGTATGCATGTTGTGTACACCTGTAAGTAAGGATGTACTTGTAGCAGGATACAATATTGTTTATATTTAAGTTTACTCTAAGTGCATTCTTGTTGGTGTTCCAATAAATAAATAAATAAATAAAAATAAATAAATAGTTAAGGAACAGGAAGTTTTAACTGGAAAGTGAGTTCTTTTAAAGGGTAAAGCTATATCCGTGGGTATTATTGGTATCATAGTTAATATAGATACCGGCTATACTCATGTCTAATTTTATCGGATTAGCCCGACTAATTTCGAACCCGTCCGGGGCACTTATTGAACTGATACTGAACTAATTTCCCGCCGCGTTAACGTCGTGTAAAGAACTCATGAATAAGTGCCCCGGACGGGTTCGAAACTAGTCGGGCTAATCCGTTAAAATTAGACGTGAGTATAGCCGGTATCTACATTAACTATGAATACTACTCACGATAGTTTAAATTTTAAAATCATTGGTATCCTTGGAATAAGAGCTAACTCACCAGTTGCAGGTCCTGTTATAATGGTCGCTACAATGAATTTATTATGGCATTATTTTCTTTAGTTATGGCATCATTTTTTGATCTCTATGTTTATGTCTCACCTAATTACGTTCGGTAAAACGATTTTAAAACATTTGGACAGCAACAACAACTTAAACTCAAGGTGGTCAGTAATTAGATTAGTAACATCAATTTTCGTTTGTAAATTGTAGGTATTAGCACGCTTAAACAGCAAGAGCAACGCAGCGGGTTGGGTGCCGACGTCCGTCAGTCGGACAGCTCAGCAGTTCTCACATCCGAGACCGCAGCAGCCCGCCCCTTTGCAACCAAAACCTCCCACGTACGTCAATTATAATAATAATAATAATAATAAAGACAGAAATACACAACCGAATAAAGCACTGACTACCACAGAGGAAAAAATATTGAAATGGACGGGCAAGTCTTTGCATGGGAGACACCGATCTGAAATGAGCCATAATTACGTCGATAAAGAGAAGTCGAACGAATGGCTTATAAAAGGAGAGTTGTTTCCCGAAACCGAAGGCTTTATGCTTGCTATTCAAGACCAGACCATCGCTACAAGAAATTATAAAAAATATATTATAAAAGACCCGAATCAACTAACAGACTTATGTAGACATTGTACAGCAACATCAGAAACAATTTAACATATCACCGGTGCATGTAAATCGCTTGCACAGACCGATTACAAGCACCGACACGATCAAGTAGCTGCAATAGTTCACCAACATTTAGCATATATGTACAAATTTATTGATAAGAAAGATCCATACTACAAATATAAGCCAGCCACAGTTTTAGAAAACCAAAGGTCCAAAATTTACTGGGATAGGACCATAATAACTGATAAAACCATCCATTATAACAGACCTGATATTACTTTTTGTGATAAAATTAAAAACATCGCCTATATCATAGACATAGCCATTCCTAATAGTCATAATATACAGTCAACAATATCTGAAAAACTTTCTAAATACCAAAATCTGGCCATTGAAGTTAAAACTCAATGGAGAGCTCACATAGTACATATAGTTCCAATCGTTTTATCATCCACTGGTATAATACCCAAAACTTTGTCTCAAAACCTCTAACTTTTAAATATGCCCAAACACTCGTATTATTTATTACAAAAAGCTACTATATTGAACACCTGTCGCATCACTCGCAAGTTTCTAACATCGTCATCAGTTTCATCATCTACTACAATTTAATGTGTTATGCTTGGTATAAGCCCGCATAACAACATTCGTACCCCTTAACAAGGGGGAAAAAATATTTATGATAATAATAATAATAATAATAATAATAATAACGTCAAACTATACTGGAACAGAGACATCATTACTGACCGCACAATTCTAAGTAATAGACCAGACCTAACTTTAACACTTAAAACAACAAAAACCACATTCCTTATTGACATTTCGGTCCCAAACACTACCAACGTTAAACAAAAATTTTCGGAAAAAATTCAAAAATACATACCCTTAGCAGACGAAATTAAGCAAATGTGGCACCAAGACATAGTAAGAGTCATCCCGATCATCATCTCTGCAACAGGTATAATTCCTAAAACACTTTTCAATGCTTTAAAAATCCTTGAACTCCCACAAAACTATGTATGTGCCACTACAAAAATCTGTTGTCCTAGACACTTGCTCCATAGTACGTAGATTTATGAACCCATCTTCTCTGCCATTACACAGCCTTAATTCTGAAACCAACAACTTACAAAACTCACATAAAACACTTTCTACACAACAGAAAAACACACAAGAAGTGGCTGAACCGTATATAACCACGTAACATACACCAAACAAACACACAACTGACATATTGTATCTAGTTTCTTGGCCTAGGCCCGTGCTAGGTACATAAACACCGACCTAAATGGTCGAGCCTTGACTTTGAAGTTAATATAATAATAATAATAATAATTTTTATTGAAAGGTATTAATAACCCAATGTACATAAATTAAAATTAAATATACGGACAAGAATTAAATACAGTTTGTTAATATCTACTTAGAAAACTATTCAAATGTCATTCAGATGTCAAAAACATTCCTTAATAATTATTTTCTGTTTTTATGAAGATGAACAGATAGCCAATAGTTTAGGGTAGTACTAGGCATCCCATCGCTTACACTTTGGAGGATAGAGTTCAAAGAAGTTCTGAGCCGGTTCCAAAAAGATGCAATTCGTGCTCTAATAATTGCATAAAAGTCAGGAACTCCCGATAGCCTTATAGCCTTATTTCTAAATATATCACGACCTTCAAGCTCTATGGACGTAAAGCCACAACTAAAGGCTGATATTGATTAAAAAATTAAAAACGAGTGGGAAATGGGTCGAGATAATTACAGGCTTTTCAGATACCAAAGATTCTACTAAGAGTCAAACCCCATCGCCAATTGATAGGATCATCAACGGGCAGAATAAAAACCAAGTACAACATATAACCCAATTACTAACTCTTATATTCAATTCAAATTCAAAATATTATTTATTCAAGTATACTTGTAAACAAGTGCTTTTGAATCGTCAACTTTACTGCTGTTTTGGAAAGCTGTTCCTACTGAGAAGAAGGAAAAATTCTCTTTTCAAAGAATAATTCTTATTACTAGTTACATATTGTCATTACTGTCTTGTAGAGGGTCGAAGAGTAGCTATACCCTATTCTTATCGTCTATGTAATCCTCGATAATATAGTAAGCTTTCTGTATTAGCCTTTTCAAAATCTTTTTGTTATTAAATTCATATATAGTTCTAGATAGACATAAAATATGAATATTCTTTTGAAATAGATTTTAGAATAACAAAATGGTTGGTTTATTTTTTATATTGCTAATTTAATGATGGTTAATATTCAGTACACTTTAAATATTACACCATCGATTCGACGCTAACACAACTGGCCGCATTGGGTAGTGACCCTGCCTTCAGCTCCGCGGGTCCCGGGTTCGATTCCCGCCGAGGGCCAACATTTTCAATAAACAATTTGTTGGTTCTTCGAGCCTATGTGTATTTAAGTATTTAAGTAAGTATTTCAATTTATATATGTAGTATATCTACCAGTTGTATGTCACCCATAACACAAGTATTAAGTTACTTTCGGGACAGACGACCGTGTGTGTAAGTGTCCCATGTATTAATTTATTTATTTATATTTTATTACCTTTAGAACAACAGCCTCAACATCCAACAATACAGGAGCTACTTCAGCTGAAGGTGAAGACAATACATGGTATAGCATTTTCCCAGTAGAAAATGAGGAACTTGTGTATGGAACATGGGAGGACGAAGTTATATGGGACGCCGAGAACATGCCTAAAATACCCAAACCAAAAATACTAACTTTGGATCCTAATGACGAGAATATCATTCTGGGCATACCGGATGATGTCGATCCGTCGAAAATTACACGAGGTTAGTAACATATTAAGACTCAATCATATTTTGAATTCAGTAAATTTTCAGCTGAAAGGTATCTAAAAAGAGTTATTATACACGGTTGAAAAAATTATTTGTGTAACACCACATTCTATATAGACGAATAAAGTTAAATTTCAAAATAGTATTGAAATTAAACTTAATGTGTTGTCGGAAGGAGAACGTCACGATGAAATCGGCATTTCTTTTGATAAGTTGGAAATACATCTAATTTTTTGAAAACCGTCGACTCACGGTAAAAATAGTAGAGATAAGCAGTTTGCGAATGATATGAACACTTCTTCAAGATTAGTATTGTCTAGAAATGATTTTCCTTCCGAGACGTTCTGGGCGAGCTAATTTAACTTAATTGTTGTTACATTAAAGTTGTTCAACTTTTGTTGAGCGGTTTAATTTAAATCAACGTCAAATGATTTATTTTGATTGTTGTATAACTTCTAAAGGTACAAAACTTAAAGGTATTGTGATGAGTGAAAAGTAATTGTAATTAAATTTATTCTTAATGTGAATACCGGCTATACTCTAACGAGTGAGCCCGACTAGTTTCCTTTTTCCAAATCCCTCATCTTAGCTTCAATGACGATATCTAATTGGTGTTTAAAACGTATCCCCTTTCCTCAACTTTTTGGTGGAAACCGGGCCTTATTCATGACGTGCTTTCTTCTAGTAGTACGGGACGGGAGTATATCCGGTTTCTATGTATGAACGACGAATATCCCGCACCATGGTGTAAATTTAAAATATGTCCAAAACAAGCCGCAATAATTGTAAAAAAAATATATGCTTACATTTTTTAAATTCCTATGCAAATTTTAAGCATTACATGCTAAAACATAGTTGATGTTTGTCGTCAGTCAATGTTAAATTATTATTTTACTAGCTGTGCCAGCGGCTTCGCCCGCGTCGAAATCAGTTGTCACAAAACAAAATTCCAAATTGTAATTTTGAACATAAAAGTAGTTATTGTGAGTTAACCGTAAGAGATAGAAACATGCTATCGCGGACCTTTTTTTAGTATTTTTATAGATCTACAATTCTCTAGTAAATTACTTTAGGGTAACTCTGCTGGTTTACGCAGCGCACGAGACTAAACCTCCCAGCAAGCAAGTTTTGTAACAACTGCTCGATCTCTTCAACCCAATTTAGATAATACCGATATGTAATATTTACCTAAACCATCCGGAAGTATTTCACTATCTTTTGGTGAAAACCGTATAAAAATCATTTTAGTAGATTTTGAGAAAATCGATTACATACAGACAGACAGCTTTTTAGGACTGTTTCATAATAAGTATAGGTAATATGAGTTGATTATAAAAAATGTTTATAATTTTGTGTCCTAGAACGTGGTCCGGCGCCAAAAGTAAAGATTCCCCATCCGCACGTGAAGAAGTCCAAGATATTGCTGGGCAAAGCTGGCGTGATCAATGTTTTACAAGAAGATGCACCTCCTCCTCCACCAAAATCACCTGATAGGGATCCTTTTAATATATCTAATGATGTGTAAGTAACATAAAGATATGTATAGTATACGTGGCAATAAATAATGCACATCGAGGCTTAGAGAAAGAAATCGGCTAGATTCTGCTTCATAGAGCATTGTCTCTGTCGCACAGACTGACGAACCCGTGTGTGACAGTGACAGCGCTCTACGAAACCGAACTGGCCGGCTGTTTCGTTCTAAACGTCGATGTGCATTATTTAATGCCGGGTACTATACAGTTTTGAAGATTGATATATCTTTACTACTCAGATAAGACTTGTCATTAAGTAATCGATTTTTGCTATGAATTTATCAGTCTTAAAGTAAGTTTTAAAAATAACTAGACATAAATTACTTCTTAATGTAATTGATTTATGAATCTTTCCTACGAATTGTTAAAGAATTTTTATTGATGATTTTTTTAATTCTGATGCCTTTTTAGCACTATGAAGGTCAATTCTTTGCCAAAACGTCAGCCTTTCTGACCTGCATGAATAATTAGAAGAAAACACTCACTTTATTCTTTATGACTCTAATATTGTTTTCTGAATTATTCTAAGAGCCTTTGTTTATTAAATTATAATATTAGCATTGTGGTTCTATACATTTTTGAGTTTTTAACTTTAAAATTTACATTGGTAATTGCACAGTAATAACCCCATTATTTAATGATTTAGCCTTTGAAATATTTTATATTAGGTTTGTTTAATTAATAATTTCCTACAACTTGACAGTTATTCGAGTTTTATCCAAGTGTCATCCAATATGTTATCCAATGTTTTAGGTTCTATCAACCGAAATCTCAAAATCCTCGGTTAAAGGTCGGCGGAGGTCAGTTGATTCAGCACAGTACGCCCGTAGTGGAACTTCGAGCTCCATTCATACAAACTCATATGGGACCGGCGCGATTGCGGGCTTTCCATCGGCCGGCAATGAGAAAGCTTTCTTATGGACCATTAGCTGCTCCTGGACCCCATCCAGTCCAACCATTATTAAAACACATTAGAAAAAAGGCTAAGGTACGTATTTTGATGACAGCAAATTTTGGTTTTTCTTTTGGGTGCTCATCATCGTATTTGAATGCAATTTTGAACATATAAGTAGTTATTGTGAGTTAACTATAAGAGATAGAGACATGCTGTCACGGACTTTGTTGTAGTATTTTTATAGATCTACAATTCTCTAGTACATTACTTTAGCGTGTCTCTGCTAGTTTACGCAGCGCACGCGACTAAAGCTCCCAGCAAGCAAGTTTTTTAAAAACGGCGCAATCTCTTCATTACAATTTACACAATACCGATATGTACTATTTACCTAAACTATCCGGAAGTATTTCACTATCTTTTGGTGTAAACCGTACAAAAATCCGTTCCGTAGATTTTGAGAAAATCGATTACATACAGACAGCTTTTTGGGACTTTGTTCTATAATAAGTATAGATTATTATTGTTTGGAAAATATTCACCCACAGCAACGTGAAGCAGAACGTCTAGCATCAGGTGGTGGTGACGTATTCTTCATGAGGACTCCGGAAGATCTAAGCGGAAGGGATGGTGAACTGGTCCTTGTAGAGTTCTGCGAGGAACACCCGCCTCTCATCAGCCAAGTTGGCATGTGTACCAAAATAAAGAACTATTATAAGAGAACCGCTACCAAGGTATACATTTATTCCATACTAGTTGTTCCAGCGGCTTCGCCCGCGTGGAAATCAGCATGTCATAATTTTTTCTAGAATTAAAATTTTAAACATAAAAGTAGTTATTGTGAGTTAACTATAAGAGATAGAGACATGCTGTCGCGGACTTTTTGTAGTAGTTTTATAGATCTACAATTCTCTACTACATTACTTTAGCGTAACTCTGCTGGTTTACGCAGCGCACTCGACTAAAGTTCCCAGGCAAGCAAGTTTTTTAACAACTGCTCGATCTCTTTAAAATTTACATAATACCGCTATATACCATTTTCCTAAACCACCTGGAAGTATTACATTATCTTGTGGTGAAAACCGTACCAAAATCCGTTCATTAGATTTTGAGAAAATCGATTACATACAGACAGACAGCTTTTAGGGACTTTGTTTTATAATAAGCATAGATTTGTTTTGTTAATTGACTATGAAAAATTTTTAGACTAGTTGTTCTTTTTATAATTTATTATGGAGTGTTGTATTTATTATGTTTAGTATGTTAATCCTTATAGACTTCGAAACGGCTGCACCCATTTTAATAAAATATTAAAACACATAATAAGACATTAATATATTATTAAGCGCCGCAAATCGGACTGGCTATGCTAGTTAACTATATATAAATCGTTTATTCCAGGATAATGGGCCAAAACCATTGAAATACGGTGAAATAGCGTACGCGCATACTTCGCCGTTTCTTGGAATTTTAGCACCAGGAGCTACTCAATCGGTTGTAGAAAATAATATGTATCGTGCGCCTATTTACGATCATACACTGCCTCAAACAGACTTTCTTCTTATAAGAACCAGGTAAGCCAAAAAAAATCGTAAAATATATAAACAATAAACCAGTAATCAAGTCATTTCTGCCGACAAGGTACGCCTTTCTTTCGCATATCTATAGCGTTAGTGTAATAATGTTATATTCATCATACAGGGGTTCGTGGATTTGGATGAAAATGGTCACTCGTTAAAAACACTTTATTCAACTTTTTACTACAAACTTAGTACTTACAGTCTTTATACAGTCCGTTGTTCAATGAGAATGCCGAGGTCACTATTATTTCACTTTCATTTTCGCTTGTTTATTCGTTCTTGATCGCTATTCGCAAACTGAATGTCGAGGCGCACGATACGTTTGCTTATATATCGAACGAATCGATTTCGAAAACATATGATAGACCTTGAAACGCTCGTAAACATGTTTACCGATAAACATGTTTTGATACAGTCGAATGTTCCAGAGAATTAGCGTCAAGCGAATTTGAACCCTATGACATCTAGTTTACGAATCCTTTTTACACGTTCGTAAACTATCCCCGTCCAATTTGAACTTTATGACGTATGCATTACGACCTCTTTTCGCATGTTTTTAACACTGCCACCGTCTAATTCTAATTCTATGGCATACGTTTAGGTGGTTCAAACCAACAAAAGTTTTTAATAGTTCTTTATTTTAGTTATCACAAACATAAAACACAAAAATCGTTTTATTTCGATCCGCTTATACAGTATTTTAATATCAAAAATATATATATATCGAAAAGCAAAAATGAACGGTCCGAAAAGCATACGCGAATAGTAAACAACAGATTTATATTATTTCTACGAAGGGAAGTCTCTCGGCCGCGCGCCGCCGTTCATCGGCTTGCGGCGGGTAGGCTTGGATGTTATCGCCGTCCGCGCGGCGAGGTGCAATATATATAAAATTAGCCGTCGCTTGGCCGCGTGTATGTGGAAGAATATTATTACATTATTATATGTTATATTTACGATTTACAAATAAAAGAAACTTATACTATTGACATTAACATAATATATATACGATTTAAAGAAACATTATTTTATATATATTATATTATTTTATTATACGTATTTTATGATTTATTTATTTTTATTTTTATTTTTTATTAATTATTCTGTAAGATAGTCCACTACATACGTATTACGAACTCTTCGACTGTTTGTAACAATATTAATTCAAATATTTAAAATCTATTCACGAATATAAAAGATAGTTTATTTAAGATAATAGTTCTGTGGGTGTAGTATACTCGTTTAGAATAATGATAAAGTTGACAGTATATTTAATACTTCTTATAAAATAGTAACTTGAATGATATGATTCTTTATAAATACTCGTATAACTTATTTTTCAGTCTAAAAGATGTAGTTTAGTATAATTTTTATTTAAGCAATAATTTTTCGTATAAAAAAGTAAAAAGTAAAAGTAACAGCCTGTTGCTATGCCCACTGCTGGGCTAAGGCCTCCTCTCTCCGTTTTTGGAGAGAAGGATTGGAGCTAAGACCTACCACGCTGTTCCAATGGGGATTGGTAAGTTACACATATCCCTAGAATTCTCTAGAGATATGCAGGTTTCCTCACGATGTTTTCCTTCACCGAAAAGCGTGTGATAAATTGCAATTATCAATTAGACACATAAGTTTTTAAAAGAAAACTCATTGGTGCCTGCCCGGGGTTTGAACCTATGTCGTCTCTAGAGAGTCGCACGGTCTCACCGCTAGGCTATCACAGCTTTTTTTCCTATAGGCAAGCTTATTACGTTCGCGAGGTGGATGCCGTGTTCGTAGCCGGCCAAGAGTGTCCTTTGTATGAAGTACCGGGTCCGAATTCGAAGAGGGCTAACAATTTTGTTCGTGATTTTTTGCAGGTGTGTAGAAATATTTGTTTACTTGTGCTACTCGCAATTATCCACTTGAAGTTTATTATTATTTCATTTATTTTCCTGAAGAAAAAACGAAATGCTTATTTCTAAATGTTGGTCCGGTATATAAGCTTCAATTATACCAAATTTCGATATTACATTGAGTTACAACGTATACATATAATCTGCTTATTCGCTGGAATATTTTAGGTGTTCATATATAGACTTTTTTGGAAATCTCGAGGCAATCCGCGCCGTATTAAAATGGACGACATCAAAAGAGCTTTTCCGTCTCACTCCGAAAGTTCTATACGTAAACGTCTTAAACTGTGCGCGGATTTTAAACGCACTGGGGAAGACTCCAACTGGTAAGTATATCCAAGTATATCAATTAAAATTTTATAAAATGAAATTCAAACGGAATAAATTTTAGTATTTCCATATAATCTTGCTATTGAGAAAAAATCCATTAGTAAGAAATATTTTATATGTTATGAATAACTATGAAAAAAGCATACATGTTCCTTAAAAAGAGATGTAATGCTAAAGGTAGAATATAACTCAAATAAGAAAGCTTACTCAATTCTAGCATTCTAGACTTCGCCTTTCTATTTATGTAATAATCCGTTTAATTCTTCACTTAAAATCCTATCTTACAATATAATTTTAATGAATGACGATCATTACATCAATTGCAGCTCAGGCAATTATGAATATATAAGATTTCTAATAATATGTATATTTAATTATAGAATACAGTAGTTTTCTGAAGGAATAATTTATTCTTCGTCGGTACAATAATATCCGCCGTGTGATATCCGGCTGAGTAGAATAGACTACCCTCATTTCTTACCGAGGTGTCGTAAAAGACGACTAAGGTTAGTCGACCCGCCGAGTGGTATCCGGCTGAGTAAAATATACCACCCTTATTTCTTATTGAACTGTCGTAAAAGGCAACTAAGGTAAGTTGACCCACCGTGTGGTATCCAGCCGAGTACAATATACCACCCTCATTTCTTACCGAGGTGTCGTAAGAGGCGACTAAGGTAAGTCGACCCGCCGTGTGGTATCCGGTTGAGTAGAATATACCACCCTCATTTCTTACCAAGGGGTCGTAAAATACGACTAAGGTAAGATGACGTCAGGCAGACGGCCGGTCGTAAAATACGTAGCCAAATCATGTGACATGTTTGTAACATGTTGTGCCGACACTAAGAGTGGGTTAAGGGCAGGACGATGATGATTGGTACAATAATTTATGATTCGATTATAACTACTTATTGCACTAATTTAAGCTAACATAATATCCATATAGTTTGTATCTATCTCTTACAATAAGAAATTGGCATTTGATATGTGTTAAAAACAGGGTTAGTCTTAACATGATATTATATTTACTAGGTGGGTTATAAAACCAGACTTTCGGCTGCCTTCCGAGGAAGAGATTCGTGCGATGGTATCGCCCGAGCAATGCTGTGCGTACTTCAGCATGGCATCGGCTGAGCAGAGGTTGAAGGATGCTGGCTATGGAGAGAAATTTATTTTTACCCCACAGGAAGATGATGACGAGGAAATGCAGCTTAAGATGGATGATGAGGTAGTTTATCGTTGTAAGATAACAATTCTATATGTATACATATTTGGAAGCTCTTTTGCACGTTATTTTTTAGTAGTATTATTACACTTATGTACATACATTTCATACACGCACAAACACATACATAACAAAACACACACTCGCACACACACACGCACGCGTTATCTCAGAACTACTCATATAACAAACACAACCTTACACGTTTTCTATTTTCTTTTCTTTGTTTTTATTTTGGTACTTTTGTTATGATGTTTATGTAAATTCTGTAAAAAATGTAAATACCAATACTTATATGCTATAGAAGAGCGAGATCTTCTAACACAATTATTTATATACTTACCAGCAGATCTTGACCACCTGTTTCAAAACCTAAAAAAACTAATGGAAATAAACGAATTTTTAATTTTAATTTAATTTTTTAATTAATTAATTAATACATTTCTTTTAATAGTTCCAAAATTGTCTACTTCTAATATATAATCTCTCATGCCATCTTAGCAAACAATCATATGCAAGTTAACACTGAATTGTGTACTTTTTGTCTCAATCCGCGTTTAAATTAATTGTCAATATAAAGGTCATCGAGTAATTTTATATAAAGGAAGATGATACAAGAAATTAATGAATATTACATAGAAAGAGAAAAAAAGTATACATTTTTTGGATAGAGTAACCCTCTCGTGAATTGCGACGGAAATATACAAGAGCGAATGATTTTTGAAAAAGGATTCGGGTGAACTTTTTTTGTTAATTTTCGTTAACTTTTAAACTGGGAATTAAGTTTTCTTTTATATAAGTTAGCTCATTAATATTTTACTACTTCAGTGCGGTAGTAATTGTCACTATATGGGTATAAGATTCTATAATAAAATCCCGCAATCGATTTTAACTTTGATTTAATCTTTATTCGCTGTTAAAGGGAGGCTGATACAAAAAGCCCACTATACTATTGAGATATAAATATAGATGATATAAACGCGTGGATACTACTCTGTACAAGATGTTATGACCAAATGTCACTAGTTATAAGAAATTTATTTGAAAAGAGCAATCACCAAGTTTCTTGTTGGCTCTTCTCGGTAGGAACAGCTTTCCAAACCAGCAGTAGAGTTGACAAAAAGCACTTGTTTACAAGTTTACTTGAATAAAGAGTGTTTTGAATTTGAATCTGAATATAATTTTCCGATGTCTAATCGCTTACTGTGTCTCATAATTTTTCTAAACGCTTCAAGAAATTTGTCTGCCTCTTGTGAACAGGTTAAAGTCGCACCATGGAATACAACCCGTGCCTACATCCAAGCAATGCGTGGTAAATGCCTCCTCCAACTAACTGGTCCAGCTGACCCCACTGGTTGTGGCGAGGGTTTCTCCTACGTTCGAGTTCCCAATAAACCTACTCAGCAACCCAACGACGAACAGCAGCCCAAAAGAACGGTTACAGGAACAGACGCGGATTTGCGGAGATTGAGTTTAAATAATGCGAAAGCATTGTTGAGGAAGTTTGGAGTTCCTGAAGAAGAGGTGAGACAGCTCAATAACGCTTGATTTAAATCCAATAAGTTCAAATTCTTGCTTTAGTTCAATTGTTCATTATATTTACAAATTACTGTTCTCCGGCTTACCAATGCATTCCGATATATTTCTGTGTAAAAAACACTTAAAGTTATAACATAAGGATATGTCCTTGATGAAGACTATGGTCTTAAATCCTTATAAAAGGATTTTCCTTAGTTAGGACCTAGATTACCATTAGAAGTTATATTAACGTGAAATCAACAAAAGATTTTGTCAAATTATTCAAATTGCGTTTAATTCAACAAAAAAACGCATAACACTTTCGTATGAAGGGTCAATATGCATCCACCGAATACACGGTTGACAGAACTTACGAATACGGATTTGTTATTTTTGATATGTAAACAATTATATATGGTATACATATTATAGTTAATAAAGATACCGGCTATACTCACGTCTAATTTTATCGGATTAGCCCGACTAGTTTATTAACTATGAATACTACTCACGATAGTTTAAATTTAAAAAAGTATACATATTAATTTTTGAAAAGAGTGGCTACCCAGTTTCTTGCTGGTCCTTCAGGCTTCATTGGAATTTGACGATTCAAAAGTACTTGTAAAAGCTAACTTGAATAAAGAAGTATTTGAATTTCAACTATATTTAATCTGTCAATTATGTACACGTAGTCTGCAAGCCAAATTGCTGGCAATGTGGGACATAATTGATAATGCAATCAAGTAAGACGTTCTTGATGCGTTATAATGGATTAAAGTGCCCTAATATCACTATCATTGGAATACTGCCATCGATACAACCTTATATATTTTTAATTCAGATTAAAAAGCTATCTCGATGGGAAGTTATTGACGTGGTGCGAACTTTGTCCACGGAAAAAGCAAAGGCTGGTGAAGAGGGAATGACTAAGTTCTCGCGAGGGAACAGATTTTCTATCGCTGAACATCAAGAAAGGTAATTTATTTGAATTTAATATACCTATTTTATTTATTAAGTTTCATCTTTATTTATTTTATATGAAAGCCCATTGGCTGACCACACCGTAATTTAAAAGTTAATATAGGCGGTTGTAGGCTACATTTATGATATCTCTGAAGCTCCCATATATGCATTTATTTTGTTTTGTGCGAAGTTTCTACAATAACTTGCGAGTTAGTACCTATTTTGATCACTGTCTAAAACTGGGGACGTTTTATTGGATATTAATGTGTTTTGGGTTCCTCGTTCCACTAAAGGTTTGTTAGAATTTCTTGGCCTAGTCAGATGGCATTAGCATTAAGGAAAAAAAGACTGATAGAAAAAAGTGATATTTACATTTTATTATAAATACTGTCATGTATTTTACTTAATAATATTAATTAAATTTAGGTACTTAATATTTTTTTTTTATTTAAGACTGGTTTGCTGGAAGAGATCTGGTTTATTACGATTCCGGAATAAACCAGCCATTGCACATTATTTTATTTCTTTATCATCAATGCAATAAAGAGATTACAAACAAACAAAAAAAGACTGGGTCAAACATTACCCATACACTCAAATATAAGACCTCACTTGACAGTTACTTTATAAGGCTATTATTAAATAGTACCACCTCCAAAGCTGTGATAGCCTAGCGGTGAGACCGTGTGACTCTCTAGAGACGATCATGGATTCGAACCTCGGGCAGGCACCAATGAGTTTTTCTATTAAAACTTTCTGTCTAATTGATAATTGCAATTAATCACACGCTTTTCGGTGAAGGAAAACACCGTGAGGAAACCTGCATATCTCTAGAGAATTCTAGGGATACGTGTAACTTACCAATCCGCATTGGAGCAGCGTGGTAGGTCTTAGCTCCAATCCTTCTCTCGAAAACGGAGAGAAGAGGCCTTAGCCCAGCAATGGGCATAGTAACAGTCTGTTACTTTACTTTTACTTTACCACCTCCAAATTTTTGTAATATTATCCGTTTTCAATATAAAGATACAAAGAAGAATGCCAGCGTATATTTGAGTTGCAAAATCGAGTGTTGACGAGCACAGAAGTACTGAGTACAGACGAAGCGGAGAGCTCTGTCAGCGAGGAGTCTGATTTAGAGGAGATGGGCAAAAACCTCGAGAATATGTTAGCTAATAAGAAAACTACAGAACAGGTGAATCATAATACATATACAATAAAAATGTTATTCGTAAATTTAATCTTAACTCTGTAACCTCTTCTATAAAAAGTTGAAATGTAACCCTGATTATTGAAACTAAGAAACTGAGTTTCAGGTTGATTTCAGTTACTGGAACTGATGCTATTGTGTATAAAATAAATAATTTTTAAGATACCCAGGGCAAAAATAACTTAATTTATTAAAAACTTAAATAATTTCTTCGTATTTAAATACCCAACAGTTAGGAAACCGGTGTTGGGGAATCCCTTTTTTTAGGATAGTCACAAAAAGTCATCATTATTTTTCTCTACAGTAAGAAAATTCTTCGAAGAAACCGAAAGATGCGTTATGTTTAGGTTAGATAGATTTAATAAAATTTATGAATAATTCCTTTTATTTTACATAATAATATAATATTTTTTATT
Source organism: Morpho deidamia (assembly GCA_947086505.1). Taxonomy (NCBI): domain Eukaryota; kingdom Metazoa; phylum Arthropoda; class Insecta; order Lepidoptera; family Nymphalidae; genus Morpho; species Morpho deidamia. The sequence goes on along the minus strand of CAMTZC010000007.1, from coordinate 9,563,659 downwards.
TAGATAATTTATTGGCCGTGCTTACTGATATTACGATAGCAAACAATTTTATTTACGGTTATTTAATTAAATTTAAAGTTGTCAATGGAAAGAGAAGAAGCAGAGAGAGCTGAGCTAAGAAAGATGATTTTGGGGCAGTCTGAGAAAAAACCTCAGATTAATCAGTCAGACCAACAGCAATCGTCAAACCAAGGTATTTTGGAGATAGAAAAAGATAAATAGGTGTTTTTTTGTGTTTTGGCAGAGAAACTGGACTATGTTTACTGATTTTTAATATTCAATTATAGCAACATGAAAATTTATTCAAATTACTGAATTATTTCCAAAATTTCAGTTCATTTTTATGAATGGACATTTTATAATCAGTTTTAATCTATTTAAAATATGAATACAAAAACGAAACTAAAATCAAACAATGTTTGGAGACTCGGGAATACCGAATGATATGATTTTTCAATTTATAAGGAAATGACTTAATTATAATCTTAACTACTTCAAATATTCCATTTTCTTGTTCAATTGAAAATATTTATTCTCTTCATTCCACTAAACCTAGATTTCAGTTTCGTTTCTCGTTTTAGCTATTTGCAAAAACTATAAAGTACATAAATTTTGAGGTCTATCTTATTGAGATAAATGAAATGCTTGAATTATGAATGATTAAAAAAAAATCTCCCATGATTGATTTGTATAATCATATAAATATAACTTATTACAAAACCGGGGTCGTTATGTGCTAAAATATATTTCGTGAAATATTAATGTACTTAATGTATCATCAGCAGGTAGAGTACTGCGCATAATTCGTACATTTAAGAATGCGTCAGGGCAACGTTACACTCGTATGGAGATTGTTAGAAAAGCCGCTGTCATAGAAGCGTACACCAAGATTAGGTCAACTAAAGATGATGCCTTCATTAGACAGTTCGCTACGATGGATGAAACACAGAAAGAAGAGATGAAGAGAGAAAAGAGAAGAATACAGGTATCCAAATTTTATTTATTTATTTATAAAAACTTTATTGCACATTCCAACAATAAAACAGATACAGCAGATGAGAGAAACAAAATAGAGATCATCTTACATTTGAGGCGTGAAAAAGCGGCCTTATTGCTTTGAGTAATCTCTTACAAGCAACCTTTATAAAGTACCCATTTGCAAGAGTGTTCGATGGTGCATAAACAATATTAGTGTTACGAACATGCGAAAAGAGATCGTAATGCATAAGCCGTAAAGTTCAAATTGGAAGGGGGCAGCTTACGAAAATGCAAAAAGAGTTCGTAAACTATTAATCATAGAGTTCAAATTCGCTTAACGCTAATTCTCTGGAACATTCAACGTGTATCAAAATGTATTCAGTGTAATGTGTATTCAGTTTGCGAATAGCGATCAAGAGCGAATAAACAAGCGAAAATAAAAGTGAATTAATAGTGACCTCGGCATTCTTATTGGACAACGAACTGTATAGAGACTGTAAGTACTAAGTTTGTAGCAAAAAGTTAAATAAAGTGTTTTTTAATGTGTCACCAGGTATTTTCATCCAAATTACGAACCCCTGTAGGTAGCAATAAATAAAGGATGAAAATATACTAATTATATATAAATAAGATAAATATAATAGATATTCATACATTTATTACTAGATTAAAATAAGTTATAACGTAAAATAATAATTATGTAAGCAAGTTTTAAAAATCGACAGTGACTTCGAATGACGAATATCACGACGAAGGTTATTCCACAACCTAACAGATGTAGCCGTAAGGGAATTTTACTTTAGTAACAAAAATTAAGTTGTTTGTCAATCAATAAATCCTAGAACAATAAACACACATATTATATACTTATAGTAATAATATTGTAACATTTTTTAGTAATAATTATTAAATATTCCATAAATAATCTATAGAATTAGGCGTTACTTTGCAGCAGTCCAAAAGTATTGAAAATAATATTTCGCTAAAATCTGTTATGAAATGAATTTCATTGAATCTTAATATAAATATCACAGGAACAACTGAGACGTATCAAAAGGAATCAGGAAAGAGAAAGGTTAGCGGGAAATACGATGGGCGTTAGTACTCCTTTAGGCGATAGTAAGTATCGCTTTTATTAAAAATTTTAAATGTAACTTAACAAATAACATAATAGAATTCTTCATACAATCTGCTATCGAATATTTTATTGCTTACAAGTTGTCAAATTTATAACAAAAACTTGACTTAAAATAACTTTTTAAAAATCCTGTTAACCAAATCAATTATAATTTCCAATCTATTTTGTTTAAAGTAGGTACATATTATATATAATTTGACTGGCCCGTTGGCGTTGTGGTTAGTGACCCTGCCTTCAGCTCCGCGGGTCGCGGGTTCGATTCCCGCCGAGGGCCAACATTTTCTATAAACAAATTGTTGGTTCTTCGAGCCTGGGTGTGTATTTGTATTTAAGTATGTATTTAAACTTATATATGTAGTATATCTACCAGTTGTCCGTCACCCATAACACAAGTATTAAGTTACTTACTTTGGGGACGGAGGACTGTGTGTGTAAATGTCCCATATATTTATTATTATTTATTATTATTATTATTATAATTTATATGACTTAATTCCTAGATTCATCTCCTTAGATTAATAAAAAAATTCAGGACTGAAGTCATGAATTTTGTTATTTAAGGACATTATACAATATGGAATGAGTAAAAATTTCCTTAATATTCAGTATCACTTCAATATTTAAGTTTTCTTTGTAAATTTTGAAAGTTCTATTGTACGATATATTTACTGTGGCATATTTTCAGGTATGAATTCAACTATGTTGGATATAGGATCTCCGTCACCAGGCTTAATTCCTTTGGGCCAAATCAAACAGGAACCGGATCTTCAGACGTCTTCCAGGAGACGTGCCAAACTGAAGACTGATTTGAAGTTAAAGGTATAAAACTTATTCGACTTTATATTTATTTCAGATAGGGATCTGAAACGAGTATTAATGATAACCACTTGAATTTTTCAATTTTTTATAGTTTTTTATATATGAGAAGCTTTAAAGGATTTTTTTTGTTTTAATAAGGTTAAAGGTTCAATAAGGAATCGCCACCCTTAGTTTTTTTTTATTGTTTTTTCAATATTTTGTGTTTGTCGACATCCTGGACTTTTTGAGCGACCTGATTTTTTTCTTTTTTGCGCAGCATAGGCACAAATTCACATAACATTATTTCAATTAATATTACGGTTCTTTATTTCCAATAAGTCCACAAGATTCATTACTGGATTTCTACGCCCTAATCTGTCAGAATAATAGAGAATACAGTTCGCCTGTCATCTCTAAATCACTGCGTCCGTCAATCTCTCTATGGACTTCATTTGAAGGGTTTAATGGCTTAGAGATTTTACGTGATCGAATCAGAAATGAAGATGCATTGTGGCCGAGATAGCTCAATTCTAAAGTAGTGATAATGCAGAAGAGATTGATATTGGAATGCAAGACTTGCTCAGGATTTAAACTCTGACCTATTTGCAATGAAAGAGAGACCTCCACTTACCAAAAGGATATTAACAAGCCGTTAAATTAAATTTTCTTAATTACAGTGTGGAGCATGCGGTCAAGTTGGCCACATGAGGACCAATAAAGCGTGTCCTCTTTATACAGGTGGTGGAGCCGTATCGCCCGAGCACGAAGAACCGGTGATTGAACCTGATGAACTTGAACTTGGATATGTTGACGGAACAAAACTAACACTTCCATCGAAGATTATTAAAGTAAATTTCAAGTATATTTTATCAATATTTTTCTAATGTTTCACTTATTTCTAACTAGCTCGCGTGGACATCAGCGCGTCACAATTTTTTATAGAATTAAAATTTTAAACCAAAGCAGCTATTGTGAGTTGACCTTAAGTGATAGAAACATGCTATCGCGGACTTTTTGTAGTAGTTTTATAGATCTACAATTCTCTAGTACAGTACTTTTGCTTATCTCTGCTGGTTTACACAGCAAACGCGAATAAAGCCGGCAAGCAAGGTTTTTAGCAACTGCTAGATCTTTTCAACACAATTTTCATAATACCGATATGTACTATTTACCTAAACCATCCGGAAGTATTGCACTATCTTTTGGTGAAATCTTTACAAAAATCAGTTCAGTAGATTTTGAGAAAATCGATTACATACAGACAGCTTTTTGGGACTTTGTTTTATACTAAGTGTAGATGTTTACAAACTATATCAGATTCTACATAAACAGGAAGTCCAGACTTAGACGATTGTAAATATGTCTACCTTAGAACCTCCATGCATTAGTGGAAGTATAAACCTTCACTATTGCATACAAAAGCCTTACAACACATCTAAACAAAGCTGTCCACAAGTATGTAATTTTTTAGAAATTATGTGATTCTTAGGCCTACTATTTAACAGGGTTCCGTTTATTATTATAACTCATATGTAACACAGTTTTTACACGGAGTTTTACACTAATCAATGCGATTTAAAAGGAATCGTGGGTAAAGATCACTCATATAAGATCAGTCCATTTAAGGCTGAAACAGTTGTCTCATCATAGCGCGTTTGTTTGGATCTTCTAGTTTTGTATATATCAAAGCAATATATACCGTGTCTATCCGCTGATGCATGTACTAGACCGTATAAATGGGTTTAAATTCAATCAGCTCAAAAACCTATAAGTTTTGTATAAATAAATACTTTGTGCGTAACTGATATTTAAAATATATCATCAGATTTTAGGAAACACTGTAATCAGCTTATCCCTAAAAACTACTAAATGAATTGTGATAGCCCAACGGCGAGACCGTGCGACCCTTTCGAGGGGAACACGAGTTCAAACCCGGGCAGGCACCAATGAGTTTTCTATTAAAACTCATGTGTCTAATTGATAATTACAATTTATCACACGCTTTTCGCGAGAAAACATCGCGAGGAAACCTGCATATCTCTAGAGAAATCTGGAGATATGTGTAACCTACCAATCCGCATTGGAGCAGCGTGGTAGGTCTTAGCTCCAACCCTTCTCTTCAGAAACGGAGAGAGGAGGCCTATTCCCAGCAGTGGGATTGTAACAGGCCGCTACTACTACTACTATATATGTTAACAGCCAATCTGAATCTTACAATACAGATTATCTTGTAGGATTAGGTAGCTTATTAGATAGGTTTTTGTTACTACTCCCATTTTCTCAAAACCTTTTCTAGGAGAGAAGATCCTGCCGTTTTACAGTAACAGGGCCCAATTTTTTTTGTTTAATGACAGCAATCAGCCGAAGATTACAAACGACGTAGTGGAAGTCGCCGAGGAGACATTCGCATGCCCGGACGCAATAGGCGCCGTGGTAATGCGAGTGAATCTTGCGATTACCTGGTTAAGAGACCAGCAGAGAGGCGTAGGACTGATCCGTTAGTGACCTTATCATCGTTGTTGGAGGATGTTTTGAGCCATATGCGCCATTTGCCTGACGTACAGCCATTCTTATTCCCTGTTAATCCGCGGGTAAGTTGCAACAAATATTGCTTATTTTAGATCGAGTAAGCGCGATAGCTATAAGGACTAAAAATAGGTCGTTTCACCATAACAATCATATATACTAGCACTACAGTACTAGGAAGGCTAAATATAGTCATATGTATGTGAATTAGAGGTTCCAATTTGCCGTTATTACGATGGTCGCCAAATGCGTCGAGACTCCAAAGTCATTTGTAAATTAACAGTTAAATCTCATGAGTTTCATTGTTATTTACTCCTTAATTTCTTTATTCTTTAATTTATCCTGCGCTTTACATTGATTCAAAATATTAGAATGAGACCTGAGAATTTCTAGAGAATTCCTCATCGTTCATTCTCCTGACCTTATCCCACTCTAAGTGGGGTCGGCACATGTTACAATATGATTTGGCGACGTATTTTACGACCGGCCGCCTGCCTGACGTCAACTTACCTTAGTCGCCTTTCACGACACCTCGGTAAGAAGTGAGGGTAGTAATTTCTATTCAGCCGGATACCACACGACACATACCTTAGTCGCCTCTTACGACACCTTGGTAAGAAAGGAGGGTGGTCTATTCTATTCTTTCGGATACCACACGGCGGTTCTAGAGAATTCCTATGATATAATATCTGCAAAATAACATCTGAGCAATGTATTAGGTCTAAACTATAATATCTCCGTTCGAGTTCTATACTCGATTACTTTTGTTTGGAAGATGGCGGTCGTTTGTCAACTTAGTTTATCATTCTCAGTCTGAATAGACCCCATAAATTAACGGTATTCAGGTTGAAGTTCAGGTACCATCTTCCACGATAACATGCGAATAGGTCAATCTTTCCTCGCATGTTACAGCTGGTCGCAGATTATTACCGGATCGTGTCAAGGCCCATGGACCTGCAGACGATCAGGGATAACTTGAGACAGAAACACTATCAAAGTCGTGAGGAGTTTCTAGCTGATGTCAACCAGATCGTTGAGAATTCGACTCTTTATAATGGTAAGTATTTTCTGTGGGGTTTTATTAAATATAAAAAAGTAAAGTAGCGGCCTGTAACTTTCCCACTGCTGGGAATAGGCCTCCTCTCTCCGTTTCTGGAGAGAAGGTTTGGAGCTATGACCTACCACGCTGCTCCAATGCGGATTGGTAGGTTACACATATGTCCAGAATTCTCTAGAGATATGCAGGTTTCCTCACGATGTTTTCCTTCACCGAAAAGCGTGTGATAAATTGTAATTATCAAACTAGACATATGAGTTTTAAAAGAAAAACTCATTGGTGCCTGCCCGGGTTTGAACTCGTGATCCCCTCGAAAGAGTCGCACGGTCTCACTGCTGGGCTATCACATCTCGCATTTATTAAATATTAAATATAGATTAACATAATTTATTCATGGTTATCATCTATTTTTCGATTTATTCTGTATCTGTAATGGTATATTCTGTAAAAATCGGTTTTCATATAAGACCCCTGGAGTAAATAATTTACGACGGTTGAAAATGAATAAATTCAAGTCAGACAAAGACAATAAATATTAATCTCTTCTGACCACAGACTAAACATAAACAAAGAGTATAGTAATATATTCGTGTGTATGTCAAATGTATGGTAGGGTGTGTAATTATATTTTTATTGATTTAAGTTTGATTAATTGCATTATGAAAAGAAAGAACTCTGCACTCCTCTACATATATATAGTATAACTGTCTTTCATACTCCGCGTAATTTTTGTAAAAAGGGTTACTTTTTAGTTCGTGTTTTAATTTATAGATATTTCACATATAAAGATAATAAATATACGAATAGTTATATTCTACAATGATAGTCTTGTTTAAAATGAGCAAATTGTTATTGCTACATTTTAGACAAATTTAAGTAAATGCCACAACATAAATATATATTTACCTATAATGCATATTAAAAAACGACTTTCTGAAGTAAATTCCGACAGTCCTAATGTTATTATATTTATATTATTGTCCTAATGTTATTATATATATATTATATTTGAGTAGTAGAGCCAGCTTAAAATGTATGCATCGATTATATTAATAATAAGAGACTTATTATTTGTCTCTTTATCTATGAGTGATAAGACAAAGATAAGTATATGAGTTTTATCTCCCTCTTTTGTTATTTGTTTCAACGTACTCCCTTACAGACCTGCTTATGAATTTAGTATTAATCTCAATGCCAAGAGCCCATTCGTGTATCCGAGCTGACAAAGGCATCTCAATTTTTGCTGATGTATATACATAAATTACAAAATGTTCGTAATTTTAGGTCCTACTAGTAGTCTAACTGTCGCCGCACAACGAATGATGCAACGTTGTTTTGAGAAACTGGCTGAGAAAGAAGAACAGTATATGAAACTTGAAAAACAAATAAATCCATTACTTGATGATAACGATCAGGTATGCCAAAAGAAACAATAATTCTGACCATAAACAAATAGAATAAGCCCTTGGTATTTTAAATCTCCGATAAATGTTGGAATGATTTGAATATTATAAATATACGAGCTTTTGCTTGCGGCTTCGCTCGCATGGAATTTAGTCTGCCACATTAAGTATCTTCACAAGTAATTTAAGATTTTTTTTTTACTTAATATTAAAAAGTATGTATTTATTTAGTTACTCGTACATCCAAAGTTTCAAATCTCTAACTTCTAAACTGACGGATCCCATACAATTATCGAGCGCCGCGTATATTGGCGGTCTATGGCGCGACTTTATTGACAGGTATCGATATAACATAAAATCATTTCAAATTGTAGCCTATATGTTATTCTGATGTATAACCTATATAACTGGAAAGTTTCATCCAAATCCGTCCAATAGTTTTTTCGTGAAAGAGTAACAAACATCCATCCATACTCGCAAACTTTCGCATTCATAATATTAGTAGGATATATATGAATATAAATACAATGAATATTATGAATATATATATTATGAATATATATAATAATTATGAATTGTATCTGTTATTGTGATAATACTTTCTTTTTTATCTAATTAACTGCAAGATGTAAAGTTTTAAATATACTGTTCTTATAAAATTGGGTTGTTATATATCCTTATATACTGTATATAGTTAAAGCTTAGTATTAAAGAGGCCTAATTTAAATTTAGGCTCCATTGAATTTGATACGTTGCAATCCTTATTTAAATGCCATCTATGTTTGCTAACTAGTGTTTAACTAGTGTCTATTATTTCTTGCTCTTCCAAGATATGGGTCTTTTTAATACTCACGAGATTTGTAAGCTCTATGCTACGCTTTATTGTAATTTGCTACAAAACAACTTTTTTGAATTAGGTTACTTTAATACGAAGCGTGTGATATGTACAGAGAGAATTTCATGTTTTTGTTTTGTGTCTTATACACATATAGATATATAGACTTATCTAATAATGCTCTTAAATTAAAATCTTTGTATAGATTGTGATGTATAGAAAAGTATAACTTATAAACCCTACTATTGCCTTATGAATATATCTGACTTAAAAAATCCGATTTGGTTATCAGATTGCTACTTTTTTTACTAGTGATACCAGCCACTTCGTTCACGCAAAATTAGGCGTTTAAGTACTCATAATAACAATAATCTGTAAAAAAATATATTTTTTTTAAATGTGTATTTTTCTCTGTGTTTAATATATATTTTTTTCTCTTATCTTATGTATTATTTGGTAAACTTCAAATTTTATAATTCCACTATTCCCTCATCATCACACATAGTCATAAAAAAATATTTTATTATTTTTTATATGCAATGCAATATATATTTTTTCCCTGTTCTCTAAAGAAAAACCGGAGTTTTTTAATGGAAAATATTATTTGCAGGTTGCACTGTCCTTTATTTTCGAAAATCTATTGATAACTAAGTTGAAAGTGATGCCCGAAGCGTGGCCCTTCTTGAAACCAGTAAACAAGAAGCAAGTGAAGGATTACTATAACGTTATCAAGAAACCCATTGACATGGAGTCTATTGGCAAAAAAATCCAAGGTGATAACAATAGAATAATATGATGACTTTTGAAATTTATCAGGTTTGAAGATTAAATACAATTAAAAAAAAATGATAATATTATTTTCCTAGAATCCACGATTAAAAAAGTAGAAAATATTTGTAATATCATATATTCAAATTCAAATTCAAATTCAAAATATTCTTTATTCAAATAAACTTGTAAACAAGTGCTTTTGAATCATCGACTCTATTGCTGGTTCGGAAAGCCGTCCTACCGAGAAGAGCCAGCAAGAAACTCGGTGGAGCTCTTTTAAAAAAGAAGATTCTTAATACTAATTACATTTTATCATAGCTATCTTGCACAAGGTCAAAGAGCAGCTATATCCACGCATTCATATCATCAATGTAAGCCTCCACGGTATAATAGGCTTTCTGTATCAGCCTCTTTTTAACAGTATTTTTAAATTGCTGTAATGGCAAAGTTAAAATTGATTGTGGAATTTTGTTATAGAATCTTATACCCAAACCCACAAACGACTTACGTACTCTTACAAGGCGCAAAGCAGGAGCCGCAAGCTTATGTCGGTTCCTACTTTGTCTATTATATACATCGCCAATCTTTTTATAATTATGTAAACGCAGCATCATTAGGATATATCCACAACAGAATCGCAATGTAAAAGTTAAAATAAAAACAATATTAATCATCATTCTCCTGCCGTTATCCCACTCTAATTGGGGTCGACACAACATGTTACAAACATGTCACATGATTCGGTTACGTATTTTACCACCGGCCGCCTGCCTGACGTCAACTTACCTTAGTCGTAATTTACGACCCCTCGGTAAGAAAGAGGGTCGTCTATTCTACTCAACCGGATACCACACGGTGGGTCAACTTACCTTAGTCGCCTTTTACGACACCTCGGTAAGAAATGAGGGTGGTCTATTCTAGTCAGCCGGATACCACACGGCGGAAAATAAAAACAATATTAATGATAATTTCATATTGCGGCGATTAAAAAAATTGAAAATATATGTAATGCTAAATATAGTGTACTTTCATGTTTTCATACCTTATGCATGCAGGATTCATAAAAACGTATGCATTACAAATCTTTACCACCGCACTACACTAGCACTGCACACACTACCACAATCTCTGCAATCATTTCGTTCAATAGCCGTTAAAATATTGTCTTCATCATCTCAGCTCACAAATACCACAGCCGAGAAGAGTTCCTGCGGGATATACAACTGTTAGTTGACAATTGTCGTGCATACAATGGTCCCAATTCCCAGTTCACCCGCCAGGCCGAAGCAGTGCTTAAAGTGACTCAGGATGCCCTGGAACAGGTATATACTCTATTTTTTTAATAATAATCTTTTTCTTTCGAATGTCTGTTTTCTGCACTAAACCTAACCTAACCTAACCAGAGAGCTTCTTCAGGAAGCCGAAAAACGTATAATTGTTTCTCAATGCTTTCTATTACATCATCAGTGACCCGATCTTTGACCCAAGCATCATTAATAGCATTATCCTGTTTGCATAAAATATGTATGTACACTCTGTTTTTAACACATACATAGATTCTTACTAATGACGGATTATAATAATACTAGCTGAGCCACGTGGAATTTGCTCAATTTTGAACATAAAAGTAGTTATTGTGAGTTAACCGTGAGAGATAGAGACATGCTATGGCGGACTTTTTTGTAGCAGCAAACAAGTTTTTTAACAACTGCGCGATCTCTTCAACACAATTTACATAATACCGATATGTACTATTTACCTAAACCATCCGGAAGTATTGCACTATCTTTTGGTGCAAACTGTACAAAAATCCGTTCAGTAGATTTTGAGGAAATCGATTACATAACAGACAGTCAGCTTTTTGAGACTTTGTTTTATAATAAGTATAGATAGGATATATTCATTGTTTATAAATTCTATAAATATACATATTTTACTAAATTAACTTATATCGCGAGACAAAGATGTTTATATAATGCGATATTAACTATAGGCTAACCATTTAACTCAAACCTCGCCTGTGGAGTGCAAGGGCGCGGAGGTAGGATGACCACGGGGACTGAGGTGCCGGCGATCACCTCTTGTATATCACGTTACGAGCGCCCTTTTACCCCGCAAGCGAGGACTGAGTTAAACGGTTGGCCTATAGACCAAATTGTTGAGTTTAGATGGATTATGCAGCTAATGTTTGTTATCAGTTCGATGAACACGTGAGCCAATTGGAAGCAAACATCGCCAGAGTTCAACAGAAGATGCTAGAAGATGCCGAACAGTCGGATATAGAAGATGATCCACTACCACAACACAGCGATGAGAAGCGCGGAAGAGGACGTCCGAGGAAACATAAACCAGCTACTTCTGTGTCTGGCTCTGAAGGTAAGTATTGCCAAAGATATACTGCTACGATTTCAAAGAAAGTAATTGATTCATATTAATATCTAAATGCGTAATTCTGTCTTTCTTTCTGTGCTACACTTTCATGGCTAACCCAATATTGATGAAATTAAAGCCTATAAATATAAACTAAGGCAACATCATATAAGAATAAATAAATACAGGATGGTAACACGACATTAAATAAATTCATTTATCATTTGTACTTAATAGATAACTTTGGAATAATTAAATGTAATTAAATATCGTTTAAAAAAACTGTATTTCCGAAGAAATAAATATAATTTAATTGAGTGGCTTTGCTAGTAATGATTGACTGACCTGGCACGGCGCGCTTGTTCAAAAAATATGAGGAAACATTAACATTGTTGTTTTCTCTCCTTCATATCAGTACTAATTAGATTTTGGGTCAAGGTTATTTTTCGTATCGTTTGTCGTAATATGGTAGGGTCGTTGATTTATATCAATCGTGTTTATTTAAAATAAATCCTGTGCCTAAAATACTTCGTTGAATTAACCGATTTTTTTATTTAGGGTGGTGAGGTGTGTAGGTAACTAAAATATAAATCAATGTTGTATGATCAGTTCCACCTGTATATGGGACAATTACACACACAGTCATCCGTCTGTATCCTTACTTAATACTTGTGTTATGAGTGACAGACAACTGGTAAATATATCTATACTTATTATAAAACACAGTTCCAAAAAGCTGTCTGTGTGTAATCGATCTTCTCAAAATCTACTGAACAAATTTATGTGCGGCTTTCACCAAAAGATAGTGCAATACTTCTGGATGGTTTAGGTAAATAGTACATATCGGTATTGTGTAAATTGTGTTGAAAAGATCGCGCAGTTGTTAAAAAACTGCTTAAACTGCTGCTTGTTTGCTGGGAGCTTTAGTCGCGTGCGCAGCGTAAACCAGCAGAGATACGGTAAAGTAATGTAGTAGAGAATTGTAGATCTATAAAAATTTATTAAAATATATGTAAAAAGTCCGCGATAGCATGTCTCTATCTCTCCCAGTTAACACACAATAACTACTTTTGTGTTCAAAATTTCGAAAATTCGGGAAAAGTTTCGTAAATCATTTAATTCCATGCGGGCAAAGCTAGTACAGATGTAATTTTAAATACATAGTATACTTAAATATACTAATACACCCAGAATCGAAGAACTAGCAATTTGTATTTAGAAAATATTGTTCTCGCCGTGAATCGAACCTGCGACGCGGAGAGTTGAAGGCAAGGTCACTGCTACTTGGGCCAAAGACCCAGGATATTAATATAGGATAAATATTTCCCGGTTTTTTTCTGGAAAAAACCTATTTTATTATTAAGGGTACCTAAACGCCTTTAGCCTGCGCGAACCAAGTCGCTAGTACCACTATATTACAATGTACAATTAATATGTTAATGGCTATTTAAATTATATATATATTATTCATTTATTATATGGAAATCTGTTATTTTGGATGAAAATGTAATATATGTGATTTGGTCGCGTGATCTGTTTACTTTTATTTTCTTACTAAGAGAGGTTTATTCAATTACTTATATTTTAATTTTGGACTTGATTGCGTACGTTTGGAATAATAAGTTTTCGTTTATAGCGTTGAGTAATATATTTTTTAATTATTGAATAGATGCTACGCCAAGGAAGCGCGGGAGACCGAAGAAAGATCAGAATAGTCTTGTTGAAGGTGAGTATAAATAAAATTGTCCTTTTCTAACGTTCTAACAACCATGTTAGATGTCTAAATATGTAACAAATTTGATTGATCGTAAGTAATTTTCGAATGGTATTTTGTATAGATCTACAGTACTCTGACAGTGGAAGTTCTGGACTTGAGGAGGTGGAACAGAAAGATGTGGCCGAAGCTATGGTACAGTTGTCTGTTCGGCCTGGTAAGTTCAATTATAGTAGAATAGTAGAATAATAAGTTTTTCGTTATACAGCAGTTGTGTTATTTTCGCCTGTTAAGTTTATATTGGACGATCTTTTGGCACATTTAAATATTTGCAGACGTTACAACAGAATTATTTTGCTACCATCTACGTTTGTTAAGAGAATCTATGTAATGCTAAGGTATGAAGCAGACAACGTTCACATACCTTATACATGCAGGACAAGTCACCACGCGTATCACAAAACGCCGCCACCAGCAATACAAGCACTACACACACTCAGTACTGCAATCTCCACGATCGTTTCGCCCCAAAATCGATCAATATTTAGTAATTAGGCTGATGTGTCCCAACACTAGCTGCGAAATTGATTTCACAAAAATCCTCAACGTACAGACAGTCTCAATCGTTTGAGAAACGTTTAATATTAACCAACCACTTTTTTTTCTAAAATATATATTTAAAAACTTTTTTATCCTAATACTTATTAAAAAGTTACCACATCCTTGACATTATTAATTCCAAATTTTTTATTTAGAAGAAAAGAATATAATTTTCTCTATTCAATCAGACGACATGCAAGGCGAGACCAGTTTTGACACCTCCGAGTTCCTCATCAAGCGCGAAATTCCAGACGAGCCTCCGCAGATGTCTGACGATTTGGTCGACTTGGATCAAAATAGCCGAGACTACACTTTCCCTGCTGTAGTGAAGGTAGCATACAAATTCTTAAGAAACTCCTGCTAAAAATATATCGCCTGGTATAGTAATCATTATCACTCCTGCTAAAAATATACCGCCTGGTATAGTAATCATTATCACTCCTGCTAAAAATATACCGCGTGGTATAGTAATCATTATCACTCCTGCTAAAAATAAACCGCGTGGTATAGTAATCATTATCACTCCTGCTAAAAATATACCGCCTAGTATAGTAATCATTATCACTCCTGCTAAAAATATACCGCGTGGTATAGTAATCATTATCACTCCTGCTAAAAATATACCGCCTAGTATAGTAATCATTATCACTCCTGCTAAAAATATACCGCGTGGTATAGTAATCATTATCACTCCTGCTAAAAATATACCGCGTGGTATAGTAATCATTATCACTCCTGCTAAAAATATACCGCGTGGTATAGTAATCATTATCACTCCTGCTAAAAATATACCGCGTGGTATAGTAATCATTATCACTCGTGCTAAAAATATACCGCGTGGTATAGTAATCATTATCACTCCTGCTAAAAATATACCGCGTGGTATAGTAATCATTATCACTCCTGCTCAAAATACACCGCCTAGTATAGTAATCATTATCAAAGTAAGTTAACGACCTATTTTTATCCCCATGGGTAAGGAAAAAGTCTCATCTCTCTATTTGTAGTGAAGGGTGTTGGGTCTTAGGTTAAAGGTTAAGCTTAGACCCAACACGTTGCTGTAGTGCGAAAGTTATTCACTCATAATCTTTTCTTTCGCCCACAAGGACAAATTTTTTGAAGGTGCTATCTCCTCTTTGCATTATAGGGTAGAAATAGGAAAGAATTCGTTGAAGACTGAAAGTGGACAATCTAAGAAATGTTTATATACTAAAACTCATTTTACATTTTATTTAAAATTAAAATGCTTTAATTTACCATATATGATTGTACTGATTTGATATGTAAAGGGCACAATGATCGCTCTCAAAGACCACCCTCATTTCTTACCGAGGTGTCGTAAAAGGCGATTTAATTAAGTTGAACCACCGTGTGGTATCCGGTTGAGTAGAACAGACCATCCTCTTTCGTACCAAGGGTTCGTTAAATACGACTAAGGTAAGTTGAATTTAAGCAGGTGGCCGGACGTAAAATACGCAGCCAAATCATGTGACAACATGTTCGTAACATGTTTTGCTAACCCCACTTAAAGTGGGATTAGGGCAGGAGCTGAATGTTCATTTAGAAAACCACATTGCATTCAAGATATATATGTATGTATTTAAAAAAATATCATTGATCCTAAATATCATTACTTACTACTAACATTAATTTGATAATTATTAACAGGAGGAACCAATAGAGCCAGATCTGAATATGGACCCACCGATGTTGGACAGTGTACCTGGGGATCATCCTCAGTTCAAGGAAGAACCGTTGGAAAATTGGCAGGTTCGTAATTCATATCCAAAGAGTAAAGTAAATTTATTTGGCTGATAAATAGCGTTTACAAAGCTTTATTTTTATTTATAAGCTGACTAAATAAAAAGAATAGTGTACACTAATGGTGTTAACTAGTTAGCTATTACATTTTTTATAGTTCTTTAATGCTCTTAAATTCGAAAAAGTAGACAATTTTATCTACCTGGAAATCAGACGCAGAATTGGAATGACCAAAGGCGCCATTGGCTAGTTAAAAGGAATGTGGAAGGATAGAAACATAAGGAATGAAACCAAACAAAAACTTGTCAGAACGTTGGTATTTTCCATATTCCTTTACGGGACCAAAACATGAACTCTCAGGGCACTTCATGTGGACGCCTTCGAAATGTGATGCTGGAGGAGAATGTTGCGCATCTAAAACTAAAAGACAAGGACAGCTAAAAGAACTAATGTGTCGATACTCAAGGAAATCAAGATCACAACTAGGCTTTCGTCTATCTGCCTGAAACGAGATCTTGAGTATTTCGGTCATATCGCCCGGAAGAGTGGCGACAATCTCGAAAAGATAGTCATCACTGGCAAGGTCCAGGGGAAGAGACCGCGAGGATGAAGTCCAATGCGCTGGACATATCAAATCCGCAACACTCGACATCCATATGCATGAAACTACCCACGTTGCGAAGAACAGACTCCGATGGCGCAAATCCGTGACAAATTAAGGGGGTCACGACCCTCAGCATTGAGGACACCGACGCGAGGAGGAGGAGTGCTCTGAAAATAAAGTCGATATTTTAGAGCGTATAGATAGATGTGTTGATATGGCGACTCCATATCGAAAAAGCAGTTTTAGTAAATGTGCGGAGACGACTTTTAATATACGACCACTATAAACTGTATATATCGCAAGCTTAGAATTAAATAGACCGAATTAGACTAATTTGAGTTAAATACTTTGTTATGCTTATTTCAATGTCATCTATGACATCACGATAAGAGCTATTAAAACTTATGGGTCTCTAACACTTATGAGTTTTGAAAACACTACGATACGCTTTATTCTAATATACTTCTTTAATGACTGCATAAGTCGCAGTTTTTAAACCATAGGTACGTATGTACAAAAGGTGGTTTATGGTTTTTACTGTTATTCGATTGTACACCGTCCTGTCGGATTTATAACGAATTAATATGTCCGGTAGGATAAGAAATGAGGGTAATCTATTCTACTCACCGCGTTTAAAAGAATTTACGTAGTGCTAAGTGTAGGAAGTAAAAACCGTCTACATATCTTATAAAAGCGGGAATGGTTACCGTGCGTATTACAAGACGCCGCAATCAGCACACTACGCAAGCACCACACGCAATCACTGCGATATTCTCAACGATTGTTTCGCCCCGTAACCTAAGTAATGCGGATTGCAGACTAAGAGCTAAGCTAATTTATTTAAGTTTAGCTTACATAGCTAAAGCTGGTTTTCATACCTGTGTACAGACTGCAAGTTTGCAGTCTGTACACAGGTATGAAAACCAGTTTAACCAAGCTTAGTTTGCGTAGTTACGCAAACTAAGCTATGTCAGCTAACTAAAATATGTGAAACTGTAGTACCCGGCATTAAATAATGCAAATCGATGTTTACAACGAAACAGCCGGCCAGTTCGGTTTCGTAGAGCGCTGTCGCTGTCAAACACGGGTTCTTCAGTCTGTGCGACAGAGACGATACTCTATGAAGCAGAATCTAGACGATTTCTCTCTCTAAGCCTCGATGTGCATTATTTATTGCCGGGTACTATAAGTTAATTGCGTATGTCAATGCGCAGCTATACGAACTATGCTAAGCCCCTTCCGCATACCCCGCACTTTCTTCGTCCATACAATTAAACATCGCAACACTGATTGAGCTTCTCCTTAGTTCTTGGTGTGCACACGACATATTTTAAGTTTATCTTAGCCTGGCCTAGCTAAGCAGGCTTAGTTTAGCTTCAGAGTAGCTTAGCTTTTGTTCTGCAACCCGCATAAGGCCTACTTCTATATATTATTGTTCTCTTTACAGCCGGATCCAGCAATACAAGACGATTTGCAAGTCACTGATAGTGAAGAGGAACCCGAAGATGGTGGTCTTTGGTTTTAAATATAGATTAATTATTGTTTGTTGTTATCATAAAAGTTATTTCTCGTTTATATTTGATTCATTTATATCTGACTGCCGAAGGTAGAAGATTACATGTATGATATGTTTCACATTTCTTTGTATTTTTATTGCGGCGTAACTCCTAAATAGCCTTTATATCATTAAATGAAAAATAATTGAATTCTCTTATCAGAATCGGTGACAGCATGACAAGCAATACTTGTGGTGAGGTATATGACGTGTTATAATTAATTATATTTATATAAGTAAAGATTTCTGCCTCGAAACTGAATGCAGCAATCTCTATTAATATATAAATACCCTGTAATCGAATGAAATACTCTATGGAGAGGTTGGAAATTATGGTAAAAGAACGCCCTACAGTATAAATTAATATCTTTAAATTTAAGTAATTTCTCATCATCTTGAATTTAAAATGAATATGATAATAAATTAAAAATATACATTAAATAATTACATAAATACATATGTATAAATAAAATAAATAAATAAATAAAATTGACTATTATTTTTACACCCGAAAGTATTTCCTTCATAAAACAAAGCGACAGCTACTAAAAGTACCAAATTTCTTTAAAATTGCCGCAGCGAATTAGTTATACAAGGGTAAGAGATCTACAGACATACAGCAGGCTTTCACATTTTATAAAATTAGTAATCATATTCCACACCTTAAAGATATAAGTTTCCTTCTGGCGGTGCAACATCCAATGAGGGTATGCAATTATTACACAAACATTTTTACACGTGTCGAGGTTTACTTTAAAAAGAAACCTCGGGCGGAATTCCTTTTGAGAATAAACATCCCAGTCCTGATTTACAAACATTCAGAAGCAAACATCGCATATTAAAATTCCTTTGAACTTAGAATTTCAGTAATTTTGTATACGTAAAAATGAATTATTTTTAAGTCCTTGTAGCTTTCTCGGGACGTATTTAAGAAATATACCATGGAATTCAGGTAAATATAGATGAATTACCTACACACACGGTCATCATTATCACTCCCCAAAGTAAGTAAATTAATACTTGTGTTGTAGGTTACAGACAACTGTAGGCCTAACATGAACTTTTAGAAAACGATTCAATTCAAAGTCTGTACGTAAACCCAACCGCTTTCTTTTCATACTGAAGTGTGGAATGCATTGGGGTCGTAATGTTTGAAAAGGATAACGTTATATGAACTATAGATAACTCGTCTCTTTTACTCAAATGTTTTAGGACGCATTCCGAAAGCTCATTCGGACTTAAAGTGTGGGTCTTTTAAGACGTCATGGTATGAAAAAGCAAAACAACTAGTTTATGTCTTGTTGGTGTGAGAAAATCATGGGCCTCAGAGCGAATCGAACCCGCGATCCGCAGAGCTGGAGGCAGCCAACGAGCCAGTCCAAGAATACAGAACTAATTAATCCGGATAGCTCGTAAGTTGTGGAAAGAGTGTTTTGCTACTTAAATTGTCAGACTTCAGATAATTTAATTATATCACAAAGGAAATGTATTTTTGGTTGAATTGCGGGTTAACCTTTCAATTTATCTATTGAAGAATACCGCATAAATATCTGTTCATTAGTTTACGAGTTTTTTGTGAACAGAAAAACAGACGCGGCGGACTTTGTTCTATAATATGAATACGTAGTGAGTATATATCTTAAGAACACAATCATCATCATCATTGATCATTCTCCTGCCCTTATCCCACTCTAAGTGGGGTCGGCACATGTTACAAACATGCTGTTACATGATTTGGCCACGTATTTTACGACCGGCCGCCTGCCTGACGTCAACTTACCTTAGTCGCCTTTTACGACACCTCGGTAAGAAATGAGGGTGGTCTATTCTATCCAGCCGGATACCACACAGCTTCTAAAGAACACAACCGTTAGTTTTAAAATTTTTAAACAACGTTGTGGTCATTGCATTCATGTTTCTTATTAAATCATAAGACTATGGATTCCACATCTTGCGATAATCGGATGCTGCAGGTGGAAGACTGGAAGAGATCCCTTTTAAAGATAAGTCCGCCTTTGTACATGTGCTATTTTTTTCTTTGCTTTTCTAAAAATATGACAATAAAGAGATAAAATAAATATTTTTTTTACTAATTTTATAGATATTATCTGGCTACATTGATATTACAATATATCTTGTTTAATTATCTTATTATCATATTATATTTTGTGAGCTAATTTTTTTTTTAATCGGCTAATTGTATGTAATTCAAGACATAAAATAAAAATAAGACACATATGTACTGGCTGTACATACATATAGATTTGGAGTAAAATTTTAAAATGTATACTAGTTCAAGATGCAGATGCATTTTAATATAGTAATAATGTTTCCCGTATTATTACTATATTGCGCACTATTTTGAGGAGCTCATTCTCAAATTACCCTTTAAGTATTTTATCACATAAGAGTTTTATGTAGGGATGTAAATGAAAATGTCATTGTAAGCTTGCCTATTTCAAAATCGCAGAAATGATTTATACTTCCAAGTTTTATTTTCCAAATTCACTTACCTTCCAGCGCCGAGCAAGAAAACGACGAGACAGTAATTTTATATTAGGTATTTTAATTTTTTGCTGAGTGCAACAGAACGATGACAATAGTTCTTATATACTACGCGAAGTATAAAGTAATATTAAATTAGTTGACTTAGCTAAACGGAGTGCCGCGGTACAACTGTGATTATGTTTTCCTTTCTCTCAATCTTTCTTGTTTCTCTATTAACAAAGTACTGATCTCGTGGCTAATTTAGTACGTCATTTGGAGCCGTTTATGCAGAAAACTCTGGAATTCGAAGAAGTATATTCAATTTAGTGGAGTCGCAAGCATATACTAAGAACGTTTTCATTTCAAAAGATGTACCTACATATTAGCGATTTTTAATCATAGATTTATTATACTAGAGTAGGAGAGTCAGCCTACCATGTGCGTATTGAAATATTGAGAAAGCAAATGAAGCTTACCATCTGAAATTTATTATACTCAGCCTCAGGGAGGTAGCCTAACATGTGCCTATTGAAATATAGAGAAAGCAAATGAAGCTTATCATCTGTCTCGCTTATGTATGTGTGATTAGATAAAGATAGGAAAAGGGTATAGTTCTTCACTCCCATTATTTGTTGCGACACTCGTTTAAAGCTGCTTGCCTGTGACACCTTACTTTATGTGTTGTATACATTTGTAATTTAACTGATTTCCGATAAGTTAGTTACTGATACCTCGGAAATCTTAAGGCGGCTGTTATGAATTTTTAAAAATCATTTAACTGGTTTGTTCGTTGAAATAGAACAATTAATTTTACAAGTGTACGATTTAATATTTTAAGTCTGGAAATATATTTTACTTTTTGTAGGTAACTTACTATTGATAATCATTAAATTATAGCATTACTAAAATGTATCGTAATTTACTCTACAATCACATGGAGGTCCTTTCTACTTAAACCTTATGGATTTATTTCAAAGAGATAAGAGAAAAATAAAAGATCTTAAGTTTAATGTATTATACTTTTTTTCTGTCCGAAATCCATTGAACAATGAAATCTTTAAAACTGCCCTGTAATGAGTCCCGCGTACTTAATGAAATTCAGGGGATTCTCGGTATTACGCTCATTTGGGTTTGAATACAAGACGCAATTCGGTTTCAACCACTTTAATTATCTTTCCCATTTCTCCGTTCTGAGAATAGAACTAAAGATAAAAGAAATTCGTTATTTCCTTAAAGGTGAGAGGAATTCCTAATTTTTATTCACGATATCGTTTTCTTTAAGGCGGACTTATATAAGTTATGCATAAAATTCAACAAGGCTTAGCGACTGCTTCGCTACATACAAGATGGGAATACCTACCTATCTGTTTAAAAAGACCCTTCAATTTATCAATATTTATGAGAGTGAAACATATAGTAATTTATAGAAATAGGCCTTACTGGAGATCCATAATACAAAAGTAATAATAACATTATTTTGCTATAATCCGCGATACAATAAAATATATAGTGCTAAATGTATAGTGGACTATTCGTTTTTTCATACCCGTTACATGCAGGATTCGTAATAGCACATGCACAAACCTCCACCACTGCCACCACAATACACAAGCACTACACACGTTCACTATCACAAATTCAACAATCGTTTCGCCCCGCAACCGAAGCATTATCAGGAGATAGACTCCACGAAAAAATCGCAAAGTTTTGTGATTTTGTCGTGAAAAAACGGATAGTCCACTGTATAGCGCTACATATATTTTCTATTTACTGTATCGCGGATGATAGCTAAATAATTCTATAATTACTTTTGAAACATATAGATAAAGTAATTTTTTAAAAAAGTTATTTAGGCTAAAAAGTTTCTCGTATCAAACTCGATGCACCATTACATTAATGAGGATAGTTTGACTCGGTAGATATAAGTACATATTTTACAGAAAACAGCTCTTTTTTACTATTTATGTTGCTACGACACGTTCTCATGTGCCTCTACACAGGAAGCTTTTACGCCGAGAGAAAATTGTGAAAACGATAAACTAGATTATAAAAATGTGGATGAGCATGTTTATATAAATACCTATGTAAAACGATATTCACATGTAAAATCATTTATCATCATCATTCTCCTGCCCTTATCCCACTCTAAGTGGGGTCGGCACAACATGTTACAAACATGTTGTCACGTGATTTGGCTACGTATTTAACGACCGGCCGCCTGCTTACCTACCTTAGTCGCCTTTTACGACACCTCGGTAAGAAATGAGGGTGGTGTATTCTATGCAGCCGGATACCACACGGCACATACCTTAGTCGCCTCTTACGACACCTCGGTAAGAAAGGAGGTGGTCTTATTCTATTAGCCGGATACCACACGGCATAAGTAAAATCATTTTTCATGATATATTATATAGATAACGAATGAGTAGTTGCAAACATAGGTACTATTTTACCGCATAATTTTGGATTTAATTATTGGTAAATAGTTAAACCATAGATAAATATTAACAGTCAATGGTTAGTTAATTTAAATTCAAAATATTCTTTATTCAAGTAAACTTGTAAACAAGTGCTTTTGAATTATCAACATCTACTGCTTGTTCGAAAGCTGTTCCTACCGAGAAGAACCAGCAAGAAACTCGGCGGTTGCTCTTTTCAAAGAATAATTCTTATTACTGGTTATTATATAGTTATTAATGTCTTGTACAGGGTAGAAGGTTAGCTATATCCACGCATTCTTATCGTCTAAATAATCCTCAATAGCATAGTAGGCTTTCTATATTAGCGTTTTTTAAACAGTATTTTTAAACTGCTGTAATGGAAAAGTTAAAGTAGATTACGGAATTTTATTAGAGAATATATATGGCTTAGGGATATATAACGACTAATGAACTTTTGCAAGGCGCGAAGCTTTAAATTAAAGCTTTACTTAAATTGAAACTAATATCAAGTGGTAGAGTATTTTTAATTGAGAACTGCAATTTGTTACACGCTTTTCGGTGAAGGAAAACATCGTGAGGAAACCTGCAAATCTCTAGAGAATTCTAGGCCGGATTTGTGTACCGGAACCGGTACCTACGAATCCGCATTGGAGCAGCGTAGTAGGTCTTAGCTTCAATTCTCTCCCGGGGAAAGAAGGCTTACGTAAAGCAGTGGGATAGTAACATACCATTTCTTTACTTATATAAATGATTTTTTTTTAATACACGATATCATTAAATTCACTGGCCCGTTGGCGCAGTGGATAGTGACCCTGCCTTCTGCTCCGCGGGTCGCGGGTTCGATTCCCGCCGAGGGACAAGATTTTCTATAAACAATCTGTTGATTCTTCGAGCCTGGGTGTGTATTTGTATGTATGTATTTAAAATTATATATGTAGTATATTCACCAGTTGTCCGTCACCCATAACACAAGTATTAAGTTACTTACTTTGGGACGGTCGTCCGTCCCCAAAGTAAGTAACTAAAGTACTAAAGTAAGTAAAGTGTGTGTAAATGTCCCATATACTTGTATTCATATATTTATATTAAATCAAGATTTATACTGTTCGAACACTATATATTCGAATATACTTAGATATTTGATAAAGTTCCGTAACAACCTTTTCCGATTTTAATGAGTTGTCGTACATACTGCTCTGGATTTTATTTAAAGTTAAAATGAAAGAGTGAAATTTGTGTAACGACTCCTTATTCTTTAATTTACTTACCCTTTTTTCTACTTTTTTAATCCTATATACATTGTAGTTGTAATACAATGCGGGGTAACATGTAAGATGAATATTATTCCATGGTGGTCATGTATGAAATTTTATATATATAATATATATACTCCTAATACAAAACAAAGTAACACAAGGTCTATGATGTAGTTTTTTTTTAAATAACATTGTGTATTAAAATGATCGTATAATCCCTTATCGACACGTCCCACATAAAACAAAATGCTAGGCAATACATTTTTATTCTTGGCTTAAAGAAATAAAGCAAAACACTAAACGAGATTACTTGGTCGAGAGGCGGCTATATTTCTTTCATATTAACTAATTCGCCCCAAGCGGTGTACTTACCTACAATAATAAAATTATTTTACGCAGTAAATAAAAAGAGATTGCGGTTCATTGCAGAAAAAAATAAAAATTGTTTGTTTTTCATAGATTTTAGCTGGAGCACAAATTATGTAACGGCCTGTTAATATCCCACTGCTGGGAATAGGCCTCCTCTCTCCGTTTCTGGAGAGAAGGGTTGGAGCTAAGACCTACCACGCTGCTCCAATGCGGATTGGTAGGTTACACATATCTCCAGAATTCGCTAGAGATATGCAGGTTTCCTCACGATGTTTTCCTTCACCGAAAAGCGTGTGATAAATTGCAATTATGAATTAGACACATGAGTTTTAATAGAAAAACTCATTGGTGCCTGCCCGGGTTTGAACCTATGTTCGTCTCTAGAGAGTCGCACGGTCTCACCACTGGGCTATCACAGCTTATGAGCACAAATTAATTGGACTTAAAATATCTACTTGGGAATACTTCACTGTTACTGGGCATAGGCCCTCTCTCTACGGTTTGTCGAGAAGGATTGGAATTATACCAACCACACTGTTCCAATGCGGATTAGTAGGTTACAAATATCCCTAAAATTCTCAAGAGCAGATATCCTCACGAAGTTTTCCTTCATCGAAAAACGTGTGATAATTAGAATTATTAATTAGAAATTAGAATTATCATTAGACACATAAGTTTTAACATAAATACTCATTAATGCCTGCCAGGGGTTTAAACCGCGACCTACAAAAAGTCGCACGTTGTCACCACTGAGCTATCACAGCTTGTTTATTGCTTATTACATTATTTTGAGGATAAGTATTATTTTTACACACATTAGGAGATTAAACATATGAAGTGTGAACTACTAATATAATTTAATTAATTATTTCGATCTGTTAAAAAAAATATGTCTCGATTTCAGAATGATGTGTTGACGAAAAATATAAAGTTTAATTTAAATATTTTAATTGAAATTACAGCCAATTAAAAACGGGAGTTGACAAAATAATCAATTGCAAGTATAATTAAACAGTGTGCGACGAAAGAAATACATTAACACAAAAGCAATAAATGATGTTCAATTTTAAAACGTGTTCAACGAATAAACAAGTAATACAAATCATCCCATCCATTTTGTATTTGTAAGCTTTTCCAGCAGCTGCTTATCGTATTTGTTCTCGATAATGGAATTTTGAATCAGATTAAAGTTCGTTTACAAGAAACATTCGTTGCGGATACTTAATTCCGTACGTGACATTTTTAAGAAACGTGAACAAAGTGTATACTTTATAATTACATCAGAGAGGGTGTAGCTGACAATGATAAATCCATGATGAATGAACTGATAAGCTGCACCAAGGATTTAAGGGTTCGAACACCGGGCAACCACTTATGGAGTTTGATAATTACCGTTTATACGCTATGGGTAGAACGAAACCTGCCCATTACTAGAGAATTCCAAGAACATGTCTCTCCATGTAATTTGTCATTGGGTAGCCCGGTGAATTACAATTGTTTTCTCTAAAGAGTAATTTTTGCAGTTTTGCCTTGAAATTGAAAAAACATATAAGAGTTTATTCATGCTTTAATTGACGTCAACGAAAGAGTGAGTACAATCAGTAATGAATAAACTGAACTTAAGTCAACTTTAATTATTCGATGTGGTTTTTTATGCATGATTATCCTTAAAATTTATTTAAAACTGAGCGCAAAATTTAACAATCAGGTATATAGTTTAAAAACATATAAACATTCTACCCCTTGTTGACGATTTTGTACATAGATACATGAATACAGTGGCACTTGATACCCTTCATTTTCGTTTGTCAATCCTTTAACGGCAGAGTGGATGAATGTAATCACATTTCAATCGAAATCTGTTGAAAGGCACTTTAAAATAACGAACGCTGCATGTAGCTGATAGGGGACGATATCACACAGTTCGGAACAATCCGTGAATTGGCTTTATAGAAAGCACGTTGAAAGAGTGTCCAATTAATTAAATCTGTTTTCTCTTTTATTAATAACGCTGAAAGCTTAATCATCATTCTCCAGCCCTTATCCCACTCTAAGTGTGACTCTAAGTCACATTTGTAACTCATGTTACAAACATGTCATATGATTTGGCTACGTATTTTACGACCGGCCGCCTGCCTGACGTCAACTTGCCTTAGTCGCCTTTTACGACACCTCGGTAAGAAATGAGGGTGGTCTATTTTATGCAGCCGGATACCACATGGCATTTACTTTAGTCGCCTCTTACGACACCTCGGTAAGAAAGGAGGGTGGTCTATTTTATGCAGCCGGATACCACATGGCATTTACTTTAGTCGCCTCTTACGACACCTCGGTAAGAAAGGAGGGTGGTCTATTTTATTCTGCCGGATACTACACGGCTAAACGCTGAAAGCTTGATAAAGTAACAAAAATAAGAGTTAAAAATATATACATATGAATTTTGATTAAATCGTTTCTACATAGGGCGTAATTTGCAAATTTTCTTATTTTTATTATACTGTAAGCAAAATCGGTAGACGACTACAAAATGAGCATAAATAATTTATGCATGCCTACATTATGAGTGTATGATTAAGAAAACATATAAAACAGTTGTAACTACACACATCAAGTTGAGATTAAAAAAATGTATACCGGATTGTTAGCTACGGCCGGAATTCGACTCATAATTCTAACGTTCTCTCATAAATCAAATCAAATCAAAATATTCTTTATTCAAGTAAACTTGTAAACAAGTGCTTTTGAATCGTCAACTTAACTTTTACAACTATTCTACCACCAGTTCGGAACGCTGTCCCCCACTGAAAAGAACTGGCAAGAAACTCAATGGTTGCTCTTATCGCGAATATTAACTATTTGACGTTAGATTCTAACAACACGAAATACTCAATATCAACACACAACGTCACAACACTTTAAAACCTATGGACACCTTGAGAGGTGGTATTGGACTCACTAAACTGTTGAATGTTGCTCGCGAACAAGACTCGGGTCACAATATTTTACCCTCATTCATTCGGTTTTATTCCTCTACCCACCAAATGACATAACATAATATTGTAGACAAAATACTTCCTCATTATTATTCTATGCATATTAATGTATTTATTTATATAATTTATATCTGATTATTATAATTATGTCTAACAATTATAAACGTTATAACTAGTCACCGTATGATATCTGACAATATCTAACAGGATTATCCACGCTTTCGTTTTTACATACATTTGTTTGTTTTTCTTTTAAATGTCTTCGAGAAGACTATATTCTCTAGTAGTTGATCTTTATTAACCATTAGAGAATATAGTCTAGAGATAAAATTAACTTTTAGAGATTATGTTTTTAGTCAATATCTTCTTCTTCTTCTTCTTCAGCCGATGGACGTCCACTGCTGGACATAGGCCTCTTCATGGGATCGCCACACCACACGATCTTGTGCTGCCTGGATCCAGTGGCTCCCTGCGACCTTTTTGAGGTCGTCTGTCCACCTCGTAGGGGGTCTACCGACGCTGTCAATATCTAATCATATAAAATATATAGTCGAACCAAAATAATTAATGACTTCGACATACACGACATTCTATATGGCATATTCTATAGCAGGCGTTACTTTGCGGAACTCCATATTACAGGCACTAATATTAAGCACTAAACCCGTGCGGATTATAACGAGGTAGTTCTGTTATAGTGCCTGTTTGACATACACATTTCGAAGACTTTGTTTTAATTTTGCGATCCATTTAAGGTTGTACAAAGTGCTACTGATGTCACATAGATGACACAATTGTATTTTCTGGGAGAAACATTGTTTTTCTTTCTATATTGCTTTTGTTTCGTTGTTCTTGAAATATTTTAGGTAACATGGAACTACATGGAAAAAAATGTAACTAACTAACTTAGCTTACACGACGTGGTAGTCATCGTTTTATCCTTAGATTGCTTAAGTCATAAGCAGTAGTCATTTTATATTCCTGAGATTATGCGAGAATAAAATATGTAAAGCAAACAAATGAGATAATACACTTCAAACAGAAGCTCTAGAGGTTATAAAGTAGAGATTAAACGAAAGGAACAGAAAATCTAATGGTAGCTATTCCTGCACTTATAAAATGAGGTTAGAGGCGTGCTTCAAATTCAAGGCAAGGTCTGTATTTTTATGATTGGTTCTATAGAGACGAAATAAAAAATCTATATCTTTAACTGTTTTATTTGATTTGGAACGAAATTCTTTTAAGGTTTGGCGGATGAATTTTAAAAATCGTCACATGGCGTTTGTTCCCTTTCTATGTCTTCTTTGTTTGTCTATATATCTATCAGTAGCTTGAGGAGATTCAAGCATAATATACGCCCTGTTTTGGTTTCCTACTTACTCCTGTACCTGGTTGATGTAGCATTGATTGACATGATATTAATATGTAAGATACTAGTTTTACTGCGGTTTTGCTGTGAAGAAATTATTTTACGGTCCTAAGTTTACATTTTGTTTTTGCTTATAAATATCTTGATCGTCATTCCGATTTCTATTTAACCTTAAACAATATTATATTGTTTAGGAATTCCTTTGTTTTATACGGATAACAATACAATTTAAAAGGGGTTTTGGAAGCTCCTAAAAGTTTGACATCAAATTTCCCTCAACATTAAACGATGATGTCAAGGAATTTGTGAAAATTACGCATCAAAGAGCAAGTTTGTTTTCAGCGCTTTTGTTGTTTGAAAAATGAGTAAAAGCTCCAAACTTGTCTTTATAAATAACATTCACCAAAATCAAATCGAATGATATGTAAATTGTTGTTCAGTTAATCGTTTCGAGTGTTTGTTTCTAAAGACATTTTTCGATCAATCGGCATTCCTCGGGAATCCTCGATTGGGGCAATTTCCGTTTAATCTGGTCCCGTATTTTCCCTTGAATTATAGCATTTTGAGGTAAATATGGATTCATACTATATAATCTTTCAACACAAATGTTGGTTGTGTTAATAAATTCGTCAAATATAGAAAATTTGACGACGAAATCGTTACATCAGTCTCGCGGGTTCATTTTCCGCCGCGGCCCAACATAAATAATTTGTTAGTTTTTCGAGTCTGGGTGTATGTATTATATGTATTATAATTATTTAAGTATTTATTTTAAATGAAATATGTATATTTCTTCTATTTACCAGCATTCTGTCACCTATAACATAATTATTTAGCTACAATGATGACAGAGGACCAAGTCCGCCATGTGCTATCCAGTTGAGTAGAATAGACCGCCCTCATTTCTTACCGAGGTGTCGTTACAGGCGACTAAGTTAAGTTGACGTCAGGCAAGCGGCCAGTCGTAAAATAATTAGCCAAAACATGTAAAACATGTTGTGCCGACCCCAATTAGAGTGGGATAAGGGCAGGAGAATGTAATGACAGAGGACTACGTTCGTAACTGTTCCTTATATTTATTTTATAAACTAAACTATTATATAAATATATAACTCGGGGCATTACTAAAATAATAGGTAAAGTATTGTTAATATAAATTTATTTCATGTACTTCACTTTGAAAAGTGCTAAAACAAGAATGGTATAAAAGTTGAAACGTAAAGAGAAAAAGTACGATAAGCGAGTGAAAGTATACAAAATTTGCGGGATGGCCATTAACCTGAACATAACTTTTATGTGCAGTAAAATACACTTAATGACTTAAATATAGCTTGTAAATTTTATTTGAAGTTGAAAATTAAAATTTTCTTAAAATTTGCGAATTTTCTCTTTCAACAGAGCATATTTTTATGTAGATAATGAGATACAATACGCTATTGTATTTCATTATCTACATAATATTTTACATTATATTTATTGTTACCGAGTGGAAACGGAAAGATTTTTGATTGAACATTCTATGTTGTTCTATTTTACAATTTAGTTTAAGTTAGTATGTATGCCGTTTCGTATCCGGCTGAATAGAATAGGCCACCCTCATTTCTTACCGAGGTATTGTAAAGGGCGACTAAGGTAATTCGACCCGCCGTGTGGTATACGGCTGCGTAGAATAGACCGCCCTCGTTTCTTACCGAGGTTTCGTAAAAGGCGATTAAGGAAAGTTGACCCACCGTGTGGTATCCGGTTGAGTAGAATAGACCACCCTCTTTCTTACCGAGGGGTCGTAAAATACGACTAAGGTAAGTTTAACTAAGTACGTCCGTTTGTTAAATACGTAACCAAATCATGTGACAACATATTTATAACATGTTGTGCCGACCCCATTTAGAGTGGGATAAGGGCAGGAAGATGATGATGATGGTTTAAGTTAGTATATATGTAAATACCAAAATTGCACAAGGTCGTAACAGTTTTACCTAAATAGGTCAAAATCAAGAGGTTTAATTCCCTTGATGTAGTGATTGCAATTAAGTTTTAGCCCTGCAAAAATGATGAATATGGCTCAATTATTAATTATATGCAAACAAATATTAATTATATAAATTAAAAAAAAACTTTATTAACAAAAATTGAAAACTTTTTTATTGCTGGTAGTACGGTGGTTGATCAATTTAAAAAAAAATCTTATAATTAGTCATTGCTTTCTTTTTCAATCGTAGAGAATTGTTAGATCAAGATATATGTGTCATACATATAATCTTCAATGCTATAATAGGCCTGCTGGTTTTGATAGCCCAACGGTGGAACCATGCTGCTCTTTCGAGGGGGTCACGTGTTCAAACCCCGAGCAGGGACCAATGAGTTTTTTCCGTTAAAACTTGTGTTTTCTTGATAATTGTAGTTTATCACACGCTTTTCGGTAGAGGTGTCTTCAGGAAACCTGCGAGATTTCCAGAGAATTGTAGGCATATGTGTAACCTACCAACCCGCATTGAAGCAGCGTGATAGGTCTTAGCTCTAATCTAAAAATGGAGAGAGGACGCCTATGCTCAGATGTAGGGTAGTAACAGGCCGTTAATTTAATTTTTTTAATTTTTATGTCTTCTTTAAAACACTAAATGCAAAGCTAGAGGAGCTAGAGAACAAGCTTAATTAAGATATCCATGGATTAGAGAGCCATACGTAGCATTTACAATTTAAATTCGCGCGATCCCCTGCGAGAGAAGTTCAAGGAAACAGGTATTCTTACATTGGCTTCACAGTATATGGTTATTAATTTAATTCTTGTAAATAAGAATATATATAATAATAAAAAGATTGGCGATGTATATAATAGACAAAGTAGGAACCGACATATGCTTGCGGTGCCTGATTTGCGTCTTGCAAAAGTACATAAGTCTTTTGTGGGTTTGGGTATAAGATTCTATAATAAAATTTCGCAATTTACTTTAACTTTACCGTTACAGCAGTTTAAAAACTATAATATTGAGGATTACTTAGACGATAAGAATGCGTGGATATAGCTACTCTTCGACCCTGTACAAGACGTTAATAACTATACGTAACTAGTAATAAGAATTATTCTTTGAAAAGAGTACCGCCTATGTTCTTGCTGGTTATTCTCGGTAGAAACAGCTTTCCAATCCAGCAGAATATTTTTACGTTTCAAAAGAACTTGCATACAAGACTTTTAAAAATTTGAATTTGATAAAAATACCTTTATAATACTCTAAGTCTACGCTGGTAAGACGTACCTTTTGTCAGAACATTTTCATTCGACAAAAGAGAGGTGTGAAAACATAGGAATGTTACATTTCCATTGAAACGTAATCTTGGTATTGCTTAGAAAGATAACAAAGCAAAAGAAAGGTAAGAAAATATTTAAAGAGATTTCCCCGGGGTATTGAAGTCACCTTCCTAAAATTGGACAGGAAACTAAAGGAACAATGGAATTTTTTATTTAAGCTTACGTTATATAAATACCAGTGTAGAACATGTGTATCTTTTTGTTCAGACGTCACAAATGAATGTTTAAGCCAGAATATAAAAGTTGGAAGAATATTATAAATTCAAAAGTAATTAACTATTATTTTACTATAATCCGTGATAAAAGGAAATATATGTAATGCTAAATGTAGACGTACTACACGATGGTTCGGTTGCGGGGCGAAACGATTGTTGAGATTGTGGTAGTGAATGTGTGCAGTTCTTGTGTATTGCCGTGTTATTGGTGGCGGGTGCATGAGTTATTTGGAATTCTGCATGTATCAGGTATGAGAACGGATTGTACACTGTACGTTTAGCATTAAGTATATATATTCTTTTATCGCGGATTATAATAAAATAATATTATAATAACTTTTGTATTTCCTCCGCAAAGTAAAGCCTAATTCTATATGTTAATATTATATTTAAAAAAGAAAGAAGATATATATATTTAGATATATTTTTTTCAAAAGAAATAATTCTCTTCTAAGAATAAAATAATTTTAATTATCAAACGCACAGATGCGCCTTTCAATTAGAATCATATCAAAAATTGTAGGTATTTATTTCTGTGCAAGATTGGTAAGGTCGATAACTGTTTTGAATTGAATATTAAACATCGAAATAGATTTTAATAATATTAGCTGAACTGTCCATCACCATAATTATAAATTCAAATTCAACTGCCATCCGTTTACCGTTAGGTAGTAATTCTTTTTATGTTCAGTTCCAAACAATAATTACAAAGTTTGATAAAAGTCTCCAAAAGCTGTCTGTATGTGATCGATTTTCTCAAAATCTACTGAACCGATTGTTGTACGGTTTTTACTAAAACGTAGTGAAATTCTTTCGGAAGGTTTAAGTTAATAGTGCATTACGGTTTTATGTAAAAAACTCGCTTGCTGGGAGCTTTACTCGCGTGCGTCGTGTAGTCCAAGAGATGTACACTAATGTAATATAATAGAGAATTGTATATTTACAAAAATACGACAAAGAAGTACGGGAGAGCATGTCTCTTCTAGTAAACTCACAATAATTACTTTTATGTTCAAAATTTAAATCAAATACACTAATTTATTCGCGTGCGTCGCGTAGTCCAGGAGTGATACACTAATGTAATATAGTAGAGAATTGTATATCTACAAAAATACGACAAAGAAGTACGGGAGTGCATGTCTCTATCTCTTCTTGTTAACTCACAATAACTACTTTTATGTTCAAAATTTAAATGACATACACTAATTTCCACGCGGATGAAGTCGCATATACAGTTAGTTCTAAATAAAGTCTGTCGTATGTATGTTCATTTCTGAGCTTAAGCAGAGGTACAGTGATGCCTCCCCTAATGCGGATTATCCAACTCTTTATCACGAGGACACAAAAATATAATTCCTGACTCCCGCATTTAAATTAATTTTGGACGCGCAGATTATAATACTGTAAGGCTTACTTCTCTTGCTTTCATATTATACAAGAAAAACAAAATAGAATTAAGTCGACATATTCTTATTATTTTATGTCCAACATATGGCAGGTTTTACACGCGAAATTTATGGTATCAAATAATTTTACATCTGATAGTTTTGATGTCAAATAGTTGTTTTATTTTAACAGTAACCTATGTCAAAAACTGTGTTGGTAGATATTTAAAAGTTTTAATCTCATAATCGATTGGTAGTTTTTTTGCATTTTCCCCTTCGCTTCATTATTTCGCTTTTAGGAATATGTTAAATATTAATATTGGCGTTGGCACAAGTGTTAGTGACCCTGCCCTCAGCCACACAGGTCGCAGGTTCGAGTCCCGCCGAGGGCCAACATTTTCTAAAATACAATTTGTTGGATCTTCGTTTGTGGGTGTATTTATGTATTTGTGAAATGTAAATTATATAAGTAAATATATTTAACAGTTGTCTGTCATCCATAACACAAGTATTAAGTTAATTACTTTGGGCACGGACGACCGCATGTATAATTGGCCCATATATTTATTATATTTAGCTAAACACTGAAAGTATTCTAGGAAAATGTGGAAATCTTACTTATGCTTTCCTGTACCTTTTTACTAAATATTCTTTATTGCCAAGTTCGTCTACTCCTGTACACCAGATTGACGAAACTGCAAGGATTTAGAGGCAATAATTGTGTATTACTGTGTAACAACCACAACTTTAGCAACTGCTTTAGCATTTTTTCTTTCACTTAGTTCAATTGTAAACATTTTCCTTGTGAAGATTATTTAGGCTGGCTTTTTCTACATATTTTCTCTAGCGTCGACAGGAATTGTCAGAGGGTTGGTTTTCCTCCAGTGTACACTTTGCTCGATCCTAAACATTTTTCTTGCGTAGATTATAAAGCTTCAATTATGTAATACAGTATTTTTCATTTTATCGACCTTCTTTTTAACTTCATTATAATTTATTATTTCTTTTACCATGGATCTTAGTTAGCTATTGGAACTATCCAACCTGATATTTTTTCTAACTGTTTTGATTATGTTAGCTCTAAACTTTTAGCCGTCAGTGGGTAACGGTGTACTAATCTGAACCCATATAAACTATTAAGGAGCAAAATGAAATAAACAAAGTATATTTATCTCTATTACCTGTAGTATCATAGAGGACTGCAAAATAGAAGATTGGTTGTAAGCCGTATTAACGTTTATGGCGTCAGTATAGCACGGAATTAAATTGGGTCGACAGATGGTGTTTGCTATTGCGGTGTCGCTGCCGTTTGCTATGAAATTGCATGTCAACGAATATGGGCTTAGAAATTACGACATTATACGTCCCGAATGACTACTGTAGAGCTGTGCTTATTTCATTTATAATTAGACTGTGGCGTAGGTGTTGTTTGGCGGTTGATGATGTCACTTCTTTTGTTGTGGCGCGGAATTAAAGAAGGCAGGTGAAGTTGAATTTATTTGGATACGTCTTACAAGTTTGCGTATTAATTAGCGACTGGTTATACGTTGAATCTATTTCGGATATTTGAGATCCGCTGACTTCGCGCTACAAGACTAATATAGTATCTTAACAACAAATATTACTGAATTATAACAATATCGTTTTGTAATAATATTGAACATAATTGATTTTACGGAAGAATTACGTCCACATACGACTACAACTATGAACCTAATTGTTAATATATACCACGTTGAATATGAGGTAGAAAGCAGCGTCAAGATGCGTTCAGGGTAGCACTTCGATTACTTACCCGCTAGACGAATATACCTATCTACTTGTACTACGTAATACGAAAGCTATTGTTTGAATCAAGTGGACATCTATGGCCTGAAAGGAGATGGAAGTGGCCGATTAAGCGATGTCGAAATTACCTTCATTTTATTAATATTATCTAGTTTAATTAATAATAATATTACAGTACATAGTAACTTTATTGTATACAGGGATAAACAAACAATATCATTAAAAACTAAATTATAAACAAATATAAATTACGTATAATATATACATACATATAAATTAAGTAATCTTAAGACTTATTATCATTAAATATATAAAAGGAAGTAAGTTGACTTATCAAGTTATTCACGCCTAGTAATGAATTAGTCTATAGACAATAAATTGACACGATCCCTTCCCATGACTGGACTTCTGTGCTTCGGCTATAAGAAAGCTTAACCCTGGAAATTGCTAAGAATATCTCTACATGTGCTATATGCTTAAAGTTTCATTGGAAAACTTGTAAATATTTCCACCGAGTTTTCCAATGTAAAGATATCAATCAAGCAATCAATGTCATAACAAGCATGTACGCAACCACTTTAATTGCACTAAATTGAATCACACTGCCATCTGATGTTTGCGTTCCAATTCTGCATTGCTGTTTATAGGGAAATTGCATCTCTACCGCGTTACAAGCCCTGCATATTGTCAGAACAGAGTACAAAATAGAGGTGTCTTATTTAAATGTTAATATTTTGAATGGGAATTTGAAATGGTTTGGAGTTATAGCGCAAGTGTGCTATGATTTTATTAAATTAAAACTGTTTATAAACACTTTGAAAACATCATTCCATCCAGTCCTTTTGTCTAGTATAATTTTGAATTATAAATGTATATCGTCCACATTTTTCACAACAAATGAAATAATTCTTTATGACAGTCATTCATCATTCTCATCATTCTCCTGCCCTTATCCCACTCTAAGTAGGGTCGGCTCAACATGTTACAAACATGATTTGGCTACGTATTTTACGACTGGCAGACTGCCTGACGTCAACTTACCTTAGTCGCCTCTTACGACACCTCGGTAAGAAATGAGGGTGGTCTATTTTATGCAGCCGGATAACACACGGCGCATACCTTAGTCGCCTCTTACGACACCTCGGTAAGAAAGGAGGGTAGTCTATTCTATTCTGCCGGATACCACACGGCGTCCTTTATGACAGTCATTACACGTAAACATTATAATCATTATCGATGCTTACATAAAAATCCTTATCACCTTACTTATCCAAAATATATTAAAAAAGGTATTGCTAACCGCAGATAGTGTATTTGGCAATAAGTAATTGTAGTTAGGCTGAGTCAACATATCTGGCTAAAAAATTATACCAAACTATTTAATACAGTAAAATCATGAAAAATAACATGAATTTATATACCAATTACCTGACGAGTGAACAATGTCATTTTACTTAATAGTTTTTATAGTTATGCTCAACCTAAATTTCACTGTCCATTATCGTACTTTAAATGCAAAATATTCAGTGGAAAGTATTTATTTATTTATTTAGGAACTTCAACAGAGGTACACAAAATAAAGTAATAATATTATTTGACATGAGCAAAGTGTACCACCAATTATAGGAGACACAACATGCTCCATATACAGTATTAAAAATAAAAAAGATAATCAAAATACATACAAATTTAAACTTAAAAGTCTAGGGAAACGTAAAAGAAAAATAAAAAACTCAAACTAAAACTAAGATAAAATATTAGATGACACGGAGGATAGTAAAAATAACAAGAATATTAAAAATATTAAAATAATTAAAAATCTAAGAAAAATATAAATTTAAATTTTAAAAGAAATTGGTTGAGTTACTATTAAGTAATATACTCTTTACTGGAGTAGTCCTGCATTTATTTTTAAAAATGGTCAGCGCATCAAAACTTATATCTACAGTTTCAATTGCATTGTGGAGTCTAAACATTCGAGCTAAGGGAGCTTTCTTATCTAAGTTTGTTCTAAACTTGCTAGTTTTCAATAACTGACATGGATAACGAGGTAATCTGGTAGGTACATTTATATTAATGTTCTCTAATAAATACGGACTATCAATCATATTATGGAAAAGCTAATATTATTAAATAAATAAATAAATATATATAAATAAATACATAAACATAACGGTCGTCCATCCCCAAAGTAAGTAAATTAATACTTGTGTTATGAATGACAGACAACCGGTAAATATACTACATATATAATTTTTAATACGTACTTAAATACAAATATATACTCAGGCTCGAAGAACCAACGAATTGGCTCTCGGCGGGAATCGAATTCGCGACCCGCGGAGATGAAGGCAGGGTCACTACCCACTGCGCCAACGGGCCAGTCAACTAAAAATTATTGTGGTCTGATTAGCCAGATTTTTTACGTCCATCAAAAGTGAAAGCACTCGCCGCCAAGAAGATCCTTGAATTCTTCAAGGATTCCGGCATTGGTGGCGAAATGTAAGCAGTGGCGATCACAAGAGATCAAATTGATACTGAGCCCTCAGGCCCTGCATAGCCGCTACTTTTAAAAGAAGAAGAAGAAAATGAACTATATTGGTTGATGCATTCATTAATTGTATTAAACTTTTGTTTATAAAATTGAAGAAACCCAATTAGTACAAATTGACATAAAATGCGTTCAAGTATCAGTTAATTTATTCATCCATGCTGATACGAATAAAATCGTTGTAGCGTTAAATCCCAATAGGAAATTCGAACCGTTTTTGTCGATACGTGCGTAGAGGTAATTAATTTCTGTAATTGGATAAAAGTGGGACTTAGACTTTAATTGCTGTAGGGATTTTTGATAAATAAGTGTAAATATTTTCGCGTTTTTGTCGTCATAATATCGATGTTTAATATCAATTTCTGCGAGCAAGTGAAAACAAAAATCATAAAAGACTTACTCGTTTACACACATGGCATTCCCGGATTGGGAAATTTTCTAAACTCACCTTGTTTAACTTTGCCATTACAGCAGTTTAAAAACACTATTAAAATACGGCTAATATAGAAAGCTTCTATACTATTGAGGATTACTTAGACGATAAGAATGCGTAAGAATAAAACGCATAGTATGCATAGAATATAGCTACTCTTAGACCCTGTACAAGACAGTACGACTATATGTTACTAGTAATAAGAATTATTCTTTGAAAAGAGTAACCACCGAATTTCTTCCTGGCTCTTCTCGGTAGGAGCAGCTTTCCGAACCAGCAGTAGATTTGATGATTCTTGTTTAAAAGTTAACTCGAATAAAGGATATTTTGAATTTGAACATACGGGCCACATTGCTCTAAATTCGAGTTATCTATAGTTTCAGCATAGTTTCGCATCCGCCGTAGTCACAAACCGACTCAGTTAATGTTTTTGTAATTATTAGAATACTCTATAGTAAAATAAACAATTTAATAAAAATAAAATAGTATAATTATTCTTAATCCTTATAGAAGGAACAAAACAAAAGCTGAAAGTACGAATCGCTGCTAATTTAATGAAAACCATAAATCAAGAAGCTATCACATTTCGCCCATAATCAAGACTAAAAATAATTACGGTCACGATTCCGCGGCTTTCCGCTCATTCATTTTATCCAATTTTCTTTTTTAGGTACACACGAACCGAATGAAATAGAGTAAAAACAAAAATATTTGAAATGGAAATGGTGTATTGTGCAGGACTGTAGCAGAATGTTTTCCATGAAGATTTTTTTTTAAATATTAGTAGTAGTGGCGCTAGTATTTTTGTAAGCATCGACCATTATTTTATCTTTGCCTAAATTTGATCACGTAAATAAAGAAAGCGATACTCTATAGATATTATAAACTTTGTCACAAGTCGTATGCCACCGTGTGGTATCCGGCTGAGTCGGCAAAATATGTAAAAAACATAAACACAATAAAATAAATGGTGGGGATGAACCAATTACTATATAACAATGCTTGTTTGGATAATGCTTTTCTTTGCACTATATATATTTTCTATTTACTGTATCGCGGATTATAGCAAAATAATTTTATTATTACTTTTATATGTATAAAACATGTTGTGCCGACTACAATCGGAGTGGGATGAGAACAAGAGAATAATGATGATGACTAGTAAGCCGTATGATTTCCTATACATGTTTATTAATAATTAAAAAAGTTGCAGTTGCAGTATATCTGATCGCTGTTTAATCGAGACGATGTGCTTCTTTTCAAGAGCATATACTCAGAGAAGACGAAAAGTACAAAAAGATTCATGAATTTATGCTTTCTAGTACGCATATATACGCATTGCAGATTGCAAATTCTAAATCAAATAACACATGAGTAAATTTTGGATACATTCTCAATTAATCGAAAGTCTAGTTTCGTCTGCGTAGAACATTTACACTTGATAGATTGATACGTATTGCTTTGTTCTGATTTTTATACAAAAATGCATTTAGTAAAAAAAACAAATCATAAAGTAATATCAAATAAAATTAACACGCGACAATATAAATGGCCGAGTAAAGTAGGCGGAAAGTTCAAAGTAATAATATAATTCAGTGAAAGCCAAACGTAGAAACCATTACCATTACCTACCCTCTGGTCACAAACAGAATGTTAGATAATCTCGGACACAATTTCGCGGCTCCTCCATTTCGTACGTTTTATCCCATTTCCCTTTTATACGTAAATCGAATCAATCCGCGTAAACAGAAATGGAACAAAAATGCTTGAAGTAGGTACAAATGTTCCGCATCGATGCAGGCGGTAAACGAGAAACAGTCTTACAGATGAAAATGTTATTTTTATAAATCTATTTTCAAACAATTTATAGGAATGTAGAATGAATAATTCCTGTAATCAGGTCATGCTTAAAGTAGCAGCCTGTTACAATCCCACTGCTGGGAATAGGCCTCCGCTCTCCATTTCTGAAGAGAAGGGTTGGAGCTAAGACCTACCACGCTGCTCCAATGCGGATTGGTAGATTACACATATCTCCAGAATTTTCTAAAGATATGCAGGTTTCCTCACGATGTTTTCCTTCATCGAAAAGCGTGTGATAAATTGCAATTATCAATTAGACACATGAGTTTTAATAGAAAAATTCTCATCGGTGCCTGCCCGGGTTCGAACTCGTGTTCCCCTCGAAAGAGTCGCACGGTCTCACCGCTGGGCTATCACTGCTCTGGTCATGCTTATTATGTATGTAATCAGGTCATATTATCAGTATGTAAAATTTCAGCTCAATTGTGACACCGAGAAGTGCGTCAAATTTATTTTGCAAGATTCTACCTTCATATACATACACGGCAAGTAAAAAAAAAGATATTAATAAATATCATTATATTAAATAAATTAAATATAAAATGATGTAGACTGGTTTTGTTCGCTTATAAAGTATATAAATCATAAAAATACACTTAACAAAAACAAGAAAGAAAAACGATAATTAATAAGGATCCAATTGTATAGGGGAGAAAATTTTAATCTTATTTTTTGTTTTCCTTCTAAGAATTTATTATTGCCGGATTTGAGAAATCTTCAGATAACAAATTACTTTTTTCTTTATTCTTAAGAAACCATAGATTCCATGGGCATCATAGAGCTTCTCTAATCCTGATAAACAACACATGAATTATGTTAACTTAAAGATTCTGATATTGTAATGATAAGACTCTGCTAGAAATATTTGGAGACTGTTATATTTGATTATGATTTTAAAGGGTATAAATATAATATATGTCAAATAATTTAAGAGATTTTTAGAGAAACTATACTCCGATGATTTCCATAAAAAGCTGTCATACTTACGTAAGAAAAGACATTATTTTATGTGACGTTATTTTAATTTGAATACGACAACAAGGCTAGACAGGTTGTCAGTTATTTTGAATTGACTGTGAAGAGAATGAGAAGTTGAGTTGCAATTAATTCGGTATGGAATTATCACAAGACTTCTGACTGTATTATTAGAAATTTGACCAGCTTAGAATTTTGACAATATTCTAAATCTTATGGTACAGTATAGAATGGTAATTATGTTATACTAGCTGTGCCAGCGGCTTCGCCCGCGTCGAAATCCCAAAAAATCCAAATTGGTGCAATAAAGTATACTCTATTTCTATTCTATTCTAGTTATTGTGAGTTAACCGTAAGAGAACTTGTTATCCCGGATAGTACTTTTATAGATCTACAATTCTTTAGTACATTACTTTAGCGTATCTCTGCTGGTTTACGCAGCGCATGCAACTAAAGCTCCCTTCAAGCAAGTTTTTTTACACCTGCGCGAACTCTTTAACACAATTTACATAATACTGATATGTACTACTTACCTAAACCATCCGGAACTATTTCACTATCTTTTGGTGAAAACCGTACAAAAATTCGTTTAGTAGATTTTGAGAAAATCGATTACATACAGACAGACAGCTTTTTGGGACTTTGTTTTATAATAAGTATAGATATGTCTTTTAACATAAACGTGTCTAAGCAACGAGATTAAAATAAATTTACGTAGCTATTGATTTACACGATTAATATGTTAAGGTAATATCAACAATATTGTAAGCATCGTTGTTTTATTACCTGACAACCTATCCTTCTTCCTTAGTAAGAAAAACCTTGAAAACCCTTAACCGAGGCGGTATAGTATTTATTAAACGTATCGAGTTCGCGTTTAGAACGGGACTCGCTTCAATACCAAAACTTCCGCTATTTAAAGCAATGACTAACTGAAAAGTCTCTAAGCATTAACGATTACGCTTCAAAACAAGTTGTTTTATACCAATAAACTTTTATTATAATTGTTGAATTGGTCATTTATCATTTGAGTCTTAAGAACTGTCTGAAATAGGAAGATTGTTTTTTAGAATATTATTTAAAAAGATGTTCCTGCAAGCTCTGTCCTATTTAATGGGCCTCGTTTAAACACGTAATGTAACTCGAGTCCTTTTAAGGCACGTCTGATAAATGATTCTATTTCTCCTCGCCCTTCATACCTAACGCTTTGCGACGGATTAATCTAAACGTTTGTACACAGAACATGATAAACAGTGAGATTAAGTACTCAAAGTCGCATCTACTTTATAAACAGTCCTTCAAGGTGTTCTTGTACCTTATACGCTAAATTGTAATTATATAAATTAATAATATATTAAATTGTAATATATGTATAATTAAGGCTTTATATTTTGAGTACTAGTTAATGGATTATATATGTATGTATAGTACATTATTCTCCTACCCTTACCCACCCTAGGAGGAGTCGGCACAAAATGTTTTTCTCTTCTGTAGGCCTACCATGAACTTTAAGAAAATGATTCAAGTCAGTACCTAAACCCAACCGCTTTCTTTTTGTACCATGAAGTGTATTTGAAAAGGACAACATTATATGAACTATAGATCTGTAGAACTGTCTCTTTTATTCAAATGTTTTTAAGACGCATTCCGAACGCTCATTCGACAACGACTTAAAGTTTGCGTCTTTAAGACGTCATGGTATGAAAAAGCAAAACAATGTAGTTTACGTCTTCAATCGAGTCACAATAATAAAGAGTTCATGGCAGGCCTGCTGTTCTCTTCTATCATACAAAATGTTTTTCTCTTCTGTTCTCTTCTATCATATGTCAAATCTGGTATATGTATCACTGTTTACCAGATTTCTTGTGATAATTCATAAAAAATAATAACACTAAAACTATAATGTTAGTTGTATCGATAAAGGATCATTTTGTTGTGTATAACTTTAATAATACATAATGTTATAATTGGGTTCTTTGGCAATAAAACATGAATACAACGGACAATTTGCTACCATTTATATTCTCTCCCTTTCATTCCTTTACTAGACTCCAGCAAGGTGCCCTTTAAGCGCTTTACTGCGGATTATTTGAAGCTTTTGTGTTCTGAAAATGTAAAGCAACAGGCTTATGAAGGTAGAGTTTCTAACGGAAATCAACTTTGTGTTGAAAATTTTGTTTGTATTTGTATCGAAATAAGGGTAGAATGTAATCGTAAATATTTCTAAGGGTCCTGATTGTTTAGATTTATACAACGCAATTATATCGTGAAAAGGTTGAATGCTTTATAGGCTTATTGAATGTTGTTAAGGTATAAATTTTATCTTTTTTGAGAGCGACCTCTATTAAACTAGAGTATAATGCCATTTGAGGACATGGCATTGTTAATTATAGATGCTCAGAAAACACCAAGTGGTTTTCATGGAGTCATAGATACTTGTATTAGATAACGTTTTAAGAATTTCAAGAAGTCCATATTCGTATATATATATATATATAAAGTCTCAAAAGGGTTAAAACTACTTAGTCCTGTCCTGTCCATTACGCGTGTTGCCATTTTTGTAATCTAAGTTGCGATTGTCGACAGATGTTATATTAATTTGCTAGAAATGTATTTTATGTTAATTTTGAAATGTCCCTTAGTGCATTTCAAAATTAACGAAAGCGCAGTATGGCTTATTTCGTATAGATTTTAAAAGTGCGAATTTGACATCACATATTTTTAATCCATATTGGGTGTAAGGGACCGCATCAACATCTTGACGGGCGAAGTCAACCTCACCTGCAAGTGGTACACTATGCTAGGCCACGGACGAGGCTCTGACAACAACAGTACCTCTTTTGAGGTTGCAGAGGGTCAGCTGCATAAAGCTGTGATCGGGTCAGTCGCTCTGCATAAAACTGTGACCGCCAAACTAAAAATGGAAAGAGCTCAAAGGTATGGCATGCCAAGATCCGTTATGCCACTTGGAATATTGGCTCTCTCACTTTGCGAATCCTGACATAAGAGCCAACAAATCGCGTAAACCAGATATTCA
Organism: Morpho deidamia; assembly: GCA_947086505.1. Lineage (NCBI taxonomy): Eukaryota > Metazoa > Arthropoda > Insecta > Lepidoptera > Nymphalidae > Morpho > Morpho deidamia. Next base: position 9,519,083 of record CAMTZC010000007.1, on the reverse strand, counting down.
AGGCTGTACAAAGTAGAAGAAAATGAATCGGAAAGCGGACCCTGAGTCTCCAGGACGACGCTAAGAAGTAGAAGAAGAAGATTTTTAATCTATATATTTATAGCACTAACTTCATCTTTGTGTTATATATATATTAAAGATTCCAATCAAGTAAAAAAAATATGCTTATACGTAAAGCATATTACAAAATTGAAGATTATTTAGTTGATAAGAAAGCCTGGATTTGAAAATCCTTTCAGCTTCATACAAGACAGCGGTTTAATAATGTATAATTGAAAATATTTAAAAGATTGACCGCCGAGTTTCTTGCTGGTTCTTCTCGGTAGGAGCAACATTCCGAACCAGTTGTAGCTTCATTAATCATATTGATGCTTGACGATTCAAAAGTGCCTGAAATGGTTTATTTGAATAAAGATTATTTTGATTTGATTTGATTTGATATACCTACTTTTATATAACAAAAATCACAAAATCACGTTGGGCAAAAATTTCAATAGCACATCCACAATAAAACCTGCATTGTTTAAGCTAACGATATGATAAGATTATTTCAAAAATTTTAAATATTAATGTTCAGATTTAAAATACAATAACAGCATATTGTCTTGTGAAAATTACCGCAATTTAATAAGTAGCATTTATAGCCGAAATTATGCAATAATTAACTACGTAAAAGCGTGATATTACCGAAAATGGACACTATTATTTACAGCTGCTACCGTCATTACGGGGCCAAGCCAACAATGTTAATACAGGATGAAGGAAAATTATACCATATTCTGTTTGATCTCATTAACAAGCATCACTGGAAACCAAACATTATACATCGTGCTTAAATAAGTAGAAGCTATTTACCGAAACTGTTTTTAACTAAAGAACTCATCATTCCTGCCTTTATCCCACTCTAAGGGCACAACATATTTTAAACATGTTGTTACATTTTTGGCTAGGTATTTTACGAACGCCCGCCTTACCTTACCTTACCATAGTCGCCCTTTGCGATACCTCGGTAAGAAATGAAGGTGGTCTATCCATTCACTTGGATACCACATGGCACTAACCTTAGTCGCCTTTTACGAAAGGTAAGAAATGAGAATGGTCTATTCTACTCAGCCGGATACCACACTATTTGAGACTTAAGAAATGATAAGTAACTATCTACTTCTAATTAATAGAACCTTTTTTATACTAGCCTAATAAGTATTATACACGTTAAAATACCTTCAATACTGCAATAACTTAAACATAACTTTTTAATTTCGGTGTAGAAACCCCACACCAAGATTTTCAGAGGATGAATGTACGACTGCAATTTTCATTGTACGAGTGAATTTGTACGCTGCGTCTTTGATTTCTCTTGGACGAAGTAATGGTAGAAAAAGATTTTTATGCCAATCAGTGATATAATAATAATTTGGATACAGTGGTTTCGTTTAAAAGGCTTTTATCTATCGACACTTTTTTTTTGGTGCGAGGTTGAGTTCTCAGCTTTCAAAGTAAAAAAAAAGTTAAGTAACGGCCTGTTACTATCCCACTGCTATGCAGGCCTGCTCTCCGTTTCTGGAGAGAAGGGTTGGACCTAAGACCTACCACGCTGTTCAAACGTGGATTGGTAGGTCACACATATCTCCAGAATTCTCTATAGATATCCAAGTTTTCTCGCGATGTTTTCCTTCACCGAAAAGTGTATGCAAATATCAATTACACAGGTACCACCGGCTGTTCGAAGAATGTGCACATATAAAGCTTTTTTTAAAAATTAGCTTTATATGCTGAGCCAACTGCTCGAGTGCTAAGCAGCAAGGACTAGGTGCAGGATAACATGACGTCTTATGCATGGCCAACAACGGCCAACCTTATGAAATACTCTGCTACGATGGAGTATATATTATTAAGTAATTACATATAAAGAAATACGATATTGTACGGTGGCTATGTTCAGATATGTATATTTAGTTTTAGATATATTTGTCAGCTTATGGAGTATTATAGTTTAATATGACACTACGATGAATCCTTTCCGATTAAGGGCTGACCCATACCACGCTGCAACAATGTGGATGGCACATTAATGGTATTCCAGGAGTTTGCATTAGATATGAAGGTTTCTCTAAATATTTTCCTTCACCATAAAAAACATGACAAATATCAATAAATTTTGTTGGAACTGAATATGCTTTAAGCTCTAACGGCATCGTCACTATGCGATAATATCAATAAAAAATATATATCCTTGGTAATATCCTTGCGAGAGAAGTTCAAGGAAACAGGTATTCTAACATTGGCTTCACAGTATATTTTTTAGCAATTTAATTTTTGTACATAATAATATACATAATTATAAAAAAATTGGCGATGTATATAAAAGACAAAGTAGGAACCGACATAAGCTTCCGGTTCCTGCCTTGCGCCTTGTAAAAGTGCATAAGTCATTTGTGGGTTTGGGTATAAGATTTTATAATAAAATTCCGCAATCTACTTTAACTTTACCATTATAGCAGTTTAAAAACACTGTCAAAAAAAGGCTAATACTTAAAGCCTACTATACTGTTGAGGATTACTTAGACGATAAGAAAGCGTGGATATAGCTACTCTTCGACCCTGTAGAAAACATCTATAACTAAATGTAACTAGTAATAAGAATTATCCTTAGCAAATAGCAACCGCCGAGTTTCTTGCTGGTTCTTCTCGGTAGGAACATCTTTCCGAACCAGCAGTAGAGAGAGACGATTCAAAAGCACTTGTTTACAAGTTTACTTGAATAAAGAATATTTTGAGTTTGAGTTTGGTCAAATGTTCTTATAGAAATTTCATTAATATAGGGTTTTAAATTGCAAAAAACCTTTGGTTTTATTGGTTTTACAGATACCAATTACAATAAGAAATAATTAGTAATTATAGACAGACAGAAATATAAGTAAGTTCTTCAGCGTAAAGCTTTTATCAACACCTGAAGTACTTAGCATCTGCCATAAAAAATGTTAATATTCAACGCAAAACCACTTCGTGCAAGAGTCGTAAAATGTTACATGCGTACTTATGCCGCGTTACGAGATGTTTTATTATTCTACGTGATACGTACGCAGGTAACAAGTTCAAATTAACTTGTGAGTATTATCATTCTGAATTTTAATCAAAGTTAGAATATACAATAGACTTTTGTGCTTTAAATCTTTATGTAAAAAGTAGTAAAAGTTTTATGTCTTAGCTGAAGCACCTATGGTTAGAATATTACGTGGGCAGCTAGTGTCTACTTGGATAAGGTATTTACTGCTCGTAAACTGCAAAACTGTCTTTACACTGTTAAAAAGAATTGAGTTTCGTTTCTTGTAAATGTATAACTTTACGCGTACGCAGTGGAGTAACTAGTAACAGAAGGCCCTGTGGCAAAAACATTTATTTCCCCAAAAAACTATTCAAAATCGTTTTTCTGTATTGGTTGTGCTCCTAATACAAACTAGTTTATATGCGCAAAACAGTCGACTCCATATTAAAATTAAATAGAAAAAACAACTTTAAAAATATTAAAAAAATATTATATGTAATACAATATATATTTTTTCCTTTTTTAAGTCAGATTCCGTGGGCCCCCTTAAGTTTGGACGGTCCGGGATACTGCACCATCATCCCTAGCTACCAAAGATTACAGTGTACATAATGAAGTATCTCATATTCTAGTGTATCATCTATGATGAAGTAGATACGCCACTATGCGTACGTCGTATTGCAATTTTTAAGTTGTTGCTTTTGGTGCAGTTGCAATCAAATATGTCTAATACTTTTAATATTGCGTGAAAAACGCCTCTTTATCGCTGTCTATTTAAAGGCGATAATGTGCTCAGAATTATAGATAATATTTTTTTTGATAGATTCCCTGTCAAAATCAAGGTATAATATTTAGATGTGCCTGAAATATTTATATAATTTGTTGTAAATACAAAAGATTTTCTTTAGAAAAAAAGGCCTTTAAATAAGTGAATAATATAGTAACAATGAGTTTTCTTAATGTCTTTATTGGGCTCTGTTTAAAAAAGGCTGACAAATAAAGATATAATATTTTCATTACTTTTGAAAGATATCTTCTTAATGTTATATAAATTTAGTAATAAAAAATTGAATTATTTTTTTCAGATATTGTTTTATTACTAGGTTTATGTGATCCTGATTGAGATATAAATAATATTGTTACCTTATGTCATTATTTCCCCATGGTATTTAAAAAATAAAACAAAATAAATAAATGACAATATAGACGTCAATTTCAGATTATTGTAACATATTTTTTTATGTTAATTTTTTAAATATATTTATCATATCACAAAATTCATTAAGTAATATTAAATTATTGAAAAAAAACTATGCTATATAATATATAAACGTCATGGAAAAAGGAAAAGTAACTTATTGTACTGATTTAGAAAAATCAGTGATAATAAGCAACTTTGAGCGACGTGGCTGGATTCAGGTTGGACCGGAAGATGAGTGGAATTTTTATTGGTCATTTACCCAAAACTGCCGTAACATTTTTAGTATTGAAAGCGGTTATAGAATGAGTGACAACCAAATAATAAACCATTTCCCAAATCACTACGAACTTTCGCGCAAAGATTTGCTGGTTAAAAATATTAAAAGATATCGAAAAGAACTTGAAAAAGAAGGTAATCTTTTAGCCGAAAAAATTGAGATAACGTTGCCTAATGGTCAAACTGTTACACGTTACGCGCATTTGGATTTCATTCCTGTAACATACGTGCTACCAGCCGATTACAACATGTTCGTAGAGGAATATCGAAAATCTCCTCAAAGCACCTGGATCATGAAACCATGCGGAAAGTCCCAGGGTGCTGGAATCTTCTTAATAAACAAACTTTCAAAACTGAAGAAGTGGTCTCGTGAAGCTAAAACTCCATTCCACCCGCAGTTAACTAGTAAGGAAAGTTACGTAATATCGCGATATATTGACAATCCGCTATTGATTGGTGGCAAAAAGTTCGATCTCAGATTGTACGTATTAGTTACATCTTTCAGACCGCTTAAAGCATATCTGTTCCAACATGGATTCTGTAGATTCTGCACAGTGAAATATGATACGAGCGTTACTGAATTGGACAACATGTACGTTCATTTGACAAATGTTAGCGTGCAGAAACACGGTGGTGACTACAACAGCTTGCACGGTGGTAAGATGAGCATACAGAACTTTAGATTGTATTTGGAAGGAACTAAAGGTCGTTCAGTGACTGAGAAACTGTTTGGTGATATGCAATGGTTGATAGTTCATTCATTAAAAGCTGTGGCACCTGTTATGGCCAATGATCGACATTGCTTTGAATGTTACGGTTATGACATTATTATAGATCAAGCTTTGAAACCTTGGCTGGTTGAAGTCAATGCGTCACCTTCACTTCAATCGACGACACATAACGATAGAATATTGAAATACAAATTGATTGACAATATTATCTCTGTAGTTGTGCCGCCTGATGGTATACCAGATGCGAGGTGGAATAAAGTTCCCAAAGAAGAGGCTTTAGGCGACTTCGATGTTTTGATTGACGAGGATTTAATAGAAAAAGAGGACGTTACTTCTGTAAGGAGTAAGTTCAATCGGTACAGATCTTGATTATTTAAAATTATTTCTAGTAAATTATTAACATTACATTTTTCAGTATTGTAATTTAAGTATCGTATATTTATATACCTACCTAACCTAAAAGTTGTTTTTTGTCATTAATAAAAAAAATGTTAATAATTGTCTTTATTTCTGAGAGTGTAATTGATTTCAAATTATTTAATGACTTGTATTTGATAGTAGTTTAACTCTGATACACTAATCAACTCGGTTGTTTCGAGATGTTTTCCTAAAAAACTGGAATAAATGTATAAACCGTTTTTATGTTTATACAGAATCATAAAAATGTTTACAGCTAAAAGAATTATTGTGTAAAATTTTCATGCAAAAATGGATGACCTTACTTGCTATAAGCATACGAATATTAGTTTTTATGTATAAATATCTCGCAATGAGATCTTGTACAATGTACTGTATTTATCTAAACGAACTGTTAAATATAGCCCTATACCTTTATTTGGTAATTTAATTAATTAATTATCTTTTGCATGCATTTTTGTCTAAATAAGGTTTTATTATTATTATTATTATTAATCAAGAATTGTGCTTATTTTAAAATGATATCGTGAAACACATGCTAGGCTAAATACATTTTATATTTATTATCTTACATTTGAAGCTGTGATAGCCTAGCGGTGAGACCGTGCGACTCTCTAGAGACGACATAGGTTCAAACCCGTGCAGACACCAATGGGTTTTTCTATTAAAAACTTATGTGTCTAATTGATAATTGCAATTTATCACACGCTTTTCGGTGAAGGAAAACATCGTGAGGAAACCTGCATATCTCTAGAGAATTCTAGGGATATGTGTAACCTACCAATCCGCATTGGAGCAGCGTGGTAGGTCTTAGCTCCAATCCTTCTCTCCAAAAACGGAGAGAGGAGGCCTTAGCCCAGCAGTGGGCATAGTTACAGGCTGTTACTTTTATCTTACATTTTAAAAAGTATTAAAACTGTTATACTATTTTGCTACAGAGTTCTACAGAGTTCTACAGAGATTGAGAGTTATTAATTTCTAAATAAAGTGACCAAAGCTAATATAAATATTAATTACAAGTTGCGCCTCGCGGTAGGTAGTTAATAGTTAATAGATAAATTAAAATTGATTTAATGTATAGAACGTTCTATACTCACGTCTTATTTATCGGGTTACCCGACTAGTTACGTAGTAGTGGTCTGCAACACCGCGATTATGCAGTCTAAAAAGCTCATGAATAAGTGCCTCGAATGGATTTGAAACTAGTCGGGCTCACTCGATAAAATAAGACGTGAGTATAACCGGTTCTATACGTTCAATATATAACATATATAACACTCGCAATAGTTTAATTTGTAAAATTGTGTTTTTTTTAATTTTCTAATGTTTCGCTAAACGTCCAAAATTTTTTCTTTCATAAGACCTAACAATAATTAGCACAACTAAACTGCTCTATCCGTTCACGTTAATGCTATTACCAAGAAAAACGGAAATTCATTTTTCCATAAACTAAATATAGAACAGTAGTCAGGGATATCAAAAATCTTATTTTTGAAGCCCTGTTAATAACTTAAGCGAACTAAACACTGATTGATTACTGGTCAATTAACAGATCGTTTGCAAAGCGAATGGATAACGTCATGGCTCTACATCACTATTGAATCAATGTTGATTTACCAAATGCACCTATAGGCAGCAGGCTCACTCGGATATTGCTACCTAAATCACATCGCACTGTTACTCTATACACAACTAGGTTTACTTAGATAATGGCGACGAAGGAAATCTTTTGAATGAAAACGATGTTTCTACACAATACTCAATTATGACAACTGTAATTCAAGTTATACGAATACGAATTCTAAGATTTATAGAATTAGGCGTTACTTTGCGGAGATCCATAATACAAAAGTAATAATAAAATTATTTTGCTATAATCCGCGATACAGTAAATAGAAAATATATATAGTGTTTAATGTATAGTGGACTATCAGTATTTTCATACCCGATACCTGCAGGATTCGTAAAAACACATGCACAAACCTCCACCACTTCCACCACAATACACAAGCACTACACAGGTTCACTATCACAAACTCAACAATCGTTTCGCCCCCCAACCGAAGCATCATCAGGAGATAGACTCCACGACAAAATCACAAACCTCCACCACTGCCAACACAATACACAAGCACTACACACGTTCACTATCACAAACTAGACTCCACGACAAAATCGCAAACCTCCACCACTGCCACCACAATACACAAGCACTACACACGTTCACTATCACAAACTCAACAATCGTTTCGCCCCGCAACCGAAGCATGATCAGAAGATAGACTCCACGACAAAATCACGAAGCGAAGCATTATCCAAACAAGCATTTTTATATAGTAGTAGGTTCAACCCTACCATTTATTGGAACAATTAGAAATTATTAAGCATAACAATGGCATCCTCATTAATGATCAGATAAATGTTTTAAGTTCAAGCTTGTTGCCCGTGTTCAGATGTAAATAAATGGTGGGGTTGAACCAACTACTATATAACAATGCTTGTTTGGATAATGTTTCGCATTGCCATTTTGTCGTGGAGTCTATCTCCTGTTGATGCTTCGGTTGCGGGGCGAAACGATTGTTGAGTTTGTGATAGTGAACGTGTGTAGTGCTTGTGTATTGTGGTGGCAGCGGTGGAGGTTTGTGCATATGTTTTTACGAATCCTGCATGTAACGTGTATGAAAAAACGGATAGTCCACTATACATTAAGCACTATATATATATATTTCCTATTTACTGTATCGCGGATAATAGCAAAATAATTTTATTATTACCTTTCTAGAATATTAGTATCCAGCGTGGTCACGAACTGCGTTTATTTATATAATAATTAGTATGAATCGCGAAAGTTTAAAATCTACCATCATAAGGTCATGCTTATCATAAACATGCGGTGTTATCAAGACTGGATCCGAGAGGTGGGTCAAATTTAACTCGCAATATTCCACCTACACATACACACACGGCAAAGCTTAAATAAAAGCCTTTAAAACATAAAATAAATTTTCATGAAGAAAATAATTACTTGATGACTTTATTCTAGGTCTCGTAGGTTCATCAATAATTCTTGTTTTGTATCGAGTAGCTTTTGTGCCGTAGTGTATTGTATGCGCCGCTACTGCATAAAATGTTTCCTGCTGAATGCATAAATATTTTATCAGCAAGAATTTTTTAATTACTTATACTCGTATCTTACGAGTATTTTTATATTCGTTCTTTTATACCCTTTTTAGATTTTGCATTTTCCTAGAATTTAATCAGGTTCCGCAGTTGATTATGAAACAAAAGAAAATTGTTACTCTTAAATGTTCGTAATAAGTGTAAAGTAACAACAGTTTATAAATAATAAAAGCTAAGAAGAATTTTGTTTTTGACACTTTATTAATTTTAAATTGTAAATGAAAATTATCCTTGGGATTATAATTATTCTTTGAATCCGCAATATTATGTCGGTAAAAATAACGAATTCTAGCCCTTTTATTATTTAAGTATACTCAAACAATAAACAAAATTTTATTAGGTTGTGCACAAGTTCTGATAACGAACATAAACTAAGCAGGAATTCTAAAAAAAAACACTTTTTGAATTTATATAGATTTTAAGATTAATTTATAATAGAACGCTTTATTTTACTATATTTTTATTTTTCAAAATTATTCTATTCATTCAATTCATTACTTTGAAACTGAGATTGTTCAACCGATTACATTATCATTGAACCAATGATCATGCTCCATGTTTATAAACAAATTACAGAAGTCGCTGTCGGAGGACTCAAGAAAACCCAAAATTACTAAAACTAATTTATTTCTATATAAAAATTACAAACTAATTACAAACTAAAAAGCATCTATCCTAGTTTGATGCTAAGGAAAGAATGTCTTCAAATTAAATAACTATTCCTAAGGGCCGGCGGCAACATATCCGATTACAATGATTTGCCGCACGGTGTCCTATGGTCCAGTTACGCCGACGATGTAAATATCCGACGTGGACCCATTATTTATTATAACACCACTATAGAGCACCATTGTTACTATTATAACAAACACAATAATGTCTAGGAGCTCACATTACAAGCCAGTTACATACATATTACATGAAAATGCCTAATAACAATGAGCATTACCTGAAAAATATACTGTTTGTATCGACTCGAATACTTACGAATGTACTGTGTTCGAGTCGATACGAAAATAAAAAGACAACGTTTCTGTACTCTTATCGTAACGAGTATATTCTGAGTGTTATCGGAGAGCAATCAAATTCATTTGTTCAAATAACAGTGTAGAGAATCTCATTTCAATTTCAGTTCAGCAGCACTCTTAACATCAAAGATTAAAAAAGGTTGATGGATAAGTGCTTCGTCGATAAAATTGCGGGAATATGATAAAAATGTAAAAAAGTTTGTTTAATTGCTTTATTGTAGAAAAAACCCATACAAGACGTAGAAATATGTATAGAAAGAAGCTGAGTTATCCATGAATAAGGATAGCCAACCTTTGAGTTCTGAAAGGACCGTATAGCATTTATTAGTTTTATGCTAAGCAACCCTATTTAGATATATTTTACACTAAAATTTAATAACTGTATAGTACCCGGCATTAAATAATGCACATCGATGTTTACAACGAAACAGCCGGCCAGTTCGGTTTCGTAGAGCGCTGTCACTGTCACACACGGGTTCGTCTGTCTGTGCGACAGAGACAATGCTCTATGAAGCAGAATCTAGCCGATTTCTCTCTCTAAGCCTCGATGTGCATTATTTATTACGGGGTACTATACATTACTCGTAAAATTGTCCTCCGCGCACTGTTCATTTCCATTGCCATATATTAATCCTGCAATAACCATTGAATAACAAAGAGCAAAAGTAATAATATGTGAGGTTTGGAAAACAAAGTGGAAAACAACACGTTAGTTACCACACACTATATCTTTTTCTACTATAAACCTAGTTATTATAGTAATTGTAAGAAGATTAGAGCAGACGAGCATTATATGTACCCAGATTTATAAGTCTTTTATTGAATGCGTATAGATTTTATTAAATCTTATTTACTTTAGTTTACCTTTAAGAGTATTATTCATAATTTCATTTCGAAAGGTTATATTTTTTATTAATATTTTATTCCACCCTTAATAGCTTATCAGTAATTAAAATTAACATAACTTAAGTGATTTTTAATGTAATCAGGCATTATGAGCAAAACTTATTGTTATATTCATTCTGTCATATAAAATTAAATTCATGGGCTAATTATAGATATTGACACTAAAACGTGATCAAAGGAGTCATTAGAAAGCGGAAGCCTTCTACATTAAGCGATCCCTTATTACATTACCTCGGTTATAGTGCAATTAATAAAAGCTGACTGTGTCTATGAATTTCATATATAAAATATTGGTTTGAAACCTCAAAATTACTTAATATATGTTTATTTTTTTAATTGTGGTTTCATGTAAAAAAATCTTTGTAATTAGATTTCGATATATTTTTTAGAATGTTGACAATCTTTTGAGTGCATTTAATCTAAGCTCTTCTAAGAGCTTGTGTTCCTCTACCAGGAGCTAGTAGAGTGACAGCTTTGACTACATAAAAGTTTTTTATAGAAACGTATCGACTTCGATATTAACAGTTTATCGTGCGCTTTGGGGTGTAAATGTATTAAAATCAGCATATAGCGTTTCTGGCGTATGTGTGACATTCTAATCTACATAAGAACAGAATGGAAGGCGTAGGATGCGCAGTCATATCCAGCTGTTCGACAAGCCTACTACTTCTTGAGAATGTTCGAAAAATATTTGTTTTCGGTCTACGTGAGCTGCGGCGGAAATGGCCGAATCCGGCAAGCGGCGAAAGTATGCATCTCTCGTCGCAGTTGAGACCCTAGGCCCATGGAGCCAAAGTGCAATTTTTTTTATCCATTTTAACACCTCGGTTGATCGCCTCTTCGGGTGACAAGAGGGCTGGCTCCTTTTTCGCACAAAGAATCAGTTTAGCGATTCAACGCGGAAACGCTGCCATTCTTGGGACCATTCCACGTGGGCATGATTTGTATAGTAGTAGCGTGTAAGTAATTAAAGATAGATGTAACTTGTAATTTTTTTGTTATAAATAAAAAGAATTATAAGTAAAATAAAGTCTACAGTTCTAAATCTAGTTTCTAGTTATTAATCTTTTAACAAAGCTTAAGGAGCGATGAAAGAACCATACTATAAGTACCTACATATTTTAACATAAAAAAATATAGAACAACCTATAAAAAACCAACAAGTAAAGTAAACCCTAAAACCACTCTTTCTTAGCGAATTTCAATCGACTTTTATCGCGAATTTTGTAATGTTGGTGCTTAATATATGACTTAATATTATTGTGTTAATTTTATTGATATTTCTATACTGAATTTGTATATATAATACATATGTATAATATGATATCATACAGACAAAATATACTCAGCAATACATCAATACGATATGAAAGTAATCATTAAAACTTATTTATTTTTGAACGAGCACGAACGAAACTCAAGCCGACAAAGGAAATCAATTCGCTGCGTGACTTCATCCAGAAACACGCCGTTTTTCTCTGCTACCAGCCGTAAAATCAAGAAGAAATTGTTTTCTGATCGACCAATATGTTCTCGTCGAAATCAGTGAAATAGCCGAGTGGATAAATGAAATTCGGAAAAGTAATGATAAAATGTAAAAAAGAATTATCCTTTTTAAATTCAAATCCTAATTTAAAGCCCGTAGTGTTTTACCAATGTGATATTGTAAAGAAGCGACGTTAACTACAATTTGTTACACAATAATGTTTAGTATACTATTTATTTATCTAAAGTTATTTATAAAAGACGTTCAGGCGTTACTTATCCATAATACAAAAGTAATAATGAAAATATTTCGCTATAATCTAAATGTAATAAATGATAAAAGTCGTGTGGACTATCCGTTATCATCAAAACAAAACACATGCACAAACCTCCACCACCGCCAACACAATACGCAAGCACGAAACACATTCACTATCACAAACTCAACAATCGTTTCGCTCCGACACGGAAGCATCATCAGAAGATAGACTCCAAGACAAATCGGAAAGCGACGCATCACCCAAGCAATAATTATATACTAATTGGTTCAACCCCCACCATTTATTTTACTTCTGAACACGTGTAATCTTGAACTAGAAACATTTATCGTCGATCGTCAATGAGGATGCCATTGTTATTCGACTTGACTCAACCTGAGGTCATTAAAATTTCTTCAAAAAACACAGTACATGTAAGCATAGCACAGAGCATCAAACCTCAATGCCAGTCGCCATAATTGGAACACCATTAAACTACAACGTCTAGATTTTTTATCCGTGATAGAACAAATTTTAAATTAATTTTTCTTTACCATCCTTCAACGATAAATTATAAACATCAATTAGGGACATTTGTATTAATAGACAAACTCACTCTTGCCTGCCCGTGTTTCAACCTGTCAGCCTCTAGTAAGAGACATGGGTCTCAAAGTTCAGCTATCAACCTTCGCCTTGCCTGTTATCGTATCAAAAAATCACTCAACGTATAGCTTTCTCTAAAAAGTAATTTACGTGAGTGAATAACGTATGTTAACGATGTTTACTTTTAAACCAACGAAAACGATGCAAACATTCTAAGTAATTTGAGGCCAACAAACAACAACGAATGAAAATCAGTTTTCATTTTGATAATGGAATTAACATGTCTCTCATATGTGTTGTGAACAGTGTGCTCATTACGGAATGGGTGCCATTTTCGGAGCCATTTTGCATTTAATTAAATTATTATGAACAGTATGTCAAAAGAACTGACGGATGTATGTGGCTGCAACTATCTTGTTCGTTTTAGAATGCATCCGTTGTATACATAATTATATACTTAGATATTATGCATAACAATTATTCATTGAATTCGTCATTTATAGGACGATTCTTTACAAATTCGAAACAGAAGAAATTATGACTATTTAATTTACATATTCCAACGCGTGACCTTTTTCATAGAGTATTTTTAGTTTAGTTACATTTAGGTAGGGAAGCTAGCCTAATTACAATAAAAAGTCATAAGTAATACAATATTAAAAATTGTTTTGCATGATTTGCGATGTTGTCGTGAACTCTATCTCCTTATAACGCTTCGGTTGCGGGGCGAAACAGTTATTGATTTTGTGATAGTGAATGTGTGTGGTGTTTGTGTATTGTGATGGCAGATAGTCTATTCCACGCTTAACATCATATATATATTCTGTTTACTTTATCGTTGATTATAGCAAAATAAGTTTATTATTACTTTTGTATTATAAATCGCCGCAAAGTAGCGACTAATTATATAAATTATTTAAACTAAATAGTAATAAAGAGGAAGCTAACGAGATTACATCCTTCTGTCGCTCTATTTTATATGTGATTAGACAGAGAAAAGTATACGAGTTTCACTTTCCCTTTCATTATTGCGACACTCTCACTTACTAGCCCGCTTATGGATTCATTACTCTAATATAACTCTATGACCTTTTGAGAGCAGCAGTTTTATATGAATGATGAATATTGAAACAACTGAAGGCAGAAATAGCATTGCGTCATTGAGAGTATTCATGGAGGCCATTATTAATATTGCAAAGACAATTTATTAGAATTATTTGTATAGAATTTTGAATTATACGAAAAGTATAAACTATAAGTATTATAAGGCAATATACATTTATATAAAGATCTATTTACGTTTACGGAAGGCATCAATATAATTAGAATTTCAAGATTCGTGTAATTTTTAGAATTTTACATTTGTCAAAATCAGACGATGTCATTAGGATAATTACCATTGCTTTCAGGCAAATTCATGCCATGTGTTATTCATCAGTTGACCCTTGACAGATGAACACTTAGTTCAGGCCGTGTAAGGGAAAAGCTTCAGTAAGATTTACGATGTGTATTACATATTCTAGATATATATTTACCCACTAACCTTATTGTATATACATATGTATAACCTTATTGTTGTTGTTGTTGCATATATCTTTATTGCACACAATTTTACAAATAATTATTACACAGTAGAAAATTAAAAGAAAAAATTTTACAAGTATATAAAAATGTGTAGATAAGTGTGTCACGACATTTTTCCCGAATTGAAATTTTAAACAAAAAATAGTTAATGTGAGTAAGTGACGCTACACTAACATGAACGCGATAGCATGTCTCTATCTCAATAGAGACATGCTATCGCGGACTTTTTTATAGTTTTTTTGTAGATCTACAATTCTTTACTACATTATTTTAGTGAACCTTGTAAAAACAAACAGTAATATTCTATTAATCTAAACCTTCCGAAAGAAATGCACTATCGTTTAGTAACAACAGTACAACAATTTATTTATTATTAGTTATTCTATATTGCTGTAGTGGCAAGGCTTAAAGCACTATGAACAAAATTAAACACGCATTCATTCACCTTTAAAAATTTTTTCAGGAAATGTAAAGGATGCTATGTTACGTTTTGCGTTTTCAAACTAAACCAGTCCTAGGTTAGTTTTGAGAGCGTTCGTATATTAAGGACTGCATTTTGTATTAAAAGAGTAAAAGTAAATTTGAGATAACAAATTATTTTTTAAAATACCATGAACTATGCAGGTCTTGTCGTGTTAAAAGCTTAGTGTTAAGGGCTCCCAATTGATTTGAATATTTACATAACTATCCGACAATTTTTAACTTAATTGCACTGAGCTATGTTTTAATCATAAATGTCACAACATAAAAATACACATAAAAATGTATAATATATACATTTATTTTTAGCTAAAGTCACTAAATATATTATTTTCTAATTTTTGTTCTTTTTGTTATTATATTTATGCATTTCTTTTTCCGACTCAACATCAAAGCCTTTTGTTTAATATAATCCTTTGTGCGAAATTTAAACGGAGACGCCAGTAACACTCCAGAGGATTTAATATCGAAAAACTTTAAATTTTTCGCCACCGCATTAAAAAGAGACTGAAAGCGATTTCTAGATAATTGAGTTATACCTAATCTTTTCAAGCAAAGTTTAGTCATCATCATCCTCCTGCCCTTATCCCACTCTAAGTGGGGTCGGCACAACATGTTGTCACATGATTTACCTTCGCTAGTCGCTACTAGTCGCCTTTCACGACACCTCAGTAAGAAGTGAGGGTGGTCTATTCTTCTCGGCCGGATACCACACGGCGCGGCGGGTTGACTTACCTTAGTCGCTTTTCGACGACACCTCACCAGACCGACTTGTACTCATCTTACGAGAGTACCTGAGTAATCGCACCTTTCGGTATCGCATAGACGGCACTTTGTCGTCTCGTCGCACAATTCGTGCTGGTGTCCCTCAAGGATCTGTGCTGGCACCCTTATTGTACTCGCTTTACACGAGTGACATTCCACGGGCGCCTATCAAAGAGCGTACACATCTTGCCCTTTTCGCGGATGACACCGCTGTATTTACCACATCCCGCCGGCCTCAAGTAATAACTAGACGTCTCCAGAAAGCGGTAGACAGCCTCGGACGCTGGTTCCGCCAATGGAGAATCGAAATAAACCCGGATAAAAGTGCAGCCATGCACTTTATCGGTAATCGCTTTCGATCTCACATAGACACGCCTACGGAAATTTCTCTTTACAATACACCGATTCACTGGCAACAGAAAGTCAAGTACCTAGGTGTCACCTTTCAACCTTCCATGACCTTCCACGAGCACATACACGTAGTCTGCAATAAGGCTGCGTATGTCATGGGACGACTTTATCCGATGTTATGCAAGAAAAGTAAGATGTCGCTCCGCAACAAAGTGACACTCTACAAAACTTGCATAAGACCAATAATGTCCTATGCGAGCGTTGCGTTTGCGCACGTTTCAAAAGTCAGATTGCTCAGGCTCCAAAGACTACAGAACCGATTTATGCGAACAGCCACTGGTTGTCCGTGGTTCATGCGGAACGTTGACCTCCATAGAGATCTCGATCTCCCTACCATTACTCACCTCTTTAAACGTTTTTCGAAATCTTACTTCGAGAAATCTGAGGTACACCCGAACCCCCTGATTTCAGTTGCTTCTACCTACATCCCAGTTAGGTCCGACCATCGAAAATATAGGCGTCCAAAAAGCGTCCTGTATGACCCCGACGATCAAATAACGATCGCCAACACAGAAACACGTAATACACTCACACAGCGTCTTCGCCGGCGAAGACGAGGTCCCAGTTTTCTGACGTCGGTCGTTCGTGGCTTCTCGCCACACTTCCGACGCCGCAATGACTAATCTAAGTCATACCATCAACCCTCCACTACGCGTCGCCCTAAGCCGTGGTCCGGCCTCACAGGAGGCACCCTTAGGACGACGTTCCCCGACTTAAGTAGAGCTTCTGCGCTCTACTCCCTGCATTTCGCAACTTCGGCGATGCTTCTGCGCTCGCCCGTCCCGCCCGGTGACGCTGTAAAAGCCATTAGGGCTAACAGCATACAGTCAGTTCGAAAAAAAAAAAAAAAAGACGACACCTCGGTAAGAAATGAGCGTGATCTTTGAGTTTAGTATATGTTAAATAGTCGAGTTACCTTTTTATAAGGTTCGACGTTTCGGCAGAATTGCATCCGCCATGGTCACGAACTGACTGTTCGTGTTGTCGTCAGTTCGTGACCATGGCGGATGCAACTCTGCCGAAACGTCGAACCTTATAAAAAGGTAACTCGATTTTGTCGCGATGTGACCCGTATCTTCGTATTTTAATATGAATCGCGAAAGTTTAAAATCTACTATGTCAAATAGTAATTATAACTAAATTGAATTAATTTTATATGTGTTTAAGTTAATTTAATTAAAACTATGTACTATTTTAATCAAAAATAATAGTTAATAAATAAAATTATTTTGTTTGAAAATAAATAAATAAGGATTACGTCATTTGTGCGAGCGAATCCCCAGGAAAGACCAAGCTGTTTAAATGAACCCATACATATGGCGAGTAAATTTACAACCGACTCCATTTGTATATTTGAACTGCATCGCATGCTGCCTTAATTACTGTTGCGGCTGCATTTACAGCAATTTCAGCGTTAATAGCATTTGCTTGCAGTTCCATTAAATACTCTTTTAAATAGCAGAATTACTACGCTGAAACTTTTGCCTTCCGTTTTATTTAATAGAAAAAAGTTTAGTAAAAGAATTTAAATTATCTTGAAAAACATTTCAGTAAAGTGATACACATAAAAATATGCATTGCGAAAATAAACCAGCGGTTGTTGCAAACCGAAAAAAAGAAGCTTATGTTAAGAGACCAAATAAAAAGAATAAAAGATCAAATAAAATTAGAATAATGGAAAATTTGTGTGTTTAAACAGCATTAAGTGCCATTCATTGAAAGCTGTGATAGCCCAGCGGTGAGCCCGTGCGACTCTTTCGAGGGGACCACGAGTTCAAACCCGGGCAGGCACCAATGAGTTTTTCTATTAAAACTCATGTGTCTAATTGATAATTGCAATTAATCACACGCTTTTCGGGGAAGGAAAACATCGTGAGGAAACCTGCATATCTCTAGAGAATTCTGTTGATATGTGTAACCTACCAATCCGCATTGGAGCAGCGTGGTTAGGTCTTAGCTCCAACCCTTCTCACCTGAAATGGAGAGATGAGGCCTATTCCCAGCAGTGGGATATTAACAAGCTGCTACTTTAAGTGACATTTGCCTTTTAAGCAAAATGTCTATGGCTGCTGCTTTATCATAATTTGATGATGCAAAACTGCCTACAAAAATCAATATATTTTAAATTTGCAATTACCTTTATGAAATTTTACAGATAACTTTGTATAAAAATCACATCGCATGTTGGCAATATTATGTTAACAGTTGTATCGTAAAAGTAAGTAAAATTTTAAAAGCAAACAGAGATGAAACTTCTATTTAATTAAATTAAAGTCCCAGGTGTATTTGAGGGAATAAGTTATTTAGTCTACGAAACGACAAAAGGGAATTAAATAAATAAAACCTACATAGTGCTGATGACGGATACCATAAGAGATAAGAAATGAGAATACCGGTAAATATTGAAATGCAGGATCTCGGGTGAGGAAAACATAATACGGGAAAATGAAATTTTCGAAAATATTGGATTTTCAGTGTAATTGCGTATTAAAATAATAAATGTTCAGTGATAACACCGCTTTCCCTTCCCAAGAGGCATGTGCGCCGTAAACGATAACTTACCCGCAAAATATTACGTAAAGGTCTCTTGTTTATAGTATAATGTAATAAACATACAAGCATTGTTTATACGTTATAAACGTACGAATGCTCCTTTTTATAAATTTAGAAACGAAAGTATATAATTAGCTAATCATAATCATCTGTATTTATTTTACCACCAATGAATGTCCTCTTAAACATGCAAAGATTTTCATGCTGTGTGATCCTCTGTCGCCTTAGATTCATCAATGGTTCACTTGTAGTCGTCCGGTGAGAGATACTAATCCGAGACTTTAGGTCTTTAAAAGGTTCAGTTCTGGCGATCTTCAAGCTATCTGTAGATAAAGAGAGGAGTAATACAGCTTCAAGAAGTAATAAAAGTTTGTAAAAAAAATTTAATTCCTTTGAAACTGCAAATCTATCTTAGTTAGGAAAACGCTTATTAAATGTTTTATTAAATACATCCCGTATTAGATTATTTTATATAAACAAAAATTTTTCGTAAAGAGTATAGTAGAGTATGTTTATTAAATAATTATGTAATGTAATATTCCTATGTTTATTTAAACAGGATACATGACAAAATTGTACATTTTATGATTTTCAAAGGAAGTTATAACTATTCTTAGTAAGAGGATTATGTATTTTTCAGTTCTGTTAGTGAATTCAATAATAAAATCCATAGAAAGTATTGGAAGAAAATGAAATATTTCGTTAAGATTCGAAGTAGTATATTCGTTTCTTGCAATAATATTCTTGCATTTGAGAAAGGAAGCGCTTTTAATTATATGAAATATTGAAGACTATTGAAACAGTCAAACCTAAATGAGATTCTATTATATGTTAGTAAAAATTCTGAATGAAAGAAAATCCCTGCAATCTGAATGCTCTAAAAAGCATTCCGTAATTCTAGCTGAGTTCGCTACTTCATTAAAACTGTTCCTCTTATCGGTAACCTCCAATCAAATTTAAACGGAACTCACTTTAAACTTTGCTCTATTTCCCTTACCGAACAATGACGTGAATCAGAACGATTGAATGAATCTCTGAAAATATTGGCTAGAATAGAAAGGTACATTTTGTATAAAACCGTATAAACACTATATGTTAGTATAATTCCTGCAACTACTGAATATATTTAGATCAAATAGCACGAATAAATCTAATTTGATTTTATATCAAAATTTCTGAACTCGAAGTAGAACCAAAAACTAATAAGAAAAGACATTAACTCACCCTGTCTCTTTCTTTCCATTTCCGTCAAATTTAATAATTTCAACACACTAGATTTTTAGTGTGGTGGTTTAAGAACTAAAACCATTAAATCTTAAAATTCCTTCTTGAAGTGTCATTAGACATGAGAAAGTGAGAAAATGAGTATTATGTTATTTCATTTATTTGGTTATATTTTTGCAATGTCAATCATTTCAATAACTATTCCTTTTTAAAACTTACACTGACTTTATCAATCTATTTTACCAACAAACTTTACACACAGTACTAACTAACACTTGACGTATTATATATCTGCTGGAAAAGAAAATTTTACCGCTACACTTTACGCGCAGTGTAAACTTACACTTGATGTGTTACCGCTGCAAAAGCAAATTTCAGTGCAATAGATGTTCTTGGTTGAAATTTACACTTGTAATAAGCTGTTACTGCAATATTATGTTTTGATTAATTTATATGTAAATGATCGCCAATTTTTATTTTCAACGGCGAATTTTACATGTCAGAGATGTTTCAATTAAAACAAAATTAATAATAAAATTATTTTGCTATAATCCGCGATACAGTAAATAGAAAATATATATAGTGTTAAATGTTTAGTGGACTATCCGTATTTTCATACCCGATACGTGCAGGATTCGTAAAAACATATGCACAAACCTCCACCACTTCCACCACAATACACAAGCACTACACACGTTCACTATCACAAACTCAACAGTCGTTTCGCCCTGCAACCGAAGCATCATCAGGAGATAGACTCCACGACAAAATCGCAAAGCGAAGCATTAACCCAACAAGCATTGTTATATATATATTGTTCATCCCCACCCTTTATTTTACCTCTGAACACGTGCAACAAGCTTGAACTAGAAACGTTTATCTGTTTTTGTGTTTTGAATTAAATGCACGATTGATAGGTTAATATTTTATTTCTTATAAAAATTTAGCTATTTCCTTTAATTCTGTTTTTTATAATATTGAAGAGTATTTAAATTTTAAGCCCTAAAAATAATCTTATGCAATGTCTATATGAATATAATTTTAAATAATAATAGGTAATAAGAATATCAATAATATGGTAATTTACAATAAAACATCATCCTCATGCCCTTATCCCACATTTTAAATGGGTTCGGCACAATGTGTTACAAACATGTTGTCACATGATTTGGCCACGTATTTTACGACTGGCCACCTACCAGACGTCAACTTAGCTTAGTATTATTTTACGACCCCTCAGTAGGAAACCGGATGGTCTATTTTACTCAACCGGATACCACACGGTGGGTTGACTTACCTTAGTCGCCTTTTACGACACCTCAGTAAGAAAATGAGGGTGGTTTACTCTACTCAGCCCGATACCACACGGCATGGTAATTTCAATAAATATAATAATTTAATAGCTATAAATAAATATTAGTAAATATATGTAATCAAAGATAATATAATAATTGTACAATGTACTATTTGCATGCTTATAATAGGCAGAATGTGTTGTTCCAGTTATATTTATGTTACATCGTTTTATACATTAAGCAAATTAAAAAAAATAATTTAAATTTGAATCTGTGGTTTGGAGACAAATTGAGGCGTCGGTTATGATTATTACCATTATTGTAATATTTATTTGTCAACATATTCTTAATGAAAAACTACGTCACTGGTTCCTTTTTAAGGGGTTATGGTACACACTCTCATGCATAAATGTATGAACACATGCACGCAGGCTCGCACACACATACAAATGATGTCTCCTAGTCTCACAATAAAACGTCAAATATGTAATTTACTATTGCAAGAAATAAGAACCCTCTTTGGCCAACCATTATCACTTTTTCTGAGTCATTTGGTTAACTGAATACTGGTACACTATGGATGGAATAACGCTGTACGTAGGAATCGTGTGTCAATTAGAATACATAAAGGTGACACAGTTATATCACTACATATTACGATTGTTGAGTTTGTGATAGTGAACGCATGTAGTTGAGTATTGTGGTGGCGGTGGTGGAAATTTGTGTATGTGTTTTTACGAATCCTGCATGTTTCTGATATGAGACCAGATAGTCCACTCCACATTACGGAATATATACCAAAATAATTTCAATATTTCTTTTGTACACCTTATAGATTGAACCACCAGTATTCTTACAAATTGAAATATTATATTATAAGTTAGTTACGTTAAATATTTCGTGCTCAATAATATAAGTTCAAACGTATTGATGCCAGCTAACGGCAACCGACTAGACCCGACAATATGACCTCTGACATATCAATGCAGTACAAACAAATGACGGTAGATTTACGTAGCGAATATACGCAGCCCAGACAGCGGATAGGTTTAGTTACGACGACGTGTTGTTAAGGATTGCTTTTGTCAATGTTTACTCAGCCGGCAATTGATTAATTGAAAGCCTATACCAGCGAGCGAGAAATTTTCAGTGAGGTAGACAAAATATTTTAAATTAATAATTTCTAGCTATTGCTACAGTGTTTCATTCTTTTCTACTCATGATCTTCCTTCCCTTATCCCACTCTAAATGGGGTCGGCAAAACATGTTACAAACTTGTTGTCACTTGATTTGGCTACGTATTTTACGACCGGCCGCCTGCCTGTCGTCAACTTACCTTAGTCGTTTTTTACGACCCCTCGGCAAGAAATAAGGGTGGTCTATTCTACTTAACCGGATACCACTCGGTGGGTCAACTTACCTTAGTCGCCTTTTACGACACCTCGGTAAGAAATGAGGGTGCTCTATTCTCCTCATTGTTGGCATTGTTTTATTCTTTCATTCTTTTCTAGTATTTTGTTCATTCATTCATTTATTATTTCAGGTAACATTACTAAAATTTATAAATACCCTAATTTGACAACGTTAGTTTATATACTAACGTACTTTACTTTACATTATTTTTATTCGTTTTAATACCTCGTTTAATTGCCCCCTCAGGTGACACTGGGGCTGGCTTCTTTTTCGTACAAAGAATCAGCTTAGCGATTCAACGCGGAAACGCTGCCAACATTCTTGGGACCATCCCACGTGGGCATGATTTGTATAGTACTAGCGTGTAAGTAATTTAAGATAGACGTAACTTGTACATTTTTGTTGTAAATAAATGTTAGTTTAAAGACTTTTCTGGAGTTTATTGAAACTAAGTTTTCTTCAGAATATAATGCAAAACCTACGAATCTGTAAATTTCTGAATAAGTGAGTGTAATTCGTATCTCCAAAGAAGTAAAAAGACCTTCATGTAGCAGTTACATAATTAGGCAATAATTTTAACCAATATTTCTGTAACTGAGTATAAGATAACGTTATTTTAAGGTAATATTAAAAGATATAAGAAGCGACGACACGCTAACGTATTCCTTAGATCTCTGTATCAATTTTTCATAAACGACCTTTTCACCCACGAGACCGACGATTTTTCAGGCCGATTTTTTGAGTGCAACATAAATCACGGATTACTTATTTATGAAAAAACAACAACGTTTTCTCAAGTGAGAACGTGTCTTGAATGGCGATTTAGAAAATAGGATGCTTGTGATTTTGCGGCACGTTTTTGCTTGATTTTTTGATTATGTCCTCTTTTGCACAGTGAGAAGAACTTTGACAAAAAAATCTCTTCTTTCCAGTGTTTCATGTTTTTTGTAAAATGTTTTCCTAAACCATGCCGACTTGAGTTAGATACAACGAGTTACTTCTTTTTTGGAAAAGGACTTGTCTATTGAAACCACATGGCCCCATTACATATCTTTGCAATTTCGGTTTGAGCATTGATCAGATAGAGCAGAACATGCTATAATGAAACAAAGTTTAAAGTTAGACATAGTTTTTACCTTAGTAAAAGTAGTAAAGTAACGGCCTGTTACAATCACACTGCAGGGAATAGGCCTCCTCTCTCCGTTTCTGGAGAGAAGGCTTGGAGCTAAGACCTACCACGCTGCTCCAATGCGGATTGGTAGGTTACACATATCTCCAAAATTCTCTAGAGATACACAGCTTTCCTCACGATGTTTTCCTTCACAGAAAAGCGTGTGATAAATTGCAATTATCAATTAGACACATGAGTTGTTAATAGAAAAACTCATCGGTGCCTGCCCGGGTTTTAACTCGTGTTCCCTAGAAAGAGTCGCACCGTCTCACCGCTGGGCTACAGCTAATTTATAGAACCTTCTTTATTAAAAATTGTTTATTAAAAACATTTAAATCTGTCATATCATTTTGTATTGTAGAAGTTATCAGAGTTTGCATCATCGACAAATGTGATAAAAGTAAAGTTCTCGCCATTGTTTTAATGCTGAAGTTTTAAACATACGTAATCAGCAAGTGTACGTATTAAATTTATTTTACATGTTGTAAAAGTTATTATTCATTATCGTTGAGATATGTTTATAAGTATAAGTATTTAGATATGACTGACCCGTTGGCGCAGTGGGTAGTGACGTTGCCTTCAGCTCCACCGGTCGCGGGTTCGATTCCCGCCAAGAGCCAACATTTTCTATAAAGGAATTGTTGGTTCTTCGAGCCTGGGTGTATATTTGTATTTAAGTATGTATTTAAAATTATATATGTAGTTTATTTACCACCTGTCTGTCACCCATAACACAAGTAAAAGTTACTTACTTTGGAGATGGACAACTGTGTGTGTAAGTGTCCCATATATTTATTAATTTATTTATTAAATTGGGCGGAGCACGTGTTGTGCTGGAATGGCGACCTCACACCGGAAAACGCAGCGTCGGTAGAACCCAACGGTTTGAACTGAGGACCTCAAAAAGGTCGCGAGGAGCCGTCGGACCCAAGCGGTACAAGACGAAAATGAAGAAGATGTGTCAAGATGAAGAAGGTGTGGAGACCCCTTAAAAAGTCCTTGTCCAGCAGCAGACATCCATCGGTTGTAAAAAGAAGAAGATGAATGAATTGATTCAAAAATAAACACAGTTTTACAGTAGTTGATCAAAATAGCAATCATCTAGGTACAATCAAAACCCGGATAACTTGTTGCTTAATACTTCTTTGTTTCACTTTAAACGACTTTCCCTATGTATGCAAACATAATCTGAATTAGAAAAAGTATAAAAGAGTAACTGAAAATAGCGAGCATTTTCTTAGCACGGTATGAAAAGCCTCTACTTGTGTATGAAAAGGTTTTCTTGGAAAGGCATTAGCGAAAGAAAATCAGAAAGAAACACAGCAAAGCGCTTTTTGTCGGAGACTTTCACGTGAAATATTTTTTACAGTTCCGTTTTTTGATATAAATGCAATATTACGTGTTACGTTATAATAACTTTATAATATTTATACTATATAGTATTGTGTATGTGATTTATAGAAGCAGGCGTTACTTTGCGGAATTCCATATTACAAGCAATATAACAGAACTAACTACTTTGCTATAATCCGCACTGGTTAATTGAATGCATGCAAAGCCAATGTGTATGAAGCAGGCAAAATCTACGCACCTTATACATGCAGGACCAGCCACCACATGCACCCCAAGGCGCAATTCACCAGCAACAACGAACACAAAAGCAGCACACACACCCACCACCACAATCTCGACGATCGTTTCGCCCCGAAACCGAAGCATCATCAGGAGGATAGGCTTCACGACAAAAATCGTACTGATCGTTTTTGTCGTGAAGCCTATCCTCCTGATGATGCTTCGGTTTCGGGGCGAAACGATCGTCGAGATTGTGGTGGTGGGTGTGTGTGCTGCTTTTGTGTTCGTTGTTGCTGGTGAATTGCGCCTTGGGGTGCATGTGGTGGCTGGTCCTGCATGTATAAGGTGCGTAGATTTTGCCTGCTTCATACACATTGGCTTTGCATGCATTCACTTAACCCGTGCGGATTATAGCAAAGTAGTTAAGTCTGTTATATTGTTTATGTTGTGAACGTTTTTAAGTACTGATTTCTAAATTATTTGTGACTGAATAGAACTTACTTCGCTGTTAATCAATTGATGTTAAGTAAATAAAAAGGACTATGACTATCTCTTTCAAAAGGGAATAATAATATTAAAATGCTAATGGCTAATTTTTTTCTGATTATAGTATTGTGTAGGGTTACCTCTAAACTTAGGTCTAACTGATTTTGCGCTTTACTGCGCAGTCGTCATTGTCCTTCAAGATATAAAAGGTCAGTTTTTCTTTAAAAATGAAAAGGTAGAGAGAGCTGTTGTGTACAGGTATAAAGATATTGGGATAATACAATTGGTTAAGTATAACTTATACTGCACCAGTAACTAACTAAGTCACTTACTAAGTCCAGATCTTGACGAATTTGTACACTAAATGACTTTTATTATAGACATTAATTTACAGACTATTTGATTCTGCCCACAACTCCGTCTAATTAAACTCAAACGTTAAATTTGAAAGAATACATTCTCAATCACATCGATACGGTATTCCGTTAAGCCATGAAAAAAGAACTGAGTAACAAACCAAAACAGTTTTTTTTTATTTGAATATTATTAAGAACTTATTTGTAATATATTATTTATATAAATATATATATTTATTAGTATATAAGTTAGGATAGTAGTACCATAGCTGTTTAACTATAAATTGTTCGTAGGTTAGCTGGTAGAGATCTCTGTCAAAGGGATAAGTTGACCGTTGTACTCTGTTTTTTTTTATTGATAATGTTTTTCTTACGTATTTTTTTTTCTTTATTGTACATAAATAAATAAAAAAATAAATAAACTAGCTATGCCAGCGGCTTCGCCCGCGTGAAAATCAGCGTGTCACAATTTTTTTATAGAATTCAAATTTTAAACATAAAAGTAGCTATTGTGAGCTAACCATGAGAGATACAGACATGCTATCCGGGACTTTTTTGTAGTATTTTTATAGATCTACAATTCTCTAGTACATTACTTTAGCGTATCTCTGCTGGTTTACGCAGCGCACGCGACTAAAGCTCCCAAGAAAGTTTTTTAAAAACTGTGCGATATCTTCAACACAATTAATAACGATATGTATCTATTTATTTTAACCATACGGAAGTATTACACTATATCTTGGTGAATACCGTACAAAAATCCGTTCAGTAGATTTTGAGTAAATCGATTACATACAGACAGACAGCTTTTTGAGACTTAGTTTTATAATAAGAATAGATTTAATTTTAACAAATATTAATATGTACGTCCTTCAACGTACGCAGATCAGCTCTCTGATTGAATTAATGTAAAAGGAAAACACACATAAATCGTTATTATATTAAAAACGGATAATACGTTCTCAACATGAAACCTAATATTACATTTCTAAAATGTTTGGCTGACGAAAATGTGTAATGAGGTGTACAACGCGAGGTATAATGTATCCAGTAAACACATTAAAAATACTCGTATACAATGGATACGCGTGTATTATGCCGCGTACACACTGGGACATTGAAAGTCACAGAGATTTTTCAGGCCCACGTTTAATTTTTTTTGTTATATTTCATTAACTAGCATAAACAAATTCCATATAACCCATCGATTTACAAAGAAAAAAGGAGATGGGATAGGGTATGTCCTATAGAGAGTTGTCAAACTTCTTTTGCTAGGTACCAATATCATTATGTTAGTGGAATATTATATAACAAAATAAATTACCATTTAAACATATATTCGGCTACAACTAAGAAATGTAAAAATCTTGTAACTGAGTGGCTTAAATTACTTTCGTACGGATGAATCGGATTTTTTTTGTAAAGTTATGAATTTGTAAATGTATGGCATGCACTACAATCACTAACTTTTTTTATTTCACACACAAACATACACACACATACACACCTACACACAATCACGTATAAAAAATATATAATTTAGTGCCTAATTAAAAGTATTATATTGGAGGCGGGCGTTATTGGCTGACACACAGTTTTGAACTAATGCAGCCAATATCGTTTCACTTTAATTTTTATGTAATATTTCATTTATTGTAGAAAAAAAAAACTTACTTCACGAAATAACAATTGTAATGGTGCCGTTCCTATGGGCATAAATAAGTGGCATGAGAGACTGATCTCTCTGCACTAGATGACCTATGTTACAGACAACCAGGCTTCCATTCTCGAACATCATTACACTTAAAATGTAAAAATGCACACGTATAAAAGGGAAATAATTAAACTAGAGATGTGTCATCATTTATGTGTATGAATATAGCGTGTATGTGATTGTGAGCAAAAGTGAATGTGTGTTCATATGTGTACGGTGTGTTAAAGGGATGTTATTATTGAATTTGTAAAAGTAAAGTAGCGGCCTGTTACAATCCCACTGCTGGGAGGTCTCCTCTCTCCGTTTCTGGAAGAAGGGTTGGAGCTAAGACCCACCACGCTGCTCCAATGCGGATTGATAGGTTACACATATCTCCAGAATTCTCTAGAGATATGCAGATTTCCTCACGATGTTTTCGAAAAGCGTGTGATAAATCGCAATTATCAATTAGACACATGAGTTTTAATAGAAAAACTCATTGCTGCCTGCCCGGATTTAAACTCGTGTTCGCCTAGAAAAAGTCGCACGGTCTCACCGCTGGGCTATCACAGCTTATTTGCATTGAATGTGTGCTAACTTATCCTTATCAAACGTTCAGTTTCATTGTAGTCAACCTTATTTAACCATAAAAGAAGTTTCTTTTTACATATGTCTGGCTCGAATTTGCAATCCATTTTTGAAGTACGAGTAATATCAAGCACTATATATAGACAGGCATAAACACAATGTTGCCGATCTGTTGGTATTGTGTAAGATTTATTACTAAGATTTGGATGTTTTCGACTCCGTTGTTTCCCCGTTCTCGCAAGTTTCAAAAGTTCTGATGTGAGTTATATTATCCTTTGTATACAATCACTTCTCCAAATATATAGATTCAATAATTCATTTGTTGCTTATTAATCTTTAACTCCTTGTACTGTGATAAAGAGTTTCTAGAAATATTATTTCTCTAAGCTAGTTAGGTAGTCATGAATGCTAAGAATTTTATTTCTGTTGTTCTGCTATTGTGTTGACGCCACTAAGAGTGGAATAAGAGCAGGAGAATGATTGTTTAAAAAGTGATAGGTGTGTAAAAATGAATAATAAATACTGTGTCGATGGTTCGGCGCCGACATGTACAATTCATATTTTTGCCTTGATCCAGCAGTGGAACAGAAACTGGCTGCAGAAATTTTGACAGAATTATCTTGCTATAATTTACGTTTACAAAAGTAATAATAAAATTATTTTGACAAATCCACGATACAGTAAATAGAAAATATATATAGTGCTAAATGTATAGTGGACTAACCGTTTTTTCATACCCGTTACGTGTAGGATTCGTAAAAACACATGCACAAACCTCTACCACTGCGACCACAATACACAAGCACTACACACGTTCACTATCACGAACTCGACAATCGTTTCGCCTCGCAACCGAAGCATCATCAGGAGATAGACCCCACGACAAAATCGCATTGCGATTTTGCGATTTTGTCATGGAGTCTATCTAACGGGTAATGGATATGAAAAAACGGTTAGTCCACTATACATTTAGCACTATATGTTTTCTATTTACTGTACCGATTGTAGCAAAATAATTTTATTATTACTTTTCTATTATGGATTTCCGCAAAGTAACGCCTTATTCTATAAATTATATAATCTACGTCTGTTAAGAGAATCTGCGTTATGCTTATTGTAAGATGCAGACAACGTTAAGGTGCATGCAGGACCAGCATTGCTCGTTAGAAAAACACCTTTTTGGCGAAAAGAAACTAATAAGGATAACAATTAATCATATTCCATTAGAGCAAGTACCAGATGTTAGATCGTCGTTCGGACTTAATCAGGGGCAATTTATATATATTACAGAACGCCACAAAGTGGGTGATACGTTATCGTCGCGGTGCTCTTAAAGGCCCGCATTAATATTAGTTACACCCACTTTATCCACGTTTGAGTAAACTTCGCTTAATGTAGCGTTAAGGCAACTTAAGAACTCTTTTGCTGTATTAAGAAAAATATTAGAAAGATTTTGTACTATGAGGTGCTTATTATCGTTTGGCCAACGATATATTTGGATTCTTTCTGACCCCCCCCCCCATTCTTCGCATAGATTAAGACAAGAATAAATACTGAAATTCTTATTCTGTGTAAGTTTTAACCGTCCATATAGAGCTTTTTTAGCTGTAAACTTGCAGAAGAATTAATAAACACCTATGACAATCTATTATTTTCAATTATTAAAAAGCAAAAAGGGTAAAATTTCCTAAATCGACAGCTAGCTTAAAAAAGTCGCGATAAACTAGTAAACGTAAAACCTTTATAAACCTTTTATAAACCTTTTAAACTTTTGTGTTAATTTTATGAATAAATTGGCTTCCAAGTTTCTTCAGTGGAATAGACGTGGACAGTCAATTAAAAACAATGGTTTTTATATTTTATGGGCTTATTAAACAAAATAGTAAATTTAAAGTAAAACAATACTTTACATATTATAAATATATTAAATATATAAAATGAATTATTCGAAATTTTTGTTACATTTTTACACAAAGCAATCATATTATGATATATTTTTTATTGGTTGGTAATTGTTTAAATTTTCTCAATCTTACTTACCTAACGTCGATATCCTTACCATCAAGAACTTATTTAAGTTTTTTTTTTTATAAAAGCACTTACAATATCCAGTTATTGCATTGAAAAAATTGATTAAATTTTTTATTGCCACCCCAAGCACATCAACTGTAGATACCTATTTCAAATCTCAGAGTCAATAAACATTTTATATCCCTATTTTAATGCGAGTCATCGTATTATCCTTGAATTTATTCGTAATAATAAAGCTTTTAACGACCTTTTGTGAATGCTTTATGTATTAATACAGTAAGATGAAAATCTTGTTTTGAATTTAAGAATTTTTGTTTCGCTATCGGATTTTCACTTTTAGTGATATTTTCAATGAATTTTTATGAAAAAATAAAAATCATGTTAGAAATGCACTTCTTTCAATTATTATATACGATTAAATTCACATTGAGCTAGATTTTCACCTATTCCACATATGCCCTGTGAGCACTGTTTTAACCTATAATTCACACTTCACTAACGACTTATCCAAATCACATTTCCACATAATATATTACGGGTTACATTTTGGAATATAATACAGATAGATATTTGAATATTATAAAATAATATTCCAATTTTTACTTAATTAAAGGAACAATTGTGACCTAGAATTTACAATGATATTAAAAAATTAGAATAGAATGTTAGGAAATTATAAAGAATATTAAGAGTTATAAAATAAAATGTTACCAAACAGGAATTTAGGAAGATAGAATAGAATAGAATACACATACACGATTCACCAAACACCCATACAACGTTCACAGTGTGTAAAGGATCTAGGAGTTTACCTTGATGAAAAATTAAATCTAAAAGAACATATCAATTTCATAGTTAATAAATCATTAAAACAATTAGGATTCATAAAAAGAAAAAGTAAACCTTTTAAAGATATAGAATGCATTAAATTATTATACTTTTCTTATGTAAGAAGTATCCTTGATTACGCTTGTAGCATTTGATCTCCTTATTATGCAACTGACATTCACTGAAAAAACTAGACATAGAAATTTTTAATAGACACATAGTGCACATATATTTCTATGAATTACATACTCACACAATCATACTTTCACACAAACAGACATACACACACAAACACGCACGCACACACACACACACACTCATACATTCACAAATGTCATGTTGTTTCAAGTATGATCGGTACGATCGGATAATTTATATGCATAATAATAATTTATAATATTTATAAGTTGCATAATAATAGTTATTTTAAATTTATATTTTTAATATGTTCCGATCATAGAAGATAGTAGTGATGAAATGAATCACTGGTAAAAATTATACTTTGAAAAGGATTATCACCTAATTTCTTGGTTAGAGCAATTTATTAATAACATTCAAGTTGGTGATTCAAAACATTCATATATATTATTCGGAGTATATTTATACTTATATAATACTAGGCATACCCACGACTAAATATATAATAATAGGTATAATAGGGGGTCTATTATGTACTAGGTACTTTCAATTTCCCATCGGAACGACAATTATTTTATTCTATGTGTTAGTCCGTTATATAAGCTTCGAATGAATCAATTTGCTTCAATATAGCTTCAGTGGAACAGAAGTGAAATGATAATAGACAGAAATATTCACAGATCAACAGATAGACAAACTTTATTATTTATTATGTTAAATAGCTGTGTCCGTAGTTACGCCCGCATTTCACAATTTTCCCCGCGTAAATCCCAATCTCGCAAGAATTCTTCGAGAAAAAAATCCCATCAAAATCGTTTCAGCCGTAACTTAAATCTTACTTTATCTTTAAGTTAAAACCATAACCGGTTGTAGATTTTGAGAAAATTAATTATATACAGAGAGACCACTTTAGGAGACTTTCTTTTATAATACTATTTATTTTATTTTATTTTTATTTATATACTTTGTATGTATAGATAGGGATGTATGTATACTGCCACTTATTTGTCTATTAAAGTGTAGTGTAGATTGCTTTTGACAGTTACTGTAGTTGTAAATGTTATAAACAGTTTATACCCTAACAGAGTTCCCAGTTTTAATAGAATTTCACAAGTCTGTTAATTTGTTGTGATAGCAACTATGGTTATTTACTCGGATAACTTCAGTACTTACACACAATATAACAGGCCATTTTAGTTGACAAGGGATAGAAAGGCATTTAAATGTGACCTGCAATACTAAATAGGTTTAACTACTTAATATAGGTTACACTTACTACATTCTTCGGTCTTTGACAATTAAATTTAAATTCAAAATATTCTTTATTCAAGTAGACTTGTTAACATATTAAATGTTAAAGCTTTAAATCGCCAATGTACTGATGGTTCGGAAAACTGCTCTTACCGAAAAGAACCAGCACGAAACTCGGCGTTTGCTCTTTACTGAATATAATTCTTAGAAATAGTTATAATAGTCATTATCTTCTTGTGTGAGGTGCGAAGATTGTTTATCGGACGCCCACCTTATAAGGTCCCTGAGGCGGTCGATGCATCTGGTGCTCCTGATAGCAGTGAGAGGGGCCACTTTTAGAGAGGCCCCGACCCAGCGGTGGCGCACTATGGGGTTCAGAGTTGCTGCTGGCGGGGACGAGGGCAATGTGTACAACGGTACCCTGACCCTGCCACCAGCAGCGTGGTGGAGCACTGTCAGATTTTTAGTCGGTGAGGGTCCGACATACCTGTCGCTAGTCCCCTTCATGCGGTGACGACCCATAATGGGTTTTCCTGACATAAAAAAAGGTGCGAAGATTAGCTTTATCCACGCATTCTTATCATTCATGTAATCTTCAATAGTTTATCCGTAAAATAATTCTTCTTCTTCTTGTTCAAGTGCCTCTACGACTAGCAGTCGTCAATGGCAGTCAGCGTCATAAATTCATCCTTATCACTCGCTAGCCGAAACAGTTCAGCGGCTCTCACGATTACCTTCCACCCCTTTACGTTGCGAAGCCAGTATTTCTGTCTTCGTCCCAGACCTCTTTTTCCGGAAACCTTTCCCATTAAGATGAGTTGCACAATTCCATATCTGTCGTGCCTGAGCACATGCCCTAGATATGCGACTTTTCTCATCTTAACTGTCTACAAAAGTTTTGACAGACGCAAAAACATAACAGATTTTATTTATTTAAAAAATACTGCTATCTATTTAGAAGTAACCCTCGCATACTCAGGTTTGACTATCTACCGGAAAAACTACTCGGTTGATATGTTTTCATCATGATACGGTTCATAACGTGATAAAAAATTCGGATTAATCTACACATATTATAGAACAAAGTCCCTAAAACCTGTCTGTCTGTATGTGATCGATTTTCTCAAATCTACTCCACAAATTTTCGTACAGTTTTTACTAAAACACAGTGCAATTCTTCAGGAAGGCTTAGCAAATTGTTAAATCGACTTTTATGAAACTTACGCTAGAATGAGGGGGCTACTTTTTATTCTAGAATTTTCACGAGGTCGAGATTTACGCGGGAAAAACTTTCACAGTCATTTACGAGCGGGCGAAGCCGTGGGTACTGCTAGTATTTCATAAATGTATGTCAACGAACGTGACATATAGCGTTATTGAATATCCACCTGCTATGAGCAAAAACATTTCAAATAATTTCGACTTTGGCTAAATTGTATACTTGCAAAAGCTAAATAAACTCCTATATATTAGAAAGATTTGGTAATATGAAAAGTTTTATTTTTTAAACGAGTAATAAATACTAATGTGCTGATTATATTGTAGGTACAGTTATAATAAAGTAGCTAAGAGATAGTTACCTATAATAGATTTTTCTAACCTAAAAAGTAGATTTTCATCCCATTTATGTGCATGCAGAATTCCGTACAAATCTATTAACGCTTTCGCTACAAGGGCTTGAGGAGAAAAACCACCTCAGCAAAGAAAATCGGGTCGTCACATATATTTGACGCTGGTAGCGAAAGGGTTAAGCAGTTAGAGCTTTAAGACGATGTAAACAAAGATATACAAATGTTTATAATATATGTGTATTGTGTAAACACATGCACAAACCGCCACGGTTTTTGCATGTGTTTTTACGAATCCTGCATGTATGGGGTATGAAAAAAAACGGATAGTCCATTATACCATTATATATATTTTCTATTAACTGTATCGCGGATTACAGCAAAATAATTTTATTATTATTTTTATATACAAATGTGTTGCACGCACTCGTAACAGCCCGTTATTATGCCCACTGCTGGGCTAAGGCCTCCTCTCTCCGTTTTTGGAGAGAAGGATTGGAGCTAAGACCTACCACGCTGCTCCAATGCGGATTGGTAGGTTACACATATCCCTAGAATTCTCTAGAGATATGCAGGTTTCCTCACGATGTTTTCCTTCACCGAAAAGCGTGTGATAAATTGCAATTATCAATTAGACACATAAGTTAATAGAAAAACTCATTGGTGCCTGCCCGGGGTTTGAACCTATGTCGTCTCTAGAGAGTCGCACGGTCTCACCGCTAGGCTATCACAGCTTCTGTATATGTGTATAAGTGTATGCACGCACTCGCAAAACCATAAACATTAAAAACAGTAGGATGTATTTGTTACCTTATAATACAAGGTAGATTAATTTTAAATTACTTATTATGAAGCCAAATTTTTATTTAACCTATAATTTAAATAAATACCAACATTTATTTACTGTATCGCTCATGTGCTGCAATAGTGTCATAACTCAAAAAATCATGTTTAGAGAGAGTGGGTTTAGTTTTAGGTTTAGTTTTCATTGCTAGAAAAAATGCATAAAAAATGCTTTAGTTTGCTTAAACGAACGGCTTATACTGAATTGTAGGTTGTGCCGGTGTTGCTGCTCAAAAAAATGTATATTTTAACATTTAGACCTATAGTTGGTCCAAAACACTTTTTTCAAATTGTGCCACTAGTGCCCATGTGTAATATATTATTAGTGCATTGCAATTCAGCATTAATACAAGTCTTTAATACACCAGATTTGTTAAAAATGAAATGAAATTATTACTTCCTTCATAGCATAATTTATTTCTTCATAGCATTTATATTTTTATCTGTACTAAAATGACATTGTTAATTATATAAAAAAAGGAAGTACATAATTGTAGTACAGAGTACTAGCAGAGTAATAGCAACAATTTTTTACTTTACATATGCATTATTTTGACTGGCCCGTTGGCACAGTGGGTAGTGACCCTACCTTCAGCCCTGCAGGTCGCGGTTTCGATTCCAGCCAAGGGCCAACATTTTCTAAAAACTATTTGTTGGTTCTTCGAGCCTGGGTGTGTATTTGTATTAAAGTATGTATTTAAAATTATATATGTAGTATATTTACCAGTTGTGCGTCACCCATAACACAAGTATTATGTTACTTACTTTGGGGACGGACACGACCGTCTGTGTAAATGTCCCATATATTTATTTATTTATTTATTATTATATATTTGTGCGTGATCTATGGTCAAAAAATCATATAACAATATCCAACTGTTTCAGATTAACGTATTAATAAATTTAATTAAACTGAAACCTACCCAAAACGAAACAGAAAGAAAGGGCCTAACGATTTAAAATGGTCTTAACATTTTCGTTATTCAATAGAAATTAGGTAAACATTTCTTAATTCAACCCAATAAGCCGAATAAATTTATGACCATTGAAATACATTTGTTATGTAATACGCCCCGTGTTTGTTCAGGAGAGAATGAGGAATTTACTGACGTACTAAGAAAGGCTTTCAAGTGTGAATACGTCAAGTATAGTGTGAGTCCCTTTCGAGTTTAATTTTGTCAACTAAAACATTTAGAACAGCCTAGAGGTCTAGAGATGTCTTCCATACAAAGTTAGTTAATCTTTTCATGATACGAATCAGTATATCTAATAATTATGGGCCAATATAATATAACTAAATTTAATCGGTAAAATTCCTTAGTACATAAACATCATACCTTAACAGAAGCAGATAATTCAATATGTATAAATATTATGCACTTAAAATCGAGCTGTTTTACTTCATATTTTAAAGTTTATCTTTTTTAGCCATTTTTTGTTGGGAGGGAGGATCCTACTAAAGTACCTTATTTATATATTATTTATATACCTTATTTATATAAACTAAGTTATTTGAGCTGAAGAGTTTGTTTGTTTGATTGTTAGAACGCGCTAATCTCAGCAACTACTGGACCGATTTGATAAATTCTTTTTTTTAAGATAAGAGAAGTTGAAGATAAGTCATTTATCGAGGAAGGCTAAACTATATAACATCACGCTAAGATAAATAAGGAGCAGCAATAAAAAATATTGCGACAACAGCAAAAATTAAAGCTTTCCTTGCGCGCGTAAGTAAACGGTGAAAGTTATTCAAAATTAAGTACGACAAAGTTGTTCCCTACTAAAAGTCCTAAATAACATACAGCATAAGTCTAACTTTGAGGGTTAACCCATGACCTTGATTAATATATATAAGTATTTACGGTTTACTGCAAGACTGCAGTCCACGCGAACGAAGTTCCGTTTAAAAGCTAGTAGTCTATACTTCATTAAAAATTATTATTATTCCCCATATGAGACTTCGGTTTTATTTTATCAATACGTTATAGAATACCCATACATGTATTTTCAATCGCAGACACGTCAAAATCATATTGCAAATATTTTCCTCCACACCTGTTTCTTGTATATGTCTTCCTTTCTTTGATTTGAATGAATATCGTATATTGAAAATTCTTATAGAGCTATATTTAGAAATCAGGTTTCATATTCCATTTTGTTACAAAAATATACTAAGTAATGACTTTCTTTGAGTAAATCTTAGATATTACAAGTAGGGTTTAAGTAATATTTATCGACTGGCGGTGTGGGTAGTGACACTGCCTTCAGTTCCGCGAGTCGCGGATTTGATTCCCGCCGAGAGCCAACATTTTCTATAAACAATCTGTTGGTTCTTCGAGTCTGGGTGTGTATTTGTATTTAAGTATGTATTTAATCTTATATATGTAGTATAGCTACCAGTTGTCCGTCACCCATAGTACAAGTATTAAGTTACTTACTGTGGGGACGGACGACCCTGTGTGTAAATGTCCCATATATTTATTCATTTATATTTACATTAAATAAGGTATATAAAATCCAGGAAACGTCTGTTGGCAGATACAATATATCATCCTGTTCGGGATTGGCATATAATTAGAGGAGTTCCGCCACTTTTTGTCGAAGTAACATAGTGGGTTTAGCTCCGTACCTATCACTCTAAAGAAAGCCTTTTGCAAAATAATTAGGCGGTAACAAGCTTAGTTACTGTACGTTCAACTGAAAAATATTATATAAATGCTTAACACGAAATAATGTCAGATAACTTACCCCTATGGGGTAGTTAAACTTGGAAAACAGTTTCAACATACGAAAACTCTCCAATAACACGAACTCCCAAGTTTTTAAGTTATTTTATGATAATATCACATTTGTTTTAAGAATTTCGTATAAAGTTATAGTTTTCGTAGTAGATACGAATATATAACTTTGGCTCTGTTAAAACCAATTTTTTAAAATTTTCCCCTAAGGGAGTTTAGAATATACACTTTTTGTTTTAAGATTTCGTATTATCAAAACTATTACGGAAATAAATATATAAGAATTAAATATCTGAATCATAGACAAGGATAAATCCTGTTTGGGTATTTTCGCAATTTTTAGACATTGCGAATTTGGATATAAAATGTGGTGACCTTTGCTTAAGTGGTACTTGAGGGGGTGACGATGAAATCACTTGACCCGGCTTCATCTTAACGGTGGTTGAACTTGAAGGGTTTTTTTCTTAATTCAGGTCAATTTTTATTCATGACTAAGTATAAAATTAAACCAAACCATTTGGATGTTTTTTTTTTGTTAATTTTGAATAATATATTCATTTAAAACGAAAGTTCTACACGATAAAAATTTAAGTCAACTTTATTAATTTCCTAAAAAAATGTTTTTAATTATATGAAACTTCCAAGCTCCAGACGTATAGACTATTACATAAAAATAATATAATCTAATACATAAAAATGAATGATTGTCTGTATGTCCTTTATAGATGCCGAAACGGCTGGACTGATTTTAATGAAATTTTCGGACTATCTTTAGTATAAGCTAGCAGATGATCTTGTACAGTTTAAATAATTTATAGAAGCAGGCGTTACTTTGCGGAATTCCATATTACAAGCAATTTAACAGAACTAACTACTTTGCTATAATCCGCACGGGTTAAGTGAATGCATGCAAAGCCAATGTGTATAAAGCAGGCAAAATCTACGCACCTTATACATGCAGGACCAGCCACCACATGCACCCCAAGGCGCAATTCACCAGCAACAACGAACACAAAAGCAGCACACACACCCACCACCACAATCTCGACGATCGTTTCGCCCCGAAACCGAAGCATCATCAGGAGGATAGGCTTCACGACAAAAATCGTACTGCGCCGCGCTACCCACACAAGCAGTCTTAAATAGTTCAACTCCCACCAATACCCTCCCCTCCGAACACATGCAGCAAAACGGAATTAGATACATTTACTTGCTCGTTAATTAAGTGACCATTGTTATTTTTTATTATCTCAAGTTGCTCTAACGTATTGAGTCGGAGTCCCTTATCACAAGTGTGGAGAATATGAAATGAATGGTCATTAGGCACTTTATGACCGCTTTCTAGCAAATGTTTTGCAAAATTAGAATTTTGTGGTTTATTATTCCTAAACGCAGCCATATGTTCCCGGAATCTAACCGCAAAACTTCGGCCAGTCTGACCCACATATGTACCGTTGCACTCAGGACAATCTATTCTATAAACCCCAGATTTTTTACCCTTATCTAATGTATCTTTATTTTTACACAACAAACTACGAAGCGATTGGTTAGTTTTAAAACCATTCATTTCATATTCTCCACACTTGTGATAAGGGACTCCGACTCAATACGTTAGAGCAACTTGAAATAATAAAAAATAACAATGGTCACTTAATTAACGAGCAAGTAAATGTATCTAATTCCGTTTTGCTGCATGTGTTCGGAGGGGAGGGTATTGGTGGGAGTTGAACTATTTAAGACTGCTTGTATGGGTAGCGCGGCGCAGTACGATTTTTGTCGTGAAGCCTATCCTCCTGATGATGCTTCGGTTTCGGGGCGAAACGATCGTCGAGATTGTGGTGGTGGGTGTGTGTGCTGCTTTTGTGTTCGTTGTTGCTGGTGAATTGCGCCTTGGGGTGCATGTGGTGGCTGGTCCTGCATGTATAAGGTGCGTAGATTTTGCCTGCTTCATACACATTGGCTTTGCATGCATTCACTTAACCCGTGCGGATTATAGCAAAGTAGTTAGTTCTGTTATATTGCTTGTACAGTTTAGTTGCGGTCGGAACATTTTTTTTAACTGCAATGACAGTTTTTTGCTCTCTTATATTAATTTTTGAATTATAAAGAAATTAACTTTTTATAAAATGCTGCTATTGTAAAATGCTATTTTAAACTAAAAATATTATACTATAATAAATAATAACTAGAATATTGAAGTAAACTTGTAAAAAAGTGCTTTTAAATCGTCCACTCTAATGCTAGTTCGGAAAGCCAATCCTACCGAGAAGAGCCAGCAAGAAACTCGGTGGGATCTATTTTCAAATTATAATTCTTATTACTAGTTACATGTTGTGATTTATGTCTTGTACAGAAGAGTAGCTTTATCTGTAACAGTATTTTTAAACTGCTGCAATGGCAAGACTAAAATTGATAGCGAAATTTTATTATAGAACCTTATACCCAAACCCACGGACAACTTACGTACCTTTGCAAGGCGTAAAGTCGGAGCCGCAAGCTTGTGTCGGTTCCTATTTTGTCTATAACATAAATCACCTATTGTTATATAAATCTGTATATTTTTATATACAAAAATTAAATTGCATAAAATATACTGTGAAGCTAATGTAAGAATATCTATTTCCTTAAACTTCCCTCGCAGATGAAGAATAAAGATTATTTATATATAGTTGTTAGTCTTTCCTTTGCTACGAGCCTTATCTCGATTTACACTTATCATTGAGAACAAAACTAGAAGGCAATTGGCAATCATTCATTGTTTATCGTTTGATGAAAGCTCCTAGT
This sequence comes from Morpho deidamia, assembly GCA_947086505.1. Classification (NCBI taxonomy): domain Eukaryota; kingdom Metazoa; phylum Arthropoda; class Insecta; order Lepidoptera; family Nymphalidae; genus Morpho; species Morpho deidamia. The sequence continues at coordinate 9,478,181 of CAMTZC010000007.1, read as the reverse complement.
AGCTTTCATTAATGGATTCCTTAGAAATCGTAATTGGAAACGGAACGAACTTTTGTTATGGACTTTTCTAACAAACCTTATTACAGCTTTGAATAGCAAAATTTTGTTATTCCAATGATTGATATTCTTACACGATCATTATTATAATTAACTTACTTGAAGCTTGACTTGAAGTAGGTTTTTGATTTTTAAAAACATCTATTGTTAAATCTTTTATACAGTTTTGTGTGGAAAAGAAAACTCATTAACCCAGGAGTTCTTTTACTCTAACAAGATCTACTTGAACTCTACAATACACAACATTTTTTTAACAATGTTTTATAATTTATTGTACCTGTCAATATATCGTGTACCTGAGCATAATTTAAGAAGTAGGCGTTACGGTGCTGAGTTTCATATACAAAAAAATATATATATAATATAATCCTCAATTATATTTATAGATGGCGGTCTGTAGTGCATGCCTCTTACAAATCCTGCATGCATAAGATATGAAATAGATTCTCTCATCATACACCCTCCTGCCCTTTTCCCACTCTTAAGTGGGGTCGGCACAACATGTTACAAACATATTGTCACATGATTCGCCTACGTATTTTACGACCGGCCGCCTGCCTGACGTCAACTTACCTTAGTCGTATTTTACGACCCCTTGGTAAGAAAGAGGGTGTTCTATTTTACTTAACCGGATACCACACGATTGGTCAACTTACCTTAGTCACCTTTTACGACACCTCGGTAAGAATTGAGGGTGGCCGATTCTACTCAACCGCATACCACACGGCGGAGCGACTTACCTTAGTCGCCTTTTACGACACCTCGGTAAGGAATGAGGGTGGTCTTTTCTACTCAGCCGGATACCACACGGCATAAATAGATTTTCTCTCGTCGTGGATTATAAATAGCAAAAAAATTGATTATTGGTTGTACTTTTCACGAAATTAATTGGTCTTTTGAATTGCATGACTTATTAAAAAAGTGTTGTGCTCTTGAATGTTGAATTTTGTTTTATTCATGGTAGTCGTATTATAAGCGATCAAATGATTTCCTTGTTCAAGTAACTATAAACGTCGAGTAAACGAAGTTATCAAATTTCAGAAACTATTTGAGTACCGAACTTTAATAGTTGTCTACTAATAATTTGCTCATTTAAAACACATTATACCACTGGTTATGTGTAACAAAGATATTATTGTATTATCGTTTACGATAACGATAGATGATAGTCGTTAGTAAGATAATTTGTGTGTCAAACAAACCTATTCTAATATCTTAAATGAGAAAGTTTGTCTCTCAGTCTGTATTTCTATTCAAATTCAATTCAAATTCAAAATATTATTTACTCAAGTAAACTTGTAAACAAGTGCTTTTGAATAGTCAACATCTACTGCTGGTTCGGAAAGCTGTTCCTACCGAGAAGAACCAGCAAGAAACTCGGCGGTTGCTCTTTTCCAACAATAATTCTTATCACTAGTTATTAATGTCTTGTACAAGGTTGAAGAGAAGCTATATCCACGCATTCTTATCGTGTTACCTACACGATAAGAATGCGAATATTCGATAGTATTATATACAATAGGCTTTCTGTATTAGCCTTTTTTTAATAATATTTTTAAACTGCTGTAATGGTAAAGTTTAAGTAGATTGTGGAATTTTATTATAGAATCTTATACCCAAACCCACAAACGAATTACGAACTTTTGTAAGGCGCAAAGCAGGAACCGCAAGCTTATGTCGGTTCCTACTTTGTCTATTATATCCTACTTTGTCTTTGTATATTATTTCTATCTATGTTTTACGCTTATAAATTTCTTATATATATTATTTTATCCTGGATAAAGCTTATCCACTGGAACAAAGCTGATGTAATTTGGCACAATTTAAACTTATATAATGGGATAATATCAATACATATAATAAAACAAAGTTCCTAAAAGCTGTCTGCATGTAATTAATTTTCACAAAATCTACTGAACGATTTTTTTTACTATTTTGAATAGAAAATTCTCTGAAACGTCTAATTTTGATGGGACTTTTAGAGGAGGTTGTGGAGCAACATAAATACTAAGGGCGAAGCGGTGGGCAGCTTGTACACAATAAAATATTTCCGTTTTTGCTTTAAGACTACAAAAAAAATTATAGTGACAAAGGTATATTAAAGTTGCGTATGTACAAATGGTACATTGAATTGTGGTTTCCACTAGTACCATTAAAACTGTAGTAGAAAGACCAACAGCATACTACAATATAGAATCACCAACTAAGAAAAATTAAAGACGAATAACGATAAATACGAATTGTACCATTTAGGGTGGAATAAGGGTAAGAAAATAAAGATAATGATGAATACATCTCTAAATAGTAATCATAATACGAGTATAAGAATATCAACTATTGCTAAGTACAAATTCGTCGCTGATGAAAAATATATACATTTAACTTTGCCCGTCTACTAAGTCAGGTTTTGATATCTTTAATTTTTCTCTACGTGAGCTGGGAACGAAATTTCTAGAATAAATAATAATTTCATTTGCATGCAATTTCAAGGAGAGCAGGCGGATGGTGATTATTAAGTTTCATTATGATGACGCTAAAAAATGGGCCATATCTTTTTCAAAACTAAATTATTAATAAGCATATAATGATATTGTTTACTTTTTCTAAGTCATCATGCCCTTATTCCACTCTAAGTGGGGTCGGCACAACATGTTACAAACATGTTCTCACATCATCACATGATTTGATTACGTACTTTACGGCCTTTACGCCTGCCTGACATCAACTTACCTTCGTTTTTTTTACGACCCCTACATCGATTCAATCGCTAATATAATAATTCTAATCAGCAGGGAACAGGTAGCCTTATACGGTTTAAAATTTCAGGCAAATCTATGGCACGATTAATTATTTTGAAAAGAACACCCATGTCCAACATCTTCCGCCTATCGTTTCGTGGCATCAGATTATAGAAACGAGTAAATTACTACTAGATCAATTATTTAAGATATATAAGAGTTTACTGGACCGTTGGCGCAGTGGGTACTGTTACTGCCTTCAGCTCCGTGGGTCGCGGGTTCGATTCCCGCCGAGGGCCAACATGTTCTATAAACAATTTGTTAGTTCTTCGATGCTGGGTATATATTTGTATTTAAGATTATAATATGTAGTATATCTACCAGTTGTCCGTCACCCATAACACAAGTATTAAGTTACTTACTTTGGGAACGGAACAACCGTATGTGTAAGTGTCCCATATATTTACTTATTTATTTATTTATAATATATGTCTTATGAAAATATAGTAGTACCCGTATATACTGAAACACAAACCTTATATACCTAAGTGAGAAATAAACTAACCTAAAGTGGCTGCTAACGCGTATCAAAGCTGAGATAAACATAACCGCAACGTCAATTAAACATGTGCCGCAAAGTGCAGAGACACTAAATTATACAAAGTCTCATAATGGATTTGCAATTTGATGTTAAGAGCCTTATATTAAAATAAACATACCCATCATTACTTCTCTATTAACACAGTTTACTCAAATTAACATTTTATTAAGGGAGATATTTCTATAGACTCAAACATACCAAACAATTTGTCTTTATTTATAAAGTAAAAACTATATATTTGTCTTATCATACTCTCTGTATCTCCCTTTCTCTATTTCCCTTTGCAAACGCCTCACTTGTAAATGGATAGAACAATTTCGCTAATTATTTTGACGTGTTAATTATTGCCAGGTAAAAAAAATGTAAATTTATCAGAACATTAAAAAAAACTCGATTTTCGTCCTCCTGCACACCTGTGAAAAAGCTTGAAATTAAATATTTTGGAACAATTAGAAATGATTAAACACAAAGAAATTAATAAAACAATAGCACCTTCATTAACGAGCAGATAAATGTTTCTAGTTCAAGCTTGTCGCACGTGTTCAGAGGTAAAATAAATGGCGGGGATGAACCAATTACTATATAACAAAGCTTGTTTGGATAATGCTTCGCTTTGCGATTTTGTTGTGGAGTCTATCTTCTGATGATGCTTCGGTTACGGGGCGAAACGATATTGTTGATAAATGTTGGGTTTGTGATAGTGAACCTGTGTAGTGCTTGTTTATTGTGGTGGCAGTGGTGGAGGTTTGTGCATGTGTTTTTACGGAACCTGTATATATCGGGTATGAAAAAACGGATAGTCCACTATACATTTTACACTATATATATTTTCTATTTCCTGTATCGCGGATTATAGCAAAATAATTTTATTATTACTTGCGTATAAAACCTTTTCGTCGCGGGTAGTACAGCTGAACAAAACAGTATACTTGTCTTTCATTTACTTGTATTTCCCTTTCAGAAAACTGTTCCAATAATTTTTACAGCAATCACGTGTTAATTGCTTTCGGACCTTGTTAATTGTTTGAGGTTTTAACAGATCGTATTTCAGCGACGGTAACGTTTGTATTCAAAAAATATTTTTTCGTTACTATATATTTTTATATTAAATTAATTGCTATTATAAGAAAGTAAAAAAGACAAATAATCCTTTACAAAATCGCGCATTTTTTAATTCTATGTCATCATCATTCTCCTGCCCTTATCCCACTCTAAGTTTATAATTCTATATATTTTTTTTAATATTTAGTCTAGATGTAAAAACTTCTTTAAGCGATTTAGATAACAATTAGAATTTTATATAGAGAATGTTAGAGAGTTTAGATACCTAGAACATTGATTCATACTGATATATTGTCAACTGTTTACATATCATTGTTCACACATATCTTAAAAATTCTCCAGAGTTATATAGTTTTTATGACGATGTTTTTTTTCACCGAAGGGCGTGTGATAAATTGCAAATATCAATTAGGTACATACGATATAATAAAACTTACTGTTGCCTGCTCGGGGTTTGAACTCATGAATCTTGAAAAAAGTCACACGGTTGCACCGTTTCGCAATCAAAACTCTGCATAAATATATTTGTAGTGAAAAATTAAATTTGTCAGTTTTTGCGATATAAGCGTTATAATTTGTGCAAAATTCCACCACGAGTGAATCTCAGCCACAGTTGTCAGAGTTTTAATTGGACGGGTTTGTATTGGCTTTTATCGTTTACGTTCAGGTAATATTTCAGTTAATAAAGTTAACATGATGCCTTTGTGAAAAATGTTTTTAGTTACTTTAGAAATGCATTAATTGAGAGGTTGGGCGGAGTTTATTATTAACGTTGTTTAATTTTGAAATTCAGTTGTCAACTACGCTATAATTAACTGTACGATTTATAAATTCATTACAAACATGGAAGTAAATAAGATAAATATATATTTTTAGTATTAACGTATCCTTTTAAAATAATGGAATAATTTGATTATAGGAATATATTTTTAAACTAATTTTCACATTAAAAACTTCAACAGCGTTGCAGAACGGAGGTTAATATCAATTAATATTAACTAGGAATGTTAGAGAGGTGGGTTTATCGGAATCGGAGTCGGAACTGGAGATTTCATATTTGAATTATCGGAGCTGAAGTCGGAATCGGAGGCGGTGTCGGAGGCGGAGTCGGAGGCGGAGGTTTCCACTTCCGCCACCTTCATTATTAATCTAAAAATTGACCTGTAAATTGTACTGAGACAATATGACCACCACGATTTAATTAATTGAATACTTAAACGCGTCTAACCATTGATACTGAAAATAAACAACTGAATGAGAGTTGCGCATGCGAAGGAAGATACCCCCGGGCAACGAGTTACAACTTGTAGCTGCGCGTTCTGTCCGAATTCGCATGACAATTTCGCCTTCGTTATACCTCCGTCTAAATGTTATCGGAGCCGGAGTCGCAGTCCGAAGTGTGAATTCAATCGGAGGATCCTTTCGGAACCGAAGTCGGAGCTCCGTAACATCCCTAATATTAACCATTATTGCCTATCTAGCTCATCGTTTCGCGAAAATGAAATGGCAATGGTTAGGACACATAGAACTAATTGGCTTTGAGTTTCTAACACAACACGCTTTAACCATTTTGCCATTACGCCTGTGTAATCAGTCTCTAAGGTTATTTTTAATTTTAAATGAAATTAATATTGTTGAGCTTAAATCGTTCTACTGCAAGTAAAATAAAAGCCTTGTTTATGGGAAAACTTTAAGCGAGCTTATTAGTTTTCCACTCTCCGGGCGTGCTTGAAACATAGTGTTAGGGATTTATAATGTATTAACTGAAGCCTGAATATACATCGTGGACTTGCATAGTGGACTTGATGCTTCATAGATGGAAATATTTTTTTTTATTTTTGAGTTAGTCTTATATTACAAAGAGCTTATACTAGAGGCTTAGAATATTCTTTCATAAATTTATTGAATTAAATTTGGTTTCCTCAAAATACGCCTTCCACCATAGCCTTCCTATGCAGCACGCTGGTAAGTTGGAGGCCGTTGGTGTTAGTGAAGTCAAGCATTTTCAACACTCAATTCTTCTTCACTTCAATAATATTATGCTCAAGAGCATGATTGTTAAGGGTCAAAGTTGTCACGCCTTTCACGTTCCTCCTTTTGTACTTGATAGAAATTCCACGAAATTGCGAATGTGTAAGACGTCTCATGAAATATGTAGTGAATTCGGTTATTTTGTTGTGAAGAAGTTTAGTAGGAATAATAGCAATTTCTTCACATGTTCTCTTATTTGATTGAAAATCAAGATAAAAAAGATAAAATCAAAACAAAAAAATTGTGCATGCCATCTTATTTTACACAATAGTTGCCTCTTTTGTGTTTAAAGACAGGGATTGAAGCTTATAAATGCTGAACGGCATGGACATATTAAACATATTCTAGTATTTATTTACCAAAAACTAGTCAAGTTCAAGACGTATTGCAAATATTATTTTATAAAATAACCAATACTTATCTTCGCGACGTTGGAAAACATAAACCTGAATTATTTTGTAAGTGCCACACACTCCCCTTTCAGCCATCAAATCTCTCCTCTATATACACCCTCAATAAAGCACTCCATAATTTAGATTTAAATGTGATTCAGTTAATTTGTCAAAGAGAAATTGCATTTCTTGGTTTGAGTATTGGTTCTTATGTAAATGCTTACCTATCTTAATTGTTGGAAAGATCTCCCTTACCTCTTTGGCGTTCGAAAGGCGAATTACCTAGCAAACTAACTCGTTTCCTCAACAAATAGTATTATTTGCTTTCCGACCGCTAAGACCTGTGTCAACAGTAATTTTCCATCCCTATCTTAGACACTTAAACACCTTTGATTCTCTCGAAATAGGTCAACCAAAGTTTGTTTAACAGATAGGTATTTGTACTATATCATTGATATATAACACTAACTAGAAGTAGATAATATTTATTTAGACCTAAAAACTATCATATTACCGTAAGTTACATATGCAAAAATGGAAGAATGTTATTTTCCAATGTTTTGAAACAATGTCCTCTTTCATTTAAAATAATATTATTTACAAGTTAATAATAATAACTTACTTTATTTGAATTTTTTAAAATTACTTTCCAAGCAAAATTACTTAAAAAATAAACATACATGATATTATTATATCATTAAAGCACTTAAAATAGTAGGCAAAAATATAGTGTAGTTAATAATTGTTGCAGAATATGCAGGACGTATATATAAAATTATATAGGTGTGTCGTTAAGGTCAAATAATCAATACCCATAATAGTGTGGCTTAAAACCTTCTTATAACTTTTTCAACTGATACAGACAGATTGGACTTTAAAAAAATTAGTATAAAATATTCACGGGTTGCTAACGTTACTTCACGGGCAGACTTGGGTAGACTCATGAGAAAACTAAATTATATTTCACGCTTTATTTTTAATAAATATTATATTATAATAATTAGCCACGGCTATTCTATTCTGCCACGTGTGGTATCCGGCAGAATTAAATAGACCACCCTCCTTTCTTACCGAGGTGTCGTAAGAGGCAACTAAAGTAAAAGTCATGTGGTATCCGGCTGCATAGAATAGACCACCCTCATTTTTTACCGAAGTGTCGTAGAAGGCGACTAAGCTAAGTTGACGTCAGGCAGGCGGCCGGTCGTAAAATACGAAGCCAAATCATATGACAACATGATTGTAACATGTTGTGCCGACCACACTTAGAGTGGGATAAGGGCAGGAGAATGATGATTTATGTCGATCTCTATATATACTCAAATCAAATCAAATTAAATCAAAATAATCTTTATTCAAATAAACCATTTCAGGCACTTTTGAATCGTCAAGCATCAATATGATTAATGAAGCTACAACTAGTTCGGCATGTTGCTCTTACCGAGAAGAACCAGCGAGAAACTCGGCGGTCAATCTTTTAAATATTTTCAATTATACATTATTAAACCGCTGTCTTGTATGAAGCTGAAAGGATTTTCAAATCCAGGCTTTCTTATCATCCAAATAATCTTCAATTTTGTAATATACTTTATGTATAAGCATATTTATATATATTACTCGTAGATAGATATCCATATCTAAATATTTTGTTCATTAATTATTATTATATAATAACGAATACTATAGTCTTATTTAGAAAACAACTATGAGCTGAGTTCGTTGGGTACACCGATTTTGTTTAAAAATAAAAGTTTAAAATGTCCTCGTGAATTGAAATATCTTATCTCCACGTGTATTGTATTAAGTCATAATGCTTTCAGGCACGTACGAATTTGTATACACAACGCCTCGACACATTATCTTACTTGATTGCGTACAAACAAAATAACGGATTAGCTTTACTTGCAAAGAACAGCGAAATAATGTGATCTTGAATGGGGACGTGCCCCGAATCGGGTAACACAAAATGTGATGTTTATGATATTTTTACGACTCTTCTTACGAATAGGCTCCATTGTTTTTCGTTTTCGCACGAATTCAATTTTGTTCCTAGTAAAATAAATGTTACTGGATGTAATTTCGTTAGAGGTTTTTTTTTATTTTTGTTTGTTGCTCATTTTTATTGTTCGATAACTCAATGATAAACTGTCAATGATTCCTAAAAGACGTGTTTAGATGTTCCCTTTTTACAAACTAACGAATACTTAAGGTATTGCCATATTTTTTTATGTTTGATAACCTGCTAAAGATACCGCCAGCAGCAAGAGTATCACTGAGTTTATGTTGGTCTCGCTCCTGTTAAAACTTGACAATGTTAAACTGTTTTCAAAGTCATACCATCAGCCCTCCACTATGCTTCGCCCTAAGCCGTGGCATACGGCCCCACAGTGTGGTGTGTACGGCCCCACAGGAGGCAGGCACCCTTAGGACGACGTTCCCCAACTCTAGTAGAGCTTCTGCGCTCTATTCTCTTCATTTCGCAACCTCGACGATGCTTCTGCGCTCGCCCGTCCCGCCAGATGACGCTGTAAAAGTCGTTAGGGCTACCGGCATACAATCAGTTCGAAAAAATAATATAAACCGCTGCTTTCGTTAAGGATTTGATAACGCTCCAACTATTTAAGCATCATATATTTGCAACCTAATCTTAATTTCAATTGTTACAACATGTTACAAATACAACTTGCTTCGAATAATTAGGTCAACAATAAAAAACAACATGATCAACGTAAATGTGTCCGTTTTAGGCTCTCTCGATTGTTCTAGAAAAACGAATGCACGGTTCTATTAACTGACCTTTTATTCACTTATACCCTATACGCTTTTCAGTAGTTTGTCACAGAGTCAGTTTCCTAGAGATACTCGAGCGACTATTAGATGCTGATATCTAGGTCGTGAGCTAAGCTAACGGGTGTGTGTGTATGCAAGGTGTAGCGATGGCGTGTGTTTTGCCGAGCTAAAATAGATTGCGCCATGCCCACCAAATTTTTCGTGTGTTACACAATTTTATCGCATCATTTATTCTTTATTATTGACAAAAAAACACCCTATACTTGCACTAAAATAAATTTAAGTTAAATAAAACAATAGATCTTTGGTGGCTGAAATACCTTCTTTGCATTTACCTTGATTGTCGACGTCTATAGGTATATCAATAAGTAGATACGTACCTACGTAATTACATATATATGATTATCTTTTTTTTCATTTGGCACTCGCAAAATTTGAGCCAAATATAATCCCTTATTACTGAATAGGTATTTATGAATCAATAATATTTTGGCTTTTCATTAAAGCTTACGCCATTTTATTTCCCAAAAATATTAATGTGATAAATCCAGTTATTTAAAAAAGCACTGAAATATTGCCACTGTGTCCCTACAACGAGAAGCCATTACTCCAAAGCCTTCAAATCTAAATGGTATAAATTTAAATCTTAGTCTCAATAAAGATTTTATAGTCATTTTATTGTAGATATTCACTTGGTCGTTATCTTCATTCTATCAAATAAATCTTTAAACCATTTCAGTAAGTTGTAATGTCAAATTTTTATTTGTAAATGTGTTTTCTGATACTTTCTGATATACAATCTTTTTGAATATTGTGTTAGTATATATTACTAACTATTTTAATTTGTTGCCTATACATTTTGTTTACAAACAAAACGAGTTTTTTTTATATCGCCAGACAATATATAAATAAATATCATAAAATTATATTCATATAATATTTAAGACATTAGTAATAATAAAATTATTTTGCTATAATCCGCGATACAGTAAATAGAAATGTATTTACTGTATCGCGGATTATAGCAACATAATTTTATTATTATTTTTGTATTATGGATCTCCGCAAAGTAACGCCTAATTCTATAAATTGTTTAAGACATTGTTCATGAATATGCTAAAATAAGCTTGAATTAAAGAAACTTTCACTTACTTTAGATTATGTTCTATTGGTTGCCCAAATACATTTATGAAGTTTCACCACTTCTAATACATCAACATCAGTTCGACTTAGAAATTCTCTAGGTATAAATCATTGACAGCGGTATAAGATAAATTCAACAAAGGATTAGCGAAATCAATGACAATATTAACTAACGAAAACGGAATTAATTATAGACCAATACTTAACCGATTTCAGTCTTGAATCACTATTCTTTAATGAAGTTAAAGTAGACGTAGTAGTCAGTAATCAAGTCAAAACAATCTTTATACGACTAAGCTTTTAAATCGTCACAGTTCAATTACATTTCGGTGATTAGATTAGAATTCGGTCAATCTTTAAATATTTTCAATTTACATTATTAAACCGCAGTCCTGTATGAAGCTGAAATGATTTTCAAATCCAAGCATTTTTTTATATAATCTTCAATTGTGAGCTTAACGTATTATATTACGTATATTTCTAACTCTTAATTTAAACCTTTCTCTGGGCGAGTCTAATATAAATTGCTGAGTTTAATTTAATTTAATAAACCTATAACATTAAAAAATGGTCAGAATTTTCCTATTTCTATAAGTAAGCAATTTTGTAAATATTTTCCTATGCGAAATAATGTTAATATCATTCTTTTAAATAAAAGCTTTTGAAAAACTCTTATTAACTAACTTATATGTGATACGAAGCGGGTATTATAACTAGTTATAGGTAACAAATAAGACGAAGTCTAAAACTGTTGCCACTTTATTTCCTTGATATTCATGTGGAAGTTTTTGAGACTTACTTTTATCGCAGGCATCCGACATTTTAATACTGGTCCGACCGATGCAATTTTATAGAATACCCGTAAATTATTTTATTTTTCTTTTCACACTATTTTAAGCAATGATCGTAGTTTCATAAATTTGACAGTAGTTGACAATACAATTATCAATTATTATAATCTGTCCATTTCATTATCCAAATTAGGTTAATACTTCAATGGATATTTTTCAACTTTATTATTTATTCAACGTTATATCATGCATTACATATATCAAATTGTCGACAAACTTAAATGTAGAACATTATTTAAACACCAGCTTTTTCGAAATTATGCATAAAATACGATAACTCATCTCTTTCAGGTTACATATATTTTAATTGGATTTACCATGTACTCATTAGGAAAAAATTTAAAGGGAACAATTAGGAATTGTTAATTATCTTTCATTTTATATGGTTTCCATTTAAAAATTTCTATTCAGTTTTTTTTATTTTTTACACCAAATTCTAGCTGATGTATCACATCACCTATATTATATTTTGCGAAAACATGGGTCGAATACAATTTCGTAAGCTTGACCTTTGTATTAGATGGTATTTGGTACTAAATTACATTTCCAAATAATTGAACATTAGTTATTTTCTAATGCGATATAACGTCATAGCAGGAAATTTCCAATTTTAAAATTTAAATGTTCATTCGTTCAAAATTTTTCCTTCCAATTTCGCTACATAAAAATGTACGAAAGTTTAACTTAAAACTTGTTTCACGCGAAACATGTACAATGTTCATCGTGCAATTTTCAGAATACGTGCATGCATTCAGAATATTTACTTCAATATATGGGATCGCTGTATATACCGAGAATTGTTTTTGTATTTAAAAAATTCTCAGCTATTACAATGTGTTATTACTAAAATCTCTAAACTCTTATAAAATATTTTGTGCTCTAATGCACTCGGTCTCATTTATTTCCAATTATAATTTATAGAATTAGGCGTTACTTTGCGGAGATCCATAATACAAAAGTAATAATAAAATTATTTTGCTATAATCCGCGATACAGTAAATAGAAAATATATATAGTGTTTAATGTATAGTGGACTATCAGTATTTTCATACCCGATACGTGCAGGATTCGTAAAAACACAACAAACACACAAAGTGACTTTGCGATTTTGTCGTGGAGTCTATCTCCTGATGATGCTTCGGTTGCGGGGCGAAACGATTGTTGAGTTTGTGATAGTGAAACTGTGTAGTGCTTGTGTATTGTGGTGGAAGTGGTGGAGGTTTGTGCATGTGTTTTTACGAATCCTGCACGTATCGGGTATGAAAATACTGATAGTCCACTATACATTAAACACTATATATATTTTCTATTTACTGTATCGCGGATTATAGCAAAATAATTTTATTATTACTTTTGTATTTCCAATTAATTAGTTCAAATTCAATTAATTTCGATTTATCAACTCTATTGCTGATTCGGGAAGCTGTTCCTACTGAGAAGAGTAAGCAAGAAACTCGGCGATTGCTCCTTTCAAAGTATAATTCTTATTACTAGTTACGTTTCGTGATTACTGTCTTGTTCAGGATCGAAGAGCTTTCTCTATAAGCGAACTGTGAAGTAAGATAACAGTTGCTTACTTGATTACTTGGCTATATGAAAGTGTTATAATCACGCCGTATATATAAGATATATCTCACTAATTGATAATTGCACTTTATTACTCGCTTTTTAGTGAAGGAAAATGTCGTGATGAAACCTGCACATCTCAAAAGAATTCTGGGCATATGTGTAACCTGCCAATCCGCACTGGAGCAGCGTGGTAGGTCTTAGCTCCAACCCTTCGCTCTAAAAACGGAGAGAGGAGTCCTATGCCCAGCAGTGGGATAATAACAGGCCATTACTTTACTACGATACTGGCAGTTATTATTAAAGTATATTTTGCAAAAAATTGTTTTTCAGCACTTCAATTTAAGAATGTAAAATGTTATAAATCATTATAAAGCTGCATAATACCAATTTCTATAGGGATTCTTCTTGACAATGATAGGATATAATTAATTTTACAAGCAGACGTTAAACCTTAAGAAGCATTAAGCTCGGAATATGGATCTCGTGCTCATCAATCATTGTTAGTTATGAAATTTATGCGTTAGTGGTGTAGTTCTTGTGGAGGGTGATGATATATAAATAGGAAATCGTATAGTGTTTGGAGTATTTTACATACAGTACTATATGAACTACCTGAACGATTATCAAAGAACATCATCATTCTCCTGCCCTTATCCCATTCTAAGTGGGGTCGGCACATGTTCAAACATGTGGTCATATGATTTGGCTACGTATTTTACGACCGGCCGCCTGCCTGACATCAACATACCTTATTCGCCTGTTACGACACCTCGGTGAGAAATGAGGGTGGTCTATTCTATGCAGCCGGATACCACACGGAATTTACCTTAGTCACCTCTTACGACACCTCGGTAAGAAAGGAGGGTGGTCTATTTTATGCAGCCGGATACCACACGGCATTGACCTTAGTCGCCTCTTAGGACACCTCGGTGAGAAAGGAGAGTGGTCTATTCTATTCTGCCAGATACCACACGGCTACGATTATCAATGAACAATTGTAGTATTTCTTTTGTGATTTTCCAATAACAGTTCAAAAACGATTTTTGAAGGGGAAACTTCTTTCTTTGACGATGTGCACTTTTAGTGATGGGTAAAAATGTTAAACTAGCGTCAGGACATGTGATGTGAAAATTCGAAAGATGGAAGGAGAGTAGATCGCCGGCACGGCGTAGAAGAGGAAGTATCTTCTTCTATTTCTACCAGGCGTGAAAATGTATGCCTGCGCATGCTGTTTCGTTTGGGTGGCGCAGGGCGCTTGCGTGAAAGTAATTCTCATGTTTGATTACCATAGCCCAATAAATGAATATTATACTCTACCACATAAATGATCATGACTTTTACAATGATGAGTAAGCAATTTATCCCCCAAGGAGGAGGATTTGCCGAAACTAGGTTTTTCGATCTGATATTTCCTCTTCCACCTTCACACATCGTTTCATAACGTATTTTATTTTTATATTCTGGCTATCATTCTGTATATGCAACGGAACCAATTTAATCAACATAAAGTTATATGACACCATCGTAATAATGGATTAAGGGTCCTCATGCAGGGAATTATAATATTATATTTAACGAAAGCTAAATAAAAATGTTTTATTGTAAATATCAGACAAAAATCGACTTTGTGTGAACACAAATTAATGAACAAAAGATGGATAATCATGACTCTTGCTTTTAGGTATTATTTCATCACATACATTGGCGTGTGACGTAATGACATGTAAAGGTAGTGAGTGCTCTAAGAATTTCTTAATGCAAGCTTTGCTTTCTCTCAAATGGTTCCTTGGTTATTAAAAATAATATTTTAATGACTCTATGCCGAGCTAGCGTTAAATTAATACATGTTTCGCCTCAAATCCAAAGGATTATCTAGATTCTTGTGTTCGCTATAGGTTTTTGGTAACAATAATTATTTAATTGAAAATACTTTACTAAATTGAAATTTCAAAAAAAACATCTTTATTCAATTTAAAATCTTTAACATACAATAAATCATCATTAAGCGCCATATCATTCTCTTACCATCTCCTTATAATCCAGATTTCCCGGTTTCATTTTTGCAAAACATGGAGCGTATTCGCCATGATAAATACCCCTGAAATACACATAAATTTACTCCGCTCGCTGTTTTTGTCGTTGGATTAGGAAAATACATGGTGTATAAATATTTACTGTTATTGCATGTTACTGACTTGTGTTAATAGTAGGTACATATACATATATTAATGCCAATCGATAACATATAACGAATATTAATTCGTTATATTCCAATTTAAAATCATAAAATATTCTTTATTCAAGTGCTTTCAGTACTTTCGAGTCGTCAAATGTTTGTAAAGTAGCACTGATTCAGTGGTTTGCTCCTACCGAGAAGAATCAGCAAGAAACTCGGCGGATAATCTTTCTAAAAAAAAAAATTTGTTGATTACAAGTTAATCGGAGATGCTTGTGCGTAGCTGACTCCAATTAAAATATTCTGCTATCACTCAAATAAACTTCAATTGTATGGTAAGCTTTATCTAGCATCGTTTTAAGATAATTTCTAAACTTGTGTAAAGACAAGTCTAGATAATCTTGAGGAATATTGTTTAAAATCGTGTACCGAGACCGACAAATGATTTTCGGACCTTTTGGAGGCGTAAAATAGGGGTAATTTCTTTATTAGTTAGCTTAATATATTAATAGTACTTAAAATTAAATCAGCCATTATTTTTCAATTCTAACTGGATAAAAGCATTTGAAACGAGCGGTAGAATTATCCTGGTAATCTATTTCTAATTGACGAGAATACTCGGTCTCTTAAGAATTAATTTCAATGTTATCTATTTATAAACTGCCGTTGTGCAGTTTGATTTGTGCTATATTTTATATTCCAACATATTTATGGTGTATTGTTGTCGTTATTATGGAAACTCCGGGTCAGATAAAGACGATGTGACCTCATTTGTCTCAGTCAAGCTCACGCCCCAGGTAGCCCATTAATATAGCTTCAGAATTATCGCGATACATTTTGGTTCGCAATATACTGCTAATATTTTTTAGACGTCTATATATTTAACCAGAGTTTGCCATTTATTCTAACTTCAGAATTTTTTGTGCATTAATAAGTCAATGTGTTCGGAGGAAAAATAAATTGTGGAGGTTGACTAATTAATATATAACTATGCTTGCTTAGGCTGTGTGTCACTTTGAGGTTTTGTTGTAGAGTCTATCTCCTAATGATGGTTTGGGTGTGGGGCGAAACGATTGTTGAGTTTGTGATAGTGAACGTGTGTAGTGTTATTTATTAGTATATGTGTGTGTATTAGTATATGTGTTGTGGTGGAGGTTTGTGCATCTGTTTTTAGGAATTCTGCACGTATCAGGTATGAAAACGTTAGTTGATTCTATATGTAGCATTATATATTTTTATATTTATTTAATCGCGGATTATAGCGAAATAATTTCAGTATTACTTTTGTTTTATGGATCTCCCAAAAGTAACGCCTAATTCTATAAATCACTAATAAGTCAGTTATGCTTCCCTGTAACAGCTATTCTTAAAGATTGTATATTCTTCGAAACCTATCGTTATGTTGGACATAAAAAGAAGACAATATTGCGGAAAAACGAGGGAATAATTGGAATTTGGGACGACGAAGGTAATGAGAGCTTTTGGAAAAGAAAGTTTTGTGAAGACATATCGTCTTCTAATATATAAAAATGAATGTTTGTCTGTATGTCCTTTATAGACTCTGAAACGACTGGAACGATTTTAATAAGATTTTAAGACAATCTTTAGAATTAAGAGTAATTCGAAACCAGACTGAGCCACAGCAACGCGAGGTCTGACAGCTGATTTTAAATAAGAATGAGATGTAAAAGTGAGTATATGAAAATACAAACAGTGAAGGAAAGTAGAAATTTCATTAACTTATCGCGGTCAAAGGGTTTCTTACGTTACATGAAGATTAAAAAAAACGCAAAACGATTGCCATTCTCTATGATGAGATCAGGTATGGCAAGAATAACTTCTTGACATAATGACATAACTGTCATTACCGGAATTGATCATTACCGGAAAATGATCGTTAGATAGCGTTTTATAAATTACATGATAGGAAAAAGGACATAAAAGGTAAAGAAAAAACAACAATGACTTCTCTGTTGGCCGAAATTTTGTGGAATACTAAGAAAATGGCAATGTCATGGATCGAGGCAGGTGATATGCAAAAAAGACTAAAGTAGGTTCAAATTTAGTTTAAAACAAATAACAGTTTTTAAGAGAACCTTTAATTAGGGAGTATTTTGTCAATTATCATAAAATTAATAATGAACTAATATTACGAGATTTTATTAAACAAATTTAGGTCACTGATATTATGGAGATAAATTTATTTGTATATTAATAATATTAACACAATACTCAATTATATTATTAGAAGTTCAATTTTAAAAATATTAATTATTTTATGGCTTCAAAGTGTCAGAATGGCTTTTCTGTTTCTTTAAGAATCTTTTCTAGACTATTTAAGAAAATTACTATTTGTAAATCGTAAATAATATTCAATTGAGAGTGAGGTACTAAAGAAGGTGAGCCAACAAAAAATATGTCAATCGAAAAAAAGATAAAGGAAATAAGACTCCTAAGGATCTGTCTTTCTTCTTTATCTGTGACTAGACAAATATAAATTTAGATCTCTCACCTTGCCTCTCTTATTATTTTATGCACACTGGCCCATCTATAACTCCCCCACTCTATGTACCAAGATGATAATGAAATATTATCATCTAGGAATACCGTAAAAGCTACAGGGAAAAAACGAACTTTAGTACCTTGTCTTTGGTTAGAGCTAACAAACTATTGACAAAAAAATTACGTGGAAACCATTTAATATTTCATGATCATGTATAAACTACTTTGCTTCCTAAATAACTGTCGCTTTAATTCAAAGTATAATTGATTCATCAAAAAATTACTTTACTGATTTTTATTTTACCAGTCATTTATTGCTTTACAAAAGCGACTTAATTCATTCTATTAAATCCAAACTTAATCTTTACAACTCCTAATTAATTTTCTTTAATAATTTATTACAGTAAATTTTATAGTAAATGCCCAGCTTCAATTAAACGTAATTAGATGGGTATTGTTAAATTTCATCTTTTGTCTGAATTAAAGCGTCCATTTAAATTGTTAATCCTTTATGAATGCGTAAATGTTAGTCGAGAATGAAAATTATATATTCTATGTTTAAATTATTTAAAGTCAGTGCACTTTATAAATGTTAACTTTATTATGGAGCTCAATGTTTCAACGTTTGTAAATTTCTAATTTATTATAGCTGTTCCGAAAAACGTAAAAAAATATTAGAAATAAGAAGAGTTAAATATAAGAGTTAACCTTAAATAAGGTTATTTAATTAAGTTAACGTTAAACCAGCTTCGTTTCTTACCGAGGTTAAGACAGGCAGGCGGCCGGTCGTAAAATATCTAGCCAAATCATGTAGCATGCCAAAAAATAATTTTAACATGTTGTGCCGACCACACTTAGAGTGAGATAAAGGCAAGAGATGATCATATGTTATTAAAAATAAATTATAATCTTAACTAAGAGGTAAAAAATTATAACGAACAGTAAAAAACAGTTTAAATATACTTACGTAATTGCTTGTTATCGTAGAAGACGTTTATAACTGTTTTAATTTATTTTTGCAGTTCAAACTTATTTTACTGATGTGATGTGTTTAACAATATATTATAAATCGCATTTATGGTTGGTGGAGAAAAAACATATAAGTACATATAAAAATTAATAATGCTACAAATAAAATTCAAGATTGAGAGGTTTTAAGTATGAGCATGTAATAATTTACTTTAAAAAGGTTGCTTTCCCATTGTCTACTTAAAAATATATAATATGACAGAATACCTCAAACATTCCTGTGTAACTAAAAAAATACTTAGTAATATAATGACACCCAACAAGAAACGTACAAAAAAGAGCAGAATAATTAATAATCAAGAAAAATTCCTCAAATTCTGTACTGATTTTGAAAAATCAATAGTGATAAATAGTTTCATAAATCGTGGATGGGAGCAGGTATCTTCTGATGAAGATTGGAATGTTTACTGGTCAAATACACTAAACTGTCGAACGCTATTTAATCTGGAAAATGGGTTCAGATTTCAAGATAATCAGCTTATTAATCATTATCCTAATCATTACGAATTAGTACGTAAAGATTTGCTGGTGAAAAATATACGGCGTTATCGAAAAGACTTAGAAAAAAATGGCAATCATTTAGCAGAAAAAATTCAAGAAACACTTCCTACTGGTCAGATTGTAACACGTTATTTATATTTAGATTTTGTACCTACAACATATATCCTCCCAACAGACTATAATATATTCGTCGAAGAGTATCGCAAATTTCCACATTCGACGTGGATTTTAAAACCTTGTGGTAAATCCCAAGGAAATGGAATATTTTTGATAAACAACTTATCCAAGTTAAAAAAATTGTCTCGAGACTCAAAGAAATTCTTAACAAATAATCTATCAAGTAAAGATACGTACGTTATATCTCATTACATAAAGAACCCGCTTTTGATAGGAAGAAAGAAATTCGATTTGAGAATATACGTTTTAGTGACATCATTTCGTCCTTTAAAAGCTTATATGTTTCGAAAAGGCTTTTGCAGATTTTGTTCAATAAAATACGATTCGAGTGTAACAGAGCTTGACAACATGTACGTTCATCTAACTAATGTTAGCGTACAAAAACAACGTGATGAATATAATAGCGAGCATGGAGGTAAATTGGGACTTAATAACTTTAAGCTTTATTTAGAGGGTATTAAAGGTCAAGAAGTAACTAAACGTTTGTTCGAAGATATACAATGGTTGATAATACACTCTCTAAAAGCAGTTGCTTTAGTTATGTCAAACGATCGTCATTGTTTTGAGTGCTATGGTTACGACATAATTATCGATAACAATTTAAAGCCATGGTTAATAGAAGTAAATGCCTCTCCATCTATGACAGCGACAACCGCTAATGACAGAATACTTAAACATAAACTTATAGAAAATATATTATCCGTTGTTTTGCCTCCAAACGGCATTCCTGATGTGCGATGGAATAAAAACCCTACACCCGAAGCAATAGAAGACTTCGAAATACTCATCAATGACGATTTCGTGCATAAAAAAGAATTTACTGAGTGACGAAAATAAAAATTATATGATATAATATAAAATTATTATCTTTATAAAAAATATTAGATTTTCCCTGTAATATTTATTTAAAAAATTTATATATGTATTATATATGTGAATGATTTTTTTCATCCGTTTTACTAAACAGAAGCTAAGATCACTAGATCGTGAATATCTCGCCATGCAGGATCAATGATAATATACTTCCTAACATTGCTTTAAGGCTGCAAAATTTTTGATATCAATTTAAATAAATTTTATTAAAAATTGATATTAATTTAAATTTAAATTGATATTTCTATGCTTTATTTGTAAATAATATAGACAAGTAGTTGTGTGCGTAAAAACTGGGTCACAAAGTTTTTCTCTCATTAATCTAATTATACAATAAACCTTTCCTCTATATTGCTCCACAACCTCCACAATCTTCCAGTGAAAGTCCCATCAAAATCGGTGTAGCCGTTCCAGTTCCGTTCCATACTATTAACCTAAGCCTTACTCAAAAATCTTTAAGTAATAAGCATACCAAAATCTGATAAGATTTTGAGAACATACACTTCTCGCTTTTGATGATTTTGATTTATAATATATACTCAACCGTTACCATTAATCTGTTACATTGCGTTCGATACTCGTTTCGATAAAATTAATACTTAAAGAAGTAGAAGCATTTATAACGAAAATATGTCAACGCAGCTAGTGTAATATACAAATCAGTTTTTTACTACGTCCGGTGGACTAAATACATAACTCATAACATAAATATACCCTTTTCCTCTCGAATTACGACGAAACTCATTCTAGTCGTAAAGGCTTTACGAAAAATAAAGGCGAAGCTTTTTGCTGTTCCGCGTAATTTGCTTCAACGGTTTAAGTTTGCTTCCGACAAGGTTACGTTACAAAAAGGTAGTCATTTGTCTCACTCGGGGCCTACTTGTGACAAGCGAGGCTCTCGCTTTGATTTATGACATTGTTTTGAGGAACACCAAAAATATGTGTTATGTTCAAAATTTTAAAAATTTTAAATGTGTCGGTTTTCATTAAGTGTTTTTATTATAATGTAAGTCCGTTTACACATAGTTATTATGTAAGATTGTATAAAAAAATTATTACGCTTTTGATGAATGAATTATGTCTTTAGTAGTTTTATGGCGTAAAGATAAATATACTTATATTATTACTAGCTGATAGGGCATTTCTAGGGAATTTCTAGTGTATATTATAAACAAATTTATAAAAACACAAAAAAATATATAAAACCCGTATCACTTAGAGGTACAAAAAATAGATTCTATACATTATATAAAACTTCTAAATCGATCGAGCCGTTTCGAAGGAGTGTGGCAATTAAAATTATGATACGAAAATTTTATATATAAGATAGCTTTAACACGGAAATCATAATTTTTGTCAAAATATAACGATTTGGACATATACTCTATATTTTTTTCTATTAGTACCGAACTAAAATAAGTTGTTGTGGTAACTTATAATTTTTTCGACTTCCGATGTGTTGGTTAAAATAACATAATAAAAGGATTATAATCTTAGGCATGAAATGCTTAAGGAAACTAACGTATTTAAGTCAATACAGATTATTGCTGTATCCGTCTAAATAACTTTAACGCATCGAACGAGTTACTTTTTAGTAAATATTATCATATTGACACTAATTAACATACAATATTAACAAAATATGCAATTGAACCCTCTCGTTAATCACTCTGTTTATTGCTGAAAACCGAATGAAAATCTGCTCAGTAGTTTTGAGTAAATCGCGAACGGACAGAGAAAGCGGCATGGAACTTTGTTTTATAATATGTAATGTTTACAAAGAAAATATACTAGTATATGGGAAAACAAATTAATGATGAGATAAGGTATAGTATAATGTCAATATGGAAGTTAGTACCGTTATTTGATCAATAATCCCTTAGATGCACGGTGGACGCAAAACTTTGCGTAGTATAGTTCCATACGCCTTACAATAACTCGTGTAAAGAAACGTGCTTAAAATATTGAGTAAAATAAAGTGACAATTTAAATTATAATGAATTCAGAAGGAAAGAAAATAACCACAAACATCTATGGTAGAGTAAACGCACCACTAGAGAGATGCCGAGTGAACTTTTGCACAGATATGGAAAAATCAGTACTGATGAGCAATTTTGAGAGGCGAGGCTGGCATCAAGTTGGACCCGATGACGAATGGAACTTTTATTGGTCATCAACTCAAACTTGTCGAAATTTATTCAGCGTTGAAAGCGGCTATCGTATGAACGATAATCAAATGATCAATCACTTTCCTAATCATTACGAACTATCTAGAAAGGATTTACTCGTGAAAAATATTAAAAGGTATCGCAAGGAATTGGAACGAGACGGGAGCCCTTTAGCCGAAAAAGCGGAAGTCGTCTTACACGGAGGGCAAGTAGTTACACGCTACGTTCATCTCGATTTTATTCCAGTGACATTTGTTCTCCCAGCGGACTACAACATGTTTGTTGAGGAATATCGTAAATCACCGCAGAGTACGTGGATTATGAAACCCTGCGGAAAATCCCAAGGCACCGGGATCTTCCTTATAAATAAACTATCGAAACTAAAAAAATGGTCGAGGGAAGCGAAAGCCCCTTTTCACCCGCAACTTAGTAAGGAAAGCTATGTTATTTCACGTTACATCGATAATCCTTTACTTATCGGTGGCAAAAAGTTTGATCTGCGGTTATACGTATTAGTGACATCATTTCGCCCACTAAAGGCTTACCTTTTTCAACTCGGATTCTGTAGATTTTGTACAGTCAAATATGATACAAGTGTTACTGAATTGGATAACATGTATGTCCACCTTACTAATGTAAGTGTACAAAAACACGGGGGTGATTATAATAATATACACGGTGGTAAAATGAGTGTTCAAAATTTGCGTTTATTTCTGGAAGGCACTAGAGGTCGGGCTGTCACTGAAAAGTTATTTGCCTCGATTCAATGGCTTATTGTGCACTCTTTGAAAGCAGTATCATCTGTGATGGCGAATGACCGACACTGCTTCGAGTGCTATGGATACGATATAATAATAGACAACCAACTCAAGCCCTGGTTGGTGGAAGTCAATGCTTCACCTTCCCTGACATCAACAACTGTTAATGACAGAATAATGAAATATAAGCTGATAGACAATATTTTGACAGCTGTTCTGCCTCCAGATGGAATACCGGACGTGCGTTGGAACAAAGTACCAAATGCGGAGGCTCTGGGAAGTTTTGACTTATTAATTGACGAAGAATTGATCGAAAAAGAAGATTCCTCAAACATAGCCGGCCGAAGCACGAGAAATAGTAAAAAATAGTGTAACATGCAGATATAAAATAAATATTGTGGTTGACATTTTATCGTAAATAAGTTTTCATATGAAAGCAATTTGAAAATTCATGCTTATATTTTCAAATTTCATGAAATTTCTTTTAAATTTCAAACCTGAAAAAATTCAAACTTAATCAAAGTAACCAATCAAAATAATATAATAAATCAATTGAAAATTTAACTGAATAATTTCGGTGGCAGGTTTATAGGTTTAGGATGTTTTTAATGCGGACTTGCTTTTTCTTGTTAGTTTATTTTACAACTTGTATTTATAAATCTGATTAGAGATGTCACCGAGGCAAGGCAAGGTAGTTCAACATGAAAACGTTAAAGTTTGTTTTAACTAAAACAAATATCAAACAGCTTATATACAAGGTTTTTAGCAATACAATAATATTATGCTATACATATATGCTATAGCTTGACAATGTATGTAGCTCCATTTGAGAAAATAGAAATCGTATTCATTTACAGTACATTCTATTATTAAACCCAGCCATGAGATTAATATTTTATATGTCATATATAATATTCTTAATTAAAACTGTATTTAAATGTCAGTACGTTTATAATAAATTAACATAATGATATATTGTGTTGGCGAACGATAAAAGAATAATCGGAACAGAAATAGTTGCTGATAGAAAAGAACATAAAATAAATGGTTTTAATTTGGGAGTGCAATAAATAAATAGTTATATTTCTCTAGTAACATTACATAGTTAATCCGAAGATAAAATATCAAAGAACATTTTGTATAACATGATAGCAAGACATTTTCCAAAAAATATCAATAAAAGAAAAGTTGTATAAATAAACGCGAAGAGATTATTATAAAAACTATTTTTGCTTGTTTTATAGATGAAATGTCCTTAAATTTATGAATATTGTATCCACACTAATATTACAAATGCGAAATTTAGTCCCGTTCCCGGAAAAAAAACGGGACATATCTTCTATGTTAACCCGGTATACGAGTATAAGCTTCAATTGTTCCAAATTTCATGAAAATTGTTCTAGCTGATTATCTGTGAAAGCATAATAGACAGAGAGACTTTTGAATTATACAATAATATTAATAATATTAAGACTTACAGTATCGTGTGTAGATCTTTATCCAAATTTGTTTCTACGATCAAAAATTTTTTATTATGCCAGTATTGCAACTTTCATTTTATAACAAAGCAGTTAAAAGATGATGTAAAATTTTACCTCGATAAAACCGAATAACGGTTATAATGAAATAGCAAACTCAGCGAGAATTCGTAGCGCAATTGAATTTCGGATTATCTTATATTATCCGGTATCGGTATCAGGTCTTCATTTGGACTTAACTTTTAAAAACTACTAAATATTAGTTTAATTCCATACAAAATATTGTTTATTCAAGTAAACTTGTAAATAAGTGCTTTTGAATCGTCAACTCTACTGCTTGTTCGGAAAGTTGTTCCTACCGAGAAGAGCCAGCAAGATACTCGACGGTTGCTCTTTTCAAATCATAATTCTTATTACTAGTTTACATATACATTACTGTCTTATGCAGGGTCAAAAGTAACTATGTCCACGAATTCTTATCGTCTAAGTAATCCTCAACAGTATAGTAAGCTTTTTGTATTAGCATTTTTATTATAGTGTTTTTAAACTGGTCCAAAGGCAAAGCTAAAATCGATCAATCAATACACTGATAATTTCCTATTGTAATACCAGTCTCATTCGGGGTTCAATACAAAACGGCCTTTTGCTATCCCACCGTTGGGCATAGGCCTCCTCTATCCGTTTTTGAGTGAATGGTTGGAGATATCCTCCACGCTGCTCCAATGCGAATTGGTTGGTTACACAAGTTGGTTAACCAAGCAGTTCGCATTGAAGTTTTTCGCAATTCGCAATTCGAGTTGCCCATTTTTATGCTTTTAGGAAATTGAAATCTCTATTATAATTAAATCTGATCGCCTAGCTACTTGTCATTTTATTATTGTGATATTGTATTATTGTGGTATTTACCTGATATTTTATTCACCACCCGTGTCATAATGATATTTAATTACGAAGAAAACTTGGTCTATTTTCAACAAATTTCATATTTATAACATTAAAGGAAACTGAATGCTATAAATATTTTTAACGAGCAATATATAAACCTACCTACAGGTAAAAAAACTTTAATGACTTTTTTAATTTCATTTTATGTTAATCTCCTGGATTCTGTTAATTAAAATTATAATCAAACTCTGTCATTTGCGTAATCCGGTTTACCTCATTTCGTGGTTCCTGAAGGAAATCACAAAAAAGCTTCGTCCTTTCCGTCTACAGTACATTGTATGAATGTTCCTCGCAATTATACTACGAAATATATAAAGATTATAATTAAATTATTACTTTTGTGTTATGGATCTCCGCAAAATAACGCCTAATTCTATAAATTACAAAATATATGTATCTCTATCAACAATTAAATACAGGTTCCTTAAAGTAATTATAAAATAACATGAGTTGCTAAATCAAGACATATTGGAATCATCGTAATTATTTTGTTTAAAAAATATAAATTACGGTTAATCAAGTAAATAATCCTTCTTGTTTTGTAATAATCATATCTTTTTTTTATTATTGCTTATTAACTTTTTTATATTATAATTTAGCAGTACGCATAAGTAAATGCACTGCGAATGATTTTTAAATATTGAAATTTACAGATATATACCTAAATTGAATAGAGATGGAATTACTCACAGAGCCTAAGGCGCGATTTTAAGGTAAAAAAGAGGAAGCATATCAAGCAGTCTAGCAATATACTTTCTAAAATATATAAATATAATATTTTATGTTATATTATTAATATATTAAAATATATTTAATAAATAAATATAGATTATTAACAGCGCGCCTAAAATATGCATTGAATAATTGTTATTCCAACTGAAGTTATATTTAAAAAAAAATAAAGCTTTTATGTATTCCGAATTAAAAAGTAAGTAACTATACTATAGAGTCACAGAATATCAATATTCTATGTCTATGGCTTCCCGCAAAAGGTGTTTCCGTTACAAACGATGTACGTAAAAGGATCCTTTTAACCTCGTGTGTAGAAATGGTGCTTTCAGGGTTTCGTATTATTGCGTAACAAGTAGTTCCATATTTATTGTTCAGTTTTATACGAAGAGGAATAAATAGCTGATAAAAATAATATATAAACTCAGAAATAAAGGTTAAAAGAAAAGTTTTCACCATTGTTGCCATTTCTACCTCACTTGGCCGTGGTGCATGCCGAAAAAGCGAGAAGGCTTTGCTAACCAATTATTGGTGGTATAACGAACTTTCTTGCTAATGGTTATTAAAACAACGTGAAGTGTAATTAATAACGTGAAGGATTAAACAAAATTTATTTTCTGTACAATCTATTCTAGAAGGGATTGTGCCAAAATAATATTATCATTTCTTTTGTAGTATGGATTTCCGTAAAATAATACCTAAATTTGTAAAGAAGTAACTTATATTTATTTTGATATTGCAAGATAAATATGAATTCGACTATATAATTATTTAAAAATTTTCCATGTTGGTTACTTACGCCTCGTAAGCACGGGCGTAAAAAATACGTTGCGTTAAAATTCCGCAATAGGCACTATAAGAAGTTTCGAATGGTATATTCGTCTTAACGCCTACGCCTACTGCCTAAATTGCAACACTGCTCGAAAAAAATACTTCGCGTTTTAAAAGCGCTGCCTTCTGAATAGATATCTGGGTACACATTTGTTTCATTGCGACGTAATTTTAACGCACGGTAAAAAAAACCTCTCGTGCGTACGAGGGGTTAAAGTAACATTTTCAGCATATCATGAAATGTGGTTTTAATATATTTTGAATAACCGTTAAAACACCGTTTTGAGATAATTATTAAAACTATTTAAAATGGTGTTATTTTAATTCGAACTTCAAATTTTATCCAAGTGCATTTTATTAAAATGATTCATTGTTATGGTAGACTGGTGTTAACCTAGTTTATTGTTTAAAATAATACTAAGGAAGGGTTCAATCAAAATGTATTCATACAAAAAATCCCATTTTAAAGAGTTTATAAGCTAAATAATACATTCATTAGTTAAGAATTACAAGAATAACACTAAATATTATTATATTTTTGGTATACGTAACCGTTACTCTCAGATCTAAAAAAGGGAAAATAAAGTGCAAGAAATTAAAAAATATATCATTTGTCTGTCAAATTCACACAAAAAACGCTCACACTGACTTGCAAAACTAAGCCGATCCCTTTCATCAGCAAACAGACACTCATAAGAATTGCAGGACTTTATTTTATTAATTTATAAAGCTCATCATGCCTTCGTGATACTGAAAAATCAATACCTCGCCATATAAAAAAGTGGAAAAGGATGTAAAGGAAATGTATGTAAACAAAAATGTATGTAACTTAAAAATTCACCTGAATTTGTCACCTTTTTTATGATCTGAGACGTCGGTAAATGATTTCTAAAACGCTCACTGACAAATAAAGGTGTTGCATATAAGAAAAATTTAATATTGCCATAAACAAGAGGCATACTACTTGTATGAATACGTTGAATTTCTCCTGTCTCCAAATGTTAAATATCGAAATCTTGAAAACCGAGAGGATGATGTTTCTTATGGGCGACCCTTACGGGATTCTGAACACGCGGCATTATCGACGCTCTTCGATTGCTTGTAGCTTGGACATTATCTTCAGCGCGAGTGCCAGGCATTATAGAGAAGCGTCTGCAATTTTAGATTAAAAATTAAAACTAACTCATCAATATTACCCTAATCCATCTTTTTTACTAAACGTTAATTATTCCGAAAAAATATCGTTTACTCCACAATGTCTGGCGCTATTACTTTTCTATTGATTTTATTTTTTTCGTTGTTGAAATCGATGAAGTACACTTTGTTGTAAAAAATATATATTTATACAATGTACAAAAATTTAGGTTTTGTCGTTAAAGTTTTTGGCAGTACGGCTTTGCTTTGCTTTGCTTAACTATGGGTGAAATCTTCCATCAGAAAGAAGTAGCTCAATAAATATTTCTAATTAACTTTCTATCATTTTAACATAGCATTGGCGCCGTAAATTTAGAAAGTTCTAAGGATGAATGAATAATATTTTACCTTGAAGCGGGTAGTACGGACATTCTTCTGAAAAGATGTTCAGCTGCCTGACGCAAATCATCGTCTTGCATTAAACTAACCATGGCTTTTTCGCGTTTCTCCAGCATTGAACCAGTTGACCCTACTTCACCTTCAAGCGATATGTCTACGCACTGTCAGTCATACAATTAGGATATTAATAGTAAAAAAGTTTGTATTCAACATTAGACTTACATATAATTGATACAATCACATATAGTACCCGGCAATGAATAATGCACACGAGAACTTAGAACGAAACAGCCGGCCAATTCGGTTTCGTAGAGCGCTGTCACTGTCACGGGTTCGGCAGTCAGTGCGACAGAGACAATGCTCTATGAAGCAGAATTTAGCCGATTTCTCTCTCTGAGCCTCGATGTGCATTACTTATTGCCACGTACTATACATAGTGGATGTAATCAAGAATGCACATAAGATAATAACCACATTGTTAGTTATACCATGTAGGTACACGTTAGATAAGATTGTCAGCTTTTATTATAAATAATTATATATTATTCCAAAAAAAATTTTTTTAAAGAGTGACTGTGGGGTTTCTTGCTGGTTTTTCTAGGTAAGAGCAGCTTTTCGAACTAGTGGAAGCTTCATTAAAATTTGACGATTCAAGAGGGCTTGTAAAAGCTAATTTGAGAATAATTTGACGTCGAAGACAAAAGTGAGAAGAACATATTAATTTCGGCAAAAAGAAGCTTTGAAGGTTTGAGGATGGATATTAAGTAAAGGCAAAGCCACTTTCAAAATCATCATGTAAAATTTCCATAGGGTAGGATATACAACAGTATTATATGTTTAATTTCTGAGATTTCTATTAAAATAAAATGTTGGGCTCTCAAAATACTAGACCCTTTCTGTTCGTTTGGACGCGAGAGAGCGGCTTTATTGCTTCCGGTTGTTCGTAATTTTACTGAAATATCTTACTTCAGAACGTTCCTATAGTTTGCCTACAACTTCTACTGGTTTTTAGCAATTTAGGAACATTTATATCAGAATAAAAATTATGAAGAAAGATGTCAAGGCATTAACAATGTAACAGGGCTTGACAGGAATCTATCTTACAATGTAATCTTGAAAAAAAACTACAGAAAACACGGACCAAGTTAATAGGTCCGCGCGATTTATGCTATTTATTTCCTTTAAAAATTATACGTTTAATTGTTATTTTAAATGTATTAAAAGTGAAGGCAAATATTAAAAAAAACTGCCAAACATCTCAATCTTTAGATTTCAAATCTCACCGAAACAGCATGATGGGTTTAGGCTTGATATCCTACAGTAGATTAAGCGAGAGATTAATATTAATACCTACCAATATGTATAACAGGCTATGACTTAACATTTCATATCATGAGATCATGATTATGAGATTATTATGATTATAATTATGAGGATGTCAACATTTCATACCGTATCAAAAAATGCAGCGACATCTGCAAACCCAAATGAACGAGCTAAGCTTGCGCCTTCAATTAGCAGTGCGCGACTTTCGGGCCTATTATTTGACAGGATATGACACCGCGCTAATAGAAAGGTTGCGTTCAACAGCCACTCATGTTTGTTCGATGATTTAGCTTCTGTAATATATAAATGGGCTTAAAAACATCTTCATGAGCTAACTTCTATGGCGCTATGTATGTATGTTTAAGTGCGAATTTGTTCCAAGTATAAAATATAAATTCATCAACCAATTTTCATTTAATTTCTTATGCCGCCCCGTAAAATGTCTTTACAAATCTGAACCTCAGATATCTCTCTTTTACCCCGACGATCAAATAACGATCGCCAACACAGATACACGTAATACACACACAGCATCTTCGCCGGCGAAGACGAGGTCCCAGTTTTCTGACGTCGGTCGGTCGTGGCTTCTCGTCACCCTTCCGACGCCGCAATTACTAATCTAAATCATACCAACCCTCCACTACACATCGCCCTAAGCCGTCGTCCGGCCTCACAGGAGGCACCCTTAGGACGACGTTCCCCGACTTAAGTAGAGCTTCTGCGCTCTACTCTCTGCATTTCGCAACCTCGATGATGCTTATGCGCTCGCCCGTCCCGCCCGGTGACGCTGTAAAAGCCATTAGGGCTAACAGCATACAGTCAGTTCGAAAAAAAAAAAAAGATATCTCTCTTCTCCCTTTTACACTTACAATTCTCTCGCTCACACTCTCCTACGTCCTTTCCATGCAACACCCTAACGTTCCATCCCCACATTCGGCTGTCCTGATATTATGACAATTGTTGTATTTAAAAAAATAATTAGTGACATAAATTTTGGTATATATTTATTTGTTTTCATTTTACTTTTTTCGTGTCGACTTTTATTTAATGCACATATTGATATATGTATAGACGTATATACTTGATTAGTAACTTTCTACTTATTCCAGATACTTTTTTACTGCAATTGCTAATTACTGTATTATCATATTTATGTGACATCATTGAGTACTATATTAAGCAAATAAATAAAATTTATACCAGCTTGACATTTCATAGCATAAAAGCGTGCTCTGTGTGCTTGTTTAGTGTCAACATGCAGACGTGCCAGTTCGTGTAGGACATAGCAACGTTCGGGTGCTTTGGCGCTGAGAATAAGGCTGCGTTCCAATGCACGTAGCCGACGTCTTGAATATGAAAAATAGATTACACTTAGAAAACAGCGTACACTTTACGTGTACGCTGTTTTTTAATGTATCTATACTAACACATTTAAAAAGTAGAAATAACACAATGAATACAATTCCATTGATTAGGATAGATGGTTGAATTTTGTTGGAACTTTAAAGTTTCATAATAATTTATACGAGGTCTATGAAAGCCGTGATGACTGATCGGTCAGAGCGAAATTTTGTCTTAAATGTTCCTCGGTATAAACACTGGAAAGGAAACTCTAAGTTATATAAAAAACATTTCTGAAATTAACATCAGACTGTTACGGTGAATTTATTTGTTTACAGTGCAGGGGGAAACTTAACTCACCAGTCGGATGGTATAATAGAAAATTTTTATAATCTCTTAAGTCTATTTATAATATATATTTTTGCTACGAAATCAACGAATGTTATTAAACTTCATTGATAGCTATCGAATATAATTTCCAGTTTTTTTTTGGGTCTCTCCAATGGGTATTCTAAATAAAGAATTCATCAATAAGAGACTTACTTAGCGTCGCGTGGGGGCGCTGGAGGTCGTGTACGTAAAATTGAATCATGGCTGGGTTCATGCGATATTGGTATTCCCAACAGAATAAACGCTCTTTTCTCACGATCCGACTCGCTCATTTCTTTGCGAACACGTTTCTGTGAATGGAATTCAGTTGGAAGACGGGGTGTACGATCGGAGTTTATGAACAATATTATCTTTTTTTCGTTTTTTTTTTACAGTATTTCTTGATGTTTTGGAATAAAATATCATAATGAAAACATTTTTTTACTATACTTTAATTAGGTACACCGCTGTGTGGAATTCAGCTGAGTTGAATAGATCATCCTATTTTTCTTACCGAGGTGTACTTAAAGGCGACTAAAGTAAATTGATTTCAGGCAGGCGACGCGTCGTTAAAACCTAGTCAAATCATATCCTCACATGTTTTATAGCAGCTTCGGTTTAGCAACGCTGTATTGTTTATGCAAAGTCGCCATTTCAAAAATTGGGCCCCCAACGTTCATTGGTTCTTTTAATTAAGAGCGGCACCTATTTCCACAGTTCAGTTTCATGACGTTATGAGAAACATAGCTTTTTTAGTTTTGCTATATCTTGACATGTATAATTTACTCACACTCATGCAGGACATAGTGTGTCAATAAGCCCGCTAGAGAATGTAAGTAGTTCCACTTTCCATATTAAAGTTAATACAATATGTACCTGATCTAAGAACGCTTGAGCTACTATGTCGTATAACTGCTGCAAGAACTTCTCTTTTCCCGGTAACATATTCGATGGTATCCTCGTGATCTGTTCCATACCAAACTCTACGGCCTCTACGCACTTTGAAGTATCGTGTTTCTCATACATTTCTTGGGCAGCGTTCAGTAAGCGTTTTGCATCCGTTATGTGCTGACGTTGAGCGTTACCAACTCTTTGCTTACGTGCTTTAGACAGTCTTGACCTTGCTGTTGCTTCAAATGCTCTGGCAGCATATAGCGGTCGACGTTCTCGAAGGACTGCCTGGTACAATTTATATATTTTGAGTTTTGTTCTACTCTTTAAAGTAAAAGGTCTAATATTGGCGTCTATTTCATCCTAATGCTATCTACTCTAAGGCCGGGTACCTCAGCTATAGTGCCGAGCAGCAAGGTTTAGAATACAAGACTATTATTGGCGCGCTTTTCCAAACCAGTTGTAGCTTCGTTGTAATTTGACGATTCAAAAGTGCTTGTATGTGAGACGAAACACAATAGGAATGTTACAAAATATTCATAAATCAACCAATAAACTTATTACTTCTCAGCAGTGCTCGAAAAAGACACAATACGAGACACTTAATGAAGGAAAAAACAATAAACTTGTAGGATCATGCAGTTGAGAGGCTAAATGGATGATGGAATACATTTTTAATGACCTGGAGATTAAACAAAAGTAATAATAAAATTATTTTGCAATAATCCGCGATACTGGATACCTGGAGATTAAGCGGCAGATAACTATATATTTATAATAAGTAAAGTGGATATAATTGTATCAAAGTTACACAAAATTACAAATTCCAGCACAGTTTGCAAAGCACACAAACAAAATAATGAGTCCGAAATTTGGAACCATAATGACTCAGGAACGGCGCAAGGCACGCAAAAAAGTATAAATAACATCTTAATTTTAAGTTAATAATATATAATATACTTGTCGCTTTTCGATATCAGCCAACGCTTTGTGAGCCAATTCTTGCAGTTCCCGAGAGCCCTGTTTGTTCGCGGAGTTCAGTTTTTCATCCTTACATAACGCTCTAAGGAAATATTTGTCATGGGCCATTTGCTCCAAATATTTCGACGCCATTAACCGGGATGTATGTTCGGCCTTTTGCTTTTCCACACGAGATATTTCTTGGATCTAGAATATTTATGAATAGAAATGGATAACTAACTAATAACTACTTATAACAATATGTACATTTTTTATATAATTTATAGAATTTTGTCTTCGAGCCTATCTCCTGATGATGCTTCGGTGGCGGTGGTGGAAGTTTGGGTATGTGTTTTTACGAATTCTGCATGAATAAGGTATTAAAACGGATAGTCCGCTCTACATTTAACGTTATATATATTTTCTATTTACTTATTCGCAGATTATTTCATTATTCCTTTTGTACAATTTTTATATTACTTGTAAACTTCATTACAGAATTTCAAAATAAATTATATATAACATGGTCGTACCATCTGCCCTTTTGATCTTATAGAACTTTAATATAAGTCCAAAATCTTACTTGTTGCGAAGATTGAGGTTGCATTCTACTTTTACGTTCTAGTACTTTTGTTATGGCTGAATCTTCCTTTGATCCAATCAAAGGAATTAAATTGCCCATAGAAGATAGTACCCTCTCGGCACTTTTACCAACGCACTCTCGAATCTAGAGAAAAACTCATTAAGCTGGTATGAAACATTCATTCACACATTACATAATTTATACCATTAGGCGTTACTTTGCGGAAATCCATAATACTAAAGTAAAAGGTGTCAGGGGTGCTAGTTTTTCATCTAGTTTTATTTAGAGTTTAAATAGTTTATTGAAAGAGAGTATACTGCCGACAAACTGCTTAGCAGTTTGGCAGGATAAATATTCAAGAAAACTATGTTTAGTTATAAAGAAAGATATATAAATAAAAATAATAAAATAATATAAATTATTTTGCTATATTTATAGCAAAATATTGTCATACATTACACATTACGATACGTAAGGTTTACTAAGCAAACTTAAAACCTGAACTAAACTGTTTCACTTAATTTCAAGGTCTTAGCTGTTTCCATTTGTACCTTTTCGCTACAAATATGAATGTAATGACTAGTTTAATCTAAAATAACAATTAAAGTACTGCAAGGCAAGTAATGTAATATTGCTGAAACTATATATTCTTTAGCTACAAAAAACAAACTGCTTCAGAAAGCAGTTTCATGATGCTGCATGATTCAGAAATCGTCGTAAATTTGGTACTGAATAGTCTTTTTCAGAGTACCCATTATACTATACCATTACATCGTTTAATTTTCTTAACATTGTTCAAATTTTATAATATAAATATTTTCTAATTAGAATGAGTCTGTGTGCACATGTGACTACACATTACCCTTTCGCTATTAATCTTTCTAAAAATATTGGTACAATCTAAGCTTATGTACCGAATTAACCTCGTCCTCCTGCCCTTATCCCACTCTAAGTGGGGTTACCACAACATGTTACATGTTGTCACATGTTTTGGCTACGTATTTTACGACCGGCCTCCTGCCTGACGTCGACTTACCTTAGGATGGTCTATTTTACTCAGCCGGATACCACACAGCGGTTCGACTTACCTCGTCACCTCTTACGACACGTCGGTAAGAAAATGGGGGTGGTCTATTCTACTCAGCCGGATACCACACGACATATGTACCGGATTAACATATAGACTAAAAGAATTTCCGTTTTTTTCTTCGACAACACGTAAAAATATATTAAAACTAAAAACTAAAAAAAATAAAAAAATTAAATAACAATGGCACCCTCATTAACGAGCAGATAAAAGTCTCTAGTTTAAGCTTGTTGCACGTGTTCCGAGGTAAAATAAAGGGTGGGGATGAATCAAGTACTATTTAACAACGCTTGTTTGGATAACGCTTCGCTTTGCGATTTTGTCGTGGAGTCTATCTCCTGATGATGCTTCGGTTGCGGGGCGAAACGATTGTTGAGTTTGTGATAGTGAACCTGTGTAGTGCTTGTGTATTGTGGTGAAAGTGGTGGAGGTTTGTGCATGTGTTTTTACGAATCCTACACGTGTCGGGTATGAAAATACTGATAGTCCACTATACATTAAACACTATATATATTTTCTATTTACTGTATCGCGGATTATAGCAAAATAATTTTATTATTACTTTTGTATTGTGGATCTCCGCAAAGTAACGCCTAATTCTATAAATTATTTAAATAATTAAAGTTGCCGCGAACAGACTCACGGGTAAAACTAGTTTTATATATGTAGCGACTACAGTTTAACTTAAGCATTAAACATTATAAGCACTAATTAGGCTGTCTGGAGCTGTTTAAATCAAAACTTGTACCGTTTCTTCGGCACATCTGGCACAGTCTGCAAAGTTTGGTGGCAGTTTCCTCTCCCGCTGGCCTCGATATGCAAGCACCAAGGCGCGCTCAAAGGAGCACTTTTCATATTCTGTTTGTGCTCTTATTTGCAAAGCTGTCAAGTTGTCTGGTTCCAGTTCTGAAAGAAGTTTGGAAGTTGGAAATTAAACATCGTTTAAATTTTTAAAGAAATTTTAGTAAAGTATTTGCTTTGACCGTCGCGAGCCAGTAAATTGAAGTAAGTTGGACATCAAGCATGATTGAATATAAACTTTACTTTAAAAAAAATTGTGGATTAATAAATCTTCTGAAACTCTATTTCGATTATTTAATATAAGGAAATACAGTGTTTGTGTTTTATTAAGCAAGTCTATAAATTAAACACTGATCTTATTGGATTTGTTTAGTTTGATTTCTGATTTGTTTTATAAATATGCAATCTCCAAAGCAATAATAGTAATGTCATAATAGTTCATCGATATTATCTGATTCAATCAGTTTTTATTTATTTCTCTTTTACAATATTATTAATCTTAAGTACGTTTTACAATTAAATTCAATATACACTATTAATAGTTTAATTGGGTGAAATTATATAAGGATAAAAAGATATATAAAAATTTCAGCCTCCCATAAAAAAGTTAATAAATGTATGTTATTCGGGTACTCTAATTGGATGAAAAATTAAATGATTCGTTATCTCGAGTTGTTTACGTTTTTAAGAAATGCATTTACTTTATGGAAAAACACTACAGTAATTATTTTTTCACTATATTAGATAGGAAAATCCTTAAATACTAAATGCAAATATTATTAGTGTCTTATACCAGCAGCTCTAGCCGCATCTGCCAAAGCCCCATTATAATGAGTAGACTTTGCCCTTGCCAAACTTCGTCCAAGCAACGAGCGGACATCGGAATTCTAGAACCAAAGCTTTCGCTTAAATTTAACCAAAATTAATTAACTAACTTTCGTGGATATTGATCAACGAGACATCAAGTAATATTTCATAGATTGCCAAAGGATTCCCTTGGCATATACATATGGGAGCGATATATATTGGGCCTTTGATGCACAGGCTATACCAACTAATATTCCAACCCATTATTCTAATTGGCTAGAGGGATCGTTGTTTGGGTAATATATCTATACTTATTATAAAACAAAGTCCCCGAAAACTATCTGTCATTAAGTGATCGATTTTCTCAAAATCAACTGAACAGCTTCTACTAAAAAGTCAGCCGTGTGGTATCCGGCTGAGTAGAATAGACCACCCTCATTACTTACCGAGGTGTCGTATAAGGCGACTAAGGTAAGTTGACCCACCGTGTGGTATCCGGTTGAGTAGAATAGACCACCCTCTTTCTTACCGAGGGGTCGTAAAATACGACTATGGTAAGTTGACGTCAGGCAGGCGGCCGGTTGTAAAATACGTAGCCAAATCATGTGACAGCATGTTTGTAACATGTTGTGCCGACCCCACTTAGAGTGGGATAAGGGCAGGAGGATGATGAGCTTCTACTAAAAAGTAATGCAATTCTTCTGAAAGGTTTAGGTTATTAGTATTTCTACATTACGGGTTTTGTGAATTGTGCTAAAGAGTTCACGCAGTTGTAAAAAAAACTCGCCTACCGCTTTAGTCGCGCGCGCGTAAAATAATAGAGATACAATAAAATAATGTCCTACAAAATTGTAGATCTACAAAAATACTCAAAATTTGCGACATCATATATCTTTTATAGTTTACTCACAATAACTACTTTTATGTTCATAATTTCAATTAAATACACTGATTTCAACGCGGCCGAAATCGCCCAGACAATAGATCTCGTTGTCACATCACGGATTTTCACGCTATAATATTTTGTGCGACGAAAAAAGGTCGCGGGAAGCCGCTGGATTCAAGCGGTATAAGATCGTGTGTTGTAGAGATCCCATCAAGAGACTTATGTCCAGCAGAGGACGGCCATTGGTTGACGAGAATAAGTCATACAACCAAAAGAAGAACAAAAAAAGACATACAACCGAGTAATACTGTAGTATAGATTATGATGTAATATAGACGACATTAGCACTAAGCACAAACCTCTGTGGCTTTTATAGTGTTAAGTAACGTTTGTTAATAAATGTTTAAATGAAAAAAAAGAAGAAAACGAAGACTGTATACCGCTTGAATCGAGTGGCTCAACTGTCATTTTTTAACAAAAGTAATAAGATTATTAATTTTATTATTACTTTTGTATTATGGATCTCCGAAAAGTGACGCCTAGTACTATAAGACATTTTTAAGAATTTCTTCTTATTTTTGTTATTTTGGGGCGGGTCGCTTCACCAACATCGAAGTATCGCAACAGCTATAAGTAATTTGACGTGTTTATTTATTAGATTCAGCACACGTGCTTGGAAAGAAAACTAAATACTAAATAGTAGATTCAAGAGATTTATGAGCTCTTTTGTCAACAGCTTTCAAATAATATTCGTTATTTTTTGTTTGTTTGGTATAAACAATTCATAACAACTAATGACATACATTCCAGCGAAGCGCTTCGTTGTAGGCCGAAATAGCTTTCTCAAATAACTCCAAACGCTGCAAGTAATTTCTGTGAAAATGGAAATTGTTATCTTCAATCTGCTTGGGCAATATGCACTAGCTTTCTGCAACATAATAGTAAAGTTACATAGTAAATATCGTTCATTAAGTCATTATAAAAAGACTATATCGGTCGGACTCGGCGAGAAAGACAAAAGTATTTTTATAATATACTTGCTGTTCGGCCACGCGTTGCTGTGCACAATCGAATTCCCATTGAAACAGAACTTAGCAGTTAAAAGTAATGCTCCGATCGCCACCAAACTTTACAGGACTTTTCGTGGGCTGGGTAATTCTAAAGATAGTTTGAAAATTTCATTAGAATCAATCCAACCGTTTCGGAGTTTATAAAGGACATGCAGACAAATATTTATTTTTATGTATTAAGATTATAGAAGCATATAGTAGCTAGTTGTCTATCACCAATAACACGAGTATTAAATTACTTACTTTGGGAGCGGACGACCGCATGCGTAATCGTCCCATATATACTATTTATTTATTTATTTATATTAAGTTATACTACAGTGCTATGCAATTTTGATAGTGTACGTAAGGCTTAATATACTTCAGCCAACTCACCCTCGTTCTCTATACACTGTTACCACGTTGCCTATTGGTCTTTCCTGAGGCACCAACTTTTTCCTCATACTTTGTAATAAAAAAAATATTTTTAGTGTTTAATGATTTTATACTTGAATATTCGTGGTTTGAAGACATAATTATAAATTATTACTTTCGGGTACAAATATCATGCAACTGGGTCGAAATATCGGCGAATCAAAAACAAATTACCGTGGTATGTACCCGAAAGTAATAATTTATAATTATTTTTAGTGTTGTTAAAAATGTATACGTGACAGAAATATATTAGTAAAAATCTAGGTGGCTTTTATATTAAAAAATTAAATGTAATTCTTGCGAAACATAAGAATAAGTTATTAGCTATACTTAGGTGTCGCATTTATCTGTGTACTTTAAACTACGAAAAGTTAGCTTTAATTTAGTAATAGTATGTTAGACAGAGCTGGGCATGACCAAAACGAGTTTCTCGCGATATAGTCTTACATCGCTAAGCATATGATTCGAGCAAAATTTCAAAAGTGGATATAAAATAAAAAGTTATGATATGATGCTATGATCATATGAAGCCATAACAGAATTGTTGTTGATTATGGTATGATGATATGAAGCTATTGCAGAATTATTTTGCTCTAATCCACGTTTGTTAAGAGAATCTATATGATACTAAGTGTAGGAAGCAGACAACGTTCACATACTTTACGATTTTTTCGTGGAGCCTATCCTCATGATGATGATCGTAGAGAATGTCGTAGTGTGTGTGTGTAGTGCTTGTCTGGTATCTCTTGTTAGTTACGGCGTTTTGTGATTCATTTGCTGACTGACCTGTATGTATAAGGTATGTTTACGTCGTCTACTTCCTACACTTAGCATTACATAGATTCTCTTAATAAACGTGGATTATAGCCAAATAATACTATCATAACTTCCGTACTATGGAATTCCGCAAAGAAACGCCTACAAGCAAATTATTGGATATAAAATGTTCACTAATTATGTGATAAACATATTTTCTTTCGAAAAACTTATTTAGAATGCATTTACTAGAGATATTTCCTACCAAGACGATTAATATACATTACAATTTATAGAATATGAAATTAGTAGTTCAACTAATATTAATTACCCCGTAGTTACCGAATATTATCTAGAGGTTTACTTAATAACCGGCACCGACAGCTTAACTCTCTAAAGTCGGGAACTTACCGAAACGGGCAAATTTTGTACTAACAAAGTTACCTACTTGAATCAAATTTATTTGATATAAACTAACTCATTTAGACAATGCCACCCCCCATCATAATAAATCAACCGCGCCAAAGACAAGTGGTAATTTTATTAATTATATCCTTTACGATTTAAAAATGTTTGAAAAAGCTTATTTAAATATACATACATTATTTTGATTTGATATGTTCACAAGAATAACATTGGAGTAAAATTCCACCTTCATTAGATATGGTCTTGTCTTCAAACTAACTTTCATACCTTTTATATTAAATCAAAAGCTCTAATGAATTAAAATATGCGCTTTGCTGAAAAATAATTATGAAGCGATTCTAAGTTATTAAAACATCTGCGACATCCACCCATAACATAAGTATTAAGTTACTTATTTTGGGGTCGGACGACCGTGTGTGTAAGTGTCCCATATATTTATTTTGTCCCATATATATTTTTATTTCTATTTCTGTCCAAACTTTTTATAGAATACTATTTTTAAATTAGATATATAGGAAAATTAATATACATGAAGACAATAGTGGCTTAAATAGCACCGATTAAAATTTAATTCTATATTAACTCTGAACAACCTAGACAATACAAAAATGACATCGCCATAACTGCGAATATCTCGAAACTGTTGTAGATGTAAATTAATACCTAAACTCGTTAAAAAAATGTAGCTAACATCTAATTAGAAATACTCGTAAACTAAGATGGATTAAATAATTGATAGAATTAGGCGTTACTTTGAGGAGATCCATAATACAAAAGTAATAATAGAATTATTTTGCTATAATCCGCTATACAGTAAATAGAAAATATATATAGTGCTAAATGTATAGTGGACTATCCGTTTTTTCATACCCGTTACATGCAGGATTCGTAAAAACACATGCACAAATCTCCACCACTGCCACCGCAATACACAAGCACTACACGCGTTCACAAACTCAACAATCGTTTCGCCCCGCAACCGGAGCATCATCAGG
This sequence comes from Morpho deidamia, assembly GCA_947086505.1. Classification (NCBI taxonomy): domain Eukaryota; kingdom Metazoa; phylum Arthropoda; class Insecta; order Lepidoptera; family Nymphalidae; genus Morpho; species Morpho deidamia. Next base: position 9,436,538 of record CAMTZC010000007.1, on the reverse strand, counting down.
AGATAGACTCCACGATAAAATCGCAGTGGTGAAGGTTTGTGCATGTGTTTTTACGAATCCTGCATGTAACGGGTATGAAAAAACGGATAGTCCACTATACATTTAGCACTATATATATTTTCTATTTACTGTATAGCGGATTATAGCAAAATAATTATATTATTACTTTTGTAAGATGGATTATTAATCTTGTGTTAATTGACATTAAGACTGAAACTAAAGCTTGATTTGGCGTACGGATGGGACCTTATTTCAAAATAGTTTAGCTATTTCAAATGATTACAAACGAATAAAATCAAAATAATAATAATAATATACAAGCTATCAAAAACAAATCAAATCCACTATTTACAAGCTACATTTTTCGTTACTCTTCTGTGAACACCGCGCACATTTATTATGAATAATTTCTTTAGATGCACATAAATTTTCTTGCTTCAGTAAACTCTATGTGGGTGAAGTTTGAAAATATTATCGAATACCTTCAGACCGATTTTTCCACACTGAGTTACATTATAATTCTTTTCAGTTACCTTACTTTAAGGGTGCATTTATCCAGGAGTACACTTTTCTCAAGAACTTAATATATTCATTGGTTTATTTAATAGCATAAAAGATTATAATTGAAATAAAAATATTTCTTAACGTCTGTTTAACGAGTTGGAGTCGCAAACCCGCTCCGGAAATTGCAGCGTTCAGTCCACAAAATTAAGTGAAGGGAGGACCTTAAAAAGGTCGCTTAAGATTCTGCAGCGTCGATATTGCTTATAGAGAAAGATCAAAGTATTTTCTTAATTTTATGTAAAAAAATTGTATGAACGTACCGTATAATTTTATTATCTTAGGTCATTATGTTACTGAGATATAGGTCTATTTAAGGGATCTCCACTAGGGATTATACGGAGGTAGGTTTACCGGAACCGGAGTCGGAACCGGAGATTCCATATTTGAATTATCGGAGCCGAAGTCGGAATTGGAGTCGGAGGTTTTACTTCCGCCTCCTTCATTATTAATTTTAAAATTGACCCGTAAACTGTACTTAGACAATATAACCACGAAGATTTAAATAATTGAATACTTAAGCGCGTCTAACCGTTGATACTAAAAATAAACAAATGAACGAGAGTTGCGCGTCCGAGGGGAGATAACCCCGGGCAACAAGTTACAACTTGTAGCTGCGCTTTCTGTCCGAATTCGCATGACAATATCAACTTCGTTATACCTCCGACTGAAATTTATCGGAGCCGGAGTCGGAGTCGGAGGTGTGAATTCAATCGGAGGTTCCGACCTTTCGGAACCGAAGTCGGAGCTCCGTTACATCCCTAATCTCCACGACACATTATGGAAAGGCTCCCCGCAACCTTTTTGACTTTTACCATTTAATCATAATGATTTATAGAAGCGGACGTTACTTTGCTGAATTCCGTAGTAAATAAGTTATGATGGAATTATTGACTAAAGGGACCAAATCTATGTAATGTTTATGAAGCAGACAATGTCCACATGCCTTATACATGCAGCACCTATTACCACACGTATCACAAAACGCCGCTACCGGCTACACTCCACACAAGCACTACACACACTCACTAATACAATCTCTACGATCTTTTCGCCCCGAAACCGAAGCATCATCAGAAGGATAGGCTCTACGACGAAAGCGTAATGACGCATTACGATTGCATGCATGGATGATAGCAAAATAATTCTCAATTCATAAATATATAATAGAAATTAAATACCTACGTGCATAAATTTAAATATACACTGTATAAAAAAAATCTTACCAATTAAGTCAAATAAAAAGCTCAAATGTACTTAAATGAAAAAAGTGCAAAGCCTTGAGTGAAACGTATTTCTTTAAAATTTTTATTACGGGAACAAAATTCGTTTCATATTGTGTCGACAGGAAATTAAACTTGGCTCTACAGACCGTATTCGTTGTAAAAACTTTAAATATAAGTTTAGTGCCTCTGCGGGAGTTTATGCGGTGTGTCAGGATATTGCTGGCTTGTTTGAACTTTGAATAACTTAACTTACATAATAAACTCAAAATCCTAAATGAGTCTAAATAAATAAATAAATATATGGGTCATTTACACACACGGTCGTCCGTCCCCAAAGTAACTTAATACTTGTGTTATGGGTGGCTGACAACTGGTAAATATACTACATACATAATTTTAAATACATACCTCAATACAAATAAACACCCAGGCTCGAAGAACCAACAAATTATTTATAGAAAAATGTTGGCCCTCGGCCGGAAACGAACCCACGACCCGCGGAGCTGAAGTCAGAGTCACTACCTACTGCGCTAACAGTCATTATAATATAATATGATTAAATATGATTTATAGAATTAGGCGTTACTTTGCGAAGATCCATTATACAAAAGTAATTATAAAATTACTTTGCCGAAATAATCCGCGATAATTTTTTTAACTTTTATCGCGAATTATAGCAAAATAATACTATTATTACCGAATCTTTGATAATGATGATGATCATTTATCGATACTTTGAATTTAGATTTCATATCATTTGGATATTTCTTTTAATTTGTGTTTTGGAAGGCAGATTATTTAATGAGGAAAATCTTAAGGGTAATTAATAATCTTAATATATATATTTTTGTAGTAATATATATTTTTGTTTCAGCCATAAAAATATTAATAATTTACCAGCAAGATTTATTGGTTGCAATGAACATCTGTCACAACTGATGTGTGGTATCCAGCAGAGTAGAATGTACCAATCTCATTTCTTACCGACTTGCGACTAATGGTTGACATTGTAGGGGAACAGGCCAGGGATTTAAATTATACACTGATTCTAATGAGTAACGTATATTCAATTTACACTGGAAGGCAATATTTCCGACAACTATGACGTCTTGAACAAAGTAAACAAGAAGAGAGACTAAACATGGCGCACGCTGCTTTTATACACTTCATTTAGTGTGGCTATTTTATAAAGATAAATTACATTAATTTTTGTTGCAAATAAAGGCATAAATGCCAACAGACATCAAGGCAGTGGACCGGTCATAAAATAAGTAGCGAAATCATTTATGAACATGCTTAAAACATGTTTTGCAAACTCCACTTATAGTGGGATAAGGGCAGGAGAATTATGATGAATGAACATATATCACAAATCTAACGTAATCTAATTTAATGAATTATTAAATTTGAGTCCAACTTGTAATCAAATCAAATTAAATTTTATCATTCCTTAAACTAGGTTTATTTTTGCACTAATTCGTACAAATTGAAAAGATCATTTCCCCAAAATCTGTTATATAGCGAGGTAACATTACTTAGCATTAAATTTAAATAATATTTTCTTGCCTAAGATTTGGTAAAAAATGTTATATAACATGTTTTACATACGCACGTAATCTCCTCACTGCCGTAAAGGTGGTTACGTTTTTCATTTTCTCGCTAAATGAGGTCATTTGTACCGCACTTGAAGTAAAAGCTGGCGCTTCAAAAATATTTCGCTGGATAAAAATTCCACACCATTCACAGAGAACATGTTTCTTAATTAAAATACATTGTTTATTATTTATTACTAAGACGATTTATATTTCGCATTTTATTACATAAAGCGGCTTCGCCCCGTAGAAATCAGAAAGTCTCAAAGTTTTTCCTATTTCAATTTACATAAAATCGTAATATAACCTAAGTCTTCCACAAGAATTGCTATCCTATCTTTAAGTAAAATCATAACAAAGTCCGTTTTGAAGGTTTTGAGAAAATCGATCACATACATACAGCTTTTGGGGACTTAGTTTTTGTGTAAAACTAAAACCTGAATTAATTTTGTGAGCTAATTTTTTTTAAAGATGTACCATCATGAAACTAGATGGCGCTCTACTGAATTACGTAGCACTATCGAGTGTCGATTCAGAAACATATGAGCCTTGCGCATCACGTTATGTATAGCCCAAGTCCGATACAGTCCTCCACAGCGCGTCGCTTTAAGCCGAGGTCCGGCCTCACAGGCCTTTAAGGCGACGCTCCCAGGATGTTGCGAGCCTCACTCGAGACTCGCTCTCCCAGCTCATACCCCCGACGATGCTTCTGCGCTCGCCCACTCTCTCGGTGACGCTGTAAAAGCCATTAGACTAACAGCCTTAGTTAGTGTTCGGAAAAAAAAACGTTATGTTTAAAATAAGTGTCTAAAATCGAGTGTAAAATCATGAATAATATACGTGTATAGTAAACAAAATAGTTTCAAAATTTTATAATATGTATAGATTTGACAAACAATTGTACTTAGTCGAAAGGTAGAACGAAAAATTATAACATTTCGGCTTTTTTACTTTAATTTAATATTAATAAATAGTTTCTAAATTAGAGTAAATCTTATGACAGCAGTATATAAGCATAATATGTGAAAATAAATATGTTATATAATTGGTTTAAATATCTGTGGCAATTATATACAAAAGATAGAAGCTTTTACGGCTTATGAAAAACCGTCAAACCGTTTTCAGAAAACACTGACACTTTCAAGACGAAAGGATAGTTGATGGTAAACTCAGAAAAACTCGTTTTGAAAATTTAATAAAAAAGCATTACTTATAATATAGTTTCCATATTACCTTTTGATATTGTGTATAGCAAGGAAATTCCTAAAATAAGCTATGACTTATCATAGAAATTTCTATAGTTCTATTTTAGTTCTTTAGTAATGTTTTAATGGCGATACGAAAGTAGAAACACCATAAAAAAAGCTTAGGTATATTGTATAATCTCAGATAACTTTAAATACTGCTTCCGTGACTCCGTTTATCAGATTAAATCCGATTTAGATACAATGTTGATGTTTGCCCCGATTGGACAAGTTGTGGTAAAACAAACCACACTTTCAGTGCGAAATAATGAATTATTTAAATGGAGAAGATTCATTGTTATAATTCTCACCCCCGAATGAATATTTAAGCAGAATGCTTTTGTTCGAAAGTTCAACTTGAACAATACTCTTCTAATTGGCGTTTGTTATTGTAGTCGTAAAGTTAACGTTAATCCGTTTTCATAAAATTATATTCAAAACGGATATTCTATGCTAAATAACAATGCAGTACCTTATTAGTTATAGTTACGATACAATATCTTAAGAAAATATGATCTTAGTGGTATTAATTTGGTAAATTGTTGAAATTAATCCTAGTAGTCACTTTTATTTATTAATTACGATTCCTTCGCTCTTGGAATTTGGTCTGTCACATTAGGTTTCGTGATAGATCATTTTAGATCTCAATAACTTTTTTTTACTTAATATTATAAAATATATATTTATTCAGTTACTTCTACATCCAAAATATCAGATGTCTAACTTAAAAACTGACGGATTTCAGACTATCTTCGCGCGCCACGTATATTAGGCACTCTATTTCGGTCCATTCAACTCAATCATATCGTGTTTTGAACTATTCGGCCAAATTACTCAGTGTGAAAGATAAAGTTATGTACATGAAATACTGAAAGCGACAAATGTATTAAATTTTTATAAGAGTTTGATAAAAATACTAAAATGTGCATTGTAAAATAGTATCTAATGAAATTAAATTTGTGATCCACAATTTTGGTCATATTGGCTTCCACATAAATTGTAGATTTATGCTGTCGCGGACTTTTATTTGGAACTATTCAAGACAAACAATATTACGGTACATCGTCTTTGTATAACTCCAATGGTTTAGGCAGCGTATGCAAAGATAGCTCTCAGAGGCCAGATTTTTCCCGACTTTATTGAAATATATCGTTATATTACATAAAATAATTACAAATTGTAGCCTATATGTTATTCCAACGTAAAACCTATATAACTGTAAAGTTTCATCCAAATCCGTCTAATAGTTTTTTGGTGAAAGAGTAACAAACATCCATCCATGCTCACAAACTTTCGCATTTATATTATAAGTAGGATTATATTATTAGTAGGACTAGTAAGATTAGTAGGATGTACACCTTCAATTTAGACTCCAGTCTCGAGCTAGTTAAGCCAATATTGAAGCCAAAATTCAAAGCGTTTCTGCTTACTATAATTTAGAACGCACTTAACAATCAAATAACGTTAATAATAGGTAACAATAAAATACATAAATAATTTCCAATCACATAAAAGTTTTCCATGGCAGTACGAAATGAGGTCGGATATCAATAATTCAATATTAATTCAACAGAAAATTATCGAACTTCCTGCGCAAAACGAATGATTCACGTCCTGCAAATATGAGACTTTTATTACTTGGAATGGCTTGTTCGTATCGTTATAGTTCGGGATTGTAGTATTATAGGTTTAAGTGCAAGAAAACAGATTGGTAGAAGACAACTTTTTTCTTATATCTTTAATAGACATTGTACCATGTAAATATGTAACACCTAAAGGGTGAATGCTAAATAATTTATGATATCTAAAACCAAACTTAAAAAAAACTCAGTAAATGGCATAAAATTACTTAAATAACTCTTCATACTAACTTTGGGTATACTGTTTTTCTCTACAACGATTTTGTATTTTTCAACCAGCCCGTGTAGAATTAAATTTGGTTGTTAGATTTTTGTTTCACAGATTAGGATATTCCAAGGTTAGATTGCCGATCAAAACGAGTGATATGTAAATATGATTACCTCTGTAAGTGAAGTGACAGATTTACGCCTAGGGCGGCATGATTTGAATGTGCCAAATTTTATTAAATTCCAAATTTTAGAGACGAAACTAAAGCAGGTCCGTTAAAAATTTATTCTACCAGTAACGGCGGCGTGATAAAAAGGTCCTAGGGCGGCATCAAGCTTAAATCGATCACTGTATGTGAATATAAAAAATTTTTAGAGAAATATATTCTTTATCCCAAAATAATAAAATAACATCAACCTTATAATATAACAACGTACAACTACTCTTAAGAAAATATAATGAAAATTAAAAATGCGATCTGTGGAAACATCATATTTTTTTATTTATATTTATTATTTATTTATTTATAAATATAAATAAATATATATAAATAAATAAATACTAAATCGCCAATATGAAATCGTAATGGTCAAATCAATCATAAAAGTAAGTAAAGTAACAGCCTGTTACAATGCCCACTGCTGGGATAAGGCCTCCTCTCTCCGTTTTTGGAGAGAAGGATTGGAGCTAAGACCTACCACGCTGCTCCAATGCGGATTGGTAGGTTACACATGTCCCTAGAATTCTCTAGAGAAATGCAGGTTTCCTCACGATGTTTTCCTTCACCGAAAAGCGTGTGATAAATTGCAATTATCAATTAGACACATAAGTTTTTAATAGAAAAACTCATTGGTGCTTGCCCGAGGTTTGAACCTATGTCGTCTCTAGAGAGCCGCACGATCTCACCGCTAGGCTATCACAGCTTAATTCAATATTTAATTCAAAGTTAAATCAATCATATATATTATTATTAAATTACTATTCCATCGACCGCCACAAATAAAATCATTATCCACAACTCTTATTCTAATATTTAAATCCATAAACGTTTATACCAATTTTAATAGTGTTACTTGTATTTTGACTAATTTTTATTTAATCTGTCCATGTCATGTTATGTTGATTAAGCTGCATTTATTCTTAATACAGAACCAAGTTCATACAAAGGTTCTGAATGTCGTCTCTTGACAAGGGTGGGTAGATAAAATTTAAATATGCTATCGCGCGTCGCAGTCAGCTTCTTTGACGTATAAGTTAACATTATCTCACATCTCTGACTTGTTTATTTTCGAGTAAAATATCTACATTCAGTCTTTGAAATGTTACTATTGTCGTGGATAACAAGTATTGTAGTAATTTTGGTATAAATTTTTGTTTCTCTTTAACTATAGTTACAAATTTTATGATATATTTTTTCCATCAAACACACATATCGTATGCTTAGTATTAAAGTGACCGAATTCAGAAAAGTTCTTTTGTGGGAAATTGCAATAAAACGTAGCGTAGCGCAATAAAACGTAGCCTACAAAACTCATGAGTTTTAAAGAGACCCGTAATATGAAAGAGTAAAACACTAACTTTTTTAATAGTCCGTAGCATGATGTCATAGTTGACATTGAAATAAGGCTTACAATGTAACTCAATTAAGATAAATTTTGAATTTGGTCAGTTTAATACTAAGCCTGCGATTATTATTTTCATCCTAACATTTTTATTAATTTACACAAAAAGTACTTTTATACTAGTATGAAATTAAAAAAAACTTTCTCAATTTTAATCAAACTTTGTTGAATTCTCTGGATGTACATATCATATTCATTATTATTGTCCTAAAAGATATTCTCCATACTAGAAATACATTTATGTAGACCAAGGTCCTGAGCTAGACAACCTGGACCCAAAATTTGCACATTAATAATCGGTCAATCAAGTAATTTATCAACCGCGTATAACCTAAGTGTAATAGAGGACCACCAGTACGGATGGAATATCATCAACATTTCTAAATATAGACATAGGTGTGTTTATATCAATACGTATGTTTCAAACAGCTATTGTTTCGTCTCAGATAACATAACAAAGGGTCACATAGAATGTATTGAATTGCATAGACTGTTATGCTATCAAAGGATTTCCAGAGTTTACTTGCACATACCTTAAATTTACCTTAATATTTTGTATGCAACTTATACGTTCTTGTAATATTTGAAGATCAAACGAACTTCTCTGAAGTGAAGTTCGATCATAATTATATGAGCAGCTTCATTCGACGCGATTTAGGCTTACATGTTGTAGTGGCGCCCCCGAGCGTCACCCTTGCACGGTTTTTATGGATAGGTATTTATTTACCCTCCATTTTTTTTTTTTTTTTTTTTATTCTTTATATTGCGGGTACCAGTACTAGCTCTTACGCCCCGCGCTCATTTAGCTTCATTTTGTTTAAAGCACATTCTTTAATTTTATATTCATGTAAAAAATCGGGTTAGGGAAATAAAGTCTTTGGGGTGGGTTTGGATAAATCGCGTCGAATGAAGCTGCTCATATAATTATGATCGAACTTCACTTCAGAGAAGTTCGTTTGATCTTCAATTATATTTCGCAGCTTCATTCTTTGCGATTTAGGCTTACATGTTGTAGGATGTTCAGAGAACATGAATATAAAATTGTGGTAAAATATTGTAAATAAAAGAAATATTTACAAATAATCAACCTTTAATTTTCGAAACTAAATTATAATCTATTCTAGACAGATTGTTGTGAAAGCAAGGACCTAGCGAAATCTGATTCAACAATTTCTTTATTGTAAAATTTCGCAAAGGTTGTGGTGCTGCTCCAACCGGCAGCCTTTCTTATAACCTCAATGTTAACCCCGAGCTTGTTAGCTGTCGTGGTAGCTGCGTGACGCGTGCTATGGGCACTAAACATAGACGTATCTATGCCGCTATTTTGCATAACATTTTTAATCCAATGACTTAAGGTTTGAGTTGTTACTTTACGATAAGGTCTTTTAAAACTAATAAAAAGATGTTTTTCCGTATTACGTAAACTACTAGTTTTGTTTAAATATTCTTTTAAGCAAGTCGCTGGGCAGATCTTAGGATTTTCTTTGTAATATGGAAGTTTAAGAACTGGTTGATATAAATTTGGTTTGGATGTTTTTATAACATCGGGAATGTAAATAATAATTTCGTTTGGATTATGGGTATTAATATTGTCTATTCGTATGAGTGAAAAAGTCTGTACACGGTGTGCAGTTACGAGAGCCAACAAGGTCAGCGTTTTCTTAGACAGGGTTTCTAGTGTGAGGCTTTCATTTGGCCATTGTTTACACAAATAAGATAAAATTATATTTGGATCCCAACTCACATTATACTTTGGTTTTGAAGGCCTCATCCTAAAGACACCTTTCATGAATCTCTTAATTCTATAATCATATAAAGTTTCATTAAACAACAAACTTAAACTAGATTTATAAGAGTTGAGTGTGCCATATCCTGCACCTTTATGGAACATTTCTGTTAAAAATTCTATGATATTTGAAACTGATGCTACAGAATAATCATAGCCGTGGTTTTTACAAAACAAAGTCCAAAATTTTATACCACTGTCGTACTGTCTGTAGGTGTTCTCGGACAGAGCATTTAACATAATTTCCACAGACTGTTCTGGCAAATCCATGTTTAAAAAGGTTTTCCTGACAATTTCGCGGCTACTAGGCGCAGGGTTGAGTGAAGTTGATGTGGTTTCCTGAAAGGCGATTTTAGCAGGTTAATATTTGGACCAAAAATGACGCATGATGAGCATCTAAGTTTAGTGAATAAAGGAAACCACGGTTGTGTAGGCCAGTGGGGTACAACAACGATCCCTTCTGCTTTATCAGACATAATTTTACGCAATGTTTTTAAGATCATGGAAAATGGTGGGAACGCGTAAAAAAACATATTTTTCCACGAAATCGTAAATGCGTCAATCGCCCAAGCACTAGGATCATTTAGCCACGACACGTATCTGGAACATTTTGCGTTAGATCTGCTTGCAAAAAGATCAATGTCGAATTTGCCAAAACATCGTTGTATTTTATTAAATGCATAGTCAGCTAGCTCCCATTCGGTATCAGAGAATTTTTTTCGAGATAAGGCATCCGCTTCATAATTGTCCTTCGTATTGACATACGATGCAAATATATATAATTTTTTCCGTTCGCACCATTGCCATATCTCCCTAGTTACTTCGTTCAAATGTGGGAACTGTACACTGCCCATTCGATTTATACAAGATATAGCGGTTGTATTGTCAATTCGCAGTAGAATTTCGCAATCAAAAACTTCGGAAGTAAAAATTTTTAAACCGAAAAGAGCAGCTTTAAGTTCCAATTCATTTATGTGTAATTTTGTTTCTTCTTTTGACCAAAAACCATAAGATTTTTTACTATCACAATAGGCTCCCCAACCTGTTATAGAAGCATCAGAAAATATTTCTAATGCAAATTTATTTAATTTAAATCTACTAAAACTATTTTCAATAGTATTTAACCACCAGTTTAAATCATATTTAATTTCGTATGTCAAAGGAATAATTTGATCGTACCGCGGATTTTTTAATAAATAAATATATTTATGATGTTCAATCCTTTTTGTATATAACCAAGAAAATTCTACAGCTGGACATGCGGATACTAAAAGACCATTTAGTCTTGCGAAATCATGTAAATTGCACTGATTTCTATACAAAAATCTAATTAAATTATTCTTAATTTTAACTATCTTATCAGGAGGTAGTTCTAAAATCATTTTATATGAATTGAAAATAAATCCTAAAAATTTACACCGAGTACTTGGAATTAAATTGCTCTTTTCTCTATTGATAATAAAACCTAATGATTTAAATAAATCTATTGTTATCCGAACATTCATTTCACATTCGCTGTAAGTTTGACCAAAACATAAATAGTCATCTAAATATATGACGGAAAATATATTCTTATTTCTGAGGTGTTCTATAGCCGGTTTCAATAATTTAGTGAAAACATATGGTGCTGTGCATAAACCAAAGGGCAGACAGGTAAATTCGTAAATACTTTCGCGATATTTAAAGCGCAAATATTTACGATGCGATTCATCTATGTTAACTAAGAAATACGCGTCTTTTAAGTCTATTGAAGCCATGAAACAGTTTTCAGTTATCAATTTTGACGCGGTTCTGTAATCTTCCATTTTAAAATGGATAGTTTGAATAAATTTATTTAATTTCTTTAAATTTAAAATGAATCGATTACCACCGTTAGGTTTAGGAACCAAAAAAATTGGCGATAAAAATTGATCCGGATGTTTATTACATTTAGAAATGGCATTTATCTTTATTAGGTTTTTAATTGCAGTGTCAAATTCAATAGAGTTTGGCGGGTTTGGAATATTTTGGAAAGAAGACTGTATCGGTTTAGACTTAAAAGGGATTTTGTAACCGATAATCCACGACAATATATTTGCATCGTGTGTAATTTCCACCCACTTATTGTAAAAATAGCGTAAACGACCTGCATGCATTACCTCTAGCGACGACTCAGATTGTGCGAGGTTGGCAGCGGTCGAGCTGGCGCCCGTGATGTTGTCGGCACTGGCGAGCGTTCTCTCGGCCGACTGCGTGGGTATCCTGCTTGCTGTCGTGGGCCTGTCAACACCCTCCCTGCTATCGGCCTCTTCTGATGCAGGGTCTTGAAGTTTACCTTGTTTCTGACACTATTAGGTTTATTTGGAACATTATTCCTTTGATTTACAGGCTTCTGGTTATTTTTTAAGGATTCTCCAGACTTTTGTACAGTTCTGGCTTTTTTCAGGTTATCTGACATATCTTCTCCGAAGAGAAATTTATCGGTGCTAGAATGAGCCAGTGCATCTTTCAACTCCGAATTTATGGAAGAAATAACGAATTTCTTTCGGGTATTTGACTCGTAGTGGTGCATGTCGCACAATATGCGACATGCATCACTAATGGGTTTCAAAAAATCATTTTTCATGTGTTGATACTCTCTTATAGATATTAATTTATCTATGACCTGCGTTAAGGCTGCCACAGCAACACTGAGGTGTTTCTGCCTGTTTACCATCGAAGTATCTCTTTTCACGAAAGAATCTGTTAGAGCCGCTTTGGCTTCAGGATTCAACAAAGGCGGCGCTAATAACTCACAATTAGCTGGTATTTGATAATCTTTCAACAGTTTATCATTCACTTCTTTGGTAAGGCCCTTTTTTAGTATTTCCCGCCATCTTGCTGCAATATCTTTATGGACACTTTTTCCATAAACAGTATCTGGTTCGGGAGCTTCACCAAGAAGTTCCAAAGTTTCATCATCGAGAATAATATTCTCGGTTTCTTCCTGAACAGGAATGTTAGTAGGCGACAGTGCAATCTCTTGTGGCAATACAGACGACATGTCTGGACAATGCTCCGGCGATGGGGCGTGTCTAGTTGATGACGTAATCCTTTCAGCACGTGAACATGTGCTTACTGCGTCTAATGCAGGTTCGCGAGTGTTATTCGCTTCTGCAAAAAGATATATGGGTTTTGTAAAATAGACATAGCCTCGGTGTAAGCTATTCATATTTCATGTTATTCCATTTGAATGACGAAAGCCCTTAAAAAATTAGCTATCGCGCATTCTTATTAAAGGAACTAAGTCCGTGAAGGAAACAACCCAGAAAAATAGTTGTTCGCAACACAATCTTATTTTGCACATCGAAGTAATAATTACTTACCAGCAGAGTCATCTTCAGAGGAGTAGACTATGATTCTTTTACGTTTCTTCAATTTTGCTTCCAACTTTCGTATTTTTCTTTGAATCCTTTCGTCGCTAACTTCTCGTTTTCTCTTATTTCCCATTTTCAGAGTACATAATACAACTATGGACGGAGCTCTGTTGACGTGCGAAGGGTTCGGCACGGAAACACGTAATGAAGCTAAATGAGCGCGGGGCGTAAGAGCTAGTACTGGTACCCGCAATATAAAGAATAAAAAAAAAAAAAAAAAAAATGGAGGGTAAATAAATACCTATCCATAAAAACCGTGCAAGGGTGACGCTCGGGGGCGCCACTACAACATGTAAGCCTAAATCGCAAAGAATGAAGCTGCGAAATATAATAATAGTCTTCACTTCTTCAGTTTTTGCTGTTGTAGTTTTTTAAAAATTTCTATGATATCTTTGTTAGTAACAGGCCCGTCTTAAACACTACAAGCGCTCGGGTGCAAGCAGTGCGTTAGCACCCTTAATGCCCCCCCCCCCCCCCCGTTATGAAAACGTTTTGAAAATATTTTTAATTTTTGATATATCATATATTAAAAATTAAAAATATTTTTAAAAAACCACAGTGGGAAATATATAAAAATCATAGAAATAAAATTGGAACAACTTTGGGGCGTCTCACCGAAGTCATCGATAAGAACTACATGATTTAACCAAGATTATCCAACGCGCGGCGACCGGCTACATTGAACCCCTGCACCATGGGCCATGTTAGTATTAAAAATAGTTTTATGACTATTTTTAAGTGGTTTGTTTTTGCAGAAACCATCTTGTGTATGAAGATCAGGTAAGGAGCAGCAATGATATATGATATATAATGATAATGAAAGGATAAACAATGGTCGACTAGCAGACCTACCATGAACTCTTATTGCGACTCATTTGAAGACGTAAACCAACGACCGCGAACTGCTTTCTTTTCGTACCATGAAGTGTGAATTGCATTGGGGTCGTAATGTTAGAAAAGGATAACTTTATATGAACTATAGATAACTCTGTTTCTTTTACTCACATATTCTTAGGACGAATTCCGACTACTCATTCGTCAACGACTTAAAGTATGTCTTTAAGACGTCATGTATGATAAAGCAAAACAATTTCGTTTACGTCTTTGAGTCACAATAAGAGTTTACGGTAGGCCTGCAGAGCCCGAACGCGTGGGGCTCATTTAGACTCGCATACAACGATGTAATGAGGTAAGAAAACTCATGTTTGATATTGTTTTACGTTTCAAGGAATTACGGATACGTGCATACAGCACCGAACTACATCTATTTAATTACAAGAAAATTAGTCGATATATCTCTATAGAAATTTTTTAAACTTTTATATGTTTCCATGACCATTTCCATCTTAGGTTACATCGTTGACGTATTAAAACTACAGATTAATTATTTCGGGTTTAGTTAAGGTATTACACTCTTTATAAAATACGGTATACATTACATATGATTTGAAAAGGCATTTTTTTTAAATACCTTGCATCGTCGTACTGAAAGCACTGAAACTGAAAATAAAATAGCAAAATAAAAATCTTAGCTTTCGACCAAAATAATGAGATTCGCAACTGAGCTCTAGCATAAAAATACATTATTGTAATGCGACATGCATATTTTAGTCTAATGAATCTGCTTTGAAATCTTGATAAAGACTTTTCGTGCATCAGAAAATGTCTTTCAAGTAACTCTAAGTAAGGCGCATCATGCATTACAAAAGTGAAGTACATCTTTCACCGAAACCTGAATAAAATTCAGGTTTTGGTGAAAGATGTCATTTTGGTCTGAATAATAATAAAACTTTAAATAACACGAATCTCAATGTTTTTGATCTCTCTCTTTAGTCTTAAGTGACTTCAATACTTTTTAAATTATATGTAAATAGTGTAAATATAAATATATATAAAATAAAGTCCCCAAAGCTGTCTGTCTGTATGTAATCGATTTTCTCAAAATCTACTGATGGATTTTAATACGGTTTTTACTAAAAGGTAGTGCAAATCCTCCGAAAGGTTTAGGTTAATAGCACATAACCGTTTCATGTAAATTGAGTTGAGAGAGAGAGAAGAGGTCGTTTTACAATAATTTTTAGTGGGGGTATTAACAAACCAGTGTCGATTGTAGTTTAGTGGGGGGAATAAGTATAAAAAGCGGTGTAGGGTATCAGAGAGCCAATCTCATGCTGAAACTCGAGCGGTTCTATAACATGCTAAACACTGAATTTCACGCGGGTGAAGCCGCACGTATTTCTAGTATAAATATATTTTAAAGTTGTTTTAGTGTAGAATAACTTAATTGCGATAACATTTAAGTTATTGTATGATTGTACTATTACAATCAATAGCGCACCCAATCACTAATTGGGTGATCTATATAGGGGGTTCTATTTAAAAAATAATTTATATACTTTGATTAATATATTTTCATTAAGTCTTTTTTCAAAGTAGCCACTTTCTAGTTCGTTTTGGTACAGGCAACGTAGATAATTGATTTGATAAAAAAACTATTTGAGCAAAGACAGGCAAATTACCAAAAAAAAAATCTTTTTTTTTTTTTTTATAAGAAAATATATTTACAATAGAAATTGAGGTATATAAAAAAGAAAGCCTATGCGGTTAACGCGAAACTTCAAAGAAAGCTTAAGCACGCCCGTAAATATTTGAACAACACTGGGTAAAGAAGAACGAAACAACTAAATTTTAGGTTGAACCGCAAACGAAGGCACCTGTTTTTCTGTGTGTTTAGGTTGTTCGTGACGCTTATTATAAGTACCACGAGGGTGAACGAGAAAATTTACTGTTCAAATCTGTTTATTGAATAAAATTTAACGACAGAAGTGTGTTAATAATATATCAATATATTTCCTTTTCTTCGTTTCTTTTCATGAAATATAGATATAATAAGATACTTGAAAAAACTACGGTTATCCGTTTTTAATGTTAGCTGGCGATGAGAGTTTATTGATTTGATCTTTCTTGACTAAGTTGATTCAAAGTCAAAAGTCACAGTCAAAGACAGAATATTCTTTATTTAAGTGAACTTGTCAACAAGTGCTTTTGAATCGTCAACTCTACTGCTGGTTCCGAAAGCTGTTCCTACCGAGAAGAGCCAGCAAGAAACTCGGTAATTGCTCTTTTCAAATAAAGTTCTTATAACTTGTTGCATTTAGTCATTACTATCTTTTGCAGGGTAGAGGAGTAGCTATATCCACGCATTTTTATCATCTATATAATCTTCAATAATATAGTAGGCTTTTTGTATCAGCCTGCTGTAGAGGCAAAGACAAAATCGATTGTGGAATTTTATTATATAAACCAAACCCACAAACGACTTATTTACTTTTGCACGGCGCAAAGCAAGAACCGCAAGCTTACGTCGGTTCCTACTTTGTTTATTATATCTATCTATCTTTTACGCTAACCAAATTCTTATATAGTATCCACTGGATAAAGCTTATCCAGTGGATACTATATACACTGGAGCAAAGCTGATGTAATTTGGCACAATTTAATCAATCTTTTTATAATTATGTATATTCTTATGCACAAACATTAAATTGGTAAAAATATACTTTGAAGCCAAAGTAAGAATACCTATTTCCTTAAACTTCACTCGCGGGGAATCACGCGGACTTAAACTGTAAATGTCACGAATGTCTCTTTTTTGTAATATAAAAATTCTATCAATTTCCGCGCATTTACCCCATAACAACATTCCATAAGACATAATGCTATGGAAGTAAGCAAAATAACTTGTTTATTTTGCTATTTCGATGTTTGTAAATTGTCTTATCTTCTGAACAGTGTAGGCCGCTGAACTAAGTTTCCCTGCAAGAGTTGTTATGTGTGTGAATAATTTATAACGATTCTTTACAAAGATTCTTTATTTTTCAAATAACAGTAATTTGTTAATAATTTCTAATTTATACCGTAGTTTTAACCCAATTATCTCAAAGTTACTTTTGTCCTCTCCGACTTCCAGTAACTATGTTGGCTTTTTGAGAAGGATGGTGAAAGTAATCGTTATGCGAGAAATAGAATGTCGGATGGATGGAGGCGACAGGTCTCAGGAACAATATACTATTACCGAATGCCGCGTAAAATTAAGAGAAAAATTAATAAAATGGTCATTAGAGCTCGCATGATATATGGATCGAAATGTTGGAATCGAAATAAGAGAAAATGCTACAAATAAATGAAAAATTTTAGCTTTTCCATTAATATCAGTTTAAAAACACAATAAAAAAAACCTAGTATTGAGGATAACATAAACGATAAGAATGCGTGGACAGAGCAACTCTTCGATTTAGTGATTACTGTCTTGTACAGGTACAAGACAGTAATCACTAAATGTAACAAGTAATAAGACCACTTCTTGGGACCATTCCATGTGGGCATGATTTGTATAACAGTAGCGTGTAAGTAATTTAAAATAGATATAACTTTGTACATTTTTGTTGTAAAAAAAAATCAAAAAAATAATATTAATAATAATAAGAATTATACTTTGAAAAGAGCAACCGCCGAGTTCCTTGCTGGCACTTCTTGGTAGGAACAGCTCTTCGAACGAGCAGTAGAGTTGACGATTCAAAAGCACTTGTTTACAAGTCTACTTGAAGTTTACGTGAAAATATCGTGAGCCCACCAGTGAGTTAGTAAAAGCCCGTTACTTTACGCCAAACCTGTCGTTCTTGGACATTCGGTTTCAAATAGTATTTGCGATATAAATGTGTCGCTCCAAGCTAACACATTGTGAAATTAATTAGTAATGGGTTGTAATAAAGGACAGGCGACGGGCGATACGTCACACAGACAGCAAATTAATGTCGGTATATGTCACAGATAGTCTGGAGTTATTGTGCTATTGACTAAAATATGTACTAAAGAACCGGGGACTTTTAGGTCCAATGTAATGTAAATGTGGTTGACGTATAGTCCTAAATTATTTTTGTAAACGTTAAATAATCAAAAAATTTAAGTTATAGTTTATTTGTGTTTAGAAATCGATTAGTATTGTTTGTTTCCTTACTATTGTATATAACGTTTATGTATGCTGTGAGTGACAATTTATGAGTAAAAATATGGATGTTGGAAGTTAAAAAACATATAGGAAGTTCTTATCTGAAAATTAACTGATAAAAAGCTCAGCTATTAATCGAGGAAAAAATGGGGAATGAGGAAAAATGGGACCACCATTTTCATCTTTTTGCATCTTAGCCCAAAATTGTCTGAACGTTTCTCAATGTTCAGCCTAAAATTGATACTGCATGATTCTTAAAAACGGTATAAAGAATCAAATAAACTTGGAATCGAATAATTGTCTTATTAAGCTTGTGTTTTAAGTTGATACCTACAATTCATTATGCAATTTTCGGTATAATATAATAATATAATAATAACTCGTGAGGAAATCTGCATATCTCAGAAAAAAACCGCTAAGATATGTGTAACCTTCAAATCTCCATTGAAGCATGCTGGGCCATTTTATAACAAAGGAGTCTATTAAGGTAATATTTGCCTAGAAGTAATAGCCCAGTGGTAGGACCGCGCGACTCTCTCGAGGGTGTTATGGGTTCAACCCCGGGCAAAAACCAATGAGTTTTCTGTTAAACATATATGTATGTCTAATTAATAATTGCAATTTTCCACACGCTTTTCCGTGAAGGGAAACATCGTGGAGAAACCTGCATATCTCTAATCAAATATCCTTCGGTAAATTATACAAATACTTTTAAACAAATTTATATTATAACTTTATGAATTAAACTAAACAAGTTGTCATTATTAAAAAAATAAGCAATATTATGAAGGGTCACCATAATTTTACGGCATAATCGATTACGGAACGGGAAGGGAACTTTTGATATATAGATTCTTCTGATACGAGATATTTGAAGACTTATGTTATTAGTGAAATGGGAACAAAACACAGCATTAAAACCATTCGAAAATTTTAATAGGCTACATACATTATATTTATATGAGTAAAAGCCTGCTCATTATAAATAACTGCTACCACTGGCTTAATGCCATAAATAAGTTAACCCTAGGGCTTACGTAAACGCAAATGAAAAGTGACCTGAATATAATCTCGGAATAAATTAAAAGTATGAGCAGAGAATATTTAAATATCTATTTATATGTGCATAAATGTGAAATGATTTTAGTGGTATGTGTAATTAGTTTTGATAATCTCCACGGAATCGGTGTTGAAGTCGTTATAGTCTTAATCAAGGATAGGTTTTTTTTTCAATTGAAGGTGTTTGGATGGCGACTTTGCATCCGAAAACGCAGTGCTGGTAGACCTCATAGGATGTGGTCTGACGATCTCAAAAAGGTCGCGGGGAGCCGCTGGATCAAAGAATTTTTTTTAAATATGTCAAGAAATCTCTTATTTTATTTCACTATTATTCTTTGCAAGATATGTTAGCAATGTAAATTTGCAAAGAATTTTCTTGAAAAGAACATCAGAGCACCTTTATGTGAGATATCTTTCCTGACTAAGCCACTTCACTAAGGATAATATGAATAACATACGAATATAAAGCGAAAACTCGTGTTTACCCGAATCATGAAGTTTATTCACTCGAGATTAAGCCCGCATAAATTTTCAAGATCTTCTCTAACATTGGAGGATTTACATTCGAATTAAAAAAAATCTATAACTTAAGTAACGAGCCACTCAGCAAGCACTTCAAATCTAATAATCATCATTCTCCTGTCCTTATCCCACTCTAAGTGGGGTCGGCACAACATGTTACATACATGTTGTCACATGATTTGGCTACGTATTTTACGACCGGCCGCCTGCCTGACGTCAACTTACCTTAGTCGCTTTTTACGACACCTCGGTAAGAAATGAGGGTGGTCTATTCTATGCAGCCGGATACCACACGGCACTTATCTTAGTCGCCTCTTACAACACCTCGGTAAGGAAGTAGGGTGGTCTATGCTATTCTGCCGGATACCACTCGGCTTCTCTTCAAATCTAATAATATCTATACTTATTATAAAACAAAGCCCCAAAAGCTGTCTGTCTGTATGTGATCGATTTTCTCAAAATCTACTGAACTAATTTTTATACGGTTTATACTAATAGGTAGTGCAATTCTTCCAAAAGGTTTGCGTTAATAGTACATTACCGTTTTATGTAAATTGTATTGAAGAGATGGCGCGGTTTTAAAAGAAAGTTCAGTCGCGAGCGCCGCGTAAGCCAAGAGCGAGAAGAATAATGACGCCTTTTGACCTTGTTGTTGTTTTTCGTCGAGCATTAATGTACAATCCCTGTATATCAATGGCGTCGAGTTAATAAGTTGTCAAAAAAGAATAAATTAAATTCGGAGAAAATCGTTTCTTATTTATTGAATAAATATTAAGGAAATATATCTTGTAATACAATTTATGTGATTTTACTTGTTCCAAAAAAAAACCAAATTTGTTTACTTTAGCTTTAGCCTGGTATATGAGCTTCAATTATGCTAAATTTCATCAATATTACTTCTACAGGTCTTTCTTACTTACTTTCTTACCGAGGGGTCGTAAAATAACTAAGAGTAAGATAAGTTGACGTCAGGCAGGCGGCCTGTTATACATACCCGAATCATGTGACTAGATGTTTTATAACATGTTGTGCCGACCCCATATTGTGGGATGATGAGGAAGATGAGGATCACTTCTACAGGTCGGCCGTCAAATCGCAACAGCTAAATAGAGAGACTTACATACTTTCGCATTCGCATATAAGTATAGATTATATTGTGTTTTAATTAAATTCTCGGCGAAATTTATCAACATTGACAAATTGTCGCAATAGGGTGATGTATCACCTTTTTTAATGCCTTTACCTCCTAAAATTTTACGACAGCAATAAAGAGGAAAGCGAAGCAAAATGAAAGCCTGTTTAAACAACTTTAATATAAATAGATATATTACATGCTGGAGCATATCCCATTAACTGGAGTAAATAGCAAGTAAGCTGCATCTCATATTAACTGCGTAAACATGGAAAGTGTGCTATACAAGGCTAGAGTGAAGAATGTAATATTTTGTACGCATTTTACTATTTACAACAACTTCATTGATATTAACGTAATTTATATAATTAGGCGTTACTTTGCGGAGATCCATAGTACAAAAATAATAATAAAATTATATTGCTTAAAAATTAATCATCATAATTTAATTAAATTTATCGCGGATAATGGCAATATAATTGTAGAGATCTTTCATTCTAAAAGTGCACGCCCCTCCACCAAATTACATTATTTTAATGTGTGAGAGAAAATATTGACTGTACTATTGTATATGTGTGCGCTCAGCAATTTCAAAGTTGACTCGACTCATTCGCGCACTTAAAGGTCAACTAATTGCTCGACTGATATAAGTCGAGCATTTATATGGCAGATAATGCACGCTTTGTATGAGACAACACGTCTATTCTGTCACGCGTTCCTATCATTTGTGCACTGGTTGACCAACCAATCCGGTTACATGGACTACGAATAACTTTTGCAATTAATGCAATTAATTTCATATTTATAATCAAATTTATGTTGAAAATTCTTTAGAATAAAAAGTAAGTTTTTAACGTTTCCCTGGAGTAATAGTAAGCGCTGTGGATTGTAAACGGGAAGTTCCGCATTCGAATCCTAGAAAAAACATATTAGTATATTTCTAAAATTTATCCCTGGTCTGGACTACATAGATACTTCCGACGTACCCTTCTAACAAAGACGTACCACCAAGCGGTTTAGCATTCAGGTACGATGTCGTGTAAAAACCCTGAATGGTTACACGTTTAATCTCCAAACCCTTTCAAGAAACTTATACTACATCGGCATCCATCAGGTGAGTTCGCAATCAAGAGCTAGCTTGCCAACTTAATTTAATTAAGATCATATCATATATTCATTATGCAACTATTAGAATGATTAATAAAACGTAATTTACAGAAGTCTGTTCATTTATTTTATTAGTAAAAAAAGAAAAAAATTAAACCGCAATAAATATTTACTATTTTAACGCTATTCACTCACGTCGCTATCTTCAGATTCAGACTCAACATTAATTATAAACTCATAATTTTTCATATATTCTATCTCAATATCATTCACATTTCAACACGTATTTTCCCACATATTTCTATCAATCATGTCAATTCGTTCCTTAATTAAAGCAATGGCTTTAATGGTGAAATTATGATAGATGTTAAGTTTTGCCCGTTTTTTTTCGCCACATAGTTTTATAGAATTCTCCATATTTTTCTATTAAAGAAAAAATTTATCTAATTATTATTTAAAATAAAAAATATTTATCCTCTTTTTTACATGCTAACTGTACTTTTGGCAATAATCGATGCGTGCTCCTACGTTCGTGTCTGTCCGGCAACTGAGTAACCAATTAGAATAACAAGTTTGCGTGTATTTCGTCAGTACATAAGTTTTCTGTGTGTGAGTAAAGACATTAGAGGGGCGTGCACTTTTAGAATGAATCATCTCTACATAAGTTTTATATGTGTGAGTAAAGACATTGGAGGGGGGTGCACTTTTAGAATAAAAGATCTATACTACACTTTTGATATTTACTTAGATAGAACACTTTTTAATGTACACCATTTTTGTAGAAATATATAATGTGATTTAGATATTTAAATAAAACACAACTGAGTTTCTATAACAATAAAGAAACGACATCTAATGCTATTTAGTGTCTAAATCACAATAACAATATTATTTTATTTAACAACATTATTCAAGCACTTACACGCAAGCACGCATTCACACAAACAAACACACGCACACGCACGCACACACACACACACACACACACACATACAAGTTCCAACAATAATATAACTTTGTATTAAAAATTAAAAAAAAACATGTACCTAATTTTAAGTTTAATTGTCTATTTTTTATTAGTTTTTTCATAAGTTTACTTGTCTTGGTGGATGAGCGGGGCACCCAGCAATACGGGTTCACACCTAGTGCAGGGGCCCTTGCTATTAGTTTATAATGAAATTTTACATAAATAAATTATTTTCATTTTCATTTCATTTCATTTTTACTATTTTACTACTACAATTTACAAATTGGTTTATGGGACAATGACGCGATACTCCTTCGTTTATGTCTCCTTCTATAGACCCGTCCGCGGTTCTATGACAAGAGTTGCGCGAAAAATTTAAATTTGAAAGAAAATATTTTTTCTTTATAAATATATAAAATTGTACTGAAATAACTTAACAAATTGGTTAATTTCTGGTTGGCTTCATATACTAGTTCTGATTTATAAAAAAATATAAATCAGAACTAGTATATGAAGCCTAATTGCCTAAGCCGTTGTATAATATTGCATTGTCGTCGAAATTAAATAAATAACTCAATTTCGTACAGCCAAATTTCAGTTCAGTGGCGTCAGCAGTGCTTAAATTGTATTTGGAAACGGTATAAATGTTAGTCTTGTTAGAAAAGATTATTTCTTTCTTGAGACGGCCTTAACTTTAAATGCGAACTCTTGTGCCGCCAAATTAATATAATATTAGATGTGATAGATAGCTCATATACTTATCTTTGTCTAATCACATATAAAACAGAGAGACATATAATAAGTCTTAGTTGCCTTCTCTTTATTGTCGACGGTCATATCTTAAGCTGTCACGTATTTTTATCATATATGTCTATATAGGTATAGGTAATATTTATTATTTAATACTGACTACTTTGTGACCGACCCGTCGTATGGTATCCGGCTGAGTAGAATAGAGCACCCTCGTTTCTTACAGAGATGTCGTAAAAGGCGACTAAGGTAAGTTGACGTCAGGTAGACATATTATAATATGATATATGTATATAGATAATATGTGTTATGTGTAATGTATTGATATAATGTATTTTTTATCTATGTATAATATAATAAAAAAGAAACAAAAAGTGTTGCTTTAAAACTTTATCAGTTGTCAAAAAATACACTGGGTTTTAAGCCCTCAACGATTTCAAACTGAATGCATAATTTAGGTTAATCCACGACCCGTGTTTCGTCGAACAACAAAGCTTTTTCATTTTTAAATAAAATAACGTTGCCAGATATTATTCTCGTTTTTATAAATTCCTAACATTAAATATAACGAATATATATAATAAGATAAATGCACGTACAGAAATGTTTTATGTATTTCTGATTATACAAACGATGGCCTTGTACTTGACAGCATGGACAATATATGTGAGCTGTTGTGCGGTGGATTTCCACCGTAATGTATTATAATATTAATAATACATTATATTTATGCCTATATCAAGTTTCACTTATTAGGTTGCTAGTGCAGTAATCAGTTCACAAATATTATTAACATTTCTTCCTTTAGCAAAATTATATATACCTTTCATATGCGACGATGAGCGACATTTTATGTAGATGCTTAACGAAAATGAAAACGAAAAGGTTTTTACCTTTTCGTTTTTGTAGTAACATTTTAGTTACTTCTTTATTATACTTCTTCCACAATATCTTTTACTTCTTTAATTTGTTTATGTATGTTAACACTTTGAGCGGCGCAACGTAATTACACGTCAATTTGATAAACGCTTACTTTTATTCACGTTGCCGATAAATAGATCTTTAAATAACGGCCATAAACGACGGAACCTTAAACCGATTTCTACGAACTTACGTCGTTGCGCCATATTACTTAAATTTTTTGAGAAATTGCGCCGCTCTACGTTAGTTTTTGTACATATATATCAAAAGCAGAACGTCATTAGTCGTAATTTATTTTGTATGCGAAAATGTAGTGCTGTAAAACGAACATTTGAAAACCCTCATGCGTGGCTGAAAGTGTTAATAATGCCTGTGCAGTTTTTAATTAGCAGTTCCGCTAACATTTTTGCTTATTGGTGTTATTAAAGTGCTAAAGTAGTATTTAAAAGTAACGGCCTGTTACTATCCCACTGCTGGGCATAGGTCTCCTCTCTCCGTTTATTTGGAGAGAAGGATTGGAGCTGAGACCTACCACGATGCTCCAATGCGGAGTGGTAGATTATACATATCCCTAAAATGAGAATTCTAGGGATATGTGTAATCTACCACTCCAATAATATAGTCTCTAGCGATATGCAGGTTTCCTCCGGATGTTTTCCTCCACCGAAAAGCTTGTGACATTGCAATTATCAATTAGACACAAGTTTAAATAGAAAACCCTTTGGTGCCTGCCCGGGGATCGAAACTGTGACCTCTTTGAAAGAGTCGCACAGTATCACCGCTGCGCTTTCACAGATTAGTGTAGCCAAAGTTATTTTGTTTGATCCATATATAAAAGTCACGACCGACGGTAGTCGTGACTTACCGTAAATCTTAAACCCCCTCCTCGTCGCTAAAGACGCTTTGTTAGTGTAGTACGTGTCTTTCTATTTGCTGTCGTGATTTGTATCGATAAAGATCGAGGTATAGAGGTCAATTTTCTGATGAATCACGATCTACCAATTGATTACCCTTAGAGAATTCACACATATAAAGAGACAGACAAGAGATCATTTATAGAAGCAGGCGTTACTTTGCGGAATTCCATATTACAAGCACTATAACAGAACTACCTTGCTATAATCCGCACGGGTTAAGCGAATGCATGCGAAGCTAATGTGTATGAAGCAGGCAAAATTTACGTCGAGATTGTGGTGGTGGTTGTGTGTGCTGCTTGTGTGCATTGTTGCTGGTGGAGGTGCCTTGGGGTGCATGTGGTGGCTTGTCCTGCAAGTATAAGGTGCGTAAATTTTGACTGCTTCATACACATTAGCTTTGCATGCATTGCTTAACCCGCGCGGATTATAGCAAAGTAGTTCTGTTATAGTGCTTAGACAAGAGATCATTTCTTATTAATAATTTCACCAACTGTGTATTCATTCATACTCCGTTCTGTTCTCTAACAATACATGAAGCTGTTTGTATGTTTGTAAGTGCAGAAAGCAAAGTCACTCTGTTATTCAAAACGTCGCGCTCAGCTACTTCAGCTTTTGATTCAGCTTACTCGGAACTTGCTGGAAACAGTTACTTTAAGTTTGCACAGTATATCTACGAAAATATATCTTTATAACAATGTAGTAGTTAATGTATTAGGCATATCAACAAAATAAAAAGTAATTAACTGAATTAGGCGCTACTTGCGAAGATCTATAATACAAAAGTAATAATGATATATTCCTATGATCCGTGATTAAGGAAATAAAAAATACGTTTAATGATAATATAGAGTATACTATCCGGATACATGCAGGATTCGTAAAAACCACCACTACGATTTAAAAGCACTGCAGACATTCACTATCACAAACTCAACAATCGATTCGCCCCGCAGCCGAAGCATCATCAGGAGATAGACTCCACGACAAAATCGCAAAAGCCAGGCTTTGCGAATCCTGTAGGTATCAGGTATGAAAAAGTTACGCATTAAATATATTTTCTATTTCGCTGATTGTTAGCTAAATAATATTATTATTACTTTTGCAAATAAAAAATATTTAGGTACAAAAAGCACTTTAAGTATAACATTATTTCAACACCGATATGAAAAAGTGAATAATTGCTATACAAGGATTCATTTCAGTGCAAATTTAAGCTTTATGCTTCGCTAAATCCATATTTGTGTGTTCATCATGAAAATAGAGTTAATGAAATGTAATGAAAAACACTTGATTGGTTTATTCGAAAATAATTTATATACATTTTGATTGTGAACATTTTTGGCGGTAAAAGATATTCGCATTATAGCATAATTATAGATTTTATTAATTCACGTAGTTATAGTGTGAGATATTACCTAATTTAGATAAGGATGTAATAAAGAGTTGAGTGAGTAAGTGGAAAATTCGTAATGAACAGATAGAGTACGTGAGCCTTATCATAATATAAGTTCGCGAATTTGTTTATTAACAAATAAAATAAATTAAATATAATTACACTCACATTTACAGTCTGTCCCCAAAGTAAGTAACGTAATACTTGTGTTATGGGTACCAGAAAGCTGTTAAATATACATATATAATTTTAAATACATACTTAAAAACTAATACACGCCCAGACTCATAGAACCAACAAATTGTTTATAGAAAATGTTGGTCCTTGGTGGGAATCGAACCCGTGACCCGCGGAATTGAAGGCAGACTCACAGCCAACTGCATCAATGGGCTATTTGCTTGATGTGTACTTATGACATTTCTATAAAAAATATTATGTACTGAATCAATGGTTATAATTCATCATGAGCTTTCCCACAGGAAACATCATTTAAAAGACTGCAGATTATAACAAGAGAATTTATAATTTCTGTGATCTAACAAGACTTATAGAAGCAGCGTGGTGGATCTAAGCTGTTATCCTTTTCTAGAAAGTGAGTGATGGTTTTTGCCGAGTGGTAATCGAAAGACAGATTTCTACATTAAATTAACATTTATATAGCAACAGATAATATTTTTTATCAATTAAATAAATTTAAGAATTAGAATTAAAATAAGTAGGTAGTTTAGTTTAAATACGAATAATAGTTAAAAAAGCTTAAAAGCGCTAAGCGATTTTGTCGTGGAGTCTATAATGCTTCGGTTTCGGGGCGAAATGATTGTTGAGTTTCTGATAGTGAATGTGTAGTGCTTGCAAAATAGCAGAACTAACTACTTTGCTATAATCCGCACGGGTTAAGCGAATGCATGCAAAGCTAATGTGTATGAAGCAGGCAAAATCTACGCACCTTATACATGCAGGACAAGCCACCACATGCACCCCAAGGCGCCTCCACCAGCAACAACGCACACAAGCAGCACACACACCCACCACCACAATCTCGACGATCGTTTCGCCCCGAAACCGAAGCGGTGCGTGCGCCTTGGGGTGCATGTGGTGGCTTGTCCTGCATGTATAAGGTGAGTAGATTTTGCCTGCTTCATACACATTAGCTTTGCATGCATTCGCTTAACCCGTGCGGATTATAGCAAAGTAGTTAGTTCTGTTATATCGCGTTGGGGTGCATGTGATAGCTTGTCCTGCACGTATAAGGTGCGTAGATTTTGCCTGCTTCATGCACATTAGCTTTGCATGCATTCGCTTAACCCGTGCGGATTATAGCAAAGTAGTTAGTTCTGTTATATTGCTTGTAATATGGAATTCCGCAAAGTAACGCCTGCTACTATAAATCATGTGTAGTGCTTGTTTATTGTGGTGGCGGTGGTGGAGGTCTGTAGTGCAGACTTTTTTACAAATCGTGCATGTATCAAGTATGAAATCGGATAGTCCATTTTAAATTTAGCAGTATATATATTTTATATATGCAAAAATTCAAAAATATCATTTTATTATTATTTATGCAATAAAGGATCGTTAATCGTAACAAGATATGTGTAAAGCACAGTTAATAATCATTAAATTATGTATGTTTGCTTATCATACAATATAACAGTAAATTTTATATTAAAATGAATCACTTGTGCTGAATTATTGCCAATATATTAAACACATAGCTGATTTATGTGTAATGATAACGCAGTACGTCGTGATAAAATGGACGAGCCAATTTATTAGACTGGTAATTGATATATTGGTCTGCTTCCTGTGCTAACGAAAGAACGAATTGAAATTTTTTTTTTAAATTAGCACAACCGAATAATGTAGGATGTGAACACAAAATATAGATACAAAATCCTTTGATGTAATAATATGAATGTAAGACATTATAAAGTGATATTGATAATTAATTAAGACATATCTTATTTTCACGCATGGCACTTACTGGAAAACATATAAAGAAGACAGCTAAGGAAATTTTATAATTTATTGAATATCATTTAACAATGCATAATGGTTTTTTTTTAACTTAACCATGATGTGAAACGCCTACTCGCAAAAAAAAACATGTTATCGATCACCATCTTGATGCTGCTAAACAAATAAGGCCATCAAATAAATGACTTATGTTTATGTAATATCCATCCTAACCAAATTCAAATTCAAATAACTTTTTATTCAAATTGGCCTTTACAAGCACTTTTGAAAATTCAAATGAAGCTAAGACTGTTTTCTGAAAGGTGCTCTAACCGAGAAGAACCAGCAAAAAACTCGGCCAAATGAAAACGTGCGTTATATTTTCTTAATCATTTTGTGACAAGTGACTTTATGTAAGTAGTATGCCAAATATTGCTTTCCAATTCACACGTGTGCAAAATTGAAACAGTATGATTGAAACAGCAAAAAACTTGTTATTTACAAATCCTGATCAGACCAAGCCGGCTCAAATAAAGCTCATATTTACTTTTCCATTGAATCTCGCTGCTGAAGCCAATTCTATCAAACTACATGATATTGATCCGTGAACGTATTGGTCGCACATTGAAAAGTGAAATGAAAATGACTTTATAGTTGTAAATGTAAATTTCATCATAGATAAAATTTAGCATATTTCCTTACGCCTGAGCTATTGAATTAATTGATATTATAGCTTATATAGTATTTATTAGCAAAGACTAGATTATTCGAGCGTAACACTGGTATACGATGTAATTGGCGATCTTAAAATGGGTGTAGTCAACTAGAAATGTCTCCGCTGTGTTGTCAATAGTATTTATGAGCTTGATTAGAGATCATTTAGTTGTTCAAATTCAAATAATTCTTTATTCAATTTGGCTTTTACAAGCACTTTTTAAATTGTCAATGTTGAATGAAGCTAGGACTAGTTCGGAAAAGAACCAGATCGTCCACAAGAACAAGTCGTGGATGGTCCACTCTACATCTAGCATTATATATATAGTTTCTATTTACTTTATCGCGGATTATAGCAAAATAATTTTATTATTACTTTTGTATTATATCTCTGCAAAGTAACGCCTAATTCTATAAATTATTTAAAGGAGTTCGTTGTGTTTAGAAAAAATCTAAGTAGAAAAACACGTTAAAAGCTAATTGACACCAATACTTCAAAGTGAGTAATGAATTTAAGGGGTATTTACACTTTTAAAAGCATACTCATTATTTTTTTTTATTAATGATGATCGATTTAAATAAATATATGCGTCACTTACAAACACAGCTGTCGGTCCCTAAAGTAATTTAATAGTTGAGTTTTGGGTGACAGAAAACTGGT
This sequence comes from Morpho deidamia, assembly GCA_947086505.1. Taxonomy (NCBI): domain Eukaryota; kingdom Metazoa; phylum Arthropoda; class Insecta; order Lepidoptera; family Nymphalidae; genus Morpho; species Morpho deidamia. Next base: position 9,406,160 of record CAMTZC010000007.1, on the reverse strand, counting down.
ATATATACATATATGACTTTAAAGACATTTACTTAAATATATAAAGACGCCCACACCAAAAGAACCAACAAATTGTTTATAGAAAATGTTAACCTTCCTCGGGAAACTAACCCCCGACAAACGGAGCTGAAGGCTGAAGGGTACTTCTTACTCGCAACCGGGCCAGTTAATTAAATGTTATATACTTTAAATACTGTAATAAACTAAAAATAGCATAAGTTCCAATTGAATTTTGTTGTGATAGAAGGGTATTTATATTAGGAAATGGTAAAGGCCTCGAAATGTTGTCTAGGCGCCCCGGTATTGTTAATCCGTCACTGTTCAGTACACTGCCCCGAGAACATTAAATTTTATGGAGCTTCTTGTAATCCCTACTTATCCCTCCTTAGAGTACAGTTACTTGCGATTAAGTTCTGGGGAGATAATTGCTATTTTATAAGAACTACTTCATAAGAAATTTCAGTTCCATTTAGCCTGGGTCTTTAATTATTAACCTGTAAAAAGTACACTACATCTTTGCGTGGAAGATATCACTGCATAGGGATAAGTCCCCCTAACGTACCCTCTATGTTATGTATGTTTGTAATTTTAAAATTATGGCGTACACAGAAAATCTGAATCCGAATCACTCCCTATCCGTATCCCCATCCCTTTCCATCCCCATCCTAATCACCATAACCATCCACACCGCCATCCCCTTTACCATCCCCATCATCATCACCATCCCCATCATAATTTATAACATAATACATAAATTTATAGTATATAAAACATAAATTTATAAAATTTTTACACACTTATTAACTTAAATTGTTCCAATTTTGTATCCGAATACTGCCAGATGCAGTTAATGTCTAGCGATAATATTTTAAATTGGCAAAATCTACTTTTATAATTTACAATAATTCACTGTTATTGTAACAATACAATATTCTTTAATTCCACAAGGCTTTAAAGAATTTCGCTTAAATAAAACAAGTATAAAAACATTAGTGCTTTTTAATTTTAATAGGTAATTTTATTAAATAATATAAACGGTTGTAAGGAATTGCGCTACAAATATGTACCCCATAGTTCCTTGTGGTTATAACTTTTGATATAAAGGTCATAAATGTTTGGAAACTACTATTGGGTCAAGCCCGAGAACAAAGGGAATGTACATATTAACTGCGACGCCCTCAGGCGCGCTTCATATTAGAGATTAATAGCCTAATAGCCGGGAAATAGTTTGCAAACTTATTTATATGTTACTAAGTGTAATTGGTGATTTTAGGTTAGGTTACGTTACGTACTAGAGCTTAGGTAAATGAATAACTTTTGCGGGTAATAGCACTAAAAATATCACTAAAATTGTAGATTATTTTAAACTTGAAATTAAATATTAACAAAAATTAATAGTGTGGACTTGGAATCGTTTCCATTATTTCTGTGATGGTTTTAGTAGAACATCAAATTTTTATTTAAAAAACCCCATACACCGTGTAATGTTCAGTTTGTGAAATTTTATAGTCTCACTATTATATAAAAAAAGTGTAGTTATACTTTTTTTTATATAAACTACACATATAAAGAATGACGAAATAAAGTGACCCGGGTTCTTATGAATGTCCAACCTATCTAGCGGTTGACGGAGACGCATGGCTGCACGACTTGTTGACCCGGTTAAATCCATTTCTCAGCTTAATTATTATACTGCTGTAAAGAATTTGAATTCCCTTTACTAATATTATATAAATGCAATAACTTGTCCGTTTTTTTGTCTCTCTGCTAAGCTTTCATGCTAAACAGCTAGAGAAATTCAGGTCGATTAGTAATGACTGACTCAAATACCTGATAAAAAATCCCTTTTCCTTTTTTAATGTATTCATACATATAAGCATACATAATATTTTTACATATGCATACCATATATATATATTGCCAGCTCAATTAGCGGTTACTATCCGAAGAACAAAGTCACATCTGCCATATACGAGTATAAGCATAGAAAATGTGACTTTGTTTGTCGGATAGGGCGATATTTGTATTGTGAAAACGTTTCGCCTTCGTCTACTGTATATATGTTTATTTAGTATCGCCAGTAAGATGATTTGCTCATAGACATATAAAAAATAATTGCAAGACTCAAAAAATCATCTTTTGAGATAATGCATGACAAATGCTTTGTTTTGATTAAATGAACTACGCCTAATATAAAATGATGATTGTGTATTTTAACATTCAGACCTATTATTCCTAGTCTAAAACACATGTTTTTTTTGAGTTGTGTTAAGTGTTGAGTGTTGAGTTGCTATTGCAGCCCAAGAGCAATATTTATATTAATTCGTCATGATTTAGATTAGTAAACCTTGGTAGAGATGCTCAAACCATTACTAACAAATAGCCTGATTCTGTGACAAAAAATATTTCAAATTGTATTCTTTTGTAGAAGGTGAATATTCAATTACGCCAGGTGTCGCTTTCTTTGATACAAAGCTTTGTTCCAACAAATGAAATATGAATCCCTGCCTCTTTTGACGTAACGAGATTTTGGAGTATCTACATGTATATTGCTACGTTTCGGAAAATGGGTGGGGTTTGACACAAAATGTATTCGTATTCATATTTATCGCTTTCGTTCAATACAAATAGTAATAAAAATAAGGTACACTTATACACACGATCGTCCGTCCCCAAAGTAAGTAACTTAATACTCGTGTTATGGGTGATAGACAACTGGTAAATATACTACATATATACTATTACTAATGATAATACTATTTAACTATAAGACAATGCGAACTTAATTAATATCTATGCTAATACGCTTCGTCTTACTTTATATAAAATTTCCATTTTAGTTTCATGAAATTTGGCACTTGGTCCAAAATTATTTTAATATTTATAGTAAATTTATAGTAGTAGGCGTTACTTTGAATTCCTTAGTACATGCGTTTGTTAAGAAATCTATGTGATCTAAAAAAATGTAAAATTAAAATCTAAGTAACTCCATTTTACTACACGTGTTTGAAGGCAAAACAACAGTGGGGGTTGAACTATTTGTATATAATTGCATGTTTGGGTGATGCGTCGTTTTTGCGATTTCCTTTTGAAGCCTATTTCTTGATGATGATTCGGCGAAACAATCGTCGAGATGATTAGAGTGAATGTGTGTAGTGCTTGTGTAGTGTGTTTGGTGATGGTGTTTTGATACATGCGGAACCTAATTCTGCATGTATAAGGTATGAGAACCGTTTTAGCTTCCTACATTTAGCATTACATAGATTTTCTTTTGAAACGCGGATTACAGCAAAATTATTCTTAGATAACTTTTGTGCGAATATTTGTGCTAAATCTATTCTATTCGCAACGACTAATTTATATTTGATACGGTCATTTCCCGAAGTTATTTCTAAAGTAAAATTTTCGATACTGCACCATGGAGGTGGATATTAAAAAGAGTGTTGTGATCGAACTTTTATTAAACCAGTAAACTTCGGTAGCGTCGCAGATATAAAGTTCCTTGGAGAACTTTTATTTATCGCCATCCTACAATATAAAACTCACTGCTTTATCCATTCTGCATTAAATTGGATTATTTAGTTTTACGAAAATTGTAGGAAAAGTTAATGATCATGAAAGGTAATATTATTGAGATATTATAACAAATTAAAAAAGTTTTTTAGTTAAAATTTAGAATATCATTGTTTTCGGTTAATCGGCATAAACTGTACTTATAGACTACAGAGAGTAAAAATGTACACACATAGTTTTATTACAGAAGTTCGAAATATTTAACTCGATTCAAAAGTTCGAACCCTTTAGTTAGTAGTTTCTTTTGGAGAGAACATTTAGCAACTAGCTAATCTCATGCGGATTCGTAGCTTCCACATATTCCCAGAATTCTCTAGAAGTCTTCAGGTTTCCTTCCTCACGATGATTTTATTCACCAAAAAGAGCGTGATAAATTGCAATCACACGGTCCCGCCGTTTGACCTTCAGGGCTTAAGCTGTTCAGTACTTACACCTATTTTATTAATTTGCAAAACATTTTCTGCAATATTCCCTTTATTAAAAAAGCACGTGACGAAATTTTTAAAGTAGACTTTGAGGTAGCTTAAAGCTCAAACCGTAACCGTTTGGCAAGTAGCCAAATATCCTGAATCCTAGGCTATCACAGCTTTGGAAATTGAATTATAAATTCTTATTAAATTTAACTTGAAAATATTTCAGTAAGACTTTGTATATAAACATATCCTTTGTATATAATGTCAATAAATTTTGAAATTTCAATCACTTGAGTATACAGAGTAATCAAATATATAATTGGTAGACTCGTTGGTCAAAAATAATCAAATTTTACAAACTCCAATTTAAGTTTAACGTAGAAAGTAAAGATATAAAAAGCAATCGGGGCTGTTTGATTTATTGCTTCTAGAAGCTTTAAAATTTTATGAATGCCAAATCTGAAGTAATGTTTTATTATTTTTTGACTACAAGTCATACTATACAAATAACTATACAAAATTTCGTAAAGAAAATCCTCAATATACCATTAATAGGGTATAGGCGAAAAACCATTAATTTTATCATAAAAACACAATCCATCAAAACAAATAAAGTGAAGCAGATTGAAATATATCGTGCAATCCACTACAAAATAGCTTCATTATGTTTTTTAAGTTATTAGAAATTATTGCGTCAATTTATATTTTAATATTATATTCCAAAAAAATCTGAGTATTAGTTCATGATTTTGAACGCCTAAAGATTGTCATATTCTTATATATATATAATTTTTATTGTACAGTCCAGTACAGACGAGTTTTAAAGAATTAGATTTTATCAATATAAAATGTCTAATTATTTAATCCTTAAATGTTACCTTGAAACCGATAAACGAATTTCGTAATATCGTATACAAAAATCAATTGTAAATACGTATTATTAAAAAAAAATAAAGTTTAAAAAAATAGGTAATGCCGAAAGTATTGTATAGACTTATGACCTGTATAAAGGACACAAATATATATATTTTTTTAATTTTAAGTATATTTAACTTCTCTGTGACCTTGCACAAGTTTGTTTATGAAGAATTGTAACTGGTTACAAAATTATAATTGTAAGACCAACCACTGAGTTTCTTATGAGTTCTTTGAGAAATTTTTCCAAACAATATGATTAAAAAGGACTTTTTTTAAAGTTTATTTGAATAAAGGAAATTTTGAATTTAATTAAATTGAAATAAAAATTATACCAAAATATCTGTAGCTATTCAAAGGATAGTAACTCAGGGCATTTCGAAAAATATAAGTTCGGTTTATATTGATGGTTTAGTTAAATAATTAATGTGTCATATTACGTACTATGAAACACATAATCTCACAAAAATTATTAAATATACATATTTTCAAAACTGACTGTACAAAAGTAACAAGATGTCATGAAAGAAGATGTCGGGAAAGTGCTGACGGCTTCATATAGCTGGCTTACTTTATTTTTCTTTAGTACTTTCAACACGAAGTGTTCTTAAAAAACAAGTCAAGATTATTTTAATTCTAGGCCGGCCTAATGAAATGTAAGCTTTAGTATTCAGTTATATTAAGAATTATGGGGACCTTCTTAAAAGTTCACGGTTATATTTTAATAAAGAAGTTGAGGTTTATTTTTTAAGATATGTTCAAGTGATATTAAGTTACACCGTGTGGTATCCGGAAGAATAAAATAAACCAACCTCCTTTCTTACCGAGGTGTCGTAAGAGGCGACTAAGGTATGCGCCATGTGGTATCCGGCTACATAGAATAGGCCACCCTCATTTCTTACCGAGGTGTCGTAAAAGGCGACTAAGGTAAGTTAACGTCAGGCAGGCGGCCGGTCGTAAAATACGTAGCCAATTCATGTGACAACACGTTTGTAACATGTGTGCCGACCCCACTTAGAGTGGGATAAGGGCAGGAGAATGATGATGTTCAAGTAATATTTACTTATGAGACCTTTAACAAAACGTGTAGTAGATCTTATAAAGCAATTTAATTTGTACTGTAACTATACTCCACGGTAGTACTGTAACGACTAACTGTTAATTAACTAAAATTTTCCTAGTAAAATATACGTAAGAGTAAAAGCATTGATTGTACTTATGATTCTATAAATATTTAGTTATGATTATTGTAGTATCTAAGTGCGTAAGATTGAAGCTACTAACAGTAAAGCAACAAATCATTAAATATTTCTGTACTTGTAGAGCTGGTTACATTTTAATTGTTTTCGCTAGCAACATTTTGTAGTATTTCGGATGAAATACTGGGTACACCGAAGGCGGCGCCATCGTGACTCGCGCCTTTTTGGAGTCTTCTTGGTGCATTCGAGATGACTTCAGCGGCATTCAGTGGTCACCAGTGGTCGTGATACGAGGTTTTCAGACACACTCATTTCGCACTAAATACGACAAAAAAAAGTTCGAAAATTTAATGCATGTTATAGAATATTAATTAAAAAATAGAATTAAAGCTCGAGGTAAATAAAATACAAATCTTTAATTTTCCAATGTAGAGTCCATGTTATAAAAGAATCCTTAGAACATATTAAAAGCAATAGAACATTGAAGAAAAATAAAGCTGCTTATTGCTCGTTTTATTTAGCAATCTCTCATATTTGGTTTCTATATTCCTGCAAATACGGGAAACACATTTATTGTGATAAATTTCTTGGGATGCACATATATTTTCTCGCTACGCTGAGCAGCACTGGAGATATGATTTGTTTCTACGAACATAATATCATTCGATAAGGAAAACAACCATTTGTTGGTTAGAAAACATTTTAACTGCATTAATAAATTTAAAAAGTTTTGTTTAAATCGAAATCAGACTAAACCGTATTCTTTGAGTGAGTATGCAAAAGGAAAAAAGGACACAAATAACTTTGTGTTTCTCTCAACACACACAAGAAATACACACATATAATTTGATTATGTCCTTTTCCGTCCTATACGTAGTTTAAAAATAAAAAGTAATAAAAATGTTATATATTATTTATATATGTTTATGTATATACATATAGCCGAGATTGTTATATTTATCTATTTGAGTAAATGTATATAAATATAGATATGCAAGTAGGTTTGGTACGTTTTCTTTTTGCACACTCGCCACGTTCTTTTGTATTATCCAATAACAAGGGTTGCCTGGAAGAGATCACTATTCAGTGATAAGGCCGCCCTTTGTGCATATACATAAGGTATACTTTAAATTATCGTGTATTTTGGTATGTTTAATGTGTTTCGTACAATAAAGTTTTTATCTACCTATCTATGTTATTAGCATCGTATTATTTAATAGCCTCTATTTAAAAAAAAAAACATTGTATACGAAAAACAACTTTTAACAACTTTACTCACAACAATATATAAAAATTTTCATATAAACACAAAATCACCTTTAATAAAGATAGATGTCGATATAAATAACGCTTGGAATTTTTTTTAGCGAAGGGACAATCTATTTTACCGGTAATACACACGCCATCACCACATCACCCATTAGCCCAGCACACCACGCGTTGGCGTAGCTCACGGTCTAGATATCAATATCCAATAGTCGCTCAAGTCTCGTCAAGAGACTGTCTCAATGTCTGTCTTTTTTAAATGGTCGATTATTATGGTAACGTTAAAGTGACATCTCTGAAACGGCAGGAAAAACGGTTTCCTTTCAATAAAACGGACGAATAAAACGAAAGAGTTTCTTATCTATATCTATAGGATATAGATGTATTATCTATGGCGACATTATTGTTTTTATGATTGACCTAATTATTTGAAGCAGGTTTCATTTGAAACATGTTGTAACATATATTTATACTAAAATGGAAAGTATGTTATGTTTTACTTGTAAATACTATCATGACCAGTTTACAAAGTAGATTTCATAATAATTTGTAGGATGGCAGCATAAAATCCTGGGATGGATATGGGAAATATACATGAATCACAAATTTTATTCCATCATTGTTGCAGGCAATCTTCACGTGTCTATACCTTCGTTATTGCACTACGATCGATCGAGACTCTGCAAAATTAAATTTCGTCCACACCATCGGATAAATTTTAATTTTCCATTTTTTCCGAACAATACAGACTTACGTGACATTTCTAAAAAGATTTTTGGTTTAATAGAATTATATTCATTGAGTTAATATCCTGCATAAATTGCAGGGGAAATTGTGTCCAGCCAAAAATCTGTACATCGAAAAACAGAGAGCAAGTTGTGTGTGTGCCTAACACATAAAGTTATTATTATACTTAGAGTAGGGAATCCAGCCTAAAATTTGACATATTACAATAAAGAGAAATAAGGAGAAAGCAAATAATTTCTATAAAAAAGTCTATTTGTCTCTCTTTTTTATGTGTGATTACACAAAGATGAAGCATAAGAGTTTCATCTTCTCACTCTCATTGTTTCAAAAGTAATAATAAAATTATTTTTCTATAATCCGTGATAAAGCAATTATATATATACATAATGCTAACTGTATAGTGCACTATCCGTGTTTACATACCCGATACATGCAGGATTCGAAAAACACATGCACAAACCATTACACACGTTCACTATCACAGACTCAATAATCGTTTTGCCCCACATTATATATATTTCCTCCGTAAAACGCCTTATTCTATAAACTCTCATTATTTATTGTGTCTTCGTCACTTATAGAGCTGCCTATGGCTGCCCTGATCTAAGTATTTAAATTAAAAACGCACCATGAATATTACTCTGCGCATATGAAATAAGTCAAAAATAAGCAAATGTCTCTCATCTTCCCTCTCTTATTATTTGTTGGACACTCGCACTCACAGACCTATGACATCCCTACTCTAGTATAATAATACTGTGCATATATAAAGCCTGAAAAAACAAAGCATTAGCAACTGTTTAGTACTGTTTACACACCATTATCATTATTCTCCTGCCCTTATCCCACTCTAAGCGGGGTCGGCACGTGTTGTTACATATTTTGGCTAATTATTTGATGATCGGCCTCCTACTTGACATTAACTTACCTTAGTCGCCTTTTACAAAACATCGGTAAGAAATGAGCGTGGTCTATTCTACTCAGCCGGATATCACAAAGCGGTTCAATTACCTTAGTCATCTTTCACGAGACCTCGGTAAGAAATGAGGGTGGCTTATTTTACTCATCCGGATACCTCACGGTGGTAAATAGTTAGGTACAATATCACGTAAAATAAAATAGAAGCAATATGTATTGGTTCACCGATTCAACAACTAATAGTTAGTTTAGTTAGTATTAATTTATAGAATTAAGCGTTACTTTGCGGACATCCATAATACAAAAGTAATAATAAAATTATTTTGCTATAATCCGCGACACAATAAATAGAAAATATATATAGTGTTAAATATATATGGATTGTCGAGCTATATAGTGTTAAATATATAGTGGACTATCCGTAATGCTTGTGTATTGTGGTGGAAGTGGTGGACGTTTGTGCATATGTTTTAACGAATCCTGCACGTATCGGGTACGAAAATACGGATAGTCCACTATACATGTAACACTTTATATATTTTATATTTACTGTATCGCGGATTATAGCAAAATAATTTTATTATAACTTTTTTTAGAGTACTGTTTACACAGAGCATGGGACTAGGTATCATCAGGTAACTCAATCATTCATTTACCAGCCGTTGATATAAAAAAACACCCTGTCAAGAATAAATTGTTTCATACAATATCCATTGAAACATCTCATTTATCTAAAATTGTCCTCACTTGGAATTGTGCCAACAAACGATATAAAATCTTCTGTGTTACACATCTTGAAAATACCGAGTCAACATATGTTGTACACATACCGAGTTATGTACGATAAAAAATATTTGGCGTTGTTTACATTGTTTTTGCATGAACTCTTATTTTCCTATCAATAATTATGATAATACTACTTTAGGTGAGTGCTAGAAAGCCTTTATTTTTTATCAAACAGGTTAAAGCCTTTAATATTGCCACCGGCTTGGATTGTCGAGTTTAGAAGCAATCCAATATCACAATTGAACAAGTGAAGTAAAAAGACTTTTATCAAAATTTCATGTCCCTACTGCGGTAACATGATGAGCGAGGAGTTCTCTCGTCTGGGGCCAATCCTGGCAGCAGCATCAGGTCATACTTATCATAAACATGCATTATCATCGAGATTTGACTAGTATGCAAAATTTCACGTCAATCGGGGTAGTGGGTCAAATTTAATTTGTACAATTCCACCTTCACATAAATACACGGCGAGTTAAATAAAAGATTTTAAAAATGCATCGGATCAAATTTAGTTTTACAGAAACACAACTTCATTGTCTTAAAAGAATAAAGTAACAGCCCTTTTATAACGTTGGTAAAACAAGTTGCTGCTATTCCAAAAATATTTCCATATTTCGATATGTAAGTGAAATTACGTGGTTAATTACGGTTTTCATTCCAAATTATTCAATAAATTTAAATTATTTAAGTAAAAAATTATTACATTTGATAGAAAAGAATTTCTTCAAGCTATTACAACATAAAACAATAAAACATATGTACAACAATAAACTATCTGAACGACGAACAGTTTGAAGTTTTGCTCAGTATAGTGTAAAGGAATGAAATCTATAGGGGATAAGGATTAATTTAGTTTCATATAATACCCGTTGAAACGTATAATTTGTCTAGAGACGCGAGCAGTTTGTCCTGAACTTGGCTGGAATGGTGCCAGCGAACAATACGCGTCACATGTATAACACCAAACAAGTATAGAAGATATTAAGTCAGCATATGTTATACGTAAACAAAGGGGGGGAGATATCCAAAACAGTCAAGGGGCTTAAATCGTATATATTTTTCTTCTTAGGTTCAGCTTCAAGCCGAAGCAATAAGGTCCTTCGAAATTACCAATTGACAAATAATAGTAGCTCCTTTTACAAGCTAAACCAAAGTCTACAGAAATTATATCTCTATTGAGCTTTAAAAGGATGTAAAAACAAAAATTTCTAGGTACCCCGTTACCAAAAGACGTTATGTTGGTTGACGCCCACTGGATCGACTGAAAGACAGGGTGTGTCACGGCGGTGAGATCCCTAGAAGTTAATTATGTCTAGGATTGTACGGTTATCAGTAGAAAAAGAAGAAGATAAAATTTAATAAAATTTAATAAAATTTAAAACGTTATTTTAATATAAAATAAAATACATTCAAATTATGACATCATATTATATTTCATCGTGAATGTTCTAAGAGTTTAAAACTATCCACGAGCACCAAAGTAACACAAGAACTACTATATCACTCTTAAAACTTTCTGAAAGCTAAAAGCACGCGTGTAGAACATTTCAGCTGCTACAGTATGTGCATCCATTTGTTGAAAGTGCACTGCTGTGATTAATGTACCTAGATGCTTGGGTATATTATAGCATTACGCGTTGAATTTATTTAGTAAAAACATCTGTTACTTTTAATTTACTCATAATTAAGTTTAATACAACATTTAACTAATAAAATACCGCCGAGTGGTATCCGGGTAAGTAGAATAGACCACACACACTTCTTACCGAGGGGGTCGTAAAAGGCGACTCAGGTAAGATGATGACAGGCAGGCGGCCGGTTGTAAAATAATTAGCCAAATCATCTAAAAACATGTTTCGAACATGTTGTATCGACACTACTTAGAGTGGGATAAGGGCAGGAGAATGATGATGATGATGATTCGACTAATAAAATAAGAGTATGAGAAGTACTCTGTCGTGACCGTCCTGGAAGGATCACGTACTTTCATTTTTTAGACATCACTATATGTTACATATGCGTGTTCGTATACTATTTCGCTTTTTTATTTGGGAGCTGTGATAGCCCAGCGGTGAGACCGTGCTACATTTTCGAGGGGAACACCAGTTCAAACCCGAGCAGGCATCAATGAGTTTTTCTATTAAATCTCATGTATCTAATTGATAATTGCAATTAATCACACGCTTTTCGGTGAAGGAAAACATCGTTAGGAAACCTGCATATCTTTAGAGAATTCTGGAGATATGTGTAACCTACAAATCCGCATTGGAGCAGCGTGGTATGTCTTAGCTCCAACCTTTCCCTCCAGAAACGGAGAGAAGAGGCCTACTCTTAGCAGTGGGATTGTAACAGGCCGCTACTTTACTATGAAAATTATGTGACTAAAAGAGTGGTAAATATGATTGAGAATTCTAAAAGGAGACCGAAAAAGAGGGATAGATTGTGTGAATAATGATAGAAGAGAATGTAAGATGGAGACATAATGGTGCCGAAGTCGCTTAGAATGGGATAGGGATAAGAAAATGATGATTTCTCTATTAAAATGTTTTTGTTAATTGTGTACCTATTTAAAAAGTTACTTGTTGAAGTCAAAAGTGCTAGTGCACTAATCGAAAAGGATAATTATTGTTCAATCGCTCAATAATCATCATCATCATCCTTATCCCACTCTAAGTGGGGTTGACACAAGTCAACCCCACTTAGAGTGGGGTTGATAAGCCAAATCATGTGACAACATGTTATAAACATGTTGTCACATGATTTGGCTTAGTATTTTACGACCAGCCTGACGTCAACTTACCCTAGTCGTATTTTACGACCCCTCGGAAAGAAAGAGGGTTGGTCTATTCTACTCAACCGGTATCACACGGTGGGTCAACTTACCTTAGTCGCCTTTTACGACACCTCGGTAAGAAATGAGGGTGGTCTCTTCTACTCAGCCGGATACCACACAGCATTTGGCTTTCGATTCATATCGAGTACAAAACTTATAATATAAAATAACTACGAGAAAGTATAAACTGTTTAAAATGTTTTATATTTTTTAAGCGTTTTATCATTGTTAACTGGTCTGAAAAAGGTTTACGAAAAATGATAACGTATTACAAGAATGATACTCTACATCATTTATCTCTTTCCCGGCTTAATTCTGACAGGTAGGGTGCGACAGTTACCTTATCTTGAGTTTTTACTCCATACGAGAAGAAAATTAATTGACTTGTAACATCTTTTGTTTTTACTTCGTTGTATCAACGTTTGCTCAAATAGCCTAAAAGGTTTTCTCATGTACATTGTACTTGATTGTATTTTCAGTATTGCAATTTATCTAGTGAATTTCGAATCATTTTTATCCATTAGCTTGTTGTGCAATTATATCATACATTTATACCAAAACTTTATCATTAAGCTCGCTTTTACAATTCAATTTCGAAATTTACAATTCCGGAAATCAGGCCAACCTGACTTACGTAGTAAATAGTCGGATATATATTTCAGTTCATACCAATGCCAATACCAATACAAATGCGAAATTATGTGTTTGTTTTTCATTTTTCACATCACAGGAAAAACCGTAATATATAAAATATGATAACTGTAAAACTTATATATAATAAGTAAATATTAATATTTATTCCATCACTCTAACATAGTGTCATTAATCATGTCAAAACATAAGATGATGAATATAACCGAATAAGTTAAATCGTCCAAAAGCTGTATAAAGTTGTATATACTGCATTATATTTTGCTAGAGACAGCAATAAACATTATCTCATTAAATTTGATCTCCACAAAGTCACGTAACGAAAAGCACTTCATTTATCTTAGTCAGGGCTTACTTCTGTCACGTGAAATGTGTCAGTTATCCTATTTGGCGCTTTATTTCCTATATAAACTTATTTATTACGAAATAATCACCATTAATTAAATTATATTTATAATTAACTAAATTAATATTGTTATTAGTTTTCTTCGTAATTAAATATAGAAATACACTAACAAGTTAAGAAGGGTCTACATGAGAGCGACTTTGATCGCCTGCGATTCCCTGGCGACTGGAAAATTAACTGTGGACGTGAATATTAACAGTGACTTAGTCGCCAGCGATATCGCTGCTGTTTGGACGTTCTTTATTTAGAACGCCGCTACTTAATGTCGATTAATACCGTGTGGTATCCGGTTGAGTAGAATAGAACACCCTCATTTCTTACCGTGGTTTCGGTAAAGGCCACTAAGGTAGGTTGATCCACAATGTGGTATCCGTTTGAGTAGAATAGACAACCCTCTTTTTTACCGGTGTGTCGTAAAATAACTAAGGCATTGAGATTAAGGAAAGTTAACGTCAGGCAGGCGGCCGTAAAATACGTAGCCAAATCATGTGACGACATGTTTATAACATGTTGTGCAGACTCCACTTAGAGTGGGATAAGGGCAGGAGGATGATGAAGATGGTACTTAATGTCAATTTCGGAAAAAAAAATGGCGGACAAATTAATTACAAATAAAGAAGTAAACTAAAACAGAAAAATTTCACTGAAAATCTGCACAGATCCATTCAAATTTATTACCAAATGGACAATGAACGATCGCTTTAACGTGGATAAAATAGATAAAAGTCACTGGCGAGTCGACGGCGATCAAAGTCGCTGCGTAAAGATCCGACATTAAAGGTTTGCCATTTAGCCATACTTTTTGCACTGTCTACATTTAATGGTTCTAAACAGCAAGGCATTACAGTTTTAGATTAACAAAATTACACGAATGTGTTTCTGTTAGGTCAAACATTTTCCCCCACCTACTAGACATATATTATAAAGAAAATACATTACAAAGTTTTGATGAGATAAAATAGAACATGCTGCCGCGGTTCAAAATAATTTCTGAGACGCTGATTCAGCGATCTTTGTCCCACAGATTTTTTCCTGTTAGAAACTTTGCAGCGCCAACATGTCACATTGACTATGAATAAATTAGAAAACTTATTCAATTTGATAAGTTATGTCATTATAAGAATTGCGTGTTTTGCATGTCGCTTTTTAATATTTATGTCCTGTAACCACTTGTTTTTAAAGTTACCCTTTAAAAATAAATTAAGTATAACTGAATTATTAATTCTTCCTAAAGAATAGAATATAGCTGCGATAGCCCAGCGGTGAGACTGTGCGACTCTTGCAGGCACTAATGAGTTATTCTGTTAAAACTCATGTGTTTAATTGTTATCATATTTCCAATCCTTCTCCCCAGAAACGGAGAGAGGTCTATGCCCAGGAGTGGGATTGTAACAAGTAATTTAGATGTCATAATATAATTAAAGATATTATAGGACAAATAGTTTACATTTTAGAAACCCGCCGTGAGGTTTATTTACTGACGAAGCTGAACGTTCTATTTCGGCCCCAACACGGAGACCGCAGTCCAACTTATGGCAAACAATTTGTGACATCGCAAGCAATAATAGCCGTACGTTGATATAGACATTTGTTACAAAGCCTCAGGATCTATTTTAACTTGAGAACTTTACTGTAACGAATCTATACTCTATACTTATTATAAAAGAAAGTCCCCAAAACTGTCTGTCTGTATGTAATCGATTTTCTCTAAATCTGCTGAACGGATTTAGTACGGTTTTTACTAAAAGATAGTGCATTTCCTCCGAAAGGTTTAAGTTAATAGTACATAACGGTTTTATGTAAATCGAGTTAAAGAGGTCGTTTTACGACAATTTTTAGTTGTGCTGAACACTGAATTTCACGCGGGCGAAGCCGCACTTATTTCTAGTAGCTTATAAAAGTGGCTTGTTTCGAGTTCATTTCAAATCAAATGTTTTGGCTTATACCTTACTAGTGGTTAGTTCGACTTTCCCTCAAAACAAAATTGTGATTGATTGTAAAAAATACTCCAACCGCCACCAAACTTTACAGGATTTTCCACTGAGTCCACCTAAAGAATGTCTAAAAATCTTATTGAAATTTGTTTAGCTGTTTCTGAGTATATAAGGAACATAAACATACTTTCTCTTTTATAAATATAGAAGATAATGTGAATGCATTTTCCTGCAGTCAATAATCGTTTCTGATGTAGTACGTCGTAATGAGATCTTTTAGATTTTAAAAATGTTTTTGATTTTACTTACCAACAGCATGCCTAATTAAATGCAAAAATTTTGTTCAGAAATATCGACTTTTAACATATATATTTTTTTAATTTGAACACACCAACCTTGATTGCTTGCCCTTACTGTTAAATCATCACAACTTTAATACTAATTTATTTCTATCTTATAGGCACCCTATTTTATTGTGAAGGCATTTCCCTGCAGTCAATAATCGTTTCTAATGTAGTACATTGTAATGAGATCTTTTTAGATTTTAATAATGTTTTTGATATTACTTACCAACAGCATGCCTAATTAAATGCCAAAAATTTTGTTTAGAAATATAGACTTTTAACATATATATATTTTTAATTTGAACACACCAACCTTGATTGCTTGCCCTTACTGTTAGATCATCACAACCTTACTACTAATTTATTTCTATCTTATAGGAACCCTATTTTATAGATGAGGTATTTATTAATAAACACTGAGCGGAGCAACGTTATTACACGTAAAATTTGATAAACAACAAAACACAACGTTTAAACAAGTCGGCAAAAATGTGTCATTCTTTAAACAACGTGCAAAGGCGGCATAATATTGTACCAATTACTTCAAGGCACATCATTGCGGCGTACGAATATAACGTTAAATTTTTGAACTGATGGCGCTGCTCCACGTAAGTATCACACTTGTATCAAAAGCAGAACGTCATTAATTGTAATTAATTTGTATGAGCAAATGTAATGCCGTACAAAAAACGATTGAAAACCTATATGCTCCGCTCAAAGTGTTAATTATGTTTTTTTTTTGTTTTTTTTATCTCACAAAAATAGAATTGGAAAGTGTCTTCCACAATAAAAGGTCCAATATACGCAGAAACCGTTGAACGGAGGTGAGAAAACTCAAGAGGCACTTACGTAGGTCAAAATACGCCAGGTGTTTGGCGGAACTGAGACTGTAAACTACTTTCCACCACTTTCAAACTGTTTAAGCGCAATGAAGCGAAATTAAGACGGCTTTCTCTCAAGAGAGTATCTTTCAGAATTTGATTATTTCTTTTTGCGTTAGTTGTATAGAAAATTTCAAAATCTTAGCGCTCTTTTTGTCATTGTATAAATATTATAATAATTTTATAGTTTCAAAAATTTTAATAGTTTATTTTAAAAGTAAAAGCTCACAGTTTGATAAAGGCCGCGTATTTTTTTGATACTATTATGGATACTATACAATGGATACTAAACTTAACCTATAGGCAGATTTTGCTCAACTATGAAATAGGGACAGATTGCTCAATTACTTTTTTTAATTTAATAATACAAAAAAAATCATCTGCCTTCCTTAAAACCGAATAGGTAAATATCAAATAAATGCTACCTTTCCATTTATCGGAAGCTAACAGATTCAAATCCTAGTCTAAATTGTTTGATGTATATTCTAGTGTATAAATGGAGCTTAAAACAGATTAATTCAACAGGTCAGTATCACTTTATAGTCCATGCAGGCTTTATACAAATAGATACCCAATAAATCCAGTTCACATAACTGAATGACTAACGATCTATGATAATAAAGGACCATTCTAACTGCCAATCTCTTATGATCGACTGATGGCGATATAGCTATTCTTTCTGAGCTGATTTCGCTGAAATAAAAACAGAATATAAAATTATGTAAGCACAAATACCAAACCTGCGTATTAGACAAAGTTATTGTTAGCATTAATATCTGAATAACAAATATTCAGAAAGAAAGTTCGGCAGTAAATGTTAACAGATTAATAGTATTAGGTTTAATAGTAGGAGGGTTTATTACATTAGGAAATGGTATATTCACTCATTGAATTTTAAAATTTTAATCGAATATATCAAAATGAATGTTTATATGTATGTCCTTTATAGACTTCGAAACGGCTGGTTCGATTTTAATGAATTTTTTAGACAATCTTTAGAATGACCCAGCGGATGATCCTGTAAAATTTGGTAGCGATCGGAGCATTTTTTAAACTGTGTAGTTCTGTTTCGAGAGGAATTCCAAACCAGACTGAGCCACGACAACCCGTGGCCGGACAAGTTGTTTGATATATAACATAAATTCTTCACCATTTATAGAAATAGAATAGTGATGCAATGATAAGCAGTTTGAATCTCGAATTCTAGGATAATTATCGAGGATATCAGTGCCGAATAAACAAAGCGATGAATTGTTCACAAGACTACGAACTTTCGTAGTTTGCCATTAAATAATTAATTCACCCATTGCAGCATAGTTAAATCTAATCACGCTTCTGAATGACTCAGGAGGGAATTGCCTGTTTCGTGAGTATAAAACGGTAAAGTAGTGTAAAATATTTAAATTAAAATAAAGTCTTTGGAATTAACTTAGAAATTATATACATAAATTTACTAACTTAATGAACTATAATATTGCATCAATTTTTTATTTTTTGTACTTTTTGCTTTTTTCTTATCACGACTGAAAATTTAATCTAAGTGCATAGTTTTTCGTTATTTTTCAAATTTATATAATTCTTTATTCAAGTTGACTTTTATAAGCACTTTTGAATTGTCAAATCACAATGAAGCTCCGACTGGTACTAAAAGTTCCTTTTGTCTTGTGCTTTTGTGTGCTTATATCAACCTATCAACATCACCCTTATTTCATTTCTGGTCTTTTTCTGTTACGCAAAGATTGACTTAAAGAGATCGCGTGACGATGGACGCTTTTAGGGATTAAACTATCGAATAAATTTGTGCATGTGCTATTTTTTCTCTTATGTCACAATGTACATTAAATAAACAAATAATAAGTTTGAAGCGCGGCATATTGAGAAACCAAAAAAAACGTAACTAAAACAATATACACACAGAATTTTATCCCAACACTAAATAAAAAGCTGTAATCAACGGAAGTACAATAATACAGACTACAGAACTTTCAGTCCACTGCTACATGTTTTAATCTTCCCCTTATTGCCGCAAATGAAGGTATTGCGCCAACTTCAGGGTTTAAGCACCTTCACTAATGTAATGTAGTATTTTCCGCTGTTCCCGAAAGAATGATTTAATCTATATAATACACCGGTGTATAAACTTTAAATATGCCAAATTTCATCAGTATTGGTCCAGCGGATTAGCTGTGAAACGTTAACAAATAAACAGACAAGCTTTCATAATTATAATAAAAAAATGATTAAGATTACTTATAGAATGTTGAACTCTAATTATATAATATTAATCACTCTCAGTATAACAGTGGCAAATATCGGAAACGGCAAATTAATTCAGTAAGTAAATATTGATCCAAAAGTGGCGATACGCGTAACCGAATAGACCGCTTTCCGCATATACAGGCTCCTCACATACGAGGAAACTAACGAATGTAGCCAAATTGTGAAACGACTATTCGCTTTTGTCCGAGAGAATTCGAAGCTTTCAGATTAATTCATTAAGTCAATTTGATACGAATGTACCGTGCTTTATTAAAAGCCACAGAGTATTCAAACTCGCAGTAGGCTATAGAATCGGTGTCTACTCTATAATGTTCATACATCAAAGTATATCGTGAAAACGATATTTTTCCTTTATATTTGCTTAATAAATAAGAAACGATTTTTCAATTTCAATTTATTCTTTTTTAACAAATTTTCAACTCCACGCACAAATCATGACTATGTCAAATGGCGCTACCACTCTCGGGTCCTCTCCTTTCCGCATCACTCTTCTCCGCGCCGCACTGCACCTCTCCTGTTGACACCACACCTCTCCGAGCTAACTTTATGTCTCTATGCTACCACTTCCGTTCTCCTCCTTTTCCTTTCGTTGCAATATTATATATATAGTAGACTGCGATTAAGATATACGTCTTCTCGCCGTGGGTTTTCCGGCTAAGTAGAATAGACCACTCTCACTTCTTACCGAGGTGTCGTAAAAGGCGACTAAGATAACGACGTCAGGCAGGCGGCCCGTCGTAAACTGCGTAGCCAAATTATGTGAAAACATGTTTATAATATGTTGTGCCGACCCCACTTAAAGTGGGATGGCAGGAGGAGAATGATGATTAAGATATTCCTCTTCTACACTTCTCTATTTCTACTTTATAAAATACTTCAGGAATAATAATATAAACTTTTGCAATACGCTTATGTCAAAACAACCTTTAGCGGACATAGTTGTAATTAAAGAAGATTCATACCTACTATATCCTCCTTGAACCTTGAGTTGTGCTAAATTTAAGCAAGTTTTTCAAATCAAATCAAATCAAAATAATCTTTATTCAAATAAACCATTTCAGGTATTTTTTGAATCGTCAAGCATCAGTATGATTAATGAGGCTACAACTGGTTCGGAATGTTGCTCTTACCGAGAAGAACCAGCAAGAAACTCGGCGGTCAATCTTTTAAATATTTTCAATTATACATTATTAAACCGCTGTCTTGTATGAAGCTGAAAGAATTTTCAAATCCAGGCTTTCTTATCATCCAAATAATCTTCAATTTTGTAATATGCTTTACGTATAAGCATATTTTTTACCCTTAATTGAAATTTTTCTGTACACTGGTTTAGAATGGATTAAGGAATTTCAGTGGTTTAAATGTGAAATCAACAGAAAAAAAAGACAGAAGTAGAAGAAAATGGAAAACTCAAATCTTGCATTCATAATAACAAGGTGTCACAATTTTTTTATAGCCAAAAGAACGCTACGCTGTAAAGTTAGTATAATTATAAGTTTGAAGAAAGTAAAATTTTGGGTTATTATCATATTTTTTATGTATTAGGTAAAATCCATACCTAGCCACGATCTTGACTGTACTAAAAGCAACCAATGTAGCCTGAAGTCAACGACACTTTTACGTAAAGTCAATTTATTTTTTTCTTTAGTTTTTTATCTGTTCCAAAACCAGGCAAAATTGAAGCAAGGACAGAATTTTTTAAATTAAAAATTAAGTTAAGTACTTATTGTTCAGTAAATGAAAGGAAATAACATTTATTTTATTCTTCTTGACAATAGTTATAAGAATTTAATTTATCGTCTACGCATTTTATCTCTCTTTCGATCCATTTTAGTCGGTGATGCTCCGGACTTTTTTAGCTCTTCCGTAATGATTCTTCGATATTCATCTTCAGCAATTTTTAACACGTCTTCTTCGGCTATTTCGTTCGAGTAAATGTCAGCTCCCTCTTCTTCTGACTTTAGTTTCAGCCGTATTTCTTTAATTCTGGTTTCGAGTATATGTTCTTTTCTAGCTTCACGTTCAAAACATTGTAACATTAGTTGCTTATCTCGATCACTAGACGAAACAAGGTTATCAGATAACGTTATTAGATACAAATTTCCTTTTATATCACCAACTGCGACTAATCGGCCTTTTTTATTTGGCGTCAATTTTGTTAAAGGATTCTTAGAAATTGGCAATAGTGCAACCGGTTCATGATGTTTCCTTAAGAGATCCCAAAATCTAAATTTACCATCATCACTTATAGACATATAACCAGACAATCTATGCTGGGACCAAACAACATCAGAAATCTGCTTTTCATGAGTCTTACCAGATATAATTGGAGCAGTGTGTATATCATCACTCCAAATATTAACAGTCCAATCACCACATGTTATAAATATTTTGGAGGAGCAGGGACTACGATGAACTGCTCTAACAGGACCATTATGAGCTTCAAAAACGGCACTCATTATGTCTTTTTGAGATTTTCCTTTGCGATTAACATTAATAACTAATCCCGTATCGGTACCACACAAAAATTTTGTCGAAAAAGTTTTATCAAATTGTAATGCGCTTATCCCTTCAGAGTTAGCAAGACTTACGCTTTTCTCAGGACCAATACGAACAGACATAATAAGTTCATCTATAGGTTGAGATATATTTCTGACGTCCCACCACATACATTTTCCGTCGCTGGAACCACTAAAAAATTCTGTGTTAAGACGAGAATATATAAACATTAAAGAACTAACGGGATCTCGATGAGCTAGATGAATTGGACTTATTGCAATCGGTTCCCTCTTTTCCCGAATATCGAAAATACAAACTCTGCCGTCTTCGATACCGGCATAAATAACTTTATTATTAACAGGGGAACAAAGTAATTGCCAACACGCAGAAGGGGGCAAAAAATTGTCACAGGGTTCCTTTGGGCTCTCAGCATCCCATACAAAACATTCTAAATTGATATTGACCGGTATACTAATAGGATATTTCTTATTACAATATGCTACTACAAGCTTAGAATCATCACAAGTCCAACAAATAGCAGCTATAGGGCGTACATGTTGGTCTTTTAAAGTAATATTAATGCGGATTGACGTTTTTTCTACTGGTTTTTCCGATTTCATTTCTTGAAAATACATATTAAACATTTCTATAGCATTGTTTTGTTTTATCGAGTGTTGGAATTTTGGATATGAAGATATAACTGCATCGACATACACATCATCGCGATCAATACGTCTCCGATATCGAGCGGTTGCTTCTTCATCAGTAAAGTTGATATCCTTTGGCCATCCTCCTTCTGTGTGGTTGACACCAAAATCACGCAGTACAATTCTTCTGGTGTTGACATTATGTTCTGATGATATTATACATGATTGAGTTTCACTATTAACACGATTTTGCAAACAGTATAGTTTTTGCTGTTCTATGTCAGGATCAATAGAATCCAATAAGGTAACGGGAACTTCGCAAAACCTAGGCTGCCTTCCAAAATCCTTCCTTTTTTTAATATAAAAATGATTCAAGTCAGGATCCATTTTATGAACTGTTATTTCTCTGACATATAAACATTTTTTACTTTTTACACCAAATTCAGAGAGTAGCCCTAAATTATTATTAAATGTAACTTTTTATTGTAACTGAGATGAACAACTTAAAATTTCAGTATTATATGAGAAAGAACAGAGAACGAATATTCAATATTAGATGAGACAGGAACGTCTTATGTACCAAACGTATTGACGTGATATTATTTCTTCATAAAATTAGTGGCAGTGGTAAATAGTTTATACAACTTCGGTGAGTATTTATATTTTTCTATTTGATGAAATAAAATTGTATTGGACTGAATAAATATTACGAACAATTTTCGTAAGACAAAATTTATTTGAAATATGATTAAACCTTTCATGTTCAAATACTAAATTTAGGATCAGACTTGTGATGAAAGCTTGGCATATTAATTTGGCATAATAAAAAGTTCCTTTTTGGCCCCAAAAAAACTTACAAATCTTTTCATCAACAGCAAAGGATTTCGATTACAATAAATCGTGAAATTATAATTAGAGATGAAGGCACAAAAATAATTATTATCATAATATAAACTGATTCTTGGCTGTGACGCATAATTGGTGTTTTGCTTTGTATAATAATACTTTATAATACTTTTTATTTCTATATGGATTTTATCATTAGTTTATTATACCCTACTTCGCTGTGCTTCATTAAATTAAAAAAGGCATTCAATAAAATAACTACTGCTTTGAATATTATACTTGAGAAAGTAGTTAGAGAATAAAAAAAATAATAATAATAATAATGGGGTATAAGGGGAAGGCTTGTTTCAGTCAGTCTCTTCTACTGCCAACCTCACCTGCTCGTGGTGCACCCTGCATATAACAGACGAGGCGACCGATTAATAGCGGTATAACCATTCCTATAGCTGATACAAATAATACCAGACCGACAGTGAGCAGCAGTACTGTCGGTGCGACATGGTAAGCACTGCGGTCACCAGCCCGCATGCCAAGCGTGGTGATTACCTGCAAACACTACATGGCATCACAAGTGAAACCACAGCCCCTAGTTTCCAGCAACTCCACTATTCCCAATAAAGTTAGGGTTAATAAATCATATAACATTATGTTGTACTTCAGCTTATGTTTATTGATTTTTAACATTTGGCTTCAATATCAAGGAAACACTAAGTATTTTATATTTATATTTAACAAAAAAGTTGCTTAAGATACTAATAAATTATGTTAAGTACATTTTCGCAGTTAATTCTTAGGTGGAGAAAATTTTGTTATAATAGTCGTGTGCGGGTTCGCAATTAGAGTTCGAAGATATTATATGATAAATACATATCATCAATATATATTTCAATGACTAGTCTGATTGGTCCCCTCATATTTAAGAAAAATAGAACCCCTAACAATAAGCTTCAGCGTTTTACAAACATCGAATTTCTATCTAACCGCTGTTACAGCAATAACAATATTTCGTTTACTTTTTGCCCTATTCAATTTAACAATTCTGTATTTAAAATTATGTTTCTGATGTTCAACACTATTTTTAGGTTTTTCTGACGTTACTTTATCTTTGTCCTTAATTTTTCTCTTAACTTTTAGCCAACGATCATTTTTCCAGTCATATTTTTTCCCCATTGCTGCTAAAATATCTTCAAAACTAGGCCATTCACTATTTCTATTATTAGATACAAGTGTTATATTGCTTATTACTTTTTTAACTTCGACGTCTTGCAATACGTTTTCATCAAGAGCCTTATAATTATTTTCACGTTTATCATTATTTGAAAAATCAAGGGAGTGCTCAAACTGCATATTACGATCCATTGCGAAGTTTTTCTTCATATTTTGGTCAATTTTATTTTGAAAATAATCAATCTCTTCGAAAAAATAATCTACAAATGGTTCTTCCGAATATTCATTGTAATATGAATCTAAATCTTTCTTGATTGTCTCTGTAATTAAAATATTGTCTTTATAAATAACAAAAGGATGATTGTCTATCAAATCAAAGGAGCACATAATTCGTAAAAGATTTATGTGCTTATTACTTAAAGATATTTAGATGATTAAATAAATATAAATTTTTCACTATAAATTATTTTTTATGATTACTGGCAATTATATATTACAAAAAAATCTAATTCGATAAAACTTTTTTTTGAATTTAGTTATCCTTACCAGTCATCTTTTTAAATAATTTAATATCATCTCTCAGTATTTGCTTATTAGATTTCTTCCAACGCCCAGAACCTTGACCTGAAAATAATTTGGTCTATTATTTTAAATCTACATTTAAAGTAAAACGAAATGCCAGTGTATTTACAGACCTACTAAAAGTGCAAGCAAAATAAGAAGGAGTGTGTGTTGCACGGAGCTGCAATTCATCCTCAGCTATGATTGCGACCTGAAACAAGCGAACATACGTTATGTGAATTCGAATTATATAAAACCTTACTTAGCTTTTGTTGTACGGTTCAAGGTAGAATATAGAATTTCTTCTTCTAATACATTACAATGAATGTTTGCCTGTATGTCCTCTATAGACTCCGAAATGGCTGGGCCGATTGAAAAGTAATTATGAAACAATCTTTATAATCACCTAGCGGATAATCGTGTAAAATCTCGAGGCGATCGGAGCATTAATTGTTGAGTTCTGTTTCGAGGGGAATTCGAAACCTGACTGAGCCATAGCAACGCGTGGCCAGACTAGTATACTTAGTATATAATAAATATACTTAGTAGTGCTTAAATAAAAGTTTTTATAAAAGTAAAGTAAAGTATCGACCTGTTACAATCCCACTGCTGAGTATAGGCCTCCTCTCTCCGTTTCTGGAGAGAAGGGTTGGAGCTAAGACCTACCACGCTGCTCCAATGCGGATTGGTAGTTTACACATATCTCCAGATATCTCTAGAGATATGCAGGTTTCCTCACGATGTTTTCCTTCACCGAAAAGCGTGTCATAAAGTGCAATTATCAATTAGACACATGAGTTTTTTTAATAGAAAAATTCATTGGTGCCTGCCCGGGTTCGAATTCGTGTTCCCCTCAAAGAGTCGCACAGTCTCACCGCTGGGCTATCAAAGCTCTAAAGTTTTATACGTTTACTTAATAAATAGGCTATGTTTCTGTATGTTTTTCAGATTCCCTTCCTCTGCGAATTTTGAAATAATATTTCCATACAAACTTGCTATATAATAAAAATTCAACGCGGTGTTAAAATTTTAAGTCAATTCGTAAACCACATAAGTTTTGTGGCCGTGAACATATGAGTGATGACTTTTTAAATACAAAAGTAATCCCGAGCGATTATGGTTAAATCTTACTAATATTATAAATGCGAAAGTTTGTGAGTATGGATGGATGTTTGTTACTCTTTCACGAAAAAACTATTAGACGGATTTGGATAAAACTTTACAGTTATATAGGTAATACATCGGAATAGCATATAGGCTACAATTTGTATGATTTTATGTAATATAAAATAATATAACGATACATGTCAATAAAGTCGGAAAAAATCTGGCCTCTGAGAGCTATCTCGGCGTACGCTGCCGAAACCATTGGAGTTACACAAAGATGATGTACCGTAGTATTGTTTGTCTTGAATAGTTATAAATAAAAGTCCGCGACAGCATAGATCTACCTTTTGTGTGCAAGCCACTATGACCAAAATTGTGAATCATAAATTTAATTTAATTAGTTACTGTGGCAAACCAAATTCCATGCGAGCGAAGCCGCGGGCAAAAACTAGTTATATATATTTATGTAACTTACTAGTGGTAATTATAGAGATTAATGGTTTAAATAAGATTGAAGATGAATCGTAGATAAGAGTAATTATAACGAAATAGGTATATGAATAAAAGATATGCTGCTTCAGATACAAACCTAAGTTTACGATTCGATGTATAAAAGTTATAACGCTTTCGAGTAAGTAATTATTTCTTTTCATCGTCTTACAATCTTGCAAAAATATTTGATTGTCTCGTTGGCGCATTTGGCAGTAACCCCACCCCGCCTTCAACGCGTGTCCGTAGGTTCGATTCCCGCCGAGGGCCAACATTATCTATTAAAAAATTGTTGTTTCTTCGAGTTTGGGTATGTATTTGTATTTAAATATGTATTTACAACTGGTAAACATGTATATATTTACTAGTTATCTGTCACCAACAACACAAGTATTAAGTTACTTAGGGGTAGGACACTCGTGTGTGTAAACGTCCCATATATTTATTTATTTTATATTCTCAAGCTTAGTGCTCACCTTTTTTACTTACGTAAATAATAAAGTGGAGTGAATGAATGAAGTGAAATGAAAGAGTGGATATTATTTTGTAGAACACTTTCAGCTGAGAATTTACAGCCATTTAATGAACTATAACCCGACCTTCACACGTTGACCTTTTGTCGGTGCCGCTTGTAGCTTTTAATATCAGTTACGGCCATTTATTAAAATATTTTATGTTATATATTATCTGGCCTCTTTTCCTGACCTTGACCTTCATTTTATACTTGCTTCCGCTCTCAACCTGGTTCGCGCTGAGTTTAGTATCGCGATTTAAAATATCCTTAGTATCAAAACGCTCTATTAGTGTGTGTTTTTTTTCATGTTTCATATTTTTTTTTAGATTAAGATTTTATTTCAGATTTTTAATATTTCATCCAATCTGTTCAGCCTAGCCGTGTGGTATCCGGCAGAATAGAATAGACCACCCTCATTTCTTACCGAAGTGTCGTAAGAGGCGACTAAGGTATGTGCCGTGTGGTGTCCGGCTGCATAGAATAGACCACCCTCATTTCTTACCGAGGTGTCGTAAAAGGCGACTAAGGTAAGTTGACGTCAGGCTGGTGGCCGGTCGTAAAATACGTAGTCAAATCATATGACAACATGTTTGTAACATATTGTGCCGACCCCCCTAAGAGTGGGATAAGAGCAGGAGAATGATGATCCCATCTGTTCAGACATTTATGTGAAATTAATAAATAAACAACAAAAAATCATTGAGTTAAAGTTTTTATAATATTAATACTAATAATAATGATAACTAATAATTTATTTCTCCTTCATCTTGTTTAAACAGAACGACGATAGTCAAGTACGTGTCAGTACTTGTGGCGTATGTGTGTTTACGTGTACTAATAGTATGCCACTACACGTCCACTCTTGCCTACGGCTCTGTCTCTACTGACGTGGTGCGCTAGAGACTGTGTATAGATATTGACGTATGTATGATATCTTTGTGTCTTTATAAAAATACACAAAGTAATAAACCCACATCTCACATACACCACAGAACTGAAATCCATGCGAAGTCACAGGTATAGGATACTAGTCGAAATCACAAAATATAATATCCGCTTTCTTCATTACATTAAATTAAAAAGTTGCACTGTGACTTTTTCATAAATATTTATATTGTATTATAAATTTAAAATAAAACATGAAAATATATTTGAAAAGATTTTTCATTTCATATTTGCAACTTTGTATGCAGAGCAAAGTTCAATTCTATGAGGACCATGTTTACATTCATAAACAACGATGCAAATATTTTTACTATGCTTGAATAAATACTCCAGCGCGAAAATCTTTGTTATAAACGGTGTAGAGATGTCTCTACTGAACATCAAATATTTTTCAAACTTGGTCTAATGATATCTTACGTTTAATTTATAAATAGCGACACTCCAAAACTATTTTTTCCTTAGGGGAAAAGACTTGACACATAAATTTATAAAATTAGGCGTTACTTTGCGGAGGTTCATAATACAAAAGTTATAATAAAATTATTTTCCTATTATCCGCGATAAAGTAAATAGGATATATAAATAATGTGGGGCGAAACGCTCGTTGAGTTTGTGATAGTGAACGTGTGTAGTGCTTATGTATTGTAGTGGCGGTGGTGGAGGTTTGTGCATATGATTTTACGAATCCTGCATGTATTGGGTATGACGAAACGGATAGTCCACTCTACGTTTAGCATTATTTTTATTTCCTATTTACTTTATCGCAGTAATAATAAAATATTATGATTGCTTTTGTTCTTGACACATTTTAATACTTTGTGTTTCTGATTGTATCTCTTACTATTTTATTCTTTCATTTACGTTAAAATAACTGAATTGCATCATCCTCCTGCCCTTATCCCACCCTAAGTGGGATAGCGGCACAACATGTTACGAACATGTTGTC
Organism: Morpho deidamia; assembly: GCA_947086505.1. NCBI lineage: Eukaryota > Metazoa > Arthropoda > Insecta > Lepidoptera > Nymphalidae > Morpho > Morpho deidamia. The sequence continues at coordinate 9,377,293 of CAMTZC010000007.1, read as the reverse complement.
AGTATGATTTGGCTACGTATTTAACGACCGGCCGCCTGCCTGATATCAATTTACTTTAGTCGTATTTTACGACACCTCAGTAAGAAAGAGGGTGGTCTATTCTACTCAACCGGATACCACACGGTGGGTCAACTTACCTTAGCCGTCTTTTACGACACCTCGGTAAGAAATGAGGGTGGTCTATTCTACTCAGCCGGATACCACACAGCGGGTCGACTTGCCTTAGTCGCTTTTTACGACACCTAGGTAAGAAATGAGGGTGGTCTTTTCTATTCGCCCGAATACCACACGGCGGGTTAAATTAACTTAACTGAATTACATGATACAATAATTAATTAATCCACTCTTAAAAAAAATATCTCTATTTACGGCTACTAAAGCGGAGAGGAGATGCGTTTTAAACACCAATTAGATATTATTTACAAATCATTTGAAATTAAAAAATATGTGAGGGTACTTCAACATCTGCAGAACACCTATCTGAATATTAAACATATAAAAATCATAGAGCTTTTTCTTATAAAATAGTAAGTTAAACTTTTTTTTATAAAATACACCTGACATTTGTTACAGCAAAATCAAGATAATATCAAATGCAATTTCTAGTCCTACATTTACATTTCCGCTCCAATCAACATCCAACGCAGGCACAATCAGCACCTTCAATATTTGCTGCAAAATAACGGAATATTTTAACTAACACTCTATTTAAGAATTTTTAAGAACACGAAGGGCAGAGTTTTGATTGTGTTTAAAAGACATAAAGAGAGCATTTATAATCCAAAAAAAGTGCATTCGTGCTATATGCAATACTGACCCAACACAGTCCTGTAGACCATTGTTTCGGAACCTCAAAGTATTACCACTGCCGTGCATATACATCTATGAGATAGCATGCTTTGTTAAACAATATAGGACGGAATTCTTTGAAGTGTGCTCTAACATTGTTTTATTTAACACGCGATATCCCAACAAGTTGCATTATCCGTTTTGTAAAACCGCTCTCAGTTCTAAAAGTTGCCATCATATGATGATTCGGATATATAATAAATTGCCGCAATCAATAAAAGATATACCTTAGACAAGTTTAAAAAGCAAATACAGTCCTGGTTAGTCGATAAATGTTTTTACTCGGTGGAAGAGTTTCTGGAATTTAATATGCATTTAAATTTATAATATAAATAAAATATTATAATCATTACAATTAGATTGACATAAAATAATTCAGATATGTGACTGAACATGTTGATACTAAATGTTGCTAATATCTTGTCCCACCAATTGTACCATGTTTTTGGCAAATAAATTAATTTGAATTTGAAAAGACTAATTGCTTCTATCTCAGTATTCTTAAAACTACGTATCAGATATTTGTAATTTTGCAATCAGATGGCTTATACCGTATCACACTATTTCTTTTTAATATATCATAACGAATCAACTGCTAGGTTAACTAGTAATGTGAAAGATTCAGTTTAAAAAGATCTATATGTATGTAAATACAACGTTGTGTAAAGAAATATTAAATTACCGACTTGACACTCAGTACTTTTGGATTATGTATGTAATTAGTCGGTTTACTATCCAATTCTTTGTAATTGCTTTCTTTAGTGAATCAAAACCAAAAATATTCGTGAAGATTTTTTTTTTCCTATTTAAGACAGATTTAATTAATTATTAATGATTTCATTAAATCTTTACTATTATATAAAGCTGAAGAGTTTGTTTGATTGATTGTTTGAACGCGCTAATCTCAGGAACTACTGAATCGATTTTAAAGCTTATTTGAGTGTAAAATAGTCCATTTATCGAGAAAGGCTAGAGAGTATATAACATCACGCTAAGATGAATAGAATAGAAATTAGCAACAATAAAAAATATTGCGAAAACGGCAAAATCTAAAGCTTTATTTGCGTGCGCTAAGTAAACAGTGAAAGTTAATCAAAAATCATGTACTACAAAATTGTTCCCCTCTAAAAGTTCTAAATAAAAGTCCGCGACAGCATATGTCTAGCTTTTAAGGTTTAACCATAATTAATATAAATATTACGGTTTACTCAAATAATAAGACTGGAGTCCACGCGAACGAAGATGCTTTTAAAAGCTAGTAGTATATGGTGAAATAATAGTAGTTTTAGTTTTACAGTAAGTACTCAATATATGGAAAAATTGAAGGATACTTTCTATAATCATTTACCTATACTTCCAAAACCTTGACAAGCAGATTAAGCCGAGCGGTTCATATTATTTTAAGTACTGTCGTATACTATATTTTTTCTAAGTTATAATTGATTTACCCTAAAAAACTGTTGAGGTCTATTTTGTTTTTAAACTGCTAGTATCTCGCACTTGGGATTATAAACAGATTAAATACCGAGAAGTGTTATTATGCTAGATTTAAGATTGAACCACGTCTAACTGAAAAACAGAATTCATTCACGACTAAGTATCACTTGCAAGTCGGTATCACGAATAAACATTACTACTACCATGCTGTAAAAACGATTTTTTCATAATTTGACTTATACATAAAACTCTATATACTCCTTAAATTATTAGATCTAACACTTTAATTTAGCGGCTACCTAGGCCTGGTTTAATTTTCTTACTTTTAGCAGACCATTAATCACAGGGCCTTAAACCTGATTTCTTAAAGTTTTAATTTACTAATAATGAGCCACGAAGTAAGAGTAACTTTCAAAAATAATAAGGATTAACTAAACCTAGCTTTGCCTCGTTCAGTTATAATTCTTGACTTTTCCTCTTTTCTCTACGTTTAACAGTACTTGTCATCATTGTTTCCTTAAACTTTGGTAATTTTACAATGAATGATTATGTCATAAATTTATCGATAATACCCAAGTGTCTAAGGAATAAAACTTAGATGATATTGATATCTGCAGTGTCTCCGTGACTCGCAAACAAAGGCTCTATCATTTTGTTTATAAAAGTGACAAAAAATCATATCACACCTTACAGTGCCAGCTTTATTTCTTGTCGAAACTTGAAGCTTCTAGAAGAAGAAAAATTTTTAAAGCTAAAATATATTACAAAATATAAAATGTTCATTATCTATAAAACTACCATTTCGTGTCAATATTACGTAACTACCGCAAATATGTGGACGCATCCCAGCTATACCGTTCTCGTCAGTTTCCCATCAATATATTATTAGCAGTATCGTTGGATATGATCTCTGAAATATATATTCAGAACAAATACAATTTGAAACAATGGTTCGATTGGGAATTCACATACATTTATAAGTGTTTGTTATGGCATTTAAAATACGGTCGACAGTTGAAAGCATGTAGGCATATGTTAATGAACACAGTAGAACAATCGCGAACAAATTGTGCGGTACAATTAATTAACGAATGTGAGCCCACGAAAACCCATGTTTGTTGATAACGTTAACAATTACTGAACGTTCTACTGGGCACGAATTTAAAATAGATGAGACAATTGTTTTTGCAAATATGCCTGTCATGCCTCTCTGTCAGTGGGTTTTCAAATGTATAAAATAACCAGTCAAGTTGAAAGAGTTCTTACAAAAGCTTTAGCAAAATTTCAAGTCCTTACTATTGACTCTTGAGGAGTTTCCTTGTCAGCAGCATCAGGTCATGCTTATCATAAACTTGTCATGACAAGTCAGGTCAAGTCAAGTCAGTCAGGACAAGTATGTAAAATTTCAGCTCAATATGAAAATTATATAGTGAATATTGTTTATTTTATAGGTTCCATAAAAAAACTTTTATCGTATTATTTGGTGTAAGAAGAATATTTTTCGTAAACTTGTTTGTATTGAGAAAATTTCTGAAATCTGTCAAGCTGTCAACTCGGACTGAACCTTAAGTCTTAAGTATATATTCCTTGAACGGGTGACCTTTATCCAACAAAGACGAAATTCTAAAGTGAATTTAAAACAAAAATAGGGAATCAGAATAAATATTTGTGAAATCTTAAATTACGCAATTTCATTAGTTGGCAATTAGATAGGCTTTATACAAGACAAGTATATATCCGATGGTAGTTGAAAAAATAATACCAACTAAATGACAAAAATCTTAATAAGAGCTGTTGATTTTGTAAAAGTAAATAAATAAGTAAATAAATAAATCTGTCAAGTAGTTCCAAAAGCTATAATAAAAAGCAGTGATCAAACGACAAAAAATGTTACATTTAGAATAACGACATATAATATAGTCACTAATATTAAAAATGCGAAAGTCTGTCTGCTGTTGCGACTCCGCTGGACCAATATTAACGAAGTTTGGCGTAATGATTACGGGACTTATATCACGGGATACCATTACGGGAACAGAAAAATATACATAACGTTTTATTGAGGTTACATACTGAGGTTGGTCACTAGTCCAAAATATTAAAAAAAAATATTTTGCATATTTTTGTGGCTTGAAAACTCATAATTAATTTATAAATTGACTTGTAATTTTTCACATAACTCTGCAGTTTTATATAGGAGTATTTCTAATTATATCGTTTTAAAAAAAATTAGTTCAATAGTCAAAATTTTCATTTTTCTGAGAAATATATTGTGTTATTAACGTAGCAATAATACTTTGTTTTTATTAAAAAGTCTAAATATAAAAATATCAACCAAGTACGAATTTGGAGGGATAATTTGATTGATATTAATTGTGCAATATAGGAAAACTTTAACACTCATAATTCTTATACTGTCTCACTTAAATATGAGAAGTAGATAACTTAAATTATTGCTTTTATTTTAGTTAATGTATTTCGTTGAATCTGTATATATCTATATTTGATTTAATTTAATGTATTTATAAATAATTTTGTTCATTGAGTCTGTTTTTATTATATAAAAATAATTGCTAAATTTACCTTAGATTATTGAATCACAGCTGTATCAGACCAGAGGTATTATTATCAGGCGAACAGTTAGGCAAAATTAAAAAATGAAATTAACTTGAACTATTCACGAAACTTTGTTGTACTGTTACGTGGACTTCGGTCTCCCGCGATACCGAATATAGGTCCGCTCTACTAGCGATTCGGTATAACACTGAAAGCTTTTCCCTTGAACAACTCGATATTGCCCGTCTGGGAACCCCACACCGTTAATATCGAGCCTAAGCGTTTATCTCTCTGATCATAACATCCATTGCTTGTCTACATAAATAAATATTCAGTCTTCTGAAGCCAAAGAAGAAATGGATATGCAACATTATCTGCGTGATGGTGCTATTATAAAATGTTTTACTTAGCTCTAACGCTTTCCATCCGCTTTCATTCCACCCTCGATAACCTCCTATAGCCATGGTTTAACTGTGTTTGTCTGCAGGTAAAGTCCGTCTTTGAAATTGAAATTCTATAGGAACGGCTTCCATATTATCCTTTCACATTCCACATTCATTAAAAAGTTAATTTATGCACATTCAGTTCAGAAATTTAATTTAGAAAATCCTTGCACCAAAAACTTTTATTATTTCTTTTTATAAGCTGGATAATCTTTTAAATTTATTATAACTGAGCCCTACAAAGTACACACGTATTTTATGAAGACTAACTAAGCTAAATAAATAAGTAAATACTCTATAATCTACCGCCTTAATAAAATTGCTTGTCTAATTCTACATTAGATACAAAAAATGATTCAGATAAAATTAAATAAAGCGATTGAACGCGGTCGCTATGGGATGTAGGTAGTAGTGAATTCTTTACGATATATGTTGTACATAATCTACTGCTTGGGATAATTATTTCACATAAAAATGTGGCTTGTACCCAATGTAGATTCCTGGGCACGTATTCGAAAATTATCTCGCAATGTGGTTTCCTCGAGATGATTTAGGTCCACGTAAAGCGAATATGATTCGACATAAAGTCGTAAAGAAAACTGGCTGCCTGCTAGGCGAGCAAATTTGCTAGAATGTAAGAATTACTGGTCTTTCCATTTCACTGCATTGATTACTGATAATATTAGTAAAAGGGAACTTGACTATATTACTCGTAGTCAAAGTCAAATGTTGTGTGGTTGGGGAGTCGTATTATTTATTAGTATTTTTAGTTTTAAAAAACAACATCAAGTCTGGTAAGATCATAAACCGTGGGCTCAAACCGCGAGCCGGCACCTATAAGTTTTTTTGAGAAATTACGTCCTCACCATAGCATTTCACCATATGCTTTGCAAAATTGTAAGGAAGTCTTCATATTTAAGGAAAATTCCTAAGATATGTGTAGCTGTGAACACCTTTTTCAGTTCATTAAAATCGCCAATGATAAGCATACTAACAATTATAATATTAGTTTGAACATTTTGGCTTACTAACAAAAACCTTTACTATTGATTGATACACTACTCGAAAAAAAATAACTAGAGCTCTACACTCATTTATGAAATTCAACTATTTATTTTATGATCGCCGACTTAAGACAAACTTTATCTCGCGAACCATATTGGCAAACTCCAGACGTCTGTGTTTCAGACATTGAAAAGGGTCGCGATGCCTTGTTTGCTACAAATCATGTAATCGCTACAGAATATTTGTAGTGTAATGATACACCACAAATATTTTTAGTATAGTGCACACATCATTTGAATAAACTTATTAATCTATTGCTGACTGAATTAGAGTATATCACTGAAGTAAGGCTTTGTAATAAGATAGTAAAGTACTACTAAAGCTTAGAAGTTGAGTGGTAAGAGCAATGTTTTATTTCAAAGTTTTTAATACTTATAGGTAAGGTTATGATGTGTTCAAAACTCAATATCTAATGGAAAATCTTTGAAATAAAAGTTTTTCTTATCAAACTTAAACTGAACTCTTTAGCCCTTCAGCACATCCCATTTCACCTACAATAATATATTTTTCACCTACAAATAGATAATCTAGTCAATATTGTAAGTAAATACCGCTTTGCAAAATTTACTAATCCTTTACTACCCTTAACACCGAAATAAAAAAAGAAACTTTATTCTTTTACGTTAAACTCAGTTTAAGAAATTTCGGAAGTGTAAATAAAAGATTCACGCTGAACAATTTATTTATCAAATATTGTTCGTGACACGCGATATTCCTTTATTCAAGTATCTGTGGCTCATTTTTCACTTTTTCTTTTAAAGCATTAATCTTTAAAAGAAAAAGTGATGAAATTAATGGATTAAATTTTCATAACTTTTTGTACAAATACTCTCAAATATATTTTAAATTTTAAATTATATTTTAAGGTTTCCATAATAAGATATTTTAACTAGGAATCCTTTAAATTACGAGTGGTCTTTTAGCTTTGAATCTCTGTTTAATGGATTAATATGAAATTTAACATAATAGTACACATAATCTCTAATGGCACTTAGATTCTTTTTACTTTGTAGCATAGAAAAACCAAAAGCTAGAAATTTCGTCAAAAACTTCATATTGATTGGTAAACTTATTAGAAGTATTTACATAAATTTAAAATCACGGTCTGAGTACAGTTAGTTTAATAATATATTTACATATATATTATAACTAATTTAATCATAATCATCATCAATCCTTATCTCACACTAAGTGGGGTCGGCACAATATGTCTTCATCTTCCATCCTCTTCTATCATTCGTCAACTCTGGTGCTTTTATCTTTCTTCACATAATCCATCCATCGTTTTTTCGCACATTCCATTCATCTCTTTTGGTCGTAAGGTCGATAAATGTAGTTCTAAATAATTCACTGAAATTTGTGTAATACTATACACACGCACAAGCTGTGATAGCCTAGTGGTGAGACCGCGCGACTCTCTTGAGATGAACATGAGTTCAAACCCCGGCAGGCACCAATTAGTTTTTCTATTAAAAACTTATGTCTAATTGATATTTGCAATTTATCACAAGCTTTTCGGTGAAGGAAAACATCGTGAGGAAACCTGCATATCTCTAGAGAATTCTAGTGATATGTGTAACCCACCAATCCGCATTGGGGCAGCGTGGTAGGTCTCAGCTCCAATCCTTCTCTCCAAAAAACGGAGAGAGTAGGCCTATTCCCAGCAGTGGGATATAAACAGGCCGTTACTTTTATACACATGTGGGCTTACAATTAAAATCTAGTAATTATTAATAAAAGTTTAGTAATTATTAGCAATTAAATTATCATAGACATCAAGATTGAGAATATCAATTGAACATTTATTAATTGCTAGGCATTAATAGTTTTTATATTAAACATTGCTAAATATTGCATAGAAGTTCTGGGACCTGCTTTATCTAATCTATTTGCAAATTGCTTTTTTGCGAACCATTGCGTTCGAATATACCTATAAAGGATATCGAAAAGGTATATTGCACACTTGTCTTTGTTCCAATCCTCATATTGGATCTCAGAAATCATAACAGTTCGGAGGGATAAGTACTGTCATATCTCACAGCGATGGCAGAGAAAAATTTGGAATCGAGCATAATATTAAACTGTCTTTAACAGCAATACTGAATCTATACTTATTATAACATAAAGTCAAAGCTGTCTGTCTGATGTGATCGATTTTCTCAAAATATACTCAACGGGTTTTTGTACGGTTTTACTAAAAAGTAGTGCGATTCTTCCAAAAGGTTTAGGTTAATAGTATACTACGGTTTTTTGTAAATCATGTTGACGAGGTTGCGCAATAGTAAAAAAAACTCGCTTGGAGCTTCAGTCGCGTGCGCCGCGTAAACCAACAGATATACACTTAAGTAATGTGGAATTTTAGGTCTACAAAAAAGTCCATGACAGCATGTCTCTATCTTATATGGTTAACTCACAGTAAATAATTATATTTTCAAGATTTCTATTCAATACACAGATTTCCACACGGTCGAAGTCACCGGCACAGCTACTCGTAGTTCTTAAACAAAGAATCGTTGTCACCTATACTTATTATAAAACAAAGTCCTAAAAAGCAGTGTCTCTGTATGTAATCGATTTTTTCTATGTAATCTATTGAACGGATTTTTATATGGTTTTCACCAAAAGATAGTGCAATAATTCCGAATGGTTCAGGTAAATAGTACATAGCGCTATTATGTAAATTATGTTGAAGAGATCGCATAATTGTTTTAAAAAGCTTGCTTGCTGAAAGCATCAGTCGCGTGCGCTGCGTGAACCAGCAGAGATACGCTAAAGAAATGTACTAGAGAATTGTAGGTCTATAAAAATACTCCAAAAAATCCCGATAGCATGTCTCTATCTCTTATGTTTAACTCACAATAACTACTTTTATGTTTAAAATTTGAATTCTAGAAAAAAATTGTGAGACGCTTATTTCCACGCTGGCACAGCTAGTATTATATAATATAAAACATTTTTTATGAAATAATTATAGCTTTACCTCTTCTAAAAATATAAGCTAACGAAAGAATCACAATATACTATTCTGTTCCATTATAAATATTGGAAATCTCGCTATTTTTTCGGTCGAACGAAACAAATAGATATATTGTGTTGTTTGTGCGGGAAAATATTTGCGCTCACATAAGAACGTGTTATGATAGATAAATATTTCACTTAGCATATTTTTATTTGTCTAGACATTGCCGAGACAGCAATATTATAGTAGGTTTTGTTACGACGAAGAATATGTCAGACTCAATAGATACCCAATTTATATATTCAGTATGTTTTTAATACATATTTTATTTTTATTTCGATGTGAATTTTGTTTGGATTAAATAGAATACAGGTTTAATGTACATTAACATACATACAACTTAATACATTTCAAAATAGTTTTATAAAGAACTTTCTTTAAAAAAATCTTTTTTTTCCCTGAATATACACATATGAGCTGTAATAGCCCAGCGGTGAGACTCATGTGTCTAATTGTTAATTGCAATTTATTACACGCTTTTCGGTGAAGGAAAACATCGAGAGGAAACCTGCATATATCTAGAGAATTCTGGAGATATGTGTAACCTACACATCCGCATTGGAGCAGCGTGGTAGGTCTTAGCTCTAACCCTTCTCTCCAGAAACGGAGGCCTATTTCCTGAAAAAGTGGAGGTCTATTTCCAGCAGTGGGATTGTAACAGGCCGCTACTTTACTTTACTACTTTTATACACATATAAGATAAGCTGTGATAAACGGTCCGACCGTATGACTCTTTTCAGGTTTAAGCTCCTAGTACAACCGAGTTAGCCAATGAGTTTTTCTGTAAAAAAATTATGTGCAAAATTTATATAATTTATGTGTTAAAATGTATTGATATTCACAATTTATCAAACACTTTTAGGTGAAAGAAAACGTCGCGAGGAAAGCAGCATATATGCTAGGGAAATGTGTGACGTATGAATCCACATTGCTGGGTACTGGGTTCCAAAACCTTACTTCATAGGGGGTACTGGGTTTTAGCTCTAAACTTTGTCTTCAAAATTGAAGAAAGGAGGGATATGTCCAACATTGGAATAGTAACAGAACTTACTTAGTTTTTTAATTACATAAATAAACTACATAAGAAAAGTAAAAGAAAAATTTAATTTAGCAATCAATAGTAATTAAACCCACATAAGTATAGTGGTTGCAGCTATAAGCTAAATTTCTAAATGTCTTCCAATTTTCCAGAATAATTATTATGCTATCGAATAGAAATCGTTGCCCGAGAACAGGGAATCGTTTGACAACGGACAGATGGTGCCAAAATAGTTTTCGATGTCAGATTGTCTGCTTAATGCGACAAGAAAGTCGCAAGTTATATTAGATACGCCAGATGATGCCTTAAACGTTGTACGAAAGTTTTGGTTGATATATATTGACACAGATTTACGAGTATTTCGCACGGATGAAAGGACCTAGTTCTGAAAAAATGTATAAAACATGTTGTTTCAACTGAGAAACTAGTAGAAATCAGATTGAGAACCAAATTTGAGTGTGTGTCAAAACAAGTTGCTTATTACTCCTGGTTTTTCATGCATGTTTTTTATTAATTTATTAAGTCGATAACACAAAATTTATAATGCAATAAAAAAGTCAGATACAACTATGTTATATAAAGCATTACAGGCCACAGTATCGTCAATAAATATAAAAATATCGTCGCAAAATTGTTTTAATATAAAATTATAAATTTACGACGAAGGTAAAACTAATATATGAGAAAATTGTACCGAACTTTTTCCAAACAAAACATAATATTAACACAATCTTTTATAATTTTTATTTTTTTAAGCACATTTAAAATGGATTATAAATTAATGATTAATATCTAATAAAGTTTTCCGAAGAAAATGATGAATACATATGGTTTAAAACACAGGTCCATTTAAAGTCAGTCTTAAATTGACGAATACAGTTTAAGGTGACCAACATTTTTCCAAGCAATTGGGTTAGACAGTATTAAAGTTTGGAAATAACATTTTCATTTATCGTAGTATATAGCAAAGTAATTTACTTGTTCCTTCTATATTATTTGATTTACAATGTCGCCATTAGGCCGCTTCAAACATTTGTACACGAGAAAAGAAATAAATTAGATTACAGATTACTCTGAGAGTTTAAGAGGGTATAAAATTTGCATAAAATAATTTGGTTAAAAGGCGAAAAGTCTAGGGACACGTTTCGGGTACAGAGAATTTACTTTTACTTAAGCTACTACTTTTAAAAAGGTTATATTTCGAAAACAAATTTTTCATCTTTTATAAATGACAGAGTCGAACACACAAAACCGCCAGTGGGCAATATCGTGAGCTAGGTTAATATTTTATTATTGAGATTATTATTTAATTGTATTCTCGAGCCACGAAATGATATGGACCATGAGTCAGATTGATAAGGAACGATTCTACAAGCACTTCGGATTTCTGTTGTCCATTGAGAAGTACTTTTCAACTCAAAATTTTAAGCAAACTTATAAACAATTGCTTTAGAATCAACTCTACCATTGGTTCAGAAACCTATCCCTACCGAGAAGAAACACGGCGGTTACTCTTTTCAAAGTATAAATTCTTATCACTAGTTACATATAGTCATTACTGTCTTGTACATGTTCCAAGAGTAGCTATGTCCACGCGACTAAAGCTCTCTACAACCAAGTTTATTAACAACTGCGCGATATCTTCAACACTATTTACAGAATACCGATATGTACTATTTTCCTAAACCATCCGGAAGTATTGCACTACAAAAATCCAGTCAGTAGATTTTGAGAAAATCGTTTACATACAGACAGACAGTTTTTTGGTTTGTTTTATAATAATTAGAATAACAATAGAAATATAAACCTCGCTGTATTAAAATTATAAGCAATACTAGCATAAAGTCATAAATATATTTGGTTAAATACGATAACCCGCTTTCTGTAAATGAAACATTAAAATAACGAACATTTTCACGACTTTTCACGTCAACGACTCTGCTAATTGGAGCCGAGATTTGTTCTACCGTTAATTGTTACCCTTTTCAACAAATAATACTTTGAATTATTTTACAGTTTAAGTATCTCTCAGTATATATTTTATTAATAATAATAATAAACGTTAATTAGGAACAATACATAGTACATAAGAAAATGAACGTTGATCGTGCAGAAATATAAACTGTGTTGCAGTGACCAACGCCTTGCTCCGGTACAAAAGTAGACAATGCTACTTAACAGGCACTATAAGAGAACTACCTTGCTATAATCCGCACGGGTTAAGTGAATGCATGCAAAGCTAATGTGTATGAAGCAGGCAAAATTTACGCACCCTACATATGCAGGACAAATCACCACACGCACCCCAAGGCGCCTCCACCAGCAACAATGCACACAAGCAGTACACACAAACACCACCGAAATCCCAACGACCCCCACGACAAAATCGCAATTTTGCGATTATGTCTTGAAGCCTATCCTCCTGATGATGCTTCGGTTTCGGAGCGAAACGATCGTTGGGATTTTGGATGAGTTTTTCTATTAAAACTCATGTGTGTAATTGATAATTGCATTTTATCACACGCTTTTCGGTGAAGGAAAACATCGTGAGGAAACCTGCATATCTCTAGAGAATTCTGGGGATATGTGTAACCTACCAACCCTTCTCTCCAGAAACGGAGAGAGGAGGATTATTCCCAGCAGTGGGATTCTACTTTAGTACTATACAAATCATACCCACGTGGAATGGTTGCAAGAATGCTGGCAGCATTTCCGCTTTAAATCGCTAAGCTGATTCTTTACTATATAGGCTGATAATTACATATAGTTTACTTTTATAAACGGCTTCAGTTGTATAAAATTTGGATAATCTACTTTAACATTCTCGGATCATTAAGCGAATCTGTCTACGAGGAATATACATCATATCAAAATACATTCCCATTCTATATCTATTTCATCTCTCACTATTTCTATTTATACTTCCACTACTGGTCTGCAAACTGAACTGTTGGGCCGTTAAACTTTAATATTTATAATATCTCTAGTTCTCAAAATGCCATGTGGTATCCGGCTGAGTGGAATAGACCACCCTTATTTCTTATCGAGGAACGACTCCTCGAGTAAATACGAGTAAGGTAAGTTGACACACCGTGCACCGTGTGGTATCCGACCGAGTAGAATAAACAATCCTCTTTCTTACCGAGGAGTCGTAAAATACGACTATGGTAAGTTGATTTCAGGTGGGTGGCCAGTCGTAAAATACGTTACCATGTTGTGCTAACCTCACTTAAAGTAGGATAAGAGCAGGAGGATGATGACATTCCATTAGTTCTCAAACCTGGTCATAGACTATGAACCCCATAAAAAAGGATGTTTGTAACTCAACGAGCAGATAAAAGAGTTATTCTCGAACCATATAATGACGGAAGCAGTATCAGGAATGAAGTTCCTTAAAAGAATCGGGGTCGTCACCTACCATAGCTTAATGTTCTTTTGATCCTTTTTTTTAATGTTAACAAATTTACTTTTTTTCCGTATTCTTCTGACAAATATGTTAAGAAATCATTCATTCCTGTAAATTATATCCTAGATTGTGGTGGGTTATTCGCGGGTAGAGCTGGTAAAATTTATCCCATTTTTATCTTAAAATCTTTAAGATCTTTAGCACCTGATAATTTCCAAATCCCATAAAAGAAGTAAGATGTACCACCGATGGCTTAGATTGTACCCCAACCTAGTGCTCTTAGGGCGAGCAATGCTCCCGCATCTGCTTATTCTGTACTACTGTGTAATCCTTTATTGAAATATTTCGGATCAGCTTTCTTAGCCGCTGCTAAAGTAGTATCAAATCCTACAAGTGCAGAAATACCAGTTACTGATGATAAAAAGGCTTCTGCTTTAATATGCTTTAATCTCTCTTCGTCAGCCATTGTCAACCACTAAAGTATAGACTACTTATGCACTAAAGTACACCCGGTACCATCACGAGAAATGTGTAAGCTATATCAGTTATGCTTTTATTGTTTTCTTATAGGCCTGTTAAAATATAATTGATAAATATAATAAGATAATTGATAAAAATTGATGATTTTTTATATACTTTGACAACTAAAAACTAATATTTAAATCTATTCCGTTAGTATAGACTACTTTAGCCAAAATTGCTAAAAAATCTTTTATAGTGCTTCTCAAGCTCGAATGACTGATGGTGTAATCAGGTATTAGAATAGCGACAACACTAGGAAGCATTCGTAATCGTTTTACTCTTTGTATAAACTAAGAAATAACAAAATTGTATTAAAAAAATTCAAGCGTGTCAGCTGAATTTAAGCGAAACAAAAAAAAATTCTTGTATATATTAAAGTAATAAGATTTACACCGTCTTTGATCAACATATAAACCAAAATTTATTATTAGATCGACCATTATTTCCTAAAATATATCAAATAAGTAATCAAAGATGTTTCGTTTTAACTCATGCGTGTGTGTATAAATATTATACTCTTAAAATTTCTGAACATGACATTTACGTATGCCCGTCATTAAATGTAACGTATCCAATTTCATAAAGTAAATTCGTTACGAAAATATTTTTTCTCGTGTCTTAACTTTCAAGTCAGCATTAAATTGCAGCGATAAATAACATCGCAGACCCGTCAGAAAATAATGATTTATAAGGTGAAATATTTACGGAACTTGCGAGAAAGGCGTGTCGAACATTTCATACTAAAGCAAATAACATAATATCTGAAAATCATGTATTTAATTACAAACGATTATAATTGGCATGAAGCATTTATTAACTACTTTTTTGAATCCAAATATTCTTCTTTTTCTTCTTCTTGGTAAACCGATGGATGTCCACTGTTGGACATTGGTCTCTTCACTGGATCTTCACACCACATCTTGTGTCTTGATCCAGACAGAGACTGTCCGCAATCTTTTATAGGTCGTCAGACCACCTCGCAAGGGGTCTACGGACACTAAGTTTTCCGGTGCGCTGTCGCCAATCTAACATCTCAAGACTCCTTATTCCATCGCCACTTCAGCTTTCACGACACACTGAGCTATTTCGGTGACTTTGGTTCTTTTACGGATCTCCACATTTCTGATCGCGTACAGATACTCCGAGCATAGCTCGCTCCATCGCTTGCTGAGTGACTCTGAGCATTATTATGAAATCCAAATATTTGACTGGCGTGTCGGCGCAGTGGGTAGTGCCTTCACCTTCGCGGGTCACGGGTTCGATTCTCGCTGAGGGCCAACATCCTACTAATATTATAAATGCGAAAGTTTGTGAGTATGGATGGATGTTTGTTACTCTTTCACGAAAAACTGTTGAACGGATTTGGATGAAACGTTACAGTAATATAGGTTACTCATCAGAATAACATATAGGCTACAATTTATAAGGATTTTATGTAATATAACGATACATGTCAATAAAGTCGTAAAAAATATGGCCTCTGAGAGCTATCTTGGCGGACGCCGCCTAAACCATTGGAGTTACACAAATATGATGTACCGTAGTATTGTTTGTCTTGAATAGTTTTAAATAAAAGTGCGCGACAGCATATATCTACTTTTTATGTAGAAGCCACTATGAACAAAATTGTGAATCATTAATTTAATTTAATTTGATACTATTTTAAAATCCACATTTTAGTATATTTATCAAACTCTTATGAAAATAAACACATTTGTCGCTTTCAGTATTTCATGTATATGACTTTATCTTTCACATTAAGTAATTTAGCCGAATAGTTTAAAATTTATCACGATATGATTGAATGGAGCGCCATAGGGCGCCTAATATGCGCAACGTGCAAAGATTGTATGGATTCCGTCAGTTTTGAAGTTAGAAGAAGAAGATAGTTTTCTGAAATTTTGGATGTACCTACGAGTACCTAAATATATATTTTTAATATAAGTAATAAAAAAATTTGAAATAATCTGCTACGATACTTAATGAGGCAGACCAAATTTTACGCGAGCGAAGCCGCGGGAAAATACTAGTTTTCTATAAACAATTTGTTGGTTCTTCGAGCCTGGATGTATATTTGTATTTAAGTGTGTATATAAAATATATATGTATCTATTATATATACCAGTTGTCCGTCACCACACACACAAGTATTAAGTAACTTACTTACTTTGGGGATGGCCGACCGTGTATGTAAGTGTCCCATACATATATATTTTTATTTATTATAAATATTAAGAAACTTTATTTAACTAGATATTTCCATTCAGCCTATCAATAATATTTTCTTTTATATATTATATTTATTGACTCTATTTTTTATTATAATCGGTGAATTTGTAAAGAAAAACGTATACTGCCATCCTTAGTGAAATTATATCAAAAATTATTTTTGTGCCGCTTTCAATTGGTATCTCTGCAGCAATGGGACCCTTTTTGAACCTATTCAAACCCCGGGCAGGCACCAATGAGTTTTTCTATTAACAAACTTATGTGTCTAATTCATAATTGCAATTTATCACACGCTTTTCGGTGAAGGAAAATGTCGTGAGGAAACCTGCATATCTCTAGAGAATTCTGGGGATATGTGTAACCTACCAATCCGCATTGGAGCAGCGTGGTAGGTCTTAGCTCCAATCCTTCTCTCCAAAAACGAAGAGAGGAGGCCTTAGCCCAGAAGTGGGCATATAGTAAGAGGCCGTTACTTTACTTTATAATAACTTTTTGGGGCGTTAAAGTTGAAACTTCCTCATTTACGACGTCAGTGCGCTTTTATCGTTGAGATATTGAAGCTTCCAATTTTATTTTATGTGCAATCTACTTTTTATCACACGATAGAGCATCATGCGTATCTATGATAATAATAAACGATAAACCATTAATCTGTAGGGCTTATAAATAAAAAAATATGCAATAAATAATAGCACTGAAAAGGACTAAGCGATGCTTCTTCTTGTCTTCAAATGAGCACTCACATATAATTATGTGAATGAAATTATGTATGTTAATACATACACATACCTAACCAAAATTGCTATATAAAGATTATTTCTTCAAATTATGTTTTACAAAGGGAACTTTTTATAGATAACTAGCAATGCCAGCGGCTTCGCCGGCGTGGAAAGGAGCGAGTCACAATTTTTTTCTAAATTCCAAATTTAAACATAAAAGTAGTTATTATGAGCTAACCATAAGAGATAGAGACATGTTATTAAGTATTTTTTTGTAGTGTTTTTATAGATCTACAATTCTCTAGTACATTACTTTAGCGTATCTCTGCTGGTTTACACAGTGCACGCGACTAAAGCTTGGGAGCTTTAGTCGCGTGCGCTGTGTAAACAAGCTTGTGCAAGCAAGCTTTTTAACAACTGCGCGATCTCTTTAACACAATTTACATAATACCGATATGTACTATTTATTTAAACCAACCGGAAGTATTGCACTTTTTTTTGGTGAAAACCGCACAGAAATCCGTTCAGTAGATTTTGAGAAAATCGATTACATACAGACAGACAGCTTTTTGGAACTTTGTTTTATAACAAGAATAGATATCACTTAAACAGAATAACTATTGCTAAGAAGTCTTATAATAGTTATATTGGTAAGAAGTCATATAATAAGTGCTTATAAGTACACATAAATATCATAAACATATTATACCTTTTCCATATTATAGTTTATTTTAATAACAGTTTATCCGTAGAATTCATTATCTTCTATTTGCCGGAGAGAACACCTAATTTTATTTTACTGATTTTCATTTAAAGTTGCAAATAATAGCGCAAAAAATACATTATAAAAATATTGCTTTTTAAAATGTCATTTATACGCCTAATTGTTTGTTGGTAGACGACATGTCACTATTATACAAGTATCTAAAAGTGTCTTAACATATCTTTATCTTCCGAGACAGCAACTCTTTTCAGTCACTTTCAATGTCGCCGTTGTGTAAAACTCTACTAAAATATGTTCTCACCCTTAAAACTTTAAAACTTCTCTCAAAACTTTATCAAAGTACCATGACAACCATTCCCTAAAACGACTAGGGGGAGTTAGAAAATATTGGATCAGGAATTAGTGAAGTTATAAAGTGAGGCAATAGATAACGTGATTAAATCTACTTGGTGAAACTTTATCCGTTTGACCCAAATCTCTGCTTAAGAAGTTCTTATTACAGTGTTTACGTCCTTCGCAATGACCAGAAAATATCTTGAAATACTCATCGGAAACTTTAAGATAGGCAAAAATTTATATTTTGTTTGGTAAAAAGTTTTATATTATCATATTATGTTTTATTACCTATGGAAGTTCATAAATAGACGTTCTTTAAGTGACGATCAGCTCCCTACAACTTTCTGTATTCGTCTGTCTACCTAGTGAGGGACGCTTGTTTCACAATAATTGTTGCGATGTTGCTGCGATGTTTCACAGCATGGAGTTTTTACACTAGTACTAGTGCAGCTTCTAGACACATATATAAAATTCTATCTCAGTTTTACCTGATGATCAAAGTAATCAAACAGCATGTGGTAACAGTGATGACATATGTATCTGAAAGTAAGTCGATATATATTTGCTTTAGGTGCTTAACGAGGCATGTTACAAACAACAGTTTGTATCCTGTATGCCTCGGAGCGTCTCTGCGTGATAAATATAAAAAACGAGAACATAAATCCGAAGCGAATGACGCTCTTTCCTAGAAAATCTAACGACGCATAGTGAAAATCAGTAAAAATTAAGCAGCGACGCATCTTCGAAAAAGAACGCAAAACGAAACGACGAAAAGCGAGGTTGTGGTGTATTCAATATATTGTATGTTTACTTTCAAATATGTTCTCAGATTTTTTTGGAAAGCTTATAGAAAATTATATTGTTAAAAAATTTTAAAATGTCATACACAGTCAGGATGGCCGAGCGGTCTAAGGCGCTGCGTTCAGGTCGCAGTCCACTTCTGTGGGCGTGGGTTCGAATCCCACTTCTGACAAGTTCTTTTTGTGTCAGAAATTATTTTATACTGCATGCACAAAATGCAACATTTAAAATAAATAATTAAAATAATGAATCTTAGAAAACGCATACAAGTATTTAGGTATATTTCCTGAGTTACTAATATGAACCATTTAATTTTTCTTACCATGTTTATTTATGTAAGCGTGCTATGTGAAACTTTAACAACAGTCCCAATTAGCACAAAATTTATATCTCTGTTAAGTTTAAAAGTTTTAAATCACTTACTTGACTTGAAATTTGATTCGCTAGATGTAATTAGAAGATGGAAATTCACCAATGGTTCCATTTGAAACGCTCCAAAACGTCTAATTAGCAATTTCGCGTTTCAATTATCATAGAGCCAGAACATTCCAGAATCGGTAAGGTAAAATTAGCATTATTATAAGGAA
Organism: Morpho deidamia; assembly: GCA_947086505.1. Taxonomy (NCBI): domain Eukaryota; kingdom Metazoa; phylum Arthropoda; class Insecta; order Lepidoptera; family Nymphalidae; genus Morpho; species Morpho deidamia. The sequence continues at coordinate 9,357,561 of CAMTZC010000007.1, read as the reverse complement.
AATTATGTAGTTGCAGAATATTTCTGGCAATTTACTTTCTTGGTTAGTCAACTACCTTCCTTGTAAAAAAAATATATAGGTGGGCGTTACGTTGCGCAATTCAGTAGGAGTTAACTTTGCGATTTTGTCGTGGAGCGTATCCCCTGATGATGATTCGATAACGGGGTGTAACGATCTTTGAGAATGTCGAAGGGGATATGTGTAGTGTGTTGTTGGTGTAAATAATCCTGCATGTATAATGTATGAGAACGGTTGTTGCTTCCTACACTTAGCATTAGAAATATGTTACAGAAACGCGGATTTAAACAAAATAATTCTATAATCAATTTTTTTACTATCCTTGTAAGTTTATCAGTAACAATAACACGGAAAGCCACTCAGCAACTGCCATACTTTATAAAAATTTAATGTTTGTTTTGGTAGTAGAAATAAACCTCTTTTTGAATAGCCAACTCAACAAGCCACGAAAGATACTGAAATGTTTAAATTTCATCGATTGTTTTACAAAAATATCTTCTTCGTTTGTCGTTCTTTAAATAAGTGTTCTGTAAATATAAACTACTTCATCTGAGAAGGTTTAACTTAAATTTAACAACTATAGAAATATGTGATTTCTATGAAAAAAAAATTTTTATGACTCGAACATATATTATTATTTACTTGGAGTAGATAGAAAGTGAATCAATCACTTTCTACTTTCAATTTTATTAAAGGAATTACGACTTGCCTATTTCAGTATTTGCCTATTAAAGGCAAATGCTGAAACAAATGGAAACTACATAATGATGAAATTTTGAGAAAATATGTAATATATTACAATAAAAAACTGCTGTTTGAGAAAGAGTGTAAAGGTTTTTTGTAGAGAAAGTCACTGATGCAGTGACTTTCTCTACAAAAAACCTTTTATACCACAAAAATTATTACTATATTCTTAACTCTTCTACTATACAATGGTCTATGGAGCTATATATTCCCTTTATTTTTATTCGAAAATACAAAACATAATTCTTTAATTTAAAAAATCTCAGTTTTTACTTTATTTTTTCTACTTTCAGTTAGACAATTATATAAGCTACGTAAAAAAAGGTATTACTGATTTATACCTCCCGCCCACAATATCTGACGGCTCCGAGATTTTATGAAAATATTTTCATAATTTCTATAGTCAGAATGAATAAATTAACCTAATTAGTCCTATGGGTTTCAATCCTCAATTTGCGGTTAGAGAAAGGTTTGCAAATTATAAAGATGAACGCATTTATTGTGAACGAAATTTGCAGGAACCGGAGAGAATGGTGTCACGGAAATTTAATGAAGGACATTGTGATTTTAGATTGTATCTAATTTAAATGGTATTGTTGTCAGACAATATTTTTTTTTTAGAAAAATCATAATTAAGAATTATTGTCTTCGATATTTGATGTTTTACTAGTGATATCCGCGACTTCGTTCGCGTCGAATTTAACTATTGAATACCCTCGATTATGCACCATAATTTTGTTCCTGTTCCCGAAAAGAAAACGGGATTTTTTGTCCTATACTAGCTGTGCGGCTTAACTTGCGTGAAAATCAGTATATCGCAAAGCTTTTCCCGCATTATATTAACGACAATGTACATAAAACCCTAATGCCGTGTGGTATCCAGCTGCATAGAATAGACCACCAGGAGGGTGGTCTATTCTTACCGAGGTGTCGTAAGAGGCGACTAAGGTAAATGCCGTATGGTATTCGGCTGCATAGAATAGACTACCCTTATTTCTTACTGAGGCGCCGAAAATGGCGACTAAGGTAAGTTGACGTCAGACAGGCGGCCGGTCGTAAAGTACGTAGCCAAATCATATGACAACATGTTTGTAACATGCTGTGCCGACCCCGCTTAGAGTGGGATAAGGGCAGGAGAATGATGATGTACATAAAATCCTAATATTCTATTAACATAAACCTTCCTCAAGAATTGCACTACCTTTTAATAAAAACCGTACAAAAATATATCCAGTAAGTAGATCTTGAGAAAATCACATACAGACATGCAGCTTTTGTGTCACATACAGCAGCTTTTGGGGACTTTGTTTTATAATATTTTGGATTTTATGTGCTGAGATATGATAATAATACACGACTATTCGTGACCAGGGTTACTTATTAATACTTTTATACTAAAAACATTCTACTTGTATATCAATACAATGTTAACTTGATATATAAGCTATATTTTACCAAATTTCATCTGTATTGCTGCAACACATTATACGTGAAAACGTAACAGACAAATATAAAGATTTTTTGCATTTATAGTAGTATGGATAAGATAAGATAAAATTGAGCTGTTATACCCGAACGGTGTAACCGTGTGACTTATATTTATAATCTATCACACTCTATTCAGTGAATGAAAATATCGTGAGGAAACCTGCATATCTCTGGAGTATCCCTGGGGGATGAATAACCTATCAATCCGCATTGGAGCAGCGTGGAAGGTCTAAGCTCAAACCCATCACTCAAAACAGGATGGGGAAAGCCTTTGATCAGAAAATAGAAAGTAACTTTACTTTACTTTTATTGTTAAGATAGTCTCAACTCCCATGTTACAATGAGATTACGTCAGAATCTCTCTTCCTGGCATAATCTTCCGATTTAATGAAAGACTTTAATTGACTAGTTCGATCTAAATTTCTAGTACTATCTTCATCTCATTATCAAATATTTAACGTGCTTTTAAATATATTATGTCCTAGGTACTATAAAAGTAGGATCATAAAATTATCTTCTTAGTAAGTTGTAATAAACCTAAGAAATACGTCGTAAAATCCCTGATACTATTTTAACCATAAGGTGAAACTAGAAATGATATATAAATAAATTATGTAGACCGCAATACTGTTTGGAACACCTGCTTAACTTGGAAACTACCCAACTGGCTTTCTTTTGAGGTAAAATCTCCATACTAAATTCGCTGTACGAGGTATCAAATACCGTTCAGTGATGTTTTATTATTGCATTTATTCAGTTTCATACGAAGTTTCATATGAAGCTAAATTTCCTTTGCAATGACCATTGTATTTTATTTATTTGCAAAACAAATTAGATAAATTGAAGTTGAAACTACCAAAATGAGCGCACAGGGGTCTTGTTAGTATTAGTTAGTATAGGCTGGAAATAGTATAAATTTATGAGTGTCATGAGGTAGTGTCAATCAACCGTATTTGTAAGTTTCGAGTGACTAACGGACAAGTCCGGGACGCCACTCTTAGGGCTCTGAAAATCAGTGCTGCAATAACCATATTGCAGCAAAATGCTGAGACGCATCCCTTTCTCTGGGATAATATTAGCTTGCGTATGTTACTTTTTAATTTAGTTTATTTTTTGTATATTACCTAACAGGTATAAAGGTTTTTATTATTATTATTATTATTATTATATAATTTATTATTATAAAATTTGACCGACTGAAATTATACATACTGATCGAGTCTTAATGACAATGCATGTTTATGATAATCATGATCTGATGCTGCTGCCAAGACTGGTTCCCGACGAGAGAACTGCTCAACAGTAGAGATATAAAATTTTGTTCGAAGCTTATTCCATTTGTATCTTCGTATGTTAACGATTTGGTCTTCGGTTATTTAATTATATGTTGCACTATATTGATAATTATATAAAATAGCCGAAATATTGGAGTCTCACTTTTTACATAAGCTTCCCAATGATAATCACGTGAGATTTAGAAATCAGAGATTGTAGTAATTATTTGTAAAAGCGTTGCCTTATATCGCAAAATTAATCCTTTTTTTATTATAAGAGATGGCAATTAGGTGTGTTATTTAATTGATAACAAAATTGGTATTTAATCTTTGCAATGCTCACTCCTGAAGGACCTTAATTCAATGGGTAAATTTAGCGCGCCAATTACTCTTATTGCTTTGGTACAAACAACTTTTGGTATAGCAGGAACATAATCGAATTAAATATGAAAACAGTAGCCCGAAGCCCGAACTGTGTACCAACATCGAGTAAACAACGAATTCTTGCGGAATATAAAATTCCATTAGCTTATTAGGTCGCATTTCACGCTTTCTATTTTTCAAACGAGTAAAGGGCACCTAGAAAGCAGAAAGTACAACAGTCCGCCAAAAGAACAACTTTTTTAATTCCATTTGGCAAAATATTTTATAAAAAACGTATTTGGTTGTTGTAAAGCTGTTTATATTATTTATTAAAAGTTATTCGTATAATAAACAGTTATCTCACAGACACACAGTATTAAAGTTTTATTGTAATATTAGAAACTATTGATTTATATTTAAATTTTAAGCAGTACAGTTGTTGTTTTTTTTACAAAATCAATCTTTATTGATAATCCAATAGAAGACTAAACTTGTATTTGTTTGTATAAATATATCATTATGCCCTTCAACTGTCGTTTTACCAAAAATAATTTGAATATTCAATAAATACCAAATATACACTTTTCTAAGCGGTACAATTATTTGCTTTCCAAAAAGTAATTAAATCAAATCTTTGTTCAATTTAGTCTTTATTCAAATCGTCATTAACAAGCACTTTTGAATCGTCAAAGGTCCGTAAGTTGGTAATGAAGCCATTACTGCTTCGTTGCTTTAAATAGAAGTCAAGTCCTGGAAACTTTCAATGAATATTAAAAGGGGACCCAAAACTTTAATAAAGCATTTTCGTCTAGTTGGAGAGTAAGAGTTTAAGCTAGTTATTTTGCTACATATTAATTGTCAGCGGTGTGACGGCAGTGGAATAAGTAACAGAAATCACTATATTAGGATGAACAAGATTTTGTTTGATATCATATATTTATACAGATATTACTCACAGAAGCGCTACAACAGGAAAGCATAGCAGGAAAAGGAAATACAATGGGTAGTGACATTTGACGTATAGGCACAGTTCAAAAACAGAGTTTGGATTTTTATTACAGACCATAAATACTACAACATGAATCAACTTTGCATTTGTATTGTTATATGATTATTCAAATCTTAAGATTACCCATTTTGCTAAGTTGTAATGCTAAGGTTTGTTTCCTCTACTCTGAATTTCTGTACAGAGTGCAATAACGAGCTAAATATTCTGGTAATTGATACCTGGTAATTGATAACTGGTAATAAGTTAATCTAACAATTTGCTGTCATAACTTCCACTGAATAACAACTGTCTGACCCGATATCCGATCGGGTAGACGTGTTACCTTTAACAGAGTGTCAGGATTTTAACCTCAAGCACTACACCAATGAGGTTCTCTACTTGTATTGGAAAAACGTGACACGGATTTTTAATTCAACGTTTCGGTAAACTAAACAGAGAAACAGATCCAACATTGACAACGCGCTATAAACAACGAACAACAACCCATAAAAAAGGTTCACAAATAGCGTCGAAAGACCGGTCATGCAATTTATTGGGCGATTCATTTCTACGTTGTCGAGCAATGTGCTGATATAAGTTATTGCTCAATGTAAATTAAAATTGACATAAGCGGGAACGTCATTTTTATTGTAATATTTATTTTTGAAAAGAGTGACCGCCCAGTTTCTTACTGGTTCTTCTCGGCTAGAACACCTTCGCGAACCAGTCGTAGCTTCATTTTAATTCGACGAGTAAAAAGTGCTTGTAAAGAAGGTCAATTCGAATAAAGAATCATTTGAATTTGAATTTATATACACGTATTTAATCCTTGCTCAACAAAACAGTATTAGAGACGCGTTGACTTAAAGATTGTTTCTAAAGGGTCGATACAGAATTTAATTACAAACATTTTTGATACACTTTATTTTTATACGATTAGCACTTTAGTCACGAAATAAATTATATGTAGTATTCATCTGTTTTCAACTGAGGATAATGCATGAAACAATCGCGATCTATGCATTCGTTTACTTCCTTGACTATCAACAGATAATAACTTATATCCGTGACTTCGTATATTTGAACTTCAATACCAGAGTCTGCGATAAGTCTTAGTGGCAACCCAGATTATAAACTGTATTTGTTAAATTCCAAGCAAAATTGTAGATCCTTTTTGTGTGATTCTATACCAAAAATTCTAACATACGAACTTCACATTCATAATGTTACTAGGACATGTAACATATTCTGAATTTAACTCATACCTGATATAAAGGTGTGCCTGTAAATTAAAACCAATAAAAGGAACCAAATAGATCATCTGACTTTGAGAATTGAAAAGTGAACAAAACTAAAACTGTAACACAACGTAACTCATGTTTTTTCCTGACTGCAATAACAGATGGCCCCACCAGTACTATATCCGCGCTATAGAAGTGCTTTTGTAGTTACATAGAATGTCCCCATACAGAATGTTCGTTGATTCGTCATCGCCTACAAATTCCTTTGATTCAAAGTGCATCCCACTGGAACACTAAGCTTAAGCAACATTGCAAACGACGCGTCTTCCGGTACATCCATTCTTGGAATGCTGTGAAGGATACTCCCGTCCGACACTCTCCGTACAGGTGGCAATGTATTTCTTATCATGTCATTTGCACGTATAATTTTTCCCCCGTCCGTTTCGACGCGTTTCAAAACTAGAATTTCAGGCCTTACTCAACAATTATTTGACTTGTTAATAAATAATTTTATATTTAAAATTCATTATGAACATCTATTGAACAAATAAATCGCGGAAACCAACAAGGAAAATTAATCAGAATATTATTGAAGTTAACCATAAATACTCTCCCTAAAGTAAGCGTTACAATTGGCTTGATCGTATCAATTACCCTAAATTATAGGCAAAAAATGTTATCTCGTGTTCGTTCGAAAAGTTATTTCTGGTGAATCGTTAATCAGTCGCTGGGGTGGAAGACTGATAACGCTTTTCCCCAATTAACTTAATGGCAATTCTTCTACCGGCCTTGACATAGATTGAAGAAATAGGCAAGCGCAAGTCATACTTACGCAATTACTGTTCACTCAAATCGTCTTTCTTGAAATAGGGTATGAAGTTTTTAGGTTTAATTATAATAAAATAAAAAATAATAATAATAAAATAATAAATTAATAATAAAAATAATAATATAATTCAATAATATAATAATATAACATAATAATATAATATAATAATATAATTTCATAAAAATGTATAATTTCACCACCACACATTAAGCAAAAGTTTCATGATAAACAGATGACTTATTTCAGATCTCTATCGTTATAAATTATTTTTTATTCATCATCCTCCTGGTCTTATCCCAATCTAATTGGGGTCGGCACAACGTTACAAACACGTTGTCATTTGTGATTTGGCTACGTATTTTACGACCACCCACCTGCCTGACGTCAACTAACTCTAACTCTAACTTACTCTAAACTAACTAACTCGGTAAGAAAGAGGATGGTTTATTCTACTCAGCCGGATACCACACGGTGGGTCGACTTATCTTAGTCGCCTCTTACGCCACCTCGGTAAGAAATTAAGGTCGTCTATTCGTTTTAGCAGGATACTACACGGCATATAAATTATTTTTTTTATTATTAAAGTATTATTCTCATTGCAGAAAAGCAATTAAAAAATCGATACCTACGTCTTGTTTTCCATGAGAAATTGTTGTATACAACAAATAAATTGTATGCAACAAAAAAAATTAACTGCTATTAAAGCGACTGTGCTACTAAAAGACTTTATACAAAAAAATACTTTTGTATAATGGACCTCCGCAAAGAAACGCCTAGTTCTATAAATTATGAGTACAATAGCCACATACTTTAGAAACATATTACAAACCTCCCATATCAAAGTGTTTTATGTGCAATTTGAGTATAATGTATGAGCTTTTGAAATTGCAGCAATTACTGAGGCTCATTATTTTAAAGTCCTAGATTCCGTTCATTTATTTCTTGTGATACGTTCTAATGAGAAATTTTCTTCTAATTTAATACGGTCACGTGCCTAGTCTGGTATACAATTAGATTTCTACTTTCAACCGAAGTATGCTTTAAGATTTATTTATGTATCATTTAATATCCGGAATAAAAAGTTCTATCTCATTAATACATCACTTAAGACTCACTAAAGTCTTTATCTGTAAGATACTGCTAAATATATGATAAAGCAACTTATTTGAAATGTATGGAGGTAACCGATTTAAATATTAAAAACTCTTTATTTCGTAAATGAAATAAGAATTAGTTTGTTGTATAGTACGCGGCAATAAATAATGCACGTCGAGGCTTAGAGAGAGAAATCGTCTAGTTTCTGCTTCATAGAGCATTATCTCTGTTGCACAGACAGACAAACCCGTGTGAAACGTCACATACTAACTGAGTGATAGTGACAGCGCCCTACGAAACCGAACTGGTCGGCGGTTTCGTTCTAAACATCGATGTGCACTATTTAATACCGGATACTATTTTTTTTTATAAATAAAATTTTTTTGTATAAATAAATTTATGCCATATAAACTTTAACAATAAAATAAGAACTTTGCGACTGTTCAGTTTCGCATAGTTTATATTAAATCGTTTAGTGTAATTTGTAGTAATGAAATAATTAATTTCATCTGATTTGTTATATCAAGTCCATGCAATATTTTTATCAATTGTAACTGACTGAACTGATAATGAAGCTAAAAACTTTTGACTAATAATATTGCAGCATCAAGATAATGCGTGATGATCTACATTTCATAACCAATATGATTAATGTACCTATTCCAGGTACTATAGCAAAACTACTTTGCTATAATCCGCACGGGATTATAGCGAAGTAGTTTTGTTATAGTACCTGTAATATGGAATTCCGCAAAGTGACGCCTGCTTCTATAAATCATTTAATGTACCTATTCGCTGTTACTCTTAGTTTATACACCGCAAAATTTCTTATGAGTATAGTTTTTGCGATATAGTGTTTTTTATCAAAAATACAAAGTTTAAATTTTTTCATTAGAAACAAAAACAGGACTCTTTAAATGTCCAAATTTGCACACTCACAACATGTCAGAATGGCGTGAATGACATCGCATCAGTGCCTCAGCGACAGAACGACAGATTAATGTACCGTGCAAATGTATGGAATGTCATTCTTTTCGCTGCTATTGGACGCTATGCGTTAGTACCCATAGAGTTATAATAATAGAGTAGGGAAGCCAACCTAAAATGTGCCATATTACAATAAAGAGAAAGTAATAAGGGTGTATCTGTCTTTTTATTTTATGTGTGTTAGACAAACATGAAGTATACGAGTTTCATCTTCCCTCTCATTATATATTGTGACACTCACACTTACAAGCCTGCCTATGACTCCTTTACTTTATTATACACATAGGTAGAGTAGAGCTCAGAAGTTCTTTAGTGTCTGGGCACGTCGCCCTAAAGGTACCATCTGTGAGGCCCCACCACGTCTTAAAGTTGCGACACTACTCTAGTATAATAACTCTATGTATGTTAGTACCGCGCTGTAGTTCGTTGTAACCCTTTCTAAACCCTTTAACCTAAACCTTTGTAACCCTTTTTAAAAAACGTTGTTTTTTTTCTATGTTATAATTCCTTTTATAACTACAAACGTTCACTAGGGAAGAAAATGATTCACCTAATATTAATAAACTTCGTATCATTTAATTTTATGGAAAACCAAATAAAAATAATAAAAATGAGTGTCACTTTTAGTACATATTTTTCGCGTTTGAATTACATACGTGCGTGGTATGTCATTTTAATGGTGGATTTAAACAAAATAATACTATCAATTAATTTAAATTCTACCATAAGACTGCTGCTGTGATAAGAGCTGTGATAGCCCAGCAGTGAGACCATGCGACTCTTTCGAGGGGAACACGGGTTCAAACCTGGGCATGCACCAATGAGTTTTTGTATTAAAACTGATGTGTCTAATTGATAATTGCAATTTATCACACGCTTTTCGGTGAAGGAAAACATCGTGAGGAAACCTGCATATTTCTAGAGAATTCTGGAGACATGTGTAACCTACCAATCCGCATCGGAGCAGCATGGTAGGTTTTATCTCCTACCCTTTTCTCCAGAAACGGAGAGAGGAGGCCTATTCCCAGCAGTGGGTTTGTAACAGGCCGCTACTTTAAGACTGCTGCAACGTTTATAAATGGAGAATTAGCTCTACATTACACTTTATTATTATGTAGGTATCCGAAAGGAAATGCAAGCTATATTTTAAACTAAAATGTGAGTTTCAATTATATCTTTCCTACGAAATTCGTCCCTGGCGACATGCAGCGAATACTTAAAAGCTGCAGAACATCTGTCGCGCTCGCGTTTTTAATTAGAGAAAAATACGCGTCGACAAAAAAAAAGAAAGAAGAAGAAAGAGAAAGAAGAAGTGTGAGGAAAACTTTTATTTACGAAAAGACACTATTATATTAAAATTTTAGAATAATTTAATTAACAATTAGGCATTAGAATAAAACCGCGGAGAGCAGGGTCGTAAGGTTTATATACTACACAGTATCCGAAAAGAGTTCAGAAAAGTTCGTTAGTGCCACTGCCCTGTTTTGTTTGCTGCCGTAACGCCTTCCGCAGTGCCGCTCGGGATCGTTGCCGTGGGAAGAGAAGCCGGGGCAAACGCTCCTGGTAGACGTCGCAGGTAGCCGGTACAGGTAGCAAGTACTGCAGACAATGGTGCGAAGGAAAGATCGAACGCACGAACGATGGAGTGAAGGAAGGAACCCTGAAACCGAGTTATTGCGGAGTTTTAGAGGATTCCGTTTTTCAAACTTAGACTGCAACATTGATCATCTTTCTAGAAGGTATGGCTCAGCAGAATGGCAGGGGCGTTATAAAAGAATTGAGTAGTGATCAATGATGCAGTGAGTTATACAAAGAAAAAGTTAAATTATACAGTTACTTATAACGGTCAATTTAAACTAATACCGTTACTACAGAAAATTTAGCAAAATACATAAATAATTATCCTTAATTACACTAGAAATAAAAGATACTACAAGATTATCATTTTAGAACTACAAAATACACAGTTATTTAGCTAATACATTTTTTGAATAAAAACACTCACCCAAAGTCGGGGTAAATTCGTTGCACTTTTTTTGCACACACAGTTTTAATTATATAATATGACTAAGATAGGTGATTAGATCTAAATAGAGTAGATCTGATGATTTATTTTACTATTAAACCCTAGAAAAAACAATTTGAATAAAATTTTAACAGGATTAAAACTGTACGTTTTTGAAAGTAGGTAGTTAGTCAGAGTGCCGATGATTCTACCGAACGTTAGGTGGCTCGCGAATGTATTCCGTTCAACGAAGTTATTAAAAATATTTTATGATTTGAATTTAGATAATTACTTTAATTTTATATTTATGATTTTTATGAGTTTTATATTTAATTATAATAGTTTAGTGTAGTATTAGGATAAATTTGTTTAATGTAAAAATAATATAATGTAAGTAGGTAATCAACGTTAGGTATGTAGTTTTTATTTTGTAATTAGTTTTTTTTAAATATGTTTTTAGTTTTTGTTTAGATTTTAGATAATTATTTTTTTAATAAACAAATGTAATGAATAAGTTTATTTTTATTTAGATACTTTAAGATATTTTTTTTTTCGTATAGCAACTTGACAGTTAAGTTGCAACTTTTTTTAAAATTTGAAGCCACTATGAAACATCAGTGTTACACATCTCAAGACATAAATCAGTTTTAACGAGAAAAAGAATAGCATTTAATGTTTAATACTACAAGTAAAACTGCTCTGAACAGGTCACACTGAAGACAGTTTCCGCGTTTGTTTCTTAACGAAACACAAAGATGTTCTTTATTAAGTACAAAGTATATTTTAATACTGTAAAACTGACAAAGCGTTTTCTCGTACTTGCTTTGTTACCGTTCCTTTACACATATCAGTTTGTTTAATTAATATTTCTTGGATATTTTATTAAAAATTTAATGATTTTGCTAGATTAATCTTCACTATCTTAGCTGTGTGGCATCCAGCAGAATAGAATAGACCACCCTCCTGTTTACCGAGGTGTCGTAAGAGGCGACTAAGGTAAGTGCCGTGTGGTATCTGGCTGCGTAGAATAGACCACCCTCATTGCTTACCGAGGTGCCGTAAAAGGCGACTAAGGTAAGTTGACGTCTGGCAGGCGGCCGGTCGTAAAGTACGTAGCTAAATCATGTGACAACATGTTTGTAACTTGCACTCTAAGTGGGGTCGACACAACATGCCGACATGTTGTGCCGACCCCACTTAGAGTGGAATAAGGGCAGGAGATTGATTATAATCTTCACTATCTCAATTTCTAATATTTTGTTTTATATATTAAAGCTGTGATAGTTAGGCTGTGATAGCCCAGCGGTGAGACCGTGCAACTCTCTCTAAGGAAACACGGGTTAGAACCCCGGGCACTAATGAGTTTTTCGGCGAAAGAAAACATCGTGGGGAAGTCTGCATAGTATATCTAGAGAATTCTAGAGCTATGTGTAACTTATCAATCCGCATTGGAGCAGCGTGGTAGGTCTTAGCTCTAATCCTTCTGTACAAAAACAGAAAGAGGAGGCCTATGCCTATGCCAGTGGGACTATCCCACTGGCATAGGCATATGTACCAGGTCGTACTTTACTTTTACCCTATAAAATCTAAAAATGTATATGTACTAAGATGTTTCTTTAAAGTAAAAGATTTAAATTCCCATTATATTTGTTAAAAATTGAGTGTTTCATTTTCATAATTTATTATTAACTAGCTGTTCGGTCGTTTGTTGCTGTGGCTCAGTCTGGTTTTGAATTTTTGAAACAAAACTCTACGGTAAAAAAATGGTTTGATCGCCACCAAACCTTACAGGATCATCCGCTGGGTCAATATAAAGATTGTCTGAAACTTTGTTAAAATCGGTCCAGCCGTTTCGGTGTCAAGAACATAATTATATACAAACATTTATATGTATATCAGAGATATGTGCGAGTATTTGTATGTGCATAAGCATTGACTGGCCTGTTGGCGCAGTTGGCAGTGACCCTGCCAACTGCCAAGTGATTCGACTCCGCGGGTCGCGGATTCGAATCCCGCCGAGAACCAACATTTTCTAACAAAAAATTGTTGGTTCTTCGAGTCTGGGTGTATATATGAATTTTAAGTATGTATTTAAAAAAATATATTTATGTATTAACCAGTTGTCTGTCAGCCATAACACAAGTATTAAGTTACTTAGTATTGGGACGGAAGAACGTGTAAGTGTCCTTCATATTAAAAAAAAAAGATTCCTGTACCATACAAAACAAAGGCGTAGGACAGTAAGATAAATTTATGACGACTAGCGAGCTTTTACAAAGATAAAATGACGTATACACTAAGACAAAAGAAACAAAAACTATATTTTTATAAAAGGGAGTAAGACCTGCGCCCTGCGGTATAATATAAGAACAAAGAAAGACAAACATAAAACCTCGGTGACTTAGTACTGCAGATAAGTTTCCTAACATCCCTGTTGAGATTTAAGTTTAAAGGCTCAACTTGCGACATAAGCGAGGTAATTCAGATATTCTAAATTCTTATCATCTGGGTTGGCTCCCGTAAATTACATTAAACACCAAAGTGGTTGAGTCGAATAATTTTCACGATTGCACATTTATCTTCGAGCGTATTTTTCATTCCGAGAGTTCTTGTATAAAAAAGTGACTTTTCCTTACCTTACCTTAAGAGACCTTTACCTTAGAAACTTTAAAAATATATATTTGACCATAGTTGTGAAAAAGTAACAGTAACATTATTTTGCTATACTGAGTTGAGTTTGTGATAGTGAACGTGTGTAGTGCTTGTGTAATGTTGTGGTGGTGGTGGAGGTTTGTGCATGTGTTTTTAACGAATGCTGTATGTTCCAGGTGTGAAAACGTATAGTTCACTCTACATTTAGCATTATATATTAGGTCCTTACATATGAAATTAGCGTTTTCTATGGGAGGAACATAAAGTTGTTTTTTTTTTTAGTGAAATATATTTAATTAATCAAAGTATGTACCGTTGCTATGTATGCACTTTTGCCATCTCATAGGTAGTTCATTGATCCCCTTACTAAAAAAACCATTCGGGCGGGAATCAATAAAATCTTTGAAGGCGGTTTGGACTGCCCCATCGGAGTTGAATTTTTTTCATTGCAAGTAGTTATCCAAATTGCGAAAAAAATGGTAATCTGTTGGAGCAAGGTCCGGAGAGTACGGTGGATGTCTAAGACATTCTAATTGAAGCTCCTCTGATTTGGTAGCCGTCTGTTGTGCAGTGTGTGGTCTAGCGTTGTCCTGAAGCAGCAGTGGCCTAGAGCTATTGACCAGCCTCGGTTGTTTAGCACCTAGCTTTTCCATCATGGTTTGCAGTTGCTGACAATAGATATCTGCCGTAATCTTCAGGCCAGATTTAAGAAAGCTGTAGTGAACGACACCGGCACTAGTCCACCAAACACTTACAAGCAACTTTTTTTAGTCAATTTTCGCTTAGGGCAGGATTTGGCTGGTTCGCCAGGGTTCAGCCATTGCGATGAGCGCTTCCGATTATCGTAGAAGATCCACTTTTCATCACAGGTAATGATTCGATTTAAAATTCCTTCATTATTGTGCCGGTTGAGTAACGTAACGCAGCAGTCGACGCGGTTTTGTCGGTTTGCTTCACTCAATTCATGAGGTACCCACCTTTCAAACTTTTTCACCCTCCCAATTCGCTTCAAGTGGATTAGAATAGTTTTATCACTAACACCGGAGCCTGCAGCTAACTCGGACGTGGTTTGCGATGGATCCGCTTCCACAATAGCCTTCAATTCTTCATTATCAACTTTGGTCTCCGGCCGTCCACGAGGCTTGTTCTGCAGGTCGTAATTTCCAGAACGAAAACGTTGGAACCAAAAACGCACTGTGTTTTCTTTTGCGACACCGTCACCATACACGTCATTAATCCTTCGAGCCGTTTCTGCAGCACTGGTGCCACGGTGGAACTCATACTCGTAAATAACGCGATATTTCATGTTTTCCATTTTGTAAACAGAGTGACACAAAGAAAAAAACAAAAGAAGAAAAAACAAATGAATTAAGGGGTTTGAAACACAAATGCATGAGTAAATAGCTGTATGAATTTGAATTTGGAATTCCTAACCATAAAGGTAATATTTGAGATCAAAGTGGCCAGTACGACAAAACGCCAATTTCATATGTAAGGACCTAATATATTTCCTATTTACTTTATCGCGGATTATAGCAAAATAATAATTTAAATAAGTAATAATTTAATTTAATTTAATAATTTAATTTAAGTAGTAATAATAGTAATAGTAAAATAATTTTACTATTACTTTTGCAATATGGATCTCCGCAAAGTAACGCCTAATTCTAAAAATTATAGTTTTGCAAATTAAATTACTAAGTTCATTTCTGATTTCTATTTTACTCATTGATTGATCGTATGAAATAATACATTTTTATTAGGATAAAGAAAGAAGGAAGGTAACAATCAAGAACAATGTTATTAGAACTTTAATATTTAAAAATATAAGTAAAACAAAAATACAAATATTAAATATTTGCTTAGGTAAAACGTGGCACCATCTAAGTTGTGGTTAAATAATAATATATATCGTGATGCCAAAATAAATGAAAAAAAAACATAGATATTTGTCAAACACCTGAAGTTGAAAAGTCATTTAGATTCATTGCAAAGATTACAGTGTAGATAAAGAAAATTCAATGCATCACTAGCGGCTCTCGCGAAATGAACTTTAGTGCAATTAATTGAAACGACATGGGAAAAAACTCAAGAATATTGCAAAGGGAGAATATAACAGTTCCCGTAATTGATATTCAACAGGAACGAAACCGACATTTCTAATTTAAAGTAGTCATCGAAGAGATTGAAGAGGTATTATTTTTCAAATCCGTAATCGTAGCCTATCAGCAACGCTCTGATCTAAAAACGAAACAAAATGAGAAATGTGAAATCATTTCTTACTAAGTAAATAAAATAGTGTAAAGTTAAAAGTAGTACTTATGTAAAAGAAAATATCAACTGACTATAATAAATAAGAAAATATTATTATAAAAAATGGCAATTAATTTCAAGGAAAATTAAACTACGTAAACTAAAAGGGGTAACAAAACAAAATATTAAATGTTAAAGAATAAAAACAAAGCAGTTTGGTCTCTGACCTTTCTATCAGAGAAACTAGAATATATAAAAAAAACCTATCAGGAAGCAAAATTTTAATTATATCCGTACGTGAGGATTCTTTTTCAGTAAAATGGATTGCATTTCAATGGTTGTAGTCAGTAATGTCGAGTGGTTCCTAATGATAATTTTTTTTCCATACATTTATTATTATTATTTTCCCATATTATATAGTACATTACAATGGAAGTACTTTATTGTAGTCACAATCTAGACTTAGGGCTAATAAGCAACTTAATTTTAATCTAAACTTATAAATTAACTTATATCTACGAACAGGTCCAATGACATATCTTACTATAGGAGACACTTGGTTCTTGTGATATTTTTTAGATATGGAGATAATATTTCATCAATAAATGAAACAAACTAGTATGGTTGCTTAAATAATCAATTTTCTTTTTAAAAAATATTCTTGTTTGGTTAAAAAATTACCTAACTCAATGCTAATTTACAATTAAGTCATTGTTTTACCACTTATTTATTCTGTTACAAGTATGTATTAAGAGCGCACTCATTAGCATTGCAATACACAACTTCGCTATTTAGGCGTTAAGCACATGTAGAACTTACTACTGTTACAAAAAGTTTCTGTCATTGAAGACACATGGCGTTCTTAATTTTGCAAAACAGGCTATTTTGTGTACGTGTTTTTTGTAAAACCAAAAGATCAATTTTGAATATCTTTCCAAATGAAGACGTAATTAAATTCAAATAGAGTACACGTGAATGAGTATTATATTAGCATACTACAGTCTACGAAATTCTTTGTTAGTGATGAAATTCCGCTATTGGTAGGCAACTTCGCATGATATAGTCTACCTTATTCTTTCTTAGCGATGAACATCAACTATAGGTTGTACAAGTAGATCTCTTCTAGAGATACCCACCCATAAATACATTCTCCTGCCCTTATCCCACTCTAAGTGGGGTCGTTACAACATGTTACAAACATGTTGTCACATGATTTGGCTACGTATTTTACGACCGGCCGCCTGCCTGACGTCAACTTACCTTAGTCGCCTCTTACGACACCTCGGGAAGACAGGAGGGTGGTCTATTCAGCCAGATACCACATGGCGTAAAGATACCCACCCATCTTACCACTTAAAGCTTGTGGTTTTTTCAATATTTAAATTAGTTAGACGAATGTCTGACTAATGGGAGTTCCACCAATCGAGTGATACCCTAACACTTTGAAACCTTAACATTTGTCGGTTACACCATCATTAGTTACACCATCATTAGTTAACAAATCAATATCAAGATCTGTGTATATTTTTCGATTTATATTGCAATTATAAAAATAAAAAATAGATTATAGAGAGATGCATTGCTGTTAGAAGCGAGCTACATAGCACGATGTGTAAGCAAAGGCAAATCAGAGCCGTTTGAGTGTAGAAACCACATTTGAGTGCTTCAGCCACTCGGCGACGGTGAACGGTTGTATGTGTATCCTAATCTTTCCTATGTTTTTCAACAAATAGTATATGACCTTTAGCGCAGAGAATGGGCGTTTGAGTCACAAGTTGGAATGGTGACCCTGCACCGGGGAACTCAGTGTCGATAGACCACAACGAGATAGAATGACGACCTCGAAAAGGTTACGAGGAGTCGCTGGATTCAAGTGGCACAAGATCGTGCGGTTTGGAGATCCCATGAACTGACCTATATTCAGCAGTGGACGTCCATCGCTTAACAAAGAAGAAGATATGTAATATACAAATTTCACATGTGTGTGAGCTATTTCCATTTATATATGAATACTCTTAATTTGTTTGACCTCATTTTTTCAAATAAATAGGCTGATAATTAACGAATCGTGAGCTATTTAAGTTAATGTAGCTTCCATTTTACAGATTTAACTTTTCATGTCAAATCTAGATTGAACGGAATTAACCGATCGAGTCCCTGATGGAAGCCTTTTGTATTGCTGATGGATTCGCCGATGAAACTCAATAGCTCTCCGCTAATGGCCAATATTGTCGAGTTTATAGGACACCTGAGCTTTCCATCATGTCGTCATTCGACGCTGTGCAGGATAAATAGCCCTTTTTTGTTTATGCATAGATTGAAGTTTAGCTAAATTTTAACTTTGAAGAAATCCCCCATTCTATGTAATAAGGTATAAATGACGAGTTTATTGTGAGCTTTTTATTTTAAATGAAAATATTTACATTTATTATCATTTATTTATTATTATATATCTTATTAAGATATCAACCTAAAACGAAAAGTTTTTTTTGAAATCGTAGATGTGCTCGTGTCTTGACCACTTTTATAACGTCGCGGAACTTTATAAGAGCGAAGAATAAATTAACAGAACAAATACTAAGTATACAGAATGCTGATGAGGAACGTTATCCTAAATCTGACGCCAGTGTTATTGATAGTTAGTCGTCCAGTTGGACGACTAAAACAAAAGAATAAATAACTCGACTTATTATCAAAATAAAACAAATGTTTACAAATCTATTTAAATAAACACAATCCGGCAATAAAAACAAAGTCATTATTTTTTTAATCCGCAGCTCAACATTTTGTGGCATTTGAAGTAGATACTATAAATGAAAATTTTATTTCACCGCAGAGAGTTACACCGGATATCCCGCAAAGTAGCTTTGAAAAGTAAATCAGTTTTAACGAATGAAAAAACCGAAACGAATGTTTAGCCAAATAAACATTTAGTTGTTTGCAAAATCTGAATTCATAGCAGATTTTCTTTAATTATAAAAATGGGTTTGTGGGAATGCTTAAGACAAATAATATCCATTTGGCTCTTTGCAAAATCTGAGTTAATAGCAGATTTTACTTAATTATAAAAATGGGTTTGTTTGAATGTTTATTATTACGAATTACTTGTGACGTTACATATAAAATTTTAAAATTAAATATATTATAAAAAATACATTATAAGAACCTCCTCGTCAATATATCACTGTCTGAAATTACAAAAGGAATAACAGAAAACTTTATATAGCAATATATTTGTTTATATTATATCGTTATATATCGTATATGTGTCGTTGATCTTTTCTTTAATCAATGTAAATCCACTTTTAAACATTGACCTCTTTAAGAGTGCTGTTATAAATACCGTTGTGGTTATGAAAATATAATAACAATCCAGAAAGAAAAAGTATTTGTTGCATTCCCTGAGAAAATGTATAATTTTTTTCTGATAAATTGGACCACTACTATAATAAGCCGATTACTAGGGTACGAATAATATTTATCTAATAGAAAAGGGTACGGAAACCACTACAAACTAATGACCTTACCGAACGGACGAGTGTTAGTTTATATATTAAGCTATAGGAAATATAATTGAACTTCCATTCATGATTAGTGTAAAAACACCTGTATTTGGAATACTATTAGATGCGTTATTTTCTCAACTCAATTTGTTTTTAAACCTACTATTTAATTATGATGTTTTATTTGACCTTCCCGACGTGGATTCGCACTTTTAGTAGAGCTTACTCGTACATACTGTTACGTACAGGGGTTCGAAGATTTGGATGAAAATTTCTGGTGACTTGCTAAAAACACTTTATTCAGCTTTTCAGTAAACAACTACTTACAGTCTCTATGTAGTCCGTAGTCCAATGAGAAAGCCGAGGTCACTATTATTACACTTTTATTTTCGCATCTTTATCCGCTCTTGCTCGCTATTCGAAAACTGAACGTCGAGGCGCCCGATACGTTTGCTTATATGTCGGACGAACCGATAATGACAATGTTCGCGAACATTCATGAGTCCAACCAGAGATACCAAACACGATTCGCAAACAAAGTGAATATTCCAGAGAAATAGCGTCAAGCGAATTTGAACTCTATGACAATTAGTTTACGAAATCTTTATGCATGTTGGTAACAATACTAATCCTACTATCCTATACTCTATTGGTTTAGGTAGTTAACTAAACGTAAACAAACAAAACCATATGACCCAGGCGTGCCAAAAATTTTATGGCAATAATATTATTTACAAATAATGAAATTGAAAAGGTCGTCGAATTATCGACAAGCATATGTCGAAATCATTTTATTAATTAAATATATATTTTATAAAATTTAAATTAGTGCTTTTAGTATTAAAGGCATTTATTTTTATAAAGTAGATTCATCAGATGCAGATGTAGATGCAGACTATATATGTGTGTTTTTACCACCTAAACGCTCCAACGGCTAAACCTGTATCCAAAAAAATTCTCGTAGAAATAGGTCTCAACCAGGAATAACATAAGCTTGTTATTTCTGGGTGGTCCATGATTTTGCAGAAACTGAAAAAATCTCAATATTCATATTTCAATGTCAACATATTTCATAGATTTATATAAAGAAATAAAAGAAATAAAATACGTATAAGTGATAAAGAGTTAGCCAGAGTAAGAAAGAGTGGAGAAGAGTGAGTAAGCCCTAAGTAAAGTCAGTTTTTACACATAAATCATGAATACTACTCACAAAAGTCCTTAATTAAAAAATCTCGATTTTCGTCTAAAACTAACTCTTTATCACTTATACGCTTTTATTTCTTTATATAAATCTATGAAATGTGTTGACATTCAAAACGGTCTCTTTTTTTTAAACAACATCTATATATTATCCCCATTTTTGTAGATACCAAATTATAAATATACAGGACCCTAGAGTCTGTGATTTAATTACATTTTGCCCTCAAATTCTTCGAGTTGTAAGAGGCACATTAAAAAGGTTATCTAAAAAACATCTTAAGATGCCTCATGTGTGTTGTAAATCAGTTTTAATGGACAACATGGTGCGGGATAAACTGGATAAAGAAAAAGGTTCGCAGTTATATAATCGTAGAATTTCGATTTACTGGTTAGCGAAAAAACGTACGTAAAAGAATTATGTGCTGTAAGGACATAACTTCTATATTATAAAATGTACAGTATGTGATATAGATATCTCTTATTAGTCTAATTCTGAGCATAGATCTTCGCTCACATTTGGAAGAACCGATTGATTGATAAACCAGGAATTCTTACGATGTTTTGTTGTTTGTTGCATTGTTACGATGTAACACTTGTTATGCCGTGTGGTATCCGGCTAAATAGAATAGATCACCCTCACTTCTTACCGAGGTGTCGTAAAGGCTACTAAGGTAAGTTGACCCGCAGTGTGGTATCCGGCTTAGTAGAATAGACCACCCTTATTCCTTACCGAGGTGTCGTAAAAGGCGACTAAGCAAGTTGACCCACCGTGTGGTATACGGTTGAGTAGAATAGACAACCCTCTTTCTTACCTAGGTGTCGTATACTAACTAAGGTTACTAAAACTAAAGTAAGTTGACGTCAGGCAGGCAGCCGATCGTAGAATACATAGCCAAATCATGAACAACATGTTTTAACATGTGGTGCCGACCCCACTTAGAGTAGGATCAGGGCAGGAGGTAGACGATCCATTAAAACTTGTTAAAAACTTGTGTTTTAATCACTTAGTCATAGATTCTGTTGTTTTTCACAATATAATACTCATAAGTGCCTGCAGGAGTTTGATCCTCAGAAGTTCAGACTAATAAAAATAATAATATATAAAACAAAAAGTATGAAGATATAATTTAAAATTCCGACTTTCCGTACTTTACATTAAATGTACGAATAGTCTGAAACGCTTCTATAATTAAAATCGACAAACTTTTTACGGCAAATTTGATCGCTTAAATCAAAAATTTCGTAATTTATAAAATTAGGCTTTACTTTGCGAAGATGTATCTATAATACAAAAGTAGTAGTAAGATTATTTTGCTATATTCTGCGATAAAGTAAATAGGAAATATATATAATGCTAAATGTAGAGTGGATAATTCGTTTTCATACCTGAAACATGCAAACTTTGCGATTTTGTCGTGGTGTCTATCTCCACGATCGTGGAGTCAGATATATCGCGAAATATAGCAAAATAACTTAACTATTGATTTTGCAAAAACTTTGTGTTAAAACGAGCAAACTAAAGGTGCTAAGCTTTAATTTGTGATAGTTACAAGTACTTGACACTAATTACTAAACTTTTAATTAATGGTATCGCTTAAGCGACATTAAAAGTACAGTAAAACTGCTTTTATGTACTTCAACATTGTTGTTAGGAATAGTTTACCGTTTGGAAATATTGTTGGGATTAGTTTGCAAAGTGAATGACTGAAATATCTTCAAAATGAAGTTTATAAAGCTTTAGACTATAGAGAGAGATATCAAATAGGAATTCTCTCTCTATAGTCGTTTCTTCATTGCTGAAGGTCGTGGTCGAGGCTAGATTTTATCCTCAAGTGGATGACTTGTTTCTATCAGCTCCAATTAGTAGCCATAGTTGCTACCTCATAAAATTTGCAGGGCGTGCAGTGATTTATAGTGATTTACTAATGATTTAGTCGGCAATTAAATTGTTATTTTAATAAAGGGTTGCCTCGTCATCCTCTGAGCCCCTTTTTTATACCGCGTTTACGTAACTCGTATTTTTACACTCACATGCTTTCTCGTCTCACATCATTAAAAATGTTTGCACTCTCTCAGAGTGCTTAGTTATCTGTGAGTCAGACATCAAAGTTCTAGCAGCTAAACTCTGATTTATTTGTATGTGATAAAAATAAAGAATATATTTAAAGGAAAACTATGAGGTTATATTTATTTTCTTCGATCGAAATTTTTATCAAATAAAGTAAAGTATTTTTGAAATAATATAATATAATATTTTGATCAGTTCGTAGTTACCTAAAAACCTGTTTATAATACAATTATATTATTTTAACCCGCGTCTCTTAAGAAAATCTATGTAATGCTAAGACAACGTTCACATACCTCATACATGCAGGACCAGTTACCGTAATCCATTCTCGTTTTTTCGTGGAGCCTATCCTCCTTATGATGCTAAGTTTTTTTCGGTTTCTTTCGGTTGCTAGGCGATGCATTCGTGGAGATTGTTGTAGTGAATGTGTGTAATGCTTGCGTGGTATTTTGTTGGTAGCGGCGTTTTGTGATACATGTAGTAACTGGTCCTATTTATATAAGGTATCTGAACGTTGTCTGCTTCCTATATTCAGTATTACATAGATTTTCTGATCAAACGTGGATTATAGCAGAATAATTTTATCATAAATTTTATACTAAGAATTTTCGCAAAGTAACGCTTGCTTCTGTAAGTTACTGTTTATAAAAAGTAAAAAAAAACTTAGATAATTAAAACAAAAGTATCAATATACTGAGTATCTTAAAATACCTTTTTTTCTGCAAGAATTAGAAGCTGAAAAGCGAAAATAGCTATATTTGCACCAACTCACAGAAAACGGCCGAAAATTTGTAATAATTGCGATTTATAAGATGCAATACGCTACTTACTACTACTTACTTACTTACTGCTACTTCTCAATAAGAGTATAAGCGTAAGTTCAAAAATTCTACTTAACTAAGAAATGTAATGTCTAAGTCAAAAGTAGTGCGTTCCATCAATTTAATTTTGTTATCAAAGTTTAGGATAAAGACGAAGAAAATTCAAACAATGTTATCTTGTTTGCCCACTTCCCTAAACCTTTGTGTAGGGAGATGTCGTTAATCCATCAAAAGAGAAAGTTCACGCTGCAAACTTTAAATCTACTAAGCGTAATTCCTTTTACTCCTAAAATACGATCCAATATTTGCGTTTATCTCATTTTACGCTAAAAGTCATATTAATATTTTCAGTAATATTTCACAGTATTTCTAGGGTTTATTTTTTAATTAAGTCTAGAATTTAAAATAAAACCTTCAATCAACCTTCAAAGCGACCTCGTATATTTAATTAAGCTATTGTTGTTAAAAGAAATTATATAAGTTATTTATTAACAATAATATTATATAATAACATGATACTCCTACCTCGGGGTATCTCTCAACGAAGAATTCTGATTGGCTCTAGTTTCATGGAGCAAACATAATAGGCACATTTTAATTTTGTATTCAAATTCAAAATATTCTTTATTCAAGTAAATTTGTAAACAAGTGCTTTTGAATCATCTACTCGAGAAGAGCCAGCGAGAAACCCGGCGGTTGCTCTTTTCAAAGCATAATACTTATTACTAATTACATTTAGTCATTACAGTCTTGTACAGGGTCGGAGAGTATCTCTGTCCACGCAGTTTTCTCGTCTAAGTAACCATCAATAGTATAGCCCTTTCTGTATTAGCCTTTTTTTAAATATTAATTTTATAGATAAATATAATAAATATTAATATTCAATCTAAATATTAATTAATTTATAGAAGCACTACTTTGCGGAATTCCATATTACAGACACTATAACAGAATTATCTTGCTATAATCCGCACGGGTTAAGAGAATGCATGCAAAGCTACTGTGTATGAAGCAGACAAAATTCACGTACCTTACACATGCACGACAAGTCACCACATGCATCCCAAGGCGTCTCCACCAGTAACCAACACCAACAATACACACAACCAACATCAAAGTCTCCTCGATCGTTTCGCTCCGAAACCGAAGCATCATCAGGAGGATAGGCTCCACGACAAAATCGCATTGCGATGTGTAAGGTACGTGAATTTTGCCTGCTTCATACACATTAACTTTGCATGCATTCCCTTAACCCGTGCGGATTATAGCAAGGTAATTCTGTTATAGTGTCTGCAAATATTAATATTAGAGTTTCTATTACCGAAGGGGATTACAATCTCCTGTCTTCACTTATTACAACAACACAACACATGGTTTTGGAAAATAACATTTTGAAGAAGACTTTCCTCATATTCCACACAAACGTGTGGAATTGATACCACTATAGTTCGATATATTACTCGCCTTTTCTTTGTTTTCATCTGAATTTAGCTGTCTTAATGCGGTAATGGAAAAGCGGTGTACATTATTTTTAAATACACTCAGTCATGTTCATCTGTATTTCGTTTTTCATTCTTTCACACTGAATCCAGAACATAAATAGAACGAAACTGAAATAGTAACTTCGGCAGATTGATTTTTACAATAACAATGAAATATGTATAACTTAGTGCATGGAATTAACAAAACAACATCAATTCAAGCCCTGATAAATATTTATATTTTTCTATAAAATTAACATAATAGTGATATAATTTACTTAAAACTAGTTTTGGTTTAGATATTTGTGTATAGTTTATTTTATTCATTATGAAACCATTAAAATCATTTTTAATATTAATCGTTACTTCGTCGAAATCCATAAATTGTGATATAACTTTCATTCGATGAAAAAAATGTAAAGGCTAAATTCTGAAGCATTATTGCTTCTCGAACCTCAGGTAAAAAGTGTACTGTTTACCCGAGTTTCTATGCATTTAATCTGATTGAAAAATCTGTTCCATATAATTTATTTATGTATTTATTGATTTATTTGTTTGTTTGTTTGTTTGTTTATAACATATAAAATTAAATAAGACAACATCATTTTGCGAGGACGGCATTGCGATAGTATAAAACTGTGCCATCCCTCGCAGTCAAAAATAATTTTATTAAAACAATAAAAAGAAAAATAACATATTACAACAAAAAAGTGCGCATGTGGGTGAGTGTGTTTGATCATACGCTATTGTGTGGAATGTGTGAGTGTTGTATGTACTTACGCGAATGTGTATGCGAATGTGAGTTCATAAAATAGAAGTACAAAATATATTAGTTTAGAATCATCATCATTCTCCTGCCTTTATACCACTATAAGTGGGGTCGGCACAACATGTCACAAACATGTTGTAACATGATTTGGCTACGTATTTTACGACCGGCCGCCTGCCTGACGTCAACTTACCTTAGTCGCCTCTTACGACACCTCGGTAAGAAGGGAGGGTGGTCTATTCTATTCTGCCGGATACCACACGGCGTATATTAGTTTATAATATTCAACATTAATAATGTACGATTCATTTATTCATTCTTTTATCACTGTTATTACCATAAATAATTGTAACCAATTAAGGACTACAAGTTACTGAATAGAAAAAAGACACCGCATCATTTTTCGATAATACGATCATTCACGAAAATAGGTTTCGAGATGCGAAACCATATTTCCTGTCTTTTATTCTTGTGGGGCCAGCACTGATGTTAATTTATTCCGTAATTGCTTGACAAGGCGAGCTGGAATAAATAGCATAATAAACTGGATGACCGGCCTTTTCAACGCTCTGTGCCGTCCTTTTTACGTGCTATTTTTCTTTATTTATGGCCCCGTCAATATTGTGGATGTTTCTCAATTGTTTATGAAAGAGGTTGAAAAACGAATTGTTTAAATTTTGCGTACGGCAACTACTTACTTATTACTGAAACAATTTCAAGCATAAGATAACATGTGACAGCTGTGCGTGCTACGTAGACGGACCGTGCTTGGAACTATTTGCATGTATAAACCCTCATAAACCTCGCCATAGAACGCACACCATAAAAAAGCTACCGAGCAGCTGGAATAATTGGAACTCCTTTTGTACGTCTAGAGGCTTAAAAAGATAAAAATGGATTGCAGATCTAAGAAAATATATTGTATGCACATTATTTTGCTAACACATCTACAATGCTAAAGATCGTCTTATACTCGAAACTTTTAATTAATAGCAGTTACCATTATTCGTGATCATTATTACCTAATTCCGTGATCTGATTGTCTTTTTTAGGTCATAATATCCTTTATAATATTAGCTTGCAGTATATAGCAGCAACCTAAAAAGTATATAATGCGAATTTTAGGTACTAAGTAACTTTTATTTCATAACAAGTAAAGTTAAAAAGGCGTTTAAAAAAGCTCTTAACAAAATTTCATGTCCCTACTGTTACATTTTGAGGAGTTCCTTCGTCTGGAGCTAATCCTAGCAGCATCAGGTTATGCTTATCATAAACGTGTATTGTCATCAATACTGGACCAGTATGTCAAATTTAACTTACAAGATTCCACCTTCACGTACATACATTGCAAGTCGAATAAAAGCCATTAAAAATAGATAGACTCGCGCATCCTCATATTTACTGTTAACGCATCCTCACCGATCTACAGCTTTTGAGGGAAGTTTTCGTTATGCTGCTACAAAGTCATGGAATAATCTTCCACCGCCGTTACGTATGTAACATGCAGGACAATTGTTTTAGGTAAAATATAAAGCATATTTATTAAATCAACAAATCAATTCATAATGCAGCACTTTTAATATATATTCACATATATAAAATATGTATTTTTTTTTAATATTTTATATATATAAATAATTATTTATTTATTTATTTTTAGTCTAGATATACATAATTAGGGTGCAAACATATTTATAAGGATACGTAAAATGTTTGCTTTTTACGCATTTAGTCGCTGACGTACGAGGGTGGTTGATGGTGACCCCTAAAAATTAGCGTCAGTAGTGGATTACTCATTATTGACAAGGCTGAGAGGTTACCATTTTGGGCATCACACTATGCAGGCTACATTTCTTTTATTTTATAATAATAATAATAAATATTATTTTACCTTCTATTATTTTTATGTTACTTGTGTAGTGTGTTGAACAGAAGCAATATTGTGCTAAAAATCCTAAAAACTCATCACTTAAATTTCTCCTTTAAGAACACTAGATTCTTTTATAAGTATTTTTAATTAACATATTTTAATGATTATTTGAGTTAAAGATGACGAATACGAATATTCAAAGATGTTCTTTTAAGAAAATATAAACGTAATTATTAAAAGGAAAAACCGCCTAATCTACGACGTCGCTATTCAATACAAATTGTAAAGACCATCGTTTTCTTCATTCAATTAACTCAACAATGATCCCTACTCGGCACGTTTCAAGGTAATTAATCTATTCAAACGGAAAATATTTTCATATTTTCGACTAAAATTACGTTGGATTATATAGGTCGAAAACATAAAATAGCGGGGAGCTCTTTTGTTTTACTTTAATTATAATATTTCTGTTAGGATATTTTCTTTTATTTTAAGAATTTTACTGAGGTATATAAGAAATTTTCTATTAAAGCTAGTCTTTCCAGTGCGGAAATTAAATTTGCTGAGTTCTATCCGAGAACTTACGTCAACTTTCTGTTGTGGTAAACTAATTTCAGTTGTTAAAGTAATCTAATTTTAGTATTCAAGGGAATACTATAGTAATATACTATAATACTAACCGAAATAAGAATTTCGGTTGATAGTTTCACTGTCAATTAAAGGAAACTATTTATATTGTGACATACTATAAATTTCAGTTCTATTTTTCCATAAGATGTTCATATAATATATTGATGATAGTGAAGTCATATCCAAAGACAATTAATAGTAATTAAACAAAGCTTCAGCAACAATGGAAATTTATTATTATTTATATTTTATTTAATTAATACTAGCAGTACGCGGAGCTTCGTGGTTCCTAGTTTCCTGCGTGGAAAACAGTGTGTCACAAAATATGTACGGGTATTTCAGTATATCTACATAAAACCAAACACTATTCATTTAAACCTTCCTCAAGAATTGCATTATCCTTTATTAAAAATTGTACAAAAATCCATTGAGTAGATTTCGAGAAAATCGATCACTTACAGACAGCATTTTATAAAAATGTATAAATATGATCGTAGAAACTTTCTAAGTGAATTTTGATCATTTATAGAATTAGGCGTTACTTTGCGGAGATCCATACTGTATCGCGGATTATAGCAAAATAATTTTATTATTACTTTTGTGAAATTTGATCGTTATTATATGAGTTACTTCATAGAAATACATGATATACATTATAATTTGCCTTATTTGGTACGTCGCGGAATTCTAAAAATATTTCGGAACCTGCTTTCGGTGGGGGGTAGGGATAACTGGCGCCCCCACTTTGTCAACTCATTTTTTAGACAGAGTAATTAAACTATTGTAATACTTTCCATAATAAACTGGGTTAAAATGTCATATCTGAAACGAAATGAAAATTACATGGTATATCTATATAGGGCGATATATTTTTATCTTTAGGCGTTGGACGGAAAAAAAATTAAGCGTAAAGTTGTTCGTACACCTTGTATTAATGAATATCTATTTAAGGACACCTTTTGTGCTGAGCTCATTAGCGAAATTGTTAGCCAGCGGAAATTGTGCATCAGATTTACAAGGCCCGGCACTAATGTTAATTAACTTGAACTTCATCTTTAAAATAACTGGTATTCTCGGGATGTGCCAATTAGTATTAAATTTGCTAATTAGTTAAGTTTTGATGATGCAAACGAAAGAAATGATATACATATCAGCGTTTGGTATCATAATTTATCTTTTACATATTTTAACGCACGTACAAATAAAATAAATAAATAAATATATGGGACACTTATACGGACACACACGGTCGTCTTTCCCCAAAGTAACTTAATATTTATTTTATGGGTAACAGACAACTGGTAAATATATACATATGTATATAATTTTAAATACATACTTAAATACAAATACACAGCCAGGCTCGATGAACCAACAAATTGTTTATAGAAAATGTTGGCCTTCGGCGGGAGTCGAATCCGCCATCCGCGGAGCTAAAGGGAGGCCAACTGTCCCAAGCCTATAAATCATATTGGTATCAACGAACTATATAAAACTACTTCTAAAAGATGATTCATGTCTCAGATTAATATTAAGTTAAGGTCGTGTAAAAATGTACAATTTGTCCTAACTAACGACTGAAAATTATACAAATCAAACATTTAAAAGCACTTTTGAATCAGCCACTCATTTTTTGACGTATGTTTATTGTAGACAGCAGTAAAGTTGACGATTCAAAGGCACTTGTTTACAAGTTTACTTGAATTAAGAATATTTTGATTTGATTTGATTTTGATTTGACATATTCAACTTTTGCTTTTTATGATAATTTGTTGCATAATATGATTGATCAAACTAAAATCACATATTAATCTAATTTACTAAAAACACGCGTGGCGCGTAATTGTAAGGGCTTGAGAATAAAAACGGGTTTTACATTAGGAGTACATTTTTTTAACATTATTTTACATTTTCTTGTAATATGGACTTCAGATTTGAGCCATTTCGATGAGGGTCCGTCGGTTAATAATAAAAGTGTCAATTAATTTACCCTCGTCATATTTTATAAGCTCTTCGAGAAAAACTATTTCAGTAATTTTTCATGTTATATTTGTACAAAAATACATGAACAATATTACCTGAAAATGAGGACAAATATCTATAGAAGGATTTAGAAATAAAATTACACATACAGACAACAGTGGCGCTAGACGATTTTTTTTAACAGGAAAATTAGCCGTCAGAGCTAATAACATATTGCCAATTTGAAAACAAGGCTTTATTTATATTGGATTTATCATCCTTGATCTCAAAGAAAATTAAGTCGTAATCAATAATAAAATTTTTGAAATTCAAAATATACTTAATTAAATAAGAATACCTTTTGTCGTGAAATCTACTGCTGGTTCGGAAAATTACTTCTATTGAAAAGAGACTGACTATTATTCAAGTAAACTGGCAAACAATTGCTTTTGTCGTGAATTCTACTTCTGGTATGGAATATTGCTCCTACTTAAAAAAAAGGCATGAAGAAAATCATCGGCTGCACTCTTTAAAATATAATTCTTATTTCTAGATACATTCGTCATTGCTATCATATATTGCTTTCATATCATATACCAGAGGACATCAAAAGCTTGTGATTCCTGCGTCGGGACTCCGTAGAGTTCGCAATTTATTCTTTGGGCTCGGTACTTGCATCTTCAATCAGATTTCCGCGATCCATATTAGAGTTATCTACAAAAAGTTTAAATTAAGTGTAAGAAATATGCTTATACGTAAAACATATTACACAATTGAAGATTAATTAGAATTGAAGATTAATTAAAAATGCATGGGTATGAAAATCCTTTCAGCTTCAAACAAGACGTGGTTAAATAATGTAAATTGAAAATGTTTAAAAGATTGGTAAGAGCAACATTCCGAACAAATTGTAGCTTCGATTATCTAATTAGTCCTTGACGATTCAAAAGCGCTTGTAAAAATTTACTTGAATAAATATTATTTTGATTTGATATGATTTGATACATTTTTTTCTGACGTGTGGTATCCGGCTGAGTAGAATAGGCCATCATTTCTTACCGAGGTGTCGTAAAAGGCGACTAAGGTAAGTTGACGTCAGGCAGGCAGCCGGTCGTAAAATACGTAGCCCAATCACGTGTCAACATGTTATAGCATGTTGTGCCGACCCCACTTAGAGTGGGATGATGATGATGATTTGATATATTTTGCAAGAACGAAGAATGGCTCAATTCTACGAATTCTTATCATTTGTGCAATACCCAATAGTATAGTAGTAGCCTTTCTGAATCAGCCTCCTTTTAATATCTATTTTGAACAAAAGTAATAATAAAAACTATTTTGCTATAATCCGCGATATAGTAAATAGAAAATATATATAGTGCTGAATGTATCCGTTTTTTTATACCCGATGCATGCACAAACCTCCACCGCTGCCACCACAACACATAAGCACTACACACGTTCACTATCACAAACTCAACAATCGTTTCGCCCCGCAACCGAAGCATCATCAGGAGATAGACTCCACGACAAAATCGCAAAGCAATTTAGTCCGCTATACAAATGTATAGCGGACTAAATATAATGCTAAATAGCATTATATGTATTTGTTATTTACTTTATCGCGGATTAAAGCAAAATAATTTTATTATTGCCGTATATTATTATTTCATGTACCATGTGGTATCCGGCTGCATAGAATAGACCACCCTTATTTCTTACCGAGGTGTTGTAAAAGGTGACTAAGTAAGTTGACACCAGGCAGGCGGTCGGTCGTAAAATACGTAGCCAAATCATGTGACAACATGTTTGTAACATATTGTGCTGACCCAACTTAGAGTGGGATAAGGGCAGGAGAATGAATGACTTATTTTGAACTCATATAATAGTTATCAAACACATTTTTCTATAAAGTGTTCGAGATGAAAGTCGAGGAAAACCGCGAACAGAAAATAAATCA
The DNA here is from genome assembly GCA_947086505.1 of Morpho deidamia. Classification (NCBI taxonomy): domain Eukaryota; kingdom Metazoa; phylum Arthropoda; class Insecta; order Lepidoptera; family Nymphalidae; genus Morpho; species Morpho deidamia. Next base: position 9,325,360 of record CAMTZC010000007.1, on the reverse strand, counting down.
TGAAATATCATAACTGAATTTAACAAGCGGAAAAGGTAGGAGCCCGGCCGCAGACTTATTACAAACATTTATTTCTCTCCGAAAGAGGAGACGCATAAATTTCTCCAAACTCTTCTGTGGCAAAAAGATAATTAATGTTACGTTGTTTGTAATCAGAGAGCTAAGTGGAAGCCAAGTATACCAGCTGCGGCTTATATTTGTTGCGTTCTGTCTTAAACCACACACGATGTACGATTAACAGATGTACAATTTCTTTATTTAAAAGTAAAACTTTATTTTATATTATTCAAGACAACTTTATTGTAAAAGTAGTAAAGTAAGTAGCGGCCTGTTACAATCCTACTGCTGGGAATAGGCCTCCTCTCTCCGTTTCTGAAGAGAAGGGTTGGAGCTAAGACCTACCACGCTGCTCCGATGCGGATTGGAAGGTTACACATATCTCCAGAATTCTCTAGAGATATGCAGGTTTCCTCACGATGTTTTCCTTCACCGAAAAGCGTGTGATAAATTGCAATTATCAATAAGACACATAAAAGTTTTAAAAGAAAAACTCATTGGTGCCTGCCCGGGTTTGAACTCGTGTTCCCCTCGAAAGAGTCGCACGGTCTCACCGCTGGGCTATCATGGTAGGTCTTAGCTCTAACCCTTCTCTCCAGAAACGGAGAGAGGAGGTCTATTCCCAACAGTGGGACTGTAACAGGCCGCTACTTATATACAACATAGTCAATAATACACACATAAAGATACATTCATAAATACATATATAATTACATTAATAGTGAATATAAATTACATAGATAGATAATGAATCTTTACACCCCTCTTAAATATATACAAAGATTTAGACTGCCGTATTTCTGATGGCAGTGCGTTCCACAACCTAACAGCTGTGACTGTGAAGAACTCACTGTACAAATGGGTGTTAAAATGGGGCCATTTGAGTCTGCTATCACTTTGTGAACGGAGAGAATGATGATGAGGATAGGAAGAAAGGAAATTGTACCGATCTTTAAAATAAAGTGGCGCATGACGTAGGAAAAGTTTGAAAAGTTAACAAAAATTTTGATTGCAATTAGTGGATTAACTGCATACTTAGTCATAATAAATACACATATATAAACTTCGCCTCGAAGGACCAGCAAGGTGTTTATAAATTTTGCCCTCAATTCTTTTGGAATCTTCTTCTAATGAATTGTAATTGCAATGGGCAAGTACGATTTAAGAAAGCGTCCGTGATGACGATTTTTGACATTCTCAGTTCTTCAAATATTAAATCTGTCTGCCTGTATTTCTGTCTTTCTGCCTGTTACTCTCTCGCAGATAATAAATTGGAGCAATATTAATTCGGTTTGTCTCTTTGGGTGACAAGAGCTGGCTGGCTCCTTTTCCGCACAAAGAATTAGCTTAGCGATTAAACGCGGAAACGCTGCCAGCATACTTGGGACCATTCCACGTGGGTATGATGTGTATAGTAATAGTGTGTAAGTAATTTAAGATAAACATAAATTGTCTATTTTTGTTGTAAACACAAAAAAGTACAATTGAAGCTTATATATTGGGATATAGAATAATTAAATTCTTCCGGGATATCACATTTTTCCTTCGGGAACAGCCACACCTACATACTTAATATGTAATTTAATGTGATTTAACATTTAAGTTGACGTAAACTAACGAACTTTTCGAACTTTTGTTTATATAAAGGCTAAACCTGTCCAACGTAAGCTTTGTATATTTCCTCATATTCTCTGTGCCGGCTGAAACAAATTATTGGCAATCTGCCATCATACTGTCAACCCAAGCTTACGTTTGCATATAACAGAGAGAGAACTAAAAAGATTAAAAATATGCTGTTAAAAAGAAAACTTTAAAGCTTAGAACATTGTAGAAGTGCAAACTGTATATTTCGTACACAATAGTAAAAAAAATCAGAACCTATCCTCGTTTTTTCTTGATAAATAGATGCCTATTTTGAAATCTCCGTTTTGTTGTAGTGCTTGTGTATTGTGGTGGCGGTGGTGGAAGTTTGTGCATGTGTTTTTAATCCTGCATGTATCGAGTATGAAAAAACGGATAGTCCACTATACATTTAGCACTATATATATTTTCTATCCACTGTACCGCGGATTATAGCAAAATAATTTTATTATTACTTTTGTATTATGGAAATCTCCGTTTTGTTATTAGTAAAGGAATTATAAGTATGCAATGGGCATAATAGCCACCTTACATGCTTATCAACTCTTATTCGAAGCTGATAAATCACTATTATTAGCAGAAAAGGGTTATTGGTTTCAAAAAGATTATTTAAATTAGATAGATTTAAATAAGATTAGATTAAAAAGATTACGTAGTAGTTACCAACGTTTGAAAACGTTGGTAACTACTACGTATACTACTACGTATAGTAGTTACCAACGTTTTCAAACGTTGGTAACTACTATACGAACGAAATAATAATAATATAATACTATACTATACTATATAAACGAAAATTTTGGATGTGAACATCCAAAATAGCACTCTAAATATTTTTTACACGACGATATAAATTATACGTTTAAGTACGAACTAATGATTTTTTGTCAGAAAGTTTTGAAAACTTTGATATAGATTATCGTATATAATATAACCAAAGAAATATTATCTATCTACCTACCTATATATCTAGCTAGTATCTGTACCTATATCTATTATCTATCTAGCTACCTAAAAATGTTTCTTAGAGAGTTTCACCCCCCTGCAGGCCTACCACGAACTCTTATTGCGACTCAATTGAAGACGTAAACGACGACCGCGAACCGCTTTCTTTTCGTACCATTAAGTGTGAATTGCATTGGTGTCGTAATGTTTGAAAGGGATAACTCTTTTACTCAGATGTTCTTGGGACGAATTCGGAACGCTCATTCGGCAACGACTTAAAGTGTGCGTCCTCAAGACGTCATGGTATGAAAAAGCAAAACAATTTCGTTTACGTCTTCAATTGAGTCGCAATAAGAGTTCATGGTAGGCCTGCTGTAGGGCTACCATGAACTTTACTACAATTCAATTCAAAGTCAGTACCTAAACCCAACCGCTTTCTTTTCGTAGCATGAAGTGTTTTTGAAAAGGACAACGATATATGAACATTACTCTGTCTCTTTTACTCAAATGTTTTTTGACGCATTCCGAACAATAATTCGGCACCGACTTAAAGTGTGCGTCTTTAAGATGTCATGGTATGAAAAAGTTATCTTGCTTTTACAACACTACCAATCAAATACACCTACAATATATCTAAGTTGACACGTGAGAGTACAACGAATCTTCTTTAATCAACTTTTTTTTTGATACTAAAAGGGTATTCTACATTTAAAACAATTTGATAAATTAGTCCACTGCATGTAACGGCATACGTGTTGAATACAGATGGGTCCATTAGCATTGCAGATATGGAACGTCGCTATCTGCGCTGCCACACACGACATTGGATTCAGCTCTAACAGATTATCGTAAGTAAATTAGTTTGGAATCCTTAATTTACCCTGTGGTGGAAGTGGCCACGTATATTTATTGATGCTATTTGATAACATTAATCACAACACAATGTTCCATGGAAAATTATTATTTTCTTCAAGGTTTTTTAAGCATTTTAGTTTAGGTACTAAACTGCATCAGTATACTAAGTAACCAAAAAAAATAGTAGCTACTCCATTGTAGTTACTGTTATATTACTATCCTATTCTTATGCCTTCTCTGTCTCTTTCCTCAGTTAGAAAGAAGTAGACGATAAGATAAGAAACATTACGCATTACGAATTCCTGGAATATATCCTGGATGAATTCTAAATATCATATATCATATATATATATTCATAATTTCACTTAATTTTTACAAATACAACTCTCATGAGTACCTAAGTTGGAACCCGCAATTCCCTTACAAGAGTCATGTTTGAATACAAAATTAAATGCTATGTCGTATCCGGCTGAGTAGAATAGACCACCCTCACTTCTTACCGAGCTGTTTTAAAAGGCGACTAAGTTAAAGCGACCCGCCGTGTGGTATTCGGCTGAGTAAGATAGACCAAACTCATTTCTTACCGAGGGGTCGTAAAAGGCGACTAAGGTAAGTTGACCCAACGTGTGGTATCCGGTTGAGTAGAATAGACCACCCTCTTTCTTACAGAGGCGTCGTATAATACGACAAAGGTAAGTTGACGACAGGCAGGCGGCCGGTCGTAAAATACGTAGCCAAATCAACGTGACAACATGTTTGTTACATGTTGTGCCGACCTCACTTAGAGTAGTATAAGGGCAGGTGGAGGATGATGATGTGTGTACCGAATAAACTTTTAAAATTACCTAAACGAATAACGGCTAGTTTTCAAATTCTTATAAACAATAATTACACAACAGAGTTTTCAATTTTTGTGTTCCTCTCCTTAATGATTCTTAATTAAAATACAGTTTTCACCACCACAACTTAAGTACTAAGCTTCGGATAGAGCAATTTAAAATTTTAAATTCAAATTTACATCCTACTTCATCCCTCGTTTGAATCTAGCGACCGGCGATTTTAATTAAAACGAGTCGCAATAAAAAGTCCGACAGAGTTCCTGCAAAGGCATCATTAGAGCCCCTCATTGCGATCTGAATCTGATATCGGTTTCAGATACAAGGAACTTTAAACAACTCCAATTCATTAAGTTACTACAAAGGTATCCGCAATTCGAACGCTAAACTGTGATTTTACTTAAAATACAATTTAAAAAAATTTCCGCTAGTTTCATCTCTTAATATCATTATTTAACATCTGTAAAAAGGTCCATTCTTGCTTCACTTCTAGGAATCATACTTTTTCTAAAGAAAGATTTCTTTCGTCTAGGAAAAGGGTAAATTGTGAGCGCTACTAGTAGCTGAACGTTCTTCACATCATTACGAGGAAAATGAAAAGTTATAAAAAAATAAATGTTTGTCTGTATATACTTTATAGATTCCGAAACGGCTGGACCGATTTTAATGAAATTTTCAGACCCCCTTTAGAATGACCCAGCGAATGGAGCATTTTTTTTAACTATCGAGCTCTGTTTCTATGGAAATTTAAAAGCACACTGAAACACAGCAACGCGTGGCAAAATAGTTAGTTCATAATAAAATAGGAAATGAAAATTTATTAAAGATTATTTTTGAAGTACAATATTAAATCAAAATAATAAAATCAAGACTTATGTATTCTGCGCCTTATTTTTATTTCAACTCTTCATTCATCATTTCATCCGACATTATTCATAACTACTTGTACTATAGATTATAAAGGATTTCACAACATGTTAAATCTGTTAGAAGATTATGATATATGAAAGCCCACAGGAAAACATAACGTGCAGCGTAACGAGAAGGGTTAAATAACTCGCCTAGGGATTGCGCTGGATATTCATATCATCCTGTTATTAATAGATGGAGGCTTAGTAGACTGTATTTATTCTAATTGCATGCTTGACGAACTCCTAAGGACACTTCTAGTGCTGCCTTATTACTTGACGTCCTATGTCCCAATATCTTCATTATTGTCAAAATATTATCCTTAGCCCAATATCGTAGAAAGTCATTTTATTAGTAGCTGATTTCCACCCCATCGTCTTTTAAAGTAAAGAAAACTTAAAACCAAATTTGCTATTCCCAAAAAATATGTTTAATGAATACCAATATCTTTCAATCTGTATTTATAAATACTAGCTGACCAGGCAAACGTTGTTTTACCGTATAAATTATTTCTAGAATGTCTAGTGTACATTATATAAAAAAATAAAAATAGTGTCAAAAAAAAATTAAAAAAATAATAATGCTTATTTTTTAATATTTTTTTACTTACTCTTAAGGAGTAAGAAAAATAGATAGAAGCCGATTTCAGATATACTGAATATGCATACAAAATTTCAGAAATATCGGTCAAGCCGTTTCGAAGGAATATGGTAACTAACATTGTGACACGAGAATTTTATATATAAAATATGGTTCGATCAAATATTTTATCTATGCGGGTAAAAGAAACCGCTCGAAATTTTCTCCTAGCCACTTTGTATACGAAGGAAACGACTGTGACTTACGACGGCAAATAACCCTCTAAGCTGCAGTAATTTGTTGGACCCAATCTGTGGATTGAATCCCTTATTCAAGAGCTCATATCTATCGGAGTGGTCATTACAAGGAGGATAGACCCTTGGATGATGCAGTATCATTTGTACTCTTTATGATAAATAATTTATAGAATTAGGCGTTACTTTGCGGAGCTCCATAATACAAAAGTAATAATAAAATTATTTTGCTATAATCCGCGATACAGTAAACAGAAAAAATATATAGTCCTGACCGAAGCATCATCAGAAGATAGACTCCACGACAAAATCACAAAGCTGATGATGCTTCGGTTGCGGGGCGAAACGATTGTTGAGTTTGTGATAGTGAACGTGTGCAGTGCTTGTGTATTGTGGTGGCAGTGATGTAGGTTTGTGCATGTGTTTTTACGAATCCTGCATGTAACGGGTATGAAAAAACGGATAATCCACTATACATTTAGCACTGTATATATTTTCTATTTACTTTATCGCGGATTATAGAAAAAAAATGTTATTATTACTTTTACTTTATGATAAAGTTTGGAAAATTTGAGATTGGTGTGGTGATTAACGCAGTTACTCAATTTTGTCGTAACTCTTATCTTCGTATAGGTAAAAATAAAGATTTCAATTGTTGCAAAAACATTTTTTCTCGTGATAACACAGGAAACTGATACACTTTCATACAATTTTGAGCCCAAGATGTATAAAGTTGAAAATGGGGCCAATTAATAGCTTTTTATTATTTAACTATAACTCAAAATGTGATTGATTTTGTCAATGTAAAAACAGTTATAAAAATATTACTAAAAGTGAGATTATGAAATTCTTATATACGGCTGATTTTTGAAGCATGGGAAACTCTCTAAGAAGCTCTTCTTCGAGTCTAGATGTATATTTGTATTAAATTATGTATCTAGATTTATATATATTTACCAATTGTCTGTCACCCATAACACAAGTATTAACTTACTTACTTTGGAGATAGACAGACACTCGTATGTGTAAAAGTCCCATATATTTATTAAAATGCCTACCACTGAAGGCATTAATAAAACAGACTAGAGCCATGTTTCATGTATTAGGTATTAATTCTAGCTTAAGTTTTAGACATATTCATCTTATATATTATTGAGGTTACTTAAAGGTTTAAGTTGGCGCCATCGAAGTCACTGGTATAACTAAGTAATATATTATAGAGCGGAGCAAAACGCACTGTGCAATATCCGCTTCTCTACGTGCGAGATAAATTATTGATACAGCATCTTTGTTTCTGTGTAAATAATACATACGAATTCACGAAGCCAAATACAGAATATGAACTATGCGGGAGAAAAATCCGCAATAACAAAAGAAAACTGTTATAGGTTATAACCAAACAGAATGTAGAAATGTAGAATTGCCCGAAGTAACGTTACCGCGGTGTAAAAGTTAATAATAATTCTATTCTGTTCGTCTTTGTTAACAAAGTTTCAACTATTAACTGTTCGTGACTATAAGAATCAAACTATAATATGAAATCCAGATAAAAAAAATATTACTGCATTAGATATAAGCTTAAAGTGCCGTGTGGTATCCGGCTGCATAGAATAGACCACCCTCATTTCTTACCGAGGTGTCGTAAAAGGCGACTAAGGTAAGTTGACGTCAGGCAGGCGGCCGGTCGTAGAATACGTAGCCAAATCATGTGACAACATGTTTGTAACATGTTGTGCCGACCCCACTTAGAGTGGGATAAGGGCAGGAGAATGATGATGATAGATATAAGCTTAAAGTACCGATTTGTTATATTCCACTGCAAATTAAAGCCCTTTTCTCTCTGTTCTAAAAGAAAGATTGAAGCCTTAATCAACTACGCTAATCCTATGTATGCACATATATCATAGATATGCATATATGATACAGATTGTATATCAGACTAGATGTGCAGATGTGAAGATTTCCTCGAGAAGGTTTTCTTCACTGATGAGAGAATAATCCATGAAATACTCTTATTAATAGGCTATATAAGTTTTGTGTAAAAAGCTCGGCAAAAAGTAACCTTGTATTCTGAAAAAGTTGCTACAATCAATTTTTAACCCTTTGACCGTCAAGATGCGGGGGATTGATCGAATTTTTGTCATTCATTTTTAGATTGTGTTATTTACTATATAACAATTATACCTATGATTTGTATACCATTTTCTTTGTTATAAAATTCCCCACTGAATACAATTAATTATTTTATAATAATAACTTACATTTATTGTTGGTAACGAAAACATATTGATTTTTCAAAATTGAATTCGTGCTCATAGCCAATAAGAATAATATATAGACATAATTAGCGATAGCATCCATACTTTTAGGCACAATATAATTAAATTTAAAAGGAAATCAATTGTTATTTTGTAATATAATATTTAAATCATGTACGCGTTCCTATTGCATGCTGTGGTAACCTCTAATTAAGACAACATTTATTAAATAGTTTGTAGAGTATTTGAAAGTATTAATAATATGAGTTTTGTTGGTTATCCTAAATAAAAAATAAATAAATAAAATAAACTCATTGGTGCCCGACCGAAATTTGAAGCTACGACTACTAAGGTAATAAGATATAACAATCGGCTATCACGGCTTAAACATAAGCTTGTGATCCCTAATTTATAGGCTATAAATTTGTAGATAACCGTTTTATTTTTGCTCACTTAAGCTAATACTCTCAGGTAAATAGATGTCTTTGTCATCCATTGAAGATTAAACGAATAAGAAATGTTCAATTGAACATAGATATACAGAAACCCTGGAAAACTGGAAGAAGGGAAATTTAATAGAAGTTATACAACTTTAATTCGATAATGTATATCATGTTACTTCTATCGATACACAAATATATAATAGACCGCTTCTGTCCATAGACAGGCTTATAGATAAAGTGATTCAGGAGGAAAATTTTAGCTGAATATTTAAATAAAAATATGGATAATTCGGTTGAAATCCTTACTTCCTTACTAATATTATAAATGCGAAAGTCTGTCTGTCTGTCTGTCTGTCTGTCTGTCTGTCTGTCTGTCTGTCTGTCTGTCTGTCTGTCTGTCTGTCTGTCTGTGTCGTTTTCACGGCTAATCCGCTGAACCAATATCCATGAAATTTGGCACAATTATTCCTTATACACCGGGGTAACATATAGGCTATAGAAATCCTACTAATTCAACAGGAATAAAATGACGTTCAAAAACGCCATCTATAATAAACATAATAAGTTATTTTTATTTACAATTTGTCATAGTTACTAATATATTAACGGCCTGGGATCGAGCCTTTTAAATCAATTCTGTAATTCAAAAGAGGCGAAAGCGGTTATATTTTTTGATTTCTGTTTACTGGATAAATTTAATTATTTATAAATTTAATAGCTTTTACAGCGTATAATAAATATAAATAATACGCGCTATTTACCAAAATAAATGAACTATACTTTCGAAAACACGATAAATTTCTCTGTCTTCCCGAAATGTTACAGGCGATTGTGAGTATCATACAGAAATGCAAACCTAGAAAATATTCTCTTAATATGAATAGCGTTTCACTGCTTCGGTTTCACTATTTGGAGTCTAGATCTTCCAAAACTTGAACTCACCATGCATCCGAAGATTACAGCAAATTGTGATCAACACACTCAAATGCGAACTTCGGAGACATTCACTTAACTACATATCACCGTTGTCATTCAAAGATAAAAGCTTCAAAAACGGTATCAAAGCTAGAGTCATATCAGTCCGTGATCATCAAACCGATATGCGGGCTTCGAAAACGTACGCGCAAAATGAGAGAGAGGTAGTTATGTGCGAATCGCATACGCCATTCGTCTATTGCAGGCCATTTTAGCTAACGTAAAATTAGCACACACGTGTATATTTTTATCTAAAAGGGTGTGTCTACGAATACAAGTGTCCCATATATTTATTTATTTTATGAAATTAAAGTAATGGTAATGTCGTCGTATTCCTGTTGCATTCACAAGATTTCTATCTCCTTTATGTTACCCCGATGTATAAACGTTGATTGTGCCGAATTTCATCGATATTGGTTCAGCTGATTCGGCGTGAAAACGTAACAGACAGGCGGATTTTCGCATTTACTTTTTTGTACAACGTACATTAATTTTACATTTTAATAGCTCAGTTAGATTAAACAGTAAATAGAAACCAGAAGAAGAAGAAGAAGAAGAAGAAACCATAATATATTAAAACTTTTTTTAAATAACTCTCGATGTCAGTCAAACAACGTGATATATATAGCCTTCTTCAAATAACAGATGTGACATAACTTTAATAGGTTGATAATAGATGGTGTTTCCTAATGGATTTCTAGGATTTCTAGAACCTGTATCATAGCCTATAAGTTGTCCTGGTATAAGCATTTATTGTGCCAAATGTCATCGATGTTGGTTAAAGAGAAGTATTTTATTTAAAAAGTAAAGATTATACTATAAAGTTATAAACGAATATTTAGAATTTTCGTTCAAATTTTTATATCATGTTTTTAATTTAATAAGAAGGCCTAATAGACAAACAACACATTAACAGATAAACTGAAAGATGCTGCTGTCCACTTAGAGAGGTTGATTTTTTTTTGGTTTTGTTCGAACTCTTCGAGTGCAAATTAATATCTTTGTTAAATAACTGTAATGTCAAGAACGAAATAAAAGTTAATATCGACTTTAGAGTAACGAAATAAATGCAATAGGAACTGCTATTTAACCCCCCCGGATCGATCTGATTTTTGAGATGGAGATATTTGCAGGGTTGGATAGCGATAGAAGCTATTGAGTATTACCGGACTAGGGTCCACGCGGACGAAGTCGCGGGTAAAACCTAGTATGACCATAATTGTTAAAAATGTCCTAAAAAGCCAAGCAGCCCGTAAGATTCCATAGAAAACGCTTTGCCATTACAGGAGTTCAAAAACACTATTAACAAAAGGCTAATACAGAAAACCGATACTATGCTATTGAGAATAGTTGGATATAGCTACCCATCGACCCTGTACAGGTTAGTAATGACTAAATGTAACTAGTAATAAGAATTTTATTTTAGTAAGAAAAAACGCCAAATTTCTTGCTGGTTCTTCTCGGTAGGAACAGCTTTCCGAACCAGCAGTAGAGTTGACTATTCAAAAGTACTTGTTCGCAAGTCAACTTGAATGAATAATATTTTGAATTTGAATTTAATTATATAATTTACATGAATCTCTTAGAACTTACCACAGAATGATAACTAAAAAAAAATAAAGCCGACTCAGGGCATTTATATTTATGTTCTAACGCCCATGCAATGACGACGTGGATTCGTTCGTGGATCATTTAGTCTATAATAAATATTCCTACAATAGCTATGTAGCTATTGTATCTACATTCAATGCAAATCGGATTCTTTCTAAAAGCACCATATTCCAGTTTGGTAAATGTATGGCATGATTCAGAATAAAATTGACACGACGGAGATACATATGTACTTCCCGAATAACAACGAACACCCTGAGGGCGTCGTTTTCAAACAAAAACGTTTGATTCGAAAGGTCTTGTTTTATTATTTAGTGAGCGTTGTAAAAACTGAACTCAGTTTTGTGAAACAAACTATAAACGTTTACGAATATTATAAGCATTAAGTGATTACGTTTTCCTCTTATGCTTAGTATTTACATATGACTTTTTTTACGGAAATATAGCGTCAATGCTAGGAAAAAAAAAGTTTGAAAGCGGTCTGTTACTATCCCACCGAGAAAAAAACTGATTTAATGGCAATTGGCAAGTTACACACATCCCAGAATAAATTATCCTTCAAAATTTTAAAAGTATTTGATTGTAAATAAAAAATAAGTTTCTTTATAAAAAGCTCACAAATGCGTGCACATCCTTGGCAAAAAAAGGGCATTCACAGTTAGGAATTAACATCTAGGGCTTTTAAAAAAGTCCCGTTGTTAGCAAGAACTTTAAGACTAAGTACTAGTAAACTAAAAGTAATTTAATCTAATTAAAAGTATTTACCTACATAATATTTTTTTTATCTATTTATATAAATGGTAATTTATTTATTTATAGCACTTTATGGCACATTCCATCAATAAAACAGAAGTATAGCAGAAAAAAGAAAAAAGTACCCCATATTTCTTGCATTTAATGCCTTATAATATGAATTTTCTCCGACAAGACTTTGAAAATACTGTTGGCACTATTCCACATCCGCTCCAACAAAGAAGGCATCCTTCTCCAAATGATGCAGTAAAGATCATTAATGAATTGATATTCTTTTCAGCTCAATAATAAATTAAAATCCTCACTGCCGATATCAATTTCATGGAAGTTCCAATCCGATAAATTAGATTGTTTTTCTTTCTTTTCGTACATCAAATAAATAATCTTATCAAATAACTTACTTATCACGGTACAGAAAAAGGAATTGCTGAAATGGCGGACTGTTTTCTTTCACCATTTCTTTTAATTCACTCCATTATTTTCGTTCTGATAAAAAGCCAGACAGCATTGTGTGAGATAAACGACACATTCGTTACCGCTCGCTGTTAATTGACGCGACCAGCCACTATATCTAAAACTTGCACTAATTGAAACGCCAATCATTGTCTTTTAGGACGTAGTGTTTTTGATTGAATTTTCTTACACGTAGAGAACTAAAGGACTGTTAATGTCTAAACACATCTTTGAATTGTCTGTCACCATCATCGTCCTCATCATTCTCCTGCCCTTATCCCACTCTAAGTGGGGTCGGCACAACATGTTACGAACATGTTGTCACATGATTTGGCTACGTATTTTACAACCGGCCCCTGCCTGACGTCAATTTATCTTAGTCGTATTTTACAACCCCTCGGTAATAAAGAGGGTGGTCTATTCTACTCAATCGGATACTACACTGGGTCAACTTACCTTAGTCGCCTTTTACGACACCTCGGTAAGAAATGATGGTAGTCTATTCTATTCAGCCGGATACCACACGGCAGTCTGAATTGTCTTTCACAGTGAAACTTAAATCATAAATGTAGTCTCTTTGTAACTGCACTTCTCTCTCTAGTAGGAGTATATAGAGTGTGCGCCGATAACATCACTTTGTTACATATTGAAAGATTGACAACCTGCAATTTTCTGAGCCTGTGCAGGGTCCGTTACAAATATGTGCCCAATTGATATTTACTCAAAGGGAAATAAATATTTGAAGACACTTGCATATGCCAAGAAAATTTCGGAGTCATTGTTAATGGCATATTTATTAGCGTATTTGAGCCACGGACTTCTTACATCAATCTAAGTCTAAGAAGAAGAAGTCTATGAGATTAATGTGAATTAATCTCCATAAGCAAGTGTGGTGTGGAGATCCCTTAAGGAGACCTATGTCCAGCAGTGGACATCGATCGGTTGAACAAGAAGAATCTCCATAAGGAGAGAGGAAGTCTTTGTAGTTCTGTCGTATGGACATACATAGAGATGCTGTTTAAAATAGAGTTGCACTTAAGAAGGAGAAAGAGCTGTTTTACTTAACTCCTTATGATTTATAGAATTAGGTGTTACTTTGCGGAGATCCATAATACAAAAGTAACAATAAAATTATTTTGCTATATCACGGATTATAGCAAAATAATTTTATTATTACTTTTGTAGCTCCTTATGGTCTTCTTTCGATAAGAAATGCATTCGTAGTTCCATGATTCCCTTTTCTACGCTGAGTCTCGTGTATCTTTTGGTGCTGCTGATAATGTGATCATCTAAACTTATCCTGTTCAGGCAATTAGCTTCCTTGCAATAAAGTTTTACTATACATTCTTTCATTTATCTAGTTTATATATAAAAAGAACCTTAATTTCTTCCATTGTTCTTTTTATCAGATGTGAAATGTTTTGTGATACGTGTAGTGACTGATCCTGCATATATAGGGTTTTTTTTTCGAATTGACTGTATGCTGTTAGCTCTAACGGCTTTTACAGCGTCACCGGGTGGGACCGCCGAGCGCAGAAGCGACGTAGAAGTTGCGAAATGCAAAGAGTAGAGCGCAGAAGCTCTACTAGTGGCGGGGAACATCGTCCTAATGTGCGGATATATAAGGTATGTGAACGTTGTCTGCTTCGTACACTTACCATTAAATAAATTTTCATAACAAACGCGGATAATAGCAAAATAATTCTATCATAACTTCTGTAAATAATATTCATTCTCATATGGGTTATAATCGAAAAATCTTATAACGTTTTTTTATTAACGGCAAGCTCAGATGAATACATTCGTAATCCGACGTGTATTTTAAGCTCAAAATTGGAGAAGGAAAATAAATTGGAACTGAAATTGGTGAATTACAACGTAGCACTGTAGATGAGAAATGGAAAATATTTCTTGTTGAGTAAAATTTCTTAATTTTTTTTACAAACTTCGAGGTTAAAATTTTGATACAAAGCTACGTAAAGTGGATAATGACTTCAGTATAGTAGAATGTGATTCAGGAAAAAATGTAAGATATTTTTCGTTAATAACATAACTAAGAGTGAATAAGATTGAGTGAAACTCGGAGTTAGACTTAAAGTTATACTCTGGAATAGACTTTGAATTAGTAGACCCTAGATAAGATGAATCGATGATAATGTGAAGGACAATGCTGATTTCTAGTGACACAACATCCTAAGTAAAGTCCATTTTAATGTATGTCTAACCAAAAAAAATGGAACAGGCTAGTAGTGAACTGCATATTGAATAAATAATTCGTTACAAAAAATAATTCATAAGTTGGTCTCGGTGTATGCTTTTACAATAAAATTCCGCAATCCATACTAGACCTGTCTACTGAAGGGTAAAAAGAAAGTAAATGTAAGAAATATGCGTAATACGTAAAGCATATTACAAAATTTAAGATTATGTGCATGATAAAAATGCCTATATTTAAAAAAATTCTTTCAGTTTCCCAAGACTAAATCAATATACAAGATTCCGGTTTAATAATGTTAATTAAATATGTTTAAAAGATTGACTGTCGAGTTTTTTGTTGGTTCTTTTCGGTAAGAGCAACATTCGGAGCTACTTGTAGCTTCATTAATCATGCTGATTCTTTATGAGTCAAAAGTGCTTGTAAAAAGTTTACTTTAATAAAGATTATTTTGATTTCTTTTCATTTAAAATCATTTCAAACGTTATCTATCAATAGTTAATAACAAATTACATCAAATCAAACCAAATCAAAATAATCTTTATTCAAATAAACCATTGCAGGCACTTTTGAATCGTCAAGCATCAATATGATTAATGAAGCTACAACTGGTTCGGAATGTTGAACTGGTTGGTTTCCCGCTGGTTCTTCTCTTACCGAGAAGAACCAACAAGAAGCTCGGCGGTCAATCTTTTAAATATTTTCAATTATACATTATTAAACCGCTGTCTTGTATGAAGCTGAAAGGATTTTCAAATCCAGGCTTTCTTATCATCCAAATAATCTTCAATTTTGTAATACGCTTTACGTATAAGCATATTTTTTACACTTAATTGGAATCTTTCTGTACACTAGTCTAGAATGGATTGAGGGATTTTATTATAGAAGCGAATAGCGAGACCAAAAAATGAGTTGCTAACTCTGCTGAGTCGCAACGCAGGTATCACAAGCTGTTTGTGACCTCTCGTATGTCTATGATATACATATAAATTGTTTTATACGTACTTATATTTTTCCGTACAATAGAATATTACTATATATATATTGTGATTTGTGATATTGTGATGCTACAGTAAGTATGCCTATTTCTTTGAACTTTTCGCGAAGGGACTCACGTTGCTTCATATTATAGATAGCCCGTATGGCTCTTTTTTGGGCAACAAAATAGTCAAAATAGTCTAGAACATAACAGTCTAACTAAATTCTATCCTCACCAAAAAAGACTCAATATTAGTTGATCCCATATCAGACAGTAATAATATCTGGGTCTGGAAAAATAAATGTTCGCAATAAGTTCACTACGTCGCTCCTTTGCTTGTTGGTGTTCGCTTATCTCACATTTTGATTTATTCCTCCGCTGTTTGGCAAAAACAAATGTAATTACGTCATGTCTACACAAAATAGACAGTGTTCGGAAAAACATATTTAATACTATTACTATCGCGTATGGTGTCCAAAAATACTTTCAAATATGTATCCTCTGTTCAAATCAGCTTTATCAAGATTGCTCTGGTGGATTAGCCGTTAAAGCGTAACAGACAGACAAAAACGACAGACAGAAAAAGACTGTCGTTAAGACAAATATAATGAACAACCGTAAAAACATTTTTTTCATTGTTATATTTATTAAAAAATTCGGTATTTTTACTACTGTATTATAATGTTAAAATTACTACATAAAAATAAGCATCCATTTTGAAATGACGAATCGTCACAGACATTGGATACCCTCTCAGGACTAAATAATTTTCCTTCTATTCTATTTGAGCGAAATTTATTGGCCAAATAAATTTTCGAAATCTGAGTAATGTGATTAGTTTGTATTTCAATTCGATACGACGGAAGCCTCTTTTGTTTTTTCGCAATAGAATTGTTAATTGGTTATTTATAAAGGTAAAGGAATTAGTAAATGAAAAATTTACTTTCACGATTAATTTCCAAATTCTTTTTTCATTTTCATCTTACGCAAGACCAAAAGGTTAGATTTAATTTATATTATTCATGTTTAAGAACACAATTTTTATCATCATCATCATCATTCTCCTGCCCTTATCCCACTCTAAGTGGGATCGGCACAACATGTTGTCACATGATTTGGCTACGTATTTTACGACCGGTCGCCTGCCTGACGTCAACTTACCTTAGTCGCCTTTTACGACACCTCGGTAAGATATGAGGGTAGTCTATTCTATGCAGCCGGATACCACACGGCATTTATAAATTATATTTTATTTATTATATATTATATTATATTATATTTATATAAATATATTTGTGTTGCCTAAAAGTAACTATTTTAACTACAACTATCATTACTACAGTAATTAAGTAACTAGAATTTGAAATGTTATGTGTTTAGTCAACACTATATATTAAGATATAATATTTTATAGTATATTATATAAGAATATTTATAAATAGAAATTTACTTAATTTATAATAATGATATATGGGACGCCAACGGTCGACCGTCCCCAGAGTAAGTAACTTAATACTTGTGTTATGACTACTGCTTAATATAGTGCTTATATAATTCTAAATACACACTTAAATACTCCCAGACTCGAAGAAGCAACAGTAATATTTAGAAAATGTGGGCCCACGGCGAGAATCGAATCCGTGACTCGCGGAGCTGAATGCCGGGCCATTGTCTATATAAATATCTAGTTTCTGTTTTGTTTTATATAAAATAAAATAAAGCACTTTTTTTTTCGAACTGTATGCTGTTAGCCCTAACGGCTTTTACAGCGTCACCGGGCGGGACGGGCGAGCGCAGAGGCATCGTCGAGGTTGCGAAATGCAGAGAGTAGAGCGCAGAAGCTCTACTAACGTCGGGGAACGTCGTCTCAAGGGTGCCTCCTGTGAGGCCGGACCACGGCTTAGGGCGACGCGTAGTGGAGGGCTGATGTTATGACTTTGATTGCGACGTCGGAAGGATGGCGAGAAGCCACGACCGACCGACGTCAGAAAACTGGGACCTCGTCTTCGCCGGCGAAGACGCTGTGTGTGTGTATTACGTGTATCTGTGTTTGCGATCGTTATTTGATTGTCAGGGTCATATACGACGCTTTTTGGACGCCTATATTTTCGGTGGTCAGACCTAACTGGGATGTAGGTGGAAGCAACTGAAATAAGGGGGTTCGGGTGTACCTCAGATTTCTCGAAGTAAGATTTCGAAAAGCGTTTAAAGAGGTGAGTAATGGTAGGGAGTTCGAGGTCTCTATGGAGGTCAACGTTCCGCATGAACCACGGACAACCAGTGGCTGTCCGCAAAAACACATTTAAAAGATTGTACTATAAAGCGGTGTTGCCATTAGACAACGATGTTTACCCGATATGCTTAACGCATAGAAAAAACTTCTAACCAAGGTCGTAGATTCTCAATATGCCTATTATCACGGATGAAATAGATATAGGGAAACGAGTAAATACCTCCTGAAGAACAGTTTGAAAGCGTTACAGTGTTACAAAATCGCGTAAATGTTTATGGACCAAGGCTTCTGATACCGGATAAGCCTCTAAGGATTTTTGGCCAAAGTATCGAATTTGCCTATGCTAATTTAACGTCACCCGAGGGAATGACGGCCTGAGTCATTTGTTTTACGAACGACCTAAATTTAAATGGTTAGTTTCGTCTTCGTCTAAATAAGAACATACCTATTATATAACGTGAAATGAATGGTTGGAGCGACGTGTGATCCTTACAAGGGATCGAAACTCCAATTAGTTCGTGTATTAAAATTTATGCATCTATTAAAAGTTACAAATCATGACGCTTTTAGATAAAGTAAATCATAGTAAAACATAACGCCGTGTGGTATCCGGCAGAATAGAATAGACCACCCTCCTTTTTTACCGAGGTGTCGTAAGAGGCGACTAAGGTATGTGCCGTGTGGTATCCGGCTGCATAGAATAGAACATTTCTTACCGAGGTGTCGTAAAAGGTGACTAAGGTAAGTTGACGTCACGCAGGCGGCCTGTCGTAAAATACGTAGATAAATCATGTGACAACATTTTTATAACATGTTGTGCCGACCCCACTCAGAGTGGGATAAGGGCAGGAAAATGTATGTAAATCATAGTTAAACATCTTTAGAGAATGCCTGGGATATAAATAACCAATCAATCCACTATTAAGCAGCGAGGTCGGTCTTAGCTGCATTTATTTTCCACGTTTGAAGAGGTGGTTTGCCAGCATGAAATATCAAATAGCTGCTACTTTACCTACAAATCACAATGTTACTTATCATACTCATCCGAAACGCTTTGCCGATTTTTATGAAATTTTATATTCATATTCAGTAGATCTGAGAATCGGGTACTATATATTTTTCATACCTCTAAGTGATACCTCTAGTAATCTCTTAGAGGGTTGTATACCCCTAACATTTTTTGTCAATTTTTTATATTTTTTATGATACACACTGGAATACACACAAACTAGTTTCAGTGTGCAAAAAAAAGTTCGTAAACTCCCTAGAAATAATTTATATGGGAAAAATGATTCATTTGTAATTCAAATAATTCTACCGTCTGCTGGGAAAAGAAAAGTAGCGGCCTGTTACAATCCCACTGCTGGGAATAGGCCTCCTCTCTCCGTTTCTGGAGAGAAGGGTTTGGAGCTAAGACCTACCACGCTGCTCAAATGCGGATTGGTAGGTTACACACATCTCCATAATTCTCTAGAGATATGCAGGTTTCCTCACGATGTTTTTCTTCACCGAAAAGCGTGTGATAAATTGCAATTATTAATTAGACACGTGAGTTTTAATAGAAAACACATTGGTGCCTGCCCGGACTTAATCCCCTGGAAAGAGACGAACGGTCTCACCGCTGGGCTACCACAGCTTATTCTCTACCGTCTATCGTGTAATAATTCTTAACTATAATATTACCTTAATGTAATATAAGAAGATATTTAATCGCCAACCCAATTCTACTTACCTACCAATTTCCGAAAACGCTGAATAGCATTAAACTTCTGTTTTTTACGAGTTAACTCATGCTCGTCAAAACTCCTTTGAGTGTTCGGATAATTCAAAATTGAACAAATGGTTAATTCCGCTTTTGTACTAAAAGCATAATGAATACAGCTATTTTTTGGCCATTCTATTGTATACTTCATATTTTGTTGTCTCTCTGTTGTTTATGTCTTTAAAATTACAATTTTTTATTTATTTATAATAGTAAAAAATAAATAAAAAATCATCATCATCCTCTTGCCCTTCTCTAAGCGGGGTAGACACACATGTTACAAACAAATTGTCACATGATTTGGCTACGTATTTTACGACCGGCCGCCTGCCTGATGTCAACTTACCTTAAGTCGTATTTTACGACCCCTTCGCAAGAAAGAGGGTAGTCTATTCTACTCAACCGGTTACCACACAGTTGGACAGCTTACTTTAATCGCCTTTTACGACACCTCGGTAAGAAATGAGGGTGGTCTATTCTACTCAGCCGGACACCGGACACGGCGGTAGTATTTGATAATTTAAACATTAAAAAATATAGCAATGGGAGTTTCGAGTAAATCAGGAGGGTGAAAATAACGAACATGATTGAGCAAACGGCCAGCTGGTAATCTAGTAGATTTGCCAGTTTTGCAACACAGGCAGCGGAATAGGCCGCTGCAACACTGTAGAGGCCCTGGTGGTCGTTAGTAAAAAATAAATAAGAAGTTAATTGAATAATTTATATACAGCGTTAAGCGTTTTTTTAAGTCGTAGCACGGGTAAAATTTTTTATTGTTATGAACATGCGAAAAAAGGTCGTAATGTACTTGTCATAAAGTTCAAAGTGAACGGGGTAATTTACGAACATGCAAAAAGGTTTGTAACTTATATGTCATAGAGTTCAAATTCGCTTAACGCTAATTTTCTGGAACATTCGAGGTGTTTATCGGTAAACATGTTTACGATCGTTTCAAGGTCTATCGAATGTTCTTGAAATCGGTTCGTTCGATATATAAGCAGACGTATCGTGCGCCTCGACATTCAGTTTACGAATAGCGATCAAGAGCGAATAAACAAGTGAATTATTAGTGGCCTCGGCATTCTTATTGGACAACGAACTGTATAGAGAGTGTGAGTACTAAGTTTGTAGTAAAAAGTTGAATAAAGTGTTTTAACGAGTCACCAGGTATTTTCATCCAAATCCACTAACCCCTGTACGTAACACTATTATGTAAAAGCGTACCGCCATCTTAATATACATTAATATGAATATACACTGCTTCGAATATCAGGACCGACGTGGGTGGAAAGTGTTATTGGAACATTTAATGTACATATTGTTTATACACTAGATGTAATGTTATACAATGTCTTTCAAATGTAAAGTTTTATTGTCACTAAGACCCCTATCGAACTATAAATAAATACATATGCGAGATTTACACATACGGCTGACCGTCCCCAAAGTTACTTAATACTTGTGTTATGGGTAACAGACAACTGAAAAATATATACTTATATAATTTTGATTACATAGATTGATCCAGACATATATAATTATTCTCCTGCCCTTATCCTACACTAAGTGGAGTCAGCACAACATTATTTATACATGTTTATGGTATTTAGCATGTTTAGCTAGTTATTTTATGATCGACCGCCGGCGTACCTTAGTCGCCTTTTACCACACCTCGGTAAGAAATGTGGGTGATCTATTCTACTCAGCCGCATAACATACGGCGGGTCAACTTACCTTAGTCGCCTTTTACAACACCTCGGTAAGGAATTTGGGTGATCTATTCTACTCAGCCGGATACCACACGGCGGGTCAACTTACCTTAGTTGTCATTAACAACACCTCGGTAAGAAATGTAGGTGGTCTTTTCTACTCGGCTGAGTAGAAAAGACTACGAAGCCGTGTGGTATCCGGCTGGATACCACACGGCGGGTCAAGTTACCTTAGTCGCCTTTAACGACACCTCGGTAAAAAATGAAGGTGGTCTATTCCACTCAGCCGAATACCACACGGCGGGTCAACTTACCTTAGTCGCCTTTTAACGACACCTCGGTAAGAAATGAAGGTGGTCTATTCTATTCAGCTGGATACCAACGGTGGAAATCTAGACATGAAGAACTATCCAGATCCAGATATTACTATCCATAAGTACCAATTTATTGAAACGTTTAATTTGGTATCGTCGTATAGAGAACGTATTTTGGTTCTACTGAAAATGTATATTCCATTGTATCAAAACAAACGTATGCAGAACATTTGCATTGCAGATATATTCAGACGCCTCGATATAGCACTACGGTTCTATTAGAGTAAATATAACATAAACAGTAACTTTGTTGGCACTGTTATATTGTCGCAATGTTTGTGAGTGAATATGACATGTATTAACAGTATTTATGGTAAATTCAAATGTTCAATGAGTCCATTCTATAAAAACATAACTCCTGGCATTAAAAAATAAGTTATACATTAACATAGTTAAAACATTTCTAATACACACATACAAAAACATAACAATGTAAAAAATTCAAGTAAGTGACTAATTACGCCAGAATCTTAGAATAAAATTTAATTTTCAATACATATTTAAATACATGAATACACGCAGACTCAGAACCAAATTTTTTTTATAAAATGTTGACCCTTGACAGGAATCGAATACAGTCGACAATATATTGCTCTAATATATTATCTATTAATAACGTCCAATATCCAAGTGACTTAGTGTTTTACTTTCCTTCTTTAATTTTTTATAATAAATCTTGATGCTGTATTATATAACAAATTAATCGACTCATTGATAACTAGGTAAAAGTTTGTTAAAGCTAGGTAAAAGCTTAATAACTAACTTTATAGCAGTAATAAACTTCCTTTCTTTCTTCCACTCCATTTTTCGATTTGAAGAAGAAGACAATACATATATGTAGACCACGTAGAAAAATTCAATTCCTCGCTCCAAGTCTCTCCATTTCGCCTCTTTCTAATAAGTCTCGGAAATTACAATTGTTATTTGAATATTTTAATTTAGTATTTATTGCATTATCCAGTAATATAACTGATTAATTTAAATTGATTAATATTCCAGTGCCACTTATCTAATTAGCTGGTTAAAAGCAATTACGATAGGATTATAAGTGATCCATTTCTGTTATGGCTTGCACGATCTTACTAATTAATCTCTGCGGTATATCTACTTTTTAATTTTGGGTTTATGAGTAACTAGTGGTTAACACGCGACTTTGTTCACGTCAATTGAAGCGATTCGATACCCTAATTAATGCAAAATATTTTCATTTTCCCGAAAGAAAAAATGGAAGTTTATAGCGTACACGTTATCCCCGCGATATAAGCTTTAATTGTGCTAAATTTCATCGATATTTATATAACGCTATCTTGAAAGTGTAACAGACAGATAAGCTTTCTTATTTATAATATTAGTACCGAGGCTTTTACTCTCTTTTATACTATTATTTTCTATTTTTATTATATTATTTTAATTCAATAAAATGTTAAACGTTTCGTTTTTTTATTGTTAATCTAATTACCTTTTTAATTCAGTGGCATAGGCAGCTTACGAAGGCTCGACAAAGTCACTAAAATAATGTTTAAAAGCCTTCACTACCAGGCTACGCTTTTAAGGTAAATACGGTTTGTAAAAAGTTTAGGCGAAAAAGTTTTCACATAGTAAATGTCACCCGTGAAAACAACCTTTGCCAAACGCTTTGTTCCCTTTGTCGATGAATAAATAAATAACCGTGGTATAAAATTTCGTTACAGAAAACAGCTCACAAAAAATAAGACTTTACCTCGCTTTAGCATTAGTTATCCTAATGTACTTAAAAAATATTAAACAATTTCTAACAGTAATCGTTTTGTGATTCCATAAATATTGTTAAGTTTTATACTATAAGAAATCATTTTAGAAAATATAGGATACTATTTTTTAGTGGAGTCAGTAGTCGGAGTAATGAGAATCGGAAATAAAAAATAAACCATTGTTTCTCTTAATGTATTTTCTTTATTTTTAAAATGAATTAAAATTACGAGGCTTAAGCAACGCTTTATGATTATTTAATTAACCTTTAGCTATTAATAAATAATAAATTAATGGGACAATTACACACATGGTCCTCCGACCCCAAAGTAACTTAATACTTGTGTTATGGGTGGCGGACAACTGGTAGATACTACATATATAAGAGGTATACTACATATATAATTTTATATACATACTTAAATATAAATATACACCCAGGCTCGAAGAACCAACAGATTGTTTATAGAAAATGTTGGTTCTCGGCGGGAATCGAACCAGAGACCCGCGGAGCTGAAGTCACGGCCAGTACCCACTGGCTACAACGGGTCAGTCAGGATTCTACTGTATTATTGTTTAATCTTCGGTCTCTTAACATGAGTCCGACATAACCACCGCCTGTCCCCGTCGGGCGGTGGTACCCATAAGGGGTTTTTTACTGTATAAAAAAAACACACCATTTTGGCGACTTTCTCCAATGCTAGTAAAGTTCCTTTGCTGGCCACTTTAACCCTCAACGATAGTTCTCTGCTCCATAAATATAAATTCCTTAAACTTGATGTAAATATTTACTTAAATTATATTCTCCTATGTATACTTTATATACGAGTAAATGCTAAGAACAGAAACGCGTTTTGATGTTTCACTAAACATGAAAGTATCATTCGAAAACAGAGGATTTTCTTTTTTTGAATTTCAAATGAATGAAAACCTTTAAAAAACCTTTGGTCTTTAAACAGTACTTTCGTTTTTGTTGAATGTCCGTTGCAAATTAACATGTGATATAAACGATATTTGTTCTATCTTGTTCACTTAATTACTGCCTGCCTCTCTTACGAATGGTTATAATCTCAATTAAAAGAGGATTATAGGGGTTACAAACATGAATCTGTAGATAAGACGGTAATCCCTAATATCTTAGATGAGTTATGTTCTAATGAAATTATTGTTCATATTATGTTATGACATTTTTGTATCAGCCCTTTATAAGTATTAGTTAGTATCCGCCTTAAGTGTTTGTAAGACTTTAGGTTCAAGAGATATTCCAAAAAAGATTTAGATTCTTCTTGCCACCACTTCTATACCTATATGAAAGAATATATGAAGAATATTTAAACAAAGCAGGTAGGCTAATACCTGCAACGCATTCGGCATTAATTTACAAGGTGCAAGAAGCAGCGCGTCGTCGTATACAAGTCTTATGGTACACTTTAACCGTTCAAGCTCAATGTACTGAACATCGTCTTCACATAGTTTAAACCTTATAATTAGATCAGAGGCTATCCTTAATAAAAATAATATTATTTCTTAAAACAGCGGTTAAATCAAATTTAAGAAATTTGCTACTTGAAACATAGTTATTTGTTTGTTTTAAAATTGTTAAAATTATATCCGTCAAGGTTTAGGAGTTACGTTTCCGTATCTGCTTTGTTAGAGCTAACATTCTGAGCTGGCATTAGGATAAATTAAGAGTTTCTAGAAGAAACGTTCGATATCGTTCTAATACTTTCGTTGTAAAATTCGACAAAAATTCACTTACACTAAACTAGGTACCAATTCGTTAATCCCGAGTATTACGCGAGTATTATCCCGAGTATAATTATTAACGAACGCTATTAATTTAAATTTTATTTTATTAAAATAAAAAAAATATGGCTTTTGTGCACTTTTTAAAGGTGAAAATAAAAAATACTTAGAAAAATAAATAGACTAAAACTCATTAGTTTCAATTGTAATTATTTTATAAAAGATAGTTTTGAATGTAATAATTTTATAATAGGTAGTTTTATTTTTCTTAAATGGCAGTACTACTCGACCCCCTCACTCTTTCCGGTGAAGGGATTGAGAGTGGTGGGGTTGGAACAGTGGTTTTGATGATTGCATCAGGAGCTCGGCCAGTCGTTGGAGAACCATCGAGGTGATTAGTTGTCTAAGTGGAAACTATGCTAGTTGACCGATAAAAGTGTTAAAAGTGAAATAAAAATATTTACTGTGCTGTAAATTGGTGTTTTTCTGATACAATTTAAAGAGTATATCACATATATTGATCAATAGACATTTTATTAAAAGTTTAAATTAAAGACAAAAAGGGAATATACTAATTGGTCTTGAATAAAAGAGCGCATTTTTGTTAAATTGTATAAAATACGTAATGTTTATCTTTTCCCTGTGTAAAATGAGCAAATCAACAGCAGAGACGTTGCGAATTCAATTTGACTTTGTAAATATATTTGTAAAATGGCGTCTATACAACACCAAATTACGAGTAAACTCCCTGTACTTACCTACTCATTTTTAATATTCACAATGGAAATATTAAAATGTAAATGATGTAATATTATACAAGCAGTCTGGCTTCACTTATTATGTATAAACTTGGAAGGAATAAAAAGTAAATTGGGGTAAAGCTCAAAATATTTCTTTATAAATGTAATTTGTTCCGACCGGAAAAAATCAAATGACATAAGCAAGTTTATTGTACGTAACAGTAGATTTTTGTACCTAGTAGAAGAGGAAATGAAAAAAAGGGTAATTTCAGTGGCCCGCCCACTGAAATTATTGACTTTTTGAGTTACCTTAAATTATTAAAGGAACTCAGTCCCATTCTGAACTACTCGATGCAATTCTTAGTAGCCGCTCATACATACAATACTGTATCACGTCACAGATAATATGTCGATTCAGTTTTTGGGTCGTTAGAATCATAGCTACCCACATTGAGTAATTTGTTTCATGGACACTTCAACTTCGAAGTGATATTTCCGATAAGAGCAATCATTGAGTTTCAATTGTTTGTGTAAGCTCTTTTCATTAGATGAAAGCATTCTGAATGGATGGTGGAATCGAACAACATCAACATCCCCGACTCCATCCATAACTGACCCGTTGACGTAGTTGGCACTGACCCTGCTTTCAGCTCCGACGGTCGCGGCTTCGATTCCCGCCGAGGGCGAACATTTTCTTCAAACAATTTGTTGGTTCTTCGAGCCTGGGTGTATATTTGTATTTAAATATGTATTCAAAAATTATAGATGCATATAATAACCAGTTGTCTGTCACACACAACACAACTATAGTACCCGGCAATTAATAATGCACATCGAGGCTTAGAGAGAGAAAATCGGCTAGATTCAGCTTCATAGAGCATTGTCGCTGTCGCACAGACTGACGAACCGGTGTGTAACAGTGACAGCACTCTCCGAAACCAAACTGGCCGGCTGTATTTCGTTCTACACATCGATGTGCATTATTTATTGCCGGGTACTATATTAAGTTACCTACCTCGGGGACGGACGATTGCTTGTGTAAGTGTCGTATATATTTATAATTATTACATAATTGACAATGTCAATTAGATTATGAGATATTAACATACTTTGTAGCTTATATATGGACCTGGAATAAGTTCTCGCTGGTCTTTTGGCTTAAAAAAAAATGTAATTAAAATATAAAGCTTACTATAACTTTACTCAAAACACTGTCCATCATTAGAGACCACTTTCTCCCATCATTTGGCATTTCTTGAAATTATGCTTTGAATTTTTTTGTTTCAGCAAATATCTAATACACTCTTTCTAGTCTCGTATGGATAGAAAATTATAGACTCTTCTGACTAAAATTACAGTATCATACTAACAGATATAGCGCCTGTTTAAAAACAAAATATATAAAATGAACAATAAAATAGGGCAAAGCTAATGGGCAGGCAGGAAAATACAATAATAAGCATCTGGTGCTCTCTAAACCACTCCACCATTAATTATCTTTTTGCTGTATTAGATTCTCGGGTAAATTCAACGGCAGTTTCAGAGGAATAAATGTTTATAATAATCTGAGTAGGCATTTACATAAATCAACTTCATATTTTAACTTTTTGAGAGTGTATTATCCGAACGACATAATCGCAAAAAAATGCGATTGGACTCTCTCTCCTCCTCTCCTGACAATGCTTCGGTTAAGGAGCAAAATGATTGTTTAGATTGTGGTAGTGAATGTGTGCAGTGCTTGTGTATTATTGTGTTATCGATGGCGGGTAGTGCATGAGTTTTTAGGCATTCTGCATGTATCAGGTATGAGGACGGATAGTACACTCTACATTTAGCATTAGATATATTTTATTTTATCGAGGAAAAGTATTTTCATTATTTTTGTCATAACAAAATGTTAAAATATGATCAATATAACTTCTTATTTTATAATTCTCAGGAAGGAAGAATTCTTCATATTTTATATTTTTCAGGAAATCAACAGGAGCATAGTATAAAATATTTTCTAAATTATTTTCAGGGTATTCCCCAATCCAATAATAACACATAAATCAAATATCTTTCCTCACACTCAATCATGAATTATCAAATACATGTCAAATATTTAATCTGCACTAATAGCAAATAGGATTAATTGTAACTTATAGTGGGAATCTGATATATTATGTATTAACGTTAGTAAGTAGTCAATCACAATTAATTCATTATCAATTTAATATTATTGACGGGAATAAATTTGCACTTAACGTTACACAAAGTTCATTCAATCAATATTCTTCATAATACTTCGGTACTTACGATAGCCATCAGTTTTGGTGAGCATAATATAGAAAAATATAAATTAAAGCTTTTATAACGCTAAATTAAAACTTTTTTTACGGTATTCTGAAAATACTTAGTGAAAAAATTTATAACCCATTCATGAAGCACTGAATTCGCCTGCATATGCGGTCCAGTATTTCATGAATGGAAAGAATAGATTAATTTAGTTTTATAATAATACAATAATTAATTAATACTAACATATTCTGTAAGATATTTATACTAACTAAATGGATGTATTATATGGAATTTTAAAAAATATATATAAAATTTCATTGCTCTACTGTTAACCGTTGAGGAGTTCCTTTGTCTGAAGCCAATCCCTAGCAGCAGTATCAAGTCATGCTATCACGCTATCACTAATACTCAATGTCAAAGGGACTGGACCTGTGTGTAAAATTTCAACTCAATCAGAAGTGAATGAAATCGAGAAGTGGATGAAATTTATCTTGCAATATTCCACTTTCCCACACAAACATACATACAAAAGTTAAAAAACCTTTTAAAAATTAAAAAAGACCTTTCTATGTCCGCAAATTCGCAAAGTAGCATATAAATTGACAAGAATTTTTTAAACGTCATACATAGTCAGATAAGTATTGTACTCGGAAGTTTCAACGGGGTTTATTTCAGACTGAGCCATAGGGAAGTGCTGTACGCTAAAGTAATTTTTTATATATATGCTGAAATATATCACTTTTTATTTCAGCATTATTTCCAGTACGGCCAACGACACAACAACAGCCTCTTCACATCCACTTCTGAGCAAGAGCTTCTCTTAAGAGAGAAATATGGAACAGAAATTCACTAAACCCCTTTAACGATTGGTGGGAACTTTAATACAGGTATGGCTTTATAATTTTTTGTGCACTACGATACGCACGATGAAAATAATAAAGTTTAAGCTCGTAAGTTCTTAAAGAAAACAATATAATTAAATGAAAAAAATAATTTAAAAAAAACGATTAAACACAACGGTAATCTTCACGATCTTTTCGCCTGTAACGTCATCAGGAGATAGGCTTCACGACAAAATCGCTAAGCGACTCTAGAACAAGCTCTATTATATAGAACTAGAAAAACTTTAAAGTGCCTAAACGCACTTTGAACTGTGAATTCTGTGAATTAAATAATCGTTAGATCTTTTTTCATAAAAAGATAAATAGATTTCGAAATAAATCAGCACTAAATGCAGTACACCAATATATCGGCCTTTTAAGATACAAACTGAGAACATACTAAAACAAAAGAAAAATCACAGAGTTAAATCTATAGCTAGAACAAAGATTTTAAGCACAGTGTAAGATTTTAAGTCCTTTGTGTTTAACATAATAAACGAGAGTAGTCTTACATGATAAGGCTTCATGATACAAGAAATTTTCTCATTCAAGTCAAAAGTTGAGCTCTAAATACTAAAGAGAAATCACGAACATTTATTACGTCTACGGTGGATTGCGGAGAGCTTATTTTGAAACCATTTGCACTTGCTTAACAATTCCACATTACACGATGAAAGGAGACAAAATTGAAGCCAAGTTATAGCTTAAAAATATAAATTGTCTTAAATAATTGACATTCCTTTAAAGATATTCTGTATAATATAAATATTTATTTATATAATAAATATAAAATAAATATTATAAATATATGTGACACTTACACACACGGTCGTCAATCCCCAAAGTAAGTAATTTAATACTTGTATCGTGGGTGAGGGACAACTGGTAAATAAACTACATATATAATTTTAAATACATACTTAAATACAAATATACACCCAGGCTCGAAGAACCAACAAATTGTTTATAGAAAATGTTGGGCCTCGGTGGGAATCGAACCCGCGACCCGCGCAGCTGAAGGCAGGGTCACTACCGACTACGCCAACGGGCCAGTCATGGCAGCCAATATAACATTATAAACATACATAATAAAGCGTTACTCGCTTATGTCTCCTTGCTTAAAACTATCTAATACTTTAGGGATTGCGGGCTTAAATTTGGGAAAGTTCGACACCAAAGTTGAGTCAAACTCTGATTTTGTTATAAAAGCTTATATACTTTACAAACAGACGTCCTCGCCTCGCCAGACTAACTTAGTTACATAGTTGAACTGATTGCTGTTGCTAGTTGATTTAAGTCAACTGAAACATATATTATGTTCAAAAATATGCGAGCTACTCGTACGTTAAAAAAAATACATTAATTTTATATAACTTTTTAATTTTATATCATAAAATTCATAGTCACTCGATTTTGCTTCCTACACTTCCTACACATCATTCGCATTGCAACATAATTCTATCAACACTTTAGTATGTTGAGTTGTATTTCGTATTTATATATTTTGCCTATGTCTTCGTACTTACTTTTCCGATTGCATTCATTAAATGATCAAAGCTTGTGATTTTTATATTTCAACTTGATATTGTTATGTAACAATAAAAGGTGTGGTTTCTATAGTGTTAAGTAACATTAGTTATCATCATCCTCCTGCCTTTATCCCACTTTAAGTGGGGTCGGCACAACATGTTAAAAACATGTTGTCACATGATTTGGCTACGTATTTTACGACCGGCCACCTGCCTAACGTCAACTTATCTTAGTCGTATTTTACGACCCCTCAGTAAGAAAGAGGGTGGTCTATTTTACTCAACCGGATACCACACGGTGGGTCAACTTACCTTAGTCGCCTTTTAAGATCCCTCGGTAAGAAAGAGGGTGGTCTATTTTACTCAACCGGATACCACACGGTGGGTCAACTTACCTTATTCGCCTTTTAAGACCCCTCGGTAAGAAAGAGGGTGGTCTATTCTACTCAGCCGGATACCACACGGCAGGTCGACTTACCTTAGTCGCCTTTTACGACGTCTCGGTAAGAAAATGAGGGTGGTCTATTCTAATTAGCCGGATACCACACGGCGGATTGTTAAGTAACATTAGTTAGTAAATTATAAAATTATTAGATAAATAAAATTTTAATTATAGCCAACTAATAACCAGAGATAGTAGAAGAGTTCTAAGCGACATCTTTCCAGTAGAAAATACCTGTCTAATTACGAATAACCTGTAAAAAAATTACAATACCATCGAATTTAATTTTATTTTTAAGACGTTTTTTTACTTAACACAACGGGCTCAGGGCCATTATAAAAGAAATACCTTTTTACATCCGATATTGCGAAAATTAGGGAAAGTTTAACGTTGGCGTTGTTAATAAGCGTACGAATAATACAGATATGTTTATGCTATCATGATCTCATGATATCATCATACTACAGAATCTCTACGACATCGGCATCTAAACGTCATAGTTACGGGTATTTTAAAATCAATTAGCTTAGCCCACAGTGCGCAGATGGCAGAGATCCTGCCTTCAGTTCCGGGGATCGCGGATGCGTTCCACGTCAATGGCCAACGTTTTCTAAATACAATTTTTTAATTCTTTGAGTCTGGCTGTATTATTATATTTAAGAATCTATTTAAAATGATATAAGTAGTATTACCAGTTTACCAGTTGTCTGTTATCCATAACACAAGTATTAATTTATTTACTTTGAGGACGGACAACGATATCAAAGAATAAAACTTAAAATTCTTGGAATCCTGCACATCATCAAGGGATTCTATGAGAATCAATTAATTTTAATTTTAAAATTAGCTATCGTTAAAATTTAATTTAAAGAACTTTAGTTGGTACGCTGAAGCAAAAGCAATAAAGTCCGAAGTCTCTTAAATAGTTGACATTATACTGTGCAAGAATCCAATTTTGCACAGCCCGGCTACATCGCTGTATTAACAAGAAAATTTCTCATTACAGCAAATCGTGCAATGTTGCAAAATTAAATGTCGGACAGATATAAACTAAGTGGATTCTGTGCTGTCTACAATGTGGAGGCAAGAATGTGGATTGCCAAATGTGCCTCTAGAAAATTGCATTACTAAGCAATGTGTAGTAGAAATACATTTGACTGAGCCTATTTTTGAAATATCTATCAATTTTGAGTTCCCTGTTTCCTTCTCCCCGCTGTAATAATCCTAAAGAGCTTCACCTCCGAATTTTTAAGTGCATGGCTGCTGTCTAACATATCTAGAGACGACACTTTATATTGTGGTATGTTGTTACGAAATAACGATCTGTAACTTTCCAGTTACAGAACTAAGTTCTCCTCTCTCTGAGGTAGCATATTTTCGCCCACACGTTTATGCTTATTTGCTGACTTAACATATCCAAGCAACTATCTCAGCATTGTTTTTTTCCCACTACAAACCGATGACGATAGCGATGAATTGAAAATACGACTAAAGCTAAAACATTTTTATGGAAACCTTATCTGTCATAATCGGGATTGAAACTTGCA
Source organism: Morpho deidamia (assembly GCA_947086505.1). NCBI lineage: Eukaryota > Metazoa > Arthropoda > Insecta > Lepidoptera > Nymphalidae > Morpho > Morpho deidamia. Next base: position 9,292,626 of record CAMTZC010000007.1, on the reverse strand, counting down.
TGCCCTTGGGTAAGCATCACATTATTTAACCGTAAGGCCATTGCGACTTCTATTGTTATAAACTCATTCAAACTTGACTCCATTGCAATCTTCAATCAACAACAACGACATTGTGTTCAGGTAGAATGCTTTGTAAAAACCATAATCGGGTCTATCGTCTCCTGATTTTACAATTTACATTATGCTCTATCTGACATAAGTGAAGCAAAAATATCTAACAAGTACCAAAAGTACTCCTTTACTTTAAAGGTAAAAATTTGTTTTTGTGACAAATAGCGCCTGCAGATACATTAATATAGATACGTTAATTACTCACTAAAAACATGAAACATCCTTTTAGCATCGTAATCATAATATAAATTACCATGTGTTGAATTTAAATGAATCCATTTGCATTGCAGATATATGACAATTCTATCTAGGTTCGCGTGTTACCACACAAGGTTTTAGGACTAACAGATTAACGAAGTAAATTACCATAGCAGCGTCGTTTGCTTGAAATAACGTTCGTTGTGTGTTTATGTTACACCCGGAATTGGCAGTATTAGACTTATGTAGGTAGGAACGTTATGGTTACGTGGAAAATTATGATAAGATGCCAGCTTTCGTGGAGATCAGGTACTGATGGTTTCTCACAAACGCTTGTACTGAGCGATATCCCTAAGGTGATCATTAAGGCGAAACTTCTACTCTTATAGATGAAAATTCAGCTAACTAACCGAAGCTCCAGATACTTATGGATTTTTATATTCTATAAGTACCTGGATGACCAAGCTTTGCTCGGTATTTTTTTTAGATTTACTTCGATGCGAAACTGTGATAGCCCAGCGGTGAGACCATGCGACTCTTACGAGGGGAACACGGGTCCAAACCCGGGCAGGCACCAATGAGTTTTTCTATTAAAACTCATGTGCCTGATTGATAATTGCAATTTATCACACGCTTTTCGGTGAAGAAAAACATCGTGAGGAAACCTGCATATCTCTAGAGAATTCTGGAGATATGTGTAACCTACCAATCCGCATTGGAGCAGCGTAGTAGGTCTTAGCTCCAACCCTTCTCCCCAGAAAGGGAGAGAGGAGGCCTAGGGATAGGTAACAGGCCGCTACTTTACTTTATTTTTCTTTACTTCGATGCGAATTATATGCGTTCATATTTTTTTTTTCCACAAAGCAACTTGAAATTAAAGGAATAAAATAAACGAACTTCACTCGAAACGGGGTCTTCTGTTTTAGGGTATGGGAACTAATCCTGTATGTTTATAAGGTATGTAAACGTTTTCTGTTTCTGCTTAGCATTCCCTTAACAAACTACGATTATAGCAAAACAATTATATCTTGTGTACTATCCAAATACGCTAATAAACGCCTACTTTTATAAAAAAATTCTTAGCCTTTTGTTAGAAGTGAACATATAAAACTCTTCATATACAAAATACATCTTATAAAGTCATGATCCCTCTAGATCCCATCTCACCCTCTAATATAACCAAATATCGTCATTTTCGGAGCTGATTTTCAACTCAATACCGTTGCTAAGTTAGTTTTACGCGACATCATATCCCGAGCCACTATAAAATTTGCAAATTCTAATTTGAATATTTATTCTTTTTACCTTCCATTTAGCAATTACATGTTTGGTATCTGGCTGAATAGAATACCACCATTTCTTACCGAGGTGTCGTACAAGGCGACTAAGGTAAGTTGATCCACCGTGTGGGATCGGTTGAGTAGAATGAGCACCCTCTTTCTTACCGAGGTGTCGTAGAAGGCGACTAAGGTAAGTTGATCCACCGTGTGGTAGCCGGTTGAGTATTCCACTCAACCGGCTACCACCACTCCACCACCACTCCGACTACCCTCTTTCTTACCGAGGGAACGCAAAATACGACTAAGGTATGTTGACGTCCAGGCGGCCGGTCGTAAAATACGTAACCAAATCATGTGACAACGTGTTTGTGACATGCTGTGTTACAAACACGTTGTCATTCTCCCACCTAGAGTGGGATAATGGCAGGAGGATGTGATTATTTAGCAATTACAATAATTATGACAATTTTACATTTCAAGGGACTTTACAAACCTTCAACTACTCTTCTATGATGGAACCCTAATATTTGTATTTATAAATCGTAAGTTTTATAGTTGCTGCCTATAAAACTTACTGGTACGGCTAGTTTTATATCCATGCTGTTAAAGACGCAGCTGTTCTGCAAATTGCGGATACTCGTAAACTGGAAACGTACTCAATATAAATGTGATAGTTCTTAAATTTACAACGTGCATAGTTTAACCACTGAATTGTGATTTTGAGAAGGACTTCGCTGGCTTTAAAAAAATTGATCTGTTATCGGAAAGTTGAAAGGCAGGTTTTATATAAAAAAAGAGAATATTTGAGGCATTGACATGTTTATTTTTTTTAAGATTATTATTATACTACATTAGGGGAGTCATAGGCAGGCATGTAAGTGAGAGTATTAATGAGTGGGAATATCAAACTCGTATACTTTATCGTTGTCTAAACACAGATAAAAAATTGAGTCGCATAGAGATAGATTGGCTTTCACTTTATTGTATTATGGCATATTTTAGGCTGGCTTGGTATAATAACTATACGGGTTTTTAAAAATAGTATAAAAAATATAAAAACGCGAACACTATCGCAAGAAAAAGAAAGCGAATAATAGGAATTTGGGACGACAAAGCGAACGTAATAGGAAAAAAGAGATTTGTGAGCATGAGATGTAAAAGAGAATATTAAAACCAAAAGAAATGGATACAATAATGAAAAGTATGACTTTCATTTGCTTATCGGGTTCAAAGGGTAGAGTTGCACGAGCTACAGATGAAAAAAATTGTGCTTGTGACCTAATCACCTAATTATATTCCTCTTGACACGATATGTGTCTTACTTTACACTTAAATGTAGACTTAGGATGATTAAATCTTAGCTACATGTAGCTAAGTTCCCTTCAATTTAGTTCACTGCTTTGTCTAATGTGCAGTATGACGTAACTTAATTATATCTGACATTTAACTATTTAACATTTTGATTATCACTATTAATATTATATCTGAAATCATAGAGATCGTCAATAATTGCAACGCAACATGATATGATAAAAAAATATCTTTATGTAATAAAAGGATTGTAACATCTTCGTCAAAACCCCCCAGGCAGATCTGGCTCAACATTTAACAGTATATAACCTAATTTAAACAAACTATAAACCAAACTTTTATGCCTTTAATTAAAATACACATCATTTAAACAGAATTTTATTGTATCTCTTAAATGATCATATAATTAATCATTGTGAACACTTTTCTTCATTCTGGAAAGAATTTTTTTTATACATGCTGACAAAATTTTTCAAGCCAACAACACAACACAGTTGTAAAACTTTGGTAACAACCTGCGAAAAGTCATAACGGTATCACAAACTTTGTTATCCTACATAACAAGGGAGAACAGGTCTATCTCCACAAATTTACAACTTCGGTCATTTCGAAAATCGCCCCAACAAATACGCACGGCTTGAAACTCCGACAAAGTTTATACTAATGGTGTCTTAAGGCTAATATACACTCAGGCGTAAATTGCGTCGTATTTAGAATAATTTCCGGATATCAAATGGCACCTATTAATGAAACATATAACACTGTTCAACACTGTTTTTGTCACATGAACTTAGTGGTAATTTTTCATTAGGTTGGCAACACATCATTAATAAAATATATAGTTCCGTTCCAGTCACGTCCAGTTTTTTAGTGAAAGCTATAAATACATTTCTTACCTCAAAACGCGTTTATGTAAGGAAAACTTTATTTCGACAACTGTATAACTACTCTATAATACTATACTAATTAATTAATATATAAGTAAATACTGTGTATAAATTTAAGTACTGTATATATGTATGTATCCATTATCATGTATAAATATTTAAATATGTATTAGTGTGTAAATATTCTTATGTATTTACGTTTATTAATACTTTGTGCACCGTCCTATATACTCCTAGTTTCTCTTAAGACAAGTTGCCTGTAAGAGATTGCTTTTAAATTTGATAAGGCCGCCTTTGCACTATTTATAATTTTTTAATATTTTTGTAAATTTGTTGTGTTTCTTTTTTTCTAGTTGTCCAATAAAGTATTTTATTATTATCATTATTACTCTATTTAACTAACTTACATTTTATTTATGTTAGTTACATCGTTAAAATGCCAAGAAAGTGTTTATACAACCCCGACAGTTTTTATTATGTGTGTGGAGAGCTAACTTTTACATCTCAGCGTCGAAATTGCACGCTATTAATTGAACAGTGCTATTTTGATTACTTTGGGTTTTCTGTGTCGCATCAAGATAAATCCTGGATTCCACATATATGTTGTGTAACGTGTATGAGACTCTTAATAGGTTGGGCTAAACAAGAACCTAGACATTTGCCATTCGCTATACCAATGATTTGGATGGAACCAAAAGATCATATAAACTATGCTAGCTAAAGACGGCAGTGGATTTTTATATCTAAAACAAAAATTCCCTAAACTCAGCGAGGCAAAAATTAAAGGGGGTATATTTGTAGGTCCACAAATATGGAAACTTTAAAGGAAAAAGATTTTGAAGAGAAATTGAATGGTCTAAAAATTGTCTGGAAAAGTTTTATGAATGTTGTCCAAAATTTTTTAGGAAACTATAGAGCGGAAATATACAAAGATGAACTTTGGGATGTAATATGTCCTAAACATACACATGCTGCACTCTCATTTGGATTTCTTTTCTGCAAACTTGAGCTGCGTGTGATGAACAAGGCGAGAGGTTTCATCAGGACATTTCCTTAATGGAGAAGCGCTACCGAAGGAAATGGAGTCCATGAATGCTAGCAGATTATTGTTGGAATCTTAAGAGAGACCTACCAGAAGCTGAATATTGCCTAAAATGAAATTTATCTATTGTACATTAAACACTAGTTTCTTTAAGTGAAGCTAATTTTTCTATTTATACAAGAACAATATGCTTTTATATCACAAGGATACCTGACGTATCATTTTTTTTCCCTTGATATATTATTGCTTGAAAGCCCTAGTATATTCAAAAGTATATTTGACATAAGTTTTCGTGAAAAAGTGAAGATTTTGTTGACCAGTGTAATTAATAAAACAATAATTTATCTTTTCAAAAAAACATTTACATGTGGCTAAATAATATTTGAATTTAACATTTTCTGGTTTTGTTGCTATCAACAACACATTGATATTGTACAAGGATTGATTCTGACCTAAATAACTGAATTTTGCTAGCTAGATGTGTTCGCATTAGAATTACTAAAATCATAATATATCGTAAGAGTAGAGACATGAAGTCCTGAGTAATTGCCCGATTTCAGCATATAAAAAATATTTAAAAAAAGATAATATTTCACAAATAAAGCAGTATTCAAAGAATTAATAGTAGTTATAAGTAATTGATGCGATATAGGGAGTTCTCGGTGTCTTGAATTAGAGAAGTATTAATTGAGTGGCATAAAGCAGTAGCGGCCTGTTACAATCCCACTGCTGGGAATAGGCCTCCTTTCTCCGTTTCTGGAGAGAAAGGTTGGAGTTAAGACCTACCACGCTGCTCCAATGCGGATTGGTAGGTTACACATATCTCCAGAATTCTCTAGAGATATGCAGGTCTCCTTACGATGTTTTCCTTTACCGTAAAGCGTGTGATAAATTGCAATTATAACTTAGACACATGGGTTTTAATAGAAAAACTCATTGGTACCTGCACGTGTTTGAACTCGTGTTCCCCTAAAAACAGTCGCACGGTCTCGCCGCTGGGCTATCACAGTGATATTGAGTTGCATGATACTCGTATAATGAAATAATTCACTATTTCACTTTATTAGAGAAAAAGTTGAATCGCTTTTGTGTGTGTATACCTTAAGGAGTACCTACCAATCTCACAGTAAAATATATTGATAGGAAATGCTGTTTGAAAAGATGGGGAGGAGTAATTGTCGTAATTTGGGATGCTTCCATTTGCGAATTAATCTCCTAAGTTGGTCCCAAGTTTAGTTGTTCAAAGTTTGTTGTAGAGAACGTTTCAGATCATTCAATTTGCAGAAAACATTTACAAATGAGTAATTGATGCCTAGTGATGTTTATTTCCTTTGTTTCAACGGCTTTTTGTTCAATTTCTTGACTTCGTATTGTAGAAATAACACCAATTCTAGGCTGACATACAAATGGATATTTCATTATTTGTTTCGTTGACGATGAGAAATTTCCATTATTTATAAATTTAAGAGACACATGATGAATACACACTATCCTATCAATTCCATCGATGAATATAACCATCCTTCGATTTTATGTCGCATATTAAAGCTTACCAAAAATCAGTGTTTCTCTTAAGTAAAGTTAAAGAAATACAATACTGGTTTCTTATATTAATAAAAATACCAATATATATTTTATTAACCTAAAGGGAATGCAAATTTATATTTCATCATTTTATATGGCCATCACATCCTTGAAGTGGATCATTCTACCCATAACACTATAAGCTTCGTGACTAAATCTCTCGCGACGTCGATAACCGTAGGTTTTTTATGGTTTTATTTACTCAATTTAATCACGTAAGGATATTCCTAAATACGATCATTTCTACCCGCAAGATATCCTGAGGACTCTTCAGATGCATAAACTGTAACCAGTGTAACCTAATAATTTGTATATAATTTATAGAATTAGGCGTTACTTTGCGGAGATCCATAATACAAAAGTAATAATAAAATTATTTTGCTATAATCCGCGAGTATCGCGGATTATAGCAAAATAATTTTATTATTACTTTTGAATTTGTATATACCCAAGGCATAGAATGTCAACTACCATGTAATAATACCATGAAAATTAAAACCGAAAGCAAATCCAAGCAATAAAATTTAACGATACTTAGTTTATTGCCTACCACAAACTAAAGTTTCAACCAACATAAAAGCGTAATCTTTGTAGTATCGGTAACGATCATATACTATTTTTATTGTGTTAAATTTTATCATAATAATATTCTCATTAAAAAGCCGCAAAATAAAATAGAGGTTTTAATATGTTTTAATTTTTATTAACAAATCGTTTGATGAAAAGCATTCCTTTAACATGCTTACGCTGGACATAGTGCCTAGACACATTATGCTTATACCTATGATGATTTGGAGTATTACAAATAGCAACTATGTTTTCTCGTAATTTTGACCATTAATGTCGAGCGCAACCTTTTAAATAATTTAATATTAAATTCTAATCTAAATCTTAATCTTAGAGGTTGCTATCCATAGTTGAATCCGGAATCCTTTGTCATAGAGGTTTTAACCAACAGGTCATGGTTTTTGTTTAGTCGATAACATAAGATTGTTTGTTCACAACATAGAATGATTTCCAACAACTTTACCCCGTCCAATTTACCCTGACAACAACGTCACGTAAACGTAACGTAACGGCTAAATTTGGGAATAAAACGAAGTATTTTGAATAAAGGGCTAATGTCCTACTTCCTACTAATATTATAAATGCGAAATTTTGTGAGTATGGATGGATGTTTGTTACTCTTACACGAAAAAACTATTAGAGAGATTTGAATGAAACTTTTCAGTTATATTAGTAGTACATCAGAATAACATATAGGCTACAATTTGGAATGATTTTATGTAATATAACGATACATGACAATAAAGTCGGAAAAATCTGGCCTCCGAAAGCTATCCCGGCGTACGCTGCCTAAACCATTGGAGTTGCTCAAAGATGATGTACTGCAGTATTGTTTGTCTTGAATAGTTCTAAATAAAAGTCCGCGACAGCATAGACCTACCTTTTATGTGGAAGCGACTATGACCAAAATTGTGAATCATAAGTTTAATTATATTTGATACTATTTTACAATGCACATTTTAGTATACCTATAAAACTGTTATAAAAATCAATACATTTATCGCTTTCAGTATTTCATGTAGATAAAGTATGTCTTTCACACTAAGTAATTTGGCCGAATAGTTTAAAAGTTATCACGATATGATTGCATTGAATGGAGTGTTATAGAGTGCTTAACATGCGCAGTATTTTAATGTGGCAGACCAAATTCCATGCGAGCACAGCCGCGGGCAAAAGCTTGTCATAATATTAGGAGTTATTTTGCGGAGGTCTATAATACAAAAGTAATGGAAATATTATTTTGCTATATCGCGCGATAAACAAACAGCTAATATAATAGCAGTTCCTAAATATTTTGCCTCATTGAGAAGTTAATCGCCAAAAAATGATATATTAAGAAAATAAATCAAAGTACTCCTTAAGCTTTCACAGCCTAAAATTAACTGACTTCAAGCAGTTAGAAGCGAACGTATATTCCTTAATACAATTAACGCGCCAGTTGCCATGAGGAACACAATAAACGAGAAATTTTCTCTAGCATTTCGCTTCTTAAGAGGATTAGTTAACTTCTTGTTAGCTTGCAAACTTTAAAAATGTGAAATAAACTAATAAACTTTATATCTCATCGGGTTATCTTTTTACGTTTATTATTTTTTTTTTAATGTCAGGTTCTATCATTAAATAAAAACGCTCACTTAAGCCCTATTCATTTACTCTTCCGTTAAAAACTAGTAAATTAATTTAAATATCTTTGAATCCATTCCTGGTCTCTATTTTATTATAGTGTATCCCATTACATTAATTTAATTAATTTAATCATTAAGACCATTCTACGCTTTCCTGTAGGTCACAAGTTTTTCTAAAAACTTATTTGTTTAATTGATAATGGCAATTGGTCATACGCTTATCGGTGAAAGAAAACGTCGTGCGCAAAGCTGCATATCTCTAGAGAATTCTAGGGATATGTGTAACCTATTCTAGAATTTTCCAGTTTCGATACATTTTTTTAAATAAGCCTTTAACCTTATTGAAACTACATCGTATTTTAAATATGCATATATATTGCCAAATCGGACCATCCTTCTTAACTATCCACTTATCAGTACCAGATTTAAATTTTAATTTATACAGACGGCATGTTACTGTCCCATAAATGAGCAAATGTATCATCTTTCCTTTTGAGATGTGATGATATGATGAGATGATGTTTACACACGAAGTACACAAGTAATAATCTCATCATCTAATAAATAATCGTCATAATCTAATCGTAAGTAATAATAATAATAATATTTTCCTTTACTTACCTTCACTGGAAGGCGCATGACGAATTTCAAATATGAATTAAACACATGTTAAACACGCCTGTTAAAATCCGGGCCTTACTGGTAAAAATCGCGCGATTAGTTAAGCGCTCATAGCTAGTTAACTTAACATTACCAACTTGTTAAAAGAAACATCAGTAGTTTTTAACGACACACTAACTAAAGCCTAAGCTGTTCAGTTGACGCGTATTCCTTAAAACAATTAACCCGCTTGTAGCACGTAGTAACTGACACTTTCTAACAGGATTATGAAACTTCTCGTTAATAAATTAAGTAAAAATTGTATAAAGATACACAATTGGCTTTGTTTAAATTACATATATTTACATCATTTATAGCGCACAAAATCATCAGCAATATAATATTATCTGATGCTCAAAATTCCAATACAATGTTCTTTTGCTGATATTATTCTTGTGCTTGTTTGAAGTCCGCAGATTATTCAGGGATGACGGTAATCAGTATTGCTTTGATTGTTAAGTTAAAATTAAGATTATAATATTCTAAAAGTTGTACTGTGATTAACTGTTTCAATTGCTAATATACAGAGCAAGACTCATAGTAACATAGAGCAACTATAACTGAAGCTGCTTAAAGATTTAAGTCCAGTTCATATTCTTTTATCCGAAATATTTTGAGATCTTAATAATATCATAATCAAAGACGATCCGTAAAAACACCACAGTTTAATTGAATGAAAACTTATGAAACAAAAAAAAACTGAAATCTATGTACCTACATTTAAAAGTTCCATTTGAATATATAGCAAATAGGCAGGTAAAAACTTTCATAATATTTCAAATACACGGGTCTTCTGAATAATAATGCGACATTATTTATCGCCCCACGAAATGTAGAATTTATATTTCTAACGCACAATCCCTTTGAGAAAACTATGAAAGCCGGTGAAAAGTTTTGCGGACTTTATACACTGTTGAGCGGGCAATGAGGCTTTTTTGTGCTGTGTAAAAAGTAAATGGAGTGGGGTATTACGTGCTCAATATTTGATAATAAACTCTCATAATTCCAAATTTCAGTAGTTTCTTGTACTAGAAAAGTGCGAGAAAAGTTTGAATGAAGCATAATTATTCTTTGAAAAGAGCAACCGCCGAGCTTCTTTCTGGTTCTTCTCGGTATAAACAGCTTTCTGAAGCAGCAGTAGATGTTGACTATTCAAAAGTACTTGTCTACAACTTCACTTGAATAAAGAATATTTTGAATATGAATTTGAATTTAAATGAAGTGATTGATCACGGTAAGTTTACACACAGATCTGAGTTTTGTATCTTCCTTTCCTTTTAATAGGTAAAAGACCACTGCTGGACGGGTCTCTTCAAGGGATTTTAATGTAACGAGGTATTACCGGTTGCTCCCTGCGATGTTTTGAAGTTGTCTTTCTCACATAATAAAGTTCCAACGCTGCGCTTCGCCAGACCATTACCTTCTTAGTCTAACATAAGTCTCCAATGAAGTGTTGGAATAACCAGCCCCTTCACCCTCACACACCATGGTCGCCTTACAGTGACTAAGTGAGGAAATTGGCTCGCAACAAGAAGAAGAAGAAGTCTCCAACGTCTATCGATTCTTCAAACGATGTGCCTCGCGCTTTGCCAATTCAGCTTCGCGACTTATTAGGCTATGTCAGTCAATTTGGTTCTTCTATCATTCATCTTCTATATTTGTTAACCAGTAAAGCTTTATAGGCAAGTGTTAACCGATAATTAATAAATTTTAAAACATGGTAATACAGGTAGCCTGTAATGCATTTTTAAATCCAAATAAATCTGTGTATAAACAAATTGTGAACTTAACAATGGTAAGAAGTTTTTGCATAAAAACATAAGGGAGGTACTTTCTACGTACGTCGTAGGTACGTCTAAAGTATACATCACAAGGCTTTCTTCGGCTTTACAAAGTATAAGAGTTTTGTGACATTTCATCATAGCTTTAATCTAATTTTATGTAATATTTTCATTAAATAAAAAAAACATTTACCATTACAGAATATTCCTAATTTATAATTATATCGATTAATAGTTAGTATACTGAGAGCAAAAAACAAGAAAAGTTAAACAATAATTGCAATAGTTTTTGTATCAATTAATAGCAAAATCATTTCAAAAAGGCATTACTAATAAATCCCATATACAAAAGAATTCGCGAAAGTTAATCTAAATAAATTATATTTCATAATTGGTTATGATTAAACTTGACACGAGAACACGGGGTCTAAAAATGGCCTCAAACTTTTCTCATCATACACTTTTGTCTTATCATCATTATAATTTAAAGCTTCGCATATCCTGCACAAATGATAAGATTTCGAGCCAAAGTAACCATGCTCGTTAAGTACTGCGAAGTCGTTCCTCCACCGATGGTAGCTTAGAATAAGCCGATCATCTTCACTTATCTTGATCATATGGTTTGCCAAGTCTTGCGCATTACCATAATTGTCTACATGCAAAAAAGAATCAGGTGGCAATAACATTTCACAGCTCGTTATGCTGGGGCCCATTATCACAGGTATTGCCCCTCTGTTATATGCGTGATAAAATGATTTTTCTGTTAAATATTCATCGCATTGTGAATTCTCGAATACTAAATAAAATAAATATTCCGATGTTAACTTGCAATCTGCTCTAAAGTGTCCTGGACAGCTAAAACAAATGTTTGAGATCAGAAATATTAGTGTTTCAGTTTTTGTGAAACAAAAGTATCCCCTTGTTGTATGAAAATACCCGTAAATGTTGCAGATACTTTGAGTTATTATGACAGTAAAAGGATTACCATTAATTAAGTGTTTTTCTCTTAATTTAGAGCCCAACCTCCCCTTTGGTGTGATTTACTTTTATTGCATATATATGAAGGAAACCCAGGTGCAACTTTATTTTAGTATTTTTTATATTAGGAATTGACTTTATTTAACGGATCCTCGGTATAGAGAGTTGCATGTATATACAGGATGTCCCGAAATGAATGGATAACTTTGTAAAACCTTTCACGGTTCAAATTTTTTTTTTTTAAATTAGAGTTTCGATGTACTTACATGCAAGTTATGAGTTTTTTCTACGAAATCTTCGAATTATTTCACAGCATTTTGCGTTGTTGTTTACCACAAGCTAAGTAAGTGAAATTTGTGACTTTTTTTGTTTTATAATAATCTTCATGAAGTGTACAAATAGATATGTAGTGAATCATATGAGTAGCTGTTGTAACTTGTAGAAAAACGACTGTGAACTTCACTTTAGATGTAGAAATATGGTAAATATTTTTTCTTGTCTAAGCTTAACGGCATGCGGTGATAAAAATAACGTACTTAAGTGTGAGTGACAAACTGTGTATGTATATTTGACTCATAAAGCCATTACCATATAATTAAAAAAAATAAACAAGACTTAATAACGAAAGCATGTTTACAAAAGAACAATATATGTTTTACCTGTTTTTGTGATTTTTCGAACATTGCCCATACACATCTACAGTCAAGTATTCTTGTAATTGCTGCAAATATTTCATTCTGCGGGACACTCCGCAATTTGATATTAGTATGGCGGCCTGTACGTCACGGCGTTTTTTATTCCAGTACGGAACCAATGTGGATAAAGAATCCTGCGTTATCCAGCTCAATATCGGATTTTGTAAGGGTATCGTCCGACCGTATGGTACAGGCACGTCGGAATCGCTTCTGGAAAATATTTCGTAATAAATCACGGAAAAAATAAACAGGATTTAGCACTCGAAGATATCGAGGATTTATTTGTTGCGTGCGAACAAAAACAAATTACGACGTACATGTATTGATAATGTTAATTTTCGAAGGCATATTTCAAATCACGATCCTTGGTGTGATGCCTGGTTACAATCACATCAGTAGCAGTAGCACTCCGCCGTGGTTCGGCCTTTGGAATTTATGATAATGTATACTGATGCTAGCAGAACTTCTGCGCTCTAACATCCTCATTTTACGCCCTTGACAGTGCTTCTGTAAAGTAAAATAAGAAACGGCCTGTTTAGTTACTATCCCACAGCTGGGCATAGCCTCCTCCTTTATAAAAGGAAGGTCAGTGACAAGACCCACCACGGTGCTCCAATGCGGATTGGTAGGTTACATACACATATACCCAGAATATTCTCAGATATGCAAATATTTATATTAGTTGTTCGATACAAACAAGAACGAATAAACAGATTTTATCTAAAGGAATCTCAGTAAACAACTGTATTGCAAGATGCTATTTGCGCGATATGCTACGCGGCGCCAAGAGTCTGAACAAGGTAAAATAAAGACTGCCTTATCGCCAAGACCTCTGAAAACTCTTGTGTATCTATTGCTTTTGTCATATTATTAGTCTATCTTCATAAATATGAAAACGTATTATACGGTGATAGTTTTCACTAAAAGCTTGATTTTTGTATGAAAATCATATGCTTTAAAAGATAATAGTATAGACAAATACTATCATAAAAAATAGATTTAAATAACTTTCAGTTCAAGGTATGATAATGTTGCTGACCAGAAATCTCGGACTTTCTATAATACTTAGTCCTAAATGAAGAAAAACAATACCGAATATCTTGTACCCGATTTAAAGCATCTTATAAACTATGACTATTATAGATAACTAGTTTTTGCCCGCGGCTTCGCTAGCATGGAATTTGGTTTGCCACAGTAAGTAATTTAATTTAAAATTATGATTCACAATTTTGGTCATAGTAGCTTGCACATAAAAGGTAGATCTATGCTGTCGCGGAATGTTATTTAGAACTATTCAAGACAAACAATACTACAGTACATCATCTTTGAACAACTCCAATGGTTTAGGCAGCGTACGCCGAGATAGCTTTCAGAGGCCAGATTTTTCCGACTTTATTGTCATGTATCGTTATATTACATAAAATCATTACAAATTGTAGCCTATATGTTATTCTGATGTACTACCTATATAACTGAAAAGTTTCATCCAAATCCGTCTAATAGTTTTTTCGTGAAAGAGTAACAAACATCCATCAAGTAAGAAGTAAAATAAGATAAGATTTAGTTTAGTAGATTAGTCTAGAGCGGTATATAGACAATTTTATATGAAATAAATAATGTAATGCATTATAGTTTTTGTTAAAGTTTATTGTCCGTATAACCACATTAGAGACAAAAACGATTCTCTAAATCGACTTGCAAAAGCAGTTGTTTTTGTTGTCAATAGTTCTACGTATATTTTTAGTTGTGATTATTACTTGACACTTAGGCATTATTTATTGTTTACTTCTGCCCAATTTTAACCAATTAAAGATTGTAATGTTAGCTAAACAGAAACAAACTAGTAAGGCTCACCGTGAAAGTTACGAAGAAAAAAAACATCAATAACAATTAAATAAATATAATATTAGATAGTTTATTCTGATGACCTACATAAAAGTAATGAAGCACACAACTTTACATTAGTTCCCTTTTTAGGACACGATTAACCACTATCTTATCAAATATTTTATGATTTAGTCGAAGATAGAAACGTAAAACAATGAAAATGCATGGTAAATATTGACCGTACAATGTATTTACCATACAAGGTAGTGTCCATAAAAGGCTAGGGTAGTTTAAAGTAATAGCCACAGCATTGTGTCGCAATTATTATTTATTATGAAACATGACTAAATCTTTATATGCCAACTAGACAAAGTCCAATTTATAAGAAAGCTAATAAAACGTGATTCGACAGAAAAAAACTCCCAAATAGAAATTCTCTAAGAAAATAAAGTGACCATCCAAAATTCCAATATTTCTTACTCTATCCACAAACTGATCTTAGACTTGTCGACTTTTATAGTGCACTAGGAAAGCACAAAAGATGACTAACATCTGAAAATGCGTGCAATGACGTGTAGTGGACCTGGAGATATATTTATGACAAGTCATTATACATGTAGGGATCTACATTGATTGGACATGGACCAAGACTTCTAAAACTAGACGTTGCTTGCACCAATTGTTCATTATCATTAACGTACTTCAGTATATACTTAGACGATGCTAAGAAGAATCAATACTTTTACTGATAGAAGTGCAAGAAGAGAATCGTTATTACAATGGCGTTTATATATATCTAATAAAGACGTTATACTCTTAGTAGACTTACTTACGAGACGCTAGAAAAGTCTAGTAGTACTCTTTCTTTATAAACGGGATTAATATGATAAATACCATAACTTAACCCATATCACACAAAAACCGCAACTTTACTACACACTTCCAACGCCTTTGCTCAAGTACTAAAGCATTTTCAGGATCACTAAACTATTTTATTTAATTTTTGTTTAGTAAAAGAATTGATATTTCTTTTGATTAACCTTTATTTCAAAAATTAATTGAGTAAACAATTTTTGCGATACTAATCAATCCGTTATTTAGAAATAATTTTTGTGTACAATAGAACTAAGCAGGAATGTATTATTTGTATGTCTGCTTATAGTATTATAAATTAAAATATTTAAAATAGAAAAGGCTTCATTATGCATTATTTTATATACAATTTGAATCATGTCTTCACATACATTTAAGTTTTTAAAGTGTACATAAATAAAAACAATAGTATCGTAAAATATACCTGTACGTCATAGACCAATTGAAAATTCCAGCCATATTTGTTATTTTGGGTGCCTTTTTCGCCATTGAAAAAGCGTGGATTGGTGACTCGTCATTCAGAAATATCCACCTTTGTTTTGCATGCCGTTTCGTTGATTCTGGAAATATACCCCGCTGTATATGAACGACTACAGCGTCAGCAGCTGTCAGCTCATCATCATTACCTGTAAATTTGCAGTTCTTTACACTGCAATCGCTCAAAGGATCATTCCTGAAATGACATGCACCATCAAAAATATTCATCATCATCCTCCTACCCTTGTCCCAATCTAATTGGGCTCAGCACACCATGTTACAAACACGTTGACATTTGTGATTTGGCTACGTATTTTATGACCAGCCACCTGGCTGACGTCAACTTAGCTTAGTCGTATTTTACGAATCCTCGGTAAGAAAAGGATTTATTCTACACAACTTCGACTTACCTTAGTCGCCTTTTACAACATCTCGGTAAAAAATGAGGGTGATCTATTCTACTCAGCCGGATACCACACGGCATACCATTAAAAATATTCATGTACAATCCAAAGATTTATATAAAATTAGAAAAAGAAAGACTTCGATACGACGTATACGAAATATCATAAAACATTAATTGAAATGACAAATGGCTCACTCGCTACCACAAATTTTATAAATGCGAAAGTCTGTCTGTCTGTTACGTTTCGAGGTCAATCCGCTGAACGAATATTAATGAAATTTGGCACAATTATTCCTTGTACATCGGTGTAACATATAGGCTATAGAAATCCTGTAAATTCAACAGAGCAGCATGACATTAAGTAACGCCATCTATTATTACTATATCAAGGTTTTCTTATTCCCGATGTGTGAAAGTCAAGTTTATAAGTTAAAGATATAGGTTTTATATAGATGATCTACATTAAAAGATATAGTAAAGAAGGTTTAATAAAAAAAATTTTAATGGTTTTTTTCAATTTTTTACAGAACAAATGATATATACCGCATTTAATGTTAGTAAATTTAAAAAATTTAATATTGACTATAATTTAACCCCTGAATCGATTTGATTGTCGTGATGGAAATATTTGCAAGGTTGGTAAGTAACAGAAGCTACTATTTATTCGAAGATTCAACAGTCCACGTGAACTAAGTCGCGAGTTAAAGTTAGTAACATATAGTACATGACAATTTAAATCAATATATCAAAGCTAACTGGCAACAACTTCGTTAAAGTCTTTGGTCTTCAAGTAATAAGGGTATAAGTTTTTAGTTTCATATTACTTTAATGTTACTTTAATGTTTAAGAATTCTATTAGGCCTAGTAGATGAACTTAGTTATGAAGGTAAGTAATAAAACATAGTTTTTATACGAAACTCATTGGCACAAGGATTACAACCATCTCAAATATCGCTGCATGGCTCAAATAAATAATCGGCTCCAAACCGCTTTTTGCATGTCCATCAAGGCTTTGGTCATCACTATACTACCATAATGAAATCATATCTACATATAAAACTGATGTATTATGATTTCATAGTTATGATTAAGCTCTCGTGCAATAAAACACGCATTAGATATCACGAGTCCATTATTCCACAAATCGCCCTATCCGAAGAACAAAGTCACATCTCCCATGTATAAGCATAGGAAATGTGACTTTATTCTTCAGATAGGGCGAAATGAGTCACAAGATTATGGATCTGAAGGGAAAAAATGTAAAATAACTCGTTGGCGAAAAATAAAGTATGAGATGATATATTAATATTTCACTGTTGAGATAAGCCTTTCTGTAAAAGAGAAAGAAGTGTTTGGCGACAATAGCTACGTAATGGCTTCTTATATAGTAAAGTTAAGTACCGACCTGTTACTATGCTAGGCTAGACCCACCACGCTGCCCCAATACCGTTTGGTAGATAACACATATCCCAGGAATTCTCCAGAGATATACAGGTATAGATAGAGATATTCCTCACGATGTTTTCTTTCACCGTGTGATAAATTGTAAATAATCCTATAAATTAGGTACAGAAGTTAATGAGAATAAAAAACTCATTGGTGCCTGCATGGTTTGAACCCATGACCCTCTCCACTGAAGCTCACGGTCTCACTTTTATGCTGTCACACCTTCTTATACATAAATAAAAAAGTGGTATTAATTTATAAATATTTTAATAATAAAAAACCCGCCGTCTGGTATCCGGCAGAATAGTATAGACCACCCTTCGTTTTTATTGAGGTGTCGTAAGAGGCGAGTAAGGTATGTGCCGTGTGGTATCCGGCTGCATAGAATAGCCACCCTCATTTCTTACCGAGGTGTCGTAAAAGGCGACTAAGGTAAGTTGACATCAAGCAGGTGGCCGGTCGTAAAATACGTAGCCAAATCATGTGATGATATTGTAACATATTGTGCCGACCCCACTTAGGGTGGGATAAGGGCAGGAGAATGATGACGATGATTTTAATAGTAAAAAATACCCTTATTTTAATTTATATTTCCAAGTTTCAAATCATAACGAAGCAGTAAACGATCATAATAATCTTATTTTAAATTATTTTATGCTTTTTAGGACAGCTTTACCAACACGTTGTATAACCCTTAAACGTTTTAAGCATTTTGTTAACCTTTTTAAAATTATAATTATTTAATATAACATAGCCAACCTATAATACTCTAGTAATATAATTTTTCCTCCGTGCCGTTGTTGGGATATTTAGATTCGCCAATTATTGACGTTCATCTTAATTTATAGCCTCTTATTTAAGCTACCTGCTAAAGTCTTACATATCTTATACACGATACTTACCGGTTATTGCCAAAATTATTGACGTGGCGGTTCTCTAACCATTTCCAATATTTCCATATTAGGACCACAAATACTCGACCCTGTATCACTTCGAACGTTTCATGAGAAGTGTTTTGAAATAATATCGATCCTAAGTTTGATGTTTTCCAATTCTGTAACACAACACAAGAGTAATCATATATGTATATGATACGTGTAACAAATAACAATACTTACACATACTTCTCGTTTTCAGATTCAATGAAGCAATTGAATGATTATAAATTGTTATCATGGGTTAAATTTATAATTGAAAAGGCACAGAAAATAATTCCGGCATCAAAATGTTGCTCGAAATTTAATATTATGTATTAAATTTAGAAATAATTAGGATTAGATTTTTATTAGCGGTAGGGCAGTTTAATGATTAGGTTTTAAAACTTAGTTTATTGATTGAATAAAGCTTTGTATGTATAAATAAGACATTCTAAATTGCTTCTAAATTGCCCTGTAAAGGCAAACTTAGTCCAAAATAGGAATAGCTGTAAAAAAAGCTTAATTTTTCTATTAAGATTAACATTATTTACAATCTTACAAAATAGGATCAGTTAATTTATTGATAAAATATATGCACTTTTTATACACTATTAAAAAACTTTTTTTTTAATACATACACTATTAAAAAACTTACCTTCCTTTTTTTGTAATAGAAATCAACTACCTCCTTATGATACTTAAAATCACTAAATCCAAAATTGTTTTCGAATTTCTCATAGTCTATTTCACTATTGTAAATCGTTTGTAAATTTGATTCCGGCTTGTACATGACTAATAAAAGTAAACATACAATAGATAGTATGAAAAATGTATAAAACGATACCAAACTTCGCAATAAATTACCTAAATAACGCATTTTCAATATATTTTACTATGCACTACGAAGCATCACATTAATTTTATCGCCTATATACCCTGAGTAATAATTTAAAACATAATTCAATTTTATTACTCTTTAACGCCGTCATAGTACCTATAGTGTATATATTTATTTTAAGTAATTAAGTAATGATATAACGCGTATGTATATCACGACGATAGATACTGTAATCGAATAAGATAATATAGAACGAAATATCGATCAAGCCCTCGAAGTCAACAGCACAAATCAATTTAGATAACGAGAAGCATATTCATTTACAGCCAGAATAATCAATTACACGTTAAAATTAACAGTTGTTTTCAGGTTTTTATGTGAAGAGAACAGACTATTTGTACGTGCGTGTTGGGTTCACCGCGACTAGTAAATCAGACATACTCGTATAACGTACATTGTTTCCTAAATGTAAACTTTGCATGGCACTTATCTGTGAACAATGGCCGTTTCATTACAAGGTCACTTTTTACATTGCCATCTGATTACAAAATTTATTATTTTATTTATTATTTCAATACTCAGGCGACAATACACATAAACTTATCTCTTGCTAATCTGTATTAAAAGTTACTTCTAACAACGATTAAAGTATACACAATATCAAAATAATTAGTTCGTTAACGATATAGCACATAAGCTGTGATAGCCCAGTGGTAAAACCGTGCGATTCTCTAGAGACGAACATGGGTTCAACCCGGGCAGGCACCAATGAGTTTTTCAATTGAAACTTATGTGTCTAATTGTCATTTCGAATTTATCACACGCTTTTCGGTGAAGGAAAATATTGTAATGAGACCTGCATATCCCTAGAGAATTCTAGGGATATGTGTAAGCTACCAATCCGCATTGGAGCAGCGTGGTAGGTCTTAGCTGGAGCTAATATATCCTATCCTTCTCTCCAAAAAACGGACAGAGGGGGGCCTATTCCCAGCAGTGGGATATTAACAGGCTATTACTTTACTTTATAGCACATAATACGAAGAGTTAATAGGAGTTGGGGCTTTAATGTACTATAATGGCAAAAACGTAGTGTAAATAGACCACGTGGATGTATGACCTTGAAAAGCTATTAGCCAGAATGCTGGAACAGGAGATCGTGTGGTGTTGAGATCCTTAGAAGAGACTTATATCAAGCTGTGGATGTCTATGGATAGAAGAATAAAAAGATAAAATGATTCAGTTATAAAGATCAACTTGTCATTTGCACATAGATAATACAGATTTATTTCGTTCCCCAAAAAAAACGGTATATAATCGTGTAGTTTTTTAAATAAAATTATTTTTATTATGCTAGTACCAACACGAAGTACGCGCACGTAATTTAAGTTTCCACTGATGATTTATATAAAACAAATTACATAAAGAGGAATAAGAATAAACCTAATAAACTTACCTATTATGATACATTAAAATCAACATTGGTAAGTATAACTAAAAATATTTTTTATTTTAAATGTAAAACTGAAACATTTTAACACCTCGGTTAATTATTTCTTCAGGTGACAAGAGGGCTGGCTCCTTTTTCCCACAAAAAATCTTAGCGTTGTAACGCTGTCAACATTCTTGAGACCATTTCACATAGACATAATCTGTATAGACATAACTTGTACACTTTTGTTGTAAATAAACCAAAAAAAAAAAATTATTAAAAACATCAACTACGTTGCAACTTTTTTAAATCATTTCTGCAAGCGCGTAACCGAATGATTATCATAATGTTGAAACTTACATGTAGGTAAGTAAAGTAAAGTAGTGAAAGCGACGCTGAAAAAATGAATCTAATAGAAAATCGAGGGCATCAAAAAATTTATTGAATTTGAATAATTTTTAAAAGAATTGTAAAGAATCAAATTAGTAACAATCTTTTATAAATATATTTGATCGCTCAAGTATGTACCTATATTTAGCGTACGAGGCTACCGCTAAAGTCACACGTCTTTAACTAACGTCTAACACTCTAATAAAAGACGGGCAATTTCTGTGTAAACCATAATTGCATAAGTCATCTACAGAATTAAGTCCTGATATTTTCATATTTATCTCAGCTGGTATCATTTTCAAATTGTCAACTTTGTCGTTAAAGCAAAATTTCCATTTAAATGTAATTTGAAATGGTCAAGGTTATGGACGTATGAATTAAAAATAAACTACTACTGAAACTAGTACGTCAATATTTCTGTTGATGTTAGTTTTAAAGCTATGATGTTTCTAATTTGACTCACATGTAGCAAAACTGTGGGCATACGAATTTTATCTTCACATCTACACGTTGATCAAATACAGATACGGTTTGTGAGTACGTTATACATTCATAAACTTTTTATCAATGCCGTTAACTATAACATAGCATTGCAATATTTAATAACATATAAGCTGTGATAGCCCAGCGGGACCATCTGACTCTTTCTAGAGGGTCACGAGCTCAAACCCCGGGCAGACACCAATAAGTTTTTCTAGTAAAACTTATGTGTCTAATTGTTAATTGCGATTTATAACACGCTTTTGAAGTGAAGGAAACCATCGTCAGGAAATGTCATCGCTCGAAAGGAAGAAAGAAGGCCTACGCCCAGCAGTGGGATAGTAACAGGCCATTACTTTAACTATAACAAGCATTATTGTAATAAAATACTAATGTCCGCAACTTCCTCTGCAAGGTATAAAATACAAGGATAGCCTTTGTCAAGTCCTCAATATATCTCCATATCAAAAATCACATCGACGACGGACCAACACATTTCCGCATTTATAGCAACAAATATGGATCAGGATAAGCCGTTGCTTTTTACATTTAACACTAAATATTCTTAAAGGAGGAACACATATAATTAACACTCATATGCAGTAACATTATTTTTGTACATCTCAATATTGTGTGATCGCTAGTAGCGTTTGTTATATGCAAAAAAATGTACGCTGTGTACATATAGAAACATAATATGGTTATGGCCAATGGACCAAATTTTTGTAAAAAAAAATCCTTTTCATAATACACAGCAAATTTATTAATCTACTTATTAAAATTATGTTGTTAGTAAATAACACATGGAGCCTTCATTGATTCCTAATTTAAATAGTAGTCAATACAAAAAAGATTTTTTTAACAATAATATATTTGGAATAACATAAAAATTCCTTAACAAAAAAAAACTCGAGATGGTCAAGTTGTTGCCAAATTACTTTTGTCAAACTCATCTTTTGAGATTCTTGTAAACCTCGACGATAAATATTTTCGGATTCATAGTTGTTACTATAAACTTTATTATTAACTCAATAGATGTCGTTAAACGAACTGAAATTATATTTTCATTCGATGCAATTATTGCTTTTTATAGAAATACAAATTATTTTAGTTAGTAATCTATGATACAAATTATAAACAATACTTATAATGGAAAATCATAATGGAAAATGGTCCTTGCATAGTAAACCACAGAATGAAAGTTAATTTATTTCATTAATCTGTAAAGGGGCATCTCAAAATTCGTAGAAGTCTATAAATCATGAACAAAAATTATGATCCTGATATTTTAAAGTATGATGAAATATTCGTCGTCGTCAGCCGATGGACGTCCACTGCTGGACATAGGCCTCTTCATGGGATCGCCACACCACACGATCTTGCGCCGTCTGGATCCAGTGGCTCCCTGCGACCTTTTTGAGGTCGTCTGTCCACCTCGTAGGGGGTCTACCGACGCTGCGCTTTCCGGTGCGGGGTCGCCATTCCAGCACCTTACGACCCCAGCGCCCATCGGTTCTCCGCACTATGTGCCCCGCCCATCGCCACTTCAGCTTCGCGACACGCTGAGCTATGTCGGTGATTTTAGTTCTTCTACGGATCTCCTCATTTCTGATTTGATCTCGTAGAGACACTCCGAGCATAGCTCGCTCCATCGCCCGCTGAGCGACTCTGAGCTTTCTTATAAGGCCCATAGATGAAATATTAACAAGTTATTATTGGCAGTACTATTATCAAAAGCATAAAATATAATTATTACATTAAAAC
Source organism: Morpho deidamia (assembly GCA_947086505.1). Taxonomy (NCBI): domain Eukaryota; kingdom Metazoa; phylum Arthropoda; class Insecta; order Lepidoptera; family Nymphalidae; genus Morpho; species Morpho deidamia. The sequence continues at coordinate 9,269,060 of CAMTZC010000007.1, read as the reverse complement.
AAATATAAAATATATATATCACAATTTTCTTTATATTTAAACAATTATAAAATCCGGAGGATTTATACAAAAATTAATAAGTATTGGCAGCATTGGTTATTTACATAGTAAAGAAATTTGGGGTTTCCCCAAGTAGAATTCAATATAGAGTAGAATCTTGGGATGTGACTTGGAGTGGAAAAATCGATTAATAAATAATTGATTATTCTGTTTTCTATATTAATAATTGTTTCTTTGTCGGACTATTTAAAAATGTGCTTTTTGGTTTGAATATATAATTAGAATAAGAACTAATAAAATGGACGACTACGAATAAAAAATAACATGCCTTGTTTGTTTGCGAAATTCGATTAATTAAGATGTGTAGTTTGGCTACATTGGTCTCATCCACGAGGAGGGTTAACAAATTTGTCAAGAGGGGGTAAGGGTAATTTATATAATAGATTTTTTTAAATCGGTTTAAATAATTGTTTAATGCGAAAATATCGAATCGAACAATCGATTAATATAAAAATCGATTTTTATCATCCCTAGTACAATCTATGATAATGTGATTACGTCAAATTTGTTTATATTATAATTTTCAGACCGTCCACGATCCACCCGTCACCGTGCTAATAATGAAAAATTTCCATTATGAGGAGTATGCTTCAAAAGTGTATTTGTTATTGAAAGTATTAACTGTTTCAAAATTTGTTTATTGTCCTTATTAGTAGTTTCGTTGGTCTTTTCGTTAACATAATATTAGAAAAGTTGTTTCGAAGATGGCTAATACTGATGAAAATAGCCTATTGGCTCTGGAACAGTCCATGGAAGTAGAGAGGAATCAAGCTGAACCACAAGTCCTTTCACCAGTACAAATACAGCAGGAATATTTTGAAAATTTGCCTGATTATGACTGGGTGAAGTGAGTAATTTTTTATGCTTAAGATTAGCTTAAATAAAAAGAATTAAAGAAATACTGAATTTCGAAAATATTTTTCCGCGAAACTAACTTAAGGACTGTGGGATAAGAGCAGGAGAATGAAGAAAATTGATTCTACCTATTGTATTTTTTAATACTGTTCTATGAGTTCTATAATACCAGTTTTGATTATACATGATATTAATAGTTTATTTTATACTTCATTCAAGTTTTATTCAAGTTTACGTAATAAAAATTTTGATATATTGTGTGTAACCGAAACTTTGAAATATATAATTACTCTACTGCTTATCCCAGTGTGTATTTTTTGCCCAGCTTCATGACTAAAAAATCACTCATGAAATATGACACAGGCATAAAACTTCCAATACACATTAAAATAAACAGATTTTATGCAATAGTGCTTGATTAATAGATAATACTGAAATTATAATACGAATTTTAAAAATAGTTCCACATTTTAGCAGTATAAATAAATAATATACTGTGTGCTTGTTTGTAGATGTCAATCTTAGAGCCATGATAACCTTCAAGTAGTCTATTCTATGTATTTAAATCATATAATGTTTAGGTCTATCATAATCTGAGGCATGAAATGAAAAATTAATCTAACCAATATTTCAATTGATGACAATCGCTACTTTATCTGTTTATGTAGCTTTCCAATTACTGCACTGAATATAACCACTTTTTTAGAAGTAAGAACAATTACAGAGACAAATAGATATTGTTTTACAATATATGATTACACAACAGAAACTAAAGCAACTGTAAAAAAAATTAACTCTTTTAATACTTTGTTGTCAGTCAATGTTAATGTATAAAACCTGGCTGAACTCATTTCTTATTTTATTGACCAATCCTGGATAGTTTCAAGCTCATCTAGGGCTCTTATTCATGAGCTTTTTATAGAGTGGCAAAATAGTTGTGTCAGCTTTAAATTTTATTCTGGCTAGTAATCCAGTATAAATAATTCATGTTACATAATAATTAAACATTAGATTAATTAATGATTAGCAGGAATTATTACTCATTTTGTATTTACACAATGATAATTTGTTACATGTTATTCAGTAGCATTACTTTATCATGACTATGTTAATTTTTTTAGGTATGAATTCAGCAATAGAAAGTTTTTGTTACAAAACATCGCCTTTGCTTTATTTGGTAGTCCAAGCTTTGAGGGGGACATGACACTTTCTTTAGAAAATGTGCATCTAGAAGGGTACACATCAAGACAAAAGGAAAGTGTAATGAATGTTTATGAAAAACTGTGTGAGCAAAGTAAGGATGTATAACAATTTTTTCTTAGTTGATATATGTTATGGTTTGTTTGCATAAGATCAAATTGAATATTTTAGTCTTCACATACTCGATAAAAGTGATATTTCTAGTAACTGGAAGGTTACAAATAGCTGGCTATACTGTAACACTGTCGGTACAGGGTTCTCTCCTTGTAGAAAAGTATTAGAACTTATGCAGATAGTCAGGTTACACATAACAGATATTCATTTCGCAATGACTTTTCACAAAATGTTATGTGACACATATTCACAATGAAGCACTTTTTGTATTGTCAATATCACTTAACAAAATTATTTCTTTAAATTTATATTTGCAATTTATCACACACTTTTCGGTGAAGGAAAACATGGTGAGGAGAGAACCTGCATATCTCTAGAGAATTCTGTAGATATAGTTTATGTAACCTACCAATTCACATTGAAGCAGCGTGGTGGGTCATAGCTACAACCCTTTTCTCTAAAATGGAAAGGTGTATGCCTAGCAGTGTGATAATAAAAGGCCTTTATTACTTATACTTTTTAATTTATAGGTGCCAGGCCTTTGAAAATTTAATTTTATATCTGCACTTTGAGTAACAACAAAGTGTGTATTATGAATAGGTAGAGACACTTATTGTGCTGTAAATTCATTTTAAAATTAGGTAGTGTCTATGAACTGACCTTTTTTGTACACATGAAATAATGAATTATATTGCATCATCCAAAGTATCTCATTTTACGATTCTAGATTTACTGATGTTTTAGACTTACTGGTCTACATATTAATATTGCTCTTTGATACATATATTTGAAATAGATATCTTAGTATAAAATAGTAAGATTTTTTGTATAAAATGACAATGTACCTGTTTTCAATATAACTTTGTCATTTGGAGTCTTTCTGTTGTAATATGATGAAAATTAATAATAATTTTACTTTACTAATAATAATCCTCTTCAGTGGTTGTTTGAATATTGAAAAAATATTTATAGAATTGTGTAATAGGTGTTAATAAAATGTTAACAAGTGAACTTATAACAATATTTCATGGCCCTAACCGTTGAGGAGTTCCCTTGTCAGGAGCCAATCTTGGCAGCAGCATCACTTCATGCTTATCATAAACATGCATTGTTGTTGGGACTGGACTAGTGTGTAAAAATTTCAGCTCAATTAGACACCCGGAAGTGGGTCAAATTTAACTTGCAAGTCAAATTTAACTTACATACATACACTGCAAGTAAAATAAAAGTTTTTAATACAATTAAAGTCATCTTTGCATTTTACAGGTAAATATTCACTTAACAATGAAGACATTTACATGTCAGTGTTGTTGATTGTTTGTGTGAAACCAAAGCCTCTCAAATTCTATCAGTTTGAACCTTCAAATCACTGGTTGGACTTGCACCAACGAACTGATACAGATATTTGGTGCACAGCTGTTTTTCGAGTCAGGAAATGTATTCCTACTACAGTTGGCGGTAAATATTTTGGGTTACTGCCTTACTTCTAAAATTATTTTTTTTTTAAATTTATTTTTTGAACATACCATTACCTTAACAGGTAGCCAATGCTATAATGGAGTAAAACAACTTATTTTGTCTTAAAATCTATTATACTATAGTGTATTATTATATAATGTATTATATAGGTCTCGTAATATTTTGTTAAATCAAATCAAATCAAAATAATCTTTATTCTAATAAGTTCTTTCAAGAACTTTTGAATTGTTAAGGATCAATATGATTAATGAAGCTACAAACTGGTTTGAAATGTTACTGTTACTGAGAAGAACCAGCTAGAAACTCTGTGGTCAATCTTTTAAACATTTTCAATTTTATATCATTAAACTGCTGTCTTGTAGGAAGCTGAAAGGATTTCAGATCCAGGCATTTTTATCATCCAAATAATCTTCAATTTTGTAGCATGTTTTATGTATAAGCAAATTTCTTACACTTAATGAAATCCTTTATTTAATTTATTTTAAATTTAAATTTTGTTTAATACAATTTAGTTACCATCTACGTATGATCACACCAAGTTTAGTTTCTGATTTTGATACTTTGTTATCTAACAAATGTAATTAATCATAAATATCTTTTATTTATTTCTATGTTCTACTGATTTCTTATTAAAAAACTTTATTTTAATGTTTCAGCCAAAACATGCAAAGTTTACATAGACGAAAATGCAAGAGTGTATCAGAACTGGGAATCATACTTGTCTAATAATACTCTACCAAAGTGTGTCATTGTTGCTCCGCAAGATGGTGAATATGAAGGTGTATTAACTGAGGTATATCAAATCATTTTTGCTCCTACTATCTGAGTATGTAAAAATTTAATAATATATGTTTCTCGCAGTCTAAGATTAATCTTTATTAAGGTTATTTTTTGTGTAAATTTCTTGTCAGTGTTTCAATTATTAAAGATGTTCCAGGGGCTTTTTTTATTATTGTTATAACCTGTGGTGGTACTGAGGTTAGGAGTAGTGCTTTTATCTTTTAATCCATCAAAGACTATATGGAATCTATTGAATGTGACTATTGTTGAATTCAATTATAGTTTACAATAACAATAATGCATTTTACAAAACCTTGGCCAGTTGGCCAGTCCAATTATTAGAGCACTGTCAAATCTGGTCGCGGGTGTGATTCCCGCCGAGGGCCAACATTTTCTATAAACAACTTTTTGGTTCTTGATTTAAATATGTATTTAAAATTATATATGTATGTAGTTTATATACCGGCTATCTGTCACCCATAACAAAAATTAAGTTACTTTGGGGACAGATGACTGTGTCATATTTTTATTGTTATTTTTTTTATTTAGGTATAAATAGGAATTTCCCGATCTTCTTAAAAATTATTTCTTAAGTAATTATTTTTGGGAAAATTTATATCAATCATTGTTTGAAGTGTTAAGTAAATATCGTGTCTCTGTAATTTAGAAATATGAAGGAAATATATTATATAAGTATTGAATGTTTAAATTAATTTTTTAATGGATATGATTTGTAGTTGGTAAGCCTCGTAAATCTATATCTATACTAATATGTAAAGCTGAAGAGTTTGTTTGATTGATTGCTTAAACGCGCTAATCTCAGGAACTACTAGACAGAATTGAAAAATTCTTTGAGTGTACGATAGTCCATTTATCGAGGAAAGCTATAGGCTATATACCATCACGCCAAGATGAATAGAAGAGGAGCAGCAATATAAAATTTAAAGCTTTCCTTGCGTGCGCTAAGTAAACGGTGAAAGTTTTAAAAAATCATGTATTACAAAATTGTTTCCCTCTAAAAGTTCTTAATAAAAACCCGCGACAGCATATGTCTAGCTTTTAAGATTAACCCACTTCAACTATAATTAATATGTGTTATGGTTTACTCAAATAATGAGACTGCAGTCTACGCGAACGAAGTTACGCTTAAAAGCTAGCAAATGATATGACTGATGTAGACGAGGCTGTCATACAAGGTCTTTTTTTGTAGGAGATATACGCGGTTAAGCTAACAGTTACCCCATCTTCGGCTCTTGGGCTGACAGCACGTGTTCTAAGTTCAGCGGACAAAGCAAGCACAGTAGCTTCTTTAGGAGCAGTAGGTGTCCTTGGTGTGGCTGCATTTACACCAGTTGGGCCAGCAGTGCTTATTGGAGCGACTGTGGCCACAGTTGTTACTGGGATATATGGTCTGGTTCGATCGTCTATACACCTGCATGATAGACGTATACATGAACAGGTATATTTCAATAACTTCATTTATATAAATATAATTTAATTGAGATCAGCAGGCCTACCATGAACTCTTATTGGGACTCAATTGAAGACGTAAACGAAAAACGAAGATTTTTTTTTGCTTTTTCATACCATGATGTCTTAATGAGGCACACTTTAAGACGTTGCTGAATGAGCGTTCGGAATTCATCCTAAGAACATGTATGTAAAAGAGTTATCTATAGTTCATATAACGTTATCCTTTTCAAACATTACGACCCCAATGCAATTCACACTTCATGGTCTTCAATTGAATCGAAATAAGAGTTCATGGTAGGCCTGCTGGGTTTGTTAGTAGGCCTACTACTAGGTTGACTGACCTGGCGCGACGTGATTGTTCAAAAAACAGGAGAAAACAATAACATTGTTGTTCTAACTCCCTAGCATCATAATATTTAGTTTTTGGATCAAGATTATTTATCGTTTAGTGTTTCGTAATAGGGTACGGTCGTTGATCTCTATAAAAATATTTTTAAACAATTTGTTGGTTCTTCGAGCCTGGGTGTGTATTTGTATTTGAGTATGTATTTAAAATTATATATGTAGTATATCTACCAGTTGTCCGTCTCCCATAACACAAGTATTAAGTTTCTTTGGGGACAACCATCTATGTAAATGCCCCATATATTTATTTATTATTTATAATGTATTTTAGACAATAAGTCCGTCAGACGCCGATGCACGTGGTAGTTGGCTGAACATAGCTGCTTCAAGCGTTGGCCTCGCTGCCGGTGCTGCTAGTGGCTTACTATCGAAATCGGCAGCAGCTGGCACTAATATGACCAAAGTGAGTACTGTTTATTAACATTTATTGATAAGTATATTAATTATGAGTAAGTATATATATATATTTTTAATATATGAGTCACTTAACACACACAGTCATCCATCCCTAAAGTAAGTAACTTAATACTTGTTGTTTTGTATAAATTCATGCGACCGGCCGGATCAACGACCTTCATGCATTCGTTCGATTGCTGAAGTGAGCCAACGGGTTCGGGAATCGGCCAAGTACATTCAAGCGCACACACACACACGTACACATATACACGCAGTAATTCATGAGGCCGGACCGCATACAGCTGACGGCCGCATAAGGTAGGTTGAGACGCCGAGACGACGGGCCCAGGTCTCGGAGGTTGTTTCATCCGCCCGCACGTTTGTGCAGAACACTTGTGTTATGGGTGACGGACAACTGGTAAATATAATACAAATAGTTTTTTTTAATCTTTTTTTTTAAAGGGCTTGTTCTAATCTACTTCCCTAGCGGCATTTAAGTGCAGATTAGAAAATATTTGTCTCAAGTAATTTAAATTAAATTTAGTAGCATCTTCATCATCTACTTATTTTACCAAAATTAATTCATAAATTATAGAGTAAATTTTAATTACTATCATCTATATTGCATGATTTTTTAAAATCCTTTGTGTATTATGTGTAAATATTAATATATGTATATAGTTTTTGGTTATTTTTCTTTTTCTTAGATTCTATTTTCATTATCCATATTCCACTAATTGTCCTTTTTTTTCTGTCACTCAAAAGTTGGCTGGTAGAGATCCCTTTTAGGGATAAGTCCGCCTTTGTACATGTGCTATTTTTTTTTCTCTCTCTTCACATTATGTATCTACAATAAAGAAATAAATAAATACTTTTCTTTGTAGAATTGGAAAAGATACCTAATTAGTCATAAATCTGGGTTAATTCTACAAGTATAATCGTGTATTTCTAAGTATTATCCCTGATTGTTCCTTAAACTGTTTTAAATAGTGACTATGAGAAAAGATTTTCACGATATGAAAAATTAAAAGTTTGGTTCTTTTTAGACGGGTCAAGCTCTAGCCGTATCAGTAGAAGTTCTTCGTCACGCAAACCTAGTAGCTGGTGGTGCGGGCGTACTCCACAGTCTGGTTCATATTATCCACAAGGTAAGCTATTCAAAAGTAAAATGCTATTAAGTTTATTTAAAACAATAACTGATCAGAGGGTAGATCAAACTTGTATTCATCATCTTGGTCTAATCACGTAAAAAAGAGCTGCATATAGATATACCCTCATTTGCTTTGTCTTTAATTCTATATTGATTGTATGTAATTAGGGTACATTTTAGACTGACTTCATTACTCTAGTATATTAACTGTATGATAATTATAATGTCCTGATAAAAAGCACGCACTTTTGAATCTTCACTTAATTTGATTCTACTGAGAAGAACCAGTAAGAAACTCGGCAGTCGACGTTTTTAATATACGTAATTAAATTGTGTTGTGTTTTTTACTTTCATCATATCATAACTGTTGTAGTATTCAGTTTATAAATAAGGAAATTTTATTCAAACTATGTTAAAAGTGGCGTAAAGTACACTGCCGCAGCCTCGTACTGTTGTTAGCGGGGCTACATGTCAAAGGGCACGATCCGGAGTGATAAAAATAAAGAAATGTTAATAAAATTAGTAAAAATGGAGTAAGATTTAACCAATCCACCATCATGTTTCTCTTTTATACAATGTATATTACTTACTGTTTAATACGTTAAATGTCAGGCTAATAATGCATGGCTTGCTAATAAATGAATGAATTTCGCAATGTGTGATGTATATTCTCGTGTAATATCATTTATCAAAAAACCATTGATTGAATTACTAAAATTGATTATTCATGACGCATTTAATATACCTAAACTCACTGGTGAGACTCACGGCGTTTTAAGGCACTGTTATTTTATTTGCTAATTCTTGTTGCAGTAGTTCGTTATTTCTGAAAAAAAATATTGCAAATCACCGCTTGACCCCCATGGCATTCAACGTGCTAACAATAATTTCATAATTGTTCACAGTATCGAAAACATGGGGAAAAACCAACGACATTAGAACTCTTCCAGTTCTCGGCTGCAACACTTTTCTTTTGCCACGCCGTGGTATCTAATCGTACGGCGCAAAACATCATCGAAGACGCTCAAGCAAATACCCTCAACGAGTACCGTAACACTCTTAGAAGTAACAGGCACAGGTAAGTGATATGAAATTTATAAAAAAAAACAACTCTAAATCAGACTGAATATGTGGGATAAATAAACGCATCATCGTCCATTCCCGAAATAACGTAATACTTGTGTTAGGTGACAGAATTGAACACATAGTAGTCATTTCAGCACAAATAACACTATATTCGATATTTGCATGTATGATATTGTCACGAACATGCGAAAAGAGTTCGTAATGTGTATGTCATAGAATTGGATGGTGGCAGTGTTACGAACATGCGAAAAGAGTTCCTAAACCATATTTCATAGAGTTCAAATTTAATCTAATTCTCTGGAACATTCGACGTGTTTACCGATAAACATGTTTACAAGACTTGTTTACGATCTTTTCAAGGTCTCGCGAATGTTCTCGAAATCGGTTCGTTCAATATATAAGCAGACGTATCGTGTACCTCGACGTTCAGATTGCGAATAGCAATGAAGAGTGAATAAACAAATTAAAATAAAAGTGAAATAGTAATGACCTCGGCGTTCTTATTGGACAACGAACTGTATAGAGACTAAGTACTAAGTTTATAGTAAAAGGTTGAATAAAGTGTTTTAACGAATCACCAGGTATTTTCATCCAAATCCAGGAACCCCTGTACGTAACAATATGAAAAATTAAAATACTCGGTGTTTTGTTCAATGTTCTGGCATCTTAAAGCGAATTCAACGTTTGTGATATCATTATTATATATCGCTACATGCAGTTTTTATCGTGTAGTTGGTTTTGAACCGCGACTAATTTTGAGGAAACATTCCAGATTGTGGTATTTTGGTATTTAATATTTCGATACGTTTAGGCATACCCAATACCATATTGTCGCATTACTCCGGTGTAATGAAATGCCACTGTTCCTATATTTCATGCCACAAATTAGTTGATTGTTGTTTGAGGAGCAAGATATTCAGTTTTCAACTCTATTTTCAAATATTCCAATTAAATTTTTTCTTTAACATTTTTTTTTAAACATTTTCAATTAAATTTTACATCACATTTTTCATGTTTTGTTTTGTTAATTTTTTTTTTAATTTCGAGGGTGTATAGGTTATATTGACCTCCAATTCGGATTCAGTGGGTCGAAATACGTACCCATAGGTCGATCTTTTTTTTAAATTGAAATATTGATTTTTACAACGCCAGAATTTATTTACAGGAAAATGTTTGATAAGATAAGCGGCGAAACCCGAAGAGTCCAGGGTATCGTTCAAGGTAACACTGAAGTGATACGAGGAATTAAGAACATAGTGAACAAAGACCAATTCTTTGCAGACGCACTTAAAATAAATAAAAATTTGAATCAGCATAAGCTTAGAATATCTATGACCGCCGATGGTCAAGTTAATTTGAACGCGATGCATAAGTTTAACCCTTCAGATTTATATAATCTAGGTAGAAATGGTAGAACTGAATTGTTTTCTTCTCTCGGACCAGCAAACGTCAATACAGCTAATGCTCCAACTCGTATAACACCGTCCACAGTATCAGTTACTGGTTATTTTGATAGGGAAGAAGAATCTAGAGATATTTTAGTAGGAGTTCATCCCGGGGAAATCATACGAATTGGTACATTATTGGTAAGGGTGAGCACATCTGGGGCTGAAAATATAGCTTCACTGCTGCAAAATCTAAGTCAAGAAGCCTACGCTAGTTTAATGACCGTAGCTTTTAATGTTCTATCAAAGTTGCTACCAGAGGATATTGCGAAGCTGAGATTATTGAGTCCGGATGAAGATTTGATCTTACAGATCGTTAAATTTATCTTCAACTATTTGAAACACCAGAGACCTTTTGGTGATCCTTGTAGGGAAACTGATAACGGCATCATCGTAGTTCTCGCTGAGTTCTTTCAAAACGGCATCGTCCGTCAAGAAACTATTTTGCGTTTGAAAGATCACCTCTTAAATTGGGTTGAAAGTGAGATGAATCAGAGAAGGCAACAATCTCCTAATAAGAAAAGTGTTGTATGCACTAAATGTGGTGGAATTTTATTTGAATAATTTTTGGGAAAAAAATTAAACTGAAAATTAAGTATTGGCACATAGGGCACATATTAGATGTTTATTTTAAAATTGGGGACAGATTAGTTAGAAATATTCACACTGAATATCGTTTATTTAAACACTATTTTATAGTGTTTATATTTTATATTTGTAGCGTCAATTTACATAAATTTGCGTTTTTTTGTTATGATTTATATATCTTATGAGATGTTAGAGAAACACGCATTAGCGCAAATGTGATGAAATTAATGTAGGTCTTATATATTAATACAAGAAAACGAGAAAAAATTATAATAATAAAGTGTAACTTTATCATTATTCTTATTAATTGTGTATTATATGGTACGAAACAAACTCCCATCTATGTTTTTTATCTATATGAATTCTGAGTTTAACAAAAATGGCAAAATATCTCGTTTTTATAACGATTGCAATATACAATCATAAAGTTTATAAAGTGTTAACATTTAACTAAGTATTTATCGAAACATATCAACGTCAGGGTAACTATAATATTTAAGCATAAAAACCTATTTTAGAAGAAACTTACTGATGTAATCGAAGTTATAAAAGTTATAATTTATTAGAATTCCCAGTTCTATAATCAGATTTGTTAACCAGTGTTTTGTTTTTGTATATGAGGTAGTTCTGTTATAAATTGTGAATACTATATCCAAAACAATTTTAAGGCTACTAGGGTAGGTTAGTTTAGACATGGCTTATTATGTCTAATAGTGGACACTTATTCAAGGGATTCCCATAGGATATTGTTAACTAGATTCCAGCTTCTTGCAAATTTTTGCGAGGTGCAGTTAGTTAATCGACCAAAACTGAACCAGGACACATGGTCTAACGCACGTTTTGTCCAAGTTCAAATCCTAGTCAGGCGATGTTATCCACGATTAAATCGCAAATCGATGCCCATAAAATTATTAATACTCGAGTAGAGGAGCTATAGGCAGCTCTGTAAGTGATAATGCAACAATAAAAAATGACAGGGAAGATAAAACTGTTATAGCTATCTTATCACATAAAAGAGAGAGACAGATACAGCCTCATTTGCTTTCTCTTTATTGTATTAGGTCACATTTTAGGCTGGCTTCCCTTATCCAATATAATGACTGTATGGTGTTTGTTACCTCACTCATGTGGATTTATAAATTCTTATGTCAACTATAAACTATTTTGCGCAAAAATTGATGGAACAATAGTGATGGAATAATACTTGCTTGATACTTTTATTATCCCTTAACATTAAAGTATTATTAATTATAAAAATAAACAATTAGAAAAGTCGCTTCGGGTTAGTATGTAATTTCATAGTAATTATAATATGTGGTAATGACCCAAAGTTATGTTAAGCGATCTTTAAAAGAGAGCTGTGATATTTAAAAAATCAATGTATAATCAAAAATATTACGTATTATAAGCACATACAAACTGAAAAAGTGCCTTGCACCGCCATTGATCTAAGTATATTTTATTATTGGCTTACAATTATTGTTTATTATAATTGGAATAAATATATATATTAAAAAAGTGTTTTATTCTATAAACCTATTTGTTTCCCAAAACGGGGCACACAAGGCTCATTTTGATTGATATCAAATCAAATTAAAATAATCTTTACTCAAGTAAGTTATTTCGAGCATTTTTGAATCGTTAAGGATCAATATGATTAGTGAAGCTACAACTGGTTCGAAATGTTGCTATTACCGAGAATAACTATCAAGAAACTCGGCGTTTAATCTTTTAAACGTAATGACTACTTTTTTTGGAATTATAGTGTATGAAAAATATGAATGGAAAACATTAATAATAGAAACTATGTTCGTTCGGATCCCAAGGTTGCTGAATTGGCGAACCTTTGCTACTAAAGTAAATAAATCTTAAAATATATAAAATACTGAAGCCAATCTTTATTTTGAAAAAGATTTATCTTAATTCGAGCAGCATAAGTGACCAACGTGCATTAGAGGACCTTCATATCTTAAAATCAAATACCCATATGGCTTAATTATTACTTTAATATTATTCTAAAAGACCATATTATTAAGATCAAGTCGTGAAACTATAAAATTACTCAGGATTATTAGATATAATTGGCTTATTCAAAGATTCCTTTTTCATTTCTGCAGGCGAAGGTGGCGGGTTGTATTCGAAAAATTTTGCAATGAAATACCTGAAATACGTTTTTTTTATTTAGCGCACTTCAGTGGAATTTAACTTAACGCATTTTGCGGTTATCAATATTTAAATTAAATATTTATCAGTTTTGTAACTACAATTAACATTCATGAATGCCAAGTATCCGACAGCTATGAAAACTACTAGCGATGAGTATAGTTACCAAATAAGTTATTTCAATGATTCGCCTATTTAAGTGTAGATATTTATGGTAAATATACGAATCATTTTTTTTTTCCAAAATAACAACTTTTTATCTTAAACTCTTCATAGGTATCATATTAAGACTGAAGGACTCAAACCAAGTGATCGTGGTTCTTGCTGAAAGTTAGACTAAACGAATTCTATCGTTTTCTAAAGCATCGGCCCAAAGTATAGTTATAGGAGAACGCCAATTGTATAAATATACACATCCTTTTCTATTTGCATTAGTCCAGGATTCAAAATACTAAACGCTTTCTCTAGCTAGGGCAGCAAATTCCTATTTTTGGATTCTTAGTTTGAGAGTGGTAATCGACAGTTTTAAGTAAGCCGTTTCTTACTTAAGTTTGAAATTCTAAGTCTCTCCAGTCGCAAATTTTTCGCGCAATAAAACAAGCAAATATTATACAGTAGTTAACCAATTACCAAACAAGAATCTCAACTGTGATGAGGAAACAAGCAGCAACTGTCTGCGCGGCTACCAGAGCTGGTTCGTCAGAACCTCGCAGCACAGCTGCCAATAATGCATCACTAGCATCGGACGCTGTTTCTAACGCAACAACCAGTAATGCTGGAGCTGCTAGCCATCGGGCACCACGGCGCCACCAAGATTGCTAGGGGAGAAAACGTAGGTAAGGTTAATGTAACAGCCAACCGAAGTTTCTTGTCCCATGTCTTTTTTTATTTACGCAAACAAAACAATCAAGCGAGAGTTTTATCATTTACTATTCTTGAACTGTTAAGGAAAGTTCACTACGCTCAATTCGTAAGCTTTGGAAAGACATGTTCTTTCTACTCATATAAGATACCTTTGACATAACGGCGATAAGAAGTAAGACAGACGTTGAGGCTGTCACAAATGCACTTAATTTGCCGTATCCCATCACTAAGCGTATAGTTGGTTTCGTAATTCTGAAATAATTAATACAGAGCAGCATGAAGGTTCATGATACTATACTAAATAAATAGCAAAACAAATTTCTGCCTTACACCAGGCTTTGCACTGTTGTTGTATTTGGCGGAATATTTGTCTTTATTATAAATTCGTCTGGCGTAAATAAATACGAAGCCTTTTACTCGTAATTATCTTATTATCTCATACTAATTTACACATTAATTATCACTCTTTAGTTATGCACAGATCACAGTGAGAAAGTTGTTATTACAATTCAATAAGACAACCGTAATGATTAATTACGGTTGTCTTATTGATCAAATATGAGCTGTAGGTACATATTTTATATGCAGCCAAAAAATTGATTTTCCTTTCCGAACTTATGAATATGACATTATCTTTGGCATAAAAGAATTTATTGAAATAGTTACGTAACCAATAAGCTGCATATCTATAAGAATAGAGAATTATGTTTCTACTAATCCTCATTGAAGCAGCGCCGTGGGTCTCATCACCAACTCGTCTCTGCAAAATCGGAGAGAGAAGACCTATTCCCAAGACTGGGATAGAAATAGGTCGTTACTAATTTAATTAACCCAACAAATGTAGCTCCTCGATACAACGGTTACACGTTTAGAATTAACCTCACCGTCTTGCAAAGCTAACATTATTGAGCTTCTGTGTAACGTCCTCATCATCAAGTTCCAACTCAACTGGCTGTGAAGCGAAAGCGCATGCTGACATAGACACTCCTAAAAGAGCCACTAAAAGTGCGCGCAATTTTACCCGAAGACCATCATTATTTGGATCATTCACTGATTTTATCTGAAATGTAGGTATTTATTCAATCAATGTTTTCTAATAGTATGTTCAAGGTAATTATTTCACAGGCAAAACACCACTATCGAAATAATGGAAGTATTGGGAATTATATTAAATTGCAATCCGTACAAAAAAATTAAAGGCTCAATGTTCGTTGTATTGTAGATAGCTCCAACAAGCTGTACGTATATGATATGGTACGTATATGGTATGATTATGTAAGTTTCAAGATAATGTCGGAAATAGATTCCATAACATGCTAGTCCTGAGCTAAAAAATACATATTATAGTATCGTATGCACAACATGGAAAACAAAAAAAATGGAAAAGATTGCCGGTTACCCTTGCTAAATAAGAATAACGCTGAAGTAGACAAAAGGAAATTTATGACTAGCTTGTCACTTAAAAAGTTCTTCCATCCGCTTTAATACGTACGTGGCTACAAAACACTTACATTAACAGACAACACAAAATATATTTTCAGACTCTACGCAATTTAAGTAAAGATGTTTACATCTATTTGTACAATAAAGAGAGAGTCCGTAAAGAGTTCTTAACAAGCAAGGCTTAGACTTAGGAAGAAAGGCTCTGCAATCATTGGTGGAGTTTTTAAGTTTACGTTGTATGCCCAAGAGCTAAATTTGAATGATGAGGCTTAAATCGAAGCTTTTAGGTTGATTAGGTTCATCAAAAGCTTTATTGTTACAAAAAATATGACATTAACAGTAAAATTATTTCTTACATGAAACCCATACTAAATGTTGGTACTTACAGTATTGCCATTATTCTCATGTTTGAGTCTAATGTTTTCTAAAAGTTTGTAACTTTCGGTTTCCATGTTGTGCTCGATACAAATGAATGGTATGTTTCGGAACACGGTTAAAATGTAAGATTTTGGTATTCCATGAGTGGCACATGAATCGGCATGTAGGACGGTTATTATAATAAGGAAACCACCATCACATCGTCGTTAAAGTTTGTAAATTTTGACGAGTTAACTTTTTTTTATTAAATTTGTCATTACACCTGACTTTTTATATAAAACAAGTAGGCTTAAGAAAATCATGAAGGTTTAATATTTATCTGATCAGTGCGATGTAAAACCTTCATGAATGAAGTATATCCCCACGTAACGTCATCGCGTCGTACTCGTTGCGTTATGACGTAAGTGTCAATTGTGAACGTTTGATACATTTTACAAGTTAAATTATAACCATTTTTTTTTTTCATTTCTTTAACCTTATACAAGACTAAATTAGTTATTCAGTGTTAATATTCCTTAGTTTCTCGTTTTTAACAGTATATAAGTAATATAAAAATTCTTCATACTTCAAAGTATATTTTATATAACCTCTTAAAGATAAAAAGAACATAAACTCGAATAAAGTGTTTATTTGTCTTGGTCTTTCAATACAGTGATATCAACTAAATAATCTATTTGAAGTTAATTCTGCGATAAAATAATAAATACATTTGATTATGAAATACGCATGTTGTAAAATTACAACGGGAGGCGAGCTTGAGCGAATAGATTGTTCTCAATGCAAGAGACCCTATCACATTAAGTGTTTATCTAATGCAAACAAAGAGTTTTCGTATGATCCTGAGAGGAATTGGTTCTGTCCCCCGTGTTTGACTAGAACGGAACAACGCGAAGCTAATCTTACCGCTGGCAGGTTACCGCCACGTGACGACATTAATGTCAACTTGAAAAGAGGAACTTCGCCCACTCATCAGTCCTCGATGATGACTTCAGACAGGAGTGACATGAATAATATAACTTTTGATATAATCAAGGAGGTTCTATCCATGGAAATTGTGAAATGGAAGGCGGAGTTTCAAGTTACTATTAGTAGCTTAATGTCTTCATTACTTCAGCCCATTAAAGATGAAATTTCAAATTTTAAAGAGTCATTATCTTATATGAGTGCCAAATATGATGTTATTAATAGTAAAGTTGAAAGTTTTGAAATTGATATTAAGAAACTATCCAATCATTCTGCACAGTTAAATGATTTGCAGAAAAAAATAGGTGATATTGAACTTGAAAATAACAACCGCGAGCAATGGTCCCGAAGGTCTAATGTTGAAATTTATGGAATACCTGAGAAGAAAAATGAAAACTTAATTGAATTGTTGAAAACAATTTCTACTTATGTTGGGTATCAGTTAAATCCAACTGTTGATATTGATTTTGTTACTCGAGTTGCACCGAGCAAAAGTGATAAGCACCAGATCAAGCCTATCATTATACGTTTTTTGTCGCGTTGGAGAAAGGATGACTTTCTTGCTTTAGTTAAGAAATTAAAACTTAAATGCAGTGACATTGGTTTTGCCGGCAATAGTTCTAATATTTATTTCAATGATCATTTAACTCGTTGTAATAAAGCATTGTTACAATCAACTAAAAAATTAGCTAAGGAAAAAAACTTTGTATATGTTTGGGTAAAAAACTGCACTATAATGGTGAGGCGCTCAGACTCAGGCCCAGTGATACATATTGTAAGTCAGAGAGATTTAAAAAAGATTGTATGAATGTTTTCAGTAAAAGTAATTTCAATATTGGTTCAAAGATTTCTTGCTGGCCTAGTGTGATACACTCTAAATTAGAGTGTTTTGAAAAAGTTTCTATGGAAGTTGGTTACTTAATTACCTCTTATATTTTTATTTTTATTATTATTTTTCTACTATTTTTGTTGTGCTTAATTTTTAATAGTTGTTATTTTCAATTAGTGTATTTTCATTTTTTTCTGATTGTTGTATTTTTAACATATTTTTGTATATTGTTTTGTTTTAATTATAGAAAGGAGTTTATTCTGAGTTGTATAGAAAATAAAAAAAAGTCTTTTAGTAATGTTTTGTTTAACTTTTTATTGTTTTGCTTTAATCATAGAAAGGAGTTTGTTATTGTGAGTTCTATGGAAAAATATAAGAAGCCTTTTAGTTATGTTCTGTTTCCTTTTTTATTGTTTTTTGTAAATTATAGAAAGGAGTTTGTTATGGTAAGCTCTATTGATAAAAATAAGAAGTCTATTAGTTATGCTTTGTTTAATTTTTTATTGTTTTGTTTTAATTATAGAAAGGGGTTTGTTATTGTGAGCTCTATGGATAAAAATAAGAAGCCTATTAGTTATGGTTTGTTTTACTTTAGTTCTTTTATGTGTTACTCTAGTTGTTTTCTATATATCATTCTGAACCATAAATTGTGGCAGCATTTTTATATTGAATTGTTATATGAATTAAGTTTTCATTACAGTGCTTAAATATTTAAACATTTATTATCAGAATGTTCGTGGCTTGCGTTCTAAAACAGATTTATTTTTTAGAAATTTACTAAATATTGATTATGAAATTATTTGTCTGACGGAAACCTGGTTATTGGAAGGAATATATAATGAAGAGTTATTTGACTCTCGGTATAGTGTTTATAGATGTGATAGAGATTACACACTGTGTGGAAAAACTTTAGGAGGGGGAGTTTTAGTAGCTGTTAAGAAGGATTATTTAGTCCAGTCTGTAGTTACTATACCGATTCAGGGTGCAGCTGCTGATGTTATGCAGGTTTCAATTAGACTTTTCTGTAATAATAATTCTTATCTTTTAAATATATATTCATGCTATTTTCCTCATTGTCAATTACAATATGATGCTCTTTGTAGCTGTTTTGAGGTAATCTCACATGATGTAACTAATCACCCCAATGACTATTATTTTATTACAGGCGATTTTAATATTTCTGGTGCTAAATGGCAATGTGAGGAGACGATCATGAGTTTGGTTGATCTTGATTTAAATAATAATTTAGTGTATGCACTTTTCAATTTTTTAAATTTTTGTGGTTTACATCAATACAACTGTATTCCGAATGTCAATAATAGGTTCCTTGATTTAATTATAAGTAATTGTCTTTGTAAAACTTCTAAATCTTTATTTCCCTTAGTTCCTGAAGACAGTCATCATCCAGCTCTTGTAATTAGTCTTAATATTTCCAACCAACAACTCTTAGAATCACCGTTTCAAACATTAAGATTATTTCGTTCTGCTGACTATGATATTATAAATAGCGAAATAAGTAGCATTGATTGGTGTGAATTATTATCTTATCTTGATATTGAAATGGCTGTTAGTGTTTTTTATAACACTATTAATAAAATAATATCTGATTTTATTCCTGTAAAAAAAGTAAAAAACAATGTTCGGTATCCCGTTTGGTATTCTAAATCTCTTATTAAAATTATAAAGGAGAAACTTAAGTACCACAGGAAATGGAAAGTTTATGGAAGAATTGGGGATTATAATACATTTCATTTTTTGAGGCAAAGACAAAAGAAAGTGCAGCTTACTTGTTATGATATCTATATTAAAAAATCTGAAAGTAAAATACTCCAGCATAGTAAATTTTTTTGGTCTTTTGTAAAAAGTAAAAAGAGTTCCGATGGTCTACCAAGTTGTATGTTTTTGGGTGAACAGTCAGCCTCTAATGGTACTGAGGTATGTTCACTTTTTAATGATCATTTCCAATCAGTTTTTGAGCCTTCCACTCACACGGATTATGATATAAAAAGTGATTATTTAGTACAAAATAATGATTTTGTGTCCATTGGTACAGTAGAAATTTCCCCTTATACTGTTTTAAAATATTTAAAAAATTTAGATGTCAATAAAGGTTATGGACCCGATCTTATACCACCTTATTTCCTAAAAATGTGTTGTAACACTTTACATTTTCCTATTTGTTTGTTGTTTAACAAATCCCTTAAGTCTGGTCTAATGCCTCATGTTTGGAAACGTTCATTTGTAGTACCTGTTTTTAAATCTGGTAATAAACATAACATTGAAAATTATAGACCTATATCCAAATTAAGTGTTATTGCTAAGTTATTTGAAAAAGTAATATATGATAGTATTTACCCTATTCTAAGACCTATTTTTATTGATCAACAACATGGTTTTATCAATAAAAAATCGACAGAATCTAATTTGAATGAATTTACTCATAGGGTAACTTCTATGATGGATGATGGCTGTCAGGTTGATGTCGTGTATACTGACTTTTCAAAGGCTTTTGATAAAATTTCTCATCATTTTTTAATTCGTAGGCTTGTTGAAGTTGGTATACACGGCGATCTTCTTCGTTGGTTAATATCATATCTTCGAGAGAGGAGTCAGGCTGTGACTGTCAAAGGCTTTTGTTCATCTTTTGTACCTGTTACGTCTGGCGTCCCCCAAGGCTCTCACCTTGGTCCACTTCTTTTTAATTTGTTTATTAATAATGTAAGTAATAATTTTATAAACTCAAATTTTTTATTGTATGCTGACGATATGAAAATATTTAAGTCGGTTAAATCTAATGCTGATTGCCTGTTGTTACAACATGATTTGGATAGTTTTTGTCAATATTGTTCTTGCAATGGTCTCAATCTGAATATCAATAAATGCAATGTTATAACTTTTTCACGTAAACTTAATTTACTAAAATTCGAATATAATTTGAATAGCACTGTATTAAATAGAGTAACCGAGGTGAGAGATTTGGGCGTATACCTTGATCATAAGCTTTTATTTAATTATCATATTGATTACATAGTTGGTAAAGCCTTTCAAATGCTTGGGTTTATTCTTAGGGTAGGAAAGAATTTTCACAATGCTTCTACTCTCGTTATTTTGTATAATGCTTATGTCCGCTCTATTCTTGAATATGCTTCCACTGTTTGGAATCCAATGTACAACAAGTATATTGACCAAATTGAATGTATCCAAAATAAGTTTTGTAAACATTTAACTTTTATGAATAGCCTTCGTAACATAAATTCACATAAACATAAACTTAAACTTTTAACTTTACAAGATCGCAGAACGTTGAGAGACGAACTTTATTTGTATAAAATTTTAAATAATTATATTGAGTCCCCTTATCTTCTGAGTAATGTTTTTATAAGATGTCCTCGTTCTCAATCACGAAAGCAACTTCTGTTTTATACTCCTAAAAGAAAAACGAAATATGCAAATAATACCTTTCTTCATCGTGCATGCAACAGTCACAATAGTGTTTTTATTGACATTGATTTGTTCAACATATCTTTAAATAAATTAAAGTGTCATTCGATGAGTTTTTTCCCTGCCAAATTGTAAGTTTTAATATTTCATATTTCTTTTTCCTTTTTATATAATAATAAATTTAATTTAACTTGTCATCTGTATATGTTCCTTTTTTTTCTTTAAGTTTTTTGTTGTGAAGACTTGATTGGTTTATGGTTTATATTGTTCTTGTATTATATTTATGTATTATGTAACTGTGTGTCTTCCTAATAAATAAATAAATAAATAAGTAAATGTTGTTCACAAGCATTATGTTAGAAATTTATATTGGTATCTATGACGTTATGGCTTTATATGACCTTAATCACTATACTTATACAGTCGTAATATTTAAGGCCTACTGTTTTGTTTTTATGTTTTCATTATTCTCTTGTGTTTATTTTTATTTTTATAGATTGAAATTAATTGTAAATACTTATAACTGTAACTAAGAAAGATTTGATCTTCTATGATTGGTGCTACATAATAATTGGAGACCCGAATAAATTAATAAATACTGCTGACAGTATCGAAAGCACTAAAGGATCGTGTTTAACCATGGAATTGATTCAGCACGTTGCACTCGAAGAGTTTATTAAAATAAATTGTGTTTACAATTAAGTGATTGTTGTTTCTATATGGGACACTTGACTATATTATTGAACTTGACTTGACTAATATTAGACTTCATGATTAATATTAAACGTTTTAACTAGAGTTAAAACATTTAACTTAATAGTTTATTAAATATTTAAGTAATATTTTCTGATTTGAAATAAGAGATAAACTTATATAATGTGATTTAAACATAGTTTACAGCATACTAGTAACAGACTATGCAACGCCCTTAGAGAACTCATTTTTTTGGGTTCTGACATACCAAGTTAACAGTCAAAAGGCTCTTTATATATGTAACTATGGCACGCTAATAAGGAATAAATAAATTTAAAAATATAACGAATTTCATTTATTCTCACACATAGATTTACAGATCACAAATACATAGATACTGTCTAAACGCGCAGAATTCTTGAAGCCAGTTAAATGTCATTAGCAAAATAGCGATTATTTTGTGGTGAAACTTGTATAACATCTTCATATCAATATTGACAAGGGCCATAATAGCATTGAGTAATCTCACACAAATAATTACCCATTGCCCTGCTAAATGCGGCAAGAAAAGCGATGGATTTTCCTAAAAAAATATTTAATTTGTCTTAGATAACTTATAGAATTCTTTAATTTTGGCATATAAACGTAATCATCGAACAAAGTAGAACTATTTTTTATTACCAAAACGAACAATCAATGTTGTTAATTGTTAAGGAAATTTTAATGAAACATGAATTATGAACTCTTACAGTTAGGCAACCGACCAAGAGACAAGAGTATTGAATTAATCCCATAGATGTAGCAATTATTTTTAAGTCATGTACGACCATATCACGTCGTTCGTCATTTTTCGTTTCTCCGCTATTTTCCACTTCATGCAGGGTCTCTCCTAAATGTTTCTTCAAATGATGTATATTGACGCACTGTAAATAATTTTTACCTTTATGGTCAGACATATACATGAAGTAAAGTAAAGTAGCGGCCTTTTACAATCCCACTGCTGGGAATAGGCCTCCTCTCTCCGTTTCTGGAGAGAAGGGTTGGAGGTAAGACCTACTACGCCGCTCCAATGCGAATTGGTAGGTTACACATATCAAAAGAATTCTCTAGAGATATGCAGGTTTCCTCACGATGTTTTCCTTCACCGAAAAGCGTGTGATAAATTACAATTATCAATTAGACACATGAGTTTTAATAGAAAAACTCATTGGTGCCTGCCCGGGTTTGAACTCGTGTTCCCCTCGAAAGAGTCGCACGGTCTCGCCGCTGGGCTATCACAGCTTGACATATACATACTAAGAAAATAATATTTGATAGAATACGAAATTAGTATATTAAGGGGAGTTTGAAAGTTGCGACCTTTATCTATAAAGGTCAGATAGAAAGAAGATAGAAGAGAAGTGTG
Organism: Morpho deidamia; assembly: GCA_947086505.1. Taxonomy (NCBI): domain Eukaryota; kingdom Metazoa; phylum Arthropoda; class Insecta; order Lepidoptera; family Nymphalidae; genus Morpho; species Morpho deidamia. Next base: position 9,245,850 of record CAMTZC010000007.1, on the reverse strand, counting down.
AGATTAACTTGGTATGGTCATGTAATAAGATGAAAATCATGTGACCAAAAGAATTTTAAATATTAATGTGCATGGATGTATGACTAGAAGGAGGCCGAAAACGATTGTCGGAAGAATGATATGATATATTAAAGGAAATTATATAAATGACATGTTATATTAAAGGAGTGATACCAGAGTTGACGAATAATAGAGGAGAATGGAATACGTATTGACACTTAGAGTGGGATAAAGGGATAAGTTGACCTTTGTACTCTGTTTTGTTTATTGATATTGTTTTTTTTACGTTGTTGTATGGTACATAAACAAATAAATGAATGAATAAATAAATAAATAAGAATGATGATTATTATGACGGTCAGACATATATGACGGAAATATTTAATGTAGAAGAAGAACACGAAAATGTATTAACCGCAGTATCAGTATAATGTTATGATGATTTTCACAAGATCATTTTAATTAGGCTGTAGATATATCACAGTAATTGGTCACTAAAAAGGCAAACAAGGATACGATAACAAAATTGATTGGTATCTGAAGAAATTGTATAGAGAAATAAATTGTAAACTTAAAATGGTATTTATAATTGATGGAATTAGGTGCTACTTTGCGGAGAATGATAATACAAAAGTAATAATAATATTGTGTTATAATCCGAATTAAAGCAAATAGAAAATATACGTAATGCTAAATGTTGAGTGTTCTATCCATTTTCCAAACTATTGTTGACTTAGCCATAGTGAATGTGTGCAGTGCTTCGGTATTGTGGTGATGGTGGTGGAGGTTTTTGTATGACGGATAGTAACTCTATATTTAGCATATCATATATTTACTACTTGCTTTATGGCGGATTATAGGAAAAATAATATTATTATTACTTAAAACGTTTTAATATCTACCATTTGGAACCACGTAGACTAAAATGAAACGTAGACTAAACTTATATGTTTTTATTTTTAATTTGTACGAGTTTAAATATTTCTGTATGTGCAATAAAGAGGCTACAAACATACCAAACCAAGAGTACTGTAGACGTAGACGTACGGAATACTAATACGAAAACTAGGACTTTGGCAAAACAATCTAGTGTTAGAGAAATAATGCTTTAAAATTGGACCTATAATAATACTAAAAGGCAGTTTCATTTCACTCTTTTTTAATTTTATTTATTCTAATTAAAGCCATCGTATTAAAAATTCAAAAGCTTCACTGAGTTATTTCGATTTGTATAATTAAGGCACAAACACACATCCTTGTAATGTATACAATATTTTATGATGATATAAAATATCTTTGCATTATTTACGATTTGACATGTTATATGTTCTGGTCTATTCTACATATGATCTTCATCTCTGAATGCGACATTATTGATTAATAATCAACGTCATAGATGATACACTATATTAACGTCAAGAAACTTAATTCCATATTAGTGTATCATCTATGCTTAATTCTACGAAGCTCGTGGAATCATCATAGAGTTATGAAATCCATAGAGTTATTAGAGTTTGAGAGCTAGCCTAAAACGTGTCCATCGATAATAAAGATGAAGAAATGAGAATATTGTAGTGTCTCTCCTATTTATGTGTGATTAGACAAAAAAGTACTTTCATCTTCCCTCTCATAACTTGTTGTGCCACTCTCACTTAGAGGCCTGCCTATGATTCTCCTACTCTAGTAGAATAACTCTATGCGTGGAATCCACACGGTTAAAATATTAGTATTTTATATCTTATACTACTCCAATATGGTACAAAAACATACATGAAGGTATTTAGACAGAGAAAATATCCCAGATCTCTCACTAACTTATAGGAAGCAACTTACTTTATCAATCAATGGAAGAAGTAGACAGAAAAACATTATAATTTTGAATGTCAACTTGTTTTTTTTTTATCTTTACAGTAGTGATTTTAAGTATCATCAAATATCCATCATTCAAAAGTTTTAATTTAACCAAAAATGTACATTGCAGAACTAAGAATGGATTGAAATATTTTACTAAGTAATTTATTTCTATTAAAAGCAACAAAACTTAACAATTTTGAAATTAAACGTAAAACAATAAAATAATAGGTATCTTCAAAATAAACATTAACTATTAACAGCCTTATACAACATTATAAAACACACGAATGTTTTCACAATAAATATCATCTCTTAAAAATCCTGAACATTGACTTAAAAGTGTATCTTTAATCGCATATTTTGGGCTGAGTCTTTGACAACCATCGGAGAACAGTTGAGCCAAAAATGGATGGAGTCGTGTAGACGCCGCTATAAAATATCCCTCTGGGGTTAAAGAAAGGTATTTTAATTTACTTTGTCCATCTTTTGTTGTGTATTTGGCTATACGAATTGTTTTTGAAGAAAGATCAGCCTGAGGAATAGCTTTAGGAAGGAAGTAAGGTGGTCCCATGTCATTGGGAAATCCAATATCGTAGAAAAATAAAACTTGTGGCATATCAAAGTGAGTATTTGAGATATTTGGTATTTTAAACAAATCTAGAGATTCATGCTGCCTTAGTAGTCCATGACTATTCCAACGATTAGTTTTATTAAACTCTTTAGATGAATTCATTTTGTACATGTTTGTTATATTTTGCGATATACTCGTATTTGATTTTGAATTAGTCGTTTGATTTTCTGTTTTTACAAAATCCTTAGTATTGTTCATTTCAGACAATTTAATATCACGTTTACTTCTATGAGTTCCCATAATAGAACTATTTTCTATAATTGTAATATCAGGGTTTAAATCTGCACTAAAAAACGAACATGTGTCGTTTAAAATATGATTAATAAAATTGAAAAACATTGAAAACAATTCACTTTGCTCTTCATTATCAAATGTCTTAATTGCTTCAGCATATTTATCTGGCTCTATGCCATTATTATGTTGTTTTAATATTGCATCAACTCTGCGATCGACAGCTTGATTTTTGTTGAACTGGTTATTAAATGTCATAAGATCAAAACCAACTCCACCATTCTGCCATATCGCATATACTCTAGCGTAGAAAGACAAATAGTTTGAAGGAATAGTTCTCCATTTATATTTTAAGGGCGTCATTGCCATATACTTGCTAAGATGCATTACACTAATGTTTACATTTTGATATCTCCTTTGAAAATCTTTTATTTCTCTTTTATAATTGTGGTCAAAAATTGAATTAAATGGTCCCGTTATTTGCGGCACTAGTCTTTTTATCAATCTTAAGTGTCTAGAAGCTTGAACAGAACTTTGCCAAGAATCATCAATGAGAAAATATACGTTGAAACGTAGTAACGGATATTGTTTTGCCATGAACGATAGATATCGAGAAAAGAGTGCAAATGGTATGTACGCATCTCGAGATACAACATGATGATAAAAAACATCGCCGGCCGGCTTGGAATCATTGCATCTGAGAATAACAACCGGCTGTCTTCTGTAAGCGCTCATGCCTAAAGCGTAGAATACCAAAAAGGAAATTGCCAATAAAATAGCGGTCATCCAACAAGCGGAAACAAACTCTGTAAAAATAATATTTATTATTTTTTATATTTTAACTTACTAATTTACATATTCGCTTTACCAACCGGGCCAACGGCTACACCAGGGATTTTTCGGTGTGCAAGCTACATGCCAAGCCGGAGGAGGGATAGTTGTAGGTACTTGAGCTCTGTTAACATTGTCTCCACCTCCTGTCTCCACTTTCAGCAATGGATATTGTTCATCGCGTTTTATTTGCGGTGCATATTCCATTACGTTGTTTTTAAGTCTGATATAAAAACGAAATGCAATGTATTACAGATACAGATACAGATTCAGCAAACGTTATTTAAAGTTAAAATTTACCTTTTTATTTGGCACTTTTACGAATGAATTCTGAAACTTTGCTCTATTAAGAATAATAAAATGAACTTCTGAATAACGATGCGACAATAAATTTTGAAATTCTCTTTTCAAATAACATGACGTTATAATTTATATACATAGATAAACTTTTCGAACGTTATGTAAGACCTTTTTACTGGTGAATACATTTCTGACAACAAGATTCCCTATTCTCCTGTATTGGTAAAGGTTTTACAAGTTAAAAATGTATTCAGAAGGCTTACACCACTTGTTTTATTCTCCGAAAGCATCCCACCGATAGTCACTGCATCACTATGACGCCAATGTGGACCAGCCTAGTACCATCATTAGTAGGAACCCTATATGATAGGTCCCCTACAAAAGTAAGAAATAATAATAGTAGCTAAATTAATAAAAATAAATATATAATTTAAATATAGGTACTACTTATAATTTGCATACTATTAAAATAAATATGTAAGTTTGTGTTTTTTGTTGTTTCTGCAACGAATAGATATTATATTAATGGACATAATAGAAGAGCCGTAGAGTCCATTCGCTGATTATTTTGGTATTGAAAACAACGCAGATAAAGCTCTTGAATTAAAAATGAAAATGATTGCTTGTTTTCTCTTGCTTTCTTGTTTTATGAATGATATAATGGATTTGCATTGAATTTTAAAATCTATAACGGTCCCAGAAGGAAAGGCTTACATTATCCTCTATTAAATAACTAAAAAAGGGCAAGTCTGCTTTATCCTTTCTTCTTCTAATGTTACTTATTCTTATATAATATATGAGTTGCTAAAGGTGACCCACGCCATAGGATCTTGTGTTCATTGAATCCAGCGGTTTTACATTACACTAACATTTATAATTACTACCTTTATTATTATTTTCATCATCAACAATCAATCACAGCTAACTTTATTTACCTTTCTTTATATTTACTTTTCGTAAGCTTTACTGTGCACAGGTTTTGGCATTCTGCGTCGCTTCGCTCAATTATTTGATATCGTCGTCAGAAATTTTGTCGCATATCTATTTTAACAAATCACTTATTAACTTTAACAATATTAATAATTTACCTTCGTGTTTAAAAAGAAACATATAACTGGGAATAGGTTAAAGAGAAAACCGATTTAGAGTATTAATTCGATATAATGCAAGAAAATGTAAAGTCACTGGGAGACTACATTTCCTTCTAGCAGTAAAACTGCGCAGGTATGGAAAACAAAACACTTATTTCCTTGTTACAAGAATGAATTTTTCATATAATGCTTAACAAAAAAATGTCACGAATTGTAATTCCCCAACAAGTATTCATTTTGATATAACTTTATTACAGCACGTATTTCTGTGCACTTTGACTAGGTAATGATTTTGAGTTTTCTTTTAATCCAACTCTTAATAAATTTCTTGCGTAATGTACGTGGTATATTAACTTTGTAAAGAGGTGTTAGTATTGTTATAACTGTACAGTAGAAATATCTTTTTATAGATCAACAAATTAAATGGAGTAAGCCATTAATGTAAATGTGTTAACAATTAGATAATTACGTTTAATCATTTTGCACTGTGAATTTTAGTGTGTAAAATGTATGAATAATGTCTTAATAAAAAGGCGGTACGTGAGACCAACGAATGTTGATTCAACAAAATTAAAGTGGAAACTATAAACGTGCTAATCAAGATAAACTTAGTCTTAGAACACTGATCGTATTGATGCAAACCCCGAGAATGTTATTCATATATAAATAATTATTAAAAAATATATTTTAACGCACCAATTGTTATGGGTAAGTATTTTGTTGCTATTTCATTGAAAATATTGTTACTTCATTGGATGTAATTTTTAAAGAAATTATTAAATATTGAAAAAATATTTAAGTATATCATTTATTACTGTTTATTTCCGCATTCAAATTCATAATAAATTAAAGTTCACGAATTATACGATTATATAAATATCTAGAATGTGATATATATAGTAATGCATTTCACATATTAATTCTATCAAAGGGATTCACCCTTCATGTAAAAAGGTTTATTTGTTTGTTGTTTGTTTTATTTGTTTACAAAGACAAAAAAATTGTAAACTTTGTTGTTATTTTAGAATGACATGTTATAAAAAAAATTAAAGTAGTCATTGTGCCATAAAATTTTATGTGACATATCTGCAGTACTTCATAATTATTTGAGGTAAAATTATTAGGCTATTTAACGTTTTATTGTCCTTAATAGATATGTGTGTGTGATGAGTTTAAAAAATAATAATTCAGTAACCTTTCTCTACCTGCATTTTGTACATACATTTAAATTGGGTAGGTATTACGATTTCAATCTTCTAGTCTAATAGCATGTTTCAAGTCTTTTTAGGTATTTATTAGTAAGTGGAGCGTAAAACACCGTTTTACGGCTAAGAATTTGCGAAGATAGTGTTCTAGTAGAGTGTTGATCAAACGAAACAATTCTATGACTAAGTCTTGGATACAAGTATCTATTACTTATGTTATAATTATATTGCAATATAATTAAAATAACATAGTAGTGCGTGACTCTTATGATAATTCCGACAGAACTTTTTCAAATATCAATATCAAATCAAAGCAATATGTTCCAATTCTCATTTTACCTTATTAATAAACTAATGGAAGATAAATTGGCATATGTATAACACATTGTCAGATTTCCAGAATCAGCTGATGGCCAGTAATGACTGAAACATATTTAGAAAAACATCCTCTCCTATGCGATGAGTGTACCGATGAAGAATTACATAGTATTGAAAGTGCTGGTCCGAAGTTTCAAAGGCGGCTTCGGCTTAAGCTCTCTAAAGGACGCGCTAGAACGCATGCTCTAGGTGCCGCTGCTATAATCACCCGTTGGCCAGGTATTCAAATTCAAAATATTATTTTTTCAAGTAAACTTGTAAACAAGTGCAGTTCATCCGTCAAGTCTACTTCTTATTCGGAAAGCTTTTCCAAATGAGAAGAACCAGTACGAAACTCGGCGAATGCTCTTATTTTAATCTGTTTTCAATTTTTTTTTCAATCTGTTGGCAAATGGTAAAGCTGAAATTGATTGCGGATTTTTATAATAGAATACTATACAATATTCCACAAATGACGACGGTCGCCACCAAATTTTGCCGTGGGTTACCCGTTTGCTCAATCCGAAAATTGACTGAAAATTTCATTATAATCGGTCGAGCCATTTCGGAGCCTATAAGGAACATACAAACATACTTCCTTTTTATTAGATTAAATATTCGCGACTTTGTTCGCGTCCATTTAAGTTTTGGAAAATTTTTAATTTTGTATTGGTTATCTCGTTCCCGGAGAAAAAACGGAGATTTTTTTATCTTGTAAATAATAATTGTAGATATATATGCTTTCTTATATATATGCTTGACTGGCCCATTGGCGCTGTGGGTAGTGACATCAGCTCCGCGGGTCGCGGTTCGATTCCCGCCGAGGGCCAACATTTTCTATAAACAAATTGTTGGTTCTTCGAGCCTGGGTGTGTATTTGTATTTAAGTATGTATTTAAACTTATAAATGTAGTATATCTACCAGTTGTCCGTCACCCATAACACAAGTATTAAGTTATTTACTTTGGGGACGCATGACCGTGTGTGTAAATGTCCCATATATTTATTTATTTATATTTATTCCATAAAGGCTGTGATAGCCTAGCGGTGAGACCGTGCGACTCTCTAGATACGACATAGGTTCAAACCCCGGGCAGGCACCAATGAGTTTTTCTATTAAAACTTATGTGTCTAATTGATAATTGCATTTTATCACATGCTTTTCGGTGAAGGAAAACATCGCGAGGAAACCTACATATCTCTAGAGAATTCTAGGGATATGTGTAACCTACCAATCCGCATTGGAGCAGCGTGGTAGGTCTTAGCTCCAATCCTTCTCTCCAAAAACGGAGAGGAGGTAAGGCCTCCTCTCTCCGCCCAGCTGTGAGAATAGTAACAGGCCGTTACTTTACTTTACTTTATTTCTATAAGCTTCCATTGTACCAAATTTCATCAATATTGCTCTACCGCGAATGCGTACAGACAGACATACTTCCACATTTATAATATTAGTTTGGATGATGAATTGTTATTAAAAGCTTTTGTTCAACTTGCAAAGTATGTGAAAATGGAATTTTGCAAGTTAAATTTGACCTACTTCCCGGCATCCGATTCAGCTGAAATTTTACATACTGACCCAGTCTCAATGACAATGCATGTTGATGATACATAACTTGATCAAGCATGACTTGATTATGCTGGCAGGATTAGCTCCGAGGAAACTGATAAGCGATTGAAATGAAATGAAATGAATTTTTTTATTAAAGGAACTCTACAAATGCATTTATACAAAGGCAACGAAGACACTGCAAAAGTAAAAACTGCGCTGCAGATGTCAACTCCCGCCTCCATAAAATAAAATAACAATAGATTAACAGTAGGCACATGAAATTTTGTTAAAAGAATTTTTAACTTGTTCAAATTCATTTCAGATCACCTGTCGACTATACTAACATACTGGTGGATCGGTATTGGGATGATTGGTATAATGGTTTTTGTCATTTATAATAGCATTGCTGCTGTTGCTATTTTTCCTCCGATGAATACTAAACTATTTAAAAATATAACATATAATAACTTACATGAACACTCTCCAACACTAAATATATATATGCATCTTTTTATTTCAATTGATGAAGAAGTGAATATTGATTATTTTTTACCATACATCGAAGCAATTGTCATAAAATATACCAAATTTAAATACAATTTTATCATAGTCAAAAATGATATAGCTCAACATATCAACGATGTGGGAGATGAACAAAATAATGAAATGGCTTTAAATTCGCTCTGGACTGACAATTATATAAAAATTCAAAGAAAGGAATACACAAATTTTACGGTCAAAGTTATTTCTCTTACCAAATATTTGGATGTCTCCCCAATCAAAAAATATTGGCGACTATTACCAAATGAATTTATTGGTTTCATAACTCGTGCCATATCTATTTGGGATAAAGGGGGTATAGCATTCGATCCTTTGATATTAACCCCAAAAACACCAAATTCAATTTATTTAGAGAAATTATATAGTGTATTAGACAATTTTCAATCAAAACAAATATATAACAAAAGAAATGTTATATCAAAGAAGCCTAAAGTAAAATTAAATAATATTCGTGACATAATAAATAATCTAAAAAATGATGAAATGGATAACAATGTTTTTCCAGATGATCTATCTGTAGCAGAAAGCATTCAAACTGGTGCAGTAAGCCCTGTAAAAGCTCAAAATTTACCTTCGTCCAAACAAAATATAAGTACAACTGACAATATAGATAAAAAAGTAAAATCAGATACTCAGCCAACATCGGTTAGAAATCATAATATAAAGAAAAAAATTGATGTTCTTTTTTATATGAATCCTGAAAATTCAACCTTGCCTTCAGATAACTCTGAAAACTCTAGTACAGATATTATAATGACTGACCTTAAAGCCAACAGTAACGTTAACAACACTTTGAGTAAGGAGATAAAATCCAAAATTGCTCCAAGTGAACATATGAAAACAAAATATAAATCCATCAATAAGGAATCCATCGAAAATAACAGTACCAAATTAATTATTGATTTGAAAGGTCACTTGATAGCAACGGAAATGCCCTGTCATGCCTTTATAGGAACAATTTTTAGCAATATTGTACATCACACGGAAGAAGAATCTTTGAGAAACTTTATTATTGCTGAATTGTCTGTATTTTGTAAAGGTGGCTTATCTACTTGCAATGGTGTTGAAGTAATTTTATTATAAGATGTATTAGTTATAATTAAATCCTAATAAAATATTATTAACAGTTGTAATATGTTTAGGAAAAGATTTATGGAAAAAAAAAGATTTTATTTACCTTATTCTATATTTTTAAAAGTCGTGATCAAAATAATGTACTCACATTATTTTGTTCACAAGTTACACAGTAATTTTATTACAAACATTATGGCAGCACTTTTGCGTAAATTAAATCAATCATATTGTTACAATAGAAAGTGGACTAGAATTATAAAATATTGTAAACTTACATCGCTACATAACTGTCTATCTATAAATTATCAAGTTTTTGCACAAAATATTTTAATTTACAAACTAAACTATTTTTAAATAACTATTTTTTACAATCCAATATTAATTTTTTCTACCGGTATGTCATATCTTCTTTTCCACGAATAAAATGTTCGTTTACAATCTCTTACATTTTCTGAAGCCTCACATCTACGGCTAATATTCCAATAAACGAATCCTTCTGGGCATTTATAAACAAATCCTCGTAGTTTCCCAGAATCTGTTAGTTCACATTTAAGTAAAACTCCTGAACATTCGAAATGTTTTTCAAATGGAAAGTGTCCAGGATGCGGACATGCCAGACTTGATTTGGGGACCATGATCTGCAAAATAAAAATCACCAATTATTATAAAATAATGTAGTTAATATTATTTGCAATATAATAAAATAAAGTACCGGGTCATTGTAAACTGCGCCTAATCGTTTTACTCGATGTTTTTGTGAACTTTTATTACATTTTTCATTGCTCTTTCCTTCTTCAACACACTGAATTTTATTTTCATCGTATATTGTGTTATTAGGACAATTAAATGTCGCTATTTTTATTTCATGGTTATCATTATCTTCAATGCATTGATAGAACATATTGCAATATTTAGGATGCCTTTTAAAAGAGGTAGGGCATATGTACAATGATTGATCATCATCAGTATCCGGACATTTTTGTGTAGTCGAAGAGTTAGTTTCCGTATATATTTCCGTTGTTGATGTACTTGAAATTTCCGCTGCTGTGGATTGGCTATGTGTTGTCTGCGAAGGAGTTTCGTTCGTTGATTGTTCTGCTATGACTTGTGCTGTGGTCGTTCCATCAGTTACAGTACTTGTTACTTGAATTGTAGATGCACTGGATTCGAAAGTAGATGAATATTCAACAGTTGTTTGTAGAGTACTTAATTTAGTAGTTTGCTCCTGGTTGACTTGGGAAGTCGTGTGATCGGTTACAATTTGAGTAGTTTGGGATGAAAATTGTTCATTAGCCGTAGTATCTCCACCTGGAGTAGTTGAAGAAGTAGTTGACTCTTGTGCTGTTGATGACGCAACTGTTGTTTCTGTAATTGTTGATAATTGTGTCATGGGCTCTTTATTGCTTGTTAATGTTTCTGTAGTTATTGACACTTGTGCAGTTGTCTCCTTATTTGTTGATAAAAGCGTTGTTGGTACTTCAGTAGTTGACGATTGTATGGTAGAAACTTCGGTTGTCAATGATTCCGATGACGGATAGTTACTTGATAATGGCTGTGGCGTTGTTTGCATTGTTGTTTGCTGTGTAATTTTTGAAGATTCAAAAGAAGTTTCCACTGTACTAGGTGTAGTCATAATTTCTGTTGTAGTTGTATATATTTCGGATGTATTTCCACCTAGCTGTGTACCATTACAATTACGAGGTGGATATACTGAACTTTCATGATTACAAGTTTCGAGAGTTGGATCCCATATAGTACCATCACCACAATCAAAATGATACAATGAGAATTTTTTGCCGTCATTTCCCCAATCAACACATCTATAAAACTTTTTACAGTTTGTATGATCGGCAAAAAATCCAGCTTTATAACAAGTTAAGTTTCCACTAGCAGAATTTTCATTTGAACTATTATTTGAACAGTTTAAGTTTGTCATATTATTATGAGAAGATATTGCACTAGGTACGCTTGTAGGCGCATCTGTGGTAACTACTACAGAAGTTGTGCCACTAGCTGAAAATATTGGAGTAGTGATAATTGTTGACGAAGTTTCATGTTCTGATTTACATGAAGGTTTTTGAACATCAAATGGATGATTGCATGCAACTAAGTCTGAATCCCAAATTGTACCTTCTCCGCAACTGTAATCGTATTTTGTGTATCCTTTCTCATTTTCATAAACACATCTATAAAATTTTTGACAGTTATGAGTATCTCCGAAATACCCCTCTTGCATGCAACTATTCTCAGTGATTGGCATTGGGTTGTCCATTGTAGATGCGGAAGACGATTCTGTTGTGGAATATTCGGTAGTATCTTCATTTTCTACTGGTTTAACTTGTGTGTTATTAACTGGGCGTACACTCGTAACACAGTTCTTAACCTCGTTTATATAGTTGCACGATTGAATGTTTATATCCCACGCAGTGCCTTCTGCACACGAAAAGTCATGTTTAGTATAACTTCCGTCATTATTATTTACACAACGATAGAAATGTTGACAATTATTTTTACTTGGGTAAAAACCTTCAGAAGTACATTCATCATCTATGCCAACTATTTCGCTATTGTTGTGAGTTGTATTATTGAAATGTGATGAATTTGACGTATTTGTTAATTCTGTAGGAATAGAAATGTAATTTGAATCGGTTGATGTTGAGCCAACTGAAGTACTGCAATTAGCACTATCGATATTATAATCACAAGTTTGCATTTCTTGTATCCAAATTGTGCCATTAACACAAGAAAAGTCATATTTAGTATATTGAGTCTTACTGTTTTTAACACAACGATAAAATTTCGTACAATCATTATGATCAGCGAAAAACCCTTCTGTCTTACATAAACTATCTTCGTGCGGGGCTAAGGATGTAAGTAATGTACTTGATAAATAATCATTAGATTGCGTTGTTAAAGAATCTGAATGCGTTATTGAGCTTATGTTGATTTGAGTCGCTGTTTCTAACTCATGAGAGGCAGTACCTCCACATTTTTCAACGTTTTTTATATGGTTACATGAATTAATATTACTATCCCAAACTGTACCCTCTCCACACCAAAAATCGTATCGTATAAAGCCTCCGTTACCATTCTCTACACACCTATAAAACTTCTTACAGTTATTACTGTCACCCATGAAACCACTTAATTGACACTTAATATTATTATCATGACCAATTACTGATGTAGGTGTAGAAAAGTATGGAGTCGTACTTTCTGTATAATTATTATCATTTTTGATACTTGATGTAAAATAATTGTCCACAATTTCTTTGTCATCGGGAGTTGATGTAGGTTTATCCAATATTTCTGTAAAACTATGGTCACAATCATTAACGGCCCATGCATGATTACAAGCATTTATTTGAGAATCCCATGCAGTCCCCTCGCCGCATGAAAAATTGTATTTTGTAAATGTGCCATTGCCGGTATCAACACATCTATAAAACTTTCTACAGTCAATTTTGTCACGTACAAATCCATTGATTTTACATTCATTATACATAGATCTATGTGGTAATGAGGTATTTTGGGTGTTTGTAGATGATGTAGTTTCTACGTTCACATAATTTGGCGTTAAATATACATTATTTAGTTCTGTGACGTTGATATGAATAACAGAGGTAGTTTCTGATGTTGTAATACTGTCTTTATCAGAAACCTTACTACCGCCACATCTTTTTACTGCCCAAGCATGATTACAAGCTTCAATTTCAGGATCCCAAAAAGTACCTTCACCGCAAGTAAATTCATATCTAGTATAACTTCCTTGTTCATTGATAACACATCTATAGAATTTCCTACAGTCGATACTGTCACCTACAAATCCTGCTGTCTGACAATATGCTTCTTGACCAATGATATGAGCTAATGTTGTTTCAGTTTTTTGCGTTGTTCCACCTTGTTGAAATCCATAAACTGTATTGTTGTCGATATTATTACTTTGTGATTCGTTTGAGGTTGTAGACTCGGCCAATACAGGAGCTGCACTTGTTTGGCCGGCGTTTGCATTTATTATATGCGATGTGGTATTTGATGAAATTGAATTGCAAGATTTAACAGCCCACGCATGATTGCACGCCTCAATATTTTCGTCCCATACAGTACCATCGCCACATTGATACTCGTATTTTGTGAAATTACCTCCTCCATTGTCAATACATTTATAAAACTTTTTACAATCATTTGTATCTCCAATAAACCCTGTTTCTGTGCACTCCATTCCTAAAATGTTTGATGCTTCAGTTGTAGAAATTAATAATACTGGTGTAGTTACTGCAGCGGTTGTTAGCGATTCTGAATTAATTTCATTCAAATAACCGTTGTTAATATTTTCATTTAAAATAATTGTACTTCCCGTTGTTGACATTAAACTATTTGTTGAAGTGAAAATCTCAGACGCTGTTTTACCACCACATTCTTTGACAGCCCAAACATAATTACATGCCTCGAGTTTTTTATCCCAAACTGTACCATGACTACATTTAAATTCATACTTTGTATAACTTCCTCTACCATTATCAACGCATCTATAAAACTTATTACAATCGCTTCCATCACCAACGAAACCACTTTGTGTACAAATAAAATTTCTTCCAACTTTATTTAGATTTTTATTACGATTATCAGATTTTGTTTTTGATAAATCTGTTGACGTGGAAGTTGTTACCTCATTAGAATAATTTTTACTTTCATCACTACTCAAACTTGGTTCTATTTCTATATTATTATTGTCTTGCGTTGTGATTGATTGATATACATGGGATTCATATTTGTTTGGAGTATTTTCAGTATTTAATGCACTTACATGTTGTTGTAACTGGTGTTCGTAATTAGCAGGATAATCATTTATTCTAATATCATCTTGGCTATTTTCCTTTGGTGCATTAACACTTGTAGTGCCATAACTACTTCCTATGTAGTCTATCAATATATTATTGTTATCAGAAAAATTTGTATCTTTGTTATTTAAACCACTGCATCGCCGATTTCTTACGGCCCAGGGATGATTGCAGCTTTGCGTGCTATCATCCCAAACTGTCGGATCGCTACATGAAAATTCGTAACGTATAAATCCTCCCCGTGAGCTACTAACACACCGATAGAATTTCCTACAATTCTCGCTATCTCCAACAAATCCATCAGAAATACATGAGTCGCTTTTGCCTAAAGTCGGCGATCCAACATTTATTGAATTGTTTTGAATCTTATTAAAATAATCCAAATCTCTGTTTTTTTCTGTTGTCATTTTTGATGGGTACGGTGTTGATGAAGTACTTAAAAAATATTCATATCCCTGTTCTTTTGGCGAAGTCAATACATTTTCCAAAATAGAGGATTTATCATTATCATGGGTTGCTTGATTCGCATAAATAGGCAAAATTGTACTTATTGGTGAAGGAAGTTCGTGCAGTTCTATATCATTTTCAACATCTTGTTCAGCTGATACTATTAAGCCACCGCATTCTGAT
Organism: Morpho deidamia; assembly: GCA_947086505.1. NCBI lineage: Eukaryota > Metazoa > Arthropoda > Insecta > Lepidoptera > Nymphalidae > Morpho > Morpho deidamia. Next base: position 9,230,695 of record CAMTZC010000007.1, on the reverse strand, counting down.
CGTTTTGTATTACTTGGATGGTTACAAACTTCTATTTCTGGATCATAAACGGTGCCTGGTCCGCATTGGAACTAAAACACAATAAAATACTTTAAATATTTGAAATATAACTGATCTATCATTGTATCAGTGGTAATTGATTGAATATAGCTGCGCACTTGATGATATCTTACTTTAAACACGGTAAATTTTCCACTTGATGACTTTATACATCGATAAAATACGGAACAATGGATTGGATCAGGTTTAAATCCTTCCTCGGTACATAAGATGGGGTCCGGCTTAGGCCCAGAATATAGTTTAACTATACGCCCGCTAACGCGACTTCGTCGAGCTGTTAGTAAAGTTTCTGTAATTAAAGTAATGTAATTATTATAAAATTAAATTTATTTGCTGATCTTATATAGAGGAAGCTACGAATGCCATAGAATAGGATGTGAAAAATGTGCTTTAGACGTTAAAACACTGCTCTCAATATGAACTATATTATTAGAAAATCGCAATATCCTGATATGTACTTTATTGATTTTCATGCAATTTACAGCTCATCGGCTCTACGAATTATATGCTACGCCCATAGCCACTTCAGCTTTTGAACTTTTTTCTCTTAATTCTATCTCGTCACGACACTTCTTAATTACATTTTTAGCAGCTCTCTCAGTAATTCTGAGCTTTAGTGCGAAGCATGTTACAGGAACAGACAGATTTTAAATATAACATAAATAGCATACCATTTTCGCTAGATTTTGTTGGTCCTATTAAAATTGATAATACCATCAGCGGTAAACAAGATTTTCTGATGGAAATCTTCATTTTCTTTTGTTGTCACCTATTACTTTGCTATTGCGCAGCCATCATTAATCATCTGAAATTAAAATTACAGATTAGATTAACCATATTTTACTGTAACTTTTCGGAAAATGATATGAGGTAGAGAAAAAAAGCTGCTTTCAGCTTAACTTGTAGGAGTTGTTTCTTCATTAAGTATGCTCTTACTTTACAGAAATGACTTGACAATGACAGATGTTATTTATTATACATATTACAGCCGAATATTTTTTTTTTGTTTTTTTAGCATAACGTAAAAACTTCTATGCTATTATTGATTGAAAATTAAGGTTAAAAAGGTTATTGCATTCATGAAAAGAAATACAAATAAGCATAAGAATGTAGCATACTCGTATTTATTCCAAAACAAATAAGTAGCAAATTACTTTTTTTAATGTTTTGAAATATTTTAATGAATTGAACTAATAAGGAATTTAGAACGAATTCATAAATACATTATACAATAGTTTTACATAAGCAAGTTAAGAAAGCTTTGATAGAAGGTTTTTGATGAAGAAAAACATTTTTGGCAAACCTGCATATCTAGTGAATTCTTGGGATATGATTAACCTACCAATCCGGATTGAAGCAGCTCAGTGGGTCTTATCTCCAACTCTTCTTTATAAAGGAGAGAGGAGGCTTAAGCGCAGCAGTGGGGTAGTAGCAGGCCGTACTTGACAAAGAAGGTAAGTCGTACCTAGAAGAATAAAGATTCAATTAAAAAATATATAATATAAAGTAACTCTGCAAAGCACATTAACTTATTCCATATCTGAATTAAGAAATAAGATATCAAAGAAACCCCAGTGACTGAACGATGCTAATTTTTTTTCTCTAGAACCAGATCAGTGTATTTTAGGAAGGATGGTTCTATTGATTGCGAACGCTAATCGAAGAATAGGAAGTAATTAAACATTTAATGTATCATAGACTTTTTTAACTAAATTTTATCATGAATTATTAAGACCGATTGACATCAGACGCCGTGTAGTATCCGGCAGAATAGAATAGACCACCCTCATATCTTACCGAGGTGTCGTAAAGGGCGAATAAGGTAAGTTGACGTCAAGCAGGCGGCCGGTCGTAAAATATACGTAGCCAAATCATATGACAGCATGTTTGCAACATGTTGTGCCGACCTCATTTAGAGTGGGATAAGGGCAGGAGAATGATGATGATGATGATTCTATTGATGGCGAACGCTAATCGAAGAAGGAAGTTATTAAACATTTAATGTATCATAGACTTTGTTTTAAAAATTTTTATCATGAACTATTAAGGCCGATTGACATCAGACGCCTTTATAACGACACAAATTGTGTCAACGTACTAGGTCAAGATTGTATACAATGTCAATGATCTCCGTTCACCTCGCAGGTAGATATTACATAATAATTGCCCGTATGTATATATCCGTTAATTCTTTTTTTTTTTCAATATGCACTGAAGATAAATTCTTCATCATCCTGATCCTTAATCAGCCTACGTTAATATTTTTAACCTATATGGTATATATATATATAATATATAACCTATATATGGTACAGGACCAGGATGGTGGAATCTGCCAAATCTACAAAAATCTAACCTTCGGATCCTTTTAGGAATGAACCAATGAAACAGGGATAAAAAACATTTGGCTAAAGATTATTACATCATGTTATTCAATCACTACCGGGGCTTAACGTGCTCTTGAAGACTCACTCATAGAGGATGAATGATGAATTAATTACATAGAAATACACAAGCAGTTTTCCAGCTACAGTTAATGTTATGACTTTTTTGTTACGAGGTATACAGAAACCTCCAATTGAAAATTACATTTCCCAGTATGTTTACTATTTTTGCCGACTTAGAAGTATAAACAATGATAGATCATAGAATATTAGGTCCTTACATATGAAATTGGCGTTTTGTCGTACTGGCCACTTTGATCTCAAATATTACCTTTATGGTTAGGAATTCCAAATTCAAATTCATACAGCTATTTACTCATGCATTTGTGTTTCAAACCCCCTAATCCATTTGTTTTTTCTTCTTTTGTTTTTTTCTTTGTGTCACTCTGTTTACAAAATGGAAAACATGAAATATCGTGTTATTTACGAGTATGAGTTCCACCGTGGCACCAGTGCTGCAGAAACGGCTCGAAGGATTAAAGATGTGTATGGTGACGGTGTCACAAAAGAAAACACAGTGCGTTTTTGGTTCCAACGTTTTCGTTCTGGAAATTTCGTCCTGCAGAACGAGCCTCGTGGACGGCCGGAGACCAAAGTTGATAATGAAGAATTGAAGGCTATTGTGGAAGCGGATCCATCGCAAACCACGTCCGAGTTAGCTGCAGGCTCCGGTGTTAGTGATAAAACTATTCTAAACCACTTGTGTTAGAAAATTCTTTGTATTAAAAGACTCTTTAAGATATTGATTATTTAATACACAGAATAGATAACTTTAAACACTAACAATTACAATATTTATTTCTATTACGACTACTACATCAACTACGCACTTCGAACTGTCTGGACTTTCTTTTTTTTTCATTTGTTTTTTCTTGGCATTTTCGCAAGCAGTAATTTATATAAAATCTCATTTAATATTAATTAAATTTATATCAAGAGAGAAACCTTCATTATCTCCTTTTCTTAAATTCTTAATTCAAAATATTATTAGCAATTACAATTACATACTCTAACAACTCGTCCATCCTGATAACATTACACGCCCTCGTGTATCTATTGTGATGTTTGTTATAATAAAATTACACCTTACGTCAATTGGTATAGAACATTTCGATAACAACAATAAATAACAAGCTTCGTACATTATAATAATTTGCACACTTTGTGTTCTAAACTTTACACACTTTGTGCTCTAAACATTGCACACTTTGTGCCCTAAACATTGCACACTTTGTGCACTAAACACTTAATGTCAGGTCATAAAGTAATAATTAACACAATAATTAATTATATTAAAAATAACAAGAATATTATCTAATTTACATTAAATTACTTTTTCAATTATAATTTTGTATAACTTTTTATTTTATTTTATTTATTTATTTTTTTATAATTTAGAAGAAACAACTTCAGTGACTGCGTTTAAATTCTAAATAATTATCGTGGAAAATGCCTAGATCGCACTGCTGTCCAGCCAAAGTATTATAGAATGTCGACAGTCGTGGCACAGGAGAGAATTTACCTACGTTAGTTCTTTTAACACTATGGTAGAACAACTTACAGGGATATCGGGGATTATTACTACGTGGTGTATTAATTTTGAATTTTGACAAAACTCAGGACAATCTGTATTATTATTAAAAAGTTTAAATAGAAACATCATTGCAGCAATCTTTCTTCTTTCTTCAAGACTGTTTCTCTTGAAAAAATTGAGCCTCTCTTCATAACCTTTTATATTAATGTTGTATTTATAGGTAAGGTCGTGCAGAAAACGTTCCTGTACCTTTTCAAGCCTTTGGATATTAACTTTAGTATAAGGTGCCCAGACTGTGTAACAATTCTAACCTACTACAAACTTAATAACGAAATAGTTTTATTAAAGTTGAACTTCTCTTGAATTTTTTTTAACACCTAAGCACAAAACTTAGCGATTTATTGGCTAAATTCAATGTTTTATCAACATGACAATTGAAACTTAAACTCCCATCAATGATAACTCCCAAATCAATCAATATTACCGACTTCGGTCAACTTTCTGTCATTTACATAGTATGCAGACTTAATCTTATTTTTATTACATGTAAATTTTATATAGTAACACTTGTCAACATTAAGAAACATTTTATTTTTCCTACACCAGTCAACCAATCTCGTCAAATCATCTTATAATAATAAGACATCAGATTGCACACTTTGTGCTCTAATCATCACACACTTTGTGCTCTAAACTTCGCACACTTTGTGCTTAATATAAAATACAGAGATTACAAAATGAACGTTACAAAAAATAGAACATTTTGATAATAACAATAAATCACAAACTTTGTACATTATAATAATTTGCACACTTTGTGCTCTAAACGTCGCACACTTTGTGCTCTAAACATTGCACACTTTGTGCTCTAAACGTCGCACACTTTGTGCTCTAAACATTGCACACTTTGTGCACTAAACATCGCACACTTTGTGCTCTAAAAATCGCACACTTTGTGCTCTTAACTTTACACACTTTGTGCTCTAAACATTGCACACTTTGTGCTCTATACTTTTCACACTTTGTGCTCTAAACATTGCACACTTTGTGCTCTAAACTTCGCACACTTTGTGCTCTAAACATTGCACACTTTATGCACTAAACATCGCACACTTTGTGCTCTAAAAATCGCACACTTTGTGCTCTAAATTTTGCACACTTTGTGCTCTAAACCGCACACTTTGTGCTTGCTGTCGGTCTCTGGTTGCCGCAGTCAGCGTTGCTGCTACTGGCGGCGCTTTACCGTCCGTCGGTGGCGCTCGCCGTTGGGATACCGGCCGCCGTTGGTGCCGCCCGCTGCTCTGCTTGCTGGGGTGACGACCGCTGCGCTGCTGCCCGATGCTGGTGATGCAGCCCACTGCGCTACTGCCGGGCCCTCTTTCTGCAGCGATCCAATAAATGTCTCGAATACCGAGCAACAGGCCCCTTTCGTCCTGAATACCTGGCAACGAGTCCCATACAATTTGTCCAGATTACCCGGCACCAGGCCCCTTACGTCCTGAATACCTGGCGACAGGCCTCATACAATTTGTCCTGAATACCCGGCAACAGGCCCCTTACGTCCTGAATATCTGGCAACAGGCCCCATATAATTTACATGATTAAATTAAACAAATTAATTCCTGTAAATATCATGATTATATCTTGTGGTGTATAAAAATATTTTGAAAGTATAGACATATACATGTGTCTTTTTGTAATCAATATGATTACATTAAACATAAATTAATTCCTGTAAATAATTTACACATCAATTAAATAAAATAAGAGCATTCATTAATTGTTATGATAATTATTAAACAAATCATGAATTAATTCCTGTAAAGATCAGTATCATATGAAATTGCATATAAAATATATTTTTCTAAATATTGTATAATTTATACACGTATCTTTTTGTAACCAATATGATTAAATTAAACAAATTAATTCCTGTAAATAATTTACACATCAATTAAATAAAATAAGAGCATTCATTATTTGTTATGATAATTATTAAATAAATCATGAATAATTCTTGTAAAGATCAGTATCATATGAAATTGCATATAAAAGAATTTTAAATTATTGTAAACGATATAATAACTTTAAATGATTGTTAAATAAATCGTATTAATCTGCTCTTTTCGTCAGATTTAACAATAGATTGACCACTTACATTTGTTCTTAAGTTAAGTCATAAAGTTAAGCCATGGTCTAATTTATTCAATTGCTACAAGAGTAGAAAAGCGTCTACTTTGTTTTTTGTCAGTGGGGTATCTTCAATGGAAAAACGATCATGATCAACGAGAGCTGTTATCTTATAAGGACCTTGATATTTTAGTACAAGCTTTTAACTCTGTTCCGTCGCTGCCACTTGTCGCCCTAAACGTAGCAACTTCATACGTCGGAGGTTGGGAGTGACGTTTATCGAAAATTTCTTTCGGCTGATGATTTACGTTTGTTATAGCCCCTAATGTCTTATTAAAATCCATAATTATATCGCTATTTATATAAGGACTACTGTCCCTCGGCATGCATACTTCAGAATGTACGCGCGGAAATTTTAATGGTTGCGTATTACAATTATTGTTATTAAACTCTTTAAAATTATCAAAGCGATTATCAAAAATTATTAAGGCGTTGCGATTCACATATATGTTCATTATTGTTGTCAACTAGCACTTCCGGTGCCAGATCTAGCACTATTTTGACTTCAATCCGATTTTTATTGACTAACAAAAAAAATAAAACCGCGCATGCAATATCATAACGCTTTAGTTTTATTCTTTATTTCTGAGCTGTACATAGTGTAGAAACACCAAGTAGACTATGACAAAATAGTGTAAATAATAAAATAGCGTAGCAATACTTGATTAAGGGATTCTCACATTCATAGAGTTATTAACTAGAATAGAGGAACCAAATAATTTTACCTTTTTTTAATTTGTAAAAGGATACTTTTTATAGAGATATATTTTATTTTAATTTGCTAATAAAAATTTACTGTAAATGTGGATTTATTTCATGTTCACTAAAACAAGCACTGTTTTTGAGATTTCACAACTATCTAGCACTTTCTAGATTTTCATTTAGCATCCACCGGTTGTATCGAGTTGGCAAACCGTTATGTTCATTATCATTTGTATGCCGAGGCAAAACAGTCGTATAGTGCGAGTCACTCCGTGAGCGCCTTCGTTTTTCTCTTAGTTCTGAACGTTGTGAATGAATCAACCTATTTCTATTACAATGCTTTGACGTACCTCGATTTTGTGACTTACGCTGCAACATGGTATAATATGGAGGAGATTGCTGCGACAGCAATCGTGACCGCGACCGGCGTCGCTCAGGATCCTCATGAGGCCGTCGAGCCCCAGATCTCTTTCGGCGCCTCTGCGGCGAATTCGAGCTTCTCTCGGAACGCGAACGGCATCGCGATGTCGACCTTATACGACCCATTTAGATTATTTTAAATCCGCTGTGAACATTATTTACAGACAATGTCAAGTTAGGCTTCGTTAATAATTTTTTAATTCGCCTTTTGTTTGTACAATAAATAAATAAATAAATAATATTATCAAATAATCATCATCAATATCTAAAAGACATATGAGAAAAAAAATAGTACCTTAGTGGTATAATTAAAGAGATAAGTAATTAACACATGGCAAGAAAAAAAATATATCTAAAACATATAAGGACATTTTAATAATTTGTTCATAATTAATTAAAAACATGGCGCAATAATTTAATTTAACATTCATTATTCTTTTTCTTTATTTTAGAAAATATTAATAAAAGCAAGACATAGTAGAAGGTAAACTCACCTGTCATCCAATTTTATTAACAAATTCAAACCTGTACTGTTTAGAATGGCCTTATCCTACAATGATCGCGTGATTCATTCCCTCTTCGGATATGTTAGAAAATTCTTTGTATTAAAAGACTCTTTAAGATATTGATTATTTAATACACAGAATAGATAACTTTAAACACTAACAATTACAATATTTATTTCTATTACGACTACTACATCAACTACGCACTTCGAACTGTCTGGACTTTCTTTTTTTTTCATTTGTTTTTTCTTGGCATTTTCGCAAGCAGTAATTTATATAAAATCTCATTTAATATTAATTAAATTTATATCAAGAGAGAAACCTTCATTATCTCCTTTTCTTAAATTCTTAATTCAAAATATTATTAGCAATTACAATTACATACTCTAACACTTGAAACAAATTGGGAAGGTGAAAAAGCTTGAAAGGTGGGTACCTCATGAATTGAGTGAAGCAAACCGACAAACGCGCGTCGACTGCTGCGTTACGTTACTCAACCGGCACAATAATAAATGAATTTTAAATCGAATCATTACCTGTGATGAAAAGTGGATCCTCTACGATAATCGGAAGCGCTCATCGCAATGGCTGAACCCTGGCGAACCAGCCAAATCCTGCCCTAAGCGAAAATTGACTAAAAAAAAGTTGCTTGTAAGTGTTTGGTGGACTAGTGCCGGTGTCGTTCACTACAGCTTTCTTAAATCTGGCCAGACGATTACGGCAGATATCTATTGTCAGCAACTGCAAACCATAATGGAAAAGCTAGCTGCTAAACAACCGAGGCTGGTCAATCGCACTAGGCTACTGCTGCTGCAGGACAACGCTAGACCACACACTGCACAACAGACGGCTACCAAATCAGAGGAGCTTCAATTAGAATGTCTTAGACATCCACCGTACTCTCCGGACCTTGCTCCAACAGATTACTTTTTTTTCGCAATTTGGATAACTACTTGCAAGGAAAAAAATTCAACTCCGATGGGGCAGTCCAAACCGCCTTGAAAGATTTTATTGATTCCCGCCCGAATGGTTTTTTTAGTAAGGGGATCAATGAACTACCTATGAGATGGCAAAAGTGCATACATAGCAATGGTACATACTTTGATTAATTAAATATATTTCATTAAAAAAAACGACTTTATGTTCCTCCCATAGAAAACGTCAATTTCATATGTAAGGACCTAATAGATAGAATAGATCATAGAAGTGTAAACAATACCTGCTATATAAAACATCTTCTCATTTCATAATACATATTCTATCTTTAAATTTTTAATTGCATTTAATAATATCTGAACTCCATAGTCGATCAAAAATAGTAAATAATCATACAAATAACTCTAAGGTACCCCTTACCTGTACTATTAATTCTTCCATAACAGGTTGGAGGGAATTTATAGCAATTCTTGTGTCAAGAAACTAGCAGCCAGTCAAATATGGACAGAAATAACGAATACACAGAGTAAGTAGCGAAAACCTGATATGATTGCCGGAATAAAATAAAACAAAACGTTATGTAGACGTAAAACCATAGAGATATACCGTATATAAACCGTATTATAAAGATCTTAAAATAAACTAACCGATAACCAGTTCAGCACTATGTCATGAAAAGTAAAGTTGAAACGTAAACAACCTGTTACTATCACTATGGGCATAGGCTTCGTCCTTCCGCTTCTAGAGAGAAGTGTTGAAGTTAAGACCCACCACGCTGCTCCAATGCGGATTGGTTATGCTACATTATAATTGCGGTACCTATATCCCTAGAACGCTCGACAGATATGCAGGTTTTCTCACGATTTTTTCGTTCAGAGAAAAGCGTATGACAAATTGCTATTATTAATTAGACACAAGTTTTAATAGAAAAACTGATTGGTGCCTGCCCGGGCTTTGAACTCATGACCCCCCCAAAGGGTCGCACGGTGTCACCGTTGGACTATAACAACTCACGACTAAAATCTACAAACATTTTCCATCGCACGGTGTTATTTCTATTGTAAGATCCTTCAGCACCCGAATTAATTTTCGAAATGTGACAGAATTCTTCAATTTTAGGACCTTCCTCAATAACAAACCGAAAAAAGGCGTAGTATAGGCCTCCTCTATCCGTTTTTGGAGATAAGAATAGAGGTAGAAGACGACAAGAATTATTGGGGTGTAGAATTTAGTAGCGTTAAATTGATCTTGCTAATTATATTCGGCGCTGTTATAGCAATCATAAACCTTATGTAAAAACACTCAGAAACGTCTTAGGTGACAATTGAAACATGAACTCGAGCAGTTGCACGTATAAATTCAATTAAAATTCATTAATACCTACATACTTTGCTTAGGTATGCAAAATGCGTAATAATTTACACTTCTGAGTTATGGTTTGACACTGAAATGCATAACAGAATGAATCATTGCTTCAAAGTATACTCGTCATCGAAAGTGTGTACAAATCAATATTTTTATCGAAAGGTTTCGATCGCTGCGTAAAATCATTTTTACCTCGGCAGTCTTTACTTAGATTATGCTTATAATTTATAATAGCTTTTATGAGATTTAAAAGAAAGTAAGTTTAACCTATAAAATACATACCCAATGCCTGTCTGTATGTAATCGATTTTCTCAAAATCTACTAAACGGATTTGTGTACTTACGGGTTGCCATACTTCTGGATACTCAAGATAATTAGTACATATCGGTATTATGTAAATTGTGTTGAAGAGATCGCGCATCGCGCAGTTGTTCAAATCCTTGCTTGCTGGGAGCTTTAGTCGCGTGCGCTGCGTAAACCAGCAGAGTTACGCTAAAGTAAAGTAGATAATTGTAGATCTATAAAAACACTACAAAAAAGTCCGCGATAGCATGTCTCTATCTCTTATGGTTAGCTCACAATAAATACTCTTATGTCCAAAATTTCGAAAATTCGGGAAAAGTTTCGTAAATCAGTGAATTCCACGCGGGCGAAGCCGTTGTTGACACAGCTAGTAGGTATATAAATTTGGTTTATGTCTTGATCAAATTCGGGTCATTACTTTATTAAATTTTCCCGTAACATCAGAATAATTTATAAACGTAGACCAGATTATTAAATTTTTTGAAATTAAATCAAATCTGTCCTTGACTGTACTCCAATAAGTTATATACATTCCAGTGCAAAACGATGTGCATTTTGTGACGCATTGCAAAATGTAGCGTTCCTAATCGTAAACCAATAAAATTTTTAAATCTTTAAAATTACTTTATGTTCATAAAAAAGAATTAGAGCATTTTGATAACAATTGGGCTAGAGCAAATATTGCCACGAGCTATTTCGTTACATTACGTCATTTGTTAATAATATTATAGGTACCAACATATAATATTATTTCCGATAAGAACAACTATAGAGTGTGTTGCTAGTTCTATCCAATGGATAACAGCTTTCCGAAGTATTAAGTTAGAGTAACTAACCTCTTGCCTCTTGTCAATAAATTCTACCTATTCTACTCAGCCGGATACCACGTGACAGATACACCATCTAAGCTTAATCCGACAAATGCAAAACATTTTTGATAGTATTCATATATTGTTAAAATCTGATTATCAAATAAAGAATAGAATCTAAATAATACTAAATAATTTGCTTTAATAGACAATTTGAGTAACATAGATAGTAAAAAAAGGAATATTGCTTCGAGATTCGAATATGCACGTTAAGGGTCCATCCACATCCAGCCATCTAGTTCTCGGTAATTCCTCAGGTATTTATCTAAAGGTCACAAGTGAATAACCAGTCAGTCTTCATAAAAACAAATCGACGTAGTTAGTTCAATGCCACGAATATTTATAGGCTGATGTTGAATAAAAAACTTATGGAACTGCTAGAATGGTTACGATTTGTACTGAAGATGACACAATAGTGGTTAATATTGGGTTACGAGAAAACGATATATCGGCTTTGTTGTAGATTCACCCGTAATGTGAATAGATGTTGGTGAAAACCCTTGTAAATACATATAATATCCGATAATAATAAATTATATGTTTTAAAAATCAACTATAAATGCGCGTTAGTCAAAATTATTTTGATGGTATTTGATATTGAGGTTTATTTTGTGATATAATTAAGTTTTTGCCAGTAATCACCACGCTTAGCATGCGGGTTGGTGGTCGCAGTGCTGATCATGTTGCACCAATAGCGCTGCTGCCTACTACTATTGGTCTACAAACCAATAGTGTCCAAATTCAATTGTTGGGCAAAAAGTGGGCAAATCCTACTGGGTTTGGGTCAGATACAAAATGATTATACGCCATTTAGCGGTCGCCAGACCCTAGTTGGTTTATGAGCAGTATGCACAGCGGGCAAGTGACGTTGAGGAGATTGAATGGGACGAGCCTCCTCATTACACCCCGGTTACTATATACAGGTAAGATATTCAACGATTATGGGCAACTCTATATATTTGATATATTTCATACGTATTCCCATTCACAACTATCATGCACTTCTGCCACACACGCAACACTCCCACATACACACACTCACATACTCACATACACACGCGCACACACATACACACGTATGCGCGCGTGTGTATGTATACACACACACAGAACACGCGCGCTCGCGCTCAAGTCACATCGTTGTTGCATCTACCCTACATTTTTTATTAATTCTGTTAAGCAAAATCTAGATTAAATATTAGGTCCTTACATATGAAGTTGGCGTTTTCTATGGGAGGAACATAAAGTCGGTTTTTTTTTATGAAATATATTTAATTAATCAAAGTATGTACCATTGCTATGTATGCACTTTTGCCATCTCATAGGTAGTTCATTGATCCCCTTACTAAAAAAACCATTCGGGCGGGAATCATTAAATCTTTGAAGGCGGTTTGGACTGCCCCATCGGAGTTGAATTTTTTTCCTTGCAAGTAGTTATCCAAATTGCGAAAAAAATGGTAATCTGTTGGAGCAAGGTCCGGAGAGTACGGTGGATGTCTAAGACATTCTAATTGAAGCTCCTCTGATTTGGTAGTCGTCTGTTGTGCAGTGTGTGGTCTAGCGTTGTCCTGAAGCAGCAGTGGCCTAGAGCGATTGACCAGCCTCGGTTGTTTAACAGCTAGCTTTTCCATCATGGTTTGCAGTTGCTGACAATAGATATCTGCCGTAATCGTCTGGCCAGATTTAAGAAAGCTGTAGTGAACGACACCGGCACTAGTCCACCAAACACTTACAAGCAACTTTTTTTAGTCAATTTTCGCTTAGGGCAGGATTTGGTTGGTTCGCCAGGGTTCAGCTATTGCGATGAGCGCTTCCGATTATCGTAGAGGATCCACTTTTCATCACAGGTAATGATTCGATTTAAAATCCCTTCATTATTGTGCCGGTTGAGTAACGTAACGCAGCAATCGACGCGCGTTTGTCGGTTTGCTTCACTCAATTCATGAGGTACCCACCTTTCAAAATTTTTTTGTTAAATATATGTATATTGTATAGCTGTAGATAATATAAATAAATAAACTTGATTCCTTGTATAAAATAGTCTTGATACATTAAGTTTAATATTGGAAACACAATATTCTCTGTATGTTATTTTCATCGAATAACAAATTCATACTAATCGAATAGGATTACGATACAAATACGACAATATTAATCTCGCAGCTGGACATCATACGATATCTTAGTAAAACATATGAAATATTATTTCCTTCGTTATGTAAAACGGTCTTTTTACGTACACATCCGATTTAACACCTCTAATTCCGTGATTGAGTGAACAAGCCTGATTAACGGAATAACTGTGACGTCAAAAATGAATGTTTTTTAAGTCTATAGACTTAAAAAACATTCATTTGACGATAAAACTAACGGTTATACTCTAAATAGAAATGTTATTATAGCATTCCAATATTTTAATGTATGTAAAAAACATAAATATACTCTCCATTGTCATTAATCAAGAATGAAGTGATTATGAAGAAATTAATCGCTAACAAACAAGATTTACAGCAATTTGTATAAATTAATTCAGATATATGAAAATATAATCATTCGAGATTTAAGATTATTATAATAATTTTGTGACTGTTTGTTTAAAACGACATATTTATGCTTATTATGTAGGTAAATATATTATTTTTATAGTGCTTACTGTTCTTACGTATTTTTGATTAATAATCATAACGACAGGTCAGTATTATCAGCATATAAGTAAATTTAGTTAATAAACAGCTGTATCTGATGATAAACAGCCGCGAATGTGCCCGCGACTTTGCCCACGTGCAAATTTTTTCTGCATAAATCCCAACCTCGCAGGAATTTTAGGATAAAGAGTAGCCTAAATGTTGGTTCACAGCCCTTTTATCTTACAGTGAAAGTTCCATCAAAATCAATTTAGCCGTTAAGTAGAGTGTGAACTTCCTCTAAAATTTTACTATCTTTTAAAAACTTGTAAAAACTGTACCAAATTCTGTTCAGTATGATTTTGAGAAAATTCATAATATACGGACAAACATCTTTTGCACACTTTGTTTTATGATATGTATTTAAAACATCCATCAACAACAAACAATTTGATTTTAAAATTTCGATTTAGGTGACACAAATGTTCGATCGATTCTAGGGTCTGATTAATCTAAGGATAGACTAATCTTTAACAATGCAGGAACAACCGTAGAAATCGAAAAACTATTGAGGTTCATAAGTTGTGTTCGATGGTCCGCCGTGTGGTATCCGGCTAAGTAGAATAGACCAACCTCATTTCTTACCGAGGTGTCGTAAAAGGCGACTTAGGTAAGTTGACCCACCGTGTGGTATAAGGTAGAGTAGAACAGACCACTCTCTTTCTTACCGAGGGGTCGTAAAGTACGACTAAGGTAAGTTGACGTTAGGCAGGCGGCAGGTCGTAAAATACGTAGCCAAATCATGTGGCAATATGTTAACATGTTGTGCCGACCCCACTTAGAGTGGGATAAGGGTAGGAGGATGATGATGAAGTTGTGTTCGATGGTAAAACCAATTTGTTGGCATAAAAGCAAAATTAACTTCATTAACTTTAACACCGCTCACGATCCAGATAACAGATCATCCTACAATTGCTCCATACAATTCTACGTTTCATTTAAGACTGATTTCATAATGCATAGGTCGACTCATTCATTATTCATTTTCACAATTTTCACAAATTCACAAGTTTCTACTTAAAAAACCCGGCGCATTCTTAAACTTTTGCGCCCTTATTACAAAATACACTTGCCACTATTAACAATTAAAGTCCCCATTTTACTTTTTTTTTTAACGTTGCAAGTACGGTTGAGAGCATATTTATTGATTATTGTAACATGAAAATAGATTTCATATTTTATTAGTGTACCTTTTAAAATGTAAATAAGCAGAAACGAAACGAGTTGTGCGCGATCTTTATTTATAGCCCGCAGTGACGTATTGGATCGTTAATAAGGCTCAAGGGCTAGCGAGAGTAAAATTGCATAAGTCAAGAGGATACTTTATTGCAACTTGTTGAAGGGTGCAGGTGAAACAGGTTCAATATTCTCTTTCCAGCTGTGGACTGTGTGGAGAACTGCATTCCTGTGGTCGGTGTTTGATTGAAACTAAAATTAAATATTAAAATAAATACTAAAAGGAATCTTTAGCGGCATAAAAGAATTAAATAATTATATTTTATATCTTCAACGTCACGTGATATTTAACGTTAGATTTGGATTTAAAAGTTATTATATTAAAAGTTAAATAAACACAATGGAAAAATTAAAAAAAATATGTCGAATACGGCGCCATCTATTGGGTCTCTCAAGTTAAAAATGACCAAACACACTCCTGTATTTTATTGAAATACGTTTGACCTTTCGTAAAATTAACTTAAACAAACAGTGGCACGTAATTAATATATATTGAAATTAATATATTAAAATTTTTAAAGAAAATTCATAATGGAAACCAGAATGTAACGCCAAGATCACTTATTCGAAAGTTGTTGAAAAAATTATATTTTGTAATAATCACTTTTATATGAATTTTATTTTATTTTAAAGAACAGCACATATTGTTTTTTCTTATACTGGATATACCATAATGTATTTTTTAACCAAAGAGACACAGATTATCAAATTTATCTAATTACAACAAAAGTGAGGCAAATAAAGCTAATATAACTATAACTACTAAAATAAAGCTAATATAAATATAACTCATTTACAACCATCGTAAAACATAAAGGGCCTCATGATAATAGAATGTTAACGCGTCGTTAAGCAAAGTGCTAAGTGAAGATTACTAAGATTACAGGGTAGAGACAGACTACGGGCAATTGGCCCTAGGCTCGCAGTATTATTTTCTTGTTAAACTCGTTTATCAGTAATTTGATCATTACTGCCCTACTGGACTAGTGCAGAATAAGGTTAATTATAACGACTTCAAGTTATTTTGTGTTGTATAAAATTAGCAAAAATAATACTTTATAATTCATCTATACATAATTTATAAAATTAGGCGTTTCTTACAGATCTCTAAAGATAGCCAAAGTTGTTTGATTTATCCGTCCTTTTCAGAGTATAACCTTGAAAGCATTTAATTTTCGCATAAGGCTCAAACAAGTAGCAATTACTATTGTCATGCTATAATTGGCTGTGCTTTTTGTGCATCTTGAATTGTTATGGACTGTTTGCTATGTTTTCATCATTAGCTTAACAAGACAAAAGTTAAGACAATGTCACACGTGTAGGTAGGATTACGTGGAGCAAGGAATCATGAAAACTGACTCTCTGAAGTATATAATAGAACAATAAACATATAGAAAATTAATGGACGTGTATTGGTGTTAATTCCTTCTTCGCCCCTAGATCTTAGATGGTATAGTAATTTACCAAGCGTACTCCGAAGTTACAACTGCAATTAATTAATGCCTCAGTGTGATGCGCGTTGGTATGGGATGTGGGTGCGAATAAAGATTGCAAGGAGGATCAATATCGGGCCAAGTTAATTGGGGATATTGATCAGAAGAAGAAAGCGGTCAGAAGAACATGTAGTTGACAACCCAAAAATATACTGAGTAAAATGACCACGAATTAATATAAAAGTAAAGTAGCGGCCTGTTACAACCCCACTACTGGGAATAGACTTCCTCTTTCCGTTTCTGGAGAGAAGGGTTGGAGCTAAGACCTACCACGCTGCTCCAATGCGGATTGGTAGGTTACACATATCAACAGAATTCTCTAGAGATATGCGGGTTTCCTTACGATGTTTTCCTTCACCGAAAAGCGTGTGATAAATTACATTTATCGATTAGACACATGAGTTTTAATAGAAAAACTCATTGGTGCCTGCCCGGGTTTGAACTCGTGTTCCCCTCGAAAGAGTCGCACGGTCTCACCGCTGGGCTATCACAGCTCTTGCGAATTAATATCAAAGCGAATTAATATACTAACACATTAACATTGTTTTTTACAAATTTGATTTAAAACATCTTGTAGAACACAAGAGATTTTTCATTATTCCCTTCCTTAACAAAAAGAAAGCTGTAACTCACTCAGGTCGTCAGTCGTCAAACTTCTAACTGGCTTTAAATTATATCGATTAAAAAACAAATTATACATGTACCTGAAATTAAATAGTCAAATACCGTAATTCATCATTACTCATACTTGCACGTTCACGGTCAAGGCTACTCGCCAACGTACACGCATAAAATATAATTGCTCAATTACAAGCATCAACAGTTATATAAGAAGCATATAAACCAGTATCGGCATGTGGAAAGATTTCGATCCGGTATTTATCTTATGCGAGTTGTGATTTTGCGATTTGATTGAATCACATACTATTTTAATTTACTTTGAAAGAATTTCGAATGAGTTATTTAAAAGAAGCCTAGTCTTAATTTACCTTTAATGAATATCTGAATAAATAATTTATTAGAAATCTTGTTGTTATTTAGTTCTTCAACCAAAATATTTTGGTATATAGACAACCAGAAGGTCACCAAAGTACGTACATCAGCAAGCTATCTGCTGTAGTTCCACCAGTGTAAAACTTTCATTGTTTACCAATCCTACTTAATCTTAGATAATATTAAATATCAGATCAATTTGTATTTGTAAATTAAGCGTAGATATAATTATAACTTTAGATTTAACTTTATGTAATGTGTATAAAGACTATCTATAAAGTAGTATCGGATGGACATCGCGGAAGCCACCACCCTTGACTTAGGTAAGTTTGCCCAATAGTGACGTTTCTCAACAGGGTGTCGGAACAACCCAAATCAAATCGAAATAATCTTTATTCAATACACCATTTCAGGCACTTTTGAACCGTCAAGCATCAATATGATTAATGAAGCTACAACTGGTTTGGAATGTTACTCTTACCGAGAGGAACCAGCAAGAAACTCGGCGGTCAATCTTTTAAATATTTTCAATTATACATTATTAAACCGCTGTCTTGTATGAAGCTGAAGGGTTTTCAAATCCAGGCATTCTTACACCATCAGTGACTTACTCAAAACCGAAAAAAAATCTTCATTCTTGTGAGTCCACTTTGGATATGGCAAGGAATAATCTATCAAAAGTCATATAGGTACTTTTCCGGGTGAACAGAAAGTTTGTGTATTGTAACTTCTAACATATACTGTTTAAATCAATCGGATTTCAAATTGCTAATAACCACATTAGGAGAGCACTCAAATTTTTGAAACAATAAGAGTTTCTAATGTAAATAAAGGAAATAGAATCTAAAACTTTATATCACAAAACATTGAAAAATAACATGATAATCCATTAATCATCTCAGCTCCTCTGCAAGAGATATATATATATACACCAATAGAGACTTAATAATCGCCATATAAATGCCATTTAAATGAAAGTGCCTCAAGTTTAGGACTCAACACAAGCCAGAGAATTTCATCTTTTATTATCCACTGGATCCAATTAATCTTCAACATGCCACAATGCTTCGGGGAATAATAAAAATTCTCCCCTCTTTTAAAGTTTAATTTATAGTACGAGTATATTCTTCTTTTTTTCAACCATAGGGTCGCGAAGCAAATTATAGACGAGACGCATGGAGCATTTTAACATTGATTTATTTTAAGCCGCCAGTTTATGAGTACCTAATACACAAGGACAGGAGCAGATGGAAGGAAGTCCTACGAGAAAACCTACTTTCTAATTGTGGGGTTCTCGACTTTAAGTAGGAATAATGAGGAAAGCGACACGGTGAGAACACACAACAAGGTTTAAGCAAAAATACATTTGTACATTTGATAAATATAAAAAACTACAGAACTGCCGGACATAAGCCTGCTATATCCGTTTTTGTAGAGAAGAATGGGAAATAAGACCTACCACGCTGCTCCAATGCGGATTGGTAGGTTACACATATCCCTGGAATTCTATAGACATATGTAGGTTTCCTCACGATGTTTTCCTTCATCGAAAAGCGTGTGGTAAGTTGCAATTATCAATTAGACACATAAGGTTTAAAAGAAAAACTGATTGGTGCCTGTCCGGGGTTTGAACCCATGGTCGTCTCTAGAGAGTCTCACGGTCTTACCGCTGGGCTATCACACCTGATTTGATTGATATTTGATGAATAAACTGGTACGTAATTTTATCTATCTGTGATACCATAATATATGATATTATATCTTAGTATTCTTAGAAATGAACTAGAATCCTAATTATAATTTACAATTTCAAATTACAAATAATTGTCATCCGGTGCAAAGCAATAGCTCCTATTATACGCGTTCATAACTATTCTACATAGTTTACTATAATTATTATATAGCCTTTGATTATATTAGACTATGATGCGATTGTTATAATTACAAATAATGATAATTAAAACAGGATGGAAAATTTTTTTTTTCCTTAGTCATGGCTTCTTGTTATTTATGTATATAAAAGTTTGCACTTGAAATCGGTGCTCCGTTTTTTTATATTTTGATATTTTTTTATATATTTTACTCCTGACTATTGTACTCCTGAAAATAATTGAATATTGATAATTGAAATGTGATAGATAATTAGACCCTGATATAAACTACATGCGTTCAAAATAATAGGAAAGCAACATTGCTATGTTGCTTATGGTACAGACCGGCCGATTTTATATTTTTTCTATTGTATTAATTGTTCAATGAAATCTGTGACCAAGAAACAGAAGTTGCAGTATTTTAGATACTCTGCTGAAAGAATGAATAAAGAAGCTACATGAGGTCTCTAAAAACGATTTAAATTTATTTTATTAAATCCGTATAAATATTATTCAAAACATGACATATGTATATACAAATTTTCCTTATATATCATACGTTGTACCTTGACACCTCATAATCATCAGGATACCGTAATTTTCACGGCTGATCACGATTTCCATGCAGGCACGTCAAACATCATGCCTGATGGGCGATGACTTCATACTGTTAAAAGATATGTAGGTACTCCTAGCTTGTAATGCGTACTTTTTAAATTGTACATAAACTCAAATACCAATAATAACCTTATTTCAAAATAGTTTTATCAATATTATCTTTTACTGTAATTTCGCACGTTTGTTTCATTTACATCTCTGTATCTATATTTTTGTTTTAGTTTATACTGATTATATACACTTCTCCAGGCTTTAAACAAGTCATGGATTTTAAAAAAATACCCTAAAAATGGAAATTCTAAAAACATGCTTCTATTCATGTATATTGTACATGTACCGTTATAGCATATTAAGTCGATTTTGAAAAATTATAATAAATATGTCAAAGATTTAGTAATATTGGGATAATTATATAAGATGGATAATCTCCAATAGTCGTAGAAAGCTGCTTGATTTTTAATGTGTCACGCCATTTTCGAGTGCAGCGAATTTGCACACGTTTTAAAACGCACTGTAGTAAAAGAAGCACATGACGGGGCGATAAACCTTGACAACTTGGTAATGCGCAGTTTATCCAGCGAGGTGGAGTGGCAAAAGTGTAGAACTATAATAAAATTCATAATGTTAAAAATAGAGAAGAGCCTGCATGAAGTAATGCTGAAGAGGTTCCATGTTGGTCTAGACGAACAGGGGAGATATTTAGTTTGTGCAAATCGGGCACTCCTTACCAGTACAGGCTAGTAATCGTGGAGACGAAAACACTGTTTTTGTCTCCACGAAAAAATAATGTGCCACTTATTCCTTGAATACTTAACACAATCTCTATCGTTTACTAAGAAGGTACGATAGTTATTCACCCATAATAAATGATGATAATTTTAAAAAGTGATCTATGAATGGGTCTGTGACGTTGTAGCTGTGCTTTTGACAGGTAACGGTTATTTTTAAAAATTATGTATTGTTTTGGAAACTCCAAAGTTGTCGCGCGGTCATTCACTTGTACAAAATCAAACACAAAGTAATAATGAAATAAGTAGGTACTAAATAGAAACGGCAATAATACTGTATTTATTATTTTATGAGATGCTAAGTTTGCGTTGGCGGGAAAAGGAATGTAATAAAATGTACTTTAGCTGGATGCATCTGGTGGAACCGTTGATACATTTTTTTACCTTTAGCAAATATAGCAATAACTTGATTATTTATGGAACGTTAAATAAGCAAGCAGTGTTTTTAGACTATAACGTTAAAAATAATGAGGGAGAATAAAGTGTTATTCACTCTGTATTCCTCCACCGGATTTAAACTCTTTATGAATAAAAAGGATTCTCTTATAAGAATAGACAATATGTGCTTAAATATAGATTCTCTATAAAGGAAGATGATATAAAAAAAAATGTGAAACATTGCTGTTATGTTTTTTATTCTTTTTTACCATAGATGTCCATTTCTGGACATAGGTAGAGTACAATATTATGATTTTATACCGCTTAGCTCAAATGACCATCAGCGATCATATCGTCTGTCTTCATAGAGGTTTACCAACGTTTCTTTTTTACGCAATTTTCGTATTTTATGCATCCCTAATCGTTAATTCAGCTTCACTAGTGTAATAAAGGCAGGATGCGAATTTGTACATCCTGTATATTATGTTCTGTTCCGTATCGTAAAAATATAATAGAAGAATAATTTATTGTATAAATATACTATTCAATATTAGGCTTTAACTTTTTCTGTGTTCAAATATATTGTATTAGTAAGTAAGTGTAAACTATAAAGGACCGTTTTTAGCACAATTTTCAAGAAATTCGTACGACAGCGCTAATAAGAAATTTGGTGTTAATAAAAGTAGTTGATATGTCTAAAACGTTGCAGATTAGCACTAAAAGAGTATTTTATTGGAAGGTGACAATTAGGTTAAATATAATTGTGTTATTCGCCATACCAGGGTTCGGCAACCTGTTTTGTACGGTATTGTCTCTCCAAATACATACGCATAAAAAATATGTTAAAAAACCTTTCGAATAGCATGCAGAACCATTAACTCCTTTGATGTAATAATGAATATGTTTTGTTATTCAAGTTTTGAATATTTTGTAAATAATAAACAAATGAAAAAAGAATCATAATTTTTTGAAAAATCGTGATTTTTAAATAATAACTTTTTTACAAATATATGCGTATTATAAAACATAATATATACAACTAAATTTTATTCTCATTTCATCCTATTTGTACTGCTTTGTCTCAAAATATGGTCACTTTAACTAACATAGATTAAGTACTTCGCAACCCGTGTTAACACCTAAAAGGGTCGAATTAACACAGAATTAATCCGACAATGCTACTAGTTTACGGTTGAAGTCTTAGATCGTATCTTTCATCCGGCGATTCTTAAATCCACAATCTTGCAAAATATAGAGTAAGACTTTCTTATTGTTTGGTTTTAGCTGCGGAGATACAATAAATTGTAAATCTAGGTCAATGTCTTTTTTTGATAAAAAAAAATAAATAAAAAAAGCTCTAAGTTTGATAAAGCCCAGCGGTGAGACCGCGCGACTCTCTCTCGACAGAGATGAGTTTTGTGTTACAACTTATGTGTCTAATTGATAATTACAATTCATTTACACGCATTTCGGAGAGAGAATTCATCGTGAGAAAGCCTTTACAATGCACACTAAATAGAACAACAGTAGTCTATACCATGGTTAATACTAATACAAAAGGACCCGTAAGAATGCCATCACTTCACACATATTGTGATATTTTCAATTTCCACTCTTAGACATAAGTAAAAATATTTCCGCGATATACATAGTGTCATTAAAATCAAGTGTCACCTTTAACCTGGCTTGAAATCATCTTTCTATCTAGTCCAATAGTTGTCTTCGGTATCAGACTTGGTTTTGTAACCTTCCCATCATAGTATATAGGGAATTTAGAGCTGTGATAGCTCAGCGGCGAGACCGTGCGACTCTTTCGAGGGAAACACGAGTTCAAACCCGGGCAGGCACCAATGAGTTTTTCTATTAAAACTCATGTGTTTAATTGACAATTGCAATTTATCACACGCTTTTCGGTGAAGGAAAACATCGTGAGGAAACCTGTATATCTCTAGAGAATTGTGGAGATATGTGTAACCTACCGATCCGCATTGGAGCAGCGTGGTAAGTCTTAGCTCCAACCCTTCTCTCCAGAAACGGAGAGAGCAGGCCTATTCCCAGCAGTGGGATTGTAACAGGCCGCTACTTAACTACTTTTATATAGGGAATTACATACAAGAATTACAGTTATTTAGAAAAAAAATTATTATTTCCGTTCCCAAGTATATCATTTCCACATAATTGACTGAAGATTTTACTAAATGCAATGGAATGGAATGGAATTTGTAATGGCAATTGTTATATATCATTCGAACTTTTTTCGGTCACTGTGCGATTACTACTATAAACAATCCTATTATTCATATGTTGCAGATACTCATTTCTCCAACGAGTCATAATTGTTATCGAACTACGTTTTTTAGTGGCTATTTATAAAATTGCTTTATGATTGTACATCTCGTAGCCAATCATCGTCGATTTAAGACAAGTTAAACTGCTATCTATCCACAGATTAAAAAAATGAGAAAACAATTTTAACATCAGTCATCTATAAACTAACGCTGTGGACCAACAAATCTATTTTTGCTTAATTTAACAAAATAATGATTTGCTAATCTAATTTATATATGTCTTATATGCGATCATATTTTGCTGTCTTTGATATTACTCCGAGAAATTTAACTTTAGGATTTATTCAACTCCAAAGAAGCTGTGATACTCCACTCGTAAGAATGTACGACCCTTACGAGGGGTCACCGGTTTTTCTGTTAAAAACTCATGTGTCTAATTGATAACTGCAATTTATCGCTTTTCAGTGAAGTAAAACATCGTGAGGAAACCTGCATATCTCTACAGAATACTAAGGATATGTGTAACCTACCAATCCGCATTGGAGCAGCTCGGTAGGTCTTAGATCCAATCCTTCTTTCCTAAAATGGAGAAAGAAAGTCTATGCCCAGCAATGGGATAATAACAGGAAGTTACTATACTTTATTCAATTCTACCTAAATGTAATTGAAAATTATAATTTGTAGAATTAGGCATTAGTTTGCGGAAATCCATCAAAAGTTAAATAATGAACCTATAAATTTGAAATAAATAATTTCTTGCGGATAATAGCAAAATCACATTATCATTACTTTTGTATTGAAAATTACAAAAGTAATAAAATTTCAAATAAACATATTTTTCATTGACCCCCAACCGTTATTTTATTGATATGAATAAAAAGCATATTACGTATTCTATGGTTTTATGTTATATCAGACATTTTAAAAAATTATAACGCCCTTTTTCGTGAACTTGCGTACAATGTTTTTATGACTAAATGCCTTGTAATTTCAAGTTTAAGGACCCATAAAACTAAACGATCGGTCGTCTCGCAATAAATAATAACTTTATTATTTATTGAACGCGGTTTCGATTGCATCAGTTTACTTTTAATTTTCGCGCGCGATGTTATGATGTTGCGTATACGCGTGTTGTGTGATATTTAACGATCGGATTTCAGTATTATATTACCCATTATTACTTGAGTACCTAATTGCTGTCCAGACTGTTACAAAAATTTGTATTGCTAAATAAAAATTCTTTTTTTTGCGCTAAATTCCTTTCAAATTTAAATATACACTCGCTATTTCATCTTTCAGACACACGTTCGGTGACCCTGTAAAAGCTGAAGCCAGGGAAATCTTTAGCAAGTCTCATATTTATTTATAGATCGCAAAACTTAAAAGTTTTAATCATTAAATAAAACCGAATAGGCCAATCAGCTTTGGGTAGTTAAGTAGAAGAATCAATAATATTACATTTTTATATGATCCTATTCTGGTTTTTCGCTCATAAGTGCACGTGAAGCAAATTGTTATTTACATAATATAGACAAAAGAGATAAGAAATGCGAACTTTTGCAAATTAATTCTAATTATATATGTACATAATAATGAATAATTGAATCTCTTTGAAGGTGTATCCTTTTTAAATTATACCAAAATGAAATAATTTGTAGGTAGATTCATTACTTTTGCGTGTAGTGTTAAACAAAAAAGGAATACAATCTTCCATTTAAATATAGAACAAAGCGACGTTGATTGTTATATAACCACCTAATTAGGATGAAATAAAAACTCATGCGATGTGCACAAAACATTCATACTCAGTACGTGTCCGACGATAACAATCATAATTATGATTTTTGGATTAAAACTGAGGTCATTGAACTGCAGTGGGCGCGCCAAATGCCTATTTACGGGGACGCGGCTGGGGTCGTGATTTGTATGTACTGGCAAATATGCTCTGATTCCATATCGATTACAATGATTCATTGTACTTGTACAAGCAGCGAATTAAAACCAACCTTTTTTGACATAAAAAATGAATATAGTATTGTTTATTTTGCGTTTAGTTCTTGATAAACTCAATATATCAATTGCATTGATGGTGGATTCGAAATTTTGATCACCGATTGCTAAATTGTTAAGTTTGTTATAGTAAGAGGCCTCGTCGGTTAGATCAGATAAAATTGTATAAGTATTTTTTTTAATATTAGCTCCCGGGTTTATTGTTGGTTCTAATTTGTAGGAGTATACTTCTGAATCAACTTCTTTAAAAACATTTGACGATTCAAAAGTACTGGAATAGTCTACTCGAAAAAAAATATTTTGAATTTTAATTTGATGGTGGTAGGCGCACTCGTTTGCAGCTTATTTAGAATGATATATAAATTGAAATGCGAAATATCTACGTACTTGTAAGATAACTTTCACAGTGTCGTAATCGAGTGAAACATTTAACCAAAACAATTCAGTTTAGTTTAAAAATAATAGCGTAGTTAGACGTGACCAAGGATAGATTATCTTACTTATAAAGCGCACTGTCCCAATGGCACTGTACATAAAGGTATTCGCATAAAATTTCTTGTACATCTAGGTTTTCAACTCACCCCGTGTTCTCTATATCACTATATTTACTGTAGGTTAGCTCACTAACAAAAGTATTAATGATTTTGTCTTTTTACAGCACACATACTAAGTGTAAAGTAATCTCGTTTATTTACACATAATTTTATTACATTAACCGATTTCACTATTTAAATCAAATAGAAATTTCAACTTGTACTCTTTTGAAAACAATATGATAATAGCTTTATATCGTGGAAGGTTTTTTTAGCAAATTAAATCAACAATTTTTTGTATAACTAATTGAATTATGGTTAAAGGAGAGAAACAATTAAAGTGAACGTTATAATAAACGAAAATAATTTTCATATTAATGATATATTATTTTGTTTGCACAATGAATGGACTTTCATATTTCATTTCTAATGAAACTTAAACACACATACATGCACAACATATAGGTACAGAGAGGCTCGCGTACTCAAGCATTTTTATTTACGTGTGTTGGTTGTGTGTCTGTGTTGTGTGTGTTTGTTTATGTTGCGATAGTGTGTGAGTCAATATATCATTGATTGAAGCATTTTATATCGAAATTATTATGATTACAATTACCGAAGATGCTTGCCTAGAGTAGTGGATTTAGAAACTACATGACAGCCAGGCACTGCAACTATCACCATCCTATCCTGCCCTTATCCCACTCTAAGTGGGGTCGGCGCAACATGTTACAAACGTATTGTCACATGATTTGGCTACGTATTTTACAACCGCCGCCTGCCTGCGTCAACTTACCTTAGTCGGTAAGAAAGAGGGTGGTCTATTCTACTCAACCGGATACCACACGGTTTTTTTTACAGAAAAAATCATAGTACCTCCGCCGTGTATCCGGCTAAGTAGAATAGAACACCCTCATTTCTTACCGAGGTGTCTCCTAACTAAAAAACTCCTTATGAGTACCGCCGCCCGACGGGGACAAGCGGTGGTCATGTCGACGACTAAAACGACCTGTGTGCTCCTCCACGCTGCCGATGGCAAAGGCAGCCTCCTTCCGCAGAGCAGCCATTGCTGCCCGCAATCGCTTCCTGCCCACCGATGATACCACACGGTAGGTCAACTTACCTTAGTCGCCGTTTACGACACCTCGGTAAGAAATGAGGGTGTTCTATTCTACTTAGCCGGATACACGGCGGAGGTACTATGATAAATTGAATGATAAAAAAATCGTATATTTCAATGTGGATGCAGTTATACCGTATCTAATTGGCATTCACGCCAACATTACATGTGAAGAATAATAACCTTATTGATGTCATTTGGGATGAAGTAGCGGATACTTGGCATTGAACTTGGTATGGACCTACTTGGCTTACTTGCCAAATATGCCACGTACTCACCGTTCTGAAGTTAATGTATTGAATATCTCTATAATTTAACCATTGCAAGTAGGTGCAAATCTTATATGTAACGGATCAACCTGCCGTTACAGTTCAGATACTTTCTTCACAGATTATGAATTTAAATACACTATTTTACCAATAGAGTTATTATACTAGAATAGGGACTCCCCTACTCTAGTATAATAACTCTCTATTAATATAAACCCTCAGTTACAGGCCTGCCTATGACTCCATAGGCAGGCCTGTAACTGAGAGTTTTACAATAAATAATGAGAGGGAAGATTAGATTCGTATACTTATTTTTGTCTAATCAAACATACGTAGGGTAATTTTCTTAGAAGCTCTTTATTCTTATTGAAAAATGCTTAGAACATTTTTAGTACACCTTCAAAATGACGTTTGTTCACTACGTACGCGCATAAAAGAGAAATGGTAAACCTCATTTGCTTTCCATCCATTGTAATATGGCACATTATGGACCGTCTTCTCTACTATAATCACTACATGTGTTTACCAATAAAGTTAATACTAGTGTAAGGGAGCCAAGGAGTTTAAATTTGACATATACGTGACTCCCATACACACGCCCATTGCACACAAATACTCTCTTAATGAGGTATATCATCGTTTT
Source organism: Morpho deidamia (assembly GCA_947086505.1). NCBI lineage: Eukaryota > Metazoa > Arthropoda > Insecta > Lepidoptera > Nymphalidae > Morpho > Morpho deidamia. Next base: position 9,202,441 of record CAMTZC010000007.1, on the reverse strand, counting down.
ATGCAGTTCTTATATCTGCACGATGCCCAATTCGGGCCCTATATAAAATCCCTCGCTTATTTTATGTGTATTGAAGTCTGTTTCACTTAAGGTATAACAAGTAATGTTTTCATCCTATACGCTATCTCAGTGAAGCTTCAATTATACCAAATTCCTCCATTATCATTTCAGCAGATTTTTCACAATCGCGTTAAAGGCAAACTGACTTAAGAATCTAATAGGTATATAGAATAAGTATAATAACTTCCAGAAATGAGTGAATTACTAAGTATAAAATAATACATACTAATAAATTATTTAATTTGGTCACGGTCCGTAAACATAAAGACAACAGCAAATATTAACATTAGGATTACAATTTTGTATTCGAACTCTCCGTTCGCCAAACTACGAATTAGTTTTGAAATTTGATTAGGTTCCGTATACAAAACTAAAAATGTAAGTACATGGACGTGTCCAAATCTGCACACTTGACGACATTTAATTGGATATATGTATATGTACAATTAATTTTAATTACAAAGATATGTAATCTTTTCTCTATTAAAAAAATATATTAAATATCCGGTAGTACATTAACAATATCTTCCTAACATAATGACGGTTGTAATAAAATTTAAATATAAACAAAGATTGTGTCTTAAAAATATTTTTATTATCGTAATAAAATTATATAATGAGAACGATCATTGTATTAAATAAAGACAACAACACATTAAACAGAAAAGTTTCGTGACAGTCTTGTATTATTAGTTTATGTATTGAAGAGATTCTAAATTGTCCTGTTAGGCTTTATAGGACTCGATTCCAGGCCGTTAAATAAATAAAAAAAAATAGAATTGAGCCATGCTCTAAAAGACTCGATTCCAAGCCGTTACATAAACTAATAAAAAAACAACATTGTCCTCATTATTAATTTTAAGCAGGAAAACGTATTTTTCTCGCAGCTAGATGATCATTTTGTGTCAAGGATGTTTTCAATAAAATTTAAAAAGTTCTGAACTACTTTTCAATTCAATTCAAAAGCAAATTCAATCGCTCTATATAAAATATTATAGGTTTATCGGAGATCTACCAATACCTACTACCTCTTCCAAGCAAAATCGTTATTATTACACTATGAAATTCCGGCGGCTACGAGTACGTACACCGTACACAGTACACAACACATTTTCACATTAATAATAATAGTTATACTTATAGTTTCGATATCCTATAGTCCCTCTTTTTTATCTCTCGTTTATCACGCTGCTGGGCAAAAGTCTAATCTCTCTTTTTGGTGAGAATAGTTAAACCTAAACCTAACCTAACTTAAACCCATCACGCTGCTCCAAAGCGAATTGGTAGGTAACACATAGTCCAAAGATTATTTTAAGATATGTAGGTTCTCTCAAAATTATATCCTTTACCGAAAAGCGCGTGATAAATTGTAATTATCAATTACAATCTAATCACCTATTTTTTTTATTTTATAAACATTATTTCAGAATTATTTATGAGAATATAATTATTTAACGAGAATGAAAAAGGCACTCGTAAATCATTTAAGGAAAGTCTTAAATCCTCTTCAATAAATGCAAGTGAATTAGGTTTACACGCAAGCTCCAGCTGTTTGGTGCTTTCAGACTGTGAGGTCGAATTATATTTTATTACGGTTACCTTTCATTGTGAAGTAATTATTAGTTTTGTGAACAGTCATTTCTAAAAACAACAAACTTGCTATTTATGCAAAAAATATGTTGGTCTTCGAAAGTATGCGCGATTTTTTGTTTGCAATAAGAAAATGAGAATATAATGACACGCACACACTCGCAACGGCAAGCTCTGTTACACTCCATCTTCAAGCTTTTATTCGCGTCTATGGTACTTATTTCACACAGTGTGTAAATTTTCTTACCGAGGTGTAGTGAAGGGCGATTAAGATAAGTTGACGTCAGGCATGGGGCCGGTCGTAAAATAATTAGCCAAAACATGTAACAACATTTTTAAAACATGTTGTGTCAATCCCTCTTAAAGTAGAATAAGTAAAGTAAAAAAATGTTTTTTTTATAAAGTCTATATACTCTAGTTGTTTTCGATGAAATTACCTTCAACAATATAACAAGGACAAAAAGGTGTTATAATACATTACATTTTTTCCCCTGGACTCCACGGCTCTAAATGGTATACGCTTTAAAACGTGTAATTACGCCGAGGGTGGGATGCCTTTATTATTGGCATTATAAATGTGGGATTGTACATATTATTTCGTTGATTGAATATTTAGTTGTTTGCTTGAGTAATCAAGCACACAAAATTAATAAACGGATCAAGTGATCAGATAGCTTATAATCTGGGAAAACAGGAAATATTACTGAAGTTTACGCACAAAAAAGTTGAGTGTAGAAGGAAATTTTCTAAATGAAAAATATTTTCTATATAATAGTTCAACTAAAGCTTAAGCTCTAGTTGAACTATTATAATATATTATATATTATATTATTATATATTATATAATATATATTATATATTATAATAATAGTTCAACTAAAGCTTAAGCTTTAGTTGAACTATTATAATATATTATATATTATATTATTATATATTATATAATATATATTATATATTATAATATGCCTATTTAAGAGAAACTTTGCAAATGAATCATAATGTTTAATCTCTACCAAATTTACTGACATTATACTATACATTAAGGTTTCATTTAATTGTATATTATCGATATCTAGAAGTATTTATAGAGATACATTTCAAAAAATATTACAAGCGTTTACTATGGTTGGGAGACGCACAAGAGTTGTTTTTATCACTAATCCATCATTCTTACGACCATTATCTTCTAAGTTGATTTAAATTGATAGCATACTGATTTCATTAGTATATTTATCATAGTATTTTTTCATGTTAGTAACGAAGAATGTTCAGAGTAACATTAAGATCATTTTGACGAATTAACTGTCATCAGACACATAATACCGTATACATCGAAGTTCAAATAGGTTCACCAAACAGGAAAATTCAAATCACTAAAAAATCTAGGACTGCAATTTACTTATGATGGCAAGTATAATGAAATAAAATAACTGAATTTGGCCTGGTCAGGTACCAGGTATAGGTCCTATCTATAAGATATATTCAACAACAATGTTAGATTTATATTTTATGTATAGTTAGGAAAACTAACTAAACCAAACCACGCCTTGCTATAGTATCCCGTTCCTGGAATACTACAATAAAAGTCCCTCATAAAATAATAAAAACTATATAAAGAAAAACTCAATTTTGAAACTACTAGGCCACAGACATAAAGAATTACAAAGGTAAAGTAACAACCTGTGACCGTGAGACTTCTGGACAAAGGTTCCTTTTGAACTTACTGTAGCTTTAGTAATATTTTTTTGCTAGCTTACGCAGATCGTCAAAGTTTCATAAATATTCATTTAATATTTATGAAGATTAAAATTACATTTGAAACTAAAGAATCTAAATCCTACCACCGTCATTATACGTAATTTTTCAGTATATAAACAATTCCACATCATTATCCTGATCTTAAGGAATAAATGTAAATAACAGATCGGTATCTAAAAAGAGGAAATATTTTATTAAATGAAATTAACTTCTTCATTTAAAGAATAACTCGGTCTTTATATAATATTTCTTTAAATATTCATTTAGTTAAATACATATTATGGCAACCCTGAGTTTAATGCATCTTGATAACTGGCAATCGAACTGGTTCGTCGGTGTTCAATGTTGACGACACTCTATAATATCTATCTCCTCTTTTTGTATCTTTTATTATTCGTGCATCCAATCCAAAGCGCGCTAAGTAAAAATAGCCTTGAATAAAAAATCCCTTTGATGAGTCTACACTTGCAAAGTACCTTGCGAAAAAGCGGTTTGCATGTGTCCGTAGTGTCTGGTATACCGTGGAAAAAATTAATAGATGATGTTATTTTTTCGTTCACTAACAAAGATAGTAGTGACATATTTAAATAATTACTTTGTACAAAAAAAACTTCTTTTTAAATTAGAAAATGAGGCAACGGTACCAAAGTACCATAAAAATATTATAATATAATTAAAAGCAATTGTAAAACCTAACTATACTATATTAAGACTCTCAGAGATATAGGCATTGCTTTATGCATCGCTTTGCCTTTTACAGCAGCAGTTCTGGAACTCGAAAAGTGAAGTCTTTAGAACTTTTAGAACCGACATAACCTTGCGACTCCTGCTTTGCGCCTAGCAAAAGTACGTAAATCGTTTGTGGGTTTGGGTATAAGATTCTATAATAAAATTCCGAAATCAATTTTGGCCATGCTATTACAGCAGTTTAAAACCACTGTTAAAAAGAGGCTGATACAGAAAGTATACTATAGTGTTGAAGATTACTTAGATGATAAGGATGTGTGGATATAGGTGCACTTTTACCCTGTACAAGGCAGTAATAAATAAATGTAACTAGTCCTAAGATTTATATTTTTAAAAGAGCAACCGCCGAGTTTCTTGCTGGTTCTTCTCGGTAGGAACAGCTTTCCGAACCAGCAGTAAAGTTGACGATTCAAAAACACTTGTTTACAAGTTTACTTGAATAAAGAAAATTTTGAATTTTTTGAATTTTGAATTTTAAAAAGGAGCACTTCCCTCAGTAATAATCATTAGTATTAAAAAAAAATAGGATGCCTTAATTACATTAAAGACATCAGGGATAACGATTTCATTTAGTTATTTGTTTTACTCAGATGCATGTGAATAATTAATGTAATTTAATTGTTTCGATGAACGTGTTCTTTCTCACCATCCTCCACAAAGGTTGTCTGTGAGAGTTAGCAAAAAATCACCTTTGTATGCTCGGTTAATTAACTTGTAACCAACCTATACCTAAATCCTCTAAGTCTTAAACCATTTCATGTCTACTGCTGCACAGAGGTACCTATCCTAATTATTTTTAATGAAGATACTTTTATATTTCATTATTCAGTATCACTTACATATACATATATAAGTATTTATATACCAGTATTTATTTAATTCTTTTTTTCTCTAATATATAAAGTAAAGTAAATCCGTCGTGTGGTATGCGGCTGTTGTGGAATAGACCGCCCTCATTTCTTACCGAGGTGTCGTAAAAGGCGAATAAGGTAAGTTGACATGTTGTGCCGACCCCATTTAAAATGGGATAAGAGTAGGAGAATGATGATGATATAAAGTAAAGTAAATCAATTTAATAAAATAATGTAAACCAATTTTTTACTTTACTTTGATTTAATTTTGATTCAGATACAATTAAATATTTATTTCTTTAACCCTACATACATTTTGAAAGATGAAACTTTGTCGATATTAACGACCCTTGTCACAACATGAAGCTTTACGCTTAATTTATTAATCTTCTCGGGTTATTTCGGAAATCGTATGAAGGATCCGACAACTATGAGCTGAATAAGAATTTAAGTTTACAGATGACTAATATTAAATAGGATACAGAAAATATAAATTATTTTCTAATTTGCTAGTATTAATTTCAAATATTATTATTATTATGAGTAATTTTGGAAGCCAATTGTTTACACTGTGAAGTAAGTCTCGTAGTAAATGTGTTGTAAAATTTCGAATTGCAAATTTTTTCTTGCAAAAAGTTTTCTTTTTCTTAAAAGGTCTTAGATTATCTGAACATATCGATTATTCCTATACCAATCAATAATAAAATCAGATTTTCATTGCTTTTTCGAGCGATTATAGTTATATTATTTTATTTTCATTTGGTTTGCGATAGAACAAAACTCAATTGCATGATAGAATTATGTAAATTAAAGCAGGAATAGGTTTTTAATTAAGAATATTCAATTGACCTAAACTACAGTTTTAAATTTCGTTTTCACAATTCTCGTACGGACAAAAATGTCGTATTGCATATATGTACTTAAATCATCAACAATGCTATCTAGCTTTAATCGTAAACTTGCAAATTAAGGTCTATTTGATCTAGCCATGTAAGCCTTAAATGGAATGGCATGTAAGGGAATCTTGAATCAATGGAAATAGCATTAAACTTTAGACTTATACTTTAAAGCTCAGAGTGTGAATAAAAACATTCCTAAGTAATGACTTAGGAATGTCACGTCCAAAGAAATAAAAGAAAACAAAATAAACTAAAAAAATATTAGATTTTTTAAATCTCAATAGCAGTAGCCTTTCATCTTAAATTTTTTAAAGTATTTATTTTTCTATTCAAGTGACTTTAGAAGCGTAGCTGTGCCTTTAAATTATTTATACCTAAAGATAAAAGAAGTTACAAAGTGGAGCGACAAAATATATATAACAAATGGATTGTTTAATTCTAATTGACATTTTGTTGAAATAATATGACATCTTTGACGAATGGCCTTCCTTTGTTTGGCGAACATAATCCGAAAAATTGATTTGTTAATCCCTTGGCCACCTTTAGTAGCTGGACTTGTGTTATTGAAGGACATAAAATGTCAAAATATTTTCTTGAGCTTAGAATTATCATAGATTTCTTAGTTCATTATTATAAAACAGTCTCCAAAAGCTGTCTGATTGTTTATGATAGATTTTTTCAAACTCTACTGAACGGATTTTTGTACGGTTTTTACTAAAACATAGTGCAATTTTTCTGGAAGGTTTCGTTTATAGTACATAACCGTTTTATGTAAATTGTGTTGAGGAGATCGCGTGGTGTAAAAAAACTCGTATACAGGGGGCACTACTCGTGTGCGCCATGTTAATCAGCAGAGATTCACAGATGTAATGTACTAGAGAATTGTAGATCTAAAAAAATACTACAAAAAAGTCCAATAGCGTGTCCCTCTCTTTTATGCATAACTTACAATAACTACTTTTATGTAAGAGCTTTCATGTGAGAAAGACAAGCGACTTTAGTAGCAAAACCCAAATCAACGGCACCCCTGACCATTTTTCAGGCAACAGAAACGCACACGACGTAATTTTTTCTCGCTGTTAAATGCTATTAAGTAATATTGCGTTTTTATTAGTTACACAAATAAACATATGAATTCAGAGCAACAAATGATTAGTTACTTATTATATTAATAAAGTATAAGGAATAGAACGAAACAGAGATATTCCTACCACGACACTGATGATCTATTTAATTCTTTTGCAACATCCTAGCTAGCAACAAAAACTATATTCTATTACCATCTACAGACATTGTATATTCAATAGTAATATTAGATACGATCGACGAGTTTGATCATATCAGAATTCTTGCATCTCATTGTAATTACAAATAAACAAGCGAACAGCAAAAAAATAAAACTTATTTTGTTTCATGAGACCTGTATGTGAAAAATATAAGCAAGTTTTTCGCAGTCAATGCCCAAATAATAGACTGCGAGATGGAATAGTAACCGCAAATGTAAAATCGCGGCGAGACGTAATGATACCTATAAAGCGACTGGTCAAATAGAAAAAACATCGTGCGATTCCCATATTATTCATATTTTTATGGTTGTGTCGGTCTTGATTGCTATCTCATAGAAATAATGTAATATGTGCTTTAATTTAGAGAACTTAATCAAGTTCAGAATCAAGTTATTTTGTAACGTAGATTAAGGATTGCTCGTCTCCTATACTTGTTTTTAATTTTATAATTGTGGGATCAACCAAGAAGAAATACCTCCCAAAAAATTATACGGGATAACACTTATTGTGAATTAAGTATGTATATGCTTCAGTCCTACTTCGAGATGTTACGTTATAACTGTTTAAATTATTTTTAGTAGCTGTTTTATAGAATTTGACAAATGGTGAGCTTAACGTAGTTACAGAACAACAAACACATTGGTGATCTTATTACCCCTTTACTACATTGGCAAGAATTGACATATACCTACATAGAATGGATTATTTTCAAGACCTAATGTTCCTATGGAATTTGCAGATATATTCCATTTTATTTTAAGACTGTGTTAATAACATACTCGTACCATCAAGACGTAGTGACGATGGGTTGGACATAATAATAAAAAATCTCCTTATTTTCAGGTTTCCAGAGTGGAATGAAATATTATTCCACTACTGGGCGTATGGCTTCTCTCTCCGTTTCTGGAGAGAAGGGTTGGAGCTGTTCTAAAGCGGATTGGTAGGTTACACATATCCCTGAAATGCTTAAGAAATATGCAGGTTTCATCACGATGTTTTCCTTGCCGAAATGCGTGTGATGAAATGCAATTGTCAAATAGATACATACATTTTAATAGAAAAACTCATTGGTGCCTGGGTTGGTCCCCTTTTTTTGACCCCCTCGAAAGAGTCGCAGGGTCCCGCTGGGCTATCACAGTCTCTCTTTCACTAAACAAAAAAAACGACTGTCAAAAGGGTGGCAGAAACAGAGCTTTAAGGGCACAAAATCGTATAGTGAGACAATCTCAATCTATACCCGACAGTGGACATCAATTACTTGATTAATAAGGAAAAAAGTAACATATATTGCTCTGATATTTAGATACAATTAGATTAAATTACTTAAATTTGGGAGGAAAACCCTAAAGAGCTTTACAGTTTATATTGAATATATGACGTAATCGAAATACTGCGGTATAACAACTTGAAGAAGAAAAAATCAAGAATGATATCAAGGTACTCTTAAGTAGTTTAGTTATCTGATCGTTCCGCTTAGATGTCTTTATAACAAAGACAAATTAATGGTTGAACGTATCAGTTATTACATATTGTTTTTTTAAATTCAGAAGCTGGTCATTTCAAGTTACACATTTAAGGAAGATAAGAGCTCACATTCTGAAGATTTCACAATCTGTCTTTCTTTTTTGAGCGGAAGGCTTCAACACTGAAGATTAAAAAAAAATAAAAGTCAAGTTATAATTATTCCGTTCCTAAGCAAAGGCTCCCTTTTCCTCTCCTCTCTTCTTGGAGATAGCTTGGAGCTTAGATCTAACACACTCCTGCAATGTGGGAGGGTACTTCAAACGGATGATGAGTCGTAAATATCAATAAAGCATATAACTTTCCTAAGAGCTCATAGGTGCAGTACAGTGGATGGTCTCTATATCGTTTGGGGATGACTCTATATCGTATGCGAACTTCAAATTTTGTGTTTTTTCTTTTGTTTCTCTCTTGATTCAAGAGGCATGTGTGCCCGAAAGGTGAGAGCGCGTGATCCTAGTTCGCTAATTTAGATATATTCCGAGAAAGATTACAAAAAATCCGAGAAATTAACTCATTACAAAAATAATTTCCAGATTTCATTGAGAGTGTGGTTCCACGAGTTCACTAATTTATTTCGCTACTTTAGATAGATTTCGATAGAGATAAATGACTCATTACAAAAATCATTTTACAGATGTCGTTGACCTTTTCTACTAAAAAATTCCTCAGTTATTCATAGTTTCATTCATAGGTTAAATGTTAATCTTTATATAGAAACCTTCATTATCATGCATCTAATAAAGATATATAAAAAGACGAATGGTAAAAATGCGTTCGTTAGAGCTTTATAATGCACAACCATAGAAAACAAATATTTCGGTATAAGTAGCACCATTTCTCACTTCCTGTTGTCGACAATTTTTGACACAGTAGTAGTAGAACTTTCTTGTACATTCCATGTTAACAATTAAAAAGTGCTTTTAAAAGTCTCTATGTGAAAAGTATATTAAAAGTTGCTTTATGTAGCAGATGCTATCATAATGCCCAGAGACTTCATATCACTAAGGTATATTCTCATTATTTTGTTTAAGTTAATTAACTTAAACTTAATTTACACTTAACTTTAGCGTAACACAACATCGATGTTAATTTTGAGCTGATCCACTACCGTATATAAAAGACAGGGTCATATATTGTAAGGAAAGATTGTGAACCGGGAATGTGCAGTTTAAATCGTCGACAAGCGATTTATCTCGGTAACAAGCATCGGAGCAATGGCAATTGAATTAACATGAGCCGCTTACAACGTTATCTAAGCGGTGAACACAAGTAGTGTGAAAACTCCTTTATTTTCTTAACTCATTTAGTACCGTATAAGGTAACAAGTATTTTCTATTATTCAGAACAGAGTATAGTATAAAAAATTATTTTAAGTAAGATATAAAATTGTAGCAATACTTATTTTAAGAAGTTTCTATTATCCTACAATAAATCAACGAGCTATCAATAGTAAAAAGAGGATAGGCAGGTTTGTAACACTGTAACAACGACACTATAAATAATGAGAGGGAAGATGAAACTCGTATTTTATCTTTGTCTAATCGCAGATAAAAAAGAGACAGATAGATCACCCTAATTTGCTTTCTTTTTCTTCCGCTTTCCGATTTTGTCGTGGAGTCTATCTCTTGATGATGCTTCGGTTGCTGGGCGAAACGATTGTTGAGTTTGTGATAGTGAACGTGTGTAGTGACTATTGTGGTGGCGGACGTGGAGGTTTTCGCATGTGTTTTTACGAACCCTGGGTGTATCGGATATGGAAAAAAGAATAATCCAATCTACATTTAGCATTATATATATTTCCTGGTTACTTTATTGCGGATTATAACAAATAATTTTAATATTACTTTTGTGATAGCTTGAATCTCGTCATGCGAAAAGGAATGGTCTATAGTTCGATTTCCCGATTGACGAATTTGTCAAATATATTATTAAATAATCTAATAATTCCGATGAGAGTACTAATAAAAATATTCTTAAAGTTGTCATGGTAATAAAACCTAAAATATGACCACGGTCACTCCATTATAATTTGGAATATTAAAGCCGACTGATATGGTCTTTCATTAGACTAAATAGATATTCGACTGAGTAGTCTACGAACTCCTACATCTCATATGGCCGAGCAACATACTGCACTATCTAACACATATCTAGTAAGAGCCAGTTATAGTCGCAGTCTATACAAATAAAAATAAGCTAGATTTGACGACTGAAATCAGTTTATTAAGTTCACATTGATTTCTTTTTTTATTAGATAATCATTTCCATAGACTATCGCACTATCGACTATTACATTTATACATTTATTTTTTGATTTCACATTATCACATTATATGGAAAGGGTTTCAATTATTTTTTAATTCAACTTCATAGTGTTATAAGGGTTCGAGATAATTTATAGAATTAGGCGTAACTTTGACGAAATCCCTAATACAAAAGTAATTAAAATATTTATTGCCATTACTCAAATTTATTTACATTTATATTTATTATTTATATTTACTATATACTTATATTTATTTATTTACCTTATATTTAATATTTATTTACCCGTGATTTTTTTATAGCAGATTAATTTAAAAGTAAAATAATTAGTTAGACTTACCTATTTGTGTAAAATTTAATATTTTTCACTTACACCATAAACAAAAAAAAACATATAGAATATCTTTTCTCAAATCGCAATAATTTTTAAAATAACAACCGTTGCGAAACTTTCCCGCGTGCGCGCTGACTTGAAAATGACTAGGGGCTGTGTCCTTGCTCCTCAAAGGCTTTTAACTATGTATGAACGCGCGGCCAAGATCCTACGCCTCTTATACCCATCGTAGCTTTAATACCGCGTCTTTGTCGCAAATAATAATTATAAAGGATCACCAATTAGGATGCATTTTTATAATCGAGGTACAAGAGCGTCAGGTATTTTACATTTTTCGCAAATAAGATTTTTCGAAATAAATAAACACCTTCTATTTATTGCCAAACAAGTAAAAGACTGGAGATGTTTTATTATCTTTATTATTAAGTTGTCCAAATATCATATATGTCAAAATATTCTTTATTCAAGTAAACTTGTAATGCTTTTTAAACGTCAGCTCTACTGCTGTTTCAGAAAGCTGTTTCTACAGGGAAGAGCCAGCAAGAAACTCGGCAGTTGCTCTTTTCAAATAATAATTCTTAATAGTAGTTACATTTAGTCATTACTGTCTTGTACATGGTCATAAAGTAGCTCTGTCCACGCATTCTTACCGTTTAAGTAATCTTCGATAGTATAGTAGGTTTTCTGTATTAGCAATTTTTTTTAAACTGCTAAAAATATCAAATTGTAATTTTAAAATCTCTTTACACTTTAAAGTCTATACCTACATAGTTCTCCCTAAACATATAAAATACGGCTCTAGAATATCAATATATAAATAGTGATTAAAAATATAATAGTAGTTTTTGACTGAAATATTTGCAATAAAAGTCACCACGAATCTTGACTTCGATTGTGATTGTGCGATGTACAGTGACTTATATACCTAAAAATAACACAAGTATTAAGTTACTTACTTTGGGGATTAAAGTAAGCAACCCTTAATGACAGTGAGTAACTTAAATAAATAAATCATTTTTTTATGTTAACAACATTCCCAGCGACAGTCCGATTGTTGTTAGCACATAAACCATCACCACCACAATACACTATCACTACACACATCAACTAGCGCAATCGCAACTATCGCGTCGACCTGTATTCGAAGCATCATCAGAAGATAAATTCCCCAACAAAACGAAAGGCGTGGAGTCGAATGATTATAGTAAAATAATATTGCTATATATACAATTATACATTTATTGAGAACTCATAATTTATTTATTTATTTGGAAAAGAAATAAATAAATAAATAACTATTACTATATATAACAATGAATAAGAGTCGGACTTAACCACGAGACCCTGCTAATCACGTCTACTAAAACGTACTAAGTGTGTTTTAAACGAAATTATAGTACCCGGCAACAAATAATGCACATGGAGGCGTAGAGAGAGAAATCGGCTAGATTATGCTTCATAGAGCATCGTCTCCGTCGCACAGACTGACGAACCCGTGTGTGACAGTGACAGCGCTCTACGGACCCGAACTGGCTGGCTGTTTCGTTGTAAACATCGATGTGCATTATTTAATGCCGCGTAATATATATAAATATATCTTAGTTTATCCTTTACGTCAACGAGTTCTTCTAACATTATAAAAATTGAACCAGAAGGAACGGAGAAAATTAAATCGAGTAATATTTGTCTTATATTTGTGTATAATATTTGTATTATATAGTGTCTACACAAGTCCAGTTAAAAAAACTTAAAAAAGCTTTTCACAAATTTCATATCCCTTCTGTTCAATTTAAGGGTTTCCCGCGTATACTAGAGCCAACTGGCAGCAGACTGGATGTAAAATTTTTAGCTAAATCAGGCACCAGGAAGTGGGTCAAATTTAACTTGCAAGATTTCACATATATTCATTGCAAGTAAAATAAAGCTTTAAAAAATACACCTGGAGTGATTGTCCGGCAAATATTTTGTTTTAGTTAGGTAAATCCTCTGATACGGAAGGATACAAAAAACGGCTTAACCTAATCATACCGGTCTAAAGATCTCGCATTCTCAAATTTTTCTCAAAGTGTACCGTTAACTCATATATTCTGGCGACGTTTATGTAAAAATCATTAAAAAATTATACTCACCCAGAGAATCTTTACTTATGTGATTATCAGTTATTTTTCATCAACTTATTCGAATTCCTTAAATTAGTGTATTGGTTCTGTAAGTCAATTTTATTGGATTATTTTTATTTTATACATTTCAACGCTCGAAATAAATTTAGGTGATTAATTCCAATGCCGTTTATTTAGGTTTTAGTCTATACTGTTACTGAAAATCTAACTCAATTGAACTATGCAAATTTCTACCATGTACTAGGCGGTAGAAATAAATTGACATGTCAACTTTTAACAAATTTTATCAAAATGAGTATGGCATTCATTTATAGTCTTTCATTTACTCTAAGCAAATATTAAGCCACTACGGCCTGCGAGCCATTATCATCCTGTGAAAAGTCACAATCTGGCCTGTGATCATATATTCTAATTAGGTATTTACATCTTATAATTGCAAAAATAAAAATATTAAATACAGTAAAAAATTAAGAAAACATCTAGCTTACCTAATTAATAAGAAACATAATTGCCTATTCATTTTCTTGATTAACTCATAACTCACTTATACTATAACTGTATTAAATAATGGAAACAAAAACTATATTATTTCCTATTTATAGCAAACGCATTTATAGAGATACTTTGCATGATGTGTTTAAAATTAAGTTCTAAACGAATCACCCATCCTCATTTTTGAAGTATGTATAAAAAACCCATAAATCAACGATATAAATGTGATATCGGTTCTAATGCAGGTCGTGTATTGATGGTCTAAATCACAACACATCACAATGAACAATTCTCTTTTATAATATTACTTAGTTTAATAATTCACAGGGTCTAACATACGGATATATATATGAAAATAAGAGATATATTAAATAATTCTAATAATAACTAAATAACAGATTATAACATTTAACATTTAATGAATGCTGGTATGTTTAATAAATCTTTACATCTCCTTTGCACAATTGGGCCGTTAAAATTTATTACCTCATTAGTACTCTCAAAAGTAAACCAGAATTTTGAGTTACAGCTATACGAAATATTGTTAAATTTAATTATGTTATGATGGGCAGGCCCTAAAGTCCCTTAAAAAGAAAGATATAAAAATATATTTTTATATCACGGGATTGTTAACATAGATAACTGTACTTACTATATTACCATTACCCTTTCGCTTTTTATTTAGTAATATAAATATATTAAATATTGATCTCACTTAATTTACGGTTGTTCCCATCTTCATAATGGTGAGTATTTGCACCGACATAACCAAGTACCTGGACAGTTCATAAACAACTTGCCCGTCGATATGGCTTGATGGAAGAGATAGCATATTACAAGTATGACCCTGTATAAGTTCTCGAAAAAAGCCACGCTATCCTCAATCCTCTACTGAGAGGTTTATTGTTGCAATAAATATGATATAGTGTTAGTAGACCGGTTAGATGCGCTGTCAATCAATTATTGTCCATGTCGCGGTACCACATATGGATAATATCGTAAAGCTGAAAAGGGTAATTTAATCTTGCTAGATACCATAAAAATAATTGATCCTATAATTGTTTAACTTAACGGTCTAATAGCGAATAGTCTCTATTAACATCTCAAGAGGCTTTCACTTAATATTGGATCATAAGTTGCGAGTGAGGAAATTTCTTGATCTGGAGCTTCAACCACCGGTAGTTTGGGATATTGCCCTACCTTCGGTTATTTAGTTTTTTGTAAATAAAACATTTTAAAAATGTAAAAAGTTAGCAGAAAAAAAAATTCAAACTATTCATATTATATGCAAACAAAGGCCATCTGAAATAATATCAATATTGCTAGCTGCATTTCCGAGCTGATCCGATAAGCTGATTATTTGAGCAAAAAATATGTTAAAATTGTTGTCACTTTAGAAGGAATTATAACACGATGTTTGTATACGGCATATTGTTGTTTAGTCACAAGGCCGGTTTCAACCAAACGAACATAGAGCTTCTGGAACATAGGGTCTTCTTTCTTAATCATTTAGTGTAAACGAAACATCGTTCTTAGCTTTACTCCAAAATATCAACGATTAAGAATTCTCATTATTACTCGTTCATATTTTGGAATAATGGTTCTCATCAAGAACTACAATTATTGCTTAAGTTTAGCCAAACGAATACTTTTAAGCGACCACTACGGTAAACGAGAGTGCCCAACTACTGCAATCCCCTGTTTGCGCGCTCTAGTATCTTTTACATTAAGCGAGTGAGCATTCCTAGATTATTCCATAGAATCTTTGCGAACGCAGAAAGAACAACAAAGGAATGCTCTACACCTGTTTACGATAACCGAATTTCATAGACCATTATTAGGGATAGTATGAGCATTCATTCGTCTGATGTAAAATAGTCTATGAGCATTCATTCGTCTGATGTAAATCGTTCTTTAGACACATTTTAACATTTACCAATAACTCAAAGTTTGCTCGTCTATATAATTAGCATCCACTTTTTTCTGCTACAATGAGTTCCTGTTATGCATTTCCTGATTAATTTTTTCTTCTCTATGTATACGAATCTCATCATGATCTTATTTTTTTTGAATACGCAAACGTAATTACGACATCCGTATATTAAATTACATACTTATTTTTAGCTAAGTATTACACCTTTTTTTCGTTGAAATAAACATAATGGTTTGAACATTGTAATGATTACAATAAAACAATGAATGAATTGGAGATAAATCTTTGTTTTGATCTCTTAGAACTTCTTATCATAGCTCATTATGACTTAAGCTCCAGCATGTTCTGGGTTTTATATATACTAGTACACTTATGGAATCGTGACTCCACATGTGAAATGATCATATTATTTCATAAATAATAATAATAAATAAATAAATAAATATACGGGATACTTACACACACGGTCATCCATCCCCAAAGTAAGTAACTTAATACTTGTGTTATGGGTGACGGACAACTGGTAGATATACTAGATATATAATTTTAAATACATACTTAAATACGAATACAAATATACACCCAGGCTCGTAGAACCAACTAATTGTATATAGAAAATGTTGGCCCTCGGCGGGAATCGAACCCGCGACCCGCGGGGCTGACGCAGGGTCACTAGCCACTGCGCCAATGGGCCAGTCGAAATTTCATGAATGTTTGTTCGCCTGCTTCGATTAGCTACGTGAAGAGGTTGCCTTTGTATGTTTTTTTTAACTTTTTTCAGAAAGTTTTTTTCCTATTTTAAGGAATCCTATTTAATTTTATTACCCTGCATGGGATTTTGTGTAGCACTGTCGAGAAACGCCCAACTTCTGGTCAAACTCGACACAGGTCAGGAGTGACGGCTTCCGCTATTGGATAAGTCCACCGGCACCTCACTTGTACTAGAGGCTGCCATTTATCACTGAAGGTTTCTTACAAAAGTGTATTATTATAGATTTTCGGGTCACGAATGCAAGTTGCACGGGATCGGCAACCTAAAGCAGGTTGCAGACCAAGAGCTAGGCTAAGTTTTTTTAGGTTATCTCTCATAGCTGACGCAATTTTCCGTATCCGCGGCTATCCGATATTGAGGCTCTCTTCCGTAACCAAAAAAAAAAATTTATAGATGTAAGAATGCTATAAAATGATTTTAAAAAAATGATTATATTTTCATAGGAATAAATGTTATTTCTTGAATTCATTTGTTCTAAACCAGAAATAAAATTTATTAAATAAATACAAGACAAGAGAATTTCAGTGGCTTTTAAACCTTTTTTTTAAATTGTCATTTATAACTCTTTTGTCTTAGACGGTTGCCGACCCCTGATCTTGCATGGAAACTTCTCTAAAATACCCTTGACAAAATAACCTCCACGTCCACGAGGTGTCCAAATATAAGGGTTATGAATGTATGTATTCATAAACACGTATATAGTAGGCAATATATTTAGGTAAGTTCAGATAGCATGAATATTTATTTAGGTATAGTATATCATGTTTAAATACCTTTTAGAGGTCGCAAAAAATATTTCCGCCCTTATATTTTTGCATGTTCCGTTTATAGTGTTGTTTTAAAAATTAATCACTAAAAATGACAAACAAGGATTTATATTTATAATTAGGGGATTTTTTTTAATTTTTACAATACCAGTCAATTAAAAGATTCGCATATTATAACGTGTTTAAAATAATTTTAAAACATGCCTTGACCCTTTAAAACTTAAAAGCATTAGCTTGACATTCATCCAACTTTACCTACGTCAATTTTGAATATGTTTCAATCCAAGACATATATTAACCTTTACTCCCAGTACGCACGGGCGTTAAAAATACGTCGCGTTATACTCCGCAACAGGCGTAATAAGAAGTTTCGTATGGTGTATTCGGCTTAAGGCGCTGAACAGAGCCAAATAGGCTGACTTTAAACACGTTTTTAACAAAAGCTATAGGGATGACGATTAAAAGAAAAATATATGTTAATATACATCATATCTCAGAGAGAATGTAAGATTTCAAAACATGATTACGATACTTTTTTTCGATAAAAAAAATTGGTGAATAGACCTCTGATTTTTACTTTTATCGTAAATATCTCTAATATTTATCAACAAAAATTGGTAAAATTAATAAGACTAATAAATCATTATAATATAAAGAGAATGTAAGATTTAAATTTTGAATTAATTAAGATATTTCATTCAAATTAAATATTTTTTAGAAAATAGCAAAACTGAAACGAGTCATCGTCTCGCTTCTCTTTTACATCTACGAATATAGACAGTGATCGCTGAGGCGCGCTGCTATACGGACGTGTGTCGCTAGCTGCCGCCTTTTGTGACTATTCCTTGTTGATAATATGTCTTTTTTTAGGTGTTTAGTTATAGTTTTAGTATACTTAGTTTTATAAGATTAATTAGACATAAGTTTTTTAAATAAATTGTACAAAAAAAGTTTGGATAAAATAGTGTACAACTACAATGGGTGTTAAAAAATTAAGTTTGTCGCTACGCCGTCGCAGAAATTGTGGGCGTGGCTTATATGCCGAAATCTGAATTTACGTCAGCTCTGTTCAGCGCCTTAACGCCCTACGCCTAACGCCCAAAATGGAACACTGCTCGATAAAAATACGTCGCGTTTTAAAAGCGCTGTCGTGTGAACAGATACCTGGATACCCATTTGTTGCATTTCGACGTATTTTTAACGCACGGTAAAAAACCTCTCGTGCCTACGAGGGTTTAGCCTTTGCTTTTAAAATTATCTATACACGCATGCACTTTATTGTTGGATGTCTGTAGTCTTATACAAATAAGCATATTATAATATAATTAAGAAGTTTTAGGTCTATAATTCATAAAAGTTTCGTATCAATCGTTTGAAATATGATGTTTATAGTTAGAAAAAAATCAAGCAGTCTGGAAGTATAGTTATTTTAAAATTCAATTCGACGTATGATAGAACAATTCCACTTTTAAAGGTCTAAGAAACACTCCACAATATATCTTTACTGTAAGGATAATATTCCTATTCTAACTCATAAAACAATGGTCCTGTACAATGCGGTAATTGGAAAGCCAAATTAATTTAGAAGAATAACATTTTATTATTTATAGCCTGAAACACCTCCATTATTTAATGAACACATTTCATGCTCGCAATTATAATCCCATATAATTTAAATGAAGATATTAGGTTTTATCGCAAAATTAAAACTAAGGCGCGCAATAAATTCTAGCGTGATTTTCACATTGGATTGTAGTATAAAATAAAATATAGCAAATATGATCGTGAGTAAAGCACGAGTGAACACTCGTATCAGACTAAATAATAAACGATTGATACACATCGTAAATCAGAAACGTTAGTCGTCTTTAGATAATATACGGGGTTAATAACATTTGGTAATTCACGACAAAGTCTTATCAAACTTGATGTATGTATGTATAATTATGCTCCTTGTAAGTTTAAAACTTTAAAAGTTTAAATGTTTTGATATCTTTGTTCGTGAAGACCCTTTTTTTAATGAAAATGTAATATCTTAAAACGCTCACATACTCCGATATTGAAATATGTACAAATGGACTAATAAAGATTTGAAGAACAAATAAACTTTTTAATTAATTATTTGTAAAGAACACATATCTATGCCCAATAACTAGTACTTATCTTATATGAGTAATATCCATTGTCAGATTTTACTTAATGTTAAATTAATTGATCTAAAGAATTACGCGTTACTTTGCGGCGATAATACAAAAGTAATAATAAAATTATTTTTCTAAAGTAGACAGCATAAAATTTTACAGCAAAATAATTTTATAATTACTTTGAATGTTAAATTACTTAAAAATGAAAAAATATTCTTAGATATAATTAAGTTATAATACAATAAATAATTTTATTACACTTGAAATTCTGCGGACATAAATACCATATAATAGAAAAAAAAAGTAAATAAATGCATAAAATTGCTAAAAAAATATTTTGTAATATAGCAATGTAGCTAGTTCTATATTGCTTGTATTTTTCAGTAGGAGCAATATAATAAAAGCAAACCTTTTTAATCATTTAAAAATTTATTTTGGGTAAAAAAATCCATTTTTCAAATGTGCTTATAAATTATCATTATCATAATAATATTGTTCTTCATAGTGTAAATATAGAAAATAGAAGTTTTGAGTAAAAGCTACATTAGTATTTTTAAATAAATTTTCTGCGGTATAATTAGATTAAGATTGGATTGGTGCCGTGTGGTATCCGGCTGCATAGAATAGACCACCCTCATTTCTTACCGAGGTTTCGTAAAAGGAAACTAAGGTAAGTTGACGTCAGGCAGGCCGGTCGTAAAATACTTAGCCAAATCATGTGACATGTTTGTAACATGTTGTGCCGATGATAATTGGATTACGACGTGTCTATACATCATAATAGAAACGACCATTAAACATTCCTAAATACTACACTAAATTCGTACCTTATATCAACCTGGTTTTTTAATTATTCCGACATTACACATGGAACTAATCGTGATTAATAAGTAAACAAAATGTATCAGAATCAGCATGTTTTATGCGACTCTTGCTATCCACAAACATTTTTAATTCCGTACGCTTCATTATCATGTATTTATTATACATTCGGATAAATCGCGATCTTAAATATAAGCACGTAAATCAAAATATCAATAATGTGTAAAATACAAATTGATATCATAAACTGAAAAATGAAAGCATACAGCTTTATACTTTAGCTTCGTGTAGTATAATAATTATTATAAAAGTAATAACATCCTCACAATACTAAATTAATTAGACGTTTGCTGTGGAATTCCGCTAAATAATTACTTATAATGTCTTGTACAAATTATTTCAATTTTACTTCGTCGGTCTTTTATTCTTTTTTTTTTAATTAAGGATCCTTTGTCGCATGTATTATATTTTACACTGTATTTATATATTTTATTTATCATATTCATACATAAACATTAATTTATGCAACACAAGCTTTTTTTTATAAAACCAAAGCTTGAAAGCACTGTTAGTGCAAATGAGTAGGTACAAACATATATACCATATATATATTCTATTCTTTGAGGTTTATTTTTCAGTACGATTTATCAATAATTTTAAAATTCGTATTGTTCTTTCATGGCAAAGAGTATAGTTTGCTAAAAACATATTTATTAACCTAGAACTTATTTTAAATTAAATTTATTTTAGTTTATATATAGTGTTTGTAAAATTACAAATATTAAATATAGAAATCAATACCGAACAGCATAATACAAGACAATACGCAAAGTAAAGACTAAATCGACCATAGACTACACACAATCTGTGAAAAAAAAATCGTGCCGCTATGCTGTAAGACGTCAAATCTAAATTCGTCGACTTTTATTTACAGAAAAACCAGCCTACAGTCCAACACTTCGTTCTATACTCAAATTTAATAAAATAATAGAACTGCTTAACCCTACTTACAACCTTTAGCATGCCACGTGGTAAGTTTTTCAATCATTTAGAGGTATACATTCATATGTCCTACAATGTTAATGAGAATGTGCTTGTCCTTTAACCTGTTTATTTATAATTTTCTCTTTTAGGAAAGTATACCAACCACAAGGGACGTAACCGGAAGTTCACCAGCCCTGAAGAATTGGAAGAACAACGGAAGCAAGAGGAACTTAAAAAAAAGTTTGTATTAGCATATGAAAACAGTCAAGTTTATTATGAAAGTTTTGATATAGGTCAGAAAATATATTGCAAGGAATTATCTCTTGATTACTGTAGAATTTTGTATCTATTGATATAGAATACCTATATTAAAAATGACCTAAGCCTTGACATTTATTTTACAATATTTTCTTGTTTCAAACTTGGCTCTACAATTTGGATGTGGCTGGCTATTTCTAAATTTTTTTACAAAGATATTAAGTCGAGTATCATATTTATATGTACATACTAAATTTATTAAATAATTATTCTTTCATACAAACCAACCAGTTACATTATCTTTTTATATCAATTAATAACATTGATTTTCCAAGTAGTCATTAATAAGCAGTTATGTTTCAGCCTCTGTATTATAAGTTGTTAATTATTATTGTTTTAGGGTGGATGATGATGTCAGTATTATAACATAAACAAGTAAACAAAGCCAAATCACATTGAAACTATTTTTTTAATAGTCTATATTGCATTTATATATTATTTCCAGATGGAGGAAAGAACATGGAGATGAGAGCTCCTCTGAAGAAGAATCAGAAGGCAACAAATCAGGCTCAGATGATAGTGATGATAGTGATTCAGATGAAGATGTAAGATTATATTTCCATTATTATAGTAAGACAAAATGGGAAAAACTATAGAATATGCACAAAGGCCAAACAAATATTAATGAATTTAGTATGTCAAAAAAAAAAAAAAATCAAAAATATTTATTCTCATCACAAATACATTATATAAATAATATACAGAATCTGGGACCCTCCTAGTAAGTTACTAGTATTTCTACTAGTACTTGTGACAGGGGGCCCCGCTCTTCCATAACATTTCATACATAATGAGAAAGAAATATAACTATAGCAAAATAATTTAGATTATTACTTTTAAAAATATAATTGTTAAGTTCGTGCTTGTATTGTGTATGTGTTTGTGTTAGTGTGTGTGTGTGTTTGTGTTTGTGTGTGTGTGTGTGTGTGTGTGAGTGTAAGTGTGTCTGAGTTTTTATATCAATGCTTCTGTATCATCATAGTTTAAGCCGAGTAGCCATTTTAGCACAAGTTCTTTACATTTGTAAAAGTTTACAGGATAGATATTTAATATTTTATTTACGCGATTATATATATTGTTAGATATTAAGAAGAATTGCCGGGATGCAAACTTAGTTTTTGATTTGTAAGTGCATGTTATAACGTTTTTCCTTCTTTTTTTATTATTCTTTCCGTCAAAAGGTGCTACCTTGTGAACTTTAAGTATACACTGCAGTAAGTATAATTTTCTTACGCTTAATATCTCACTTTCAGTATAAAGCTTTTCTGTTGAATATTTTCTACATTTAAAGAGCATTACTTTTAATAAAGATCTTTGCCCTCGTTCTACTTCGAGAAATTTTGTCTTTAAAGCTCCACCCCAGACTGGGATGCAATAACCTATAACCGATTGAACTAAAGTGATGTAGATTTGATTAAGCAACGTTTTGGTTGTGACGTATCTAAGCTTTTTAAAGATCCAAATCAACTTTCTTATTCTGGCATTTATAAATTCAATATGAGGGTACCATGAAAGCCTTTGGTCGAGCATTACTCCTAGGTATTTAGTTGAGGGAACTTTCTTTAAGATAGAGCACGTACATTTTTTATTTACCTCAATGCAACTATGGATTTGTAACTTGAAGTCATCATTAGGCTGCGTTCTTTTATTTATAGTGAAACAAATATAATTAGTTTTTTCTGTATTTAAAGTGAGCAGATTAGACCTAAGGCAAAGAGAGATTTTAGACAATTCACACTCCACAATCTTTCTAAGTAAACTCCATGTTGAACCATAAAAGACTATTGCAGTATCATCTGCATATGAAAATATTTTGCCACTATTTACTTCCAATTTACATAAGTCATTTATGTATACCAGAAATAAAGTGGGACCCAAAACACTTCCTTGAGGGACGCCAAAAGATAATGTTGATTCATGGCTCGTGAGATCCCCAATCTTCACACGCTGACTTCTGTTACATAAATAGTCTTTAAGCAACAATAATTCAGTACCTCTTATTCCTAAGTTTTCTAATTTCTGTACAAGAATAGGGACAGAGACAGAATCAAACGCATTTTTTAGATCCATAAAGACAGCTACGGACTTCCGGTTCCGGTACTCTTACTGTAAACACGTATATTAATGGCTCCGAAAACAATTTTCGATAACTGTGAAAAAAGTGTTGTGATAGATCTTTCGTAACGTGATTTGAGCACGACGAGTGTCGGGAATAAGTTTTACGAACTGAACACTGTACACAAAATAAGTTTTGGTGACTTTATCCGCTTCGAAAATTTCGGCATTATAACCTAAAAAGTGAAATTAGTCATATTTGTCAATATACAAAAAGAGCTGTCAACATTTAAAAACTGAACTGACACATTTGACAAGTGACATCCGCTTTACCATAGTGTTTATTTTGAATAAGTTTCACAGTGCGGCCAAAACGAAAAATACAATAAAATGGAAAAAAGCATGGAAATGTTATTAGCAAAGCTAGATGAAAAATTAAAACAACAAACTATACTCATAACAACCTCCGTCACCAAAAACGTGATGGAGGCCTTAGATGCAAGAATGAAAATAATAACAGAGGAAAATAATCTCCTAAAAATCAAAGTTTCTCAACTAGAGCAAAAAATTGATAACATAGAAAAACATAATAGAAAGAAAAATTTAGTTTTCTTCGGGATTGAGGAAGTAGGGAAAACAGAAGCTGAACTAGTCGACTGCATCAAAGATGCAATATTGGAAACAGGGCTGTACTTAGACAGTCACGAAATTACAAATGCATATAGGATTGGACAGAAGACTAACCAAAATCGCCCTGTCATAGTCACCCTTACAACAATATGGAAAAAACATTTAATACTCAAAAATAAGTCCAAATTTCCATCTGGAATATATGTGAAAGAAGATTTTTCCAAAGAAGTATTGGAGAAAAGAAAACAGTTACAGCCGAAAGTCGAAGAAGAAAGGAAGAAAGGAAATATAGCATATTTGAAACAAGACAAATTAGTGGAGATAAAGCCAAAAGACAACATTCGAGAAAAAAGAAAGAGAGGGGATTCTAGTTCGCCTACTTCTTTGAACCAAAAGAAAGCCATTATTGAAACCAACAAGCCAGTGCAGTCATCATCGAAAACTTTATCAAAAGATATATTAAAACCAAATAAACTGAATTTCCTAGAAAGAGGAAGATCATTATCACTGTCAGAAACTACAAAAAACTAATAGCGGGTATTAATACCCGGAACCGAACACAAAAAAATAACTTTGTTTAAACCAACATTCACAAAATACACCCCAATCCGGCCGGTCACCGTGGGGGAAGAAGACCATAACCCTCCAACTGAACCACCTCAACAGCATCCACAAATGCTCCACAAACCAATTTGTAAAAATAATGAAATTATCTATATTGCGACATACAATACTCTTACTTTGAGAACAGATGAAAATCTGGCTGAATTAATTTTAGCGCTAGGAAAAATTAATTGGTCGATATTGGGACTAAGTGAAGTTCGTCGTCTTGGTGAAAGCATAGAGGATCATAGCGACTTCATCTTTTACTTTAAAGGAGACACACCAGGACAATATGGAACAGGATTCCTAATCAAAAACGATTTACGGCCTTTTATTAATGAATTTATTGGAATCTCTGAACGCATTTCCATACTTAACTTGAAATTTCCAGCCAATAATGAAATATGGTCCATCGTACAAATCTATTCCCCAACTGAACAATCTAGCGAGACTGAAATTAGCTCTTTCTACTGCTTGCTTGGAGATGCAATAAGAAACCATACTTATAAGAAATTAATAGTAATGGGCGATTTTAATGCAAGAATTGGATGCAGAAAAGAAGGAGAAGACATGATACTGGGACCATACTACTTAGGAAAGAGAACAAGGAATGGTGAAAAGCTTATCCAATTTGCTTATGAAAACAACCTCAAAATACTTAATAGTTTATATAAAAAGCGAAAAGCAAATAGATGGACATGGATATCTCCAGATGGATGTTATAAAAATGAGATAGACTATATTCTAACTAATAAAAGCAACTATTTTCAAGACTGTACAGTACTTAATAACTTTAACTTTAATAGTAACCACAGAATGGTTAGAGCTAAATTTAAACTAAAAAATTTCAAAACAAAAAGACCATTCATTTCAAGGCGAACCAATATTACAATAATAAATGATGATAAATTATCTAGAAAATTAGAAGATTTCACAAAAATAACAAA
Organism: Morpho deidamia; assembly: GCA_947086505.1. Lineage (NCBI taxonomy): Eukaryota > Metazoa > Arthropoda > Insecta > Lepidoptera > Nymphalidae > Morpho > Morpho deidamia. Next base: position 9,176,540 of record CAMTZC010000007.1, on the reverse strand, counting down.
ACACTTAAACCTTCAAGATAAATACAACAACTTTGAAAGAATCTTAACCACAACGGTAAAAAATAACTCACATGATAATGAAAAGGGGAGAACAAAATGGCTAACAGAAAAAACTAAAGAACTATTGAGACAAAGAGCAGAGTTAATATCAACGACAAACAAAACGAAGGATATAAGACAAAGTATATCAAAGCTGAGCAAGGAAATCAAAGTTAACATAAGAAAAGATTGTCAAACACACAGGCTAGACATAGTAGAAAGATCTATACAAAAAACAGGTGGTGTCAAAAATGCGATAAAAACATTAAAAGAAAAAACAGAGTGGATGCCTAACATAAAAGACAGAAACTGCAAAAACAAAACAAGGCGTACAGAAATAGTGTCCGTAGCAACAGAGTTTTTCCGAGGCCTTTATGCAAAAAATAATATTAGTCAACCAACAGATCTAACAGGTGAAGATGATATACCAGATATAATGTTTTCAGAAGTGCATAACGCTATAAAGTCTCAAAAAAGAAATAAAACTCCGGGTTCCGACGGTATTAGCAATGAACTTCTAATTCAAAACATAAACCATCTTGTGCCTATTCTCACCCAAATCTTTAACGAGGTGCTGGAAAGTGAGAACATACCACAGCAATGGGCAAAATCGACTATAACACTCCTACACAAGAAAGGTGATAAAAGTAACATAAATAACTATAGGCCAATAAGCCTAATGTCAAATATCTACAAAGTTTTTGCAAAGGTAATCCTCTGTAGACTTACAAAAACGCTTGATTACAACCAGCCACTCGAGCAAGCAGGATTCAGATGTGGCTACTCCACTATAGACCACATATTTGTCGTAAAGCAGCTCTTTGAAAAATGTAAAGAGTTCAATATTATATTCTACTGCTGTTTTATCGACTACAGCAAAGCCTTTGACTCACTGGAACATGAAGAGATCTGGAAAGCGCTAAAGAACCAAGGAGTAGAGAATAAGTATATCCGAATTTTAAGGAACATCTACAAAAACAGCAAAACTAGAGTCAAACTGGATAGAGAAGGCAAGGAAATAAACATCTACAGAGGTGTACGCCAGGGGGATCCTATGTCACCCAAACTATTCACTTCTGTACTGGAAGAGGTCTTTCGTTCCTTTAACTGGGAAAATTGTGGGATACTAATTAATGGTGAAAGCTTGACGCACCTAAGATTCGCAGACGACTTGATCATTTTTTCCCAGTCTAAGGAGGAACTACAGACAATGTTAAATGACCTGGATAGAGAAAGCCGTAAAGTAGGATTATGCATGAACCCGGAAAAGACTAAAGTCATGACAAACGGAGATAAAGAACCAATAATTGTTAACAACAACACAATTGACTATGTAAACGACTATATCTATCTAGGCCAAGTAATCTCGACGACAGAACCAGTGGAAAAAGAAATAGACAGACGCATTGGAAATGCATGGAAGCAATATTGGAGCTTAAAAGACATCATGAAAAACAGACAGATGAAGATGTCAATAAAAAGAAAACTGTTTGATACATGTATACTACCAGTGCTCACATATGGGAGCCAAACCTGGGCTACAACAAAAGCGCAAGATAAGAAACTTATAGTATGTCAAAATGCCATGGATAGAAGTATGCTAGGCAAAAAACTATTTGATAAAGTAAGAACTTCCACTATAAAAAAATATACTAAAACTAAGGATGTAATTAGAACCATCAGGAAGTTAAAATGGAAATGGGCTGGCCATACAATAAGAGGAGATGAGAGGTGGTCGAAAAAATTAATGTTCTGGTATACAAAACACCAGAAAAGAAAGAGAGGCAGACCACCCCTAAGATGGGTGGATGACATTTTGACTGTGGCAGGGCCAAAATGGACTAGGCTTGCTGCAAATAGAAGTATCTGGTCACAGTTGGAGGAGGCCTTTGTCTGTAGACAAACAGACATAATTGATGAAAAAAAAAAAAAAATCCTTATTTTAAATCAGTATCTAACTAATGTCTGAATAAAGGCTTAAATAATAAAATAATAATAAAGACAGCTAAACATTTTTTCCCTGCATCAAGTTGTTTTGTTATCAAAGAAGTTAGTTCTAATACAGCGTCTTCAGTTGATTTATTTTTCCTAAAGCCGTACTGCGAATTTGAAAGAATATTAAATTTTTCAAGATAATTAATCAGTCTAGAGTTTATTAACTTTTCAAGAATTTTAGCCATTGATGTTAACACAGAAATTGGTCTATAATTTTCTATTTTGTCTCTGTCTCCATTCTTGTGCACGGGTGTAACTATTGATATTTTTAAGAGACTGGGAAATATTCCTAAATTAAAACACAGGTTAGCCATATGACTAATAATTGGAGAAATAATATGTTTTGTTGCCTTTAGGAATTTTATAGGTATGTTATCCCATCCAGGAGCACTCTCTGCCTTAAGTTCCGTTATTATTTTGTCTACTTCAAAGGGATCGGTATCAAAAAGCACAAAAGAAGATAGTTGAATTACGGCTGGTTTAAATTTTATTCCATCCGATGGGGAGCTTGAGAGTATTTCTTTGGCTAGTAACTTTCCAACACTAGCAAAGTGATCGCTAATATGGTTAAGGGATAAAACTGGTGATGATTTTAAATTTAGTAGGTTAAGATTCTGAGTTTTCTGTGGCTTAAAGTGAACTATAGACTTAATATTGTTCCAAAGTTCTTTCATATTTTTCACTGACTGGGCAAGCTGTTCTCTATCATATTTACGTTTGAGCTTTTTAATTAAATTATTACAGTAGTTTCGGTACCGCTTAAAAGTAATTTTATGAATTTCATTATCTGGGTCAGATCTCAGCTTTTTTTGCATAATGTTTCTGTTTTTTATACAGCGTAGAATACCAGAAGTCATCCAAGGTTTAATGGCTCGTTTATTTTTAGGAAGTTGGATTTCAGTAGTGCTCTCTTTTAGTGATGTAGTTAATACTTTAATTAAATTTTCCGCTATAAGATTGGGATCTTGATAATGAAGAAGAGTATCAATATTTTTATCTAACAGAAGTGACCCGGCTTTATCAAAATCTACAAACATCTTTCTTTTTCGACATTTATTTTCATTTTTGAGTTTACAGAGACACAGAAAAATCATCGAATGATCAGTAATAGAGGTGTTAAGCACTGCTATGAAAGGTGACATTATTTGATTATTCACTTTAAGAATGAAATGGTCTAGGCAGCTGTTACCACGGGTAGGGAAATAGTGTCCAGGAACCAAACCAAACATTGACAACGTATTGAGATAATTAAATCTATTATTACTTTCGTTGCAAGATTCATTTAATTTTACTTTAATGTTTATATTTATGTCACCTGTAAGAATAATATTTCTATATGATTGTATGTTAACCAGATAAGAATTTAATGAGTCAACAAAATTTGATGCATTAGTATTAGATGGTGATCTGTAAATACCAAGGACAATAATGTCACCGATTGTAAGCTGCAAACATGATGCGTGAGTAAGTATAATCTCTTTGGCATTAGCTCTCAAAGTACTTTTTGCATAGATTACTACACCATCATTTTGATTGAGATGCAAAGAAGTTGTGAATGAGTCGTAGTTTACAATAACTGGAATTGGTTTACAAGGATTGAGTCGACATTCCGTCAAAACTAATACATCTACATCAAAATTAAGCATAGATAGGGTTAATTGTAAATCATTAAAATTTGTGTATACGCTTCGAATATTTTGTGAAATTATTGTAAGATCGTTTTTTTTAATAAATTTGATTTTTTCGAGGTTTTGTATATCACATTGTACTGAATATGCAGTTGCAGATTTATCTATTTCGTTTATTGTATTAAAAGATTGATTATTCATAGGAATTATACGTTTGGTTTTTAAGGGTGTAACTAGGTTTAGTCGATACAAAAATAGTGATTAGTAAATTTACGAGATGAAGTGGCGAGTACATAGCATTGTTATTAAAATAAGTTTTGGAATCTTTTGTTGAAAGCAGTATGTAAGTTTTTAAAAAAGTGTAGTATGAGTGTAAAAGTGTGACAAAGAAGATCAGTTTATAACTTAAAGCTAAATTGAAAAAATATGGCCGCAACACAAAAAATAGTCATTGTTCTTGTAAAAGCTTATGAACTTGAGACTCATTATTAATTAAAATGATCTGCGATGCTTCATCCTTTCTTACATACACCTTTCCGTACGCTGTCCAGCAAAATTTAAATCTCTTAGATTTAACAAGTTCCCGAGAGACAAAATAGAGGCGGGATCCTTTCACGGTTAGATGTTCAGAAACAAAGATAGGAGTATCTTCAGATGTACGTAATCCCAGGTGTTTCGCGCATAGTTTGGATTTGTGTTTAATATTAAATGACTTGCATACTTTCAAAATTTCAGTTTTTAGGACAGTAGATGTTGTCTCAACTATGATTGGGGTGTTCTTAACATCCTCCTTTTTAGATCGTACTCTGTAGATATCCTTTATATCGGTTTTATTAATTTTACAGTTAATATTATCAGTCAGGTTCACCACCATATTAATAAGATCTTCCTTAGTTTCATTTTTTTGTTTAGGCACATTTTTTATTTCTAGATTCGTTTTCCGTGTGTCCCTTTGTATTTCCTCAATTTTATTTTCTAATATAGTAATATATTTTTTATCTTCTTTTAATTGCCCCTCCAGGTGTTCGATCTTCTTTTTAAATTCTTCATTCTGTGTAGATAAAAATGCGACGGAATTCTCAATCTTGACATTAGACTGCTGTATTTCTTTCAAGGTAGCTGCATTTTTATTAAATTCCTGCTTCTGACTTGCCATTAAGGATGAAATCATTTTTTTCATTTCCTCCTTAAACTTGCTCAGATCATCCATTATCTCATCATCTCTTTTCCTTTTATTCCGGACTGACAGAAAATTAGGGGGTGTCTTATAATGTTGACTTACAGCATGTGTTTCAGAGTCTGACAATGATTTGTCTAATACACTGTCCATTTTACTGTATTTTATAATTTATAGGTAGGTATATAAATTTTTGTTAAGTAGTAAGTAGCAAATTCAATTGATTTAATTACAAAAATGTACTGGGATACTATCAGTGTATAAGAGGTATTCGTGAAATCTCGATGACAATCAAAACTATGATATTAGTATATGTCCGTAAGCAATCATTAGCCAAAGTGGGCGTAAATATTCAGAGGCGTCCAATTACGCAACAGTGAGGCAGGGCTTTGTAGGCGGAGTTGAGGTCGTAAGCAAAATGGCGATGTTTTGTAGGCGGAGTTAAATTTACTGGTAAAACATGGCGGTTCTTCGTAGGCGGAGTTGAGGCCGCGATCAAAATATGGCGGTGCTTCGTAGGCGGAGTTGAGGTCGCAGAACGCAGTATGGCAGCACTAAGTAGGCGTAACCTCTATTCTAATTTGTTGCGCCAATATAGTAAATTGAAAGGACTCACTGTGAATTTAATTGACGAACCAATCACGTAGTTTCAGGCGCCACCTTTCACGTAAGAATTCTTTGTAGCAGTACAGTTTCAAGTACCAGGGCGACAACAGACAATCAATGTAGTCGCACAAACAATAACTTCTTGTCGATTATGTTCTCCTATTTTTACTTCACATTTAATTTAGAACTAATATATATATTTAATTTACATTAATTAAAAAGTTATAAATTTTCACGCACATCTACACCAAACGGCGGTCCGGGGGGAAGAGGAGTATGTTCCATTGTGATTTGCCAATTAAATTATGGAAATCTATTATAAGCTAAATTACATTACATGGCTTATCTCCTTCTAAGAATCTGCTAAGAAATCATAAATTAAAGCATAATCCTTTTATCATTACTGTCCCTATAATTATATCTGAGAAATATAGATTAGAAAATAGTCAATAAAAAGACTTGATGTTATTAAAGTGTTGTTTATGTTGCATGAATACAGCCCTCTAATAAATAATACTCAACATATCTCAGGCAAAGTAGAACAATCAAATATGTATACTAAAAATGTCAGTTAGGAAAAAAACCAGCATATAAAGTTATAACCTAGCTGTATGAATCATACAGATTTTTTGCAGCCCAAATCAAAATTATATTTAAAATATTTTGTCATTAAAAATGGTTAACCATTGTTAATTAGAAATATTCCATAATTATTTTGTTTTATATAAAATATATACTTTTTTCAGCATCCAACCAAAGCAAAGGGGGTGTCTGGTCTCATTGAAGTAGAAAATCCCAACCGAGTTGTCAAGAAGAACAAAAAGTTATCCAATTTGAATACAATCGGGGAGGGAGAAAAACCTCAGCTCTCAAGGTATATATTATCCTCCTGCCCTTATCCCATTCTGAGTGGGGTGGGCACAACATGTTACAAACATGTTGTCACATGATTTGGCTACGTATTTTACGACCGGCCGCCTGCCTGACGTCAACTTAACTTAGTCGCCTTTTACGACACCTCGGTAAGAAATGAGGGTGGTCTATTCTATGCAGCCGGATATCACACGGCACTGCAGCCGGATACCACATGGCAATCAAGGTATAGTTTACAATTGAATATTTTTCATAGTCAGGTAGATTAGAGAAATAAATTGCCTTTTTGTATATCTCCTATTACATAGTTTATTCCATTGATTTATTAATATAGAAAACAAGATTTATTCATTTGGATGAAATTAAAAAAATTATATGAAGCTTCAATGTTTTAAATTTATAGTAAAAAATAACTCTGTATTTATACTTCACCAAGCAATACTAAAAAGCTGTGATAGCCCAGCAGTGAGATCGTGTGATTCTTTTGAGGGGATCATAGGTTTAAACCCTACGCTAATACCTAACACGCTTTTCGTTGAAGGAAAACATCGTGAGGAAACCTGCATATATCTAGAGAATTCTAGGCATATGTGCAACCTACCAATCCACATTTGAGCAGTGTGGTAGATCTTAGCTCCAATCCTCTCCAGAAATGGTGAGACGAGGCCTATGCCCAGCAGTGTAATAGTAGCACTGTGTTATTTTAAGAAATCTGTTTTTAAGTATAAAAAATGTAAGTAGGAGTTGTATTATATGTATATGTTTATATGTTTATTAAGAAGAGATGATTTGATTTATTGAATATTCTCGAATGGACTAAAGTTTGTAATATTGTTAACTTATATGATAACATATATGAATTTAATAAGACTTAAATAGTGTGAACTTTAAAAGGCTTAAAGAATATTGAAAATTACTAAGATTTTTGATAATCTTGTGGTGGGAACACAATTTATATCAGTAGTTTTTTTGTAGGTGTTAAACTGTTAATGAAAATATGATGAAGGAATTATGAAATCCTCAGGTGGTTATGTAAACTGTTAAGAGATAAGTTGACTTATGCTCAATGTCAATGTGACTAATTACATTACTTTATATGTTTAGGCGTGAACGAGAAGAGATTGAAAGACAACGTGCGGCGGCAGCGTACCAAAAAGCGCACGCGGAAGGCAAAACGGATCAAGCTAGAGCGGATCTAGCTAGGCTCGCTATCATCAGACAGCAACGGGAAGAGGCAGCCAAGCGACGTGAAGCCGAGAAAAAGGCTAAGGAGGACACGCCAAAAAAAAGGTAAGGTAGTATATTGTAGAATTGTGGAGGAGGGTGTAACTCTCTAAGAAGCACTTTTCAGGTCGCCACCTCTGAGCAAGTAGGAAAAAATAAAGATAGTTTTATCCAAATTTGAATAGATGTCGCAATATCTACAATATTATTAATAAGAAAGGTTTATTACACTGTCACGACAGCTTAGTTGGGACGGGAGGACTAGATATGAAGATAACGGGATCGAATCCATGTATCATCAACCTAATATGTATTCTTTTTGTTTCCTTTTTCAATTTTTTTTTCCCAAAAAATACTGAGCAAAGCTCTTTCACCCAGGTAGTTTTCATTAAATGGATCAATATAAGAATGCATCTAGTATGTTAGTACGATTGTGTTTTATTTTCTATGTATAGATGAGCAGATATGGCGAACCAGTGACACATTATTTTGGGCACATCACGGTCATGAAATTCATCGATTACAATAAGCAAATTATGCGCTTAATTCGCCATTGTAAATGCACCTTTTACCAATCTTATTTTAATATTATTGTTTTCAGGTAGATAAATATTCGGCATAAGTATATCCCAGGATTTCCATCATTTTGGTTCATTCGGCGACTTTCGGTCTCACAGATTCCATCACCATTGTGATATTTGTTTTCTATAAACAACAATATGAAAATCTTATTTCGTTAAACTAACATAGTAACTGTAACAGCATTTTATAACCCGTCGCCCATTGATATTTACTGCCATTATTAATATTGAATAGTTCATCGATTCCATCAAAATTTATTTCTAAACGAATACATATAAAAAATACCACGCTGTCAGATCTCGATCACTCAATTTGGTAGATTTTCTACTGCACAATTTTATAATATCAAAAGGAAACTGGATACACTTTCATACAATTTTGAGCCCAACTTGTAAAAAGATGAAAATGGCGCCAATTAATAGCGTTTTGATTCCTTAATACTCAAAATTTGGCAAATTTTGTCAATCTAATAGCAGAGTTATAAAAGATTTAGTGAAAGTGAGGTTATGAACTTCTTATATGTTAAACAGCTGATTTTTGAAATATAACTTTTTTTTAGCATAGATAAAGAAGCATTGACACAATAGCGATGAAAAATTAATCGATTTCTGAACTAGTATCACCATTAACTTTAACTATTGTAATTTCTGTATAATAAAAAAAATATTTAGCAATAAATAATTTATACAGTGAAAGATTATTTTATTTTTATTTTATTTATATTGAAATAGTTATGTAACCGGAGCGAATTTTGTTGTATTTTTAATTGTTCGTTTGTTTTAATCGATTATTGGATAAGTTTTATTTGTGCGAAACAAATTTTTAAACATTTTTCAATTTCCAGATTGCAAATTATGCTAATTTTTGTATATTTTGAAACACAAAAATAGCTTTTTTCAAGCCATACCTCAACTTTTTACAATTGGGGCCAAAAGTCCACGTTTCCTTTATGTCTCACAAGTTTGCATGAAAATATCGTATAGGGAGATCGAGGGAACACTATTTCTTAGCTATTCAATTCTTATTGATATTGTTGTTTGCGATAATAGTTAAAAGTTTGTTGTGTGTTGTTTACAACGCGACGCAAAGGATGTGTGCAATGTTTAGTTCATACATTTCTGTTTTAAAATAATAGTTAATTCATCAATCTTTATCGTTTCCAATGATTATTAAAGATCTTTTAAAAAAATGTAATGAAATTTTTAAATTCATTGATTCATCTAAACGCATACACGTGTATAAATTTTGATAGTGCTTTTAAACAGATTTTTATATTTCCAAGATAAATATCTCAACTTCTAAACTTTTTAAAAGGTTGCGCATACTAACGCAGGGATTCGCAGTGCAATAAAATATTGTTGTCGCAAACATATGTGACTTAGAGTCATTTAAAATGGACAGATTTACTTCATATTACTTATTACAGTAACGGTTATTTTTGCTATTGCGTTGCGGTCCGAAGTGTGCACCAACTTTAATACTAACTTTAAAAAAATTATATTGTATGTAACAAAAGTCCTAAATAAACTATTGTGGTTAATGATAATTTAATAAAATAAATACAATGAAAGATTATTCATATATTTATATATATTATGTATTGCATTTTATTTTTCCACCTGAATTCTATATGAATTTGCTTAGATCTAATTGTTAGATAGTTTCACTAGACAATTTTTATATGCGAATGTGTATCTGTACAATAAAAAGTATAACTGAATATGTTTTTTATTTATATGAATAAATAATGACACTTGTTTTTTGTTATATTAACTCTTATTGAATGGTACAGTCTATTCAATTCTTCATTATTAACGACGCTTTATTCAAATTCAAAATATTATTTATTTAAGTAAACTTGTACTGCTGGTTAAGAAAGCTGTTCCTACCGAGAAGACCTAGCTAGAAACTCGACGGTTGCTAGTTGCAAAATACATTTTGTTAACTGGTTATATTTAGGCATTACTATCTTGTTAAAGAGTAGCTATATCCACAAATTATATCTCCTGTCATAAGAGTCCAAACAATCATAGCAATATTGTGCAAACCGTAATAAACGTTAATTTTGGTCTAGTGCCAACTCCAGAGATACAAAACGTCAAACTGGACATAACTACTAGTAAAGTAACTTTACTTCAGGAAACCTTATATTGCATCTTAACTGGACATAACTACTAGTAATTACCTTTACTTCAGAAAACCTTATATTGCATCTAAACTGGACATAACTACTAGTAAAGTAACTTTACTTCAGGAAACCTTATATTGCATCTAAACTGGACATAACTACTAGTAAAGTAACTTTACTTCAGGAAACCTTATATTGCATCTAAACTGGACATAACTACTAGTAAAGTAACTTTACTTCAGGAAACCGTATATTGCATCTAAACTGGACATAACTACTAGTAAAGTAACTTTACTTCAGGAAAACTTATATTGCATCTAAACTGGACATAACTACTATTAAAGTAACTTTACTTCAGGAAACCTTATATTGCATCTAAACTGGACATAACTACTAGTAATGTAACTTTACTTCAGGAAATCTTATATTCCATAAAAAATTTAAAATAAAAAAAATATATGGGACATTTACACACGGTCGTCCGTCCCCAAAGTAAGTAACTTAATACTTGTGTTATGGGTGACGGACAACTGGTAGATATACTACATATATAAGTTTAAATACATACTTAAATACAAATACACACCCAGGCTCGAAGAACCAACAATTTGTTTATAGAAAATGTTGGCCATCGGCGGGAATCGAACCCGCGACCCGCGGAGCTGAAGGCAGGGTGAATGATTATAAATGGACCTTTTCAAGATTGACCACTGCTTGATTAATAATTAATGGTAAAATATCTTAAATACGGGAAAAATAAAAATGTGCCTTTTGTTTTATGACATTTTGCCGAGAATGACAGTTTATTTCTTTTTCTTTTAAATAACATTAAAAAAAGGTGCCAACATACCCCCGGACGTTGAAAGCTGGTCTTTCAACCAGAATTATTAATAGGCACCGACAGAAGACAAATTTTAATAAAAACCCTTGACCTATTGACCCTATTAATGTTCGAGTATCAGCAACACATGCTATTCCATCATCTCCTGGATGAACTGATACTATTCCACCCAGTCTCCATCTCATAAGCTGTAGCTTGTCGTCCTTTATTATGATGAAGGAATTCAATTACTGATCATCCAGCAATACATCAGGCGCTTATTTTACACGTTGCTGTATTTCTGATATATATTCTTTAATTCACCAGGAAGAAAATGACCCGACATGTAATCTGCTGGATCTGATGACAAAGCGGTCGAGAATCTCCGTCTATATATCTCCTTTATATTGGTTAGGACGTTGTTAAGCTGCTCATATGTCAAATTACAATTTCTTAACACTCGGTGGAGATCATGTTTGATAGAATTTAACACCGACTTTTCCCAGGAGCAGTTGTACTCGGGAATAAAATTGAATTCATTTCCATCATAAGTCATACTTTCATCAAATGATTGTAGGTTAGTCCTTAAGAAAGATCATTGTACGCACCAAGAAATGAGGTACCGTTTAGCAAAAATATTAACTAGTTTGCCTCTTCGCGAGATAAATAGGTATAAAGCTAACAAAAAATTGTTGCTTGTTAAACCACCAACCAGCTCTAAATAAGATAGGTTTGGTGATAAACCATATAAAAATAGCAATATATACCTTTACTAGTCTACATTCACGACCTTGGCGATTTGCGCACATAATAGGACATAGCATAGTCGATACATATGTTTTCAAAGGAATGACCACTTGGAAGAAAACGCTCCGGTGGCAAGTTTCCCATTAAAGGAATAATTAGTGTACCTTTCATCTGATGATACAGTACATATAAAAGCCTCCTTAATGGAAGGTAATAATAACTGACTCAACTTTTCATGCTCAAAATCAAAAGTAGTTTAGTAAAATCATGAGTGGACTGTATTTAAATGGTTTTTTATTAGACATTGTACATTATAAAAAATTCGAATTATCTATACGTCCTCCAACGCGCATTATTTAATAATGAAATTTAAAAATACAAACAAATATAAAAATATATGGAGTTCAAATTCCGTAAAAAAATGACAGACATATCGTGAATTCGATAATTATTTAATACGTCATGGTGAGGTATAATATATGAATTATAACTTAAGTTAGGATTTTGTTTAGTCGGTATGCGAACTCAAAACCGTACGTCGACGACGACGATTAAATAATCGTGAAGTATGTTTCACAAAGTGTCTCTCAAGAGACTTCTCTTCTGGCAAATAACTAGCGGAGGGAGAACTAACCTTTTCAAGCCGCCCAAAGCGTGTTTGATTTGACCTTAATTTATCCAAATCCCTATCAGAAGATGAACTCATTTGAGTAAAATTACACTTTATGCCATTTCCTAATAATGTAACATTGTTGTTACTGACAGGTCCGGAAACTATCCACCCTAACTTGGTTTCACATAGGACTGGGTTTCCGTTTCCCAACCTTATAGATTGCGACCCTAACAAGTCCCAGAATAGGTCAGCGCCTATTAAGATGTCCACATCAGAGGGCTTGTAAAATGTAGGGTCCGCTAAACAAATATTAGACGGAATATTAAGTTTCGATAAATCGATTAAAGATCTTGGCATCTGATTAGTAATTAATGGTAAAACGAAACAGTTAAGTGCAGTAGAAAAACTATTACTTAATGACGTCATATTAATACGACACATTTTACCTACGTGTGAAGTCACGTTATTTATGCCAAGAATCGATCCGTCTATTTGATTAGTTATTAAATTTAACCTTTTACATAATCGCTCAGTTATAAAACTTGATGTGCTCCCACTGTCGAGCACTGCGCGGACAACATGCGCGCGATTATTGCGATCATATAACTTCATTAAAGCAGTTGACAATAATACGTCACGCTGAATAAGCTTACCACAGGGCGCGACATTAGCTGACAAGGCTACATTACTTGCACTACTATCAGCAGGTGCTGGAACCGTAGTTGAAGGACGTTCGGATACGGTACCATGAAAATTATCGTTCCGAAAATTAACACTCTTGGCCTCTGATAAATGAATAAGAGTATTATGCCTCCGTTTACATAGTTTGCAACCTGGTTTTTTACAATGATTGGCAAAATGACCGGCACGAAAACAATTATAACATATTTTATAATTCGGCAATAATTTGAAACGCTCGTAATTACTCAGTGAAAGAAACTGCGGGCAATTACCTAAATGATGGTCACCCTTGCACTTAGGGCAAATCTTAGTAACAAAGTCTGTACCAGAATTCATAGGACTTTGAGTAGCAACCATCGACTTTAATTTAGGAACCGCTTTGACAATATTATGAGTAGAATTATTACGTGACAGCTCTAAGGTTTCAATGAGATCAGCGCGATTACGTATAAATTGAATAAACAATTCAAAAGTCAAAGAATTATTTTTATCAACGCGACCCTTAAACTCCTCCCACTCACGAAACGTTGTTTCATCTAACTTGCGAGTAACAATATAAATTAAAAGAGTGTCCCACTGCTTAACCGGTTCACCCAATGATTCTAACGCACGTAAATTTTTATTTAATTGATCAATTAATTGTTTCAAAACAGTTGAGGATTCCGTAGTAATATTTTCAATATTAAATAATGCTGACACATGGTTCTGTATTAATAACCTTTTATTGTCAAAGCGATCGCATAGTAACTTCCACGCTACTGAGTAATTACTTGCCGAAAACTCAATCGATGTTATTACCAAAGCAGCGGATCCTTCCAGGGATGCACGTAAATAATGAAATTTATTTGTCTCATCTATATCTCCATTTGAATGAATGAGGCTAGTAAAGGTATCATGAAACTCTAACCAATTTTCGTATGCCCCACTAAATTTGGGCAATTGTATGGTGGGAAGTTTAACAAGCTTATGATTGGCGCGAGTACTTTTATTACTACTGACCGAGCCATTATCGTTATTAAATCTACACAAAATACTCTGAGCCTTAGCTAAGGCTTTGTAGTACCGTGACTCGAAATCAGAACGTTCTGCAAACTGACTCTCGACATCGTCAACAACGCATTCCAGACGTAACTGCACCTCCTCATATTGGTGGTACAAAGATTCAATCTTACCCATACGCAACTCCAATTCCTTTACATCAGATAAATCGAATGATTCCATATTTACCGCGTCCAGATAATTAATAAAAGCGGTTAATCGGCCTTTAAAACTTCCTCTCTTCTTAATTAGTTCCTTTTCCTCAGCCATTCTAGGCGACAAGTGCAATCCTCTGTTTATTTAATAATATCTCGTTCCGGCTCGAAGATGACCAATGAATGATTATAAATGGACCTTTTCAAGATTGACCACTGCTTGATTAATAATTAATGGTAAAATATCTTAAATACGGGAAAAATAAAAATGTGCCTTTTGTTTTATGACATTTTGCCGAGAATGACAGTTTATTTCTTTTTCTTTTAAATAACATTAAAAAAAGGTGCCAACACAGGGTCACTACCCACAGCGCCAACGGGCCAGTCAATCTTTCATAATAGTCACGAACAACATCACAAGTAAAGTTTAAGATCGCTTAAATCTGAATCCAACTTCAATGCAAATGCTCGCTACACACTATATATTATAAAATATGCCCAGCTGTAGGTAAAGGCCTCTTCTCTGTAATAATAAGTAACACAAGAATATTTTATAATACATATTATTAACTTAGATGTATGAGACTTACTCATAAACAGTAAAATTAGTTGTTGTTGATAAGCTGAGATTTCAGTTTCGTTATAAGATTCCTAATTATTGAGACATTTCAATCTCGCCGACAAAACATTTTAAAGTAATTTAAATATGTAGTTTCATTAATAGTAGGTATATAATTTAATTAATATACGTAGTTAAAGGATCAGTCTATCGCTATTTAACCTTTTTAAAACTTAGAACATTACCGATTATCGTTTTATCTCACGAAAATAGCCTAAACATTATAAAAGCATTCACATTTTACGGTTTACGTGTTTTCGTTGGTAACCTTTATCAATGTTTGTCGAAAATTGGATTTCGACCAAGTCAACTGTATAATACGCGTACATAAATAGATCTGATACTGTAACCTTACAGTAGGAGGTTACAAAAATGTCCGATGCTGTAGTTTAACATTTGAACCTAATGGTTCGAATACACATATTTTTTTAATATTACCGAATAATACCGAGTGACGTTGAAAGCCTTAAGGACTAACAATATAATAAATTTGATAAAGAAGTGACTAATTTGATTCAAATTTATCGCAGATTTTTTACAAAAGTTATAGTAAAATTATTATGCTATTATCCGCGATAAAGTAAATAAGAAATATATATAATACTAAATGTAGAGTGGACTATTCGTTTTCATACCTGAAACATGCAGCATTCGTTAAAACACATGCTCAAACCTCCACCACAGCCACCACAATACACAAGCACTACACACGTTCAGTATCACAACCTCAACAATCGTTCCGCCCCGCAACCGAAGCATCATCAGGAGATAGACTCCACGACAAACGAGTGATAGTGAACGTGTGTAGTGCTTGTGTACTGTGTAATGTGTTCCACTCTACGTTTATCATTATATATATTTCCTATTTACTTTATCGCGGACTAATAGCAAAATAATTTTACTATTTTGTATTACGGATTTCCGCAAACGCCTAATGCTATAAAATATATGACAGATTTTGTATTAAGTCATTTGACGCTTACGGAGGATATGATACAATACTATACAATATAAATATCAGATGTTTAATAGCGACCCAAGGTAACTAACTGGATGGGTTATTAATATTTGGGAGAAAAAAAGACAAACAATAAAAATTAAGATTATGTTTCATAACCATTTGAGCATTTCCCTCGTACGTTAATTTGTCCCTTTTATTATTACCAACAAAACGTAAAATTATTGGTTACCTTATGGTACAATTTATTCTAATCCTTCGCTTCAGGCTTTCTTTTGGTTCCATAAAGAGAAGTGAAAGTCTGCCAGGATTTGTATCTCTGTAAGATGTTGGAATTTGAATTCAAATTCAAAATATTATTCAAGTAAACTTGAACAAGTGCTTTTGAATCGTCAAAATATACCTCTGGTTCGGAAAGCTGTTCCTACCGAGAAGAGCCAGCAAGAAACTCGGTGGTTCTTCTTTTCAAATAAAATTCTTATAACTAGTTACATTTGGTTGTTACTATCTGGTACAGGGTAGAGGAGTAGCTAAATCCACGCTTTTTTATCATCTATATAATCCTCTATAGTCTAGGGGGCTTTTTGTATCAGCCTCCCTTTAACATCATTTTTAAAATGATGTAGTGGTAAAGATAAAATCGATTGCGGGATTTGATTATAGAAGCTCATACCCAAACCCACAAATACTTTTGCAAGGTGCAAAGCAGGAACCGCAAGCTTATGTCGGTTCCTACTTTGTCTATTATATATCGCTAATCTTTTTATAATTATGTATATTCTTATGTACAAAAATAAATTCTCGAAAAAAAAAGTCTAGAAATATACTGTGAAGCCAATGTGAGAATGCCTGTTTCCTTGAATTTATCTCGCAGGAAATCACGCGAAATTAAATTGTAAATGCTAGGTATGGCTCTTTTTTGTAATACAATTTTTTATTTTATATCCGCGCATTTATTCTTTCCGCGAATATTAAGCAAACCGAACATTACGTAAACGATTAAATCAGGTAGGTTAAGTTATAGAAAATATAGTAATTACAACAGTATGTATCCAATAAATTTATACACGAATACTTATAATCAAAGGTTGTAGTAAAATCAGTCTTGTTATAAAACGTTCTATCTATCCAGAAGGAATAATATAATTAAATTACCTTGCGGTAAACCACCGACCACGATGGTGTAATTTTTATAAAATTTCAGTAGGTACGGACCGTAATTTGTGGCCGCTTATTTTTCCTCTGGGAACTATGCCATCTTCTCAAAATGGATGCAAAATGAGTTAACGCGGCTCGAGAAACTAACTGGGTACTGCATTGCGTTTTACTTTTTATGGTACGCGTTTACGTTAACTACCAACGGAAATCTTACAGTATTTTTCTTTTTCTCAACTCAGTTTTGAAGATATTGAGAAAAAAATCATATTACAATTTGACATGGGCATAGGCCTCCTCTCTCCGTTTCTGGAGAGAAGGTTGGAGCTAAGACCTACCACGCTGCTCCAATGCGGATTGGTAGGTTATACATATCTCTAGAATTCTCTAGAGATATGCAGGTTTCCTCACGATGTATTCCTTCACCGAAAAGCGTGTGATAAATTGCAATTATCAATTAGACATATGAGTTTTAATAGAAAAACTCATTGGTGCCTGTTCGGGTTTGAACTCGTGTTCCCCTTGAAAGAGTTGCACGGTCTCACCGCTGGGCTATCACAGCTCTATATAAGCTATAATAACACAGTTATATAAGCTTGTGCCAAATTTTATACTCCTCAATATATATATATTTTCGTCCTAATATTTTCGTATCAATGGATAAAAATAAAGAAATATATAGGTCACTTATACATACGGCTGTCCGTCCCCAAAATAAGTAACTTAATACTTGTGTTATGAGTGAGTAAAAACTGGTCAATATACTACATATATAATTTTAAATACATACTTAAATAAAAATATACACCAAGGCTTGAGGAGCCAACAAATTGTTTAAAGATTGTGTTGGCCCTTGCGGGAATCGAGGGCGCGACCCCCAGAGCTAAAGGCCGGCTCACGTCCAACTGCGCCAACGGGCCAGTGAAAAGGTTTTGCTTTACGTTATAATATTTGTTATAGATTATTGGGTTTAAGGTTCACTTGAATATGTGTAGTAAATGTAAATTATTTTGCAAATTGTGCTAAATCTACATTCAGAAACGCTCCACTGTAGATACGCGGCATTTGTAAAGTGCAAATTCTCATTATACTCGAGCACGCTGCCCGTGGCAACCGTCAAACTATGCTAATTTTGCTTGCTTATAACATGGGTAGAAGGTAGAAGTATAGTGATATTGTAATAATAAGGAAGGAGAGTCGTAATAAAAAGAAAGAACCTACATTACATCGAAAATGTAAAGCTTTCTTTTGGCAGAAAAAGTAAGCGTGTTTTGAGAATAGGTCACGTGTCCTGTCTGACGCAAGTTTAACAATTTTTAAACATCACAAAAAATGCACCAAAGTTTTTACTTCAAAATACAATATTCTATCAATAATGAACTTTAAATTACAACTACCGTCGAAGAACTTGAGATTGCATAGGGAAATAGAGTTTGTATTGGATGAGAATAATTCCCCGCTCGGATGTTGCGCAGGTACGCCCTCGGGATACTAGATGACTATATCTCGACCAATATTTGATATTTTAATTCCCTACGTGACTGGTATTCTTATTTTATATAAAAGAGGTATTAAGTAAAAAACAAATCGTAAGGCAATTCGTAATACTTTATTATCCGCGTTTTGATAGGCTTTTATAGAATTTGCCGGGTATGTGTGTGAAGGTGGAATCTTGCAAGTTAATTTGACCCACTTCCCGGTGTCCGATTGCGCTGAAATTTGACATACTGTAGGCCTACCATGAACTTTTAGATAACGATTCAATTCAAAGTCAGTATTTAGAAACCGAACCGCTTTCTTTTCGTACCATGAAGTGTGAAATGCATTGGGGTCGTAATGTTTGAAAAGGGTAACGTTATAAGAACTATAGATAACTCTTGTCTCTTTTACTCACATCTTTTTAGGACGATTCCGAACGCTCATTCGGTAACGACTTAAAGTGTGCGTCTTTAAGATGTCATGGTACGAAAAAACAAAACAATTTAGTTTACGTCTTCTATTGAGTCGCAATAAGAGTTCATGGTAGGCCTGCTGATCATGTCTCGATCACAATGCATGTTTATGAGTGTCGCGGACGGAATCACTTTATAGGAAAAAAACGCTACACCTCTTATAAGTTTGGTTATCATTTATTTTATTGAAAACTATTACATTCGCTTGTCTTGACACAAAAGTTACGGGTGACACAGCCGCTTTTGATACGTACATTACTTAACAGTTCATCATCCTCCTAAGGGCAGGGCCCTTATCCCACTCTAAGTGGGTTCGGCACAACATGTTGATACATGATTTGGTTACGTATTTTACGACAGGCCGCCTACCTGACGTCAACTTACCTTAGTCGTATTTTACGACCCCTCGGTAAGATAGAGGATGGTCTATTCTACTCAACCGGATACTACACGGTGGGTCAATTTACCTTAGTCGCCTTTTACTCGGTAAGAAACGAGGGTGTACTATTCTACTCAGTCGGATACGACACGGCGGGTCGACTTACCTTAGTCGCTTTCTACGACACCTTTGAAAGTTCTTTACAGATAAAACATAACATCTTTGTGTACATGTATGTAAAATAAGCATGACCTGATGCTGATGCCAGTATTGGCTCCTGACGAGGGTACTTCTTAACGGTTAACTGTAGGGATATTAAATTTTGTTAAAACTTTTTTAACTTGACTTGTTTCATCATCACTTTTGTACAATGAGAATTTGTAAAGGAAAGCCTACTTCTAAAAATTGTTTAAAAAAATACATTACAAACTTAAGTATAAGAAAGTACTTATTTACTAGTTCAACTAGTAAATATCCCACAAACCATACGTAAAAGAAATATCTGCACAAAGGAAATAGGAAAAATTGTGATACTTAGCGCCCTTTCACGGGTTCCTTGCCGCTATTTTCGAAAACATTTTACAGGTTCCCTTTGTGCCTCCATTGTGTACAGTTGCAAAATGTTTTTTCTTCTTGTTTTACGAAAATATAAACTCATTGGTTCTCGCGCCCTCTATTCAGTAACAAGCCCTTGCCAAATAGGTTAGACCTAGGTATATAACAACCCTTTGAAAAGAAAAGACGTCGTACGTGGCATTTATGGTTAAAGGATTTATTATTAGCAATATATATTTTTAGCAATGTAACTTTCGTACAAAAATATAAAGAATTACAAAAAACCGGTGATGGTGAAGAGAAGATATAGCTACTCCTGCACTCTGTACAAGATAGTGATTACTAAATGTAAATAGTTATAAGATTATATTTGAAAAGACCAACTGCCGAGATTTGACGAACAGTAAAGTTGACGAAAGAAAAGAAAACTAAATTATAACTTAAAGGTAACATTAGTTTTTCAATAAAGAAACCATCCCTTCTCTCGTAAAATTATTTATTATTATAAGAAAATATAGTTCATATGCGTGTTGCCCTAAATTGGCATTCAGCGGGGCACATGTACATACATATCACGTGTTTTTGGGTCCTAAGGTTTTGCACGAAATCCACGCTGGAACAACGCAGTGAATTGTTCTCTAAATACTTCTAACGAGTCAGGAGCCACGCGGCACTGATTTGTGTGACGGGGAAATCTTTTTAGAGACCATAATCAACTGTGGACAGTTAAAAATTAAGAAGGTATGCTTTCCCAACCTATTCCAAACCCATTCGTTATAATTACTAATTATAATTACTAATATAAACGAGACCTTTTTCCCAGCAGTCTATTGAAGAGCTGAGCAATTTGATTGGCATTCTTCGTGAGATTAAGAGTTAAAGTTTATGCTTGCGATCATTACGTAGTCGCCTTTAAAGGTTGTGATTATATTTTTAACTAGCTTTTAAGCGCAACTTCATTATCGTGGACTGCAGTTTTATTATTTGAGTAAACCATAACACATACTTAATATAGATACCGGCTATACTGACGTCTATTTTTGTCGGATTAGCCCGACCAGTTTCGAACCCGTCCGGGGCACTTATTCATGAGCTCTTTAGACGACGTTATCGCGGCGGGAACTGCGTGCAGGAGCTCGCTGGGCGCGTCTCGTAAGTGGCTGGGGCGGGGGGGGGGGGGGTAGACAGCTGCGGCAGTGGTCGCGTGTCTTACGAGTGTTCCATGTCACTCTGGTCTTCTTCGTCGGAATATGAACCTTGAAATTTATATGAACCGGTAGTGTCATCCGACGAAGAAGACCAGAGTGATATGGAACACTCTGAAGACGCGCGACCATCGCTGCAACCGTCTCCCCCCCCCCCCGCCCCAGCTACCTACGAGTCGCACCCAGCGAGCTGCTGGACGCAGTTCCCGCCGCGATAGCGTCGTGTAAAGAGCTCATGAATAAGTGCCCCTGACGGGTTCGAAACTAGTCGGGCAAATCCGATAAAATTAGACGTGAGTATAGCTGGTATCTATATTAACTATGAATACTACTCACGATAGTTTCAATTTAAAAACATAGCACATACTAATTATGTTTGAAGTGGGTTAATCTTAGAAGAAGCTGTGTTAGCCCAGCGGTGAGACCGTGCGACTCTTTCGAGGGGAACACGAGTTCAAACCCGGGCATTCACCAATAAGTTTTTCTATTAAAACTCATGTGTCTAATTGATAATTGCAATTTATCACACGCTTTTCGGTGAAGGAAAACATCGTGAGGAAACCCGCATATCTCTAGTGAACTCTGGAGATATGTGTAACCTACCAATCCGCATTGGAGCAGCGTGGTAGGTCTTAGCTCCAACCCTTCTCTCCAGAAACGGAGAGAGGAGGCCTATTCCCAGCAGTGGGATTGTAACAGGCCGCTACTTTACTTTACTTTTTATAATCTTAAAGACATATGCTAACGCGGAGTGTGCATGATTTTTTAATAACTTTCACCGTTTACTTAGCGCACGCAAGGAAAACTTTATATTTTGCCGTTTTCGCAATATTTTTATTGCTGCTCCTCTCCTATTCATCTTAGCGTGATGGTATATAGCCTATAGCCTTCCTCGATAAATGGACTATCTTACACTCAAATAATTTTTCAAATCTGTACAGTAGTTCCCGAGATTAGCGCGTTCAAACAAACAAACAAACTCATCAGCTTTATATATTAGTATAGATGTCAAAAAAGTATTAGATTTCTACATTGAAGGTATAACTCACTGCGTACGACTTAACTCTTGTTTTTCTGATAGCTCTCTTCTTCAAAAATATGAATACATCAAGAATATGTGTATAATACATATATAAACATAAAATTGTGGTAGGAAATAGGATTTAAATTGGACATGCATAAATAACGAAATCCACAAGTCAAGCCCGTGGGATGTTAGACTCTGTAGCGGGAGACGACAAATATTTTAGTGGTATCTATTACATGGATAACAACTTTATTGTATAAAATATACAATAAAAATCTAGATAAAACATAACAAACTACTTTTTTACTAAATTGGAGAATTTATTTTCAGTTCATGGACTTACAAAATTACGCGAGTATAAAAAAAAAGTAAAGTAGCGGCCTGTTACAATCCCACTACTGGGAATAGGCCTCCTCACTCCGTTTTGGAGAGAAGGGTTGGAGCTAAGACCTACCACGCTGCTCCAATACGGATTGGTAGGTTACACATATCTCCAGAATTCTCTAGAGAATTCTCTATGGTTTCCTCACGATGTTTTCCTTCACCGAAAAGCTTGTGATTAATTGCAATTATCAATTAGATACATGAGTTTTAATAGAAAAACTCATTAATGCCTGCCCGGGTTTAAGCTCGTGTTCCCCTCGAAAGAGTAGCACGGTCTCACCGCTGGGCTATCACAGCTTCACTCAGAAAATGGATAAAAGTGATATATCACAATAATATTCTCACAAGTCGTATTGAGTTTCGTGGATTCATAGATTTATCTGCAATAAACTTTATCAGAGTCACGGGATACCAAAATTACATGTAATCCTTTTCGAAGGGCTAACGATTAGATATGTATAGCTTCACTTTGAGCGTTCCCAAGGCACGATCTTGATTTCCCTGAGCTGTTTTATTAGGCAGCCAACAAGATCCCTTAGTTGATTACATCCGTGTAAGTTTGCAAGCACTTTGCAATATTTACGTTTTAATTGATAGAGTACGATGATAGAGTGTATTTTTAAATGATTTAATTCATTAAAGAAACGGGCTAAATACTGTGACAGCCCATCGGCGAAACCGTTCGACATTTCGATTGGATCACGAGATCAAACCCCGGGCAGGCATCGATGAGTATTTCTGTTAAAACTTATGTCTCTAATTGTTTTTTGCAATTTATCACTTACTTTTCAGTGAAGGAAACTATCGTGAGGAAACCTGCATATCTCTAAAGAATTCTGGAGATATGTGTGACCCACCAATCCACATTGGAGAAGCGTGATCTTAGCTCTATCTCTTCTCTTGAAAAAACGTTGGGAGAAGGCCTATATCCAGCAGTGAGATATAATCAGAGTCCGCTACTTTACTTCTTCATTTGTAGTCAATCTTATTTTTAATTAATTTAAAAAGAAACAAATTCAGCACTTTTTCTACTTACATTTCACGGCACTGATTTCGTGATGATCTGAAGTTTCTACCTAAAAGAGATTTTAAAAAGAAATTAGTCCTCCTTAACGGTCTATCGAAGAAAGGTGCACGTTCAATATATCACCAATTATTAGCCAATGTTTGTTCCGAATACATAAACCCAGACCGAAATAATTTATAGAATTAGGCGTAACTTTGTGGAGATCCATAATATAAAAGTAATACATAATAAAATTATTTTGCTTTAATCAGCGATAATGTAAATATATATAATGCTAAATGTGGAGTGGACCCCTGAATTTATAATTATAATGAAAATGTCTGTCTAATGAATTAACTATTGGCGTTAAAATCGGTTCAAAGTTAAGTAGTAATTCTATTGTGTTCCTCACTTTCTCCTTTGCAATAATCGTTATCACCGATATGCCCGTTAAGCAACATCTATTTTCAATAGTAAAGCACCGGTCCATTCTTCTTTTGGGTCATTTCTATTGATTGTTTCTGCGAAATCTGCCATTAACCCCAATATCGCTAAACGACATCCTCGTTCATTTATGAGTTTTATCTAAATTGCATATAGTTTGCTCCTCTCACCAAAGGTGTTGTGAGATCGCTATAGCGATAACATCGTCTTTGTACGCTTGTCATGTTTCTATTTCATTCTAGCTGTGTATTTAATTGAAATTTTGAACATAAAAGTAATTATTATGAGCTTACCATAAGAGATAGAGACGTGCTGTCGCGGACTTTTTTGTAGTATTTGTATAGATCTATGATTCTCTTGTACATTACTTTAGTGTATCTCTGTTGGTTTTCGCGGCGCGCGCGACTAAAGCTCTCAACATTCGACTTTTTTTCTATAAGTGTGCGCTCTCTTCAACACAATTTACATAAAACCGTAATGCACTATGAACCTTAACCTTCCGGAAGAAATGCACTGCCTTTTAGTAAAAACGGTACAAAAATTGATCAACGGTAAAAAATTTATCACATACAGGCAGATAGGTTTTGGAGAATTTGTTTTATAACTATTTCATATATAACAATGTGTCTTTTTTGCGCAATAAAGAATATAAAGAAATATTTTCCGATGATTTTTTTTTGAAATGCCTGAAATATACACTTTACATATCGGATATTCGTCAAGTCTTATTTTGACCTTAACAATGCATCACTTTTAATCGAGTTTAAGCCTGACAGCAGGCGCCCTTAAGGAAACTCTTCCATATACTGGGAATCTCGCCCGAGTCTTATTTTCCATGTTGTCACTCCCGATGATGCTTCTTCATCTTTCCGGTGACGCAGTAAAAGCCATAAGAGCTCATAGTAAATGAAAAAAAAATTCAGTCAGTCCCGCTCTGAGCGTGGACTCGATACGGCTATTAGATTTTCTGCCGCCTAATTCCAGAAGTTAGGCATGGTTTTGATATTTGTTTACCTTTAGGCAAGCGAGTAGCGAGAGTCACGTCTTAGATGTGTCGTGATTGCGGTTTTTATATGTTGTCTGGGTAAAGTCATGTTGTAGGTTGTGTAAAAAATGAATCATCAAATCAATCATAGATTTTTTTTCCTAGCTCTTGTCAGTGGAAGACTGTATCTATACAGATACAGTCTTACAGATACAGGTATACACCTGTATGATTGTAGAATCGTTCTGGAAATTCTATTCCACATTATTACATACCCGAATAGCATCGCTTCCCCTATACATAACAAGTTTTAAACAAATATTAAAAATATTCGAGTAAAATTTATATTCGAGCCCGATTATTGACTTAAGCTCTAGAGTATACCACGTACTTGTTAAATGTTAAAATTAGTTTCCATTTTCCAGATATTTTGGACTGCAATGCTCTTGTTAAGTAAAATTAATGCAGTTTCCGAGAGTAACTTTTCATATGCAGAATTTCAACTAAATATTTTATATCATAATTCTGTTACGTGCATTTATATCATTACTTTACTGATTAAAATTTATATGATATAAAGTTCAATAAATAAAGAAGCTGTGATAGCTAATTGTAGTGACTCTTACCAATGGGCCTTACGGTCAGGCATCAATTAGTTAAATTTTAATTGATAATTTCAATTTATCACGCGGTTTTGGTAATTTCATTAGTCTTCAACAGGAATTATATTGAATAAGAATCCTGTTCTGTATGAACATGCTTTTAAGTCATTTTAGACTGCTGCAAAGGCAAAGCTAGAATTGATTGTGGACTATACTTTAAAACCCAAAAATGAATTACAGACCTTTGTTAGGCTAAAACTTTGTTAGGAAATATGTAAAATATAAAAGAGTGTGCAATTACCGTTAAATATTTAGGGTTTTTTTTACAAGGCGATTATTAATTAGGTAATTATAATTGTAGAAAACTTAAACTTTCGTAAATGGCATACATGGTTAAAAAGGAGCCTAGTAAAATTCTAATTACCATTGCGATCATTTTCTAAAAATGTAATATTTTTTATTAGAATGATATAGCACTTTATCGGGGGTGTCGATTTCTGAAATGGGAGCTTTTCAAATTGAAATTTCATTATCCCGGGTATCTCACCTTCGTAAGGAAGCAAATGATTGAGAGTTCGGCCCATATCAATATCAATTCGGTATATTTTAGTAACGCTTGAATGTGAAAATTTTTAGCAATCTTACTAGATTACGTAATTTTTTTACGTATAATCTGCTGTAAATTGTAACAATAATCTGTTATTTAAAGAATTACGCGTGACTCTGTGAGGATTTTCAATGATAACTATTATGTTCATAGTATTTCAGTGAGGGTGATTTTTGAACAGAAGTGGGCAGAGCATTTCATAAAATAACTGCTTTCACTCCTAAGGATCTTGAAAAAGTACGAGGAGAACTTGCCGGCAATGCTAACACGATGTTAAAAGATCTCAGTCGATCTCCACAAAATCAGAAGTGTTTAATATTTCAATAAAACTCATACATTACATTCCATACTTTTTGGTTATCGTAAATCGTATCATAGACAAGGAAGTAATTTTTTTATATTATAAATGAGGGAACGTTTATGCGTTCACAGGATTTGTTGAAACTAAAACAAGGGAAGTGTTTAAACTCGGAGAGTGTGCTTTTACCACAATTCATATTTTTAAATCCACATTTTACAAATGCGCTCCATGAATTTACATAAAGCGGTGGTATTTAGACAATCCACATTTATAAACGTAATGTAATTAATTTACATTGTTCATTTTGCGTATCCCCTTTTAAAATTGGGGTCATAGAAATCTCACGAAAAAGAGTTGTAAAAAGTTATTTAAATAAAGGCGACTGCATTTAGTGGGGAACTGTAATTTGGAGCTTTATTAAATGATTAATAGGCTATTTGCCCTCCGATCGCTATTACTGATCAATGGGTAATTTTTTACATATATACTAACCTTTATATTTGGTTCATGTATAGTTGACAAATTTGTGTCTTAAGACTAGAGTTACAGCGAATAGTTACCAAATTTCTTATTTCCTAATAGATTTAATCACAAGATCAATAGTTCCAACTTACTTAGCTATTATAATGTAATTTATACATATAACTACAAGTTATTTGCAACCTAAATATACCGGTTTTACCGAAAATTAATAAATGAATGTAATATACTAAGTAGGACTTAGTACCTTTAATATACGCAAAGCAATATCATCGTTAATAAGTTTTAATTATAGGAAAAACAGAATTCAGCAATATCTTTGTGAATAGACAGAGCAAGAATTTTACATAGAAGAAGATAATAGCGATATATTGTATGTAGACTTGTTTTTAGTTTATTTTCACTTACCAGTGAGCCATTGATATGACCTTTTACTTTTTTTACTTTATGAAGCACTCGTTTAAGAAACATTAATTTAGTGAAATAACATTTTAAATAAGTGATCTGTATTGTATTAAACATAATATCGGCATGTTTTTAGTTTTAATTAGTTGTTAGCCTTGTGGAATTGTATAACAATTTAATTATCGACGCCATTGTTCTGAACTAGCCATGCTTTGATTGACAATTTAAACAGCCCAATTTGAGTGGATGAATTGCTGATATGTACTTCATTTGTTTCCGTTTCAATCGTTCCCTACACAATTGATTTGGCTGCGGTTGATTCTATATGTTGAAATAATTTTTTACCCGCTCAAATTCATTTCATAAAATTTTAAATATTCATTCACACACGTTTCTTTCTTTTTTATATTAGAACGACGCCCTGTTGAGTGAAATGACATATTTTCTTAAAGATTATTTTAGGTGAAACTTGAACTTTAATCGTCGTCAGTACAAATACAGATTCTCAGGTTCTTCGGATATATTTGCTATCACGAACACTCCTGATACGATTGGTGCTGCAAAGAAACGTTTATGAATTATTAATCTTTTCAATTCCCTATAAATTTCAAACATATGGAATAGTTGAATTTCTTTTTTTTTCAAATTTTGAGTTACACAATTTTCAAGAGCCTCCCACACTCTATTTTTATTTCACTTGTTCCAAATGTGTTATGCATTGGAGTGTTTTTGGTGTACATTCGAAGACAAAATTTACTAAATATTGCCCTACACAATGTACATAGAGTTATTATACATCCCAGTTAGGTCGGACCATCGAAAATATAGGCGTTCAAAAAGCGTCCTGTATGACCCCGACGATCAAATATCGATCGCTAACACAGAAACACGTAATACACACACAGCGTCTTCGCCGGCGAAGACGAGGTCCCAGTTTTCTGACGTCGGTCGGTCGTGGCTTATCGCCACCCTTTCAAAGCCGCAATGACTAATCTAAGTCATACGATCAACCCTCCACTACACGTCACCCTAAGCCGTGGTCCGGACTCACAGGAGGCACCCTTAAGACGACGACGTTCCCGGAATTAGGTTAATTAATTCTGCGCTCTACTCTCTGCATTTCGCAACCTCGGCAATACTTCTGCGCTCGCCCGTCCCGTCCGGTCACGCTGTAAAAGTCATTACGGCTAACAGCATACAGTCAGTTCGAAAAAAAAAGAGTTATTATACCCAAATAGGGGCCATAGGCAAGCATGTAAGTGAGAGTGTCACAGTAAATAATGAGAAGGAAGATGAAATTTTTATAATTATCTCTGTCTAATCTCATATAAAAACAGAGGCAGATAGATAATGTCTCGTTTCCTTTCTCTATTGGAATAGGGCATACTTTAAGCTGGCTTCCTAGTATAATTTTCTATATGTTGTTGTACATTACAGAGCCAGAACTTGAATCTTTTATTAATGTAAATATTATCAGATATCAGATGCTTAGTTCAACGTTCATTAATTCAACCTTGTAAAGACTCGTGACTTTAAAAACTCTAATTATAATAATATCTCTTTGCATCTGAAACTATTACATACAAATATGGTTTTACAAATTGTTATCGAATTTGCGTAGTGTAAACATAATTTTAAATAGCAAGTATAATTAACGGAAGCTTCCATTACCTCTTTGTCAATCAACCTCGCACACCGCAAAGTTGTCGTACCAAAAAATGTGCTTAAGTAATGCTGTCTGAAAATTCTGGAGTGGTTTTAAAACTATCGGACAAACCATGGCGCAATAAGAGCCAACTTCATAATAAAAATTATATGATAGCTCAATTTAAAAATATTGTTAAGAAAATAATTACAAGCATATATATATTGTACTTGACTTTACCTGAATCGGAATTGAGCGTATTTGAGTTTGATGTTGAATTTGAGAAGACGAATTGAAATTGAATTGAGTTTGAATTTATGTTTATATAATATTTATGAGAATTACATTGCATGGCAAATTTTTTTTTTTCATAGACTTGATCACGTTTGTAACTGCCTTTGTAATATCGTTTAAATTGATGAATGTCCACTCCTAAACATATTTCGTTCCTAATAGGAACGCCGCTCGTCCCGCTAGAACTTGTTTCTTGTAACAGACCGGGTTTAAGATGGTCTGTTATTATGGGTATACCATGAACTACGGCCCCTGTTTTGCAGTCACTATTTTCATATGTTAGAAACCGATTTTGGTGACCCCTTCGAATTGTGTTTTCGAAAATGTGGCTAAAATCAATGGAGCTAAAGTAAAATTCGGAATATTTAGTTCTACTAACTAATTATCAATTAAAATACGAGTACGCGTATTATACAGCGAATGTTATCTATATCTATACTTCTATAACTTCTATACTTAGACATATCTAAGTATTATAGTTATACCAATATAACTATTTTTTTTACATTGTGAAAGTTGATAAAATTGCCAAAAATAATCAAACCATTTTATATCTCTATCTATCTATCTTTCATATCTCTGTAATAATCCTTATCCAATTAAATGATATTTTATTAAAAACTATTGCAATACCTGTAAAATACTTCTTAAATTATTAAAATCCTACGTCCCAATGAAAAGATATTATGAATTTAAGAATATAAATCGAAAGAAAATAATGCTATAACAAATTCATTGTAGCGTCCGTTATAGCAGGGCCTGCATTTGGTGAGTTAGCTCTTATTCCAAGAATAATAATGATACCCACTTTTTAATAATTAAATGATCTACAAATAAATCTATAGTCCGACTTTGCTCTTGGCCCTTGGCGACCACGAGATCGGTATGGACGCGGGTGAAGTAGTTTATAAATAAATAATAGTTTATATTTTGTAAGATAATATGAAATATTACAAAATAACGATCCATGTATATATGACTGGTCTGTTGGCGCAGTGGGTAGTGACCCTGCCTTCAGCTTCGCGGATCGTGGGTTCGATTCCCACCGAGGGCCAACGTTTTCTATAAACAATTTGTTGGTTCTCCGAGCCTGGGTGTATTTAAGTATGTATTTAAAATTATATATGTAGTATATTTACCAGTTGTCAGTCGCCCATAACACAAGCATTAAGTTACTTTGTGGACGGACGACCCTGTGTCGAAGTGTCACATGTATTTATTTATTTATGTATTATTGATAATCATCCTCCTGCCCTTATCCCACTTTAAGAGGGCTCTGCACAATTTGTTTTTAACACGTTGTTATGTGATTTGGCAACATATTTTACGACCGGTCGCCTGCCTGACTTTAAATTACCTTAGTCGCCTTTTACGACACCTCGGTAAGAAATGAGGGTGGTCTATTCTACTCGGCTAGTTACCACACAGCGGGTCAACTTACCTTAGTCGCCATTTAAGACATCTCGGTATGAAATAGATACCACAAGGATATTAGTAATAATAGAATACATTCAAAGGGTTTAACTTACATACTGTCCTTTAAAGTAAAAATGGTTTATAATAAAAGCAGAGCTTTATTTCGCTAAAGATCTTTATTTATTCTTATATTACAAATAGCATTATTTACATCGTACTAATTACATTTGTTGTTACGATTGTTTAATAGTAACAATAGGTATGATATAATACATACAACTTAAAACTATCTTATATCAGCACTAATATACGTAACCTAATATTCAATTTACCTAATAAAGCGGCTTGCAGACACGTATTAATTATAAGAATATTGCTAAGAATATTTTAAAATTTATTTTTTATTGTACGCGTAGTTATAATTTATTATAGATAATGCAATGTTAATTGCAAAAATCGCAATTTAACGAATCGATACTCAAATCGCTAAACTGAGATTTTTGATATATTTTATTACTTCCTTTTATAATTCATGAAGTTGGCGTTACTTTGCGAAATTCCATAGTACAACGGTAATGATTTTTCTTTATCGTTCGTTAATAAACGCGAAATAAATAAATAATAATATTTGGTAAATGTTAAATTAATGTAACTTTAGCTATTTCTTATTTCCTTGAATGTAGTTTTAACGTTGGTAAGTTTTATCATCGACCATAACCCTGAAACATGATGAAGTATTCCATTATTGGATCGCAAGAGTGAAAATTAGTTTTTTAACACAATTATTGTGAACTCTACTTTAATGATTAGACACTTAAGTTTGCAATAACTAAACGTAAATGTAATAAATAGGTGAATATAATTTTCGAGTCAGAAATCAATGATTTTTCAAGGAGTAGTAAATTACTCCTAAAAACGCTTCGGTGTAATATATCCAACTAATTTTAATATTGTAATAAGATCTCACTAACTAAAGCTGTGATAGCCTAGCGGTGAGACCGTACGACTCTTTTTAGACGACATAGGTTCAAACCCCGGGCAGGCACCAATGAGTTTTTCTATTAAAATTTATGTGTCTAATTGATAATTGCAATTTATCACACGCTTTTCGGTGAAGGAAAACATCGTGAGGAAACCTGCATATCTCTAGAGAATTCTAGGGATATGTGTAACCTACCAATCCGCATTAGAGCAGCGTGGTAAGTCTTAGCTCCAATCCTTCTCTCCAAAAACGGAGAGAAGAGGCCTTAGCCCAGCAGTGGGATAGTAACAGGCTGTTACTTTACTTTACTACTTACTTTTGCAATTAAATTTTAATTAATTTAAGAAATAAATTAATGTCTGCAGCAAACGATGAATGGAAATGGTTAAGTTCGAAATATTGCAAATGTTATTGTTATGTTGGCACATTTGATTACCAAAATTCGGTTTTGAATGAATAGGGAATATAAACAATAACATGAAATATTCTTAATTAAATATTTTACGAATATGAAATTCGAAATTAAAGATGAATGATACTGCGGAATTATGTCGTAATTTTTTGTTGGTAGTTTTAGTTTTGAATTGGCTGTGAGATATTATTCTATTACAGCACACCAAAATAATATGTAGGCACATTAGTGCATTATTATTTTATGGTATTAATATACCATAGACGTAAGTCTAATTAATATCTGTGGTTGCATCTAGGGGATTTTGAAGTAATGTTTTTATTCACACGCAACCAATTAAGTATTTATTTATACTTAAATCTAATAATACTTTACGTGCTAGCCGTTTCGAATAAAAATAAATTGATTATTAACAGTAAATATTTTCGTGCCTGTTTCGGTTATATTTACAATTTTATTGTAATATACTGTACCTTGAAATTATATTAAGAGTCATAGTTATTATATTCCATGCTACCTGATAGTGACGATGTCAATATTCACAGATCATTATAAACTACATAATATTTACTATTATTAAGATGAAACAGTAATAATTATTAAGTTAAGTTAATAATTATTAAATAAATATTATATATAATTGTTTAATAATGTATTATATAAATAATTATTCTTGAAAAGAGTCACCGCTGACTTTCTTGCTGGTTTTTTCTCGATAAGAACACCTTAACCTTTCAGTACTTTATAATAATTTGACGATTCGAAAGAGCTTTTAACAGCCAACTTGATAAAAAATATTTTGAATTAGAATTCAATATATTTCGTTCACTTTAGAGTTTGCAAATTTATGGTGTCACTATCAGATCACATAGAATGAACTTTAAAAGCTGTTCTTACATACGGTTTTAAGGATGGTTACTTATTACGTTATCAGATAAATATATGAGTAATTTTACGTCAGTACTATGATTTATGGCTGCTTAAATTATTATAACTTTAATAAATTAACAATTAAATATGAAATAGTACGCGAGGTGAATAAAAAAGTGAGTAAAAGATTTTACAAAGGACAGAAGTGTTAGCATATAATATATTATTACGTTAAACAACCATTGGCACTAAATAATTAATATTTTAATAAGTTGTACATAATGGTGAAAGTTTTATTTTAACAAAATCTCTATTTTTATTATTATATACACATAATTTGTTTTTTTTAAGCAAACCAATAAACGTCAGTGCTTTTTATTTACACCATAAAACTACATAAGGTACTTAAATCCCCATCAATTTAAAACAAAATGTATACAAATATATAAATGTTATTAGGTTAGTCTAATTGATTACTTAAAATACTTTCATTTGTAAATACGTCGATGACGTCACAAAGTCAGCGAATTTTGGCATAACTGTTTTTACCCGTACTTTATTTTGTGAGTATTTTGTTGACTTACCATGGTCGTTTTTTAAAAGTAAAATTTTTGCGCGTCAGAGTTAAAAATATAATATCATTTAAAAGTTACATTTACACTGCAAGAGAATCAAGTGATCTGTTCGAATAACATCAATGTATTTATAGAAGTATCAAACATATTTTGATATAAAATAATTTTCAGATTTGCCTCGGGATTAGACTCAGAACTTGGCTAATGGAACAAATCGTATTGAGGTCGCGAATAAAATAACAGAAAATGGGAACAATCACTCAAAATTTAAACTCACCCTAACCAATACTAATGTGATAAAAGTTGTTTCGCTAATGACTTATAAATCGCACGCTTCGTAACCTACTTCAAAATTAGGCTTAATTGAGTTAGATACATAGTAGTCCTTACTATCCGAGGTTTCGTAAGAGGCGACTTAGGTATGTGCTGTATGGTATCCGGCTGCATTATTCTATGCAGATAATGAGGGTGGTCCCTTCTGACCACCATCATTTCTTACCGAGGTGTCGTAAAAGGCGACTAAGGTAAGTTGACGTTAGGCAGGCGGCCGGTAGAAAAATACGTAGCCTAATCATGTGACAGCATGTTTAAACATGTTGTGCCGACCACACTTAGAGTGGGATAAGGGCATGAGAATGATGACACATTGTCATTTTCACTGCGATTCGATCAAATGCATCATCGGCTGTTTTGGTCTTTAATTTTTATGTCTATTGTTATCTAAATCTAAACCAGTACAATACATTTATATTTTTGCATACATTTTAGTATCCATTAGCTATAATATTTAATTGTGTTATCACTTAAATTCCCTACAATAAAGGGCACCAAACTTCACTTCTCACAAATAGCACTCGGAATATCACTGTACAAAATCACTCATAGGTACAATCCTTCTGTCTTCTACGTCTAGAAGTCCACTGGTTCGTTATAAATGTGCCAATATATCTATTTCGGAAGGCGGTTGGATGTGAGTCTCGTTTAGAGCGGTGGAGCCCGATACTGTAACGATTACAGGTTGTGCTTCAGTATGGACGATAGTGACGAGGTGTTCATCCGGGTCTTTCTCTTGTTCTGTGGGCTTTGGTAAGGCTTCTATCGTGTCGTCGGTATATTTGAGTTCGAGGGGCGAGAGGGTCGGGAGTGTGTCTGTGACTGTCACAGGGGGATCGGCGCGAGGTGCACGGTATGATGGTGGGCCGTAATCGCTGCCGCACCATGCTGCTCTCGTGGATCCACTGTTAAATGAATAAATAAAATAAATATATGGAACACTTACAAACACGGTTGTCCATCCCCAAAGTAAGTAACTTAATACTTGTGTTATGGGTGACGGACAACTGGTAAATATACTACATATATAATTTTAAATACATACTTAAATACATATATACACCCAGGCTTGAAGAACCAACAAATTGTTTATAGAAAATGTTGGCACTCAGCGGGAATCGAATCCGCGACCCGCGGAGCTGAATGCAGGGTCACTACCCACAACGCCAACGGGCCAGTCAAGTCAGTTAAATAATGACAATGTTAAATATTGATGTGAAAACCATGTGAAAATAATAAAAGGTTATTATTAATACAACGAAAATCGGAATCAGGTAGGTAGGTGCCTAAGTTGCTCTCCAGAGTACAGAGCCGCTGCTGGCGGGGATAGGGTAAATGGGGTATAGGGTAAAAAATACGTTATCTTGTCCACGTCACCAGCAATGTAGTGGAGCGTCAGGATTTTTGTTTTAATAAGTCAGGATGAGAGTCAACAATACCCGCCGCTTGTCCCCGAGAAGCGGCAATGGCCAGTAATAGATATTTCCTGATAAAAAATGGGTTGTCTAGAAGAGATTTGTAATTAAAAAGTAATAAAAAAAATATTTTGTTGTAATCCGCGATAAAGTAAATAGAAGATATAAATGTAGAGTGGACTATCCATTGTCATACCCGATACAAGCAGGATTCGTAAAAACCCATGCACAAACCTCCACCACCGCCACTACACAAGCGCTACACATGTTCACTATCACAGACTCAACAATATCTAAATAACGTTTTATAGTTGTATAAAGCTGATGATAATATTCATAAAAATAATAATCATCTTTAAAATAATATGTGTAGATATAGAGAATAGAATAGAAGTAAGATTAACCCTAAAATGTTTTTAATTATTGTTTCAATATGACCTGACTAGACTGGCTGAGTTCGATCTGTATGTAGGAGGCGGTGACACCGCGGGCGCACTTCTATCCAGGAGAAGTAACCTGTAAATAAACATTCCAGATGAGGGTTAATGACTCAGAAGATCTAAAGTCGAAAAACATAGCTTAAACTGCTATAACGGATAGCAGTTAGAAGATAAATTCCCCAATCGATCAACTCAAGTGAACCAACATTATATACATCAGAGGTAGCGAAACTCTAGCGAATGACTATTGGTGGTATTAATAATCGTACCCGCTAACTATAAATACCGCAAATTGTCACTAAAGTTATAGATTCAAAGCTATTGTAATAACCAATCCAAATTGTGATTACCATTCATATTATCGTACTTGAAACTGAAAATTGGTGAGTTGTTTCATATCTGATGAGGAGGAAAGCTGCTTGGGTTATATAATTGATTCAATATCAATAAAGAGCCATCCTAGTAGATCCTTGATGGAATAAAACTCTTGGAGGTAGAATATTTTTTAAAATACCGTGTGTCATACAAAGTACCGTGTGTCTTTTTTTTAGTTAGCCGGTGTCTATCGGCTCAAATGCAGATCGTCGGTTAACATATGTTCCGCAATTTTTCTCGTGATACGTTTCTTCGCGATGTTTTCCTTCATCTAAAGAGACTTGAAATAAAAATTAAATCGTAATTACAATTTATATAACGATGAAGTACAGTTTTTCAAAAGAATAAAAGGTTCGCGTATATATTCTTTAAACCTTTTTATCAGCCGATTATTGTCCGATGAAGTTAGAAATTTTAATCGACTAGCTGACCCGGCAAACGTTGTTTTGCCATATAAATTACTACAGAATTAACGTGACTTTTGACACACCGTGAATAAATAAACTTTGATAGGTTGATAATGGATGGCGCTTTCAATGGCATCGTATTCCTGTAGAATTAACAGGATTTCTATAGCCTTTATGTTACCCAGGTGTATAAGGAATAATTGTGCCAAATTTCATCAATATTGGTCATCGATTCGATTTCAGCGTATTCGCCGTGAAGAGAGAGAGAAACATAAAAGCATACTCACAAACTTTCGCATTTATAATATTAGTTTAACAGTAGTAGGATAGGATAGGACTAGTAGGATTAGTAGAATTTTCACCTGAGTCTATATTCTTGCATAGAGGCTTGGTAGGTGGGTGGTGGAGGCCTATAATGGAACTCTGGATACAACATGGCTGCATAAGGGTGGTGAGGGCGCGCGTAGCTCGGTGGCAGGCGCGGCACCAACCGCCGACAAGAAGCCCTTCGCAGCCCCAGCAAAGCACACGGTGCATCACGAGCACCTAATCGCCACGCTAATCCTGCTGCTGTGACTAGCACCACACCTATGCCTGTAAAAAGAATATTGTGAATTAGATAACATTGTCGAAAGGCGACAGACGACAGAGGACAGACGACATCAAAAAGGTCGCGGGGAGCCGCTGGATCCAAGCAGCGCAAGATCGTATGGTGTGGAGATCCAATGAAGAGACCTATATCAAGCAGTAGACGACCATCGGTTGACGAAGAAGAAGAAGTCGAAAGGCGTAGAAGTTGCCGATCACGGTATGATGTAGATGTTTTCCTATGTTCTGGTCCATCTGTGATTTAAGGTTTTAACTATAAATTTTTACTTTCGGACTTTGTGAATATGATTAAATTGATCTTGAAATTATAGTTGGATTTTATAATATAATATTTATAAAATGATATAATATTTATACAAGATATTGTAAATATTTTGCCTCGTCCGCTTGTATTCGTCATGTTTCGTGAATACGAAACATGACGAATACAAGCGAGAACATCGAATGATGTCGAGATATTGTTGGAGATTTTCCTGTATTCTCTGTCAGTTAGTTGCCATTATAAAAGTCATGTTCCTGGATTGGTTCCTGACTTGGTTCAATTTTGGGAGAAATTTTCACTAGTATAATTTTAGTTTGTAAGTCAGCGTCTGAGAATCCCCCTCTGAATAGCTCTATAGGTCCAGAATCAATGTATTATAATAATTGAGAAAATTTTGAGTGCAATTTTATCTCATAGTGTATGATCTAAAAAGATCTGCGGAAATTGATATTTTCCTTTTTACTATTAATATCCCGTAGTGTTTATTTAACTCTACGGATATTAGTGTTGATACACCCGTTAACAAATTGCATATACAAAGCTGAGCCAAGCGACTATTTAGATAATAATTTTCGAGCTAATGGTCACGAACAACGAGTTCCGGCTTTGATCTCGCGTTAATAGCTGCACCTGTGCTATTGAAGTTCACAACGAAAGCGGAATTGCCTTTTACAAAGGTTTGTATCGGGTCCACTTCACTGTAATAGCTACTGCTTTGATCAAAAGTAAACTATACTAATATTATAAATATGAAAGCCTGTCTGTTACGTTTTTATGGTTAATTCGCTGGAGCAGTATTAGTGAAATTTGAGGTGAAGCTTATATACCGGACAAACATAGAATAGAAATACTCTTAAGTTGCCATCGACGTTGACGAAATCGCGGTTTGAGCTAGTTCCACTTAAATAAATGTATGTGTTCCATTAAATATAGATCGCGCAACATTTGAAATGATTAATAATTCAATGAGAACCACAGTATGAATTCTGCAATCGATGAATCCCCTATTTACTGGGTTACTAATTCCTTACGATTATTGATATCAATATTTAGAATAGATAACAAACCCGTTATTATAATTATTGTAAAACGATGATAAAACTCTACTTTCGAGTTAGAGTTTAGAGAGCGCAAAAAAACTGTATTTTTTTATAAAATCCATATTATCATTCTAAACTACATTGTATCTTAAAATTCTGAAATGTTGTTTAAATGAAGAAAAGTTTTTTGACGTGTTATACCGATCCGAAAGGTATTCGTTTCCAATCAGTATATGCCCGCTAGACATATGTTACTACTTTATACACGGACAGTCGTCTTGCCACCCATTACATCATCCAGAAATTACAATATTAACCCACATTTAAGTATCATTGATTTTATTTGTAATATTATGTTCTTCGGTAGGTCATTACCCCGATATTTAGAATGATTAATCACGGTTTGTTTTCGAAAATTAAAAACTACTGCACACAGGACATAATCGAATGACGAATATTTAATTTGTTCACTCGATGATGATGTGTGAAGTTCACAGCTGAGTGACGCGTACAAATTGCTCTAGCGTCACAACAATAGATCGCTTGCCTGTAACAACATCATTTGTCCCTAACGCTAATGAAAATCCAATTAATTCGGCTCCAAAACTCATTCGAAGTTTAATTGAAAACTTCGCCCGATGAAGGGCGGACGCGACTTTGTGAATGATGTAATGAGATTTCGGGCCGAGTTGTTATTGTCATATGCAGGCCGAATATCCAATGAGGTTCGCCAGATTGTTTCATGGTTAATTACAGCCATTTGTTAGCGGCACCGCTCTTGTGCCGAATATATTAATATTAGAATGGGAGCGCCGTAAACTGCGAGCAACTGTCGGGAAAATGGCAGCTGTAGTTATCGCCCACTTCATTTTCGATTACGTATACGTCATACAGTGTTACTTTGATCGATTGCAAAAAAGAATAAAACAGGAGCTCAGAACGGGAAGTGAACTGTTAAACGATCAAAGGCTTTTTCAGTGAAAAAAGTTAACTCATTTTAGAAATTTCAGCACGCTTCACCACATTAAAAATTATACTGGATTTTTTAATTTATCGTCACGATTCAAAATTTTCCTCCAGTAAGATATAGATGAATCTATTATTTAGAACTAAAATACAGTCCATAATATAATATTTCCTTCAAAGATTATTTAAAATTATACATAGGTAATGTAAACTTACATTCACTTATACAACTCACTCACAAATAACCATGACCAATAGAACTACTTGTGTTCGTAGTTATCGAATAAGTTGATAAAGTTTTATCCTATGTTGGTTAGTAAGATAAAATTGTAGCTTTGATAAAATTCCGACCATTTTGACCAAATTCCAACAACAATAGACTCGTAGAAATCATTGAAAGGCGTAGTAACCACTTCTCCTCGAAATTATTCTTCATCTTCATAAAACAATCATGTTATACATTTCTATCTGGTTAATTACTAATATGTCGGCATTGAAATCACTTATACAAAAACCCTTTATTTTCACAAGGTTTAAACACGATTACCTATAATTTTTTAACTAAATAAAAAATCTTCTTAATGTTATTAACAGAAATAATAATTGCAATAATACTAGTATTTCTATAAATGTCGTAGAATGCTATTATAAGAATTTATAGAATTAGGCGAAACGATTGTTGAGTGTGTGATATTGAATATGTGTAGTGCTTGTGTATTGTGGTGGCGGTGGTTGAGGTTTGTACTGTATGTGTTTTTGGGAACCTGGCATGTATAAGGTTTAAAAACGGATAGTCCACTCTACATTTAACATTTATTCACTTTATTGGGGATTATTATTAATAAGAATAAACGGATTATTTTAGTAGGCGTATAAGGAAGGTAGTAAATTATAAGCGAGAGCGTTAGCACTACGGTTCCTAAATCACTTGCCATATCCTAGTGATTATTGGTTATAATCTTTATGATAGCTAATGTACTTTGGTCTTCTAATTGACTTATTCTGATATTGCGATGATAGGCGCAGTGTTTATGATGTTACAATTATTATCATAAATTGGTCGAAGGAAATAATTAAATACGATCTCCATCAGATCAGATCATGTGTTTCGGTAAACGTCTGATAATCCTTTATTAATCATACGTTAAAAACCAGCCAATAAGGAAAGAACTTTAGTTTTAATGGTATGATATAGAAAGGAGTAGAAGTAGTATAAGATTTATGACCTCATCTTCTCGAAGTTCAAAGGAACAAATTTAGTGCAACACATTGCGGTGATAGTCGGTTCTGTAACGACATAGAGGACTTGATTTGTATTTAATAAGATTT
The DNA here is from genome assembly GCA_947086505.1 of Morpho deidamia. Lineage (NCBI taxonomy): Eukaryota > Metazoa > Arthropoda > Insecta > Lepidoptera > Nymphalidae > Morpho > Morpho deidamia. The sequence continues at coordinate 9,135,800 of CAMTZC010000007.1, read as the reverse complement.
AGGTGCAATTGCTCTTGAGTGGTGATCTCATAGAAAGCCTTTTTAAAAATATGAATGAGACTTGGACGATCAGCAATTTTAATTGCGTCCTTAACTGATGAACGAAACTGACGTGGATTTTGTGAAATGGTTTCATTTTAAAATTGTTTGCAACTCTGTTAAAACACAAGACCAACGCTCCTGCACGACAAGCCTAAACCTCTTTTAATTTATAAAATGGTCATCAGATCGTACGTAATGTATGTACTACAACGTTGGGCAGTGAAAAAGACAGATGAAAGAAAGGTGCATGCAAATGATATGAGACTGTTCGGATGTGTAGTGTTATAAGACTGGATAAAAAGAAATGAATATCGAAGGGAAAGTCTATAAAGTTCCGCCCATTATAGACAAAAGAGAAGTGCAATATCAAGATGATATAAACATGTATATAGGAAGGATGAAAACACGTGACAAAAGGAGTGTTAATTATGAATGTGGAGTGGATATCTCACTCATGGGAGACCGTAATAGAGATGAATGGGGTTGTGTAAAATATGACAAGCATATAAAAGGAGTAGCACCAGATTTGAGGAACTATGGTCGGAATAGAAGAGTAAAACTTGCACCAACTATCACTTAGTGTGAGCTAAGGGTAGGAGGATGATGGTATGTATTTAAGGCAAATATAAAATATTTTCCTAAAAAAATTATAAATTTCATCGTAATTGTACAAAGCATTTTATCAAATTGAAAGTTGTAAATTACCACATGTCATTGGTAAGAGAAAAAACTGAGAGACATACCTATCATAAGTAGCAGTAAGGTGAGTGGTGCCCGCGGGTGAGGCCTCAAGGCCCCCAATACAGCCCCGGCAGCTACGAGACAGGCGCCCACAACGCCCAGGAAGAGAACACATAGTCTCAGAGGAGGCCGACCGCAACACGATTTGGGAGCGTTGCCCTCCCCTTCTGAACACGCATACGCTGCACCTCTTCCCGATCTGAAAGTAATATACATTTTTAATAAATACTTATTGTTATTAAATTTTTATCACACGTATTTTAGTCACTCATCATCCTCGTGTCCTTATCCTACTCTAAGTGGGGTCGGCTGAACATGTTACAAACATATTCTCTCATGATTTGGCTACGTTTTTACGACCGACCGCCTGCCTGACGTCAACTTACCTTAGTCGTATTCTACGACTCCTAGGTAAGAAAGAGAGTGGTCTATTCTACTCAACCGGATTCCACACGGTGGCTCAACTACCTTAGTCGCCTTTTACGACACCTCGATAAGATATGAGGTTGATCTATTCTACTCAGCCGGATACCACAGGGGGGGTCAACTTACCTTAGTCGCCTTTTACGACACCTCGGTAACAAAACAAGGGTGGTCTATTCTACTCAGCCGGATACCACACGGCATACCAATATTGTAACTAACTTCGCTTATTGTTACTTAGACTCCATTAAATGATATACACCATGTAGTAATCCGCTCATTTCCAGATGTCTTAAAATTCGATATTTTAATAAAAAAAACAATTAATTTCTCTTTTTGTCATAACTTTTTCCATAATGGGCTTTAGTAAAAACTTTCTATCACTATTTCCGAAAACTACAACATCGCTCTTAGTTATTATTCATTAAAAGTAATTATTATTAAAGAAATCTAGATATGTGTACATCACCAACGGATAATTTATAGAATTAGGCATTCATTCCTTTGCGGAGATCCGTAATACAAAAGTAATAATAAAAAAAATATATTTTAGAAGTATTTTAAATTTTTCTTTTTATAACTTTAGCGATTTTCACAAATTTCCATTCGTTTGGTGTTACAAAAGTAAGAATAAAATTATTTTGCTATAATCTGCGATAAAGTAAATAGAAAATATATATAATGCTAAACGTATAGTGGACTATCCGTTTTTTCGCAAAGTTTTGCAATTTTTACCTTAAATTTATTTTATGATGATGTTTCGGTTGCGGGCGAAACGATTGTTGAGTTTGTGATAGTGAACGTGTGTAGTGCTTGTGTATTGTGGTGGCGGTGGATACTATACATTTAGCATTAATTATATTTTCTATTTACTTTATCGCGGATTATAGCAAAATAATTTTATTCTTACTTTTGTATCACCAAACGAATGGAAATTTGTGAAAATCGCTAAAGCTATAAAAAGAAAAATTTTAAATACTTCTAAAATATTTTTTATTGAGAAGTCTAATAGCATTTTGTACTTTTTTCACTGCGTTTGTAAAAAGCTTGCAGCTAATTAAAGGACCTACTCATTGCTTCCGCTTTCGTATTCCTTTTTACGTCGTCGTCTAGATTGCTGAACTGCTTATGCAATTAACTATTAATTTAACAAATAAAGAAACGGACGCTCCTTTTTATTGAGACAGAACGTAAAAGTTATATTATTTAACAATGTCGATAATTATTTTTATGCATTAATGATAAATGTGTAATAGTAATGTAGATTTAAATATTCTCTTATTTACTCCATTGCTAATCTTCAGTAATTTGGCATATAAATTTAAAATATTAAATCTCAATAATTAATCATAGAATAAAGCAGAATTATTAAGGTACAATATATTATAATTCTATGTAGTTGTTACCACTAGCTGCAAAAAATATTTTGAATCTATTAAAAGAAATATATCGCCCTATCTTATTTATTCTTCGGATGAGGCGATATGTTCCAATTAAATATTATTTAATATCTAGTATAATTAAACTAATGTCGCTATGATATTCTTATAAAATATACTCGAAAATGTATATATCAGTAGTTGTAACAGATAAAACAAAGTAAAGAATAAAGTTATTTTCATACTCCCTAAGGAAGAACGGGACTTTTTTGTTCTATATATATCCCGGTGTGTAAGCTTCAATTGATGGATTATCTTCCATTACGCCAATAGAGTAATATAGCCCGGTATCTATTGTCATTAGATAAAAGACTATGGAATATATCATTTTGTCAATAAACATTTTGTGTTCGACTCTATATAAAGCATACTATGCATTTTTTAAATTATTTATACTGTTCAGCGATCGCCCGGAGTCACAGCTGAATGCACCCGAGTTTATTGACCTATATCATCTGACCCCTTCCATAAAGGGATCCCTTATAATGTTAATTGGTTTAAAGATTATTCATTGAGAAATATACAAAAGCAACGTCTATTGTTTAAGTCACGTTTCATTTCATTCGTAGTCGATAATCATTTCATGTGTTAAGTATATGTCATACAATAGCGATAGAATTTAAGAGCGTCATATATTGAATAATACCGGGCAAAAGGATTCTTAAAGTCATTTAACAAAGACTTTAAAAATAGATCGTGACCTTAAATAGAATTCAGCCTGTCAGAAACAAATACGTTTTCTCTAGCATCGAATAGACCGAGAGGCTTAAGAACAAATCCATTGAGAGGGAGTTTGGTTTCTAAGCAGTGTTCCGTAGGCAGTCATGATACTTCATGTAATATTCGTTGGCTTTGCCCAAGGGCACACAGAAAATCTTAGAGTATATTTTTTAATCATGGTATTTAAGATACAAGTAGCCCACATTAGTAATGTAGGTGAGGTACATTATAAGCCTTATAATTTTTCAAGCCTTACAAAGTATCACTATGTTACGTGTTGTCAGTTTCCCAATGTTACAATTTTCTGTGTAAAGGGGGGGGGGGGCAAAGCCCCCCTTGCCCGTATCTCGCTACGCCCTTAGCTTTGCCCATTAAAATTTCCCCAAAAAAAATTGTACTCTTTGATGCATTACTACCCATTTACAGAACAAGACACTATTAAAGTTAGAGCAGAAAAGATAACAGATAATAAAATATGGTAGTTCTATAGAGGATCTAAATATAATAATTTTCTAAGTAACACAAAATTTAAACTGATGATACTCTTTCCATTATGTGTGGTAGTTATCATACACAAACATGAATAATCGTCGCAGCTGCTGTTACTGAACGTGACACAGAATTTGATAAGCTTATTCAATAAATTAAATAATTAATATAATTTTATTGTTAATGTTTTACAGGTTGTCTAATTCTTAACTACTATAAAGAAAAGTCTACATTTTTTTTTATTTATGATTAAAAAAAATGTAAAATTGAAAATAGATGCAAGTGTTGCAATAAACAATACATATATATATATGTAATGTTCTTAAAATTATGCCATCTCCATAAAAGAAATATTACTTTGAAACTAAGAGTAATTTTTATAACGGTGATGCATTAGAGCTTAAAATTAAAATAAACAGACTCTGCTATGTTTCCAAAATTAACAATATAGTGACCTAAACAACTTTTGACAAATGTTAGGTTTAGTCGGTCTCTAAAGCAATATTGACGATACAAAGCATTAAATAACGGAGATATCTTTATGGACGCTTGCTCACACCTAAGGGCGATATATAGCGCGGGGTTGTTGATATGATTGTAACAAGAAGCTCGGGAAGCTACGACCGACTACGTCAAAAAACTAAAACATTAAGCCTATGTATTGTGTATGTATTTGTTATTTGATCATAAAAACCATATAGAACGCTTTGAAGAGTTTTTATTTTGTACACGGCTCTTATAATTACTATCACCTGCTCCTAAAACGCAGTTGCTACATATAATACATTTAATGAATTGACATACACGCCAAATGACGTAGCCAACATAAGTAGCAAGAACAAAAACATAGACCCACTTTAATTAAGCTGGGTTTTATTTTATAATTTACGTAGAGAACCCTAGAGTGAAGTGTATCTTCATTGGATAAGTCCGGTCTAAAACGGCACTCGGCGCTATAGTTGGTCTTCGGACGTTTTGATAAATGAGTTCTTACAATAACATTCATCTCCTCTCGTATATTTCATTAGTTTTTTTTTTACTTTACGTTTCTCATCATGCTTAAGCCCTTAAAGCTGAAGCCTAAATAGAAGTTTAATAACCACTTTCCAAATAAATTTTAGGGAATACAAGGAATATTTTATTTCAATGTAAATGCCTTATTCAATAAACAGATGATACGGAAAAAAAAGTTTTGGACGTTGTGCTTAGTATATCTATATGATATATACAAATTAGTGATTGTCCGTATGTCCCGTATAGACTTCGAAACGTTTGGAACGATCTTTTGATAAAGCCCTGCGAAGCCAATACCAAATAAAAATGGTTTTTTCAATATAATTAAAATGTATTAATCAAAAAAAAATCGTTACCAAGGTATCGATTGTGTAGGTGTTGACTTGTCAAACAATTTCTCAAGAAAATTGTTGTAAAAGTTAACTTATTCATAAAATCAACTTTCAATATAACTATTATATAAATCTTAAAAACTCCTACAATAGTCGTAAATAATGAAAATATTATTATTAGTTAAAATTAAGTTATTTTAAGAAAACCCTAGTAAAGGTAATAATAACAATTATACGAAGCTGGGGTTTTCTTCTTCTTATATTTTTATTGCAAATAAGGGATATAACTTTTTTTATTTATTTTTTTGTTAATTGATCTGTACATTACTTTTGATTGATTAGCGTTACAAGTTTCTATAATTTGTTTCATTTCATATTCAGCTAGTAGCCTTACTCTACAAAATTTTCTAGAGTTGTGGAAAATTTCAAACATACTAAGAAGAGCTTTGTAAAGAAGACTCACATCAACGAATAGAGTGGCGCCAAATATTTGCCAAAGCGGACCCCGAGTAATGGAAAAATACGAGGACAATGTAGACCCTAAATATGTTACATCTTATAGACGCATAAAATAGAGTTATGAGGCGAGAAGTTTGCGATATAGATAACGTTCATTCATGAATAAAATTAACTTTGCTTTTGTTTGATTCTGAATAATTTTTTTTTTGATAAATTGTCTTACATTTATAATGTTATAAAAGACCCTCATTATTTATCGAGGTACTTTAAGGTACCTCGATAAATAATGAGGGTCTTTTATAACTACTGGGCGACTGAGCAAGTTGACCAACCGTGTGGTATCCGGCTGAGTAGAATAGACCAACCTCATTTCTTACTGAGGTGTTGTACAAGGCAACTAAGGTAAGTTGACCGTCCGTATGGTATCACGCTGAGTAAAAAAGACGACTCTCAGTCCTTACCCAGGTGTCGTAAAAAGTGCCTAAGGTAAGTTGACGTCAGACAAGCGGCCGGTCGTAAAATACCTAGCCAAATCACATCACAACATCTTTAAAATTTGTAGTTCCGATCCCACCTAGGATGGGATAACGGCAGAAGAGTGGCGATTATGTTATATAATAATATCGTGTTACGTTAATTTTTAAAACTAAATGTTAGAAAGATATTGAAGAAGATACTAATAGTGTAAAAAAGTAAAGTAACCTGTTACTTCCCCACAGCTGGGCATAGACCTCCTTTCCCCATTTTTGAAGAGAAGGTTGGAATTAAAACCGACCACGCTGCCTCCTATGTTGATTGTTACACATATCCCCAGAATTCTCTAAAGCCGGTTTTCTTACGATGTATTCCTTCACTGAAAAGCGTGTGATAAATTGCAGTTACCAATTGGACACATAAGTTTAAACAGAAATTCATTTTTCTGGGGTTTGAAACCGTGACCCTGTACAAAGAGCTGCACGGTCTCAGCACTGGTCTATCAAAGCTCGTGTCACAAATAATATATTGAATCAAAAATATATTTATTGGTGTACTAAAAATTAATACACCTTCAAAGTGAATTATGCTGTCAAAGAAAATGCGCGTGATCTTTCATAGTATGATAAAAATTAGTTCAAGGTAGAAAACGTCAATGCTCCGATTTTCAAAATAGCAATGTTTATCACAAGTATTACTGCTTAATAACTATAGCATGATTATATTTACTAAGATCAACACGGTATGGTCTGTTTTTTTTTTAGTAATCCCAAAAGTTGAGATATTTAAGATATGTAGTTATAAAATTAAAGTTGCTCATTGTTTTTCTATAAATGATCAAAGAATATCGATAAACATGAATAAAGGAAGGCCAGTGATTTATTTATATCCCTATAATATAATAATAGTATGCCTTGTTTTTTTTCACTTTTATATACTTTTCAAAGCTTTTATAACTTGCCGTGTATGTTTACGAAGGTGGAATCTTGCAAGTTTAGATTTCACCCACTTCAAGGTGTCCGATTGAGCTGAAAATTTAAATACTGGTCCGATGATGCATGCTTATGATAAGCATGAACTGAAAATGCTGCCAGGATTGTCTCTAGGCGTGGGAACTCTTGAACGATTAAGAGTAGTGAATTTGGTTAAAAGTTTTCTGAACTCTTTTCTCCAGAAACAGGTACATCTTTTTGTAGAACTTTAAGTAATGAAATAAGACAAATTATTCAGACCAGTGTTTTCCAACGCAGCATCCACGCCCTACGGAGGCAATTTGATTGTTAAGAGGGGGGCAATCGAAAATGGACTCAACACGGGTTTATCCCTTTTGCTCCAGGCCATTTCAAATCCTAGATTTCGGTGCCAGATTGAACGAAAAAAGCAAATTGTTTTTCCTAAAACCTATACTTTAAATTTCTTAAATGAACAATAAAATTTTTCAATATCAAAAGTTATGTATATTACCTTTTGCATAAGAATTGTAGATGTAATTGTAGGGTAAGGTAGATCACGGCAAGATTTGGTTGGGAAACATTGCTTTAGACAGATAGTTTTATATTAAAACGTTATAAGAGTTTGTAGCAAATATAAACATAATATTCACCGAAGCGAGTCTAAAGTATCATAACTTTATTTAATAGAGCTGAATATACTGCGATAACTTTAGCCAATATGATTCAATATGGGTGGCATTATGCTAATCTAGAACACTTTAAGGCCTGGATATTGTTCTGAGGTATATAAGCTTAACATAAAGGCGTACAGAGACTTAGAGGGTCCAACCCGCGTCCATATATTATACCAACTCATGAACATTTAAGACTGACGCCTATTAAAAGATATGATATTAATTTACTAAGAGAATTTCACTAATTTATTAAAATTAATGGTAACTAAAACATTTATGAACATTATTTATGATTGTATCAATCAAATACATTTATTCAATGTATTATTAATAGATATCATTAATAAAAAGTATTAGTAGATATCATTAGTAGACGGAAGATTACGTAAAAAAACCTTTTTTTAATACTTTTAAATACTAGTCAAATGTTAAAAATCCATAACGTGAAGTGAAATATCTGTCAGTAAAGCCAGGACTTTACTTACTGAGTTTTTTACATCGCTCAGGAGAGGTGTTTTTTATTTATATCTCAAACATTTATATCTCATCATAACTACAAAACGGATGAGCATGCCTTTTAAGATTATCAACCTTTTATTTTCGAAAATGTGATGAGGGTAAACTTCGTTCTACAGAAGGTTTCAAATTATTATTATTTTTTTTGGGGAAAAAATAGTTTGGCGGTTTTTCGCTCCCGTATATTCACGCTCTATTATCGCATTGAATTGTCGTGAGATAAAGATTTTCTTAATGAAAATTATGATTAGAAATAGATTTTTAAACCTGCACAATTTTTTTATTTATGGATGACTAATTATTCGAAGGAACTTGTAAAAACATTCGATTCAAATGCAGTTCTAGTTCAAGTAAGTAAATATGCAGTTGAGTTTTATTCACAACCTAAGTGTGTGGACAGCCTAAGCCCCTATAAAGTTCTAACATATGCGCCGCAGACCGTAAAATTTATGTAGTTAATAAGGGTTGGAGGGTTAATTACTAGATTTATGTGTATATTACGGCTTTGTGCACGCGTCGTTATTAACGAATGACGTATGGAATTTATTAAGCAGTAATAATGGTGTTTTCAATTAACAACCCGATTAACAATCATATACATCCCGTATATAAAAATTACACAGTACAAATATAAATCATTTTTGTTCATCTCGTCTATTTAATTTTTCTTTTGAATAAATAAGTACATAACTGTTATCATTTATAAATATAACATAACTAGGTGTCCGGTCACGCAATGCTGTGGCTCAGTTTGGTTTCGAATTACCCTCGAAACAGAACTGAAAGGTAAAAAAAATGCTCCGATCGCCACCAAAACTTACAGGATAATCCGTTGGGTCATTGTAAAGATTGTCCAAAAATTTCATTAAAATCGGCCCGCTATTTCGCAATCTATAACGAACAAACTAATAAATATTTGTTTTTATATTTATAAAAATAAATTTATTGCCCGCCTGTTTTTGCGAGTTCGTGTGTTGGGGACATTAGTTCTGGGATTAATATATCATATGAGACAACAGTTTCTCTATGTCATGTCATCATCCTCCTGCCCTTATCCCACTCTAAGTGGGGTCAGCACAACATGCTACAAACATGCTGCATGCGAAATACGTAGTCAAATCATAATTTGACTACGTATTTTACAACCCACAACCAACGTCAACTTACCTTAGTCGCCTTTTACGACACCTCGGTTAAGGAGGGAGGGTGATCCATTCTATTCTGCCGGATAGCACACGGCTTACTTTCTCTGTCATGTGTTTGCCAAATTTTATTTAAATTCGTCTACCCTTTTAGCGTGATCTAAAAAGAACACAAATAATTCACATTTCCTGGAATTTGTAAGATGGAAAAGGTAATAGAATAATATTTGCCATTTAAAAAAAAAGTATCAAATAAAACTTTGTTTCTATTTTTTCCTTTTTTTGCGGTTTATTCAGAGTCGGTTCTATAAATTGGACTTAATATGGCCGCTCCTTATAATTGTACTAATTTACATTCTTTTGTTTTCATTATTGTAAATTGTTCGAAAAAATACCAAATTATACAATTAATAGTTTACATTTTAACTTACTTTTGGTGGTGGTGTGTGTACATTGAATTTGGCATTCATCCTTTTACATCTGAGTTTATATTTTTTTACATATGTGTAACAGAGATTCTACGTCTCATTGAATCAGAACAATAGAAGCAACAAAAGGGCGATTCCTCAACAAAACCCCTTCGTGTTCAGTCAGACAGGCCACGCTCCATCAGCCACGGAACCAATAAAACACATAATCGTTGATATATCTCTCATCGGCGGAGAGTTATTTACTTCCTTTATTGTTCGTTTATATTATTTATTTCCCTCAATTTTTTTGTCAAACAAACAAAAGCATTCAAACATTTTTATTCTAGAGTTACAAACTCAAGATATCGACATAACTCGAGATAACTCAAAACATTGTGTTTTTAAGACGATGTTTTTAAGGGTGGCAACATATATATATGTTCCATTTCTGTTTAAAATAGTAATGGCATAGAGTCTCTACTACTCTCTGATACTCTGATTACTCTATGATAGAGTTATTATACTAGAGGAGGCATTACGGACCTTAAAGCAAAATATTTTTCATAACAGGTGGTACAGAAAACAGGTACAAAATTCATCCGTTCGTTACAAGAAAAGTTTAACATAAACGGCGATCGGAATTGCGCTTTAACTCTCGAGAGACCATGACATTTATATTCAAGGCACGGTGTATTTTCACCGCTGATAATTATACACTAGAGAGTATAATTGTGCCCCGAGTTCACACTTAATGAATTAGCTTCATGTGCGAGATTATAATCTATAGTATTATTAATGAACGGAACGACTTTAAGGGACTTCTTTTTCAGTTTTATAGGGAAGGTACATTACTCAACGAACTTCCGAAAGAAGTTCAAACACTGTGATGTATTTCCTAGATAAGTGACATCATCTATTGTCAAAAATAGTCAAATTTAATGTGATTTCGTATAAATATACTCTTATTATAGTAATTTACCGATACAAAAGTAATAATAAAATTTTATTATTACTTTTGTATGATGGATCCGCAAAGTAACGCGTAATTCTATAAATTATTTAACTTACCGATAGTAAAGTAACACAAGAATATTCTTAAATTTGATTCAATTATTTCCAATTGGACATTGTCTGTAATATTTAATGTTTATTAAATACTAGTTACTTTTTTATTTTTAACATAAGATCGTTTATTTATTGAAGAATTTAGATGCAAATATTCATTTTCTCATATTAATGTCATTGTTGTCGGAAAAAGTATATGTTTAAAGCAAAAAACTTGGAAATTAATCATGTAATATATATGTAAATGATGAGCCAAGTATACATTTGAAATCTCCTAGGGGCATCTATAACAAAACCCAGGAAGAGGAAATGCTAAGACGATTAAGATAAATCGATGTTCACAGCTCTAATGCGTACGCGCACAAATGTAGCGATTCAATGTTTCATAACTTAGTTGTAGCGCTCAATAGTTTGAAGAGTCTAACAATACTTTCAGATAAAGCGCTTTAAAATGATTTTAAAAAGATGGCTTTAAAATGTGGCATTGTATGATGTATGTTGACAACCTTTACATGTAATATTTTATGCACGAACTATTGATGAAATTGATTTCATGGTTCGACGTCTGCTGTGTTTATGGACGGCATGGGACATACATTAGGATGAATTAGTCAAGGTTCCTCTTAATTATACCGCTTTACTTTATGATTTTACCGCAGAAAATCGTCGCTCTATTCGAAGAATAAAGTTAGATTTCCTATGTTTATACATAGGACATGTACATCAATCTATTATTTTACGAGTACATTTAGACGACAGTATTTATGACACAGTAGAATTTTTTGATATGATTGTTTTAAGATATATGTAGATTTACAGATTTCAATCTGAGTCTTTTTGACGGAATCATCTTTTAAAATTATTTATCTTACTCTTCGTTAACCGATGAACGTCCACTCCTGGACATAGATCTCGGGATCTCCACACCACACGATTTGCCATTCCAACACCTGAAAACCCCAAAGCCTATCGGTTCTCCGCAGTATATTCCCCGTCCATCGCCACTTTAGCTTCACGACACGCTAAACTATGTCGGTGATTTTGGTTCTTCTACGGATTTCCTCATTTCTGATTTGATCACGTAGAGATACTCCGAGCACATCTCACTCCATCGCCCGCTGAGTGTCTCTGAGCTTTCTTATCAGACCCATAGTCAGCGACCGAATATTTATCAGGTCCTTCTAAAGGTAACCTGTAAATGTTGAATTCGTGGTTTTGATCGTACATTCTGGATAATACTTCCAACTAATGTATCTAGTCGTACGAATACGTTTTATTTGAGGAGGACTTAGTGTAAAACGAATAAAATTTGCCCTCAAGAAAATATCCAGGTTCCAGAACCGTTCTAGAGGTACTTTCGAATGTATTAACATCGCAATTAAACAATCATATCGTGCACACACGTTTTAATCATTTTCTATTCAGAATTCTTGTAATCTTATTATAAGTTTTCACCTACAAGAAAGTTTTAATCCTCTCTTAACCTATTGATGCTAGCGTGTCAATATAAACAAGAAACTCGATTATCAGGAAAATTTTATAAAGGAGGCGATATCTGTTATATAATGTCTAACACAAAAGCACGTTTTCGTCTATGTCATCGTACTAATCCAATTTACTAGCAACTAAAGCTCGTACAAATGCGTCTAAAATTCTTTCGCGTGATATGTCCAATATACGTGTTACAAACGTGGGATGACACGCCTATGACAATATCACTCTCAAATCCCAGGGAAATAAATTGGGACCCTCGATAAGCGCTCCCTTTGACGAGGCCCGTCTTCGGATTAGGGTGTGAAAAATGATAGCTTAGGTACGTAGGAAAGGGTGACGTGCGCGCTTTGTACGTTCTGAAATAATTCTGACACATAGGTGATGTTACAGTTTAATCTTCATGTAAGTTCTTTTTTAGAAAAAAAAATAGTCTTGAATTTGCGCCCAATATAGAAAAGATTAGAAATACGAGATTAAGTGGATATGTAATGAGGAGGCATGAAAATTATTTGACCGAAAGAGTTTTAGATATGAATTTGGATGGATATATGACTAGAAGGAGGAAAAAAAGATGAATTATGTGAAGTATGATATGCATATAAAGGATATATAAAGAAGTAGTTGACGAATGATACAAGAAAACGGAAGATAAGTACACTTATGGTGGTGTAGGGGTTTAAATGTAAGCGTTTATAGAAATGTAAGGTAGTGATACTCGCACCGCGGCGTCCGTAAGACGCGCTGCAAATAAATATATAATCAGCCTGGATTGTTTCATTGAGTATCACTCAGTTAGTTCACGAGTATACTGGCTCCGGGGCTAGCCAGAAGAGTAGACTACCGCTTCATGACATTGGGTTAAGGGTAAGAAAATGATGATGTAAGTTCTTTTTACGTCGCTAAATATACGGACTTTTAAATTTTCTCATTTCATAATTTTAATTAATTCCATCACTATTCAATCAATACTATTAATTTCTACGAAGCGCTTTAAGCTCATTCTCTTGCATACCTAAAGCATAGCGGAATTGAGAAATGCTTTCAGAAAATCTGTTTCCGGTAAATTACAATAAGTTGCTTATAAAAAAGAGTAAAACAAACAACTTTCAATAAAAAAAGTCGATAATATTATTTTGCTATTTATTTAAAAATCTAAACAAGCTTTCGCCGTCTAACAGAAGTTCAGTTCAGCACCTTCAGTTATGTTGAGACTGTATTAGTGAATGTTTGCAGTATTAGTGCTCTCCTTTTAGTCAGTTAGTTAGTCAGTCTATTATCATTACTCATGAATGATAGATTTTCGCAAAGTAAGGCCTGTTAACAAAAGTAATATACAAATTATATTGCTATAATCTGTGATAATACTATTGCGGTTTATAGCAAAATAATTTTACTATCGCTTTTGTATAATGGCTCTTCGCAAAGTAAAGCATAATTAGTATAATTGTAGCAATATAAAACGCTTTATACGTATGCGATTGAAATATAACAAAATAATATTTTTATTTTGTTTTTATTTTTAATTATTATTATTTTGGTTATATATATATATATATATAACCAAAATAATAATAATATTAATAATAATATTATATATATATTTGGTTATATATAGGTTTTGTTTAGCAGTAAAACTGTATTGGACCATTACTTGATATTTATAAAAAATGAGGACTGAAGGAAATTTCGTGTTAAGTTCAATAACTTCTTTTTCTAAAAGGAGTTTGGAAAGCATAGCCAAGTCCTTGATTAAACACCGGATAACAATACTAGGTATTAAAACCGAAGTACCGAATTAAATTACATGAATAATAAAGGAACATAAAGACGAATAAAAACTCCATATTACAATGAAAAATATATTTATAATTAAGTTTGAAGGGTAAATGCAGAACTTAATAAAACAACGCACAGCTTTTATATTCTTTATATACCCCTAGCCTTCATGCAAATATGTGCGTTAGCCATCATGCAGTAGTGACATGTGTTAGTTGACATACGTCAAAATTCACAATTGGTGTTTCTAGACCAAGAGCTTGGTGCATTTAAACTTATGTTATCAATACCAGATAGATAGACGTTATGTTTAGACAATATATTAGATACAATTTTAACATACTTTATATGCGCTGTAAATGAATATATAAAACCTAAAGTACTTGGAGCAAAAGTAATAATAAAACTATTTTGCTATAATCCGCGATACAGTATGTACAGCGATGTATCGCGGATTATAGCAAAATAATTTTATTATTACTTTTGTATTATGGATCTCCGCAAAGTAACGCCTAATTCTATAAATTACTTGGAGCAATTGTGTCATGGGAAACACATGCATTACAATTTTCTACGTCTATTGTACGCTAAGCAAGATACCAACATAACAATCTAAATATATCGAAGTGATAATTATGAAAATGAATAGAAAAAATTCCTTATAAATTAATACGAAAAATTACATACATTATACATAAAAGCATTTTAATTTATTTTTAAAAAAATTGGCGTGGATTTAGGACGAAGGAATTGCGAAGGTCAGCTCTCAATTTATAGGTAGGAACAATTTGTGCTGAGTGGATCGATTAATCAAACTTTATGCTATCCATTCATATCCCCACAAAAGTGCCTGTATAACTGAAATTTTAGCATATTTTGGCTATTACAATGTGAATGTGAATTTTTATTTATGGTAATTTTATCACTTTACTTAAGAATGGAAATTTAATTATGTCTACAAAGTCTGCGTTAGTATTTGCAGTTGTTGTTGAATTTTTTATTTGTAATTCGGGGTGGTGAAAAATTTATGGGAGATGTTAAATCTAGGGATTAAATATATATAATTACGACATTTTTTTTATATACCTATTATTGTGACTATTCTTGCGAAGCACAGGACAAATATGAAAATTTTTTCATTCCATCAATATTTTTTTAATTATGACAAGAAAATTAAATATTGATGTTGAAATTTACTTCTATATGCTAATATGTAAAATTCAATAATAAATACATTTTTTTATTAAAAACAGATAAAACACATAAATAAAAGGGGCCTGACTGATCACATCGAGATGTTCCGATAAATTCATTCAATATTAATCACATAAACAATCTGTTAATATTACAAGCAACGATCAAATGCACTTCATTTATCTCAAATATTTATCATCACGTGGGTTTGTATTTAGTTACGAGTATAACATAGTAACAGGATGTTTTGGCATTTCAAAAGCGGTCTTATCTATTTCAACCGCACTTGGCTGCCTGTCATATTTTTTATAACATGACCCTTATGGGTCAGCCATCTGTTCAATTTTTAGAATGTAATGAATTTGGATGTTCATATTTTGATATATGTAGTAGCTGACCCGGGGAACTTCGTACCGCCTTAAATAAGTATGCTACTTACTAGAGATCTTTCATTCTAAAAGTGCACGCCCCTCCACCAAATTACATTATTTTAATGTGTGAGAGAAAATATTGACTGTACTATTTTATGTGAGTGCGCAGCAATTTCAAAGTTGACTCGACTCATTCGCGCACTTAAAGGTCAACTAATTGCTCGACTGGTATAAGTCAAGCATTTATATGGCGGAGAATGCACGCTTTGTATGAGACAACACGTCTATTCTGTCACGCGTTCCTATCATGTGTGCACTGGTTTACTTCTACAAATATATCAAAACTTAATTAACCAAATCTGTTCAGCCGTTCTCGAGTTTTCGAGACCAACAATCGTCATCTCATTTAAATGATTTATAGAAGCAGGCGTTACTTTGCGGAATTCCATATTACAAGCAATCGTCGAGATTGCGGTGGTGGGTGTGTGTGCTGCTTGTGTGCGTTGTTGCTGGTGGAGGCGCCTTGGGGTGCATGTAGTGGCTTGTCCTGCATTTATAAGGTGCGTAGATTTTGCCAGCTTCATACACATTAGCTGTGCATGCATTCGCTTAGCCCGTGCGGATTATAGCAAAGTAGTTAGTTCTGTTATATTGCTCGTCATCTCATTTATATACAGTATGGTACGATACCACATTAAATTAATCCACTGAACATTTGTACGTAATAGATAACTTTGGCATAATTCAATCTTCTTATATATCGTATTTTCGACGAAATTAATATAATTTAATTGAGATCTGGCTTTGTTAGTAATAGTTGATTGACATGGCGCGGCGCGTTTGTTCAAAAATCAAGAGAAAACAATAACATTGTTGTTTTATCTCCCTCGCACTTCAGTATTCACATTTTTTTTGGTTCAAGGTTTATTTTTCGTTTTGTGTTTCTTAACAGGGTACGGTCGTTGATCTCTATAAAACGTGTTTATTTTTACGTAAAGTAATTCCTGTGACTGAATTAGCTGAATTATCTGTTTTTATGTAGGTGCTGAGGTATGTAACTCAAAATTGAAATAATTTTAATGTCTGATTGGTACCAACCTGTATATACAGATATCGGATCGAGTTTAATTCGGTTTTCTTTAGCTCTATAGATTTTTTAGATTGTGTGCTATTTTAGGTTTCGCCCCATCCGAAGAATAAAGTATATAGCTCAGCGTGTCTCGAAGCTGAAGTGGCGATGGGCGAGGCACATAGTGCGGAGAACCGATGGGCACTGGGGCCTCAAGGTGTTGGAATAGCTGTACCCCACGCCAGAGAACGCAGTGTTGATAGACCTCCTACGCGATGGACTGACGACCTCAAAAAGGTCGCTGGGAGCCGCTGGATTCAAGCGGCACAAAATCGTGTATTATGGAGATCCCATGAGGAGACTTATGTTCAGATGTGGACCTCCATCAGTTGATAAAGAAGAAGAAGAATAAAGTTACATTCTTTATTCTTTATGTTTATAACATAGAACAAGCAACTTAATTCTTCGGATATTTTTTATAGAACATGTACCTTAATTCTTTATTCTTTATATTTATAACATGGAACTTTATTCTTCGGATGTGGCGGTTTATAGACATCTGTATGCGAAATTCTTTACAAAACCTTTAACCCTTCAAAGGCCAAAGCGTTTAAATAACCGAATAACTCTCACCTTTTACATTATATATATAGCCGTTGCATAATTTGAATGAGACCAAATGAACTGTTAATCTCATTTCGTGGCATAAATATGTTAGGAGGGTAAAGGCACCTGGTTCATCTCAGCTGGCGATCGAATTGCGTGGGCACGTATACGGTTAACAACAGGATGTTTGTACTCTCCAAAATCTATAACAGTTGTTTGGTAAATTAAGATTCAGTAGCGCCGATGTGCTTAAACACCAAATCATAAATGCAAAACTGACTGTTAGGTGTATTTTCATTTCATTTACTAAATAAACAGCTGTTGGTTTGAACAGTTATGAGAACATTTTATATAGATGAAAATATGTGAAGATAGTCGATTGTTTCAAATTAATATAGTATTCAGTTTTATTACTTTTACAATAGTAGTAGACTGCCAAAATATTATCATACCTAAAAAAAATATATGTTCATTGTTGCATCTATAATTTAATTTGCAAAAAAAAATCACCCCTTTTTCAGGTAACCCTTTTTTGCTCATTCGACCAATACCTCTTTTATATATAAAATTCTCGTGTCCTAATGTTAGTTACCATACTCCTCCGAAACGGCTTGACCGATGAAATTTATATGCATATTCAGTAGGTCTGAGAATCGGCTACTATCGATTTTCCCCCGTTTATTTATTACCCCTAAGTACAAAAGTTATGATACAATTATTTTGCTTAATAAATCTATCATAATCTTTATTTAAGAATTATTTATCTAAACCAAAATGATTCCATCATAACTTTTATATTTTGGAATTCCGCACAGTAACGGCTACTTCTATAAATTATAACCCTAAGTGAAAAGGGTTGTCCACCACTAACATTTTTTTTTGTCATGTTTCTTTAATAATATACACTAGAAATTCCCTAGAAGTGATTTATATAGCAAAACAACGTTTGTAGGGTATTTTAAATATATAAACAGAAAAATAAAGATCCAATACACAAATTAAAATTATTATAAACGTCAAATTCAAATTCAATATATTTTTTATTCAAGTAAACTTGTAAACAAGTGCTTTTGAATCGTGACCCTGCTGGTTCGGAAAGCTGTTCCTACCGAGAAGAGACAGCAAGAAATTCGGCGGTTGGAATTTCATAAAATTTAAAATAAATTATTTAGATCAAGCAGTGTGAAATTCACGACACATTTTTACACACATTCAAGCGACGACACGTGCAAGCGACAATGTGAAAGACAGTCTCCATGCTGTCTGCTGTGTTTTTGTCCTTGCAGATAAAGTGCTAGTGCCGTGGGAACTTAAGGAACGACATTTATTACCCGGTTATTTATTGCCCTTTTCAAATACTTTCATCGTATATTTGTTGAAGTAATCTTTGCAAAATAAAAATTATATGTAACAGCAATGAAAAGAACAACGCTGTAAATAATTACTGAAATAGGTAATCGCTTTTTTTGAAAATTACACAGTTCGGAAATTCGATAAACGTTGGAGTACTATAATCATGCTGTATCCAGCTGAGTAGAATCCACCCTCATTTCTTGCCCAGGTGTCATAAAGGGCGACTAAGGTAAGTCGACCCGCCGTGTGGTATCCGGCTGAGTAGAATAGACGACCGTCATTTCTTACCGTGGTGTCGTAAGAGGCAACTAAGGTAATTCGACCCGCTGTGTGGTATCCAGCTGAGTAGAATAGACCACCCTCTTTCTTACCGAGGGGTCGTAAAATACGACTAAGTTAAGTTGACGTCAGGTAGGCGGCCGACCGTAAAATATGTAACCAAATCATGTGACAACATGTTGTGCCGACCCCACTTAGAGTGGGATAAGGGCAGGAGGGTGATGAGGATGATGATGTTGAAGCGCTATAAGAAACTACTAATGAAAAAATTAAAATGAATATAAACAAAATGACCGAGCGAAATAGATGTACTTTTCTACTATATAGCGACTTCAGGTGTAATTTGGTGCACACAGGTTTGTATTTTTACCATGTGAATTCTTTATAAAAAGAAAGGTAATGCCGCATTTGGCTTAACTTCGTTCTAGGCTTATGTCCATATCTGTTTATATGACATTTGAACTGTTTATAAAACTAAAGCTATTATTGCTCAGTAAATTTTACAATAAAGCATTTTTAATACCTTGTAATAAATGAAATATAAACAACAGCTTTAAACAAGGTGTATCAAACAATTGTATAAATTAAAGTGACTAGGGATAGACAGGAATAGAAAAGATAGTAATCTAAAATTCACGCAGAGATTATAAAGTAGAAATAGAACTTAGAGCTTTCGTTAAAATAAGAAAAGTATACTAGTGCAAGTATCATATTATATAAGGTTAAAATGCGGGTTTACAGCTTATCTAAAGAGCTTGGATGACCAATTTTGATCAGAACCATGAGTAAATGCTACTTTAAAAAAGTTTATTCAACCAATTTATGAACAAAATCCTGTATCAATGCGGATTTTGTCGTATAAAAATTCAAAGGTATTTCACCCTGTTCTCTATGGAAATCGCTTTGAATGAATAAAGTATCAGGCATATATATACAAACAAAAATGTTTCCACGAATACAATATATGAAGATCTAAAAGAAATGGAATTGTATTGTATTATATTTTTTAATTTACATTTCCTCGAATCTATATTATCATTTTTCACTTCTATTATTGATTTAAGTTAAAGACTTGTCGACTGAAGGACACCTTGAACAGTGGTTTATTATCGGGTTCATGTGTTGACAAAATGTGTGGTATTAGATAAACTTAGGATGAAAGCCGTGTGCTATCCGGCTAAAAAGAATAGACCATCCTCATTTCCTACCGAGCTGTCGTAAAAAGCGACTAAGGTAAGTCGACACGCCGTGTTATATCCGGTTGAGCAGAATAGACCACCCCTCATTTCCTACCGAGCTGTCGTTAAAGGCGACTAAGGTAAGTCGAGTTGATTCCAGCTATTATCACGTAGTGTTTAAATTTTTTTAGTCGAGTTTTAGGTAGTTTGTGTTAAAAACTCACCTTTAATCTATGATATATGTATCTCATAGATCCCATAACTTACACAAAACCTAGAAGATCAAATAAACATGGACATAGCCTTTTTTCATTAAAACCGAGTGTTATGCATGAATGTAGATGGATATATGACTAGAGGGAGGGCGAAAAAGAGATGGTTGGATTGCATGAGCATTTAAAAGACGCCAGAGTTGACGAATGACAAGAGAGAATTGAACCGACAAAATGTTGTGCCGACCTCACTTAGATTGGGATAACGGGAGGGGAATGATGATATCTACGAAATTTTTTGCTTTAATCAAAATAGCACAAATACATCTAGCTAATATCTTTCTATATAACAACAAATGTCGGTGACTGTTTGTATCAGTCACAAATATTTAAGGTCAGGTGGTACATCGATATAGGTTATACCGCCAATACTAAATTCCTTATAATTAGACAAAAAACTGTTATACTTGCGTAAAAACCATCATCATCATCCTTCTCCTGCCCTTATCCCACTCTAAGTGCGGTCGGCACAACATGTTGTCACATGGTTTGGCTACGTATTTTACGACCGGCCGCCTGCCTGACGTCAACTTACCTTAGTCGCATTTTACGGCACCTCGGTGAGAAATGAGGGTGGTCTATTCTATGCAGCCGGATACCACACGGCACATACCTTAGTCGCCTCTTACGACACCTCGGTAAGAAAAGAGGTTGGTCTATTCTATTCTGCCGGATACCACACGGCGTAAAAACCATTGTACGTTATAACTCTAGATGTTTGTGCGTATCTATGTATGTATGTGTGTGTATGGTGTAATTGTACTACTGAGTCACAAAGATAGTCACGATTTCTTCTATCGCGATAGGGGCTCCGATTTTTATCTCGAGCCAGGTAAAAATATTTGTCGACAGCAGATTTACAAAAAATAAAGACATGATTCAATGTTTTGTTAGGCCGCATCCCGAGGGTTCGTTTCTATTGAGATTTCGGGTTGTCTTTTTTGTTGTTACGCAGCTGATGAATTAGAAAGGTCCGATGTGACATTCGGTAAGTGTTGTATAATTTTTTTTCCTTATTTAGAGTCCGATATGGCAGTAAATCCTGTTATTTTATATAAAGTACTTCGCATCTATATAGTTACTAGCTGACCCGGCGACTTTGTTCCATATAAATTTCTAGGGAATTTCTAATGTACATTATAAAAAATTGACCAAAAATAAAGTGTTAGGGTTGGACTAGGGTAGTCCATAACTTAGGCCTATGAAAAATATTATAAAAAAATTACTTATTTTCAATTATTTTCATTGTCATAGTAGCCGATTCTCTGACACGCCGTGTGGTATCCGGCAGATTAGAATAGACCACCCTCCATTCTTACCGAGGTGTCGTAAGAGGCGAGTAAGGTATGTGCCGTGTGGTATCCGGCTGCATAGAATAGATCACCCTCATTTCTTACCGAGGTATCGTAAAAGGCGACTAAGGTAAGTTGACGCCAGGCAGGCGGCTGGTCGTAAAATATGTAGCCAAATCATGTGACAACATGTTTGTAACATGTTGTGCCGACCCCACTTAGAGTGGGATAATGATGAGTAGCCGATTCTCAGACCTACTGAATATTAATATAAAATTTCATGAAAATCGCTCAATCCGTTTCGGAAAATTCTCCTCTTTGTTACCGAAGTACAGTTACTAATATTGTGCTATCTAGTGGGAATTTTATAAATTAATTTCATTCCAGAACTGGATTGAAGCGGAAAGAATGTTTCATCGTGATAACTTTATCTGTAAATGCCTTTGTAAAAATGACATAAGTCGGGAATGCCAGGATGCCGCTACGGGTCTCAATTCAATTTGAAATACCGCTTCGGGATTGATGAAAAATTTTCTTTGGAATTATGACCCTGATACCGTTGTCGTAGGCGACGGCAATTAAATTATCGGGCGACTTGTTTTTCTTCGCGTACTTTGAAAATTATTTCCTCATTAATGAAAAGCCTTATTATAAATTTGTAGGGCATCTATCAAAGGTCCCCGTAATCAAACTTCGTCGATATTGAACAAACAGTTCTCGACGCAAATAAAGATGGATTGCCGGGAAATGAAGATACCTTAAGAAATGAGCTACAAAGCGGTGACGCTGACAGAAGACTAATTGAGGCGGGGAGATTTGAAGATTTTCCGTGGTCAATGATCAATTGCATTAAACAACTAAGCCCTGAGAGTGATGGAATCATTTAAATTTTAACGATTTTATCTGTTTCAGTGTTATCAATATGTAAATTAAACACTTACTACTTTACTTTAAGTGCGGGTCGATAGATTACACATATTCTAGAAATTTTGCATTATTAATAAAGGTAACGATGATTTTTTAGGCACTATAACAGAACTACCTTGCTCCTGATGATGCTTCGGTTTCGGAGCGGAACGATCGTCGAGATTGAGGTGGTGGTTGTGTGTGCTGCTTGTGTGCATTGTTGCTGGTGGAGGCGCCTTGGGGTGCGTGTGGTGACTCGTCCTACATGTGTAAGGTGCGTAAATTTTGCCTGCTTCATACACATTAGCTTTGCATGCATTCGCTTAACCCGTGCGAATTATAGCAAGGTTGTTCTGTTAAAGTGCCTGTAATATGGAATTCCGCAAAGTAATGCCTGCTTCTATAAATCATAGATGATTTTTTAATGTTAAGAAATAGTACAACGTAAATCGTATACGCACCTGTTTAGGCTGTGAACCCACGAACTCTCGATATGGATTACAAACTTTATTTACTAGGGCTAACGAGACCAATGATTCTTCTTGCTTCATTTAAACATTTCCGTAATATGAAAGATTATTTCATTATATATGACATTTAGACATTAAGATGAAGTAGTTTCTAGTTTAAAAACTTAGCTAGCTCTAAGCTACTAGTAGCTATTTCAGCCTGGTTAGGGTTGACCCCATATGTGTATGTATTCATAAAAAATGTTTTTTATTGCTGAGATCAAAAACATTAACGTTACATTATTATGTTTTTATTACGTAAGCAATTTTAATTCTAATGAATATAAAGCTTCTGATATTAAATGATTTCGATCTACGGTGTAAAGTATCCGCTCAAAAATCTGTGCCGGCGAATTTGGAGCATTGAGGCGATTGTTCGGAAAAACGACGGTTCCAACCTACGAGGGATTATCGGGAGACTATTAATCATTTGAAGTATTGACGTTCAAACCTCTCAGCAATCCTGTAGATTATAAACCCACCAGAGTAATTATTTAGCCGGTTTGTGCTGCTACCATGCGGATATCGGTACTTGAATTACAAGCATACGTTTTATAAGTAAATGAACACAACTTCCAACCACATGGACGTGACTTGGACAAGAATGTGACTTGAAATTGAAACATTATCAACTTTTTTTGTTTTATTTACAACAAAAATTTACAAATTATGTCTATCAATTACTTACACGCTACTACTATATTATCAACTTGTCATTATGGATTTAATACTGTTGTATTATAAAAATGGTTTTTGGCGTATTTTGTTTTTAAGTACTATAAATATAACGCCATATGCGAATTGGCTGAGTAACTGGATTGAGTAAGTTTGCAATATTTTGAGTGGCCCGCAGGCGCAGGTGGTAGTAACTCTGCCTTCAGGTCAGTAGGTCGCAGGTTTAATTCCTGCCAAGGCCCAACAATTTTCTAAAAACAATTTGTTGGTTCTTCGCGTAAACCCTAAAACAAAAATTAGGTTACTTTTGGGACGGACAACCGTGTGTATGTAAATGATAGTCCTAATATTTCATTCATTATTTGCTTAGGAAAAACCCCATCATATTTTATGTATTACAAAAATTAACCCTATATTTTTTAAATTGAAAACGAAACTGCAAAAACTGATTGGTGAAGTCATTAGTTAGGATTTATCGTTGCACATCAGGTTACATATAACTCAACACTTCTTTAGAAAGATTGTCACACGACATTTGCTTAATTGATAAACTCATAATTTATTTAAAATAGCAATTGAGCTTACTTCAGTTTTTATAGAAAATTTATAAATGCTCGGGCTTTGATCTCACAATGCACTATGCAATGCAATGAAAAAACCACCCGCTATCACAGTTAGGTTACGACTCAACATAAGAGGTTATCGTAAATTCTATTTTGCATCCTAGATATATACAGATTGTGTGCGCAGATACTATAGTATCTGCGGTCTCTGGGTTATAACTCATATATCATATCTCTCTATCGTTACCGCCGTAAGACGGTTTATTAATGCGTCAAAGTATTGCTAAAGGGAAGAGATTTTGATTTCTTGGAGATGGCGTATTTAATTATTAATACTGCGGTGATATTAAAGTAACATAGTGGGAAATTTTAAGCAATTAGATAGAACAAAAATATTCTAGTGTCAAGAGTTTAAAGTATTTTGATTACTTGTTTTTTTTTTTGCAAGATTTAACTGAAGTTGCAATAGATAGGCCTTTAAGGGTGTTAATTAATTATAATGAGCTCAGAAGATTCTGACTGGATGTTGCAAAGAGTAACTCGAGTCGACTGATGATATATCAGCTTGCGGTAAGGGTACCGCTCAATCTATTAAGACAGATGTCGAGTGTTCAAGTTAAAAACTTTACAGTTACTTAACACTTTTTCAAATGTTATGCTTAGGAGAAATGTTTCACAACATTTTGTAATGGTTTGCAGTTAAGACCGCCATAAATAATAATAATAATATAACACGTGCAATTGTCACATCAGGTAACAAGAGGACCTCCTCCTTTTTCCACGAATAATGAACGATTTAAAGCGAAGACACAGCCAGTATTCTTGGGGCAATCCACATGGGCTTGACTTGTAGAGAGGCTTGTTAGTTATTTAAAAAAAATTGTAATTTATACATTTACTAACTATACGCGCGGCTTTGCTCGCGTGGATATCGATGTTACAAAGTTTTTCCCACGTCAATTCCTTTATTTTATTTTAAGTTTATACATGTAATTGTTTGAAGAGTGATATGTATATAAAAGGAGTGACACCAGATTTGATAGAATAATAGAAGAGACTGGAAGACGAAGACATATTATGACGATCCCACTTAAGAGTGGGGTAAGAGTAAGAGAATGATGACATTTATTTGTACAGAAATAAAATTTTAAAACGAGAAATGTCTTTTTTTCCTAAAGCAAATGTCGACGGCAATCATGTGTTTCCAACTGTATTGATTTTTCTTCTGACCAAAACAATAGTGCCACAAAAAAGACTGCTCTGGGCGATATAGGCTAATACTAGCTTGTAGGGCAACAGCGAACGCACCATTCCTCCAAACAGTTCCTTAAAAAAGTTGACTCATTTTAATTTCAGGCAAGGTGTGTTTACATTATTTGGCCATAAAATATTCGCCCAGACCTTCTTACTTTTCGGTAATAACTTCCTTGGTATCATAGAAAGCGTTGGTGTTGTATAATGTGGCACTGCTATCGTAAAAGATACCTATTACCTCTTGATTTAAAGATAATTATTATAGAAGAATAACTAGAAGGAAAGATTTATCTTTAAACTACGATTTAGCTTTTAAACTAGGAGAGTATTGTACACATGTACTGTGCGCAAGAAAAATGACGAAGCGAACTGATTCGTGCGCAATTGTGGGTTGTCGATTACGTAAGATTAGAATTCCTCTCAGTGGCAGAAACTCTGACACAATCGATGCACCAGAGTTTTTCTTATTCCTGATTCCGCAGGGATACCAGCAGTTCCTTAGGATTACTACGCGTCTTCCTTTCCTATACTCTTTGTGGGGTTAAGTACCTATAACTAGTTGACTCAGACAAATTAGTAATAATTAAATCAACTATGTATATAATGCCATCATCATCATCCTCCTGCCCTTATCCCAGTCTAAGTGGGGTCGGCACAACATGTTGTTGTCAGATGATTTGACTACGTATTTTACGACCTGCCTGACGTCAACTTACCTTAGTCGCCTTTTACGACAACTCGGTAAGAAATGATGGTGGTCTATTCTACGCAGCCGGATACCACACGGCACTTACCTTATTCGCCTCTTAAGAAATCTTGGTAAAAAGGAGGGTGATCTATTCTATTCTGTCGGATACCACACGGCGGTATGTATATAATGCCATATGTTTAAAATTTCAAATTTTGCATTTAAAAAGCAAAAATGCTTGATATTACCAACGATTATATTATTTGAAAGCGCATTACTAAACAATAGCCATTTAAAACTGTTTATTGCAGCGCTCGGTAGAATCTGAATAACGGTAAACGGAACTGGGATAAATTTGAACAACGCGACAGTACAGATCATTAAGAGATAAATTTTATATACAAACTCTTTCGTAAGTCTATTTAATGTGAATTAGTGTTTAAAACATACAGTTATTATACTAGAGTAGGAGATTCATAGGCAGGCCTGTAAATAAGTGTCACGATAAATAATGAGAGGGAAGATTAGATTTGTTTACTTATCTTTGTCTAATCACACATACGTAGTAAAATATTCATGGAGAGTAAGAACTCTCCATGAATCCAAAGTGTGACATATTACAATAGAGAGAGTAAATGAGGTTTATTCTCTCTATTGTAATATGTCACACTTTGGGCTGGTTCCCCTTCTCTAAATATAATAACTCTATGGTTTAAAAGCTGTAAAAAAGACAATACTAGCTGTGATTGCGGCCCGCGTGTGCGCTGTGGAAATCAGTGTTTTTAATTCAATTAAATTTTGAACATAAAAGTAGTTATTGTGACACAAAAGTAATAATAAAATCGCAAAGTCGTCGCTTTGCGATTTTGTCGTGGAGTCTATCTCCTGATGATGCTTCGGTTGCGGGGCGAAACGATTGTTGAGTTTGTGATAGTGAAACTGTGTAGTGCTTGTGTATTGTGGTGGAAGTGGTGGAGGTTTGTGCATGTGCTTTTACGAATCCTGCACGTATCAGGTATGAAAATACTGATAGTCCACTATACATTAAACACTATATATATTTTCTATTTACTGTATCGCGGATTATAGCAAAATAATTTTATTATTACTTTTGTATTATGGATCTCCGCAAAGTAACGCCTAATTCTATAAATTAGTTATTGTGAGTTAACCATAAGACATAGAGACATGCTGTCGCAGATTTTTTGTAGTATTTTTGTAGATCAACAATCTCTGAATCGCGATTTACGCGCTGCACGCGACTAAAGCTTTAGCAGTAGGCGAGTTTTCTTACAACCACGCGACCTCTTTAGCAGAATTTACATAAAACGGTAATGTACTATTCACCTAAACCTTCAGGAAGAGTACGTACAGATCACATACAAACATACAGCTATTTGAGATTTTGTTTTATAATAATAATAGATTAGTCAAAAAATACAGAACATTTGGGTTTAATCTGTGTTTTAATGTATTTTTTTTAGATAAATTATAAGCAATAAATATCGCATTAAGTTTTTTATAGTTTACACGACATTATAGAGTGTCTTAGTGTGAATCCGTGAAACCGATACTTAGTGAGTCCATTTTCATAAACATAAACGTTTTCCTATTTTTACTACGTGGTAGAGACCGTGATGCCAAATGCCCATCCATCCATGGTTGTTTAGGAAGAATTTATTCCATCGCATGCGTTTGACGTAAAACAAAATGGTTGCATGTCCAAATCAAAATAATCTTTATTCAAGTAAGCTCTTTCGAGCTCTTTTGAATCATCAAGGATCAATCTTTTATGGGTTAGAATATTCAGCAGACCTAGGTTACATAGTACAACAATGATAGATAGATAATATTAAGAATTTAATAAAAGATTCACATGAAGCTTTTTATTACCCTCAATAATGAAATGTTTTTCCCATGTTCCAGATCCTAGTTCCTTGGTATATAAGCTTTAACTATAAACAAAAGTAATAATAAAATTATGTTGCTATAATCCGCGATACAGTAAATAGAAAAAATATATAGTGTTAAATGTATAGTGGACTATCCGTATTTTCATACCCAATACGTGCAGGATTCGTAAAAACACATGCACAAACCTCCACCACTTCCACCACAATACACAAGCACTACACACGTTTATCGTTTCGCCCCGCAACCGAAGCATCATCAGGAGATAGACACCACGACAAAATGCCGCACTATATATATTTTCTATTTACTGTATCGCGGATTATAGCAAAATAATTTTATTATTACTTTTGTATTACGGATCTCCGCAAAGTTATGCCTAATTCTATAAATTATTAAAAGCATTAGCTATGCCAAACTTCATCAATATTGCTCCAGTAACAAACAAACAAAGAGACTTTACAATTTATACCATTAAGTATGAATATTTGATATACTTTAAGTCACTATAATATCTTTTTTTATCCTTATTTCGTATCAGTTTTACAAATCATCTTAAAGGTCGGATATCGTTGTAACCTTTAAATCTTTAACTCATTCATAGCTAAGTACAGTTACATAATGCTTTTGTTTGAAAACAACAAGCGGTAGGCGTGAAAATAGAAAAAAAGAACCTCGTCTACCAATAATTTGCCGTCCGCCCAAGCATGACATCCTGCGGTCCGGACGTCGGACACTACACGGTAACGAAATTGGAACACCACTTCCCATCGCACGTTACAAAACTAAGCCTTTTTTAGTCTGTCCTAGTGTGTTTTTAAAATAGACCCACTATTTCAAGAACGATAAGGGCATTTTACGTGAATTTATTCATAAAAATACACCATCCTTACCTTACTTACCTTAGTCTTGTTTTACGACCCCTCGGTAGGAAAGAGGGTGGTCTATTCTACTCAATCGGATACCACACATTGGGTCAACTTACCTGAATCGCTTTTTACGAAACCTCGATAAAAAATTAGGGTTCTCTATTCTAGTCAGCCGGATATCACACGGCATAATTTATTCATAAAAATATGTCACTCAATAACAACATAAATTAATCTTTATTTAATTTAATTAATTTGTGTTGTTATGTAAAAAACTTAATGCCTATTTCTATACTACAACTGGTCAAAGCTCCAATGCTTGAACGTAGATTGATAGGTCACATATTCCTAAAATTATACATCGAGGCATGTAAAGGTATCATTACGATGCTTTGCTATGTGTAACTATATTGGATTATATGCTCTAAACATTAGGTCATTAGTAAATAAAAAATAAAATATATCCAACAATCGTAAAATAGTTCTCTGAAGTAGAAACAGCAAATGTCACGATCCAAGTTAAATCGAGGACACCGTTTTACCACATCCCGCCTCAGAGCTGGCGTCAGAAGTTTTGAAATTTCTCTACTTTAGTTTGAACAGCAGATTTTGTTAAATGAATATTTAAATTGATTCAAAGTTATTCTTTAACTTAACATATATCGATATTTAACCAATTACGAAACCAAATAATAAAAAAAAGATATAAATATCTCTCGATAACCTTGCCTTGTATGTTTGTAGGTGAAGATAGAATCTTCCAAGTAAAGTTTGATTCACTTCTCGGTGTCCGATTGGGCCAAAATTTTATATACTGATCCAGTCCTGATGTCAATGCATGTTATAATAAGCACAACCGGATGCTGCTATCAAACTAGCTCCAGGCGAGGCAAATCCTCAACGGTTAACAGTAGGGACATGAATGTCTGTTAAAAGTTTTTAAAAAAATAAGCTTGTTAATTAAGACAATTTAAAGAGATGCAGTAATTGTAGAAAATAATACATGATGATGAAGTAAAGCTCTACAAACATCAAAGCAACAATTTATAAAACACTTTAATTATAAATTTTCACTAGCCGATAAATATTTGAAACCGATTTTTTTAAAGTTGTTAATCTTTTTCTAATGCAATTTTAGTGCCTGCGACTTCCTTTGCGTCAAAAAAATTTCCGCGTAAATCCTGAACTCGCGGAATTTAGGGACACAAAGAAGCGTAATTGTAGCTTCACAACCTCTTATATCTTCTAAAATCCCATCAATATCTGTTTATTTGTTCCGTAGAATGTACTATTAAGCTAAGCCTTGCTCAAGAATTGCTTTTAATCTTTTGAATAAAGACCGTACAAAATCCATTTAGTAATATAGATCTTGAGGAAATCAATCACACACATACAGATTTTGGGGACTTTATTCTATAATTTATAGAACTACACGTAACTTTGCGGAGGTTCATAATGCAAAAGTAGTGAAAATATTATTTTGCAATAGTCCGCGATAAAAGAAGAAAAATATTACACTAAATATAGAGTGTATTATTACACTATATTTAGCATTAATACATGTATATATATATATTTATCGCGGACTATAGCAAAATTATATTTTCAATACTTTTGTAATCCTTTTTATAATAAGTATAGAAGTGTAGATTGCCCTACAAGGGTTACACTAAGGGTAATTTATAAAACATTTTATTTATACAGTAATAAAAAATACTTCAAGTATATTAAATTCGATTGTTTTTACATTGTTCATTTCGTCCGTCCATTGAAGCATGACATCCTTATAATACGGACGTTGGACAATGCAACGCCTTGTGCTAACTTTTTTGACACAATATTATTACAGAATTTACGATCATGAAAATATACGATTGTTTCAACCGTGTTTTGAAAGAGTTGAATAATAAATAATTTAAAGAATCAAGCGTTACTTTGCGTTGATTCATAATATACAAAATTATAATAATATTATTTTGCTATAATTCGTGATAATTCGTGAATCTGAGTGGTGATCCTTTTTGCGTCACACTCATATTTTAATGTTGTTAGAATCCATTTAGGTGACTTTCTTTTCTGGTGTTTTTTTTACTGTTTTCATTTCTTCACCATACAATGGTGTGACCTAATAAATTTATTCTTATTCATATTCTTATTCTTATAAATTCATCAAATTATATTTGACTAGCTATGCTTACGGCTTCGCCCGCATGGCAATCAGTGTCACAAAGATTCTCCCGCGTAAATAACGTATAATATTTTTGATACTTTGAACATAAAAGTAGTTATAGTGAGTAAACCATAAGAGATAGATACATGTTGTCGCGGATTTTTTTGCAGTATTTTTGTAGATATTTAATTCCCTAGTACATTATTTTATTTTTTTATTTATTTAGTTCACAAATGGTCAACATAATTTTTCGCTTACAATAATTGATGACTTCTTGATGTGAACCTAGCATGCTTACAGGGTACCATACATATTATAATAAAATATAAGTTAAGAACAAAACACTAATATTATAAAAAGTGATCTCGTAATTTTTTTTTAAATTTGTTAACTTAAATAAATAAATGAATAAATATAAATAAATAAATAAAAATAAACAAATATGTACATCAAGAGCGCCTTTTCCTTTTAATGCACCTTTAGTGCACCTCTGTTAATTTACGCGGCGCATGCGACTAAGCCTCTCAGCAGGCAAGTCTTTTACAACTGCGCGACCTCTTCAACGCAATTTACATAAAACTGTAATGTCGGCAATATAAAAGAATTTGCTCCCCAAACAACTAGTTATTGACAGCATTTGGATATTTAGCAGCAAGTATCAAACTTGTGATGCCACCATCGCTAAAACCCAGCACTGAGAACTTCTTTGTTATTTGCAATGCCTTCAACAAAAAAAATATTATAAACATATATTTAATATAAGAAATAATAGAGTACATTAAAGTAATAATTGAGTTTATTTTATTATAAGGTATCAATACACAGAATCTATAAAGTAGCAGAGCCTATAACTAACCCCTTTCTGGAAAAGAGTCATTTCTTTCCATTAGGGTAAAGGATTAAAGAGAACTATGCTCGTCTAATGTGGTCAGGCAAGATTTGAGAAAAGTGATCTCATACGGACAGACAGGTTTTATTTTAAAATATTTCTATAAATATTTTATCTATATAAGATAAATTAATACATCATTTATTTTTAACGATTTATCGCGGATTATAAGTAATATAATTATGACTTTTATAAAAGTTTTAACTCATTAGTTTTAAAAGTAGAGGCTTTTTATTATTCCACCATGATATGATTAGCTATAGCCTCCTTATAATCAAGGCTCGATTCCTTGTCGCCTAGGAGAAAGATTCAATCCACTTTTATTTTGTTATTAGAGCTTAGACCCAAAACGCAGTTCCCGTGCAGGTTGACAGAATATTATATACTACCACTTCAATCGAAATATGCAGTATTCTCTACGATGTCTTTCTCCACCGTGAAGAACCATAAAAAATAATTTATATTATGTTTTTTAACTTTTACTATTATAACACTTTTAATAGTTATTTGTACATTTAAAAATTATAACGTAGAAGTAAGGTAAATTTCGGAAATGCTTCAGTGAAATTTTACAAATCTGATTACGTAGATTACTGATTAATAAATTAAAAAACTTACTTTTTTATTAATATTATTACAATTGAACGCATGTTTTATTTTTACGTATCCTTAATTATTAGCCAGTGGCCATGTGACTCAAGAACAAAGACTGTTTAATGTGATGTATCAATTTAAACCAGGTCAAAGCCGGTTCATACCAATTTAATACCAATAACGCTGTTTGCGCATGATATAAGGAGATCGATCACTTGTTTGCTTATACACTATAGTGTAAATTTCAATTTAATATACGATACTGTAAAAGCAAGCTTAAATTTGCGGAATTCCTTGGACGCAATAACAAAATGGCAATGTTTCGTTATGTTATCGTACATGTAGAGCACGCAATCTGTACGTAAGTATTTTTTACAAATCCTGCATAAACATAACAGTAGGGGAACAGATAGTGCGTAGTTTAATATATGGGACAATTATACACACGGTTGTCCGTTTCCGAAGTAAGTAACTTAATACTTGTTACGGGTGATAGCCCAGTGGTGACTCCATGCGACTCTTTCGAAGGCAGTCACGAGTTCAAACCACAGGGCAGGCACCAATGAGTTTTTCTAATAAAACTTATGTATCTAATTGATAATTGCAATTTATCACATGCTTTTCGGTGAAGGAAAACGTCGTGAGGAAACCTGCATATCTCTCTGGTGGTCTGGGGATATGTGATAACTAACAATCCGCATTGGAACTCGTAAAAATTGATAGGTCTTAGCTCCAATCCTTCTCGCCAGAAACGGAGGGTGGGGATCTTCACCTAGCAGTGGGATAGTAACAGGCGGTCACTTTACTTTTTAACTTTTAAATACTCCTTAATTATAAAATTAAGGAGTTAAAAATCCTTAATATTAAAATTAATTACAAAAAACAAAATAATTTAAAAATTATAATAAATCGTCGTCCGCCGAACATGATCGGAGTCTTTGTGTTTTCTTTATTTTTTTCATCAAATTGCTTTTTATATTTTTTATTATTTACATTTCATATACTTATTTCTTATTTTCAACTTTATTTCTTATATAATATTTTCTTATTTCTATATATCTTTCCTTTATAGAATTCTGTTTTAACAATTTGTATTGACAAAATATAGGTCCTCGATGGGATTCAAACCCGCTATCTGCGCCAACGAGCCGGTCAAATTCCAATTCATTCAGAACTTCATATATCATTTACGTCGGATTATAGCAAAATAATTTTGTTTTTTAAAAATATTTATAATATTCTCGGATTGCGATACCCTCGTCAACACTGATAGACGCAGTTTACTTATTTTGGGCACTTTTTGTTCATGAAGGTTGAACGCTTGATAAGCTTATGAAATGCTGATAATCTGGTACCTATTTTAACCTACATCAAAAATGTTATCCTTATGCTTTATTTTGAGTACTTTGCTGATACTAGTTAAAAAAAGGAGAATCCGTTCTCATACCTTATACATGCAGGAGTATTTACCGCACGTATTCCAAAACACCACCACCATCAACACACTATACAAGCAGCCAACCAACCACACACTACACGCATTCACTACGATAATCTCGACCATCGTTTCGCCCCGTAACCAAAACATCATCAGGAGAGATACATATATTTTTTTATTATGCCTTACGATTATAGCAATATAATTATATCATTACTTTGCAATTTTGTACAATTCCGCGAAATAACGCCGACTTCTTCATGTATATATGTATAATTCTTTAAGAAATCCCGAAACATCAATCTTATACTATTCGAGTATTGTAAAGAGCATGCCGCAAAAGATAAATGGTGGTCTATTCTATAACTGTCAGGCCACGAATATCGTTCATCAATTTCCAACAGAACCTTTCCGTGATATTGCCCATCATCGGTATCTAATTTTCTTCACGTTTCGTTGGTATTTTATTATTATAAAATGCTATATTAAATAACTTGATAACTATTGAAATATAACTATTATCGATAACTGTATGTATAACTAGTGATTCTCGAAACTTCATTCGCGTCAAATTAAGCGTTTAAGTAAACACAATAAATCAAAATGTACAGAAGCTATTAAAGGATTATTTTGCTATAATCGACGTTTGTTAAGAGAACGTGTGTAATGCTAAGTGTATGAAGCAGGCAATATTCACATACCTTACACATGCAGGACAAGTCACCACACGTATCCCGAAATGCCGCCACCAGCAACAATGCACACAAACAATACACACAATCTCTATGATCGTTTCGCCCTGAAGCATCCTAATTTAAGGAAGCATCATCAGGAGGATAGGCTCCACATTACGATTTTGTCGATAAAAAAAATGTATAATGTATACTCACCCTTTATTTTATCGGGTGAGCCTGACTAGTTTCAAGCCCATAAGGATCCCTTACTCATGAGTTTTTATACGGTGTTATCTAAAAATATTGGTATAAAAGTATCGTTGGCAAAAATATTAGTCCAGTGGGTAAAACTTGAAAGCGTAACAGACAGACTTTCTCCATTATAATATCAGTGTGAATAGATGATGTGTCCGTAGTTGTGTCATTAACAGTAATTGTCAGAGTTAAAAATGTTATGCTTTGTGACATTGAATAAGAATAAATTATGTAACTTATGTCATCGTCCCAGTGCCCATATGCGATAGAAAAAAGAATTAAGATACAACCTTCTAAAAATACTTGCGCAAAAAATTTATGCTATGCAATAAGCTTAACGTAATGCAGTCTGCCAGATGTTGCCATATTTCCCGACAGCCTTATAAAAGTGCAAGGTCAAGTATAACACGATGCCGTTCTACTAATCGTTGTTTCGCTTTCAGACAGGATGTCATAAAATCACACCTACATCTTCAAATATACAAATATACCAAAATATATTATTATAATCCAAGAAAAATGGAAGGCAGAATTGCAAGAACTGTCTTGATCCGTTAAATACGGGCTAAATAAAGTATACTGTGAATATAATTTTAAAATTGTGTATATTAATTAGTTATTTTATAGGGTTTTTAAAGCGTCACTGAAAGAGATCATAAAAAAGCAGTAGCATCATCATCAGGGTGTATGCAGACCTACCCCTACTAGATGGACAGACGACCTCGAAAAGGTGGTGGGCAGCTACTGGATCCAGACGCCACAAGACCGTGTAACGTGGAAGTTTTCGAAAGAGACCATTGTGGAACGTCTATTCAAGTGGACGTCTATTCATTGACGAGAGAGAGCATCAGAATAGCATCAGCAAAATGCGATGAGGAAAACGTAAAAACGCTACCAACGTCAGGAAACATCCAACAAATCCAATCTAAATAATCTTTATTCAAAAATAAGCTTCTCAAGCACTTTTGAATCATCAAAGATCAATATGATTATTAAAACTATCACTGTGTTAAAATGCTGCTTTTATGGAGAAGAACCAACAAGAAACTTGGCAGAAAACTTTTTAACTTTTTTATAACATTGGAACATAGATCTCATATTTGCTAGCTATGTGTATATATGTTCTATGAATGTAACAAATATACAACCAAATCTTCAAACCATCTACAAAAAACAGCATCACATTCTAAGACATACAGAAATCACAGTAAGTAATTCATAAGTCAATTAATTTAAAGTACATTTTGATGAGATACATAGGTATATGCATCATTGCTACAATGCCATCAGGCCTTAAATATAATGAGCAAAAAACCTTTTATATTTCCAGGTTCGACCTTTGTTATGGTCACAGATTAAGTCATTACTATTGATAGTGATCTTGATTTTTTATATTTTTTATTACGCATTTGACGTTTTTGTATACAATTTGCGACCAAAAACATTAAGGTCGAAATATACGTTTTTTATTATTTGTCATTAACTTTTTAGGATATACTTATATAACTCGTTGAAATGTCACAATACAATAAATAAATAATAAAAGTAAGTAAATTAATACTTGTGTTTTGGGTGATGGACAACTGGTGAATACATTACATATATAATTTTAAATACATACTTAAATACAAATACACGCCCGGGCTCGAAGAACCAACAAATTGTTTATAGAAAATGTTGGCCGTCGGCGGGAATCGAACCCGCGACCCGCGGAGCTGTAGGTACGATCACTACCCACTGCGCCAATGGGCCAGTCACAGTCACAATATATAGTATTTAAGCAAAGGTTTAAAGCCAAAACATGGTAGATGTTATAGATACTTCTAGTGTGTTCATTAGAACGCAAAGCTTCCGTACCATGTTATAGAAAACGCAAGTTCCGAAAATTTTTATGTTCTTTAAAAAATCTTTACACCATATAAATAACACTCTTCTACTTGGTATAGTTAAAAGAGCATATTAAGAACTAGAGACCCACGGATGAATACATTTTCGTCTTAAACACACAAAAATACTTCTAAACGTGAAATTGTATAAAATTGGCTACACTGCAATAAACGTCCCTTCCTTTCTACGCCACGCACCGCACCGCACAAGTTACATAATATTATACCCCGATAATTTTTATAGTTTTTTCTTTTATTCTTTTGTCTTCAGGGCGTTGGGTTTTATTTTGTGATAGCTTCTACAATATTTATTCCAATTATATGCTGATTATCCTGCCTAAGTTAACTACATATAGAGTTTAAGTGTGTAAGGTTTAGTATATTGTTCATTCGTTTAAATAGCTTTCGCATTACCTTATGAGATGAAGCATAAACATTTGAATTTAAATGGATATAATACATAAAATATGGATAGATATCATCGCTGACTTTTCTGTTCACCTAAAAAAGAGGACTATCCCAACAGACATTGCTTTGTTATCCGTCAGAATGATTAGGAAGTGTTTGGGATAAAAGCTCCCAGGCGAATTGCCATTTCAACAGTTACAATAATATTACAATTAATTTACACAAAACCTTAATAAGTTATACCCCTTTACCTTCATCTTTTCTTTGTTAAATTACTCTATCTATCAATGAAAACTGCTTGTAAATTCATCCAGTAGTTTTTGAGTTTATCGAAAACAATTAGACCCTTAAATTTCTGCCCCATTTTCTAAATAATAATTATGGTCCTTATTGCGCATAGTTTTATATCTGAGTCGAGTCAGTTTTTTATTTGTTTGAGGTAATTTAGAAAATTTGTGTTCAGACGTATCACAATTACTACGTTTTGCGGTTCAATTTTCCACGCATATGACTGAGGACTTGTTTTAAACTTACAGCGTGAGAACGCAACGACCTTGCTTTTATAACAAAGTGGGTAGTAAGTACCTACAAAGTTTTTGTTGTCGTCTGTCCATTGCGGATAATTGTTTCTATGCACAATATAAGTCGCACTGAAATAACAATGACAAGGCAATAGTGACAGTTTAATAAATAAGTAGTATTCAACACACTAAATCTAATGTAATTTTTGTGTCGAATATTAATCAAGCATAGTAGTTTTTATACGTAACTCCATTAGTGCTTGCCCTAAGTTTACAGTGCTTTTTACAGACCAAGGTTTAACTAGTGTCCCAAATATATTAAAAAATAATTAATACACTAAAAATTACAAATGTATATATACCAGTATGGTTATATGTCTTATACAGAATCACACGAAGCAGCATTTCTATAATTTGAGTAAAATTTAGTACAACAATAGTTTAAATACTCAACCTGTATTAATACATATATTTGACTAGCCCGTTAGCACAGGCGTTAGTAGCCCTTCATTCAGCTCCATAGGTTGCGGGTTCAATTCTCGCCGAGGATCAACATTTTCTTAGATACAACTTGTTGTTTCTTCGGGTCTGGGGCATATATGAATTTAAGTATTTATCTTAAATTACTTACTGTGAAGACAGAGGAACGTGTGTGTATATATCCCAAATATTTATTTGTAAGAATTTTATGCAACTAAATTAAAATCTATCTAAAATGAAATCGCAGACAGAAGCTGGTAATATAAACTTATGAACATTTTTTGAAGGGAAGACCATCCACTAAAGACAGTTTGTTTTTATTTTAATTTTTATTGGTTGATATTTATTTATTTACTTGCCTTAGCTGTAAAGCTGTGATAGCCCATAATAATTGATAATTGCAATTTATCACACGCTTTTTGGTGAAGGAAAACATCGTGATGAAACCTGCATATCTCTAGAGAATTCAAGGGATGTGGGTATTTGAGCAGCGTGGTAGGTCTTAGCTCCAACCCTTCTCTCCAAAAAACGGAGAGAGGAGGTCTATGCTCAACAGTGGGATAGTAACAGGCCGTTACTTTACTTACTTTACTATACCTTAGTTAAAAAAGAAAATGCCTGACGCAGCATGTTGTAAGCGACATTCCACGTGCAACTGTGTATCGCTTTTACGGGCCATATTTATAACAGTTACAGGAGTGACAAAATGTCAAACAAATTTAGCAAATACATAGATAGTTGAAGAGAAATAACATGTATTTCATTCTAAACATAACATGAACTGCATTGCTTCGCGTCCGTACTTAAACTTATTGCTTTTGGCATCGTTCCGGCGAAATACATGAACTTTCCAAATTGTTCCGAACAAGATTTCGTGTAGCGCAAGCGCTATTAAATATCTTGGTAACAGTTTTGAAATACTTACTATTTTCGATTTTAGTGCCTTGCTATATTAACATACTGAGTATTACATGTAAGACATTTCAAGTTTTAATATATTCCTTATTCAATTTTAGATTTATTTTAAGAGAAATTTTAAAAGTACCTATCCTAATAAACGAACTAAACAGTCACTAAACCGTTTTTTCGTATGTAAATTATGTTCTGGAATCAGGATGTAGAGATAAAAGATCCATTCAGTAAACAAATGTATGTACTCACTTTTGTCATTTTTTGACGTAATCGTAGGTTTTAGGTGTAATCCTTTCGAATTTAGTCTTTTCTTTACTGAATGGCTGTTACATTAAATCCACTTAGCACATTTACTTTAACGAATGCGATGTAAGTAACCTATAAATACTATAATTAGTCGTAATGACTATTTTAATATTATTAATATGTCACTGATGCAGCTTTAGGGGCATTTTATACAAAAAACTGAAGAGCGTTGTGATCATTAGGATTCGGCAATTGTGCATCGTAAAATCCCGCAGTGTTAGTGGAGACCCAGGTGATGGGAAAAATAGACAAAATTGGGTGGCTGGCAGCCATTAGCTCCAAGGCGCATAAGATCTTGTAGCGTGGAAATTGATGTACTTAATTCTTAACAAGAGACGTCAATCCAAGAAAGCAGACATAATAGCATATAATGCATTATTTAGGACAGGTAAGGGCTGTCGTATCAGGAAACGTAGTGCTAAGGACGCTGCTTGTAAGGCTGTATTGGCTTGTTAAAATCAGATGAGATCGTGTTCAAGTGCAAAACAATTATCAAAGCTATATCATAAACAAAGATGCGTGTGTTTAGGAATTCAAATTAACTATAGTTAGCTGTAACCTAGAAGAGCTACCGATTTTTTCTTCTAGTTTTAATTGACCTTGACGTGTGTAAGGATAATTTAGGCTGTGAATAAATAGCAAACTCATTAACAGAATTATCTAGAACATGATGATCCTACAAGGACTTATCAAAAGCGATATTCTTGAGGTTTTTATTTGCTTTATTGATTTTGGAACAAATATTACACATAGGATCGCTGCAGTATAAAATTTCAACAAGTACTCTGTTATTGTACAATTTTTATTCATGGTAAAAATATAGCAATGAACAGATGTAGCTTGCACGTAGTTACATGAGAAAACATTAATGACGCCGTTTACTGTAAGAGCACACGTTTTGGTGACTGGTGTTACGTCTACTTACGTCTATTAGATACCTTAATATCTAGATGAGGGATAGTTATATCGTCCATTTTGCGAGGGATATAGATGCGGTCATCATTTCAGTAATGCGTAATAACTCTTTCGAGGGGATCATGGGTTCAAACCACAGTCGCCAATACGGTTTTATATTTAACGATATGTGTAACTTACAAATCCTTATTGGAGCAGCGTGGTGGGTCTCTACTAAAACAGAGATTATTTCTTTCCAAATAAGAAGATCGAACCGTTTGATTAAAGTACGAACCTAGCCTAGGAATCTATTCAAAATCCTTTGCACGATAACTGTTTGGAGAATCTTAAGTATTTAAGAATTTATTCTTGAATTTAAATCTCTACCAGTTATTTATACGTCACAGGCTAAACGAAATGGTGGATCAGATTTATTGGAAGGATATGACAATGCAATTTATCTGCTAGGTGACAATGTGGCATTTATTTTTAGGTCATTGAGCAACCTCCGAGTTTCTTGCTAGCAGAGTTGACCATGTTTATACAATGTACAGTCTACTTGAATAAATAATACTTTGAATTGGTATCCCTTTTTGAATTTGTATTACTGTCATTTTTCTTCGAACAGTACTATAAAGTTTTTTAAGATTATCCTTTTTTTTAGTTTAGTTTTAGTTAGTTAGTTAGTTAGTTAAGTGTCAGATTAATCTCGCTTGCCCATGTAGTACAGTCGATTCCGTTTTCAGCTGTCTGCGTCTTTATAAAGCAAAAAAGTATGAAGTTAAGTAAAATATAATCTGAAGTTCATAATTCCTTGTTTAGTACATCACGCGGCATCAGTGGCAAACGGATAGCGGGTGTTGTACGTTAAACTTTTTATCGACCGCCCATAAAATGGTTGACACTCGGCCTAAAAACCAATAAAGTCCGAAACCCTATAAAGTTTATGACCGTGTGTTGCATAAATTCAGCAGAGGCTAAAAAAGTGTTTCATATAATCCCACTGAGAGTAATATGTTGTTTAAAACTTAACAATGATTTTACAAGACATTATGACATTTAGAAATTGAAAAATAATCAATGTGTGATACATTGATTATGTTTCTTCCTTGAAATTTATAATATATTGCAGATTTCATTCTTAAGTAATTTATTTTTAACACAGAACAACAGAGAACACCGACAGGCGATCTATCTTAAAGCGAGTTACTTACGCGGGAGAATGGGAAAGAGATCATCGTTAAATACCGAGATCGAAGACCGAAAAACGCAAAAATAATACATTTGTATTTTAGTTTAACAATAAGAGCGAACTATTTATCGTCCTTGAATTGTTGTTTATTTTTAAAAAAGACAAATTTCTATATACCGGCCTAACATATGAGATAGAAGAACATATAAAAAAAAGTAGAAAGGAACCGGAAAGAACTCGTAGTACATAATTGAGGCGACTGTTTAAAAATAAAGTTCACCCACCGTGTGGTATCCGATTGAGTAGAATAGACCACCCTCTTTCTTACCGAGGGGTCGTAATACACGACTAAGGTAAGTTGACGTCAGGCAGGCGGCCGGTCGTAAAATACGTAGCCAAATCACGTGACAGCATGTTTGTAACATGTTGTGCCAATCCCACTCTAAGTGGGATAAGGGCAGGAAGATGATGATGATAAGTAAAGACTTATAGTCCACATTTGAGGAAGCGATCCAGTAATTATGAGTACAAGCTTCATAGAGTTCATATTTAAGGTAGGTCGAAGGTTAAACAAGCAAGAAGGGACCATCGATATGGCTCAATCTTGGTAGTGTTAGAACAAAAGAGGTCCATTTCCGAATGTGGTTTGCTGGGCGGTATTGCAGAAAACGAATGTTGCAACGATCGTGACTGGTTCTGTTGGTACAATCTTTATAGATTAAGAGCTAGAGCAAAAACATCATACTTTAAAAGCTAATGGCAGGTTAAATGAAAGATCGCACAAATACTCCATAGCTCGCTCCCTCTAGAGAGGTTTCTTATGATGCCCATAGATAGCGACCACTAGGTACTGAATGCCTATGAATATGATAATTTAAAGAATAAGTGCTGGATTAGGATAATTACTTTGGCAATCACGTTTAATTTTGAACGTAACTTGTAGCACATCCTGTAATGAGATGTTCAGTGTCACACAAATGAACAGATTCGCAATCACCGCTCGCTACAAGCGTAATTCCCGACAACGTTGCGTCGCTTTGACCACCATATATACCACTGGTGTATAAAACCACTTTATAAAATGCAATTAGAAATTGTATTCTCTAGTAACAACGAATACGACTGACATTTGCATGAACAATCAAGACGTCCTTTGTATTGACAGTCCGACGTACAGTAAAACAAATTTGGGAACGATGTACATTTATTTAGCTATACGATTTTA
Organism: Morpho deidamia; assembly: GCA_947086505.1. Classification (NCBI taxonomy): domain Eukaryota; kingdom Metazoa; phylum Arthropoda; class Insecta; order Lepidoptera; family Nymphalidae; genus Morpho; species Morpho deidamia. The sequence goes on along the minus strand of CAMTZC010000007.1, from coordinate 9,092,804 downwards.
AGTCTTAGTGCATTAACTTATGCATTAATTTCCCCTAAGTCAATATTGTGCATCAATGCTCGTCAGTCGATTGACAAATCCACTTCGTTGAACAACAATACGACATTTACTGAGTGGCTCTAATTAACTCCGAACGTAATAGGATCGGATAGAGTTTTGAATATGTATTCGGATTATGTTATTTAATTATAAGTAATCCTGCTTTTGAGAACATCAATCGTGTTTTTTTACTTACAAGTCATTCTATAAATGGATAAAACGACAAATTAGTGTACTCAGGTTAAATGTTATTATCCATTATATAGATTTTTAATTTTCATATCATATTAGACTATTACTAGATGCTCTACGTTTATTTAATCAAAAAAAATTTAATGTATAATTCATCCACTTTTATTATTATTTAGTATAAACAATGTTGTAGGGCAAGTACCGATAGTACTTTCAATCTACGTATTTACTTACACATGCAGTATTAGTAACACCTAAACCCCATCAAAATCGCACGAATTGGCTAAGAAACTTTCAATGCTTCCTTACAGAAACATGTATCTAGAAAAGTTATTCTTAAGGGTTCTCTATAACTTCTTTAGTACTTCTAAGTATTTGTTTGTATATTCTTTAGGGCTGGAAAGTAATATAGCGACTTTTACTGGCAAATTTTCCTATCTTATTTTTGACACCTTTTCAGGAAAAAGAAAAAACCTGATTATATACATTCGTAATAATTTTTATGTAATAAAAAAAGAGTTGACTTTAAATATGTTTATTTAGTTACAAATTTTCCAGTATATAGTACATGTTGACACGGTAAATGATGGACATTAGTACCTAATTAAAATAGAGTAAGGACTATTGTCGGTTCACAGTCGATATGCGCCTTTTAATTTGTTACTGTCCTTTTCACGAACAAAATTCTTCTACTATTTCGTTAATTAAATACTACGTATTACTACAGGCTAACCGTTTAACTCAGGCTTCGCCTGCGGGGTACATCGCCGCGGAGGTAGGACGAAAATGGGGACTGAGGTAGGGCTGAGCGGCGAGCGCCCGTAGCGTGATAGTGTATAAATAGCCATCGACCTTGAAATACAATGTCAACATTTGATAATCTATCGTCTTTACGCCTTGGTATCGGATACATTTTATAGATCACTAAGCATTGCACGCAATACGTTACCGATATCGGTAATGCAGGGCAAGGTTGGTCCGTACATGGAGGGAAGTCGCAACCTAAAGAATTACACAAATCGATTTCATATAACATTATATACAAACTAGTTGTAACCGCAGCTACGCTCGCATGAAAATCGGTGTGTCACTAAGTTTTTACCGCGTAAATCCCGACCCAGCGGGAATTCTAGGATAAAAAGTATCTAAAAGTGCCTATATGGTGCACAACCTCCTACTAACCTATTTTCCAATGACAGTTCCGACAAAATCGATTTATCCGTCCTAGAGAATGTACTATTTTTCTTTACCTTTACTTTCCTCAATCCATTAAGTAGATTTTGGGAAAATTTATCATATATAAACAGACAGCTTTTGAAGATTTTGTTTTATGTTTAGATGTACTCTATCGTAATTGTTAATTCATATAAAAACGATCTTGGGTCAAAAGGGCTTATACATATCGCCCTATTCGAAGAACAAAGTCACATCTCCCAATAATATAAGCATAGGAAATGTGACTATTTCTTCGCATAGGGCGATATGACCTTTTTTTTTATAATTAACTTAAAAGTATGATCCAACACGCAACACTAATTAGATTTAGATCTACCCTGTTAGTGGAATTGATATTACAATCATGTGGATCAAAGTTACGTTTAATAGTGGACTTCATTTAACATATGTAAATGTAATCCAATTACAAGTTAGAATTCAGATCATATAATGTTTTGAAACTTAACTTTATCAGTTGCCAACGTTACCGAAGTCCATATATATGATTTCTATTTATAATAAAATTGATTTCTTTGGCTAATGTTTGTTGTCTTTATAAAAAACGAGTCCCAACCAAAACTTCGTTTCATAGCGTTATTATATGTAACAGACTAGGGGAGGCAGCTTAAAATATGTTCATTGAAAGAAACGAGAACGCAAATTAAGCTACCTGTCTCCCTTTTTTATGTGTGGTGCCTATTTTTCCCATACTCTATACATATATAATAACTATATGCTTCTTTTTCGCCACTTTCAAATTAAAATACCCTCGATTGCGTATTTTTTATCTGTTCCAAAAGAAAACTCTTTCTTTTTAAATATTATATGTAAGCCTTCTTTTTGCTTCAATTATACTTAATTTCATCAATGTTGCTCCAGGTGAGTAGCCGTGAAAGCATAACAGACAGACAGACATTCGCATTTATAATATTCGTATGGATATCTACTATAAAGTAATAAGATCAATGTCGTATGAATAGTCAATATATCGCTGCATAATCATTGACATATTTCATGGTCGACATTGCTCAAAGTATGGAACAATGAAAAACATAACATGCTTAATACCACAAACGTGTTATTCTTTAAAGGATTTATTGCTTGTACGACGAAAAAGATATTCCCGCGCTATAAGGTATAGATTTATACAAAGATTACAAATCTATTAAATATCAATGGCAGCTTTAAATTTGAAAGTTTAATTTGGAGATATTCTAGGTATCCGATATACGTTGTACTATATAGTATAATTGTAAAACAATCATATGCGAGACAACGGTGATCATCATTACATACAACTGTGTAATACTGTAGTATATATTATGATGTAATATAGACCGCGCGGCAGATCACCGATGCAATGGACGGACCAAATGAAGGCTGCCTTTGATGGCTCTCTTCATAAATGTACCAGGAAGGCAGCCGTCCGGTAAGAATGGCATCGGATTGTTAAGCTTGCTACCAACCCTCAACTGACGACCACGACCGCTCTGCCAAGAGCGTAGCGACCGAGAAGAAGAACAAGAATATAGACGACACTAGCACAAACCTCAGTGGTTTTTTATAGTGTTAAGTAACGTTTGTTAATAAATTATTTAAATTGTTAAATAAATGAAAAAAATCGTCATTACTAAGAAATAGAATACGAAGAAACACCTCAGTGTGATGGTAAATGATTAAACCCCGGCAAAGGACTCATATAAACACTGGCAAACATTCCTCGAAACCGACCTACAAGTCTTTTATGATTAATATTTTAATAGTGAACCTTGACTGAGTAAAATCTTTAATTTATTTTTACATTACATATAGATATACATTAATAAGTAAAAATATTGCACCACTTTTGAAATAAATTTCGCGCACATGTATAAAGTTTATATTTACTAAATTTTCTGAAAGCTAAAATATAAGCAATATGTGTGTTAGAATTTCATTACATAATTTTATATTCATTTTCCACTTCAGTTGTGACAATCTCAAAAATAAAAATCTGTGGTTAAACATGCCTTTATTTATTTCACATTGGCAAATATTTACAAAGGCATATCGCACACTAAAAAATGTGTTATCTATTTACAGAAACGTGTCGAATTGCTTAACTCGATAAATAGGATAAACAAACCTATCGTTTCTGTACTTTTTATCTATTCGGACCGGAAAACAGATATGTCAGCTGATATTCGCTGCCAAACTTTCTCTCTACATTGTGTTAGTGAATATTTTTTTAAACCAAACAACACAGTGGAATGCAATACGAATTATTAACTTGACTACAATTTGAAAAATTATTGTTTATAGTCTGAACTCTGAAGCGTGACTTCTCTAAGTTGAAGCCCTTTCGATACGATGCATCCATCAAGAGGAATTATTCTTTACCCTTAGCGTCTTACTTACTTATTATCCCATTGCTTAGCATAGGCTTCCTCTCTCCGTTGTTGGACAGAAGTGTTTGGAGCTAACCCACCAGGCTACTCCATTGCGGATTGATAGCATGTACAAAGAATTCCCTAGAAATACGAGTATAGAATAATTTCAGTATTGAAATTAAGAAAAAAGGCCGCAACAAAAGTGTTGTTCCATCAAGACAAAGCAGTTTGCACATCCGTTATCGCGATGGCAAAAAATAAACGATATGAAGTTCAAATTGCTTCCTCATACTCGCCAGATATAGCTCCCTCTAGCTATTTCCTTTTTCTAAATTTAAAAAAATGGCTCGATGATGAAAAATGATTTGCCAGCAATGAAGAGGTAGTCTGCAATTGATGCTTATTTTGAGGAGTTCGACGGTTCGTACTATAAACAGAGTATCGAAGCGATTGAACATCGCTGGGAGAAGTGTTTAGAGATAAATGGAGAATAGGTTGAAAAATGAAATCGTGTGATAAATTTTAAAAGAGTTATCATAGGCGCGTCGAAGGTTTGAATCCATGTTCTTCTCGATTTTTATGTCTCACCGTTGAACTATCACAGCTTGTAAAGGCCCACATCGGGTTGTTACCTCACCTTATTAATCGGTGACGGAAATAGATGAATGTCGCCTTCTACTTTCTTACCTGAAAAAAAAAAGAAAAAAACGTTATAACGTGCAATATTGTCCATAAAAGAGAAGTAGGCAGTCGTAAAGTTAATGGTACATTTGGCTGGCTTTATTTATGATGCGAATCTAGCTTATAACCTTTATTGCTCTCTATAAATAATTCTCGTAACAGTTATTAATGGCATTTTTCCTCATTTATATTTTTTTCGCAGATATATTAGGTCCTTACATATGAAATTGGCGTTTTCTATGGGAGGAACATAAAGTCGTTTTTTTTTTAATAAATATTTCATTAATCAAAGTATGTACCATTGCTATGAATGCACTTTTGCCATCTCATAGGTAGTTCATTGATCCCCTTACTAAAAAAAACCATTCGGGCGGGAATCAATAAAATCTTTGAAGGCGGTTTGGACTGCCCCATCGGAGTTGAATTTTTTTCCTTGCAAGTAGTTATCCAAATTGGGAAAAAAATGGTAATCTGTTGGAGCAAGGTCCGGAGAGTACGGTGGATGTCTAAGACATTCTAATTGAAGCTCCTCTGATTTGGTAGCCGTCTGTTGGTTGTTGGTTGTTGTTGTGGTCTAGCGTTGTCCTGAAGAAGCAGTGGCCTAGAGCGATTGACCAGCCTCGGTTGTTTAGCAGCTAGCTTTTCCATCATGGTTTGCAGTTGCTGACAATAGATATCTGCCGTAATCGTCTGGCCAGATTTAAGAAAGCTGTAGTGAACGACACCGGTACTAGTCCACCAAACACTTACAAGCAACTTTTTTTTAGTCAATTTTCGCTTAGGGCAGGATTTGGCTGGTTCACCAGGATTCAGCCATTGCGATGAGCGCTTCCGATTATCGTAGAGGATCCACTTTTCATCACAGGTAATGATTCGATTTAAAATTCCTTCATTATTGTGCCGGTTCAGTAACGTAACGCAGCAGTCGACGCGCGTTTGTCGGTTTGCTTCACTCAATTCATGAGGTACCCACCTTTCAAGCTTTTTCACCTTCCCAACTTGCTTCAAGTGGATTAGAATAGTTTTATCACTAACGCCGGAGCCTGCAGCTAACTCGGACGTGGTTTGCGATGGATCCGCTTCCACAATAGCCTTCAATTCTTCATTATCAACTTTGGTCTCCGGCCGTCCACGAGGCTTGTTCTGCAGGTCGAAATTTCCAGAACGAAAACGTTGGAACCAAAAACGCACTGTGTTTTCTTTTGCGACACCGTCACCATACACATCATTAATCCTTCGAGCCGTTTCTGCAGCACTGGTGCCACGGTGGAACTCATACTCGTAAATAACGCGATATTTCATGTTTTCCATTTTGTAAACAGAGTGACACAAAGAAAAAAACAAAAGAAGAAAAAACTAATGAATTAGGGGGTTTGAAACACAAATGCATGAGTAAATAGCTGTATGAATTTGAATTTGGAATTCCTAACCATAAAGGTGTAATATTTGAGATCAAAGTGGCCAGTACGACAAAACGCCAATTTCATATGTAAGGAACTAATATATGCATTTAACTACGGATTTCATTTTATTTCAGGTGAATGTAAAAAAAAATAGAAGAAATGTTTTTTATATATGTTTTGTAAAAGTATAAAAGATACACAATTACTTATAAACTTAATCGACTTATGCGTAGAGAATTTTTGAGATACTTGTAATTTGCAAATCGGCATCACAGAAGCGTGGTAGGTATAAGTTAGTTAGTATACTTAGGAGGCTTTTGCAGTTGGGTTTAAACAAACTGCCGTGTTAGAGCGTACGCCGCGTATTATTTGCGTTAAATTCGTATTATTTGAGCTATTTAACGGAAAGCGGTTGTCATAATTAATATTCTGTTAAATGTAAAATGCCAAAATAATTATTTTCATCTATAGGTACTCAAGCGCTCAATTCAATTCTTTACATCGTCAACATTAGGCAGTTTGAACGTCATATTATATGCAATTTTTAACATCACATTTATAATTATTTCACGCTTAATTGTGAACGTCTATAATTAACACATATTATTGTTAATAAGAAACGATGAAATCACCGTTAGTTATTGTGCTATCAATGACCTATAATTAAAACGAATTCGCTTGTCATTCATCACACATTGTGAACCGTGTACATTGACTAATTAACTGTCATGTACATATTCACCAATCAATTAATAGTAATATTGTTTTTGATATATGAGAGTGTTTGTATCAGACGAATGCCCTGTTTTAACAGTGATTTTATTTGGAAACTGTAAAAGGGGCTGATATTTTTGAGTAATTATGTCTGTCATCAACATATTAGTATAAGATTTTATTCTATTATATTCACTGATTCATTTTTTATGAGTACCGAAATTCAGAACACAGTGGCTCTGTATTAAAACTAATACCGTGTCACGAGTATGCGTTTAATAATAACTAGGCTAGAGAAACTTGAGATTATTTATTAAAATCGATTTACATTGAGTTGATGACAAATAAAATTCCTCGACATAATAATGTAAATTCACTCATTCGCATAACAAATTACCTATTACCATAAAAACAACAATATGCCAAACAATTAATATACGTAAAATAATATCTCACTTCTTAAGCAAAAATAAAGCAAGTTGATTACATGCCAAGTGTTGTGTTTACTCGTTGCTAGTCAAAAGTAAACATTTGAAATTAACACCAGGATGAAGAGCCTCGTAAGATCATAAATATTTTACCTTGAGTGCAGATTAGTGCTTTAAACAAGAAAAAACTCATGACCCAGTATCTACGGAGGCTTGGTATTTTAAACATGTGTTTAATAATTCCAATAAAACGGCACTTTAATATTCTAAAACAAGAGACAAAATAATAGCCACAATAGAATAATTATACATTATGAATATTTTTTCACCGATACAAAATTTTCCACCCGACTCGAATTACATATCATCTAAATAAGAGTACGAATACTAAATACACCACGATCAATGAACGACATTCTACATTAAAAAAAAAACAAAATATAATAAAAGTAATAATAAAATTATTTTGCTATAATCCGCGATACAGTAAATAGAAAATATATTATATAGTGTTAAATGTATAGACTATCCTTATTTTCATACCTGATACGTGCAGGATTCGTAAAAACACATGCACAAATCTCCACCACTTCCACCACAATACACAAGCACTACACACGTTCCACGACAAAATCGCGACACAAGGCTTTGCGATTTTGTCGTGGAGTCTATCTCCTGATGATGCTTTGGTTGCGGGGCGAAACGATTGTTGAGTTTGTGATAGTGAACGTGTGTAGTGTAGCAGTAAAGTTGACGATTCAAGCACTTGTTTACAAGTTTACTTGAATAAAGAATATTTTGAATTTGAATTTGAATGTGTTTTTACGAATCCTGCACGTATCGGGTATGAAAATACGGATAGTCCACTATACATTTAACACTATATATATTTTCTATTTACTGTATAGCGGATTATAGCAAAATAATTTTATTATTACTTTTGTATTATGGATCTCCGCAAAGTAACGCCTAATTCTATAAATTATTTGAAGAAAACATTATTTCTGTTATTATTTCAGATGTTTCAACGTTTACTATATTTTACTAGTTCATAAACATTATATAATCGTAAATATTGTTGGCAATGTCATTGATTTCTAGACATGTGTGTAATATGCTTTATGTAGTAATTATAACCTTGCTAATCGATGCGAGATTGTTTGCATTATTTGACGCTTTGCACGTATATAACAACACGTAACGCAATTTAATGAGATCATTTAAATAATTGCCTTAGATTTATGGTGCAGTGAATATTTAATCATGCAAAAACTGTCTTTACTGTTGGAATATCGAATATGCTTAACCAAATTTTTCATCTCAACGCTTTTATAAGTTATAATTTGGTCAAGACTAACGGTTATTTTTTACCAAAACATTATCAAGTATCCAAAGTACGAAATAGTTAAATTATTGTGTAATTGCCATCTTTTTTTTAACAGATGCAGTTGTAATAGTCACACACGTTATATTTTGCTGTGTATTTAAGTACTAGCCAGTTGGCGCAGTCGGCAATGACCCGTTCTTAAATCAAAAATAATAAAGTAATAAAATTATTTTGCTATAATCCGCAATACAGTAAATATAAAATATATATAGTGCTAAATGTATAGTGGTATACTATTCGTTTTTTCATACCCGTTATATGCAGGATTCGTAAAAACACATGCACAAACCTCCAACACTGCCACCACAACACACAAGTACTACACACGTTCACTATCACAAACTCAACAATCGTTTCGCCCCGCAAACCGAATTCGAAGCATCATCAGGAGATAGACTCCACGACAAAATCGCAAAGCCTTTCTTAAGTCACGTGGGTCAATGGTTCGATTCCCACCGAGGGACAACATTTTTTGGTTTTTATAGTCGGTAAATATGTAATGTATATGTATTTAAAATTATATATGTATATATTTAAGAATTATCTAAGTTAACGAATCGAGTTAACGAGTTATCCATAATACAAGTATTAAGCTGGTGTGTGTAGTTGTCCCATATATTTATTGATTGTTTTGTTAGCAAAAATTTGAAAGTAAAAACCTGCTTCCAATATGATTTTAAAACAGAATCACATTAAATGTAAATAGAAACCGACAAATTCTTGCTTTTGTTAAAGCAACAATTCAATACAACTCAGCAATATATTACAATAGTAACATTTTTAACAAAGAACGCAACTATTCTGACAAACGATATTAAAACAGAAATTCTGTGGCGTAAGTAAATTAAAACCGCGTATGCGAAGCCGTTTGCTAACCTATTGTGATTTTATACAACTAGAATACAAAGCGCACTTGTTTCTATTGATTGTAAAAATCGTGCATTGGGCTACGTAGTTTAATAACTGTATCAGATCCAGAAATTGTATAGCTAAACTATATGTAAAAATGTAATGTTCGTCTTCCTAGATTTCCTTAATAAGGTATGATAAATCATTTATATCCCAGTAAGTTATACTTAATTTTAAACATTGTCAAATTAAAAAGCTGTCATAGCCCAGTGTGATTATTGTGGGGCGTTACGAGTTTAAGCCCCGGGCAGGCACCAATAAGTTTTTCTGTTAAAATCTATTTGTCTATTTAATAACTGCAATTTATCACAGGCTTTTCGTTGATGGAAACATTTCGAGGAAACCTGCATATCTCTAGATATATGTGTAACTTATTGGCATTGGAGCAGCGTGGTAGTTCTTAGCTCCAATCTTTCTCTCCAAAAACGGAGAGAGGAGACCTATGCACAGCTGTTGGATAGTAACAGACTGTCATTTTAATTATTGTTAAATAATTTGTACTTCTTAATTGTAGCATAACGTACTTATCGCTGAAGTAAAACTTCATGAGAATCTTGCATATCACTGGAGAATTCCTTCAATATATACTAGTAATCCGAGCTGTGATAGCCCAGCGGTGAGACCGTGCGACTCTTTCGAGGGGAATACGAGTTCGAATCCGGGCAGACACCAATAAGTTTTTTATTAAAACTCATGTGTCTAGTTGATAATTGCAATTTATCACACGCTTTTCGGTAAAGGAAAACATCGTGAGGAAACCTGCATATCTCTAGAGAATTCTGGAGATATGTGTAACCTACCAATCCGCATTGGAGCAGCGTGGTAGGTCTTAGCTCCAATCCTTCTCTTCAGAAATGGAGAGAGGAGGCCTATTCCCAGCAGTGGGATTGTAACAGGCTGATACTTTTACTTTTATACTAGTAATCCGCAATTGAGCGGCCTCGTATGACTAAGCTCCAATCCTTCTCACGAAAGTCAGGAAGCCTTTATCCAGCAGTTAGGTAATAACATGCCTGTGCTCCTATTTTACTTTGCTACATGTGAAAGTTCAAATTTGTATTTTGTATTTTGGGTTGAACTTTTATAATGTTCGTTACCTAATCAAGTTAAAAGGTCTGAACGAATGTTAATTAATATTTCGTAAACTAACTAATTATAACTCGGATCAATACTTTTTATCCTGGTTTTGTCGACTAGGTCACAGATTGGTATATAAAATAATAAGTTAACGGATTTTTTTAAATTAATTTCCTAAATAAATATTAATACTTAATAAATAACCGGAAAATTAATAACAAAACTAAACGTAAACTATGAAATGTTATACTAATCGTCAAACCGCAGTTTACCTTGTGCCTATTGGACGAGTATTGCCCAAAAGGCGAAAGGTGAACCGCGGTTTAAGAGTCGTGGGTAGAGTTCAGATTAACTTACATTGATAACTCCCTTAAGATTCGGTTTTATCGGAAAGCTAGCTATCGGATGAAAGCTTAGAACCACTTTTACTAACAATGTCATTCGACTTATTAAGGATGACTTGTATAAACTGTAAAGAGATATATACAGATGACTTTTCTCTGGACAAGCACTTTACCATCTAAGAATATAATATCACGTAACATCTATACTTATTATAAAACCCAAAAAGCTGTCTGCATGTTTGTAATCGATTTTCTCAAAATCTACTCAACGGATTTTTGTAAAATTTTCACCAAAAGATAGTGTAATACTTCTGGTTGGTTTAAGTAAATAGTACATATCGGTATTATGTAAATTGTGTTGAAGAGATCGCGCAGTTGTTAAAACTTGCTTGCTGGGAGCTTTAGTCGCGTGCGCTGCGTAAACCAGCAGAGATACGCTAATGTAGTGCACTAGAGAATTGTAGATTTACAAAAATACTACAATAAAGTCCGTGATAGCATGTCCCTATCTTTTATAGTAAACTCACTTTAACTATTTTTATGTTGAAAATTTTAATTCTAGAAAAAAATTGTGAAATGCTGATTTCCATGCGGCCAAGGCCGCTGGCACAGCTAGTTAAGTTATATAATACAATAGCACAAAACCTGAAGGAGTATTCCAGTTGACCCGTTCAACTTAGAAAGATTGAGATATCTCATTCTTAAATAACTCTTCCCAAATGGTTTTAATTTAACCAGAAAATAAGAACTCAATCATGTGTATAACTCCAAAGACTTGCTAAGACATTTAAACATCAAAAAGTTTGTTTTGAAATGCAAATAAGTGCGTGCATAGAAAAACATAATCTAGGTCAACTGTGAATCAGCGGTAATTATGCAAACTGTTTTACATCAAATTGCCACATCAGAGAAAAACATTAATTTTTGTATAATCAACGAAAAATCACATGAGGAGTGAATATTTGACTGGCCCGTTGGCGCTGTGGGTAATGAGCCTTCAGCTCCGCGGGTCGCGGGTTCGATTCGCACCGAGGGCCAACATTTTCTTTAAAAAAATTGTTGGTTCTTCAAGCCTGGGTGTGTATTTGTATTTAAGTATGTATTAAAACTAATATATGTAGTATATCTACCAGTTGTCCGCCACCCATAACACAAGTATTTTAAGTATTTTAAGTAATTAAGTAAGTTATTTACTTTGGGGACGGACGAACGTGTGTGTAAATGTCCCATATATATTTATTTATATGTAGTCTTTAAGATCAATGTGGTTGTGCTCATATCGAAGTCGCCACGAAAACCTTTCTCGAACCCTTATTTTTTTTCAAAACCAACAATCTATAGTATAAACCTTATTTAAGTAGCGACCTCTTAGTACCCGTCTGCTGAGAAAAGATCTCGTTTGGAGAGGAGAGACCGGATGTTAGACGACTACGCTCTACGCTCTATCTAATACAGTTGTGTGTATTCACATTCTTAAAGTTGTTCAGAATTTAAGTTTACTATACTATACTATCCTACACCGAAAAGCATATGATTGAGTGCGAATCCATAAGTCCGACTATCGAAAATATAGGCGTCCAAAAAGCGTCCTGTATGACCCCGACGATCAAATAACGATCGCAAACACAGAAACACGTAATACACACACAGCGTCTTCGCCGGCGAAGACGAGGACCCAGTTTGCTGACGTCGGTCGGTCTTGGCTTCTCGCCACCCTTCGGACGTCGCAATGCCTAATCAAAGTCATACCATCAGCCCTCCACTACGCGTCGCCCTAAGCCGTGGTAGAGCTTCTGCGCTCTACTCTCTGCATTTCGCAACCTCGACGATGCTTCTGCGCTCGCCCGTCCCGCCCGGTGACGCTGTAAAAGCCATTTAGGGCTAGCAGGATACAGTCAGTTCGAAAAGTATGCGAATCCATTAGTTTTGGTAAAGGTCACACGTGTCGCCATTCCATGGCTTAAAAATATATGTCATTGAAATATTAAAACAACCCACAAAATAAAATAATAATTTACAGAAAATAAATGTGTTTAGAGAGAATCCTCTGACACCTTTGACAAAGGATGCGTCAAATAAGGTATTACAAAATACAGACTGAAGGATAAAAGGCCGCAGGTGCGTTAACATTTAGTAGTATACACTCGCATGTCACACTCTATCTAGCAATACACTGTAAATAAATTAAATTAAAAGTAGGACACCCTTATAAAACCTTTTTCCATCACATTGTCACCAAATTTAGGACAAACCCGCTTTCAACATCTGAAAATAATCGTATTAAAGAAAGATATTTTTTCCTCTCTAGTCTTTAATCATATCATATAAATAAAAACTTGTCATTTAATTTCCAAGCTATCATAAAAGTTCCGATAACAGTAATCTTTTTTACTTGCACTGGTTGTCCCGATTACTCAAAAAAGAACCCCTATGAGTAAATGCAGTTGACAGCTTCAGCAACTATTTTGGGTAAATTTTTATATTAGAAGGTTCACAAAATCATATATTGTTATCACGAGTTCTGGACGTACAATTAATTCTATGAACAGACATTATTGATGTTCGGGCATTCAAAGGTACTAACTTTTATCTTTGATTAAATAGACATTTATCACCATGTGAGCAAATGCAAACATTTTATCTATACCAATCTAACTAAAATATATAAAATATTTTATCTATATCAAATAAATAATAACTAAATATTATGCGTTATGACTAAATGTAACTAGTAATAAGAATTATATTTTGAAAAGAGCAACCACCGAGTTTCTTGCTGGCTCTTCTCGGTAGGAAAAGCTTTCCGAACCAACATTAGGGTTGACGATTCAATAACACTTGTTTACAAGTTTACTTGAATACAGAATATTTTGAATTAAAATTTAAATTTAATTCTTAAATTGTTTCCTCAAAGTGAATTAACGGTGACAGTAAAGTGTCATCTCTTGTGACACATGTTTTGAAAAAGCAAAAGTTATCAGTTATCTTACGGTGTACCTATTTACTTGCAGCTTTTATTTAACCTTTTTTTAATTGCCTTTACCTGTTATTTTATTGCTATTCTTACAGAAATTCATAAATATTTTCCTACCGCAACTCATCAATTTTTATATTTGACATAAACATTGGATTTATATCATAAAGCAAAAACAATTTTCGCATTTCATTTTCGCTCTAACATCGCTGTACGATTTTGCATATCACGCTCTGATTATTCCACCGTTTTCACGAACTGCCTACCTACATTTATAAATGGAGATGATCATTGTAATCTATTTTGATTTAATTCTCTGCATTTGTCGTGTCCTATCCGGCTGAGTAGAATAGACCACCCTCATTTCTTACCGAGGTGGCGTAAAAGGCGACTAAGGTAAGTTGATCCACCGTGTGGTATCCGGTTGAGTACAATATAACTACCTCTTTCTTACCGAAGGGTCGTAAAACGCAACAGCTAGTCGTAAAATACGTAGCCAAATCATGTGACAGCATGTTTGTAATATGTTGTGCCGACCCCACTTAGAGTGGGATAAGGGCAAGACGATGATGATGATGATGATGATGATGATGATGATGATTTAACTCTCTGTATTGATAAATATTAAAATAGCAAAGGTTACCGTTTTTATATTTTAAAAAATCTAATTAATAATTAATTAGAATAAGAAGTTAATAATAAAGGTTTTTTTAAGTTGATAAAATTAAAGCTTAAATTTGAGATAGGAATACAAAGTTATATTAAATTACGAACACAATTGCCTTTTCAATTAGATTACTTTTGGATGGTGCGCGTACATCAACAAAAATTTATTTATAGCGGTGAAACCACTCCAATTTTCTCGCCATCCACACAACCTGACCCACATCACTGCGGGTAAACATGTAAAAGCATAAAAGGGTTCACCGAATCATAGCTACAAATATCATAATTTACTTAAATGAAATAACAGCTCCGCAAAAATCCGTAACGCAAAAGTAGGTCGAGTTTCGTCGTGTGACAAATGAATTTTTTGCGTCGTCCCACTCGTATGCCGTTAGTAGTTTTGGCACTTCCGTTTATATTAAAATTTTCACTTAACAGTGGGCAATTTTCCGTCGCAAGCACTTAACTGTAGCTATATTTGCTAACGGTCATTCAGTTTTAAATCTATGAAAAAAAATACTGAATTAATAAAGTGAGCGGGAGTCTGCATTTATTTTTCTTAAAATATATTAAACGTTGTGTAAAAAGACTCAATAATTACATTATAGAAAATATACTGTAAAGCAAATTTTAACAAAATAAATAAATATATAGGATACTTACTCACACGGTCACCCATGCCCGAAGTAAGTAACTTAATACTTGTATTATGGGTGACGGACAACTGGTAAATAAACTACATATATAATTTTAAATATATACTTAAATACAAATACACGCCCGGGCTCGAAGAACCAACAAACTATTTTTTAGAGATTGTTGGCCCTCGGCGGGATTCGAATCCGCAACCGCGGAGCTGTAGGCAGAGTCACTACCCACTGCGCCAACTGATCAGTCAAATGTAGAAGAATTCTGTCTGTTTATTAATCAAAAAAACTAGGACTGAAATTTAATAATATTCATAGATACTTTGTACAAAAATTATTTTTTTTTTACTATTTTTTATAAAACAAATCGTAGTTTTAGACTTTAACTCCTCCTTACTTTTACATAACAAATTTTCAACTTCCTTTTTCCAATCCCTCCAAAGAAAACCTCCACTCCTTGTCAAACGCAAAGTTACTACAAAATTTAAAAATTTACCGAAAAAATAACATTACTTTTAAAACTATTTATCATTCAAAGACTTTATTTTATTATAAACAGATGGAAGTATAAAACATTTATACCGTAACAAAATATTGGCTCGTAGTTTGTCCGGATTATGAAAATCACTATTTGGGTAGGTCAATAAGTATGGGTCACACGACTTACTTGATCCTCGTTCCCATGTCTCGAGCACAGCCAATTCATTGAATAACCTCTGCTACTAAATAAACATAAATAAATATTCACTAGGATTTGTTCGGGGACATGGATTTATATTGATGTACGCTTGAACTGACTTTATTGAATATGTATTGAGAGTACTGAGGAATTAATAGTGATTCATGTTTCATATTAACGTATCATCGCTTTTAGCATATTCATAAAATCATTTTGTTTTTTAATTAACGTTTTGAATATATGTCAAAAGAATTTTAGATATTTGTCTTCTAAGTCAACCGATATACGTTCACCGCTACAAATAACATCAACGGAGATCTTCGCCATAATACCAGTGGTTCTCTGCGATTAAGTGTATTTAGTAGTCTACCAGCACTGTGTTTTTCATCGTCGTTATCATAAATCGGATTTTTCCAATTATGCCTTTCCATCGCCACTTCTGCTTCACGATGATTCATTCTCTTGCCCTTATTCTACTCTAAGTGAATTCGAGATCACATGTTTTTCGTTTCCTTTCTTTCCTATAATTCATCAACTCCGGCGATACTCAAGACAGACAATGACACAATCCAACCATCTCTTTTTCTGCCTCCATGTCCATACATATCCATCCAGATTCATATTCAATACTCGTTTGTTTGGTGACATGATTTTCGACCATATCATCTTAATCTTGAACTTATCGTCTTTTCTAAAATGGTTGCAACTTTCGGGATTTCTCTTGATATTAGGCTTGTATTAATCTATTAATTTATATATATAAAACAAAGACGGGTTTGTTACAACACTTATAACTCGAGATTGGTCCAGCAGACCAATTTTCATGGCTTTTGATTCGTTGGATTTGTCTCCGCCCCGAATAGCAGAATATATCTTAAAAACAATGAAAAAATCGACGAATACATAATTCTTCTTCTTCTTCTTTGGTTTATGGCACTTTTACTGCTTTTGATGTTAGCAGTAATTCCGCCAATGTCAGCGACGATACATAATTATGAAAATAAATAAATGTTCATTCGTTTCGTACCTGTCAAACATTTGTTGTCATCCTGTCGAATACTTACAGTAATGATTGACATTTATGCATGCGTTCAGAAATGTATTTTGTGGTAAACTTTTTAAAAAGGGTGAATTAACTATTGTCTGTATTTTTTATTTTGAAATCAATTAAAAAGGTAATGCACCTTTCAGCATTAAGCACATACATAGAAGTTCCTCAAATATTTACGCGAGCGTTCAGAAATTTATTTTGTGTCATTGTATTACGTTCATCAAAGCCTAAATTAGTTCAGCTAAAAGGTAACACACCATTCGTTGACTGTTAGGCGGTACGAAGTTCGCCGGGTCAGCTAGTACCGTATAAATTGGCTATCGATATACTAACGATACTTTTACGCTGTATATTAGGTATGTAGAAAAACTGTACAATCAATTCTAAGAATCAACTTACTCTTATTATAAGGTTACATAACAAACGAATGCACACGAAAAGAGGGCAGTTGCGAAACCGAATGTAGCTTTTACTTTGCGAAGTCGACTGATTGTATAGATTTGTTACGGTGTAATTGACTGAGCTCGGGAAGGAGCTACTTTTCTTTTCAAAGATGGATGACGTTAGCTAAGAAGTAAGGTAAAGTACGCTCTCGAAGGCGTTTCGATGTAATTATTACAAATATTAAAGTCCCTAATCTGATGATATGCTATAATAACGACTTATGATTAATTTCTAGAATTAGACGTTATTTTACGGAGGTCCATATTACAAAACTAATGAAATTACAATCGTAAAACCGTCGTGTTGTTTTGTCGTGAATTTTATCTCCTTATGAAGCTTCGATTACGGGGCGACACGATTGCTGAGATTGCGGTAGTGAATATATGCAGTGTTTGTGTATTACTTATGAATTCTACATGCATTTTTTTATCGCGGATTATAGCAAAAAATGTTTTCATTACTTTTGGACGCCTCGGCATAAGAACCTAAAAAACTTTAAGTAATCATTCATGATATATCATCGGTATTTCCTGAACATTTAGTTAAATGCGATAAAGTTTTTAATAAATTTCTGTCATTACAAGTTATCACATTTGAATGTTTCAAGGAAAGTACCAACGAAGAAATTTTGTTTCGTAGGGTCACCGCTGCGATCCCTAAGGACGTGGAGAACTTTGAAAAGTAAATATATAAAGTTTTGAGTTAATTTTGCTCCGATATTCCACATTACACTCGGCTTTTTTCGAAAGACCTCCTCTAATGAAAAAAACGAGTCATAATGTGAAAGATAAATAAAACTAACCGAAGCCTGTAGTGTTTTTTGTTTAGATAAAAAGTCGTGATGGCTAATGTCGGCATCATTAACAAGATTCTATTAGAATTCTTGCACATGAGTAAGTATAGCCGGCAAGTCTCACAAAACATAAAGGTTTTTGCACTTGTAGGTTTTTCTCATTAAGCTTATTAATTTAAGTGGAGACACTATAGAAAACTACTTCGCTATAATCCGCGCGGGTTAAGCGAATGCATGCAAAGGTAATGTGTGTGAAGCAATCAAAATTCACGTACCTTACACATGCAGGACAAATAGCTGTACACATTACCTTTTCATAATGCTAATAAATTCATACACATTAGCTTTGCATGCATTCGCGTGCGGATTATAGCAAAGCAGTTTTGTTATAGTGTCTGTAATATGGAATTCCACAAAGTAACGCCTGCTTCTATAAATAGTTTAAATAAGTAAAAGATCGTTCATTGAGTATCATGTTAGCAGATTTATAAAGTACTTGCAGCCGCGTGATATAAAATACTCGTTGAAATAAGCTATAAATTATTTAATAATCAAATTTTATTAAATTAATGATTCAATTTTAATGTAAGTTTTATATATTTTTTTCATATATTTAAATTTATTTATTAAAAATTTCCATAACAATGAAAGACACAAATATACGTAAACTGAATTTTAAAACATAAAGTTCGTCCTTAAACCTGTGGGCATATATAATAATTAATTTTCTTCTGCAGTATATACAATTTTGTAGATAATTTATTTATTTAATTTAACTTAGTTCAATAATATTCTAAATGTTATATGTTTTTTTTATTTTTCAGTGAATTATTTATCTTTATAAAAAACAAATCAATTTTTCTCCAGAAAAAAAGAGGTGCAAATTCTATGAAAGGCTTCATCGTTTTTGTCTTGCCTATTGAAATAATTATACAAAAAATTATATCAAAATGTGGATGTATGTTATATAATCCGTAAAGTGAATAATTTCTCAAATTATATTAAGTATATAATTATAATAAGAATTGACATTGAAATATTTACAAACTAACATATTATATAGTTGTTACGTCTGTTATATGCATAACAATATTAAAAAGTATTAAGTAGTAATTACGTTGTAAACACAATTACTTTATTTTAATTAAATTCGCGGCCTTCACGAACACAATTAAAATAGTCTAGATTCTTGAACTAAAACAGCGCGAAAAAAACAACTTTCGCCAAGATATAAAAGTAAAAGTAAAATAACGGCTTTTTACTATTCCACGACTGGGCTTAAGCCTCATTATTTGAAGAGATGAGTTGAAGTTTAGAACCACCACACTGCTCCAATGCGGACTGGTAGGTTACACACATCCCAGGAATTCTCCACCGATACGCAGGTTTCCTCAAAATGTTTCCTTTACTGAAAAGAGTGTGATAAATTGCAAATATCAATTTTGTACGTTTTAATAGACAAACTCATTACCTGGGGTTTGAACCCATGACCTTCCTCTAGAGAGGAACACGGTCTCATAGTCCAGTTATCGCAACTTTTCCTCCATATCGCACGCTTAGTATAAAAGCGACCGAATTAAAAAAAATACATTTGTGGCAAATTGCAATAAACCATACTCGTAGCGTTGCGCCTACAAAATTAGTGAGTGTTACAGAGACTCATAACTTGGAAGAGCAAGAAAACTATTCATTAATTTATTTTTATTTATTAAGTAAATTTTTTATTTATTAAATTATTTATTTTTATTAATTATTTAATTAATTAAAATTATTAATTTCTAGCGTGAAGTCATAGATGGCATTGGACTAAGGGTTACAATGTATCTAACTAAATTAAGCCTAATTTTGAATTCGATCACTTTAAGTTACTTTATTACTAAGCGTGCGATATATATTTACTTATATCCAAGATAATTTTTTAAAATCTTTACATATACAAATGATTCTTTACAGATAAAAAAAATTAAAACCTAATTTAACTTTCGTAATAGCCCATTCACAATGTTGTGCCTCGTTCATTAATTAAATGCGATATATTTTATTGGAATTTCCAATTAATTACAAAAAATGTTTTCATGTTGTTCTCATTACGTTTCGACTTTATTCGTCTTGTTCACGATATATTTTGTTTTTTGTCGATGAGCAGTTTCCAGATTTGACCGCAATAACGCTTCTCGATGAACAAAATTTATTAGAAATTCAAATGTTTTAATAGTGTGAATTCATCCAACATTCTCTCTTATCCTCTTGTAGGTAAGGACTCTAAGTCGCTTTCTCCACTTTGAGCATTTTTCTGATTCCTCTATAGTGGAATGGTCGCCTTTCTTAGCGAAGTTGAACTAAAGTAGTTCCTCTTGGAGCTACCTAGAAATACTAGATGTATTCATGTACTAGGAAAGTAGTGTTCTGTGTTCTTTGCAGTCTGGTGTACAGAACTAAATTGGTTTATTATAATAATTAAAAGTATGCGTACTCCACCGTATCCGTATCTGGCTGAGTAGAATAGATCACCCTCATATCTTACCGAGGTGTCGTAAAAAGCGACTAAGTTGACGTCACGCCTGCAAAAAGATGTACGATTATGTATGATGAGAATTATACGCGTCTTTAATCATTAAAGGATATCAATCTTTCCTTAGCACATTCCTTTTATATTTACACTAGTTGAACACGCAATTTCGTTCGCGGTGATTTTAGTATTACAATACCTTCAATATGTGTTAAGGCGAGTACAGACATTGCGAATAGTTCTTCTCCCATTCCTCGAGCTGTGTGAACATGGTGCTCACAGTGAGCATTCGCGTTATAAGATCGTTGCGAACGAATAATATGCGTGGTTGTTTGTGTGCGCAGCTTGAGCATGGGTCATTCGGAACGCATGTACAAATTACTGTCATATGCGTCAGGTTATAATAATAATAATAATAATAATAATATATCTTTATTTGCAAAATATGGGTACAACAAATGATCTTAAAAATAATTAAACACAGCCATAAACTGCCATAAGTGGCGTGCAAATGTCAGACAATAAAAATCTACTTTGTTATATAATATTGAAGTCATATAATTTAAAAATAATAATAAAAAAAAAAAATGTCAATCAAATTTACTAAACATGTCAATTTACTAAGAATTCGTTAATATCATAATAGCATTGTTCCAAAAGATAATTAAATAGTTGAATTTTAAATCGGCTTAAAGGCAATTTTTTAATATCGTCAGATAGTTTATTATATATTGTTATTGTCATGCAGTAAACATTAAGTTAAGGCATACGTTACGAACTATTCGCGACGCACGCCTCGTGATGTCTGTACGCGCTTTATATTTCTTTCCTGTTTTCCAAGAAATAAACAGGTTTTTTTATCTTTTATATTAGCTCCGTATATAAGATTCGATTGTACCAAATTTCACGTTACAACGTGAAAGCATATTTCTATAGATGAAATGAAATTATATTAAATTGTTACAACTTAGTGAATACGTAAAATCTGCTTTCAGAAATACGCGAATCGTTGTAATGTAAACGAACTCAAGTTAAGTGTAAGTAAGAAATTGCATGGAACCGGATAGTTGGTGCTTCTTACGGAAGCGAGTCGACCGGTCCTGAGTGCATGTGGCCTGGATTTACTTGCCTCAGATTACTTTCCGCCGCTCCATTTCATTTATACTCATAATATTCAACTTAAATTTACCCCAATTATTACCGGTTTGTTGGACAACTTAAACCGTTCAGTTTTTCAATGTTTGTTTCCTTATGATGGTTTCTGTACCAAGGTGCGCTTGGCGAATACTAAATCTCAATTAAATACATGAGTTTGTTTTTACTAAAATTTCATAAGTGTAAAACACAAGGTGTCATAGTTTAATGATAACAATTGTAGTATATGTTTGTTGAGATGTGCTCTTATTATTATTCTGTATGTTTATATATAAAACACACACATATAATCCATATATGAATATACCTATACATAATACTAGTGTATAAAGAAAACCTTACACTGCCTCAAGCGCACCGCGTCAGTAACACCAGAACCCCTGGGCGAGAATGGACGTGTAGTGACATATTATTATTTGTTAGGGCGTTTTTGAGTTTGTGCTATTTTTTACAACACAAGTCTGTATATCATACTAGTGAATTCGTACACCACAACAAGCATTACATAATGACAAAATCAGTTTAAAGCAAAAAAAGTTTTATAGTGTTTTCTCATATTCGTGTACATGAACGTTTGTCTTGTTCCATAATAATGTAGACATTATTCTGCTCGATAGCCTCGCCGCGTCACCATGACATATATACCAACTACGGTCCGTTTTATAATGCAATCGCATTACTACTATAGGATTACTGATGGCTTTGCTAATCAATATTGGGGCTACCTATGTATATAGGATTAGGAATTTCATTACTTTGGTATATTAAATGGAAATGCTCAGCTTATTAGGTGCACGTATGATGGAGCCAGCTGAAACTATATATGTAATATAAGATCTTCCTGACTTTATCATTATTCCTATTTAAGTACCATACAGTGGTCAACTGTTTAAGGTTTTTTCTTATTTAAGAAGTTATTTATAGTTAAACCTGTTACTTAAACTTATCACTTATAAGTTATGCGCAGTTTTGCTTGACTAAAGCGAAAAAAAATCTAGTGCAATGAATCTACCTAAAGAATAGTAACAGATTTACTTTCACCGGCTGCGCAAATATATTTTTTTTGGCAAAAAGGATACAAAGCTTTAAGACTTTTCAGTTTATCTTATATTATACACCAGACTTTTTTCAGGCTTATGCAGTTTTTTTTTGTTCGTCATATATTTATTAGGAAGCTGTGATAGCCTAGCGGTGAGACCGTGCGACTCTCTAGAGACGACATAGGTTCAAACCCCGGGCAGGGACCAATGAGTTTTTCTATTAAAAACTTATGTGTCTAATTTATAATTGCAATTTATCACACACTTTTCGGTGAAGGAAAACATCGTGAGGAAACCTGCATATCTCTAGAGAATTCTAGGGATATGTGTAACCTACCAATTCGCATTAGAGCAGCGCGGTAGGTCTAAGCTTCAATCCTTCACTCCAAAAACGGAGAGGAGGCCTTAGCCTAGCAGTGGGCATAGTAACAGGCTGTTACTTTTTACTTTATATATTTTCACATTCATTTCAATTTTTTCAAAAATTGTCACCTTGAAATTTCCATTTAACTCAATAAGCACATATGTTCTTATAGATTCTCAGCATTGCTTGTTTGAAGCGAAAACTCGTAGGTAAGGCCTGATATAACAGCTGATGACCCGGCTTTTGATACTACTCCTTAAAATGTAAATGTAATTAAATAGTCATATTCTAATAAAAATTTTCAAGCATCAGCATTAGTTTTACTACCAATTGTATTATGGATCTTTGCAAACTCCCTAATTCTATAAATTATTTTTTAAAATTTGGTTTAAATTATCTAACCTTCAACATCGGATGTTTACTAAGTTTAAAATTTTAATAAAAATTTTAGCATATGCACCTTTGACTTACCTTAACAATAGATTCTAAAAATGAGTTCGAGTCACATTCTTTCATATTGATTATTTACCCTTTGAACTAATATCCGTTCGGCTGCCTTGTTATTTATTAGCCGTACAATGCAATACGATGTAAAACTAAATTGGAATAAAATTTAGTTCTCGCTTAAGTTTTTATAAGTTAAATTAAGGTTTCGCTACACTTACGACTATGGTACTTTCAAAATGACAATAAATCATCATTATTTAACAATTATTTATTATAATTATAGATGATAATCTTTACTGTCATGATTTTACTGCAAAAAATTTTTAATCTGCATTAGTTGTTTTTCATTAAGTAAAAAGACAGCGCCATTGTAGCCCGTCTTTCTACTTATAAATAAGGCTTGATGATCTAACTATAAGAACCTTAGTGATTAGGCTTAATGGCCACAGCGGTTATTGAATCCCTATTAATGTTATAAATGCAAAAAAGTGTCTGTATGTCTATCTGTCAGTTTCGCTTATATGTCTAAACCGCGAGATCAATAATAATGAAATTGGGTATAAGTGAGAGTTACATACTGGGCCTACATATAATTTTTTTTGTCTAGCCTGTTGGCGCAGGGGGCAGTGGCCCTGCCGCCAGCTCCGCGGTTCGCGGGTTCGATTCCCGTTGGGAGCCAACATATTCTATAAACAATTTGTTGGTTCTTCGAGCCTGGCTGTATATTTGTATTTAAGTGTGTATTTAAAATTATATATGTAGTATATCTACCAGTTGTCCGTCACTCATAACACAAGTATTAAGTTACTTTGGAGACGGACGACCATGTGTGTATGTCCCATTTACATAATTTTTAAAATCCGTTTTTCCTTCAAAAACAGTAAAAAAGAATTTTTTTACATTACTGAGGGTAATTTAATGTTAAAGCTTGCAATAATATAAAACCAATCATCCTCCTGCCCTTATTCCATTCTAAGTGGGGTCGGCACAACATGTTACAAACATGTTGTCACATGGTTTGGCTACGTATTTTACGACCGGCCGCCTGCCTGACGTCAACTTACCTTGGTCGTTTATTACGACCCCTCGTTAAGAAAGAGGGTGGTCTATTCTACTCAACCGGATACCACACGGTGGGTCAGCTTTCCTTAGTAGCCTCTTACGACACCTCGGTAAGAAATGAGGGTGGTCTATTCTACTCAGCCGGATACCAAACGGCGGGTCGACTTACCTGAGTCGCCTTTTACGACACCTTGGTAAGAAATGAGGGTGGTCTATTCTACTCAGCCGGATACCACACGGCTTGCAATAATATAAAACCTATATAGTACCGTAATCACGTAAAACCTATATTATAAAGGTATGCAAAGGAAATGTGTACATTATGCTTAATGGGCTGAGAGAGTCAACTTCGTTAGGATTATTTTTACTAGGGTATAAAATCGTGCTGGCAATAAATTTCTCCGGTACCCGGAGCAACTTTAACTTGGAAGAAACGACTTCACAGTTAATTACTTTGTATCCAGTTAACGAGCTGCAACTATAACGTATGCAAGTCTCCTGTACTCAATTAAGTTATGATATATTGTGCGTTTTACACAATTCTTCTACTTCTTCTAGTGCCTCTCCGACTAGCGAAGGTGGGCAGTCAACGTCGTAAATTCATTCTTATCCTTCCCTATAATCATAAATATAATAATAATAATAAATCTTTATTTGCAGAATATGGATACAATAAATGATCTTTAAAATAATTAAACACAGCCATAAACTGCCATAAGTGGCGTGCAAATGTCAGACAATAAAAATCTACTTTGTTATAGAATATAATTTTGATGTCATATAATTTAAAAATAATAATAAAAAACCTAGCCGAAACAGTTCAGCGCTAACGGTCCACATCCATTGTCCTACGTTGCGAAGCCAGGATTTTTTTCTGCATCCCACACTTTTTTTTCCATAAACCTTTCCCATAAAGATGAGTTGCAGAAGTCCACATCTGTCGTGCCTGAGCATATAGGGCATGTGCCCTAGATATGTGACTTTTCTCATCTTAGCAAAAGTATCCAGTTTTGATAGACGCAATACACAATAACTCGTTTAATAGAGGAATAGTGCGATTCAATAATGGGTAACTCTTTAAAACCATTATATATGCACTGTCAATGTTAACCGAAATCCACCATATATAATTTTGGCTCTTAACACTGCTCACCCAGCGAGCGGTCTATTAACACTGCGGCTTTTATTATTTTATATTATTTATAGAATAAGGTTTTACTTTGTGGAGAACTATAATGCAAAGTTATAATTAAATTATTTTGCTATAATCCGCGACTAATTATATAGAAATTAATTAACTTATAATGCTTAATGTAGAGTGGAAAATCCGTTTTCATACCTGATACATGCAGGATTTGTTAAAACACATGAACAAACGTCCACAACCGCCACCACAATACACAAGCACTACTACATACAACACACGTTCACGCCGTTGTTACTTTATTAGTATTAACATCAGTGTTTGTAATGAATAAATAAAAGCACAAATAAAGCAATATCCAGCTCGAAAATGTTTAATGAGCAGAACAATCCAACTTGTACTGCGAGAGGCAAGTTCAAGAGCAGTTGAAAATTTTCTCATTGTTCCGCAACTGTTACCATTTTGTGAAATACAGTGCTATAATTAAAGTTAAAAAATAGGAAATTTATTCTGCGCCCATAAATCATCATTCTGCTGTCCTTATCACACTCTAAGTGGGGTCGGCACAACACGTTTTAAATATGGTGTTACATGTTTTGGCTAGATATTTTACGACCGGCCGCCTGCCTGATATCAACTCAACTTAGTCGTCTTTTACGACTCTCGGTAAAAAATGAGGGTGGTTTATCTTATTCAGCCGTATACTATACGGCGGTCAACTAATGTTTTAGACGCGCATGTTAGATAAATATTGAGGTTTAATTATATGAAGCTCTGGCGACCATCTAAGAGTGGTAAACTTGTTCATACCAACCAATCTATAGGAACAGCAAACTGCAGGAAAGCAACAGTGCTGATAGAACTGGCTTTTTTGTAAAAGGCTCAGCAGGACTACCATGAACTCTTATTGCGGCTCAATTGAAGACGTAAACGACGACCGTTAACCGCTTTCTTTTCGTACCATGAAGTGTGAATTGCATTGGGGTCGTAATATTTGAAAAGGTTAACATTATATGAACTATAGATAACTTACTCACATGTTCTTAGGACAAATTCCGAACGCTCATTCGGCAACGACTTAAAGTGTGCGTCTTTAAGACGTCATGGTATGAAAAAGCATAAACAATTTCGTATACGTCTTCAATTGAGTCTCAATAAGAGTTCATGGTAGGCCTGCAGCTCATAACATAATGAATATTAATAATAACTCCGTCACTAATAAAATTCAAAAATATACCTGTACCCAACAGAGTAACATAACAGGGAACGTATAAAGAATTTCTCATTTATTTTATTTTAGAAGAACATTATAATTGAGGCCATGAGAGCCAGAGTGGCCTTACTTCTTAAATAAAAGGTAACAGTATTAATAAAAAACAATTAGCCCTGATTTAAAATAATTATAATATAGCAAATTAATATCTTTCATCAATATTTGCTGTCTTACTCTCTTAATATTATTGTTATACACTCGTCATATTCTTTATTTTTAAGTAATTCCACAAACCCTACGCATCTAGTGCATTAATTAAATAAAATTTAATATTGAAAAACTAGTTTAATCAAAAAATATTGTCAGTTAGCCCACTCTGGCTCTCAAGGCCTCAATTCATCATGCAAAAAAGTTCTTGGAATATATGTAAGCAGTCAATCCATAATAGAGCGTGATGCTCCAATATATAATAGAGGATTGAATATTGTTAATCCCAGCAGTGGGATTTACAATATTATTTAAGTAACGTGGTCATTAACCACTTTACTACCGACTCTGCAGAACAGAATAATGAAAGTATTCATCGATACTACAATCGTCATATTATACATAAATAAACTTATTTCCATTTTACAATTTAATGTGCCTAAGTTATTCAAACGCACGCCACATAAAAGTGGCAGGCAAATTTTGAACTCTTGAATTTAGTTAATTGAACAGGTAAATGACGTGCTCTTTCTAATTCTATATACGAGTTAAGTGCCTGCGAGATAAGAATATTCCAGTTTTGGTATTACAAATTTATATAAAACCTTTTCATAGTATACTCATCTATCTTCTTTTTAATTGATATCCTCTATTCAAAACTTTTTTTCATCATGTAGGGATATGTTTATTTTGCTTTCCTTATTTTGCGTAAAGTCCATACTAATATTATAAATGCGAAAGTCCGTCTGTCTATGCGGTCTCTTTCTGTTTCAAAGTTAATACACACAAATTACAACTGACACTTAAACACTTAAATTGGCGCGAACAAAGAATGAATGTAAACATTCTTATGTTTGTTACTTGCGTTAAATGACGAAATATATTTGGATGTAATGTTACATAAAGATGTTTTATAGCTTTAATCAACGGATACATAATATTCTTATATTACTGAATTGTACAAAATGGCGCAATAAAAGTGCTACTCAGAAATAAAAGGTATTAACTACTTAGCTAGTTTTCATTTATTTCCAAATCCGTACATTACTATTATACTAACTTTGTTTAACTCTGTTTTGTTAAATTCTTTTAAAGTGTTACTGAGATGGAATTTATAGGATTAATATGAAACAAGATATCAGACCCCAGACGCATCTGGGGCAAAATTTTGATACGCCAGGAAAAAAGTTATATATTCGAGCATATTTTCGCTTCGAGGCTCGTCATAACATAACAAATTTTAAGCCACCAAATTAGATTATGTACTATGTAAATACAATATTCTTTTGGATGTCAGTTCAAACAAAAGAAATATGCGTTACATACTAAAAATATCAAATTACTTTTTAAAGTTAAATTACCTTGTAATCTTAATACAAAATAGTTTTTTATGATCATCAACACTGCGATATGCAAACACAGGAATAAACCTAATAACAATAAATTACAATCGCAGTCCAACATAAGTATAAATTAAAAAAATACTTTGTCAATAGCCACGCGTCCCATAAATTACGAGAGTAGGGACGTCGCAGTATAATTATCTTTTTAGTGTTGTCGAAATAACCTTAACCAAAAATATCCGGTCGTTAGTCGCCTCGTTGTCGGATTAAAATTAGACAACAGCTTGAACTTAGTCAAACTTTGTCGTATAAAGGAAAGGGACATTATACAAGATAACATATAATAGTAAAAAGAAGTTGAAATGTGAAATGTGTTTTATTTAATCATTAAATGATATATTTTTTATATATAGCTTTTTATACATAATATATAAACAAATAACCTAATAAATACCTATTAACCTAAATAAGATTTAGATATAAAAAAAGCTGTGATAGCACAGCGGTGAGACCGTGCGACTCTTCGAGGGGATCAAAGGTTTAAAAGCACTAATGAGTTTTTCTATTAAAACCTATGTGTCTAATTGATAATTGCAATTTATCACATGCTTTTCGGTGAAGGTAAACATTGTGAAGAAACCTGCATATTTCGAGAGAATTCTCGGGATATGTGTCGCCTACCAATCCGCATTGGGGCAGCGTGGTGGGGTCTTAGCTCCAATCCTTCTCTCCAAAAACGGAGAGAGGAGGCCGATGCTAAGCAGATATGTATGATATGATATGATATGATGCTAAGCAGACTGTGAACAAACATGTTGAACAATATATTTAAAGTCCCATCTAATTGAGCAGCTCAAACACATTGGGGCACATAGATTGCTGATGGTTTTCCTTTCATACGAAACGTCGACCTCCCTAAAGACCTCGACCTGCCACAATCACTCATCTCATTAATAAAGTTTCTCTATAACATTATCCTACTAAATCATTTATCGATAAAACGTATAATAACACTTTCATCACTAGTACAAGATGAAGAAAGCTCTACATAAAGAATTTGTTTTTATTTTATCAATTAAACTAGTATTGTCCAGTTCCACTTGCGTTGACAGGGTAATTTATTTCCCGGGAAGTGTTTTATTTTCCTGGACAAAAAGTAGGCTATGTTTAAATCCGGAACGCAGACTATCTATCTAGATGGTTCCTCTGATTTATTTCTGCCATTTAAGCGAAACAATGTCTACTCAACGTATTTACAAACAGCGTACATATTTTGATGTGTCGTAAGTTTTAAAAATTTCGCTAGAATAATAAATTGATGATAAAGGAAAAAATTGACCTTTCTTTAATTTTAAACTCGAAAGTGTGTTGGTTTATTCATGTTACACGTCCGATCGGAACAACGGATGTAACTTTTAGTTTAGACAGAGTTCAAAGCATAGACTACTTTTTAACATAATACGGACGAAAACGCCGTCAAAAGTCGATGTTACGTAGTATTTAAATAAATTTATATTCAGTAAAAGACTAAAAGATGATGAAGATCATTTAAGTCATGAAGTTACTTTGATTGTTCTTTTCATTCCTTTTAAACGGTACTTAAAAGGAATTAAGTTTAAATTTTACAAATAATTATAATTCGAATATAGGATACAGTTTATGGCACCAAACAAATAGTTTTAGATTTGTTAATCATTTGTTAGTTTTAAAGACAAGTTACTACACTGTCTTCATTTGGAGATAAATGCTTTAAAAATACGAGTTAAGAAAAAATAAAAAATGTTGACCCTTGCGGGTCGAAGGCGGGTTCGGTTCCCGCCGAGGGTCAACATTTTGTATAAACAATTTGTTGGTTCTTCGAACCTGGGTGTATATTTGTGTTTGAGTATATGTTTAAAATTATATATGTATATATATTTACCAGTTGTCTGTCACCCATAACATTAGTATTATGTTACTAACTTTGGGGACAGACGATCGTGTGTAGAATTGTTCCATATTATATTTATTGATATTTATGATCCAAATATTTAAACTTACATTATAAGATTAGTATAGGTGCCGTGTGGAATCCGGCTGAGTAGAATATACCACCCTTATTTCTTACTGAGGTGTCCTAAAAGGCGACTAGAGTAAGTCGACCCGCCGTGTGGTATATGGCTGAATAGAATAGACCACCCTCATTTATTACCGAGGTGTCGTAAAAGGCGACTAAGGTAAGTTGACACACCGTGTTGTATCCGGTTGAGTAGATTAGACCACTCTCTTTCTTACTGGGGCGTCGTAAAATACGACTAAGGTAAATTGACGTCAGGCAGGCGGCCGGTCGTAAAACACAATTATAGCCAAATCATGTTACAACATGTTTGTAACATGTTGTACCGACCCCGCTCAGTGGGATAAGGGCAGGAGGATGATGATAAGATTAACACAGGATTGGTTCTTATGTATTTATTTTTTTGTATATTGTTTTTAAGATATGTCTTCTTTTATACAATAATGTGTATTTGTTGTTGTTGTTGGTTAATGAGGTTAACTTGGAGAAAATCTGGAATAGAACATTAATTTTTCGTGTACTTGGATAAAATTTATCTTCAAATAATATAATAGATTAAAAAGTACTACAGACGGTACTACTTTGTAAGATTAGACAACGATCAATAGATTATCAAATATAATGTAACAATGGACCGTATTCAGACGAATTGGGCGTTCATTGCCAGATCCATTTAAGTACTGCAATAAAGGCAATGAAGTGTGGTTCGAGATAAGCGTTTGTACTGTGGAAAAGTTAATCGAGGAATGTTAAATTATTCAATGGTGATACGTGACGGAGACACGGTTAACATCGCGTGACGTGTGTTTAATAATAAAACGAAGGAGGGGTAGAGTTACCAACATGATTTTTGATGTTAAATAATGAAGTATATCTTCTTTGCACTTAACCTGAGTTCACCATCACTTATATACAAGAA
The DNA here is from genome assembly GCA_947086505.1 of Morpho deidamia. Taxonomy (NCBI): domain Eukaryota; kingdom Metazoa; phylum Arthropoda; class Insecta; order Lepidoptera; family Nymphalidae; genus Morpho; species Morpho deidamia. The sequence goes on along the minus strand of CAMTZC010000007.1, from coordinate 9,061,333 downwards.
AAAAAAATTAACGACCTGTAACTATTCCACTGAACTGCACTTATTTGAAGAGAAGGCTTGGAGCTTAGACCCAACAAGCTGCTCAAATGCGGATTGTTAGATTACACATAACCCAGGAATTCTTCAAAGATATGCAGTTTTCCTAACAATGTCTCCTGATGATGATTGCAAATATAAAAACAAAAAACAAAAAAAAAGTAATAAAAAACTCACTGGAACTTGACTGGGGTCTGAACCCATGATCCCCTCGAGAGAGGCACACGGCCTCACCGTTGGTGTATCATATCCTTATCAGAATAATTTATAGACGTTAGACGTTACTTTGAGGAGATCCATAATACAAAAGTAATAATAAAATCATTTTGCTACAATCCGCGATAAAATTAGATCGCGGAAATAACGCGGGATTAAAGTGTTAGGTCTTAAATGTTGGTAAACATGATATTATTTATAATTATAAATTGTTGTCTCAAATTAAAGTTCTATATGTTGGTATTACTTTCAAATACAATGGTCGAAGAGGAAAACAGAGAAAGATGGTGGATGTTTTCCGTGTAGGACTAGCTGATAAGAGTAATTGTCAATAAGTATTTCAATAAAAAGTGTGAAGTAAATGGAGTTTTATTACAATAGCTAAATAATTTTATTATTTCTTTTACATCTTTATCACTTACACAAGTAATTAAGATGTGATATGTGTGTCGCAGTCATGGCAACCATCATTGAAAACAGGACGCGCAGCAGTGATACATTACGGACCGCGCATGCGTGAGATGAAGACAGAACCGTGGCATGGCGCAGTTGTAAAGTTGTTGTGATGATTATAAAGTCGAAGAAAAGCGTTGTAGTTCTTTTATATGCATGATACCCTATATCACGCCCACTAATGTCTAAGAATAATGATGCCCATGACTATGATGGATTCTACATATGTATATTATATCATACGTATAACACATACATGATAACGAGTAATATGGGACTCACAGGGTTAGAAGCTGTGTCCCGTGGATAAATAAATGGGCCATGTTGCGGTTTGAGATAGTTAACATTCAATACGCCTCGAGGATTATGCATAGGTGTAATTTCGAATTTCACATCTTTACTTCGTAGGCAACAAGTGGTAAGTTTTTCACGTTTTCTTTATTTTTATTTTCTTTTTTACAATACAATTCAGATAACATTTATTAAGCATATTCACTAGTCGAAGACCATATAGGACATATATCAAGGTGTGGAGTTTGCAAGATTTAAAGTAGTAATAATCTTAATAGAGATAGAAAATAGAGCAATATACTTAAATGAACTTAAACAATAACAATTATTGCCTTCATACTAAGTCATTATGATGTCATATGAAACTATTTTAATACAAACGAATAATAATATTATAAACGAATAAGCTTGTCTGTTGGTCTGTCCAGCTACTCCGCCGCCTGTTACGATTTGACTTCTAATCTGCTTGACTAATATTAGTGAAATTAAGAACGATTAAAGCTTATCTCGTTTTCTATTTGGAATACTGGAAAACTCTTAATTCATATGCATGATTGAGACGAGCAAAGTGGCAGGTATTTCAAATTATTCATTAATATCACAGATTTACAATTATTTGACGTCTATCCTATTTATTTTTATTATCGCAGTTACCTGGAACTCAAACCTAAAAGAACCATTAATTCTATCAGGTAAAAAATGTAAGGGAACCCACTCTGCACGGAGAGGGTATTAAAAAAAGTATTAAGGGAATATCTGATTAAAGCGCGCACCATTTCGAAGCTCGTCGTGTGGATAGATTAGTTTCGGACGACTTTGTTTTTTCCTTTTTGGATTGTGCTAATCGAATTGGTTTTTCCGGTGTAATATGTCAGGGGAATTTGTAACTAGTTCTTTCGATTACCCTTATGATAAGCGAGTCATAATACATTTAATACCATATACCTATTTGTAAATTATTAAATAAAAAGATCATGTATCTAATTGCAAAGCATTCTGAATTATTTCATTACGTAATATTTAAGTTTAATATATTATGTACTAAATAAAAGTGATTTGTGATACATGTGAACAACTCATAGCACTGAGATATATGCCTCAAATATATAAAACGTAACTTGAAATCCAAACATAAGTATGGTACGCGGCAATAAATAATGCACTTCGAGGCTCAGAGAGAGAAATCGGCTAGATTCTGCTTCATAGAGCATTGTCTCTGTCGCTCAGACTGACCAACCCGTGTGAAACGTCACATACTAACTGAGTGATAGTGACAGCGCTATACAAACCCGAACTGGCTGGCTGTTTCGTTCTAAGCATCGATGTGCATTATCTAATGCCGGGTACTATAAGTAATTCCAAAACATACAACGTAAACTGAACTATAGCGTAATGAACGGATTCGTGATTTTTTTACAAAATTAAATGCCGTGTGGTATCCAGCAGAGTAGAATAGACCACCCTCATTTCTTACCGAGGTTTCGTAAAACGCGAAGATAAGTTGACGTCAGGCAGGCGGCCGGTCGTAAATTAAGTAGCCAAATCATGTGAAAACATGTTTGTAACATGTTGTGCCGACCCCACTTAGAGTGGGATAATGGCAGGAGGATGATGGATCATGAACAAAAATAAATTTTTCGTCTAAACGCAGTAAACAATATTTCTGTATTTCATTATAACAACTTTGTTAGTTGTAATATTCAACGATTCACTATTAAAAATGACACAAATAATTTATAGAATTAGGCGTTACTTTGCGGAGATCCATAATACAAAAGTAATAATAAAATTGTAGTGCTATAATCCGCGATACATCGCGGATTATAGCAAAATAATTTTATTATTACTTTTGTAAAAATGACACCTTGTTTATGTACTTCTGAGCTGAATACAATGTTATAAATTTGTTACTGGTTGAGTTCCTTTAGCTATTCTCTCAGTGGTAATGTTACTTACGCTCATTTGAGCTCTTGTACCACAGAGAGTCATCGTAAAGTTGTATGCACACAATGAGTCGAAATTATTATTTTTGTATATTACGCATATGTTTATCAATTTAATAATAAATCACTCACTTACATATAAAATATGTTCCTATACTAAAAAAAAGTTTGTTCTTTTTTAAAGCTTTCTAATGAGGTCTACCTCATTAGAAAGCTTTATGGCAGTTGCAGATAAGGGTAAACATTGTGAATTGTGTATCTCTAGACGATAGATGGGATTCAAACATACTTTACTTGAGGAGGGCGTTGATCACTGCAACACAGTTTATACTTCTGTAGGATCACCGTTTTTCATTGTTATATATTGTTTTTCTGTATTTTTCCTAATAAAAGTTATTATTATTATTATTATTATTATTTATATATCTGCTTTCATACCACTTAATACTTTTAAGAGAAGGAAGAGAGAAAGAAGAGTCTTTCTTTTTCTTAAATAGAATGAGTGAAATCGGCGTACACTCAATTATATAATTAAATTATAGTGTGATCATAAGTACATACATAACTATTCTATCGCATCTTTATATTTACTTAGGGCACACATAAATTTAAGAGATTAACTTACATGGGTCAATAAGCAAATTACAGTGAGGGTAAAAATTCTCGACCTCACTAAGGACAAGCTTTATAACTACATCTGAAACTAATATGTCAAAGTTAAATGTCGATTATTTCCCACCACTACTGGGTACTTTTAATACAAGGACTTCCACGTTTTTATTAGTCTTATTGCTGTATTGTTAAATACCTAATTTTAAAACTGCTTTCTTAGTTCTCTATAATCTTGGCTGGAGATAAACACAGAAGTGAGATCAGTATAAGATATAAATATATACCACGCGTTACTGTGGTTCAGTCTGGTTTCAAATTACCCTCGAAAAAGAACTCAGCAGTTAAAACAATGCTTTAATCGCCACCAAACTTTACTAAATCATCTGCTGAGTCATTTTAAAGTTGTCTGAATATTTCATTAAAATTTGTTCAGATAAGTTTATAAAGGGCATACAGAGAGACATCATTTTTTTATATAAGGTAAAACATGTTACTAATTTGAAGTGACTTCGAAAAATATTTAGGGTCAATTTTAAACCAATGTTCAAATTTTCGGTCTTAATAACCCAAAAATGACGGACGTACAGAAAGAATGTGAAACATAAAAAATCCTTAAACGCCTTTCTGAACGAATGGTAACGTCCTGACACGGATACGCTTTTTTTAATTTGACTGTCTGTTTTAGGACGAGGTTGCCGATAATGAAATATGTCAACTATGTACGTGCCTTTAGACATTAAACTACCTCTGCATTAGGGCACTCCATTAAACCATGTGCTGTGTCACCTCGCATTCGCCGCGGTCTCTCCCACCCTAAATACTATTATGGCAGGAGTACTGTTACTTAAGTTTCTGTTATTGTGCTTCTGTAAATATTTATACAAGTCACGCGACTTTAAGTACCGCAAATACAAAAGCTATCTTTAAGGTTTTTGATAGTCTAGTAACGAGAATAACACCTTTTATAAGAATAAATATTCTTTAATAAGAAGAAAAGCTTGTGGTAACTTTTTGGCGATTGTAGAGCTAGATTTCAATATAACCTGAACACTACATACATAACGAAGTTTGATGAATGAGTGATATGCGATAATCTGTACAAATTATCAATTAGCAATTAAACTCTAGAGTTAAAGTTAATCTATTAGATTGGAGGTTGTTAGTGCCTTACGCTCTGGATTTATTAGCATTTAGATTGTTATGATTACGTAAAGGGGTTCCTGGATTTGGATGAAAATACCTGGTGACTCGTAAAAAGATGAGTTGGTTGTAGATGAGTAGATGTTGTGAATCCTTAGTACCTTCGATCTCTCAGGGGAGTAATAAAGCGAACACTTACCAGCATCCAGAACAGTCACGCGTTGCGGGGCCCCGTCTGCTGATGTCCTTAGGTGCATCTACTATATGTGGTTTCCACAAAACTCGCGATTATTAAATGTCTGTTAAAAAGGAGCTCGGAGTCGTGCGAATAAATTCGACCGCTAACGTTTTGAGTAGTAGTGACGGCACGTATGACGTCTGTGTTGCGTCGATTGCAACTGTCAAGAGGAAGATGCTTGTGTTGCCCATTAAACCCCTGATCGATTTGGTAGAAAAATATAGAATACAAATTTAACATTTGAAAGTACTAAACACACTCTACTCAGCTTTTCACAAAAAAAAATAGTGCTTACATTCTCGATGCAGTCCGTTATCCAAAAAGAAAGTCGCTATTATTTCACTTTTATTTTCGCTTCTTTATTCGCTCTTCACAAACTGAAGGTCAAGACGCTCAATACGTCCGCTTATATATCGAACGAACGGATTTCAACGATGTTGCGAACATTCGCAAGTTCTAGCGAGGATACTGAACACGATTCGTAAACAAAGTGAATGTTCCAGAGAATTAGCGTGAAGCGAATTTGAACTCTATGACATATAGTTTACGAAATCTTTTTGCATGTTCGTAACATTATTAAGGCTAAGAAAAAATTTGTGTTTAGCCCAAATTTTCAAGCTATGATGTAAATTAGAAAAATAACTCACTGAAATATGTCGGCAATTGTTGTGATCTTTTGTTTATACACAGAGGCGCGACGCTCCGTGTTTTCACCCTACTACGACGTATGTATATAATAGATCAAATTTTAATTGTGTTTGACTTACAGAGATTCACGATAAGCATATTGAGTTAACATTGCCAAGACAAACGAGTCACTTAATTTACATAATTTCAAAATAAACACACTTATAAATAAACACACTTATGTTCCTCCTATAGGATATTTTGTACATGATGTACGCTTTGTATATACGCAGTAATAACTATTAGTAACAAAATGTTTATGATAATCATTAAGTATCGGCGAAATCACGCCTGTAATAGACGCTGTAATTCATCGTGATCATTCTCCTACCTTTATCCACTCTATGTGAGATCGGTACGACATGTTTTAAACATGTTATTACATGTTCTGGCTTACCTTAGTTGCGTTTTACGACATCTCGGTCAGTAAGTAATTTAAATAAATATTAACGACAGGAATGTATTTGATTGATAGACTACCGAATATAACAGTAATTTTAATAGTTTTAAAATAAATACATAATTAGTTTAGATATTTTATACATATATGTCAAAATTTAATTGTATTGCTCTTTATCGTACCCACACTGTTTTTGATACTTAATCTTTTCCGCGATTTATTTATAGATAACTCACAAATATTAAGTGACTTTTATTAATGAAAGTATAGTACCCGGCAATAAATAATGCACTCGAGGCTAAGAGAGAGAAAACCGGCTATTCCTGCTTCATAGAGCATTGTCTCTGTCGCACAGAATGACGAACCCGTGTAAAGCGTCACAGTGACAAGTCACAGTCAACAGTCACAACTGAGTGACAGTGACAGCGCTCTACGAAACCGAACTGGCCGGCTGTTTCGTTGTAAACATCGATGTGCATTATTTAATGCCGGGTACTATAATTTATTTCGAAAAGATCAAAGCTCGACAGCTAATTGACATATTTTTAAAACAAACGAATCCATTAAGTAACTAGATGTATTTTTTTTATATAACTGTTAATAATTTGTATGCGTGCGTGACGCTGAACATTTGCACCCTACCATAATATTTATACTACTGGATCAACTCCACGATTTAATGTTACTGCCTAGTTCGGAGATGTCGTTAGGAAAATCACCAGCACTTTATTAAATCAACTTCATATATCATGTGTAACATTTAAGAAACACATGATATATATTTTTGTTGATATTTATAGTATTAAAGAGAGTTGAACAAAATAACAATGAATGGCAATGAGTAGAGTTTCAAGCAATATCCTTGAGATTCGCGGTAGTTGTAAATAATGACCCAAATCATAATCGATAACAGCGAAAAAGGTAAATTATTTTTATTATCATATTTTTATTATTTTTAATTAATTATATATTAACACTTGTCTGTCATTCATAACACAACTAGAAGTAATAGTTACTTCCTTTGGACTACGACTGTGTGTGGAATTTTCTCATATAGTTTTTTTATTTATTTATTTCAATCAGCTTAGCGATTCAACGCGGAAACGCTGCCAGCATTCTTGGGACCATTCCACTTGGGCATGATTTGTATAGTAGTAGCGTGTAATTGTACATCAGAAAAGTTAATATTAAATGTAAGAAATATGCTTTTACGTAAAGCATATTTCTTACATTTATTACACTATAGAAGATTATTTGAATGATAAAAAAGCTTTGATTTGAATATCCTTTCAGCTTCAAACAAGACTACAGTTAAGTAATGTAAAATTAAAATGTTTAAAAGATTGACCGCCGAATTTCTTGCTGGTTCTTCTCGGCAAGAGCAACATTCTTAACCTGTTGTAGCTTCATTAAATCTAACTGGTCCATGATGATTAAAAAGTGCTTGTAAAAAGCTTACTTGGACAAGGATTATTTTGATTTGATTTGATTACGATGATAAAGTATAGAAATATTAATAAATACAAAAGTAATAATTAAATTATTTTGCTATAATTCGTGATAAAGTAAATAGAAAATATATATAATGCCAAATGTATAGCAGTCTATCCGTTTTTTCATATTCGAGACATGCAATATTCGTAAAATTTGCACAAATCTCCCCCACCGCCGCCGAATTACACAAGCACTACAATTTTATTATTACTTTTGTATTATGGATCTCAGCAAAGTATCGCCTAATTTTATACATTAAATTATACTAATAATTATTGCCGTGTTGAACTTATATTAAGTCATGACGTACAAATAAGGAGTAAATAACGCCGTATTTGTTCGCCCTGACGCTACGGAAGACATCAAAGAGCGTAGATAAAATCCAAAGGGAACGTTAACTTTGTCGAGACACATCTGCTTGTAATAAATTAGTTAGAAATAAATAAAGTGTGTCGTCGTTACTCATAATAAAATTCAAAGGATAATTTTTCTTCAATCTTTATTGATGTATGTATGGAAATACATTTTTGAATTGACTGGCTATTTTCATAAGCTTTTTATTTATTCCAATAGCCCTATTCTAATAGCTTTTCGGTTCAATATTTGTAATACATTATTGAAACTCTTTGAGATAGTTGATGAAGCTAAAATACAATATACTCATATAATAATGCCATAAAATATGGTCGCTGCCTCACGATATCCCATTGCTAGGCGAAACCTTTACTCGGTAGTATTGAATCTTTTTTTTATATAATCAAAGGCTAGCGCCTAGCTACAATCTTGCCTGATGGAAACTGAAGAATGCAGCCTAAGATAGACTGCGCTTCCCACAATAGTGACTCTTATGAAATTTCACTTTTTTTTAATTTAAGCAAATCGTAGAAGTCCGAATAGATAGATGCAGGAAGGGAATCCCACATTATGGCCGTACGCATGAGAAAAGATGAGTCAAAGCGTTTGGTGCGTATGGACCGTCGCGTTGCTTACCTACCGAGCTTCTCCATAAGGAAGAGTTTTTTTATAAAACTTATGTACGGGAGGCCTTTTCCTTAGGCCTGCTAAGATCTACTACACTACTCCAATAAAAAATGCCAAGTATTCCATAAATTTAAAAAAAAATTTTGCAAACAGTTGCCCCACTTTTTCTTATAGGTTTTATGGTATATCTTGTAACATACGCCGTGTGGTATCCAGCAGAATAGAATAGACCACCCTCCGTTCTTACCGAGGTGTCGTAAGAGGCGACTAAGGTATGTGCTTGGTGGTATCCGGCTGCATAGAATAGACTACCCTCATTTCCTACCGAGGTGTTTATAAGTTGAAGTCAGGCAGGCGGCCGGTCGTAAAATACGTAGCCAGATCATGTGACAACATGTTTGTAACATGTTGTGCCGACCGCACTTAGAGTGGGATAAGGGCAGGAGAATGATGAATGGTATATCTTGTGAAATGGTGTTATAATAACAACCTACACTATTCAGTGTATGAAACCAATGTGCCGAACTTTTTAAAAGATTCGTGTTAAATGAGAAATCATTTTAATTTATTTAGGTTCATTAAGAATAAAGAGATTTTCTTATGTTAGGTAAACGTAAACAAACTTTTAATTGCTTTTCTCAAAGTGAGAAAATTATACGTATAAAAACATTTTTTTTAAAATATTAACTAGTTTTTTTTTTAATATTAATTAATTTTATCACAAAGTTATTTATTATCATGCAAAATTAATCAATATATTAAGTTGTTCAGTACCTCAAACTGACTACGAAAGTTTCGAAAATCTATATTGTCTTTTTAATTTTAGTTATATTTTTTATATTGATGTTTTTTATTTCTATTATTGTTAGTAGTATCAATTTTTTTTGTTGGTCAATCTGTGTTCATTTTGGAATAATTATTACATTTAGTACGTTTCTTTATATAAGTTAGTCTATATTGGTGCAAATAATTGTAAGCGAACCTGATAAATAGCTAAAAATATCAACATATTTTAGTGCATAAAATTTACTAACATACAATTTCATAAATTCAAATTCGAAATCTAATTTCAGATCTCTAAAGCCACTTAACACATTATAAACAATTCTGAATCCTTTAACAATTTCTTGTCAGCACTAGATACTCCATTGCCACTACCATTATTTCAATTTCTAAGAATACATCGTAATACTGTTAATTTTCTCACAAGTCACATTTATCCTTAAGCGTTACATAAATAAAACTGTAGGGGGTTAGACTTATATTTAAAACTAAAATAAACAGAAGTGATTTGTATTTATTTTATTATATTTTGTTCCTTGGAATGTGATCACTTTCCTGCCCTTATACCAAACTAAATGGGGTTCGTACAACATGAGTTTCTCTTCCATTCTCTTCTATCTTTTGTCTACTATGCTCGCTTTATATGCTTGTCTAACTTCACACAATGTAAACAAATTTCGGCAACCTCATAGTCACATACCATTTCAAATTCATATATAACACTCTTGTCATATTTTATTTAATTTTATTTATTTATTTACTTTTACAAAATCCACAACTCTTATTAATTTACAATATTTTACTTAGTTTTAACTTACAGCAAATTACGGATTTTAATTTTGCTAACAATATTATCAATATAATAAGGATGCCAAAGAAGTTTGTGTGTTTTCCTCCTCCTCATTACCGTGGTACCGTAGTGGTATCCGGCTCAGTAGAATAGACTACCCTCATTTCTTACCGAAGTGTCGTAAAAGGCGAATCAGGTAAGTTGACGTCAAGCAGGCAGCCGGTCGTAAAATAACTAGCCAAATCAACTAACATGTTTAAAACATGTTTTGCGGACCCCAATTAGAATGGGATAAGAACAGGAGAATCATGATAATGACCATCTTAATCTTGTACTTTGGTTATATCTATTTTTAGAGATCCCTTTATGCTTTTTGCATTTTGTATATACAGGAACGTGATTCAAGTATATTATCCTTTACCTGAAGAGCTTTCCCGGCAGTGCAAATATCAATTCCGCAAGCAACAGGTTAGAATCTCTTTGATCTCAATCAGTTTCGCTTTGTTCAATATTTGATGACTTCCTTTCACCCGAGGCAGCGTTAAGATTCGATTTCTCCTTGCATCGTATAAATTCCATTCCATCCCATAATTATTTAACCACGTCTTGTTCGGATATGATGGCCTTGGTAAGTCATGATCTAATTTAATTATTCCGCAATTTTGACATAGTGGTATGGGAATTTATGTCATCATTTTCCTGTCATTATTCCACTCTACGTGGGGTCGGCATAACATATTACAACCATGTTGTTACATTATACAATATACATTATACATTATATGTAAAATTATCGTATTGTCCTTCTATTACATATTAAGCAATATATATAACTCATATGTATTGAGAAGCATCCGTAAAAACAATTTTAGTACAAAAATCGATGGATCACACCTGCTTGCTGCCCTAGATATTTAGCAGGTGCTTCGCATATGACCTAAAAGTTGACAACTTATTACGCCCAATAACCTTCTACTTTCAAATATTTAAGAAAGCATATAAAAACAGTTTTATACATTCTGCTACATACTCATATATTCCCTTTTAAAGTAAATATATTAAAAACCATGCGCTCTGTATTTTTAAAGAAAAAATATTTATATCAAATCATATCAAATCAAAACAATCGTTATTCAAGTAAGCTCTTTTGAGTCGTCAATGATTAATTAGATTTAATGAAGCTACAACTGGTTCAGAATATTGCTCTCATCGAGAAGAACCAGCAAGAAACTCGGCGGTCAATCTTTTAAGCATTTGAATTTACATTATTTAACTGCAGTCTTGTTTGAAGCTGAAAGGATTTTCAAATCCAAGCATTTTTATCATTCAAATAATATTCAATTGTGTAATATCGTATATTTAATTTAAACTTTCTGTATTATCTACAGAGTCTGATATGGATTGCGGAATTTTATTATAAATTTCCAAATTATAAACATATATAAATTTAAATACATGCCTAAATAGAAATACACCCATGTTAGAGGAACCAACAGATTGTTTATAGAAAATGTTGACCCTTTCCGGGAATCGAACCCGCAACGCATGGAGCTGCAGTTAGGGTCACTGCCAATTGCGCCAAATAAAAGTCAAGTCATTATAATATAATATGTTAAGTTTTTAACTCAAATTTAACTTGCAAGATTCCACCTTCACATACAGTGCAAGTTGAGTAAAACCTTAAAAAAACAGATGCGATCTGACTTTAATGTAAGACGACTGAAGAATAAAAGACTGGTATGGTAAATAAAGAACTATAAGAGTGGCAATTAAAATTTACAAAATATCTGATACCTTAAAATCTTGTTGATAGTAAAGTTACAAGCGGTTTAAGAGCACATTTTCGATTAGCTTTGATGAAATATATACGTGGCTTTTGCGGCTGACAGTCATAACACTCCATAAAATATTTAACGGGTACGCGACCAGCGACATCAAAAACGACGGCGAACCGCTATGAGTGTTTAAATTTAGGTTAAGATTACTTCGTTGTAAGTGCTCTTGTTGAAATAAAACGGTGGTAATTAAACAGAAGCAACGACAGGAGTGTCGTCACGTTCGGTAATTGGCCAGTTTCAGACTTACTTTATTGTTTTTTTTTATGTTACGTATGAATATGTGATAGCCTAGCGGTTAGACCGTGCGACTCTTTAGAGACGACATAGGTTCAAACCCCGGGCAGGCACCAATGAGTTTTTCTATTAAAACTTATGTGTCTAATTGATAATTGCAATTTATCACACGCTTTTCGGTGAAGGAAAACATCGTGAGGAAACCTGCATATCTCTAGAGAATTCTAGGGATATGTGTAACCTACCAATCCGCATTGGAGCAGCGTGGTAGGTCTTAGCTCCAATCCTTCTCTCCAAAAACGGAGAGAAGAGGCCTTAGCCCAGCAGTGGGCATAGTAACAGGCTGTTACTTTACTTTTTTTTTTACGTATGAATAAATACAGATTACATATATTTACATACATTACAAATATTCGATTGGCTCTTTGTCGCAGTTTGCAGTGACCCAGACTTATGGTCCGTAGCTCGCGGTTTCGATTCCCACATTTCCATAAACATTTCCTATAAACAATTTGTTGGTTCTTCGAGTCTTACGATTCAAAAGTGCGTGGAAAAGCACCTTTGAATACAATTTTTTTATTTTATTTTACTTGAATAAAGATTATTTTGATTTGATTTGATTCTGTGTATATGCAATTAAGGGTGAATTTAAAATTATATATGTATATATTGACCAGGTGTACCTATAACCCATAACACAAGTATTAAGTTAATTCGGAACGGACAACCATGTGTTAAAAAAAACAAAACCGATATGCCTTAGGTAAATGCACTTATGAGTTTCATATGAGCTTAATTGATATTTTTAATTAAAATACTGAATTATAAAAAGAAACATTGCGAAGATAACATGATATCTATAGAAAAGTCCTGACAAGTTTACCAAACGAGAAAGTTTGGTTATAAAATAGCATAACGTGATGTTTAGTAATAGGATGTTGTCCAAAAACTGTTTAACATATATAATACTAGCTTTTACCCGCAACTTCGTTCGCGCGGACTGTAGTCTTTGAATAAACAGTAGCTTTTGTCACTGTTGAATCCTGCAAATATCTCCATCACAAATCAAAAATCAGATCGATCTGCGAAGGGTGAGAAAGCTTTAATTATTTAAGTAAATAACCCGTATGACTTACATTTATTACACATTGTAAAAGCTAAGTTAAATTGATCTGGTAAACAGAAACAAAAATATATAAAAACTTTCTTTAAATAGCACTTTCGACGTAAGGAACTGATACAGAAACGACGTGATATAAAAACACCTTTACAATACAGATATAACTTGATTTTGATACATTGTGAATAAAAAAACCATGTTACTGTGATAATAAATGACGTTTCTTAATATCATTCTATTCCTATTGAATTGCCAAATTTCATCGATATAGGTTCAGCGGATTCGCTGTGAAAACGTAACTGACAGACAGACAGACTGACTTTCGCATTTATAATATTAGTAAGAATTCAGTTCAGTATTAAAAACAAATTTCAATGTCGGAAAGTGTTGATAAAAAATGTTAACTAAACTATCACTAATACTACAAAGGAAAACAGAGAGCTCAGAGAAGAAAAAAAAATAGGATAGAAAGGGAGCTACCTATACCTATTGCATAAATTTGAAAGGAGTAGCTAATTGAATATTCGTTTTACGCAATGCCATCTTATTTCACCCTTTTAAATTAAAATATACCTGAAAGCGGTGGATGTAAATTTTATCGTGTCTGGGGGTTTTAGCAGGACTGCGATTTCTTCCTGATTTTTTTCTCCGAGACAAGGTAAAGCGGCTTGTGAAACTTGGCCCGTATTTCCACAGAGTTCTTAGTTCCCCTATTGCGATGTTCGCTAAAATAGTTTTTGAGTTACGGAGCTAGTTATAAAAGAACGTTGTATTGTGTGGAGGCGGTCAGAACTAACAAATCATTTTGTGTCCAAGGATTTGTGGTCCTAAGAAACTGAATTTCACGAAAGAAATAACAGAACTGCTCATAAATGTTTTTCTTGTCTGAACTTTCTCATCAACTTCGAATTATTTTTATTAAGATGTTTCTTAATGTGTGTAATTAATTGCTGAGTACAGAAATATCATCAAATTGAAGATTATAACGCACCCTGAGTATTAAACTGATCGAATTCAAAATTAATCTTAATTGAGTTAGATATATTGACAGCCTTATTTCAATGACATCTATGACATCAAATTCAAATTCAAATTCAAAATATTCTTTATTAAAGTAAACTTGTAAACAAATGCTTTCGAATCGTTAACTCTACTGCTGGTTCAGAAAGTTGTTCCAACCGAGAAGAGCCAGCAAGAAACTCGGCATACATAGAGTCATTACTTTCTTGTACAGATTAGAAGTGCAGCTATATCGGCACGTTCTTATCATCTAAGTAATCCTCAACAGTATAGTAGGCTTTCTGTATCAGTATCTTTTTAACAGTTTTTTTAAACTGCTGTAATTAATGACAAGGCCAAAATTGATTGCGGTGTGTGATTATAGAGTCTTATACCCAAACCTGCGAACGATTTACGTATTTTTTCTAGGCGCAAAGCAGGAGCCGCAAGCTTATGTCTGTTCTTACTTTTTCTTGTATATACATCACCTACAGTTTTATATTTTTATGTACAAAAATTAAATTGCTTAAAATACCATCACGTTGCCAACTATTAAGTAGGGTATACACGACTGCTTTGAGTGTCTGACAGCATTTTTATAGAATTGTAGCGATCGGGTCGCCGCAATTGTAGAGATTTCTAGTTCTGTTAACATTCACGTCCACAGACCAATTTACCAGACGACAGCGATCAAAGTCGCTGCGTGAGTACCCAGCATTAAAAAAGCTAGTGTTTTCTTAATTTATAGAATTAGGCGTTACTTTGCGGAGATCCATAATTTATTTTTATTTTATTTATATTATATACTAATTATTATATATTATATTATATTTTTATATTAATTTATATTTATTAATTATTACTTTTGTAGTGTTTTCTTGTTTTGAAGACGCTTCGCTACGCTTTATCGCAATTTGCCACAATGTAATATAGGACTAATTATATGAATAAAATCAAGAATAATCACAATTAACACAAGCGACAATACTGTCGCTTTTAATCAAATAAATTCGCTTATAAAATTTTAAGAACACTTAAATATTGGAGGTTCAAGACACAAGAAATTCAATCCATACTGATACTTTAAATTCGCAAGTCCTGCTACTCGGTTATATTTCTGAAAAGAAATTATAATCGAGGTTTAAAAATATTTCGATTTCACGCTTTTTGCTTTACGTTTTGCATGATTGCTTCGTGATCATACGACTTTTTTAACCAGTCATTTCTAAAGGACGCCAATAATTGAACAATACTATAAGTCGTTATCTATTAACTGGATATTATTCAAAATTTTAGATATTATTACAACAAATCTATCTAGCTTCGTCTTTGAATTCACATCATGGCTACAGAGGTACCTGTTGTATTTTCTTACCATATAAGTAACATAATATATTACTGTAACACAACATAACGCATGTATTTTTCTGACTGCAATAACAGATGGTGCCACCAGTACTTTACTACGCGCTATAGTTGTGGTTTTGTAGTTACATAATAATTGTACGTTGGATCGATCACGCCATCAGTTCCCTGGCTCAAAGGGCATCCTACTAGAACACTACGCCTTAGTGAAACGGCTTAAAGTGCAACTGCTAAGAGTGAATAGGCACTATAGTGGCAAGCGCAGTCCACCTTAGGCTACATCCTACGCTCTCCATCAGGCGAGGTCGTAGCCAGACGCTAACCTTTCATTATAAAAAAAAAATATTCTGGCACATCCATACATTGAAGGCTGTGGCGGAGAGCATCGCGAACACGATGTTCCCCGTAAAAATGACACTAAATGCCTTAACGTGTCATTTGTATGTAATCATCCCCCGCACCGTCTATCCGTTCAGGGTCATCGCGTTACATTATTATTATATTACGTATACCGAAATAAAACATAAAGAAGCAAAGAGAAACTGTTGAAGATATGTGTCCACACTGGATAAGAGTGGGTCCTAGCTCAAATCCCTTATTTCCAAGAATATTTTTAATAGACTTTAGGATACGAACAGGCCGTCAATTTACTTCTTTTCTTATCATTAAATGAACTTTTTTCATTTCATACAACATAAAATTTCATCAGAATTGCTCAGCATAATTCGTGTTCGTAAGATTCTTCGTAAAATATAAAAAAGATTTCTGTGGCACAGCTTCGTAATGAAATCCATAAAGCATAAATATAGATGACGCTAGAACCGCGAAGCTAGGTCGCCTCGGTGCCTTTCACTACGATAATATTACTAAACCGCTTTATAACCGCTGCACGGTGGTATTACGTTTTATTAAATCTAATTGTTTTCTTAATATTTTAAATTAGGTAACAATTTGATAACAATTAGATGCAACAAAAATATGATACAATTATTTTCCTATAATCCGCGTTTGTTCAGAAAAGTGTAGGAAGCAAAATCGTTCTCATACCTTATCATCATCATCATTCTCCTGTCCTCATCCCACTCTAAGAGGGGTAGGCACAATTTGTTACAAACATGTTGTCACATGAATTGGCTACGTATTTTGCGACCGGCCGCCTGCCTGACGTCAACTTACTATAAAGATGATAGAAGGCATGCAAGTCACTAATCTTTATACCGGGAAATGCGTCAAATTTAACAAAAAAGTTTATAAATAAGAAAGCCCAATTTTTGGTTCACTGCGTGAATATTTAGAAATAGGCATTATTCAAAAGAATTAAAATAAAAAGCCGTTGTTATAAAATCGTTAAACCCGTTTTGATCAATTTAAAGTTGCAAAATACTTATATATAGATATATCAAAATTTACATGAACCGTGCCAACCAACGATTGCTTCAGGCTGTTATCATAAAACTTTATATTACTTTGTTAAATTAATTTTGTGCTACTTCATAAAGATCAATCTCGTGTCTCGAGTGTTATTTTATGATACTAGTGATACTCGCGACTTCCGTCATGCAAACTTAAATGTGTACGTCAATAATACCCTCAATAACTCAATATATGTTTTGTCCCTGTTTCCGATGGTTTAATTTTTCCAAATTTTAAGCTTGGACTTAGCTTAATTACTTACTAGCTTAGAACAGCTTGTTACACGTGTTTGGAGGCAAAATAAATGGTGCGGGTTGGACCAATTACTATATAATAAACATGTTTGCTAGGATGATGCGTCGCTTTGCGATTTTGTCGTGGAGTCTATCTCCTGTTGCGGTGCGAAAGGATTGTTGAGTTTGTAATAGTGTGTGTGAACGTGTGTAGTGCTTTAGTATTGTGTGGCGGTGGTCGAGGTTTGTGTATGTGTTTTTGACGAATCCTGCCATGCAGGATTTTATACCTGATACATGTATCAGGTATAAAAACGGATAGTCCACTAATTTTAAGCATTATATATATATTTTTTTCTTTTTATTTCATCGATCATAAAAATTGTATAAGTAGTTACTTTTTTACCTTTTCTCCGAAAAATAACGCCTAATTCTATACATAATATTTTATATTATTTTAACAGTTACAACGATTGCGGAATTAAATTTGCCAACTCGATATTAACAGTCAATTAAAAAGCAGTATATTTTATGTTATATTGACAACGAATACGTTTATACAAATTAAATCATTTAAAACACTCAAAGTACAAAGTAAATAATGAAGCGGTTCACAATTTTAAATAAATAAAATTTTATATTCTCATGAATACATACAAATTAGTACAAACAAAAACAGTCCATTACGGCCACAATTTCTCCATCCCGTATTAAATTCAACAGAACACAATCGACGAATGTAATCCGATCCGAGTATTTACACAATCAGTGGGATTAAAGTAAAAGCTAACCAATAAATATCATAACATGCTATTTAAATATGGGGCTGTATTTGCCAACAATGGGACAAACAGCTGCTTGCTGCGTTATACGCGCTTACGCTACACGTACAAAGTGTTGGAAATAAAAGTGCTATTAATATTGCTTTACAGGGGTTCGTGGATTTGGATGAAAATACCTGGTGACTGACTCGTTAAAACACGTTATTCAACTTTTCAGTCCAAACGTAGTACTTACAATGTATATATGCAGTCTGCTGTCCAATATTAAAGCCGATGTCACTATTATTTCATTTTTATTTTCGCTACCTATTTCGCTCTTGATCACTATTCGCAAACTGAACGTCGAGGCGCACGGTAAGTCTGCTTATATACCGAACGAACCGATGACCACAATGTGCCCGAAATTTTGCGAGTTCTTGGGGAGATCGTAAACAACCTTTCGTAAACACGTGAATGTTCCAGAGAATTAGCGTCAAACAATTTGAACCCTAAGACATACAGATTACGAACTCTTTTTGTAGAAAAACTCGTAGATGCCACCGTCCAATTTGAATTCTATGACATATGTGTTACGAACTCTTTTCGTATGTTCGTAACAATATTAATAAGGCGAAAGTTTTTGATTGTGTGTGAGTACGCGTGTGTGTGTGTGGATGGGCGTGTTTATGTTTGCCGCTTTATAGAAGTAACGGTTTCTGAACGAAATTTTGCGTACCTACTGATAGACCAAAATGTGAAATAACATTGCCTTCTATTTGTTTGTGTAAGTCTAAGGTTTATAAATAGATAATTACGGGTAAAAACATGTCCTAATTTTACATGACCTTTGTATCGCGGTTAAAACTGAAGTTGACATAAGTAAACCGTTCAAAAGAAAGCTAAGAGCTATAGTTACGTTATTACTGTTATCACCTTGTCGCACTCCGTTTTTATCAACGAGTTTTAGACTTGGATCTCGTGTGATTATGGAGTGTTTAGAAACACTTTTGTCAGCTTTCCTGGAAGAGGATGTATCTTGCGAAATCCTGTTTAAGTTCCCGAGAGAAACGGTCTCCACTTTGTATCTAAGTACTTGCGAAAAGAGATACCGCGACCAATGAAAATAATAAGGTCAAATACATATACACATTTCATCAGATCAATAAGCACCTCAAATTTGGTGGACTAAGTCTATTGTTGTTAAAATTCTTGCAAATATGAAACATTATTAAATTAAATTTAAAAAAAATACAAGATATTGGAGCTCTTAGGGGTGAGATCCAGTTATGTGAGATTCCTACCCACTATAACCCCCTCAATGGTTAGTCTATAAATAAAATAAATATAAATATATGGGACACTTACACACACGGTCATCCATCCCCAAAGTAAGTAACTTAATACTTGTGTTATGGGTGACGCACAACTGGTCAATATACTACATATATAATTTTAAATACATACTTAAATACAAATATACACTCAGACTCGAAGAAACAATAAATTGTTTATAGAAAATGTTGGCCCTCGGCAGGAATCGAACTCACGACCCGTGCAGCTGAAAGGTCACGGGTCGTGAGTTCGATTCTCAACGGGCCAGTCAAACAGTCTCTGTCGAACTGCACCGGTGCGTCTCTAGTGCCATGTACAAAAAGTTTCCCATATCTGTGCTATAAGAAAGATGGTGTCTTGCCACTTAAAAACCTCTATAAGGTCAGTATAACATCGATGGGAATATTGTTTTTTCAGTTTTAAATCTTTTATATAGATGGAGTCAATGAATTGTTATTATACAAAATATATAAAAAATCAGGAATAATGTTCTCGTTAGAATAATAGCCGCATTTCGTAATCACGATAATGTTTGCCTTCATAATGGATTCACATCGCACGCCGGAAACTGTATGCAGCTGATCAAAACGATATGATACTGTTTGTTTTTGTACAGTCATGTTGTATAACTTTTATTTTATGATGACCTTTTATATACGGCTTTTAAAAAATAATATATCTGAGGTAGCCCAGCGGTGAGACTGTGCGACTCCGTCACGAGGGTCTTAGGTTCAAATCCTCGTAGGCACGCATGAGTTTTTCTGTTATAAGTTGTGTCTAATTGATAATCCCAACTTATCACTCGCGAAAACATCGTAAGGAAAATTACTAAAGAATTCTAGAGATATATGTAACCTATAAATCCGCATTGAAGCAACGTGGATGGTGTAAATCCCATCCCTGGCCTATGCCCAGCGGTGGGATAGTAACAACTTTATGGGACAATTGCGCACACGATTGTCCTTCCTCAAAGTAAGTAAATTGTTATGGGTGACAACCAACTGGTAAATACATTGGTAAAAAAATATACCCAAACTCGAAGAACCAACATACTTATGTAAGAACTGTTGGCCCGCGGCAGAAATCGAACCCGCGATACCCGGAGCGCAAGGCAGGGTCACTGACATCTGCGCCAACGAGCCAACCTTTAGTAAAAGGAAATCTAAAGCCAACATTCAGAGACAGTTGAATTCAATTAAGGATCCATTCTCGTGTTCATGAATGGATTTGTTAATTGATTTCGCGCTTGAGAGCACAAGATAGATCTAAAATCATTTTGAATTGTTACGTTACAATACAATCTATAGATATATACTATCAATATTTATTGCAAGGTGCGAGCCAAAAAATAAATAATAAGTTTTAATTAAAACACCAATATTTAAATCTAACGATAAAAATATCAATGAAAATGAAATCTTTTTTATTTGCTTTTACGAACTAAATATCTCCTGTAGCCAAAGCGTTATTTACGTAACTTTATAGCCAATAAATCGTTTATAGCCATTATAAGAGTAGACTGTCGGAACAATCAAACAGGGAAAATTGTGTATTACCCACAAAAAAGAATTAGATTACTACCAACAAAGCAGCAACTTGATTCGGTGTGAACAACGAAGGCCGTTGCCGTTATCATACGAGATTTGCACCTGCGTAATACGAGTATGATATTATATTTTTATGTCTCGCGAGTACAGCTATACTATATAAATATAAATAGGTAAAACACAGACGAACACAAAACAGATAAAAATGGTAAAAAAAACTGTTATTTTAGTTAATTAATAGAAGTAGGCAAGTAGTAAAAACCTTTACCTGTGTGCATAGTGCGAGTTTTTCAACCTACGAAATCGCGTTAGGGTAACACCAATTTGTATAACACTGCAATAGCGACATCTAGTGAACGCATTTCAAGCGTCATACAAATTGGCGTTACGCTAACGCGATCGAGTAGGTTAAAAGCTCGCACTAAGCACACTGTTTATGTGTGGTTACATAAATCTTGGTAAAATAGAGTATTATTTACTATATTTATTCAATAAAGTGTTAGAACTATAAAAAACCTAAGTCCAGCCAACACATAAACCCTTCAAAATTCTGTGTCCGACTTCGCTGCAATCAAGTGGCAAATAAAACTGTACGACTTGCTAAAATGGCGCTACATTGTCTAAAAGTAAAACCTCAGTTCTTTTATTGCGGCCAAAGTGAATCAAAATGTGAGACATAAAACGTGTATCTGGCAGCTTAGGTAGGCACGAAGGAGTCGGCTACGAAAATTGGATCCCGCGGGATTTAGCGAGACGCCTTACGCAAACGCTCGGATTTGGAGCCTCAGCCGTTTACGTTGACGTGTAAAATATTCACAGGCCTTGTCGAATATGTATAGAGATCGTCTGGAATAGTTACGACAGAGTATTTGCAATTTCAAATGTAAACAAGCTTATAACTTTGTTACGCTAAAGTAACGATTCCACCAAAATAGAGTGCAGCACATTTGTTTACAAAGATTGTGTACAAAGTTCGCGCACTGCACGTACTAAGCTGATATCGCGTTTAGCTTCTTTTTCCACCGGCAATGTTGTGTGTCACTTGTGTAAGCGCACAGTGAAGTACACATGTGCGCGAACATGTTCATTTAGGAATATTTTATAGTCTTCATTATTATTATTTCGCTTATTTTTAAATTATATATAATTTTACAATATATCTTTAGACATTTTCTATAAAATTATTAATAATTTTTTCATTCGTCCACTCCTCATTAAAGAAGTGCGCGTACTAACATATGTTTTCGGTCTAGTAGCGGAAGCAAGACTGAGTGCGCGAACAACAAGTCGATGCGGGGTCCACTGTTTCAAGTGTACGCGCACAAATGTATATAGTTGTGCGCGAACATTCTAGAAATGTTCGCGCACAATTATTAATGTTTGTGTGAGTGAGTCCACCAGAGTAAACATTTGTGTCGCACACTGTGCATTCACAGTGCTACACAATTCAGCACACCGGTGGAATCGTACCTTAAGGGGCATCACATTTATGATTTAACCAGCCGGAACAGTGAATCTTCATGATGGCGGTAAATTTTATAATGTATATAGCATAGCTCACTTCACAGGCTTTCCGGTTTGTTTGGAATTGGTTCAAGTAAGAATACCGTTTAATAATGCCAATCTTTTTCTTTTGATAGCGACTTCAGAACATCGGGAGCTTTATAGCACGTGTTGGAATGCTACTCATGAAAATTTAGGTACCCGTAGTATGCATATCACAAATCTAATAAATTATCTACTGAACTCTCAAAAGGGGGATAAAGGACTTTCACTGCTAAAAACAAACAGTTTGTTATTCTGAATTTAATGTTCAATAGAAGAATGCCCATTGGTTCAATTATGCTCAAGCAATTGCCAATTACCAGTGCAAATCAATTTAAAGAACTTTAGTACCCGTACCTGACATGATATGATATATAAATCAATTACACGAGATTTGACTCTATTTGATCGGCTGCGCTCACGTGTTGTATGCACGAGGAGTCAAGAGTCTCACTATAAAAATATGGCCAACACCATGGTGGCATTTTGTAACCAAAGTATAAAACAGAATATTATTCTACAATAATAAGATTTATATATTGGGTATAGAACTTAATTAAGTCCGTCTGGTTTGAATATCAAATCTTTGAAAAATTAAAATATCTTTTCTCTTAAAACACGAATCCAGTAAAATATAATTCGAAACCCAAACAATGACTAACGAAAAAGTTATACAAGAACTCGGATGATATAAACGTATTTAATTCCCAAGTTACAGTCGTCTGTATTATGCTGGTAAAATTAAAAACTTTTGTATTCACTCGGTTCTCGTATTTCATAACATAGTTTTCTCATAGCAGGACTTTCTCTATATTACACTGTGAGTAAGATCGATATCAACCACTTTGCATAGGATATCAAATGTGTTTGCGTCACAAGCGATGGGAGCTCAGGTATGGGGGGAGGTAATTTGGTCCGAGGCCCGCGGGGCACGCATTTCGAATCCCCACGTAGGCCTGATTTGCTTAAATGACTTGGATACCGGGTATACTATTACCTGCATACATAAATTGATTACGCCAGGGAAAAGTATAAATAAACAATGTGTTTCACATGTATTTTATACATTCTTTGGTCTTTGGATAAGTGGAAGTAATAAAAGTAATCTTCAATCAACACACCTAAGAAAGACTAACAATTTGTCTAAGAAAGTTCTCGCAGACAATATTGCCTTAATATTTATTTTTAAAGGTGTTTAAATCTTAGGTATAGTGCCCGAAATTAAATAATGCACATCGATGTTTAGAACGAAACAGCCGGAAAGTTCGGTTTCGTAGAGTGCTGTCACTGTCACTCAGTGAGTACTTAGTAGGTACTCACTGTGAGATGTGACGTTTCACACGGGTTCGTCAGTCAGTGCGACAGAGACAATGCTCTTTGAAGCAGAATCTAGCTGATTTTCTTTTTCTAAGTCTCGATGTGTATTATTTATTGTCAGGTACAATACATTGGTTTGGAAAGATCGCGATCGTCTTCCAAAGCGACCTTCTTAAGAGACCTCAACCGAGACCTTCGGTATCGTGCTGCATACAGCTTCAAATTAAGGTTTTGCGTTTTCTGTAGGAGTTCATCGGCTGATGATACTTTGATTACGGAGCAAAAGGATTGTTGAGTTTGTGATAATGCAAATGTGTAGTGCTAGTAGTGTGGTGTTTGAGGTTGTGGTTAGATAGTGCATGCGTTTTACTGCATGTATTAAGTATAAAAAGTATAGTAATCTCTTAGTTAACTATTAACTGCTTTTGTTTCTTATTCAAATTTAATTTATTAATAAATAACAAACACAACACGGGATCTGTATGAAAAGAATTATGTGATAAGTACACATTGGGGCTCAGTTAATGGCAGTTCACAACTCCATGAAAAAGGGTTATTTTCACACTCTGAATTCAGATAGGATGGCGAAGTTGAATTGAGTTGAACTGAAATGTATTTTATTATTTATTATTCACGCGATGAAAACTGGAAAGTGGGATAAAACCGTCAACGTGTACGTGACTACGTTTGCCTGCCGCATCTCATTGTGGAGGCAGGTTTATGCTTTCTTCTTGATCTTATTGTGGTGGCAAGTGGTACGTTTTGCATTGCACAAGACCCGCCGCTTTCGCTTCGAATTGTGTTTCAGGCCACATCGTGTTATGAATAAGATGGTAATTTATTATACCGAATACGTAACATGAGTTTTACGAGTGTCAATCTAACAACTACTAGATCTAGCGTTAATCTTGAGGACGCGAATGATGAAACAAAATGTATAATGTACCGTAGATCATTATTTTTTTACACACTATGAAAAACTACGCGAAAACTATCATATAATCGTATTGGACAGAATCATATTAGACAAAATCGCAAAGCTTTGCGATTTTGTCGTGGAGTCTATCTTCTGATGATGCTTCGGTTGCGGGGCGAAACGATTGTTAAGTTTGTGTTAGTGAACGTGTGTAGTGCTTGTGTATTGTGGTGGAGGTTTGAGCATGTGTTTTTACGAATCCTGGATATAACGGGTATGAAAAAACGGATAGTCCACTATACATTTAGCACTATATATATTTTCTATTTACTCTATAGCGGATTATAGCAAAATAATTTTATGAATACAGTTGTACATGGATCTCCGCAAAGTAACGCCTAATTCTATAGAAGCGAACAGAGTTTTAAGAACTCCTTTTTTTTATATCGAGACGGCAGTATGTGTTTTAAAGCACAACAATCAAACAATTTGTAGCTCTGCCTTGTTAACAAACAACATACACATAATCATATTACGCTCCAAATTACATGAGTCAATTATACGTTATGTACGTACATAACTTTTATCTACATATATTCATCATCTACGCTTTCAAGTATTATCTAAAGTGGTTCGTAATATAGGTCGAACAGAAAAAATGAACAACAAATATTGGTATTTGTATCGAATATATATTGGTGCTCGAAATATATACGAAAAAGGTTGGATAAAGTTATTGCACGGTAATACATAAGTATTACTGTGCAATAAGCGTCAATAACCTTATTAATTTATATACATTATTAATTTATTTATAAATTAATAACAAAAAATAGAATTTAATAGATAGAAATAAATATATTTTCCTCAAAAAATGCTTATGGCTAGTTACATGAGAATATAAATTATTACATAACTTAGGCAGTCGCCACAAGACCCGCGGTTTCAACAGTTGTCATTGACTTTTATGCAGCGCTATTTTTAAAAATGTTAGAAGTAATTTAAAACAGTTGAACGAGCTTATGTGTGTTATATCAGAAGGTAACTTATTAAATAATTGTGCTCCTGCATAAGTGGAATTTTTTTTACATAATTTGTACGACTTTTTGGCAAAACAAGTAAACATGGTCGAGGTCGACAATATGCCTTATATTTGCATATTTGTCGTTTTTTGTAAAGGATAAACTAATATGGATGGCTTTATCAGTCATTTTCTTTATAAAAATACATGAATTATATATATATAATTGCTTTATATTAATTAGCTTAGTTTCGAAAATTTTGCGTTGATGTATTGTCGCCGATTCTTGTTAAGTTTACAAAGTTTGTATTATATCTGTCTGCTCAAAGTGGGTCAAAATTTAGCTAAAAGGAGTCGGTTACATACAAACAAACATACAGTTAAAATACAAGTGAAACTAAAATATAGTGTGTAATAAGCACGATGTAGAAATGTAGGACATGTTATTGCAATACTGACAGCTTTTTAGTTGCCATTAACTTGTTGACATATACTTTGCTTGTTTTTTTTAAGATTTACCATGAAGTTAAGTATGATGCGTTAAGTATTACTCCCATATTTTATATTGTCGCAAATATGATAAACCATTCATATAAATATATAGTAGATTATGATACTGTTGCAAATTAAGGGTTACCACTCGTGTGGTAAACTATAAAAAAAATATATAATACAATATAATACGTAAAACGTACGTTTCCATTCCATGAACTCGTGGTAACATTTAATATAGTTGCTCCTAGATTTCGTCGGCAACAGGTTCACGGTCATGTTTGACGCAGCTTTCAGAATATCTGGTGGTGTACAATTACCACTATCCCCGCTCTCAGACATGTTTTTACACAAAAACTTATTTTTTTACAAACAAAACTAAAGTTCGTTTAAATATTGAAAATATTTTTTAAATGTCATAAATTGGCGCCAAGGCGCAAACATCAATTGCGCATGCGTGTTGCGTCGCCGCGGACCCATTCATTGAAACCTTTTTTTAAGGTGTATCGTTATGATTAAAAAGTTACATTATGATACAGGTGTCCATACAAGACCTGTATCGTAATGAAACTTTTTAATTTTTTATTTTTGTTCTGTACGTAATGTTTGTCATAAGAATTTTGTTTTCAGTTTTATAATCTTTGTATTATAGTATCAGAGTAGATAAAATAATTTACAGAATAAGTCGGTAATTTTTAGAGGTTCATTATTAAAGTGATAATTATATTATTTTGACATAGTCCTCAAATATTTCTTATCGCCCAAAAATTATATTATTATTACTTTTGTTTCATCATCATCATCAGTTTTATTTTATTAGTTTATTTTTTGTTTAAATCTGTTTGTTTCGAAACTATCAATTCTTTATATATTAATTATCACGCAGTCTTGTTAATATTTACGTTCTTTGTTGCTTATTACGGACTCTTGTTTTGTCACTATTTTGTGTATAAAAATAGTTTATACATGATCATATTCCTAATAAACGTCCAGACACGAGTAACAGATGGTAGGTTTACGACTGCAAACATAAAAGTGATGCTGAGCAAGACAATATACCGGTCGCTGGACTAATAAAATTAGGGGCTAATAAAATCTGACTTTTCATGCATAAAACGAAAGAAATTTCTTTAAAAATTAATAAGAAAACGACACAATAGATTGAGATACTATAGTAAAAATAAATGTTTATAAAAACCTTTTCATGTAATTTTTCAATAGAACTATCAACAGAATTGATACAGATTTTATATATCCGAAAGTCTGCCTTTCTGATGGCGTCTCACTGTCATCATCAGGAGCATGCATGAAGCATCATCTAGAGATAAACTCCACTACAAAATCGCAAAGCGACGCATCACACAATCAAGCACATACTAATTGCTTCGACCCCCACCATTTATTTTGCCTCCGAACACGTGTAGCAAGCTTGAACTAGAAACATTTATCTTAATGAGGAGGATCGTTAATGAGGGTGTCATTGTTATTTTTAATGATCTCAATGGCGAAACGATTTTCTTATTACTTTTGTATAAATTATCTTCGCAAAGTAACGCCTAATTCTATAATAAATACAACTCTGTAAACAATTTATACTTCTTTTTGTTACACTTTCATGTCTAAGCAGCTGTATCAATAGCGATGCAATTTGGTAAGATTAATGGTTATATACCGAGCTAATTAAGACAAGAAATAACACAGTAGAACAAACATTTAAATAACATAGCAGAACCGGATGTGTGGTGTATAACCTAAAATACCATTTATTTAAAATATTGTATTACTATACATACACACTCAAACTATACTATACACACTCAACACACAGAGGAAAGACATAAAATCATGTAAAAGTTTAATGCTGTATGTTAAGAGTTTATCTCATACATAAAAAGCTAATAATGATCATGATTATTAATTATTAATTGAATAGGTTAAGGGCCGGCACCTAAAAAATTGATATAAAAACTTAGGAGCGTAAGTGACATACATCACTCATCATGCGCCTTATGATCAAGAAATACATCAGGAAAAAGGCATATTACTAGAGAATTTAAATGATAAGAGTAACCTGCCAATCAACAATGGAGCAGTGTGTTATGACTAAGCTCCATTTTTTTATATAAGGAGAGATGCGTCTCTTTTTTTCCTCTTTAATAGGATAGTAGCAGACCGCTGTAAAATGTGTAGTAAACTCTAAAATAATCCTGCGGTGAAACAGTGCGACTCTTTTGCGGTGCCGTATTCAAACCCCTAGCAGGCACCAATAAGTTTTTCTGTTTCAACTCATATGTAATTGATAATTGATAATTGCAATTTATCAGACGCTTTTTGACTAAGGATAACATCGTGAGGAGACCTACATATCTATAGAGAATTCTGGGGATATATGTAACCTACTAATCCGCATTGGAAAAGCTTGGTGGGTCTAAACTACAACCCTACTCTCCAAATCCAAGAAAAGAAGACAAGTTCGTTCTGCTGTGATAGCAACAGGCTTTTACTTTACTTTTATAAAGTTTACACGTTAATGCGAGTAATTGCTAAATCTAATATTTAACGCTTTTGCATAATTTTTCATTCTTATACTCGTATAATAATAAATATAATAGGAATACTGTAATAGTTTATGTTAAAAATGTAGTAAGAATTTCGAGCTCGAAATATTAGAACCTTTTTAATTAAACAAACAAATGTGACTGTTATACATTCGCAACTTACACTGATACTCAAATTTTACAAGAATAACAGACCAATTTAGCGACCGCTACTGAATATATGATACGCAATTTTTTGAATCATAAAATAAGCTTATACATAAAAACTTGTGAATCAAGTGAAACGTCAAACGATGCTATTATGAAAAAAATCACGAAAGATAATAAGAACAAAAGACGACCGCTAGCTCTTTGTCTATAAGTGTGATAGAGTACAAACAGTTACATCACTCATTTCCTCGTACAAACAAACAAAGCTCGATAACATAGTAACAGTCTTAATTGATAATTACGACTCGCACACTGCGTGGGTAATTAAAACGGTATGCTAATGTAATGCTACAGTAACAGTCTTTACAGGCGAAACAATATTATGTGCTTTATTCCTGTTAAAATAAACATAGCATATTCAAATTTTGATATGAAAATTTATTTAACACTACCTGTGTCTGCGGCTTCGCTCGCGTGGAAATCATCGTGACAATATCTCGTGTATACCCCTTTATTTCATTCAGAATTAAAAATGAAAATCAAAACAAAATGGAAGTAAAGAAGGAAAAATACTTCACAGAGAAATACCTAGACAAAAAAAGAATGTATACAACATTGAGCGTTCAACAAATTAAATTTTGAGGGTAATAGTAGTTATTCTGAGTTAACCATGAGAGATAGAGATATACTGTCGCAGACTTTTTTGTAGTATTTTAGTAAATCTTCAATTTTCTAGTATATTATGTTAGTGTATTTCTATTGGTTTACGCGGCGCACGTGACTAAATCTCCCTCCTGGTGAGATTTTTACAACCGCGCGATCTCTTCAACACAATTTACATAAATGTAATGCTCTATTAACCCAAACCTTTTTGAATAACTGCACTACCTCTTAATAAAAGCCGTACAATAATCCGTTAAGCTGATTTTGAAAAAATCGATCACAAACTGACAGACAGCTTTTGGTGAATTTGATTCACAATAAGTATAGATATAGAAGTTAATGTTATAAAAATACGTATTTTCATATACAAATAATTCCAAAGGCTCCTAAAAGTGCAAATGTATATTGCATATTGACAATATATTCGATGTTAACTAGATATTAACAAACAGATTGCGAAATGCTCTCGTAATCAGAATAAGTAGTGGATTCCAAGATGAATTTAGTTTAATGAGGAACGCTTCATATATTTAGTTTATGGAAATAACTGATGGATAACGTGCTCACCACCCAACTGAAAATGGTTAATTGCCTCTTTAAGGGGGCTCCTTATTAGCACAAAGGATCAGCTTAGCAATTCAACGCGGAAACTCTGACAGCATTCTTGAGACCATTCCACGAGGGCATGATTTTTATAGTCTAGTAATATACAAATCATGCCCTGTAAGTAATTTAGGATATACATTATTATATATATTTTCATTAAGATTCGATGTTTTAATATGCTGATTTTGTTTAGAAAATTGATTAAAATAAAAAAATATTACGTCCCATATATATTTACATAGTATCAAGTCTGTAGCAGTAACAAACGTTAATCTGTCATAAATAAAAACTCTACTTTATCTGTTATCTCACAGAGAAATATTCTAAATCGGGTCACGACATTAACAGTCGGTATAGTATAGGCACTGGTCGTTGATGTTCGGCACTTTTACTTTGATCATCTCATCACATAACAACAAAACGCTATGTAATCAGACTAAACGCAGTAATCAAGTATTAACCTACGTAAAATATTTTATTACAGTTTTATAACGTAACTAGTCATTTGGTCGTCACCACATTATTACAGCGTCATTGTTACACGTTTTCACGACGCTAGTAAGTCTTTACTGTAGGAAAGTTGTTGATAAATATTTTATTAAAATATAATACTAAAAGGGAAAATAAATGCAGCATTAATACAGACGCACACAATACACAATAGATATTACAGATAGATGCAGATTGCGGACACCCTTAACCTATTTTCAAATGTATATAATAACTGTTGAATACTTTGTATTCCTGTATTGTAGAAAAAAATAAAACATTTATTTATTCATTCATTCAAAAAGAGAGACATAAATTTGACGCGTGTCACAAACACTCCATCACTTTTATATTAAATCCCCGACAGATTAATTAACATTAAGACCGTGCTTTTATTAAATTTTTTAAGGAAAAATTAGCTAGCGTCATTGGTATAAAATATTTTCCACTATGTGAGAGCATAAACTTGTTCTACTAAATATTGAAAAAAAAACCTTTACTTTAAGGCGTAAATTATCTAAAGAATATTAATTTTACACAGCTAGTACACAGCTGAAATATAATGCTTGAGCTACATCAATTACTCCTCAACCTGATGTTAAATTTTAACATATATATTTAACAAATTGTTCAAGAAAAAAAAGGTGAAGACTGGGTGTCTTATACCATATAGTATAAAAAATTTAATAATGCCAATGATGAACAAAGCAAGAAAACAATTTAAAAAAACTGTTATCACCAATTGCATAATAATTAAAATTACATTGTTTCGTTATTATAAAAACTCCAAGTAGCACAAATGTGATTAGCATAATTTAGATCCCCATGATATTTTGATAGCCTTAAGTAAAAAGTAAGTAAAGTAGCCTGTTACAATCCCACTGGTGGGAATAGGCCTCCTCTCTCCGTTTCTGGAGAGAAGGATTGGAGCTATGACCTACCACGCTGCTCCAATCCGGATTAGTAGGTTACACATATCTCCAGATTTCTCTAGGGATATGCAGGTTTCCTCACGATGTTTTCCTTCATCGAAAAGCGTGTGATTAATTGCAATTATCAATTAGACACATGAGTTTTAATACAAAAACTCATTGGTGCCTGCCTGGTTTTGAACTCGTGTTCCCCTCGAAAGAGTCGCACGGTCTCACCGCTGGGCTATTACAGCTCACAGCCTTACGAATACTAAAATTATACAGAAATAAATAACGAAGTAGATATGATCTATAAAAACTGTAATTAAAATGATATGATTTGACTTTGCAGAATTACCATAAAAGCTCTTAACAAGGCCACTTCGAAGAACACAATTTAGACTGCATTAACATTTTAACGGCCTCGCCACTCGCGGAGGAAATCTATGCCAACAACAACACTATTGTTATTGTTTTCAATAAAAACAACGCTCTTCATTGTCTTGGAAGCAGAATTTTCTCTTACCGCTTTATTATTAAAATTGATATCGTTACCTGAAACAAAAAATTGAAGATAATATTAACTTTTAACTTTTCCTTATAATTAAATTATTCCTCCCTTTATTATTTTAGCATAATTACTTCAAAATATTTTCTTAGCAGCGATTTTTAGAATTTTTAGAGAGTTGTGAATTAAAATTTTAATACTATTTATCAAAAACCTGAGGACCTAAAAGTAGAATGATATTACCTGACAGTTGGTAATATTTTACAATCCACTATCAAAGTAAACCATTGCGGTATACTGTGCTAATGGAAACAGATCATATTTGACTGGCCCGTTGGTGCAGTGGGTAGTGACCCTGCCTTCAGCTCCGCGGGTCGCGGGTTTGATTCCCGCCGAGGGCCAACATTTTCTTTAAAAAAATTGTTGGTTTTTCGAGCTTGGGTGTTTATTTGTATTTAAGTATGTATTTAAAATTATATATGTAGTATATCTACCAGCTGTCCGTCACCCATAACACAAGTATTAAGTTGCTTATTTTGGAGACGGACGACCGTGTGTGTAAGTGTCCCATATATATTTATTATTTATTATTAACTAAGGCATTACGATTTGTCGTGGAGCCTATCCTGCTGATGATGTTTCAGTTACGGGGCGATCGTACGTACGATCGTAGAGATTGTCTTAGTGAATTTGTGTATTGCTTATGTGGTATGTTGTTGGTGGCGGCGTCTTTTGATACCTGTGGTGGCATGTATAAGGTATGTGAACGTTGTATGCTTCCTACACTTAGCATTTTACAGATTTACTTAAAAACGCAGATTATAGTAAAATCATGATAACTTCTTAATTAAGGCTTTTCAAAATGTTGGATTCATTTAAACCAATATTGGCAGAATACAGTAATATTTCTACATACAGCCAGTAATATTTCTGATAGAGATTCAAATCAGAGACCTAAATCAGCGCTGTTATGATTGCGGTTAGGTAATCTCACCGACGCTAATTTTCAATTTATTACGCGAGATATCTGTAATTCCTAATTGCCTTTGAAATTAGTTATCGTGGGAAATAATTGGGGGTATTTCAATGTATAACAAAAAAATAATTAAGTAGGTCTATTCACATTATCCTGGCCCTTATCCCACTCTAAGTGAGGTTGGCACAACATATTGTCACATGATTTGGCTAGGTATTTTGCAACTGACCGCCTGCCTGACGTCAACTAACCTTAGTCGCATTTTAGGACGCCTCGGTAAGAAATGAGGGTGGTCTGTTCTACTCAGCCGGATACCAAACGGCGGTAAGTAGATCTATAATTAAAATTCTTTATTTTGAAAATGATTTACGCTCTCCTTTTATAAAAAAGCTTAAATTGAAATTGCAACCAGCAACCCACTAGATGAGATTTTAATCTTTTTTTAATGTATTAAACAAATATATATTATATAAGTAATTATTTTTGAAAAGAGTGACCGCCGAGTTTTTTTGTGGTTCTTCTTGGTTAGAGCGCCTTTCCGAACCAGTGGTAGCTTCATTATAATTTGATGATTCAAAAGTGCTAAAATAAATTACTAAATAAAGAATTATTCAAAATTTGAATATTTATTTAATCCTTTAATGATAAAATGATAATATGATTGAATATGATAATTCAATACATTATCAAATTCAATCATTTTATACAATAACGAAATCAGTAACATAATCATGTAAAAACGCCTGGTTTATATTCACAATATTTTATGGAGCTCAGTTAATGTGCCTTGAAAAAAGTAAAATAATAACATAATATAACACTAACTTAAATCTACCAGAATGGCCATGAAGTCAAATAATACCGTTGATAAATAGTTGTATAGCACTAAGTCCTACACGTAATAAACGATATAATAGTGTATAAACTTGTTTTATGATTACGTACTTTGACGAGTGACACATATTCCGCATTTTATCAAGGTTACTGTGATTCTATTCTGATCTAAAAATGTTTGTAATTAATTTTCAATAAAGAGAAAATGATTTACTGTATTGAGAAGATTTCTATTCATATTTCATACAAATAATAAATTAAAAAAATTCCAGATAATACTAAAAGAATTATGATCGGTTAGGTCAGGATTTATGCTATAGGCGTGGTAGTCTTTGAAATATTTTCCTGTTTAGATTAAGCTAAACGAAATCTTTAAATACTTCCAGACATTTTTAATGGAAAAATGATATAACTTTAATAAATGCTCCTCCATTTATATGTTGCGCTGAGTCTTACAAAAGTATCTTACTCAGTTGCTATAACTTATCACAAACCTTGCAAAGCCACGCTTTAATGAATATGAAAAAGAGTCTGCCTATTTATTGGTATGTCTTTAAAGTTAAAACGACTTTGATAAAGCGATTTACGATTATAAGTTATATACAATAATTTAACTAAAAGTTATGCTAGAATTATTTTGCTTAAATCCCCGGTTGTTAAACAAATCTATGTACTGCTAAGTTTAAGAAGCAAAAACCGTCATACCTTATACATACATGATTAGTTACCGCACGTATCACAAAACACCATCACCAACAACACACTACACAAGCGCTACACACATTCCCTACGACAATCTCAACGGTCCCTTCGCATCGTAACCGAAGCATCAGCAGGAGATAGGCTCCACGACATAATCTTAGACAGATTTTTTCTAAAACCTTTTTGCAAGATCGCATATTATGGCGAAGTAACGCCTACTTCTATAAATTATTTATATAATTTGTTATTTACGTCATTCAGTAAAATAGTATAAAAATTATGCTATTATTCATAAAAAAAATCAAAGACTTATTAGATTTATTAGATTTAACGATATAATAGCCGCCTGTTTTTCTTTTTCACACTTTTGGACAAAGACCCTGCCTATGAATATAAGGGAATAGCAGCTAAGACCATTTGCACGAATTCGAACTGGCTGCACATATCTCAGGAACACTCTAGGAACTTACAAGTTTTGCCACGTTTTCTTCCTTTTAACACATATCGTGCGATAGAACATGTCATTATAAATTGTAATTATTAAGCATCTAAGTATTTTTTATACAAAAGTCATAAGTGCCTGCCCAGAGTTCGAGTTAAACTCTATATATAAGAAACGTTTAAATCCAACAATTCAAATTATAGTGGTTGAAGTCAAAGGGATAGGTATTTAATTTCGATCAGAAAGATTCCCAAGAAGACGGCAATTTTAGTAAATTTGTGGGAAAATCAACCGTTTTGTAGACATATTCGATGCTCTCACTTTTAAGTATTGGTTCTGTATTCTTGACTCGGCATTCTTCGACGCTTTCTCACGGTGCACGTCTCACGCCACGAAACGCTGCAATGCTGTTTTAGATACCGTAACGGACCAGATACTGAATAGAACGACTCATAGATCTCTTTATTAAAAGAGTGAAACAAAAAAATTAAACTTTCGTACTTTAACGGCAGTATTACTTATTGTTTTTGGTTCTTACTAAGATGAGGTTTTTATTTAACACAAATGCGATCACACCGACTTTCGTTATAATATAGATTCAATTGCATTCTACGTCAATTAAATTTTCATTTTAATAGTCGATACAAAATGTTTAATGTGCCATTTCAGACTCCTATTTTTGTACCACTAATATAAACTGAAGACAGTAGAACCTTGGTAACATAAATCTCGATAATGTAATTTCAATGTTGTCCCTCAATAACATAAAGAGATGTTGCGACGCACCCTATAACCTATAACTATCTGTCAACTCCAATAATTGTAATGGAATGTACATACATACATACATACATTAAAAAAAATGGAATTTACATTAATGAATTAATGTACTTGAACATGTTCACCTAATGTGTCTTAAAAATCCTAACTTTACTTGCGGCGACGATTAAAATGACATCTTTTTAATATTCATTAGTTTTTTTAATCACTTTTAAGAAAACATCTCAAGTTAAAATCCGTTCAAAATGAAAATTAACAACACCAATATACACCGATAAATTAAAAAAGCAATAAAAAAGGGATACATTTACATTCTTACATAACATTATTTACTACTTACACACATTCGGATACAAATACATAGTATTAAGTCACGATAAAAGCCCTTGGTAAGTTAACGACTTAAAATATTATATACCCATGATATATAAATATTATTTCCCTTGGATTTTAACTTATCGAGGTTCTACTGTGTAACAAGAATAAACATGAATTATTAATAGATGTCAACAGATATCTGCGACTGTCGATTCCCTTCATCGGACATATGTCGAAGGTACTGTAACAAATGAAAGGTACAATATCTTTGCATAATAGTTTTGATTAGATAAGAGCATGGCCTAGTATTAAAAAAAAAGTAACATTAGATTAGATTAGATTAAATTAGGATTAAGAAGTTATATAACTGGTGTAACATATCTCTTGATATGAATTATTTCATTATAACTTTTAAAAAATATATTTTTCATTATTGTTGAAGCTGTAATAACGCACTATCCAGGTTTCGTCACGATGATTACCTTCACTAAAAAGCGTGTGATAAATTGCAAATATCCATTAGAGACAAAAATTTTAACAAAAAACCGTGTCTGCCCAGGGATAAAATAGTGACCATTCGGAAAAGTCGCACCGCTGTGCTATCACAGCTTCTATATCGGCTTAAAGCTTAGACACCGGTGTACCCTATAAGATAAAAAAAACCGCGTTTCTATTTCATGAACATGGAATAAAAGCATATTTCAATATTGAGGGTAGTTAAGATTTACGAAACTTTCCCGAATTTTCGAAATTTTGAACATAAAAGTTATTGCGAGTTAACCGTGAGAGATAGAGGCATGCTATCGCGGACTTTTTTGCACGCGACTAAAGCTCCAAGCAAGTGCGCGATCTCGTAACACAATTTACATAATACCTAAACCATCCGGAAGTATTGCGCTATTATTTGGTGAAAACCGTACGAAAATCCGTTCAGTACATTTCGAGAAAATCGATAACATACATACAGACATCTTTTTGGACTTTGTTTTATAATAAGTATATAGATTAAAAACGATCTAATCCTAACATTATACTACCTTACTATACCTTAAAGTCGCAAATTATTAGGTGTTTAAATCGGCTGTTAAATTGTAACAGTAAATACAGCACGCGTTAAAATGTTAATTCGGAGTCATTTACTGCGCGCATAATTACAAATGTAAGTAAAACGAATTACACATACAGGCGTAATGATTGCTGAGGCGGCCATAAATACAGAGTGAAGGGTTCGTTGACTGTACAACATCGGATGCGGGCATCAGACGGATAGTTTCCTAGCTTTTAGGCCACGGACTGTTGCACAATTGTCAGTAGGAAGCTTTCCATATTTACTTTGTAGACCCCCATTTTATCGTAATGTAGCTTTAGTCGGACTATAAATGACACAGGTCAACACGAATTTTGAGTCTGAGTTCTGTACCTCTGATTTTGATTACGTATGCCTAACTATAGAAAGAAAAAATATTTTTATCTTATAAAGTTTGCTTTTGTAGAAACCAGAACGAAATTTAAAATTTCCTAAAAAAGGCCATTTCCCAACTTCGATCATATTTAAAATGAAAATATTGAATTATATTAAATTATATACTTATATTTTTATTAATTTTAATTATAAAATACGGCACAAATTAACATAAAAACTCGAAAAATTAATATAAAAAAAAGCTTTAAAAGTGAATACATTTGGTTTTTCTTGTATAAAATTCCGAACTTTCTCGTATGAGCGAACTTTCTTGTATGAAATGTAATCACCCATCATGTTCTCATTATATTGTCCTTGATATCGTTGTTCAAAGTTCATTATAACCTGGTGGAAGCGTTCTCCTTGCTCTTCTGAATATTCACCTAAGTTATTTTTGAATTTGTCCAAGTGCGCATGTAGCATGTGTACTTTGAGTGACATTCTGCATCCCATGACTTTGAAGCTGTCAATCATATTAGAAATAAGCTCTTTGATTACAAATGATGAAATGATGAGAATTATCTCATCCTTCCTGCCTTAAAGCAGTCATTCATGGGTTCCTACCAAGGAACCCATGAATGACTGCTTTAAGGCTGAGCCACGCTTGTTTTTCATGAGTATTCAGGAGCTGTAGAAATTTTTCACTTGCCATTATTTTCTTTATTTGTAGACCGACGAAAATGCCAGCCTTAATTTTAGCCTCTGACACTTTTGGAAAAAATGATTTTAAATATTGAATGGCCTCAGAGTCTTGACGAAGTGCCTTAACGGACTGCTTCCTGAGACCTAATTTTATATGCAGTGGAGGCATTAAAACACAGTCCGGCTCTACAATCGGTTTATTTTTGACATTATGTTGTCCGATTTGAAACTCCCTACGTTGAGGCCATGAGTGCTGCTCGTAGTGAAGTGCATCGGCTCTACTATCCCATAAGCAAAGGTAACACGGATATTTAGTGTATCCCCCTTGCATTCCTACCAGAAAACCAACCATTTTGAAATATCCTATCACGGGCCAGGCATACTGGTTATATTTTAAAACTGCCATGATACTCTGCTACCTCCCACTTCACACCCCGATCCCCTCCACCCCTCTCTTGCAACATAAATAGAACAATTTTCCAAAAAATCTGCTAAAACACAATATATTTAGTTTTCATTAAATAGAGCACAAAAGCAAACTTTATTAATTTACCAATGGATTTTCTGTTAACTTTTTTATATTATAATCAGAAAATACTCACTAAATAATAGACTCAAAAAAAATATTTTTTTTTGTTGACCTGTGTTATATACTACGTTCGATTTTCCTGCTGTCTTCCGTTTTCCATATCTGTCTAGAAATTATAAGTTGAGATATATTATTGATTTCTTAGCTTAAAAGGCCTCTATTCGAGCCTTAATAAATATATTAATTAAAGAAATAATTTCATATAAATTCTTGGGTAGCATATCGACCTAAATTCCGCTCATTTTGTTTGTGTGTACACAAAAATAATAATCAAAAGACTGTTTGGACAATTTTGTCCTGATGAAGCTTCGGTTGCGAGGTATTTCGCCCCGTTCGATTGATGGATTTTGTGATGGTGAATGTGTGTAGTGCTTGTGTATTGGGGGGGCAGTGGTAGGCGTTTGTAGTGCATGTGTTTTCGGAAACCTTGCATGTACCAGGTATAAAAACGGATAGCACACTCTACATTTCTTCTTCTTTGCGTGCCTCTACAATGAAGATTGGCAGTTAACTCTGCATATGCCTTCCCTATTTGTAGCCAGAGGAAAGAGACTCTACATTTAGCATTATATATATTTTTTATGTTTACTTTATCCCAGATTATAGCAAAATAATTTATTATTAGTTTAGTAAGTAGGCATATTTTACAGTATGCGTCGTCATTTATTATCTATACTAATATTATAAAGAGGAAAGATTTGTGTTTGTATACATGTGTGTATGTATGTATGTTTGTAATGTTTTCACGCATAAACTAATAGGCCGATTTCAAAAATTATTTCACCAATGGAAAGCTGCTTCTTTACTGAGCAACATAGGCTATATTACATTTTCAAAAAAAATAGGGATCCCTAATAAAATTGAAATAAGGTGTGAAAAATTTAGTCATAGAAATCTGTCATCGCGTGCGCTGCGGAAACTATTGATGATAGAACAAAAAATGTTCTACATTATTATAAAACGTATCAATATCTAAAAAAAGGTCCATGATACCATATTTCTAATTATTATAGTTTTGCCAATATAACTACTTTTCTACATTGTAAAAGTTAATGTGAAGTTGAAAGTGGCGACAATAATCAAACCATAATATTTAAATCTCCGTATTAATCCTTATCCTTCTAAATGATATTTTATTTAAAACTGTTCAATACCTGTAAATACTTTTTAAATTAGTAAGATCAGACATTCCAATCAAAAAATGTAATGAATTTAAAAATGTCAATATAAAGAAAATAATGCAATAACAATTGTAGCTTGTTGTATTTGTGTACCTATGTATACCTTCCGGTTAAAAAATTATTTTGCCTATTGATATATTTAGTCCCAGGACCAAACTTTCGATTTACAAAAATAATTCTATAGTCTGACTTAGTAAACTTTCCAGTACCACGAGATCGGTATATACGCGGGTGAAACCGCGGAGAATTGCTAGTATTTTATATTTGTAATTTGTTGGAGTGCGAAAAGGAATCTACTCGTCTATAAAGAAATTCTCTTTAGTATTTATTACGTTACTAGAAGCCACGTCAAATGCTTTATGGCCTGCAACGTTCAGTCGTTACGCATAGTAGGCCTGAGCTATTCAACACTTATGTTATGAAATAATCTAAAAACTATTCACATAATGAAACAGATGCACTTCTTGTTATATCACATTAAATTAGCCTAAGTAGAAGTTGTTAGCGCATCTAATTGTGGTATAACAACTGCTTGAACAAATAAGAGAATGTAGTAGTTAAGAAATATTAGGAGATTTTATCTTTTTGATGATCATATGTTTTAAGGTCATTCTATGATGGGCGCTTCTTAGCATTAAGTGAGACGATAGCTTTTATATACGTTCTTTTAGATACAACATTACAACTTCATAATTTGTTACGTTTTTTGAACTACTGACAGTTGCTAATCACCTAATCACCCCATCCGAAGAAAAGTTACACGCATATGTATCTATAAGTATTTTCATAGAACATGTAACTTTATTCTTTGGATGGGGCGTAATGTTTACTACATATTCTTAAGTCAGTATTATCAATTTTTTTAACTCTTACTAACTGGGTAGGCGAAACTCTTATATGTACATCATGTAGCCATTTTTTCTAAATTATTGTTTAATGAGCACAAGGCAGACCAATACTTCAACTTTTGTGATTAGAAAGAAACGTATTCTGCATTCGCTCATCACAACCTACTTCACTTTTTTCTCTTATTGCATTGCGAATTTCGTGATCGGTGACGTGTACAAAATTTGTACGCGTGCCATTCCTGCTCTATAGTATATTCAATAGTTATTATTGTTATATAAATAGTGTGCTACTGAACCGCACTGCTACATGTATAGCAAAGTAACAGCACGTATTATTGTTTCTCTGTTTAAACTCTCTCTCTTAAAAAATATATATATAAAGAGCCACCAAGCCCATCGAACGCTTGGTAGGTTACAGATTTCATTAGATTTTCCTACACTGTCAAGAGGATATCAATTATTTCTTCATTTATTTTATTTTCACGAAACAAGTCATCTAGAGAACAAAGGCTAAGGAAGGGCTATAGAATAATAAAACCTTGTTACCACCTTTTCCCACGAGTCATTATGAGCTTCTTTTTGGCCCTTAAATTTTTGCAGTGGGTACGAGCAGGACTATAACTAGAAATCTAAACTTTTATTAACTTAACTGCCTTGAAAGATCGAGTTTTATAAATACTTCAGCAAAAAAACTACTGAGTGATGATAATATGTAAAAAAAGTTTAATGACATTATTTTGCTATAATCCGCGATTAAACTGGCCACATTATTTGCAAAATAAAAGGAAATTAATATGAATCGCAGATTATAGCAAAACAATTTTATTACTTTAGTATTATTGTTCTCTGCAAAGTTACGCTTAATTCTATAATAGTTGAAAGTTTAAGTGATAATATACAATATTTTGTGTAAATTGTTAGATATATGACGATAATTATTGAAATTTTCGCAAAAAGTCATTTTTTGTCTTACGTCCCATGATAATAAAATAACCGTTGTTTACAAAAATACAAGGATATCTTATTAATGTTGCGTATTAATATACAATAATAGTGAAAGAAACTAATATGTAATAAAAGATTATAGAAAATTTCGAATGTACTATGTTTAAATTTCTTTTAACTTTCGAATTTACAGATACGGCAATACTTTTAATGTAAACAGAAAAACTCAATTTCACAGTTTATTTTTATTACCAGAAAATTCCGCTTCATTAATTCTGCAAACCATGTCCTCTAAATACAATAGAGGCAATCATCATTTCAATACAAGGAAAAAAGGCCCAGAAAAAATCTTGTTATTATACGTAGTTGAATGGTCCATGAATACCAGGTAGACTGGTGAAACGTCACAATGTATCCGAGATTTGGGGATGAATAGTGATACAATGAATGGGACAAAGCTGATACAAACCTTGCTTCCTTTGATTGTTAATAGATGCTTGGGTAGCGACCGAAAAACATATTGTACGCGGGCTGTAATATTCTGCGTTGGTTTGCAGAAAGGGAAAACTAGCGTAAAATCGGTACGTGTATACGATAATTTGAGGGAATTGTAAGTTCCTTAGTAAAGTAAAAAGTAAAGTAACGGCCTGTTAATATCCCACTGCTGGGAATAGGCCTCCTCTCTCCGTTTATTGGAGAGAAGGATTGGAGCTAAGACCTACCACGCTGCTCCAATGCGGATTGGTAGGTTACACATATCCCTAGAATACTCTTGGGATATGCAGGTTTCCTCACGATGTTTTCCTTGACCGAAAAGCGTGTGAT
The DNA here is from genome assembly GCA_947086505.1 of Morpho deidamia. Classification (NCBI taxonomy): domain Eukaryota; kingdom Metazoa; phylum Arthropoda; class Insecta; order Lepidoptera; family Nymphalidae; genus Morpho; species Morpho deidamia. The sequence goes on along the minus strand of CAMTZC010000007.1, from coordinate 9,018,707 downwards.
AAATTGTAAATATCAATTAGACACATAAGTTTTAATAGAAAAACTCATTGCTGCCGGGATTCGAACCCATGTTCGTCTCTAGAGAGTCGCACGGTCTCACTGGGCTATCACAGCTTCAAGTTACGTAGTACCCGGCATTAAATAATGCACATCGATGTTTAGAATGAAACAGCCGGCCAGTTCGGTGTCGTAGAGCGTTGTCACTGTCACTCAGTTAATATATTACGTTTCACACGGGTTCGTCGGTCTGTGCGATAGAGAAAATGCTCTATAAACTAGAATCTAGCCGATTTCTCTCTCTAAGCCTCGATGTGCATTATTTATTTCCGCGTACAGCGTCAGCATTAGGCAGCGGCAAGCAGTAGCTAAAGTAATCGCACTTCACAATGCGACACAGGGCATTAAATTAAGCACTAATATAGACAAAAAATATAACTGGTTTTAAAATCAAGGGAAGCGCGTTCAGGGGTGTTTCGCCCAAGTGTTTAGTTGTATTTGCACGATCGCAACCGTGTATCGGTGATAGGAAACGTAGCTTAAATTGTGTATATTAATAGTAAATTATTCGTTAAAATATGTTTATGAGTTTGTTAGCTTGTAAGTGATGCATTATATTAATAAAACTGCAAGCGTTCCAATAATGTCCGATATAAATGACGACGATCAAATCACAGTTTCCAATAACAGTTATGTTCCAATAGTTATAAAGACGAGGTCTCACTTTTTTGACATCGGTTAATGGTTTCAACAAGCCCGATCATTCTCCAGAAAGGCATACATAGAACCTATGACCAACAGTAGATAACGTTACAAGACTACGTAAAAAAGTATATGCGAGGTATCTCATTATAAATGTGCATATATACATAAGCAATTATAAAGGCAGATAAATGTAATGTATAAAAGAACATTTTGTTTGTAACATTATCTAACCTTGTACCACAAAATATGACGAAATCTTTCACCAACAGTGGTAGCAAGTTTTAAATATATGAAATACCAGTAATTAATAAAAAAATTCAACTAACATAATACCACTAAAAAGTAGGAAAATTTCCAAAGAAAATATATGTACCGTGTCAAATTATTGTTACCAACGTCGCGAAATAAAATACTTCAATATAGCGAAGTCATTAAGCATGCATCGTAAAAGCGAGCGGATGCAATAGTTTTCAAAGTGTAATTAACAGAGTTATATAGGTCATACTACGAACAAGAACTAATCAAGCTAGCGTACCCAACTTCAATGCAAAATTTCCTTTTGAATACAGTTATTGTTGCCGCCAGTTCTCGTTTGTACGTTGGATGTATTTCTCACTAACAAAGATGACATTTTGACTAAGATAAACTTCTTTATCACTTTTGTAAAAGGGTGTTTTAATTGTGTCTTGCTAATTAGGGGTGAAAGTTTTGCTAATACTGGTTAAAGCTTTTTGATACAGCCACCGCCACACTAGCAGCGATAAGTAAAATAATTTTCGGACATTTTCGTTATTTTGAACATAAATATGTACAAGCCCATGATGTTGTTAATACAATAGATATTATAGGCAATAAAGACTAATTCTGGACGGTTCATTTTGTATGGAGTAAAAAATGCATCGAGTGGCGATGACTTGTTACTTTGTTCTTTTTCAACTTGAGGTAGAAAATAACTCTGCAAGTAGTCGGTTTGGTTCAAGATATATATCTTGAATAGGATGATCTTTTTGGATTCCGAATTGGAAAGGAAAATTATCGGTTCTGAGCTGCTGCTAATAGTGTAAGTGTGTATAGTTCTACGATGGCCCGATTATCAGTTATAATTTGATATACAGGTTTCTGAAGGAGATCGCGAATCCGTCACAAACACATTTGAGTGGACGATTCCTTCAAGAGTACTAAATAGCTTATGGCCTGTTGTGTCACTACGATATACGATATACGATATACTTAGCTTGACAGTTGAATGTTGAAGAGATTTTTAATTGATTTTAAGTAAATTTTATGAAATACCATATTTAGTAGTGTGATTGAGAAAAAAGCCCTTAGTAAACATTATCCTTTTTTTATTAAGATATAACAGGAATACGAACTCTGAACCTCTGTCGTGTTAAAAAAGAAACAGCACCATTGCCACAAAGGTCGACTAATATTGTTTTAATAAGAAAACCTGTTAACGACTAAACCAGGTCAAATTAGATATTGCGTCAAGGGTTAAAAGCAAGTGTTGACAAAGATTTACGTATACAGATATCAAAAAAAGTTCTGCATACATATGTATGTGAGTTATATACAACTTTATAAGAGAACTTTGTCACTTTAATTTTATTTTATTGCTTTTCGGTTCAACTTTGCTTATCCTTTTTCGTTTCCGACAGTTGCGAGATTTCCCGTTCTTATTTATGACTGTTCAGTGCCCCATAGTGATGAAATCTTATGGTAACTGATGATGTTGTATAAATTGTGTCAGCTTGGCATAAGTAAAATTATCCAGCCCTTGAACTAAATATATACAATATATCTAAATCTACTATTTCTAAAACAGATATACATAATAAATTGTTAGTTATCAATCATATTTCATTGGACATAATTATAACAAAAACATTATTTATCTTGTACTTGTTAGCCATTATTGGATAAAAATGAGAATATCTATATTACTATGAAAACGGCTGATAGTCTGGAAATATTGAAAAAGGATTCATGGGTTTTACATCTTACTGATAATAAGTAAAACTGGGTTTCTATGCGGAAATTTGGAATGATATTCAAAAAATTAAATTTTTGCAACTTAACATTAATATGGGATTGATATTATAACAAAATAAAAACATTGTACGATATCCGATCCTACCGAACACCTTTTTTGAATTGCTATACGATATGATACGATGAATTGTATTTTATTCAATAATTTTTTTTCTACCATCTAAAACGAAGCCTAGGGGCGAGGCTTTTGTAAAGCAGGTAGAGCAACCGCTGTCAATCGAATACCCCAATACGAACACGTGTTTAAAATACAATAAATCACACGACGTGAGGTATAAATCGTTATCGATTTCATGAATGATAATGTATAAAAGTTTTATATGAAATAATATCGCTCATGGGCTGCGATAGAGGCAACTCGAAAAAACCGTGTTTTGGACCAGGTTTAGGTGTAAATGTTAAAATACACATAATTTTCAGGAGCAATACCGGCAAAACTCATAATTCAATATTACCGTTCGTTTAAGTAAACTAAAGCATTTTTTATGCATTTGCCTAAGCAATGAAAACTTTATACCCATTTATCTCAAAACATGATTTTTTGAGTTGTGCCACTTGGTCAGCCCATGAGCGATATCTCTAGACATCTTTTTTATCTTACAAATAAACGTCATATTAAATGCTGCCTTACTCACTTATTCTATATATCAAGTAGGATCACTAATAAATAACTTGCTACATATAGTAGAGAAGACTATTGAAAGTAAAAAGCCTAAGATAATTTAATTTACTCGTTTTTTGTTTCGTGCTGCATTGCTCAAAGTCCGTGAACTTTGATGATTGCCAGCTTCCCGTAAGAGACGATTCCACAAGCAAAAGATTACCTCGAACTGTTGAAGGGACAAATCATTTTAAGTTTAAATTGAACGCATACAGGGCTGTGTTTGATCTTAAACATAAGTTGAAGCAAAACTTATGTTTAAGATCAAACACAGCCGTTGTAAGAATTCACAGCTATCAGTTAAAGAAAGACTAAATGGCTTAATGGTTAGATTGTGAGATTTTAACAGCATTCATATAAAAGTATTCAAAACATAAAGAACCTTTAAAAATTTTCTTTTAAAACAAAAACGGATTTATAAACTAGAATCCCTATGCGCTTTTAAACGAAGACGATATCTCCAAATTTTGGAAAAATCTAAAATAGGTGTATGTTAAACGCAAAACCGTACTGAAGTGTGTGAAGTCTAATTGCCATATCTGTCTAAAAGAAAAAACAAACAAAAACAATTAGCTTTAATAAGAAGCCCGTGTCATTTAATTATCACTGCTAACTTTGTTTTTTTTTAATAAATATTTTAATGAAATACTATAAATCGAATTAACAAAAATAATTCCCGACCCAATAATTAACTTACTGCCTTCATTAGTGACAATCGATAGTATTAATGACTCTAGTTATTAATTCACCCGTGTATTTTATATAAACAGTTAATAATGACCGTCTGCATATTTTCCTTGTTTGTCAAAGTTATTTTCCTTATTTTGACGGCGTCTACTATGCGATCACTCGTCCCACGAAAGTTTCTTATATTTAGTCCGATTCTAGCAGGCCTACCATTTTTTTTACTACAACTTTTAATGCGACTCAATTGAAGACGTAAACGACGACCGCGAACCGCTTTCTTTTCGTAGGTACCATGAAATGTGAATTGCATTGGGGTCGTAATGTTTGAAAAGGATAACGTTATATGAACTATAGATAACTCTGTCTCTTTTACTCACATGTTCTTAGGACGAATTCCGAACGCTCATTTAGCAACGACTTAAAGCGTGCGTCTTTAAGATGTCATGGTACGAAAAAGCAAAACAATTTCGTTTATGTCTTCAATTGAGTCGCAATAAGAGTTCATGGTAGGCCTGCTGTTCTGGTAGGAACACGGCCTCGGCGAGTTACAATCTTTTTAATAAACCCATGGGTTTAATCTAATCTTAGTAAAAGTTAAACATTACTCTTTCTTGTACCTTTTCGATTACATAGTATGTGAGTCGTCTGATTTTTAAGCATCAAGATAATCTAAATTAATATTAAGAAAAACGTCATTACTTGATTTACAACCATAAAGATTCTTTAAATTTTATACTTAACTAGGTTTTATCCACAACCTCGTTCGCGAGGACTGTATGTAGTTTTGGAATAAACAGTTGCTTCTATTACTCTTCAACCCTGCAAATATCTTCGTCAGATCGATCCGGGACTGGGAGATATTTATCCTTTTCTCGAGTGCATAGTTTTATTATTTTAGTAAATAAGATGTATGACTTACTAGAATTATAAATTAAAATAGTTAGTTAAGTTTAACCAATAAACAAGAACTGAAGTATATATAAAAACTTTCTTTTAAAAAAACTGTTTCCGCGTAAATTACCTTACAGCATAATATATAACCTATCTCTTTAATTTACATTCTTGAGAGATAGAGACAGACTATCGCATTTTTAGTATTAGTAAGGATAAGGATATATTGGTCACTAAAAAGTAGGCACATCAAAATAATATTGCGATCACTAAGTAAAAGATCAATTCAACGACCCAGTGAGTTACATCCAAATAGAGCAAAAAAGCAGGTCTGTAATTCTTACAAAACACTCCTCTGAGTCACTCTTTGTTATACCGAAAACCTGTTTTCTTAAAAAAATGATGTGCCGAGCTGACCTGCGTATAAGTAAAACCCGCAAGCTCGTTACAGGAATACTTGTGTGGGTGCCAGGTTTGATAGAATGTATCTGATAATTTGTGTGTGCGAGCGAGCGAGTCGTAACCTGTTCGGCTTGGTTGAATGAAGAGTGGCAAAGGCGAGCTACTTTCTATCTGTACGCATGGCTTAAGTTGTTGTGATCGTATTAGTTAGATCCGTGGCGTTTCGCATGAACTTGTTTTACGATTGCAAAATCTGCATCTGTAACGCAACAACTCTAATATACGGTATCTCTTTTTGACGTTCATTCATAAATGCATGCAGAGCTATCATATCACTATTAGCTTTTGCATGGGACGATTTTTCCAAAGAGTAATTGAGAATAATTAGGTAGACTATAGAAGATTTTAGGACTAAAGTTACGAAGAAGGAGACCTATTCCTCGTAGTGGGTTAACCTTCCCGCTGTTGGGCAGGCTGTTACTTTACTGCCCTGTGGCAAGTCTTTAACTCCGCAACAAAGTGTCGCAATGACTAATCAAAGTCATACATCAGCCCTCCACTACGCGTGGCCCTAAACCGTGGTCCGGCCTCACAGGAGGCACCCTTAGGACGACATTCCCCGACGCTAGTAGAGCTTCTGCGCTCTGCTCTCTGCATTTCGCAACCTCGACGATGCTTCTGCGCTCGAACGTCAAGCCCGGTGACGCTGTAAAAGCCGTTAGGGCTAACAGCATACAGTCAGTTCGAAAAAAAAAGTCTTTAACATTTGTTTTTGAATCAAAAAGTCAATGCTGATCAATGCATCATGCAGTCGTTTTCGTGGTCTTACTTTTTCAATTGTGTGTTAATACTTATTTGTAATACAATCAGATCTACACAGTTTGAATCTTTAAAAAATCATTTAAGTTAAATAGTAGTCTGATAAAAACTAGCGCAGTTTTTCTAAATCCGCATCTGAAATCTATAATGTAATTCCATTCTCGAAAATTTGTTTCCTTCGCACTGTGACAAGGTTTGATCACATCGAAGCCGAAAAAATAGCGAGAGGGTGAAGCGTGGTTTAGAAAATGGTTTATAGTGACATAGATTCGTTCCAAATCTACGCAATATATCACAACCAAGTAAAATGAAAAGACGCGGTTGAAAAAGCGAGTTGCAAAAAAGGCTGTTAGGTTTAGTTTAGAAAGAAGCTTGACTAAAGTACGATATATTTATTTTTTTGTAATACATTAAAGTATTAATTCCGCCAGATATTACTTTACGAATAATTCCGCCGTGTGGTATTCGGCTGAGCAGAATAGGCCACCCTCATTTCTTACCGAGGTGTCGTAAAAGGCGACTAAGGTAAGTTGATGTCAGGCAGACGGCCGGTCGTAAAACACGTAGCCAAATCATGTGACAACATGTTTATAACATGTTGTCCCGACCCCACTTAGAGTGGGATAAAGGCAGGAGAATAATAATTACTTTAAGAATAATTAAGCTTATTTTTTATTATTTGTACGTAGAATAAGTAAACTTAGAAACAAGATATTTGCACAATATATGCAAGTGTTCTTACGTTACAAACAAAATTCACCTTTTTCATTATTATATACATTGGTTATGTAAAAGTGTCGGGAGAGTAGTAACTTGGATTCTGCGTTAAGCTGACTTTTCACGTACACCCTATAACGAGCTGTTCGAGTGCCAAAACCAAAATCAATGGAAGAATATCAAGTAAAGTTTATTTTCTTGATTTTGATAATAGATAAATAACTGCTTCTTAATTTAATTTTAGTTCACCTAAATCTATACTTTTAACAAACACGGTTGGGAGGGTCGTTGTTAGAACCAAAATATCTAATGTTAAGAATGAAAAGAAGTATTTTGGATGGAAGTTGCTCGAATCTGAAACTTGGTTTAAGTCATAGAGTTATTATACTTAGAGTAGGTCAGCCAGCCTAAAATGTTCCTCAAGAATTCAAAAAAGAGAAATATGGAGAGAGTAAATGACGGTGATCTGTCTTTCATTTTCATGTGTGATTAACCAAAGAGAACTCACTGATACACACTTACCACTAGTTCGCACGAGATGATTTTTATCGCGCGTAAAAATTACGCCGAATTGAAACAAATGGGTATCCAGGTGTTTGCGCTTGCGTTAAGCCTTTATAGGAGGCTTCGTTTAGATAATAAAAAGACTTGTGAATACTGTTAAACTATATTGTTGATTGCAATTTAAAAGGAGTACATTGATAGCGTTAAGAAAAATTTGAATAAGTTTTGACAATTGATTTTAAAAAACGTATAACGACGTATGTGACGTTTCGCGTAGATGCCCACGATTGGTGCATGTCATCCGTATGGCCACAGATGATTATTAGGCCGCAACATGCCCCCGGGCTTGGAAACATCGGCTTCCAAGAGTTTAAGCATCCGTCGATTCCTTGTCATCTGGGGTAACCAAAGGACAGATTTTTTGGTAGGCGCGCTTCACGACTCCAGATGTAGTTCGGATTTCAGCTACTCTTGCGATCCCGTCCTTTCCTGGAATATTCCTGATAATGCGTCCAAGATGCCATTTCAATGGAGGGGAGTTATCTTCCTTAATAACAACAAGTGTGTTCGGTGCTAGTTCAGGTGTATTTTTTCTCCACTTCATTCGCGTCTGTAACTCGGAGACATACTCTTTTGCCCATCGACTCCAAAAGTGTTGTCGAATTTGTTCAACACGCTGATAACGGTTTAATCGATGTTCTGGAATGTCGATCAAATCGTCGCTTGCAGGCGCTGTAAGCGTACGGCCAACTAGGAAATGAGCGGGACTTAGCGGAAGGTAGTCATTTGGATCAGTGGACATAGGAGTGAGTGGACGGGAGTTCAGGACGGCTTCAATTTGTGTCAATACCGTGCTGAACTCTTCGAAAGTAAGATGTGCGTTACCCACCACGCGCCGTAGGTGGTACTTACAGGAACGAACACCTGATTCCCACAATCCGCCCATGTGAGCGGCGTAGGGAACAATAAATTTGAATTTTATTTGTTCGCTTTTAGCGTAATCTATAATATCAGAACTACAACGAGATAAAAATTTTGCAAAATCGTTCATTAGACCTACGAAATTCTTACCATTGTCTGAAAAAATCTCAGCAGGTTTACCGCGACGTGAAATAAAGCGTTTTAGGGCAAGTAGGTATGCATCAGTAGAAAGATCACAAACCAACTCTAAGTGCATGGCACGCGTAACAAAACAAATAAATAGGCAGATGTACGATTTAACAGTTCTGCTACCCCTACCTTTTCTGTCTAAAATGAGCACTGGTCCGGCATAGTCAACACCACAACGCATAAACGGAAAAGTAGGTGTAATCCTCTCCTTAGGAAGGTTTCCCATAAGAGGAGTAAGAGTGCGACCTCTTAGACGTGTACATACCACGCAGCTGTGTACAGTTTTTCTCGCGAGATTCCTGCCTGCAACTGGCCACCAAGCCTCGCGTAAACTAAATAATAACGCTTGTGGGGCAGCGTGCAGCAATCGTTTGTGTTCATGTCGGAATAAAAGTACAGTGAAATGATGTTTGCTCGAAATTAACACGGGGTGTTTTTTATCATAATCAAATTCCGAACAATAATTTAATCTACCTCCGACACGTAGAAGTTTGTCATTGTCAATGAATAAATTTAATTTACTTAAATTCTGTTTATTGTTTAGCGCACGATTACAACTTAATGACTTGTACTCAACTGGAAAGGATTCCAGTTGTGACAGTCTTGCCAAAAGTTTGTCCGCTTGTCCCAATTCATCGATACTGAGGGCACCCGACCGCCTGTTTGTCTTATTGCGCGTATTATATAAGAATCGTAAAACATATGCAGTAGAGCGTCTCAGCCGACTGAACTGAGAGAAACGTGTAAAATTTATAATAGACTTGTATTCGGAATTCAAGTCATCCCCGGCTATAAGAGATGTAATTTTGGATTTAGTTTCAGGCAAATCTGACTCAACCTCTTGTTCGTAACACGGAGATACATTTGCACAATCAAAATTGCCATCATGTAGAAAAGTAGGCCCTTCCCACCATAATTTGCTTGAACTAAGTTCACTCAAGTCCGAAACACCGCGCGAAACAAGGTCGGCTGGATTCTCCTTCCCGCTTACGTGACGCCAAGGAAGATCTTTAGTAAGTTCATGAATTTCAGCCGTCCTATTTTGTACAAATGTTTTTAAAACACTAGGTGGCATGCGCAACCAGCCTAGCACTATCGTGGAGTCTGTCCAAAAAAATACATAATCGAAATCACATCGAAGTGAATTTCGAACCTTATCGTATAACCGTGCACCGAGTAAAGCGCCACATAGCTCTAAGCGCGGTATGCTTACGGTTTTTAATGGCGCGACCTTACTTTTAGAACAAAGTAAGCGAACGGTTACGGCGCGACTATGATTATTAATTGAACGGATATAAACACAGGCGCCGTATGCAGTTTGCGAGGCATCGGTAAAAATATGCATCTCTTTATGCATAAAGTCAGTATCCATAATACAGCGAGGCACCCGAATAGATTGCAAGATTGACAGAGACGCAAGAAACCGGTTCCATGAGCGTGCGACGTCATTCGGCACCGTGTCATCCCAGTCTAATTTCTCTAACCATAGCCGTTGTAATAAAATCTTTGCTGTAATTATGAATGGACTTAGAATACCTAAAGGGTCGAAAATTTGAGATGCATACGATAGAATAACGCGTTTAGTAATTGGCTTATTGCTATCAGGTTTTATTTCCGTATTAAAATAAAATTCGTCGCTGTCATTAAGCCAACCTACGCCTAGCGTTTTGTGACCGCTATTTTCGCGAGAAGATATCTGTTTGCTAGCGCAAGACAAATCATTCGCAGGAGACTCGGATGACTCATCGCACGTGAAATTAAATATCCATTTACGAAGCTGAAAACAACCCGATTGTAAAGTAGTTGCGGTTTCTTTACATAGTTTTAATAATTGTTGCTTATCGTTCGAACCCGTGATCATATCATCGACGTAAAAATCTTCATTTATTGTTCTGCGGACGTCAGAATCTTCACAATCGATTGCAAGTTGTTTTAAACATCGTACACTAAGAAAGGGTGCGGACGCGGTTCCGTAAGTGACGGTGTTTAAACGGTAAACGCTAAGCGGTTGCGATGGATCGTCACGCCAAAGAATAAGCTGTAAATCACGCTGCTGTTCGATTACTGCGCATTGTCGATACATCTTCTCGATGTCCGCACACGCTACGTAAGCGTGCTGTCTAAAGCGTAAAAGAATCGAAATTAAATCGCCTTGAATAGGCGGACCGACCAGCTGGAGGTCATTGAATGAGGCTCCCGAGCTGGAAGCAGCACTAGCATCAAACACCACACGTAACTTAGTGCTGGTGCTGTGCTCACGAAATACGCCGTGATGCGGCATGAAGAAATGCGGTGTTCCGTACGACGAAACACGAGTCATATGCCCCAAACTTTCGTACTCGTGTATGAAATCGGCGTATAATTTTTTATAAGAAGGCGATCGCTGTAATCGCTTTTCTAGCGCTAACAACCGTTTTTTAGCTTGAGAGTACGAGTCGCCCAAGAGCTCGGGTGATGATTTTAACGGAATACTCACAATAAATCTTCCCTCACTATTGCGCGTAGTAGTACGAGAAAAAAGTTCTTCGCAAGCACGTTCCTCATCTGTGCGCGTATCCCGATCCCTAGGCAGCTCTTCGAGCTCCCAAAACCGTCGTAATTGCGTATCTATAGATTGCGTAAAATTACACTGGATACGGTTATCTTTACGCGTATTAAAATCGATAGAACCTGATATTATCCAGCCTAAATGTGTGTTTTGCAAATAAGGCCCGTTAGGTAACCTTATATTGCCATCGTTTAACAATTCCCAAAATTTATCTGCGCCTATTAAAATATCGATGTTTCGAGAATCGAGAAACTGCGTATCCGCGAGCTGTACATACTCCGGAATATTAAACTTAGCGCGTTCGTACTGTACGGCGGGCAACGTAGATGAAATCTGCGGTAATAAAAAACATTGAAGTTTAGTGGTGTAAGTGGTAATGCGCGACCTAATCTCAATAACGCAAGTTTGTGAACATTGCGTTACTGAGTCACCTACACCCCTAATATCGTGAGTGGACTGTATTAAATTTACTCTCAATAAATTGCAAAAGGACTCGGTTATAAAACAACGCTGACTACCGTTATCTAGGAGTGCGCGCGCAAGGTAATAGACGTTATGTTTACCCCGTACTTCGATTAACGCAGTTGACAATAAGACCGGCTGTAAACATGAATTATTATTTGCGAAATGTGAATGCAACTGCGCTTTGTTCACACCAATCGCGGCGATCTGTTCATAGGTGTCCGCGGGGCGAGGGAGTGCAGCGGGGACCGACGAAGGGCTTGCGCGGGCGCTCGTCATTAGTTGATTGTTATCGTATGATGAGTGCATAATAAGCGAGTTGTTAGATATAGTTACGTTATTAGAATCATCCCTATGAATAAGCGAGTTGTGTTTCTGGTTACACATCCTACAAGAACCGAACTTACATGCGTGAACAGTATGACCTGCGCGTAAACAGTTTTCGCATAGTTTATTATCGCGAATAAATTGTAATTTCGATTCCAAGTCAGTGTTAATAAACTTTGAGCAAGCGTATAGTTGATGATCGCCGTTACACATAGTGCATAACTTCTTAACTCGGGAGTGACGTTCGGGTGGATTAGTGGTGGAAACATTGCATTTTTGATTATAACTCGTGGATGGTTTCGCGATATTAACCTTTGTGGCATTATTATTGTGAGTGACTTGCAATGTTTCCAACATGTCGGCCCGATTTTTTAAGAAGTTAATTAGATCATCAACCTTTAAATTTAGTTTAGAATTATTATTGTTCGTTAATAAAGTTCCCTTATGTTGCTCCCACTCGCGCTCGGTCGTTTTATCTAATTTTGACACAATAATAAAAATAATTAGCGTATCCCAGGAGTCCGTTGGCTCACCGAGAATCTTTAGTGCACGTAGATTTTTTAAAATAGTGTCAATTAGGTTGCGAATTAAAGAAGGAGACTCTTTACTCAACGTCTGTAAATTAAATAATGCTTTGACGTGATTATGAATTAGTAATCTGCTATTATTATAGCGATTGAGTAAAAGTTCCCAAGCAACTGCGTAATTGTCGGATGTAAATTCTAATGCATCAATTACTAGCTGTGCGCTGCCCTTTAGCGATGACTTTAGGTAGTGAAATTTTTGGATACTAGTTATATCGACTGAATTATGAATTAGTGATAGAAACGTATCTCGGTACTCTAGCCAGTGCTCATATGATCCGTCAAAGGTAGGCAATTCAATAGTAGGTAATTTAATAGATTGGAACTGATTATTAAAACCTGTAGGACATGATGTGATCTCACTATTAGTGCTACTACTACCGCTTAATAATAATTCAGCCCTAGAAAGGGTGCTGTAATAGGTGTCTTCAAACTGTTCTCGTTGTAATAACTGATCTTCGAGATCCTCATCGCGTATACTTTCTTCGATTTTAGTTTGAATACTATTAAATTCGTTAAATAGGCTTGTAGTACCTTGAATGCGTAATTTCAAATCTAAACGGCTTTGGGGGGTTATAGTATCTTTAGTATTGAAATTATTAAGATAATTAATGAATTTAGTTAATCTACCTTTTAGAATAGCACGTTTTTTAGTTAATTCGCGTATTAATAACTCTTGATTATTATCACTGAGTAAAACCTGGGGAGATTTATCGCGAGATGACATTTTAGAGAGTAATAAAATTTAAACTTACGTTACTTAAAGCACTTACGTGATCTGCTGAACAAACCTCAATATCTTGCGAAGGTTTTGCAGTATTGTAAATGTAACGGAAAACTGAAATTGAGCACAGTATTGCACAAGGGAAATTAGGGCAGGATAGGTTCGTGGATGATTGGTTGACCGTATCGAAAATGCGCGTATTGATCGATTTATAGTGTCTTCCAGTTCCAGAACTATGTCTTGACCCTTGTTGGCGGTTGCGTTTTTGAAAGTCCAAGGCGTGGAATTTTGGCGAATATATCCCAATTTGGCTCTGAAGGTCCAGAATATGTTTGCGCTTGCGTTAAGCCTTTATAGGAGGCTTCGTTTAGATAATAAAAAGACTTGTGAATACTGTTAAACTATATTGTTGATTGCAATTTAAAAGGAGTACATTGATAGCGTTAAGAAAAATTTGAATAAGTTTTGACAATTGATTTTAAAAAACGTATAACGACGTATGTGACGTTTCGCGTAGATGCCCACGATTGGTGCATGTCATCCGTATGGCCACAGATGATTATTAGGCCGCAACACCAGGTATCTGTTCACAAGACAGCGTATTTAAATCGCGACGTATTTTATCGTGCAGTGTTCCATTTTAGTCGTTAGGGCGAAGGCGTTAAGCTGAATATACCATACGAAACTTCTTATAACGCCTATTGTGGAATTTTAACGCGACGTAATTTTTACGCCCGTGCGAACGAGGGGCTAACAATACGAAATTAATTGATACTAGCAACCATGTGTCTATTTTTTGTATTTCATATTAATGAAAACAAAAAAAATATTATAAAACATGTTTTTGCAAGTGTGCCGTGTGGTATCCGGCTAAGAATAGACCACCATCATTTCTTACCGAAGTATCGTAAAAGGCGACTAAGGTAAGTCGATCCGCCGTGTGGTCTCCGGCTGAGTAGAATAGACCACCCTCATTTCTTACCGAGGTGTCGTATAAGGCGACTAAGGTAAATTGACCCACCGTGTGGTATCCGGTTGAGTAGAATAGACCACCCTCTTTCTTACCGAGGGGTCTTCAAATACGACTGAGGTAAGTTGACAGGCGGCCGGTCGTAAAATACGTAGCCAAATCTTGTGACAACATGTTTCTAACATGTTGTGCCGACCCCACTTAGAGTGGGATAAGGGCAGAAGGATGATCATGTTTTTGCAAGTAGTATTAGATTATAATCTAGATTACACCAAAGTAGTGTCGTTCAATTTTATACGTATGTATCGTTTATGTAATGTTAAAGGCCGAATATATATAATTTTCAGTTTGACCCTAAATCAAGCTCATAGTCTTTCAGTTTACCCGAACAAAAGCAATAATAACAAATTGCTCCTAATAGATGAAAGCCCGCAGCAATCCCGGCATAACAAAGGAAACAATAGTGAGGTCCGCTAAACTTTACTTAACTATCGATTACATTCAAGCTCTATTTGAATAGAATATGATGATTCTCTAAATGTTTCCTCGAAATTCATTTCTCATTCAGTATTGTTTGCTTTCGACCTAATACTTTCGGTCGCTCGCAAGCTTAAGCTTGCGAGCGACCGAAAGTACATTAATGTAAATATTTTGTGATGAGTAATAGGCAATAGTAATTATGAATATGAAAGAGCGCTTCTATGCTTGTGTGTTTACTGACCCGAGTGGATTGAAATTGGTAAAGGGGTACTCGAAAATGTCGAAACGGACACGCGATATCATTCATGTGTAAAACCCTAACGGCGAAGCTAGACTAAAATTTTATGAAAAATATGGTTTCCTCAAAAATTTCAGTAAAATAAAATCAAATTAAAACTCCTACCTTTTTTAATTTACATTTAAACACATACACAATACACCTTAATAAGTACTATAACAAAAGACATGATATTGCAATGATGATTATGGTTTGTAAATCATTATTGCAATGTTATATCAAAGTTTTCTTGATTTTTATACTAAAATAACATTCGACGCCACTGTTGAACAGCCTTTTGACTAAATGCAGAAAGAATCAGCTTAGCGATTCAACGCGGGAACGCTGCAAGCTTTCTTAAGACAATACCACGTGGGCATGATTTGTATAATACTAGCGTGTAGCGTGTATAAGTAAAGTTAACTTGTACATTTTTGCTGTAAATTGCCTTGTATAATACCAACAATGAAAAAAGCTTCCCACGAAAATATTTCAATTGACATAGACACAATCGAATTTCCAATCTGGATATTAGCAAAGTATAATACATTTATTATTAATGTACTGCCATCACTGGCTTCACAAGCACAACTTTTCTGCTAACAAAGTCAATTACTCTTAACTGAATTCCAAAGGCGACTTCAAAAAACGCAGTGCGAGATGAAAGCAAAGAGCTGTCCACGCCATTAGGCTTCATTGATAGAGGCGTAAGATAAAATATAGGAGGGGACCTTATGTATTACAAACACGTAGACTGCGAATCGAGCCCCGCATGTAACATGCATTGCCTATAAGCAAGATTACTGCAATACTTCATGTATTTAAACGACGTATTTCGAAATGGTATCACGTTATTTAATATATTTTAAATTCAAGCCTATTTTAATGAAGCCTGTATTAAATTATGAAGATACGTAAGTTTTATTACAATATATATCTTAAATACATTCATGTAGATGCACACACATACACAGTCCACAACAACAACACACACACACACACACACACACACACACACTTTACGCTATAAATTTACTAACCTTTCTAATAATTATTAATTACCCGTGTTATGGAAGAGCGATACCCTCTGACACGAGTATTTTCTATGCTTACTAGAAGGTCTCATTCTGTATTTCTTGTAATGATTTATTGAAATGAAATTAATATTTTTGTATTTAGTTTTTTTTGTATTTGTTAACGCTTGAAATTGGATTAAATCAACTAAACACACTTTAGTTGATTTAACACCACAAATCTTTGAGGTAAGGGGTTTTTAAAAGTCTATCTGCTTATATATATAGGATTCATGTACTCCTGTATAGTAACTTTATAATAACGCCACTAATTAAATCACTTTTTACTTTACTAGCGCGATCTAAGCATATCATTTTAAATTAATGACATAATATCTTCAAAATTCTACAATAACGTTCTAAAAACACAATAGTGAATAAATCCTAGACATTTCATAGTAATTTTTACTTGTATTAATGCTATTTTTGTTTATGCAGTGCACATGTAGAACCCATAAAGTGATTGCAAAACCTATGAATGTATAAGGAAAACTCCAATGGAGAATTCCTGTGGATGAAAAGTGAGTTCTACTTCATCCTCTTTTTAATTACCTAGAAATTATTCAAATTCCCATAACTCCAACTGTTATTAAAAACCTACCAATAATTATAAAACTTCTATAATTTTTTTGCACAAAAAATGAATAGACTTAAAGTAACTGCACCATATATTACTATAGTTGAAGTAAAACGTTTATTTTACAAACGTTTGAGAAAGGCAGCTGAAGTATAAATGTACTTAAGTTTCTCCTTTAAAATTGAATACTGTAGATTCCGATCACGACTGAATCGTAGTAATTTTTCATTGAAACCGTCTCGTTAATTGAATTCTTAACTCGAATACACTTCAACATTTTAATTCCACGAAAGATAATTAGTTTTGAGCTCCTGCGGTTTGAATAGAAATCGATACAGAAATTCACGAACCACTCTCATCCTAAATGAGGTAATAAGAAATTGCTTGCTTAAGAATTTTTTCACGATCATTTGAGTTCAATATATTATACTCAGACTGTGATAATGTATCTAGTATTTAAATATTCTAATATCACTTTATTTATTTAATGTGATCATTATCTCATTGACTAATCTGGGTAAGTTATGGTGCGACAGCACACCCCCGCCGGTAGTAACTTACAGCTACAGAAACTTTCCGTTGGAACGAAATAATAAAATTTCCATGTGGATGTCCGAAAAACAGACAATTCCCGGGTAATAGTGTGCGTCTTTAAGACGTCATGGTACGAAAAGCCAAAACAATTTAGTTTACGTCTCTAATTGAGTCGCAATAAGAGCCTGCTGGCCTAGAAAGACGAAAAAAACAAATACACGTTCGCATTTGTGATATAAGGTTGAAAGTATATATTTTGCTCTTTATGTTTTGTTGTAAATCACTACTCACTTGGGGCTATATTTCGTAACGAATAGTTACTTCACTGAAATGGAAATCTGAGTTAATTATATTACCAAAAAGTATTCCCACGATGAAAGTAATCATGCGTACCCATTTAACAAAACGATTTTGTTTGAATAAATAAAAAGGTCAATAAACATTTCTCATATAAATTTTTGGCATCGAGAATAAACAGTATAAGCCTGGGAAAATAATAAAGTACATAAATGAGTATATTGTTAATATAGGTGAGGAAACAATAGCTGTAATTTGAATTCCCCATACCTATTAGATAATTCGCCCCTCGCAGATATGATGATAAATCAAGCGTGACGTCACAATGCTCCGTAGAGGGTTGTTCTGAGCACGCGTGGTTGATTTCACAAGGATTAATGTAATTATTATAATAGTTACTAATATAATTAAAATTATTCTTCATTTAGTTTATTTGGTCATAAAGTAACATACAAAATATTTACAACCTTGTGTCTTGTTTTCGAATTTACGCTCAACTAAGTTTTATCGGAGAACCGATGGGTGTTAAGGTGTTAAGGTGCCGAAATGACAATTCCGCATTGGAAAACGCAGCGTATTTAGACCCTATGAGGTGGACTAACGACCTAAAAAAAGGTCGCAGGAAGTCGCCCGCTCCAAGGTCGCATCAGTTGAGAATACTTTCGAAAGTCATCGTTTATAGTCCAATAAAGCATTGATAGTAGTAGTTCACTGTGTATATAACACAGTATTGATTTGGTTTGAATCAAATCATACATGGCCATTACCTATGTTATTTGTGTGCGTTAGACTGAACGGGATTTATGCAATTGGACAACTTCACAGTCAGACACCGATATATGGGGTGACACAGTATCTTGTTTAGTTTGGATAGTGCAATATTTTTTTGTAAAAGTTAAATTAAAATTGGTTTCAAGATCCTCTATCTATATTTTCTGGAATTAAAGATAAATTATACAAAGATATTTTATACAAATTATTTTTATAGATTATATATCAGATAGTGGCTTCACCAGTTTCAGTTTACGTTAGATAGAGTCGTGAAATGCTTTCATGATAAATATTATTGTATTTGAAAGGATAAATTAAACAAATTTCGCTTTCATGATAGGAATGGGCATGATTTTATTGTAATAAAATAACTCCGCAAAAAAATTAAAGCACCGAAAATCTATTTTTAAGTTTAACAAAATATATCTCTTAATTTCATTCCGCAACTTAACAATTCATATTTTTATAGAGTGTGGAAATACGGAAGATATTATAACATTTTGTTGGAGTCGATGTGACTACACTAAATTCAACCTCAATGACATGGATGTTGAAATTTGTGATAGCATTCTTGCTTTTCCTTCATCACGACAAGCAAGAATGCTGTACAAATAAGTTGATATCGGGCTAAAACATAAACTCTAGCATCTTATAAAGGGTCATTTTAAGGATGGCATGTTCATAATTGAAGCAAGCCTTTTGAAAAAAAATTGAAATCAAAATATAACTTTCTGCCTAGCAACATCTAGTTATATTGTTTAGCTGGTACTACAAACTAAACATCCAATGTGAAAAATTATAGAAGAGTAACTATATAAGAAATAGACGTTAATTGATCTAGATCTCTAACAATAACTTAGAAATAAACTTCTATAAATCATTTGCGTTATAAAAAATTATGGGGAAGTACAAATTTGCAGAGTCAGGCACAGACACGAAAGGAAGGGTTATATTGATGATTTATGATATCTTTCACCTTAAACTCCTCGTTTCCTATTAAGATAACTGGGGCGTAATCTGTGTGTACAAACAAGAGGTGTATGTATTCCATTACATCAAGCTCAGTTCAATACAATGCTCGGTCGCTAAATCGAGCCTGCGCTGAATATTCCCTTATATTTGTAAACAATGGCCACTAAAGCACTATTGGTAGTGAAGACATAAATTATATTGTCAGAGCTGCTCCTCCACTTCCTCGTTCAGTATGATTTAAACCACCACAGAGTATATATTGCATATTCTTTATACACTGGACGTCTTACACGAGAATGTATTTAAAAAAGTATTATTATAAGAACAGTCTTCTGCTTATGCTTATATAAAGTATGTCTATCACTATTTCTTTTTTTGGTACAAAAATCAACACAGCCGAATTTGCAGATAAAAGTTGTTTTTTTTTAATAATTTAACAAAAAATGTCTGCGGGTTGTATATAATGTTTTTATACACCTACTAGTGATCTTTAGCTTAGATCAATTTATTATCACATATCTATGAAGAAAAATAATGGACAACTAAATTTTTTATGCAATATATTTTTCCCGTCAATCTCCTAAAATTTATTCATATATAAGGACTATATAATTATGAAAAAAATTAATGATAACCGGCCACTCTGAATTTCATATTTATTTACATAAAGACTTAAAAGTGTATAAAATTCTGCCATTTTTAATATCACTCATAAAAATATTTTTCGATACTTTTTTTCAACTCAATGGAAGTAATATAGTTTCTTTTTCGAGTCAAATGTAAGAAATTTAGTTATTTTGCGATTTTAAATTCAGATAACGACAGAGAGACGATATAAAAAGTGAATATAAATGAACCGAGTACTAAAAAAAGATTTATAAACGGCATGTTCTATCGTGTTTAAAGCCAAGCTCGGTCGATCCGATACTGAATGATGTCTTTTGAACTCGTCTCGCTTTATGAAGCTGTACCGTTTACGATTTATTTGCGACGACTCAATAGCGAAAGCGGGACTTACACAAATAAACGTACCAAAAGAGCTTACTTTCAATGTGCCGTTACACGTGTTAAATTATCTTCTTGACTTTATTGAAAATTTTAATAACAGATTGTGAGCTCTATTGGAGCGGTTATCTTCTATTGGACATGTCTAATTGCGTACCTCCTTTTAAATTTCCATTATTAGCTTTTCTATGCACTATCTAAATGATTCTTGGATGACAAAGGAAACCGAAATAAACTTGGGCTCCTGCTTACAAAAGTACCATATTTTTTTTGTCGGTTTTAATATACGTATGTTTCTATATGAACATTACTTATCTGATTCGCAATTACAATAGTTTAAATATTGTCGGAGCTATAAGTCCATTTAATAAGGATACTATGGATCACTCACTCACTATGGATGTACAATGGATATTGCTGTTGTGAAAATCTCAATAAGTTTTTCTAATATTTTAAGCTAAATTCAAGCTGAACAGATCGTATTCTGATTTCCGAAATATTCTAAAAAACATTAATTCCGTTAAGGACGTTACAGATTTATAAACTACTCAATATAAGGTTTTGTTTGTTTCTTGTTCTTTGTTGTCACCTAAATTGTTGCGTTTTAAGACCTATTCAAACATATAAAAAATAAATTAAAGGGGAAATACTAAGAATCTTGAGAGTAATATTCAAGTGAGAGAAAGAAATCAAAAAGCAATTTTTTTTTATTTTGTTTTTATAGAGAACAGAAGTTTTACACGCGGCTTGGTACGCATTAACTTAAATGTTAAAATACCCTCAAATATGTACTTTGTGTTTTAAAGTATTTCCGACGGAAAGACTGAATTGTTTTCATCCTGTAGTTAAGCTCGCTATATTAGACTTCGTGTAGTAAATGTCATGAACATTGCTCCACCTCAATCCAATCATGAAGATGTAACAGACAGATTCTCGCATTTATAATATATATGTGTATTGATTTGTATTAAAAAATAACGCAATCCAAACTACATACTCTTTTATTGTATCAATAGCCGAAAATAAGTGCATAATTTGTTTTGCTCTACCTGAAAATTTTTGTCACCGAAATTACAAAACATATTTTCGACATTACAGTATTAAGAACACAATGTTACGTGTCCAATCGCTAATTATAATTGCAACTGCAAAAACGAAACATGCATTTCGTAATAGATACAAACTGCACACGTCGAATCGAGACATTGTAGTGGTGTTAACTGGCGTATTTGGTACAGGCCATTCTAATATTATCAACGTTAGTCATAGTAAACATAATCGAATAAAGGTAAAGCTCAATAGCACGATAGCAAAGAGGTCAGAAATAGCCGGATTCTTTCCATTACTGTATGTTAAACATAGTCAACTGTTTTCTAAAGATGCATTTCGAAGCATACTAGGTTTTTGTTTGTTTATTTCACATAATTTTATTTACTACGTCATTTTGAGGTTGAATTTTTTCTTCGATCTTTTTCGATATTTACAATTATGACTTGTAGCATAAAACTATCATTGTCATCATCCTCCTGCTCTTATCCCACTCCAAATGGGGTCGGCACATATTACAAACATTTATTGTCATATGATTTCGCTGCGTATTTTACGACCGGCCGCCTGTCTGACGTCAACGTACCTTAGTCGTATTTTACGACCCCTTGGTAAGAAAGAGGATGGTCTATTCTACTCAACCGGATACTACACAGTGGGTCAACTTACCTTAGTCGCCTTTTACGACACCTCGGTAAGAAATAAGGGTGGTCTATTCTACTCAGCCGGATACCACACGGCATTGTAGCATAAAACTATATAAATTTCTATACCGGCGAGGGACAAGGGGGGACAGTTGGCATAAACATGTAGAATTGTTAATAGCCTTAACTAATAATAGTCCTTAGTACTCCAAGGTCATGAGTACTTTAATAACTACTTGACTATTTTCGAGAGAAACCTCGTTGTTAGTAATCATGTTAATGGCAATTCAAGACACCCGCAAAAAATAAAACTGAAAAAAATTGGTGTACATCTATACCAAATAGGTTTTTTTTTGTGAATCAGATATGATTAAGCGTTTCCTCGTTCCGAAAAAAAACTTTAACAAGACCACGCAAAAATTTTGGAATGCTCAGCGTTGCTAACTGAATTGATTTGAGCATCGGTTAGTTAGAAGTTAGATGTCTGGAACTTTTATCAAAATTGTATGTTATAAACACGAAAGTATGTTTGTTTGTAGTTTCACGTAAGATAGAGCAACGGTTTAGATTTAATACTTAAGTTTACGTAAACAAAGTTTTGGACAATTTATTCCTTTACTAATGTAAAAGAATATATTGTCCTCAAACTTGTTTATTTGGTAATTTCATTTAATTATTTATTAAAAGCACACAGTACATGTAAAAATTCATTTATGTAAAGGGTGATAGATAGAAAACGACAGTCTTTTCTGATATATTCGATAAAATTCGTATCGATTACATAAAAATAAATTTAATCTAATAAAATAATAATCGATACTTAATAACGATAGTAGCCTTCACGGACCACTCCAGCCGACAACTTTATAGAATGCGGATACTCGAGTGATATATATATCACTTACATATAACATGCAGATTATTTAGAATGTTCTTAGAGTGATATATTTTCGTTATTACCCTCTAAATTAACTTCTAAAAAATATTGTTTTTGTAATCTCGACTCGATGGAAGTGTTCTGGGAATATTCGCTGTCAATGCATTTTTCAGTACTATCGGTGTGACGTTTTAAGTTTTTCTATATTCTCTATAATGTGTGAATATTCATTTACAATGAATACTACACTTAACTTACTTTTTTACACCAAATTATCGCTGTAATATCAAAGGTGATGTATACGTTTGCGCTTGCTGTGCACATCGTGGGCAGATTGATTAGGCAATTTCAAAATAATCTAATACAATAAACTCCTCACTCAATATTTGAGACCAAAAAACACTTAATTCTTCGTCCATGCTGAAATTAGTATAATTATAAAAGTTAGCAAAGAATAATAATATAAAGTAATGCAGACAGTAAACAATCTATAAAAATGAATATTGGAGCAATGTTATTTACAAATACTACTCATTTCTCTGGCGAATGGATTAAGATTTGATTTTTATTAAATGCAACTTTTTTTACTCTTTCAAGAAATTTACTATTACTTTCAATGAATAAATAAGTTAATCAAGACGAAAGAAGATCAAAGAGGGGAAGAAAATATCCGCGTTAACGAGATTCATTTTCGCAATCTCAATAAGCGAGTATTACTGAGAGTACACATTACTGGAGACGTTTTTGTGATGTATATTTCCATTGCTATCCACTCGCAACGTGTCGGCGATAATTTGCAAAATGACCCTCGCGAATAGAACAGAAAAACGCAAAATGTCTTGCTACATGTATTTTATTAATGCTATCATTACATTTAAACGTATTATTTGATCTAGAACATTAAAGTTTTTTACATATACATTTGCTTAAAGGTAAAAGGTAACTTACAAATGACAATATCATATACTGAACCGGAGATGCAGAAGAAGGCTATGGAGCGAGATCAAGTACAGTACGTTTAATATCATTAGCGATTTTTTTATCATTAAATATAAGACCTTAAAACAACGTTTCCCAACGTGGAGTCCACAACCCATAAGGGGGCAATGTTATTTTTTAAAAGCAAATTCAAAATGGACTCGACATTGACTCGAGTTTAATCCTTTCGCTCATCTAAATACAATTCTAGATTTCGGTGTCAAATTTAACGAAAAAAGCAAATTCTCCTTTCTAAAGTCTATCTTTTATGTTTCTTAAGTAAACCATTCAATTTTTAATATTAAAATTTATGTTTCATAGAGGGGCAAAAGATAAAATATAGATTCTTTCTGGTGGACATGGAACAATAAAGGTTGGGAAACACTGCTGTAATATGATATAGTGAATTTTTCAATTAGAAATATTTTTAGGTTTGTTAAAACTACTTAGAAAAGGTAACGTTCTTGGAACAACAGTGATACCTATGTCCCAGAAAAATTTAAATTCAGTTAGACTACCCTGTCTTCTCTGGAGAAAACGCAGTAAGAAAAAGATTAAAAATCAAAGTTAAAGGCGTTAAAATTAGCAAAAACATTACTTTATAGGCCCTAAAGATACACACTCAAAACAATTGCGGCATTAAGTTCATACAGAACGATTCATTCATTGTTCGTTCACATTAGTAATCAAGGCGGAATCCATGTCAACATCGCAAGGTTTTTAAAACATTACTTAGATAACAAAGGAAAGTTAAGTAACGTCCATTTTGTCGGATGAATAATACCCAATATAATGTACTCATATGTTACGTTGAATAGTATCGTATTAATGAATTAGAAAATATTGCATAATGCTTTGTTCAGCATTAAATTACGAAACTCCAACATGCGGACCAAGAAATTAGTTTGAATTAATATAAATATCGCAGTCATTAGAAAGGCCAACTATTTGTATGTGAATAGCGGTGATTTGTCATTACCAGTTAGGTCGTAACGTAGTTTTATAAGTACAGTTACTGTATTTTTTAATTGTAAAATGATTGTCATATGCTCATCTTTCGTCGCAATCGCTGTAGATAAGATATAATAATTATGTAATTGGTATATAATTTCTATTTGATATCATTAGTGCGTAATGATTAAGAAATCCTCTTTATAAGAAAATAGCATTATAGACGAAATAGAAAGCGGTAGATGTATTAAATATATTAACATAATTTTTCAACAATTATTGATGTTATTTAAACAATATTTTTAATTGAAATAAATAAATTAAGGAAAATTGTAAAAAATAAATATTTTTGAATCATATAGTCAAATAAATTTTCAAAACTCTCGTAGAGTAGTTTCAACATGTATATTTCGATCGTAATATCGCCGTGTAGTACTATGGAGTTATTATACTAGAGTAGTCATAGAAAGGTCCGTAAGAGAGATTGAGGGAAGAACTCGTATACTTCGTATTAGTTTAATCACACATAAAAAAGACAGATAGATACACCCTCATTTATTTTCTCTGTATTGTAATATGACACATTTTAAGCTGGCTTCAAAACTCTAATATAATAACTGTAAGTTTAATACCGAAGTAATCTGCCGGTCAAACGAAAGTTTTGACAAAGACAATCCCTTTTGTTTTCGCGTAATGTTCATATTGCATGCAGCAGTCCAGCGACATTAACACAAAGATGTTTTATGAGTGCAATGAAACGAACATTTTCTTGTGCGTGACGTTCACTATTACCACTTATTACCATAGGGAATATTGTTTGAACAACACTTACTTTAAAACTACGCTTACGCAAGAATATGAAAAATGTATTACATGTGACGATACTGATACATACCTACCGAGTTAAAGCGAATGAACTCACTGATATGAAAGTGATTTGCGAATCAAAGCATCTTTTTAAGGGTTCGTTTGTATGTCATGACTTTCCGCTAAATACTAAGTACAATAATTACACATGATACCCGAATTATCTAAAGATATGCTATATGATATATTTATTAGTGTATAAGTTAGGATATTAGTACCATAACTGTTTAACTATAAATTGTCTCACTTCGTTGGTTAGCTGGTAGAGATCTCTGTCAAAGGGATAAGTTGACCGTTGTACTCTGTTTTTTTTATTGATAATGTTTTTCTTACGTATTTTTTTTTCTTTATGGTACATAAACAAATAAATAAAATAAATAAATATCCAGGTAATCATCACGATGTTTTCGTACACCGAATAACGTGTGATAAATTGCAATTATTAATTAGACACGTAAGTATTAACAGAAAACTCATTGGTGCCTACCCGGATTTGAACCTGTGACCCTCTCAAGTTCCGATGATGAGTGTTCACCCTTCACCTAATAGAATTGAAATAGTGATTACACGCGTATAAAAACATCCGAATATACTATAATCATTTCTAACACGACTTGTGAAGCATTTATGAAGTAGAAACACTTATAACACATTCCCATTCCCGAGAATTAACGTTTTCGTGTAAGCATAGCATAATAAATTTAATAGACGTTTTGGGATATAATGTACCTTGTCCAATGAATTTCATACTATGCTTGAATGATTTACAAAACAGTGTTTACGCATATTAAACAAGTCTAATGCACGCAGGGAATTTCAACATTAACATTGTGAATTCAAATAATTTATAGAATAAGGCGTTACTTTGCGGAGATCCATAATACAAAAGTGACAATAAAAATTACTTTGCTATAACACGCGATACAGTAAATAGAAAAAATATATAGTGCTAAATGTATAGTGGACTATACATTTAGCACTATATATTTGCAGGATTCGTAAAAACACAGTGAACGTGTGGAGTGCTTGTGTATTGTGGTGGCAGTGGTGGAGGTTTGTGCATGTCCACTAGACATTGAGCATTATATATTTTTCTATTTACTGTATCGCGGATTACACCAAAATAATTTTTAGCATTACTTTTGTATTGCGAGTTCAAATAACGATTTAAAAGAAAAAGCATGGTACGAGGTGGGTAAATCATTTTGACAGAAATTTGGTTGAGCTAGCAACTAAAATTTAATAGAAACCTATTGATTAAATATTTTAGCAATTCAACAATTTTTTCAATCTTTGAAAATTCTCTCAGACGAATTTCTGTTTA
This sequence comes from Morpho deidamia, assembly GCA_947086505.1. Lineage (NCBI taxonomy): Eukaryota > Metazoa > Arthropoda > Insecta > Lepidoptera > Nymphalidae > Morpho > Morpho deidamia. The sequence goes on along the minus strand of CAMTZC010000007.1, from coordinate 8,991,873 downwards.
ACAGCTTTTAACTTTAAGTCAATATTTATCTTAGATGTATTCGAATTTTCAGCTAGGTCATAGTTAATTCAAGAATTCAATTAATATAAATGTCATGACATTTCGACATTAAAGACTTTCACCGCCCGAAGGTCAACTTTATGTATTTCTTGTAGTTCATAGTATTATTACAAACAACTAATATAACTTTAGAAACAGTAAATTAGGTATTAAAGAGGTAAATAATGAATAATCTTACTTAATATTAATAATTTCAATCGTCTTAAAATATTATGTAATATTATTAAGCCATGTATTTAGGCACGTTGGCGTAAGTAGGCGTGACTTTGTTTCAACTCAGGGGATTGTGGATTCGATTCGACGAGGGCCAACGTTTTTTAAAAACAATTTTTTGGTTCTTCCAGCCTCCGTGTATTTCTGTATTTATTTAAAATGATATATTTATATATTTACCGGTTTTCAGTCAACCTTAACATGTATTCAGTTGCTTCATCTGGGTCGGACGATTAGTGTAGTTGTGGTATATATATATATATATATATATATATATATATATATATATATATATATATATATATTTGTAATGTGAAAGTGTGTTCATTCGTCCTTCTTTCACTTGCGAAACTCTCATTGTAACGATGTTACTCTTGAGACCAAGAGTAACATCGGTGTAATGATCAACTATCTCTAGTTGAAGGACTGTGCGTCATAAACTATTATTTAACTCAGCACTTAATATAAATTTTAATATCATATTATAATCATAAGACGATTGCATTGAAACATATAAAAAAACACTTGTATGTCAGGCAGATAAGGTGTAAATGATTTAAAAGAATTTGCTGACAATTATTTAATTTATTAATTAATTATTCAAATGATTGTCAATTTCAATGACTTCCATTAACATTCGTGCTTTATCCAAGCGAAACTCGATAAACGCCATTTGCTTCTATGGAAATAAAAGTCACGGTTGATTAACTTTGTTGGTACCCTACTTACCATGTATAGAGCATAGACGTAACTAAAATAGCTTAATTACTACCAATAGTTGTAATAGAACACTCTTACGATAACATAAGAAATTGACAATTCTATCCTTATTTGAACAACTTGATGAAGGTTTACTTTTCCAATACGACTACTAAAGTATTATAACTTCGAAACGAAAAAATACGTGTTATTAATCTTGTAACTTTGTAGAGCAAAGGATACCTTTAAAATAATTTGAAAAACCAATGTACTTACATTTATAAGTATAATCTGTATGCATTTTGCACACAGATTATACTTATAATTATACTTAATACAACTAATAAAAAATTCTTTAATATAACTGACCCTCTAAGCTATTCTTCTTTATTTTTATTTTACATATGGAGTTTAATAAGATGAGTTTAAGTGGTTGTAAGTTAAAATTACACTTGCAACGGGACTTCTTCCGCGTTTCCTAGGAATCGTGCGTATCAGTTCCCGACCTAACATTAGTTAATATCTCATGACAGTGAATTTCCAACATGCTGCAAGCTGTTAAAATAGCTCAGTTAAGTACTGAGATATTCTGACTTTTTATATTTGGTTTTAATGACTAAAAAATGTGTACTCTACACTAAAATAAATACAGATTCCAAAATAAATTATGATGTCAAAATGTTTATCTAACTTTAACCGAAATCTGAATCTTCTTTTTCTTTATGAACACACCCTGATAGATATCTCTTTGCTGTTCGATCTTGTTCCGCTTGGATTTAGCAGTTTCCTTCGACCATTTTAAAGCAGTTTCATCTATAGTCTACGTATCTAGTCTACGGTATAATTGTCATCTATTAATGTCATCCGTAATTGACAATTGTCTTTCCTATATCAATGTCGGCGGCGTTAATAGTGTGATAATAATGATATATTCAAGCCAATCCTTATATCTACCAAAAACCATTACATCATCATTGAGTGATAGATTTGACAACGCAGTATCTACTATGGTGGTGTTGTTATTCTAACACCCTGGGACCTAAAAGTCTCTCGGTGTTAAGTATATAACTTATTTTGAGACCTAGCAGTGATTAAATGAAATTTCAAGCGATACAATGCCTTGTCCTCATACGAAATATCAACATCACTTCAATCAGGAATCTACGTTCTTATATAAAAACATTTAGTCGTAATTGAATTCATGCCTCTGACCAAATCAAAATCAGTTTCGAGATACGTAAGACGTGTTCGTGCGCCGAACAGCCAGAGAACATTCGTAAATTGGATTGCCAGTGCCTGGAGGATCGCCGAGTCATAATTGGCTTGAAATTACGAGCAATCTTATGGCCGAGTTTAAACCACTGTATGAGAAACAACCCAAATTACAATATAAATACCCAAGTTTCGTATATTACGACATATGTGTAGGTATATCTAATATTTACAAAATTCCTCAATCTATTTTGGACTTGCCTTTTGAACACAAGTTCAAAAAAGCAATTAAAGAGACACTTATTCATAAAGCTTATACTGTTGAGGACTATGTTAATGATAACAAAGCTTGGAATTAAATTGCGAACAACTACGCCCTAGATTATATGGTAATTATTGTTTGTTAACAATTACATATACAATAAGATAATATTTATTTTCGAAAAGAGTGATCGCCGAGTTTCGTGCTGGTTCGTGTTTTTTACAGCACCTTTCTGAACCAGTCGTAGCTTCATTTTAATTGTACAATTCAAAAGTGCATGTATTGGCCAATTTAAATAAAGAATCATTTGAATTTGAATTTAAAATTGATTACTAAAACAAAATTATTTTACAAATCACTTCTTTTTCATCGTCATATAAATCTATACTTAAGATAAGATAAGATAAGATAAAACTTTGTTGCACATAAAACACAAAAAGAAAAAAAAAGAAAAAGAAAATACATGCGAACTTAAAGAAAAACATGTATTACATATGTGCAAAGGGCGGCCTTATCACTAAATTCAATCACTTATTAAATCACTTATTATAAAATAAAGTCCCAAAAAACTGTCTGTCTGTATGTAATCGATTTTCTCAAAACCTGTTGAAGGGATTTTTAAGCGGTTTTAACCAAAAGATAGTGCAATACTTCCGGATGGTTTAGGTAAATAGTACATATCGGTATTATGTAAAGTGTGTTGAAAAGATCGCGCAGTTGTTTAAAAACTTGCTTGCTGGGAGCTTAAGTCGCGTGCGACGATACGCTACGCTAAAGATACGCCAAAGTAATGTATTAGAGAATTGTAGATCTATAAAAATAGTACATTAAAGTCCGCGACAAGATGTCTCTATCTCTCACGCTTAATACTTTTATGTTCAAATTTTCGAAAATTCAGTAAAAGTTTTGTAAATCAGTGGATTCCACGAGGGCGTTGTTGGCACAGCTAGTTATAAGATAAACTATTGTTTGGTGTGGAAACTAATTGGTTTCTAGCCGAGGTTTGAGGCGGTGATCCCTTGTAGAGTATCTCTTGGTAGAGTCGCTAGGACTAGAGATAGAAGTAGATGCCTGTTAGTACTCCACGGCAAAGCAAATACATCCACTATCCTTATGTAGTTAGGGATTACAGCTCAGACATACCTCACTGCTCCATTGTGGATTGATTGTTTACACATACAATTGTTTATATATTGTTAACATGAATTCCCCAGATATATGCAGCTTTTCTCGCGATCGTTTTATCTATCGAAATAAATTATTAATTGTCAATTTCAATATGCACAAAGGAATTTATACAAAATTTATTGCTGTCTGCCAGGTTTGTAGTCATAGACCCTTGGTAAAAATAATCCGGATTAGAGTTAGTAAAGAATTCAAGAAGAGTTGTTTAGGAAAAACTAAAAACGTTTATTAAATGACGTCCACATCAATCCACTTCGGATACAAGTTTAGTTTCCGATAGAAGATTTTCTGGTGGCTTTGGCGCTAGTCCCGGCCATTAGGATGTTGGCATTCTGCCAAGCGGCCGAGGTGCGAGTATATTTGTACGTTTAACATTCAAGGAAGTGAGGAGTCTTGGAATAGAATCATGAAATGACGAACCATGCCGAATAAATAAACTGGGGATTTACAAAAAGACTAAACTAAACTTAATGAGCCTATTTGGAAACTAATATACGACGTTTTGTTACCAGGATGTTATTAAGATCATTACTTTATATCTCTGTCTTACATATTTATTTAGGTTATAGAGTATAAGTTATGTATATTGGCTTTTTTGTTGTATGTATCCTTTTTTTTAACTTTACACATAATTAACGGTCTTTTAAGACTAAAGTTGAGGCAAACGAAGCCCCAGATAATTCTAGTTGTATGTATATATTTTATATTGTTGTGTTTTACTATTCTATCAGATTAAATCGCTAAACATCGCAACTTGATGTGAGAAGAAGTACAGTTCGAGGCCTGCTTAGTGGTCTTGCGTCATATACAAGTAAACTGTGTTGCAATATTAGTTCATTCTCTTCTATGAGCATATCAATGCATTCAAATTTAATAACAAAAGCCTCTTCTCTTAACAAGAAAAATAACATATCATAGTAATACAGTTGTTTGTTCAACCCCCACCATTTATTTAGTCATTACCATGCTTGCTTGGGATCACCCCGAATGCACGCATCAGCGTTGCGTTGCGATTTTGAATTTCGAATCTTGCATGTATCAGGTATTAAAACGGATAGTACACACTAAATTTAGCATAAAATTTATTTTGTTTTTGCTTAATCGTGATTTATAGTAAAATAATTTTATTATTACTTTTGTATTGTGGATCTCTGAAAAGTAACGCCAATTTCTATAAATTGCATGATAATTTTTAAAAACTAATTAGTTTATAAAATAAAAACTCACAAGTGCCTAAGAACCCGCGGCCCTATTAAAAATATTGAATAGAATATTTCAAGCAAACCCAATTAATTCATACGGAGTTTCATAAGGCTTTCGGGTATCAATTAAGAAAATCTTATAACTTTTTTGAATCATAAAGATTTACTATTTTCGTCGTGTTGTGTCCGGCTGAGTAGACTAGACCTAATTAATTTCTTACCGAGGTATCGTAAAAGGCGACTAAAGCAGGTTGACGTCAGGCAGGCGGCCGGTCGTAAAATACCTAGCCAAAACATATAACATGTTGAGCCGACCCTACATAGAGTGGGATAAGGGCAGGAAACAATACCGATGATGAAAAATTACTATTTATGCAGGATTTTCTTAACATATTGTTTCACAAAAAGTTATAATCACGTACATCATTTGATTATAACCTAACAGACTCAGGACAGTCGGATATAGGTACTCAAGCGCAAAAAAGCGTATAGTAAAAGTTGACATACAACGTGTTACGCACTACGCATGGCACACATGCGAGTATTCCGTGTCACAAGAGCAACCCACACGGACCTTGTTACTGGGACATGAAAACAAGCACAGAGTGTACTTGTTTAACAATCGAATCCTATATTAGAGACTAATTCAGCACGCCCTACCTACACGTTTAACGTTGTACAATAGATCAGGACATATTAAATTACAAATATATTTATTTAGCTCATATCATTTATGCATCCATTGTTCGTATAATTTAAGCTTTATGCGAACATAATTTCTTTCTTACTCTTTTTTTAATCTCGTATCATACTTTCTAATCTAATCTAAGGGTCACAGTATATTTTAAGCCATTTATTTTATGTATATAAAAATATAAAGAATTATAAAACAATAGATAATGTTTAGAATAGACAAAGTAGGAACCGACATAATCGTTGCTCCTGCTTTGCGCCTTGCAAAATTACGTAAGTCGTTTGTGGGCATGGGTATAAGATTCCGCAATCAATTTTAGCTTTGCCATTACAGCAGTTTAAAAACACTGTTAAAAAGAGGCTAATACAGAAAGCCTCCTCGTCTAAGTAATCCTCAACAGTATAGTAATACTGTTGAGGATTACTTAGACGAAAAGAATGCGTGGTTATAGCTACTCTTCGACCCTGTACAAGACAGCAATGACTAGTAATAAGAATTATATTTTGAAAAGAGCAACCGCCGAATTTTTCACTGGCCCTTCTCGGTAGGAGCAACTTTCCGGACCAGAAGTTTGTAGGAGCTGCTTATGATTTTTTTTCATTATTGGCTCGTAAAATACAATCAGGTCGTAAATACGACTAAGGTAAGTTGACGTCAGGCAGATGGCCGGTCGTAAAATACGTAGCCGAATCATTAGACATGTTTGTAACATGTCGTGCAGACCCCACTTACGAGTGGGGTAAAGACAGGAGGATGATGATTTTTTTAAACATTATTAGCTCGAATACTTTTTTTCTAAATTTGGATTACGTTGTACAGAAAATTTTTAAGCGTACCGGGTTACCTGCATTACACAATTTTTATCCCGCACGAGTCAGGCTGTTGATCGAAGATAAAAAATCTATAATAATGTAATAATCTATGGTATCCATGGTATCCAGAATTAAAACCAAAAATATTTTTTTATTAGTAACTGCATGTTATGAATTTATCAAACTAAAAAATTTCAACTATTATATTACATGTAAGGAGCAACATATAACTATACGTTTTGGATGACAGGTTTTTGCCTTGCTACTTGCCTTGCCTGTATATAGCAGTTCTACCATGAACTCTTATTAAACGAAATTGTTTTGCTTTTTCATACCATGACGTCTTAAAGATGCACACTTTAAGTCGTCATGGTATGAAAAAAGGCCTTAAGGCCTGCTTTAAGGCCTGCTGGTGTAGAAGGAATCTAGACTAGCCTGAAAGTAATATAATAGCAATATCTCTTGATCAGTTATTTCGTATTGCAACACCAATGGCAATGATACAAATTAGGTGGTATAGGCTCTAGAATAGAATTGTCACAGTTGGATAAATCAACATAAATATATCCGAATATAAGACTGGTCCGTTGGCGCAATGGGTAGTGACCCCGTCTTCAGCTCCACGGGTCGCGGGTTCGATTCCCGCCAAGGCCCAACATTTTCAATAAAAAGTTTGTTGGTTCTTCGAACCTGGGTGTATATTTGTATTCAAGTATATATTTAAGTTTATATATGTAGCATGTTTACCAGTTGTCCGTGATCCATAACAAAAGTAATAAGTTACTTACTTTGGGGATGGACGACCGTGTGTGTAAGTGTCCCATATATTTATTTATTTAATTCACATCTAAAAACATGAATATATCTAACTATAATGAAATGATTTGTCGAAAATATAATCTTTAACGCGCATATTTTTGAATGTATTAGATTAACACAAAATACGTTTTAACTATAGGAAGTTACATTTCGGTTTTTTTTATGGAACAAGGAAGATTACAAATTATAACGACTAAAAGAAGTACATATAATAACGAACGCCACATTGTAAATTATCATTTGAATAAATTTAGTAAATGGCCGTTACTCAATTCAATTTTTATTTTTAAATCGCTTCAAATAGTTACTTCAACTAATTAAGTTGTTGCTGACGCGTACATTTAAATAATAATGCAATTAAAGAAATCAACATTAATTACATAATTATATTTACACTTATATATAACCAACAGAGACACACTAGTAATATACGAGATAATTGTAGATCTACAAAATTAGTATTAAAGAATTCCACGACAGTATGTCTCTGTCTTTTATGGTTAACTCGCAATAGCTACTTTTATGTTCAAAATTTCACTGATTTCCACGCGGGCGAAGACGTAGTAACAGCTAGTCTAGGATAACTCTATTTGTGTATATCGTAACATTGAACTGCATGATATATTAAATAATAATAATAATAATAATAATAATATCTTTATTCACGAAAACTACATTTTCCACTTACAATTACTTATATAACAATGGTATCGTGAAAAGGTAGTGGGACTCAGCTTCAGCTGCTTTTCGGCCCACGCCTTGTACGAATGCTGCCAACATTGTGTTTCAAAAATTAAATAAGAGGGAAAAACAAAAAAAAACAAAATCTAAATCTAAATCTAAATAGTGCATGAGCTGTTTAAAGGATATATTATCTCCTGCAAAGGACAAATCAGCGCGTACCCACTCAGATTATTAGTCACGTTCATAATAATAAAATATAAAAATGGAATTGTATAATCTAAAAAATAAATAAAAAATGGTTTGTATTTAAAAGAGCGATCAGACATTACACAAACTCAACAAACATACTTCACAAATCTGGTGTGTGTTAGCGAGCTACAGTAAAAAGGTCACGCTACTTTCCACATCTGTCGCGAGACTCGATAAAGATGAGAGTAAAAACTTGTATAACGTTCGGTGTCGCTCAGTTCTCACGCACCAATCGAGATCATAAGGTTTTAAATTGTAAACCCAAGACTGCACTTTGACATGTTTAAAACAAAAAAAGTTGAGATGTAGACATCCGTAGAGTAAATTAAAAAAAAGTATAAAATAGATTTTATTCGTTATAATTGTTAAGGATATACTCACATCATCAGGTGAGCCCGACTAGTTTCAAGTCCATCCATATGGGCCCATTCATAAGCTCTTTATCTGGCATTATCACGACGACAACTGCTTGTAGCAGCTCGATTGAATATTAATTTAAGAAATTTCGAAATGAACACACGGGTACATTAACCCTCTAAAATTTTGATTAACTAAACATTTTCCGAACCTTCAATTTAATGCCATTAATAAATTCTTGCATGGACTAGACATTTTAAGTTTCCTATATCCAATTCGCACTTGTATTACTAGTATAATTAGCACTGTGTATTATATTATAGAATTAATTTAGATCTGAAAACATATCAAACGATTTCCTAATTCTAATATCAGTCAGGAAATTTTTTAAATCACTCATTTAAGCACATGGATTGTTCCACAGAACTTATAATATATATTATTCTTATAATATATATCGATATTAATAAGCCAAAATTGGAAGTAATTGGTTATTAATCATCGCGTACAAATTAAGGAACTAAATAAAAATTAAGATAATAATTATTGAAAGAACCGCTTTCCAACGTGTGGTCGTAAACCAGTCCTGACCACAACCGCTCACTTCATTATCGCTAATGTTTCATAATAAACACCATTGAAGTAAAGATATGTTATCTATTTGTTTCATCGTCATCTGAATGGACGCAAACTTTTTTTTAATTGTCGATATCGTGGGTTACCTAAAGGCGTTCTAGTGGGCTGTAAGGAAAGCAGATAAACATCGCTGTAGTTCAGAAGGTAGAGCCCACAAGCTCTACTAGCGTTGGGAAACGTTGATGGAATTATAATTTTAATCTAGTTAAGGGCGAAAATTTTAGAGAGATTTTAGAGAGAATTTCACCCCGTACTCTGTATACATTTCAAAATATATGCAGAGTATGAGTTGTATTAGAGTTCGCTGTAATGATAGTGGCAAGCTGTGAATAAATAAAATAAAGTTATCCAAACATTTTTTTTCGCTACCTTCAACTTAAATTTAGACTTATCAAATTAAAATTGTAGACTGAAAATATGAAATAGTAAAATAAAGTCTAATAAGGAATTGAAAAATAATATTTAAATCTGAATTACTTTCTTGAGTAAATGAAGTAGATGGTTAATATTGTTATGTATATGTACTTAGGTTTCAAAACAGATGTCGATGCGGTCTCCAAACTGATACGATATTTATTAACTTGTAACATATGTTGATTGTAATTAGGACTGCATAATCTATAATAAAAACCCTTTATTCAAAACATAAGGAACATTAAATTTTAATAGTTGTCTTTGAATCATCATTCTCCTGACCTTATCCCACTCTAAGTGGGGTCGACACAACATGTTACAAACATGTTATCATATGATTTGGCAACGTATTTTACGCCTGGCCGCCTGACGTCAACGTACCTTAGTCGCCTTTTACGACACCTCGGTAAGAAATGAGGGTGGTCTATTCTATGCAGCCGGATACCACACAGCATTTACCTTAGTCGCCTCTTACGACACCTCGGTAAGAAAGGAGGGTGGTTTATTCTATTCTGCAGGATACCACACGGTACTAATAGTTGTCTTTAAAATATTAATTTAATATTACCAAAATTATTCTTGTGACTTATTTTTTGTATTATTCTTGCTCATTGTCAATTACAAAAATCATACATTAATAAAGCAAAAAATATTAACTACCAATTTAACTAAGATGCAAACGAAGTGTTAGTACATAGACGACATTGTTTAAATTCAACATGTCAACACTTAAAACAATTGGAGCAAAGCGAAATTGCCTTAAGTATGTAATATGTAAATCATTACTCAACAGATGAATCTAGAATTACAAAATTTAAATTTTAATATTTATAAAAGAGCATGTGGCGAATGGCCTTGTCTTGTATATACTACAATAACAAAGCGAGGTCAACTTACAAGTTAGGCTATTACGACAGATAAAGGTGGTGTAACTAGCATAAGACAAATTTCAACTTAGACTAAAACTTGCAGATGATTACATAATTTTTTGACTGTTTTATATTTATTTATTATTAAACTGAAAGCTCGATCATTTTCCAGATTATATTGTCATGGTACAGCCGAGTGGAACCCGGCTGAGTCGAATAAACCGCCCTCAATTTCTTACCGAGATGTCGTAAGAGGGGACTAAGGTTAGCGCCGTATGGTATGCGGTTGAGTAGAAAGACCACCGTCATTTATTGCCGAGGTGTCGCAAAAGGCGACTAAGGTAAGTTGACGTCATTAAAATACCTCGCCAAATCATGTGACAACATGTTTTAAACATCTTTTGCCGATCCCAATTAGAGAGGGATAAGGGCAGGATAATGATGATATTGTCATAGTACATAAGTGTAAAATATTTCTATCAAGCTTGAAGTATTCATCAATGATAATGAAGTACTACTTTATTGCACATAGTGAAATACCAAGGATAAGATTAAAGATTAAGATTCCAGATAATTCCAAGACAAAAAATTAAAAATACATTTAAAATGCCAGTAAAAATCCGTAAGCAATAAATAAAATAATAGATGTTAATATAGTACAAATAATTGTGTCGAATACATAAAAGTGAAAAAGACAAATTGACGGAGCACTTTTTATAGCAGTAATTAGTATGAATTTGAACAGTGTTTCCCAATGTGTAGCCAACGCCCCACGACAACAAATTTAATTGTTAAGGGGGGACAATTCGAAAATGGCTAGAAACGAGTTTAACCCTTTCACTCTGAGCAATTTAAATGTAATAGTAAAACGTAAAATCTATTATTATAGTTTCGTAAGTGAACAATTCAATTGTCCAATATTAAAAGTTGTGTATTTAACATGGAGGGAATTTAAGGTATGGTTGAAAGAAAGGTTGGAGAAAACTCAATTAGAGCTAGGCTATACTAGACAAAGATCCTGTAATACTCAAAATGCATATAATGATTATGGCAGATTTAACTGCAATAAAATGTAGAAGAAGAAAAAAGCACTAGTAATAATTACGAAGATGTTTAATTTCAAAGTTACAAGAGAAGGTGTTATAAAATAAATGCATTATAAAAAAATTGCACAACTACAATCAATTAATGCATTGAATTAAGAGTGTTATTTGATTTTTTTTATAACATGAATCTAGTTTTAACGATTACTTAATCGATAAAAAAGATTAGTTCCTCGTTACCAAGTTCCCACAAAACGAAATATTTAATCGAAAATCTTAAATATTAATCGATATCCATTGACTGCTGAGACTTTTCGCAGTTCTAGCCTTATCGTTGGACACCATTCATAAATGGTTAACTAAAAAATCTTATTCTATTCTTTTAAAGTATAATTGAAATATGAGTTCTGACGATCTGATGACCGACGAAAATTTTAATCGTACATTCTTACATCGCAGGTATACGAATTAGGTATAACAGGGTATCGTAATTTGCATAAATTTCACAAATTGCGTTGGACACATTTTGAATGGAAAAGTATTTGGCATTTTTCATAGCCAAGGTCGGCGCGGATTTTGCTCCCGTTTTCACCGTGACTTTCTGTTTGCAAGTTGAATTCATAATGTGAACAAGTTCAACATTTTGTTCACGAATAATATGACGTTGTACCATAATGGTCTATACATAATTTATATTGTGTTATGAAATTTACACCATAAATTATATTATCGTCGTATTTTGTAAGACGACGCAATGAATGCGCAATAAAAAACGGAAATAATGATAAGATAAAAAACAAAAACAAAAGACATCAACGAGCGACGTTAAACGTGCATTATACAAGTATTCATTACTTTTATGCTTATCTGTGAAAATCTATTGCCAAGTTGCCATTTCAAAGCTTTAAGATAATTATGATATGATATTTTATTTAAGTCAAAAAGAAAAGCGTAAAAACTCTATCATCACCATAGAGCTAAGACGATTTTGTGTTCAATGTATTCTTGTGTATACAGATTAATAAAATAATATATTTTGAAATAGACTGTACCTATTATTTATGTATTAATATTTTCATTTAAATCGGCGAATCTTAGAAACCGCATCATTTTTTGCTTTATTAAATGACCCTAATTAAATCAAAATGCCAGAATTTTTGTAAACTAACGTGATACATTTATGCGTTATTCATATCGCGCTTCGCTATATTTGGTAAAACTGCTTTTTATGTTAAGATCGTTCCAGTACATGTATCGGACATCGGTTGCCTTTCTCCGAATCCGCATGTGTTAACATGACCGACAAAACAAAACCAAACAGGCGTTTCTATTTAATGCCAATCGCTTCGTAAATGGCGAAACGTTTATGTCCTATTGTTACTGCATGCACCTTAAAACAGCTTTTGTTTTACGTAGGCGACCGAGTGAAAGATAAGTGAACGCATACCGCACGAGGCTTTTGCAATTAAAGCTTTAGTTATTGTCATTGTTCAAATATGTGTATGAACTGGTAAATTCACTTAAAGATATCTTTTAGCGGTCGTATGCTTTAGATTGATCGAAGTCCCATACCTGAGAGGAATAGGTTGAAAGGGAAACCGATGTAACCGATTTAAGCAATTAAAGCTTAGTTAGTGTCATTGTTCAAATATGTGTATGAACTGGCAAATTCACTTAAAGATATCTTTTAGCGGCCGTATGCTTTAGATTGATCGAAGTCCCATACCTGAGAGGAATAGGTTGAAAGGGAAACCGATGTACAGGCGGATGCGGTGAGACAATCGGCGGCGGCGGCGGAACGGGCACCGGCACAGGCACGGGCACAGGCACCGCCACCGACGGCGGCAGCGTGCTGTACGGCGGCGGCGGCACGCTCTCCAGCAGGTCAGGCGCGCGAGGTGCGCGGACCCTCCGCGCTCGCCGCCGCCGTGCCGGCTCCTCAGTCTGGCACTCCGCACTCGCTACACTCCTTTCTCTTTCCGTCTGCACCGCACTGTTCACGATCGGGCCAGGCACGTCCTGCACCTGCACTATGTTCACATTGCACACATCCGACCGACTCGGCTCGCCGGGTACGCGCACCGAGACCGAGTCCGACTTGCGCAGCGGAGCGGGCGCCGGCACGGGCAGCCGCATCTCGTGGCGGGGAGTGATCGCGCGGTACGACGCGCGCGCATGACGACCGCCGTTCGGCGACTGGGGCGCGCGCGCCTCGTCCCCCGCCGAGACGAGGTAGACGGCGAGAGCGCCATCGGTGCGCGAGCGCGCGAGGGGCGGCGAGCGGCAGTCGTAGGGCTGCCAGAGCAGGCAGGAGAGCGCCTCAGCCGCGGACAGCGGAGCGCTCATCTCGCCACCGCGCTCCGCTGCCGTGCCGCCGCTGTCGTCCGCCACCGACCACCGCTTCTGTCTGTGCCACACAAAATGCTTTGCTTTAGTTATTTCCATACTAATATTATAGAGATAATAGTCTGTCTATCAGTCTATCTGCCTTTCTATTCAAATTCAAATTCAAATAAGTCTTTATTCAAATTGGCCTATTACAAGCACTTTTGAATCGTCAAATTAAAATTAAATTGAATGATTTATAGAAGCAGGCGTTACTTTGCGGAATTCCATATTACAAGCAATACAACAGAACTAACTACTTTGCTATAATCCGCACGGGTTAAGTGAATGCATGCAAAGCCAATGTGTATGAAGCACGCAAAATCTACGCACCTTATACATGCAGGACCAGTCACCACATGCACCCCAAGGCGCAATTCACCAGCAACAACGCACACAAGGAGGATAGGCTCCACGACAAAAATCGTACTGCTAACTTGCAGTACGATTTTTGTCGTGGAGCCTATCCTCCTGATGATGCTTCGGTTTCGGGGCGAAACGATCGTCGAGATTGTGGTGGTGGGTGTGTGTGCTGCTTTTGTGTGCGTTGTTGCTGGTGAATTGCGCCTTGGGGTGCATGTGGTGACTGGTCCTGCATGTATAAGGTGCGTAGATTTTGCGTGCTTCATACACATTGGCTTTGCATGCATTCACTTAACCCGTGCGGATTATAGCAAAGTAGTTAGTTCTGTTGTATTGCTTGAAATTAAATTGAAGCTACAACTGGTTCGGAAAGGTGCTCTAACCGAGAAGAACCAGCAAGAAACTCGGCGGTCGCTCTTTTAAAAAATAAATATTACAGTTTTGTATTAACTATTGTTAACAAACTTAGATTATAATATCGTCTAGTACATAGCTGGTCGCAATTTAGTTCCAAGCTTTCTTATCATTGACATAGTCTTCAACATAATAGTAAGCTTTATTAATGAGAGTCTTTTTAATTGCTTTTTTGAACTTGTGTAAAGGCAAGTCCAAAATTGATTGAGGAATTTTATTATAAAAAAGTACACCGAAGCCCACAAACGATCTACGTACTTTCTGAAGCCTTAGCCTTGGTATTATTAATTTATTTCGGTTCCTAGTTTGCCTATTACTAATATCGCTTTTTTTATTAAAAAGATCTATATTTTGTTTCACAAACACTATATTATTATAAATGTATTGTGAAGCTACAGTAAGAATACCTATTTCTTTAAATTTATCACGAAGCGAGTCACGTGGTTTCATATTATAAATCTATCTGTCTATTACCCTTTCACAACGAAACAATAGTAATGAAGTTTGGTATTATTGAAACCTATATGGTAGATTAATATATAGGATATGAAATTTCAAATTTTTTCTTTCAGGAACAGGGAAAAACAGTATAGTATATAAGTAGTTTATCACTGGTTAATAAATAAATCAGTATTATTACTAGTACTAGTTAAGATACATGACGTACTAGTACATATTTTTATATCCCCGTATAATTACAACATCTCCGTGTCCTAAATATCAGGCGGACATTGTTGGTATAAATTTAGTTAAAACTTTGAAGACAGATTACTCTTAGTAATGTAATTACTTCTATACTACAACTTTGAATACATCAACGTCCGGTGTTTTACAAAGTTTCACATAGTATTAAGTACAGTGAGAGCTTCTCTGAGCTATAATGATTGCAAATATCGTTTTTACGACACTACACTGTACTTAATCACAGTTTCTTGCTAACATCTAATTATACAAAAATCTTGTAGTGAACTTTGCCGATCTTTCTAACGTAAAAACTAAAAGTACAGTTATGGCCTGTTACTTTCCCACTGCTGGGCACACTGCTCTTATGTTGATATCCAAACTGCTCTAGAGATATGCAGGTTTCCTAAAGATATTTTTCTTTACCAAAACGCGAATTAATTAATTTAAAATTATATTTAGACCAGTGTTTCCCAACATGCAGCCCACGTCCCACGGGAAAGCAATTTGATTTTAAGGAGGGGTTTCGAAAATGGACACTATGTTCTCTATTTTCTTTATGTTTGTTACTTAAGGAGGCAAAATAAGCATGGCACAAAAAAGGTTAGGAAACACTGATATAGACTTATAAGTTTTAACTGAAAAACTCTTTTTTGACTGCCTGGTGTTTGTACCCATGAGCTCTAAAGAATTACCCAGAAACATCTTGATATTGAGCGTCGCTTTAGTTATTAAATTGTACAACTTCAAACTTAGAAATGAGCGTTATTCTTATGGGTTTTTTAATTTTCTTGAGTAATTCTTCACGCTCTTATTATTAACATGTACACAATTAAATAAAGGTAACTAAAAACTCTTACAAGTGTTGTCATAAAAGTGCTTTATTAGTTAAGCCTTTGATCTCACAAAATCCGTGCAAAGAAAGACAGTCGTTAGCATAATATAAGGTCGTTAAAACAAATCGTACAACCATCTTACGTGTTACTTTGTGGTTTGATTCGGTTGAGTACTTTCTTTCATTACACAACTTCGTATTCGCTCGACTTAATTCTTATACTGTTCCGACCAAAGAATATAGAACGTAGCAGAAGCGAGTTACAATCGAAAACGTTAAATTCGTACAATGCGTGATGAATTTAACAGATTTATCATTTCTAATACTCAGTGATTGCTTAAAAATAATAAGCTTCTGTCCACGAAGTTGCCTTCAGTACTGAAATAAAAGGTTATATATCACTAGCTTTTTAAGTATTTGCAAACCAAAAAAGGAACCAAAAATAACAGCTTTTACATGAAAAACTGTTTAATAATTTATTTTCTTATTATCTATATTTACACAATTCCATCCCTTACAATTCAGTGATGGTCACATTTTTTTTACATTTTGTTATATTTTCTCATACAAAATTACGATTAATTACATTTTATACATACATGTACAAAAAAAGCGCTATCAAGCCTAAAATTCAAAATAATACGGCGCAATGACATAGCCTGAAAGAATTGGTCCATGCTTGAGATATTTATGCACGTTTTCTAAAAAAAGATGTAATTTTCCCGACGTGTATAAACGTTGTGTAAATTAGCGTTTATCAAATTTGACGTTTGAAGTTTAATAACGTTGCTCCGTCCAAAGTGTTAAATTAAAAATCTACAAAAAATTGAAGACATAAATATGGTTAAACGAAAAAAAAAGGTTTTGAGCTTTAAAAAGTTTATCTTTTACGTTGCGGACATAATAAATCTTGCATTCGTATACAGTACTTATAAAAACTTAGTCTATTCTACTTTGTGATGTAGTTTTCGTTTCAGTAACGTATGCAGTTTCTAGTTTTTTATATATTCTTAGGTTGTAATAATCTTTTGTTCGGCACTTGCCTTTACGATTTCTTTCGTGATATTTTATGTGTGTCGTAATTAATATAAATCCCTTTTACTATACACTAAGCTTTGTTTGAACATTATTAGGTAATTTTATTTCTGAAAAGATTTCTCTTTTCTAATTTTAATTACGTTTAAACAAAATTACCTTCATCTAAGCCCGTATTGTTTCTGTTTGTTCTTTGATAAATTGCAGAAAATCTTACATACGAATACATCAAAGCTGTAATGGTAAAACAGTGTAAGTGCGCAACTCGTACCAGGAAATTTGCAGGTTCAAATCGCACAGATATTTTATAAAACTTACATGCTTAGGTGTTATTAACAATTCTTCATGCTCTTTTTGACGCAGGCAATCGTTTTTGAGCAAATTACATATCACTAGAGAATTTGTGAGATTTGTGTTACTTCCAAACCACATTCAAATAGTGTTGTGTGTCTTAGCTACTATCCTTCTTTCCAAAGATAACAGGAAGCTATTGCCAAGCACTGGGATCGGGGTCATATCTGTCATCCATCCCACATGGCTCACTGTATCAGCAGAGCAATAATCTGATACTCATCATCGCAAATGTCCATGTCTACTTTATACTCGGGCATTCAATAGTTTGATCAAATAAATGCCCTATCCGAAAGATAAAGTATAATTTTCTATGTATAAACATAGAACATGTATCTGTATTCTTCGGATTGGACGAAATATTCATTGTTATAATAAATAAACAAGTCAACTTAAAAAGCTTTTAAAAATAAAAGTAAAGTAAAGTAAAGTAGCGGCCTGTTACAATCCCACTGCTGGGAATAGGCCTCCTCTCTCCATTTCTGGAGAGAAGGGTTGGAGCTCAGACCTACCAATGCGGATTGGTAGGTTACACATATCTCCAGAATTCCCTAGAGATATGCAGGTTTCCTCACGATGTTCTCCTTCACCGAAAAGCGCGTGATAAATTGCAATTATCAATTAGACACATGAGTTTTAATAAAAAAACTCATTGGTGCCTGCCCGGGTTTGAACTCGTGTTCCCCTCGAAAGAGTCGCAAAGTCTCACCGCTGGGCTATCACAGCTACCTTTTAAAATGCATGTAACAAAATTTAATCTCCCTATATTAATCGTTGAGGAGATCCTTCGTTTGGAGCCAATCCTGGCACCATCAGGGCACGCTTATGATGCTTATGATAAGCGTGCATTGTCATCCACCATTATCTAAAATTTCAACTCAATCGGACACCGAAGTAGGTCTAATTTGATTTGCAAGATTCCACATTCACCGATATACATTGCAAGTAAATTGAAAGCTTAAAAAAAAATTTTTTTTTAAGCTTTGAATTCCTGTCATTAAATTCTGTTATAAAAATCGGTTATAAACCAAAAAATGAAATAGGCTACTTTATACTGGGTGCCAAAGTAAGTTCCCTGTTCCACAATTCCGCATAAGAGCTATGTCAAGAAATGCTTCCGTCTGAATCCGGTCTTTGATTAAACAACTGAACGAGAATCTTCACTATTAAACTGTTGACTGAAGTAAATACTTGGAGAATCAATATTCAACATTTTGGTAAATTTCTACGATTAAGTGTGTACGATTTAAATGCTTTACATAAGTCCGAAGTAACGCAAGAACTAGCACAAATAATTCATATTAGAGATAATTAATATAATAAACTAGTAAAAAAAGTAAATAATTAATAAACTATTGCTTGAAAAAATTTTACACTTTATCTTACTTTCCGCTATTCCACTTTTATAGATGCAGGATAATAAGAAGCTGTGATTGTTGAATGGTGAAACAGTATGTCTCTCTCTCGAGGGTCATGGGTTTACATCCCATGCAGGCACTAATGAGTTTTCCTATTTAAACTTATGTGCCTTATTGATATTTACAATTTAACACACGGTGAAGGAAAACATCGTGAAGAAACTTCCATTGGGGAATTCCTCGGATATGTGTAACCTACCAATCCGCATTGAAGCAGCGTGGTGGGTCTTTTCTCTAAATCTTCTCTCTAAATAAGCAGAGAGGAGGTCTATGCCTAGCAGTAGGATAGTAACAGTGTCTTCATATCATATTACACATACTACCATAACTATATGCGTAAATGCGGTACGATTTAATTAAATTTTTGAGCATTTTGTAAAATAACAAAAAACTTTAGAAATATGAAAAAGGGGCATCCACAAGGAGGTGATAGTACAAGCTACCGGTAGTTAGTATTCCAGAGTGGGAAACCTCCTCACAATATATGACCTCCAAAGCAATACTGTCTTCTATATCCTGGCCTTGATCCAAGATTAAACGGAATCCTTGTAAGATGTCGGTCGAGTAGATGCAGATTCCCTATTTAATAACCATTACGTCAATCTATCCTAGCTATATTCCATTAAAATGTGTTAAACCTTGAAGCTTTTGTGAATTTCAGCTCTAATATTAAAATTAAATATTAAATTTATCATTAGATGTATTATATAAAACATAATTTTTGTTAATAAAGATGTAGTTGGTACAGAAGTTTTCGTGCAAACGCTGTAAAGAATGGAGATTTATCCGCCGGAACTTAATATCGAGCAAGAAGGCGCTTATATAAGAATGTGCTTTCGTTGGCGCAGAAAGTTTATGAAATTTTAATATCGGTCCCAGTTTATTACTAGAGATGTTTTAAATTGCTGTTTATTCTTGCCAAGGCATGGATTGGAAAAGCATTGCATATTGATTTTATTTAATACACTCGTATAATTCTTGAGAAAAGTAGAGCAGTGACATTTTTAAATGGTAGAGTTATTAAACCTTTATTAATATATGATTATCAATCTTACGAAGAAATGTTCTGGATTTTAATCCATTTTTAATGGTCTATCTCCTGTCCCTTATCCCAATCTAAGTGGGGTTTACACAACATATTTAAAAATATACCGTGCCGATCGATGTGATGTGGCTAGGTATTTTAGGCCTGCCAGACGTCAACTTTCTTTAGTCACCTTTTACAACACCTCGGTGAGGGTGGTGCTAATCAGTCGGATACCATACGGCGGAGGATATTAAAAAATATATGTATATATAGAATAAACTCTTCAGAACTAACTCGCAGAGTTCTTCATGCCTAACTTTCTAACCTTTATACTTAATTTCATGTGGCCCATTTTGTCATGACAAATTTTAACCTTGATTTGAATTTTAATTTTGCAATATGCTGTAAAGTCTACTCTTATTTTTTGTTAAGTAGTTTGTGGAAACTTTGCTGGTTTTTGTATTATTTGTAAACTAATTTTTTTAAATATTATACTGTTCCCTTTTTTTATATTGTAGAATTTTTTTTTAAATATTTAGATATATAAGATTACAAATATGTACAAGATATATCTATCATAAATTACTTACACGCTACTACTATACAAATCATGCCCACGTGGAATGGTCCCAAGAATGCTGGCAGCGTTTCCGCGTTGAATCGCTAAGCTGATTCTTTGTCCGAAGATTATTGTTTCACTTAAATGAATAATGATAATAATATTCTACAGCATACATACACCTGACCTACAGTTGCTACAGTGCTACAAAATGGAACTATTGGCATAGAGATGTATATAAGTATGTAAATGAGCATAATAACTTACGACATAGTTTTTACACAAAATAACGAAATGTTAACTTAAATTTTGATGTCTTCGAGTAAATTGATAAATTCCACTTCTATTCTCATCGCAGCATACCAATTAGTAATAGCTCTCAGAAACCTTTCGAACTCAAATACTTAAAAAATCTTACAATGTGGAGCAATGTAAACTTGTAAAGAAGCGTAAAATCAATTGAATAAAACTGGCTAAACGACAGTCTGCCAGCCATTTGTAATTGTCACTAAGTTTTACTTTCAAGTTGACGTAGGATGTTTTAGAAACGTTTTTTGTAATATTTTTTAAAACGATTAGTGGCACATAGGATATAAAGTTGTGGGTGAAACGCGAGATACAAAATACACTTTCTCCAAGGCCACGGCGCCAGCGCCTCCCACAAATATATATTCACCATTGTAGTCATTATAGATGGACATTTGGGACAATTTGGATTACGCTTGTTAACTAATACTTAAAATTAATTTTAAAAAAATTGTTTAATTTACATTCTGTGTTAAGTCACTTTTAGTTAATAAGCAACGCGGCGCTCCCGTCAGTTCGTGGCCACGATAGACGCAAATTTGAAGAATTGTGGAACTCAATATAAAGGTACCGCTTTTTCGCTTTGCGAATTTTAAGACGTATATGAATTCATTCATACATTTACGTTGTTGTGAAAATTACTTTACGTTGGACGAAGATTATTTAGGCGAGAAGTGAACATATATATTGAAATTTAATTTCAATGAAGCAGAATGTAGTGTTATAACATAAAGTATATAATAACAAACGTATTCTATATTAAAAATACATAATATATAGTGTTTACCAGATAAAACTAGTTCATATACCGCAATAAATATTTTTTATAATCAAAATATTATTGTGATATCATTGCTAATTTTCGAAGACAGATATCAAATCGATATTTGGTACAAAAATATACATCTAACAAGTCCAGTTGAAAAAGGTTTTACAAAACCTTCAACAAAATTTCATGTCCCTTCTGTTAACCGTTGAAGATTTCTTTCATCTGGAGCCAATCCTAGTAGCAGTACCAGGTACTGCTTATCATAAACATGTATTATCATCGGAAATGGAGCAGTATGTAAAATTTCAGCTCAATCGAACACTGGAAACTGGGTCAAATTTAACTTGAACGTTTCACCCTTCACATATATACAAGGTAAGTTAAATAAAAGCTTTTAAAAATAGTTCATTGGAGCGACTTCATATATTCCGTGTGGTATCCGGCTAAGTAAAATAGACCACCCTCATTTCTTACCGAGGTGTCGTAAGAGGCGACTAAGGTAAGTCAACCCATCGTGTGGTATCCGGCTGAGTAGAATAGACCACCCTCTTTCTTACCGAGGTGTCGTAAAAGGCGACTAAGGTAAGTTGACCCACCATGTGGTATCCGTTTAAGTAGAATAGACCACCCTCTTTCGTACCGAGGGGTCGTAAAATACGACCAAGGTAAGTTGACGTCAGGCAGGCGGCCGTTCGTAAAATACGTAGCCAAATCACTTGACAACATGTTTGCAACATGCTGTGCCGACCCCACTGAGAGTGGGATAAGGGCAGGGGGATGATGATGATGATGATGGAGCGACTTCATATAGATCTTTAATGTTGTCTCAAATCTGTGAAAACATTTCCATTAAACTTTTAAACTATTTTTCATCATAGACTACATCGCGATAAACTGTTAATTAGAAAAGAAATATAAATATGACGTCTATAAAAATCTAGTTGTCCTTAGTTCTTTTATAATCTAGCTTAGTCTTATGGTCGTATGTTCACCCTACAGCAATGGTCGCGTTACAAACAACACGGATACTGTTATATCATGCATATTGCGGTAGGCTCCGCGAATATGTATAACTTTCATTCAAATCAATTTGTTAGGAACTGTCGCTTGCTACTTTCACGTAAACAAATATCGACTTGTTCCTTGATATTTTATTTTCTTACGTCAATTTAAGAGTCTTGATGGATACGGACTTCAATTATTCTTCAATTAAATAATTCCAGGGCTGGATAAGACCGCCATTCTCTTCTTTATGTTCTTATTTCTCTTGTTATTGTTTATTTTGTGTGCAATAAAGAGTTATTCATTGAAAGCACAAAATTTTATAAGAATTTTATAGATTGCTTTTGGTACGTGCATGGATTTTCGAATCTCTAGTCGAGCCGATATGAAGGCTCAAACTCGTCTTTAACTGTATACAACCTGTACGACTGTATGTCGTAAATATGTTTATCAATATATTTACGTTATTGTGTAGAGTACTTTATGTTGGACGTAGAATAATACGACATAGCATTAAAATATATATTAGTAACAAAGGAGAGAATAGCAAGAGGCTGTACATGCGAATCCTTAGTTTCACCACATATTAGGATCACGTACTCTCACCGTTCACATACAAGGCGTGATGCCTATGTGTACAGTTTTGTTGTTGTATTGATTTTGTCATTAAAGTATGTACATTTTATTTACTGTTTACACTATAGTTCATAACAGAGTCAATCAAACGTCACGCTTTCACCAAAGGTCGCTGGCTGTGACCGAGAGTTGACTACCCACAGCTGCCGGTAGAGTTTCACTTTGCATTAATCTTTGAGACAGCTGCAAACATTTATTCATATACAAAAATAATGCATGCGAGGTTTAGTTGGTATCGACATGGAATTGGGGGGACGCCTATCACGTGATGAAAAGAGTTCTAAATATGAATGTGGACGAACATATGACTAGAGAGATGCCAAAAAGGATGGATTGATTTTGTGAAGTATGATATGCATATATGAGCTCAGAGTCAATTAGCGGGCTACGGAGCGAGTTATTCGCGAAGGATCTTTGAGTGATCAAATCAGAAATGAGGAGATTCGTAGAAGTACCAAGGTAAGAGACATAGCTCAACGTGTCGTAAAGCTGAAGTGGCGATGGGCGGGGCAATCAGTGCGGAGAACCGATGGGTGTTGGGATCCTAAAATGTTGCAAAGGGGACCAAGCACTGGAAAACGCAGTGTCGGTAAACCTCTTAAGCGACCCATCTCTAGCTGGGGACGTCCATCTGTATGCAGAAAAAGAAGATATAAGTTGCAGCGCTAGCGTTGACGAATAATAGAAGAGAATAGAAAATAGATACATAGATATAACAAACCCCTAACACTATAAAAACATCAATACAAAAAAATTCAAAATAATTTGAATTATATTATATTTGAATATACTTGAAATTAATTACAGGCCAAACAATTAATCCCTGGCACCTAACTGATCCTGGTCAAGCGAATATCAACATAGAGCCCATTTACACAATAGAGAAATGTTAATTACGTTCCAAGGGTCAAAGCATTTTGTTTTGTTTTTGAGAACATTCCATGAACTGATCCTGAACATTCCAAACACAAACGATCTAATAAATCAGTTAATTGAGGCTTTTAATAATGTGGATAAAAATACATACATAATTGCTAAAATAGAAATCACGGCATAAATAGTAATTCAATTCTGAATGCGATACTCGAAAAATGAACATGACCAAAAGAAAATGAGATCCTTAGAAAGATAAGAACAATCGCCATAATTCTACGAGTTACTTAGCTAAAATGGATTTGACTACAAAATCAACAAACAGACGAACAAGGCAAATGGCATCCAACATTGGAAGGTCCAGTTAAATACATCTCGCGTTTAGCTTAGATATCCTAAAAATTACTTATTTCCAACAGTAGACAACCATCGGTTAAAAAGAAGATTAAATTAAAACTTATATTGTTAGGCATTCGAAGTTCTTTACCTAAAAATCTACTCTAACGCTGTGACCTAGAATATATTTGTAGCTTCGAAATTAATCCTTATTAGAAATAGGTCCGTGCTAAGATGGAAACCACAGCTTATACAGATGGTAATCAATTCCACATTAATTGAATCTGGTCAGGCGGATGCATCATCCTGTAGCCCGTTTAGACGGTAGGGACGTCTTAATGAAATAATGTACGTCGTAATTTGATTGTAAGTCTGCGAGACTGCCGTCGGTTTATTGATCAATTTATTATTCTTATGATAATAAAAGAATGTGTTTCATTTAAACTATTTTGTCTGTGATCGGTATTAACACAGATTTTTAAAGAAAGTCTTTACAAACACACGCAATTTATATTAATTCATTTCTTATCAAAATTCAACATACTTAAGAAATTGAGGTCTTATTTAAATAAATTTGTAAGAATCTAAATAATTGAAACTAAATTATATAATTATGTAAATACTATTTAATGTTACTTTTTAGTTTTATGTGTCTATCTCTATTTTTATCGAATTGTGACAAATTAAAATTTTTACGGAAGCATACCTTTTTTAGATGATATTCTTTAATTAAATTTAAGTATATAATTTAAATTTAGCATAAGTTAATTTAATGAATTCTACTGTACAAAAAACTGTTATTAAAGATTATAATTATTCAGGATAAATTTAAATTATTAAGAAATTGATACAATTAAGAATATTGTACGTTTAGACAAAAAAGTCTCGATCTCATCAATAATTTTTAGAAATTTTTGACTCAAAAGTACTTTGAATTTTCTTATTCATTTCTTACTTATATTGTATGGACTTCATTGGTATTATTGTTTAATCATTATAAGACTAAATTATAAAATTAAACTTCTGAAACAATATTTCAATATTTTTAGTGATAATATTATAATATAGAAGTTCATAACATATTCACCGTAATTGTTACATTTTTGTACAAATAACATAAAGACAATACGTGCCCAATAGCATATGGTAATGAGGATGTAACGGAAAGAAACAAGATTGTCGAGTTTATAATATAACAGGGAATTCCACTTTCATTTTTTCTTAGTTCCGTCGCCTCGTCATTGTTATTTTATTCAAACATATTTTGTTGTTTCTCAGAGACGAACATCTATTTATCCAAATATCTACTATTATAAAGCTGCGACTACTTTTATACAAACAGACTTTCATATAACAGTATAATTTGAAATGTAAATATATCTTATTATTATATAAATAAACGGGTCACATCGCGGCAAAATCGAGTTACCTTTTTACAAGGTTCGACGTTTCGGCAGAGTTGCATCCGCCATGGTCACGAACTGACTGTAAATATATCTTGTTTAACGAAATTATTAGTTACATTTGTCCACGGTACCTTCCTATGCGCATTGAAGCAGCGAAGTGATTCTAAGTTACTAGACTACACTATAAGACCTTCGGATCTCGTGTGCAGAATTAAGCACTTAATGTTTGAAGCCTCATAATATTTTTATATTACTTAATTTACTCCTCCACCATTTGTGTGTGCATGATTTTGCACGTGCCGGAAAATTAGCAAAACTTAATAATTAAATGTGTATGATTTTTCTTGTACGTATAACAACAGACTAACTCAAAGTCGGGTATCAATATAATATGTCCGTTGTTCATGAATGTGAGTGGTCACTCCAGTCAGTAACATGTGTAAGCCTGGGAAAATGTTGGTAATGATTTATTCGAGATCATTCCGTAAATTCAGACTAGCCGGTATGCCCAGCCATCCAGATTTGTTAGGATCAATAATCAATACTATTTAGGGTGACATGTCACCCTAAATAGTATTGATAATATAATATATTGATTGTAAGGAGAAGGACACACGTCGAGAGACTTTTATCAGTATTGTATAAACATTTATAGCATTTGTTATAATATCAACAATTATATTAGTCCTCATTCAGTAAGCAATTAAAATATATTAAGCTCAAGTGGACATACGATCGCTATGGATGGAAAGCACCTTTGTCCAAGGTGCACAAAATTATACAATAGATATCATAATCTATATCTATATATAAAAGTATATAATATATCATAATCGTGGTATGGAATCCCTTCGAAAAGACTTATGTGTAACAGCAGACATCCATATAAGACAAAGAAAAATAATAAGAATCGGGAAGAATTGTACTACATTTTAGTAAAAACCATACAAAAATCCGTTTAGTGGATTTTGAGAAAATTGATCACATACAAACAGACAGTTTTTGGGCACTTTGTTTTATAATACATAATGTAGCATTCATAGTTATTTATTCTAATTGTAATATGACAAACAAATATTTTTATTTATATACATTCCTTCAACACATAGTGTGTTTGTAGTTTTGTAAATAACTGTACCGAATTGCACAACTATGTAAGATCGAGACCGTTACATACTGACTCATTGCAATTCGAAATATTATCCAGGCAATATTTTCAAGGTAAAGGAAACATTCCATAAAGCATATTTCTGTTTTGAATTAGTTACAAGTTACCTGTCCGCCCAAACCTCTAGGGTTCGATAAAAGTCAAGCCCCTGAAGTGGAGCCATCAACCGCAGGGAGGGCTGCATAAATAATTTAGCCGGGCAATCCGCCGCTTGTTTGCATGCGGATTATCATATTAAACGGATATCAGGGCCGACGACCGTCTGTCCGATACGAATGCAAACAATATCATGCAACATTTATAAGGGCAAACGGTGGTCACAATCGCTGAAAGGTAGCCGCTGAGGTAGTCGATATTTTAATGGGCTTTTGTCTCGTGCCGACATACTTTATCGCTGAAATATTTTTTAAACCTCGGCGGTAAGTGTTTTAGGGTTGGCGATTTTTAAAAACATTTTATCAAAAGATTAAATCGTAATTCCAAATTTTTCAGCGAGAGTTTGCCAGAGAGTTATTATACTAAAGTATGAAAGCCAGCTTAAAATTTGCCTTATTAATTTAAAGGAAAAGCAAATTAGACTGTATCTATCTGTGTTTTTTTAGGCGTAATTAGACAAAGATAAGTAAACGAGTTTCATCTTTCTTCTCATTATTTATTGTAACTCCTGCTTATGGCTCCCCTACTCTAGTATAATAGCTCTATAGAGTATCCCCAATAAAATACATCAATATAAAATGAATATAATTGATAGTGAAAATATTTCAGCATATTACTGAATAATTCCCTCATACGGAGTTACAGATAATGAGGCTGGTAGTTATCTAAATATTATTTTTGATACAATATGGATGGATGGATTTTTATAACGATTCATAACGCTGTAGGAGTTTCCAAAGACTTAATGACTCTTGATGAATTTTCCAAACTCCTGAAGAAAACAACATAACTATCCAAGCAAGTAAATTTTATTATATTTTTAAATATACTAACTATTCCGTTTTAAGAATAACTTTGAAAATAAACTTTGCTTAGACTAACAATATTATATTATCTCTGATTATATAATCCCAGAAAAAGTTTAATTTTAGGAAAAACGTTTTGAAATTTTTCAAATGAAATCGGCTTGAAATAGAAATTTTTAATATCGGTATTAAAAAAGTTAAATGGTGCTATTCTCTCAATAAAGGAAATTCAATACTAATTCGATCTAAAATAAGGGCCCAATAAGGAAATCTTGTAAATAATTTAAATGCCTGACGAACGAATACTTTTTACGGAAACAAATTTGCGGCAATAAATTATATAGGCGCTTCTCATCAAAGTAGGTGTCTGAGTAAAACATAATTATATGGCAAAAATACGGCAATACAGTATTAGAATTAACGTTTTTAATGTTTAATTAGTATGTTAGGTTACATTATTTATAATTACATAAGGTAATTATAAATCAGATATCAATTTATCAATTCAAGAAATTTTTCGCAAAAATATCCCTGGTTCCACCTGCGTCGTCTAATTAAGATTTTAAACGAACCAACGTTAATAAGATATTCAATAACCACTATGTCTAATTAGAAACTCTTCAAAGTCTAAATCAGAGACCCAAATTGTTCGTAACATGCCAAGAAAGTTTCGTAGATTGAATTTGGCCGAAGCACTGTCCAGTCTCTGGATTTTGTACCTGACGCGATTTACCAATAGTATTGGCGTTTACGGAACGTAACTTTTATATTCTTCTACCCTGAATTAATCATTGATCTTGACTCATACATAATTCAATTCGGAATTCGAAAAAAAACTACTTACGATGAATAACCCAAATAAGTTTATATACTATAAATTATTTATATTTCCAACGCGTTTTATTATAACGCAAGACTTGAATCTCATTCTAATCCGCGTTTGTTAAGAGAACCTATATAATGGTAAGTGTAGGGTGCAGACGCTGTTCACAAACCTTATGGATGCAGGGCCAGAACCCCCTGTATCACAAAACGCCGCCACCAACAACTCACTACACAAGCACTACACATACTTACTAAGACAATCTCTAGGACCGTTTCGCCACAAAACCGAAATATCACCAATAAGATAGGCTCTACAACAAATCGTAATGCCAAATTAAATAAATTAAACCTATATTGATTTATTACAAAAAAAAACACACCATACTTCTCAGTAACCCGCGATTAGCGAGGAATGTAAATAAATTTACTTTTTTTATTCTAGAATTGCACAAGACAACTTCGTTTAATTTAAATACATACTATAAAATACTGCTTAAATGGCGTAATTATTATAACAATAAATAAATAAACGGTTCTTGAAACATAATTCGGCAATGATCTAAAGTTGAACTTAGAGAATTTTATTAGTAGTTGACCCGTCCAGAACGTTGTAAGAACCGTTAGGGCTTAAAGCTTCTGTTTTCTATTCTATGAAATAATTAGATTTTTGATGTTTATTGGTTTCACATTTATATCCGCAGTTTGTAAGAACAAGAAACAAGTAAATTATTATGCAAAGTTTTCTATAGCAACCTAATAGTTGCTAAGACAAAGTTTAGTGATTTCCATAGCAGTGTTTAGGTATGTAAGATACTAAATCAACGGAACTTGGCAAGATATATATTTGAGGCCATTAGTGAACGGTATAATTTACTTAATTTATTTTAGTGTACGCGGAGACAAAAAGTTTCCCTCGTTAAGTCAACGACAAGTGTTGTAAATCACGAACTCGCATCTACTGAGATAACTATCCTTATTACGGAAACCCCGAAGGGTGCACCGAATTACCGGGCACGGTTATATCTGGCCTTGTTCATCTTATTGATTATTTATTTTGAGATTAGAATATTTTTTATCAAATATCAGATTTAATCAATGTTGTTGCAATAATTACAGGGTGATAAAATTTAATATACGATAACTTTACTTACTTGCCCGGGTATTAAATATATTTCGACATAATAAAAACTATTCTTTCTTCCACATATAACCTAAACATGTTTCTTCAAGGGATTCTCATATCACACATTCCATCATCAGCATCCTCCTGCTCTTATCCCACTTTAAGTGGGGTCGCTACAATATATTACAAACATGTTGTCACATGGTCTGGCTGCGTATTTTACGAACGGTTACCTGCCTGATGTCAACTTACCTTAGTCGTATTTTACGATCACTGGGTAAGAAAGAGGGTGGTCTATTCTACTCAACCGCATGCCACACGATGGGTCAACTTACCTTAGTCGTCTTTTTCGATACCTCAGTAAGAAATGAGGGTGATCTATTTTACTCAACCGGATATCACACTGTGGGTCGACTTACCTTAGTCGCCTCTTACGACACCTCGGTAAGAAAATGAGGGTGGTCTATTCTACTCACCCGGATGCCACACGGCATAAAAAACCTGAAAGAACATATTTCTAATTTCTATTTATAACATATTTATATTAAATTCTATTTGTTTCTTATATCACACATTCTGGTGTCATTTACAGCAAATAAATAGTTTTAAGATTAGTTATTTAAAACGAAAATATACAAGTAATGTATATTTTCGTGCTGTTTGTATGTTTTATTACTTACACGCTAGTACTACACAAATCGTACTCACGGCAATTAACCGAGGTGCTAAAACGGATTCATTTGGTTAGTTATTTTAATATTTGAAAGGCATGGGTGAAATATAATTTTTGATATTTTTACATTAAAGTTTATTTTTAAAATAATGTAATTTCAAAAATAAAAATATGGTCTTCTTTCTTATTTGCACCAATTTTAATTAAGTTTAAGTGTATGGAGTTTCAGTGCAAAAATATTCATAATTATCTAAACTTGCGAATTGTTCGATTTAAAATTTAAAAGTATAACGAAATTATCAATAGCTTAAAATAAATACCTATCGAATTACTTATGTAGCACTATGTAGCAATAGTTCTTAATAAAATCTAGAAAATAAAGCAGTTGACCCAGTTAGCAGAGCAAGATAAATGGTGATTCCTCGAGAATGGCACAAATTGTACGACAAAAGATAGCGTGGCATTGGTCATTGATTAATTCCGCTACGCGAACTGATAGAAGGCTTTACACTGATCTTATGTAAAAATAAATGAATGAAAACTGCAATTGTATTATTTATTTTAATTGTTACGTGTACTGTTATTTATTAAATTTGTTACTATCGCTCAATGCTATATTTTTATAAAACTATAAGGTGTAACCGCGCTTAATATATCCCCTATAATGTTTTATATAAAAACTAGAATGTTTTATCTTATATCTTAATCGTATATAAAATGAGATTCGATTATACCAAATTTCATAAATAACGCTTCACGAATTAGCAATGAAAAAGTGATAGACAAACAGACGAACGGTCTCTCGCAATTATACAGTTAATTATACCGTATAATATTATATTGATTTGGATTGGATTTGGACCGCCATTTGAAGAAGACCTTATTTTCAAATTTCTTGAAATATCTTCAATTCGAATATTTAAGATGGCGTCGTTTTTCTTAAACCTAGTTATAATTCTTTACAATTCTCACTTATATGAATCTAAATTCATTCGGAGCATCTTTTTAACTGTTGAGTTATATTTCGAGGGGAATTCAAAACCAGACTGAGCCACAACAACGCAGCTAGTAATATACAAAAGAATATTATTGGTTTTGACATATTATTTAACAGGTTAAATTATAAAATAAAATGTTAAAGTCCCGGCGTTCCTCATTCATTTACGACTGTAGTTAAAAAAAATATAGTATTGGCACATTTAATAAATATTATTTTATTTTATGTAAAATTATTTTTAAATATTGACGATGTTTAAACGTGTTTTACTGAGTTAGATACGAGTGAGGCTTCCTTTTTAATAAGTTATTATACTTATTCTTTTATTGAGATTTTTACTTAACTGCACATTTATACTGTTGAATCGGCACTACATTAAAATAAACTGCATTTGAAACTGAAATTTGAATTCTGCTTGCATCTTGCAAATGCAGATTACCAATTTTTAATTACGTACTCGCTTCAAAATGTTCTATTTGTATTTCAGTATCGTAGGTAATATCCTTCTACCTACCAACGAGTTATTTCGTTAATTAAAGCTACTAACCCCGTCTATATTACGACGATGTTTTACGCAAGCAAAGTACTCAATGAAGAAATAAACAGGCAAATTTGCTTTACGAAGTTTTAAAAAAAACAAATTATCTGAGTTTGTTTAACAATTCTAAAATATTCATATAAGTTTTCCTTAAGAAAATAATATTTTTTTTTTAAATTATTTTTCAAAAAGAGCAACAAAGGCTCAGTTTTTATTGTTAGTAATATAAAAAGAAACTTTAAATTATGTAAGTACTTAACCTACACTTAAACTATTTCAAAGACTAGTTAATTGAATCATTGTTCAAAATCAAAATCAAAATAATCTTTATTCAAATAAACCATTTCAGGCACTTTTGAATCGTCAAGCATCAATATGATTAATGAAGCTACAACTGGTTCGGAATGTTGCTCTTACCGAGAAGAACCAGCAAGAAACTCGGCGGTCAATCTTTTAAATATTTTCAATTATACATTATCAAACCGCTGTCTTGTATGAAGCTGAAAGGATCCTCAAATCCAGGTTTTCTTCCTCCTCCTACAGTCGTTTGCTCACTGCTGAGCATCGTGATGGGCCAGATCTAAAATGAATAAGCTGGTGCCACTTTTCCCGGTCAGCAGCACTGTGTACAGCCACGGTCAGTTTGATGTCTAGATGTTCGGACACCTGATCCGTCCATCTTTTCGGGCTCCGGCCCCTAGATCTCTTGCCGTCTACTTTCCCAGTGACCATGAGTTTCTCAAGGTTATTGCTGGGTTTTCTAGCAATATGGCCAAAGTATTGGAGAATTCTTTGGAGGCATATGCTTGAGAGTCTCTGTTTCACCTTGAGCTCACTGAAAATGGAGACGTTTGATCTGAAGGCTGTCCAGGAGATACGTAGCATACGCCGCCAGCAGGACATTTCGAAAGCATCAATTCGTTTTCTGTCTGCTGCTTTCAGGGTCCAAGACTCAGCGCCATATAGAAAGATCGGGAAAACTAGGGTTCTCATAATGTGAACCTTGGTTTTTTTGAGGACATTGCGATCTTTCCATATCTTGTGTAGTTGACTCATGGCAGATTTTGCCATGCCAATCCTGCGTCTGATTTCTATTTCAGAACCTCCTCTGCTGGTAATGGTAGAGCCAAGGTAAACAAAACTGTTAACAGTTTCATACTGGCTCAGAGAGGTTCCTGTTTGCAGGCTGCCGGTTCTGTCTATTACCATGATCTTTGTTTTGGCTTGATTGATCTTGAGCCCTAGTTCCAGACTGACCACCTCCAAACGCTGTAAAATCTCTGCCATTTCTTTATACGAAGCAGTTATCAAAGTAGTGTCATCAGCGTATCGCAGGTTCGATATTCGCGTGCCAGCAACTGCTACACCGCCATCCCATCCTTCTAGAGCTTTGCGCATTATATATTCTCCGTAGATGTTAAAAAGGATAGGTGAGATGATGCAGCCCTGTCGTACGCCCCTTCCAAATCTAAAATCCGATGACCGTACCGTGCCAACTTCTAGGGACCCACGGCTAGCTAGGTATAAGGATCGTATGAGACGTATCAGGTGTGCAGGGACCCCCATCTCTTTGAGCACATTCCATAGGTGTTCCCAACTCACACAATCGAAAGCTTTCTGGTAGTCTATGAAACACAATACCGCTGGGATGTTAAATTCATAGCACTTCTCCACTAGTAATCGAACATTGAGTATTTGTTCTCTTGTGCCTTTTCCTTTAACAAATCCAGCCTGTTCCTGTGGGATTTGCCAGTCTAGATAGTATCGCAGTCTAATGTTGATGATATGAAGTAGAACCTTACTAGCATGCGAAATTAGGGCAATTGTTCTGTAATTTTCGCACTTGATAGTAGCACCTTTTTTGTGAAGAGGCAGAATTACTGAGTGAGTCCAGTCCTCAGGCCATTGACAGTTTCTCCAGATTGTGTTGCAAAGTTCCAGTAGCTTTGATATTCCTTTCTCTCCCAAAGCTTTGATAGATTCAGCTGTGATCTTATCTACACCAGCTGCTTTATGGCGCTTAAGTCTTTGTATGGCTGCTACAACTTCACTGCGCAGGATTTTCGGCTCAACTTCTTCTGCGTTTAAGGCCAAATCCCAATCTACATCCTGAATATCAACGGATTGATCTCGGCTATAAAGTTCGCTGCAGTATTCTTTCCACCGTTCGGCCACTTTTGCGACTTCATTTATAGTCTTTCCGTCTCTGTCTTCTATAGCCCACGAGTGAGTTTTAAATTGCCGTGTTATTAGCCTCACTTTTTTAAAGAGATCTGCCGTTTGGTATTTTTCGGCGTGTTGTTCTATTTCTGCACAGATATTCGACAGATGGCGATTTTTATCCCGCCTGCAAAGTCTTTGTATGCGTCTGTTCAGATCGCCATATTCCTCCTTGTGTGTGGCCGAAATACGCGTCTTAAGAGCTTTTCTAGCCTCAATGACATTCCAAGTCTCGTCACTAATCCAGCTTTTCTTACAACTTGGTGGCTTACGCTTCCGAGTTATGTCTTCCAAAGTGTCTATTATGTGGGTCTTAAAACATGACCATTGTTGCTCTACGTTATTCGTCGCAGACTGGTTGCAGCTCTCGAACGCAGTCTCAATCGACTCTTTAAAGAATTCCGTTTCAGGCTTCGCAAGTCTTACTGTCTTCCGTACGTTTTTCTTCGGTACACGCAAACGAAGGCGTACTTCCGCAACAAGTAATTGATGGTCACTACCACATTCAGCGCCCGGAAGTGTTTTAGCATTAATTATGCTAGATCTCCATCGATGGTCTACCGTGATGTAGTCGATTTGATTACGGTACCTATCTCCGGGTGATTTCCAGGTGTATAGGCGACGCTTGTGGTGTTGGAAGAACGAGTTGGTAATTGCGAGGTTGTTGCTAATACAGAACTCCAGGAAACGTTCGCCTCGCTCATTCCTAGATCCGAGCCCATATGCGCCTACAGTTTTGCGAATGTGGTCATCTGATTTGGTGTCTCCTATTTTCGAATTCCAGTCCCCTTGCACGAAGAGCATTTCTCGACGTGGTAATGACCTGATTGTCTCATCGAGTGTTCCATAGAAATCATCTATGTCCTCTTCAGATGATGCTGATGTTGGTGCGTATACTTGGACTATGTTAATAGGGAGGGGGTCACATTTTATTTTAATGGTCATTATACGATCGTTGATAGCGTTGTAACCCAGAACACAGTGTTTTGTTTTTTAGTGCCAATTCGATGAAGTATGCGACTCTGGAGTTTATCCACTCGGCCATCAGTAGTATTTGCCACCGCCTGAGCCTGATGACCAACTCTGGCGGAGCCTTCGGTAGCCAATTTCACACTCGACGACCCGGGTATCATCGAGCGCCGGATGTCAATCGGATCGTCCGACCTCGTAATATACTTGTCTGAGCTTATCATTGAGATCGGGGACATTCTCTTGGGAGACATAGTCGCAGTGGTTTCCCCTTGCCTTCTGCGCTGAGTTGTTTGGAGGTTATTTAACTCCTCCAGGCCCCCATAGCCTCTCCTGAACAGGTCAGGGTTCGGGTTATCATATCCGCCGCCCGATGCTCGGCGTTGTCAGCTCGTTTAGCACCACCCAGAGGATACGTGCAGGGTGCTGGTAGGTTGCTCCTGCGGACGCGAGCGACTCCATCCTCCAAGGTTTTCTTATCAACCAAATAATCTTCAATTTTGTAATATGCTTTACGTATAAGCATATTTTTTACACTTGATTGGAATCATTCTGTACACTGGTCTAGAATGGATTGAGGAATTTTATTATAGAAGCGAATAGCGAGACCAACAAATGAGTTGCTAACTCTGCTGAGTCGCGACGCTGGTATCGCAAGCTGTTTGTGACCTCTCGTATGTCTATGATATACATCAAATTTTGATTTATACGTACTTATATTTTTCCGTACAAATAGAATATTACTATATATATATTGTGATGCTACAGTCAGTATGCCTATTTCTTGGAACTTTTCGCGAAGGGACTCATGTTGCTTCATATTATAGATAGCCCGTATGGCTCTTTTTTGGACAACAAAAATCTTTTCTATATCGGCCGCTGTTGCGCTGCAGTCTGCGGTGGGTGTGCAGTCTGCTAGCAATTAGCTTCAGGATGTTGTTGGAGCTTCTCCATAATTTACGCACCACGGATCCACATTTTATGCGCATCGTAGCAGAAAAACAAACTACTCGCGCCGCCGCGAACATTCCTGATGCTCTGGAAAAACGGGGCAACCCCATCAGCACCCTGAAGGCGTTGTTATATCGTAAACGGAACGTTATAGGCCTTTTTGGTGAACTTAGCCCACAAGTTGCACGTGTAGAAGGTAGTGCAATAAGCTCTAAATAGTAATGGGGACGAATAAAATTTTTAAGTGAAACACAGTACTACTTTCAGTATCAGAAAAAAAAATGTTGCATGAACCTGCCTATGTATTTTTCTTTGTTTAAAAAAAAAACCTAATTAACCTACCTGACTAATACGAAACTGTGCATGTATCTATTACATTAGATTACTATATCTAATCTAAGACATTAAATACAGCCGAGAAAAGCGTATCTAAAAGATGAGCGGACTTAATTATAAAAATCTATACTTATTATAAAACAAAGTCCCCAAAAGCTGTCTGTCTGTATGAGATCGATTTTCTCAAAATCTACCGAACGGATTTTTGTACGGTTTTTAGCAAAAGGTAGTGCGATTTTTCTGACGTCTTTTGTTAATATTACATTACTGTTTTATGTCATGAAAAACTCACCTGCTGGGAGCTTTAGTCGCGTAAACCAACAGAGATACACTAACGTAATCATCATCCTCCTACCCTTATCCCACTCTAATTGGGGTCGGCACAACCTGTTACGAACATGTTGTCACATGATTTGGCTACGTATTTTACGACCGTCCGCCTGCCTGACGTCAAATTACCTTGGTCATATTTTATGAACCCTCGGTAAGAAAGAGGGTGGTCTAGTCTACTCAAGTGGATACCATACGGTTGGTCAAGTCACCTTAGTCGCATTTTACGATACCTCGGTAAGAAATCAGTGTGGTCTATTCTACTCACCCGGATACCACACATCATGTACACTAACATAATGTACCACAAAATAGTAGACCTGTAGGTCTATTTGTGTACAAATTGTGTACAAATACTACAAAAAAGTCCTCGACAGCATGTCTCTATCTTTTACGGTTAACTCACAATAACTGCTCTTAAATTCAAAATTTCATTTCAGGAAAAATTTGGTGACTGATTACCATGGGGGCGAAGTCGCTGTCATAGCTAGTATGTAATAACATTAAAGTTCAACCTAATGCTTAATGCACTTTGTGCAAAACAATGGAGTCCAAATAAAAGAGTATTTGATCAACGCTGCAAATTCTGCGAGTGCGGTTTTATTTCATTTAGCCGTTCGTCGCACCAATCAAAGCAATTAAAGAGCGATGTAAAAAATAAAAAGAGGAGCTGAACAAAATGCCGTTGAATGCTATATTTTTACTACTAATTTTAAGTAAACGGCTCTTTTGTTAGGAATAACTCCACTATTTAATTATATTTCATTTAAGAGACGAATAAGATAGGAAATATATATAATTGTAAATGTAGAGTGGACTATTCGTTTTCTTACTATTCGTTAAATTACATGCACCAACCTCCACCACCGCCACCACAGTACATAAGCACTACACACGTTCACTATCACAGACTCAACAATCGTTTCGCCTCGCAACCGAAGCATCATCAGGAGTTACACTTCACGACAAAATGGCAAAGCTTTGCGCCTAATTATATAAATTAAAGAGTTAGAGATATTTTTAGCTCTTCTAGTTGGTCTTTAAATTGACTGTTTAGATAAGTTTTATTATAGGTATAGATTAGAAATAAATCCTAAATTTTGCTTTTAGACGTCATTTTTTTTATTGTGTAATTAACTAGAGTTTCTAAACCTTTTTTCCTACCTTAAAAATTTTTATACCCCCAATGTAACATACATAACTTTTAATATTAAAAATTTTATTGTTCACTTAAGAAAATTAAAATGATTAAAGGAAAAAAGAAGCTTTTTTTCTTTAAATTTAACACAAAAATCTAGCAGTGCATTCAAATAGCCCAGAGAGAAAGAGTTAAAATCGTGCCGGATCCGTTTTTTAATTGCCCACCCCTTAACATCCAAATTGCCCTCTGTGGAGCGTGGGCCCACGTGGGCCCCCCCATGGAAAACACTATCTAAGGTGAAGCGCGCCCACCTATCACCTAAGATGCCTATTAACCCTCGGTTTCAAAGCAAACAAAAAAATCAACGTCATAAAATTTCATGAATTATTTTTTTTATTCCTTTTTTAAGTCCAATTCTTCAGAAAACACGACTAAATTAAAAAATAGTAAACTCACAATTCATTCCTCTAGTAATGATGTCTGAAAAGCTTTTTTGCGAATGATACTCGCGGAACAATAATTAAGACTCGAATTAATTAAATTATTCTTCAACTCAACATAATTACTAGTACAACGTTTCTATAGTGACAAGAATCAGGTCATGTTTATTAGGTTTAGTGTGAACGTAATATGTCGTTCATCAAATCAATACTTAAAGAAAAACGTTTTGTCAATTTCGAATAAACAAAATTATCTCGAGTAATATATATAGATTAGTCTCTAACTCTAAGAGATTTTTTAATAACTTGGGTTATAGCATATGATTAACAGTAAAAAACTTTGGCCAGCTGAGAACTATTTTAATTGTGCTTTTACGGTAACACACATGGTTATGATTTTATTAGCTTGTCCGATTTATAATCTATTTATAAAATTTACATCTAAATTTTTTAGATGTCTGTAATAGTCTGTATAAAAAAATAATATTATTTTAATTTTTACTAATACTCCTAAGTATGCGCTCGTGGTAAAATTTATATAATAAAAATCATTTATGAATTATCACTGCACATCAATTTAAAACTCACAGTTGACACGGTTTCGACGACTGAACCACATATTAGTAGTGATACTATGTTGATGTGAATCAACGATAAAAATCATTCATTACTATTTAAAAATGTTTAATATTTCTAGATATACAACGTCAAAACTCCACTCTCAAATTTATGTAAAACCAACTGTAGCGTAATAGAATTTCTTCCCAACTACAGGTAGTTCGAGCTTAGTAAAACTCCTCGTGCAAAATTCGTGATATCGGGCCGTAAAGCCAACAACAAAGAGCAAAGCAAAGTTTTCGAATAAAACTTGTCGTAGTATTTTTGCACCTAACGTTCGGTGCACTGACGTAGTTTGTAGTGTCGCATGGTAAAGGGCTATCAACTGTGACCGAGGTTGAATATTCAAGTTTAAAGACAACATAAATTAAGAAACATGTCTATAGAAATTCTTATATAGATGCTAAAGAACCGAAAAGTGTCACTACTACTCTTTATTGCGGTAGGTCCACGCAGACGCGCCGCAGGCTCATAAATAAATATGTAAAAGAAACAACCTATTTACAGGTATCCCAAAATCTTAAAAATTAGGAAACTTGCCAACTTCAAACTTGTAGTTGTATTCATTAAAAAATAAACCTTTAGCCTTAAACTTATTTTAAAGAAAACATTCCGAGCTAGGAGAGATTAGCAGTATTTGTAAGAATAATTAAAACTTAACAATTATCTTCAATAAAAACTGTATTTCGAAATTATCTTTCCTAATAAAAAAATAAAAAGTGATACTACAGGTCAATCTACCATTTTTAATAAAGATAGTATTATTTTGCAAATAAACCACGTGTGTTCATACTAAGCAGGAATCACAGAGCTATAACTAATAACTATATAACTAAAGCTAATATTCAAATAACATTTAAATACTTCGTAGAACTAAATTATGTCATTTAGATGATAAATAAAGATAAAGACTAAAATAATACTAAAAGATAAAAATAATTTTACGTAACGCTGCTTAACTTTGTAATAAATATTAAACAATTAAATAAAAACTGCTACCGTGTGTAGATTAGTATGGAAAAGGTATATTTATTAAACGTTACACGGTCCACAAAGACACCAAATTTTATTCCATAGTCTAGTACTCTGGGTCACTGATTCACATTAAGTATAACTACGTAATATGAGTATGACCTACGTAAGAGTATTGTATGACTGATCGTAAATAACTACACAAACAGATTAATAATACTAATAAAAATATATGGGAAAATTACACACTGTTCGCCCCCAAAGTAAATTACCTAATACCTGTGTTATGGGAAAGGCAACTGGTAAATATATACATATATAATTCTTAAAGATTCGTGAATCGAACCCGGGACCGTGGAGCTAATAGCGGGGTCACTGCTAACTGCGCCGACAAACCAGTCCTTGAGAGAGCCAGTTCAGAGCTACTAAGCATATATTGATTCTTAAAGAGGTTCATAGAATGTGACCTGTCCTGTCCTGAATGTCCTGGATCAGAAAAGCATAGACTATCAAATAGATAAAAATTCCTACTAGTCTCATTTTTGTCGTCCATATGATACTCTTGTTCTAAGCCGTGTGGTATCCGTCTGAGACGAAAAGACCAGCCTCATTTCTTACCGAGGTGTAGTAAAAGGCGACTAAGGTATGTGGACCCGTCGTGTGGTATCCGGCTGAGTAGAATAGACCGCCCTCATTGCTTACCGAGGTGTCGTAAAATACGACGCAGGTAAGTTGACGTCAGGCAGGCAGCCGGTCGAAACATACGTAGCTAAATCATGTGACAACATGTTTATAACATGCAGTGCCGACACTACTTAGAGTGGGATAAGGGCAGAAGGATAATGATGATCCTCTTATTCTATACATTTAAACTATGTTATAGTCAAGTGGAAGTAAGAATGTCTTTGTAAAAATCATGTTATCGAGCTGTGAACCGAGCTAGAGTTGAAAAAGTTATTTTCTAGTAAAACTTTTCGTTCTAAGCTGCTCGGCGTAGTTTGCAGTATTGCATGTAAAACTCTATCACTTATGCAAGTTTATAGCAATAATGTAACAAATTTCCATTTATATCGTTCGTTCTATAGTGCCGGCACAGATTAGAAGTTAATAAAGACTGGCTTGTTGGCGCTGTGGGTAGTGACCTTCAGCCTTCAGCTTCGCGGGTCGCGAGTTCGATTCCCGCCGAGGGCCAACATTTTCTATAAACAAATTGTTGGTTCTTCGAGCCTGGGTGTGTATTTGTATTTAAGTATGTATTTAAACTTATGTATGTAGTATATCTACCAGTTGTCCGTCACCCATAACACAAGTATTAAGTTACTTACTATGGGGCCTGACGACCGTGTGTGTAAATGTCCCATATATTTATTTATTTTATTTAAAATACTATAAAAAAAATTAAAGTATACGAGAGTCATCCTGTTATTGACTGTATGTTTCAATACTTCGCTCGTCATATTTTTTTTCTGTTCTTCTTAGCACGATCATCTAGATTAACAGTCTATATATGGCTTAATTGAACAACGTATTATCTATGGTAATAATGTATTGTTTACGCAATGGCCGTTCAAGTCCGTATATGATAATAAAACAGAATTCTAATTCTTTATAATTCTATATTCAAATTTAAAATATTCTTTTTTCAAATAAACTTGTAAACAAGAGTTTTCGAATCATAAACTCTACTGCTGATTCAGAAAGCTGTTCCTACCGTGAAGAGAAACAAATTGGCGGTTGCTCTTTTCAGAATATAATTCTTATAACTAGCCACATTTAATTAACACTTTCTTGTAGAGGGTTGAATAGTAGCTAATCACGCATTGTTATCATCTAAATAAACCTCAACAATATAGACTGTATCAGCTCCTTTTAATAGGTGTTTTAAACTGCCGTAAGGGCAGAATCTTCTATCAAAACCCAAGAACGACTTACGAACAAACCGATTAAATATAAAAAAAAAAAAATATTGATTAAATCTGGTAAATAAACGTGCTCCCATTTAGAAGCATTTTGGAGCTTATGCACATTATCATCATTCAGACAGAGAAGTCGCAAATATAAAACTGTCAAATTTATATATCAGATTATATATATATATATATATATATATATATATATATATAATATGTTTGAAATATTATATATTATATATCAGATTATATATATATATATATATAATATGTTTGAAATATTATAAGTTTTATTTATTACACAAATAGTTGATATGTACCTTTACTGCGTTCCTATAATTTGCGAGTATTGCACAAGACGCGCTAAATATTGGAAATGTAAAACAATGTACGTGTAAGAAATACCGACAAACATCTTTTCCAATATTTGTAATTAAGTGTATTTAAAGTCATATTTCTCACTATTATAAATAACAAATGACTATTTTCGGGAAAAATATTATCTGTTGTTAATTATTAAGATAGGCAAAATAATTTAAATAAACTTTCAAAAACAATTAATTAATAATCAGTCGTTACTTTAGTTTAAGGTTGCATAAAACTCAACACTACATTTCGTAGCAAGAAGTGACTACGTGTCTAGATACGTATTGAAAATTACGTATAACATTTGATGAATCAATGTTTTGTAAATACGTAATAATGTTATTTTTATCGAAATAATCGAATCAATGTATTTTATTTTCTTAATATTTTTTAACACTAGTACTATTTACTTGTTTAATTTTAAGTCATCATTCAAAATTTATATTACTTTAACACTAAGCACTACAAAGAGTTCAATAAAAATCTTCAGTGTGTGCACATTCTTAAGTTGGATGCGAAACCGAATGGGTTAAAAAACAAAGCACTCAACCTTTTGTGAAAAATTGAGGAAAACACCGATGACATTTGAACCTACTTCGCTCGCTATGGAAGTTGTTATTTTAAATTTTGCTAAACGATTATGTATAAGCTGTGGTAGCCCAGCGGTGAGACAGTGCGACTCTTTCGAGGGGAAGACGAGTTCAAACCCGGGCAGGCACCAATGAGTTTTTCTATTAAACCACATGTGTCTAATTGATAGTTGCACGCTTTTCGGTGAAGAAAAACATCGTGAGGAAACCTGCATATCTCTAGAGAATTCCGGAGATATGTGTAACCTACCAATCCGCATCGGAGCAGCGTGGTAGGTCTTAGCTCCAACCCTTATCTCCAGAAACGGAGAGAGGAGGCCTATTCCCAGCAGTGGGATTTTAACAGGCCGCTACTTTAAACGATTATAGTGTACACAAATATTATAAATTAAAATGGCCCGACTCGACTGGCCCATTGGCGCAGTTGGTAGTGACCCTGCCTTATTCTCCGCGGGTCGCGGGTTCTGTGCCCGCCGAGGGCCAACATTTTCTATTAACAATTAGTTGATTCTTTGAGTTTAAGTGTGTAAACATAGGTATCTAAGTATGCATTTAAAATTATAAATGTATACATTTACCAGTACTTACTTTGGGGAAACATGACCGGCTGTGTTATTGTCTCATATACACATTTATAAAAAAATGATATACTTATGCAAAATCGAATAAAATTTATCGTATGTACTCTATATTAGTACCTTGATATATTGTAAATTTGATGATTACTTAGTAAAAAATTAAGCCTTTTTATTTTTGCTTGTCAACAAACATTCTTGACGGAGACTCTAAATGGGGATTTTAAATTTAAATAAATGAAAAGGACAGCCATCGACGTCTATCCTACGAGCTTTAATTTGATAACTTATCAACGGTCGGATACGGTATGTAATTAGAGAGGGTACGCGTCTCATCAACATTTAAATTCACTCAGGACATTAGAGATAAATTCTGGGTTTGAACATTTTCTCCGTGTTACAAGTAAAACTTCAGTGTTACCATATAATTGTTTCTTTTTTATGTTCCTCTATGATTTGTAAAAAAATATTTTTTTAAATAAAATCGATTGGAAATTTAATTTTTACCTGTGCTTTTTACTTGCCAAATTATGAGTGTAATTGTAGTTGACAATGCATTTTTTTTAAGTTTAATTTATATCCTATAATAATTAGGTTGGAGGTAATACATTATTTTGAATCAAATCGTTGATGGAAGATTCTAATAATAAGATAAATTCTCACCTAAGTCAACAAATAGTGATCGTGGAAACTTTGTTTTTGACGTCGCTTGTGTTCTTACAAAATTTACCATGTATATGAAACGTTGCTACTTC
The DNA here is from genome assembly GCA_947086505.1 of Morpho deidamia. Lineage (NCBI taxonomy): Eukaryota > Metazoa > Arthropoda > Insecta > Lepidoptera > Nymphalidae > Morpho > Morpho deidamia. Next base: position 8,947,608 of record CAMTZC010000007.1, on the reverse strand, counting down.
ATCATTGATGCTCCTGCCTTGGCATTGATGCTCATGTTTTGGCTTTATTTTACGACCGGCCACCTGCCTAAACCTCAGTCACCTTTTGCGACACCTCGGTAAGAAATGAGTGTGATCTTCTCTACACGGCCGGATTCCACACGGCGGAAAACATTCTACTCAGCCGGATTCTACTCAGCCGGATACCCCACGGCGTGTCAACTTACCTAAGTCGCCTTTTACGACACCTCGGTAAGAAATGAGGGTGATCTTCTCTACACGGCCGGATTCCACACGGCGGAAAACATTACTGCTGATATTAAAATAAAAACAACATTTGTTTTTTAATCAACCCCAATAACAATGGAAGCAATTCACTAACAATGATAGAAAAGGTAAAAGACAACATCGTATCGACCGTATCGGTTCCAGGGTATATTTCTTGCACACAATAATATTCCCGCCATATCGACATTAAAACATGAGCGCAAAAGTCTGATTCGTTAGCTGGTGACAAAAAAAAATGCGAAATACGGATTGGAAGAGAATGGATCGCCCATCGGAATAACAAAAGGAACGCGATGAGATATCGTTTGACGGCCGTAGACTCGTAGCCCCGCCGTAGCCGATCATCGGGATCACTGTAGCTTTGGTTTGATAGGTAGTGCTTTTATTAATGTTTGTTATTACTTTTGTTAGTGTCTCTAAATGAAATTCTTTAAACAAATGTTTTATTACTCCTCCTTCTTCATACCAAAGATATTAAAGAAAAAAAAATTATCAAGCACGTTAATATACTTCGTAAATATTAGGTAAATACAATTTTCAAAAGGTATGTGTGAGAAAAAAAATGTTCCGTTATTTATTTATTTTTTCTTTCACGGTCATTTCATCCGTCCTCAAAATATGTAACTTAAAACTTATGTTATGGATGATAGATAAACAACTGGTTGTTATGAACGCAGCCACAACAATACCTTTTTATAATTTTAATATTCATATATGATTCTAAACGCATACTTACACGCAGACTCGAAGAGCCTGCAAATTGTCTTTTAAACGGGTCATTTAACAATGTTATTCGAATAATTTTTCATTTTAATAGTTCTGTAATAAAATAAATCATTTCATTAAATGTTACGGATGTCGTGTCATAATTTTTCAGTTTTGTAATTGATAAGTTCCAAATATATATGTCCTTCAACAAACATGTTCACTGAGTTTGTTGTAGTCCACATATGCATTCAGATGTCTTAGTCTGTTCTTATTTTGATTTTGAGGAAAAAATACATGTAAATGTTGATAATTTAAATATTTTCTCTTAATTCTTTGCCGTAATTTTTGATTGTACAACTAATTTGATAAAGGGCTTTGACTGCTTTTATATACCTATATTGCTCGTTTATAACGTAGACATTTCTCACCCGCATCTCTTTTAAGAAATTAATCGTATCCCTCAAGAAGGGAAAATAAATTAAATTGAGTGTGCTCATTCTCAGGAAATTCCTTTATTAATTATCGCCCCTTACGTAAGGATAACAGAGACTAATAGATGTCTGAAATTATTTACGCTTTATTCTAAGATAAAATAACGAAATAAATTTAACTCGAACGATCGACGACAGAATACTTTAAATTATAAAGAGTCAAATTTAGATGCTAGCACTTTCATACAGAAAACTGACAGATCTTATGTCAACCTTATTCAACGTGTATATTATTATATCGGATTCAAAGTCGTTTGGTGAAAAATGTTGTCTCGTCGCGAACGCACATACATTTTCTCTACATCTGAGTTAAACCTGAAATGTGTAACATTTATATAGATCTTTGCGATTTAGATTTTATCCTTACTTTAAAACCACCTTCCTTTAATAGATTATGAGAATGTGCCGATATAGTTACTCTTTAATCCTATGTAAGATAGCAATTAAAAAATGTAACTAGCTATAAGAATCGTTTTTTAAAGCGCTTCGCTAAATTACTTGCTGGCTCTTCTTGGTTCCTATCAACTTTCTGGACCAGGTTTCTGGGTCAGCAGTAGAGTTGAATAATATTCGAAAGTACATATGTACAAGTTTACTTAAATAAAAAATATTTTGAATTTGAATATCAATTAACGATTTCTTTCGTTGTCTATTTATTATACACGATACATAAAAGTTTCCAAAATAGGACAAAATATAATTTAAATGTCTTTGAAAGATAAATAATGTTTTCGTTCAATCCCTTTTAACCAAAAGACAATCTGCTTGATATATAATATTCTAATTATCTTTTTCATCTGCCCCCTATCCTGCGATATGTACTCTATAATCAATGATTAAAATGTTTACATAGCCATATTGACGTTGTATTCTCCGGAAGAAATTTCATGGTCCGTTTGATGATACCGTGTTTAGGACAGTGATTAACGTGTTTGCTATTTCATTAATAAATTATGTCCGTAACAGAATTGCAGTCACCGTATATGTGTCCAATGCGTTGTATTATTATTTAAGACGATAAGGGAAAATTTTTGCCATAATCAATGTTGGTTTATTTGTAAAATGCATACATTTTATTGTACTGACTTTTATATTAAATATAAACTAGAACCTGGGTAATAAATTGCTCGGTATTTTAAGTTATAAAAAAAGCAAAAGATAAAAGGGCATATGAGATGTTTTTAAAAAATGTTATAAAATTTTTCGGTGATTTAAAAAAGGAATAAAAGGACATTTTTTTTTCAAATTTAGATAGATCGTTTTATCGCTCCAAAGACTCCATACATACTTAAATTCAAAAAATCATTGGCGCCGTTTCCGAAATTCAGATTATATATTTATACAAGATTAAATCATTTAAAGATATTATATAAAACATAAATCGTAAATATAAGAAAGCTTACACATTTACCTGGTTGATGTCTCTTATAATATTTTGTACGTTTATAATGTTTTTTTGTAATTAATATATTTTGACCGTCACATTCTTTCATCCATAATGAAGAAAAATAAAATATGAAGGATTTACTCCAAATAACACAAATATAATTACCGATTTATTGATTAACAAAAGTATCAGATTTAACACTGAACCCGTTTGTCATTTATATAACGCTCTACATTGCAATAAATCTTGCTTGAGCGGCCGTTTCGGACGTAAATCGCCAGATAAAATACCTGTGTGATACATTGCATCACGAAACGGTCTTGGTATGCATTTCCAAAATCATTGTTTCATTTCATATACCACACATTTTATGTATGTTATAATTCTGTTCACTGAAAATTGTCTCTAAGAGATTGTTTACGTGTAAGCAATAAGAGCGTCTTTGTACTCTGTAAATTTTCTTTACCTACTGTCATGTTTTTTTTTAAAGTATTAAGTAAATAAATATATATGTTGATCATTAGATTGAAGGGAAAAGTTGATTTTTATTTACCGAAAATCTTGACCTATATGATATGTGCAGATTTCGTCGATATTTGATATTTGAACTAAAATAAATGTATCCCCATTTTTAAAGTAATGATGGTACTTATTTTTGATAAAAAATTACTTACCATTTTAGTATCTTAAGAGTATATGAAAGTATATAAAGACACGAGACGTAACATATCAGACTAGAGCAAATGGAAATACAAAATACATTACTTTGCGGCAGCACAAATAATCGTGTTTGTTGCAGTTGGAAAAGCAGAGCTACAATAATTTCCGCATGACTTCAGTCGGTACCAGAAATAAATAAAAAAGCTCCTCAGACATTTAGCATATTACTTGGCTATTGATTTGTGCTTCGTAAATGCCAATAGCTTTCTTTCTTCATAACACAATTAAAACCTAAATTTAAGAGATTTTATATATTTTTTTAATTGTAAAACAACTTACAGCAACAACTCGGTCGTATTAACTAATGATTTACCAATTATTATTATTGGTTTGAAAAGCATACTAAGAAGTATGTTTGTATTAAACACTAATTACAAAATTTTAAGTAAAACTTCGCTATGAATACTGATGACGTATATATACGTCATCAAGAAAGAGGAAAAGAACGTTTATTCATTTTTTTAATAAGTATATATATATATATATACTTATTAAAAAAATGAATAAACGTTCTTTTCCTCTTTCTACGCGTAATTAATTGTTGAAGACGTACATCAGAGTTTTTATACTGAGTCCCTATCATAGTAAAATTGCAGGATAATTCCGATTTCCACAGTTTAATGGAATAGTTACGTTATAAGTTGTGAAGTTGATTATTTTCCCATATTGTAAACAATTATCGCTATACTTGATTTTTTTTTCAAATTAAAGAACGAATAACACATGATTTGATAATAATTTGATAGTAACAGCACGATCCACACTAATATTGTAATTGTGAAAGTCTATATATTTTTCTGTATGTCTGTAACTCTTTTTGTATAAATTTTGTATAATTGAAACTAACATATCAGGCTAACATAATATATAGCGAAAGGAGATACTGTTTTGACGTCGGGAAAAGAAAATAAAGCCGAATATTATTGAGGGTACGTTAAGAATTAAGTTGGCATTTGTATTTTGATATTTATATCGCACATTTTATAGAAGCTTAAACTGTTTGTAAACTGTTTTTAATCTTAATTTTATTTTTGTGAGAGTGATGGCTTGTCTGCGTTTGAAAATGTTCAACATCCTTGTTTAAAATATAATATGCAGCGGTTTTTAGTTAATATTCGTATTAACATTAATCATCAACCTCATCATCCTCCTGCCCCTATCCCACTCTAAGTGGGTCGGCACAACATGTTTCAAACATTTTGTCTTATGATTTGGCTACGTATTTTATGACCGACCGCTAATATTATTATATTCTTAAAATGGTAATATTATAGTTGTAAATAAATAAATGTCGGCGTCTACTCATACCCATACGCCGTGTGGTATCCGGCAGAATAGAATAGACCACCCTCATTTCTTACCGAGGTGTCGTAAAAGACGACTAAGGTAAGTTGACGTCAGGCAGGGGGCCGATCGCAAAATACGTAGCCAAATCATGTGACAACATGTTGTGCTGACTCCACTTAGAGTGGGATAAGGGCAGGAGAATGATGATGTCTACTCATACCCATGTCCTGTATTTCAATATACAAAGATAGATACCCCGATAAATTAATTTTGCCTACTCATAATTGAAAGCAAATTAAAACTTGATAGGTTTCATTCAATTGTCGTCTTGAGTATAAAAGCTCTACCTCCAAACAAGACAGACCAGATACAGATTTGCTGTCACTGGTTTAATTCCTAAGAAGAATTGAAGATGTATAAGGTTCTCTTATTCGTGGCACTGGTGGCTTGTTTCGCTATGGTGGTGCAAACACAGTTAACTTTTACCCCGGGTTGGGGCCGTAAGCGATCTTTGGAGGCAGCGATGTGCAGGAGCGACGATGCCGTCGCAGATATATACAAAATGATTCAGGTAACTTTTTAACACAATAGTATCGCTTGAAAGTTCGATTACATAAAGCCTCCCTAAGCAAGGAAAGGATATAGTAAAACTTTTTTTAATTTACAATTTTAATTCACAATTTAAATAATTTTTCCTTAATTATTAATGTTCTAAACATGATTGCTTACATTCTTTTCGAATGTACCAATTTTGAAAATTCGCATCTTTTTCGTATATTCATAGAGTAACCCACACCCGTTTCAAACTAATACTAATAATTTTCATGCATAATTTTGTTCTGCCTATATTAAATAGACATTTTTCACTCTTTACTTCAATGTATTATACGAGTAAAAGCGTGTTTTTCAGATTTTTTTAACTAAATTTATTATAATTAATTAATGAAAAATACATTAGTAGGATACAAAAAAATTGGCATTAATTTGGAAACAAAAGTTGAAAATATCTCTCTTGAAAAGTAATTAAAAAGTTGTCATAAAGTTATTAAAGTAGAGTAGGGGAGCCATAGGAAAGCCTGAGAGAGTGAGAAGTGAGAGTGTCACAATAAATAATGAGAGACAAGATAAAGGTCGTATACTTCGTCTTTGTCAAAGCACACATAAAAAAGAGAGACAGATAGATACTTTCATTCCCTTTCTCTTTATTCCTCTTTATTTTAATAAGGCACGATTTAAGCTGGCTTCCCTACTCTACTAAAATAACTCTAAATTGGTTGTACAGATATTTTATAGAGTAGGAGCTAAAAATATATGATTGAATTCAAAAGGTCAATACTGTTATACAAAAACTCTTTATTTTCAGGATGAAGCCAATAGACTAATCCTCTGCCAAAAACGTTAAATGATTAACTAGATGGATGTTACATTTACGAAAACATTTCAAATTATTAATTTACGCCGTATGTAATAAATTTCAAAATATTAATCTGTTATAAATTTAGATTGTTTTATTTACTAGCCTAGACCTTTGCAAAGTAACGCCTCATTGTACAAACTATTTACACTTCAAATGTCCAAAGAATGAATTGTTCGATATACAGATGCTTGGTTCAGTGACACACAAGTCTATGTAGGTACCCTTATCACGGAAACAACGTTATTCAGAGGAAAATGTATGAAAAAGTTTCTTTGTTCTCATTCGTTTGCCTTTTGAGCTCTGCCCAGCATCCCTTGATCATTAAATTCGGTTGTTAGCCACTGTTTTCGATACGAACGGCCTTTTGCTCAACATCGTGCACCTTTTACGTATGGTGTTATTTATTCTAAGAAGGTATTTTCTGAAAATACATCTATTTCCTGATTATAACTCTTCCTCATTTATGTTCCAATAGTTTATTTTGTTATTCTCGATATTATTGTTATTTGTGATCTACGGTCTTTTAATATCAAAAATAAATTATTTTTTGTGTTGTATTAATTGATGAATTGATAGATACAAGCATACCCTCGGGTTTTCTAAGACCCGTTTGTTCGCAAATTGTTCAGGTAATCGTTTTTTTTAAATGGCATATATGTATGTAACTTGCATTAAAAATATTATAATTGGCGTTACATACTTGAAGTTTACTAATGTCAGTGATTAAATAAATTATCATCTTCTATAAGCTCCATCGTATGATATCCAACTGAGTAGAATAAACCACCCTCATTTCTTACCGATATGTCGTTAAAGGCGACTAAGGTAAGTTGAAGCAGACGGCCGGTCGTAAAATACGTAACCTTATTATGTAACAACATGTTTTAAACATGTTGTTCCGACGCTACTAACAGTGGAATAAGAGTAGGAGAATGATGATAATTATACGCTATAAGCTCTTATGACGCTGCTGATTTTTAATACAAACATCATTTACCATCATGTTACAAATTTTATGAAAATGTTAAACCTTAAATAAATTACTTTTTACGAGTATAACCAAATAATCTGCAAAATGTTAAATATATGTCGTTCAGTACGTCATACATGATATTAACAAGATAAAATATAATCCAGATTAAAAGAGATGAATACACGCGAATAATAACCTGACATATGTTTTAACCGCCATTTTTCATTAAAAGTCACATTTATTTTATACCGCACTAAATCACAAGATTTATGATACAACGTTGTACATTGGTAATTTAACGCATTTGTAGGCTTATAATCAATGAATCAAATTATTTTGAATTCTTATAATAATTGCTTGATATAAATATAATAATACCTTCTCATTTTATACGACGGCATACCGTCAGATCACCACATAAATTGGCCATATATAACAATCTATCTATATTTGAAAGCTACAGCGTAGCTTAGATCTTAGAGCTTAGATAGATAGAGTGTTAATAAAAATGTTTGGACTCATATACTTATGAAATTCTTGCTGGTTCTTCTCGGTAAGAGCAACATTAAGAACCAGTTGTAGCTTCATTAATCATATTGATCATTGACGATTCAAAAGTGCCTGAAATGGTTTATTTGAATAAAGATTATTTTGATTTGATTTGATTATAATCTTTAATGAAATTTTGTAAATAAAATTAAAATATTTGAGTCTAGAAAATAGTTTAAATGGTAAAAAGATATTTGCGAAAATAAATTATTTATTGTTTAACCTGCTAAGATCTCGTATTGAAGCGAATTTCGGTTATCCGGACTTCTTTACCTATGGACACTTTTTGGACAGCCTGCCTTTACGCATGAAGGCAGGTTTGAGCAATATTAACAATAACCAACTCAGTTTAGCGGAGTTCGTTTTTCATTCATCCCAAAAACACTTTAGATTTGGCTAATTAGACAAAACCACTATTACCGTAAAAAGAAACCATCTTCTCGGATCCAATATGGATAAATGAACGACCAAATCCCAGACACGCCTCCTATACGCTTTTGTATAAATTAATATCCAACAGAATTATTTACAGCATAACTGTTTAAAGCATCTAATAACTTATTACTTAAAGCTAAGTCAGATCCCAGTAGCTTTCGCCCAAGTAATGAATTCATCGCTGCGACCACTCTAAACGCTTTCAAATTACCGAGTGTCCTAATGGCCAAACTTAATATTCCCGAAGGGATCGCAACCCTCAATGACTGCGCTTTACTCATTTTATCTTTAATCGTGATTATTTATACAAGTTAGGATTTAAATTACAGTTAAGACATCGATATCAATACTGTAAATGCGTAAGTCTGTTTGTCTGTCGTCCAAATTGATGTGAGTGAAATTGTGAATGTGAAATTTGGTACAATTGAACTTTATATACTAGACTAGCAATGCCTTGCGGTTTCACTCGCGTACATACCGATCTCTTGTAAAGGCTACTAAGTCGGACTAAAGATTTATTTTTGTAAAATGAAAGTTTCGTCCTGGGACTTATCAATAGTTAAGGCAAAGCAAATTTTTATCGGAATGTAATCATATGTGCATAAATACAATAAGCTACAATTGTTATGGCATTATTTTGTCTATATTGACATTTTAAAATTCGTTACATCTTTTGATAGGTTTGTATTGAAACAGTTTTTAAAATAATATCAAATAGGATAAGGATTAATACGGAGATGTAAATATTATGGTTTGATTATTGTCGCCACTTTAATCAACTTTTACAATGTAGAAAGGTATTTATATTGGCAAAACTATAAAAGTTAGACATATGGCATCGCGGAGTGTTTTGTAGATATTGATACGTTTTATAATAATGTGGGTCATTTTTTTGTTCTATCATCAATAGTTTCCGCAGCGCACGCGATGAAAGATTTTTATGCCTAAATTTTTCACACCTTATTACAATTTTATTAGGGATGCGTACTTTTTTGAAAATGTAATGTAGCCTATGTTGCTCAATGAAGAAGCAGCTTTCCAATGGCGAAAGAATTTTTGAAATCGGTACAGTAGTTATTGTGTGAAAACATTACAAACATACACACACCAATCTCTATAATATGAGTATAGACATACATATAGGATAGAAAAATTCCCATCTTTTTTAAAGAAACATCAACAAGTTTTTAAAAGCTTTTAATAAAGTTTCATGTCCCTATGCCGTGTGGTATCCGGCTAAGTAGAATAGACCACCCTCATATCTTACCGAGGTGTCGTAAGAGGTGACTAAGGTAAGTGCCGTGTGGTATCCGGCTGCATAGAATACACCACCCTCATTTCTTACTGAGGTGTCGTAAAAGGCGACTAAGGTAAGTTGATGTCAGGCAGGCGGCCGGTTGTAAAATACGTAGCCAAATCATGTGACAACATGTTTATAACATATTGTGCCGACCCCACGGGAGTGGGATGAGGGCAGGAGAATGATGATTAATGAATATTCATGTCCCTAATGTTAAATGTTTAGGACTTCATCGTCTGAAGCCAATTCTGGCAGCAGCATCAGGTTGTGCTTGTTATAAACAAGTCACAAACATGATTGTCATCGGAACTGGAGCAGTATGAAAATTTCAGCTCAATCAGACACCGGGAAGTGGGTCTAATTTATCTTGCAAGATTCCACTTTCAAATACATGGCAAATTAAATAAAAGCGTTTCAAAAACACGTCATTTAGATTTTCTCTTAAGCAGACAAATTCAAATTCAAAATTCAAAATATTCTTTATTCAAGTAAACATGTAAACAAGTGCTTTCGAATCGTCAACTTTACTGCTGGTTCGGAAAGCTGTTCCTACCGAGAATAACCACCAAGAAACTCGGAGGTTGCTCTTTTTAAAATATAAATCTTAAAACTAGTTACATTTAATCATTAAATAATAATAATAAATAAACGTTTATTTGGAACAATACATAGTACATAACAAAACGGAACGTTGATACTGCAAAAGTATTAACTGTGTTGCAGTGACCAACGTGTGTGTGCATTTAATTTTATTATATAGCAGATTTTAAAAGTTCCTTTTTATCCTCATATGATAAAGTTGATAGCCATGCATTTAAAAATTTTACATTTGCGGTAAGTTAATGGGTAAATATTAAGAACCTTGGTTACTCTATTGTACAGCAAACAGCCAATGTAAGAAAAATGTCGACATGCGGCAGTGGTCCTTCGACGACCTGGTATACATACGATATACGCATACTATTACTGTCTTGTGCAGGGTAGAAGTGCACCTATATCCACACATCCTTATCATCTAAGTAATCTTCAACAATATAGTAGGCTTCATAGGTGATACACTATAATGTAGGCTTTCTGTATCAGCCTCTTTTTAACAGTGTTTGATGTGAAGGGAATATCAGTTATATCTTACTGAATGTAACTGTTAATGTAAATGAATATTTTATAGATTCTCCGTTTATAATGTACTATTAGGTACCGACATATTTCTGCTTCAATACTCAAATTATCAAGACGGCTGATTACTGCTATTCATTTGTTCTCACTTTTTTACGGTCTAACATAATATATTTTTCAAGCAAATAGGCCTTATTTGAGACGGTAGCAACTTTTATACGGAGCTTTCTCATCTGACCCTTTTAACTATGAACCACGAAGGTTAAGTAAAATGGCCAAATGTTTATGAAAGAACCTTTAAATTTCACCGTACTCATTTTATATGCTGTATCGAAACCTAGTAGTTCTTATTTACTATAAGATTTGCCAAATTATATCATGCGCTAAGGGATAAAGCAAAGCAACCATAATCAAAAAAATTATTTACATCGATGAAATCCTCGTGTTTTTCTTCTTATACAAGGATGAAAAATCTCTTCCATTCCATATTTCGCAATATATTCTTTTGACTGCCTTTCAAGCTAAAATTGCAGTATTATTTCGTTTCAGATATTAAAAGTAATGAATATTATATGAATTTTAATAGATAATAATTGTGTATAAGATGATAGATATTATAGATTAAAATTCAAATATTATTTCAAAATATTGTGCCGTGTGGTATCCGGTTGCATAGAACAGACCACCCTCATTTCTTACCGAGATGTCGTAAAGGGTGACTAAGTTAAGTTGACATCTGGCAGGCGGCCAGTTGTAAAATACGAAGCCAAATCATGTGACAACATGTTTGTAACATGTTGTGCCGACCCACTTAGAGTGGAATAAGGGCAGGAGAATGATGATGCTTATTTCAAAATATTCTTTATACAAGTAAATGTTTACCAGTATTTTTGGATTCGGAAGTTGGCTCCTACCAAGAAAAACCAGCTAGAAACTCAACGGATAATCTTTAAAAAAAGGAATCAGTATCTGTAAACTATTTTTACTTTTTTAAATTTAAACTATCGTGGGTAGCGTTCATAGTTAATATATAGACACCGGCTATACTCACGTCCAATTTTATAAGGTTCGCCCGACTAGTTTAGTGTAAAGAGCTCATGAATAAATGTCCCGGATGGGCTCGAAACTAGTCGGACGAATCTGATAAAATTAGACGTGAGTATAGCCGGTGTGTATATATTAACTATGTTTAATTTATTTAAAAAATATGGTAAATTTTAATGAACATTAATTAAAACATATTAAAAATTTCTGTTATTAAAATGATTTACAGAATATCGCACAAAATTCTAGCATCCCTTCTCTCCTTCACTAAGCTACCACTAAAAGATTTACATTTACGTCTTCAAAGGATTTGTAGCGTTTTATATGCAAATCGTGTAATTTGTATGGATATAGACGAATAACGCAAAACTATTATCGCATCCCCTATTTACAAGGCTGGTGGTTTCAAATTGAACCAAATACGCGGCTGACTTTATCTTAAATTTCATCAGGTTGAGCGAAATTTAAATTAAAATGTAAATGTTGATGGGTCGCGCGCCCTCTCTAATTGCGCACGGCGGCCGTCCGTTGTCAAAGTTGTGCCATTCGAGGTCCAATCTCGTACATGACAGATATCATCTTTATGCGACACATTTTCTTTATTAAATAATTTTATTTACATCCTGATATACTCGCTATAATCTTTACATTACAATTAAGCCTTGTGGTATCCGGCAGAATAGAATAGACCACCCTCCTTTTTTACCAAGGTGTCGTAAGAGGCGACTAAGGTAAACGCCGTGTGGTATCCGGCTGCATAGAATACACCACCCTCATTTCTTACCGAGGTGTCGTAAAAGGCGACTAAGGTAAGTTGACGGCAGGCAGGCGGCCGGTCGTAAAATACGTAGCCAAATCGTATGACAGCATGTTTGCATCATGTTGTGCCGACCCCACTTAGAGTGGGATAAGGGCAGGAGAATTATTTAATCTTTACATTACAATTAAAGTCTGATAATAACACGACTACAGGTATACGTAAGTAACGGCCTGTTACTATCCCACTTCTGGGTTTAGGTATCCTCTCTCCGTTTTTTCTTTGGAGAGAACGATTGAAGCTAGGACTCAGCATGCTACTCCAATGCGGATTGATAGGTTACACATATCCCAAGAATTCTCTAGAGATATGCATGCTTCCTTACGATGTTTTCCTTCACCGAAAAGCGTGTGATAAATCGAAATTATCAATTAGACACATAAGTTCATAACAGAAAAAGTCATTGGGGTCTGCCCGGGGTTTGAAACCGTGACCCCCTTGAAAAGTCGCACGGTCTCACCTCTACGCTATCACAGCTTCTACTATAAGTACTACTGCTGAAATACTTCTTAATTCATTGACCATGAATTTTATATAGTATTTATTTTCACACTCAGAGTGTTAAATATGAATGTGGATGTATTTGTAACTGGAGAGAGACAGAAAAAGAAATGGTTGGCATGTGAGAAGTACGACATACATATAAGATGAGTAAAGCCAGAGTTGACGAATTAAGTGAGAGAACGGATGTGCCGACTTAAAACTTAAGGGTAGGAGAACATTTAATGATGATTCCATACTCATATACAACTTACGTCAGTGGATCATTTTTTATATCTACTATTATTTGTTTACCTAATAAATTTTCTTATCAAACTTCGCTGTTACCCTTGGATCAATGAAACAAATCTCTAAAAAATTGCCACAGCAATATATGCGGTGATACAAAGGAGCAAATAGTACCAAATGTTTTAAGCCCAGCTAATATGTCCCTAGAGATCTATTAGTACCCCTCCATCAATTTCATCAGCACATTACGGAAAAGCTTTCTCATATCGGAACGGTTTGCGAAGGGATCGTAGCAATGACTAAGATCTTTTAAATTTATTCAAGCAAGACAGATGTCATTAAGCATTTAAATACTATAAATATAATATAATATCTCTTTACGTTATTTTTCTTAAAAAAATATAACCCTTTAATTTATATTTAATTATCACATCGACTGTTACATCTATCCAATTTCATTAAATATTTTATCTACTCTGATACTATAATACAAAGATTATAAAACTGAAAACAAAATTCTTATGACAAACATTACGTACAGAACAAAAATAAAAAATTAAAAAGTTTCATTACGATACAGGTCTTGTATGGACACCTGTATCATAATGTAACTTTTTAATCATAACGATACACCTATACAATTTCCAGCCGGACCAAGGAGGTTGAACCTCTACCTCAAAAAAAAGGTTTCAATGAATGGGTCCGCGGCGACGCAATACGCATGCGCAATCGATGTTTGCGCCCTGGCGCCAATATATGACATTTAAAAAATCTTTTCAATATTTAAACGGAGTTTAGTTTTGTTTGTAAAAAAATAAGTTTTTCTGTAAAAACATGTCTGAGAGCGGGGATAGTGGTAATTGTAGACCACCAGATGTTCTGAAAGCTGCGTCAAACATGACCTGTTGCCGACGAAATCTAGGAGCAACTATACTAAATGTTACCACGAGTTCATGGAATGGAAACGTACGTTTTACGTATTATAGTATGAGAGTAGATAAAGTAGTGTATGATACTGTACATAACTTGGTCTTATAACACGAGTGTGGTTTAAAAAAACGAGCCGCAGGCGAGTTTCTTTATAGTGCCACACGAGTGCAACCCTTATTATGCAACAGTATCATAAACTACTAAATACTGTTTCTATTACTACATGTTTAAAATATTTTATCTTCCCATATGAAAATAATCCCTTAGTATCCCATAAATGATTGTACTACTTCTACAGTTTAAAACACGCAGTCTAACAAATAAGTATTGCACTTTCTGCAATAGTAAAAGTTTTAAAACAAAACAACGATAACTTCACTATCAGCTCCAGTGGATCGGACTTTAGGTTAATTTGCATTTAGCTAAATTTTATAGCAGGCGACTAACGTAAATTGCAACTGTATGAAAATTCAAGTTGACTCAACATTTTGGAGTTGCCATAATTTAGTTAAATCCATTCAGGAAGAGGCCAGTGAGAATAAGTAATTACTTCAAGAAGTAAGAAATATTGTCGATCTTAATAGTTGTTAAAGAATTTACTACGATTTGAGAATGGTTTTGAAAGAAATGTGTCGATGAGTAATTACCAAAAATGATATTCAATATGTTATTTTCAGTTTTTAACTAGCTTTTTGTGATAACTGAATGTACATATTGAAGTTTATAATTAATACGATGTTTCTACGGAGATTGATAGCTTACACATGTCCCTAAAGTTCCCTATACATTTGCGATTACATTATATTTTTATTTTTAAATTAACCCAACTAATTTATTTTAAGTTACTACTATTAACCACACTAACACTACAGTATAATAACCTATAATATTAAGGGAGGGCACTGCTTCCTGAAATACAGTTCAATCTAGTTTAGGAGCCAGGTTTTCAATATGTAATGTTAACACTGTTTTTATAAATAAAGATTATTATTATTATTATTATTATTATTTACTATAATACATTGCACTTAGTGCTTATAGAGAAGTCGTGCTTGCTAACAATACTTGCTACATATAAATTTAAATTCCCATCTATATTTTCATGCTGTCTACATTTTTATCTAATTATTCAGGTAAATCTTTAAATTTTGTGATAAAAACTGTAACCTGAACAATTAATGTAGTTATAAATAGACTTAAAATTTTTAACCAAGCTTAAATTTTAGCCACCGACAAATTGAAGTAAATTTCCATGTGACTAGATATAGCGCAATTTGCAATTCAACTGAAATTCAAGTTGGCACTACATCTTGCAGTTGACTTAGTTAAGTTCAGTCAAACGAATCCGGTGAAATTGCTTAATTGCATCAATTGAAAGTGATATTTGGACTATTAACTATATCGTAAAAATACATTTTCAAACTAATCACAACAATGACATTACTTAAATACACGGAAAAAAATTGTTAAACTGGAACGTTTAATAGATATTAAACGTTCTATTACTAGATAGTAAATTTATGATGTATGTAGAATGCACTAGACATCGCTTATTATTCTCGTATATTTAAAATTAGTATAGAATATTCATTAATAAATATCATAATTACCGACACAAACTTGAATTTCACAAAGTATCCCCATATTAGGAATAACAAATAATCTCTCTCTAAAAATCTGTAAAAAAATTTATCTTATAACTGTTATATTAATTACTTGTCTCTATATGTAATAATTAATGAATTATCAAGTAATCATTCACAGCCATTATTAATTGCATAAAACCAAAAGTTTAATTTAATAAGAAATGTTTTATCAACCTCACTATATTTACCTATAAGTAAACTCTACTTCGACTGCAATTTCGAGAATCTGAGTTTGCAGGTAGCTAGTGCTAATGGAAAGTTAACTACGGAAGTATAAACTTAGCAGATCTCCTTTGACGTTAGTTTTTGAAGTATTAAAACAATAAATCAGTGGGCAGTATGAAAATATTTTATTAATTATGCATACCTATACTAATATATAAAGCTGAAGAATTTGTTTGTTGTTTGTTTGTTTGTTTGTTTGTTTGTTTGAACGCGATAATTTCAGGAACTACTAGACCGATTTAAAAAATTCTTTAAACGTAAGATAGTCCATTTATCGAGGAAGGCTACAGACCATATAACATCGCGCTAAGATGAATAGAACAGGAGCAGCAATAAAAAATATTGCGAAAACGGCAAAATTTAGAGCTTTTCTTGCGTGCGCTAAGTAAATGTTGAAAGTCATTCATAAATCACGTACTACAAAATTGTTCTCCTTTAAAAAGTCTAAATAAAAGTCCGCGACAGCATATGTCTAGCTTTTATGGATACTCCACTTTAACCGTAATTAATATAAGTATTACGGTTTATTCAAATAAGAAGACTGCAGTCCACGCGAACGAAGTTGCGTTTAAAAAAGCTAGTGTTTTATGTGTACGCTTTTCTTTATTAAATTGACTTTTTGATATTATGACGATGCGTAGACATATAGAACTAGGAAATTATTAGTCAATTAAGTAAAAAAGTGATGTTTGATAAATAAATAACTGCATTCGGCTTCAGACAAGTATTGCTAAAAACTGGCCATGGCTGGTATTCGAAGTCTGGTCAAAAGTTTTAAACCATTTCAGTAGGACTAAAATTATGGCTCTTCTTCAAGACGGCGATTATAACCGATTAAAACACGTACGCAAGCACGATAATGTAGAGGCCGTACTTGGCTGTACTCGACAATCATCGTCTATGATCGCCTACGATCGCCTACAGCCTAGGAATTGTCAGTTTTCGGAGACGCAGCAAAGGGAATCACTCGGTGATACGTATGATCGTATGTATAGTACAGACGATCACGTCGACACTTTCACGATAATCTTGCCTATTATAATCACACGATCAACGATTATCGCCTATAGTAAGGAGCAGCCATTAATATCATATTAATTCAGGAAATTACTTCCATTGGTTTACTCTTGCAGTAGTGGCGAACGCTAGACTTGATGAGCCGGCCGCTTCAACGAAGTAAAAGATCTAATAAATGTTGCCTCCTCTGTGATAACTTATTTAGCTTATATATTAAAGTATATAATTTTTGATATGTGAAGAATGTCGCTATGAGAGTCGGGTAAAATCAATTACTTGACAGGTTTATTCACCCAATACTTATTAGAGTGTATATTCAACAGGAACTTACAGGATTAAAAACAAGAAAGACATTCTTGAGTATTCTTTATAATTTATATGCTTGTTAATATTTAAATTCATTAAGTACCTAAATATCAAAATTTGCTCAGCGGTTGGGGTTATATATATAAAGTTACCTTTAACTTACAATATTACTAAGGTTAAGCCCACAATCTTTCTTTAGTTCTACAATAACAAAATTTTATCGTCTCATACATATCCGATATAAATTACAAACTAAAAAGCAGTTTTAGAGGAATTAAATTTTTTGAATAATTCTACACGCGTCCAAATTAAGTGTAAATTATAGTACCAGTTTTAATGTTATCACATCGTTACATGCACAGTTTGATAACTACGAGTACTAAAAATATTTCCTAAATAAAGCTTATGTATTTAATTTTTATATATTTGGCAAAAAAAATACAATAAAATGGATGACATTCTTTATTATCTATTTAATACTTACTTAGTTTAATCATTCCAAATGTCAGAAAAACATCAACCCTTAACGCTGGGCGTTCTAAAAACTTCACTATTCTGACTTCTATCAGTTTATGGCGTGTCACATTTAATAGAGATCAAATATTTCGCACCCTGTTATTGTTCATCGAAGTATAAAAAGCTCTGGCAAAAAATATGTGATCCACGACGCGTGTGTTGGCGGCACCGAGCGCGCCCTTACTGACAGCTTTTCCGGCGGGCACATGATTTTCTAAAACAACCACCAACCCTTCCATAACTCGGTCGAGAGTGCGAAACCTTCACATAGTGACACGAGGGAGCAACATAATAGCAGTTCGTTAGCATAACTCCGCCCGGGGGCCCGCGACCTTGCTTTAATGAAATATTTGCTTATTAATTCCAGTCGACTCATTTTAGACAAGAAAAAAAAGTCATATTAAAAATATTGATACAAGTATAGTCAACTTATGCAAAAAATGAATCAATACAATTGTGTAAACAGAAAGCATAAAGTTTATGTTTAAATAAATAAAAAAGGTCAGGCCTACTTTAGATCTGTAATCGTGATAAATTAATTTATCTACAAAACTATATGGACTATAAAAATAATATTCCAATGCCATAACCACCCCTCTCATTCAAGGTGATATTGTGCGAAACTTCTTATTTCTTAATTTCTTTGAACCAGGTCATTGATTTAAGTACCGACTTAATTTTGTAAGAACTTGTAAGGAAATTAATGAAGATATACATTTTATTAAGTATATATTACATAACTAAAATATAATATTCATCATCAATACTAATATGATAAATGCGAAATTATTTTTGTCTGTTGTCGGTTTGTCTGTAATACTTTCACGGCCAATCCACTAGAGCAATGCTAACGAAATTCGGTAGAATTAAAGTATTAATAGTGGTCTATCAAAAATACCCAGTTGCCATATTGTTACATTTAAATAAGATCATATTAAAACTAGAGTTTATGTGAACATGGTCACGGTTACAATGACGTACTGAATATTACATACCTATGTGAAAATTACTTTTCTGATATATACGAATCAAGGCTACATAAATAGTAAACGTGCTTGGAACAATGCCGAATAAATCAAGACAGTTTTATGTTGGCAAGCACGAGGTCTGTATTTCTAAATCTTGATTCATCGCTGCCAAAACTCTGAGTTTCATTCAACTTCAGATCTCACACTTATTTAAAAGTGTGAACTGGCCACTAACTGCCATATTAAATATATTTTGTATTTCCAAAGGCAATTCGACAGAAATATAATAAATTTTTGATCTTACCTTAGTTTACAATCTATAACAGTTCCTTTCACTAAATCTCTATTGAGAACACAGCACAGAAATTATGAACGAGTATTTTCACCTGAGACATATTCTCGAACTGAGTAGTTTTTACTTTGTAGGAAGAGGCCAGTTGGCTAAGAAAAGGTTGAAAATATTCGGTAGGGTTTAGAGTCAATCCATCTAAAATTTTCGAGATAAGATTGGCAACCCACATCTATACTTATTATAAAACAAAGGCCCAAAACGCTATCTGTCTGTATGTAATCGATTTTCTCAAAATTTACTGAACGGAACTTTGTACGCTTTTTCTCCAAAAGATTGACCAATACTTCCGTATGGTTTACGTAAATAGTACATATTGTTATTATGTAAATTTTGTTGAAGAGATCGCGCAGTTGTTAAAAAAAACTTGCTTGCTGGGAGCTTTAGCCGCGTGCGCTGCGTAAACCAGCAGAGATACGCTAAAGTAATGTACTAGAGAATTGTAGATCTATAAAATTTAGTAATTTTAAAAGAACAGCACAGAAAAGTACAGCATGTCTCTATCTCTTATAGTTAACTCACAATAACTACTTTTATGTTTAAAATTTGAATTCTAGAAAAAAATTGTGACACGCAGATTTCCACGCGGGCGAAGCCGCTGGTATAGCTAGTATTATATAAGGTACAGCGCTGGTAGACTCTTCTACTTTGGCAGTTCCCGCCGCGGTAACGCCGCATAAAGGGCTTATAAATAAGGGACACGTAGAAAATAAACCATGAGTATAGTCGGTTTCTAGACATTAATTATGAATATCACTTACGATATTTTAAATTAAAATAAAGTTATTTTTTTAGTTACGAGTGTGCTGAAGCAACACTATGATACGTTAACACTACACTACTATATGCATTGTTGGTAGTACCCACGGCTTTGTTCACGCCAACTTAACAGTTTAAGCACCTGCAATAATACAATATTTGTTTTCCCTTTTTGCAGGAACAATCTCAAGAATAACGTGATTTTGATATGTTACTCCGTTGTATAAGCTTATGAATTTTAGAAGCATCACAGACAGACAATATTTCGCATAAATATGTTATATAATATGATACATTTTTTATTTTTGTATATGTTTTTATTTTTCTATTTAAACAGGTTTCAAAACTAAAAGTTGGCATATACGAGTTTACAATGGTCCCTCTTAAACAAACAGCTCTATGGTACAAACATGTATGGTGTCCCATATATTTATTTTATTTCTAACTAGCTTTCCGGCCACGCATTGCTGAGGCTTAGTCTGGTTTCAAATTCCCCTCGAAACACAACGCAACAATTTAAAAAATGCTCCCATCGCCACAAAACTTTAGAGGATAATCCGCTACGTTATTCTACAATTTGTCTAAAAAATTCATGAAAATCGGTCCAGCCGTATCGGAGTCTATAAAGAACACACAGGTAAATATTCATTTTCATACGTTAGCTAATCAGCTAATTATTAGAGAACATTTTATATAAATAAATACGCTATTGACACATTTACATCGATGTATTTATGATTAAAACATATAAAAACTCATCAAAATAATGCAGCTAAATATACTAATATTCAGTTGTAAACATTTCAAGTAAATGAATATAAACGTCACATAGTGTTCAAGTTTGCCTTGAAGAAAACTTTGCAAGGATTGTTTATGCGACTTCTAGTTTCATCTTACTGGGTGTGTCTGACGGTAGTTCATTAAATAATTGTATGCCATTAATGCATAAGAGTTGTACATTTGTAACTTCGTGCGTATACTTATTATGTATATTTAACAAAGACATTTCATACCTGTCATATATATGAGGCAAGCTTTGTCCTTATCTATACTTATTATAAAACAAAGTCCCAAAAAGCTGTCTGTCTGATATAATCGATTTTCTTAAAATCTACTTAAGGGATTTTTGTACGGTTTTGACCAAAAGATAGTGCAATACTCGTGGATGGTTTAGGTAAATAGAAAATATCGGTATTATGTAAATTGTATTGAAGAGATCGCACAATTGTTAAAGAACTTGCTTGCTGGGAGCTTTAGTCGCGTGCGCTGCGTAAACCAGCAGAGATAAGCAAAAGTAATGTACTAAAGAAGTGTAGATCTATAAACATACTACAAAAAAGTCCGCGATAGCATGTCTCTATCTCTCATGGTTAACTCACAATAACTGGTTTCAGATTTAACATTTGAATTTAAAAAAAAATTTTTGACACGCTGATTTCCACGCGGGCAAAAAGTATTAAGGTGACCTAATTCAAAAACTCGTTTTGTTACACAGTAAAATAAAGCTTAGCTTAGCGACTACAATACTTGTGAGTGCTAAAGAGATCCATATCTTGGCTAGCTTTTAACACTAGCTTTTTTAATATTTCGTAACGTGATATCATAGATGGCATTGAAATAAGGAATGCAACCTTCCACAAGCAAACCTCCCCCATCGCCACCACAATACACAAGCACTACACACGTCCACCATCACAAACTCAACAATCGTTTCACCCCACAAACTGCTGGAGGTTTGTGCATGTGTTTTAACGAATGCTGCATATTTTAGGTATGAAAACGAATAGGCACACATTTAGCACATATATTCACTATTCACTTTTGACTTACTGACGGATTATAGCAAAATGATTTTACTATTGCTTTTGTATTAATGATCTCCCAAAATAACGCCTAATTCTTTAAATTATTTATTACTTATGTTAATTAGGTATTATATATAATGAAATCTCTGGTCCAGCTAAGTTCTATAGTATAAGTATAAGTAATATAGATCTCTGAATTATTTCCTGAATACAGGCGAAATCCTCACGTTACCACTTTTGTTATATATAGAATAAAACTCTTTATAGAATAAAACTTTATTTATACCCTTTAGAAATCCGAGGCGCTACTAAAGAAAAGCTTCTTAGAAGCAACCTTCAGCTTGACTCAATTGTGCCAGGTTATTATCACAATAATGGTTGTAAGGGTGAAAGAAAAATAAAATTTCTCACAGTCGCCCCGTTTTATTCCAAGCGTCGGCGAAGACGTTTTCTCTTTATTGCAAGACGTTCCATCAAGATTATTTTCTTTTCAAGATGTGATCAACGACATTGCCTATGGACGCTATCGATTGCAAGGACAAGACATGAAAGGTGATTTGTTTGGCCAAAATTAGCAGGGACTTGAAATATACTTGATAGAAACACCATTACAATAAAATATTCTTAGGAGTCTTACATCTACCTCAGATTATACACGTAAGTGACAGTTTTTTTAAATGTACTGCGATCAAGTGGCGATTAGAATTGAGAAGGCAAACGTAGAGGTAGAGCTTCCTGTATATAACTTTGCACCCGTGGGGAAAATATCTATAACATGTACAACATTTCTTAAATCAGGTTTGACGCTGTAAAAGTCGTACAAAATAAATATACACCTCAGCTATTACGATTATTACCTAACATCACCACGGAATAACGTTCTATTTGCACGTAACGAAATATAATATTCATGTTTTCTTTAATTTTAGGCAGGATTTTATTACCACCGAAAAATATATTCGCAAATCTACATCGAGTAATTTTACCCTAGAATTACTAGTATTAACTAGTGTTGGGAAGCCAGCCAGAAATTCACCACATTTTTTATTATACTATAAAGAGACACTGTATGTGTGTGTGTGAAGGATTTATCTATGCCTCTTCTTTTTATGTGTGTTTAGACAAACATAAAGTAAATAAATAAATATAAATATATGGGACACTTACACACACCGCCGTCCATTCCCAAAGTAACAGACAACTGGTAAATATACTACATTTATAATTGTAAATACATACTTAAATACAAATATACACCCGGGCCCCAAGAACCAACAAATTGTTGATAGTAAATGTTGACCCTCGTCGGGAATCGAACCCGCGACCCGCGGAGCTGAAGGTGGAGTTACTACCTACTGCGCCAACGGGCCAATCAAAGTATACGAGTTACACTCACTTACTGCCTATGCCTTCCCTACTCTAGTTAATAACTACAAATTTGACACACGAGTGAAGAAAATAGACAAAAATATTTTAAAGTTCTAAAAACGCTTATCGATTAAAACTGACGTTGGATTATGTCGCGTGCATAGTCACGTAACGTTATAAAGACGTCATTGCTAAGTAAACTGAAAATTTGGAAAATAATTGTCATTAGTAATAGGAAGTAATTATAGATAGTGATTAGACAAAGATAAGTATATGAGTATCATCTTCCCTCTCATTATTATCGCAACACAATCCACATAGGTAGACGTCTAAAATGTGTAGGTTTCCTTTATATTACGTCTATATGTACCGAGCCGATACCCGACGTAGATACTAAATAAATTGAATCACGATGATAAGCTTAAATGTGATTTATGATAATGGATGGTTTAGCTGTATTTTGCATTATAATGTAGCATTAGTAAGATATTAACATGTTGGAGCCATTACCTGAAACCAGTCATGTTTTCTGCTCAAATAACTTTTCATATAAACATGTTAACGAATCGCAAATAGTATCTAAAAGCCTACTGCGAGTATCTTGCAATTCAAAATATTCTTTACTAGCTTTTAAGCGCAACTTCGTTCGCGTGGACTGCAGTCTTATTATTTGAGTAAACCGTAATACTTATATTAATTATGGTTAACGTGGGTTAACTTCAAAAGCTAGACATACGCTGTCGCGCACTTTTATTTAAAACTTTTAGAGGGGAACAATTTTGTAATACATGATATTTAAATAACTTTCACCGTTTACGTAGCGCACGCAAGGAAAGCTTTAAATTTTGCCATTTTCGCATTTTTTTAATTGCTGCTCCTCTACTATTGATCTTAGCGTTATGGTATAGCCTATAACCTTCCTCGATAAATGGACTTACACTCAAATAATTTTTCAAATCGGTCAAACAAACAATCAATCAATCAAACAAACAAATAAAAAAACTTTTCAGCTTTATATATTAGTAATATTAGTATAGATTAAAATAAATTTGGTAGCAAGCTTTTGAATCGTCATCGCTACTGACGTTTCGAAAAGCTGTACGTACCGAGAAATGCCAGCAAGAAACTGGGTGGTTGCTTGTTTAAAAAAATAATTCCTATAACTAGTATTTAGTCATTTATATTTTGTAGAGGGTCAAAGAGTATCTATATCCACGCATCCTTATTTATGTAATCCTCAACAGTATAGTAGGCTTTTTGTATCAGCCTCTTTGTAATAGCTTTTTTAAACAGCAGTTTAAGAAATTTGATGCCGGAATTATATTATACAATCTTATACCCAAACCCACAAAGAACTTACGTTCTTTTTCATGGCGTAAAGTAGGAGCCGCAAGCTTATGTCGATTCCAACTTTATCTATTATATAAAATCGACCTATTTCCTTAAACTTCTCAATTTTCTTGATGTACAATTTAAATACTAAATAAATGCGAAAATTATGTGAATGTTGTATTTATTTTAATTTCAGCAGATTAATTGTTGTTATGTAACAACCATAAATCTGCTCTAATTAAATAAAAGGGTTGCGATAACTGTAACAATCTGTCGATGAGCAATAAACAATAGAAACTTTACAAGTTTGAATGTATTGCGGCACAATTTTGTCAACAGGAAAATGGCGGACCCCGACGTCGCTTTCGTATATTTATGACCAGCAGTCGACAAATTTTCGCATCCTTTTATTTTCAGTACCGGACTAACTAAGCGTAAAAGTACATAAATTCGAAGAATAAACAAACGACGCCACTAAATGAACGTTGAAAAATGTACCTGAAAATTGAAACTCCATAAATAATTCGATTAAATATTCAGAGCGAAATTTTGAATAAACCATCGTGGTTATAAGGTATGTCATAAAAATATTATTCATTAAAAAAAATATATAATCAATGTGTTAGTCAAATAAAAGGCACTAATAATTTTAAAAAACAAGTTTTGTATAAAACAAAATAAAAACGTGGTCATGCTTAACTGTGCGTCAGTCTAATAATAATAATTACGCCTACAAAATATTTAAAAACAAATTTTATATAGAAAATCAACGTGTATTAATTTCAAGCCAAAACCATAAATTACTTTCAAGAGAAGAAAGCATACGGACGCAAATGTTTTCTATATAAAAAATTTTGAAATGCTGTATATGTGTAAATAATTACAAAAATAGGTAAATTAAGACCAAATGCAACATATTTACAAAATTACATTGAATTTGTTGAGCGGTTTCAGAGATTTGTGTAAACAAACATTGTGACACATGTTTCTTTTTAATATGAAACTAAATTTATTCACGAGTTAAATAATATTAAAGAGCAGAAATGTCTTATTTGCCGTAAGTTTCCAAAATAAAAAGCAAATTTAAAAATTTGTTGCACCTTAAAGTTATATGGTTGTTAATATTGCAAAAATATATCATAGAAGCAAATTTAAAAGTATGCAATATTTTATTACACTCTAAGCAAATGTTAGTAGAATTTTCGCAAACTCCGCGATCCGGCCCTCGTGTTCAATGACGCAGAGGCGTGTCACAGGTCTCGGAGCACACCATTAGCGACGACTCCTGGAACTTTGAGGCCGCATTAAATCGTTCACCTGTCATCAGAACATATATTTTTTGAAGAAAATACTTCCGTAAGCGTTTTTTTTATTGGATAAAGATATTGGAATCCAATATAGGAAAGTTATCAGAGACGATAACTTCTGATGGAATCCAAATGTTTTTTTATAAGAATTAGGTTCAATAGTATGATATTGAGGTAAAGTAATAATTTTAGGCGTTTTTCCATTACAATTGTATTTCTACAATATAACATAATGATTGCACACTTGCAAAGACATATCAATTCCAATTCCGTATTAATTGTACTTGGGGCCCTTGACAATTTAGTTCACGGTTTCGAAATTAACCTCAAATGTACGGACTTTTGTTAAAATGCATAGCAGTCGATTATTTAGAAATACAACAAACTATTCTCTAGGCATAAATATGTCAGTTTGATCCGACTACATCCAAACCCATACGAACTACAAAATTATATGCTCGTTACGCGATAGTTCGCGAATTTGCGGTTAGTATTATGACTCGAGGGAAATCAGTGGCTTTAAAAAAGGTAAAATAAGTAGCCAGTTTGTATTCAGTAGCTATGCAAAATTTTCCTCCCACATAGGAAGAAAATACATGAAACTTAGGATAGCATGCCAGACATTATCTTAAGCTGCATTAACCATACCGAAAGATAAAATTAAAGTGACTTTCTTCTACTATACTCTCTGTTAAACCAAGGTCTTGTCTCTTCTTCAATTTAGGCCTCTAATTTAAGCTTAAAATCACAAAGCTTGTCCTATTCGGATTCGCAGGATTCACATTATAAAGCGCGTGATGATAACCGCATAAAGCGCCTAATGAATTGCTAAAGTAAATTAAGCATATAAGTTTTAATAGAAAATTATTAAATTTTTCGTGTTTTAAATTATTAAGTAAAATTATTGAGTTTGCTTGCTCCAAGCTTTGTGTGTGGTGTATACACAAAATTTGTGGCTAAAGAACTATTGAGGATTGATTGATATTCACCTATTCATTAGTGAGTTCCTATTTCATGATATATAAGTGTACTGGTAGTAAGAGATTTTGGCTACAGGGGATACAAACTGGGATGTAATGAACTGTACAACGCCTTACAGTATCTACAAGCATATTCTGCTGCTATATTCGAGTCTTATATACGTGTCCACACTTTAATACTGCAGGCAACCAAACTAAATATCAACCGAATTGATATTTGAAGGAAATTAAAACAACCACGCTATTTCCAGTGTTTGCCCGCGCCGGAATATACTGCCATTTGTCGGTTAACCCGTACACCGTATGTTGTAATTATTGAGAAATACTTGAGTTCTTATTAACTCTTAAATATTAAGAAAATTATCCGTATTAGTGCTTTTTTTAAACTAGACTTGCATATTCGTATTAGGTGCAATTCGACCCACTTCACGGTGTCCGATTGAGCTGAAATTTTACATACTGGTCCAGTTCCGATGACAATGCATGTTTATGATAAGTATAACCTGCTAGGTTGGATCCAGATGAGGGAACTCCTCAACAGTTAATTAATAGTTGGGCCATAAAATTTTGTTAAATCTTTTTTAAAGGCTTTTTTAAGTCGACTTGTTTGTAAAAAATTATTATTTTTAATATCGACCACAAAAAAAATTCAGACAGGATTTTCTAGCTAAAGTTGTTATGAGTACAGAATAACGCTTTACCATGGCAATTTTTATTTCATTTTAATTTTCAAAATATTATTTTTTACATCCGTTCCAATAAACACATATAAACAACGATGTACAAGTAAATACAAGTTATTTTTGCATGTCTGCGCCGAAACGAAAACAATTCTCCACTCCAGTAGCCATTGATAATATCGCGGTACGGCCCAATTCACAAATTGCCAAACATGCTTTATGTCTAGCAAATGGTGAAGAAAATATACATTGTAAGTCAGTCGTGTAAAACTTATTTTTCGCTATACTGTAAGGTCCTGTTTTAGGCGAATATATCTTTCAGACATTCGAAATAAATTATTAACGACCTATTTCTTTTAATTTTAACTCATTGTTTTGGCTTTATAAGATTTTATAAAATTATAGACCAGGTCCTTACTTTTTCAAGATAATCAAAATCTTTTTATAATGCGAATTTTTTATATGCGTTTTTCTATAGTACGTATCCACCGTAGAAAACGAGACCTTACAGTATTCCTACTTAGACTACAAGAATGTATTCAACGATTTAAAAACTTACAGTTAAAGTTGATCGGTTACAGTTGGAGTATTCTATTAATATATCTGCATTATTTTGGTCCTTTTTAAATGATATTGAAAGTGATGGAATGCCAGGTTTCGAGAAATTGTGATGAAAATTCCATCACAAACACAAAAGCAATTATTTGTCTCAAACATTGCAATTAATAGTTTTTGACTAGTCAGGATGTCCTTGCATGATAACTCAACTTTTTTTTTCAAATTCAAAATATTCTTTATTCAAGTAAACTTGTAAACAAGTGCTTTTGAATCGTCAACTCTACTGCTGGTTCGGAAAGCTGTCCTACCGAGAAGAGCCAGCAAGAAACTCGGCGGTTGCTCTTTTTAAAATATAAATCTTAGAACTAATTACATTTATTTATTACTGTCTTGTACAGGGTAGAGGTGCACCTATATCCACACATCCTTATCATCTAAGTAATCTTCAACAGTATAGTAGGCTTTCTGTATCAGCCTCTTTTTAACAGTGGTTTTAAACTGCTGTAATGGCATGGCCAAAATTGATTTCGGAATTTTATTATAGAATCTTATACCCATACCCACAAACGATTTACGTACTTTTGCTAGGCGCAAAGCAGGAGTCGCAAGCTTATGTCGGTTCCTACTTTGTCTATTATATACCTATCGTTTTATAATTCTTTATATTTTTATGTACAAAAATGTGTGAAGCAAATATAAGAATACCTATTTCCTTAAACTTCTCTCGCAGGGAACTCGCAACAAGTTGAAACATATTTATAAATTACGAGTTACATAGATCTAACGTTGTAAGTTATAACATAGCTAGTTATGCTTGTAGTTAAGTTGTAAGAAACACATTTTCACATATTACAAGCCGTGGGGCCCTATAAAGTAGTAAAGAACTATTTTTATATCAACAGACCAATCCCATACAAGGCATGAATCGGTCTATATATAGCAATGTGTACATTTAAATTGATTTATCATTTTGTAATTTAATTTATAGGCGATAAAATCTATAAACTAATAAAACGAGCATTTTGATTTAATACTAATTTACTGAACGTCAACTTGTCAACTTTTCAACACGTACTTAATTAATCTTATATTTTGGCCATATTTCTCGTTTTATGCAGATTGTTTTGAGCATACAGCTCAAAACAATGCTAAAAAATATATTCAAGATAAATCATATTATTGACATATTATATAAAGTCTTAGCGTACAAGAAGAGGAAACGAATGTGGCAAGCATTGTTTTGTACAAGGATAAATTAAATTATAATCAAAAGTTATGACGGAAAATTTGGGCCGGTTAATGTACCAATCATATGTATTCAATAACAATCAATTACATGATACCAGTAGGGCTCAAAATAGTCTTATTACAATCCAATTTAAGTTTGTTTTTTTATAGTGTTGTGCTATTTTAAAGTCTTTGAATCATGCAGCTAGTGACGGCTTTGTACTTGTCAAAGCTTTAGAAATCACACTTGCTCTTGCAGCGTCGAGCGATTTTCTGCGAGAAATAGATATATAATAGACTATGTATACATTTATGTACACAGAACATAGCTGTGATACCTAAGTTATGTAAATGCTCCAGGATTCAATTTATATACTTCATAGTTTTCTCGAATAACTTTTCACCCAATTAAGAATTTTTTAAAATTATACGAAAGAATGAAAAAGTGCTAAGCAATGGTCCATTGGTTCAATAAAATTTCTTCCATTTAACGTTGACTACAAATTCGAAAGATAAAAGACATTATCGATACCTCGGTGAAGCGTGAATTTTATTGTTTCCCTTGGTGTGATTTCACGCAAACTTGTGTTCGCACGTCCGCATCGGGGCACTTGATAACGGTGCATTAATCTTCTGCCCCAACTTAGCTCTTGGTTGCGCTTCATGTCGAACTTTAAGTTTGGATCTTCTTAAACTTCGCAGTACTACTCTGGTTGCAAATATATAGTTTTCACTATCAAAGTGAATTTTGTTAAGGCTTCTTGTAAAATCAAACCGTCAAACCCGGGCAGGCACCAATGAGTTTTTCTATTAAAACTTATGTGTCTAATTGATAATTGCAATTTATCACACGCTTTTCGGTGAAGGAAAACATCGTGAGGAAACCTGCATATCTCTAGAGAATTCTAGGGATATGTGTAACCTACCAATCCGCATTGGAGCAGCGTGGTAGGTCTTAGCTCCAATCCTTCTCTCCAAAAACGGAGAGAGGAGGCCTTAGCCCAGCAGTGGGCATAACAACGGGCTGTTACTTTACTTTACTTTACTTCTTGTAAAATATTTACTTACAGCAATTGGTGAGATCATTCTTCTCTCCTAATATATATTGCGGACGTCAACTACGGGATTTGTCATTATTATTTATAGAATTATACGTTTCTTTGCGGAGGGCCATAATACAAAATAATGAAAATATTATTTCTGGTATAATCAAACGGGTAGTGCATGAGTTTTTTACAAATCTGCATGTATCAAGTATGAGAACGGACAGTACACTCTACATTTAGCATTACATATAATTTATTTTATCGCGGATTATAGCAAAATAATATTTTCATTACTTTTTCTATTTGTCACTTTAGTAGCACCCTTGGAGAGGAACTTAAATGTTCCTAATTTAGTAGTGGGGAAATGCGTCTGTAATATAAATGCTCCGTCAAGAGTGGTTGGCGTAGGGAGCTTTTGCTGATGAAAATGAAGGTGCAGACATAGGAACAGGTGAACACAATGAAACAGAATGAAATCTGACAACAGATTATAAAATATGTTCGATGATAATAAAATATTTATATATGAAGTTCATCATCATCATAATAATAAAACATGTCTTATAACAAATAACATCGACAATGTCATTCTATTCATATCTCTCATTTATGAATCAATTTCCTGTAATATTTGAATTCCCATTTTACGTACCAAAAACCAAATTTCCCGCCACACTCCATTTGCTTGATGCAATACAACGGTTTAATACTTGATTGCACTCGCCCTACATAGATTTATAACGGTCAGTTTTAATGGAAATAGAATAACGAAAATAATTCCCTTAACATTTTTTTTGTAATTTTGCACTCGAGATCACAACCATCTAATATTTCACTTCGTAGGTCAAATCTTCTTTGAAGTCGGTTCCGCCTTTTGAATTTATAAAAATATGGTTTTCTAGAGGAAAGACGTTGTGTAAGTAACATCACTGAGCTATGTTATTTGCCGATGTGCGAAATCAACAAAATAAAAATACTCGATTGTGATACATACAAGGGCCTAGTGATATGCAAAAAAATAAAAAATTACTTAATTGCGATGAACCATTTTTTTATTGAATCAAACATTAGCATGATTAATAACTGTACCAGACTAATTTTTGTCAATTTTCTGATCAGAAAAACTACACAGTATCTAATATCTATCTATCGCCTAATATTTTATATGTTAGACTTATTTTAAAAGAATATTTGATCGTGTATACACTTCATCATGGCTATTTTCACTACATTTCTGTTATTTTGATAATGTTTATCTTATACACAATCTCCATAGAACTTTCACAATTCCCGCTAGCATTTAGAAGGCTGAAAGCCCGCTTTCATCAGAAGGTTGAACCTATGAATTCAAGAAAAAGCAGCAAAGGATATATACTTCTAATGCTCTGAGTAAATTCCGATAGTAATGTATACACCGAAAAACTCAAGTTGAAAAAAACAGCACACATCATATAGGTAGGCATCAACGTTCGTCTACGCGTGTCAATTAATCTTTAAAGAAAGATAAAAGTTTTCCAATAAAGTTAAGAGATAAAAAAGAAACTGAACAAACGCGTTCGTGGTCCGCTGTCAATGCATGATTGATGGTATTATAAGCTTTTTTGAAAATACAAGTCATAGAGATTTTAAAGTATGGAAACGCATGGAAAATTTGCCACGCATCATTTACTTTCCTTCCACTGAAATAATACGATTTACAATATTAAGACTAAAATGCAATTTAATTCTAATAATTTTTTAAACGCCTCTCCCCAAACGTTGCTTTTCAAACACAAAAGATTTTTTACGAATTTCCCCTTTTGCTGGGTTTGGTTTATAGAAAAATGGAAAAAAATTGAAAAGCATGAAATTTAATTAATATCGTTTTCAATTCTTGATATATAATACAGAAAAAAATATATACATCGGAAGTCGCTATTTTAAAAAGCAACAACACGTTGGTACCACGGCTAATCACAATTAAAAGCAGTGGGATTTTGAAAAACAGCTCCAACCGGTATTCAGAGTACATTACATACAGTAATAAGTAATCCTCTTTGTTTGAAATGTTGAACAATATCAGGTAATCCTTAGTGTGTGCTTGAAACCCAATACTACTCCAACTTTCACTACTAGTGAAAGTGTTTCAGCTGACAATAACACATACGTTTAAGTCTGAACGACAAATTTATGAGGAATTTTATCAAAATAATATCAAAATCACAGCGGTATCTTTGTTTTCTCTATACACAGTTCTGAGTACAAAACAAATATATGAAAGCTGTTCGCCAAACACTTATACATTCGCAAAAACATACGTTTCATAAGTTCAAACATAGTCTAGTTTTATTTAACATTATATATTTAGTTTTTGTCTTCAAAAAGATTCTAATACTATTTCTATATAAAAGGAAGTAGTTTTTCACACTCTCAGAAGTTTAACACATACCGTGTATCAATGCTGCACAATAGACACCATCTAAATGGAGAATATAAATCGGTCGACGCGTTATTGAATTGATCAGAGCTACAAAGGAGCAATTACGTGAGATGGCGCAGAGTACAAGGTCAGTTGACAGGCCGCCGGAGTGACTCATCCCGGGTTTGGCATGTAAAATAAAATTAGGGGAGGGTCTGGATAATAAAATTTACGAATAAAAAGACTTTCGCCTGCTATAATCTCGGAGATTAGAATCCGTTTCTAATCTCCAAACGGAGATTTGCGTGGAAATTTTGAATGTAAGGGATTGTAAAATAAAACGATCGAGATAAATTTCTGATAAATGCACAAGAATAATTTTAATATGATTGTGTACGAAAATGGCTAATTGCGATTTATCCCGCTGTTTAAACGGTAAGATTTCGGCGACAGACATTGCTATGGAATCTTTCAGTTAACAAACAATAACTTAGATTATATGTTCCAATAGTAGAAAAACAGATAAAATATTGCTGGACGTAGTTTAAGGTCCAGCATTGCTGGATTTCATGGATGATTTCCTCTCCTACAAGCTAACCACTCCTCATAAAGAAACTCTGGCTTATGACATTACCGATCTTTATTCAGGACTAGCTTTTGACCGCGGATTTGATCGCGTGGAATTTGGTCTGCCACATTAAGTTCGTATCAGATAATTTTAAATAAATATATTTATTTAGTTACTCGTACATCGAAAATTTTAGATGTCTAACCGCGCCTATTAGGCGCTCTACGGCGCTCCATTCAAGTCAATCATATCGTGATAACTTTATGACAATTATGCCAAATTACTTCGTGTGAAAGGCAAAGTTTATCTACATGAAATACTTAAAGCGAAAAATGTATTGATTTTGATAAGAGTTTGATAAATATGCTAACATGTGCATTGTATCAAATAGTATCAAATTTAATTAAATTTATGGTTCACAATTTTGGTCATAGTGGCTTCCACGTAAAAGGTATTGCTGTCGCGAAATTTTATTTAGAACTATTCAAGACAAACAATACTACGGTACATCATCTTTGTGTAGCTCCAGCGGTTTAGGCAACGTACGTCAAGATAGCTCTAAGAAGCCACTTTCTTTCAACTAAATTGGCATGTGTACATATTAAATGAAATCATTACAAATTTTAGCCTATATGTTATTCCGATACTATATTACTGTAAAGTTTCATTGAAATCCGTCCAATAGTTGTTTCGTAAACATATTATATATCCATTATCTCAAACTTTTGCATTTATAATATTAGTAGGATGTATAACGCTTATTATTTCGGCACAAATAAACCATTGAGACGTTATTATTAATAACCGAAACGTTGTACAGACACAATGGGCTCGTTTGAGCATCATCGGTTGTACGGCACGCTCCATTGTCCATTATGTAAAGAATTCATTCGATTCCGCAAAGTTCGCGGCCGCTGATACATCAATAACGCGGCACGGTCGTGAACTTTGTTGCGTCAGTTAAGAGAAAGGCTATAGAAAGCGTTTCTGTAACAACTGATTATGCTCGCGACTTAAATGAGTATTCTCTTTTTTAATAGATCATTTACAGTGACAAATGACTGAAAAGCATTAATAGAATTATTCGTAGCTGTATCAAAACATTTTGGATTACGTTAGGTAAATAACGACGAATAAAGTAGATCTATAACAGGTGAATAGAACAGTAGATATAAGATTATAATAGATTCAAAACTAAAGAGGTTCCTTATCAGCATGAAGTGTTTACTAGGGATGTAACTTGTTGTTGTGAAAAAAAATATTAAAAAAAAAAAGAATAGAAAATAAAATGATGCGCTTTCTGCAAAATTTGATTAATTTCTGTAGTTTGACAACATTGATTTATAATCGATTTTTAATATTTAGAAAAACGACTATTAAAAATCGATTATAATAACAAAATAATCGAATAATATAAAAATCGACTATTTTTCACACTTAAAGTTTTACTAAATTTACCTAACTTACATACATTTTCTCGCAAAATCATAAACTTACAAGGATTGATGTAATATCAAACAAAAATAATCCAAATGGACAAATCCGATCGCTTTTTATTTTTTGTTATAAAAAATAGGGACAAAAACGAATATTTTATGAATACAAGTCTTCGTATAAGTCGCCAATTCTGTCAAATATTGTCACACAATATACTTTTATCATCTAAACATGTAGTCCGCACAGTAATGTTGCTGCAAGATATATTTATTCTAAAGCTATTGCGTTTACAATTATAGGATTGATCACGTAGTCCAATGCATTATTAAAATTGTCCGTAGTTATGATTGGTCACGTGCGCCAGTTAATGTTGGGTAATGCTGGTCATATTTATGTGCTGTTTAAATTACTTGAAATGAGAAGTAAAGATTTTATAAAATATTTTATGCTTATCAGTATAAAAAGATTCTAACAAGATTACGCTCTGATTTACATCTACTATACGCAATTTTTATAACTGGGAGTAATCTTTACGTATTTTTTGGTCTGTAGTCTGAAAGTTTGACTTAAATTTAAAAGATGCCCAAATAAATGAAAGTGCTTACGTGAACTAATAATATGGGATGGCTTAAAGTTCGACTTAGATTACTCTCTAATGTATAGCTTTATCAATTCTATCCATAGATCTTATAGCTCTAACGTTCAGAAATTTCCCCTTTACCATCTGTTACAAATTCAAACAAGATCTTCTCAGAGTCTGTTCTTTTGGTCTTATAGACAAGTCATTTATTTCCTACAAGAGAGTATAGGTTATATATATATGAAATTACTTCCACGCTAGTACAATGCAAATCATGCCTACATGGAATGGTCCAAAGAATGATGGGGTTTCCGCGTTTCATCGCTAAGCTGATTCTTTGTGCGAAAAAGAAGCCAGCCTTCCCTCTTATCACCTGAAAGGCCAAGAACCTGTCACAAGATCCATTTTAAACAAAGTGCTTAAATAGATCTTGTGTTCTTATTAATAGGATTTAGATTATATATCTAGCAATAGCTTAAAATGGTAAATTTACGAAAATACCCATATATAATATTTAATTAACAAAATTTTATCAGAGAAAAACGTACGTAACTTACAAACGAACTCGAAACTCTCACGGTCTATACAAAAATTATTTTCAACGGCGAGGGAATATAATACTAAAAAGTTTTCAATGTTGAAATATTTACCATATCCAAGAGCTATCGTTAAAACTAACTAAAATACGTGCATTGAACAGTCTTCTGTTCAATGCACGTATTTTAAGGGCTGGATAAAAAATCATTTGTTTGAATTCAAAACTCTCCCGTGCCAAAAACTATAAACGGCCAAAACAGACAGCTCTTTCCACCATTGACCCTTTACATATTTTTTTCATAGATGACGGGTTTTACCATATCACTCAATAGTATTGCGATTTTATTGCCTCCTAAGCCTAAATGTAATCTTATTTCAAATAAATAAATTTGGATAATTCCCGACCGAGATAATATAGAACCTTGTCCTTCATTCCTTATCAGAGAAATAGCTTAAAATAATTTAAAAATAAAGAATTAGGCGTTACTTTGCGGAGGTTCATAATACAAAAGTATTGAAAATAATATTTTGCTACAATATGCGATAAATCGTAAAAAAGAATAATCGCGGATTATGGCAAAATAATATTTTCATTAGTTTTGAAATAGCTTTAATTTAATAAAGCGAGATAAAGGTGTGTTAAAAGTTTATTATTCCTCAATACTGTGACGTGTAACCGTTATTGCATACGCACGCTCGTGACCTTAAGTCAAGTAGTGTAATCAACGTGGTGTCCGCTCCACCAACCTACTAATAACCAATTATACCAGTTAACCCTTGACCACAATTAAACGATCCCATATTCTAATTAACCGTCTCAAAATATCTACAAATATAAAATCGTCAAAATTTCCTACCTTTATACAAAACCAACTGTAATAGTTACATATATATAACGCTGTATATCTGATATCACTGTAATTTTTATTAGTAGCAATTGACAGCAGTTTAGATCCAAGATATTGTTATGCCAGGTCCCCATGCAGCGGCTTTAATTCCCGTTGAGTTGCCAGCGACTATTACCTTTTGTGATCACATTATAGCGATCGTTCATTGTCCATTTGGTAGTAGATTTGAATGGACTTCTGCGACTTTTCGAAGTAAATATTCTGCTCAGTACGCTTAGTTATTTTTAATGTCTCT
The DNA here is from genome assembly GCA_947086505.1 of Morpho deidamia. Classification (NCBI taxonomy): domain Eukaryota; kingdom Metazoa; phylum Arthropoda; class Insecta; order Lepidoptera; family Nymphalidae; genus Morpho; species Morpho deidamia. Next base: position 8,910,686 of record CAMTZC010000007.1, on the reverse strand, counting down.
AGAAAGGCAACTTTGCATTTCATCGCCCACAATACCGCTGTAAATTTATCTAAAGTTCAATAAATTTCACTACAAACAATAAAATTCATGTGAATAATCACGAAAAATCGCGAAAGTCCGCCATTTTAATTTTTTTCGGAAATTGAAGTTAAACTACTTGGTCCATAGTTCACATAGTTCTTTGAATGAATGTGATGTTTTGATCAAACCATATAATACATAATTAGATAAATACATAACATTTGCAATAACGCGCTGTAAAGCTTACCTGCGCAAATATTATAGTAGAAATAAAAGACTAATGAGAATACCTTTGTTTATAATTTTCTTCTCCGCACTTTTATTGTTTAAGTTTCATAATTTTCACATTCATGTGAACGGCTGCAATCCTATGGTACTTTCATTGAGCATAGAGAAGGGAGAATCGATTTTTTTTTTTTAATTTATAGTCTTAATCGTTCGGTACTATCGCTCTGTTTTTACTATTTACTATTTTGTTTTTGTTTTTTTATCTTTTTTTTAATTTTTTTTTTTTGTGCCGTTTGCAGTTGAGACCCTAGGGTCATGGAGCCAAATTGAAAATTTTTTTTATCCGTTTTAACACCTCGGTTGATCGCCTCTTCGGGTGACAAGAGGGCTGGCGCCTTTTTCGCACAAAAAACTTTTTCTATTCTTAATTTCTAGTATATTCAATAATTACAATCCATACTAATATTTCAAATACGAAAACTTGCATGTTCATCTTCGCTAAGTCGCTTGACCAATACTGATTTTTCGAAATTACGTACAATTAAAACTTATATATAAACATTACCTTTTTTATTCTTCTTTCGGAATCAAGAAAATAAAATACATAATTGATAGTAGTTTAACCCTTAAGTTTTTGCTTAAGTCTTGGGTACAAATAGCTATTTGTAAAATCAAAAGATATTTAATATTGCAACAGCTAAGTAGGAAAGTTTACCATAAACACAGTTAAGTGTGAGGAGTACTTCCTATTATGGAATATGACGCCAATGTAATAGTGAAGCAATATTATATATCTATTTACATATGTATTCATTAAGAAACGGTTTTTTAATGAACATCCTGATATTACTATTCAGTGCAAGAATATACCACATGTTTATCATTGATTCGACTTGAACACCCAACATACTATGATGGAGACACTTATTTCTTAGAACCTTTTGCAACAGCGCTAGCTCCGGGAATGATTTTCCAAATACGGTCACACCGCTGGAAATAAGAACACGTCAATAGAAAAGTAGCTGCATAATCGTCGGCCACTACATGCGTTGGGGCTTGAGGAACTAGTAACTACAAAGCAAACCAGTCTTAGTAGGTACTTTACCGATAACCTGAGCCTACAAACGCTTGTTTTACTTCCAGTCACGCGCCAGACTTCGATGAAACGGCCGTGGGACCACCTTAGTGCGCGCACGCAACCGACTTTCGAAGTTACATATTCTCTAACGTTGGAGTATCGTGATTTTGTGCGATTTACCTTTTGTAAATATTAATTTTATAGGTGTTCAGTGATATGTGATTGTCAATTGTGTATAGAGTATTGTGGATTGTATCTGTATTTTTACAGTAAGTACTTTATTATAAAGGTTGTTTGATAATCACGTATTCTTAAAAGTTGACTATATAGTTCTAGTTTAAAACTTCTTTTGAACATTGATAGCTAAAATTATATAAATTTAAAGTTTTTTTTTCTTGTATATAATGTAATTAAATGTAGTTTTTTTATTTAAAAAATTTACATTTACTTCTAATAGAAATTTTACATATAAAGTAAATAATCAGTTATTTATTTTCGTAATTTCACTAAATGCTAATTAGTAGTATTAATAAATATTTTACTTTTTACAATATTGAATTATTTATTTTTACAACATAACTAAATTACTCATAAACAACCTAAATAAATGATTCATAAATAACCCTCTCTAAGTGTAATTAAAGGAATCATTATACTTCAAAGAATTTAATAACTCAACCATAAAACACGCGTTTTGGATTGCGTTTAAAGTTAGTCCTGGATATTTACGACATCTTATAATAAATATTTTTATTTTGTAGAAATTACTATACAGGCAGATTAACATAACATCATATATATTGATAAAGATCTAAGATTGATATTAAATTTAAATTTAGATTGATCCTATTTAAGTAAAATCAGTTTTAAATAAAAATAATACAAAGTTATTGAAGAGGATTAAATACGATAAAATTACTGATTTAAGAAATGTGCGTCTTTGCAATTTAGTTTCTACAGTTCATTTAAGTTTGAACGCGGTAAGTTGATTACGTTATTCGATTCTTCACTCCATGACGTAATATAACAGAATTACAAGTTATCCACAAACAAGGACACATATGTCGCTTAACAAAACACACACCTGATATGTCTTTATTTCATGACCTCCGCGATTTCGTTTTGAGTCTACATATACTCCATTACGAAAACAATGAAGAATTTTAATATAAAAAGTTATAGGAAATCCACTTACGTATACACAAAATTACGAAAAACTTTCGGCAGACAGCCATTATTCCAAATGGTGCCCTCACATATAATAGATTCCATAAATCCCGATACAAAACTACAGATGGAATACATTCTTGCCAATCCTGTAGAAAAAGGAGTACAAGCAACTTTACCACAATCAGAACACGATAACAATACAAGACAAGTAGTTATGCATCAACAAACAATAAATCATACTGAAGGTGGTTGGCCCCGAGAAGTTCATCTTTATAATGAAGATCACATTAATCGTCATCGTCGTCGAGTACAACATGAAGATAACTATGTACATTCAGTTTTAAATATAAGACCTTATATGGACCACTTTATTGATCAGAATAACGCGATTGATATGTACGAGACATATTTTGCTGATATGGAGCTTCAAGCGCCAGTTGAGAAATACAACATTCAAATCGCTAACATATTTCGCGATCCATTTCATCGACCGCTATCGTGTATTGTCTGGACAAATGAGAAAAATTCTAGATTAGTTTCGGCTTACTGCCGCAAGTGTTATCCGACGGAATCAAACCCAAATAAAGAAAACGTTTGCTATGTATGGGACATCAATAAACAAACTGCTCCAATTTATGAATTCTCTCCTAAGCATGGATGTTGGCAATTAGCGTGTTCCCCAGTAGATTATTACTTACTTATCGCAGGACTTGAAAATGGTACAGTAAATTTATTTGACAGTCGAGTCGGTCAAAATTATGTAGGTTGCAGTTCTATGTACAATTCCCATTTTGCACCAATAACGGCTCTCCTTTACACTCATTCACGAACAAACACAGAATTCTTTACTGGTTCTCCTGATGGTCGATGTCTATGGTGGGATAGTCGAAATCTTTCTAAACCGATTGATACCTTAAGAATGTCTATTAAGTTTCCAGCACATGAAAAACCAAGTTTCATCAACTCTGAAGGTGTAAGTAGCCTTGAATTTGACCGTGGCTTACCAACGAAATTTTTGTGTGGTACGGAATCAGGATTCATTATAAACACAAACCGCATGGGCAGAAGTCATTTCGAGATTTTGACATCTTATTGGGCAGCACATACTGGGCCTGTGAGAGCGCTACAGAGAAGTCCCTGTACGTTGAGAATGTTCATATCTTGTGGAGATTGGAGTGTCCGCATCTGGAGTGAAGAAGTTCGTTCCGGGCCTATAATCGTTCCAAAACCATATAAATACCAAGTAACAGACGTATGTTGGGCTCCTCTACGCTATTCTAGTTTCATGGCAGTATCAGAAGACGGCGTATTTTATTATTGGGACCTCCTCCGTAAATACGAACATTCAGTAGCGAACCTTCATATTTCAAGTCATGGACTAAATAAAATAACTCCACATCCAAAAGGACAATCTGTAGCTGTGGGTGATAACGAAGGATCTTTATTCTTATTACACTTATCAGAAAACATGGTTTTTCCTGGACCAAATGATAAACAACTGATGCATCAAATTTACAATCGTGAAACAAAACGGGAACACAATTTAGATACTCGCCTCAAAGAACTTCGTTTAAAGACGAAAACTGAAAACGAGCCTGTTATTATTATAGATGAAGAAGATAATAATGATATTGATGATTTTGAAAAAGTTACCGATGAGTACTTTAAAATTGTTAAAGAAGAGATTATTCAAATGGGTGGAGGATCGGTTCCAAGTAATTTACCATTAGTTTAATTACAAATAACATTTTACTTTTAAACAAAATTTTAAATACCCATTTAATTTTGAACACGTGCTCACTGATAATGTTTCTATTTGATGTAAAAGTTATACAGTAAGTTACTTAGAACAAAAACCATACACCATCCACCTATATAAAAACAGTTTAAAAATCTGGTAGCCCGCATGTGTTCGAAATAGTTCTCAGAACACATCCGGTATATTGATGGAGGGTCACGATCGACTCGAAAATACAAAGACGTAACGCCGCTAATATAAGAGGGGAGAACAGAATTAATTTCGCTGCTTAAGTTACTGATATAATTTTACCAGACTAATTTTTTTTTACTGTTTTATTTTAAACTTGCATTTTGAATATCTTAACTGAACATCTTCCTGTTTTGTTAACTCGAATTATTCCTTTCCGAGAATGCGAAATAAGGTATAAATGTTTTTTCGTGAAATCTGATATGGTATGTAACAAGGTGGATATTTAAGGTCTATTTTCCTACAATAAAGTCTATTTTTATTCGACTTGGAAAATAATAACCAAAAAATCAATAAATCACGTCATATCTAAGATTTTTGAAATACAAAGGTGAGATTATACAAAGTACTTTCCGTTTAAAACATGGTTGCTAAACCTAAGTAATTTATAATTTATGAGTTAATGCTTAGAACTAACGAACCATTTGGACATAAGAAAACATACCTCTTTTTGAGTTAACGAGTAATCATATAATCCCTAGTAATTATATAATGTTAGCTGTGATAGCCCTGCGGTAACACCGTGCGATTCTTTCGAGGCGTCGCGGATTGAAACCCCGGACAGACACGAATGAGTTTATCTGTTAATACTTAGGTGTCTAAATGATAATTTCAATTTATCACACGCTTTTCGGTGAAGGAAAACATAGTGCGGAAACCTGCATATCTCTAAAGAATTGTGGGGATATGTGTAACCTAGCAATCCGCATTGGAGTAGCGTGGTAGGACTTAGCTCCAATCTTTCTCTCCAAAAAACGGAGAGAGGAGGCCTACGGCTACGCCTAAGCAGTGGGATAGTAAAAGGCCGTTACTTTACTTTTACTTTACATATAATCCCCAATGTATGATTAACATTTTACTGATTCAAACATCTTAAATAATATTTTTAGTAATTTGTATCAGCCGATAATTATAAATGTTATTATTATAATTAAAATACATAAAACCTTAATTTTAGTCCAAATAGGGATAAAGAGGTCAAAAGTAATTTTGTATTCTCTCCTTTTGATGTCAAAATTGATCAATCTATAATTTTATCTTCATTTGCGTGACTAAGTAGCAATTTTCTTATTCTTATTATCTATATTATACTATAATATTACTCGTAAGTAGACTATTACATAAGTCTTAGCCATGACATTTACTAATTAGGCTTATGTAGACTTGAAATGAATACAAAGAAACCCTTTCAAATTTACGACAAATGTTACAAGGAGCTTACATATGTGTCAATTTTTAAATAGATTTTTTTTTCAAATATTATATTAGGTATGTATTTATACTAATTATTTCGCGGTGTGGTATCCGGCTAAGTAGAATAGACCATCCTCTTTCTTACCGAGGGGTCGTAAAATACGACTAAGGTAAGTTTACGTCAGGCAGGCGGCCGGTCGTAAAATCCGTAGCCAAATCATGTGACAACATGTTTGTAACATGTTGTGTCGACCCTACAGAGTGGGATAAGGGCAGGAGGATGATTTTTTATCCTAATAATCCTCCTTAATTATATAATTATATAATATATCCTAGCTTAGTTGGTACTGGGCTGTTATAAGAAACAGCGATTCATTCTGCGCTTTATATTACTTATTTGAGATTTCTCCTTCCACGTCCTAACCCCGTTAATTTTAAATTTGCTTTAATTTTAAATTTCACAAAATCTACTATCAAAAATGCAATATCATATTAACCTACAAGAACTAAAATAACCGCAGACTTTTAAAAAGAAAGTTTAGCGACTATTGTCTAAACGTGTTAAGCCAAACGAGTTTTTTTACGACTTATTTTACTGTCTATACATATAACCGTGTCAGCAAGATCGCATTAATTATTAAATGGGCAAGGAATTACATCACACAATGATTTTGTTAGTCGAATGCGGTAGTTGAAGTACAAAAGTGCGTCACGGGCCGCGGCAACTTTCACCGGAGCCGCTGAACTCGCATCGTGCGCGTGAGCCGAACCTATTTTCCTTCGCTTTGAACTATTTAGCGTCAAATACGAATATTTACTTCATACACTACAGCACGTTGATAAAACTAATAATTATTTTAATAGCAAAAACTAGTTATAGATATTTTAAGGAAACAAGTTTTTTGGTTTATAAATTTAGGCGTTACTTTGTGAAGTTCCTTAATACAAAATATAATTATTTTACTTTAAGCCGCGATTTGAGATTATCAATTGTATAGCTGTATAGTAATAGTATAGTCTGTTTCCTGATGATACTTCGTTTATGAATCGAAACGATTGTTGAGGTTGTAGTAGTAATCTTGCATGTGTAAGGTACGAGGTAACGAATTATTTTTCCAAACTGACTATGCTGTTGCCCTAACGACTTTTACAGCATCACCGGGCGGGACGGGTGAGCGCAGAAGCTTCGTCGAGGTTGCGAAATGCAGAGCGTAGAGCGCAGAAGTTTTACTAGCGTCGGTGAAAAGAATAGTACACTGCTTTTAGCGTTATATAATTTTTTTCTGATCGCGAATAATAATGAAATATTTAATTCAATTAAATTCAAAACAAAATTATACAACTAAATTGTTTAGTTGCAATGTGACTCAATGTACTAATTTCCTATATAACTAACTTATGCTAAGTGGCGAGCAGGCTTGATAATTTGTAAGATACATAAAAAAAATTATTTAATCCAAGAAATAAATCGTACCATCACCATAGAAGTCAATAAATAAATGTAGAAAACTGATTCGTTTGTTTGGAAGTAGTAGTTTTTTTAGATTTTTTAGACATTGATTAGTTTGTGATTCTAATACAGTAACGGCTTGTTACAATCCCACACTGCTGGGCGTAGGCCTCCTCTCTGCGATATTGAAGAGAGAGGGTTGGAGCTAAGACCTACCACACTGCTCCAATGCGGATTGGTAGGCTACACATATCCCCAGAATTCACTAGAGATATGCAGGTTTCCTCGCGATGTTTTCCTTCGCCGAAAATCGTGTGATAAATTTGAATTATGAATTAAATACGTAACCTCGTTTTGATAGAAAAGAAAAACTCATTGCCAGGGGTTTGAACTCGTGACTTCTCCAATAAGTCTCACGGTCTGAGCGATGAGCTATCACAATTTTAATAAAATAAGAATAAGTATGAACCGTTTGTGTTTGGTTTAAGGAATAGACATAATAAACAATGAAGTTATTTTTTTTGAAATATTTCTTTACTCGTAATATCCAAACAACTCATAACTGGCCACCTAATGATCAAGTCGTAATCAGTAGCTTCGCTAATTAACAAGGTACACCGCTCTCAAATGTGGCTGACATTGTTATTTGACCGAGCAAAATACCTTTGGTATTAATTTAATAGATTTTGGTAATTATTGTAATGTATGGTATCCGCCGTGTGGTATTCGGCTGAGTAGAATAGACCACCCTCGTTTCTCACCGATGTGTCGTAAAAGGCGACTCATGTAAGTTGACTTCAGGCAGACGGTCGTATAATACGTAGCCAAATCATTTGACAACATGTGTAACATGTTATCCCGACCTCATTTAGAGTGGGATAGGAGCAGGAGGATGATAGTAATTATTGAAAATTGTAATTGACTCAGATTTATCATATTTTTGTGTTGTATCCTTTATGTGGTGATCAAAATGTGAGAGCACGTGACCCTTTTAACGTTTACAGCTTCAAGAACCGAGGAGAAAACTTAAAGGCGACTGGCCTATATTTATTCGATATAAATTTATAAGCTATATTGATATTAACAATTTATCATGCGTTAATACGCATGATAAATTAGGGTGAAGGATAACATCGTACAAAGCCTGCAAGGAAGAACCCGGAAATCCGCATTTAAACGGCTAACTAGCTTCTCTAAAGAAAGTTCTAAGCTCTAGTCCTGCTCTCTACGAGCGTTTATCCAGCAATGTTAATATTTAATGTACTAAGCTGTCTTTTTTAATCCTACGTCTATTGATGAATCCAAAAGTATTTGATAATAAATGAAAAGAAATTTGATCTGATGAATCTGATTAAAAATATAGTGTATAGATTGAACTTTACATTACAAGTATAATATGACGCTTAAATAACTAAATTAATACATTAATTTGTCATTAAGACCTGCAAGCAAAATTAGTATTTGGCTTGCACAACTTTAGAGTAACTATGTTAAATATTCTATTAGAAAAAGTATTTTATAATTCAAGATTGCATAAATAAATAAAATACGAAGTTTTAAGTCTATTTCAACCACGCATCATACAATAAACGCAAAATACAACAATTAATTTTATAAAAATAAGTTCACAAAAATATAACAGTGACCATGCTATCAGAGATGATACGTTACTTTACGCCGTTTAAATTTTTTGAAAGTCAAAGAAAGAAAAAAGATGCGTAAATAATAATTATTTTTGATAGTTCCTGAAATATGAGTAAAAATAATAAATGAATCCCGTTTAACCTTAAAATTTTAAATATCACGAGACCTACATAATCATTACTCGTTGACACTCGTATAATATGTAAGATTAAATGTACATAATTAATTCTGTTCAAAGCAATTAATATGGAATGTTGCGTTCACTACTGGTTCGCAATGTAGGTTAATGCTTAACACACACGGAGCCTTGGTTTTTCTATAATGTCTTATTCATATAAAGGAAATTATCCTTATACAATGATAGTAATATGTCATTACTCGTACACTCATATATGGCATAGAAATTCGTATTTAGGTGTTCTGTAGAAATGTGTAAATGTTACCAAAAAAAGGTTGTAAAATGCGTAAACTAATAGAAATGTGTTTGTATTAAATAATTAAATCTATCCGGTCTACAGTAGTACTAAAAAATTTACATCTCACAAGATATATTTTGGAGGACTTCTTTTAGGCTTAACAAAGTCTGTGTCAAAAACCTCACTCTTCCATAACGCCACAGCTAACAATTAGGTATATTTTAATATTCATATATGTGTATATGTAAAAGTAAATAAATTAAATAAATATGTAAATGTATAAAATAAATAAAATTAAAATACAAAGAAATAGATATATAATATAAAATTTGAAATAGATATAAAATTTGTCAACCTGCATTGAAACCTTATGGACGATAAGCTCTATACCTCTGTCCAAGTATAGAGTAGACCTTATTATGGGATTATAAAATCCTATTAATTTACTGGTTCTGATAGATGGCTTCGAGCGCATCTTCTTATCTCCCTGCCGTGAAGCGATTTAGCGTTGTGACGTTTTATAGAAATTGAAATAATTAAGAATTATGATTGTCATTTTTCTTGCAGATAATGGTTTATGTCGGGTACTGAACTATTAAACTATAGACGTATAAATAAAACCACCGTATGTACCTTGATCTTGAAACCACCGTACTAGGATGTGGGACCATACTCGACATTTTTTTTGCGAACACTAATGCTGTTAGCCACGCCGTGTGGTATCCGGATGCATAGAATAGACCACCCTCATTTCTTACCGAGGTGTCGTAAGAGGCGATTAAGGTAAGTTGACATCAGGCAGGCGGCCGGTCGTAAAATACGTAGCCAAATCATGTTGTGAATGTCAATGTAACATGTTGTGCCGAGTGCCGACCCCACTTAGAGTGGGATAAGGGCAGGAGAATGCTGTTAGCCCTAATGGCTTATACAGCGTCACCGAGAAATTTGGCGAGCGAAGAAGCATCGTCGGGGACCGTATTCGACACTTTTTATTATTTGTGTTATATATTTACGATGGCAACTCAGTAGCGCGAGACAAAACGGTACAGAACCATCTAGTTTTTTTTATGAATTAATATATCAAAACTTAAGTTACATTATTGAACAGTTTGCTGTTTCCGATAAGGTGATTACTTACAATCCCATGACTCAAATGGCCAATTCATATTTTTTAGATTCAACGCAATTTATTGAAAAAAAAAGTAACACTTCAATACATATAAAACAAAAGCTGACTGTCTGTAATATGAACGATTTGCTCAAAATCGGACAGAACGGATTTTTGTACGGTTTCATCACAGGATAGTGCAATTCTTGAAGAATGTTTAGGTTAATAATACTTTCTTCGGAACGGATCCCTCAATTTTGACGGGACTTTCAATAAAAGATAGAGGCGGTCGTGGAGCAATATATAGACTAATTTTTTGTCTAAGCATTTCCGCGGGCACAAATAGTAATATATAAAAAGATTGAGGGGTGTATAAAAGTACGAACTACACAAAAAAAATAACACAGCGTTGTGAGCCACTTAAAACTTAAGTGTGGGAACATCGCTGGCATTATTAATAACGTTATGACTCAGCCCACGTATGTATTAATAAATCAACTAATGTTCACTCAAAACCAACTGAGAGTGACATAATATAAACCACGCGTTTAATAATTAATTAAATAAGTTTAATAAACCGCATTGAATATTATTATAGGACAAGGTAAATGACTCCTTTTTATACAATGAGTATATAATCTATGCAATTTTTATAATTGTAATTGTATGCAGTTTATAACAATTTATTGTATCGAAGATTAATCATTTTACTTTTTATACTAGTCTGCATTATATAAAAGGAATTTAATCTTTATACTTTAATAAAAGCAAACAGAAAAAAAAACAAATTTTAACACTTTTTTCCTTTTATATTGTAGACTAGTATTACGTCGTGTGGTATCCAGCAGAATAGAATAGACCAACCTCATTTCTTACCGAGGTATCGTAAAAAGCGACTAAGGTAAGTTGACGTCAGGCAGGCGGCCGGTCGTAAAATACGTAGCCAAATCATGTGACAACAAGTTTTTAACTTGTTGTGCCGACCCCACTTGATGATGATTGTAGACTAGTATTATGGTATGGAGCTGAGTAGAATAGACCACCCTCATTTCTTACCGAGGTGTTGAAACAGACTCGACTAACGTATGTTGACCCCCTGTATGGTATCCGTCTGATCCGAATAGACCACCATAGGTCTTTACCGAAGTTTCGTAAAAGATGACTTAGGTACGTTGACATAAGGCAGGCGACCGGTCGGAAAATAACTAACCAAAACATGTAACAACATGTTTTAAACATGTTAAGCCTACCCCACTTAGAGTGGGATAAGGGTAAGTAAATAAACCAGGTACTGTAAAAATTAATAATTGATAACGAGTTTTGTGAGTTATGCCGTGTGGTATCCGGCAGAATAGAATAGACCACCATCCTTTCTTACCGAGGTGTCGTAACAGGCGACTAAGGTAAGTTGACCCGCCGTGCGGTATCCGGCCGAGTAGAATAGACCACCATCATTTCTTAGCGAGGTGTCTTAAAAGGCAACTAAGGTAAGTTGACGTCAGGCAGGCGGCCGGTCGTAAAATACGTAGCCAAATCATACGACAACATATTTGTAACATGTTATCATATGTTACAAACATGTTACCGCACTTAGAGTGAGATAAGGGCACGAGAATGATGAACCAGTTTTGTAAAAGAAACGGAACGAAAAAACGAAAATATATAAATAAATAAATATAATAATTCTTAATAATAACAGTAAAACTTACATGCACCTAAATCTATAGCATTTATATCACCCTTTTTCTTTCAGTATATCTGATTTTATATTTTGGCAATTGTATAGCACCTTTCTAAAATTCCATCACTAAAAAGCAGAATTGCCAAATGTCACACTTTAAAGAACAAGTGGGTTATTAGCTAATTTATGATATAGATGTTACATTTTGCCAGTAACATACTTAATATTTTAAGTCACTTCTTTCCCGCGGTTCTTCCTTAATATTTGATTTTGATTGAGCATTTCCTTATGTTTATTTTTAACTCAATTCATAAGTAGCACTATAGCCAACAAGAGGGATAATAATTTTTACAAATTTAATAACTAGATAGATATTTGCGTATAAAGAGAACATTATATTGATGTGTCTTTTCTTACATAAGTCAAAGCGTTCATTGTTCCAAATATTTGCTATTTTTATGAAATACTCCAATTTACCTTAAAAGTTGATTCGAGGCCGTTTTGTAGTTCGGCTTACAATCTTATCGCTACTATAAACATCACTTGTTGTCATGTAAATTGTATTAATTTCCATTATAATTACTTACTAAAAATTGTCTAAAACCTAGCCAAAGTACTTAGATGTAAGATCTGAAATCAATGCCATTACATCAGTTTAAAAAAATGTTAAAGAAAAGTTTCTAAATAATTCATAAATTCTAAATAATTCATAGAATTAGGCGTTACTTTGCGGAGATCCATAATACAAAAGTAATAATAAAATTATTTTGCTATAATCCGCGATACAGTAAATAGAAAATATATATAGTGCTAAATGTATAGTGGACTATCCGTTTTTTCATACCCGTTACATGCAGGATTCGTAAAAACCACAAAATCGCAATGCTTTGCGATTTTGTCGTGGAGTCTTTCTCCTGATGATGCTTCGGTTGCGGGGCGAAACGATTGTTGAGTTTGTGATAGTGAACGTGTGTAGTGCTTGTGTATTGTGGTGGCAGTGGTGGAGGTTTGTGCATGTGTTTTTACAAATCCTGCATGTAACGGGTATGAAAAAACGGATAGTCCACTATACATTTAGCACTATATATATATTTTCTATTTACTGTATCGCGGATTATAGCAAAATAATTTTATTATTACTTTTGAAAAATTCTATCTCAGAAAGATACTGTTAAAGGTTACATAGATGATAACTATGCGTAAGATATAGCTTCTTTTTGACCCTGCACGAGATATTAATGACTTAATTTGACTAGTTATAATAATTATCTCGAAAAGAGCAAACGTCGACGTTCTTGATGGCTCTTCTCGATAAGAACAGCATTCCAAAACCGCAGTAGAGTTGATGATTCAAAAGCACTTGTTAATTTAAATGACATCTAGGTTTCTGTTGCAAGAAGGTTTCATAAAAAGATAGTTACTAAGTTTATCACGAGTTGTTTGAAATCAGTCGGGAAACCTTTTCATAATTAATAATAGACACGATCTGAATGTGCATGTCTACTGAATGCTGAATAAAACAGATGTCGCATTTATATTTGCTCTTCCTATTACCTACTTAAGTTATAATTAAATGTAGATCGTTTAATTAGAACCGGTATTACGTTTTGTTTAAAAAATATTTATTTATTCAGTCAAAACTATTATGTTATATATCTATCTATCTATCTATGTTATCTCAGTAAAGGTTTATAATTTATTAATTTCGGTCAATGCACACGATCTGTCTTTATTTTTATATGACTGCTTATTTACGTAATACAGTTACAGCGTATGTTGACCATTTATGGTTACTTCTAATTTTACGGTTTAGCGCGTATTGCTTCACGTCATCTTTGTTTTTATTTAATCTAGTTCGTAATATGACTGTTACCTGTTATCTATACAAGAAAAATGTCACGGTACTAAACTTCTACTTGGTAGGAGTAACCTACGATTGATCGAACGTAAAGTGGTGGTTCATATTCAGTGAAATGAACGTGAATCGTGTAAATGTAACGTGATCTTCCTGTTCTATAAATATCAGATTTTAAGCTCGTGTTATACATTATTTTTCCTGACATTTGTACCGATAATGCGTAATGAATATGGGTTACACATATCTCCAGAATTCTTTAGAGATATACAGGTTTCCTCACGATGTTTTTCCTTCACCGAAAAGCGTGTGATTAATTGCAATTATCAATTAGACACATCAATTTTGATATATATGCATATGTAACATATAGTGATGTCTAAAAGATGAAAGTACGTGATCCAGCACGGTCACGACAGTTACTTATAAAGTTTTTATAGATAAATTATTTATATATTTCATAGTTAATTAAAAAATCATACGAACATTTACGAAACAATTAGGAAACCTGCTTATCTGCAGGGAAGATATGTCTTAACTGCTGATCCACATTGGTCATTGGTCTGGTGGGTCATAATAATATCTAATATTCGATTCGCCCGGTTGGCGCAGTTGGAAGTAGCCCTGCATTCAGCTCCACGGGTCGCGCGAACTCTTTCTATATACAATTAGTTGGTTCTTCGAGTCTGAGTGTATATCACCCTATCCGAAGAACAAAGTCACATCTTCCATATATTAGCATGGGAAATGTGACTTTGTTCTTCGAATAGGGCGATATGCGTATTTAAGTACTTATTTAAAAATAGTATTTATACATTTACCAGTAATCTGTCAGTTGTCATCCATAACACAAGTATTAAGTTACTTACTTTGGATACGGACGACCATGTGTGTAATTCTCCAAAGCATTTTTATATTTATATCTTTAATATTACCTAAGCTGAAAATTACACTCAATATTTGACTTTAAGATCACGATAGTACTGACAATTTTTTTTGTTATTAACTGTATTTTTATACTAACACGTGCACGGATGTTATAGCTACAACAGATAAATTAACTTGACAGAGTAAACAATAAAAAATGCAGCTACACATCAAATGAACTGAGCGCCCATACAAAGACATTTATACGTTTACGGATATAGATGTGTTGACCTACTTTTAGGATGTAAATGAAAGATTGGACTAGCTTAGTTGGTCGAATACCATCACCTACGCGCAGCGGTGTATTCTAGCTACAAGCCGACAAGCTTCTTATGTTTATGTGTTATTATAACCATGTGTTTAATCTGGCGTAATATAATAAGGGAAAGCAGAGTTATCGGTGCGAGAGACTTAGCATTACTTGTTCCAAGCGTGATAATTATCAGCATTAATATTCAGCACAATAAACTTTCATTAGAGATCCATGTACCAAAGAAATCGACCTTAAAGTTACCTTTATATACCTTCGCTCTAAAGTTTTTTAATAAATTAAACTGGAACTCGAATTGTAAATCTATAATAGATAACAGTTGCAGATTATGAACCTTAGAGCAACTAAACTGCTTGGAGAAATATCCTCGAGATATGCGGACTTACTCACCTTCTCCGGGGGTATACGACAAAATGTTGGCAAAGATTAAAATATCTTATTGTTTTAAAATCTATGAAGCTGTGATAGTCCAGTGGTGAGACCGTGCGACTCTTTAGAGACGAACATGAGTCCAAACCCGGACAGGCACCAATGAGTTTTTCTATTAAAACTCATGTGTCTAATTGATATTTGCAATTTATCACACGCTTTTCGGTGAAGGAAAACATCGTGAGGAAACCTGCATATCTCTAGAGAATTCTGGAGATATGTGTAACCTACCAATCCGCAGTGGGGCAGCGTGGTAGGTCTTAGCTCCAATCCTTCTCTTCAAAAAACGGAGAGAAGAGAACTATTCCCAGCAGTGGGATATTAACAGGCTGTTACTTAACTTTACTTACTTACTTTAAAATCTATGCGATCTGCTGTATACTAGCATTTATGTGTCAATATGTCATGTCAATAGATGTATTATTATACTAGAGTAGGGGAGAGTGTCACAATATATAATGAGAAGGAAGATAAAACTTGTTTACTTCATCTTTGTCTAATCAAACATAAAAAAGGGAGACAGATAGATACACCCCCGTTTCATTTCTCTTTATTGTAATATGGTACCATTTAAGCAGGTTTCCTCCTCTAGTATAATACCTCTATGGTTAATAGAGGTATACTAGTGATAAGAATTATTGTTTGAAAAGAGCAACCGCCGAGTTTCTTGCTGGTTCTTTTCGGTAGGATCAGCTTTCCGAACAGTAGATGTTGACGATTCAAAAGCACTTGTTTACAAGTTTACTTGAATATTTTGAATTTGAATTTGAATATACGCTATCAAACAATAAGCGTTATCAGAATTAAAGTAATGCTGCGTTAAGTGGGGCAAACCGTTTTGTGTAACATAACAGTAAAAGCCGGTTTGCAAATTAATTGACATTGGCATTCGTGGCATGCCACGACCAGAAGTCTCGTACCCACACATTTTGCTAAGCATGTTTTCGCCATTGTTATATCAAGGCGAATAAGACAATGCGTCAATACGCCATAATTATCATAACTATATACATTACGTTGGTCGTTGGCATTAACTTTCGTCATGCAGAATGGTGCGAATTGTTTTCATGGCAATAGATTGTTTGCTCTGTTTTAAGTTACGTCAACACTTTAGAAGTAGAAAGTATTATTTTCTAGTTCTAAATCAAAGCAAATATTTATAATGCCTAGTACCCGTGCACTAAGCGTAGCGAAAAATAATGAATAAATTATTTAATTTTCTCCATGATACTCTTGTCACTTTTAAAAAGGATTCATTTTAAATTGTTGTTAAATACAAAATGAAAAATTCTTTAGAAAATGGAGATGTGAAAAAATAAGTTTTGTTTTTTTTTATGTGAAAGGATTTTGTAAATGTATATATAAAAATATAAAAATAATATATAAAACTGAAGAGTTTGTTTATTTTTTGATTTGTTTGTTTGTTTATTTGATTGTTTGAACGCGCTAATCTCAGGAACTACTGGACCTATTTGAAAAATTATTTTACTGGAAGATCCATTTATCGAGGAAGGCTATAAAACACTTTAATATTACACTTAGATGAATCGCAATGAATCGAGGAGCAGCAATAATACATATCGCTCAAACGGAAAAATTTAAAGCTTTCCTTGCGTGTGCTAAGTAAACGGTTATTCAAAAATCATGGTATGTACTACAAAATTGTTCCTCTCTAAAAAGTTCTAAATAAAAGTCCGCGACAGTATATATCTAGCTTTAAGGTTAACTCACTTTAACCATAATAAATATAAGTATTACGATTTACTCAAATAATAAGACTGCAGTCCACGCGAAGTTGCGTTTAAAAGCTAGTATTTTATGTGTACGCTTTTCCTTAACACCTTGACTTTTTGATATCATGACGGTGCGTAGATACATAGAACTAGGAAATTATTAGTGAATTAAGTAAAAAAGTCATGCTTGAAATAAATAATTTTATTCGGCTTCAAACAAGTATTGCTAAAAACTCGCCATGGCTGGTAAGTCTGTTCAAAAGTTATAAACCATTTTAGTAGGACTAAAATTATGGCTCCTCTTTCAAACGGCGATTATAAACGATTAATAAACGCACGCAAGCACGATCGTGTAGAGGCCGTACTCGGCTGTACTTGATAATAATCGTCTGTGATCACCTACGATCGCCTACAACCTGGGAATTATCGGTTTCGGGATCACGGGAGGTTACGATAGTATATGATAAAGCGTGTTAAGACGCTGTCGCTGGCCACAGGTGGCTGTAGTCGGTCGCCCGTTTGTAGTGCGCCAACTCTGCTGAGTCACACATCCGATATAATTTTATCCGTTACAGTGATACCATGCAGCTCGTGATGCGATGAACGAGGTGGTGGTGGCGCTGGCGCTGCTGACGGCGGCACACGCCCAGCTGCGGCCGGCCGACGCGCCTCCGCCCGTCAACGACACACGTGAGTGAGTTGCTTCAAATTGAAATAAAAAAATAATAATTTATCTGACGAAAAGAAGTATAATTTGATATTATAACGTAGAGGTTATAATATAACCTCCAAAACAGGACCGAGCAAGTCTTCACGTTTCAATTTATTACAATAATTTGCAATATAAATAAATTATAAATAAATAAATATATATGTGACACTTATACACACGGTTTTCCATCCCCAAAGTAAGTAACTTAATACTTGTGTTGTGGGTGACGGACAACTGGTAAATATACTACATGTATAATTTAAAATACATACTTAAATACAAATACACACCCAGGCTCGAAGAATCAACAAATTTTTTATAGAAAATGTTGGCCCTCGGCGGAAATCGAACCCGCGACCCGCGGAGCTGAAGGCACTGCGCAACGTACCCACTACCCACTCCGCCAACGGGCCAGTCAGTAGTTACCCTCGGGACTGTCGGGAATGATTACCAGATCGATTCTACCACCAGTTCATTTACAGTTAGGTTTATTACTGTCATCCACTGAGAAGAACTGGCAAGAAGCTCAGTGGTTGCTCTTTTCACGGATTTATTATTTGGGTTAGCCCGACTAGTTTCAGGCCCATCCGGGGCACTTATTCATGAAATGGTACTCATGAATAAGTGCTCCGGGTGGGCTGGAAAGTAGTCGGGATGACCCGATAAAAATAAGACGTGAGTATAGCCAGTTTCTATACATTAACTATATATTGCATTATTAAAGGTACATGTAAAAATACGGAAAACCCTCTCTTGAATGGCAGCTAATTGCCTAATTTTCCTAATAGCTTAAACAAGAAACTAAGCTCACCAGAAACATATGGGAGGTACCCAATGCATCTTTTCAAATATTGAAGGTCAGTAATATAACGTATAGTAGGTACCCGGCAATAAATAATCACATCGAGAACTTAGAACGAAACAGCCGGCCAATTCGGTTTCGTAGAGCGCTGTCACTGTCACACACGGGTTCGTCAGTCTGTGCGACAGAGAATTTATTAATTAATAAATAATTTATTAATTTATTAATTCTCTATGAAGCAGAATCTAGCCGATTTCTCTCTCTGAGCCTCGATGTGCATTATTTAATGCCGTACTATAATGGTTTATCGGTGGCGTTCGTTTAATACAAAATATCGCTATTTGCCAATATATGCTTTAGGCAATAAAAATTAAATAAATATAAATTGCCTAAAAATAGCTGCCTAATCTTTCAACAAATTATATAAAGTCATATTCATCTAAGAGGAACAAAAATGATTTATAAGCAAATTTAACACCATAAAAAGTATCTTTAAGTAACGGTACAAGACAATAAATAATACAAGATGATCGATGCGAAATGAAGCTTCATCTGCTATTCAGAATACAAAAAGGCTCAGACAACTTATTGCTATTCACTAGAGAAAACTCCTTATACATCTTCAGTTTGTAGCGAGGAATAAATTTTGTAGCTAAGGATGCTTAAGAAATTGTAATATTCTCACTTGTCTGTTTGTTGATAATTCTATGCATACTTTATCACGGATAAATATAAAAAAACAGATGCAGGTTGAGATACTCCCCAGTTCCCACAAAATGTTTAAAACAAACTTAAGACTCCTTGATACTTCGGATGTGCAGGCAAATACATATTTAAACAATGACTATAGGTAGAAATCACTTGAAAATTCGTTCAGTAGTTTTTGGATTTATCCCAAGCAGATGAAAATTTGTTTTATCTATACTTATTATAAAACAAAGTCCCAAAAAGCTGTCTGTCTGTATGTAATCAATTTTCTCAAAATCTTCGGCACGGATTTTTGTACGGGTTGCACCAAAAGATAGTGCAATACTTCCTGACAGTTTAGGTAAATATTACATATCGGTATTATGTTAATTATGATGAGAGATCGCGCAGTTGTTAGAAAACTTGCTTCCTGGGAGCTTTAAGTCACGTGCGCTGCGTAAACCAGCAGAGATGCGCTAAAGTAATGTACTAGAGAATTGTAGATCTATAAAAATGCTACAAAAAAGTCGATAGCATGTCACTCTCTCTTATGGTCTTATCTCTTATGGTTAACTCACAATAACTACTTATATGTTTAAAATTTGAATTCTACAAAAAAATTGTGACACGCTCATTTCCGCGCGGGCGAAGCCACTGGCATTGCTAGTATTATATAAAAAATAACCGCCGTGTGGTATCCCGGCAGAGTAAAATAGACCACCCTCATATCTTACCGAGGTGTCGTAAAAGGCGCCAAAGATAAGTTAACCCACCGTGTGGTATCGGGCTGAGTAAAATAGACCTCTTTCCTCTTTCTTACCGAGGGGTCATAAAATACGACTAAGGTAAGTTGATGTCAGGCAGGCGGCCGATCATAAAATACGTAGTCAAATCATGAGACAACATGTTTATAACATGTTGTGCCGAATCCACTGAGACTGGGATAGGGGCAGAAGGATGATGACGATAAAAAATAAATAAACCCACAAAAAAGAAATGTACAAATATAGCACAAGTCCAATGTATGTCAAAGAATTTTAATAACACTCATTTAACTGTTTTCTCTTCAAACATTAAAGTAAATTTAGTAGCTTAATGTTATGCTGTCACGGTTAGGTTATTCGTCCAGTTATTAAAGTATAACACTAATAATACTAAGGCGAGCCAACGATTTTTAATCTAGTAATTCGCTTCAACACGCCAACGACTTTAATATGCAAATGTAGTGTATATCAACCGAAACTTTTGACACTCTTTCATTCTATAGTTTAATCTGTAAAATAAAATTTACAATTATAATTTTATTTTTTTCAAATGTAAACCGTGCTAATTTGGTCTTAAATTGATTATTTTAGAGCTGATATTTTAAATAATTTATAGAATTAGGCGTTACTTTGCGGAGCTCCATAATACAAAAGTAATAATAAAATTATTCTGCTATAATCCGCGATAAGCTTATAGTAATATTATCGCGGATTAAAGCAAAATAGTTTTATTATTACTTTTGTTGATATTTTATTTTATGAGAATTTCAGACTGTATGAAGTTCATCATTCATACTCCAGCTCTTAACGGACTCTAGTTGGGATCGGCACAACATGTTTTAAACATATTGTTATATGTTTTCGCTAGGTATAGCTACCTGACGTCAATTTATAATACCTTAGTCGCCTTTCACGACAACTCGGTAAGAATTGAGGGCGGTCTATTCTACTCAGCCGGATACCACACATCGGAGAATGTATGCTGAAACTATCAACTTTGATTGCAACCTGCTGCTGTAACTTGAAACATACTAATAAATAGAAAAAAATATACTGTGGTAAATTTTTTTAGTAGGAAAAAGTATTGGCATAACATGAACAGAAAATATATGCATTTATTGAGAGCGTATATGCTTTTTTTTTTTTCACACATGTAATAATTTTTACTAGCATAATCTTCTCAATTACGAGCTATCACTGCCGCCTTAATTTGCACACTGCAAACGAACTGATGTTGACGAATTACTAATAGCAGTAACCGTTCATATAATCCGATCCACTAATTTGGAATTATAATTACCATTAAATAGCATTATTAAAATAATAGCAGGATTATGGATGCAAAAAGTTTAGCTTTAGACTTTGGTAATTGTTAACTACTAGCAGACTCAGCTATACGTTTCTGTAGTTCAATCCTTTTAAAATAACTCCTTAATGACTGGCCCGTTGGCGTAGTGGGTAGTGACCCTGTCTTCAGCTCCGCGGGTCGCGGGTTCGATTCTCACCGAAGCCCAACATTTTCTATAAACAATTTGTTGGTTCTTCGAGCCTGGGTGTGCATTTGTATTTAAGTATGTATGTAAAAAAATATATATGTTACTACATCAATTATACATGTTATGGGTGACGGACAACTGGTAAATATATTATGTTTACCAGTTGTCGGTCACCCATAACACAAGTATTAAGTTACTTACTTTGGGGACGGACGACCGTGTGTGTAAGTGTCCCTTATATTTAAAAAAAAAAACTTTTATAACGAAGAAGTCTACCGAAATTTACATAGTAAACTCCTAGAAAATTACCAGTACAGATTAATTTGATTTGATTTGACTTTATTACGAATATAGTATCCAAGATTACAAATAAAAATTGTATTCACCAAATAACAGACAACTGTCTATCAAGATCTTGATTGTACTCGCTCTCTAATAACAAATATCAATATACCTTAGCGAGATTGTGAATACACCAGAAAAAAAGGCATTTCTATTAACAACACCATCGAAGTTAGTTCAAACATTTACAAAAAGATTCATAGAATGATGTGAATAAATACAAATGCCGGCAATCGGTCGGTCCCGTTAACTGAACGGCATACTAATCGCATACTTTCCCTTCCAAAATCGTTATATTAAATATCAGTTGCACAATTCTAATGCAACTAAACAGTCACGTAAGCAAATGCTTCTGTTAAGTTTTTTTTACATTATCATTTTTTTACATTTTTCTACAGTAATGCAACATAATACGCTCATCTGTATAATGTATTTTTATAAATACATTAACTAGTAATTCCACTGATAGTAAATGATGATATAGTCTAAATTATACCATTGTACTCACCTTAGCTTAGCTTCTCAGCAATATGCAATAATAAACTCACTGTAAGAAACAGCTTTACTGATAGAATATATCGCCATGGCCAAAGCAAATGCACCAATATTTTATTTAGTAAAAAAATATTAATTTGATCCATTAAAAGTCTTGGACTCTCCCAATGCCAAATCACGAGAAGAAAGTCATCATATACAACTGAGTACAACTTTAATAATACTCATAGCTAGTTTTCATGAGCAATAAAAACTATCTTGTAAAAGGTAGATGGCGCTATTAAGCTCGTTCGATTTATCTAACTAATCTTATCTTACTAATATTATAAATGCGAATGTTTGTGAGTATGTACTCTACTTGTTGTTTGTTTACTGTTGTTTGTTTATGTTTGTTACTCTTTCACAGCGAATCCTTAGATTCAATATCGATGAAATGTAGCTCTATTATTCCTTATATACCGGAATAACATATAGGCTATAGGAATCTTGTTAATTCTACAGGATTTTTACAGGAGGATATTTAAAAATGCCATCTATTATCAACCTATCAAAGTTTTTTAATTCACTATGTATCAAAGACGAGTCAAATCTGTAATAAAAAGGAGGTTACAAGCAATATAACAGAACTAACTACTTTGCTATAATCCGCACGGGTTAAGTGAATGCATGCAAAGCCAATGTGTATGAAGCAGGCAAAATCTACGCACCTTATACATGCAGGACCAGCCACCACATGCACCCCAAGGCGCAATTCACCAGCAACAACGCACACAAAAGCAGCACACACCCCACCACCACAATCTCGTCGATCGTTTCGCCCCGAAACCGAAGCATCATCAGGAGGATAGGCTCCACGACAAAAATCCTACTGCAAAAGGAGGTTCTTTATCACGTTGTTCAGCTTACGTCGAAGGAGTTATTTTTAGAAGAAATTTTTATATATTTTGATTTCTGTTTACTGCATAAATTTAACTGAGCTATTATAATGTATAATACTGAAGCTGCTGTTTATTCCAGGACTACGGTCTACGCGGACGAAGTCGCGGGTAAAAGCTTGTAATTTTATAAAATAGCGAAAAAGTAAAACGCGACTGAAACTTCTCGTTTTTGTATCAATAATTCGCGTTTTTGTATCAATAATTCATGCACAAACTATTTCACTTCAAGTTTTTGTAAAAAAAATGCACTTGTGCTAGTATATATTTTCGTTATAAAATCATAATGCACTTTCTGATATTCTGATTTAACGTTCTGCCGTTTAACACTAAATGTCTGTGTGCATTTATTACTGGTATTAATCATTTTACATTTTAATTTTAACTAACAGTGTACGATTTATTTCAGGATGCGGTCCAGAGTGTGTTCGGTGCGCGGCCGATGGGTGCGTCAAGTGCGCTCGTCTGCTTATCTGGCCTGGCGGTGTTTGCGCGCACGACTGCCCCGCCGGCACTCGAGAGTCCTGGGCACATGACGACCATCTGATGGGCAGAGTATGCTATCCCGCGCATACTTATAACGAAGTTAGTATACGTATTCCCTTCATTATAATATTGGGAACATATCATTTATGATGATGTATGTATGTAAAGGTAGAATCTGGCAAGTTAAATTTGACCCACTTGCCGGTGTCCGATTGAGCTGAAACTTTACATACTGGCCCAACCCTAATGACAGTGCATGTGATAAGCTTGACCTGATGCTGCTGCTAGGATTGGCTCCAGATGACGGAACTCTTCAACGATTAACCATAGGAACATAAAATCTTGTTAAAAGTTTAATTATCTTTACTTGTTTTATCTAAGGTCTTTAAAAAAAAGTAAAGAAGCGGCCTGTCACAATCCCACTGCTGGCAATAGGCCTTCTCAGTCCGTTTCTGGAGAGAAGGGTTGGAGCTAAGACCTACCACGCTGCTCCAATGCGGATTGGTAGGTTACACATATCTCCAGAATTTTCTAGAGATATGCAGGTTTCCTCACGATGTTTTGCTTCACCGAAAAGCGTGTGATAAATTGCAATTATCAATTAGTTTGACATGAGTTTTAATAGAAAAACTCATTGGTGCCTGCGCGGGTTTGAACTCATGTTCCCTTCGAAAGAGTCGCACGGTCTCACCGCTGGGCTATCACAGGTCTTTTTACCTGTCACATACTACAAGGAAACTTAAAGGATTTTTAAAAAACCATAAAATGTTTTATACGTTCTATGTTATCGCATAATGTTGACGTAATATCGTATTTTAAATTCCGAATAAACAAATATTTTCTTGATTCCCTTTCGTCTGCTGCACACAAAACCGTTTTTATTAGCCTCTGAATCAAAAGATTACTTATCTGACTGCAGGTGCTCTGTCATGAAGTAATAAACAGTTATCTAGAACCGTAAACGCATTCAAAAAGAGCCTCCGCAATCCATGTCAATAGGACATTTTAAATAGTGTGTCATTAGACTCAGCATTGCATATCAAATAGAGAAACTCTACAGTAATCTCAAAAAAGTAGGATTACGACATCACTGGTTCATTCAGTACGAGCAGCGAGATAATTTGAAATGCAGATGCCGCTTGGGAATAAAAAATACATACAAACCAGACGTGTAACCAAAATAGGTCATAGGTTCGTTCAAAACAAACGTGTAAAGATGTTTTGTGATGGAATATAAATGATGCGACATTCAATCACTAAATGTAAAAACATCTAAATTGCTTTTTTTCGCTTATATTCATGTACCTAGAACGTGATAAAACTACTAAAATTATCTATGATATATCATAGATAATACAATTAATTATTTTTTAAGGTTTGGAGCGTAGAACCACATAGAAAAGAATTCTCTAAAGATATGTAGGTTTTCTCACGATGTTTTCCTTCACCGAAAAGTGCGTGATAAATTGATAATCAATAAGACACATAAGTTTTCATAAAAAAACTCATTGGTCCCAGCCCGTGGTATGACACCGAGATTTATCGAAAGACTCGCACGGTCTCACCTTTCGGCTATCACAACTTCAGGTTAATGAGTATCAGACATTTATTATTTTATCTCACGTAAGAAAACAATCCTAATATTTTTTATAATTTTATCTAATAATACTTGGCATGTCTTTGGTACTCAAGTGATTTATTGACACTATTTTCTTCCGTAATATGTAATCAAAGCAAATTCATCGACCTTACAAAACGCATGAAACCAAGTATTCTAAAACGATTGTTACGCTTTATATAATCTTTATGAGTAGGCGTTTTTTTGCATAGTACAAAAGTATTTATAAAATTATCCAGAAGTGGCAATTAACCGCGCTGTTGAACTGATAAGAATTATATTAATATAATTTCATTAGCCGTTGTATGTTTCAAAACATTAAATGCGTATAACTCCACGTAAAATTTTACACGCTATCAGTAAAATAACTGCCTATTTCAGAAACTGAACTGAACAAAGGCCTTATGTAGAGACAAAAATTTTCAAGCTTAGTCACGACCCTACCACTCCTTCTACTTTAATACGGATTGTTTAGTTAAATATATCTACAGGAATCCTCCAATTTAATTCAAATTCGAAATATTATTAATCATCAAGTCAAACTACTGCAACATCCTTACTCGGCGGTTATTCTTTGCAAAATATCATTTATATATTTAATTACATTTTGTTATTGCTCTTTCGTTAAAATCCGAAGTATAATAAATTCACCATTTTTTTGTCATTTAAATAATCCTCGACCGTTGTTCATAAGCAATGACCAAGTAAGCCCGCATCACCCTGGTCGTACAATACAGCTATTTCAGCTTTCATCAACGCTGTCATGTCGTTGTCAACCTAAGTTAATTTTAACTGTGGCGTATAAAGACACACTCTTGTTATTCCGCAGATTATAGTGGGCGGTACGTGTGGTGCAATTATATGCATCGCATTAGTGGCCGCTCTAGCTGCATATGCTAGATGTCGCAGTAGTGCGCGAGCACAGGCACAAGCCTTGCCTCAGCCGCATCAAGACGACGACGTACAACTCCGCGAGTTTCACAAGCAGCTGGACTGTTTAAGGGTAAACAAATGCGAAGAACACTATTTTTTATACACAATTATTTTTTCAATTTAAGTCTGGAAGGTCTATTTCAGAGTGTCATGCCAGCAGGCCTACCATGAACTCTTATTGCGACTCAATTGAAGACGTAAACGACGATCGCGACCCGTTTTATTTTCGTACCATGAAGTGTGAATTGCATTGGGGTCGTAATGTTTGAAACGGATAACGTTATATGAACTATAGATAACTCTGTCTCTTTTACTCACATGTTTTTAGGACGCATTCCGAACGCTCACCCGGCAACGACTTAAAGTGTGCGTCTTTAAGACGTCGTGGTATGAAAAAGCAAAACAATTTCATTTACGTCTTCAATTGAGTCGCAATAAGAGTTCAAGGTACGGCCTGCTGTACTTAAACTTCTCCAATCGTTAATCGTTAACATATTATCTAGATATATAAAAATTACGTTTGTAACGCTCGCTAAAACTTAAGAATGTCATGACCGATTTCCGTAATTTTGTTTTGAAATATTTGTAGATCTCCAAGAAGGTTTAAAAGGCGAGAAAATATGAAAAGAATTGTAAAAGAGAGTAAGAGTAACAATTTAGTTTTCACATACATACGGTTTATGCCTGTCAAACAGGATACGCTGGCAAATTAATTATTAAGTAAGGAAGATTCCATAACTATAATTATATAACAGTATATGTATGTATAATGGTGTACGTGTTATGACGAAAAATCTATAGATTAAAAGAGTATACTAAATGCTAATTAGTTGAATAGTATTTATTATCTATTACTAATACGCATGACTCTTGTCGAACATACTTACGTTCAAATTCGAGAAATCCATAAAGATTGTAAAACATCGACATTCAGTGTAAAAATCACTTCTTTTTTCAATATATTGTCTTAATTTTAGTGTTGCCCCAGAAAAAGTCACTAAACATTTAGATATGAATAGGGTGTTACTTTATACGGGTACCTTTGTCTCCAGATGGTTACAAAGCCAAATCCTAAACAAATAATATTGTCTTAATCTTGGATAACAGTGTGTTTTGTTTATATACTTTACAGTATATTCATAATCTAAATGTATCTTGCACTTGACGATAAAATCAATGAGAAAATGTTGATATTTGCTGTTTTCAAACAATATTATAATAAAGAAAAAATTTTGAACCGTTCATTATTAGCATCTCAATAACACGCTATACATGATAGTTATTTACTTTCTGTTAAACATAGCCCATTATGAAATTTCCGTTTTATCGACGTGAGATGCTTATGATTTTCATGTTAATAGTATGACGCTTTGAGCGACCACGCTGGCAAAGTCGAACCGCCCCGGTGAAGCGTGAACAGGAATTACGTTGCGTGAAAACAACACGCTTATATTAGATTCAAAGAGAACAGAGGTCTCCTCTGATATATTATATAGCAAATTATAATTTATCTTCTCACATCCATCGGCTCTAGAAGTTTTATGAGAAAAATTTAAGGCCTAAATATACATCAATTAATCCAGCGTCCCATTCATCACCTCTGCAAATCTCTTCTACAAATCGTCTCATCTTTAATTTAATAGAATATAATTCTAAATATGTTTTTTTTTTTAATCTTTATTAAAGGCTTAGTCGTACCCGACTATGTCGCCCTCTAAATATGTTCCCTTCAAACCTTTTACAAGAACAGTTTTTGTACAAAACTTAAAACAAACAAGTTGATTAACCATATTCTTCGTCATACTTATGATTATTTTTGATTTTCTTTTGATTTTCGTTTGATATAATCTCTGACACTAACGAAAATGTTATTAAATTCTTCCGAAGCCTACTGTAACTATAACATCGTATTACATGCAATTAGAACTCAAAATATTGTTGAAATGATCAGCTTACAAACGTATGCCGGTAGTGTATATTATTTTGCCTTTATACAAGGCTATACGATACCCTGCTGTCTCACTTTCGAATGTTATAAAAGGAGATCTTGCCTCATACCACTCTCACCGTCGTACAAACCAGTTGTATTTGCAAATCACGTCAATGTTTACTCGTACATATCTAATGAATGTATTCTAAACGCTTTCATGTATTAAGGCTCGATTAATATTCTTACATCTACTAAGAACCTGAAGTTGCCCGACTGCCCCGTTGGGGCCGGTGGTAGTGACCCTGCGTTTAGGTCTGTGGGTCACGGGTTTGATTCTATACAATTTTAATACATACATCCAGTATCCTAGTTCTTAAATTCTAGATGTATATCATCATCATCATCATCCTCCTGTCCTCATCCCACTCTAAATCGGGTCGGCACAACATTTTTTAAACATGTTGTTACATATTTTGCCTAGTTATTTTACGACACGTCGGTAAGAAATGAGGGTGGTCTATTCTTCTCAGCCGAATACCATACATCGACTTCTGGGCGTATTTATATATTTAAAATTATATACGTATATATTTACCAGTTGTCTATCACCCATGACACAAGTATCAAGTTACTTACTTACGGATGAACGTGTGTGTAATTGTGAATATTTTTATTAGCAACATATTATTAAACATACGGAAGTAATAACGTAAGTGTTTTGATGCATAATGTTTCGAAAATAAGCATTTAATGATGTCAAGGGTTTGTTAGTCACCCTATATAATAAAAATGATGTAATTTAATTGATATAGGGATACGTCTTTTACGTAAATAAATTGTATGTGCGACGTAGTTTTGAGTCATAAGTTTGACCTATAGTCCTAGTTTTGCCACTGTTGTTTTATTTTATATTATATAGTATCCTATTTCATAGAATTTTAATTGTGTTTATTACAATTATATTTAGAGGAGTATTGTTAAATTTAGAAATTCGAAATATAAGCATATCATATACTTTAAAATTCAATAAATTGTCAAATACTGGAAGCCTAACATAACGGACAACAGTGATATATAAAATTCGTCTTACAATATTTTATTAAGTTACCAATGCAAATAAATGCAATTGCAAATGTTTTTTTAGAGTAGTGGGTGGGATTTTACCCACTACTCTAAAAAAACATTCACTTTCGTAAAATTGTTATCGCACAGCGTCTACGTATCAGAGGTTAAGGATATAATGATAGAAGCAGACGTTACTTTGCGGAACTCCATATTACAAGCACTATAACAGAACTAACTACCTTGCTATAATCCCGTGCGGATTATAGCAAGGTATTTAGTTCTGTTATAGTGCTTGTATCAAAGGTTAGTCTCCTGGTTCTCACATGTACTATTGATTCACTAAAATCACGTAAATAGTTGATGTTTCGTATGATACAAAGGAACCTTCGCTCTGCTCGAAAATATTCTCGAATTCAAGATTAATTTATTTCAAATTTATATTTCAATTATTATAATTTATATGTTTATGGAACGAATATTCTTCAAATAATATAATTTTTTAACACACCATAGTTTGTTACAAATATGCACATACGTTTCAAAATGTGGTGTGTAAATCAATAGAGGGATATATGAATAGATTATATTTTTGTAAATTTCAGCCTCATGCATATACCTTGCTAGCAATAATGAACCACACTAGACACCAAGTGCGAGAGCTCTATCAACTTGGAAATAATGATGCTGCTATGGCCTACAGGTAAGTAATTATTTTTTTAAACTGCTTAATTTATGATTTTAAGAATATTCAACATCTTTATTTTAATTTATGTATAGTATTCTAAAACTACTGTGCCTTGCTTAAAAGTATATAATAAATTTCTTTTAAAAAAGTAGTAGTCTAGTTAAATCGTAAAGAATTTCAAACTCTACATAATATATGCGTCGATTTAGTAATAATGTACAACATTATTACTAAATTTATAGATCAACGTGGTTTTGACAATTCAAACTCGTATTAAACTTGTTCAAAATTAAGGATTAAAATATAGTAATGTATAAGATGGTATGCATTAATTATTAGAAATACTAAATGTCGTACTTTTAAATTTTGTTAAATTTTAATTGTTTTTCGCTTTTACAACAGAAAACTTTGTTTCTCTATTAGATTCTGCCTTATTTGAAGTAATCTCATTACCGTAAAAAAAAAATGGTATGTAATTATGTGTTAATGGTCTTTGGTTTTAGCTACATTTTATATTGTTTCCTATGTAGTTGCGTCCTGACTGATCTAGCGAAGTTGCTCATACTGTTGAACAAACAACAAGTTCCAGTTGTGCCAGAGGAATGGCCGAGGCTGGCTAGTTGGGCTGAGAGGTATTTCCATTTATTAAAAAGAATAGATCTGTCTAAAAACTAATATTTTAATTTAGTATATTAAAACAGAGCTATGATAGCCTAGCGGTGAGACCGTGCGATTCTTGCGAGGGCGTCACGGGTTCAAACTCAGAGCAGTACTTGCAATTTATTTATAACACGCTTTTTGGTGAAGAAAAATATTGTGAGGAAACCTGCATATCTTCAAAGAATTCTGGGGATATTGGTTCAACCTACTGCTTCAATACTGCTACCTACGTTACTTAAAGGGACTAAGATAGTCCCTTAAGTTAACGTAGGTTTAAGTAACTCGCAAACTGTCATTTCGCTATTTCCGATAACATATGATAGAGTAATTAATTCTTATGAGAGTATTGTAGTAAAATATGGAAACATTTAAATATGTTTATATGCATTTTCTTTTCAGAATATTAAAACGGTACAGCCGTATGAATGTAGGCCAACAGCAACAAGGACAGTTAGTGAATTTTCTGCCATCCCCACCGAGTCAGCGATCTGATTCCGACACAACGCAGCAGTCATTCACAACTTTCAAACCACCGTCTTATTCTCCTACCTCTTACGAGAGTCACATTTTAGATAAAGACTTAGAAAATCAGTGTGAGTGGAGTGACGTGGGCAGACCACCGAGCTATTCCCAAATAGAAAGAGAAAGCGAAACTATCATCCTCTCCGACCCTTGGGAGAGAAGACCGATAGTTAGACGCGAAAGTGTGTGGTTGGAAGACGAACTTTTCGAAATGACGAGGCGGCCACAAGACGAACTTACCACGGAACTATAGGAATAATGATATCATAGAATATGATTATATATAACGCAATTCAAATAATAATAAGACCGAAATGCTTTATTGTATCGTTTTTTCATTAATATATTAGCATTATAAGGGAAGTCAACATCTTGAGCTCAACCACACGGGATGAATGGAAATAAAAAAAATACAACGCTAAGGTTCATGATCTTAAGGCAACCAAGAAATTATAAAAAAATATATTAATACGATCTTCTTTGACGACATAATATTAATGAAACGAACATATGTTTTATTTCAAAAAAGGTTTAATTTCGCAAATAATTAAATCCTAATTCAATACGTACTGATAAAATAAAATATGT
Source organism: Morpho deidamia (assembly GCA_947086505.1). NCBI lineage: Eukaryota > Metazoa > Arthropoda > Insecta > Lepidoptera > Nymphalidae > Morpho > Morpho deidamia. The sequence continues at coordinate 8,878,774 of CAMTZC010000007.1, read as the reverse complement.
ACAAGTATGCACGAAACGCTCTTACTATTTTTTGAATTGTTATCGAAATAAAGAATATAAAACTTTTATATTCTGTAAATCTGACAAGTACAAATCTCACTATATAACTTCTGTAATTAAGGTCAACCCGTTTAGAATGGTGCTAAAAAATATACTTCAGGCATTCATATAAAAAAAATCTGTTGTAAATATTAGTTATTTCACTAAATGGTCATGTCTGAATAACTGTCTTTGTCCAGCATTCAAATAGTCTATTTCAAAACCTTATATCTATGTTTTTTCGGTTTCTTTAAACACTATACTTGATACTCCTATTGCTAGTGCTAAGTAATCTATTCATAGAATTATAATCATCTCACATTCGAAACCGACTGATGAGTCTATTAATTTGAATTAGTATTTCTTTAAAACAGTAGACATACCGTATCTTCTCTTCGTACTCAATCAGTTAATGCTAAAGAACTTAACTAAATAAAAACAAGCTAAAATAAAACGAAAGAACTTCTTTGCAGGTCTTTTTTGCAGATTACTTTTATTCAATTTTTAAATTTAAACTATCGTGAGTAGTAAAGTAAAGATACCGGCTATACTCACGTCAAAATTATCGGATAAAATTAGACATGAGTATAGCCGGTATCTATATATTAACTACTTTTATTCAATTTGCAAACAACGTTGTGTCGTAAATATATATCATAAGTAAGGATAAGCAATAGCATAGCAATATGACATAGTTTTAGTAATAAATAAAATAACATACAGTTTATGTTCTGCTATATAACCAAAGTAGGAAAAGTAGTAAAATATAAATCTAGTCTATTCTCAAAACTAATATTCAGATATGTTTATATGTACAAACTTTTAACTTCTTAAAAAAGTTCTACTTGTTTTGTGAATATTCGTGAAAAGATGTTTTCATTCTAATTCCATCAGATACCAATAGGCATCGGCTTTTCAAACATTAAATACTTGTCAACTAATAGATACTACAATTCATTGAAGAAATTCGATTCTCATATTATGTCAAAGAAAAAAATAAAAAATAGGTAATAATATACTTGTTAAATAAATAAATTATTATAAGCTTCAATTATAAATTATAAGAAAAAATGAAAAACTACAACGACTTAGATTAAGAAATTGTATGCAATATTATATTTTAATGTTGATATGTTTGTGAGTTTTCATATTTGTTAATAAAAAAGAATGCACATACTTTGTGAATTGAATTATTTGAAATCCCCGTTTTAAGGTTTTGAATAGGTATCTAAAAGTAAAATGTATTTATAAAATAAGTGACTCAAAAAATTTTGAATCAAAAAAATATCTTATACAATATATAGAAAGTTTATATAATATTACACAAGACACGCGCGGAAATTGTATTATTGCAACAGTATTTATATTTTTAGGTAATCTTTAACTAAAATAACGCTGGGAATAATGTATCGCTTATCCAATATACATGTATATTGTATGACCACGAAACCCCGAATTAAGGCGCTGAACAGAGCTGGCGTAAATTCAGATTTCGGCATATAAGCCACGCCCACAATGTCTGCGACGGCGTAGCGACACACTTAATTTTTTAACACCCATTGTAGGTGTACACTATTTTATCCAAACTTTTTTTGTACAATTTATTTAAAAAACTTATGTCTAATTAATCTTATAAAACTAAGTATGCTGTAACTATAACTAAACACCTAAAAAAAGACATATTATCAACAAGGAATAGTCACAAAAGGCGGCAGCTAGCGACACACGTCCGTATAGCAGCGCGCCTCAGCGATCACTGTCTATATTCGTAGAAGTAAAAGAGAAGCGAGACGATGACTCGTTTCAGTTTTGCTATTTTCTAAAAAATATTTAATTTGAATGAAATATCTTAATTAATTCAAAATTTAAATCTTACATTCTCTTTATATTATAATGATTTATTAGTCTTATTAATTTTACCAATTTTTGTTCATAAATATTAGAGATATTTACGATAAAAGTAAAAATCAGAGGTTTTTATTTATCGAAAAAAAGTATCGTAATCATGTTTTGAAATCTTACATTCTCTCTGAGATATGATGTATATTAACATATATTTTTCTTTTAATCGTCATCCCTATAGCTTTTGTTAAAAACGTGTTTAAAGTCAGCCTATTTGGCTCTGTTCAGCGCCTTAATTATAATAAAAGTAGCAAGGCATTATCAGTAAATATAGGTAGGAAAAACCAACCTATATTATAACGGCAAGTTTTGGAATGTGTTTGTGTGTGTGTATTTATACTACCATGATGGTCCAACGGTTTTTAAGAATTTATACAAAACTAGAAGTAAACCTAAAGCTAAAATAATACACAGTCTAAATTAATTCTAGGTAAAAACATAGACAGCAAGAAGAAAAAAATCATCACTTACTGCAAAACTTTGCACCGCAGGTGAAACCACGAGTAATTTATTAAATTTTAAAGAAATAATTAAAAAAAAATTTATTGACAGTAACAATTTTACATTTTACAAGATATATTGTGGAGGACTTCTTTTAAGCTTAGTAAAGCCTGTGTCAGAAGACCTCACTCTTCCATAACGACAAAGATAACGTAATTATAAAATCTTTTTCTTTTAACAGTATTTTTATATATATTATAAATATATATAAAAATAACTATAATAATATATTTATAAACAATATATATAAATATGTATTTATGTATGTATAAAATTAAAAAATAAATAGATATAAGTATTATTCAGTAACATTATGTTAAATGGTATGGATCAATCACGAATATGTCTGTGTGTATGTATTCTTGAATGATGTTTGTGTGTGTGTGTATGTTAAAATCTAAAATTTAAAAGTTCTTCCGTTTCTTCGTAACTTAATGTTTTTAGCCAAGCCGTAATAATCTTCTTACATTCATAGTATTACAGATTGAACCAAAGCTACGTATATTTGTTTAAGAAGGTTGATAGATGCTACATGTCTTAACTGTTTAAAAATCCAAGATAATTTTCTGATACGATCACTTACTAATTCTATATGGTCATGCCAACAGAGTCTCTGATCCAGCATAATACCCAAATATTTCGTCTTTTCTTGTTTTGCAATAATCGAGCAATTACCATTGCAATTTTCGGTACTTCTACAATTATGAATTTTTATAGAGAAATTATTATTAGGTTGTGATCTCTTAGTGAAAGAGAAACAGATATAATTTGTTTACTCAGTATTGAGCGTAAGTACATTAGTATTAAGCCAAGAAGCAACCTTTGAAAGGCCCATTTCAGTATCCTTACGCACAGTCATCCAATCATTACCAGTAAAAACTACTGCTGTATCGTCAACATATGAAAAAAATTTAGCGGTACCTGTTTGCAGTCGTATTAAATCGTTCATCTAAATTAAAAATAATGTTGGCCCTAGCATACTTCCTTGCGGTACTCCGAATGAGATATTTAAATCTTTGCTGCAAAAATTACCAATTCTAACCCTCTGTGTACGGCCCGATAAATAACTTTTTAATAATTCTAGCAGTATGTCCCTTATCCCTATTGTTTCTAATTTAGATATTAATAGAGGAACAGAGACGGTATCAAAAGCTTTTTGTAAGTCAAGAAAAACAGAAATACATTTTTTACCTTGGTCTAATTTTTCAATTATGAATAAAGTCAATGCTGTTACTGCATCATCAGTTGACTTACCTTGTAGAAATCCAAACTGAGAATTTGATATAATCTGATATTTATGTAAGAATTTTACTAAGCGCTTATTTAATAGTTTTTCTAGTATTTTAGACATAGAAGGTAGAATTGAGATTGGAAAAAAAAGTATGGTATCTACAAACCAATATTTGTTGTGTTTCCTGAATCTAAATGTTGTTCGTTGAAACCTTAAAAAACTAGATTCCAGTTCGTAATAAAATGATCGTGGTCTTAAATCACTGCTCTGAGTTATTTGTCTACTCTAATATGTCAAACGGCAAAATAGAGTAAATTGTCGTTACGAATATATCTAGAGAAATATTGATCAAAATATTATTGTTTCATATCAGTAATCAGTAAAACTGTCAGTACACTAGTTTCTCGAAGATATGCAATATGTGAGGATCTATTGCAAAATGTAGTAAGTACCTTAAGACGTCAAGACAATCTAAATATAAATTGTTAATTGGTAAGTAACTCAGCTCTCCTACAGAAATAGTTATTTAAGAGTACAAATATACGATTAACTACGCCTTTGAAAAAAATATCTTGTTTTTCTCAACATTGTGTCTGTAATAATTTTTCGGATGTCGGATATAGAGTTATCAAGCGCTATGATACCGACTGTTGATAATTTTAAATTCAAACAAGCTTTGTTCATTGCTTATTAATATTTTCCGTTGATAAATCTTATTCAAACCAATGTTGATAAATTTATTATTACACATTGGTTTGTGTAAAATATCTTGCAATAAGTTTACTGTGATCTTTCATTCAATTTTTTTAAATTTCTTATTTTTATTAGGTTTTACCAGCTGTGTACTTGGTTGTACGTTTTACTGATGCAGTGATATTGGGTCAAAAATTTATATGCACTGGTTTCAGCATGAAGAATTTGGCAGCCTGGTAAGTTAAATTTATATTGTTTAACTATGATATCCATATAAAATTTATTCTGTGACCAATAGTTTATTTACAAATTTTTAGATCTGTACTTAATGGCATAAAATTGTAATTCAATTTTATAAATGCAGAATAAAAGAATAGATTCAAATTCAAAAAATTACTGATTAGTGATGTAATCAATATAATACAATATAATCAATTAATTAAAATTAATTTCTTCAATGTTATCCTGTAGTGGAAAATATTTGCATCCATATATTGCATGCAAATAAAAATTTGATATAAATACTTAAGGCCACGGTATGATGTACTAAATATATTTAATTTAAATAAGTTAATGTACTAATAGTAATTGTAATTTATATTTATAGAAGCAGGTGTTACTTCTCGGAATTCCATATTACAGGCACTATAACAGAACCCATGCGGATTATAGCAATGTAGTTCTGTTATAGTGCCAGTAATTGTGAAATTCATACGACAATCAAATCAATTTTTGCTATAGGTATCAAAAGAAAATAAGCTCCTATGACAAGGAAGAATGGGAGACAATGGTGGAGCAGTTGTTGATGCGAGGTACCTACCGCCGTCGAATAGTGGACTTTTCCTCACATGCAAGATCTTATCTAATAGATGTTGACTTAGTTAGAGGTATTATGTGAACTATGATCTTTTACTTTACTGTTTTAGAGATATTATTATAATTTAGATCTGATTTTCCTTACTAAAGTTCAGTCACTTGACAAAAATATTTTTTTAATTTAATTCAATTTCGACATTTAAGGCTTTAAATTATCTATGTTCCAAATTAAACTTGAACAGTTTAATAACCCGAAATTGCATAATATATATCGAAATAATTATTTTCTCTGTCAAGAAACAAACATTGATAAATTTTTTAATCTTGATTATAGAGCTGTAATATGTCATTGAGTTATTCAGCAATAGACTTAATATTGTAGTCATATTAAAAACGCTTTTCCTTTCAGGATCATCATTTCCTAAAGCAAAACCAACTCTGAGCATGCGTCGAGTAGTATGGTATGCTCTAGTTCGTTTATTATTCCTACCGGCATTATTTCAATGGTGGGCTCAACAATCTTCACCGGCCTGTGCCAAATTCTTGCTCGGGTTATGGCTTTTACAAGTGGTCAATATATCCATAAATTTTATGGCACCTGCTTCCATAGATATTGATGTAAGTAATAGAAAATTTACACACTGTCTATATTGATTTTTATTTGTATTCAAATATTGTATATGATTGTTTTTTCTGAGCAATATTCACAATTAATTATTAGTTAAAAGATACAAATATATATTAAGATAAAATATCTAACAATTATACAAAATGATCCTTGTCAAACTTTTATGGGTTCAACTACTTTGAAAATCATGATTTGATTCATTATTTGCATAATTTATAAAGGTAGGCTTAGACCATAGTACTGAAGTTATTTTGCATTAATCCAAATGTAGATTATTGCAAAATAATTCTGTTATGTTCTTCTGTTCTGTTATATTCTATTAAGTTATTTGATATTTATTGTTGCGCAAACTAATTAGTGGGCTGCCAATTAGTATTCAAATAGTTTGTCGGGGAAAGTTTTGAATTCCTTTATCTCCAGGTAGACAAGAGGCCTTTTGCCCAGGAGTAAAGTCTAAACAGACTATTTCTTAGGCGCAGACCATGAGTACAAAAGAAATTACAGTGAACACAACAGTATAAAGATCAATGGTTTTCAGTCATATTGCTGGATAGTGCCAATGGGCTTGATGATTGTACTGAGTATTGTTCACTCTCAGATTGTAAGTACAACAGAAATGGAGTTAGCAAGAGTACGACCGAGATCGCAATATCGACGAAAATTGCCACGATACTTCAGGTATACATCTTAAATTTTTAATTTCTTACTAAGTTGTTAAACAAAAGTAATAATAAAATTATTTTGCTATAATCCGCGATACAGTAAACAGAAAATATATATAGTGTTAAATGTATAGTGAACTATCCGTATTTTCATACCCGATACGTGCAGGATTCGTAAAAACACATGCACAAACCTCCACCACTTCCACCACAATACACAAGCACTACACACGTTCACTATCACAAACTCAACTATCGTTTCGCCCCGCAACCGAAGCATCATCAGGAGGTTACTTTTATTTTTGTATTATGGATCTCCGCAAAATAATGCCTAATTCTATAAATTCTGTACTTTATTATATTTATAAAAACAATTTGCCTCATCAGTAGTGGAGGCCAACTATTTCGATAAATATTCTTAGAATATAATTTGAAAGTTTATCTGTAAAGCTTAGTTAAAGAAAACGAGTAGCAGTTCTAAAATTTATTAATAAAATATATCGGACACACGGTCGTCGGTCCCCAAAGTACGTTACTTAATACTTCTGTTATGGGTGAGAGACAACTGATAAATATATAGATGTATAATTTTAAATAAATACTTACATACGTGTATGGTATATTTACATATGGTAGCTGTGATAGCCCAGCGGTGAGACCGTGCGACTCTTTCGAGGGGAACACGAGTACAAACCCGGACAGGCACCTATGAGTTTTTCTATTAAAACTCATGTGTCTAATTGATAATTGCAATTTATCACACGCTTTTCGCTGAAGGAAAACATCGTTAGGAAACCTGCGTATCTCTAAGAGTATTTTAGGGATATGTGTAACCTACCAATCAACATTGGAGCAGCGTGTAGGTCTTAGCTCCAACCCTTCTCTCCAGAAACGGAGAGAGGAGGCCTATTCCCAGCAGTGGCATTGTAACAGGCCGCTACTTTATACGTAAGATCCGAAGAACCAACAACTTGTTTTTAGAAAACGTTGGTCCACGGTGGAATTCGAACCAGTGATACCCGGAGCTGAAGGCGGGATCACTGCCACCTGCGTCAACAGGCCTGTCAAAGTAGATCTACACTTATTCATAATTAATATGTTATTGTAATCGAGGGAGCACAAGTTTTAATGTTATCACTCTTATCAAGTATAAAACAGTGAATAGTTGAGCCAAAGTTCAACGATTCGATCAGTATCTCAAGTTGTTGTATATTATAGTTGTAAATAAAATAACTTATAGTTGTAAATAAAATTAAAAAAACCTGCTTTCAAACTAAGAAGTTTTACTTCTTAGTAACGAAAAATATTAGTATTATTGTGACAAAAGCGTGGGCCGCTTAGTGCCATATTTTTCGTGTATGTAGTAGCACCCAATTCTTTTTTTTTTTTGTAAAATACGTAGCCATAATGTGACAACATGTTCGTAACATGTTGTGCCGACCCCACTTAGAGTAGGATTAGGGCATGAGGATGATGATGAGCACCCAATTTTTTAAGACGATTGTTTTTTTTTTATTGCGTAATAGGCGAGCGCTTGACTGTAATTATGCCTGATGGTAGGCAATGATACAGTCTAAGATGGAGCGCGCTTGCCTAGATTCTTTTCACTCTTGCTTTAAAGAGACTCATATTATATGACCCGGGAAAAATAGATGCCGGGAGAGAATACCATTCCCTTGCCGTGCGCAGTAAAAAAATAAGACGCGAAGTGTTTCTTGAGCCCTCGTGGGATGTCAATGACGTAAACTTGTGGAACTTCTCCCGGTGCCTAGCGATGCGTTGATATACAGGTGATGGAGGAACGAAGTTATGGAGTACTTCAGCACACTCTCCGAAATATATCCTGTAGAATACCGATAGACAGGCAACCCTGCGCCGATGTACAAAGCATGAATTAAATTGGTCTGGTCAAAGTGGGTCAAAATTCAGTTCAAAGAAGTCTGTAATATACATATATACAGGTGAAACTAATATGAAACGTGTTAAATAGTTTTTAGTAAAAAGAATTTACAAGACGTAAAAGTTTAATTAAAGTAACGCCTTGTTACAATCCCACTGCTGAGCATAGGCCTTTTCTCTCCGTTTTTGGTAAAGCTAAACTCACCACGTTGCTCCAATGCTAGGTAGTTTACACATATCCCTACAATTCTCTAAAGGTTTCCTCATGGTGTTTTTCTTAACCAAAAAATGTGTGATAAATTGCAAATATCATTTAGACACAGGTTTTAACAGAAAAACTCATAGATGTCTATCTGGGGTTTTGAATCCCTCAAGAAAGAGTCGCATATTTTTTTTCGGACTGACTATATGCTGTTAGCCCTAACGGCTTTTACAGCGTCTCCGGACGGGCGAGCGCAGAAGCTCTACTAGCGTCGGGGAACGTCATCCTAAGGGTGCCTCCTGTGAGGCCGGACCACGGCTTAGGGTGACGCGTAGTGGAGGGCTGATGGTATGACTTTGATCAGTCATTGCGACTTTCGGAAGGGTGGCGAGAAGCCACGACCGACCGACGTCAGAAAACTGGGACCTCGTCTTCGCCGGCGAAGACGCTGTGATCGCATAGTCTCACAGTTAAATTACTATGACAGAAAAGCGCGTTCCGATGTCGATGGTGGAAGCGGTGGCGGTTCGGCTGAAAGTGGCGCAACATCAAGTCAAAGCAAAACGCCTTTCACAAAATCGTCAAAATTCAGACGACGGCTATCGCGCTCTGACTCCACCGATTCAGGTCTTAGGTAATGCAATGATGACATTAGCTCATGTCATCGATAATGTAATCAACCTACAATAATAATTATCCTCTATACAGAACATCTTATTATTTAATACTAATCATTTTCTATCGTTCGAATGATAGTTGAAGATTTTCTAATCAGGACAAACTGCATGATAATTATTTACATCAATTACTACCTGTTAATTATAATTTCTTAACTGTGGATGAATTCTAATTTTAACTATATTCGTAAACTTTGAGGACAACATATTTGTTTGGTCTTATTTAAAACATCAAACAATAAAATACCTTGACCGAAACAAAGTTACATTTTCCCATTCTTAACACTTTAGAATTATAATAGTCTCGAGATGAAATTGCTTATTCAACCACCTATACGTTGAAAGAAAACAACAATCTATTTGAGTGTTTTATAATTTACAGGAGTATCACTTTCAATTTATTTTGATAAATACATTGAAAATAACAATAGCATTGGTGTTAAATTTTATAGGTGTAGTTGAAAAGTAGGATAGAATTGAATAAAAATGTACATATTGCGTATTTGCGTTTTTATTTTTCTTATGAGATATTGTTACATATTTCGGTTCTCTTGCAAAGTTCATAAATGTGTATCGTAAAATCAAAGGCTGAGTATGAACGCAATATTTCCAATTTCATTTTTCAAAGTAACAGCTATTGCTTTACTTTCTGTCTTGGGTTTTTCAGAAAACGTAAAAAGGATTTAGCAAATGACATAGGACCTGAATTACAATCGACTGTTAAAGCTAAGAAGACTGTGATTAAAGCCAAAGCAAAAGATTCCGATGATGAAGACTATATGGCGTGGAAAAAGCCTGACGCTACTGCTCCTATAGTAACGTTCACTCCGCCACCGGATGACGTCACGCCCGCACCTTCATGTCGTTACAAACCTAATATATTAACTAAGAAATACTTAGAATTTTTGAACGGACGACAAAATTTGAACAGACCTTTGTTCGCTGATGGCGATGACGGCTTTGAAAGTCTTAACGGATATAATTCTAACGGCAGCGACGGTGATTGCCGACAAAAAGAACAAGAAACTGAAAACAAAAGTCCGGATCTTATCAAACTTCCAGATGAAGTATTTGAACCACAATCAAGCTCTACACCACCAGCAGACTTAAATTATAAAGAAAATGTTAAAAATGTCCAACAACAGCACATAAGTACTTCGATGAAAGAAAAAAAATATCAAAAAGATGGGTCAGTAGATCAGGACTCTGATGGTGCCATAACAACCAATCCCAATGTGGGAAAACGAATTGGAGTTCGATTTAGGAACTCTTGGACCAAAGAACCTATTCGTCATGAATCGAGCGATGACGATTTAGAAAGCGAGAAAGAAAAGCACAAGGTAAATTATAACATTTATGTATAAATATATCTCATGTTATACTTAAACGTCTATTTATTTACCAATAATCCCCACTTGAAATTGAGCAATATGAGAAACATTTATTAACTCTTAATTTCTATAACACTAGGTGATAGATGCAAGGAATGTACCGCACAATAAAAAAGGTAGTTATTGGCGTTAGAGGATGTTCTGGCTGCATGTTTTGTAAATACGTGTGATACACCAGCTTAAAATATATCATCATTAATAAGACAAATTTGTTCAGAAATCAGATAATTACCAGACCTCATCATCCGATGGGGAATGCTCGGCTTCCGCGCCATCCATCGCATTGCCTTCGCACCATACCATGTCAGACTGGGTTGGGCAAATCACTAACAGTAAGATATTATTCATTTGTCATTCAATTATAATTTTATTTTTCATTTTAATTAATCTTTCAGGACTCTGAATTAATGTATTTATTTACTAATCATTCTCTTGATTATATATATAGGTGAAGAAAGCAGTTACGGATCTCAATCTGAAGCTGGTCACTCGGATGTTGGATTTCACTATGCAGGAGATAGTTCGTGGGATCCCTTTGCTATTCTTGACCCTTCAAGTGATACTGGTAAATACACTATATATTAAATTAGTTTCTATATTTATTCCGTCTTCAAACTAATAAAGACTCAATATCATTCTCCTGCCCCTTTTTACACTGTGAGTGGGGTCGGCACAACTTGTTTTTAACTTTTTCATTCGCTCCTATTATTCGTCAACTCTAGCACCATTCCCTTAAGCATGTCATACTTCAGACAATTCATCCAACACTTTTCGGCCTCCCTCTTGTCACTTAATTCGTATTTAACACTCGTTTGGTCTAATGCAGGGCTTCTTAAACTATGGGTCGCGACCCCCATTGGGGTAGTCGCGTAGCAAAATTTTGGCGTCGAGAGATTTGAATTTCATATATTTATATATACCATTTTATAATCACTAGAGTTGGCGGAATTCAGTGGACTTGCAGAGTCTAGACATGCGCATTTGTTGAAGGTTTTGAGCTATCTCCACCGACGGATAGATTTTTGTATGTTTCAAAACGAATTCTAAAACTATATATTTTCATATGTATTAATGTATATTGTTAGCTAATAAATAAATTATCAAAAAATATTAATTTATTTTTCTTTTATATTTGTATGGGGTCGTGAATGACAAAAGTTTAAGAAGCCCTGTTCAAATGATTTAAAACTAGGTTCTACGATTCAAACTACGTTAAATATACAATTTTAATAAGTTCAAGTCGTGTTTGCCTTAATACGATTGTACATAGTAATTGTACTATTATATTAATCTTGCATCTTACTATTAAATATATGTTATAATCACTGGTGAACCATAATAAATAGAAAAATTATACGAGTGTTGAACTTATAATGAGTGTAAACTATCGTCGCAGTATTTCATACAGTGATATCGGAATCAGAATTAGACATTTTCCAATTCTAAACATTGTATTTTGTACTCTTATATTTTAGTGATTTTTTTGTTCTAGAGGTTGAGGTTTTGTCGAGTTTTAAAATGTTTATTACAGTTAACTTTGCGATTTTATCGTGGAGTCTACGTCTTGATGATGCTTCGGTTGCGGGGCGAAACGATTGTTGAGTTTGTGATAGTGAACGTGTGTAGTGCTTGTGTATTGTGGTAGCAGTGGTGGAGGTTTGTGCATGTGTTTTTACGAATCCTGCATGTAACGGGAATAAAAAAACGGATAGTCCACTATACATTTAGCACTATATATATTTTCTATTTACTGTATAGCTGATTAAAGTAAAAAGTAAAGTAGCGGCCTGTTACAATCCCACTGCTGGGAATAGGCCTCCTCTCTCCGTTTCTGGAGAGAAGGGTTGGAGCTAAGACCTACCACGCTGCACCAATGCGGATTGTTAGGTTACACATATCTCCAGAATTCTCTAGAGATATGCAGGTTTCCTCACGATGTTTTCCTTCACCGAAAAGCGTGTGATAAATTGCAATTATCAATTAGACACATGAGTTTTAATAGAAAAATTCATTGGTGCCTGCCCGGGTTTGAACTCGTGTTCCCCTCGAAAGGGTCGCACGGTCTCACCGCTAGGCTATCACAGCTACAGCGATAGCGGATTATAGCAAAATAATTTTATTATTACTTTTGTACTATGGATCTCCGCAAAGTAACGCCTAATTCTATAAACTATTTATGTATTTCTTGAACGATTTCATTCTTAATTCATTTGCGTGTCACTCACGAGGTTGGTCTTTAATTTGCAGTAAAATGCACAATGTGGGAACGGGGATCAACTTTGCGAGCTGAATTATCGGCTGTCGATATAAGCTGGTACGTAGTAGCCCGCGCAGAAAGAGCTATGGCAGCTGACGGCTGCATGTGGGCTGGACTAGTTATGGCAGCACTTGTGGCTCTCGTCACACCCGCCATCAGACTTGTCCAAGTAAATTCCATTTTATTTATATACTTAGGTCATACAAAGAATATAATACAGTAAAATATATTGATACTAGCTGTGCCAGCGGCTTCGCCCTCGTGGAAATCAGCGTGTCACAAATTTTAACTAGAGTTCAAATTTTAAACATATAAATATTTTTTGTGAGTTAACCATAAGAGATAGAGACATGATGTCGCGGACTTTTTTGCAATATTTTTAGATCTACAATTCTCTATTACATTACTTTATCGTGTCTCTGCTGGTTTACGCAGCGCACGCGACTAAAGCTCTCAGCAAGCAAGTTTTTTAACTGCGCGATCTCTTCAACACAATTAACATAATACCGATATGTACTATGTACCTAAACCATCGGGAAGTATTAGACTATCTTTTGGTGGAAATCTACAAAAATCGGTTCTGTAGATTTTGAGAATAAACGATTACATTCTGTATGTAATCGTTTATTCTCACCGTTCAGACACCTTTTTGGGATTTTGTTTTATAATAAGTTAGATAATGTATTGGCTTAGTCGATTTGAATGAAAACACCTGGTGACTCTTTCAGGAATTTACAATCACAGAGCACAGATGTGGTACATAACGTAATCAATATTTTATCACTTATTTCGATTCAGAGGTCTTTACTGATCGCTATTCAAAGACTGAATCTGCAAAACGCGATACGTACGCTCATATAAACTAAAAAATCCAGAAAGTTCTATTACTGGATTAATCGCGAGTCGTTATTACAGTGATAGCAATTTGTAAAAATACCCAAAGTTCCAGAGTTACGTCAAGCAAATTTGAATGTAAAAGTAATAGTAAAATTATTTTACGATATTTATTTATTTTAGCCAATTATTTGCGATTTTGTCGTGGAGTCTATCTCCCGATGATGCTTGGGTTGCGCAACCCAAGCATCATCGGGAGATAGACTCCACGACAAAATCGCAAATAATTGGCTTTGCCTTTTGGCGCTTAGATTTTGAAACGATTGTTGAGTTTGTGATAGTGAACGTGTGTAGTGCTTGTGTATTGTGGTGGCGGTGGTGGAGGTTTGTGCGTGTGTTTTTAACGAATGCTGCATGCTCCGTAGTATGAAAACGTATAGTCCACTCTCATTTAGCTTTATATATATTTCCTATTAACTTTACCGCGGATTATAGCAAAATCATTATACTATTACTTTTGTATTATGAATCTCCGCAAAGTGACGCCTAATTCTATAAATTATTCGAATTTGAATGTCAACAACACAAAATCGAGCAAAAGCAGTCTATCACTTGATGCTATTTCTGAGTCTTATAATAAAAAATTAGCGTATGGTAAGATTTTTTAGATGATCAGATAACATTATAACAAACTATATACTCTAAAGCTTCGATCGAATTTCAATTGTGGAGCATCTTAAACAAAAAATACGGTCTGACTTGTTGACAGGTAGCTATTGAACAAGATAATCGTACCGAAGAGGAATTACAAACATTATCACTTATCGGCTATATACCGTCCCTCGTAATGAATTACACACAACACTCTGTGTTATGTGTTTTCAGCGGCGCATTTGGATATAACATGTGGTGAGTAATTAAAATAACCTTTATTAAAACCTATTTATTGGACACTTACACAAATGGTCGTCCATCCTCACCGTGAAACGAATCCGCGACCCGTGGAGATGAAGATAGGGTCACTACCCACTGCGCCAATGGGCCAGTCAATAAACTTGTTTTTCTTGCTTCACAACTATAAAAATCAATGTAATCGAAACCATGGTTAACTTTTAAAAAAAGATCGAAAAAAGATCTCTTGAAATCTTATTCAGCATTCAGTTTACTGTACACAAAAAAAATGTAACGAAAAGCTTAATCTAAATAGTTAGATACAAACTCTATAGTCAGTTATTAGATTATAACAAAATAAAAAATGTATACAAATGCTAATTAGCAAACCCGACAGATAGATGGACGAGACACGACACTTTACGAGATGATATTTTTTTCAAAAATCAGGATCTCAAATAACAAGTGATTCATAACTACACGGAAAAATCTCATCCAATTTAATAAGCCTTTTACGAAAGAGTAATGATTGTGTTTTCCACTTACTATTTGGTGTAAAACTAGTACAATAAGTAAGCTGTGATAGGCCAGCGGTGAGACCGTGTGACTCTTTGGCGACGATCGTGGGTTCAAATCCGGGCAGGCACCAATGAGTTTTTCTATTAAACCTTATGTGTCTAATTGATAATTGCAATTTATCACACGCTTTTCGGTGAAGGAAAACATCGTGAGGAAACCTGCATATTTCTAGATAATTCTGGGGATATGTGTATCCTACCAATCCGCATTGGAGCAGCGTGGTAGGTCTTAGCACCAACCCTTCTTTCCAAAAACGGAAAGAGGAGGCCTATGCCCAGCTGTGGGATTGTAACAGGCCGTTACATAGTACAATAAGTGTGTGTGTTAGCATAATTACTTTTTACAAATTAAAAGTTTTTAATGCTCTTTGTCAAGGGAAGTGGTATCCAACATTCTGTCGTGCATACTACGCTTTGCGCTAAGTGGTCTAGTGTTCTTCCTTTTGGCTGTGGCTGAACGGGCATATAAACAAAGATTCCTATACGCTAAGTTGTTCTCACACTTGACATCAGCAAGGCGAGCGAGGAAATCTGAACTACCACATTTTAGACTGAACACTGTCAGAAATATAAAAACTTGGCTGTCCACTCGATCGTATTTACGTGTAAGTATATATAACAACGATATTTTTCTATAGACTTTTCAATAAATAAGAAACAATTTTCCAAAAGTCAACCCAATTAATTTTACAAAAGTAATAATAAAATTATTTTGCTATAATCCGCGATACAGTAAATAGAAAATATATATAGTGTTTAATGTATAGTGGACTATCAGTATTTGATATCAGTAAAATACTATCTACTATACTATCAGTAAAATACTGATAGTCCACTATACATTAAACACTATATATATTTTCTATTTACTGTATCGCGGATTATAGCAAAATAATTTTATTATTACTTTTGTATTATGGATCTCCGCAAAGTAACGCCTAATTCTATAAATTATCCAATTAATTTTTTTCAACAACTCAACACACAATGACGGCGACAATGTTTTTCTCATATTATCGATCAACTATATGAAGAAGGTTGTATTTAAAACATGTTGTAACATATATTTATTTCTCTGTATAATGTGTATCTCGGTTCGTAACCAAAGTAGGAACCCTCTCTCCTTGGAGACAGGAATTTGATATACACATATCGCAGAATTGTCTAGAAATATGTATGACTGTTCAAGACGTTTTCCTTCAACGTATTACGCAAACTGAATAGAAAATATTGATCGATCAAGTTATGTTTTACACAACTTTGAACCCAAGAACTCTTAGTCTCTGCTCTCACAGTAACGCCACCGCGACTGCATCAATAATAAAATTAAGAAGCTGGCGTTTCTTTGCGGAATTCCATATTACAGAACTACTTTGCTATAATCCGCGCGGGTTAAGCGAATGCATGCAAAGCTAATGTGCATGAAACAGGCAAAATTCACGTACCTTACACATGCAGGACAAGTTACCACACGCATCCCAAGACAACCTCACAACTACCACCAAAATCTCGGCTATCGTTTTGCCCCGAAACCGTAGCATCATCAGGAGGATGGAAATCCACTTATCGTAATGCATTACGATTTTGTTGTAATCGTCGAGATTTTGGTGGTGGTTGTGTGTATTTTTTCTGGTGAAGGCGTCTTGGGATGCGTGTGGTGACTTGTCCTGCATGTGTAAGGTACGTGAATTTTGCCCGCTTCATACACATTAGCTTTGCATGCATTCGCTTAACCTGCGCGGATTATAGTAAAGTTCTGTTATAGCTTCTTCTCCATTGAAATATTTCTTTCAGCGCCGAGGTCCCCAGAGATCAGTGGATGTTATCGTTTCAGCTGCGTTTATGCTGACGCTTACTCTGCTTGCTTGTGTTTGCGCCCAACTATTAAGAGTAAGTATATTGAAAGGACACACATAAATATTAATTACGCGTTTACACCCGCGTCCAACAAATATATGCCGACTGCCTTTAACCTACTCTAAGTGGGGTCGGCACAACATGTGGTCACACGATTTGGCTACATATTTTACGACCGGCTGCCTGCCTGACGTCAACTTACTTTAGTCGCACTTTCCGACCCCTCGGTAAGAAAGAGGGTGGTCTGTTCTACTCAGCCGGATAACACACGGCGGGTCAACTTACCTTAGTCGCCTTTTACGACACCTTGGTAAGAAATGAGAGTGATCTATTCTATTTAGCCGGATACCACACGGCGGGAATGGTTCCCTATAGATATCTGTATATTGTAAACTAGATAATTATTAAATAAATAAGAGATCCTAGCTGTTTTAATAAGAATTCTAGTTTGGTGAGTTTTTATATAAAATTGATATTTTTTATATGCGACTTCTTCACTTTTAGGATTCCGTAACACTTGAAAGTGGTTGGCTTTTGGAAGCAATGGTATGGAGTTGTTGCCTCGGCATATATCTACTACGTCTGATCACGGTGGGAAGTAACGTCAACCGAAAGTATCGAGGATGTCTCTCGGCCATACTAACTGAGCAAATAAACCTGCATCTCGCTATTGAACAGCGTCCAGAGAGTAAAGAACAGTTGACCGTTGCCAACAACGTGCTTAAACTTGCTGCAGACCTGCTCAAGGTTAGTGCGCAATAAATATAAATATATATATGGGCCATTTACACACACGGTCGTCCGTCCCCAAAGTAAGTAACTTAATACTTGTTATATGGGTGACGGACAACTGGTAGATATACAACATATATAAGTTTAAATACATACGTAAATACAATACACACCCAGGCTCGCAGAACCAACAATTTGTTTATAGAAAATGTTGACCCTCGGCGGGAATCGAACCCGCGACCCGCGGAGCTGAAGGCAGGTCACTACCCACAGCGCCAACGGGCCAATAAAGTTATCAATGGAATTTATACTGTCTATTGGCTTTATAGACAATAGCTGATGTCTATATGCACTAAAATACTAATAAAAAATTGTAAGCGACCTGTTCTACTTGAATATATTTAATATTCCGATAACGCCCAAGATATTAATTTGAAGTACTTTTTTTAGCATGAAATACTCAAGGTAATTATTTAAGTTGATGAGTATTACTATACTGAATCGTTCTAAATATCGTATTGTAATAAATCATATTTTTGTTTAATTAGGTTGGATATAGTAAGTTATCCTAGAAAGATAGATATATGCTATTGCAGACTTTTTTGTAGCCCTATAAAAGAGATATACTCCTAGAAAACACCGTTTTGTTATATTTATAAAAAATTAGGCATTGGATGCATGCTTCCAGAAGGCTAGACTTTTTCGAAATTTTTAACAACAGTAAAAAAAAGGAGCGGCCTCTTACAATCCTACTGCTGGGAATAGGCCTCCTCTCTCCGTTTCTAGAGAGAAGGGTTGGAGCTAAGACCTACCACGCTGCTCCAATGCGGATTGTTAGGTTACACATATCTCCAGAATTCTCTAGAGATATGCAGGTTTCCTCACGATGTTTTCCTTCACCGAAAAGCGTGTGATAAATTGCAATTATCAATTAGACACATGAGTTTTACTAGAAAAACTCATTGGTGCCTGCACGGGTTTGAACTCGTGTTTCCCTTGAAAGAGTCGCACGGTCTCACCGCTGGACTATCACAGCTTTAACAACAGTATTTAAACCATTTTACAATGAACCCTAAATAAATTAAATTATATAAGTATATATGTATACCTTCCTTATAAATCACTCTGTCTTATGGTAAAAATCACATCAAGGTCCATCCAGTAGTTTTGAGTGTATCGCGAAGACAGACAGATAGGCGCGGCGTGGTACTTTTGTTTGATTTATGTCGTTATATGTGTGTAAATATATAAATAAGTAATTTTTTCTGACTCAAAGTGGCTTAATTTATATCGTTGAAATCGTCCTTTTCGGAACTGCGTTTGGTCAATGTAGCTTGATATTGTGCTTAAGCAAAGGCTAACACTGAAACATTCACCATTAAGAATTAAATTTAGTTTGAAACAAAGCTACAGATTGTAGTTTACAAATGGAATAAAGTCCATGATTATATCGTTGCAATAAACACAGATCCGTTCTTGTATGGAGTACTGTAGTCATCTTTGGGATGGATCCGCCAAGTATCAACTTAAGGCACTTGACTCTGTGGATTGTCGCGCCAGAAGAATCATAGGCGATATTATTATCGCCTATGATTCTTCTGGCGCGACAATCCACCCTAGCTAGCCCAAAGAAAGCTCACTTCTCTAGAGCATAGACGTGCAGTCGGTTCGCTTTCTGTTTTGTACACAATATATTTCGGAAAGTGTGCCACAGATCTATTTGATCTGATCCCTTCCTCGCCGCTTTACAATCGGACAAACAGACGCCGCGAGGAGCTCCACCGCTATACAATTAACGTACCAAAAATGCGTACAAAGCGCTTTAGCTCATCCTTTCTAATGCGTACAGCTAAAGTATGAAATTCCCTTCCTGTATCTATCTTCCCGGACTCCCACGATTTGCATAGCTTCAAAAGAAGAGTGAATCGGCACATAATTGGCTTTCGCTTTCCATCAGGCGTGATGGCAGCCAGGCGCTAGCCTTATTGTAAAAAAAGCAGGAAACTAAGTAATCTATATTGTACTTAAGTTAATCTTAACAAAATATATACCAAAATCATTTGTTCCAGGAATTGGATTCTCCGTTTAAAATATCAGGGATATGCGCGAATCACTACCTATACACTATAACAAAGGTGGTAATACTATCAGCACTTTCTGGCGTATTATCCGAAATGCTGGGTTTCAAATTGAAACTTCATAAAATTAAAATTAAATAGATGTCCGAGGTGACGGTTTGTTTATCAAATAATGTGATGGTATGCTTCTTTGGCGTGGGACAGCTTTGAAGATGTATGATTAAATTAAGGGCCTATTTATATATACAAAGACGCATTATACTATTTTAATGACAATGAAATCGGGAGATTTCGTAATAGATTTAAAATTTGATTTCAATTATAAAAATTGAGACGGTTTAAAATGTTGAAAGAGTTACTTATTTATTGTCTGAAAAATTAACATTCCAGATTAGTTGGTAACGAAGTGACCCATCTTCGTTAACTAACAGATATTTGAGTAAAATTGAGTGTAAATGAAGCGTGATGTTCTTAAGGCAAGAGCGCGTAATCTAATTTGCGGTTTCAAACCCTGCAGAATCTATAAGTTTTTTTACCAATCTTACGGTTAGTTGATACAATTCAGCAAACGTTGTATACTAAATACAGCAAATTATTGTGATGAATCCTGCTTATAACTAAAGATTTCTGGGAAATGAGTAGCCAATTCGCTTATATGCATCAGAGCAGCTTAATCTATATAGGCTCCTTTCCCTTTTCTCTGATGAGAGATATTTTATCCAGAACCACTTCTGGATAAACTTTTCTGGATCACTTTGAAACTTTTACTTGTGAAAGTCGCCATGTTCAGCTGCAAATCTCAGTGATCGAATTATTGTTCGATATTGTTATTGCTGGCCGAAATTATAGTGTATATATGAATAGGCCTTGAGGTTTAAATAAATTTTATAACTATTGAATCATACTTTATGTAGTCATTCTACTTAGAATCTTGCAGGATTTACATAGAGATATGTATTTGTAAGACTTAATTTTAGGGTCATAAAAGACAATAGATTAGGTTAATAACAATTCATACGAATTTCTCAATGGTTTTGTCAAATTGACTTGCATTTATTGAGCTAAGCTAATGGAAACGTTTATGTCGGTAGATTTCGAAATAGTCATTTATTTTAGTGCTATGTAAAGTGTAGATATTAAAAATAATGATTTAAGTATAAAAATAATCATTATATATAGTCCAAATATACACCTTGATAAATTCCTATGTTTTCATTGTAATAATCACAGTCATCAGAAATTTGTTTATTAGCGTTGATTATCAAATGTTCATTCGAGCGAAAAAGTGTTTTGAATAACGGCCATTCATTAGTATAGTATATTAATAGTTGATATAGATCAAAGCCTTATTCCTTTTCGTGTTTAGTATAAAAATTACAATGTTAGGGTTGAAATCAACGTCTTCATTAAAGTTTTTTTTTTCATATTATAATATTTAATGACCTAATTCATAGAGCGGATTTAACCTATTAGAACTTTACCATTTAGATAAATTGTCTATGAGATATTATTGGAGTGATTAGACACATCTAGAAAACATCTCTCGACTAACGAAAGAAGTTTTAGAAAATCATAAATAAATTATATTAAATAATCACGTCTACAATAATATGAATCTTAAACGTTTAGCCAAAATTAAGTAGGGTGTGCCTTACCTTAGAACTGTAAAAGCATAAGATGTTATTGTATGAGCTTCGCTACTAAATGGGTAAGGCATTTATGGACCGTAGGATCTCAGTAGATTTTACCGTTTAGTCGTAGTTTTATTACTATCAAAGTAAATTCTTAATGTAACTAGTGATCACGCAGTTGACTAAAGACATTTTGTTAGGTAGGTTTTTGAAGGCTAGTATTTTTTTAAAGGTATTAATATTTTACACAATTACACGTTCCCATATTGATGTCGTCGTGATAAAGTTAAAGAAATACAATACTGTATACATTTATTTAAAATATATATTATCGTATTTTCTGGAACGTCAGAGAAACTCGAAATATTGATCGGGCAATGTAATTCTCGCAATCTGATATTCAGGAAGCAAAATATGTTCTTTCAATAATTGATATTATTCTCGACGTGTGGTATCCGGCTGAGTAGAATAGACCACCCTCATATCTTACCGAGGTGTTGTAAAAGGCGACTAAGGTAAGTTGACCAACCGTGTGGTATCCGGTGAGTAGAATAGACCACCCTCTTTCTTACCGAGGGGTCGTAAGATACGACTAAAGTATGTTGATGTCAGGCAGGCGGCCGGTCGTAAAATACGTAGCTAAATAATGTGACAACATATTTGTAACATGTTGTGCCGGCCCCACTTAGAGTGGGATAAGGGCAGGAGGATGATGAATAATTGATATTATTCACGTATGATATTATTGATATTATCATACTCTAATGAAGACTACATTGGACAATAGATCCAATAGCTTTTTTCTATGTTTAAAATCCTTAAAATAAATATAATGGCGACCAAAGTTTTGCTCGTGAATAACCTTGTATCTTGCCATATATTTATTTATTCTTTCCAGTCATTTGCGTTGCCATTTTAGTTCTATACTTCGTTATAAAAATATAACTATGTTTTTAGCTTTTATCTTTATTATAGTAACTTAAATATAACAAAAAAGCTACAAGCGTTGCTTAGAAGCAATTCCTATTCTATTATTTTACGCAGTACTTTCAGTTAAAATGTCCTAGTTGATGTAAATTTATTAGAAAAATACATAGGTTTTAAATATATATACATATAAACTTTACGACGTTTATTAACTCTTCATTAACTTTAGTAATATCCAAACTAATTTTAATTATATGATCTCATCAAACGGTGAAATATATATATATATATATATATATATATATATATTCAATCATGATCTTTATTGAATAAATGGTTTTATATACTATATTACTTTGATAATCACTACCGTGGCGTAATAAGGCGTTACAAAACAGAATTGTCAAAGAATTCAAACCGATAGCTCTATTAGTTAATTGTATAAATATTGAACCTCATTTACTTTATCAAATCCATTGCAATGAGTTTCCGTAAATACTGGGTAGGTGACCCCTGTGTATAGACATTACAGCACCAGGGGATTTAACTTACCAACAATAATAATTTATCTATGTTAATTGTGGCGTTTGAATATTATTTATATATATTATACTTATATCGGTGCTTAGGTTATCAAGTGTAATATTTTCTATACAAATAATAATTAATTTCAATACTATTGTTACCTATCACATGTTTATAGGTCGTAACTAGCATGTAATGCAATTTAGAGAAATAAACTATTTTAAAAGTAATGGTCTGCTTTTTATTATATCAATCTTAGTTAAGAACACCATAGAACTCCATAGCGAGCTTCACATGGCGAACCAAAAATTTTCGCTTGCGAATTCGTAGGCGTGGACCTCTTAGTCCTGTAATATACACTACCTTCTGTCACTACAACCCTGCAAATATCTCCATCATAAAATTAGATCGATGCATGCAAAATCAAAATAATCTTTATTCAAGTAGGCTTTTTACAAGCACTTTTGAATCGTCAAGGATCAATAATTAGATTTAATGAGCTACATTGGTTCGGAATGTTGCTCTGACCGAGAAGAACCAGCCTGAAACCCGGCGGTCAATCTTTTAAACATTAACATTAAATTTGAATTCCTTCATGGCATTACTGCTTATTATCAAAGATATGTTAGATGCACAAAAAATTTTTTATAACGAAACCATAAAAAAACATTGAAAATCTCTCTTATTGACCAGCAACATCCTTCGCTGTTTTTGTTAATATGACATTCCATTGAGTGGACTCCTGATGTGATAAAAAACACGACTATAAATAGTTTTTCTAAATTTCGAAACGTTCGTTTAATAAATTTAGGAGATTATAATCAATACAAATTATAACTCTTCACCGCTTGTCTGTTCGTGATATATTCAAAAACGAATGAACCAAATTGTCATGCAGTTTTCTCTGACAGACAAAGTGGTTCGTGTGGATATTTAAGACGAAGACCCTTGAGTACATCGGCAATATGACGCTTACGCAGACCGAAAAAGCGCTGGTTAAGTGTCGTTACAAACGTCATGAAAAGCTGTAAGCTCGGAGAAAGCTGATCGGACCGCTTTCTCCGTTAGTACGCAAGGAAGATAGTAGTTCATAAAAAAGTTTAAGCATATGATTTGTAACGGTGAATTGGCTTATATATGACGATATTTTTATATGACGATGTATAAAATGTCGTAAAACGGAAAGCATACTTTGAAAACACTGTCTAATTCTTTTCAGATATAACAAAAATTCCCATTCAAAAATACGAAATAAATAAAATCAAATCATCCTTAATAATATTTTTATTTAACAAAAGAATAGCTTAAAGAAACCCTCTTAAAGATCCAGAAACGCGAGAAAAACGAAATGACACAAACAGATAATGTTAAAGTAAATCACAATCTTCACACATTCCAAGAATATTGTTTTATAATATTACCTTTTATATGGGGTAAGAACGTTAAGCGATGCAACACAATTATTTATGTATGTTATGTTGTCTTTTATTATATATCAATCAAATAATTGTTTCGCAACGTTAACGAGACTTAACATATTAATAAAAAACCCTCATACTAGAGTGTTTTATATTTCATTACATAAAATACTGGGTACGATCAAAACTAAGACAGATATAGAGCATAACTTGCTTAAGTCACGCCTCGATTACCGATTTACTCTGCACTGAGCAGATGAGTTCACTATCACATCAATTTTTTTAGATCAATGTATTACAGAAATCTTCAACAATAAGTATGAATCACAAATTTAATATACAAATTTTTTTAATATACATTTCTATCACAAAAATTAAAACCCATTTATATATTCTTACAAGCGTATAGTCAAACTTATTCATCTAAATTTTTTGCGCGAGAGAAAACATGCCGCGTTTACATTGTATTAATAACTGTCACCTTAGTTAAAAAGCATTACGCTAAAATTTCATATTATTCATATTAAATTGTAAGTCCACTGTAATTTTAAGCAAAGTAATATTTTAATGAAATTTTTCAACAGCTATGTTAAACTTATGTATTCGATATGGCTTAAAAATAAATCAAAATTATATTACCTTAGATAGATTATTGCAAAGATGACTTCTATTTCTTGATCGCAAGCAATATAACACGTATCAAGTTAGGAAATATCACTATAGGAACTGTTATTAGAACGTTTTAATTATGAATATGACTTAAAAGTGTGGTCGGAAACATAAAACATTCAGCAAGATTAACACGCCATTATTAAATTCATCATAGTGTTCACTTCGTTTTTATTAAATACATTTTTTTTCATGCATGCAATGTAGATGGCGCTGTTCTGTGTTAGCGCGCACTATTGAGTGTCGTTCGTAAAAGATATATACAACGTCAACTTCAAAAACTAAGTTTCCCCGGCGATGCTTCCGCGCTCGCCACTTTCTCCCGGTTTCGCTGTAAAAGCCGCTTCGGCTAACAGCATATTGTCATTTACGGAAAAAAAAAACTTAGTTCAGACAGTATCCAGTTTGTTGTTTCATTCTCGTGCAGTGTGAATGTATAATAATAATGAAGTAAACACATAGTGCTAAATGTTTGCACCGAAATGTAAAGAATTTATTAGTCACATTCATCTACAAATGCAGGTGTTTATAGTATAAAAACTAGACACACGAAAACACAAATATACTCTACAAAGTATAATTATAAAGAAAAATATCAATGCAAGTATGTATTATATGAATACAATTAATGGTTTTAAAAAAAAAAAATTTCACTTCTAGACTGTCGCCTTTCAATTGGAAAAATCATAACACAGCAAAACAATTACAGCATTAAAAACAATAACATTCAAATTATAACCATGTGTAACTTCATACTGATATCATAGATCTATCCAAATTGACGTTTTTCGAATATTACTACTTTTTACTTTAATAATCGAAAACACCGAACACCTTTACTATCAATTATAGCACGACAGGACATATATCACATAATAATTAAATATACATATTTTTAAGGGTGTCACGTATATATCAGAACTTGATAAACAGCCCATTTACGTCAATTACAACTATTTTATAAAATCACTTCCACCGCTCAAATTTGTATAAGGGTTTGAACACAAAACTGCGATACGACGCGATGTGAATTCGCAACGCAGAAAGTTGCGACACGAATTGCTGCGATGCGATTTCGTGCGGCAAGGCGTCTCCCAGGGTGACCATTCTTTCACCGACCGTCAACCGTGCTAAACGTATTTTAAATTGAAAACTAGATAGTGACATGGATCGTAAATAGAAGTGTGCACTTTTGTTATTTCTTAGGAGATACAGAAAAAAAAAAAAGAAGAATTTGGGTTCATCCATTTACTACTGTTATGAATCCAATAAAAAATATGAAGCTTTGGAAACCTACCGTTTTGATTATTTTAGAATGAGCATACTTCAACGGCTTTTAAGTTTATTATCACCATATCTTCAGAAACGATCGTACAAGGGGCAAATTCCTGTTTGCCTTTGGAAATGATTGGCCTCACTATCCGGGAGGTGAAGTAAAACATTAATTGTTTACATAAGTTTCGCAGTCTCAGACCGAACTAAACATAATATGGTTAACAAGTGTGACGTAACATCGCAGAAATACGCGATGCTAATCAGTTCGTATGTTCTTGCGATGCGTCGTGCGAGGTCGAAGGCTTTTGCGATACGACGCGATGCGAATTCGCAACGCAGAAAGTTACGACACGAATTTCTGCGATCCGATTTCGTGCGGCAAGGCGTGTCCCAGGGTGACCATTCCTTCACCGACCGTCAACGCTCGGTTGACGGTCGGTGATGGAATGGGAACTATTTCCATCTTAAGTATAAAGCCTTGAAAATCTACCAAAAAAATGTTTTTTGTATTTTGGAAGAATTTTAGAGAACGGGAGAATTCCTTTTATGCCTCTGGAAATTAATTAAGTAAAACATTCATTGTTTACATTAGTTTGGCAGTCTCAGACCGAACTAAACATACTATGGTTAACAAGTGTGTTGGTCGTATCGTATGAGGTATGAGGTCGCAGGTTTTTGCGATGCGACGTCGCACCACAGTTTTGTGTACAAGCCCAATAACATTTCTTTATTAGTCCGCATTAAAAGCTTATTATTAATATTGATTTCATTTAGGTGTGATACTTCTGATGAAAAATTTCAACTCACGTAGTGGTATATAATAATAAAAAATACCTCCGGAATTTTGGTGTAGTCACTGACTGAGGTTATGTGACAGACATTATATTTAAGATATATAATTAAGCTTGAATGCTAGTCAGCACGATAAAAATCAATAAGTGCTTACCGGCTAACTTGGGCCGTGGGCCCAAGGTATGAATGCTAAGCCGGTATGCATACAATCATAGTATATTATTATTACTAACACTACCTTATTCTATACATTTTATTTCTGAGAAAATTATATTTCATGAAGTTGTATTATTAAAGAAATTGTCTTTGGTGCTGGACAACAATTTTTTATTAAATTCATTTTGACAGGAAATAAGGTCCACTAGTACATTATTTTATATGCATATTCTTAAACCTACCTCCATTTTTGAATTTCAAATATTAGTTAATTATTTTACCAGAATAAGGTAACATTGTTAAGCAAAATCAAAGGCGCGTAAACTTTTAAATATTCACCCTACTCGAAACATTCTAACGAGGCTAGGTTCGATGTTATTATATTTTTGCACAACCTTTGTAATTATTGCAGTGTATTTAATAAAATAAAAAATATATATTAATTCATTATCTACACAAATAAAATATACTTGCCCGTATTCTTCACGAGATAATATTTCATTTTTATTTACTTACATACGCACTAACGCACTTTCCATTGCGTTAATTTATGGTATACTATACATTGTATATTTATCATATAATATACGAATATACTTATATATCCGCAGTACCTCAAGGATTCCACGACATAGGAAAGATTATATAATTAGTAAAATGCTTACCTAATTGTAACGGAAAATTGTTTTTTTTTAACTATAGAAGCAATAAAACATTGAAAACAAACTAAATCCATTGAGACGTTGTTGCAAAGCTGTACAAACACACTTAAAAACTTCCGCCCTTATAATAGAATTATTTCTATCGTCACTTAAGTAGTGCTTGATAGCTTAATGATCCTCGCTGAGAATCAAGTACTGAATTTTACAAACATGGTTTGGTTTGACTGGCCCGTTGGCACAATTGTCAGTGATCCTGCCTTCAGCTTCGCGGGTTCGATTCCCGCCGAGGGCCAATATTTTCTATAAAAAACAATATGTTGGTTCTTCGACCCTGGGTGTGTACTTGTATTTAATATGAATTTAAAACTATATATATATGTATATATTTAGCAGTTGTCTATCATCCTTAACACAAGTATTAAGTTACTCACTTTGGGGGCGGACGATTGTGTGTGTAATTGTCCCATATATTTGTTTATTTACGGTTCCATTGAAACATTTTGAAATCTCTACAATTATTTATTGCGATTTAAGTAGAAATATGACTTAATGCATAAACTCTACGTGATTAATAAGTCAAACAAAGCAACTACAACTATTTATGTAGTTTAATACGCTTCACTACCACCAATTTAATAATTATTCTTAAGGCCACAGGTATCTAATCGAATACAATTATAAAAATCAATGACGACACGTTTATGTTTTAATAAAAATGTCAATTTAAGCCAAAAATATCATAAGAACCAAAGTTTCTGTTGAGAATGCAAACTATTGTAAGTCTGCTACATCACTTGCAAGATATGAATCAATAAATCAATTTTAGCCCTGCCATGGGAACAATTTAAAATACCTATCAATAGAAGGCTAATACAGAGAGCCTATATATTATACTGATACTGTAATAATGAGAAATACATAAATGACAAAATGACTGCCGTACTTCGACCCTGCGCAAGATGATTGATTAAATGTAATTAATTATAAGAATTATATTTTGAAAAGAGCAACTATCTAGTTTCTTGCTGATTGCTGGTAATAGCAATTTCCCGATCCAGCAAGCTAACTTGAATGTAAAATATTTTGAATTGGAATTTGAAATTAAAACTGTCTACACGCTTATATATTAATCCAGAGTGATGGAAATCTTTACCTAGCTGTAAAGATAGCGGGATTAGTCACGTCTTCTTTCGCGAGAGCTGGACCGGTTGGTGCGACTGCGCCGTGACTCGCGATCACGATCACGATCGCGATCCCGATCACGACCTCGAGACTTCTCTCGAGAACTTTCGCGCTTACTTCTGCTACGAGAACGGCTACGTCTGAAACAAGCACATTAATAAGTCATTAGAATGTAAATAATTCTTTATTCAAGTTGGTCTTTACAAAAGTAATAGTAAGATTATTTGCTATAATCCGCGATAAAGTAAATAGAAAATATATATAATGCTAAATATATAGTGGACTATCCGTTTTTTCATATACGATACATGCAGGATTCGTAAAAACTCATGCACAAATCTCCACCACCGCCATTGATTGATTCATATCTTGCAAGTGATGTAGCAAACTTGCAATAGTTTGCATTCTCAACAAAAACTTTGGTTCTTATGATATTTTTGGCTTAAATTGACATTTTTATTAAAACATAATAAACATGTCGTCATTGATTTTTATAATTGTATTCGATTCGATACCTGTGGCCTTAAGAATAATTATTAAATTGGTGGTAGTGAAGCGTATTAAACTACATAAATAGTTGTAGTTGCTTTGTTTGACTTACTAATCACGTAGAGTTTATGCATTAAGTCATATTTATACTTAAATCGCAATAAATAATTGTAGAGATTTTAAAATGTTTCAATGGAACCTACACATTATTCACATATTTCATTTATAATATTAATTTAAAAACAATAAGAAAAAAAAAATTTTTTTATAATTTAATATATTGTAATAATTAAGTTTATTGTAAGGTACCTTGTAAGCATGCTAGGTTTACATCAAGAAGACATCAGTGTTTGTAAGCAACCACTTATGTTAAATTTTAATAGCCTCAATTGTGTGTCAGTTTTGTGGAAAAAAACGCGTTTCATATAAAACGTCTAAAATATCTACACTAGATTTTTTTGACATTTAAAGGGCGAATTACTTTAATCGATTATTCGACTGGCCCGTTGGCAGAGTTACTATCCACTAATGGATAGTAACTCTGCCTTCAGCTCCACGGTTAGCGGGTTCGATTTCCGCTGTGGCCCAACGTTTTCTATAAACAATTTGTTATTTGTATTAACCAGTTGTCTGTCACTCATAACATAAGTAGTATTTTCTTTGGGGATGGACCGCCGTGTGTTTAAGTGTTCCATAAATTTATTATTATTCATCGTCCTCTTGCCATCATCCCACTCTAAGTGGGGTCGGCACAACATGTGGTCACATGATTTGGCTACGTATTTTACGACCGGCTGCCTGCCTGACGTCAACTTACTTTAGTCGTACTTTCCGACCCCTCGGTAAGAAAGAGGGTGGTCTATTCTACTCAGCCGGAAAACACACGGCGGGTCGACTTACTTTAGTCGCCTTTTACGATAGCTCGGTGAGAAATGAGGGCGGTCTATTCTACTTAACCGGATACCACACGGCGAGTCAACTTACCTGAGTCGCCTTTTACGACACCTCGGTAAGAAATGAGGGTGGTCTGTTCTACTCAGCCGGATAACACACGGCGGGTCGACTTACCTTAGTCGCCTTTTACCACACCTCGGCAAGAAATGAGAGTGATCTATTCTATTTAGCCGGATACCACACGGCGGGAATGGTTCCCTATAGATATCTGTATATTGTAAACTAGATAATTATTAAATAAATAAGAGATCCTAGCTGTTTTAATAAGAATTCTAGTTTGGAGAGTGTTTATATAAAATTGATATTTTTTATATGCGACTTCTCCGCTTTTAGGATTCCGTAACACTTGAAAGTGGTTCGCTTTTGGAAGCAACGGTATGGAGTTGTTGCCTCGGCATATATCTACTACGTCTGATCACGGTGGGAAGTAACGTCAACCGAAAGTATCGAGGATGTCTCTCGGCCATACTAACTGAGCAAATAAACCTGCATCTCGCTATTGAACAGCGTCCAGAGAGTAAAGAACAGTTGACCGTTGCCAATAACGTGCTTAAGCTCGCTGCAGACTTGCTCAAGGTTAGTTCGCAATAAAAATAAATATATATATGGGACATTTACACACACGGTCGTCCGTCCCCAAAGTAAGTAACTTAATACTTGTGTTATGGGTGACGGACAACTGGTAGATATACTACATATATAAGTTTAAATACATACTTAAATACAAATACACACCCAGGCTCGAAGAACCAACATGTTGGCCCTCGGCGGGGATCGAACCCGCGACCCGCGGAGCTGAAGGCCATTGGCCATACTAAGTGACGGTGGTCTATTCTACTGAGCCGGATACCACACGGCGGATATTTATTATTATTTTTATTAATTAATCCGATACATACTTCCGTTCCCGGTCGCGCTCGGTGCGCTCGGTGCGCTCGGTACGCTCGGTGCGCTCCTTGTTGCGGTCGCGGTCGCGGTCGCGGTCCCGCTCGCGCGCGGTCTCCCGGTGTCGCCGCGCGCGCCTATCGAGCTCGCGGCCGCCCACGTAATGTCTCCGCCCGCCGCTACGCTCGCGTTCCACCACGCCGCGCTCCTCGCGACGCTTGTCCACAGTTTTCTATAAAAAAAAAAGTAAAAGATAATTTATAGAAGCAGGCGTTACTTTGCGGAATTCCATATTACAAGCAATATAACAGAACTAACTACTTTGCTATAATCCGCACGGGTTAAGTGAATGCATGCAAAGCCAATGTGTATGAAGCAGACAAAATCTATGCACCTTATACATGCAGGACCAGCCACCACATGCACCCCAAGGCGCAATTCACCAGCAACAACGCACACAAAAGCAGCACACACACCCACCACCACAATCTCGACGATCGTTTCGCCCCGAAACCGAAGCATCATAAGGAGGATAGGCTCTACGACAAAAATCGTACTGCGCCGCGCTACCCATCTAATTCCGTTTTGCAAACACATGTAGCAAAACTGGTGAATTGCGCCTTGGGGTGCATGTGGTGGCTGGTCCTGCATGTATAAGGTGCGTAGATTTTGCCTGCTTCATACACATTGGCTTTGCATGCATTCACTTAACCCGTGCAGATTATAGCAAAGTAGTTAGTTCTGTTATATTGCAAGTAAAAGATAATTAAACTTTTAACAAGATTTTATGTTCCTATTGTTAATCGTTGAAGAGTTCCGTCATCTGGAGCCAATCCTAGCAGCAGCATCCGGTCAAGCTTATCACATGCACTGTCATTAGGGTTGGGCCAGTATGTAAAGTTTCAGCTCAATCGGACACCGGCAAGTGGGTCAAATTTAACTTACCAGATTCCACCTTTACATACATACACGGAGGTTAAATAAAAGCTTTTAAAAAGTAAGTAAAGTAGCGGCCTGTTACAATCCCACTGCTGGGAATAGGCCTCCTCTCTCCGTTTCTGGAGAGAACGGTTGGAGCTAAGACCTACCACGCTGCTCCAATACGGATTGTTAGGTTACACATATCTCCACGATTCTCTAGAGATATGCGGGTTTCCTCACGATGTTTTCCTACACCGAAAAGCGTGTGATAAATTGCAATTATCAATTAGACACATGAGTTTTAATAGAAAACTCATTGGTGCCTGCCCGGGTTTATCTCGTGATCATCTCGAAAGATTCGCACGGTCTCAACGCTGGGCTATAACAGCTTCCAGAGGAATAGTAATAGGCCGTTACTTTACTATTTTTATACCTAAGTATTGTTTTTATGCAATTAAATTTGACGTCAACTTAATTTTCTTGCAAAAGAAATTGTACATTCCAACAACTTTCCTGTCTCTAAAAACAGAGACAGGAGGGCTATGTCTAGCATTTGGATATTAAGAGTACTTTACTTTTACTTACCTTAAGATCCGCTAACTTCTCTCGTATAGTAATAAAGCCCAGATGCAACTTCCCTCCAAAGTGGTCAGCCAACCGTCGGTCGTTGTCGTGGATACCGAGGTAGGCAGAGCAAACCTCGCAAACACGCAACTTTTGCTGTTGATAGGATGAGGCCGGCATCGAGTTGCGATACTCTTGTTCAGCTACAGCTTTCTTTTTGCGTAATTCATCAATCTTAAGGGATAGAAACAAAATGTGCTTCATTGAAGTTCGTTTCTTAATTTTTTTAGTCCAGTTTAGTAATCTTTTTACACGGTTTATATTATTTTCACCTGAATGTTTTTTGTTTTGTGACTTCTTTGAATTAAAAAGTATGTTTTGTCATTTTTTTTAATATTTATAATTAAAAAATCCGCGCCATGTCGATATTCTCAAAATCTTTAAAATATATATATATATATATATATATATATATATATATATATATATATATATATATATATATATATATATATATATATATATTTATCCTACAAACAATTTGGCGTCTTATTAACACGTAATTGCATTTAATCTGGCGTCCCCGCACTTTTGACGTCCGAATATCGGACGCCACTTTTTTCAACGTGTGCACTAGCATCCTATAGGTTCTACTAAGCTATAGAACAAATATCGGTAGAAGCCAAAAAGTTGGCTTAGTGGTTGAAATTGTATAATTAATAATTCCGGGTGAATTCGTAGCAGAGGTGCGGCGCTGTTGTAGCGTGTATATTTACTGTCGTATACCACTGTCATGTTTTGACTAAGAAACCGCGTATGTCGCGTCCGCGAATTGCGACGATGCCAGCTCGTCCGATTTGTTTTTTTCTTATTATTTTAAGTAATTTTTGAATTAGAAGACGGAAATTAGATGTAAAATACAAGTTTATACTTACACTTCAGCATAAAAAAATCTGAAACATGCATTTGGCAGTAGGTAGATAAAATAAATTTAAATACTTTAATTCATGCTATTTTACTATAATTAAATATATTTTATACATCCATATTAAAAGTATAAATTCCATAGTCTGTCCGTTAGTCTGTCTGTTACAACTTCATGGCTAATGCGCTTGTCTCTAATGATAAAATAGAGGCTTATATACACTGCGAATGAAATAAAAATGTTATGCCAAACAAATGGCATAAAAACCCGTTTTTCTTACGGGAACGTGAAAAAACACATATTATATTACAAGCACTATAACAGAACTAACTACCTTGCTATAATCCGCACGGGTTAAGCGAATGCATGCAAAGCTAATGTGTATGAAGCAGGCAAAATTTACGCACCTTATACATGCAGGACAAGCCACCACACGTACCCCAAGGGGCATCCACCAGCAACAATGCACACAAGCAGCACACACAACCACCACCACAATCTCGACGATCGTTTCGCTCAGAAACCGAAGCATCATCCGGAGAATAGGCTCCACGACAAAATCGTAATGCATTACGATTTTGTCGTGGAGCCATAGCTTTGCATGCATTCGCTTAACCCGTGCGGATTATAGCAAGGTAGTTAGTTCTGTTATAGTGCTTGTAATATGGAATTCCGCAAAGTAACGCCTGCTTCTCTAAATCATTTAACAAATTATATTATATTATATATCATCGGGGGTAAATGAACGCTTAGGTTGGCGCGAATGAAGTCGAGAGTACTACTAGAATTTATATATTTATCATATAGTTATCGAAATATATTGTTCATGTAACATGTCTAGCTTTATTGTTATCTCTGAATATAATTATAGTAAAATCGAAAGTATGCTGAGTCTGTATGAACATTTATCCCTCGCCACGTCTGTGTGTATGACTTTCTGTTCGCGATCAACTCAAAAAGTACTGAAGTTATCGTAAGTTCTACGACTATCACGCTCTCGAACAAGGCCGTATTGCGGAAAGGCATCGTAACATCATATAACACCACGGATCACTCGGACGCTTGTAGATTACGAGGAAGCCATTGTTTCGCTTGAGACCTTGATTGTATTTAGGTCACTCCAGGATACTCATTCGATTCTAGGTACGTCCAATTGTTGAAGTGTTTGTATAAAAATGCTATCCGTCCATGTCCAAGACAGAACTGAATAAATGTATTTTTTTGTTTATTTACAAGGCACTGACTTTTGTCATAGTGGTCTATGGTCTATGGTCGTGAAGTTACATAAGGCTGATGAATAAATCCTATCATGACAGCATAGTAAATATGAAAGATTCAGCCCTGCGATCACCAACCCACTATTAATATTTCACTTTAAAAAGAGCATTTTTTGATTTCAGTCGTCCATATATTCATATTGTGCTTCTTTTTTTCAACTTTACGTGTAATATTGCTATATAAGTTTTTTTTGTTGATATTAACCTTATAAAGTTTAGTACTGATTGCAACATCACAACTACTTTATTTTATTGTACTGAGATTCTCAGGAAAAGAAAGAGATAGAAACTAAATTTTAGGCTGGCAACGTCGCATTCACACACACAGACTCACAGGACGCACAAATATCGGCGTAGTAGATAATTGTGAGAAGTATATTCAGGAAGCTAAAAGTTCATTACTTTGAAATGGGGTTCAGATATTCTTGGGCAGGATTACAAGAAGAATATTGCGATAAATAAAATTATAAGAAAACAAAATATCTCACGAAGGTTAACATTTAAAAACTAAGCAATATATGCAAAAACATTATAAAATAAGTTAGTACAACTGGGAGACGCCATAATGATGCACAACGTGCATGACGCCAAATGGGTTACGGGATGTATATATATATATATATATATATATATATATATATATATATAAATGTAATTTAACAATCATTGGTACTAAATCTTGGAATATAAATATAGTTTAAAATAACAACACGCTTTAGTTCGCATATAGGTTTTTTTTTCACTTTTTACCTCGATGTACAAACAATTTGTTGGTTCTTCGAGCCTGGGTGTATATTTGTATTTAAGTATGTATTTTTAAATTATATATGTAGTATATTTACCAGCTGTCCTCCACCCATAACACAAGTTTTAATTTACTTACTTTCGTGATGGACGACATTGTGTGAAAGTGTCCCATATATTTATTTATTTATTTTATGTGATATTTGTTTCTGGTAACTTGTTCTATAGCAACTTCATATTAACAATAATCTAAAACAAACTCCCCAAAATCTGTCTGACTGTCGATATTTGATCGATTTTCTCAAAATCTAATTAACGGATTTTTGTCCGGTTTTTACTAAAAGGTAGTGCAATTCACCCGCAAGGTTTAGGTTTACCTAATGTTTACAGTATATTGCGGTTTTACGTAAATTTTGTCGTCGCGTAATTGTAAAACAAACTCGTCTGGTAAGAGCTTTAGTTGCATGCGACGCACAAAACAACAGGAATACACTAAAGTAATGTACTAGAGAATTGTAGATCTATAAAATATTACAAAAAGTCTGCGACGGCGTATCTCTATCATTGACGGTTAACTCACAATAACTACTTTTATGTTCAAAATTTCAATTAAAGCATTATTTTTGTCTAGACGTTCTTAGATAGGTATTTTACAAATACACTCACATAAATAAACACAACAATAAGTATAGATAGATATAGATATATAAATATAAATTTTATAGATATAAAAAAATTTATAGGTTGTACGAATAGTAATATAAACCATGTAAGCTTATATATTTATTATAATTGTTATAGAACATCGAGATTCTTCTGATACAGGCATTGACATGCTTACCAGAAAGTCTCAAAACCCTGTATTTAATTTAAGCATGAAAAGAAATAAACTTGATTATATTTTTCTTTCTGTTATTTCGTTTTGGTTAATTTATATTTTTAACTCGGTATAAAATAAAGGGATTTACGCGATATAAATTTAGTTACACTGATTTCCACGCGAGCAAAGCCGATTAAGTTTATAATAACTTATACTTATATAAACGTTGTTACTATTAAACGATTTCATACCTCACCCATAAGCTTGACACTTTCTTCAACCATGCCTTCCTCACCAAGTGCCTCAGCCCGAGCAAGTTTCTGACCGATTTGTTCAGCTAGCTCATGAACAGCATTTGCTTTCTCAGTCACTTCTGCAGACAACTCTTCCTGGGTTTCTGCCAGTCTTTGCTTAGCAGCAGAAGTACGCCGGTCACAATCAGCGATGAATGTCTCTAAATGTTCTGTTGCCTTAACATATCGATGAACATTAATACTTTTTACAATCATTACTAATAATTTGAAAATTATATTATTATTGTTTGTTATATTATTATTGTTATATATTATATTATTATTGTAATTTAAATTATATTATTGGAGAAAATGGCTATTATAATACATTTATCAACTCGCATTTACTACACAATTTTGTTTCCAATTATATTTTATAATATTATCGTTCAATGATCACAAAGAATTATCTAAAAATAATATTTAGATTTATCCTATAATTATCTCATTATTTAGCTTAAATTATTATTCTTGCTATGTAAAATAGCGTAATGTTTGAAGTAAACTACTGCACAAAAAACAAAATTGGTAAACGGTAACGATTATTTTGGACTAAGACTATCGTGAGTTGTATTCATAGTTAATGTATAGAAGCTAGAATGAGTTCCTCTTGCGATAACGCCGTATAAAGAGCTCATGAATATTGTAGGGTACTAAAAGCAATAACTTCTACTTAAATTGCTTAATGTTTATATTGATAATTTATTGTAACTTCTGAACGACTTCGATACTTCAAAGATGTTCCATAGCTATGCTATTATATTACGGTGCTAAATTAACACACTAAAAAAATCTAAAGTTTAGTATCAAAATAGTAAAATTAAATTAAATCTGTTAAATCTGTATTTCAATGTTTTTATTTTAAAATATCTGGTGAAATTTCCTTCAACAGTAGTCAAAAGAATTCTTATTTAATTCCTAAACTGAAAATTTATCTAACTTTAAAATAACCGAAAAAACTTAATTTAAATTGAACATATCAAGCCACATACCAGAAAGAGCAAAATAGAGCAGTGCTCGCTAGTTGTAAATGTGTATGATAATGTACATACTGTTTGTTCCTAGAAGTATCCATGTAATTTTAACATCTAAAATTGTTT
The DNA here is from genome assembly GCA_947086505.1 of Morpho deidamia. NCBI lineage: Eukaryota > Metazoa > Arthropoda > Insecta > Lepidoptera > Nymphalidae > Morpho > Morpho deidamia. The sequence goes on along the minus strand of CAMTZC010000007.1, from coordinate 8,840,697 downwards.
CAAAAAATGATTTTTTTATTCTACAATTCATTACAAAATAAAATGTATGTATACTTACATCTATGTCATAGAAATAGTCTTTAGTTTTCGATGCTAACTCATAGTCCGCACGGAGAGCCAGATCATGTATTTTAGGACACTCACCTAAATCCATTCGCTGCAATCAAAATTATAAATACATGAAAAGCATGTGTCGATATGCAATCAACAAAATATACAAAAATGCATGAAAACATTTTTGTATATGGGTAAACAGAACATATTCAAAACTTTTTATTAGTTAGTATATATTTTTTTCTTGTACAAACTTGTATTTACTTTTATCAGCAATACTATGGTTTCTTTTGGAACTTATAATCCTAGCAGTAAAGAGATTGTCACATTATTATATTCATTATGTGTATAAAATATAAATAAAATGCTAAGACAACATAATTATAATCCTCAAAAAAATGCCTGATAGGATGTAACTACAGTCAGAAAACTTCAGTTCCATCTATCAATATTCCAAAAATATGCACTCATTTATTTAAAAATATTTTCATAAACATTTTACAATGACTACATTTGTGAAAATTATAGAAAAAAAAAACCTTTGAAAATTGTTTTATAATTACTTATATATTTATTTGTAAATCTAATGTGAACAGATTTTGTACAAAATGTCTGGTTTCAAAATGAAAATACACAAGTGTCAACACCCTGATATATTTGAAAAAAAAAGTTGTTTCAAGAAAATACATACAACATCAGCACAACTGCTCATCCTGTATCACCAGTCATTACACATCAATTTCCATGTTTATAATACTTACAAATTACTGGTATCACCCTCTTGACAACCTAACCAGCCTTTAAAACAACTTCATAAAAACGAAATACAACAATAATTATCAATTGCTTTAAAACACATGAAACACTAAAGTTCTTATATTTTAAAAAAAGGCAACAAAAAAAAATACTAGTTTGCCGTCTATAAACACATTATAATCATAATTGTTTGCTGGTTGTCAAACAGTGACTCTTCCTTTTATGTTTTTAAATGATACTATTTGGCTTTTGTCAGAAAATTATATAAGCAAACAACTCAAAGACAAAATTTACAACTCTCAAGTGTTTTAAACAATTTATTAAATGATATAGTAAGCTCATAATGCCCTGCAATTATATTTATATAAATAATATACTTACATAAATATATCAGACTAAGCAAAACATAGGTCTATCAACAAATTTTATTTATTAAAATCCCAAAGTATAAGTAAAGTACAAATTATACATCAAATAATAGTTGCTTTGAAATAACCATTGTATTTTTTTAACTGGTTTAAATCGGTTTTTAACCGGTCTCTTCAATATTAACCAATATTAACTAAAGTGAAATAGCGACAACCTTTAAAACTTAAACTGTATAAATTTTCAAAGCTTCAAATACTGTTATTGTGTAACACTAAAACAATATTGTCAACTTTGATGTACATATTGTTTATAAAATGTATGAGCATAATAGATGTTGGCACTTCCAAAATCTTCTTATTTCTATTTCTTCTTACTTATAGACCTCCCAAGAAAACCCTCACATTATTTCTCTTAAACAAGCCAAATGTATGACTTGTCACACCATACATATACACTATAACTACACAAACTAAGTGTTATGTTCATTCATTATTAACTATTCAATAATTGAAATATCCCAATGGTAATAATGTATGCAGAAAAACAGAACCTCTAACTTACTAAAGTATATGTTTATAGATAAGTTAAGTATATACTAATTTATGTGTGCTGATCTAATATATCATGTACTAGAGAATAGATGCATGTTTTTAAAAATGTAATATGAATTCAATGTAACTCCTCATTCAGAGTAAGTTTAGGTTCATTTCATTGCACAGATGCAGAAAATGCACAATCTTTAATGACAATAAACTAAAGGGTTATCATTATAAATGCAACCATATCAAAACAAAACTAGTTCAAGTCAATTCAATTTCAATTAATGGCTGCAGGAGTGCATTATTTGCACAGATTACTTAAAACAAAACTAGATACCTTAATTAATAATTATTAACGTCTTAACAATTCAAAAAAAAAATCTTTAAAAAGTCAGTATTCTTTTTTCAACTGACTTTTAGAATTTTCATAAATATTGAAAAAGTCATAGACTTTGAAAAGAATTTGTTTTTCAGGAAGCTTTTAGATGTTTTATTATAATAAATTGTTGTACATGCACTTTTTAGATGGTTTTGTATTCTAGCCACGTAAACAGCATAGTACGTACCAAACGAAGTTACAATCAGCAATTTGTTCTCCCCACCTTAATTTGATTTTTGTTATAATTTTTACAAGTACTCACCACAGCAGCAATAGAAACCGATGAACAAAATTATAAAATTTTATGCCTGGGAGAGAGTTGCATTAAATTAATTCCTGCATAGCAGTAAGAGTACAATCAGCTAACTATAAATGTTTTATACGTACATCTTGGTACTTACAGAACAGCCTAACTCATACAATCTATCCCTCATCTGTTATATTGTGATGAACAATAAAGACTAGTGATGGGCATTTTCTGAAAAGTATATTTCACCACAGTTAATGCCACTCCGACGTAATATTGTCTTACAAGTAAATATTTAATATAAAATTTGCCGGAATGATGGTTTATCATGTTTATTAGGATAATATTCGTTTAAAAGTATATTCAATTACAAAATAAAAAATGGTAAACATTTTCATGTACTTTTCCAAAAATCCTAATACACACATTGAATAAAGAACATTAAAAGATACTAAAACCCGAAGAAGAATCTCTGAGATGAATGTTAAAGATATTTATTAATAGAGGATTAACTACCCATACTGAAATCAATAACTATAATAATATCAAATAATCACAGAAACTCAGAGCACCCAAGTAATAAATCATAGCTATAATACTCACGGTGGATGACAAAATTTCATGAGGACAGCATTGCAGCAAAAACGATTTGCAAACTGTGTCATCATAGAACTTAACACCATGTCTGTCGGCTTCGCCTAAAATAAAAAGTAGTTCTCATATAAACAGAAACAAAAATCCTCGGTTGCTTAATAAGAATACCCACCATTTCGAGCGGTGCCCATTAATTGATCTAACATAGCTCTCATTTGCTCGTGGGCCGACATGGTGATATAATTCCTTTAATCAGAACTAATAAGGAAAATTATTAAAATTAATAATAATATTAGAACATATTTTTTATATGTTCAGAACATATGGTTATTAAAAGAGGAAACGTCGACGAAAGTAGTTTGCCCAGCAAAGCTAGCAACAATACGGCACGGAAAACCGAAATTATTGACAGAAAATGGCGACGGTAGTGTACGTCAAACATCGATATACTATTGATAGTTATGAAATATCGATAGTATCGATAGCTATAAGACAAAAGCGATTATTGATTTATTATTATTTTCCTTATCTACAAACTTGTATCGCGGAGAATTACCAAAATGTAGATGTAGAAGATTTTGAGCCTGGCACACATCGTGTTACAATAGCTGAAAGCTATAGAAGTGCTTGGCGATCCCATGAAGAGGCCTATGTCCAGCAGTGGACGTCCATCGGCTGACGAAGAAGAAGAAGAAGAAGATAGAAGTGCTTTAGGTATACATATTAGTATATGCATATAAACCTATCCCGATGGCTTTTTTGTGCCTTTTAAGCCAACACTCATACTAAATTCACCATCAGTATCGTATTCCGAAGATCCATTATAATAAAATACAGTAATATCTTTGTATTTCAGCATCTACATATATATATATATATATATAACATACATATATCATACATACTATATATCATACATCTGTTCCTACAGAATGTTTTTCGAAAACCAGTAAAATAATAACAGAATGCCGAAATAAATAATAAATGTTGTTGTCTTTGAAATAAAGCATTACAATATTTTGATTAAAATATTTGTCATCGTAGCCTTAAATTATTTCATTAAATTTTTTCATATCTATTTATTTATCAGAAAAAATCGATAGTATCGAAAATATTGATAGTATTTTCGTAACTGTCGATAATTATCTGAAATCAAAATTATCGACGTTTACGTACATTAGGCGACGGTTCTATAGTTTCAGTAGGTCTAGGTTTTGAAAATAATCGGTTTTTTTTAATTTATAAAAATAGACTGTAATCGTACCAATTATATTAATTATCCTCTCTCCTCCTATTTCTTAAACTTTCTTTTTTTATATAAGTACTGAATTGTTGGAAGAAACCAGTGCAGCGATACATATTTTACGTTTTCAAAATCTTGCAACGAGCGTATCGGTGCTATTTTTAATTCTTACCAGTCCACTTTGATCAATCTTTAGTATAATAATTATTTATTTTTAATATTGAATTGTTCATTTCATTTTGCAAACTAACGCAAACTATTCAAATAGTAAGAAAAAAAGATTATTTAGTAACCGATTTTTCCACAGAAACAATTTATTATCGTCTACCGTTGTCTTCTATAAGTTCTATAACTAGAGTATTACCTATGTCTATGACTTCTTTCATATTATAGTGATTATCTATGATGACTTCTATGTCTATGATCGTATGTCACTAACGAATTGTGTTTGTTTTTAAAACTAATTTTAATTTTGAGGTATTCATAATAAATGTTACGCAATACGAGTTATTTATCTTAATCCAACAATTATTTTTAAAAATCTTGATAATATTAGTAACTTGTGTTGCATTTAGCTTATCGTTTTCATACTTGTTAAACTTTTAAAATGCTTAACAATTGAAGACAGTATAAATAAGTAATGACTCAGCTTATAAAAATATTGTTACCTGTGATTCCTAGTGATATTAAGGAAGTGTCTTATACTGGAAAATTAATAACTAAAGATGAAAATTGCTTATTAATATTGATTGCCAGTTACTCAAAAAACTGTGAAATTCTACCTGAAATTCTATATGAAGAAAATGTAATTTATGGATATCATAGCGATCAACCAGCTCAAAATGTATTGAAGAAATGTAATAATAGTATTTTATTACAAAATCTTAAATACCCTAAGATATGTAGACTAGTACTTAATGGTATTAAGAGAATAAATCATGACAATTGCATAATAATGTTTTATGATCATGACAAAATAAAAAATTGTGAGACTCTAAGCTCTAATGATTTTTGTTTGTCAATATTACAAGACTTGATTCATAAAAATAATAGTGAAGTATATAATACAACTATAAACAAACCAAACATTCATAGCCCATATTGGTTGGAATCATCCATGTTTGGTCAACACATATATAATTATATCAATATGATTAAATGGCTCTTTAATACAGCTTGGACGAAAAGAAAAGTAAATAAAATTAATTATATTTATATCTATCACTGTAGGATAACTGTATATTTTCTTATTTTTATGTGATTAATAAATAAATTTTAATAAAAAAAACTACAAGAATTTACCATGAATGTTAGTTTTAATTAAATAGCCATGGCATTACAAGTGGATTACAGATTGCATCCAATGCTTGAATAAACTACAAGCAATGAAGCTTGTAATTGTAGCTGGTGTAATTTTTTTTGCATATGAATATTTTTTTTATTAGTAGCAGTCAAAAATGAATTTTCTAACAATATGAAAAAACAAATTCTTTATTTTCAGATTTCAATAGAACATGGAAATTTTATAATGGCCATTTTTATAGATATATTATTAGGCTATTTAATATTGGAATTGCTAATTTTTGATAAAAAAGAACTTGGCACATTATTATTGGGAATTTTAGAGGTATTAATTATTCAATATGTTTAAATTACAATATAATTTTTCTATTTTATTTATTATTATATTTACCTGAAAAAGTGAATTTCCACATACTATAAGTCTGTTTATAATTGTTTATGTACCATAGTCTTCTGTGGCTAAACTGGAGTTTAAAAAATACTCATATTTATAATTTTTAATGTGTATTATTTTTAAGATATATTAAAATATACAGTTTTATCAAAGTATATCTTTGGTAAGGGCTAAATGAGATCCGTCAATCTATCTGACAATTAAAACGGTTCGATAATAGGGTTAGAAATAAATCTTAATATTAATTCTCAATATGTTTGTAGCAACTTAAATCATCATTAGCTGAAAAATAAAATATGTCTAATCTGTTTTATGAGCTTTTAATTAAATTGCCATTTATGTATGTGAAGGTGGAAAGTTGTAAGTTAATTTTGACCCACTTTCTGGTGGCTGATTGAGCTGAAATTTTACATTCTGTCCCAGTGCCGATGCGTGTTTATAATAAGCATAACCTGATGCTGCTACCAGGATTGGCTCCAGACCAAGGAACTCTTCAACGGTTAACAATAGGGACATGATTTTTTTAAAAGCTCTTTCTATTTGCCTTGTTTTAAAACTATATTAGTCACGAAACCTATATGCGCTCCACATTTCTACCTGTCTAGTAATGCATTGCTTGTTTTGGTATAGTGTCACTAATCTAATGGAATATAGCTTTCTCATTTGCACTTCAGCATCATAGCTTGTTGAATTATTTTGATGATTGAAAGTTTTTTCAGAAATTAGTCAATTTAATGTACTCATTGTTAAAATGGCTAATGGGAGCACCAGCTGGATTGAAATTAAATAATGCATTTAATAAAATGTTAGGAAAATACTTCCTATATCATGTTGAGTTGTGGTGGATATTTTTGGGTTTGTATAATTATTAGATATAAATCTAAAAATTATTTTATTTTTCAATTTTATAATGTACAAGTTTTTAAAAAATAATATATACAATAACTCGGCTGATTAATCACACTGTTTTAATGCATTCATTTTATCAATACCTTTCAGATGTCTCAGGAGAAAAGTTAGATATGATACTGCATGTGTATCAATATTTGGGCTATTTAGGACTCACATTTCAAGCTGCTATAATATCAGATATGATATGTGTAGCTACTTTTCATTCCTACTGTATTTATGTTTATGCTGCAAGGTAAATCTTTCCATTCCTATATCATAACTAACTAAATGTAAAATTGGACCTTTATTTTTTAGAATAGTCGACTTTTTCTTATCTTTTACATTGTTACTGGGCAAGATAACCAAGCACGGAAATTTCATAGAAGGTGCAATATGTGGAGCGTAAAAGACAGAATCTCTACTAGGGTGGGGTAATGCCATCTTAAGGGTGCTTCGTGCAGCAAAACTACTGCTTAAGCTAACAACGGGTATAGGGTTATCTATAATAGGGGTTCTGAAAATGATAATCATTTTAATAGGTAGTAGTTATATGGGTTTGGCACTTGCCTGCTTTCTTCTTTACATAAAGACACTGTTATTACTATTTGTCGTAAAGACTATAAAACATATAATAATTAATTATTTTGTTATGAAAGGCGATTTCAAATAAAAAAAAAAAAAATCTGATTGAGGATTAGATTGGCACAGTTGGTAGTCTACCTAGGTTGGCAGTGTGCTCAGTGGATGGCGGGTTCGATTACCGTCGGGGGCTAACATTTCTGAACAATTTGTTAGTTCTTCGAGTCTGGTCGTATTTATGTATTAATATATTAGTATATAATATTACTGTTTTGCACTACAACAAAACAGATATTATGTATCAGATGAAACACAAAGCGTGGAGTGAAGAATACCTCGTGAATTTCTTAGTCTTTGACCATCTTACCTATGTTTTTATGTCTGTGGTCTATCCTTTTACCTGATTGTGACACCAGCTGGCGCTCCTCTTACCTCCAAAGTTGGCGCTTGTCTGTGGCATTTCATAGCGTCTTCAACCAGCAAGACACTTGTTGCCACGCTTTGTGTTTCATCTGATACATAATATCTGTTTTGTTGTAGTGCAAAACAGTAATATTATGCATCCCTATGAAACACAAAGCGTGGAGTGAAGACCTGTTTGCTATCTGCTGGTGGAAAAAACACAAAGCTATGTGATGTAAATAAAACATAAAGTAGGAAACTTCTACTTTATTGTCATTAAAACTATACAAGTAGATCAATCATCATTTATCAAATAACATAATAGCAATTCAAAATTATTTAAACCAAAAGTAAAAACTTCTAACAATAATCAAAATAAAATTTATAAATCAAAACATTTAACAATTATGTTTAATCTATAATTATATATATATTAGGTTTTCCAGGTAGATTAGAAAAGATAAGGATGTTTAAACTTATAAACCTATAAACTTTGAACCTAACAAGTCAGTATTAGATCTGTTTACTGATTTAATTTCACGACAATAGTGTTTTGTGAAATTATGTATACTCTTCCAATTACCCCTATTCAAAATTTCCTCTACTGGCCTATTTTCTAACCAGCTCTTAGATGCTACTGCTGATCTAATACTACCTGGAGACGCATCAATCTTAGCCTCTTTAAAGATGGTTCTCAACCACCCTGCAATCCTAGTTCTAGATGCAGGCTCCACTGTGCCCGAAAGAGTTATAAATAAACTAATAACCCCACTCTGCTGCCTTCTATCCTCAGAAACTTTAATAAGTTGCAGCACATGCCTTACTGGACAAACTGAACTGTCTGGATGCTGAAGAAGTAGCCATCCGGACTGTCTATTTAAACTGTTATCAGTTTTTGAGCCAAACCTTGGCCATAAAATTAATCTACCTTCCTCTAGAACTATACTGTCATTACCTAATTCTAATAATGTAAGGTCATGAACCCTACGGCCTGAAGCTAATAATAAAATTAAAGCTGTTCTTCTTGAAATATCAAATAAAGTATTAGAGCCTGGTGTACTTAATAACCAATCATATACAAGCTTAGTATCCCATATAGCAGTCTTCCTAACTGGAGGTCTTGCCAAAGATATTGCCCGCAAAATCTGATGTACAAAAAAATCTTTTGAAAAGTTATCAACTGATGTTGCACAGTAAGTGGAAATTGCTGATTTATGAACAAGAATTGTACTATAAGCAAGATTATCCTGTAAAAATAATTTGGCTAAAAATCTAGCTAAATCACTAGCTGTTGGGGCTTTATCATTGATATTATAATCCCTACACCAAGCTATCCATCTTCTAATTGGAGCTTTATATGTATTTAATGTGGAGCTTCGCCAACTACTCTTTAGTAATTCCTTCTCTTCTAGGTTCCAATTTGACACCTTCGAAGCCCACCCCCAACTCTCCATGCCTGTAAGGCTAATTTGCTCACGTCCTGGGGACACTGTCCTGTTGTCTGATCGATGAGGACCCTGTCTAGGTTCTGTATTTGAATTGGATCTTCCAGTGCTCTGGTCCGCAGATCTGGGAGCCAAAAGCATTCCCTCCAGTCTGGTGCTATCAGAATATAAATCCCTGTTGCAGTGTTGAGATGTGCCAACACTCTGGGAATTAGACTGGGAGGGGGAAATACCCATCCGAGTTGAAAATTCCATCTGCGACTGAAAGCATCGCAGAAAACTGCGCATCCATCTCTTATATCTAGAGAAACATAATTTGGAACAACTGCAGTTTCTTTTGTCGCAAATAGATCTATTTCTGGCCTTCCCCATACCCTGAATATAGCCTCCGCGGCTTCGGCTTTTATATGCCATTCTGGTATGGGACGGCCCCTTGAGAGTCTGTCTGCTATGCCATTGAACCTTCCCGGAAGGTAAGACGCCGACAGCGTTATGTTGTGCTGCTCGGTTAATATAAGAAGCCTCATGGCTATCTTGAGTAAATTTAATGAGCGAGTGCCTCCCTGGTTCCTGATATAGGCAACCAATGTTCTGTTGTCCGACTGGACTAAAATGTGGGCATTGTTTAGCTTTGTACACTGGTTGTATATTACTGCATAAACTGCATACATCTCTTTGAGATTTGAGTGCCATCGCCTCTGGACTTTTGTCCAAAGACCCGATATGTAAAAATTGTTTAAATGGGCTCCCCATCCCGTATTGGCTGCATCTGTTGTTAGAAAATGGGTAACTTCTTTTCTGTGCAATGGTGTTCCACTCCTGTCTATGGCGTCCAGCCACCAATTGAGATCCTGCTGTACCGCAGGTATAAGGAACTTTCTTTGCTTCTGTCTCTGAAATTGTTTTAGGAAAATCTGTATCCTTCTGCAGTATAAACGACCCCTTGGAATTGTTATATTTGCAAAATTCAACATTCCCAAAAGGCATTGCACCTCCTTCATGGTACAACTTCTGTGTTTTAGTAGCTTTATCAGTCTGTTTTTTATCTTTATAATTTTTTCCTGAGGCAATATTATCATATTGTCCTGTGTATCCCAAACAACACCCAGATATTCTATTCTCTGAGTTGGGTTGACAACGGATTTTTGAAAGTTCACATGCCAGCCTAACTCTTTCAAAATACTCAGCATTTCCGCAACCTGAGACATTAGTTGTGAAGGGTCCTGACTTACTAACAGGAAGTCGTCTAAATAAACTATTACCCGCATGCCTCTGGCTCTCAGGATTTCCGCAATCCAATTTGAGATCATTGCAAAAGTTCGGGGGGCTGAAGAGAGGCCAAAAGGGAGCACCGCTAGTTCCAATATTTCCCCGTTGTATATTACTGTGTCTGTGATATGTAGTCTGTGAGTTTCTGAAATTGGTAAATGGCAGTATGCCTGGTGAAGGTCTATCTTTACCAACCAATCTTGGCTCTGCAGAAAATTCATTACATCGATATGAGATATTAGCTGAAAATGCTTTGTTGCAACGTAGCAATTTAACCCCTTCAAATTGAAAATCGGGCGATAGCTGCCATCTGACTTTTTTATCAGAAAAATCTTTGAATAATAACCTGGATTTAGTATCCGAGGTTTTACTAGTATTTTTTTCTCTCTCAAATCCCTGATCATTGTTGTCATATTGAGAGTAATCCTCGTTGCATATTTTTGTTTTATACCTTCCCCTGGGTAATGTAAAGGAGGTTTCATCTTTAACGGAATGAGACCCCTTGTTATGAGTTTCAGTAAGCATTGATTGGCCCCTAGATCCTTCCAAGTCTGCACATGATTCTTTAAGCACCCCCCTCTGAACTCCCCCAATTGACAGTCATTTCTGTTTAGAATTGGAAGCATAGTTGAAGGTGCCACTCTTACGAAAGGGCAGCTTTTTTCTATTCATGTCCTTCACCTTCTTATCATAATGGGGTTTTCTAGGAAAAGATCTATGATACTTCCTGTTCTGATGGGATTCCTGAAAAGTTGTTACTTTTCGTTCTCTCAAATATTCTGGTACCTCTAACCATCTATTAGCACCCCCCAGGGAAAGTATAATAGGACTCAACTTATCTCGACTAAACAAATATTCAGAACTTGGTGGAACCCCCTGCAAGATCTGTTTAATATTGACATTTTTAATTTCCTTAAGAATCCTATCTCTCCGTATCTCTATGCACTCAGACCGTTTCCCACAAATAATCTGCATTATATTTTCAAAACTTTTATAGTTCTGTGAACCTGGTCCAAAAACTGCTGTCAATTTTTCATAGAGCATATTAGGAGTGAGACTAGATGGATTAACAGTCATCCAGTTAATTAAATTTTGTAACTCAGTCTTTAAAGAATGTCGCTGTTCAAGGACAGCATTGGACAAACTTGCTAATAAATTCTCTGTAGAAGCTAAATAATCTTTAGTCTTATTAAAATGACAAAGTTCTTCATTAATCTTTAACCCTATAAAACCTGGCGTTGCAAGATAAGACTGCAAAGCTTTCTTATATCTTATGCCCTTCCAAGATGCCATATCAAATTGCTGAAGTTTATTTAACTCCTCAAGCCTATCTATGTTGGCTGCAGGGACAACTACGTTTTCATTTACTTCAGTACTTAACTGGCCCAAAACAAGGCTAGGGCCCGGCACAGGCGACACAGGCCTTTCCAAAAAGGTATCTTGTTGCATACGCTGTCTAACCGAGGCATTCTCAGTATCCTCAGTAAATGACCTTTGATTTAAAAGATATTGCGGTAACTGTACAATATAATCAGAAATATAACTTACCTGATTCATTAACGTGTTTAAACGTGGGTCCGAACAAGTCTGAACACGTCTGCGTTGGGCGTGTCTTGATCGCTTGTTCGGCGGCGGTGATACAATGCCCTCCTCATCTTCCGAAGATGAGGAAGAACTATCACTCTGACTATTTGAACGTTTCGATCTCTGTCCTCCATCCGAAGCGACAGAATCTAAATTACCCTTAACAGGTTCATCACCACTCTGAGAATTCATCTCTTACTACGTCTAAATTAGTTAAAAAAAATAACTGAAAACTCAGTATAACAGTTACCACAAGTCAAAATATCACGCTTTAGAACACTGATACAATAAATATTAACTATTTTCGACTAAATTTCGATTGACAAAAAAAAACTTGTCTTTTCGCGGCGAAATTCACAAAGCTATGAAATGCCACAGACAAGCGCCAACTTTGGAGGTAAGAGGAGCGCCAGCTGGTGTCACAATCAGGTAAAAGGATAGACCACAGACATAAAAACATAGGTAAGATGGTCAAAGACTAAGAAATTCACGAGGTATTCTTCACTCCACGCTTTGTGTTTCATAGGGATGCATAATAGGTATATTTACCAGTTGTCGTGTATATTATATATATAAAGATTTTAATAATTATAGTTTGTGGACACATGACCATGTGTATAGTTGTCATTTATAAAAAAAATATAAAAATTCATGGTTTCTAAATACTTCTATAAATTATGAAAAATAAATTATTGCATTTTCATCCATCCATTGCTCTTGTAAACTGAGTGTAAATTAGTGTAATCGTCTTTGAAATTAATCTAATTATTATTAAATTTTCCAGATTGTTCAATATACAAATATCAGGTTTAATAGCATTACTGAGATTATTTGTGGGAAGGAAGTATAACCCCCTAAGAGGTGGCATCGATTCCTGTGAATACACTAATCAAGAGCTTTTTGTGGGAACAGTGGCATTTACGATACTGTTGTTATTATTACCAACAACTCTTATGTACTATATAGTATTTACTATGGTAAGTAACAGATTTCTTCTCTCTGCATTTCGCAACCTCGCCGATGCTTCTGCGCTCGCCTGTCCCGCCCGGTGACGCTGTAAAAGCTATTAGGGCTAACAGCATACAGTCAATAATTTATAGAATTAGGCGTTACTTTGCGGAGATCCATAATACAAAAGTAATAATAAAATTATTTTGCTATAATCCGCGATATAGTATATAGAAAAAATATATAGTGCTAAATGTATAGTGGACTATACGTTTTTTCATACCCGTTACATGCAGGATTCGTAAAAACATATGCACAAACCTCCACCACTTCCACCACAATACACAAGCACTACACAGGTTCACTATCACAAACTCAACAATCGTTTCGCCCCGCAACCGAAGCATCATCAGGAGATAGACTCCACGACAAAATCGCAAAGCGAAGCGTTATGCAAACAAGCATTGTTATATAGTAATCGGTTCATCCCCACCTTTACCTCTGAACACGTGCAACAAGCTTGAACTTGAAACATTTATCTGATCGTTAATGAGGGTGCCATTGTTATGCTTAATGATTTCTAATTGTTCCAAAATATTCAATTTTAAGCTTTTTTACAGTTTTTTACACTTTTAGCATACAGTCAGTTCGAAAAAAAAAATAGATTTCTTGTTTTGATGAAACATAATTCATTTACTTATTGGTGCCAACGATACGAAATTAAATGTATCGACTGATCATTTGTACGTAATATATTACTTTGGCATAATTCAATCTTTTTAAATATTTAAAAATGTATTTTGTAAGAAAATAAATATAATTTATTTAAGATCTAGTTTTGTTAGTAATGGTTGACTGACCTGTCGCTGTGCAGTTGTTTAAAAAACAGGAGAAAACAATAAATGTTATTTTTACTTCCTTCGCAACAGCACTATTCAGTTTTTAGGTCAAGGTTATTTTTCGTTTCGTGTGTCGTAATAGTTTCGGTCATAGATCCCTATAAATCGTGTTTAGATTTTAGAAAACCGTAAAATAATATCCCGTGGCTAGAGTATTTAATAGAATTAACTGTTTTTTTATGTTAGCTTCCAATATGTGTAGCTATCTTGGATTAAAAGTAATATCCTTGGTACCACTCTGAATAGTGAATATCGATAGTAACACTAGTCATAGCTTATTTTAAAAAAGCTAACTATCTTTTTAAGTATGAATCCGGTTTTTATGATATGATAATTTGCAATTTCGTCGTCTATCTCCTATAGAATTTATCTCCTGATGTTTCGGTTAAGGAAAATGATTGTTGAGATCGGGGTAATAAATGTGTGCAGTGTTAGTGTGATGGTTCGCGGGTCGCTACTTCGATTCGTGCCGTGGGCCAAGGTTAAAAAAAAATTATGAGGCCCATTGCCTTCTACCAGGATTCAGTTCGGTGACTTTTCATATGATACTAGGTTTTTTTTTAATTTATTTAAATAAAAGAAATAAAAGTGATTACAAAAATACATACCAAAAATCAACGAGATTTGTCTGGTGTGTACTACAGTTAGCGTCGATGGGACATAGATAAGGAGCTCGCGACCTTGGCTTGCAGCTATGCTATTCACTTAACGAGCGACTCAACAAATTATAAAAAACAGCTCTCACTTAGTTCGTTATACACAGGTTGGTCAGAAAATATGTTTTCAATTAGATTTTATATTACTTTTGTTTATACTATTTCTAAAAGTAGCATCCATATTATTTAATAAACGGGGAATTAGGTATTGAACGGTTCTATTACCATATAAGTTTGTAGATTTACTTATTATTAAACGTTGGTTAGTTTGTTGACGGGTTAGGATTTTGGGATTAATTTTATGTTGTATGTTGGAATTAAAAAATTCTTCTTTGAGCAAATTGTACTGAAATATAAATTGGACCGGTAGTACCTTACAATGTTTTAACAAGTATTCTTCATTATTTTTACAGATTTTTTCTAATGTTTTTAGATACTAACTGTTATAATATTTTTACTTGTAGATTTAGAATACGGTTTAGATAAGTGTTAAATGTTCTACCGTAACTGCTAAGACCGTAGGTTATTATTGAGTCAGATAATGCGTTGTATAACATTATTAGGATTTTATGGGGTATTTTATATTTTATGATTTTTAAGTTCGCAAGGAATGATCTTAGTTTATTACAAACAGCATTTATGTGAGGTTTCCAATTGAAATTTTTGACAACTATTAGTCCTAAGTAAGTGTGATTTTCAACGGTTTCAATTATAGGGCAGTTGCACTTACTTATATTCCCATGAAAACGAAAGTGATTGTGAGCCTTTAAACTGTTACTTATATCATAGTAAGTTTTAGTATACGGTGATCGTATATGTAACAATTTTGTCTTATTGGAGTTAAGAATAAGACCATTATCGTGACACCATTTATTGATGTTGTCAAAATCAAATTGAAGTTTGTCTAAGGCGTGTCGTACGTTCTTATCAGAAACTAGCAAGCACGTATCATCCGCATATTGATACGAGGTACAATATTTCAAAATATTGTGCATATCATTAACATAAGCAAGAAAGTGCAGGGGACCAAGAACAGAACCCTGGGCAGTTCCTTCTTTAATTGGAAAAATGTTGCTTATAGCGTTACCTACTTTTACATAATGTGAGGGTATATAGGATACGTTATATAACAGCAGATTTACATAAAATACGTGCATATTAAAATTTTCTTTATTTTTCTAGTTTAGAGTACTGTCTCTATCAGTGCAATATATTCTGGCAAGGATGATATATATGATACAAATTTCACCGTATTACGCTGCGTTTTTATGGATAACACGATCACCAAAAATTGCAGGTATAATTATATTTCTAAACACTAAGAATATACGTCAAATTATGAAACACTCATATTGATTTAAAAAATACCTTTTTCAGTACTACAATATGATTCTTAATATACATAGTGGTATCGACGATACGGCATACGTTTGTTCAATTTACAGGACAAAATAACATTACTGTTTTATTTCCCCCGTAATTCCCCGTAGTTGTACCGTATTTAGGTCAAGGTCGGAATAGATTGATAGGGTACGGTCATTAATCTATATAAATCTTGTTTATTTTTTTTAAACCTGAAATAATTCCTAAGTCACTAGTCACAGTAAATAGTTCACTGAATAAACTGATTTTTTTTATATAAGGTGCTGAGGTGTGTAGGTACCTTATATTAAAATGGTCGTATGGTGGATACCATTCCGTATATTAATAATCATATGTAATATAATATGACATGACTATCCAAGCGAACTACCTCACAAGGCATGATCCGTTATGTCCTTGCACCATAACACACGTTGTGAACTTGTCGGGTAACTTGCTTAAATAACGCAATAATCTAATTTGCTCTTTAAACCCAAATCTTTATTTTTATCAATCAATAGCACGCTTAGTATTAAAATGACCGTATTCAACAAAGTTGTTTTTTTGGCAACTTGAAACCAAAACTGCACCTTCAAAACTCGTGAGTGTTAAAGTCCCATAATTTGGAAGAGCAACAAAACACTAGTTTTTTAAGTTCGTAGCGTGATGTCATAATTTTTTTTATATATATGAGACAATTACACACACGGCTGTCTGTTCCCAAAGTAAATAACTTAATACTTGCGGTACAGGAGACATACAACTGGTAAATATATACAAAATTTTAAATACATAAATACACAGATTTGAAGATCCAACAAATTGTTTTTAGAAAATGTTGATCCTCGACGGCAATCGAACTTGCCACTCGTGGATATGAAGGCAAGGTCACCATCAACGAGCCGGCCAAGACATTGAAATAAGGATTAAAATGTATCTAACTCAATGAAAACCCAATTTGAAATTCTCACACTTTAATAGAAAGCTTGCGATATACCCTATAATACATTCTGTCGTGTATATTTGTTTCCGTATTGCAGGTAATATACTAATAGAAGAAATTAAAAATGGCTCGCCACTTATTCTCAAAATTAAATTATACAACAAACCTTTTGGAGAACTTATGTCGCAATTTACACCACCCGCCAAAGTGCCGAAACATTTTGAATGGAGTAATATCGTGTCGAATGTTATTACAGGAAATCAAATAATTTAATATGGTAATAAAGAAATAAAACAAAAAAATCTGCCTCGACTTACTTTTATTAATTGCGCACAAAAATAAAAATTGTCTGATCACCACCCATTGTGAGTGTATAAATGCTTACTTACTTATACTATTTTGCAGCAGACTGGGCTATTATTATTAAATAACAATTATGTGGAGGCCGAGACAAACCACTCAAACAATTTTCGACATATAGAGGCATTTACATGGACGCTTCTGTTCATGTATGTCACTACCTTAGGTAATTATTATTGCTGCAAAGAGTATCTAGAAAATATCTATTGATAGACAGAAATTTCTTATAGGATAACAGAAACTTTAATACCTTTTTACTATACAGAACCCCAATTATTTAAAAAGTCAACTGTCTCATAAATAAAAATCTTAAATATTCTTTATGTTCTATCAGAATTTGTTTTTCCTTTTTTTATTCTTTCTCCAAAAATTTCAATATTTCAATCTTTAAATAATTATAACACGATAGCTTTAAGTAATAGAGTCCGACGAAAGGACATAATGATTGTCGTCGTAAGGATGTGACAAATGTTCGTAATCAGGACATCACAAGTGTATTAAGACATATCCGGCTATACGCCTTATTATTTATGGCCTGTGCAAATAAATTGGAAAAATAAGTACGTAAGTCTTAATTATCTGTACTCAGATATTTTATCGGTCTTGACTTTACCGGCACGGACCGTAAATAAAACAATGGATCCAATGGTATCAGTGCACATCAGGATAACAAATTCTGATAATTTCTTCTTTTAATTCTTATAATGTTGATAGGACTTGAAAATTTATAGAAAGATGGAAGAACTTGTAAAATATAATTTAAAAACATGGTAATCAAAAGGTGAAAAGTATTTACTTTAAGCGACATTATGGAAGAAAATACTAATCAGATACATTTCTATTTAAAATTGGACCAAAGATATTATCTATGATTTGATTTATTTGTTAATAAAAACACGATCTCAAACGATGCAGAAAATACTGATCTTAAATATTTATAAATAAAGTAGTCTAATATTAGTTATTGCTTTAAATGTAAATAGATTTTCACCTGTCGAATTATTTCATTACAATGAATATAATAATTTCATGTGCCATAAGGACAGTAAATTGAGAAGTTTATTTTTTCATTCCTTGATGTATAAAACAAAAGAATAATTAGCAGAATTTTACGTAAAAACTATAGACAAAATATATTGCATACAATTTTCATTCACATACACTTAAGCATAAGAATGTTTTATGTGATTTTTATGACTGGATATTTTCTACGGCAAGATATCGGTGATTTTCTAATAATTCAAACGAGTGTAAACCATAGACAAATAAGGTACATCTTAGTACATTAATTTTTTTAAACATTCACAATGCATTTTCAGTAATAATAAATAGAGATTATACCACAGAGGCACTATTTTAATCATCAGTATTAGATGATCGATGAATGCAGGAATGTTTTCATGAACTGATATGAAAATACGATATGAATTTAAAGCATAATGTAAACGCGACAAATTAGTTACGAGTGAAATCAATTCAAACCAGTTCCATTTCACGCTATATTTTCATTTGAGGTGTATGATTTGACGTTAATCCATAAATGCATAAAAATATTATATATTCAAGCCTAGGCAGTGAGTATAACTAATACCTACAGAAAGTATTGAAAATTTTGTCATTCCTTCTTTAACAATAACAATAAAATAAATTATTATACTTAAAAAATATTTTCGCGTTATGAATATCCAATATAAGATTGACATTTGAAGAGCTTGTCTTAATTCATAATATCTCATTCAAGGTTCGATCGCAAAATATTATTTTAAGATAAGTTTAAAAATATATATAAAGTATATTAGTAACGGTTTCATGGGGTAAGTATATTAAGATCTTCTCATTTCGCTTTCCACACTAGTTATTTTTTCCAACACAAACAATAATTACATAGAAGGAGACTGCAATGATTCAAACATCTCTGTTAGTCACAATTTAGTTACAAAAGAGGAAACTTTAAAGAACTATGCAGTACAGAAATGAGATGTTATTTAGACAGTGAAATATTTAAAACTACGCGCAACGTTATAAATTAATTACATATAATGTGTTAAAATTAACAGCATATAAATAATTTCATAAGATATACATATAAAGAGCTCATACTTTATATCAAAACTCTTATCGAGCCCATAAAATTCAGCAATGTATATTAACGATCGTAAGTGTTACTACATTAAATATTTACAAAAATTGAATATTCAAAAATATATATCTACGTAAGAATAAATATTTTATGGGCTTTTTATATCGAAAATTGTTTGTACACTCAAATATTGATATTAGGCAAATCCTTATTTTGGGTGTAGCAATTTATAGTGAGACATGCTTGAGATTACAAACAGATGGTTAAATTAGTGATAGTTACGTTGATAACCTGGCAAATAGCTCGTTATTCACTTATCAATACCAAAAAGTTTTCATATTCCTCGTGTCTCACTGTACGTCTCCGGTGGGTAAGCCAAATTTTATCTCTTTACTTTTATATAAATCTCTACACTATTTTCTTTATCATCACAGATAACAATAATATTAGGAAAGTGTGATTCCAATCACAGTCCATTAGATGGTTTGAAAACACGCGGGGGATAAACATGAAGCAATGTAAATTTTGTTTATAGTAAAATACTATATAAGCTGACGCAACCGCGAGATGACAATCGGCAAGTTTAGTTCTTGAGTACACACCTGTAGTCCTTATTTACGTCCGAGTTTGCATTTGGTGAATGCTCTTTAGGTCTAACTGTACCACGACACGATGCTAACTTTGATTCCAAAGCCTACAATGAAGAAAATCGAACATGAATGATGTTAATATTAGTTAGTGAAAAGATATATACATGTGTCGTTAATGCCTCCACCTGGTAAGCAAATGAATATTCTAAACAAATTTTGCAACTAGCAAACTTATATTACCTTAGGTTTCAATTTTAGTTACTTAGTTTTTAAATTTTTTAAATTGGAAATGAATATAAAGTAATGAGAAATTTTGTACCAACCTTTTGAGAAACATGGTATACTTCAAAAAGTTACAGCAAAAAGTAAAGAAACAATAATATATTTAATTAAATAAAGCTTTCGGGTTGCTGCGAGCAAATATATTTATGATTCCGCCAGCTGATAAACTTCTCAAAAGATTTTACTGATTCCACAATGGCAGTTTAGACTATTTTAAAACGCAAAAGAACAACAATTTATTTAATATTTAAAGGGCTATGTATAAATGAAAAAAAAACAACCAAGGTATTTATATGATCATTAGTTGCAAAGTTCAATATACGATAAGAAGCTAAGAATGATGCAAGTATATGAAAGTCGAGACTAATACCGTTACCATTTATTTAAATATTTTCTAATTAAAGCGCGTACACAAATTTGTACTAATAATCATTAATATTAATTTTTTAATATTAAATTACATTATTTATAAAAATTATATATAATTACAACTAATCAATTCCATCTACAAAGGTTTCTCTACACCATATCTTACAAGATATAGAAAAAAATAATTCAACTTTATTAAGTTTATATTACTATACTACGAATATTTGCCTATCAATAATATTTAAAAAAACATGCAAGAACATGTCAAATCACTGCTTTTTAGGTACTCACAGGCGATGCAAGCGTCGTCTGTATCCAATTCCAAAGCGAACATAAAAAACAACAATATATAATGTAACTTAATTTTTGTAAAATATAGTGTAGCAACCCTAATCATACGACTTCCGTATCATCAACATAACTTTGTTATTATTTTTGTCAAAATTGTTGCCTGAACATTTGTTTCCCCTTTCCTTGGTCCTGCCCTTTCCTAAGAAAATTCTCTAGACCTTCGCGAGATCTCACGATGAAAGATCTTCTTAATTTCCCGTTTTCGTTTTGATAAGATCTTTCAAAAGGTTGTTCGGATGGTCTAAGTGTCGAAAGGGGCAAAGGTTTTTGCGAGTTGAGTTGTTCGGATCTTGAATATTGGCGTGTATATTCCATTGACTTTCTGTACTCTACTGAGTCGTCTGCTAAGTCACTATTTCGGAGTTTCTTTTCAAATTCAGCTCCGACTACATCTGACGGATCGTTACGTTCAGACAGTGTCGGTACGTCACACGAACATTTGACCTTACCACATTCACGGCAAAGAAACCTTTCTAGCTGCAAGCAATAAACAACATGCATTCTACAAAATACACATCGTGCAAGTAAAAACTACAAGGCAAATCTACAGCACTGCATGATTACGGATAGCCAAAACATTCATTTTCTTTAAAAAAAGGGAAAATTCTTTAACTTGCTTTACTTCGAACCAATGGCAAAATATTAGAACTAAGAGAACAACAGAAGTTACGACCTTGAATGGCATAGCTACAGTGTTATGGTAAGTTACAATGCGGCTAATCGATACATTCTATGCGGACTTAAGAATAAAATTAGAATATGCTACAATAAGTTACGTTGCATAGAACACATTTAGTTTACTTTTCGCTGATTAACGAAAATAATGGTGTAATTAAAAATTTCAAGTCAAATATGTACCTTAAAATTTTCTATTAATAGTAAAATAAATCAATATGTAACGACATAAAATTATTTTATAAAACCCTTTTATTATGCAATTGGCAATTATTTTAAGGCGCTGAACAGAGCCAAATAGGCTGACTTTAAACACGTTTTTAACAAAAGCTATAGGGATGACGATTAAAAGAAAAATATATGTTAATATACATCATATCTCAGAGAGAATGTAAGATTTCAAAACATGATTACGATACTTTTTTTCGATAAAAAAAATTGGTAAATAGACCTCTGATTTTTACTTTGATCGTAAATATCTCTAATATTTATCAACAAAAATTGGTAAAATTAATAAGACTAATAAATCATTATAATATAAAGAGAATGTAAGATTTTAATTTTGAATTAATTAAGATATTTCATTCAAATTAAATATTTTTTAGAAAATAGCAAAACTGAAACGAGTCATCGTCTCGCTTCTCTTTTACATCTACGAATATAGACAGTGACCGCTGAGGCGCGCTGCTATACGGACGTGTGCCGCTAGCTGCCGCCTTTTGTGACTATTCCTTGTTGATAATATGTCTTTTTTTAGGTGTTTAGTTATAGTTTCAGCATACTTAGTTTTATAAGATTAATTAGACATAAGTTTTTTAAATAAATTGTACAAAAAAAGTTTGGATAAAATAGTATACACCTACAATGGGTGTTAAAAAATTAATTTTGTCGCTACGCCGTCGCAGAAATTGTGGGCGTGGCTTATATGCCGAAATCTGAATTTGCGCCAGCTCTGTTCAGCGCCTTAAGTTAAAAATTTCATTTTTTTTATTTATAAGGGTAAAATGATTGAGTCGAGTCTTTTAGGATAGACCATTATTTGTTATATGCAGCGAAGTATATACATAGAGTTATTAAACTAGAGTAGGGAAGCCTAAGGCAGGCCTGTGCGAGTGTCCAATTAATAATAAAAAAGAGGGTAGTTGAGAGACATATACTTTGTTTGACGAGTATCACACATTCGCGGACAAATATTTATGGCCCATTCTTAACTTAAAAGCTTAGAACAACGTTGAGTTGTTACGCACGCGCAAAAATGAGAGACAGATAAATAGCCTCATTTGTTTTCTCTTTTTTTTTAAGATGGACACATTATAGGCTGGCTTTTCTACTCTAGTATAATAACTTTATGGCAAATACTTAGGTAGCAGCACCAAATGTAACAACAATATTAAAAAATGTATCTGAAAGTGCTTGGTTAAAATATGTAATGAGTTGCCGTGTTTATTATATATAAAATAAAAATAGATGACGTTATTTACATTGTCCCTGTTTGTTTCAAATAACTATAAACTCTATTACAAGATATCGTTTTATATTATCTTAAGTCGAGTAATACACGTTATTTAATTTTTTCTGTGATTGAATAGTTTTTGTTAAAATACTCTAATTATAAGGATTAATATTAACTGCTTTTATAATATTATACTGCTTTTTCTATAAATATACGTAACAAAATCATTTACGTAACAAAGGCTTAAAGTTATTCGAAAATCTCAACTAATTCCACTTCTCAGATTTAAACAAAGAAGATAGAGTCTCGACGTATAATCAAGAGAATGCTTTTAGCACCAACATCCGGATGGAAACTATTATAAACGTACGAAATTTGAAATAAATAATATTCTTATTTCATCTTTTTTGTACTTTTAAGCAAATCTTGTTTTAACTGAAATATGCCTATATGTCTATGCTTTGTATATTATTTTATATTTTTTACAAAATATGTAATAATATAAATACCATATATACCAATATAATACCATATATAAAGTAAAGTATCAACAAGTCTTAAATATATAAATATATATTTTATTAAACACTACAAATAATATATTATAAAAATAATTTAATACACTAAATCTACAACATTATATATTAAAAAATTGGTATAATTATAATATACTACATATACATAAAGTTCTTATATAGATCATTGTTACTCAATAATTATTTTTTGTTTATATTTAAAACATATCATTTAAAATAGGTGCACCAGTTTTGCCCCAATTGAGTTCCACTAAAACTAATAAACATATTAAAAAAACTACTACAACTATTGAAATATAATACATATAACTTACCCCTACTTTTCGAAGAAGATCACCCACTATGTTTATGGCTGAAACTCTGGACGACGGTGTCATAGCATTTCCATTGACTTCACCTATAAGAAGAGAAACAACAACCTTTTCTTGCTAGCCAATAAACATTTTTTGAAATAACAATTTTAATATTAGCTTATTAATTATGAACTAAATATATATGACAAAAATTGCCATAATTCAAATTACATTTATAACCATATAAATTTGGGAATCCTAAAATGTATCTGGTTTCAATAAGAAATAACTAGTTTCTACATCTATCAATATAGGTTACAGTTAGTGGAATCATTAATTTTGATTGACAATCGTTTTTATAACATCCATCACAGCACAATAAATTAATTTTCCAATTATAACTCACTTTATTTTTTATTAACTATCAATTTGTGGTTCGTACTCAGCCGCACAGCAAATATCCATAGCTAGAGATCTCTATAATCTAATCTTCACATTTTTTGACAACTTTAGGGAATATGGTAGAAATATACCTGAACTAGGAAAAATTATGAACATAGTCTTTGAGAAAAGCCTAGGAACCTCTGGATTAGAGACTTTTGGGATATGGATGGAAGGCGAAGTGTTCTGTTCTAAAAGGGTTTCAAGATCATATGCACTTTAAGGTACAGAACTTAGGAGGCAAATAAAAATTTAACTTTCCTACGTGTTTTCAACGAATGCCGCAATGTGTGTAATAATCTAATTAAGAACATCCATCTGAGTAAACAGTGAACACATAGCTTAGACCAAATTATTACATTCTCAGAGGGATTATAATAATTTTCTCATAGACTATAAATTTTAAAAATATCAAAAGTATGAAAGTATTTTTACATTTGTATCATTAGTATTTTTTAAATATATTTTTTTGATGAGTGGTCTTTGTAATACTTTCAAGCTGCAAATGTACTGGATTGAGTAAAAGTAAAAATTAATTCACTATAATTGTGATTACTTTACCTAAAATAAGACAAGCTTATTAATTAAAACTTAACCTAGATATTTATAGAAATTATTGTATCTTACATACATATGAGATAATCCTTATTAAACTGAGATTATTATATTCCTTTACAAGAAATATATAATATATAAATATATTATAACATTAGATATTAACATTTAATTAAAAGAAAGAATTATTAAAGTAGACCCTTAAATTAAGTAATATTTTCCTACTTGTTTAATGATTTAGAGAGTAGAGAAGTATATTTACCTGTAGTCATATCATAAAGAAATCAGGCCTTATCTAGAAATATAAACTTACGTTTTGCTGGTGATGTTATAGATGTTTGTGTTTCTATTTCAACCTGAGTTCGTGTTGGATGTCCGTTGCATAAAGGTTCATTTGTACTACTTTCTTCTTTTTTTAATATTGGAATTTTTTCTATAACTTTTAATTCTTGTTTAAGATCTATAACATATTTAAGCATTCAAATATAATTTATAAAAAAAAACTTACTATTTTGAAAATCTGAAATGATCTCAATCATCTTAGTATTTACAAAAATTTGAATGCTATTATCATAAAAAAAAAACAAAAACAATTGAATACAGGAGATCACATATTATCAAATAAATCTGATACTACTTGAAATGAAAAATTAAACTAAGATTTATACCTCTGGCTTCATCTGTAGCCCTTTGCAACTTTACCCTCAAGTTCTCAATTTCATCAACTTCACTTTCTAAAACTGCATTACGTTCATATG
Source organism: Morpho deidamia (assembly GCA_947086505.1). NCBI lineage: Eukaryota > Metazoa > Arthropoda > Insecta > Lepidoptera > Nymphalidae > Morpho > Morpho deidamia. The sequence goes on along the minus strand of CAMTZC010000007.1, from coordinate 8,815,099 downwards.
CCTGATTTAGTAGTGTTTCTATACATGAAACTGATTCTGATATAATTCTGCAGAAAAATAATGCATATAATATCACAGATTGTTTGCTTTAAAAAAATCAGTACATTAAGGAATTCAGTTATTTGAAAAAGACAGCATTTTTTTTAATAAAATATATATTGAATAATTGAGGGATATCAAAATTTCATTTCTCGACTGCATTGTAATGTGAAAAGCAGCATAAAGTACAAAATCTTTTGAATTATCTCAAGTGTTCAATGGATCTCATGTATCCATTATTACATGTTAAGGGGATAATCCATAATGTGCCAAAACTAGCTAATTAATATAATAAAATAGCTATTAATTTTTAAAAAGATAGTTAATGCATCACACATTATTAAACATAGTACTTGTTGTATCTGTGTGTCTGTTCACAATAAACCTAAAACAAGTTTTTGTGTTTATTAGTTTAAAAAATTAAAAACAATGCATAAGACATATGAGATGAAGCAAACATTTTATCATAGGAAAATTCCTCTTTTCTAGGCTACATAACAGGATAAAACACTACTTTCATTGTAAATTTTAAACAGTTGACACACAATTTATTTAGTTCAGATGGATAAACTATTAGCTTTAAATATTTAAATATTGATAATCTAGGGATATTGGGTTACTTTGGGATATGCATAAAAATGTAGTATTAACATAGATGGAACACACAACTGATTCATTTAATTTATTATAATGTTAATTAAGAGTTCAAAATCTTCAGATGTCTGAAAGAAACCAGCTCAATACATTTAATTAAAAGATTCTATAGAAACCTAAAAATGAATGAAATTTTAATCAATGAATCTGCTACATGTTTAATCTGTGTATGAAAACTCTGAAGAATTTTTAACAAGTGTGATATTGATACAAATAAAAATAAGCATTTTCAGTTTTCTCTTACCTTTGACCTCTTTCCAAATCATCATTTTTTTGTTCTAATTCTCTAATGTATATTGCTTGCTTTTCCTTATCTATTTTGAGTGCCTGAATTTCATTTTCTAATGCATTTGTTTCATGTTGACTTCTTTCTAGTTTAGTCTGAATTCAAAATTTGAAACATTTATCTATCTTAAGCAATAGGTTAAAAATATTTATATTCAAAATCAAATAAATATATGAACAAATAATATATAAAGTTAAAAAAACTAAAATTACAACTATTGTTATTTTAATTTTTAAGTTAAGTATTGAACTGTCATTTAATGCAATGCCAATAACATGCCTTATGACCTCATCTTACTTAGTCATTAACAGTAATAAACGCATCAGAGTCTATCAAACATACCCTAAGCAGATCAATTTCATTCCTGAGACGTTGGTTTTGATGTTCAAGATCTCTATTCTGTTTTTCAACCTGTGCTAGAGACGCCTCTAATTCCTTTTCTAACTGAGCCGAGTTTTCTGTGTATTCGTCCAATTCTTGCTGAATGTCCGATGACCTATGATAACAAAATCAATATTGAGTACAAATTTCACTTCACAATAACACTTCTTTGCAATATTATGATGTTTTATCATACTTTTGTTCGTAATATTTTGCTTGCTCTTTCCAATATTCCGCTGAATCTAAATCTAACTGTTTCGGAGATTCCATATTTTAAAAACTGATAATGATATTGTAACTGTCACACTTATGAATAATTTAATTTTGTAGGACTGTTATTGTACATATAGTGTTTTTTATTTTAATAGTAAGGGATCGTTTTATGTGGAAATTCTTTAGATCTTTTGTTATTTTTTCAAGAATCAGCCATCATAACTTGAAACGCAAATTGTGACACAACTTCCTTGATACAGCCCTTCAAAACAAAGCTCTTATATTATAGTGTATTATCTATGACAAAGCACAGACTAAAACTTTAAAATATATATTTAAAATTTTAGGTATAGAGTTATTATAATAGAGTAGAAGAGCCAGCCTAAAATGTATTCATCGATTATAAAGAGAAAGCAAATGAGGCTTAATATCTTTCTCTCTATTTTTTAGCGTGGGTGAGAAAACATCATTTTACATAAATGCATATAAACATAAGATCAAATTGGAGTAAAACTTAGGTGCTGTTTATTTTAAAGTATATTAAACTGAAACGATAAAATGACGTGCATTGTGAGTAAAAAAAAAGGATTCTGAACATCAAAATCAAATTCAAATTCAAAATATTCTCTCTGTGCTCTGCACGTGTGTAAATTGTGATGTGTAATTAGTCAAAGATATATAGAGTAGAGAGAGTAGAGAGTATATTGAGTCTCATATTCCCTCTCTTATTATTTGTCTTATAGGTAACCTTTACCTCTCGTTCGCACGGACGTAAAAATTACGTCGCGTTAAAATTCCACAATAGGCGTTATAAGAAGTTTCGTATGGTATATTCAGCTTAACGCCCTCGCTCTAACGACTAAAATGGAAAACTGCAAGATAAAAATACGACGCGATATAAATACGCTGTCGTGTGAACAGATACCTGGATACCCATTTGTTTCAATTCTGCGTAATTTTTACGCGCGATAAAATTCATCTCGTGCTAACGAGGGGTTACCCCTAAAATAAGTAAGTAGTTATCTAAAAACATAAATATTTTTTTTTCCTATTATATATATTTTTGAAAATTACATTTGACAAATGACAAAGTACTCTTTCAAAATATGATAATACTACAAATTTTCTCGTTATATATTTTTCAACAGTAAAAATATAGATATTTACTTTATTATATGATTTTGAAATAATTTATAGAATTAGGCGTTACTTTGCGGAGATCCATAATACAAAAGTAATAATAAAATTATTTTGCTATAATCCGCGATACAGTAAATAGAAAATATATATAGTGTTTAATGTATAGTGGATTATCAGTATTTTCATACCCGATACGTGCAGGATTCGTAAAAGCACATGCACAAACCTCCACCACTTCCACCAAAATACACAAGCACTACACAGTTTCACTATCACAAACTCAACAATCGTTTCGCCCCGCAACCGAGGCATCATCAAGAGATAGACTCCACGACAAAATCGCAAAGCGAAGCGTTATGCAAACAAGCATTGTTATATAGTAATCGGTTCATCCCCACCTTTACCTCTGAACACGTGCAACAAGCTTGAACTTGAAACATTTATCTGCTCGTTAATGAGGGTGCCATTGTTATGCTTAATGATTTCTAATTATTCCAAAATATTCAATTTTAAGCTTTTTTCGCAGGTGTGCAGTATTTCGAAACAATGGTCATTAGGAACTTTATGACCGCTTTCTAACAAATGTTTCGCGAAATGTGAATTTTGTGGCTTATTATTCCTGAAAGCGACCATATGTTCTTTAAAACGGGTTTCAAAATTACGACCAGTCTGACCCACATATGTATCATTGCATTCAGGACATTTTATTTTTTAGTGGTATTTACAAAATAAAATGTCCTGAATGCAATGATACATATGTGGGTCAGACTGGTCGTAATTTTGAAACCCGTTTTAAAGAACATATGGTCGCTTTCAGGAATAATAAGCCACAAAATTCACATTTCGCGAAACATTTGTTAGAAAGCGGTCATAAAGTTCCTAATGACCATTGTTTCGAAATACTGCACACCTGCGAAAAAAGCTTAAAATTGAATATTTTGGAACAATTAGAAATCATTAAGCATAACAATGGCACCCTCATTAACGAGCAGATAAATGTTTCAAGTTCAAGCTTGTTGCACGTGTTCAGAGGTAAAGGTGGGGATGAACCGATTACTATATAACAATGCTTGTTTGCATAACGCTTCGCTTTGCGATTTTGTCGTGGAGTCTATCTCCTGATGATGCCTCGGTTGCGGGGCGAAACGATTGTTGAGTTTGTGATAGTGAAACTGTGTAGTGCTTGTGTATTTTGGTGGAAGTGGTGGAGGTTTGTGCATGTGCTTTTACGAATCCTGCACGTATCGGGTATGAAAATACTGATAATCCACTATACATTAAACACTATATATATTTTCTATTTACTGTATCGCGGATTATAGCAAAATAATTTTATTATTACTTTTGTATATGATTTTGACATCATCGTCTGTCATTTAAACATTTACATTTTCGTTTTGATCATTCACTCTGTGGTTTTGACTTTTGAGTTTGACTTAACTAAAATTATCAGGGGTAGGTCTATATGTTTATTAGTGGAATAAAATTGTTTAAAAATGTTTTAGGCAGTGATTATTATAAATTTGTTAATCGGATTTGAAATTTGAGATTATATTTTGAAACTTAAATTTTGGTACCATGCCAAATACAGTTTATCTTATTCATTTTATTTTTTCTGTTTATGAGTGACGTGTAATGTTTCCAACGGCGGACTCTGAAGTTATTACACAGGTCACGTCATTAAGAAAAAAGCAAAGTTTACCTAGCAATGAGCGAGACTCGTCTGAAAATTCTCAGCTGGCTAAACCGAACAATAACAGGGAGTTAACCTTCAATATGCTTGTAAAAGAACTAGTGTTTTGTATTGCTCTGGCGGTTACTACTTATGGAGCTTTACAAAATACGTAAGTTATTTCATTGTTTATCGAGTGTATGTATTAGAACGTCAAGAACTAGTTTGGATTGTCTATGTTGCGTACAATGTGTAAACAAAAAATAGCATGTTCTAAAAAGCTGGAAAAGATATTTATCTGCTAGCAAACAAATGATTTTCACTTAATCTTCTTTTCACAATCTTGGAATCAGTATTTTACTTTCCACTTAAACTTATTTAACAAAGAGGCCAGAGATTTAAAAATTCTTCCTGGGTAAAAATTATAAGCTACTCTGCTTTTGTATATTTTGTTATTAACCATATAAAGTTTCTTGGGAAAGACAATATTTTTTTTGTACAAGTTACCTAACCTTATGTTTATATTTTTTGCCTTAAATTTTGTTTTACACATTCCAGACCCGCTAAAGTTTCAAAAGTTCCTCAAGCAGTGAGATTCTTCTATTCTGACTCAGTAGTGACTGACTGGTATAAAGGTCAATTAAGTAATGCGCTAGCCTCTATAAACACTGAAGATGTGTCCTTTGTTATGTACTATGCTCCTTGGGATGCTGAGTCACAATTCGTCAGAGGAGAATTTGAAAAAGCAGCCAATGTTTTACATGAAAAAGTGAGTTGGTTAATTCTCTATATGATTATAAAAATATAACAAATTAAAAGAGATGTCTCTTAACATATTGAGCTGTTAGAACAGGTAATATTTATATTAAAAGCTCATATTTAGCATTATAAAATCTAGAAATTTATGTTACAAAATTTGGTCAAGTTTTTCTTAACATACTTATAAACAAGCCTTAAAAAAGCTTTTACATTTAAGACATAAGCCTGTACTATTTAGCCAATCTTTCTATTATATTGTTAACCTTGATGTGACAGACTTATTTTATTTTTATTTCTATTTTTTATTTTTTAAACTTTATAATTTAGAATGAACAAAATTATGATTAAATTATTTTGCAATAATCTGTTGCTTGCTGGAGTTTCATACAAAAAAGTATGAAACTCCAGCAAGTAATACCTACCTCTGTAAATTATTTTGATTTTGTGTCTCTTAAAATTACTGACAGTATATTATATATAAATGTTTCTTTTAAATGTTGCTTTGCATAATAAATTTTTACTGTATATTACTAAAATATACAACAGATTGTTGTAATATGCCACAATATCTCAAGAAATAATTTGTGCCTTACAGGTACATTTTTCTGCCATTAATTGTTGGAATCCAGGTAGTGAATGCAGATTACAACATAATAAAATACCTTCTTGGCCTGTTTTAATGGCATACACAGTTACCTCTAGGGGTGTTTTGTACAAAGGTATAGATGTCTGAATACTTTATAATATTTATATGTCCTAATTTTAAACTGTATTGATATTCTCTTACAATAATTGCTTATAATTATATAATTATATGTTTTAAAATTGCACAACAATGTTTATCTGGTTGTAAAAGATGTGTTTTTTTTAATGCAAAGGTTTTGTATCATCTCAAAAATTTGTTTGGGAAACAAAATTTTAATATAAATAGAGCTCAAAGTTATGTCTTTCATGTTAATAAGCAGAAATTAGGCACTTTAAGTTTATTATATATATCTTTTTCATTTGTTTAAACAGGACCTAGAAATGCAGAAAGTATGATCAAGTTTTTGGAATTGATTATCAGACCGCTAGAAAAAATATCTAATACAGAAGACCTTGTGAACTTATTGTCTATTTGTGATGTAAGTGTAAATAGATTTTACAATGAGCCATAAATAATGAATTAATTAAATAGACATTTTATGTGCTGTTAAGTAATTAACATATTTTGCAGGCAGTAGCTGTAGGTTTTACTCCATTAACAGAGACAACACAATACTATAATGTATGGTACAATGTGGCACTGAAATCTCGTGAATTCGACACTATTGGGGAACTATGTTTCGCTACTGTTACATCTATCGACCTAGCAAACGATCTTGGAGTTGAAAGTATACCAAATGCAAGACTTATGTTGTGGAATGACACAAAGGTATATTCTTATTTTCTTCTCTAACTCATTCTATTATAAACCGAAACCAAAGCGTCATTAGGAGGATAGGCTCCACGACAAAATCGTAATGGTTGAAATGTAATGCATTTACAATACAAAACGATTGTCGAGATTTTGGTGGTGGTTGTGTGTATTGTTTGAGTGCATTGTTGCTGATGGAGGCATCTTGGGATGCATGTGATGACTTATCCTGCATGTGTAAGGTACATGAATTTTGCCTGCTTCATACACATTAGCTTTGCATGCATTCGCTTAACCCGCGCAGATTATAGCAAAGTATTTCTGTTATAGTTTCTGTAATATGGAATTCCACAAAATAACACCTGCTTCTATAAAAATATTGTGTTAAAGAGACCCATTACTTGAAAAAGCAAAAAAACACTAGTTTTTTTCAATAGTTCGTGGTGTGATGTCTTAGATGGCATTGAAGTAAAGATTACAATGTATCTAACTCAATTAAGTGTAATTTTGAATTCGGTCACTTTAATATTAAGGGTGCTATATATTTTCTAACATTGTCTAAGCTATCTTAGAATAGACTTTAAAGTGTAATAAATAAGGCTTCAATTTTACTCTTTGATTTTTAGGAATATAAACTGGACCAGAACAATCAATCGTGGAATGAGACATTACTAATGCATTGGGCATTGCAAAACTTTCTTCAACCTGTAGTAAGAATTATACCTTTGTGGAAGAAATCTTTTAACTTTAACAAATTTGCAGATGGTAATCCAATGTTGATTCTGTTCACCCCTCTCAATCCACTATATGAACAGTTGCCTGCATATGCCTTAGTGAGTATCTCTGTTAATTAAAATTTAATATTTCTTTGAGATTAATGATTGAGGCAGTGAAGACGTGAAAGTAAATGTGTAGGGATAATTTTTAGAATTGGGTGTAAATTTGAGACCTATATTGCAAAAATATTAAATATTCTGCTATAATCCACGATAAAGTAAATAGAAAATATATATAGCTAAATGTAGAGTGGACTATCTGTTTTTTCATACCCGATAAACGCAGAATTCGTAAAAACACATGCACAAACCTCCACTAATGCCATCACAATACACAAGCACTACAAAACTTCACTATCACAAAATCAACAATAGTATCGCTCCGCAACCGAAGCATTATCAGGACATATCCACGACAAAATCGCAAAGCGACGGATCACCCAAACAGGCATATTTATATAACTAATTGTTTCAACCCCCATCATTTATTTTGCTTCCGAACGCGTGTAACAAGCTTGAACCAGAATCATTTATCTGATTGTTAATGAGGATTTCATTATTATTAAATTGTTAAATGATCTCAAGTTGCTCTAAAATGGTAAGTCGAGGCTTTTATCGTAGTACGACTGTAGATTTGTTCCTCTACGCTCACTCTAACAGCTCACTGACTAGAACAGGCTCAACTAGCTAATTTATAACCTCTGTTGTTAGCATTTTCGTTTCCGTTTTATGAAACAACTAATGAATGAGATTTGACTACTTATTCTCCAACAAATTATTAAATTAATCCTATTTTTATATTTCCTATTACACAAACATATAATCGCTACATGAATTTATTAGTATTTATAAGCGTATCTGAGACAATATCTAACAAATAATGTGTTTTTAAATCGTACATACCTATAACAATCTTGTATTTAAGATACAGGGTCTAAAAGTACCTGTCTATTACTCGATAGTAAGTATATCTCTCAAAAAAGGAGAGGAGGTCTATGCCTCGCAGTGATCCCACTGCGATCTCCTCTCCTTTTTTAAAAGATTAGTTGTAGTTAAAACCCACCACATTGCTCCAATTCGGATTTGTAGGTTACACATATCTTTAGAGAATTCTAGGAGATATGTGTTTCCTCACGATGTTTTCCTCACAGAAAAGAGGTATCTTGCTTATTTCCATTTATTCATAATGTCAAGAATTAAGAACCCTTTTTATATCAACAGTTGCGTGAAGTAGCAATGGAATACAACAATTGTAATAACAATGAAAGTAATCAATGGACATCGGAACTTATAAAGTTACAGCAAGTACAAAGGTTGCTCTATCAGCAAAAAAATTTCTTAAAGTTTTGCCAAGAGTACAAATTCAAAAAAACACCGAAAAAACCGAATCAGCTTTACAAAAAGGTAGTTATTGCGCACGATAATAAATATCCATGGACTAATGTGACGCAGAGGCATGAAAAGTCTGGAATGGTTAATTTTCTTCTTAAACAAGGACTAGCTGTATCGAAGTTAATTGAGACTTGCAATGATAATTCCGCGTTATGGTCTACCTTAGGGTTTCTGGAACAGTGCAGTAACAGCGCCACTCAATCTTTTCCAGCTGAAAAGAGTTTTTATGAAAACAACGAGCAGTGTGAATCGTTTAAGAAACATTTAAATTGTGATGGAGAAACGGAACAGGAGAAGTAAGTGACTAATACCTTTTTTAAAATGTGATCTTATTTTTGTAAATTTTTCCCAACCATGAGATTGGGAAGAATTTACAAAAAATTATATGCCATTTAGCTGCTGGTATCGCTAAAGCTTTATTAACATATACGGAAAAGTTGTCGTATATTAATATGTTTTTTGGAAAAACGTCGAGACCTTACAATTTCTCTTAAAAAATTTAGTGTAAAAATTGATTATCCTTATTAATATGAAATCTTTACATAAGCTTATTTTGGCGAAACAGCAGTATTGGCCTATATTTTAAAATTAAAATTATCCTTCATAGTTAATTTATCGAAACCGGCTATACTCACATCTTATTTTATCCGGTTAATCCGACTACTTTCGAGTTAGTTCAACTAATCGGGCTAACCCGATTAAATAAGACGTGAGTATAGCCGGTTTCTTTACATAAACTATTGGCCTATATGTTAATTAATTTATAAATATTTTAGTGTTGAAGTACCCATACTACCTTTGGAAGACGATCCTCTATCAGCAGAGAATTTAATACAAGACAACATTAAACATTATTGCAGACTAATGCAATTTGCAAATAAAATTTACCCGCCCGTGCTACCGTCGAAAATTACTAGCGGAAATATATCGCATATACATGGACTATCATGTCGTACCAACTATACTCTATATATGATTGCTGTTGACAGTATAAGGAATTATCACTTTGCTGAAGCTCTCGGTATAAATATAAATAAGAAGAAAGATATGACCGCTACAGTTATTTTGGACAGTAAGGTTTGTAATATATACTAGCATACCCAACCCGCATCGCTAGGTTTAATTCAAAGATATCAATAGTATAGAAAACTGTCATTGACACTTTAAAAAATTCTTTAATCGCCACTCAACTTTATGGGGTCATCCGCTGGGTTATTCTAACGATTGCCTGAAAATTCTACATTATATTTATGGGACATACAGACAAACATTCATTTTTATATATTAATTGCAAAATCAATGCAAAACCAATTCCCAATTCAATGTAAAGGTCAGTCAGAATAATTTTGTTTCGAACCTAACACCCATGTTTACACACGGTTTTGTATAGGTTATTCATTTTCGTGTATAAGCACATCAGAGATAGTTTGTTATAATATTACTAGGAGTAAATTACTTTATAAGCGCCATCTATCAATTATTAGTTTAACTTTTACTTAAGACAGTTACAATGTCATCTATACTTATTATAAAACAAAGTCCCAAAAGTATGTCTGTATGTAATCGATTTTCTCAAAATCTACTGAACGGATTTTTGTACAGTTTTCACCAAGAATTGTGAAATACTTCCGGATGGCTTAAGTATATAGTACATATTGGTATTATGTAAATTGTGTTAAAGAGATCGCGCAGTTGTAAAAAATCTTGCTTGCTGGAAGCTTTGGTCGCGTGCGCTGCGTAAACCAACAGAGATATGCTAAAGTAATGTGCTAGAGAATTGTAGATCTATAAAAATACTACAAAAAAGTCCGCGATAGCATGTCTCTATCTGTTACGGTTAACTCACAATAACTACCTTTATGTTTAAAATTTGAATTCTAGAAATAAATTGTGTCACGCCGATTTGCACACGGGCGAAGTCGCTGGTACAGCTAGTCTATATTATAAGAAGTCAATATTACAGATATACAAACGCATCTAAAAACCTTTAAAATTAATATTACTTTGTCCATAAAATAGGTTCTTTGAATTACTTTGTTATTAAATGATAAGTTTCTCTTATATTGTTATATGATCAAAAATTTATAATTCAATACAAGCCGTTCTTTTAAGCAAATTGAAAAAAAATGTGCATTTTTCTTAGCAATGAAAACTTTAAAAACATATTTATCGCAAAAAATGTCATTTTGAGTTGTGCCACTATTGATATATGAGAAAAATTCACAAGATATACATTAAAAACTTCATCACGACGATAAAGTCTAAATATAAGTAACACCTGGGAAAACATTTACAAATTCATTTTAAATTACATATTTATTCAGTATTGTCATTTTCATATTATTATTGTCATAGATATTTAAAGGTGAGTCCATATTTAGACACGCTGACGTTCACAATAGAATTATGGTTACACTTGAGCTAATAGTTAAGTCATATTTCTTTTATCCTCTGAACTTTACTTTTTATAAGACGTAAAATAATTTATTTCCCGGAATCGTATTATATAATTTTTTTCAATCAATATATTTTTTATCTCAGATCAAAAATGAGAAAGATGGAGCGTATAGAACTAAAAATTGGAGCATATTTTCTTATTAAATTTAATAATTACTGTTTTCTGTACAGGCTTAAAAAATGAATCCGTACGTCATTATATCTAAATGATCATTTAGGCGTATTTTCAACCTAAGTTCACAAATTTATCAACCTATTATACCTAGCATTACAAAGCACTTACACATTTTAAAATATTTAAAACAGCCTCACTCGACTATTCTACAAGACTCCAGCTTTCATCTTTTGTCGATCTTGGATTTTAATTTCGCGTGAGAATAAATTACCAATACAAAACCGTGTGTAAAAATTGGTGTTCGAAAACGACAATGAATTTCCTTGCATGACGATGATGAAGATGATATGCAGAATAATGCGTCATATTGACGCATTATTCTCTCTGAATTCGTTTGGATTGTTATTATTTATACATAATTCATATATACCAATTATTTTCTATATCTCACATGTTGCTTCTGAAAAATAAACCTTATGAATATTATGATATAGAACGAAAAAGCGATTAAGGCTTATTTTTAAAATCCTTAAAAACTATGAAATTGCATAAGTCATTGGAAAACTTAATTATTTTAGAATGAAAACCAGTATGTTTTGTCTGAAGAATACAGTGCCAAATCAGTAAGAGATTTTATTTACAACTTTACACAGAAGAGATTAAAGCGAACATTGCGTTCACATGTTGATGATGCTCAGCACACTCACTATTTTGGCTCGATCGCCAACACTGAACCGGATGGAAAGAATGAGAGTGCTGTTCATATCATAGATCTCACGACGCAAATGTTTCGGAGAGTTGTGAGAACCCCAGGAATGGTAAGAATATACTTGTTCATAGCACCACAGTCATATCTTGTGGAAAAACTAATCAATACTTAAATATACCTAACTAGCAATCCCCCGCGATTCACTCGAGTTCATACCGATCTCGTGGTAGTGGAAAGGCTACTAAATCGGACTATTGATTTATTTTTGTTAATTAAAAGTTTGGCCCTTGGACTTATTTGTGATTAAGGCAAATGAAGTTTTAACTGGAAATTGAATTATTTTAAAAGATATAGCTATATTTGTGTATATCATTGAAATAAGAACTAACTCACTAGTTGCAGGCACTGTTATAAGGTCGCTACAATAAATTTGTTATGGCATTATTTGCTTTAGATTGACAATTTAAATTCGTTACATTTTTTGTTTGAAATGTCCGATTTATATCAATTTAAAAAGTATTTTACAGGTACTGAAACAGCTTATAATAAATACATTTAACGGGATACGGATTAGTATGGAGATATGAATAAAATCGTTTGATTATTGTCCGCACTTTTATGAACTTTAATCTTAAAGTTGTTATATTGGCATAACTATAATAGTTAGATATATGGTATCGCGGACTTTTTTTGTGGATGAAGATGATGATGAAATTTCATAAATCTATTTTGTATAGTAATTCTAAATATTATCCGCGTATTATTAATTCGAGGTACTAATTCTAATAATTCTAATTCATGCGTAAATATTGTCCGCGTGATTCCCTGCGAGAGAAGTTTAAGGAAACAGGTATTCTAACATTTGCTTCACAGTATATTTTAAATAACGTAATTTTTGTACATAAAAATATAAAGAATTATAAAACGATAGGTGATGTATATAATAGACAAAGTAGGAACCGACATAAGCTTGCGACTCCTGCTTTGCGCCTAGCAAAAGTAAGTAAATCGTTTGTGGGTTTGGGTATAAGATTCTATAATAAAATTCCGAAATCAATTTTGGTCATGCCATTACAGCAGTTTAAAAACACTGTTAAAAAGAGGCTGATACAGAAAGCCTACTATACTGTTGAAGATGAGAATGAAACTGATGAAGAAGAGATGATAAGGATGTGTGGATATAGGTGCACTTCTACCCTGTACAAGAATATTTTGATTTGATTTGATTTGCAAGTAGCAAGTAGCAGCCTGTTACAATCCCACTGCTGGGAATAGGCCTCCTCTCTCCGTTTCTGGAGAGAAGGATTGGAGCTAAGACCTACCACGCTGCTCCAATGCGGATTGATAGGTTTCGCATATCTCCAGAATTCTCTAGAAATATGCAGGTTTCCTCACGATGTTTTCCTTCACCGAAAAGCGTGTGATAAATTGCAATTATCAATTAGACACATGAGTTTTTAATAGAAAAACTCATTAGTGCCTGCCCGGGTTTGAACTCGTGTTCCCCTCGAAAGAGTCGCACGGTCTCACCGCTGGGCTATCACAGCTTTGATTTGATATACTTAAAATTTTAAGACAGTATATTTAATACCAGGTAACAATTGTAGCTGTTTGCGGAGGTGGTTGCGGTGCGATGTTGTCTCGCGCGCTGTCGCAAGCGACGCGTACGCTGGACTCTTGTGGCGTCCGCACGCAGGCTGCGCGAATAGACGCACTGAGACACGACTTGCCGTGGCAGTATACAACGCACACGCATCCTACGATACTTGTGTTTCCCGCGCATAGGTAAATAGCGTTTCAAAATTTAAATGATTTATAGAAGCAGGCGTTACTTTGCGGAATTCCATATTACAAGCAATATAACAGAACTAACTACTTTGCTATAATCCGCACGGGTTAACGATTTGTCGTGGAGCCTATCCTCCTGATGATGCTTCGGTTTCGGGGCGGAACGATCGTCGAGATTGTGGTGGTGGGTGTGTGTGCTGCTTTTGTGTGCGTTGTTGCTGGTGAATTGCGCCTTGGGGTGCATGTGGTGGCTTGTCCTGCATGTATGAGGTACGTAGATTTTGCCTGCTTCATACACATTGGCTTTGCATGCATTCACTTATCCCGTGCGGATTATAGCAAAGTAGTTAGTTCTGTTATATTGCTTGTTTCAAAATTTGCTAGTCTAGGGCCTAGTCTAGGCCTTATAAAGTAGCCCTTTATAAGGCCGAGGAAACTAGGAAAGTTATGCAAATAAAATTTTAGTATGTTAGTTGAAATATTTTTTTGTGTAAATTTTGATTTTTTCCAAAAATGAAAATCGTTGGGAAATCAGTGGAAAATTTAGTGACAGCATATATGTCACTGAAAAACAAAATTTCTTTTAGTCCTGTCATACTGAGATTTCTATTTGATGGCATCTATTCTGCCTTTACCTTAAACGTAAAAAAAAATATTCCAAATCCATTACCATTCTCCTGCTCTTTAACCACTCTATGTGAGGCCTAATAACATAGTTTTCGCTATCTGGCCCTCCTTTTATAGGAATGTCATACAAATGTAGTCCAACTTTACATTCCATTCGAACTCTAGTTATAACGCCATAACGTCTTATAGAGTCCAAGCTGACAACGTGAATTGAAATGGCATTCTTTACGGCGACTTTCGCAATGGTAACTAAAACTCACTGAAAACGTCATTTTGCCTTAATATTTCCATTATTAATAAAATAACTTTCAGATATTTTGTTTTTTTTTTAAATTTAATAATTGATAATTTTGGAAGTGAAAATACAAGCTTGAATAAAAGTCGCAAGGATTTCATTCGTTTGTATTGAAGATAATTATTAAGGCAACAGGTGAGGATCACTGTGACAAGTATAAAAATCCCTAAGATTTAAATAAATACTAATAATCTATCAGACAATATGATTACATTTAACCTTTAATAAAAGATTATGAATTAAGTTTTAATGCATTTAAAAAAATATATGGCTGATAACGTACTTATGATGATATAGTACTTAGTTGCTATCAAATATACAGTTGTCAACAATTTTAAATTCTAAATTTAAGCTCATACCGCACATTTTATACTGGATAAACATTAATTTCATACACTCAACTTTAAGATATGCTTTTAGTATAACTTTAGTATTGAGATAAAAGGTAGTCTTATGTGTCACTGTCCAGCCCTAGAACCGTTTTTTGTACCGCAAAAAGTGGTCTTTCATTATTACGTTCGCAGTAAAGGATAAACACATTCGCAACTTAATATTACTATGCATGATAGACAGTTCTATATTATTTTAAATAAAACGCTAAATAAATGCTGTGATATACCCTTATATATCATTGAGACATTGAATTTGATTTGTCATGCATCGAAAACCAGTTAGTAAAATACTTCGGTGCGTATTCCATGACGTGCAATGAACTGTAAATGTATAATTTTTCTGCCACCAAAATACCTTAAAATCGTTCTACTTTAAACGACATTATTTAATATCCATTAGTGGTGATTAAAAACTTAAGTTTCACAAACACGTGTGAACAATTTATTCATAATTTAATTTCGATATAGAATCTAATAAGTTCTCTACAAGTATATTAAATCTTTATAATCAGAGCAATTATTGACAACTATACATTATAAAGATGGTTGAAACAGAACTTCATACATATCACGCATACACACAAATACCTTTACACATAAAATAGAAAAGTAATAATAAAATTATTTTGCTATAATCCGCGATACAGTAAATAGAAAATATATATAGTGCTAAATGTATAGTGGACTATCCGTTTTTTCATACCCGTTACATGCAGGATTCGTAAAAACACATTCACAAACCTCCACTACTGCCACCACAATACACAAGCACTACACACGTTCACTATCGCAAACTCAACAATCGTTTCGCCCCGCAACCTAAGCATCATCAGGAGATAGACTCCACGACAAAATCGCAAAGCTTTTATTTGTCGTGGAGTCTATATCCTGATGATGCTTCGGTTGCGGGGCGAAACGATTGTTGAGTTACTGTATCGCGGATTATAGCAAAATAATTTTATTATTACTTTTGTATTATGGATCTCCGCAAAGTAACGCCTAATTCTATAAATTACATAAAATAGGAATGACTCATATTCGATTTTTATATTTTCAGATAGGCCATCAATTCTATGTTCAAATGGATTTACTAGTTCTTTTCATCATCAATTATAAAATGTTGATATACTTCCATATAATATAAATACTCCCTCAATACCACTACATGTGATATCATCTTGTTTTATTTTACAAATTCAAATACAAAACATTCTTAGTAAACTTGTCAACAAGTGCTTTCGAATCGCAAACTCTACTGTTAGTTCTGAAAACTGGCCCTACCGAGAAGTGTCAATAAGAATGATGCCGGTTGCCCTTTTAAAATATAATTATTATAAGTAGTTACATTTATTCATTGCTATCTTGTACAAGGTGGAGAGGTAGCTATTTAGCGGGATCTATTTATATTTATAGTACTCCATATTTAAGTTGTTAAGGATGTGTTGTCGATGTAGGGATGGTGAGGCAGAAAGTCGCGCGTTCCCGACTAGCGAGCGAGTGACCAGTAGTGGACTTGTAGCGCTTGCGCTGCGATCGTTGGGGACTCCAAGATACCTACGCGTGAGACTCGCACTCTGTGCACACTCTAGGGTAATATAATATTTTTTAATTTTAATAAGGGATTTAAGAAAACTCATGCCGTGTGGTATCCGGCTGAGTAGATTAGACCACTCTCATTTCTTACCGAGGTGTCGTACAAGGCGATTAAGATAAGTCGACCCGCCGTGTGATATCCGGCTGAGTAGATTAGACCACCCTCATTTCTTACCGAGGTATCGTAAAAGGCGATTAAAGTAAGTTGACCCACCATGTGGTATCCGATTGAGTAGAATAGACAACCCTCTTTCTTACCGAGGGGTCGTAAAATAGGAGTAAGGTAAGTAGGCATCAGGCAGGCGGCCAGTCGTAAAATACGTAGTTAAATCATGGCATGTTTGTAACATGTTGTGCCGACCCCACTTAGAGTGGGATAAGGGCAGGAGGATGATGAAGGGATAAAAGAAAACTATTAACTATTTGAGTGCTTACGAAGAACTAATGGGCGTTTATCTGAGAGTTGAGGTCTTAAGGAATGGTACTTTGCACCCAAAAATGTAGCGATCTTAGACTCTCTATAAGATGAATTGACGACCTCACAAAGCGTCGCGGGGGGCAGCTGAATCCAAATGGCACAAGATCGGTGGTGTGGATTTCCCATGAAGAGAATGAAAGTCAATCGGTTGTAGAAGTAGAACAGACATACAATGCTTGATTGAAACAAATTATATATATGGTGACGTTAAGTGGGTGTAGTAATATGCATAATTGGTACCGAACAGTCATAATGTCCGATACCAATTAACCAACCGCATAACTATAAGTTTTAGTTAGGTCTTTCCAAGTAGTCGGGTAAGTTGTTCTCCTCGTCCCCACAAATTGCGCTCCTTTTTCTGTCCTACTGCAACTTTCCACATGTTGTTCTGTGGATTTAATAACGACGGAAAGCAAAACAGCTTAAAGCCTGCATATCGATAAACATGAAACATAAAGTTAAAAAAGTAACGGCCTGTTAATATGCCACTGCTGGGCATAGACCTCCTCTCTCCGTTTTTAACGAGAGATCGGAGCTAAGAGACCTACCACGCTGCTCTAACGCAGATTGATAGGTTACACATATCCCTGGAATTCTCTAGAGATATGCAGGTTTCCCCACGATGTTTTCCTTCACTGAAAAGCGTGTGATGAATTGCAATTATCAATTAGATACATAAGTTTTAATAGAAAAACTCATTGGTGCATGCCCGGGGTTTAAACCCATGATCGGCTGTAGAAAGTCGAAAACAATCATGAAAGTGCAACAATCAGGAAGTTAATTTAAGAAAAAAAAGTGCAGCCATGCTCTTTACTTATATTGTAACGATTACGCTCTCACTGGTAGTGAGCTACTTACACGTCATACGAAATTAATATGTATCACATTAATGTTAGACTTGATTTAGATGTTAACTTTGCACTTTTGTCGTGGAGTCTATCTCCTGATGATGCTTCGATGATGAACGTGTGTAGTGCTTGTGTATTGTGGTGGCAGTGGTGGAGGTTTGTGCATATGTTTTTACGAATCCTGCATGTAACGGGTATGGTAAAAACGGATAGTCCACTATACATTTAGCACTATATATATTTTCTATTTACTGTATCGCGGATTATAGCAAAATAATTTTATTATTACTTTTGTATTATGGATGGATCAAAGTAACGCCTAATTCTATAAATTATTTTATCTTTGTGTAAATTAAATAGTGATTGTAAGTAATTTCATATTGTTTAATCCATTGCATTAAACATTTTCTTGTCATAGGTCCTCTCAGAGAAGAAAGCGTGCTTAAAAGATATTAGGGAGCATGTTACAACCGTTATTGGCTGCAATCTAAAATATTGGCGGAGAAGCGAAATAAAGGAACTTCGCGATTCACTCTTTAAAAGACTACAAAATTTACACAGAGTTGAGTTGCACCTCAGCGTTCTGAATTTTACTGATCTCGATCAAAGTAGTGAAAAACGTGATATTTTATTTGAGTCCCTTGATAATTTATCAATAAATTGGGAGATAGATGCGTCGATTTTAAGGAAAAATGTCGTTCCCTCACCGATTACGAGATGATCTTAGCTGTACTTTGTAAATAGTGTATTTATTATATTGCTCATTATATATATATGTATCTAAATATGTTGTTTATTTTTAGAAAATAATGTTATTAAAATGTTGCTGAGAAATTGGACGATTTTATTGTTTTATTTTGTTATATCAACTAATGATCGCTATCGAAGATCAAGCTAATAACCGCTATCATTGACAGCAGGGTCCATAGTTGCGGTACTGAAATCGCATGGATCACGTTGCCTTTTATGTCTGTATGTGCCAGTTGTTATAAATATTTTTACCGCCATTACCCTTTCAAGAGTTTACGAAAAGTGAATCTTATGACATATTTAACTGATAAAATCCGATAAGATATATTTCCTTGCGACCAAACAATTGTACAGAAATTCATCAAGTTAGTGGATTTCGCCAAAACCATCGGATACTTTAAAACATGTTTAAAGATTTTATAAGAGGTTTTTGATTACATCAAAATACAAATGCTTTCCTACAAAAACCAGTACTAGATGAATGGAACATAATTTGTCATAATTTCATTCAATCTCGGCGTCCACAATAATCTTTTACTATGTTTAATGTTCTATATTATTTACATATTATGTGACATTATGCTTGCATTCAGATAAAATAGAAAAAATTACCTACCATACATATCAAGCTTGTAAAAATTCTAAAGTCAACCAAAGGAGTTCCTGGAGAAATCTAAATACTACCTAAATTTCAAATTTATGGCCTCTTTATAATACAAGAAACGCCAAAACTCAAAAATATAAAACAAAACAATCGCAACCACTATTTCGGAGGTTTTTAGCATACTGTATATCATTTTAATGTATGCGTTTTGAAACTGATAAAAGTTTTTGATTTTTTTTAATATTTATAAGTAATGTCAATTTGTGATCCAAAAAAAAAAAAATTTTTCTATCAGTCCCTAGTGATTAGTTCATTATGTAGTTATCAAAATATTACATAGTAATGCTTTTATCATTACGCAATTTATTGCCAATTCATTGTACTAATCTATAATGAAAATATTGTCTAAGTAATTGCAGGTTATTAAAATTGTTATTTTCCAAAAAGAGAACTGTAGTTCTAAATTTATCAAAACTCCACATCTTTTCCAAAGAAAGACAGCGTGTTTTGCTTCGTACTGCTCCGCCAACCGCGAACTAAGCTTAGAATTACGGAAATAGATTTCTTCACATATGTCTCTGGAAAAAGCAAAATAAAACTATTGTAAAGTAGATAAACGACTAAATAAAAAATTAAATAAACTAATCAAACTTCGTTATCAGAATCATAAATTAATTAGCTTCTATAGGAAAATTAAGCAAACAAAATGCATCGTAATTTTTTCACTTATTTGATTAGTTGCGAAATTCAAAGAAGTTATGTAATAATGTAATAACGATACCATACTGCTCCGAAATAGCTTGAACGATTTTTATGATATTTTATATGCATATTCAGGTATAAAAATAATCTATTATTTGTTTTTCATACCACTAAGTGATTAGCGTTGTCCATTTAATATAATTTTTTATTTATAATATACTCTATAATTTTCCTAGTAATCATATATATAGCAGAACAACGTTTGCCGGGTCAGCTAGTATATACATATAAATATTCTTATTACAAAGACGTGCAATCGACGGGGTGGCTGACAACTGAGGCGTCAATAGATACTTCATTTAAGTTATCGTTACCTAAAGCAGACACATTAGTGTAATTGGGAAACATTTCGTGGTAGGGCTTTGCAAGGTAAACCAGCTCCGTGCCCACAACTCCAGAAATATAATCGCTAAGTGTTCCTGCAACACGTCCGGCACTGCTGCCTTGTTGGACCTGGTAATTACACAAAAGAAGAGATTATATACGATACACAAAATGCGAATATATTTATATCTACTTGGTAAAATACCCAGATGTCAAATAAATCTTAAATCCTAGGCCATAAATGAAGGAATTGGTTCTATTCGATTAATTGTATGGAATGGTTGATTAAATGTAACATGGGTTTAATTAGAATCTGCTTATAACAACATATAAGAAAAAGTGTAAACAGTTTTACCTCGTAAAGTCTCCCATCAGGTAAACGTGCTTGGCGTGCTGCGTATTCCCCAATTTCTTGTAAAATTCGATAATTACTCGGTTGACGTGATGTGAACCGCCAAGGATACAGAATTAATTCCTGCAACTCGTACCCGATAAATATAAAACATTTTTTAAAACTTTATCAATTGGTACATACTCCTATAGCTTTGCAAAGGAGACAATAAACTACTAGTAAAAACTTATTATGCCACTGTCATTAGGGCCTTGTCTTTTCATTTTTGGAGAGAACGGTTGGAGCTAAGACCTAAAACGCTGCTCTAATGTGGATAGCTACGTCACACACTCTAAATTCTCTAGAAATATGCAAATTTTCTCACGAGGTATTCCTTTAACGAAAGTGTGTAATAAATTGAAAATATGACTTAGATACAAAAGTTTTAACAAAAAAACTCAGTGGTGCGTGCCCGAGGTTTTACCTACTACCTCAAAATGCAATACCTAATTATTACATAAACAAACGGGTCATATCGATAAATACGATGAAATTTTATAAGCCGTATGTTCAAATAATAATTTGTATAAAACGCGTCTACAATTTTATTACCTACTTTTTTGGGTATAAAACTTGCATGTAAGTGTATAGCCAAGTTTACAAAGTCCGCCAGTTTATGAATATAAGTACGTATGGCTCTTGCTTCAAGTGTGGAGAAAGGTTTGGGCCCTGGGTAAAATTGAGAACACATATCTGGTGCTTTTCGAACGTCATCTAAAAAAAGTGCCACATCAGAAATATACTTAATTATGATGTGATGTACTAACTTCATGTACGACAATGTAACGATAGATGGATAATAAGAGTAATAAGCAAATAAAGAAAAGTTTTTTGCGACAGACCGCCAAGTAAAAGAAATATTGACGACGATGTAATTCAATATACAAACATTTTAAATCCTTAAGGCGCTGAACAGAGCCAAATAGGCTGACTTTAAACACGTTTTTAACAAAAGCTATAGGGATGACGATTACAAGAAAAATATATGTTAATATACATCATATCTCAGAGAGAATGTAAGATTTCAAAACATGATTACGATACTTTTTTTCGATAAAAAAAATTGGTAAATAGACCTCTGATTTTTACTTTGATCGTAAATATCTCTAATATTTATCAACAAAAATTGGTAAAATTAATAAGAATAATAAATCATTATAATATAAAGAGAATGTAAGATTTAAATTTTGAATTAATTAAGATATTTCATTCAAATTAAATATTTTTTAGAAAATAGCAAAACTGAAACGAGTCATCGTCTCGCTTCTCTTTTACATCTACGAATATAGACAGTGATCGCTGAGGCGCGCTGCTATACAGACGTGTGTCGCTAGCTGCCGCCTTTTGTGACTATTCCTTGTTGATAATATGTCTTTTTTTAGGTGTTTAGTTATAGTTTCAGCATACTTAGTTTTACAAGATTAATTAGACATAAGTTTTTTAACTAAATTGTACAAAAAAAAGTTTGGATAAAATAGTGTACACCTACAATGGGTGTTAAAAAATTAAGTTTGTCGCTACGCCGTCGCAGAAATTGTGGGCGTGGCTTATATGCCGAAATCTGAATTTGCGCCAGCTCTGTTCAGCGCCTTAAATAAAAACTGAACTTTAAACCCTCCAGTCGGACCAATTAACTACTATCTACCCGCTCTCATAGTACCACTCACTCACCAAAGGTTGTTCGTGAGAATGTTGCTTTAGCAATAAGGCCACGTTTCCACACTTGTTATAATTTACCTTTATATAGTGCAATAAGAATAAATAAATAAAATTAAGTATAAAAATCCCGTTGGCGCAGGTGGCCCTTCCTTCAGATACGGGCGTCGCGGGACATATTACTGACGATGGCCAACGATTTCTAAAAACAATTTGTTGGTTTTGCGAGTCTGTGTTTGTGTATTTAAGTATTCACTTAAAAATTGTAAATGTTATACATTTACCAGTTGTCTGTCACCTATTAATACAAATTTTAAGTTACTTCAGGAACGGACACTTGTGTATGTGTGTTCGATATATTATTACGTTAATAACATAAAGAAAATATTTTTTTATAATTCTACATAAGGACGAACTTTTAGTTTCTGTGATTTAGTTAATGAATCCATGTAAAATATGTAGACAAATATCAACAAATTAATTTGTTATTGCCAAGTATTTATGATATACCTTGCCAATGGTATGCAAAATTACGATTAATGTTGGTCCCAAAACATGTTTTGCCTGATTCAGTCTCAATATTTTTGTGCCACTTGACTGGTCTTGTACGAGATCTAGCTGTTAAGTTACGCGACCATAGTTTATCATCTATTGATTTTAGATTTTTCAGATAAGTTGTGAAATTTAGAGCATCTGGATTCGCCACGGGTAGAAGATACCTGTAGAAGTTAAAACTAGTTACATTTTTAGTGGATTTGTTTGTCACTTTATTATGTTATTGTTTATGCTAGATTAAGTTGTTAGAATATATATTGTTAAGACTAAGAATAACCACATCACATCGCATATTGAATAATCACAAGAATTTGAGATAGGGAAATACTGATTTTTAGATATGCTTGCGAACTATTTTTTGTATATTGTATTCACTTCTTTTAACTTGAAATTTTGTCAATGAGAAATTCATGGGCTAATATTTTGTCTATAAACGTACTTACTATAGGCAAATTTGTCTCTAGAGAATAATAGTAGTGCAAGAATTCCATATCAGATTTTGGAAATGGGATTTTATTACTCAGGTATTTATGATAAATATGACAATTATCTTACCAATCATAATCATTAAAAAATGGCGTTTGGTAATTTGTGTCATACAGCAGTTTTTCAGCTAATTCAATTATTGCATTTGGCCCAGCCCATGTCATTCCATCAATCGCTGAAATGAAGGCAAATGTTTAATATAATGTACAGTCATAGCTCTCGCTTGCATACTAGTTAAAGTACTAACGCCCTTTGACTTATCAAAGTAATTTCAATCATTAAAATATGCCTCCAGCAACTCGGCATAAGCAAAAATCTTTATTTTTAATCCCCGCATCAAAATGAAGAAGTGACGAAGGAATAAAAAGAAGAATTATTTAAATATTTCGTTAGATATGTATTTGTGTGTCTGTCTGCAGCACTAACCTAACGGACAGATCTGAATCTAGTGTGTGTTTATTTATTTTTAATCAAAGCTGTGAGCTATGTTTGATTAAATTAAAGCATTAATTAAATCTCACGACTAGATCTCAGGCAATATTAAAGGTTTTAGTACATATTTATTTGTAATTGCGTACACATTCGTCGTATAGGTGTGGTAGCCCAGCGGTGAGACCGTGCGACTCTTTCGAGGGGAACACGAGTTCGAACCCGGGAAGGCACCAATGAGTTTGTTTATTAAAACTCATGTGTCTAATTGATAATTGCAATTTGTCACACGCTTTTCGGTGAAGGAAAACATCGTGAGGAAACCTGCATATCTCTAGAGAATTCTGGTGATTGAAGCAGCGTGATAGGTCATAGCTCCAACCCTTCCCTCCAGAAACGAGAAGAGGAGGTCTATTCCCAGCAGTTGGGTTGTAACAGGCCGTTACTTTACTTTACTTCCTTTTTTTACACATTCGTCAAGGTTATCAAGAAATGGATATGTCAATACATTACTGCTGATAACAAGTATTCCTGGTTTTTTGCTACGGATGTCGCTGTGCAATTGAAGAGCTATAATACTGTTATTTCTCGTTGTTTTAGGACTTAGATGAATTACTTCCACCATTTCAGAGTCATCGCTGGCCATGTGTTCAACAATTCCCATCATAGTATCATAATCAACATATTCTCTATATTTTATAGTACTCCCAGTACTTCTTACACTTCGCATTTTAGTTCCAGATCTGAAGATAAAAATATATTTGTTTAAACCATTAATTTGGATTATATATGGTTTACGTGGAATACGTTACTTACTGTTCGTAATTTCTCGGTGGAAAGAGAACTATAAATAAAATACCAAGTAAATATACGAAACTAATCATATACACTTTGAACTGTAAAAGCATTTTGAAATTAAAACAATACTAAAAAATAATTTAAACGGCTATCTTTGTTTATACATTCATCCAATCAATCATCGATCAATATGGCATAAATGCATCATTTTTTTAATACAGACTAATACTGAAATAATAATTTTGATGCGTTTAAAAATTTTCTAATCTATTTCTACGAAATCCAGGAGATAAGCGTTTAACACTATTTCTTACGCTCCTGACGAAATTAACAGGGTATAATGTATTTATTCCTATTTAAACGTGTATTTAATAATCTTATAACATCATTTAAACTCTTCAGTGGTCATTATTCTTTTTTACCAAGGTGACATTTAATCTAACAGATTGTCAAAATGCGATGGATCTCTACATTTTCTTAACATGAATTTTAGTTTATTTTTGATATTATTAAGTGTTATACGATTAGGGTCCTGCACAAGAGGCAATAACGAGTCATGCAACGTCTGTACTCTATCATGTTCGTACTCCACTATTTAAATGCATTTACCGTAATGTAATGACTGAACAATTTTGTTAAACTTGTGAAACTGGGAATATTTACAGATTTTCGAAGAAAGCGCGCTAATACTGAGTATACTCGTTGGCATGCTAATCCACAAACAAAACAAGAATTTATAGTTAAAGTATTAGAAGACGATACATCTATACCGGAAAAAAAGCAAATTGCAGCTGTAAATATCCAGCCTGTTACAAAGGCACAAGAAAAGATTATTATAAGAGGTGCTTTTGTTCCATCACATAAAGAATCGACCTTAGATTTATTAAAAGACTATACACGTTTTGTTCCTCCAACAAAGGTGATTGTAGGTAATGATAATGGAAATTCACTTGCGTCAATTGAACCCATTCTTGATGAAATATTACCCATACATCCGAGAGGTATGTAAATTGAAAAGTACAATAAGAAGCCAAGTTAAAGTAAAATCTTAGAATTTTGTGATTAAAATCTATCTTTAGGGGATTTATCCAACATTTATTGTTCAACATAAAACGTTTCCAGTGCACAATAATCTAAAATTACAATAATTAGTTTTGGATTTTCTTTTCGATATACAAGGCAATAAATACTAAATCAGAAATTTAAGTAAAACTAAATTATTTTTTAATTTTTTTTTTTAAATATTTTTACTAAGCAATATAACAGAACTAACTACTTTGCTATAATCCGCACGGGTTAAGCGAATGCAATCCATAAATAGGAGGATAGGCTCGACAAAAATCGTACGATTTTTGTCGAGCCTTTCCTCCTGATGATGCTTCGGTTTCGGGGCGAGGCGATCGTCGAGATTGTGGTGGGTGTGTGTGCTGCTTTTGTGTGCGTTGTTGCTGGTGAATTGCGCCTTGGGGTGCATGTGGTGGCCGGTCCTGCATGTATAAGGTGCGTAGATTTTGCCTGCTTCATACACATTGGCTTTGCATGCATTCGCTTAACCCGTGCGGATTATAGCAAAGTAGTTAGTTCTGTTATATTGCTTGTAATATGGAATTCCGCAAAGTAACGCCTGCTTCTATAAATCATATTTTTACTAAACTAGTTATAAATAAAACTAACATGTATTCTAAATCCACTTTGTCAGTTCAGATATTCTCATTCTCGTGATTTTCTTAAGTAAGATCAAAAATGATGTAATTGCGTGACTTTTTTAAGGCAAACAATGTATTTATTTTAACTTTATATTATATAAAATATTCATTTTAAAGGAACTGAAATAATATACGGCCCCGTGCGAAATTCACAGCATGAGATTACTTCTCGAACAAGTTCGCAATTAGCACAGAGATCTCAAACATTGATAACCAGACAGTATGCACCGATAGCTCCAGTATCGTTTACACGGCGTAGTGCGGTTGGCCCACTTACTCCACGTACTGTTGGTAAATATGTGAGTATTCGTGTATGAGCAAATTTGACAAAACATATGTAAACAAAAGAGCCCCATCAACTTCCCTGTGATAATTTTTTTTAAAGTATTTGTTAAAATTGAAAAACGAAAGGATTAAAGTAATTCTTTATTGTATTTTTCATATTAATCTATAGATATTTAGAAAAAACCCCAAAAACTATCCGTCTGTGTGACTGGACGTATTTTTGAACGTTTTGTACTGAAAGATGTGCAATTCTTGAGTAAAGTAAGTTTAGGTTATTTGTACATTACAGTTTTATGTAAATTGAAGTAGGAAAAACTTTATAATTTATGGAATTAGGCTTTACTTTGCGAAGATCCATAATACAAAAGTAATAATAATCGATCCGCGATAAAGTAAATAGAAAATATATATGTGTAATGCTAAATGTATAGTGGACTATCCGTTTTTCTATATCCGATACATACAACATTTATATGAATACATGCACGAACCTTGCGAAAAAATCGTAAATCTTTGCGATTTTGTCGTGGAGTCTATTTTCTGATGATGCTTCGGTTGTGGGGCGAAACGATTGTTGAGTTTGTGATAGTGTGTGTAGTGCTTGTGTATTGTGGTGGCGGTGGTGGAGGTTTGTGCATGTGTTTTTACGAATTTTCAAATTCAAATTCAAAATATTCTTTATTCAAGTAAACTTGTAAACAAGTGCTTTTGCATCGTCAACTTTACTGCTGGTTCGGAAAGCTGTTCCTACCTAGAAGAGCCAGCAAGAAACTCGGCGGTTGCTCTTTTTAAAATATAAATCTTAGGACTAGTTACATTTATTTATTACTGTCTTGTACAGGGTAGAAGTGCACCTATATCCACACATCCTTATCATCTAAGTAATCTTCAACAGTATAGTAGGCTTTCCAAAATTGATTTCGGAATTTTATTATAGAATCTTATACCCAAATCCACAAACGATTTACGTACTTTTGCTAGGCGCAAAGCAGGAGTCGCAAGCTTATGTCGGTTCCTACTTTGTCTATTATATACATCACCTATCGTTTTATAACTCTTTATATTTTTATGTACAAAAATTACGTTATTTAAAATATACTGTGAAGCAAATGTTAGAATACCTATTTCCTTAAACTTCTCTCGCAGGGAATCACGTGGACTTAAATTGTAGATGCCACGTATGGCTCTTTTTTGTAATACGAAAATTTTTTCACTATCCGCGCATTTACCCCACAGCAATATTTCATAAGACATAATGCTATGGAAGTAAGCAAAATAAACAAGTTTCGCTGTTTCGACATCTGTAAATTGTCTTATCTTTCGAACAGCGTAGGCTGCTGAACTAAGTTCCCTGCAAGAGTTTTTATGTGTGTGCTCCATTGGAGTTTTGCATCCTGCATGTACCGGGTATGAAAAAATGGATAGTCTACTATACATATATATTTTCTATTTACTTTATCGCGGATTATAGCAAAATAGTTTAATAATTACTTTTGTAGGAAAACTTTATGGCATACTGATTTCCAGGACGACGAAGCAATATAGTAAATAATAAAATATCTATGTATGAATTTTAAAGTGTATTTGTAAATGTTGTATAGACTCATTATAGTGACCCAATAAAAAATAAAACCAATTGATTTATAAACCTTAATTGTAGATGTTGTTCACGACATCAGTGCGACCTACGCGAACATCTTCTTATATGGATAAATTTATCCCAATCAGGACATCTGAACTCGTAAGCTTCTTGCCATTTAAATATAATAACGCGTTATTCAATAAAGTCGATCCATCGCGAAGCACGTCATCGTCGAAACACATTCAGAGGACATCTGTACTAGATGTCGCATCTACAGAAGAGGAATTTTTCCGAAAAAACAATTTATATCCTGAAGTTCAATCAAATAAGGTGGTAAATAAAGAAGTAGATATATACAGTGACCTATATTACAATGATGATGAAAGTGATGAAGGTAAAACAAAAAAAACAGAAATAAGTTTTATAGAAAACTATGGAGACCCTAATAAAACCGATAATCAAATTAATTTGGAACATGGTTTCAATTCTACAGAAAATACTGGTTTAGAAGAATTTAAAAGAACTACGAAGAAAGAACTCTCGTACTTAAATTACAACGACGAAGATGAATCTGATAATACTACAGTTAGTTGTGCTTACACTGATACCAGAGCCGTAACTACAAAACAAGCTGCTAAAATCCTAAAACCTGACAAACGAAAATTAATTTGCACTGTTTTGAAGATAAGACAATTATCTTTTAGTTCTCCATTAACTTTGCATGAGGTAAAGATTACATATCATTTTTCTTGGCTTCATTTGCAATCCTACTAATTTATATACCTGTAAAGTAGTTATCAGCATCATTCGTATCAGAATACTCATCATCATACTCCTGCCCTTATTCCACTCTACGTGGGGTCGGCACAGCATGTAATAAACATGTTGTCACATGATTTGGCTACGTATGTTACGACCCACCCCCTGCCTGACGTCAACTTACCTAAGTCGTATTGTACGACCCCTCGGTAAGAAAGAGAGTGGGCTATTCTAATCAACCGGATACCACACGGTGGGTCAACATACCTTTGTCGCCCTTTACGACACCACGGTTAGTGGTCTATTCTACTCAGCCGGATACCACACGGCATTCGCATTAAAATACTTTTAAAATTAATCTAGTTTAAAAAGTTTCATTGTAATACTTGAAAGGAAATAAAATTTTGGAATTTTATTATTTTTAACTTAGTGTAAGACGAAGTTTTTTTTTATCGTTTCAACTAATGTCGATGGCATGAATTTATTCTTACTTATGATTTCTGCTGTACGCACCAAGAGGCCTTATGCATGACGTTTTGAACTAATTTGGTTGTTCTACAGATATCCAATACGGCAGAATGCAACATAAGATTCATCCATCCATCCATCCATCAGCCTAATGCAGTCCACTGCTGGACATAGGCCTCCCCATGTCTGCGCCATGTCATGTAACATAAGATTAAATAGTTGTTATTATAAGAAACAGACCAACTCATGATTTTAGATTAATGTGATATAATGTGGCAAGTAATTCTATCATCGCTTTACTTATCTTAACAGATTGTAACACAATTAAAACACTGGGCTGAAGAAAGTGCTGTTGCTAAATGGGTGGATATAACGAAGAAAAATTACACGGTTATGGAAAATCCAATATATATGATGATAGTTGACGATCCAAGTAGTGGTCAAATTGTTACTGCTAAGCAAACTGTAATGATCGTCGCAGGTGAGCTTTAATAGTGTATTCTCGATAGAGCTCCAATCTTCGTTATTCATTTTTCGAAAATTTAGTTCGTACATATTAAAAAAGCATGAGCGCAATATTTAGATCACAGTTTTATGTAATGAAAAAGAGAGTGTTTAACTTATGGTAAGATATATTCGTATCTACGTAACTGATATGCGAACGAATATATCTTATTGTCTGGCACGTTGACGCAATAGAGCCTGCCGTTAGCTTCGCAGGTCGTGAGTGCGATTCCCACCGAGGGCCAATATTTTCTGTAAACAATTTGTTTACAGACAGCCTGGGTGTATATTTTTATTTAAGTATGTATTTAAAATTATATATGTATTTATTTACCAGTTGTCTGTAACCCATAACACAAGTATTAAGTTACGTTCTTTGTGGATGGAAGACCGAGTGTGTGTGTCTCATATATTTATTATATATATATATTCTTTGAAATATAATACTATTCGATAAAGTTCTCTCAGATATAAATTCTACTTACAATTATTGGGTTACAATAAAAAGGAAATTTCAGGGATTCAGGGTAGAGATCATCATGCTGTTACAGCGGCAATGTACATATTATTCCAATTGATAGAACGTAGTGATGCACACTCAGAACTACTGACGAAATATCGTTTCTGGATCATCCCTGTGTTTAACCCAGACGGGTACGATTATTCTATGACTTTTCCACATGTGAGTATGGTTTTCACTTTACCTTGTATTATTATATATATATTAAAAGCTGACCCGGCGAATTTCGCACAACTTAACAATTATTTTTTAAATATTTATTCTGCTATTCGGGACACCGGATAAGTCAGCAACCCTCCACTAACACTTAAACTATTGGTATTGTATTAAGGTTCAAATTGAGTTTTAAGTATTATTCGATCTTTTGTATCGGAATATAGAAAAGTGTTGCATTTAGATTTTTTCAGGTAATTTTTTAAACCATCCTCGTAATTCAAGTAATATTATAAAAAAAATCAGTTCAGCTGCTCTCGAGAGTTGCTCTTAGCAACATATTCAGCGATTCATTTTTATATTATAGATAATTTTTTTTTATATTGGTTGTATAATCTTATTTTAATGTACGTATCGAAATCGGTGATTTATTATCAATTGTATAAAAGGTGGATTTTTGACTGAAATTCAGAGAAAATGTCAAGTATGGAAGTTAGTTCCATCCTGAGTGTGGGACTCGATACAACGATAAGTTGATTTGTTATCCTGTTCCAGACTAGTATTGTTCGTCTTGCTAACACTACGACGAAGTGTTAAAATAATGTAGCTGTAAGTTATTTTTATTGTCAGGAAAGGTGGAATTCTACCAGTGTGCAGAACTGTGCAGCACTGTGAATGCACAGTGTGCGGCACAAATGTGTACAATAGTCGACCCACTCAAGCAAACATTAACAAATTGTGCGCGAATATTCTAAAAATGCTCGCGCACATCTATGTACATTTGTGCGCGTACACTTGACAGTGGATTCACGTCCACGCGTACGCACTCGTTTGTACGCGCACATCTTTAATGAGGAGTGGAAGAATGAAAAAAATATTAAGAATAATTTTATAGAAAATGTCTAGTGAGTAATGTAATGTGTATGATATATTGTAAATTTGTATATAATTAATATGTGAAATAATAATAATAAAGAATAGTTATAAAAGAATAATTATAAAATAGTCCTAAATGAACATGTTCGTGCACATGTGTGCTCCACTGTGCGCTTACAAAAGTTACACACAACAATGCGGGTGGAGACAGAAGCTAAACGCGATATCAGCTAAGTACGTGCAGTACGAGAAATTTGTACAGAATCTTTGTAAACAAATGTGCTGCACATTATTTTGGTGAAATACTACCTTACCTTAAGAGCAGCAGATTCTAGCTAGTTCTTCGACATGGATGACAATATTCCGAACTGTGGTAGAAACGTTCCAGCTGTTCTATTAAAAATTAATTTGTTGTATTGTATAAGCAAGTAAGAACTTTTTTTAACAAAAAGCGTGCATTTCCACAGCGTAAATCGTGAAAGGATTTTGTCCAAAACGATTTTTTTTTGTTAAAAATTGTATCACGTGTGGCGGCATAACAAAAGGTCTTTAATATTCGTCATCCTCGTCATACTTGTTTTCATTGGCGTAATTTAGCTTATCTAGAATTAATCTTTATTGAATTTATATTCACGTGCGAGATGAATCGATAAGAATGAAAAAATTCGATAAAGTTATCTTTACCTTTTTATTTATCTATTAGTATTATTTATGACCTTTTTAACAAATGTTTTTTATAATGTGACCGACATGTGGACAAAGTTGCTATTATAAATTATTATAAATTATTCTTTATGCCTTACAAAAACACAAACTAGAATTATTGAAATTTCCACTATGAAATTTACCTAATTATTACTTAAATAGCGAGGTAATACTAGCAGTTTTGGCTATATTAAAAAAGTTTTGTGAAGGTGGAATTTTGCAAGTTAAATTTGACCCACTTCCCGGTGTCCGATTGAGCTGAAATTTTACATACTGCTCCAGTTCCGATGACAATGCGTGTTTATGATAAGCATAACCTAATGCTGCTGCCAGGATAAGCTCTAAAAGAGGGAACTCCTCGACGCTTAACAACAGCGACATTAAATTTTTTAAAAAGATTTAAAAAAAAAATCACTTGTATAAAACTTACCATACATTGCTAGCTTGTTCGTTTTTTATTGTACCTTATATTTAAGATAATGCTCATTTTTAGTGTGTTGCTGTGCATGTTATATTATGAACAAATATTCGTGAGTAAATCTGTATATCTCTAAGGAATTCTGGCGATATGTGTAACACACTAATCCGCATTGGAGCACCGTGGTGGGTCTTAGTTCCAATCCTTCTCTTTGAAAACAGGAGGCCTATACCTAGCTGTCGGATAGTGTTATATTATAATCAAAGCTTATGAATAATTGAAAGAATAACGACAATATGCCGCAATCAATAATATGTAAAATATAGTCTTTATTACTTTTTAACGAAAATTCTAAAGAAAAAACCTTGTTATTGTTACTACATAATATGTTCTTATTTATTTTTTGTATAAAGCGACGAGAATGGTCGAAAAACTTACGCCAATCATGGGACGCTTGTAAAGGGCGTGAGTCGTGTCAATCTTGCGAGGACTTCGGTATCAGATGTATTATCCAACCATGTTATGGTGTAAACCTTGATCGCAACTTCGAATACCAATGGATAACACGTTAGTGAGATTATTTATTGTGGTCCAATAAAAGAAGAATATGCCCACCATAAAACATTTTGTTAATATCTCAAACGTATTAGGCAGCGTTGGCGATAACTAGTAGAAGTAAGTTTGACTTTTCCGAAATTTCCAACAATTATTGTTACGTTCCGACTATGAAATTTTATTTGAAATGGGACATTTACATTTTGAGCATTTAATATGAGCGAGTAAAAATTTTAAAATCCCCGAATTGTGAGCAACATTGCAAGTACTTTCAATTTCTTCTATATATATTTGTGAAATTTTTGAGTAAGTTATAAAATTAAAATTCAAAATATTCTTTATTCAAGTAAACTTGTAAACAAGTGCTTTTGAATCGGAACTCTACTGCTGGTTCCGAAAGCTGTTCCTACCGAGAAGAGCCAGCAAGAAACTCGACGGTAGTTCTTTTCAAATATAATTCTTATAACTAGTTACATTTGGTCAATTACTATCTTGTACAAGGAACCTATATCGACGCATTTTTATCATCTATTTAATCCTCTTAGTATAGTAAGCGTTTCAACAACCTCCCTTTAAAAGTGTTTTAAAACTGCTGTGGTGGCAAAGATATAATCGATTGCGAGATGTTATTATAGAATCTTATACCCAAACCCACAAACGATTGATTTACTTTTGCAAGGCGCAAAGCAGGAACTGCAAGCTTATGTCGGTTTCTACTTTGTCTATTATATACATCGCCAATCTTTTTATAATTATGTATATTTTCTTATGCACAAACATTAAGTTGATAAAAATATACTGTGAAACCAAAGTAAGAATACTGCTTTAAACTTCTCTCGCAGGGAATCACGTGGACTTAAATTGTAAATGCCACGTATGACTCTTTTCAATCAAATATAATGTCTAGCTATCTTTGCAGCTGAAGAATTACAAGCCGAACATCCATGTGGCAACTTATACGCGGGTCCCAGACAGCTAAGCGAGGCTGAAACCCACGCACTTACGCATTTCCTGCATGATCAACGAACCCCACTATACACATTCATTGCATTTAAGGAGGGCGATGTGCTAGTAAGGCATACGAAGTTAACTTTATAAGTACTAGCATCTTTATTCATGTTTTAAGCAGCTACTCGTATTTTGGATAAGATTCGGCTTCTAAGATCTAATAGCTACTAGTAGAAAAGAATCATCCAGTATCACTTTTATTTTAATTGTGCTTTAGATAGCAATTTTTTAAAACAATAACTAAATGAAATTAAAATACTGTTTATCTACACTATCAAATCACACCATTATAAAGAAAGACTGCACTAAGAAAATTATTAACAATACATATTACGATTTCCAATTTATTTGAGAAACAGACGTGCATTGGATTGTGTTCAAAATATATACCTCCTGCCCTTATCCCATTCTAAGTGGGGTCGGCACAACTTGTTACAAACATGTCACATAATTTGTCTACGTATTTGACGACCAGCCGCCATACTCAACCGAATACCACACGGCGGGACGACTTACCTTAATCGCCTTTTACGACACCTCTGTAAGAAATGAGGGTGGTCTATTCTACTCAGCCGGATATTACATGGCGGGTCAACCTACCTTAATCGCCTTTTAAGACACCTCGATAAGAAAATGAGGGGGTCTTTTCTACTCAGCCGGATACCACACGGCATGGATGGATTGTGTTCAAAATAATGCTTTGTTTTATAGGGCGTAATGTACCCGTACTCGCACACAAGAAAAAAACGAGCGTTTGATCATGTTTATGTAAGTAATATTATAATTCTCTCGTACTTTAATAACCTAAACTTTCATCCGTAATCTACAATTCAAAGTTTAGATGACAATACAATAATATGTAACTGTGGAGTATATTTGTAAGTAGTTATTTGTACTTATCCTCAATCGTGTCATAACAAAGACAGGCAGTGCCCTATTTTTAAACTTCATCGATTAACCTACAAACACAAGTATTGAATACAAAAATCATTTGATTCAATATTTCATACTTTATGTATAATGTAATGTATATTTAATTATACTTTGTAGAGACAACGCGCATCACAGGCCGCGTCGGCGGCCTACAGCATCAGTGGTCGGCCTTACGTAGCTGGACAAACGTCAGAATTCCTACGTGAGCCTTAATTTTGATATAATAGATAATAACAATGATTATTCATATATTTTTTTATTAATTCATTAAATTAATTAATTGCAAATAACATTGAATTAATAATTTACTTATATTACTAAATTATATTTAACATACCATACTACCAAATTGGATTAACCGGTATTGAAGGGTTCGCGGAGTATTTTTTATAATTTGCGATGCAGCACTATGATGATTTTATCTTATTTTCTTCGTACAAAGAGAAAAGCTCTTTGCTCAGTAGCTGAAACGATAATAGCTACACTTTCCTACAATTATGTTACATATTGTTTACCGCTTACAATAATTAGGGAAACATATTTTCAGCATTATACGCTGGTGGAATAGAAGATTGGGTAGATGGACATTTAGGAATAGACAATACCTATACCATCATGATGTTTCGTCCCACGGATTCACAAAACTCGAAACTTGTGACTGAGGTAGGTACCCTAATTACGGTTTTGTTTAAAAAAGAAGATCGTTTTATAATTTATATACTAATATTATAAATGTAAAATTATGTCTGTCAGTTACCCTTTAACGGCTTATCCGCTATAATAATGTAAATAAAATTTTGTACGATTAAAAAGCTTCAAGCCGCGCGCATATTTTAAATATAAAATATAAAACAAAAAAAGTTCCCGTTTTTCCTAATTGGTGACAAGAAAAAGACACATAATACGTAATTGAGGATATTTCGATATTTAAGTCGTCATAAACGAAGTCGCGGGTATAACTAGTGTTAATATATTTCTGTATGTGTATTCTTAGCATCGTTAAGTTGTAACAAATTCCGCATTAATTCTTCGTTGTAATAGTTCATCGATGTAGTGTGTACTTTTTCATTCACAAAATCTCAAAATTACTTACAATTTCATTGAATTATGACGTTTTTTGAAGAGTAGGCGGTAGTTGGGAAGGGTTTGACCACTATATCATATGTCGTCAGAGACTATGTAATATCAGCGAATTATACCAACCATAACTCTAAGAGCTCATTGCTCCACGCAATATTTGTAACTATTATAGAGGCATTTTGGCATTAAGCTAAATAATATTATACAGCAGAGATTATAACTTAGCAATAATTAACATTTAATTGAAGTTATGTACAAGAATTATTAAAAAACGTAATATCTCTTGAGTGTTCCCACAAAATTGTATCGAAAGGCAGTCTAGTTACTATATACTAGCAATCATAGATTTGAGAGTACTTCTACACGGTTTACGTTTTTAATAATTGTACCCAATTTCAATTGATTAGTTAAATTACGGTGTCAAGATAATATATATGTACGTTATACAGCCAAATCGCAGATCTATATCACTACATGATAAATTAAACAGGTCAAGTTAGAAAAAACAGTAGATGTTTTTGTTTAGCCATATTATAGAAATACGATAAAATAATTTACGTACGATTAATCGTAACTGATTCTGTGAAACCAGAAATACGCGATCCTTGTAAGACTACACCTTATGATAAGATAAATTTGAATATGACGCATCATTCTGACACGCCAATGACAATAGCTTGATGTATTTTGTACAAAGAGTTATGTAGGGGAGCTTACCTAGAGTATGTCTATCGGAAAACGAGAAAACAAATGAAGCTACCTTTCTCTCCCCCTTTTTGATATGTGATTAGATAAAGATATATATGGGTTTCATTTTCCCTCTTTTATTATTTGTGGACGCTTACATTCACGCCTGCTTAAGATTCCCCTATTGGGTGATAAGTATGATTTGTACCGCAGTGTTAACGCAGTCAGTGGCTTAAGCCGATGAAGTTACGATCATATTTGGTAACCGCTCTATAATATTTAATGGCTGCTCACTATCGGCAATGATCGTAAATCGCGTGATCGTCTATAATCGGCACGAGCATCGTGCAAGTGTCCACGCAATCGTCCGTATTAACAAACTATATATATATGATCACCCAGATATGTATCACCCAGCGATTGCCTTTGAAGCGTGTCCGTAAAACAATTCTCGAGTTGTAGGCGATCATATCGGTAGGCGATATCATGGCAAGTACAGCTGAGTATACCCTATACGAGATCGTGCTTGCGCTTAATCATTTGTAATCGCCGATTGTGAAGAAGAGTCATAATATGTCAACAGTTTACTTATTTTCGCAGCGTGTGGTCCATGAAGCCTATGCAGCAGTGGACACGTTGCTACTTCAGAGCGTAGAACCATTGGGACCACCTCCTATAACTTTAACAAGAGCAATGGCTTCGAATTCGACTCTATCATCAACAATCTTAATTTTTTTAATAATTATAGTAATATGCGGATACGGCTAGACAAGTAGAAGCATCATGTCGTTAATATTAAATTAAGAACGATATCGAATACGAAGGTATCAACAGGAAAATTTAGATATCTACTTGTCTAATTGTTTCAGAATTGTCTTCGCAATCAAATTTCCCTACTTTTATTTATTTTACGATGTGTTATTACTATAAACGTGATGTTAAATATAATTTTTATTTACGTCGTACTCTTTTTTTTTCTACAAGTACCTACAGGGTAGTGTGAAAGTTAACAATATATAAAATTATTGTAAGTTGCAAAGGTAAAGTCCTATTATCAATACATTTTTAAAACATGTAGTAAAATTTATACGTATTCATTATTTTTTATGCTCTAAGTCGGCAACTAAATTGGATAGATTAAAGCAATTAAACTTTAGTCGATATTTCTCTTTTGTATTCTAGGTAAAATGGTACGTACCTATATAAAACAACGGAATAGACTAACTTGTCTTTGCTACCGAACAATAATAGTCAGGCATTTACTATCAGGTTTAAGTAAGACCTTTTCAGGTCTCTACACCTTTCTGTTGAGCTATGTAGCTCATGTAGCTCATAAGTATTCAGCTATGTAGCTCATAAGTGAATACTTATGAGCTAAATCGCTCGACAGCTAGATAGACGAGCGTTCGTTACCCAACGATTAAATTGGCGTATTTCGAATATATTTGTCATATAATCCTTAATTGGAATAAGATTTATACATTAATGTTCATCTCTTTTTCATAGAATCTAAAAAATCATGATATAAAGGAATTACGTTTCCAAATCGGATCCCAATATGGACGTAATATACACAGTCTGTCACATAGAGTATTACGATAAAAAGCTTAATACCTAAATTTATTTCATTTCCACCGTCAATTCTCTCATTATTCTCTTACCCTTATCACACTTCCAAGTGGGGTCGGCACAATATGTCTTCGTCTTCCATTCACCTCTATCATTCGGCAACTCTGGTGCCACTCCTTTTATATGCATATCATTCTTCACACAATCCATCCATCTTTTTTCAGACTCCCTCTAGTCATACATCTATGCACACCATAATCTTCCTGCTCTTATCCCACTCTAAGCGGGGTCAACACAACATGTTATAAACACGTTGTCAAATAATTTGGCTACTTAATTTACGACCGACCGCCTGCCTGACGTCAACTTACCTTAGACGTCTTTTACGACATCTCGGTAAGAAATGAGCGTGGTCTATCTACTCAGCCGGATACTACACGGCGGTCATACATACATCCACATTCATATTAAAAATTCTTTTCTCAATAAGCTTTACAATTAAATATATTTGAAACGTAAACATGAAAAATACATATATT
The DNA here is from genome assembly GCA_947086505.1 of Morpho deidamia. Taxonomy (NCBI): domain Eukaryota; kingdom Metazoa; phylum Arthropoda; class Insecta; order Lepidoptera; family Nymphalidae; genus Morpho; species Morpho deidamia. The sequence goes on along the minus strand of CAMTZC010000007.1, from coordinate 8,775,987 downwards.
TGTCTTCGAAATACGATGCATAACAATGACTATCGGAAGTAAACAAAATCCGGCCGTGATTATCTGGTTAGATTAGTATTCATATACATATCAATTAAATTATATCAATGTCCTCCGTCGTTACGGAAATAATAACTGTTAAATAATACCTATGTATTTTAAATAAATTGTGCCCGATTTAATTACTTAAATCATTTTCATACATTTACGCAGTTGTTTTTAGTGTTTTGTTTGTTTTTAGTGGTTCGAATCATATAGAGAATTTGTATAGAGTGGTGATCAGAAGGTCACCTTCAGATCCGCGGGTCGCAGGTTTGATTTCCGCCGAGGGCCAACACTTTCTATAAACAATTTGTTGGTTCTTCGAGCCTGGGTGTGTATTTGTATTTAAAGTTATATATGTAGTATATTTACCAGTTGTCCGTCACCCATAACATAAGTATTAAGTTACTTACTTTGGGGATGGTGTGTGTTTGAGTCCCATATATATGACCGTGTGTGTGTCCCATATATTTATTTATTTATTAACCCTCTAAGTAATATAACAGAACTAACTACTTTGCTATAATCCGCACGGGTTAAGTGAATGCATGCAAAGCCAATGTGTATGAAGCAGGCAAAATCTACGCACCTTATACATGCAGGACCAGCCACCACATGCACCCCAAGGCGCAATTCACCAGCAACAACGAACACAAAAGCAGCACACACACCCACCACCACAATCTCGACGATCGTTTCGCCCCGAAACCGAAGCATCATCAGGAGGATAGGCTTCACGACAACCCTCTAAGTGCCTGGCGAAAAAGAGGTGCCTATGTTGAGAATAAACGTATCAGTACTGATATAAATTTACCTATTCCAGACTTATGAATTCCTCAAAAAGTGTATCATTAATCTTAAGCAATCTGTTATTTACTAATGATACTATATTGCTGTTGATAATATGACAAAAGAAACAACGCATCTATTTAAACTTATCAGACATAAAATTAAAAAAAAGTTACTTATTTGTTGTTTTAATTACTTAAATGAGAGAAACGATTAAATAATATTTAAATAAAATCTTAAGTTATTATTTATTGTACCTTTCTCTGTTGAAAGTACATTCAACTTGGAAAATATTTATTAATATTAGTCTAAATAATAGTCTTAAATAGATATATCTAAATAAATAATATACAAGTCTGGAAGTTGCGCCCATTTTAAAAAAAGACGAAGTGCAATTTTAAGATGGTATTGACATGTAATGAGAAGGGATGAAATCGTATGACTATCGTATTATTTTTTGTGAAAAGGAATTGCAATATTACTAATATACATATAATATATACATATAATATACATCATCATACTCCTGCCTTATCCCACTCTAAGTGGGGTCGGCGCAACATGTTTCAAACATGTCGTCATATGATTTGGCTTCGACCGACCGCCTGCCTGACGTCAACTTACCTTAGTCGCCTTTTACGACACCTCGGTGAGAAATGAGGGTGGTCTATTCTCTGCAGCCGGATACCACACGGCATTTACCTTAGTCGCCTCTTAGGACACTTCGGTAAGAAAGGAGGGTGGTCTATTCTATTCTGTCGGATACCACACGGCGGGTTACTAATATTGCAGTTATTAATGACTTTTGAACTGCAATTTTGCTATCTTCGGTTACAGTATATCGTGTACGAGATCTACTGAGTTATTTATTACATAATTATATTGTAGGAGTACATACCCATGTGTTTGTAATTCAAATAAACGATCCACATCTTAATAATAAATATAAGTGGTCTTTCAATCACAATAGTAGTATTTATATTGTTTCTGTATTTGCAAAACATTATTTTAAAAGGTAAGCACAAAGGTGGTACTGATTATACTATTAATATTATACATTATTTTTAGATGTTTATATAATATACTATGATCTTGATAACTCAAAAAGTAAGACAGGTCTTAGAAGACACGCTCGAACCATAACGATAATATACTCGAGGCATAACGGGTATGCCTATATTTATAATCAGACAGATGTAACATTATTTAAAGTGCGGAAAGAAACATTTTTCAACAAAGACATTTTGAAATATGATTTCTGCTCTTCTTCACCTGACTTCAAACCACTGAAGAACGGCTGACAGCTATTTATGTGAGCCCAGGTAAGATTAAATTTTCGGGTAGATTGTTTAAATTAAAGCTAGCATTCTTCGATATGACTCAGAACATTTGAATAGTATTTAGGCTTCCTGTGTAGGATTTGGGCGCCTTATCCTTAGTCAACTTGCTATTATGCAAACACGGTCTTTTCCATAATAGTAATAAAAGTAATAACCAATCTACAATACATAACTACGTAATTTACACTTGAAGATCATGTAAACTACGATTTTGAATAAGAAACTTAGAAAATAGTTTAACATAGTCAGACTTAATTTTTGATTTTGATTGATTGATTTCATATTTGTTTCCCCGTGGTCAAGGGGGATATATATATTAGGATATTTATAGTGTATTGAAACGCAAAATCCAGATACTGGAAATGACCCCGAGTTTCTGGTTGCGACCGTAACCCTCCAGGCATGAGTGGCGACGCATATCGGGAGGGAAGTCGCTGTGGGGCTAGAAAAGTTTTCATGGAGGATGTCGCCCTTTTGCGACATCAGCTTACCGAGGGTGCGTGCGGGGTATATTTGAGATGGGCTTCGAAACAGAAAATTGTGATTAAGGTTGATTACTTAGATACGCAGGAAAACTTAACGTTTTATTAAATTCATTTCTTTCCTTTAGACTCAACTACAAACTGGAAATGTGACTGGACTTATTCGTAATATTAGTAAGACGCAAAACGCCCACGAGTCACTTAGTAAATATTTATTAACGATAATTTTTTTAGATATGATACGTTTTAGTATGTAAAATCACCTTTACACGGGATTCAATTGTTTAGACGATCGTGTATGTCGTGCATAATTGTTATGTTGATGAACGGCAATAATTCTTTTCAACGTAACATACATAATATGATGCAGAACTATTTATTGTGGCACAAGGATAAAGATCATTTGTAATTTTGTTTTATACCATCATATAGCAAAAATATACTCTGTAATATTCAATAAATCAAAATGGTACGATTAAAGAATGGCTAAAAATACGTAAATATAAACACAAAAAAAAATTAAACTGTTGGTAATATGACTGTTTCTGGGTCATGGATAAATAAACCTAGGTATGTATTCCTGATATCATAACAGACAGTTAAAAATCTTACGTGGAATATAACTTCGTTATTTTCCTTCCGTTTATGTAATATAACTAGCATTTAAAAACAAAACTAATAAAATTATTGTACAAGAATTTTAAAGACGAGTGTACTCTGTATCTAATATGAAAGGTGCAGGCGATTTCGGTATAGATTACGATGAGAACTAAATAGACACTGATAGGGATTAAATATAAAAATCATTGAAGGTAGTGGACTCATTCCAGTTTACAGTCCGCTTGCGTAGTCACTATATGATATATAAAGTTTTCAGTTAATGAAAAACCCCTATACAGATCCAAAATGGTAAGACCTTTTAAGTTCAATACTTGTACAAAATAAATAGAAATATGTATTTCTAGGTCTGAAATTGGATAGTACATATAGCTCTACATTTAGCATTTCGTATATTTTCTTTTAGTCGCAGTTAATAGCAAAATAATATTTTCATCACTTTTAAAATGTCTGTCTTATGTAGCTAGCTACTCTTATATGTATAAATTTCTTAAAATTTGGAATATTTACTATTAAGGTCGTAATTATAAATATTTGTCTATGCAGCACATATGTATTAACAAAAATTTGTTAACTTTTTAATTTATTTATGGAACTTTGAGATAAAATATAAAAAATCTTAATGGCTTTTACAAGATTTAACGTTTTTATCACTTATACAACGGAAATAATAATTAGAACAATAAATTTACATTTATTTTTTTTATGAAAAATAAATACTTCCAATCTAGATTAGGTACTAGTACGTAATACTAAAACATAAAAGCATTTTATGAAAAGGTGTTCAATCAAAATTTTCGATAAGGACAACGTTCAAATTTTACTTATTAAACATCAATTAGTTTAAATAAAAATTAAATAATGGCATTTTTCATTTCAATTTCGTTGTAAATGTTGCGTAAATTAATATTGATAATTGATAAAAATTAAATACAATTAAACCTTTGAAATATATAATAATGTATCTAATTATTAAACAATAAACCTAAATTTAAGCAAATTTTTCATTTAGCTATTTTATTAAATTTGTAGATAGATTAAAACAATCCACACTACATAAACATGCGCAAAAGTTGTTTAAATCACATAAAAGCCTATGCGTTCAGTCTTGCAGTAACATATCTATGTCAATCTGACATACAAACACAAAACGATTAAATATCAGGATATTGACGAGGTCAGATGAAGTCTCCGATACGTTGAAGATAATACCGACGCCTGATATTCGATAGTAATTAAGTTTACCTACTTAATGATAATTAACGGAAATATTTACAGCCTTGTAATTATTATCTAGTGCCAAATATCAACAATCAATTGGCAAAATCATATTTGAATTGTACATTGTTAAAATTGCTAAAATGAATTGCACATTTTTTTATGGCAATGATTACATGTAGTATAGGGGTGAAGTAACCCCAATTATGTTTTTTACTTTTAAAATTTAATCAATATTGCTCCAGCGGATTAGCACTGAATTCGTGATAAACATATTAATACTTTAAAAACAAATAACAAATGATTCGAAAAGCTCATAAACCGAAACGGACAGTGCTAGATAGTAAAATATATCAGTAATTTTTGCCACTCAAGAGTCTTTTATTGCCGATTAATATTTATATATCGTACGCTAATTCTTAAATATGACCGCTTAGGTGCATCGATAATAGTTTATCAGGTAGATAATCGACGATTAATTTGTGTGATAAATACCTATCGCTTTATGTCAATGAAAAAAAACCAGAATATCATGCTGCTATTATCTCACGGAATGCGAAATAATTAGAAATGGTATAATATCCGTAGGTCATTATTAGATATTGAATATTTTATGTAATTTTGTTTATATCAAGTACAGGATTAGATTCGTAAATGGCAAAGTATAATTTTAATATTCTGATATTATGCTTAAAAATGAACTGCATAACAAATAAAGTATAAAAAAATAGTTTTAGTGGTTAAAATGGCGGTTAAAATAGTAAAGATTAATAACTTAAAGTGAGTGATCGTAAGTGAGCCAGTACTTAGTAGTAGTAAGTGATTCCGAAGCTAGTAATTCTGGATTTAACAATATTCTTATAGAAAAACTAACAAGATTGTTTAATAAGAATGCAGCAGGTGAAGACCACTGTTATGAGTTGGTTTTAATAGAATTGGATGTATGATGAGAAATGAGAGAGGAAGTGAAGGTTACAATACACGATCTGAGGAATAGTTTATTAGATTTATTATTTAATACTGGTATTATTAGAGCTAGGCTCTTACAACATATATTGTATTAGTATTCTTAAAAGCGCGGGCAATCTTAAATTAAAAGTTTCACACTCTCTTGCATATCTCGATAAGTAAATGTATAATTGTGTATAATTAGTTAAGATAAGATTGGTTGATTTGTCCGTCATTGTTATGTATTTTCTAATTAAATTTCACACTTTCATGTACCAATAACTTCTGCTGTAACGACTATCTGTAAAGCATTTTAAGCAATATTGGGTTTATGTTAGCTAGGAATTTCCAATCAATTTTCGATTAAAATAACGTAACAACTTTTACCCATTAAATTAGAATGAATTAAGACCTAAAATGTTTTTTCTGGTACAGAAAGAAAAAAGTGGTTTAGCCAACAAAGCGTTCGACCCATCAGAGCCGCCGCCGAGTTTCAGTGCTGCAACGAAAAATGATAAAACTAACATGGAAGCAACAAAGGACAAAGTGGTATATTACAATTAAATAAATTAAATAAGTATATTACGCTTTGTGTCTTTTATCTTTTTCGAACATATAAGTATATCAGGGACCCAAAGTTTTGTTCACATAAATACTAATGCTTCGTTAATTATTTTTATTCTACTTGTTTTAAGAATTAGCTTTCACTGTTCACCTCAATGCACTATGGCAGCATTTATTTAGTTTCTTTATAACTATATACATTTATTAATCTGCAGCAGTAGAGTTTCATGAATGAATGTGTATAATTTTGACTTATAGAGTTCTAATGTCTTTTATTTTTTTTAGGAGAACAACGATTTGGAAGATGGTGTACCCGAAAGAGTAATGTGGGGAAATCAAATCGAGTTTCTCATGTCATGTATTGCCACATCAGTAGGTCTGGGCAACGTATGGCGATTTCCCTTCGTTGCCTATCAAAATGGTGGTGGTGCCTTCCTCATACCGTACATAATAGTCCTTATTCTTGTAGGAAAGCCCATGTATTATATTGAAGGTGTATTAGGTCAATTCAGTTCACGAAATCCTGTCAAAATATGGTCATTGGCTCCTGCGATGAAAGGTAAATTAGCCTTAGTATTACACATCCCATCTTTTATTATTTGATTCAATTACATTATTAAGCTTTGAAATATTTAGGTTATATACCTTACCTAGTTCCGATATTAAACTCGAAACTACGAGTACTTGTATAGGTAACACAATTTTAACACCACTGACTCCATAGCTTAAGTCGATGCCTATGAAATTACGAGTATCAATAGCGTAAGATATTCAATAAAGACCTTATTTTAAAGTCAAGTTATTACGATTTATCATCCTTTTTTTGCAAATTAAGTCATAGCCTTGATATGTTGTTTTTAGGTTTAGGGTACGCGCAGACTTTAGCTTGTGGATACATTCTGTCCTACTACGTGTCTATAATTGGATTGTGCCTCTACTATCTCGCCATGAGTTTCCAGTCACCATTGCCATGGGCTGTCTGTGACCCAGATTGGGAGAACTGTGTACCATCCGGACAGACGGAAAATGTCGTTTTAACTAATGAATCCTTAAGCAGCGCGGAATTATATTTTATGTAAGTTTATTTTTTCTACTCATTTGATATACAACGTTGGTGTTTGAAAGTTTTAGTTATTTTTAGAATATCAACGACTGCCAATGAAAAACTTTAATCAACTTTTCAGTCAAGTTGTCGCTTTCAATTGATCATGTCATTGTTCAACTTAGTTTCGCATAATCATTATTTTTATTTATAAAGTTTACTATGCTACTATATAAGTAGTATAACTAAGTCTTCGCTGCAAATAATTAAAGTACGCCCACATTTGTCAATTCTTTCCTTTATATTTTAATTTCTTTTAGACGAACGGTTCTTCAACAGATCGATGGGATTGAAGGAGGTATTGGTAAGTATAAGAAGTTATTTGGAAACAAATATTTTGTTTATTTTAACAATATCAATTTAACAATTGAATGTCAATTTATCATGTCCTAATATTGAACTAAAATATTCTAAAAAGTACAACTAAATATTTATCTGATAATCAACTTTTTTATGATTAAAAATACTTACTTATGTTAGGTTCTAGTATATTCTGTCAAATAAGGTAAAACGATCTCTTGAAAATATAAATTTTCCGATAAGTTAATCTATAGAAGCAGGCATTATTTTGCAGAATTCCCAAGTACGTGAGTTATGATAGAATTACTTCGCCATAATCCGCGTCTGTTAAGAGGATCTATGTTATGCTAAGTGTATGAAGCGGCAACGTTTACATAGCTTATACATGCAGAACCAGTCACCACACGTATCACAAAACGACGCCACCAGCACCACTCCACATAACACGACAAATCGTTAATAACGATTTTGTTGTGGAGCCTATCCTCCTGATGATGCTTCGGTTACGGGGCGAAACGATCGTAGAGATTGTCGTAGTGGGTTTTGTGATGCGTGTGGTGACTGGTCTTGCATGTATAAGGTATGTGCATGTAAGGTATGTGTGTATGCTCTTAGCATTACATAAATTCAATTTACAGACGCGGATTATGGCAAAGTAATTCTATCATAACTTCAGTTAATTTTTAATTCGTAATCTTGTTTTTTTTTCAGGATTACCCATATGGTATCTAACATTGTGCCTGCTAGCATCTTGGCTTGTAATCTTCGTAATTGTTTCTCGAGGAGTTAAGAGTTCGGGAAAAGCTTCCTATTTCCTCGCTCTATTTCCGTACGTCGTGATGATTATTTTGCTGATCAGGTAAATATGCTTTAATTAATATCCTCATAATAAAATAATATAAATAAATCTAACGTGAAAACTTGTAGACAAAGGTTTGATTTACGATGATAAAGAAATTTCTAATTAATGTATACTTAATTTTACAAAGTACTTATAATCTTTTATTAATTAGCTCTACTAACCTCATTACTAAGATACTTAGAAATTTATTTTAGAAAAATTAACGGTCCATTAAATACATACTTAGTTATTAGTAAACTGAGCATTTATAATATTCTTAGGTAAAATGAGCATTTTTCATTTATTCATAATTTTCGTTAAGCTGTTACATTTGTACAGGTTTTGGAATTATATCGTAAAAATAAGGACTAGGAATAAAAAAAAGGATTATAACTCAGGCTAAAACATCCAGTTAAAACACTGCGGAGTTCCATTATTAGCTACACCATTAATCTAAATAATAATATTTAGATTAATGGTTTAATCGATAGTTGATAGTGCTTTTATCTCTAATAATATCAGGAATTAAAAACGATAAATACAAAATGAGTGGAGAACCCAATATTTATTATAATATCTTAATCCTGACGGTGTATTTACTGTTAGACATATAGTAAAGACATTTGCTAAGATAGTTTATGACTCTAAAGATATAAGTAGCCGTCAGTATTAGTACAGGCAGATTTGATATCGAACAAAATTCCAGATGCCAGTTGTATTAAGGTGGCTGGCTATGAGAATTCTACGTGATAATATGGATATGATAATAAAAGATATACTTGAAATATAAGCCTACAACAAACGATAAATGTAAAACAAAAGAGCTTTGAAAAATGATACCGCTTGAAATTTTCAAGGATGCCTAGTTTCTGTGCAACTGTTCTTACTATAGAATCGATTTATTTTCTTTCGTTTAAGTTGTAGAATATTAATACGACATTACCACACTATCAGTTATCAGTACGTAAAAATTTTGAAAAAAAACAGTTAAAGGTAAATAAACTTCTCTTAACAAAATGATGTGGTTTCTCATGGTATTGTAGTTTGAAAGCCTAAAAGACAATCAAGCCAGATCCAGCACAAAGAGATAGAGATTTCAAGGAAAGAGCAAGGCATTTCGAATATAGGCTAACTATGGGTGATTATATGATCCTCATGATAGAGTCGCGATCGAAAGCATACACAGTACATACACACCGTATCTTTGTTCGTGAAGAAGAGATCAGTTTTCTATCATCGTTCAGTTATGTCTTCCGACGGTGTAACGACTTGTCACAATTATATCGGCTGCCCTCTATTACACGTTAGCCTAAGCTGTGTTTCGACCTTACAGGGAGGTTATATAGGAAGACGTTTCCTGAATCTACTGATTCAGGGAACGTCTTCTGCAGTAGAGCTTCTGCGCTTTTCTCTCCCCACTTCGTACCCATGACGATTATACATTCCCCTGTCCCATCAAGTATGCGATAAAAGTTATTATATTTGCTTTCTTCTAGGTATGCGTCAATACATATCCTATGCAATACACACCCTTTTTTCTATACTATAGGTGTAATTATGATTGATTTATGTATAAATGTCTTCATTAATAATTCAGACATTTGGAATTCTTAGTACACAATATTCAATTTTTTTCTTTACTGTAATTCAATTTTTTTTTCAGTACCGTTATTTTACCCGGATCAGGAAACGGTATTCTTTTCTTTATTACGCCACAATGGGAAAAATTATCAGAACTTAGCGTAAGTTTTTTCATTGTCAATTATCTAATTTTATGAATGTCAGTAATGATAGTGATAACGCTGAAATAATTTTGACAATCCTCATTAAATTATATGAGAATATATAAACAAGCAAGAAGAATAATAAACATCCATAATTGCACTTGCAAATACAAGTTGTATATAGCCATCTTTTTAACAAATAAATTTAAAAAAATTTTAAAACTCAATGAATTGTTTAAATTGTCTTTTTTTAGGTATGGTATGCAGCTGTAACTCAGGTGTTTTTTTCACTATCTGTATGCATTGGACCTATTATTATGTTTGCCTCTTACAATGGTTTCAAGCAAAACGTATATAGGTAAGTCTAACATAGATGTTTTATTTTTCGGAGACCCCTTTAACGTTAATTTATAAAACGTGGTTTTTCTTATACGTGTTGATTAGTCAATTAGTCGAAAGACAAGCATTATGCAAACATTGACCTGGAGTATTTTTTGATATATTTTATGATATATTTTGTAAAGCCTTACACATAATTCTATATTTCACACATCTTTTTTTCTTCATTGTCAACTATAACTTTTACTGAATTATCTAACTACTTACTGTGGTTGTGGTTTCGCCCACGTCGAAATCAGTGTGACACAATGTTTTTAACGCGTAAATCTCGACTCTGCGGGAATTTAATAGTAATATACTATTAACCTCAACCTTCCTCAAGATTTGCACTTTTCAATCTTTAAAAAAAACCGTACAAAAAATCTTTCTTGAGAAAATCGATCATATACGGATAGACAGCTTTGTCCATAATATCCATATGGACCACCTGTAAGCTATTTACTTCCAATCTTTTTTTTAAGAACATTACATAGTGGGCAGTACAATCAAGATATGGAATACTGGAATCTTCTGTAAAAAATCAAAATGAGCTATATATGAAAAAAATCACATTCTTATAAAATAACACATATTTTTCAGAGATGCAATGATTGTTACGACTCTTGACACATTTACCAGTTTACTCTCTGGTATTACAATTTTCGGTATCCTCGGGAATCTGGCATATGTACTTAATAGAGAGGTCGGTGACGTTGTAGGATCGGGAGGAACTGGATTAGCTTTTATTTCTTATCCCGATGCCATCGCTAAAACATTCCAGCCTCAGGTATTTATATACTTAACCATATTTATTAGGTATTGTTACACTGCACATCACTCACTCCTACACTTATCCACACTCACATACACTTTCTAAGCCTAATACTATAAAAAAGTCCCTATCTTAACGATTAAGAGATCAGTTGGGGCTTCCATAAAGACGTATTTGTTCGACTTTTTAAATTGCTTAATTTTAAAAGGCCATTGTGTTTGTTCTGGTTTGAGATTTGGTACGAAACGTCGCAACAATGACGGGATACCAGTATTAAGACTATTAATTACTTACAAAAAATGTATTTTTAGAGTCAGTAGCAATAGATAACTAACAGTGTTGTAATTAGTTTCATGACTTTTATTAAAATATTAACGGCACTGTTTTCTGTGTGCACAAACAAATTACGATCACGGAATGTTATTTCAAATCAATCGGCTTTGTACCAATTACACTCGAAGAATGCATATTCATAAAATTATATTTTATATGCGTAATTTAACATCACTATGCTTTCATTAAACTACTAATTTAAAGCTGGCGTCCATTTATATTTTTATATATGTTTTTGAAACAATTCTACTAACAATATAAATGCTGTTTGTTTACAGCTTTTCTCAGTTCTGTTCTTCTTAATGATGTGCGTATTGGGAGTGGGCTCCGGTGTAGCGCTACTTTCAACTATTAACACCCTTCTCTTGGATGCCTTTCCCCGTGTGCGAACTGTATACATGTCCGCAATTTCCTGTACTCTGGGATTTGCTGTTGGCCTTATATATGTTACTCCGGTAAGTGAATAACGATAATACTTCAAAACAAAATAATAGCTTATCTGAATAAAGATTAGCGATGTCAAGTTTTTAACACTGAGGTGCAAGACGGAAGAATTTATACTCTAATTTTAAATACTTCAACGTTTTCACTGGTAAATTATTAAGAAAAATAGTGTTGTATATTTAAAAATAATGTGGTAATTAGGTTCTTATCATTCATTCTATATTTTACGGTAAAATATAATATTGTCGCTTGAGTTACATACTTAGTGATTTTGTACGAGTATATGTATGTGTTACAGAAACCCAAATAACTCTTAGGATATGCAATGTATTACATATTCGTAGAATATTAAAATGTAAAAGTTATATTATTTTCTGTGTATAAACTCAACTCAAAGCTACGAGTATAAAGCTTCTATAGAATTCGTGCTACCTTTACTGTATGTTTTTAGAATTGTTAATAACATATTTTACATATAGTACCCGGCAATAAATAATGCATATCGAGAACTTAGGACGAAACAGCCGGCCAATTTTGTTTCGCAGAGCGCTGTCACTGTCACACACGGGTTTGTCAGTCTGTACGACAGAGACAATGCTCTATGAAGCAGAATCTAGCCGATTTCTCCCTCTGAGCCTCGATGTGCATTACTTATTGCCGCGTACTATACAAGTGCTGATTTGTAAATTATGTAAAATTGTCGACGACCTAAAAAAAATACTTTGTTTTCAGGGTGGCCAATATATTTTGGAGCTTGTGGATTACTACGGTGGCACATTCCTTGTTTTGTTCTGTGGTATTATTGAAATTGTTGGTGTGTTTTGGATTTACGGTAGTTATACTTTCATTATAAAAGTACTGTTTTTAATATATTTTGTTATAAATTTACACATATTTGTGCTTTGTTGTAGGTCTTGAAAACATAAGTACAGATATCGAATTCATGCTGGGTATCACCACTTCCGTATACTGGCGTTTCTGCTGGGGTTTAATAACCCCTGCAATAATGGTTATCGTATTTATATACGCTTTATTATCTTTCGACAACTTGCTGTTTGCGGGTCATTACGTCTATCCCATTGCAGGATATGGTAAGTAACACATATAATAATAGCTAAGAAAATTAATACCTAATATACCTCAAATCAAATCAAATCATTTCATTAATTAAATAGATAGTATATATAGATAGTAAAGGCCCGTTGGCGCTGTGGGTAGTGACCCTGCCTTCAGCTCCGCGGGTCGCGGGTTCGATTCCCGCCGAGGGCCAACATTTTCTATAAACAAATTGTTGGTTTTTCGAGCCTGGGTGTGTATTGGTATTTAAGTATGTATTTAAAACTTATATATGTAGTATATCTACCAGTTGTCCGTGACCCATAACACAAGTATTAAGTTACTTACTTTGGGGACGGACGACCGTGTGTGTAAATGTCCCATATATTTATATATTTAATTATTTATTTATTTAGTAATAGATCTGGTCTAACTAGAAAATTTCAGTGTCTCAATTAATCCCAAATCGTAATGACATTAGTATTTGAAACCATATATACAATCCGGGAATAATTTAAATAATCTTTTATACATACTTTCACGCTCCATTGTATGAACTTTGATTATTTTAAATATCCCAGTCCGGATATGAAAATCTTACAAAAACTTGCATAATATGCGATATATTATGTTTATATTTACGCCCTAGTATTTTATTTTATATCGAATTTTCGTATGAAAATATAAAAAAAATATATAAACAAATTTAACAAAAATATTAGGTCCTTACATATGAAATTGGCGTTTTGTCGTACTGGCCACTTTGATCTCAAATATTACCTTTATGGTTAGGAATTGCAAATTCAAATTCATACAGCTATTTACTCATGCATTTGTGTTTCAAACCCCCTAATTCATTCGTTTTTTCTTCTTTTGTTTTTTTCTTTGTGTCACTCTGTTTACAAAATGGAAAACATGAAATATCGCGTTATTTACGAGTATGAGTTCCACCGTGGCACCAGTGCTGCAGAAACGGCTCGAAGGATTAATGATGTGTATGGTAACGGTGTCGCAAAAGAAAACACAGTGCGTTTTTGGTTCCAACGTTTTCGTTCTGGAAATTTCGACCTGCAGAACAAGCCTCGTGGACGGCCGGACACCAAAGTTGATAATGAAGAATTGAAGGCTATTGTGGAAGCGGATCCATCGCAAACCACGTCCGAGTTAGCTGCAGGCTCCGGTGTTAGTGATAAAACTATTCTAATCCACTTGAAGCAAATTGGGAAGGTGAAAAAGCTTGAAAGGTGGGTACCTCATGAATTGAGTGAAGCAAACCGACAAACGCGCGTCGACTGCTGCGTTACGTTACTCAACCGGCACAATAATGAAGGAATTTTAAATCGAATCATTACCTGTGATGAAAAGTGGATCCTCTACGATAATCGGAAGCGCTCATCGCAATGGCTGGACCCTGGCGAACCAGCCAAATCCTGCCCTAAGCAAAATTGGACTAAAAAAAGTTGCTTGTAAGTGTTTGGTGGACTAGTGCCGGTGTCGTTCACTACAGCTTTCTCAAATCTGGTCAGACGATTACGGCAGATATCTATTGTCAGCAACTGCAAACCATGATGGAAAAGCTAGCTGCTAAACAACCGAGGCTGGTCAATCGCTCTAGGCCACTGCTGCTTCAGGACAACGCTAGACCACACACTGCACAACAGACGGCTACCAAATCAGAGGAGCTTCAATTAGAATGTCTTAGACATCCACCGTACTCTCCGGACCTTGCTCCAACAGATTACCATTTTTTACGCAATTTGGATAACTACTTGCAAGGAAAAAAATTCAACTCCGATGGGGCAGTCCAAACCGCCTTCAAAGATTTTATTGATTCCCGCCCGAATGGTTTTTTTAGTAAGGGGATCAATGAACTACCTATGAGATGGCAAAAGTGCATACATAGCAATGGTACATACTTTGATTAATTAAATATATTTCATTAAAAAAAAAACGACTTTATGTTCCTCTCATAGAAAACGCCAATTTCATATGTAAGGACCTAATACATACAAGTCAGTTCTTTAAAATAATTGTAAAATTAATATTTTTACAATTATTATAAAGAAATACATATTAATGATGACAAATTGAAAAATTATCTATCCAATGTTTGTTACAGTGGCCGGCTACATGATGCTGTTAGTGGGAATACTGTTTGTACCGTTATTCATTATTTTATCTATGTATAGAAATAGAACTGGAAACTTCATAGAGGTAAGTTGCCCCAAGAGTATATTAAGTAACTTCAGTTCCCGCCGCGATAACACCGCGTAAAGAGCTCATGAATAAGAGCCCCGTATGGGCTTGAAAGTAGTCGGGCTCGTCCAATAAAATAAGACGTGAGTATAGCCGGTCTCTCAACATGAATAATGAATACCACTCACGATAGTTTAAATTCAAAAACCTTAAAATCATTTCTATACTGAGATCTTTTAAAAACACTCTTTTCACTAGCTATAGTTTTAACGTTACCATTCACCCTTGGCCTAAGTCTATCACCAAACGCAGACTTGAGTTATTACATTATTTTTAATCGTAAACTTGAACGGGAAATATAAGTGAACTACGATTAGGGAAAAAAGCATATAAGAAACATGACATACAGTCGTAAATGTTACGTATTATTTTTTAAGTCCATTTCTATTAGTTATTATCAGGAACTATAAATATTGCGTGATTCCTTTTCAGACACTTAAGAGGGTGTTTCGTCCAAAATCATCTTGGGGTCCCCGTTCTCCAAGTACACACAGGGAATGGAAAACTTTCAGAGAAGAAATGAAGGTTAAACGCTTCAAAATGGCTACGTCTAGGCCATATTTGGATAAGCTAAGACATATTTGGATGAGCTTATCAGGTGGATATCAGCGGGCATTGAGAAGAGAGGCCAGTCGGGTACTTGATTGAAATATTTATTCAAGTACATCTGTATCCATTATCAAATAGCGTACTAGTTATCATTAAAAAAAAATAAGACAGTAGAAATTACTAAAACAAAAAAATAAGGGTTCGTTTTCGTAACACAGAATTACTTTTTTTTCATATTATTGTTTTATATATAAATATAAGGACGAGTATTGTATGAATGTATTTTGAAGTCAAATTTAATAACGTTCATTGACATAAAATAATAGTACTATGATAAACTATCTGGATTGCGATCGGAAAGCTGTTAAGCTTTGAGAATTCTTGCATATTAGAAATAAATAAATAAATAAATAAATATATGGGACATTTACACACACGGTCGTCCATCCCCAAAGTAAGTAACTTAATACTAGTGTTATGGGTGAGAGACAACTGGTAAATATATACATATATAGTTTTAAATAGATACTTAAATACATATATACACCCAGACTCGAAGAACCAACAAATTCTAAATAGAAAATGTTGGTTCTTGTCGGGAATCGAACCCGCGACCCACGGAGCCGAAGACAGCGTCACTGCCAACTGCGCCAACGGGTCAGTCAAATGGGTGTTGGTGGTGTTCGAGTAGCCCTGATTTAAAAAAATATATATTTTTGGAGCACACATAAATTTTTCCTATCATCCTTCCTCTATGTTGTTTATTTACATAAAATTATTTAAGAATGTTCTGCTTGTTTACAATTTTAGAAATATTTTTGGAATCTTTTAGATTTTATATATATTAATAAGTACCTACACTTAAGTAATTTAGACTTCCATAGGAAGTCCAAAGTTAGTTTGTAAAAGCATACTCATTGTGTAAATAATAAGTCAGGTCATACTCGACATTTAGCAGTTATATTGTTACATATCTTTATGTAATCATATTCATTATAGAAAATGAAAAAATCTAACATTTATTTATCAAGATATAAAGATAGACTTTCTCAGAATCTTTTCTGACTGGGATCGAGTTTAAAATCATCATAAACATTTAGCAAACGATTTATATTATATTTATTACATATTCTAAATATTATTATATATTATATTATAATAAACTATTTCATTAAAATTGAACTTATGTTTAGATTTACACTTATTAAAATATATTTAATTAAAACTTTTCTTAAATTATATAGTCTCTATATATTCATTAAAATAGTTGTGTAAATGAGAATGGTGTAAATAATTATGATGTGATAACTTTGTGTAATTTGTGAATAAATTAAGATTTTTAACCGGTTTTTAATTTAATTTTTTAGATACGATATTATAAGCAAAACTGCTTTAGCTATAGGAATAAACAACAGACTTAGAGCTAAATAATTATAGGAATATTCCTATGATTATAGCTTCTCTTATTTTTATAGTCTTATTACCACCTCGCTTCCCATAACATGCTATGCTACGAATGTCTGTATATCAAACTAAAGTGAAATTCGATAATATTATTTTCACCGTCAACATATCCTTACCCGATAAAATCTTGTCTTAAAGAGTTTTTAATGGGTTTAAGTGCCAGACGGTCAATCGCTCGTGGGCTGCAATAGTGGTACAACTCAAAAAATACGTGTTTTGGACTAGGAATAAGTGTGATTGTTAAAATGCACAATCTTTTCAGCAGCAATACCAGCAGAACTCATAATTCAATATTAGGCCATTCGTTTAAGAAAACTAACGCATTTTTTTATGCATTGTCTTCAGAAATTAAAATCTTTAAACCAATTTATCTTCAAACATGACTTTTTAACTTGTGCCACTATTGCAATAACTATGAGCGATATATCACTGCTACGAATTAGATTAAATTAGTCAAACTTTAAAAGATTGACTAATTTAATCTGACTCTACATTTACTCTATTTTTATTCTTTACTTATTCAACTTGTTTATACACAAGATTTGTATTTCGCAACAGTCATTGGTAATTTAATTTCTTTTTGCTGACAAGAAAGATCATAAATAAATGTTTTTATTAAACGAAAAAATGTGCTTTATTAATTAACACTTTAGACTAAAATTTTTAACTATAAAAATGTATATGGGAGTATCTTAGTCGTTTATGTGCTTTATCTCACGTAGGCAACATAAACATAGATATTGATAATCCCTGCTTACCTTACGCAGCTTTTAAGCGCAAGAACGAGCAACACCGATAGAAAGCTTTCAGTAGTAACGAGCTCCCCCAAACATACTTAAAATTATATTCAAGTATTAAAATACGTAAAGGTATTTTAAATACTTAAGTATATTGTGTCACTAATATGTCAATTTAAATACGGAACGTAGGTTGTCTGAAAGCGCCAATACTGAAATTCCTCAAATAATGCTGATGATGATAATTGTACTGGCGTTGGAAAATAATAAATTAATATTAAAGGGAATAAGGATAAGGAAATTACTTTAAGTTAGCAGTGGCAATAAAAAAAACTAATCCCCGAGATCCAAATGCAAACCAAAGATCAAACCACGTCAAAATTCAGCATCTGTGGAACGGTTTTAGGCATTATTATATTACAAAGACTCAAAGGTACAATATCTATCTATACTTATTATAAAACAAAGTCGCCAAAAGCTGTCTGTGTGTATGTAATTAATTCTCTCAAAATCTACTGAACAAATATTTGTACGGCTTTTTTACTAAAAGATAGTGCAATCCTTGCGGAAGTTTGAGGCTAATAACGGTTTTATGTAAATTTTATTGATGAGCTCACGCGGATGTAAGAAAAACTTGCATGCTGGGAGCTTTAGTCGCGTGCGCCGCGTAATAATCCAAACACTAAAATAATGTATAACTCGGCAATAAATAAGGTACATCTATAACTAAGAACGAAACAGCCGGCCAATTCGGTTTCGTAGAGCACTATCACTGTTACACGGGTTCGTCAGTCTGTGCGACAGACACAATGCTGTATGGGGCAGAATCTAGCCGATTTCTCTCTCTGAGCCTCGATGTGCATTATTTATTGCCGCATACTATACTAGATAATTGTAGATGTACAAAAATACTACGAAAAAGTTCGCGATAGCATGTGTATGGTTAACATACAATACACAATAATCATATAATTTCAAATGAAAATATTACTTTAGTTTCCAGACAGTTTCCTTCTGTTCAATATCAATCCATATCCACAACGACTTGCTAGACACTAAATGTTAAATGACTTCTTTTTGTCTCCTTTCTTTAATTCCATTTTGGTTTAATTTATATTTTTAACCCAGAATGAAATGAAGGTATTTATTTACGCGGAAAAAACTTTTTGATACTGATTTCCACGCAGGCGAATCCGTAATACAGCTAATTGAAGTTTACTTACTTCTTACTTCTTCCTGCCCTTATCCCACTCTAAGTGAGGTCGGCACAACATGTTACAAACTATGATTGTGATTGTGTGTGATGATTATGATTGTGCCAAGTACCACGCCTCATATGAAAATATATTGACCAATAACGATGAAATTTAGAAAAACCGAAGATTTTACTGGTGTGACATTTAAAAAGTAATATGTTGATGTAACAAACTTATATAAGAAACGCCAAATTTGTTAAACGATACTTCAATTTCTTGAAACTATGTAGATATCTGTAATATTACATATTTTAATTCTATACCAACTTTTCCAAATGACTTCGTGGACAACAGTAAATAATAGCCTATCGACTCTATAATAAAATATGGACGCAAAGGACAAAGACACAAAAATGTTCCTATTTATAATATCAGTATAGTTATATATCTTATATATAAAATTCTCGTGCCACAATGTTATTTACTATACTCCTGCGAAACAGCTTGACCGATTTTCATCAAATTTTATATGCATGTACAGTAGGTCTGAGAATTGGCAACTATATATTTTTCATACCTCTAAGTTATAAGGGTCGTCCACCTAAAACATTTTTTTTAATATTTTGGACTACATTTTTATTTTATTTATGATATACATTAGAACTAATGTATAAAGCAAAACAACGTTTGCCGGGTCAGCTAGCTAGTATATAATATCTAATAATGTCTCTTGTAGTAATATATACATGACAACAACTATTATAATTCAATTTCCTTTTTTATCTTTTAGGCTAATTGGTTGTGACTGACAAATATTGTTTTGAGTTTTGTATAGTTAATACCGCTACTTCTGAGTAACATTTCGCTATCATATTTACTCTCTATTTTGTACGACGGCGTTTTAAAAACAATGAGAGTACTTCTGTTTATTTTCATAAAATAATTAATGGAGTGGATGAAGTATAGGAAACTATTTTAAATAGTAGTAAGATGTAGTACTTGTGAATTAGGCCTGAATTTTTTAAACCATAGAATTGATGATGTCTTATAACAATGTATGTGATTTCTTTTATAATTTTAAGACTTGAACCCTAAAAAATATATTTGCTGAAATATACTTGTATAAGTATAGAATAAGAACATTAGATTTTATAATTATTTCATTCAAGCATGATGCATAAGCTGTTTATGCAGTGATATATGAATATGCAATTTTTATGAACGTATATTTTATATTTTTAACTTATGTGCAAAAGCTAGCATGTGAAGGGAACCCCCAATCACAAAATCCTGGAACAGACTTCACTTAAAAAATCCTAGATATACTATCGATGCCATTCACATATCAAAGATTTTTATCAGATATATTTTATCACCAAATTTATTACAGGTACAATAAATACTACTAAAGAAAAAGCAGAACTCTTTTCAACATACCGCACGTAATTGTGCGCAGTTCTCCAATCTAATGGTGATTATTTTAATAGTCTACTAGACAACAAAAGATGATAAGGTAATTTATATTTAATGAATATTTATTATAAAACACGTTTTAGGATAACAATACGGGTAATCAGGAGGCAAATGGACAACGGATAAATGAAGCTTTCGATGCACGCCCGGAAGATATTAAAATTAAAAAAAATAAAAAGGTAGAAAATGTGAGTATATAAATATATTAAAAATAATTCTACACAAACGTTTAGTACAAACATAAAAACTATTTATTATAATAAAAAGATAAGCATACAGGTGTGCAAGTAACTGTTAACCATATCCATTATAATTACTTAGCGTTAGCAATAAGTAAATCTTTACGGTAAGTAAATCAATAGAATACTAAACACTAGCTTGACAGTATATACATATTTTTTTATAAATGTGTAATTGAAACCTAATTCTTGTTTTTTTTTACGCCTAACGAAACATGTAATAAAATTGTTTCGCTGTAAACAAATATTTGGTGTCTGGGAATTATTTCAACCTTTGAATATGATAGAAATAATGTAACTGCATTAATAACTTTATTATAAATGCATGGTATTAAAACGCAAAATTTTGTTTTATCGGTAGCCTTGCTAAATCTGAGACAATATTTAAGGTAGCACAATTTATCATGAATTCATTTATTTTATCTAACCACGTATTGCATCCAAAATCCGATAATGGCACCACTGTGCCACAAAGATTATCAAATATTATAAACAAATGTGGTAGTAAAAAAAAAATACGTATACTTAATCTTATATTATTTGATTAGTACTGTAAAAGCAATGAACGCCTTTTCCGGTAATAAAATAAAAATATTGTTATCATAGATTCTGCATAGCAACCAAAAAGATTTTTTTTGCATATTAGAAGTATTTATATATTATATTGCCTACACGTTATTATGGCTCAATCTGTTGTCGAATCCTCTTTAATATTTTCGCGCGCGAAAGTTTTAATTCTGCGATAACTTTACGATATTCATTTAAAAATATACGGTGTGGAGATCACAATATTAGGCACGAATACTTAAGGTAGCTTATGCATTTAAGTATTTTAGTATTAATCTTGTATCTGACCAAAAAGTTTTATACTACAATGACTTTAAAAGTTACACTAGGCATAATAAGTTATCATTGAAAAATAAAATATATATCCGCACCATACATTTTTCGTTTCATTTGAAACTGATTAGGCAGCGTTTACGATGAAAGCTCCCAGGCGGTTTGTCATTTTCCGAAACTTACAACACATATTGTGATATTTCAACTAATTTACATAAAACCTTAACAAATTATTCACAAAAACTTTCATAGTGTAATGATCGATTTTTACCAATTTTAAAACACAGTTATTTATATTGGAAAAAACCTCATGAACATTCGTTCAGTACTTTAGAGTTTATCACTACCAAACAAACGAACTTTTACATTTAATTTGAAGTTAGTAAATTTCATGTATATAGTTAATTGAAATAAAATTTAAGAGTTTGTTAAAAAAAAAAAAAATATTGCTATTGAAATCAAGAAAACTATCATCAAAATCAATAATCTAATTTCCGGAAATATAAAACCCTATATTTCTTTTAGAGTCATATTAAACTGACAACTTAAGTAATAGGCTTATTATTTGTACTATCACGATATAATAATCAGACATAAATTATTGAGGAATGTGTTACGCGCTTTGTAGACTACTATGCCGCTTGCTAGATCGGAATTTTGATATGTTATGTACAGCATAGTTCCATCGATGATCGATCTATTAATGAAATCACACTTATAACGCAATTTTTTTGCAATTTCAGCGTATTATTAGATGTTATCAAAAAATTAATATATTACGCACTATGACAAGATAATAATTGTATCGAAAACCATGATATGATCATGGTTTTCGACACCCAAAAGATTTTGAATTTAATACAGCTGAACTTTCTTATTGAAATATACACTTTAAAAACATAAGCTCACTTTGAAAATCAAAAATATTAATTACTTACGTTTGAGTTCTAAAATCACGACAAAATATATGTAAGTTCGCATCCAGATCGCTTGCTGAAATACGAATTAGCATTGTTTACGATGAAAAAAAGTTCATTTTGCAAATTGCAAAAAAGGGAGGAAGGATTTTTGTTTGTTTTTATCTTTACGGTAAATATGAATATTTAAAGGTTCACGCACGTTCTCAAACTTGTTATGTAACGTTAGTAAATACACATATGTTATTCTGTTAACCTTGTCCCACTGTAAGTGGGGTCTGCAAAATATGTCTTCATCTTCCATTCTATTCTATATTCGTCAACTCTGGTGCTACTCCTTTTATATACATATCACTATTCACACAATCCATCCACCTTTTTATGTACTGTAATTAATAAAAGTAAATATTTTGCGCAGGACACAAAAATACCAGTTCGCGAACGTCCAACATGGGGAAACCAAACCGAGTTCCTTATGTCGTGCATCGCCACGTCTGTTGGCTTAGGAAATGTATGGCGATTTCCATTTGTGGCGTATCAAAACGGTGGAGGGGCGTTTCTCATCCCCTATATCATTGTACTAGTGATCATAGGAAAGCCTATGTATTATCTTGAAACCGTGCTTGGACAATTCAGCAATGGTAACAGTATTAAAGTATGGGCTCTTTCACCGGCCATGAAAGGTGAGATGAGATTTAAATTCTTTGTTATTTGTTATAAATAATAGCCTTTTGTAAAAATCTAGCTATAATAGCTTAAAAGTAATTCGTTTTGGTCAGTGCGTCATATATATATATCTACAGCGTTATTACAGGTAAAAATTACATCGTAGGTAACCCGCCCTTGGAAATTAACTAGTCTTGTAAATTTATTAATATCTTCAGTAAAACTACATTAAAAAAACTGTATCGTACTTTATTGATGTACAAAAATGGTTATAATTCTGGCTATAGGTTTTATACTAGATATATAAAGATTCGCATACACTCAAATACGTTTACCATGACGTTTTAAAGCCAATAATCAATTTCCTAGATAATTAGACTGTTGATCGCCGTAATCATATTGCACTGATATTAATTCTATACGTTATTTTATTGGTTTTTGTCAGCTGTTAAAGATAAGATAGTCTCATTATTCTTTCTTAAGCACTTCTTCGGGTCGGCACATATTTGCTAAGTTTTTCAACCGATTGACGAATCGTCGACAGTTATCGAGGCGAGTTGTTTCTCCTTGTTGTTCGTTATTACTATGATTTAATAGTCAAGATGATTAGCCTTATTTAAATTACTTGTAAGCCGTAAATCTTATGACCCTCATGACGTCGCGGCCCAAACCCCGGGTTTAAAAATACATAAACTTTCACTACTACTAAGGAAAGGACAGAAAACCTAAGCAAAGGCTCAGAATTGTCATCGTGGTAATAATGGTTCTTTATTTAGCATTTGATTATCCCATTGATGTACATTGGTCGTGATTGAAAAAACCTTATCTCCAATGATTTGTAACACTAATATATTCTCTGTATCAAATGATGTTTCTCATTTATTAGCTAAAAAATATTTTAACCAATCCTTTTACTAAAGTAATAATAAACTTATTTATTTAATTTAATTATTATTATTAAAATTATTACTTTTGTATTATGGATCTCCGCAAAGTAACGCCTAATTCTATAAATTATCTATATTATAATTTGAACCATAAATGATTTTTCCACAGGTACGGGTTATGCTCAAACTTTGGGTGCGATATATTTAGTATCATACTACGTTTCTATTATCGCCTTATGCTTTTATTATTTGGCGATGAGTTTCCAAGATCCCCTGCCATGGGCTGTATGTGATCCCAGTTGGACCGATTGTGTGCCCTCAGGACAATCGGTCAATATGAGTGCAATTGAAGGCGACCCTGTCAGCAGCGCCGAATTATATTTTTCGTAAGATGACTTGCGCTTTAATTGAAAATAACATGAGAAAACTTTAAGTGACTATAAAATTAAATATCCTTATATTATAAAAGAGTCGCTACCCGCGGGGTAATACAATGTGGAAACAGAACGCCCTCTGTTGCGCTCTCCGTCGCACTTAGCGGCAGGCATAGTGACGCACAACTGACTTATTAAAAGCAAAAATGCGTCCAATTTGACTTGTGTTAAATAATCAATCGACAACGTCCAAATATCAAGTTACTATATAGAAGCACATTAAAACATATATTTATACCTTCTAAACGTACTTAATCGTTATTAAATTGCCTTTGCAAAGTTACTTTGTTCGTTATTAAATTACCGGAACTTAATAATAGACCATAATGATCTCAAATTACCCGCACTTATTAACGAGCTAACGCGTGTCAGAGTATATTATTTCTTCATACATCAACAGTTATGGATTACCGTACGCGCCTGTCGCTATGGCACTCTTATTATCCCGCAGGCAGCGAATCATTTATACTAGTATAGTTATCATTTCAAATGTTTTATTTATATCAACATACTTTATTTATTAACCATGTGAGCTTTAATTTTAAATTTGGGCCTTATTTTCAGACGTGTTGTCCTCCGTCGATCAGAGGGAATTCATGATGGAATCGGTACGTTAAATTGAGGCCAAATATGTTTTTTACTAAAATGTAAAATAAAACATTATTACATGATCTTTTTAATGGATGCTGCCCAAAGCAATAGATTTTTAAATTAACTGACAATGTAATCAGAGGATTAGAATACATATTATAATTAGAGTTATTTTATAAGTGGCTATATAAAGATGAATGCTAAGATAGCGCGACAATTTTTGATAGATGAAGGTGAAATGGATCATGCCTAATAATTATAGTAAATAATAAATAATAATATAAAAAATAAATATATAGGACAATTTACACACACGGGTGTCCGTTCCCAAAGGTAATACCAAACTTAATACTTTTGTCATAGTTGACAGATAACTGGTAAATATATACATAATAAATGTAAATACATTCTTTAATACAAATACCCAGGCTCGAAGAACCTACAGATTGTTTTTAAAAAACGTTGATCCTCGGGCAGAATCGAACCGCGGGACTAAACCCGTGAAATAAGTAATGTATTGACAGAATTAGTTGATTCAGCTTGCAATTATACGTCTAGGGTTTATATAATGTAAGATGATGTTTAATTTTCTAAAAATATTTCAGGCGTACCTTTATGGGACCTCACTCTCTGTTTGTTTATTTCTTGGGTCATTATTTTCTTAATCGTTGCTCGCAGTGTGAAGAGTTCTGGTAAAGCAGCCTATTTTCTTGCTCTTTTCCCCTATGTAGTCATGATCATCCTATTGATCAGGTAAGTTTCAATTTATAAAATCTTGTTGATTAGATTCATTAATTTTAAATTCGTTAAAACAGTAATAAAGTTGTTTCTACGTAATTCTTCAAAATCTTTCAAATTATTTATATAATTTATTTGTTTTATTATGTAATGCTACATACAGTGCCGTGTGGTATCCGGCTGCATAGAATAGACCACCCTCATTTCTTACCGAGGTGTCGTAAAAGGCGACTAAGGTAAGTTGACGTCAGGCACGCGACCGGTCGTAAAATACATAGCGAAATCATGTGATAACATGTTCCTAACATGTTGTGCCGACCCCACTAAGAGTGGGATAAGTGCAGGAGATTGATGACGTAATGCTACATACACACAACAATAATTAATATAATTTTTAGGGCGGTCACTCTACCTGGAGCTGTAAATGGTATATTGTTCTTTGTGACACCAGTTTGGAGTAAGCTCTTAGAAATTAGAGTAAGTACCTACTAAGAGAAGTCATTTAATATTAAACCTGAACAAAGATACTACAATTGTTTTTTCCATTATATGATTTTATTATGTTATGTTATTATAATATTCTATATTTAACATAATTATCTAAACATGTTTAATCAATAAAGTATTACGCTATTATTTAGTAGAAATTTAGAGTTTAATAAAAATATTGTAATATATATTCCGCATTCAATTTTTTTATCATGATGAATTTTATACTTTAAAATGTTAGTCCAGCAATCGTCTGTTTCATTTTTTCGAAATCAGCAGCAATCTCACGATAAATTTCATAATTAATTGATTATGGAGTTTTTATTTGCTGTATCTTATCTTAATTGTGCTATATTTTGTAAACGAAATCATTATCTGGTGTTTCAGTTTTCACTAATCATTCTAATGACTGTTTCTCTTTTTAAGGATGCGAATCAAACCGAATTAATTAAATTATTTGAAGTCCTACAAAACAAAACTCATTAACAAAAATTATAGAATAAAAAGTGTTTGATAATAATAAAGAAAAAATATTCAGTTCAAAAAGATTTACAATTCTGTAAGGTTATCCGTAGGAACCTACACTAGGAAGCTTGTGTAGCTGGAACTAATTATTCGATTTACAATTTGATGATTATGAACGCTTTGTTAACATTTAATTAAGACACGTTTAACAAAAGATAAAGTTAATTTTATAAAAGCAATCACATTGGGTATCATCTACATACATTTACGTTTTACTGATTGTTCTGATTAATCGATATTGTTTAATCATTTTGAAATACTATGACGTGACGCAAGGATATCTTGATCGTCACAAATTGGCCACAACACAAACTCACATAACACGTTTAAATTCGTAAATTTATAATAACGGCCAAAATATTTGATTTCAGGTATGGTATGCAGCAATAACCCAAGTATTCTTCTCTTTATCAGTCTGTTCGGGAACATTAATCATGTTTTCGTCTTACAACGGATTTAAGCAGAATGTCTACAGGTAATACTTTAGAATTTTTAATTTTTTTGACAAATTAACATTACTTTCTAATTAAAAGGACCAAAAGTTTAAATAAAAGGCAATATAGAGGTCTGTTAAATTACATCTCTGACAATAATTGGAATTTATTTACTCATTGGAAAAAAGTCAGAACTTATTTCATATAAGCTCGTCAGTTTTCTTAAATTTAACCCGCTAAATAATAAACCTCTGTTATAACAGAAGAAAAGATTTTATTTTCGTGAAGTAATAAAACAAACGTGAATCTAAAAAAAATAACTGCTAATAAATAATTTATAGAATTAGGCGTTACTTTGCGGAGATCCATAATACAAAAGTAATAATAGAATGATTTTGCTATAATCCGCGATACAGTAAATAGAAAATATATATAGTGTTAAATGTATAGTGGACTATCCGTATTTTCATACCCGACACGTGCACGATTGGTAAAAACACATGCACAAACCTCCACCACTTCCACCACAATACACAAGCACTACACACGTTCACTATCACAAACTCAACAATCGTTTCGCCCCGCAACCGAAGCATCATCAGGAGATAGACTCCACGACAAAATCGCAAAGCGAAGCATTAACCAAACAAGTATTATATAGTACTTGGTTCATCCCCACCCTTTATTTTACCTCTGAACACGTGCAACAAGCTTGAACTAGAAACATTTATCTGCTCGTTAATGAGTTAATAAGTAGATATGGACAAACTGGAAAATTTCTTTTTATCGTTGATTATTGTAAGTAATCGCAGATTGAGCTTATTTCTTTGTAGAGATTCCATGATTGTAACAACACTGGATACCTTTACCAGTTTAATATCTGGTATCACAATTTTTGGCGTTTTGGGTAACCTCGCATACGAGTTGCAGTATGAAGACATCAACCAAGTCCTTGGCAGTGGTGGCACTAGTCTGGCTTTTGTATCGTATCCAGATGCTATTGCTAAATCGCCAGCTGTGCCTCAAGTAAGTAAAGTCTACTAAAAGCATAACGTAATGGGGTACACAAATTAGTTTGTATTATCATAAAATCCATACGCTCCTGCGTATCACCCAGCCAGTCCCTTTGATGCGTGTTAGAAAACTGACAATTGCTGGGTTGTATCATAGACGATGATTGGCGAGTACAGCCTAGTATGCCCGCTACAAGATTGAGCTCGCGCTTAAGCATTGGTACCTAATCGTTGATTACGAAGAGGAGCCATACAAGCCTAAATAAAGCCTTCTTAAGTCTCCTTATGACATTTATATTTTACAAAACGATTACTATAACAAAACAAAAATTGAAACAACTCCTTACAATTTCCAATACAAAGTAACACGAGTTTATCGCGATGTGCGATGTAATTTTATATTATACTAGGTTTTAAAGGCTACTTCGTTAGCGTGGACTGCAGTCTTATTATTTGAGTAAACCGTAATACTTATATTAATTATGGTTAAAGTGAGTTAACCTTAAAAGTTAGATATATGCTGTCGCGGACTTTTATATAGAACTCTTCGAGAGGAACAATTTTGTAATCATGATTTTTGTATAACTTACATCGTTTACTTAGCGCACGCAAGGTAAGCTTTAAATTTTGCCGTTAACGCAATATTTTTTATTGCAGCTCTTCTCCTATTTGTCTTCCCGCGAGATGTTATATAGTCTATAGCCTTTCTCGTTAAATGAACTATCTTACACCCAAAGAATTTTTCAAATCGGTCCGGTAGTTTTTGAGATTAGCGCGTTCAAACAACCAAACAAACAAGCTCTTCAGCTTTATATATGATGAGTGCTAGTATAGATAACAATTTCCAATACCTCTCTGAGCGACTCTGAGGTTTTCATTGAGGCCTATACTTAATGACTAAATTTCAGATCCATATATTATAAAGGGCAACACGCATGTTTGAACAAACTTCTACATATATATTTTAGGTTAAAATTGATAACTTTAAAACCTTTTGTTATATCTAGCTATTCGCCGTGTTATTCTTCCTTATGATGGCCGTATTGGGAGTCGGGTCGGGTGTGGCGCTGCTATCCGTTATAAACAGCGTGCTACTGGATGCTTTCCCGCGGGTGCCCACCCATTTTATGTCTGCGGGAGTGTGTTGCGCCATTTTCCTTATCGGCCTCATTTATGTCACTCCTGTGAGTACAATCTATTTTTATATGAACTTGTAATAATCATATTGTCTTAACCCGTATACTTCGATTCATACTCGTACACCAATCTTCTTCTTTCTTCGACTAAATGTTGTACACAAGAATATTTTTTATCAGTACTTACCAATGAAATAAAAGACAACCTATGCCGGAGTAAAAGCCCTTGATTTTTTAACTAATTAATATAAATAAATATGTATTAAATGCTTTTAATCTGTTGAAATTATTATAAAAAATCGCATCTCATTACAAATCTAGGGAGGACAGTACGTGCTAGAGATAGTGGATCATTATGGCGGAACTTTCATGAGGTTGTTCTCAGCTATTGCAGAAACTATTGGCGTATTTTGGATTTATGGTAAGTTGATACTAAGAATCAATTTTTTTACACGTGGTATTAGTTCCTGCCCGCTATATTGCGTAGGCTTCATTGAACCATACCAAGACACAAATTAGATTTTTCGAATTGACAATATCTTGATATAGGCTAACCGTTTAACACAGGCTTCGCCTGTGGGATAGAATGTGCGCGGAGGAGTATGAGAAAGGGAATTGAGGTAGGTGCGAGCGGCGAGCGCCCGTAGCGTGATATTCAAGAGATGACCGCCCGCACCTCCTTCAATCCCGGTTCTCATCATCCTCCGTGCCCTTGTGAGGTGCAATAGGTGAAATCTGAGTTATACGGTTAGCCTATATTCCTAATGGCTTTTAAAACTTTACGAGGACAAGTGAGCGTTGCGGATTCAAAATGCGGAGAGAACAGTACAAAAGTTCTACCAACAACGGGAAACGGTCTCCAGAGCCCCTCCTATGAGGTCAAACCACAGCTGGTGTTATTATCAGCGTATTTATTCTAACGATCATATAAGTGCATTTAAAGAATACTAAGATGTCGTCTATATTAGCAATCATTTATGTTAGAAGATGTTAAATAATGCAACGTCAGAGAAATGAAACAAATACCTATTAAATAGTAAATTTGAGTTAATAATGTGTTTATTCTTCATCAATCAAAAAATACGAAGCAATTGATAATACCTTTGTCTATATCTTAGAAAGTACTAAATAAAAAAGGAACGATTTAGTTAGCAAGTTACTATACTTAGTTGTTATGCCCAGAGAGAATGATTGGAGCTTAGAACCACCGCACTGTTCCAATGATTATTTCATGTATTCCTGAAATTTGATATGGATATGCAGACATCGTGTTTTCCCTCACCGTAAAGCGTATGATTAATTCCAAATGTCACAGCTTTTACTTAATGTTAATTAAATTAGTAAAATTATAAAACTCATTCAAACCATGGTTCCAGGTCTTGAAAATTTATGCCTTGATATTCAATATATGCTTGGTTTTAAGACATCGGCCTTTTGGAGGCTTTGTTGGGGAATTGTTACACCTTTGCTGATGCTTGTAGTATTCTTCTACGCAATGATAACAAGCGAGAGGATTGTGTTTGGAGACAGCTACGAGTATCCTGAATCAGCGTACAGTAAGCGTTTAATTTTCTATTACTAATGAAACAGATCAACAAACATAAAGACAGTTTCAAAAAACAATAGAGTGTAGAATTTTATAGTAAGTGTGCGTTATGCGAAAAATAACTTTTATTAAATTATAAGTTTTAATTTAATTATAAAATTAACTTAAATTAACGGTAGTCGCCTGTGTTTTTGTGTTGAGGTAATGAACACTGAGCCGAAAAATTCTTCATTTTTTAGTTTTGTACAATCCATCTTTTTATTTTGTTTAATCTTCTAAATTCGCTACTCAAGATTTATGCCTGATAAAAACAACCGTACCAACACCGTAGGTAAAAAAAAATTTTGATTGGCAATTTTTTATAAATATGTCATTAATTGCATAATCAGAGAGAAAATTAATTAAAATTTTCAGTGCGGTACTTACCAAAGTAACAAAATTCTTAAGAAAACTCTAACTATAACATTTTGCAATGTAATTGTTCTTTTTAAATCTAATTGTTTGATTCTCATGAAATTTGTATAGTTTAATTAGATATATCAGGATGCTGCCAGTAATTCCAATGATTTCCATAGTTACCTAACACATAATATATCTACAATAAATATTACCTAGATTACGTGAAAACAAAAACAGCGCTTTCGTATCAAAAATTTTGTACTTAATTCCAATCAGACCTTATACTATAGCAGTACTATAAAGGCGTTCATTAAAATTTATACATTTTTATTATTTAATATGATTACCTTTTAAATATAACAACCATAAATCTAAAATTTTGTTACAGTTGCCGGACAAGTACTACAATATGTAGGTATGGCGTTGATTCCCTTGTTCATGGCACAAGCTTTTTGGAAATACCGTACAAGAAATGTAGTTGAGGTAAGAAATTTAAAAACTATGCACATACCAATCAACACAATAGCTAATGATCCGCTTTTATAGCTATCGTGTTAGGTTACTAAGTTTTGTCAAATAAGGTCAAAGAATACGCCTAAATGCCCATTCGCTTATGACGGCGGTTGGTCGGTTTATAGTATCCTCTCACTACTCATTCACATTCATACTCATCATACTTAAATTCCGAGCATTCCTTTTATATCTTATAGCATCTCAGTCTTAAACTAATGCATATATTCATTTTTTTCACTACATTTCCCTTGGTTATGATGTAAATATTTACTAGAAATTGTAATAACAAATTTTTCGAATATTATTGTAGTCAACTTTTAATAATCAATTATAACAATCCATGTAGGAAATAGTAGATAACATTATTAGTTTCACAACTTTTATATTCGGTGTCTCAAGGTAAGGAATGAATAAAGGCTTCATTATTAAACAATATAATTGTAATATAAAATTATTATTGTTTCTAGACTATCAGAACAGCTTTCCGTAAAAAGCCAACCTACGGTCCGCGAGATCCCGTCAATCACGTCGAATGGAAAGCATTCAAGCAGCAAGCAAAAGAAGAACGTGTACATCAACGAAAAAATTGGTTCCATCATATTGTAATAATATTATTTAAAGGATATAGAGCAACGGGTAATTCAGCAAAATAAGAGCACGTTACTTTTGACTTATTTTAGATTGACTTGATATAAATCCTTTAGTCTCAATTCTATCATCCCACTAGGAATTTATAAAACAAACGGAACAGCTACAGTTCGTACACAGGTGTGATTTGTTCCGGAGTTATAAAATAAAAATCCATTCTAATCCCTTTATAGTTTTTAAATCCTTTTCTCGATAAGGAGATTGTAATAATTAGCGTTATTATATTAATAAGGTTATGTATTATATATGTAAATACACAATGTTATCTACAAACGCTTGTTTTAATCGCTTTTGCGTAGATACCATATGGCATTTTTATAACAAAAACATTGATTACTAAAAGAGATGAAGCAACACTTGGCCCTATAGTCAGATTGACTGAACGTCTAGTATTTTAGGACGCATCATTTTAAATTTTTGCGATAACTTCTTAAGATATTCATTTAAACTACAAGGTGTAAAGTATCAATTGATTAAAAGATATAAGGCCATGGAGGACATTTCTGTAGGCCTGTAAGAGCGGAATATCACTATTGTTACATACAGTTACAGATTTTTTATATCTCAAAGGGATGAGGCAACGTTATCGATGAAAAATTCCAGGCAACCTGACTATTTCCGAATTTTAACAAGTGTCGTCATATTCGAACAAACTTCACGAAAGTTTAACAAAATATAAGTAAAAGTAAGCTTTTACCAATAGAGTATTGGTAAAAGCTGCATTAAAAAAAAACAAGTTTTTAAGATTATAGCAAACGGATAGAAAATGCGGTGATAGTTTTGGTCTTTAATCTAGTTATGTAAACTATAATTTTAATATCATAATAGTAACAGAAATTAAAGTCTTTTTTCCAATAATTCTGGTTTTTACAACTCTGTTAAGTATTTATTTATGTTTGTATGTTCTATAACTGTTAAATTTTGTAGAAATTATTTTATTTCCAGTACACAAAAATAAATAGTAAAAATATAAAAGCCAAAGTTTTAGCATTACTCAAATTTTCTATATTCCCGAAAATTTCCAGTTTATACTTTACAAAAAATTGTAAACGAAAGTTTTCAAAATAATATAGGATTAATATGTAGTTTTTATTGCAATATATATTAAACCCAGCACTGATATTATATTTAACTGATGTATTAATGTAATTATATAATGTAATATTCTTATAATGTAAAAGAAAATTAATGTTGATTTATTAGATGCCGGAAAAATATATTATTAAAGTTTTTATACAACGAAATGCATCTATTATTTGTACTATTGCATTATATAAAACAAGCTTTTACCCCCGACTTCATCCGCCTGGACCGTAGTCCTGGCATAAACAGTAGCTTGTCACTTTCCAATCCTGCAAATATCTCAGTTACTAAAATCCGATCAATCCGAGGGGTAAAATAGCGATTCCTATTGTATTGAATCCGCCACACGAAACGTCAACATAAAATTTTGATTTTTTAATGGCATAACTGCTAATAAGCATAGATATATCATTGACACTGAAAAAATTCTAACAAAACCATATAAAAATTGAAAAAAAATTTAACAACAGCATTTTATCGGTATATCTGTTGATGTGAAGATCCTTGGGTCTCCTGATTTAATAAAAAACATGAACAATATATGTTATTTGTTTAAAAATTCAAAACGTTTAATAACTTGTTAGTGTAATCATTACATTTTATAAAAAATAATTCTCTTGAACCAACATCCATAAAATTTGGCACAATTAATGCTTATACATCGGGGTTATATATAGGCTATAGAAATCCTGTAAATTTTATCACGAATAGCATGACATTAAAAAAACGCCGTCTACTATCAACCTATCGAACTTAAGTCATATCCATAGACTAGCAAAGCCCCGCGGTTTCACCCGTGTCCATACAGATCTCGTGGTAGTGGAAAGTCTACGAAATCGGACTATAGATTTATTTTGTAGATTATTTAATTATATAAAATCATTAGTAGTATTCTTGGAATAAGACTTAACTCACCAAGTGCAGGCCCTGCTATAACGGTAGGTTAGGTTTGTTATGGCATTATTTGATTTCGATTTACATTCTTAAATTCGTAAAGTCTTTTGATTGGAATGTCGGATTTTAATAATTTAAAAAGTATTTTACAGGTATTGAAACAGTTATTCATAAAATATCATTAAATGGGATAAGGATCAATACAGAGATATGAATAAAATGGTTTGATTATTGTCGGCACTTTTACCAACTTTTACATTGTAAAAAAGTAGTTATATTGGCATAACTATAATAGTTAGACATATGGTATCGCGGACTTTTTTGTGGATATTGATACGTTCTATAATACTGTAGAACATTTTTTTGTTCTATCATCAATAGTTTCCGCAGCGCACGCGATGATAGATGTTTGCGACTAAATTTTTACCAAGTTATTACAATTTTATTAGGGATCCCTATTTTTTTTTAAAATGACATATAGCTTATGTTGCTCAGTGAAAAAGCAGCTTTCCAATGATGAAAGAATTTTTGAAATCGGTCCAGTAGTTTTAGCGTGAAAACGTAACAAACATACATACAAACAAACATACAAATCTTTCCTCTTTATAATATTAGTATAGATGATACACAATAATATTCTTTAATTTAAAGAAGGTTCTATTTCACGTTGTTAGACTCACGCAGAAAGAGTTATTTTAAGAAAGTTTTTATATATTTTGGTTTCTGTTTAGTGAATAAATATAATTGAGCTATTTCAATGTATAATTAATGTAAGTAATACACGTGCTATTTACTAAAATAAATAAATTACTAATATTATAACGCAAAAGTCGGTCTGTCTGAATCCACTAAACCAGTATCGATGAAATTTGGCACTTTTGTCACATTTGGTTATAGAAATCCTGTTAATGCTACAGATATAGCATGATATTTTCATTACTTGACTACCAGAAATCATTTTTCAACCATTTTCTGGAATTGCACTCCCTTAGAGAGTAACATTAAGTCACTCGAATCTTTGTACTTTTTGTACAATATTGAAGCTTGCATCTTGTCTATAATATAGAATAATATACGTGGACTAATTTAAAGTTAGCTAAAATTGCCCGCAAAGGCAAATGACAAATCCGATTCGCACTTAGTTGCCCGTCATTTTGCGCGAATGTTTCCGAAACCCGCAAATCGGTGTGATGATCACAGACTGCTATGAGTCTTGCTTTACGTTGTGATGCTGTTTTTAAAGCTCCATTTTTAATGATATGCAGTTAATTGCTTTTTATATTGAGTAAACATCTCCGAAGTTCGCATTTCAGTATGTCGATCACAATCTGCTGTAATCTTCGGATGCATGCTAATTTGAACTTTTGTAAGATTAAGTAAATATTGACAGTGGACTGCAGTGAAACGCTATTCATATTGAGACATACACTATAATATTATTGAGAACATGTTCTCGAAGTTTGATAACTCTTTTCGACATTTTCGATTTTAGTAAATAACTCGTATTACTTATATTAATTACACATTATAAAAGCTCAGTTAAATTTATGCAGTAAACAGAAATCAAAATATATAAAAACTTCTTCTAAAAATAACTCCTTCGACGTAAGCTAAACAACATGATACAGAAACTCCTTTTAATTACAAATTTGACCCGTCTGTGATACATAGTGAATTAAAAAAATTTGATAGGTTGATAATAGATGGCGTTTTTAAATGTCATCCCGTAGAATTAACAGGATTTATATAGCCTATATGTTATATGTTATTCCGGTATATAAGGAATAATTGTGCTAAATTTCATCGACATTGGTTCAGCGGATTCGCTGTGAAAGAACAACAAACAATTATCCATACTTACAAATATTCGCAGTTATAATACGAGTAGGATAATGTATTTTTGTGTATATAATCTTAACTTGATCGACGACGATAATAACCCTACTTTTAACCCCCTGATACCCCTAATTTTATAATGTATTTGGTATATTCTGGTAAGTAGTCTATGACTTACGATACCTATAAAAAGTACTGTAGTTTACAAACTATGTAGAAGAACCATTAGGAGTAATCAAACTTTATCATTAAATCTATTTATTCTTATTATTCTACTAGATGTAGAGTTAGTAGAGGTTTCCCTCTTTTGCGCGGGGCGCAGAGGATTGTGGCGGTCAGGCTAGTGCGAGGCTACCGGACTATCTCTGGTGAGACGGCCTGCGCCTTGGCCAGTTCCCTACCGTGGAATCTAGAGGCCAAGGTGCTTGCTCAGACCTACCGCCGTAAAGTTAAAGTCATGCTTTCGGAGGGAAACTCTGCGGCGCTGGAGGTGGATCGACGGAGAACAGATCAGATGGAGCTTCTTCACCAATGGAGGTGGCGGCTAGAATTGCCCAGCGCAGGATTCTGGACGATTTCAGCCATCCAGCCTATTCTCCAGGGTTGGGTCGCTAGGAGGCACGGGGTCCGCACCTTCCGCCTGACGCAGGTACTTTCCGGACATGGTTGTTTCGGGAGGTATCTGTGGAAGGTGGTCCAGCGCGAAGCGTCTGGTGAGTGCTACGATAGTAGCACTCACCAGACGTGCTACGATAGTAGCACTCATCAGACGCTTACTACTACGTACTCGAGTGCGGCGCCGAGTTCGATATGGCGTTGCACACGCTCGCAGACTGCCCAGCTTGGGTGGCTCAGCGGGCGAAGCTCGTGGCAGAGGCGGTGCAAGATCTCTCCCTGCCCGCCGTGATATGTGCCATGGTGGACAGGTAGGGATCGTGGGCAGCGAAGGCCCCTTTCTGCGAGGACGTTATGGAAGGAGGCAGCAGGTCGGATCCAGGAAGTCGAGTCCTTGGATCCGATCCACCGCAGGCGAGCGGGGCGCAGGCAACTCGCCGAAGTCCGTCGCATGCCGCCCTAACGGGGACCTCCGAGCGATCCGAACGGGGTTTATCGGACGCTCGCTGTAGTTAGTTGGTCGATGCATCTGGTGCTCCCGATGCATCGATTAGCGGTGGGAGGAGCCACTGTTTAGAGAGGCCCCAACCCGGAGGTGACGCTCTCCGGGGTACAGAGCCGCTGCTGGCGGGGATGGGGGCAATGTGTACAACGTTACCCTGTCCCCGCCACCTGCAGCGTGGTGGAGCACTGTTAGGTTTTTAGTCAGCGAGAGTCAGACATACCCACCGCTCGACCCCGTCGGGCGGTGACGACCCATAATGGGTTTCCTGACAAAAAAACAGCACGCAAATTTTACAGCAAATTTATTTTATGTTACGTTTTTTCGTCACGTTCAAGTTTTTGGTAGATTCCAATAGATAATTAAACTTGTACTACACTAGATTTCTAAATATAGTCCTAGTAAGTTTATTTAAGCGACTCGCATTATGTACGCGTACATATTTTAATGTGCCGGTTTTTAAACTACAGAGTACATCTAAGAATATATACCGTTTTATGTTCAGCATATAAGCAACCTTTTTAACTAAATTTAATTAAATATTCTGGAAATTTGGAACTTAAACATCTATAAGAGTTTAATATAATAGATCAAGTTTAAAAAGCATTTTAAAACAGGTTTTTACAAAATTTCATGTCCCTACTGTTAACCGCTGAGGAGTTGATTCCAGGCTGTAGCAACAGCTCATGCTTATCATAAATATGTATTGTCATCGGGATTGGATCAGTATGTGAAATATCAGCGTAAGATTCCACCTACACATACATACAGGGCAAGCTTTTAAAAATAAAACTAGGATATTTTTTTAAATATTTATTCAGTTAATAAAAGTAACTATAATTAGAAAAGAATAAAACACCGTGACCTAAACATTAGGTTGTTTACGATTCTAAAGTGGTATGTATTACGTAAAATTACACAGCGACCTTTAAACACAAACTCAATTAATTAACAATAAATCTACTTGTGTTTAGACTTTTTCTTCTTTTTGCTAGACTTTTTCTTATGCTTACGTTTCTTTTTCTTCTTTTTGTGATCGTCAGAACTAGAATCAGACTCGCTATCGCTGTCACTAGCGGCTCGCTTCTTTTTCTTTTTATTTCTTTTCTTCTTCTTTTTGCGTTTACGAGCGTCTGATGAAGAAGATGAAGTTGAATATTCAGAATCACTTGAAGACTCGGTATCAGATTCTGGTCTCTTCTTTACATTGGTCAAATCCAATTTAATTGTCTCACTGTCGTATTTAGCCTTTTTTGATTCGCTCGCACCTGTTGGTGATCCCTCACGTTCACGTTTCTTATGTGGTTCATCTTTTATCTCGTTATCAGACTCTACAGTTTCGTCATAATCAGGTTCAAAGTGAGCTTCATCTAGAGTTGACTTTTTTCTCTCTCTTTCTTGTGACTCAGTTTTATCCGGAGCTGAATTTTTTTCTGGATTCCTGGAACTTGAAACACTCTGACCTCTTCCTTCAGACACTGACTTCTTTTCTTCTTTAATCTTTCCGTAATCTCTTTTTTTATATTCAATGTTATTCGATTGAAATCCTTGATCAGATTTTATGTTGTCGGTAGCTAATCTTCTTTCTGACTTTGAAATATCAATTCTACTGTCAGGTTTCCGACCTCTTTCCCTTTCGACTGTAACTCGACGATATTGCATTTGTTCACGTTTTGGTGTTTTTGATCGTGATTTAACACGTTCTACGGTGCTGTGAACGACCCTTGGCTCTCTTGTTCGACGATTGTCATCCACTTTACCTCCCAATCTTTCTTTAACAGACAAACGCGGTGGTGGTGTTTTAGAATATCGTTTCTTTCGATTATTGCCTTCTTCAGATTTTTGCTCTTGATCTGAAACAGGAACCGTGATTTGGATGTTGTTTAATGAATTCTTTGGTTGTACTTCATCGCCATATAATTTGAGACGGTCACTACTGATCTTTTTGATTTCGATTGGGCGCAAAGAATTAATAGCTTTAGCAAAAATAGCATTTTCAGCACGTTTTATAACTTCAGATGTAACTTTTCGCCCATCCTCTTCTTCTTCAGGAGACGTGATCTCTCCTGGTTCCTTAGATTTTTCAAGATTGTCTTCATCTACTTCCCATTTAGACAAAGCTGGTAACGGTGCTAACATTTCTTGCTTAATTGTCCCTTCTATGTCTGCTTCTAACTCATCAACTGGGGCTTGAAGTTCAATTCCATCAAAAGGTTCATCTTTGGTATTACTCTCACCTACTTTAGTATTATTTTCAATAATTTTGTCTGAATTATTATTTTCTTGTTTCTCCTCAGTTTTAATATAATTTTGTATGATTTCCTTATCTACGGCTTCAGCCGCTTCATCACCGTATAAAACATCCTTGACTTCAGCGGGAATCTCTAATTTTACATCATCATTTTGTTCATTACTTGGTTGTTCATTTTCAGCAGGCTCAGTTTTAACAACTACTTTTGTGGAATCTTCATCATTCTTTTCTTCAAGGTTATCTTGCACAGCATCAGATTTATCTTGCTGGTCATCGTCTTTTTTAGAAATCCCATCTTTATCTTTTTTCTCCTTTTTATCGCGTTTCTTTTTCTTTTCTTTTTCCAATTCCTTTTCTTTTTCTCTTTTTTTCTTTTTTCTCTCTTTAATTTTCTTCTCTTTGTCTTTATGTTCTTTACTCCTATCTGCAGACGATTTATCCCTCACTCTTTCTTCCTTCTTCTCTCTTCTACTATCGCGATCACGAGACCGACCTCTTGATTCACTGCGTTTTCGCTCTCGATTATCTCGACTGCGTTTTGGTGACATACGTGATTTCTTTTCTGGTGATGATTTATCATGGCCCCGATCTCTTTCATGATCACGATTCCTATCATATTCACGCACTCTATCATCACGTGGTTCGCGACTTTTATCATAGCCGGATCTTTTATCAACCTCACGAGGTCTTTCCGGTCGATCTGTTGGTTCCCGATTTTCATTAAAGCGTTCTCTTTCCCTACCCTCTCTGTCTCTATGTCTTTCATGTTCATTAGTAGGATTCCGTCTAGGGCCAGATCTATTTCGTAAACTAGGACGATAGCCCGTTCGCATGTCTCGATTAGCATTGTTGTCTTCTCTAAAGCCATCTCTGAAATTAGGATCATGATAAGGAACCACAGTGGCAGGGTCCCTTGGGTCAGCACTAGGTTGTCGAAACGGAGGCCCTTCTCGGAAACTATGGGGTACGTTTTCACGAAAATTATTTTCTCTATATTGATTTCCTCGAAAATTATTATCTCTAAATAAAGGTTGCGGCCCATTTCTAAAGTTGCCGTCTCGATAAGGAACTTGAGGGCCAGGATCCCTATAAGGTTGCCCGTCTCGATAAGGAACAGGTCCTTGATCACGAAAATGACCTGGCGGTGGTCTAAAGTTATCTCTAAAGCGTTGAGGGTGATCTCCAACATGAACAGGTATGTCACTTTGAACTGGTGGCATCCCAGGAGGATCCCTGTAACCAGGTGGCCCTTCAACAAATGGAGCTCTGTATGTATCCCTGTAATTTGGTGGTGGCAATCTTTCTCGTTCAAGAGGTCCTGTAGGACCGAACGCAGGTTTTTCAAATGGCGATGGTTCAAATCCTGGAACTGGTGGATCAACACCAGGTGGTATATCTTCAAAAGGTGGAGCATCATACCGGCCTCTGTATCCTGGCGGTGGTTCGTTTGGTATAAGATTTCCCATTAGAGGTGGAATTGGTTTTGTTCCGAGAGGGGGGTACGCGGGTGGTGGACCGTTTCTAGAAGGATACCTGCAAAACATAAGAGTACAAATTATTTACGTCAAAAATCTAGTCCAAGTTTTATTTGATTTTTTTTCATGATTAAACATCTATTAAAAGTTATGTGTATTCAGTAAAAGTATCCATGTTCAATATGCTACAGTATGAGTATTGCCTTACGGAGAGATCCTGGGAATCATATTAAGTGCTTGCTCTATTGCGTTCCTAATTAATCAATGTCATGGCTTAAATGTTTTAGTTTACTATTTTAATTCAAATTATATGGTAGTTTAATTCAAAGTATATGGCTTAAATGTTTTAATTTACTATTTTAATTCAATCATAATACCAAACCTGTATTATTCAACAAGATTCGAATTTAATATTTTCTGAATATAAGTTAATCCCGAATTAATTAATTAATTCTACTATATATGTGGTAAATCTATAGTCGAGGATCTATTTTGGCAAACTTTTTGCCTTTTCTCGTTATTATAGTGGTCAAATATTGACGGGAATAATAATACATTTTATTAAAAATATTAAAAATAACCATAGCAATATTGTAACAAATGGCAAATAAAGGTCAAGATATATATTAAATTGGCGTTTCCTAAAGATGAAAATGCGAAACATAGTCTTATTTTATGTTCCTAACACAATAATCCAATGGATTTAACGAGTCACGAAGATGCTTAATTATAAAACAAGGTCACTGCGAGAGAAACGCCGTATAAAGACCTTGCAAGATTTGACGGTTTGCAACTTTCATTTTCACGACGGAAAATAATAGGCCTATACACACTTAATTCATTAATCGCTGCTAATCGGAACAGTATAAAGCACTTGCAAATTCTTCAGTATTGCTATGATTTGTTTTTTTTACCTTATTTTTAGATAATACCTTTGTAAACTCGTAAACTTCATCAAATCGTTGACATCAAAGAATACATAACTAACAAAAATCTCCACTCAGCTACAAAGACCTGTAAGTTACAAGCACATAAAATAAGTTTTTACAAATTTTAAACTGAGGATTTACTGAAATAAAACAATTTTTATTAATGTAACATATATTTTATTTTCTAATAGTTTTTGTAAATGTTAAAATTTAATATTTTTATGTTAAAGTGATTAATGACACAACAAGTTACAAATAACAACAGTCATTTCTGTTATGTAATTGCCTTCATCTAAACAAAGCTCAAAATAAGGATAACGTTCAATATAAAATGTAGTAATTAAAAACATATCCAGCTATATTCTCCCTCATATTTTCGGGAAGGCTCCGACAAACTGTAAAACTATCAGTGCCTATTATTTATGAGGCCGCTTCGCACTAGTCTCACAGAGGACGGGAGTTTCCTGTGGAAAATTGGGAACTAGTCAGATCGTCAGACCGAAAAAAGAGATGGAGTGCACGCAGCTAAAAATTTAAGCACAGATTCGACCCAAAAAAATTGAGTTTGTTAACCAGTATTTTTTATAGATTGAAAAATCTAGACCGCGCACAGTAATTATCAATGTGTATACGAGTTTAATGTGTAACGTTATAACTTTCGTATAATATAATACTTCGTTTAGTATAAACCACCAAATTATCCCTAACACTAATTTTAAAATATGCACACATACCTAAAAATGCTGTACTACCTTCGACAAGACTCAATCTTTTTCTTTATAAAGTGTAGAGCTGGATATATTTTTAAGTCATTGATATATAGATATAGACCTTCTTCATTCATTGATTTTTCTTCTTCATTCTTCTTCATAGATATAGATCTAGGCAAATTGCTTTGTACATTCTATATTTACTGAGGCCTACATTTTACATTTGAATATATGTAACAATTACCATAGTTAGTATACTTACGAGTGGGGAGTCATAGGCTGGCCTATGGCTACGTATGGCCTTTAGGCCTACATTATGAGTGTCACAACACATAATGAGAGGGAAGATGAAACTCGTATACTTTATCTTAGTCTTCTAGAGTTTAAAATAGAGATAGATAAATACAGGGCGTATTTATCTATCTCTCTTATTTGCTTTCTCTTTATTGTATGTAATATGGCACATTTTAGCCTGACTTCCCTACTCTAAGTGTCAGGCCCGTCTTAACCCATGGTGCAGGTGCATGATGCGTAAGGGGATGCCGCGCCCATAGTGGTCAAATCTTGTTGTACTCAGCGATGACTTCTCCCCAAAGTTTTGTGATTTTAATTTTTGATTTTTATATTTTTCAACCGCTGATATTTTTCTTATATTTTATAAACATGTATTATTTGTAGCATTTTCAAAACCTATTGGTTATATGGATTTGGGGGCGCCAGTTCACAGCTTGCACCCAGGCGCATGTTGTGTTTAAGACGGCTCTGCTAAATATAATAGCTCTATGACAATTAAACACATGGTCATCCGTCCGCAAAGTAAGTAACTGTATACTTCTGTTTTTAGATAAATACACACAATTCATTATACATATATGTATATATTCACATTCGTAGGACCAAGACAATATAAAATGTTGGCCCTCGGCAGAAAACCAACCCCTGAAGATAAGGGTCACTGCCGCCAGAGTCAACGGGCTAGCAACATCACATACCGTAGAATACCTTAAATTACAAATCTTCATGACAAGACAGTAATATTTTGAAGTTTCTCGCGTAAGCTTCATAGTCACCTTCCCATAAAGAATATATGTATATCCTTGGACCCAAAAAGTCATAGCTGATCTGACACGTTAAGTAGCTTACTTAAGCTGAATGTATATAAAAATGATTAAAATTAATAAGTTTAATTCATCTGTTACTAAATACATATGTATAAAACTAAATATAAATATAATTTCCTTTAAAAAAATACATATAAACCATCTCAAAAAAAATCTAATAGACCAAACAAGATGCACCAGATCACTAGACATTGATGCCACGATTCTAAATGAATGATAAACAATACCATCTTATACAAAAGGCACTAACATTATGATTACTAATAGTAAAACTAAGCAAGACGCATACATGAAAAATTAATATTGTTTACAATGTACAGAATTTATGTACATATTTAATAAAAAAAACACTACAGACCATTTAGCACTTTTGACAGTTGGTATTATAAAATAACATCTATAGTTCCAAACAGACGTACAAACAAAACAAAATGTCATATTTACCAAAAAACATACATAACACATTTTTATTTAAAAATATATTTTTACAATTATTTTCCAGCTAATAGGATCATATACATTGCTC
Organism: Morpho deidamia; assembly: GCA_947086505.1. Lineage (NCBI taxonomy): Eukaryota > Metazoa > Arthropoda > Insecta > Lepidoptera > Nymphalidae > Morpho > Morpho deidamia. Next base: position 8,731,404 of record CAMTZC010000007.1, on the reverse strand, counting down.
AAAAGAACAAATTTTGATAATAACAAATAATAAAATGGCAATATATTCAGATTCTTAATATTAAATGTAATATAATTTTGCTAACAATCGCAAATGCAAATACTTCGTAAACTACATATAGGATTAAACAACAGGAAAATTAAAATAAAATAAACTGTCATACAATTCATAGTCGCATCATGTAATAAGCTTGTAGAGTTATCACGAGATCTCAATCCAAATAGTAGTTTATGTAACTGTTGCATAATAAGGGTTCTTATAACACGAGTGTCGTTTAAAAAAACGAGCCGCAGGCGAGTTTTTTATAGTGTCACACGAGTGTTATAAGACCAAGTTATGTACAGTATCATACAATACTTTATCTACTCTCATACTATAATACGTAAAACGTACGTTTCCATTCCATGAACTCGTGGTAACATTTAATATAGTTGCTCCTAGATTTCGTCGGCAACAGGTTTACGGTCATGTTTGACGTAGCTTTCAGAATATCTGGTGGTGTACAATTAGCATTATCCCCGCTCTCAGACATGTTTTTACACAAAAAAATATTTTTTTTCAAACAAAACTAAACTTCGTTTAAATATTGAAAGGATTTTTTAAATATCATATATTGGCGCCAAGGCGCAAACATCGTTTGCGCATGCGTGTTGCGTCGCCGCGGACCCATTCATTGAAACCTTTTTTTTAAGGTAGAGGTTCAACCTCCTTGGTCCAGCCGGAAGTTGTATAGGTGTATCGCTATGATTAAAAAGTTACATTATGATACAGGTGTCCATACAAGACCTGTATCGTAATGTAACCTTTTAATTTTTTATTTTTGTTCTGTACGTAATGTTTGTCATAAAAATTTTGTTTTCAGTTTTATAATCTTTGTATTATAGTATCAGAGTAGATAAACAAATATAATACATACATCAAAGTGTTAATGTCAATATTATTAAAATGAAACCAAAAGCCGCTACTGTTGTTAAGGAAAAATTTCCTTTAACGACAGTAAGGTGTAGCAAGATAATAATAGCAAGTAATTTCCAAAATACAGTACCTTTAGTACGGGTTTTTATCGACTCGATCACATCACATAGATCCAAAAATGACTACAAATGTATTATCGATTAAAAACAGTTATCACATCAAAAACCTTCACATGGTGCATTAAAAATTTTACACTAAAAATTAGAGGCAGAATGTACAGAAATGTGACGTTACGAATTAGACACCACCCACTTAAGTTGAGGTATACCTCAACGCTGGTTTTCAATGGCATCCGATGTGTCGGAATTTTTTTATAGAATTTAGAAATCTCAGGCTGTCTATCTAGGCTATCAGGCTAATCAGTAGCAAAGCTATTTCTTGCCTGGAAATAAAGTCATCCGATCATTCTAGCTAAAGAAATGTTCCCGTCGCACTTCTTATCGATTAATGGAGGAAAGCTCTTTTAGACTATAGGTATATCGGAGCAGGTAATCTTTTTGGAAACGGTAGAACTTTTGAAGCTTTACTAATCCGTACCGTCTGAACTTCACCGATGAAGAAGAAATATTATCATTACAACTATACTAAAAGAACTACAATTCTACTATTTTTAATAAAAAAAAAAACTGTGGGATTTAGCAATATAGCCTAGATACGAGACGATTGGTCCAAGGCACTTACTACCCGCTCCAAAGGAAACATCCAGCTGGTAATCGGCAGAATTAGCGCGCTAAATATACATATTTTAAAGGACTTGGAGGAATCTGGGAGGACGAGTTATTATGAGGCAACTATAAAGATATGCTTACAGCTTAATTAAACTGCTGCTCCAGTAAATAAGGTGCAAATGTATTCATTTTGCAGCTGTAAAGCTTTTTGATGGTTTTCCAGCAGAAGCACCTCTTTCTTTGTATCGTGGCTGTATGAATTTTCACACTAAAATAAAGTCTTATTCTTATTCTTTAAATTTATAATTTATGTAATGGAACAGTTTTAAACGTTAGACCATTTTTTATGTTATGAATAAATTCAACCAAGTTAACCAATATGCCAATATGCTAGTACTTAATTATTATTTTTTTACCCAAATCACTGGTTATAAATAGCAACAGTAATATTTTAACATTGACATTCAACAATATCTACCTACATATATAGATAAAAGGATAAAAATAATAATACAATATAAGGACAAGAAATTAATATACTATTTGAAACAATATAAGACCCATATCTAATGTTTTCGTGTTTTTCTTATAAATATTTCTGTGAGTGTACAAAGAAGACAATCAATCCGCAGAATCTTGTCTTGAATGTCCGCCCCCCAAGAAACAAACAATCGTTAACGCAGTTTAGAATTAAAGCAATGAAATCATAATGGGCCATATAATGTTTTTAAATAGTTTATGTAAGAATATATAATACAATATGCACATTAAAAAAAATTACATGTATAAATTAAAAAATAGATAAATTTATCGACGAAACAGCAGTATCAATTAGTTACAAACAATAGATATTAGAAATCTTCTTTAATATATCACATGTACTGAAAATATAAACAAAATTGATAAATAAATAACGTTTAATTAAGAATCACAGAATCTAAATATGAACATATTTGTAAAATATATATATATATATGATTTTTTTTTATTTACATAAATACAAAAATGGATTCCACTGGAATGCTTAACCAATATTGCTTCTATCGATAATGACCAGTAAGAAACTTTGGTTATGAATTCTTATCAGAAGACGCAGCATAAATAACTAGATGATACTTCAATATCAACTAAAAGCAACATCAAAAGGCTTTAAAAAGTTTATTCCAATGAAAAAATATTTAAATTTTTATATTGATTTGTGAGCATTTCACACTGCTGGTATATATTGATGAGTAACTTAGTTCCAACAGTATTTCTAGTGTTTAACATGTTATCATATTTTATGAATTTATCCAAATATTCAGGTGGCATCTGCATGCCACCCTAAGAATAGGCTAATAATACTATAAAACAAACATTATTCAGTCAAGAATCTCTTGTTTTTGAAACATTTATCTGTTTGATTACTACTTTAGACTATTACACCAATCAATATCGTTATTACAGTAAAAAAAATATTATTAGAAAGGTCTAAAATGGGCTTAACATACAAAAAATTTTTGGCGATTCATTACACTCTAAGATTTGATGTATAGAATTGTGAATTGTTTCACACCCAAGACATTGATGACACCGTTTTAGGCTTCAGAAGTTTCAGCAATGTTTAATTTCGTAATAAATTTTCTTGCAAATACCAAATTATGTGCTCACTCAACTTATAACTGGATTCATTAATTTCTTAAGACTGTTTTCCAGTCTTAAGAAATTAAATAAGCCAGTGTTCGAGGTGTTGACAAAAACTATCAGCAATAAGATAATTACGGCGGCACTAGTTATAGCAGAATTCTTGCATTAACCTTTACATCATTAATTAATCTATACATAATAAGCTTGCTTAATACATTTATTTGAGATACCGTCTCCAATCCAGTGTTCAAAGTACATTTATCTTACCGCGAATACCTCGAGCATAGGCAACTTTTTTAAAAGAATTGATCTGATAAAAAAAACTTTTCTGTATTTAGGCATATTTGATAGTGTAAATAAATTGAATTTATTTTTTCTCCTCAAAGTTATTAATTTCCCAATAACACTTACACAAACTAGACACGCAATATAAAGCTGACAGTACTCAGAGCGAAGCATCGTACGTACAAGTTAAAAAGCAATTAATTCACAAACATCTTTTTTTTTTGATCAGCAGGCCTACCATGAACTCTTATTGCGACTCAATTGAAGACGTAAAGGATGACCGCGAACCGCTTTCTTTTCGTACCATGAAGTGTGAATTGCATTGGGGTCGTAATGTTTGAAAAGGATAACGTTATGAACTATAGATAACTCTGTCTCTTTTACTCACATGTTCTTAGGACGAATTACGTACGCTCATTCGGCAACGACTTAAAGTGTGCGTCTTTAAGACGTCATGGTATGAATGCAAAACAATTTCGTTTACGTCTTCAATTGAGTCGCAATAAGAGTTCATGGTAGGCCTGCTGAGCAGAATAAATATATTTTCGAAATATTAAGTTATAGGAACAAATATTTTTACATAAACTTAACATTCAGAAACAAACAAACTAAGAGGTTCTTTGACTCAAAATATACAAATTTAAATAAATTCAAAAGTCTTATGATATATTGATATTATATTTTAATAAGTTATTTATTATAAATTATTCTATTAATTAATATTACTGCGTTATTTGTTAATGAGGATGGAGTAAAGGAGGTCTTTCATTTTTAGTTATTTTATTAAATATATAATAAATACATATTCATCAGTAGCAACACTCAGCTTCACCTAAATCGTGTTTTAGAACGCACATAATTTAAATATTTGACAATTCAACAAACTATTTTTTTGTGTTGAAAACAATACGAGACGTTGCAGTTGCTACTTGCTGAAGATGAAATATTGACAATGACAACGCGCTAAAATATATATTAGTGGCGCACCATTTTTCTGGAAAAGAAACACTAAAGAAAGAACCACATACAAAACGGTTCGATTGATGTACACCCATATCTCGCTTTACGGCTGAGATACATTCCACGAAACTTGGCCGCAAATTTAAGTTCAATTTTAAGTTTCATGAATCGAATTCATTTTATATGCAATAAAGTATTTTTATTACTATTTCTTTATTGTTTTATACCTGACTTTTTACATTTTTTAATATTTTTAATAAACAAAAAAAAACAAAAAAACCATTTCCAAACGTAAAAAATCGTCCGCCGGCAGTGGGGCAACACCGAAGTTACCGGTCGCTTGCGGTTCGTTTCAATTATGATGATTATTATTGTTTTTAAATATGTTTATCATTCAAAATGCATTTTATCATTTTATTTCATTTTAATCAAAAATACATAAATATATATAACAAGTACATACATTTGGATACAATAATAAAATAATAACAATAATATTTAAACAAAAACGAAGCAACTTCATGTTACATAAAATATTCATACGTATGTATATTTTGTATGTATACATATGTATGTATACATACAAAAAAAAATTAAACGACGTCAATCAAAACGATAAAGAAATAGCAACCTGCAGATTACTGTTGTCATCATTTTTCGGTAAGGAAATAAAAAGAGAAAGTGCATCGAGATTAGCAACATGTAAATATATCGACATCGAAAAAGTTTTATTTGCTGTTATAGGAAAATATTTTAGGCAATATATAGGCAAAACGTGCCTTAATTTAAGAGGGCTGTTATAGCGAAATGCTGTATAAAAAGCGGCGGAATAGCGAGATAACATAACCGAATATTTGCTTGAAATAAGTTACATTAAATAATGACAAAAGTTTGTCTATGCATGCATACTAAAATTTTAAACAAATTAAAATAAATTTTTTTTAATATACACCAATTGTGACAATTTTTTGTGAAAGAAAGCCGACATACGACAACAGCCTCTATGGACTCATCAGACTGTGATTAATTTCAAGTTTTGTTTTTCATAAATTAATTCAATGGTTTATTTTGTTTAAATAGAATACGGTTTTTTTTGTCATCAATAAAATTTTATATATTTTTTTTTATGTTTACTTTGTCTAATATTCTTTAAAAAAAGGAGTTTTTACGTAACCCTGTAACCTATCTTCGATCTTTATAACAATAAATAAATAAAAACAAAATATATTTATTGAATCGTACATTGTCGTGCATTACATAGATGAAACAACCCTATTAAGTTAAAAGGATACTTGTTGTAGGGCTACCTCGCATTCTCCCTTAGTTACAACATAACAATGTAAAGACTATATTAGAAAAAAGTAACAAAATTAACATTAGTTATTAACAAAAAGATATAAAAAACATTTTTAGTTTGTGTGCCATTATAAGTGTGTTTTCGTGCCTGTATAACTGTGCATGTGCCTGTGTTTGTTTATGTGTGTGTAAGTATATGTGCATGTGTGCTGTGTGTGATCTTTGCATGGTTTGCTATAGAAAATCTTAATTCACTTTGTGTTTATCAATTTGCGTCGTTTTTTTCAACGTAACCACGAAGTGAAGTGATGTGGTTGAGGCGGTGGAATAGATGGAGGTGTAATAGAAATAATACAAACAAAAATAAAATACCAATAGTTTTTACAATGATAAGAGAAAAATATAAAATCGGTATGGGTATGCTATGGGTGTACGAGGTATGGGTGTACTTTGTTATTATATAAATACATTTAATATATTTTTTTTTCTAGCTACTAAGACTAAGTTAAGCTATTCAACAGTAATTAGTTTGCTCTAAAAATAAATAAAATGGCCTTTTCTTAAGAAGTTCGCTTGTCGGTATTTATCATATACAAATCCCCAATCTTTATAGTTTTTTTCATAGTTTTTTAACTGTTGCATGCAATCTTCTGGCCATTATACAATCATATGGCATAGAGGTTAGCAAAAATTTTAATTGAGAACCCCTGATATTTTATGAGCATAAAGTTGACGCTGACAAAAACAATAAAATGTACTGAAAAACTGTCTATCATTAAACGTCTGTAAGTGTCTGACATTAAAATACATGCATAAATAAATACAATAAATGCAACTTACACTTCAATTGTTAATTATTGAAATCGCAATCATTATAAAAATAATTTAATACTACTACACCCATACCTCGCTTTGCGTCGGGGTTACGTTCCAAAAAAAAAACGCAAAGTGAAAGTAGATTTTCTATAGCAAACCGTTTAATGATCGAAGATAGGGTACTTACGTAAATACTACCTTTTAAAAATAAAATTGAACCAAGTGATTATTTCAAACAAAAATAATATACAAAAAACGTTTTCAATTAAACAAAATAATCTACATATTCATTTAATCTATGAAAATTTAATTAAAATTAATCACTGTCTAATGAGTCTATAGTGGCTGCAGCCAAACCAACAGCCTTTGCTATCCCCACAGCCTTTTCTCCCTTATCAAATCAGAATATCTAATTTTGTCTCCAAGCTGAAAGTTTGTTTAAGTATTTTTGGCAATTCTACCACCAGCACCCCATTTGAGTTAAAAAAATTACAAATGTATGTAAAAAAGAATATAACTCTGCCAATAAATAAATTAGGGAAATATTTACCTTTTTTGTAACCAAAAACACAACGCAAACTTTATATATGTAAATTTATTATTCTCTTTTTAAAGAAGCACAACACACTACGTAATTAAACTGAACTCTAAAATAAGCAAAACAAATTGAAAATAAAATTGTATTAAATTTGCGTTATTTTTAGTTAGAAAGGGAATCCCCAAATTTCGATGGCATGTCGCAATCAAAAACAAAGATGATGCCATATTTTAGGGAAAAAAAATTAAAAACCCAAAACAACGTAACTTCGAAAATATAACGACGAACAGTGAAAATCAGTATAAATTAAGCAGCGACGCAACTTCGAAAAAAAAAACGCAAAACGAAACGACGCAAAGCGAGGTGTTGGTGTACTTACATATTTTGTCTTAAACATTGTACATAGTGTGGTAAGATATATTTCATAAATATTACAGTATATTGTACATACATTTTGAAGTCTTAGTTACTTATATTATAATGTAAATATCTGTATATTAATATGATGAACTGCACAGCCCTGAAGAAAATTCAATGTTCACCTTTCTGGACTTCACTTCGAAACAGCCGCCGACAAACGCTAGATAATACTTACCGCGATTTCAATATTGTGAAACCATAAATTCCGCAATGTATTAAAATATCATATAATTTATATTTTTTTGCACTAAATATAATCAGGTACAGTACGGTATAAGTAGGTAGCTAAGATAAGGCTAGCTTATATTAATTTTCGCTTTAAACACACAGAAACCAAAGAGTAGTCCGCAACGAGACGTAACACACTGAACGCAAGCACAGGTTCGATCCGTTCGGCAAACTCGTAACATCAACGAACATAAACAATCTCTTAGATGCAGATTTAGAGCTGATGGAGACACTATTTAGATTTTTACAATCGTACCTGGCTCCGAACGGCGGCTCTACACTACGACGCGGCGGCGACAAAAGTTCGTCGTAGACACCGGTGAATCTGTAACAAAACAATTTTATCTCAATTCTTTCATTCTATTTAGCAAGAAAAACCATCAAGACTTTTTCGTTTTTGTTTTTTATTTTTTTTGCGTATAATTAAATTGTTACGTTGCCGAAGGGTCTTCGGAGAAAGAATACTAGATACATTAAGTCCGAATTCATAACCTTCAGTTTTTCTGTTTCTGTTTATGTTTTTCTTCTGTTTCTGAACTAAAAACAGGAAAGTAAATAATAAATATTATAATAAAACCATCTTGCTATAATATAATCATCTTAATAGCAAATTAATACTAGTGTTACTTTTGTATTATAGATCTCCGTAAAGTAACATCTAATGCTATATATTACTACCAGTCCGGCCACGCGTTTCGGTAGCTCAGTCTTATTTGGATTTTCCTAGAAATAAAACTGTCATAGACAGTTCAAAAAATTGTTCCTGATCCACTGGTTCATCTTAAAGATTGTTTATTTGTACGTCACTTACACACACTGTCATCCGTACCCAAAGTAAGCAACTTAATACTTGTGTCATGGGTGACGGACAATTGGTAAATATATAACATATATAATTTTAAATACATACTTAAATACAAATACACACCCTCAAACTCAGAGAACCAACAAATTGTTTATAGAAAATGTTGGCCCTCAACGGGAATCGAACCCGCGAACCGCGGAGCTGAAGGTGGAGTCACTATTCACTGCACTAACGGGCCAGTCAAACTTTATTAAAATTTGTCTGCAAACTTTCGTAAAAACCGGTCTAGTTTTCAGAGTCTATAAGGAACATACGTGAATTATTATTGATATATATTTTTTTTCGAACTGACTGTGTGCTGTTAGCCCTAACGGCTTTCACAACGTCACCGGACGGGACGGGCGAGCGCAGAAGCATTGCCGAGGTTGCGAAATGCAGAGAGTAGAGCGCAGAAGCTCTACTAACGTCGGGGAACGTCGTCCTAAGGGTGCCTCCTGTGAGGCCGGACCACGGCTTAGGGCGACGCGTAGTGGAGGGCTGATGGTATGACTTTGATTAGTCATTGCGGCGTCGGAAGTGTGGCGAGAAGCCACGACCGACCGACGTCAGAAAACTGGGACCTCGTCTTCGCCGGCGAAGACGCTGTGTGGATTATTGATATAGATGGGTGTACCTATGAGGTGAGTGAGGTCGTGGCGGCGATCGCACGGCGGAACGTCGCGGCGAGCGAGCCGGCGAGAGCAACGGCAGAGGGCGCGGCGGCGAGCGCAGCGGGGAACGCAGCGGCGAGCGTACGGGCGAGCGGAGCGGAGAGCGGTAGCGCAAAGGGGAGCGATGACGACGCCGGGGAGACGGAGACCTGTGAACAACAAACGATTGTATTGTTAGCCTCCACTACAAACTTAGAACAGGCTGCAAAAGCATCAACATTCAATTAAATGTATAGTAAAAAAAAAGTAACAGCCTGTTATTATGCCCACTGCTGGGCTAAGGCCTCCTCCTCTCTGCGTTCTTGGAGAGAAGGATTGGAGCTAAGACCTACCACGCTGCTCCAATGCGGATTGGTAGGTTACACACTGCTGTGATAGCCTAGCGGTGAGACCATGCGACTCTCTAGAGACGACATAGGTTCAAACCCCGGGCAGGCACCAATGAGTTTTTCTATTAAAACTTATGTGTCTAATTGATAATTGCAATTTATCACACGCTTTTCGGTGAAGGAAAACATCGTGATATCCTGCATATCTCTAGAGAATTCCAGGGTTATGTGTAACCTACCAATCCGCATTGGAGCAGCGTGGTAGGTCTTAGCTCCAATCCTTCTCTCCAAAAATGGAGAGAGGAGGCGTTAGCCCAGCAGTGGGCATAGTAACAGGCTGTCACTTTTTTTAGGTTACACATATACCTAGAGAATTCTCTAGAGATATGCAGGTTTCCTCACGATGTTTTCCTTCACCGAAAAGCATGTGATAAATTGCAATTATCAATTAGACACATAAGTTTTAATAGAAAAACTCATTGGTGCCTGCCCGGGGTTTGAACCTATGTCGTCTCTAGAGAGTCGCACGGTCTCACCGCTAGGCTATCACAGCTTATGTATGTGTAAATGTAAATATATAGTAACTGGCATTAAATAATGCACATCGATGTTTAGAACGCTGTCGCTGTCACTCAGTTAGTATGTGACGTTTCACACGGGTTCGTCAGTCTGTGCGACAGAGACAATGCTCTATGAAGCAGAATCTAGCCGATTTTCTCTCTCTAAGCCTTGATGTGCATTATTTATTGCCGGGTACTACATTTCGATTCTACTGAATGTGACTACGACTGGAGTCCGATAATAAATTTGTTACATTTTACAAATACAACCTGCTTCAAATAATTGAGTCAATAATATAGAAAATATTGTCACCGTCAATGTGACATTTGTGCGTTGCTAGGCTCTCTCGATTGTTCTGGGTGAACAAATGCACGGTCGAATCAACTGACATTTTATTCACTTGTACCCTATATAGTATACGATCCCGCTATAGAACGACCTTCACCGAACTGGTTTATGAATGAAAGATATTTTTTTATGAAATAAAATATGTCAATAAATATATTGCGAATGGGTTGTGTAAAAAAATTCAGCCCAGATTATGATTAATTAAAAATTTAAAAAAAATTTTTTTTTCTGAAATTACACTGGTCTGGTTAATGAACAAATTAAATTCCAATCGAAAATATGAAACCTATAGAATGTACAAACGTTAGGTTGACTATTTATTTGCCGTCACAACTTTTGGGTAGGCAGATAAGTTGTCACAGAGCCAGTTTCTTGACGAGACTCAAGCGACTATTAGATGCTGATATCTAGGTCGTGAGTTAAGCTAACGGGTCGTGTGCTGGACTAATGTGTGGTGTGGTGATGGCGTGTATCTTACCAAGCCAAAATAGATTGCGCAGTGGCTACGAATTCGTTTTTGGACAAATGGGGTTTGGAGCTAAGATCTACCACACTGCTCTAATGCGAATTGGTAGGTTACACATATTTCCAGAATTCACTAGAGATATAAAGGTTTCCTCAAGATGTTTTGGAATCTCAAGGAATTATCAATTCGCCAAAGCAGATGTGCTATTATCAATTAGACACATAAGTTTTAACAGAAAAACTCATTGGTGCTTGTCTGGAATTGGAACCCGTTAACCTCTCGAAAGATCCGCACGGTCTTACCGCTGGTCTACCACAGCTTATTATGACAACACTTATTTATAATTTTAGAATATATGCCTTTAATTCAATGCAACTTCCGAGCCAAAAAGTACTGCGAACATTATCGGGTATTTATTATAACGTGGCAATCGTTCTGTCCCTGCCGATGGATTTAAATATGTGAGTCTGTTATCAGTAATTGCATAACTATTACGGTTAACTCAATTGCTCTTTTGTTATTTTTTAACATACCGAGTCAGAGACAGAGTGCGGTCGCGAGTACGGCGGCGGCGAGGCGACCACGGCGAGCGGCGTGGGCGGCCGCGGGACATAGACCGCGATCTGTAAACAAATATTCATATATATAATTATTTTTCCTTTGAAAAAAATATTCAAGCTCCACTAATTTATGAATGCAAGTAAATCAAAATAAGCATATTACTTTCTGACGAATTTAAATTCTAAATATCGACTGTGAACCGGCAATATGTCCTATCTCAATTATAAGCCAAATCACTTACTAACGGCATTGGGTACTACTGCCCATCATTTACCATAACAACACGTATTATCTACTTGAAAATTTATCAATAAATAAACATATTTCAACTCAACTGTTTCTTTATTACATTATTGCGAATGTATTAAAAATAACTTTTTTCTACTTCCTGAAAAGTTGTCGAGAATAAGATAGGACAATTTGCCAGTTCACAGTCGATATGTAATAAAATCAAAAGAAATGGAATGAATGAATGAATGAACAACGGACCTAGAATAACGTATTCTGCTGGAAGCGCGACTACGAGGACGCGCGCCGCGAGGAGAGCGGGGCGATCGCGGCGAGCGCGGCGATCGCTGGGAGCGCGGCGATCGCTGGGAGCGCGGCGAGCGAGGCGAGCGCTGCGAGCGCGGAGAGCGCGGCGAGCGAGGCGTGCGCGAGCGAGACGGACTACGCGAGCCCGAATTCGCTCGCCGGCGCTCCTCTTCGCGTCTCTTTGCCCTCATTTCTTTCTCACGAATCATTCGATTAAAAGCTTCCAGTGGATCTTCATGTCTGCGAAAACACGCAACAGATTACCAACTTAGACAGATAGATGTGTATCCAAAATTTAACTTAATTTAAAAAGTAAAACTGAGGCATGAATGTTATTCGAAAAAAAAATGTCGTTACCTATCCATAAAACAGCAGTTTAAAGTTCGTTACTTAAGAGCTAATAGATATGATTTCTTGTCTTTTGTATACGAATACCAAAAGTAATAGTAAAATTATTAATTAAAGTAAAACTATCACTTTTGTATTATGGATCTCCGCCTAATTCTATAAATTATGTAAACAAAGAATATATTTAAAAATTTTATAAAAAATTGTATTCGAAATTGCACCGAAGGTGTGCTGTTAATAATTAAAATATATAATAATGCAGAGAACCATTACACATTTTATAACATAATAAAGGATCTGTTTACAAGAGAGAGGTCGTCGAAACCAACATTCATAACTTTACTGTATTAACGTTGTACGTAATTTAAATGTATTATATATTTACCCATTAGGGGAGTCCTTAATACCAGGGGGCGGTGGCTGGTACGGTTCGCGTGGATAGCGATCCCTAAAGGGAGGCGGCGCCCCTGCACGCCCGTATGGAGGACTGTCAAAAATAATATAATGTACATTTTTTAATCGTCAAATTCAAATTCAAATTATTCTTTATTCAAGTAAACTTGTAAACAAGTGCTTTTGAATCGTCAACTTTACTGCTGGTTCGGAAAGCTGTTCCTATACTAGAAGAACCAGCAACAAACTCAGCGGTTGCTCTTTTTAAAATAAAAATCTTAAAACTAGTTACATTCAGTTATTACTGTCTTGTATAGGCTAGAAGTGCAGTTATATCCACACATTCTTATCATCTAAGTAATCTTCAACAGTACAGTAGTAGGCTTTCTGTATCAGCCTCTTTTTAACATTTTAAAATGGTGTAATGGGATCGCCAAAATTGATTTCGGCATTTTATTATAGAATAAACGATCTACGTACTTTTGCTAGCCGTAAAGCACGAGTCGCAAGCTTATGTCGGTTCCTACTTTGTCTATTATATACATCACCTATCGTTTTATAATACTTTATATTTTTATGTACAAAAATTACATTGCTACAGTCATACTCTACATCTCCTAATCATTATAATTTTGTCATAGAAAAACTTTACATTCAATTATTTGTTATACATCAATAAATTAATAATTAGGTTAAATTATATCAAATCAAATCAAATCAAAATAATCTTTATTCAAATAAACCATTTCAGGCACTTTTGAATCGTCAAGCATCAATATGATTAATGAAGCTACAACTGGTTCGGAATGTTGCTCTTACCGAGAAGAACCAGCAAGAAACTCGGCGGTCAATCTTTTAAATATTTTCAATTATACATTATTAAACCGCTGTCCTGTATGAAGCTGAAAGGATTTTCAAATCCAGGCTTTCTTATCATCCAAATAATCTTCAATTTTGTAATATGCTTTACGTATAAGCATATTTTTTACACTTGATTGAAATCTTTCTGTACACTGGTCTAGAATGGATTGAGGAATTTTATTATAGAAGCGAATAGCGAGACCAACAAAAGAGTTGCTTACTCGGCTGAGTCGCGACGCAGGTATAGTAAGCTGTTTGTGACCTCTCGTATGTCTATGATATACATCAAATTTTGTTTTATATGTACTTATATTTTTCCGCACAAATAGAATATTACTATATATATATTGTGATGCTACAGTCAGTATGCCTATTTCTTGGAACTTTTCGCGAAGGGACTCACGTTGCTTCATATTATAGATAGCCCGTATGGCTCTTTTTTGGGCAACAAAAATCTTTTCTATATCGGCCGCTTTACCCCACAGCATTATTCCATATGACATAATGCTATGGAAATAAGCAAAATAAACAAGTCGCGCTGTTTCAACATCGGTTAAATGTCTGATTTTTCTAACAGCGTAAGCGGCGGAACTAAGTCTTCCTGCGAGGACAGATATATGGGTGCCCCATTGGAGTTTATCATCCAAAGTGAGCCCCAAAAATTTAGTTGTATTTTCTATCTTTAGTATCTGTTTATTAATCTCTAACTTTATGTCTGACCTAATTACGTTTGGTAACACGAATTGCAGACATTTGGTTTTATTTGCATTTAAAAGTAAATTATTTACTGAAAACCAATTTGATATCTGAGATAGAGCACTGTTTACATCGTCAAAATTGTCTTTATCTCGATCTACTTTATATATGATAGAGATATGAAAAATATGGTTTGATTACTCTCGGCACTTTTATCAACGTTTACAATGTAAAAAAAGTAGTTATATTGGCATAACTATAATAGTTAGACATATGGTATCGCGGATTTTTTTGTAGATATCGATACGTTCTATAATACTGTAGGACATTTTTTTGTTAATCATCAATAGTTTCAACAGCGCACGCGATGAAAGATTTTTATGACTAATTTTTGCACACCTTGTAATGCAATGCCTTGAAAATGTAATATAGCCTATGTTGGTCAGTGATGATGCAGCTTTGGTGAATGAAATGGTGAAATAATTTTTAAGATCATACATCAGTGAAAACATACATACATACACACACATATATAAAAACATACAAATCTTTCCTTTTTATAATATTAGTATATTATATTATTCATCTTGTTCAATATTGAAAGATGATCAGCTGAACTTTGCTATTGAGTAATATAATATGTACTAGCAGTTCTATATAACAAATTTTGAAGAGGCTTCATTGTGGCGACTTTTGTCTTAAGACCCATAGTTTTAAATATAAAAAAAACATGCTTCAAATTCAGCTTACTTGTTGAAATGTGTAGGCGGTGGTACGCCCGGCATGAACGGCGGCGGGCCACGAGGGAACATCACCTAAACATTATGAAGCTTTTATTTTTATCTATGCCTGCGTGTTTGTTTTTCTCGATATTTCTTTAAGGCTCATAGTCGTGGACCATTCGGCTCACAGAACGAAGACAAATAGACGAATTTGAGATGTGGTACTGGAGGCGTATGCTTACTACGGACGGCCCAGCTTACTAATAAATCTGCCTTGGAGCAACTGCGCAAAGGGACTTGGCTATCTACCATCTGCTACCAAAGGATCTTCGGTTACTGTGGTCACATCGTCCGTCGGCAATCTGACAGCCTTGACGAGTTGGTTATCGTGATAGATCCAATTGAAAACTCCACTAGATCCACTGGATACTGGATTAACTCATAGGATAGTCTCTACTCTTATTCCGGAAAATTCTATGTTCTAGAACAAACTACAATAAAATACTTTCGTTTTCAACTACATATAGGTAACTCTAACAATAACCTTCCATTTAAATTACCTTTTACACAGGTTATATAAAAGTAACATAGTCCAGCTTAATGGATATCAACTTGTAAATGTTGATTAAAATATACATCTTGTATCGTGTATATAGAATTACGTTGTCACAATTTCACAAACAGCAAAACGATTAAAGTTTTTTAGATACCATGAAATCCTTTTATTCGAGCCACAGATAAAAAAAAGGTGAGCGTGCATAAAACAAATAAAAAATGCATTAGTCTTCGACTTAAAGTAGCGGCCTCTTACAATCCCACTGCTGGGAATAGGCCTCCTCTCTCCGTTTCTGAAGAGAAGGGTTGGAGCTAATACCTACCACGCTGCTCCAATGCGGATTGGTAGGTTACACATATCTCCAGAATTCTCTAGAGATATGCAGGTTTCCTCACGATGTTTTCCTTCACCGAAAAGCGTGTGATTAATTGCAATTATCAATTAGACACATGAGTTTTAATAGAAAAACTCATTGGTGCCTACCCGGGTTTGAACTCGTATTCCACTCGTAAGAGTCGCACGGTCTCACCGCTGGGCTATCACAGCTTATATCACAGTCTTCGACTTAGTATTAAGCAAACGATAAAACGATTTGTCTGTAGAGATACAAAATACGGTCATATCGAGAGCGAAACTTTTCAGTAGCTTTTATTTATTACTACGATTTGAATCATTTAATTACCTGTGACGACATGGGATCTCTGCGCTCGTCGATGGTTGGTGTACTGGCACGCTGCTCTTCAATCCTCGGCATCTAATTAGAAATGTCATTCAAATACAAAATATTCTATTCGAGTTGGTTTTTACACGCACTTCCGAATCGTCAAATTATATTGAAGCTACCTATAGTTCGGAAATGCGCTCTTACCGAGAAGAACAAACGAGAAACTCGGCAGTCGCACTTTTAAAATAATATATCGACTGTGAACCGGCAATATATCCTATCTCTAATTTTAAGCTAAATTACTTTTTACGGCATTGGGTGCTACTGCCCATCATTTATCATATCAACATGTATAATCTACATGAAAATTTGTAAATAAATAAACATATTTAAAGTCACCTGTTTTTTTATTTCATAAAAATGATTGCGATTGTATTAATAATCATGTTTTTCTTCTCACTGAAAAGTTGACAAAAATAATATAGGACAATTTGCCAGTTCACAGTCGATATATAATGTATTATTATATAAATCAACTTTTATTTTATATAAGTCAAAATATATTATTAACCTTAATAATGTACATTCTTTATTTTTAATTTCGCGAGTGGTATTTATATATTATATATAGAAAACTAGGTGCACTCACGTCGGAAATTTAATTTTTAATTTTAATTAATATGAAATATAAACTGACTTGTTTCTAGCTATAACTTTGAAAGGGTGTAAGACTAATAGAGCTAAATCACTTTTTACAACACGATTACAGCTGGTTCCTATACATGAAATATTATTATTATTACTACTAATATTATTAGTACTAATAAATTTTTTACACAAGCCATAGAGTTGATATCCTAAAAGTTGTCGTCGTTTAAATTGAAATAACAATATGTGGTGTGAATATTCTTGTTTTGTAGGTTTACAAAAATGTCCCCCATAGCATTTATCTATTTTTTTAGGCAACTTACTATGGCTATTTTGAGTTTATAATGGTCGAGTATCATTCGTTATCCGGAAGGTTTTTTAGACTTATACAGCATTAATCATCATCAACTCAAATACATACACTACCTAGCTTAATCATTGATTTGAAATATCTTGGAGATTATAGGTTAAAATTATAATTATTAAATATTAGACGATATTTCGAAATCAGGCTGAAAAACAAGACTACGTGGCTACGTATAGCTAGGTCAGCTAGTCTTATGAACCGCAAAATGGACCCGTTGGAAGTAACCATGGTCGCAGGTTTGATTCCCGCCGAATGCTAAAATTTTCTGAAAATAACTCGTTGGTTGTATTTAAAATTATATATAAGTATATATATATAAGTATATATATATATATATATTTTCCAGTTGTCTGTCACCAATAACACAACTATTAAGTTACTTACTTTTGGGATGGATGACCGTTAAATAAACAACTTACATTAATGGGAGGAGTATCGATTCCAGGTGGCTTCAAACTGGGCGGTGGACCTGAAACAATAGCAAAAGTATCGTGAATTTTTAGAGAAAACGTGTTGGCAATGAACTCAAGCAATTCAAGTGCTCATAGTGCATGCTGCTTGTAACATATGTGATATTAGCCTATATAAACATAAATATTATTTTAATCTATGGAAAACTCTCTTATTCGTCATATTTTTACGGATCACGGATTACGTTCATTACAAAGTAACGTTCATTAGACATGACATTCTACTGTGAGAATTATGACATGTACTTCCCATTGCCCATCACCACTAAGAACCTAAGGTTAAGTTTTTAATTGCAGATTTAGTCAAGCACTTTGTTGATATAGCCAAATATATCATATAAATAATTATCATGTCACAAAAACAATTTTTTTTTCTTATTTATTTTTTAAATTCGACATGAGAAAAAAAAGAAGGCTACTATGTAGAAGTAAGCGACTTGTGAATTGCTGTGTGCTGAAAGACGTCACTCCCATTCGAAACGTCGACTCGTTACAACTATTAGATGCCTCTAGCGTATTCTTGCTTTGACAGATTAAGTATTTTCAGGTCACTAAAGATCCGGCAAGATATACATCGTATAATCAATCCATTCATCTATTAAGATAAGATGGTAGATCTACTTTAATATGTTAAAATGGCGACCCCCCACTGGATAACGTTGTGTCGGTAGACCCCCTACGAGATAGACTGACGACCTCAAGAATGTCGCGAGATCTGTCAAGAATATGTGGTGTGGAGATCCCGTGATGAGACCTAAGTCCAGCTGTGAACGGCCATCTTATAACGGAAAAAATTTTGATCCAAGCCTACCCACATTTCGTGGTTCGTCATAATTGAATTAATATACAAGTAATTCTCTAAAAGACTTCCGTTGATTTCCTTGCCAATCATTCTCAGTGTATAAAAGCATGCCTAACTGATGGCGTCATGGTATTTCTATTCCTAATAAACTAAATATTGATAACGTAAATATCTCAAATAGCCGCTGCTCGCTTATTTTCTCCTATCTTCGTCACTTATTTTAAATCTGCTTGTGTTCCTATTTTTTCTATATACCCATATTGATTACTACATTGCATGCATAATTAACAATCATGCAAATAAATTGATAAAAATAAAAAGAAGTTGTTTATTTCAGTGTTTAATAAACCTTTAACCTGAAGATAAATAAGAAAAAAATTATTCGACGGATAACAATTTATACACACCTTAAAATAGGATATGTACTTTGAACGCTGTAACGATATTGCGACGACGCAAAGGTTTATGGAACAATTATTTATCTTTATTTAGTTACATGTAGGAACCAAGTTACATATAGGTACTTCAGTAATCAATTCACGTGCTATTTTATAACTATTTACCTGATAACTTTCTTTCCATTCATCAGATAGTATGTGATAAGCCATTTGTCAAGATTCTTATAACTATATGAATCTATTTATAATATTGCATTTTAGAGCTTGAACTACTTTTTTATAGAGAACAAGCAGCAGTCACTTCTATAAATAGAGTAGTAGCGTGTCAGAATACAGATTAGGATACTACTATTACCGGAAATATCCTGAATTGAAGAATAAGTATTTACATAAAATTGAGCGATAACTAGGACAGTTTCTTAACCTAACAAGACCTAGGAATATTAACTGTTAGTCGGTGAGATCAAGAAATATACTATTCCAAAACATCAATATTTATACACCAGCTCAGGGAAGGCGAACCTTTATGCATCATCGTATCAATTTCTATAAAAAAAAAGTTTAATGTGGTCATAAGTATGCCATTGTTATTATTGAGAAAATAATAACTAGTACTCTAAACTTTTTGTTTAGTAACAAAAGACACATTTGCAAAGTTTCAATTGCACACGTAGTTTAATTATTATAAAATTATTGCGACTTCTGTTGTTGCAGATTACATGACAAATAAAAACGCGGGTGACGTGCCCAATATATTCGTTACTCGTATTAAAAACCTTAAATTCAATAATCACTATTAATGGTCATAAACGTTTTGAAAATTTACATATCTCATTTTTAGTTTAATTCCCGATTAATTGCTGTGCTTACACTTTAAGGGTTGCAACTAGATTATAAGTGTTGCATAGTATATAACTTATTGTTCAATTGTAACCTGTTGTGTTTGCCTTTTAAAAATATATATATATATATTACCGCACGTCATTGGTTCGCCATACCCGCACTAGCTTAAGAAAACTAATGGCAACGTCGTTTACAATTACAAAACGATCTACGACATTTAATGAAAAATGTAACTATACACAAGCAAACAGTTCGGCATCGGCACAGTGAACAGGCATGCAAAAGCATTGTAGCTGTCGCAATGAGTACCGTAGCGCGGGATACGGTGCGAGCTTGCGTGTCTGTCACGGTGGGCGGGCAGAGGTCCGTGGACGTGGGGGCCATGGGAGCCGTGAGGTCCGTAGGATCCGTGAGGGGCATGGTGGACGTGCGCCGGGGGCACGGTAACGGTGATGTTGTCGTCGGCCGAGCCGTCCGAGTCGTCCCCCCTGCCGCGCCCCTCACGTACCTCTCTCGGTTCCCGTGAGTCAGCGCGCGCGCCCGCATCTACCACAGGCCACGCATAACACACGATTCAATCCTCAGCCATTCATGTTAACGCTGTTACGTTGGCACCATTGTTTATTACATAAGGATCACTCCAAACGTGCTGTTATTATATTATACTAAAAATCGTATGATACATGTTCAAATACAGTATTATAAATACTGTGTCTGTTACGCTTTCACGGCTAATCCGTTGAAAGAATATTGTTGAAAGCAATATAACAGAACTAACTACTTTGCTATAATCTGCCACTTTGGCATTATGATTTTTGTCGTGGAGCCTATCCTCCTGATGATGCTTCGGTTTCGGGGCGAAACGATCGTCGAGATTGTGGTGGTGGGTGTGTGTGCTGCTTTTGTGTGCGTTGTTGCTGGTGAATTGCGCCTTGGGATGCATGTGGTGGCCGGTCCTGCATGTATAAGGTGCGTAGATTTTGCCTGCTTCATACACATTGGCTTTGCATGCATTCACTTAACCCGTGCGGATTATAGCAAAGTAGTTAGTTCTGTTATATTGCTTGTAATATGGAATTCCGCAAAGTAACGCCTGCTTCTATAAATCAATATTGTTGAAATTTGGTACAATTGAATTTTAATTGATAATTAATTTAATTAATAAAATTCTGGTATTTCATTCGGAAACAGGTAAAGACAATGTAGTACGTAATTAAAGGTATTTTGACACTAAAGTAGATGCAAACGAAATCTCGATTACTACTAGTATTAGAATAAAATCATATATTATAATAGGACAAACTTTACGTGCCATTGGTAATCTGCTATTAATTTGCTAACATTATTTTATATTTTTCTGCTAGGATAACTTCATAGTCATATCAAGTGAACAAGCAACGTTTATGAAGCCTATATTCTTTTTCAAAATGGTATATTTCGACACACTGAATATGAATCCAATCATACATTCAGTGAAAATTTTGAAGTTCATAAAAATTTCGTAATTTGAAAAATTTGGTGCGGTTTAAAATTAATTAAAGGTGATATAGTTTGTACCTGGTAATCAATTTAAATATTTTTATTGTCTCTTGTAAATGGCAAATTACAATAACTAATTGATAACTTGATGTAAAATATTTAAATTATTGTCTTTTAATTAAATTTTAAACAATTTTGATTATAATATATAACCGGGTAAATAAATAAATACGGGTAGTAAATAAAAAGTTTTATATACTAGCCGTATATAAAACTACAGCATAAACCATTCACTGTAACACAACAATAAAAAGATTTTGTTCACTAACCACTGTTTGGTGGAACCGGTTGTATGGGACCATTAATGGGCTGAACCAATCCAGCAGGTTGCGGCTCTGAGTAGGAAAAATAACATAGTTAAAGTTTAAAGTAGTAAAGTAGTGGAGCACAGTTAAAGAAGCGCTTGTATTACATACACAGGGTGGTACCTACGATACACTGATCCACTGATCATATCATCATCATTTCATCATTCTCCTGCCCTTATCCCACTCTAAATAGGGTCGGCGCAACATGTATTAAACATGTTGTTACATGATTTAGCTAGGTATTTCACGACCGGCCGCCTGCCTGACGTCAACTTACCTTAGTCGCCTTTTACGACACCTCGGTAAGAAATGAGGGTGGTCTATTCTACTCAGCCGGATACCACACGGCGAATTCACTGAACATTTTTGTATATATTATTTCATTTGTTTTATTATTACTATTCAAATACTTTATTATAGCCGCCTTCATACGTTTTTATTCACTCCTGAGGGTTGGCTGGGAGATAATGCTTAAAGCATTAAGCCCGCCTTTTGTGCAATTATTTGTATATTCATATATTGTAGTTGATCAATAAAGTTTATAAATAAAAACATTTGTACGTACAATAATTTGCCATAATCAATCTTCTTAAACATCGTTTTAGATTTTTTTTTACGAAAATAAATATAATTTAATTGAGACCTGGCTTTGTTACTAATGGTTAACTGACCTGGCGCGACGCGCTTATTCAAAAAGCAGGAAAAAATAATAACCGTGCTGTTTTCCCTCAGACTATTCAGTTTTTAGGTCAAGGTTATTTTCGTTTCGTGTGTTGTAATAGTTTAGGTCGTAGATCTCGTGTCGTAGAAATAGTGTTCTGTGACTAAAGAATTCTTACCCCCGTATTCATAGACAAGTAAAAGTGCTTACTTGAGTAAAAGTAATTACTTGAGTAACAATTTTTATTTCATAATGGAGAAATTGAGTTAGTTAAGAAATGTCAAATGTTAGAGAATTCTTTGCTAAGTACTAGTAACGGTTTCCTCTACTTAAGAAATGATTTTACAACTATTTGTAGGTTATACCAATATTTTTAAGTCTTTTATGTTGTGTATTTTTAAAATGGAAGATATAGAGAGTTTATTTTCAGTTATAGACAATATTGATTGTAATATATTAGAAGAAATTAAAAGTAGTGTTAATATTTCCGAGAGAGTTCCTAGAGTTTATTATCGCGATGTGGACCCTTTTCGTGATTTCTTGGAGAATTTTTTTTAAAAAAGGTTTCGGTTGTCAAAAAATTCAAATTCTTCTTTAATCATTTCCCACGTATTTTTCACTTCTCGCATTCGTTTGCTTGCAAGAGAAATAAAAGATTAAAGATCAATAAAAAAGACTTGCAAGATAAATAAAAAATGAACAAAGAAACGCATTGAACACGAAAGTACCGCTAAACAAATACAATGACAACCATGAACCATAGGACAACTAATACAACATAATATTGTTAAGTTTAAATGTTCTCATATCCGAATTAATGAGGCGTCATTGCGTACTTTCGAAATCGGAAGGATTATATTTTCAAAAAACGTTTTGTTACGATAAAAATTATTAAAATAAGTTATAATTTTATTCACTTTAGATTGTATTTTGATTTTAATGTTATATACTTTTTACCACCAATGTAACAAACAAACAAATATAATTTATATATTGTAAAAAGACGCAATTTTAGTTTTACTGCTCATAAACAAAACGCTACGAAATGGTATTGCCAGTCTGAATAGCCGCTCAAGTAAAGGCCAATACTTACCGCTTTACTTAGACAAGTAACGTTCATTACTTGATTATGAAATAGGATTTTAGATTTAAGAATTCTAACATCAAGACATGACTTAGTTAAGCCACTACTTAAGAAAAAGTAATGACTCAATTATGAATACGGGTGATAGAATTAACTGGTTTTTTATGTAAGCCGCTAAGGTGTGTAGCTGTCTACAATTAAAATTAATGTATCTTAGGTACCTCTCTTTATAAAGTGATGACAGTTTTCTAGAAAGGACGTAATATTCCTTTAGAGTTCCTTTTAAATTTAACTATCCTGAGTATTCATAGTTTATGTATAGAAACCTCCCGACTAGTTTTGAGCCCATCCGACGTTATAAAGCCGGATGGACTCGAAACTAGTCGGGTTAAACTGATAGAATAAGACATGAGTATAGCCGGTTACTATACGTAAACTTTAGAGTGGATTGTTCGTTCTAATAGAAGTGTAAGTAAGATGTACATTCTGATTGAAAATAGAAGTGACGATTGTCGCTATGACGAAACTGAGGTCGCTATTGCTGTATAAAATATATAAAAACAAAATAAGCTATTTAAAACAACATTTTGTAAAAATAAAACCCAGCTAGATCGATATATCGCACCCGAGAATCCCTACATACTAGATTCCATGAATTTCATTGAAATTCAGATTATATATATGCAATAATAAATCGTTTAAAGGTATTAAAAAATAAAAGATGAATATACCCATAATTGGAGGTCCAGCAGATGGCCTATGCGGCGCTCGTCGGCTATATCCGGTTTGATTCCGGAATGCAGACACCGAATTTCGTAAAAATCTACAACAAATAAAAAAAATATTATATTTAAGAAATGAAACAAACTATTTATATAAAAAAGTATAGTAAACGTTTAGTATTAAAGTGATAAAATTCAAATTAACTGTTTGTGTTAAAGAGAGTTATAACTTGGAAGAACAAGAAAACACTAATTTTTTAAGAGTTCGTAGCAAAGAAAGGAAGAAGAATCACAAAGTAAATGACTGAATTAGGCATAATTTTTAATTTGGTCACATTAATACTAACCTTACAAAAGTAATGATACTTTTATTTTTCTATAATCTATGTAAATCTACGTAATGCTACAAGTCAAGTGGACTATCTGTGTCCTTACCTTATACATGCAGGATTTGTACATAGCAGACTCTACCACCACTACACTACCACTACTACAAGCACTGCACAGATTCACTATCACAATATAAACAATCGTATCAACCCATAACCGAAGCATGATCAGGAGATAGGACTCACGAAAAACTCGCAAAGATTTTGATAGCATTAAATAAATTTAGCAAACGTAATTTCTGTATGAATTATAATATAAGATACCTGTTAGGAATAAGAGTTGTTGGTGCTATTTCTTTTTCTCTACAATCTGGACATTCATGGTCTTCAGATTCCAACAATGCTCCCCTTATACCTAAAAAAACACATACTTTAGTTGATGCTATCCTTCATAATACAACAACTTGAACACTATAATACCATAAGTTTATAGTTTTGAGTTCTGTTACATCCTGTTACATGTTTGTTACATGTAACAAATCACTATTTAAGAGTTTGAAAAAAATACTTATCAAACCAAGCTTATCAATAGATCCATAAATCAGATATTTTTCTATGCATTTGACAAGGAACTCACACCAAATACATACACAATGGAATACACAGTGGAATATAAACTTTAGTATTTCATATTATTTACATTTTCAATTCAATAAATGAATAATAAATACATATAGAGAAATGAGAGGACATATAATTTACATAATTAAGCTGCATATATGACTGCAGTTTAATTACATAAATTAAAAAAGGTATTGACTGTCAAGTTTCTTGCTAAATGGCAACATTCTGAACCAGTGGTAGCTTCATTAATCTTATTTATCTACGTGATTCAAAAGTGCTCTAAAAAGCTTATTTGAAGTAAGAATATTTCAATTTGATTTCATATAATTTATATGATACATACATTCATCACAGAAAGAATTTCCACAGCATGGTATCATCACAGCATCTGTAAGCAAATCTCTACATAGACTGCATATTAATTCGTCAGGAATTGTCGGCTCTGGAGCGACTGGAGCATTTGTGGGCGTGTCTGCACCACCTGCACTTTCTGAAGCTAAATAGGCTTCACTGGAAAAAATAACATTTTTTATCATTTAATAACTTCCATTAATGTAATAAATAACTTATTACTACAGATGAAACACTAAACTCCATCACATCATTATACATTGTATATTTTACGATTTGCCTTGTTTCGTTTGTAACAGACTCCTTTGAACTCAATTTTGAGTTATTTTGATTGAACAGATATAATTTAACACGTTCAATGGGGCCCGAATTCACCAGCCGCACCATGGAGCGAGGATGTTTTTGGTTCCTCGATCAGATCGGGCGGGCTGAGGTACGTAAACCATTGGTGGCTGATCTTGTCCCATGTGACAGATAAGTATGTACCACTGGTGGTAAACCCTGTCACACTTCAAACACTTATCAAGAATGGATGACAATACACTAATTTAATAAATCTGCCACAATTTTTATTCCTTTTACAGTTCAATATCAATTGCACTAAAGGGTGGGAAATATATACTTTAAAAAAAAATTACAATTGTTTATTTTAAATAAATCATTGTATTAAAGTTATAGATTTTTTTGTAATCTAGTGACCTCTGTTAATGTTATGTTAACAATTTTTTATCTCTAAATAGTTGTAATCAATATTTAGACAGGCCCGTTGGCGCAGTGGATAGTGACCCTGCCTTCAGCTCTGGAGCGAGGAGGCCTATTCCCAGCAGTGGGATTGTAACAGGCTGCTACTTTACTTTTTTTTAAGTATTTAAAATTATATATGTAGCATATCTACCAGTTGTCCGTCACCCATAACACAAATATTAAGTTACTTACTTTGGGGTCGGACAACCATGTGTGTAAGTGTTCCATATATTTTAAAAAAAAGCTAGAGACAAATTAACTGAATGGTTATACATAAAAATAGTTACTTGTTGCCACAGATAAATAGGACATAAAGATTATGTTAATACTAACTGGTCCACAGCTGGGACAGCAAAGGTACCACTTGGGGTCATCATGGCTCCCGGAGCTTTTGGCCCGTCAACCGGTACCATAAAACTACGTGGAATCCCTGTACTCCTCCTTATCTCTATTGGATCACCCTGAAAAAAAAGTGTTTAAACATTGTATAACTTACCATTGTTATCATTTAAAATATACATTACTAGCAATGCCCCGCGGTTTCACCCGAGTACATACAGATCTCGTGGTAGTGGACAGTCTACTAAGTCGGACTATACATTTATTTTTCTAAATTAAAAGTTTGACCCTGGTACTTATTAAAGGGTAATGCAAAGGAAGTTTTAACTGGAAATTGAATTCATTTAAAAGCTATATCAGTGGGTATCATTGATATCCTTGGAAGAGCTAACTCAACAGTTGCAAGCCCTGTCATAATGGATAGAATGAATTTGTTATGGCATTATTTTCCTTTAGATTGACATTATTAAATTCGTTACATCTTCTGATTGGAATGTCCGATTTTATTAATTTAAAAAGTATTTTACAAGTGTTGAAACACTTTTTAATAAAATATATTTTATTGGGATAAGAATTAATACGGAGATATAAATAATAAACCTTGATTATTGTCGGTATTCTTATCAACTTTTACGATACAAAAAAGTATTTATATTGGCATAACTATAATAGTTAGACATATGGTACTGCAGACTTTGTAGATTGATATGTTCTATAATATTGTAGGACTTTTTTTTTTCTTCTATTATCGATATATTTACGCAGCGCACGGGACGAAAGATTGTTATGACTAATTTTTCCACAACTTATTACATTTTTATTAGGATCCCTATTGTTTGAAAATTTGATATTGCTCAGTAAAGATGCAAGAATTTTTAAATCGGTACACTAGTTTTTGCGTGAAAACATTACAAACATACTTATATACAAACATACACATCTTTCCTCTTTATAATATTAGTATAGATTTAATATATCACGCGGACTTCCACGTATTTAGGACCCGATGAGGTCGAGGTCGTCAACTATGTGTTGAGGTCTTGTAGACTCAGTCTTGCGACAACGAGTCAAGTTGAGTCATGTACTTATAGATGACCACGTCATGCCTTATTTATTCTGAGGTGGACTGATGATCTTTCATTATTTGTTTCTCTACATTTAGTTTCTTAGTTAAACTATTCATGTTACTTATACTACTTCTGTATCATAACTCTTTTACATAGTTATTATGGTTGTATTATTGTATTAATTTAATAATTAATTAAATAATCTACAAATCTTTCTAATTATAATTTTTTTACCGAATTAGCTACTGGGCAATCCTTAATCCAGTGTCCTCGTTTTTGACACTTGTAGCAGATATAATTGGAAGGAACAGTTCCTCTTTGATTTTGACCTCTAATTTTTTGATAACTGAAAAAAATATGTGTTAATCCAAAACTATTATTTTTAACATTTAAATATTAGCATGACTGTTTATTTCTTATCTATAGCTTTGAGCCACAAATAAATCCAAAAAAAGTTATGGTAAGGAAAAGTATAAAGAAATGCAAAATGATTGATAACAGTTTCAAAAATCATGTTTGAACATGTTATCAGATATGTATATACCATTGTAGACTTTACTCTAGATTTCTTTACTTACAAAAAAGCAAGAATCCCACCACGCCTACTCAAAAGAATAAAACAGTTTTTTCTATAAAAAGCTTTCATGCAGCTTACGTTTTTTATTACATTTCAACCGCAATCATTAACAAAAGTAATAATAAAATTATTTTGCTATAATCCGCGATACAATATTTGTATCGCGCGATATTTGTATCGCGGATTATAGCAAAATAATTTTATTATTACTTTTGTATTATGGATCTCCGCAAAGTAACGCCTAATTCTATAAATTACGCAATCATTAATTTTAACCAATTAAAAACGAAACTGTAAAAAAAATTCTATTTATAATTTCCGCCGATGGGCATGACTATCCGTTTCAGTACTTTTTTTAGATTATTATAAACAAACGAGACACAGTAGGGAACTTTCTTTTATAATATATGGTGATGGTGATTACACATTTAAATTATATTATTTGTCATGTGAATTAAATAGCAAGCTAGCAATCCACCTTGTCATCACACTGGCAGTAAAAAAGCAGAATACTTTTAAGGAGAACTACACTTGATTTTGTTTTTTGTGTGTGTTGTTTTTCATTTTGTGATAGTTCGCAAAATATGTATTTAAATTGTGTTGTGTGTATACATTAATATCTTCATTTATGATATTATTGTAGTCTGTATTATAGCATTTTTTAGTATTGGTTTTGGCCTTATCTAGTAGTCAGAATGAGTAATAACATTAAACTTTAACAAATTATATAGAATCCTAAACTTTCATTATGTTCATTGACAGATGAAATACATGTAGTTATATCAGAGTTTATTGCAAATAGACAGAACAAGAAACTATAATGTATATATTATAATATACAGGTTGTTTATTGCATTACTTTTACAAAATTTATCGTAGTCCCTCTAACCTGATTCATTAACTTAATTATATAAACAAAGCTTAAACAGCATGAAATCAAAATTATATGAACAAATTTATCATTCAAATAATTTGGCAAATAAGTTACTAAATTTTCTGTTCAAGCCTTGGTAAATATCTTACTTGCTAGGATCATAATCAAACGTAGACTGTGATATCATAGCATTAATTTTATCCTGCTCGCTACCTTCCATGCGAGACAAATCAGCCAATCCTTTGTTAACCGTAACATCTTTGTGATGTGTTTGACTGTTACTCGAACCTTCCCACTGTTTCTTTGGTTGCTGAGAAAGTGGCACTCGAGCTACTAGCAATGATGTATTTTTTGGGATTAATGTATTATCATCTATATAAACTGAAACAATAAATAATTCAATAAATAGAAATAACAATAACAATAATTAACAACTTAGAGCATTTTATTACACCTAAAAGCAAATTTAAAATAATATATAATATGTATACCCAATTTTACAAAAATATTTTTTTTTTACATTTTATCTACCTATTTTATAAATGAGTCTGTTTGTATTTGTGTTAATCTATACACATGTTTTTAATCATAGTCATAGTCTATCTCATATGTTAACTAATTTACCTTAACAAATTACACACCTAAACCTTCCTTATGATTAACTTTATTTATTAGAGAAAACTACATGAAAATCTGTCCAGTGCAGTCCAGGCAGTGGAAGGCTTTGTTTTAAATTATGTAACAATATAACATGATAAAATATTGTACATATCCAAATTTAAATCTTGTTTCTCAAGAAAAAATATAAACAGAAAAATTTAGTGAATTTTATTAGCATGTGCTTTGCTATCTATTTTACTGCATATTCATCTATAAAGTATATATATGTATTAAACGTATTAAGACATTCTTACAAGTTGAAAGAAGCATAATAATTCATAATCATTTTATCTACATAAATTTTGTAACTAGGCCAACACAGTGAGTAGCTCAATGTTAAGTAAATTTAGAAAAATTTTCTTTCTACTTAAACTTAACAAATAGAGTCGATAAATATATCACAAAAATACTTATTCTTATCCTTATATATTAATAATAAACGAATAGGACAAAAAAAACAATTAGTAATATAAAAAATTATAGATGATAAAAGTTTGTAACCAACCTTCTTTTGTTTGTGCATTCGTTATCTGAAGATCAAAATCTGAAGTTTTCCCTATGCGTTTCTGTTGCGAAATAGCAGCTTTAAGATCACCTACTGAAATGTGGAGCCCATCAAATGTAACAGTATCATAATCCAGTGCGCTTTTAAATTTATAGTGCACAGACATTTCCGAAAAGGACAATATATCAATATTTTATGTAACATGACAAAATGATATTCACATGAATTATTAGCAACCCAACTTAATAAGACCGTTTGTGTTAAATGCTACGCTGCAGAATCGATAGTCAAAATTAGATATATATTTTGCGTAAGACGAGCTTCTCTGCACTAATCACAAGGAATATATACAATGGGCTTGTCTGATTTACTATTAACGATTATTACATATCCTGTTTAAAATATGAAATCAATAATTTGATATCTAACTAACACAAACGCAACCACAACGCAGCGCCGCCATTAAATTCAAGGATAAATAACTCAATTAACTTTACAAAAATCATAGACTAAGAAATATTCACAGGAAATAATCTGTTTTTCGATTTAAAAGACCACAATCAAAAAATAAACAGAATAAGTTTCTTATATTTATTTCTCCCTCTGCTTTCTCTTTCTTATAATAAATTTTGCTTCGTCATAAATTATCATAATTCTTATACTAAAGTAGAGAAGTACCAACAAGAAAGTTTGTAATCACTTATAGTGTCGAAACAAACAATGAGAAGGAAGATGAAACTCACATTCAAAACTAACCCCTCGTGCGCACGGACGTAAAAATTACGTCGCGTTAAAATTTCACAATAGGCGTTATAAGAAGTTTCGTATGGTATATTCAACTTAACGCCCTCGCTCTAACGACTAAAATGGAACACTGCACAATAAAAATACGTCGCGATATAAATACGCTGTCGTGTGAACAGATACCTGGATACCCATTTGTTTCAATTCGGCGTAATTTTTACGCGCGATAAAATTCATCTCGTGCGTACAAGGGGTAAGACCAAGTATTGCAAATACAATACACGGTCATATAAAAAAATCGAAGGAATTCCTTTGTATTATAGATACCGTAAGATAAAAACAAAACACGAAGAACGTATCCAACAATAGAACATTTCCAAAAAATTTTTATTATATCAGATATTATAAAATTTAAGTAACTTTCGTTGATTATAAGCGAATTACTTTTCCATAAAAATCATACCGATGCAAAAAATATACAGAGGTAATGAGAAAATGGTTTGACAAATAGATGCCTCACTTTTATTTACTAGAACTTGAACTTCCTTTTTTTTTTTTTTTTGGTTATAGGTATTTAACTATTTGCATACAGTACCTACATTACAAATTTCTCCATTAATCATTAACAAAAATTTATTCCACCAATTCTAACGGAAGGACTTTAAAAAACGAAAATTTATTTATTATTTCACTCATTTATTTATTATAAATTATTTATTATTATAATATATGATATTATATTTAGCCTTTCCGACTTGGCTTAGCAATAAGATTTTTTTTACCATAGTCTTATATGATCATATTTGCTTTAGATAAATACTAAATATGTTCTAAATATAGGTAGATAATAAAGGCACAAATCAAATTAGTTTTTATGTAGCATTTAAAATAAATTCGACTTTAAAATAAGTTATTTCAAATTATCTTATGGCAATATTGATTCAGGAAGCGTTTCTTTAGTCATAGTTACTACCATTAATTTTCAAAATTAAGTATCCGTATTTATATAATTGTAGTTTTGATTTTGTATATTAATAACTAATATTATAATAATATCAGTGAATTATATTTCGATAATAAATTTGTTCCCAAAGTTTTTACGTTCAATTATGTATCATTACATATTTGGCAAATTGCCATGAACTTCCGGTGCAAGATAAAGACACACGCGGATCTATCGAGAAAAGAACGCGAATAATTATAAAAATAAACTAAAAGCAAGACTTATTTATTAATTTTACATTGTCTCGCTTTATAAGATGTCCAATAACGGTGCTCTAGACTCTTGGGAAAATCAGGCTGATGTTATAGGCGAGAAAGGTGCAAAAGATTCCGATGATATGTCTACAAAATTTTCCACATTGAATGTAAATGCCGTGGAATTCGTTCCTTCCTTTTGCAAGGCTTCAGATAATGAAAGCGATTCTCCTAATTCACCACAAAAATCAGAAAGCGAATCTACAAACTCTGCTGGGAGTCCCATCTTAAATGGTAAGTCACTTGTCAATGTTATTCGTTATATTAGTCATATTCTCTTTCCGACAGTTCTATAAGTTATATTTTTAATTATTATTACTAATAGGTGTTAATTTATTAATTACGAACTTTGTAGTACTTTCTGAAAATATTTTTTCTCTCTCTGTTTTTTTTAATCGTAATCCAGTTCTAACGGGTTATGTCGTGACACGCGGCGTGACTCTAAAGTTATTCAGAGCTAACTTTCTCCGTGAACAGTTTATCTATAGCTATTTTTTGTTGCAAAAGTGTTTAAAAACGTTATTTCTTATTTGTTATGTGATTATTTGTCGTGTTTTTGACATACTAACTACTTTCACATCACGAAGTAGCGCTACATATGTTTTATTGATACCATCACTTTCAGAAATTTAAAATCAGTCATTAAATTGAAGTGCAAAATTTTAATTGAACGAATATCAGCTCAATATGATTGGTACTGTTTTTAATTTATTTTTGTAACCAATACTAAATACAATTTTGGAATTGCCGATGTTTTTGTATTATAATGATGTTGTCTTAGTAGTGATTGGTTACGTGCTTGTGTTTGTCTTTGTTTTCTAGAAAATAAAAAATAAAAAATTGATTGGGTTTGAAGGATGTGGTGATGGTGGTGAAAGCGGTGATGGTAGAGCAGCATCTGCATCGCCACGGGTGGAAGAGCCGCCTCCTGTACCACCAGCTGCTGTTGCTGATGGTGCCCCTTTGCCCATTCCTTCTGACGTTTCTCCAACTGCTGACAGTTGGGAAGCTGAAGCTGATGATGCCCTACTTACTCCAGAAGACAACAATGATGCAGAAGAGGAAGAAATAGAAACACAGGTATGTCATAGTATATTAAAATTATCATATCTGTTCTATGCACTAATTACATGGTGAATAATATAATTATATATGTATATTTTCAATGTGATGGTAATTTCAGACCATTACATATTTAGGAAAAGTACCAGATATTTATTTGATACCAAATCGATTATTTTATAATGATGATTTATTAAATTTATTAGAAATAATTTTAATAATTAAATTTAATAAAAGTATTATAGTTGATCGTTTGGTAAAGGTACATAGTATATTAAAATATATTATGAAGTTATGTACACAGAAAGTGAAGTGATAAGAAATGAGGTTATATTTGTCATTTATCCATTTAGCCTCACTGATTCTAATTATAGCATGAAGCTAATAAATTAATGAATGTGTCTTAAGAATATTATAGACAATTCAGTAAAGGGCATCTTAATACAGTCATATTTGATTATAAATATTAAAGTTACGAACAAAAAATTGAATGCCAAATTTTGTCTATGAAGTTACTGGCAAGCCAAAGTAGTAAATTTTAATGAACAATATAAAGAGAATTAAAACAATGAATATGTAAAATGCTAAAGTCTTCCTGTCAGTTCTACTTTTATGATCAATACATTGGACCAATACTGAGAAATCTGGTACAGTTTGTACCAGATTTCTGCTTTTTTGCTTGTGTTTGTATATATGGGTTAGTATGGGTACAGTGTTTCCTGAACGACAAAAAAAAAGAACATAAGTAAGGGTATTTCCAAACTAAAATTAACATTAAAAAACTTTTTTAAAATATATGCATTAATCATTGTATAGTCAATTATATACATTGTATTACTTGTATAAAGTCATATTTTTAAAGAGCTTTCACACACATATAACAACTGCATGTAATTTTTTTTTTAATTTACTAGTGTACTGGCCAAAATATAAGTATGGATGCTTAATATAATTTAAGAACCAATAAATCTTAATCTAAATGTAGCTTAAAACATAGTTCGGTTTAAGGTATACAACATTGCAACATACTAGTAAGTGATGTATATATATCTTCAAATTTCATACTGTTCTGTTATTGAGAGTGTTGAATCGATTTATGTTACAAAAATTCATACCTAGTATAGTTTTATCCTAGAAATACTAAGTAAGCAGAGCTAACAGTCTGCTGTATTAAAGTTATGAATTAAGCTAAAATAATAGAATTGAAGAAGTAAAAGCAAATAGTGTATGATAGTAAATATCACAGACAATTTTGCAGTGCTTGTGAAAAATAAATTTGACAAGCGAGTAATATTTTTAATTTTGATATCAACTGGAATTTCATTCTTATTTTTTTATCATGACAACATTGTGTTCTCTTTTTGAATTAGTTGTTGTTTATTACAATAAAGTAAGCTTTTAAAATAAAGTAAATTTAACTCAATTCTGACAATTACCTTCATTTTAAGTAATTTAAATGTGATTCTTTAAAACTTCATAACTGTCAGTCATTGATTTGAGCAGCTTTAAAATTGCATCCACACTGAAATCTCCTCAACTACATTGAATGTGCTAATTAGGAATTTAATTTTTTTATAAATGTACTGCATTTATAAGAATAATCTAATAATGTGACTCATAAATGAGTGCAATGTTCTAATACTATCAAATTTCAGTCGATGTACTCATTATTTAATAATATAAACTTAGTAGTACAAACTTGAATACATTTTAACTATGTCAGCTTCATACAATAATACAATTATGTCATTTATATATTTTTGTTTACTAAATATTAATTACTTTTACGAAGTTTGAAAGCATAAAATTAAGTAATTCTGTAACAGGTCAATATTTAAATTTGTGGTTTGTGTAAATTAGGAAGATGGTGAAATAGCTAAGAAAATCCCCAAAAAAAAGCCTACCAGAGTAGAAGATACACGCAGTAAGAAAGAGCATGTGAATGTTGTATTCATTGGTCATGTTGGTAAGTAACACAGTCACACATAAAATAATTATAGCAAATACATAGAATAGTGATTCAAAAATACACCTATCAGTCTTTTTTTTTAACAAATTAATGTCAAAAGATTCTTTTTTTTGTAATCTGCAGTTAAAAAAATTATGTATGCTTGCTAAATATATCGCGGCACAAGTTCATGTGGTGTAGAGATCCCGTGCAGAGACCTATGTCCAGCAGTGGATGTCCATTGTTTGACGAAGAAGAAATGTACAATCAAAACACTGCAAACACTGGTTGAGGTTTTCGTACGTTCTATTTCTAGGGCATGAAAAATGGTCACAGGCATGTGCCCAGTCCTTCACTACACGTCGCCTTTACGTAGTCTAATGACACGTGTAGGACTTCTGAGATTTATTCTCCGCATTTCACACCATCAGCTATGCCGTTGAGCTAGCTCGACTTACTTAATAACGCTGTAAAAGCTACACTGAAAATTTAAGAAATTACAACCTGCTATACCACCCAGTAATTTAGCAGAAGAACATAATAACCCTTTGATCGGCGTCCACCGACGCTTGTTAATCTACTGCGATCTGTTCTCTGCATTTCACACCCTCAGCGCTATTTTTAAACTTGACGTAAAATCTGTTAGTGCCCCAGTATATCTAATACTCAATTTAAATATGCTATTTAACCCTATAGTATATTAAGCAAAAGAACAGATTGACAGTTGTACAG
This sequence comes from Morpho deidamia, assembly GCA_947086505.1. Taxonomy (NCBI): domain Eukaryota; kingdom Metazoa; phylum Arthropoda; class Insecta; order Lepidoptera; family Nymphalidae; genus Morpho; species Morpho deidamia. Next base: position 8,695,383 of record CAMTZC010000007.1, on the reverse strand, counting down.
TCTATTTAAAAAAAGATAATGTCTTACATGTAATTTCCTTAACAATTGCAGCAAATTAATTTATGGAATTCAGCAAAGTAATGCTACTTCTATAATTTCTTAGTGAGATTTGTTAATTTCAAATGACCTTATATGATTCAATAGTTATTAGCTATAAAAAAAATCCAATATATATTTATATAAATTTATTTTGAATATATTTGTTTATAGATGCTGGAAAGTCCACAATTGGTGGTCAAATAATGTCACTGACAGGAATGGTCGATAAACGAACTTTGGAGAAATATGAACGTGAAGCGAGGGAAAAATCAAGAGAATCATGGTATCTCTCTTGGGCTCTTGACACAAATCAAGAAGGTTTTTTAATTTTTTTAAATATTTTATTTTATTTATTTATTTACGATATTCTGTTTATTATATTAAAATTATTATAAATATTATACATTTATTTTGAATAAATAGATTATCTTGCATTATCAATCTCATTCTTCTGTCAGATCACTCAAGTTTTAAAGTTTTTTTATCCTTAATTTGAAGATTATGATATTTTAAATCTTAGTAGTTGTATATTTATTATAACACTAGCAATGACGCGTTCATACCGATCTCGTAGTAGATGAAAGTCTACGAAGTCGGACTATAGATTTATTTTGTAGATTATTTAATTAAAAAAATGGGCATCATTAGTATTCTTGGAATAAGAGCTTACTCACCAGAAACAGGCCCTGCTATGCTATAACAGTCGCTACAATGAATTTGTTATGGCATTATTTTCTTTCGATTTATATTCTTAAATTTGTAATATCTTTTGATGGGGATGTCGAATTTTAATAATTTAAAAAGTATTTTACAGGTATTGAAATAGTTTTTAATAAAAAATCATTAAATGGTATAAGGATTAATACAGAGATATGAATGAAATGGTTTGATTATTGTCGGCAATTTTCAACTTTTAAAATGTAAAAAAGTAGTTTTATTGGTATAACTATAATAGTTAAACATATGGTATAGCGGAATTTTTGTAGATATTGATATGTTCTATAATACTGTAGAACATCCTCAATAGTTTCCACAGCACACGTGATAAAAGATGTTTACGGCTGAATTTTTCACTACTTATATTACAATTTTATCAGGGATCCCTATTTTAAAAAAATGACATATAGCCTATGTTGTTCAGTGAAGCAGCTTTCCAATGGTGAAAGAATTTTTGAAATTTGTCCAGTAGTTTTTGCGTGAAAACATTACAAACCTGCAAATCTTTCCTCTTTATAATATTGGTACAGATTGACTGGCACGTTGGTGCGGGTAGCAGTAACCCTGCCTTCAGTTCGGGGGGTCGCGGGTTCAATTCCTTCCGAGATTCAACATTTTCTAAAAACCGTTTGTTTGTTCTTTGATTTGGTTTTCTGCACTGTATAGAATAAACTACCCTCACTTCTTACCGAGGTGTCGTAAAAGGTAACTAAGACAAGTTGACGTCAGGTGGTTGGCCGGTCCTAAAATACGTAGCCGAATCATGTGACTACATGTTTATAACATGTTGTGCTGACCCCTTTTAGAGTGGGATAACGGCAGGAGGCTGATGATGATGATTTACTGGTTCTCTGTCACCTATGACACAAGTATTAAGTTACTCTCTTTGAGGATGGATGAGTGTGTGTGTAATTATCCAATATATATTTTGTATATTTATTTTTCTCTATTTAGAACGGGACAAGGGTAAAACGGTAGAAGTTGGTAGAGCATATTTCGAGACTGATAAGAAACATTTTACTATACTTGATGCTCCTGGACACAAAAGTTTTGTACCTAATATGATTGGTGGTGCTGCTCAGGCTGATCTTGCTGTACTAGTAAGTATCATTGACAAATAACTTCTTTTTAACTGATCTGTCTTTTAAGTATGTTTTAAACATCATAAATGTTAAATACAGCATGAAATATTTAAGTAATTTATAGAATTAGGTGTTACTTTGCAGAGATCCATAATACAAAAGCAATAATAAAATTGTTTTGCTATAATCCGCAATAAAGTAAATAGAAAATATATATACTGCTAAATCCTGTGGGCTATACGTTTTTTCATACCCAATATTTTTTTAATAAAATTATATATTCAAATATAATTACAAAATATACATATTGCACGCTTAGTATTAAAGGGACAGAATTTAGAAATTAGGTTTAATTGAGTTACGATTCAGTTAATTGAGTTTCAAAGCCACCTAAGACGTCATGCTACAAACTATTAAAAAGCAAATGTTTTTGTGCTGTTCCAAGTAATGGGTGTTTTTAACGCTTACCAGTTTGTAAGTGCTATGTTACGCTTTATTGCAATTTGCCACGAATTATTATTAAAAAGGATTTAGTTTAATATAATAACATCACATTTTAATGTATCATTCCAGGTTATATCTGCGAGGAAAGGTGAATTCGAAACGGGATTTGATAGAGGGGGGCAGACCCGCGAACATGCAATGTTGGCCAAAACTGCTGGTGTTAAGCATTTAGTTGCACTTGTAAACAAAATGGATGACCCCACTGTCAACTGGGATGAAAAAAGGTAATAAGTTTAAAATAATAATTCTAGAATAATCTATAACTACCATTCCAAAATTCTAAAGTATCTCTAGTTTTTACACCCAAACTCCTAAATCCATTAAGATAAGTTTTGATAAAAAGATTGATTGTGTTTTAGGCTCCCCAAAGCAATTATTATACACTCACAAGGTCGTAGGCACGGCTGGTAACTAAATAACTACAATGTTGGCTATTTTTTATTGAGTGCTGTATTAAAATATTTTTGAGTTGTAAATTATATTTGAAAATTTTTATATTTAAGTAGATTCCAATGTTGGTATAATTAAATTGATGAATTTGGAAAAAAATCATCTTTAGCCGTGAATTATGAATCCATACCTAAAAATACGACAGTCTGTCTGTTACGTTATCACGGTTAATTCACTGGACTGATATTGATAAAATTTGGTACATTTAAAGTTTATATTCTGGGGTAATATAGAAGATAAACAAATCATGTTATTTGATTTGTGGTGGTAGAACGGAAAAATACATTACATACAGACATATTGCATTATTGATTGTACTTTAAATCGCGGGTACAGATAGTACTACATATGAAATAAAATTAATAATTTGTTTAAGGTACAATGAATGTCGAGACAAAATCCTACCTTATCTTAAAAAATTAGGTTTCAACACAGCAAAAGACTTGTCTTTCCTGCCTGTATCAGGACAAACTGGACAAGGATTATTGGAAAGAGTGAGTCAAAATGCAATTTAATTCAGTTATTGCATACTGTTTAAAATTATCTTTATTCATATTTGATTATTTTTATAATTCAGTTCACAACTAAAACATCAAAAAACATGTAAAAATGTTGTCTTTAATATATACATATACATACTATATTATAAATGAGAAAGTCTCTCTGTCAATCTGACGTGTTCATAACTAATCTGCTATTATAATATAATTAGGGCAACGGGAAAATCATATTGCTTTATTTAGGGTACTTAAACAGTTAAGCTGGTATGAATGATCAGTACTGCAAGTAACCCTGTAAAAGAATTGTAACTATTTCTGTGGCTACAAAATAACTACCTGATAGCAGTTACATATGTGTTTAATTGAAATATTTTGCAACTTATTTAATAGGTAACAGAAGAAATTTGTCCCTGGTACCGTGGTCCATCCTTCATACAACTAATTGATGAGCTGCCGTCTCTTAATCGCAAGATGGACGGTCCCTTCATAATGCCTGTTGTTGATAAATATAAAGACATGGGAACCGTGCTCATGGGAAAAGTAGAGGCTGGGACCACACGCAAAGGCAGCACTCTTTTCCTTATGCCCAACCGGGTAAGTTTGGTATTATCTATATTTAAGGATTACAGTTAAAAAAACTATTGAAAAGAGGCTAATGCAGAAAGTACTATAATAATAATGAGGATTACATAAATGATAAGAGTGGATATGGTTAGTCTTACTAGATAGCAAACACAAAATGTAGCTAGTTATTAGAATTATATTTTGAAAAGACTAAGCGCCGAGATTCTTGCGTACTTTTCTTGGAAGGTACAGTTTTCCGAGACATCAGTAAAGTTTACAGTAATTACCAGGAAAAAAAACCAGATTTTTTCAATAATTATAATACATTACCATTTATAATTTTGTGATGAACATGTTAATTTTTTTTATTAGTAAATTTTGCTAATAAATCAATTTGTTTTGACCCACCGTGTGGTATCCGGTCGAGTAGAATAGATCACCCTCTTTCTTACCGATCTTATGTAAGTTGACGTCAGACAGGCGGCCGGTCGTAGAGTACAAAATACGTAGCCAAATCATGTGACAACATGTTTGTAACGTGTTGTGTCGACTCCACTTCGAGTGGGATAAGGGCAGGAAGATGGGTGATTTGAATGTGATGATGATAATAAATGAATTTGTTTTCATATTGCAGGCACATCAAAACATATCTTTCTGGTTTTTCGTTTTAGGCGCATCCTTGTATTGTAAACAGTGCATTATTACCAGCTAAAAGAATTCCGAAAGTTTTTTAAAATAAAGAAGAAATTATATAATTGTTATATTCATCTTACATAATTACAGGTCCAAGTGACAGTGGATCAACTATGGTCAGATGATATTGAGGTCACATCCATTGGGCCTGGTGAGAATGTGAAAGTGAAACTAAAAGGAATTGAAGAGGAAGATGTATCCCCCGGCTTTGTTCTTTGTGACACAGCTGAACCGATCACCACTGGGAGGGTATGTTAGTCTATCCATACTAAAATAATAAACATTGTTCTCTCTTATTATAAAAAAATAAATATATGGGACACTTATTCACACGGTCGTCCATCCCCAAAGTAAGTAACTTAATAGTTGTATTATGGATGATGGACCACTAAATAATTAAATCGTACTTCCTACTAATATTATAAATGCAAAAGTTTGTGAGTATGGATGGCTGTTTGTTCCTCTTTCACGAAAAAACTATCTGACGGATTTGGATGGAACTTTACAGTTATATAGGTCATACATCGGAATAACATATAGGCTACAATTTGTAGGTTTTATGTAATATAACGATACATGTCAATAAAGTCGGAAAAGATCTGGCCTCTGAGAGCTATCTCGGCGTACGCTGCCTAAACCATTAAAGTTACACAAAGATGATGTACCGTAGTATTGTTTGACTTTAATAGTTCTAAATAAAAGTCCGCGACAGCATATATCTATCTTTTATGTGGAAGCCACTTGACCAAATTGAATCATAGATTTAATTAAATTAGATACTTTGGCACACAAAATTCCTAGCGAGCGAAGCCGCGGGCAAAAACTTGTAATATATAAATAATTTTAAATACATATTTAAATACAAATACACACCCAGGCTCGAAGAACCAACAAATTGTTTATAGAAAATGTTGGCCCTCGGCAGGAATCGAACCTGTGACCCACGGAGCTGAAAGCAGGGTCACTACCCACTGCGCCAACAGGCCAGTAAATAAATAAAGATTACTGTGAGTGGTTTTCGTAGTTTATACGTACAAACCATCTATACTCACATCTAATTATATTGAGTGAATCCAAATAGTTCAAAGTCTATCACCTCAAGAGTTTCCTCATGAATAACGGCAAGGGCCCTTATTCATGAGCTCTTATTGTGTCTGAAACTGGTATATATCTCGTGAGCATCCTGGTAATCCAGCTGCTCCCCTGATCTTTGTTATCGGATGCACAGATGGGCTTGAAACTAATCAGGCTGACCCAATAAAATAAGACATGAATATACCTAGTTTCTATACATATATTATTGTTTATAAATTATTATTAATCCACAATAATAAAGTGTGATATGTGAAACTGATATAACACATTTTTCTCACATATAACAAAATTCAAATTGAAATTGGTTATAAAAGGGAAGTACTAATTAATGGATTGATTTAAAAATCCATTATATTATATTTATAATGAAAAGTATTAGGCATATATATGAGGGTTTTTAAATACTTTTTATTCTGTGATTCTCATGGAAAATAGTTTTTTACATGCTATCATAAGAAGTTGAGGTCTAATATTTTAATGGAAAATAAAATTCTAATGTAGTAATTTATAGAATTAGGCGTTACTTTGCGGAGATCCATAATACAAAAGTAATAATAAAATTATTTAATTATTACTTTTGTCTAATGTAGTATATGACTTGATATATGAAAAATCTGATTTACAGGTATTTGATGCGCAAGTGGTAATATTGGAGCATAAGTCCATTATATGTGCGGGATACTCAGCAGTCATGCACATACACTGTGCAGCTGAAGAAGTTACTGTCAAGGTAACTCAACATCTATTTAAAACTTGAATTTTGGATTATAGGCTATTAAAGAAATATAAAGATAATAAAAAAGCCTTTGCATTGTACCAAAAGATGACAATAGAATAGAATTTGTCTATTTTATCTCCTATTTTACATCTGTCATCTGTAGATTTGGTTTTTTAATATTAGGCAAAAAAAATCACCTCAATGCTGTTTTTAAATGTTATATAAAAATATCCGAAATTGAAAAAAAAATTTTAAAACATAAAAATTTACAAATTGATTTTCACTAAGAGCATTTTTCAAATTGTAAATGGTTTCATACACTATTACCTGTTGTATTGAATACAATTGAATAAAAAAATCTAAATTGATAACTATGAATGTACTTATTTATCGTCCACCGTTCTGATCCATACAATATAACAGGTCTTATAACCATTTAATAAACTTTTCCTTTAACTTTATTAATACTTTTTTTTATTATTATTATTATTACATATAAAATAATTTAATACCTATACTATAATTACTAGTGGAATAGACTTGTAAATAATAAACCCTAAAAATTGATTTTTTTTTTCAGGCACTTATCTGTTTAGTAGACAAGAAGACTGGAGACAAATCTAAAACGCGGCCGCGATTCGTCAAGCAGGATCAGGTGGCGATCATGAGGATAGAGTGTGCGGGCGTTATTTGCCTCGAGCCTTTTAAGAAATTTGCTCAAATGGGCAGGTTCACATTAAGAGATGAAAGTGAGTTGTACTTTATTATTCATTACAAAATTTTACGAATAGTACTTATAGCAATAACTTAAAATGTATATGATATTGTTTTTTATCGTGTTGTTTGCTTATTTCAACTTTGGTCGTACACTTCGTAGTTTAAAAAAAAATGAACTAAAGTACAGAAGTTAAGAAAAAAATATTTTCTTATAATCCGCGTTTCGTAAGAGAATATATGTAATGCTAAATGTATGAAGCATGCAACATTTACATAACTTGCAACTTATACATACATGCAGTTCCAGTCTCCACACATATCAGATAACCAGCACCACTACACACACTCACTACGACAATCTTTAAGATCGTTTCACCCTGTAATCGAAGCATTATCAGGAGGATAGCCTCCACGATAAAATCGTAATGCATTTTACCTAACGCCGACTACAGCAACATAATTCTATCATAACTTCTGTACTATGGAATTCCGCAAAGTAATGCCTGCTTCTATAAATTATGAAATAAAGTCTACATATTGCTGAATATTACGTACAATATTTGGTTCCATATAGGATTTGCCATACACTGGCACTAAACCATTATCACATTACAAAATAATCCCTACATTAACTAAGACGATCTAACGTCTAAAGAAACCAGATTCAATAAGCAGCAATATGAACTATGAACATACCTTAGACTGTATAATATTTAAACTCTTTTTTTTATTTCAGATAAAACTATCGCGATTGGCAAAGTTCTGAAAGTGATTGAGTAATTTGGCACTATAATTCGTAATTTAGTTAGGGTAGGCCTTTCCAAAACCTGTATCATCAGTGAATACATGTACGTGTAATTCTGAATTTTGGGATATATGTGAGAGCTCGAGTGTGTCGCTTCGTCGTCGGTGTTTGTTGAATTATAGAGAAGCTAGTCCTCGTGGAATATTGATTGATTACTATTTAACAGCCACTGCCATTGAGCAAAATCACACTTTTACACCAAACGCTTTAGATTAGGAGATGGAGAATAAAGTTCCTATGAATAAAATACATCGGAATAATTATGTACCTGTAATTTGTTACATGCCAACCTTATGATAAAACAACTTATTAGTATTCATATGCTACTGTAACATGATTATGTGAACAATTATTCTGACTCTGTCTGATAGTATTTTGCTACTACAAGATTAATAAATCGGAATAATGATTGATAACGTCTTGCAAAATACACGCCAATAAACTGCTATAATAAAAATATTTTCACACATATGTTATATTTATATGTATTATATTTTTCTCCTTTTATGATACTTGCATATGAAATGGTAATATTTCTGGCTGTCATAATATTACAAATGAAATCAATCAAAATATTACTATCACATGCATTTAATACTTTTTTTAATAACTATAAATTGTGTGTTACACACAAGAAAATTAGAAGATGCAAACTATCTAATGTCACTTTTCATTAATAAGACTCCATTCTGAAAAATTAATTCAGACTCCATTCTTCAAATCAATTCAAAATTCCCTTTACTCAGGCCACACATTAAAAAAAATAAATTTAAACAACAATATGCAGGCAGTAGCAAATGTTAATTTTAAACGAATTTGTGGGGTAGATCACAATAAATTGAATTTATGTAGGAAGTGTTTTTTGTACATACTTAAGGATAATACTTCGAAAACCATAAATAAAAAAAAATGGAAAATGTGATTTTTTAATGTTCTGTTGTAGCTTGACCAAACAGCTAGCATTAGAATATACATAAAACCTGATTTTTCTACATATAAATGTTACAGTAGGGATGAACAATGATATGGTTCATGCCAATACTAAGTTAATGACGTGATACCTTGTGTATTTGATTCATAGATATTTTACGGATGTCTCTGTGCCTATTTTATTACATCAGTACTTTGATTTTGAACAATTTAGAAAATATTCGCTAGCAATGTTGAATATTATCATTAGCGTTATTATTTTAATAGGTAGTGACTGAAACAATTTTAATTTTGGAGCTCTAATATTGTTTTGGAGTATTAAAATATTTGATAGTAAAATGAAATCGAAATGATGTCACTACAGACTGTAAAAATAGTTATATGTTGTGTAACAAAAACAATGTTTAGTATTATTTATGTGTTTTAATTTTATTACGATACGGAAATTTTTATAAAGAAATTTATATTGTTTATTTTAAAAAAGTGATGCAAAAAATTGTAGAGTGTTGCTAACGTAAACATACATTTTTTAATTTTACAAAAGCATTATTGTGACTATAAATATTATGTATTTCTAGAATGTTTTTCTGGGTCTTACTGTCAATGGTAGGTGTTCTTGTGCTCTTATTTCATGTTATTACACAACAGATGCTTCGTAATAATATTAAATGTTTTTATACTGTAAAAATCATTACATACCAAATAACTTTTATAAATGGATTTGGTGGTAAATCCGAGCCATTTTTCACCTTCACTATAAGATAAATTGGTGGTATAAAAAAAAATATTCTACGTTAATGTAACAGAATAGCTTTAAAACATGAAATACAAAGAGCACAGTGATACATTAAACGTTGTGATAATGATATGGATAAGGCGATTGAAGCTCTCATGTATCATTTTAAAAATGATCATTGTTACTACAGTTATTTGTCGTATCATAACTAGCAGTAGCAATGATTATAGTGAAATTTCCTCAATAATCGCCCAATAAAACAGTGAAATCTATATTTTCACATAAATTATAAGTGATTACAATACTGACACTGTTAAAGTTTCTTTTATTTCACATTTGCTTTAATTTTAATGACATTGACTACTTTCGTCAGTGTTCTGCTGTGAAAAATTTTAGCCGAACCTGTTTGTGACGACTTTATGTTACTTCACTAATATTTTTTTTAAAGTTTCGGTCGCTATTTATTCCTCTGATTCACGACCGATACACAGGCAAGCTCTTATCACTGCCTATTCAAGCTTAGACGTCCAGTTCGTTCAGTTTCAGCCTTGGTATAAAACAATTACAAAATCGCATTATAAAATTATATTTCACATAACTGTGGCCGAATAAATTATTCATTTTATATAACTATTAATTTTATTTAAATGGATAACAAAAAGTACTTATAAAACACGTGGTACGTATATGAAATAAAATAACATCGACTTATCTCGCGACTTTTGTGGTAAAGTATAAAGTATCTGCTTAATTAATAATATAATCCGTTTTTTTACGATCGAGGCGAAAATATGTTATTGTCAATATTTTGTGTATATCAGTGAACAACACGTGAGACGAACGTAGTCCCCCCCCAACTCGGTTCACCTCCTACTATAGTTTATGTTACGATGACGCTTGTAGTGAGGGAGTAGGACGCGGGTTCGGTTCCCGCGTCGTAGTGCCTTTCATTTTCCTGCGCGGGGACCGCGTCCGTCTTACGCGCCTCAGTGCCGAACGACAGCTTTTCGGTTGTCTGCAAGTATATTATTTTGTTTAAAATAAAATAAAATTTTATTATAACTTCTGTTTTTTGTTATTTTTCTCCATTATGACATTTTATACAGAAGTCTATTTTTTAGAATTCACAGTTAATAGTTTAAAGACAAATAATTAAGAAAAATACACTGTAACTAGCACCGAAAGGCATATAAATTGAATAACTAATAAGTCATCATTAAATTAATGCGACTTTAACGCCATCTACTGGACGCGGAAACCGTCCACTTCGGAATATCGACAATCGCAGTCAGTAAATCAATCTTCAATAATCAATTCGAACTTTACATATGAACCAAATAGAACGACGGACCTGATTTTAATTTTGAGTTGCAATCATCAATATCTGAAATAAAGTATCTCAACGCCATAAGTAAGATCATTCGACTATCACACGTAACTCCTTAAATACCAAAGACCAGTGACTTAACAATTATAGTATCTCTCTTAACATTTTATATTTTAACTTCTAGAAAAAATATAAATAACCAGTACTTTCTCAAATGCGATCTCCGTGCATAGATATGGGAGCGCACATGATCCCTGGTAGACCACATCGAAAGTTTTACGTTATTTTAACCACGTAGCATACGAGCTGCTACACGCAGTTTACGCTGCGTAAAGAGCTTATGAATTAGGGCCCCGTATAAGCTTGAAACTAGTCTCACAATAATAAAATCGAAAAATCTGTATATGACAACCGCTTTAAATTATAAACAAAGGAAGCTCGTACTTCAATTTAATAAATTGAAGTCCTGGCTTTTCCTTCGCCTTAAATTACCCAAAGCCAACCATTTCACGTTGATTTTTATTCAATTTTTTATTTTTTATTATTCAATATATCTAGTATTTTTCAATAGACCCGAAAAAATAATGCAAATCATTAAGTATTAAATAAACGAATGTCAAATTAACGAGTCAAATTATTTAACTGTACTAAACCAGGAAGCCCGTCGAAATCTCTGGAGATCAGTTGATAGCTAAATGCTTTTTTTTTACATTTTGAATGTTTACTGTACAGTTTTAAGGCAAATGAAAATCAATAAAACACAGTGTTCATATAATATCTATTTGGATCCATAATTGGATTACAAAGTTTGCATTCTAAAAAAAATATTTAAATTTAGATGGATACTTAAGAACAAACTTACTGGATATTGGATTTGTGCTGATGCAGTAGGCTTTTAACATTTATAATATAATAACAGTCTTTATTTGCATTTTATGAATACATAATTACATTACTTAATGATTTTTTTACATGATCAAGAACCACAAATCTAATTAAAGGGCATGGGTTATTATGAAAATGAACATTTTTATTATTCTATGAAATATTATGCTTATTAGGCATTAAATTAGATTATATGAGACTAAATACTTATGTAAATTTTGTACAGTCGCTAAAAAATAGCATTGCAAGCACGAATTCTAGAGGACCAACTATTTACAAATTTTTGCTAATTCCATTTCTGGAATGTCATTATGTCATAGGACTAAAGCTTAAATAGGTACATATTCTCACAAAAAAAGAAATATTCTGTAAAGTAACTTTGTAATATATATTTACATTAAATCCATGAATTGATTGTGAGGCATAAATTACTTATTCCACTCATTGAATTTCTTATTTTATCATTACATAACCATTTCTAAGCATTCATTAACAGGTTATCAGTCTCAATTTGTTTAAGTACCTAAACAAGATAGAATTTGGCAATCGCAAGAATTTAATCCTGAATTTTTATGTCATTTTTTAATACATTTTGGTTCATTTGATCATTCTCATACTCAACAAAGTCATCAAATAAGCTTGGCCATGCTTCTGTGTCATCATAACTACTAAGATCATGCCCCACAAACTCACAAAAATTTAGAAACATATACCAAGTATCTTTAGGAATACCTCTAACGTGAGGATTATTCTCAAGATAGCTCAGCCATCTATCCAGTATTGGAGGTTCATTGTTGGTAAAAATTAAGCGCCATAAAACAATAGAAATATCTGCAGGCAGTATTCTTTGTCCAGTACTGACATCCAAACCAAATTTAAATGTAAATCTGTACAAATCTTTAAATTGTTCTGTATCTCTGGTTAATTCATTAGTTATATCATTTAACTTTTGTTGTATACCTTTAATGGAATCTGTTTTAAGATTTTTCAATCCTTGAACAAATTCTTCTTTAGTGAATCTACACATTTGACTAGCATTTAATTTCCAAGCAAGTACTAAAACTTTAAAATCATCAGGATTTAACTGTAAATCATTACAAAGGTTTTCAATGCCTTCTGCAAGTATAGCCTCCTCCACAGCATCTTTGTACTGGTCAAACAGCTGATTAATTTTAGATTCTGAGATCCGTGATTCACTTGAACCTAGTGAAGACATACTCCGTGGAATAGATGGTAACTTTTGGTAAAAAGATTTTATAATTTTCTCATTATTTACATGCATTTTCTGTACTGATAATGTATCTCCTGAGCAGTTTTCATTTACAGGACTCAATGTATTAGTGTTTGATAAATGATTACTATTTCTATAACAGTTAATACTATTTTCATTGTTTTGCAAAAGTGGTTCCTCCTGGGGGTAATCAGAAATCATGACAGTAGGCACTTGATTAGTTGTCACAATTTCTGTCATCTCTGAAAAAAAAGAGATTAAATATTAATATTATATTATTAACATACATATGAATAGTAGAAAAGTCAAAATCCCAAAGTTGGTGCTTTCTAAACATGTCCCTAAAAAGGATTTGGCTACCCACCACACTAAAATTATTTTTATTGATTGTTTATACTTTTACAAAAACTAAAAAAAACATTCGATTTTAGAAGAAGAATCACAAAGAATCTTACCATTTTTTTTCCTGTTAGGTGTTGGTACCACATCTGCACTTGTTTGGTTTCTAAAACAGCTAAGACAATGGCCCATTTGACAAAATATGAAACAAAACCTTCCAAGACATAAAATCTTTATATACACTAATTGTGTTACTCAATTTTTGATGAAATGTGCTATCCAACATAATGAACAACAATATGTTTTTTGCTAAGTTGTAACCTTTTTATACAAACCTGAAATTATGGATTAGTTCGTGATAAATACAAGAGATAGTCAAGACAGTATTACATTTTACATATACTCAATTACTCAATAAAAAATGAAAATATAAAATCATTTGCATACCATCCTTTTCATTACAAACAAGATGACAAGGGTCAGGTACAATATGTACAATTTTTCATTAAAAGAGCCGTTTTATACATATTAAAAATGGGTGAAAATATTTTTATATTTATTTATTCTAAATGCTAGAAAATAAACGAGAACTTCATAGCGTTTACAGAAATATTAATCAATCCAAAAATGTCAGACTTTAATATACTGAAAATATATTATGACCATAGACAAAAAAATATTTGTCCTTCATCGCTACAGAATACAGATTAATATTATTACAGATAATAAATATAGACAAAAACTTACATACGGAATGTGTTTGTAGTGTTTGTATAGTTTCAATAAGTTATCTCATATCTGTGGATTCAGTTTAAATGTGTATATTAAAAAAAGACGTTAATAATTCCGTTATTAGTTTTTTGATAACTTTGAAAAGTATTAAACTATTTTAGTTAGTAAACGATGTATTAAACAACTACCTATTGTTAAAGTAGGAACTAGGAAGGATTCATTTTCAACATACATTTGTGAGGATAAGTAAATCAGCGTCATCTAATATGGATACCAGTGATGAAAACTGGAGTTATAAATCAAATATTGATGAATGTGAAAAAAATTCGTATGTGCGCTTCGAAATAGGAATACATTTTATCAGCGATATTGCCCTAAAAGCTCTTGATAATGGTTTCGTGAATATTATTGAGAACCAAGATAATTTAAATCGAAATAACGATCAAGAATTAACATTATTAATAGAAACGAATACATATCTAAAACAGGAAATTGCTTCAAAACTCAAGGAATCGACACTACAACAAACGCAGTATGAAAATTACAAACAAGGTATTTTAAGTCATTTTATAACTGTTTCCATGATATATAACAGATTATTTATTTTGATACTTTTTGTACAAAAAACATAGCTGGTTACAGCAAAATTTATACCGTACAAAGGCGGTCTTATTGCTATAAGCAATCTCTTGCAGTCAACCTTATTATTAGATTAGACAAGATTTATTGTTAGTTGTTCTCATGGGCTAGAGCTAAAATGAATTATAAGCATTTTTTAACTTTTTAAAAGCAAACTTCTTAGAATACCTAGCATACTTTTTAAGGAGTAACTTATAAAAGAGTCATTGATTTGCTTCATGGTCTAATATGCTACAGTCCCTCTATTCCTATTTTTCAACTGATGTGTATCCTGTTTTGGAAATTCACCCCTTCTAGGAATTTTGAACTCAAACTCATGAATCCAAAAAGTTTCTACACACCCTTCTTGGTTTTCTGTCTTTTGTGGGGAGTACTAATATTGTGTTTAGCTTATGAGGAGCTGCAACTGTAGCATATTGCAACCTACACCCCTCAAGTCTTTACACTCTGTTTCTGAAAATCCTATTGTTGAAATCAATTTTTTTTCTATTACAGATAAGAAACTTTTTCAACAAGAAGTCAAAGAAACTTATGAAGCATTTTTGATGGCTAGGAAACACTATAAAAAATACTTAAATATATATTATTCAATAGAGTCAAGATCAAATGGAATACAAACTGTTTACATACAATTTTTTACAGAACTAAAAAAGCCTGGAGAAAACTACTGTGTAATTTTACTGAGAAATAAAAAAACTAAACATTACACATGTAAGTGTGTATACCTTATTAATTGCCTTAGTATGTATTTCATGATTTAAATTGCTATTTTTTTTTAGTGCAAAGCATAACCCCAACATTAAGAAACATCAAAGAACTCCAAAAAAAGTTACAAGAAACCAATGATGTACCTGGATTGTTGTGTTACATAAGGCAGGCCTTTTTTGCAATCAAAAATAAAAATTAATACCAATAAAAGAAAAGTCTTGTTAATGATAATTGACTTGTCAATTAAAAGTTTAAGTCAATAGCTAAATAAATAATGTATATAATAACGAACTTTGGATTTGATGGAAAAAGAAAGGTATTTAAAACATAATATTAAAATATTTATTATAAAAATTGTAACAACATAACAATCATTACAAAATAAATAATGTTATACAGTAATTCAAAACTGAAGTTCATTAGATTTTTCTCTACCCTTTACCCTAATTAGTGGTATTTGTCAGATCCTATTTACTTCATACATCAATTGCTATTTATATACATTCATACAGTCTGAAATACAGAACTTCAAAATATTCGAATACACCAATATTTATAGGAATGTTACTACTTGCACTGATGAATAATCAACAGATTCAGACAAGTTTAATCTCAAAAACATTTTAATCATGAAATAAAAGTGATTGATTTCAGCCTCTTTTAAATTGCTATGAATGCTACACATATTAAGATACTGTATAATAAATAATCATTAGAAATACTTAATGAAACACATTGTATTAAAGGTAAATAATGCAAATGAGAACAAAGAGTTTTTGGAAACAATTTATTATTTTTCCTTCTGGTGGGTGATCCTAGTCTAGTGATTATTGTCTAATTATTTTTTTAATATTGCAAAATAAGATGTATATTTCTATAAAGAAAAAGATTTATTTTTGTGTGATATCTACTTTACTACTAATAGACTTTGCAAATAAAAAATAACCTGTGCAAAAAAGCCTAATGAATTTAAAATAGTGTATTGCTTAAATGTGTCCACCTCCCAACAAAACTGGTAAAAGTTGAAGTTATTTGTGATTATAGAATTTTTAAATAAAAATAAATGAACCAATAATTTTGCATTATTACCTTTAGTCACTGTCGTTATTAAAAGATCTTTCTTTTCATACCCAAGGCAATCCAATTTTGAATATTTATATATTTTCATTTTTATTACCAAAATACTAATAAAGTATTTTTATTGAATTACTTAAATGTTTAATGAGGCTTAAGCTTGTCAGTGCATTTTAATTAATAGTGTCATATTATGAATTATAATTTCGTCAATACTTGAATGATTTAGCATTTACATTATTTAAATAAAAATCAAATGTTAACAAAACTAATGTTAATAATAACTTAGAAGCCCTATAGTACCCGGCAATAAATAACATTATTTAATCGATGTTTAGAACGAAACAGCTGGCCAGTTCGGTTTCGTAGAGCGCTGTCACTGTCATTCAGTATGTGACGTTTCATACAGGTTGGTCAGTCTGTGCGACAGAGACAATGCTCTATGAAGCAGAACTAGCCGATTTTCTCCCTCTAAACCTCGATGTGCGTTACTTATTGCCGGGTACTATACTTATGAAATATCTTATTATATTAATGTTACTTTGAATATTTTAACTTAAAAAAGGCAATGTTAATAAAGTTATGGATATAATAATAAATCACCTTTTTTATTAATTAAAAACTATATATATTGTGCTTTGGTAACTATTGTGTTTATCAAATTAAATTTATTTTATAGAATTTTTCAATCATTTTGCAAGTTCGTGCTACATGACACATGCAGAAAGAAGTAAAAATGGAATTAATATATCGCACGCTTAAGTATTAATCTGACGGAATTTGAAATTAGGTTTATTGCGTAAGATATTTATTTCAATGTTATCTATGACGTCAACATAAAAACTAAAAAAAAAGCTAGTGTTTTCTTCCTCTTCCAAATTATAGGTCACACTCACAAGTTTTATAGGCGCTATGCTTAATTTTTCCACGAAACAACTTTTTTCAATTCGGTTACTTTAATACTGAGCGTGCGATATATATATTACCTTTTTAAATTTTATATATTTTTTTTAATTTAATAATTTTAGAAGATTTATAATTGTATACTGTAAAATATTTGACTAAGATTTAGTTTGATGCAACCTACGTATGCGTTTTTATAACTGGATTGGATTAGACTTTAAGACTCTTCTTAATTTTTTCATGCTTAGTGATAAATATACTATAAAAGAGAAACTATTATGTAAACGATATATCACTACACAATTTTTTAAGTTCTTCTATTAATACGAAAAATATTAATAGGCATTTTATATGCAACCTGAGCAAGATAAAGAGATATGATTTAAGTAAACACATACTAAAATATGAAGTTCAATAATGCGTAGTAACAATTTTCTTTAATTACTGCAAGTCGTTATTCAAGTCATAAATTGTCTTAAAAGTTGCCGATAAACTCAAGCCGCCTAAGCTTTAATTGAAAACGCTGTCTTATCCGGTTGAGATATAACAAAATAAAGTATGGGGTATTCATCTTTTATGAAGATAACTTTGTAAAAGCATTATAAGTTTTTATAAAATGGTCGCATACATTGTGTGTTTATGTTGTATAGACGGATACTCAAGTAGTCCTTTTTAACTTAAATACCTTAGAAGTTTCATGTTTCTATTACCTTGTTCGTTATATGATTCAAATATCTTACGATTATTTGAAAAATACTGTGATCAAAAATCTGTTTTCTTCATTTCTGAAGCCAAGTTTACCCTCCACCTCATACGCGTTACCAGGTTTCCATTTAATAAGAAATGATCGTACTGGGAAGGGTGGTGGTGGAGTTGCCATATATATTCGAAGCCACATTCCTTTCTCGATATTAGACAAATCACCCTCTCAATACGTTGGATCATCTGAACACATATTTATAGAAGTTCTCTTCGGAACAATAAAAGTTCTTATTGGGGTATTTTATAGTCCATCCTTACACATAAATTATTTTGATAAATTTGAAAGTCTTTTAGAACAATATGTGCCAAGGGTTAATCATACAATTATAATGGGTGATTTCAACACCTGTCTAATTAAAGATGACGCACGGGCTAGAAGACTAAAATCTATTATAGAAGGTACTAATCTCAACCTTCTTTCGTCAAATGCTACACACTTTTCTCCTAACTGTTCACCATCTTTATTGGATTTAATGATAGTTTCTTCGCTTGATAGTATTAATACGTATGGACAACTTTCTGCTGAAGCTTTTTCGTATCACGATCTCATCTATATATCGTATAAAATTAGGCCTCCTAAAATAAAACCAACAATAGTGATGCGAAGAAGCTTTAGTAGTTTCGACAAGGAAAATTTTATGGCTGATTTGAATAACATTGACTGGAATGCTGTATTGAGTGCCTCGACGATCAATGATAAGCTTACAATTTTTAATTCATTACTCATACAACTATATGATACTCATGCTCCGCTCCGTCCTATCAAACTTAAGCATCTCCCTGCTCCTTGGCTCACGGATTCTATTAAAGCATCTATGGTGAAACGCAATAATGCCAAGTCTAAATATAAGATGGACCCTACGGATAGAAATCTTGACATTTATAAAAAACTGCGAAATCATTGCAGCAAAACGTGTAGAGATGCTCAACGGAATTACATACACGCGTCTATTAATTGTAATGATTCCGCTAAAGTATGGAAATTTCTTGATACTATGGGTATCGGACGACAGCGAAAATTAACATCATTGAACACCCATATTGATCTCGACGCACTCAATGCTCATTTTACTAATGTAAAGCTACTCGATCACATAACTAAAGCCAGTACTTTAAGCGCCTTGTCAGCACGTATCTTACCCAATTTCGATATGTTCATTTTTAATCCCATTACTGACGCGGAAGTTAAAAAACATGTTTTAGCCATTAAGTCTGACGCAACTGGTAGTGATGGAATCAGTCGTAAGATGATTCTGTTGGTACTCGATAGCTTACTTCCCATTCTTACTCATATGTTTAATTATTCACTTTCCTCTGTCACCTTTCCCGATCTTTGGCGCCTTGCACATATAATTCCCATTTCTAAAACTACTAATCCCACAAATTTTTCGCAGTACCGACCAATCTCTATCCTTCCTTTTCTATCCAAAGTTCTTGAGCGTATAGTCCATAACCAACTTTTTTCCCATATTTCTAAAAATAAGATTCTGAGCCCATATCAGTCCGGTTTCCGCCCAGGACACAGCACTACTACGGCTCTTATAAAGGTATGCGATGACATAAGATACGGATGCGATAATCAACAGGTTACTATTCTTGCCTTATTAGACTTTTCTAACGCTTTCAATACGGTTGATTTTGATATTCTGTCTGCTATTCTGAGATCAATAAATATATCGTCCAACGCTATTGAATGGTTCATATCCTATGTCTCTTGTCGTGAACAGTGCATACGTACTAATGATAAATGCTCATCGCCTTGCCGTCTTAGTGCTGGTGTCCCTCAAGGTGGCGTTCTCTCCCCTCTTCTCTTTTCTATATATATCAACACTGTTACCGAACTTCTTTCCTTGTCCCATCATTTATATGCTGATGACTTGCAGATTTACACGACAACAACCGTCGACAAAATTGGTGAGGGTATCGACCTTATAAATTCCAATCTTCATGCGATTGGTGCCTGGAGTGAGTCTTACGGGTTGTGTGTAAATCCTAGCAAGTCACAGGTCACTATCATAGGCAGCTCAAAACAAATTTCTAAATTAAATCTCAGTCAACTTTCTCCTATAGTTTTCAATGGCACTGTATTGGGAGTTAGCGGCACTGTGAAAAATCTGGGTATCATCATTGATAGCACTCTTTCCTGGGCTCCTCAAGTCTCTGACTTAAGTCGCAAGATTTTTGGAGTTGTAGGCAGATTGAGAAGATGGAAGAATCTCCTACCCATAAAGACTAAAGTGTCACTAGCACATTCTCTACTACTTCCCCTTCTTGACTATGCTGACTCATGCTACCCAGATTTGTCACAGCAATTGCTTAATAAGCTTGAGCGTCTACAGAATCTCATAATACGATTTATTTTCGGATTAAAAAAATACGACCATATCACCCAGTATCGTGTACGACTTCAGTGGCTCACAATACGGCAGCGTCGTGATTTTCATATCCTTAGTCTTCTCTATACTCTTCTTTTCCATCCTCAGACTCCTTCTTACCTTAAAGACCGTTTTACTTTTCTTAGGACCAATTCCTTTCTTTCCCATAATCTCCGCTCACTGAGTGATAATAAGCTTCAATTTCCCTTTTGTCGCTCTTATTGCTACAGTAAATCATTCACTGTAAGGGCAGTAAATCTGTGGAATATGCTTCCTTGGAATATTAGACACGCACAATCCGTTGGCATTTTTAAAGATCGTCTTAAGAGTCATTATTTATCCTTATAAATTACTATATTAAATATTAACTATTAACTATTGTATATATTTAAAGACTATATATATGTATCTATGTATGTATAAATATTGATGTATGTATTAGTGTATAATTATTCAAATATGTATTAGTGTGTAATTATTAGAATGCATGTATGTTTATTAATAAATACTTTGTGCACCGTCCTTTATACTCCTTGTCTCAGTTTATCTCTTAAATAAGGTTGCCTGTAAGAGATTACTATTAGTAATAAGGCCGCCTTTGCACTACTTAAAATTATTATTAAGATTTTCTGTATCGTTATCTTTACTCTGTCTTTTTTCTGTATCATTGTGTTACATTCTTCTTCGTCTTTTGTGCAATAAAGTATTTTTATTATTATTATTATTATTATCTGTAGCTCGCAGTATGATAGATCTATAATGTTAAATTTCTTGATTATTTCAAGTACCAAAAAATGAAAACAGTTCTTATGTAACTTCCTACACAAAAGGTCAGATTTTACTCGTAACTATACGAGTTTTATTAGGTTTTAATTTTCAATGTCGACTTAGTCGCTTATTTAGTACGATTTATTCTATGAAAACAAGAAGGATCTTTGCTTATGGCATTGCATACATTAAAAATGTAGGCACTACTGAAGCTAAGCCAGTTGGACATCGATATTAATACTTCATATATTAGACACCCTTGAAATCTGTCTAGAACAAGCCATTTATTTTCCTATCAGGAAAATCGGCATCAATGTAATAGGACTCTGAAAACTTACCAAATAGGATACTTGATATAATAAAGTTGTATAAAATAACATGTCTTATACAACTTTTCATAACAGAGTAAATAGTATTACCACACTGCCAAATGGATTTATATACAAATTGTTGAGCCTCAGTAACAGATACCTTTTACACACCAACACTAAATATTTTAAACGTAACGTATGTTTGTAATTGCTTATAAACATTATATATTATAAAATAATAAATAAATCTACAAATAATTTAAAATTAATAATAATGTAATTATAATATTCAATTCTTATTTTATGGTAGTGGAAAAAATATTTCTTTAACTTTAATACTTCCTTAAATTTCCTATTAACTGGTAGTAAAACTATATTCATTATGTCGTAAAAAAATATAAAGTTTCTTTTAGTAAATACATGTAAATGCATATTCACATAATATTTGTGCTTTATTAAAATATTAATATTTGTGCTTTGTTAAAATATTAATTATTTGTGCCATTCAATAAGATGTCTCATTAGTAAATTGTAAATATACATTCAAAATTATATACCCGTCAGTCTATTGCATTTCATGTTAAAGTTATTAAATATACTTAGGAAATCTTGAGTTTTCCATTGGTTTCCCCGTTTACTTCTTTTGTAAGAGCATCTTTTGTATATTTGGAAGACATAGGAGGAAGCTCGGAAGTCTGAGAAGGCACGCGTGATTTGGTTTTTTCTGGCAAAAATATTGCACCGAGCGCTATAAAGTGTAATGAGTAGTACAATCTCCTAAAAAAAAACCATTGATCAGTTTATATTTTTGATTCAAAAAAGAATATTGGCTAATGTTTGAAATAGTAGTTCCGTCGTAAATGTCTGAATTCTTGAGTGTTAGTTCTCTATGAAAATAAAAAAAAAGTTAAAGTAAAATAAACATACCCATAAAAGGCAAGGCTAGGCGAAAGATGCAACAGTACAAATGGGACGGTAGTGTAAGTCATAGCAACCCTCGTTGTGATGAATGTTAATACGTCATACAGCAGTTTCTTGGGGCGGCTTTCCAGAAACATAGGACGAGCGAATGCTCGAATCTAAAATAGAGTTTTTCATTTAAGACTAGCGTGAGTGGTATTTTTAGTTAATTAGCTCTCCGGTCACGCGTTTCTGTGGCTCAATCTCGTTTCGAATTCCCCTCTAAACAACAGATAAAAAAATGCTTCGATCGCCATCAAACTTTACAGGATCATCCACTGGGTCATTCTAAAGATTGTCTGAAAATTTTATTAAAATCGGTCCAGCCATTCTGGTATCTATAAAGGACATACAGACAAACATTCATTTTTATATCTTATATATTTATAGAAACAGACTATATCTTATCCTATCGGGTGCGCCTGACTAGATTTAAGTCCATTCGAGGCCCTTATTCAGGAGCTCTTTATACGGCATTATCGTGGCGACAGAAGAAAGTGTTGTAAGGGGTTGGCATTAAAACTAGTCGGGCTGAGCCGATAGAATAAAACGTGAGTACAGCCAGCTTCTACAAATTAACCGAAAAGAATTGTAGAGATCGCGTTTACTATTATTGACATCATATTTTTCTATGAAAGAGAAAATATTAATTACAAGAATCATGAGAAGAGCATAATTAAGCTTAGTTAAGTTGATTGAGAGTAATTTTTTTTTAATTATTTTATATTTGGTCGCGAAAGTATAAAGTCCTTTCGAATAGATAATAGGGAGTAAAGGGATGAAAACTGCACTTAACTAACATTAGTTTTGAATAGATTTTCTATATAGTTTACATACCTTCTTACCGGCGATGGTAAAGAGGCCTCCCGCGAAGAAGGTCAAGTAGTACCCGGGGTGGAAGCCGTGCCAGATGGCGGAGAGTGCGTACACGCGCGCCGTGCGCCACGCCGCACTGCCGCGCACGTACGCTACGTTGCGTAGCCAGGCGTTCGTGTTTTTGTTCCAACTAGCTATAGCGTCGCGGAAGTTCTGTGCGAACTAATCAAATCACATCAAATCAAAATATTCTTCATTCAAGTAAACTTGTAAACAAGTGCTTTTGAATCGTCAACTTTACTGCTGGTTCGGAAAGCTGTTCCTACCGAGAAGAGCCAGCAAGAAACTCGGCGGTTGCTCTTTTTAAAAATATAAATCTTAGAACTAGTTACATTTATTTATTACTGTCTTGTACAGGGTAGAAGTGCACCTATATCCACACGTCCTTATCATCTAAGTAATCTTCAACAGTATAGTAGGCTTTCTGTATCAGTCTCTTTTTAACAGTGTTTTTATACTGCTGTAATGGCATGACCAAAATTGATTTCGGAATTTTATTATAGAATCTTATACCCAAACCCACAAACGATTTACGTACTTTTGCTAGGCACAAAGCAGGAGTCGCAAGCTTATGTCGGTTCCTACTTTGTCTATTATATACATCACCTATCGTTTTATAATTCTTTATATTTTTATGTACAAAAATTACGTTATTTAAAATATACTGTGAAGCAAATGTTAGAATACCTGTTTCCTTAAACTTCTCTCGCAGGGAATCACGCGGACTTAAATTGTAGATGCCACGTATGGCTCTTTTTTGTAATACAACAATAAATATAACAATAATAAATATAACTATAAATAATAATAAATATAACAATAATATAATAATAATAATAAATATATCGACTGTGAACCGGCAATATGTCCTATCTCAATTTAAGCCAAATCACTTACTAACGGCATTTGGTAATACTGCCCATCATTTACCATATCAACATGTATTATCTACTTGAAAATTTATCAATAAATAAACATATTTAAACTCAACTGTTTCTTTATTACATAAAAATTATTGCGAATGTATTAAAAATAACATTTTTCTTCTTCCTGAAAAGGTGTCGAAAATAAGATAGGACAATTTGCCAGTTCACAGTCGATATGGAACATTTACACACGGTCGTCCGTCCCCAAAGTAAGTAACTTAATACTTGTGTTATGGGCGACGGACAACTGGTAGATATACTACATATATAATTTTAAATACATACTTAAATACAAATATACAGGCTAGAAGAACTGACAAATTGTTTACAGAAAATGTCGGGCCTCGGCGGGGATCGCGGATTCGATCCCTCCCGAGTAGTATGTAGTATATCTACCAGTGTCCGTCACCCATAACACAATTAAGTTACTTACTTTGGGGACGGACGAGTGTGTAAGTGTCCCATATATTTATTTACACAATCAATCTATCTAAATTTGATGTCATTTCATGACATGTATTAACTATGTATATGTTTTTACTAGCTCAATGATTATAATTGAGTGCTACGTACCTCGAAACCAAAAACATCAATGTTAGACATTTTATCCCATTTGGGTGTGCCATTTTTGTCGTAACCATTGAACCCCATTCCAGAATTATTACAAATGGCCTCCGATAAAAGCCAAGCGTGGTAATATTTGCATCGCACCACAAGCGTAGACAAATAAGCGTACCATAGTAAATATAATACGGACCACGAACGAGCCACTTCCGATGTTGGGTCAGTCAATTCTGCAATATTGAACGTCAGCTTAGGTTTCTCATGTAATCTATTATCCACTAATAGCTAAGTGATAACGAAGACTAGTACTTTAAAAGTGGGTACAAGAATAAGGGACAACATAGACGGATGGATAGGAAAAACTTGTTGGTTGCGTAACGGCTGCAGTCTGATTATATTCTAATAAATATTTTCTCTATTTAATAGGTAAAGTCAATTATAGCATCTGCGAAGTTGTAGAGGATATTTTACGTATTTTAATTGAATGTCACCAGAACTACTAAGTTTATTATTTAGCATTTAGCAGTAGCAAAAATATTATTATAAATCAAATCATTAGAAATAAAATCGTGTAAATAAATATTTTAATTTAGAATTAATTAAGAACTAAGGAATGATCGATTAATGGGATGATAAAATTTGAAAATATCGTATGTATGTTTCTCATACTTGAATTTACCTACTTGTAACTATTTACTATATTAACAAGTCATTGAGCGAGCGAATACATCATTTGTATAGTTCAAAGACGTTTCATGTTTAAGACCTTTGAATTCAATTTACACTTTTTAATATATTTACATTCGGAATGTATTTTAATGTAAAGAACACATCGCTGTAATGATGCAAAATATATATAAAATATGTATATATATAAATATATATATAACTGACTGACGCATTAATTCTTTAACGTTTCGTATTATAATTTTTAATAGTAAAAAGTTATGTAAACTTTATCATACTATGTATCGTTCACCCGAAAGTAAGTTCGGTTTGGGGAAAAACTGCGGCACCTCTTTCATAATAATCCAACTTTGACATAACTTAAATCAGAGGTCGGCAACACAGCGCACGCGGGCGCCTCTGCGTGAACATGTTTTATAAATATGAATATTTCAAAAAATAATTGGCGCCCGCCATAAATTTTTAATTCAGTACTCTTTACATTAAAAATGTTGCCGACCTCTGACTTAAATCAAAACAATTTATTGTGTACGATGAATAAATATTGACCAATGAGTGCATCAGGTACAAATTCGCAACTGCGGTACTTTACCACCTATTTATCACTAAATTCCTTGATAAAAGCGACGTATATGGCCTCTAAATGATATTTTGCTCGCACAAACGTTTAAGCACAAAGATGTCGAGTTTATTTCATTACTTTCTCGTTTTGTAGCGATCTTATATTTTTTTGTGTACTGAATACAAAATAACAGATAAAAATAGAGCGCTATAAACCTTCGATATATGATATCCAACAATATACAATACAGAACATCGGAGGACTAGTCAAACCTAAAACAAATGTATATCACCTTCCAATGCTGTTAGCGGGTATTTCTTTGCTAGGGACAAATACAGAACAGCTGCCGCTACCGAGCCAGCGACTTTGTATAATACAGCCAAACCAGGGGAAGGCTGTTTACGTTCTATTGATGCGCTCATTTGGTTCTGCAAAAAAAAATACATTTAAGGTTATGTTAAATAAACTACTGGGCGTAGCTATACTTATAGCTGCTGACCGAGTAAAGCGACGGATCAATAAATACAAGGGATCGGGACCTTTACGATGCTCAGCAGTGAGCACACTACTCAAGGAAGAGGAGGAATAAAACTATGTTAAATTGACATTGCATTACATTACATTAACCAAAAGTGTCTGATTTATTATTCTGCTTAGTCATTGAGATAATAGGATACATATAATATAACCATAAAACAAAAACAAAATTAAAGATTACTAAGATGATAAAAATGCCTTGATTTGAAAATCTTTTCACCTTCATACAAGACTGCGGTTTAATAAAGTATTTTTTTTTATTAAGTTTCTAAATAATATATAGAATTAGCCGTTAATTTGCGGAGATCCATAATATAAAAGTAATAATAAAAACCGCGGATTATAGCAAAATAATTTATATTATTACTTTTGTTTTAGACTGAGTTTCTTGCTGGTTCATCTCGGTAAGAGCAACATTTCGAACTATATATATAGTTGTACTTTCATTAATCAAATTGGTCCTTGACGATTCAAAAGCGCTTGGAAGAGCTTATTTTAATAAAGATTATTTCTATTTGAGAAATTATTGGATACCTAATACTGATATCGGTATAAAGTACGGGCTTGTTACAATCCCACTGCTGGGAATAGGCCTTCTCTCTCCGTTTCTGGAGAGAAGTGTTGGAGCTAAGACCTACCATGCTGCTCCAATGTGGATTGGACACATATCTCCAGAATTCTCTGGAGATATGAAGGTTTCCTCACGATGTTTTCCTTCACCGAAAAGCGTGTGATTAATTGCAATTATCAATTAAACACATGAGTTTTAATAGAAAAACTCATTGGTGCCTGCCCGGGTTTGAACTCGTGTTCCCCTCGAAAGAGTCGCACGGTCTCACCGCTGGGCTATCACAGCTCGATATCGATATACTATTTTTTTATTATCTTCTGTCACGCCCGAACAAAAGCGAAGACTCGTTTGAATATCGATAAGTATAATTTTCAGACCATTAGTCACAAATTGAAAGGGCCGTACTGCTATTAGATTTTTATGTATAGACGTGTTATGCCGATATCCGAACGTCGAGGCGCATTATTCTTTTCAATGGGTCGCAGATTCAAACTCCGGGCGCCTTTGGCAAACCAGTAGACTTTCGTTAGATAGAAGCTTAATTGTTTTAACGCGACACAAATCTTTTAAAAGTTATGTAAAGTCTTAGTGACTCTGGTTAAGAAATGTTTTAATTTTTGATGCCATGTTATACGAGGCGAATCTATACTAATTTATAAAGCTGAAGAATTTGTTTGTTAGAACGCGCTAATGTCAGGAACAACTGGACCGATTCGAAACATTCTTTCAGTGTAAGATAGTCCATTTATCGAGTAAGGCTATAGACTATATAACATCACACTAAGATGAATAAGAGAGGAGTGGGAATAAAAAATATTGCGCAAATGGTAAAATTTAAAGCTTTCCTTGCGTGCGCTAAGTAAACGGTGAAAATTATTTTAAAATCATGTACTACAAAATTATTCCTTTCTAAAAAGTTCTAAATAAAAGACCAGGATAGCATATATTTAACTTTTAAGTTTAACCCAATTTAACCATTTACTCAAATAATAAAACTGCAGTCCACGCGAACGAAGATGCGTTTAAAAGCTAGTGTATAATGAAATAGAGAAATACACACCTCATTTACTACTCCGCCTTCGATAAAGTTAATATAGTCAGTATAAAAAACTACTGGTCCACACATTAGCGTTTGAAAAGCTAAAGTATATGCAAAATATTCGAGTGGTGAAGGTATTTTAATAAATTTGGATTGATCCTCATCTGTGGACTGAGCAGCAACATTTAAATCCGTTGTGGTTATGTCATCTTGTAACGAATATGCTAGTGACGTCACCCGTTGTGTGATGACCATTAATGGGCCTGAAATTAATTAAAGTTTTATTATACTGGTTTTTTTAAAAGAATATTTGTCCACTTCTATATTTGTTTCTTTAGATTTCACAACATACGATCTTATATTAGTCTCAAAATCACTGAATTGATTGATATCACGGTGATTTTTTAGGTGGTTCCACGTAGTGAGGAGTGTAGCCATGAGCGCTGCGATTCGGGTTTGCCATGTAAAACACCTCAAGGTCTAACGGTTCTGTGACAGTGCTACCGAATACAAGCATGCATAACATAAAAGTATGCTAGGTTCGCATTGTTTAGGTCGAGAGGTGAAAAATCTCCCAAGAAAGTCCTGTTATTCTTGAAGAATATCGGCATTTTCAGCGAACAGTAAAGAGTAGTGACCAAAATAGATCTTGGATGGTCAAAAGGATAATAGACCTTGTATAGCCAAATTTTAGTTCAAAAGAAGAAGACTCGTCGTTTTGAATTTGATTACACAGAGATACTCCCAGCATAGCTTGTTTTATCGCTTACTTACAGATCGCGCTTTCTTATGAAGCCCATAATCTCGCAACTTACACTTTGAGAAAACTAGTCTTAGAAGTACTGGCATTGAAGGCAAAGATCTCGCGTAATAGGTATACTTCTGGACTATGATAAGGAATTAAAGCTAAAGTCATTTAGATAAATTGTTTTTGACAAGTGACTTTGATAACATCACGATATTAGCAGGTTTAATAGTTATATAATTACTACACATATTTTAAACAACAAACTAAAAGTATATATACCTGTTATGTCTAGAGTGTAGTCATTTGTATGGTATAATTGTCGATGCACATGGAGACATGAGAGATACACCATAGATGCAAATAGAGTTATGCTGTAATAAATAAAATAATAATAATACTAAAATGCGTATAACATTATACTTAATTAAAAAAAGATATATAACTTTCTATGCATTCAAAAATTCAGATAGAAATAAATACTTTTTGAAGTATTCCCACTCTCACGAATATCGTCATTGTACTAGATAAATTGTTTTTTGTTATAAATTAAAAACTTAGGAAGTAAGAAGTTTGTTATAAAATATGTTACGAATAATACACACTTTCCCATCAAATGCTGTGGCCCTGATTTGAGCAAAGTATAACTCAACATTGGCAGTACAGATAAATGTACTGCTTGCCTGCAAGAAAGATAAATCACATATGTAGTTTATATTCTTTATCCATACTAACTATGGCGTAGATATAGGAGGGCTAGATGAAAATGAAAATGAAATGAAAATGAAAAATCGTTTATTCTACAGATGTGATACATAATACACACACATATACATATTTATATATTTATACATATATCTACAAACTAAACTAAATTTTAATGTATGTAGCACAGTGCAGAAAAGGCCTTAGCTCAGCATAATACTGTGTGCCTCGAGAAAGAAGCAAACAGAACTGATTTTCAGCTAAAGCCTCGTGAGTTGCGTCACGGACAATCACTGATTGAACTGACTACCTCTGTCAGTCCTATCTAGTGTTCAATATAATCATTTACTTAAATATGCTAAATATACTAGCTGTAATTATGCTATCTTTAACTAAGTATAGATGGGGCAGAGCTCCGGGGCTCTCAAGCTCAGGATGGCCCGGAGCTTAGCCGACGTACTCAATGTACGTTAACTTTGTATGACGAAGAATATGGGACGATTTTTATTAAATAGTCTAGTTGGGGACCTAGTTAATTTTCTGGTATGTTTTTGCAATTTTTGATTGCCCAGGGCCTTTGTTAACTAGTTCCTCCACTTAATACTTATCTTATAAATTCAAACCCCACTGTATATTACGCTTTATTTGTAGCTCATACACCAGAATAAATAGATTCTAAAATGAGGGAATCCCGTTTTATTTTCGGGAACAGAAAAAAATACTCATATTGCATTATTGAGAGTATTTAACACGTTCACGCCGAAGCGCATTTTCATGGTGTGCGTTTATTGCTTGTACACGCATTGTTTGCTCTGTATTATACCGGGGCTTATTGTAGATAGCCTTTGCCGCTTTCATAGTAGTTAAATTATCATACTTTAATTTTCCTAGAACAATCGAATGTATACCACCGATTACTCGCGCCTTCAGATAGGATTATGTTGTGCGTGCTCCCGGTAGTACGCGCCGGTATGAGCGTGTTTAACACTTTAATTTAACACACATATAGTCCAGGAACAGGTCTCTTGTCTTTGGTGATATTTAATTTAGACCCACCATAACATACAGTTTGAGGGTTGGGACACAATTAAAAAACAAATCAATTTACTAGTTAATACTTTTTATTTTGTTTTCATATTTCTTGGGAATAAATCCTGGCATGCTTATTATGATATCATGTTATTTAATATAAAATAACTATTAAGGAACCATACTTGATTTGAATCTGGTGGTAAAACCAAAAAATAAAAACATTGTTATGACCATTATTACTACCTTATAAGGCAGCCTCATGAACACTATTTAATTATAACAAGCAGTATGATAAACAACATGCTGTTATGCACGATAAACAATGCTAAATAAACCTCATTAGCAAACATGAAAATATTATAATTTAATTAGCAGGGTTGCTATAAGCAGATGAATAATAACGAAACCAAAAAGTTATCAATAGATTGAGATATTCATATTTTATTTTAATTCTCACCAGTAACATCAATTTTATCAAAATCAATGTAATTGTAAGGACAAGATTTTTAAATTGTTTTGCAATTAAAAAAATAATTTATTGCATTACCATAATAAAGTTTTAAGAAGTCAAAATCATATTCTGTAACGTTTCTGATAATTAAAATATTAATAGCTAATAGTACTATAATTAGTGCTACTATACTTATACAAAAAAGTTGGTAATATTTAAAAAGAAATGAATATTATTGTGTTAACAAATAACATGTAATATTACCTTAAAAAATTGCTATAGATATGAATACAAAATAAGATCCTTTAAAAATAAAAAGAAAACAATAACTTACTTTCCAAAACAGAAATATCCCATTAACAATCCTATGACAAGGCACAATGAATGTCGAAATTCTGGCGAAGAAAGATTTAATGGTGTCCGAAAAAGTCTGGCTACACATAATGCAGCTAATTGTGCAATCAAAAAATTTACCTAATAGAAAAAAAATGTTATGATATTAAGGTGCTTATGAAAAAATTCTACAAAACCACTTATAAATGTTTGACATATAAAACAACTTTATTTTATGCTGTAAATTTAAAGTAAATTATTATTGGGTGATTAGATATATATTACCTGCTGATTCAAGCTTATCCACTAGGTGAAAACTCATTATTTGCAACAAAAAAAGTGACTACTGTGGATTAGGATACTTTGTGGATTTTTCTAAAAGAATTGACTTTATTTTTGTTTATGACTGGTATGGAACATCATATTTATTTTGCTTTAGAAAGTCTTTATAGATATTCAGCATATAAAATAATATCATTGTTAAAACGCTATTTTTTGTTTGTTGCTTTTAATTCAATATTAAATAGGTGAAAGTACTCACAAACAGTCACTTCTATTTAAAAAAAAATCTAATGAATATTCAAACCAGTTATTTATTTCTTTCAATATTTATAACATACCAATGTTTTTATTTTAATAAAGCTTAGAATAAATAAAACAGAAGTTAAGTTTAGTATTTCATATATGAAAGCATTTGGTGACAACTACTTACAAGATCTATTGGGAGACCTATTCCATTAGATAAAAATAGAAAGAGTTTGCTTCCGTCGTAATAGTCATTGTAATTAGACATTTTCATGCAAAAATTAAAATGTGAATAAACAAACAAGTTTCTTGTTTTCTATAATAGGCACTATGAAGATATTTTCCGCGGCTTCAAAATAATTACACTTTAAATTCCTCGCTCAAAGCTTGTTCGGACAAGGTATCAACAATAGCCAATAGGTATTAAGGTTGCTTCAATTAATAACTATTACGTCAATACAGCACAATGCACAATATCAACCACTTTATTTATTACAGCAATTCAGTTTCCAATAAGTCTTAAATCAAATCAAGGCAAAGTTAGTTTGACTTTGACAGAACATTTCAATGAATTTATTTGTCTGTGTACGAAAATTATGTCTATTCTTTCAAATATACCCATAGGCCATAACCAATAAAGCTTTCTCTAACTTGTAAAAGAGGCCAATACATACTTATTTTTAAAATACAAGCGTTCATTTAGTTTTTTTGTTCTTGCGATGAATATTAGATATGATATCATGGCTAAATATGAGAATATAAAAACTGTAGACCTAAATGCTTGACCAAAATAAATTGATATTTGCAGCATCGCGGTCGGTTTTATAAAAGCCGGTTAACCAATTGCAATTGAATACCTATTAACTATAAATATATTTTCGCTGTGTACTTGTCATGGATTTTAGTTAAATATAAACGAGTGCTAATAAGCTAGTAAATAGTAATATAGTTAAGAAAAAACAGGCTTTTATAATGCACCTCGCGTATGATAGATTTGCTTAACTATATTTATTAGTCTCAAAATATATTAAAAGCGGTTGATGAGTGTCAGTAAATTTTTGGTTGAGTTTGAGACGTTATTTATTGCTCACCCTTTTTAATTATTAATTCTTTTGACTTTCATATGATATAGATCTTCCCACAACCATATAATAAGACCCTTAGCAATAACATATTAATAATTTATTCACAATTATTACAAGATGAAGATTTATAAATATATAAAATTTTACTCTGATGTGTAAAACTTAATAAAAAAAATACTAAGCAGTCAAATTTATTAAAGAGTTTTTCAACTTATTGGAGCTTATATCTAATGGAGACTTATTATCTTTGTTCTTTATGTTCAAGTTAGCTCCAGCTTTAACCAACATGCACGCAACTCCTTCTCTATCTTCCTCGCATGCCAAATGCCTGCAAAACAAAGATTTAAACATATGAAATCAATTCTTAGTTTCAGCAAATTAGCACACACTATCAGCACTGTATCTTAGAGCATATTATTGAAATTGGGGAGCAACTGCTAATGCTTAGTCAACATCAAAGGATGGGGGAGGGGGTTCAAGGGTGTGGAGGCACATAAGTGGCAAAATAGGAGACAGATTTGCAAAAGGAGCAAAACACATTCAGTTTGAACCTGAACCCATCTGTGGAGTGTGTGAACTAAAAAATGCTTTTTAGTTCACACACTCCATAGTATCTGGAGAAGTTACTTAGTTTTAAAATGCTTGGAAGAATGAATTGAATTTGAATTGAAATGAATTGTATAAAGAAACCTGAAAATCTAAAAAGAAACCTAGGATTACCCTAGGAGAGATTTCTTTTTGAGATTTCAATTCTTGGGGGAGTTTTCCAACACTTTCAACAAAGAGTTGGAAAACTTAATTATCAAGAAGGTTCTCGCATTAGCAATGAACTGTAAGCAGTGGATATTACAATAGATCAAAAATGGTGAAAGTGATACAGGATGCTCATGAATATCATAACTCCTACAATTAATAATTATGTATAATATTTTTACTTTAATTTGAAATTTCATAACATTAAATATTATTAAATTAATATATTGTATTTTTGCACTTACAGTGCAGTACAGCCAATGGAGTCACATAAATCTACTTTAATAAATGATCTTGCTAAAAGTAATTCAACTATATTTGCTCGACCCTGGGCAGCAGCTCTATGAAGTGATGTGGCACCAAGTACGTCTTGTTCATTGATATTAGCATCAAACTCAAGAAGTAGTTTAGCCACCTGAAACAGAAATAAATATTATGTTTTTGAAACAGTAATTATCCACATCACTTGTCATATTTGTGATGTGGTACAAATATGAGAAGCAATGTGGACAATCACTGTTTCTATTGTGGTACAAGTTTCATATATTTCTGAAAATATTTTCTTACAAAAAGCACATTATAATACAACTCATGAATATATTACTAAACATATATTAAGTTTTCATTTCCATTATAAAAAGAGAAAGAAAAGATGGAATAACTAACATAATTAAAGGACTTACCTCAATATGTCCTTTTGAACATGCATAATGTAACGATGATTGGCCACGATTTGATTTATGATTAACATTAGCTCCTTTACCAAGTAAAAGTTGAACAACCTCTAATCGTGCTGCAGAAGAGGCCAAAGTCAAAGGAGTACAGTTAGTGTCATCAGTTGGGTCAACAGGACTGCCTAAACGTAAGAGGAAATCAACAAGATTCTCATTTCCACCAAGAGCAGCCCAATGAATGAGGAGCCTGTCATTCTAAAATGTAAATTTATTGCATGTTAAATCTATTTAAGTAAAATAATCCCTAAAAAACATTGAAGAGACAGTTTTATTAGGTGTCTCTAATTTGGTTTCTTATTCGCTAAGTGAGAAAATGTTTATTTTGCATACCTAGGTTACCACCAACTTTATTTAAACGAAAAGTTAACTTGTTTAACCAAATATATTCTATTATATATATTTCTAATAGTAACACTGTCAAATCATACTAACTGAATCTGGAGCCGCTACTAAAGATTTATCTTCGTCTAGTTTAACTTTAACTTGATTAAAATCACCTTTATACGCTTTTTCATAGACGGTACCGATAGACATTATAGTAACCTATATACTTCGTAATAATTGTATTTGAATTTTGATAATTTTCTATAGCAAATCTGAAGTCTTAAGTTACGCTAATAATTAATGGGATGAAATCTTTTAAACAAACGCTTGCAAAGTGACTGGCCCTATAATCGTGACCAGACAATTCGTTGGTATTTACAGTTTCAACTCCTCCTAGCAAACGCACTGATATTTATCTATTTTAGCAATTCATTTGCAAGTTGTAACATAAATTTAAATAATTTGCAAGTAATCACAAATGCAGTTAGTGCCAGTTACCATAGACTACTAACTAAAATACCAGTTACAGACAAATCAATCAATTGTCTAGCATGAATTGTTTTTCTATATATTTAAGTAGTCACTAGTCTGTGATTGTGGTATAGTGTACCATAGATTACTAAAATAAGTAAAAAGTAGTGTACCTTCTTATTTTCTGTTTTTTACCGTAGAATTTTTACTTTTTTGTAGTCTAATCCTTTTTGTTTTATTAACGCCCTGGAACCGAATCTTTTAAAGCCTTTTAACAATATTTTAGTATTACAGTTTAGTAAAAACCAAATAAAGTGCATGTAACTGAAAAGTAAGTATCCGTCAAAAACTAAGCCGATTATCGTGCTTATTGGATATAAATAAGCTTTCCTAAATAAGTAATAAAATAGATATATGCCATTGCGAATTTTTCTGCAAACGTATAAAAAAGGAATATATCGCTAGTTATTGTTGTTCGCCTTGAGTTTTTCTGATCATTTCTACAATTATCATTAAATTTCAACGAATATACACAAAACAAATTAAATCTAAATAACCTAAACATCTAAACTACTTTGTTTATTAATCGATATATATTGCTGAATATCCGTCGTATAATTGTGTAATTTAAAACTTTAAAACAAACGAGCTCCAATTAATTAATTATTTATTTTGTATTTATTAAAGTCCTCCATCTTGACAATAATAATGTTCTCCCCACCACAGACTAATATATGATACAATAATTGTTGTATTTATTGCCCAAATACAGGCAAACGCGGCTGATGCCTTTTTTATTATTTAACAAAGATATATTTTTTTAATATATAGAGTATAGATGGGTAAAATGTATTCCTGTCAAGAAAACTCAAAACTCTAAGACTCAAAATATATTCTTTATATCTTCGGCTTAGTTTTTCACATCTAAAAGATTGTCGTCACGAAAATCCGTAGTTTACATTTTTAATACAAGCATGCAATAGCTATCCGCTTCTATCTTTTACGTGTTAATTGTTATAGAGACCATCCCTTTCTCTATAACTCTGAACGTGCCGTAACTAATCACAAAAATTTACTCTTAAGTATAAAGATATACAAAAATATTTGAAACACAGGCGAACTACAGAATGATTATATATTTTGCAAAAATATGCAGCTTTCTTATCTTTAGCTCTGGAGCTACCATCTCTAATATAGAGAAAGTAATTATATTGAAACGATATTCCATGGTTTAGTTTGTCGTGCCAACAGGTCAATAGTATAAAGTTATGTTGTACTAGGGTAAGGAAGCCAGCCTAAAATATGGCCTACTCCTATAAAGAGAAAGCAAATGAAATTGTAACTCTCTTTTTTTGTGTTTAAAGAAAGATTAAGTTTATGTACGAGTTTCATCTTTCCTCTCTTTGTTAATTGTGACACTTTCGCTTATAGGCTTGCTTATGATTCCCTTACTCTAGTATAATAAATCTATGGCAAAATATCAGCTGTTAATTTCAAATTTTGGAGGTTATTTGTCTTTGTACGTAAACAAAAATATGATGATCGATGAATATTTCAAAAATCTTTCGTCGCTCGGTTGTAGTTTATCATAGATATTGTATTTAAATTTTAAATCAAATTTAAATTACGTAGGTACCTACTAAAGACTTTTGTTATTCTAATACATATCAAATATTTAAAGAGACCGAGTTGATATAATAGCCATGAAATAATTCATTTTTTGATTTTAATGTTTATTGGGACAAATATTGAGACAAAAATATATATAACATTTACGTATTTGAATTTTTCAGTTATTAATATATAACGTGAGAATAAACTATTTGATTAATATGTTCGAAACGGAAATAATACCGAAAATAGATTATGTTCATCTCAATTATTATTTTATTATTGGCGGCTTATTTCTTAGTTATCTCATCTATCGTATTTTTCATTCGCTCTTGGGAGAAAATACTTTTATTCGAACTAAATATCGAGTGAGGGGTCATACATGGAGAGGTATTGATTGTAATAAGTCAATACCATACAATATATATGTAAGTACTCGGAATGTTTCATAAATTGTCAATTTATAGAAGGAAATAATCGTTAGTTTATTCTTCTGCTTCATTTTATGGAACAAGACAACAATAAAATATTTCTGCATTTCAGTGTATTGTTTGCAGCAAACTTATGTTATCTCCAGTGGGTTTGTTTTGTGAATGCTGTGCTGTAAGTGCATGTAAAAAATGCCATCGCATTATTGACAAAAAAATTCGATGCAAACAAATTACTTGGCCTATGGAAAAGACATTTCCGCACCTATGGGTTAATGGTAAGATAATAAATATAAGTGGAATAAAATGGTCTGGCTAATAGTTTGTCATACATCTCCATCAAAAAATGTTATCTTAAACTTACCCAAATGGATTCTTTCACATTTCATACTCTCTGCAAATTATACTTTATCGTATATGTCTCGCATATAAGCAAGGCATTAAAAAAAAATCAATTACTAAAGCCTTAATGTATATGACAAAATGAAGAATTGGTAGACACCTATTAATAAAATTGTGTTTCATGTATTTATCTTGTTCAGTAACAATCATACTAATAATAATTATTTTGCAGTAGGTACAGTCAATAAAGATCATGTTGATAGCAGTGAGGAAATTGATAGTTTGAAAAAGTATTTTTGTTCCTGGTGTCAGAGAACAAGAATTAGTCAAGAAAACTTATTGGATAATTCTGAGGTGATTTTATGAGTATTTATAATAGTATAATCTATTTTAGTAAAGTGTGAAAAAACTATTAACTTTTGACAACTAGGAAGATGTGTTGTAATAATTTGTATTGTAATAATTTGTTGTGGGTATAATGATTTGCAAAATTGTTATAATTGGTTTTAACCTTAAGTTTAAAATCAATCATTAAACATGAAAATGGTGAAATGTGGTACATACGAAAAGCTCTACAATGTTTTTTGAGTTATATCACAAACAGTTATGGTGGGGGGACTGTTTTAAAATATTTATATATTTAATATATATGTAAAAAAAATCACCTTATATTGAGTACATGTCTTAAAATTATAAATTTAATAATTTATAATATACTTGATATTGGTAACATTTTAGCAATGTGATTTCCAAAAGTACAAACACATTATTATTCCTCCTAAAAATGTTCAAGTGGAGAAAGGAAAAATTATTAATATAAAACCATTACCAAGCCGTGATTGGGACCCACTGATCATTTTTGGTAAGTGTTTGGAAATAAAAATCTAAAATGTTAAAAAAGTGACCAAGGTAAAATCATAGTATTATGGCACAATTACTTCATACTAAAATTATATTAAATTACTCCATACAAAATATCTAGCAATGAGAAAGAAACTACTTATATTTATTTATTGACTTAGATCAATTATGTTTGCATTATAATAAAAAAATAATAATATATGTTCCGATTATAACTGTCCTATAAAAGTAATATAGAATGACAGAAAATTTAATGTATACAAGCTATTTAACAGAATTATTCATAATAAATCAATTATCAATTATAAATCAATTAACATACAACTATTTATTGTTTAACCCTTTTTAGCGAACAGGAAATCAGGAAGCAATAGAAGTGATGAAGTTCTTTCTATTTTTAGAGGGCTTTTAAATCCACTGCAGGTATGAATGAAACAATTTATATAAAAAAATACTGATAGTAATTACTTGTTGATTATAGATTGAAAAGACTAAAATAATTTTGCAAACTACATAGTTATAAATATGGCAGTTCAAATTTAAACTTAGTATAAGGCAAAATTTTACTACATACGAAAATTAAGTATTTGTGATATATATCTTTACATATAAAAATCCTGTGTCACATTATTGTAATCTTCAAAACTATTGAAACCATTAAATGAAATTTTCTAGGTGATTATATTTAGGTCCAACGTAAAGAATAGTATTTTCTATCTTGATTAATGTTTTTTTTCATCACGAACTTAAAGTTTTTGATGATTAAAGAGTCTAATTTACTTTAAACTTCTATAAGTTTAAAATAGACGTCAGTGAGAGGTCCGCATTTTCCCCACTTTTATTTTTAGGTTCAGTAAGTATTGAACAGAGGCCGCTGTTCTTAGATTTTTTACTGCTTAAATTTCGTCGTTTTGTGTTTCATATAAATACTATACCCTCAACGTGCATCTTTTGTTCTTTGCAAACAAATGTTGCTACCATTGTTTTTTTCGTAAAAAATGCGATTAGATGTTTTTTGGATTTTTAGTTATTGAACTTTGGAAAATGGTGGAAATGATAAAAAAATGGTGATTCAAAGTTCACCGGGCCAGCTAGTATTTATACAGTGGTACCGACGATAAGTCATTAAATGAATTCACTGATCATTTGTATGTAATAGATAACTTTGGACTTATAAAATCGTCTTAAACAACGTTTAAAAAAAAAAAAATTTAATTGATACTTTATCAGTAGTTATTGCCCTGGCACGGCGCGCTTTTTTCGAAAACACAAGAAAACAATAATGTTTTTATTTATTATAATAAAGTAGTAAGTAAAATAATTGCTGTGGCTAAAATACTTCGCTGAATGAACTGTTTCTTTGTGTAGGGTGCTGATGTGTGCAGGTAACTGGTCGGTACCATCTATACTAATATTATAAAGAGGAAAGATTTGTATGTTTGTTTGTATGTATGTTTGTTACGTTTTCACGCAAAAACTACTGGACCGATTTCAAAAATTCTTTCACCATTGGAAAGCTGCTTTTTCACTGAGCAACATAGGCTATATGTCATTTAAAAAAAAAATAGGGATCCCTAATAAAATTGTAATAACTTGGTAAAAATTTAGTCGTAAACATCTATCATCGCGTGCGCTGCGGAAACTATTGATGATAGAACAAAAAAATGTTCTACAGTATTATAGAACGTATCAATATCCACAAAAAAGTCCGCGATACCATATGTCTAACTATTATAGTTATGCCAATATAACTACTTTTTTACATTGTAAAAGTTGGTAAAAGTGCCGACATTAATCAAACCATTTTATTCATATCTCTGTATTAATCGTTATCCCATTAAATGATATTTTATGAATAACTGTTTCAATACCTGTAAAATACTTTTTAAATTATTAAAATCCGACATCCCAATCAAAAGATTTTACGAATTTAAGAATGTAAATCGAAATCAAATAATGCCATAACAAACCTAACCTACCGTTATAGCAGGGCCTGCATGCACTTGGTGAGTTAAGTCTTATTCCAAGAATACTAATGATACCCATTTTTTATAATTAAATAATCTACAAAATAAATCTATATTCCGATTTCGTAGACTTTCCACTACCACAAGATCTGTATGGACGCGGGTGAAACCGCGGGGCTTTGCTAGTACTCTATATATGTATACTCACATAATATATACAGGTTGTTGACATCGGTTACACCGTACCGGAGCGCGTCGTTCGTTGGCTACCAACCAGATGCCGTGTCCTTATTGCTGGTGGCGATGGCACTGTTGCCTGGGTGCTAAACGCGTTGCATACTGCACCGCATATCAAGGTTACAATATGGTGATATTGTATGGTTTCTAAATTAATTAATAAAATATACTAAGATTAAAATATATAGGCATTGTGATCTTCACGTTCAGGTTTCAAATGTGATAAAACATTTCTTTATTCGAAGAATTACAGAGATTTTAGCCCGAATGAACGCTTTTTTTTTTTGAAAAACCTAAATACTAGAAGTTGGGAAGTGAAAAACAGATTGAGTAACAGCATCGCATGGCCGAGTGCTAGTCTTATGTATAAAAATAAATGTTTGTCTGTATGTCCTTTAGAGACTCCGAATCAGTTAAACCGATTTTGACGAAATTTTCAAACAATCTTTAGAATGCCCCAGCGGATGTTCGTGTAAAGTTTGGTAGCGATCGAAAATTTTTTTTCTTTCGATCTTTTTTCTGTTTCGAGGGGAGTTCGAATCCAGACTGAGCTAGAGCAACGCGTGGCTGGACAGCTAGTATTATATAAAAACTATGGATTATGTTTTTTCGCTATCTGTTTTATTTAGGTAAAAGTAAAGTAAAGTAACAGCCTGTTACTATGCCCACTGCTGGGCTAAGGCCTCCTCTCTCCGTTTCACGAGAGAAGGATTGGAGCTAAGACCTACCACGCTGCTCCAATGCGGATTGGTAGGTTACACATATCCCTGGAATTCTCTAGAGATATGCAGGTTTCCTCACGATGTTTTCCTTCACCGAAAAGCGTGTGATAAATTGCAATTATCAATTAGACACATAAGTTTTTTTAATAGAAAAACTCATTGGTGCCTGCCCGGGGTTTGAACCTATGTCACCTCTAGAGAGTTGCACGGTCTCACCGCTAGGCTATCACAGCTTTATTTAGGTACAGATAGCAAAAAAAAATTTTAAAAGCAATTTATTGTAAAGTAGAGATCTTTCATTCTAAAAGTGCACGCCCCTCCAATGTCTTTACTCACTTATACCAGTCGAGCCATTAGTTGACCTTTAAGTGCGCGAATGAGTCGAGTCAACTTTGAAATTGCTGCGCGCACACATATACAATAGTACAGTCAATATTTTCTCTCACACATTAAAATAATGTAATTGTGTAATTGTAATGGTGGAGGGGCGTGCACTTTTAGAATGAAAGATCTCTAATATTCTAGCAATTATATTATATTTCAATAGGCGTCAGTAGGGATATTGCCGATGGGCACAGGCAACGACCTTTCAAGAACGTTGGGTTGGGGCGCTTCCTATCCTGATCTCGATGCACATTCTATTATCACATCGCTGAGTGAAGCGGCTGAACAAATATTGGACAGGTAAAAATGTATAAATATATTTTCGAGCTATCGTGAATAATATTCGTAGTTTATATTTAGCAACCGGCTGCACTCACATCTTACTCTATGGGGTTAGCCCGACTAGACTATAACGTTGTATAGAGAACTCATGAATAGGGACCCCGGATGGACTCAAAACTAGTCGGGCTAATCCGGTAGAATAAGACTTAAATTTAGCCGGTTTCTATACATAAAGAATTAAACCATGTATACGAATCTTATTAACTTGCTTGATAAATAAATTTCAGATGTGCCATATACGTATATATGCAGTTCTAATATAAATTATGAGTTGACTACTAATAAATATCTATTTCAAGATGGATAAATATGTATAATTCTATTTAATTTAGTGGTAAATATGAGTATACTATTATATAGCCATTATTTCAATAATTTGTTATTATTTTAAACATACAAAAGCGCAAAAGTGTTATTTATTATTATTATTAATAACTCTGGATGAATCGAGAAATAGAACTTTCTGTATAGATTAGTTTACTATATAAGCGGGCGAATAGCGTGGCTCGAGGATTGGATTTTCGAATAGCGAACAGTAAAGAACTCTGAAACAAAAAGTTTCAGTAATATATCCAAGTGTAGGATATATTACTGAAATTTCGTACTGAAAAGCTGTTATAAAGTTTCTGAACGTGTTACTATGTGTTTACGTTCGTATCACGTACAGAAATAGGCAGTTTGAAATAAACATTTTGCAGATGGAAGATCACAATACAACCAAAACGCGGTCGGTTAGGTCGGTTGCGAGCTGAGCGCGTTTTATACGCATATAACTACGCCAGCATAGGCGTAGACGCTCAGGTGGCCCTTGACTTCCATCGAGCACGTTCACAATTTCTGTATCGTTACGCGAGTCGCTACCTCAACTATGTGAGTATCCATATTATACTACTGTTAAACACTCGATACTTGCAGTGCCATAAATCATTGGTCACTTACCAATTCTTAAAATAATGAAGAATAGTATGCAACAATATAACTCGTAGGGGCGTAAGTAAGGGAGCAAAAATACCACAGTAATAGTTTTCTCGCAAAAGACGGTACTTAAAAAAAAAGAAAACTTAAAAACTTCCCGATTAACCACCTAAGCTTTTATAACCTAGATGCCGAAATTTACTTTTAACATTATAAAAAATTGCATAAGCAAATATACCTGCTACCCGCGGAGCTGAAAAAAGGGTCACTACCCAATGTGCCAACTGGCCAGTCAAATGCAGGAAATTGCATTAGAAATGCTTTAGTTTTCTTAAACGAACGGACTAATAATTTATAGAATTAGGCGTTACTTTGCGGAGATCCATAATACAAAAGTAATAATAAAATTATTTTGCTATAATCCGCGATA
Organism: Morpho deidamia; assembly: GCA_947086505.1. Taxonomy (NCBI): domain Eukaryota; kingdom Metazoa; phylum Arthropoda; class Insecta; order Lepidoptera; family Nymphalidae; genus Morpho; species Morpho deidamia. The sequence goes on along the minus strand of CAMTZC010000007.1, from coordinate 8,651,660 downwards.
CAGTAAATAGAAAATATATATAGTGTTTTAATGTATAGTGGACTATCAGTATTTTCATACCCGATACGTGCAGGATTCGTAAAAACACATGCACAAACCTCCACCACTTCCACCACAATACACAAGCACTACACAGGTTCACTATCACAAACTCAACAATCGTTTCGCCCCGCAACCGTAGCATCATCAGGAGATAGACTCCACGACAAAATCGCAAAGCGAAGCGTTATCCAAACAAGCGTTGTTAAATAGTACTTGGTTCATCCCCACCCTTTATTTTACCTCGGAACACGTGCAACAAGCTTGAACTAGAGACATTTATCTGCTCGTTAGGGGCTATCTCCACGAGCGATATAATCGCGGCGATATTATCGTCGTGCCACGTCCAATGTGAATATAAAAGAGCATTTATATCGTTTAGTTCCTCTATTACTGAACGCATCTCCACACGGCGATGTTATCGCGGCGATGCGACGAGTGGCAATGTGCGCGCGTATCGTCATCGTATCGCCGCGGTATCGTCGCTACTGGTGGCGCGTCCGCCGCGCGCTCGCCGAAGAACGTGGCGCTCTCGCAGCGAGGGCACGGCGAGCGCGCGGTGGGTGCGCTATCAAACGAAGCGTCATTTTAGCCAGAGAGTCCAGAGACAGTGTACATATAGAAATTTATAGAATTAGGCGTTACTTTGCGAAGATCCATAATACAAAAGTAATAATAAAAATATTTTGCTATAATCCGCGATACAGTAAATAGAAAATATATATAGTGTTTAATGTATAGTGGACTATCAGTATTTTCATACCCGATACGTGCAGGATTCGTAAAAACACATGCACAAACCTCCACCACTTCCCCCACAATACACAAGCACTACACAGGTTCACTATCACAAACTCAACAATCGTTTCGCCCCGCAACCGAAGCACATCAGGAGATAGACTCCACGACAAAATCGCAAAGTGAAGCGTTATCCAAACAAGCGTTGTTAAATAGTACTTGGTTCATCCCCACCCTTTATTTTACCTCGGAACACGTGCAACAAGCTTGAACTAGAGACATTTATCTGCTCGTTAATGAGGGTGCCATTGTTATGCTTAATGATTTCTAATTGTTCCAAAATATTTATATAGAAATTTTACCAGTGCCTTTCGCGAAGCAAGGACGTTTTAAACTATAAGTACAATGTTTGACATTGAAAAGTTTATACTTGAAGTGAGAGAGAGACCGGCCCTTTACGATTCAAGAAATATTAGCACAACGCGCACGCGGCGATTCCGTTACGAGTCGTCGCGGACACGCTGTGATTCCGTCACGAGTCGTGACGATACGCTGACGGAATAATCGTTCGTTCGTGGAGAATACACGACGATAGTAGCGCGGACTCGTCGCGATTCTCTCGCCCGTGGAGACAGCGCCTTAATGAGGGTGCCATTGTTATGCTTAATGATTTCTAATTGTTCCAAAATATTTAATTTCAAGCTTTTTTCGCAGGTGTGCAGTATTTCGAAACAATGGTCATTCAATGGGAACTTTATGACCGCTTTCTAACAAATGTTTAGCGAAATGTGAATTTTGTGGCTTATTATTCCTGAAAGCGACCACATGTTCTTTAAACTTTGGTAAATAATGTATAGTTGGCGTATGCACTTCTCGGCGTGGGTCGTGCGTTGGACGATGGCGGGTGTGGCGGTTTAGAGAAACGTTTGAGAGTCCGCGTTGGCACCAGTTCGGCGTTAGTGACTCTCCAACTACCGCCGTTACAGGCTCTCATAGCGCTCAATATAACGTCATGGGGCGCGGGAGTTGATTTGTGGAGTAAGTCATATTGTTTTTATTTTAAACTGTAACTTTTTCATGCCTAATGAAACCTTTAAGTACCCTCAATAATGCAATATGTTTTTTTCTGATCCCGAAAGAAAATTTCAATTTTCTATATGTTACCCAGGTGTAAATTTATTGTGCCAAATTTAATCAATATCGGTCTAGCGGGCTAGTTTTGAAAGCTAATAGACATACAAACAGTCAGAAAGACTTTCGCATTTATAATAGTTGTGTCGATATTAATTATCATAAAATTTTCCAAATGTCTTTATCTGTCACTTTTGAGACTCCACCCGTTGTTAAGGATTAAATTTGATTGAAAAGAATTATTTTTAGATTTAATTTTTATATCTAATCTAATCTTTTCTATCTCTTTTTCTATCTAATCTAATCTTTTTATATCTCTATTTAGATTTAATTTTAGTTTCAAATTACTTTCATATGAGCTTAATATTTATGTATCTATTAATTCAAGGCTTGGGCAGTGAAGAGGAAGTTGGAGATCAGTATATGGATGATGGAAAATTGGAGGTAATTATTTATAGAAGCTGTTACGTATTCGCCCAATCTGTTGTCGAAACAAAGATTCATAACTGAAATGGCATTACAGTTTTGCTCTATGAGACCAAATTATACGTACTAATACATCAATTGACTGGCCCGTTGGCGCTGTGGGTAGTGACCCTGCCTTTAGCTCCGCGGGTCGCGGGTTCGAATCCCGCCGAGGGCCAACATTTTCTATAAACAAATTGTTGGTTCTTCGAGCCTGGGTGTGTATTTGTAAGTATGTATTTAAACTTATATATGTCGTATATCTACCAGTTGTCCGTCACCCATAACACAAGTATTAAGTTACTTACTTTGGGGACGGACGACCGTGTGTATAAATGTCCGCTATATTTATTTATTTAATTAATTTTATATATATTTTCTTATTATAGTTTTCTTATCCGTCTTCAGTGGCGTTAATTAAGTTACCGCAGCTTTCCCGAGGCGGGGGGCGCGGGGATAGGGTGCTGCATATCAAAGGGCGCGACCGGGGCTGATAAAAAATGAGGAATGATAATAAAATAAGTTAAATGCTGTCCGATTTCATCACGTTACTCTTTTATACGGCGCATATTACCGTTTTCATGATGATAACCATAATCATGATGATTATAATCATGTATTTTGTCTGTCAATGAATTTACAGGTAGTCGGTATATCTTCCTCATTCCACATAGCGCGACTGCAGTGCGGCCTGGCCGAGCCGTATCGGTTCGCCCAAGCCTCTCACGTGCGGGTAAATATTGTATTACTAGTTTCTTTGTAGATTTAGTTCTTGTTCACGTCAAGTTAAATGTCGAAATACCTTCAATTATGATTTGGTTTTTTTCCTGTTCCTGTAGAAAAATGGCAATTTTTTATTGTATATGTTAGCCCGCTATATAAGATTTAATTGTACCCAATTTCATCAACGCTTCAAAGGATCATCAGTGAAAGCGTAACAGACAGGCATTTATGCATTTATAATATTGCTATGGATAAGCCATAAGGAGCGTACCACGGTCGCAATGTCTCAAGTTTTCATATAAGTTGTATGCGTCGTGGTCGCTTTATTGGTCATTTTGAATCATAAAATTGTCTTTTAATACCCTCTTCTGATCTGCATTAGATGAATAAAATAATATAATTATAGCTGTGATAGCCCAGCGGTGAGACCGTGCGACTCTTTCGAGGGGAACACGAGTTCAAACCAATGAGGTTTTCTATTAGAATTCATGTGTCTAATTGATAATTGTTTATCACACGCTTTTCGGTAAAGGAAAACATCGTGAGGAAACCTGCATATCTCTAGAAAATTCTGGAGATATGTGTAACCTACCAATCCGCATTAGAGCAGCGTGGTAGGTCTTAGCTCCAACCCTTCTGTCCAGAAACGGAGAGAGGAGGCCTATTCCCAGCTGTGGGATTGTAACAGACCGCTACATTACATTACAATTATCTGAATTTAATCCAATGAAATGTTTTATTGAATGATACCAAGACTAGAAAATATCTAGTTTATGATATATTCGCCTTATATTTATTAATTATTACGATATTTAGCCCAAATATAATCGAATTAACTTAGTTATTTACACACTTTGTAAGGTACCAACAGTGGTCTTATCTCTAAATAGCAATTTCTTGACAGACCTCATTTTAGGGTTAAGACGAACTTTAGTGAATTTAGAACGAGTAAAAAGTAATTGATGTCATTCGATAGATTGATCTGGAAGGTTTTTGCGCGATGCAAGTTGACGGAGAGCCTTGGATGCAGAGTCCTGCCACGATACTTATCGAGCCTGCGGGCCAGAGTACCATGTTGAAGCAAGTGTTGCGCTAACTTAAAAGTTCAATAACCTAATTAAACTGATAACCTAATTAAATCACTCTCTAATTTTAATGTGTTTGGGTGTTTAAGGAGTTTGCATTTATGATACCCATGGGCGTAGTGAGGTACGGGCAAGGGGGACTTACACTGGAAACTGTAACACTGGAAAATGACAACTAGCAAAGTAGTAACATTTTATAAGGCTTGCATAAGACATATTATCTACTTTATCATCATCCTCCTACCTTTATCCCACTGTAAGTGGGGTCGGCACAACATGTTATAAAACATTTTGTCACATGATTAAGCTATTTATTTTACGACCGGCCGCCTGCCTGATGTCAACTTACCTTAGTCGTATTTTACGACCCCTCGGTATGAAAGAGGGTGGTCTATTCTACTCAACCGGATACCACACGGTGGGTCAACTCACCTTAGTTGCCTCTTACGACACCTCGGTAAGAAATGAGGGTGGTCTATTCTACTCAGCCGGATACCACACGGCGGGTCGACTTACCTTAGTCGCCTTTTACGACACCTGGGTAAGAAATGAGGGTGGTCTATTCTACTCAGCCGGATACCACACGGCATATATTATCTACTTCATCAATTCAAATTTTAAAATTTTTCAATATCAAAATAATACAGCTATTTCTGGTTGTTATTTTCACTTTTTGTTACCTCTCTTCAACTAATAATAAGGCATACTCATATGTTTAAAATTCCTAATTAAAACAAGATATTATATAAAATCTACTTAAACAATATAGTCTAGGCATTTATGCTCCCCCCCCCCCTTGTATAGAATTCTGGCTACGCCCTTGAATTAATACGTGGTAGTAATATTTCTTTTAGGATAGAATATATATGGTCTGTAAAAAAATTTACATACAATATGCGGTAAATAAGTCAACATTGACATAATCATTTCCTATGTTAATTTGGTTTTAAAAAACATGAGCTCTCGTGAAATTAACTCTGACAAAAGAGTTAGTTGTCTAGTCTAAATAATGATAATCTCGAATATTTATTATATGATTATCAATCATGAAACATATGCCAAAGAGTCGACTTTTCACAAAAAATGTTATAATTAATCTTTTTGAAAATATAAATGTTGCAATTTGTATTATGAAGTGTTACTTATTAATGACACTCGTGGGTAATGGGTAAATTGCTACTTGCACTGGTAATTGTTATTTTATCTAAGTTATGATATTGTCATGTTGAAAATAAATAACGGTCAATTTATTTTAAATCAGCTTCAAAACTGCGGAATGTAACTATTTTGCTATGTTGAATTCCTTTCGTTAAATAACGTCCATTATTGTTCCTATAAAGTTTTTCTAAAATAAGGTAGTTAAACTGTATAGTCGTATTTTGTATTTGAGCAGTTTATTTGTTAAAAGTATGCAAGAAATAGTTACACAATCAGCTGGTTAAGCTTATTTACTATATAAATATGTGTTTTGTCGAAATCCCAAGTGAAGTATTTAAAATTTACCTACATTAAATGTTTATCTTAGCATTATTGTTGTGATGGCCAAAATTAATAAAAAAATATTAAAACAGTTTTGATTTTTATTTCAATCCTTTAGAATCTCAAGTTAAGACCAATATAAGAAAAGTAATAATAATATTATTTTGCTATAATCCGCGATACAGTAAATAGAAAATATATATAGTGTTTAATGTATAGTAGACTATCTGTATTTTCATACCCGATACGTGCAGGATTCGTAAAAACACATGCACAAACCTCCACCACTTCCACCACAATACACAAGCACTACACAGGTTCACTATCACAAACTCAACAATCGTTTCGCCCCGCAACCGAAGCATCATCAGGAGATAGACTCCACGACAAAATCGCAAAGCGAAGCGTTATCCAAACAAGCGTTGTTAAATAGTACTTGGTTCATCCCCACCCTTTATTTTACCTCGGAACACGTGCAACAAGCTTGAACTAGAGACATTTATCTGCTCGTTAATGAGGGTGCCATTGTTAACAATGGCACCAAAGCCACCACACGCACCCCAAGGCTCCTCCACCAGCAACAAAGCACACAAGCAGCACACAACGTAATGATCGCATTTCGATTTTGTCGTGGAGCCTATCCTCCTGATGGTGCTTCGGTTTCGGGGCGAAACGATCGTCGAGATTGTTATGGTGGTGGTTGTGTGTGCTGCTTGTGTGCTATGTTGCTGGTGGAGGAACCTTGGGGTGCGTGTGGTGGCTTGCCCTGCATGTGTAAGGTTCGTAAATTTTGCCTGCTTCATACACATTAGCTTTGCATGCATTCGCTTAACCCGTGCGGATTATAGCGAGGTAGTTCTGTTATAGTGCCTGTAATATGGAATTCCGCAAAGTAACGCCTGCTTCTATAAATCAATTAAGTAGAGATTGTGCAATTAGAAACGATAAACGAAAAATTGTAAACGAAACATTAGATTTTCACTAGAAGAAATTACTTGGAGTTTGAATCAAGAGAAAGTCAGAATTAAGAACCGTAAATTTATCCTGGCTGTCTCGACGCGATGGTATTTTAGTAGAATAAAGTCAGTCTCTGCAATCCCCCTTATAACGTGATTCAGTCGCGTATAACGCTCGTTATACGTTATAAGTGTGTTTCCCCACATATAGCGCGGGGATTTCCCATGTTCAACGTATTATATAATTTAATAAAATTATTTTATTAAATTTTATGTGTGCCTTGCTTTTGAATCGTTAGGTTATACATATACATATACTGAATGTGAGGAAATATTATTTGTACAAAAATTTATTTTAAATAAAATATTTATTTCTTAGCCATGTTTTAATAAAACGCATACACTTTGTTTAAAACCTAGTTTTATGATTTATAGGAACAGGCGTTACTTTGCGGATTTCCATATTACAGAAACTATAAAAGAACTATTTGCTATAATCCGCGTAGGTTAAGTTAAAGCTATGTGTATGAGTGTATGCATTACAATTTTGTCGTGGAGCCTATCCTCCTGATGATGCTTCGGTTTCGGGGCGAAATTATCGTAAAGATTTTGGTGGTGAATGTGTGTATTGCTTGTATGCATTGTTGCTGATGGAGGCGTCTTGGGATACGTGTGGCGACTTGTCCTGCATGTGAAAGGTACGTGAATTTTGCTTCATACACTTAGCATTACATGCATTCGCTTAACCGACGGATTATAGCAATGTAGTTCTGTTATAGTTTCAATAGCATAGTTTTATATTAAATTTCCAATAAAACCCCCCTACCGTAACGAGCGTCATAGGAGAATACTCCTGTAACGCGAAACTAATCTACCGCGTTATATGGGGATTACTGTCTTGCAATGTATGACGCAATATTATTGTAAGACAGGTGACAAATACCTACGGAATGATAAATAACACAATAATACAATTGTATTCAACATTTTAATACACAACCACTAATACCATAGACGTCTATTTGTCTTAGTTAATAGTTTTAACATCATTTATACTATACACTTTACTAGTAAAACTAGTTAAATCAAAACAAGATAATAAATATGAAATTTAAATTCCTTATAAAAATGGAACAGTTTAAATTTTTGGAAGATATGAGTTTCTATTGTTTTACATTCCACTCTTATTATACTGTAAATTACATCGCAATGTCATAATATATTTTGATTGAATCTTATACACATGTTAAGAATTTCTTACCTTTATTTTCATTTTATCATGCAATACTTTTTATAAAAACAATATTATTTAAAATAAATATTGTACTTATATATGTATATGGAAAAATATATCTGTTTATATCAAATTTGAGGAATGTTATTTTAAAAAAATCAAAAAAAAATATTAACGATTTTACGACATAATTTAAATTTAATCTGACTAGTGTTTGGAATTATTTGGTATAAATATGTACATTATCTTTATCATGAAGAGAATAAAATTTCGGCCACATTCAGATGAAACTAGCGTATGTGTAGGAATTTTCATTAAAGTTTTATGTTAATCATTATTATTAACAGTATTATTATATCAACATCATTTCCCTATTTTTTCTGGTGTGAATAAATTACGCTTGCACGTAATAAACCAACTCAGATTAATGTACACAATAGACCGAATTTATTATTAACAAATATGAAAGTTTGTTAAATTCAAAGAATAAATAAAAATCGCTAGAAATGAACAAATTAAATTGAATATTTTTTTTACTTTACTTATAAAATGTAAAACAGTTATGTTTAAATCGTTAAATCGAGATCAGCTGTTTACCTATCCAGTCTAATACATATTTATAAAATTAATATGATAATACATATAGTAATATAAATTTATAATATATTTATTGGCACATTGTAAATTTTATGCGCATAAAAAAATATGATTTTTATTCAGCTGTATTAACAAAATATTGTGTGCTTTGATTTCATATATATTATATATTCACAAATAATATGTGGATATTGGAAAATAACTCTTATAAATAGCCTATTTTATAATTAGAGCAGTTACAAATTGTGCTATTCATTACAAAATTTACATAGGACGGTAAAACGATATTTTGTTAAGCAATAGGCAAGATACAAAGTAGTTTTATAGTATAAATGTCCGTGACATTTTTTAATTCCAATTGTTTTATACTTATGATTATGCAAAATTATTAACTAATTTTTATCAATATATAGTAGCATTGAGAATTTCTCTTAGAGAGTGACTTTAACCTTTAAAAAATTTCAACATAAAAAGTGATAGAAAAAAGCAAACAATCATTTCTAAAATAAAAAAATACAATATAAACAGTACATTTTTTTTCTTATGGCAACTTGAGATGGTATATTTTGTACTGTTAAAGGCAGGTCTAAAAATTTCCTCCTTTTTTATGGAATCCTAGATCGTTTTCTACTATAAATCAATTTGGTTTTATTCATTAAAAACTAGCTCGTAGCCAGTTAGTTTTAAAATGACTCATAAGACGTAAAGTGAAAAGATACCATTCGCAACAATATGTTTAATAGTGTTGCTAGATATTATTAAATTTTATGATTTTAAATACAATATTACAAATAATTCGAAATTTTTGCTGAAGAATGTAAATTTAACATTACCATTACAAAATTATTTGTTAATTCGACACCTGCCAGGAATAAGATCGCATCGAGATTGTATCTTATAATATAAACAGTACATTTTTTTTCTTATGGCAACTTGAGATGGTATATTTTGTACTGTTAAAGGCAGGTCTAAAAATTTCCTCCTTTTTTATGGAATCCTAGATCGTTTTCTACTATAAATCAATTTGGTTTTATTCATTAAAAACTAGCTCGTAGCCAGTTAGTTTTAAAATGACTCATAAGACGTAAAGTGAAAAGATACCATTCGCAACAATATGTTTAATAGTGTTGCTAGATATTATTAAATTTTATGATTTTAAATACAATATTACAAATAATTCGAAATTTTTGCTGAAGAATGTAAATTTAACATTACCATTACAAAATTATTTGTTATTTCGACACCTGCCAGGAATAAGATCGCATCGAGATTGTATCTTATAAATTATTTACACAAAGGTGTATTTTCGACGAAGTTACATAGCTTTAGAAAAAATATATATTGATGTTTAATGTTAGTGTTTTATATCCGTAATACATACATGGTAACATAGAGCATTTTGATAATTCTAAAAGAAAAATATTTATATGAAATTCATACAGGAAAATAAGAATGAGAAAAAAAATTCAAGAATGTGATTGAATAATTTTGTTTACAAATATACAGTTCTTTTGTTATCTTAAAATATATATTTAGGACATTCACAAAAGGGAAACATTTTATGGAGATAATTTTATATTCATAGTATTTGGGATAAATTTTTCTTAATATTTATTTCATTTTATTCTGTATCCTATAGAATTTCAATGATACAATACAGAACCTATGGCTATGGGAAATAAATTTTGAAGTATCCATCAATAGTGACTTTTATGTATTTTGTACATTTACATGTAGTGTATAATGTTATTTCACATCTCAGATTTTTTTATTACACCAAAGTTCATTCGTAACTGTTCTAGAAATACGAATGTGAGGATAGTGTGTGGGGCAAGCCTAACAAAAGCTGGAATGTATCCCTTAAAGAAAGCTAGAGGTCCCTCTCTGGCAGTGTTCATAATAAGATGTATGATACTCGTCACCTCACCTGGTTTTGCATTCATTGCTCTAGTCTTTAACACATCTACAGGTTGGGTTAACGTAGTTGCAATTCCACCCTGGAAATTAAATTATTGTAAGTATATGTTATTTTATTTTAAATATAAAATTTCATTATATCACTACATATCAAACTGTCTTCTGTAGCGTCTCAACAGAATGATTCATAAAGTAGATTTTGGTGTAGAGAGAGAATTTGTTAAGGAGTATGTTGGTTGAAATATGACAATAAATTTTGAAAATAACTAAAAATTAATTTACTTTAACTGCAAGACCACATGTGTCGTAAAATAATAAACACATAATATGTGATGTTTCATTAATTCACATGTGATATTCTTATAGTTAAAGTAACTTGTAAGTTATATGAGTCAAAACATTATCAACAAATCTTTTATTGTTTCATATATGATATACTTACAGCTAAACAACTTGAAGTTATATGTGTCAAAACATTATCACCAAAATATGGTGATGAGAGCAACACACTTTTGATAAGATCATAGAAAGAAAGTTGGCCTATAGTCATCAGAGTTGCGCGACTACATGTCATCGAGGCTCCAGCCCACAAACGTAAGATACCTTCTTGCGTAGCTACACGGTACAAGCCGTGAATGGCATTCTTATAGCTAAAATAAATATCATTTTATTATTAATCCAAAACAAAAGTAATGAAAGTATTATTTTGCTATAATCACTGATTAGAAAAATACTATTAGAATCTATGTAATAAAAAAAAAGTGTAGTATCTGTGTTCATACCTTATGCATGTAGAATTCGTAAATCGCAGCCATTACAAGCTAGCACCGTCAATATTCCTCGACACAATTGCAAAGCCTTTGCGATTTAGTCATCTGATGATGCTTTAGTTACATGGGGCAAAACAAATGTTGAGATTATATTAGTGAGTGTTTGCAGTGCTAGTGTAGTACAGTGGTTTAAAGTGTATGTGGTTTACAATTTCTGCATGCATAAGGTATGAACACAATTTTTGGTTATTTTTCTTACTTTTATATAATAATATAATATATTGGACACATACTTTCTTCTTTGTTCTGGAGGTAACTTAACATCATTTTGCATTCTAACATTAACTAAATCAGCTGGGTTCCCAACAAAGCCACCAGCAAATCCTCCCAAGCCAGCTAGTAAGGCTGACATATAAAATGGTAAACCACTGCCCTGAAAGATTTGAAAATATGATGAAGTTAGATACAATTACTAGTATAACAAAATGGTTGGTATATTGATGTTGGTATTGGACTTGGATTAAGTTAATTGTTTCCAATATTGTTGTCAAAATAATTTGAATTACAAATCTTAAGAAGTAGGTGATACTTTACATAAATTGTACAGTACTTAAGTAATAATAGTTATCTTGCTATAATTCAAACCCATCAATGTGTCACTAATTATGGCTTGAGAGAATCATGAACATTTGTTGCTGCCTTCTAGTAACACTGGCAAAAATCTACTATTTACATTCATTTATTTATTAAAATATTCATTTTTAAATATTTTCTTATATAGAAATAATGATATATTTGACTTGATCAGAAATAGCACATTACAATCTTGTCTAATAAGATCTTGACCCAATGAAGTGTATGTCATCAGTCATGTATTACATATTTGTATTATTGTAATATGTTTTTTTCAATAGGTCCATTTGCAGTGTCATTGAATAAGTATATCTATTGAAAGTAGAATGGAATTTATAAAGAGGTTATAAGTTCCATTCCAGGTGTTACAGCTTTTAAGTACCCTACCCTTGATTTAATAATTAAGCTAAAGCCTCTTTAGATGTTGGAAAGACTCTTGACTACTATACTTTTATAACAAATTCTTGATGAAATTTACAGTTACAATTTTATCAAAACTTACATCCTTAGGTGATAATTGTTGTTTTGAAATTTCATATATTCCAAATCTTGCTGTGGAATATGTAAGCTGACGCAAGAGTGACGCTGAGATACCATTATATAGTCCCATGACCCCTAAAATATAATAACATATAAACATCACTAACTAACAAAAATAGTCAACAATATTTTTACATCTTTTGGAGGAAAAAAATTGAAAGAAAAATGTTTGTTATAAATTTTACCTTGATTTTTTATTACTATTCCTGTTAGCTGGAGCATTGATATATTCTTTCCTTTTTGTGTCTGCATTTGAACCTTAAGTAAGTCTAAAGGATGAGTGACACAGGCGGCTCCTGCTGAAGCTAATCCACCGAAATACCATAGTGATACTCTTATTTCCTTTCTTTTATCCATACTGAAGTTTCTTAAATTGTCAAATGCCTAAAAGTATTATTCTGTTTCAAGATCTGAATGTAAAGGGAACTAGGTTATTAAAGCTAAAAAGCTGTGGCTTCTTATGTAACATTTTCACAATTGTGGAAGTTATTTATAATTCAATATACTACGCATGGTGTTACGCCAAAATGTACAATACTACATATTATGAAATATGAATACATATTTTCTATATCAATTAGAAATGGCAATTAGCAGCTGTGCTTGACAGCAACTTAACAGGGTTGCCCTACATACATTGACAATCCAAATTACACTTGCTGTTTTGGATTTCAATACCGTAATATGGGTTGAATAGAAATATTTAGAAAGATTTTATTTTTTATCTTTTGGTCTATTTTTTTACTAACCGTACGTATATTAGATGTTAACTACATTAGACAAAGCTAGCTATAAATATAAAAAAGTAGTATGATACCATTATTTTACAATGATCCGCGTAACGCTAAAAAATGTAGAGTATACAATCCGTTTTCATACCTGGTACATGCAGCATTCTTAGAAACGCATTTACACGGGTTTTTACTTCCACCGCCACCATACTTCGCAAACACTCATCAGTAGATATCGCTTAACGGTCTTGTCGTGGAGTTAATCAATATAAATTTTCTATCAACACAAAATATTTATAAACACACTGCAGCTCCAATTAAAGTTTGTAGTATCATTAGCTTCATTAAATACCTACATGAAACAAATTATTTTTTGTGTTCATCATTTATTGTCTGTGGTGACTGGTGATTCAAAAGGGGTGGAATTCAAAATAGTAAGTTTTATTTAAAAAAAAACTGATGACAATTGACAAGTGACAACCAATGTCATTTAGACTAGAGAGCTGAGTAAAATTTTAGGTTAAAATATAAATGAGAATTAATTAATTTCCGGTTTCTATTTGATTGTTCTTGTATTAATTAAATATTTATTTATTAATGTAGGAGGTACTCACTTTTTATAGTTAATTCTAAATCTTCTGTAAAAAAAACTATTTGCCCAAATAGCAGTATCCGTAACGATAATTAGTAATCAACTTTCCTGTGTGAATGTTTTAGTCACGTTATGTAATCAATCCAAAAAATTATTTACTTCCTTCAACGTAAGCCACGAGCTTGGTGTCGCTCGCTCTTTCACGAACTAACGTTTGCTTACATTACACACCGCTTTAGACTGTTAGTCTTATCGTTCGTTTTACGTATAAACAACCTATATCAACAATATATAGAAATACTGCGACTGTATATAAATACTTATTTATAACTTTATTAACTAAATGTTTTAGTTTTATTTACTTATTTGGATCACCAACATAAGAAACAGTAACAATATTTATAATTTACATTTTACATGACTTAAATCTAACTATTTTTAAGCTAATAGGGAACTACATAAATAATGTTACATAAGTAACACATAGTGTTACATAGCATGCTGTTTAAGTTTTAGGGGCATATCCCATATAGTTATAACATATAGTAAAATAAAATAAATAATAAAAATTTGATTTCCTACTTTTTGTTTCAGAATGGCTTCAGATATAATAACAAGTTTTGAATTGGATAAAGTAACACCTGGCAAAATAATTGTGGTTAAAGAGATTAATGGTTGTGACAGCACTTTTGTAACTAGCTGTGTGCTTGGTCATTGCATAAAAAATAAACATGCTTTACTTGTTATATCAGCTCATAATTCCCTTTTACATTATCATAATATTGGCCTTAAGATGAACTATAACTTATTAAAATCAGTGGAAGGAGGTCTTGTTGACTTTTATGATGCAGGTATTGATTTAGTTAATAACCTCTTAAGTGGTTCTAATAACATGGAGGAAGAAATTTCTATGAACATTAAAAATAAGGTTACAGATTTATCTGGGAAGTATGGATCAGTTAATATAATTTTTGATGGAGTATCTCATCTGTTTGATGTTCAATTTGACTTAAGACAAGTGAACAAAATATGCATAGATATAATTGATCTTATTCGAAATTTTAATAATTCCTTTGTAATTTTCCACTGTAATAGTGTAGGGGACGACAATTTAACAAATGTGTTTGCTAATCTCCTCTGTCATAAAGCTACTATATTAGCTGAAGTAGAAAGTTTATCATCGGGCTTAAGTGCTGATGTTTCAGGTCACATAATTTTTAAATATCTGTATTGGAAATACCAATGTGACCATAAAAGTTCAATAGAACCTAAGACATCTAAGTATTTGTTTAAGTTGTTTGATAGAGGAGTAAAATTGCTTGCTCCAGGAACTGTATAAAATATATTGTTTTTGATAGTAATAATATGATAAGGTGAATGGTATTTATATGATATTGATATTGTAAAATTACCATTTTAATTAAAATTATTCATATGAATTTTGTTTTTTTTTTAAAATTTTTTTACTTTTTTGCTGTCCCGAATTTCCGTGAGGTACTGATCCGCCTCCTTCCGTGACATAACGTCCTCTTAGAAGGAGGCCATTCCTGTCTACGATCCTTCCCTATCCAGACCGTACCCTACCTCTGCCACGACCGCTACCCGCTGTACCATCGAAGCTAGGCAGTCTACGAGCACGTGCAGCCGTGTATCGAAATAATCCGTCGATTGCATTCACTATAAATTATTACAACCATTACACTAATAGATACACTTTATTACCTACTAAAATATTTCATTAGACTAATAAATATCAACAATTATTTCGACCCAAATTGTGCAAATAATCTTAAAACAGTGTATCGCAAAATTTGTCGTAGAGTTATCTCTTTATGATGCTTAGGTTAATGGCTGGGTAGGGATAGGGGGTGGAATAGTGTTGGTATTCCGGTACAAAAGTAATGATAGAATTATTTTGCTATAATCCGTGTTCTTAAGAACTTTAGATTATAGCTAAATAGTTCTACGATTACTTTGAAATTAACACTTTGTTGACCATATTCAATATTAAGTAATATAATTTGATACACCGTTGAAACCAATTATCATAGAAGTATGATTACTATATCGCTTTCAGAGTTTCAGAGAGCATAGCGAAGAAACATTAAAAACATTTCTTAGTAAATCGTACCATTTGCTGATCTATTTAGAAATAATGAATACTTGTAGAAATGCGTGAGGCGTTATGTCCTTAAAATTTTAACACATTTTGTTTGACTGTTTCCGTCCCATTTATAACTAGTTTCACTGTTTTATAATTTTTATGGTTGTGTGTTTCATTCGAATGAGAATACTCTGTATGTGTCTTTTCCTCTTTCCGGAAGAAAAATAGGGATTGAATTGTTCTAAATATTACACCCCTATTAAATTTCAATCTTACTAAGTTTCATTAATAATTGCAGCTCAGAAATAGACAGTATCAAAGTGATTCGTGCCCAACAAAAAGACAGAGATATGGAATTAATAATAATATACAATTTTAGCTTCTTCTTATCCTACATAAAGAAATATTTTTTTTATTTATGTTGTTTATGTTATTTATGTTTTGTTATTTATGTTAACTTTAAAAAAAACTGTAAATTACATATTTGTCTACAGTTTTGTTATAGTATATAGTTTAAATACATAAAGTTGAATTTTCTAACTCATATTAGAGTGATCTAACATTCAAATTTCAGAGTGATAGGCCATGAAAGCTTTATTTGTGGTGATTAGCTGTTACCCCAGCGACGGTTAAAAGCTGAAGGCTATATTTTGAGTGATGTTCAGTCCATGTGGAGCGTGCTGGGTGAAAACAGTGCGCTTAATTAAAGATAATCGAATTACAATTTCTATTTCTATTTTGAATAATAATACACACACGTTACTGCAGTTATTATTTTTTTTGAAGTAACTCGCTAATATTTTAATTTGTTCTTTATCATTTAATATACTAAATTTACATCATCGTGTAAAACTATTCTGTTAAAGTGTTCTGTTCCGATATCGGATATATCGTTTAATTAGAGATATTTAGGATGACCCAGAGTAACTCGACGTCTGATAAGTTTCAAGGCGGTGGACGATCAGTCGTTAGTGAAGAAAAATTGATGGTAATAAGTTGATATGTACATATTTATTATGTATATTATAGTAAAGTTGTTGATTGTTTTGTTAACTTTAGAGAAATTTTTAGAGTCTTATAGAGTGTGAATTGGTTGAAATTTGATTATATTTTTTTAAAATGTGGAAGAAAACTAAAGCCGCTTAGAAGCTTCTTCAAAAACGCTGGTTGGTCCCTTTGAAATATAACAAAACAATATATACTGAAATTGCTCTTCTATAAGTCGACAGAAAAGTCCGCGATAGCATATATCAATCTTTTAAGGATCGCTTACATTATGCATTCTGACTTACAATGAAATGGTCACGTATAATTCTATATAATTGGATTGATATTTAGACGGATTCAGTATCAATCCTTATCGATTTAAATGCGATAGTTACTTTAAACAATTCATGTTTATCATTGTGATTCCTTAAACTTTATAATTTAATCGAATATAGTCGCAGATATCGCGGATTGTAAAATAAAAAGCTCGAAAGCTTAATTAATGGCGAAATAATCCACAGCACAATACGTTTTTTATACATACGAAGCAATTATTTGGCTAGTAAAAAATATACCCATAGCTTTTCATTAGTTCAACAATCACAAAAAATAATATAGCAACCAAAAAGTTACATTTAATATCACAGCTAACGCGCCCATTTTTTTACGTAGTAGTATCGACTACGGTATACGAGTACTTATCTATCTTTCTAAAAAATTAATACTTAGCATTTTTCAAAAATAAATAGTACTGAAATCATCGTGAATTAATCAATTTTCGTTTAATGAAAGCATGGGTTAAATACCATGGGATACAGTTCAAAGTTCAAATTGTTTAGTTTTTATTGTAATAATATAACGCATCGTGATTGACGTATACAGTGGCGTCGCAATCGGAGGACTGGACAGTACCCCCTGAAGTACGTCGCATCCGAAAAACAAAAAATACGGAACAAAAGATTTTAAATTGTTTAGTCGGGTCATAGTTTATTGCCCCAGGGCCCTTAAGCTACGTCACTGGACATATGTCAATAAAAGTAGGATTTATATAAAATGCATGGACTACTTAAAATATATTAAATAAATTGATAGTTTATAGCTTTTAAAATCAGAATATGTTTCGTGTGTAAATTACAAAGTTAAATAATGACAGGTTGCGGTGCGTGTGCGACCGCTACGAGCAGATGAAGGTCCCCGCATCGTCCACGTGGTCAGCGATAAGGTGACCTCTACATGCATACTCATTGTGTACCTATCTGTTTAGTTATGTAATTTACCTTGCTTGAAAGTATTTAACAATAGAAAACTATTCTATCATTATTATATAATATTTACGAACATCAAAGATAATATATACTCAAAATGCATTCTGGGAATTTTTTTCAGACGCAAACCACAACTTCATACTCTGGATATGCAACTCTGTGTACCCAATGGTTATTTATAATTGATCATGTCCAAAACTATGAGATCTTCAGTAATCTACATTTCGCGGGAGACTTTTTTTTATTGCGTAATAGGCGAGCGCTTGACTGTAATCATGCCTGATGGTAAGCAACGTTATACGAACGAATCATCCTCGCTCGATTAAAATCAGTAGTTGATAGCCAAAATCTTATTCCGAACGAACAGTTCGGATTTCGTCCAAAACACACCTGTGTTCAACAAGTGCACTGCCTCACGGAGCACATTCTGCAAGGTTTACAAACCAAGCAGTTTACAGGTGTCATATTCTTCGACGTCGCCAAAGCCTTCGATAAGGTCTGGCACGCAGGCTTAATTTACAAGCTGCTCCAACTAAATATACCAGACAGACTTGTACTCATCTTACGAGAGTACCTGACTGATCGCACCTTTCGCTATCGCATAGACGGTACTTTATCGTCTCGCCGCACATTTCGTGCTGGTGTCCCTCAAGGATCTGTGCTGGCACCCTTATTGTACTCGCTCTACACGAGTGACATTCCACGGGCGCCTATCAAAGAGCGTACACATCTTGCCCTTTTCGCGGATGACACCGCTGTATTTACCACATCCCGCCGACCTCAAGTAATAACTAGATGTCTCCAGAAAGCGGTAGACATCCTCGGACGCTGGTTCCGCCAATGGAGAATCGAAATAAACCCGGATAAAAGTGCAGCCATGCACTTTATCGGTAATCGCTTTCGATCTCACATAGACACTCCTACGGAAATATCCCTTTACAATACACCGATTCACTGGCAACAGAAAGTCAAGTACCTAGGTGTCACCTTTCAACCTTCCATGACCTTCCACGAGCACATACACATAGTCTGCAATAAGGCTGCGTATGTCATGGGACGACTTTATCCGATGTTATGCAAGAAAAGTAAGATGTCGCTCCGCAACAAAGTGACACTCTACAAAACTTGCATAAGACCAATAATGTCCTATGCGAGCGTTGCGTTCGCGCACGTTTCAAAGGTCAGATTGCTCAGGCTCCAAAGACTTCAGAACCGATTTATGCGGACAGCCACTGGGTGTCCGTGGTTCATGCGGAACGTTGACCTCCATAGAGACCTCGATCTCCCTACCATTACTCACCTCTTTAAACGTTTTTCGAAATCTTACTTCGAGAAATCTGAGGTACACTCGAACCCCCTTATTTCAGTTTCTTCTACCTACATCCCAGTTAGGTCCGACCATCGAAAATATAGGCGTCCAAAAAGCGTCTTGTATGACCCCGACGATCAAATAACGATCGCCAACACAGATACACGTAATACACACACACAGCGTCTTCGCCGGCGAAGACGAGGTCCCAGTTTTCTGACGTCGGTCGGTCGTGGCTTTTCGCCACCCTTCCAACGCCGCAATGACTAATCTAAGTCACACCATCAGTCCTCCACTACACGTCGCCCTAAGCCGTGGTCCGGCCTCACAGGAGGCACCCTTAGGACGACGTTCCCCGACGCTAGTAGAGCTTCTGCGCTCTACTCCCTGCATTTCGCAACCTCGACGATGCTTCTGCGCTCGCCCGTCCCGCCCGGTGACGCTGTAAAAGCCATTAGGGCTAACAGCATACAGTCAATACGAAAAAAAAAAAGCAATGATACAGTCTAAGATTTCACTTACATTTAAACATATGTATTAAAAAAAAAGAAAGCTTAAAGTATCTTATTTTTATTTTGGCACAAACAGTAAACTTATAATATTAAAGTAAAAATCTTGTATATAATTACCAATTAAGTTGCAGCTAGTAATCGATAGGTTATAGAAAATAAAAGTAACGTCTTTTTCGTTTTTTTTATTATAATTTGTATGGTCCCCTGGGACCCGTGAGCTTGTAGCTACTTTGGCCAACTTATAGGTTTGGCCATACAAAGAGGTAACACTGCCACTGTTTTAGGAATCCTATCACTCTGCAGTAGATTAAATCGTTTAAATTTAATGTACATATATGTATATATATCTCTATACTCTTATTGATTCTTGTTTTTTCCAATTTGTTTCATTTATAGTTTAAATACTCTGTCATTATTAATTTAGAATGAAAATATATATTATTAAATTAGAATCGTTTATTAAGGTAATTGGTATGATTAAGTATATATGTAATACACTTTGTTTTATGGTTTGCTGTATTGTCAACGAATTAGATGTTGGTTCTGGAAGAAGAGTCGGACGTCAGACGAGACATACTGCGTCAACACCGACTCAACGACAAACATTACGTCTACGATCGCGTATTTGCGGAGGACAGCACACAAGTATGATATTTTACTAACGCTTTGAACACAATTTTTAATCTGGCAACTTTCCAGTTTTACAGTATGAGCAGGTAGCATTTATGAAAATAGAACTGATATAATAGTGCAGTATTCTACTTATTGATTGTATAAGTTTGATACCTCAGCGGTGAAACCGTGCGAGCTCTCTTTCGAGGTGGCCACGGGTTCAAACCCTGGGCGGGCACCAATGAGTTTTTTCTGCTATAATTATTGTGTCTAATTTATATTTGCAAGCTATCGCACGCTTATCGTTTAAGGAAACCTGAATATCTCTAGAAAATCCTGGGGATGTGTACCAATCCGCATTGGAGCATGGTGTATGTAAGATGCAACATCGTGAGTGAACCTGCGTCTCTTTAAATAATTCTAGCGATATGTGCAACCTTCTGATCCGTATTGCAGCGTGATAGGTCTAAGTTCCAAACCATCTATCAAAAACAGAGAGACCTTTACTACTACTACAATTTTATAATTGAACGATAATTTTTATTACAATTTGTAATTAAAATTAGTACAAGTTGGTAGTTACTAGGCACGTACAACAGATGCAATTTACGTGATGAGACAGAAGGACATTCTAATAATTAGTACATTAGTAATTCCGAAGTGTTAATTTATAATAAACGAGTAGTCTCTCTACAACTTGATGTCATTGTACTGTTGTGTGAGTTAAAACAAAATATGCCATAAATATCATAGCTAATAGATTACTAGACCTAAGATTAAAAATAGATACCGGATTAGAGACCAAAAAAGCGCTGCAAAAAGTGTTGAATCGTATACTGTCGTCGCTATATCTACATATATCTAATTTAAAAAATATATATGGGATAATTACACACGGTCATCTGTTAAAAAGTAAATAACTAACTTGTGTTATGGATGATAGACAACTGGTACTACGTATATAAATTTAAATAAATACGCAAATACATAAATACACCCAGACTCGTAAAGCCAAAAATGAGTATTTAGAAAAATTTGGTCTTTGGTGGTAATCGAATTCACGACTACGGAGCTGAAGACAGGGTCAATGCTATATCTGCACCAACGGGCCAATCAATAGTATTATAAATATTTGTCTAGTAATAACGAGGATAAGCACACTTTAATTACATAATAATGTTTAAAAGCAACATATATTTGTATAGGGAGTATGTATTATATATTATAGCAAAAAACGCAATAAATCCTTAGCATAGTATTTATTTTAGCTCAAAAGAAAGTACACATTGTTGTGTAATTCTTCATATTTTTGCTCTTAAAATAATGATCTAATGTAACAGGAAGAAGTGTATGAAGCTATCTGCGCGCCCCTTGTCGGTGACACCTTAAACGGTATTGCCGGAGCAATCTTCGCATACGGCGCGACTGGCGCGGGCAAAACGCACACTATGACAGGACTCATGTCCAGGGCTCTCAACCATCTCTTCACATCCATCGCGAAGAGTGACTTACCCGAAACTTACGAGGTAATCATGTTTGATACTATTAGTCATCGTTCTCCTGCTCTTATCTGGGTCGGAACAACATGTTTTTCGCTTCCGTTCTCTCCTATCGTTTGTAAATTCTGGTGCTACTCTTTTTATATGCATATCATGCTTCACATAACTCAACCATATCTTTTTCGGCCTCTGACTAGTCATATACCTATCCACATTAATATTTAAGACTTAGTTGGTCACATTATCTCTATTAATATTACTTATATTTGATTATAAAAGTAATAGTTAGAATCATGTCTAAATGATCACTGTGGTCCGAAAGTGGTATTTTAATGATGACTAGGTACTACAACACTTTTTTAAGATCCATGATCGTACAGCATGAAAATCGCCTAAATAGATCTATGTCTAGCATTCGACGTCTATCGCTTTAAAAGGGAAGAAGAAGACAACTCAGAAAATACGAAAAGCCAATTTGAAATGTTTGTTAAGATCATATTTATTGTTAACTAGCTGTGCTCATGGCTTCAGCTCTGTGAATATCAGTGTCTCAAAAAGATTTTCCCGCTTACATCTCGAGCCGCGGGAATTCTAACGTAATGTATTATTAACTTAAACCTTCCTCAAGAGTTGCACTACATTTTAGTAAAAACCCAAAAAAAATCCGTTCAGTACATTTTGAGAAAATCGATAACCTAAGGCAGACAGCTATTAGATACTTTTGCCCGAATTGAAATTTTGAAAACACAGAAGTATTTCTTGTGATTTAATCATAAGAAGTAGAGACATGCTATCGCGGCATGCTAGCGCTATGATTTTTTTTGCAGTATTTTGTATATCTACAACTCTCTCGTACATTACCTCAGTGTCTCTTTACTGGTTTACGTGGCGCACACGAGTTTTTTACAACCACGCGACCACTTCAACACAATTAACATAAAATCGTAATGTTCAGTTAACTTAAACCTTCCGGAAGAATCGCACTATCTTGTAGTAAAAAGCGTACGGAAATCGGTTCAGCAGATTTTTAGAAAATCGATCACATACAGTCAAACAGTGTTTGGGGACTCTGTTTTGTGATAGGTATAGATAGATATTATTTCAATATAATATTTACATTTTTATCGGTATTATACTGATAGATATCATTTAAATATGTCGGTATTATACTATATTTTGACTGAAATCTTTAACTAAAATATTATTATTAAAGATAAAAACTTCTGACATTTCTGACTAGAAATTGAATCCTAATACCTCGGGCATGTAAATAATCGCAACTTTGTGTCACAGCGTCACGTTAGAGTAACCGACTAAATAGAATATGAATGCAAGTATTAGCATTGAAGTTCCTAAAATCAGTCCTATATACCAAAAGTCATATCATTTTTTCTGATTTGACAAATTTTTGATTAAGCATTATTATAAATAAGGAAATTGAATTTAAAAATTGTGTGTATTTTTCGCACGTATTCTTTATTTTCGTGGCGAGGTCGTTCTATTCCGTGCCACTCATATTAAATAAATGTGAAAGCCTCGGTGCAGTCTATTAACACTACTTTTATCCTCTAATTGTTGGATTATTTTAAGACCAAGCGTATTACATATTTAATAATAGTTAGTCTAGTTAAAAATAGTTACCGGGCAGCTATTGTTATTTACACTTTACACGTATTACATGACGTTTTATTTAACACATAGTGTTATTTAACACATAGGGTGTTTGTTAACATAATTAACAGATGTAGGTCGTTTTTAAAATTAAAAGAGTTGCAAAAATGAAATGAGTTATTTTAACCGGCACGTAGTATAAAAGGAAATGCGCGTACAGCTTGTATATTATATAATCTAAGATGAGAAACAATCTCAAACAAATTAAGTCTTTTGAAAAAGGCGAATACTAAAAATGCAGTTCGAAACTCACCCAACAAACAATGCAAAGCAACAAATGAAATCTGTATTGTAAATACTTTTATTATTAGAAAGATGTCTCAGTTACTTTTTCGCTTCTTTTTCTCGAAAATAAATCAAGAATTCGGGTACACTGTATTGCATTTTTTTACACAAAATATTCTTGTAGCACATATAATACTTATTCTATACTAGCTTTTACCCGCGACTTCGTCCGCGTGGACCGTAGTTCTGTGATACTCAATAGCTTCTATCGGTATCCAACCTTGCAAATATCTCCATCACAAAAATCAAATCGATCCGGGGGGTTAAATAGCAGTTCCTATGACAATTGTTACGTTACTCGAATACTACTACTATCTACTACTCCATTTTAAATTTAATTTCCTTCATGCCATTACTGTTATTTAGCAAAGATATTAATTTGCACTGGAAAGATTCGATCAAAACCATAAGAAATTTGTAAAACCTCTCTTAGTGGACAGCAGCGTATTACATAAATTTTAATTATCAATTAGGCACTTTGAACCCGGGAACTGGCGAACACCTCGAAAGAGTCGCACGGTCTCACCGCTGGGCTATCACAGCTTATATATCATAGTATACGATCTTTCAGCTTAAAATTAACATATCTTTATTATTTGCTGACCGATTAAAATAAAACATACCCTGTATGTTAAGTGAGACTTCCTACTACATATTAGTGAAAACCGCGTCCAAATCGTATCAGCGGTTTCTGATATAAGCGGAAACAAACGCACAATGCCCTAAAAAACTGGAATTAAAATGTAAAATTTTTCAAAAAAATCAGTTTCAGACCAGCCTAGTTTTCATAAAAAGATGTGTGATTCTCCTAGCCATGGTAACATATGAAATTCAGTAAGAAAGATTGCTCCAGGAACAGAGAAAAACGTTAAAAATGCAAGTACCAGTATTAAAGTATACGACCTTTCACCTTAAAATTGACATATCTTTTTTATTTGCTGACCGATTGGAATAAAACATACCCTATATGTTAAGTGAGACTTCCGACTTTATATTAGTGAAAACCGCGTCCGAATCGGATCAGCGGTTTCTGAGATTAGCGGGAACAAACGCACAGACATACAGACAAACCGACAAACAGACAAACAGATAAACCGACAAAAATTTTAAAAACTATTGTTTCATGTTTAGGAGCGTATTTTGAGACGACTACACTATTTTTTTTTTTTTAATATTAAATGTACAGATTTGACATCTCAACGATTTTATTATATGTATTGATTTTAAAATTGGTTCGATACTAACTCTACAGTTAGTGAAACATTATGGATCAATATGTTCATTTACATTTCAACCATGTCCGATTTCCGAGTCATCTGCTACGAAAATATTTATTTTGTTGGGAACATAGTGTCCAACATTTCTATAAATAAATATTTAATATGCCTGGATAACAACATGTACTTTTGTACGGCAGTGATATTGGCCCACTGTGTCGTTTACCAATATTATATACCTAGGCGTCCCCTATTGGAATGAAAGCTCGAAGCGACGAAGGCAAGGTCATGGCCTACGCGCGCGGCGTGATTAACACAAGGGAATGATAACACTGTTGTACTTAGTTACATTGAAACTATCAATATACTATTGACTAAGAAATGATATTTAATATAACTGGAAAATACCGACCCCTCCCGGTTTGTAAGACCGGGCGATATCACAAGGCTCTAATGAAAGGACCTGTGATACCTGAACTACTGGTGGTATTTATTGGTACCTGTATATACAAAATTGCTCTCCAGACTTATACTATTTACATTTAACACTCGATAGCGTGAGCTTATTTGGTACAGCGCCATCTATGATTGGACTAATAAAACTTTTATTAATTAATTATTCTATCGGTCATGAACATACCGCCCACCAAGGCCATTTAGTGGCGAAATGGCCTTACAAAAATACAAAATACATTAAATTATACAATACCTAATAATTGGACTAAAAGTTATACAAGCAAGATTTTGTATTACATTAAACGTAGATATATAATGCAAGACTGAACTAAACTTCAATTGTAAACTAATCTTAACAAACTATAATAATGACAATATAAAAGAAACTATAAATTAAGTGAAAAAGATCTTAAAACAATTTAAAAAAAGACAAGTACTCTATAAAATATATATAACTTAAATTATGCTTTAACTACATATTTCGACGTTGGCCTTATAATAATAGAACTGGTTGTACGTACTGTAAATACACGGGTAATATTATCATCACCGGGATTTTTTCAAATATATGACCTAATATTTTAAACTTATAAGAATTGTGAACTGTGAACTAAAAGCGTACTTTCTGTCGAGGAATCTCAGAACCTGCTGGACTATTTATCGACAAGCGTTTGTATCAAGCCAATGAAGTATGCTAATATTGGTTAACATGAACTGCTCTTCCTGGTAAGTCTACCTTTAATTTACTAATTCAATTGCTAATTTTTATCTCAGTCAATAGCTACTATCCACAACTTCTGAATACAGATTTTTGTCCCTTTAAAATTCTTTTTGTTACAGGTAGGATCATCGACGGGAGATTCATCGAGTATTAAAACATGTCATCGCTGCGGTTCCAGGTATGTTCTAGAATTTTATTTGTAATAACTTAGCTTCTATTTTGTTCTACTTCTCTATTTCCTGTCCTGTCTTCTCCTCTACTCCATTTATGTTTCCATCTTGGATGTCCTTGACCTTCTCTATTTTCTTTCCTGTATCTTTCTGTATCCCATTTATGTTTCCCTCTTAGATGTCCTTGTACTTCTCTATTATGTTGATCTTCGAAACTATTGACCTCTAAAAATGTCCTAAAATGACAAATAAAAATTTGACTCTTCCTTTCCGAAATTTCTTCTATTAACCTTCTTTTTAACGTTTTAAATCTATTTTCAGCTCTAGCACGTGACCGTCCGACATTGCAAGGAGGATCTCCACTTCGATATGGTAGCCTAACCACGTGCCGACCATCATCTCTTCGCTTCATGGTACTATGGTATAACAGTTCACGTTTCTCTTCTAGCGTAAGTAGTTTCTTTGTTCTTTTTACTTCTTGAAATTCTCTATATTTTTTAAGACTTACAGCTTTGACCTCTGCATGCATCACGTTTATATATCGTAATGATGTCACATTATTGTTTACAGGATTGACTGCACCTGATAGGATCCACCCTAAGGTAGTGTTCTGTGCTATTGTATTCTCCGTCGGACTCTTTAAAACTCCTTCCTTCACGATGCAGCTGTAAACGTCTACACCCAATAGAACATCTATCTGATTGGGTGTAGTGAACTCAGGATCTGCTAATCTCACACCATTGGTGTCGATCCAATCAAAGGAACCACCACTTATATTTCGCTCAGGTAAGTACGAAGTTATTTTACTTAATACATACGCCTTTAATTGCAGCTTAAACTCTGGATGTACTCGCGATTGAATTGACAATTGTACTGTATGTTTCGCTATGGTTGACCTATTGCTTCCTAACCCTGAAACTATTCCATGTACAGGAGTTTTCTTCAGGTTTAGATGTTGGACTGTGGCTTCGGTTATAAAACAAGCCTGTGACCCTTGATCTATCAAGGCTCGAACTAACTGATAGTTACCCCATTTACATTCGGCTTTTACCAGTGCAGTGGGTAACAAAATATGCGAGTTCTTAGGAACGTTGTCTCTAGCTAAACAAGATACGATTGGAGTATCACTTGAACCGCTTGTAGGACTAACGGCTGGTTTATCGTTTGTATCATGCCCTTTAGTTTCAGACTCTATGTCAGGGTGTAGCAACGTATGATGCCGCTTGCGACAAATCGTACAGACTGTCGGCTTTTTGCAACTATAGACATTGTGGTTACTACCTAAACAATTAAAACATATTTTATTCTTTGCCACAAAGTCACGTCTTGTTTCTATTGATAATTTAGCAAACGATTTACAAAAACACAACTTGTGAACTTCGGAACAATATTCACAGCGCATACCGGTATCGTTAGTAACTAATAAAGACTTTGACCTAACACTAGACCCACTGACCTGTTGTATCGAAGGTTGTTTCATATCAATAAATTCCAAAGCCCTAAAACGAGTTTCTATAAAATCTTTGAACTGAGCCAACTTTGGTAATTCATTTGAACTAACGGCATTAGATATATGTAGCTCCCATTGCTTACGCGTTTCTTGGTCAAGTTTATACGTAACTATATGAATGATGATAATATCCCACGTGCTTACATCGACGTTTATATTTTTCAAAGCATTCAAACAATCAATAGTGGTGTCCAATAATTCTTTTAGGCCCGATGCTGATTCAAAGTTCATACGCTTTTGACCAAACAGTCGTTTAAAAATGCAATTAGTTAAATACTTTTTATTATCATAACGATTTTCTAACAGAGACCAACATTGACTATAATTTGTGCTAGTAATTGGCGTATGCCTAATTAATTGTTCTGCCTCACCCGTTAAGTGCGTTTTTAAATAATGCATTTTTTGAACATTATCCAAAGAATTATTGTTATGTATCAAGGAAACAAATAAATCGCGAAATGTTGTCCACTCAGAATAATTACCCGAAAACATTGGAATTGTAATTTTCGGCAATCTCACCAACGAGCCAGGCAAATTACTATCATTCTTGTTTGGCAAATCTTCAGGCGTCACGAATGGTTTTAACAATGTTTTCATATGCGATTTATACATTAAATAGTTCTCCTCAGTGATCTCATGTATATCTTTGGTGACATATGATGAACTAGCTAACTGATCCGAATCAGATATTTCAAACAATTTTATATTATTTGATCTAAATAACAACCAATCCCGTTCTAAATTCTCTAATCTTGCTTCTATATATTCTTTAGTTAAACGGTCTTTAGGACTTTTCTTAAAATTGGACAGCCCCTTCTTAATTGAATTATATAAATCAAGTTGAATCCTTAAAAGTCCGTCCATTTTTCTACAAACTCTAATAAAAATAATTCTCTAACAAATAATCACTTTCAAAGTCTGTCTAAATTTGCCACTTCTCTAAGGTACGAAAATATTCTAAGTCTAAATAATTTTATCAAAATTTTACAAGTGTTTTGGCTAACAATTCTGGGGGAAATCGGGCATAGGTTTCCCGTTCCCTCGTTTTTTAAAGAATTATTCTAAGTCCTAATTTAAGCTACTATTAACTTATTAAAATTCTAAGTCTCACATTTACGTGAATATACTGAGTCTAAATAATTTAATTAAAATATTACAAGTGTTTTGGACTTACAATTCTGGGGGAAATCGGGCATAGGTTCACCGTTCCCTCGTTTTTTAAAGAATTATTCTAAGTCCTAATTTAAGCTACTATTAACTTATTAAAATTCTAAGTTAAAAGATTCACAATATTTAAAGTTAAACTGTTCTAAGAAATAAAGTCTAAATTTGCTTCGAATTTTGTTTCAAAGATTGAATAAAATGTACTCACAATTGTCGCACTTCACTCACTCACTCGCGACTGAAGTCCTGCGATGCTCAGGTACTGTGTGTTGCTCTGGTCTCGTACTGCGTTGCTCTGGTCTCGTACTGTGATGCTCTGGTCTCGTACGGTGTTGCTCTGGTCTCGTACTGCGTTGCTCTGGTCTCGTACTGTGTTGCTCTGGTCTCGTACTGTGTTGCTCTGGTCTCGTACTGCGTTGCTCTGGTCTCGTACTGTGTTGCTCTGGTCTCGTACTATGTTGCTCTGGTCCTGCGATGCTCAGGTACTGCGTTGCTCTGGTACTGCGCTCGCGAAGTGCTTGTTCGCCGCCCACCGTGTTGTACTGTGGTTGCTGCCGGTCTCTGGCTGCCGCAGTCACCGTTGCTGCTACTGGCGGCGCTCTACCGTCGGTGGCGCTCGCCGTCTGGGACGCCTGTCACCGTAGATGCCGGTTGCCGTCGGTGCTGCTCTGCCGTCGGTGCTGCTCTGCCGCCGTTGATGCCGGCCGCCGTCGGTGCCGCTCGCCGTGGGTGCGTCACCGGCCGCCGTTGCTCTGCTCTGCTACCGGTGCCACCCGCTGCTCTGCTTGCTGGGGCGTCGACCGCTGCGCTGTTGTCGGGTCCGCTCGCTGTGCTGCTGCCGACCGCTGCGTTTCTGCTGCCGCTGCTGGTGGTGGTGGTGCCGCCCGCTGTGCTGCTGCTGCTGCCCGGTGCTCTGCTGCCGTCCGCTGCGCTGTTGCTGCCCGTTGCCGCTGCTGGTGCTGCTACCGGGTCCTCTTGCTGCAGCGATCCACTGCGAGTACCGCGGGGTGGGGGGAAGAAGGGCGGTCTACTGCTGACCGCTGTCGCGAAGCTCATTCGGCTCCGAGGACCAATGGAAAATACCGACCCCTCCCGGTTTGTAAGACCGGGCGATATCACAAGGCTCTAATGAAAGGACCTGTGATACCTGAACTACTGGTGGTATTAATTGGTACCTGTATATACAAAATTGCTCTCCAGACTTATACTATTTACATTTAACACTCGATAGCGTGAGCTTATTTGGTACAGCGCCATCTATGATTGGACTAATAAAACTTTTATTAATTAATTATTCTATCGGTCATGAACAATAACAGATGAAGATGTTTTTAACAAAATGTTCATTTAATACATAGTGTTGTGCAGAAATCGTTATTTCTTTACGTTATTGTCACCTCAGTTCGAAAAAAAAGAAAGGTAGAGCGCGACGCGTATTTAGAAAGTAAAGCATTTATTCGGTTTACTATTTGAAATTCTAAATCGGAATTCTATATATATGTATGGAAATCGATAATATTGACATGCAATACTTAGCCGCCACCTAATGTGAAAAGCATTAAAATATCTTATGTTGAAAGCTAACGAAGTTCAACACTACGACGCACGCAAAAATTGAAACGTTCTGCAAATGCTTCACCCGATTGCTTGGATGAACAACATCCATAATTCAAACTGTCAATGCTGTTCGTGTAAGCGATTTTTACAACATCACTATGTGAGTGCAAAAATAATTGTCGAAGGTGAGAAATGCGAAGAGTAACATCGTTTTAAATATACGTATGTAGTCCGGCCTTCAAAGAGACCGAACTCATCGGACTATCACTTAGTGTGAAAAACATCAGTGATATGATATATTTAGACGATATTTAGTAATAACGCTGTTGGGAGTGTGGCAAAATGCCACGAACGATAGATTTTCAAACTAGGATCTTCGTGAATTGGAAATGAGATGCGTTGTATTAATACAATTGTGATTGATATAGCAAGCCTTGTAATTACTTATTTTACACAAGTACTTTAGTCCATCATCCTCAATTCAGTGTATAGTAATTGCAGTCAAAACTATGATTATTTAGAATCATTATCAAACATTATTTGTTTGATAAGTTGATAAGTCGGACAGCGATAACTATACGTCAAAATACTTGTCATTGATAAACGGCTAATCGCAGTAATACTGGGCATAGCTAAGATAATTTTTCTTTTAGCCGACGGCAACTGTAAGAACTATTATTATATTTTATGAAATGAGAAAATAAAGTTATGCAATGTTATTAAATAATAATTGTTTCAAATTCGCGATTCTTTAAGTTTAAATATTATTAATTTAATTATTTTTTTATCGAGTACTCATCCACTTTGTGAGTTGAGGTTAGATGTTGCGTGCTTAGATAGACTAGAAAGTTTCTGTAACTTGGTTTGCATATTATTTTAAAAATTAAAGGATTATGATAATGCATGATGCAGTAGAAAAAAATTGTCATTGCTTAAATCGTATGAGTTAACTTATTAAGTCTAACGTCGTAAATTCTAAACCAGACACTGCCTCTGTTTTTTAGGCTACACAATAATAAAAAGTCAACTCCTTACTGCGTAATACACAACAGATAAACAAAAAGATAATTTAAAAAATAATTATTATTATAAAAATTAATAATTAACATAATTAAATAATTGTAGATTTGGACACTTCCTCGATAACAATAAGTATTATAATAAAATTTTCGAAGAACACCCCTTGCAATGTTTAAAATAGGTATAGATAAATAAATTTGCATGAATGGAGAACTGAAAGGTTAACGTGAATAAATAAGAGATATTTCAATTTTTATATATTGTATTAAGGCATAGGTCTTAAAGGCTAAAGGGAGTTAGACGGCTTAGTTCAATATTCATGGCCATTTTCCTAACACGCGGCACTTCATTGATGTCTGGCACGAAATGTACTTGACACCTTTAACTACTTTAAGTAGGGGCTGAAAATATAATTGAAATGTTCGGTAAACCGTATGATTTTACAATCAACGCTTATAAATTATTGTTGTACTGTTTTAATCTCATAAAGTAGTTTTTACATTATTTCAAGTCCACGTGGGTTTGTTTGTTCGTTTCGTGTTGAGTTAAACATTAAACAAATAAGATACTGGTGGCTTGGATTATGGTGCTATTTATGGTGCACTTGTTTTGATTATAATAAGGTCGGTTGTATTATCGTTAAGTTACCGACTTTCACGCTTTTACCTTAAGAAATCAGGTCTCATATATGGACATATAACAGGTTTCATGCTTAGCAGTGCGAAGTAAATTTAATAATTTTTTTACTGAGAAAAAATACGTGAGCGAATGGCGTCAAACTTTGCGTTCTCACAAATGTATTCTTTTTTAATTTAATTTATTTTATTAAAATTTATATTAAAATAATAAATAAAAATATAACAGCAAAATCTATTATTACCTTTAGACTTCACTTTACCTCATAGATGTTAGTAGTATGGATGGGGTTTCTAACGATTAATAATAATTATAACGTGTTTTAATTATTTTCACATTAAACATTTACCTTAAAATTTAAAAATTAAATTCAAATAAGAATCAACATTTTACTCGTTGACCTGCTTTGCACCTAAGAAAATATAGGCAATTTAAAATTAATATGAATTTCAGTTAAGAACTTCTGTTTAGAAACATGAAAAACCTTGACGTTAGAGCTTCTAAATTATATTCAACTCAATGACCTTCCAAGTACTCTTATGATAAGGCACATTAATAATTTTCTAAATGAAAATGCGAGGTAAAATTTAAAAAGGCACAACAATTTATGTTTATAAATGTGTGTGATACGCACGAGAAACGAATTCGCATACGGTTTTGTCGTTAAATTTTTTTTTAATACTCGTATATAATAAACAAGCGACCTATTACTATACTACTATACTACCACTGCTTGGCAGAAACCTCCTCCCTCCTTTTGAAGAAAAGGTTTCGCGTTTGATTCACTATGGTGCTCCGGGTTGGTTCTCTACAAATTCTCCAGTACATGAAAGTTTCCTCATGATGTTTTGATTCACCGATAAATTGTTAATATCAATCCTCGCCATTAAATATATATGCTCACCAAAAAATTTGAACTTCAGAGTAACAACAACTTAGGTCACTTTCTCAAATGTATTTAAACAACAATACTTAAACAGAATTATATGCATTTCTTTCGCGAATGGGCCAGTCAAATAGTCAGTAATGTGCCATGATCAGGGTTAATATATTATTTTTCAATATACATACTTATAATCCTAGGTTTCAGTTATATTTCACCACGATGAACAATATACCAAGTACACTTAAAGATACGCGTTATTGTGATTAGATTATATCTCACTGAACTGATATGTTAGATATCAACTAATTTAGAAATTCTATTTAATACGAAATTTAAAGCAATACACTAACAAACACGGCCAAAGTTTCATTAGTTAGAGACCTATTTATTGTTTACCATACGTATACTTACCTACTTGATCCACGACAACATATAGGCGATAATATTATAAATGTGAGAGTGTCTGTCTGTCTGTTACGCTTTCACAGCTAATTCACTAGACCAATATTAATGAAATTTGCATAATAAAAGCTTATACACCGAAGTAGCTTATATAAAACAAAAAAAACTTTCAGGAACAGGGAAAGAATACATAATGCATTATTGATGGTAGTTAAGCCCTTAAGTTGGAGCGAATAAAGTCGGGGTACCACTAATATAAAATAATTGGCTCTATCTGCATGACTGCATTGACTTCAATTTTATGCAGAAAAATGTTATTATTAATAAAAACTGTAAAATATTAGTAGGCATACTTATTAGCTATAATAATTTATACACGAGAACATTTTTTGTTAGTAGTATTTACAAATCTTATCTTACTTACGAGAGTAAACTCAGATTTTTTTACTCATCATCAAATAATCATTTTGTAATATATTATATTATTTTAATTATTCAGATTTTCTATTTTACGTTTATAGTCACCCACGCTATCTAAATCTGATAATGTCCTGCGCTATAACATAGTATGGCTGTAAAATGCGCCACAAGTCTTAAACGATTTTATCCGCATTATAAATATTCAAATGTGTTGCGGCAAGTCTATGTCTAACAACTATTTTTTAACTATAGTAACAGAATATAGTTCTTAAAAACTTACAATATAATCAAAAATATTATATTTATTTTTATTTTTTAGTTAAATAGAAGCAGATTAAAAACTGTCATTTAAGTGTTAAAGCTGTTACCATTTGTAACGAAGTCAATTCTAATAAGATATACATAATTCTGTTCTATCGTTTCATGTCCGGTTGGGTTATTGTTTATTATAAAAGTAGCTAAATTGTAAAATAATTGTTGCCCTTATATAATGTACAGAAACCTTGTATATTGATCATTAGTCATCGATCATTAGTTGACACATTTTAATGTTTGAATGTAAACATCAGTCACTCTTTCTATTGATTCAGTATTTTCAATATTCCTAAAGCAAACGTCGTTTCGATGTAGACAACAAGTTCCGTGAACACCAAATGAATGCAAGTGTTTACCGAGTCTACTTTATGCATGTATATTTCAGAAATGTAGAAATGTCACTGACGTCATATAATTGTTTCCATGAATAAAAATTTGTTGAAGAGTGAATTTTTAGCAGCGTTGCTTCGAACGTTAGGTGGGCGGCAGAGGAGGAGGGGCGAAGGAGGGGTTGCAGTGGAAGCTACCAAGTGTAAAAACCGCGCTAAAATTTGTTGCTATTTCGTTTTTAAGTAATTCATAGAATTAGGCTTTACTTTACGGAGATCCATTACGATGCTTCTGCGCTCGCCCGCCCTCCCGGTGACGCTGTCAAAGCCTTCAAAATGTCCGAAAAAAAAACGGAGATCCATAATACAAAAGTAATAATAAAATTATTTATTTATAATCCGCGATAAAGTAAATAGAAAATCGCAAAGTTTTAAATATATTTTTTTCTTTTTTTAAATTTTTCATTCCAAAGCCTACTTACTTATTAAAGGGAAATTCTGTATTTTCACGTCTCGTACTTAATGTAAATTGAGGTACCTAGTCAATATCGGCCAGTTAAGATAATCTATAAAATTTTGTGTCGCAGTGTTAGTTATCATACTCCTCCGAAACGGCTTGACCGATTTTTTTGAAATTTTATATACTTATTCAGTAAGTCTTAGAATCGGCTAC
Source organism: Morpho deidamia (assembly GCA_947086505.1). Lineage (NCBI taxonomy): Eukaryota > Metazoa > Arthropoda > Insecta > Lepidoptera > Nymphalidae > Morpho > Morpho deidamia. Next base: position 8,616,310 of record CAMTZC010000007.1, on the reverse strand, counting down.
TATCTATTTTTCATACCACTGAGTGATGAGGGCTGTCCACATTTTAGCAAATTTTTTTGGACAATTTCTTAATATTTTTATAATGTACACTCATCATCATTCTCCTGCCCTTATCCCACTCTAAGTGGGGTCGGCACAACATGTTACAAACATGTTGTCATATGATTTGGCTACGTATTTTACGACCGGCCGCCTGCCTGACGTCAACTTACCTTAGTCGCCTTTTACGACACCTCGGTAAGAAATGAGGGTGGTCTATTCTATGTAGCCGGATACCACATGGCAAGTTTTTATAATGTACACTATAAATATTATAATGCCAAACAAAATTTGCCTGGTTAGCTAGTAAATATATAATATCGTCTGAAAATTCATATTTACTGGTTGTTATTAAGTATCCCGTAACGCATTGTGCGCTATAAATCTTCACAAATTTTAGTTATAAATAAGAATAGTTTAAAATTTGATTTAAAATTATATTGAATATTTGTTGAAGGTAAAAATGTCTTACATTGAGATCTACAACGAGAACATCCGTGATTTGTTAAACCCCAGTTTGGGACCATTAGAGTTACGTGACGAAGGAGGCAGCGGACCGCCCGTTGTCGCAGGATTAAGCGAGGTAATCGGCTTATAGTGTTATAGCTTATCTATAATAAAATATGTTATAGTAATTAGTGCTTATTTATAATTAAAACAATAAGCCTCAAAGAAAAGACTATTAACTTAATAAAGTACGTTCAACGAGTTTAAAAAAGTCGGCGAGTGACTTATCAAAGATTGACAGAATGTAAGCATTTTTTTTACATAATAAATGATAACTAACAACGATTTTCTAAGTAAAACGCACTTGGAAAGTACATGTAAATGACTTCTGACAAACATAAGTCTTAAAACAAATGAATAAGGTTCACATTAGCACGGGTACTCAAATATTTTCTATGAACATTTTAATAAGACTATAATGGATTGAGAGAATACAAACCATAGAATAGCGTGACTAAGTTACTGTTGTTCGATAATTTAGGATAAACGTGTCACGGTATTTGATATACCTATAAAACTATTCAGTAATGTCATGAACATTACGTTATAAGAAATTTCTACTACCATTTAATACGAGAAGAGAATATTTCTCATACTCGTATAAACTTGTACAACGTATAACACTTTACAATAATACAGTTAAAAAGTAAGACAAATTTATATATCACCATACCTAAATACAACGCTGTTTGAAATTTTCAGAAGTCCAATATATTATTACGTGCGAATGTTGTACTTCTTCATAGTACACGTGTTAAAATAAGTCTACGAGTACCTCATGTTCTGTATATTATGTAAATAAGACACAGACAAACAGACATTTCCAGTGACGTTTGAATAAAAATGTTTTTTTATCATATGATATTAGGTTACTTAGTGACTCAGCGATATCTTTATCATTTCTGTTATATCGAATGTAATAAAGATAATATGTTGAATGTCAGGTGCGTGCCACTGACGCAGCCCATGTCGCTGAACTCTTGGCGAAAGGCGATCGTGCTCGTACAGCGGAATCTACACACGCGAACTTACAATCGTCACGAGGACATGCTTTACTAAGGTCGGCTCATGTTTTTGAAATAAAAAAACACCTGCACTCTACTCATTTGGGACACGTATATAAGATGCGACATATCCACAGAAATTTTTGATATAAGCTTATATGCTCGAATTATCTTCATTCCCTTTATTTTGTAATGATCATCTAGATGTGTAGTTTAATGACAAAAGCATACAGACGGGATAGCCCGTAAATGCAGATTTTGTTTACTGAAATTTTTATGTATATGTCGGCGCAGTTCCATCGACACAGTCTTTATTATCCATATTTACGTATAAGATGGATATAGAAAGAAACTTAAAGCAAAGAAGATTCACTTTTATTAGGAAGGAGGGAAGGTTTGGTTTGGTATGGTTTAGTTTGGTTTGGGTGTTTTTTTAATATCTCATCATTCGGGCAGAGTAGCATCTTACTCAACGACTTAATGTCAAAATGATGCATATCTAACATCAAGCAGTCTTAATTATTAAGCAACAAACAATCCCGCCATTTTTCCCTCTTGCGTCATAGCGTTTTTTCAAGACGTGTTGCGTAATTCAAAAAACATTTCCCCCGACGCTAGTAGAGCTTCTGCGCTCTACTTTCTGCATTTCGCTACCACGACGATGCTTCTGCGCTCGCCCGTCCCGCCCGGTGACGCTGTAAAAGCCGTTAGGGCTAACAGCATACAGTCAGTTCCAAAAAAATTAAACCATTTAGTTAGGATTATATTAACATTACGGTAAACATATAGATAAAAATCATTTTATGTTGTTATAATTAATTTTATACAATAATAATTAATAATAAATAATAAAATTGACTATAAATTTATTGTATCACGCAAATGGCTAACCGTCCATATTTATATGTAATTAATTGATATGATTTGTATAGTATTAGCGTATAAGTTTTTTAATTTAAGACTTATCTATCTGTCTATCTTAAATGGTACATTTTTGTTGTTTATAAAAAAACATTTTTTGAATAATAAAATAAAATATATGTATTGTTTGTTATATTTAATTTATCTTTAGCGCGACTACAGCGATAGGCACAATACTCGTTTTTTTTCATCTTCAATTTAATTCATCATCATTCGTCAACTCTGGCACTTCTTTTTTTGTTGCACATCAATACCATAATCTATCTATCTTTTTTCGATTTCCCTCTGGTCATTTATCAATCCACATTCATATTTTGACTCTTTTGGTCTTAACCTTTTTCTTTTTAGCGTGTCTGTGAGCAAATCTGTAACGAAAGGAGTGCAACGTGGGCGGTTATTTCTCATAGACCTGGCAGGATCCGAACGAGCTGGACTTCGTGCCCGACGACTGGAAGGCGCGCATATTAATCGCTCGTTGCTTGCCCTAGGCAACTGCATAATGGCTCTTTCCGGAGGCGCGAGGTAGGTAAACGCCGTGTTTTTAAGTCTCGTAGGGATACGGTAAATCCAATAGAACGGCATATGAGTTTAAGATGAAACGGCCGGCCCTAAATATTTTTGTTCACAATATTTACGAAAGGGTTGCGAGGAAAACCTTTTTTTACACAAGGAAACCCTTTATGCATCTGTACCTTGGGAGAACTAACTGCTTTAGTTTATTGCTATTTACAATTCAATGTGTACTTTACAGTGAATAGAAACATCGCAAAGAACTCTTTTATATTTTGGAAGGATTTTCTGATTAAGTATAACCAAACAGCTCTCGATTCAATAGATATAGTACTGAGGAGCCTTTACGCAGATATGATATTAACAAACTAATACTTGTGTCATATCTAGGTACGTGAACTACCGTGATTCGAAACTGACGCGATTGTTGCGAGAGGTACTCGGTGGGCGTTGTCGAACAGCAATGGTAGCGCATGTCTCACCTGCGGCTATGCACCGCGATACCACTCGCTCTACCCTCCACTACGCGCAGCGCGCCTCCGCTATCACTAATAAGGCTAGTAACCACAGATCTTTTCTTCGAGGTAACTCGTATATGATTATAGTGTGATGACTAATATATATTGACTTTAATATATTCCCTTTTCAGGTCTGTTGTGATCGCCACTTACGATGTCGCCGTTAAAATGTGTTTTTAATTTGCTATTTGCTCTATGTATATTTGCATCGGACAAAGTTCGTCTTTTTAAATATTAATCTCTTTGTATATTAAGTTTGCATACATGCAAAGGTGGTTTCTACCTCGTTAAGTTACAATTTCTTTTGTCATATGACAATTGTACTCTACTTATAGATTGCTATGCATATTTTACTCTATTTAAAGATTTAGTTTCTTTTTGTTTTTTTTTTCTTTTTAGAATAAAGCTATTTAACGTTATCATCATAATAATTATTTCCTACATTCCTACAGTTTCGAGTCATTCAATAGTTACTTTTAATAACTGTTTAAGATATTTATCAAATGACATACTTGTAATTAAAAATTATTATTTTATATCAGAGGATAGATTATTCAATGCTTTTAATTCGTGTTATTTATATATATATAATTATTAATTATAAGTCTCGATCTGATGTGATCTTTACCAATTATCGTTGGTCAAATAATACTTTATAGTTATAGTGGAATCACTTTCATGAAATATCGATAACCTTATCGGCTTTGTCCTTTAATGGTTGTTTTCTATAGACGTTTATGAGTTATAAACATAACTAAATCTGCGAAAATAAGTGAATGGATAATCTATTCTTTGCATTTCAAATTTATACTTACCTTTTCGTTATATTTTTTGCTAATACTTAAATATTTAGATAGATATAATATACATGAGTTTAAAGCAATGTTGCAATAGATTGTAAAAATGTCTCAAATGTGCATCCACATTTTGGAGATGTAGATATCTTTTTGATAGACACCAGCCTGAATTAAAATCAGTGTCGTAGTAAACACGAAGAATGATTTATGTTTGTTGTACTGTCAATGATATCTTTATTTATTGAAAAGTGTTATTTATAAAATAAAAGCAGATAAAAATGTCAGTTCTAAATCTAGTTACCACCCGTAACGAGATAAGATGCCTCCCTGAGAGCATTATTATTTAATCTTATTTTTGAACTAATGGTCACTAATGGTTATTTAAAAATCAAAATTGTTGTTATATTTGTCCCAGTAACTGTTGTCTTTATCTCTTTCTTTATAAAGACGACTTTTGGTTCGTAGTTCTTGTCCATTGATTGCTTTACAGATACTTTTTTTCTTCTTCTACTACACCTACAATCTTTTCAAGGGAATGTAAAACTATTTTACAAAACAGGAAGCTATTTAAGAAAGCATTTGTTACTGTCGACATCTCTGAACAATGTATCTGCTAAGAATGAATTGCTACACTGATTAGTTCGAGTAAGATCTAACCTTAGTATAACCTGGTAAATTAACGAGATGTTGACTCAGGTGTCCGGGCAAAAAACGAAAGGATTTGATTTCTAGTTTGAGGATAGATAAAGGACTAGACTTGATAGGGCCAGATGACACATGATGCGAAGTCATCAAAAGAATCTAGTATACATATAAAGTATTATAATAGAGACATGCAGTGTGACTGCTTTCTTTGAATGTAATAATATTATAAGTAAATTATTTCAGGTTGAACGGGAATTGATTGAAACTCCAATGCACTTATCTCAATATCGCACTGTGATAAACGAGCTGAGAGAAGAGATTGCGCGCCTCAAGACTAAAATGAAAGATGACCGGACTAAGTAAATAACTTATTGTTGAAATACTCGTACCATTCTATTTTTCTTACAATCATGTGCTTATTATAAGCAATATAATTTATAGTATGGTTTTGAATTCGAATTATAAACGCTCAATACATTCTACGTTATATTATATATATATTTATAGGATATTATTGTAAGATCCATTTATTTGCAAACTAGCGGTTCGGCTACGCTTTGCTGTGGCTCAGTCTGGTTTCAATCTTCCCTTGAAAGAAAACTGTCATTAACAGTAAAAAATACTCCGATCGACACCAAACTTTACAGGAAAAGCTGCTGGGTCAATCTAAAGATAATGTGAAAATTTCATTAAGTTTACTTCTCGTTAATAAAATTAAGTTACAAACTTTCTATAGTATAAATAATTTTCCTGTAATTTAGTTCCGATAACTTCATCACGTAACAGGAACAGAGAGGAGCAGCAGAAACTAGATGACACCATAACTAAAGAAGAATCAGAGGAAAAAAGTGTCCACCTAAAATCTCTTCGCGAAGCGATTGTCTCTACGTTCAAGCAGCAGATGCGATTGCGTCGACGTCTTATGGAGTTAGATAGCCATTTGCTAGGACTGGCTCTTGATGCAGAACGTCAGCACGCTGCCATTTCACATTGGGAAGCGCGTTTTAACAGACTCTATAAGCCAATAAGCTTTACAGGCTCGAGGCTTAGTACGCAACAGAGTTACAGGTATTTACTATTGAATTGAAAAATTGACAAATTATATTTTTTCAAAACATATGATTGAGCTGTGATAGCCCAGCGGTGAGACCGTGCGACTCTTTCGAGGGAAACACGAGCTCAAACCCGGGCAGGCACCAATGAGTTTATCTATTAAAACTCATATGTCTAATTGATAATTGCAATTTACCACACGCTTTTCGGTGAAGGAAAACATCGTGAGGAAACCTGCATATCTCTAGAGAATTCTGCTGATATGTGTAACCTACCAATCCGCATTGGAGCAGCGTGGTAGGTCGTAGCTCCAACCTTTCTCTCCAGAAACGGAGAGAGGAGGCCTATTCCCAGCAGTGGGATTGTAACAGGCCGTTATTTTACTTTTTATATGGTTGTTAATAAGATAGTTATTTAATTATTTTTTTTTACGATAAGACTAGCACTTGGCTTATATCTCGTCTTATGGAAAGCGAAAGATGCAGCCTAAGATGGACCGCGCTTGCCAATGAAGTGCATATTCACTACTTTTTGATGTTCTGCAAATCGTAGGAGTCCGGGAAGATAGATGAAGGAAGAGCATTCCACACTTTAGCAGTACGCATCAGAAATGATAGGCTGAAGTACTTTGTACGAATTTTTGGTAGTCCTGTTGTAAAAATTATATTATAATAGCTTATTCTGCAACTAAATATTATTTAAACGTTACGCTCATTTCTCAGACTAGCTACCTGACTATCACGGAATGCTATCTTTCAGGCATTACTTATAAGCGCACTAAAAATAATCAGAAAAGGGCCAACATTTTTCCAACACAATTCGTTCGTTCTTCGAATCTTGGTGTATATAAGAATTTATTTAAAATTTACCTTATATCATTTATTTTATATTATACAAAATCGTTGCTCTAATATAAAGTGTTAATGTTCAGTAAAAAGTAATATGCAACAATCGGAACAGAACGCAATTCCGATCTTTAACGATTAAAAAAGTTTTAACAACATAAACCTATTTTAATACAGATTTTCATATGATTGTCATAAAACGCCCTGAAAAATATAAAATGATGTATTTTTAAATTTAAACTATCGTGACACCGTAAGCGTCGCATGCCCAAAGTTCATTGGTGCATTCGACGAAGAAGACCAGAGTGACATGGAACACTCGGAAGACGCGCGACCATCGCCGCAACCGTCTCCCCCCCCCCCTCCCCAGCCACCTACGAGGCGCGTCCAGCGAGCTGCTGCACGCAGTTGTGTAAAGAGCTCATGAATAAGTGCCCCAGACGGGTTCGAGACTAGTCGGGCTAATCCGATAAAATTAGACGTGAGTATAGCCGGTATCTATATTAACTAAAAATGATGAATCTTTAATTAGGGGTGGAACAGGTAGTACAAGCAGTGTTGGTAGCGAACGTGCAGAGGCAGAGGTAGCAGTGGAACAAGCATGGGCTGAGCTTGCGGCTGTTGAGCGCGAGCAAGAAACTGCACGGACGGAGCGACATCGTGTCGAACGGCAGTTGGAGCAGGTTCGATTGAGGGGCGCTCAGCTGGAACAGGTAAATAGTTAATAGTTGAAAGGAACAGAGAATAGGGCTTCATAATATCAACGACTGGGGATCCAGTGATTAATAAATACAACACGCGAAAGAATTCGTTGCTAAATAATATCGTCTGGTTCAAGTGAGGGTGTAAACAAAATAATGTCAGAAGAACTTGGGAACGAAGACATCGCCTCTCTCCCGTCCGTTAGTCCGTCTGAAACTTAGATAAAGGTCTCGATTTTATCGAGATATGTCACGTATGTTTATATATTCATTGGTATAAATTTCAAAATTTTACAAAACGAAAAGAAAATATTTTACGAAATAAATTCAAATTCAAAATATTCTTTATTCAAGTTAACTTGTAAACTTAATGATGCTGATGCTTTTGAATCGTCAACATCTACTGCTGGTCCGGAAAGCTGTTCCTACCGAGAAGAACCAGCTACTTGTGGTTCCTCTCGGCGTTTGCTCTTTCCAAAGAATAATTCTTATTACTAGTTACATATTGTAATTAATGTCTTGTACAGGATCGAAGAGTAGCTACATATATTCACGCATTCTTATCATCTAAGTTATCCTCAATAGTATAGAAGGCTTTCTGTCTATTAGCCTTTTTTAAATAGAATTTTTAAACTTTTTCAATGATAATTTTAAAGTAGAATGCGGAATTTTATTATAGAATCTTATACCCAAACCCAAAAAAAGACTTATGTACTTTTGCAAGCCGCAAAGCAGGATACGAAAGCTTGTCTTGTTTTATATTAAAAAAAAAAAAGTTGGACGCCTCTTTGGCGTTTAGGTTAGTACAGTTTTCACGCGAGCACAAATTTTACGTTTTTTTACTAATTTTCTGTCTAGCTGTGATTTCATCCTTAATTATTGATCATTACTTTCCCATCAAATACAAAATTGACACTGAAGAGGTGAAGATAGTAGTAGAAGTTTCATTTTATGCACTCACAGGAACTGCCAGCGCACATCGAGAGTGGTCCAGAGCGTGAGGTCCTGGCACTTGTGTGCCGCGTCCACGAGTTAGAAGCCGACAAGTTGGCGCTGCAGGGCGAGCGAGCTGCACGTGCGCACGAACTGCGACGGCGGGACCTCGCACTGCAAAGACGCGACGCCCAACGGAGACTCACCGACGAAATCATTACACGACAGCGACGGGCGCTCGAAGGTAACACTGTATTAAGACGCGAAAACAGTCTTTTCTTTATAGGAAAACCCATTATGGATCGTCACGGGTATATCGGATTCATACCGACTTATAACCTGACAGTGCACCACCACACTGCTGGTGACGGCGCATTGGTGACGTTGGACACATTGCCCCCATTGCATCGGGAGCACCGGATGCATCAACTGCCTCGGGGACCTTTTCAGGTGGTCGTCCGATTAAGCCCGTTAGGGTGGCATGCGAAGGACTTCGGCAAGTCATCTGCGCCCCGCTATTCGCGGCGGATCGGATCCAAGGACTCGACTTCCCAAATCCGCCCCGCCGCCTCCTTCCGAGAGATCACGTCCTCTCAGAAGGAAGCCACGCTGCTCACGATCTCTTCTCGACCATCATGGCACAAACCATGGCGGGAAAGGAAAGATCGTACCCCACTTGTGCCACGCGCTCCGCCCGCTGAACCGCCCAAACGTGACAGTCCGCGAGCGTGGCGAATATAGTCTCACCTAGTGATAGTTACTTAGTATAAGATAACAAAGAAATAATTAATAAGGTGATAAAAGTGAAAGAAATAAAAATAGTAGTTAATATTAGTAATAAATCTATAAAATAGTTAGATAGTTACACATAATGCGACATAAAGCGACTATATAATGACGGTATATTGTCGTCTTATGTACTCGTACATAGCATATTACTCGACGATATTACAGTACTCGCTAGCAACACTCTATACGATTTCTCGAGCAGGTAATGACTAACGAACTTCGACAACATAGGTAACATAAAAAAACAAATTACAAATTCGTTAACATATTCGTAACGATCAAATGAAACAAAAGTCAACAAATATATATACGTATATATAGTTTTTATTTTAAATGACGAATAATAAAATTGTTTTACAGAATATGGTATTGGTGTCCAGCCAGATTTATCACAGTTGTACGAACTTTACCAGCAAGAAATACATGCTTCCACCTACGCGGAAAGTAACGAGTATTATTCGCCGTATCGCCTGCCACCTATTTCGTCCAGGTTTTTATATTTTTTATTATAGTGGTAGGATTGCTCGGTAATTAATATAGGCGTATTAAACGACGATATTGTTGAACTTGTAAATAACATAGGTGTTAGTTTATAATGTTGAACTGAATAAAGTACATAGTTCAAAGTATGTAGACTCTAAATCAAATTGATGAAATTTGAAACTAGTGATTAAAAATATATCTCGTGGTATATTATCTATATTATTTTGGAGATTATCCTAAACTACGTTAAGGCGCTGAAGAGAGCCAAATAGGGTGACTTTAAACACGTTTTTAACAAAAGCTATAGGGATGACGATTACAAGAAAAATATATGTTGATATACATCATATCTCAGAGAGAATGTAAGATTTCAAAACACGATTACGATACTTTTTTTCGATAAAAAAAATTGGTAAATAGACCTCTGATTTTTACTTTGATCGTAAATATCTCTAATATTTATCAACAAAAATTGGTAAAATTAATAAGACTAATAAATCATTATAATATAAAGAGAATGTAAGATTTAAATTTTGAATTAATTAAGATATTTCATTCAAATTAAATATTTTTTAGAAAATAGCAAAACTGAAACGAGTCATCGTCTCGCTTCTCTTTTACATCTACGAATATAGACAGTGACCGCTGAGGCGCGCTGCTATACGGACGTGTGTCGCTAGCTGCCGCCTTTTGTGACTATTCCTTGTTGATAATATGTCGTTTTTTAGGTGTTTAGTTATAGTTTCAGCATACTTAGTTTTATAAGATTAATTAGACATAAGTTTTTTAAATAAATTGTACAAAAAAAGTTTGGATAAAATAGTGTACACCTACAATGGGTGTTAAAAAATTAATTTTGTCGCTACGCCGTCGCAGAAATTGTGGGCGTGGCTTATATGCCGAAATCTGAATTTGCGCCAGCTCTGTTCAGCGCCTTAATACAAGTTTTTTTTAGTGTTTCGGAAATAACATGGTCGGAAAGCTCAAGTGGTTCAGGCCGTGGTTCCAGCTCGGGATCAGGAGGAACCATGGCGATCGACACTCACTTACCTCAGCTCGCACCCACACCTCGACCTCGCACAAGATATAGGTAGCTATATATTTTTTAAGTTATCATAAAATACACTTAAAATGCACCCAAAGAGGGGTAGTCTAAAGCGGGCCTGTCAAAACATTAACTTCATAAATTTTCAAATAAAGTACCTAATTTTACTTTTAAATACATGATTAACTATTGAAGAATAATAATGAGACATATACGAGGTAATGTCCTTCTTTTCGTTGGCGTTGCGCCCAAGGTTTGACAAAATCGGCTTACGAATTCAGTGCGGAATTGCAACTAGTATTGTTAAAAACCGCATGATCTATTTATAAATTATTACAAATTACAAAATACAAGTAAGTAGGTATATAGCAAAATGCGTTGGTCTAATGGTTGAAATACATGACCATGTTTTGCGAGTTTAGTTAGACTTCGGGCAGTTAAAATTTAGCTTTTGTCGAAAAACTAGCTTGAAAAAATGTTAGGTATATATTGTTATCTGTTCCTATTAAACAATTTGTTCTTTGTCATTTCTTGTCCAATGTTGCCCTTAGTCTGGTTATGAACTATACATAGGTATAAATTGATTTTTATGATTTGTATGCTTTGGTATGTTTTTTAACGTGTCGTGTCAAATTTTCATTCTTTTGTTTATAAAATTTGTTAACATGCATAATATACGATACATAAGATGATCAAGTCTTGTCATATCGTGACTTCCATAATTTTTAAGGCTAATACCATAATTAATGTAAATTTTGTACTTCCATGCAATTTTTAACTTATATTGTGAAATAAAAAAACATCAAACGCGAATTTCATAATACAAGAAAGTTATATGATATCGTCGCATTATTATATTAAAATTATTAAAAGGTTGTAAAATGTAAAGGACCTAAATAGCAACGACCAAAAACAATAAAGATATATTGCAACTTCTTTGAATTGAAAAAAATAAGACTATAATGATTATATTTAGGTTAATTATCGAATAAATGAATTATGATCACATGTTTATTAATCTTTTTTCAGCGCTATGACTCTCAAGCGTTATTCCAGCGATGATAGTCTTGTTGTTACAGCACCACGTGGAAATGATAGAGCGGCGCCTTGAAATATTTTTAAGATTAAAAATGGTCTTTTTCCTAAAATGCCTCATGTAATTGAGGGTGTATTATGATTGGAGGGCAAGAAGTTAAATTTCATTAGTGTCTGCCGTAGAGATTTGCTGGAATTAGCACAAGAACTTAGAAACGTACAAAATTATACTGGAAGGAAATGTTCATGAATGAAATAATGTTCATTTTTAATTTCAAAATGAAAGGCTTTCAAAAGTTTATGAAATAAGGCATTACTGTGCGGCGAATATCCATTAAACAAAAGTTTAAAAAAAATCTATTATTCCGCGATAAAAGAAAATAGAAAGTATATTTAATCCTAAGTGTAGTGTAGTATCCTCCTTCATATAGAACTAATATTAGCGAAATCCTGTTGGCCCTCAGGCGTAGGAATAAAGTGTACACCATAGACCTAAAGTAAAAATATATGTGAATAATAAAAAAAATGTATGTATTATATTTTAATATATAAAGGTTATATGTTTTTGTGTCAGAAAAAAAGTATTTAATAGATGTTGTGTTGGTTGTGCTATGATATTTATAAATGTAATTATGATTATATAATAAAATAAAAGAAAGAAAAAATAAGCATCAAGCTAAGAAAAATTATTTTAGAAGTAAAAAAGTCGTTTATAATTTTTTTTTAAATTGTTAATTGCATTCGTAGGTAAAAATAAAAGTATAATAGTAGTTAAAAATTATATAAATAAGATATATTTCATACGTAAAATTATACAGATAAGATATATCTTATATGTACAATTTTTAGCATATATTAACCAAAAATTATACTGTGTTTGATGAATATACCAATCCCGATTAGTTTTAACAACTTCGGCAAGTACGTTTATTAATCTGTGTATACGCATAATTTAAATAACTTTAATAAAATAACGTTACTAAATAACGTTAATAAAAATAACTTTTAAATAATAAGTACAATTATTAGATAATTTATGTAACTTGTCGTGTTATACGAATTGTTGTTGCAAAAATATTATTAAAAAAGTTATCGAATGCAACAATTGTATTCATTCCAGTTGTTAACAAAATAAAGTTGATGAATTATTTATATTAGTTTCTTATGTTTCACTGTTTTATCAATAAAACTAAATTTATTATTCTTATTATTGTTTCAATTGGTTTCACTCTTAAAATATTTTATAGGGACTGTATGTTAAAAAAAAACGATTTAGAAAATATGTTTAAAAGCTTTACTGAGATATTTCTTATCATATTCAATAAATAGTATTCAATTTAATCGATAATATGCCTCGAAAATTTTTGTAGATTCTTTTAAACTTAAATTTACTCTTAAGTATACATGTACTTATATCATTGGTTATATATTGTTATAGCTATTTATATTCAGTTTATTATAAAACTTCTGCATAGTCTAATTTTGATAAAATATTTTATAAATTAGGATTCGACACAAGATTCTCAAGGAGAGTTAAAAACACGTATATTTCCTTTTATGTACATACACTACTGTAAAATAACATTATCATATTTAAATTCTTATATATAAAATATAAATAATAAATACTATTCATAACTCGTTCACTTATTGTCTATGAAATCATATACTAGATTTGACTATATTGTACTCGTAATTATTAATTACTAAAAATCCATTACAGACTATTTTTTTATTTATGGCCAAAAAATTTATTATTTTTGTAGAGTAAACAATGACAAGTATTAACATAAGATGGAAATTAGAAACATCAGATCCTTATTTTAATAAAATGGCATATGAAGCGTTTTAAGTACCGAACTAATTAAAAATCTAACAACGTATTTACTCAACTACCTTGAATATTCTCTTTTGACATCGCGACGACTTATCACACAGTTTAGGTGCATTACAAAAAAGACAGCAATAATATGATCAATTACTGACTTTTTGCGCTTAATTCGACTAGACCTTCAAAGGCGACAAAAACGTTCGTTAAAAAAAGACATTTAAGAAAACATTCGAGAGAAGATTTTGTGGAGCAGAATATTTTACATTGAAGAAATTTTTTAAAAGTACCTATATTTTCCTGAATAATTTTAAATAGAATTACAATTAAAAGATTTCTCTATATTGTCGTTATGATGACACAAAAATAGGAACACATTCCTAAAAGGTTGGATACGTATATCAACTAGTTCTAGTAAGTTCATTCAAAATGGAATTGGGGTCAAGACTGAGATTGTCCGTTTTGTCGTCATTTGGCACGTTTGTTTTTATATACCGTCATGCTTCATAGGAAATTGACCGATCACCTTCACTGTATTACATCAGTATTAATTATTGCAATGGTAATAATCATTCTTTTGACCGTATTTAAAGCAAATTAAGGTACCATTTTACCTTAATTCGCTCTAAATTTAAGTTAATTAATTTAGATTAAAACTTCAGTTACAGTATGGACAATGGCATGATTTGTTCCCATTTGTGGCACATACGCTTTTGATTCCCAAGTATAGTCTAGAGTTTGGTCCTCATATGGCGAATTAGTTTAATTTGTATTTGTAGGTAATCATAAACAGTAAACAAAGGTCCAATAGATAATATTGAAGAAGATGAATAGAATGGGGAATAGAACTCGCGATCGCTTATCGATCCACGTAGCTATTTCTTGAGGGGTCATTTGTGTCCACGTGTGGTGTTTCGGGGGCTCATCAGAGCCCTCGCTGCCGTTGTTACGTGGTCGTCCTCCAGGTGCGATGAGGTCATCGTAGCTCTGTGTCGTGATCGTTGGTAAGTTAAGCGCAGATGGGTAGCTCTGTAAAGTTTTATTTTTATATGTAGTTTGCACATGCAAATGTTAATTACAGATAAAACCTTAAACTTATTATTACTAATGAATATTTGCAATTTATCACACGCTTTTCGTAAAAAGAGACGTGGTAAGGAGACCTGAATATCTCTGGGAAATTTCTGGGATATGTGTAACCTATTAATCCTCACCACGTTGATCATTAGAGTCTAAGTTTCTAAGGCGTCTCTACGAAAAAGGAGAGAGGCCAATGGCACAGCACTTAGCACAACATTAAGAATTATAATTTTTGCAATCCAATATTATTTGTGATACAAACGAAAACTGTAGAGACTATTTCTTTTGAGTGGACATATTGTATCCCACAAATATATTTTTCATAACAATTAATAAGGCTTAGTTACCTTCTTCCTTTTTAAAGATGGCGTTGAGAAAAAAATAATTGATTTAGTAAATCACATATGTAAAAAACTTATCTATTTAAAATTAAGGGTTGTATCATATTACGTGTTTATTTTATGAACATAAATGATTTACTTTGATGGAAAAATAAAAGATCTCTCATTGGCTGTCAGGCTTATTTAGGATGTAAAATCTGCTGCGTCCAGACGTTTTTTTTTAAATACATTAGCATGGTTGTGCTGACATTATAGCTAAATTATAAAGGTAAACATTACGTTCGGTGCTCGTACAGTCAAGTTGATAAGTAAATAATACCATCATCTCTGGAGATAGAGATAGAGTAGCAACTTATACAGCGTAATAAATCCGAAACGATGCACAGGGTGTCGAAATTATATCCGTTTACAAAAATAATTCTATAAGTACTTAACTTGTTGATGGTTACAGTGGACGGAAAGAGGCCGAGAGTCGAACTCCAAAACGATGCTTAGAGACCAAATATCTGAATCACTAGGTATACCCGTCAGCGCGCTGTGATAGCCCAGCGGTGAGACCGTGTGACTCTTTCGAGGTGGTTATGGGTTCGAACGCCGGGCAGGCACCAATGAGTTTTTCTATTAAAACTTATGTGTCTAATTGATACGCTGTTCGGTGAAGGAAAACATCGTGAGGAAACCTGCATATCTTTTGAGAACTCTAGAGATATGTGTAACCTACCAATCCGCATTGGAACAGCGTGGTAGGTCTTATCTCCTACCCTTCTCTCCAGAAGCGGAGTGCGCAGGCCTATGCCCAGCAGTGGGATTGTAACTTTACTTTTTTTTCCCGTCAGCACCGCACTACATCGAGCGACCGATCTTAATAGGTGAAAACGCGCAGTCGATAAGCAATGAGTGGACGAGTTGGAAGAAGTACCTTGTATAAATGGAAGTTTTATTGTAATAATTAACTTATATAAATTACTTACATGTACTGTGAGGTAGTTATTGTACGCAGGCCCAGCGGGGTCGCTGCTTGTTTCTTGCTGCAACGACGAACAAGATCTAGACTTAGTAAGCTGCGGTGAAGATTGCAACTCCTTTTGTAATTCTTTTCGTGCCAGTCGCGGCGTCAATGTACTCTTGAGGATGTATTTGCTGTTTACCTTCTTCAAACTCACTACTTTCCTGAAAATTACAACATAAAGTCAATCATCAATGTCAATCAACATAGCGTCATCAAAGTTAAAACAATAAAGGTTTTTCTACGATTAATTTATTTCTACGTTTACTTTTTATATGAAGTGAAGAACGAGGAAACAGAAGAAATATGAGCAAACATATGATGTCGCAATGTAAGTTATTAAAATTAAAGCAATTCAAAATCTCACAGTTTTTTTGGTCTATTTATAATAATACGTGTGTATACAATAAACATATACTAGTTTATAGTTAGATCGTACAGGCCTAATAATTAATCCCTTACGAGAATTCACGGGTTCAATTGGTATTTATAACTTCCCATAAAAACTGATGTTTTAAATTGATATTTATAATGGATACGAGTTATAGTAAAAAAATATATATCGATAACAAAACTTGCATCTGCCTAAACTCTCTTGAATCTTACTTAAAAATTGAGGTTTCGCGCTGGAGCGGCGAGATGATTGTAAACTCCATGTCTACAAAGAGAGATGAGGAAGGGCAATAATAGGCTATTAACTTTTATAACTCGTTATATAAACTTTTATATAGTGTCCAGTAAAATTATAAAACGTCTCTCATAAGGGATACTATCACCTAATTTGATCATAAATATTCAAATACAAAAGTCATACTTCCTGCGCCAAATTGTGTTGACGAAAGCGAACTCCACTAGAGCAGAGAATATGAAGCCGATACAGCCCAAGAACCAGATTTCACTAGCTTTGATGTAAGAAACCTTAGGTAGAGTCTTAGCTTGTGAAGACGCAAGTGTGATAAACGACAACATCGTACTTGTTCCTGAAATAAGATTTAAATAGTTTTTATTTACGATAATATTGATTACGTGTAAGGCTATTTATAACGCTTCGCAAGTTTTAAAATGTCAATTGTTTAAATTTTAAAAAAAATTATTCGTTAAAATATTTTTTATATATAAAAAGAATTATCATTTACAAGCTGAAACCTGGCCACATAAAGATCATAAATTTTAAAATAAATCATAGAAGATTGTAGAGAGAATAAAGAATAGAAGAATTTGCACTTTGCGCAACTCCATAGTAAAATAATAATACAATCCTTAATACAAACGTGAAGGGATTATAGAAAAAGAAATATAATATTACTTTTGTGTTAGCCTTAAAATAAATTTAACATAAAAAAACATTTACCTAGAGTTATTCTAGGCGCTGATGCATCAGCCTGCAACCAGAATGTAACCCACGACATCGCAACAATCATCATAGATGGGATGAAATAATCCATTAGATAGTAACCAACTTCTCTACCCAGCTTAAAAGTGAACTTTAAAGCGCTGTAGTTTCCAGCTAAAAACATTATGAAGGTAAAGGAAAAATTCTTCTCACAACAAAAGAAATAAAAAACGCCACAAACAAATAAAAATTGACATTACATCTACCTCCTCCCTGACGCATATTCACTATATCGCCCCGAACAACAGATTCATTAGTCCAAAAGTCTAATAGAGAGTACTCTGTTAAATGCAGTTCTGATGAAAGCCGGACTGGATTGTCTTTTTCCCACATGAGCCGTAGAATCGATGCATTGTATTTCCCTGCAACAATAACAGTTGTGCGTGGATTTACATTAGTAATGCATGTTTTGTTTATCTCCGTTACTGTTGTTTATAGTAATCCTTGAACAGTAAACAAGACAAGAATGTGTAAGTAAATAACAGAAATGATCCGTTCGTACTAAATATACATATATATATATACGTCTATATACAGTTTATGTCATAGACGGGGTAACGTTGTGACAATCGTAACGCCGATAAAAATGCATATTTATAAAAGTATTAGCTATTTAAATTAAATAAATAAATTAAATTAAATTTAAATTATTTCTAGGGAAATTCTAGTATATATTATAACGAATTAAAAAAAATTGTTAGGGGTAAACCAATCTTATCACTTACGTGGTATGAAAAATAGATATTAACCATTTCTCAGACCTACTGAATATGCATATAAAATTTCATAAAAATTGGTCAAGGCCTTTCTGAGGAGTATGATAACTAACATCGTGACACGAGGATTTTATATATAAGACTAGAAACTACGAAACTTTTTAGTTGAAAATAATTGTATAATTGTACGTATTAGTATAATATTTAAATAATTATCCAAAACAAAATCAATCAAAATCAAAATGATCTTTATTCAAGTAGGCTTTTTACAAGCACTTTTGAATCGTCAAGGATCAATAATTAGATTTAATAAGCTCAGTGTAGCTTTCGGAATGTTGCTCTTACCGAGAAGAACCAGCAAGAAACTCGGCGGTCAATCTTTTAAACATTTAAATTTACATTATTTATTTGCAGTCTTGTTTGGAGCTCAAACGATTTTCAATTCCAAGCATTTTTATCATTCAAATAATCTTCAATTGTGTAATATGCTTTACGTATAAGTATAGTTTTAGTTTTACAAAACCAGAACTTTATCTTTCTATATTTGAATTTTGATAGATTAACTCTCAATGTGGAAAATCTAAACTTACAGCTTTCAAGATTCATTGAGCATTTCTGGTCGTCGAACGGGAACTTTTGGAGGTTCATCCAACAATAAAGCACTGCTTGCATTCGACGGCTGAAGAGCACCTCACCGTCCGGTGCTATTGAAATGAGAACATCTTTGCTGTCTGTACCCATGAGGCTGGAAGACTGCTCGTTTGACATATACAAATGGGGAACCCATATCCGTTGACGGAGGTCGCTCTCTCCAATAATCTTCGTACGTTCTGGTGAATATAGTGCATATGCTAGTCGTGCATCTGTCCACCGTAGTTGGAGAAGGAAATGCAATTTAAAGTTCTGAAATAAATTTAAAAGTTGTTGCAATAAATAATATATTTTGATACAATAATAAATACCGTAAAAATACATAAATTTTATTTATTTTATTTATTTATACATAAATTTTATTTATTTATTTTTGAAATTAAACTGAAATAAATTATAATTAAACTCAACGCAAAGTTATTCTTCATTTAATCGTGTGATACTTTCATAATTTGACTAGATAGAACCTTCTTTAATAAAATATTTATACGGCTTTAACAAAATCTTCATCAAACTAAAATACCTAATCAAAGTCAGTTACTACGAATGCTAAAATTTATTTAAAATTAATATAATTTTTTAGAGTATAGGTTCATTGCAAATTTATAACTTGTCATAAGCCTCTTAATTTATTTATTTTAAATTTGAATTTTAGAATCTTTCTTTAGAAATTTTACTTTAATTCTAGGATTTTTAAAGTAGCATACTCCTTTTCATTCAATATTGGATATTATCGTTAACAATACCTGCTTACCAAATCGTGCGCTTCAGCTGGTTGTATGAAGTAGACATAAGCGCTGGCGTGCACGTAGACAACTTCGCCAGTCTGGTATGTTGGCAGTAGGAGACGGTCATAGCGACACTCGTTGGCCAGTCGAGACAGAAACTCCGACTGTGTATAGACATCACCTTTCTCTAGGGATGGACAGTCTAACACTGCGTTCGGTCTGAAAATACACAAAAAACAGTTCAAAACGTTCGGAATTTACCTAATACTAACTATCACATTTTAGGGGCAAAAGTTATGAAAGAATAATTTTCCTGTAATCCGCGTTTGCTAAGTGCAGGAAGCAAAACCGTTCTCATATCTTATACATACAGGATTAGTTACTACAATAATCACAAGACACTACCGCCAACAGCACTCACAAAGACATTCTCAACGATCGTTTGTTCCTTTATTTGTAATCTCTTTTTGCACAATGATTACAAAATAATGTGCAATGGCGGGCTTATTCCGGAATCAGAACCTCTTCCAGCCCACCAGTCTTAAATTCAATAATTAAATAAAATTAATTAATATTATTAAATATATATAAGATAAACAATTAATAAAAATATATAATAGATATTAAAAATATAATAATATAATAAATACAATAACAAGTATTTATAATTAAATGTCACTTACTAAATATCACTTATTAGCCGAAGTAAATTTCACACAGTAACCGACAAAATCGCAAAAAGCTTTGCGATTGTTGATCTTGTATGTCCTTAATATTATCAATATCTCTCTAATAAAAATCAAAAATAATGTAACTTACGATAACCAACCACCATATAAAGTAACATAAATTTAGTTAGTTACGTACTTATACCGACGTGGGTATAATACAGATAACTGTTACAATTGACGCAATCGCTTTGCGCCAGCGGTTAGTATTATTAAGCTCTTCTTTTAATAAGAGTCGCCGATGTTTACAGAAAGGTGTTATTTCAGGTTAATACACATATAGATTCATGATATCGCAAGGTCGTCATAGAAGCTAAAGGCGACTGTGCCAATATTTACCCTTTCTGATAACATTGTAAACCAATTTACTGAGATATCTACGAGATTTACTCTCAGATTATACGTTAAGCCGCCTGCTACGTGTACATTAAGTTTTATGCACTTTACATTTACATGTAACATTTTTGTAAAGAAATCCTATCATATTATTATAATTCTACTATACTATTATACTTCTATTATTATAATTCTGTCAAAGTTATTTAATACCGTTAAAATATCGAAAACAAACGCAATAAAATAATGTTTTTCATCTAAGCATTGAAATAATCTAGCAGAGATCTTTATCATGATTACGAATTCGAAATAATCTTTAATCTAGTGTAGAAGGAAAGTTAGGCATTTTGCCTTTAATAACTGTAATACTTCTCTCTATCTTTCTCTTTTAAACCGACGGAGGTATATACGACTGTTATATACGTGTAACGTAAATATCATAATGTAGCAGCTTCTTATCGCCAACTATCTTTTCTTCAGTCCTTAATGCGAGTATTGCATTATTATGGGTAGAGCTTCTTTGGTTCTTTGGACACTTTGAACCGATGAATTAGGTAATTGACACACTAAATTGTCTTTAGATCATTAAAATGAATTAAAATATATGTAAGTATACCAATTTATTGAATTGTGTATTCAAATCTACAGTTTATTTACATTATAATGGATATTTGCTAAGTATTAATCCGGAGATTGTTATGTGCGTCAATTTATTACGGTACTACTGTTACTGCAGTTATTTGCAAATAGATCCACCTTATTGTTCCAGATATCATTTTATCTTATATAAATCATAGACACACATTATTTAATCTTCACAAGCATCTACATATAAATTGCCACCTGATAGCGAATTACGAATCTTCCTGCAATGAAGTGTGTTATGTGAGTCGTGATAATGATGAATCATATTTTAATAAACATAATTGTTTAATTGTACTGCAAAATGAGTTCACATCCCATACTGGAATTACGTACAAATCATAAAATAAAAGATTATAAGAGTCAAGATTATAATCTCAAGATTTTATATTCCTATTGTACTGTAAACTTTATGTTCAAACTTTTACTTATATTTAAGTTTACATGAATATTATGGTCTACAATAAAGTATATATTTATTATTATACATGTGGAGTTGAGAACATAGTTATGACACCTGCCTACATAATTTCTTGGCTCTGTGTATCGTAGCTTTCCGATCCGCGAAGACTTCTAACAACTCTCAAGAGCGAGGAGAGCCCAACAATTGAACTTTATCAAGGCGCTACTTTACGCAGAATATAAAATCTTACAAGGATCACATTATGTTTGAGAGTTAAGAAGAAAATCGTTTATACATTTATTGCATGGGCGATTGTGCATTTGTGAAATTATCATTGATCGTACTTTAATCCACTTAGAAATGAAACATGGACAAAACGATGATAGTCTGTGAATTAAAGTAGATTTTTCTCATTCAAATTGCCTGTAAAAATATTTATTGATCGGTACGGATACAGAACACGAGTTTGCAACACAAATTTTAATTTGTAAATTATATAGCTCTAAGTAATAAATAATATTTATAGAAAAGTTATATTATAATTATTGAAATTAGTTCAGTCTAATTTCTGCTTATTTATATATTTTGGATGTTTCGAATGTATTTACTCGTGTTAAATGTATTATGTTAATGTACTGTGTTCATTATTTTTAAATGTCTCTCTTGTCCTCTAATCGCAAAAATTAGTATGGTTGTTACAGGTTCATGAAGCAGATTTATTTTGCAAGAAAAAACAATTTACTTGGTAAGATTACATATTGTGGAAAATAAGCTAATGTTGAACATGTGACTGTGAGTTTAAAGTTTTTAATTTATACTTGACAGATTTGCATTTGACTTCCACTTTATGATGCAATTTGTGTAATATGAGGATGTAATATCAGATGGATTTAACAAATTATAGCTCTCATTGTATGTTAAGTGAGACTTTCTATTACATATTATTGAAAACAGCTTCCAAATTGGATCAGTGTATTCTTAGATTTGGGCAAACAAACGCACACACATACAGATTTTTTTAAGCTATTGTTTCATGCTTTAAAGTGTGCTTCAAGACGACAACACGTATTGCTTTTTTAAATATTAAATGATGATGATGATTGATTATGATATTAACAAACAGAATTGCCTTTTTCTGCTAACCTTCTCAAACATCTTGCAAACACGTGACAAGAATTTGGTCTATGCTTTTTTAACCTAATTACTTTAACGGTCTTGATAGATTTATTTTACAACGTAATGGGCAATATTTATGATTGCTAATCTATCTTAGAAAACAAATTAACCTTGTTTCGTAAGTCGATACTAAGAAAATAAAGCTTTGCTTTAATAGTGATAAGATATTTGTTCCTGACTTTTTAACAATTTACTCACCATGATAAGGTTATATCTATATATCTTTGATAACCCTAACTCGATTACTTAGTAACCAACTTTTAAATATAATAAAAAAGAAATCTTGATGTCTAGTTTACCTCAAAGAGTTAGACATATTTACCCTTTCATTTTCAATTCTTTAGTCCATATTTGTTGCCTTGCTATTATTAGATACCAATCTCTTACTTGGATGAACGGATTAGTCTGTAAACTCTATCGTCCGCTGTCATGGACTTTAAGTAAGATGTTAGCTACCAACACTCAATGAATTTCACACATGAAAAAATCTAATGTAAACTAAAAAACAAAAATTAATTTCAACTTTTCTCAATTTTATCAAAGTATATTATGTTTTACTTATATTATAAAGAATTAATATGTGAAGAAGTTATAACGTTTATTATTCAGAACATAAAGTATCGAAGTATTTTACCTTATTCACTAGGTCAACCGTACGGAAATTAAATTTGGGTATAGCAAGTATTGTAATTATTGCTGTCGCAGAATCGTGGGTTGTCTGTCAAGTGACCGACATCTTCAGAAGTAATCTTCATCAAAATCTCCGGAGCGTTCCGGGAGGCGTCATCGAGTCAGCAAATAAAATATATGATTTTAAAATTGTTAACCAAATCGATTTTGTCTGAGATATAAAAAAAATATTTTTAAAATTGGGAATATTTTACCGTATAACACGTTGTACTTTAAAGTTAGTAAAGTTGAAAAATTAAAGTGATAATTTTTTTTTAATATTTATTCATATCACAAAATATCATATCATTGTTTCGCTTAGGATCGGACATTTAGATACGAAACTAGAACATAAAAAATGTGAGTATAATTATTAGCGAGTGGCGATGGTCGGTGCGCCTTGACCCTGGCGCGGGCGCACCTCGATCATGTGATCGCATGAGGACGGAGTACCTTCCCAATCTAATCAATGGAGGTTAAAGCATTTTTCCCGTCTACAAATTTTTACATACAGACAAAGAATAATGACGTTGTACAATATTACATGTAGAGTCGTGGATGCATTATATAAAATATCAAATGTTTTTTCAATGACCACTTTTTCCTCTCTATAAATGTTTACTTTCAGACTTCCTTGTCTGCATGTAAACATACAGACAGAATAGTGACATTCTACACTATTACATGTAGACTATAAAAATATAAATAAACTATAAAAATGACAAACAAAGTCCCCGAAAGCTGTCTGTATGTCATCGATTTTCAAAATGTACTTATTAAACGGACTGTACATATTTATGTACAGTTTTAACTAATACATCAATTTAATTGCCTGTCGAAATATTCAAAGTTGATTAATACCATTATCGTAGCATATATTCAAATTCAAAATATTCTTTATTCAAATAGATTGTTTTCAGTACTTTTGAATCGTCAAATGTTTTTAAAGCAGTGTACCACTGATTCGGAAGTTTTCTACGACCGAGAAGAAGCAGCAAGAAACTCGGCGATACGATTACATATCCTTATATAATTATAAAATAATATCATTTCGCTATTACTAAGGTTAAGGTGAAGTTTACAACTTATAATAACGAGAATTAACATAATTGTTAGTATATTACGGGCGTGTGGTGTTATGTATGTGCCATTGACAATTCATCAGGCAAAATTTTGTTTTGCTTCAATTTTAAAATAACTAAATATCAATCAAGTTTGTAGTTCTAACGTTAGATATAAAATCTGATGCTTGAATTTTTTGGCGCGTTAAAAAATCGTGGCAGAAAGATCACATATATTTTGTCTATGGATATCTTTACCAATATTCGTAAAAGTCGAAAGGTAAGTTAACCCGCCGTGTGGTATCAGGGTAGAAGAATAAACCACCCACAGTTCATAAATCCCACTGCTGGGCATAGGCCTCCTCTCTCCGTTTCTGGAGAGAAGGGTTGGAGCTAAGACCTACCACGCTACTCCAATGCGGATTGGTAGGTTTCACATATCTCCAGAATTCTCTAGCAATATGCAGGTTTCCTCACGATGTTTTCCTTCACCGAAAAGCGTGTGATAAATTGCAATTATCAATTAGACACGTGAGTTTTAATAGAAAAACTCATTGGTGCCTGCCCGGGTTTGAACTCGTGTTCCCCTCGAAAGAGTCGCACGGTCTCACCGCTGGGCTATCACAGCTCATGCCCAGAGTGCCCAGCAGTGCCCAGCAGTTCATAAAAGCGTCGCCTTTTAACAAAAGTACTCTTGACTAAAGTAAGTAGACGTTAGGCAGGCGGTTGACGTTGTGCCGACCCCAGGATAAGGGAAGGAAAATGATGATCTTTACTAATATTATATTTGGGGGACGTTTTTGATTAATCGTTAATGAAATTTTTGGGGCGGAGATAATTGAACTGGAAATGTATATACTATTTATCTTTGTATTGAAAAGATTTTATACTGATCAAAAGATTTATAAAACTGACGTTAATCTTTCCAGTATAAATTGATTATTATACAATGATTTTATTTCGTTAGTTAAGAACAAATCTAAATTACCAGAATTCGAATCTATTGCAAGATTATGATGTAAAACATAATTTATTGTCCATTTCGCTTTAACTTTTTTTTAACCTTTATTCCTGGATAATAGTCACAGTAGCGCAGTGCGTTATTATACTAGGGGGAGCAATAGGCAAGCCTGTGAGAATCGCAACAAATAATGAGAGGAAAGATGAAACACATGTAAATATCTCTTTATAATCACACATAGAATAGAGAGATATAGAATTAATCTCATTTACTTTATTTTTACTGATGAAGGTCACATCTTAGGCTGTCTTCGCTACTCTAGTATTATAACTCTGCAGCTAACGGTCAATGCAGGTAAATTAGATGACCAAGCGAATCATCGTGTTATGGTACGATGCCCTCTACAATCTATAGTGAAGACTGATGTCTTGAAAGAATACGTGCTTGCGACGCATTCGTTAAGCCAATTTACTAGTAGAATAAAGATACCGAGCATTGTCGAGCGAAATTGATGAACTAAAACTAGTAATTTGTCAAAAAATCATTAATTAAATATATAATTATTGTAGTTCTTGCAAATAATTTCTTGTACAAATAATTTGTTTTTTTTCTTCTGTCTGTCTACTTTAAGTACGCAAAAAGTATAAATAAATAAATAATTTGTGATAGAAATTTTATTTTTCCTCAGCTTAGTCTTAAAAAGACCACCTAATTGCTTAACATCAATTCGGGTTATTGAGCTACTGTATAACCCGGATTCAGTGAATAATGAGTATTGATTTGTTAATATAACATATTAGTCATTACTGACTGCGATGCTTTGAAATATAATGAGTTCCATATTGTGATTTGGTGTGTGTTATAAGGAGGAAGTAGGCTTTCTAAGATATATGAACATAAAATAATTCTATAAAGAAAAAAATCAGATCTTACCGCCCAGGTGTATAATCCTATACCCTCGACATCCAAAAATTATTATGTAGATTTAACATTAACTTTCTTAACATTAGATATTTAATCTACTTAGATTGTATTAAAAGAACCGGTCTGTACTATGCTATCCCGCGACTGGGTTCTCTATAAAGGTCTTCTCTGTTATTGCAAAAAAAAAACATGATTGTCAAGAAGTAAAAAAATATATTAGTTTTTTTAGTCATATGACTCCTCTCTCTATTTTTGGAGAAAAGGCTTGCAGCCTAAGTAAGTAAGTAAATAGTAGACTAAGTAGGTAAATATATCCCCAGATTCTAGAGATATGCAGGTTTCCTCACGATGTTTTCCTTATAAAAGCGTATGATAAATTGCAATAATGAATTATTACATATAAGTTCTAACAGAAAAACATGTCTGGCGGAGGTTTAAACCGGTATTAATTTTATTAGATCACCGCTGGGCTATCACGGCTATATATTATATAAACTGGTATATCAATCAAGATCTTACCACGTGACACTATTTAACGTATAGAATATAAACCACAGGTCATAGTCGGCATCAAATGTGTAAAAAATCGATGAAAGGTCAAACGATAGCTTCCTCATTGCTACATTGTAACTACTCACTAAAACCTGAACATTTGTCTTTTAACAAACAGAGTTAATTTGTAAATATTTCAACTGACAAAAATAGTTGAATGACAATATAATTTTGCGAAGACTCTGGTACAATAGAAACCAGTTCAAAGAATTTAACTTTTCGTTACAAGTATTCTTAGAATGTTCATATTATAAAATTGTAGAAGGAATCTGTAACAAGCATTTTTTTAAAATTTCATTTTAAACAAGTTCTTTTATTAAGTGATGATTTGTAAGCCAGAAATATAAAAATAGAAAAGAAGACATTTCAATATTTAGTATCACGGTCGCATGTGTACCTACAAACAAACTACCATACTATCATCTATCCCATTCAACGACATCAGTACCATCAGTACTCGTATGTGTGATGGGAGCTGCTATAAGGATTCACAAGATCGTGTGTCATGTGAGTGTGAAAATACCATAACATACATAATATGTATGTGCATAAATTAAGACTGTATATATATACTTTGTGTTAGGTATATTTAAGAAATTGACTTTATGGTATAACTTTTGTATTCCAACTGCTCAATAAATGGACATGGTAAATTGAATACCTGAACCCGCATCTAAGCCTCACTTTAATTTTTCGTACAGTACTTGAAAATATAATTAGAATTAGTCGTTTCTTCATGACTAAAGATCGTGGTCCTGGCAAGACTCTATTCTCGACTTGATCCATTGTTTCCAACGGCTTCTATTCGTGGCCACCTACCTCTAGTAATTCTAAATATTGAGAATTCATGTGTCGAAATCTAAGTATACAAAGTTAACGGACGTTAAGGTCTTAGTGCGTTGGGGTGGCAGCTCTACGGCGATGAACGCAGCGTTGATATGACCATAATAAGGACGCAAGGAGCAACTAGATCCAAGCGGAACAAGATAGGTGTTACACCGATTCATCCATCGATTAGCCGAAGGAGGGACCACTGTTTAAAGAGGCCCCTACCCGAAGGACACGCTGTCCGGGGCTCAGGGCTGCTGCTGGCGAGGATGAGACCAATGTGTACTTTACTTTGTAAAAAAAGGCGTAACAACGTGTGACGTAGACATCCTTTGAAGAAATAGTTCTTCACGTTTGAACATAGGTACAACTGTGGAGGTGCAGTGCTTAAAAAAAAGAACAAGAAGATTTTTTTTAATTTCGTCTTCTCTTGAAGGAATTGACTTATTACAATAATGAACCTAACAAGATAATCAAGTATCAACAATACACTAACATTTAAATTTTGCGCATTGTCAAGTAATGGTACGACATAGGAAAGTACACGTCTTCTGTGGCCACTTATTGACTTTATTGTTTTAATAATGAGCTATAGTCACGAGCACAGCTCATTAACAGTTTCATAATTAGTATTTGTTACCAGTTAAAATCAATATCAACTTGCACGATTTATAAATAATGCGTAATAAGTCTTGTCAAGGTATAATTTAATTAACTAGAACAATTATTTATTATTTGATATAACACACTAATAACCTTAATTAATAAGACAAGAAATACTTTAATTTGAAATGCCATAATTGATATTTCTATATTTTTTGATCTTCTTCTTCGTCGTGTATAAATTGTGTATCGTGTATGTCGTCGTAAATATGTATAAGTCCACTAATACGTGGTGTAACCAGAACATATGAAGCATTTTCGATACGCCCACAATAGACTCTTTAAGTCGGTTTACGATTTATTGGCATTATTAATATTATTCTAAAAACAGTTGGCAATCTTTTTAACTAATCTTAGTAACTACTGTATGTAACTTATATAGGTACATATAGTTCTCAAATTTTAATTTTAATTTATCGACAGTCAACGAATACTAGAATAATCTTACACACATAAATCGTCCTTTGTGCATTACAACATACAAGTGAAAAGTGTAATATCTTAGCATAGACAAAGAACCAAAAAAGAATCCATAATTTTTTTTCGTTTTGGTGGTTTAACCTTTCATGTACAGATCTTAAATTTTTAACGTGATATGTGAGGATTAATTAGACCGCATGCTAATCAGATTATCTTTATGAGGAACTAATCTGTTAATTACCTTTGATAACCAAGTCTTTCACATTGAAATACTCGTACACCATAAACTTTCGTCCCAGGCACGTTTTTGAAAATTTATTGTTAATTTTTATTAATAACATAGTTTTGCGTGACCGTAACTTCATCTTATGATGTTTTGACATTAACAAATGTCTAAATCTAGAGTAGAAGAATTGTAAAGGCTCAACAAAAAAATCGCGAATCGAAAACAAGCCATTTTAATCTCAGTATTCCAAGGTTTTAGAATTGCCCCTACTATTTCATTTTCTGGAATCTATGTATTACTAAGTGTAGGAAGAAACCGTTCACATACCTTACATATGCAGTACCAGCCACCACGAGTATAACAAAACACCGCAACCAACAACACATACTTTATGTCATTGAGAAGATTATTTGGTCCAAACTAAAATCTCCAGCTTATTAAGAATGTAATTATTGTCCCCTTACTCCGTAAAGGACGTTAAAACTATAATTTAATAATATTTCAACAAAAACCTTATCCCAGTTCTAAATATGCAAGAAATTACGTTAAAGTATACGAACAATATTTTTTCAAAAGTGTTAACATCCCGAAATATAGTTGCCGGAAAACCAGGATAAATATACATATACCAAATATACAATATACCAATAAGCTAATAGTGATGAAAAGCGTTTTCTAATTGAAACTAACGTTTTAGGTCTTTACAGCCGAACCACTGTTAAGAAAGACAGTGCAGGGCTAGTCATCTGACGGTATAGTCATCACTGTTTTATTGTAGAGCGGTGAGTGATATTCAAATGACGGTCTACTATGCTAGGCCTTGCTTTATATCGATTAAATACCAAGCTGATTTCTGAATTTTTCCTATATATATCTCGAAGGTAAAGGAAATCTTTCTTAGATTTCCTTAATATCTGTATCTGTATGTATCTGTTCAATACTTTTGGTTGTTTGAAGGAATAATGCAAAAGCCACATAATTTCATTTTATATTTTTTCGGATATCATATTTTTTTTATCATCAAATACTACATAAGCCGATTGCTAAGATTAACGAGAAAAATAAAGCGGTAAAAATATAAAATAATCTATATTGGAATAATCTATTTTTTTATTTCGTTAACTATATTTGATAATTAATTTTATTGTACTTGAAAATACTTCAAACCACTTTCTATGAATTATTAAATAATAATAATAGTCTACAGTGAGATCAGTTAAATCTAAGTATACTCGTATGTATACTTAGATTTGAAATAAACGGTGAAAATAACGTGATTTTGCATAATTAACGCACTAATTATGATAAATAGAGTTTTTAGTTACGCCATTGACTCAGGCTATTTGTAACATAATTTTTTATATTTCTTTAACATTGCCATTATTTCAATTTCATTATATTTATGTAGTTTGCACACTTCTTACTATTCATTTACTTTTTTTAATCTTCAAAGTAGAAAGTAGCAATCTTTAATAACAATGATGTTCGAATGTATCTTTAGAATGTAGGCCGCCGATTTTATATAGGTAGAAGTTGTCGGTCACTTTTTTCTTGACCGATTTGTAAAAGAAAACAGATTTTTTTGATTTTTTCATATAAGAAGTGGAGAAAAATAGAAAGATAAATCTTTGAAACAACCATGTAAACAATATAATTAATAAACGCATTCATTAAATCAATAAGTTCATGTGATCATGAGATGAAAAGTTATATAAATGAAAACGAGGGTAGTAAGCCGATTAGAATATTAAACATCAACGCATTCAAAAGTAGAAAAAAAGCATTAATATAATTAACCCCGTGGTTTCAAATAAAGTGACTCGAAATTTAAAAATTGATCACCGAATGTTTCATACCAAACATTCATAAATTTAGTCGCTAAGATCACGGGTGATATGTATGTTTATTGCGTACCGTTCATATTCTTTGTACCCATTAAACATACCTACATACGTGTTGATCGACTATCTATTGTTTAATACTGTTTATTGTAATGTAACTGACATTCATAAGGACATCGACCATTAATTGAGACAGTCGAGTAGTTTTGAAGGCCCTTTTCTCAGAGAGTACAATTCGAGGCTGGTAGAAAATCTATAAGGCACGCTGGGCCCTCAAAACAGAGTGATTTTACATTGGGTTCTAGGGCATGCAGGATTATGTTTTAAGCATGTTATAATATTTGGCTAGGAATTTTACGGCCGGCGACTTGCCTGACGTCTGCTAAATGGATCTTGCTAATATTTTAATAAAAGATTATGTAATTGAAACATTGAAGTAAAATAATCTTAATAAAAAATTATAACAATAACTTTTATAACTTAACATTTTGTATTTAACTCCAAAAGTTATATGTTAATTAAGTACAATTAACAATTTTTTATTAAAAAACTTTAATGAAATATATCTTAAATAGCTTTAATATTTTGGATTGTTCCACAAAACCATTTATCATTATGGAAACAATATATGTTACAAAATGTCGCTTCGTCATTTGGCTGACGATCAAACAATTTTATGTCACTACTTTTGTTTACTTCAAAAAGAGGGTTTCTATGACAGGGAAATGTTGGACGGCGGGGAAAATCAATTGTACCCGCAATCTTCTCCTGTTTTACATAACAGTCTTCAGATCAGTCTGGTAATGAAGTAGCTGAAGCACCTGCTAGCCTGTGCGCTAAATTCTCATATGGGACCAAACTAAGAGTTCTGTTAAGTTTGACTATGGTCATCCTGAAACCCTCATCCTTATATCCATACACTTAATCTCTGGAAAAAGCGACCGGGAATAAAACACACAAAAGCGCTTATGAAGGCCTTTAACAAAAGGACTACTCGTGTAGCCGTGGCACTGAGTAAAACAGAGTTGTACAGACTATCGAGGGATCTTTTAGGGTGCTGGATTTAATAGAGACATGATATAACTTGACCCCTGAAACACTGGAGCCGGAAACTGTGGAGGCGGAGCACAAATCCATGCATATTTCTTTTCTGCCCAGCCTGCATAACAATATTCTCTCCGATGTTTGTGCTCTTTATTTCCCATAGGAGGTGAAAGATCGCCCTGCCAAACAGGGTCTTGTAATTCTTAGTAGACACTGGCAATGACAGTGAATTATAAGTAACTACAACCTATCTAGTCGAACATATAGTATATCGAATATAGATATATTTTCAGTAAAACATATGAGATCATATCTTTTACTGAAAATAATACTAAATCATCGTTTAATTTTTAATAACGCCACACTTAGGTACACGCTGCGCTCTACACGGGATGGTGCATTACGAGCGCCATCCCGTAAGGCCGCAAGCAGCAACAAGCTGTACGTGAGTCAAGCGGAACGTCGACCTCCTTAGAGACCTTGACCTTACCACCATAGCTCATCTTTAAGCACTTTTCAAAGTTACTATTTAGCTTTATTCTAGGTCCTTAAATTCAATGCACAATCATCCTTTGGCAAGTATGAACACGTCCAGATTATATTTACGCTTCATAGGTAATCTATCTAACACAATACATAATATAAGAGATGTAACGGAAGTAAGTATAGCGCAACTAATGATTTTTAATTTTTACTATCCTTAATACTATAAATCCCATGTAAAAGTGTAGGTAAGCTTAACCTGAGAGAAAGCACACCTACCAATTTCTACAAGAATTTTTTGGAATGACCTTCATCTATTTATTACAAACTATGAAAAAGGATATAATAATTGAACGTATATATTTTTAAATTTAATTAGCACCTAGATTTTATTCCCGCCAGCAAACTTTACAAAACCTTTTATTTTAATTAAATTAAAAAATATGTCAGTAGTCTCACTACCTTCACACATTTAAAGCATTTATTAGTCCCTATTAAACCTTGAATATAAATACTAAATAATCTTAAAATAAGAGTTGTACATTGCAATCAAATGATTGCTATGTACAACTCATGATAATTATGCGCCGTTTTAAACATTTCTGTCAATTTCCTGATTATGGCGCGTGCTGTATTATATAATTTAATTTAGGAACGTTAATATTTGTAATTATGGTTTTTATATAGGGGGAAGCCTAATCCTCGTAAGGCTCATGACTTGTTAAGGCTGTACAGATAAAATTGGCGAATTGGAAAAACGGCATTATTCCACATGGGAAATAAATTCATCTTTATTTTTTATCGTATTGTAATTCGGATGTTAAATTTTAGTAAAAACCTGTTATAATTTTTTTTTGAGCTAGGTAAACCATCGAAATTACATTTTTTTTTTTCATGAAATTTACTAATTGAAAACAATATATGTTTTAGTAGGTATCGTAACACTTTATATTTTAATAGTCCAACGAATAATTTATCGTCCTAAAATTTAAATGCAAACGAGCGTTTATAATTAAAAGGATTGAAATACAATTTTAACTTCAAAGTTTTAATACTATGATTTCCTTCATTCCTTAATCTTAACTATTTACTTACGTTGCTTTTTGTGCTTTTACACTTTTTGAAATAACGAAGATTGTACCTAATATAATAGTCTTTAAGTTCATGATGAATCGGTTTACATAACAAGAGTTAGGAACGCGCACTATCGTTGACGCGTCTGCTTCGCGTTATCGATTCACCACTACTGCTTATTAGGAAGCAGTTTCAACAGAAAGCCTATAAAGGTTGCGCAGGCGGCGGATATACGTATACTTTAAAAGCTTTTATTAAAAAATAGATATATTACTACATTTTGTGTGTATATATAATATGCTTTGGATGCATTCTATTTAAACGTTAGTCCAAAGCAGATGAATGATATACTGCTGATATTGCACTAATACGGTATTTTCCGAATGATTAAAATACTTTGAATTAAATAAATACATTTATTCAAGATTCTTAACAGAATACGGTTGCATACAATTAACAGTGTAGGAAATCATGTTCAAATCTTGTAATAAGTTTGTTAATCTTTCAAAATGTCTTTCAGTATATGGCAGGGAACCTTCAATTAGACTAGATAAAGATGGTACTTGAAGTTTCCCTGATATAATTTCAGGTACTAAAATATGAAACACAAATTGAGCAGCATGACAATTTTTGTTATTTGTGTTCCATTCGGAAGAAAATTTTAAAAGTGTTTCTTTTTGTGTATTATTTATTTCTTTCAATGTTTCAGAAAGTTTATCTTGACCATATTTTAATATTTCATTAACAATTTTAAGAACATGCAAAGGTCTTTCCATTCTCAATGCTAGCTTAAGTGCTCTAACTAACTTTTTGTCTTGCAATAAATTTCTAAGTTCTTGTTCTTGTAATATAAGATCTTCCCTCTCTCTGGCTAAGATCTCACGCTTTTCTATTGAAACATCTTTTAAAATCACTAACTTTGAATCTGAGCCACCTGTTATAATTGAAGACTCATTTTTATTTACTGCCAAAGACCAAACTTTACCATTATGATTATCTAGAGACATTTTACATTCAGAAGTTTTAATATTCCAAAGTTTTAAAAGACCATCAGCACCACTAGATATTATTTGCTGACCTTTACTTAAAAATTCTGTTTTTAGAACAGAACTTTCATGGCCTTCAAATGTTTTTAGACAGCTAAGATCTGCAATAGACCATAGTTTTATAGCGCAATCAGCTGAGGATGTTGAGACTATTTGATCTACAGGGGAAAATCTAACACACCATACACCCCTTCTATGGCCTTTTAATACTCCTAACAATGTCAAATCCTCAGTCCAAAGTTTTGTTGTTTTATCTTGCGAGCCAGTTGCAATTATTTTGTCATTTGGTGATATAGAAACACAGTTAATATCCATATTATGAGCCAATCCAGTATGACTGGACTTAATCTTCTGATCTATAGTATCGAATACTTTAGGTACTGTCCACAGTTTCAAACAATTGTCTTGGCTTACAGATGCAAAAAAGTTATCAGATGTTTGTGCAGTAAAAACAGAACCAACAGAGCCAGTATGTCTTGCACCAACCCCAAAACATTTAATTTCATTTTCTGTATCTTGATACCAAAGTCTTACAGTATTATCTTTACTAGATGAAACAAAGATATTAGGTTTAGTAGGAAAACTTGCAAGAGCTAAGACAATATCTGTATGACCTTTAATTAATTTGCAATTCATACCACTCAGTTCATACTGCTTTAGGTCTCTGCTATTAGTAGCAATAACAATGTATGATTCATCCTCTCCAACAAATATAATATCTAATACTTCATCTGTGAATCCAGTCATTTGTTTCATACATGTAAAAGTTTCTAAATCATGGACTATAATATTGTGGTCAGCTGTGACAATAGCAATCATATTTCTTGCTTCATTATATAGTAAATGTGTCACTGCAAGCACACCTTCTTCACTGGCTGCAGAAACAAGACTATTAGTTTGTTCATACATAAGGCGGCTCAATTGAACATTCCATATTTTTATAACACCCTTTTCACCAGCACAAGCAACATAGATTCCATCAGTTTCAAACTTTTTTTTAAAATTTGGTACTTTAAAAGAAGGTGGCATTAAAATAGTGGATTCAATTGTCTCATATACTGGCACAACTCTTAAAGCTTTATCATCACCAAGTTTCCATAAAATAAGAACTCTGTCTCTTCCCGAACTTATCATATGTACTCCATCAAGTGTAAAATGCAAAGAAGTAACTTTACTAAAATGACCACTATATATCAAGTTATCTTTACCAGTTTTAGAATCCCATGACCTTATTTTTGTATCATCTGCTGCACCAAAAACAAGCTGTTTTGTAGTATCTGGATGATATTTTAGTACAGTAAACACACCAATTGATCCTCTTAAGCTGCTTGTACATGTATTGTGTATAATATCCCACAGTCTTATATTTCCATCTGTTCCACCTGATGCAACATTGACATCATTAGAATCAAAAGCTAATTTGCCAACAGCTCCTTTGTGACCTGATCTCCAAACCTTTTGTTGTTTACCAGACTCTTTTTCCCATAATTTAATCAGTCCACTCTTGTGAGCAGTTATTATAGTTTGGTTGTCATGCGACATCTCAAAAGTATATATCTGATCACATTCATCTTTTTCTTCCCCTGCTTCACCTATAGTAAGTATGTTACAGAAGGTGTTAATATCAATCACTTTAATCACATCTTCACATTGGCAGAGGAAATGACCACCATCTTTAGTCCATTGAACATCACCTCCTGTGTAGAATGCTTCATATTCAGATATCTTTTCATAACTGTAAAAAAACAAGTTTACTATTGAAACTAAGTAACCTATTTCATTAAAAAAGAAGAAAATAAAAAGCTAAATAGGAACAAATTTAAAATCTGCTTATACTAATATATCACTCAAAACTATTGGTATTAGGAAGCAGTTAATTCAGAAGAGAAATTGATAACTATGTGCAATAAGATGTGATTGCTAAACTAAAATTTTACAGGAAATATCATGTTGTGTTTTTTGATTAAGTATATCTATTTAACAACATTATCATGGCAAAATTTCGTAAGTAATTTTTTGTACATTTCGTTTATAATATATTAATAAATCAGCATTATATTTTTTTGACTGCACAATTAATATCCTTATTCTTTGTTACTGTAAAATTAGGAAGTTTCATTGAATAAAAATTTCATGATATATTTCTTTATGTAGAACCATATAAAAACCATATTTATACTTATGTTATAAATACGAAAGTCTGACTGTCTTTTACGCTTTTACTCAGTCATGATGGACAAAATACAGTAATTTTCATTTATATTTGCTATTACTACAATTATCGACTTACACTTCTTTTAGAGTATTACTCATATTTTCATCGGTTTTTATAAAACAACGTATCTGTAATCAAATCTAATGATGTCAGAATATAAGAAACAATATCATAAGTAATTAATCTATGATAAGTAATTGTTAAGGGATCTGGAATATTAGAATCTGTGTTAAGAACTTAAGAATACTAGAACACGTGCATAGACTACTAACTAAAATAAACACGTGCATTAACCAAAACAAAGTTTCAAAAATTACCAATTTTTTTTTTTATAATATAAGATTTTTAAACTAGGAATCTAGTTTTTTATGATAGTTCAGGCCATAGATTATTAACTAAAATAGTAGTCGTTCAGAGATAAAAAAAAATTCAAATTAATGACCTGAGATAAAATAAAAAATATAACTAATATTACTGTACAATAAATTCGCTAATGGCTAATCCAAAATATCCAGGGTCAAAAGATTATATACCTTAGGGCTTGTTGCTTATCTTCTGTCTTACTAAAAAACCTTTTTTTCTTACTTTACTATTTAATATTACTTTGCTTTAATCCGCGGTAAAGCAAACAGAAAAAATATATAACGCTAATTGTAAAGTAGCAAAATTTTTGGTTGGCTTTCTTACTCTAGTGTAATAACTCTGTAAGTTAGGTAGGTGTAGTTTTCATATCGGTGGACGGTGAGTATAATACCTACACCTAAATATCTATGGTCAAACAACTGTCAATTAATTAAAAAAATATAAAAACTATTTCTGCGGCTATTTATAAATCCTAACGAGAATATTGTGATGAAATTATTTAGATCTTAGATCACCATATCTTATTTTGCTAATGTTAAAATCTGAGTGACATCATTTTTTCCCCTCAAACTAATTTAGAACGTATTGCTATGGAAGGTAAAAGATTGCACAGATTTTTGAAAATATTCTCATCTACAGTATTTATTCCAAAAAATATTTCGAATCGATGTCTTACCCACTTTGAACACGTATATTCGTTTCCTATTATAAAATATATAGCATTAATAAATAGATTGAAGATATACCATTTATATGGTACTGGAATTATAGTACCTAGTTGTGGAATAATGGAATTATTAAATGTTGTGTCTGAGAATACCTTTTTAATTTCTTCATACATAGGTAAGTACTTGATTTTTTTTTATATAAGTTACTTCATAACACTATTTAAACATTTTTTTTACAGGTATATCAGGAGGAATAGCTCTTACGTTAGGTACAATTCCAATGAAAAATATAATTGGCCATCTATACATCAGTGAAGACAATAAAAGTATTAAAATATCCTCTGTTGGATTTTCTGGGGAAAGAATAGATAGAATAGTAGACACAGATGACTGGATACCTTTACTACAAATGGAACCTAAAAAAACTGATATAATGTTTCTTTCTCCACAGCTTAAAGATGGGACAAAATTCAAGTTTTTTGTTAAATTTGGTGTTGTTAAAAATTCTTCAAAAATTGGTAGTGTCTTAGAATAAATCAAATTTAGGAATGCTAATGTGGTAATAAATAAAGAGGATAAATATTTAAATAAAATCAGAGGAATGAAAAAACTGTAATATTCTTTAACCTCATTCTATTTTTTCTTACCTAGTATTATAGCAAGTCAAACAGCTTGATAGTTACAATGTTTAAAACAATAATTTGTCTCTTTAATGATCTATAATTGAAGTGTATTGCTGCCATATAAAAGT
Source organism: Morpho deidamia (assembly GCA_947086505.1). NCBI lineage: Eukaryota > Metazoa > Arthropoda > Insecta > Lepidoptera > Nymphalidae > Morpho > Morpho deidamia. Next base: position 8,577,668 of record CAMTZC010000007.1, on the reverse strand, counting down.
GAATAGTACATATTTAATTACTTATGTATAATTATTATCTGTCTGTATATACAATTTATTACAAAATTCTATTTATAAATATATTAATTAAGTATATGTATCTGACAAAACTCAGAATATATACTTTACATTACAAATTATATGAGTTTGTACCAAAGTTTAAGTTTGCAGTTACTAAACTGCCCTAACTATGAATCCTTTAGTATGTTTGTTTCTACAAATTTTTGGGAAATTTAAATTTGGAACATTATAAAAAATTTCGAGAAGATAATTACACTAGAAGAAATTACTTCTAGCTCTCTCTTAATTAATTGGAATAGATCATTCTATTTAATTTTAGTTTTTATACAGAGAAGCAAACTGTATGCCACAACAATATAAAAACAATTTTGTCTCGTGAAACATTGTATTCTAAATTTACTAATATTATTTTATAAACAGGATTAATATTAACAATTCTATTCTTAGGATTCTCATAATTGTTTTTGGGATAAACAGTAATAAAAATGTGTAAAGCTTAAAATGAACTATTAAGATTTCCTACATGTGTTTTTGTCATATAACACTTCAACAATGTACAAACCATGTTCTTGTGACAATCGTTCATTCAATCGTTTTGTTTGGTATGCATTCTTTTTGATTTCTTTTTATCACTAACAAAAAAAATACCACATTTACATGATTTCTATTAATATGGTACTTAAATATTTATAAGCGTGCAAAGATGATAAAATTACTGTGATGTTAAATATTTATAAATCATCTCAACTGTTTCCCGATGTGTAAAAATGTAATCAACACAACTACTTTCTAATTCTTCTGTTATCAGTTGTAATTTGTGTAATAATTATTATGAAGTGTAGAGTAGATGCAAAAAGTTCTAATTTTAAAGGTACAATACCAGAATTATGATAAAAAGAACTATTTACTCTGATCTAAAATGTTCAGTTTCAAATGCATATTTTACACTACAGCTGTTACTTGTCACTACTACCCATCAACATTAACAAAGCTTGCTCATATAAAAAAAAGGTTTTTTTAAAAGTCATAATTTCCATTGGCTAATCCAATGGTTGCATGCAAAATTTTATAATAAGTATTCGAATAATTTATATCAGTACCTACCTTATTTTTATAATTTGATTATTTACAACTTTAAAAGAAAACAGAATCGAAAATGGGTGGTAAATTCTTCGAAAGAAAAAGACATTGGCAGGATCAAACATAAAAGTATTGACAAACTTGATAGATACATCTAATAGAAGGGACACATATGTTACAACCCTATAAAATCATTTACATAGTAGGTATAATCATGTACATTGTGAACTAAATAAATTAACCAACTTTAATTGGGTTTCCAAGTTAATTTTGTGTTAGTTAATTACATTGAATTCAATAAAATTTAGTCAGAAATCATGCAGAAGTTATAATTAAAATAATGTATTTCCCAAAAAAAGTTACACCTCCATTTTTAAGTTAATCAAACCATTATAGTTACTCTGGAAACTTGCTCAGCTGTTAAATTATATTAATCATAATATTGAAATAATATAATGATAATTTGACAGCACAATGTTCCTGAATAATTAAAGCTAATATTATTGTAATATGGACAAAAAACTTTTTTTTTTTGGTATTCACATAAAGCTGTCTATTGCTACATATTTCTGTTATAGTTAGTGTGAAGTCTTTCATACTCTGCCTTAGTTATCTATCTTTAAACAGATACTATTTTAGAATTTTTTGTTAAGAATTTGTCAAAATTTGTATTATGTTCTGCTTTCGCCATATTATTGTAACCTACTCAAAATTTTTGCATGTTGTTTTATTCTTAAAATTAACCGCCTTTTACAAACTATACACTCAATATTTGTCGTATAATTTATCTACATTGTTTAATTTAAATTAGGTTACCAGAATATATAACACAATAGTATAATTTACAAAACACTGGGAAACAAAAGTCTTTTAAGAATTTAATCTATAAACGTTTAGTGCTTCATTAAATTGCGATGTATACATAGTATATAGATATTTTAGAAGAATTTTCTACTACTCCTAAATATAATTATTTATAAATTGCTATCATAAAATGTACAAGAATTTGAACTTTGCTTTTATAATAATCATGACACCATCTATTGGGCAAGTTTATAGGATATCTTTAGATTACAACAAATGAATAATAAATATTATGATAGTGTGTGTATTGGGTCAACAAGTCAAACTTGTTAGTAACATTATATTAACTTGTAAATGAAATTAATCTATCCAGGCCTGGGCTGGTTGGTCTGTAGTAAATGGGCTAACACCATTACGTTCCATGGCATCTAGTACTTCACATACATATGCTGCTACATCAACCCTGTTTTGATCTATTCCTTTTATGAAATGATGCTCCAATAATCTATTATATTTAGGACGTTGTGTCTCTTCCTTGATAAGGCTAGAACAAAAAATAACTAATAGTCATGCCAAAGACAAATGTGTAAATATAATATAGAACAAGAAGGTTAATCATTGATTAAATAGATACGATTTTGTAATTGAAAATATAAGAAAGTCATGGTTTAAGGTTGTTTTACAGAGACTCATGTTAAAAAAAATTAGTTCATAACAATGTGATGATTAATTTATAAATATCTATACTTATTATAAAACAAAGTCCCAAAAAGCTGTTTGTCTTTATGTAATCGATTTTCTCTAAATCTACTGAACGGATTTTTGTACTGTTTTCACCAAAAGATAGTGCAACACTTACGGATGGTTTACGAAAATAGTACATGTCGGTATTATGTAAATTGTATTGAAGAGATCGCGCAGTTGTTAAAAAACTTGTTTGCTGATAGCTTTAGTCGCGTGCGCTGCGTAAACCAGTAGAGATACGCTAAAGTAATGTACGAGAGAATTGTAGATCTATAAAATACTACAAAAAAGTTCGCGATAGTATGTCTCTATCTCCTATGGTTGACTCACAATAACTATTTTTGTTTAAAATTTGAAATGTAGAAAAAAATTGTGACACGCTAATTTCCACGCGGGCGTAGCCGCTGGCATTGTTAGTTTAATTATAAAAATTCGACTCGACACAAGGCTATCTCTTACGCTCTGTACCATTTAAATGCAAGATTTCGGTAACAAATTTAACAAAATAATGAAATTCTTATCCCTAAAACATATCATTAAAGTTTCTGAAGTGAACATTTTTTTTTTAAATTTAATGTTAGGTATGTTACACAGGGGGACATATGAATTGTAGTAAGGCTGAGTGGATATGAATTGTAGTAAGGACACAAAATAGGTTGGAAGACACTAGTTTAGAGTACTAAATTAGAGTACTATAAAGAGACTACACAATATTGAGAGTAGTAAAATCATCATTAATCATCATTCTCCTGCCCTTATCCCACTCTAAGTGGGGTCGACATTGTCACATGATTTGGCTACATATTTTACGACCGGTCGCCTGCCTGACGTCAACTTACATTATTCGCCTCTTACGACACCTCGATAAGAAATGAGGGTGGTCTATTCTATTCTGCCGGATACCACATGGCGTGGTAGTAAAATCATTAATTCATATTTATCTACTCACCAAGTGTTAACAAAATTTACAAAGTTATTTGAGAAGATGTTATTCTTATTAGTGAGGCGAGGCGGATCTCCCTGTACAACTTGTTGTAACTGTTCGAACACGGAACCCCATCGTGGATATGGAAATGAGCCTGTTGCAACTTCCATTAAAGTTATGCCCAATGACCAAACGTCCGATCTCACGTCATAACCTCTTGCACGGCCTGGATCAATTCGCTCCGGCTAAAATTATGGTTATATTATATTTAGCTGAATACGTTTTTAAACATTTTATACATTCAAAAAATTGATAAAACTATTTATTGCATTCATAATATCGGTTTCAGCTCCGTGGGTCGCGGTTTGGATTCCCGCCGAGAGCACACATTTTCTATATATAATTTATTGGTTCGTCGGGGCTGGGTTTATGTTTATATTTACATATGTATTTAAAATAATATATTAATGATATACATTTACAATTTGTCTGACACCCATAACACAAGTATTAAATTACTTACTTTGGGGGTGAGCTGTGTGTTTAAATGTCTCATATATTAATTGATTTATACATATCCCACTAAACATACACACAAAGTTGGGAGATTGATTGATTTTCACCCAGTAGTTTCAATATTACCCTCTCCCAAACCTAATACTTTATATACTCATCCTCTATTAAATAACTTAAAAAACTTTCATTTGACTTTTCTGACTTACATCTTTAGAATTACAATAGAAACCTATTGTACCGCAAGAACATTACTGAATCAGAAATAAGTAACTTAATATGAATTACTATAATCCACGATAAATTTTATTTTTATTAATAAAATTAAGGGTATCGAGGGTCATAGAAAAATAGTTTTATTATTACTTTTGTATTATGGATCTCCGCAAAGTAACGCCTAATTCTATAAATTATCTTTTATGATTTAGAGATTTGCAACATCTTAAGGACTTCTCAAAATTATCTTCAATTTCCATCAACAATTTATACAAATCCATCTATTGATACAAATGCTAAATACTATATAAGAATTAAATATATTTTGCTCTAAACCCAATGAACATACAAATTCATACAAGTTCATTCAAATAACAAATTTTGTTATTTCATGAAAAAGTATTAACACATTTTCAGTTACATAGAGATAAACTAATCAAACAAAATTATACACTATTAATTAATATACTTGAGACCTTTTGGAATTAACAAAGGTTAATTACAGTTATTTTTATAATTTTCTGATTAAATAAACTCATATTATTTTATTAAAGACAATAAACAAAAACTTACAGCCATATATGGTCGACATCCTGCATCACGAGTGCGAGCTATCGAATCAACAAGCTTACCAGAAATACCAAAGTCGCACAGTTTTATGTTTCCTCTTCTGTCTAATAATATGTTGGATGGCTTGACATCCCTGTTTCAAAAGTAATAATATTATACATAAAATTTTATCTTATATCCATAATACAATAAATCACAGTTACAAATATAAAAATAATAATACCTATGAATAATTTTTAATTTTTCTTTTAAATAATTTAAAGCTTTTACAGTTGCTAGTGTTATTTTTGCTATTATAATTTCAGGTATCCGCGTCTGCATTCGTTCACATATAAACTTATAAAATTTGTCTAGTGAGGTATCCATTAACTCCATACAAATCCAACAATCGCCCTGTAGAAATAACAATTACATTATGTTTTATCATATACTAGCTACTTGGCTTTGCAAGAGTATAGATTTTATTATGACTTTAGTGAGACCTATGTTTGATTTAATATTCGGACGCTTTTTATAACTTACTAATATTTACCTTTTTACAATCAGTTTAGAAAAATAATTCAGCAGTGGATTCCATCTCATGACATAGGTAAAAGCCAAATATAAATTAGCTATTATTTAGCTAACCATAAATGATTGCAAATTTATTCTGACAAATATTGACTAAATTTATGTAGACTAAAATTTATTTCATAACCTTACCTCTTTGAACAGAGCTCCATAAAACTGTACAATGTATGGGCATTCGTTGCTTTTCATGACTACTTCGAGGTCCATCAGTAATTGTTTCTGTTCTTTTTCATCCACAGTAGAACGAATACGTTTTACAGCCATTACTCTATTTGACCTAAAAGAAAGCCATGTTAACAGTGTTAAGTTCTTAATTTTGTAATAAAGTATATTAAATAACTAGCTGTATTTGCAACATTTTTTGAGCCAACGCAAGTAACTACCCTCAATAATGCAATATGTTTTTCCTTGTCCAATTAATATACAAGGAAGTAATGGTCCTTGTATATTAATTGTGCCAAATTTCATTAATATTTGTTAAGAGGATTCGCAGATGTGTAAGCTATAATATTAGCATGGATTGTATCCATTAAAAAAATAGTACAAAAGTAATAATTAAATTATTTTGCTATAATCCGCGATACAGTAAATAGAAAATATATATAGTGTTTAATGTATAGTGGACTATCAGTATTTTCATACCCGATACGTGCAGGATTCGTAAAAACACATGCACAAACCTCCACCACTTCCACCACAATACACAAGCACTACACAGGTTCACTATCACAAACTCAACAATCGTTTCGCCCTGCAACCGAAGCATCATCAGGAGATAGACTCCACGACAAAATCGCAAAGAGATTTGAGTGAAGTGTGATCACTGTGATCACGAATCCTGCACGTATCGGGTATGAAAATACTGATAGTCCACTATACATTAAACACTATATATATTTTCTATTTACTGTATCGCGGATTATAGCAAAATAATTTTATTATTACTTTTGTATTATGGATCTCCGCAAAGTAACACCTTATTCTATAAATTATTTAAAAAAATAGTATTTAAACGGATTACCCATTATTGCTATTTCATGTTGGCACAACTAAAAAAAATCACATCTTAATAATAATAGATACCAAAATTAAATATGAATAATAGTTCTTTCAGTTCTTTAACTAAATGAAGTACATACTTCCGATGAACCATTTTATTAACTGCTCCAAATGCACCACGTCCAATTTCACCAAGGTCTTGTAAATCATCAGCAGTAAAATCATAAACTTCTGTTGCTGATAACTGTAATTTTCCAGATGACTGCATTGAAGGGTAAATTCTACATCTATCTCTGAAAAGAAATATAAAACTATAATAATTATAAAAAAATTGTATTATTGTAGTGCATTATTTTTGTAAAAATATGTGTAATACTAAGACAGTAAAACTTTAACAAACCTATAACCCAAATATTCATAAGGCTTAAAAAAAATAATAAGAATGCTAATGTTACAAAACAGGAGTCACAATAAGTATTTTCTATCAAAAAGACACCTCAAAATGCTTAGGGTCAAAAAAATATTGTCTGGAATGTAGAACAAAAACAAGTCTCTACCTAATATACGATAACCCTGTCTACTTACTGGTAATTCTATAATTACTACTAGCTATCTAGTAGTAAGCATTAAGTAAGTATAAAAATTGAAGCTATTGGACCAAATCAATCTTTTTATTTTTGATCTTCTAATAGATGGTGATAGGACAGTGAAATCGTATATTAAAGGAAATGCTATTATTACACTAAATTACTACTAAACACTTATGCAGGAGTCACCCTGACAGGCATCTCCAGTCTGAATACAATATAGTATGTTATTCCAACAAGTCATATTCCAAGAGTAATTCTAAAAACAAACAATTAAAAGTACCTTGTGTTATCAGGCAATACATCTCTTATAGTGCGCGACGGCAATCGTGATTTTTGGCTTGGTGTACTTTGAGAAAAAGGCATAAATGCGGCACTATCACTTGACGGTCCTCCAAATGGTAGGTTCAATACTTTTCGTTTGTCTGAACAAAATAAATTCAGATCTGGTTTTGGCATACTTGGCCTGCTTGGACCTAAAATATTTTTAATATAATAATAGTCAATTTTACTTTAATCATTAAGAGTGTTAAATAAAATTGCTTCGTTTTTGAGGGTCGTACCTTGATTTGACGACACTTCGCCATTCTTTGACATTTTTAATGATTAAATCAGTAACAACAGTCCTCTTTATTATATGTTTAACTTCACATTCTCCATTAGAATTGAGGTATAAAAAATTGATTTTGTTTTCATAACAAGTAATAATGATACAATGTTTCTTTCAATTTATGCATTCTAGCAGCAAGAAATTTTAAAAACACGAATAAATCTAAGCAACGTTTGACAATTGCTGCAACAGATTAAATTGATATCTTTTTTTATACCAGTGTTCCTCTGTGGCTTTTGTCACAGATGATATTACAGAATATGTTTCTAATTAATCTTTGATTATTAAAAAATTACAGATTTTCTGTTTAGCTGGTTCTAAGCATAGACTACTTTGCAATTTGCATACATGACAATTAATTAGATTTAAAAAAAATAAAAATGCTTCACTCAATTGTTCGGCAATGGTATATCTGTTTTTTTATTTTGACCTGCAGTTTGTACTACCTCTAGAATTAACAGAAATTTAATTTTTAAAAGTATAACGAGCGAGCTTCCTCGGAATACGTTTAGCTGCTACTAAAGATACTTATACTAATCTTTATAATTATGGCCAATATCAAAGTCGTAAGACAGTAACAAAATTTAGTATTATAGATTTTTTTTTAAATATATTATGTACAGTTTCTGGTTGATAGAGCACACATTTGTTATGTTCGTAGAAACATCTGCCGAATATTTGAATCTTATACTTTCAAATCAACTTCAAGTGAAATTAAATATGTAGGTACGGAATTTCCGTTACACTCATTTTAAAGATTCTGGGTAAAAAAATCGATCTCAGCTTTTCCAAAATAAACGAATAAGAAATATGGCATTGAAAATATAATATTTTAAGAAATACAAATACATGTACAATAAAAATATAAATATTTATATCATCCATCTTTTTTATGTTTCTTCAATATTCTAGTATTTATGTCAGACTGTTTGAGTTCAGAGTCAGCAACTTTACTTTGTCTTTTCTTTTTAATTTTCTCAGGTAAATTATTGTCACATGCTATATTAATAGACTGACCATTGCAGCTTTTGTTCCTGGATGTGTTAGTTGAACTTATTTTCTTTTTTAGTGTTGTATGTTCATAATTAGTTTGTTTTTGGATTGCTGGTTTCGTTTTATCGAAATTTACATAAGAAACATTTAGTGGTTGAGATGATTTCATTTCAAATGCGTCATCATCCCCATCTGCTCCGATATTTAACCACCTGAAAATTAAAATACATAGCACATGTTCATCACATTATGAGTGATTATAAATTTGTAACATATGGTATAAGATAAATAAATAATACACGAGACTTGGCTGCATGCGTATTACGCAGCTCTACTATCAGTAGCTCTATAATCGGAAAAGCTGCTCCCCCAGAATGTGGCATGTCTAAACATAAGCCCCTATCTCCGCTCAGCAAATAAACACGACCTTGTGGAAGTCTTTTGTTGACAGACTTTCTCACAGGTCAAGACTATCGCTGCCCACGACTACTAGAATTAAAAAAAATAACAAAATTGATGAATACTAATGTTAGAGATGAACAACCCTTATCACTTAGGTGTATGAAAAATAGATGATAGTAGTCGATTTTCAGACCTAGTGAATATGCATATAAAACTTCGAATAAATAAGTGAAGTTAGGAATATGGTAACTAATATTGACAAGAGAATTATACATATATACATAATAGAAAAGAACCTGACCATGATTAACTCAAAACTACGCAACCTTTTTACGTGCGGTTTTCAACACTAAACAAAGCGAACTAAGTGAAAGCAAATTAGTCAAAATACTAGCTATGCTAACAACGGTATCGCCCGCGTGGAAAATCAGTGATTTACGAAACTTTTCCCGAATTTTCGAAATTTTTAACATAAAAGTAGTTAAGTGAGTTAACTGTGAGAGATGGAGACATGCTATTGGGGACTTTTTTGTAGTATTTTATAAAACTACAATTCTCTGCTACATTACTCCCAGCACAGTTTAAAAATGATTTATTCAACATTTCTGAATAAATTTTTAAAATAAATTTTGAAAATTTAATGTTATGAAAATTATTTCAAATTTATCTATTTATATTACCGTTCATCTAATTTTCCTCGAATATATGGCAAAGCACCATAAAGATCTAGTACTACAATTTGGAACATCACTTCTTGACCTTCTTCTATTGTAGATCCTACCCAATCATCAGGTTCTTCTGTAGGCCTTGGAATAACTACATTGAATACTCTAAAAACAAAACAACTGATTTCAAATTGAAATATTTTACAAAAATAATAATAATAAAATATCAGCAAATCCGCAAATCGCAATTTCGCAAAATTGTGGTGCGATTTTGTTGTGGAGTCTATTTCCTGATGATGCTTCGGTTGCATGGCGAAATGATTGTTGAGTTTGTGATACTGAATGTGTGTAGTGCTTGTGTATTGTGGTGGCAGTGGTGGAGTTTGTGCATGTGTTTTTACGAATTTTGCATGTAACGGGTATGAAAAAACTGATAGTCCACTATACATTTAGCACTATATATATTTTCTATTTACTGTATAGCAAAATAATTTTATTATTACTTTTGTATTATGGATCTCAGCAAAGTAACACCTAATTCTATAAATTATTGAAATATTTTATATATTTGTGGTGTGTAAATTTTATTCTTAATCATATATTTTTCAAAATTTTGAAATATTATAAAGCCCAAGCCTTAAAATGTTTTGAAAAATAACATTTTATTCTAACTAAGAATTTTATTACTGTAAAATTTAAGACCTGACATCAAGAAACTCATTGCAAAAGCTCCTCTTCTAATTTCATACTATACCAGGTGGGAACAATAATTTTAACATTATGCAAGTACCTGTGAACAAGTATACCAAGATGTGTGAAGCTTTTCTTATTAACAATTCCTTTAAGTGTTGCACCCACATATGGACGAAAAATAAAATAATCTGCTTGCACTTGAAAATGCACATCAGCATTGTCATTTCTTATTGCACCAACATTTTGTAGAACTCGAAGATTTTTGTAACTTAATAGAATTCCATTAAACCTGAAATAATAGGTTATTAAAGTATCCTAACACTCACTAAAAATATATTTCATGATTCAGTAATGGACATTTTTTCCACATGTATACGAACTCTTTATCAAATTTTCCTATTTTATAATCTAGTAGATTTTTTATGGAATCTTTCAGATTACCAAGACACCATGGTTGTAATGCTAAGTTTTGGGTGACTTTTTTTTCAACAACACAAGAGTTTTTATCATTAGCCAATTTTCTGAGCTCTTTTAAATCAAATTTAATAATGGTTGACATTTCTAAGATTTAAATAAATGATTTTATCTCATTTTAAAATTGTGTGAGACTGAGGTAATTATAATTTTGACAGTTCAAAATGCCTGATTTTGTTTTCTTTTTCTTTGTTTTTGATATGGGAATCATATAGATACTCAAAAAATACAGATTCGATTTGACAAGATTTTTTTTGTTAAAATATAAATATCTTAAGAGCTCTGTTTAACTGAAGCACTAGGTAGGTACACCGTACTTAATGCAAAATAGAGAAATAAGAAAAACTAATATTACGTTGAATTTTGACTAGTCTATTTTATTGATGTTTTGATAATACTCTTAACTAGACTGTGGCTGAGCCCTTTAAGTTTAATGCAAATTCGTCGTTTATCCTATACTGTGTATTATCTATGATCGTTTAATTTATATCCATAGGCTATTTGTATTTCTACGTTAGAAATACAAATAGCCTATGTATAGTGTCTATGGTATAGTGTATTGAATATTGTCCACAGATTACTAACTATATTGTCTATGTTTGATATGTTGCTATTGTCTATGTTTAGTCTAATCACTAATGGTAGTCTATGATCTATGTTTATAATATTTGACTGGGAGGAATAATTTATTTGATGAAACCATGAATAGCATTCGATATAAATTAAATAATGTTACGTATTGTTTTTTGCGAGCGGCAACTAGTAGTTTGTTAGTTTGTTTATATTAAATATATTGCTAAACTCTTATTTTAGACAAAAAATTTAATCCTTGTTTTATTTTATAGATCCAGCTTTACATTTGCTTAAGGTTTCAGGTACTATATGACTTTATTTTTTCAGACATCCATTAGTAATACAACGTAGATTGTATTCAGGACCGACAAGTTTTCCCGACTACTTCCATAACCCAATTTTTAGAAAGGAAGATCAAGCCCTCCTAATAGAAAACAATGAACTTAGCAAGTTAGCGGTATTACCTGTTAAACCACCTGGTGTGTGTGAAACTTCTTCAGTATATTATGATCCTCTTGTGAGGTAAAATGTTTGTCTTAGTGTTTTTTTTAGTTATTTTGTGTTTGTACAGTCAATCTGTAGTGATATGATTGTTACATGTAAATATCAGAAGCTTGTAATGATGTAGCTATATAATACTGTACTAACATTTAAGTATGTTATGAAAAGCTAAAGTTACTGCTATTGTGGCTTATTTTGGTATAATAAAAAGAATATATATTTGTAATTTCAGCAAAGTTATCAACCATGTAATGAAAATGGGTAATAAAAAGCTAGCTCGTATTATAGTTGAAAAAGCATTTGAAAATATCAAAAGGTTGCAAATAGAGAGATATCATCTAGCATCTACTCCTGAAGAAAAGGCCAAAGTTATACTAGATCCTAAGGACATATTACATAGAGCAGTTGAAAATTCTAAGCCTCTTCTTCAACTTTTACCTATTAAAAGAGGTGGAATAACATATCAGGTTTGAAAAGATTTTTTTTAATGTATAAAACTCATGTTAGGTATCATGGCCAAAATTGAGACAATAGTATACTTTAATGGAGGATTTATGATCAAATTTTTTATTTAATCGTTAAATGATGAATGTTTGTTATTATAGATACAATTTTTAATATTATAAATAGAAATTAATTTGTAAAAGAACATTCTTCTGTGTGAAATTTTAAAACAAAAACAGAAAATCATACACAATTTTTTATTTAATGCTAATTGTAAGAAACAAGCTGCGTTGGAGCTTTCCTCGAAAATATTCTATAATGTCTTTGAACAAAACAAAACAACACATGGTGTTGTATTTGGTTTTATAGGTCTACAAAGGTTGGTTGGGTATCTTTTAAAGATACCTTACTATACCCATTGTATTTTTTTAAAATAATGATCATATGCTATGTGGTACTAAAGATACCTATGTAGACAGATATGAGTAGATCCTTATTAACTTAATACCAACGAGGGTAGTCCCAAAACCACTTGACTTATATATGATATTTGTTGTTTGTAAACTAACAATCTTATATAAATGCTGTTTTTTCATATTCAGTCAACAGCCATCAATAGTGAATGCTCGTAGTGGATTTGTAAACATGGAAAAATTGGTTATCATTATGTGATACAATTCTTTCATTTGAAAGGTCTCCACTCTACTGATATCAAAGCCAAGCTAGATTTTACTCTGGGGGAATGTGCTCCTTTGCTTACAACTGTAAAATATTGGGTAGCAGAGTTTAAAACGAGGCCTTACAAGCTGTCAAAACTTAGGTGTCGACCCAGTGAGGTCACTATGACAGTGAAGAATATTCACATAATGGTGTTAGTTGTAACTCGATTAAAAGTGCGCGAGTTAGCTGACATGATGGGCATTTAAAGAAAACAATACATCACATATTGGCTGACAATGGAATAAAAACAGCGTCGCCAAGATGTTTCGATCGATTGTTTAGCAGGGTTTCGCCGCGATTTTTTGCGACGATTCATATGTATGGATGAAATAAATATAGGTCCACCAATTTACATCTAAGACAAAAGAACAGTCAAGACAATGGACTGAAATGGAAGAATAGATTACCTTATGGATGGATTGAATGGATTACCTTAAGTGTATAGGGGTAAATGGAGACTTATGTCGAGAAATTAAATAAGTTTATCCGCAATTTTTTAAAATCTTAATTAGGCCGGGTAATTCTGGGCCTACCCTCGTAAGTTGATAAGCATTTTATGCTTAACATTATAATTGTGATATTATACAATTTCCATTCAATATGTATTCGTTTTAACTTTGCTTTTTTATATGGATTATTACGAAATAATTTATATTGGTATCATAATTGTATTATCCTATATGCACAAATACAGACATAATTTATAGAATTAGGTGTTATTTGCATCCATCCATAATAGAAAGGTAATAATAAAATTATTTTGCTATAATCCGCAATATAGTAAATAGGAAATATATATAGAGAGCTGTGATAACCTTAAGCCTAGCGGTGAGACCGTGCGACTCTTTCGAGGGGAACACGAGTTCAACCCCGGGCTTAAACTCATGTGTCTAATTGGTAATTGCAATTTATCACACGCTTTTCGGTTAAGGAAAACATCGTGAGGAAACCTGTATATCTCTAGAGAATTCTGGAGATATATGTAACCTACCAATCCGGATTGGAGCAGCGTGGTAAGTCTTAGCTCCAACCCTTCTCTCCAGAAACGGAGAGAGGAGGCCTATTCCTAGCAGTGGGATTGTAACAAGCCCAACAAGTAAATATAGAGTGGACTATTCGTTTTCATATCCGAAACATGCAGGATTCGTTAAAACACATGCACAAACCGCCACCACAATATACAAACACTACACACGTTTAGTATCACAAATTTAGCAATCCACTCTAATAGACTCCACGACAAAATTGCAAAGGCTTTACTTTGTCGCGGATTATACCAAATTAATTTTATTATTATTTTTGTAGTGAAATACAAGTTTTTTATACAGGTGCCGGGACCTATAACCGAAAGAAGATCATTATTTTTAGCAATAAAGTGGCTTTTGGAGGCTACAAACGATAAGGAGAGAACCATACATTTTCCTGAGCAGTTTGCTTGGGAACTCCTTGACGCAGCAAACAATACGGGCAAAGTTGTGAAGAGAAAGCAAGACCTTCATCGACAATGTGAAGCTAATAGAGCTTATGCACATTATAGATGGCAGTAGAGATTGTCACAAAGCAGAAATGCAGTATATAACTTTTTATAAGAGTATTTGTTGCAACTTATGCAATTGTATTGATTGTATCGATGTCGATTTTAAATAAAGGAGTTATTTTTACGATTTCTTTTATTGCCTATAACATTTCAGTAGTGGCTTTATTGATCGTCGATATAAGCTCTGAATATGGTCTGATCCATGATAGGAAAATAAATAAAAGTTTCTTATGTGCCATCGAAATGCACAAGACAGGAATTTAGAGAACTAAAGAACAACTAAGGAAAAGTACATATCATTTATCTTTAGTTGCTGATTCGTAAAACATCGTACAATCAACGTTATCGTGGAATGAATAAAAGCTTTTATTGTTAAATACGTATGTTCTAGAGATATCAGATTTGCTTTTAAGTTCGAAATTGTTGAAGATTTTTGTATTTATAAAATGTACATACTATATTGCAAACAATATAATCTAAAAAACGAAAGGGAAGGAGCCTTGTCTCACACCAGACCGAGGGTGGTCTGTAATACTGTGCCTTATGCTCTAAAAATTGAAGTTATAATTATCTACCTGCGTACGAATGAAGGCTTTAATGTTAATTAAGCCCTTGGATATTGCTTTTGATTGTTGACTGCATTGAAGCAGATATTCTTTATCAAAAAATTAAATTAAAAATAGAAGGTATCGAAGTTGCAGCCATACTAAAGAAGCACATTTCATATTAATGTGCTCATGTGATTTAATTCTTGTATATAATCTGAATGTCGGAAATGGCTCTTACGATTTCCATGAAATTAGAATGCAGCGGGTTTCTTTTTTGAAAACTTCGTTTTATCCGTAAATAATTTCAAACAATGAAAATGTAGATGTATATTCTGAATTTCAGAAAATGCTGTAACGATTTTTTATGAAATTTATTATGCAAGTGTTTTCGAGGATAAATCGATCTGGCTATGTTTAATTTTTAGAAATCTTTTTATTATTCGTGGTTTCAGGCAATGAAATCTGCCACAATATCATTAGAATCGGAAGGTAAATTTCGCAATTATTTACAAGGTTATAATAGCTCTGTTGAGAAAGAGGGTTATCCCGAAACCAGATTCAATTCGACTATAGTTGTCTCCAGTCCGAATCGTCCGAGTTGAATTCGTAACTGTAAAAAAAAAGCGAACAAGCTTGGTCATTTAGTACTTCGTTGTTCTGCATATTCCGTTTAGTAGTGATTCCTTGCGGTTAAGTGTACCAGAAGTAATCTGTCACAATGTTATGTCTTTATCAAATGTATGATAACTGATAAGGCAATGTGTGTAGTATTCTGAGTCATATTTTTTCTATCAAAAATCGATACGTACAGGGAATTGACGTACGAATACACGTGTTCGTACGTCAATTCTCTGGTGTGTATGTATAGTGTAATGAACACACCTTCATCTGAGTATCACTACATATTATAAATCAAAGGCTCACACTATGGTTGTTTGTCTGTCTGTCCACAGACAAACACATTTTAACACAGTTTTCATCAATAGACAGACTAATTCATAAGGACGGTTTAGGCATGCAAATTGTTAGGGTTTTGTGTTTTATGACGATAATGGCGGAATATGACTGAAAGAGTCAAGCCGCATGGAATTGTTCATTGAAACCGCTGCCTTATCCCTGTGAAATATAAAAAACAATGTATGGTGCGATTATTACTCTGTTACAAAAAGTCCATACTAGCATACTCCTTTCCTTTAAAGATATCTTATTATTACCAATCTAACTTCTGAAAAATGGTCACGTACAATAGGAGATATTTAGATGGATATTGTACTAATCCTTGTCAACTTTAATACTTACTTTTTACCTCTTGCTGCTTGCCTTTCATTTTTAACATTATGATCCTGACACCATATAAATTAAATCAATATTTTAGGAGTAACCGCAAAAATTAAAAGTAAAGGGCGCAAAAAATTAAGTAGCAAAGGTATTTCCAAGGCGTAACCTACATTACACTCGTATGAAGCCGAATATATATTAGTCATCTTACTTAATTATGTCTACATCTATCATGACTTTATATTTTTGTTATATTATTGTAGTATATGTAAGTTTACTATACGAAAATTATCTTAAATTTCTAGAGCATCATTTACTTTTTGGTGAAAATTTTGTGCTATTCGCATTTTTTGTTTCAAACAACGATTTCAGACTCATATAATCTTATGATTTGGTTCTGTTTTAATTACTGCTTTTTTTCATAAATAATTACAGTATTTTGTATTATTCATGGATTTTACGTTATATGTAATCCATATATACATGATACACACCAGATAGCTTATACGACAGCGGGTAGCAGCTTTGTCGGTATAAAATGATCATCACTGCGATCACCAACCCGTATGCAAAGCGTGGTGATTATTGGCAAAACCCTTAATTGATACACACAAAGAGCACAACCTCTAGTTCCCTGCAGCCCCGCAATTCCTGGTTCTAGCAGCGGTTTAGATAACGGCGGGGCAGGGGGTGTGTAGTATCTCTGGAAGAGATTTCGCTGTCAACCCCGACGACTTGACCTGACAACATACAACGCACGCACTTTGAGGGACGACAAAAAGACAATCGAACTGGAAGATACGTTAAGCAAGTTGAGCTGGGACACGCTGGACACGATGATTCTAAAATCCGGCAACTTGCATTACTACCGGGAGGACGACCAACAGTCCCAGGGTGGTGTCGGGTTTCTCGTCCACAAGTCCCTTGTCTAAAGCATTGTTCAAGTCGAGATTGTGTTCAGCAGGGTCGCGTTCCTTATACTCAGAACTACTAAACGGTAGTCGCTGAAGGACATACAGGTTTACGCACCGACATCACTATATTCGGACGAGAAGGTAGAGGCCATGTTTGAGGATTTGTAAAGAGCTAGAGCCATAAATGCCACCAAAACCTTCTGCATCGTTGTGATGGGAGATTTCAACGCAAAGCTGGGCAAGCGAAGCGGCACAGAGGTGAGAGTAGGGTAATTTGGATACTTTTATCGGAACGGGGGTCAGTAGACCCCTACGGAATGGACCGACGACTTCAAAAAGGTCGCCGGGAGCCGCTGTATTTAAGTGGCACAAGACCGTGTGTCGTGGAGATCCCATAAAGAGACCTATGTCCAGCAGTGGACGTTCATCAGTTGAAAAAGAAAAGAAAGAAGAAGATTACATATGTACTGGATGGTTATTGTGTTTATGTTATTATTTCATGATTCTATTTTTAAAAAAGCATGCATGATTACAAACGAAACACAATTACTGCATTTATGTATGTTTTGAGTTATGTGAACAGGCACGTTTGATACATGTAAAGCGTAGGATGAAATAATGTGTCCACGTACTGAACCAAATGAATATCTACTATGTTATCTTTGTAGAGATTCGGACCGTAATTTTTGTACAGATTGTTACCGTTATATATATACCATTTACCCGAAACTATTGACAGTTTACAGTGAGATTCCTCGCAGTGTACCGTGTATGTGTGTGATCCAGTTCGTTACATTATTTTGATACGACATATTATATAGCGATTCCAGAAGTAAGTCTAATAATGATTACAGTTTTTCACGGGTATCGGTGAACCAATTTATTATGTTCAATAACATCATAAATACTTGTTATTGTTATAATTATATCAAAATCTGCCAATAACAATTATCGATTATGTTTTGTTATAATTATGCTAATCTTCTTATATATACGAGTAAAACACTCGTGTCACAATGTTAGTTACCATACTTCTGTGAAACGCCTAACCGATTTTTATGAAATTTTATATGTTTTTTCAGTAGGTCTGAGAATCAACTACTATCTATTTTTCATAACCCTAAGTGATAAGGGTTGTCCACACCTGATATATATATTTTTTAGACTAAATGTTTATTTTTTTATAATGTACCTACACTAGAAACTAAAAATAATTTATATGAAAAAAACAACGTTTGCCAGGTCAGCTAGTATTCCTATATATAAAAATGAATGTTTGGTCGTGTGTCTCTTTATGAACTCCGAAACGGCTGGACCAATTTCAATGAAATTTTCAGACAGTCTTTAGAATGACCCAGCGGACGATTCAGTAAGTTTGGGGGCGATCTGAGAATTTTTATTTTAATATTTGAGTTCAGTTTCAAAATTTCAAACTAGACTGAGCCACAGCAACACGTTGCCGGACAGCTAGTATATAATGTAATATTATTGACATGATGGTGGGCATGCGAAAGTTGCAGTTATCTTTATTTATATAAATACCTAAAAAATTCTTCTATACAGGTAATAATATAATATTGTCATTGAGTAAAGAATAAGTCAGGATAAAGTAAAAAAAATAATTAGATAAATTAAATTGTTAAAAAAGCCATAATTCAATTTATTATACCACCAATGTGCCAAAAATCGCAGTTCTCACCGAAGAAAAGACTTATTCAGCAAAATATCTATTGCACCGAATTCGTAGAGAAAGTATGGACTTTATTTGTATTTTGGCTTTTCTTACTTTCCCAGAGTATTACATTAATTATCCAAGACTTATTCAGCAAAATATCTATTGCACCGAATACGTAGAGAAAGTATGGACTTTATTTGTATTTGCCTTTTCTTACTTTCCCAGAATATTACATTATCCTATGGAATATCAGATAATATAGATTGTTGATACTAAAAAGATTAAAATTTATTTACGTCGATATTTTTCTAGTAATGTTTGGAATATCTTTTGGGGGTTATTATGGTATATGTTTAAGGAATGTTTATTACGGTAGGTCTTTACTTAAACAATTGTTATCATGTGTGACTAATCGTGATAATCTTGTAAATATAGTTTCGTGACACAACTTATTGATAAATCGTATCTGAAGTCTTCTATCTTAATTTCTTTTTGTTTGTAGGTATAGCAGCTCAAAATTATGACTCATTAATATAATCATGCTATGGTATCAGTAAATTATCTATCCGACTTAGGCTACATTTAGATAGTAGCGAAGAGGCTATATCCCAGGGGGTCACGGGTTCAAACTCCGTGACAGGCACCAATGAGTTTTGCTACTTACGTGCCTAATTGATACTAGTAATTTATCACATGCTTTTCGGTGAAGGAAAACATCGTGAGGAAACCTGCACATCTCTAAAGAATTCATGAGATGTCTAACCTACCAATCCGCGTTGGAACAGTGTGGTGGGTTATAGCTCCAACCCTTCTTTCCAAAAACGGAGAGAGGAGGCCTATGCCCAGCAGTAGGATAATAAGAGGCCGTTACTTTACTTTTTTAGGCTATATAGAGATGAAGTAATAATTATTTTGATGTAAAATACTTACTGCTTAACGAACTTAAAGCTTTTGACTATTCAAAAGTTTTAATTCAGTGAACATACATTACCAAAACACAAAAGAAGTACTGTTTATTCAAGAATTTTTCACGTTCAGTTTTAACGCGCTTAATATTATATTGACCTAATTCTAAAAAGTTGTTTTGTGGGAAATCGCAATAAAGCGTAGCGTAGCTACAAAACTCGCGAGTATTAAAAAAGCCCATAACTTGCAAAAGCAAGAAACACTTGTTTTTTAATATTCTAGATATTTATAATATAACTCTTTTTCATAGGACTACAATGAAGTCCGCAGGGTTTATTTCCTTACCGTAAGGATTCACCCATTGTAACTTTTTTAATGGTCACGTACAATGCTATGTTTGAAAGTTATTAAGACGGATACAGTCGTAATTAATCATAATAAATTTATTTTAAAAAGTAAGGGAAAATTATCAATAGCTGTCTATCCGGCAAAATAGAATAGACCACCCTCCCTTCTTACCGAGGTGTCGTAATAGGCGACTAAGGTAAATACCGTTTGGTATCCAGCTGCATAGAATCGACCACTCTCGTTTCTTACCGAGGTGCCGTAAAAGGCGCCTAAGGTAAGTTGACATCAGGCAGGCGGCCGATCTTAAAATACGTAGCCAAATCATATGACAACATGTTATGCCGACCCCACTTAGAGAGGGATAAGGAGAATGATGATGGAGGTAAAATTTATCAAATTATTCTATTTTGCTCCGGTTCTTTATAAGCGTACAAAGTTTAAGTTGTATATGCCCGTCAAAGTTGATGAAAGGAGTCGGTATGTATATTTTTTACATATACATACCGTATATACATATGTATATACATAAATACAGGTGAAACTAATATAAAGCATGAAAAAAGGTCCGAAACTTCGATTGATTAAACATACATTTTTCATTAAAAAAATGTCTCAATTTTTCTATGGAATATGGAAGAAGATTTTATATAAGCTGATTCTTTTATTTATTCTTTTACCTACAGATATTATCTGGAATATTATAAGAAATGAAAGTGAGGAAAGAAGCAGTTGAAGCGAGCGCCTGGACCAAGTTCCGGCTATTGATGTGGAAGAACTTCCTTCAGCAATGGCGATATAAAAAGCGGACTTTTATAGAAATGGTCTTGCCCATTGGTACAATGGCGCTTGTACTCATATTAAGACAACAGATTGAACCTATCAGAGAGGAAGCTGTAACTTATCCAGCTTTCCCTGCCCATTCCCTCAATTTCTCACAAAGAGTATTGTATGATTTGTTAATTTCATTGTTTCGTAGGATATGGATTAAATTTGAAATACTTGCTTATTATTTATTTTTCGTTTCCAGTATTGGTCTCAATATAAGTGAACTATCAGTAGCGTACTCCCCGGCAAGCCCTATATTAGATGATGTGGTGCGAAGTGCAGTTATTAATTTGTTTGCTCACAACCTGCGAGATATAATCGACCAAAATGACCTTGATTTACCAAATACACTGGAAATTCCCAGTATCGAATCAAATACTACGTTATATGAAAGCGCTAAAAGGCTTGTGAGAATAAGAGCGTATAATAGTAGTTCTGAATTACTAACTATTTACGGAGATGATGAAATGATCCGCATAGTTATAGCAGCTGTGGAATTCGACGATCAATTGCTAGGTTCGTTAATAATATAAACCTACCTATAATAACTTCAACTATTAATTAAAGACTGCCATGTTATAATAAAAACAATATTTTAGGAGCAACTGATTTGCCTTTAAACTTGTCATATGCATTACGATTTCCCGAAAGACCACGGTTGAATTATTTTTTTGGTGAAGGAGGCCGTACTTTGCGAACAGACAATGTTTTTCCTTTCACTCAATTCCCCGGCCCAAGGCTTCCGGATTCTTTGGAAGGTGGAAACGATCCAGGTAACATTTTGATAATTTATTATTAATCAATCAATTAATCGATATATTAATATTAAATTAGAACCCATACAAAAATAATGTTAAAAATTTTTATTACAGGTTACGTAAATGAAATGTTCATAGCATTGCAACATGTGTTATCTATGGAGTTGATTTCACGAGTGACGGATGAAAATCTACGTTCTTTTAGGATTAATTTAAACCGATACCCACATCCGTACTACATCAACGATCTCGTCGTGGAAGCCCTGATGTTCATATTCCCCATGTTTGTCATGCTAAGTTTCAGTTACACCGCTATAAACATTATTGAAGCCGTAACTTTAGAGAAGGAACTGCAGTTAAAGGTAATTCTCATCATAGAATAGATCACGAATTTTCTTTTAAATCGGAAAATTAGAAATGAATAAATTACCGATAAGTTTCTTATGTGGTAATTTTCTAAATAATGAGATTAAATAAAACGTGTTATAGGAAATGATGAAAATAATGGGATTACCTGCTTGGTTACATTGGATGGCCTGGTTTTGCAAACAATTTATATTCCTCTTCATTATTGGAGTAATCATAACTCTTTTGTTAAAGGTTGGTATAAATTTAATTAATTTTACATGATTTTACCAAATTTTTTATAGATGTCATAATACAATTATATTTATAGGTATAACTGTATACAACCATCTTTGTTAATTAAAATAAAAGGTTGTTATAAGCAAGTGTCTAAATCATTACATTCCACATTAACCGCTATCACGACATAACTTTACATTTGTTACGTACAGGGGTTCGTGAATTTGGTTGAAAATACCTGGTGACTCGTTAAAAACACTTTATTCAACTTTTCACTATAAACTTAGTACTTACAGTCTCTAGGCAGTCCGTTGTCCGATAAGAAAACCGAAGTTACTTCACTTATCATTTCACTTTTATTTTCACTCTGTAAGTCGCTCTTGATCGTTATTCGCAAAGTAAACGTCAAGGCGCATTTGTTTTTTTTTTGAATGTGTCCTGTGCTGTGCCCTACTGGCTTTTACAGCGTCACCGGTGGGATGGGCGAGCGCAGAAGCTTCGCCGGGTAAAATTAGTAAGTAATCGAGTGCTTTTACGCACTCGCAACTTACTGGGAGCGTCGCCTTATGGGTGTCTTCTGCGAGACCGAACCTCGGCTTAAGGCGGCGCGTTTTGGAGGACTGTATCTTACACATTGACTTTGAGGAAGTCTGCATCACGGCGGCCGCGGCAGAGGGCTGCGGCCGCTTGACACAAGCAAGCGGGGACCTCGTCTTCGCCGGCGAAGACGCTGTTTGTGTTGATGTTGTGTGTAGATCTTGTTGGATGCTGTAATAGCATCGTCGGGGTCGTTAAGGACGCTCTTAGGGCGCCTGTGGTATTTGTTTGGAAAATTGAACATCCTACAGCTAGACACAGTCGCTATGAGGGGATTTGGTTGAATGGATGCTTTCTCGAAGTACGAACTCTTTTTGCATGTTCGTAAACTGCCCCGGTCCAATTCAAATTCTATGACATACGCATTACGAACTCTTGCGCATGTTCGTAACACATTTTGTTAAATTATTAGTAGTTATTAATTAGTATTTGATTTCAGATCAATTGGTTCACAAATAAGCAAGGTTTCAGTGGTTATGCTGTATTTACTAATACTCCATGGACAGTCTTGTTGTTCTTCATCATGTTATATCTCTCTTGCACCATTTTCTTTTGTTTTATGATCAGCGGGCTATTTTCAAAGGGTATTTCGCTTGCATTATTTTTACTATCTGCTAAATAGTTCTTTTGATTTTAGTAATTATAAAATATAAAGAAGTAGAATTCCACTTCTTTATTTTTAGTTTAAGAATATATTCTATTATTTATGGATAAATTATACTACGTATCTTTTTAACTTGCGATAATCCATTATATAGGGAATGCACGTTTAAATTGGTAGGGTTATAAAGTTGGCCTGAACTCTCTAAACCAGAATTAGATGTATATTTAAATATTTAGAAAAAACAATTTTATACAGAATATTCCGTACTATTTCATAGATTTTTAATTAATGTGGTTCTCATAATATACTTTTAGCGGCTACATAACGGTTATATTGGCAAACCATATCTATCCATGCTTATTATAAAACATAGTCCCAAAAAGCGGTCTGTCTGTATGTAATTGATTATCTCAAAATCTACTGAACGGATTTTTGTACGGTTTTCACCAGAGATAGTGCAATACTTCCGGATGGTTTCGGTAAATATCGGTATTATGTAAATTGTGTTGGAGAGATCGTGCAATTGTTAAAAAACTTGCTTGCTGGGAGCTTTAGTCGCGTGCGCTGCGTAAACCAGTAGAGATACGCTAAAGTAATGTAGTAGAGAATTGTAGATCTTTAAAACTACTACAAAAAAGTCCGGGATAGCATGTCTTTTTCTCTTATGGTTAACTCACAAAGACTACTTTTATGTTCACAATTTGAATTCTAGAAAAAAATTGTGACACGCTGATTTCCACGCGGGCGAAGCCGCTGGCCCAGCTATTTGTATAGAAACTTACACATTCATTATTTTTGTTATTGGAAGCATTTTATTTAACCAATCAATGAGAGAGATATGAATATAATTTTTTCGGATGTAACGTTATTGTTACTATATATATAAAAATTTTAAATGTATTTCAGGGAGCACAGCAGCATTGTTTGGGGGTATAATTTGGTTCCTGACGTTCGTTCCAGCTATGCTTTACGGAACTGACATGGAAATCCCAGTAGGGGTACAAGCCCTCTCATGTTTTTGCATTAACTCAGCAATGGCGTTTGGATTCATGCTGATACTGGGAAAAGAGAACGCCAATGGTAAATATTGCCTAGTTAATTAAACTAAAACAGACGAAAAAAAAGATGGCAAAAATGGTAAAAAAAACATGAATATATAATATTTGTAAAACTCTCACCTTGCAAGTTAAATTTTCCCCACTTCCCTGAGTTCGATTGAGCTGAAATTTAATATACTGCTTCGACCCGAATGAAAATGCATGTTTATGATAAGCATGACTTAGCTCCAGACAAGGGAATCCCTCAACGTTTAACAATAGGGACATGAAATTTCGTTAAAGCTTTTGTAATTTTTTTTTCAAATTATTTACTATAATAAGAAGCCAGACTTCGTGTAAAATTTATCATTTATAAGCCTCAATTCAAAATTCTAAATAAATACGAAAATTAAGAAGTTAAAGAAAGTTATTTTGCACAATAAAGTCGTAGTGGCGCGTGTAATACTTTAATGTTATAATAATATATACTATATTTAATGTTATAGGCATGAAATGGGGTGAATTTTTTGCGACACACTCCCTTGAAAGTGATCGACTATTGTTCGGACATGTTTGTATATTTCTGGTGGTGAATTGTATATTGTACATGTCAATCACATTGTACCTCGAACAAGTACTTCCGGGACCATTTGGAGCTCCAAAGCCCTGGTACTTTCTTTTACAGAAGTCATTTTGGTGTCCTTCATCCAATGTAGAGCATGGTTAGTTACTGTATCTAAATATTATTTTGAATTGTATATAACGAATAGAAAGTGAATATTGAAGTGTTAAATACGAGTAAAGAGCACACTCCTATGTTATAAGAACACCATAGATATTATTTTCAAGACAGATTTTTTTTTCGAACTGACTGTATGCTGTTAGCCCTAATGGCTTTTACAGCGTCACCGGGCGGGACGGGCGAGCGCAGAAGCATCGCCAAAGTTGCGAAATGCAGGGAGTAGAGCGCAGAAGCTCTACTTAAGTCGGGGAACGTCGTCCTAAGGGTGTCTCCTGTGAGGCCGGACCACGGCTTAGGGCGACGCGTAGTGGAGGGCTGATGGTATGACTTAGATTAGTCATTGCGGCGTCGGAAGTGTGGCGAGAAGCCACTAAAAGACAGAACTTAAGTGCAATTCTGGGAACACATGGCCTTTACTTTACCTTTTACTATATTTAAATTATCCTATTACTAAGTTGATTATTATTCTGTAATAGAAATATGGTAATTAAATTTTTAATAAAGAATACAATTCTGTCGGTGAAAGCTAAAGGGCCTTAAGTCACATTTTATAAATTATTAAGTAGAGCTTTATTCAGTAGCGTTACTACTTTTTCACGAGTAGGGACTTAATGTCATTTATAATTACATCATCGAAATTACTGGCTATAGGACTAAATAAAGGACTTTTACCATTTGACCAATACTGGGTACCAATACTGGATATAATAAATAAGAATCATTGAAATAACAAAAATGACAAAAATGGACTCAATTCCTTGACATACAAATAAAATGTGCTTCAACGCATACAAAGGATATCATTTAATTTGGCATATCTGGCGCACCAGTGATCACTCATGAACAAGCTAAGAATCAGCCTTTTATGTTCAAACTTACATGACTGTATAACATTTAATAATCTTCATATAGTATGGTGTTATTTTAGTTAAATAATTTAGTAACATTACAAAGCTAGGTTCACTCGAATTTGTAAAAAGTAAAGTAGTAGCCTGTTACAATTCCACTGCTGGGAATAGGCCTCCTCTCTCCATTTCTGAAGAGAGGTAAGACCTACCACGCTGCTCCAATGCGAATTGGTAGGTTACACATATCTCCAGAATTTTGCGTATGATATGCAGGTTTTCTCTCGATGTTTTCCTTCACCGAAAAGCGTGTGATAAATTGCAATTATCAACTAGACATATGAGTTTTAATAGAAAAACTCATTGGTGCCTGCCCGGGTTCGAACTCGTGTTCCCCTCGAAAGAGTCGCACGGTCTCACCGCTGGGCTATCACAGCTCTCTCGAATTTGTAGAATAACTCAAATATTCCACATTATAAACTTTGATGACCATTTTCGGCTGCTTCCTCATCACCAGAACATCTTAATTTACTTTTATTGTCACTGAGATATAGTGCATCCAACCCAGACATTTAGAAAGACAACTTCTACATTTTACTTTTCTCCAATATGTATTGTGACATTCGAGGTACAAGACCCCTGCTATACACGACCGAATCACGGATAGAATCCAATAATATATTGCCTGGCGTTTGCCGAAGTTAGTCCTCGTCGAGCGAAAGTCATCAAACTCTACAAAGGGACATAAAATGCGCGTCGAGTCAGAGCCGGTCTTGTATATCAAGGGGTTAAGGTCCTTTAGCTTTCACCTACAACTGCCGAGTAAGCTCAAGTCTCCTAAGAATTACCAGAAATTGTTCCGTTAAAAATATCTTGCATTTTGGGAACAAATTAATAAGAGAAGTATAAAAAAAGAATGAGCAGATAATCTGCACTTAGAACCTATAGATACTGGTTTTGCGTTCCTTTAATATGAGTTAGTTCATAATAAGCGAACTACTTTTAAAATCCATTCTCGTTTCCAGAAGAACACTTAAATGAAGATGATTTATATGGAACTATAAAGGAAAAAGATCCAGCTGGCCATGCGATCGGAGTAAAGATGACGGTGGGCCATTTTTTGCACTTTTGACTGAATTATGTACTCATGCATTTAACAAATATTTTAATCATTTTTTTTTAGAATTTAACAAAAGTATATGGACACAATATTGCAGTCAATAATTTAACTTTAAACATATATGATGATCAAATTACCGTTCTGTTAGGACATAATGGCGCTGGAAAATCGACCGCCATATCAATGTTGACAGGTACGATTGATATATAGAGAAGTGTCCATAAAAGCGGTAAAAAAAATAAAAGTAAAACATTCTAAAGATCTTAAAATTCTTCAGGTAATGTTGCAGTAACTCGAGGCAACATATGTTTAGCTGGTTACGATATGACGACGCAGACAAATTTAGCAAGAACACATCTCGGCCTCTGCCCCCAGCACAACGTACTATTTAAAGAACTCACCGTCCGTGAACATTTGGTTTTCTTCAGCAAACTCAAGGGCTTTGCTGGAAAGATACTCGATCAAGAGATTGACGCACTTATTGATCAACTGGAGATGAGAGACAAAGTAGGATCATACTTAAATTCATAATCTTGTACAATTAAATTGAAAAGGTGGTGGTGGTTAAAAAAACTTAACGACGTTTTTTTTTATTTCATAAATATATTATGTTATTTGTGTGAGTTGTTGCCAATAAGGAAAACAACCATACTTTTGGCAGGCGGATTGGCGAATGTTTCAGATAGATTATTACTATTTACTACTATTACTTAATTTTTCTTTTCGAACTGCCTATTTGCTGTTACATTTGGCTCTTACAGCTTTAACAGCCTCATTGGGTGAGTAGTAAAACAATTATAAGGTTGCAAAATGCCGGAGTTGAGCGCACAAGGTCAACTGGTGTCGGGGAACGTCGTCCTAAGTGATCCCCTTGTGAGAATTAACCATGGTTTAGGGCGAAGTGTTGGTAGTATGACTGTGATTAATTATCACACCATCAGGAGTTTGGCGAGAAGCCGCGACCGATTGACGTCAGAAAATCGAGACCTATGTTTGTTACTGTTATAAGTTGGTTCTGGTGTACTTGAGCGGATTCAATTGTAAGACTTCTTAAAGTGCTATAACAATTGGGTGGATTATGGTGAGGAGGTAGAGGTCTCTATGGAGGTCAACGTTCCACAATAACCATGGAAAATCAGTCATTGTCCACATGAGTCTATTCTGCAGTGTTCGGAGCGTACGCATTCTGTAAATAAAGTTTGATTTTTGTTTGTTTAGAGGAATTGTCAAGCTAAAGAATTGTCAGGAGGTCAAAAGCGACGGTTATGTGTAGGAATAGCATTAAGTGGCGGGGCGCGTGTTGTTTTACTTGACGAACCTACCTCGGGTATGGACCCTGCATCGCGTCGTGCCCTTTGGGAGCTATTGAATAAAGAAAAGAAAGGTAAAAGTTTATAATTTTATATTATACTTGTGATAGAATCGTGTTGAGAATCTAATTAAAATGCATTGATTACTATGACTACTACTCGATCTTCTCGCAATTCAATAGTTTTAACTAATAACCCTTCTATTCTTACTTGGTTTTTTGTGTGTCTATATTTATATTAAAATATAAAATCATCTTTTATATTAGGTCGATCGATGATCTTGACGACACATTTCATGGATGAGGCAGATTTTCTTGGTGATCGTGTTGCCATAATGGCAAATGGTCGTCTGGAATGCATTGGCTCCCCCTATTTCTTGAAACAACATTATGGAGTGGGATACACATTAGTCATCGTCAAAACAGAACTTTTCGAAATCGACTATTGTACTAACCTTATAGGAGAATACATTCCGGGCACTATAATTAAAGAGAATCGCGGTAAGATCTTATCTAGTTTTTGTTTTATAAATTACTCTATGTGGGCTTGTATGTTTTAAAGTGAGAAAGTTTTCGGCGATTCTTTAAAGATCATTTAGATTTTACAAACGTTTACGATAACGTCATCAGTAAAGTATAATTTGGGATGATGAAATGATTTTAGGTATTGAAGTGACGTACACATTGCCAAACAACTATTCGCATGTTTTTGAAGAGATGCTCAACGCGCTTGAGAAAAATGCCGATGTTATAAAATTTAAGGAATATGGCTTACTTGCGACCACGTTGGAAGATGTATTTATGTCGTAAGAAGAATTTTTATTATAAAATATATTTTTTAAAGCACTTTAATTATGACTGCCCTTACTCTAGTTTCCGCATATAGCAGTACATATTTAAACGAGCGGTGGGGTATGATTTTCTTGGTTTTTGTGTATGATTTTCTTTATCTAGGTAAAAAAAGAAACGACCTGTTACTATGCCCACTGCTGGGCTAAGGCCTCCTCTCTCCGTTTATGGAGAGAAGGAATTGAGCTAAGACCTACTACGCTGCTCCAATGCGGACAGGTAGGTTACACATATCCCTAGAATTCTCTACAGATATGCAGGTTTCCTCGCGATGTTTTCTTTCGCCGATAAGCTTGTGATAAATTGCACTTATTAATTAGACATATAAGTTTTAATTGAAAAACTCATTGGTGCCTGCCCGGGGTTTGAATCCATGATCGTCTCTAGAGAGTCGCACGGTGTTACCGCTATGCTATCACAATTATCTAGGTAATACTAACAATTAATTGCTTCTTACTTTGACTTTAAGTACAAACTGCCTAATTTAGTCTTTAGTTATTTAATTTGATAAATTAGTTCTATTTCGGTCAAAGTTAGTCCTAGACGCATACCATGTTACCATCTTCTTGAATCTGGAGATGATCATATTTATGAATCATGAATATACTGACGCATACTTTAGGCGCCTTCTTAGTTTAGTGATTTGTAGACTAAGGTAAAATGCAAATTTTAGTTTAACATATAGCCGCATATAGTTGGCAATAATTAACCGTTATAACTTTTTCTGTCCGTTATCATAATTATAGATATTTTTTACGTGATGTTCAGTATAACTTAAAAAGGTTAATTTTTACAGTGTTGGTTCAGACTTAAAAATTCATTCAGAGTCAGATGATATTACAGTGACTACAGATCTGTCCGACGACGTGAATGCCAGTTATGATGAAATATCTTCGGAATATCGTAAGTTTCTCTTTAATAAAAAAATATATATTGACTCTTCTTTTTGGTTATATTTTTCGCCATGGGTTATATACCCATATTGAAACATAATACTTTAAACCAAGACCCATGCTTTACTTTCTTTATCTACTTCACTTCAATAAAATTGTAATAGAATTTAATAAAATTTTATTTAGTTTATAACAAAATTAAAATCGGAAGTGAATTTATTCACTATGTATGTCTGTGACTAATGTGACGAAACATAAGTATCTATACTCATTGTGATAAGTTCGTCGATAAGTACAAAAGATCATAAATCATGATGTTAGATAAGTTAATATGACTAAGCCAGTGATAGTACGCAAAAATAAACAATAAGAGGAACCTTTAAATTAGTTTAAGAATTCTGGGCATACATAATAATATATTCCTAAGTAACCTCATAAGGTTATTACCATTTTTTAATATCATATTAACATTATTATCTATCCATCCATTCTCCTGCCCTTACCCACTCTAAGTGGGGTCGGCGCAACATGTTACATGTTGTCACATGATTTGGCTACGTATTTTACGACCGGCCGCCTGCCTGACGTCAACTTACATTAGTCGCCTTTTACGACACCTCGGTAAGAAATGAGGGTGGTCTATTCTATGTAGCCGCATACCACACGGCGTAACATTTTTATCTATCATATAATCATATTAACATTATTATTATTATGGGAACTATCTAGGTTTTAAATTAAACAAATAATTGATGAGGAGTCAACGATTCTATAGAAAAATAATATTTTTTGGCGTTTTTATTTAATTTTTTGAAGATATAGTTTTGTTCTGCTGCAGATTCTTTGTTGTTGCGACCTCCATTCTCCTACTTTTGTTGCTCATTGTTGGTCAGTAGTATTTAGGTGGCATGGGTTTCAATAGAAGGTTTACAAACGCACGACAGGCAGTTAAAGTTGGCAATTCTATGTATTTATGAATTGGTTGAGAGTTTCCATTACACGTGAGTATCTACTATTTATAGTACTTATTCATTGCAGTCGATAAGGATTATGAAACCGAAACAGGGCTTCGCTTATTCTGGTTACATATAACCGGTGTTTGGTTAAAACTTTTGCTGGTGTGGATAAGGTCTAGGGGGTTATTAATACTGCAAATATTGGTGCCCATCTTGCTGTTAAATGCGAATTTCGGCATCTTGAGGGTTTTACAGAGACGACAACGACAGTCTGCTATTTCAAGACCATTGACACTTATGGAAGGGTATGTCCTATTTATATTGACAGCCTATATAGTTTCGTGTAATATTGTTATGCTGTTATACAAAACTATGTGTATATTAAAAAAAATATTTACCAATTAACGGGAACAAATTCAGTCTAAACGAAGTAAATTTTCTGATATATCTTTGTTTTCAGTTGTCCAAAAACTTCGAAATGAAAATGCAAAAACTTTTAATATACTTTTTTATTATATATTTTTTTTATTTCATTCAACACCTACGAAATTCATTTAAAAATTTGATGTACGATAGCTTTATCATAAATCACTAAGTACCTACAGATTTTCAGTAACTTGTCGGTTATGCATTTAAATTTATTCAAATATTTAAATCAGATAGGAAAACCCAAACGTCTACTTAAAAAGACATACAGGTTATGTTAACTATTTCTATTTTACTTTCTACAACTAGTGGATAAGAAGTTAATAAGTTAAGGCAATAATTATTTAGATTAAACCAAATTCACACAGTCAGATAAATTTATTTTTCAGATACCTGGCTACAGAGACTTTATTAAATTTTAACGGAACCAGTCAAACTTCTTGGGGTGCTTTGGCAAGAGTTGGGTACGAACAACTATACAACTCTGCAAATCTGGAATCTATGAAATTAACCATTGTAGATGGACAGTCTCTTGATGATTACTACTTAGAAAGAGTACGTGACTTCATATTAGAAACCTTAAGTTTGATAACAATGCTTGTCATTTGATCTTATTTTGCTGATTCATATTTAATCGCAATTGAATTGCAAACTTATATTCATAAAAGTTATTTAGTTAATATGAACTTATATTAATAATTATCCAGAACGCTGACCCAGTGGCAATGGGCATCAATCGCAACAAGTTGCTTATTGGTGCGACAATTGACGACAACGCCGCCACTTCTTGGTTTAGCAATTTCGGATACCACGATGTAGCAACTTCTCTTTCAACTCTCCATTCAGCTCTACTCAAAGGCATGAACCCTGCTGCTACGCTTAGCGTCTTCAATCATCCTCTGCGAGCTAATTATAGGGATGGAGTAAGTTAAAATATCAATAATGGTAAATGACAAGGTTTAAATACATTTTCTGTAAGTTACTTATGTATATTTCAGACTGATTTCCCGCAAATGGCGCAGTGGATGTCAGTACAAGTTTCGAATAGCATTGGCAACAGTCTTGTAATCGTCAGCGCTGTGTTTATTATGTTTTACGTCAAGGTAAGAAAATTAAGAGACTTTCATATCTAACTCATCCTTTTTCTTCTGCCCTTATCCCACTCTAATTGAGGTCGGCAGAACATGTTTTATACCTGTTGTGACATGATTTGAATAGGTACTTAACGACTATCCGCCTAACTAACCAAGCGGACTTTCATATCTATAACTGATTTTCACATAAAGACATGTTATATTTTATTAATTATTTTAGCTTTGATAATGAATCAAATGATTGTTAGCAATTATGCCCGCCGTGTGGTATCGGGCTGAGTAGAAAAGACCACCCTCATTTCTTACCGAGGTGTCGTAAAAGGCGACTAAGGTAAGTTGACCCACCGTGTGGTATCTCAGTCCTCGGATGGCGCCCCCAGTGGGCTCCCGGTTGATGGTGGGCGGGACGTCCGTTGGAATCTCAGGTAATTTACGGTACCTGGGATTAATTCTCGACAGCCGATGGACGTTCGAGGCCCACTTCCGGCGGCTCGCCCCGAGATTAAAGGCGACCGCCGGAGCCCTGAGCAAGCTCCTCCCGAATGTGGGAGGGCCAAATGCAGGCTGCTGGCGCCTTTATGCCGGAGTGGTCCGATCAATGGCCCTGTACGGCGCTCCCATATGGGCGGAGCGGCTGACCGCCAAGTCCCTGCCCCTGTTGCGCGGGGCGCAGAATATTGTGGCGATCAGGCTAGTGCAGGGCTACCGGACCATCTCTGGCGAGGCGGCCTGCGCCTTGGCCGGATCTCTTCCGTGGGATCTAGAGGCCAAGGTGCTTGCTCAGGCCTACCGCCACAAAGTTGAAGCCCGTACATCGGGGGGAAACTCTGCGGTGGTAGAGGTAGATTGGCGGAGAACAGCTCAGTTGGAGCTCCTCCGCCAATGGAGGCGGCGGCTGGAATCGCCCAGCGCAGGATTCTGGACAATTTCAGCCATCCAGCCCATTCTCCAGGGCTGGATCGCCAGGAGGCATGGGGTCCTCACCTTCCGCCTGACACAGGTACTTTCCGGACATGGTTGTTTCGGGGGGTATCTGTGGAGGGTGGCCCAGTGCAAAGCATCTGGTGTGTGCCACGAGTGCGGCGCTGAGTCTGATACGGCGCTGCACACCCTCGCGGACTGCCCTGCTTGGGCGGTTCAGCGGGCGAAGCTCGTGGCAGAGGTGGGGCACGATCTCTCCCTGCCCACTGTGGTTCGTGCCATGGTGGACAGGGAGGCATCGTGGGCAGCGATGGCCTCCTTCTGCGAGGATGTTATCTTGCGGAAGGAGGCGGCGGGACGGATCCGGGAAGTCGAGTCTTTGGATCCGATCCGCCGCAGGCGAGC
Organism: Morpho deidamia; assembly: GCA_947086505.1. Classification (NCBI taxonomy): domain Eukaryota; kingdom Metazoa; phylum Arthropoda; class Insecta; order Lepidoptera; family Nymphalidae; genus Morpho; species Morpho deidamia. The sequence goes on along the minus strand of CAMTZC010000007.1, from coordinate 8,543,392 downwards.
GGGGCGCAGGTGACTCGCCGAAGTCCGTCGCATGCCGCCCTAACGGGGACCTCCGAGCGTTCCGAACGGGGTTAATTTGACGCTCGCTGGAGTTAGGTCCCCAAGGCGGTCGATGCATCTGGTGCTCCCGATGCATCGATTAGCGGAGGGAGGGGCCACTGCTTAGAGAGGCCCCGACCCGGAGGTGGCGCTCTCCGGGGTACAGAGCTGCTGCTGGAGGGGATGGGGGTAATGTGTCCAACGATACCCTATCCCCGCCACTAGCAGCGTGGAGGAGCACTATCAGGTTTTTAATCGGTGCGAGTCCGACATAGCCACCGCTCGTCCCCGTTGGGCGGTGATGACCCATAACGGGTTTTCCTGACATAAAAAAAAAAAACCGTGTGGTATCCGGTTGAGTAGAATAGACCACCCTCTTTCTTACCGAGGTGTCGTAAAATACGACTAAGGTAAGTTGACGTTAGCCAGGCGTCCGGTCGTTAAATACGTAGCCGAATCATTAGACAACATGTTCGTAACATGTTGTGCCGACCCCACTTAGAGTGGGATAAGGGCAGGAGAATGATGATGAATTGTTAGGAATTATGCATGCATGGTTTGTTGCATAGGAGCGCGTGACACGAGCAAAATTACTGCAACGTGCTGCAGGCATGCAGCCTGTTGTGATGTGGGGTGCCGCCGCCATCTTCGACTGGGCTTGGTTCCTGGTGCTCTGTGTGAGCATAGTCATCTCGTGTGCAGCTTTTCAAATGATTGGCATGAGCAGCGCTACTGAACTAGGTAGGATGTAGAGATAATGTGACTGCCCATGTACCAGACGCAGTTTAAAGGACATTATTAGGTAAAGTAAAATAAAACTGAATAAACTATTAACGTTACAAGAAGTTTATAGCTAGTTTATATTTTTCGATTAGTAGATATTTTTTGTGTTTTATATTATGTTAATTAGGAAATGAACTTAAAATTTACTTAAAATTAAAATGTCATAAATTACTAAGTTGGGTTTTCCCCCCCTGGCATTTTGTGGATATATCGTAAGGGTTATATGAAAACATTAAAAATTTGTATGCTTCGATATAGTTAAGAGCTTGATAGAGATATTACGTGTGTAGACTTTAGTAGAATCGCTAAAGGGTGCGACTGCGGGATAAACTGACGGGGTAGAAAAGCTTGGGAAAGATTAGTCTTCTGATTATAAAATTTGTGTATTTGATACCGATAAACAATATATGCTTAATCTCAAGATATTGTTTATGCTAGTTTTTGCTTATTTTTTAACTTTTATGAGATTAATTTATACCAAACATAATGTTTAGAAGTTTACGTAATGCATCCTGTCAATAAGAGTCTGTCGAATGATTAAGGCATTAGAAACAGTTGTCCTAAACATTAATCATTAATGGGGAAGTTTTAATGATAGAAGCACTATGTACAAATCCACTTGATAAGTGGATCTTAATTGAAATCTACTGAAATGGCTAAGAAGCATTTATGAACGCTGCGTTTTGCCATAAGTGAATCCCCTTAGATTAAGAGTAAGTTGTTGCAAATATTTTCAATACATATAAATTTTCAGGTCGGCTGTACTTGTGTATAATGATCTACGGCGCAGCTATGTTACCGCTTCATTATATATTCTCGCTGTTTTTCACCGGAGCTTCACGTGGCTATGTCGTCATGTTCTTTATTAACATTCTTCTCGGTTAGTTATTAATTGTTAATTTTTTTATCCTTTCTAGAATGGGTTTGTGATTAATTTTTGTTATGATACCAATCATGATGATCTCCTGTTCTTATCCCTCTCTAAACGGGGTCGACACAACATGTTTTAAACTTGTTGTTAGAGGACTTGGCTAGTTATTCTACGACCAGTCGCCTGTCTGACATCAACCTATCGTAGTCGCCTTTAACGACAACTCGGTTAAAAATGAGGGTAGTCTATTCTACTCAGCCGGATACCACACGGCAGGTCAACTCACCTTAGTCGTCTTTTACGACACCTTGGTAAGAAATGAGTGGTCTATTCTACTCAGATGGATACCACACAGCGTATTCTGGGTGTATTTATGTATTTAGAATTATATATCTATAATTCTAAATACATAAATATTTGTACCAGTTGTCTGTCACCCATGACACAAGTATTAAGTTACACCTAATAATTAATTGTAACTGTAATGGTTGAAGAAAATTTATCAGTGTTTTTGTGTCTTTCAGGTGTGATAGGCGCCCAAATTGTAGATACACTGTCTAAACTTGACGGTGACGCACCCTACGCAGCCAATATCATGGATAATATACTACAATTCTTTCCGCTATACAGTCTGGTTACCTCTGTTAGGTATGAAACAAAATATATATTTGCCTTTTTAATAGAAGGTATATTGATAAAAAATCTAAATTAGATAGTTGTCTATATCGAAATGGCATTATAGTTTAGTTTGGTAAAGGTTAGTTCTTTAGTCTTTACTACGAAGCTTTTTTAGATTACTTAATAATTTTCCCTTTTTTATATAAAAAAGAATTGAAAATATTATTTTGTTATAGTCTGCGATAAAAGAAAATATATGTAATGCTAAAGGTAGAGTGTACTATCCGTTTTCAAACCTGATACATACAGAATTCGTAAAAATTTATGCACTATCCATTTCATTGTATATTAGGATTATGGTGTAAAATAAAATATATTTTATTCCGCCCACCAATAACACAATAATACACAAACACTGCGCACATTCACTGTCACAATCTCAACAATCGTTGTGCTCCTTAAGTGAAGCATCGTCCGGAGATAGATTCCAGGAGAAAATCACAAAGCGATCGCACACCTTATTTATACCATATCAAGCTGTTATAAACGAAATTAAAATATAACTTATGTTTAAGATGGAAAAGTAGCTTTTAATAATGTCAATCGGGGAAGAGGATAAGTCCAAACTATTAGTGAACGGAGGTTAAAACAAATTCTCACATAGCGTGTCGTTTCAAGTAACCAAAGAAGACCTTGTATTTTTGGATGTCGCTATTAAAAATAACACGTATTGTTAATTTTTTCTTACACTTAGAACGCTGAATCACATTGGATTAATAAAATATTCGTGCCTTGAGTTCTGCGATTTCTTGATGTCAGTGAATCCGGAGACACAAGAATGTAACATGGAATTTCTATGTGAAAACTTTACCAGCCGATGCTGTAGTAAGTTCATTTTTTAGGTTTATAAATGTATCATAGAGGATATGCCATTTTTAACCTTTATAATGCTGCAGTTATGGTCAAAATTACGTGGGCCACACGGATTAGAACACTGATGATTTGTCTTCTCTGCATCTTATGCATTGTAAAGTAAAAAAACAAACCTAATCGCATTTCTTTAAATAACCTAATTGTGTCTAGTGGTGCAATTAAAATATATGTAAAGAAATAGCATAATGCAAAGGTTAGCCTCAGATATTACAAAATATCTAAAATTCTTCCTGCTTTCAATAAAGTAATAGAACATTGCCCACTAGTGGACAAAGACCTCTACGCTTCTTTTAGAGAGAGAAAGGTTAAATCTCAGATCCACCACGCTGCGCCACCGCGGATTGATTGGTTTATACATAACCCAGGAATTCTCCAAAAATACGCAAGTTTACTCATGAAGTTTTTAAGGTAGCTGTTCCATTTGTTGTATTTTTTTTAATAAATATATAAATAAATAAATAAATAAATATATGGGACATTTACACACACGGCCGTCCGTCCCCAAAGTAAGTAACTTAATACTTGTGTTATGGGTGACGGACAACTGGTAGATATATTACATATAAAAGTTTAAATACATACTTAAATACAAATACACACCCCGGCTCGAAGAACCAACAAATTGTTTATAGAAAATGTTGGCCCTCGGCGGGAATCGAACCCGCGACCCGCGGAGTGTAAGGAGGAAACTCGTCACAGTCAGTTTCTTCAAATGTCAACCTCACCTGCACGTGGTACACCCTGCAAATAAACCGACGAGGCTCTGGCGACCGACTAATGGCGGTATAACCATTCTTTAGCTGACTTAAATATAACAGACCGACAGCGGGCAGCAGCGTTGTCGGTGCGACATGGTCAGCACTGCGATCACCAACCCGCATGCCAAGCGTGGTGATTATTGGCAATACCCTTAATGGATTACCCTTAATGAATACACTTAAAAAGCCACAGCCCCTAGTTCCCGGCAGCCCCGCTATTCCTGGCTCTGGCAGCGGTTTAGGTAACGGCGGGGCAGGGGGTGTTAAGAATCTCCGGCAGAGATTCCGCTGCCAACCCCGACGACTTGACCTGGCAACATACAACGCACGCACTTGAGGGAAGACGGAAAGATCATCGAGCTGGAAGAAATGTTAAGCAAGTTGCGGTGGGATGTGATAGGATTATCTGAAGTCCGAAGAGAGGGGGAGGACACGATAATTCTTAAATCCGGCAACTTGCTTTACTACCGGGAGGGTGACCAACAGTCTCAGGGTGGTGTCGGGTTTCTCGTCCACAAGTCCCTTGTCAACAGCATTGTCCAAGTCGAGAGTGTGTCGAGCAGGGTCGCGTTCCTTATACTCAGAATTACCAAACGGTATTCGCTGAAGGTCATACAGGTTTACGCACCGACATCGGCACATCCAGACGAGGAGGTAGAGGCCATGTATGAGGATTTATCTAGAGCCATACATGCCTCTAAAACCTTCTACACTGTTGTGATGGGGGATTTCAACGCAAAACTAGGCAATCGAAGTGGTACAGAGGTAAGAGTAGGGCCATTTGGATATGGGCAACGGAACCACAGGGGCCAGATGTTAGCCGATTTCTTGGAGAGAGAGGACCTCTACATGATGAATTCTTTCTTCAAGAAACGGCCACATCGTAAATGGACCTGGATAAGTCCCGACGGTTCCACGAGAAATGAGATCGACTTCATCATGTCGACCAGGCGTCATATATTCAATGATGTCTCTGTCATTAACACCGTAAAGACGGGTAGTGATCATCGTATGGTAAGAGGCACATTGAATATATGCGTACAACTGGAAAGATCTAGACTGGTGAAGTCCACACTCCGACCAACTCGAACTCATATCCAAAACCCCGAAAACTTCCAACTCGAGCTGATGAATCGCTTCGATTGCCTAGCGGACTGCGCTTCTGTGGACGATTTAAACAACAGGCTGGTGGAAACTGTCCATACGGTGGGGTCCAAATTTTATAAGACACACCGTAAAAGTACCAATAAGTTCTCGACCCAGACTCTCAAGCTCATGGATGAGAGGAACGAAATGAGACTACAGTCTTCAGTAGACGCGTCACGCTACCGTCTGATCAATAGACAGATTTCAAAAGCGCAGAAATGCGACTTGCGACACTTTAATACCGAATATATTCGAGATACTATTGAGCGTAACAGGGGCTCAAAAGTGTTCGCAAAAGATCTGTCTATCGGGCAGAGGCAGCTGACGCGATTGAAGACCGATACTGGTAGTATCATTTCATCTCGACCTGAGATTTTGAGAGAGGTTGAGAGATTCTATGGGCAGTTATACACCTCAACTCAACAGCCTGCTGTCACCTTGGCAAAAGACCCAAGAGCCAAGCTAACCCGACACTATACTGAAGACATCCCGGACGTCAGCCTATACGAGATTAGTATGGCTTTGAAACAACTTAGGAACAACAAGGCACCAGGTGATGACGGAATCACAACCGAACTCCTGAAGGCGGGTGGAAAACCAGTACTCAAAGTCCTTCAGCGATTGTTCAATTCCGTTATTCACGAAGGTACTACGCCAAAAGCGTGGCACAGGAGCGTGGTGGTTCTTTTCTTCAAGAAGGGTGATAACACCTCATTGAAGAATTACAGACCCATCGCGCTGCTGAATCAGGTTTATAAGTTGTTTTCAAGAGTCATTACGAATCGTCTCGCTCGTAGGTTTGACGACTTCCAGCCTACCGAACAAGCCGGATTCCGGAAAGGCTACAGCACCATAGACCACATATTTACGCTGCGGCAGGTTATACAGAAGACCGAGGAGTATAACCGGCTTTGCTTGGCGTTTGTGGACTATGAGAAAGCCTTTGATTCGGTGGAAACATGGGCTGTGTTAAGATCACTCCAGAGATGCCGTATCGACTACCGGTACGTCCAAGTGTTGAAGTGTTTGTACGAAAACGCCACAATGTCTGTCCGTGTCCAAGACGGAACTACGAGACCAATCCAAACGCGGCGAGGTGTGCGACAGGGAGATGTCATCTCCCCGAAGCTATTTACCGCTGCATTGGAGGACGTCTTTAAGCTTTTGGATTGGAACGGATACGGCATCAACATTAACGGCGAGTACATCACTCACCTTAGATTTGCCGACGACATAGTCGTTATGGCAGAGTCTCTGGAGGACCTTAACACAATGCTCGACGACCTCAGCAGAGTGTCTCAACAGGTGGGCCTTAAAATGAACATGAGCAAGACGAAAATTATGTCAAACTCACTTGTTCCGCTCCACCCGGTCATCGTTGAGAACTCTGTACTTGAAATTGTAGACGAGTATATATACCTGGGACACACGGTCCGGTTAGGTAGGTCCAATTTTGAGAAAGAGGTCAGTCGCCGAATCCAACTCGGATGGGCAGCGTTTGGGAAGCTGCGCGAGATCTTTTCGTCCGAAATACCTCAGTGCCTGAAGACCAAGGTCTTCGAACAGTGCGTGTTGCCAGTTATGACTTACGGAGCAGAAACGTGGTCGCTGACTATGGGCCTCATAAGAAAGCTCAGAGTCACTCAGCGAGCTATGGAGCGAGCTATGCTTGGTGTATCTCTACGTGATCAAATCAGGAATGAGGAGATCCGTAGAAGAACCAGAGTTACCGACATAGCTCATCGTGTCGCGAAGCTGAAGTGGCAATGGGCGGGGCACATAGTACGTAGAACCGATGGGCGTTGGGGTCCTAAGGTGCTGGAATGGCGACCCCGCACCGGTAAACGCAGCATTGGAAGACCCCCCACGAGGTGGACAGACGACCTCAAAAAGGTCGCGGGGAGCCGCTGGATCCAAGCGGCACAGGACCGTGTGGTGTGGAGATCCCTTAAGGAGACCTATGTCCAGCAGTGGACGTCGATCGGTTGAACAAGAAGAAGAAGAAGACCCGCGGAGCTGAAGGCAAGGTCACTACCCACAGCGCCGACGGGTCAGTTTGCAATTACAATTTAATTTAATTGGCTATTAGTTGGCTATCATGCGTACACAGCATTTAAATTTTTATTATATCTATTTGTACAGAAATACAAATGTATAAAACAAAATTTGATGTATATCATATACATACGAGAGGTCACAAAAAGCTTGTGATACCTGCGTCGCGACTCAGCAGAATAAGCAACTCATTTGTTGGTCTCGCTATTCGTTTATATTATAAAATTCCTCAATCCATTCTAGACTAGTCTACAGAAAGATTCAAACTAAGTGTAAAAAATATGTTTATACGTAAAGTATATTACAAAATTGAAGATTATTTGGATGATAAGAATGCCTGGATTTGAAAATCCTTTCAGCTTCATACAAGACAGCGGTTTAATAATGTATAACAGAAAATATTTAAAAGATTGACCGCCGAGTTTCTTGCTGGTTCTTCTCGGTAAGAGTAACATTCCGAACCAGTTGTAGCTTCATTAATCATATTGAATCCTGACGATTCAAAAGTGCCTGAAATGGTTTATTAGAATAAAGATTATTATATTTTGATTTGATTCATTATAGTTAGTGACGACTCATACTTTGAGTGGGAGGAACCGGGCATACTGCGCTATATAGTTTGCATGCTGGTATCCTGTATTGTGTTTTGGTTATTACTGATGATATTAGAATATAACTGGCTACAGAAGGTATGTAAACGTGTTTCAAGTTATCATTCCGTTATTCATTATAGTTACTTTCTTTCAAATTAGTATATGCTTTAACGTTTGTCTGATCACTCTTATCTATATATTCTGTTCCGTTAAATATATAGTTAGGTAATAAATACAAAATTGACTAATAGTTAAATATTCAAATAAGGTTATAGAATATTGTTTGAAAAGATGATAGCGCTGGTTAGTTTTTAAATGCACGAAAATTATCTTGCACATTAATTGTGTTTTCGGATGCAAACAAATGTATACAAAGCAATTGGCAAATGACAATAAGAAATTATTTTATCAATAAAGTGTGATCAAAAGGAAGGTTTATAGTTTAAATGATGGTAACGTAATATTATAGTTATTCAAATCTATTTTTTTTGTTATGAGTTTCTTGCATGAATGCATGAGATCCGTTATAATTCAAATTCTGATCCGGATCAGAATTTAACTTTTAAATTCTGTATTGTTTTCTGTACTTACTTAACGAATATTTTTAGATGTTTATTCGGAAAAAGAAAGCACCGCCTATAGATGAAACATCTCTCGATCCTGACGTGGTGGATGAAATAAAACACGCTGACCTCGTCGATAAAAAGTCTCCTGATATTAGTCTGGTTTCCCGCGGTCTAACGAAATACTATGATAAAATACTTGCTGTAGATCAAGTTTCTTTCAGTAAGTACTTATATTTATATGAGACGTCCGAATTTGAATTTTGCATTTTATATGCATTCATTGTACATTTGATTGTCTATTAGATTAGCGAATTCGGGTAAATGGGACCTAGAAATGTTATTTAATTATATCCGACTCTAACTGAATACAGCTTTGGATTGGGGGTTTTTTTTTACACAAATGAATATTTATTACTTATTTGTAAACATACTAGACTCGTTTGTAAGAAGCGCTCCTAAGTTATTTCTATGACCACACTGTTCGATGACCGTCGCCAAAAGTACTGGTGACACGTTTTATGCAGCCATTTAAAGCAACTTTTCTATGGAGACTGTCTTACATAATCTTATGAGCTTTCATTTGTTTGATTACCTAAAGGGAACTTTGTAAAGATTCCGCGCAAAGTATCCTGAGCAGAAGTTCCCGTTAAAGTGATTAGCAACTTATTTTGTTTTCGATTAAACCAGTGTTTTTTTTTGTTTTTAAATTCGCACTTCTTTTGAATGTCGTGAAATTTTCAAATATTTACTGTATTTGAAAATATCACAAGATTAAATAACATGCATCATTTATTTTTAGCTGTAGGCAAAGCAGAATGTTTTGGATTGCTTGGTGTGAACGGTGCTGGTAAAACGACCACCTTCAAAATGCTAATGGGAGACGAAACTATTTCTGATGGTGACGCTTTTGTCAGTGGCTGTTCAGTAAGAGCCGACATCACCAAAGTCCACGAGAATATAGGTAAAATAATAATTGTAATTTTGCTATTAGTGTTACACCTATTAAAATTTAATGTAACATTTACTATTTTGTTTAGGATATTGTCCTCAGTTTGACGCGGTTTTCAATGAGTTAACCGGACGCGAAACTCTGCATCTATTCTCTAGATTCCGTGGACTCAAGACCGCTAATTCTTCTATTCGAGCAGAAGCACTTGCGAACGCTTTTGGGTTTAGTAAACATCTTGATAAAAGGGTGAGTATCTTTATTATTCAAATTTACAATTTTGATGTATGTAAAATGTTTCACCATGAATAACGGTTGCTAGAATCAACGTTTTATTTAGGTTAGGTAGATTGGGTGGTATTTATTTAAGTTTTCAGTGACCATAACGCAGAATAATATATTTGCGAGCGAGCCGTTTCCGTCCCGAACGTTTTGGCTTCCAAAACTCGTGTGTGCTCTCGCCCTCTTGCGATGATCCTCGCGTGATTGGTAGGATCCGAAGGATCCGGGGAATAGCAATATAACAAATTACTTTAACGAGTAAATAATATTACTAATTTGGAATCAAAAATTGTTGTGTCCTATGTATAAGCTACAGCGTTATTATTAAAACTGTGTATCTAATAGGTAGACCAATACTCCGGCGGCAACAAGCGCAAGTTGAGCACGGCGGTCGCCCTGCTGGGTCGCACGCGGCTCATCTTCGTGGACGAGCCCACGACGGGCGTGGACCCCGCGGCCAAGCGGCAGGTGTGGCGCGCCATTAGGGCCGCGCGGCGCGCCGGTCGGGCCTTCGTGCTCACCTCGCACAGCATGGAGGAGTGCGAGGCGCTATGCGACAGACTCACCATCATGGTCAACGGCCGCTTCCAGTGTCTGGGCTCGCCGCAGCGCCTGAAGAACAAGTTCTCTGAAGGTATGTTCCATTCTAGGAATATTGCGCCCCGAAATATATATTGTCCTCAGTTGAATAGATAACATTTAAAATGATCTTCTTAGCGCGTTTTAAACTTCTTCTTCAACTTAGCGTTGTCCCGACTTAGACCCGGGGTCCGGTTTCCTACACTATTGCCTCCGCTTTGCCCGTGTGCATTTAATCATAAGCTTCCATCTTATGTTCTGGTTGAATTGACCCAAATGTCAAATCGCATCTGAGGCCAGGACTTCACAAGACGGTAAAGTCAAATAACTTCATATTCATCAATTATAATATTATTTTAAAATCGACTTATTCGTCTGGGTCAGTACAATATTGGTCTTATATAAGTTCTGTTAACCAAAAAGTATATAATGAAATGTTACTATTGGGTACTACCATTCATAAAGTATATTTTTTTTGTAGGATTCACGCTTACAGTGAAGTTAAAATTGGAGGAAGAAAATCGTTCCCAGAATTATGACAATATAGAAACTGTGAAGCGTTACGTACAGGATAATTACAATGACGCTAAATTGATGTAAGTATAACAGAAGCGCAAGCTGTTCATTCCAGTTAGTGTTCAAGTTATAGCGCATTATTCCTAATAGCACTACTAACTAACTAACTAACTAAAATCAAAAATTATTTTAAGGGAAGAATACCAAGGCCTATTAACATACTATTTGCCTGACCGCAGCATGCCTTGGTCCAAAATGTTCGGTATTATGGAGCGAGCCAAACGAGATCTGGACGTAGAAGACTACAGCATATTGCAAACTACATTAGAGCAGATATTCCTACAATTTACCAAATATCAACGAATAAATAATACTGTATAGTCACATTAAAAAAAACAATATAAAATGAAAATCATGCACTCGAGTACTTCGCAAGGTTGATTGTTTATTTTTCAAAACGCAGTTAATAGAAACTGCAACACCATAGGCACGACGATATTTCGTAAAATTCCAAATAAATAGCAATGGCAAAATTATTTGCTCTATAATCCACGGTAAATGTACTTACTGCTTAATCGTTTATTTAATATAAAGTATTATAAATTTAAACCGGAGAGTACATAAATCAATTCAATCATTACTTTTGGCGATATGATAGTTTTTAATCAACTTTGTGTATATTGTTATCAATAATAATAATTTATAAAATGTATGAAATATTTATATTTGTTATACATAATTTGTATTATTGTCCCATAAATGCCCGAACATAATTCCGAACGTAATAATACCGAGAAAGCTTGTCGACGATGACCAATTTTATTTGCGTATAATTTTTATTTTTAAAATAAAAATTTATATATGCAATTTATATATGTAAGTTGTTATTTTGGGTTGTATCATTATTACATTGTTTAATAAAGATATAACACGGTATAAATAATGGATATTTTCTCGCTCAGACCTCCATAAGAGATAATATAAATAAATTTAAAATGTTAATATTACGGTATTTTAATTTTAACGAATATATGAAGATTATTATTTAATAAAATCTTGAATAGAGTAATTTTTCAAAAATATTAATCTCCTACTAAAGAAAATTACTCTATTCAATATTAAGCATTTGCTGTCCGGCACTTGCCTGAGAACCTTAAGAAATCAACTGTCTATGATAATAAAAAATCTGTATCTGAAGCGATAAAAATTTTACCACGATAAGGGGTAATTAGTATTGTCATTATGAGTTGTATTAATTTTTTATCATATATTATATTTCTAAATATTTTTACTCAAATAAAATACCTCTACTTTTATTTGTTGAGAAAAGTTGTTTTCTTTTACCCACTACGCTAAAACAGAATGATAGGTGACATATATCCCAGGAATTATCTAGAGATATGTAGGTTTCTTCGAGCGAAAACTGCGTGAATAATTACTATAAGCAATAGACAACATAGGGTTTGTAGAAACTCATTATTAGCTGCCTGAAACGCAAGTACGTGACTTCCTGGTAAGTCTCACAGTCTCACCGATCTTTAATTACCAATGAAGATGCGATATACAGTGCAATCGTAATATAATGAACCTCAATAAAACGACTTCCTCGATTTAACTAATTTTTCTTAATCCCCTTGAATTAATGTAAGATATACCTTCACATTACGAATTTTTTTTAAGAACAAATTCTTTATAACGAACTATAAAATCTCAACTATTAAAAAGAGTGTAAATACCTTTATTAATGAATTTTGACAAATCAAAAACGTTCTCATCAATATATCAAAATATATATCGCGATAGGTTTCGACGCTTTTTTTTTCTTAACACAATCAAAGTCGTTTGATGGATTGTAGTGAAAACAGTGCCGCTTGTCACTATTGTTAAATATTCTAGTTGTAATGACTCAGGAGGTATTCGTTAGCAGTCGCAGAAAAACGAAATATTCTTAACTATGTTGTCAAAAATCCTACGACGAAAAAATTAGACATAGCTAATAAGTTCGGGATTTCTGCAATTACATTGGCTTCAATTTCAAAATGTTGAGGTGAGTAAAACTATTTCTACCTCTTTATTACAAAGTTAAGATCAGCCTTAGCTCATTGTAACAAACTTCAGTTTAACGAAATACTTGATATAACGAATATTTGTCCTCTTGCGATTTGTTACGAGATTATACTACGTAATTATTTTGCCTAGGCAAGTGCGTTGCATCGCAATTAATGCCATCTAGGTTTTGTATTTCAATCTACTCTTATCTAAAACTTACGATTAAATCAATTCTTTTTCTGTGATTCTAATAATTACCTATCAGTTTATGCCAAGCGATTCCAAATAGAATTTATAATCAATGAAGTCGCTGTAGCAATGACGATTTCTGTTTAATGTTTATAAATTGTTATGTGAACCGGTACGATTAGTACACGCGAAAGAATAGATGATATGCCCACGTACTGGACGAAATTAATATCTACAATGATAAGAACAACAGGTACTTGTACAGATTGTTAGCGATTTGATAGATACGCATACAGACGAACAGTTTACAGTGCAAGTTCCTTGTAGTGCAACGTCAAATTTGTGTGATTGAAAATCTTTGCGTCTATTTGATATGAGAGTGTTTACATCTGCTATTTCAGAAGTAAGTTTAACGATTTTAATTTAGTGGTGAGTGATTTTTTGTATAGGTAAACGCTGTGCAAGAATGTTAAATGCTTAAATCTATAATAGTAAGGGAAACATTTTCATTTAGGTTCCGCGCAAAACATACTAACTATACTCGTAAAAATTACTGCTTGATAAATTAGATTAAATAAACATAAATAAATAAATAAATTAAATCAATGTGCTATTAAGGTATTCCGTACTTTAAAGCGGCGGTGCATTGACGTATGTAGATATATATACTTAAATAATTGCTATCAGTCACACTTAACTAATTATCACGGTATTATTCAGTGATAATATTGATTTATCGTATCGAAAAAGTCCCTTAGCTTATTATTTATTCTCTTTCTCCTTTTGTCTTTGATGACATATACAGAGATATAGGGGGCTGACTAATAGTAATTTTATATGTGCTTATATGTTAACAAAATAATATCATGTTATGTAGAAACATAACACGATATTATTTAAGCTAAGAAAGGTTAAGCTTAAGAACTTAACTTTCCTAGGGAAGATATATGAATGTTTAGGGCGGTTGATCTTTATGCGAGGTCGAACAATAAAGAAGCACTAAAAACTAAAAAGTGTAAAAGAAAGTCTTGGAAATGGTTGAAACAAAGCTTTTTGAAATAAACTCCGTCAATTCAATTCAAAATATTTAAGAAATATTATTAAACACGTAGTTATTACACGTATTTACAACAATTCATTTATAGGTTTATACAAGTACTAGCTGTACGAATAACGGCTACGCACGCGTGTAAATTCAGTGATTTACGAAACTTTTCCCGAGTTTTCGAAATTTTGAACATAAAAGTAGTTATTGTGAGTTAAGTGTTAGAGATAGAGACATTCTGTCGCGGACTTTTTTGTTTTATTTTTATAGATCTATAATTCTTTTTTACATTACTTATGCATATCGCTGCTGGTTTACGCAGCGCACGCGACTAAAGCTCCCGGCAAGCAAGTTTTTAAACAACTGTGCCATCTCTTCAACACAATATACATAATACCGATATATACTATTTACGTAAACCATACGGAAGTATTGGATTATATTTTGGTGAGAACCGTACAAAAATCCATTTAGTAGATATTGATAAAATAAATTACATACAGACAGACAGCGTTTTGGGACTTTGTTTTATAATAAGTATAGATATTGTAGTTTGTGTAAATTTATATAATGGTAAAACTAAAATTGATATAGGGAAATTTTCATAAATGATTTTCCCGCCAGAATTCATGTAAACCTTTTCATCAATTTAACCAGCAGAAAGGCTTAATGATAAAGTATCACTTGAATAAGATAAATCGTGTAAGTAATTTAAGACAGACATCTTTTTTTTTTTGTAAATAAAAAAAATATAAAACGTTCCTGTACCATAAGTATGACTCATCATTGTGATTATATTTGTAAATTCAGATAATGACACTGAAAATATCAGAAGATATTCACATTTAACATTAAATCCGTTTACGTAAAGTATTTATGAGGAAAAATACCAGTATTTACGAACTTTCTTAAGGAAATTTAGTTGTCAGCAAGAATACTTAATTTTTCGAAAACATTTTCCTAATAACCCACAAACTATTGGAGCAGTAAAATTGTTGTTTACCGTATACCCTTTTTTCAAATGTTAGTTTTTAAGATTTACACTAGATTTACATCGCTAGATTTTTGTTGTTTTAATGTTGCAATTTGCTATTTAAATAGACAGTATATACTTGATTCGAACTATGAACAATATAGAAAGCTTTATCAAGTGGGGGTCTATTTATGCAATAAAGAGTGAGATTGCTACACAGATATCGATATCGCGTAAGATACCTAGAAATCGTTGATATTCGGAGCGCTTTTTGGTAAAGGAACATATCGCGATGAAACCTGCATATCTGTAGAAAATATGTATATACCAATCCGCATTGGAGCTCCAATTCTTCTCTGCAATACAAAAGAGAGCCTCCTCTCCTTTGCTCAACAGTGAGATATTAAGAGACCATTACTTGTACAGGATGATTAAACAATAAATGTATTAAAGGAATTATCTTTCACTATGAAATTTAATTAATCGTAATAATTAGAATGTCCAACATATTTCTTTTAGGAGCTAGGTTAACAAACACGTGGAATTTAAGAACAGGGCTAAAAATAAAAACATAATGTATAAGTTACTCAAACATCTCAGTGAATTTCTTTAAATAGCCTTTAATTTCTAGGTACACTAACACATCTATCTTGTTATTTAAAAACTTATTTCCAAGTTTATTTGCTGTAATTCTTAAGTTATATACAATATTGTATGTTATATTTTTACTTAGTCTCTTAGTATTGTCTTGTCTCTTGTCGGCCATACCTTCTACTAAAATAGCAATATAAGTATCGAATATCCGATGTGTGTGGCTTCAGTCAAATGTTAAAACTGTAAACTTATGTTAAGCCCATTTATTTGTAAAATGTATGTATTTATCATTACGAGAATAAGTAGATTAAAGGCAGTCTGTCACATTTCCGTATTCGTATCTTGAGCATTATCTAAATTAATTGAGCTCATAGAGCACATATTCAAGGTATTTCGCCCACACGATTAGACAAACTGCCGCAGCTTCTTTACTAGTTGCTATGCTCAAATTACTAAATTTACTACGAATGACACCTTTTTAGACCAATATAAGCTTAGGCTTAATATGATCAAAATTTCTAGAGCGGTTTCATTTTTATAATATCTTGATCTACAATCGATCATCGATGACTTTGTCATACCGACCAAAATCGCTATCGGTACCGAATCGTTAAAGAATATCGAAATACTTTCTTGCTCTGGTACTCCATTATGTCTTGAATTCTTTGGGTACGCTGAATTACTTATTTGTAAAATGGTTTCTAAGAAATGGAACTCATCGGTTTCATACTTGTCTATACTATTTTATTTCAAGTGAAATATTACGAATGGACTTGATATGTTTGACTTAAGGAACCTAATTATGTAACGCTAATATTATCAACTTATAGATAATAAATTTAATTGTGGTTTCATACAAGAATAAAAGATATACTACTTCTATTAAAAAATAACTATTTAAAAATTGTAATCACATTATTTTGGTGTTAAACTAGAAATGAAGGTGAGGAAGGAAGCAGTCGAGGCGAGTTCCTGGATCAAATTCCGGTTACTGATGTGGAAGAACTTTCTACAGCAATGGCGACATAAAGGGCAGACTTTAGTAGAATTGCTCTTGCCTGTTGGTACAATGGCACTCGTACTCATTTTGCGACAACAAATCGAACCTGTCAAACATGACGCTATAAGATATCCAGCCATACCTGCCCATACCCTTAATTTCTCACAAACAGTATTGTATGATTTTTTTAAAATTTTTATTTTAATGTAATATGTATTTTAAATACATATATAGTTTTATTAATTTTTTTCCAGTATGGGTCTTAATTTAAGTGAATTATCAGTAGCATATTCACCAGAAAGCCCAATTTTAGATGATGTGGTGCGAAGTTCAGTTGTTCATCTCTTTGCTCACAACCTGCGAGATATAATAACTATCATAATAGAACAAGACGATCCCAATATACCAGATATACCAGAATTTCCCGATATCGAGTTGAATGCCACGTTTATATATGAAATCGCTAAACGTCTTGTGAGAGTAACAGCTTATAATAGCAGTTCTGAATTAATACCTATTTATGGAGATGAACAAATTATTCGCAAAGTTATAGCAGCTGTGGAGTTTGACGATCAACTTCTAGGTCGGTTAAAATATTCATAAATTTAACTATTTTAAAACTTTAATAATTTTAAGCTTATTAAATTAAAAAAATGTTTTAGGGGCGACGGAATTACCCTTGAACTTGTCATATGCTTTAAGATTTCCCGAAAGACCACGGTTGAATTCATTTTTTGGCTTAGGAGGCCGCACTTGGAGAACAGACAATGTGTTTCCATTCCTTCAACTGCCTGGACCAAGATTCCCGTTTTCCTGGGAGGGTGGAAACGATCCAGGTTTCATTTCATAATTTACAAAAGATATATAAATCAAATTACTTGGCAAACTAAACTTTAATCCAAAATATTATTACAGGTTATGTAAATGAAATGTTCATAGCGTTGCAACATGCTTTGTCAATGGAATTAATTTCACGGGTCACTGGTGAAAATCTACGTACTTTCAGAATTGATATAAACAGATATCCACATCCTACATATATTGACGATCTAGCCGTAGAAGCACTAATGTTCATATTTCCCATGTTTGTCATGCTAAGTTTCAGTTACACAGCTATAAACATTGTTCGAGCTGTGACTGTAGAGAAGGAACTGCAGCTTAAGGTATAATTAAAATAATTTATATGTACTAAATATTTACGATTTAATAGGTGCCGATCATCTATATCAGTGGTCGGTAAAGTGCGGCTCCTTAAGTGCAGTTCTGGCACAAATATCTACCGGAAGGCGCAATAATATTTTCAAACAAAAAAAAACTTTGTAAGAAAAAAATTGCATCTTATAGAAAGTAATTGAAATTCTTCTAGAAATCGAGAACATGTATAATTTTTTGTTTTAGTTAAAAGATAGGTAATTAAAATTTTAAATTGTTCTAATAATATGTTACAAACATCGAGTTTAATTTCGAGTAAAAGATTTTATTTAGTGTAATAAACGTTTACTAAACAAGCAAATTTGGCTCCCAATTATTTTTTTAATTGTTATTTGGCTCTTTGGCTATAAGTTTGCCGACCACTGATCTATATTATGGATTTGTATGAACCGTTTGTTGTAGGAAATGATGAAAATAATGGGACTACCATCTTGGCTACACTGGACGGCATGGTTTTGTAAACAGTTTATATATCTCTTCATTATCGGAACACTTATCACACTTCTGTTAAAGGTTTGTTTAAAAATTGGAATGTTCTGTATGGCATATTCTTATTTGTTTACGGATTTAACATAGTATCCCTGTTTGTAGTTTCCAGTGGCAATATTAAATTGCAATTGTAGTTTTTAATTTTGTCATAATTGTATAGAACCGTAACCTAAGTTCACTGGTGGAAGCTTGAAACATTTAATCAAGTTGTCGATTGATTTAGCATTTGTACATTGAAGTTTTCTTACTCCTTTTTTATTCCTATTTTTGATTTCAGATCAATTGGTTCACAAATGAACAGGGTTTTAGTGGCTATGCGGTATTTACTAATACTCCATGGACAGTTTTATTGTCCTTCATCATGTTATATCTCTCTTGTACCATTTTCTTTTGTTTTATGATTAGCGGGATATTTTCAAAAGGTAGTTCAATTGTCTTATCTACTATTTGCATAGCGTGCTTTATTATTTACTTAAAAGGCATTTACATATTGCGCTTGACTTACTTTATTGTGTTTATATCTAATATGTATATTATTGTTTGATGCATCCAATATTTGTGATTACAACATATTCGCACTTGGTACGGATATCCAAGTGCGAATATGTTAAAAAGTTGATACGTCCTTCTATATGTTTAATCACATTAGGCATAAGGATTGCCTAATTTATATGGTGAATATTTCAATCAGAATACTTTTATATCGCACAAACCAACTTGTGAATAATAAATAACTCTCTTAAACTTATTCTTAAACGTAAATGTTTAATATGGCGACCCTGAAACTTGTTAAGTTATATACGGCTGGACTTTAAAGTTTTTAGCACCTGGTACAGACTACAGATATGTTTATTCTATTGTGTTTGTTAGTAAGTAAAGTTAATACAAAATAATAGATTTGGTTGGGCTTTGAAAGATTGACAATAAGGTATCATATCATATCATACAATAGATAGAACTATCTATCAAACTCTACGTTGCGTGGCTCTACGACTTGAAGTTGCGAAGTTCTCACGAAAATCGGAACTGAATCTGTAATTTAGACTACATTATTTAATTGATCATGTTTTGATCATGAAACCTAAATCTTGATCATGTTTTGTAATATGAGTACAATGTCGCATTGCAGAGATTATTCACTTTTTGGGCTTCTTTATATGATCTACTATAGTTTAATTTAAATTTTTCGTTTATTTTGTTATTATCTTTTAATTATGAACGGAATAAATTAAATTAAATTTTTAGTTCATGGTCGCTTTAAGATTTAATATTCTAAATTTAATTATTTCTACGATGCAATATCAACATATAAATTATTTCAGGCAATACAGCAGCACTGTTTGGGGGAATTATATGGTTTCTGACTTTTGTCCCAGCTGCGCTGTTTGGTATTGACGTGCCAATACCAATTGGGGTGCAAGCCATCTCTTGTCTATGCATTAACTCGGCAATGGCTTATGGATTTATATTAATATTAGGGAAAGAGAACGCCGATGGTGAATATTTAAAAATTAATTACGATGTAAAATTTTTAATATATATATATCTACAATCTCTTTATTTTATAGGAATGCAATGGGGAGAATTTTTTGCCACACACTCGCTCGAAACTGATCGTCTATTGTTTGGACATGTGTGTATATTTTTGATTGTGGATTGCTTTGTGTACATGTTAATCGCATTGTACCTTGAACAAGTGTTTCCAGGGCCGTTTGGAGCCTCTAAGCCCTGGTACTTCCCTTTCCAGAAGTCATTTTGGTGTCCTTCTTCAAAAATGGAATATGGTTAGTTAAGAGTGTATTTTTACATATCTGCCTAATATTGTATGTATTTTATAGCTAGTAAGAGTAGTATTTACGTGATTTATTTGAAGTCGCTTTTTAATTGACATCAAACAAAGTACGTAACGTATTAGTTGTTTTTCTATATTTATTATTTTCTGTTTATTTATAAAATTATAATGCATGTTTAGAGGAATGGAGCAAATGATTCATTCTGCATAGAAGTAATTAAGACCGATTGATAATGTTACGCTGTATAATATAGTAAATAAAAGTTTATTAATTTATGATTTATTTTTGTTTACAGACGAACAATTCATCGAACCCGACTTAGATGGAACAATAAAAGAAATAGATCCAGTTGGTCATGCGATTGGAGTGAAAATGGCGGTATGCCACTTATTAAGTTTTTTTAGTTCACGCTCTGCACCTCTGTTGCCATGTAAATCTTTTTTTTTTCCAGAATTTAACAAAAGTTTATGGAAATAATATTGCAGTCAATAATTTAACTTTAAACATATATGACGATCAAATAACCGTTTTATTAGGACACAATGGCGCCGGAAAATCTACTACTATATCAATGTTGACAGGTATGAATATGGTAGAGAAGCGTACTTAGAGGATAAATGTATAAAAGTAAGAAATCCTAAAGTTCTTAGAACTCTTCAGGTAATGTTGAGGTAACTCGAGGCCATATATGGTTAGCTGGTTACGATATGATGACGCAAACAAATTTAGCAAGAGCACATCTCGGTCTCTGCCCGCAGCACAATGTACTATTCAATGAGCTCACCGTCCGTGAACATTTGGAGTTTTTCGCGAGACTTAAGGGCTTTACCGGAGAGCAACTCGGAGAAGAGATCGATTCACTCATTGATCAACTTGAGATGCAAGAAAAGGTACTTACATGCATTCATTTTTTAGAACTTAATTAAATTAAAAGTGATTATGGGGTAAAAACATATTATTTTTATTTGGTACTAGCAAAAGTTCTTCTTCTTCTTCGTCAGCCGATGGACGTCCACTGCTGGACATAGGCCTCTTCATGGGATCGCCACACCACACGATCTTGCGCCACCTGGATCCAGTGGCTCCCTGCGACCTTTTTGAGGTCGTCTGTCCACCTCGTAGGGGGTCTACCGACGCTGCGCTTTCCGGTGCGGGGTCGCCATTCTAGCACCTTAAGACCCCAGCGCCCATCGGTTCTCCGCACTATGTGCCCCGCCCATCGCCACTTCAGCTTCGCGACACGCTGAGCTATGTCGGTGACTTTAGTTCTTCTACGGATCTCCTCATTCCTGATTTGATCTCGTAGAGACACTCCGAGCATAGCTCGCTCCATCGCCCGCTGAGCGACTCTGAGCTTTCTTATAAGGCCCATAGTGAGCGACCACGTTTCGGATCCGTAGGTTATCACTGGCAACACGCACTGTTCGAAGACCTTAGTCTTCAGACACTGAGGTATTTCGGACGAAAAGATCTCGCGTAGCTTCCCGAACGCTGCCCATCCGAGTTGGATTCGGCGGCTAACCTCTTTCTCGAAATTGGACCTACCCAGCTGGACTGTATGTCCCAGGTATATGTACTCGTCTACAATTTCGAGTGCAGAGTTCTCAACGATGACCGGGTGGAGCGGAACATGTGAGTTTGACATGATTTTTGTCTTACTCATGTTCATTTTAAGGCCCACCTGCTGAGACACTCTGCTGAGGTCGTCGAGCATTGTGTTAAGGTCCTCCAGACAACCTGCCATAACGACTATGTCGTCGGCAAATCTAAGGTGAGTGATGTACTCGCCGTTGATGTTGATGCCGTATCCGTTCCAATCCAAAAGCTTAAAGACATCTTCCAATGCAGCGGTAAACAGCTTCGGGGAGATGACATCTCCCTGTCGCACACCTCGCCGCATGTGGATTGGTCTCGTAGTTTTGTCTTGGATACGGACAGACATTGTGGCGTTTTCATACAAACACTTCAACACTTGGACGTACCGATAGTCGATTCGGCATCTCTGGAGCGATCTTAACACAGCCCATGTTTCCACCGAATCAAAGGCCTTCTCATAGTCCACAAACGCCAAGCAAAGTGGCTGGTTATACTCCTCGGTTTTCTGTATAACCTGCCGCAGCGTGAATATGTGGTCTATGGTACTATACCCTTTTCGGAAACCGGCTTGTTCGGGAGGCTGGAAGTCGTCAAACCTACGAGCGAGACGATTCGTTATGACTCTCGAGAACAGCTTATAAACATGATTCAGCAGCGTGATGGGTCTATAATTCTTCAATAAGGTGTTATCACCTTTCTTGAAGAAGAGAACCACCACGCCCCTGTACCATGCTTCCGGCATAGTGCCTTCGTGAATGACGGAATTGAACAATCGCTGAAGGACTTTAAGTACCGGTTTACCACCCGCCTTCAGGAGTTCGGTAGTGATTCCGTCATCACCTGGAGCCTTGTTGTTCTTAAGTTGTTTGAGAGCCATACTAATCTCGTATAGGCTGACGTCCGGGATATCTTCGGTGTAGTGTCGGGTCAACTTGGCTCTTGGGTCTTTTGCCAAATTGACAACAGGCTGTTGTGTTGACGTGTATAACTGCCCATAGAACCTCTCAACCTCTCTCAAAATCTCAGGACGAGATGAAATGATACTACTGTTATCGGTTTTCAATCGCGTCAGCTGCCGCTGCCCAATAGATAGATCTCTTGCGAACACTTTTGAGCCCCTGTTACGCTCAATAGTCTCTCGAATGAACTCAGTGTTGAAGTGTCGCAGGTCGCATTTCTGCGCCTTAGAAATCTGTCTATTGATCAGACGGTAGCGCGTCGCATCTACTGAAGACTGTAGCCTCATTTCGTTCCTCTCATCCATGAGCTTGAGAGTCTGGGTCGAGAATTTATTGGGTCTTTTACGGTGTGTCTTATAAAATTTAGACCCCACCGTATGGACAGTTTCCAGCAAAAGTTAGTATCAAATAAAAACGTGAACGTTCGCGTGGACTATAGTCTTGAAATAAACAGTAGCTTCTGTCACTCTCCGACCCTGTAAATATCTCCATCGCATAAATCAGATCAATCCGGGAAAATTACGAGAGATTTATCGTTTTTTCGACAGCATAGTTTAATTATTTTAGTAAACCCGTATCACTTACATGAAATCTATATTAAAATTTCTCAGTTAAATTTCCAATAAACAAAAACCGAAGTATATAAACACTTCCTTTAAATAACTTTTTCGACGTAAGGCAAACAACGTGATACAGAACCTATTTCTTTTTATAGAGATTGAGTTTTGTTTATATAGAGAAATTATCAAGCTCATGGATTGTCAGGAGGTCAAAAGCGACGACTGAGTGTGGGTATTGCATTAAGTGGAGGGGCGCGTGTTGTTTTACTTGATGAACCTACCTCGGGTATGGACCCTGCATCACGTCGTGCTCTTTGGGAGCTATTGATTAAAGAAAAGAAAGGTAAAGCGTTAATTTTAATAATTTTATTTTAGAATATTTAATATAGTACTATATTTAATTTAGTGCAATACAAGACATAATTGTTAAGCTTTCTTTATTCATTAAAGGCCGATCGATGATTCTGACGACGCATTTCATGGATGAGGCAGATTTTCTTGGTGATAGAGTTGCCATCATGTCAAATGGCCGCCTGCAATGCATTGGTTCCCCCTATTTCTTGAAACATCATTATGGTGTAGGTTACACATTAGTGATTGTGAAAACAGAACTTTTCCAAATTGACTATTGCACTACTCTTATTGGGGAATACATTCCAGGAACAATGATAAAGGAGGACCGCGGTAAGTTCTTATATTATATTATATGATTGCATTATGAAGTCATATTCATTTTATGTCTTGTTTAAGGTCGTAAAAATATTTAAGATTCTTTAACCTATTCTTTTTGTTATACATTTTACAAATTTCTACGATAACGTTTTTTAGATAACGTTTAATTGATTTAGTATTTTAAATACGGTGCTCCTTTGTTTGAATTGACGATACAATATGATAAGAAAATGATGAAAATTACAGTCCTTTACAGTGAAAATTAATCAAATTATTTTAGGTATGGAAGTGACATACACTTTACCCAATCATTATTCGCACGTGTTTGAAGATATGCTTAATGATCTTGAGAGAAACGCTGATGTTATTAAATTTAAGGAGTATGGCTTACTTGCAACGACGCTGGAAGATGTATTTATGTCGTAAGAAGAATATATATATAATTAAAAGAATATTACTGAAACTGCAGTCATAGTTAGCCACGCAATTATTCTAATTCTCGAATTTATTCTAATCTCCGATTACACTCGGTTTCATAACTTCTACGGAAGTCAAGCTAGTTCGGAAGTTTCTACTAAATTTGGGTTATCCCAATGAATGACTAAATTTCGTCTCAAAACATGTGTTTCCATTTATGAATACTAATTTCGGCTATAGTATAATATATGAATACCATATTTCAAATTTCTTCGATTAGTCGTTTCTACACACTGGATAGTTTTTAAATCAAAATCGCTCAGTAAGGGAAGTCGATTTAAGGTTATTAATTATTAATTAAGCCATTATGCATAAAGTCATTTATTCACCTACGCTTAATAATAATCAACCATTATATTCATATGTTGCATATTATCATTTAGATCGCATCACATTCTAAATATTAATTCATAGTATTTTATTCTATATAACATCCTAACAAACAGGAATGTCGTTTCAGGGTTAGTTCAGATGTAGAAGTGCATTCAGAGTCAGATGATGCAACAGTGGCTACAGATCTATCCGAAGAAGCGGATGCAAGTTTTGATGAAATATCCTTGGAACATCGTAAGTTGATATTTAGTTAAAGTAAAAGCTAAAACGACGATTTGGTTAGAATAAAGGACTATAAGACTTACTTACGTATATTGATCAAGATAGAAGAATGGCTAATAGGCAGACGTTATACCATTAATGAAACATTAACCAATATACCATTACTATACCAATGGAAGGTTTTATTCTAGATAAGTGTATATAGAGAATAGAATTCGTTGACAAAAATAATGAATTAAGAGTTCAATTCATGAAAGATTTAAAAAGTAGTGTAATAAACATTATTCTACATACGGTCGCTACAAAAACACGTTACTGAATAAAAAATATGAACCTCAAAACAAATCGTATAATTGAGATTCCTAACTAGACGTCTTAAAACTTACGTTGATCTAGGTAACCAAAGGCCCTGGAGCAGAAAATAAACTGTGGCCCCAATTAAACTATTTAAAATTGTTTGTTTGCAATAAAGTAGCGTTCTTGGAATTTGGTTTATTTATAATATATTCAGAATGTGTGAGGAATTTTTACTATCTAATTTATAGTTTATAAGTCAGAGTCCTAGTGGCCCCTAACCTTGGGACCTCCGGGGTACTGCCTCGTCTAGTCACTGCTTCATGTTGATCACATTATAAAGTATGAAGGGCTAATTATAATGATGTCCAGTCAAGAGATCACTTCGGCGTCAACTCAATTAAACGACGATCAGTTCTGATATATCAAATATACATTTTTAAACAGAAGTAATAATAAAATTATTTTGCTATAATCCGCGATACAGTAAATAGAAAATATATATAGTGTTTAATGTATAGTGGACTATCAGTATTTTCATACCCGATACGTGCAGGATTCGTAAAAGCACATGCACAAACCTCCACCACTTCCACCACAATACACAAGCACTACACAGTTTCACTATCACAAACTCAACAATCGTTTCGCCCCGCAACCGAAGCATCATCAGGAGTTAGACTACACGACAAAATCGCAAAGTGAAGCGTTATCCAAACAAGCGTTGTTAAATAGTACTTGGTTCATCCCCACCCTTTATTTACCTCGGAACACGTGCAACAAGCTTGAACTAGAGACATTTATCTGCTCGTTAATGAGGGTGCCATTGTTATGCTTAATGATTTCTAATTGTTCCAAAATATTTAATTTCAAGCTTTTTTCGCAGGTGTGCAGTATTTCGAAACAATGGTCATTAGGAACTTTATGACCGCTTTCTAACAAATGTTTAGCGAAATGTGAATTTTGTGGCTTATTATTCCTGAAAGCGACCATATGTTCTTTAAAACGGGTTTCAAAATTACGACCAGTCTGACCCACATATGTATCATTGCATTCAGGACATTTCATTTTGTAAATACCACTCTTTTTCGGGCTTTCTAATTTGTCTTCTTCTTCTTCTTCGTCAGCCGATGGACGTCCACTGCTGGACATAGGCCTCTTCATGGGATCGCCACACCACACGATCTTGCGCCATCTGGATCCAGTGGCTCCCTGCGATCTTTTTGAGGTCGTCTGTCCACCTCGTAGGGGGTCTACCGACGCTGCGCTTTCCGGTGCGGGGTCGCCATTCCAGCACCTTAAGACCCCAGCGCCCATCGGTTCTCCGCACTATGTGCCCCGCCCATCGCCACTTCAGCTTCGCAACACGCTGAGCTATGTCGGTGACTTTAGTTCTTCTACGGATCTCCTCATTCCTGATTTGATCTCGTAGAGACACTCCGAGCATAGCTCGCTCCATCGCCCGCTGAGCGACTCTGAGCTTTCTTATAAGGCCCATAGTGAGCGACCACGTTTCGGATCCGTAGGTTATCACTGGCAACACGCACTGTTCGAAGACCTTAGTCTTCAGACACTGAGGTATTTCGGACGAAAAGATCTCGCGTAGCTTCCCGAACGCTGCCCATCCGAGTTGGATTCGGCGGCTAACCTCTTTCTCGAAATTGGACCTACCCAGCTGGACCGTATGTCCCAGGTATATGTACTCGTCTACAATTTCGAGTGCAGAGTTCTCAACGATGACCGGGTGGAGCGGAACATGTGAGTTTGACATGATTTTTGTCTTACTCATGTTCATTTTAAGGCCCACCTGCTGAGACACTCTGCTGAGGTCGTCGAGCATTGTGTTAAGGTCCTCCAGACAACCTGCCATAACGACTATGTCGTCGGCAAATCTAAGGTGAGTGATGTACTCGCCGTTGATGTTGATGCCGTATCCGTTCCAATCCAAAAGCTTAAAGACATCTTCCAATGCAGCGGTAAACAGCTTCGGGGAGATGACATCTCCCTGTCGCACACCTCGCCGCATGTGGATTGGTCTCGTAGTTTTGTCTTGGATACGGACAGACATTGTGGCGTTTTCATACAAACACTTCAACACTTGGACGTACCGATAGTCGATTCGGCATCTCTGGAGCGATCTTAACACAGCCCATGTTTCCACCGAATCAAAGGCCTTCTCATAGTCCACAAACGCCAAGCAAAGTGGCTGGTTATACTCCTCGGTTTTCTGTATAACCTGCCGCAGCGTGAATATGTGGTCTATGGTACTATACCCTTTTCGGAAACCGGCTTGTTCGGGAGGCTGGAAGTCGTCAAACCTACGAGCGAGACGATTCGTTATGACTCTCGAGAACAGCTTATAAACATGATTCAGCAGCGTGATGGGTCTATAATTCTTCAATAAGGTGTTATCACCTTTCTTGAAGAAGAGAACCACCACGCCCCTGTACCATGCTTCCGGCATAGTGCCTTCGTGAATGACGGAATTGAACAATCGCTGAAGGACTTTAAGTACCGGTTTACCACCCGCCTTCAGGAGTTCGGTAGTGATTCCGTCATCACCTGGAGCCTTGTTGTTCTTAAGCTGTTTGAGAGCCATACTAATCTCGTATAGGCTGACGTCCGGGATATCTTCGGTGTAGTGTCGGGTCAACTTGGCTCTTGGGTCTTTTGCCAAATTGACAACAGGCTGTTGTGTTGACGTGTATAACTGCCCATAGAACCTCTCAACCTCTCTCAAAATCTCAGGACGAGATGAAATGATACTACTGTTATCGGTTTTCAATCGCGTCAGCTGCCGCTGCCCAATAGATAGATCTCTTGCGAACACTTTTGAGCCCCTGTTACGCTCAATAGTCTCTCGAATGAACTCAGCGTTGAAGTGTCGCAGGTCGCATTTCTGCGCCTTAGAAATCTGTCTATTGATCAGACGGTAGCGCGTCGCATCTACTGAAGACTGTAGCCTCATTTCGTTCCTCTCATCCATGAGCTTGAGAGTCTGGGTCGAGAATTTATTGGGTCTTTTACGGTGTGTCTTATAAAATTTAGACCCCACCGTATGGACAGTTTCCACCAGCCTGTTGTTTACATCGTCCACAGAAGCGCGGTCAGCTAGGCAATCAAAACGGTTCATTAGCTCGAGTTGGAACTTCTCGGGGTTTTGGATATGAGCTCGAGTTGGTCGGAGCGTAGACTTCACCAGTCTGGATCTTTCCAGCTGTACGCATATATTCAATGTGCCTCTAACCATGCGGTGATCACTCCCGGTCTTAACGGTGTTGATCACAGAGACATCATTGAATATATGACGCCTGGTCGACATGATGAAGTCGATCTCGTTTCTCGTGGAACCGTCGGGACTGATCCAGGTCCATTTTCGATGCGGCCGCTTCTTGAAGAAAGAATTCATCATGTAGAGGTCCTCTCTCTCCAAGAAATCGGCCAGCATCTGGCCCCTGTGGTTCCGTTGCCCGTATCCAAATTGCCCTACTCTCACCTCTGTGCCGTTTCGCTTGCCCAGCTTTGCGTTGAAATCCCCCATCACAACAGTGTAGGAGGTTTTGGAGGCATGCATGGCTCTAGATAAATCCTCATACATGGCCTCTACCTCCTCGTCCGGATGTGCCGATGTCGGTGCGTAAACCTGTATGACCTTCAGCGAATACCGTTCGGTAATTCTGAGTATCAGGAACGCGACCCTGCTCGACACACTCTCGACTTGAACAATGTTGTTGACAAGGGACTTGTGGACGAGAAACCCGATACCACCCTGAGACTGTTGCTCTCCCTCCCGGTAGTAAAGCAAGTTGCCGGATTTTAGGATCATCGTATCCTCCCCCTCTCTTCGGACTTCGGATAATCCTATCACATCCCACCGCAACTTGCTTACTGTTTCTTCCAGCTCGAGTATCTTTTCGTCTTCCCTCAAAGTGCGTGCGTTGTACGTTGCCAGGTCCAGTCGTCGGGGTTGGCAGCGGAATCTCTTCCGGAGATTCTTGACACCCCCTGCCCCGCCGTTACCCAAACCGCTGCCAGAGCTGGGAATAGCGGAGCTGCCGGGAACTAGGGGCTGTGGTTTATTTTGTGATGCCATAAAGGTTTTGCCGATAATCACCACGCTTGGCATGCGGGTTGGTGATCGCAGTGCTGACCATTTTGCACCGACAGTGCTGCTGCCCACTGTCAATCTGGTATTTAAGGTCAGCAAAATGAAATGGTTATACCGCCATTTATCGGTCGCCAGAGCCTCGTCGGTTGATCTGCAGGGTGCACCGCGTGCAGGTGAGGTTGACAATTGAGGAGACTGACTGGGACGAGCCTCCCCCTTACACCCCTAATTTGTCTAATTTGTCTTTATTAGATAATTAAGATTAGATAATTAAGATATTATGCAATAATAAAGACAAATTAGAAAGCCCGAAAAAGAGTGGTATTTACAAAATGAAATGTCCTGAATGCAATGATACATATGTGGGTCAGACTGGTCGTAATTTTGAAACCCGTTTTAAAGAACATATGGTCGCTTTCAGGAATAATAAGCCACAAAATTCACATTTCGCTAAACATTTGTTAGAAAGCGGTCATAAAGTTCCTAATGACCATTGTTTCGAAATACTGCACACCTGCGAAAAAAGCTTGAAATTAAATATTTTGGAACAATTAGAAATCATTAAGCATAACAATGGCACCCTCATTAACGAGCAGATAAATGTCTCTAGTTCAAGCTTGTTGCACGTGTTCCGAGGTAAATAAAGGGTGGGGATGAACCAAGTACTATTTAACAACGCTTGTTTGGATAACGTTTCACTTTGCGATTTTGTCGTGGAGTCTAACTCCTGATGATGCTTCGGTTGCGGGGCGAAACGATTGTTGAGTTTGTGATAGTGAAACTGTGTAGTGCTTGTGTATTGTGGTGGAAGTGGTGGAGGTTTGTGCATGTGCTTTTACGAATCCTGCACGTATCGGGTATGAAAATACTGATAGTCCACTATACATTAAACACTATATATATTTTCTATTTACTGTATCGCGGATTATAGCAAAATAATTTTATTATTACTTTTGTATTATGGATCTCCGCAAAGTAACGCCTAATTCTATAAATTATACATTTTTAAATTGCGTTTTTGGGCACATTGTTCCGTACTGTACATGTCTACTAATACCTAATGTTTTTTTCATTTTTTATAGTTGATAAAAGTTATGAAAGCGAAACAGGACTTCGCTTATTATGGTTACATGTAAGCGGTGTTTGGTTAAAACTTTTGCTGGTATGGATTCGTTCTTGGGGATTGTTAATACTGCAAATATTGGTGCCCATTTTGTTATTAAATACCAATTTCGGTATCTTAAAATATCTGCTTGCACAACGTCCAACTGTTATATCAAGAGCACTGACGCTCTCAGAAGGGTGGGTATATCTTTTCCTATTTACACCCTCTTTTAGTTAAGATTATGTAGTTTCATTGTTTAGTTAAAGAAAATTATCTCTACATATAATAAGCATCCTTCTTCTGATACTTCCGGGATTCAATACCTTCGGGAATGCTTTATCGTCCAAGATATTAAAAGTAGTGACCTTTAGGGCTAACTGTATATGACATAATGATATATTAAAAAAAATACTAAATTTCTGATTTGTCCACTATAGTTCAGTTATCGTGCGAGTAAAATTGTCCTAGTTACGTTAGTTACTTTGCAAAAACAAACGTTCAAGAAATGTAAATCTTTGCAACGTAAAGTAATATTTAAGATAAATAATATTACATGAATAATGTCATCCTCATATTATAAAATATCTCAATCCAACAAATATCGAAATGCTCTGTATTACATAAAGCGGAAACATATATCTATACATTTAGTCATGTGTCTGTGTAGTAAGACAGTATAAAAGACATATATGGTATTAGCTGTGCCACAAAGTTTTTCCCGCCTAAATCCCGACCCCACGGGTACGCTAATGAAATGTACTCATAATCTAAACCTTCCTCAAAAATTTCGCTAACTTTAAGTTAAAGCTGTCCAAAAATCGGTTGAGTAGATTTTTAGAAAATCGATTACATACAGACCGACTTTAGGGACTTTGTTTTATAATATGTATAGATATAAGACCACTTAAAAAAATTAATCAATACTTATCAAGTTATATCGATGCCTTATCTAAAATGTATTTGTTATTTATAAAATTGTTTTGCGATGCCCATATTATCATAGATTGCTTATCACGTTTCAGTAAATCACTGTTTACCTCATTAAGGTAATATAAATAATTGTATATCATTTATTTCTGTTTTTACAGATATCTCGTGACGGAGACTTTATTAAATTTTAACGGAACAAATCAAACTTCGTTGGGCGCTTTCGCAAAAGCGGGGTACGAGCAACTATATGACTCAGCAAATCTAGAATCTATGAGATTAACCATCGTAGATAGACAGTCTATCGATGATTACTACTTAGAAAGAGTGCGTAACTATTTTTTTTTAATATTGCGTATTGTAATAAATTAAATTTTCTCTGACTACACAAGACTTGAGCTAATTTTAATTAAAAAAATTTAAAAGATTGATCACCAAGTTTCTTCTCTGTAAGAGCAACCTTCTGAAACGAAATAATTGTAAATAAATTAATATAAAAATAATAAATGTTCAAAATTTAGTGTCGGTATAGTGGTGTAGTAGTGTAATAGTCAATTATCAGCTAATAAACTTATAGTTATGACCAATAAATGAAGTATTCTTTATTGTATATTAAGAAATAACATGAGTTATAGTTAAAAATTTAAAGAGATTTAAGGTAATAAGGTATTTAGATTTATTAGCTGCTTTTATAAACTTATCGATATTATTTAACTTTCTCATTGGATCCAGCTTCAGTGAAACGTTGCCGTTTCAGTTTTATGAATAATTTACGTTGATACAAATTCTTTAATGATTAAGTCATTATTATTAATTTATAATAATGTTAATATTTAGAACGCAGACCCGGTGGTAATGGGCGCATATCGCAACAGACTACTTATTGGGGCAACAATTGACGACAACGCCGCCACTTCTTGGTTCAGCAATTTCGGATACCACGATGTAGCGACTTCTCTTGCCACTCTACATTCAGCTATACTCAAGGGCATCAACTCTACAGCCACTCTTAGCGTATTTAATCACCCATTACAAGCTAACTATAGAGATGGTGTAAGTAATATTCATTCTAATATAATAACTGTGAAAGTTAGTCTGTCTATCTGTCACTTGAGTATTGATCAAATTTAGCACAATGCAGGCTTACATACCAGGGTAACATATAAAAAAAAACTTCTCCTTTACGTTTCTCGCTATAGTTGCGTTGGCCTGGTAGTCTTTGCATAAAAACAGAATAATACAAGAAATATTTGTGTATTTTTTCAATGGTAAAATCAACAAGAAACAAGAAAGTTTATTCGGAAGTTATATGTTTGTTTCAGACCAACCTCCAGTTGATGGCCACGTTGATGTCTGCACAAGTTTCAAATAGCGTTGGCAATAGTCTTGTTATCGTCAGTGCTGTGTTTATTATGTTTTATATTAAGGTATATAAATTTCATTATTCGCAATTAACTCATTCTTTTCATTAGGCACACAAAAAAGCTATAAAAATAACATAAATAACTCGCTATCATTATTGCTTTCACTAATTTATAATATCAACCATCACTACATAGTATAAAACAAAGTCGCTTTCTGTGTCTGTCCCTATGTCCCTATGTCCCTATTTCCCTATGTATGCTTCAATCTTTAAAACTACGCAACAGATTTTGATGCGGTTATTTAATAGATAGAGTGATTCAAGAGAGAGGTTTATATGTACAATAACAGTCAATATGGAGTAGAGAAATACTGTAATTTTTGAGGTTTCTAACGTGATGTCGTAAATCATTACATTTTTTTCCGCTTACATTGCAAACGCAGGCTGAACACAAGATTTATCAAAATAATGTATTAAAAAATCGAGGGTATATGTGATGTATATTGCGGCCCACCTCTAGCTTAAGTCAGTAGTAAACGAACTGTCGTTCACAGCACCAGTGTGTTTCATTATCGCCGTCCTCTCATCTATTTGCATACTTATCAGTGGCGTCGAGCGGAAAAAACCCACGCACGTGTAATTATAAAAATAAAATGTCGTTTATAGGGAATATAGGGACCTTTGATCACAAGATTACAGAATGGTCAATTTTCAAAGGTAAATTAACGCAGTTTTTAAAAATTAATGACGTAAAAGAAGATAATAAAAGTGCGGTTTTAATAACACACCTCTCGGACGAGACCTACAGATTGTTACGTAACTTAGCGTATCCCAATGATCTGGAAGTGCTGAGTTTTAAAAACTTGATTGCACTACTCGATAACCATTTTAAATTAAAACAGTGCTCTTTTGCGGACAAAGCAAGGTTCCACGGAGCGTTGAGAAGTCCAGGTGAAGCTTTAGGAGACTGGGCAGCACGAATTAGAGGCTTAGCGAGCTATTGCGACTTTGGTGCAGCCCTGGAAACAAACCTTACGGATCGTTTCGTCCTAGGCCTGGAGCCAGGTCCCGAGCGGGACAGATTATTCGAACAGAATGCTTCGAAATTAAGTTTAACGCGAGCCTTAGAAATTGCACAGCAGGCAGAATATGCTAGGGAAGCCAAGACCATTTTTGGCAGGGAGTCATCGGCGGTAATTAAGGAGGAAACAATGTATAAGGTGTCGTGTACACAAGGAGGCGCAGGAATGCGCGCACGAACTTCATGTGCGCCTTCGTCGGGTCATGTTCAACAGGGGTATAATGAAGAATACCGGTGTTTTGTTTGTGGAATGAAAAATCATACTAAAGAGAAGTGCCGTTACAAAAATTATACGTGTCAAAAGTGCGGAAAAAAGGGTCATTTAAAAAAAGTTTGTATGAAAAAAAATAAGTGTGGCCGGGTGCGTGTGAACAATATTGGTGGAGACGGTACGGAGTCAGGTGGGGAAGACAGCTGTGATGAGTGTCATAACTTCAATTTAAGGTATGTGACAGATACACCTTTGATGTTAAATGTGGTGTTAGGCGGTAAATCTGTGACTATGGAACTTGATTCGGGTTCTGGGGTAACGGTTATTTCAAACAAATTGTATAAAGATATGTTTTCGAATTATAAATTGACAAATAGTAAATTGAAGATGTGTTTATATAACGGTCATAAAATTTCTCCATTGGGGTATTTTCCGTCTGAAATTAAATTTAACGATCAAGTAAAGTTACTTAAAATTTTTGTTGTTGAATCCTGTGGCCCCCCCTTGCTCGGGCGAGATTTTATGTCTGCCTTTGATTTAGCACTTGCTGTAATTAATAATAAAATAAGTCATATTAGTCATAATGATGACGTTAAAACATTATTGGAGCAATATCCTAATTTATGGCGCGATGAACTCGGTTCTTTTAATAAGTTTAAAATAACGCTTCAGCTGAAGGAAAACTCGGTGCCAAAGTTTTTTAAGCCAAGGCCGGTGCCTTTCGCACTGAAAGAGAAGGTGGAAACAGAACTAACTAGATTAGTTAATTTAGGTATATTAGTTCCCGTAAATCATTCTCGATACGCCACGCCCATAGTGCCGGTTTTAAAGGAAAACGGTACAGTTAGGATTGCAGGTGATTATTCCGTCACACTTAATAAAGATTTAATAATCGATAAGTACCCCTTGCCTAGGATCGAAGAAGTATTCGCTAAGCTGGGTGGGGGTGAGCACTACTCAAAAATTGATTTAAAAAACGCATACAATCAATATATTCTGTCAGACGAGTCCCAGGAGCTTACCACCATTAACACAACAAAAGGTTTGTTTAAATTTACGCGCTTAGTGTACGGTCTCGCCAACGCGCCGGCTATCTTTCAAAAATCCATGGAAATATTACTTAATGGAATAGAAGGCGTTAGTATTTGGTTAGACGATATATGTTTAACGGCTCCAACGAGGAAAATGCATTTAGAAAGGTTAAATCAGGTACTGCGTAGACTGAACGACGCCGGTCTCCGATTACAGAAAAGTAAATGTGAGTTTTTTAAGGAAAACGTGACTTATTTAGGCTACGTTATAGATAAAAATGGTTTGCGCACGAGTGGCGATAAAGTTAAGGCCATACTGAACGCGCCCGAGCCCTCGAACGTAACAGAAGTAAAAAGATTTCTCGGAGTAATTAAGGAGGAAACAATGTATAAGGTGTCGTGTACACAAGGAGGCGCAGGAATGCGCGCACGAACTTCATGTGCGCCTTCGTCGGGTCATGTTCAACAGGGGTATAATGAAGAATACCGGTGTTTTGTTTGTGGAATGAAAAATCATACTAAAGAGAAGTGCCGTTACAAAAATTATACGTGTCAAAAGTGCGGAAAAAAGGGTCATTTAAAAAAAGTTTGTATGAAAAAAAATAAGTGTGGCCGGGTGCGTGTGAACAATATTGGTGGAGACGGTACGGAGTCAGGTGGGGAAGACAGCTGTGATGAGTGTCATAACTTCAATTTAAGGTATGTGACAGATACACCTTTGATGTTAAATGTGGTGTTAGGCGGTAAATCTGTGACTATGGAACTTGATTCGGGTTCTGGGGTAACGGTTATTTCAAACAAATTGTATAAAGATATGTTTTCGAATTATAAATTGACAAATAGTAAATTGAAGATGTGTTTATATAACGGTCATAAAATTTCTCCATTGGGGTATTTTCCGTCTGAAATTAAATTTAACGATCAAGTAAAGTTACTTAAAATTTTTGTTGTTGAATCCTGTGGCCCCCCCTTGCTCGGGCGAGATTTTATGTCTGCCTTTGATTTAGCACTTGCTGTAATTAATAATAAAATAAGTCATATTAGTCATAATGATGACGTTAAAACATTATTGGAGCAATATCCTAATTTATGGCGCGATGAACTCGGTTCTTTTAATAAGTTTAAAATAACGCTTCAGCTGAAGGAAAACTCGGTGCCAAAGTTTTTTAAGCCAAGGCCGGTGCCTTTCGCACTGAAAGAGAAGGTGGAAACAGAACTAACTAGATTAGTTAATTTAGGTATATTAGTTCCCGTAAATCATTCTCGATACGCCACGCCCATAGTGCCGGTTTTAAAGGAAAACGGTACAGTTAGGATTGCAGGTGATTATTCCGTCACACTTAATAAAGATTTAATAATCGATAAGTACCCCTTGCCTAGGATCGAAGAAGTATTCGCTAAGCTGGGTGGGGGTGAGCACTACTCAAAAATTGATTTAAAAAACGCATACAATCAATATATTCTGTCAGACGAGTCCCAGGAGCTTACCACCATTAACACAACAAAAGGTTTGTTTAAATTTACGCGCTTAGTGTACGGTCTCGCCAACGCGCCGGCTATCTTTCAAAAATCCATGGAAATATTACTTAATGGAATAGAAGGCGTTAGTATTTGGTTAGACGATATATGTTTAACGGCTCCAACGAGGAAAATGCATTTAGAAAGGTTAAATCAGGTACTGCGTAGACTGAACGACGCCGGTCTCCGATTACAGAAAAGTAAATGTGAGTTTTTTAAGGAAAACGTGACTTATTTAGGCTACGTTATAGATAAAAATGGTTTGCGCACGAGTGGCGATAAAGTTAAGGCCATACTGAACGCGCCCGAGCCCTCGAACGTAACAGAAGTAAAAAGATTTCTCGGAGTAGTCAACTACTATAGAAACTTTATTCCCAACGCGTCTAGTATTATGAACCCGCTTCATGAATTACTGCGAACCGGCACGCCATGGGAGTGGGGCGAGCGACAGAGGCGCGCCTTGCGCCGCGTACGCGCCGAGCTCGCTTCGGAGCGCGTGCTCGCGCATTTCGAGCCGACCGCGCAGCTAGTGCTGGCGGTGGACGCGGGGCCGGCGGGGCTCGGGGCGGTGCTCTCTCAGCGCGACCGCGACGGCCGCGAACGACCGCTCGCATACGGGTCGCGATCGCTCACAGCGAGCGAACGCAATTACAGTCAGATTCAAAAAGAAGCTACCGCGATTATCTTCGGAGTTAAGCATTTTCATCAGTACCTTTACGGACGCAGCGAGCCGTTCCTTCTTAAAACGGACCATAGACCCCTAGTGTCGATATTTAATAATAAAACGGGTCTTCCCGTGACGACAGCGTTGCGCCTACAACGGTACGCGATAATATTGGCAGCGTATAACTATACGGTACAGTATACTTCGAGCGCTAATAATTTAGTTGCCGATTATTTTTCTCGCGCGCCGGTTTCGAATGATGTATGTAAAAGCGATGTGGAATATGACGCGTATTGCGCTTTGAAGTTTTTAGATACGGTTTCGCCCGCTGTAACGTTTAGCGACATAAAAAATGCGACGGAAAGCGATAAAACATTACAAACGGTTATTAAATATATGAATATCGGTTGGCCACGTAAAATAAATTGTAAGCTTATTCGTCCTTATTTTCTCTGTAAAACTGATTTACAGTATGAAAATGGTGTCTTATTGCGGGGCCATAAGGTCGTTATTCCATCCGCATTAACAGAAAAGATGTTAAAGGAGTTACATAGTACTCATTTGGGCATTGTTAAAATGAAAAGTAATGCTCGCATCAGAATGTGGTGGCCTAGCATAGACCAGATGATAGAAAAATGTGTAGGCTCATGTCAAGAATGTGCGAGTGAGCGGTCGGCGCCGCCGAGCGCGCCGCCGGCGGCCTGGCCGCGGCCGGCCGGGCCGTGGCAGCGGCTTCACATAGACTACCTATCGATAGGGCAACAAGTATACCTGGTAGTTATAGACGCATTCTCGAAGTGGTTGGAATGCAGCTATATGAATGCAGGTACTAGCACTCAAGCTTTAATAAATAAATTAAAACATTTTTTTTCCATATTCGGAATTCCGAATACCTTGGTTTCTGATAATGATGTCAAAATAAACTCCAAAGAATTTAAAGACTTTTGCTCCAGTAATGGTATTGATTATATAACATCGCCTATTTATCATCCATCTAGTAATGGTCAAGCGGAAAATTCCGTTCGCACATGTAAAAAAATGTTAAAAAATATTTTAAAACAAAGCTTTCCGAAAAACGTTGTACAAGAAAAATTACTAGGATATTTATTCCAATATAGAAACACCGTGCACTGTGCTACCGGCCATTCACCTGCAAAACTTATGTTCGGTAGATCATTAAGATCGCGTCTAGATTTAATTTTACCATTGAAAAAAAGAGATGTCTCTGAAAATAGAATGAAAGCAGCTGAAACTGTCAAACGATGTAGATTTTTTCAAGTAGGGGACAGGGTATGGCTACGGTGGTACAGTGCAAGGAAGGAATCATGGATATTAGGCGTAATTAAGGAACACATTGGAAAAAGAATGTTTAAAGTCAGCTTAGAAAACAATATCACGTGTATAAGGCATGTAGACCAGTTGCTGAAGTATAAAGGGATAGATATTTTAAAAAGTGAAGATACTGTGAGACTAACATCGCCACCGCAACATTCTCCACCCGCCCTGGAGAAATATATGACTCCGACAGAAGGTTCAAATAGCTTGAACACAAATAACACGGTTTTTACAGGAATGCCGGTGGAGAGGGAATGTGGTGAAGCATCAACTTTCACCAGTGAGGGGTCTTCTGATCGTTACAGTAATGAAGGGGACACCGATAATCAGGAGGTCCATATCCGAACTTCGCCATGCCTTACGTCACCTAAAGTAGGAACAATTAGAGACGACCAACCATTATCATCCCGAGTTTTAGAGGTCCCCCAGGACTCGGCGGCATTACAACCATCGCCTGCACGATCCAAACGACTACGTAAAAAAGTTGATTATTCCACCCTTCTAAAATAAAAATGTTATATTTAGTTCAATGTTATATTATAGCTAAGTTTAAAATAGTTATATAGTATTAACATTATGTTAAAAAAAAAACTATGTGTGAGGGAATGATGTATATTGCGGCCCACCTCTAGCTTAAGTCAGTAGTAAACGAACTGTCGTTCACAGCACCAGTGTGTTTCATTATCGCCGTCCTCTCATCTATTTGCATACTTATCAATATGTCTATCTCTTATGGATAACCCACAATAGCATTTTTTTGTCATTTACTTTTTACGAAAAATAACGCCCTCTTTTCGAAGCAATTTTAAGCAATACAGCATCAATCCTTATCCAATTA
This sequence comes from Morpho deidamia, assembly GCA_947086505.1. Lineage (NCBI taxonomy): Eukaryota > Metazoa > Arthropoda > Insecta > Lepidoptera > Nymphalidae > Morpho > Morpho deidamia. Next base: position 8,504,069 of record CAMTZC010000007.1, on the reverse strand, counting down.
AGTACCTTAAATACATTGTTGATTTAATATAGATCAATATGGCCGTTTACAGCATGTAATTTAAATGAATATTTTCGAAGATATTACAGATTTAATATGCGGCGCGTGCCTATAAATAGCGCAACGGAGGCCGCGCTTCGCCCTATAGCACTTATAATTTAGCAGCGATTGGATTAATTGTAAAAATAAAATACATAGAGAAAAATGTAAAAAGGAACTAGGTAAAATGTATTATATGAATTAAGATATTCTAAAGATAGCAGGAAATCTTCATGGTATAGGGAAAGGGGAATTGTTTTACTCCAAATTTAACGCGTGCGGGCCGCGGGCAGTAATGAATAAATCAAAACTACTGGATCTATTTTAATCATTTTTTTCACTGAGTAACAGCCTATACTTATATATTTTATACCCGTGCGAAGCAGGGGCGGGCCGCTAGTATTCAATATATGATGACGTCATCTATTTCTTTATACATATTCTCATTTTCAAAAATCGATCACGAACTTAGGTTTGCGTATAAGAGTAATCAGATATGTTTGTTACATTGTATAGGAGCGCGTGTCACGTGCAAAATTACTGCAACGTGCTGCAGGCATGCAGCCTGTTGTGATGTGGTGTGCCGCCGCTATCTTCGACTGGGCTTGGTTCCTGGTGCTCTGTGTGAGCATAGTCATCTCGTGTGCAGCTTTTCAAATGATTGGCATGAGCAGCGCTACTGAACTAGGTAAGATGTATAATCAGTTATAAAACATATATTGTAATAGGTATCCTTTCGCTACTTATGATACCTATATTATTACTGTGATACATAGAACTGACCATTTTCATAAAGTAAAAAATAATGAAATTACATGATTTCATATAGCTTCTGAGTTAAATATGTATAAGAATTTCTCCTTACGAAAAAGTGATTGTCGCGGAGTCTATCTCCTGATGATGCTTCGGTTGCGGGGCGAAACGATTGTTGAGTTTGTGATAGTGAAAATGTATAGTGCTTGTGTAATGTGGTGGCAGTGGTGGAGGATTAAGCGTGTTTTTTAAAGAATCCTGCATGTATCGGGTATGATAAAACGGATAGTCCACTATGCATTTAGCATTATATATATTTTCTATTTACTTTATCGCGCTAAATAGCAAATTTTATTATTACTTTTGACCGAATATTCATTTGAAATCAAATTGTATTATAGATATTTAACAGTTCATAATGATTAATATCGTACTTAATTGTTTCCACGATCTCGGCCCTATAATCATCAAATACTCGACATGTTTGCTTTTTTTAAAGAATTAATATAAATATTTTTCAAAATAAACTCTTATATTTATTGTCTTTAAGCCCATAGGAAGGTTTTGCAATAATTAAAAATTTAATTTTAACTTCCAGGCCGGCTGTATCTATGTATAATGGTATATGGCGCAGCAATGTTACCTTTTCACTATATATTCTCGCTGCTCTTTACTGGTCCTGCACTTGGTTTTGTTATCATGTTCTTCATTAACATACTTTTCGGTAGGTAATATCAATATATTATTTCTATTATTTCTTCTAAAATATGAAAATAACGAATTAGACTAGAAAAAAACCGTCTTAGCTTTTCCATACTAAACTAACGCTCATCAAGTTTTTTGAAATAGTCTTACTAGCGGTCTGCCACGCGTTCTGTAGCTCAGTCTGGTTTCGATTTCTTCTCGAAAACTCTCATTTCAAAAAATGCTCCGATCGCCATTGAACTTTACTTTACTTATCCGTTGGGTCAACCTAAAGATTGTCAGGAAATTTCATTAACATTGATCCAGCCGCTTCGGAGTCTACATACATTCATACATACAGACATACTTACATACATACATACTTTGTCTTTTAAATATATCGATTTAATATCTGATATATAAAATTCGTGCTCTGAGAGTAATTTCTAAAGACTAATATTGTGGTCGTGGAAATTCAATATTTATTATCAATTTATTTAAATTGTGACCTATCCTTGCTTAAGTCCAGACAATGTCAAAGGAACAAAGACTTCAATGATGAAAAGATGAAACAATTTAAATAACGCTGTCTATTTTCATAGTAGTTTCAATTCGATTGTATAAAAGAGAAGATACTCTAAATAGGACAAAGTGCTCCTGTTTTGTTTGTACATTTGAACATTTTTTTTCAGGTCTAATTGGAGCCCAAATCGTAGATACACTGTCAAATCTTACAGGCAACGCACCTTATGCAGCCGATATCATGGATTATGTACTACAGTTCTTCCCGCTGTACAGTTTGGTTACGTCTGTCAGGTTTGAAATATTGCAATTAATAAAAATCAAAGAAATTTTAGCTGCGATAGTTTAACGGTGAGCTGAAACCATGGAGCAGCGTGGTAGTTCTTAGCTCAAACTCTTTTCTCCAGAAACGGAGAGAGGAGGCCTATGCCCAGCTGTGCGATTATACAGGCCGTTATTTACTTTTTTTTTAAATAAAATTAATTTATTACACACACAATCGTCCGTCCCCAAGGCTGTTTCTAAGTTACATTGAGTACGAACATAAACAAGTATAAACTTGTGTTATGGGTGTCACAAAAGTGATAAATAAATGTATATAATTTTTACATATATACTTTTACATAAACCCAAAGTCGAAGAACATATTTTTATAGAAAATGATGCCCCTCAGTGGAAATCAAACTCGCGACTTTACTCTTTGGTGTCACTTAATTCAAATGATACGTAAAAGTAATTGTTTCTATTATTAAGAACTTAAAATGTTAAATTTTCGTCCATTATTAATTGGAATTTTATATCTTTAAAAAGTATTGGCATATGATTTTTTTTCTCTTTTTTCTATATAACTTAGAAACTATAGTTATATAAAAAGTAAAGTAGTGAAAAAGTTATAAACGTAGAAATGAGCCTTGTTTCAAAGCAACAATGCAAAAAAATATTTGAAAGTTAGACGAGACTTGTATATTCGCTGAAATAAATATAGATGTAATACGGGTAATGTTTATTTGTTCCGTTAAAAAGGTCGCTGAATCACGTTGGATTGATAAGATATTCTTGTCTAGAATATTGCGAATACTTGATGACAGTGATGCCAAATATACCAGAATGTACCATGGAGTTTCTATGCAGAAACTTTACCATTGAATGCTGTGGTAAGTTCTTTATCGATTAGTCATAAGATTACATTGGTTTTAAGAGATTATGTTTAAAATGAGCCCAAAAATTAATCTATCAAGAATTAAATGCTTATTTTTGTCACTAATCACAATTAAAGTATGTAAGTAGTATGCACTTAACTTAAGTATAGCACAGGGGTGCACCGCGGGCTCATGAAGTTGGGTATCAGGGATACATATTTTAATCTGCTAACAATTTCTATAAATGCAAGCAGAAATTCAAAATTTCCTACTGACAGCGTAATCTATTTTTTTTTTATTATAGTTCGCGAGGATCCGTACTTTGAGTGGGAGGAACCAGGAATATTGCGTTATATAATTAGCACACTCGTATCCTGTATTTTTTTGTGGTCATTACTGATGGTATTAGAATACAACTTGCTTCGGAGGGTACGTTTATTTTGATTAAGATTGGCACAATTGAAATTTACTAGAGCTTATTCAAATTCAAATTCAAAATATTCTTTATTTAAGTAAACTTGTTAGCAAGTGCTTTCGAATCGTCAACATCTACCGCTGGTTCGTAAAGCTACCTACCGAGAAGAGCCAGCAAGAAACTCGGTGGTTGCTCTTTTCAAATAAAATTCTTATAACTAGTTATATTTGGTTATTACTATCTTGTACAGGGTACAGGATAGTAGTAGTAGCATATATATCTATATCCACGCATTTTTATCATCTATATAATTCTCAATAGTATAGTAGGCTTTGTGTATCAGTCTCCCTTTAACAGCGCTTTTAATCTGCTGTAGTGGCAAAGTTAAAATCGATTGCGGGATTTTATTATAGAATCTTATACCCAAATCTTATCAAATTCTAATTATCAAATTGTCCTTTTGAAATACCTTCTTCTTCTTTTTCAATCGATGGACGTCCATTGCTGGACATAGTTCTCTTTAAGGGATCTCTACACCCCACGATCTTGTGCCACTTGGTTCCAGCGACCTTTCTGAGGATCTAGTAATGCATTGGAAGAAAAGTCAATATGTTTAAATAAATTATGTAAAGTAATGAACTGTAACTAATCCAACCAGAGCAACATCTAAAATTATCTGAAATGTAATTTAGTTACTAAACAAGTCAAGTTAAAAAGGCTTTAAAAAAAGCTTTTAATAAAATGATTATTTTTAACTATTTTTATGTTATTGGCAAATGTTCTGATGAACTGCTTTCCTTATCTCATATAAAGAATATTTTAGTTGTTCATACGGAAGAAGATAGCACCACCTGTAGACGAATCATCTCTTGATTGTGATGTGGTGAATGAAATGAGACACGCTGAACACGTGGACACTAGTTCGTCCGATATAAGTTTGGTTGCGCGCGGTTTGACTAAATACTATGACAACGTTCTTGCTGTGGATCAAATTTCTTTTAGTAAGTATCTGCTAAAACTTCTAATTTAAATTTCTCATCTATACAAAGTCGTTAAAAGCTGTTCGTAAAGACATTTGATCATATATAGATATAGATATGATCAATAATCTCAAAATCTATACTGAAGAGATTTTTGTACGGTTTATACTAAACTAGCTGTGCCAGCAGCTTCGCCCGCGTGAAAATCAGCGTGTCATAAAATTTTTCTAGACTTCAAATTTTAAATATAAAAGTAGTTATTGTGAGTTAACCATAAGAGATAGAGTCCGCTATCGCGGACTTTTTTTTTATAGAATATTATAGATCTACAATACTCTAGTACATTACTTTAACGTAACTCTGCTGGCTTACGTAGCGCACGCGACTAAAGCTCTCAGCAAGCAAGTTATTTCACAACTGCGCGATCTCTTCAACACAGTTTACATAACACCGATATGTACTATTTACCTAAACCATCCGGAAGTATTGTACTATCTTTTGGTGAAAACCATACAAAAATCCGTTCAGTAGATTTTGAGTAAATCGATTACATACAGACAGACAGCTCTTTGGGACTTAGTTTTATAATAAGTATCGAAGAAAGATTGTGTAATTCGTTGGGAAGGTTTATGATGGGAAACGATTTTGGTGGGCTTTTCACTGAAACATAGAGAAGATTTTGTAGCAAAATATATGTTTTTTTATAGTAGCATTAGCAGGATCGGGCCTTAGGTAGGTGCAGGCGGCGAGCGCTCGTAGCGTAATATACAAGAGGTGACCGCCCGCATTTACCTCAATCCCCATTTTCGTCCTAACTCGGCGCCTTTGTACCAAACGGGCGAGGACTCAGTTAAGCGTTTTGCCTATAATAGCATCAGGTGCGGCTATCGAAATTGTCCTTTGCTATCAAAAACTATCGATGCTATATTTTTGGTAAATGTTCAGGGTAACTTCTTTAAAATCAGGTGTATATTATCTAGAGACCTGTTTTATTTCTTAATACCACTCGTCCCGTTTATTTATTCATAAATTCTTTAAGTTAATCTTAAAATAGATATACTTATTATAATTTTACTTATTTTGTTCGAGTTTAATGAAAACTTTTATTCAACCGTTTTCTAGCTGTAGGCAAAGCCGAATGTTTCGGATTACTGGGTGTAAACGGTGCTGGTAAAACGACCACCTTTAAAATGCTAATGGGAGACGAAACTGTTTCTAATGGCGAAGCTTTTGTGAGTGGCTACTCAGTTAGAAGTGATATCACCAAAGTACACGAAAGTATAGGTAAATAATAACTATTAATTGTGGTTTTGATATGCGTGCTCTACATATAGAGATAAAATATAAATTATTCTGTTCATTAGGATACTGTCCTCAGTTCGACGCGGTGTTTAACGAGTTGACCGGACGCGAAACTCTACATCTGTTTTCTAGATTCCGTGGACTCAAGAACGCTAATTGCTCTATCCGCGCTGAAGCATTGGCGAATGCACTTGGTTTCAGCAAACACCTTGATAAAAGGGTGAATATTCTACTGATTATTTGTACATTAAGTTCAATGAGTAAGTGTTAATATTCAATGTAATGTGACGTTTTTATTTCTGATAGAAGAAAGATTATTTAGGCCAGAGATTCACAACGTGGGTCTCATATCCCACAATGGGGCAATGTGATTGTCAAGGGGGTTGGTGGTGTAATTTAATTAATTTAAATAAAATTTTAAATTTTGGGTCTAAAATTAACGAAAAAAGCAAATTGTTCGTCCTAAAACCTTTCATTTAACAAGCAATATAACAGAACTAACTACTTTCTATAATCCGCACGGGCTAAGCGAATGCATGCAAAGCCAATGTGTATGAAGCAGGCAAAATCTACGCACCTTATACATGCAGGACCAGCCACCACATGCACCCCAAGGCGCAATTCACCAGCAACAACGCACACAAAAGCAGCACACACACCCACCACCACAATCTCGACGATCGTTTCGCCCCGAAACCGAAGCATCATCAGGAGGATAGGCTCCACGACAAAAATCGTACTGCCAGAACGATGCCAGCCTATCCTCCTGATGATGCTTCGTACTGGCAGTACAATTTTTGTCGTGGAGCCTATCCTCTTGATGATGCTTCGGTTTAGGGGCGAAACGATCGTCGAGATTGTGGTGGTGGGTGTGTGTGCTGCTTTTGTGTGCGTTGTTGCTGGTGAATTGCGCCTTGGGGTGCATGTTGGCTGGTCCTGCATGTATAAGGTGCGTAGATTTTGCCTGCTTCATACACATTGGCTTTGCATGCATTCGCTTAGCCCGTGCGGATTATAGCAAAGTAGTTAGTTCTGTTATATTGCTTGTAATATGGAATTCCGCAAAGTAACGCCTGCTTCTATAAATCACTTTCATTTAAGTTTCTTTAGTGAACACAAAGTTTATGTGTTAACACAACGTGGACATATGAATTTTAGAAACGCTAAGGTATCTAAAACGATATTATTAAAAATGTATGTCCAATAGGTCCACCAATACTCAGGCGGCAACAAGCGCAAGCTGAGCACGGCGGTCGCCCTGCTGGGTCGCACGCGGCTCATCTTCGTGGACGAGCCCACGACGGGCGTGGACCCCGCGGCCAAGCGGCAGGTGTGGCGCGCCATTAGGGCCGCGCGGCGCGCCGGCCGGGCCTTCGTGCTCACCTCGCACAGCATGGAGGAGTGCGAGGCGCTATGCGACAGACTCACCATCATGGTCAACGGCCGCTTCCAGTGTCTGGGCTCACCGCAGCGACTAAAGAATAAATTCTCAGAAGGTATGCAATAAATTACAATATTTAACAATAATAACTGGAAAACCACTGACAACTGTAGACTCTAAGTTATTAAGCAAATTTAAAAAAATATTAAACACGATTTATCATCCTCCTGCCCTCGTCCCCACTCTAAGTGGGGTCGGCTCAACATGCTACAAATATGCTGTCATATGATTTGGCTACGTATTTTACAACCAGCCGCCTGACTGACGTCAACTTAACTTAGTCACCTTTTACGACACCTCGGTAAGAAATGAGGGTGGTCTATTCTATGCAGCCGGATACCACACGGCATTTACCTTAGTCGCCTCTTACGACACCTCGGTAAGAAGGGAGGGTGGTCTAACATATTCTGCCGGGTACCACACGGCTATATTAAACACGATTAAATATATGTACTTTTTAAAGTAAAATTATTGAATACAAAACCACATATATCTCAAAAGAATTCTGACTATTTTGTTATAGGGTTCACGCTTACAATTAAGTTAAGATTACATGAAGGAGACCGTTTAGAGAGCGATGAGAAAACAGAAACTATAAAACGTTATGTACAGGCCAACTACAAAGATCCTAAATTGATGTAAGTATCCACATTATCACATCCTTTCTTACCTCTCATATTGCCGATTTTTCGTTTTTAGTTTCATATTTACCGTGTCTGGATTATTTTCAATATTGCTATTCTGTAAAGTAAATTCTCTCTATGTAAAATAAATTCCGGACCAATTTCAAATACATGTTCCAGTGCAGTGCAGACGAAGAATAATATCAAAGACGTGCCTTAGTCCCTTTTCGTGTCTGTAGCTTTATTAATTTAATTGATCCTTGACGATTCAAAAGTGCTTGTAAAAAGCTTAATTGAACAAAGATTATTTTAATTGATTTGATTTCATTTGTCTGAGTTATGAACCAGGCACCCCAAATAATGCACGGTGCACTTTTGGTTCAACCGCTTTTAAAACCTTAATAAACCTAGTGATATGAAGTGAATAAAAAAAATAGTGAATTTTTTCAAAGCGGCAGAAATTCCGTTAAAAAGCTTATTGAATCCATTCTCAAACCATATGTTTATTGATATAAATCAATATGAAACGACAATTTCCTAGAAAATATCCTACGAAATTGTCATTTCACAAGCTAGAATTGTACAGATCATTCTTTTAGTTACAAAGTCTGCTTAAACCTATTATTATTATAGGGAAGAATACCAAGGCCTATTAACATATTACTTGCCGGACCGCAGCATGCCTTGGTCTAAAATGTTCGGCATTATGGAGCGAGCCAAACGTGATCTGGACGTAGAAGATTATAGTATATTGCAAGCTACATTGGAGCAGATATTCCTACAATTTACAAAATATCAACGCGAAGGGTAGAAAACATTATAAACGTACGTAGGTATGTATATATTTTAATAATGTATTATATGGAATACGTTATTTTACGTTGTCTATATGTATTACGCTGTTACAAAAAAAATTGTACTTTTACGGGTAAATTTCGATAGTCAAGTTGTGATAATTTAAAAAAACCTACCATTGTTGAAAATCATAAATGGAAAATACATTTACGTCAAAACCTAAAATAAATCATAAGTTACAACATTTTCTAAAAGTATGTAATGATATATAATGGTATTTTTTACAATTACCGCTGTGTAGTTCCACTATGAATGTGCTTATAAATGCATGCTTGTTTTTCGCTCACGTCTAGTGAAGATAAGATCGATTCGATATTTGGAATGGGTATACTTGAATGAAATCATGTCATAACCTTAAACCAAATATGGATAATATTTGTATGTTATGCTTAGAAATTAATCACTGCCTTTTAAATTATTTAGTTCAAGTTAGTAGAATTATTAGCTATTCTGGAAAACCCTAGAAATTTGTTAAATTCGAAGGAATACCGAGGTCTCTTATATTACCGTACGAGCATGCGCGCATTGATGAACGTATTGTGTATAGGTAAAAATCTGAAATAAGTGACATGAAGCAAGGATTTATTTAGCTGACTTAAATATTTAACTGATTTGTTTGCTATAACTCCCTTAATCAGACGCTAGATTCGCTTTTTGAACTCTTCATTATTTTATGAATTTGTATAGTACTCAATTTTAAAATTTGAAAAATGAATATTTTATATGAAGTTTTTTTGGTTTTATCAAATATACAACTGATATTGACTTTATGTGCGCAATGAAAATAAAGATATGACATGTATACTGTAGTCTTTGGATATGACGTTATATGATAAGTAGGGTAATGCTACCTTGCCTTGACATCATTTTTGTCATCATATTAAATATTTTAATAAAGAGGATGTATTTTATATAATTTAAATCTATTTGTGGTAAATTTATTTGTGTATCACTCTAAGTGGGGTCGGCACAACATGTTGTCACATGATTTGGCTACGTATTTTACGACCAGCCGCCTGCCTGACGTCAACTTACCTTCGTCGCCTTTTACGACACCTACCAGTAAGAAATGAGGGTGGTTTATTCTATGCAGCCGGATACCACACGGCACATACCTTAGTCGCCTCTTACGACACCTCGGTAAGAAATGAGGGTGGTTTATTCTATGCAGCCGGATACCACACGGCACATACCTTAGTCGCCTCTTACAACACCTCGGTAAGAAAGGAGGGTGGTCTATTCTATTCTGCCAGATACCACACGGTGTCTACTTGTTTTCTCATGTTGTAAATATTTAGAAATATTTTTATACTTTTTTATTTTTTTTGCAATCTAGATTAAGTTAATAATTTATAATATTTATTTACTTTGTGTTACATACATATAAATAATGTTTTTTTTTACTTAAATAAATTATTTTTGTCCTGGTCGTAATTATGTTATTAAAAAAGGATATTAAGAGAATTTTGTGAAGAGAGTGTCAACGGATGTTTTGTGATAAATATACTTTTACGGATGAGAAATTTTGTCATAGTTATACATATTATAGTTATACATATAATGATAAAGCATATTTGAATTTGTATAAAATATTTAAAGTTTTGTAGACTTTATCCATATTAGCACAAATAAATCAAAACACAAAAAAAATTTTAGGATGTTTAATTGTAATGTCAATGTAAAGAAAATAAAAACATAAAAACATGCTTTTGTTTTTTTATTGGTATATGTAAATAAAACAAATTTACTGATTCATATTTTTTATTAAAAAACCTGTATACATAGATGTAGCTAACGCAAAAAATCTTACAAAAATCTATGCATATTGTAGATATATGGAAAATGAACCTCGAAAGGCAGGAATACATAAATATTTCTGTAAAAATAAATTTTGTTTTATAAAACCTTCAATTTATTACGCAAAATGACCAGGTAACTTCTACATACCAACAAACTTTATGTGTTCGGAAAATAAGACTTAGCTGATAACTTAGGAACACAAAAGTACATTTTAAAATACAATATCTGCACAATCAGCATCAGTATTGACAATAATAAAACACATAATCACACCAGAAGTACCATTTCATTGTATGAATATAGAAAAATAGTAAACGAGAATGATATAATACTGAGAATAGTTAATCGTACAATCGTGAAAATTCAAGTGATTACTGTAACGATTTTATAGACGACATTTTTTTTAATTAATTTCTTTCGTAGAAGGTTTATATTACAATAGGCTTTACAAAACCGCATCTAGAAAAGTCTTTTGAGTCTTTAAGACAAAAACGTAAATAAAAACGGTCTTATTATAGTCAAGAATAAATATAAATTAGAAGCATTCTAGAGTTGGGATGATATATATTTAACATAATAACAGCTCAATGATCGTCAGTGATTGGACCTTAATAAGTTCTGAGAATTCCAAATATCATCATCGTTTGTTATCAGAATGTATACTGTATGTTGCGTGCGTGATATTGCAATATTACATGAATTGAAAGTAGTCCGCGCTACTTCGTTTATCATAGAATAAGAGTGATACATATCATTACAACGATATTTTTTCTTTATATTTATTCAATAATTAAGAAACGATTTTCTCAAAGGACAATCAATATATTATTTTTTAACAACATAACTCCGCGGACAATTTTTTTTACGGACACTAACTAATGCTGTTAGCCTTGAAGGCTTTGACAGCGTCACCGGGAGGACGGGCGAGCGAAGAAGCATCGCCGTAATCTGCGCACAAATCACAACTACGTCAAAAGGCGCCATTACTATTCTTTCCACCCCCTCTCTACACCTCGCCAGAGCTATCATCAGCAGGCTTACCATGAACTCTTTTTGCGACTCAATTGAAGACATTAACTATATAAATTGTTTCGCTTTTTCGAAGCACGACTGTTAAAAACGCACAGTTTATTAGTAAATTTAGGATTTAATTCGGCAACGACTACATTTAATCGCAAACATATTTCATTACCGTTATTTATATAGTAGGTGTGCGCTTCAAATGCAACTCGGTGAAAAACACTTCTTAGTACGAAAAGAAAGCGATTCAGTTTAGGTAGCGACTTTAAATTGCATTGCAATTGAATCGTTTTCTAAAAGTTGATGGAAGGCCTACAGCAGCCCTACCGTGAACTCTTATTGCGACTCAATTGAAGACGTACACTAAATTGTTTTGCTTTTTCATACCATGACCTCTTTAAGTCGCTGCCGAATGAGCGTTCGGAATGCATCCTAAAAAAACATTTGAGTAAAAGAGACAGAGTTATATATAGTTCATATAACGCTGTCCTTTTCAAACACACTTCATAGTACGAAAAGGAAGCAGTTGGGTTTAGGTACTGACTTTGAATTGAATCGTTTTCTAAAAGTTTATGATAGGCCTGCAGGTATGTATGCTTCTAAAACTTCCGCTCTCGTCCTTCCTTCCTTCCTTCCTTCCGTTACAATATACTACCATCTAAATATATGTATTTTTAACTTTAAACAAATATCTTATAGGTACGTCTGTGGATTTACGTTTAACTTGTATCATTGAAGAATATGAGTAACTGAGTTATACAGAGTTTATGAAATAGTTTCGATTATATATTGAAAATATTTTTGAATTAAAGCATAAGGTAACTGGAAAGTGTTTAACACTTTTAAAATAAGTAGTTTATTGCTTTTATACTATGTATATATGACTTTTTATTATATATATTATCTAATGCTGATTGTGCTACTACATTAAAAACAAAATCACAATAATGATCACAAAATATAAATTAACTATGCGTCTCCGATGGAAATATATGTGAAAAACGTAGGATTTACTTAATTGGTTTACAAACAACTTTCAACAGATGTGTTTAATAGTCTTAAAAGGGCAATTATTTTTTACAATCATAAAAAAACTGAAATGAAAATAAAACATTTGTTTTTGTTATAATGTAATAAATTATAATACGGTATTAATAAACTAACATTAAGCGTCACGTACACGTACCTTCGGAGTAAAGTACATTCATTTTGTATTGGTTATGTTTATTATTTGTTTAAAACGTTACGTATGTGTCATAAATAACTAGATACTAGTTAAAATACAAGAGCTAACATATCTCATCGTAAATGAGATGAATTTTCCCATCAGAGCATTGTATACCATTAATAAAATAATCATCACCTAAAGAAATATAATTCCCATAACTTTGTGACATTTCGCCGTTAATTAGTTAATTGCAAATACATATCTCTGTATTTTATAATAATTACTTAAAACTTATGGTTAAACTAAAACTGACTCTAAATTTCTATATAGAATCGAGTAACAAAGCCAATAAATGACTCACTTTTGTGAAACGCAAAGCACATATTATATAATATATTGCTTAAAAAAATAATGCAAAAAAAATCCTAAATAAGGTGCATTCGGATTCACGCGATTTTAAGTAATAAACGTAATGTATGGTTTCGTTTTATATTGAAAAAGTTTCCATAAAAGTATTCCCTAGAACGTACAAACATGAAATAAATAAAAGAATATACTTTTACTTTGTTTTCATTCGAAAACTAATCTTCCAGGCGACGTCGCCCCTGAATCTCAAGAGTTTTTAAGCAAGAGTTTACATGATGTTTCTATTGTTAAGCAAAACATTGTAATGCACGTTTAAAAATACCGATTGAATGTTTGTGGGAAATCAACAGTAATGTTATATATTGTGAATAACATAAATTAAATACACCGTTTATATTTACAATATTACATAAAAGATACACATCTGCTACCTAACTAATATACCTAAACTAAATTTTATCACGTTTGCATAAATAATTAGCTACAAAGCATATACCATAACATTTATATATGATATAAGGGTCCAATTTCACTCCAAACAAATAAATAAATATATGGGACACTTAAACACACGGTTGTCCGACCCCAAAGTAACTAAGTAAGTTTGTGTTATGGGTGAAGGACAACTGGTAAATATACTACATATATCATTTTAAATACATACTTAAAAACAAATAATAAATATACACCCAGGCTCGAAGAACCAACGAACTGTTTATAGAAAATGTTGGCTCTCAGCGGGAATCGAACCCGCGACCCGCGGAACTGAAGGCAGGGTCACTATCCACTAAGCCAACGGGCCAGTCAGACGGACGTGAAAATCTAAACATCTTGTACTTGTAATTTAATTATAAAGTATCTTGATATATATTATAAAAAAAATCCTTTAAAGCTGTCTGTCTGTATGTGATCGATTATCCTAAAAAAAAAGTGCAATTCTTTGGAAAGTTTTATGTTTACAGTAGCTCAACCGATATTGATAGGAAAATCGACGGGGAATTCCTGGAACTTGTGCGGGCTGTTACACACTGATTTCCATTTGGGCTAACTCGCAGGTACAGCAAGTATATTGTTAGTATTGTTACATTTTAGACAATTCTATGGTTTAGAAGTATTTTTTTATTTCCAGTAATATTTAATTTGTCTAGACTATTGTAGAGTAGTAGAGTACCATGAGGGCGGTGAATTATAATATATCTGAATATGAATTTAAAATTTGAAAACCACGCGTATAAAATATATTGCATATGCAATAAACTTCTATGTTTAGTAAAATAACTACACTTTCAGTCTTAGAAAGTAAGCAGTCGAGTCGTTTTTCAAAAGTATTAAATTATTTTATGAACACGATGAAAATTCTTGTAGACATTTAAATCTTTTATTTATTCTTAAGTATAAATGACGTTTACAAATTAACTTTTTTCATGAATCATTCAAAATAAAAGTAATCCACCCTAAATGGAAAAAAACTATTTAATTAAGAGTATACATTAACGATAAGCTGAATGTGTAGAAAGTCGCGGGTCAAAGAGTCGCGGCAATAGACAAAAAATAATTGAAAAAAAAAAGATTCTCAACTTCTTTTGACTCTTAATTTGTCTGATTTTGTCTCGAAAAATTTGAGTCGATTTGAAATTATATATAAGTTACAGTATTTTTTTAGGATTTAAAAAATATTTGGCGAATTAACGCTTTTATTGAATACAAAAGGTTAACTATAAAACGGATAAAAAAATTATTTGTATTATATTTTTTTATTCTAATATAATGTTTAACAATTCACGTTATCTCGTTAAACGTCATTTACGTTTTTGAACTAAAAAAATCTACAAAAACTAAATCATTATCATTCGTCAGCGGATTACTTATATTTAAGTACATACTTAAACTATCAATACACAGAACGACAATAGTTATTTTACCTGTCACGATACACATTATAAATAACATGACAACAACACTTAGGTACAGAGACTTAGTACGTCTAAACATTTAATACGTGTATAAAATAGTAGAGATAAGTACTAATTAATACCACTGAGAGTACATACCTCCGGCTGCTTAGCATCTACATGGGGTAAAATAAGCGGCTACATAGAGCGAAATAAACGGCTGCATAGGGTAAAAAAACCGGCCGCATACGGTAAAATAAGCAGCTGCATAGGGTAATATAAGTGACTGCATAGAGTAAAGTAAGTGGCTGCATAGGGTAATATAAGTGACTGCATAGAGTAAAGTAAGCGGCTGCATAGGGTAATATAAGTAACTGCATAGGGTAAAATAAGCGGCTGCATAGTATAAAATAAGTGGCTGCGTAGGGTAAAATAAGTGGCTGCGTAGGGTAAAATAAGCGGCTGCATCGGTTAAAACAAGCGGTTACATCGATACGATACATTTATAGTTGTGAAATCATAAACATTACCAAACATATGGTAAGCGATAAAACCGATTTTTTTAAAACCACAATGCCAGCACTTACTTTCTGTGGAAAATAATTATATAAATATAGTCACAGGAATATGAAAGCTTTTTAGGGAACCGTAAGTTCATAAATGTTTTTGGTTTATTTTTTTAAAATATAAAAGGTAATTGTGGGAAAATGGAATGATTCCCGATACACTCGTAAATCCTCCGAAACGAACGGAGGTAATAAAATAAATACTTAAGTACGATAAATTATTCCTTTATATACTGAGATTGTCCATTTAATAAGAGCTACGAAATATATAAGAAAAGTTAATACTTATGATATTGCACGTATCAAAATTGCGATAATAAAATGGTAACATCCAATTATTTAAACGCGAGTCTTACTCACTAGTTATAGTATAGAGAGATCCATTGGTTTATTCGGTTTGACCTTGTATACGAGTAAAGCGTAAGAATACTTGTTCGAGAGTGGTTTGAGATACAGAGTAGTCTTCGATGGGCAACTGTTCACGACCGTGCTCCATGAGATCGAAGACTTGCCACCAAGGCAGGTTATTATCATCTAAGTAGTATGTACTAATTCCGAGGTATGTTTCTCTGCAAAAAGAATATTTTTTTAAAGAATATATATCAGAAGCAGAAATAGGATATGTTGGAAATGAGTGGTTTACAAGTGATTAATGGCGAAAGTAGAGGCTTTTATGTATGCGGGTTGGCCAAAAAATGGTGGAGTTTGCCATTGTGAAAGCCAGTCGCGTTTTAAACTTGACTCGTCTGATTATGAAATGCTCACGCGTCTAGCTTATTCTATAGCTTGTCTTGGTTACAAAAGTAGGTTAGATTTAGTAGTTATTTACCCAAATAGTATCGTTAGTCAGTCGTAACATGAAATTTCATAAACATAAAATTCTAAAAATTTTAGTTAAGAGAAGAAATAAATGAAATCCATACTTACATAAGTTTAGCGTCTATAAATTTGTCAAGGACGTATTGATTTATTTTTGCTATACTAGCTTCCCTTTCCGGTCCCGCCTTACATTTAACTATAAGAGTATATCCTGCAAACAAAATAGTTATACTCGTATGTTAGCCATCTCTTTAAAAAAAAGGTTAGAAAAGTAATAATAAAATTATTTTGCTATAATCCGCGATACAGTAAATAGAAAAATATACAGTGTTAAATGTATAGTGGACTATCCGATACGTGCAGGATTCGTAAAAACACATGCACAAACCTCCACCACTTCCATCACAATACACAAGCACTACACACGTTCACTATCACAAAATCGCAAAGCAGCTTTGCAATTTTGTCGTGGAGTCTATCTCCTGATGATGCTTCGGTTGCGGGGCGAAATACTTTTGTATAAGGGATCTCCGCAAAGTAATGCTTAATTCTATAAATGAAAAAAGGTTAGGCAAACCTTTATCCATCAAATTGCCATTTTTTCTACACAAATGGGGTCATGCAATAAATAAATTTCCGACTGTGATTATTGGGAAAAAATTAAATAGTATCAATCAACACCAAACTCTTTATTTAATGCCAAAATGTACATAATATGAAATGTTTTATTACAAACGTAGCTTAATTGTTTAGACAGTCCTTTAGAGTTCTTCAATGGACGATGCAGCGAGCTATATTTTGAGATTCTTGGAGATATACTATAGTGATCGAGCTATAGGTATAGATATAGCCATTTTTTTTTCTTTTCATTTACTTTCTGTTACTCATAGGTTGGCTGGTAGAGATCCCTTTTAGGGATAAGTGTTTTACGCCTTTTGTTTTTACAATAAAGAAATAAATAAATCAATAAATAGGTAATCGGGTCACGATGTTAAAATTACGATGCGTAAGGTACGATGATTTGAAGAACTGATTGACATTGGGACCAAGGGAATATAAGGCATAGAATATATCTATTTCAGGCAAAATTGTTGAAAATTCGTCAACCGGCACAAGATCGTTATATTCGAAAATTCCGCGAAGAGACATAGGTCAACCAACACAACCAATTTGGACGACGTTGGAATATTTATGTATTTTAATAAACTGGTTGAAGCCGTGACTTCTTTCGTATCAAATTTTTTTGAAAATACCCAATTATGCGTTATTTCAAGTATGCTTTTTGTAAGAACCTACGTATGTATTTTTCCCATTCTCGAACAAAAAATGGAAATTTTTTCCTATATTTTTAGTCTTTTCTTCGTTTTTTGGAGAAAAGGGTTGGTTTGGATTTAAAACCTATCAATGCGGATTGGTAGGTTACACTCATCCCTATAATTCTCTTGAGATATGCTCATTTCCTCACGATGTTTTTTACCTATATGTTGACCCTTTATATAAGCTGTAAATATAGTAAATTTAATTAATAATGTGACAGCGGATTAATCGTGAATGCGTAACAAAAAAACGGACAGACTTTCGTATTTATTAAAAGCTTTTGCATAACTTGCCGTGTATGCATGTGAAGGTGGAATCAATTTAAATTTGCCCCACTTGCCGGTGTTCGATTGAACTGAAATTTTTCGTACAGTGTCCAGTGCCAATGACAATACATGTTTATGATAAGCATGAAACTGCTGCCAGGATTGCCTCTGAACGAGGGAACTCCTCAAAGGTTAACAGTAGGGACGTGAAATTTTGTTTTTTTAACTTGTAATAGTAAGTATAAATGTGAGTACCTTGAGAGAACTTGTTCTTCAAATGTTGTAACGGACCCAAGCAGTAGAGTCGGCCGTTGACCATAACAGTAAGGCGGGAACACAAAGCTTCACACTCCTCCATACTGTGCGAAGTTAAGACAATACTGCGCCCGCCGCGTACAGCCTCATTAACGCTAGCCCACACCAGACGCTTTGATGCTGGGTCCATACCTGAAATTTAAAATTTACTTTAATTCATACTAAAATTATGTCCAAATCTGTATATTACGCATTCAAGGTCAATCCGCTTAACCAATATCGGTGAAATTTGGCACAATTAAAGTTAAAAATATTCCCATTTTTTTATCGGGAACAATGACGAAAAACACTGGATTATTGACTGTGCTTAAAGCGTAAGTTGTCGCGAACAAATTCTCGGGTACCAATATTACTAAATATTAAAAAAAAACTAACTACATCAAGTTAGTTCGCTATAATACTAGAATGCCTATGTGTACAACTATCATCGTGAGATGGTTGTAAGTATAATAAAAATTAAAAAATCTTTTGGTTTTTATTAGTTGCGTGAAAGAATTTAAAAAATTATGTTTTATTTGGGACAATACCTGTCGTGGGTTCGTCCAAAAATACTAAAGGAGAGTCCCCAAGAAGTGCAAGAGCGGTACTGATTTTTCTTTTAGTGCCGCCACTGCATTCGTGTACCTGATAATGAATATGAATAAATGAGTGACCATAATAAATAATTATCAAGATATATTTATGCAGGATTCAATGTTTATGAACGTAGTAGCGTGTGAGTGAGAGGTATAGATAGACAGAGTAAGAGGATTGAATGACTTGTTGATATTTTTTAAAAGAAAAATATACTATATGCCATAGATTATACACTATAACTATATACTAAACGATGGTCTTACAGTGATGTTGTGAAATATATAATTCCACTTCGAGCAGATTTTTTAAAAGTATATCAAAAATAAATGATTAAACCTAGTTGCCGACAATAACGTTTTTATTTAATCGCACATTTGAATAGAATTGAACTAAACTTCATAAATAAAATCCTTATGTTATTGCATGAGATCTGCATGCAATATTAGGTTTTGAGCTAATAAATCACTACAGCTCCATTAATATTATAATAATTAAATACAAAATATTGTTATAAAATACTTTGAAATATAAAATATCTAAAAAAAATGTTTAATCACCTTTTTGTCGTAATGTCTCATAAAGCCCAGGTTTTCAGCCAGTTGAATAGCTCTCGCTGAACCCACTTTCACGGGTATGCCTCGAAGGAGACAAAATATTTTAAGGGTTTCTCGAGCCGTCAAGTTTTCTAGTAACGCGTCGAATTGCGGACAATATCCTATGGAAATAAACTAAGTAGTTTTTTTCTTTTAATATATAATAGCCGAGCCGAACGGCTTTGCACAGGTAGTATAACATATTATGGTCTGAGTGAGACCCGCCATCGATTAATTGTCCCACGCATTAGTTTTAATTTTGCCTGATTGAATTCAGTGATATACGAATCTTTCCTGAATTTTCGAAATTTTGAACATAAAATTAGTTATTGTGAGTTAACTGTGAGGTAGAGACATGCTGTCGCGGACTTTTTTTGTAATATTTTTATGGATCTACAATTCTCTATTGAATTACTTTAGCGTAACTCGATTACAAGTGCGCGATCTCTTCAACACAATATACATAATACAGATATGTACTATCCGCGATACGAATCTGCGATACATCGCGGATTATAGCAAAATAATTTTATTATTACTTTTGTATTATGGATCTCCGCAAAGTAACGCCTAATTCTATGAATTATTCAGATATGTATTATTTACCTAAAGCATCCGGAAGTATTGCACTATCTTTTGGTGAAAACCGTACAAAAATCCGTTTAGTTCCGTTTAGATTTTGAAAAATTCGATTACATACAGACAGACAGCTTTTGGGACTTTGTTTTATAATAAGTTTAGATTAATATTAATATTGTATCCTTTATAGCTTAATAGTTAATATTGTATAAGAGCTTTGGGATAAAAATCATTAAGTCCAATAAATATTTAATTTGTGATTGAAAAATAAATGAATTAAAGAAATTATATTTATTTGCATAAAAATATAAACACATGGGCAAGGTCTAAGGAAAACGAACCCGAGGATGATCACCTAGCAGCTGGTGTGACCAAGTGACCGCACTTATTGATCTCTCAGTAACATCCACCCTAAGGCCGAAGAGCAAAATTGTACGAACTATGAAGGACTTTCATTTAGGACATGACCTTCACTAATAAACAATTCGACAGAAGAAGATAAACACATTTTTATCACCAATCATATTCTAGCATTCTTACAAAAATGAATCCCACCATTGGTGTAATTTTTTGTATTTTAAGGAACTGAAAAACTTTACATAGAAAGAGACGCGGGTTGCCGTTCTCTGGCACGCAGATATACCTTATACACAAAGTCATGTTATTATGTTGTATTGATTCATTTAAAAGTCCTTTGTCCCCACACAAGACAGCTTTTAATGGAATATCTTAAGTTATTTAGATGACATATGTATGTCTATATAGATATATATTTATATAGATAGTTCTTTTGCTATTATTATTGTTGTTTTTTATTATTATATGCATTAGTATGTAGTTATTAGAATGTATTGATTTATCTAAATGAATACTTTGTGCACCTTAATTTAATTTATATTTCTATTGTTTAGTTTTACTTTAGGTAGGTAGCCTGTAAGAGTTCACTATTATTGATAAGGCCGGTTGTGCACTTCTTCTTGTATAATTTTAAGTTTATTGTATGAGTTTGTTTTAATGTGCAATAAAGTATTTTTATTATTATTATTACTTACCGATATGCGCATGAACATCCTGTATATGTGTTTTAATAGAAAGACCGTGTACATAAGCGTCCCCAGAGCTTATTCGAGCATCGCCCGTCAGCATGCGAAATGTACTAGTCTTGCCCGCACCGTTTACGCCCAAAAGACCAAAGCATTCGCCTTTATGTACCGCTAAAAAAATACAAAATTATTTGAGCTATAAGTAAAAAGCGGCCTGTTACAATCCCACTGCTGGGAATAGGCCTCCTCTCTCCGTTTCTGGAGAGAAGGGATGGAGCTAAGACCTACCACGCTGCTCCAATGCGGATTGGTAGGTTACACATACCTCCAGAATTCTTTAGAGATGTCCAGGTTTCCTAACGATGTTTTTACCTTCACCGAAAAGCGTGTGATAAATTGCAATAATCAATTAGACACATGAGTTTTAATAGAAAAACTCATTGGTGCCTGTCCGGGTTTGAACTCTCGTTCCCCTCGTAAGAGTCGCACGGTCTCACCGCTGGGCTTTCACAGCTTGAGCTATAGTGGATATTAATGGAGCATATATTTTCAGAATTTATTAATCTATTTATTATTCATTATTTGATTGTGGGGCCGTAATCATATATCATCCGTAATTTTATACACTGCATCTGGGTAATCCTCAATAAGTACTACTTATATTCAGTTCATGACGAATGGTCTTGCCGTTTTTGACCGGACATTTAAAATGTTTTGCATAAAACCATTCAGGCGACAGGTAGCAGACTGTACCGCCATAAATTTTTAGGTTTCATGGTCGTTAGGGTCCAATTTGATTCCAATCAAAAAATTATTACTCGACGTATTTCTAATACTACTTACAATTAAGACAAATAGTAGGGACAATTCTGATTATCTGAAAGAATATACTTCAATTAATTTCAATTATTTATTCTGTCGTCTTTTTACTCACATTCAACCACCAACTATGTACACTTCGTTATAATGAAACTTATGGGTTCTATCTATTTATTTATTTTATGGTGTAAAATATAGTGTAAGTCTATACAATATTAATATATATTTATATTATATTAATAGTATACAGTAATTCCATTACTCATTATGTAAATTTATTTATTCTGTCGTCCTTTTACTCACACTCAACCACCATGTACACTTCTTTATAATGATGTCCTTTGGAATGTGGGATGCATGTTAGAGATCACTTACAGTGATAAGGCTTATTTTATTTTTAATTATTTGTTTCCTTTCTGTGTAATAAAAAGTTTCTTATCTTAGCTTATCTTCACTGTAAAGCTGCAAAAACTTTTTTAAACTTTAAGACTGATTTTGATACTTACCGAAGCTAAGTCTGTTGACTGCGAGGAATTCTTTGTAGAACTTGGTAAGGTCTCTGCAAACGAGACTGTGTTGCGACAATTCAGTTCTAGTGAGCGCTTGTACGTTTCTACGTTCGCGTGCCACGTCGCCATCTTCATCGGGATTCGGTGGTGGCGGCCGATGAGGACTTTCCGAATAAAATATCTAGTATTGGAATTTGAAATATTTATTTCTAAAGTTGATCTTAATTCTCAAATAAAAACAGCGAATAGTAAAAATTTTGTATTCTGTGGACCAAAAGTCTTTCAAACATCTCAATGCCTAGAGATTCCCGCCGAGGGCCAATATTTTCTATAAACAATTTGTTGGTTTTCGACCCTGGTTGTTTATTTGTATTTAAGTATGATTTTAAAATTATATAAGTATATATTTACCAGTTGTCTATCACCCATAGCACAAGTATTAGGTTACTTACTTTGGGGATGGACGACCGTGTGTCTAAGTGTCCCATATATCTTTTTATTTATTTATTTAATGAGTTATTATTTGATAAGATAGCAAAGATAATATTCCTTTAAAGATGAAACAATATTACGTTTCGATGATATATTCGATGGGATCTTAAATTATTCAATTGAAGGGTCGCCATTACATCACTTAACTTTTTTTTAAAGAAGCGTTTATAGCACCAGTCCATTCCTTTGATTTTTTCTATATAATCTCTAACAGCTTTATAAATTTGATGTTTATTATATTTCCTAATAAAGTTAATTAAAAGAGGCCAAAGTGTTCTTTAATTTCTAACGATTTTATTATAGAATAAAAGCTAATACTCATTGCATTAACGATGTATGTTTATTCCAGGATGCAATTATCTCGGAGGCCGAACATAACTACTAAAATAAACACATGTTGATTCGCTAGGTCAATAATACTTAGTCTGCCTTGTTGATAGATCACAGTTTTAAATACAATTAAAAAAATTTAACCTTAAAACTATGGTTCACTACCCTAATACCGACCTTATTCAGGATTTCATATTCTTTTACCAGCAGAATGATGTAGCCAAGAAGTCCAACCATAAACATCATGAATAAATATCGCCCGATACCAGGCTCACTCCATTTTAAATGCGGGTTGTCCTCGACTAAAGAGATAAAATAAGAATATGAATCTATAATTAATAAATACAAGTATAATGGACATTACCAAGCAACGCACAGCATGCAAATAGTTACTTGCGTAAGTGACATCATTAGAGTATATATTTTCCGCATGTATTCTAATATCTCACTTTCACTAGGATCACAAGGAAATAAAAAACAAATTCGTATCTTTAAATCCTGCCATTGTACAAGTAGGCTTTAATGAAATATGTTTATTTTATACTGACAGTAAAACAAATACAAAAGAAGCTTCTGAGAGAGCATCGCTATCTAGCAAAAGGCAAACATAAACGTAAAATATAGGAATTTTTAAATCTTTAATACGAGAATAAGAGGGAGAGAGGTTTAGAGGAAGACCGTTCGAGAGATTTAGAGTGATAAAAAAAGAGGTAGAAATAGGACTAAGATTTAAGAACGTTATTGTTAGCTTATTAATAAGTAATGGTACCCAAGCCTATTCACCTTTTACTCCCTACGATATGGCAAGATATGTAAAGAGATCGAGCAATAAAGTTTCGTCCCATAGTCGACAAACTGCATCACGGACAGCATATATTAATACCTATTATCAAAGCGTTTTAAACTCCCCTTACGCGAGAGTTATTCTTACTAATATTATAAATGCGAAAGTCTGTCTATCTGTTTCTCGGTGAATCCGCTGAATCAATATCCCAATGTCAATGACATTTGGCACAATTGCCACTTACACACCGGTGAAACCTATTAATTCAAGAGGAATAGGTTGACGTTTAAAAACACCATATATTATCAACCTATCAAAGTTTTTTAATTCACGATGTGTCAAAGTCAAGTAAATTAAAGAAATAGATTCTATAATACGCTGTTTTCCTTACGTCGAAAAAGTTAGTGTAAGAAAGTGTTTATATATTTCGGTTTTTTTATTGGTTAAATTGAACTGTGCTATTTAAATATAAACTAAATTTGATGTAAGTCATACGGGTTGTTTACTGAAATGATTAAAATATGCTTTCGAGAAAACGATAAATCTCTCTGTCTTCCCAGATCGATCTGATTTTTGTGATGATATTTGCAGGGTTTGAGGGTGAGAGATAGAAGCTATTGTTTCTAACTTCCAAGTTGCAGCTAAAAGCTAGTAAATATAGTAAAGCAAAGATGTAACAAAGTATAATGAAAATAAAAGAACAATCACAGAAAACTCACGTACTACAACAAACCGACACGTTGAGCTTGTGACACACGGTATGTCGCGTGCAGTTATCGATGTTTTCAAACTGCTTGCAAAGAGCGTCGCAGGCCAATAGTGAGAAGGACGAATGACTCATGTCCCTAATAATCAATAATTTATGGAATTAGGCGTTACTTAGCGGTAGTCCATAATACAAAATTTATGGAAATATTACAAGTCAAGCAAAGCAATTTTGTCGTGGAGTCAATCTCCTGATGACGCTTCAGTTACGGGACTAAATAATTGTTGAAATTGTCGTAGTAAATATGTAGTGCTTGTGTAATGTTGAGTTATTGGTGATTGGTAACGATTGAGTTTCTATGAATCGTGTATGAGGTATGAGAACCGATAGTACACTATACATTTAGCATTACATAATTTTTTCCCTTTTTCTTGGGTGGCATTTTGGAAAGGTGACTGTGGTTAATTTAAGAGAAGATAGGCTACTCAATAATTGATTGTGGTTTATTTAAGAGAAGATGGGCTACTCGATAATGGACTGTAAAGTAACAGCCTGTTACTATGCCCACTGCTGGGCTAAGGCCTCCTCTCTCCGTTTTTGGAGAGAAGGATTGGAGCTAAGACCTACCACGCTGCTCCAATGCGGATTGGTAGGTTACACGTATCCCTAGAATACTCTAGAGATATGCAGGTTTCCTCACGATGTTTTCCTTCACCGAAAAGCGTGTGATAAATTGCAATTTTCAATTAGACACATGAGTTTTAATAGAAAAACTCATTGGTGCCTGCCCGGATTTGAACTCGTGTTCCCCTTGAAAGAGTCGCACGGTCTCACCGCTAGGCTATCACAGCTTTATAATGGCCTGTAGTTTATTTAAATGATGAGCCTACTCATTAATAATATTCAGATGCGAAATTCGTTCTATCTGTTAATTAATGCATGGGTAGAATATAAATAAAATTTGGTACAATAAAGCTTGTATATGAGGATCAGGTTAAAAAAAATCAAGTTTTCCTTACATATGAAGTACATTTTAAGATTTAAAATGACGATTTTGTTGTCACGGTTTACTTTACCTTATAAGCCCAATAAACGACTCGAAAATAGTAACTTGACTCAATTAGAATTTTTTTTTCGTAAACTGTTGAATCAAATTTAGTGGATCATTAATTTGAGGAAAAATCATAGGTTGCCTTGGCCCTGAACTTATGACCTCCTAATAAATATTTCAGTCTTACAGTTCGGCTATTATAACAGCAGGGATTCACTTAAACAGCGAGAGAATTTATATATCGATATAACATTACATATTAAAAAATATTCATACCTGAAACTTCTACTGATGCAATAAATTGGCAAGGATGAGAAGATCCAATCAAAAATATGCGCATAATATGGATTACCAACAACCGGTAATCTTAAAACTTCTGTTATAAGGAACGGCATGCAACCTGAGTACAGAAAATATTATGTACCAAGATAAAGAAAAGCGTGATAGTCCAGCGGTGAGACGGTGCGACTCTTACGTGGAGAACACGAGTTCAAACCCGGGCAGACACCATTGAGTTTTTCTATTAAAACTCATGTGTCTCATTGATAATTACAATTTATCACACGCTTTTCGGTGAAAGAAAACATCGTGAGGAAACCTGCATATCTCTAGAGAATTCTGGAGATATGTGTAACCTACCAATCCGCATTGGAGCAGCGTGGTAGGTCTTAGCTTCAACACTTCTCCCCAGAAACGGACAGCGGAAGCCTATTCCCAGCAGTGGGATTGTAACAGGC
This sequence comes from Morpho deidamia, assembly GCA_947086505.1. NCBI lineage: Eukaryota > Metazoa > Arthropoda > Insecta > Lepidoptera > Nymphalidae > Morpho > Morpho deidamia. The sequence goes on along the minus strand of CAMTZC010000007.1, from coordinate 8,477,568 downwards.
CGCTACTTTACTTTACTGTTAAGAAAAAAAAATTATATGTACTATGAGTAGCAACCAATTTCATGACAACATAGGTTAGAATTCTATATACATTTCAAAGCAAAGAGCGTAAAAGGAAGCTAGCTTCCCTATTTAAACTGTAAGTTACCCACAGCTGGGCGAAGGCCTCTTCCCTTCGTTTTTGGAGAGAAGATTTGGAGCTAGGATCCACCACGCTGCTCCCAAACGGATTGATAGGTTACACATATATCAAGAATTCTCGAAAGATATACAGGTTTCCACGACGTTTTAGGTCTTTCGTGTGATAAATTACAATTTTTAATTATAGAAATTGAACGGAAAAATTCAGTGGTGCCTGACCAGGATTTGAACCTTGACTCTTGAAGGAGTCGCACGGTCTCACCGCAAGGCTATCGTAGCTCATTTAAACAATTATATGTTTACATAATAATATATCATCAAACAACGAAAATACTTGCCCGCGAAAATATTTATAAAACACATCTTGGAAAAACCTGTAGCGGCGGCTTCGAAATAAAATGCAGCCAGGTAGTGTAACGGTATCATCGCAAAAGCGAATATAATTAGCACCAGCAAAACTCTACCTGCGAAAAATAATTCTTATTGCTCTTATCTATGTAAATTATATGTATGCATGTTCGTGGTTGATAAAATAAGTTATTTGTTTTTCGTCTTCTAATATTTATTTTTTAATATTTATTTTTATTTATAATATTTATTTTTTTCATTTAACCTTTTAAAATTTAAACATTTTAAAAGGTTAAATGAAAATCAATCTTGAAATAATCAGCATTCCACCATGAGCCACTTGAGGTTGTAAAAATTCAATAACACCTGGTCTGGCTTCGAAACACACGTAAGCTAACTTAAAAATACACGTATCCCAGAAATCCTCTAAGCCATTTTTTTCACGGTCAAACGTATGATGAATTGTTAATATAATTACTAGTGGTAACAGCAACTTCGTTCACGCCAACTTTAGCGTTTTAGTATCCTAAATAATGCAAAGAAAGAAAAACCGATTTTTTTCTATATGTTACCCCGGTGTATAAGCTTTAATTGTGCTAAATTTCACCAATATTCGTCAAGCGGATAATCAGTGAAAGCATAACAGCATATATATAAAATATATTTGTATAGAATCCATACAGATGATGGGATTTTTTTATAGAAAACCTTGAGGTGTCTACCCGGAGTTTAACACGCGTAACCTTGACAATGATGACGTACTTTACACGTGAGCGTTACGCCATCATAGTTCAGCTATTACATAATATCACTACAGGTTGTTTGATAAGAGTGTACCTAGATTTAGAAAAAAAGCGTGTTGTGTATATGTAGTAAAGTAATAAGATTAATATTTTTGTACATAAAAATATAAAGAATTATAAAACGATAGGTGATGTATATAATAGACAAAGTAGGAACCGACATAAGCTTGCGACTCCTGCTTTGCGCCTAGCAAAAGTACGTAAATCGTTTGTGGGTTTGGGTATAAGATTCTATAATAAAATTCCGAAATCAATTTTGGTCATGCCATTACAGCAGTTTAAAAACACTGTTAAAAAGAGGCTGATACAGAAAGCCTACTATACTGTTGAAGATTACTTAGATGATAAGGATGTGTGGATATAGGTGCACTTCTACCCTGTACAAGACAGTAATAAATAAATGTAACTGATTTGATATAACAGTAATAGAAAATCATCTCACCTAATTCTTCAGGCGTAGATAACGTATTTTCTTGGTAAACGGCTAATGTGAGAATTATGGCGATAAATATCATCAACAGCCATAACCAATCCCAAATTAGAGCAGTAGTCCAAAGGACCGCGGGCCGTACACCCGATACCCGTTGTAATAGTTTTGCACCACTTATGCGCTCCTGGTAGTTTAAAATAATCACTAAGATAAATGTCTATACGCGATACGCTATTTGTATTATTTATTTATATTATATATGTATATATAGTAATATTTTAAACCTTAAATTTACAGAACAGATACAAATACCTGTGATTCTTTTCTTATAATAAAAATGAGATATTTTTTTTGTATATGCTAAATTGGATACATTTTTATTACATAGTAACAGCCTGTCACTATGCCCACTGCTGGGCTAAGGCCTCCTCTCTCCGTTTTTGGAGAGAAGGATTGGAGCTAAGACCTACCACGCTGCTCCAATGCGGATTGGTAGGTTACACATATCCCTAGAATTCTCTATAGATATGCAGGTTTCCTCACGATGTTTTCCTTCACCGAAAAGCGTGTGATAAATTGCAATTATCAATTAGACACATAAGTTTTAATAGAAAAACTCATTGATGCCTGCCCGGGTTTGAACCTATGTCGTCTCAAGAGAGTCGCACGGTCTCACCGCTAGACTATCACAGCTTATTTTTTATTACATGATGAATCATTTTCATAGAATCAGGTCTTATGTGCCCGCGGATTCGCCCGTGTGGCAATCAGTGTCTCAAACAGTTTTTACTATTTCAATTTAAACAAAACCTTAACGTACTATTAACCTAAACCTTCCGGAAGAATTGCACTACCTTTAAGTAAAAACCGTACACAAATCCGTTTATAGGATCTTGAGAAAATTGATCACATACAGACAGCTTCTGGAGACTTTGTTTTATAATAAGTATAGGTGAAAATCAATAATTAAAATGGGTATTCTTTTATACGTCTATAACCATAATAAAAAAAATTGGTGTTTTCGGATTAAATGTGAAAAAAATGGCAATATTTAGAATTGATATCTAAATATGATAAATTTATTCGAACTTACTTTGATGACAAAAAGTACAAGGAACGATGTCACAAAGGCCATGCAGAATCCAATGTTGAAGGCAAACTGGAATGCCATGCTACTTCCACTTGCCATTACTTTAACCTAGAATGATACAATATTCAATAATGCAAAATTATTATATCTTTGTGTCTGCTACTCTTTGAAGGCTCATTCGCTGGATCAATATTGAATAAATTTGTTGCAACTGAGCTTATATAATAACGGGCTAATATATAGGAAAAAATTTAGTATAGTAAAAATAAAAGAAATATGAAAATAGCACCAGTAGGCCTACCATCAACTTTTAGAAAACGATTCAATTGCAATGCAATTCAAAGTCGGTACCTAAACTGAATCGCTTTCTTTTCGTACTATGAAATGTTTTTAACCGAGTTGCATTTGGATCGCACACCTACTATATAAAATAAGAGTGAATGAAATACGTTTGCGATTTACTTTAGGATTTAATTCGGCAACGACTTAAACTGTGCGTCTTTAACACATAATCTTATGTAAAAGCAAAACGATTCAGTTTAGGTCTTTAATTGAGTTGTAATAAGAGTCATGGTAAGCCTGCTGATCATTTACGAGTGTATTAAATTTAGATTATTTTTGTTAGGATATTACGCAATTGGCTAGTTGTAATGCGTGAATTCTATTTAAGGTCATATATTAATAGGCTTAAAAAAAAACCATCTAAGAAATTGTCTGAAATCTATTGACTAACTTTATTTATTTGGTACTGTGAAATATAACAGACCAGATTTTAAATTATAGCAAGGTATGATTTTTATATAAGTTGCGCAGCTCAAATTCAATTCAAGATGATGTTTTAATATCTTCTTTCTTAGGAGAAAGAAGATATTAAAGGGATAGACACTTAGAGTGGGATAAGGGTAGGCCCTTATCCCACTCTAAGTGGGGTCGGTACAACATGTTTTCCTCTTCCATTCTCTTCTATCATTCGTCAACTCTGGCGCTACTCCTTTTATATGCATGTCGTACTTCACACATTCCAACCATCTCTTTTTAGGCCTCCCTCTAGTCACATATCCATCCACATTCATATCCAACACTCGTTTAGTCACATGATTTTGATGATGATGACAAGATGATGTTTTAATATGTTTTAAATTATTCGAACATCGAAAAAATATTGCAATTGCAAAATTATATTGAACAACTTTACTCATTAGATATTATAAAATATAACTTACCAGATTTTCGATAGAGTACGGCAAGGGGTGATTTATAATCGTTAACGTACTGCCTGGGGATAGGGCATTGAGTATAGCATTGTTCGCCAGAGCCAACGATATAGCCGAGTCGTGGTAGCCATAATTGCTGAACCAGGCTGTTATACGGTGTGGTGCAAATGTAGCTCCTACTAGATTCTCATAACGAACACGTGGTTGATCGGCCTCGCTCTGGAATTAATATTGAATTCAATAACAAAACGCTAAAAATGTAGAATCAAATTCTAGTACACTAAGTGCTACTTAGGCAATCAATTAGTCACATATGCATAAACGATAATAAGCATATTTTATCAATCGGTTGAATTTATTAAAAACTTTGTCTGTTTAATAATTATTTTTTACAGAACTATAGTATTAATTATATATCAGCCGTGTGGTATCCGGCAGAATAGAATAGACCACCCTTCTTTTACCGTGGTGTCGTAAGAGGCGACTAAGGTAAGTGCCGTGTGATATCTGGCTGCGTAGAATAGACCACCCTCATTTCTTACCGAGGTGTCGTAAAAGGCGACTAAGGCAACTTGACGTCAGGCAGGCGGCCGGTGGTAAACTACGTAGCCAAATCATGTGACAACATGTTTGTAACGTGTTGTGCCGACCCCACTGAGAGTAGGATAAAGATAAGTTTATTTTTTTTAGTATTATATATAAGTTTGTATAACCATATAATTAAAACTTTAATATTTTATTATGAGTTATTTTACATTGAGTCTACAAACCATAACATTAAGGTTATAGATGTTTGGTTTCTACAGACTATAAAAAAAGTTAAAAATGATATAAAAAACAAAGCAAAAATACTAAAAATACGGTAGTCTAAAACGATATTCAAATTAAAGGCTCTATTTATTATCATTATCATTTATGACAATATTTTTAAACTTACAAGCTTTAAATAAAATTTTCCTAAATCTAAAAGCCCAATATCGGTTAACCCCATGTTGGAATCCGCAGAGCTTTTGAAATAATCTTTATATGCCATCATTGCCTTTCGCTCAAGACTGTTTTCTGATAAATTCGCGCCTTGTGATAACAGAGTCTGAGTCTTCCTAAAACCACTTTCTAAGCTAAGATCCAAGGGCGGAAGTTGCGTTATAAATTTCCACGACCTTGCTATGCATACAGATATCGTTATGTTTATAATAGGTGTTATTATCTGTATCAAAGCAGCCAATTTATTTCTCATAGTATTGTAAGAAAGTTTCAGGAACATTGCCTTTATGTGGTTTCTTAACAATCTGAAACCCCGGACTTTTTGTATAGGCTCGTCATCTACTGAAATTAATATACTTATATTAGAATGATTACTGCAACTATTGAAATAAAGATTATCTCTCTATTCATACTTCTATTATTCCAATTCCTATCGATAGGTACTACAGCACAGTCATTATAGAAATTATTGTAATTATTTTTACTTGTAGAAGTCTCGTTTTCTTCAGCGCCAGCTCTGAAAACAAAAAGAAATAAATTCAAAATATATGTGACGACAATAACTGCGAATTGGCTAGGCGAACTTACTTCATAAAAACTTCTTCGAGGCTCGTTATTGACAAACCGTAACTAGATACCTTAAATTTTGCCTTTTTCTCTTCAAATTTTTTAAGCATCTCCGGAAATACACTAACATGTTCATTTGGCAAGATGTATGTCAGCTCAGATCCTTAAAATCGAAATAGGTTTTGGTAAATATAAATTAAAATATTTTTTTTTTAGTTTACACGTTGAACATCGATACAAGTATACAAATCAATAAAATCTCCTTAAAACGAATCGATTATGGGGCGAAACGATCGTCGTTGAGATTGTCGCAGTGGATGTGTGTAGTGCTTGTTTTTTGTATTGTTGGTGTTAGTGGTTTTTTTGTGATACGTGCGGTTACTAACAATATATAACCTGAGAATATAAATACTAGAGTCCAGCCAAATAAAATGACTGTAAAAAATGGGGCTTCGTTTTTAGAGTGTGGCGTTGCCAGAGCAATCACCGCATCCACTCTAATACGATTTGAAATCTCCATTACGGCAACATATTAATGCTTTGTTACCGCAAAATTTGCACATAACCGGAAATATCAGTACTTCAAAAACAGAGTAAATAAATTAAAGAAGTTGTAAAAATATGTAAAAGTATTAATGTATCGAACGAAAAAAGCGAAGCAAAATATCGCGACAATAAAATGATAGAAGAAATTCAAATTCAAAATATTCTTTATTCAAGTAAACTTGTAACTAAGTGTTTTTGAATCGTCAACTTTACTTCTGGTTCGGAAAGCTGTTCCTACCGAGAGTTCTCTTCTTCCTACATCTTCTAAATCTTCAACAGTATAGTAGGCTTTCTGTATCAGCCTCTTCTTAACAGTGTTTTAAAACTGCTGTAATGGCATGGCCAAAATTGATTTCGGAATTTTATTATAGAATCTTATACCCAAACCCATAAACGATTTACGTACTTTTGCTAGGCGTAAAGCAGGAGTCGCAAGCTTATGTCGGTTCCTACTTTGCATATTATATACATCACCTATCGTTTTATAATTCTTAATATTTTTATGTACAAAAATTACATTGCTTAAATATACTGTGAAGAAAATGTAAGAATACCTATTTCCTTAAACTTCTCTCGCAGGGAATCATGTCAACAACTGTGTATAATATCGAGTAGATCGAGGGAAATGCCAAGTAGGCTACATTAAGCTATTATTATAAAGAGAGGTCTATGTTTTGCAATGCTTACCAATATCAGTGTTTTCTTTAACATCAGGTACATAAATCTTAAAGAATCTTGTTATGTCTTGTACATTGCAATTGTCCATTTTCACTATTGTTAATTTGTATCCAATTCCATAATGTTTCTTCAAAAAGTAGGATGTGCCAACACACTGTAACCTACCCCCAGACATTATAGCAATACGATCACCTAAAACGTCGGCTTCGTCCATGAAGTGAGTCGTTAGAATCATTGTCCGACCTACGACATATTACAAATCAGACAAAATGTGTGATTTTTTTCATGTAAGCAATATTTGATTGGTGTTTGCTCATTCTACCCCGTATAAGTTACATTACCAGTTTTCTCATAGTTCGACACTGTCTGACTGACATGATAAAATAAATGGAGATAAAATATACATAGATATTAAATAAAGTCATCAATTTGAGTCAATAATTTGAGTAATTCTTTTTGATGATTATGAATCCGGATCTGCTAACTAGTCACGCTTTGCGAGTCACAGAAGGAAGATAAGTAATTAAATATTTGTAAAGTAATAATAAAATATTTTGCTATGAACCACGATAAAATAAATAGAAAATATTTATATTACTAAGTGGACTATCCGGTTTTTCATACCCGGTACATGCAGGATTCGTAAAAATATTATATATATTTTCTATTTACTTTATCGCGGATTACAGCAAAATAATTTTATTATGACTTTTGTATTATGGATCTCTGCAAAGTAACGCGTAATTCCATAAATTAATTAAATAGTTATAAAATTAAACAATCGTATCTAACTGCTCATCCTAACAGTATCTGATCGTAACGCAATAATCCGACATTCTATCCACTAAACATTTTAGATTGTTAGAATTCCACAACTTCAAATAAACCATGCATGGTTATTAACGCTTCTTTATGTATATATTCAGTATTGCCTTTTGTCCCAGACATCTAATTACCTCTATAAAACTAAACAAACAATTAACATTAATGTGTTAACAATATTAACATAATATGGTTTTTTAAATTCTTATACCTTCACTTTTTTTCCTTTTTAACAGTAGTCTTTATAATTTAGCAAAAAGATATGTTGGGACCAAATAACAAATTCAACGCAAAATAATCCAGTTCAACATCATTTCGTATCTGGTATATATGGGTACCGAATAAAAGTTGTTTGTTTGCAAAAAAGGAAAAAAAATGAAATTGGAAAATTTTTATAACGTTTTTATATTCAAATTTCAAATTCAAAATATTCTTTATTCAAATAAACTTGTAAACAAGTATTTTTGAATCGTCGACTCTATTGCTGGTTCGGAAAGCCGTCCTACCGAGAAGAGCCAGCAAGAAACTCGGTGGAGCTCTTTTAAAAAAGAAGATTCTTAATACTAATTACATTTTGTCATAGCTATCCTGTACAAGGTCAAAGAGCAGCTATATCCACGCATTCCTATCATTAATGTAAGCCTCCACGGTATAATAGGCTTTCTGTATCAGCCTCTTTTTAACAGTATTTTTAAATTGCTGTAATGGCAAAGTAAAAATTGATTGTGGAATTTTGTTATAGAATCTTATACCTAAACCCACAAACGACTTACGTACTCTTACAAGGCGCAAAGCAGGAGCCGTAAGCTTATGTCGGTTCCTACTTTGTCTATTATATACATCGCCAATCTTTTTATAATTATGTATATTTTTATGCACAAAAATCAAATTGCTAAAAATATACTGTGAAGCTAACGTAAGAATACCTGTTTCCTTAAACTTCTCTCGCAAGGACTAACGCGGACTCAAATTATAAATGCCACGTATGGCTCTTTTTTGCAATACAAAAATTTTCTCAATATCAGCGCATTTACCCCATAACATTATTCCAGAAGACATAATGCTATGGAAGTAAGCAAAATAAACTAGTTTTGCTGTTTCGACGTCTGTAAACTGTCTTATGTTTCGAATAGCATAGGCTGCTGAACTGAGTTTCCCTGCGAGAGCTGTTATGTGTGTGCTCCATTGGAGTTTGTATCCAACGTCATTCCCAAAAATACAGTTGTATTTTATGTTTTTTATATAGGGATCTGTTAAATAGGGAAGATACCTTTTTTCTCCTTTTGCAAAAGATCCCATAACGATCTTCGAGCTGCCGGATCGAGACCAGAAGTGGGCTCGTCCAAAAGAACTACCCGGGACGATCCACACATCGCCGCTCCTACTGACAGACGACGCTTTTGACCACCCGATAGGTGTTGTGATATCACGTTCCGCTATTGAAAGAGACACTTTTAAGTTACAACTGCATGACTAGCAGTTTTATTGAAATTAGATACTCGATTTAGATTCATTTGGTTATAAAAAAACAGCTAGTTATTTAATTACCACACATCATATATATTTACATGACTTGGGTATTTACTAAAACGGGCTTTTTAATTATTATTAATTCACGCGTGTAAATTGGTCAACGATGTACATTATCATCCTCCTGCCATTATCCCACTCTAAGTGGGTCGGCACAACATGTTGTCACATGATTTGGCTACGTATTTTACGACCGGACGCCTGCCTGACGTCAACTTACCTTAGTCGTATTTTACGACCCCTCGGTAAGAAAGAGGGTGGTCTATTCTACTCAACCGGATAGCACACGATGGGTAAACTTACCTTAGTCGCCTTTTACGACACTTCGGTAAGAAATGAGGGTGGTCTATTCTACTTAGCCGGATACCACAAGGCGGATCGACTTACCTTAGTCGTCTCTTACAACACGTCGGTAAGAAATGAGGGTGGTCTATTCTACTCAGCCGGATACCATACGGCGGGTCGACTTACCTTAGTCGCCTCTTACGACACCTAGGTAAGAAATGAGGGTGGTCTATTCTACTCAACTGGATACAACACGGCGTCGGTCAACGATGTACAATAGCAAATTAATAAGTTAAAGACGCATACGCACAATCGACGCGCACGCATATCCTTACCTTATTTCGGTTTTTTTAAGCAATAAAAAGTACTAGACTATTTATGATACTAGAACGAAAAAGAAATGGATGCTTTTAAGCTTTTAAACTATAAAGAAAATTCACAATTCACTCATTCTTTTTTGCGATGTCATTAAATACATAAATTATCAATGATTTTGATATTGTCCAACCCGCACGGTGGCATACAGCATATTGAACTTTCATAAAAAGCCGGCATTATATAAAAAATGTATTTTACAAATGAAATGAAGTTTGCCTCACCAATCGCCAATCTAATCTACTGACAGACCAACGATTACCTATCTGCTAGTGGTACTATAACAAATTTGCCTATTATGATTGAGCTTTGAATTTCATGGGTGTCATTTCAAGTCTCTATGGATGAGACAAGGGCCCAGCATTGGACAATGCCTAAATACAATAAAGTAATCAACTATATTCTGAAATTATACATACGTAAAAATACATACCTTTTCTTGTAATTCTAAAAGCTTGACGAAATGATCGACCTCATCATCGATCTTGGATTTGGGCACACCCTTTAACCGTGAATAGAATATTATGTGTTCAGCAACTGTGAGATCAGGGAATAGCACGTTGTGTTGCGGACAAATACCTATTGACTTTCGTGCTTGTTTAGTTTCAGTAACTATATCGTAGCCGTTGATAGTCGCCGAGCCGGACGTCGGTGGGACCATGCCTTTATGAAAAAAGTACGTTGGAGTTATTATACCAGAGTAGAGAAGCCAGTCTAAAATGTATCCATCGGAAAATAAGTGAAAAAAAATGAGGATATTGGGCTCTTCTTTTGTGAATTATCTGAACTACTAAATCCAGATTGGATTTAGTTAGTTAGACTAAATTCTATTAACGAATATTATTACGATGTGAGGATAGTCAATTAACATATTAATAAAAATCAAATTATAAGTTACTCTATAAAAAATTTGTAACCGACCTTCATAACAGAGACAAAAAATTATAATAACTTCACAGAATTTTAATATATATGAAAGAAATAATTAAACATAATACATACCGGTTAGCATGGATATAGTTGTGGTTTTTCCGGCACCATTATGACCTAATAATACTGTTATTTCATTTTCGTACATTCTAAGATTCAAATTATCTACAGCTTTTTTTCGTCCTCTGTATATCTTTGTAAGATTCTGAAAAGAATAATTTTGTATGCTATTTTCGAATCAAGTGTATTATTATATTGCACCAAAAAATCTGAAAAGGTCTAACCGTTGAACAACGCATACCTTACTGGATTCGGATTCAGACCAGGGGCACATCAGAATTTTGTTTTAGAATATATGTGACTTAAGTGACGATAAATTTTACACTTTATAGTTAAGTAACTATTAAAGAAATGTATATGTGAAAAAGAAATTATATATGTGGAACCAGAAAATCAACATTAAATCAGTATAGATAGCGCTTTTAAGCCGAATATTCTCGACTTAAAGAGAATGGGGAAGTTAGAACTCAGTTCCCGCCGCGATAACTCTACTTAAAGAGCTCATGATTAATGCCCCGGATGGACTTAAAACTAGTCTGGCTTTCTATACATTATAACTATGAATACCACCCACGATAGTCTAAACTCAAAAAAACGGATAAATATTGCAAATTTATACAAAATTTTAAGACCAAAAGTGCAATAATATGATTATAAATTCTAGTAGATTAGATTGTGATTGCTATTCTGGCGATTTACACGTCGTAAAATTAACATAATACTGTTTTTTTAGCTATTTATTGATTTATAAACAACTTTGAATACATTCATATAAATGATGAAATTCTTATATATTATATAGAAATGAATATTTGTCTGTATGTCCTTTATAGACACCAAAATGGCGGGACCGATTTTAATGAAATTTTCATATAATCTTTAGAATGACCCAGCGGACGCTCCTGTTGGATGACGATCGGAGCATTTATATTTAGCTGTTGAGTTTTTTTTCTAGGGGAAATCGAAAGTAGACTAAATCACAGCAACGCGTGGCCGGAGAGTTAAATACTATTTTATGAATTAATTTATAAATACATATGTAACCACAGTATGGGTCCGGGATATTTGAATTAAAACTCGTAAGGAGTTCCAGTTCCTTTTAACCATTAATTGAATTGAATTGAATTTCAAAAATTGTATAATAAATATTAATATCCTATTAACGATGCTATTTTTGAAGAACATACATATTAATATAAAATAAAGTCTTCCGTCATCCGTCTGTCATTCATTCTGTTAGCGATGAATTCAAAAACTACTAGCAACATCGACATATTTCAAACGATTTTTCAAATAGAAAGAGCAATTAATAAGGAAGGTTTAGCTGTGATTTTGTTGATAGATGAATACAGTATCAAGTTAAATAGGTTTACTAAAAGCATTTATCAATGCTTGAAATAATGATATTTTACAGCCTATTTTTTTTAATACGTATTATCGCGAAATTAAAAAATAAGGCGAGCGAAAATAAAATCTACCGTGGGTCTCACACCAACTCGGGACGCTTCGTAAAAAGCGAGAACGCCTTACCCTAGCCGTTGGACAGTAACTTTATAACACAACCTAAATAATTATTATCCGCATGTAACAGACATTATTTTTTGTTAATATGTAGACACCGGCTATACTCAAGTGTAATTTTAACGGGTTAGCCCTAGTTTCGAGATCGTCCGGGGCACTTATTCATGAGCTCGTTATACAACGTTATCGCGGCGGGAACTCATTATTTAGCTAAATGTGATCGCAATATTATTTGAATGGCGATGCAGCTATTCCTGAGGTTATCCAAGGATAAAATCTTTTTAGAAGTTGTACCCAAAACAATTTCTTAAATTAGATAATTTCTGGCAACACGAAATCAAAACCAAAAGCTTAGACAAGTTAAATAAAATATTAGTATTTTAAAAACCACGGAAAGCGAAACTGATTATGAGCATACATGGCGTAACATGGCTTCTTAGTAATCAAATTAGAATTTATAGAATTAGGCGTCACTTTGCGGAGATTTTGCGGAAAGCTGTGATAGCCTAGTGGTGAGACCGTGCGATTCTCTAAAGACGACATAGGTTCAAACCCCGGGCAGGCACCAATGAGTTTTTCTATTAAAACTTATGTGTCTAATTGATAATTGCAATTTATCACACGCTTTTCGGTGAAGGAAAACACCGTGAGGAAACCTGCATATCTCTAGAGAATTCTGGAGATATGTGTAACCTACCAATCCGCATTGGAGCAGCGTGGTAGGTCTTAGCTCCAATCCTTCTCTCCAAAAACGGAGAGAGGAGGCCTTAGCCCAGCAGTGGGCATAATAACAGGCTGTTACTTTACTTTTTTTTTTTTGCGGAGATCCATAATACAAAAGTAATGGTAAAATTATTTTGCTATAATCCGCTATAAAGATAATAGAAAATATATATAACGCTAAATGTGAAGTTGACCATTCGTTTTCATACAGCATTCGTTAAAACACATGCACAAACCTCCACCACCGTAGGTAGTCCAGAAACAGTGTTTATTAGAAATGTATAATTAATTATTTTTTAAAAGTAGAGACCTAATACAATCCCACTGCTGGGAATAGGGAATAGGCCTTCTCTCTCCGTTTTTGGGGAGAAGGGTTGGAGCTAAGAAATACCTATCGGTAGGTTACACATATCTCAAGAAATCTCAAGAGATACGCAGGTTTCCTCACGATGTTTACCTTCACCGAAAAGCGTGTGATAAATTGCAATTATCAATTAAACATATCAGTTTTAATAGAAAAACTCAGCGTTTGAACTCGTGACCCAATCGAAAGAGTCGCACGGTCTCATCACTGGGCTATCACAGCTCTCGTAATTATTTTATAGTTACAAATAATTAAATGAAAAAAATGTGTATGGTACGTACTTCAATATTAATTCCCATTGGGACACCTTTTGGTTCTTCATCGTGTACGACTTTTAACAACGCATTTTTATATTCTTGGTCAACGCCATCTTTAATCGTTAAAGCTGTAACCAAAATTTTTAAATAAATTTCCGAGATTACACTCTGATAGAAATTCCGTGTGATATCCGGCTGTGTAGATTAGATCAACCTCATTTCTTACCGAGATGTCGTAAAAGGCGACTAAGGTAAGTCGACCCGCCGTGTGGTATCCAGCTGAGTAGCATAGGCCACTCTCATTTCTTACCGAGGTGTCGTAAAATACGACTAGGGTCAATTGACGTCAGGCAGGAGGCCGGTCGTAAAATACGCAACCATCATGTGACAACATGTTTGTAACATTTTGTACCGACCCCACTTAGAGTGGGATAAGGGCAGGAGGAAGATGATTTCACTCTTATAAAAATTTCTTTCATTTAACATTTGTATAACAAAATAATTGTATGTCTTATGCATTTATCATACCTGTTTAGTAATTATTAACTAAGAATACTTAATAAAAAAATTCACAGAATAGGGCGTTATCTCACTCTCATATCGTTGTTATATCTCTCTCGATATTTTGCGAAAGTTGTGCTTTAATTGTCTTAGTTAAAGTAAATCCATAAAAGAAAAAGGAATACTACTTATAGCAAAATATTAACATGAAGATTAAAAACGTTTTGTTTAACGTATCACCACAACATTTTTTAGTGGGTCTTGTTTCTATATCACTAAGTTGTGCCGAAAGTTTGTCAGCCATACATTGACGTTTTCTTATTAGCAAGAACGACTAGGCTTGTAATCTTAAACGAGGCTGAATTTCACAATAACATTTTGAACCCTTCTGTAAAAGACGCAAGCTACTGATTGTAGTGCTTTCGAGTCCATATCGGGTCCGTAAAGCCAAACAATAAGGTATCTTGTTGAACCGTTTCGAAATATAACCAACAGACCTACCATGAACTTTCATTGCGACTCAATTGAAGACGTAAACGAAATTGTTTTGCTTTTTCATATCATGACGTCTTAGAGACGCACACTTTAAGTCGTTGCCGAATGAACGTTCGGAATTAGTCCTAAGAACATGTGAGCAAAAGAGACTTTGACAAAGAGAGTGATGTATAGTTCATATAACGTTATCCCGTTCAAACATTACGACCCCAATGCGATTCACACTTCATGGTACGATAAGAAAGTGCTTCGCGGTCGTCGTTTACGTCTTCAATCGAGTCGCAATAAGAGTTCATGGTAGGCCTGCTGTAACGCGCATTAAATAATATCTCCACACATCGAAGCTTTAACTTTATCTTTACACCAGCGTCTGTAGAGTAGCATTAGTAATGTAAGAAACTTATTTATTTGGTAAAATAAGAAGTATTGACGAACTGTCCCACTCAGTAAAGTCTACCTTGCATAGTTTTTTTCCAAAGTCTCCGCAGTTTCTTGCTGATTTTTTCAATGCGATGAATCTTACGAACTATTGTCAGCTTCCATAAAAACACAAATTAAAAGTACTTGGGTCATTTATCTACTATGCACCAAGTTCCATTAAAGCCCGTTAGCTGTTTTTGCGTGTTTTTTGATTACTTCTTAATTAATTCATTTATAATGATAGTGGTATAACTTTAGTCTTTGTCTCACATCAATTATCACGGTTGTTCGCTAGTTTGGTTGCCGCATATAACAACAAAAAACGAATACACTGGCGTTTTCATTGCGTGGAATTACAAGGTCAGGTATATTGACTGAACTATAAATAACAGCTAGCCCGGTTCGAGGAAATAGAGATAAACACTTAGGCTATACTTTATATGTTTTAAAACACTTTTTCGGCACAGAGATCCTAGTTATTAGTTTAAAAAAAAAACTTTCGCCCTGCTTTATTTATATCCAGTAAAATTAAACACGCTAAAATATGTTAATCGATATATTTAAATGTTTTTAAATATATAAAAATCACTGCGATTTGAGAGTACTTCAGTGATATTTTAGAGGGATTTTTTTAATGTGTAGATGTGGCTTGCTTATAAACCTAGGTTTAACATTACTAGTCAACATTCCTTACCAGTAAGTTGAAAAATATTTCAAAATATATTCGAGAACATGTTTTATATTTTTAGTAATATTTCGTTTAAATTACTTGTACAAGTAACTCAAACCTGTTTATTATAATTTTATGGTCACGTTAATGTGTCAAATCAATATAAAATAATTAAAAGTTGAATTACGTCATTTTTCAGATATAATAATGATATTAAATGTGAGGAAATACTAAGTATTTTTTAAGAGGATAACAAAATTGAAAAAGTAAATTCAACGCTGTAAAATGGTTCGCGTTCGTGACCCCAGCTGACCTTTTAACTGACATATATCAATGTAATTAAAACTAATCGATATAGTAGGAAAGGATGACCTAGAATAACGTTGACAGACCTATTTCTTTGAATATTAAACCTTCAAAGTTGTACTCTATCGTGAAATAAGTAATAAAATGTATGTCGTTATATTTTTACATTGTAAAGTAATACTGGAACAAAAGTTGATTCAAAGCTTTTCAAGGGTATAAATAAACTGATATGGCCGATTTATAATTATGTCCTTTTCGGTAAAGGAAAACATGCTTTTTATTATAAGAACACAACGTTAGAGAACCAAAATATAACATTTCCAGTGTTCTTGAAATACGAGTATGCAGATTGGTAGGTTACACATATCCCTAGAATTCTCTAGAGATATGAAGGTTTCCTCACGATGTTTTCCTTCACCGAAAAGCGTGTGATAAATTGCAATTATCAATTAGACACATAAGTTTTAATAGAAAAACTCATTGGTGCCTGCCCGGGGTTAGAACCTATGTCGCCTCTAGAGAGTCGCACGGTCTCACCGCTAGGCTATCACAGCTTACGAGCTACCTACCAATCCGCGTAAAGCAGTTGGGCTCAATTTTGCACTCTAAAAGGAGGGGTAATAATTTAACTCTGAACTCGTAACTTAATTGACATTATTACTTTTTTATTTAAATATATGTAAATGCTAAACAACATATCAAGTATTTACCATATAGTACCACAGTAAATCTACACTTAATAATAATATATAAAGCTTAAGAGTTTGATTTTTTGGTTGAACACGCTAATCTCAGGAACTACTGGACCGATTTGAAAAATTCTTTGTGTAAGATATTCCATTTATCGAGGAAGGCTATAAACTATATACCATCACGTTATAAATATAAATAGGAGAGGAGCAGCAATAAAAAATATTACAAAAGCGGCAAAATGTAAAGCTTTCCTTGCGTGCGCAGAATAAACGGTGAAAGTTATTCAGAAATCATGTACCAAAATTATTCCCCTCTCATCATTCTCCTGCCCTTATCCCAGTCTAAGTGGGGTCGGCAAAACATGTTACAAACATGTTGTGACATGATTTGGCTACGTATTTTACGACCGGCCGCGTGCCTGACGTCAACTTACCTTAGTCGCCTTTTACGACACCTCGATAAAAAATTAGGGTGGTCTATTCTATGCAGCCGGATACCACACCGCACATACCTTAAAAATCATGTTCTAAAATTATTCCCCTCTAAAAGTTGTAAATAAAAGTCCGTGACAACATATGTCTAGCTTTTAAGGTTAACCCACTTTAAGTATTACAGTTTACTCAAATAATAAGACTGCTGTCTAAGCGAACGAAGTTGCGTTTGAAAGCGAGTTAATAATAATATTCGGAATCTTACCCGCAACCTTCGATTTGTTAGGACACCAAAAACTTTTGGTAAAAGGAAAATACCATGGTAAGGGGACCCCGTAAAGACCTGGACGTATTTTCTCCACATACATGGCCACCAACATGTATAAAATGGAATCCAGTATTAACATTAAAACTACGTGTCCAGGTTGAAGCTGATCGTGATAGGACACGGGCGTGAAAAAATCTTCCCATTGCAAGCCTGAAATCAAATAGTAATCTTAGATAATTTATAGAATTAGGCGTTACTTTGCGGAGATCCATAATACAAAAGTAATAATAAAATTATTTTGCTATAATCCGCGATACAGTAAATAGAAAATATAAAAGTAAAAAAAAATGTATCTATTTACTGTATCGCGGATTATAGCAAAAGAATTTTATTATTACTTTAGTAATCTTAGAATTAATGTTATGTTATGTTAAACAACAGGTGTCAATAATGAATAAGGGTATAGCTTATAGTAATATAAAAAATAAGTCAAAACAAGAATCGTAATATTTTTGATTATCTTCATTACTTGCAAAGAAATAAACGAGGAGGAGGGAGGAGGAAGAGGGGGGGAATAGAGACTCGGTCTTTCGGAAGAATTACTAGAAACCCATAGATCCGTGAAATATATTTCAACATAATAGGTATGATTAACAGATAATTATGATTAAGTTAACGAAGCGTGTTTAATAAAGTAAATATCTATACTTATTATAAAACAATTTCCCAAAAAGCTGTCTGTCTGTCTTTAGTAAGTCTTGTGATTCCATATTATACTTGAAATACCCTCGCAGGTTAAGACTGCATGTAACCTATTATATAAACTTTTATAAAAAAAGCCAAATTGTTATAACAATTTATCACATTGGAACAATTTGATGGGTCTAAGTCTAAAGTCTAAATTTGCCGATATACTTATTATAAAACAAAGTCTCAAAAAGCTGTCTGTCTGTATGTAATTGATTTTCTCAAAATTTACTGAACTGATTTTTGTACGGTTTTCACCAAAAGATAGTGCTATACTTCCGGATGGTTTAGGTAAATAATACATGTCGGTATTATCTAAATTGTGTTGAAGAGATCGCGCAGTTGTTTAAAAACTTGCTAGCTGGGAGCTTTGTCGCGTGCGCTGCGTAAGCCAGCATAGTTACGCTAAAGTAATGTACTAGAGAATTGAAGATCTATAATAATACTACAAAAAAGTCCGCGATAGCATGTTTCTATATCTGTCGGTTAACTCACAATAACTACTACTACTATGTTCAAAATTTTGAAAATTCAGGGAAAAGTTTCGTAAATTCCACGAGGGCGAAGCTATTGTTGACACAGCTAGTAAAGAATAAATTGTTTTAAAATCACGCTTTTATAGCACTTTAAACTAAAAAGCGAATAATACCTAAAAAATATTATTATTAAACAATAATTATTAAATTATTATTATAAAATTAAAATTATTATTATTATTATCATCGTGCAAAAAGCATGAGGCGCTCGATATTTTTTACGAACATAACGCCACAAAGCGAATTTTTAAACTATAATATATTAATTTTTCACTTTTTCT
This sequence comes from Morpho deidamia, assembly GCA_947086505.1. Classification (NCBI taxonomy): domain Eukaryota; kingdom Metazoa; phylum Arthropoda; class Insecta; order Lepidoptera; family Nymphalidae; genus Morpho; species Morpho deidamia. The sequence goes on along the minus strand of CAMTZC010000007.1, from coordinate 8,458,552 downwards.
GCAATAATATAAAAGAAAAAATACATTTTTAAACAAGTAAGTAAATGTACCAAGTTTGAATTAAACCTGTCCGCTCAAAGTCAGTTACATATATACATAAATACAGGTGAAACTAGTAGTGTAAAAATCACTTATACCTCTAGAGGTGCCTTCACAAATGATCAGCATTTGGAGTGCGTATCCCACAGCGGCGTTTGATATCAAACTAAGTACTAATTTAGTTGTCAGACTTATATCCTCATAAAGCACCTGAGTCAGCATGTACACCGCATACGTTGAAAACCACATCAAGCCCATAAATGACGCCGCCGTGTTAGCTATAACCGTATTTGTAAGTTATCGATATGCTTATCCTTATATATGATCACTTGGAACATTGAAAATCTTTAATTTCTTATCTTGACAGAAACATTTGGGTACAAATCAAATCTAACTATAAATAAATCTATTTAAGGACCTATTTTAAACATATTTAAGGAAAATATACTCTCTTTTTAGATTTATATCACATAGGCATGAATAAATTTATACATTGAGAACGGATAAGTCAACCAAATAAAATTTTACAAGACAACAAAAAACAAATGTTTTTATATGACTATGTTTAAAAGACATTGTTTCAAACCGTCTTTGATCGAAAAAATTAGCATATGCAACAGGATAAACACCAACATAATTTTGAAAAAAACATTGTGAACTCAAATTTATACGCCGTCATCTTTGCGAAAGAGATGATAGATGCCGAAGTTAAGACATATGCGATGTATACTTGTATATTTTAACAAAGGTAAATAAATAATTTCATTTTATAGATAACGATAGGATTATTTTCTTATAACACCTATGATGAGAAAAAACAGTTGTTGTACATATGACTCAATAGCTATTATCTAAAGATATACCAAAAACAACCGTATCAAAATATATTTACAATAACGATTTGAATATATTCTATTATACATTAGCTTTAATAAGTCTTGTGATTCTTTATTATATATTCAAAATACCTTCGCAGGTTTAGACTCCGGTATGTAATCTATTATAAAAACTTTTAGTAAAAAAAAAGCTAAATTGTTACTTACAAATTATCACATTGGAACAATTTGATGGGTCTACACTCTAAATTTGCAGATATCTATACTTATTATATAACAAAGTCCCAAAAAGCTGTCTCTCTGTATGTAATTGATTTTCTCAAAATCTACTGAACGGATTTTTGTACGGTTTTCACCAAAAGATAGGGCAATACTTCCGAATGGTTTACGTAAATAATACATATCGGTATTATCTAAATTGTGTTGAAGAGATCGAGCAGTTGTTAAAAAACCTGCTTGCTGGGAGGTTCAGTCGCGTGCTCTGAGTAAGCCAGTAGAGATACGCTAAAGTAATGTACTAGAGAATTGAAGATCTATAATAATACTACAAAAAAGTCCACGATAGCATGTTTCTATCTCTTACGGGTGACTCACAATAACTACTTTTGTGTTCAAAATTCAAATTGGGATATTTTTTTGTGACAACTGATTTTGACGCGGGCGAAGCCGCTGGCACAACTAGTTGCGATATAAAAAATTCTGCATCGCGATTTAACTTCACCCTCACCTCTCACCTCTTACCTCTTGTGAAGAATACGCTGACCATAAAGCTGAATGCCAGTGAAGCGATCACAAATAACATCAAAAAGAAAAACAAAACAGTCCAAGGCGTGAAGGTGAGTACTGAATACCCTGTTCCATCATCTGTCGAATTGAACGGTATCTAAAATTGAAATGAATCAATAGATATTCTCTCATCATCATCCTCCTGCCCTTATCCCACTCTAAGTGGGGTCGGTACAACATGTTAAAAACACATTGTCACATGATTTGGCTATGTGTTTTACGACTGGCCACCTGCCTGACGTCAACTTACCATAGTCGTATTTTACGACCGCTCGGTAAGAAAGAGGGTGGTCTATCTACTCAACCGGTATCAATCACGGTGGGTCAAATTACCTTAGTGGCCCATTACGACACCTCGGTAAGAAATGAGGGTAGTCTATTCCACTCAGTCGGATACCACACGGTGGTTCGACTTACCTTAGTCGCCTTTAACAACACCTTGGTAAGAAATGACGGTGGTCTATTCTACTCAGCTGGATAACAAGGCGGATATTTTGTATCGTACCAAATACATATTTACTAGCATAGAGCATTAATACAGGGTCAAAGTATACATACACAATACATCCCTATCAATTTTCAACTAATAAATAATACATCAGACTATAGCAAGCAGTCGAAATAGTCTCATTCGTAATTGAAATGACACATATACAAGCGGACACAAAACGATTCATTTAAGATTTGACTTGAACATTGACATTTAAGATATGAAACTGTTAACTATTTAGACCATTTTGATAATTTGACAAAGATTACATGTCGTTTGGCATTTATCAATTCGCCCTATCAGAAGAACAAAGTCACATTTCCTATGCTTATATATGGAAGATGTGACTTTGTTCTTCGGATAGGGCGAATTGTTTTTCTTTTTATCTACGATGCGTACCGATGTTTGCGTTGAAAAAAATTTAATATAAGGTCTCCAGGTTGTGAGTCAGGTACAATTTTTATGATCGCAGAGTCTATATATGAATCGAAAATTTGTTAACCGTTTTCCTAGTTAAAATATTTCAGTGAAACAATCGCTAAACTTTAAAGTGATGAAGTCTTAACAAAATATTGATGTATAACGTAGTTTTTACTGTCGTCCAATAGAATGTTATAAATGAGAAGGTCAGTCTTTCTTTCAGCAAGTATTTTAAGTCAGGCTTTAGGACCAAGATATTTGCTCGTCATAATGATCGTACATAACTGTGGATATTTAAACGTTGTAGTTGATGCGAACGAATTCGCGATTAAAGCTAATCTTTAATGCTGATTAAAGACTAGCTGTAATCTGATAATGTAGCAAGGGAGTTCAAAATTTATACAGCTTGCCTATGCAAGTTTTTGTCTTTTTCGAAGTGACTATATGATTTTAGTCCTAAAGAAGGACCGGCGAGCGGAAATACATACACGTATATTTTAAATTTGTAGATAGAAAAGTGATACTTACCTTAAACAATATCACCATTAAAACAATGGAAATCAGAAGAAAAGAGAATTGTTTAATAAACCACGCCAACCAGTGAAGCCATGATGGTAATCCCATAATGATCATAGTTTCCTGAAACAACGCGGGTATCAATAAATTTTCTGTATTTACTTACTATATCCGAGTATTTTTTTAATGTGTTTTGAAAGTATAAAGTTTGAAAAATTATTTAAGACATATAGTCTAAGTTCATTGCTCAACAAAATACTCATTATAGCTCTTTTTTACTTAGTATATCATAAAACGTAATACGTTTAATGGCTATTTAAAGTTAAAAAAAAACATGTTTTAAGTCAGCATTTTATTTAAAAAAAACAAATCGCATACGGTAATAATACTACAGCATTAATATCATTCTCCTGCCCTTATCCCACTCTAAGTGGGGTCGGCACAGCATGTTACAAAGATGTTGTCACATGATTTGGCTACATATTTTACAACCGGCCGCCCGTCTGACGTCAACTTCGACCTCAGTCGCCTTTAACGACACCTCGGTAAGAAGGGAGGGTGGTCTATTCTATGCCGGATACCACACGGCGTAATACTACAGCATTAATAATAATACGGCAATGATGCACGGTAAAGATCAGTATGCCAAAATCTTTTTTATTTATTTATTCAACATTTCAAAAAGTATACATTATATACATTATTAAAATTAAATAATAGCACTAAAAAGCCAATAACTTTTGACGCTTATGCTATAAGTAATTCATCAATTCATTAATATAACTTCTTAAAAGTATTTATTTATGTTCGATGTGTTATAACTTTGTTAAAAAGGATGGTTATACATACATATATATGCAAATTATAAATAGACTCACGGAAGAGGAACGAAAAATTAAATGTTTGTTCATTATAACACTAAATATTTATTTATTCGAAGCTTTGAGCGTACCTAACTGTCTTGTCATTTTAATTTTGCACACAAAAAGGATAGATCAATTTAGCGGCGTAGCTGCCGGAGTCGCTATACGGCGCAGTGCACCCGGGCCCTCAAAATTCAGGTCGGACTGCGAGTTACAAATAATAAATTGAACTAGTACAGTAGTACTTAGTAAAGTACTCCAAATGTAAGTAAACCAGTTGCCAGGACGTTTACTTTAATAATGGTAACTTATATGAATAACCCACGGAAACTTGCTGGAAACACACATAAAATATACACCCCACCTTTTTTTTAAGTCGGTTAGTTAGTTATAATTTGTATTTAGAGTCGACTGTATTATGGTGAATATGGATTATGACAAATCTGGAGTAAGTTGAATTCGGAACAGCACGACGAATACGTAACAAACGATATTAAATAGTTTAGTTTATTATTTGCCCCATGCCCTTTGGTTACCTTGCTACACCACTGGATCAATTCTAAATTTATACACAGTAAGCTAAAATTTTTTTATATATATAAACTAAGCGTTTTTTAGATGACATCGTATATTTACGAACTTTAAGAGTCTTTAAATGAGGTTTTTGCATTATTTCATCTGTTTGTTAATTCATTTATTTATTTCATTTATATATGGAATACTTACACACACGGTCGTCCGTCCCCAAAGCAAGTAACTTAATACTTGTGTTATGGGTGACGGATACCTGGTAGCTATACTACATATATAATTTTAAATACATACTAAAATACAAATATACACCCAGGCTCGAAGAACCAACTTTTTTTTATAGAAAATGTTGGTCCTCGGCGCGAAACCCGCGACCCGCGGAGCAGAAGGCAGGGTCACTACTCACTACGCCAACGGGCCAGTCAATAAAGTGGTCACTTAAATGTAAATGTGTGTCGTTAACACAGCCTATTAAGTTATATAAGAACCATTTTCACATAAGTGCTGTTCGTGAAGTAGAAATTTTTAAAGTAAATTAAAATTAAACATTAGGTTAGGGCCTTTGGTTTTTTCTTAGACTTTAAAAAACATTGGAAATGTGTATAAAAAAATCTTTCCGATGTTTATAAACCTCATTCGTATCACATTTTACGCCTTTTTTTTCAACAGTATCTCTCAGTCCTTTTTAAAAAAACAAAGGTATCAAAAAAGGTATCTGGAACCGAGAATGAGTTCGTTCAACTAATGGTTCGTTTAACATCTTTTAGACATTTCAATTACCGACTTTAAATTTAAGTTTGCAAGGGATTTGAGACAGTAGAAAATTTTGTAAGCAATTTAAGACGATAGAAAACATGTTGCCGCGACTTCCCTGCCTTTCAGCATTGTCAACTCTATTAATCAGCGCCATATGCAAATCACAACAATCTGTTATTCCGTTTCGATGTCAAAAAAGATACACTCTTTTTCATTTATAAATTAGCAGACACATCCATGCGTTGCAATGTCTGTCTGTTTCGGCCTTCGCCTCTCTTAATAATTCGGCCCGAGCTGTTTTTATTTTACGATAACTTCTAAGATATTTATTTCAATTAAGTATATGGTTTTTATGAATTAACTGTTAGGCAAGAAATAATTAAGGTTTTTTAATAATTTGTTTTGGTTTGTTAATTTGATAAGGATTATCAATGTATATATTTGTATAGCTTTTAAAATATAGCATTGTACGGGACAACTTTTAAAAATGAAAACTCCCAGGCAGCGCGACTAATTTAAAGAAAAAGTTAACAAATTATACACACAAATCTTCCCCTTGAACTACTTTATTGATTGTTGAAAAATGCATGAAAATCCTTTAAGAAGTTTTTGAGTTTATCGCATAGACAAACAAACAATTAAACGCTGCGGTGAACTTTGTTTTATAATACCTATTGATAATAAATGAAATAACTAATAAACAATACTGTAACATAAAATAACAACTACAAACAAGAGAATAGAGGAATGCTATATTAACAGGAAAAATTGGTCTTTATGGTATTGCAAATTAATAACATTGCATACTATTTACCTTGAGCTGCATTTCTTTCTCGGCTGTGACTACCCGTACGGTATTCACAAAAGTATACGCAAAACACATCATTATAATCATAGATATAAATCTCTCCATAGCAACTAATAAATCATCCCTTCTGTATGGCAATTGAGGTAGACGTTGGAGGTACACTTTGGTATCTATTGACTTCCCGGTCTTTTCCTTTATTATCGTTTGTGATACGGCATGTTGGACAGCTAAGAACATTTCAGGGGAATAACCTAAAAACATAAATTTTGTATGAGACTCCAAGTTGGAATCACTTTTGTATAAAATTTATGGATAGTAATATCCGAAAATTTATGTATAGATAAATAGTTAAAAATATAAAGCACAGAAAATCTGATCGTTAACGATCTAAGAGACGCATCTTCCGCCTCCAACTTCGTCTGCTGTCGGTGGATGAAATTAGCGGGATAAAAAGTATTATGTATCAGAGGATTATAGCATCTGTATAGATACATGATGGTTGTCTATTTTTTACTAATCTAGAAGCAGAAGCTTTGGCTGTGCATTTATAAGTAAACCGGCTCTGTTTTAAGACTGTACCTACATAAATGTTTTTTACAAAAATTACATTTAAACAATTTTAATAGCATGATCAGAAAGAAATATATTCCACTTTTCGCTCTAGGTAAGAAATAAAATATATTATAAACTTTAGCATTACGCACCTAATACAGATATAGGTGTAATATTTCAATAAATTTAATTTTATTAAACAACATACATAATATTAAAATAAATTATTAATAATTCTATTACACAAAAAATAATTTTATGTGAACGACTAAATGTATTAGGCGAGGTAAATCTATATTGCGTCATCCTCAATTGTTATAATGCGTCCGCGTAAATTACTTCGCGGAAAAAAAACCCGAGGGCAATAATTTATTTTTTTTGTCCAGGTTTTCATTAAATTAAAATTAGGTTTGTTAAATTACAATCGTAAGATTTCTGGGCTACATTAATAAAAATAACTAACTAATAATTTTATTACCCTACAGTTTTGCTATAGTTAAAGAAATAAACCTGGTGTTTTCCCTCCATACATGTCATTAGGATCCCTTGGACCAGGCTGTGGAAATAAAGGGAAGAGTAGGTTTGTCCTCCAACTAATCCTTAATGGGTGTTCTAGCATAGGAATCCTCATAACTGCTGGAAATCTTAATGTCACTTTTATATCATCTGGCCATTCTGTAGCATCTACAAATCGAAAATTCCAAATTTTGAACAACAATATCTAAAACTTACTTATATGCAGTTGTGAATAGTTTTTAACACAGTTATTTCATTACTAATTTAGATACACAAGACTATTTTTAGTTAAATATGTATAATACTCACTTGCCATATCATCATCAAACTGAATACCTACAAGTATATGATTCATAGCATTTGGTTGAGTTAGTGCTGCTTCAAGTGCTACAGAATCATTGAATCCCTTTGGATCAGGTAGCATGTTTGTGTCAAAAAGGAGGGCTATGAATCCATTTAGATTATCCAAGGCCACCATGGCCATGGCACCTTGAGTCACCTTTCTTGTAAGAGGATTTTCTGGCGAGAAAGCCAATGTTCCTTCTCTTTTTGCTGATGTGAGATTCCCTCTAAACACGATTTTAATTTGAAAAAATCTATATATTTCGTAATATTTGTTTTTTAAGATTACTGAACTATTTTAAATAAACAAATAAGGATAAAAAGATAACAAATCCGAGTCGGATGTCGTTTACAAAAGCTTTTGTGAGAACTAATCACCTTTCTCTAATAAGCAACGGAACACAAAGTTACTATTCACTAGAATAAGAAATTTGTAATAATTTTTCAACTAGTCACTTACAATTGTTTTCCAGTCATGTTGAAATATGTTGGTAGAAATGGTGGATACATAACTTGTGGTTGTGATTCCGGGTCGACGAGACATCGTATTAAAATTAAAAATAATGAAAATATCACTGGGGACGCTATTTCAAATATAGTTTGCCACTTATGCCTTTTTTGCAAAAGAAAATTCTTCCAGACGAGGAGTTTTAATTTTTCAAAACAAGACATTTTTTATTTCTACTGAAATATAAAGTGTACTATAACCATACATTTAAAAATGAAAATAATGTTTTGTATTTAAAATATACACGTATTTTAAATTTAATATATGAGTATTGTTATTATTGTACTATGTAGGAATATATCCTGCTTAAAAAATTCTGATAATATAAATACACTTTTATTAAAATAGGGAACTTCTTAAATCCATGTAAAAATAGCTTACCCAAACATTGCACATCTAGACACTAAAATCTTCCAATTTCAGTAATTTAGTATCGTTTTATTGTGGCGCGTCGATCTCAAATTACCGAGCCAATGAATTTTAATTAAATTTATTATTTCTTCGCACAGAATCGCACAGACATATAACAAGCAAACGATAATTTTATATTATAGAATGCTTAATGTACCTCACATGTACAATTGTCTTTTGAACATTATACCATAAATATTGCCATGATATGTAAATTGAAAATCCCATAGACATTATAGACATTTGTAATAAAGTGCATGGATTTTACAAATTTTAAATATCAGTCTAATGTGATTAGCATTGATAATACATGGTCACTAGCATGGGGGTGTTACTCACTAATAATATATTATATTATAGTGGAATAACTATGGACATTAGTTATTTCTTTGACGCATTACGTGCGTTTTCATGGAGAGCTGGAAATTAAAGTGAAAGCTGTGATAGACCAGAGGTGAGACCGCGATTCCTTCGAGGGGGGTCACGAGTTCGAACCCCAGGCAAGCACCAATGAATTTTTCTATTAAAACTTTTGTGTCTTATTAATAAATGCAATTTATCATACGCTTTTCGGTGAAGAAAAACATCGTGAGTAAGCATATTGCTAGGGACTTTTGAGGGTATGTATAACCTACCAAACGCATTGAAATGGCGTGGTGGGTATTAGCTCCAACCCTTCTCTTCAGTAACGCAGTGAGGAGGCCTATTCCCAGCTGTGGGATTGTAACAGGTCGTTACTTAATAGTGAAGTGGATTAACATTTAAATACTAATGTTGATTATGAAATTGATAAAAAATTATTTATAATATATAGTCGAGTTAGTGGATTTTTTTACATATTGTTTGATATTGCGAAATATATTCAAATATATTCTTTAGGAATACAAAAAGGGGTTTATATATGATTATAATATGTGTTCATCGTTTCTATAACACGGATTTTTATAGCAGTTTCTATATTATCAAATCTTTGGAAGGGACATGATTAGATCACTTGTACTTAAATTTTAATTGATTAAAGGTGATTCAACTAATTAAGGTCAATATTGGTATAGTTTCTTACCAGATTACACTTTGCGTAAAATATCCAGAAATAGTTTATACACTTTTTTCTTCAAATTATATTTTTATTTCATCAACATTGAAAATATAACAATTTCACAAATTACTATTCTGAAAATAGATCTTCTCTTCTTTCTCCTACCCTTATCCCACTCTAAGTGGGGTCGGTACAACATGTTTTCCTCTTCCATTCTCTTCTATCATTCGTCAACTCTGGCGCTACTCCTTTTATATGCATGTCATACTTCACACATTCCAACCATCTCTTTTTAGGCCTCCCTCTAGTCACATATCCATCCACATTCATATCCAACACTCGTTTAGTCACATGATTTTCATCCCTCCTCATTACATGTCCATACCATCCCAATCTTGCACCTCTCATCTTTTCTACAATGGGCGCAACTTTCATACTTCCCCTTATATAATCATTTCTTATTTTATCTAATCTTGTCACACCACACATCCACCTTAACATTCTCATCTCATTTGCATGCACTCTTCTTTCATCCATCTTCTTCATTGCCCAACTTTCTGATCCATACATTACGACAGGTCTTATGACCGATTTATAAATTTTCCCTTTAAGTTTAAGGGGCATTCGGGGGTCACATACTGTCCCTGAGACCTGTCGCCACTTCATCCATCCTGCATTCATTCTATTCCTCACATCGCGATCAATTTCACCGTTTTCCTGTAGAAGCGAGCCAAGGTACCGGAAGTCGGAGCAGACTGGCAAAACAACACCATTTAAGGTTATTGGAGAAAAATTGGAGGTACCACTGAAATTACACTGCATGTGTTCAGTTTTGGTCAGGTTGATCTTTAAACCAAAACTCTCCAATTTTTCTTGCCATTTCACAAATCTGCTCAGAACCTCAGCTGCATTTTCACCGACAATCACGATATCGTCGGCAAATAGCATACACCAAGGAGCTTCCTCTTGAATATCAGCAGTAAGTGCATCCATCACTAAGAGGAATAAAAAGGGACTTAAAGCCGATCCCTGGTGTAGGCCTACAGACACATCGAAATTGTCAGTCACTCCGGCTTCAGACCGGACATGAGTACTAGCTCTGGCATACATGGAATATACAATACGTACATACTTCCCAGGCAGGCTCTTTTCTTTCAAAATCCACCACAGAACTTCACGGGGAACACGATCGTACGCTTTCTCTAAGTCGATAAAAACCATGTGCAGGTCCTTACGCGCATGTCGATATTTTTCACATAGTTGGCGTAAGGCGAAAATAGCGTCCGTCGTGCTCCGCCCTGGCATAAAACCGAACTGGTTCTGGGTTATCGTACACTCTTCTCTCATTCTTCGCTCTATTACTTTTTCCCAAATTTTCATACTATGTGACATGAGCTTTATCCCTCGATAGTTGTTACATTCTTGCACATCCCCCTTATTCTTGAAAATAGGTACCAGCGTACTGGTTGACCACTCTTCTGGGATTGCTTCTTCGTGTAACAACTTGTTAAAGAATAAAGTCAGCCACTTCCATCCATCCCCTTTCAAGCACTTCCACGCTTCAGCCGGTATGCCATCCGGCCCAATCGCTTTCCCACTTTTCATACCCTGCACTGCTATTCTAACTTCATCTTCATTCACTTCTCTCACTATACCTAAATTAATAGGTAAATTTTCTAACTTTCTGTTCATATCATTCTCTTCATTCATTAATTTTTTAAAATAATCCTTCCAACGTCCTTTTATATCTTTATCATTTGTTAAAATCTTTCCTTGGTCATCTTTTACACATTTTACATGCATAATATCCTTTTCATTCCTCTTTCTGACGTTCACTATCCGATATAGAGCTTTTTGTCCTTGAGGGGTTTCCAGAGTACTGTATAGTTTACTCTGTACTTTGCCTTTCGCGATAGCGACTGCTTTCTTTCCTATCTTCTTTTTCTCAATATACACCTTTCTCTTAACCTCTCTCAATTCATTATCATTAACACCTACACTAGTCCAATCTCTAAATGCATCCTTCTTTTCTTTCAAAGCCTGTTTTACATCATCATTCCACCACCACACATCTTTATCTATCTTACCTTTCCCTTTAGTCTCACCAAGCATGTCTTTTGCGGTACTCTTCAAACATAATGCTATTTCATTCCAACATTCGTCTATCGACTTTTCGTGCATTTTATCCTTCATATCATTCATTTTATCTACAACTCTGCTTTTAAATTCTCTTCCATATTCCTCTTTTTCAAGCATATACCACTTAATCTTGGGTGGAGGCCTTGGCTTGTATCTTTCTACTTTTACTGGAAGTTTAACCTCCAGTAAAAGTAGCCTGTGTTGGGTCACTAATGGTTCGCCAGGAATGACTTTACAGTCCTTAGCCTCCAACAAATTACTCCTCCTTAGAAGGAAGTAATCAATCTGGGTGCTGTGACTGCCGCTTTTGTAGGTTACAAGATGTTGGTCATTTTTTTGAAAAAATGTATTGACTATTGCCAGATCAAAAGCACAAGCAGCTTCCATTAGTGTTTCTCCCTCAAGGTTACGCGTACCAAACCCCCAACCCCCATGCACTCTCTCATAACCTCCATTCAGCCTACCTACATGCCCATTAAAATCACCTCCAACAAAAATCTCCTCACTCTGAGGGATAGCCATCATAATCAAGTCAAAATCCTTCCAAAACTTCTCTTTCACTACATCATCACAACCAGCCTGCGGCGCATATACACTGATTATATTTATAATTAAGTCACCTTTCATTATTTTAACCACTATTATTCGATCATTTGCTCTCTTAACATCCATCACACATTTTTTCAACTCTTTATCCAACACTACACCCACTCCATTTTTCTTGCCATCACTTCCACTATAATAAAATTTATAACCCGCTCCAATTTCTCTTGCTTTCGTTCCCTTCCACTTCGTCTCTTGCAAACACGCAACATTTATTCGTCTCCTTTCTAATATATCAGCTAACTCTCTTCCTCTTCCATTCATCGTACCTACATTCCAACTAGCTATCCTCATTCGCACATCTCTATGGACTCGCGTCTTACGTCGCACCCGTCCCTGATGCGACAACCCTTGTCCATTTCCCACAGGCGCCGGGTGCTGCGCCTGCGCGTCGCCTCTGGGGAACGCCCTAACATTTTTACTATCATCTTTTATCCCAGTAACCATGTTGTATATGGATTTGGCAAGTATTTTATGACCGGCCGCCTGCCTGACGTCAACCCTCCTCGGGAATTATTGAGGCCTACTTTTCCCGGTAGGACAGCGGTGCCGGATACACGGCATTCTGGGAGGGGGAAGTTGGGATGGGTCACTATGGGACAGGATATAAGAAAGTTATTAAAGGAATTGGGATTTGAGGGATACTACTACCTGGAAGGTAAGGGAAAGGCAGTAGTAGCTCAGGAGGCCGGGTTCGCATACCCGTGTACCTCTAGGACTGGAGGTACCCCTGACCCTTATTCTGAAAATAGATATTAATAAATTTAAATTAATAACTAATTAGACTAAAAAATTGTATTTTCATGACAAATACGAGTTTATTTTGAAAATATTATTATTGGTATACTAAAGATGTAGTCTGATTGAGCCCATTACCAGAGAGTAAATGATTCTTTATCTGTGGATTGAAATAAGGCCATAGACTACAGTAAATATGGCGTTTATGTCAGTAGCGTAACAATGTTTTCTAATTGGTTTTCTCTAGTTCTTAGGATTTTATTATTTGTACTATAGTTTCAAGATAACTTTTATTATGTCTACAAATAATTTATCGTCAGTTTTAAAATCATGTTCAGAAAGTGAACTTATAAATGAAGTATCGGAAGCGAACATGACACCAAAACAGGTAGAAGGATCACGATTGAAACGTACTTTTACCTTGCCTCGTAATCCTTTTGGGACATCCAAACCTAGTTCGAGCAAAAATAAGACCACCGAGAGTGATCATAAACCTTCAAGTGCGAGTTCTGTGATAAATGTTACGCAAAAAGATGAGGGTGGCCTGGAAAGGAAGTTGTTTAGAAGGCCGTCATGGAAGATATTTCTGAATAAGATCGCGCAACACATGAGTACTGTTAATGTATCTGGCGTATGTATCACACACATAATAACAATATGATAGTGATGTTATCAGAATAATATTGAATATGATTTACAGGTTAAGTCTGGTCCAACTACCACAAATACCGATCGAGTTCCGTGCAGTGGCGAGCCACCATGGCCTCCAGGGACAGTTCCGGCTGCTACAGGCATCAAAAACCATGGCAATACTTGCTACATGAATGCAGTTCTTCAGTGCCTTTCTCATACTGATGTCATTGCTGAATATTTTGTTTTAGAACATTATAAGGTCAGCTGACTTTGATTTTAATAAAAATTGTTTTTTTTTATTTCATTTGTGTTAAACAATCCATTTCTAACATTTTTTGTTCACATTTTCTCTTAGAATAACTTTACATAACTTATAGCTCTGCTTATGTGTTGTTGTTACATAAGTTAATTATGTTTGACTTCCCCAGATTCTTTTTTAACTAGAGATTATTATTAATTTCAGGTTGATTTGCAGAAGAGAAACAAGATTAATTCAAAAAAATATGGTACTCGGGGTGAAGTAACAGAACAGTTAGCAGCTTTGTTAAAAGCTTTATGGTCATGTAGGTACACACCAGACATGAGTACAGCTTTTAAGGTATACTCATTGATTATTGACTCTTAGCATTTCATTATTTCCAGTATATAGATTTTATTATAAATATAATTTAAATTATAGAAGGTGCATATTGTTGATGTTTTCACTTTGAGAGGAAAACAAATAGATTCTTTCTTGTAATTATAAAGGTTTTACCTTTAAAGAAGTTTAAGTTGTCAAGGATCTACTATTAAACTTAATTAATTTAAGGTTTATTTTTAATTTTACTTATTAATTAAAATGTCACTGACACATATTAATTATGTATCAGTTTATATTAGCTAAATCTTATCTTATATGATAATAATATAGTTTGTTTTAAATATTGATTCTGCTGTTTAGTCTAATTACTAAATGACTGATATTAGTAATTGGCATTATTATTTATATATTTATCATATGGTTTTAGGCAGCTGTTGAAAGACATGGAACCCAATACAGAGGCAACAGCCAGCATGATGCACAAGAGTTCCTATTTTGGCTGTTGGACAAAGTTCATGAAGATCTAAATACAGCTACAAAGAAAAAATACAAAACGATAAAAGTATGATAAGTTGTATTTACATTTTAATGTTAATTGTAGTGTTGTATGATTGTGATAACATAGTGGTTTGACCTATCATTTTTATCAAAACTACTTAGACTGGTACCTTCTTACATGATAATTCACTTGATATTTTTTGTTCAGATTTATTTGAATCATATATAATCAGTAAAATTCATTTATATTAATAACATTGGTTGAAACCAGTGCCTTTTGACTTTTCTGACAAACATTTTACTGTGATATTAAAATTCAATATTCAACACATCTAGTTTATGTAAATATCATATTACAACAACAAATGTTCTAAGCAAAAGTTCTAGCATCATCCTCCTAACCTTATCCCATTCTAAGTGAGGTCGGCACAACATGTTACAAACATGGTGTCACTTGATCTCGCTACGTATTTTACGACCCCTCGGTAAGAAATGAGGATGGTCTATTCTACTAGTCTGTTACCACACAGTGTAACGCTATAAGTTTAGTTATTACATATATATTTTATTTCTTACAGAATACAGTTGGAAAATCAGATGAAATTGTAGCAGCTGAAACCCTTGCTAATCATGCTCGTAGAAACAGTTCATTTGTACAAGCAGTTTTTCAGGCACAGTACAGGTAGATAGGAGAAAAAAATATTTATCTCAGAAAAGTTTATATGGGTACCAGGTGTGAGTAACTTAACAAGTCCAAAACGCACACTTGTCAGGGCTGCCATAAATAGGTTTACGATACATATATGTTTAAAAAAAGTTTTGTATGCATTATAAAAGACTTATCAACTTTATTGAAATATTCACCATTAGGCAATCCTAATGCCTATTGTGATTAAACATATAAAAGGATGTTACTTGACTTATCAACATATAGGAACAAAAAAAATCATTATATTCCTTTGTGAATAGGATTATCACATAATACATAATTGAGGGTATTTCAATAACTAAGTAGATGGGAAGAATTTTGTGGGTATAGCTTGTACATATACAAGTATACTGATATTTTTTCATATTTCTCTTAACTTTGTTTCCAACGTGTTCTTCATTTACCTAAAAGGCTGCTGAGAGTATAAAATATATTATATATTTTTTAGATCAGCACTCACATGTGCAAAGTGTGAGAGAACTTCATGTACATTTGATCCATTTCATTGTGTAAGTGTACAGTTACCTACTAGACAAGCTGCAGCCCAGCCATCTCCATTGCCGGTTAATGTAAGTTGACAAAAATATATTTAAATAAGATTTATTAAAGAAAAAAATTGACAATTGAGGAACATTATGTTTTCAATATTGTATAGTTTGTGTAATTTGATTGAGGAAATGTTGAAAAGTATTAAAAATGCCTTTAAACCTGGATTTTAATAGAACACTTTGCAAATATTGAATAATTATTGTGCTACATATCTATTTTTTAAATATAGTTATGCCAACTTCTAAAACTATGTTAACTTCTAAAAAATAGTTATGTACTATATATGGTACGCATATAATATATGGTATATTGTGAAGAGTTTTGGTGATGATTAGTTATTTGGACTGACACAGTATAAATTATTATCAACTGAGAGCATTTATAGTATAATCCTTTACGCCATATATATATTAATTCATATTATAATTCTTTACACCATATAATTTACATAAATGGTAAAATAAAGATGGTGCGTTAAACCAAATTCTAGGACAGGACTCATGTCGATGCGGGATGGGTCACTTGATGCGAAAACCGCAATAACCCTCCCGAAGCTGGAATACGTCGGGTCACTAGTTAAAAATAAATTAAAGATTGATTTCTTTGTTTTAGGTTGTATATGTGAATCAGCAGCCTCGACAAGTACGTATTGGTGTAGAGTTACCCCCAAATTCCACGATGGATGACCTACGAACAGTGTTACACACAGATACTGGCATTGATCGTGACCATATCATATTAGCTGAAATTAATGAAAACGGTTAGTGATTAAATAAATATTAAATCATATTTTGTTAAGTTCCATAATACTGCTCTGTAATGTTCGCCTGATTATAAAATGTGGAAAATGTAGCCATTTTCCACATTCGCATTTAAAGACCTGTGTATTACTTCCGTACTCTAATATAATAACTGTATACCTAAACAACTTGACAGTTTGTGTATTGTTTATAAGGATGTATAATACATAAAGTTAATTAACAGCCTGTCACAATCCCACTTCTGAGTAAAGTTCTTATCCTCATAATTCTCTAGGTATAGAGTGTGATATATTGCCAATATCAATCAGAACCATATGATTTAATAGAATAATAATTGGGGCTTGCCCGGGATTTGAACCCGTGCCCTCCGTGAAAACATTCACACGATAACACTGTTTAGCATTCTTTATGTTAAAAAACAAGAATAAGAAGAGAGCAGGTCTACAATAGACTGGTAATTGAATAATTTGGTTTGTTCTCATCATGTACATGGTTCTATTATTTCATTATGATTTCTATAATTTCAGATGAAATAAATAATTCTTATCCTTATATGTGAGGATTTTTTATTTATTTATTTATTTCATAGGTCTGCCAACAGAGTATACAGTAAATGTCAATTTAATTATTATTACACATATGCAAGGTCTAATGCTACCCTATTTATAGGTTGACACAACATGCTTAAAAAAAATTACAGTACATTCGGATCATTAAAATAATGTCAAACATATTAGAGCATCAAAATGTCAAGAAATATTTACGAAGTTGTCCTTACCATAAATCAAAATAAATGTCAAAATAGCAAATTAAAAAAAAGGAAATAACAAGAATAACTAGACTAATAATAATAATAAATAAATAAAATAACCTTGAAAGGTTAACCATTTACTAGGGTTCAAAAGATAGTAAAATACTTCCGGGTGGTTTACATAAATAGTCCATATTGGTATTATGTAAATTGTGTTGAAGCTGGAAGCTTGAATCGCGTACGCTGCGTAAACCAGCAGAGATACGCTAAAGTAATGTAGTAGAGAATTGTAGATCTATAAAAATACTACAAAAAAGTCCGGGATAGCATGTCTCTTTCTTTCATGGTTAACTCACAATAACTACTTTTATGTTCAAAATTTCGAAAATTCCGGGAAAAGTTTCGTAAATTCCACGAAGGCAAAGCCATTGTTGACACAGCTAGTAAAGAATAAATTGTTTTAAAATCACGCTTTTATAGCACTTTAAACTAAAAAGCGAATAATACCTAAAAATTATTAAACAATAATTATTATATTATTATTATAAAATTAAAATTATTATTATTATTATCATCGTGCAAAAAGCATGAGGCGCTCGATATTTTTTACGATATTATTTGTAGATCTATAAAAATAATAAACAAAAAGGTCCGGGATAGCATGTCTCTATCTCTCACGGTTAACTCACAATATATAATTTTATTTCCAAAATTTCGAAAATTCGGGAAAAGTTTCGTAAATTACTGAATTCCACGCGAGCTAAGCTGTTGTTGGCCCAGCTAGTTGTACAGTAAAACATATTTCGAGTCTATTAATAAGCTAAATTACATGTGCCTAGGCTGGTGCACGGGACGTGCAAGTTGGGAGCCCGCCGGCATAGAGCTAGGGGCACTGTACTGTTTGGAAGCGCCACCACTGTTACAACCACCTACAACGCCCTATTTGCTGGTACTGTGGGTCAATATGCTTGATGGAGAACGATTCGGTTTGTATTATCAATACTTATTGTACAAAGTCCCCTGCCGCGTCCGTATGTTCGCGATGAACTTAAAAATGATTGTAGGTTTTTCATTTTATTTTCAGCAAAAGACAAAGTGATTAATTGGAATGGTTGGTCATATAAAAAGTAAAGTAAAGTAACAGCCTGTTACTATGCCCACTGCTGGGCTAAAGCCTCCTCTCTCCGTTTTTGGAGAGAAGGATTGGAGCTAAGACCTACCACGCTGCTCCAATGCGGGTTGGTAGGTTACACATATCTCCAGAATTCTCTAGTGATATGCAGGTTTCCTCACGATGTTTTCCTTCACCGAAAAGCGTGTGAGAAATTGCAATTATCAATTAGACTTCTATATCTAATTGATCATATAGTTAGTGAAATAATATAATAATTATATGATGTACATCATATAATTAATGTTTAAGAGTTATCGTTAAATACAAAAATAAAGCGCGCGAATATAAATTCAAGTGCAGGGATAGGCTTGATGCAAATACATAGATATCGTTTCACTACAAAATTAGTACTTACAATCACTATGCCATGCGTTGTCCAAAAACAAAGCTGACGTCACTATTATTTCACTTTAATTTTCGCTTGTTAAGTCGTTCCCGATCGCTATTCACTTTCAGTTGCTTCTACCTACATCCCAGTTAGGTCCGACCATCGATAATATAGGCGTCCAAAAAGCGTCTTGTATGACCCCGACGATCAATAGTAAAAGCTATTAGGGCTAACAGCATACAGTCAATTCGAAAAAAAAAAAAAATCGCTATTCACAAATTCTATTCCGAGGCGCGCGATTCTACCGCTTATATATTGAACGAACCATTCGAGAATGTTCTGCTAATAAATTACGAGTCGTCAAGCGACTTTGAACTCTATGTCGACTACAATTAAAAAATATATATAATTGAGTGTATATCACAGTATTTTTTTTTATTATGTAATGGTATGTTATAATAAAAAAATCTGAGCAAATCTGAGAGCAAAAAATGTAGAGCTTACAGATTTCACGGAACGATTTCTCTTCCTTTTACTTCAAACATGAAATTTAAAAGTGGTCAGTGGACGTGTTTGTGGAATATAATAATCGTATTAAAATTTATGAATAAAATCAATCTCATTGAAGTTTTAAGTTACAAAATCTATTGTGGTGGTGGGTGTGTGTGCTGCTTTTGTGTGCGTTGTTGCTGGTGAATTGCGCCTTGGGGTGCATGTGGTGGCTTGTCCTGCATGTATAAGGTGCGTAGATTTTGCCTGCTTCATACACATTGGCTTTGCATGCATTCACTTAACCCGTGCGGATTATAGCAAAGTAGTTAGTTCTGTTATATTGCTTGTAATATGGAATTCCGCAAAGTAACGCCTGCTTCTATAAATCATTTACAAAATCTATTAATTCTGTGATAATTGTATCGACTTAACATAAAATTTGTTTCAGGTTCGCCCTACTCTATGCAAGTGCCCCGCGAGATCTCTTACGCTGACTTACAAAAGTTGATGCTCAAGGAAATGTGTCAAGTGATAGCGGAATGTGTGCTAGAAAATGCACAGGGCAATGATATCTTCAGAGCCAGGATTGCAGAGGCTCATCGGCCGAGAGACCCCGCGTATTTGCAGCCAGAGGTTATTATTATTAAAAATATACACCTACTAGCTTTTACCCGCGACTTCTTTCACTTGGACAATTAAATCTTCAAAAAAAAAACAGCAGCTTCTGTCACTCCTTGCAAATATCTCTATCACATAAATCAGATCGATTCGGAGGGTTAAATTGCAATTACTATTAAATTTATTATCAATTTACTGACATTAAAATTCGATATATACTATTTGCTATTGATAATATTGTAAAAAAAACATAAAACAAATTGTAAAACCTTTCTTATACCATAATGTGAGAAGTTATCAGGTCTCCTATATAAAACCTATTTCTTTAACTTACAAACTTTACTTTCACACATCGTAAATAAGAAAGAAAACCTTGATATAGGGATAATAGATAGCGTTTTTTAAAGTCTTCCTATTCCTGTTGAATTTAAAGGATCTCTTTAGCATATGTGTTATCCCAGTGCATACGGAATTTCATTATCCTACTGCCCTTATCCCACTCTAAGTGGGGTAAGCACAACATGTTACAAACATGTTGTCACATGATTCGCCTATGTATTTTACTACTGGCCGCTGCCTGACGTGCAAACGTAATAATTGTGCCAAACTTCATCGCTGTGAAAACGTAATAGACTGACAGACAGACATACTTTCACATCTATATTATTAGTAAGGATATATCCAAATTCTAAGTCTAATTAAAAAAAAAAAACGAACGACTATATAATATTATTTAGAAGCTGTGATATCCTAGCCTGAGACCGTGCGACTCTCTAGAGACGACATGGGTTCAAACCCCGGGTAGGCACCAATGAGTTTTTCTATTAAGACTTATGTGTCTAATTTATCACACGTTTTTAGGTGAAGGAAAACATCGTGAGGAAACCCGCATATCTCTAGAGAATTGTGGAGATATGTGTAACCTGCCAATCCGCATTGGAGCAGCGTGGTAGGTCTTAGTTGCAACCCTTCTCTCCAAAAACGGAGAGAGGATACCTTAGCCCAGCATAGGCATAGCATGGGCATAGTAACAGGCCGTTACTTCTTCCTTTTTATTTAACTACAATTTTTCAACAAGTTCAATTAAGGTATGCGGTTGTTGCAGCTACCACATCCACTGTTCGCATTGGATGTAGAGCAAGCGTTGTGCGCACACGACAAGTATTCTCACCTTCGGCTCGAGCTACTTTGGGATCCCGCTCACAGGGACAGGTAAAACCTTGATTCTTACAGTGACTCTAATAATGACTTGATACAGAAAGCCTACTATACTATTGAAGCAAAAGTAATAATAAAATTATTTTGCTATAATCCGCGATACAGTAAATAGAAAATATATATAGTGTTTAATGTATAGTGGATTATCAGTATTTTCATACCCGATACGTGCAGGATTCGTAAAAGCACATGCACAAACCT
The DNA here is from genome assembly GCA_947086505.1 of Morpho deidamia. NCBI lineage: Eukaryota > Metazoa > Arthropoda > Insecta > Lepidoptera > Nymphalidae > Morpho > Morpho deidamia. Next base: position 8,437,147 of record CAMTZC010000007.1, on the reverse strand, counting down.
CCACCACTTCCACCAAAATACACAAGCACTACACAGTTTCACTATCACAAACTCAACAATCGTTTCGCCCCGCAACCGAGGCATCATCAGGAGATAGACTCCACGACAAAATCGCAAAGCGAAGCGTTATGCAAACAAGCATTGTTATATAGTAATCGGTTCATCCCCACCTTTACCTCTGAACACGTGCAACAAGCTTGAACTTGAAACATTTATCTGCTCGTTAATGAGGGTGCCATTGTTATGCTTAATGATTTCTAATTGTTCCAAAATATTCAATTTTAAGCTTTTTTCGCAGGTGTGCAGTATTTCGAAACAATGGTCATTAGGAACTTTATGACCGCTTTCTAACAAATGTTTCGCGAAATGTGAATTTTGTGGCTTATTATTCCTGAAAGCGACCATATGTTCTTTAAAACGGGTTTCAAAATTACGACCAGTCTGACCCACATATGTATCATTGCATTCAGGACATTTTATTTTGTAAATACCACTCTTTTTCGGGCTTTCTAATTTGTCTTTATTATTGCATAATATCTTTTTTAAGCAGTTATTACTTTTAAAACCTAATTTTATATTTGACTTTGTTTTAAATATAGTTGAAATTCGTTCTGACAATGTTCCAAAATAGGTCAAACTGGCTTTGTATTTATTATCTTTGTAATGTGGCACCGCATAGAAGTGTTTTGTCAATTGCAACTTCTGTTTATTTTTTAATATATTTTGTACTAATTGCTCATCGTAGCCATTGGAATGCGCCATCTGGTTGATTATTTGCAGCTCATTGTTAAAATTCTTTTCCGAAAGAGGGACTGATAAGAGTCTGTGTATATGACTATGAAAGGCAGCAAGTTTGTGTTGCCAGGGGTGAAAGGAAGAAGCAGGTATGATCGTATCCGTGTAGGTTGGTTTGCGAAAGATCTCAAACGTATGTTCGTTGTTAGACCGTGTAATAGTTATACTACTATTACACGTATAATACTATTACACGGTCTAACAACGAACATACGTTTGAGATCTTTCGCAAACCAACCTACACGGATACGATCATACCTGCTTCTTCCTTTCACCCCTGGCAACACAAACTTGCTGCCTTTCATAGTCATATACACAGACTCTTATCAGTCCCTCTTTCGGAAAAGAATTTTAACAATGAGCTGCAAATAATCAACCAGATGGCGCATTCCAATGGCTACGATGAGCAATTAGTACAAAATATATTAAAAAATAAACAGAAGTTGCAATTGACAAAACACTTCTATGCGGTGCCACATTACAAAGATAATAAATACAAAGCCAGTTTGACCTATTTTGGAACATTGTCAGAACGAATTTCAACTATATTTAAAACAAAGTCAAATATAAAATTAGGTTTTAAAAGTAATAACTGCTTAAAAAAGATATTATGCAATAATAAAGACAAATTAGAAAGCCCGAAAAAGAGTGGTATTTACAAAATAAAATGTCCTGAATGCAATGATACATATGTGAGTCAGACTGGTCGTAATTTTGAAACCCGTTTTAAAGAACATATGGTCGCTTTCAGGAATAATAAGCCACAAAATTCACATTTCGCGAAACATTTGTTAGAAAGCGGTCATAAAGTTCCTAATGACCATTGTTTCGAAATACTGCACACCTGCGAAAAAAGCTTAAAATTGAATATTTTGGAACAATTAGAAATCATTAAGCATAACAATGGCACCCTCATTAACGAGCAGATAAATGTTTCAAGTTCAAGCTTGTTGCACGTGTTCAGAGGTAAAGGTGGGGATGAACCGATTACTATATAACAATGCTTGTTTGCATAACGCTTCGCTTTGCGATTTTGTCGTGGAGTCTATCTCCTGATGATGCCTCGGTTGCGGGGCGAAACGATTGTTGAGTTTGTGATAGTGAAACTGTGTAGTGCTTGTGTATTTTGGTGGAAGTGGTGGAGGTTTGTGCATGTGCTTTTACGAATCCTGCACGTATCGGGTATGAAAATACTGATAATCCACTATACATTAAACACTATATATATTTTCTATTTACTGTATCGCGTATTATAGCAAAATAATTTTATTATTACTTTTGTATTATGGATCTCCGCAAAGTAACGCCTAATTCTATAAATTATACTATTGAAGATTACTTAGATGATAAGGATGTGTGGATTCTACCCTGTACGAGACAGAAATAAATAAATATAACTAGTTTTAAGATTTATATTTTAAAAAGAGCAACCGCCGAGTTTCTTGCTGGTTTTTTTTGTTAGGAACAGCTTTCCGAACCAGCAGTAAAGTTGACGATTCAAAAGCACTGGTTCACAAGTTTACTTGAATAAAGAATAATTTGAATTTGACTGAAATTATAATGATGAATATATGAAATAAGATAGTACTTTTGTTTTAAGCTTTGTTAATTTTCGAGTCATTTTTATAATATCATTCAAAACAATATGCAAAGTTCATAATTACTAACCCACAGTTCACCACAATGCGATGAGCCGGGAGTTCACTGTAGTGATGCACAGGTATATAGTTCAAAGAACCAACGGAGATTGAGATTTCAAGTTGGAGAAGTAATAAAACATCGATAGCGCAGTTTTGGTAGATCCCCACTTACATTCTCAATAATTTCTCGGGGAATCTATGAATCAAGCTGAAGAATGTCGGACATGGACTTACCAATCTTCAAAGTAGATTTAAGAGTTTAAGAAGTCAAATTGACGACGTTACGTATTGACTGACGTTAATATGGCAAGTTCTGCTATTTAAACTACCTAAAAACATATTAAAAATCTCCATTTCCCGTTTTAAAACAACTACACAAATACATAGTGATACCAACGATACAACTTTAAAGTGATTGCTTGAAAGTATTTGATAACTTTTAAGTAATTCAATGTATTTAAATTAAAATTCATCGCAATTTAAATAAACATTATTTTCCAATTACATTAAAACTGGGAACTAAAAAGACGCTCTGTTAATAATGGTTCATTGTCTTGATCAGGCCGCACGATAATCGCGCCTGCGTTGCTTGATTTGTCTCTCTTACACATATGGTTAGCCTCTAGGTCAAGGTTATGTTTCGCTTTATTTAATTTTTAAGTGCATAGGAATATGAAACATATTAATTCGACATAAGGTTTATTTTGGAATAGCTAGTTTCGATCAGCTGGGTGCGGTTATTGACCCGTTTCGGAGCTATTATCATATTATTAGGTCCTTACATATGAAATTGGCGTTTTCTATGGGAGGAACATAAAGTCGTTTTTTTTTTTAATGAAATATATTTAATTAATCAAAGTATGTACGATTGCTATGTGTAGCGGACTGCTTGAGACACAATGAACACTTATACGTACGTATTGAAACACAAATAGTTACACTCGGTTGTAATATAAGCACGCGTTCACGTCCGCCGTCTTCGACTGCTAGCCGACAACTAACTGACTGTTCGTGCATACACTACATCCCTTCTTTATTTTGATTTTAGATAAATATTTTCTTATAACTATATAACAATTCAAAGAATATTCTACAATACTAATTTTACAATGATTTTGAAATAAATTAAGAAATAAATTGAATTTACTTGAAATAAACATATTGTATAGTTAAATTGTAAATAATCAAAGATGGATAGACATACAAATAATTTCATATTAATAATCAATCACTGACTGGCGACTGATTCTCCTCACATCTTGAGGTATCACTTCCACAGTCGCCGTTTATAATTTCCCATGAATCGTCTATCCTCTTCAAATGGATTATATTTCTACGATATTCTCTATTCGTATCTTCGTTACGAACCGTGACGTCACCGTCGTTAACTCGTGTGACTGTGTGCACACTAGGGTTAAAATTTGATGTTAATTTATTTTCTTTAGTTAAGTTTTTAAGTAGCACCTTTTCACCTATTTCTAAATTTGATTCTTTGGCTTTTCTTTTCCTGTCTCCATAATCCTTCCCTTTTTCCTTCATCTCAATATCTCTGTCTCTAACATCTGTATCAAATATTTTATGCTCCACGTCCGGTGCCGAAGGAATTTTATCTCGAAATTGTCTTTTAAAAAATAGTTCTGATGGAGTTTTTCCTGTTACCGAGTGTGGAGTACTATTATACATCATTAGATATTTTAAAATGTCTTCCTTCCAATCCCGTTTTTCGGCTTGGCTTATTTTGAGTCTTTTCAAAACGTCTCTGTTCTGTCTTTCGACTTCTCCATTCATTTGAGGCCAGTATGGAATAGTGTTGCAAATGATGATACCACAGTCTTTACAAAAAATCTTAAAAGCCTCACTAGTGAATTGGTTTCCATTATCACAAGTAATGGTTGCAGGGTAACCTAATCTGGAAAAAATTTCTTTAAGAACCTTTATAGTATCAGACGTCGTAATACTTTTCATAATCTTAATTTCTTTGTATCTACTGTAATAGTCTACAATTATCAGTAAATAGTCTCTGCTGGGTAACGGCCCAAGGAAATCAATCGCAACATCTATCCATGGTTCCAAGGGGAGTGTCCGTCTCTTCATTGGATATGGTGGATTAGGCGCTGACACCAGCGTACAACCTTTACATGACTTCACTATTCTTTCTGCATCTTTGTCAATCCTAGGCCACCATACCTTTGTTCTAAGACGAGCCTTCATGGCTACTATTCCAGGATGACCTTCGTGAGCAGCAGCTAATACGCGCTGGCGAAGACTATGTGGTATCACTATCCTGGTTCCACGAAGAAGAATGTTACCATGAAAACCAAGTTCGTTTTGTATGATTTTGTAATTATTAACGGATTCAAGCCAATCATTACTGAAAATCCCGTTTTTAACACTTAATAATTCCTGATCTGTTGCTGAATTTCGATCGATTTCTTTAAGTGGAACTGCGACAGGGCAAGAACCGTTAACAATCTGGTTAATGTAATTTTCACTATCAAACGGTTTTGGTGTAGTCATTTGACAGAGTCGGGAAATAGAATCTGCGATATTGGTTTTACCTGGCCGATAGACTACTTTATATCTATACGATTGTAGTCTTAGGACCCATCGCTCAATTCTGGCGCATGGTTTGGAATGTTGCCCAAAAATAGTCTCTAACGGCTTGTGATCACTTACGAGCTCAAATTCCTTACCGAACAAATAGATTTTAAAATGTTCTACAGCCCAAACTAGGGCTAAAGCTTCCTTCTCCGTTTGGCAATATCTTTTCTCGCAATCAGTAAGGGCCTTATGACCATAAGCAATCACACGCGGGCCTTTTGCATCTATCTGAACTAGTACCGCACCTAACCCTACTGGAGATGCATCTGCTATTACTTGAGTCTTATCCGCCGGATTATAATAGCCCAAACTTTTGATATTTATTAAACGACTTTTCAAAATTTTAAACGCTTCTTCCTGTTTAAAGGCCCAAATAGTTTCAATATTTGCAGATTTCTGTAGACCTAATTTCAATAATTCTCTAAGGGGATCAGTGAGAGTTGCCAAGTCTGGGATCCATTTACCCAAAAAATTTACTAAACCTAAAAAACTTTGAATTTCTTCAATTGTTTTTGGAGCACGACCGGTTTGAACACAGGTTAGGTATTTTGAAAGAGGCTTCACACCATGCTCTGATAGTTCATGGCCAAGGAATTCAATTTTCTTGGACTTATATATGCACTTACTCTCATTTAAAAGAACATTATTTAGTTTTAAAACTTTTTGCACCTTACTTAACCTTTCATCGTGCTCATGTTCTGTGGCCCCGTATACTATAACGTCATCTATGAAATTGAATGTACCCTCACAACCTAACAAAGTTTTTTCCAGGATTTTTTGAAACATTTCGGGAGCACACGAGATTCCGAACATCAATCTTTTGTAACGATACATCCCTTTGCTAGTACTAAAGGTGGTTATATATCGACAATCTTTATGAATTTCTAGTTGATGAAAAGCATGTTTAACATCCAGTCTGGAAAAATACTTGGCTTGTCGAAAATTCGGTAATAGTTCGTTCATAGTCGGAAGTGGATGGTTTTCCCTAACTATCGCTTCATTTGCTCTTCTCATGTCAATACATATACGTACCTCTCCACTTTCCTTAAGTATGGGAACCATAGGCGAAACCCATGGTGAAGGTTCGTCTACTTCCTCTATAATATCGGCGTCCTTAAGTTCCTTTAGCCTTTTTGCAACTTTTTCTTCTAGAGGTATGGGTACCCTCCTGTATGGTTGAACGACTGGTTTAACAGCTTTGTCTATTGGGATATGTATGGTGATTCCTTTAAATTTAGGAAAAACTTTGTCCATTTGTCCTGTGGCTACTGCGTTGACATGAAGGCCTATCTGCAATACACCCAATTCCATTGCAGTTGTCTTTCCTAATAGGTCCCGAGTGCCATTCCTTATTACATAAATAGTGGCTTTTTGGTTTTTTACACCCGCTGATATGGTAGTGTCAAATGATCCAATAACTTCTAGAGGCGTCGTACTACCATATGGCAACAATATTTTCTCCGGGTTCTTTACTTGGTTGTAAGCCTGCACTTTTTTGTTTTTCAATGTACACCATGTTTTTTCTGTTATAACGTTACATCTACTACCAGAGTCTATTAGCATATCTAACTTTATTCCCCCCACCTTACACTCCACATTAGCATCTTCATCTAAATTAAATATATAATCAATTTCAGATTTATTTTCCCCCCTTTTTGTCTCTAATTTCGCTTTTTTGTTTATTGTTTCAGTTCTGTTATTTAATAAACGTCTTTTTTGTCGAGTCCTACAATATTCTCTAAAATGCCCAATGAATCCACATCGATTGCATCGTTTGTCACGGGCTGGACATTTAAACTCAACCGAAGAATGTTTATTACTGCCACAGCGACCACATGCTGTTTTTGAAGATTGATTTTTCCCCCATGATGTATTTCTAAAATCCACTTTATTGACTTCTATTCTGCTATTGTTGTCAATACTATCTTGCTTTTTAAATTGTTCCAGTTGCCTAGTTACTATTTCAAAAGCATTAGCTTTAACGATAATATCATCCAGTGTTATAGAATCACCAACCTCAAGAATTTTTTTCCTTAAATCAACCGACCGACACTTTTCGGTTATTTGATCAATCAAATGTGAGTCTTTATCATCGAACTGACATTTGTCAGCCTGGTTTCTTAGTCGTAAAAGAAACTTTTCAAACTTTTCCCCTTCTTCCTGTTTAATTAGCCGAAAAAGATATCGTTCGTAAATACGGCTTTGTTTTGGCGCAAAATAAGAATCCAATTTTTTAATAGCAATGTCATATACATTTAAATCACTTCTATCGGCATGGGCTCCTGGCAAATTGTAAAAAATCTCTTGTAGTGCCAATCCACCCACATGTAAGAGTGTGGCTCGCTTTTTTGTCGGAGATTCTATATTTGCGGCCAATAGGTATATCTCCAGGGCCCGTTTCCACTTCTCCCAACGTGAACCAACAGACGTCGGGTCACCCTCACAATCAAAATAATCTAAAGTGGGTAACGTGCTAGGGGCATGCGTCATATTGGCGCGTCCTGCAAGTAATAGTTAGAATATATTAGCATGGCTCTTTGCATTCATCAAGCAACAGTATTACAACTGCGTAGCCCTTTTTAGCGTGACCCAAATATTCTAGAGGGTCCTGTATGATATTTAATTTGCGTAGCCCTTGTTTATAATGCGTGGCTGTGAATGTAGTGCAAATTCGTGCCTCGATTTAAGCATAAAACATAAAAATTGTAACAATCTTTTAATTCAAACGTCATAATAATAATAATCTTTTAATGTAACCTCTGATAATACTATGCACAATAATATTTGTAAGTATATCAACTAGTAGTTTGAAGATTCAATAAAAATTATTAATGGAAAAAAGATAATTTAAAATAAACTTCCTTATATGACCGAAAACGTACTGATTGTATAATTTTATTGCTTAAGATCGGGCGTTCAAGGATATACCTTTTTCCATAACACTACATTCTAAACAATTTCATAAATTCCGTTTTTTCTTTTATTATTATTATTTTTTTTTTTTTTGCATGGCCCTTCGATTTTGTGAAACAAAATTAGAATATGCGTGGCCTTTATAAAGTTTACAATTTCCTTTTTTTTTTTTTTTTTGCATGGCCCTTCGATTTTGTGAAACAAAATTAGAATAAGCGTGGCCTTTATAAAGTTTACACTTGCCTGTCCTCCATTTTCCTTTTTTTTGTATTTTATTTATTATTTAAGTATTCTACTCACTTTCACACTCGTCGCCACTTGTAGCGGACTGCTTGAGACACAATGAACACTTATACGTACGTATTGAAACACAAATAGTTACACTCGGTTGTAATATAAGCACGCGTTCACGTCCGCCGTCTTCGACTGCTAGCCGACAACTAACTGACTGTTCGTGCATACACTACACTATGTATGCACTTTTTCCATCTCGTAGGTAGTTCATTGATCCCCTTACTAAAAAAACCATTCGGGCGGGAATCAACAAAATCTTTGAAGGCGGTTTAGACTGCCCCATCGGAGTTGAATTTTTTTCCTTGGAAGTAGTTATCCAAATTGCGAAAAAAATGGTAATCTGTTGGAGCAAGGTCCGGAGAGTACGGTGGATGACTAAGACATTCTAATTGAAGCTCCTCTGATTTGGTAGCCGTCTGTTGTGCAGTGTGTGGTCTAGCGTTGTCCTGAAGCAGCAGTGGCCTAGAGCGATTGACCAGCCTCGGTTGTTTAGCAGCTAGCTTTTCCATCATGGTTTGCAGTTGCTGACAATAGATATCTGCCGTAATCGTCTGGCCAGATTTAAGAAAGCTGTAGTGAACGACACCGGCACTAGTCCACCAAACACTTACAAGCAACTTTTTTTTAGTCAATTTTCGGTTAGGGCAGGATTTGGCTGGTTCGCCAGGGTTCAGCCATTGTGATGAGCGCTTCCGATTATCGTAGAGGATCCACTTTTCATCACAGGTAATGATTCGATTTAAAATTCCTTCATTATTGTGCCGGTTGAGTAACGTAACGCAGCAGTCGACGCGCGTTTGTCGGTTTGCTTCACTCAATTCATGAGGTACCCACCTTTCAAGCTTTTTCACCTTCCCAATTTGCTTCAAGTGGATTAGAATAGTTTTATCACTAACACCGGAGCCTGCAGCTAACTCGGACGTGGTTTGCGATGGATCCGCTTCCACAATAGCCTTCAATTCTTCATTATCAACTTTGGTCTCCGGCCGTCCACGAGGCTCGTTCTGCAGGTCGAAATTTCCAGAACGAAAACGTTGGAACCAAAAACGCACTGTGTTTTCTTTTGCGACACCGTCACCATACACATCATTAATCCTTCGAGCCGTTTCTGCAGCACTGGTGCCACGGTGGAACTCATACTCGTAAATAACGCGATATTTCATGTTTTCCATTTTGTAAACAGAGTGACACAAAGAAAAAAACAAAAGAAGAAAAAACAAATGAATTAGGGGGTTTGAAACACAAATGCATGAGTAAATAGCTGTATGAATTTGAATTTGGAATTCCTAACCATAAAGGTAATATTTGAGATCAAAGTGGCCAGTACGACAAAACGCCAATTTCATATGTAAGGACCTAATATATACATTATAGAGGCAATTTTTAAATCGGAAATTAATGTTCTGTGGCTAAAGTACATTATCAGATTAACTGTTTTTTTAATGTATCCTGGGAAGGTGGTAGGTACATCTAATTTAAATTATTGTTGTATTGGTAATATCTCCTTGTATAAGTAGAATGTTCTTTTCGTCTCCCTAAACCTATAGTCGGTCCACTGGACGTAGGTTCCTTCACAGGATCTCCACACGACACGATCCTGTGCCGGTTGGATTCAGCAGCTTTGCGCGATCTATTTAAGGTCTTTTTATTGGCGCTGCGTTTTCCGATGTGGGTTGTGATTCCAGCACCTTAAGACCACAACACCGATCGGTTCTCAGCACTATGTGGTCCGCTTTTGACCTTTTCCGCTTCGCGACACGCTGAGCCATAGCTGAACCTTCGGTATTCTATGGGTCTTCTCATTTATGATTTCATCGCGTAGAGATACTCCAAATATAGTTCGCTGCATAGCCTGATGAGTGACTCATAATCACACATAAATTCCAAGATATATACATATATATTGTACGTTTTATATACACAGTATAATCCGCGAGTCGGGCGAGGCGTGCGAGGTGCACGTTTCGGCGGCGGGTGCAGCCACGCCCCTCACGCTGCACGCATGCCTCGCACACTACACACGAGCCGAACACCTTGCACAAGAAGACGCCTGGAGGTAACGACAATATTTATTACTAATTCTACCCGCGACATTCTTCGCGCCAACTTAAGCGTTTAAATAACCTCATTAATGCAATATGTATTGTTCCCTGTTCCCGAAAGAATAACAGGAATTTCTCTATCTTATATGTTACCCTTGTTTAAAGTGTAACAGACAATATATACAGAGTTTCCCATCATAATATTGTTACGTACAGGAGTTCGTGGATTTGGATGACAATATCTGGTGACTCGTTAAAAACATTTTATTCAACTTTTTACTACAAACTTAGTACTTACAATCCCTTACAGTCCGTTGTCCATAAAGAATGCCGAGGTCACAAGTATTTCACTTTTATTTCGCTTGTTTATTCGCCCTTGATCGCTATTCGTTAACTGAATGTCGTGGCGCACGATACGTATATATCGAACGAACTGATTTCGAGAAAATTCGCGAGACGCCGAATGTTCCAGAGAATTAGCGTCAAACGAATTTGAACTCTATAAAGTTTACGAACTCTTTTTGCATCTTCATAAACTGTCCCAGTCCAATTTGAACTTTATGACATATGCATTACGAACTTTTCACATGTTCGTAACAATATAATGAACAAAACTAAAGTGAACCAAAGCTTCCCCTTGGTTTTTAAGATATAAAAGGCAATATTGCTTGAAATGGCACCTAATTTTATTATTCTGGAACCACTTCTAGTTTGTTTGGGTGTATTCTCCATCTCACGGCCACAATCTTGTATTCTTTTCATTAACTTACGCTATCTTTCACAGATGCCCTCAATGTCAGCGATATATGCCTGTCATAAAAACACTTGGCCTATGGTCGCTTCCGGACGTTTTAGTAATCCACTTAAAACGTTTCCGACAGTAAGTTTGACTTTACTTATTATGTGACTATGTGGCGACTAATTTTTTACTATATTTTTTACTGTATTATTATTATTATATGTATATTACAAAAATAGTAGTTTATAGTAAAATGGATAAAGAAAATATTATAACATTAAAGAATCGACTTCGTGTGATTTCTATACGAAAATAGCTGATAGCGAACTCATCAAATATTACGTACATTATTTTGCAGTAACTGAATTAGCGGTGTCTTATAACACGATGAAATGAATGATAAATGTGCGTTATATATTAGTATGAACTTTTAATTACTTTTTACTATCTGCTTTTGTCAAATTATTTTTTTTTCTTGAAAGTTTTGACATTCTCACAATTTTCAGACAAGCCAAAGGTCGTACAAGTACAAAACTGACAACCATGGTCGAGTTTCCCGTTAACGATTTCGATATGACTCCGCACCTTGTACGACGGAACGCATCTAATGTAGAATCACCTAGTCATTCGCGTTCACCGCGGCGTAGGCATTCGAAGCCCTCCAGTAACCCCCAGGATAACATTTACGACCTCTACGCTATATGTTACCACCATGGAGATGATTTAGAGACTGGGCACTACACGGCCGCTTGTAAGAATCCTTACGACACGCGATGGTACAAATTCGACGATTCAAGGATCACACCTGTCGACGATGATAACGTCTACAGCGAACTTGTCAACAATTCGGCGTACATGTTGTTTTATAGGCGAAAGAAACCCAACGTAGTCCATACTTGCTCCACTGAAGAAGGAGGGCATTGGGCATTACGTATGCCCAAATTTGCGAAACCAGCAGCAGAAAACTTAAACGAAATTACCGAAGTCAGGGAGGATTTGGCCGATACGAGAGTTGATTCAGATTCAGATAGGATAACAATAGGAAATAATCCTATTGCATCCCCTTCTAAAAGTATATCGAGTCTTCCCGAAGAAAGAATCGTGCCGAGTCCCAAAAAATACGTAACAGTCATTCATAGTACATCTATAATTCAGTCACCTACGCTTCAGAGGCCGCTTATTGTTAAAGTTAACGACGATATAACGAACGAGGAACTAAGCGACTATGAAAACGAATCAAGCATGCCTATTGAGCCCTATATTCACAAAGATGTTCACGTGAATCCAAAAATGACACCGGTCGATACGAGGCGACCGCGATCGGTCGATTATCCGGCCAGGTCCAGTACGTCACCATCATCTAGAGATTCCAATAGAAATTACGAGAGTTCTCCGCTGGTCGCCAGTATTAACGGAGTCGAATATCATCCCACCACGGAAGATTTGATGCTGTCTATGTTCCAAGAGTCTAAGTATATTATGCCTAGACATCATATCGCTGGAGAATCGCATAGGACAGGTGTGTATGTCTTTTTAGATAGACTTAGTTTTTGTAAATAAATATAGATGTTTAGTTTTTTTGTTGTTGATTAAATGACCCAGTGTTTCTTTATGGATAATTAATTTGACTGGCCCGTTGGCGCAGTTGGCAGTGACCCTGTCTTCGGCTCCGAGGGTCGTGTGTTCGATTCCCGACGAGAACCAACATTTTCTATTTAGAATTTGTTGGTTCTTCGAGTCTGGGTGTATATATGTATTTAAGTATGTATTTAAAACTATATATGTATATATTTACCAGTTGTCCGTCACCCATAACACAAGTATTAAGTTACTTACTTTGGGGATGGTCGACCGTGTGTGTAAATGTCCCATAAAATAAAATAAAAAATTAAAAAGATCAAAAATCGATTTGAAGATACCTTAACTATATATTTTAAATAGTGTTCGACTGTGAAATATGACGACACTAAAATATTAAGCAAATAATTATAAAATAGACAAAATATATAGGCTGCAAAAAACGGCAACGCAATGCTCAGCAAGTTAAAACTACACAGTGAATACATATACTTGCTGTGTAGTTTGAAAGCTTGAAATTTTTTCTAATAATATAGTGATTGACAATGTTTATTTATTTAAAAATAATTTTTGTTTGTTCACAGGTGAGAAATCGTCAGTATGGAAAACTCGAATATCCACATGAGGGCAGCTGATGTCTTGTTTAATTTGTATAGAAACCCCTTCCCTTTATTTATTTTACAAATACCCTTAGATCTGAGAATTCCATGTAGTTGTTTTTTATTTTAAGCAGTTAGTTTAGTTATAATTATGCGAAATGCTAGAGTAAAGCTTGAGATGTTCATTACAAATACTTTATATCTGATCAGATCATTTTATACAATACGAGCTTCCAACGACGAATTACAGCTTAGGTTTTATTAAAACATCATATACCTATAAAGAATATAATAAACGAAATGTCAATTTTAACTTAAATTTTTAATATAAAGGCCTACGTTAAAAAGTGCTAGAAACAGTTAAAATTATCCTCACGTAGTGTAGCCAGTTTTATTATGGCTAACAAATATTAAAATAAGGAAAACGATGTACAGCTAGATAGTATACGAGTTAGGAATTTACTATTCGCTGTTGTTGATTTAATCAATATATATTGATCCGCGGAAGCTGAATGCCTGAATATTAGTTTTACATTACAAAAAAAAAGTGACAATGTCGGGTAATACCACCATAATTTACGTTGCAGTTTATTTTAGTCTCTTATAGAAAAGTAAGTTGTGATAGCCTAGCGGTGAGACCGTGCGACTCTTTCGAGGGGAACACGAGTTCAATCCCGGGCAGGCACCAATGAGTTTTTCTATTAAAACTCATGTGTCTAATCGGTAATTGTAATTTATCACACGCTTTTCGGTCAAGGAAAACATCGTGAGGAAACCTGCATATCTCTAGAGATTTCTGGAGATATGTGTAACCTACCAATCCGCATTGGAGCAGCGTGGTAGGTCTTAGCTCCAACCCTTCTCTCCAGAAACGGAGAGAGGAGGCCTTAACCCAGCAGTGGGATTGTAACAAGCCGCTACTTTAAATATATATAATGCTAAATATAGAGTGGACTATTCGTTTTCATGTGTCTAATTGATAATTGCAATTTATCACACGATGTTTTCCTTCACCGAAAAGGTGAAGGAAAACATCGTGAGGAAACCTGCATATCTCTAGAGAATTCTAGAGATACGTGTAATCTACCAATCCGCTTTGGAGCAGCGTGGTAGGTCTTAACTCCAACCCTTCTCTTCAAAAACGGAGACAGGAGGCCTATTCCTAGCAGTGGGATTGTAACAGGCCGCTACTTTACTTTTTTATACAAAATTAGGCATTAAAATAACTTAAATTTTAAAAAGCATTTTTAATTGACTTGACTTTGTTTACCAAAGTAAAATCAATATGAAACATTTAATGGAACATCTTTATCAAAATTGATTTTTCTTCATTGAGTTCTATGGTAAAAGTTAAATATTTTAACCATAGTTCATCACATCGAAAATTTGGAAGTATTGGTCTATAAGAATTGAGAAAGAATGTAGAATGTATCTTCTTTCTTTCTTTTTTTTCGGTATTAATAGATTCTCTACTGTAGCCCAAAGGTTGCCTGGAAGAAATCGCTAATAAGCACAAGGCTGCCTTATTGTAGCACTTGGTTTAAACTTTTTTATTTACTATCTATGGTAAATTTTTATGTGATGCAATAAAATATATTGTATCTTAACGAGTTGGGTCTAGTCTCTCTCTCCAACAAGGGAGAGTTCTTTGCAGACGTCCTACTAGACAGGTCGTTTAATTTAAATTTTATATTAAAGAATCATTTTACTTAAACCTTGATTTCCTTCACTTTGATTTCACTTTTTAGCGCAAACAAAATCATTAATACGAGGATTCGGAAAATGGTATTTCAAAGTTATGAGCCCTGTCCTTGTAAAACTCAGAAAGATTTAAAATAAGTTCAGAAAAGATGTTTGGGTTTATTGATAAGAAGATTTTGCTGTAATGAATCATTGCTTTCAGCTTTCGTGGAGTTAAATTTAAGAAGTACAGATAGCATCAAAAAACACAAATTTTGATTAGGATTTTTATCTGTTACTTTATTGAGATAAATACGACTGATACTCATAAAAAGTAATTTTCATAAATTTTAGAAATCTGCCGTTGAAGTTTGATTCTTTTTAATTGGGGAATTCATAGTTAAATCAAGTTTTAACATTTAAAGTAGACATTGAGAGATATAAGATAGAGAGTAGTATATTTCCGACGTTATTCATTTGACATCTATTTTTAGTCATATTTATTATAGTAGAAAAAACAAATACTATTTATTAAAAATATACTTTTGCGTTCTTATCTCAATTTGTTTTCAGTAAAAATAGTTTTTGTAAGAATTTAATGACAATATGTAATACAAAAATTCTTTACGTCACGCTATATCAAGGTAAAAGGTAGTTTATTTTCTTCTGTCATCACAAAAATACACAATTATTTAATAAATTAAGCTATCATTGATTTTAAATGTAGCCAATTTTATTAGAATTATAGTAATTTACGATATAATATACGATAGAAAACCCTGTTAGTTTATATACCAATATTCATCACTATTGTATTGAAAATTTTTATTTGTTGGTTTTAGAATAATTTTGATTTTTCTTTTTTTGCATGCACTTCGGACAAACAAATTAGTTTAAGGTAAACTAACCTTAGAACAGAGCGTAAGAAACATTACTTATACAAGACTATCTCGAATAGCATTAAAGTGACCGAAATCAAAAAGTTATTTTGTGTCAGATCGCAATAAAACAGCGTAGCGTATGCAAAACGCGTGGATCCTAAAATACCCATATCTTGAAAGGGCAAGAAAACTATAACTTTTTATAGTTCTTACCGCGATGTCAAAAATGGCAGTTAAATACGGATTGTAATGTATCTAACTCAAGCCTAATCTTGAATTCGGTCACTTTCATACCAAGCGTGCGAATATATCTAAAAATGTAAATGCGTTATATGTAGTATATTACAGCGTATATAAAAAAATTGTCGTACAGTAAATACCACACTTGTGCCTTGGCTAGGGTGTTAATCTGTAATTAATTAAAATTAACGTTATAGCATACGGTATTCTGACGTAATAAATATATTTATTAAAAGTGTATAGGGTCTCTTTATTAATCAATAAACTAAGCGTTTTGTAGATGACTATACGATATATTTACGAACATTAAGACTTAAATGGGGTTTTTTATTTCATCTGTTTGTTAATTAATTTATTTATTTCATTTATATAAGGGACACTTACACACAGGGTCGTCCGTCCCCAAAGTAAGTAACTTAATACTTGTGTTATGGGTGACGGACAACTGGTAAATATACTCCATATATAATTTTAAATACATAATTAAATACTAATATACACCCAGGCTCGAAGAACCAACGAAACTAGGAGGGAATCGAACCCGCGACCCGTGAAGCTGAAGGCAGGGTCACTACCCACTGGGCCAACGGGCCAGGCAAATGTTATTGCCTGTCTATTACAGATATCTTTGAACAAAAGTAATAATAAAATCAGATATCTTAGCTTTTTAAGTTGCTAAACGATTTTATGGAACTTATCTCGAGGGTAAATCAAGATATTAACGTCCGACGGCAATAGAAACCTTAGTATTTTAAAATGTTTTTTTTTACTTTACATATTACTCTATATGTTTAAATGTTTTCAGATTCGTCATTTCTCACGTTACACAAAGCAACATAATAAAATTATCATAATTGTTTTAGTTTTTAAATTTTTATTATTTCGTATACGGCGTCAATATTGTTTTAATTACTTTATATTACATATTAAAACGAATTGAATAATTTGTATAATTTTATAAAACATGATTTTACACAGAGCAATACATTGCAGTAATTCATTTTGCTTCTTATGCATTGCAAATACATATTCATAATTATATATTGTTTAAAGTTAATATTATGATAAAAAAAAACAATACAACTGTAACTATTGAGACATTAAAGTCTAAGTGAAGGCCATTTGTACAACATGTTACTGATAAATTACTGGGGATATTAAGGCCTTAATAAATAAACTCTTGTTTTTCTTTTAATATATGTCATGTTCCGAACTGTCCTCGAGTTAAGTGCCTTTAAGAAATTTGCAAGCAAATATATTTTGCAACATAAATAGTGTAAGAGTAATTTGAAATATATTGTATATAAAATGTGGCTTTCTAATTTGTTTTATACAAGATATTATGTAAGTTTTTGTACCAAATGATATTTTCGTTTTGGAATACACGTCAATGTAAATATTGGTGTAATTTTTTCCTCAACGGTCATAGATAAGAATTAATGCCACGATGTGATTTTATAAGTAAATTTTATTCGAATTGTTTTAAATAAAAGACAAGTATAATAAGAGTAATTTTATCTTATTATTTACTTATTAATTAACAATGACTATTTGAAAACGTGATTATTACGTGATATGAATTTTAATCTCAAAATTCGATGTACTTGTGTAAAAATGGATTATTTTTCAAAATTATGGACTCGGCATCTCTTTTTGGTGAAAAACCTCTGATGTGGACAGTTACCTTTATACCGCGAAGTGTTCTGATGCGGTACTCTGTAAAAAAATTTAAATGATGTGATTTTCAGTTTTATTAACTTAGCTTAATAGAGAAATGGTAACGTTACCTAGTACCAAATTTTCATTTCCCGCATACCACGAGGTGAGTGGATATACGCAGGCCTGTTATAAAATGTACATTTAAAAAAAATTGTCAACGCCATACTCATTTCAAGTAAGTCATTAAATTTTATAATAGTTATAACAGATAATAAGTTTTGAGTGTTTTCCATTTACGATTACCCTGTTAACCTTGTCTTTTAGTTTTTTTTTTATTTATTGTTTGCAAATTTTTGTGAAAGTCGATATATTTTGTATTACGTTTAAACGACTGGCTCTCATTTTATAGCTATGGAAGACAGTGGCCAATTTAATAAAACTTACTATCGAGTTATTTCGTAGCTGTAATCGAATGTTAACAACTAAGTATGAATATTCACTATAGAGATATCTATAGTAGAGTCAGTCAGTAGTTTTGTTCGATTTCGGGGTCAAATGAAGATGTAAGTGTCAGTTATCAAAAAAATTCATACCACCCATTGTTTCTCCATTTCTCATTCACCATTATCTGACCTTCTGGCCTACTTTTATTCGACTCTAAGTGTCGAGTCGGTACAATATGTTTCATCTCATTATTGTATATCATTCGTCGACTTTGGCGCTACTACTTTTATAAGTATATCATACTTTTATAATACAAAAGTAATAATAAAATTATTTTGCTATAATCCGCGATACAGTAAATAGAAAATATATATAGTGCTAAATGTATAGTGGACTATACGTTTTTTCATACCCGTTACATGCAGGATTCGTAAAAAACATATGCACAAACCTCCACCACTTCCACCACAATACACAAGCACTACACAGGTTCACTATCACAAACTCAACAATCGTTTCGCCCCGCAACCGAAGCATCTTCAGGAGATAGACTCCACGACAAAATCGCAAAGCCTGCGATTTTGCTTTTGCTTCGAAAAAATATTATTAGTCAGTTATCAAGGTTTGTTAATAATTGTTATAGTTAAACCTTAACATAGATATAATTTTGACGTAAACAGATTATATTTTACTGTAATCTGTTAAACGAGACCCCGCAACCCCAGGAAATGCTTTCCACTAGGATTAGAAGTTTACTTAAAAAATGTCGTGAAAAATGGATTTCAAATGAACAGTTACAGATACAATTATTTATACGAAATAATTATATAGTAAGGTTTCGATTCTTGATATATCTAAAAGACCAAAAAACGGCCGCTTGTATTTTATATATATATGATATTTAATTTGTTGTTTTATTTTTAAAATGTTTATTTTATTTTAGTAGTCCACGTTACTATAAAATATAAGTGTTATGTGCACCTGAATTTTCCGGTTTTTTATTTTACACCTATGACCTTGTCACATAGCGTAGAGTCCATTTCCATTTCACGAGACAATACTGAACAATAAAAAAATATAGTTTAAAAAAGTAATTAAATATAATTTAAAAAAAGTAAATAAATATAGTTTAAGAAGTCTCTATGTTATCGCACTCTATACTTTTTCCACAATAATAGTAATAATAATATTTTTTGTTAACTTTCACTTTTTGGTTTGATGTGTGATGAAAGCGTGTTTTTTTTCTACTTTATTTATTTCACTTTTTAGAATCATTGATATATTTCATAATTAAATGAAAAAATATAAATACATTAAATTATTTTATTTTTCTTGATCAGTGTAGGGTAAGAATGGTGAATGGTGTTCACTTAGGAAAACATAGTGTATTTTTTAAATTATTCATTATAAATCAAAACTAAGAATTATAATAAAGTCTTTAATTATCGAGTAACAAATATTTTAACAACAGAAGCATATATCTTTGACCTATTAATAGTAGTAAAACATTTAGAAAAAAACGTGTTTGAGCGGCATTGCCCCTGACTTTGGGTAATGCCGCTCAGGCTACGGGGTAATGACACTCAAAACTATTTTTGGAATATAGCAAGTAGGATAAATTTTAATTAAAGATATATGAATGAGATCAATCTTACAGAATAAAGTGAAGTCTACGATCACAATTTAGCATCGATTACCACCCATTTATACCTAAGCCTATTAGCCTTTTTCGATTCAACAAATAAAATTCAAAAAAATTTTCAATATTAAATCAACATGAATTATTATAGAATAATATAGAATAATCGTCATTATTATAAGTAGCACACATTAATAATAGTCATATTTAATTTTTGGACAATTAAATCACAGTTGAATCCATCAGGCGAATCTCATCCTGAACATATTGCATGAGCCCAAAGTCCACTCGCTGCTTGTACGTATGCTTTATTAAAAAGATCTGTAACATCGTATGGAGTTATTTAAGACGTTAACGTGTCTTCATGTGCCTGTTGCATTCATGCCTCCAAAGCAGCGTTCAGTGGCCCATAAAAAGACACATCCAGCGACGGTATTTTGTGAGAACTGTGAGGTGGAATAGACACCATTGTGATATGATTATCCTTCCAAAAAATTAAAGCTTGAATATCTTTTGGTTATGCAGAATGAATAGCACAGGTGATTCTTGGGTAGGCTTAGCAAAAACTGCGAAATGTTTGGGGCAAGTGTTTAATCGGGGTGAGTGAGCGTCAGCAGCAGCAGGGGTCATCTCACATACCCTTGAGGGTAGGTGGGGTACGGGCCTCGAGGCGAACCTCTTTGTCCGGGCCAGTCCTCGCAGGCTGATGGCCTGGACTATATTCGGGCCTTAGGCCCAGGTCACCTAAGTGACCTAAAGGATGTCTGGGTCTGGGAGCTACCACTCCCAGACCGCCTCGTCAAAATCGGTGGTGTCTTGTCTGATGGTAGTTCTATCTCGTTCGGGTGATTGTGTCATATCCAGTGGTGTGATGCCCTCTCGCCCGTCGCCTCGTCCTCGTCGTCACCATCGTCGTCAGCGTCGGGGCGCGCCGCGGTGATGGTGATCGCAGAAGCTTTGAGCGTCGGAGAGAATACCTACGGGAGAATAGTTTATGACGTATAATCATAGGTGGCGCTATTAATATAGGTACTATAGGATGCTACTAACTTCAGTGATTGCCAGTGGCGCCAACTGCTGGGGAGGGGAGCCCTAGTTTGAGCAAAGAAATCTTGATGTGGCGTATCTATCTCATATTATAGTGTATTATGTATGGTGAGCGTTATAACCCCAAACGACTACTTTGTGATTAATTTGAAATTTAAAAAAAACATACACAATTGTTGAAAATTTATTGCATTATCACAAATTAGAACGCCTTTTTTGTCAGACAAGTAATATTATAAAACTATAAGCATGATAGTTTTGGACTGATCGACAAAAACATCAAACCGAAAATTAGATCAGTACAGCCGCGAACGAAGAAACGGACTTCATGGTCAGGTGATGCGGGCTGCCTGTGCATTTGTATCGCTGTCTTTTATAGGGACCTCTCCTCCGGTCCTTCATTTGAGGTTGCGTGGTGCTACGTTCAATTTTGATAGAATTACAGAGGTGAGTGCCATTACCCAGTGAGCGGCATTCCCCCTCCTTCGCCTAGATAGTTTTAATTACATTTGTCCGTTCAAAGTGGATCAATATTGAGTTCAAAATAGTCGGTTACATAACGGTAAGAAACTTGGTATTATCCCTTTTTTGGCAAAGACAAAACTAGTATTGAGTATTGATTCACCATACGTCTTCATTTGTATATTTTTTGGACTGAAGGTTATTGTAAATTCGAAACTGAAGGTGTAAACTAATTAATTACATAAAAACAGCTCTAGTTTTTTAAATATCAGGAAGCCTCTAATGGTTATAGTTCTCCAAACGGACATCCGATTCTCTTTTTTGAACGCCCGGCCAATTAAGGTAGCGTACGGTGCTTATTGCAATGGAACTTCAATACCTGTCTAGAATATACTTATCCTTAGTTATGGATTATCAATTATTTCATTTAGTTAAGGGGATAGGCCACTTTAAGATTTTCGAAAGATCTTTTTTTAAACGTTTTAATTGGTTCTTTAGGACCTCAAAAATGACATCCCAAAACATTAAGACATTTTTTTCAACATATAGTACAAGACTAATATGTAAGCAAGGAGTCTCTTATGACAAGAACAATTGACAGTATTTTCATATAAAAAAAGTGTAAAGTATATAAATACGACTGATTTTGGAGCTATCGTTTGCTAAATGGGTCAATGGTGTTTACATCAGTTTTAGTGAGTCTCGTACAGTGAAAATCCGAGAAAAATCTCAAAACTACATTTTTTAAGTCGACCGGACCCATAACTCAAACAAGTCTATAGTCTATAGTCTATAGTCTAATAGTATAGTAGTATATTTGTCTATAGTCTATACGTACGTCTGTTGTCTATTGTCTGTACGTAGGGGGTTTTTTATACGGCGTAGTGAGTAGTCCTTTTGTTATTTTATATTTTTCCTAAAAAAAATCGCATAAACGCCTATTTTTCGGGTCTCTAGAGTGATCTAACCCCTTAAAATTGAACGTTATTTTAAAATTGAACGTTATTTCAAATTATCTAATTCTAATATAAACTACAATATTTCGAATAAATATATTATACTATTATAATATACAGTAGTAGGCAGAATCGAAAACGTTAGATAACGCATTAAAATTAAATAGCAATAAAATATTAGGAACGTGGGATCGATGACGTCACGTCTTTGATATTTCTAATCAAATTGCGTCCGGACCAATTTGGTTGCGACATTTCGTTGCTTAGATTTCTAATCCTAATTATGTATTAGAGGAGATTAGCATGAGACATTTTAACTCCTGTGAAAAGATATCGGAATGTTTGTGAAACCGGCCAATAAATATTAGAATTGTCTTTTTAATCTAGAATAAGAATCTCATCGTGAATCATTTAACTGAGTCGTAATATCGAATTCAATGAATTGAAAATTATTTACTTCTTGGAAGAAGTCTACTGTACGATCGTAACAACAAAATCATTGATGTGTGTTTTCAGAACTATATCTCTCATCCATACGACAATTACTTGCTCAATAGATGTACTTCCGCAATAGACGTAATAAGGAATTTGCTAAAATTTTCGTCCGAGAGGATAGAAATGATAAAATTTGTTTCTGCTTCTTGAACTAATAATTTAGTTCAAAATATTTGCATGTAATGTTGTTCCATAACTTTCGTAGCAGGAACTTAATTCTTAAATGCTTTTGTAATGATTAATTAACTTATGCCGCGCGGCCCCCACTTTACCCTAGTAGGTAACATATTATTATTTTAATTTATACATAAAATTATATGAACCAATTACTGATATTAAACATCGTGTTAGATTATTATAGTTTATTTCTTTCACCCTCTTATTGACCCTGTTACCCGTTACGTTTTCTCACCATGATGGGGGATTAGAAATTGCGCGATCACCGCCAACCATTTTCTCCCAAGCATGCACCGTACATATGTACATATGTATATCATGTACATATAATTAAATCGGTAATTATTCTATTTCTATATTATATAGGTAATTATTATAATAAATATGAGAAAGTTTTGTTTTATAACAATTAGTCTTCCCTCCCTGACCCTGCCTTTAGCTATCATGCTCGGTTATTAACACCATACATCGCAAAATAATACGCGTCTTGTTGCTTCGCTTAAAGTTTTACGTGGTTAATCGGTTAGAACGATAAGTAGACACTGGTTAAATACTAGAAATATTGTAGGTGAAAGAAAGAGGGCCCTGCTGAACCGATTACGATATTTATTCTTTAACTTTTAATATATCAATTTCATTTATTCATAACTATCGTTTCGACAGCACTGTTCGACATAAGTGTATTTAAGGTTTTACCTTACATCACACTGAATTGGACGATTGAAGCCAGCAAGTCGACAACTCAACAGATTGCACCGTGACCAGTTGGAGCTTACCATTTTGAGTATATATTTAAAAATTCTTGCTTGTAGGCTTGTCATTGATAAAAAATAGTTGCCATATTTACAAGCGTTTGTCTGCCAACTTGAGCGCGAACAGGTTATTTAATTGGCCGCTAATTAATGTGTTATTCGAATGTAGCAATTACTTCTCACGGACGTGATAAAATAAGCTTTAATATAGTGGTTTCATCAATGGGTCTTATCTATCGCATTTGCAAGACGTAATTGTTATAATGTACTCGTAAGTTTGAAGTAAGTTTGTCATAACAATTATAATTTTTAAGACGATAATATTTATTATTTCAACATTTTATATTAACTTTATTTTATTTGAGTATTAATTTTTTAATTTGGCATTTGGTTGAATTTCATATTCGTCTCAATTCATGAACCTGAAAGATGACATAGAATTTGTATAAATATACCTAATATTTAATTCAATAAGGATGGTAATCACCGCTGTTTGCATGATTGTTTGTATGATTGTCGATGAATTACATAATCGATTTTTCCCATTTAAAATACAAACGATTTGTAAAAAAATCGATTTATACTAATCGAAAAAATGAATCATTAATAATCGTTTTTCTGAAAAAGTTGCTGTTTCCTACATTGATGTCAAATTGAATAAGAATAAAAGAATAATTAAAGTGATAATAGAAAATGACATAGATGCGCTGTTTGCGAGATTCTATTAAAATGTCTGGTTTAGCTACCAAGGTTCCATCCAACAACGAATATCTTATATTAAAAAAGAGAGTAAATAAAAAAAGAAAAGGAGGGTAATTTATATGATCGATTATGATTTCAAAAAATGGATTCTTATAACAAAATAATAAATTGATATAAAAATCGGTATTTTTTACTACGCTATTGGAGATACTCTGTCGTGATCGTTGTATTTGGCTGCTGGTGGTGACATGAGTGTATTAACAGGGACAAGTGAGGTTGGTTTCTAGGGCAAAAATATCGGTTTGGGATTTTTTTAAAACACTAGAACTTAATTTTCTTGATTCAAGTATATTAATATTTTACTTTCACGTTTTTTCGTCTAAGTGTAATCAGGGTTGTTTCTTTTTCCCTATACGGATGAATTATAAGCAATGATTCTACATTATACATACGACACGAAAGCGTTTCTGTCCCAAAATCCCTTGATAGTGATAGTACGGTTGTCTCGATAGGGTGATAAACGTGGCTGAAGCGTCCAAACATTATAAAACAATTTAATATTTATATTAAATAACCTAATCATACGAGATAAAGTAGCTTTAATAAAGTGACAGAGTTATCTAAGTAACACAGCCAGATCCTGATTGCTTATAATTTCGACATTGTGAACTTCTATTTTTAACACCTAAATGGCCTCGTTGCAATATTTACAATATGCAAATTAATTAGTTAAAACTAAAGTGATATGAGCTATATTTATCCTATGATAACAAGCCGCGAATTCTTTGTGAAAATGCAATTCTTTTCGAAACAATATACTTAAGGAACTCAAAGACAGGACAAGAAACTTCCCCAAAATAAAGATAATGAAATAATTGAGTATTGCTACAAATCATGATTAAGACAAGCTGTAAATATAGTAAGCACTATAAATTTTGCTGTTGTAACTGG
Organism: Morpho deidamia; assembly: GCA_947086505.1. NCBI lineage: Eukaryota > Metazoa > Arthropoda > Insecta > Lepidoptera > Nymphalidae > Morpho > Morpho deidamia. The sequence goes on along the minus strand of CAMTZC010000007.1, from coordinate 8,411,861 downwards.
CTGAAAGCCAAGTCTTAATCTTTTAATTTTGTATTGCAAACAATATTGGTGTGATTATAAAGGTGTTAAACTCTGCTATCAAATTAACAAGATTTTCTGCACTGATAAGTTCTGTCGAAGGGAAAATGTAAACTTTGTGATTATTTTAATTAAGGTATCGAATCGATTCTCGTGAAGGCATTTGCGGCAACGTGTGGTGTCAGGGGTTCATGGGTTCAAAACTCGGGTATGTATTAAAATGTATGTTCGATTTTGACAATTACAATTTATCACCTGCTTTTTGGTGAACGAAAACATCGTGAGAATACCTGCATATCTTAAGAAAATTCATGGGATATAATATATACTTATGTGCGAGAGGAGGCCATTGCCTTACTTTGATATAATCACAGCCCGATAAAAAGGAGTCAGTTTTTGTATAGGAAGCTTTTTGCTTTCTTTTTTGTAGCTTCAAATATGAATACGAAAATGAGCAATGTTCAAATACCTAATCAAATTTGAGATAAATACATTTATTTCAAAATTACAGGCACCATAACAAAAGTACCTCGCTAATTATAATTCACAAAATTGCACCGCATTTTACAAAATTACGTTTAATATAAAAAAAATTTACTAAAATATAAAAAGGAAAATCCCATGATCAAGGGCAAGCATAATACCAGCCACGGACTAAACGTTCTGATTTTATAGGTGATTTTTATTACTTGTGTTTTTATATGGCGAGCTAGAAGAAAGGATCTGAAAGTTTTGTTTTAGCTTTATTTTATACAAACAGTAAGTAATTAATGTGAGAAATCTTACGTACGTCATACCAATATCTCATCATCGATATTAGTTCTTAATAATAATGTATATTTTTTATTAAAAGTAAACACTAAAATGAGAAATGAGAATTTTGATAACGATATAGTGGAGTCAAAAGCAACAGTACCGAGTACGGTATCGAGGCGCACGCCGCAGCCTATGAAGCAATTAAAAGGTGCGGTTACAATAGAGTTATTATACAAGAGTAAGGGAGTACGCAACAAATAATGAGAGGGTAGATGAAATTTCTATATTTATCTTTGTCTAATCACAAATTAAAAAGTGAGACAGATAAAGCCGCATTTGCTTTCTCTTTATTTTCGATGTACACATTTTAGGCTGGCTCTCTTACTCTAGTATTATATAATAACTCTATGGGGGTTACGCGATATGAATTTCAGGAATAACAATTTATGTAGTATATTAAGTCGCAGAAATTTGTACATAAAGCTAGTGCATTAGACACATCAAAAGCTTTCTGGAGACATCAAGGGATATGATACCTGGAAATCGTGTAGTATAATGTGAGATGATAGATTTTCTATGTCTCTAGGCATGAGGGCAGAATACAAGGGGTTGCCGGGGATATATTATTTATAAAATCCAGGCGAGATTGATATTCAAAAACGATATTCACCATCGTTTTTAATAAGATCACTGTAATCAACCTTAATATAAAAAATAAATACAGTTACATATTACGAAAATCATTTTTTTGACATTTATCTCACATTTTCAAAATTTATTCTTTTGTAGGTCAGCAGTTAAGTCATGATCACACCAATAATAAATCTTGTTTTCAAAGTAGGTTCTTGAAAGTTTTGTAATATATATGATTACTTAAGATTGTAAAAGAATAAGTTAAGGATTTTGGGCAGTTTGATTTTGTATTCAACACGCTAAATAATTTCGAGAAATCGTGAGATATAAGATACCAATTCGAAAACACAGTATGTAAATCTGATATTAGGTAATATCAGCTTTACAAACCATGTTTTAATATAAAAATGCTAATTAATTAGTGATTTTATTTGTTTTCTTTTTTTAGCATTCGATTTTCACTTCCTTAATGTGCACAAAGGAAATTTGTCAAAATTGGCTTCCTCATCTGCTTATCTGCCTATACTGCTAGCATTCTCGTAGATGATGATCATGTTCATGGTAATGATGATTCTCAAGAGCCTATTGTGACTATCATGATTAGCTGTAATTGTTATTCACAATTAGCTGACCTGTATCAACGTATTTTCCATATGACCTAAAACTACCCATCAATAGTATACAGTAACGGTGCGTAAGTTCTGCGTTCGCCAATCTACCTGCAAAGTGTAGTATTTGTTGGGGTTATCCGTCATGGCTGAAAAACATCCATAAAAGAAAGCGTGAAACAAAAATTATTACAATTTATATTATTACATACATACATACATTCTCCTGCCCTTATCCCACTCTAAGTGGGGTCGGCACAATATGTACAAACATATTGTCACATGATTTGGCTACATATTTTACGACCGGCCGCCTGCCTGACGTCAACTTACCTTAGTCGCCTTCTACGACACCTCGGTAAGAAATGAGGGTGGTCTATTCTATGCAGCCGGATACCACACGTTAACATGTTGCGCCGACCACACTTAGAGTGAGATAAGGACAGGAGAATGATGATTATTATTGATATTAAATAATAAATGGAATTTACAGAATTCGAAAATCCAGCATATTATTGTTCCACTTCGAGCGGGTCAGCTTGTCTTTATATATAAAAATCCTGTGTCACGTTGTGCGTTTGCGCTATTTGCGCAAGTTTCAAACTGCTGAACCGATTTCATTGAAATTTTCTGGATTATATTTAATATGTTATATTTTGGTCCAACTTAAAGGATTATTGTCATATGATTAAATATCAGGATAATGGTATTATAGACAATGCGCTTCGTCTCGTTGCGTCTTATCTTCACAGCCGGATTCAATGAGTGTGCATTAATGATGTACAGTCATCCGGATCGGCCTTGGTTATGGGTGTGCCCCAAAGATCAATCCTTGGTCCCTTTCTGTTTTTAGTATATACAAATGATTTACCATATTCTATTCATAATATTTGCGATATAACTCTGTTTGCTGATGACACATACTTGATATTTAAAGTAAATAGAAATGACGGAAATATTAACGAAGTAAACAGTGGTTTGTCGCAAGTACTTCGTTGGTTCAGGCTAAATAATTTGGTACTGAACTCAACCAAAACAAAATGTATAGAATTTGCATTTCCTAATGCTGCTAAAATAGCAAATAAGCTCTTCATATACAATGTACCACTAAAAACAGAAGAAACAACTGTATTTCTGGGAGTGGCCTTGACTCTCCAATGGACTTAACAACTCTCGCTGGGAAACTCAGTTCAGCGGCTAACGCTGTCCGAAAGATAAGGCAGCTTAGAGACGTTGAAACAGCAAAACTTGTTTATTTTGCTTACTTCCATAATATTATGTCGTACGGAATATTGTTATGGGGTAAATGCGCAGGCATAGAAAAAAAAATTAACTACGAAAAAGAGCCATACGTGGCATTTACAATTTAAATTTGCGCGATTCCCTGCGAGAAAAGTTCAAGGAAGCAGGTATTCTATCATTGACTTCACAGTATACTTTTAGCAATTTAATTTTTACACATAAGAATATACATAGTTATAAAAAGATTGGCGATGTATATAATAGACAAAGTAGGAACCGACATAAGCTTGCGGTTCCTGCTTTGCGCCTTGCAAAAAAAGTACATAAGTCGTTTGTGGGTTTGCGGCATAAGATTCTATAATAAAATTACGCAATTTACTTTAACTTTACCATTACAGCAGTTTAAAAACACTATTAAAAAAGGCTAATACAGGAAGCCTACTATACTGTTGAGGATTATTTAGACGATAAGAATGCGTGAATATAGCTACTCTTCGACCCTGTACAAGACATCAATAACTAAATGTAAGTGTAAAGTAATAAGAATTATTCTTTTAAAAGAGCAACCGCCGAGTTTCCTGCTGGGTCTTCTCGGTAGGAACAGCTTTCCGAACCAGCAGTAGATGTTGACTATTCAAAAGCACTGTTTAGAAGTTTACTTGAATAAAGAATATTTTAGGTTTGAGTTTTGAGTTTGAGTTTGATAAAATGTTGTACTAGGCGATCGAAGCCGGTCGGGTCGGCTAGTTTATCAAACAACCGTTACCACTATCAAAATGCTATCTATTGATTGATTTGAACTTTTTAAACAACTTTGAGTGATTTGACATTGCATTTGTAATTAATAGTGTTAAATTTTTTTATTGCAAAATTTCATTTATCTTTAGCGAAATGTTACAACAGATTTAAAGTGGCGGTGCACTAAAAATCCATTGATGGGAAAAGCTCACTCTCCTTAGACATTGCTTTGCCATATAAATTTTTTCTTTGGAATTTCTAGTCATCATCATTCACATTTTCCTGCCCTTATCCCACTATAAGTGGGGTCGGCACAACATGTTACAAACATGTTGTCACATGATTTGACTACGTATTTTACGACCGGCCGCCTACCTGACTTCAACTTACCTTAATACAAATTACTTAGTACGAATCTATGGCATTTCTAGTGTACTATAAAATAAAAGATTGTGTCCAAAAATAAATATTTTAGGGTTAGACAACCTTATTACCTATTGGTATGAAAACAGATAGTAGCCGATTTCTCGGACATACTGAATCTACAGATAAAATTTCATAAAAATCGGTCAAACAGGAGAGTATGGTAAGTAACATTGTAAGTAAAATAAAAAATGTATAGGAATTTAAAATATATAGAATTTTATGTATGGGAAGTATATATGTTTTTGCGGAGACAACACTTAGGTATCTATCTACCCGCTGTATGAACCCCTAAAGTTTTTTACTAAAAGTCACGTGTTCTTATCGATCGGCTATCATGGCTTTTATAGAGCCCAACTGAGATTAATGTATTTTGACAGACATAATATGGCCATTAAACCCGATATAGTATTGGATCGTATAACAGCCAGGTTTATATTGTTAATGTTACTAATCTTTAATTCATAGCGATGAAAGCGAAAAAGGACAATAAACGAAATATTTCGCATTATTGCATGAAACGGGCCACTAGCAAAGGACCTCGGCTACCAGTTTGGGTCCTTTCTCGTTTGCGCCTTACATCGATAGCGTTGCATAAAATTTAAATTATAAAATGAATTGTTAACAATAAATTTGTAGTTATAAAATAATATACCGCTGGTAAGTTTCCAGAATTTAAATAAATGTATTTCAAAAATGTATATAACAGTCAACAAAATTGAAAGTCCACTAATATTTAGTTTTATCTATAGCAATCGAATAATGACATGCACGCTTTCAGCTCTTAAAATAGATATCAAGGATGATTATAAATGCACATGTAATATTTTAAATAATGTTATTCATACTTTAAACTAAAAATAGAATAGTATATTTGCAATAGATTACGTTGTAGAAAAATGAGATGTTAATTTGATATAACCCGTAATGAGTCGAAACAGCGTCTCGCTCCACTTATTATAGTCGAAACATTACCCTCTTTAACATTGAGGGTTAGGCTCACGTTTCCTGTTGGTCTTACAAATACGGTGTCATGTTATCGTAAAGAATGAGGACAAAAGTACTGTTGAAAGTCTGGGAACATAGGTTATATTGCGGCACTCAGCTTTTTTGCTATTTTATATGTATCTGTAACAATTGATTCTTAATGCCTTTCCGCTTTCGGTTAAAAACATTTTTCTTACGTTTCTGGGAAGGTTATTGTTTAGGAACAAGTAGTTGCAACCAAAGGCATTTTCTTACAAATAAACGCATTATTTACAACATCATTACAATCGAGGCAAAATAAGATTTCCAAAAAATGGATGATTTGGGTTGTTTGATTCTAAAACATTAGATATATAACTATGAATTGAGACGGAAAATTAAATTTTTAACTTTCTTTTCAATAATAGGAATTCTAATATTTTCAATCGTACTAAATTACAATTTAACATATCTTACTAATTAGTGGCTTAGCATTTCAAAGAAGATGAAAAACATAATATGATGCCAATTTCTTCAAAGTGCAACCAACTCCTAGTTAACTTACAGCAACTTTGAAAAGTTGCTGTATCTTGTGGGGATAAGATGGTGTGCCACAGAATTCGTTAACATTTAAAAAAAAAATTTAATAATAAAAATACGCATCTTCTTATACATAAAAATGAATGTTTGTCTGTATGACCTTTATAGACTTCGAAACGGCTGGATTGATTTTAATGGAATTTTCATCTTTAGAGTTCTCTTTTGTAGGGGAGTTCGAAACCAGACAGCCACAGCACTGCGTGGCCGGTAGTTAAAATTTTATTATAATATATTTTTTATGAACGTAGAACGTAGGTAATAAAACCACAGTAAAAGTTTTGTGTTCCATAGATATATATTTTTTTCTTTAATTATCGTAATAAGAAAGCATTAAAAAGATTATGCTTATAATTTTATTTATTACTAGCAATGCCCCTTGGTTTCAATCGCGTACAATACCGATCTCGTTGGAAGGCTACTAAGTCGGACTAAAGATTTATTTTTGTAAATTAAAGTTTGACCTTAGGATTTATTAATGGTTAAGGCAAAGTAAGTTTTAACTGGAAATTGAATTCTTTTAAACGGTATATCCATGTATATCATTAGTATCCTTGGAATAAGAGCTAACTAACCAGTTACCGGCCTTGTTAATTTTTGAAATTGGTCCAGTAGTTTTCCGTGAAAACATTACAAACATACATACGCACAAACATTCAAATCCGTCCTCTTTATAATATTAGCATAGATATACGATGTCTACATTGATGACGAAAACTAGACTAGTTTCTTTGTACACGCTAATGTGCCCGCTTTTAAGAAGTTTGATTGTCTGTTCATAAATGAACACCATTAATTTTATGTATCACTTTGAAGTTTTAAGAACAAGCGAATTATCCGATTATTCTCGAGTGTATGTACCGACTGGCCTAGAAAGGGACAAAGACAAGGACATTTTTTTAATAAGACCTTAATATATCTAAACCTGAATTAGGTTCCTATTTATTACACTATCTAATAAAAGCGATTTGAAATATTGCTTATCACCTTAATCTAGACTTGATTATACGATACCTAATGTACTGTGTTGTTTAACGATATTTATACCAAACAGACAAAATCTCTTATCTAAAAGACTAAATTTTATAAGACCTGTTGCTCTTATTGTTAGGGGATGACACAGCTGTCAGTGAAACGTGTCAATTGAAAATTTTTACCACATGGAATATAAATGTAATGGTGAAGCAATGATTCTCAAGTTATGTGAAATGAACTGTCTTAATATGACTTATTCCTCCTTATTTTTAGACATGTAAATTTTCTACAATATGAATCGAATCGAATGAATGTGTTGCTAAGCGCAATTCTCGAAAGCAGCTGAACCGATTTCGCTAATTCTTTTTTTTTATTTTCCTTGAAGAACGCGGACGGTCTTACAAAGTGAAAATCGCCTGAAAACGGTTAAAAGCAACCCCTTTTTGATATTACCATACGAAAGTATTAAGTCAGTTTGAATTTTAATACTATACCGTAAAGTTTAAGTGTTAGTGGAGGGGTTCGGGGAAGGCAAAACAATTGAGTGATGTTAGTATCGTATAAATATTTAATCTGAAACTGTAATGGTCATTGTGATTTTAGAGTTAGTAGCTGACTACTATTAAAAATAATTTTTGTTTTTTTATAATTTTTGCTTTTTGACATAATATAATCGGTGACTATCAGCTTTCTTCTTCTTTTAATATCTTACCGGTTTTTTTTATAATGATCCGCCGACCCGGTGTCCCGAATAGCAGGATAATTATTTTAAAAAAATTAAAGAATTGACTATTAGGCGGTATGAAGTGCCCCAGGTTAGCTAGTATCTTACAATTTATGAGGGTAACATAATATATAATTTATAGAATTAAGCATTATTTTGCGGATATTCATAGTACAAAGTTATATTATAACATAATATACATAAACGAGTCAAATATAAATAATGAATATTTCATTTTATTTAAGATCTTTAGAATTGCATGTAGAATTAATACGAATTAATTTTATTGATACTATACTATACTTGGTTACGTTATTGCAACTTTAAACTGTTTTTATTTTTCTATAACTGAATGTCATAGTGCATGCATATTTACGTATGGAAGTACATACTGCATTTACTTATTAGATGAGTACTTAAAAAGATCAATGCTCCGTTGTGATTCTGTAGTACATTTGTGAATCCTTAGTAACAAGTATAAATTAAATAAGTACTCGCTTACACGTAATCCGAACAGGAACTGTTAAGGTCTCGTCAAAATTGCTTCAAGCATATGGCCTCTGATTTAATTCTACGATATATATCTGTATTCGTAAATAACGTAATTTTTACGACTAACATTATCTACCAATACAGAAAATATGACTCTACTCTCCCTAGCCTACTTACGATTACTACCCAATAATCACATGAATCAAATTTTACAGATACTTTGTGATTTTGGTCACATATTATCAACATATTATGATGGTGAAATTGTTAAATAACTATTTAAAAGTAAATTTTATTTTACATTTGGTTTATATGTCAGCATTATATATTATTACATTATATATTGATACCCATGTAATTTAAAGTTACCTAATACGTACTTTTGTTTAAAAATATAATGTTTAAAAAATAAAAAATATTGTGCATTAAATAGACATGACATATTCCCTTACCCACAAAAAAATATGTGAAATCACATATGTGTATATATGTAGAGTTACCTAAGACACATATTATAAATTTATCATAAAAAATTACATTAATGGCATTTTTTAGATTATTGCACGAAGGAGTTAAGGTCACAGGAAATAATAAAAGCATAATGAACATACCATATTCAAATCATATTTCTGCGCCAATTTAAATAAATACAATTAAAACATTTTTTGAGGAATATACGTAAATTATTTTAGGCAGTTTGTCGTTTGGACATATCAGAGTTAAAATTGCATTCTTCCGTCCGCAATAGGTATATATAAATCTATGTTATTCGAACAATCTAAAAATATAGAATGGATTACGAAATGCCTAAAAGCATCATATACAGGTTTATGTTAGCAATTAACATACTTATTAGTATGATGTAAATACATGAACATTTTTTATTCTAAATAAACACATGAATGAAGGTTCTTAAATACCCAATTAACAGTAGGCGTTTGGCCAGAAGAAATCAAATAAGAATTTTTCGTTGCTAGATTACGAATTATGAATTATGACTGAATTTTGTTAAATAGATGCAATGATGAAATTTTATTACTGATAATTATTACATTGATTTTAATATAACATCAAAAGAATTGGTTATCATTTGAATAAAAATTACGCAATGGTTACTAACGCATCGAAGAATTCTCCGTGTCTAATTTGTAGTTATTTACCTCTTAATGTTTCTTAATTTTCGCTTGTTCCCATTAAAATAAAACTATGTTAATAATTCCTTGAATAACAGGAAGTTGATTGCCTTGTGATAAATCTGTCGAGCTACCGGTGGGTGTTCAAATTTAAACGTTTTGCCCATTACGTGTGTCAGTATTGTTTATATTTATTGATGTGTATTGAGGTAGATTAGGTAGAGCACTTGTATATATATATACCATAAATACCGAATACTAAAAAAGGTTATATACAGAATAACGTAGCCCTAATTGGAAAAATTAAACCGTTTCATTGGAAAAAACTATATCAACAAATAATATTGCTAAATATATAATTTTAATAAATATTGTAAAGCCTACGTATATTTAATTGGCACATCCTTGAAACCTCGTGTGTCTAACGATTGAATTATAGCCTCTCACAGGCAGTAAGTAATAACAGTGACACGAATTCAGATAGCCATTACTGAAAGTAAACCATGCCATGCGCTATAGGAATCAGTCGGCACGTTGTTGCAAAATTCACACCTTATTGTATTTTTTTCGCAAAACAAATAAGTTTACAACGATCTTGATACAACGAAAAGAAATAGACGTGTACTCATAAGCAGTGATAATAAATATATGATAAGGTGTCGTTTGTATCACAGGTTAGAGCGAGTCAGGGCTGGCGGCCGCACCTTCAGGACCACTTTTACTTTTAAATCTGTTGTAGGGGGGCAATGTGTTCAGTTGCATGTGACGGCGAAACTCCTTCAGTATTGTATTTGGGCGCAACGCCACTTCGCGCCTCTTTGCGTATTTGTTCAATTAACACGTGCGTTTGTTACTAAGGCACCGGCCGGCTTGGATATATAATTTTCCTAATGTAAGCTTTTTACAAATATTTCGTATAAATTTTAAGATATCCTATTAAAATTAACATAAATAGTACTTTTTTCAATGAATATAACATAGAAAAAATTTTATTCAGCTTTTTAATTTAGGGAATTTATATTGAATATTAATAAAATTAACTTGCAATTGCTTTACATACGACTACATAGATATTTCGATGATATAATATATCTCCTTTGTGATATTCGATGTGGTTGTTAATTTGAAAATGTTACCAAATCTTCACAATGTAGTAGGCTTATATAATTCAGCTTTCGTATATTGGTATCAGAAAATTTTGAAAACTGGATTACATGTCTACGCAACGATGTTGAACTTTTGTTTTTTTTTAAGTTCCACTGACACATGCAGAAGCGAGGCTTGGTTTGGCTATTAATTAAAATATCAATTAAAAAAAATGATGAGTAAGAAGCTGTTTTAAATAATACATTAATTACTTAATGAAAGTTTTTATTCAAAAACTTTACCACATAATTAATTATAACAAAATGAATGTAGTTATAATTTGCTGTAATTCTATCAATAGTTTTGTACCAAAGAATTGCATACAGTAGCGCCTACTTCTATTAATGATAACAGAACGAATATCGGTAACAAGAAGTGAATATTGTAATAAACCTAAAATATAAAAGAAACTGTCTTAAAGTAATAAGTATTAGTTGGAACCGGTATTATAATAATATATTCTATTAATACCTGTACTTGTCAAGGTATCTATTATTTTCTTAGGCAACCTAAACACTGAGTAAATATAAACAATTTACTACAGAATGTGTTTACTAACATGAGAGAACAATGAAACTATAGCGGGAAGTTATTTCAAAGCCACCATGATCATAATTATCTGATTGCCGCGAATTCTAAGGCAGGCAATTCTTTGCATTATATAAAAGTGAAATTTCAATATGAGACAATGTGGAAAATTAGTAGTTGTTAAAAATCGAACGAGGATATGATAATTTCTAGCTTAAAATGCTTACTAGCCAAATAATTATAATATTTATTAAACCGCACATGACTGCAATTATATTGTATGGATCCTACACGAAACCTTATAAGAATGTTTATTCAGCGGGCGAGGGAAAAAGCTCGAAGTATCTGAGTACAGGTGTTTGTGTATAATCTATAGAATTAGGTGTTACTTTGCGGAGGTTCATAATACAAAAGTATTTATTATATAATTTTGCTATGATCCGCGATTAATTTACCTTGGATTATAGCAGTCTGTATACGATGAAATCAGGAATTGGACATCTGTAAAGGCACCAGCGTCACAGATATATTTAAATTCACGAAACTCAAGTGGCGATAGGATGACAAAAAAGGAGTACAAACTGACAGTCATATTGTCCTATGCCGATCCCTCATCGGCAAATGTTTATTATACCGCCACAGCTCGATGTCATAAACGTCGCTTTAAATTAGTGGATTCAAATGAAATTAAAACTTATGTTACCTCAAAGATACAAAATTAATATAATAATAAAATTATATTGCTATAATCTTCAACAAATGTATCAATAAGTTTTGTCGCGGATTGTAGTAAAATAATTTTATTATTACTTTTGTATTATCGATCTCCGCAAAGTGACGCTTAATTCTTAAATAAATTACTTAAGATTCAATCAAACTATCACGTCTTTCAACTTTAAGAATTCTTTTAGACTTTCTTTATACATAATAATAATATTTTGTCTAAATAACGTCTATTTTAATATAACAATAGATTGAAAATATTTTTTAGATTAAAGAATACCACCTTTATTTATCATCTGTTATATTTGCTAGGTTCATATATATTTGCTAGATTAGTTAAGATTCACGATTCTGAATTACTATAGTACTCTTTGTCTTTTGTTTAGATTATTAAAGTCAGCAAGTTTTTACGCTGTTAATTTTTTTTCAGATATTAAATAACGTTTACAAATATTGCCTTTTCTTATATATAAAATGCACGATAAAATGTTATATATATTCTATTTAAAAAGAATAACATACAATTTACTAAATAACTACTCATATCATTTCTTTTAGATACATGGTAAGTTTATTATCACGCTAAGCTGTGAATTTGACAAATTTCGTGATAGAACGTAATATGTATCTTCTTACCTAATATTTGCTTGATTAATATTATTTCCAAGGTTCATAAGATACTTTAGAATGTTAAACTAAGGTAACTTAGTTTCCGTTCAAATATTGTAGGCCTGTAGAATGTTGAAATAAAAAAATAATAAACTTTATTCTTACATATTATTTTATATACTTGCGATAACTAGTTCAGAAAAATTTTACATGTTAAATATTTTGTTTGGAAACGCACTTTTATTGGATGGATGAAGAACATGACTAATAAAATAATAAAATTTACTAAGAAATATTTTTCTTTTATAAGTCATTTTATTAAATCTGGATGAATTCCTATTCATAATTGATGATTTTCGTCTCAGACAAACTAAATTAGCGTATATAATTCTTAGATCTAAGAAATTTCACATAAAAATAAAGTCAAAACAGTACAAAAAAATAAAGAATATAAGAGTCCATCCTTATAAAAATAATTAAACTGCAATTGAAACTATACCAATACGATTAAGTTAACGAGGCGATAAATATGTTCTTTTCATTCATTTGCTACTTTAAATAAATCAGTATTGTGAGTAGATCATATAATTCCTGAATATTTAATAACTGCCACCGGTTTCACTCTTAAATTAGTTAGTAGTCTTTTTCATATCAAAATCAAAGTTTCCAATCGCAAAACTGCTTTGGTTTAACGTCCGTAAGTCCTTTTTATAAATCACAAATTTTATTTAGAATTTATTATGTACATACTGTTTTAAACGAATAAATATAGTGAAATCTGTTTGACATGAGTTATTTGGAGTATTTTGCCTAGTATTTTAGATAGCATTACTAACTGACTTGTTCAAACTTATATAAGAAATGCGGGAAAAACTTTTTAATGAGTTGTAACAAACGAATTTTAATATTTACTCTAATACTATAAATGCGAAAGTCCGCCTGTCTGTTACGATTAATTTCGTTTTCACGGTTAATTCATTTTACCAATATTGAAATTTGGCACGATAAAAGCTTATACACATGCCTAAAATATAGAAAAAACTTTTTTTTCATTAGGACATAGGAAAAAAATACATTATAGAGAGCTATAATGCAATGTGTGTTTTTTACTTAAGGGTTAAGTCGGTGCTAACGAAGTCGGGAGTATCACTTGTAACTATATGAGAGACTTTACGTTCATTAAAATTGTTCGAGTTTGACTCTACTATAGAAAGAGTAACTGCAGTGACGGCAACTATAACTAAACCCATAGGTATACATATAAACAAATATGAATAACGAAATAATAACATCTGTTTTATAACAGAAGTACTCTAGATACGAAATGTAATTTGGGGAAGGACGACTCACGGTTAAGTCACGTTTTCTTTAATCCTAACAGTTTTTTAAACTAGAACTGCACGCCTAGTTCTTTGTTTGTATTGTTACTAGCTAAAATTATTATTTTAATTATTATTTTTTAAATCAAATTTTCATAGTTTTATCTCAAACACTTGTTTATTGCAGGTCATGCAAAACGAATCCATTATTTCTTGATTTTTTTACAGGGATATTTGTGCATTTCGATTCGGTTCGGAGCTTAACCAGTAACTAACTATATTTAAGCATGTTTAACAGCAGTTCATATAATCAATAAAGTTTATTCACGCAGCTCAAATTGGAACGGATAAAAATCTTTGAGGTCAAACACGAGGAAGTTGGGACCACTTTTGTTTTAATATTTTTCATTTAACTACTGTTGAAATTGACTTCCGCATTTACCACTCACTCGTAAACTACTTTATACACTAACAATAGAAGAATATTAAATTGTTTCATTAAAGTTTTTCATGTTTAAAGAGTTCAACTGAGTCTCCTTAGTAAATAGGAGTTCTAAAGTAGTGGCCTTAAACCATCTCACGCTTTCCTTAGAGAGAAGAGTTTGAGATTTAAACCTGTCATGTCATATATAATACAGTGTGCTCACAAGTTTTAAATTAGCATTTACGGTATTAAGGTTATAATTTTTTTTATTATGTATGCATGTCTCTAGTGTCGAAAGAATAATATTTTTTTCGTTTGAATAAATATTAATATGCAAAATTTTTATATATGTAAGGTCAAAACATGCTTGTAAATCATTACTTTATGAAATTTTATAAGATTTTAAATTTTATAAGATTAAAATCGAAGAATAATCGATCACAATCAATGGCATATTTGCTGGCTTAATCACCACAAAACAAAAATAAGACACAAATGTGCAAATTTGTAAGTCATGTGTTGGAAACTGACGAAATAAGAAGAATTAGAAATAGAAATAATGATAAGAAAAATATATTATTATAAAGTTTCTACTACTCTTTTTAGCCGCTTTAATATTTCCCTATCTGCTCTATTTATCCTTATAATCTCCTTTATCAGAACTCCATTTTCCTAAAAGACTACTTTCATTCATACAATCCTTAGAAACGCAACAAAATAATTAGAAAAAGAAATAAAGATAAAGTTCTTATGTATTATCATTAGCTTATCAGTAGCTAATTAGTTTTTTTATGTTACTATACCTTTATGTTACCTAAACATGATCGATATTTGATAGAACTATTAAAGGGATGTTTATTGAAAACAATCTAACGTTACAAGTTTCGTCACTGTTATTATATTGATATATTGTTCATGGTACTGAATGGCCTATTAACAAGGTGCTTATCGAATACACTATTGTTTGTATCTTAGATAGGTTGAAAACAAAAATTTTACAGGTTCTTGATTGCAGGAATGTTCGTTACATCATTTTGTTAATTGGAATTGTTATTATACAAACCCGGAAGCGTTTCAACTAAATAATGCCGAAGCAACTATAACTATTTATAAATATTAAGTACGAGTAGCTGTGTTTGCAGGTTAGCCGCGGAAATCAGTGTGTCACAAACTTTAACTCGCGTAAATCCCGACCCAGCGGAAATTATAGAATATGAAGTTGCTCCATAGCGTCCTACACTTTCTAGTAAAAGCTCCATAAAAATCGGTTTAGCCGTTCCGGAGAATGTACTATTAAGCTAAACTTTCCTCAAGAAGTGCACTATCTTTTAGTAGAAACAGTAAAATTCTTTCAGTAGATTTTAAATAAATCGAACCCCAGACAGCTTTTGGGGATTTTGTTTTATAATAAGTATAGATAGATGTCCACGAAACTCAAAATACCTGTTGTACTGAAAGTACATCGCTATTAGACGAATTAACTATTTGCTCCACTTTTGTTTGTTTTTACGTATTACTTTGTGGAATTCCCTAAAACTAACTTAAAGATTAGGTTATTTGTAATACCTGATCGTAACACACGTGCCTAAAATTTGTTTTTATATTTTCTTATGTTATAAATGGTTTGGTTGCGAGGTGGTTACAGGCGATTACTTCTATTTTTATACTACTGGAATTAAGAAGGTTAATTGCTTAAAATTGCAAATTTTAATTTATAAAAATATTTACTTGTTTCAACATTATAGCAAAATAATTAGATTGGTGATACCTTAGGTGGTCTAATTATAGACCTTGTAGTATAGTAATTATATTCTACATATTATAATAGTAAGTTAGAAAAGATGGATAGATTAGTCAGTGACCCTTAGACTATTTTTTATATACGATCAAATCTAATTATAGTGGAAACAGGTTTTTCAATTATTAAACCATATATTATATTAAATTGGTATTAAAAATGTCTTGCAATTTTTGCAGTTTTAACACACTTATCAGCTTGGCAACTTTTCACTTATGAAATTATCTTCAAATTGTGTCTCCGCGATACCGACTTTATGGAGAAAAGACAACTTTTAAATTTGAATATAGTTAGTAGCTGTTCTCTACATGTGTAATAATGCCAAAATGACATAGAGATTTATTATTTTTGCTAACTTGTGATTGTCTGTTTCCACTTTATCTGGGATAGTCATATAGCAGCATTGTCCTAAACATAACGTCCCTAGGGCGTTAATATACATAACACGCGTAGGATCTTCCCAATAACCAAAGGCTATAGGGATATGTGCCCTTAGGTGAACCTCTTCGCCCGGGCTATTCCTCGCAGGCTTTAATGTCTCGGATTATATTCAGGCCATTATTAGCCTAGGTCTGGCCTATGTGGGCTAAACCTCGAGTGTTGATGGTCGGGTTATAGAACTGGGAGTGGTAACTCCGAGTTTGCTGTCTAAATCAGGATTTTTTTATAATATATGTATAAGCGATATTTGTTGATTTTATGCGATTTATAAGCTTCATTTGTATCAATTACATCAATATTGCCATCGGATTATCCGCGGAACCGTAACCGACTCACAGAACTTCGCATTTATAATTCTGTTACGGATTTACAATATAAATTCTTGATAATTTGGTTGATCATTGCATAAGTAAAACATATAAATAGCCGAAATTTTGTGTGTAACGTAACATTGGTAATATGCTAATATCTAGGCTGTGGAATTAAAATTAAAGACAATTAGTGTGCCTTTAATTCTGATTGTTATTTTAATGATGTTTTTGTTGGATTAACCAGATACTTCCCGATTCTCATTATAACTATTTACGTATAATTTTAATATTTGGAATCTAATTAAAGCAGATTTGGACACTTATTTTATCATATAATATAACATTGTACTATGCGACTATGACTCGATGATGTCGCGACTGTGTTATAAATGTTCTTTTAACGAAGATCTATATTTTGATAGCTAATTAAGTATCTACTTTAGTCTCCGGTAATAATACCGGTATTAACAGTTAGATTCTATTTTAAATCCATTACCCCCATTACTTTTTTATATGCCTTAGGGAGCATATTACATTGTCCGTACCGATTATTGTCACTAAAATTAAAAATTAGAAAATTATCTAGAATTATCCTAAGATATTTATTATTTTCTCCCACACCAGTTGGCCCGTTTGTAAATCAGATTTAAGTTGCCCTAATTTTTGACTGATAAAAGAAACATTGCTGACTGGACGACTGCGATATTTATTTACTACAAAATTTACTTTCTTCAACTTTACTTTTTCCAAAAACAATCAAACTTTTTCCCCGTCAACTTAAGTGTTAAATACCCTTAATTATATACTGTTTATTTTTTTGTTTCTATAGGTAAACTAGGTTTTTTTCCTATAACAGCTGCAGTTGTTTCAAATTTCATAAATAAAGATGATTTCAGAACATTAGCCGTAGTAGACAAAAAGACAAACAGGCAGACTTTTGCATTTAGAATTTTACGTATGGATTGGCGACCGTAAGCCTGTACCGACAAACAATCACGTAATTAATAATAAATTATGCACAACTTATAATAATTTCGAAGTACATTTGATGATAATCGCTTTAATTAAATTTTAAGATAATAGTTATACCCTACTTCAATTTTTTTCAATTCAATTATTATAACAATCATAAAAACATGATGGCAAATCAAGTTATAACTTTAACGACGGATATCGGGAAAAGGAATCAAAATTTTTACATAGATATATTTACTTAAAGGTTTCAAACCTTTACATTTTTTTAATTAAATTCCCAAGAATGACATCTTCGGTTATGCAGTCATTTTTGTAATTATGTGTAACCTCTTTTAAATGGTCCGTATTTTTATATTTTACAATGTAACTTTTGGCAATCGATATCAAAACGAAACCACATTTAATATAATAATAATACCTTACATACGCTTAAATTAATATAAAATTGTCAAGAACTTTATATCCTTTATGAAATAAGCTATTAACCTAGTTCAATATATTGATATTTAACTACAGTGGAAAGGATGAGCGCAAACATTTGATTCTGTCTTATATATGGGACACTTACACACACGGCTGCTCGTCTCAAAAGTTAGTACCTTCATACTGGTGTTATATATAAAAAAAACAAGGCCACATAGTCAATAAATTTGTTTATATAGAATGTGGGCCTTCGGCGGAAGCTGAACCCGCGACCCGCAGAACTGAAAATAGGATTACTGCCAATTGCGCCAACGGACCAGTCCCGTTGTTTGACCCGGGGCAGTTCAGTGTTTACTTAACATAGTTGTATTTTATGTAAAAAAATATATAAACACGACAACAAAATATGAAAACACCTAACAAATTTTAAATAAATATCTAATGTTATTACTAAACAAAATAATCATACTAAGAAGTATTATACTTCTAAATATGGATATAATTAACAAATAATTTTAAGTTGAGCATTTAAAACTAATTGTTATATTTAATTATATCTCATTGTGGAAATATATGTTTAATATATTTAATTAATGATTTTGTTTAACAAGGAACCTGATGTATCTACTCGTGATTGAATATATAACTTGTATCAGAGCGATTTAATTATTTAACAGCCTGATGACGTAAATTTTGTCCTGAAAAAGATTTAACTACATATTTTAGGTTTTTTCTAAGACTAAGGAAATCTTTACACTTTTCTGAAGTTTTTGGAAATGTTGATATCTAGGTCTTATAATTAAAGCAGCACTATTGACTGTATCACATATATACTCGTAGCAAGCAACCGTTAAATTTATCTTCTACCTTGTGATGCAGTAGTCTTATGGCTAGCGGCATATACTCAGTTCGAAAAAAAAATTATCTTTGTTCCCCATATACAAATAGATCTAAGGAATCCAATAATGTCTTCACTATACTTCTTTATTATACTTTATTTTTTATGGTATGGCAAAAATGTGTCCGCGTAGGAATAATTGTATTTTATATTATTTTTTTTGTTTTTATTAGTAAGAGCTGCTGTATCTCATATCTTATCAATCATAGCATGCCATAACTACGTATAATAAGTGGTGCAATTGTACTAATGATAAATGAAATGTATGTAAAGGAATGATGAAAATATAATTCTTCTTCTTTCTCCTACCCTTATCCCACTCTAAGTGGGGTCGGTACAACATGTTTTTCTCTTCCATTCTCTTCTATCATTCGTCAACTCTGGCGCTACTCCTTTTATATGCATGTCATACTTCACACAGTCCAACCATCTCTTTTTAGGCCTTCCTCTAGTCACATATCCATCCACATTCATACTCAACACTCGTTTGATCACATGATTTTCATCCCTCCTCATTACATGTCCATACCATCCCAATCTTGCACCTCTCATCTTTTCTATAATGGGCGCAACTTTCAGACTTCCCCTTATATATTCATTTCTTATTTTATCAAGTCTTGTCACACCACACATCCACCTTAACATCCTCATCTCATTTGCATGTACTCTTCTTTCATCCATCTTTTTCATTGCACAACATTCTGATCCATACATTACGACAGGTCTTATGACCGATGTATAAATTTTTCCCTTTAGTTTAGGGGGCATTCGGGGGTCACATATTGTGCCTGAGACCTGTCGCCACTTCATCCATCCTGCATTCATTCTATTCCTCACATCGCGATCAATTTCACCGTTCTTTTGGAAAAGCGAACCAAGGTACCGGAAGTCGGAGCAGACTGGCAAAACAACACCATTTAAGGTTATTGGGGAAAAATTGGAGAGACCACTGAAATCACACTGCATGTGTTCAGTTTTGGTCAGGTTGATCTTTAAACCAAAACTCTCCAATTTCTCTTGCCATTCTACAAATCTGCTCTGAACCTCAACTGCATTTTCACCGACAATCACAATATCGTCGGCAAATAGCATACACCAAGGAGCCTCCTCTTGAATATGAGCAGTAAGTGCATCCATCAATAAGAGAAATAAAAAGGGACTTAAAGTCGATCCCTGGTGTAAGCCTACAGACACATCGAAATTGTCAGTTACTCCGGCTTCAGATCGGACATGAGTACTAGCTCTGGCATACATGGAATATACAATCCGTACATACTTCCCAGGCAGGCTCTTTTCTTTCAAAATCCACCACAGAACTTCACGGGGAACACGATCGTACGCTTTTTCTAGGTCAATAAAAACCATGTGCAGGTCCTTACGCGCATGTCGATATTTCTCACATAGCTGGCGTAAGGCGAAAATAGCGTCCGTCGTGCTCCGCCCTGGCATAAAACCAAACTGGTTCTGCGTTATCGTACACACTTCTCTCATTCTTCGCTCTATCACTTTTCCCCAAATTTTCATACTGTGTGACATGAGCTTTATCCCTCGGTAGTTGTAACATTCTTGCACATCCCCCTTATTCTTGAAAATGGGTACCAGCGTACTGGTTGACCACTCTTCTGGGATTGCTTCTTCATGTAACAACTTGTTAAAGAATAAAGTCAGCCACTTCCATCCATCCCCTTTTAAGTACTTCCACGCTTCAGCCGGTATGCCATCCGGCCCAATCGCTCTCCCACTTTTCATACCCTGCACTGCTATTCTAACTTCATCTTCATTCACTTCTCTCACTATACCTAAATTAATAGGTAAATTTTCTAACTTTCTGCTCCAATCGTTCTCTTCATTCATTATTTTTTTTAAATAATCCTTCGAACGTCCTTTTATATCTTTATCATTTGTCAAAATCTTTCCTTGGTCATCTTTTATACATTTTACATGCATAATATCCTTTTCACCATTCTCTTTCAACATTCGTCTATCGACTTTTCATGCATTTTATCCTTCATATCTATCATTTTATCTACAACTCTGCTTTGAAATTCTCTTCCATATTCCTCTTTCTCAAGCATATACCACTTAATCCTGGGTGGAGGCTTTGGCTTGTATATTTCTACTTTTACTGAAAGTTTAACCTCCAGTAAAAGTAACCTGTGTTGGGTCACTAATGGTTCGCCAGGAATGACTTTACAGTCCTTAGCCCCCAACAAATTACTCCTCCTCAGAAGGAAGTAATCAATCTGGGTGCTGTGACTGCCGCTTTTGTAGGTTACCAGGTGTTGGTCATTTTTTTGGAAAAATGTATTGGCTATTGCCAGATCGAAGGCACAAGCAGCTTCCATTAGTGTTTCTCCCTCAAGGTTACGTGTACCAAACCCCCAACCCCCATGCACTCTCTCATACCCTCCATTCAGTCTAATGATGAAAATATAATTAAAGAATTTAAATATTATCAACTTTGTTGGTAGTTGAAATAAATTAAAAAACTAACTGTAAACTTCAATTGACCCTCAGTCGTAATAATTTATATAAAATGTACACTGGATACATTTTGGTGTCTTTCGCTCACTTGATGCCGAAGTAAATGCATGAGTCGCCCGAGTTCCTGCAGACATAAGTTTGCACCTCAGCGGCATCCATAGAGTTATTACTTACTATATTTTAGGGGAGCCATATGCAGGCCTGTAGGTAAGTGATAGTGACAAATGAGAGGGAAAATAAAATCGTATACTTCATCTGTCTTATTACACATAAAAAAGAGAGACAGATAAATCACCCTCATTTGCTTTTTCTTTATTTCTCCTTATTGTAATCTGTCACATTTTAGGCTAGCTGTCTGACTCTAAGTATACTAACTCTATGGAGAAACCATTTTTGCCAACATGATCTAATTGAAAAAGTGTTGCTAAGAAATGGTATAAACATAAAAAGTTTAATCCGTAAGCATTAAAAATAATTTTATGTAATTAAGTAAAAAAACAAAGTTCACGAAATATGTAATTTTTAAAAGTATAAATAGAAATGTTATTATAGTTTATACAAGTTCTATTAGACCGAGCTCAGTATTTTCGCAATCTACGAGCGATTACACCATATTAATATTTCTAATACTTCAATAATTACACCTGAACAAAAACTAAGTTGAGTCACCTTGACGTCATGTCCTTATACGCTGAATAATTGACATTTGCAATCAAATTAATAATAATTACATTTTTGGCCACATAAACTACATTACTGGGATAATCTACACACTAAAATATATGGGATTGAGGAATATAAAAATGTAACATACACATTGCCACATTATTGTTTGGTGTTGTAAAATCGAAAGTTCCGCCGTATTTACATAATAAGCTTCGGTGGGCATATGATGAAAGTAGTGATACGCGACGCGCTGGTACCTAAAAATGGCATCCTTACCGCACAGCTTCTTTCAAGGGTAGCTTTCATTACGCCGTAACCAAATGCTGGAATAACCTACCGCTCTCTTTGCGAAAGTGTATTATAATGGCCAATTTTCGTATTAAATTCAAATTACACTTATTGAGCCTTCAAAAACTGTCTAAACGGTTATTTCATGTGAGCCTTTCAAACTTATGTATTTTTGATTTATAACTATTTTATTCATATTTCATAACTTAAACTTGACAATGCAACTGTTTTAATTTATTTGATTTATTTAATTTTCTTTAATTAT
This sequence comes from Morpho deidamia, assembly GCA_947086505.1. Classification (NCBI taxonomy): domain Eukaryota; kingdom Metazoa; phylum Arthropoda; class Insecta; order Lepidoptera; family Nymphalidae; genus Morpho; species Morpho deidamia. The sequence continues at coordinate 8,389,258 of CAMTZC010000007.1, read as the reverse complement.
TTCTGTTTATGTAATAATTTTATGTGTTATATTTGATACCTCTAGTTTACACTTCGTTTTATTTTTATGCTTATATTTGTTATTATGTCTGGTTTTAATTACCTTTATATTTATATTAAACTGGTTTCTGTTATATCACTCGGGTAGCAGCTGAAAACCTGCGCCGTGTGTTATTAGCCCTAGCAATGACATGCGGCAATGCTGAGCTGTAATTTTTCTGTAAATTTTTAATTGCAGAATAAATATTTTTCATTTCATTTAACTACCACCTTGGAAATATCATGTAACTTGGTCAGTTTTCCAAAGTGATTGTAATACATGGCCTTGTTTTGCAGACTATATACTCTTACTCCAACACTGATCAACAAGAATTGACTAATAATTTGCATACTTTAGAGAACAATTTAATATTTACGCTAGTTTAATTTAAAGTACGGCCAACGAATATAAAGAATAAAATATTTAATTGTGCTTAGGCTTACTTAATATAATTGGGGCAATATAATTTTAAATAACATAAAACAGCCTAAATTACAGAAGTATAATAAATAATTAAGCGGAAATTAGCAAGTATTAGCCCAATAAAGTAAATTAATGATACTGTTAACTTTTTTGGTTACGATTATAAATTTAGGCTTATAATTGTACTGCCTAAAAACGTTAATATATTTAATGAAAACTATTATATTGCTGGAATAATGACAAGATTTAACTTAGACTAACTAAGTCTCAAATGAAACTGGGAAGTATTATATAATAAGTAAACTAGCTGCAATTAGATCGCTATGGTAGCATTCGTGAATTTTGTGTAAAAGATTTAAGAACGGATTCTTAAACATTTGTGAACAATCGCTTATAAATAAGAATTAAAAAACAAAAAATAATTTATACAACAATATATTTTCGAAGCACTATAAGAGTCACTGTCTTCAATTTCCCATACGCATTAAGTTCATGCCTTAACCTTTCCTATAAATTACTCTGTGTATTGGAGAAAATGACATTAAAATCTGTTTAGTAGTTTGAGTTTATTTCTGAAGGAAAGAGAGACTGATACGGCCGCTTTCTTATATTATAATATGTAGTGATAAAGTTGGCCTGCGGCAATGTGATATCATACTTTATAAATTCTTCAATATGTCCTTGTTATAAGCACTTTGACGAATAACCAGGTTTATTAAAACAAACGTATATTTGCTTAAGTCACTAGAATAATAGAACTAAATAAATTAGAGATATTTCATACAACATCTCTATTTTAAATAATCATATCATTTTGAAGAAGAAAATGAAAAATAACTATTTGAAATTATTTGCTTTGAATACGTAGAACCTTGCGTGTCGTTCATCTTGCTTAAAGGCTGACATACGGACAGCATAAGTGGCTTAGTGACATTTAAATTAGACAAATTGTGCTTCTTGTATTCTATGTTATATTAGCCATAGGCATTGTTAATATTTGTATTATTGCACATAAATTGTATCCCGAAGGGAGTAGTTATATTTAATATAACGGCCATGTATACTTATATAGTAATTACGCTAGTGGGTTGGTTTATTTATCATGTTCGAATGGAAATTTGAACATGTGAATTTGCAGATTCTTAAAGAGGTAAAAAGGCTTAGAATTATATCTAGACGGATACAGTATTATTATTAATGATCTTACCTCAAGCATTTCATGCCTAATATTATGATCCTGTATAAATTATTATAACTAATGGGCGCCAAAAAATTTAGAGAAGAAAGCTAAAATAGACACATCAACGCGCGGCGGGATCTGCTAGTTTTATCGTCGTGTTAACCTGCTGAAAGCTCAATGAATAGGTACCCCGAATGAGCCTCGAAACTAGTCAGAATAACCCGATAAAATAAGGCGAGATAGCTGGTTTCTATACATAAACTATGAATATCACTCACGATAGTTTAAAATTAAATATTGCTAGTTTTCTATTAAATAACAACACAACGTGAGAAGGTAATGATTTACATAAACGGAAATTGTTCTTGGTAGTTCCAGTAGGTACTTCAGACATCATTCACTTACTATCAGGTTAAGATATATTCGTAAAGCTTCCTATCCTATCCTAAAAAAGGATTAAACCTATTTTATACAATTATTATAATAGAGATAATATAAACTGTACAATTACGAATATTGTCTTGTCTAGTCTTTTCGGATTAAAAAAATTAGTGAATTGTTTATTATTATTTCCTTCCTTTTTTTTCCATCATCCCTTTTTTTTTTTTTTTCATTTTCTTTTTGTTACTCATAGGTTGGCTGGTAGAGATCCCTTTTAGGGATAAGTCCGCCTTTTTTTTATACAATAAAGAAATAAATAAATAAAATTATTATTTTCTTCTATTGTTTTCACGGAGAGCCAGGGTGTACCAGTTTATTCGCAATGGAATGTGTTATTAGCAGGTCTTAGTTGCAGAGCGTAGATGGTGACCTCGTTGCTTCAACTTGTACACGGTTTGTTAAGTTATATATAAAATTGTGGTCTTATTTAAACATATTTTTAAATGTGTATGAAAAAATAAATGTGAACAAAATTATCATGCAAAAGTGCACAACATTTATCGTATCTATACATATTATAAAACAAAGTCACCAAAAGTTGTCTGTATGTATGGGTTCGATTTTCTCAAAATCTACTGAACGATTTTTGTACGCTTTTTATTAAGTGATGGTACAATTCTTGAGGAAGGTTAAGGTTAATAGTACATCTGCCGGAACGGCTAAATTTTGATGGGACTTTCACTGGAAGATAGAAGAGTTTGTGGACCAATATATAGGTTTTAGGATTCCCGCAGGTCGGGAAACTTACTTCGGAAACTGGAATAACTATGTGACATATTAATTTCTACACGGGGGAACCAGCAAGCATGTTTTATTGTATAGAGAAATGAATGAATCGACAGAAACTTCTAAAACAAAAATATATTTGATTGTTAATTTTTATATCTATGTGGACGATTCGGTCTCTACTCTGACTTGCTACTTTTATTTACCTAGTTACTTATTAGCCTTATTACGTTGGGTTCCCGGTCCGAAATGCATTTTATATTATCCAAATTGCTTCTAGCCTGGTCTGGTAGAAGGTCTTAGATAGTTACCATCCAATCGTCAAAACCTTACAACTTCGTGTACTATCAGATAAATCAATAAGCACAAATCGTGTGTTAAAAAAACAATATATCTGTACTCGTATTTTATTGCTTATCTATTTTTTTAATTGAGATATCAAACTATCATACTAAGGCATCGTATATCCCATTGTATTTAATTAGTTCCGAAATTCTCAAAAGTCAAATTGGAGTCATCATTTTCTTGCCATATCCCACTCTAAGAGGGGTCGGCACAACATGTTATAAACATGTTATCACATGATTTGGCTACGTGTTTTACGACCGGCCGCCTGCCTGACGTCAACTTACCTTAGTCGCCTTTTACGACACCTCGGTAAGAATCCTTTCTTATGAGGGTGGTCTATTATATTCTGCCGGATACCACAATATCAATGAGGATAGTACTTATAAATAAGAAATATATAATTCTATCCCATCAAAATCATTACGTGTCTTTCAAATGTTACTATAGTCTGAGTAAGCTCGGGAGACAACTATTTAATGAATCACCTTTATTCACCTTTGAATTAATATTACTCCACTTAACTCGAGTTTCACTGTTCTTTATAAGTGATTAACTCTTTAATAATGCCACGCGACGTGATTTATGTCGCTACATAGATAAGCTTGACTACAACCGGAAAATCAAGTTACAATTTTCGATACTGCAACATTTAGTGCTCAAGTAAGGACTTATAACCATATAAAATGGTCAATCAATGGGTTTGGTGTGGGGAGGAATTTGCCAATTATATTAGGTCCTTACATATGAAATTGGCGTTTTCTATGGGAGGAACATAAAGTCGTTTTTTTTTAATGAAATATATTTAATTAATCAAAGTATGTACCATTGCTATGTATGCACTTTTGCCATCTCATAGGTAGTTCATTGATCCCCTTAGTAAAAAAACCATTCGGGCGGGAATCAATAAAATCTTTGAAGGCGGTTTGGACTGCCCCATCGGAGTTGAATTTTTTTCCTTGCAAGTAGTTATGCAAATTGCGAAAAAAATGGTAATCTGTTGGAGCAAGGTCCGGAGAGTACGGTGGATGTCTAAGACATTCTAATTGAAGCTCCTCTGATTTGGTAGCCGTCTGTTGTGCAGTGTGTCGTCTAGCGTTGTCCTGAAGCAGCAGTGGCCTAGAGCGATTGACCAGCCTCGGTTATTTAGCAGCTAGCTTTTCCATCATGGTTTGCAGTTGCTGACATTAGATATCTGCCGTAATCGTCTGGCCAGATTTAAGAAAGCTGTAGTGAACGACACCGGCACTAGTCCACCAAACACTTACAAGCAACTTTTTTTAGTCAATTTTCGCTTAGGACAGGATTTGGCTGGTTCGCCAGGGTTCAGCCATTGCGATGAGCGCTTCCGATTATCGTAGAGGATCCACTTTTCATCACAGGTAATGATTCGATTTAAAATTCCTTCATTATTGTGCCGGTTGAGTAACGTAACGCAGCAGTCGACGCGCGTTTGTCGGTTTGCTTCACTCAATTCATGAGGTACCCACCTTTCAAGCTTTTTCACCTTCCTAATTTGCTTCAAGTGGATTAGAATAGTTTTATCACTAACACCGGAGCCTGCAGCTAACTCGGACGTGGTTTGCGATGGATCCGCTTCCACAATAGCCTTTAATTCTTCATTATCAACTTTGGTCTCCGGCCGTCCACGAGGCTTGTTCTGCAGGTCGAAATTTCCAGAACGAAAACGTTGGAACCAAAAACGCACTGTGTTTTCTTTTGCGACACCGTCACCATACACATCATTAATCCTTCGAGCCGTTTCTGCAGCACTGGTGCCACGGTGGAACTGATACTCGTAAATAACGCGATATTTCATGTTTTCCATTTTGTAAACAGAGTGACACAAAGAAAAAAACAAAAGAAGAAAAAACAAATGAATTAGGTTGACCGACAACGCTGGTATTGCTATCGATAGGGTCAGTAGGTAAGGTAACTGCCTGCTACTATGCCCAGTGCTGGGCTAAGTCCTCCTCTCTCCGATTTTGGAGAGACGGATTGGAGCTAAGACCAACCACGCTGCTCGAGAGCTGATTGGTAGGTTACACAAATCCCTAGAATTCTCTAGAGATATGCAGTTTTTATCACGATGTTTTCCTTCACCAAAAAGCGTGTGATAAATTGCAATTATCAATTAGAGATATAAGTTTTATTTGAAAAACTCATTGGTGCCTGCCCGGGGTTTGAACCCACGATCATCTCTAGAGAGTCGCAGGGTGTTACCGCTAGGCTATCACAGCTTGTAATAGGATATATTGTAATATGGGATAGCATCAGTCATGTTATTATATTTTTTTCTTTAATGCTGATACTTCTAGGAGTAGTGACGGGCAGGATAATAGCATATTCGCATACAGAATGAAAAATAGCAATTATTCACAAAGTAGACCTACAAAGATATGTTTCGTTAGCTGCTACGACAATATCAAGTAAATTTGTTTTTAATTTTATTATTTAAAAACAATATTAAAAATTTTTTTTTTTAAAGTCGTCCGTCTAAACAGCTTTAAATTAATAAAATGTGTATTCGATTTAATAAGTGAGCTTGTTCTAATTCTTTTCAAAGACCGCTTAATCCTTGAATAAATAATAATGTAGCTTAGATCATGCTGATTATCTTTACACTAAAAATTTAATTCTTTATTATTCAAATGAAATGAATTATTTAAATAATGTACTTTTTAATAATATACAACGTGATTTATAAAGAAGTCTCTATGAACTATAAAGATTCTAGTTCCGTAATCGATCGTAAGCAGTCTGAAAAAATTTAAACTATTTTCGTCTTTATTTTTACTACATCAAACTAGTCGTGACCTTGATCTACTGATGCAAGCAACTTACTCATAAAACCGTTAGTTTCGGAGGGTCATTGTCACTTTTACTAGACGTTATGTAAGCGCACATAGTTTCATAGTTAAAAATCTCTGACGTGATTAAATAACGTGATTACTTTCACACCAGATATTTTTGTTGTTGATTACCCTATATTGATAACTTCTATTTGTTTTTGGGGCTTGTATAATTAAGCTTATTTTAGGCATAAAGATCAATAATTGAAGAATTTTGCTGTGATATTAAAAATAAAAAAAATATAAAATATATCATTCCATAATGCGTTTTATAGATATATAAAACGCATTATGGAAGTCTAGATGCTTCAAAGGTGTTAGGAAATATCATGTATTCATATATGTTTACAGTTGTGAAATATGTTACTTACCGGATCTAGATATATTTAAAATAAAGTTGTATGATTCATATTAAACTGCTGAAATAGTCTGTTATCATCTATTACACCAATATTATACAAGATAAAACCTCCTTATTTACGAATCGTAATATTTAATGGGTAATTATTATTAACAGTTTATGTAAAATTATGTTATCATAATAATCAATAAATTTCTTCTGATTGGCAGATTCCAATGGGACTGCGAACTTTGTTGCTATGCGCCTGCCTGGCCGGGGCGAGCGCAAGTCTAGAAGTTGTCAACCAGTGGAGTTTTCTGCAATTCGACTTTCCGCCGGATCCGGTGTTACTAGAGAAATTCCAACCTGAAAACACTGTACCTACTGGCTTGGAAATCGGATGGGATAGACTGTATCTTGGAATCCCCCGACTACGTGCTGGAGTTCCGGCAACATTAGCGTGGGTGCCGCGATCCCTCCCACCTGGTGTCAGCCCGGTTCTACAGGTATTTTCTACATTTCCTTTATTATATAACTTTACATCTGTTGTGTCACTTTTCGTATCTGATTATGAAAAGTTGAATATTTGTTTAATAAATTATATCTTTTTATAGCGCTAGCGGAGCTGTGTGATTTAGCATAATTTAATTTCATATAGAAATGTGAATAGATGTAAAATTTATGCAAGATGTGAGCTAAATACCTGTAATAAAATAAAATATTCTTTGTATATTGTTTGTCCTATCAATGCCGAATGACACAGTTGATTCTTGCCCCAACATAAAATACTGGCGAATCGGAATATGGAGAAGAAATAAGATTTTCTTAATAATTTTCATGGAAATTTAAGAAAATAAATAAAGGTTGTAATTCTATGTTTTTCTAAGAAATTATTTTATTTTAGATAAAAATATAGAATACTACTATAAATATATGACCATATATATATACCTATTTTGACTTGAGGAATTTATATGCTTTTATATTACTATTTTTCTACGTAAACGGATATACATAAAACAACTTTCACGATCCGGTAGGCTTTTGGACGAAAGAGAGACTCGTTTTATGAGTGTAATAAAAAAGAAACCTAAGCCTTTTTAGACCACTATATATATATATATATATATATATATATATATATATATATATATATAGAGAGAGAGAGAGAGAGAGAGAGAGAGAATAGAATATATATATATAGAAATATAGAATTCTATATATATAGAATATATTTGATATATATCATACATATCAAATATATTCTTGAACAGGTTTTTTTTGTATATGAATATATGGCTACTAGTACACATACGGTTGTCGGTCCCCAAAGTAACTTTATACTTGTGTTAAGGGTGACGGAAAACTATAATATAACTTTAAATGAATACACCCAGACTCCAAGAAGCAACAAATTGTTTTTAGACATTATTGCTCCTCTTGCCGGGTTCGATTCCCCCAACCCGGCCTCGCCACCCCTGAGCTGAATTTATTGCCTCGTGTGCTTATGGGCCAGTTAGGTTAATATAGTCGGGCCAGGTTAATAACTCACATTGTGATGCAATATAAGCTTTATAAAATTGTAATATAAGAATTTTGTTGATTTCCTATTATTTCTTAATATACCCGGTTAAGAAATATGCTCAAGGCATCTATCAGATTGCATAAAAAGTTTCGTATAATATTATACATTAGGATTAAAATGTTTGTGCTATGTAAATTTCTTTGTGTCGAGTGCAGCATTGTATCTTGTCATGCATCTCTTATCTTAACATAATTTTGCTGCAATAAATTCTGCTTACATGCTATATCATTTTGTCGGTAAAATGTGTTGTAAGTACGATTTTATTTAATTATTGCCTTATGTATTTTTAATGTTTAAAGTTAAATTTGAACCACTTCCCGATGTCCGATTGAGATGAAATTTTACATATTGGCCCAGTCCCGATGACAATGCACGTTTATGATAAGCATGACCTGATGCTGCTATGCTATTAACAGTAGACATGAAGTTTTGTGAAAGCTCTTTTTTGTGGAAAAACGACAGAAATTATTATTTCTTGTCCTATAATTAAAGCCTTTCATTATACCATTAATATTCTTATCGCCAATCTTTTTTTACATAATAATTTAGTTTCGATAGAATGTTGCCATATATGATTTATATAGGAGTTTATTCTTGCCTCTCTTATTATGTGTTGGTACACTCTCATTATCGGCCTGCCTATGCCTCACCTACTCTAGTATAGTGAGTCTATGAATATAATACTCCAATCTTAAAAAATCACTACACACCTTCACTATCACGAACTCAACAATCGTTTCGCCCCGCAACCGAAACATCGCGGATTATAACAAAATAATTTCATGTTTACTTTTCTATTATGGATATTACGCGTGACTTTGTGGAGACCCAAAGTAACGCCTAATTCTATAAATTACTCCAACCTTATGTTATAAATTCCAAAGTCTGCCTATCGCATTGTCTGTCTGTTAAGTTGTCGCGGTTCAATTTTAATAAAATTTAGCGCAAACAAATCTTAATCATCGGGATATAGGCTAAAAATCTCGTTTTCCCTACGCGAACAGAAGAACAAACACACATTGCATAATTGACAGCGTAACGTACTTAAACGTTTAAGTTGGCGCGAATGAAGTACCGAGTACCACTAATATATTAATACTTGTACGAACTAGTAAGCCGTAGGGGATTATGTACGGTTTGTAAGTTGTAAATGGCTAGTATAACATAATATGTTAATGTTTTCTTCTCAATGACAGCTATGGCGTTTCACTCTGATTACACTTGCAACCGGTTTTTGTTTATTTTTAGTAACGAATGAGAAGAATTTCATGTTACATAATTTGACCGCGTAAAATTCGGATTCATTTGACACGTGAGCATTAAAGTGTACTGTAGACACTTTCTGGTAATAAAAGTAATTGAATGTTGAAAGATCAGGTAACATATTTCAAATAATATTGTCTTAGTGTCTTACCCTTAAAGTTGGTTAAATTAAATACAGTCCCTGTGTAGGTCGTGAGTTGGGGCCTTACAGAGAACAGGATCGGTATTGCACCATTACTTCGCTTTCGATAGTGCAACATTCAGGCATTTGCATTGTGATTTAGATAATTACTATTATCGTGCCGTTGAACTATATAATAATTTTTGACTTTTAAATTATTGTATTAGAATTATCTTAATGAACAATTGTTGTTTGACAGACTACTTTTTATAGGAGACTTAATCAAACAAATAACGGTGCCGAACTCTGAGCTGCAGGCCCTCTGCTGCATGAACTCTTATTGCGACTCAATTGAAGACGTAAACGAAATTGTTTTGCTTTTTCATACCCTGACTTCTAAAACACACAGACTTTAAGTCGTTGCCGAATGAGCGTTTGGAATTCGTGAGTAAAAGTGTGAGTGTGAGACAAAAAGAGACAGAGTTATCTATAGTTCATATAACGTTATCCTTTTCAAACATTACGACTCCAATACAATCCACATTTCATAATACGAAAAGAAAGCGGTTCGTGATTGTCGTTTACGTCTTCAATTGAGTTGCTATAAGAGTCCATGGTAGGCCTGCTGTACTGTCTAGAGAATAATGAGATAATGTTAAAAAAATAATGTCATGTGTAATTTCTTTATAAGCCAAATAAAGATAAATGACAAAGATTCCTACGTGAATGTGGCTAGGTTACAAAATATTTAGTGTGTCCGACCTCGAGGCGTGGGCGTACGATTGTATCTCACACGAAGTAGGCAGTTCACAATTGCTATGAGAAAGCGTGAAGGGCAGTAACGTAGTGGCGGCCTTGGTAAACTCCATTGCGGCTTTATAAATGCTATATAGTACATATTATCGTCGCTACGGTCCATTATGCGTTAAGAAGGCGCCAGGCGGCAAATTTACGCATTATTGACCGTTTCAAGTATATTTTAGTTTTATAAATAAAGGCACCAACAGATGTGTACATAAATTTGTAGTTAAATCGGAGTGAAGTAAGCATTTTCAATATATTATGATAAGGGTAAAGTAAAGTAAAGTATCAGCCTGTTACAATCCCACTGCTGGGAGTAGGCCTCCTCTCTCCGTTTCTGGAGAGAAGGGTTGGAGCTAAGACCTACCACGCTGCTCCAATGCGGATTGGTAGGTTACAAATATCTCCAGAGTTCTCTAAAGATATGCAGGTTTCCTCACGATGTTTTCCTTCACCGAAAAGCGTGTGATAAATTGCATTTATCAATTAGACACATGAGTTTTAATAAAACTCATTGGTACCTACCCGGGTTTGAACTCGTGTTCCTCTCGGAAGAGTCGCACAGTCTCACCGCTGGGCTATCACAGCTTGGGTATAAGGGTATTTTTTTCGTATTCGTAGAAAACTCTAAGGCGTTTTAGTACATATGTTATTTGGCAAATAATTAACACAAAAAAGGAAAAAATTGTCAATTTCCTGGATTATGATTTGCAATTTCTAGAGCCACTCAAAATTAGAACTGATTGATTTTAGTTTATGACTTAGCTGTAATAATTAATCTTATGGTTAGAGCACGTATTTTTACGGTCTATAGGTTATAGTTTCAAACTCAACCAAAAATTACAAATTTATTAATCGCTGAAAATTAATTTTAATGTTTTTATTTCAAATGTTTCTATTAATGAAAATGTTTTTACTAATCGCGCTTTTAATAACATTTTGCTATGAGGTGAAGGAAAACTAAAATTAAACGAAAAATGCATTTTTATGCTGTCTATTGGTATTATGTGGGATTTTATATAGGTCGAAAAGGTTAAGTAAACCAAAATTTGTATTTAGTTGAATGGTCTTTTGGAAAAAAGGTAGATGAATATCAGTAATATAAAAAAAGGCAGCATAAATTTTAGTTATTATAAATAGTTATTGGCAATAGGAATTACGACCTTGTATTGTACGTGTCGATTTAAACAAGTTTATGTATGAAATTCGTTTAGAGCTTATAATACCTATTAAATTTTCAAATGTAGTTGTCAAAAATTATTTATATTACAATGCTTTAGTGAAAGACGCTTTCTTTTGCTGTCTAAAGTATACTTAAATACAAGAGGTCGTTTTACAAAGGAGGATATGCAGCTTCTACCCACCACTCTATTCCATTACGGGTTGGTATACTACCCAAATATTTTTCTGTGATATCTTATTAGTTATTAGTGCCTGACCGGGGTACCGTTAAACTGTTTCAACACGTTTAGTTAATACTTAATTAGATAAATCAAAATACAAATATTTTAATTACGCCACTAAGTTGTATCTGTATAATATATATTAAAATAAATTGCAATGTACGCTAAATTACCATTCAACTAATGGCTGCACTCGCTTGATAAAATCAGGTTTGTTTCTCAATTTAAAATAGACTAGTATAAAATTGCAGTTCACACGATACGGAATTATTTCAATACGTATTTCTTTGTTGTTTTGCTCATTTGTATTCTTTTCGGAAATTCACATTGTCGATACGTGGTTCACTCTTTCTTTTGTTGACGGCTGTTGAACATTGATACTGTTTAATGCTTAAGAAAGACTGGAATACTAAAATCTTAATGCATTCCGTTTATGTTTTCCTTTTGTGTTTCACGTGAAATCTTAGATTTCTAAAATACTTTAAGAATAAATAAAACTTTTTAAAACAAGACTACAATTTTAATCCTAAATCTTTCTTTTTACATAGCTTTTTCTTTAAATTAAGTTTTATATCTTGCCAATATAATTTAAAAATGATCGCTTTTCATAGTTGTTAACTTTGTTACTTTATTGATCTTGTGTTCTATTGGCAGATTAATTATTTTTACATTACAATGTTTTATCTTAATTTAGTTATTATATTAAAAAATTTTTTGCTACAATTTCAGATGTTGATTTAAATAGATAATCTATTCGTTTTCACGGCCATTTGTAGGATAAAAATTGATTAAATTTTCAATTGCAGTTTACAAAACAGACTTAGACCTATAATTTAAAATAATACGTTTTCCGTATTCCGTTGTATTTTAACACTTAAGTTCACAGTTAAAAAATCGCAGATATTAAATGATATGTATACGAATGTTCAGGAGATATTGGGAGTGGTTTAAAATTTATTTGATTTTTACAGGCCTACCCAGACTGGTCTTGGCATACAGCTGGTCGTGGGGATATCAACTGCACTGGATTGATCTCCGTGTACCGCGTACGCGCTGACCGCTGCAACCGACTTTGGGTATTGGATGCCGGTGTGCTTACCAGCATCGATGACTTCCGAAGAGTTTGCCCACCCAAGATTCTCATCTTTGATATGGCCACTGATCGTTTGGTAAGCAGTTCGCTTTTGTTATCAAGTGTTAGTATTAGTTTCTATGAAAAATGAAAGTACATAAAAGTAAAGTAGCGGCCAGTTACAATCCCACTGCTGGAAATAGGCCTCCTCTCTCCGTTTCTAGAAACAAGGGTTGGAGCTAAGATCTACCACGCTGATCCAATGCGGTTTGGTAGGTTACACATATCTCCAGAATTCTCTAGAGATATGCAGGTTTCCTCACGATGTTTTCCTTTACCGAAAAGCGTGTGATAAATTGCAATTATCAATTAGACACATAAGGTTTAATAGAAAAACTCATTGGTGCCTGCCCGGGTTTGAACTCGTGTTCGCCTCGAAAGAGTCGCACGTTGGGCTACCACAGCTAAGGTACATGCGATTGCTTAACTTACATATTTTAAGAATACAGTTATAATTTAGTAATTTAAAATTTTATAAACAGTATTAAGATACAACTTGCAGCCTTTAATTGGGAAGGGGGTATAAATATGTTGAAATAATAAAATTGTACTGGAAGACTTAGCGGTAGTAGTAAAAATCACTAATTTGCACAATCATTTTATATGAAAATACCCGAATATATGGAGCTATGACACTCATTGATTGCAAAAGAAGCAGAATCTGTAAGACGTACTAGTTTGCATTATTTTAGTTAAAAAAGTCCATTGTTTGCCTATATCATTTAAGCTCAAAGGCTTCATATAAAAGTGATAGTTTATTAAATAGAGATCAAATAAAATATAAACAATTTCGTTACCACATTTAGATAATGTCGTTAGAGCCTATTATTAATTAATATTTGTGCGTATTGCTTGTCCGATATTTTATCACTAGAGAATGTGCGTTGAACATTTTTTTATAATAGGCAATACAATTTGACCTCGCCATAATGGTTTATAACTGACCTCCTATATAATTTTCGGATAGATCAATAAAATCTAATCCACCTTAGTTCGTGCTAGTATTGAGAAAAAATGTAGATTACAGTCAATTCTGCGTCCAGATTATTAGTGTAATTGGTAAAAATGCTACGAAATAGTTCCTCATTACATTTAAACAAGGCCAGTAAATTATTAACAGAGAAACTTAGATCTTGCGAATGCGAGAGGAATGACAGTTTTTTGTTACCTAGTTGTTTGTGAGAATTGTTATTTCAATGGATCACCATGTATGGGTTATATAGATGTAGTAAAGTGTGTGTGAACCGGCAATGGTTGTTATTATCATTAGTTTAATACATACAGATACAAGAAACTTTTTTAGTAGACGGAATTCTAGCACTAAACAGACGATTTTCAAAACATATAAATTTAAAAATCATCACTAGATACTTCTACTTCGCGTGTGCAGTTTTTTTAATATAATTATTTGCGATTATAATTTTTTGATATTTTTGTATGTTAATTTACTTAGTTTTGAGTGTTTTTTAAAATTCTTTACAATGTATTTTTTACTAAGAGCTGGGATGTGGGATAGCCTAGCGGTGAAACCGCGCGGCTTTTTCGAAGGGGTCACGGGTTGAAATCAGGGCTGGCACCAGTGAGATTTTCTGCTAAAATTTATTGTTATTCGTAATTTATCACACGCTTTTCGGTGAAGGAAAACATAGTGTAACCTATCAATCCTTCTCTTCAAAAATGGAGAGAGGTCTAGCAGTGGGGGGTGTAACAGTCCGTTGCCTTTTTTTTACTAGGTATATGTCGACATAAGATTTTTTCTGTCACATTTGCATTATTGATTCTACATTCTTTTTGATACATTCTTTACCAATCACTTTATGTTTCAACAATCGAACTATATTCTGCAATAACAACCGTACCTAACTACGTAATATATACTTAGAATTAAAACTATGAGGCGGTTACTGAACCTACTTTCGCACTGTTTTTTTTCGTTGAGAGTTATTTTTATTCAATGCTATTTTTACAATGTATTATTGTCGTGTCATTCTCAACGTTAAGTCGATTCAAGAAAAAAATATAGTTTTTTCTCTTATACATTACATACATTTTTAAATTCCTTTAAATAAATTACAGTTTATATAGTTTACATATTAATTTACCTAGTAATAAGGAACATACGGCAAAAATTGTTAAGAGTCGACAGAAGTGACAAAAGAGTTCGTTAATTTCAAATGTAATTATATTACTATTACTATACCTCTATATAGATAATTATAAGACAAAGAGTAATAAGGTATTTGAAGATTAAGGCGTAACATTTTACCAGCACCTTTATTATTAAATTGATATTACCCGTATTTAACAACTCAATTGTTTTTGCGTACCAGTGCCAACAATAGTTTTCCGATTGTTCAAACATTTGCAACGCATGTGCATTTGATACGCCAGAAAGTTCTTACAAAGCGAATAACTGACCAAAAAACAGTTGAATTATCATGTTTTGTTTTTCTTCCTACTTTACTCGTATCTTTTAATTATGCGTAGTTGTGTATGGATATAAATTCAATGATTCTACAAGATTGTCAATTATACTTTAGGTAATGCGCGTAAGGGCTGCGCTCTTATTTTTTTGCAGTTTTAACAGCAATAAAGTCTTGTCGGTGTTTTATATTCAGCATAAAAAGTCAAACTGTCAATTGTGAAATTATCTAACTGAATTTTCTTACATAGATTTTTTAACACTGTATATAAAATTAATTAATACATAATGAGTATTCTATAAAATTGTGATCAGCTCAACTAGTCCAAATATATAATATATAGTAAAGTAAAGTAGCGGCCTGTTACAATCCCACTGCTGGGAATAGGCCTCCTCTCTCCGTTTCTGGAGAGAAGGGTTGGAGCTAAGACCTACCATGCTGCTCCAATGCGGTTTGGTAGGTTACACATATCTCCAGAATTCTCTAGAGATATGCACGTTTCCTCACGATGTTTTCCTTCACCAAAAAGCGTGTGATAAATTGCAATTATCAATTAGACACATGAGTTTTAATAGAAAAACTCATTGGTGCCTGCCCGGGTTTGAACTCGTGTTTCCCTCGAAAGAGTCGCACGGTCTCGCCGCTGGGCTATCACAGCTCTTAATATATAATATATAGTATCTATTAGAAATTATCGTCGAAATTCTTCTGCTGAGTTTTTTGCTAGTTGCTCAATAAGTACAATTTATATCATCAGAATTAAGTTTATTCCTTAAATAAACAAAATATTGAGTTTGCTTGTTGGCATAGTAAATAAAAAAAACACTGATACGTAGACTATTTAATCGTAGCTGATTTTTTTTAAATCTAAGTAGTGTGATAAAAACCTAACCTATTAAACTTATTATAGATTACACTGTTAATATAGAATTTGCTATGCATAGGTCAGCTATTTCAGTCATATTCATGTAAATTTGTATCTAAATTTATAAATGCTTTGCATTTTATCTAGTGATCACCTGACCGTAAGTAACAATGCAATTATGATGTAAGCGAGCTGACCTAGACGAGTTATACCCATCGCTTTTATTTATTCTTTAATACGTATAGCAAGTAATTGTAAATCCTATATTAGGCTGGTATTTTCAAAGCTAAAGTAAAGTAACTGCTTGTTGCAATAACGCTAAGAAGAGAGGAATCTCTTATGGAGAGAAGGGTTGGAAATTTCAGCCACCAAGCTGCTCCAATGCGGATTGATATTTTACATATAACTGTATTTATTCTATCAATATTCTTTAGAATTCTGAAACCGAAAACACTTCGACGGATATGTTTTATCGCTGTACTATAACGACTTTAACCACAAGTCATGACATAAAGTACGTGACCATATTTATATGTTACTATGATTTTAAAAATATACTTTGATTTACAGCATGAGAACCCGGATTTAAGATTATAATAATTTATCAATAATACTCATTATTGTAGTATCTAATCTTTTAGTCAGACATGACAAAACATTGAAAGGTTTCGGTGGACCTAAGCCCTCCATCTCAGATAAAAGTGCAGTTTCAAGCTGCTACTTTAAAAAAAAAGCAAAGTAACAGCCTGTTACTATGCACACTGCTGGGCTATGGCCTCCTCTCTCCGTTTTTGGAGAGAAGGATTGGAGCTAAAACCTACCTCGCTGCTCCAATGCGGATTGGTAGGTTACACACATCCCTAGAATTCTCTAGAGATATGCAGGTTTCCTCACGATGTTTTCCTTCACCGAAAAGCGTGTGATAAATTGCAATTATCAATTAAACACATAAGTTTTTTTTTAAATAGAAAACTCATTGGTGCCTGCCCGGGGTTTGAATCCATGTCGTCTCTAGAGAGTCGCACGGTCTCACCGCTAGGCTATCACAGCTTTAGCTGCTAGCTGCTACTTTAAATAATGACTAATATATTATATTACAAAATACAGAAGGCGGTCTTCTGACTTCATTGTAAACACATTAAAGTTGCAAAATTAATAAAATATAAATTTTATCTACTCTGATACTATAATACAAAGATTATAAAACTGAAAACAAAATTCTTATGATATACATTACGTACAGAACAAAAATAATAGTAGTTGATGATACTGTTGCATAATAAGGGTTCTTATAACACGAGTGTTATAAGACCAAGTTATGTACAGTATCATACACTACTTTATCTACTCTCATACTATAATACGTAAAACGTACGTTTCCATTCCATGAACTCGTGGTAACATTTAATATAGTTGCTTCTAGATTTCGTCGGCAACAGGTTCACGGTCATGTTTGACGCAGCCTTCAGAATATATGGTGGTGTACAATTACCACTATCCCCGCTCTCAGACATGTTTTTACACAAAAACTTATTTTTTTACAAACAAAACTAAACTTCGTTTACATATTGACAAGATTTTTTAAATGTCATATATTGGCGCCAAGGCGCAAACATCGGTTGCGCATGCGTGTTGCGTCGCCGCGTACCCCTTGTCAATATGTAAACGAAGTTTAGTTTTGTTTGTAAAAAAATAAGTTTTAGTGTAAAAACATGTCTGAAAGCGGGGATAGTGGTGATTGTACACCACCAGATATTCTGAAAGCTGCGTCAAACATGACCGTGAACCTGTTGCCGACGAAATCTAGGAGCAACTATATTAAATGTTACCACGTGTTCAAAATGAATATTCAGAAGATCAATAATTATTATAAGTAAAAATAAATTTGTTATTATATTCAGCGTTTTATTTGCAATATCGTTTTACGTATTATAGTATGAGAGTAGATAAAATATTGTGTGCCGTGTGGTATCCGGCTGCATAGAATAGACCACCCTCAGTTCTTACCGAGGTGTCGTAAAAGGCGACTAAGGTAAGTTGACGTCAGGCAGGCGGCCGGTCGTAAAATACGCAGCCAAATCATGTGACAACATGTTTGTAACATGTTGTGCCGACCCCACTTAGAGTGGGATAAGGGCAGGAGAATGATGATGAGTAGATAAAGTAGTGTATGATACTGTACATAACTTGGTCTTATAACACTCGTGTGACACTATAAAAGAACTCGCCTGCGGCTCGTTTTTTTTAAACCACACTCGTGTTATAAGAACCCTTATACTATACTTACCTTATGCTATACTATAAAAAATTAGCATAGGCAAGTAATATATAAATTTTATTGAAACGAAAATTTACAAGTTATATTTATACTAAATAACTTACACGATAGTACTTTATGAATTATGCCCACGTGGAATGGTCTCAAGAACGCTAGCAGCATTTTCACATCGAATCGCTAAGCTGATTCTTATGCGAAGGAGGTACCAGCCGTCTTGCCCCTTGAACAAGCAATTAACCGTGGTACTAGTACGGAATTTTTTTTTTGTACTTTGACTCCATGGTATTAGCTAGGTTTCAACTGCGAACGGCAGAAATATTATATATAACACACGCTTACTTCGCAGCTTGCCGGATTCAGTCATTTCCGCCGAAATTGTGATTAAATCGATTTCCTTCAAGGTATTAAAATGTGCATAACTTAGTTCTTTGATTTTCATGTATGATAATGAAACGTATGTTGTTCACGGTGTATAATTATATAGTTTTAGACCTATGCTCAATGTACTGTTACGTAATTTTTGTAATGCAGAGATAGCCCAGCCAATGAATTGTAATGTATGTCACCAAAGGTTACAGTTGAATGCTGTTGTAGTACAAAGCTCGCAATGACACACCCTTTCCAATATAAAAGAGTGGCCTCGAAAACCACGGCACTGTGCAGTATAGACGAACTAATTATTTATCTCATAATATATCTCTGATACCGGATCTTAAATTTATTTCCTGATTGTGTTTTTTTCATTATATGCAAAATAATTAAAAGCTAGGTGCAGATTGACAATGTTATTTATATTTATCGATAGTAGTTTATAACAAATATTGTAACTCAAAGTTTGACTTTTCGGTATCCGACCTTTATATTACCTTTATATAGTAAAAGATTATAATATTTTCTCATTGTCTCATTCATTTCACACATTTATAATTCAATTAATATAATATTAAGTAATTCAAATATGAAGGTTACTGTGTTATATAGGTTATTTAACTTAACCGGTGAATACCTTAGTTTTTATGTTATTGAAATCGTATTTAAGTCGTAAGTTCGATATAATTTTTGAATCGAAAGTGTTGCAACGCGATCTATATGACCGTAATGGGAATGATTAAATTTTTACAGAAATTACAAATAATAAAATGTATGTCCACATGTTATTACGTCACCGTAAAAGTCGCAAGGTTTTTGGGATTTCAAATAAAGAGCGATATGAAATGTTATATAAAAATGTTGTTGGCTTTTTCTTTTGACCATAATTATTTTCTAATTGAGTTGTTGTTGGCCTAAATAATAATCGGCAGCGCAGAAATTTTGAATATTGATAAAATATTTATAGTTCTTAATACTCAAACCCAATTTATATGGCCAATGGTATATGTTTTGTCTTTACTCCGAATTCAAGGTTTTATACCAGGTTTAGGTAAAGTTTTGCATATATGCCGATACGAAGTATAGGTATACCACAGACCTTTTACACAGCGTCTTCGCCGACGAAGACGAGATCCAAGTTTTCTGACGTCGGTCGGTCGTGGCATCTTGCCACACTTTCGACAATGTCGCAATGACTAATCATAGTCATACCATCAGCCCTCCACTACGCGTCGCCATAAGCCGTGGTCCGGCTTCACAGGAGGCACCCTTAGGATGACGTTCCCCGACCCTAGTAGATCTTCTGTGCTCTACTCTCTGCATTTCGCAACCTCGACGATGCTTCTGCGCTCGCCCGTCCCGCCCGGTGACGCTGTAAAAACCGTTAGGGCTAACAGCATACAGTCAGTTCGCAAAAAACTAGAGACCAAAAATCAAGCATGTAATAAAAAAATTATTAATATTACACACTTTGTATATTCAAGGTGTTGTCGAGGCTATAATGTTAAAAGAAATAGTGTGTATAAATCTATTTAGTCGAGATCAATTGGAACTAACAATTTGGCAACAAGCAGATATAAACCGGACGCAGATTTAATGGTATAGGAAAGTTTAGTAAGTTTAATATAATATTATATGGTGGTATTCCATATAAACAAATATCCATTGCCGCATTAAAAATACGGATGCATGAAAACTGCATGCAAATGAGATGAGAATGTTAAGTTGAATGTTGGATGGTATGACTAGGCTGGATAAAATGATGATGATGTTAAATATTAGGTCCTTACATATGAAATTGGCGTTTTCTATGGGAGGAACATAAAGTCGTTTTTTTTAATGAAATATATTTAATTAATCAAAGTATGTACCATTGCTATGTATGCACTTTTGCCATCTCATAGGTAGTTCATTGATCCCCTTAGTAAAAAAACCATTGGGGCGGGAATCAATAAAATCTTTGAAGGCGGTTTGGACTGCCCCATCGGAGTTGAATTTTTTTCCTTGCAAGTAGTTATCCAAATTGCGAAAAAAATGGTAATCTGTTGGAGCAAGGTCCGGAGAGTACAGTGGATGTCTAAGACATTCTAATTGAAGCTCCTCTGATTCGGTAGCCGTCTGTTGTGCAGTGTGTGGTCTAGCGTTGTCCTGAAGCAGCAGTGACCTAGAGCGATTGACCAGCCTCGGTTGTTTAGCAGCTAGCTTTTTCATCATGGTTTGCAGTTGCTGACAATAGATATCTGCCGTAATCGTCTGGCCAGATTTAAGAAAGATGTAGTGAACGACACCGGCACTAGTCCACCAAACACTTACAAGCAACTTTTTTTTAGTCAATTTTCGCTTAGGGCAGGATTTGGCTGGTTCGCCAGGGTTCAGCCATTGCGATGAGCGCTTCCGATTATCGTAGAGGATCCACTTTTCATCTCAGGTAACGATTCGATTTAAAATTCCTTCATTATTGTACCGGTTGAGTAACGTAACGCAGCAGTCGACGCGCGTTTGTCTGTTTGCTTCACTCAATTCATGAGGTACCCACCTTTCAAGCTTTTTCACCTTCCCAATTTGCTTCAAGTGGATTAGAATAGTTTTATCACTAACACCGGGGCCTGCAGCTAACTCGGACGTGGTTTGCGATGGATCCGCTTCCACAATAGCGTTCAATTCTTCATTATCAACTTTGGTCTCCGCCCCCCACGAGGCTTGTTCTGCGGGTCGAAATTTCCAGAACGAAAACGTTGGAACCAAAAACGCACTGTGTTTTCTTTTGCGACACCGTCACCATACACATCATTAATCCTTCGAGCCGTTTCTGCAGCACTGGTGCCACGGTGGAACTCATACTCGTAAATAATGCGATATTTTATGTTTTCCATTTTGTAAACAGAGTGACACAAAGAAAAAAACAAAAGAAGAAAAAACAAATGAATTAAGGGGTTTGAAACACAAATGCATGAGTAAATAGCTGTATGAATTTGAATTTGGAATTCCTAACCATAAAGGTAATATTTGAGATCAAAGTGGCCAGTACGACAAAACGCCAATTTCATATGTAAGGACCTAATATGAATGTGGACGGATAAGTGACTAGAGAAAGGCCGAAAAATGATGTATGGATTGTGTAAAGGAATAATACCAGAGTTGTAATATGATGGAAGAGAATGGAAGCGGGAAACATGATGTGCTGACACCACTTAGAATATCATAAGGTCTGCAGGATGATGATAATCAATACTGCTGGAATGATGCATGGCAATCGACCCATGTCTGATGCTTTCAAATGAGAAACTTCAAATACATAATGAAAACGACAATTATCTGTGTTACGATGTAGACTTGACCAAAAATAAAAATTTTCGTATTTTTATATATTTTTTAAAAATTTTAATTTTCGCTTGCGTCGTAGTATTGGAGATAATGAGATAAATGTATATCCATATCTATCACAATAATACAAATGCGAAAGTCGGTCAGTCAATCTCTTACGCTTGCACGGCTATTTGGAGAAATATTAATGGAATTTGGTATCACTGAAAGGTTAGGAGCGTAGGAAAATCATATGACCAAAAGAGTTTTAAATATAAATGTCGATGGATTACTAAAAATATGTAGATGTATTGTGTAAAGTGTTTACGATATGCATATAAAAGGGTTGCGCAAGATTTGAAGAATTATAGGAGTATAGTAGAAGATATTGTGCTGATTTTTGAAAAAATGTTGTTTCTTTTTTATTTGAATTAAAAGTTATCGACACCATATTAAAGAACACCTAAACAACATACTAAATAGAAGTAGTTAACATTTACATCATAAATCATTTTTTAACTAACTGTATATAACACGTCGTAAGTGTTCGTTTAATTAAATAGTCATTATTCTCTATTTGGATTCAGTATTATCCGGTTAGTTGTTTTTACAAGGGTTTCATTACGATTACATAATTTTTTTACCAAAGTGAATTGCTAATGACCAGTAAAGGAAACCTTTACATAAGTCATGATGTACACCAATCATATCAGTCATGCATTGTTGCGCAAGTATCGTTGTATCAATTACGAGTGTTGTTTTGATTAATTACATATTCATGTACATACATTCTTTTCTAACTACTGTATAAACCTGAAATTATTTGAAACCATATTTTTTATGTTGTTACAGTATGTTTGTTAAGCTAACGGAATCGAGATAGTCCTAGTAGACTAGAGGGTAGCTTCAAAATAAAGCACAGATTAATTTCATGGATTCTCATTTAAAGATAACTTACAATTAACAAGTCGATTTCAAAAAAAGCTTTTGACAAAATTTCATGTCCCTACTTTTAACCGTTGTGGAGTTTCCTCGTCCGGAGCTAAATCCTGTCAGTAGCATCAGTTCATGCTTATCATAAACATGCGTTGTCATCGGAACTGGACCAGTATGTAATATGTAATCATGCTATGGGGTACAGCGGCTGATATTCACATGGTCTTCGTTTTAAAAAAAGAGCTATTCGTGGTATTTATAATATGAAACCTCGTGATTCTTTAAGGGAGAAATTCAAAGAAATATAGTAAGAATAGTGAAAGATAGGACAAACACACTAGAAACCAAAATAAACTAATGACGCCAAGGTTGCGCCTCCAAAAGGTGCGAAAATCATTTGTCGGTCTCGGTACACGTTTTTATAATAAAATTCCTCAACATTATTTGGACTTGCCTTTACACAAGTTTAGAAATTATCTTAAAACGATGCTGCTACATAAAGCTTACTATACAATTGAAGATTATTTGAGTGATGGTAGCATATCTTAACTGCAGTCAGCTACGCACCAAGCTGCAACGATAAATTTGTAAACATCAATCAAATTGTAAAAATAAATATATTAAAAAAAAATGGTTTCTTGCTGGTTCTTCTCGGTAGGATCAAACTTCCAAATCATTGGTAACTTCTTGAAAACATTTGACGATTCAAAAGTACTGTAAACAGTCTACTTGAGTAAGGAATATTCAGAGTTTGAGTTTGAGTATATTAACAATCGGGCACCAGGAAGTGGGTCAGATTTAACTTTCACCTTCCACCTTCTTCTTTCTTCTTCTTTTCCACCTTCACATACATACACGACAAGTTAAATAAAGGCTTTTAATTGATGTCCCAGTCAATGACATAGCGCTTATCTACCACGTACGTTACGTCACAACTCTCATGGGAGTGTATGGTGCTTCATATAACATGTTTTAGTCATTTAACAGTAATTAACTACACAGTAAAAAAACCTCTCATAGTATTTGATTAAACTACAATTTAAAAATAATGAAATCAAAAATACCATTTATTAACAGCTTTTATTCGACTTGCCGTGTATGTTTGTAGAGGTGGAATCTTGCAATTTAAATTTGACTTACTTCCCGATATTCGATTCGATCGAGCTGAAATTTAAATGACAATGCATATTTATGATAAGCATGGATGGCCTCATACTACTGCCGCGATTGGAATGACGCTAATAGAAATACCTATATATGTATATTAAATATATTATATATTAAATAAATTCCCCTGTCGCGCTGCATGTGTCCGTTCGCAATAAACTAAAAACTAAGCGAATCATCCAGTTTTCGCCCGAATTGTTAAAGAGATGAATAAAGAGGGCTCACGCCACCAACTTGTTCACGCTTTGTGTGATCTTATGGAATATTAAGTTAAATGTCCAGAATTTCTGAGAAATTTAAGGTGACTCGAAGCTATCCACTTAAGCTCCACATAATATAATACTTTTGAGATATTTAAACAAATATTACAATTCTACGAGGTGTCTCTTTCATAGCTCTACAGAAAAGTATGTTCAGATTTCACAAATGTATGTACTTTAAGGATACCTTACTACATCCATTTGACTTTTTAAAAAACTTGTAACGTACAATGCGGTAATTGTCAATCCTTCTTAACTTAAATACTTAGTTAGGTACCATAGTATTCAAATTCAAAATATTCTTTATTCAAGTAAACTTGAATAAAGAATATTATGAAGCTGTGATAGCCCAGCGGCGAGACTGTGCGACTCTTTCGAGGGGAACACGAATTCAAACCCGGGCAGTCACCAATGAGTTTTTCTATTGAAACTCAAGTGTCTAATTGATAATTGCAATTAATCACACGCTTTTCGGTGAAGGAAAACATCGTGAGGAAACCTACATATCTCTAGAGAATTCTGGAGATATGTGTGACCTACAAATTCGCATTGGAGCAGCGTGGTAGGTCTTAGCTCCAACCCTTCTCTCCAGAAACGGAGAGAGGAGGCCTATTCCCAGCAGTGGGATTGTAACAGGCAGCTACTTTACTTACTTTACAAGTAAACTTCGTCAACTTTACTGCTGGTTCGGAAAGCTGTTCCTACCGAGAAGAACCAGCAAGAAACTCGGCGCCTGCTCTTTTCAAAGAATAATTCTTATTACTAGCTACATATAGTTATTAATTAATGTCTTGTACAGGGTCGAAGAGTAGCTATATTCGCGCATTTTTATCGTCTACGTAATCCTCAATAGTATAGTAAGTAGGCTTTCTGTATTAGCCTTTTTTAAATAGTGTAAACTGCTGTAATGGTAAAGTTAAAGTTATTTCATGCTTAGCTCTTTGATCCTTTACACAAAATACATTAAATGAATATTTTTAAAATAAATCGCAAATTAAAAAAAAACTATAATAAAATTAGTTGTGCGTGAAACTCAAGATGATATGCTCTACTAAACATGCGAAGCAAAAGCGGGTGGCTAGTTCAATCATATACACAACAAAAACTGTCTGTCTGTAAGTCCGTAAGTCTGTCGTTTTTCTCAAAATCTACTGAACTAAAAAGGTTTTAACGCAACATTCGCTGAAAAAAAGAAGAGGTAGGCTGCTTTTGAACCTAGAATTCTCGCGGGGTCGAGATTTACGCGGGACAAATTTAGTGACACAAGCACAGCCGCAGTCACAGGTCGCTTATGTAAAATACTAGTATATTAATATCAATAAGTATATAATCTACTTATAACCTACATATAGTATAACCCCATGTGATGAATGGATATTATAAAATTTCGGATAGATAGATGCTAGAAATTCCTAGTATGATCATTATATATAATACATATTTTAACAAAAATATATGTATATAATTTATGGATTAGAGCATAATTATTCTTCGCAAGCTATTTCTGTTCAAGTCTTGTCCTAATACGATGTAAGAATGCTGAAATATTTCCGCGTTTGGTACAAAAAAATCGAGCCAGTTCACATTTGAAGACGGAATCAAGTAAGTATATCATATTAATTCAAAAGGTATGAAAATATTATTTTACTTTAATCCGCGTTTAAGGATGCTAAATATAGAGTGTACTATCCGTTCTCATGCCTGATATATACAGATTTCGAATTTGAATTTCTAGCAATACACATTCACTACCACAATCTCAAAAATCGTTTCGGCCCGAAATCGAAGCATCATCAAGAGATTTTTATTTATTATTAGGGATGAAAACGCATAGTACGCTCTACATTTAGTATTCCAAATATTTTCTTTTATCGCGAATTATAGCAAAATAATATTTTCATGAATTTTGTAATATTTGCAAAGTAACGCTAAATTGTATACAATAAATCATGTTTTATCAAAGTAAACATAGATACATAAACATTCGGACGTTTCTGTAAATACACACATATACTCGTTGTTTCCCTTATCGTTAACACGGACGACAAACCTTTATAAAAGTATATATATATACTACGAGTAATAGGTACAAGGTATAGGCATCGAGTTACTCGATGCTTTGCTCAAATGTCATATCGTATCATATAGATTTTAAACTATTTAAAGACCTATTTATTTTATTTTAAATTGTTACTCGGTTAATTAGTTAAGAGTGAATTGAATATATTATTCCTTTTTCAAGTAGGCTCACAAATTAAACACTTTTAAATCGACAAATGTAGTCTATCACTGGTTCAGAAGGTTGCTCCTATAGAAAAGAACCAAAAAAAAATTCGGGAATATTTTTTTTTTAAATTTATTGCAATGTTTACGTAGTACTACGGATTAGGTTAAGTCAATAAAAAAATAACGATGAATCTAAACAACTCGCGTTTTAAATTGCAAATGTAAACAGTTTCATGTGCATTCATAAATTATTCATGCATAGATCACATAATAGTAATGATACATGTAGAACGATAGTTGTGTAGATCTTACGTGATATTTTTGTCTATACTTTGTAACATATTATTTCAAATTAGCATTAAAATGCATAGATTTGATTACAAATCCTTATAAATATATGCACGTAAAAATAAGCCTGAAAGTCTGGTAAGCATATATATACTAAGTACTACAGTTAAATCTTATTAATATACGTCTATTTTTTGTTTATTTACAAGTGTAGAAGAAGAAGTTGTGTTAGCTCAGGAGAGTAACCGTGCGACTCTATCGAAAGGGTCACGATTCACTCACCAATGAGTTTTCTATTAAAACTTATGTGTCTAAATAATACATTTTTAAATATAAGACATTTACACACACGGTCATACACCCCTACGTAATATAATACTTGTGTTATGGGTGACAGACTACTGGTAAATACATACCTATTAAATGGTGAATATATACATATAATTTTAAAATAAATACTTAAATAGATATTATACACCCATACTCTGAGAACCAACAAATTCTAAATAAAAATGTTGGCTCTCGACGGGAATCGAAGCCGCGACCCCTGGAGCTGGTGGGTCAATGCCAACTTCGTCAACAGGCCAGCTAAATGCTGGCTTGTTGGCGAAGTTGGCAGTTATGCTAAATTTATCACAAGTTTTGGGAAACCTGCATATCTTTAGGGATTTCTGGGGATATCTGTAACCTACCAATCCGCATTGGAGCAGCATGGTATGTCTTTTCAACCCTTCTCTCCAGACACAAAGGATCCGCCTATCCAGAAGTAGAATATCATGCTGTTACTTTTTTTTAAGTAGAATTATCTTCGACATTTGCAGAAAAAAATGTTCTACAATACCTATTGATACATGCTTAAAGTGGAAATCGACGTCATAACTATATTTGAAATAAATTATTATTTAAATATTTGTTCTAATAATACAGTACTTTTTGCGAGTGGGTAATTTGTATTTTAAATAGTTAGCCGTTTCATATCAGGTTTTATTGACCTTGAATTTTTGTATATCTCGGTTAATTAAATGCAATGTATTTTAAAAGACTGTTTCATTTGGCACTTAAGTAATATTTTAATGCCACAAAAGCTTTATTTATTACTAGAGAGAGGCTTTAAGGTATATTTACGTCTTAAAATCCATCATGATCCACTATTACCATTATAACGAGTAATTCATATCCTAGTTTCCTTTAAGATATGCAAGGGCGAATCGCTTGTGAAACCAAATAATAAACACACCATTGCATCAGGAAGGATTTCCTCCATAATAAAACTGTTTATTGTTAGGAACAAAATAATAAATTCAGGATTTAATATATCATAAAGTTGTAAATTTATGATAAATTATTTGATTTCTTTCCAGATTTCTTAATCATACAATAATTATTAGATTTATTTGCTAATCGATTATTTGTTAAAGCGCGCTAATTGAACTTAACTATATTTTAATAGACTTTATTTAAGATGACAATCTTGTATGAATTTATTAAATCATATCAAATTTTACCATACAGCGTTTGAAAAGGCGCTAATACTGTAGTGCTGGAAGTTATCTATAACTTCTTTTCTATACAAGTAATGTTTTATAACTCATATACAAATTACATCAGTAGATTACTATAGAAGAATGATGGATGTATCGAATACATCGCAACATAGGTCCTCGGCAGTCTCAGTGTTCAGTTAAATTACTGGAGTTCTCGAGTTTGATTGAATGCAAATATTGGGTATAAAATGCAATCTTTATTAGACTATTCTATCTCTTGTCCTCAAATTGTAGTTTCTGTTCTCGCCTAGAAGGCGATTTATTCTGCCGTTACTTAATTAGAAACGCCGGTATAGTTGTACCAAACGTTTTAGTATTCCGGTAGAATCCCATGACATCTAAACTGTTAACCAATTCAAGATTTGCGAGTCCCTATACCAGGTGAGATAATAGACGAGCGAAAACCTACAAAAAATTATAGTCCATTAAAAATTTTCCGATTTTACGAATAATAACCGAAAACCTCACAACCTTTTCAGGTCCGCAGCGTATACTTCCCACGGGAGTTGCTACGCCCTGCTTCGCTTCTTACTAACATACAGCTTGATGACAGCAGATCCTCAGCCTCTCGTCACTCATCTTCGTGTGACAACCTCTTTGCATACATTACTGACACAGTAGCACCAGGTAATATTTTAATTATTTTACTTTATTAACAAATATCAACCTATTATTTATAAGCTAAAACCTATTACTTTATATGTCATGCCGGAATGGTTCCAATAATGCAAGCGACGTTTTCACGTTGATCCGCTATAATGTGCTGTAATGAGTAAATTAATGAATAATATAATAAAAATGTGAGTTACAACGAATATGAATATTTTGTGCACTCAACTCAACTCCATGGCCTCTGGGTTTCAAATGGTTTGATACAAATACTTATAAATTAATTAAATAAAATTTATGAGAATTAGACTAAAATTAATAACAATATGTTTTTCTTGGGCTGATATTTTATCATTATCATCACTAAAATGTTATATACTGAAATGTTACATTGTTTCGAATTTTGTTTCCTTTAACCAATATTATATATTTCAAACTATATACAGACTGTAAAGAAAAGACGATGAAAGTTTAGTTAGATAAGAAAAAAAGAAGTAACAAGCACATTTTACCATGAATACCAATTCAGTAATAGTAGTTTATGATACTGTTGCATAATAAGGGTTCTTATAACACGAGTGTTATAAGACCAAGTTATGTACAGTATCATACACTACTTTATCTACTCTCATACTATAATACGTAAAACGTACGTTTCCATTCCATGAACTCGTGGTAACATTTAATATAGTTGCTCCTAGATTTCGTCGGCAACAGGTTCACGGTCATGTTTGACGCAGCTTTCAGAATATATGGTGGTGTACAATTACCACTATCCCCGCTCTCAGACATGTTTTTACACAAAAACTTATTTTTTTACAAACAAAACTAAACTTCGTTTAAATATTGATAAGATTTTTCAAATGTCATATATTGGCGCCAAGGCGCAAACATCGATTGCACCTGCGTCGCCGCGGACCCATTCATTGAAAACATTTTTTAAGGTGTATCGTTATGATTAAAAAGTTATATTATGATACAGGTGTCCATACAAGACCTGTATCGTAATGAAACTTTTTAATTTTTTATTTTTGTTCTGTACGTAATGTTTGTCATAAGAATTTTGTTTTCAGTTTTATAATCTTTGTATTATAGTATCAGAGTAGATAAAATGATATAGTTTACTGAATTACAAAAATCAAGCCGTCAATGATATTAATTAACGTAGCTTATCGTATATTATATCGCGTGCATGAAAGTGTGCGTAAAACTGCAGTTATATTATATTCAGTGATTACTGAATAGTGCTCGATTAAGTACACTAAAGCGACCATATTGTTCCTAACCATCACTTTTATTACCACATGCTAACTGGTTTGCGACAAGTGCACTCGGCCAATATCATTTAATTAGGTTTAATAAGTTAATAATTAAAGTGCTGTAGAAATATTTATTATTAAGATTTTATTATTAATGCGAGACGACAAAAAGAAAAGTAACGTGCGCGCCGGAGATATATGAGGTGTATGATTTGGAATAATTAAAGTTCATAAACAAAGGATTGATTGGGTTGGGCTGTGGTTGTTTATGGGATCTTAAATAAAATAAAATATTCATTGCTTACGGTGGTCTTGTTAAACATTATCGCGGTCATTTATTTCGAATAAATTTTGGTTCCGAGTTTCGGCACCAAATTTATGTTAATAATTAAACTTTGTTTTCTTGAATTAATAATTTATTATAGTTGAAGCACACGTTCGATGGCAAGTATATGGGCAACAACGAAGATAGCGGCAGTGTTGCCACAAGTATAAAATTATGTCTTTAACAATACCTAAAAATATCGATGAGTCGAACATAGAAGATGGAATTTGATTCCACACAGTCAAAAAAGGAGATTTTTCTTCCTGTTTTCGTTTTTTATATTGATATGAAAACTTTTTGATACTTTTTTAGATTATATAATATCTACTAGTACATGCGATGTCGGCGCGCCAACTTAAGCGTTTTAATTCCCTTAGTAAAAAGCGATTTTCCCTGTTCCCAAAAGAAAAAGTTATTTTATAAGTACCTATATAATTTTTAATTGTGGAAAATTTCATTAATATTGTTCCGGATTAGCCGTGAAAGCGTAACAGACAGAGAGACAAACAGACAGTCAGCTGACTTTCGTATTTATAATATTATTATGAATTATTCATTTTTTAATTTAGTTAGGCTTTAAGTTGTTTGTGAGTTATGCATTTATGCCTTTAATGGATTTACATACGAACTTTATTTTACAATGCCTATTGTCTAAAATAACTACTATTGACTAAATTGTAATTTGTTGGCGTAAGAAATAAATAAAAATAAAATAAAGCTAAAGGTGAATGCCTATGTAGACGAGATAAAATCCTCAATCCTGGTAATAGTATAACAGTTATTTCACATTAGCGTGCTAGTTTATACTTACACTTCACTAAATAAATATTCATAAATCAAACTCCCAAGTGACACGGCATAATGCTACTGTAGAATGTGATATGTAATCGTATATAACCATTATATAATACAAGCTTTATAGTTTTTATTTTGTTTGTTGTATATTTTACTTTAATTCTAACATATGTATGTCTATGTCATATTACTTACTTTAGAGAAATTTTATTCTTCATCCTTCTAAACATCGATAAGCAAATATCGATAAGTGACGCACCGCACGCTCCTGTCCAGTGCGCAAAAAACACCGCAGGCGGGGTCTTTTATTTTAATTTTTATCTGAGTGTATATTGTGCGAAACTGTAGACTACTTTAAAACTTTGCGTTTATCACTAAGCATAGCCGTAAGCATAAGTAAATTTAAATCTAGATACAGATTTTAATAATATAGAGCAAGTAGAAACATAAATTAAAACAGAGCTTATAATATGAACTGCAAGTTCCTATGAAATAAAAGTCAATTCCAAACAGTCCTAAAATAAATTTACTTAAACCAAAATATAATAATGTTAAGTAATGTTAATAAGTGCCCCAATATTTTTTTTAAAGAGCCCACTCGATTGTCGTTATATCGTTTTTATGTATTTTTTGCTTTATTATTCCGTTCTTTCACAACTTTCATGAACTTTTACTTATTGAATAAGTGACAGTTAATTACGCTATCGCTGAAATCAAGCTGTTTTGTCGGATACGATTTTGTTTGAATATCTTCATTGCATCGGTGATACCGTTGCAGTTATCAAGTTTTTCAAGTTTCCGTAATCTATTGATTTACTACTAATTTATTCCTAGTAAAAGTGTTTGGAATTGAACCGGAAATTCTGCATTTTTAAATTTAATGTTTTCACAGCCGCGTTCATCATATTTACATAATATGAGAGTTTGGTAATAATTGATTCATTATTTATTAAGACAACTAAAAAGAAAAATTATTTTTAAAATAATTTTAATTTTATTTATTTAAATAAAATTAATTATTCTAAATATTATTTAATAAAATGAAACGAGGAAATTAGTTAGAATTACATATTTATAGGCGCTATTGGAAACCTTATTTTGTTCCACATTATATGATATTAAAATGTAATGTTTACTGGCTAGAAAAAGATTCAATTAATTTTCAAATATAATTAAGTAAATGGACACTGCAATTTGCTTCCATATTTTTAATAATGCTAGATAGAACTTTCAAGTAATTGACAGCCCAATAGAGCTATTGCACACGGCGTGCCCTATTATAAAGGCAAACTATCGACAATAATTTTGTTTGTAAGGTCTATGAATTTACCCCAATATCGTGCTAATTTTTAAACTTTGAACTTTGCTAATAAATATGATATTTGTACCAGCTTTTATAAAACGTATATGTATTCATAACTTAGCTGACAATTGGGGAGACAATCAAAAGCAAACTTACATCTCACATTCCATGAATAAAATATTTAAAAGAAATAATATTAATAAGAAAACTTCATGTATTACCTAATGTAATAGTGATATAACAGGAATAAAATCATAGCTGTATATACGTTATCAGAATAGGCGAACCCATACAATTTATTCAATTGTCAATGGTATTTTAATCTATAGCCAATAGTATACGACTTTTTGTATTAGTTTCAGAGTCATATTAATTTTAAGATCCTGTACTGGCAATGTAAAAATTGATAATAATTTATGACCATTATGTAAATGTCAGTACTTTTGTAATGTATAAGCTACTAGCTGTGCCAACAACGGCTTTGCCCGCGTGGAATTCAGTGATTATCGAAACTTTTCCCGAATTTTCGAAACTTTGAACATAAAAGTAGTTATTGTGAGTTAACTGCGAGAGATAGAGACATGCTATCGCGGACTTTTTTGTAGTATTTCTCTTTATCTACAATCCTCTACTACATCACTTTAGCGTATCTCTGCTGGTTTACGCAGCGCCCGCGACTAACACTCTCAGCAAGCAAGTTTTTTAACAACTGCGCGATCTCTTCGACACAGCTTACATAAAACTGATATGTACTATTTCCATCCGTTTAGTAGATTTTGAGAAAATCGAATACATACAGCTTTTTGGGACTTTGTTTTATAATAAGTATACATTGTATACAATACGAGGATATGACTTATGTATGTAGCTTTACTCATACAAGTAATGTCCACGTAGAATGGCCAAAAATGCAGCCATCGTTTCCGCGTTGAAATCCTTAGACTCTTGGTAGGTAAAACGCTTCAACCCTCGTGCCGTATATGCGAGAAATTAATAGGAAGGTTTACATTAGTTAATTTTTTTTCTACTTAAACTACATGATCTAAGGATGCAACTACAAAAGTACAAATATACTATTCTAAATTATAGAGAAGTATTTGCAACGATTCCAGAAAGAAACAATTTCCTCTAATATCTGACACTATCTTTGCGATAATGGAGCCGAATCTCTTAATATAAACACAATTACGAATTTATATTTAGGAATGACAGCCTCAAAAAGGTCAACCAGGTGGAACCAAGCGGCGTGTGATATGGAGATCCCGTGATGAGACCTATATCGGTATCGTTATATATCGTTAATCGGTTGAAAAAGAAGAAGAAATTTATATCAAAATATTTATATAGATGACATTCCTGTTTATTTTCACTGAGTAAAAAATCATAACAGTAAAAATATATTCCGTGTTAATATGAGCGGTTTACGGCTTAAGCCAACGGTGTGTGACCATGATACTTTCTCCAAAAAACTGACTCACGAAATATGTCATGCTAATCACCAACGTACGATGATTTATTAATAATACCAATCCTTGGCATATAAGACAAGAAAATTATCATTACTTCTCTGGTGACTAGCAATATAGTACATAGTATAGTAATGTACCCTTAGTAAGTTAATATAAAGTAGTTTTATTTATTCATAAATATTTTTAACATTATTGCTGCCGATTATTTCAATATGCCATTAAGATGAAACGTGTTCTCAATTTGTCACAGGTAAAATTCATAGCGAAAAAGTAAGTAAAGTAGTAAAGTAGCGGCCTGTTACAATCCCACTGCTGGGAATAGGCCTCCTCTCTCCGTTTCTGGAGAGAAGGGTTGGAGCTAAGTACCTATCACGCTGCTCCAATGCGGATTGGTAGGTTACACATATTAACAGAATTCTCTTGAGATATGCAGGTTTCCTCACGATGTTTTCCTTCACCGAAAAGCGTGTGATAAATTGCAATAATCAATTAGACACATGAGTTTGAATAGAATAACTCATTGGTGCCTGCCCGGGTTTGAACTCGTGTTCCCCTCGAAAGAGTCGCACGCACGGTCTCACCGCTAGGCTGTCACAGCTCAGCGAAACAAATGTTAAAATAATTGACATTGCACCAATCTTTAGCCGATTGATCTAGATTAGATTAATGGTTGAGTTTAACGCTAAATATCTTTACTATTTTTGCTTTAATGAGGTCAGCATATCAAAAAAAAAAAAGACATATTCACCTAGTAGTGAGAACGCGTTAGTAATTTTAAGGCAACCGTCGTGATGAATCAATATAATAAGAGAAATTTTGAAATATATAAAACCTCCTAATCCAAAGTGTAAAAGGCAGGAATAAGCTTTTTAAGAAGTGAAGGCATTTGTTGAGTTACGAGAGAGTAAACAGGCTAAAACTTTTAGCGAATAAATTTTTTTTTACTCATATTTATACCGAAAATGTATTCCAAAAAACAAATTAACTATTTGATACAGCTATGTATTATTTTGACCTAAATCTTAAATTTATTTAACACTTAATGAATTTGCATTACAATATCAATAAAAAGAAATGTAAGTTATAAAATGCCTACGATGTTAATAACCGATAGATATTAAAAATGTTTTATGACGGCTATATTCAATAAACAAAGCAGAAGCATATAAAGCTATTTTATGACCGATAAATTGATAATATATAAAAATATCACTTGAGCAATAAAATAATCAGTTAGATTATCTTATTTCATATAACGATAGTTATTAATAAATTTAATTAATTCGTTTCAGTCGATCTTAGTGTCTAGATAAATAGTATGTCACTGACTAGCTCTTCAGCAAACTCCAAAAGGAGGACAAACGATTATATATATGAATAATTCATTATTATAGATTAATGACTGGCCCGTTGGCGCAGTTGGCAGTGACCCTGTCTTCGGCTCCGTGGGTCGCGGGTTCGATTCCCGCCGAGAACAAACATTTTCTATTTAGGATTTGTTGGTTCTTCGAGTCTGGGTGTATATATGTATTTAAGTATGTATTTAAAACTATATATGTAGTATATTTACCAGTTGTCCGTCACCCATAACACAAGTATTAAGTTACTTACTTTGGGGATGGACGACCGTGTGTGTAAATGTCCCATATATTTATTATTTATTATATATTTATTAATAAATAATTTCTATAATCTAGAGTTTTTGATGTTTTATTTATTTTACTTCTTACTTTATTGTCAAGTATTAATTTAATATACCAAAGTCAATGTAACTTTCTTTTAAAAAATGACACAACAATTTAGCAACTTAGTTATATGCTATTTATTATCAATTTGGTAACGTATTAAAAGTAAAAATTATACAATCGGTATTCTAAGTTACAAATGAACTGTAATAACCAATTGCTAATTCTCGTTTCAGGCATATATACTAAATTGCTAATTCTTGTTTCAGGCATCATAGTTTACGATGCTCGCAGAGACAACGCCTGGCGTGTAACGCATGCCTCTATGTACCCGGACCCAGATCTTGGCGAGTACGACATTGGCGGGGATAAGTTCACCCTCATGGACGGAGTTGTTGGCATTGCTCATTCTCCTTCTCAGGGACTTCTATATTATCAACCCTTGGCGACTGACAGGTAACTTCAACTTTTTACATAACGAGAATTTAATTGTAGTTTAGTGAAGTAATCACACGCTTAGTAATAAGGCTAAATCGAGTTAGATACATTGTTATCCTTATTTCAATCCCATCTATGACATAAAAAAGGTAGTGTTCTCTTATTTTTCCAAGTTATGGGTCTATTTAGTACTCATGAATTTTGTCGGCGCTACGCTTTATTGCAATATGCCACAAAACCCCTTTTTTTTAATTCGGTCACTTAGTATTAAACTAAACGTGCGTTATAACATTATTAGAGGATTTCAATCTTCGGTTGCAATGTAAGTAGAAATAGGAACTTCTAGCAGTAAGTTTTTTTTGTTGTTGTTTCGTTTATGCATTTGTAAATGATAACAAACGCTCTTTTACATCTGCTCTTACTGTGTAATACCTGTAATTTAATATAGCTCTATAATATAGATATATATTTATTTATATATACATTATAGGTGCATTTTAAAGTCAGGACTGGAAAAACGCATCGCCAGTGCTCTAGCAGTTAAATACCAGCAGGCTTACCATGAACTCTTATTGCGAGTCAATTGAAGACGTAAACTAAATTGTTTTGCTTTTTCATAATATGACGTCTTAAAGACGCACATTATAAGTCCTTGCAAAATGAGCGTTCGGAATGCGTCCTAAAAACATGTGAGTAAACGAGACAGAGTTATCTATAATTCATATAACGTTATCCTTTTCAATCATTACGACTCCAATGCAATCTATCCTTCATGGTACGAAGAGAAAGCGGTTCGGTTTAGGTACTGACTTTGAATTGAATCGTTATCTAAAAGTTCATGGTAGGCCTCCAGAAGTTGCGTTTTGCAAAGGACGAGGGTAGTTGTTCTATATCGTAGAGTTGTGTGAATAGAAGTACCCGCCCGGTGACGCTGTAAAATCCGTTAGGGCCAAAAGCATATAGTCAGTTCAGAATGGAAATTAGTCCTGTTCTGAACGTATGTAACTATGGAATGTAAATGGGATGGGATGGAACTTATCTTAACATAATTGTTATTCTCGATAAGATCCATCATTGACAGTTTTATCAGTGTTTTTCAATAGATGTTAGTATTCTGAACCGGTGGCAAAATTGTTTTGAGTAGTGACCCTAGTATCTAACATCAAGATTGAGGTTGTTTTGTATTTTATTGGACGTTAATCTGTTTCATACATATAAAGAAAAAAATCTAACAAACAATTTACTTGTTTTTCAGAATCTTCAGCGTATCTACGGCAGTACTTGCATCAGGTCCACCAGCAGAAGGAGCTGATTTGCCTATTAATCTAGTCGGACGCAAGTCATCTCAAGGCCTTGGATTAGCAGTAGACCCTCGAGACGATACAATAATTTTCAGCCCTATGACGGAAACTGCAATTGCTGCTTGGAATCCCATAACAAACTCTCACAGGTACATTAGTTTTTTTATACTTTCTAAGATTATTAGTGTAAGAGTCGTTAATGGTAATAAATATATAATGTTATAGTCGACTATGAATCAGTACATAGCAGTTCATTTCTTACCGAGGTATCGTAAAAGGCGGCTAAGGTAGGTTGACGTCAGTCAGGCGGCCGGTCGTAAAATAACTTGCCAAAACATGTAATAACATGTTTAAAACATGAAATAACATGAAAACGTTTTAATGGGGCTTTCTATTAGAATGTAAAGTTTGTGGATAAGTGCTTATTATGATAAATCTTAATATATTTATAAGCTAATTTTGTATAGACAAGCCGGATGCATCTTTGCTGTTGATCCGCATAATATAATTAATAATTGTGAGCAAAATAGTCATTATTACAATACATAACTCACGAACAGTTAATTGAACCATTGTTTTATGATTATGCTTACGGGCAATTACAGAGTATACGCGACTAGTTCTAAATTGATGGGAAGCTATCAAAGAATAAATCTTCTAATCCGAAGAATAAAGGTATGTTTATACATAAATCAAATAACTTTATTCTTGGGATGGGGCGAAATAATATTAAAGTATTACAAAACTAACAAAATCAAAGTCGCAGTGCATAGTCTATCTTAATATATTTGGCATTTCCCGTGACTTTATGGGTTGTTTGTTGATTATCTTACTCGAGTAAGTACTGGTTTAAAGAAATAGTAGAGAAACTAAAAGCGTTATATGAGAAAACATCGATGCGTAAAATCGGTGCATTTAATTTCCACTCAAGAAAAACAGGCAGAACAAGTTTATAATTACTTTTTGGACTATAAAAATCATTATAAAGTGTAAGTAATATAATAGTTATCAGAATAGTATTTGATCAGTGGGCGACTGCAATTCCAACATGAAATTCAGTCTGCTTAGAATACAATGACTGCCTAGACTAACATATTTGTTTAGCGTTTGCAGCACCTCATAATATGAACCCATATAAACATAGTTGACTTCTTAGTCCAATATATATTGGCAAGTGTTAAATTAATGGAATGCGCGATGTAAAGGAGTATGCACGTTTTCGGAAGATTGATCTTTGATGAGACATAGACAAAGAGATATGAAGGATGAAAGGTCTCGATTGGCGTCTAAGAAAGTCTCTCAATGTAACCTTATTAGGTTTTTATTACTTTTGTTTTACTTACAGAGTGCTGGCCCAAGACGCCGAGAAACTTCAGTTCTGTGCAGAAGTAAGGTGGGTGGAGCGTGACAACGGCGCTGTGTGGGCTCTTTCTACGCGTTTCCATAAATACTTCAAGCGTTCCGTTTCAAAGCACGAGGTGATTAAAAATTATATTTAACAATATTTATAAGTAAATGTGAAGCTGTGAGCGCCGAACGTTGAGATCGTATTATTAGGTTATTATACTAGAGTAGAGCAGCTAGCCTAAAATGTGTCTATTGAAAAAAAATAAAGCAAATGTGACTGCCGCTTTGGTTCTCTTTTTTCAAAACTTCTCTCCAAATAGGGGAGGGAAGGCCTTAACCTAGCTTTGGGATACTATGAGTCCTAATAATTAATTAATAATATTAATAACAATTATAAGATGGATACCCAAAAATATATGTGTGTGATAGTGGAAGCTAGAATTTCAAAATAAATTTTCGAGATAGCTATTTCGTGGGTAAAAAATAATAACCGTCAGATAAATGTTAACAGTAATTAACATTCCTTTGGACTGGCGGTCAACACACATCTCAGATATAAATGTTAAAACATTGCTGTCTTCCACATTGAAACCCATGATGATTATAAAATAAGAACTAAGATTTTTCATTTAAACTTCTTATGCATAATATCTGTTGTCGATGAATAGTTTCTTTTTGAGTATTTTGTTAGGTATTATTTCTCGACCAACGCTGTTGTTGTTAATCATTAGTTTTTTGAAATTCCAGGACTCTTCTAATTCACCCTTCCATTAGAAAAACCTTATTTTATTTATTTGCTTGTAGAGTAGACGATTCAAAAGCAATTGTTTACAAGTTTACTTGAATAAAGAATATTTTGAATTTGAATTTGCTGAGAATTATTCGGCTTAGTGGATATGAAATTACAGAATTTTCGTTTACAGAATAGTACATTAATTGTTTAAAACAAGACACTAATGTTATGTTATTTCGTTTGCCGGAGTAAATCAGGATTTGGTTTATGTTGAGCAATATTACCGGATGTCTTTGTCTAGTCATTGTTTACATTGGTCAATGTCCCGCGATAATATTGTCTTTTCCTTGATTTGAATATTTTAATGAATCGAGTTTGTATTATTTGGAATCCCAATTCATTTACGTGCTATCATCGGAAATCCCTGTTTATACTTTATGAATTGAACCGTGCACGAGATAATATCGTTTATGTGCTTTATTGCGTAGTTTCCCGACGTACATGACTTGTACCGTAATATTTCGAATTATTTTAACTGGAATGGATACACCGTCACCGGTGATTTAGTGATTCAACATCTTGTTTTAAGACATACGGTATCACCAATGTTAACAGTCACTATACACATGATTTTGTAAATATTGATAATCAAATCTTTTTTAAATTGATTGGCTCGGTTTAAGAGATTTTTATTATGTGTGATGTTGTATCTTACATGAATTATTGTATAATTACGGAGGACGTCTTTTCTTAAACAAGCTAACGTTAACAACTATCTCATTTGATTGTAAAAAAATTGTTTAAAAATTCAGGACGAATTCATCATTAAGAGTAATAGTAGACACACCTATTATAAAGGTTATTTACACGGCTTCGGGGCTTATGATGTAAACAAGCAGAAACGTTAACCAGACCTAAAAGATTTTTAGCCTGATTTAAAAAAAAACAAGTTTAATTGAGTTTACTCTGGAATGGGATCTAGAATCTTCAGATTGTGAAATGATTTTTCTGCAATACATCATTGAAATCGTCTAAATGAAATCCTTTTGCCATTATTTGGTATGATAATATAATAATATAATTTGTTTGTTCCAGATTAATGTGCGCATTGTACGCGTCGTCGAACCAGGTTTTGGTGGTGGATATGTAACTGTTCAACCCCATGGTCTCCGTAGATCTGCTAACTTCACACCTTCTCTATTCTAAATAAAAATTATGAGTTTCAAAGGCCCGTATTAGAAGTTTTAGCTTTTAATAACATTTTTGTAAGTTTTACCGAAGCGACAATGTATTATATCAGTAAATATTAATGGCTATACATATATTATTTACAAGACATAGCTGCAAACATTTTATATGTAACTTGAATATATATTTGTTGACAAGTTAATGCGGGTTGTAAGCTGCGTATGTGCAAAGAAATACATTAAAACTAATTTAATATCTATGTAAATCTTTTATTATTGGTTTATAATAAATATTATATGTAAACTAAATTTACTTATTCAACGGTTAATAATTTTATTATAAGTAGTAAACAAAATGTTTCCCAATATTATATCACTTTTGATTAGATTCTATTTTACTTCAATTACCGCTAAAGATATATGTATTTTTTATTCTAAAGTCTTTAATAGATTTCGAAGTCTTTAATTCTGTAGTCTTTATTTATTGAATTTCGTTATTGGGGATTTACGTTTGTTTCACTTTCTGTTCCATATTAAGAACAATTATCCTTTGATTTGTTTCACTTTTATTATTCATGAAAACGTATTTATCTTTGTAGGACAAGGCGATGCACATGCAAATTGCACGCGTACGTTTAAATGTTATCGGTGACGTTGATCACGATCGCATTCTCAATTTTCAAACCCGTATTGACATCCGCTGAACACACGCATATAAATTGTTTACATGGTTTTTACAGTTCATTTTATTTTCCTGTATCTAATTGCTACAGGAAAATAAAATGAACTGTAATACAAGTTTAAATTCAAATACAGACAAGAATAATAAATAATTATCATACTGAAATGTAAAAAAGCATGTTTTTCCTGTACTAATTTTTTTAAGTAGGGAACACACGACAGCGACTTTATCGCCAGCGACTCGCTGGCGACTGAAAATTGGCGTGTAGATTTGAATATTAACAGCGATTTAGGATCGCTATAATTGCGGAGATCCGATAGTTGCAATTCTATAAGGTCGGTGATCGTCTGCGACATGGCTGCTGTGTGCACATATTATATATGACATGCTTCTACTTAATGTCAATTTAAAAAAAAATGCTGGACTTTCGTTATTATTCACGTGATTTTGTGGAGAAATTTATTGAACTTTAAAGAACCGGTATTGTGGATGATTAAAAGCCAAGTTGCCTTTCTAAAGACATTACAAATAACGAGGCACACTAGAACAGAAAATTTCATCGAAAATTCGCACTGGTCCTTTCACATACCGAGTGGACAATGAACGATTGTCGTAATGTGGACACACAAGCCAAATGTCGCTAGCGAGTCAACGGTGATCAAAGTCGCAGCGTAAGGACGGCTTACAGGTTATCTAAAAAAAAGACATGTAAAAAATAGCTGTTTGGAACTGTATTTAATTATTGCTTTGATTTAAATTTAAATGTTAAATAAATTTACGTAGGAATTATCTTAGTTGCAACATTTTTTTACACCACACCACTGTAAATTATAACGTTGCCAGCAATTAATACATTTGCTAGACTGTAATAATTTATCGTTATCTATTATATTTATATAGCAATTCTAAGCCTGCGGCATATTTTGTACAAGTCATAAATCTTATCAAGTAGGGTCTAGTCTTTCCAGGTCAAAGAGCTTATCAAAACTACTCAGCAATTTATTATTGTTTGAACGTAAATATGTATGAATGGAAATAAATGGTCGCCAATTGTTTGATTTATAAATTATATTTTTAATCACATTTTATATAAATTTTATTATTTACAAGGTTTGAACACAATTTTCGTTAATTATTATTCGGCAAAAACTGTG
The DNA here is from genome assembly GCA_947086505.1 of Morpho deidamia. Lineage (NCBI taxonomy): Eukaryota > Metazoa > Arthropoda > Insecta > Lepidoptera > Nymphalidae > Morpho > Morpho deidamia. The sequence goes on along the minus strand of CAMTZC010000007.1, from coordinate 8,346,661 downwards.
TTTTCAATAGTGTATCCTTGAGCACAAAGTTTACTTGCGTAAAAAACATATGTGATTATTAAGTTACCACTAGTTAATTATGTACTAGTATGAGAATTTATAATTATTTCGAATGTTTGTTTGTAATAATTATATAATATCATAACCTTTGCTGGAATTATTTTATAACGACATTGAAAGAAGCAAAAATGTTTCAGAATTTATGTATTTTTTATATCCATTTTGTACTTTTATAGTATAATAAAACGATTAAACATTAAAGAGACTATTAAATTATTATATACCTTTTGGTTAATGGTTTTGAAATATGTTAATGTATTCTAATTATCAGTAAGATACTTAATTTTCATGTTTGTAATATACTAATCAATGACGCTGTTGTGAACAGCAGGCTTACCATAAACTCTTATTGCAACTGAATTGAAGACATAAACGAAATTGTTTTGCTTTTTCATACCATGACGTCTTAAAGATGCACACTTTAAGCCGTTGCCGAATAAGCATTCGGAATTCGTCCTAAGAACATGTGAGTAAAAGAGACAGAGTTATCTATAGTTCATATAACGTTGTCCTTTTCAAACATTACGACAAGTCACACTTCATGATACGAAAAGAAAGCGGTTTGCGGTCGTCGTTTACGTCTTCAATTGAGTCGCAATAAGAGTTCATGGTAGGCCTGCAGGAGCTAAAGGGCTAAATCACTCATCTTCATCAATCATTGCTAACATATGTAGTGTCAAAATAATAAATAAATAGTATTAAAAAATAATTATCAAACCATCACACGAACACGCACGCACGCACGTAATCAAAGAAAGGTCCACCTTTCAAAACCAAAAACGAGAGTATAAAATTAAAAGATTTTTATTTTTATCTTATTTTAGAACCTCGTCCACGGATGGAAATTCTATAAAAGAAGAATGTCTTTTAGTAACTTATATTTGCTTGTTATAAAGTTACTCTACCAGTTCATTACCGAAATCATAGGTCCATTTTTCCAGGTCGTCCTTAAAGATGTTACTCGCAGTCATACAGCTGAATTACAATACACTTTTTATCATGCAGAAGAGAGCATAAAAACTTAGGTCATTAGCGGTTAACCACTAATGACTTAATTTGTAACCAATATCAAGTATTTTTTTGGTAGATCTTGCGGTCATTTTAATTGATAGTATTACGCTAAATTTAATGTGCCCACTAAAAATTGCTCACATTACTTTAATTCGATTTTTAATAACTTTATTAGTGTAAAGATTTAAGAGATGAAATGTTCCAAGGAAGGTCATATCAGTCTTTACATCTATACATAAAATTTGGTCACCAATGACAAAATATATAAAGCTAAATTAAAAAACAGGCCGAACTTAATTTTTACTGTTTATTGTCCTTTGGTTACAACTGTTACCAATAACCCAAACCCGTTCTAAACACGTTTTTAGTTTTAATTTACAGAGGATAACTACTACTAGAATTGTCTAAAATTTTGATGGCCTTAAAAGCCATTTATGGTTCTTTCCGGCGTCAAGAGTATTTTTAGAGAGTAGATGATCTCTATGCTATTATTCCTGTTGCTTTTGCATCGTTTAATCCCGTGCAGTCTATCTGAGTCTAAAAATTTATGGGTTCGAAACCCGTTCTCACAGAGTGTTCATATTCAAAACCTTAATGAAACTTGCATATGGCTACAGAATTCCTGGACCAACCAAGTAACGCTTATCCGCAGCGTGGTAAGTCTCTTCTCTAAACCTCTTCTACGTGAATACAAAAAGTTCTTACACAGCTTACTATTTGCAAGAGCAAATAGTTAGTAATAATAACAGATTAAGCAAAGCTAATTAAGCTTGAATCGTTTTAAGGTTATAGGTATAGCTTCAAAACGATTTGACGACATGAGTGCCCGGCATATATTATAATAAGTATCTTAACCGACGAGTAATAGGAGCCAATTTCTCCATACAGGGTCATGAAAATTATATTTCACTATGGTTTCGCGACATGGGTGGAATAGTCCAGAATTTGAGCTGACCACCCGCCCTGTACCGACAGGCGTCCCCGACCCTAGATTAGATTAGATGGTTTCGCGACGTAATCATAGACGTGAAAGAAGTCGCGGTTCGTTTAAAATATTAGTACAAGGTTCTATTAAAACCATGAAAATAAGCCTATGCGTTTTGTCGAGTAGCTCTTTATGAGACCTCATTAAACGACCAAAAGGAACGGAATCCATAACACAGTATATATAACATTGTCATGTTAAGTTTTTATTTATAGATATAATGATGTATAAATGACAATGTATAATGTTTATACGTATGTCAAATCTATCTTAAGAAACTGACGAAGACTTTAAAAATACATTTGCACTACAAATAACCACAATACGGGATATCACATTCTTCAATAAAAATGTAGAGGTAAAATCTTCTTAAATACGTCAGATGCAGTCTTTATGTTTTAGCTAATATATTATCAGTCACAATGATTTACAAAAGAACCAGTAATATATACCATAGCCTCAAAGATTCGTGATGAGATGATACACGATTTACATATATATATTTTTTGGTTTATTGTCTTCATTAGCTGTATTAGCCCTCTAATTTTGACTGCGTCGATAAATTGGTTTAATCGAGCCTGTTTGCGTATCTGACAATTATATCTAAAAATATCTTGCTATAAATGGCATTTATTATTTTATAAATTCATTTCGTGTCCACTCTGCTATTTTATCTATGTAAGCACACAAATAATCAGCATTTTTTTCTTTTTCGTGAAATGATCTAGTAATGATATAACTGATTGATATTCACGAATTTTCCGGCTTTAAGCAGTAGAGTACAATAATTTTAAAAGAATTTCTATACATTTTAAGTGGCTATTTACACTTACAATGTAAAAAAAAACCTTTTGCGACGTAGAAACTCATTAACTCATATCTTTCATTTACTTATGGTATTGTCTATTTTAAAAATGTAGTTTATCACCATTATCATCAATTCCATCTCTAAAATTATTCTTTCCTTTATTTAACGTATGTATAAAAAGTTTAAAAGATTACATCACATATCTTCAATCAGTTTTGATCTAATGGTGGTAAGGAACTGATCAGGACACCAATTCATAGGAGACTTTTGAAATATATGAAAATTCTCGTCAATTTAAGACTTTCAGGTAGGCCACTTGTTGCATTTTTAAAGAAATAAAATGTAATAAATCTAAAATAAAGAATTAGCTATGTTCACAGAGGATGTAAAATGGATCATGTGTTAAACGTCATGTGTTAAAGTTACTAGCAGATAACGAATCTCAAACTCATCGATTTAAGTTCACGATTTATCTTCCTTCAATAAAGTTTATTATCCGTTGAAATATAGGAGTATTTAATTACTTCGTTTAAAAATCCTTAAGAAAAGTGGCGTGCAGATTTAGTGCTAATATGATTTCTCATTTTATCAAAATAGAACACTCGACTATAAACCTCCTCATGCAATGAATTTGAATTGTAGACGCTAATATGGTCAATGATATCGATAAAATCGCTAAATGATAAATTTAGCAATAATATAGAACTCTAAGTTCTACATTATAATTACATCTCTAGCGTGAAAATTATTATTGATCAATGATATTCATGGCCAGAAGAGGCGTCATATCTAAAACATGTTTTAAAGGTCACGACTGAGGAATATACAAAAACCGATTTGCATATTTAAGTTATATAGATGCTCACGAAGAGCATATTGAGAAACAATAAGTTGTGGTCTAGCGATTCATTGTCGAATTTTCAAATATTTCCGCATACTCTTGCTATAGTATGCATATACTAAGATCAATACGTTAATATATTAAACATCATTAAAATAGTAGAGGTAAGAGTACAAATGTATTTTTAACGTTCTAATGACCTTAATAACAATAATTTTTATTATTTGTCACATTAGTTCTAAATACCTTTAACTGGTAAACTCTTTATACGTAGGATCGCCAAATGGCGGAAGCCCTGATGAGTACCACATAACAAAGGTCCAAACAAACTAATGTCAATAAAGCCACAGTCGCATCACTAATCTAATCTAAATTCATCATAATTCAATAGTAAATTCTAAGTAAATTCGGGTAAGTATCAATAATCGCTGAAGCTTGAATTCAGTATCGTTTTTGCTAAATTACCTTTAATATTGTAGTATATTGCAAACTATATCATCGAAAAATAGTATGAGTATAGCTTACTATTTACCGATAATATGCAACAGCAATAAAACATTTCACCGATAGTCTTGTGTTGAGAAAAGAAGAGAATGCCTTTTCGATCCTTGGAGGGGTTGACGTTTACGTATATTAGCACACAATATTACATACTATTAAAACTAGGAATAGTCTTACCCGTGATTTTAACTTTTTCCTTTTTGTAATTTTTGTGGCCAGTGACTATCCCATTGCTCGGAAAAAACCGCCTCTTTCTTTACTGGAGACAAGAGTTGAAGCTTGAAAGCACGATCCGTCGATTATGTGTTGTTTACCTTCATGTCCCTCAAGAAAAACAATGATTTTATTTATTACATCAGTATTGATTCGTCTTTTATGTATAACAAGGAACCATCATCAGGTGCGCCTAATGGAGATAGAGAAATCCGTGAGAATTGCCGAGATATTTGCTATATGTGGTACCTAATTTGAAATGATTGATTTTATGTGCACATCTATTACAAATAAAATACATTATATAAATACTTTGATCTTTTTTAAACTTATTTATATATATATCTGCACTTGATAGTGTATTGTTTTTAAATTTAAATACGGTCTGTTGTTTGTTTTTTTTACGTCAAACGAACAAAAACCACAACATGAGGCTTTTGTTCTCATACAAATTACGTTTTTTATGTGACTAAATAGTTCTAAGAAAGATGAACAAGTACGATGATGTAACCTGCACGTTTTGGGTTTTTGACTCAATGATTTAGTGATACCGAAATGAGTAGAAATATGCAGCATTGTTAGATAAACATACGGGGATTACCTTAATATGGAAAATATTTTGCGTAAAACGCTCATGAAATGGAAAATATGATATCAGTATTCTAAGTTACTAGATAGCAGATGTATTGTGTTTGCAAATAAGTCACGCCGTTACAATATAATAACGTCATAAAGACTGCACATCAGAAACAGTTTCTTAGATTATACTAAGCCCTATGATCTTTAAGACGCGATGAGCAAGGCTACAGGATAATTCTCAAGTACAAGTTCATACCTTAAACAATATGTTATTTTTAATCTCGAGTATTTTAATTATTACTGTTTATATTATCTGCAGGTCGAATGGATGTTATATGCATGCGCCCTGCATACATAAAAAAAAGAAAATAAGCAAACGACTAATATTTTCTTTCTACAGCTTGTCATACCATAGATTGTCATAATTAGGGCCCATAATTCGATGATAAACAAACACTCTTTTTCGTTTTGTATTTTAGCAAAGGGTAGATAGGGCAATATATATATATAATATATATATAGGGATAGACATAAGGCAAGATAAGACTTAAAATTTAAGGTAAGCGGAATATACGGCGACTAAAACTAGGGCAAAAATATTAAGAAGCATTATTCAGCGGGCTATCAATAAAATTAAGAAATATATATACTAATATAACTATAAATATACATTTTTCTATACATCTCTTTACAGATGTGTAATATTGGTCACAGACCCGTTCATACATGTGTCAGGTTCCTTCAGCTCCATAGGTTCCGGGTTTGAAACCCGCCTAGGGCTAACATCTTCTAAAAAAAATCTTTTTGATTCTTGAGTATGGGTGTATTTAATTATTTATTTAAAAATTATGTAAATTTATTAAGCCGTTGTCTGTCACCTATAACTTTTATATAATTTTTGTATATTTAATTTTCGAACGATAGACCTTGTGTGTGAGTGTATATTAAAAATGTATGTTGTATGAATGAAGTATCATTATAGAAAGTAATAAAGAAAGAGAGTTTTCTTTTAGTTAATATCTAGTGTCAGCTAGTCCATTCATGTCAGTGGAAAACAAAAAAGATAGCATACAAAGAGTATAAGATGATAAGAATATAAATGAAATATACTGACAAGCTTATATTATTAATATTATTTCAAAAGTAGGTACACTTTTATTTTTAAATAAAAATAAGTATTGTAAAAGTAAGATAAGTTAATACAAGGTATGCAATGTATACAAATACAATGCTTAGCTATCAATGAAGTCTTTACACCCAACAGTCATTCAAGTTGATAATTACATAAATTCTTAGGATATGTGTAATTAATTAATTACGGTTCTAGAAATTAAACTTCATTACTACTGTTATCCACAGATGTTTCTTTATTATTTTAGCTCAGTCGTGTTCGTCCTGTATTAAGTAAAATAAAATAACTCCGATTAAATGACAGCGACTAATTACTCTGCGTGTTTGGATTCAGGAAATAAATTTGTTTCAAAATTTTAAATGTTATGCACATCATACGCAGATTATTTAGTGCAATCTAATTAAGTAAATAAAAGAAAGTAACGGCCTGTTACTATACCACTGGGCATAGCCCATCTCTCTCAGTTTTTGGAGAGTAGGATTGGATCTACCACGCTGCTCCAATGCGGATTGGTGGGTTACTCATATCCCGAGAATTCTCTGAACATATTCGAGTGTCCTCAAGGTGTTTTCCTTCACCGAAAAGCGTGTGATAAGTTGCGATTATCAATTAGACAAATGAATTTTAACAGAAAACTCAACCGGAGTTTGAACCTATGACCCCTCGAAAGAGTCGCGCGGTCTCACTGCCGGGCTATTATATCTCCAAAGATTTTGTGTGGGCAAATATTCAGAATTGTGGTTAGAATCTTAAAATCAAATTATTTTTAATATATATGATTTTTCAAGTATAATTTTTTTTTGTAAAAATACACCATCTGTTATGTACAGAATTTATAAACTGGTTTTGTTTACAACATCTGCTAGATATGTCGTTATTTTCTGTCACGATTTATACATTAATTCAGAGAAACAAGTATATTATTTTTGTATATAGGTATTAATTATTTTACAAAATTATATTTACATTATATCGATGAATATTAAAGAGGGGTTCTTCATCTACTGTATCCTATTTAAGTTTATAATTTTTACTCGGCAAAATATAACAATAAAACCATTTTGTTACATTTGAAAGCTGAAATTTTTATTATTCTCAACATACAAGGACACTACATATCATAAACTCTTCTTTCTATTGTACTTCTATCTACTTGTAGCTTTACTTTGGCATTTACTTCCGATATAAAAAAGATAGTGTGACTCCGTGTATGTGAATATCAAAAATCAATAGAGTTATCATACTAGAGTAGGCGAGTCACGGGCAGGCTGTGAGCTAGAGTGTCGCAACAAACAATGAGAGCGAAGACGAAATTCACACATTTTTGTCTAATCACACATAAAAAGAGAGAGAGATAATACGTTCGTACGTACGTGTTACTATCTCTTGATTGTCGATGAAAACATTTTAGGTTGACTTGCCTACTCTAGTATAATAGCTCTATGCCAAAGAGTATTTTACGTACGTTTTACGTATATGCTCGCAAATATTTGTTAGGTACTCTGTTCAAATATAAATAAAGTAAAAAAGGTTTCACAAATGTTCGTATTTTTATTAAGAGGGTCATTTGGTCTTTATACAAGACGGTTTAAAATAATATTTTTGGCTTCACTAAATCGTAGCTGTACTGTTAAAAATGAAAAAAAGTAAAAGTAAACACTGTCCGTCACCATTAGCCATTGAAATGCTTTTTATATCAAAATCGTTTTCGCAAGAAAGAGTATAGATAATATTCCAAGTTGAAAAAATGTAGGTTAGTTCTATTTTTATGGACTTTTCGGCCATTGTTAATTGTTTTAAAATCTAAACAGTACGCGGTTGGAGGCTAATCGAAACACCAGTACCTCATTAACGTTGTGTGTTTTAAGTTCAACTCATTTGTATGGAGTGAATCGTATAATGGGTGTAGGTGCAATATGTCAACATAGTTGTAAATTAAATAGAAAATTTTAATATATGTAAAGAATTTTAAAGTATTATTTTAGATTATAAGTTAGAATTAATGTCTTCTGTGAGAGCTCATTGCTTTCTCTATATTTTAAAAAGTGTGTATAAATTTAATCAAAGAACTTGCAAACGTGAGTTTCGTCGTTAGTAGTCTCTATATTGCACACACAGAAATATTTAAACTAATACAAAAAAGAAAAAAAAGAAATATAATCAGTGTACAACGCGCCTATTCCGGCATCGGAATCTATTCCAGACAATCCGAAAATTAGTAAACAATAAGTAAAATAAGTTAATAAAATTTAATCTTCAAATTAAAAACAAATAACTTTTCCGTCTCGTTTTATAACGATTAGTATTGTAGATACTTATCGTCTATTAATTTGTTTGAGTAGTACAGAGTATTGACTGTAATATGCGATTAAAAATAAGGTATATCGTGTCGGATTTAGTATCTATACTTTAATTTTTAAGCACCAATAGACATATTTAATTAAAAGCTAGTGACTTTAGATTTGAGGTCGATAAATATCGCCTACCGAATATAACTAAAGAAAACGGTGGCCCGTCGTATGATAACGATATTATGACAGGTGAATTTATTTAATTATATTAACATTTTAGTACCGATTAATTCTGTGCAAATAACGCAGATTATTATTATTATAGATTATTATTGTCATTTGTTAGATTTTGTAGCAGGAACAAGAACACTGTTTTTGCTTACCATGATGATGTCCATTGTTGGCCTGTTTCAATGGGTCTATTCATAGGATAACCGTGTCCTTTTAATTAAAACCATCGACCTCCTTGACTACCATTTTGAGGTCGTCTCAAAGGTCGTCGCATACGCATACATAGTGGATACACCAATACTGCATTTTCCGATACGGGTTCGTCATTGTACATCACTCGTTCTTCAAACTGGTAGTTAGTTTTGTTATTCTCCGTATCAGTATCAGATCATATCAGAAATTAAAAGATACGTAAAATAATATGTTATGGAGTATATAGATACTCCATGGCTTAACACTCGCACAGATTCTGACCTTTTTAATGAGAAACTTAATATAACACCAAAACACATTAAAATTGCGTGTCTTATCATGCTATTAAAAAAAAGTAAAGTAGCGGCCTTTTACAATCCCACTGCTGGGAATAGGCCTCCTCTCTGCGTTTCTGGACAGAAGGGTTGGAGTTAAGACCTACCACGCTGCTCCAATGCGGATTGGTAGGTTACAAATACCTCCAGAATTCTCTAGAGATATGCAGGTTTCCCTCTCGATGTTTTCCTTCACCGAAAAGCGTGTGATAAATTGCAATTATCAATTAGACACATGAGTTTTATTAGAAAAACTCATTGGTGCCTGCCCGTGTTTGAACTCGTGTTCCCCTCGAAAGAGTCGCACGGTTTCACCGCTCGGCTATCACAGCTCATATGCTATATTTTTACGAAACACGGTTATGTTTCTAAGTGCATTTATAAGGCTATAAAGAGCAAAAAATCTACGACTTGGCGTTAATACTTTTTAGTATAATTAGTCAATGAAAACAATGAACTAAGTTCAGTAGAGGTTAATAACCAGCGCTTAACTTTGTATTCCGTTAAAAAAAATTGCAAACGAAATTCAACTTAATTACTTATCATATTTGAATAACAATAATTAATTTGCAACGCTAATAATATGATGATCTCACGTTAATCTGATGGAAATTATCTTCTTCTCTTAGTTGTAACTAAACAAAGATTAAACGTTTGAAATATTCCATATATGGAAATAAAGCTTTATTTGATGAGGGATTTATTACACGGGTTGGTAATAAAAGACTTCTAGCAGTCAATAAATACCATATCGTGTTCTACAAACCACCAATGATTTTACGCCTTAACTTTAATTTAAGCTTTTGTTAATTACAAATGAGGAAAAAAAATTGCCATTCGTTAATCTATGGAAGGTGCCCTTTATCTTCTTTTGAACCCTATTTTTCGTGTTTCTGCTCTTTCTTATATACTTTGATTAGCTCAAATCAATAGTGAAGGTTATTTCTTTATACATATTCTAAATTAAATCAAATCTATTAAAACAATTTACAAAGCTCTTTCAAACAGTTCTTCGTAAGAATATAAAAATGAATATAGAGGCATTTGCTGTAAAACAAAGTTATCGAATTTAAGAATTAAGAATAAAAATTAGAAATTTAGTCTAGAAAATTACATATTACATACGTAAGGGGTGATTTATTTTTCTAAAGGTCATTAAGAATCAAAAAAGAATATTTTTCATCGTTAAAAGTTAAATTTAAATAAACTTTAAACTTAATTGAAAAAACTTCTCGAAGTGCGCTAAAAGGAAGTTAAATATACGTTTGACGAATTTCTTATTCGCTCTAAATTTTCTTAGCGGAGTCAAGATGAAGTTCGTATTTTTTCACATGAAATGAATTTTGTGCACATATTTTTATCTTCTCCTAAAGTTTCGGAAGTTGCATACAATAAAAAATGATCTACCCAAAGCATCTTTCTTCTAATTGAAGATGCTATTAGTTTTTTTATTATATTCAAAATATTAGTCATACAACTATCATTACATATTAAATTGATAATCAATCACTTCTGTGATATTTAATTTAAACATTACTTTATTGATTATAACGATATCCATTTTCAAGTGGGTTCAGGTACAGACATTTTTTTTATAAATATATGGGAAAATTATTGCTTATATTTTTATAATGTTAAAATATTTTTTCAAATCATATATATGACAAAATTCAATTTATTTCAATTTATAATTAATAAAAAACAATGGAATAAATTATAAAAGTAATATAAAAAAGGATTTTGTAAAGAATCAACTAGTAAAATTGAATATTTTTAAGACCATATAATTTGTTTCAATATGCCATAAACATGTTATTATCATACATAATCATACAAGGACAAATATAGATTAGCTTAAATAGTATTTAACCAAATATTAAAAGGGTATCACGCCCAAAACGTTTTTATACTTATTTTGTTGTCCGCTTTTAAAAAACGTACTTAATAACTTTCATGAAAGTACTAACGACGACCATCCTTAGTTTTATCATAATTAGGTCAGGGACCAACAAATATACAACTTCATCTATATTTATGTGAGAAAAGTGAGAACTCTAGGTAGAGAGAGGTATACAGAGCTAAAGTTTATTTTAAAAAATCCTTAACTAATACATAGCAAATAATCAAAGAACAAGAGAAATATAATATATAAATATTTAGATAAGTTTCCCTAGTCAGCGCTGGTCACTCGAGTGAGACACTCGTACGTATGTAATTTTATTAAATATCTTAGTTGTTTTGTGACGTCGCTATCTTCATCAACATCTAACCGTTAGGAGGCGTCGTTAAGGAATTCGGAGGTATGAAAATCTTTACTTTTATCCAAATACAAAATTTTATTAGAAATAGTATGTACGATCGCTTACAAAGGCATCATAAAAACTACCAGTCAATAATTTCGATAACATCTAGTTTTCTCACAAAAATTAAATTACAAATTAATTATATTATAAATTATAAATTAATTCGATCGATTGAATTATTGAATCTTAAATATAAAGTCCAGTGACGCAAAATCATTTAAATAATTTATTACTAACATACATACGATTTTGCTTGTTTATTGAGGTTAATTTGTTTAGTGAATTGTTCAAAATTAGAGAGACATTTTAAAAACCATCTACGGCTTAAGGCGTATTGGATAAATCAAGCTTTGATATGTATTTTATCAAAAATTACCTACCAATTATGAATAATATAGGTATTGAAAGAATTTTTACATTCACAAAAATGTTTATCGTTATAGATCAATCGTAAACGGATCTTTATTGTGATTGTGTCCTATGAATTTCGGGTAGTGCTATTTTTTGTTCCTAATTATCACATAAAATCAATAAAATTTTAATTAAAATTTATATCTTCCTGTAACTTAACCGACAGACTTCCACAGTTGAACTTTTTTTTAGTGGATCTCCACGCTACAGGATCTTGTGGTACTTTGAACAAGCTTTTTCCCATGATCTTTTTAGAGAACGTCAGACCAACTCATAGACTATCCACCAAATCTGCATTTTACGGTGCAGCGTCGCCATTTAGTACCTTAGAGCCTACTCTGTTCGGTTGATTGGCACCTCAGCTTTGCTACACGCTATGTCTGTAATTTGGGTTCTTCTACGGATCGTCTTAATCACGCACAGATGTTCCAGTATCTTTGCCTGGTGTACTACTGAGCTTTCTTATTAGTTAGTTTAGTTGAAACCGTTCAGAAAGCTGCGCGAGATCTTTTCGTCCAAAATACTTCAGTGCTTGAAGACCAAAGTGTTTGAACAGTGCGTATTGCCAGTAATGAAATACGGATTCGAAATGAGGAGGCTGACTATGAGTCTTATAGGAAAGCTCAGTCACTCACCGGGCGATGGACGAGCTATACTAATATACAGCTAATAATAATTATAAGATTTGCAGCAGAACCAAAGTTACCGATATAGCTGATCGTATCGTGAAGCTCAATTAGCGATGAATGGAACATAGTGCGTAGAACTGATAGGCTTTGGCGACTTAAAGTTTTGGAATGGCGACCCTGCAGCGGAAAACACAGTGTCGGTAGATCGCCTACAAGGTAGACTGATGATCTCAAAAAGGTCTCTGGGATCCGCTAGATCCAAGCGGCACAACTCCCAACAACAACCAAGATCGTGACAACTGAGTTGAAAATGATGATGATAATCTTACTTAGTTCTATGAATGAGTAATTATATTATACTTAATATTTGCTATGTATAATATTTACTTATATAAGTATTGCTTAAGTTCCCCTTTTCGAAGATAGCTTACAAAGATATCATAAAAAGCCGTGGACGGTTTATATCGGTCGATTAAATATTTTCATATTTTACTTTCATTGCGCAGCAAAAGCTATCATGGAATTCCATTCTTGATCCAAAAATTTGTAGGAATTTATGTGATCTTATTTTAGCCGTCGGTCATAATTTAAATTTCAGTGTTCAATTTTATCTGCGACTACAAAAACATTGCGAAAAATATTCGGATTAGGTTTAATTAAAGAAGCCGGCCAAATTAAAACTTAACTTTAAGCATTAATATCCGCGTAAGGTTTCAATTTTGATAATGCAAACTGGAAATTTAGCTTGGTCCAATTAATAAACTAGTTTTAGTTATTGCATCACTGTATGTAAAGTTTTTGTAACTAAAAGCAATGAAATGTACTTATAGTGCATAATCACTACCTAGTGACTTAGTCTCGTTTAAATGGAATAGTTTTATTTAAATAATTTAATATATTTTCAGCATATCATACATATTTGTACATGCTCGTGTACAGTAATTTAAAAAAATTAAAATTTCGTCAATTATAATTGAATATACTTCAAGTATAATTGACGAACTACTACTTCATTAACCGGCCATGCGATGCTATAGTTTATTTTGTCTTCGATTTCTCCTCTCCCAATATTTTGGCGGGCGTTTAATTTTTTGGAATAACTTCTAAGATATTTATTCAAATTTTATGTTGCAATGGATCATAATGGAAGGTATAAATTGCTTGAGTAACGTAGTAAGTTGATATTGATTGATACTGCATCCTTCTAAATGACTTAATTTACTTAATTTCCAAATCACGTAATTTACGCGATCATTTTTAAAAAGTTAGAATGGGTAAGTTGGTAAATTAATGGCATGAGTTATGCTTAAAATATAGATATGCCATCAAAGACTTTTTTGTAATTCCGTAAAACAGGATTATTTTCACGATACCTTATTCGTTCTATGTTTTCCATGAAAACGCTGAGGTGGCTAACTTTTTCTAACTTTACCACAATTATCGTCATACTGTAAGGAACTCAAAAGAAACCATGACATTAAATTATTAACTAAAATCATCCTTTTATATTAAATAAATAATAGTTTTTGAATTTACCACCATCATACAGAGAGACATAATTGTGGTTTTTGAACAACCTAAAGTTATCGTTTATGTTTTGGCCGCATAATAATTTGCAAGGAATTATGCGATATGCACAGAAGATTGCTAAAATAAACGGTTTTGAGATATCATAGTCATCTTCTCCTAAGCTAATATTAACTTAATTTCGACGAAACGTGACCACGAGGTAAATAACAACAATTATATATGTGACTCTCCTTGAGACATAACTTTTACACTGTAAAAATAGTGTTAAATAACAGACATTAGTAACTAAAATAAACATTATCTACTAGAAAAATCTAAATAACAATACTGAGTCAAAAAAAAATTATCTAAGGGTAAACTAGTCTGTAGTTCTGTTATTATTACGAACTAATTTAACCACTCCATTTCATATAGGGCTACGGAGACCGTTGTGTTATGTATGGAAAACTTGAATAAGTTAAGTAAAGTAACGCGATGTTACTATCTGAGAGTCGCACGGTCTCACTTCTGGGCGAGTATTAAAGATTGTCTGAAAATTTTATTTAAAACTGTCCCGCTATTTCGGAGCCTATAAGGAACATTCATACATACTATTTCTTTTATGTACATACATGTATATAGATACGTTATTATGCCGTAAGGCTATTTTTATAAAGTGAATAAACTTTGCAGGTGGTCGCTTAGACCATACATAGGAAGTGAAGTGTTAATAATAGTCGGACAAGTTCAATGTCACGATGAGTATAATAGAGATTACAATCGAATGTATATGAATGTGGCTATGAATCCAGCGGATTGCCTGCTATTACCATAAATAACATATAAAATATAATATGGTTATTTCGAATATTTAATAGAAGTAGGCATAGATATAATAAATACTTCTTGCATAAGTAATGGCATCGCTTGCAAATGTTATCGTTGAACCTGTTTCCTGATGATGCTTCGGTTAGGTGCCAAAGAGATCATAGAGCTTGTCCTAATGAATATGTACTGTGCTAATGCTTTAGTGTGTTCTGGGTATATGATTGTTTTATAGCATGTGCGGATTACTTATGTATGAGGCATGATAACATGCATCGAAATATATTTTTTCTCATTAGAAAGGTTTTTCTGATCGCGGATTATACCAAAATAATATTACGGCTACTTTTATAACCGATTTTGATCTACTGAAACTTGTGTTGTAACTATAATAAATTAAATTTTGTTTAATAATATCATTAATAATAATAGATCCATCTATTAAATTTATTCGCCACAACAAAAATAATAAAGGCAATATTTATGTAAATATTAATTTATGTGATTGAATTCCGCGATAATCCGTTGGTTGGTTGGTTGGTTACTATTTACAAAATTTACCTCCGAGTATTTCCATCACAATGCACAACTACCTTACTATTTCACGTTGTGTACATGTTTCGCTCAGCTGTAAAATCAGACGATACTTGGGATATTATTTTACATCATGAAAATCTAGAATTAAAGGCTACTATTGTTGCTAAACTCTTAGAGCAGGTAGTTGATGAAATAATATAAATAGATTTGAAACGTCACAGTTACTCCTGCCACAGTAACTTCTTTATTATACACACATAAAAATGTTTAGACAATGCGTTTCTTTTCTTCAAAAAAATAAAAATAAATAACTAAAATAGAACACTCTCTTTATTGTACACCACAGAAATAATTCTGAAAAGCTAAAGAAATAACTGAATTAATAATCAACCTCCGGCAAATATTTCAGATCGTTAATAATTTGGAACATAATTTGATACATAAAATTAATACAATAAAGTAAAGATTAAATAATATTAAGAAAATGGATGTAAGGATGATACATAATTGTATTACGGATGAATATAATAAGCAAAAAGTCTTAAACGCCGGATATAAAGTTCAAGGTTAAGATAAGTTGGATATTTTCAATACAATCCATACAACTTATAGTCGTAGCGTGCTGTTTCATTTCATCATTATGAATATTGCTTAGGAATTTAGCATTAATTTATTGCAAATTTATTGAAATGCGATCAAATATAATTATTATATAAACATACGGGTCCCATCGCTATAAAATCGAGTAATATTTATATAAGGACTGGATTCCAATTCGCTGTCAACAACTTGTGGGCTCCAGTCAATTCGTTACCACGGTGGATGCAACTCTGCCGAAACGTCGAACCTTATATAAAGGTAACTTGATTTTATCGCGATATGAACTGTATGTTTAAATAATAATTAGAATGATTTGTAAAAGTTTTAAGTCAAACATCACAAAAATAACATAGTGCGTCTTCCATTTACTAATAGAGTATACTACTGACCCATTAGCGCAGATGGCAGTGACCCTGCCTTAAGCTCCGCGGGTCGCGTGTTCTATTCCTGCCGAGGGCAAATATTTTCTAAAAACAATTTGTTGGTTCTTTGAATTGGGTCGATTTAAGTAGTAGTTACAAATTTATTATACATATACATATATTTAACTAAATTATATTTACCATCATTGTCTGTTACCAATTAAAGGCAATAAATAAGGCAATATAAAATGTAATAATAATTTCCATTAAACATTAAAATATTCATAATTTAGTTTAGTTATATTTTGCTTGGAACACTATTTGTCATAAAATTTTAAGGAGACGGGCGTTGACATCTGCAGCGCAGTTTTTACTTTTGCAGTCTCGTCATTGCTATTGTATAAATGCGTTTGTATTGTTCCTCTAATAAAATTTTTCATTTCATTTCAATTAAGTTACTTACTACTTAGGAAAAGATGACCGTGCGTGTAAGTGTCCCATATATTTATTTATTTCAATGTCACGATAGTTGCATATTCTATAATTATTGACATTACACAAATCCTATGTTTCTGTTGTAACATTCAATTGTAACAATAGTTTTTCCTTATATCCGTTTTTATATAAACTAACTTGTTCACATCTTTTAATTCGTTTTTGAGATACGATTGAAACAAGTTTAGTGTCCATGTGTAAATATCTAAAGATATAAAACTGTGATACCTTTTAATAATTACCTAATATTATTCATATCAGTGTTTAAAATAAATAATGTGTTTTGTTTTAAATAGTAAACCAACATTATTTTATGATTATTGAAATATTAAATGTATCTTTTAATATTCTATATACTGAAGATTTTAAAGTAAAAGACATTAAAACTTTTATAGCTCTCAACTTAGAAGTAGATTGTAAAAAAAGAAGATGGAATCTTGCCGAAAAATCGAAAGAATTCATTTTTAAATTACACACTATTATTTAAATGTGTGCATGGGACGCACTGTTAGTAGATTAGCAACCGTAAAATTAAGAATTAAAAATCTTTATGCTTTATAAATTATACGAACTTTTTAAGTTATAATTTACGTTTTCTGAATTAATGTGGTTACTATTAAATTTATCAATGTTAAGCTTTCCCAGAAGTAATTTTGAAAAATTGTGAATTATATAAAGTTTTCTTTGTATGTTTTTAAACGTCAAAATAACAAAATGACGCTCGCACGAAATTAATTATTACATATACTTCATCTTCCTCTTTAATTTCGATCTAAGACGATAAATAAAAGTTTTGTCACATATTGTAAAAAAAGTGACAATACGATTTAGTAATTTATTTGAATGCTTATATTTCTTTGATAGTATTATTTTTATTGATTCAATCATAACTTAAAATAGGTATCAATTAATTTTACGCATGTAATTTTATTCAAATATTTGAGGATAAAAGCCTTTGTTATTTATATGACGGGTTTTTCCTTACTATTTTTACTTTTATCACTTTATGTCTATTGACTTCTAATTAATTATGGCTTATCATACAGTATGATAAGATTTAATTATTGCACAGATGTTTAAGTAATAATAAAGTTTAATTGATAATACTTAAAACTTTTTCAATTTTGCGACATTTACGTCCAATTGCAATATTCTCTTTTTGTTTAACTCTTAATTGCTGGCATGTAAATGAATTTACGTGAATTTCAATACTTGTCTTTTTCTTTCTGTTACACAAAGTTTGAATGGAAGAAATCCCTTTCAGGGATAGGTCCACCTTTGCACATGCACTTTTTTTTACTAACAATATTTACTTAGTAACGGCCTGTTACTATGCCCACTGCTGGGCTAAGGCCTCCTCTCTCCGTTTTTGGAGAGAAGGATTGGAGTTAAGACCTACCACGCTGCTCCAATGCGGATTGGTAGGTTACACATATCCCTAGAATACTCTTGAGATATGTAGGTTTCCTCACGATGTTTTCCTTCACCGAAAAGCGTGTGATAAATTGCAATTATCAATTAGACACATGAGTTTTAATAGAAAAACTCATTGGTGCCTGCCCGGATTTGAAGTCGTGTTCCCCTTGAAAGAGTAGCACGGTCTCACCGCTAGGCTATCACAGCTTAATATATATATAATATTTACTTACAATAAAGAAATATACAAATTTCATTATGAATTATGAATACTTACAGTCATCCCTGACAAAGAATACAGTGAAAGTTCTATAATACATTTTTTGTTTCTATCAAGTTGGACAGATCTATACAATAAAGTAGACATTTTAACGCTGCTTTTCAAACGAACCAATGTAAAAAATTACAGCACGGAGTACCGTAACAATCTCGGTAAAACAAATTATTCAAAAATAGACGTAACGGTTAGCAAATCTTAAAGATAAATGACTTGGTAGCCGTTAGTTCTATATTTGGTTTAACCGTATGTACACGTGGTTCATAAAATAGCAATAGATTTAAATAGTCTTTAGTGATGGTAATAATATGTCCTAGGTAAACATCACTTTTTTCGACAATGTTTTTGTGTTTGCCATATGAAGTATTTAGATTTAAATTATGTAAGAATTAAAACATTTATGTTTACTAGTTGAATACTAACCCGAAAAGTGCTAGTGTATTAGTTTCATTTAAGTGATTTTTTTAAAATAAATTTTAAAATAATAGTTTTAGTAGGAGTGTAGTTGTTTTACATTTTTGTAAAGTGGACTAAAGTCATCGTTAGCTTGAGCGACGCTTGCGTTGTTTATTAGCTTATTTATCACTGTAAGTGTAGTGACAACAGTCGCTTTGATTCTTTATTACTATTCATAATAAAATCGTTACATATTAAGTAATACTTATTTAACATGATATAAGTTTAGATATATCTTTGTAATAGTGAAAAGTGGTGCCAGTTTGTATTTTTAAGTCGAGATGACAACACTCCGCCAAAACAGGGTATGCCGGTCGCTGCTTAGTCATTACGGTAATTTTTTATTTATTTATACAGATGTTTCGTAACTGTTATACTAATCATTATAATTTCTTCATAGTCGTAGATGTATAAGGCCATTGATTGATCAATAGTGGTAGCTATAAGAGCACGGTAGAAATCAATAAATTTTGCAGGTCGTTTCATATGATTGTACTTAATTTTTGTTTAAGTTGAAGTCGAAGTTACACCTAAAACACAGATGATTTTACTTATATTATGACTGAATTAGAAATGAAATAGCGGCGTTATATAATTAATTATGTAGCCATACCGGCTTCATAGTGTAAAATATTATGAGTGAGACCATCGCTAGCAATTCTTGCGCGCGTTAGTTTTTAATTTTCGATGATTCCTAGGATTTTAATTTCAGTAATATGGTGTAAAGGATTATAATGTTAAGCAAGAAATATATTAAGTAATTAAGGTATTTAAATGGATACGAAATAATAATATATTCGTATAGCTTTCTTATGCTTTTTGCTTTCTTTGAAAAATAATTACAGTGATCTACCCCAAAAAGATAAATATATACCATTGCAGGTTTTTTGAGTACCTATAAACAAGAAATCATCTCACAATATTATTTTGTTAAATCTTAAAGGACTGATGCAGCGTTGTCGATGATAACTCACAGGCGGCCTGAATTTTCCAACATTATTAACAATAACTGTAGTATTTCAATAAATTTAAAAAATACACTTACACATCATGACTTACTCTCTGTTTCTCACTATTGAAGAAGTGAAAATACGTTCTGTATTTTGTTATAGAAACTAGTAAATACCCTTGCCTTAAGAAACATTTCTCTTCACTCATTGAATAAAAATTTGCGTACGAAAACCCTAGATGAATTACTAGTAGACCAGGTTTTATTAACTGTTGAAATATTCAATCTAACGTCGATCCTAAAAATAATCAATCGACCCAAAAAAATTTCAATCTCATGGTTCAATGCTTAGGAAATTAGCCCAGAATCTTTCCGCTCCAATTTATTATCGATCATGGACCATTGGCGAAGAATTTCAAAATCGAATAATCTGTATACCATAATCAAAAACATAAACGAACAATTTCGAAAACCATTCTTATCTTTTTTTCAAATTCTGTACTAATCAATTAATATAAAAACTGAACAAAAAGAATACGAGCCATAATAATATAATTAATTAATACCCAAATCAAATTATCATTTTTGTAAAAAAAAAAATTATTGTATTTAATTAAAGTTAGCTTAATTATAGTTATATTATAAAATTAGTATGAAATAAATTTTGTATTCTTTATTGTATTTTACCGAACTATCGGCGATTATATATTTTCATTTCTGTTAAAAGTAGATGATCGCTCTTTTAATAGTTTTAAGCTCATCGACTAGCAAATGAAATTGGCTTCGTCAAGTAAAATAATGGATTTACCGACAAACATAAAATTTGTATAACTTGGGGGGCGATTCCTGAGTCACTAATACTTAAATCTAGATAGAGTTCTAGACTATCACTAAAGAATTTTAACAACAAATGAAATAGAAGGATTGTAATGGAAATGAAAGTGTGTGCAATAACTACAACTTATTATGATAGTAACATTTTCACAAGATATATACATATTTTAATTATATGTTTTACTCAAAAGAAACACTAACAAAAGTAGTTTTGCTAAAAGTGTTAGTGCTGGGCAATCTTTTAAATATTTTTAAAAACTTTCTTTTAAATGTCTTTATTTCATAGTATTAGGAATAATTTTATGAATGTGTTAAATGAAGTCAAAATATAAACCCGGATATTAATCCTCTATTGATGACGACAGTTTTTACGTTTGAGTTTGGTTTTTTATTTTTTTATACAAAGATCCGCTTACATTGTATTTGATGAGTGATTAAGCGAAAAAACACATAATTTGCACTACATGCAAACATATATTTACATATATAATTAGAAACTCAACATCGTTAAAAGTTTTACGAGCAAGTACGGATAAGCACGAATGAGAGCACAAAGTTATTTGTATTAATAAGAACAAGGCAAAAAAAGTCGTAAAAGAGCAAATAACAGATATAATAAAGCTGTTTTTTTTAATTCGGGTGAATATCGGAGAAATGTTAGAAATAAAATGAAGTTAAAACACAGTAACGGAGTCCATTAAGTTTATCTTTACGATCGTAATACATAAATAAATAGCGTTTCACGATGTAATTTTTTTTAATATATGTAAAAACAGTACAAAGTATAATCTAAGCGATTTACATAAAAACTCATAAACTATATAAGAAATAGCAAAACCATAATTGTTACAGATCCTGAACTGTTAGATATCTACAAAGCTGAAATGGCATACGGTATAGAGAGGTTTTTCCTATTATCGTATTGTCTGGCGTGCTGCTGGCCAGCGCTGGGCGCTAAAAATAGTTTGCGGATAGTGAAGCAATGGGCAGAGTTAGACTTTCGATTCCCAACTATCGAAGCACGCCAGCGAGCCCTGGATAACCGATACTACGTGCCCGGACACTCAGTTCCTATCGACGTTGATGTACAACATAGAAACGGTAATATATCTATAGCTTAGTAGTTATTAATATTCCTTGCAAACATTAGTTGTATTTCAGCAACAACTTACACGGACAATATTTTAATAACTAAGTTAGAAAAAGTAATTTATCGCAAAACCACTTTCTCGATCGCAATCACAATGAGTAATGAACTGTTTTTTCGAACATAACAAGCTTAATTGATATAAGTCGACATTATTGATTACCCTACATTTACACTTTATTTCATTTCAAAGTTAATTTGTCTAGTACTTCGTGCAGTACTTATGATTGCTTTTGCAATTTAATTGAAGCAAGTGACAGATTGGATAATTACAATTATTATAAAAACAGACCGTGCTCTCTTTTTTAAATATAGAATAATTTAAATGTCGCTCAGGATTTTCTGATTCATTCAAGTGCCTAAATTAGATCATTAAGTTCACTTGGGTTTAGAGTAAATTATAAATAGATTAGACAGTAAATTTTTAACGTCAACAGTACAATAATTCCAAATGGATTTTAAACTACGGGTAAGCGATTATCGCATCACTAATTAGGATTCGGGACTTCCTATAAAGAACCACTGCCGGGACTCTTAAAATCCATTCTACCGTGATTAGTACAGAAGTAGTAGTAATTTAAAAATGATTTTCATATAAGTTTTTTAATAGAGCAAGTAGTAATTAAATATTTAATTTAATTATTGCTTGCTCTGCTGAAATTTCGGTTTAATTATATTACAATTTTGTGTTACTGTAAATGTTGTTTCTTTAAGGTGGATCTAAATCGAGGATTTTCGTGACAATTCCTAGATTTGATGAAGGGCGACCAGTGACTTTTGGCACCGTTGATGATGAGGGCTTTATCACCGGTTATCCTGATTATTCTTGGCATGACAACCAAGGACACAATTGCGATGGGATGACATCTGTCTTTAGGGTTGCTGTAGGTGACTTTTAGAGAATAATTTATAGAATTAGGCGTTACTTTGCGGAGATCCGTAATACAAAAAATTCTAATTTTATTATTACTTTTAGAGAAACTAAAATTAAAATTTATTTTTTTGTTACTCTGTCAAGTTGAAGTATCGAATTTTTGCTTACTTAGTCTCAATTCCACATTACTAAAAAAGTATACGTATTATATATGCGTGGTCCTTACTATCCAACGTCATTTTAATACATTAATTTTGTTATAAATTTCGTATACATTCTGGGAATATTTATACTTTGAAATTATTCTATCATTAGAGAATAAAAAAAACTAAAAATTGCTGACAGTTACAAATTAGTTCAGAATGTTGAAGTACGAATCTATTATTTAATAAAAATTAATTAATAGGAATTGCAAAATAATTATAGCGTGCAATCAAACAAGCTATTTAACAACAATCATTAATAACAACCGTCATTTATCATTGTTTTCTAACGACAATTAGCAATACATAATATCCAGGAAAATATTGCGGCCATAAGGACTCTTCTAAATACGCCGTGTGGTATCCGGCAGAATAGAATAGACCGCCCTCCTCTCTTACCGAGGTTATGTAAGAGGCGACTAAGGTATGTGCCGTGTGGTATCCAGCTGCATAGAATAGACCACCCTCCTCTCTTACCGAGGTGTCGTAAAAGGCGACTAAGGTACGTTGACGTCAGGCGGGCGACCGGTCGTAAAATACGTAGCCAAATCATGTGACAACATTTTAGTATCGTGTTGTGCCGACCCCACTTAGAGTGGGATAAGGGCAGGAGAATGATGAAGGACTTTTCTAAATCAAAGTAATCTTTCAAACTACATTATATATTACACTTTATTACACTCAGATGATTTATAGCGTTACTTTGCGGAACTTCATAGAACAGAAGTTACAATATAATTATTTTGCTATAATCCGCGTTTGAACTAGGATTCCCTGATATACAGAGAATCCTAGTTCAGGCCTATACTTATAATGACAACCTTGATATTGTATTCTTTATGTATTTAACGAAAAAAAAATTATTATTATTTTAAAATACTTAAAAATAAACGTATACTTAAAATTTCATTTAATTTTTTTCCGAAAAGAATCATAAACTAAATATGAGTATATTGCAGATAGATACATGCAACCGCTTATGGGTAATGGATGCTGGGAAGATAGGGGAAGAACAGGTTTGCCCACCACAACTGCTCGCTTTTGAACTGAATACTGACCGCCTCGTTTACCGGCACAAAGTGAACGCTTCTAATTATATTCCTACATCATTGTTTATAACTCCAGTAAGTATATTCGTACATATTATCAATTATTTCATGAAGTTTGATATACTTTTAATTACACTTTTGTATTATATGTTTTTAGTATATTTTTCAATTCCAAATTTTCACGAAGCTAATAAAGCTTGTGCAATTTACTTTATCTCCGCATTTCCTGTCCTTAATAATACTTCTGCACTCGCTAATAACGTATGAAAAAACGGACTTTGGCCCAAAAATTTATGAGAATGACGTTTCACTATATTTACTTTAAACTATGTTTAGTCGCTATGGAAAGCTTTTCCTAAACACAAATCTAAGTTTAAAATGCCTCGTTACATAAAAATATGTTGGAAGATTCATTGGTTAAAAACTATGGCTCATAAATTTGCAAATTACGGATCTTAAACACACTGCCGAAAAAGCTATAGATGTTTTATGTCGCAAATGCTATAGCGGAACTTTATTGCTAATATTCGTTTAAAGAAGAACCTTTTGATTAAACACAATCTAATTATGACCGCAAAGGTACTATAAACAAAAAAGTGACCTTGAATAAATGGTAGCTTTTATATAAAAGTCATTGCAGTGAATTCCGCATTTTAAGTGTCCTTGTCGAAAAATGTTATAGTTTTTGCCGCATATATTGGACTCATTGACGATACTAATACTCTTTAAACTTATCAGCTATTTCGATGATGTATACAAACAAAATTTAATTTTTTTTTTCAAATATACAATAAGTGAATTACGTGTAGCTTGAAACTAAGTTATTATGTAATTTGGTTTTATCCGTTATTCATGATTTGGAACAACTAAGACGGTCTTAAATAAAATAAAAATAATTATAAACCTTAGATGTTTTTAATTGATTATAATCATTGTTATAAGAGCAACAATAAGTTTTAATTGTTTAAAGCCAATTTATTTTTAAATGTCATAAAAGTAATTGTTATTGAATTTATTTTCTTCTTATTCTAAAATTGACGTTATTATGCAATTACTAACATAGAGCAGACATTTTTTGTTTAATTGACGTATCGTAACACTCGTACTTTAATAGTGTTTTGATCAATGGTCATGGTGGACTAATCTTTAATTTCATAAAGCTAAGATAAAAAGTTATGACCAGAATGAATATATCTCTTTCAAGAATGTCTATATAATACATTTTAAATCACAGACTTAATTGACGTCATACCAGTACCTAGCTAAGACTGGACTAGGTAATTTCTTGGAAATAGACTAGGTTATTTCGGAAACAACGGTTGTTGTTAACAAGTTCTAGTCACGGTTTAACCGAAAATCCAACCCATTACTTTTGATCTTGTTAATTTTGGTAAAGAATTTATAAAATATTTGTAATAACCTCCGCCTCTTATTCCACTGAAAAGTCCCAATAAAAAGAAAAAAGAGATTTGTGTAGCAGAAATAAACATACTGGTGTAATTTTATTTATAGGTTGTCGATGTACGAGGACAAGGACCGTACGATTGTGCCGACACTTTTGTGTACGTCGCAGATGTATCAGGCTTTGGAATGCTTGTAGTTGACGTGGCGAACGATCGCTCGTGGAGAGTCACTCATCGCTACATGTATCCGTTCCCATCTCATGGCAATTTCACGATTGAAGGTAGGTTGTTATTTAGCTTAATAGTTTAAGCTTTGAGCTGACGTTTAAAGTAAAAGGTTAAATAATATATATATTATGAAAAACGGCAGGAATTTCACTTAAATATTTCAGCTTCCTCACATAGTCAACAAAGACTAACGTACAGCTACAACATATGGAACAGGCTAAATGAGTATTGAAAGGTTAAGTTTCATATAATTTGGAAAATTATTATGCCAGGACGATTCTACCACCAGTTCGGAAGACTACCATTCACTGAGAAGAACTGGCAAGAATCTGGCTCAGTGGTTACTCTTATCACGAATGTTAACTATTCGAGGTTAGATTTTATTAACACGGAACGTAATGTGGGTAGGTGCGGATCTGCCCGAACATCATGAAACGCCTCTATAGTAATCGCACGAATATGAGGGTAGATTCTAATAACAAATAACACCTAATTTAGGTACTCGTGGATCTAACTACGAACATTAAAACGACACAGTAATAATTGCACCTGCTTGTTTAACCAAGACAGTTTGTAACACGATCTAAACGCGGGAACGTTTTATAATCGTACAAGTCTCGTTTACAACGAAACTCCAAGAGAACGGTCTAGCCGCGTAAGCGTAATCTGATAACCGTAAGAGACGAGAATTACTACAAGACTGACTTCAATATGGCGGACTCTTTTATAACTAATTTTCGCTCCAATTTTCGTTTTTTTTCTTGCCACGTCACGTGATTATAGGGTTGCCAACTGTTATATACATGATTTTGAATTGGATACAAGGAAGTCTGAAAGTTTCGCCCATTTTAAAAAGACGAGCAACGCAACGTTAAGGTTGTATGGACACATAATGAGGAGCGATGACCAAACGAGCGTTAAAAATGAGTGTGGGTATGTGACTAGAGAGTGGACCAAAAAGAGATGGATGGATTGGGTGAAGAATGACATGCATATGAATGGAGTAGCGACAGAGTTGACAATCAACAAGAGAATGATGAACAATGTAAAAAACTCTGGATTTGCTGACATATGTATATTCTTTTTTTTCAGGTGAAAGTTTTGATTTAATGGACGGAATATTAGGTATGGCTCTGACACCCTATATGCCTGGACGAGAGCGATTCCTCTATTTCCACGCGCTAGCTTCCACCACGGAAAATATTATACGCACTAGTATTCTAAGAAATGACTCATTCATCACAGATTCTAATGCTGATCCATATTCTGTTGTTGTAAGTACTTAACATTAATACAAAAACTTCTTATAAGACATTTAAAATAAGATAACAAGCGTCTTTTACTAATTAAGTTCGAAATAGACTGCATGTTGACCAATCAAATATTTCAAATCGGAAGTTTTCTTACCCAAAGTAAAAAGACAAACAATAACTATTGCCATTGCTTCTGTTTAATCGCCATGCGCTCGTTGTGTGGATTTTTTATATTTCAAATTTGTTCTCTTTCTTGTATAATGATTAACACTTTGTAAGTAATCTAGTCATAAAGAATGTTTTAATGAATCCGTTGGAAATCAACGTCCGCTTAGGCGACGCAGTTTGAATGACAAAATCATCTTCATATTTTCATTTCTGTTATTAAGATCTTGTTTTAATTTGTGCTGTTTTGTCCACTGCCAAACAGAAAAGTTCTTTTTATTGCACAATATTTACCTTTATCTGAATTCATAATTTTCATAATTTTTTAATACTTCTCGAGATATTTGTGACATACTGTTTGTTTGCAGGCTTTTCCTGGTGAGCGGCCAAATCAAGCTGCTGCGGAAACAATGGATGACGGCGGTAGAATGTATTTTGGACTTATGGAACCACCTGGAATTTGGTGTTGGAACTCCGCAACCGAATATTCTACGCAAAACTTCCACGCAATCGCTATCAACAGAGAAACCTTACAATTTGCAAGCGGCATAAAAGTTGTTAATAATCTCAAAGGGCAACAAGAATTATGGGTTTTGACATCCAGTTTCCAGAAGGTCATGACTGGTTCGCTCACTTCAGATAGGATTAATTTTAGAATTCATGCTGAAAAAATCCCAGTTTTACTTGGCAAATCAGGTTGTGCCTCATCACCAAAGGATAACTCAATCGGTTATCATACAGATTATATATCTATGAATTATCCAAAACGTTATTACAAATACGGTGCTGCTGCATTCTTGTAGATTTTGGCCGACACCTATTTAGTTTTACATGGTGTGGCCATATATAAATAATAAAGTTTTTCTTAGTTCATAAATATAGTAGTAAATTATTCTAGATTATAGTTATTTTATTTATTATAAGCTGAAAGATATACAACATTACTTAACCTTACAACATTAATTATTCGTATAAATGAAATTTATACTGATATAGTATAAAACAAAGAAAGAAGAATTCATGCTCTTGATTCATTTTTAGATTGTCCAATTTCTTGGTTGTAACATATAATAAAAATGTAACAAAACAGTCTATTTGTCTAGTTTGTGGCATAATATTTGTGGTGAAATTGTTAACAATAATCCGAAGGTCAAAGTAAATATGCAGTTGCCATCTTGTTTATCATGTATTTTGTAATTATATTATAAAATAAATGTAGATATATAAAGCAAAATTTATATATGTAGGTATTTGTGATAAAACTGAATATATGTACAGTTTATAACTTCAAAATACTGTGTAGATCTTAAGCATATAATTGAAACCAAATATACAAAAACAATATCTAAATAATTTAAAGTTTTATTAAAAATAATCCACAAGTTTAACAATGTGTCCATATATAATAATTACTTCTCGTCTTATCAGGAAATAAGAAGATACGAACCTACCTATAAGAAAACATTAAAAGATGGAATAGTTTAAATGGACTGTTTTAAAATATCTTTATATGTTTGGATTTTTCTTAGTATACTCAAATCGATATGCTTGTCTTCAATGCCTACTATTACACCCCCAATAATTGAAGGATCAACCTTTTCTGTTAATTGAATGCTTTTGCTTCCTTTAACAAACTTCCTTAGAGCTGCCAAAAGAGCTTGACGAGAGCTATCATCAAGTGGTTTAGCAGTTATTACCTCAAATAAAGTCTCATTTCTATGTGCTCTCATAACTGCTAAAAACATTTGAACAATACGCCTTAACATTTTTAACCTGCCATTTTCAGCCACAAGAACCAAAAAATTTATGCCAGCCGACGGCATTCCTGAAATAATAACATAAAATTAGAAATATAAGTTACAGAAAAAAAACATTTGTCAATAGATTTGAGAATTAAAGTTACCTATTTATTTTAAAAATATGACGTAAAAATTGCCAAAGTTTTGAACAATGATGCAAACAGATAAATTGAGACAATGTAATAAATTATTTTTTGTAATATATTATTGTATTCACACTTTGATAAATATAAGAAAAAATAATAATCTATCAATCATAATATATAAGATTTAAATGCGACCACCGAAACCGTTCCACACATTAATAATAAATCTTACGAGTTGTATAATTTGAACAATCGTTTATTTACTTTTAAGAAATTACCTGTCTCCTCACCCACTTTTTTAAATAACTTCGCTTTATCTATTGAAGAAACCATGCTAGTTTCAAGAAAGTCGACTATTTTCGGTTTGACGAGTTCTTTTTGCAAGGCACGTAGGTGTTTTTCAACATCATCAATTTGTTTCATCTGCAATGCAGCACTATAAAGAGCTGATACATATCGACCCTCTACACCTGTTTAGAAATATGTATATTATTTCTAGTACAGCGGAGATTTTGTGTAATATCAGAGAAAGGTGATTGAATCCGTCGAAGGCTAGAAGTAAAAAGTAACTTAATTTATTCAAAATGAATATTTACTGACCAAATACTGGTATAGGCGTGGTTGTTGATTTTGAACACATTTTTCTTAGAAATAGGCGTAACATATTTTTGAAATAAATAAGCGTCATTAAAACTTAAGACTAACAGGTGTCAAATTGATTACAGCTCAATGTGAATCCTAGCTGAAAAGAAAACAAAAAACAAATTGAAATCCACTTGTAAAATAAAATAAAAAGTTTATTATTGAAGATTAAATATAACTGCTTACTACTCGTTTATATTTATTATAAAGTCTATTATACATATATACCAACATTCATGTTGTTCAAACAATTTAAAATATTTTAATTTTTATGATTTGCTGAGTGTACTGTGTTATTATTTCTGTTAAGGTATTTGTTTTCTAGACTTTATTGAATACTATACTAACTGCATTCTTCATAGTTATAAACCATTGACCACGGCTTCGGACTATAGATTACTTTTTTGAATTTGGTACAAAGGAGTTTGTGATATGTTTTTGTGATTTAATAAAAAAATATTAATGAAAATAAATGTTTACAAGCTGCACAATTTTATGATTTACTGTCCAAACCACCCCGTACTTAGCGTAATTAGCGTGCGTTTAGATTTAATTTTGCTAAAACTTCTAAGGCGGTCATTTAATAGACAGACAGACATACAAAATAGACTTATAAAGTTATAATAATAGAAGGAATTTATTCATTTCATTATACAAGGAAAGAAATAAAAATCATTATTTTCTTTAATGGATGGTTCTATGAAACATAAGAAATTACAACAGAACGTCGTATTGAAATGCTTGGTCTGTTTCCAGCAATGCACGAACGTATACCACCAGAGAGCCAAATGCCATAGCTGATGTTAAGGAGTTACACGAACCGCCATCTGATACTGCAGCTTTTTTTAAACGATACTGTTCCTGTAAGAATAAATGTCAATATGTGGAATTGTATAAAATTGAGTCGTTCAAAAATATGTTTAGAAAAGGGCAAGAGTTGCAATTTCGTATGCTAAAGAGGCACTTTGAGTTTTTTTTATTCTGTTAATTGAAACATATGATTAATTTTAAAATAAAAGATTATAACTTTTACCTGAAGAATCATTCGATATGAACAATAACACTACAGTAAAGTAAAAAAGTAATGCAAAGGTCTGTTGCTATGCCCACTGGGCATACTTGGGCTAAGGCCTTCTCTCCCCGTTTTTGAAGATGTTTTTGAAGGATCCAATGCGGATTGGTAGGTTACACATATCCCTACAATTCTCTAGAGATATGCAGGTTTCCTCACGATGTTTTCCTTCACCGAAAAGCGTGTGATAAATTGCAATTATTCATTAGACACATAAGTTTTAATAGAAAAACTCATTGGAGCCTGCCGGGGTTTGAGCACATGATCGTCTCTAGAGAGTCGCACGGTCTCACCGCTAGGCTATCACAGCTTTATATTTTGGGGATATATATAGCTCAGTGGCAGAGCATTCGACTGCAATAACACTACATGTAATTAAAAATATATGAAATGTATATAATTCTTGTTTTAATTACCATAATCATGTTTAATTTTTAGTTGTCCCTGGTTAATTCTCAGATAATTTTAACATTTGATCGTCATATAATAATACATAAACCCTCTTTTATCGATGAATTAGAAGAATTTAAAGAAAATCGAATACCTCTCTGTCTTTAGATGATGGATTACCGGGGCCTACAAATCCTGTAAGCCGCAGAAATGGTTGTCTATCATCCGCGTAACAGCCTTTAGGCTCCTGCCATGAGATGATTTTATTCATCCATCTTGGCTTTATAAATTCTCCGTATCCTTGCGAAGCGCAAAACAGAACTAAAATTTTTACAAGGACACACATTTGCTCGATCAGTTTTTTGTATCATCACACTTGCAAATTTACAAAACGACAGACAGACAAAAAAGAATCTATAATGTTGAAAGACAATTAAGTTCGGTCGAATTTATACACCGCTTTTTAACGTTATACTTATACACCGTAGTCCCGTTATGTGGTATCCGGCTGACTAGAATAGAGGTGTCGTAAAAGGCGACTTAGGTATTTGACCCACCGTTTGGTATCCGGTTGAGTAGAATAGAACACCCTCTTTCTTACCGAGGTGTCATAAACTACGATTAAAGTAAGTTGACGTCAGGCAGGCGGTCGGTCGTAAAATACGTAGCCGAATTATGTGACAAAATGTTGTGCCGACCCCACTTAGAGTGAGATAAGGGCAGGAGGATGATGATGACTTATACACCGTAGTCATAGCATAAGGAAGCAATTTTTTGGGAATTTTTATTTGAGTGTTAGACGATTTTTTTAAATATATGCAAACAATAACATAGCTAGTATTCCATTTTGATAACATACTTTGCATCATAAATAACGTCCTAGTACCGGCTGAATGATCCCAAGCCTCTATCGATTTAGTTTCTTTATAAATTTGAATGCACAGCTTATAAATATAGGCAGAAAGATCAACGCCTTCCATGCAGTCGAAAATACGAGCAAGCATCATGGCACGAAGTCTGCTTGTTTGTTGGAAACCTAATGCCGACCCTTGCATAAGTTGCGCTCGGCATTCTGAAGTCATCTCGCAAGCTCCATCGGCCTGAGCTGTCTGTGTTTCCATAGCCGATATAAGCAGTTGCATCATGCAAGCGTCTGAAACACAAACCAAGTTTAAAATAACGTATCATAATGGTATAGGTGTAACTTTTGTAGAAAGTATGTCAAGGTACTTTCGCCTTTATATTCAAAATGTATTATTATATCAAACTTCAACTGTTGTAGTTGATTATTGAACTAGAAAACGGCCTTCGTTTGATTTACCGCATCGGGGCATATGAAAGTGGTATACAAGAAAAAAAATACGATACAACAAAAAAACATTTGCCAATACTAAAAGCAGTAAAAAATATGCAAAGCTATCTATCAAAATGGATATATATATATATATATATGGATATCAATGAAGAAGCTAAAAGTTCATTCAAATAAAGGTATATCGTCTGCATTAGTAAATTTGAATCTGCTGCAATTTTAGTACCATTTAAGTAGTACATAATTGCGATATCCATTTGTCATAATTGATATAAGGAGTTATCTTATACGGTCATAACATCTCTAGCCAATGCTGACACAATACGATCTATATCTATATCGATAATTTTTTTATTATTATTGATTCATAGTTTGATGAATAATTTTGGCACTTGAGCTATTGCTATTTATGTGTAACAAACCGCAATTTGTGAATTGCAATCGGAGCTTATCCAAAAAGTGAACGTCGATGCGTAGCTCATTTCGGTCGTCCTTAAGATTTCGACACATGTAAAGATGTTTACTTTGAGCTTTCGATTTTTTTTAGTTAATTTAATTTGCCATTCACCATATTGTAGAAAAATCTTCGAGATCCGTGATTTTAAAAATGTTCAAGTATCTTAATCAATAAGTTACATATTTGTTTGGTTTGCAACTGCCATTAGGTGACACATAAATAAACTATAGAAGTAGGCGTTACTTTGCGGAATCCCATAGAACAAAAGTTATGATTGAATTATTTTGCTATGATACGCGTTTGTTAAGAAAATCTACGTCATGCTAAGTGTAGGAAGAAAAACCGTTCTGATACCTTATACATGCAGGATTAGTTACCACATGAATCACAAAACACCACCACCACACTACACAAGCACTACACACATTCACTACGACAATCTTAACGATCAAAAGCCTTTGCGATTTTGTCGTGGTGCCTATCTCCTGACATCGCTTCGATTACAGGGCAAAACGAACGTTACGATTGTCGTAGTGAATGTGTGTAGTACTTGTGTAGTGAGCTGTTGGCGGTGGTGTCAATTTTGATATGAGAACGGTTTTGCTTCCTACATTTAGCATGACATAGATTTTCTTAACAGACGTGTATTATACACAATAATTCTATCATAACTTTTGTAATAGGTAGATGGTATCGATTTTTAAAACAGATTACGAATACACACCTGCTGCTTTCCTAGTTGGCATTTTATTTCTTGCCTCTTGTACATATTGCTCAAAGGTAAACCGAAATGGTTTCTGTGTACCCATTGTTCCAACCGTTAATGGCTCCAGTATAGATGAAAATACTTCCAAATTCTCAAATATTGATTTAGCAACTAAAAAATATATATTATAATACAATAATATTAATATAGACAATAATAATATACAGTATATTATAGAATTTGTCTGATTTTATCTGTATTTAATATAAGGTAAGACTTGTCACGTCTCACTATGATCTGGAGTTTCCCTTTCGTTTATGAACTTGACTTTTAAATGCAAAACTGTGTAATAAAAATTATAGACTTGCGTTTAGCGAAAACTAACATAGAGAATTTGAACTGTTACATACATTTGAACGTTACATTTGTCATAGTTAAATTCAAAAGACATTTTTGATATTATATAATATTAATCAGTTAGAAAATATTCAATGAATTAATCTAAATTTAACTACGAACTTCAGAATAAGTTTCTATTAAATTCGTCTTCGGATGCATATATTCAATGGTAAAATGACGATTACTTTATTCTTGCTAGTTTCGAACAGACTTCGACGCACAAGAATGTAACTGGATCGTACACGGGCCCGTATAATTACGAAATGCTCGTCCATTGCAGGACTCGTAATTCATGTCTTTCCATACAACGGTTTACGTAATATCACTTAAATGGTATGTTAATATAATCTAGTTACCTTAGCACTATGCACATTTATAGCAAAATGGCACTATACCATTAATTAATATGCTAAAAAATCTAAGCTGTACAAACTTTTATTTTGATACTTTGATACATATGCATCTCTAATTACGGTGAATTAAATATTTTATATGTTGTCCTCTCAAGCGAACGATAAATTTTTTCTAATCGCATCTAAAACACCTTCGCTTATAAGTTGCGTAAAAAATGGTTTTTTTTTTCATATTACGCAGAAGATGGATGTAGTCCCAATGAAGACGGATTTTTCAATAAGGGTGGCCAAGCGTAGATATTTAGAAGCTTTGAAATGTACAAGAAAGTACAAGTGATGTCGTCACTTGTAATATTTTGTTTGGCTTAAGTATATTATTTCCTACATATGTGACAAGGAATGATCGAACATTTGGGCTAATACGTAATAGTTACAAAATGTGATTCTATTTAATAATCGACTGTAGTTTTATCACAATAACATTTTCGCTACCGTGACCAATATCTATGTTGTTATTCTGCGTACATTTGCGATGGTGTAATACAGGGAGCTATGTGGGGATTTTAATTCAACTAATGATGATAAAAGAGCCATGAATTCCAAACGGTAATAGCACGTGGTCCTTACCAAGCGTTGAGGGATACAAATGTCGGGCAGGCATCTTTGAGTTTTGTGTTAAAAAAGTATTAACTAAATTGATATACACAAAGGATCGTGCATACTACGGTAAAAGAAAACGGTAACGAAGCCTGCATACTCCTAAAGGATTCGTGGAATACATATGACCTACCAATTTACACTGGAGTAACCTGATTGATCCCAGTTCCAATCCTAGTAACCAACCAAACCCCATCCATAAATGTTTAATAGATCCAAGATCCAAAGATTTAGAAGGCCTTGTTCAAACTTAAGAATCCGGGACCATTATGAAGGGAATATATGATGAAGACATCTCATAACTATCACCTGTACTGTACGTGTATAATTAAAAGTGATGATTACTCAAAATAGGTATGCCAGTTAGACAAAGTTACTTGTACTTAGAACATTTCCTTCCTACGTAACAATCTTTGAGTAGTTTTATACACAGGTTAATAGAGACGTAAATAAATACCACCGACTAATTAATTCGTTGAGGTGCGATTTGTAAGGCAATTTTTATTACGCCCGCTTTTACAACTGTACCGCTTTTACTTACGACCGACGATAAGAAAATAAAGTATTTAATGAGTAGGCGTTAATTTAGTGAATTCGAATTATAATTTAGTCTAAGACGAATAGATGATTGCAAGGCGATATCTACGTTGTAGATGTGTAATCTTAATGGTTTTCTACGATGTTAACGCGTGTCGGTTATGTTATTTTTTTACTAATACTGCATGTATTGGGTAACAGAACAAATACTCACTAAATTCAAGATCATTTCTTTTACTGTTGATTATATCAATTCGATATTTCTTTTGAAATAGAATATTGTTTCTAGTCAATTTTGTACGTGTGCGTACAATTTGTTGGGATATTTCACGGAATTTATAATTCTAATCTAAAATATAAAAAAAATGCACGCGTAATCCGCGACGCGTATGGTAATGTCTGTAAGAGGTATTTAACAAGAACTGACTATAGGCTAACCGTTTAACTTAGACTTCGTTTGGGGTGTGCAAGCCCGCGGAGGTAGAACAACAACGTTAGGTAGGTGCGAGCAGCTACGTACCGAACCTAGCTTAGTCCCCGTTCTCTTCCACAGCTTTTACACTTCCAGCGGTGTATCCTAACGACTTATGATGTTTTGGCGAATGATAAGTTATCTTAGTGTCAACCGATCCAATTTGCGACGACGACAGATGACGTGCTGTGGTATAGTGAGATTTGCCAATGTTGTAGATAATTACAGTTCATTTTTACAGGATATACCCAAAAGATAAAATTAATCTACTATGTTCAAGCGTTATTTAAAACAAGCATAAAAACTCTTTTCTAACTGCCAATAAAATATGTGATTTTATATTAAATCAACATACCATATTTATAATCCTTACTGCGAAAAGATAGAATAGCGATGTTTGTGTTGTTTTTAATCCTATCCATTCTTCTCGTGAGGTTCTGCAAATTTTCCTTTAATTTAATCGGCACCGATTTGTCCAATTCATTTATAGTATATTCAAGTTGACCTGCATTTATAATACAATGAAATGAAAAATGGATTGAATTAGTGAGTACTTTGTACGTTCATGATTATAACAATATTGATTAAGCATATCAATAAGTACGAATTTATGCAAGTAGATGTGCTTAGCTATACTTTATATAGAAAAAAGTCCCCAAAAGCTATCTGTATGTGATCAATTTAGTCAAAATCTTTATGACGGCTTTTACAAAAAGACAGTGCAATTCTTCCGGAATGTTTAGGATAATAATCCATTACGGTTCAATGCAAATTTGCTGAAGATGTCTTCCTCTTCTGCATGGAGCATTACTCGCGCGCGCAAACCCACAGAGATATACTAAAGTAATGAACTAGAGAATTGTAGACCTACAAAAATGCTACAAAAAAGCTTTGCTACAGTATGTCTCTATCTTTTATGGTTAATTCAAAATAATTATGTTTACATTCAAAATTTTATTTTAAAATATTTAAGAGACTATTTTCTTCCGTTCAGTATCAAACCTTATCTAAGTAAATGTGTTCGTTAGCTTCTCAACTTCATGTAGATAGAAACTGTTCTTTACATCATATGAATCAAATAGATACTTTAGAAGATGTTATAGATTAAAATTATACGGCTCCCAAATAATATAGTGCAACGCGGGATAAGCCGCACAGCTTGTTTTCATATAAAATCAAAAACACATTTCATGTCTTCAATTAATGTTCATAATTACGCAAGAAAAAGTATTAGATGCATATTTCAAATTCAATTTTATATACCAATAAAAGCTTTGGAATATTTTTACCTATTTTGATTATGATATAGATTATAATATTGACATATATTAAACGTTGAATTTATCTAAAAAGAAGTCATGTCATACCTCTAGCCATTCCAAGCGCGATATACCATTCTGGATCTTTCGATGGTTTTTTTTCATAGTATTCCAACAGTTTGTCCAAAGTGAGAGATATTCTGTACACTTTTGGAACGTTGTAGATAAAGTCTTGCGTATCAAAATAAGGGTAGATAGCTAAAATTGCTTCTATGAAAGAAAATAACAAGGCAATATACCTCCGATACATAATGCTTTATACTCACTCTTTAAGGAGTGAAAACAAACTAGTAACATAAACCTTTGTCCACAGTGTTTGATTGGGTGTTTCGACGTATAAACCTTTTATCGTACATATAATGCAATTAGCTTGAGTAAAAAGTACGAAAATAAAGCATTTTCAATATACTTATACTCTTGTTATATATCATATTATATTATTAATCTAATGTTTGTGCATAACAGTATACATTATTAAAAAAAGATTGTCGATGTATATAATAGACAAAGTAGTAACCGACATAAGCTTGCGGTTCCTTCTTTGCACCTCGCAAATGTAAATATGTAAGTCATGTGTCTAATTGATAATGCAATTTATCACACGCTTTTCGGTGAAGGAAAACACCGTGAGAAAACCTGCATATCTCTAGAGATATCTCTATAGATTCTGGTTTACTTTTTTTTACTTACATCTCATCTAATTAGATCAACCCGACAAAAATATAGATGATATAAAGACTTCTATTTCAATCTTTAATTTCTGGCTTCCCATTACGTATAACCACAGCATGTGGTCTAGTTTTAAGAGTAAGGGTTTCATTTTTCTGAACCAAGTACAGATTATCTATGTACTACATTTTGTAAGTACATTTTATATTTCACACCCTCGTAGATGCTTCTGTGCTTTCTCACCTGTTAGTGCTGTAAAAAAAGTTAAAGTATTAGCAGGGCTAACCCCTATAATATGAGTACGCAAAATATCAAATTTGTTACCAATATACTCTAAAGGGAAGAAAGCATCTGATAAAAAACTACTACAACTGATGTGTTTAGTAGTTATATGTTGAACACTCGGAACTGTAAGTTTTTATTGTAGCTAGTCCGATTTCATAATAGGTTCCTCAGTAAAGTCTATTACTGTATTAACTAGAAACGTTCAATCCACCTTTCCCTTTCTTAGAAAGCAAGATAGAACATGATGACCATTCATATAAGTTATTAGTCTAGTATAGCTCACATTTATAAATAATTTTGAAGAAACATTATTTGACTACTGATGAATTTGAGATCTTATAAATATTTAGACCTTATGGGGCAAATAAAATCAGTGCTTAATAATCGCGGCAATTTATCGAGATTTCTTAAGCAGAAACAGCAATCAAATAAATTCATGTTGCCATTATCAAATTCTCTCGAATTCATATGTAAATGTATGAATAGAGAAAGTATAATGTGATTTTAGCAACAAGTCGTTGTGTAGTGCTGAGGAATTATTTATGACATCCCAAATTTTTCCATGAATACTAACTAAATCTTGGTTAGTACTTTGTCTTTAGTTAATCATAATTTCAAAAAAGAGATGATTACGAAGCGAGATTGGTTTAGCCATTTTCCATCATGTAAATTGCAGCCAACCACTAACGTCTGAGGGGTTAAAAATTCTCCAGCATTAAAAAAATAGCAACAGAACTCAAGAGCTTTATACACAAAGATTAATATTAGGGTAATAAACCTAACATGTATTAAACGGCTGAAGATTATATAAGTTATAAAAATGTTTATATTTGCAACTTCTTACAAGATGGCTTCTTGTGAGTTCAAACCCGGGCAGGCACCAATGAGTTTTTCTATTAAAACTCATGTGTCTTCTTGATAATTGCAATTTATCACACGCTTTTCGGTGAAGGAGAACATCGTGAGGAAACTTGTATATCTCTAGAGAATTCTGGAGATATGTGTAACCTACCAATCCGCATTGGAGCAGCGTGGTAGGTCTTAGCTCCAACCCTTCTCTCCAGAAACGAAGAGAGGAGGCCTATTCCCAGCAGTGGGATTGTAACAGGCCGTTACTTTTTTGTTAACTTTTTTTTTTTACAAGACGGCAGCTTATGGAAAATTTAAAATGTTTAAAAGATTGAGCTCCGAGTTTTTTTCTGGATTTTCTAGGTAAGAGCAACATTCCTAACCATCTAAACCCTTCATTAAATGCAATTAATCTTTGACGATTTAGAAGTGCATTGCAAAAACTGATTTGAATAAAGATTATTTCGATTTTATTTTATATGTACATAAATTACGTAGTGCTTAAAAGATTTTTATCTCACTTATTTGCAGCAAATCCGCTCTCATACCTAAGGTTCTTAATGAGCAATCGTTAGAAGCTATTAGATCAACATCGCAAACCAGTTATTTAGTAATTTAACAAATATTACTAGCATTTTAAAGTAATTTTAATCACTTTCAGCTGATTTATAAACGTAAGCGTAGATAGATAGGGCTTTTCACACAAATAACAATCAATTTAAATAAATGAAATTCTGCAACGGTTAAAAAACATTGATATCTGAAAACGATTTAATTTGATACGATCACAGGCTAACAGATTACGCCGTGTGGTATCCGGCAGTATAGAATACCCGCCTTTCTTACCGAGGTGTCGTAAGAGGCGACTAAGGTATGTGCCGTGTGGTATCCGGCTGCATAGAATAGACCACCCTCATTTCTTACCAAGGTGTCGTAAAAGGCGACTAAGGTAAGTTGACGTCAGGCAGGTGGCTGGCTTTGGCTACGTAGCCAAATCATGTGACAACATGTTTGTAACATATTGTGCCGACTCCACTTAGAGTGGGATAAGGGCAGGAGAATGTGATCACAGGCTAACGGATTATTTAGAGCAGCAATGTAATAAAATAGGTCAGTGTTTGCACTTCATTACTACAGTACTATCCACTATTGTAAATTAAAATCTATTATTACCCTTTCAACTGATACATTCGAAACTTCAAACTCGATAATTAATTTTTACGTTACGAAATATGATTGATTAATGTAAATCATATTCTACACATCATTAATATCTTGACCTACTTCTTGGTGGTAGAGTAGGTGACTAGGTAGAGGTAATTTTATTAAAATACATAATGCATGTAAATATTATGCTTGAGTTTATTAGCAATGATAATATTTCGTATCTCGTATCAAACTGACAGTGTATCGTATATAACTGACAGGCTGGTAAGAATTTCCATATAATATAACATACTACCTACGAGTATATGGCCACGCGTTGCTGTGGTTCAGTCTGGTCCCCTCGAAACAGAACTCAACAGTTAAAATAATGCTCCGATCGCACAAACTGTACAGGATCATCCGCTGGGTCATTCTAAAGATTGTCTCTAAAAATTTCATTAAAATCAGTCTTACCGTTTCGGAGTCTATAAAGGACATACAGACAAACATTCATTTTTTTATATTAAATTTAACTTATTACTTACATCATATATTTCCAATAACTGCTAAAGTCAGTCTGTGTCTTTTATGCTTTCACGACTAATCTGCTGAACCCATATTAATGAAGTTATATTTTAAACACAATTAAAGTTTAAACACCGTGTTAACATATAGGACACAAATTATTCTTTTCTTTCGGAACAAAACACATTGCATTATTTAGGCTACGTAAACGCTTAAGTTGACGCTAACAAAGTCGCAAGTACCTCTAGTAAAGCATCGATTGATTGTGGTTTATAGCTATTTAAAACTCATTATTACGTTTTCCACTAATCCGAAAAAGTCCATATCACAGTAGAGTTGCTGGGCTTCATATAACTTACTCGCCGTGGAGTTAAATAAACAACTTTGAAATATAGCTGTTGTGTCACCAAAACTTGGGTATCTATATCTTAAATTTAGATAAAAGTAACTTCTAAAACAACCTGAACTTTACGGATTACAGTTTAGAGTCAGCGCTTTGACCATAGAATAACATTTAGCATCAAACTTCGTCTCAATAACGATTTGTTTACTAAATTTGTAAAAGACCAGAGTTTTTATAGTAGCCAGCTAATAAAGTACCAAGTCTAAGACGCAGCAAGTGTTGTTTGTTCTCTCAGATTATTTTTTAATCAAGCTGAATGACTGTTCAGTTTTTATAAATATCACGTATTCAGATAAAATTAAAAGATACCGTGAATAATTTTGTGTATCTAATCTACAAAAAAGTATTTACTTTTGTGCGGCTTAAACTTTCCAATATTTCATGGAGACTTTCTTAATCTGTATTGTCACTAGAATTTACCCGCGGTATTCTTCGAACGTTTTCCAAGCGATCAGTAAACCAATGAACACAGGGATATTTATATTAAGAATTGCTATCTTAACTTTTTGTAACTTACAACGTTTTATTTAGTTTTTTGTCAGGATAACGATCTCACAGTATAAATACGCCTTAAAAGCAAGAACAGAAAAACATTATATGGCCTCTATCTATATCTATATATTATTTTATCGATAACTTTATCATTTCCCAAACTTTCTTGGGAATTATGACGTTTTTGCTACATTGAGCAAGATTATTTTACTGTCATCTTACGTGGACCTCATAAGGGTCCACAAAATGAATAATTGTTTGCTGTGGTATATGGTATGCATAGGATTTTTTTTATGAGAAATATTAACTAAGCACATAAAAATTAAACAATACCTAGTTATTATATACCAATACTGGGTATATGTTATTAATATGATAGTAGAATACCCAAACTATATACATCACTCAAAGTAGCTTAGCGAAAGTTTAACGCATATCATACTTTACTCTGCGATACACATCGTTATTGAATGCTTAGGGGTTAAAGCAAATTCGATTATTGATTGGTAAGTTTGAGCCTTAATCGTGAAATTCATGCCTTTCCACAGCTTCCACCAAATTCTTGCATATAATTTGGTGGAAGCTGTGGAAAGGCTTAGCAGAACTATAAACAATAATGAATTTATCCCATACGCCGCCCATTAAAACCTTTTTTCATAAGCATAAAACAATAACTTACCGGTAGTATTTATAAATAAAATATATATAATTTGTGTTGTGCTATTCACCTTAGGTTACTATTCGACATTGTTTGTTAATGAATGAAAGACCGGAAAAATTATAAAATTAATAATTATTTATAACTAGGACAGTAATTTAAAATGCACGAATTGCATGTTATAAGGAGATTTATTATGATTGTCACGTAAAACTTTATAGACATGAATGACGTCTTATGTGATTTAGTCAGTAAATAAAAGGAACGTCGCTGATTGGTAATATAGTCCACAGCGAACTTCTGCACATTATACATTTTTTTTATCTATTACATATTGTTCGGTTACCAAGTAATGATGGCCCTTCAATATTATGCGTAGTTATGTATAAAAGGTAATATATTTAAGCGATCAAAGAGATTCGTGAGGTGTTTTTGAAAGGGCAGACCACTACTACTAGCGGGCTGAGATTAGAGTTGAGATAGTATTTACGTTCGCGCGCACTGCAATGCAAGCGGCAGTTTGCGGATATTTTACCTAACTATAAATTGTGGAAAAAAATAATGCACATAAATTTCTTGATTTTTTAAGTGTTAGATATATTTTCATACAATGGCAGTGTCACATCAGTGGTTCGTTCAGTGGTCATCCCCCTCGTTAATCTTCGCTGATATTAATACAGGGTTCAAAAATATTCATCCTGATTGGAATTACAAGCAGAATTATATAAGCCCGTACGAAAACACGCCTACAAGTAATGAAGGATATAAATTGAATTATGGGCAAAAACAAAACGAAAATGAGTACAATTCGGATAGATTAGAAAACCGTGGTAAGTATCATATGAAAATTTTTTATAATTAATTATAATTTTCAATAATTTTTTTTTAAAGAGTGGCTGCCGAATTTTCTGCTGCTTCTCGGTAAGAGCACCTTTCCGAAACAATGGGAGCTTATTAAAAAAAGGTCCAAAAGAATTTAAAAAATTTAAAGATTCGAAAGAGATTGAAAAGGAAAAGCTAACTTGAATAAAGAATAATTTGACTTTGATAAATATTTATTTAGTTACATATAATTTTTTTTGGGATCCCAACATTCAAAATTTTGAATTTTTCTTTACATGTTTTTAATAAAGTTTGTCCATTTTTTTATAACATGAAAATTTATTGCTTGATGTGTAGCACACCTAATTAATTTATTTAGCGACATTATTGATAAATGAAACAGGGTGTATTTTAACCCAGGATGTTAATTTAATGTGCAAATAATATGTGACATTTCAGAATAAAAAAAAATCTATCTATAATATAACTGACTCCCTGACTGAAATATACTAAAGGTATAATTATTAAGACTGGTAATTGACCTTTTTTTTACAATAATATTTTACCTTGACATTTGTACTCAAAACAAATTTAAGCAATCACTGTCATCACTAGCGTAGGTAAAGAAACAAAAAATCTTTAGTTATACTTATTAGAATTACTTTTTTCGTCTATTGTCAAACGTATTATTCGAACAATGTAGCGGTAGCCTATTGAAAAATACTTATTCATTGGCTATTTAATTTTCCCTAAAATGAAATATTAAAAGAAAGATTAAAATAGCAAATCTGTTCTATGAATAATTGATTATGAATAATACTCTATCCACGGTTCGTGTGCGGGAATTTAATCCCAGATTTGCCTATATTATTTGAAGTTTTCGGTAAGGAAACATCGTGAAAAACATACATCTAGAGAACTCTAGGGATGTGTGTTTCTCAATGCGCGGATTGGAGCAGCGTCGTAGCTCTTAGAGCAAATCCTTATCACCAAAAAACGGAGGCTTATGCCTAGCAGTGTATAGTAATAGGCCGTCACTACTACTACTTCAAGTTCTAAGCTATTAGAAAGTGGGGAACGAGCGGACTAAAGATGAAAATACCCGAGATAAGAGTTAATTATTTCCATTAGGAAAATCACATTATTCGATTGGTCTATTCGGAGGTTAGAGAAGAATAAAATAATAACACTTTCGTATTTATAATATCATTATATTGAATCTTTTTTGATAAAAGCAAGATCACGAGAGTCCCTTTGTGAGCCTTCTATTTTTAATAACCACTGTGATCATGTACATTATTCGATAAATTATACAATATACATATGATATAGTATATATATATTATATGTATATTAAATAATTTATGGAACTACGTACGAACAGCTTTCCGAACCAGCAGTAGATATCGACGATTCAAAAGCACTTGTTTACAAGTTTACTTGAATAAAGAATATTTTGAATTGAATTTCAATTGAGTATAGAAATCCATACAATATATTAAAAATGCGAAAG
Organism: Morpho deidamia; assembly: GCA_947086505.1. Classification (NCBI taxonomy): domain Eukaryota; kingdom Metazoa; phylum Arthropoda; class Insecta; order Lepidoptera; family Nymphalidae; genus Morpho; species Morpho deidamia. The sequence goes on along the minus strand of CAMTZC010000007.1, from coordinate 8,301,994 downwards.
TCTGTCTGTAACACTTATAGCCGCATAATCACTGGATCAATAATGACAAAATTTGGCACATCTAAGTTTTACATACCGGGTTAAGATATAGGTTGAACATTCCTGTTTTTCTTTCGGGAATAGGAAAAACACAGTACATAATTTATCGTAGTGTACGCTTAATTAAAGCAAACGAAGTCGCGGGTACCACCAGTAATAAAATATAAATATAACGTCATCAAAATTCAACGGCCAGAATACAATTTGCATAGTCCGTTTTGACATTAACTAATATTTGTGTAATATTCGTGTTAAATATCAAATTGAAATCCAAATAGTGTGAAGCAATTTCATGTTCATGGTCCATAAGAATAGTGCTAATGTTGGTGCAACGAGTAATGGTGAAAGTTAAAGCTATTAAAGCTATCGTTTAGCCATATACGGAAATTATCGAACAGCTACAACTAACTAACAAACTAAGTGAAGAGCGTTACTTCGAGTGTCGACCTTTATTATTGAAAGTAGCATAACGATATTTTATGGATTCAGCCTATCGTGTATTCATAGCTAATAAAACAATACTTCCCGTCGCGGTAACGCCGTTTGAAGAGCTCATGATTATGGGCCTTGAAATTTGATTGATTGAGCTTGAAGCTAGTCGGGCTCACCTGATAGAAAGACGTGAATACAGCCGGTTCACTTGATGTGACAAATGCCGAATTCTATGTATTTTATAATGGCATAGTGATGATTTTGCTGGAGATCTTATAAATATTGATATATTTTTACATTTTCGTTTCAAAAAAATTTACATATTTTAATATTAAATTGGGTTGTAATATTTTTTGCCTTTTGGTTAATATTGTGTCACAAATAAACTCATTGTGCATGTACTTATTTATTACATGTATTCATAGAATTAAAAATGACTTATAGCTACGTTATATACTAGTATTTGAAATGTCTATGATAATACAAATCAAATCAAAATTTGAATGAATTAGAAATGAATTTTGGAATGGCTTTCGTAATACAAAGTTATATAATAATAAGTTCATATTCGATTAATACCTGTTAACAATATTTGTTGTTGCCGCTTATATTTGTTGCCGCTTCTAGCTACTGAACTGGATGCCGCATGTGGCCCGTGTACGTCGACCCTATGACACACTGTGCATTATTGGTCTGTTAGCAAAACATATTAACCAATATTTATAGTGTGTTCTCGGGACTGGTCATGTTGATATCTATCGATTGAATAAGAAAAAACTCTCTATACTGACTAAATTGATTTTTGCATAAATTAAGATAAAAGTACTATATTGTGAATACTATATTGACGTAATTGTACTCGCGGGGTTTAGATACAAAACATCTAAACTTTTCGTTGGTTCGTAAAATTAAATACTTTTTAGATTTCTGGCTAATGACTTAATTTTTAAATTTTTGTATTACAAAAAAGAGCCATACATGGCATTTAAAATTTAAGTCCGAGTTATTCTATGCGAGAGACGTTTAAGGAAAAAGGTATATTTAGGTACATTTTTAAGTAATTAAATTTTTGTGTATAAAAATATAATAATTACAAAACTTTACTTGGTTATGTATGTATATAATAAACAAAGTAGCTTGCGGGTCGTGCTTTGCGCCCTGAAAAAGTACGTACGTCTTTTGTAGGTTTGCGTATAATATTCTATAATAAAATTCCGCAATCAATTTTACCTTTGCCATTACAGCAGTTTAAAAACACTATTAATAAAAGGCTGATACAGAAAACTTACTATACTGTCGACGATTACTTAGATGATAAGAATGTGTTGTTAAAGCTACTCTTCGACCCTGTACAAGACAGCAATGACTAAATGTTTTGAAGACCCGCAACCGTTGAGTTTCTTGCTGCTTCTTCTCGGAAGGAACAGCTTTTCAAACCAGCAGTAAAGTTGGCAATTCAAAAGCATTTGTTTACAAGTTCACTTAAATGAAGAATATTTTGAATTTTACAAACTTTATGAAGTAATAATAAAGTTTTTTAATTCTAATTATAGTCAGTTATAGTTACAAACTTGTATTAACAAACGTAAACTATTGATTAACATTGTATGATTACATTACATGATTGCAATAGTTAAGCCGTGTTCGAAGTAAAACTTTATATTTATTTGTTAAAAATTCCACAGCTATTGTTATAATCATACAATTCTAAAAATAAAAATTTGACACAAGCCAATTAAAATTATAATCAATATGCAAATAAATTTTTATTGCATCATAAAAAGACTATTAATTCTAAGTTTAAATACGATTTTAAGTTTTAGTTAAATTTTAAAAATAGAAGCTGAATACATTGTTTATATTACTTTCTTGGCAGGAAATATCTAAAGTCTAGACTTAAGGTTTAGTTTTAAATATGTTTAAACATGTATTTTGGCTCTCTCATTGAGAAAGCCTACAGAACGATTGCCATTTGTGGCATACCGATAGCCTGAGAATAGAACACTTGTAATATCGTTGCAAGCACAAAGTGGATATCTACAAAACTAAAATAATATAAAATAAAATAATCTCCTACGAGAACGTCGCATTTGTGCGTTTAGAATCACTTTGCTCTCGCTCTAAGACTATAGAAAATAAATAAAATCTAAATTAATTTAGAGCTATTGATTTTTGTAATAGTGATACTATTTCATGTGATACAGATCCTAAATGATCAAGTGGCTCAAGGAATAGGCAAATCAAGCAAAACGTTAACAACCTCTGAATTTTAATATATTAAGCAGTCTATTGCCTATGCATGAGTCGTTAACAAGTCCTCAGATTAGGTTGAAGGAATTTATTGACTACGAGTAAACCTTCAGATACTAAAAAATGTTCCATACCCCTCACTTCAACATGTTTTCCGATACTTTTTAATGAGCGATGATGATATTGAATCGTGCCAATGTAAATTTAATTGGCGCAACGCAACATGAAATATTTCAGTTTACATTTTTAATGCAAATAGAGTTTGCACTTTACTCATAAAAACCAATATTACATAACATATATAGCAATACTTAGTATTATATATTTTATATAACAACTTAGTTTAAAAGATTCTCGATGTCTAGGGAACAAGAACAGTTCGAAGAACTCAGAAAGGAAAGTCTGATGAATAAGTGCATAATGGGTGCTTAATGTAAAATACAAGAATTATTATAATAAACGTAAGAGTTAGATAACCTTATGTGTTGTTTTATAATTAAAACAAACTTATTATCTTATTGTCACTACAAAATACTTTCAGTTACAGATTTATCCAACTTACATCAGAGTTCTCGCTATAAAATATTTTGTAATAATGCTATCAAAAATTTATTGTTATTTGAACAATAAATATTTTTGTATTTAAACTTTCGTTTTAACGAATTTCATATTAAACTGTATCACTTATCGACAAATAATATCACGGTAAAGCGGAAACCGGAGATCAATTACAAAAGGTTACTAATAATGTAAAGCTAATTCGCAATGAATAAAAATACAGTTTACATAAACTTTCAACAGATCACACAATATAGTTATTTCGTATAAATGAAACTTGAAGGTATAAGAGAACAAAATATTACTCAAGGTAAATAAACAAAAGCATAAAATATTTTTTACCTACGTAAAGAGAATTCACGATTCTAAGGCTATATATAGCCTAGTAGATAGCTAAGTATAAATAAATGTAAATAGTACGCCCGATTTATCTGACTGCATTAAATTATAATACTGTTGTTAAATTTAACGTATATTTTAAGTGTTTTGGTGGACCTCGTTAATAGGAAAAGGTTCAGAAATTATAATCAACTATATTGTATGTTATTCAAGTTTACTATATGGTATTCCGAGTATATGCTGTAAAAGCCGTTGCGAATGACACCATATTTTCATTTATAATATAAATCAAATGATGTAAGGGTATGGCACTAAAAGATAAGCTTAATATTACCCGGAATATGTGAATTAGAAATTTCGTAAAACTTTAAGCTTTCCTTACAAAACTTTTAAAGTAGACATTTTTTTTAACATTTTATTCTGGCGACCAAATTTTTTCAGACTCAAGATGCTATTGTTGTGTGATTTGACGACTTTTACATAATATAATGAACATCAGAATTACATTGAGTTATTATACTAAAGTAGCGGAGCCATAGGCAGGCCTGTAAGTGAGAGTGTCACAATAAATATAATCAGTGGGGAGATAAAACTCGTATACTCATTTTGTTTAATTACACATAAAAAGGAGAGACTGATAGATACAGTATTATTTGCCTTCTCATTATTTTAATAGGGCATATTTTAGGCTGGTTTCCTTACTCAAATATAATAACTCTATGCAGAATTATCGGTGTGAGAAATTTGCCAAGCGTGATGGTTATTGGCGAAGACCTTCATAGATAACAAACAACGAAACCAATGGAAGATAACATTTGTTTACATAAATCTTTAAAATCTCATCATTATTTAAATCTCAGGAAAAGAAAAAAAAAGAAAGAAACTTATGACCATTTATTTGTGATTGTAGAGACTAGAGATAGTTGTTACGTGAGATCATTATTTAAACAATTGGATTCTACTAATTAAATGGCTGTTGATCAACTTTACGTAATAAGCTTCGATGCATGAAGTACTTAGTTCTTGCATTCTTAGCATAACCACATTCTCTAAATGATAGTATAAAAGCAGGTAGTATAAACTCTCATTCATTTAAAAATAGGTAATGTCGTCGATAAAGGCTGCCATCTAAGATTTGTCTTAAATAAAGTATAAATTATAGCCGCATATATCGGACAGGCTAATAAGAAGAAAACGCAAATTTCCGTTACAAATGCAACTTGTTATTATTATATAAAATCATCTTAATTTTAAATACGGTAGGTAGTCTGTTTAATTAACTCCATTTCTAATGCACTCTATTAAATAAACGATTATTTTCTTCTAAAAAAGGTGAAGCAAGACCGCACCATAAGAAATACATTATTATCGCTATTAGCAATGTTATGCGCTTTACGGAAATTTATTGGGAAAGTCTAACCTAACGCTGTCATGATTAATTCAGCAGAGATAATAATGATAGAATTCAATATTATTATGCATTTAGAATTTGTTTATAGTTCCTGATTTTTTTTATTCACCTCTATTTCTAAGTATTTTTCGTTAAAGTTTCTATCTCTATCTACTTAGATTTATATAGATTATACATTCCTGCATAATAACAGGAATGTAACATTGAAATGCAGTAAAGATTCATGAAAATATCAAAGCTGTGACAGCAGTATAGTAAGTATAACGTGTGCTTCTCTCAAGGGAATCATGTAATAGCACGTACGTACGTTACGTAATAGATATTTGCAATTTATCACACGCTTTTCGGTGAAGAGAAACATCGTGAGGATACCTGCATATCTCTGGAGATTTTCTGGGTCATGTGTAACTTACCAATCCACATTGGAGCAGCATGGTCTAAACTTCAGTTTTTCTCTTCAACTAAGGAGAAGAGGCCTATGCCCAATAGAGAGATCGTTTATTCTTTTTAATATAAATGACTATTCATGAATTCATTATGCTGCTATTAATTATGCATCAACCTAAAGCCTATAGCGGGACAGTAACAGATCGTTACTTACCCCAAATCTTTTTAAAACATCGGCTATTAAGTTCATTGACAATATTTTTGGTAAACGAATATAAATATAGAATAACTCAATGGTTTATACTCGTATAGTATAATATTGTTGCAAGATTCTTTTGAAGTTTTTAAATATTTTCATTCCTTGCTATTGTAATTTTTTAAATTGAAAAAATATTCTCGATTTCAAACTGAAAATTTAAATAAACAATATTTAAAATTTTATCATTCAACCATTATTGTTTCATTCGCGTAATGATATCTTTGAAGTAACGACGTTAATGTGATTTATATATTTTTTCTGTTATGATAAATCAAAAAGCGAATAGTAAGTTCGCTGTTCAGATTTACATTCGAATCCTGCTAATATTATGAGGTCTCATTTGTATTTGTGTGTGTGTTGTTTGTACACCTTTGACATTCCTCCGAGAACATAGAGGTATCCATCGAAAATGGAGAGAAAGCAAATGAGACTTGCAGTTATTTTTTTTTTTGCGTGATTAGACAAAAATAACCATAAAAATTTTGAAGAATTCAGAATTTCATCTTTCCACTCTTGTTATCTGTTGCGACTCACTCACTTACAAAACCATAGACACCCTACTACGAGAACTACTACTACTAGAGAAGGAAAGTACTACGAATGAGTCAAAAAATGATGTTTTAAACTAAGTTTTTATAAGAATTCTCTCTGTCATTTCATATTAAACATTCCTTTATGGTATTCGTAAACAAGTAATCCCATAATCCTGGTCCATCTTTGATTGAGGAAATAATAAGAACATATTTCGTGATATAAAATTTCCTATTTCAGATCGGAATAGTGTAGCAGGCGTCACATTATGGCTTGCGATGTTAGGCCTTGCACAAACGCAGTCGGTTCCAACTGACACAGAAACCCTGCCTTTCAGCACGCTTTACAAGTGGAGACAAGTGGATTTCGAATTTCCTACAGAAAGGCATCGCCGTTATGCGATTGCGAACGGGTAATATTTTTCATATTTTTTCAGACTTGGATTTTAAGAACTGAACAGCTCACTCCATAAATCAAAGTGATTTATTAATTTAGTAGGCTGTACACACTTTTGTGTAAAAAATATGTTTATTACGTAATCAAAATTTAGGATATGAATAATTAAGCCAGGAAGTGTAAGCAGATATTAATAACAAGAAATTTTATCATATATCGATATTAAATACAAAATTTAACTACTTAGAATGAATAAAAAAACCTTTCATTAATTATTGGTTGTCAGTGAATTACCAAATGGTAGTTATTTTTATCTGCTTTTTATGGCGCAACACACAACGAATTCTTTAATATCTTCGCAATTCTATCAAGCTTCAAGTTTTTGAAACTAATTAGGATGAAAGCAAATGCTCTTAATCAGCATACGCAAACGTAACTGCTTATGAAGTATTATTCCAACAGACAATCTGTATGGAAGAATGTTGATACTTACTGCGTAGTGTTAAATATTACTTTACTTAGAAAACAATTAAGAGGTGAATGATATGGCTGATATTCGCAATAGGCGCTCCCGATATTCTGCTGATGGCGCATACAACATACGATAACTTAAGTTTAGCTTGTAATAACATTGAATAATTTGATGAATTCAATGTAATCAAATTATGCCTAATTGGCAGTTAGTACCAATTTCCATGAAATCTTCATTCATTATTCTTCCGAATGTCCGAAATAGGTATATTTCCGCTGCTAATGACTTGGGATTTGGGTTTTAAACACGATTATGTATAATTAACATTTATGTAAGGTCAAACCACATTCACTTGAGCCTAAATTTTTAAACTTGGGTAAAATTTCTTAACGTCATTGACATCATTTATTTGCTGTTATTGAGATCATTGCATTTAAGATACTTAAGTCCATCGAGGTTTAAAAGGCTTCTATAACTTTTATAAGAGATACATTAAATCCATCAAGGTCAAACGTCTTACATGATTGTCAGTTAAAAGATGTTATTAGAGAAAACGATGGAGTTAGAAAATTTAAATTTACACAAAGATTGTATTAAAAAAAATTTCAGGGACTACGTGCCAGCCAATGTTATACCCTTAGGTTTGGAAGTCTGGGGATCCCGTGTGTGGGTAACCTTGCCAAGCTGGAGACGTGGCGTTCCGGCCACGTTGGCAACTGTTTCTAGATCTGGAGGTCATAGGTCACCGAGGCTTAAGCCCTATCCTGATTGGAGCTATCACAGAGCATTTAGTGAGTTGAGATATGTCTTAGAAAATAAAATTAGAAGTAAAAAACAATAAGTTGCTTTCTAATACGATTATAATGTGGATTAGAAGATTACACATATTCCAATTATTCTCCAAGAATATGCTGGTTTCCTCATGATAATTGTTGAAGCACATAAATTTTAATAGAAAACTCAAGTGCCTGCCCGGAGGTTGATGCCGAGAATCTGTGATATGGGTCGCCCACTTTCAAAGCTTAAACTATGCAGGCACCTTATTTTTGGGAACCACATTGTATCACTCACGTGACCCAGATTATGTTATTTGACATCATCAAACTTTTTCATTTCGAAAATATGGAGGGGCACGCCTACATGTACGCCTAACATTATATAAAAGCAAAAGTCAGCTTGTAGGTTTTTAGTATTTTAAATTATCAATTTCTTACGGTATGTGATTACCTAATGTAGGTTCTATGGAAACTTGTTTATGATCTTTAACTTTATTTTTATCAATAAACGTTATTTCATTACCTTAATTCTATTTTTTCACTTTCTGATTATATACATACAGTTTTAAATAATATTTAAATTTTTTTGCAGACAATAGCAATAATTGCTCAGGCCTAACGTCAGTTTTCCGAATGAACGTTGACCATTGTGGAAGATTATGGGTATTGGATTCTGGGCAGATAGATTCTCAAGATGATCCTAAGCAAATATGTCCACCTAGCATCATAGTTTTTGATTTAAAAACCGACTTGCCAATCGCTCGATACATTATACCAAAAAAATATGTACTTCAAGATTCTCTATATTCCAATATAATTGTGGATACACGGAAGGAAGATTGCTCGGATCTTTATGTCTATATAGCAGACACGTGGCGCTTTGGTTTACTGGTGTTTCGAGAGAGTGATGAAAGTTTTTGGAGATTTTCACATCATCTGTTCTATCCTGATCCTCTAGCTTCCAATTATACTTTACACGGCCAAAATTTTCAGTGGTCCGATGGAATATTTGGACTAGCGCTCTCTCCTGTCAATGAAAATAAAGAAAGGATACTGTTCTTCCATTCCATGTCAAGTTATAGAGAATTTTATGTGAAGACATCAGTTCTTAGAGATTCCGCTCGGGTAAATAATAGTGCAAATGAATTTTATATACTCGGAGAGAGCAGAGGGCAGTTCGGCCAATCCTCAGCCTCTGCCATGGATAATCGGGGTGTCATGTTTTACGGATTGGTAACAAGAGATAGTGTAGGCTGCTGGGACATAAGAAAACCATATCAAAAGGCAAACACCGGTGTCGTCGCAATGAATACCGAAACATTAATCTTTCCCAACGATATAAAAGTAGACCATGAGGAACGTCAAAGTGTTTGGGTTATATCAAATCGGCTGCCGATGTTTCAAGCTGGAACTTTGGAATCAGATGATTACAACTATCGTATAATGTATGCTGATACTTCTTATGCGGTTCGTGGAACTATCTGCGACCCAAATGTTTCGCCAGTTAACTCGCCAATTATAAGTGATTTTTATAAGTAATTTGATAAAACCTAATTTTGTCTATTTTTTATAAGGTTACCATATTTTTATAAACTAGTCCTATTCTATTCATAGTTAAGGCAGTAGATATAATATTATAAATATCTAGCTGTGCCAACAACGGCTTCGCCCGCGTGGAGTTCAGTGATTTACGAAACTTTTCCGAATTTTCGTAATTTTGACCATAACAGTAGTTATTATGAGTTAACCGTGAGAGATAGAGACATGCTATCGCAAACTTTTTGTAGCATTTTTATGGATCTACAATTCTCTACTACATTACTTTAGCGTATCTCTGCTGGTTTACGCAGCGCAGGCGACTAAAGCTCCCAGCAAGCAAGGTTTTTAACAACTGCGCGATTTCTTTAACACAATTCACAAAATACGAATATGTACTATTTACCTAAACCATCCGGAAGTATTGCGCTATGTTTTGCTGAAAACCGTACAAAAATCCGTTCAGTAGATTTTGCGAAAATCGATTACATACAGACAGACAGCTTTTTTGGACTTTGTTTTATAAGTATAGATTACACAAACGGCCGTTTTTATGATAAAATTGAATAAGCTGTTACCATACCTTATATAAAAAGGATTCATTAAAATTGTAATTGAATATCGTGTGATGGATTGTTAAGAATCTACATAATGTATGCTAACGATAGCAGAAGTTACACAAATACATTATGATGATCATTTAGCGTACTTAACGCTACAACCACGCCTAAAAGGTATGTAATACACACTTGGCCTAATAATAACGCGTTTTGAAATATTTGTGGTATTCCAGTTTAGTTGCCACGAACGTATTACAACAACATTTGAATGGATTTAAAACTACTATGACAGACGTGGTTTATGGCGCTGATAAAGTTAACTAGTAGCCAGATCATGGCGTGTTAATTAATTAATACAATAAATGTGTATTAGATAAAGTATCAGAATTATTAATTAAATATTATATTTCTTACAAACCACCCATAACATAGTACAGTAGTTTACCTATCTGTTATGATTTTAACCCCTTGAGATGCCAATGTCCACCAGTTCTGCAAACTTTGTGTCACGATCCATGAATACACAGATGTCTATTCGCCCTGATTTAAGAATGTTTTACTTAAAGTATTATAGAATTAATTAATTATATATCGCTGACTGTGTCAAATTGTAATATGGTTTACAAATTTAATAAGTAATAGATAATAATAGATATTTTTTGCTTGTGTGCAGAAGTTTTATTTCAGTAATTATTATTAATTTAAAAGTACCATTATTGAATGTTCTGGTATTTTTTCGGATCTCGTACTTTAGGAAATACATATAAAAAAAATTAGGAAATTCAAAAGCAATAAGAAATTCATTTGCTAAGAACCCAAACCAAGTAATTTTAGTTCTATTTATTTTATTGTATGTATTTATTATCATGTTTAAAGGAGCAGAATCGTAACAGATTATCTCAACGCCACAGAAGTGGTGTACGAAACAGCACCCAGAAATTCATAGATCACTTGCAAATGTTAATAAGTTAGCAACTAGAAAGCTTAATTAACTATTTATGACTATGATTTTGACATAAGGTGCCTCATTACGACTTTTAACATAGCGGCCCCGGTTATGTGTGCATTCACACGCACGAACGCACGCACGCACGCACGCACGCGTACACACATACACAACAAACATATATACATATACACATATACAGGCTCTTTTTTTTAATATTATTTATTTACACACACAGTCGTCCGTCCCCAAAGTAAGTAACTTAATACTTGTGTTATGGGTGACGGACAACTGGTAGATATACTACATATATAATTTTAAATACATAGTTAAATACAAATACACACCCAGGCTCGAAGGAACAACAAATTGTTTAAAGAAAATGTTGGCCCTCGGCGGTAATCGAACCCGCGACCCGCGGAACTGAAGGCAAGCACTACCCACTGCGCCAACGGGCCAGTCATTTATATGCTTGACTTACTAACTACAAAGAGCTGTGATAGCCTAGCGGTGAGACCGTGCGATTCTTTCGAGAGGAACACGAGTTCAAACCCGGGCAGGCACCAATGAGTTTTTCTATTAAAACTTATGTGTCTAATTGATAATTGCAATTTATCACACGCTTTTCGGTGAAGGAAAACATCGTGAGGAAACCTGCATATCTCTAGAGAATTCTCTAGGGATATGTGTAACCTACCAATCCGCATTGGAGCAGCGTGGTAGGTCTTAGCTCCAATCCTTCTCTCCAAAAACGGAGAGAGGAGGCCTTAGCCCAGCAGTGGGCATAACAACGGGCTGTTACTTTACTTTTACTTTACTAACTACAAAATTCCAACCTTTGTACAGCAATGAAGAACTTTGTTAATGAATAAATGAATTTTGTTTTTTTATAACGTCTTAAACACTTACGAGATCAGCCCTGTAGTAGTAAAAAAAAACAAGAATCCTACTGTTTTATTGTGAGCAACACCGATGGATATCAAATTATTAATAAAAAAACATACAGATAAAATAATATATTATATGTATATATTAGCTTCCGATATATTGCATTGCATATAAGCATGAATTGCATCGCCTATGTACCAATATAGTTGTAGCATAAATTTTCAAGTATTAATATGATTATACCGATTACATTGGCAAGTTAAAAAATTGATATTTTTTTGATAACGATAGTAAATTACTTATATTCGCATTAATTTAAGTATTACATTATAGCTAATTTTAAATTAAAAGCTAAGTTACAATTTTTTTTGGAACTACATAGTTATTTAAGTGGAATGTCTTAGGAAAATGCTATTAATATTTAATAGGCGTTAATTAATTTTCATAATTATTTATGTCTGTAAATATATAATTTACTATTCTCCTTTTAAAACCCAGTTATTCATCATTGATACAAAATATTTAAAAAAAATAATTAATGTAAAATAACCATTTTTGATAATAATAAAATGAAACATTTTCTACCGACGTAAATGTCATTTCTAATCATCACTCTCCTGCCCTTATACCACTCTAAGTGGGGTCGGCACAACATGTTAAAAACATGTTGTCACATGATTTGGCTACGTGTTTGTTACACGGCGTACGTAAATGTCATTTCTAATATGAAATATAACACTGTTAAGACTATACATTCAAAGATGCTTTGCGCCTAGCAAAAGTACGTAAATCGTTTGTGGGTTTGGGTATAAGATTCTATAATAAAATTCCGAAATCAATTTTGGTCATGCCATTACAGCAGTTTAAAAACACTGTTAAAAAGAGGCTGATACAGAAAGCCTACTATACTGTTGAAGATTACTTAGATGATAAGGATGTGTGGAAATAGGTGCACTTCTACCCTGTACAAGACAGTAATAAATAAATGTAACTAGTTCTAAGATTTATATTTTATAAAGAGCAACCGCCGAGTTTCTTGCTGACTCTTCTCGGCAGGAACAGCTTTCCGAACCAGCAGTAAAGTTGACGATTCAAAAGCACTTGTTTACAAGTTTACTTGAATAAAGAATATTTTGATTTGATTTGATTTGCAAAAATAGATTTGTGGTTTCCTATATCTGCAATTCCAACGGCAATTTGATATGTTATAGATTAAATTTTTGACCACTTTGACCTTATAATCCTCTCCTCGATTGCTACATCAAACAGTAAGAATAAATACGTCTGTTATTAAATTCGTAATATATATAATAGTAATAGTAATAATAATCGACTTTAAAAATAAAATAAACACGAATTCGAATTAAAAGTGAAAAATAACGAAAAGTATTGGTATTTTTGAGAAAAAAAACCGAAAATTCCTCGATATATATAGTATAAGATAATAAGATTTTTTTTAAAATTTTCAAGTCTAGTTATTTATTTCATTGTATTGTCACCAGTTCTTGATATTTTATTAAGTTTGAATTAAAACTACGCACAAAGTGGGCACGCACGAGTAAACTAGGATATTCAACCTTATATATGATGTATTACTGCTTGGTGAATGAGTGAATTTCGAGGATTAACTGGTTTACCGCAGGTTCTACTTCTTTACATAACTCACGCCGCGTTTGCATTTCGATGTAGCACTATATTTGAACACACAAGTCCGAAAAGACGTTTAGAAAATATTGTGGATTTATACAAAAGTGTTGTACTTAACAAGGAAAAAGGTAAGTTTTTAATATTATATATAAATAGTAAAAATTATGAATGCTGTCTAACTGGTTAGGCCTGTTATCTTATAGGCATCGTTTAGCACGGGTTCTATTACATAAAACGTAAATATATATATTTATTTGTAATATATAAAATACCTTTTATATAAAATTATAAATTATGCCTTTGGAATAAGAACAAGCTTTATCAAGTTTAATCATATATTCATGTATGTATTAAAATTTTATTAAATAAAACTGACGTTCGTTTTAATGACTAGGTTTTTGTTTATATAATTTTAAGTTATGCGTAAAAGAGCTAATTTATTCAAATGTATTCAATAATAGTGTGATAACAAATGACAATATAAAAGTTTTTAAATTTTGATATTTTTTGTTAACAGCTATCATAAAAATTTCACATCAAAACATATTCAAAAACCTTTTAAAAATAAATGTTACTAGATATTTTTTTGTAAAATATAGCTACAAAAGAATTTACAAAAAATGACAGTAAAAATACCCAATTGTAATAATTTTTTTTAATGAAATTTATAATTATGAACCATATTACTTAGAATTCATAATTACATCGTTATATTAGCTCACATTATTAGAAAAGGTCATTTAATTATATAATTTAATAATAATACTAATTACGATATAATTTCGAATAATATATTCAAAGATTTACGGACTGTTTTGTTTATTTGCTTGCTTTGTAGCTTTAATGAGTCTACTTTTGTTTCTTCCACTAAAAACTAATTAAAATTATTTGATTTTTTTTACTTTTATCTATGCCCCGAAAAACATGTTGAGCTTTCTGTCCTGGCTATAAAGTCTACCTATTTTTGGCGATAATATTTTTATTATTATCTAAACTGAGTTTAGTTTAAGGCAAAGACTATATATATATATTATGTCATGCAATACCTAGTCTTACAAGCACTGGGTCAACGGGTCGTGCGGATTATAGCAAGGTAGTTAGTTCTGTTATAGTGCTTGTAATATGGAATTTCGCAAGGTAACGCCTGCTTCTATAAATCACCTAGTCTTACTTTGTTCTTAATATATTCTGATAAAAACTACCCCATACTAACTGGCTGTACTTACATTAAATAAATAAGTGAAAGGAAAAGGAGGGGTTAACCTAGTAATATGCTAATCTTAAATTATGCAATAGGTTTAAATGATTCACAACTTTATTACTCTTATAAGATCTATTTACTATTTAGATATATTACTCTTATAACTCTATAGATGTGAATTTTAAATTGATACTGCTATTGTCACTAACGGCAAATACGGTTACCTTATGAGTAGCTATACACCGTATCAGGTCAGTTACGGTATCATAATTGATATCAATATTCCTATTGATTTAATATTAAATCCTGGGGGCTTTAAACCTACGAACTTTTGATAAGGATCATACTGTCTTACCGTTTGGCCATCAAGGCAAGTCTGAGGTTACCCATAACATTAAATATATTTGACGAAACTATCGACGTTTTTCCTATTACTAAAATATTCCTATAATGAAACGTCATTAAGCAACTAACCTATTAAGAAATCGCTATTAAATAATTATTTATACATTCGAGTGCTCAGGTTGATAGTTATTTTTTTATGTAACAGTTTTAATGAGTTCGGATTTTTAATTACAGATGCTTTTAATATTTTTATTCTCAGCCACGTTCGCAGTAACGTGTGCAAATATTTATGGTCAAATAAATCCAATAGATACTTTGTATAGATGGAAGCAAATTGATTTCGCTTTTCCTAATGCAGCTGACCGCCAACTAGCGCTACAAAACGGGTAATGTATATAAATATGATTCCAATTTTTTTTTTATTTCAAGATCACGTTTGTATACAGTCACGCCCGACGGAAAGCGGCGATGTTTGAAAGTATGCAATTATTGCTTCACTTGCTTATTAATTATTGTAGTACTGTGTACTTGCTCTTGTCCGCTCTGTGCAATTCAGAACTGGGATTAAAAGTAGTAGTATTTATGGTTATATGGGTTATAATAGTCATGCGATTCTCCTTTTTCTCGTGTTTGCGCATCAAATATTTAAAGATTAAACTTAAAAAATATATTATGTTTTAATACTACTAGTGCCTTCTTTTAAGATTTAGTGATGTGGCCACAAGAATGGTCCTAAAATTCTTATTGCATTTCTTTTTTAATCGCTCTTTTTCTTTGTATATCACCTATTCAACAAGAAAAGAAAAAATAAAGCCTAGAACTATCAGTCTAGAGCGAGTTTTTACCTGTAATTCATCTACAGCGAATCGGTGAAAAGAAAAAGAGCCCCAAATCTGTCACATATTCCCTCATCCATTTATGCCAGGATATACAGCAAATATTATGTGCAACGTAAATTTGTTGTTAGCATCATACTTGTGGAACGATTCGTAAAGGAGACTCCAAACCGTTAATAAAAAACCTTCTTTTGAAAGCAAAAGGACGTTTTTTTCCGATTTGAGGCTTTAATGAAGCTCTTAAAATGGGTGTCAGTTTATTATGATTGGACTAGTATTTACCGATTCCAGGCGAATCACAAAATGTGCCTGGACAAATCCTTTTAAATAAATATCAATCATTGTAATACTGTTTTCTTAACTTGTAAGTACTGTAAGTTTGGATATCACAATTAAAAAAAAATATGTTTACTAAACTTAAATTTATAAAATAGTTTGGTATATATACATTTTAATCCCTAAAATATACATTTCAGGCAATTTTATCAAATCAACGTTATTCCTTTGGGAGTAGAACGATGGAGGGAACGTCTTTTTGTAAGCACACCGCGTTGGAAACGTGGTGTTCCAGCATCGTTGTCCGCATTACCAGTGTTTGCCCAAGAAGAGTCACCTTTGCTTTCACCATTCCCTAGCTGGGATTGGCACACTGCAGGTCGGTTGATATATTTTCATTAGCGACAATAAATGTTTTTATGTATATACTAGCTACCGCTAGTAACCGCTGTTCGCTGCGAAAAGGTAGTTAATAGATGTTAAGAATATGTACATTATAGACGACATTTTTTTGGTAAAATTTTCCCAGTTTGGTACATAAAATATAAGGATGAACTGTTTATATAAGATATTAAAGGCTTTTTGAAGATATTAAATTTGATAGAATAATTTATTATTACTTTTGTACAATGGAATTCCGCAAAAAATAAACGTAGGTCGTTTTTTTTCATTATAAAATATATTAGTAAAATTAAAATTTTGAACAAGGTTTCTTTGAATGTTTATGATGTTTAGATCTAGTTTGTCGAAAAAAGTTAATACGTATAAAAAGTTGCTCAATATTAACTCATAGGTCTAAATGTATAAAAAGCTAATCTGGCCGAACTTCATTTCTAATGCGTTCTACTTTTAATTTACTTAACAAGTGCCTCATGAGTCGCAAGTGAACGAAGTAAAAATACTAGTGACTCTCCTAAGATAGGCATATACAGAACGTAAAAATTCTGATTAATTTAATGAATATATGCTAGTAATATGATCAATAGTTATGATGTTTCATCAGTTCAGTTTACATCTCTTATGAATACATCAACATAATTTTTTTTCGTTATAATATAAAGTACAAATAGATAACTAGTAAAGCCTAATGTTTTAAATTGTAACACAAGTAGTTAAAATTATCAGAATCCATAAATCTTACTTCTTATCTTACTAATATCATAAATGCAAAAGTTTGTGAGTATGGATGGATGTTTGTTACTCTTTCACGAAAAAACTATAAGACGGATTTGGTTTAAACTTGACAGCTATATAGGTAATACATCGGAATAACATATAGGCTACAATTTGTAAAGATTTTATGTAATATAACGATACATGTTAATAAAGTCGGAAAAAATCTGGCCTCTAAGAGCTATCTCGGCGTACGCTGCCTAAACCATTGGAGTTACACAAAGATGATGTACCGTAGTATTGTTTGTCTTGAATAGTTATAAATAAAAGTCCGCGACAGCATAGATCTACCTTTAATGTGCAAGCCACTATCACCAAAATTGTGAATCACAAATTTAATTCAATTAGGCACACCAAATTCCATGCGAGCGAAGCCGCGGGCAAAAACTAGTATTTAATATATTCCTTATTTCAATATAATAATGACAATCAAAAACGTAAATTGATACTTATATTTTATGGGTACTTAAAATATTTATTGGATTTTACAGCAAAGCATTTATGTTGATTTAACACAAAGAAAATATTATAAATTACAATCATTTGTAATTTCACAGATAACTGTACCGGTTTCACATCGATCTTCAGAATGAGCATAGATCATTGTGGCGTCATGTGGGCTTTGGACTCTGGACAAGTAGAAGCTTTTGAAACGCCTCGCCAATTATGCCCTCCTACACTTTTTGCGATAAACTTGGAAACTGACACCGTCCTCGGACGCTTTCCTATACCGAGTGAATTTGTTTTACAAAATTCTCTTATCACAAATCTCGTGGTTGACACAAGAGCTCCTGACTGTTCAGATTCACATGTTTATATCGCAGATGCCTGGCGGTTCGGGCTTATTGTTTTTAGAGTAGCGGATGCATCATTTTGGAGGTTTAATCATTATTCGTTTTACCCAGAACCATTATTATCCAACTATACACTCCATGGATTAAATTATCAATGGTCTGATGGTCTTTTCGGAATGTCATTAGGTCCCTTGTTACGCGGAGATCGTTATCTCTATTACCATGCGATGTCGAGCTCACTCGAGTTTGTGGTACAAACTTCGGTCATACGAAATTCTTCACGCGTAAATAATGCAGTTGATGAATTTAAGCTTCTAGGGGAGAGTCGAGGTCTGGGGGGACAAGTTTCCGCTGCAGCTATAGACCGCAACGGTATCATGTTCTTTAACCTCATTTCACAAGACAGTATCGGATGTTGGAATACACGTAAAGCATATAGGATCGCAAATTTAGATATTGTCGCGCATGACGATAACACATTAATATTTCCAAATGACTTACGAATAGATCATGAAATTCAACAAATGGTATGGATAATAACAAATCGGTTGCCTATGTATCAATTCAATTTAATTGATCCAAATGATTACAATTACAGACTTATGTATTTAGATCCAAATAATGCTATTGTAAACACAGTTTGTGAGGATGGGAGGTTTTATAACAGTTATTAATTTAAAATATCAATTTTTACGTAAAATTACTATTATGAGCCCTTAACGAGATTATATTTTTGAGATATTTGACCATTTAAGTATTACGATATCGGTTTTTGTTTTTGTTAGGTTTGGAAGCATTTTTACTCGATTTCTCTGAATTGAAATTCTTAGTTTTCTTCGATGATGTGGATGATTCTCCTTTAGTTTTATTTAATAGCAAAGAACCTTCTGCTTTCATATCTATAATATTTTTATTTTCATCAACTTTTAATGTAGCACGTGCTTTCATTCTATCAATAACACTCTCTATACTTGTTGCCAAATGTACTCTTGTATTATTAGTATCAATTTGTTTTTCTTCCTTTTTACTATTTGATTGTCCTAATTTTTCGATATTTTTAATTGTATTTGTAGTGTATCGGTGTCCAATTTCTTCTTGTGAATGTATAAAATTATTACTGGATATCATCATTGTTTTCTTTTTAAACCTCGTAGAATCTAATGACGCTTCAGTAGTAGTTTCTACAGAATGGGAGCTAGAACTACTTTTCACCATATGTCTATTATCTGGTGTATTTAAGGATCCAAAGATATCAGACGGCTTTTTCATGAAAATTTTCGGATAGTCACGTAAATATGACGCAATTTTGCCTTTACTACTACCAACTAAAGGAGGGGTATCTGTTTCTTCAGAGGGCATAGCAGTACATTCAACAATATTGCATCCAGGTAAAAACGCTTGTGAACTGGAATTCAAATGTCTTTCCGGATCTATGTTTTCTTTCTTTAAAAATGCACCTATTCGCAATAGCATAAGTACAAACTGTTCTAGAATGCGGTCCGTATCTCGGGGCACCACTACTTCACTACCAAACCAGTCTTCGTATGCGCCTATATCAGACATTGTTCTGTTACACATAACGGATAAGGGGCATTGAGTATCTAGGCAGGATTTAATATCTTCATTACTAGCAACAGGTGAATTTTTATTGGATTCAACTATTTTCGGGTTTTCCATTAACGATGTTTGTTCGGAGTAACTGTTAAAAAAATTATACAATTCTTTAATTAATGTAATATTTATTTGTCATTTTTATAATAGCATAGCTTACAGGCTGGCAATAAGTTTTTTCCGCAATTGATCTTCACCTTGCAGCGACTTAGTACGACGTCTGCGAACTGCTAATTCCAATCCGTAATCAAGGTCTTTAGCAGGCAATACCGCCGGGAATGTTTTGAATGCCGATGCCATTTTTAAATTGTGGTAATACCTACGGTAAAATTAATGCTTACTGATATAATATTAAAACTATTTATGTATTAGTTGCAACTTAGACAAAATATTTAATTAAATTAAAGCAACTTAAGGTTATATATCAAAGATTTATAGATCATAATCACAGAGATTACGCTTTGTTGCCTGAATAAGTTGCTCCATTTGTTGTCCTGCCCAGTTAATCTGAAATCCATTTTACTAGCTTAATTTAAACACAATAATAAACATGTAGGTTGAGAGATGAATTGTAATGTTATTTATATATATGGTATTAATTGTGCAATAAAGTTGTAAAATATATTTAATAAATATGTAGGTATATTAAAACAGTTGTTATTTAGTAATTCCCAAACACAAGAGCAACTCAATATTCATTAGTAAGATAGTTCGAGGGGGTAATTGATTACAAATCTAAACAATTATTATTTAACCTATAAAGTAAAGTAAAGGCCTGTTACTATCTCACTGTTGGATATAGGCCTCCTCTCCAAGGATTAGACCTACAACGCTGCTCCAATGCAAATTGATAGGTTACACATATCCCTAGATATCTCTGGAGATATACAGGTTTCCTCACCGGATTTTCACTGGATTTTTGCCCTCACCAAAAAACGTGTGATAAATTGCAAGTATCAATTAGACACATAGGTTTTTTGAATAGGAAAAACTCATTGGTGCCTACTCGGGATTTGAACCTATAGCCCCCCCCCCTCGAAAAAGGTGTCACCTATCTAACCTATACGGTATCACAGCTTCTTTGATCAATTTTTATTGTTTATTCATTTAATGTTTATATAATTATATTAATATCATACTACATTCACTTTTAACACTGAACATATCAAATTTACCTTTATAATATGTTAATAAAAACGTTTTAAATCTTGTTAAAAATCATTACATAATAGTATAGGTGGTAAATTGAGCCTTACCCAAAAATTAGCATCCACATATAAAATGCCGGCATGATACATCCTATCTTGATAATGACGAATCTAATACAAGGTGGCCGAGCTGGCCCCAAAAGAACACAAGTTCCAAGACCTAGGGCTAAACTGGTCAGCTCGCATAACAAATTTCTTACCGCCGCAAGCAGGAGCCATGGGAGGACTAGAGTGGGGCGTTCCTCCTGTTATGTTAAGTTAGACATTATCAAAAGTATATCGAGAGCCGTCAAAATAGGTCTGTATATTGTCTCATGTATATTGTCAATGCTGAGCTGAAGTCTCTTCTACCATTACATAGATCGGTTATTGAGCGTATATGTACCACGCTGCTCGGATGCGAATTGGAACGAGTGGTATACCAGAAATTCTTCATAAGCTAATTTTATCACAATATTTTCTTTTACAGTTAATCGCTTTACTTTAAAGTTAGGCTTTTTATGTAAAGTAGTCCTAAGTTGGGATCGAAGCATTAGACGCTTGCACACATAAGCAATCGCGTATGCCGTGTGGTATCCGGCTGCATTGAATAGACCACCCTCATTTCTTACCGAGGTGTCGTAAAAGAAAGTCGTCAGACAGGCGGCCGGTCGTAAAATACCTAGCCAAATCATGTGACAACGTCTTTCTAACATGTTGTGGCCACCCCACTTAGAGTGGGATAATGGCAGGAGAATGATGATTTCTTTATTAATGTTCTAGTATTTAGACGAAAGTTAAAATATTCGGTAGGAACAGTTTATCAACAACGATTATCTTTTTTGGTTGTTGCGGTTGAAACTTTTTGAAATTTCAGATGTATGGAGTAATTGTTTGTGGTATATAAAAATAGTATGGGTTTATTGCGATTTACTACAAACTTATAGTTTTGTTTGCTAAGATGTGTATTCTTATACTTAAAAAAACCGCTATATTAAATACCTGGCACATATATATATATATATATATATAGTCCTTTTCTGCTACTTGTTTGATCATGCGAATTTCCTAAGTACTTGTTTGATCCCCTTAAATTAGCTGTTTTAATGGCTCCTGAGTTGTATTCACAATTACAAAAAGGATATATTTGGTTGGCATATCGTGTCACTGACTCATATTTTGTGATGTACTAGTAGACTCTGTATTTTTCTGTTAATATTTTTTATGTATTTTGTGGCTCCTGCTAACGGTTTTTGCTAAAGTCTACGTTAAGCATTAGTTGATCTTAAAATCCAATACATTCTAGACACTTTTTGATCCATGTTTAATATATAGGAGTGAGATGCCTCACCTGTCAACGTCGGCCCCAGAGGTCATTGCTACTATATAATTCTGTATCAATAGGCATAAGTTGATCTAATATAAATTTTTATTTTTAACATCGTCCGGAGCATTCTGACATATATTTGAAATTCGAAACTACTTATTAGTAAGAAATATTTCCGGACTGCTTTTTTTTGCATGAAATGAAACGAAATATGGTTTCAAACGGCGTTAAATTTTAAAATAATACTGTATTACATACTTAGTTATAGTTTGAATAATGAGAGATAATATAATTATTTTTATTAATAATACTTAATAATTCATAATAATATAGACTGTCAAAATAAGTTACAAGTCACAATCATCTTCAACATCTTCTGAGCCATTCTAAGGCCCATATGTTTAGTTACTCTACTGAGGTCGTCGAGCATTATGTTAAGGTCCTTCAAGGTTAGGTCCTTCAGAGACTCTGCCATAACGACTATATCGTCGGCAAATCTAAGGTGAGTGATATACTCGCCGCTGATGTTGATGCCATATCCGTTCCAATCCAAAGCTTAAAGACATCATCCAATGCAACGGTAAACAGTTTCGGGAAGATGACATCTCTCTGTCTCATATCTCGCCGCCTTGGATACGGATAGACATTGTGGCGTTTTCGTACAAACACTTCAGCACTTGGTCGTACCGATAGTCGATTCGGCATCTCTGGAGCCATCTTAATACAGCCCATGTTTCTACCAAATCAAAGGCCTTCTCATAGTCCACAAACGCCAAGCAAAGTGGCTGGATATACTACTCGGTATTCTGTATAACCTGCCACAGCGTGAATATGTGGCACTATAGTACTTTAGCCTTTTCGGAATCCGGCTTGTTCGGGAGGCTGGAAGTCGTCGCACCTACCCGCGAGACGATTCGTTTTTACTCTCGAGAACAACTTATAAACATGATTCAGCAGCAAAATGGATCTGTAATTCTTCAAAAAGACGTCAGGAGAGAACCACCACGTTCCTGTATCATGCTTTCGGCATAATACCTTCATAAATAACGGAATTAAATCGCTGCAGGACAGGTAGTTCGGTTGTCATTTCGTCATCATCTGGAGGCTTGTTGTTCTTAAGTTGTTTGAGAGTAATACTAATCTCGTAAGGCTGACGTCCGGAATATCTTCGGTATTGTGTCGAGTCAAATTGGTTCTTGGATTTTTTGCCAAATTGACAACAGTATGAAATGTATAACTGCCCATAGAACCTCTCAACCTCTCTTAAAATCTCAGGTCGAGACAAAATGATAGCAATATCGGTATTTAATCACGTCAACTGCCTTTGCCTAACAGACAGATGTCTTGCGAAAACTTTTGAGCCCCTGTTACGCGCTCTATAGTACCTCGAATGTATTCGGTGTTGAACTGTCGCTGGTCGCACTTTTACGCCTTAGAAATCTGTCTATGGATCAAACGGTAGCTCAGCACGCTACTGAACACTAATCTTATTTCATTCATCTCATTCATGGGCTTGAGAGTCTACGCCAAGAATTTATTGGTTCTCTTACGGCTTTTCTTATAAAGTTTTGATTGTATGGACAGT
The DNA here is from genome assembly GCA_947086505.1 of Morpho deidamia. Taxonomy (NCBI): domain Eukaryota; kingdom Metazoa; phylum Arthropoda; class Insecta; order Lepidoptera; family Nymphalidae; genus Morpho; species Morpho deidamia. Next base: position 8,278,232 of record CAMTZC010000007.1, on the reverse strand, counting down.
TTCCACCAGCCTGTTATTTAAATCGTCCACAGTCATAGCGCAGTCAGTTTGGCAATCAAGATGGTTCATTAGATTGAGTTGGAACTTCATGGGGTTTTAGATATGAGCTCAAATGGGTCGGAGCGTAGACTTCGCCAGTCTGGATCTTTCCAGCTGTACGCATATATTCAATGTGCCTCTAACTATACGGTGATGAAGAAGGGGAGTTTCTTTAAGGTATTGATCGCAGATACATCATTAAATATATAACGCCTGGTCGACATGATGAATTCGATCTCGTTTCTCGTGGAACCATTGGGACTAATCCAAGTCCACTTTCGATGCAGCTGTTTCTTGAAAAAAGAATTCATCATGTAGAGGTCCTCTCTCTCCAAAAAAACGGCCAACATATGGCCTATCTGGTTCCGTAGCCCGTATCCAAATTGCCCTACTCTCACCTCTGTGCCGCTTCACTTGCCAAGCTTTGCGTTTAATTCCGCCATCGAAGAAGAGAGCTTTTTCGATGGGGGAATTTACTCAGTGTAGAAGGTTTTTGAGGCATGCATCAAATCATAATCATGATGCATAATCATCGTCTTGATGTGCTGATGTCGGTGCGTAAACTTGTATGACATCCAGATAATACCGTTTGGTAATTCTGAGTATAAGGAACGCGACTTCAGATTATCCTATCACCACCGCAACTTGTTTACCTTTTTTCCAGCTCAAGTATCTTTTCCATCTTCTATTCCCTCAAAATTTGTGTGTCTTACGGTGCAAGGTTTGGTTTTCGTGGTTGGCAGCGGATTTTTTGCAGCGGAATTCAACTGTCGGTCTGGTATTTGGGTTAGCTGGACCGAAATGGTTAATCATATAATCGTATGGTTAATCAGTCGCCAGATTCTCGTTGGTTTATCTGAAGGGTGCACCACGAGCAGGTGACACTTGAAGAGACTGAGTGGGACGAGCCTCCCTCTTACACCCTCGCCTGGAGCCCCTTTAAAACTAGTAACTTTAAAATTAAAACTAGAAGTAGGCGCTACTTTGCGGAATTCCATAATACAAAAGTAATAATATAAATTATTTTGGTATTATAACAAAATAATTTTTATGATTACTTTTTTTACATGTACTTATTATAATATTTTCTTTTAGGCAGAAAGAAGAGATTTTTAGGGATATTTTTTAATATTAATTCAGCCTCTTATTCAAGGTCACTTATTCCCAAACGTTGTAATTTCAATTAGAACCATCAAATCCTTCAACTACATTTCTTTGAAATCTGCATGCTTAATAATGTACTGCAAACTCAACCTTGAAATAGCCTTGATTGACGGGGTCAAAGTACGGAGTACGTTCGGTGACGATCTGCTCTGTGATTGGCGCGTTTGAATCGGATCAAATAACTACGGAGTGGATTTGTATAATTATTGAGTACTTACAGAGAAACAGTATTCATCATTTGTTGATCCGAAGTGGAGCCAACAAATGTGATGTAAAATTGTATTGGATCAACAAATCGGGCCTGGATCAACAAATCCGAACGGATCAACTTAAAACTGATTATACGTACCGCTTGATCAAACAAGTGCTAGAAGGGATAACTATATATATATATATATATATATATATATAATATAAAGATAACAATGTTTAATGTTGGGTTAAGGGGAACTAAAAACGTATCGTACACAATAACGGACTGGCGTACAGCCAGTCGATTATGATTCATCACAATGCTATCTCAATGAACTCGGATCATTGTATCATTACAAATAATTAATTGATCTGCCACTGTTTAGAATTATTTCGAAACAATGCTTTACTATTACCAGGTTGTTTTAAGCCAATCTATTATTTATTATATTTTAAAATATGTATTTTTTAGAGCAGCAATATTTCCAATAAATTATCATAAGCTAATCAAAGCAGTTCGAGGAATAGATAGGTCATAACATGATGGTTAGAGATTACGCACGGTCAGTAGATTTAAATTTTAAAACTCTATCTATACTTTTATAAAACTAAGTCCCAAAAAGCTGTCTATCTGTATATAATCGATTTTCTCAAATATACTGAACGGATTTTTGTACAGTTTTTAAATAAAGATAGTGCAATACTTCCGGATGATTTAGGTAAATAGTACATATCTGTATTTTGTAAATTGTGAAGAGATCGCGCAGTTGTTAAAAAACTTTGTTTCTGGGAGCTTTAGTCGCATGCGCTGCGTTAACCAGCAGAGATACGCTAAGTAATGTAGTAAAGAATTGTAGATCTATAAAAATACTACAAAAAAGTCCACGATAGCATTTCTCTATCTATCACTGTTAACGGACAATAACTACTTAATTACGAAAATTCGGGAAAAGTTTCGTAAATTGAATTGACTGAATTCCGCGCGAGCGAAGCCGTTGTTGGCACAGCTAGTATTATTATATAATAAAAAATATACTCGTAAAAGTGATACTGTTCGAATTTCAAACTTTATATGCATGAATAAAAACATTTCAGGTATTAAGGAACGGTAAAAATAAAGCAACAAACCAAAAACACCGGATATAGGAGCACTATATAAGAGGCGAGGTATACATAAACCGTGAAGCATTGGACCAACATCACACCGGAAATCATTGTCCGTAGTGCTCGCTGAACGGGAAGTGAAATCTCAACCGGCATCTTCATTTGCCATACCTTGGAAAGAATAGTTCACCATTAAATCAAAGTCTAAGTGACAACTTTTTATATCGCTATCAAGCGAAATAAAATTATACAAGAAATACAATTTATGTACAGACGCCTCCACCAGCAACGATGCACACAAGCAATACACACAACTACCACCAAAAACTCAACGATCGTTTCGCCCCGAAATCGAAGCATCCGAAGCAACCGGGACGAAACGTTCGTCGAGTTTTTGCGTGTGTGTATTGTTGTTGGTGGATGCGTCTTGGGATGCATGTGGTGACTTGTCCTGCATGTGTAAGGTACGTGAATTTTGCCTGCTTCGTACACATTGGCTTTGCATGCATTCGCTTAACCCGCGCGGATTATAGCAAAGTAGTTCTGTTATAGTTTCTAGCCAAATCATATAAGAACATGTTTAAAACATATTATTCCGACTAACTCAGAGTGGGATTGGAGCATTGATTGATTGATTGATTGATGATTACACTAATGATAAAACAACATTCTAAGTTTCAATTCCTCTCTCTATAAGGAGAAAGAGCTTTGAAAGAATAACAGACCTCTTCTTTACCTAGCTACGTACGGCAGGCCTTAAATTTAAATTCCATCGTCTGAATATAATTATAATACGAATAGGATACGAATTCGCTGGTTATACGTACAAAAAATATATAGCCATATGCAAGTTTCCTCAAATGGTTTCCTTCACCTTAAAACGCTTGATAAATTATAAATATTATTAAAGCACATAAGTGTTTGAAAAAACAGAGATGACGTAAACTTGTAGGTGCGAAACCAGGTCAAGTTTGATTGTGTAAAAACATTATAAATCTAACTTATCGGTTAATATTTATATAATTATATGCAGCATACTATGTATTATAAGTACGCTAAAGACAAACTGTAACGGGTTAAAAATATTATTATTTGATAAGAGCAACCGCAGAGTTCCTTACTGGCTCTTCTCGGTAGAAACAATTTTCAACAAGTGGTGGAGTTGACGATTTAAAAGCACTTGTTTACAAGTTTACTTGAATAAATTATATTTTAAATTTCAATTTGAATTTAAAACAAGTCATATATCAACAAGTCGTATTTTATGTGAAACTCATTTTTATACATCTAGGAAGCGTTGTTCGCTTCATAAACAGTTAAACACGTGCAAGTCGAGCCCACGGAAAACGCAATAACCAGTTTCAAAGAATTATGACCTTTACTGCTAGTAACTTACGGGATGTTACAGTATACATCTACATACATTTTACGTTGGACTATTGAATCTTTCAGCGGTAAAATTTTACAGTAGTTTGGGCACCTGTTTAAGATTAGCGTTTACTTTGAAGAGTGTAGCATCGAAGATTGTTCGCAATAGTCCTAAGAGTGTCCACAGGCATACTTCAGACTGTAAGCTCATTCCAATGTAAGACAGTATATTTAACATTCTTTTCGACTATAATTATTTTTTTATATTAACTTTTTAATACATTTTTACATTGTATTATTTAATTGTATTATGGGATGTTTTTGTGTTTTGACATGATTTATTGTACGAAATTGAAAATGACATTTAATCGTTTTAAATACCATTTAAGGGGATTCTTTGCAAGTCGAATATCAATATATCTTATATTTGTCTATGAAATGTAATTTTTCGTTTGGAAAATTACTTATGATTAATATCCTTTAAATTACAGCTAATTAAGAATCGCTGTGTGGCAGTCAATTTTATTTCTATTTTTTAACAATCAATTTTTAAGTGAAAATTATAACAATTTGTTATTCAATTAGAAATTCGTGTATCACTTAATTTTAGGTATTTTCTTATTGATGGAATATTTTATATTTTCGATTTTAAAATTTTTATTTCTTTATTTGCGGAATATGAATACAAAGTTCTTAATAATTAAAGTATAACGTATCTTAGATATTCTGCCTTGCAGGCGTGCAAACATTATATTATTATCGAATTAATACATTATAAAATTAAATTATATTATATAATATATATTAAAAAAAAATTTATAGAACGATAATTTAGTTTAAAACAAAAGCGGCGCCATCTTGATATTTTAATAAATTTATACATATTACATAACATCTTCATAGTTGATAGAGATTGCACTTTGCAGTTACTGTATATCTAAAATAAGGCCGTTCTACGCATACCTTTTTCAAATTGAAAGCCTACCTATCTGTCTGTTTGTTCGTCTGTCTGTTATGTCTTCACTTGTTTGCTTTGATGAAATTTGGCAAATGGAAATCCTAACTATCTGTCTGTCTATTATGTTTTCACATGTTTGCATTGATGAAATTTGGCACAATCGAAATTTACATACAATTTATTATATTATTATGGTTTAATAATGTTACATCAGAGACCTATTGTGCTTAAATAAATAGCGACATAAAAACATATTTGTTATTTTACTACGACGCGAGTCATCATCGTACGTAAGCCTGTATCGCTAAACTTGTCATTCGCTAACAGCCAGATGATCTTCGACGGCGCGACGTGAGAGACCACCGTACGCTCTACGGCATTCACGCCTCGTCTTCTCTGCAACCGCGACACCGAAAGATTTACTAAAAGTGAAAAAAATATAGTGATATCTGTGTTTAGTGCACTGTGGTTCAGACGATCAGGTAATTATTATATTTTCCTCACGTCATTCAGGTGCAATAAAAAGTTGATTAAGAAAATTGTACCCGGTACGTAGACCTTGATTTTGTTTTAGAATATGTAATGTGGGTTATGTCCTTGCCTTGAGCCGCGTGAGGCGCAAGTTATTTCAGTTTTCAGTAAATTATGACATCATCTTAGGTATCAGATAAATAAATTTAAAAAAAACATTATAATTTCCATTTTGCATTTGCATAATATCACAAAGCAAACAGCAAGATTTTACAGCGAATATTCTTATTGTTATTAATTTTTATAAATATCTTTATTGTCATTGTTTGTTAACACTTCTGATAAGAGCAATATATTTAATAAATAAAATAGTATTTTATTAGTTCTATAAAAAACATTTTTTTTATCCCTTTTTTTTAATAGATATCATATATTACTTGAATTTGACTACATATCAGAACGTCTTATTTGATTTCTTTAGAATACATTTAGCTCATCTAAAACTGCTTAAAAAAGAAATTCCGTATTAACATATAGAAAGCATTCAGGTATGCCGTAGCTACTTAATAGTGTTATATAAAATAACTTTCTTTTTAAAAGATATGAAGTTAGATTAGGTTTTTTATTCTCAATAGCCACAATCTATATTGACACTTCAGTAGAAAAATAATAATAGAAGAAAAAACATAAGAAAAGATTGTATAAACATTTTATTTAAACAATTAACAACTAGCCGACCTTTTTATGGTAACACAAAAAAAACAAGTCACTTGAAAATTGACAGAAGATTTTGTTGGATTCAAATCAAATTAAATTAACGATTAAACTGTTAAACTTATTACAATATATACAATGGATTGAAAAAAAATCTTAAATTAATCTGATTTTCTAGTAACTTATTAAAAAAGCCACTGAAAAGTCTTTTGAGGACTATACTACTACCTATTAGTTATTTTAATTACGTTCAAAAACAAATTTTTATATCACAGATAATTAAAATATTAAGTATAATGTATTTATGGTTTTGACACGGCTTCTTTTACTGTTTGTAGAAAACTATTTTTGTTTGTCTTCTTTTCTTATCATAAAAACAGCAATAATAATTAGCTGTTTTTAGAGAAAAAAATTAAAGATTTCTAATATATTTATTTGTTTTATGTGGGCAGTTTTAACAAACATCGGTGTGGGAGATCAGCTACCCACGCGGCGCCGTAAACTGTTTAACATATTAGTTACGCTCGAATGTGGCCATTGTTTATACCCAAATTAATACTAATGCCCAAATATAGTTACACTAACGAAAAAACCGTCAATTTGATAAATTGATCGATATCTACATCTACGTTCTGATAGTCGGCAAGTAATGAAAATATTATTTTGCTTTATTTATAATCCGCGATGAAAGAAAATATATGTAACGCTAAATGTAGAGTGTACTATCAGTTCTCATACCTGAAACATGCAGAATTCGTAAATACTCATGCACTACCCTCCACCAATAACGCTATACACAAGAACTGTGTACATTCACTACCACAATCTCAACAATTGTTTCGCCCGTAACGGAATCGTCATCATGAGATAGAGTGGAGTGGAGTCTGTCTCATGAATTATGCATGTATCAGGTAGTAAGTTAATAGTTGGATAGTACGTCAGGTAGTAGTGGTAGTAGTAGATAGTATTATGTACTTAATGCTAAATGAAGAGCGAATTTGCTACAATTAATTCTACAATTATCAATCAATCATCATAATAAAGTCACTATTCATGCAATTTTTTTGAAAAATTCTTTAGTGTAATAAATATTTAACAAACACAGTAGGTATGTGTTTTGTTCACATGATAGTCGTGATAGTCAAATCTTGGGACCGCGTGACTCTCGTTAGCTGGTAACGAGTACAAACCCTGGTACTAATATTCTATTAAAACCGGTGTCTAATTAATATTTATAATTTATCATGGGTTTTTAGGGTAAAGAAAAATATTGTGAGGAAACCAGCACATCTTTACTTATTCCCTATAATCCGTAATCTACCATTATCATTAGAAATCGTAATTAGTTAGAGTCAAAGGTAGAAGATGCCTTTGGCCAGCTGTGGAATAGTGAATTCGGTTTTTTTCCTGTCTAATAGACTATACTCAAGTAATAAATATGTTTTTTCGACAGGGACGTTTTGTGATATTATGAAGAACAATTTAAATGTTTTAAAAGCAAAATGACGCAAAATATTTAAATTTTATAAACAAGTTTGTAATAGACATTATTAAGTCACGTTCGATTACTAGATTCACCACGTTACATTATGCGTAATTTTTTGCAATAAATTAACATGAAACATAACACTTAATGACGTAACTTTTATTACAACATTAAATAATAAATAAGTCATAACTAATTAAACTATTAGTTAGTCTGAGGCTCTAAGTGTCGCTTAAGAAAAATAGCTCTAATATATCGTCCATCCAGATATGCCGATGTTGTCGTTATAGCCGAGTCTCTGAAGAACTTGAATAAAATGTTCGAAAACCTCAGCGGAGTATATCAATTAAATAGCGAAGAGCCAATAAATGCAATTGGCACTAGACCATATATTTGAAAAAATCTTGAGACCTTTGTTCAGCAGTGGTTGAGAAAGAAGAATATGTCATTTACTAATGTTCTCTAATTATGAACCCTTATAGAATTCGAAAACAAACAAATAAACAGAAAAGTAACTGTTATTATACTATTTTGAAATGCTCTCCATAGGATCATTAATTGGATCTTAAAAACTCCAGGCTATTCCAATACCAATTTTCAGATCACAAGTATTAGGGATTTTCAAGCAATGGAAAACGTCGTTACGAATCACAACGTTTTCCTACAACATATGATGATGAATTGTTACCTTTAGTATTTATTTGATAAGAGGCACGTCGTCTAGACGTTTAGATTCCAATAATCCAAACATAGTATTGCGAATATTTAACCCTTTATTATACGAAAAATAAATAATAACAACCACCATCACAATATTACATCAAGAATGTTTAATATGTACATTCATTACCTACTACCATTAGAAATAAGTGTAACTACGAACTACACCAAACATAGCTCGGTATTTATGAAGTATGGTTGCCTACGTGAGAACATGTCTTCGTTCTTCTCCATACATGGCGTGTCCAGATAAGGGTGTACTAACATGAATAACATCGACTGACCGTTTGTCTACGATTTCCCGCACTTTCTAAGCACCTTATTTACGTTACAAACATTTAGCTCCTTAAACCTGTAGACACTGGTTTGAATGTTGCGTTTTATCTACTAAGAAAAAATCATAGCTATATAGAGATATTAAAAAAAATATACAGCAAAATATAAATTTTTTCAAGCTTATAATTCTTAACTTTTCGGACTAGGTGATCGGTATTAATTGTTAGGAAATCATAGTTAATAAAATATTTTGCTGTAATTTGTGAAAAAATCTCAATCGGATTGTTACAAAATAATTTTATTATTATTTTTCTTATATGGACCTCCGTAGAGTAACGTCGAATTCTATAAATTGTTTATTAGGATATCATCACTTTAAATCGATATGAGTTTAATCGTTTCTGTAATATAAGATATTACATTTCTTGCAAAGTTCAAATTAACTTATCTTCGTTTCATGTTCAATAATTTTAATAAAATAATCAAATTAACGCCATACATATATATTGTAAATTCATATGAATCCTTATTATAGTTATATATTTATTATTATTAATTAATTTATAATAAATAATCTTGAAGTTACAAATTATAATCAAGACTGAATCAGAATTATGAATCACTTCCATTATGATCAAATTATCATTACTTATTCAAATTTTGTGAGCAAACAGGCTAATGATCTTAAAAAAACAGTCCAACCGGGTTAAAAAGACGGAACATTACGTTTGCCTTCTAATTGGCGTATTCATTAGATAAATTAGAGTATCTCTGAGCTGCATCAAAGACTTCTCTGAGATAAAAACCATAAAATTCCCAGCTATCGGACACTGACCTTTTTAACTAATTTGAATAATGTGCTACTAACGCTGCCATAAAATAAATTATTTTAATTCTTTATCTTAATTTTAAACAGCAAAATAAAAAATAGAGTAAAATTCTTGGGACTGCCTTTAAAATGATGAACGCTAGAGACAGCCTCGAATCACTATGCAAAATTCATAAACTATTCATAGCCATATTAAACTCTTTCTTGACTTAACGCTAATGAATGTGGGAAAGATAAGTGCATTCCGGATAATTTTGACCTCTCAATATATTTCGACCAGAACACCTTAAGCCTTAGCCTTTCCGTGACTCATTGCTATTGCATATTGGATTACGCATCACAATTATATTACTGTCAGAAATGATGTCATGATTCATTCTCGTGTTAGTAACAAAGTATTTTAAAGAAAATGAAAGTATAATTGACTTCTACTCACCCCTCATCCCGTCAATTCTTAGCCTTATACCCAGTATTACTAAATGTCACCTCGGTTGACGGGCAATTTATTTTACTACGAAACAATTGCCGTCTGACCTCTAAATGTGATATATTGCAGATAGTTCTGCAGTTACAACCGGGTACGGATTTTATTTGATTACCGATTCTTGTAACTTCGAAAAATAAACGAGAAACTTGGATCCAAATAAACTTACAATGTAAAATACTTCAGATAAGATACAGCTATGAACTCTTTGAATTATATTACTCCATACTGTCATTAAGTATTCTATACAATAATATGTGGATTTACAGCAGTTGGTAGAAGTGAAATTTGTTACAGAATAATATTTTCACCTCTTTCTTTTATATATTACTATTTTCCAATAGAAATTAAATATTTTTATTTTTAATCTGAAGCCTTGCTCGATGGCGCTAAATCCAACACTGAGTTATCGTATAGTAAGTACTTCGCAAAACACCTTTTAGTAGAGAAATAGAGTATCGTAGTAAAATAGTAAATTGTATATTGTACTTTTTTATACAAAAATGTTTGTATTCCACTACTTATAAATAAAACCTCTTCACACATTTCAGAACTGATAGAAAACTATTGAAAGGGTCAGTTTTTTGAATGTTTTTAACTTCAGAGAATGTTTGGTAAATTATCAATATAACGTACCAAAAATTAGTAACGTACGTAAGATTAAAGCGCAATTGGAAAATTGGTATTAATTGAAATGGACCACATCCGTTATCCTCGGTAACAAGTAAATACTTTAAACAACCGGCTCGAGCAAGGGTTATCAAATCGAATGTAACTAGTTGACAGTGGTTGACCTTGTTCGTTGTCAATGTTAATTTGAATTGCAGCACCTATTATTTTTACGAACCAAATTCACCAGTAGTTTTATGAACAAAAGCTATAAAGGTAAGTTTATGAGGTATTAACTACTTTTAAAAATGTATGTGCTTAATTAATATTTACCATTCATTATGCGATTTGTGATGAGTGAAAAGTCGTTTTTAAGCTTCGTTTAATTATAATACTGTGGCAAATAGACGATAACTTATACACTCTACTTACCACGTGTAACTTGGTATCCTGTTTCCTTTTTTTTGTTTTTAAGAGCTTAACTTAAAATTAACACTATCATTGCATAAGTGTTTGAATGTATTTTTTCACGAGTATACATAAAAACTTTCTACTTTGCCAATAAAATACAAATTAGCAGACAGGTGAACAGGAGATAAGCAACGTTTACTGTAACGGTCTGTTACTATCCCACTGCTGGGCGTAGGCCTCCTCTCTCCGTCTTTGGAGAAAGGTTTAAATTACATACCCACCACGCTTGGCAAGTTATATATATACCAGGAAAGCTATTAGTATGATGAGGTGTATGATGAATTGTAAAAACAAATTAAGCACATGTTTATTTAGAAAACTTGAAGGTGCCTGCAGGATCGAAATCACGATCCCCTGATAAGAATCACGTGCTTTTACTGTTTGGCAATCACGACTCCTCAGATTATCACTTCGTTTAAATCGATCGAAATCAAAGTAGGCTGTTTATAAAAGTTCAAATAAGATAATTAGAAGTATGAAAGAAAAATAAATTATACACTGTCCATTATATTAACCATCTTTTGACAGATTGACGATTTACATATTTAGTGATGTCCTAAAGATTCTCGTATGCGATACCATTCCGATTATAGTACCTACTATCATTAATCGAATTAAAGGTGAGCGCCTAATCATTTGCCATGCAGGTACAGCAAAAGGATTTGTACAAGACGCACTGTTGGCATTTAAATCGAAGAAATCAAATGACTACCACGAAGAGATGAATGCAAATGTGTATGAAGAGTGGTTCAAAAAAATGCTCATTTCATTGGAAGAACCATCAATAATTTTTATTGATAATGCGCCCTACCACTCCCGTCAAATTGACAAAATGCCAACACAGGCTAATAAAAAGCATGAAATAATTAATTGGCTTCGGGACAATGGAGAAAATGTGGACGACTCAATGTTAAAAGTTGAATTAATAAAAATATTAAAAACCAAAAAGAGAGCAAAACGCTATGTAATCAATGAAATGGCAGCAGAATATGGCCATACTGTTCTTCGGATTCCTCCATACCACTGCCAGTACAACGCAATAGAACTTATATGGGCACAAGTAAAAGGGCATGCTGCGAGATGCAATACAAGCCCCCCATTCACAGCGAATAAAATGTTGCAATTGCTAAAAAATGCTTGCACCCACGTAACGGCCGAGAACTGGGCAAGTGTGGTGGAAAGAACTAAAAGAGTAATATTCTCTGATTGGGAACGTGATATTGCGTTTGATAATATATTATCTACACAAGAGCTAATAATAACTGCTACTGAAGACTCCTCATCGGAGGAGTCTAGTGTTGATTATCATTCCGACGACTCGTGCTAATAAAATAAATTAAAATATCCTGATTGTTTTATTTGTATTCATGTATTAACTAAGAAGAAAGTAAAACTTTATATAATGTTATTAAATGTCTTTTAATACTCGTAACATCGATTTCTACCGATTATTTTTAATCTGTGGCATAATCGTAGTAACCATTATGTGTGACATCACTAAGTGGGCGGTACCCATCCATAAAGTACAAATATTATTTGTATGATATTTGTACGTAAGCAATACAAAACTTAATGAGCGTGAGCTGTCAAAAGACTGATAATATGATGGACGCAGTATAATTGTTCCTAATAACAACGACTCCTACGATTGTACAAATGATGTTTTTCAAGCCATTTATAAGCTAATGGGCGGATTAACTAATAAAGTAGGAAGGACCATAATATACGTAATGCGTTGTCGGTGGTTGACCTTGTACTCTACTCAATGTTAAACCGAGTTGCACGACCATACATGGTTTTTGCAAACCGCAGACACGCGGTAAATATTCAATGTCATAACGTTATCACAGAGGTGACGGGGCAGCGAGACGAATGAGTCAAAACTATCGCTCATTCAGAAATTCAGTTTTGCTTTACTCAATAAATCATTACTAAATACTTTAGAAGGGATTTATTAGACATTTTTTGTTTATCACTAAGAAGTTGAATTTCAACTACGTTTTCATTATTAAAATATATTGTTCATGACTAAAAAACGCCGTGTGTTGTCCGGCTGAGTAGAATAGACCACCCTCTTTCTTACGAGGTGTCGTAAAAGGCGACTAAGGTAAGTTGACGTCAGGCAGGCGGCCGGTCGTAAAATACCTAACCAAATCTGGTGACAAAATATTTAAAACATGTTGTGCCGATCCCACTTTGAATGGGATAAGGGCAGAAGAATGATGAATGATGTCCATGACTAAAAAAAATCATGACATTGTTAATTACGTCATTGCTCCTTTGTTTTTAAACGTTGATGTATCCATAATACATATTATATTTTTGAGGTCGTTTCTAATAAATCGTAAAATATACTTGAATCGTTTTTCTTATTTTTTTCAACTTTATTTTTAGATACGTACATCAAGCTCTTCGATAGTTGTAAAACTTCGTTTAAGCTTGCTTATCTTTCATAAAAATATATATATTCGGTAGCCTCAAACCCGATTGTACCATCATTATTTTCGTTATATGTGTTGTATGTTATATATATATCTGTAGTGAATCTGTTATAATTTCGTGCTTAACATGAATAATAATATAGCATGAAAGTTTCTATCACAAATAGCCTACAGCATTACATAAATATACGAATATGTTACCCTATATTGTTTTGTAATGGTTCTTTTTGTTTATAAAATGGTAACAAAACCTTGTTACTCGGTGTCAATGTTTACATCTCGCACAACAGTCATATAGTACTTGCTATGCGAGTTATAGTTGAATGAGTGTCTCGCGTGACACACACACGTATACTTAGAAAATATATAAACAAATGTAACGTGGCAAGGGTGATGACGTAACTTGTGGTTATGTTGGCCTTCTGATGCTGACACTCGTATCGCCGGCACAAAATAACCGATGGTCGCCGAGATGCTGACGTCAACTTACTACAGCTCTACCAAGAAATAACATTTGAAATGATGAAAGCTTTATTTTGAATTTACTGCGCCGCGCGTCGGTATAACCCACGGTGTCGGGGCTATATAAAAATTTATATGATTATAGGAACTTAGTTATCGAAAATCAAATTTTTATTTTTGTTTTCTCTGCGCCCATATATTTTCCCACTTATATAGCCTAAGTGTTATTTCAAGCTTTGACCAACGTACATATACGAAAAAAATTGAATTTTATAATCTTTACAAAATTCTGTCGGGATGTTGTTTATATGCACTAAACGTTATATTTATCTTCTTGAAAAGGTGAAAGCAATGAATATATCCCCCTAATATCATAATCGAGATTAAGTGATTAAAAATAAATGAACAGGATATATGTATAAGTACAAACATCATTTATGCAAGTGAACAAATTTAGAATATATTCGTATAAGTACAAAAAAGCTATATAAACCTATATAAATCGCGTTAAGAGGTAGTGTAAACTCACTTTGTGTTAATGTTAAAATACTTTATCGTAAATTTCTGCAGTCTAGAAACAGAGTCAATATTAATCATGACATTGATTGCGATGTTTATTTAGCATTGCTTTAGGTCAATCGTTGAAGATACAAATAACCCGACCTTATGGATATATATAATACATATAGAGAACACGTTACACTTTTGAACCCTGTTCATTTAAATAATATCGAATAATAAGCATCTCTAATCAAAAAGTTCACGAACGTCACTAACCATGTAAATCTTTAATAACTGTTTAGTGATGAGTAGACTGTAATTACAGCCGACAATATAATAGGTCTAAGGTTGAGGTTTTATTCGCGATGTAGCGTTAAGCATTGCCCTACTTCTCCATTACAAGAAATTTCATCTATTTAAGGGCACAATTAAGAAGAAATAGAACTTAAAAGAATTAAATGAAATATATTGAAAGGTAAATCCTTGATACTAATAATTGATCACTAGACTTAAATAAAGCCGATAGTATAATATGTCTAAGGTTGCAATGTTATTCGCAATGCAGCGTAAAGCGCTGCTCCAAGGAATTTCATTTATTTTAGGGTCCAATTACGAAGAAATAAAACTTAAAAGAATTAATTGAAATATATCCAAAAGTATATCCTTGATACTAATAATTGATGAGTAGACTTAAACAAAGCCGTTACTATAAAAGGTCTAAGGTTGCGGTTTTATTCGCAATACAGCGTAAAGCGCTGCTCTACTTCCATTACAAGAAAATACATTTATATTTGGGACAAATTATGAAGAAAATATCTGGAAAGAATAAATTGAAATATGTACAAAATTAAATCCTTAATACGCAGTATAAGCTGAGCTCCATAATTTTATTTATATTAATGTTGAAGATTGTCTGTAACTGCAGTCACCGTGTAAATCTAACCACATACGGCCTTTATTATACTTAGTAATGTGATATATGTGGGACGCTCGGTACTCATACGATTCAACTAAATGAATGTCTGGGAACAGACACTTAGAGCAATGTAAATCCACTTACAGGCTAGCATTACTAACTAAATTAGGTTACGTATTTATAGTGCAATTATCAACTCAGTTTAGAAAAGAAAGAGTCGCTAAAAGGCATATAGGTAATCAAATATAATTAATGTCCAAATTTTTATCAAGTTCACCCTGGTACCGACTGATACATTTTACAAGTAAAATATTCATTTTACAAGTATTTTACAAGCTTATGCTTATACGTAAAGCATATTACAAAATTGAAGATTATTTAGTTGATAAGAAAGCCTGGATTTGAAAATCCTTTCAGCTTCATACAAGACAGCGGTTTAATAATGTATAATTGAAAATATTTAAAAGATTGACCGCCGAGTTTCTTGCTGGTTCTTCTCGGTAAGAGCAACACTCCGAACCAGTTGTAGCTTCATTAATCATATTGATGCTTGACGATTCAAAAGTGCCTGAAATGGTTTATTTGAATAAAGATTATTTTGATTTGATTTGATTTGATTTGAGTTCGTCCACACATTACGTCAATATTGATGAATGGTGGTTTCCGAAAGGGATTGCATTAGAAATATTGTCCTTTTGTTAGTAAAAACATTTCTTCTTCTTCTTTTTCAACCGACTAAAGAGACCTATGTCCAGCAGTGGGATCTCCACACCCTACGATTTTGTGTCGCGGGAAGCCTATCGGACCCTCTTCGAGGTGGACCTCCAAGAGGGTCCGATACTACGTTTTCCGGAAAACGAAAAAACATTTTTAATTTATTAAATACGACATTGGATCTCATATAATTCAACGGAAATAATTAAACGTAAAATCAATTTTATTCGGTTTTTAATTTATTTTTTTGTAATCATCATATTCTTATTACAAGATCAAATAAGAAACCAGATGTTTTATCAATTCTTATTCGTTTTTTTTTTTATAACAAATATGTACAAGTTATAACTATCTTAAATTACTTACACGCTACTACTATCAAATCATACTATACAATACTATTCAGTTGAATTATTATTTTTATAAATGGCAACGAACGAAGAGCCGAACATCTCAGTTCAAGAACTAATTTGCCGACCTTGATTTGTGTGCCAAGATTAAACAATTCCGTGCTATTTCGCCAATGTTTTGAAATGTAAGGAAACTTCGACTTTCTTTCGTTATTCAACGAAATATTTAATTACGTAAAATAAAATTCGTTTGCTATTATTTGCGATAGCTTTTAATTTTTTTTTTATCTGTAATTTGTTTTACATTTTCATGCCTATAACGCAATAAAATGCAATATGACATGACTTTCTGATTATTACAATTATGAATTTATTATGATTACTATTCATTTTACAAATTACATAACATTACAGCAGATTTTACGTTTTTTAATAAAATTAAAAAACTGACTTGAATACTGATCCTACTGACATACTTATCCTTTTGAATTCTTCCTAGTCCTGTTCAAATCAATCCTGTATCAGTTTTGATAAATATTAACTATTTCGAACCTTTAATTATTAAGGGGAATGTGGCGAGAAGCAAGATTTATTGTAAATGATCGTTCTCTCAATTTGATGATTGTAGCTTAACATGCTAGTTAAAGGAGATTAGGCATCACGTAGCTACTGCATGCAATCGTTATTATTAGCTGCAGTTGACTTTATCTTCCTACCCTACTGTAGCATTTGATTTTTTCTATAATTTACTTAGCTTTAGAAACTTTTTTCTACATAGTGTTTGTTTTTTTACAGTACAGTGTACAGCATTTCTTTCTTCTACACCGCGAGTGAATAGACGAATTCGCGGCTCGAACACAATAAAATTATATAATACAATAATTGACTATTAAAACTAGTATTCGAGCATTAATTAAACATTCTTTTAAAAAGGTTATCTTTTTATTTGTAATTTAATAATAATTATCATGTTGAGTATTGTATAGTAGAACTTTAACAACAATATTTAATGTAAGAAAGTGTAGACCAACAAAAAGAACAAAGGGGAACCACGCTCCAAAGGAAACCACGTTCTGATTTATTAACGTTTACGTCGTAATTAAAAGTCACATTACAAATACAGCGGTATTACCGTCTGTATAAGAAACTAGGCAATAACACGGGACTATTATGGTCACCAAGTGTTGCGTAATAAGCAGGAAACAAAGGCTCTGTATGTGATGCCAGGCCCAAAATGGAATCATGCTGTAATCTACTGACTGAGCATTAGCATACCGTAAAAAAATACATTGAATATCGAATGATCAATGTTATTTTTATACTGTCTAAGCGTTTATAGTAAATTAATTTTAATAAATATTTTTTGAAGTTTAACTAAACAATACTTAGGATAGACAGTATCGGATTAAACCAACTATATTGTACCGCATTGTATGAGTGCATGATGACCTATATGTTTAAGTTTATATAGAAAACACTGCATGCGTTGAGTTTGAATCAAGAAACCTGTGTAAGATTCACGCACTCTCATCGTTCAGCCATCACGGCTTTTTCCTTTTCATTTAAACTTACTTAATTGTAAGTATTGAAAAGTGATATTATAACAAATAGAATTATTTTGCTTTAGGGTATGTATTTGGAAAAACAAATTATATGTGTAATTTGTATTCCTTATTCATTTTATTTCTTAAAGTTGGCTTGAAATTTAGGGAAAAAAAGCAAAAAGTAATAAGTACCAATAAAGTACTTAATAAAATATGTTATTACAACGACTATAATCGACATTCATCATGTAATTCACCTGTGTTCCATTTACCGTATATATGTCGTTAGTTAAAATCTGATTTTTGTCTATGATATTTATTTAGTCTATCTCCAATACAAGGTCCAATCTTTATACCTAAGAAGATCAAAAACAATCAGGAAATTCTAAGTGAATATGTAACCAAGAAACACAGCTTCTTTACCTAAATTTAAAAATGGATTATAATTCTAAAAAACTCAAGAAGATCAGTTAAAGAAGACGAAATCTTATACTAAATTTCACGAAGTGTCATTAAGAAACTAAAGAAACAAATTATTTCTAAAAACTATTATTTATTAATGTTTGCATTTAACTAATATTCTGGGGAAATTATTTCCGCTTGCCGAAAGCCAGTTAATGGTCCGTAAAAGGTTGGGAGCGGCATAACTTATATTGTCCTATAGTGATGGTAGATAATATTAAGGTAGGGTTTCTGCAAACTAGGTTAGGTCAATATCACGAAAAGGGTATCTGTGTTAATGATTACTATTATTTTACTGTATTATTTTACAGCCCCTAATCGAAAGTGCTCGTTAAATCCTTACCTTTGTACAATATTTATGAGCTACTGATGCTGTAATTCAAAATTTATACATGCGATAGCGTTTAAGTAGTTAAAATCCAAAACTAGACACGTTCTTTTATTATATTGGATATCTGCCTATATCGTGAATGCATTAAAATTTCGCAATATTCATTTCTATAATGGGTATAGTATAGGGAACACCAATCGCTCCAGAATTAGATACATTAGCCAATAACTCGGTCGTACAGTTCATTTTTGTTTTGCCCTCATTATTATAATCGCTATTTATCATCGAAATGGATCATGAGCTAGTAATAAAACTCAAATTATATTGTTATAAGAAACTATGACAACACACCTCGGTGCGGAACTTGGCAAGTTAAATTTGCATTAAATGAATAATGGCAAATTTTAAGTGTTTTAAAATAGGTGATATTTATTTAGTTGTTGATTTCTAGATATAATAAGACGACCATCAGAGTTTTTCATCATCAGTAAAAACGATTTAAAAATTAAAAACGGTGCATTGACTTTAAAATGTTTTACTTGATTATCTGCGGAGGCAAATCAAAAGAAACTAGAAATAATTCAAACACATAAAGATGGGACCCTTCTAGACATTTAAAAATAACTTACTAAATAAAAAAGAGTTGTGGTATTTAAGTTTAGCTGTTTGAAATTTACGCTGAAATATAAACTTTTTTATCTTTAAATTATCTTGTATTATATATATGTATTCTATTTTATGATTATAAGAAAGTAAGTTTATCCAAATTTAATTTATAATTGTTTTATAGTGTTTTTAATAATTTATCTTTTACTATTAATGTACCTATACTACGTTTTCACTTACTTTCAAACCACCAAGGGTCGCTGGCAGAGATCTCTTATAGAGATAAGTAATCCTTTGTACTTCTTTTCTTTACCTGTATTTTCTTATATATTTTAATTTTGGTACATAAATAAATAAATAAACTACGCTAGGAATTAAAATTTAACTTTATTCATATAATGTAAACAAGAAGTTTGCGTCTATACGTATTGATTGTTTTTGGAATATACCGTTGGCACTAACAGTTTTCGGAACAACGGGCAGGACTATTGAGCGCAGAAGCTCTTGTAGCGTCAGAATCGTCGTGTCAAAAGTGCCTCCTCTAAGACCGGACAATGTATTGTCGAGGGCTATGTATAGTGATATGACTGATGATAAGTCATTACGCTGTCGGCAATCTAAGAAGAATTTCAACCGACCATCATGAACCTATTAGTCATTTTTATCGTTGGGTGATATTATCATCATCATCCTCCTGTCCTAATCCCACTCTAAGTGGGGTCGGCAGAGCACGTTGCAAACATGTTGTCACATGATTTGGCTACGTATTTTAGGACCGGCCGCCTGCCTGACGTCAACTTACCTTAGTCGCCTTTTACGACACCTCAGTAAGACTGAGGGTGGTCTATTCTATGCAGTCGGATATTAGACGGCCCATACCTTAGTCGCCTCTTACGACACCTTTGTGAGAAAGGAGAGTGGTCTATTCTATTCAGCCGGATACCACCCGCGTCATCATGAATGATGATGAAATACATTTTTGTCGCCCTATGATCTTATGAATAAAATGTTGTATGTTATAAACATGTTTTCCCATGATTTGGCTACATATTTTACTACCGGCCGCCTGCCTGACGTCAACGAACATAGTCGCCTTTTACGACACCTCGGTAAGGAAGAGGGTGGTTTATTCTACTCAGCCGGATACAACACGGCGGCGTCGGGTGATATTATATTGAGACAAATTTAATAACTTTTCTTGTTTATTGCTACAGGAACCATGCGATAATTCAAGAAAACAGTAAAATCAGACTTAAAAAAAACTACAACAATAGTGCTTAACACCGTAAAAGACGAAGCAAAACAAAACGAAACAAAATGAAGCGTTTACAAAAGTGTTGCTGTTGTGCATCGACGCGGACTGGAGCGTTGATCACAGCGACCCTCGGCATCATTCTGTCTATAGCAACGATTATAACAATATGGGTCGTAGCCAAACATTATGTGTCCTACAGGACTTTTATATTTGCGGATGACTTTGATAAGAAACTAGCAGATATGGACAGTAAGTACAACTACGTGCGGTCAATATACCATGACGTAAACGACTTAAAATCATACTATTAAATAAAAAAGTTCTACATTTAAATGTTCATGGTTAAATGTTCACTTATAAAGTATTACCAGCCATTTACCTAACATTTCGTATTCGCTGCGTACGTTAAGGAAACCTTTTCTTCCAATGCTTTCTTCAATGCTAATATTATTTTAATATGATGCCGATTTTATATATTATTATTTTCATACTTCTTAAAGATAAGAAAGAAAGTAATTAAGATTTTTTTATTCTTAAATACTTATTTATAGGTATAGGTAGGTATAGAGCTGTGATAGCCCAGCGGTGAGACCGTGCGACTCTTTCAAGGGGCACACGAGTTTAAACCCGGGCAGGCACCAATGAGTTTTTCTATTAAAACTCATGTGTCTAATTGATAATTGCAATTTATCACACGCTTTTCGGCGAAGGAAAACATCGTGAGAAAACCTGCATATCTCTAGAGAATTCTGGAGATATGTGTAACCTACCAATCCGCATTGGAGCAGCGTGGTAGGTCTTAGCTCCTACCCTTCTCTCCAGAAACGGAGAGAGGAGGCCTATGCCCAGCAGTGGGATTATAACAGGCTGCTACTTTTATTTAGGTATAACGTTTAACTTGTATTCAAACTAAACAAACGAATTGTTAAGGGTTTTATATAATTCATTGTCATTCCATAATAAATAAAATATCATAAATAAATGAATCATACACATTTATATACAAACATTAATTAGATTTATGTTTTTGAAAATAGCAATAATATATTATGAGTATTATTATAATGTCTTTATAATATGGTTTTAAAATTGCAATATATTTTTTTTCAGTTCCCAGAATATTTCTGACAGTCAACCTTTGTTTCACAATTTTGATATGCGGGCTTCTCATAATCGCTATATTAAAGGTATGTAAATAAGAATTATGAGTACAGTTAAATTAAAATAAATAATAACTTTAATTCTCTATTATATTTAACGCTGCTAAGGTGTCATTTTCGGTAAGAAAATTTATATATTGAGTTTTTTTAGGTAAACTTAAATTGTTTATAGTTCTACACTGTTAAGTTATTGTTTAAGTCCTTAATTGAAATAGATAACACACTGTTCCAGATTTGATAACCCACTTAATATATTTTAATCACGTATAATAATTAACAATATTAAGGAAATTTTTACGTCGTGAATCAACTGACTTATTGCGATTAATTATATATTTAAATACAAAGTATGTTCCCTCTCTACTCATTACTTTAATGGAAATTAAAATAGCTATTTCACCATACTTCTTCTCTTCTCAGTCGTGCACTCTTGACAGAGTGGTCGTGATCATGTTTCGGTCGAATTATGTACCACTGCTGCTCTAGAGATACGATACGATTCACCATACTTACGTAATTCTAAAAAAGTAGCGTCTCTAAATATGTATATCCTGAAATATATGTAATATGTAATTGTTTCTCCCAGTGCTTATATTGATTTATGACTAATCAATTTTACAGAGACGGTCCTGGCTTATGTTACCGTGGGTGGTACTGGGGATTGTACTAGCCATTGGTCTGCTGATCAGCGTCCTCCATACTTCTATCACGTATTACCTTGATGAACAACAGCATGCACTCATCGCTACTCTCATCCTTATCGGCGGACTTATTTATTTGTGTAAGACAAAATTCTTTTTTCTTAATTTTATTTCTTTAAGCAAATATGTCACTCTGTAAGTTCATATATAAATTGCAAAAACATTATTTATTTATACAATCATTATTAATTCGTTCTATAACATAACTAATTTCATCTGCTCTCTATTCAAATTTTGACCAAATGCAGCAAAACTTTAGGTAGGTCTTTAATAATATTTTTAATGAAATCAAGGTTCCATTTTCCAAAGCCTTTTATAACTAGACGCAAAACCTAATCTTTAAATCAAAATATATCACTATTGCCCTATCGCGCCGAACTTATAGAATAATTTCTCTTAGTCTTTTTTCTTTGTTAAGTATTGTCAGGGGCAGGTTCTTATGAAATAAATTTTATTGGCACAAATAAAAAATTGTTTTATAGTGTATACGTGTTGTACATCCATTTTAGTGTTAACGCCTATTAACTACTCATTCGGTGTGTGCATTGCGGCAAGGCGTAGCTAATCTTAAATAAAAACAGCGTCACCAAAAAATAAAAACAAAACTTTTTCTGTTAACATATTTGTTTCCTATAGAATCGTTTAAATTAATTCTTTGCGTGCATTTATAAAGTTTTTACGTACAAAATTATATTGTGGAACTAAATTTACTTATTTATATATTTTAGTTCCTGGCTCTAAAAATAATAATTATAACGAAGCGCGTAGAGGAGTATAATGAGCGTGAAATTAAATTTAGTAGATCGATCTAATTATATGGGGTTGAAATATAAATGGTTCATTAGCAGACAAAAATATACATGGCGATTGAAATGATTCTCCGCGACGTAGTTAAACCGACTCCTCACCTTTATTCTAACTTTAATTCAAGTATCACAGTATCCTATTTGGGATAACAGGGCCTAGTTTAAGTTTTACAGCAATTTAACGTTTCTTGTAGGATGTAAGAAATATCTAAATAGTTGTATATAATAAGGTATGCACTTTCAAATATATGCGTATTTACTCTTTACAATTATCGAGACGCCCCACATGACACGGAGAGTCACTTTATATTAATTATCTTTTGCCAATATATCAACTTCGTGTAATAATAAAAACTTTCTACATGCTTCTTCAATTCAAAAGTTATTATTAGGTGAATACAATTCGACGTGCGTTAAAAATATTACAGTTTCGCATTTGTCTTGCATTAAACATAATACTAAGTTAATTTATTTATTATTTTACAGGCATATACCTCTACCTATGGGCAGTGGTATTTAGCCATTACTTGGAAGTACGTGACGAAGAAGAAAGGGGCAGATATCGAAAAGCTCCTTACAAACGATAACTTCTCAGTGAATAATTTATAAGTGCCTTATGTCAGTGATTTTTATTAATACATATTAAAGTATGCTTAAGTATAACTTTAATATAAAAATATATGAGGAAATAGACGATCTCTAAAAGGACACAGAAAGCCGCTGGATCAAAACGGCACAAGTTCGAGACTTGTTTCCAAGAGCGTACATCCATTTGTTGAAAACGAGTTAGATATATGTACGTATATGTTTTCGAAAAAAACGTACTCTTAAGCTTTGTTTTTTTTTACACGCTTCTTGAACTGCAAAAGAGAAGGCTAGCTTTATTTAAGTGTACAGATATTAATATTCTGTGTTGTTCGTGGCCGATTATGATTACAAATTATATGTCATAGTTACGCCACCGCAATGTTTTCATCTAGTTTTCGTATGTGTATATCTTATGTCTGCGTATATTGACATCTAATAATTATGAATAATCAAACTTATGGGAAAAGTTTTATAACATTACCTTCAAATTAATTTGTACAGAAACTTACACTTACTTATTTACTAACTTAAAAGTCTTAAAAAAATAAATTTGAAAAATGTACACAAATTATAATAATATAATAATAAATTTTACGTTATGAAATTTATTTGGAACTGAACTTTTATATTTTTTTACTTTTATATTTTTGAAATTGAATATAATAAGCAACGAATGTTAAAATGCAATAACAATAAAATGATTTGCAAGTCCGATTCCTCCAGCGCCTCGTATGAAATTGCGAGAACAGCTAATACAAATAAGTAGTATAAGTTACCATATTAATATTAATTTATTTAATTTTAATTAAATAAAATGTGAATTGTTTGTAATAAACAATTTAATTAGGTACCTAATGAGTGTTTTATTTTTCCTTTTTTGTTTTACATAAAACTTTCCAAAAGTGGCCACGCAACAATCCTGAATAACATATTTTCACCGATCGCGGTGAAAAATTCCTTCCCAAATTTACCCAAAAGATTATACAATATAATATTGCATATATACAAGACAGCCATAGACGACAGACATAGATGACTTCCAAAGATTCCTCGCGAACCCGACAATTCCAAAAAAAGTGAGCCTAGGTTTATACGCATATGATACGCATGTTGGTGTCAAAACTTCAAAAGTTAAATAAATGGTCATTCTTTTTCTAATTTAGTGCTAATTTAGAATATCTTTATTGTATAAATATTCGTCAATAGCCTGGAATCTAGTCTTTTGACCAATTCCTTTAAAAAGTGAGCTACATTTGGTTTATGGTTTATGTTTAGACATTCATTTTATTGGCTATTGAAGATATATTATTTTATTTGGCTGTGCTTAGCTTATGGTACAATTTAATAATTTGTCAGTTGTCATCATAGACTATTTGACAGACTATGCTATTTGAGATTTTGTTTGCGGTTGTATTGTAGACGCAAAAAATTGGCTCGGCTATTCGTAGACATTAGACGTGTTTCATACCATATGCTCTAAATAATATCTATATAACTTCTAGGTTACTTATATATTATCAAGCTAGTGATTTTTTTATTAAACAATAGGTTCAAATGATGGAGATCTCATTTAAAGGGAAACGAATCTTAGTGACCGGTGCTGGGCAAGGTTAGTATAATCTTAAAATCGGATACGTAATTGAATAAATATCATATTTACAAGTAACTTTGTTTGCCAATTGTACTTCTATGAACTGGTCAAATTTTGTGATTATTATCAGGTATTGGAAGAGGAATAGCAGTTGAACTATGGCGAGCCGGAGCAAATATAGTTGCGTTATCTCGTACGAGAAGTCACCTAGAAAGTTTGCAAATTGAATATCCTTCTATTGACATAGTCGATGTAGACATAGCTGATTGGGACAAAACAAGACAAGTAGTGGAATCCTTAGGGCATTTTGATGCTTTGGTAAATAATGCTGCAGTGGCTGTATGTGAGCCTTTTCTTAGTTGTTCTGCGGCTAACTTTGACAAGTAAGTAAACTGTAATTCTTGTGCCTGTTTACTCTTGACATAAAATTAAAATCTATTAATTCTTAATACCTAAAGAAATGATAACTATTCTTATTTATGGATGTTTGTTGATAAGAAATATCTGTCACACTGGGGTTAAGTATTATCACTTTATGTTAGTGATAAATAATAAGATAAAGAAAAAATTGACAGGTTTAGTGTCTGAAACTGTTTTTATTAAGTGTCTTAATAATGATGTAATTTTATAAGACTATGAAGAACTACTTGTTCCTTATTCAGAACAGCAGTATCCAAAGTCCCTGATACCTAATCTGTGTAAGAACCTTAGAAAAATATTATGAGTATCTGTTCTATATCTGTAATAAAAATAAACAAATCTGAGTTCAAATCAGCATCTGATGTAATGCATCATACATGAACCAGTAAAAAATTGTTTGTTCGCTTAAAAAATCATATTAGGTCCTTACATATGAAATTGGCGTTTTCTATGGGAGGAACATAAAGTCGTTTTTTTTTTAATGAAATATATTTAATTAATCAAAGTATGTACCATTGCTATGTATGCACTTTTGCCATCTCATAGGTAGTTCATTGATCCCCTTACTAAAAAACCATTCGGGCGGGAATCAATAAAATCTTTGAAGGCGGTTTGGACTGCCCCATCGGAGTTGAATTTTTTTCCTTGCAAGTAGTTATCCAAATTGCGAAAAAAATGATAATCTGTTGGAGCAAGGTCCGGAGAGTACGGTGGATGTCTAAGACATTCTAATTGAAGCTCCTCTGATTTGGTAGCCGTCTGTTGTGCAGTGTGTGGTCTAGCGTTGTCCTGAAGCAGCAGTGGCCTAGAGCGATTGACCAGCCTCGGTTGTTTAGCAGCTAGCTTTTCCATCATGGTTTGCAGTTGCTGACAATAGATATCTACCGTTATCGTCTGGCCAGATTTAATAAAGCTGTAGTGAACGACACCGGCACTAGTCGACCAAACACTTACAAGCAACTTTTTTTTAGTCAATTTTCGCTTAGGGCAGGATTTGGCTGGTTCGCCAGAGTCCAGCCATTGCGATGAGCGCTTCCGATTATCGTAGAGGATCCACTTTTCATCACAGGTAATGATTCGATTTAAAATTCCTTAATTATTGTGCCGGTTGAGTAACGTAACGCAGCAGTCGACGCGCGTTTGTCGGTTTGCTTCACTCAATTCATGAGGTACCCACCTTTCAAGCTTTTTCACCTTTCCAATTTGCTTCAAGTGGATTAGAATAGTTTTATCACTAACACCGGAGCCTGCAGCTAACTCGGACGTGGTTTGCGATGGATCCGCTTCCACAATAGCCTTCAATTCTTCATTATCAACTTTGGTATCCGGCCGTCCACGAGGCTTGTTCTGCAGGTCGAAATTTCCAGAACGAAAACGTTGGAACCAAAAACTCACTGTGTTTTCTTTTGCGACACTGTCACCATACACATCATTAATCCTTCGAACCGTTTCTGCAGCACTGGTGCCACGGTGGAACTCATACTCGTAAATAACGCGATATTTCATGTTTTCCATTTTGTAAACAGAGTGACATAAAGAAAAAAACAAAAGAAGAGAAAACAAATGAAGTAGGGGGTTTGAAACACAAATGCATGAGTAAATAGCTGTATGAATTTGAATTTGGAATGCCTAACCATAAAGGTAATATTTGAGATCAAAGTGGCCAGTATGACAAAACACCAATTTCATATGTAAGGACCTAATATTAATAATAGGCTTACATAGTTACACATACATTACATTTAAGTTTTGTTTTCAGTATTGTATATATCCATACCAGGGATGTATAACTTAGTAATAAGTCCAAAACTCATGCTTTTCAAGGTAGCCACAAATAGATTTACATTTAGTAGTATACCATATGTTTAAGAGAGTTATTTTAATATTCACAAGTTTTTATGTACAATATAAAAGACTTGTCAACTTCACTGAACCTTTCACTATATTATTAGACAATCCTAATGCCTATTACGATTAAACATATAAAAGGATGTAGGTTGCCTCATCAACATATTCATGTTTTCCATGGATATGTTATTAAAAGTATTCGGCAATTAACAACATTAACTAGAGTTCCCCAAGTACTCAAATAACAAATACAATTTAGAAACAGAATCTAACAGGTCTTGTTTTATGTTTAACAGGACCTTTGATGTTAATGTAAAAGCAGCTTTAAATATAAGTCAAATAGTTGCCAGAAAAATGGTAGAAAATAAAACTCATGGTGCCATAGTCAACATTTCGTCGCAAGCCTCTAAGGTAAAGTTTTATATATTCTTCTTTTTTGTATGGTGGGCTGTTGGTACACATAACCTCAGCTATCAACTCTTATGTTTAAATAATATTAGCCTTGACCTGTAATTAAATGTCTTGAGAAAATGGTAATAAAGTGCAGTTATAAAGATACAATAATCATAGGAAAATCTTATTTCCAGGCTGCATTGAAGGATCATGCTATATATAGTGCATCAAAAGCTGCCTTAGATTCTTTAACACGTGCCATGGCTTTGGAGCTCGGTCCACATGGAATTAGAGTTAATGCTGTCAATCCAACCGTTATCATGACTGCAATGGCTAAAGTTGGCTGGTCTGACCCAAAAAAAAGTGCAGAAATGTTAGCCAAAATACCCCTAGGAAGGTAAATGAGTTTTTCATGTTTTAAATGGCTTAACAGTATTATTGCCTTTATTAAGTTCAATCACCTTGTTCCATATAGAACAGACAACTTGTTTGTACAGTTCAGATATCTCATATCAAACAAAGTCAATGAACGAACATAAATAATTAGTAATGAATAAAAAATGTTGTTTTAATGGAAAGTGTTGACACAAGTATTTCTTATGAAGTATGAGAGCTAAAAGTTTCTATTGTCTACATTTAATATACATTTTCTTCTACATTTAATTAAAGCTTTTTGTGCTATTGGTTTTATATGTAATTATAGTATATACATAGTATATACATATATAAGTATAAACTAACTGCCAGACAAAGTTCTCCTCTCCTCCATATCTCTTGAAAATTTCCGGAATAAGTGTTAACTTCCCAATCCACATTGCACTAGTATTGTGAGACTAAGCTCCCACCCTTCTCTCCAGGAGAAGATAGGAAGGAGGCTTTTGCCAGAAGTGGGTTAGAAAATGATGGTACTATTTATGGTCCAAGTAATTATGTAATTTATATTGATATTGAAATAAAAATTTAAACTTTTAGTTTTTTCAGTGCCTTGCAAAAAATAGACCTTGTAATTGGTCAAAAAACTTAAATGCTATATTGCAGTACCGCGAGAAGATATTTAGGAGTTTCGGTCCAGATTAAGAGAATGATATCTTCTTTTAATGAACTTAATAGGGTCTTGACATATTTGCAGACAAAGTGAACTCAAATAAAATTAAGGCGCCATTTCTTTGCCAGATATACTGAACAGTCACAAGGGATACATTCAAGGACACATGCCCTCAAGCTCTTAACTTAATAGGGTCTTGACATATTTGCAGACAAAGTTTATGAACTCAAATAAAATTAAGGCACCATTTCTTTGCCAGATATACTGAACAGTCACAAGGGATACATTCAAGAACACATGCCCTCAAGCTCTTAACTTTTTTGTTTAAGTTATATATGTGTGTGTGTGTTAATTTAACTTTTTTCTTTAAACTTATATAACACTATGTGAAGGTTATAGATCCAACTAAAGAGCAAGCTGTGGATATCTTTAAGAGGGTCTACATCCTGATTAAGATGGAACCCGTTAAATAAAAAAAACCTTCGATTTCAACTGATGCTTATGAACACAAAACTATACATACTAACTATTATTATTGTTATTATAGCTTCTTCCCCAAATTAATGGTCCCCATGGGTAAAAGCCTCCTCCATCTTTTTCCATCTTTCTTTGTCCAGGGCGCATACTAACTATACTATAATTTAAAATTAAATAAAAAACTTTTATTTTAGGTTTGGTGAAGTATCTGAGGTGGTGAATGCAGTTGTTTTCCTGTTGAGCGAGAAATCGACTATGATAAACGGTGTGGAGTTGCCTATCGACGGTGGTTTTCTTGCTACTTAATATTAAAGTATTGCAAAACCAAATATAACGCTTGAAATGTCTATTTCAATATTTTTTTAATAAATTTTATCTAAGATCTGTTTATTGCTACATTGTATTGTTGTTATTTATAAATACCAAAGAATGGATGCCTTGTTTGTGTTATATATATAAGTATATTACATAATCATGTTATTAAGTTACGGAAAATTTTTCGTATTATTATTGTGCTAGCTAGATAGTGCTAATATAAAATGACTTTATAACACAAGCCTATTAATAAATAAACAAACATTTGCCATTAGATAATTCTGTATGCATACGATGATGTTTACGAATTGCCATAATTTTATAATCGCATATATGTTATTATATGTATATATGTATATATGTTATTATATCGCATATATGTTAATAAATTACGCTATTGTAGATAAATTTATTATCCTATAATCCGTTTGATGACTAAGAAATTTATTGAAAAAATACTAGGTTATTGGCCGGTTTTGCTTATCAATGTTGTAAAAGGTTATTAAAAGCCCTATTTTTTACCGGAAAATTGATGAAAAAGGGTAGCTATTATTTTATTCTACAAAAATTTGTCGATTGTGTTATTTTATTTGGGACAAATACATTTTAGTCGCCCTATAAACTTATGAATTTTGTGAACTCACTCTTCATTCTCCTGCCCTTATCCCACTCTAAGTGGGGTCGGCACAACACGTTACAAACATGTTATCACATGATTTGGCTACGTATTTTACGACCGGCCGCCTGCCTGACGTCAACTTACCTTAGTCGCCTTTTACGACACCTCAGTAAGACTAAGGGTGGTCTATTCTATGCAGCCGGATATCAGACGGCCCATACCTTAGTCGCCTCTCACGACACCTTTGTGAAAAAGGAGAGTGGTCTATTCTATTCAGCCGGATACCACGCGGCGTCATCATGAATGATGATGAAATAGATATTTGTCGCCCTATAATCTTATGAATTTTGTGAATTCACTCTTGTGGTCCAAAAAAATATCATATTTGATCGAAAAACATGTCTAATCATATAGATTCGGCTCTGATATATTATTATTTATAGTCTGCAAAAAGCATGCTCATCTAACAGGAATGACAGACAGCTTATATTTGTTACTTCTGAATACAAATGTATATCTTTGAAATGTTAATAATTGTAATCTGGGCTCTATCTCATAATCGTACATAGGTTACGAGTTATTGCAATAATAATAATAGCAATATACTTAATTGTAAGAAAACGCTAATGCTACACTAAGTAATAACTTCGTTTATATTAATAAAAGATATTTAGAGCAAAAGATTTATGATACATGCATTAAATACTTGTGTTTACCCAACTAATGTGCATTTAGTTATAAAGTGTTTTGTTTTAAGAATAAAAAATGTTTGGAAAATAGTCGTTGTGTCATTGATAATCATCGAAATATACGTATTCACATTTTTGTTTTATTTGGTAAACGAAAAAAAATTAATACAATCTTAAAAAATTACTACATGACATGAAAAAATTGCATTATTTGTCGTTAATACTCCATATAACGACATCGTTTATAATAGGTACTCAAGATATGCAAACGTTAGATTGAATTTCCTCTTTAATCTTGTTCATTTTTGCATGTCAGAACACCGAATTAGTAAGCCTGTGCATAAAGACGCCATGGCATGGCATAGCAAAGCCCTGCACCTTTCAACATGCCAAACGATGTAACATCTCGCGACGTAAGGAACCGTGGTCAATTATAGAGTTTAACTGGCACAACTTGATAGATTCAACCTTGTTTCAATCAGTTAGTAATCATATTCCTTTAATGATATGAAGTAACCAATGCCGTGGCGTCTAGGGAAATCACATTCCATGCTGTAGCATAGCGCGAAACGTTTTGGTATATCCGTGTTGTACAAAAATGTCAGTGATAAGGAAGTTTAAATAAGGTCGAAAATCATTTTTTACTGCACGCGAAAAATTCTTTGCCATGCCATGCCGTGCCGATCTTAGACAGTCAGTCCCAAAGAATGGACGAGTTATGTTCTGGAGTGAAACGTGTGACAGGAATCTTAATAAGAGGTGAATGTATTCAAATATTTTAAATTATGAAATCGGATAATTTAGTAGTATCAAATATTGCAAAGATCGAATTGTGGTTTATATAGCAATATACTTTTATCATCACAAATTCAACAATTCCCTTATCATTATCTTTAAGAACATATATGATATCCATAGTAAGCCATGTCTCCGACTAAGGACAGGTCTATTGTTATGTCGGATTAAATTTTGTATTATTAAAGCTAGTTAACCGTTGGTTAATATCATACGAAATAGCTTTAAAAAAAAAGATAAAATCTTAAGTGCTAAGGTAATCTGTACATATAATCAATATTATATGTATACTTAAGTATAATTCAATATACTGTGTATAATAAAAGCTAATATACTAGAATATCGTTACAGTAGGTATATTTTTCTTACGGTATTAAAAAATCCGTTCTTAATTATAAATTTACGCGAACAAAATCATGAGTACAGAGTAGTTTTATACCTACTTATTTTGTGAGGGTCGAACGTTAGCGATAAGAATGTATATTATACATTTAATAAAGATAAGGAATATTTTTTGAGTCGCTATTAATCCGAGGATTCCAATTGAAGATGGACAAGTACTTTGAAGGGAAAAGATTTCTCGTTACTGGAGGGTGTCAAGGTAGGAACTATTATTTTTTGCAAGAATTGTTTAAAATTTAATATAGTCGATCATTTTAATCAATAATACAATCGATAAGCATTTGTATTTATTTTGCCGGTGTTTCAATCTAATACAAAATAAGACAATACATTTAGATGCCTTTAAAAATAGTTTAAATTTTTATGAATAAGGGCCGAAGGTTTCTACAAATATCCTAGCAGAAACCTATAATATACACCTTTGATTTGATATTGTTAAAAAAGTTCTAAAGAGTACAAAAAATAATTCCTTAATGAAATGATTAACTAATTACCTAATATCATAAAACTCATAACAAAAACAAAACATTTCAGTTACCTTTGACATCCTTTTAAAAAAAAATAACTATTTAGTCATTGCTTTAGGTTAATATGTAAAATTATTTTCTTCATGCTTATTCCCGTAGGAACATCAGTAGTTTTGAAATCGTTTGATTGAATTTTCATAGAATATAAAAACAAAAGTTTTGATAGCCCACCAGTGAGCCCGTGCTACTCATTCGGAGGGGTCACGTGTTCGAACCCGGACAGACAATTTGTCACATGCTTTTCGGTAAAGGAAAACAACGTTTGGATACCTGGCATGTCTTTAGATTATTCTGGGGATATGTGTAACTAGAGCTGGGTGATGTGTATCAGCTCCAACCCTTCTATCAAAAAAAAGTGGAGAGAGTAGGCCTATGCCCAGCAGTGGGATAGGAACAGGCCGTTACTTTACCTTTTACTTTTTGTACAAATAAACATCTAGAGATCGAGTTTTTTACAATTGTTTTCGATATAGTATGTGGATGAGCCAAAAAATATTGCAGGAATTGGAAAAGGCACCGTTATTGAATTGTGGCGTCTCGGTGCTAATGTCGTCGCTCTGTCTCATCAAGCGGACAACTTAGCAAAATTGAAAAGCGAATACCCATCAGTAGAAACGGCATGTGTGGATCTTGAGGATTGGGACGCGACGCGGAATGTAGTGGACTCTCTAGGAGTATTCCATGGATTAGTCAATTGTGCAGGATTCGTCGTTCCAGAGTCGCTTTTGGAATGCACACAAAATATTTTCGATAGGTAGGTTCTATCACGTTAGCCTCAAGAATTAATAGGATCGAAGGCTAAGGCTTCGAAATGTCCTTCCTTATTAACGACATAAGATGCCAAAAAGTGATTTATATGGTTTATAGAAGCAGGCGTTACTTTGCGGAATTCCATATTACAAGCACTATAACAGAACTAACTACCTTGCTATAATCCGCACGGGTTGCTATTACCCGTGCGGATTATAGCAAGGTAGTTAGTTCTGTTATAGTGCTTGATTTATTTGATAAAAATCAAACTTCTGAGATCTTTGGTCACAGCTGAATCTGATACAGATTACAACCGAGAACAAAGTCTGTTCTGAGCTGCGCTTAAAGTCACTAAATAAAACGTTGGATTATAATTTTTTTGCAACTTAATGAAATTAGATTCCTAATTAACTAATTAATTAAATTAAAAAATTGACTATAAAGATAAAGTTCTTAATCATATACAATAACAGCAAAAACCTTGATGATCTCAAACGATTCACGGCCTCATTAAATTGAATTTAAATTAAAGTTTTCTTATTGCAGGACAATGAACGTTAACGTAAAAGCCATTCTTAACGTCACGCAAGTCGTAGCCAAAAAAATGTTAGAAAACTCAATAAAAGGCTCTATAGTCAATATATCATCTCAAACTTCTAAGGTAAGTCATTAGATATTGGTTTGGTGCTAGGCTTGTATCACATGATTTATTGCAGACGTTTTTTTTTAATTTCAATGGATATTGTAATATATTTTTCACGACTGATTCCAGATTTCTATTTGCCAGATTCAAATGGGTATAAATTATATTACATATTTAATATTTTGTGTATCATATGCCACCATAAATAAATTAACCAAGAGACACATTTCGAACCATACGGTGTGGATGCGAAAGAAATATTATCTCTATATCATATTTTATTTCAGGCAGCGATAAGAGACCACGTAGCATATGCTGCCTCTAAAGGTGCCGTTGACTCTATGACTCAAGTAATGGCTTTTGAGTTGGGACCACATGGAATAAGGGTTAATGCAGTAAACCCAACCGTTGTAATGACTGAACTAGGCCGACGCGTGTGGTCAGACCCTAATAAAGCCCAATATATGCTTTCAAAAATTCCTTTAGGAAGGTAAGCAAAAATAAATATTAGTATTCCATTACAATAGAAAATTATCTAGAGAAAAAGTGAGTGCTATAAAACTAGCAAATTTGAGCACTTAACAGAAATAAGTTGCGAGATATTATACGGGAGAATAATGGCTATTCTTACGCATTATTCTCCCGTATTATTTGTATTAGATCTTTTATAATTGTTAATATGGTGTTAACCCTAAGGGCTTTTACAATGTCACGGAAGTTTTAAATTGACAGTGTATGGTGAGGTTCGCAATTTCAACAGTACACAACAATAAAGTTTGTCAATTCTCTAAGCTATATACCCTACCCAGAACCACTTCTCTGTAGCAATTATTTAAACAACTTCAAGGACTCTAGGTTTTATAAACTTGCTAGTGCCATTTAACAATAGTTCAGCAACCGCTTTTTAATTCACAGATTTGCAGAAGTTCAAGAAATAGTCAACGCAATAGTGTTCCTTCTGAGCGACAAAGCGAGTATGATCAACGCGGTTCATCTCCCAGTCGATGGAGGTTTCCTTTCTGCGTGATACAATAAATGAATAATACAACAAATAGGTTTTATTTTATTTAGTTTATTGTGCCAAAGGAATCATACATACGGGACGTAGAAAACAATGCAAGCATAATAAATTTCTTTAAAGCATAATAATATGCTAAGCTACATGGGCCAGCATTATACAGGTTGCTTAAAGAAACACGATCACATAAGTAAACCAAACATCGTTGAGATACATGAACATTTGACATATTAATATAACATTCTCATCATTAGAGGGAACACACTCACCCCCTTCCCTTGCGCTTAAATTTACAATTTATTAACTCCATTAAAAGCTTTCATTGTCTATTACCCTTAATTCTACGCCTATCGCTCCGTTCCCTCCTCTTTGTCTCTGGCAGGGATGGTTATTTTTATATAGATATATCGCATATACTATAAAATCAATATACCGATATTCAATATCGTATTTGTCAATTGAATTCAATCGTCAATTGAATTTGAGCTCGAAATAAAGAAAAACATACTCGACAAACTTTATTTACAATTAATTTTGATTAGCACAGTCTAATTCATGTACATATATATATTATCTATAGATGTATCCGAATGTAATTTACTTTTAGCGAAAAAATGAAACGTTAAATATGAATCGTAAGCGAAAAGATATTACGTACACTCGTTTATTAATTTAGGACTCATAAGATATTTTGGAAATTGAAATATTCTCAAAATTATATTTGTCTATTTATATATCATTTAAAGTTTCAAGTTTTCAAATATCAAGATATAACGATATATCAAGTTGTCAGAGACGTTTGTACATGGGTATAATAATTTCTTTCATCGATATTCGATATTTATGGAACACCATATTCTCGGGATCACTGATGTCTAAGATCGATTTAGGAGCTTATTAGAGTAATATGCTGTACACGACGACGCTCGGATACGGAAAAAATGATGGCAAATATTAAAATGACATTAGCAAAATTATATCACTTTAAATACTACAACATTCACGTAATTATTTTCATTACCTAGGATATTGTAAAAAACAGTGTACCTGACTTATCTAGTTAACCTTACAACTTAGACATCAGTGTTAATATTATTATATACAAAATTAAGTCGATAAAGTCTTTCATCGGTCAGCGGACACTAAATTTGAATAAAAAGCATTGTCTTATAGGAAAGCGTCACTGTGCTACATCGCTGTTTGATACACACTTATCCGCTATAGGATATAGTTCCGCTGTTTTCCCTGTGATACACTGGATCAGTCGGATACCGAGAGGCCAAATTTCACTCCTACTGGCATAATTCCCAGCGCAAAATTCGTTTTCCCTGCAAGGGTTCATAAACCTAACCTGTCTAAAATAACATGTCTATAAGTATTAGTTAAACAATATCATTAAAGTATATTTGGGTAGTTATTCATATACTAACATTTCAACATACCTAACATCTGTCATACTAACATAGTTATATGCCAATAGTATAAAATTGGCACCCAAATATTGACAGTATACGTTTGGCGAAACAAAAAGAATCCTATTGCAGTAATATAAATGAAAATTTTTAGACATACATGGATAATGTAGAATGGAAAAAATGCTATAAATACTGTTGACTAAACTTAAATATTACATTGAAGTCGATAAAGTAACTGGCATACTCCGCCTTAACAGAATACAACATAGTTTATGATTAAATCAAAATATAATTTTCGATGTGCTACATTAAAAAAAATTACTAAATATAATGTGGACTTTATTTAACAACTAAAATCTTATGGAATAACTTAACAGCAGGACATATTAATTTCCCACGTGATCAAATCAATCTTTTAACAAAATACTAATTTAAATATAATATAATATTTACATAAAATTGAACCTAATTCTCAGTCATATTAGAGATGGATGGCATACACCAATAATATTTGCACACATCCAATCTGAGAACGTTAACTTTAATTATTAACACATATTATACAAGTATATTGCCACAGATTAAATGCAATCAAGTGTCACATTAGGCAAGGCTTAACCTTTTTACTGGCAGAGTATTTCGTTTTTTTAAAGATAAATAATACAATTTACTTTTTTTATTTATATTTATTAGAGTATATAAAAGATACATACTTTAAAGATACTACGAACTTTAAGGTCGACAACGTTATTTCTATTAACTTAATCTTTCTATCATCTTTTGTTGAGGATGATATAAAGGCATCATGAGAAATCCATGCTATGAAATCGATTAAGACATTTTTTAAATACCTTTATTAGGTAATGTTTTTTTTAAACACTAATCTTTTATTTAATGATACACTTCAGAGCACGATCTCTAAGCTTAAGTTGTAAAGATTTTGTAATAGCTTGTTTATAACTTTCATCGCCCTGGTCGATGTAAATTTAAATAATTCCAACTAATTTTCTTACCACATTAGTTACTGTTTTGATCTTAGATATATAAATAATGTAGAATTTAATTTGAAAACAAAATATTGCAAAGTTAAAGACCAATATCAGGAACCCCCTTTTAGTATCACCAAAACAACCTTAAGGCATACAAGCTAAAAAGCATAACAACGCTATAACTAACGTCATCAATAAAATAAAATCATCGTAAATTATTTTTGATTGGCTGACTTGACATAACTTTTGAAACTAGAAAGTTAAATTAATTTATAAGTTAATTAATTAATTATAGCTTGAACCATAGAGTTCAGAATACAGAGTTATTTTTGGTCACATACGAGTACTTTTTTTAAGCTTTTAATCAGAGACGAAAAGTTTAAGATTAATATATGGACCGTTTATTTTGAAAGTGGTGTAAGTCCATTTACAGCACTTTAATATGTGTTGTTATAGTCTTATTAGCCAAAAACAAATTTATATAAACAAATGAAATGTTGATGAAACAATGTCAGATTTCATATAATTTGCCTGTATTTTTAAATCAACAAATATAGTAACCCTTAATTTTCTCGAAACAAAAGAAAATGGACTTACACTACTTTCAAAATAAACGATCCATATAATGGCCTACTACGTGTCGTTATACATCATTAATAAAAATTTAACATCGCGATCTGATGTAATATAATAAATAGTATTACAAAAAAAAAATATAGGCCTTGCCTTCTTGCGCCTTTGCATTCGCAAACTAGTTTAAAACTAATTTAAAATCATAATGACCCGGAATCACACGTGTAACCCGTCTATAACAAAGCTAACATACAGACAGAGGTGAAAGATTTTGGTAATTCACATGAGATCAAAGTTATTTAGACAACATGGACAGCTTATTGTATAAGGGATGTGTCCTGTTGGTGCCAATTTAGAGATATCAAAAAATTAGTCCTCCACTCTATAGAGATGTGAAAAATATTTTCTTTAAGTAGATAATCTAATTTAGAATAATAACGTAGAAATCACTATCTTTCCAGATATAGCTTACCTAATTAAAACTATGGCAGTGGCTGGACGATTCAAACTGATTTGTATACACACACGAAACTTAGGTTTTATTTAGATAT
Source organism: Morpho deidamia (assembly GCA_947086505.1). Taxonomy (NCBI): domain Eukaryota; kingdom Metazoa; phylum Arthropoda; class Insecta; order Lepidoptera; family Nymphalidae; genus Morpho; species Morpho deidamia. The sequence continues at coordinate 8,239,450 of CAMTZC010000007.1, read as the reverse complement.
ACGAAATCTCATGTTTAGTACAATCAATTTCAAATGTGTGTAGCTAAATCGATATAAAACATGACTCTACTTAAACTGCATCTAGCAATTTTTCAGGAAAGCCGATATTCTTGTTTATTTCAAGGAATTATAAAATTAGGTGTTACTTCACAGTGATCCATAATAGAAAAGTAATGATGATATTATTTTGCTATAATCTGCGATAAGGCAATTAGAAAATATGTCATGATAAATAAGAGATATCCATTACTAAATAGCAATTGCGTTTGTGTCATGGAATCTATCTCCTGATGATGTTTCGGTTGCGGTGCGAAACGATTGCAGAGTTTATGATAGTGAATTTGTGCAGTGCTTGTGTATTTTAGTGACGGTGGATGTTTTTTAGTGCATTCATTGTTACGAATCCTGCATGTATCAGTTATGGAAAAGCAATTAACAATAGTTGTTCTGTTATATTGCTTGTAATATGGAATTCCGCAAAGTAATGCTTGCTTCTATAAATCAGTTATGGAAAACAACAGCACATTAAGCATTACATAAATTTTCTATTTGCTTTATTCTAGATTATAGGAAAATAATGTTGTTATAGGAATAACACGATAATTCTCTCCTGAAAAATGACTATATTGCACCATTGAACATATTGTGACACATTGAAAAGTGCTTGCAGATTGATTCATATCAAAATTTAGACTCAATACATTTACGGTCGAATTTACTATCGGAGTATTTTCATCTCTCCCATATATGTTTACACAAGCAATAATCATATAATAGTAAAGTATATGTGTGTTGTGGGTGAAACTGTATACACTGGGAGTCGTTTTCTCAAATAAATATTTGTTATATAATATATAGAGAGAATTTTTTCACTTTTGAAGGGTTTATATCTTAATATATTTATGCCTTAGCACTGAAAATGCTGCATTGAGTTAATGCAAAATAAAAGGTTTTAACTGAGTAAAAATCAGTTCTACTGTAACATTTATTAGTTACATTAAATTTAATGTATTTTACATTCATAATTTTGTTGTTACATATCACTTATGAGTGAACTTTCGTAAACTTTGTACTTTTACCTTATTGATTTAATTTAATGGGTTTGTTGCCATACCTGAATCATACACCAATATAAACTTTACAATTTTTAGCACACTTTTTTAAAATCATTTCAAGGTACTTTTCGAAAACTTGCTCTTAAGTGTGAGGTTATAAAAAAAAGATATCTGTAACAAATAATTTTTTTTATCTCTACATTAAAAGTTACTCTAATAATAGAAAATTACAAAAGAATGCATTTAATTTGTTTTGGTTAACGTGATTACAATTTCTTTGAAGTTTGATATGATAATAAGATGTGTATTTTTTATGAATGACAATATATTTGACACATTTATTTGACATTGACTGTACAAACTTCATCAAATGAACATGGAAGACAATCAGATTTTGAAAAGTAAATGAAAAATATTGCACATAAATCTAGACACCCATCTTGAAATAAAAAATGTAATAAAACAAAGCTGCAAATTATAACTGGAGAGTAAAATAATTGAAGATAAGAATAGGTTATCTATGTATTGAATACAGAGAAAACATTTTCAAATTATTTAGAACATTCGAATGTATTTCTTTACCATATAGATTATTAGAGGAAACGACCATTTAGAACATCGAGGTTGTGTCAAATAAATGCATTAAAGTGAAGTCATCTGTAAAAAAATTCGAAACCGACACCCGATTAACGAGTGAGACAAAACCGCTAGTCCCATTCATATATTCACATATCACTTAACATCTAAATATAACTGAGCATAAAGTACAATAGACGCGCTACGCTCAAAGGAGACACATCATAACAAAACAGCGCGACCAAATACGTCCGGTCCGCTCGTCAGAATTGCCTAAAAATAATTTACAATATACGAACGTTATCATGAATGCGTACAAAATTAATTCTTAGGTTTCGAAGTGAAAACTTCTAATGTCCGCGTATTTTTACATATTAGCGCTCCTACGTCACGCTCCCCTGCGCGACATATTACGACCTAAGTCCGTAGTACGTTCAAGAGAGTCGCCATGGAAGTTCTCGCTTCTGTCGTATGGCTTTAAGCGGCCATGTTTATTTTTCTTTATAACTTGAACATGCTCCGGGAGCGGTGCGCTCGTGTCGGATGTCGATAGAGTAATGACGGTACCGTGGTGGAGCCGGTGCGGCGCGCGGGGCGGGCGGCGGTGGCGAGGGACGCGCGGGGAACTCCCTCACCGCCACTCAGCGATGGCCGCGACAGTCGTGCTCGGCTGCGCCGTGGGCCCCGCTGCCGCTGTAATATTACGATTGATTTAATTTATAGAATATAAAGTTACAATACACCTTTATACTAATGTAGTATGAAAAAAATAAAGTAGCGGCCTGTTACAATCCCACTGCTGGAAAAAAGGCCTCCTCTTTCCGTTTCTGGAGAGAACATTACACAACGATCGGCTCACGAGAGGCATGGCACAGCAATTTACTATCAATTCATATTTCGGTTCATTTCATATACAAACTTCTCTTTGTCTTACCAACATTTAAGCTATATTAGATCGGTATTACCGGATGTGAGGCGATAACCCTAGCGTACTTAAATCATTTAAATCGTTTTTAGAGAAAAACATCAGAATGTTTTTTGGTCTTTTAGAGGACTGGTAACTGATTGCCGTTATATAATTTTTTCCGAAAAATAGTAAGTAGAGTCAATAGTCTCTTGTTTCGAAATTTCAGATTTGAGTTATTATTACTATTATTTATTTATTTATTTATTTAATATTTGAAAAATACATATGTACAATTATTGTGTCCCTGGCTCCCAAGCTAGTTTAAACTGTATTTTGGGAACCAGTGCCCACCTATACTTGGTTCAATTAACATATGTCTTAATTACCTACAGGTGTAAAAAAAAAAATATACAATAAAAAGTGATATAAAAAAATAAAAAAATTAAATTAAACTAAAGAACATTATTAAAGTAAGGTAAAAAAAAAACAGAAAAAAAAAAAACAAACTAAAATTACAGCCGTGTGTATGTGCATGTGGATGTGTGTAGTGAGAATGTATGCCTTGAAATAAAGGAATGTCATGTTGCTAAAGTATGTAGATAAGGCGTGAGGGAGTGTTATGTGTGTGTGAATTTGAAAGTGTTTTAAGTAAGGGTTAAAAAGATATATTCGGTTTGATCATAGTCCATTTGTATCAACCATGAAACAATTTTGTTTTTAGCAATATGTTTGGTGTTAGGGTAAAAGTCCAAATATTTGTTTATTTTATTGTATATATAAGGTGCTAAGAATGCATGCTGATGTCTAAAAAAGGATGTTCGTGGCTTGTGTGGAATACGACAGACAATATCACGCCTGCGCTTATTAGAGTACAGTTTGTGGTCAAATTCAAGGGAAGAGTGTGTCCTTAGCGTAATGTTCAATAAATATAATTGACGAACTGTTAGCAACTTGCAAGACTCATATAATAATTTTGTGGGATAACGATAAGGTTTGAGATGGATGACCTTAAGAACTGATCTCTGTGCCCGCTCTAAATGAATTAAATGAGTCTTGCAAATACCACCACATGCTGAAATACAATATGCAATGATAGACTGACATAGGCCAAAGTAGATAATTTTCAATAAGTCTGGCTTAACCACTTTATTTAATTTTTTGAATACCCACACAAGTTTCCTTACGCGAGCCGTTAATTGTTTTATTTGGGGAACCCAAGATAATTTCTCATCTAGAACAATTCCCAGATATTTAACATTTTCGACACGTTCTATTTCAGGACAATGACAAGATATAGAATGGGTGTCATGACAGCTATGTACTTTTAAACAATATTTCGGCGTAGTTGTTCGTGTTGAAATTGAAAAAGCAATATGTTTGGTCTTGTTCGCATTAAGAGTTAGAAGATTAGATTTAAGCCATTCCATAACCTTTTGTAGACCTTTCTGTGCCAGGGAATAAACTTCTTCCCAACTCTCTCCCTGAAATACAAGAGCTGTATCATCCGCAAATGAAACAATATTGCCATTTTTAAGCACTGTTCGACACAGATCATTAACGTAGATCAGAAAGAGGGTTGGGCCCAGGATACTACCTTGAGGAACGCCATACTCGACGGAATAGTCATCACTAACATTTTTATCAATGGTAACTTTCTGTATTCTGTCAGTAAGGTAACTAGTAAAAAGATCAAGGGATGTATCACGTATACCGATAGAGTGAAGTTTTACTAACAGTTGCGGCACAGAAACTGTATCGAAAGCCTTTGCAAGGTCTATAAATACACCTACGCACTTACGCTTCTGATCAAGATTACGGGAAATAAAATCTATCAAAGTAACGACGGCGTCTTCAGTTGACCTGCCAGCACGAAAACCAAACTGATTGTCAGAGATTATTTTATATCTATTAAGGTATTGATTAAGTCTTACAAGGATTATTTTTTCTAATACTTTAGAAAGAGCTGTCAGTATCGAAATAGGTCTATAATTGTGTATGTGGTTTTTGTTTCCGTTCTTTAAAATAGGGTTTATTAGGGCTCTTTTTAACGCTTTAGGGAAAATGCCCTTTTCAAGACATAAATTAAAAGTAGAAGTTAGAAAAGGTACAATTTTATGTCTAATTCTTTTTAGCAGAGATGAGGGGATATTGTCCCAGCCTGTAGCACAATCATTTTTAAGATTACGAATTAATGTCTCAATTTCAGAAGCATCCGTGGGCAACAATACAAAAGTATTGGCAATAGTGTGATGGGTATTAGGAACCGATTTGATGTGACTCGCAGACGGAGCAGATTTAATGCTCTCAGCTAAAGATTTACCAACATTCGAAAAATAGAAGTTAACCGCATTAACAGATTTCACAGGTGTACTTTCTATAGTTAGAAGCTGACTAGAAGATTGCTTATCCGTATAAATATCAGCAATTTTTTTAATAACCTGCCAAGTTTTGGCTGAATTATTGGTAGCTTTTTCCAGCTCTGAATGTTCGTAATGTCTCTTAAGTTTTTTTAATAATTGATTGCAAAAATTCCTATACCTCTTGTATGTTAATTGTAGGGATTGATTATCAGGAAATTTACGCGCCTTCAAATGTAATTTATCGCGGTTGCGTATACATTTTACTAGACCGGGAGTGATCCATGGTTTAAGTGGTCGATATTTTTTAGTAGTAGTAACCTGTAACGTATGATCTATGATTTTTTGAGATATGGTTGTAATGAAAGAATCAATTAAATGGTCGGGATCTTGTGAATCATGATGTTCTGGAAAGTCGATTTTTTCAAGATCTGAAACCACCATGTCCCAGTTCGTTTTATTGTAGAAGTTTATATTATTTTGCTGTTTAGGTTCTGTATTCATACACAGTAATGTAGGTAAATGATCGGTAATGTGTGAATTTAAAATAAAAATAGTTGATTGTACTGGTGATTTCAATAATACATGATCAAGACAGTTTTTTTCACGCGTGGGAAGGGTATGTCCCGGAAATAACCCTAGCTCAGAAATTAAGTTCAAGTAACGGGAAGAATTACTGCTTAAAATGTTAGTAGTTTTTATGTCAATATTGATGTCACCAGTTACGACAACGTTATTAAAACATTTAAGTGACAAAGACATTCGTTCCAATGAGTTTAAAAAACTATCAATATTACAAAAAGATGGCGATCGATATACTGCTAGAATAGCTAGATTTGATTTATTTTTAAGTAGAAGACAGTTAGCTCCGTCAAATGGCGGCTCTTCGACTATATAATTTAGGTTTTTTTTCAAATAAACAACAACACCGTCATTCTGATTACGATTATTCACAGTGTGGTGCATCGTGTAATTATCCAACTGTGGTGGCGCTTTGTTCGGGCTGAGCCAACATTCGGTTAAAATAATAATATCACAAACTGAATTAAGCCTGAGAAGCAAGACTTCGAACTCCGATAGATTTTTATAAATGCTCCTAATATTTAGGCTGATAATTTTTAGGGTATATTTTTCCTGTTTCAATATAGACAAACATTTTTCAGGTTCACATTTAAAGTACGACGGAACCGCGTTAAGCGATTCTATTTCTCCTATAATGTTATGAACGTTAACCATAATTAAAATGTATATTAAAAAAGTACGGTTGAACAACTAACGGCTTAAACTTATTCCTAAAATGTAAATAATGATTAATGAATGTCTGTCTATACGATAGGGAGTAAACTATCGACGAATTTAAGTTTAAATTTAATATTAAGATATCCATATAACACTTAATTTGAGTAGTCATTATGAAGTGACATCGACTGTTATGCATTCCAATAAGATAGTTAGTTCGTTTTACATAAGGTTCAGTGTAGTTTGCTTTCAATATGAATATTGAGTCAGAGCTAAAAACCGGGTAGTAACATTTGTGTAATAGTAAATTATATGACGTATTTTTGAACTTTGGGCTGTATGAAAGTAGGTTGATATATTGACAATAATTAAGTAAGATGAGTATGCAACTTGGATTGTAAAAAGTATGTAATGAGGCTGTAATATCCAAAAGCAAAATTAATAGTAAAAAGGTAGTATTAATTAGTAATAAAAATATTTTTTGTAACTTAAAATCACAATAATAATTAAAACGATAGTGATACAGTAGTCATATCGTATTCTTTAAACTGTTAAGTTTCTGCTCGGAGTCAACATGTATTTGCGGTGCGCCTTCTTTTTTGCGTAAGTAAATATTTCCATGCGTAGTCCAGCAGAATAAATAATTGTGACTTTTCGCAAGGTCACGCGCCAGATAAAAGATTCTTTTAGCCTTGCGTGTCAGTACCTCCGAGATAAATATTTGTTGAGGGGAGCAAGCAATGTTGATCGTTGAGGTATTAAACTTTTGGCCAGTTTTTTGTTTATTAAATTTTTTAAAGTTAAAAATTATATTTTCTTTTATTGATACATTGTTAAATTCGACCATAATTGGTTTGTATGAGTCAGATTTGACATGGCGCCTATATACATCTTTTATATCGGAGCATTGGATGTCAACAGACAAGGCTGAGGCTAAACGTGTAACCAAATCATTTAAATCTTTTTTTGACTCATTTGGCTTGATTGTGGGGATATTTCGTAATTCTATAGAAGAAGTCAAAGATTTCTTTTCCAAAAATTCGATTTTATTTTCCAGGGATTCAATGTAGGAAAGCTGTTCTTTGCTTTCAGATTCGAACAAACTTAATCTATCTTTTAGCTCATCATATTCATTTGACAGAAAGTCTAATGTTTTATGGATTTCGTCATTTTGATTTTTTATTTCGTTCACTGTCTTCTGAATAGTTGCCAATTTTTTGTCTTGTTCGGTACTGAAACTAAGGAACATCATTCGCATTTCTGCTAAAATTCCCCGCGTAACGCTATCGTCCTTTCCTTCGAACTTACGCTTTAGCCGCGTAGTAACATTATAATCCATATCGGTAGAAACATTTAACGTTGGCTCTGAATCACAATGCTGTAGCGGTGACTGAGCGGCGACGGAGGGAGTCGCGGGGGACGCCGGGGGCGTACGTTTGAGCGGCATGATGTCTAAAGTACCAGGGTGACAGAACAGATAAGAAAGATTTTAATTGGGATATATGTCGCCTAGGGATCTATAATCAATTATGGACGTGACACGATTACACCCTTATGTCTGTGTTCTTGGAAGTTAGAATCCCATTTCCTTAGTACAACTGAAATGCATAATTTCGCTTAACTGTTCATAGGGGTCAAGTTCTCACCAAGCCGATCGATCACTTCCATACAAAACAACTTTCCGTCTAGTCAACGTAGACCTCTAGTGATGAATAAGTAAGAGTGTGGTCGAAAAGTGGTCTTTAACCACTCTAATAAGGTCCAAAGTTGTAATCCTTAAATTTTGCTATTTCACTTCACACCACAATATATAATCTGCAATCCGTTATGCACTCCTAGTAATTGGCATTTAATATGGTTGATTTAATTATAAAACTTTATTTATTTACCAGTTTAAGGTAAAAAAAAAAAAAAAAAGAAGAAAATTAACGGACACACGTCTGTACTCTTTCGATGTTCCGAAGGAAGGCAAGTTGATACACATATGTTCATAATATTATAGAGACTGTGGTAATGCTTCTTTTCTTTACTTTTAGATTCCCACTCCAGAAGAGATACGTTTTTCCTTAAAGGAACCTTTAGTAAAGTAAAGTAAAGTAACGGCCTATTACTATGCCCACTGCTGGGCTAAGGCCTCCTCTCTCCATTTTTGGAGAGAAGGATTGGAGCAGCGTGGTAGGTCTACCACGCTGCTCCAATGCGGATCGGTAGGTTACTCATATCTCCAGAATTCTCTAGAGATATGCAGGTTTCCTCACGATGTTTTCCTTCACCGAAAAGCGTGCAATAAATTGCAATTATCAATTAGACACGTGAGTTTTAATAGAAAAACTCATTGGTGCTGGCCGGGTTTGAACTCGTGTTCCATTCGTAAGAGTCGCACGGTCTCACCGCTGAGCTATCACAGCTTCAATATAGCAAAACCACAATATATTAGCAGAATACTTCCCGCCATTTCTACGTTTCTTTTAACAACTAAAACTTAGAAACAAAATGTCACCGAACACGTTTTTTTCACTATACGACTTCACAGGAAAACAACAACAGCACAGTGGTGCCACCATTTTTGTTTTTAAAAGGCACGATATTCTTTGATTCATGTCGGTGTTGCTATAACTACAAATTGAAGTCATTGGCGACAACAGAATTAGGCGTTACTTTGCGGAAATTATTTAATTAGGGACTCCATCAAAGGTACACAGAAAAATAAAGTATAACATTTGACACATAAGCTATGCGTTTCCCCAATTAAAGAACACAACATGCTCCATATACAGTGTTACAAATGTAATGAAAAGGATAATCGAAGAACATACAAATTTAAACTTATAATTCTATAGATAGGTAAAAGAAAAATACAAAATAAAACTAATAATAAAATATTAGATGACAGACAATAACAAAAATAATAAAATAATAAAATAAATAGGAATAGTAAAATAATTAAAGATACAAGAAATATTTTTAAAAAAACATTGATTGAGTTACTACTAAGTAATATACTCATTACTGGAGTAGTAAGTCAAGCAAGAGAGTAAAGTAAAGCTGAAGAGTTTGCTTGTTTGTTTGAAAGCGCTAATCTCAGGAACTACTGGACCAATTTGAAAAATTCTTCCAGTGTAAGATCGTCCATTAATCAAGGAAGGCTTATATAACATCACGCTAAGATGAATACGAGAGGAGTAGCAATAAAAAATATTGCGAAAACAGCAAAATTTAAAGCTTTTCTTGCGTTCGCTAAGTAAACGGTGAAAGTTATTTAATAATCATGTACTACAAAATTGTGCCCCTTTAAAAGTTCTAAATAAAAGTCCGCGACAACATATGTCTGGCTTTTAAGGTTAAACCACTTTAACCATAATTAATATAAGTATTACGGTTTACTCAAATAATAAGATTGCAGTCCACGCGAACGGAGTTGCATTTAAAAGCTAGTAGAAAATATATATATTGATAATGTAGAGTGGACTATACATGCAGGATTCTTAAAAACACATGCACAAACCTCCACCACCACAATATGTTTGTTAGAATTGTATAAGATTTAAAAGTTACAACGTCAATATTATCAGTCAATATTATAATAAAATAAAATAAAATAAAAAATTATACAAAATAATAATAATAATTGAAAAAAAGTAATTAAATCTAAACTAGATAATATTCTTGTTATTTTTAATATAATTAATGATTGTGTTAATTATTACTTTATGACCTGACATTAAGACATTGACACTTTATATATTGACATTATTACATTTTACTGTAGCTTTAAGTACGCATGACGAGCTAACCTTTAAGTAATATAACATTTGTAAACGAATTTAGAATATGTAATTTTAAGAAAATGTCTAAAATGTGAATATTGTTGGTTGTCCATAAATAAATAAATAAATAAAATAAATAAATAAATCAGTTTTTATTCCATCTTTACCATATCAATCAGATATTCAGCTCATCATTACACAAAACCTCAATTTCGGCAAACCCTAACAATTTATTTTAAAAAATGATGGATAGATTGCATTGTTTGAGAATATAGCATATTTTTTTGTGTTAAACATAAAGGGACTTGGAGATGTAATACTTACTGTTTTCTTGCTCCTGATTTTGATCGTGGCGTCTGAGGGTGCGGTCATTGCCTGTTGGCGGACAGAATCCGCGTGGAAGTCCTGTAAAAATTCATAAACATAATTTTAAGGGCAGTTCAATGAATTATGAGCCCCACACTATGATACAACAAATCAGTCAGTTAATATACGTTAAATCAATGACACTTATTTGCTCACTTCCATAGCATTGTCCAACAGAATACTAAAATATAGTAAATGGGCCAATGAAAAAAAAATGTATCTTAGTAGGGTGCAAAAATGTATCATTGAAGAATGCTGTTTCCCTCGAGGGTAATAAAGTGTTCTTCTCATATTTGCTCATTATTTATACAATATATTTATAGCAATAAAAGCTTTACTCGCGACTTCGGTCTCGTCAACTAGTGATAAGATATCCCCCTCCCCCCCAAACATAATATGCTGGGCTGGTACATAGCGCCAAAGTTCATTAATATGCGCCAGTGGACAACAGGGATAATATACAGGATAAAAATTCCATTTTACTTCCGCGGACAGAATAAAATATAGTACATAATTGAGGCTATTCTAAAACTATTGTTTCCATGAACGAAGTCACGTTTGTATACGCGTATAGTACGCCTACTAGTGTACAATATGACAAAAATTTACACGCAGTATTAAAGTAAATAAGTAAGTATTAAAGTAAAATTTACTGTGACGTAAAGAGGTCAAATACGTACCGAACTTGAGCATATTCCAGTCATAAACGAAGTCGTAAGTGAAACCTTGTCGATGGAAAAGTGTACGAAAAAGTTGGCGCAGGTGGCCGTAGTCAGGCCGGTCTTCAAAGCGTAGTCGCCGACAATATTTAAGATACAGCTGGAACTCGATGGGATGATTCTGTAAAATAATAATTTAGTTTTTTAACAAATCGCCATATCCGAAGAACAAAGTCAAATCTCTCAATCAATATATGGGATATTTGACTTAGTTCTTCGAATAGAGTGAAATTATAAACAATATTTTTAGATATTAAGGCTATATGTTCAGTCTTTATTGGCCCTTTATTATCTATACTTATTATAAAACAAAGTCCGAAAAGGTTGTATCTGTATGTAATCGATTTTCTCAAAATCTACTGAGCGGCTTTTTGTACGGTTTTCACTAAAAGATAGTGAAATACTTTCGGATGGTATAGGTAAAATTAATATATCTTCTTCTTCTTCTTCGTCAGCCGATGGACGTCCACTGCTGGACATAGGCCTCTTCATGGGATCGCCACACCACACGATCTTGCGCCACCTGGATCCAGTGGCTCCCTGCGACCTTTTTGAGGTCGTCTGTCCACCTCGTAGGGGGTCTACCGACGCTGCGCTTTCCGGTGCGGGGTCGCCATTCCAGCACCTTAAGACCCCAGCGCCCATCGGTTCTCCGCACTATGTGCCCCGCCCATCGCCACTTCAGCTTCGCAACACGCTGAGCTATGTCGGTGACTTTAGTTCTTCTACGGATCTCCTCATTCCTGATTTGATCTCGTAGAGACACTCCGAGCATAGCTCGCTCCATCGCCCGCTGAGCGACTCTGAGCTTTCTTATAAGGCCCATAGTGAGCGACCACGTTTCGGATCCGTAGGTTATCACTGGCAACACGCACTGTTCGAAGACCTTAGTCTTCAGACACTGAGGTATTTCGGACGAAAAGATCTCGCGTAGCTTCCCGAACGCTGCCCATCCGAGTTGGATTCGGCGGCTAACCTCTTTCTCGAAATTGGACCTACCCAGCTGGACCGTATGTCCCAGGTATATGTACTCGTCTACAATTTCGAGTGCAGAGTTCTCAACGATGACCGGGTGGAGCGGAACATGTGAGTTTGACATGATTTTTGTCTTACTCATGTTCATTTTAAGGCCCACCTGCTGAGACACTCTGCTGAGGTCGTCGAGCATTGTGTTAAGGTCCTCCAGACAACCTGCCATAACGACTATGTCGTCGGCAAATCTAAGGTGAGTGATGTACTCGCCGTTGATGTTGATGCCGTATCCGTTCCAATCCAAAAGCTTAAAGACATCTTCCAATGCAGCGGTAAACAGCTTCGGGGAGATGACATCTCCCTGTCGCACACCTCGCCGCATGTGGATTGGTCTCGTAGTTTTGTCTTGGATACGGACAGACATTGTGGCGTTTTCATACAAACACTTCAACACTTGGACGTACCGATAGTCGATTCGGCATCTCTGGAGCGATCTTAACACAGCCCATGTTTCCACCGAATCAAAGGCCTTCTCATAGTCCACAAACGCCAAGCAAAGTGGCTGGTTATACTCCTCGGTTTTCTGTATAACCTGCCGCAGCGTGAATATGTGGTCTATGGTACTATACCCTTTTCGGAAACCGGCTTGTTCGGGAGGCTGGAAGTCGTCAAACCTACGAGCGAGACGATTCGTTATGACTCTCGAGAACAGCTTATAAACATGATTCAGCAGCGTGATGGGTCTATAATTCTTCAATAAGGTGTTATCACCTTTCTTGAAGAAGAGAACCACCACGCCCCTGTACCATGCTTCCGGCATAGTGCCTTCGTGAATGACGGAATTGAACAATCGCTGAAGGACTTTAAGTACCGGTTTACCACCCGCCTTCAGGAGTTCGGTAGTGATTCCGTCATCACCTGGAGCCTTGTTGTTCTTAAGCTGTTTGAGAGCCATACTAATCTCGTATAGGCTGACGTCCGGGATATCTTCGGTGTAGTGTCGGGTCAACTTGGCTCTTGGGTCTTTTGCCAAATTGACAACAGGCTGTTGTGTTGACGTGTATAACTGCCCATAGAACCTCTCAACCTCTCTCAAAATCTCAGGACGAGATGAAATGATACTACTGTTATCGGTTTTCAATCGCGTCAGCTGCCGCTGCCCAATAGATAGATCTCTTGCGAACACTTTTGAGCCCCTGTTACGCTCAATAGTCTCTCGAATGAACTCAGCGTTGAAGTGTCGCAGGTCGCATTTCTGCGCCTTAGAAATCTGTCTATTGATCAGACGGTAGCGCGTCGCATCTACTGAAGACTGTAGCCTCATTTCGTTCCTCTCATCCATGAGCTTGAGAGTCTGGGTCGAGAATTTATTGGGTCTTTTACGGTGTGTCTTATAAAATTTAGACCCCACCGTATGGACAGTTTCCACCAGCCTGTTGTTTACATCGTCCACAGAAGCGCAGTCAGCTAGGCAATCAAAACGGTTCATTAGCTCGAGTTGGAACTTCTCGGGGTTTTGGATATGAGCTCGAGTTGGTCGGAGCGTAGACTTCACCAGTCTGGATCTTTCCAGCTGTACGCATATATTCAATGTGCCTCTAACCATGCGGTGATCACTCCCGGTCTTAACGGTGTTGATCACAGAGACATCATTGAATATATGACGCCTGGTCGACATGATGAAGTCGATCTCGTTTCTCGTGGAACCGTCGGGACTGATCCAGGTCCATTTTCGATGCGGCCGCTTCTTGAAGAAAGAATTCATCATGTAGAGGTCCTCTCTCTCCAAGAAATCGGCCAGCATCTGGCCCCTGTGGTTCCGTTGCCCGTATCCAAATTGCCCTACTCTCACCTCTGTGCCGTTTCGCTTGCCCAGCTTTGCGTTGAAATCCCCCATCACAACAGTGTAGGAGGTTTTGGAGGCATGCATGGCTCTAGATAAATCCTCATACATGGCCTCTACCTCCTCGTCCGGATGTGCCGATGTCGGTGCGTAAACCTGTATGACCTTCAGCGAATACCGTTCGGTAATTCTGAGTATCAGGAACGCGACCCTGCTCGACACACTCTCGACTTGAACAATGTTGTTGACAAGGGACTTGTGGACGAGAAACCCGACACCACCCTGGGACTGTTGCTCTCCCTCCCGGTAGTAAAGCAAGTTGCCGGATTTTAGGATCATCGTATCCTCCCCGTCTCTTCGGACTTCGGATAATCCTATCACATCCCACCGCAACTTGCTTACTGTTTCTTCCAGCTCGAGTATCTTTTCGTCTTCCCTCAAAGTGCGAATTAATATATCGGTAATATGTAAATTGTATCGCAGAGATCGAGCAGTTGTTAAAAATCTTTTGTTTACTAAATAATGTATTTTGACATTTATTTTATTTTTTAAGTTGTAGTAAAAACATTTGATTTATTTCATTCAAAATGCTGAAGATAATATAGCATAAACTTACTTTGCACAATTCGTCAAATGGTGTCGATAATTTCTTCTCTGATATTCTCTCGTACTTCTGGCGTTTTGTCGCTGCTTTGAGTCCCTGCCACGGAAGACTGCCGCGATTAAAATACATGAGAACATATCCGAGCGACTCCAAGTCATCACGTCTAGATTGTTCAATACCTAGATGAGTGTTGATTGATGCATATCTTGCTGTGCCTGAAACAAATCAAATATTTAATATATTAAGGACCTGTTAATGCTAAGATATCTGACAATATTGGCAGATAGACAAAGGCACCAGAAAGTAAAGTCTTCCAGAATTCTATTTAAAGTAATACTGAGAAAACCCTAATAACTCTATTATGTGTTTTAGGTGCTAACTGTGTAAAGTAGTAAAGTATCGGCCTGTTACAATCCCACTGCTGGGAATAGGCCTCCTCTCTCTGTTTCTGGAGAGAAGGGTTTGAGCTAAGACCTACCACGCTGCTCCAATGCGGATGTGTGGGTTACACATATCTCCAGAATTCTCTAGAGATATGCAGGTTTGCTCACGATGTTTTCCATCACCGAAAAGCGTGTGATAAACTACAATTACCAATTAGACACATGAGTTTTAATAGAAAAACTCATTGGTGCCTGCCTGGGTTTGAACTCGTGTTCCCCTCTTAAGAGCCGTTATGTGCTATTAACCTAAACCTTTCGGAGGAATTGCACTACCTTCTAGTAAAAACCGTACTAAAATCCGTTCAGTATATTTCTAGAAAATCGATTACTTACAGACAGACAGCTTTGGGGACTTTGTTTCTAATAAGTATAGATAGATGTAATATCGTAATTTTGGGTCTAGTGCTAAAAATTATGCAATCTATAGCACTGAAAAGATTTCATTATAATTTGTTCAGAGTCCCGCTACTCCAAACTAATTCCAGAATAGTCTAGTATTTTTATGTTTCTTGGTACTTAGGACTGAACTCTCAATAATGTAACGTAAAGTAATGAATATAATGGTAATAAATCAACAAATGACCTAACCTAACTAGTGCATACATCGAAAGTAACACATTCAAAATTTTAATATGATTAATGTGCATGTTGATGTCTCTCCATTAGTGTAATCATTATATACCATTCAAGTTATTTTTACATAATTAATCCCACTTATATTGAACTAGAATTTTCCTTCATGTATAAGAGCCATTAGAACGAAGTTAAAAACTAAAATTTTTCAACTCTATTAATCAAAACATCTTTCTAAATAAGTACATACTCTATGAAAGAATAATTCTTTCATAACAAATAGTAGAGGAAATAAATAGTAACTCTTTAATTATATGTAAGAAATATTTACTTGTACAATATTTTAAGTACTTAAAATAGCACTTAACACTTTATAATTAGAAATCATAATATATGTTATCTCAAGGGCATATATTAAAATTAAATTCCTTTCCTGCTAATGCTGCTAAAATTACTTTAACTGTTTGTTGTAGTCCATATATCACAAGTCAATATTTAAAAAATACTCTACATATTATCTGGAACAGGAAAATATTATTATCTGGTTTAATATAACCAGTAATATATATGTCACACACTCACCTGTCAGATTTTTGTTTTCTCTGTATGGGATATGTTGATTTGTGCGTCCATCTTTGTACTTCTTGGCTAGTCCAAAATCTATAATGTACACCAAATTCCCTCTTTTGCCAAGTCCCATTAAAAAGTTATCTGGTTTAATATCTCTGTAAATATTAGATGTACATTAACATTGTAACAAAATCAAGCATTGTGTATGATAATGATTTCTTTGTACACAACAATTCAATTTCTTTTATTCTCATGCAATTATATCAGAATAACATTGAAACAGAATTATAAATGAAGTATCATCATGTTTTTTGTGCCTCCTGTGTAAATACAATTTAAGTGCAATATAATTTAATATCACTTCTACTAATTACAAGTTACGATATATACATTTGATGAACTGATTTATAATTTATAGAATTAGGTGTTACTTTACAGAGGTCCCTCATATGAAAGTAATGAAAATACTAGCTTGCTAAATGCATTTATGGATTATAGCATATCATTACTTTATTTTCATTACTTTTGATAAACTGACTTTGATATATTTTGTGCCATGGTTGATCGGGTAAATGTAGATGGTGCTTATCTGCTTTGTTATTTTTAAAACTGAGTTTTTGAAAATATTTATCGTAAATCTTGATTAATCAAAATAATTTTGGCAAACATTTAATTATTTACATAATCAACCAAAACCAAGATATCAGACAAATCTTCTCCATTTAAACTTACAGTCACAAATCTAATTAACTGCAAAACAAACCTTAAATATTATATTCTTTGTCATTTAGAATATGTATGTATCTATGTATTACAATTTATTCTGTAATAAGTTGAATATGAATACAAAGTGTACCTTTATTGTCAGTTTATATCAAAATAAGCATAATAATGTACCAGACGTTTGTAACAATCTTGCCTGTGTATAAACTCAATAAACAAATGCATTAGATAAGAGTAAGATTTATATTGATATAGGATGGTCATATTCATAGCCGATAAGTTCACTTCACTGCATATTATAGTTTCATTCTTATCTTTAACCTTTTAAAAGACCTGCAGTAATAAACATACAGTACTCTGACCATGACTCTCAGGAGTACCTCAAAGTAGTATTAAAGTTCAACATACACTGAATGATTGCACATTTTTGTACAATATTTCTCTCCTTACTACCCTTTATATAATTTTAATAATTCCAATATCCTAAGTTTAATAAATAAAACTCAATATCAACTAAAGCAATAAAATACTCTCCATTAAGTAAACATAAAGGTTAAAAAAAATTCTATTCCTGTGGAAAAGTAGTTTTTTTTGTATTCTATATGTATGACAAGTATAAAATCTTCAATTATAGCAAATTTCATCAATATTGGTTTATCAGCAGATAAGTCATTAAAGTGTTTAAGACATACAGAGAGACTTCATCATATTAGTATGGATATTGCATATAATTATTGAGTACAAATGTTTCTTCATGATTGTATTAGAATGAAAGGTGACTAGATTCAGAAATCACTAATAGTTTTAAATATTCTTCTTCATTCTGTTCTATGACTAAAGCAAGAAGTCACGTTTTAATACAAAAAAGGACAATCATAATTGTTTATATCAATCCTAATAAAACAGTGATTGCACAACAGTGAGATGTTTCGACTCAAGCAGGGCACAGATTCAAACTGAGGCAGGCACCAATGAGATTTTCTGTTAAAACTTGATAATTGCAATATTTACATGCTTTTTGGTGAAGAAAAACATTGTGAGGAAACCTGCATATCTCCAGAACGAATTCTGGTGATATGTGTAAAAAAAAAAAAGTTAAAAAAAAAAAACCTACCAAATTGCATTAGAGCATAGTTGTAGGTCTTAGCACCAATGTGTCTCTCCAAAAATGGAAAGAGGAGGCCTATACTCAGCTGTGGGACAGTACCAGGCTGTTACTTTATGATCTTAAATGACACTAATAACATATCCCTATGCAAATTTTATATATATCTCATTATGTGAAATTCTGACAATAAAAAAAACATATATTGTTTCCTTATACATAAATGTATTTGATAAAGTAATATTGGTAATATTTGTGTGTGGTTTTACAATAAATAAAATCAACATACAATGTGTATATGTGGTGCAACCATTATTTAGGAAATGTTTATTATTAGAAAATAATAAAACACATAAATACCTATGAATGAAGTTCTTATAATGTATATGCTCAATGCGAGTGATAAGTTGATCTGCTAGTATGAGCACAGTCTTTAATGAGAAACGTCTTGAACAGAAGTTGAAGAGGTCTTCCAATGAAGGACCCAATAATTCCATGACCATTACATTGTAGTCACCTTCTGAACCACACCATTTTATTGCAGGGATACCAACTGCAGAATCATTAATTTTTATATAATTATTTAATACCTTATTCACTTTGTTTTCATTATTATCGGGTAAATATAAAATTTTTAAAGTAACAAATTTAAGTTAATTACCATTTGTTACACCATTAATAGGGTTTTTAAGCATAGAAATGTTATGTTGCAGACAACAGTATTTTATTCCTTAAATTTTTTTTTTAAATTAAACAAAGACAAAATATCTTTACTTCAGCAACCATTAACAAAGTTCCTTCTTGATTTTACACAATAAATTTTAGTAAGATTCATTAACATTGTTAATATTAGTGTTGACTAAGCATTGAAATTAATATAGTCATATAATAATTCATTACATTCTTAACATTCCAATAAAATGTTTTACTAGTGATACAATATTATTCAGCACATATTCTAAAATTATAAATTAATCCATGTAACATGTACAATATAAATGTTTTTTTAATGTGTAAACAGAAACATTAATTTTACTCACTGCCTCCTTGCATAAGTTTATAAAATTTGCTCTCTATATGTAATTGTGGATGTCTTGTCTTCTTGCATTCTAATTTAATAGCTACCTCTTTTCGTGTTACAATATCTGTTCCTGCAATATACAACAATAGATTTAAACCACTGTTAAATTATCTAATCTATTGTAGATTTAAACTGCTAAATACATCTGTTATAAAGAATTTAATATCTCAATAATAATTATGTTTATAAATTGTGTTAAAATTGAATAGAAAAATCCTTAAATTAGTGTACAATTAAGGTTTAGGTATTTATTTAATTAAAAAAATGGTTTTGACGTTTTTAGTTAATATGTAATTAAAATAATTTTGTGTTATAGAATTTATCTGATTTACCATTTACATGAGTGATTAAATTTAGAATCAATATAATATAATTACTATGTGGGATCACAGCAGATCAAGACTGAACGAGTCACATGTTATCACAAAATATAAGATAATAAAATCATAACCATATACATTAATTCCAAAATTATCGTTTTAATATATTGTAAGGACAATATTTCAAAACTGTGAGCATGTAACATGAAAGGACTTGTAGCTATTTCGAAACAAAAAAATGCAGCTGGCCTACAATAGAAACCATCTTTCTTTGTTTACAACGATTTTTATTCTCGCTTACCTAAATAGATGTCTCCGAAGGATCCTGAACCGATTTTACGGCCCAAGCGGTATTTATTACCGACACGAAGCTCCATTTTGAAATTTTGCATGAGATAAAATAACTATAATATTACTGACCACCGAATCATTACAAGACGGCCATATTTGCGATAGACGCAAAACTTTATTCGACTAAACTCTTTAAATGTGACCAAAATATATCAAATGATATTTCATTTACAGTCAACCGTTTTTAGTTTACTAGCAGTAATCTAAAATATAAGTAAACTTTCTTTCAAAATATATTATTTATAAATTCTCTTTTATACACGCATTTAGAAGGAATTTTTTGTTACTCCGATTCAATCTCATACCTACTCATTCTACATTTTCTCATTCACAGATTATATTATTAAATTAATACAATTGTTCTTCCATTCGTTCAATAAGAATACGTTCAAGTTAAAATCATGTTACATGTCAACTTACCATGTTTTTTTGGGTATAAGTAAGCAAATCGTTGTTTTTCTTAAATGGCTTACAAAGACTTTTATATAAATTACGTTTTTTAAAATATTTTTAGTTATTTCAATTAGAATTAAAAAAAAGTATATTAAAGCGGATTATAGAAAAATAATTCATTGTTTTTTAGCTAAAATACAATAAGTATTAAGTTTAATTCATTGTATATATTAAATTTAAAAACGTTGTTATAAATAGACATGTATCAGTTTGTAGAAATGAAAAAAGACTAGAATTAAAAGTAATTCTATTATGACATATTATAAACTATCCATCAACTATAAAAACTTAATTGGGTACTTTAGTCATCATTCTCCTGCCCTTATCCCATTACTAGTGGAGTCGGCACAACATGTTATAAACATGTTGTCACATGATTTGGTTACGTTTTTTTTTATGAGCGGCCGACTGCCTTACGTCAACTTACCTTAGTCGCCTTTTACGACACCTCGGTAAGAAATGAGGGTTGTCTATTCTATGCAGCCGGATACCATACGGCAAGCGAATATAGACTTAAATGCTTTTAATATAAAGCATTTATTAGAAGGCACAGCCACGTCATGCTGTAGCTAAGAGTGTTTTGGACTTACCCTGTACCAGTAATTGGTCGCGCAATCAATTTAATTTTACGATAACTGTGTTTTGTGTTTTTGGCAAAAAGTCCCAAGCGGCTTTACATTTAGAAAATTTAAACAATTATTGTCATATACAACCAATTTATAACCTTGAAAAATAATACGCTAAAAGACTCGTTCACAACACCATTCTGTCCTCGTTGCGTTCTATATTTGCGTTCCGCTTTTACGACCCTTCGGTAAGAAAGGGGGTGGTCTATTCAACTCAACGTAGAAATTCTATGACTTCAACGTATTCGTTGCATTGCGATCAACTAAACGTGTCCGGGATACACTTGATGGTGGCTGTCAAGTTGGGGCAAATTAAATAGGTAAAAATTTAAAATCTGTAATATCCGATCTAAATCTGAAACCGAGGCCACGTGCAGCGACAAAAACATATACACCAGTGGTTTGGTTTTATGTGTTTAATTATAAACTGATGTTTCTATTAACATGGAGCGATGATGTTATCTCGACATGTAAGCTTCTGAAGATACCATGATGCGACACGGAACCACAACCCTCTAATCGCAAGCAATGGACGATCACGACGACACGCTGTTCCCACTTCCCAGCAATGCGCGATGAGGCCATAGATAAGAAACATATAAGAGCCATAGATAAGCCAGATATGTTTTCAATTCTAATAAGGTAGCTTTAATAAAACATTTCACTATATTTGCATTCTATAAATTTTTATTATAATCATCGTAATTTCGGTATCTTTGCCGAGTCGTTCTTAAAATGTAAAGAATAATAATATATTTCAAGATCTTATTATAAATCTAAATCACAATGTCTATAATTATAATTATTTCCCTTATAAGTATGATTTGACAAAATGCATTTGCATTATTAAAAAAATATAACATTTGAACTTATCTTATATTCATCGGTAACTTTCAGTTGAGATTACTTTAATTAGTTAAATTAAATAATACACAAAATCATCACGTGCTAGTACTAAAACAACCTTCGAAGAATAAGCGAGTTTGAGCTTTATTGCACTTTCAATATATTCTTTTGAGGTACAATTTTTACCAAATGTTATTATTTTGGTATACCTAATACCTTTGGTAGAGACGATTTTACCATTTAATATGATAAACAAGCTCATATTTATAGTATTTGTCAACAGAAAGTAACATAATACTTAAAGAGACTATATCATGCATTTAAGTTTAAATCTGTTCAATTAAAGATAAATGAATACTATTCATGTTAGTAAAATACTAGTTGCAAGTGCGTTTACTTGTATATTTTTACTGCTTTTATTAATATCCATCAAAGGATATGTTAATTGAATTGAGTGTCAAAACAAACAGTATAAAAAAGATTATCACCCAAACTATTAAAGTTAAAAAAAATTGACAATATACGTGTATTAAAGTTGCTGAATACTTTAATACATCTAATTGGCACCAGGGAGAGTTCGTTAAAATGTATATCTCGAAAGGTGTTATTAGGAGGTGCATTGAGATCAGAAAAATTCAAAATGCAATTGTAATATCTTACGTTATTAAACCCTATAGAAATACTTTACAATTATTTTATTTCTGCATAATGATTCAACGAATACAACTTCATACTAAAAACTTAAACTTATAAGTCGCCCTGAATGAAAAAAAAAAACAATAATTTTGATCTCAACCTCTTCAAAACAGTACTAGATAAAAGGTACAAATCGATGTACTGACAAGAGATTCCAATAAATATTTCAATCATTGCTTAGGCGGTATCCCATAGCCTACAATTTTAATAATCTTTTTTGTGAACCGAAAGGAAGCAAATTTCATTTTTAAATCAACTACCTGTTATAAATTAATATATTTAAAATATGAAGGTAGATCTAATTTTCATTTATTTTTGAATTCAATGATGTTCATTAGTGATTTAAGGATAGAATTTAAAAGGATAAATAATAATTTATCTCAAAACAAACTATAAAAAAAACGAAATTTACAAATAGAGAATACAAAATCAATCCCGAAAAATAAGAGTTCTTGTCAATGCATCGTTTTTAAATTTCTTAAATATTTTAGATTCGTATAAAATATTTTTTTAAGACATTAAATAATAATCGCCAATCGTAAATTTTTTATGAAATATTTTCTCTTGCTTATTTAAATATAATATCCAAAGTTACATCGTAGGAACACATGTATATTTTTTTATGATTTACTCATTACACTTAATAGGTTAATTTTATATTATATGTAGTACTTCTGGCACATAAAATGTTTACAAAAGTAAACATTAACAAAAGAAATCATTTCTAATGTTCTTATTGCAAACACATAGAGCCGGTCTAGAGTGTTTGAATATGAGAGAAAGTCGTAACTAATTTCGTCATGATTAACATAAAAAGGCGAATAGATGTACAAAGTATATAATTAAATAATTTATTTCATAATTTGCATTTTATATCTGTCACTGAAGGAATAAAAATACTATAAGTTTTCAGTTTTACAGGTACGAAATATAGATATATTTTTTTTAGATATTTTTTCATTAACATATAGCATCTTAGAATTTCAGAGTCATAAATAACAATTATTAAAGTACATCTACGACTAGGTAAAATAGCATGATTGTTCTTTGTCTCGATATCCATAGAATGCCAGTAGTCGTAGGGTAATGAAGCGAACATGATTTTTTTTAAAGTTAACATCAAGAGTAAAATTTTGAATACATGGATTACAAAGAGAAAGAGGAAAAAATCTCATTATATCTATAAAGGTACCATTAATAAAAAGTTGAGGGAACAATTTAGTACACAAAACATCGAGCTAGCTTGATTAAAAATGTATCTTTTTTTGTGCATAACAAAACACATCATCATTCATTTGTAGAGTGTTTGAAACCCTGAAAAAATAACATTATTGTTAACCCCAATATAAAAATTCTGTACATTATGTGTGTGTACTAGCATGATCAATCACGAACTTTTAATATAAATCAAATCGGTGATTGAATAACAATTTTTTTAAATTTATTTTTCTGTCAGGCAACCCCTCTGTACACAATCCACAATTCATTGACAACTCTTCACGTTAACTTTAAATATTTGTCCAGATGCACTCATTAAGCTTCACCCACATATGCGTTTACAACAATGATTGAATGAACGTTTTTTAATTTGGTAGAATGTAGAATAAACCATTTGCCATGTGTGAACATGGAAATTACTGAATAAAAATAAATTCTGAGGTAAATCGATACCAGAAATATATTTTAGATCTGTAATAAGAATTTTCGATGCTTAAATTGAAAAAAAGATATTGGTTCAGTTCAGTTTCATTTTTATAATATTTTTTTTTACCAATATAGTAATGTGCGCACGTCAGCATATAGTAATGTGCGCACATTACTATATGCTGATGTGCATTGTGCAGTAACGCAATATTTAAAAAAAGAACTCTCTTTCAAAATTTGTTTTGAAAATTTTTAATTAATATCAAACCCTGTCAATTGATTTTTGATAGATTTGCTTAAAAAACAATATATGGTCAACATATTTATAATATGATTCAACAATTCTGGCAACTTTTATACTGTGGGTAAAGCTTGAAAGAGAACACTTTCATGTTCAACTCTGGCGGTAAGACCCGGTGCTTAGCTGACACCACGTCAAAGGCATCCCTGTGATAATGTCGATGGATCTTCCCGGTCATGATCATTTGGCAAGTTATTATTTTGCTCTTGATCCCGACTTAACACAAACACCGGTTCCACGTTTTCATCGTCGCTATTAAATCTGAAATTGAAATGAGGTTGATTGCTAACAATATTCATATTCAAATTCAAAATATTCTTTATTCAAGTAAACTTGTAAACAAGTGCTTTTGAATCGTCAACTTTACTGCTGGTTCGGAAAGCCGTCCTACCGAGAAGAGCCAGTAAGAAACTCGGTGGAGCTCTTTTAAAAAAGAAGATTCTTAATACTAATTACATTTTGTCATAGCTATCCTGCACAAGTTCAAAGAGCAGCTATATCCACGCATTCTTATCTTCAATGTAAGCCTCCACGGTATAATACACGGCTTTCTGTATCAGCCTCTATTTAACAGTATTTTTAAATTGCTGTAATGGCAAAGTTCAAATTGATTGTGGAATTTTGTTATAGAATCTTATACCCAAACCCACAAACGACTTATGTACTCTTACAAGGCGCAAAGCAGCGGCCGCAAGCTTATGTCGGTTCCTACTTTGTCTATTATATACATCGCCAATCTTTTTATAATTATGTATATTTTTATGATATTTTTATGCACAAAAATCAAATTGCTAAAAATATACTGTGAAGCTAACGTAAGAATACCTGTTTCCTTAAACTTCTCTCGCAGGGACTCACGCGAATTCAAATTATAAATGCCACGTATGGCTCTTTTTTGCAATACAAAAATTTTCTCAATATCAGTCAATATCAATAATTAATATTATATGGGTACTAAGTTGAAAGTGTATATAACGCTTATTTTTAACTGCAACATATTTCAAGTACAGCTTTTATGATTTCGTTGATAACCTTTACAATTGTATTTTTGTATATGTTTAAGAATGATATCAATATCAGCGGTCGCAAAAGTAACTTCTTATTAAAAACACCAGAACATCTAGCCTTGATAAGGATAAAAAAGTATAAATATAGAGCAAGCACCCCACTTTTTTACAATTAATGCTCGACATTTTGTTTATAGCTTTTTACTCTATTGGTAAATCGAATTTTAAAATTCGAATCAAAATCAATAATTAGACAATACAGATCTTAAAATTATTGTTCCGTAAAGAGAAACGGGAAACTTTTAACTTATATTTTGAACCGGTTTATAATCTTTAATTGTACCAAATTTCATGACTATCCGGCGGATTAACCGTCAAAGCTTAACAAACAGACAGACTTTCGCATTTATAAAATTTTTTATAGATAACTGATAAACGAATAAATATTGTTAACTTACTGGTACCGTGGCACCTCTCCCCTCATGGTGCATATGGCGTTTGTGAGAGCTTTCACGTAGTTTTTGGCGAGAGTTAAGGTTTCTATTTTTGATAGACTTCTATTATCTTTTTTCACATGAGGAATAACACGGCGGAGATCCTGAAAAGTTAAAATAGATTAGTATATTTATTTTAAGTATAATTATTAATATGAAATATCACCAACATCGACTTTCAATATTCTATATGGTGCTTCTTGCTTAGTATTTTTTTACAGGCAATGGCAGTATAGCCCTATCAGGCTATTTGCTAAAATAAGCTTCAACAGCTTTGGGGTCCGACGAATCTTAAAATATCTGCCGCAGAAGGTGACGGAATATTACTGGAATACTGGCATTTGGTTTAACGAAGGTATTGTCATTAAAAGGCTTAAACTCCTGGCTATTCGCTCTGTACACAGCGCTTTAAATAAACGAACCACTTTAATGTGACCTTTCATGACATTAAAATAGATTCCAAAATAATGTGAAATTCAGAAAGCTCTGAAAAAAATTCACTCAGTGAGAGATAGAAAAATGCTCGGAGTATCGCACCTTCTTAAAATCAGAACTGAAGAGATCCATAGTAGGAACAAAGTTACCGATCTAGCTCAGCATGTTGCGAAACTGAAATGGTGATGTCGCATAATACGGATTAAGTTGCCTGAATGGCGCCGGAAAACGCGAGGTGGACTAACGCAGTTATCCACTGGATACAAGCGGCATGAACATTGAATGTTTTAGAGATCCCGTGCAGAGACCAATGTCTATCATTAGACGTGTATCGGTTAAAAGAAGAACAAAAAAATATTAAAAAATATAAATATACAAAAAAGAGCCATACGTGGCATTTACAATTTAAATACGCGCGATTCCCTGCGAGAGAAGTTCAAGGAAACAGGTATCCTTACATTGGCTTCACAGTATATTTTTAGTAATTTAATTTTTGTACATATGAATATAAATAATTATAAAAGAACTGGCGATGTATTTAATAGACAAAGTAGGAACCGACATAAGCTTGCGGTTCCTGCTTTGCGCCTTGCAAAAGTTCGTAATTCGTTTGTGGTTTTGGGTATAAGATTCATAAATTTCCACAATCTACT
Source organism: Morpho deidamia (assembly GCA_947086505.1). Lineage (NCBI taxonomy): Eukaryota > Metazoa > Arthropoda > Insecta > Lepidoptera > Nymphalidae > Morpho > Morpho deidamia. Next base: position 8,212,724 of record CAMTZC010000007.1, on the reverse strand, counting down.
TCTTCCATAATCTAAAAATTACTATAAAAAAAGGCTAATTCTGAAAGCCTATTATACTATTGAAGATTACCTAGACGATAAGAATGCGTGGCTATAGCCTCTCTTCAACCCTGTACAAGACATTAATAACTATATGTAACTAGTGATAAGAATTATTGTTTGAAAAGAGCAACCGCCGAGTTTCTTGCTGGTTCTTCTTGGTAGGAACAGCTTTCCGAACCAGCAGTAGATGTTGACGATTCAAAAGCACTTGTTTACAAGTTTACTTGAATAAAGAATATTTTGAATTTGAATTGAGGGTTAAGTTGTGAGTAATTAAAGAAACCCGTTTGTTTTTAATTATTATTTGTTAATTAGTTAATTACCTCAAACGCACGGTTAAGCGAGTGCATCCGCATGCGTTCTCGTTCATTGCTTTCCAATCTCCGCAGGTTACGTTCTCGTGCCGATATACCGCAACGGCGCCTGCGGCCGGGTCCGTTGGAACCGCTGGTAGTTCCCGAGGACGAGGATCCCGCGGGCGTCCGCCTAGGCCTACAAACTCTACGGGGAATTTGTTCATCGCTTGCGCTCCCGCTGTCGTAGAAATCTGAAACATTGAAATTTATTTTATTAGTATAAAAGAAATTTGATAGAAGTAGGATTTAGTTTACGGAATTCCATAGTACAAAAGCAATGACATAATTATTGTTCTACAATCCCTGTTTGTTGAGAAAATCTATGTAATCTTCCGTTCTCATACCATATACGTGTAGGAGACGAAATCTTTGCTATTTTGTTGGGGAGCATATATTCTGATGATTATAGCAAATAATCATTACTTTATTATTAAATTTGTTTTACACACAATTCTTAAAAATAATTCAGCGGTAATATGTAAATATACATCACCGAAATTCAGTTTCTAGTCTGCCAATATTATTAGAAAGGAAGACATTAGCTAAAGTCTACGAGCTCTACTGAGTGCACATATCGTACATTCTAAAAAGTGAAATAACACATTTGAATAAATTACTTAATCGTTACAATTATATTATGCCATTCGCACGTCTATTGTTTGCTGAAATAAATAAAAATGTTCTTTTGATAGTCAAATTAACTTGGTTTTGAAATGTCAACGCTTGTTAGACGGTAAATATATCAAAATGAACTTGATATGGAATTCATAGCAACAACTTCTAACATAACATGTAGTTAATTTGTATGACCTATTTTCTACCTTTAAAAGCTTCATTTGTACACAGCTTAAAATGCTTGATAATAATATTAACTGAAAACTAAGGTTCAGAAACAGTGTTTAATGATACGATTTAAATATATATATAAATATATTTGATTTGATAAAGTTATTGTTATGAAGTGTTTGCTGAGTATTAGGTATTAAGAAAAATACAATAAATTTTAATATTTACTTAAGAATGTCTCCGTCGACCTTATAGTTCATTACAAATAACGTAATAAACTCGTATAAAGGAAACCAGCATAAAATGCACTCAAATATTAGTAAGTGAAAGTAAGGAAAGGGAGCAATCTACTCCGGTAACTTGTAAAGCTAATTATGTATTTAGATTTATGTATCTAACCGGCAATGTTACGCTGTTATATAATAAGTTATTACTTTTAAACAAGTATTAAGTAGGTATACGTATCTACAATTTTAGTAACAATAAAAAGAATACACGTGATTTCGATCTGTGGGGAGATAGGTTTGACAATAAGTGGAGAGCTGGAACTGAACAGATCCATCTTTTGCATTTTGAATATATGCATACATTTTTGTTTAGACTAACTTACAAACTAAATTTATACATAGAGGCGTGTATAGTTTTACCTTGAGGAACAGTCTCAAGGACGGTCGTATGAAGACTTTGAATTAACTTGACTTAGACTATTTCTTTACTATACGACAAACGTCAATTGCATAATATACAGCATCAAAGCTTGAAGCCAACCAAGATGTTTCCGATTAACTATCTTTAAATACCAGAGTCTTTGGCCATTATCCCGACTAATCCATGATTTAGGAATTCTGGACTCGATGGTGGAGAGAGATGTTTATGTAGATCCTATGGATGAGAGAGTCACGTTGAAAATTCATATGATATGAAAGTCTGTGTTTATCAAACTGTATTCCTCATTTTCTAATAAACAAATAATGCAGAATACAGATCTGACTGAATCTGAGAAGTGTTCGTCAAGCCATATTCAATGAGTTTAACAGCTTAGTATACAGTAATTGTTGTAAAGAGGTAAATTTAGTTTTAGTTTCAATGTGTTGTTGAAAAGAAATCAAAATTATCAAATAGGTCAGAGTGTTTTCAAAGTTGGTTTGCACGAAGTATTGCACTAGTATACAACTATGTAGTCAGTGAATTCGTCTGTCTTCTTTTAAAATAATGTAAATAGAAGAAGATGTCCACTCTCTAAAACTTCAACTACGAGTACCTCTATACAAAAAATCATATCGATTCGCTCCATGCGGAAGAGAAAAAAGAACAACAAATAAATTACGTAAATAAATAAATACTTTTATTTTCACTTTTACATTTATAGATAATTTTGAAAATTATGAACTTACGAATTTAGGTATTACTATCTCGAAAACAAACATTCAATGTTTATCAATTTGGCGTAGCTGATCAGAATCATCTCTACTTTTTTGGGAAAAGGTAAGCATTCATAGAACTTACTTTGTTTCATCGTTTAACATTGACTTTATTACGCAAGGGCATACAGTCATTATTTCTATTATCTCTACATTTTATCTTTATACGTCATCGATTGCGTCTGCTTACAACATTATGTTATCGTATATGATACGAAATTTTTCAAAACATTAACCTATCTAAAAGGACTCGAAATATGTTAATAAAGCTGGTAAACAGGATAGTAAAATTATTTTAAACTAATATACTTATAACTTGACCATCAAACAAAACTTAAAAAAGTCAAATAAAATATAATAAATAAAATATATAAGTGGCATTATCTGGAGCGATTGAAGTATTGATATATCTTTGAAGTCAAAACGAAAACAAAGAGTTTCGTATCTTACGTACTTCTTAAAGGCCTAGCAAGGTTCAAAGAAAAATTTTGGCGTTTATTGGCGTTCGCTGGACCAATACCCAATGAAACTTCATTTAACATTGGCAAATTTTCGAAAATGCAGATATTGATAAATAATTTGTCAACAAAGTATAGAAAAGACATATAATCAGGAATATATGTCAAAATGATCTGTGAATATCAATTTATTTGTAAGAAACTTGCGTTGCAACAAAGTTTAATGAGTTTTCAAAGTATAGAAGCAAACGATGTTGCATATAGTTTAAAGAGTAGTAAAAAGCGTCGCAGGTTGTCAGGAGACAGAGATCCATTATTCAGTTGAGAATAGCTAGACTTGTAGACTACTAGATACAAGGTAGATACTTGTAGACGCCTAGGTTTTATGCCAAGCTACTGTTTGGTATGTATGGTGTGACGATGGCGTGTATCTTGTCTAGCCGCCATGGTCACAAATTTTAAGATTCATTGGACTAAATAAATAATTCAAAATAAATTTGAATATCCGTGCGTGGTAGTGTTACGTTAGCCTTATAAATTTGTATTAATTTTTTTAAACTGACTCTATGCTGTTAGCCCTAACGGCTTTTACAGCGTCATCGGGCGGGATGGGTGAACGCAGAAGCATCGTTAAGGTTGCGAGATGCGGAGATTAGAGCACAGAAGCTCTACTAGCGTCGGGGAACGTCATCCTAAGGGTGCCTCCTGTGAGGCCGGACCACGGCTAAGGGCGACGCGTAGTGGAGGGTTGATGGTATAACTTCGATTAGTCATTACGACTTTGGAATTGGCGAGAAGCCACCACCAACCGATGTCAGAAAACTGGGACCTCGACTTCGCCGGCGAAGACGGTGTGTAATGTGTATTACGTGTTTCTGTGTTTGCGATCGGTATTTGATCGTCGGGGTCATTTAGGACGTTTTTTGGACGTCTACTTTTTCAGTGATTACTTTGCATTATAAAATCAAATATTACGCTAGAACGCTTATTCAATTAGATTTTTTCGTATAGAGAAATCCGGTTAGGATACTAAGACGTTAAATTAAACCAAGTTCTGTGCGCTGTAATATATTTTAGTCAGAGAAATATACACAATATCAGCATTTCTTTGTCGACGATGTCTTGACCTATAGTTATTACCTGGACGTCGTATATACTGTAATAACGCTTCTTGTTTATCATTAACTACCCGTTTGTTTGTCATAAGCTGACCCGGCGAACTTCGTACCGCCTAACAGTCAATGAATGGTGCGTTACCTTTTAGCTGAACTAATTTAGGCTTTGATGAACGTAATACAAAATAAATTTCTGAACGCTCGCGTAAATGTTAAGCCTTTGTCATTATTTCTGTACGTACGCATAAATATTTAAGGAACTTCTATGTATCTGCTTAACCTTTTTAATTGATAAAAAACAGACGATAGTTTATTCACCCTATTTAAAAAGTTTACACAAAATACATTTCTGAACGAATGCATAAATGTATGCGTTCAGAAATGTATGTGTGTATATATAAATGTATATATATATATATATATATTGACGTACATATAAATGTTTATGTAAGTCAATCATTACTTACAGATTTAACGATTGACAGGATGGACAACTAATGTTCGACAGGTACTAAACGAATGAACATTTATTTATTTTCATAATTATGTAATCATCGATTTTTCATTGTTTTTAAGATGTATTCTGCTATTCGGGGCGGAGACAAATCCCACGAATCAAAAACCATGAAAATTGATTCAGCAGATCTCGAGTTATAAGTTAACAAACCCGACTTTGTTTTATATATAAGGATAGTTATCTTCTTCAAATGCTAAATTTGTGTAAATTAATCGGTGCTAGTGTGTAAAAGTTACTAAGGTAAGTTGAGCCTCCATGTGGTATCCGGTTGAGTAGAATAGATCACCCTCTTTCTTAAAGAGGGGTTGTACAATACGACTAAGGTAAGTTGACGTTACGCAGATGGTCGGTTCTAAAATAGGTAGCCGAATCATGTCACATTTGTTTAACATGTTGTGCCGACCCCTGTTAGAGTGGAATAAGGGCTGGAGGACGATGATGATAGTCGGTGCTAGTGGTTCGTTGATTATTGCAATTCGATGCATCAAAGTTATAAGGCTACTATGAAGACATATAGATGAGAACTCTAACTTAAACTCTGAACTCTTTCTTAAACCTAAATGTAACGAATAATAATTATTTTTTATTTATTTTAAAAGGCCATCAACAATATACACACCATACAGAACTACAGGACACAATATAAATATGATAAATGACTTGTTTAAAGAAATTGAGATTACATGTCAGGCATAATTTATCCAATTTACAGTACAGGAACAGCATAAAATTATGTGGACTAAGTTCTGACGAATATACGCGACTTATTGGTCAAACCAAGCTACTTACTAGAAATTAAGTCGATCAAGTAAGATCACTTGAACATTGCGAGTGGCTTGATCGAAACTTGAGTACCTATTACGTGACGCGACTGCACGATTGAAGTGTTTGCGTAAGCGCGGCATAAACTAATCGATTTGAACGCGTTACGGGCGATTTTCGTAATGCCCTTATCACCAGCGTCATTTTCACTAGTTTTACACTCGTAAAAGTACGTGGCTCATAATTTTTAAGTTTTTAGGTCGGCAACAGCTGACTACCAACTACACCAGGATGGTAAAATAACTTGCAGTGAAGTAAAGGCCTGTTACCATCCCACTGCTGGGTATAGGCCTCCTCTGTCCGTTTTCTGGAAAGAAGGGTCGGAGCTAAAACCTACCACGCTGCTCCAATGCGGATTGGTATGTTACACATATCCCTAGAATTCTCTAGAGATATGCAGGTTTCCTCACGATGTATTCCTTCGCCGAAAAGCTTGGGATAAATTGCAATCATCAATTAGACACATAAGTTTTAATAGTAGTCTTCTGCACTTCTGCACCTTGCAGTAGTTACTGGTATTATTATAATTTTATTAATTCATAATTGTTATTTGCATTAATTCGGCTTTGAATAAAAATAAAAGCTAAATATCTATAGCATTTATATGCGTTCGCGCCTATACTGACACTTGTAAAATATCATTAAAATCAGGCTTTCATGTGAAATAGATGAAATAAAATATGTTTTTTAAATTCATTGATGTAAAAACTTCATGAAGTACAATTTTTTATGATGCGGCAAGGTTAGAATCAATAAACCTATTCATGGGTGTGGTGTAACATCAACACACTGTTTGTGCGCTAATAAAAAGTATTTCACCAGTATATTAATATCAAAAGTTATTGAGTGGTAAATGATTCTATTCAAAAGATTCTTTATTCAAATTGGCCTTTCATGCACTTTTGAATCGTCAAATTTAAATTAATATGGAGCTACGACTGGTTCGCCAAGGCTCTAACCGAGAAGAATCAGCAAGGAAATCAGCGGTCACTCTTTTCAAAAATAAATATTACAATACTGTATTTGTAATTGTTAAAAAACAAAAATTTCAATATAATGCGTTGTATAGTGTGTAGCTGGTCGCAATTTAATTCCTAGCTGTCCTATCATTAACATAGTCCTCATCAGTCTAAAAAGCTTTATAAATGAGTGTTCCTTTAATTGCTTTTTTGAACTTGTGTATAAGTAAGTCCAAAATAGATTGAAGAATTTTATTCTAAAATTTTATACCGAAGCCCACAAACGATCTGCGAACTTTCTGAAGTCTTGGTATTATTAATTTATTTCGGTTCCTAGTTTGCCTATTAATATTATCGCTTTTTCATTGAAAGATTTATATTTTGTCTCACAAACGCTATATTATCTATTATAAAATCTAAATAAATCGCTATTTCTCTTTGTTTACATCACGACCGAACGGATGGGAAAAAAAAAGATAATTTTTTTTGTTGTGTTAATTATTGTCAGGAGGATATATGTATGTTCATATCACAAAACATATTGTAAGTTTAGTGGATGATTAGAAAATTTGAAAAAAACCTCAATTTCCGTCTATAATCTACATCTATAATCCATCCTACTCTCAATGCGTATTGACCTATTAGATGCGCAACTAGTATCCAATAATACGGAATCTATAAAGGAATTTGGAAAAGTTTTTCTTTACAACGTACCGCCAGCTTGTTCTATTTTTATGTCAGCTTCTTTTTGCTTGTTTTCATAATATTCAGAGGCGTCCTCTTCATAGTAGAGCATCATTTGGTCCGGTGAAGTCGCTTCCGAACCACCGCCCTCAGCGCTGGCCCACTGGGGCATTTTGACTCCTGAAATAAGCCGTGCATCTTAAAAACATTAGCTCGCTTAGCAACGGCAGTTTATAGGAAAAGCTCATTCTTATCTGTCTATAGTGTCTTTATTCAACTAATATTGGAACAACCGTAAGAATTATCTGATGTTTATACTACTGACTGAATAATTTTCTCAGTGCAGATGTCTTACAGTATAGGATCTATACTACAATGATCAACCGCTTAATTCAACATGCTTCCATAAAAGATAAGACTTATTTAACAGGTAAATGATGGAGATGTTTTAGACGGATATATGAGTGACTATTTGACACATATTTATGGGATATATACTATTTATTGTGAACTATGAATCCACAATTCCATACTTTCTTTTCTTTAATTTTATTATACAAAAAAAAATTAAATATGTAACAAAATAAAATGACAAAAAAAATTATATTTAAAATTTAAGGAATCCTGCATATCTCTTCTTATTCCAAGGTGGTATCAGGCCGCTACATTCAATGATTTATAAATTTACAATTATTAATTTATAGCATTATGAATCTCTTTATAATATAAAAGTAATAATGGTATTATTTTGTTATAATCCGCGATGATGCTAAAACTAGAGTGTACTATCCCTGTTCATACCTTACGCATGCAGGATTCGTAACCCTCATTACTATAAATCACCAGCAGCACACTACACTTCGAGCACTGCACACATTCACTACCACAGTCTCAACAATCGTTTCGCTCAAATTGGATGATTTTGATTGATTGAACATGGCTAGGTGTATATTGCAAAATATAAAAGTAACAATATAACCACTATATTATTACAATACATGCTAAGAAATACACGCTTTAATTTGTATTATAGGAATATTGATTGAATGTTGAATTTATTCGATAGCCGTGCCTTATAATCAATGGTAAATGTGTATAATGCATTAGGTTTTCGATAAGAATTTATTTTAAAGTGAAGGTTAATTATCACTACATTTTTAATTAGGTCTTTTTAGAGAGCTATATATTAATTAGATACACATATTAACAATATTAATAATATTAATACAACGATGTGTTGGTGTGTCTAAAGAAGCAATAAAAAGATCGCGCTGTGATTTTTGGTGTGTTAGTAAAAAAAATTTGAGTACAATGAATTAAATGTTACATCGGGACGTGTAAGGTACATAATTATAGGTACATATAATGAAGGTTATACATAGGTTATATAAGGGTAATGTAAATGTTAAATTTGAAAATTATTCACAACATAAAATTAATGTTTATTTTTGTACCAATTCTAAACTTTTTGTCTCGTGCTCGTGTGTACTAATGAATAAATTTTATATAATTTGTTCATACACATACACACAATCATATATATGTAATATTATGATACAGCAATGCATACAATAAAATTTATCGCGATTTATACTATTTTATCTTTCTTTTATATTATTCTTGCAAAGCATTCGTTTTTATTTGTTCCTTATTAAAGACAGACGATTGTCTATCTGCAGTATCTTTCGGAAATTCTCTTATCTTCTAACCTCGCTAATAAATGAAGATATACACTAAAATGTTAAAATTTCGTGACTATTCATACAAAGATAAAGAAGATGCGGGTTCATGAAAAAATAATATAGGTATTTTGTACCATGGTTTCATGATATACCTACTATTGTTTGACTATGAACAAACTACATAATTATTTATTTAATTTTAACTAGTGAATTTAAAATGAAATTTAACTTTCTCCGAATGCAAACCTTATATAGCAAAACAGTTAAAACTTTATTTGACATATTTTATATCAATTATAATTACTTTTTTTGATAATTTTTATTATGAAAAAAAAAACAATTCAACAGTAAACTTTCATAATTTATAATGACGTTTACGTGATGGTACACACAAGGAAATTAACGAAATTTATATTCATTTCATCGAAACTTGATCAGACAATCTGCAGCAATTTCTTTTATCTGCATAGAAATTTGATAAACATATCAGTATAAAAGTTTTAAAGACTAGCTGTAAAAAATTGGAAACTTACTGACGCCAATAAAAGTTTGCTCTATCAATAATTGCTCAATCAATAATTCAGTGACTGGCACTTAGTAAAATCATTATCAAAAACATATATTAAACTCTATTATACATTGTGTTAAAAAGTATCTAAAAGTATTCAATTTATTGGATAATAAACAAAATGTCTTTTACGGGTTACAGTAGAAATGTAACATTATCAATATCATTTGTAATAAAGTATATGCTACTAACTATCCGAAAAGAGTCCGATATTTCCCGCTCTGTGACGCAGTAAAAGCTATCAGTGCTAACAGCATATTATCAATTTGAAAAAGAAAAGTACTCCAATCTGCTCTAATGCTATATACCCATTCTCAATATCATTTAGTATCAACTAATGATTAAATTTATTATCAATTAACGATGTCCAGACTTATAATACTGTACATTTATATCGAAAGATTAAAAAAATCCCTTTCTGTCAATAAAATCTAAAGTTGTTCATAATATTTTATTTGATAGTCTGTGATCGCTCCCATCCTATTTCCAGGCCTTAAAGGACTCGATTCTAGACTTTTAACTTAACTAATAAAAAACTACTAACTACTAGAAGTACATGAGCTGTGATAGCCTAGCGGTGAGACCGTGCGACTCTTTCGAGGGGAAAACTAGTTCAAACCCGGGCAGGCACCAATTAGTTTATTAAAATTAAAAATTAAAACTCATGTGTCTAATTGGTAATTGCAATTTATCACACGCTTTTCGGTGAAGGAAAACATCGTGAGGAAACCTGCATATCTCTAGAGAGTTCTGGAGATATGTGTAACCTACCAATCCGCATTGGACCAGCGTGGTAGGTCTTAGCTCCAACCCTTCTCTCCAGAAACGGAGAGAGAGGGCCTATTCCCAGCAGTGGTATTGTAACAGGCCGCTACTTTACTTTTACTTTTACTAGTAGTACTATAGTTATTTTCAAATTAACCTAATAATTAAAAATTATTTATGTACTTAATAATAGAAGTGTAGATAGATAACAATAGGTAGGATTTTTTAAAGCTGTACCATAAAATGTTTAGATAAGATATGGTGATATGGTATGTCAATAAAGTAGAAAGCTGAAATAAGTAACATTGTTAATAATTAAATTTCAAATAAGTTTTCTTCGTTGAACCTAATCGAATCGCCCTGTCTTTATTAACTTTTTACAGTGATCAACGTTCTATATTCGCATCAGTAGGCGGGGCACGGTCGCCAGGCAACCAGAGGCGTCCCGGCGGCGCCGTCCCTGACAAATAACATTAACACCCATGATTATACATGAGTGACGTTCAGGGTGGCTCTTGTTTATAAATACAGGGATTACAGACACGAATAACAGTTACGATATTTTTTATTATTATCGTACATAAAAATTATTTTCAAAATACATACACATAACCTATAAACCATATATATTCGTTGCTCGACATATCAAAAATTTTTATATGATTCTCTGAGACGTGTTCCTGTGTCTGTTGTTACCTCAAGGACAAGGACTTTTATATCTTTCGGAGAGAAGTATAGCAGTTCAAGCTCATACTTAGCTCTAATGCAGATTGGAAGGTTATATACAAAGTCCAAAAAATTATGCAGGCATGTTTGTTTCTTCATAATGTTTCTCTTCCATGGAGAGTTCTTCATAAATTGTACAATGTACATATTAATTAGGTGCAAAAATGATTAGTGCATGAATACCATACAACTTCAAATTCGAAATTCAAAAACATTTTACTTTATGACTGTGGCAGCCCAGCGGTGAAACCGTGCAACTCATTCAAGGGGATAACAGGATCAAATTCGGGGATGAGTGTCTGTTAAAACTTATGCGCCTGATTGAGAATTGCAATTTGTCACACGCTTTTTAGTAAAAGTAAACATCGTGAAGAAATCTGCATATCTCTAGAGAATTCTGGGCATATGTGTAACCTATCAATCCGCATTGGAGCTGCGTGGTGGATATTTGCTTCAACCCTGTGGGATAGTTACTTTACTTTTTTTAACATTATGGAAAACTGTATTAGAATTTTTTAGAAAGAGACAGTATAGTATAGAAAAAGAGTATATGTATGTGCTTTTTCAATTATTTCATTAAAATCGATTTTCATTATTTCTTTCGTTGAGGGAAAATTTCCTGTTCAAATATTTTGAGATCGTTCATTGTTTTCCGAAAAAAAATATTTTTTACAAGAAAACATCCCTGATTATAGACCAAAACAATATTATTCCGGTATAGTAACATTAACTCATACAATTTTATTTTATTTTATTTTATTTATCTTACAACTTCGCTTATAGTCACGAATTTATTATTTCTATAACGGATTCGCCATGAATTACACGTTTAATACATTACACGATTATTTTACGACTCAAATAAACATTATAGCGCAAAGAAACATTTAACTTGGATAGAAAAAAAAATATTATTATTCAATATATTTACTCATTTTATACAGGTACTATAACTATATTCTCTAGTACATATAATAAATATATAGATGAAATTTTTTATTTTATTTTAATTAATCTATAGTTAAAAAATATCATTTCAAAGACTCATACACAAATTATATATATTAAAATGAATGTTTTGTCTGTGCTATTCTACTTTTATTCGCTTTTTCCTATTGCCACGTGGCATGTCTACGCGATGATTGCTACGCAGCCGCTACGAATACGAAAACATAATTATATGGAAATAACCTTAGGAAATATCAATATTCATAGGACTTCCATTGGTTCAAGAGTCAGAGAGAATATACTGTGAGGGTTGCTTGCTTCTCTAAATAATTTCTAGAATATGTGTAATGCATATAAAAAAATTATCTACTTAAGAACTTTTAAGCCGGTATAGTTTTTTTTATTATACGTTAATGATTGGAGTTTAATGGCATAATAAAAATTATTGAAGACTGTTGAATATTTTCTGCAAAAATATCAATTGATTTTTTTAAGATAACATAAAAATATGCATATCGGAACTATTGTAGTGTTAACAGTCCTTTCTTTTTAGTATGATCTTTGTTAATAATGCTTATTAAAAAATTTAATAAGCCATATTACCTTGCTAATGCTATATTTTGTTCCTTTATTGCTTTAGAAAAAGCGCGCATTCCCAAATTTGTAAACAATAATTGTAAGCGATTGTCGAAGACTCTCTCTTTTCTGGTGAATGTAACTAATACATGACTTAAATAATTCATCGTGTGAATTTATATTCCGCGTATCACAGTCGTGAGTTTAAGGCGATGAGGGCTTTGCCAGTATTTTTATAACGGTACGCACGTACTTGGCTAACGAAGTCAATCTAATTAATTTGATGGTTGCACTTTTCTGCACAAAATGTTATGTAACTAATCATATTTCGACAAACATCAGGAAAATAGGCAAATCTAGAATTGCTGAAAAGGGGTAAAGTAATTATAGTATAGTAATTAAAAGTAATTATAGGAGCATATAGCAGTAAAGTTGACGATTCAAAAGCACTTGTTTACAAGTTTACTTGAATAAAGAATAATTTGAATTTAAATTTGGAGGCAAGCGATGACCACCAGATAATATGATACATATTATCTGGTTATCACCGTGCGTTTGCCGAATTCAACCGAGATAAACAGCATTCAGCATGAAGTGAGATCTTTATATCTTAAAAACCTCAGTGCCTGATGATTTGGAATAGTGCGCGTTGCTAAGTTATGGATCAGAAAATATGGGTCTAATAAGAAAGCTCAGATTCACTCAGGTGATAATAAAGTGTCCTTAGAGTATCTCTACGTGATCAAATCAGATATCAGGAAATCCTAAACAGAACGAAAATTGCCTATATATCTTAACGTGTTGCGAAGCTGCAGTGGCAGTTGGCAATAGAACTGAAGTGTTGTAAAGGTAAAGTGAGAATTAATTAAGTGACAATAAAACTGGTTTGTCTTTTGCCGAAAAAAATTGTAGCGATTGGTGGCGGAATGTTATAATAGATTAAATTCGCACTAAGTTTTATATTTGTATACTAGACATTAGAATTTGGTGTAAATTTGGGCTCAACTTACTACTAGTATCAAGGAGTAAAATATACTGAATAATAACGAAAAAAAAAAAGTTAATTCTTTTGTACATCACGACCAAGTAATATTCAAGTAATATACAAGTCATAATAAATTTTCGATTATTATTGTTAAGGAGCAATTAATATAAAAAATATATAATGCTCTATCTACTTTACGTAAGCAATAAGTATATGCGTCAATGTCGCAACAATATTGTAATACACTTGTATCAATAAAAGGGTTTATTTTGTACATTTTATTTGTAGAATATTTATATTTTTCAATATGAAATGAAAAGAAAGAGAATTTTGATGTTAACTACGTATATGATACGTTTATTTATACAAAATTCAATGTCAAAAATCTTAACTTACTTAACTGAGTCTTATGTTAATTTGTTATGCCAGACAATTGATCAGATACATTTAGTTTAATTTTTATTGTATTGTTTTATTTCTAAGTAGTTTTAGTTGACATTTGCATGTGGTGTTAGCCTTTAATTAGTTTTAATTTAGAATTAGTTTTATTACAATAGAATATGTATTTGAAAGATGCTAATGTTCAAACTGTTGGTAAATCTTATTAATTATATAAAAAAATCGTCTCGCCCATTACCTAACTGGTCCTGCACAATACTATGCAAAAAAGTCGATTGAATCGGAATGTTTAGACAATATTAGTATATACCTTTTCAATTCTATTCGCAATGATCACCATTTAATTTAGTATAAAATCTAATTCCTATTGAATTTATAATATCTTGAACTTTAGTTTTTTATCCAGCCGTACCTACTAGTGCCCCGAAATGTAAATCCGTTTTTTACAACTGTTTATATAATTTTAAGAAAATTAATTTATTATAATATAAAAAGTACGAAAAATTTCTTTATAATAAGATGTAAACGAAGGATACAGACCCGTTTAATAGTTACATAAATTCACCAGCTAGTTTAAAACGCGTTCAATCATTGACATTTGCGTGACATTTAGAACAACGGATAATCAGTGAGGCCAACATGGTTTTAGGTGTATCGTGATTCAGACTTTTATTATCAATTTTCACGTAGCGAAATAAGCAAATTATAAAGATATAGCTTGATAATATCAAGCTATATATTATACAATATGTCTATAAAATAATCTAAATAGTAAAGACTTAACTTAGAACATTCGTTAAGAATGGAAAATCAAGAATAGTGACTGTTTATTGAAGAAAAAAAAAAGTCTTCAAACGAATAAAACTTTGCTGAATCCTATTGAAATTAAAAGTAGTTTTTATTGAATTCAATTAATTTTTACAAACGATTTAATTATGATTATTAAAAGCGAATTTAAATATAAATCTTATATATAAAATTGTCGTGCCATAATGTTAGTTACCATATTCCTCGGAAACGTCTTGACTGATTTTTATGAAATTCTATTTTTTTATGAAATTTTTTTTTATAATGCACAGTAGAAATTCCCTAAAAAAGAATTTATATGGCAAAACAACGTTTAGTCAGTCAGCTAGTAAATTATAATTTTTTTTTAATGAAATGCTAAACTAAACTGTAAGATTATATTATAAAATTATTTAAAAATTATAAAAGTACATTTAAAAATTGATTGATGAGATAAAATATCAAATACCATGTTCAGATATTACGTAGCTAACAAGTCCGCGTGGCTGACGACCTTCGTTCGCCATATACTTTCACCTTGCTTCCACTGTTAGCCCACTTATATAGTCTATTACTATTGTATCAGAAGAAGAATTGCATAACAACACACTAAACTAATCTATTTAAAATATTCTAACATAGGCGCGTTCATTCTATACGTAGTAGGGTGGGTCTTTTATTAGCTTAAATTAAAGCTTTTCGAACGAACTTTGAGTTATGTAAAAGCAAAATATACTAGAAAAAGTATTACTTCTATATTCACCTTTCTAACACGGAAGTATTTTTCTTTAATTAAAAACACCGAAGCATTCAATTTTATAAATTTAATGCGCAAGGTTTAGATCTAACGTATTTAAACAAAGGTGTTAAATTTAAAAATATTAAATATTTTGTAAAAATAAATTAATTTAAAGGTATCTAATAAACATATGATTGATGAGGTACTGCTGGCGGAATTCATACTAATATCATTTCTTGTACATATAATATATGTAAAAGAAATGATATTACATTTTTTTGTTCTACTGTATGCAAAAAGAATAAATAAATAAATAAGTATTATTTAAATGCAATTTATCTTGTGGAAAAAAGGACGTGTATTTTCGTGTAGAATACAGCTTTAACGATCCAACTCACTCTTTCAGCCTCGTAAATTCAGCATCAAGGTTATTAATGCCTAATAATTGCCTAATGCATCGATGTGTTACTTATATAATTTTTTTACTAACATATTTGCTATATAACTGCAATCACAAATACTATAAAAAGCAAAACCAGTTTTTCCTAAATTGTGAAATTAGAACATTGGCACAAAGATAGATAAAAATATTAACTATAGCGATAAGGCGTAGTACATATAATATTAGCAGTCAAGGCAGCTAACTTACTGCTTTACAAGCTCTAATTAAATTTTCTTATAAACCATTTGTAGTGTTGGTCGTAGTATTAGGGATATTGATCCTTATAAGTATATCAAATATTTCTAAGGCTTATTAATTAAGTCAAACAAAACGCACTAGGCACAATTGCACTGACGATCGCGTCATCTTAGTTTTTATTAGTTAATGTGTGCCTTTGTTTTATTCGTATAGAGAGAGCTGGATTCTTTTGCAACAAATAAAAGCCTTTTTTTGTTCGGTGTAGTCCATCTTCCTTTTTTTGATCTGTGGTAAATAAATTGGGGAACGGACAGAAAAAAAAAATTACGTTATTTTTTAATTAAGTTTCATTTAAAAATTGCGAATTTAAATCATTAAAAAATAATAATAAAAAAATGAGTCATAATTAATTTAGAATGGAATAGCAATAATGATTCAACTACCAGTTAAATCAAATATAATTATTTAATTATACTCAACATGTATAATAAATATAAATGTAAAAAAGAATGTTCAGCCACAAGTCTCTATGATTATATGTTAATCTATATCCTTGCTGTCTAATCCCAATCGATTTATAGCAAGAAAATCTTTAATTTTATGTTAATTATCTGTCATTTATATCAATTATTATCGCTCATGATATTCAATTTACCAAAAAATATTCTTTTAACATGATAAATTCAATGGATAAATAAATTTTAATTACTGAAAATCGAATAATGAAAATGTACTCGTAGTAACCAAAGGAAGGAGATTATTTCCTAAATTTCTTTTGAAGAAGATGAAGTCCGGGAATAGGCGAATCCACACAAAGTCGCCGTTAAATTTTGCGCAAAAAAATTAAGGAAAAACGTATCTCTTCTGGAGTGGGAATCTAAAAGTAAAGAAAAGAAGCATTACCAAAGTCTCTATAATATTATGAACATATGTGTATCAACTCAAATCTGAAATTTCGAAACAAGACACTATTGACTCTACTGACTATATTTCGGAAGAAATTTTCTAACGGCAATCAGTTACCAGTCCTCTTAAAGACCAAAAAACGTTCTGGTGTTTTTCTCTAAAAACTGATTTGAATGATTTAAGTACGCTAGGATTATCGTCTCACACCCGGTATTACCGATCAAATATACCTTAAATGTTGGTTAGACAAAGAGAAGGTTGTATATGAAATGAACCGAAATTTAATATGAATTGATAGTAAATTGCTGTGCCATGCTTCTCGTGAGCCGATCGTTGTGTAATGTGGGTGTCACGTTTTGAAGTTCATCTTTCAATTCACCAAATTAGTAAGAGACTAGTATAATAGGGGTATATTAATCAACCTCACCGTTAATAAAAAATATTTAATGTTTAAATGCGCTCAAAGTTTGTTCGGATTTCAGATCTTCTGAGATTTCAGTCTAGGAGATATTATTCGTTATATATACCTAAATGAACAACTATTAACATTTGAAAAGATGAACAATTATGAGTTTTATTGATTATTTTCAAAATTCAACATATAATAATGTTTATACAAAGCTAAATGTAAGAAGGTTTGATAAGTATGATAAATTCTAGTATTAACATGATACAGAAAATAAAAAAAATAATCGAAAACAATCCAACTAACGTGTATGTATATTTTGCGATATCGATAAGAAGAATTTATTTTAAACCGCTATCGCGAGTTTAATTTGTTTATAATATTAGCCAAAACAAAGATAATCTAATCGAATACCACTTATCTGCACGTGTTATGTCACTGGCAAGCCTAGACACACATTGACATTCTCATTTTTTTTTCTTATAGGTATAGTAGTAAAGTAAAGTAAAGTAAAACAGCCTGTTACTATGCCCACGCCTGGGCTAAGGCCTCCTCTCTCCGTTTTTGGAGAGAAGGATTGGAGCCAAGACCTACCACGCTGCTCCAATGCGGATTGGTAGGTTACACATATCCCCAGAATAACCTAGAGACATGCCAGATTTCCTGCCGTTGTTTTCCTTTACCGAAAAGCATGTGATAAATTGCAATTATCAATTAGACACAAAGTTTTAATAGAAAAACTCATTGGTGCCTGCCCGGGGTTTGAATATATCGTCTCTAGAGAGTCGCATTATAAGTATAAATTATCTGCAATTAAACTTTACAACTATACAGTTATCCGGCTAAGAAGAATAGACCACCCTCATTTCTTAGCGAGGCGTCGTAAAAGGCGACTAAGGTAAGTTGAAGGCAGGCGGCCGGTCGTAAAATACCTAGCCAAATCCCATCACAACATGTTTTAGCATGTTGTGCCGACCCGACTTAGAGTAGGAAAAGAGCAAGAGACTTATGAAAGTCCCTGAAAGTCGTGTGTCTGTATGTAATCTATTTTCTCAAAATTTATTGAATGAATGTTTTTGCGATTTTTACTAAAAAGAAATACAATACTTCTGTAAGGCTAAGGTTAATGTTACACAACGGTTACCTATATTTAAATTAACTGAAATACGTATTTGTGAGACTAAATTCCACGCTTGCGTAGCCGGTGGCACAACTCCTTAAGATTATCATATATACTTATATTAAAATGAATGTTTATCTGTATGTTCTTTATAGACTCCGAAACGGCTGGACTGATTTTAATGAAATTGTCAGTCAATTTTTAGAATGATCCACCCGATGTTCTTATAAAGTTTGGCGGTGATCAGAGCATTTTTAAACTTTGACTTCTGTTTCGAGTGGAATTCGAAATCAGGCTGAGCCACAGCAACGTGTGAACAAACAGCTTGTTTCAAATATATTTTTAAAATATATAAATGTCAATCGATTAAAATATGCAATTAAGAAAGATTCCGCGGTGTGGTAACCGGCTGAGTAGAATAGACCACCTTCATTTCTTACCGAGGTGTCGTAAAAAGCGACTACAGTAAGTTGATCCGCCGTGTGTTATTCGACTAGTAAAATAGACCAAAGAGAAATAAGGGTTATTTCTTACTGAGGTGTCGTAAAAGGCGACTAAGGTAAGTTGATGTCATGCAGGTAGCCGGTCGTAAAATACCTAACCCAATCATGTAGCCGACTCCACTTAGAATGGGATAAGGAATGACGATACAATTATAAAAGATTATTTAGATTATTTAAAAATTTCGTTTTATTCTAAGAAAGAAACAGTATACGTGAATATATTCAAAATACGTGCACATAATACTTTTACACATTGGTACGTGTGTAAATGTCTATTATTAAATACACGCATACGTTTTCAATATTAACAGAGTCAGCTGGACAAACTTTTAACAATAGGCGTAAATTGTGTTCATTTGTTTATATTTCAATGGTTTTTATTAAAACCATATTTATGATATTTACCTTTGATATTATTTACACCTTTTTTAGATTTCCAAAAAATCAAATTGTGATAGCCTTATGCATTCTGTTACGCATAAAAATTACCAATTCAACAATAAAACACCATGCTTAAAATTCAGGCATTTCGAATTTACTAATGTAACATTTATATTTTATATTATAGGTTAAATCACATACTACTACAAAAGTTACAATAGAATTATCAGAAAATTTATGTAATGCTAAGTGTAGGTAGCAGAAACCGTTCACATACCTTATACATGCTGAATTATTTACCACTCGTATCACGAAAAGCCAACAACACAATACATAAGCACTACACACATTCACTACAACAACCTCTGATCGCTTCGCCCCTTAACCAAGATACCAAGGTAACCATCATCAAGAGATAGGCTCCACGACAAAATCATTACGGCTACGATTAAATTTTCCAAACAAACGCAAATTATAGCAAAACAATTCTATCATAACTTTTGTACTATGAAATTATCGCATACTGTTGCAGAAACTATATCAGAACTACTTTGCTATAATCCGCGTGTCTTAAGCGAATGTATGTAATGCTAAGTGTATGAAGCAGGCAAAATTCACACACCTTACACATGCAGAACAAGTCACCACACGTATCCCAAGACGCCTCCACCAGCCACAATGCACACAAGCAATTAACATAACCACCACTAAAACGTCTAAAATGATCTCTCTTTCTACGATCGATCGTTTGCATTTCGATTTTGGCGAAACGATGTAATCAGACAGACATTCGATTTCTTTAATTTTTCCGTAATTACTACTCTGATCTAATTTATGCACTTTACTAATCAAATTGATTTCCACATAATAAAAGTGTTATATACTGTTTATATCTATATAACTTTCAAATATTAAAAGTAATAAGTAAATAATAAGAGATCAAAAAAAAATATGATCAAAACAGAAAAAAATTACTTACTATAACATCATCCATCCATCCATCCATCAGCCTATCTCAGTCCACTGCTGGACATAGGCCTCCCCATATCTGCGCCAGACATCCCGCTTTTCCGCAATGCGCATCCAGCTGGCCCCAACAACCTTTTTGATGTCGTCGGTCCAGCGAGACGGAGGACGCCCTACACTGCGTTTGCCAAGACGCGGTCTCCACTCCAGGACTCTTTTGCTCCAACGGCCATCAGTCCTGCGGCAGACGTGACCAGCCCACTGCCACTTCAGCTTGCTTATTCTGCTAGCTACGTCGGTTACCTTGGTTCTCTCGCGGATAATATCATTTCTGATTTTATCCTTGAGAGATACTCCGAGCATAGCTCGCTCCATAGCACGCTGAGCGACTTTAAACTTGCGGACTAGTCCCGCCGTCAGTGTCCACGTCTCGGCGCCATACGTCAACACAGGCAGAACGCATTGGTCGAAGACTTTGGTCTTCAGGCATTGCGGAATCTCGGACGCGAAGACTCGACGAAGTTTGCCAAATGCTGCCCAGCCCAAGTGAATTCTCCTTTCAGCCTCCCTCTCGAAGTTGTGCCGGCCAAGTTGGATATTCTGGCCTAAGTATACGTAATCCTGCACAACCTCGAGAAGGATTCCGTTCACTGATACTGGTCTTGGCACGACAAGATCATTGAACATGACCTTGGTCTTGTCCAAGTTCATGCCAAGGCCAACCAGCTGGGAGGCATCACTTAGGTCATTCAACATTTCGCGCAAGTCCTCCAGCGTTTCTGCAAAGATGACGATGTCATCCGCGAAACGAAGGTGTGAGATGTATTCTCCATTAACATTGACGCCTCGTTCAGTCCAGTCCAGGGTTTTGAAGACGTCCTCCAACGCGTTGGTAAACAGTTTCGGGGATATTACGTCCCCCTGTCTCACCCCGCGCTGAAGGTGAATAGGTCTTGTTCGCTGGTCCTGGATTTGAACGGTCATTGTTGCCGCGTTGTAGATGCATCTCAACACCTCGATATATCGCCAATCGATGTGACATCGCTGCAGAGATTCCAGAACAGCCCAGGTCTCAATGGTGTCGAAGGCTTTCTCGTAGTCCACAAATGCCATACACAGCGGCTGATTATACTCTGCGGTCTTCTGTATAATCTGCCGAACAGTATGGATGTGGTCTACGGTACTATAACCTTTTCGAAACCCAGCCTGCTCTGGTGGCTGGAATTCGTCAAGTCTGGCGGCAAGACGATTCGTTATGACTCTCGAGAACAACTTGTAGATATGGCTCAGGAGCGAGATTGGTCTGTAGTTTTTCAAAAGAGTTTTATCACCTCTTTTGAAAAATAAGATGACCACACTCCTAGACCACGCTTGAGGTGTAGTGCCTGTATGGATAACGGTATTAAAGAGCTCTGCTAAGGCTTCAAGGATAGGACGTCCAGAAGCCTTTAGCAGCTCAGCCGTAATCCCTTCATCACCTGGGGCTCTTCCGTTTTTAAGTTGCTCGAGTGCCATACTAATCTCGCCACTCTCAACGTCCGGGATGTCTTCTGTATAATGGCGCGACAGTGGTGCACGTGGATCCTCGGTATCCTGGGTACTAGGCTTATGTGCACTCGACGAGTAAAGCAATCCGTAATATTTCTCGACCTCCTTCTGGATCTCAGAGCGACTGACAACTGTCCTGCCGTCCGCTGTTTTAAGCTTCGCGAGATGGCTCCTTCCTAAGGTTTTTTGAAAAACTTTCGACCCCCTATTCTGCTCAATAAGGGCTTCTATAGCCCTTGCATTTGAGCAGCGGAGGTCTCTGCGTACAAGTTTTCGTATCCTCTTAGAAAGGGCCCTCTGTTCTGGCGAAGCGGCTTGAACGGACGGCATTTCACGCCTCTGTCTCATCAAATCCAGGGTTTCGGGAGAAAGTTTCGACTGCTTGCTACGACTCGTCGGTGAAAAGTGCTTTCGACCCAGTGTACATACCGTCTTCACCACGTTGTCGGTTATCTCGTCCATATTACCAGTGGTTTCCAGACAGTCGAATCGATTTTGGAGTTCCAATTGAAACTGCTCGGATGTACAATGTATTTGGGGCAGCGTAGGTCGGAGAGTAGGCTTCATCATACGGGACCTTTCGGCTTTAAAACACATATTCAAAGTGCCTCGTACAAGTCGGTGATCGCTACCAGTATTAAACCTGTTGATCACAGAGACATCTCTGAATATGTGCTTCTTATCCGCCATGATAAAGTCTATCTCGTTCCTTGTCAAAGTATCGGGGCTTTGCCAAGTCCAACGTCTCTGAGGCTTCTTCTTGAAGAAAGAGTTCATCAGGAAGAGCCCTTGCATTTCGAGGAAATTGATTAGCATTTGCCCCCTTTGATTCCTAGGCCCCAATCCATGCAATCCGATTTTCGATTCGCCGCATCTTTGTACTCCCACTTTAGCGTTAAAGTCTCCCATAACAACGTTGTAGAAGGCCGAAGTAGTGCCATGCAGAGCTTGAGATATATCCTCATACATGGCTTCGATCTCGTCGTCAGAGTGTGCCGAGGTCGGCGCATATACCTGTATCACTTT
Organism: Morpho deidamia; assembly: GCA_947086505.1. Lineage (NCBI taxonomy): Eukaryota > Metazoa > Arthropoda > Insecta > Lepidoptera > Nymphalidae > Morpho > Morpho deidamia. The sequence continues at coordinate 8,189,894 of CAMTZC010000007.1, read as the reverse complement.
CAGGGAGTACCTGTCGGTGAGTTTAAGTACAAGGTACGCTACCCGGGTCGACACACTACTGAGTTCCACAACGTTGTTAATGAGAGTCTTGTGAACCAGAAAACCGACACCACCTTGGGAGACCTCATCACCTTCACGGAAGTAGAGCAAGTGACCGGAATCTAGGGTTACCGTATCCTCACCCTCTCTTCGGACTTCAGATAATCCTAGAATACTCCAGTTAATACGACTTAGCTCTTCCTCTAGTTCGGTGAGGTGATGGTCCAGCCGTAACGTTCGTCCATTATACGTTGCCAAGTATATCGTTGGTTGGCAGCCTACCGTAACCCGGTGATTCTTCGCACCCTCCGCCCCACCGTTACCGCGACCGCTGCCGTAGTCGGGAATAGTGGGGCCGCCGGGAACTGAGGGCCGGAACTTTCTGGACACTTCCATATGGGGGTTTCTGCCCATAGTCACCACGCAGGGCAAGCGGGTTGGTGACCGCAGAGCTGACTGATTCGACACTAGAGGCGCTGCTGCCCACCTCTAGTCTGGGATTTTCAGTCAGCTTAATTGGATGGTTATACCGCCATCAATCGGTCGTCATAACCTCGTCTGTTATCGGCAGGGGGCACCACGTGCAGGTGAGGTTGACATTAAGGAGTACTGGTTGCTGTACGTACTCCCCTTACCCCCCCTTACTTACTATAACATACTTTAATTAAATAATGATTTTTTTATTGCGTCTTCTTAGTTTTATACTTACAACTTAATTTAATATTTCATTACTTAACAGAATCTCAATAAGATTCGTAAAACAAAAGCGAATTGTGAATACAATTGCAAGAATGAAAGTTGATAATCGAGATCTAAAGTTGCCTTCTACAGTAAAAGTACAATGATTAAAAAAATATTGTATATACATTTAGTAGGTGCTTCTTATTTCTCACGCGAATTCGGATGACCCAAAATGACCCAATAGTTTACAAGAAAATTTTGTACCTAATAGAATTTCCTCACTTTTATATTATATAAACCATTTCAAGTTCAAAAATTTTGTGTGTACTCTTAAACACCTCGCATTTGCTCACTTCCCTACTCCTTTCGAAGCCTTGACAGAATCTGCGTTGTTGACGAGTTGTTTAATTTGCTTTTTGTTGTTGTTTGTTTGTTAATCTTGCTAAGGAACGTCTTTGTGTATTGCGGAGGTCCTAATAACTGTAACACAGTTTTCAACTAGTGTGGTAGTTATGGTCTCAAATTGTTTGTTTTTATTTTTGTATGCATTTTCTTTTGTTCTTAATAGGTATATTATTATTATATTATTTTAAAAAACATTAGAGTTGGATATCTTCAAGTTTAGTTTATTATCATCTAAATCTAACAAGCTTCTGGCATTTACAAGGACTGGTATCCAGTATTTACCTCACCTTATTTACCTTACCGTACCTTACGTACCTTATACCTTATTAACCTCACTACATGCTCCCTTAGACTTTGTCAAAGCAAGAATTATCTTTATTACCTTTATTGGAAAATAGTGACTAATGCTTATCTACAGAATATGTAACATCGAAAGAAAGCTTTCCGTTTGTAACGCCGTTTGTCGATAGTTCAGGTTCAGATGGGACCATGCCATCATAACGTCATCAATTCCTTATTCTTACATTTTATTTCCAGTTTTATAAAAATTTCAAGTTGAAATTGTTATTTCTTAAAAGAAAATGGTAAAATCAATAAAGTGCAAACGTTCGCTTCTGGTCTTACTTTAATACATCGTTATTGTCTCATCCGCGTCGGGTTAATATTGGAATGGAAATCGCACTAAGGAATAAAACGATTTTCAAGCCATCTTAGGTATAATGATATAGGTATGAACAATAGCAAATGATTAAGAAACAGCTGATTTTGAAAATATCAATTATCAATCTAAAGAAATAATATTTGCATTAGCAACTCCTTTGCAAATAGCAATTCTATGGTAACGGAAATTTTTTGAAAATATGAATAATCTTTCATCATTTTACTAATACATTAAATGTATTTAAGTATTTATTCTTTTTATATAAAAAACATAATAGAAAAGTGTACAAATGTAATGTTAATCTTTATGGAACAGTCTTCATTTTAAAAAACAACTATACTAACTTTGAGTAACACGTATATTTGTGCGGTGAGTGAGTGCAATATATGTAATAATAATAGGAATAAATATATGGGACATTTACACACACACGGTCGTCCATCCGTCCCTATATTAAGTAACTTAATACTTGTGTTATGGGTGACGGACAACTGGTAGATATACTACATATATAAGTTTAAATACATACGTAAATACAAATACACACCCAGGCTTGAAGAACCAACTATTTGTTTATAGAAAATGTTGGCCCTCGGCGGGTATCGAACCCGCGACCCGCGCAGCTGAAGGCAGGGTCACTACCCACAGCGCCAACGGGCCAGTCATATGTATCATCCTATGCTGGTGATATTCTTCTACAATAAATTTTTACGTATCAACATTGATCGCAGATGGAGGAGTAAACGTCATTCGCGGCCAGTATAAGGAGTGAAGTCAAAGAACACCTTCCATAAAAACTTATTTTTTTCGAACCGACTGTATGCTGTTTTACGAATTATAATAATATATAAGTAATTTATCATAATAATTTTATCACTCTATAAAACTTAGTACTAGTTTACAAAAGGTTGTAGTAAGAAGAAGCGGTATGAAACTACACAGTTGACTAACAAAAAATAATGAATGTGCAATTGTTATTAAAACTGAAGTTTCGGTCTTGCTTTCTAGTTTCACCTTGTACACATCACATCGTCAATTTTGTTACTAATTTGTTTATTACATGACAATAATTTTATTTATAAAAATTCATTTATATAAATGTGGTGATTTTTCCGTAATGGTTAATGCTCCCGGCACATAAACTGTTTCACGTTATTAATACGTCTTTATTCGTCTTTTTCTTCCTTCACAATCATTTCTTCTTTTTTACAGTTTGACAGACCATAGATAATCTAATCTTAACGCCGGAAACTATAGAATCCCACATAAATTTTTTTGTATAATAAATTAATCATTTATTCTCTTTTGGTTTAATTCCGTATGTGGATACAATAGTTTATTACATGTAACTATTGTTACACACATGTACCAGATTTCTAAAAATGAATCATAAAACAACTTCCTCGTTGACTTATTAACATTTAAGTAGTCCTTTACAGCACATCTCAATGCACAAAGAAATCCATCATTAATTGTGATGTACAGTACCTATATAATATATTTATTTTACTTTTATAATAATTTAATATAATAATATTCACACTAATAAATGATATTTAAAGTACCAATATCAGAATAGTTTTGGACAGAATCACTTTATGGTTTTTAAATATCATGATTAATTCCGCTGTCATGATTATATTTTTGTCTGTTTGTCGTTCTATCTGTTCGCCATTACCTCAAAAATTACTGAACGGATTATCATGCAGTTTCCTCTAAGAAACAGAGAGATTCACGAGAAATGTTTAAAAAAGATAAAATAGAAATATGATAATTGTTGATAATATCGTATATTTTGATAAAAAGTGAATCCTGGAAGCTTTCATCGCAAACAGTGCATAGTTCCTAGACATATAGCATAGCAATCATAAATTCTACTAAAACATTTGAATACCTTAAGAATGCCAAGCTTAATATTATGATCCTATACATCATGTAGTTTAAATTCAGATTTATCTTAGGAGTTATCACGAAGTAAGAACTGACGCGCGAGAAAAATCGATGGCTCCTATCACGAAGGCATAATATACTCTATACCCGTACAAAGCTACGGCAGATCGCTAATTAATAAATAGGTTTCCATTAAAAGTAGTCAAACTCAAACTCAAACTCAAAATATTCTTTATTCAATTAGACTGTTTACAGTACTTTTGAATCGTCAAATGTTTTCAAGAAGTTACCACTGATTTGGAAGTTTGCTCCTACCGAGAAGAACCAGCAAGAAACTCGGCGGCCATTGTTTTTTTTAAATATATTTTTTTTTTACAATTTGATTGATGGTTACAAATTAATCGTTGCAGCTTGGTGCGTAGCTGACTGTAGTTAAGATATGCTACTATCACTCAAATAATCTTCAATTGTATAGTAAGCTTTATGTAGTAGCATCGTTTTAAGATAATTTCTAAACTTGTGTAAAGGCAAGTCTAGATAACGTTGAGGAATTCTATTATAAAAACGAATTCAATTGAAAAAAGGTGCCTTATTATCGTTTTTTTTTTATTTCATAATTAAATAAATGTCTTAATGAGTAGTTAAAAAGTTTAATATAAATGGGACATTAACTTCACACGTCAAAAACTACATTACCGGAAAAATTAAACAATTTTAAAGGGATCTTATTTATTTTACATTATATTTGTAAACTGTTTTAGTGGCCACTGTTTCTTTATCATCTCTATGCTTTAAAATGTTCAGTAGATTGGATAGAAACAGATTAAAAAACAAGTAAGATTAAAGTCAAGATGGATTTCCATTTAACTTTTTAACGCTCAGACATGGCTCACTGTATCAAGAGAACCTTGTCTGGTTATTTGATAAGTCAAAAAAGTAAGGCAAAATTATTACATATTGGTTTTGCTTTTAGCTAAAAGGATCATTAAAGGTTACAAAATTGTTAGCATTTGATGAGCAGCTATATCAATATCAGCAACCACATTAAAAGTGAAGGTAAGTTTTTACTTTCGCTGGCGATTGTGTTCCATACTACTTCGGGAGGTTTATCCGCGTTCACGGAGGAGATGTTAAAGAGTTACGACAGACAATTAATAATTATTAAGAACATTATATTGACGCTTATTACTTAAGTTCCGAATTTATATAAATCAAGTTCATGACTCTCTAAAAATAAAAAAATACATTTTCTAAGACCTGAAGTCTTAGAAAATGTATTTTTTTCCTATACTCATGAAATAATTAACAACAAAAAAGTGTCTAATGTATAAATATTAGCATGTTATTAAGTAATTTATAAAATAGTCGTTAATTTCATATTAAAGATATTTTATCAATAAAATTTATAATTGGAAATATAATGTAGTAGTAGGCGCTACTTTCGAATATCAATCGAGAAACGAAACCAATAATAAATTAAACAGAAATTCTTAGTGAACATCATTTCTTGTTTAATTTTACATATAATTTGCAATTCAGATATCAAAGTAGCGAAATAAATACCACAGAATTTACAATTCAAGAGTAATTAATATGCCTTGAAATATGAAAAAAACAATGTTAAACGTAATTAATTTAATACATAGCATTACATATCTGTTTGATTTATGACATGTGTTAACTATCGATATTATTATATTTGTATCGTTATCATACACTAATAATGTTCTATATTCATTTGCACTTTTCAAATCACTTTTGTGAGCCAGGAAGTTGATCGGTTAATAAATAAATCATATAGGCTCGACATATAGATTCTTGTAAAAGTATATTCAGAAACATACCTGCTTTCGAGCATAGTAAACAGAAATTTATTGTAAAGTTTTGGAACTTAACTTGCGATTTGGACATCGAAATAATCGTAAATCATGAAGAAAATTGTCTGTAAGTTATGTACTGTAAACCTCTAATATGTAGTAATAAAATATATTTATAGTTTAACTATAATTACTTAGAACAGAAACATTAATTAATTAAACTTGAAAACCAAGTTGATAACAAATCATCATTGATATAGCGCAGCGAATTGAACATTAACTTACTGGCATAAAAATATTACTAAATGTACTTAAAGTAGTCATAATTTAAGCCAATCTATAAAAATCTAATATTAAAAAAAAACTAGCAAAATTTCAAAGTTATCTCCCAAATAATCTAATTTGACCCGCGTCAGTACAATGACAAACGATAATCACTGAAATCAATATAACTTGATCACATTTTTATAGAGTTTTTATTTGTTTGTATCTTATAAGTTAAATGTAGGTATTGAAGCAACTTTATCAATACCCAGAACAGAACATACAAATGGTATCGGTTTGTTCTTTGTATTCTTTTAATTCAATGACTTAATATTAAATTCAATAACAATTCGAATTTAATATTGTTTGTCAATCTATCCAAGTTATTTAACAAAGAATTCGCCTTTCACTTAGCATTCAGAACTGACACGTAGGTTAAATTTTTGTCAGACTCGGGATCAACTTACCTTGCAACGCCGTAATTGTGGTGCCCAGGAAGTGCACAGAGTAATTTTCACTGCGTTATCATGTTTCAAACAAGATTTGTACGTTGCGAAAGTGATAGTTTTCGCGTGTACATGCGCGGCGAGATGCGAATCGGTAAACGTGTCGACTGTAGATTATAGAAGCGCAACACAGGCATTCACGACGGCCACTCGACTCGTATTGGAGTGAGGTGCGTCGAAAGTGCGATTGGAGCGCGCCTCAAACTAACTTGCGCGAGCCTCTTATTACGTCAGCACGAACCCTGAGGACTTATCATCCCCTATATCCATACGCCTCTGCTCGCAAGATGTTTCTATTTAAAAAATTATTTATAGAAGCAGGCGTTACTTTGCGGAATTCCATATTACAAGCAATACAACAGAACTAACTACTTTGCTATAATCCGCACGGGTTAAGTGAATGCATGCAAAGCCAATGTGTATGAAGCAGGCAAAATCTACGCACCTTATACATGCAGGACCAGTCACCACATGCACCCCAAGGCGCAATTCACCAGCAACAACGCACACAAAAGCAGCACACACACCCACCACCACAATCTCGACGATCGTTTCGCCCCGAAACCGAAGCATCATCAGGAGAATTGGCTCCACGACAAAAATCGTACTGGCAGTACGATTTTTGTCGTGCATGTGGTGACTGGTCCTGCATGTATAAGGTGCGTAGATTTTGCCTGCTTCATACACATTGGCTTTGCATGCATTCACTTAACCCGTGCGGATTATAGCAAAGTAGTTAGTTCTGTTGTATTGCTTGATTTAAAAAATTCATACCCACGCATTTTCCTTAACAGAGTAATAATGTCCAAATCAATGAATAGCACATTTAAGATATATAATTTTCCGGACAACTTATACCGTTTTTTGCTCTATTAACAGACTACAAGTAACATTTAAAGATGTTATCAAGTAATTAATCTCCAATACCAATTTAAACTTTACATAATTAATGTAATAAAATAAATATCATATCGGCGTAGTATATAGCCTTGTATTAATAAATTAGATGCTAAGTTTAAATTCCACTATTAAGTAAATAATTATTACTAGTTAGGTAAAAATATAATATATTGATAGATGTAAGTACCATAGAATGTAAGTATAAATTTTTAGTTTCCCGATTGGATCGAATGGCGTATTTATTTTGACCGGTTTTCTTAGTGTCTAATTAAGAGCTTATAGCGGTTTAATATAAGCATACCAACACCTGCACATATACAGTAAAAAATTAAATAATAATTAGACTAAGTATTGTAGCAAAAGTAAGTATATGTCGATTGATACTTTCCTTATTATAAATAGATAAGTATTTAACGAAACTATGAACAATGACCACGTTAAGTTAAATAAATATTTTTTACTATAAATATACACAAGATCATAGTATTAAATTTAATGCCGAAACATAACCCCCACGATATCCCTAATGACAATAAAGAGCCGAATTTCATCGTAACATTTAAGCAGCCTGTAATTTTATGTTCAATATATAACCCTCTTTATTTTCCAAATCCTTGTTTATCAACGGAACTTGTCTACCAACTTATTTAACAACTAAATCCAGTCACAATATTCTCGTATAGACCTGTTGCGTCAGTCTTCTATGAATAGCAACAAGTGTTTGAACGCTGTCATAAAATAGTCCTTTTGGCAGCGGGATATTACTTATCGAAGCGTGAAATTTGTCAATCATAGTGATCAAGAATTATTTTTATTTATCCTTTTACTGTATTCCTACACTTTAAAGGCTAAATATTTTTTTTTTCGAGCAACTAGCTCTATCTAGTGTCGATATGAATAACTTTATAGTTGTATTTTTGGATCACTTGTTATCACAGCCGGGCCGTTCCAGTCTTAATTGAGGTTTGTATTATTGATACTCGGGTCTATTCATATTATGACCTTTGCAATTTATTTTTTGGTAAATAACGGAACTACATCGACCTAAACGACATACCATGAAGCTTACACTAATTAAGATCAAACTAATGGGCCCTTCATAAACTAATACCATTTATCAGAGTTGTACATTTTGTTTTTTTTTCTAACGTAGCGTATTGTTGTAATTTATTTACGTTATTTTATCATAAGATATTTTATTATAAGAATTATTCTACATTTATCTCAAATGGATTCACCATAAATGTATTGCCTTATGGCTAGAAAATACTTTTCGAGCTTTTAGACTGAATTTAACTTAAACCAACCTTAGGTGTAATTATAATGATTATCTTAAAAAAAATACATATACTAAAACAGAAATTATATAAATAATGAGATTAAAAAGTATACGCCTCACAGAATCTAATAGTTAAGTGTGACTATTGCGTATTACCGAGCTCTGATATATTTTCTGATCTAAATACTTAATGTTTTATTATTCATTAATGTAGTATATGGCATTAAGAAATTAAAAAACAAAAATTAATGTTAAGGTTTCTTAAAGTTTTGACTTTGAAATCAATTAACACGCTTCTGAATTTCCTTCAAATACTCGTTGTGGCTTCATGACGTATGGCTTGGTCAGAGTAAACTGCGGTACCGACATAAAGCCTTCCTTAAACTTTCAACTCTTAATCCAGTGTAAGGACTTATCACTATACCAAAACTAACAACGATTTACTCTTCTACTTCAACGTGAGGTAAAAGTTTGCATATATATATATTAATAGCGATGATGCGAGTATTTAGCAATAGTTAACGGTAACGGTAAAATAGTGTTATGATGGTAAAGTATTCTATAGACAGTTTACTTAACATTCCTATTTGGTTATAAAAACTATAAAATTGTAAATTTTAAGTAAAAATAATAAGCAAATCATGTTTCTGGGAAAGCTAAGAATAAAATTTTAAGTTACTTTATATAACATTTTTTAACTACGTATTTGGCAAACGATGAAAATAACTCGCGACTCGATTGCCTTACCTACACTTGGAAAAATTGTTTATTTAATTGCTTGTTCCATAATGTTCGGTGTTTCGACATGGACTAAAAAATAGACTGATGACGTACGGGCCACGGGGTGACGTAATTACAGATGTTTATACAAAAAGCCGCCTGTACTTAGGGCTCATCAGCGATTTAACCTTGAGGTTTATTTTTAGTGTCATCGGAGTCTTATAATATATTTATTACAACATTTCTTATGTTTGAAGCGAAACAAAAGTTAGATATATAAAATGATGAAATTTCTATGGACAGAACATACCTGTAACTTTTTCTTGTATAATATTTTGTTGCTATAAACACAACGGGCAATCTGATTTTTGTAGCCAACACAGTGGACAATACTTGTCCGCTGTGTTGTGTAAGTCACACTTACATTAGCGATATAAAATTTCATACATAAGTTTTTACATAGGTTTTAGGTAGAACATAAAAATTAATAAATTTGGGTGCTTTGGGGTAATTTTGATAACGGAAATATCCCGAAATTTGCCAATTACTACTATATATATAGGGTAATTACGCTATATTTTCAGATCAGTTTATACGCGTTCTATAAGATAATTAAAAATTCAATATCTGTTTGAGTTTACTGTAAACTCTCACCACTTTTATTAACTGAAATAAATATTCCAATACTTTTACTTAGCAGCTATTTCCAAAGTCCTTTTGTTCCGAAAATATTCCGATATAACATGGCATAATTACGTAAATTTTTTAAAATGGTCCTATGTGAGTTTTGACAAAAGATTTATAATTAGGTTTTTATTATCTTTATTTCAATAAAAAATTATTTTAATATCCTTTATAGTTTTACCACAATCATATTATTTCACTTGCATTTTCAGAATTATCACACAACGACGTTCAGAGGTTCTCAACATTTATCTAAGGTGCTCTGTAGTAAAACAACTTAAAATTTTAAACTTTTACAATTAATAAACCCGCCTGGTGCAGGTATAATTTTTTTAAATTATTATTTCTAATGTAATCATCAAAAGTCTTGTCAGACCAAATCCCCACTTTTCCATGATTACAATGACATTTGCTAGTCGTTCGTCATTACAAAGTGAGATAGCCCAAGTCTACTTACTTTCTCTCTACTATATTTACCTTTTATTCTACCAAATAATTTCGTCCCCGGAATATGAAAATATTTTGCAGCTACAAAAATACTAATCTCGTTAGATACGATAGCTTGAATCGCTTTATCCATATCATTTTACGTGATTGGTAAAACTTTTTTTTAATGTACATATTTGTTTTCCTCAAACAATTTATTTAGATTGATAGTTACTACTAAAAGTGAGGATGTTACAAAAACTAAACGTTTTATGACCAAAATAATGATAATTTGACTTAAAATTACTTTATTTGTTAGTGAAATGTGAGGATGGTTATTCTTTTCTCTGCTAGATAAAGCGCAAATATCTTAGTCTTTTTTTTTTTAAATCCTCACAAAATAAGGAAAAATGTGTCTGAATAATCATGTATGTACATACGTGAGTTTTTCTCATACTGGACCATTTATTGTTGATAGAATTGACAACTGGTTAATGTTTTAATGACAAATGGTTGACAATCACTGAAAACTACTATGCAACAGAAATGACGCATTTCTTTGATTCGTACTAAACATTCTAGGGGCATTTCCGAAAAAAATGATATTACGGTAGCTGGCATATCCTAACTTAAAAAATATGGCGTCGAAAACTATTATCTATCATTGACATGAACAATCATCAAGATATCTTACGAAAATTCAGAAATGCAGTGTGGCAGGATTATTGTAATAAACGAAAAATGTCCAAAAATTGGTGATACGTAAAAGTTGTGTTCATACACGCTCAGTTATTACTAGCATCTTGCCAAGACTGACAATATAAAGACGGATAATGTGCCGTTAAGAATTGTATTACGAGAGAAAAAAATATTGCCTGGTTCATCATGATTACTTTAAACGACATATTTTTTGTTATTGTTCGTATGATATTAGTGTTAAATTTGTTGTTTATAGTTACATCGGCTGTATTTATTATTCATTTTCAGGATAACGTAACAATTTAATTTAAAACTATTCATACTTAATATTATGTCATAAATAAAGTTTAAAGGTTAAAAGGTTTAAATTAATAATCATAAAATGGAGAAGTAAATTGTTTTTATGATATTATAGGTGAAATAAACATAACATCAAAACATTTTTAGAATTGAATAAACTGTCATATTTTTTTTAAATTGCTGTTTTTAATTTTAATTTTATTTTTAATTGCTGGACGTGGATCTCATTAGTGCATTGAACATTATAACTTGAGGCAAAGCCGGCACAAGACTCGACCTGGGACTCTCGGGTGGTATTACTGTTTCGATTTCTTGACTTCTCTTAATACCAATATCCTGAAACAAAATAATCATAACTGTAAAACTTTAGGTTAATTTCATTTATCAAAAGATAACAATAAGATTTGTAAATTTATAGTCTTGACACACTGAGGCTTTGTTAAGGTTTGAATGCGATGCGATATTAAGAGAAAACCAGTACTAGTCTCTATATTTTAAAATAAACAGATGACTATTACCTGTTGTTTATATTAACAGGTTATTACAATTACTTCAGATAACTAAACTCATAACGTTTATTGAACGCATCATTAATAATCACGATTTCATACTTCATATCCTGCATTCTAAATACTTATATGATTACTAGCTGACCCGCCAAACGTTGTGTTGCCATATATATTACTTCCAGGGAATTTCGAGTGTAAATACATTTGTCCAACTCTTATCACTTAGGGGTATGAAAAATAGTTAGTAGCCGATTCTCAGACCTAATGAATATGCATATAAAATTTAATAAAAATCGGTCAAGCCATTTCGGAGGAGTATGGTAACTAACATTGAGACACGAAAATTTAATTTAAAAATTCTTCGAATTGTCAATAGAGCAATAGCTTTTATAGTGTCATTAGATGTGAGCACAAAATCGTAAAAAATATGATGAGTAAACCGTCACAGTCATCAGTCATAATAGAGTAGTCTTAAAGGATGTCTGTCGTGAACCATTCAACTAAAATATAAATTAATGTAAATGATAATAACGATATCTGATAAAACATGACGCTACTTCTGCGTATTATGCTGGTATATTCTAATAAGAATAAACGTTTATAAAATTAGGCGTTACTTTGCGGAGATCCATAATACAAAAGTAATAATAAAATTATTTTGCTATAATCCGCTATAAATTGTATCGCGGATTATAGCAAAATAATTTTATTATTACTTTTGTAGAATAACGTTAATTATTTTAACGTTTACGACAAAATTTTGGACAAAACAAAACAACAATTTGAACAAGATGACGCCGTCGTTCCCCAACTAGGTGGACTGACAAAATAAGAAACTGCTGTAAATAACACACGATCGTAAGAGAGGTAATGAATCGAAACAGATGGAGACACATCATCAACTCCAGACACAACCCTGATGCTGACCACGAGATGAGCGACCGACCTTAGAGAGAGAGATTTTATACTCATTATAAAACAAAGTCTCAAAGATCTGTCTGTCTATATGTAATCGACATTCTCAAACTCTACTGAATGGATTTTTCTATGGTTTTCACCAACAGATAGTGCAATACTTCCGGATGGTTTAGGTAAATAGTACATATCGGTATTATGTAAATTGTGTTGAAGAGATCGCGCAGTTGTAACTTGGAGAGCTGGGAGCATTAGTCGCATGCGCTGTGTAAACCTGTAGAGATACGCTAAAGTAATATATTAGAGAATAGTAGATATATAAAGTATTACAAAAAAGTCCGCGATAGCATGTCTCTACCTCTCACGGTTAACTCACAATAACTACTATTATGTTCAAAATTTCAAAAATTCAGGAAAAATTTTCATTGAAGCTGTCAAAAAGGCGGATTTCACTGCGCTGATAGAGGGCGTTACTCAGTCTGGCTTTGCCACTGATTCTAGCTTTAATGTACATACAGTTCATTGCTCCAAGACATTGGCTCATGTCACTACAATGAGGCTTCCTCTAACGTTTTAAGTACGTTACTTGGTCTACCAACACTGAGTCATTGTGGCTTTTGAATATAAACAATCCAATAAATACTTAAACGTACTGATAATCGAAATTGCACCATTATAGCGACCTTAACACAGTTTGTTAGGTTCTCTGTAGTAGATATTTTAACCGAGTTTACGATTTAATAAAAGGGTGTTATGTAGTCCACGTTACATAGCGTAAGTCCAGGTCACAGTATTTGAACCTAGGGACAGTATAGATAATGTTCAAAAAGATTAAAAACCCATCGCAGCAATTGAAAGGTTCCAATATTATTAATGTTTAGAGAAATAAATGCTTCTATATATAATAATTAAAAAAATATTTTAAAATGGTAAAATAAAATTAATCATACAACATTTTCTTCAGTTCTAAAATGTTTTGATGTTATGTTTATTTCACCTATAATATCAGAAAAATTATGTACTGCTCCATTTTATAATTATTAATTTATATATAATACACCAGTTTTTTATTTCAATAAGTATTATAGATAATTACGATATTATCTATAATACTTATTTATACTCATTATAAAACAAAGTCTCAAAGATCTGTCTGTCTGTATGTAATCGACATTCTCAAACTCTACTGAATGGATTTTTGTACGGTTTTCACCAACAGATAGTGCAATACTTCCGGATGGTTTAGGTAAATAGTACATATCGGTATTATGTAAATTGTGTTGAAGAGATCGCGCAGTTGTAACTTGGAGAGCTGGGAGCATTAGTCGCATGCGCTGTGTAAACCTGTAGAGATACGCTAAAGTAATATATTAGAGAATAGTAGATATATAAAGTACTACAAAAAAGTCTGCGATAGCATGTCTCTACCTCTCACGGTTAACTCACAATAACTACTATTATGTTCAGAATTTCGAAAATTCAGGAAAAATTTTCATTGAAGCTGTCAAAAAGGCGGATTTCACTGCGCTGATAGAGGGCGTTACTCAGTCTGGCTTTGCCACTGATTCTAGCTTTAATGTACATACAGTTCATTGCTCCAAGACATTGGCTCATGTCACTACAATGAGGCTTCCTCTAACGTTTTAAGTACGTTACTTGGTCTACCAACACTGAGTCATTGTGGCTTTTGAATATAAACAATCCAATAAATACTTAAACGTACTGATAATCGAAATTGCATCATTAAAGCGACCTTAACACAGTTTGTTAGGTTCTCTGTAGTAGATATTTTAACCGAGTTTCGATTTAATAAAAGGGTGCTATGTAGTCCACGTTACATAGCGTAATTCCAGGTCACAGTTTTTGAACCTAGGGACAGTATAGATAATGTTCAAAAAGATTAAAAATCCAACCCAGCAATTGAAAGGTTCCAATATTATTCATGTTTTGAGAAATAAATGCTTTTATTTATAAATATAGAAAAATATTTTAAAATGGTAAAATAAAATTAATCATACAACAGTTTCTTCAGTTCTAAAATGTTTTGATGTTATGTTTATTTCACCTATAATATCATAAAAATAATATAGGTACTGCTCCATTTTATAATTATTAACTTTAAACTTTATTAAATATATAACAGAATATTAAAGTATCTATAATAAGTTTTAAAATAAATTGTTACCTTATCTTGAAAATGAATAGTAAATAAGACGGATGTAACTATAAACAACAAATTTAACACTAATATCGTGCAAACAATAACAAAAAATATGTTGTTTAAAGTAACCATGATTTAAGAAATTGTTTTACATTAAACTTTTGATAAATAATCAGCGGTATACTAAAGTGTATATATAGCGTGTTGAATATATCCTTTACCACACACAAATGCGTTTTATCTACAGATTGAATACTGATAAATATTCTCTAAAAGGTGTTATCATTATAGTATATTACCTGTTAACAGATCTTCTTATGCAGGATCTATAAAACTTAGCTGTACGTAAGCATTATTGTTTTTAATATTAATCATATTATTCCAATATTTGAATTGTTTGGCGTATATGATTTTAATTCAATATTCAAATAAGATAGGTATAAAGCAATCGTAGAAAAGAAAAAAGTGAAAGTGAATAACCAAATATACAATCCATTGCTACAATCAAGAACTTATGTCTTACAGAAGTATCTATCGGCTGAAGAAGAGACACAAAAGTAGTCATGATGACAACGATCTGTTCTGGTGATTGGTTGTGGTATGTACATTGTTAACATCATCTTTCACTTTCAGAAGTTCACTTTGTAATGTTCGACGAGCTGAATCAACATTCTGCGATAGTCGAAGAGGATTAAGCCGATAGAGAGGGAATGAGCAACCAACACATAAAATCTAACCCTATGCGGATTCCAAATCCATTAAGTAACAACGAACCTTCTATAAAAACTCTCGTGCCTGATGCCTTTTGTTTACTGAAGGAAGAAAAAACAAAAACACCGATAGAAAACTGGTTATCTCTGGAGCAATCGTAGGATATGTCTAACCTATCAAACTGGCATTACGGCTACGAAGTAAATCTTCGCTCCTTTCTTTCTTTTCAAAAGAAGAAAGGGAAGCCTTTGCCCAGTAGAGAGACAATAACCGACCACTAAACAAGAAAAAATGTATAGTCCACTTTACATTTAGCACTATTACTTTTGTATGATGGTTTAATAAAATAATGTTTATATGAGATAATATTCACTCGGGAGGAGACTGGATCTTGAGGCTCTGATCTGCTACAGTTCGTTAAGCCACCATTATTATTAAAATTACTTTATGAAACGACAATATCGATATATTGATGTGTGTGTTAATTTTTTTTTCTCAAGTAAGTTTATCGTAACGTTGCAACATTTACTTATTAGAGGTTTGTAACTCTTAGCATTTATTGCTCCTACACACATTTAATGCTCTTCAATAAAAACAATGGGTTGCTTATGCTATCTTATCTGATATGTTTTCCTATTACTTGCCTAGCTTATATTAACGTCCATTGAATTCACTTACTACGCTTTAATAATTAATTTTATATCAAAACTAGCTTATGCAGTCGTTATGAAGTCGCATGACTTCGTTGAAAAATTCATCTCTCAAAAACACCTCTATCTCCATATCAACGATATTTGCTTCGTTCGGACATGACAGAAACACAAATATGGAAACACGCTTACAAAAAGGGAGTAAGAAGGACAAAAAAATGTACGTTTGGACATTAAAAAATCTGGGAGAACTTTAACACGAAGATAAAATAAACAAATAAATATTTTAATTATAATTATATTCCGAAACCGTTACATGTAAAATAGATAATTAACCATTGCTTTTATTATTACATTGATTTTATCCCTACGCATTAGTTTTGAGTAATTAAATGTTTTGAAAACTGTTTAAATTATATATATTATATAAAATATATATATTTAGAGTTTATTATAAATATACTTTAAACGCCATATCTGTAGATAGATATAGCGTTTATCTATGAGTAAGTTGAAAAGATAAAATTAAAGATATTATACAGTGTCACAATGATACGGATAAGCAACTAAATATAGGTAACCAACCTGTATAAAGAAATATTAGTAAAATCAGCAGTGCTTATCTGACTACATAGTAAGATGGGTTCCGTCTCCTGTCCACAAATCTTTATTGAAAACATTCTATAGCTTATGAAATAGGTGCGTGAGAAATTTCATTGGAACCAATTTACGTTCGATACAGGTTTCTAATGTTTAAATTCTGTTCCATTCTACAATTAAAGTTGCTTCAAAGTGACTGACCAGTGTATTAACTATGTGCCTGACTCTAATATTGTCGCTTAATGAATAATGACAATTTTATGACGACACCTCGCACAGATAACGTGTAAAGTTAAAAGCAAATTCATATTCAGCACTTATAATCTTATTAAATTACATACTTTCTATACGTTTCACGTTGGCATAGCACGATTCATAGAAAACATCTAGCTTGAGATTATACCTCATAATTCCTAGTGTAATCTTCGAATAAAATGTTTCTATTATTGATAACGTCTTATAGTCTTATAGTCTTAGTAAGACTAGCTAATAAGGCAAATATTAATTTGCTCTTTTATGTAATTTGATTATGAAACACAACACAAATGATATCACAGTCATATTTTATAGTAACTATATCGAGATTTGCGTTTAATACATAGGTAATTAATTATGTTCCATTCTAATTTATTACAGGTAAATAATACTAAATGTCAATAAGGTCAATAATATCTGAATAAGAACTACGGAGAAGACAACGCTAAAATTTAGTTGTCAAATTTATTGTTGTATCTAATTTACGTGAACAAAAAACAATTTATAAACCAATTCAACCAAACTCATAAATGTATTTGGTTCTTTACTTTCAGAAAACATAAAAAAGTCTTCGAAGATAAACCAGAATTATTTTTTTATGTACAATTCATTTTATATTATTTGATATTGCTCTATTAACAAAAAAATGTATGTTACTAATAAAGATGAATATTAACGAGAAACTAAAGGCTTAATTTAGTTATATAGTAATTATAATAGGTTCTTACCTTTTTCTGATACCGCAGAGTAAATATTAATGATATACCTATAAAAAATAAATTTAGTACTAATAAAGTACAAGCTGTTATAAAAAATATGTTATTTAACATATACATTATTTTAAATGTGATAATTCGATTGATAGTGAGCAGTATGTTGAAGTGAATTTGAATACGCAAATATATAGGTAATATCTGCTGAAATGTTATCGAATTACAAGTCTGATTAGCTGTCTAAAATTAGTCATTATTTTTATTATCTATATTTTGAATTGAGTGAGTCCTTTGCACTTTAAGATTCTTGATGATTCACTATTAATATTATTCATCACCTCATTCATTATATATAAATTTAGTAACAATTAGCAGATAACATTGCGTTATTTTCATAATACATATCACAATCCTCTTTTCAAAAAATAAAAATTGAGTGAGAAATTGTAAGAAGATTGACTCCAAAATCGGAAATCTTGCGATTTTGTCGTGGAGTCTATCTCCTGAAGATGCTTCGGTTACGGAACAAGAGGATTGTTGAGATTGTGATAGTATATATGTGCAGTATTTTTGTATTGTTGTATAATTGGTGATGGGTAGTACATAAGTTTTTACGAATTCTGAATGCATCACCTATGAGAACATATAGTACACTGTAAATTTAGCATTGCATACATTTCTTTTATCGCGGATTATAAGAAAATAATATTTTCATTACTTTTGTACTATAGGCCCCCGCAACACCTAATTCTATAAATATTTTTGAAAGAAAAAACATTGTAAGTTAATCATAAAATAAGGAAAACTCTCTTACTTAAAAAGTTAAGACAGGACAACGTCTGTCGGATCAGCTAGTAATTTATAAAATCTAGATGGAATAAAAGACATTTGTTAGCAACTTGATAATAAAACGGATAATATAGCGCACAAAGTTGGCAGCTATCTTGTAAACACTAGGTGAATGTCATTACAGGGCCACGATTTCACAATCTTACCCAATATAACAAAGATATCTTCATATTAGCTTCAGTTTGTTTACGACTGAGATTATTTTAATATATTGTCTAGGTTTGTTGATTAAGTACCTACTGAAAATCAATCAACAAACCTCGACTGTCTAAGCCTCTATATATTTTTTTTGTCTTTATTATATCTTCTTTAAGTTAACATTGTGATGAACGATGGCACTGAACGCTAAATTGCTTTTTCATTACCTATTAAGAATATCGTAAAACATTTATATTTATAAATATACCCAGTTGAAGAGGGTATATATATATATATATATTATACTTTTTACCCATCTGCTTCCTCGCTTACACAAAGCATCCCGATGAGAAAAGATTAAATATAATTGTATAAAAAATATTTCCAAATTGGATAGAAAAAAATGGCCCGATCCAATTAAATCCGATTATATATAATTATTAAAAGTTCGTATCACTTTTACGAAATCTTTTATAACTTTGCTATTAGATTGATATTAGAATTAACAATGTTATAATTGTAATTTTTAATTATATTTAAAGCACTAGAATTTATTGAAACATTTTTAAATTATATCATACATTGTAACGCGTCGGACCGGACGGCGGAACGGATAGGGAAAGAATTCATACAAGTGACAGGATAGCAGTTTAATTTCACTTATACAGAGAGCATCGCGGATGGGTCCTTCACAGCATTCCAAGAATGGTTGGACCATAAGATGCATTGTTAACAATGTTGCTTAGGCTTAGTGTTCCAGTAGAATGCAAACCAAAGGAATAGGTAGGCGCTATCGATCCAACGAACATTTTGTATGGGGATTTCTTATGTAATTACAAAACCACTATATATACTATAGTGCGAAGCAAAGTACTAGTAGTGCCATCTGTTATTATAGTGAGAAAAATACGTAAACCGTGTTATTTTATTATATAATTAATTTAAAATAAATCAAATCTTATTGAAAGTTGTATTTAAATGCAAATATTTTTTTCAAGCATATCATATATATAATTTTTTCGTGCAGTTTTTATATAATTTTTTAAATGTATATGATAATATACAATAATATAGAAATCTAAAAGAATTTCATGTAATTTCTATACAATTATGTATAATTGTATACAGTTTTATATGATAATATACAATTAATTAGAAGTTGATAATTTTTGTTCTGCAGTTTATATAGAATTATATACAATACATATAATTGTATATAACTGCAAATAATTATATACATTTTATCCAATTATACACAACCTTCTATCCACTTGTATTGAATCTGTACATACTTGTATACTATTATATTACTACAATCATATATAATCATTTTTCATCGGGATATCACAACTAACAAGCCTCAAAATTATTTTATCTACTCTGATACTATAATACAAAGAATTTAAAACTGAAAACAAAATTCTTATGACAAACGTTACGTACAGAACAAAAATTAAAAATTAAAAAGTTTCATTACGATACAGGTCTTGTATGGACACCTGTATCATAATGTAACTTTTTAATCATAACGATACACCTATACAATTTCCAGCTGGACCAAGGAGGTTGAACCTCTACCTTAAAAAAAAAGGTTTCAATGAAGGGTCCGCGGCGACGCAACACGCATGCACAATCGATGTTTGCGCCTTGGCGCCAATATATCACATAAAAAATCTTTTCAATGTTTAAACGAAGTTTAGTTTTGTTTGTAAAAAAATTAGTTTTTGTGTAAAAAACATGTCTGAGAGCGGGGATAGTGGTGATTGTACACCACCAGATATTCTGAAAGCTGCGTCAAACATGACCGTGAACCTGTTGCCGACGAAATCTAGGAGCAACTATATTAAATGTTACCACGAGTTCATGGAATGGAAAATGAATATTCAGAACATCAATAATTATTACAAGTAAAAATAAATTTGTTGTTACATTCAGCGTTTTATTTGCAATATTGTTTTACGTATTATAGTATGAGAGTAGATAAAGTAGTGTATGATACTGTACATAACTTGGTCTTATAACACTCGTGTTATAAGAACCCTTATTATGCAACAGTATCATAAACTACTATAATATTCAAAATTAATTAATTAATTTCAAAACCAAAGCTCATATGAACTAGACATTCAGCCTTTTTCTGTTTGATAAATTGAAGATAACTTAAAAACACGAGTTACCATTTAATGTCTTTATCATTTGAGTATCAATATCATTACCCGAATTCGATTAGGTATACCTACAAAATATTTTCTGTAGGACTATCAATATGACTAATTTTAGCAATATATATATACAATTGCAATTATTCATAAACGGGGTAAGTTATAGGACAATTAAACACATGAGCATCCGCCCCCCAAGGTAACGTACTCGTAACTTGATACAATTGTGTTATGGGTGACAGACAACTGCTAAATATTTACATAATTTACAACAAATAGGCATTTCTTTGTGGAGATCCATAATACAAAAGTAATAACACTTAAAGTAATATCCATAACAGTAATCATTACTTTATAAATATTACTTTTGTAACCAACTAATTGGTTTTAGGAAAATAAAGCGGGTCGTGGAGAATCGACCCCCGGCCCGCGGAGCTGAAGGTAGGTTCACTGTACTGCGCAAACGGACCGTCCTTAAAAGATTTATTAAGATGATGATTTTTGATGACAAAATCACCTAATAAAAATTATAATAACAAAGTAATCATAAAGTAATATAAATAACAAGTAATAAGAAATACATATTAAGACGGTGTAAATATCGTGTGAGCGTTTAAGCATGCAAATATAATTCACCTGTATAAAAAACCTTTATAAGAACAAGCCAACGAATGCCTTACAATCCTCTCGTTTTTATTTCACTGAATTCTACAATTAATGATTCAGTATCAAAAATTTCATAGTAAAGAAATTGTACCAATTCAGATTAAAGTATACTCCTCTGTAAAACTTAGATTGAATAACAAAAGTTTTAAACAATTTCACATTTAAGGATTATATAAAGAGATTAGAAAACCTCCGACCTTTAGGACAATTAAACTTCAGGTTAAGATTAGTAAGATAAAAAGTTTTTTTTTGTTAATGATTCTGTCAATTTAGGATACGATACAAGAGCTGTAGAGTATCAATTTCCAAAATTGAAAATATCCGTAGGACATTATATTTGCTAAAAAAAAAAAAAAAGTAAAAAAGTAAATATACCCTTAAAAAATAAGTTATATTAAGTAGGTCGTAAGTACATCCTAATTTAGAATTATCTCTCGTGTTGCTCGCTAGGTTATATTTATGATTGATTAGTTTATGATTAGAACTAATAATATTTTACAAGTTAAAAGAGTTCAAACTTCTGCAACTTTACGAAGGCGTTCACTTTATATCGAGTACGATAAAAAAACCTGCATTCATACGGTTCATTGTTACCACTTAGTACTTACCAGCAGTTTGTGTTTTGGAACGCAGAGAGAAGGCAGTGTGGATATAACAACGTTTTTGTTTTTTTTTTAATTATAAAATGATGATATGCATAAAAGTATTTTTGATCGTGGCATCCGTAGCGTTAACTTTAAAGGTTTTATTTATGACTTTTTCACTTTATGTCACGCTAAAAGAGTGCTATGGAGAAAAACGGGTAAGATTCAGTGTAATAAATATATTATTGTAACGTTTATTCGTGTTGAATCACTCATTATTAAAAAGGTAAATATTTACTATAGATTTTACATCTACGTCAGCATTATTAATTCTGCAAAGCGCCTTTGATTAATTACCATCTCTGGCGCGAATTATAAAATTAAAAAGTATACCATCTCTTCTATAACTACAATATTTTGAATTAGTATATACTATATATAAACAACATAACTTTATTTAATTATTCCATTCGTATATACATACTGCCGGCATAGTTTTTAAGTGCAAATTGAAAAAAATAGCTTAACTTTATTATAAAATTTACGGGTTTTTTTATGTTTATATTAATTTACATGCATAAGGAAACAACAAAATTATTTTCAAGTATGAAAAAATTTGCATATTTCTATCTATGTAGATATTTCTTGTTTTTTTAAATTGATAACTTTTCATACGTTCAATATTTAAACTGTGTGCCTGAGTAGTTTTACCTAACTTAGGCACACACCTAACGATAGTTAGTCTGAAGCAGAATAATCCATAGATTAGATTCCAAACATGAACATAGCATTGTTATAGTTAAGCGTAATATTACAACGATGAAATTAAATCTAAACTTCTTTTTACTTTCATAGTTATTGCAGTAACTTCTTACGTAACATTTTATCTCAACATGGAATTGTCACGTTTTAAATGCAATGATTTGATTGTGATTTTATAAATAACTAGCCTTGTCAGCGGCTTCGCCCGCATAGAAATGAGCGTGTCACAAATTTTTTAGTATTTTTTGTAGTATTTTTAGAGATTTACAATTTTCGAGTACATTACTTTAGCGTATCTCTGCTGGTTTACGCAACGCACGCGACTAAAGCTCACAGCAAGCAAGTTTTTTAACAACTGTGCGATCTCTTCAACACAATTTACATAATACCGATATGTACTATTTACCTAAACTATTCGGAGGTATTGCACAATCTTTTGGTGAAAACCGCACAAAAATCCGTTCAGTAGATTTTGAGAAAATCGATTACATACAGACAGACAGCTTTTTAGGACTTTGTTTTATAATAAGTATAGATATACAATTACTGGTACCCGCAACTTTAATAACGTAATTGAAAATTTGTTTTACACATTTCTCTCAGATGTTTTTGACAACTTAAATAGCCGTATGTACATGTATTTGAGATGTAAACAGCCAGACACCTCTCCTTTACAGAGAACGACTGAAATTTAAACCCACCAAGCTGCGAATGCGAAATTGCAGGATGAACATTTCCCAGAATTCCCCAAAGATGTGCCATTTTTCTTTACCTTAATCCGCATATAGAACTGTAAATGTAAATAAAGCACCCCTGATTTCAGTTGCTTCTACCTACATCCCAGTTAGGTCCGACCATCGAAAAAACAGGCGTCCAAAAAGCGTGTTGTATGACCCCGACGATCAAATAACGATCGCCAACACAGAAACACGTAATACACACACACAGCGTCTTCGCCGGCGAAGACGAGGTCCCAGTTTTCTGACGTCGGTCGGTCGTGGCTTCTCGCCACACTTCCGACGCCGCAATGACTAATCTAAGTCAAACCATGAACCCTCCACTACGCGTCGCCCTAAGCCGTGGTCCGGCCTCACAGGAGACACCCTTAGGACGACGTTCCCCGACTTAAGTAGAGCTTCTGCGCTCTACTCCCTGCATTTCGCAACTTCGGCGATGCTTCTGCGCTCGCCCGTCCCGCCTGGTGACGCTGTAAAAGCCATTAGGGCAAACAGCATACAGTCAGTTCGAAAAAAAATAAATAAATAAATAAACAAAGCAGCTAGATATTTTATAGTAAACTCATTGGTAATTACGTGGCTCAGGGTTTGAGGGCAGACAGATACGTTCAGTCATCACGATTATACATTAGTTGTGTAATCGGTACAAATGAAGGCTGAAATATCTACATAGTTATTACACTTAGAGTCTGGGAGCCATAGGCAGGCCTGTAATTGATAGAGTCACAATAAGTAATGATAGGAAAGATGACTCGTATACTACATCTTTGTCTAATCACACATACAAAAGAGAGACAGATAGATAAACCGTCTTTTTCTTTCGTGTAATATGTCACATTTTAGGCAGGTATCCCTACTCTTAGTTTAATAACTATGAATTTTCCATTACTTCACGTTGACAAAATGTCGTAGAATAGAAATAGCGATAACGATACTTGCATACAACGGGAGGAACAAAATAAAGTAAACGTCGATCACTGTCTATCACTTGGTATCGTGAAAGCTCTAGGTACTTGTTCGCATGGGTATTTGTGTTGCTATGGCGTATTTAAAACAAATTTACCAGTTATACTTTCTATTTATTTCTGAATATTTCTGTTTCATCTTACGGTATTTCTACCACCTCGTTTAATTAGGTACCACAGTAGTACCTATATTTTTTTTATCCTATTTAACAATGATTTGTAATCTCTTGAGTTTTTTATTTAAAAAAATAGGCTGTAAAATATAAAGAACTCGCTATCCGGCCACGCGTTGCCATGGCTCATTGTGGTTTCGAATTCCCCTCCCCGAAATAGAACTCAACAGTTAAAAAAGCTCCGATCGCCAACAAACCTTGCAGGATAGGTCATTCTAAAGATTCGACTGAAAATCTCATTAATATCGGTCCAGCCGTTTCGAAGTCTATAAAGGACATGCAGAGAAGAATTTATTTTTATATATTAGAAGATAATTATTTATTTGTCATCTCAGACTTAAAACACATTATTAATGTTGTTTGTTTGTTGCAGAACACTTTACAAAACAAGCAAGAGAAAAACAACGTAATATCCATTTGGAAACAGGTTTCGCGACTTTTTATGCCCAAGTTATCGCATTGTCCAAATGCAAGCGGTGGAAATAGTATTAAATTATGATTTTTTGGTGTTTTTTTTTATTGAAACCATAGTTATTAGACTATCCTTCCCTACTAATCGAATTTTATCAGTGTGCGTGTTTGTTTGTACCACTGTAACGTCCATTACAACTGCTTGATGGATTTGTACTAAATTTGTTGCAAAATAGAACACAAAGCATCTGTACTAAAATACTAAGGGTATAGTCTACAAAAAATATACTTAACACATTTTTATCAGTAATATCCATAGTGTTTTCTTTTTAGTTGATTATCGAAGGAAGCAAAATTTTATTGATTAATTGCAATTATCAATTAGACACTTTAGAGTTAGAGTTTTAATAGAAAAACTTATTGGCAAAAATAATGAACAAAGTCAAAAAAAAATCTGAAAAATAGTAAAATATTTATAAATAATTGCCAACAATATTTTTGGGCAGTTTTCATAAATTTAGGACAATTGTGAGAAATAATGAAACTTGTAATGAACATTTCTATATTGCATAAAAACTTCCATAGTTAACACTGGGGTAAATACTTAAAAACCAGAGAAGTTAAACAGATAAATAAGTCAATCTAAAAACAATATTTACATTTATTCATTATATTTAATAACTTGTAAAAAATTGATATCTCTTGAATAAGTTGCCCATTTCACTGTCTTCTTTTCTATATTCATCTTTATATTCCACTCTTTACAACTAAATGCTTGTTGTATCACCGTTCTGTTAAATGAATGCACATGGGGATGATTCATATAGTCTTCTATGCCCATCCATTTGCAATCCTTTACTTCCCTATTCGACAAATGTATTTTCTCTGACAACGCTTTCATCATTAAAAGAAAATAAATATCTGAATTGCCATACATCATATTATGGCTATGCCTGAATGTGATTAGAGATAAAAAATCTGATTCAACACCAGTTTCCTCTTTCACTTCTCTTGTAGCTGCTGTTACTATGTCTTCTCCTGATGGAACATATAATAGTTATCAATATATTATGCTATGAAACAATTTTCCCCTCCTCCCCAAAGTAAATATCAATGAGCATATCAACATAAACAAGTACTTAACATATAATAGGGGTATAAATATATATATTTATCATTGCAGTAGCATCATACCATTACTTTAAATAATGGCCTTTTAACAGATTTTTTTTCGGCAAAAAAAAACTTTCCCATTGCTGGGTTCCTAATGACATGAGACCATTCACATTATAATATGGATATAAATTCTTACAGACAATCTAAGGTAACCATCTAGGGTAACCATCCCCCAATTAATTTGGTAAAAAAACATTAATATAATTATTTTTTTATATAAAATTTATGCATTTACTACAATCCTTGCCTAAAGAATTAACTTTATTAAATATTTTTTTCTGTTCAAATATATTTTATCAAAACTACAAACATTATTATCTACATCACATGTAAATGTACAATAAATGTTGAAATTAATTTTTATGAAAATGATGAAAATTATATATATAGTCTAAACATAATATTCAGCATGCAAAAAACAGTGTCATCAGCTTATGGAGTGAAATTTATAGACCTTATTACCTTTTTCTACATATCCACCAGGTAATTTCCAATGGGGATATTCATAATGCTTCTCTGATACAGCCAACATTTGGTTTTTGTCATTTATCACTAAAGCTCCAACTCCAACATTTGTATGACAGGCTGGAGGCAGATTCGGGTCTAGCTCTATTGGCAGCCATTTATACATCATAACAAAATCATCTCTGGCATGGTGAAAATTAAAACCATTCTAAGAATACCAAATTCAAGAAAACAACTTATACAATCAAATGAAAATAACTCAATAAAGCAACAACAGTTAAATAAATAACTATGCTTCAATAATTAAATTTAGATCAAGTCCCTTTGTAGGTCTTTATATTTTTATTTTTAGTTTGTAAATCCAATATGAATTTCAGTAATATTATTAATATTAAACATATAAATTATGAAGTACTTACTTGGGCCAATAATGGAACATAAACAGAGTCTTCTATATGAACTTTGAACCATATACACTTTCTACCTTCTAGGGCCCATTTTTCCAAGGATTCTATAATCGTACAATTAAGCCATAAATTTAATGTAGTTAAATCTTCAAGAAAACTTTCTACGTCAAAAAATAGTATTTATATGTTGTATAAAAATAGTACGAACAAATTATATTTTTCTTGAGAAAACGATTGCTTACCTCTTAACGTTTCAATGAATATTTCTTTTGTGTATTTAATGGAAGCAGAATCAACAGTAATACCCTTAAATCTATCTTTTTCTCCTAAAAAAACTTGTAGTGAAGGATATTTATTTGACCCCGAAAATTGCCTACAAATTACCATTAGTACGTATTAAAAATTAACATTAACAAAATAAAGTATTTATGTACAAAAATTTTACCCTTTTATAACTAAGCTCACCTAGAATATCTTACGTATCGCATTATTCGTATATTAAACACATACTGCATAATTGCATACATTTTATATTCTAATCATTTATCATTCTAATATTTTAGTGATAATCTATTCTATTGTATTTACTTAGCCTTGTGTAGTTCGCGAACGAACTAGTTCGAAAGAATCACTCCCACAGACGAACCACGGCAATCAAGTCCCATATTTCCCGCTTCATCGTTCGTTAGTTCGTGATTCATGAGTCGTGATTTGGTACAGAATCAAGAAAGATGACGTCAACCGAACTCATGTTACAAAAGTAATAATAAAATTATTTTGCTATAATCCGCGATACAGTAAATAGAAAATATATATAGTGCTAAATGTATAGTGGACTATTACGTTTCTTCATACCCTTTACATGCAGGATTTGTAAAAACACATGCACAAACCTCCACCACTTCAACCACAATACACAAGCACTACACACGTTCACTATCACAAACTTAACAATCGTTTCTATCTCCTTATGATGCTTCGGTTGCGGGGCGCAACCCTGCCCCATCTGCCCCTGCGCGAGGAGCAGCATGGATTCCGCAACGACCACTCGACGACGCTCCAGCTGGCGAGGGTGATCAACCATCTGGCCAGTGAGCGGAACCGAGGCCGCTACACCGTCGGGGTCTTTCTCTATATCGAGAAGGCTTTCGACCGCGTGTGGCACGCCGGGCTCCTGGCCAAGATCATCGATACCACTATGCTGCCCGCTTATGTGCGAGTGCTGGCGTCGTTCCCACACGGTCGTAGCTTCTACGTGGCAGTGGCCGAATCCCAGCCACGCGCCATCCGTGCCGGAGTACCCCAGGGCAGCTGTATATCGCCGCGCTTATACGCGGCGTATACGGATGACATCCCTACCTTGCGCGACCACCTGCAGGAGGGAGTGGATGACGTGCTGTTGTCGCTCTACGCCGACGACAGCGCGTATTTCGCGTCGTCCTACAAGCAAATCGTCGCCATGCAGCGTGTGCTGGACTTGTTGCCGGAATGGCTGGACAAGTGGAGGATGTCCGTCAACGTCGGAAAGACGGCCGCTCTGCTGACCAGTCGCTCCGTGCCGCTACGCCAACCCACTCTGCGAGGCCAGGACGTAGAGTGGAAGACCACAGTAAGGTTCTTGGGATGAGTCACACCGTGGGCCAAGCTGCTGCTGCCAGGTCCAAGCACCACGCCCCGTTTCACATCCCACCTGCCCGTCAACACCAAGCTGAGGGTCTACGGTGCCTACGTCCGCTCGCGCTTGACGTATGCGGCACCCGCCTGGTACGCGCTTTGCTCGGCTTACCGGAGGCGAAGGCTACAAGTCCAGCAGAATCGATGCCTGCGATTGATTGTAGGAGCCCCGAGATATGTGCGGAACGACGTCGTGCACAGGGATACCAAGATGCCGACCGTGGAGGAGTTTGTTCGTCGCTTAGCGCGTCGACTGTTCGCGCGAGCGAGCAGCAGCGCGAGGAGCACCCCGGGCAAAGAGGTTCGCCTCGAGGCCCGTACCCCGGCACCCTCACAGGGTACCTAGAAGACCCGGATAGATTGTTGTCTCGCTCATAATCGCAAGGAACCCGTATCTGCCGCTCGCTCATCGAGTTTATGCCGTGATTACTGACTATTAGGGATGTCAAAAAATAATCGATTATTTAAACAAATTAAACCGATCTTTAATGAGAAATGTTTTTAAATATTAAAAATCGATTTTTTATGGATTATATTATATATTGTTTTTTTTTCTTTTTTTACCTTTTTTTTCCTGTTTTTTAAGATTAGAAATGTGGTGTTGGATGAAACCAATGTAGCCAAAAAACACATATTAGTCAATTTTGCAAACAGTGCATCTGTTAATTTTTATTCGTAGTTGTCCACTTTAATTAGTCTTTATTCTAATTATTCTTAAAAAGCAAAAATTTGAAGTAATCAGAAAAAAACGACTATTAAATAATCGTTTATTTCCTTTCGAGTTAATAGATCTACAAATCGATTTATTTAGCATATAGAAAAATCTATTATTTATTAATCGATCTAGCTAGGTTTTCTTTTTAGAAAACATTTTATTTCTGCCTAGAAAAAACTGCTACAATATAAATAGAATAGAAATATTCTATAAAAATCAAAATGGATTATTTTATTTTACGTATAATATATATATATAGAATTTATATTTTGTGAAATATATAAATAAATATTTAAACATAAGGTTTACTTGACTATTTTCCAAATTAAATATAAATATAAAAGGGTCCTTTAATCACTACCTAAAAGATATATGTTATAAAAATTTATAGCTTTATGCTATTTTTAGTGCTATAATTTTTAATTAAATTTACAGTTTTCAAGAATCTTGTCATAGCAAGAGCAGTATCAAACAAGCGAATCAACTACCATAAAATATTTCAATATTAGGCAGATCGTTAGGTAATTATAAAACGGCTCTTGCGGTGAAGAGTCGAGAATTTTTAACGACACACAAATCGCGAACGAACGAACGAAAAGAATCACCTAGTTGGTTTAGGCGCGAAGAATCAAAGGAATCATTCTCAGCTGCGTACGGTTACGCCCTAGACTAGATTATTTAGTATCCTATGATTTTAATTTCTAAAATCTAAATTTTAACCACAGAGGGATATCAATTGATTACTATCTTATTTTATTGCAATAATCGATTATTTTAACATTATAAATCGATTTTTTAATCGATTATGTAAATACCCGGTTTTTAATAATTTTTTACCCTCTTTTTCTAATCTAGTAAGATAAAATATTCGTTGTTGGATGAAACCAATCTAGCCCAAAAACGCATTTTAATTGAATTTTGCAAACGCTTATCTGTTTTTTTTATTCATAGTTGACTACTTTATTATTATTATCTTTCTTTATGGCCTGTACAGCGCAAATTAGGCGCAAATCACTCTGATTTATCACTTTATTAGCCTTTATTATAATCATTAAAATAAAAAGCAAATTTTAAAATAGTCAGAAAAAAAGATTATTAAATAATCATTTTTTTTTCGTTTCGAGATAATCGATTTTTTATAAATCGATTTATTTTGAATGGACAATAATCGATTAATATATTAAAATGATAATAACTCTATGAATACGAAATTAAACTATTAATAATCAGCTAATTGCAAAGTTATTCGATATATACCGTCTCTTTTAGGATTATTTCTTAAAGCTATTGTCTGAGTCCGATATTTTATTTGACACGTCAATTATTTTAAGTAATTAGTCTGTAATGTAAATTATCTTGTAGTCAATAGTCATAAAATTTATCTGAAATTTACTAAAAAAAAATCGAAATAGATTGTTCTGAAAAAATAATAATGGCAAGCCGGGGAGAAAGAGGAGTATCACGGGTTTTAAACAAATTAGAAGCTTCTATTACGTCTGGTCAATATTATGAAGCCCATCAAATGTACAGAACACTTTATTTCAGGTATTAACCAAAACTTCATGCGACTGTTGTGTATACACCTTGAATTAAGTCATAGCTATTGAACTCCTTTCAGGTATTTAATTCAAAAGAAGTATCCTGAATTACTAGGTTTATTGTATAAAGGATCGACACTTTTATTACAACACGAACAACAAGGCAGTGGTGCTGATTTAGCTATACTTTTAATAGAAGTTTTAGCTAAATCCGAAACCAAGCCTTGTGAAGAATGGATAGAAAAAATAGCAAAATTGTTTGGAATGATGAATTTCAGTATTCCTGAACGTGAAATGTTTCTAACAAATTCTATCAAATGGTCAATGGATAGTAACAAAAAGGGCCACCCACTGCTCCACAAGGTAAATATTTACTTTTAAAAGTAGTTAAGGCTTATCACAGTGTCTATAACTTACTTCATATCAGATTTAACAAATGCATACCATGAAAGCATTTTGCATCAGTTTGTCAAAGTTGTAAGTAATTTCCATTATAGCTGTTGTCTTTCAGATAAATGGCCAAAATCAAAAAAGGTAATTTTAATATTGGTTACACTATCTATTTTAATATTTAGGAAATGGTAATGTATAGTTTGTATTGTTTTATATGAAAATTTCTAAATATTTTACACTGCATATCCTTCAGTCAAAAAGACGATTATCAAGGCTTGTTACTGTAACTACAATGCTTGTTTTGACAAAAAAATATAATACTTAGCTATCCTTTCCTTCATGTTACCCTTAAAAATAGTAATGAAATCATAATATTAAATTTTACAATTATTAGTAGCATGTCTCATTTACACACTATTACAAATGTGTATAAAAAATTATATTGACTGTGACTGAATTAAAATTCATTTGTGTAATCTAGTTGACAAACCAAAATTTCTGAAAATCATGCCTTCAAATTAGAAAGTCTATAAGATAAATTTTATAGAATATATTTTGACTACTGGTTTATAAATCCTTTATAGGTTATTTTGTATATTAGAATTGTTTGAGATATATTAAAGATAGTATATGTTTTTTTACTATTTTAATATTATTATATTTTTATCAATCTTTAAATATAAAAAAAATTATTTCCAGAAAATAGCTGAAGTTTATTGGCAAGAAAAGAAATATACATCAGCACATAGACACTTCCTACACTCAAGTGATGGAGCAGCTTATGCTAAAATGTTAATTGAATTACATACAACAAAAGGTCTTAAAACAGAGATAGATTTATTTATTACCCAAGCAGTCCTACAATGTCTTTGCTTGCGTAATATGCAGATGGCTACAGATGCATTTAATAAGTATACAGGATCACACCCTACAATAAAAAATGACAAAGGTCCACCTTACCTCTTTCCTTTACTGAATTTTCTATGGTTTCTTTTAAGAGCTGTAGAACAGTAAGTATTTTAAACAATTTCTTTAATATCTGGTTCATATGTAAAGTTAAAATTTGTTCACAAAATAACATATTAACTTTATTTAACTCTTTCAAGTCTAAATTTATTCACAAAATAACATATTAACTTTATTTAACCTTTTCAAGTTTATACAGTTTTTAATAAATTGATCTGTATTTTGTTATAAAATAACAACCACCTCTTAAAAAAGTGCCAGTAAGAGATTGCTCATAGCAATGATGTCACCTTTGCATACCTTAAATTTTCACAAAATTATATGGTTTTTAAATATTTTTTGTTTTTTTAAATGTGCAAAAGAAATTTCAATTAATCATAGATTTAAAGTGAACATAATTCATGTTTTTCATAGCATAAAAACTAATGAAAAATTAATTCAAAATATATTTTAAATCAAAATACAGTAAAATGATTATTCTAATTTTCAGGAAACATGTGATCCAATTTAAAATACTAAGAAACTGTTATTCTATAAGTATAAACAGAGATCCAAATTACTCAGTGTATTTAGACACAATTGGCCGTATTTGGTTTGGAATAGAAATTCCAAAAGATAACAGGAATTCTAATTCTGTATTTGGTGGACTTCTTAAATCAATCATAGGAGATGTAGATGTTGATACTTCAGATGATGAAGGAGATACTTTGACGAATTGTGCACCTATCCCTGAGTTGGATTAAAGAGTGATTATATAATAATACATAATATAAAAAAATAGGTATAATTTGTAATAAATATACTGCAATAAGGATCTTTATTCAATAAGGAATTTATTCAGTTCTGGGATTCAGGTATGCTCAAATGACAATTAAATTATTTTGGATTTAAAATTACATCATTTATATTTCATTGTAATATATCTTATAATACTGTACCATAAGAATATAGATAAATCAAGGATCTTAATCAAGCACTGATTATTATTTTTAATAATATAACTCATGATACCTTGAATATGTAAGTATTTTTGTCATATGGTGAAACATAATATACTTGTTCTACAAACTTGTTGTTCTTGTGTTGTTCTTGTTGCACCAAAATAAACAGAAATTTTCACTTGGAGGCCATAAATTTTCTTATTCATGCTTACAGCCTGCTAAGCTAATAAAAACAGTGATGAAAAATAGTTATCTAAAATCCTTGCAGCCATTTTCGATTTATCAAGAGGATGGAGTTAGGCCTCTTGGTCAATACTTTATTTGCCAGAATATGCAAATGACACTGAATATTGTGTCAGCGAACAGCGAATCAAATATACTTTTTTACGATGACAAAAAGTATGTGAACAAGAGGTCTTCTGCCAGAACATTTTGTTCACACTTGTGGTACAGAAGTAGAATTGATTGGTTGTGGTCTTTTCTGTATTTAAAAGAGGTTTTCAAATATACTTGAGTTGTTTATACACTTTAATTTTTTTATTATAAATCAGTTTAGCAACAGTTATGCTGGCTAAACAGGTCTTATCGGTTCTAAGATGAAAAATTATTCCTCATATTTTGATCCATTCACATTGAAAGAAAGAAAAGAAAAAAAAAGACTATTCATGCTACATTGCTAATACATATGTATTTTTTTTGTAATCATCTTTCCTTGTAAAGATTGTATATACCTAAGCACAAAGAATCAGATATAATTTTATAAAATTAACGAATATAAGAATACTAATAAGATCAATTCAATAACTCCTCAATATTTCATCTTTGCATCCTGAAACCTGTATCATCTAAATGTAATTTAATTTTACAACGTTTGAGGAGTTTTAAAAGTCAATTATAGAAATTTTAGTATAGATTCTGTATCCGAACTATATTCCTATAGAGGTCTGATTCTACCCTATTTTTCTTTTTCTATTCTCCTTAATATAATTCTACAAATTATAATTTAATGTTTTCTGTTTAATATTAAAATAAATGTTTTTAACCACTGTGATCACTGATGTACTAAACACTAAATACGTAAGTACATAATTGTAATGCTAATAGTAAGTTATCTAGGTGAAGAAAGCCGCGTTACGTAGTTTCATATCGAAATATACAAACAGTGTTTAAATGTTACTATTTTTTTAATGTATTGTTCATTCTTTTATCATGCCCTCAATACTTTCAGTGTATACAAATTTGTCTATCATATTTAATGTATATAAATTATACATTACTCTAATAATAAATTCATTCATGTGTTCAATTTTTATTTAAATATACATTTACAATTCAATCTGGACTTTATCTTTCTTGATAATTAATATGTTATTATAAAAGATACATTGTTACGAATGGACCTATCTGACACTCTTTGCAAGTATTAATATTTGGAAAAGGAAGTTTATCGAAAATAAATTACAATTTAATAACGCATATTATTTTTGAAATTTTGAACGAGTCAGTCCAATTATTAAGTTTTGATTAACAACTAAAGTTAAACTGAAGTTTTTATAGATTTTATTAACATGATTTTTTTATCGTAAAATTAAATAAAACCTATCTATCTATTTGCCATTAATAATCAAAAAATAATACTACGTAATATGAAACAAAGTCGCCAACCATGGTTGTATGTCAGTTCGCGATAAACTCAAACTAGAGAGTACCCGATTTTGATGTGGTTTTTGTGAAGTAGTTGAAATATGTCGGTAATTCAGCCCCGTTTTGACCCACAGTGCAGTGTATGGGTGCAATGCCAAAATATATGATAACTAGCAATGCCCCGCGGTATCACCCGCGTCCATACCGATCTCGTGGTAGTGGAAAGTCTACGAAGTCGGACTATAGATTTATTTGTTGATTATTTAATTTAAAAAAAATGGGTATCATTAGTATTCTTGGGATAAGAGCTAACTCACCAAATGCAGGCCCTGCTATAACGGTCGCTACAATGAATTTGTTATGGAATTATTTTCTTTCGATTTGTATTCTTAAATTCGTAATATCTTTTGATTGGGACGTCGGATTTTAATAATTTAAAAAGTATTTTACAGATATTGAAATAGTTTTTAATAAAATATAATTTAATGGGATAAGGATTAATACAGAGATATGAATAAAATGGTTATTATTGTCGGCAATTTTATCAACTTTTACAATGTGAAAAAGTAGTTATATTGGTATAACTATAATAGTTAGACATATGGTATCGCGACTTATTTGTGGATATTGATATGTTCTATAATACTGTAGAACATTTTTTTGTTCTATCCTCAATAGTTTCCGCAGCGCACGTGATGAAAGATGTTTACGACTAAATTTTTCCCAACTTATTACAATTTTGTTAGAGATCACTATTTTTTTTTTAAATTTCATATAGCCTATGTAGCTCAGTGAAGAAACAGCTTTCCAATAGTGAAAGAATTTTTGAAATAGGTCGAGTAGTTTTTGCTTGAAAACATTATAAACAAACATATCAATCTTTCCTCTTTATAATATTAGTATAAATATAGAAGTATAGATGGGGGGAAGGGATTTGGGGCGCCAGAGCACTACTTGCGACCAGGCGCCCGTTATACTTAAGAAGAGCTTGCGACAATTGTTAATAATAGAAAAAATGTTTTGGAGCCTTCATCTTAAACTGCCAAGGCATTTAATATAACCAAAGTAGGATTATGCCTCTATTATAAGGTTGACAGAGAAGTCCGCGATGTCTTATACATATCTAACAGATATTTTAGATATGTATATGCCATTAAGGATAGATTACTAATTTTTTTATATGACCGCTTGTGATGCTTTAATGGAAAAGCTATATAGCCGTCTAAATAACGCAATAAAAGTATTAATTTCCACCACATTAAATACGTAAGTAATTAAATAAAGTGGCCGAAAGCATTTAGATGAGAAAGGCAGAGGACAGGGTGGCGGCCCTCTCTTGAAAGGGCCGCCACCCTGTCCACTGCAGGATTGCAGTGGACGTCCATAGGATAATGATGAAGACATGTGATGGGAGTTGTCGTAAAATTTAAACAAACGTTTGCAATTAATGTTAACGGGGTTATAACCAAGGTTCATGTTAGACCAACGTTAATAAGCAATATTACCGTGTAAAAGTACTAATAAAAATTATTTTGCTATAATCCGCGATACAATAAATAGAAAATAAATATAGTGCTAAATGTATAGTGGACTGTCCGTTTTTTCATACCCGATACATGCAGGATTCGTAAAAATACATGCACAAACCTTCACCACTGCCACCACAATACACAAGCACTACACACGTTCATTATCACAAACTCAACAATCGTGTCGCCCCGCAACCGAAGCATCATCAGGAGATACGACAAAATCGCGCGATTTTGTTGCGAAGGGACAGATGCTGTACATGAGATTCAGAAAACTAATGAATTATAAATTATAAAAAAAATAAACAAATTAAAATAGCAAATAAATATATTTAAAATCTTTTAACAAGGTATCATTGTCAAGCTACAAGTCGTCTACAACAAATGAAGTAATATATCTAGACCAATTCCCCACTTTAACATTACTTTTGAGAAGATTAAACTTTATTTTATGTTTCTCTTTTAATTCTAAAGCCTGTTTCACAATGAAGCGATTGAATTCATGTGCATGTGGATGATTGAGATATTCATTTACTTTCATCCACTGACATTCGCTTATTTCTACTTCTGATTTTGATATTTCCGTTGAGATGGCCTTCAACATAACCACTATGTAAATATCTGAGTTACCAAACGTTGCATTGTGTGTGTGCCTTAAAGTGACCATTGATTGAAAAACAGCATCAACACCAGTTTCTTCTTTGACCTCTCGGATAGCAGCATCTTTGATATCTTCTCCTGAAACAATTTTTTTTAATTGTGAATTTAAATTGTTGGTTCTTCGAGCTTGAGTGTGTATTTGTAGTTAATTATGTATTTAAACTTATATATGTAGTTTATCTACCAGTTGTCCGTCACCCATAACACAAGTATTAGGTTACTTACTTTGGGGATGGACAACAGTGTTAGTGAAATATATATATATAAAAATTGCTTATTACTAATAATACGTATTATTAAATAACTGCTTGACTGTTAACAAACAATAAACAAAAAACTAGTTTACGAATTTTTATCCGGTTTTCACCATTAGACAAAGTGATTCGCGGAAGTTTTAGTGTAATTTGTATATATGTAATGTATTTGTATATAAAATAGCTATAATTTAAAATTGTTTTTTTTAAATGTTACGAATAAATTATAAAATAAATAACCTCTTTCGACATATCCACCAGGTAGTTTCCAATGTGCATACTCAAAATGCTTTTCCGTCACAACCAGTATTTCGTTGTCATCATTGAAGACCAATCCCCCTACTCCTAAATTAGTATGGCAAGCAGGTGGCAAGTTAGCCGTCCTATTCTTTGGAAGCCATTTATACATCATCACAAAATTGTCTCGTGAATGATGAAAATTAAATCCTTCCTAAAATTTAAATAAACCCATACTTATTATAAAACAAAGTCCCAAAAAACTGTCTGTCTGTATGTAATTGGTTTTCTTAAAATCTTCTGAACGGATTTGTGTACGGTTTTTAACAAAAGTTAGTGCAATACTTCCGGATGGTTAAGTTTAATATTACATATCGATATTATGTAAATTATGTTGAAGAGCTCGCGCAGTTGTTAATAAAACTTGATTGCTGGGATCTTTAGTCGCGT
This sequence comes from Morpho deidamia, assembly GCA_947086505.1. Classification (NCBI taxonomy): domain Eukaryota; kingdom Metazoa; phylum Arthropoda; class Insecta; order Lepidoptera; family Nymphalidae; genus Morpho; species Morpho deidamia. Next base: position 8,151,613 of record CAMTZC010000007.1, on the reverse strand, counting down.
GCGCTGCGTAAACCAGCAGAGATACGCTGAAGTAATGTACTAGAGAATTATAGATCTATAAAAATACTACAAAAAAAGTCTGCGATAGCATCTCTTATGGCTAACTCACAATAACTACTTTTGTTTTGAATTTGAATTCTAGAAAAAATTGATGACACGCTAATTTCCACGCGGGCGAAGCCACTGGCGCAGCTAGTAATTTATAAAATTAGGCGTTACTTTGCGGAGATCTATAAAAAAAAGTAATATTGAACTTATTTCGCTATAATCCGCGATTGAGTAATTAGAAAACATAAAAGCTCTGCGCTTGTGTATTGTGGTGATGGTGGTTTGTGAATATGTTTTTACGAATTCTGCATGTATCAGGTATGAAAACGGATAATCCACTCAACATTTAGCATTATATAATTAATATATATATAGTCTATTTTTATAGCAAAATAATTTCATTATTACTTTGGTAAATTTCAACCAAAGGCAATAAAATCATACTTTTGTAAATAATTTAAAGATCCTAAATATTAACAAATAAGGAAAACTATATTCTACATTCAGCTTTAGATAATCACCATGAAGCTTAAGTTGTAAGTTATGCTGGGCAATCTTAACAGAGTATATTAACAAGGGGGCCTTAAAAGGAACATCATGCACTGGAGGGAAATTAAGTCACTCACATGTTCCACTCCACTTAGTCACACTTCAATTATATATAGGTCTAGTTTTGAAAAAGCAGTCAGTGTCAGGTAGCATTTGGAATGTTAAATTAAGATTTTATAGTGTACAATCCTCAACACCAGTCCTCATTTCAAAACTTGGTTTCCAACTATTGGATTAAAAAACGCTGTCTCTTCCAGTGTTATGACAGCAGGTTATGCTTTGGAGTATATATATATGATCAATTCAAAAACTTTGCACAGCAGCACAAGATTGTCTTAAAATCCCTTGATCAGTCATATATCTAGAAAAATTTCCATCAGTTTAAAAATAGCTCAGCTCTATAATTGTTTTTATAGAGTTTTATGATGCCTTAGCCTAGAAGTGGTGTGGCAAATGCATAAACTTCTCGATATATTCGAGAACTTCTTCAGAAAGATAACAATTAACTGCTATTGACAGATCTCTAAAAATTCAGACGAGAGCATATTTTATAAAGGATTATTTTCAAGTGGGATCACTTGACCAGGCAACTATCTCTTGCAATTGGTTAATGGTTTACCACAAAGATAGAGCTCATAACAAAACTTAGATTGTACATATAATCACCATATGAGACTTTATTCATCAACATACACTCATATTACTTTATCTTTAGTACTATATATTATTGAAAATTAAATTAAATTTATCATTATCATATTCTTTACTATATTTATTTAGTAAAATATCATTACATTAGCTAGTATTGGTACCCATATTGCATCTTTGATGTGGACTTTAAACCAAATGCACCTTTTATGTTCTTCATCCCATTTTCTTAACGAATCTGAAATAATAACAACCAAAACATATGTATTCGAAAATTTGAACGAAAAATTTACCATGAAGTTTTGATTATCAATTATTATTACAAAAATAAAATATTTATAAACTGGTAAGAATTAAATATACAAACATTTATATATATTTCATTAATTTATTACTCTAATGTAATATATTACATTTAGTAATTTTGAACTAGAACAATAAAAGCTTTTGTTTGTTTCGTTTAAAAACTTATTGCATAAACAGAATTGTAAATCAGTTCTAATGTGTGATGATAATATTCATTATCCTATAATATGTACAGAAAAACAATGAAACTTGCATATGCCTAGAACTATTTATCTTTGTATAACATATATAATAAAAAATTATTGTACTTAAATATTCATGAAGATGGAAACCAGTTTATTTCTGTTCACGTTGAATTACTTTTTCTAGCGAGATAAATTAGTCTACAAATTAATCTCTCATTAACATATTATTGATATCAAAGCCAAGAAAGCCTATTATACCGTGGAGGCTTACATTGAGGATAAGGATGTGTGGATATAGGTGCACTTCTACCCTGTACAAGACAGTAATAAATAAATGTAACTAGTTCTAAGATTTATATTTTAAAAAGAGCAACCGCCGAGTTTCTTGCTGGCTCTTCTCGGCAGGAACAGCTTTCCGAACCAGCAGTAAAGTTGACGATTCAAAAGCACTTGTTTACAAGTTTACTTGAATAAAGAATATTTGAATTTGAATTTGAATTTGAAATAATTGGACTTAATGTCAGGAAAAAAACAACGCTTACCTGTAAGTTGATTCAAAAATTGGTTTTGATCACATGGTTCGTCTTGTGAGTCCACAGTTATTCCATTGTATCTATCTAAAACTCCTTGAAATGTTTTAAAACCTGATGTCATTTCAATTGAAATTTTAATCAATGCAGTATTTAATGTAATAAAATAATTATTTCATGACATACAAAATTAAGTAGCAAGTGTAATAAGTATTTTATCTATGGAAATAGGGAACTCGATTATCTTTATCATTTATAAAATAATGACTGTCCACTTATGTTCAAGGTTTGCAAACATTAGATTAGTTATTATTGTTAGTATATTAACTGAGATAAAAGTAACGTATTGCGTTACATTTATATTATACCAATCATTTTATATTAATTAATTTAGTATTTGTTTTCTTTAAAATAATATTTTAAAATATCTAATATATATCAAAAATTTTTAACCTATGATGTTTACAGTTTAACCATAACCTACCTACCATAGATTCCATAGAGTATAGACTACTAACATATATATACCGTAGTCTTTGACTACTAAGTACTAAATAAAATAATAGAACCTATGACCGTAACGAAAATCACGGCTAAGTAACCTCATTGAATTCAACACAGGCAAACAATTGAACAATATATTATTCAGTTCATTTAACGTGGATAATTTATATATGTTATAGTAGAATAGGGAAGCAAGTACAAAATATTCCATTTTATAATAAAGAGAAAGCAGATGAGGGTTATCTATCTATATGACTCTTCTTTTTATGTGTGACTAGACAGAGATGAAGTATACGAGTTTCATCTTCCTTCTCATTATTTATTGTGTCAGTATAAATAAACAGACCTGCCTATGGCTTCCCTACTCTAGTATTAATTATTCTATAGGTGGTTCGCAAATGAGAGATAAAATTGTAATAGTCACTATAATATGCTAAGTTCTTTGATAACAATGTGTGTCCATTGAGTTATTTATACATAGAATAGAGGATCCAAATGCATGCCTATGAGTGCGCGTGTCTAACAAATAATAAGACAGGCAAAATGAAAGACCCATACTTATTTTTGTCCAATAAAACATGCGCATGGAAATATTTATGGTGCGTTTTTAATTTAAATACTTTGCACTTTATTAAAACACCTTCAAAATGTTTGTGTTTTTTATACATAAAGAAAATTACTTCAAAATTTTTTAACATCCCATTTTAATCCAATCCTCCAAATCCAATGTAATTAAATCCAATCTTCAGATAATACACGAAAAAGTGAAACAGACAGGTAGTCTCATTTGCTTCCCCTTTCTTTTTTGGATGAACACATTTAAGGCTGGCTACATACTTTACTATAGCAACTCTATATGTAACTCACATTACCTTATTTTCGAAATTAGGTAATCCACCAGCTTAGTGTCGGGCAATTTGATCGATGACAACGAACGATTTAAAATGCATTTCGCACAATGACTGCCTCTCAGATATTGCGTTTTAACATCATTGTCAATTGATATCGATGTCAACATCAACATAATGGCAATTTTATGTCTTAGGATTATTATATTTTATTATTATATATTATTATATTATATTGGTAATTTGACGTCTTAGGAGATATCAGGAACAAATACCTAAAGGTTTTTCATATCTTGTAGTTCTATATAAATTATTATTTTATTCAAAGAGGTACAGAAGATCCGAAACTTTAATGAATTAAGTTTATAGTTATCGCGCAGGCTCAGTGAGCTAAATGAGCTACAGAGCTAAGAAAAATAGATACGACTCTTTCGATCAGAAAAACTGTATATCTTTTCTTTAATCTATTTTATGCTTTACGGTTATGTTTATCGAATTACTTTGTTACGAATTACGAATTACATTAATCTTTTGTGTGATTTTTTCTGTACAATGAAAATCATTTGCTGCGCTGTAAAAAAATTATCTCAAATACATTATCTTCATTGCATACTTATAATAGAAACACTGCATAAAAAAATATATTATAAATTTATGTATGATATGGATAAAATAGGTGATGAATTGAGTTAATAAAATAAAAATAGATAAAATCCCGAGTTTATTTTATATTTTTAGTTCTATATTTATGATTCTCTAAATTTATCCATCCTAATTATTATCAGTGACATACTATAACTTTAAAGTCAATTCAATCAAATCAAAGATAAAATGAACAAAATTTGAAGGCGATGAGTCAGAAACTGCTGAACTGTATCGGAACTTTTCAATTTTCTGTATGGCATATCGCCAAGCAAAATGGATCTAAAGCAGCATCGACGAGTACCTATATTTTCTTTATGACTCTTGTACGTTATTGGTTTAATCTTATTTCATATTCGTGTGTAATTAAATTAATTGAATTAAATTCAACCTATCGACCCTTTACTACATACTTACCGACATTGAACCGTGACCCCCAAAGGTAAGGTCACAGATCGTTCTAATCAGCTATCACTATTGAACCAGCCTGGTGAATATAAATGAAATATTTTTTAGTGTCATATATATATTTTACGGTTCTACTAATGTTACTACAAAGTAAAAAAAAGATTTTTTAAATTATATAATTTAACAATATCCGAGAATTCTGGAAAGTATTTAAATCAGCAAATTAAAAGTGAAGCAACGTCGGATGTCCGTGTGAATAAGTGAGTGAAAACTATGTAGTAGATAATCAATAAGTACCATTTAAAATAGCAAAAGTGGTACAATCGTATCTATCATTTTAATACCCTAGCCATTTAGTTTTTTAAGGTTAGTAATAATAGTTGATCGATGAACGTTTAACGCATGTTCCTATGTTAAAATTATTTTCGTTCACAATAACTTCAATAATAGCTAACAATAAAGTTTTTGACGTACTAAAATCGTACTAGACAGTTTACATGTTTAATGGCATTACATACTTACTAAACTTTTCTAAAACAACCCACCACGCTGCTTCAATGAGGATTGGTAGGTTAATATATCCTCCAAATTCTGCAGAAATATGTAGGTTTCCTCACGATGTGATCCTTCATAAATCATCATGTAATCATTAATTAAATTTTAACAGAAAAACTCATTGGTGCCTGCAGGGAGTTTGAACCTGTTTCGAATGAGAGTCACATGGTCTCACAGCTGAGCTATCACAGCTTGCTAAGCCAAAATTGAATAATCAATTTTGGCTTTTGTGATAGCTCTAATACTTACGTATTCATATATTACAGTAAGAAATCATTCTTGGTCAGATGTATTGGATCACACGAGAATTTGTTTAGTCATTTTATAATAAGTATGTATGTATATCTTATCTAAGGAAGTTGTTTCATATAGAGTGCTCATGCATTTATAGATGACTGCTCTTTCACAAAACAAATTTTGACCCGGCACCGTTTCCCGAGTAACGGCGTCAACGTTTTAAAAAGTGTTTGTAAAAGCGAAACGATAAAATCCCTCGTGAAAATGTTTGTTACGTACGCTTCAAATAAAATTTGACTGGAGAAGGGAAGTGTTTTAATCTAAAAAGCTTTAAAATGTATTTTCTTTCGGCTTGCAACGCCTCGCACATGCCATTGTGCAAAATTGGATGGTAGGTTGGACTCAAATTTAATTGCTTTGAATGCATTCAACGAGACTAAGTTTTTAGAATATTAAGGAAAATTACAATAAAGTGTTATATATATATATGTATATTATCTAGAAACTGTATATCTTTTCTTTAATCTATTTTATGCTTTACGGTTATGTTTATCGAATTACTTTGTTACGAATTACGAATTACATTAATCTTTTGTGTGATTTTTTCTGTACAATGAAAATCATTTGCTGCGCTGTAAAAAAATTATCTCAAATACATTATCTTCATTGCATACTTATAATAGAAACACTGCATAAAAAAATATATTATAAATTTATGTATGATATGGATAAAATAGGTGATGAATTGAGTTAATAAAATAAAAATAGATAAAATCCCGAGTTTATTTTATATTTTTAGTTCTATATTTATGATTCTCTAAATTTATCCATCCTAATTATTATCAGTGACATACTATAACTTTAAAGTCAATTCAATCAAATCAAAGATAAAATGAACAAAATTTGAAGGCGATGAGTCAGAAACTGCTGAACTGTATCGGAACTTTTCAATTTTCTGTATGGCATATCGCCAAGCAAAATGGATCTAAAGCAGCATCGACGAGTACCTATATTTTCTTTATGACTCTTGTACGTTATTGGTTTAATCTTATTTCATATTCGTGTGTAATTAAATTAATTGAATTAAATTCAACCTATCGACCCTTTACTACATACTTACCGACATTGAACCGTGACCCCCAAAGGTAAGGTCACAGATCGTTCTAATCAGCTATCACTATTGAACCAGCCTGGTGAATATAAATGAAATATTTTTTAGTGTCATATATATATTTTACGGTTCTACTAATGTTACTACAAAGTAAAAAAAAGATTTTTTAAATTATATAATTTAACAATATCCGAGAATTCTGGAAAGTATTTAAATCAGCAAATTAAAAGTGAAGCAACGTCGGATGTCCGTGTGAATAAGTGAGTGAAAACTATGTAGTAGATAATCAATAAGTACCATTTAAAATAGCAAAAGTGGTACAATCGTATCTATCATTTTAATACCCTAGCCATTTAGTTTTTTAAGGTTAGTAATAATAGTTGATCGATGAACGTTTAACGCATGTTCCTATGTTAAAATTATTTTCGTTCACAATAACTTCAATAATAGCTAACAATAAAGTTTTTGACGTACTAAAATCGTACTAGACAGTTTACATGTTTAATGGCATTACATACTTACTAAACTTTTCTAAAACAACCCACCACGCTGCTTCAATGAGGATTGGTAGGTTAATATATCCTCCAAATTCTGCAGAAATATGTAGGTTTCCTCACGATGTGATCCTTCATAAATCATCATGTAATCATTAATTAAATTTTAACAGAAAAACTCATTGGTGCCTGCAGGGAGTTTGAACCTGTTTCGAATGAGAGTCACATGGTCTCACAGCTGAGCTATCACAGCTTGCTAAGCCAAAATTGAATAATCAATTTTGGCTTTTGTGATAGCTCTAATACTTACGTATTCATATATTACAGTAAGAAATCATTCTTGGTCAGATGTATTGGATCACACGAGAATTTGTTTAGTCATTTTATAATAAGTATGTATGTATATCTTATCTAAGAAAGTTGTTTCATATAGAGTGCTCATGCATTTATAGATGACTGCTCTTTCACAAAACAAATTTTGACCCGGCACCGTTTCCCGAGTAACGGCGTCAACGTTTTAAAAAGTGTTTGTAAAAGCGAAACGATAAAATCCCTCGTGAAAATGTTTGTTACGTACGCTTCAAATAAAATTTGACTGGAGAAGGGAAGTGTTTTAATCTAAAAAGCTTTAAAATGTATTTTCTTTCGGCTTGCAACGCCTCGCACATGCCATTGTGCAAAATTGGATGGTAGGTTGGACTCAAATTTAATTGCTTTGAATGCATTCAACGAGACTAAGTTTTTAGAATATTAAGGAAAATTACAATAAAGTGTTATATATATATATGTATATTATCTAGGGGTAAGTTAGTTTACAACGTCACTTATAAGATCTTTAAGTGACGTTCACGGAAATTACAACATCTATTCCTATAAATAATAATAATAATATTCCTATAAATTCTTATAAATAAGAACGCCGTGTGGTATCCGGCAGAATAGATTAGACCACCCTCCTTTCTTTCTGAGGTGTCGTCAGAGGCGACTAAGGTATGTGCCGTGTAGTATCCGGCTCCATAGAATAGACCACCCTCAATTCTTACCAAGGTGTCGTAAAAGCCGACTAAGGTAAGTTGACGTCAGGCAGGCGGCCGGTCGTAAAATACGTACCCAAATCATGTGACAACATCTTGTAACATGTTGTGCCGACCCCACTTAGAGTGGGATAAGGGCAGGAGAATGAATGGATGAAATTCCTATAAATAAGGAAAAAAATTTTTTGAATGCTTTAAGTAATTTCAGTTTATTTATTACCAGCTCCATCCGACAAATACATCTAGTTTATTTAGTACTTACCGACAAAATAGTAGACTATGGTATTACAGCGCTAGAACTATATACATACCAAATATTACACAGTGGCGTCGCTTCGTTTTGTCCTGAAAAGAGACAAACAAACAAAGACACAGTATGTAGATAAGTATCGATATTTTTATTTTATTAATTGCGTTATAAATAATATATATATCCGACCAAAAAAATATGTTTTAGGGATTTTTATAAAGTTTTTTGTCAAATAACACAATGCATGGATGGTATCATAGGGTTGACATACTTACATCATTATAAATCGGTCGGTAAAGTGTCTACAGTTTGTGATAGAACATGTGTATGACTCCTTTTTTCTTCTTTGGGAATTTATATCTAATATGTTCATATTGTAGAGCCTCAGTTAAAGTATTAAAAGTCGTTATTTTCAATTTAAATTATCTTTCTCATAGATAGACCTATATTGGTGAGTATACTTTCATTTTTGCAGCAATTTTCAAATAACAAACCAAGCGATGCGTTGAATGTCAACGCGTCCCCATTGCTTTAAAGACCACTGACCACACGTTTATTTATATATCAAGCTTTTGTTTTGTTGTTGTTTATTTTGCTCTGTTGTTTTTTTATGTTGTATGTTTTTTTTATTTTATATGTTGCAATTTACAATCTAATACTAACATTCTCCCTTAAACTGTTAGAACTTCTGTATATGTATACATGCGATTCAAGTAAAATACAATGTGGCGATCGTCTATCTTGGTAAGTTAAAGAAAAAGAATGACGAAAAGATATTCAATCCGAAAAAAAATTGATACAACATTTATATATACGTTTGAATACATCACTCAATATGTAACAAAGTCCTCTGATGTGTCCGTCTGTTGGTCTCTAAAAGCGGTAAAATTTTTATCGTACATGTTGTCTTAATATATAAACCTCAATGTACCAAATTTCATCGATAATACTCATGTGTATTACCCGCGAAAACTTAACAGGAAGACAGACTTTCGCATTTATAATAAAACATAGATCATTACGTACAATAGCATACTAATTCCAAACAATTACTATACTAAAATTTCATTAGAGCTATACTCACAGTCACTGTCTAAAATAGGCATATTTTTCTAAGAAAAAGATGGAAAGTTTCTGCTGAAAGTGTCGATTGCACTGAGGGACTAATTAGCGCGTTGAATAGTTGATCAGTAATGGCGAGAAAAGCGCTCCGTGCTGAATTCGTAAGCGCGACGGAGCTTAGTGTCAGAAAGGGTGTGAATGCGTTATAAGTTGAGATAATAATAACCTCGGATAATAAGCTTAAGGAAAGCAACTTTTTTTGAGAATGATGCAAAATATAATCCTCATAATTTATTTAAATGAAATCTGCATTAAAATGCCAGGCAGTCGGAATGTGTACTGTCATAACATTGTTATTGTTATAGATGAAATACCATTTAAAAAATATGTATTTTTATCCATCACATAAAGTCGTTTTATATCTGAGATTTATCAATTCATTTATTTAGTTTACCATTTTTAAGAAACATATCTAGAATAGAGTTAGACATGGTATTGTTTTTTAACGAGGGAACTTTGATATGCTTAGTGTAAAAAAAAAGAATTTTAATCCTACATGCCTACATTTTTATTATTTAAGTAGATAAAAGGAGAACTTTATTTATCGGAAATGCTAAACGCATGGGCTGAAAGATTTGGCTCAAGTCCAAAGAGAGGCTCTATTACGACAGAGATCCAACTGTCTGTTGACTCGAGGCTATACTGCAGGTTACTACAGTTCAAGCGTAAATATTTATATCATCTGAACTGTATTAAATAATTGAATAGTATTAAATAATTGAATCTTTGGTTTGCTTTCCATAGAAAAAAAATGGTCTTATACCAACGTTAAATAATTTGCAGTATAATTGTTTGTGTGGGTCTAGATCATAACAATAAGTTTTGGTAACAGCTATATAGGAAGCATGATAAACTTATTTCATATGTTGTGGCAAGGGGTGTATTTAATGGACCAGTTTAGCTATTCCAGTTGGACTATACTGTCTCATGAATAAAAGTAAGCTTTTGTGAGGAATATCGCAAATAAGATATATATATATATATATATATATATAGTTATCCCTTCTAGGAGTTGTTTGATCAAGCGGTACGTATAATCAGTTCTAAGTTGATCCGTTCGGATTTGTTGATCCAGGCCCGATTTGTTGATCCAATACAATTTTACATTACATTTGTTGGCTCCGCTTCGGATCAACAAATGATGAATACTGTTTCTCTGTAAGTACTCAATAATTATACAAATCCACTCCGTAGTTATTTGATCCGATTCAAACGCGCCAATCACAGAGCAGATCGTCACCGAACGTACTCCGTACTTTGACCCCGGCATTCAAGGCTCTTTCAAGGTTGAGTTTGCAGTACATTCTTAAGCATGCAGATTTTAAAGAAATGTAGTTGAATGATCTGATGGTTCTAATTGAAATTACAACGTTTGGGAATAAGTGACCTTGAATAAGAGGCTGAATTAATATTAAAAAATATCCCTAAAAATTTCTCCTTTCTGCCTAAAAGAAAATCTTATAATAAGTACATGTAAAAAAGTAATCATAGAAATTATTTTGTTATAATACCAAAATAATTTATATTATTACTTTTGTTTTATGGAATTCCGCAAAGTAGCGCCTACTTATAGTTTTAATTTTTAAATTACTAGTTTTAAGGGGCTCCAGGCGAGGGTGTAAGAGGGAGGCTCGTCCCACTCAGTTTCTTCAAGTGTCACCTGCTCGTGGTGCACCCTTCAGATAAACCAACGAGGATCTGGCGACTGATTAACCATACGATTATATGATTAACCATTTCGGTCCAGCTAACCCAAATACCAGACCGACAGTGAACAGCAGCACTGTCGGTGCGACATTGTCAGCACTACAATCGCCAACCCGCATGCCGAGCGTGGTGATTACTCTCAAACCCTTCACATGATGTTATCACAATATAAACCACAGCCCCTAGTTCTCCGCTCTGGCAGCGGATTAAATAACGACGTAGCAGGGGGTTTCATGAATTTCCGGCAAAAAATCCGCTGCCAACCACGAAAACCAAACCTTGCACCGTAAGACACACAAATTTTGAGGGAATAGAAGATGGAAAAGATACTTGAGCTGGAAAAAAAGGTAAACAAGTTGCGGTGGTGATAGGATAATCTGAAGTCGCGTTCCTTATACTCAGAATTACCAAACGGTATTATCTGAATGTCATACAAGTTTACGCACCGACATCAGCACATCAAGACGATGATTATGCATCATGATTATGATTTGATGCATGCCTCAAAAACCTTCTACACTGGGTAAATTCCCCCATCGAAGAAGCTCTCTTCTTCGATGGCGGAATTAAACGCAAAGCTTGGCAAGTGAAGCGGCACAGAGGTGAGAGTAGGGCAATTTGGATACGGGCTACGGAACCAGATAGGCCATATGTTGGCCGTTTTTTTGGAGAGAGAGGACCTCTACATGATGAATTCTTTTTTCAAGAAACAGCTGCATCGAAAGTGGACTTGGATTAGTCCCAATGGTTCCACGAGAAACGAGATCGAATTCATCATGTCGACCAGGCGTTATATATTTAATGATGTATCTGCGATCAATACCGTAAAGAAACTCCCCTTCTTCATCACCGTATAGTTAGAGGCACATTGAATATATGCGTACAGCTGGAAAGATCCAGACTGGTGAAGTCTACGCTCCGACCCATTTGAGCTCATATCTAAAACCCCATGAAGTTCCAACTCAATCTAATGAACCATTTTGATTGCCAAACTGACTGCGCTATGACTGTGGACGATTTAAATAACAGGCTGATGGAAACTGTCCATACAATCAAAACTTTATAAGAAAAGCCGTAAGAGAACCAATAAATTCTTGACGTAGACTCTCAAGTCCATGAATAAGATGAATGAAATGAGATTAGTGTTCAGTAGACGTGCTGAGCTACCGTTTGATCCATAGACAGATTTCTAAGGCGTAAAAGTGCGACCAGCGACAGTTCAACACCGAATACATTCGAGGTACTATAGAGCGTAACAGGGGCTCAAAAGTTTTCGCAAGACATCTGTCTGTTAGGCAAAGGCAGTTGACGTGATTAAATACCGATATTGCTATCATTTTGTCTCGACCTGAGATTTTAAGAGAGGTTGAGAGGTTCTATGGGCAGTTATACATTTTATACTGTTGTCAATTTGGCAAAAAATCCAAGAACCAATTTGACTCGACATAATACCGAAGATATCCCGGACGTCAGCCTTACGAGATTAGTATTACTCTCAAACAACTTAAGAACAACAAGGCTCCAGATGATGACGAAATGACAACCGAACTACCTGTCCTGCAGCGATTTAATTCCGTTATTTATGAAGGTATTATGCCGAAAGCATGATACAGGAACGTGGTGGTTCTCTCCTGACGTCTTATTGAAGAATTACAGACTCATTTTGCTGCTGAAACATGTTTATAAGTTGTTCTCGAGAGTCAAAACGAATCATCTCGCGGGTAGGTGCGACGACTTCCAGCCTCCCGAACAAGCCGGATTCCGAAAAGGCTAAAGTACTATAGTGCCACATATTCACGCTGTGGCAGGTTATACAGAAGACCGAGTCGTATATCCAGCCACTTTGCTTGGCGTTTGTGGACTATGAGAAGGCCTTTGATTTGGTAGAAACATGGGCTGCATTAAGATGGCTCCAGAGATGCCGAATCGACTATCGGTACGACCAAGTGCTGAAGTGTTTGTACGAAAACGCCACAATGTCTACCCGTATCCAAGACGGCGAGATATGAGACAGAGAGATGTCATCTTCCCGAAACTGTTTACCGTTGCATTGGATGATGTCTTTAAGCTTTGGATTGGAACGGATATGGCATCAACATCAGCGGCGAGTATATCACTCACCTTAGATTTGCCGACGATATAGTCGTTATGGCAGAAGGACAGCAGGTCTCTGAAGGACCTAACCTTGAAGGACCTTAACATAATGCTCGACGAAATAATTTTGTTGTCTCTCATTATTCAAACTATATCTAAGTATGTAATACAGTATTATTTTAAAATTTAACGCCGTTTGAAACCATATTTCGTTTCATTTCATGCAAAAAAAGCAGTCCGGAAATATTTCTTACTAATTATCTTAATAATCTTCTTACTAAGTAGTTTCGAATTTCAAATATATGTCAGAATGCTCCGGACGATGTTAAAAATAAAAATTTATATTAGATCAACTTATGCCTATTGATACAGAATTATATAGTAGCAATGACCTCTGGGGCCGACGTTGACAGGTGAGGCATTTCACTCCTATATATTAAACATGGATCAAAAAGTGTCTAGAATGTATTGGATTTTAAGATCAACTAATGCTTAACGAAGACTTTAGCAAAAACCGTTAGCAGGAGCCACAAAATACATAAAAAATATTAACAGAAAAATACAGAGTCTACTAGTACATCACAAAATATGAGTCAGTGACACGATATGCCAACCAAATATATCCTTTTTGTCATTGTGAATACAACTCAGGAGCCATTAAAACAGCTAATTTAAGGGGATCAAACAAGTATTTAGGAAATTCGCATGATCAAACAAGTAGCAGACAAGGACTATATATATATATATATATATATATATCAGAATTTAATTTACTGATATATATATATATATATATCAGTAAATTAAATTCTGATTGACAGAATATTTTAAACATAAGGAAGGCGAAGGTTTAAAAGTTACTAAACATGTATCACGGGTGTTAAAAAAAAAATAATAAAGCATTTTTTACAAAAATTTCGCGATAAGCTCTAAGTATAAGAAAGCAAAAAATTTAGGTTACATAAATAAATTGAGTGAATCCTGAAATACGAGCACGGCAGGTAACGCTTGAAATACGAGCGTCAATTTCCAAAATCTATAAAGCGTTGCTGTCAAGGGATTGAGCTTAAAACTATATTACCTTTGCTTATATATTCATTTGATTAAGTGTAATGTTTACATGCGAAATAATAAACATTTCTCAAAATCATAACAGCACGTTTGAAGAAATGTTCGTCTTAATTTTTTTCGTTTCCCGACAAAAAGAGCTTTAAAAAAATCATGTTCCTACTTATATCTTAATCATTGAAGAGTTGCCTCCTCTGAAGCCAATCCTAGTAGCGGTATCAGGTCATGCTTATTATAATTTTTTATTGTCATCGGAACTTGACTAGTGTGTGAAATTTCAGCTCAATCGGACACCTGGAAGTGAGTAAAATTTAACTTGCAAGAACCTTGACATACATACAAGGCAAGTTAAATAAAGGCTTTTAAAATTTTCCAATCACTCTAAAAGACTACTTTTCAGGGCTACGGATATCATCACTGAAAACTGTTAGACTATTCTTATCAGATAATTATATCACAATTGAAATATTAATTATAATATTTATCTTCGACACTTTGCTTATATAATGTTAATGTGTTACACAGAGCTGGGCAGAAAATGTAGGTTGAAACATAAAAAGTTCATAAATATTCATAAATATCATTCAATTCCAAATCATTGAAGTGGATACATGATTTTTTTACACGTGCGATGCGAGTCGTTGAACGGTTGGAAGGTTTGGCTCACTTCCAAAGGTCAGAGGGTGTTTTTTGAACAAGTCGTGGACTACGGACTACTACTACTGAATCTTTTAAAAATAATATTATAACATTTCGAATATGTTGGCAAAGGGTTTTTTAATTACAGATTATGTGGATTTATAAATCGTATTTTAGAAAACGGATAAATAAAACTTAGCAGTAAAAATGATTCGGCACTTTAGATTAGGAGGAAATAGTATATTAATGAAATTTAATAATGCATCCCCTGCATACTTGGCTGTCCGTCACTCCTACAAGGAATATATGTTTATTGAGAAGGCAGTATCCAGTATTGATACTTATCATTCCTCGCAAGTTGGGTCTATTCAAGCGAAGGAAACTGTTGGTCAAGCGAGTTTTCAAGGAAGGCATGGCCTTCCTCGATTGCCTACAGTCAGTCCGGTTTGCACAGCATGTATTATGATTTTCCATGGTCATTTCTCGAAAACATAATCTTTTTTGGCTGGAAAGGAAGTAATATCATCGGTTCAGATACATGTGGTATATTATTATCTATGAATATGAGATGAATAATTTGATTATGTCGTATATATATCCTTAGAATGTATATTTATAATATATTTCCCGTAATTTAATAACAACTAATCTCTTGAAACCCTATATATTTCTTTTATCAAAGTATTGTGTTTGAAATTAATAGGGATGATTAACTATGAGTATATCAAGAGAATTTGTCGCATCGTTTTATTAATGTAGATAATTTCAACAATATCCACGTTGTTGTTCAATTATAAGAATTAGGTAATGTTCTAACAAACCAAACAGGAAAGGATCTGCCTAGTTAGCCGAAGTTATATTGGAAATCGCTCAGTTTCTCAGAGGGCTCCAGTTGGAGTGTAACTTTGTTGTCTAAATTCGGAAGTTATACAGAAGCTGTGGATTCAATTAATACGTTTAATATAGGTAAAATATAAGTTACACTCTACGTACAATTCTGCGTATTGTATGTTCTATGCAAAAAGATAAAATTAGTATAGAAGATACAAATTAAAATGAGGGATATATTCTGATCTATTATAAATTTCAACAAACCTACTTTAGGTCCTGTTTACTAAATTACATTATACTATTATTATCCATACTAACATTAAATTGCGAAAGTATCTCTGTTAGGCTTTCACGAATGCTGGAGACATATTGATAAAATTTGGTAAGTAATTTTGTATCATTTTGTAAACTCCGCAAAAAGTTTATTGTGGATTATAGTAAAATAGTATTATTATTAATTTTGTACAGTGGAATTAGTTTCATTGTTGTGTTTATTTAATTGAATCATCTACGTAATAGTTAATTCGGACGGCCGTCATAGGATATACTCTACCAGTATTAGCATTACATATCTTTGCAGTACCTGCAACTAAGCCTGGAGTTATTTCATACGTTAGGGAAATTAAAAGTCCCCAAAAGCTGTCTGTCTGTATGTGTTAGATTTTCTCAAAATTTACCGAACTTTTTGTTGTACGGTTTTAATTTAAGGTAGTGCAATTCTTAAGGAAGGTGTAACCTAATAGTACATTCTTCAGAACGGCTAAACCGACGTTGATGGAACTTTTGATCTTTTTACGCGGGAAAAATTTCGTGACACTGATTTTCTAGGGACCATACGGGACCATAGAGCCGACCATAAATTGCAAAATCTAGCTTAACTTATCATACATATTCTTTGCATATACTTGAAAGACGTCGGGATTTCGTTCGGAAATATATCATAATATACGTAGACACTTAATATTTCAATTATATAAACTAATTTTAAATTATTTTTAACAAATAATAAATAATATCAAATATAATTATAATTATCTGATAAATTCATTGTTTGATAAAGATAACTTTAACTATTATTTTCACATTTCTTATTCACTAATTGTTTTTAATACTCTTTATTTTTCTAAAAAGATAAAGAAGAGTCGAATATCGTTTTGAAACAAACCACTCAGTGTATTTTAATATATAATAAATGAATTTTTTGGTACTATGTAAGTAAACTTTAAAAAAATTTGAAGTGTAATATACAAGAGAAAGTTTGTTATGATATCCGTTTAATGCGCATCGGGAAGTACTTGGCAAGTATCCAGAGGCTGCTAATAATTTGATGTCAAAATATATGACTTTGTCTTTGGAATATTAAATAAATGTTGTTCGATATTAGATATTATTATCCACTGGTACATCATCATCATTCTCCTGCCCTTATCCCATGTTGTGACATGATTCGGCTACGTAATTTATGACCGGCCGCCTGCCTGATGTCAACTTACTTTAGTCGCCTCTTACGACACCTCGGTAAAAAATGAGGGTGATCTATTATACGCAGCCGGATACCACACGGCACCTACCTTAGTCGCCTCTTACGACACCTCGGTAAGAAATGAGGGTGTTCTATTATACGCAGCCGGATACCACACGGCAGTTACTTTAGTCGCCTCTTATGACACCTCGGTAAGAAATGAGGGTGATCTATTATACGTAGCCGGATACCACACGGCACTTACCTTAGTCGCCTTTTACGACACCTCTGTAAGAAATGAGGGTGATTATATGCAGCCGGATACCACACGGCACTTGCCTTAGTCGCCTCTTACGACACCTCGGTAAGAAATGAGGGTGATCTATTATACGCAGCCGGATACCACACGGCACTTACCTTAGTCGCCTCTTACGACACCAAAACCGAAACATCATCAAGAGAATCTACGAAAAAATAGTAATGCCTATCCTCATAGCCTCATCCCATAGTAAATTCTCCTGATGCTTCATACACCTAGCATTGCATGCATTCGCTTAACCCACGTAGATTATAGCAAAGTAGTTCTGTTATAGTTTCTGACCTAAATCAAGAAGTTGTTTTGTGGCAAATTATAATAAAGCGTAGCGCTTACAAATCTCGTGAGTGTTAAAGAGCGTCATAACTCAGAAAAGCAAGAAAAATTAGTTAGTTTAATAGCATGTAAATAAAGATTAGAATGTATCTAATGTTACACTGACACTGGACTGACTAGAATAGGCCCAACTGGCTTATTTATGACCTTTGTTGTTTGCATTCCCGTTTCCGTTTTATGAAACAAATGACATTTGACTACTTCCGTCTCCCACAAATTATTAAATTATTCCTATTAATTATGTTTCTTATTACATAATCACATAATGGTAAATGTATCTGAGAGTATTTATAAGCATATTTAACACAATATATAACACTAACTCAATTTAGTCTAATTTTGAATTCGGTCTCTTTAATACTACGCGCGCTATATGTATTACCCTTCGATGCGTGTCCGAAAACCAATGATTCTCGGGTTGTAGGTGATCGTAGGAGATCGTAAATGATGATTGGCGAGTACAGACCTCTAAATGATTGTGTTCGCGTTTAATCGTTTGTGATCTCAGATTATGAAGAGGAGCCATAAGGTTTGACAACAGATGGTAAATTCTATTGATTTAATTAGTTTGTTGAATACGCAGGAACACATTTTATCAAAGTAATTTTATCACCAATTTTTACTATGGAATTTCGCAAAATGTCACCTACCTCTATATATTATAAATCAATAATTTCCTGTTAATGTGTTGGAAGATACAACTATATATTATATTACTAAACTTTCAAATACAATACTAAACTATTATATTTACTTTGACACAGTGGCGTGCGTTACTTAAACTACTACTTTGATAAGCATTGTAAGCTAGAATATTCTATATACATTCTATAATATAATCCTTTTTACACACACGGACACATTAGAATTTATATTCACTCTTGCTCACAATCACACATACGCTCACACTCATACACATAAATGATGATACATCCAACTATATATACACAGCATGTCAAGTTAATTGTTTCCTTTTAATACATTGTAAATTTATACATTGTAAGTGTATTTCTCTTTTGATGTTCGAGGGTGGGAGCCTGGTTGTCTGTAACACAGGTCACCTAGTACAGAGATCAGTCTCTCACACCACTTTCATTTGTACCCTTAAGAATGGCACTTTGACAATTGTTATTTAGTGTGAAGAGAAACAATAAATGAATCTTTATTATTATTATTATAAAGACAGAAAGACACTGTCTACCCTTAAACTAAAGTAATTAAAATATTAATAATTATAAAATATTAATTGTAGTATATTATAAATTAAATTACAAATAATTAAATAAGTTTATATCATCTTCACCTGTCGAGCGGCTGTGATATTACGACACGTCATTAATTTTAGTAGCGCCTAAATGTTCTACGACAAAGACACAAACTAAACTGGCCTAAATTTTTTTATGTATTGTATAAATGCGGCATGCCAATGTGTGTGTATTTCTTTATAAAACGCAAATAATTCACATCACACATGTGAATCAAATCACACGCACAAATGCAGCTTTAAGACATTGTCTTCTTATTATATGAACATTTGACGATGATATTATGAAAGAGCATTGAAATTACTAACTACTTACCTATACCAATTTGACGTTTAATACACTATTTGTTTTGGTGAATTGAGTCGCTAACTATTTTTTGGAATTGATGTTTTGTTTTTGTGGTTTAAATTAATTTATTAGTGAAATACTATGATAAATAAATAATATGCAGTGCGGAATATGTGGTGGTGTGTGTATAGAGAAAATTAAAAATAGCACATTTTGTAAACTATCTTTTGATGAAAAAAGGTACGTAGGTAATTTTAAAAGTCCACCTTACACCAAGTTTACAAATAGTACAACCCAACCGTGAATCGTAAATTTATTTTAAAACAATACGATACATGTAATTGGCTCGCTGGTTATATGCACCGCAATCAGTGGTTTTGTTTTACGTTGTTTTTATTTTGTAATAATAAACACTATGCAACGACGCCGGTTGCACCGATATTCATGATTTTTCTACGGCAGCAAAAAACACGAGCGATTTGAAAAACATTTAGAAGCTTCCATCATATATTACACGTTTGGAAAACACCATAATGAGACACGTTTATCTAATGATATGTCTATAAAATCAGTCAATCCATATTTTACGTGGAAAATCAATCGCGTACCTACATCATTCTTTAATCGACAAGACGGCGACGTGTTTTTGGTAAGTTAATAGTTAATAGTTGGTACTTATCTTATCTATATAATGTCTGTTTTAGACCAATGCCTGCAATAGAGATTTTCATTGATAGACCGTTCGCGGTAGCAACATTGCATCACTTTCATAGTAACAAGTAATATTTTTGTCTACCCTGTCCAGAAACTCTGTGCACGCCACTGCTTTGACATCATAATATACTTGACTTTAAGTGGTATTATTATGAAGTATTCAAAACCTGTATCATATATTTAGATACATTCACCGCGACACTATAAATATGTTGCTAACAGAAAAAAACCTATAAATGATCTAGTTTGTAATTTAAATACTATAATCATACAAGAAATGAACGTAGTAGTGACGTTCAAATTCAACATAAATATATCCTTGTCAGTGATCGCAAGTGTAAAAGTTTCCTGCAATCAGTTTGGACCGACCGCATCGTGATATATGGGGTGCTACGAACTACGGACGTAGCGAACTGCTATGCCGAAGACGCTGGTTCTACTAATCTTGTAACACATAACTTATAAAACTTTCTCATTTAAGACCGTATACTGAAATTTGAAAATTTAATTAAAAAATAATGATTATTTAATAGGTGTTTATTCTTTGTGACAATATATCGCACGATTAGTATGACAGTTGTGTTGTTGCAAATAGCAATAAAGCGTAGCATAGCGCCTATAAAACTCGTGACTCTTAAAGAGATCCATAACATGGAAGAGCATGAAATCACTAGTTTTTTTTTATTTAAGTTCGTAGCGTTATGTCATAGATCGCATTGAAATAAGAATTAGAATGTATATGATTCAATTAGCTTAATGCCGTGTGGTATTCGGCTGAGTAGAATAGACCACCCTCATTTCTTACCGAGGTGAAGTCAGGCAGGCGGCCGGTCGTAAAATACGCAGCCAAATCATGTGACAACATGTTTGTAACATGTTGTGCCGACCCCACTTAGAGCGGGATAAGGGCGGGATGATGATGATGACTCAATTAGCTTAATTTTGAATTAGGTAACTTTAATATTAAGCGTGAGATATATATATAAAGAAGAAAATTGATGATGGTTATTCGTAAGAAATCGCCGAATACTAATACAATCGCTAAGTACGAGTATTTGGTGATTAAAAAACTTATTAAGGATGTGAATTGTTCATAGAGACAAAAGCTCCCGATGTAACAAAAATTAGTTTTAATATAAAGGAGAAGATAATTTCTTTGGTGATATTCCATTACAAGGTAGAGGCCTCTTTCAGCGGCGAAAATGGCACGAATGGATGTATCACATTTGTATTTATAACTCAGCATTCTAATTTAGCTATGCCTAACGTTATATAGTTCCGTTTTTTTCTTTCTTCTTGCAATTGTTTATGTCTATGAGGTTTAACCATGTTACTTGCAATTTTTTTTAAGTTTTACTTGAGTGTATGCTCTTACCTCAACACTTTTGCTCTAACAACTTACATACGTGATGGATCAAAAGTTTAGCCTTACTGAAGTTACTTTTCTCTTGAGCTTTACAGATAAGCTTGAGCTTTAAGAATGAAATAATGAAAAGAAGTGTCGTTAGTTAACGAAAGCCAGAAGACCTTGCGTTTCCGCTGGCAAAAATAATCGTTAAGGCGCTGAACAGAGCTGGCGCAAATTCAGATTTCGGCATATAAGCCACGCCCACAATGTCTGCGACGGCGTAGCGACAAAATTAATTTTTTAACACCCATTGTAGGTGTACACTATTTTATCCAAACTTTTTTGTACAATTTATTTAAAAAACTTATGTCTAATTAATCTTATAAAACTAAGTATGCTGAAACTATAACTAAACACCTAAAAAAAGACATTATCAACAAGGAATAGTCACAAAAGGCGGCAGCTAGCGACACACATCCGTATAGCAGCGCGCCTCAGCGATCACTGTCTAATGTCTATATTCGTAGATGTAAAAGAGAAGCGAGACGATGACTCGTTTCAGTTTTGCTATTTTCTAAAAAATATTTAATTTGAATGAAATATCTTAATTAATTCAAAATTTAAATCTTACATTCTCTTTATATTATAATGATTTATTATTCTTATTAATTTTACCAATTTTTGTTGATAAATATTAGAGATATTTACGATAAAAGTAAAAATCAGAGGTCTATTTACCAATTTTTTTTATCGAAAAAAAGTATCGTAATCATGTTTTGAAATCTTACATTCTCTCTGAGATATGATGTATATTAACATATATTTTTCTTTTCATCGTCATCCCTATAGCTTTTGTTAAAAACGTGTTTAAAGTCAGCCTATTTGGCTCTGTTCAGCGCCTTAATATTCTGACTTTAATGCTCAAATTGTTAATTTGTTTTAACAATTTTTATAGAACAACTGTATTTTAGGGATGGCTAAAATTAGATAAAGTATAATGTTACCAACGATAAAATTCCAATAGTAACCATAGTTACGGTAGCCTAACATCAATCAACGCATCTTCAATGATTGAAATACATTCACTTCTTCGATATTGTAAGAATAGCCTAACAACAGTATTGGCATTAACATCAAATATCAAATATTGTCGCGTCTTTAATATCTAAAATCGTAGTTTGTTACACATCTACACTTACTTGTACTTAATATGCATTATTTTCGTCGATTGTTATGTTTTGCTAATAAACTTGATTAATTTTAAAATTTGTACATCTTTATATCAAATCTACATTTGTTAAAAAAAATTGTAGGTATGGGTTGTTCTTTCCTATATGTTTCATTCATATATTGTTTCATTTCATAATTTAAATTTATTATATTTATAAAATAATTTATGGAATTAGGCGTTACTTTGCGGAGATCCATAATACCAAAGTAATAATAAAATTATTTTGCTATAATCGCGGATTATAGCAAAATAATTTTATTATTACTTTTGTATAATTATTAAATTTATATAGTTACGTGTAGATCGCACCATGCATAGTACATTCTAAATAGACAGTGTCATTTTAAAAACTGTTTTAAGAGCAGATTAACGCAAAGCGCTGGAGGTTGTTGACCGCTCATCGATCGTAAAACCACGGAAGCTAGAAATAAGTATTTAAGGCCACTTAATACTTCTCATACTTTGGGGCTTTATAGTAAACTATACAATATTAAGACAAAGACGTTCCTCTAAAATTTTAAAAGGATTTAATTAAGAAAAATTTCATTAAATAAAGTTATAAAACTCGTATCTCGGCACATTAATCTAAAAGGTGTTTACTTCGTTTAACAGGCGTTCCAAGACTTCGTTAGGAAAAAAGAAATATCATTATAAACTGTTGCTCGGCAACGTCAATTAGTTCATTGAAAAAATTTACATAGCGAGCAAAATGCTCTATATTACTTAATTTTTTTTAATTAAAGAAAATAGAGTCTACTCACATTTTCACATTGAATACTCATATTGAAGATTACAAAATGGCTAAGCTTATTAAGAAAGAATAGGTTCAGGTTCTAGGTTTAGGTATGTGCATTTCATCTTGAGCTTCGCCATTTCAGTGGCTGCTTACGCACCTTATGGAATCATTCGTCTTGCTAATAAGAGGTAATAGCACTGCGGTTCATGGTCTAGTGCTCGATTGCCACTCCAACGGATTGCAACATCAACGTTCATCGATTCTTCGAACTATATGTCGCTCTTCGTTACCTATACAGATTCAATGTGAAAGTGACAGCCGACTAGTATCTCTTTCTTAATAATTTTATATATTTGAATAGTAATTTTATGAAATATATTAGTAATCACATAAGAAATTTAAAATGAGTTAGCATTTAAAGTTAAATTATGTGCTGTGGTTAATAAGACGTAAATAGAAATGATAAAAACATTTAAGGTTTTTAAAAACACTATTTTTGCATAAATAATGAACAAACTAGAAGTTCTAGAAACAGGAAATTTCGCACGGAACTTCCTGATATAAAGAGGTTAGCACAAAAGTATTTATGAAATTTTCATCTTTAAATTTAAACTATCGTGAGTAGTATTCATAGTTAATATAGATACCGGCTATACTCACGTCTAATTTTATCGGATTAGCCCGACAAGTTTCGAACCCGTCCGGGGCACTTATTCATGAGCTCTTTACATGACGTTATCGCGGCGGGTACAGCCCGAACAGCCGCGATAACGAAACTAGTCGGGCTAATCCGATAAAATTAGACGTGAGTATAGCCGGTATCTATATTAACTATAAATTTTCATCTCTCGAGACGGGAATAAAGGGTCGTAAGTTTGCATGTTAATTACATATTTCAAGCATAGAAAAATAGTAATAAGTAGGTATTCCAGCTTGAGAACAAGTAATAAGATTGCTACGATAGGATTTCATTGTTGCACATCACATGGTGGAAACTTCACCGAGATAATATCAACGTTGTAGCCGGAGCATCATCAGGATATAGGCTACACAATAAAAAGTTAGCAGCAATGCCACTTCTGTAGTGCTTCTTTAGTTAGTACCTTTTTAAGATAAGTTTAGTCAACGTATGCACGGACAAAATTAACGTTAGGTAGAGTAGACTAGAAATTTGGTCCCAGACAATGCTACTTCGGTTATAAATTAGTTAGGTCTTTTACGACTACGTTGTAAAATACGATACATCTATTAGTGTTATAAGATATTAATTAATTTTTTCAATGTTCAAAGATGGGAAGCTTATCTTGTTTTATATCGTTTTACTATATTCTTAATGTATAATAGAAAAAAACACATTGTAGTATTTTTAATAGACACAATTGAGAATGAGACGTGAAGTAATTTAAACCATAAGGCTTTTAAATCATCATCACAAAGCTTTACGATTTTGTCGTTGAGTCTCCTTCGATGATGCTTCGGTTACGGGGCGAAACGATTGTTGAGATTGTGGTAGTGAGTGTTTGCAGTGCTTGTGTAGTGCGATGTTAGCGGTGCTGGTTTTTAATGCGAGCTCATTTACGAATCCTTCATGCATAAAGTATGAATACAGATATTACACTCTTCTATGAGGGTTACTTTAAATAGATTAGAATTACATAGATTTTCACTATTAACGGATTATATAATACTAAAATTATTATTGTACGACTTAAAAGAAAAAATATTATTATCAACATTATTGACAAGTTCAATATAATTTGATTACATAAAAACGGCCAAGTGTAACCACATTATTTATTTATAAATCATTCAAAGGCTGAAAGAACTTGGCGCGTATCCAAAGAGGGTATAACTTCGTTGTCAAAATATTCGTATTTTCGCGAAGTCCTTAACAAAATAAGTTTCAGTACGGTAATAGCAAACAAATAAGATATCAAAATTGTTTAGGAATATCATTAGGTGCTTGTGACATTTCGACGGTTTGGCAATAATATTACAGATATTTAATTAATAACAAAATAAAAACAGAAAAAAAAGCTCGGCTGCTGGGAGCTTTCCTTACGTGCGCCGCGTAAACAGGCAGAGATACACTGAGGTAATGTGTGTAATGTACTACAGAGTTTTATATGTATAAAAATAGTACAAACAAGTACGTGAGAGCATGTCTCTCTCTGTATCTCTTAAGGTTAACTCACATTAACTACTTTTATGTTCAAGATTTAATCACCAGATTTCATCTCACTGCTGGCGTGCGTCAATGATGTATAACTTCACCGCCGCTGTTCAACGTTATAATGAGCGTTAAAATTGGACTGACGGAGTTAGCATAGGTGGTCGCCAAATAACAAATCTTCGAAACGCAGATGACATCACCTTATTTGCGACCAGTTTGGAGCGCATGGAGGAGTTACTTCAGAGGATGGAGCATGCGAGCCTGGAATTATGGTGGGCTAACAATCAATCAAAAGAAGACCAAAGTGATGATTGTAGATCGCCTTAATAACAACTCGCCGGATGTTTCACATATAGCGAAATGTGAAGTGGTCCAATCTTATGTATATCTGGGTTCGTTGGTCTCCAACAAAAAGAAAATGCATTGATGAAGTCAAAAGACGTATTGCAATGGCAAGGAGTTCTATGAACAAATTAAAAAGAATATGGAGAAGCCGGAAAGTAACGAAAACCACAAAAATTAGACTGGTACGTTCACTTGTATTCCCAATCTTTTTATACGCTGCTGAGACGTGGACACTACGTGAAACAGAAAAGAAGAAGATAGACGCTCTGGAGATGTGGTGCTGGCGCAGAATGCTTCGAGTATCTTGGACTGAATACAGGACCAATATATCGATACTCGAAGAGCTCGGCATCAAGCAGCATCTATCGACTACAGTCCAAGCACGTATTTTAAAATATTTTGGCCACGGCCATATTCTCGCGCAGGAACGAAGAATTATACGAACGCCTTGTAGTCCAAGGCAGGATCGAGGATACCAGATCTCGCGGTCGATCGCGGATGCGGTGGACTGATCAAATTAAATCTGCTCTGCTGTTGGTGGCCCTCTTTATGAATGCGCCAGGAAGACGGTGAACAGAGAAAATGGCGACACATCTTTAGGCGAGCGATATGCGCCTCAACTACGTGACGGCCATGACCGCTCTGACAAGAGCGTATCGACGAAGAAGAACTCAATTCAAGATTCAAGAACTTCAAGATTTCAATTTGGGACAAATGTTGTGACACACTGACTTCCACGCGATAAGCCGATGGCACAGCTGGTATGATTAAACATATTATGCAAAAAACTTTTTCATTAATATCTCTAAAATTAAATGTAAAATATTTAATTTATGTATTAGTTAACTAAGCTATTTGTAAACTGAGTGATGTTTAAATCACGAAAAAGCAAAGCTAATATCAACAATCATATATCAAATTTAACCCTTGTGAAACTATTGTTATCACTACGTTTAAGAATTTACAAATCGCTTAATCACATTAATTAACTAATTGTATTATTTATTATTAATTGTAACTCAATGGAACAAGTATAATTAGACACACACATCTTCCAGATTATAATAAAACCATGTCTTATTTGTGTTGCCGATATAAAACAGTTGAAAGCCTTTGTGATACAATTTTCAATATAATAGCTTCAACTGCCAAAGTTCCACTTTACTTTGTTTATATTATGAACGCTGAAATATTATGAAAGAGTTTGGGTCGCCTCTAGGGAAGGTGTGTAACAACAGTGACGAAAAATAAGAACTTTCTTCATATTTTTATCACTCTTTGGTAAGTGACATTTTGGCGATTTAAATAAATTCAGGAACAAATGATTTAAATACATTTTAAAACTTATATTTTATTTAATCATCATCATCCTCTTGCCCTTAGCCCACTCTAAGTAGCGCCGGCACAACATGTTACAAACGTGTTGTCACATGATTTAGCTGTGCATTGTATGACCGGCCACCGGGCTGACGTCAACTTACCTTAGTCGTATTTTATGACCCCTCTGTAAGAAAGAGAGTGGTCTATTCTACTCAACCGGAACAACGTCGTGGGTCAACTTACCTTAGTCGCGTTTTACGACACCTTGGTAAGATATCAGGGTGGTCTATTCTACTCAGCCGGATACCACACGGCATTAATATGTTATTTAATAAGCAAATAAAATTTAGTTAGAGTTGTATATAATAAATTTAGTATGAAGCTACTATGAGAATGCCTTCAGTAAAATTATTTTACTTTTATATACAGGAAATAAGGAATTAGTCTTATATAGTCTTTTCCATCCTAGCCATTTCCATCCTTTTATAGAATATCTATAATTCTGTAAATATCATAGGAGTATGACAATGAATAATCAAGTTAAAATGCGATAATAGTTCAGCCATAAACGAAGATTTAATTCATTAATACAACTTGTACCAAGACATATAGGCCCTTTACCTTACCCTTACAGAACTATCTATAGACAGCTAAAATAATATTTTTGTAGAGAAAAGGGAAGTCAGTCAAATAAGAAATAACAACTCAATTTAAAAAAGCTTTGAACAAATTTTAATCTCCCTACTTTTAATCGCTGAGGAGATCCCTTGTCTGCAGCCAATCCTAGCTGCAGCGTGGGGTCATGATTATCATAAACATGCATTGTTATAGGGACTGAACTAATATGTAAAATTTCAACTCAATCAGACACTGGAAAGTGGGTTAAATTTAGCGTGCAAGATTCCACCTCCACATAAATACATGACAAGTAAAATAAAATCTTTTAAAAAGGAATAACAAATTCCGTTTATTTTACTTTGTGTTATTTTTTATGAAATGGACCTTTTTTTTATATGACTTATTTATATCTTATTCTTAGATTATTATTATTCTTAGCTATAATAATTGAAATTTTTGGCGAAAAAATGTAGATAAGTATTTTTGAGAGTTCTTTGTTAAGTCTGGCCGCTCCATCGAGTTTTCATATAACCAAAACAGGTAAAAATCAAAAAGTACGATGTCAGTGGATTATCTTATCAGCGGTAACAGCCAAGTTCTTATATTTTTTTTGCTGTGTAGCGAAACACGTGGTTAGATTTATCGTTCTAAAACGGTCCATGTATGTGTATAAAATGTGACTATTAACCTAACTTACCCATAGAGTTTTTATTTTGGAGAGACTTTGGTTTACAGTGAATTTATCATAGAGCTATTTACAAGAGTAAGAGAGCCAGCCTAAAATATGAGTTTCATCCCCTCTCTTATTATTTTTTGTGAAACTCACTCTTACAGGCTCCTCTCAAGTATAATAGCTTTATGGATTTTATTGATTAATTCAGTTAGCCTTTCGCGAAAGTGGACCTTCTAAATAAAGACAAAATATAAAATGAAATATTTATTTTTACATTCATTCGTTTTATAATACTTATTTTAATAAGAATTAAGCAAATTAGTAATTTAAATGATTAATTGTATAATTATTAATATAATTATCAATATTATATAACTAATTGATTTATAGAAGCTGGCGTTACTTTGCAGAATTCCATATTACAGGCACTATAACAAAAACCTACCCGTGCGGATTATAGCCAGGTGGTTTTGTTATAGTGCCTATATAAGTAATTGCTGAATCTAAAGCTAAAACTCTGAACTGAAAAAATAATCACATTTGCAAAACTTCCTAAAAGTCGTAATGTCTGAATATCATGATAGAGTCAATCATTTTGTGATTTGCTGGAAAGGAAACCTAATTCATGTAAACTTCGAATAAAAGAATAATACATTTTGATAGGAGCACATAAACTTTATAACTTTATACAATGTTATATCTGGAAAGTCTTTCTATTTCCTGAATATTAAAAGTTCTTCAAACTCAATGTTAAGGATGTCAATAGATTTTGTGTGATGCGAAAAGATATACTTTGTAAATAGAATATATTATTCATCAGTATAATTTGTTTAATCAATACCGACTTATATTTAGTGCAATGTATAAAAATATAAGACAAAATATGGAAACCAAAATTTTATAAGCGCATTAAATAAATCCTAAATGATTGCTCGACCTCTAATCTTCATCACAGTATCACTACTATGCTGAACAGAAGAATCCAATTTCATAATTTTTATAAAAATGTATCTATTATAATTATAAAAATGCATTTACTATATTCGCTTCCTGTGGTAGTTAGCGTAATTTTAATTAGAATATTAATGAGAGACCAGAAAGGGTGCGTCGCGTAGCCGACAGGCAGCCGGCTGTATAAATTATTTTTAAATAGAACTAAACCACACTAAAATCGTACTCGGATTCTACGGATGTGCTACGCTATATATAACAGAGCATTCAGGAAGTTAAGTTATTAATATACAATTTTACTATATCATTCTGCTGTTTGATACTTATTTGACTATATAAAGTAATACATATACGTTTCGATTATAATATTTGAAAAAAAAACAAAAACATTTGCTTTTACTTATTCCGGTAATGTATAATACAAATTGTTTGTATGAAAAGCATATAATGAGGTTGTTTATAATAAAAACCAAATAAGGTTTTTTATTAGCTAGCCTAGCAAAAGTACGTGAATCGTTTGTGGGTTTGGGTATAAGATTCTATAATAAAATTCCGAAATCAATTTTGGTCATGCCATTACAGCAGTTTAAAAACACTATCAAAAAGAGGCTGATACAGAAAGCCTACTATACTGTTGAAGATTACTTAGATGATAAGGATGTGTGGATATAGGTGCACTTCTACCCTGTACAAGACAGTAATAAATAAATGTAACTAGTTCTAAGATTTATATTTTAAAAAGAGCAACCGCCGAGTTTCTTGCTGGCTCTTCTCGGCAGGAACAGCTTTCCGAACCAGCAGTAAAGTTGACGATTCAAAATCACTTGTTTACAAGTTTACTTGAATAAAGAATATTTTGATTTGATTTGATTTGATTTGATTTGATTATTATTATATCCTGAACTTGGAACTGTAAGGACGTTGACTACGAACTTGCATAGCTTGTAATACGGTCGCGTGGCGCAGAGGAAGCGGGGCGCGCGGGTGCCGTGCACCTGGGCGGCGGCCCACGTGCCCGGGCGGCAGGCGCCCAGGCTCGAGCTCAGTCGTCGCGAGAAGCTGGACCGTTGTTGCTGGCTGTTCGCAGTCGCGCCGCAACCGACGCGACAGGTGGCGACGCCCGCCGCCTGCGCGCTCAGCTTGCCACGACCCAGTCTGGTTTTAACGCCCGACTATGAAACTTTAATGTCTTGTTTGGGAATCATCGTGCAGTGTTCCATTTGTTTGTTCCATGAAGAAATGCAAATTAAGAGTTAAATGAGTGCCTAGATTTCTGAAAATGGTACCGACCTTTTAGGGGATTTTCAAGTATCTTATCTCTTTTAATACTGTAAGTATTGTCGCTTTATTATTTAGGTTTAATTACAACAATGTACATTTATTGTCATTATTCGATTAAAACCAATTGAAGTGTTCAGAAGTTTTCAGGTTTAAAATGAAATACAAAACGTTCAGTTTTTAAATATTTATTCTGCTGTATTATTCGCGCAAATTCTGTTTAGTATTAAGATAGAGACATTAGTTTTAGCAAAAAATGATAGCTTACAATATTGCTCGAGATTTGATTTCAAGTTGGAAAATTTATGATTTTAAAAATTACAGAGATTATTTTCTTCCAGCTTTTTATGCTGGATTTTAAAACATATTGTGGTATAGTATATATAATATTGTACTGTAAACATAATTGCATTATATCTTATTATTTTCTTACAATTCGCAAAATGACGACATCTTTTAGTACACAAAGTAAATTAATAAAGCTTAAAGCTTTTAAAATAACACTCTCATCTTAGTAGGATTTATATGGCTACCATTTATATGATTGAAAATAATTAAGGGGCATTATTTTCGTTTGCCAATAAAATGAAATATGCGTTAAATATATTTTTTAAAAGATTTCTGGAGCTTAGAATTTTCAATAGATATTTTGTAATATTCTGCACTTTTCTATTCTATCCTTTTTTTAATTGGAACAAAATGAGTGGTATTAGAAAATAAATCACACGATCACTAAATAAATCGTCTGATATTATTTGTTGAATGTTTACTGCATTTCAATAAACTTATAAGAATATCGGTGCTTATATGATTGAAAATAATTAAGGTGTAATATTTTCATTTTACCAATATAATGAAATATGCGTAAAATATATTTTTTAAAGAGTTGTAATATTCTGCACTATCCTTTTTTTTATTTGGAACAAAATGAGTGGTATTAGAAAATAAATCACACGACCACGAAATAAATCGTCTGATATTATTTGTTGAATGTTTACTGAATTTCAATAAACTTATCAGTGCTGTTTAGGTAAAATTTATCTTTTGTGGTTAAGTATACCCTGTGTGGTTAAGTATATTACTTACTTTATGGTAACTGATAATGAAGTTAAAAGTAGAAATTAATTAACTTTTTATATCTCTAAAAATATAAATATATCTATTTTCGGTTTGAGACACAGTATCGTCTTGATATGCTTTATAACTTTGTGATACAGCTTTACTTGAAGGTTGTCAACAAGAAAGTGTCAAAGATTCGCAATGGAACCAAATATTTTAGATTGACTGAACTAATAATTGAATTCAGAGATCTATCTATACATCACTACTAATATATATTGCAACGGGGATCAATATAATTTTAGATATACTGATAATGGATTAACTGAAAACTTTCACACGCTTTCTTTCGATTTGAGTATTAAAGTTAATGAAATCGCAGGAAGAAGCTATTATACATATTCATGACGCGCATTTATGACTAAAAACTATTAAACAAAATCATTACATCATTAAAATAGTTCATGTTAAAAATGATTGACGAATTATCGTTAGAATCTTTTTCATCCTGTAAGACCCCATCTACCATATATGTATAAACACGTATCATGTAAAACTTTGCTATTTTTATTTAATTCTATACGTGCACATAGTACACCTGCGGTTAATTGGTTCTTATTTGATCCACTTTTGATGTCATTGACGTCATCGTGGAAGGGATAAAAGATATTTTTCAGTAATTCCAACACGTATTTCACAACGCTTGGACGATTAATTATTCTGATGTATGAGAACAACGTAGACCCTCCACCAGAGTCGTACAAAGTCAAATAAATTATAAAGGCCATTCAAATAGAGCACTATCATTTCAGCCATTATTTATCACAAGTCATACATTCCTCATTCTTCATATTCTATACCCCATTCTAAAGAGGGTGAAGCGATTGGATTTATTCTTGAAAACCTATTATTTGTTATATAAATGGCAAAGGAAAATGAATTTCCATACGTATGGATTTACCTATTCTTTGGATTTTTTTCCTAATATTATGGACGTTCACATTGAAACTCGATGTTTCTTAGAGTCCATTGCACAGTGATATGTCAGTCAACTTTATTAATATTATACATATGAAAATATGTTTTTTTAATAGAGTATATTTTTAAAGTTTGAGAAGGCGATAAACTAACTTAACGTTTCGTAGTTTTTGCATTTTGTACTTGACCATCATTTCATGTCATGAGTGACACTAGTAAGACTTTTTAACTGGAGAGATATGGTAAGAGATTTCCTAAGATTTCTACACAACAACTAATTGCATTAGTTTTGTAAACAACACCGTAGAGTGGAACCTATCCCCTAAAGGTAATCTTTACCAAAAAATAAAGCCATTAATTTTCACTGCGGCTATCGCAGATAGTGAACGATATAAATAGATCGTATATTGATAAAATTATAAGCACATGATAGGGTTAAGAAAATATCTAATAATCTTCAAATATTAGGTCACTAGATTAAGAATAATCACTTAATATTTAAAAAAAAAAAACAGAACACGTACGATTTTCACAACAAGCACGTTTCATTATACATTAACAACAAAGTCGTATAGAGTGGAAGCCTTCACCGTATTCGAATTTATGACAGCGTGAAATATAACTAACAATGTTTCCATTTCATCTTATTCCCCGGCATCATTAGCCAGCGCGCCTAATGAATTAACGCTATTAATAATTCAGATGTAGACTCATTTATATGGGAAGAAATATTCAAACAATTTTTTCCCCTACAATTTTTCATCTATTAAATTGTGCGGCTTCGTTAAGTGACGCATCATCATCTACGTTCCAGAAAAATTAAGGTTGTGCTCGTTTTTGCATAATATTTTAAATTTCAGCACTATTTACCATTAAAATACAAAATAACATCTCGGTACGGCCTTATTAGTAAAATCGTTTTTATATAGATGTTTCCTATATAAAAAATAGCTTTGTTAATTTAAAATAGTTGCAGACTGTTTTTCCTTATAACTTGTAGGTATAAAATATAGGTTAAGGCAAATATATTTCATAAAAAGTTGAAACCATGCGAACGAGTACTTATGAAGTACATATTTAAAGTTATATAAATATAACCTTGTTAAGAGTAGCGTAAAACAAATTTCATACATGTACTATATTAAACCAATAATCTTAGACTGTAAAAGGAAATATATTTTTTAAATAAATGTGTAATTATTGTAATACCACTTCCTGAATAATAGAGTCAGTTTTAATTTTCCATTTTAAAATAATATCATGTTATCTGAGTGCCAACAATAACACGACTATCATAAGAAATACTATAATAATTAGAGTCAAAATGAATTTTATTTATCAAAATCTAAAGCCTATATTTGTCAAAATTCAAATAGATACTAAGCAATACAATATAATAAACTACGCAAGAAGTAGCCTTAAACATACAGCGTTAGAGCAAATTATCGCAAATCTAATATCTGTATTTATTAAATATTTTTGTCGTGGAGCCTATCCTCCTGATGATGCTTCGGTTTCGGGGCGAAACGATCGTCGAGATTGTGGTGGTGGGTGTGTGTGCTGCTTTTGTGTGCGTTGTTGCTGGTGAATTGCGCCTTGGGGTGCATGTGGTGACTGGTCCTGCATGTATAAGGTGCGTAGATTTTGCCTGCTTCATACACATTGGCTTTGCATGCATTCACTTAACCCGTGCGGATTATAGCAAAGTAGTTAGTTCTGTTGTATTGCTTGTAATATGGAATACCGCAAAGTAACGCCTGCTTCTATAAATCAAATATTATATAGATTAATCCGTCTAGTCTAAGTTCTAATGCAATATTACGTCTGATTTAATGTCAAATGACGACGCATCTAAGACCATAAGTAAGCGTAAGCCATGTTATGAAATGGCTTATTAATGTCCTTAGGAACGTTTATTTAAATTAACGTCAATTCAATGGGTGGTTTTTTGCACATATTATATACATATTCGTATTGTTTTTATATAAGTTCAACTCTGTTGGCATATTTTAATTAATGCGGGCTGATGTCGAAACAATACAACCTGTATTCAAAGCAAACAAATAAAGCCCATATATTGCGCCTTATTAAATATTCAGTTTTAATTATAAAGATTGACGAGATCGATTTCATATATCTATTATAATGAATATATCATACTACATACGCGCTTATAATATATGCTTATAAATATTTTTGGTATTTCTGTTATCGTTTACATTAAAAGTAATAAAATGAAAACTGAATAACATAATTCGCATTGTTTTCAGATATCAGAATATAGCATTACAATTAAGGTTTATTAAGACTTTCGAAACTGGGGTTTTTTTTAAATAAATGAGTGTTTTTTTTAAATTTAGCACTAAACGATGAATAAATGTTTTATACGGAAATCGTCCAAAATCGATCAGAACGAAAATAAGTATATCATCTGTATAAATAACAAATACTTTTCACATTGTTACACGGAACATATATTTTCCGCTTAAACTTTCGAAAATGTTGTAACAAAATCGTGAAATGTACGAATAACATTTGTGCTAATTATATTGTTATTTTATGAATTAAATTTATTAATAAATATCCCTTTAACATATTAAACTGGATTAAATAAAAAATACCGAATAACGCATTCCTATCATTGGCTATCTGCCCATCGTTGTGCCATACATGACCAAAACATTTGTGTTCGGAAAATTCCCATAACGATGTAAAACATCATGCAGCTTTGTGTGGATACAGTTTTGGCAAACGTTCCGTATGCATCGATTAACAACTATAAAGTTATATCACAGTATTTTTAGCCGATTTGCAGTTTGATGACAGACAGATATTATTTTTTCCAATTATACCTTGTACTCAAGTTTATTATATAATTTTATTAAGTAAATTCGTTTTAATTAAAATGATTTGCCGCCAATTGTGGAACTAATTGTCATTATATAGGTTATTAGTAATTGTTTTTCTTGTACTATTACAAATTGTATTTTTTTTAGTTGTACAATAAAGAATATTTGATTTGATTTGATTATTCTACTCCAAAATTTTCTTCTAGTCTCTAGTCATGTTTATAATCGTAAAACATAAAACATTTATTTTAGCTTTTACCGGTGCAGTTGAGTGGTTAAAAGTTTTTTTGTTTACTACTACTTTTAGATAATTAAAAAAAAAAGTGTTTATTTTTGCAACTACACTCATTAGTTTTTAAATTTGCATAAAATATTTATTATCTGTTAGTAGTGACGTATTGATACCGATTAAAATGTGTGTATTTTGTGAAATTAGGTAACATGTTTATTTTACGTTGCAGACGAGTCTACAAAACACTTTAAATTTATATCTTTTTGTACTATAAAGTAAGCGAAAGCAATAATAGTTAATAACCATTCTTAAGAAAGACATTTCATAAGTCCAACACATTATTCTAACAACCTTCAAAATAAATTATGTCCCAATTTTATATGTCCCAGTATATGCGACAAAATATGTAGCTAAAAATATTACTATGACTAACCTAGATAGCTTTGTTTCCTACTATGTTATTAAAAAATATGAATATACCGCAATATTTTTCCTTAATGGTTTACATACAAACATTATAATATTTAACATACAAATATTAATATTGCTTATTTTTATGAAAGCCCACCAATTTATGCGAGAGCATAATAAATATTCTAAATGCCACTAAATTTCAGTCTTAGATAATATTGCAGTATTTAATTTATCTTTAATAAAAACACCTATTGCTTGAAGAAAAATAAATTCCTTACATGATAACGCACATATATGCTTGCAGTTGATAGCTGATTTCAGATTATATTATATTATAAATTATGTATAGTAACCGGCTATACTTGTGTTGAGAGAAGGACCCTGCGCAATAGCACCGCTTAGAGGTCATGATTAAGGACCCCACATAGGTTCCGAACTAGTCGGAATAAGAAGATATCAAAAAACGTGATTATAGCCGGTTTCTATACATAAACTATGAATACCACTCATGACAGTCTGAATTGAAAGATTTCTAACCATATATATATTACACAGTGTTTTTGGAATGTAAAGAATAAGAATTAAGAAGTGATAAAAAGCGATGTAGTGCTCTGTCTAGTGAGAAGAATGAAATATACAAAATTTACATGCTCGATAAACGTAAAGTGCTACGTACAGACAGCTCATATAATTCAATTTAGAAGAGAATATAGTGCCACAGAGCGCTGAATAATTAGCGGCTTTACTCTCAGCAAATGAATATAAACGACTCTTCACAACTGACCTAGAGAAGTTACGAGAAGGATGATAACACTGTTTAATATAATTAAAATCACATTGAAAATTGTGGATGAAACGATAAATCGACAATTTAGTCCGTGAGCAAAATTATTCAACGATCTTACACAATCAATAATTTGTATAAAATACTTACTTACTATTGTTTTATAACAACGCGTTAGGGAAGAATCAATAAAAGTGACATGAAAAGTAATAATCAATACGAAGAGATGACTAAATTCTACTATATATTTAAAAAACATACAAAAGCGCCATCTGCATTACTGTACGAAGCTCATTTAAAAATCCTGAAAGTAAAATAGATAAACCTGAATAGAAGTATGTTGTGCATTACTTTTGTCGATTGTGTTCCAACGAGCCGTATTGTTGACGAAAAGTACCAAACAATGGCACACTAGTCCCGACATAATAATAAGCTCCAGGCTCGGGCGGACCAGCTCAAGTACTTCCACGGTTTTATTCATCATGTACATTGAGTTCACTCGTACGCTCGAGAGACTTTACAAACTTCTACATCTGTATGCTGCTACACAAACATTTCGCAAAAGTACTTGTGAAAATTTTTCTCTTTATTTACTTAATACTTGTAGACGACCAAGAACTGCAGCTACGTACACATAACATGGTGAATGTCTTTCATAATTTCGTATATCTACAATACAGACTTATGCTGCACTAATTAGAACCCCGTTTTATAATTTTTTTATAAAGTTGGCTCAATGAACCTGTGACGATGTGATAGGGATCAATCATATGGTCAATTAAAAACAGTTTTTCATTTACTTACCACTAAGTAAAATGTTTGGTAACCCTCAACTTACCGTGTTAAATAAATTTTCAAAATATTATTATTGAAATAGAAATTTCACGTAACACATCTTGTGAAGGTTTTTGAACATGAGTACATATGTAGATTTCAAAGTGCTACTATTTTGCTTCTTTTGTTAAACTATGAATGTAAGGCATAGATAACACTAAATAACAGCTCGAAATACAAAACAATTTAAATTTTAAAACATAATACGAGTATATACGTACAATAAACAGATTCCCGTGCGGCAGCCGGCAATTTGTTCTTGTGAAAACCTAATGAAAGGAAATTGAGAGTAGAACAATCATGGCAGTAGCACATATATTATTCAAGCCACAATAAATATATAATAACTTAGCATCTCTTATAAAACGTTTTACCTATTATGTTATGAATATTCATATATGAAATGGCACGCAATATAATGATAAAATTTAAGAAAGAAATCCTGGTATCGTTAAAATTTAGACCCTTAGTATTTAATATAGTTTTAATGAATCATTTCATGAAAATATAATTTCATTCAGAATTTCTTAATAAACTAGTATAAAATTATACATTTTGTTTACATTAGCATGATGATTCTGAATATATAAAAAGGCCTTTATATAACGTATTACTACATACATACCGCATACATACAGAATCAATATCAAGGAAACATTTATGCATAGTCTTTACAAAATTGCCTAACGTTTATGCACAAAGTCAACTCTATCTTAGAGAACCACATTATAAGCCGGGGAGAGGGTGTGATATGCGAATAGTATTACTTCTTACTAGACTACGTTTTAAAGCCTTTAGTGGAGGGTTAGATTTTGTATTTGTAAAACAAATTCAAAATTTTCTTTGTTCAAATAAACTTGTAAACAAAAATGCTTTTCGCTAACTTAACTGGTTTGGGAAATTGTGAAAAATTGGCTTTTTCAAAAGTCTTTCCTTCTCAAATCAAGCTTTTGATATCAGTAGAGATTTTTTTACAGTTCGGGCGTTTATTTGAATATTGGTGACAAATGTTGATTTTACCTAGCTAGGATTTGTTTTTTACAGTATTTATATATGATATTCCAGTGTGAAGCCATTCATATACAAACTGTAGTGTAGTTATCCCTTGAGAGTAAATGTCGTCTATAAAATGAGAGTCAATGGTTATGAAGTAGCAAATACGTGCCGTCTGCTCGACGATGACTCCCGTCGCCGTAAGTCTTGCAGGCATTTTATTTCATCTCAGTTTTATATCTTTTTCATTTTAATTTTTTTTTCAATAGTTACATACACAAATAAG
The DNA here is from genome assembly GCA_947086505.1 of Morpho deidamia. Classification (NCBI taxonomy): domain Eukaryota; kingdom Metazoa; phylum Arthropoda; class Insecta; order Lepidoptera; family Nymphalidae; genus Morpho; species Morpho deidamia. The sequence goes on along the minus strand of CAMTZC010000007.1, from coordinate 8,112,320 downwards.
TTTTTGTAAACATAACTGATTTTGTTATAACTTTTGACATTTTGTTTCCATCTATCTATGCCATAGGTTATTGTATTGTATTGTATTGTATTGTATTGTTACTAACGTATACTAAGGATTTAAGTATTCTAAACACATCTAATAATCAAAAGAGTCTATGGCATATATCTACATTCTATAGATAACCTACAATGACGAATTATAAGTGAATGGTTATTATTATTTGAAATAATTTGGTTTCTATAATATCATTTTTTATTTAACTGAAACACATTAGTTACGTTAAAGTGAAATGTAGATAAAAAAATTTTTTTTACGGATAACTATCATTTTTAACATTTTGGACGTTATCGTTATATTAAAAGTATCAAAAAAAAATCATGAACCTCCGCCGTGCGGGGACAGCCTTAACATAATAAATTAAAATATTAATGACCGTTTTGTTGATTAGTTAAAATTTCGGGTATACAACGTCTACAATCTTTTTTTTTAATATCGAAAATTCAAAAAATTATTTATAGTTAATAGTAGTATAAGTAATAAAGTGAATGTCTTTCTAGTTTGGAACTTATCTTCATTGGTCAAGTAGTTTTCAAGCCCACTTAATGTGACCGATCACGACTCTCGCCCGGCCATTTCTATATAGATATACATATGTATAGTTTTTTGAATAGTCTTGGCGTAGCATCAGAAAGTAGTTTGAACTGCTAGAAAAATATTTTAGCAAAACTCCAAAAGTACTGAAAAAACTCCAAAAGTACCGACGTATTAAGATTAATGATAATAATGAAAGAACATATTCGTTTAATTAACATTCATTTGACCTAAATATGCGTCTAAAATAAACGATGAACGACTATAAAAGGCAAAACAGATCTGTTTTAAATAATATTTTTTATAAGATATATTATAGCGTATAAAATAAAAGAAATAATTAACTCTGTTTCATTTCATTGAAATAGATAAGACAACGAAGCTTTTCCCATTATTTATATCCAAATAATGTAACTTTATGTATAACCTCTTTTGTTACATAGACGAGTTATTTATTTTTCAATGAGTATTCAAATCTTTTGAGAAATCCATAATTTATATAAATATCACAATCATTAATCATGCAACATGGTCAAAAATTAAATAAAAATGTTATAACATTTCAGCGTGTCTCGATTCCTAAAGTACGAACTCTCATTAAAATCTCCTCATAAATTGCAACGTCATCCCTTTCAGTGGGATTTAATTTAGTGATGAGATGGAGTCTTTTGCGAATGAATCCATAATGTAATAGGTAACGTTTGGAATAAAACGCGAAATAACCTTATTTTCAATTCAAATTCAAATTCAAAATATTCTTTATTCAAGTAAACTTGTAAACAAGTGCTTTTGAATCGTCAACTTTACTGCTGGTTCGGAAAGCCGTCCTACCGAGAAGAGCCAGCAAGAAACTCGGTGGAGCTCTTTTAAAAAAGAAGATTCTTAATACTAATTACATTTTGTCATAGCTATCCTGCACAAGGTCAAAGAGCAGCTATATCCACGCATTCTTATCATCAATGTAAGCCTCCACGGAATAATAGGCTTTCTGTATCAGCCTCTTTTTAACAGTATTTTTAAATTGCTGTAATGGCAAAGTTAAAATTGATTGTGGAATTTTATTATAGAATCTTATACCCAAACCCACAAACGACTTACGTACTCTTACGAGGCGCAAAGCAGGAGCCGCAAGCATATGTCGGTTCCTACTTTGTCTATTATATACATCGCCAATCTTTTTATAATTATGTATATTTTTATGCACAAAAATCAAATTGCTAAAAATATACTGTGAAGCTAACGTAAGAATACCTGTTTCCTTAAACTTCTCTCGCAGGGACTCACGCGAATTCAAATTATAAATGCCACGTATGGCTCTTTTTTGCAATACAAAAATTTTCTCAATATCAGCACATTTACCCCATAACATTATTCCATAAGACATAATGCTATGGAAGTAAGCAAAATAAACTAGTTTTGCTGTTTCGACGTCTGTAAACTGTCTTATCTTTCGAATAGCATGGGCTGCTGAACTGAGTTTCCCTGCGAGAGCTGTTATGTGTGTGCTCCATTGGAGTTTTGTATCCAACGTCATTCCCAAAAATACAGTTGTATTTTCTGTTTTTAGTGGTACATTGTCTATTAAGAGCTCATTTGCTTTTTTAGCTGCATTAGGTAATGCAAATTCTAAACATTTCGTTTTATTTGAATTTAGTACCAAATTATTTAGCCTGAACCATTGAGCTACCTGCGACAATCCACTGTTTACTTCGTCAATATTATTAGCGTCATTCCTATTTACTTTAAATATTAAAGATGTGTCATCAGCAAACAGCACAATGTCGCAAATATTATGAATGAAATATGGTAGATCATTTATATATACTAAAAACAGAAAGGGACCAAGGATTGATCCTAGAGGCACACCCATAACTAAGGCCGATCCGGATGACTGCACATCATTAATGCACACTCTTTGAATTCGGCTATAGAGATAAGATGCAACGAGACGAAGTGCATGATCCTTAATACCATAATGACCAAGCTTTAGTAATAAAGTTTCGTGTTGAATGCAATCAAATGCCTTGGACAAATCACAAAATACCCCTATGGCATTTTGTGAGTTCTCCCACGCATCAAAGATATGCTTCAACAATCTTACGCCCGCATCCGATGTAGACCGACCCTTGGTAAACCCATACTGCTCAGGGTGAAGTAAATTATTAAAATTAAAATGCTTGAGCAGTTGATTTAGAATAACTTTCTCAAAGACCTTGCTAAGAGTTGGCAAGATCGAGATGGGTCTATAGTTGTTAGGGTCGCTCTTATTACCAGATTTGAAGACAGGGATCAATTTACTATACTTCATTAAATTTGGAAATGTCCCTGTGTCTACAGACTTGTTAAAGATCTTGGCCAAAATAGGTGCAATAATTTCAATAACGTTATTTATTAACTTTACAGACATTCCCCATAAATCAGTTGTTTTTTTAATATTTAAACTTTTAAAAGTTTTAACAATATCGTGCGGAGAAATGTGTCTAAATTTAAAATTTACATTGCACTTCATGACGCTGGCCTTTAAAACATTAAGAGCTTCAATTGGGGATGAGTTTATTGAGCTAGTGGTAGAAATGGGTATATTCTGAAAAAAATGTTCATATACACTCGCCACTTCTGCGTCGGAATTAGTAAACTCATTCCCAATTTTCAGCTCTATGGCAGAATTACGCATTTTATGTCTGCCTACTTCATCTCCTATAACATCCCAAGTTGTTTTTATTTTATTTTCAGAGTTCATTATTTTACATTTAATGTGAAGTGATTTGGCCTGTGCGCAGACATTTCTAAACATTTTCGAATATTTTTTTACATATTCTAAGAATGTGGGGGACTGATTATATTGCTTTTCTGCATACAGATCAAATAACTTGTTTCTACTCTTATAAATGCCATTAGTAGCCCAATCGCTAAACCTGAGATGTTTGGAGACTTCTTTTTCTATAATATTAAATGTCTTATCGAATTCACTACCAATAATTCCAAAGAGAGCATTAAAAAGATCATCTGAACTACCGCAACTTTTGTCAATATGTGGTAATTTTGATAATATTTTTACTTGAAATCGCTTTATCTTATGAGACGTGATAGGCCTGAATTTAATAAATTGCTTTCTGTTATTTATAATGTTGGGAACAGATATAATTTGTCCACTATGATCAGACCTTAAGCGACTTATTATAGATTTTTCTAAGATATTACAGCTGTAATTAGTAAAAATATTATCAATACCGGTAGCCGAGTCTGCAGTTATCCTAGTAGGTTCGTTAAATACATTAATCATATCAAAACATTGAAATAAATTAAGCAACCTACAACGAGTACTGGTATCCACTAGTATGTCAACATTAAAGTCTCCACAGATTAAAACTTTTTTTGAAGATTTACATGTCTTCTTTAAAACTTCCTCCATAACACTCTCAAATAGCATATAATCACTGGAGGGTGGGCGGTACACAGAAACTATAATATAGCGCTCCAACTCTACACAAGACAGCTTAATGGTACGTTCCACAGAAAGACCGACAATATCATTACGTTCTTTACAATTTAATTTACAGTGAGCTAGTATTAAAGATCCCCCACGAATGACGGTCTTCCTCAAGAACGCACTGGACACATTATAACCTTTTATATTTAACAGGAAGTTGGAACTGTTTAACCAATGCTCGGTTATACATAAAATATCTACATTAAATTTATTCATAAACAGTTCAACTTCAAATTCCTTGCCAGATAGACCTTGCAGGTTCTGGTGAACAATATTCAATTTACAAGGTCTATCTGTTGTCTTAATACCTAGTTTAAAGTAATATTTTCCGTACATAAAATATTACTTGATATAAATTTCAATTATTTCTATATTAAAAAAATATACCAATATTTATATAGAATATATATTTATATTAAAGAAATATAGAAATAATTGAGAATAAAATAAAATAATAAAATTGTATTCCCAAATCAATTTAAAATTATTTTGATTTTAGTATTAACTAGCTGCGCCCGCAGCTTTGTTTCGCGTCAATTCCGATCCCTCGGAAATTCAAGGTAAAAATAGCCCACATATGTTTCTGCACAACCTCCTCTATCTTACAGTAAAAGTCTCATCAAAACCAGTTTAGTCGCTCCGGAGTATGTACTTTTAAGCTAAACCTTCCTCAAGAATTACCTTTTAGTAAAAACCGTACAAAAATCCGTTCAGTGGATTTTGTGGAGTGAAGTTCTTGGGGACTATCTTTTTTAATAAGTATAAATTTCACATTACAGTTCAAAACTTGATGTCTATCACAAATTTGCATTTCGAACACTCCTTTTTAAAGGTATGAGCCTATTCCCTTTTTTTAGTATATTATTTATTATAATGTCGACATTGTCTTTCTAATTCTTTTTTATATCTTGGTTATCTCAATTAGTGCAAAGGCCGATGTTTTGATAATAAACTATAATGTCATAATTAACTGTACAATTGTGAGTAGTATAATAAATAATAGGCATGATAAAGTTAGGATCTATCCACAACTTGCTCCTCAATATAACTTTGCAAACTTCGAGAGGGCTTATTACAGATATAGTCCAGCGGTGTTTTCTTAGAGTTTAGTACTAGAGAGAGTAGAGTCATAGATATACCTGTAATTGCGAGTATCACAATAAAGAATGAGGGGGAAAATAAGATTCCTATATTTATATACGAATCTAATACGCAGAGAAATAGTCATAGCGCTTTCTTAATTTAAAAAATACTTAGAACATTTTTAGTATACCTTCAAAATGACTGCTCTCTACGCACGCAAAAAAAGAGATAGATAATAAACCTCATTTCCTTTCTTTTTGTTGTAATATGGATAATTTTAGACTGGTCTTCCTACCCTAAGTATAAGTATTCTATGGGTGTTGCAAATGGTCATGATCTGCTTTACTGTGTAGTATGACGTATTATGATCGATACAGTATCAAAAAGAAATCCTACACAATAGACAAATCAGTGGATTGAGCGAATGTATTGTTTTACATGACAATCACACTAAAGCTAAGAAGAAACAAAAACAACGAAAACACATAAAAAATTGACTCCGCAATAATTTTACTTGTTGTCTCGACCGATATCTCAAGGGGCCCATAATTGTTGGATCAAGGGTGAGAGAAGGCAGTGTTGCTTGAGACGGCGCTTACGGTAAAGAGATTCCTTTAACCGAAATCCTATCTTCGGTAAACATCGGTTTATCCTCTAAAATTTGTAAATAAATATTTAAGGATGCAGTTGTACATAAACAATTTTAGTCAATAATAAAAATATAAAATATATAAAAAGAGCAGGCACTATAACAAAACTACTTCGCTATAATTCGCACGGGTTAAGCGAATGCATGCAAAGCTAATGTGTATGAAGCAGGCAAAATCCACGAACCTTATACATGCAGGACACGCACCCCAAGGCCCCTCCACCAGCAACAAAGCACACAAGCAGCACACACACCCGCCATCACAACAATCTCGACGATCGTTTCGCTCCGAAACTGAAGCATCATCAGGAGGATAGGCGCCACGACAAAATCGTAATGCGATTTTTTGCATTGCATTGCAGCGAAACGATCGTCGAGATTGTTGTGGTGGCGGGTGTGTGTGCTGCTTGTGTGCTTTGTTGCTGGTGGAGGAGCCTTGGGGTGCGTGTGGTGGCTTGTCCTGCATGTATAAGGTTCTTGGATTTTGCCTGCTTCATACACATTAGCTTTGCATGCATTCGCTTAACCTGTGCGGATTATAGCGAAGTAGTTTTGTTATAGTGCCTGTAATATGGAATTCCGCAAAGTAACGCCTGCTTCTATAAATCATATAAGAAGAGTATCACTGCTCACGAAGATTGAACTATTATTATTAGATAATAGTAGAAAGGGCATCTTCTTTCGCGCCATCTTGAGCGTCTAAATACCCTTAATAATACCTATGTGTTTTCCCTATTTTCCAATGTGTATTCCCCTGTTTCCGAAAGAAAAACGTTAATTTTTATATCCTATATAATCCTCCTGTGTATAGGCTTTAATTAAATCTCATTTCATCAATTTTGGTCCAGTAAAATCACGACATTCTAACAAACAGACGACTTTTGGATTTACAATATTAATATGTATAAAAAAGTATTTTTTTTTTTGAAAATTTTGAAAATTGAAAATTAAAATTAGTCTACATTAATCATTTCTTTTTTTTTATTCCTGAAAGAAATAATTCCATTAATAATGGACTAAATTGCCGTTGATTGTATTTCCTGTATTCCCTTCATCCATGGTATTCGATGTTTTAAGTTGGTGAATTAATTTACGTGAACTCAGAGTGAGAACAATTCTTGTCATATTGGTATTGTATAATGGATAGTCAAAAGAGCTATTGTGACTAAAGAAAATGTTCCATTATTGGAATCCATTTTGAGCGCCTTATAAAAATAATTTAGCAAATGTATAATAAATGAGTATCCTGCTATTAAAAGGTTTATACAATATGAAAATCAACATTAACATGAAGTAAATTTATTCATAACTAGCTGTGCCAGCGGCTTCGCCCGCGTGTAAATCAGCGTGTCACAATTTTTTTTCTAGAATTCAAATTTTAAACATAAAAGTAGTTATTGTGAGTAAACTGTGAGAGATAGAGACATGCTGTCGCGGACTTTTTTGTAGTATTTTTATAGATCTACAATTCTTTACTACATTACTTTAGCTTATCTCTGCTGGTATACGCAGCGCACGCACTAAAAGCTCCCAGCAAGTAAGTTTTTTAACAACTGCGCGATCTCTTCAACACAATATACACAATACCGATATGTTCTATATACTTAAACCATCCGGAAGTATTGCACTATCTGTTAGTGAACACCATACAAAAATATGTTCAGTAGTTTTTGAGAAAATCGATTACATACAGACAGCTTTTTGGGACTTTGTTTTATAATAAGTATAGATTACGTTTAAAAGCTGAATTCACAATACACTATCCGTTGTAATATTTTATATAATTAGTATTAGTACATAATTGTTCATTACAAACTATACCTGCAGAAAAAAAACATGAAACTGCTCAAAATGCAATAAAAAGATCTGCACTTAGATTTATTCTAATAAAATCCATTCAGGATCCATTGATTTGTCAGCGTACTAAAGGCCGGTATTATGTTGAAAGTGAGACTAGGTACAGCACCAAACCGATTGTTTTAATGTCACTTATACTGATCTCGATATTAAATCAGTTTTGCCCAGAGACCTCTCTGATATGTGACGAGGGTCACATTTACCACAACATGTGTCAAGATTACTTTAACGAAATTCCACCCTTCCTGATTTGCAGCTAAAAGCTTTCAGTGCCTCTTAGGTACAAATTTCTCTAAAAGCATTTTTTATACCTATTTATGACATAGTCGTAATAGTCTATTTTGGATACATACTAGTATGATATTCCATAGGTATAAAAATAGCTATTTTTTCAGAGAAAATTTTCATAAATTTGGACCTAGCAGTTGTTAATAAAATAACATCAACAGTATAGAATCCTACACGATTGTACAACACGTAGGAGTTTATACGGTAAGTATAATTTACTGTGCCCACGGGAGTGAGAAAATGTCACCCATAAATTGTAGTCAATGGTTATGAGGTAGAGTGCGTGACAGTTAGTATAGTACACCCACTCTATCCATCATAATATCGTCATTTTATTCCATCTCATACATTGTCTTCTCTTGTGTCGCAGAACAATAGCGAATTATATAAACTTTTTTCACGTTAAACTCCATTATGGTAATGTCGTTTAACGAGAGTTTTATGTTATTTGTCGCCTCGAAACACTCGTTGAATGCAAACCGTCAGAAATCTGATTTATACCTACGGTATGATATCAGTGCGAGATTTGCGGGTTTCGTGGAAAATAAAGTTACACCCTTTTTTCTACTTTAGAATTTGGCATTTATCCTTTATGTACAAACATATCAAATCATAAATTGCCACACCTTTTTAGGTATGTCTAGGTTTAATTTAAGAAACCATAAAATTGTCTTGAAATATTTATTGACAGTAATCGTAAAAAAGCAATTAAATATTTGAAAAACTGTTCTTATCTTAAATAATATTAATATTTTTTCATTTTTCCGAAATACTGAAAATGAGAAAATAATATACAAAAATAAATAAATTTAAAATTCTATCGTAAAATTCTAAAGTACGGAAGTTAAGACCACCATGTTGCTCTAAAGAGTACTGTAGATCATGTATCCGCTAGAAATATGCAAGTTGTTTTCCTTTATCATAATATGCATTCACAGGTAGGCCAGTGATTTGGATCTCCAAATACTCGAAAATCCGATCAAGCCACAACTCGGTGACCCTCCTTAATATAGTAGTTACCTCGTGGTAAAATGGAGCGACAACTCCTGGACAAGAAACCAAACTCTACTGTTTTGGTCAATTGAGAGTTAATGAATACAAAATTTAGTATGGAATGATGCTAACGATAGGTTCGAGTCTGCAATTTTCGTATTGGTATTCTAGTTTTATTTTCATTATCACCTACATTCAGGTTTCATAGTAGTATTAAAGCAAAATAAATTCTGTTGTATAATTTTTATAGCTTTACGGTTTTTAGCTTTCAGACTAAGAGTAATGTATTAAAAGTAATATATTACAAATATTCCAAATAAAATATGACACCAATTCAATAATACTTCTATTCAATAAAGCAACGAAAGTGACAACTAATAAAAAAACAATATTCTCTTTAACATTAAAGAAAGCTTTCGTAGCGGCATGAGCTTAAAAGTATCTCGAGCTTACGAGCGAATGCTACGAGATGAATAAAACCAAAAAGTACATGAGTGAGACCTCTTTTGAGCTTATTTGTATACCGCATTTCTTGACTTATTTTGTATTATTTTGGATGACAATAAAGCCTTCTTACAAGAATTGAAGAAACAATCACAACTACACTCAATATTTCCGTATTCTCTTCACAAATGTTAAGCGCATAGTCTGAGTACAATAACTACTGATTAATACTGTGTTATACACTAGTTCAGCTATGATAGCGCAACAGTGAAATTTTGCGATTTTTTCTAGTTAATCATGGGTTCAAACCTCAGGCAGGCACCCATGAGATTTACTATTAAAGCTTGTGTCTAATTCATATTCGCACTTACTAGTATTTAGCACTCATTTCGGTAAAGGAAAACATTGTAAGGAAACCTGCATATCTCTAGAAAATTCTAGGGATATGTGTAATTTACCAATCCGCTTAGGACTAGCGAGGTGGGTCTATGCTCCAAACTTTTTCTCCAAACTCCGTTTTTGGAGAAAGAAAGTTTGCGTCAGAAGTGGGATAGTAAAAGACCGTTACTTTTGACACTTTAAAAACCAGTTGCATGCTGATCGTATAGGCAATTGTGTACAATAACATTGTGACAAGGGCATTTCTTAATGAGAATACAAGTATGGGTCTGTGCAGATACTTGTTTTCGAGCGTTGTGCATGTTTCATTATCAAAGTTGTTTCGAAATCCAAATTCAATTCTTGAGTTGTCATAATATTTGTCTTGCAAAGGCAAAGAGCTGGAATCTCGTCGGGTTGCGATACAGATCAATTATGTGTAGTTATGGTAGATGTCCCTAAATTATTTGTTGTAGAGTAATTTGCTGCGTTATCTACTAAATTTTACTTTAAATTTCTTGATGCATAATGAAAAATTAATTAAAAACTAACCTTTTTATCAGTGTCTTGTATATTTCATTTCATTAACTGAAATCTAACTAACTAAAGCCCTAAAGAAGACCTTATTAATTTCACAATAAAGAAATAATGTTATAGGCTATCACATAATTAATGTTTTTTTTAAATAAAGGCTGTTATCTATGCTAATGTTTTAAATGTGAACGAGTCTGTCTTTGAGTCTGTTATGTTTTCATGGGTAACCCGCTAATAAGATATTATTGAAGGTTATATAAAATATTTAAAGATATATATTTTTTAGAGAACAGGAAAACACATAAATGATAGAAACCACAATACGTAACTGAGGATATTTGAACACTTAAGTTGACACAAATGAAGTTACGGGTACAGTGTGTTTAAGTCATATAAAACATATGTATGTTGAATTACCATCTCCATCGACTAATATCGATTTCACTCCAGATTAATAAACAATTACACCGACAAATTAACTGCAACTCAGTAACGATACTGAAACATGAACCACCTGTTATACCCTCTTGTTTTCTAGCTGTTTTCATTAGTGCGTACCCTCGACCTATTTCAAATGAAATAACCATCAATTCACCGTCAACGTAATGAATTATATGTTTTGATTTGTACTGCAATGCAATTCGAATTTAAACATGTCAAGCAGAAAGTTGTATGTATATTTTATAAACTTTAATGTATATTTTGCATGACTTTTGAGAATAATATCCGTCATTATTAAATTGAATAAGTTGAACTCATCTTTCATAATAATTGATTTAATCTGATATTGATTACACGATAAAAATGGGTGAAGATTGTAATAACTTTCAAATTGTTTCTCATCTTTATATTGATGTTTAAAGTCAAACCTTCGCATAATTGGTATATTTATAAATTTTCTAATGCCGCATGTATTTCATATTTTTACAGCTTTATTACAAAAGTATGAGTATGTATGTCATATACAAGGTGATTGCGAATAGAAGAGACTCAAATCATTAAATTATTCCACAAAATATGATTAATCATTTCTGGATACAAAATATTCTAGAATATTTGCATACTTGTATTGGATCTAAGCACACAATATCTTACTTAAAATCTTACTTTAAACTTTCAGTACCTCAAAGTCTAGAGCCAGGCTAATGAACACATATAACAGACTTAGTTCCCATAATATAGACATCTTCCATGACTCTCTATTGATTTACAAAAATAAACTTGCTCGCCTGGTTTAAGTTGTTAAGATTATTAGTAACAGCAACTATTTTAGTAGTTTTTCATTTTCTTTTAATATTTCCTTTTTATGTAACTGCATAATCTTCCTCTTTTTTTTTAATATAAATGAAAATGAAGATAATGAAAAACTAAGGATATTTATGGTTTTTTCGCCAGATTTATCTATATATACGAGTATTATAAAATAAAGTTACTAAAATCTGTCGGTCTGTATGTGATCGATTTTTATTAAAATCTTGTAAACTAATTTTTAACAGTGTTTACTAAAAGATTCTTGAGGTTTAGTAAATTACGATTATATGTTACGTATGGACGTAATGGTTCGTTACGAAAATGTAGGATCATTATGAAACAAATTCTTTTATCTTATCAATTTGTCTATTAAATAAAAGCTAATCCGAATACAAAAATTAAACCGAAAATAAAGTTCCGTAACAAACAAGGGTCTATCACGTACCGCCCGTCGTAGTTAATTAGAGAAAAATCTTTAGGGCCATCAGCGTGATGGATTTACTTTTTCGCAAGCGGTTACAGACGGCTCATCAGTTAATTAAAAACGTTTGAAAAAGATGACTGTGCATCTAATGAAGAGATTTACTGAAGGAATGCCTAAACGTCCATTACTTATAGCATATACCTATATTATATTTTGTATATTTTGTTATTAAAACACTTTTCAGTGAATAAGGTAACATAGTAGGAAAACCTGTATATCTTCAGAGAATTTTGGATTGGACCAGCGTGTCATTCAACCATTCTTTTCGAAAAGGAGAGAGGATGCCTATGCCGAACAGTGGAAAAACAGGGCGTTGCTTTTTTTATGATAAATTTATTGCAGCTCACAGGTTGTTTGGAAGAAATTGCAAGTTAGCGATGAAGTCGTCAATTCTGTACTATCTATACATTTTTCTGTACATTTTAATTAACTGTTTCTTGCAGGTTGCGGTAGCAAGAAGTTGTCAGGTGTGAGGTTGACAGCGGCATGCGGCGGCGATGACGCGGCGTGCAGAGCGCGGCATGCTATGCTGACATGGCACCCAGCCGCTCCGCCCTCCTTTCGCTGGCAGCTCTCACAGCACTTGCAGGTAAGAGTCCTACATAAAAATATTATTACTGTCCTCCACAGAATTATTATGAAACTCTAGTATTGGAACCCGATAAAAAAATTAAACTCACACTTCATTATTGTATGACATTGGATTCAGTACTCTCTATTACAATCTCCTTATTTAAATCTACACTATATCTATACTAATTTATTTAGTTTTAGATACCGATCCTGATCTATGCAACCACCCAACTCTCTCAAAAAACCTATTTCGTTACTTCCTCTCAAATCCAATTATCCCTCTTATTTGCAATATTATCCATTATTTTTCCTTTTTCAAAAAGCCATGTAAAATTATTTACAAATTATTTTTCTTTTTATAACTTTACAAACGTAAAACATTTAGGAGGATGTAAATTTTTTAGTGCTCTATTCGAATTTTATAAAATATACATTATCACTTTCATTGTTATTTTGATTTCCTTCGGAGATATGTGACTTGAGTGTATAATTTTTGTAATAGAAAGGAAAGTTCTACTAAGTTAATTAGAGTAAGGGATATGCCGCTGCTTTTTTTCGCGAGAAGGAAAAATCGGATGCCTAACACTGGTTCTGGTAGAGAGTGTACGACTCGCACGGACTAAGTAACCTCCTCTTTCATTGCCAATCAGCACGGAATCGCCGTCACATTTCTTCGTGCTGACGGTTTCTTTATATTCTTTTTCCCTTTTCCTCTTTTTCTTTCTGGTCCCTTTTAAGCATTATTTTTTTTATAATATTCATATGCCACTGCCACTCTTATTCACACCCGTGTGCATATGTGGCACCAAGTTTTGTGCACTTAAAGTCACCCGCGTTTCCTGCGCTGTTCTCTTTAGCTATGCAAATGCTTCACACTCAAACAAAGCATGACTTGGAGTATCTACCTCACCACAGAAATAGCAACTCTCAATCGGCGCTTTCACTATAGCAAACAGGTAAGTGTTGAAGACTCCGTGTCCGCTTAACGCTTGAGTCCGCCAACGATCTCTCCGTGCTTTCCATTTACATACATTTTTGCCTCTTTTTAAAATCCGTAAATAGTCGTTTTGTCCACATTCCTTTTCCCCTCCTTGATCGTTTGCTTGCGCATTCTAAAAGAGTATTCTCCAGTACGTTGCCTATTCAATGACTATTTACTCTTTATGTAGTTATTAAAGCTGAATAACATACGAGAAGTATGTACATGTTTTGTATGCATGGAGAAGTAATGATGAGTAAGATCGTTTAGTTATTGATATAATAATGTCACATATGGACATGAAAGCAATTTATGTTTATTCGTTAAGCTAGATCGAAATAGCTGGCATCTGCTAGTATATATGAAGTTTTGCCATAACTACTCTCAAATATCGACTACAAACCAATATTGGTAGCCGGATTTGATTGCATTCCATTTACGTAAGCGACAAACGATGTACTGCCGAGACATTATAGCTTTGTGTTGGTGATAGTCTGAAACATAGCTACCAACAGCAAACCAAAGAATGGTTATTAAAATCTAATTTTTACTAAACAAAGAAATACATTACATGTCAAAAACTATGCTACAAAAGGTTATTAAGAAAGTAAAATGATTATAGGTAACTAAATAAAGACAAAAATTAGCTTTTTTGGTTATATGTATTTGAAATCAAGGATTTTTAAAAGCAAGGTAAATGTGTTATTTTAAAATGAGACTTAGACACTACTAGACTAGACTAGTACAAATTTCATTTGAATTCGTTAAACTGTTTAAGAGTAGACACACAGAAACACACAAACGTTCATCTATATAATAATAGAAGGAAAAGTATATTGACTACTATTCGGCGTTATTGCATTATATAATATTATTTTAAAAATACTCACTTCGCACCATGTGTAATAGGCGATGAAAACCGGTTTATATAGAGATAATGTTATAACAGCAATTTTCAGAAATATCAGACATATAGTAAATGCAAGGACAATAAAATTAATATACAAGGCTTTATGTAAATCCATTATAACTTACTGCATTTCTGCTTGGGGTGGATCATGCAAATCACACATGCTTCAACTTGAAAGAGCTCAGAGACTTATTTTGAAGGTGGCAACTTTAAGACGTTTTGACTACCCGACTCATAATTTATATCTACAATGCCAAGTATTAACTGTGAGACAACTATTTATTTTCAATATTACCTTGTTACAACATACCACGAATAAATTTAAAGATAATTATATCGAAAAGAGAAGACAAGACAAAATATGCAAAATCTCTCGTTTCAGAACTAGCTTTGCCCAAAATCATATGTGTTTCCTTGGAGGACACCTTTACAATATTGCTAGCAAAGTAACAAAATTATACTTATTGTCTAACTATAACTGCAAAAAACAAATTAAAAATTGGCTTCAATACCTTGATTACGAACAAACGGAAAATCTGATAACAATAATAACATAACTGCGCACACTTACACACACTCATATACATATACACAAACATACACTCATTCAAATTTGCACACACGTTCATACAATCATAATATATAATAAAAAATAAATAAAAATAAAAATAAAAAAAATTAAAGGAATGCATTATAAATTGTTTTAATGTAATTAAAATAATCATAATATATGCCAGCTATTTTAATTAATTGTAATTTTAAATAAATTTTTATATAATGTATATAAAATAAGAAATATACTCTAATAATTCTTTATTAAATGTATAATGTAATATAAGTATTGTGAAAATCTCTGTTAATTATAATTTGCGTCATCTGCGAAATTTTAATTACGAATAATAATAATAATGACAACTAAAATTTGTTCCAAAAGAAATTAATTTGAGATGTTAAATGTTACATGCATGAACCTTCAATCCTATAAGAGAACCGGTAGCTGAAGCACAGAATCTCACGATTCTAGTTTAGCTATCGGTGCAACGATTGTCTATGTAGCCCTAAAATCTGTAAATTATTATGTTTATGTTTAGCTTTTGTAAAAATTTGTAACAGTAATAAAGAATTTTTATTATTATTATTATTAATGTTTCATATTAAATAAATAAATAACTAATGTAAACAATGAATTTTTCGTTCATGGTCTTACTAAAATAAATATAAGATAAAGGATTAATGTTAACTACGTTATTGAATTTATAGACGCAACATAAATCTTCGACGATTAGACAGATTTTGAGATAATGGAAATGTATAGGATCTAAAATGTTATAAAGTTAAATAGCATTTCAAAGTCAAATATTAATCATCATATTTATAAAATGTGATGAACTAATATCTATTTGTCTTTTAATATTGCAGAAGACTTGGACGATAACCATAGCACAATCAAGCTATATATAAAATAATCTTTGAATGTTTCAAGTTTATATACATCTTATATAATTCCCAACTGTTATAATGCTAATTCAGTTCGTAGATAAGTAGCGACCTTTTACTATCCCACTACTGGACGAAGAAGAAAGGAATTAAAAAAATACAATATAGAGATCTATATAAATGATTGTTATTAATGATGTGATAGCAAAAATATTGCGCTATTATTTTTTAATTATTGTCGAAATTTGTTAAGAAGACAATTGTTTACCTTGTAATTGTTTTCAATTTAATAGAAATGGAATAATGTTTGAACAACGTGATTGATATGCGTCAATTTATAGCAATTTATTTCTCAAATTAGTTCTGATCGTGGAAATTCATTGATTGATTTGATTTACGGCTGAGATAAAATCGTATTTTGCTTACATTTGCCTATTTCATATGGTGATAAATACTGAATAGAACTGCAGTGTCCGGTACTTATCGAGACCGAGTGAATTATTAAACGGACTTTAGCCGGTTAACCAATTACGTTAAGAGACCAATATCTATTAAAAGAACCAAAATACGTTTACTTATGTAAAAAAAAGAAAAGCTTACGTAATATATAGAAGTAGGTGTTACTTTGCGGAATTCTACAGCGCAAAGTTATGGAGAAATTACTTCGTTTGTCCGCGTTTCTTAAGAAAATCTATGTAATGCTTAGTGTAGGAAGCAAAACAGTTCTCATATCTTATACATGCAGGATTAGTTACCGCACGTATCACAAGACACCACCACCAACAGTACACTACAAACACACACACACACACACTACGAAAATTTCAACGATCGTTTCGCTCCGTAAAGGAATCATAGTCAGAAAATAGGCTTCACGATAAAATAGCAAAGCTTTCCTCGACAACATCAAGTCAGATTATAGCAAAATAATTCTATCACAAATTTTTGAAAAGTTAACTTTTTTAGTTTTTTTCTTATTAATTTAAACACAAAACAATATATCTATGGCGGCATATAACATTTTACGAATTTTGATATTGTTACACTATAGATATACTATTACATTATAGTTAAAATATATATTAGGAAACATATATTGCTTGAAGTGTTCAGATTTCATACTCTAATTAAGATCGAGACAGACAGTAATTATAAATAACAATAAAAATTAATAACGAAAAATCTATCAGTACAGTACTTTAAAAATTTACAACCTGTTTTAAGTTGAACTAAGACTGCATTACCCATTTTTATATATAACAATGTAGTTCATAACTAAACGTAGTTCATAACGAAATGTAGTTCATAACTGAATTAACAAAGTTCACTCCACAGTAATGTGCTACGAGGTTGTTAGTAATTATACTGCGTCCATCATATTATCAGTCTTTTGACAGCTCACGCTCATTAAGTTTTGTATTGCTTACGTACAAATATCATACAAATAATATTTGTACTTTATGGATGGGTACCGCCCACTTAGTGATGTCACACATAATGGTTACTACGATTATGCCACAGATTAAAAATAATCGGTAGAAATCGATGTTACGAGTATTAAAAGACATTTAATAACATTATATAAAGTTTTACTTTCTTCTTAGTTAATACATGAATACAAATAAAACAATCAGGATATTTTAATTTATTTTATTAGCACGAGTCGTCGGAATGATAATCAACACTAGACTCCTCCGATGAGGAGTCTTCAGTAGCTTTCAGTAGTTTCAGTATATTATTAGCTCTTGTGTAGATAATATATTATCAAACGCAATATCACGTTCCCAATCAGAGAATATTACTCTTTTAGTTCTTTCCACCACACTTGCCCAGTTCTCGGCCGTTACGTGGGTGCAAGCATTTTTTAGCAATTGCAACATTTTATTCGCTGTGAATGGGGGGCTTGTATTGCATCTCGCAGCATGCCCTTTTACTTGTGCCCATATAAGTTCTATTGCGTTGTACTGGCAGTGGTATGGAGGAATCCGAAGAACAGTATGGCCATATTCTGCTGCCATTTCATTGATTACATAGCGTTTTGCTCTCTTTTTGGTTTTTAATATTTTTATTAATTCAACTTTTAACATTGAGTCGTCCACATTTTCTCCATTGTCCCGAAGCCAATTAATTATTTCATGCTTTTTATTAGCCTGTGTTGGCATTTTGTCAATTTGACGGGAGTGGTAGGGCGCATTATCAATAAAAATTATTGATGGTTCTTCCAATGAAATGAGCATTTTTTTGAACCACTCTTCATACACATTTGCATTCATCTCTTCGTGGTAGTCATTTGATTTCTTCGATTTAAATGCCAACAGTGCGTCTTGTACAAATCCTTTTGCTGTACCTGCATGGCAAATGATTAGGCGCTCACCTTTTCCCATTGGTACTGAGGAAGTGGAATCAGCAGTATCATCAGTCCAGAAACGAGATAGTGTGTGGTTAGCGTTGAGCCATGTTTCATCCGTGAAAACAATATTTGCCCAATCTTGTATTTTCTTTGCCTCTCTTAAAAAATCACAACGTGCTATAGCTATATCTGTGCGTTCCATTAATAATTTTCTTTTATTTAACTTTTTATATGAAAAGCCAATTGTGTTCAAAACTTTGACCAAAGAAGATTTTTCACCATGAAATAGACCACTTCTTTTCAAAGAAACAATAAGTTTTCTCAAAGTTGGAATTTCTTTTCTCAAGTAGTAATCATATACATGACGACGAATAGCGTCAGCGTCAAAGTCATCAACAGCTGTCACCTTATGAGCCCGGCGCTTTCTTTTTGGTGTAGATGGTTTGTTTTGCTCCAAGCCGCTCCTGCCGTAGGCATCAGTAGTGATTTTAGTCACAGTTGATAGACTGATCCCCAACGCGGCTGCAACACGGTTTCGGACTTGCGTGATAGGTATAAGAGGTCCGCCATTTTGATTTTCTTGCTCAAAATACTCATGAAGTTTTAACACTAACTGTCTCGATTGTGCTTTCAACACACGTCCTTTCGGCATTTTCACGATCAATTAATATAAGTTTCACAAAAGTTTTTCCGAGGAATAAAGCTACTTAACTCAAGGTGTAACAGATGCGAGAGAACACTCAGCGAACGTAAATGCGTGTGACTATCACGGGCGTTTCGTTGAGAGTGACAGATCACGTCAAAATGGCGGCCGAGCGGAAGGTCTGTTGATGTTGCCAGTTGATGTATAATATATTTTTTATGATTATAATAAATACACACGGATTAACATTTATTTTCAAAAAACTAAGGCAATATTAAATCAAAATGTTGATTTCTATATCTGTTATTAGTTTACGTAGGTTATCATTAATCGAATTACTTAGGTACGTAATTCGATTAATGATAGTAGGTATGTACTATAATCGGAATGGTATCGCATACGAGAATCTTTAGGACATCACTAAATATGTAAATCGTCAATCTGTCAAAAGATGGTTAATATAATGGACAGTGTATAATCGAATAATCTTGTTGATTGTTCATTGCCTTGACTTTTGACGTCTTACGATGTTAAATGGTACTGCAGAAATTTGTGAATCATACTAAAGATACTATTGAAAGTGAAAATGATAATGAAGGCTACTTATTTTTAGCCATTTCTCTATTTCAAATCTATTTAGCACTAAGACAATTATTTTATAGGCTTAGAGATATGCAGGTTTCCTCACGATGTTTTCCTTCACCGAAATGCGCGTGATAAATTGCAAATATCAATTAGACGCAAAAGTTTTAATAGAAAAATTCATTGGTGCTTGCCCGGGATTGAACCCATGATCATCTCTCGAGAGTCGCACGGTCTCAACACTGAGCTATCACAGCTTATGTGATAATTATCGCGGAATTTACAAAAAATATATTATTTGTTATTATTTATTTGATACAAAATCTTTCGAGTGACCGTGACCGAGCTAGGCTTCTAGCCTTATCAGAAAAAGAACCAAGTTATTGTCTTCATGCTCTCCCTCTAAAAATCTTGGGACACTGTTAGATAACGAATGTTTAAGAGTAGCTTTAGGTCTCAGATTAGGAACCACATTGTGCCTTAAGCACAGATGTCCATGTGGAAAAGAGGTAGTGGAGGTGGAGGAGGCGGATGGCATACGAGCTCTGGTAGGCTTTTCCGCAATGGTTCTCTTAATAGAGGGCCATCAAAAGAGATCTTGTCACCATCGACAGTCCTGCTCATCTCGAGCCTTCGGGGATAAGTCGGGACGATGGCAAGAGACCAGACGGTTTGACGCTGGTTCCTTGGGAAAGGGGTCCGGCCTTAATGTGGGATGCAACATACGTTGATACATTGGCCTCGTCCCGTATCAGAGTAACAGCGTCAAGACCTGGAGCCGCGGCGAAAATGGCCGAATCCGGCAAGCGGCGGAAGTATGCATCTCTCATTGAGAGTAATATTTGTGCCGTTTGCAGTAGAGCACCTAGGGCCATGGAGTCAAAGTGCAAAAATTTTTTTATCCGTTTTAACACCTCGGTTGATCGCCTCTTCGGGTGACAAGAGGGCCGGCTCCTTTTTCGCACACAGAATCAGCTAGCGATTTAACGCGGAAACGCTGCCAGCATTCTTGGGACCATTCCACGTGGGCATGATTTGTATAGTACTAGCGTGTAAGTCATTTAAGATAGACAACTTGCACTTTTTTATTACGAATACTATTTTTTTTATGTTTAAACTCTCTCTCTCTCTCTGTTTTTCGATGGGCGTCTAACGTTAGACATACATCTATATATACATCTTCAAGGGATTTCCAGCAAAGACGAACCTGAGCGTACTTACATATTTAATTTTAAAAGATAGTTAGAAAGAGTATTATTATTGAGAAACGGTCCTGATTATTCCGTTCCGGTACAACCATAGCTGTATAAAAATCTACGTAGCTTAAGTGAGATTGACGGCTGATAATAAAGATTAATGAGGAAACTTTCTTTAAGCCGACGAGTTTATTTAAATTTACTAGCTATAATACTGTGTAGTACAGACGACTCGGAATGAAGCGCAACGGTCTTAATATTGTAACATCAGCGATGAATAGGTTGCGTCGTTCATTGTTTTCAATACGGCGTAGAATCGATTCAATGCAGCCTGTCTGTCAGGGCTCATATTGAGAACGTACAAATGAGATTTAAATAGAGCCACAATGGTCGACTAGTTTATGTTTGATTAATTTTATGCTAATTGAATTTCAGTTTAATTTTTGATAAAATTACTTTGCATTGGAGTAAGTAAAGTAGTAAGTAGTTATTGTTACTTACAAATAATCACAATCATAAAAATATAAACAGAAGAGAATGAAGAAAACATAAAAAACAACAGTAAGCCACATATCGACTGCGAACCGGCAATATATCCTATCTAAGTTTTAAGCCATAACACTTTTTAACGGCATTGGGTACTACTGCTCATCATTTACCGTATCAACATGTATTATTTACTAGAAAATTTGTAAATAAATAAATATATTTAAAGTCAACTGTAAACTTTTTACATAAAAATCATTGCGAATGTATATCACGATTTTTCTTCCTCCTGAAACGTTGTCACAAATAAAATGGGACACTTTGCCATTCCACAGATAATTATGTAGACACTAAAACATGTTCTTGTGTGAATTAGGTAAATGCTTTCTAAACTTAATAAAATAAAAATTTAATAACTACGCTTTTTTGATTCTATACTACGTTGTTTTTCCAGCAAAACAGAATATTAAGCGGTGTGCCGGTCAGAGCAACTGTAATATGGTAAAAGTGTAAATTCAAATTACCGCTTCTGAGTACGGAACAAAGCGAAAATTTTCAAAGCAAATTCAGGTCGCTGCAGATTAAACAGTCTCATTTCTGTGAGGTTCTGCAAAATCATCGCACTCTACTGTAGTTATGATAATGATTAATAGCTATGTATTATTATAATGTTATTTAGTGCAATCGAATAATTTACTAGTAAAATAATTTACTGTCAAGAATATTTAAAACAGCAAAATTACCGTGTTGATAGCTTTATCTGTATCATTTGATGAGAATAGAGTGTAAGAATAGGATTCATTTCTATATTATATAAACTTTTATTTATTTTTACTACCTGAAGAAATACGGTGGACATTTTTACCTGAAAATTTTAATTAACGCGAAAGTAATGATGAATATACTTTAAGTTATACATATATTATTGAATCTTTGTTTAGTGTGATGCAATGATAGTTCAAGTAATAATTCAAACTGACCCGCCATATATTACGCCCTTTATCAATCGACTTCATTTTTTTACTAACACCCTCAAAAGCAAAAGATAGCAAATTTTAGTTGCTAAATAAGCCAATAATTTTCTATGCTTTTGTGGATTGTTCGTTGGACAGCGAAAACTTTCTGTGCCTCTTAGTAAAAAAAGCGAATAAGTTTCATACTTTGTCTTCGTATCTATTTAACTACAAGAGCCGTCATCCACTTCGCATACACGTTTATTAACTTTAGATTTCCGTTGCCAACCTTGATACCGACACCGGAAATGACATGAAAAACTACTATCCAATCGATGATAAATATTATTATTGCTATTAAAATTCAAAATTAATGATATTCGTGACCCACCTGATCCACCACCACCGGATACCACCGTGTGTATGTGGTATCCGGTTGAGTAGAATAGACCACCCACTTTCTTACCGAGGTGTCGTAAAAGGCGACTAAGGTAAGTTGACGTGAGGCAGGGGGCCGGTCGTAAAATACGTAACCAAATCATGTGACAACATGTTTGTAATATATTGTGCCGACCTCACTTAGAGTGGGATAAAGGCAGGAGGATGATGATGATGATGAGATAATATTTAATATAATTTTTGTAAATATTTACTAGATTTATTATAAACTATATACTATTTAGATATTTTAATTATTTTCGGACTTAACGCACAAGCCTCAAAGGTAAAATTAATGAGACTGACAATATCAGTTCTTATACTTTGGCTTTGACATTGACAATATTGAACTAGCTCTACAACATTGGAGAAATAAATTTATTTTCCAACGAAAAGAATTGAAAAGAAAATATTTCAAACCAATGCGATGCGGCGACAGAAATAAGACAAATGTGTCCGCTTTGTCAACAAAGCTCTTCCGATTGTGAAGGAGTTTTTGCTGAAATTCTGCAATCGAAAATTTTATAATTTCTTTTCCTTTATTATTCAAGACGAGGCGAACAAAGCTTTCTTAATACAGAACAGTCCACGTTTATAGAAAGCACAACGTAACAAGTACATGATGTATTTTCAATGCACTCATAAATTGAATAAAATTTAGTATTCAGACTTTCGATATAAGTGGTTTTAATATAAATACATTTATATAGAAATCTTTTATAGTAAATGAGTAAGTAGTGGGTTGACCCCCTGTAGTTTCAAATCCGTTAATCGAATCATTTAAATTATAGTAAAAGAAAACATATTTTAAAAAAAAGTTACATTAGTTTTTTGTGATATATCAATATTTCGATTTAATGCCTTCCATGTATATGTTGATTTTGTAATTTCTTTTAATAAAGGTGCCACTGGTTGTCACATAAATAACTTACAAAAATATGTGTAACTAAAAAGAGTGTCATAAGGTGAAAGTTTAACTTCTTACGAGGTCGGAACAAAGCGAGGATTTTCAAAAGGGATTCGGGTTGCCGCGGTTTAAATATTTTTCTTTGTACTAAACATTTACTTATCCTTACTACGTGCTTCTAACCCTCTGTAGACATACAAAGCCCAGTAGATAAATTATTTAACCAACCTTTTCATTAGCAACTAGTATTTGTCCTTGGTTTCGCAGCAGTATTTAAAGATCTAGATATATTAATTATACTACCCATAGTTAATAATATATAATAAATAATTAATTGAATTAACAGAAATTATTTTATCGTACAAAACCATTACATAAATAACTTTACTGATGAGTTAATCTGAAACTACCAAATAAAAGGCATGATGGTCACGGCTGTCGCAAAAAAGGTAATATCAAAGTTTGAAAAATGTATTGAAAATGAAATATTTACTCATGTTCTCATCTGCATTTCTTAAAGTGGCTCATTCTATCTGATTTATGGAAGTGCAAGATTAGGCGCGAAATCGCTAGATAATCTACATAATCGCTTTCTTCTGTTATGGTGCTTTTGATGATACAGAGGAATATTTTATTCTGAGCTCGATCGATAGAAAATAGTATAATAAAAAGCGTTATACTTGGTGATGCCATCTAAATGAGTATGATAATGAGTGTTTAATAGTTGTTGTTTGACCGCAGGGTGTTGTGTGTGCGCGCCGCAAGGAAGCGTGCAGGGCGGCGCGCAGGTGCCCGCTGTGTCGCACTCGACCGCGCCGCCCGCCGGCGTAGGCGGCGTCCGAAGGTACGCACACTACTCATAAAATCTATGCCTCGATGTCATATAATATTCTCTACTTTAACGACATGAAGAACTTGTTTCCTTTATTATATTTTAAATGTTTTAGTACACTGGGTAAATATTTTTTGATTATTTTAAAAATGTGTTAGAATTGTCTCTAGCAATTCTATCACATTTTACATTCAACCTATATAAATCATACGCATATATTTCCTGTGTAATAAATCGTACAACTCCAATCATTCAGGAACAAAATTAGACCATTAATCAATTACCAACAGCAGTATTGATTTTAGATACATACATAGATAAGAGGAAAAAATATCTTGATGTAGGTTTAGATTAAAATTGGATAACTACATCTTTTAATAAACTTGACTCAGATCTGTATCTTGTAAAACCCATTACTAGATGTTATTCTAGAAACAAACAGTGCAAATTGAACATAAATATAATAAGTTATTACTAATTCACATACCAAAATTAGTTTCCACTTAAATAACACAATCAAACATATTTTAGGATTTATTGGCAGTCTATATCAGTATTTGTTTAATGTTTCGTCATAATACGGTAATGTACTTTATATTATAAAAATGTTACACCTCTTGTTGATTAGGATTCATGCCTATCTTCAAAAAGAATAATTTATTAATTGAAAAAGCAATCTCCATTCATTTAACATGTCTAATTTAAAATAGTTTTTACTTGAACGTTCTTATGCTCAGCAAGCGTAATAAGCCGTACAAATTGCTTTGCGCTTCAGTCCTAACTGCAAAAGACAAAGCAAATTCCTTGTACTTTATGGCATTATATAATGACTAGCTTACATCTGACACTCACCCGAGAATAATAAATACTCCGAGAAACTCCGGAACAAGTTAATAAAACGAAATTAACATCAACAAAAGATTTTTAATTAGTACCGGCCGGTCGTTAGTAAAGATAAAATTCTGCCGCTTAATAATTTATTATTTTTGTCTAAAATAGAAATTTATTAGAGTAACTACCACAAATAATTTCTATACCTCCTTATTCTTGTCTTCTATAAGTATTTTTTTAAATACTTACTACTACAGTTGTAAACTTGCACTATCTCGGAATGATAGCATAATAAAAGCTTTGAAGAACATAATAATGTAGCTAAAAATAAAAATAAATAGAAAAAGTCATAACGGCGTGACCGGCCTGGAACCTACCCCTTGACTCTTAAGGTCATGCACTGTCACCGTTCGGCCATCGCGGCTTTTATATAAAAAATATACTAATAACATAATAACTTTTTTATAACAAATTTTCTTTAAAAAAAACTTTATACTTGTATTTATAAAAAATATATATAAAAACTAGTCGCATAAAGTTAAAAGAAACATGTTCTTTAGCGATCGTCTTGTGTTGAACCCTGTTATAATGCGTTTAGTTTATCTAGTTAAGTGTGTATTCATTAAAAAATAAAACTATTTTAATAATACTAACAACCCATTGAATTTTAATTCATTGATTTCTCAAAATTTATAGTTTACAGAGTAACTGTGGCACAAACTTTTCATTGCACATCACTCCATTTTGTGCCGAGTTGGGATATATGACTAACGCACATTTCGCCGGGCCGCTATGAAAACCAAGTATTAACTATATTATATATTAATTAGGACAAATTGAAGTTACAAGGACAGAAATCTTCTTTAAAATGAATAATTGTCAGTACTGAATGTACCTATACATGATAATATTGTGATTTAGTTATATCATCCATATTATAAGACAAACAGCGGCCCGTTTAAATGTGTGTGCGAGGTTCGAGTTGATTGTGGGTGTAAATATGTAAGTTTTATTTTATATGTTATCTTCCGCAACAAAATGGCTCCGACGAGATAATGTAAGTAATCTAATATTTGGAATGATAAATTTCAATATCAGTATTAAGAAAGCCAGAATGCTGAAAATTCTAGAAGAATTTTTATAAACCTTCGTTTATTACCGATGGTTCATGTAAGCATAGATCCACTGCATGGTAACAACATATAGCACCTTGATTGTAGTTTCGGTATTCGCAAGTATGATTTGAGTCAAAAACAATGCATACTCTTGACGGATATTAACTATTTGAATATATTTACTTGTATATCAAACTAAGATGTCCGACGATTTTATCAGTACTGAGACTGAAAAACCAATATTCAATTTAGGCCGAAGATTAATTAAGAAAGTACCAGTTTAAGATTTGCGAAATTGAATTGTTCAAGAGACATTTTAACTACTGAAATTGACACAGTTTGTATATACTCGTAAAAATATTTTAAAATATTGAATTGCGTTTTATTTTCTTCGTACATAAAGCTTGTCTACTCTAACTCCACTAAATTCGCGCTTCGATCGTAAAACTCAGAGTTAGCTTTAGATACGCAATACTCACGGTAGTTGATTCCATTCGCATGAAACACATTTGTATACGCATAATATATATAGCATCCTGCACGAGCGCAACTAAAAAGTCCTCAATACAGAAAATCCTAACAATTCAATTTCGCTTTGTCGCTTCTATCGGTATGTAAACTCCAATTCGTATGGTCTACTAGCTTTCAGCATATAGTGTTTTGGCTTTGCTCCAGCTGCAAGGCCTTTGGCAATTTTAGTGAATTATTAAAATCTATGATTGCAAATATTCTAAAATATGTGCCATACAGATTATAGTTTCTTACCGATGTATTATTTGAGGCGATGCGTTTGGTATGTAGCCAAATTATATTAGACATGGTTGCTTTAATATACGTATTTGTACGCAGATTCAGTCAGTATTCCAGGGGACGAGGATATCGCGATTGGCGAACGCGGGGCGATCCCACGCTTATCAATTCACTGTGGCGCAGCCGACAGCCATTAGGCATTCGGAAGCAGCTCGGTAAATTGATTTTTAGAAAGACTAACCCGCAATATTTCCCAACTTACTTTGAAACCACTTACGTTATTTAAGTTCTGTAAAACATGTGCTTATAATTTACTAGCCGCGTCCCGCCGATTTCATTGCGACGAAAAGATAATATAGTCAATACTATTAAACTTATGTTTAGATAAAAAACGATTTTTCTTTCTTGATATTTACGTTGCTCTTTCTTGAGGACTAACAATAATGATAGCTATAATTTTGATCGAACAGGAAACGCGGAGGTGTACATAGTATTAGCGTTGCTAATAGGAGTGGTGACAGTAGTGGTAGGGTGCTGGCTGTCAGACAACTGTTGGTCACCAGAGCCCGAGGACGCGTTGGCGGGCGGGTGACCCGTTGCGGCGGGCGCTTGCACGCACGTGTAGCGCCCGCCTTCCGCGGCGGATCGGGAGAGCCCGTCAGGTGCGGGCTCCTTGTCCCCGGTACTGCCGCCGCCGGCGCCGCCGAGAGCGCGTGCGCCCGCATTCCTGCACGCCGCGCGACACTTGTGCCGCGGCGCCTGCATCCACCTGCCCTGCGACACGAGACGGCAGCCGCCCTTCTGACCGCAGCCCTCGCGAACCTCCTGCCGACACGAAAAGATTAATGGCTATCATATTTCGACTATAGCCAACGGCGGAGTGTGCGATAGCTAAAAAGTGCAAAGGACTCTTGAAAACGTTTATTGAAACTTTTCTAAATACAGCATGACAAGGTGTGAGTTTTCAATGAACCATATGAGCTTCGTATAATATTTCCATGTATTCATATTGTGAATGTAGTTCATAATCCAAATGTGTTAAATGTATCAATACGAAAGAAGTATGAATAATGAGGATTGGCGAAATAATTGTGTCATTGTGGATCTCATAAAGGATCTCTCTCGTCGTAGATCACGCTTCTAGCGGTCGCTCTGATTTTAACCACTAAACTTTACCACTTCACTGTTATTTCTAAATGGATGTGCCTTGAAATGCTTTCCTCGATTTGAATTCTAGAATAGAGTGTTTTTGAACCCTTTAGAAGGAATTTCTTCTCTCTGTTTTGTATGGAAGTTCCCGTATGATAAGTGCAATACACATCATTACCGTGCCTTTACCGTTCTATAGACTTTTTAAGGGACGTAATTAACAATAGGTTTAAAAAAAAGTGTTATTCCGAATGGAATGCCATACCATCCCCATTATAGTTTTCGTAATTTAAAAATTTAGTTTTTTTATTTATATTAAAAAATAAGATTCTGTTATTTACAAAGAGGAAAGTGAGTTAGGACCAAAGTCTTTCTCAAACGCGCGTCAATTGGCTGAATTAAAATTGCATTGTAATAGGATAGTATTAGATTTTTTGAAACAACGATATGGTTACAATTAATGTAGAATTTTGATAAATTTTTGGCTGTTTGTAAATACCTATACATAAAATTGAAAATTGCATCACATGTGAAGTACTTTGATATTTTTATCTATAATGTCACTTCCAACCCTTACGAAATATGTTTTTGTTTTTGTAGTTTTTTAGCCATAAAGGTAAAAAATCATTAAATTAAGCAATTTAGACAACTCTCTTCATCACAGATACAAACTAGACACGTCTTGAAATAGTAAAAGTTTAAAATTGATATCAAAGTACATAATTGTCCCGAAAATGTTTCAGCTAAAACTTAGAAACAAGAGAATTTATATAAATATTAAATTTTTTAACGTATTCTTTGATAAATACTTATATTACTATCTAAGCTTAAGTATCATATAAAAATACCACAAAATACAACTTAAAATGATTTTAATTTAATATAAAATTTTGTATTGATGTGTGCTTTTAAAACATATTATAATAACTGAAAATAATTCTATTCTGCAAGAAGTTTTTTACTTTTTTTAAGCTTTAAAAAAAATTAAGTTGCATTTATCAATTATAAATTTTACTGAATAAATATGTGGGCACATTTTCAGGCTTAAATACTAATAAAAATTTCAACTATGATCATTTTTTGTACTAGCTTCGTGAATTGGTCTAAATAAACGATTTAATTTATTTTTTTAAACATGGACATTTGTAATCAACTGCACTCAAGTCATCAATATCTTGTTTGTTTCTGATAGAATAAATTCTGGTAAGAATTTTAAAAATTCGGATTAGTAAGTCACGATTTTTTTACACACTGTTGTTAAAAAAAATCAGAATTAGTCAACCCGAAACTTACGTGGAGAGCGTATCTTAAAAATACGAATTTCACGGCGAAGTGTCATTGCTATTTTTCATCGTCTAATATTATATATCTTATGTTACCATGGTTTATGATACAAACATATAAATACCAAGAAGTGTTAAGAAATGATAGACTTTATAAAGTAAAAAAATATATTTTTTAATTAGGATATTTAGCTTTATAGGGTATTTAGCTGAGCATTTAGGTTCTAAAATCATGTTCGTAATACTCGAACTTTTGTTCTTCACGGATTTCTTCGTTGTTTATTTGATCACGCAGATAAACGAATATATCAATCATAGCTTGCTCCATAACCTACAGAGCGATTGTGCGATTTCTTGGGTGGCTTGGGTGTATTTACATACACACCTTATTCAATACGGCGTTACTTTACGATAATACCAAGATTATTTTATCATTATGTATTTTTAGAACTCTTCGGGTTAATGTCACGGTTGGGTATTTTTGAAAGCAGCTTTTCCAATAATATGACATTATTTTCCGAAATAATTGATAACGAAACTAAACTACGATACAAGAGGGTAAGGCAGATGATAAGTAAATTTCTTTCAACGTACTTTTGACAACTTATATATACACGAAATTCTACTTAAAAATAATGTGCACAAGAATTATGAACATTGCTCAAAATAATCAGATTGCTTATAACAATACCCATATAATTTCTGTATATATTTGCGATACTCCATAGCATACCCATAAGGTTAACTTTAAATGTTGAAATGCTTACTGTACCGCTTGTATAATATAAAATATTAATTGATATACTCGTTTTCTACTTTAATTATCTTTTAATGACATTCATTGATAGTAATCATAATTGATATATACCGTATCAGTAAAAAGAAACAGCCAAGAGTAGATATGATAATTGTGTAATAACGAATACATTAAAATTAAAAAATAAGTTAATCAATAATTGTACCTAACTTTTATAGTTCAGCATAATGTCTACGATGAAAATTCTAATAAAGTAATAGGGAAAATTCAATGTTATATTCCATAATGTAAACATCATGTCATCATTATTTTAGTAAACACATTATTATTTGACTATATTCTTATATTTGACAGAATCGTAAATGATCTCTTGACACCAACATATAACATTTAGATTTTGCTGTTATCTTTCTTATACATATGTCAATATTCAAACAAAGAAAGTCAAATTATTTTAATTTTTAACACACAACAAATACTACTACTTGAATATTTTTCATAATTTACGGAAATTATTTATTACAATTGTATTGTATAGTTCAACTTATAACATATAGTAGTGAAAAAATTTACTATAAAATAAATAATAAATAAATTCTTTATTTCTGTTACTATGTTCAGACATTAGATGTGCTCGCTTATTGACCATAATTAAATAATTCAGCAAGACATCGGCTTCAATGTAACGCTTGGAAAAATATTCAACATTTCTTTGTTAATGATAGAATACAATATATTTAAAATGTTGTTTTGTAATTAATGGACGGAAACTTCATGCAAAAAATATGCAGTACTTTCGGCGCCAGTGTTTAAACCATAATTGCCAAGTAGTCAAGGCAAATCAGTGTAGATAGATTATTCAACAAGTTCTATTTTTAAACCTGATTGTTCAAGGGGTCTCGATAACGTAAGGGTGGAACTTCTCCCGGTGCCTAGTGGTGCCTTGATAGAATGGTGATGGAGGGACAAGGTTATGGGAGTACTTCAGCACACTCTCCGAAATATATCCTGTAGAATACCGTTAGACAGGCAACCCTGCGCCGATGTTGAAGACTGTGCAATTTGGTATCGGTCAGGGTTTTATCATAAATGAGCCTCGATCCACCGAGTCTAAAGCATCTAACTGGTATTTAGCAGAGCCGTCCCACAAATGGCAGCAGTACTCCATACACGATCGTACCTGAGCCTGGTACAATGTAAGAAGTTGTTTCGCTGTGAAGTACTTCGTGACTTTGTTGAGGATGCCAAGTTTCTTAGCAGCCCTTATTGCTTTGGACTCAATGCATTTACCAAAGTTGAGCTTGGAACTTATTTCAATACCCAGAAGCTCAGTACTATCGGCAATCGGTACGGATATATTTCAGAAAGTAGGAGTTAAGGTGAAAGAACTCTATTTGGCGGTGAACAGACATGCTTGCGTTTTGGCAGCATTACACATTACTAGATTGACTTCACCCCAGTTGGAAACATCTTTCAGAGTCAAGTTAATGCGCTCAACCGTGGCCTCTCTTTGTAGGAGAATCTCAGCACTACTAGCTCTGGAACTGGACGTATATTTTTTCGCGGCAGTGCTGTCATCTGCGTACCTCAACCGTGGCCTCTCTTTGAAAGAGAATCTCAGCATTACTAGCTCTGGAACTGGACGTATATTTTTTCGCGGCAGTGCTGTCATCTGCGTACCCAAAGATACCGGGCCTTAGTAGATCATTAATGTGCAACAAAAATAGTGTCGCGGAAAGAACTGATCCCTGGGGAACACCTGCATTGGTAGTCATTAGATCAGAAGAACAGCCATTAATGACTCCTCTAAATGATCGTTCTTTCAGGAAGTCAGATGTCCAATTACAGAGTGTAGTAGGCAGCCCATAAGCAGGAAGCTTGTGGAGGAGACTATCATGCCAGACACGGTCAAAAGCCTTTGAGATATCGAAGGACACGGCAAGGGCCTCACCATGCTTCTCAACGGCTTCACCCCAATCACCAAGATGATCAGGTGATTGTTTTCACCTATATCATAATTATCTATGGTCGACAAAATTGAACTGAAACACATTAAAACTGTTTTTATATTGACTACACTAATCATATACATATACTACAGAACAGCATAAGAGAGAGATAAACAAATTCTACTTCGCCATTGTAATACCTATTACGTACTTATAAATGTATCCTAGGTGTCCATGTTTGTCAGTATGTTTAACTTTGTGTGTCAAATACATGTATAGGATATAAGGAAACGACTGAATAGTCAACATTTTTTATGAATTGTATAAATAAGATAGATAGTAGACAGGTATATGATTAGGAGCGTAATTTATTAATCTAAAAATGAAATATTTACTTTATGTGTCTGTGCCTGCACTCTAGGTACTTCAAATAGATTTAATAGATACTTACTTGTTAATTTTGAATGCCTGTAACTATCTCAAATTTGCGTAGAATAATTCCATTGTAAGACAAAATATTATTATATATAACATTTTAAAGAACTGATAACATTTTTATAAGTAGAACACTCGTCTTGTTATTTTACAGACTTACATTTATTCTTGGATAGTGAGATATCTATGTAACTATAAACTATGATTATATGTAATCACATCTATTATTGTAAAATTATGTATTGTACATGTGGTGCATAAATACGACTAACTAAATTGTAAATATTCGAAGAATCACCCCCAGTGTGTTTACCTAGCGATTGCTAGCTTGGCCGATTTAGGAATTGAGAGAACCCGTAAGCTCAAAATAATACTTAGCGTAAATTAATTAATTTAATTAATGTGTCATTTGTCACGAATATTTCGAATAAATGGAATACAGTAAACAGTGTTTACTTTTCATTTGGTAACAAATGGGCTCCTCTGAAAAGGTGAATGGGACTTGAGAAAGTAAACTGTTACTATAGAAGAAAATAGGACGTGGTGCTCTCTGTTGTGGAGGAGTGACACAGAAACATTTTCTATTTTATTCCGTTATTACCGTAAAGAATAGATGTTATTGTATATTACAAAAGAATTTTATTATTATGATATTTACAGCTCAATAATATATGAATAATTATTTAATCCTATATGTGTATATTTAATTCCTTAAAGATATATTTATATTATTAAATTTTCAGTTATTACATAATTAACTGAATATAGATCTAACAAAAGTGATTTTATATTAGACGATAGCTAAATAGAATTTCGTTTGAAAATCAAACAAATCACAGATAATTTCGAACAATTATCCCTTTAAAAATTTCATATATATACAATAATAATATTTTAACAAAGACTTTCAAGAGAATATGAAAAAAGAATCAGTTCCAAATACCATGCATAATATTTTAATATTTTGAATTATCATATTTAATTAATTTTAACTTTATTTTTTAAAATAATAATTTATAATATAGGCTGGTAATATATGAAAGTTTCTTTAAATTTTCTTCAAATACAGGCTTTCAAACGAAGAAAAGGTATTTTTTTTCATTTTCATTCATAGAAATGCGCAGTGTCCTTTAAATCGATAGATTATTTAAGGAACACAATAATGAAATAAAAACTGCAAAGCTCTGACAGTAATTGACACACATGTAATTTGCTGGACCAATTTAATTCTACAACATATATGCAGTGCTTTAATCTAAAAATAAGCCTGGTAAATAAGCATATATTTTAATTAAAGTGTTGCCGAACAAGGAGGTAAACCTCATTTATAAACGCCTGTTGTTTTAAAAACTCATTAATTCTGTTGCCAAAAGTCTCAATGATGCTTGGGATGAACGAAAGACTCCGAAAAAGGCAAAATTCCTTAGTGTTAAAATTCGCACTATTTCACATATAATATGTTTTGCATTTATAATTTAAATCTCGTTAGGAAGTTGAAAATCTGTAAATGTTAGTTATAATCCAATTTATTACGGTTCTATTCTGGTTTTTTTCTGCTCTATCTCACCCATTTATTCAGAAAGACCCAAAAAAAGTTATCATAAGAAATCACTAAGATGTATTTTCAATTTGTAAAAGCCGGCGTTTGGTTTTTCCTAGATAATTTCCTAAATATTTTGTATTCTTCTTATTTAGCGACCTTTGATCTAGATATCTTATTCTAAATTGTAGAGAACTACTCCGAAGAGTAGAGTCGGTAATTCTAAAAGACAAAAGGTTATTTAAATGCCTACATCCTATTAACTAGGCAAAGATACAAATATAAAACTTAAACTCCTACGGCTGATTCGAGGCATTATGCGTTAAGGGCACTTTAATTTGAAAACTTCAAAAGCATTAATAAACTAGGGGTTCCAAATACCAACTAGCAACAATGAAACTAGGAGTTAATAAAGGTAAATGCTAGTGCTAAATATTATATGAACTAGTATAAATAATATATACGATAATTAGTAATTCTATATTACTAATCCTGAATGTATTAAATAAAAAAGAGCGGATTTACCACAACTCAGCGTTATAAAAAAAAAATTTTAGCCCATGATAGTACCAAAATAATTTTATAATTACTTTTCTATATAAGTTGTCGAATAACAAAAAATAAAAATATTTTAATATCACTCTATGTGGAACCTACTTTTTTTTCATACTAAAAAGCCAAGCGAGATAAAAAAATTCTCATTAGTGCGACACTTTCAAGAAAAAGCTCTGCTGAAATGCCAAACGGACCTTTAAAAACGTTCAAAAATATTACATTTAATATTTTTACACAAAGTTAATGATTTCTCTGTATTCAAATTCATGTTTGTCGCAATTTTTGACTTTGGATTTAATTCAAATCAAATCAAAATAATCTTTATTCAGTCTTTTGAATCGTCAAGGATCAATATGATTAATAAAGCTACAACTGGTACGGAATGTGGCTCTTACTGAAAAGAACCAGCAAGACACTCGGCGGTCAATCTTTTATACATTTTCGATTTTATATAATTTAACCGCAATCTTGTATGTGGCTGAAAGGATTCAAACCCAGGCATTTTCATCATCCAAGTAATCTTCAATTTTTTAATTTACTTTACGTATAAGCATATCTCTTATACTTAATTTAAATCTTTCTGTAGACTGGTCTCGTATGGATTGTGGAATTTTATTGTAAAAGCGAATACCAAGACCATCGAATGAGTCGCTAACTCTGCTGAGTCGCAATACAGGAATCAAAATTATTGTGAACTCTGGTATATCTATGATATAAGTACATCAAATTTCGTCTTATACATATGGACATTTTTCCGTAGGAATATAATATTACTATATATATTTTGAGACTACATATATATTGTTAAATGTTTTTAAATATCTCGTTATTATGGAAAAATGACATATACCTTTAGAAATGAAGAAAGCTATCAAGCTAATTTTTTCGGAAGCAAACTACAAGTTATTCATAAATTTTTAAGCGCACCGATATTTCAATATTTAATAAAATTCTTTATCATTAATCAAACTAAAATTGTCTGGAAAACCTGTCGAAACTTAACATAATTTTTAATCGTACATAAATTTAACAAATTATTATCCACATTATATTATATCAAACACGTCTTAAGCCTAAAGATATAGCTAATATTTTCCTTTTACAAAAATATACGATAAGTACAATATTTTTCTTTTAGCCTTCCAAAACAAAGTTCGTGGCCCCAATTTACGTTTTTTAATCAAACACTTTCATCTTTATACTGAGGATACAATAAAAGTATTCTTATCATTTTAGATTCCGACTTCGTCAAACTTCTAACGCGACCCAAACCTTACGCAAGATCAATGATGTGTACAAACCAAATACACCGTAAGCTAACGCTTTGTCCTTCATTGGTTTAGCCGTTTTTATTCCGTTTGAAAAACTGATACCTGATAGTTCAAGTCTACTACACCTATTTCTGAATATATTGTCATTATTTTCACTATTGCTCCACTTATCCTATAGTATCAACTTATCCTAGAGTAGCTTTATTTTACCTACCATAATTTCTTTGTATAATTATCTTTTTCTTTTTTAAGTATACGATGCAGTTATGTGTAGTACTGAAGGAGTTACAATTATTCCAAGTAATTCTCGTATAGAAAAACAAGCAGAGTATAAAATTTGATCCAAACATAGGCGTAGCGAGGTACGGGCAAGGGGGGGCAGTAGCACCCCCATACACTGAAAACTGTAACACTGGGAAACTGACATCTCGCAACATAGTGACACTTTATAAGGCTTGCATAAGACCTATTATATACCTCATCAATTCAAGTTTCAAAATTTTACCATATCAAAAATAATAAAGCTATTTCTGGTTATTATTTTCACTTTTTTTACCTCTCTTTAACTACTAATAAGACATACTCGTACGCTAAAAACTCCTAATTAAACAATATATAATATAAAATCTACTAAAACAATGTAGTGTAGGACTTTCTGCCCCCCTCCCCATTTTAATAGAATTCTGGCTACGCCCTTCGATACAAATGTCCAGTTCATTTATAAAATGACGGCCAGAGGAAAATGTTATTCATCTATTCTAGAATAAGGTCCGATAAAGGGGGTCTAAACTCGTCAAGCATTAAATAAAAAAAAACAAACCAAGAGTGCCTTTAACAGCGATAAATGAATGTCGAGATAGTAGTTTTCTTTTGACACATTTTATCATATAACGATAGTCTATAAAATAGGTCTTTCACAGAAAACTTCTTTGGAAAATATCTTAACAAATAGTGTGGTAGTATTCAACGAGAATCATCGTTATCTCTTCACAAAACGGGGGCCTCGGATATGATTATATGAATATACTTTAGTCGTGCCTCCTACTTTTTATGTAATATGGAAAGCTTTTACAGAGAAGTTGAAAATAATGTACAAAACTATATTTCTTTCCACCTCTGTGGCTCAGTAGTATAATAAGCCGCGTTATTACTGCAGACTTTGGTTTCGATCCGGTATGAGATGCAATTTATATTAGTGAAAATTGTCTTCATTAACCTCCTCTGGTTAGATGGGGCGGCTAGGTACCAGCCAAAGTTACACAACTAAACAATTAAGTGTCCCAATAATACGCTCTGTTAATCCATAAAGGGCTTTCTTTAGACTCTCTAGGTTTGAGTGTCGCTATCCTGACTTTCATTCTAGAGTATCGCATTGATTCTTTCACGGTTGATTGTAGTCAAATAAATAATTATACCACTGCTTTTTTTAATCAAGCAAATCTTTAATTCGACATTTAAGCCACATATACATATATAATTCAATTGTACTAAATTTAATGTACATACAGATATAAGAAATGATTAAAACGTTAAAAAGCCCTCAGTCAATTGTCGGGATGCTAACAGCAGTAGGTACCCATTGCTTCGGATAACACGTATAAATAGTAAGGAAAATAAATTACGAAGACTTGTTCACTCACTCAACCGTAGAATATGAAGTAGGGTAGATGCAGAAGCCATTAGGGTATTGCAAAAGATGACACGTATGGTAGTAAGCAGATCATAACTGTCGTGAATCATGAATCATGAATGTCGAAAAAAGAGATAAGACCTAAGATACTTCTACTAGATACAACTACGTCTTGAGGTGGGCAGCATAACAAATGACACAGCAAGGGAACAGCCTCAAGAGCTGGAGCTAAAGCGGAAAGGTTCGAATATGGTAAGCGGCGAAAGTATGCATTTCTCATTGAGAGTTATATATCCTAGCCCTTTACACTTGAGACCTTAGAGCCATTGCGTCAAAGTGCAAAAAAAATCATATCCGTTCTAACACCTCGGTTAATTGCTTGTTCAAGTGACAAGAGGTCAGACTCCTTTTTCGTACAAAGAATAAGCTTAGCGGTTCAACGCGGAGGCGCTTCCAGCAATCTTGGGACATTTCCACGTAGACATTTTTATATTACTGGCAAGTAATTGACGATAACTTGTATATTTCCCTATTTAAAAAAAAATTTTTTTCTTTGTTTCTATTAAAAACATTTTAAAAATTAAAAATATTTCTGTAAAGGTAAATTAAATATGTATTGAGATAACGTTATTAACGTTATATTGTGATAAAATGAAATGTACTTAAATAAATAAATATAAGTCGCTAAGCTATTTAAGAAATTAAGCTGCTCTGGAAGCTGAGCTATAATCATTAAATTCATCTACGCTTACAATGGCCGCTATATGAAAACCCCTCGCCCAACCCTCATGGCGCCCGCTTGACTGCGACTTACACTTTTATCACCCCTCCACACTATAAATGTTTTCATATTTCTAAGCAGTGAACTTAACATCCTTATAGGGGTGTGTCCTACTAATATTATACAGGCAAATTTTTTTGAGATTGTATATGTGTGTGCTTGTTTAACTTTGCTGCTCCTACCTCCGAATTAACATTCGTACGGATCGATCTAAATTTGGAATAGCACGATGGTACATACACATTGTGAGCTGTGATAGCCCAGCGGTGAGACCGTGCGACTCTTACGAGGGGAACACGAATTCAAACCCGGGCAGACACCAATGAGTTTTTCTATTAAAACTCATGTGTCTAATTGATAATTGCAATTTATCACACGCTATTCAGTGAAGGAAAACATCGTGAGGAAACCTGCATATAGAATTTCTAGAATTCTCTAGAGATATGTGTAACCTACCAATCCGCATTGCAGCAGCGTGGTAGGTCTTAGCTCCAACCCTTCTCTTCAGAAACGGAGAGAGGAGGCCTATTCCCAGCAGTGGGATTGTAACAGGCCGCTACTTTACATACACATTAAAGCTATTTTAATAAATGGATTACATACTACTACATAAATTCAAATTCAAAATATTAATTATTCAAATAAGCTTGTAAACAAGTGCATTTGAATTGTCAATTCTACTGCTGGTTACGAAAGCTTTCTCTACCGAGAAGAGTAAGCAAGAAACTCGGCTGTTGCTCTTTTTAAATATAATTCTTACTACTAGTTACATTTAGTTCGAAGTGTAGTGATATCCACACATTCTTATCATTTAAGTAATTCTCAGCAGTATCAGCCTCTTTTTAATAATGTTTTTAAATTGCTGTAATGGCATAACATTTCGAATTTATATATTCAATTTATATATAATAATATTATAACGATTTAATGCCATGTTGAAAATATAAAGCAATCTTCCTCGCCATTTCCAAACCTTTCAAAAATGTTTATACAATTAAACACTTAACGAACAATTAACATACGAAATATTCCCTGCAAATTGAACGTTAATTGCAGTGCTTTTTAGCTATGAAAATTCCAAAAACTTGGCACTTAGTAGGCGGGCTGTTAGTTGGATGTAATGAATGACTGATTCTGCAACTCTGCAATTGAAAAAGTTTTAAAATGCACCCTTGCAATGCTTAAGCGTTTTGGTACCCGTGGTATTAATGAGTACATGGTAACCGTAATGTAGTAAAAAAAAGGAAATGGTATTATTCCTACACATAATTTAGGTTTGTACGGCCATATATTTCACTTCGAAACTTTTAATGAGGTGTCGTAGTAATGTAGCAAAACATAAATATCGATAGAACCATATATTATATTCGATACCCTTGGATAAGACCTAAGATGGCTGTGTCAGCCATCAGAAATCACTCTTACGCGTAATTAAATCATCAGAATGCCATTAAGTACCGATGAACATATGATTAAGGAAAAATTTAAACATTAATTTAAAAAAATGACAACTTGATATTAGTTAACTACAACGCGTTAATGTACGCTCATCTAAGAAAAAAAGACTAGACGAACTCTTTCGATAAACTTCACGGGTCATTCAAAATAACCAGTACCCGATATACATTAAATGGTATAAACATATTATAACGACAACAATATTTTTCCATTACACTTATTCAGTAAATAAGAAGCAATTTTCCAAAAGTCAACTCATTTAATCTCTTTCAACAACTCAACACATAATGACAGCGACAATTTTTTTTTTTATTACTGACCAACTATATGAAGGAGGTTGTATTTAAAACACGTCGTAACAATATATAGTATATATTGTGCTATATAGAGTTTACGCTAAATCGACTTGTAAAATAGTAATTTTGTTAGAGAGAGTTTGAGCATTAATTTTGATACCAAAAACAAAATGTTGAGAACGGATAAAGCAACAAAGGGAATAAATATTATCATAATACACAAGCATCGCGACTCAAGTCGTCGAGCAAGAATTTCTGGTACATTATAATTTATGAAATTTCTTGCGAGACAAATTCTGTAACTCGAACAAGGCAATGATAACGTAATGTATAGTCATTATATTTATGTGAATTATTTATATGACTTATCCTTTCTGCTACTTTGTCTTAAAGTCGTCGGCGAGTGAATAATTGTAAGAGGCATGATAAACTAGAACTTAGATCTACACCATCTAGCAAAGCTTGCCCTTAGGTTCCATTAATAGTTATTATAAATGCAATAAGTTCGCCTTTAAACGACCTTTGCTTTTTATATGACATTTATTATTCTAATTTGAAATTTAACTGTGTGTAATAAATGATTTATACTACTACTATAAGGCCATTATATACCAATTTAGCCAAACACTCAATTGCGACGCTGAGAGAAAGGAATACATCAAAATTGACACTTTGATATGACCAAGTCAAATCAGAACATAATATTTCTAGTTGTATGCTGATTGTGAATATATGTTATTTTACTTCGACCAAACATAATACATTACCGCTTTATTACTACTTATTATTTTAACCATATGTGAAATTCCCCAGTTTTAACCTAAAGCAACTGTCGGATTATCTCACATTATAATAAGAATGAACCAAATATACGATAATAGAATGGCCACCAAAAAGAATAAAGGCCAGCAAAATTAGTTCATAACTAATACTAACTAACTAACGACTTGGACCAGAATGGAGGGAAGATTAAATTATTTTTCACTGAATTGACAAACGATATTTAGTTTTTATAACTCTAAATCATTATAATTACTGTTGAATTAGTTTTATTTGACGATATTTAGACACAGTTCCATGGACGGTAATCAAGAAGAAATTCAGTTCAATTTATAAAATGGATTCATAGTTACATACATATTATGTACTCCAAAATCAAACTTATAATTTCATCTTGTAAATATTGGACATCTATCAACTTACCGAATTGTTTCACTTACAAAACAATCATTCTCATCTGTTTACAAGTAGGTATGCCAAACAGACTACTGAACCATCACAGAGGATTGATGATTATTCTATCAGAAATTTGACGAGTTACTCGAAACTCGAATAAAATTGGTTTTGAAGACAACGCAGAAAAAAATTGTGTCAATATAATTTTAATACCATCAAGTTATTTCATCCATTTCCGAGTCAGTTCACCGTAGCTTAATGAATTCAATGATGCCATTAGAACTAGGTCACGCCTACATTTATAATGAGGTTATCATTCATGTTATTTTAGCTTGTTTACGACTTTTATCTATAAAAATAATGAATTTATGTATCATTACGAAAAACCGTAATGAAATTATCATTTGGATTATGTTTTGTTTAACAGTAACAGGACCATTTAAATAATTTATAGAATTAGGCG
Organism: Morpho deidamia; assembly: GCA_947086505.1. Lineage (NCBI taxonomy): Eukaryota > Metazoa > Arthropoda > Insecta > Lepidoptera > Nymphalidae > Morpho > Morpho deidamia. The sequence goes on along the minus strand of CAMTZC010000007.1, from coordinate 8,070,550 downwards.
TTACTTTGCGGAGATCCATAATACAAAAGTAATAATAAAATTATTTTGCTATAATCCGCGATACATCGCGGATTATAGCAAAATAATTTTATTATTACTTTAGGACCATTTAAATTGACAAATGATAACTTTAAAGTATGTCAGGGAAATGTAAGTTTTTATTTTGAAAATACTTTTATCCAAAAACTTAAAAAAATAAAATAAATTTTAACTGAATAACTTGTACATTTTTGTTGTAAATAAATAACAGCTTTTGCACTAATAAGTCTAAAGTCAGGAACAAATGGTTCTACCATAACTGGGTGATCACCACTACAAACCAAAACTTCGCGGGATTGTCGACATTGTGTGCCGTGGTTATTAAGTTTTTGGAAAATGACCGGGCCGAATGTTTTCATTGACGGCTAATCGGTACGTATGCATTATATTTATTTAGAAAATATTGCCAGTAGTACTGAAGAAGCAGGTAGCCTTTAAAATCTGATTCCCTATGCTTATTTACTTAAAAGATCTGTAATAGAGTTTTTTTAGTCAAGATAATTTAATAAACAATTGAAGTGCTATAGACGTAGGGCATAATATGAACTCAAAGTCAAATAAAAACTATACAATTGAAATAATCGCGCAGTGGTTTGTCTATATTAATTTTATATTAAATTAAAATAAATTCCTTTCCTGGTTGAGCCCTCCTAGATTAAGTTACGTTATGTTATGTACGGCCAACACGCCAAATTTAGAAATACGAGCCACAATCTTTACCGCTCTCGATTCCAAATTTACGCCACTTTATTATTCAACAGTACGGCGATCAAAATTTATCGCTAGAGCAAGCATCGTCATGCTATGATCATACCACAGGTTGATAGTTTATTTCTAAACTAACTATTTACCAATATCCTGTTAAAATGCATACGTTAATCTATACTGTCTATCTGTGTGTAATCGGTTTTCTCAAATCTACTGAACGGATTTTTGTACGGTTTTCACCAAAAGATAGTGCAATACTTCCGAATGGCTTAGGTAAATAATACATATTGGTATTTTGTAAATTGTATTGAAGAGATCGCGTAGTTGGTAAAAAACCTGCTTGCCCGCGTGCGCTGTATGAACCAGCAGAGATACGCTAAAGTAATGAAATAGAGAATAGTAGTAGAATCTATTAAAATACTACAAAATAGTCCGCGATACCGTGTCTCTATCTCTCACGGTTAACTTACAATAACTACTTTTATGTTCAAAATTTCGAAAATTCGGGAATAGTTTCGTAAATCACTGAATTCCACGCGGGCGAAGCCGTTGTTCGCACAGCTAGTTGAAATATAAAATAAATACTTAATTGATGTAATTAAAATAAATGCAATAACCTATCAGAAGTGGCTATTTTTTTAAATAAACTTTCTTTTGAATTGTCGACTTTACTACTACTTAGCTTAAGATGGTAAGCTTTGTACCGCTAGTTTGCATACCTAAATATTTATAATATACACAAACTATAGTAAATATATTGCGAAGTTAATGTAAAAACACGTATTTCTTAAAACTTCCCTTGAAGAGAATCACATGAGACCACGTGACAAACCATAAGTATGGCTCTCTTTTTCAATACAATTTTTTTAATATTCGTGTACTTCCTGATATCAGCATCCCTTAAAACAAAGTGTTATAGAGGTAAGCAAAATAAATGTTTTTGTGTTTAATCGTTATTTAGCTGGTCTAATTTTCCACTGAATTCCAAAATTTGAATTTTAGCCCTCGAATCAAACCCGCGACCCGCGGAGCTGAAGACAGGGTCACTACCCACTGCGCCAACGGCCCTGTCCTCCACCATGCTGCTCCGATACGGTGACGATTAATAATCAACACATATTGCCAACCCGAATGCTGAACTGCGAAACTTTAGTTGGAATCAAGGGCCAATCAATCATAGTCATAGGCTTTTGGGATAACATTTTAAATATTAAAATTTATTGCAAGTTACAAATTGGAATTGTTTCAATTTATTCGGGATGTTTTCAATTTAAAACAGCTCAATTTTAATCCCTAAAATACAGTGTATTTCTGTACTGTTTCTCGCTATCTAAGAATTAAGCAGTTTTAATATTTATAGCTTTCTGAGTTCGAGGTTCAGTGGAACAGTCTGGTAAAAAGTAAAAATAAAAATAAAAATAGAAGATCTATCTTGGTAATTATGAAAGTTTTATTTGTAGCTACAGAAAATTCATTTTTTTCTTCATTATTTTGGCAGTACTACGTGGCATTTCATAGCTAAAATACTTTGTATCTAACTATAAATTAGAAACATCAAGTTATTGACGATATTGTAAATTCAAAAAATACTACCTGTATATTTGTATAAAACCCAATTATAAAATTTGTCGTTTTTCTATTGCGATTTCGCTAATGCTGAAGATCCAGAAATTACAAAATATATGGCTTGTAACAATTCTGTCTTATTTTAAATAAGGCAATCGCCGAGTTTCTTGCTGGCTCTTTTCAGCTGTATCAATTTTCTGAACCACCAGTGGAGTTAGTGGTTCAAAGAACTGGTAAAATATAATATTATTTGTTCTATAATGTTTGTTCGTACTAATAACTAATTTTAAAACTTTACGAAATTTCTGCACAATAAAAATATTTGTAAAGGAAATATTAATTATTTTATATATTCATTAATTGAATTAAACAATTTATACAACAATCTGTTTATGAAAAACTCCCAGAAGCGATGAAATTTTTCATCTAGAGATAGAAATAAAATAAAGTATTTTTAAGTAATTTCGGGTTCTTACCAACTAGAAATCACATCCTTCTTTATCAATAGATTTCACAAGTTCAGAAAGTGCAAAATAGCATAGGAATTATATATAAGTGTATTATATTTAATTAATTTGATTAAACTTTCAATATATTAATTATACAAAATAAATAAAATTTCTTTTAGGACTTATGATCCAAATAGTTCATATATTATTTAAATTGAATTTTTATGAAACGTACGTACGTTTTCTGAAAAAATAAATAATTGGATAACCAGTTCAATTTTGGTGTTGAAGGCAGAAAAAGAAGAGAAAATACAGCAAAAAAGGTCACTGCAACGTTAGTAAAGGTAAGTAAGACTGTTGAAGCTATTCTTTATTCCTATAAAATTGCCAAATTACTCATCAATCTCATGCCCTTTTCCCACTCATAACCACTTAGACGGTCGAACTACAACTCGACATCACCAAACACGGACTGATCCACGCTGCAAACATGATTCATAACTCGGTACACTCGGTGCTTATTAAGTGGGGTCGGCACAACATGTTACAAACATGTTGTCACATGATTTGGCTACGTATTTTACGACAGGCCGCCTGCCTGACGTCAATTTACCTTAGTCGCCTCTTACGACACCTCGGTAAGAAATGTGGGTGGTCTATTCTGTTCTGCCGGATACCACATGGCTAAAATTGCTAAATTACTATCTCTGAAATAATTTTGCTTATATACGGTACGGAACTTGAATTCAGAAACGCCTAGTAGATGTAATAAATTCAACAGAAGGTTATGTAAGGTTAACAGAATCCTGTTTAACTTCCCTAAGTTAAACATTCCCAAGTTAAAAATTCATGTAGTACCCTTACTACATGAATTTATGAACGAAATTGAGTATTTAGTGATAATGCGACAAATTAGGTCGTTCTCATCAATATTCGAATGTTGGATATCTTCATCGTGGTCAATAAAAAAATCTCCTTAAAAAAATCTATTAATGTTCGAAAAACAATAGAATAAAGTATTTTACGATTTTGTAATGTCAAAGTTGCGAGAATCAGCTAGTAAACTTGATGAACATAATGCTCGTTGGCATTTTATGACAACGCTTATGAATATTCATTTCTATAGAGCTTAAATCATTTTGAATTTCAGATTGTTTCACAGAGCAGTGTATGGATCATTGGACAGACATTCTAGATTGTAACTTTATCAATTAGTATATATTCATATATATTCTCGATCTGAATAAGAATGATGTGTAATAGAATTAATGTTAGACCGTCTAGTTTGGTTTATATATAGAAAAACACAAACTGAACTTATTACCTTTAATTTCGTAATACAACAAAAATATTACTTTAATGTAATCTAAACACAACTGGTACTTGAACTACTTTTGCGCGAAACCCTTGTAGCGGGTTGGAGCCGGAGTATATGGTCACTCGTCTATTGCTGAAGCCAGCCGGCAGGAACAGTTCCGTAGCTGGGCAGCAAGTCGACTAGATCACAAGAACTGAACGAATTTTGAAAATGTATTGATTTTATAGGCCTATATTGCTTATCGACACTTTATATTGACCTCAATTGGGAAACAATAAGTCAGCAATACATGCCCATGTTGTATAGGGTTGTAACAGATCGTCCATCCTAAACTAAGTAACATAATACTTGTGTTATAGGTGACATACAACTTGTAAATATACCAATTATATAATTTCAAATACATATATACACACGGACTCGAAGAACTAAAAATTTTTTATAGAAAATGTTGGCTTTCGGCGGGAATCGAACTTGTGACCCGCGGAGCTGAAGGCAGGGTCACTGCCAACTGCGCAAATGGGCCAGTCAAATTTAAAATATCATATGAGAAATTTTATTAATTTATGCAAACTTAGACAAAATGCTACGAATTTGTAAGAAGTAAAATTGCTCTCTTAGATTCGTAACAGAAACATTCCAAAATATGGGTGTAAAATTTCAGTAGTATATCTTAGCGAGACAAAAAGCGGAATGTCGATGTTATATGAGGGCGAATATAAATTACGGACTATCTAAGTGCAAAGTGTATATAATTTAAGATGATATCTTATAAGTTAGCGCAAAATCAAAAATATTAGAACAGGTGAAGACAAAAACAAACTCAACCACATCAACACGTGACTGGTTGTGCCTAATAAATAAATATGCCTGCTCGGTTCAGTCAACATTTAAAGGAAAAGACTACAGTAACGGTCTGTTACTATCTGACAGCTGGGCATAGGCTTTTTCTCACCCTTTTTTAGGAGAGAAGGGTTGGAGCTAAAACCTATCACGTTGCTCCATTGCGGATTGGTAGGTTACACATGTCCTCAGAATTCTCTAAAGACATGCAGGTTTCCTCACGATGTTTTCTTTCACCCACAAGCGTGTAGTAAAAAAAAGTAAAGTAACGGCCCCTTACAATCCCACTGCTATGCCCATAGGGCCTCTTCTCTCCGTTTCTGGAGAGAAGGGTTGGAGCTAAGGCCTACCACGCTGCTCCAATGCGGATTGGTAGGTTACACATATCCCCAGAATTCTCTAGAGATATGCAGGTTTTCTCATGATGTTTTCCTTCACCGAACTACGTGTGGTAAATTGCAATTATCAATTAGACACATTAGTTTTAATAGAAAAACTCATTGGTGCCTGCCCGGGGTTACAACGGGTTGTAATGATCACCTCAAAAGAGTCGCACCGCTGGGCTATCACAGCTCAAAAAGCGTATAATAAATTGCTATTGTCAGTCAGACACATAAGTTTGACCCCGTAACATCTTCACGATCTCGCCACTGGGCTGTCTATCACAGCTGCAGTAGCTAAAGTCTACATTTAGTTTATAGAAATTATTAATTGTCCTATTGTTTATCTAAAATAATTTATTCAAAGAATATGCGGTTAATTAAAAAACCAGCATATTTAACGAAATAATTAACGCGTTCAATGAAATTTATATAATAGCACATCGGGAGTAGCTGTTCATGTCATTTGCCAAATGACATATCGAGGGTAAATAAACAAAAGATTCAAATCCAATATCTAAACCATTACTCATCTCTATATCTACTCGTAACTTCATGCAAATCCAATTCAGATGTGTTTGATGCTGCAACAAACATACAAATTTCTACATGTAGGTATAACGTAAGCAGAATTAAAGACTAGATAAATATTATTTATAGGATAAAGGGTTAACCTCAATGCTATTTATATTGACCTTTATTAAGTTACTGTAAAGGGTAATATTGCTCACCCGTGCAATGAGCCATAAAAAATTTTTATCGACATAACCGAAATATTGAAATTATTGGACTGAACTATTGTTATTACATTACCGTAAAATATTTGCGTTACAATTTGCCAGAAACTGTTAAACGCCAACCCAAATGCTCAGTTGCTTATTCGGTTTGTAAGTATTTTGATTGCGTTCAAAATAATTTGTTATTAAATTAGTAAAAAATTATAATATTTCAAACGTCATATTTTATAATACCTATGTTATGTCGTTTTGTGAAAAGTTATCAAAATATGTAATAATAATTTAATTTTTTTGTGTAAATTAAGCACGTATTAATATTTTTTTGCGTATTAGTATATTCGCCAAATAGAAATTCAAAATCAAAAGGATTATCATTCAAATCAAAGTATAATAAATCTAATTTTTTCCTGTTTATATCTGTGACTTTTTCAAACTTCTTACATACTTACATGATTTTTTTTTTCATAACTTTATCCAAGTACAGTATTAAGATATTAATTAGAAATTTTACAAAGGCAAGAAAGCAAAGAAGAATTTAAAATATTCACCATACAAGACGGAAAAAGAAAGCGATCAAAAACAGACTATCTTAACTAATATCCAACAAAATTTATTAGGTCATTAGCCATGCATATTTATGAATGTCGACCCCAAAAACATTTCTTTTAGACCATAATATAGTTTTATTTTTCTTCATTTACATAACGACTCTAAACGGTATTTACTTGAATGAATTCAGATATGTTGAGATATTGTTCCCAACGTTAAGCAAAGTAATGTTGCTAAGAATTCTTAATAGTAGCTATTTATTAGATTAATGTAAGTACTAATTATGGCATATAATAGGATCGAATTGAATAGTAAATCAACATCTACATAGCTGTATTGGCATATTTATATTTTGTGTTAGCATATTTGGAGCAGAGTTCTTCAGATTGTATTTTGAGAATAATGATTAAGCTACACTCACCCATTCAGTTTATGCCAGAAACAATTAGAAAATTTTTTAGTAATTAGCAAGCCTCAAAATTTCTTAAAGAATTGCCTTGACCTAATATCTACATAATTTAATCGCAAAATTTTAAGTTAACAGCAGTAGTAGCGGGCTTATTTAACAGCAAAAATAACGACCAACATTTACGTTATCTATACAATAAGTAATAATAATAATCATAAAATAATAATAATAATAATAATCTTCAAAATGTTTTATATTAAATAAGCTTTGAATTATTAAAGTTTTAGACGTATTGATATAATATAAACTATTGTTTAAGTAAAGATTATTATTATTATTATTATTATTATTATTATTGTTTAAGTGCTACTTATTTATATAAACTAAACTATTCATTATACTAAATTATAAAGACTAATAAATAAGAAAATAAAAGAAGAGCTTAAATATTGAAAGTATTTGACATAGCGGGATTTATGTTTATCCGACGTCAACAATCTCATAAGCAAATAATGGAACGAGAAAAATCTCTAATGGATTGTTGTCATATTTCAACAATTTTTTACTTTATAATATAACATTACGTGCGCTCATATATCAAAAACCAGTAATCTGAGTGTAATATCGTAAAAGCTTTGATGTTTAGTAAAAAGTAACTATTATTATCCTATTATTAGCCTATTATTATCCCACTGCCTCCTCTCTCCGTTTTGAAGAGTAGAGCTAGAATTAGAACCCACCACGCTGTTCTAAAGCGGAATAGTAGGTTACACATATCCAAATAGGGTTGTTTTTATTGTTACGATTATCTTTTGAATGGCTTAAAAAATAATAAACTTATTAGTATCACAAACTTTAAATTATATTCTGTTTTATTTTGTTCCCGAAAGAAAAATTTGATTTTTTAATACTATGTATTGATCTAGTCTATAACCTTAAATTATAACTTATTTCATCAATATTGGTTCAGCAATTAGGCGGTAACAAAATTCTGTAGTATTTATAATAGTAGGGTTACCACAAAAGTAATGAGAAAATTATTTTGCCATTGACATTAATTTTGTCTGATAATGTGCGCAAAGTTACTATTCCTTTATAGTAGTTTTTATAACACTCCATTCAATAAACCTGTTGATTTTAAATTCAATTTGCATTTTCTAGAACTCTTGAATTCTCACGCTAAGAATGCCATCTAGAAATAATAATTTTCGAGCTTTTATAAAATATACGTTCGTCAAACGAAAGCCTGAAAATAACTTATATAATAAATAACAAATCTTTAGTATCCCATTCGACACAATTTTTATTAATATTTTTTTGATAATAACTTATGACAGAACGTAGAGCTACGGTTTTACCCGAAAGTGTGCTTTTACAATTATGAATATTCTTAATTTTATAATTTTAGAGATAATATTTAAATATTTGCACTCAAGCACTTGAAAGAAGATAAAATACTTAATATAAAAGCGACCCTTTTTAAATTTAGGTACAGGATACGAGTGTACATATTTAAGTGGATGAAAGATTACAAACCGTCGCATGTCAGACGAAAGTGCGGACTGCGGCCTAGATTCAATGCTGAAATGTTTTAACGCATGAATATTTTGCATATATATAAATATTTAAGTATATACTACAAAAATAAAAATAAAGTAGACAGCACCAGTTTCGTCTTGTTTTTTGTATTTGTAAATCTTTAAAAAAAATACAAATAATACTTTTTAGTGTTCAATTACGCTAAATTTTACCGTATCGGCTCTAAAAATTAGAAATTGTTTATTGGTATTTACCCATGGTAATAAGATGAGGATAATAGTTCTTTTCTTTATAAATCTGTTATGAATGATGTTCGTTGCTAAGTTTGGCTAACAGATTGGTAATCGTAATTCTAATTAATAAACTATCTATTCTATCTCTATATTAATGATTTTAGACAATACCATGTGCAAAGTACTCTATATTCCTAAATATTTTGTAATTATCTACATGAAGAATATGTGCCTTATTGTAACAACTCAAGTTTTGCACGTACTGATGTTGTGAAATATGTTATGTATCAACACTAGATTTAGACCTACTAGAACTAGACCTTATGAGTATTTCTACCAAACGATGTATTTTATTAGCAATTCTGTTGAATAATAAATATGATCAAACGGTCCTTGTCGTGTAAGGTGCTGTTGTAGCATTCACATTGTCTTTGTTCAGATTTTAATTGAGAAGATTACAGATGTTGTCTAAATGTAGGTAAGGAAAGGTGGCTCATGTGCAGGCTTTATCAATCAATAAGGCACCACATTTGCTGCTTCTTCATATTATATGCTATTTAAACAAAATTTCTGACGATCCGTTAATAATATGGGGGCAAAAATAAGTAGTTGAAAAGTAAGCAACTTAATGCGTTTCACCATTATATATAACACTAATTAATTGTACAATATTTACAAGAACATATTCACTGTAAGATATATTACGAATAAAAATAAATTATCACCAGGCGTTTTACTTAGCCTCGTCTTCAAGCATCAAACTTAAGTTTCAAGTACTCTCTTAAGTAGATATAACTCAGGTCACTTTTCTCACGCAAACGATTTAAAACTAAAAATTGTAACATAGCGACGCCTAATAGCATGATAGGCGCCTGTCACGTAGGGTGATAAAATAACAGGGGGTCGATATCCCGAAATAAAAGAAATAGTTTGGGCAGAACTTCGTATACTATGGTTGACTTTAAGAACTAAACTATTTACATTACAAACTTCTAAAACTAATTTAACTTAAAACATGATGCTAAAACTTCACCGAAAAAACAAAACAACTCAGACATATGTCACCTCGTCCGCGGAGGCGTAGTCTCACTCAAATTTTAAAGAGGCAACAAAGAGGCGGGAACGAATAATTAACTAGGTACTAATCTAAATACCGAGCGGGCTTCCTCGTAATACGTTTGGTTGCTACAAAATTCACTAAAATGCATGCAAAGATATGCATATTTATTATCCTGTTGTAAAATTTTATTATAACAAATTACTTTAGTAATTTAAATAATATTTGTATGTATTCCTTATTTATAGGAAGATTAATTGTCATATATATTTGATACCGTTTCCCTCTTTCTACTGAAACACTGATTAAGAAACAAATTCATCGACTTTGCAGAAATAGCGAATATTGTTAAAACTTTTGGAACTTTCGCACTGATCACTGATCAAATAATAATTCTTTTCTTATTACTGTCATAACACAATTCTTGATCACAAGAATGCAGACTGCTACTACTTATAACAAGCTAAGAGAACAAGAATTTTGTAATAACTTCCCATGTTTTGTTAAAACGGTCCATACGTGGAGAGAAATGTTTCTAAAGTTTACAATAAAAAAACAATCAGGAGTGCCAGAATAATTTTTCCATTCGCAAATTATATTTCTTTTGTTGTTTCATAGTGCTAAAGTTGTGATAATTATAAATATCAAATATTCCCCGTCTGCTGGAATATATACAGCGACGGCCTAAATAGTATTACTTATTTAATATTATAAATGTTATTTATCCCTTAGACCGATGTTCCCAGACGCTTAAATCTACAGCACTTGTGTGATTGTTTATACAAGTAATGAATTACACTAAACCTAAAACGTCTTGCTTCGGTACCATAGTTATCTATGGTACCGAAGCAAGACGTTTTAGGTTATTCAGTATATTCTTATATTATTATAAGAATATACTGTTATTATACTCGATTAGGAGAGTCATAGGCAGATCTGTACTGGGGGTGTCGCAACAAATAATGAAAGGGAAAATGAAATTCAAATACTCATCTTTGTTTACACTTAAGAAACTGAGACACATAATAATAGTATAATTTTATGTTTGGTTTCTCTTTGGTGAACACATTTTAGGCTGCCTCCCCTACTCTATGATTGTAATATTGGGACCCAAACGACCAACAGTTCTTTAAATTATGTGTTGTAATTACTGCAATTTTATCCTTCGCGTTTCATAAAGGTATGTTAATGACTTCTGGTCATCATCTCAACAAGTCATTTTAGATTCGCAGTGCATAGGCAATTTATTAAATAATCTTTTTTTTATCAATATATTTCATTTATTATCTGTAATGGCTCGACGAAACAAAAACGAGGTTGACATATGCGCGGAATGGAAGCAGTGCGATAAGTAATTGCAAATCAACCAAACGGATCAATGTGATGTTTTTGTATAATGATATTTAAAGATCTGGAAATCAGATAATATATATATATATTCGGCGAAGTCACGAGCAAGAGCTTGTATTTAATGAAATTCTTTTCTAAAATAAACACAGAATATTATATTCATTAAGCTAAAAAATTTGTGATGTTATCTGTATATTGAAGGCATATGTAAGTTGTGTCGATGTCGACGTCCATAAAGTTTACGACTGAACATAAACGTACATTTTATATTTCACTTATGCGCTGGGCTCTAGCCTATAGCATCTCTATGGTGCATTGTAGAAGTGATAAAAAGAGGCTTTAGTTATTCCCGTTTTTTCTCTAGAAATAGGAATAAAACAATATAATATATAAATGAAGGTATTTAACCATGTACGGTTGCGAAGCATGGACCTTAAAAGACCCGAAAACGTCTGGAGGCGTTTGAAATGTGGTGCTACCGTCGCATGCTTCGCATAAGTTGGGTTGATAGGGTGAAAAATGAAACTGTACTACAGCGCGTCAAGATGACCCCAAAGTTTTTAGCAACCATAAAGAAACGAAAAATAGAATACCTCGGCCACGTTCTTAGGCATGAAAGATACAGGTTGCTTCAACTTATAACAATGGACAAGATTGAAGGGAAGAGGCGCGCTGGACTTCGGAAAAAATCGTGGTTGCGAAACATAAGAGAGTGGACCGGAGTTTCTTCCGTTGAAGAATTGTTTCGTCTTGCGAAGGACAGAGTGGCTTACAGTCTGCTAACGACCAACCTTCAGTAGTGAAGAGGCACTAGAAGAAGAAGAAACCCTAAAACAGGCGCTAACAAAGTCACAGGTAGTAACCATTTTAACACTTTGGAACCGCCCTCTATCATCAACCTATAGTTCTTCATAGTATGTACTCTGGCATGGCCTAAGCAAGGTTCTAGTGGAGGACAGCTGCCCCCTCTAGAAGAGCGCTCGGTTGCTGATCAACTGACAACTCGTAACAAAGTGACACTTTATAAGGCTTGCATAAGACCTATAATTTAGTTTAACTCTTCTACTAATGTGTTAAAAACAATAAAATCTAGGATCTTCTGCTCTCCTTTGTATAGAATCCTAGCTACGCCCTTGTACTCCGGTCATAACTACTTCACGTTCGCACCTCTTAAGATTATGCTAGTGACTTTATGGCTTAGTTGGATATCCTCGTTTCTGATTCAAACAAACGTTGTTAACATAGCACATTCCTTTGGTCGTTTATGCGAAAAAATAAACGAGAAGGCATCATGAGAAAGTTCAACCAAAGCTATCGTTCGAGACCCATAGTCAACGAAGCAGGCCTACCATGTACTCTTATTGCGACTCAATTGAAGACGTAAACGACGATCGCGAACTGCTTCCTTTTCGTACCATGAAGTGTGAATTGCTTTGGAGTCGTAATGTTTGAAAAGGATAACATTATATGAACTCTAGATAACTCTGTCTGTATTACTCACATGTTCTTAGGACGAATTCCGAACGGTCATTCGGCAACGACTTAAAGTGTGCGTCTTTAAGACGTCATGGTATGAAAAAGCAAAACAATTTCGTTTACTTCAATTGAGTCGCAATAAGAATTCATGGTAGGCCTGCAGATTACGAATTCCTATATCATCACTAAATTTTCTATTTAATAAAATGCTTTCCTAAATGTGAACAAATCTAAAATACATTCAGAATAACATATTATTAACATAACATAACATATAACATATTCATAGGTCGTACAGTGTATAAAGTATGTCATATAAGCGTACATTTTAAATTTCTGTCTGATTTGTGCAATTGACCATAATTTTAAACTTCATCTCAGTATTCCAATATCGTGGCACCGAATGAAATGTTCAGTTAGCTGCTATCTGTGCAAAGTTTTATACTTTCGTTGTAAAGGTAAGACTTTAAAGCTAAAATTTATGTTATCTTTATAACTTTCATGACTGTTCATTTTACCTAATTATAAACTTATAATTTATTTTATATATTCATTTTAAACAATTAGATAAGAGACAATAATTTTTAACAATGATAGTATAAGTATGCCTTTATATAATACCTTTGAAGGGACAAATTGATAAGGCAGTACTAACAAATCGATTTATTATTCTTCTTTTTATTTTTCATTCTCAGGATACCCCATGCTATACACCGGTCTTTCCGGATCCGGTCCTTTTCGGAATCCGGATTCTTTTCCGGTCTTTCTGGATCCAGTTGCACAAAATACTTTAGCCTTTTTTCAAATCTGTCATTCACGAAGCTCCTACAGCGGAAGCGTCGCCCAAGAGTATGTTCATTGTTTTTTTCAACAAAATCAACAGTAACTATCTCAAATCAAACATTATCACAAAATGCACTATAGACCGCATTAACACGTTGCGGCAAGTAAATCAAAATAGCAAGAAATATAAACAGCCACTTTTCTTATCGCTTGTGGAATCTATTAGGAGTGCGCCAGAGGCATATGATCTATCTTACTGCTGCATTAGAGGATGTGTTTAAACTTTAAGAATGGAATAGATATGACTTCAACGGCGAATACCTGACTTTACAGTTGCCTAACGGCTTCCCGCAACTATATTGAGGTCATCTAAACCCCAAAATTTTAATGTGTAACATCAGATGTTTGAGCGTGATAAAAATATCTGAAGAGCAGTTATTCTTTTATTCTGTATTAAATTGGGGGTGCAACTTCTCTTACCGGCAAATGTTTTAATCTGGTAGCACTAGCTTAGACTATCAATTGTAAAAACTACGGAGAACCGACCAGTTTTTATTAAATACCAAATGTATACACAATGGTTAATACAGGTTAAGTCAACGAAAAATTGTTGTTTTATTTCATAATTTTTCCATTTACTTATACGTTACCTTTAATGTAAACACATACTTAGTTTCGTTTTGACTGTTTAGCTGTCCCAAGTTCAATTCTTAGCTATTCAAATAAAATTACATGTTCCCTTCACTCGAAATTTGCAAGATAAAATCCCCAAACAATTCATAGAATTTACATAAAATTACGAGTTACCTTGCGGAGATCCATGACATAAAAGCAATAATAAAATTATTTTGCTATAATTCGCGATAAGACAAATGGAAAATATATATGAATCTAATAGTAGAGTGGACTATCAGTTGGCATACGTGATACATGCAGGATTCGTAATAACGCATGCCCGATAAATCTCCACTACAGCCACTACACTACAGAAGCACTGCGCACATACACTATTACAAACTCAACAATCGTTTCGCCCGCAACCGAAGCATCATTCATGCAAGCATCATCATCATGACATAGACTTCACTACAAAATCACCAGTCTTTACCATTTTGTACGTTTCTTATGTACATTGTATATGGCAATGTGAATGTATTTTTACGAATCCTGCATGCAAACTGATAATCCAGTCTACATTTAGAGTTACATATATATTTTCAATTTGCTTTATTGATTATAGCAAAATAATTTTATTATTACATTTGTCCCAAAACAAATATAAACAACAAGAAACAATCCTAGAACGCAAACATGAAGTCAGTAATATATTACCCATAAGCAATGTGCAACATTAGTATTGGCCTGGCAATATTAATATTGTATACACTGCGGGTTTAACATGTGTACGAAGTAGATACATATATAGTAGTGTTGGCAAGAGTGTTGCATGCATAATAGCTGAGGTTCATGTACGTGCGTCTCAATGAGGGTCTACTAAATCACTCACAGTACTTGCCATCTATTGTTTTATAAAGCGGCGTAAACCCGTTTCGCATTGTAGTTCTGCACATGAAATTGAAATACAGCGCCGACAAAAGCCTTTACATACCTATGTTTGTAATTGTAACTAAGGGAATTTCTTCTCTCTATTAATCTTAGCTATTATTCATGAAATGTTTCTTCCCGCGATTTACCTACTTTTACAATTCTAATTTGAGATAAAACACGAGAGATTATTTAGACTTGTATAATGTAATTGCACACATATTGTAATGTCAGGTTAAATATGATTTCCTAGTTTTTCCATAAAATTAACGGCATAAATTTCATTTAATAATACAAGCGATGCATAAACTTTTGGCGCACACAATCACATGAAAAGACATAGGTTTAACAATAGTCATTTATAGATTGAAAAGCGAAGTTAGCTCAAACCTAATTTTAAATGCTGAGTGTATAGATGAAATGTTTCAACAAAGAGATCGATATCGATTACTTACTGCTTAAACTTAGATCACATGTAAAACAAACTACAGTTTATATATAAGGTTGATATCATAATATACTTATTGCTGCATACAAATCTAAATGGATACGTAACTCATCATCATCATCCTGCCCATATCCCACTCTAAGTGGGCTCGGCACAACATGTGACAAATATGTTGTCACATAATTTGGCTACGTATGTTACGACCAGCCGTCTGCTGGACGTCAACTTACCTTTGACGTATTTTACGACCCCTCGGTAAGAAAAAGGGTAGTCTATTTTTCTACTCAACCAGATACCACACAGTGGGTCAACTTACCTTAGTCGCCTTTTACGACACCTCGGCAAGAAATGAGGGTGGTCTATTCTACTCAGCAGGATACCACACAGTGGGTCAACTTACCTTAGTCGCATTTTACGTCACCTTGGTAAGAAATGAGAGTGGTCTATTCTACTCAGCCGGATACCACACGGCATAATTGGATACCTAATATTATCTGATTTAAACAAATGTATACTTGTGTACTCAATGAATGCTATTATTTAAATATTTAAACCTAAGCTTCAAATTTAGGTAACAAACATATTTAAATTTAGGCAGTATATTAGAAAACATTTTTTATCGTTTATAAAAAATATATTTCTAAAAGATATAATTATGAAATAATTAATAGAATTTGGCGTTACTTTGCGGAGATCCATAATACAAAAGTAATAATAAAATAATATTGCTATAATTCGCGATACAGTAAATAGAAAATATATATAGTGTTAAATGTATAGTAGACTATCCGTAATTTCATACCCGATACGTGCAGGATTCGTAAAAAACACATGCACAAACCTCCACCACTTCCACCACAATACACAAGCACTACACACGTTCACTATCACAAACTCAACAATCGTTTCGCCCCGCAACCGAAGCATCATCAGGAGATAGACTCCACGACAAAATCGCAAAGCTTTGCGATTCTTGCACGTATCGGGTATGAAAATACGGATAGTCCACTATACATTTAATACTATATATATTTTCTATTTACGGTATCGCGGATTATAGCAAAATAATTTTATTATTACAATTGAATTATGAAATAAACTTACAAAATAAGCAGTATTCATAGCTTCATAAAAAACTTACCAGTTCGAAGGAGATAAGTTAAATTACCAAGATTCCCAAAATGTCAAACAAATCTTTTTAAGGGAATGTAAACGAAATCTTAGTGAATATATTTATATGTACGTATGTACGCGCAAACATAAAAGTTCATGTGATAAAATTCATTTTTCGACTGAAATTCGTAAGTCTTGTGATGCCTATTGACTACGGTCTGCGTAAGTAACGTCTTGTTGGCGAAATGCCAAGATTCACAAAAAGGACGCTAAAACGCTGACTCTCCACATTTTGCGGTTACCCCTCCACGTTCGTCTGATATCAAGAATGTTTTTTCGTTACTTATTTCAATATTTTTCTATAGTATTCGGAATAAGTCTGTTTGTCTCTTTATTGGTCAAAGGATTCATATTTAATTGTGGGTATGGAATGTCTCTCTGTCGCAGTCTGAATTGCCGACAAATAACGTACTTTTTTCATACCAATTTTTCAATGTACTATTGGTTTAAATACTATAACTTCGTGGTAAAATTTCTAAAATAAATTACTTAACATCTATGAGGCTATGCCTTTCTGACTGGCCCGTTGGCGCAGTGGGTAGTGATACTGCCTTCAGCTCCGCGGGCCATGGGGTTCGATTCCCGCCGAGGGTCAACATTTTCTATAAAAAAATTGTTGGTTCATCGTAGGCTGGGTGTATATTTGTATTTAAGTATGTATTTAAAATTATATATGTAGTATATCTACCAGTTGCCCGTCACCCATAACACAAGTATTAAGTAACTTACTTTGGTGACGTAACATCTGTGTAAGTGTCCCATATATTTATAAAAAAAAATATAAAAAAATAATAATAATAATAGGTATGCAATAATTTGCGAAGAAAACAGTAATAACTGATAAACAATTAAGGCAACTTTAATCCTCTAAGAAGTCTTTTGCCATCATTTCCATTGAAATTAGCTACATGAAGGAATTGTAATTTAATATGATATATGATATAAGTCTAGTAAAGAGAGATATTTTCAGTCACGTAGTTGGTAAGTAATACGTCCTTTACGCCTGAACTTCTAACTAGAAAATACGCGGACACGTCGCAAATTCATTGCTTTCTATTTATAAATCCAATACATTTATTTTTATATTGTTGATTGTTTTTAGATAACTTTAAAGAAATAGATATTTATCGACTATTAGATCTGTATTGACTAACTAGAGCTAAGATCATCCAGTCACGCTAATTCTTACTTTTAGTTAAAGCAACGCGAATATATACATGTAAACTTGAATTTAACTCCAAGTTTACTTGATTAAGGATTATTTGAAAATGAAAATTGATCAATACTCTTATCTCTGAACTTTGAATTTCCGAACTAATCAAATTAAAATAGATTGTGCTTTAAAGACAAATAACACTTTTCAATTGTTAGTATAGTTAATATTCCTTACGGTGTATATATATATATATATATATATATATATTCTATAGTAACTAAAGTCATAAAATCTTTTTTGTAGCGAAGCGATACGATGCACTTTTTGCAAAACTACAGATAAAATCGTCCTTTATCTAGTATATAGTACATACTATATACTTTCCATTTGCTGACTATCCTTATCTGCTCGTAGAAAGTAAATAAAGATTAAGGTTAACGAAATTAACATATACATATTATAAAGCTTATTATAATAAACATATTATAAAGCTTACCCATGCCATGAGGAATAATTTATGATTTTAATATTGTGATAACCGACAAATTTTGATAAATCTTTAAAATAATATTTAATAATAAAATTATTTTGCCATAATCGGCGATAGAGTATAATACTAGATGTGAGTGGACTATCCGTTTTCATAACCGTTACATACAGGATTCGTAAAAACACGTACAAACCTACATTACTTACCATCACAATAAACAAGCACTACACACGTTCATTATCACAAACTCAACAATCGTTTCAGGAGCATGAAGCATTTTCAGGAGATATAAGCTCCATGAGTAGATCCATAATATAAAAGCATTTTATATTATGTATCTACGCTAAGTAACGCCTAATTCTATGAATTCTTTAAAATCGATATTTTCACAAATTTCACTAAAATATGTCTTACTTTTAGCGTTGACAGTTGTACAGTACCCGATTACTAGTGGATAAAAAAATAACTCAAGAAAGTAGTACCCAGGAGATACGATTACCTGACCATTAATAATTAATTTGGTCTTGGCTTATGAAGCAACACAAAGGTCTGCCTAATCTTTTAAATAAAACATTACCAGTTCCAGCCCAGAGCCGGTTATTTTACGAGTTGACTCTAAAAAAAACTTCTTCCACCCGTTGGCGTTGAGGGTAGTGACCCTGCCTTTAGCTCTGCGGGTCGCGGGTTCGATTCCCGCCGAGGGCCAACATTTTCTATAAACAAATTGTTGGTTCTTCGAGCCTGGGTGTGTATTTGTATTTAAGTATGTATTTAAACTTATATATGTAGTATATCTACCAGTTGTCCGTCACTCATAACACAAGTATTAAGTTACTTACTTTGGGGACGGATGACCGTGTGTGTAAATGTCCCATATATTTATTTATTTTACTTAAAATTTGGAATACTATTGTTAATAACATTCTCCGTTACTCATTGGTACAAAAATCTCATTTGCAAATTCTTTAATATCATAAATGGAATAAATTGTGTAATATTAGATACACAAAAGACAAAAACCAATGTGTCAAGCAACCACACGGTCTTCTAAAATCGGCAGAAGAATATAAAGTATGAGACTATATCGCAAAAATGTATCGTCCGTTTTCACGAATTGAAATTTGGAACGAGGGAAGCGATTGAGGTTTTAGGAAAATCGAGTTTGGCGGGTGGATAGAGCAGGAGCAGAATCAAGTTCGTTCACATTCTAAATAAGAAGTTATATCTTCTTATTTATATTAAGAGTATATTAAAATCCTAAGAAAATAATAGATGATATTAGAATCCACATAACATTGGCTAACAGCCAATAAATAAAATTATTATCATTCATAACGTGTAACGTGATTAAAGCGTAAACAACTAGTTCTTAACTTTTAATGTCACCTTTAATTAGAAGCCTTCAGTTTTACTCTTGGATTCTTTTTCATAAATCATTCAATATGTATTAGTAAAAACGTTATTGCTCTGCCGCAGAGCACTTATATAAATTTTCTTGATGCTGAACCAAATGTTGCTCAAGTTATTTATAATTTTATACGTTTTAATTCAGCCTTTAAAACCTGGCATTTTACCAAACCTCAAACATGTATTTTAAATCAGATAATAACTTAGCACGAAATGGAAAATTTCATGCCAAGGAGTCGTCAGTGGTACGATTATCTTAGCGTTATAAAAGATAAATTTATGGGACACCACACACGGTTGTCCATCACCAAGGTAAGTAACTTAATACTTGTGTTCTGGGTGACGGATAATTGGTAGATAAACTACATTTATAATTTTAAGTCCATACTTAAATACTAATATACACTCAGGCTCGAAGAACCAACAATTTTTTTATACAAAATGTGGGGCGGGAATTGAACCCGCGACCCGCGGAGTTGAAGGCAAGGTCACTATCCATTGCGCCAACGGGCCAGTCAAATATAATATAATGTCTATAGCGTAAATTTAATAATACACACTGTTAATCATCTTTTCCCAATATGCTGATAATTTTGATTTTGAAACGTTATTTCTGTCATCAGTAATAGTAGTCGAAGCAAATTTATTCATTTATTTATTTTTTAATTTATTTGATTCAGGCATGTTGACTAGTCACAGACAATCAGCCTTCTAATAAAAACAGATAGCGTCAGTAACTGTCCTCCGTGTTCAGCCATCAAAATATTTAAAGAAATACCATTTTCGAGTCTCTCTTCAATTTCTATCAATCCTGTCATGAAATATTTTACATTACTATATTTGCATGAATGCATTCTTAAAGAATTATAATTTTATCATTTTCTTAACATGATGGGATGTTATAACCTTAAGTTACTTGTAAACTTATAGTTACCACTTTGTTAAATTGATTTAAACTCTAGCTAAGTTTATGAAGTGGAATGGGAACACTAACAAAACAAGTTAACTACAATTAAAGTTAGTTTCGCTCAAATTAATAGCTCGAGGAAATTTTGCATCTTATGTTTTACAAATTACATTAATATAAATTTGTTTTATTATTAAAAATTATGGCCTAACGGCTAGGGCGCGTAATACTTACCTGAAGATTACCTTATCTTTAGATTGACCTAGCCGATATTCTTGTTAAGTTTGGTGGCGAACGGAGTATTTTTTTTATACTCAATGACGGTTTTATTTCGACAGGAGAACGGGACTCAGACTATTTCTGACTAGTCAGACTGTGTCACAGCAACGCGTGGCTAAACCGCTGGTTCTGTATAAAAATACTAATCAGAATTACAATGTATTTCATGGAAAAAATAGTCTTTACGAGCACTTTGGAATCATTAAGTGGATGAAGCTACGAGAGTGTACTCAAATCAGTCAAATCTGTTCAAATACGATAATTTCAAGGATATAATGATTTTTACAATGCAAATAAGCTTAAAATCTAGTTAAGTGCGTAGCTGGTTGCAACTCTATTCCAAGCTTTTATCATTTACATAATGTTCAATGATATAAGCTTAAAAAAGCTTTTATTTTACTTGCCGTGTATGTATATGAATGTGAAATCATGTAAGTTAAATATGACCCACTTCCCGGTGTCCGATTGAGCTTAAATTTTACATACTGGTCCAGTCCTGCTGCTGCTAGGATTGGCTCCAAATGAGGGAACTCCCCAACGGTAGAGACATAAAATTTAGTTAAAAGCTTTTTTAAAAGCCTTTCTAACTTGATTTGTTTGAATATAAACTATCGTGAAATGTATACATATTAGTTAATGTATAGAGACCGGCTATAGAAGTACTCACGTCTTATTCTATCGGTTTTTTTTTTCTTTCGGACACTAACTAATGCCGTTAGCCCAAATGGCTCTTACAGCGTCACCGAGAGAGGGGGCGAGCGCGGAAGCATCGCCAGGGGTGTGAGCTGGGAGAGCGAGTCTCGAACGAGGCTCGCAGCATCCTGGAGCGTCGCCTTAAGGGTGCCTCCTGTGAGGCCGGACCTCGGCTTAAAGCGACGCGCTGTGGTGGACTGTATCGGACTCATATTCTATCGGTTTAGCCCGACTAGTTTTCAACCCATACGGGGCTCTTATTAAGCAGCGGGTTAAGAAGTACTTTAAAATGCTTCTGTGGACTCATTTCTATCATGGGATATTTGAACTTTCTAGGGTTGTAACCTTGTTATTATTAGTCTATAAACAGTACCCGCGACTTCGTGCGCGTCAACTTAAATGTTAAAATTGCCCTAGTAACGTCTTTCGTTTTTTTTACCTTGTTCCCGAAGGAAAAATGAGATTTTTTAATCCTGTATGTTACCAGCGGTTTAACCGTAAAAGCGTACGATATGTAAGATAGACAGACATCCAGACTTTAACATTTATTATGTTAGTATAAATTTTGTGTCCCAGTTTGCCTCTTATTAATACTGCAATTTTAACCTATAAAGATAAGAGTTTTACAGTCTAAAGGATAAATAGTCACAATAATAAGTATAAACAGATCACATTTATTTATGCACACATTCATACACAAAATTTTTATAAAAAGCAAACAAAAGTAATTTAAACTAGAAAAGTAAAATGAATACGCGCAGCAACGTTTTTTTCCAGCTTCAATTTTTCTTCTTAAAACTCTGAAGCGCTCATAGTTAATATGAGAGCAAGCAAAACAGTCCTCTAGCGGTTTGAAGTAGTGTTGGTAAAAAAACGGCGGTGTGCCGCATAGGCTCACTTGCCTTTGCACCTCAATCCCAGACTGTCCTCAGTCTATAAAAATTCCATTCAATTCACGATATTTTTAGGTTGGTCTGAACTTTCGGGTATTCTAAATAATTTAATATCTAAACGAGAATTTATTGATTGTTAATATATTAAAATTAAATCAAAGATTATTGAAATTTAATAACTGCTTGTAGCTAGTTAGATATTATATATTAAAAATATATATATATATCTAACTAGCTGACATTATATAAATTATATCGTCATATAAATTATTTCTAGGGAATTTCTTGTGTATAAAAAAACAAATCAATATTTACAAAAATGGATAGGGGTGGCCAACCTTAGTCACTTATGTATGAAAAATAGATAGTAGCCGATTCTCAGACCTACTTAACATGCATATAAAATGTCATAAAATCAGTCCAGCCGTGGAGAAGTATGGTAACTAATATTGTGACACGAGAATTTTATATATAAGTTTAGTGGATGTTATTGTTGAAATACCCTCAGTATACTAAGTGTTATTTCCAGTTCCCGAAGGAAAGACTGGATTTATCCTGGATATATAATATTGTATATCACAAGTATTGAATAATAAATAATTTCCATTTATTCACACTTTGAACAGGAGGAATAAGAATAAGTATTAAATTAAACAGTTTATTAAATAATTAGTCTTATTGATTACTTTGTCTACTGTTTTTTTTTACATTCGGCTTTATTACATTCTCTATACATTTGGATTACTTTTACCAATTTTTTCCAAGAATATTTGTGAAAAAGTCAAAAACTTTTTTCAAATAAGCTTTGTCATGCACTTTTGGACATAGAATTATTTAAAGATTAGAATTATTTAGTTGAAGGTACATCTAACAAAGTTATATTTAGATGCACAATGTAGTATGATGTATCATACTTATAGTTGAAGTCAGATAGAGGGAGGTAACAATTCAAATTTAAAGTGTAATCAGAAAAAACATTCCGCACAAAAACAACTCCTTCATTTTGTCTTTCAAAGCAAAACAACAAGCATACAGTTGAGATACCCAGGTAAAACAATTTACATCAATAGTTTTAGAAAAGCATCAAATTTAGAAGACAAAAAATTAAAATTTATTTTGATGGCTGCCATCTTCAAAAGATAGCACTTAAAGCAGAATAATTCAGTTTTTAAATATATGTGTATGAAGTATTACTCATTAACAATATGTAAAAATTAGATCAAATGAAATATGTAAAATAATTTTATATGAATACACTAATATTATGAACTTGCAACTTGTTTTAATGGACCTTCTAAGTATTGTGCAATTGCATTTATTTTTTCCTTCAATATACCAAAACCTACACTTTCTTTTGCATATAAACATAGAAGTAAGTTGGCTACTTGAGTAACTGCAATTTTACCATTCAAGCAATCTACTAAAATTAAATGTAATTTATCTTCTTTGAAAACATTTCTACCATGTTTTTCATAAGCAGACCACACATTACTTGCTATAGCAGCAGTGACTCTTGCATCTTTATCGTTGTAACCAGAATATGCTAAGAGCGCTCCCTGATGATTCAATAATCTAAAAGTAAGAAAATTTTTTTCTTATAAAGAAAGAAGAAGTGATGTCACATATATATGGCAATAAAATATTACAATGTATTTTCGACGCCTCCAGTATTGGCTTGGCTTAAGACTTGTGTTAAAGCTTTTGGTTTCAACATTTTGCACCTTGCAAATACTTTATCCAAATATAATAATGTATTGTTTAACAAATACCCCGAAATAGCAGTTATGTTTATATGAGCTATGTTTACCACTCTCAATCAGTGTATCATAGACTACTAACTAAAATAAAGACGACGATGTTTCATACTTTGGCGCGTGAGAATATTAGGAAGAGTGGGAGATGGTGGGAGGTGCGGATACGTACTATAGGTACTAATTATAGTCATTCATAGAAATGTATCTGCCTCTCACCCGTTTCATTCATAAATCCGGAAATAGTCTCAGCTCTGACTCTCTCTAACACATGGAAATTGACTACGCGTAATATATATAACGAATGACGTAAATTCGTAGTAAAATTAGTGATGTACTTGTTGTGCTAAAACCGTAACTAGTGATTCCAAAGTTTTATCGATTCGTATTTTTCTGTTACCGTTTATTTCAGTTACCGGTTTTCTTCTACATACTAATATTAATCTTAAAATTTAAATAAAACAAAATATTTTAGTAACTTCTTTATTAAATTTATTATTGAATTAAAAAAAATGTTTTAAAAACAGCGCATAGAGATGCAAAAAATTTAACTCAGCATACGTGCTAAAATTTTTTTTCCTTAACATGCTAAAAGTATAACAAAAAAACACAAATATAATTTGTACAAAGAAAACAGAATAAGCCGACAAAAAGTTATTTAAACAGAGCTTTCACAGGCCTCAAACATAGAGAAGTAAGCGAACATGTATCTTTAAATTGTAGGATTTGTAATTTATTAACAAAAAAAAGGAATTTTATATATTCACTCGAAACAATTTACAAGATCAATATTTGAAACGATAGATGTCGCTTTTGGTAAATTATAAATATTAGAGTGAGAATCTATGTGCAATCGCATGTCGCATTATTGTAATGAACGGGTTTTATCTCTAATTATAATATTTACAATCAAATCAATTAACACCTGGGATTAATACATAGTTAAGAAAGAATGAAATCACGAAATTATAATATTATTTGAAATAATTATCACGCTTATACAAAGTATGCTTCATAGGTTAGGTATTTAACTAAATGTAAACATGTAAAAAAGTACTTTGTAGTAGTAGGCACATAACACATTATTTTACTATTAGATATTGTTCTGGTTTCTTTTAAAAGAAACCAGTAAAATATCTAATATATAACAACAATATATAATCTTAGTTATAGTTTTCGCACTATTTTATTATGGCGTGATTGCTATCAATAATTCTTTTTAATCTTTGAAACAAATAAGTATTATTTAATATCAACTTATAAGAACCTAAACATAAAATATTTTAAACGTTTTCAAGTGTATTAAAGTATTACAGTATCACAGAGTTAATTCATAGAATATTGATATTATGTTACATCAGTTTATCTTTCAGTGTTTGCTTGGCTAATCTGTATCTGATGAACTATTTTATTAACGTATAAATGTTTTGCTATACTTTAGTAGGGCAAAATATATATAAAATACAAAATACATATAAAATACAAGCTACAAATATTCAATTTTATAAAATAAATATTCATTAAAGATATTATTTTGACAACTTCAGTTCAATTTGTATTTTTTCATTTGTCAATTATATTATTGTAATGACATGGTTTTGTTTGTTTACATTTAGTTAAGTATCTACTCATGGAATAAAAAATAATAAAATTTATCCAACAAGAAAACTATATCACTTTACAAATGTTAAAAATAGGAATTTCAGTTTGCTACTTTTGCCTCGTATAGTTCAAATAACCCTACTTGTGATAAAAAATTTACATGTCAATTCCCTTTTTTCAGGTATCTGTAAATTCTCCTAGTAATAATAATAATATAATTTTTCAAGTGGACTAAACAAATCGTTGACTTAATGTCTTTTCTTAAACATATATAATACTGTTCAAAAGACAGTTTCTGTGATGGATAATATAATTTCACACATGTAATGTCTCTGGCAATATATTCTCTATTTTTTATTAAAGCAATTTAATCAAATCTTTCAATTTTATTAGAAAATAGCGTACTTATAAAAATTTCAAAATTTACAAAATTCAGTTTTGGAAATATATCGCTTGTGGCATGCAATAGTGGCACTATTAAAAACACGTATATCGCAATAGGAATAAAATGTGTAAATGTTAAAGTACACATTCTATTCAGCAACAACACAAAAAGAACTCATGATTCAATATTAGGCAGTCGTTTCAAACTATAACAATTTTTATACATTTTCCTTAGCAACAAAAACTATAAACCCATTTCAAAATATCAAAATATAATTTTTTGCGATATATCGATGTACCGCACCGGAAATATGATACGGTTTAGATTTGGAACATATTTCTGATGGAATATTAGGTTCTGTAACTATCAAACTTCTGCCTATCACTGAGAATTCCTAACATTTTATCACTATCATCGGCACATTAGCATACAAAGATTTACTGGTACTAATATTATTAACCAATAATGTTTTAAACTAACAAAACAACAAAATTACGATCAGTGCTAGTGTGTCAGCTACCTTATCTATGATTATGAGAAAAAAATCCATGGGCTCCTAGTTAACATCCTTCAAACTTTATATTGTTTGTCAATTTGAATATTATGAATACAATTTTATAGACATTGGTTTGCTTTTTCTTGAGTCTCAAGCATCGAATCGCATTGACTCTGACTTTTACAGCTGAACTTCAAAATTCAGAATGGTGTGAATTTACTGACAAAGAGAAATTTTAGATGTCCACTACTATAATCAGAACAGGTATTTTATGCCAAATTATTATTAATATTGGTGCTAAATAATTGTGATCCAACTGAAGCTCTTCATATATCTTCATCTGCATCATGTGGCTGGTAGATACTTCCCGGAGTGGCGGAGGATTGTGCAGCTACTGATCCTGTAATGCATATGTATTGTTTAAATAATGTTATGATACTAAAAATAGTTTGTAAAGGCAATCTTACAGACAATCTTGGCATATAGGATTGACAATATTTTGGTAGATGCAAAAAATTAATAAACTTGCGCAATTCTATATAGAAATAAATACTACGTATAACAATTAAGAATTTTCCTTTTATGAAAATTATTCTTAATCTTAGAAAATTTACAGGAAATAAAGTATTATAATAGAAATGTTTAAATATACAATTTGTTTTGTATAAACAGTACCAATATTATTAATCTAGTATTATTTAAATAAACCAAGAACTTTAATTAGACAGTTTATAATATTTAGAATTACGAACTGAATTTTATCCTGTTCTCATAAGAATAACAGGGTTGCTTGCATACTTAATGTTACAGCGAGTTATAAATGTCTATTTTGTGAGTTTTATTTAATAAATAAATAGAGAGAGGCTTGTGTACATTAGAACACTCCTAAAAATATATATAATATTTTCCTGTTCCTGAAAGAAAATTGAACTTTTTAACCCTATATGTTAGTATATAAGCTTCAATTGTTAAGTATTGTTTGTGATGCTTTAACAAATAACAGACAGAAAGATAGATTCTATATTTAAAAATATATTTCTGCTCTTAAATAGTTGGGCAAGATAGATGCAGGGAGAGAATTCCATTCCCTTGCTGTGTGCAACAAAAAAGACAAAGCGAAGCGTTGTGTGCGTCTTCGTGGAATGTCGATGACATAAGGGTGGTACTTCTCCTGGTGCCTAGCGGTGCGATGATTGTACGGAGAAGGTGGAATAAGTTCATGAAGTACCTGGGCACACTCTCCGAAATATATCTTGTAGAAAACCGATAAACAGGCAATCCTGCGCCGGTGTTGCAGACTCTGCAATTTGGCATTTGTGAGGGTCTCATCACCTATGAGTTCCTGGCACGTCGATCCACCGAGTCCAAAGCATCCAATTGGTATTTGCCAGATCCTTCCCACAAATGGCAGCAGTATATTTTAAAATTAATAAAATAGTAAATATATCTGTGTCTCTTTGTAACCTTAATATCTTTGATTATGTACTGTTAGCAGACCAGGTTTTAAATAAGAAGCTTTCTAAATACTGTAACTCAGCAACATTGTCACATGTCAAAAAAAAGTTAGAATAATTATCACTAACATATCTTTACATCTGTTTTTATATCACACTAGCAATGCCCCGCGGTTTCACCCGCCTCCATACCGATCTCGTGGTAGTAGAAAGTCTACGAAGTCGGACTATAGATTTATTTTATAGATTATTTAATTATAAAAAATGGGTATCATTAGTATTCTTGCAATAAGAGCTAACTCACCAAATGCAGGTTATAAAGGTCGCTACAATGAATTTGTTATGGCATTATTTGCTTTCGATTTACATTCTTAAATTCGTAATATCTTTTGATTGGGATGTCGGATATTAATAATTTAAAAAGTATTTTACAGGTATTGAAACAGTTATTAATAAAATCATTTAATGGGATACGGATTAATACAGAGATATGAATAAAATGGTTTGATTATTGTGGGCACTTTTACCAACTTTTACAATGTAAAAAAGTTGTTACACTGGCATAACTATATAATAGTTAGACATATGGTATCGCGGACTTTTTTGTGGATGTTGATATGTTCTATAATACTATAGAACATCTTTTTGTTCTATCATCAATAGTTTCCGCAGCGCACGCGATGAAAGATGTTTACGACTAAATTTTTCCCAACTTATTACAATTTTATTAGGGATCCCTATTTTATTTGAAAATGACATATAGCCTATGTTGCTCAGTGAAAAAGCAGCTTTTCAATGGTGAAAGAATTTTTGAAATCGGTCCAGTAGTTTTTGCGTGAAAAGGTAACAAACATACATACATACATACATACAAACAAACAAACAAACAAACAAACAAACAAACAAACAAACAAACAAACAAACATACAAATCTTTCCTCTTTATAATATTAGTATAGATACTTATATCACTCTAAAAGAGAAATAATTGATTTATACAGTGTTTTATTACATCTCAAATCGAATGGCCCACTATATATATCAGCTTCAGATGTACCTAATTTTAAGTGAAAGTGAAATAGCCAGACAGACATACAGGCATTGAATTAATATTTACTTGCCTTCATCTTGTCTTAAAAATTGGGCTAATCATTTGCTTCATCCCACAAAGCATCAGCATATATAGCCTAGGACGTCATCCCACTGAGTACACTCTTTGGCAATTACGAGGTTGGTCTGAAAAATATTACACAAAGATTTCAATAAACATGGAACATCGATAGTATCGAAATAACTTTATATTGACTGGCCCTTTGGCGCAGTGGGTAGTGAACCCCGCCTTCAGTGCCGCTGGTCGTGGGTTCGATTCCTGCCGAAGGCCAACATCTTTTATAAACAATTTGTTGGTTCTTCGAGCCTGGGTATATATTTGTATTTAAATATGCATTTAAAATTATATATGTAGTATATCTACCGGTTGTCCGCCACCCATAACTCAATTTTATTATTATTATTAAAGAATTAAAGATTGTCTATAATATATTTTCTCTTACGGAAAGAATAATAAACTATCAATAAATTAATACTTTAAACATAGGATATAATTGATATTGGTTAAGATTCGATTCAATGAACACATAATAAATATTATTATGAAAGGAAATGTTGTAACAATTTTGTATATTTTATTTTAAAATTAAAATTCTATAATATTAGTATGTTGAATAAAAAAAAGATTCAGCTTTGAGGTCCCTGCCTAACACCATAGAAACATATTAAAATAGATATTACATTTAGATAAATGTTTCTAATAAAATTGAGGGACATTACCATTAATTTTACTATAAAAAAATTTTACTCAAAAAGGCCAGTTCATGTATAGTAATCTGTATATATGTAAAAATAAATGTTTGTCTGTATGTTCCTTATAGAATCAGAAAGGGCTGGACAAATGTTAATTATATTTTCAGATAATCGTTAGATTAACCCAGAGCATAATTCTGTAAAGTTTGGTGGCAATCAGAGTCATAGTTTTTAAACTGTCAATGAGAATTTAATTTTGAGAGGAGTTCGAAACCAGACTGAGTCACAGCAATGTGAAACGGGATGACTAGTATACTATATAAATGATAAACATACTTGGTCTAAAATGCTCTAATAAGCTCATCTTGCACAGGGTATCTATGATGAAACATAAAATATATATTGGAATCAAGTTATGAAGATATCAATTGCCAGGTTTCATGCTCGTTCTTCATGGTAGAAGCAATTTTCCAAATTAAAGTTTAAATTAGCGATTTAAAAATCCTCTAAGTTCCTTTGGATAAAGTAAACTTGAGTTTAAGTCGAGGAACTGAATAAACTATTTCATTAAATGTTTTTGAGGGAGTTGTAGGGATGTCCCAGTTTCTTTGATCTGTAATTTATATGTACTAATTATTTTCTTAACATAAACACGGTATTTAAAAACCAAGAGTACATAAAAGTGCTATGGGTGTAAAGTGTTAACATATGCCACAATATTAGGAGTTAAAAACAGACTGAGCTACAGACTTGAGAGAAATAGATATGCGACAAATAACTAGAAATAATAATATGTCTCCTAGAAGCCAGAGCAGAAATTTACTCAAAAATTACATTTAACCCCTCAAATGTGTGGAAATGTGGGGAGAGTGGGGATTGAAAAATCCAAATGTTTTCATCACCAGCAATAAATGTAAGTTATTATAAAATGATTTATTGTATTCAATGGGGAATTTTATAACAAAAAAATTGGTATATCAATCATAGGTATATTATACATATAGTAATAACATGATATAAAAATGAAGGTAAAAAATTAGTACACCCTCCTGCTTCTTGTCAGTCAAAGGGTTAAAGTTATTACTTGAATGATTTGTAAAAAAAAAGACTTACATACTTAATCTTGTTGTCACAGGTATGTGTAGAAATTGATAGATAAGATAGTAGCTTGAGTGTCATCTTTTTCACAAATATAACTGTATATATTTATAGCCTTTAGTCATACATAGTCTAGTATTAAATTTCTGAAAATATTTTTGGTAAAATCAAGAATAAAAACTGTTAAGTACAAACAGTAGCATATATAAGTGATTTATTAAACAAAATAATTATTCTTTTGTAGTATTATTGAACAGTCTTTCTAAATTGCTATTATTCTTTCATTCACTACACATAGCACTATATTGTTTATCAGCACTGTAAATGTAAAGAAATCTTAAACCACAAATCAGATCATGTGATAATCAAATTTAGACACAAAAATTACATAAATTTATTTTGAGTTAAGCAACTCAAAATATATAAGCATATATTACAGAATATGCAATTGATTCAAGAATCCTGGGATTTGACTTTCTGTACATCTGTTTAAAATAGTCTTAAAATTTGCTTTGGCTTTTTAATTACAAACCAACAATAGTTTTATATAAAGCAATATAGTCTATTGCTTTATACAGAATAAACTTTCTCTATTATACTATTTACTCCTTTTTTATCTGAGTGTCATTTTTAAAAACTTGACAATAAGTTTTAAATTACATGTTAATATATTACATGTTACTTCAATCAAAAATACTTTAAAGAATGTAACTTTATGTTCACACAGTTCACAACTATTGCTTTCTAAACTATCTATAAAATTAAGGTATAAGAGGTACACAATGATTTCCAATGAGCAAGCGGATCTGAAAATATTTTT
This sequence comes from Morpho deidamia, assembly GCA_947086505.1. Classification (NCBI taxonomy): domain Eukaryota; kingdom Metazoa; phylum Arthropoda; class Insecta; order Lepidoptera; family Nymphalidae; genus Morpho; species Morpho deidamia. Next base: position 8,038,715 of record CAMTZC010000007.1, on the reverse strand, counting down.
ACATTTTATGCTATGACAGCGAACTCCATTTTTCAAAACCATTTTAATTCTGTTCACATTATTAATAACTAATATTCACCCTTAAAACCATTTAAAACAGCTTCTAATAAACTAACTTAAGACTTTAATGCTACATTATTGATCGTTTATAGAGCAACAAGACCACTAGACCCTTTAATATAAAATTGCAGGACATAATATATTAATATTTAATACAGGTAATTCGTCAATCTAAATTAATGTGCGTAACGTACAACAGTAATAATAAAATTATTTTGCTATAAGCCGCGCAATTTTCATATTACGATAATTGAATCAAACAGTTGTTAAAAATTTTACTGTAGTAATAGTTTTGAAATACAATTTCAGCTTGCAAGGAATTAGGTTATTATATTTAGAATGTGAGAATATTCTGAGATATAATGTGAGAATAATAAATTTTAAGAATGCTCTTACTATTATAGAAATGCACAAAATTCATTAAAACTCAATACTTACATTAAAATTAAGTAAATCCTCTTCGTATTGTTTTTCCACGTGTTAACACACAATTTTATTTCATTAGTACATATTTAAGAAATATCTCAACAGATATTAGTGAAATAAGACTTTATACATTTAAACTGTAATAAGCAATATTTGTTTTAAGTATATTTCTAACTAAATTAAAATAAAATTATTAATTTTTGTTAAAATTAAAGTAGTTTTTTCAACGGGAAGTTTGAAAAATTTAAAATGGCTCCCATACTTTCATTGATAAATTTTCTTGTTATATTATACACTGTCAAAATAAGAATGAGTGCGTAATTAATATGTATGGCGGAGTGGAGCGAGATGCAGCTGAGACTATTTTCATACGATTCATTCATAAAAACGTGCATGTGCAAGAGGGATGCAAGAACTCTTGTATTGGCGCCCGTAGTAAAACTGCCCTGCAGTGTATTATCTATGCTCCCAATCACACGGATTCACGATCTTCAACACAGATTACTAAACTAAAATATACTTCAATGTCAAAGTTATTTGAAGTGTCTATATTAATATATAATTTGCTACCTACTGACGTTTCGTTATCTTACGAAAAATAAAAAGAATACGTCCATGTTTACACCTAATCATAGGCGAGTATAATATGAATAAATATGCATGTCTTGGTCAAATTGTGTAAATTTAATAAATATATTTAAAAAATATACAGAATTTTCGGAAACTCCAGAAGCAACATAGGGATCACTAGATTACGTTGATTTCTAATCTTTAGATGTAGAGGCAACATACCCTACTCTCTCTCTCTAAGTGTAATAACTCTATGGGGGCCTTCTATTCATAGTTATTATACCTACTATATTAACTATAGTTAATACATAATAACTCAATGCCTCATGCCTCCATCCTATCTATGTGCAACATAAGAACTTCTGCAAAAAGAATAAAAGTAACAGATAAATTTGGATAAACCTTTATTAATAAACAATATATATTTTACTTATTGTTGATATACATATATATAAACACACGCACGCGCACACACACACACACAAACACGCACACACACACACACACACACACACACACACACAAGTTTCTTTTTATATTAATTTAAGTATTATACAATTAAAAAATTCATATGTAAACCTAAAGTGAGGTTTTTTTATTTTCATTTAACGCATTTTCTTTTGTTTAATTAGATAATTCCTGAAGGCTATTTGTTTTTCCTTGAAAGATCTCTTGACTTTTCCTCTTGCTTTGTGTTTCACCATTTGATGTGATTTTGTCTTCCTTTTCTCTCGATTAGTTTTTGAACAATTTGCATTCTTCCTTCGGTCTTTGTAGCCAAATTTGTCTCTTTCCTCTCTTCCTTTCAAAACAGTTTCCAGCCTAGCATTTTTGTCATGTTTTCTCTTCTTATGTATATTTTCAATTGCAGAAAGCTGCACTAATTCTGTAGACTCATTTTCTTCTTCTAGAATAGTTCTGTTACGCTTTACACCTGTAACTGATTTTTTTATCATGGCTGCTTCTATACGTTTAAAGTCATCATCAGTAAATATTTTATCCATAGCTATTTCACGAGCACTGTTAATTTTCTCTTCCATATTTTGCTTAATACACTTTGCTTTTGTTTGTTTAACATCACTAGTAATGCAACTAGTTGTTGGATCTAAATTAGTTTTATTTTCAGCTTCATCAGATTCTTTTTCATTATTAAACAATTCATTATTTTGTCTGTTTCCATCCATCTTTTTATCTTCTTCACTATCTTGATTTTCTTCTTCATCATTTTCACTGTCAGTTGTAATACTTAATTCTGAATCAGATGATCCTACATCAATCCATTCATCTTCAGAATCATCTTTTTTATTTTTGCTCGAGTTATTAACTTTTTTACTTTTATTCTTGATTTCAAGTTTTTCTAATAGTGCTTCTGAGCCAGGTACATAATCTTTGGTCTCTATTTCACCATATTTTTTCGTTTTTAACTGTACTGTTGCTTCTGATGGCCTTCCTCTATCTTTTTTATGGAGAAGACTAGGCATAGATTGTCTGTACAACTGAATCAGTGATCTAGCAGCCATCATTACAGATTTTTCTTTATATGATTTGTATAGTACTAAATCTCTCAATAAATCTTCATCAATTGCTAAGGGGCATCGTGCACAAATTTCTCTAACTGCATTTAATCCAACTGCCATAACATCTGAAGAATTTCTTTCTGTAATAAAATTATTAGCAATTGCTTTCATAACTGGTTCAATAATTTCTGGAGGTATTAATTCATGAGCTGATTGAGCTGCAAATTGTAAGATCCGAGTTACTTCCCTTTGATGTGGCATTAGTAAACGAGCAATAAATGGGTAGTAGTTAAACAAAAAAAGATTATGCAAACCAATTAATCTTGAGACCACATCCAGTGTCATTAACTTTACTTCAAATCTTTCATTGGATGATTCCATTTGTTTAAATAATTTTTCTGCAAAACCCTGTGGATTATTAATAAGATGTAGAGCTGAGAAATTAAATACAGGAGCTTTCTGTTTTTTCTTCTTCATTTTCTTAGCTATCTTCTTAACCTTATCAACCATTTTATCTCTTTTCCTTGTTTTCTTGTTAAACTTATTAGCAATCATTGTATCTTTTGGGTCAATTTCGTCATCACTATCAGACTCTGCTTTTTCTTCTTCTTCTCTACTTAAGAAAAACTTTAAAGAAGCAACCATCACTTTTGTTACTTTGGAGAAACAACCAACATCAGCAATAATATTAACTGTTTTGTGGTCATTCCATATATTTTTGTGGTAGAGCTCAATCAAAATATCTATAGCAAGTTTTGCGGTCTTCGTATTAGAATCTCGTAGCATTGAATATATAAAGTTTTGAAGAGTAGAATTTAGTTTCATATCCTTATGTTTCATATTCATATATTTTATGTCACTTATAATGTGTGTCTTAAGATATTCACGCAAATTTTTGTCTTGACATTTTATCAATGAAAAGAATAGCTCGAGCAAATCAAAAGCTGTGATGAAATTTTTATTTCTAAGTAATATTAAACACTTACACAGAGACAGTCTCATTTCGCTATGCAATATTGTGTTATGAGTTTTTAAAATATCAACAATTTTTTGGGGAAAATTCTTCATTTCATTTTGGTAACATTGCGTTACTTGCGCCAAAAACATTGCCTGTTCGTCTAGTTTCTTGTTATATTCAGTGGGGTTTAAATTAAATATTTCTAAGGTGGTTTCAAAATGCGCAAGTTGCTGACGAAACTCATCTTTATATGAATCGCGGTCTCTTTTAATAAGATTTTGCAGTTGCGTCAGGTTATTTGGTAACTGATTATTGTGTCGTACCATTTTCAAACGCAATATACCTAATTTTTCAACTAATGTTTTCAACCACGTGAATTAAACTTCAATTCTATTATAACCATAGATGATACACAACATAGAATACACAATTATAACCTCAATATAATAATAATTATTAAAATACTTCTAAAACTAAATTATTGGCCGCTTGGAATCTAGTCTTTTGAAGTACAGTGTAAGTTTTCCAAACTTGAAGGCGTATTACACTGCACTGAATCATGTTCAAAAATCCATATTGAGTGGTATAGTGTAAAAATTAAGGGTGTCTAAATCAGGTCAACAGTAATTTTGATCCACTTTATTTTCTTAGTGCACTTATCACAACACTATTGCACAATTTAGGCGCCCTTGTGCAATGAACAACAATCGCAGATAAAAAGTAGTGTTCTTATCTGTAATTCACTTTCAGATGATTATGAATATGACCTGTTCTATGTAGACCTATGATAAGTAATAATAGTCTACGGCTCATATAGCCCAGATTTTTGCCTACAAGTACGAGTGCAGAGTTCTCAACGTGATTGGGTGAAGCAGAACATGTAGGTACGTTAGGCTTGACTTTGTCCTGCTTATTATTTTAGTTAGTAGTCTATGCTGCTTATATTCATTTTGATACCCACCTGTTGAGACTTGAGATACTGTGCTTTTTAAGGTACTACGAAACTCTACCATAACGACTATATCGTCGCAAATTTAACAATTAAATTCTATTTTTATGTGGCATGCTTTAGGAGTAATCTTGTAGTAGTTTTTATAGTAGTAGAAGTTTTAAATAATTTATTGTTGAAAAATTAATGCATGATTTACATACTTTTAAAAAATAATATTAACAACTTGTACACATTCCGTTAACGTATTTACTGTCTCGTTACGTCATGAGATATATCTATAAATGAGATCTAAGTATTTGAGTCTAATGGTATTTTCTATTTTAAATATTAAAAAAAAAGACGGAGTATAAACAGTCGGGGCGTGTAAATAACTAAGAATTATTATCTGCATTATTGAGGCACCTATTGCTTTACCTTTAATAATTTGATTTCTCCCTGAAATAATCACAATTCTAGAACAGCAGGCCTACCATGAACTCTTATTGCGACTCAATTGAAAAGGTAAACTAAATTGTTTTGCTTTTTCATACCATGATGTCTTAAAGACGGACACTTTACGTCGTTGCCGAATGACCGTTCGGAATGAGTCCTAAAAACATTTGAGTAAAAGAGACAGAGTTATCTATAGTTCATATAAGGTTTTCCGTTTCAAACATTACGACCCAAATGTAATCCAACTTCATGGTACGAAAAAAAAGCGGTTGAGTTTAGGTACTGACTTTAAATTTAATCGTTTTCTAAAAGTTCATGGTAGGCCTACAGAAAATGTTTATTTATTTACGTAAAAATGTTTTCGAATTCATTCATGATTGGTAGTTTGCCATTGTTACATTTTTGATTTGATAAAATAAAAGGTCTGAGAAAATAAATTACAATATTTAAAATAATATGTTTTCTTCAAATTACTTCTTCTATACTTTGTTCGGGTGATTCCGTAGTTGGGTTACTTTCATTTGATGATTGCAGTATAGCCTTTAATTGCATTTCTAATTCTGTAACAAAAAACATACACAATATTTTATATAAGTGCAACAATTGAAAAATCGTGGGTGCTATCAGTATTGAATAAAAGGAACAATGGATACCGGCAAATTTATGTAAACATATATTAATTCGTGATTACGTTAAACATAGACAGTACGTAAAACAGGAATAGTTGTTTTACAAAAGAATTGGATTGTATTTGGATGTGAAACTTTAGCTTAAGTGTTATTTGCAAGCAAACATCTAGTACCAAATAATTTCTCGAGAGGTCATAGAGTTATTATAGAGTAAAGCCTAAAATGTGTCAATCGAAATCAAACTTTAAAAGCAAGAAAATGGCTACCTATCTGACACTCTTTATCGTATCTGATTTGACAAAGATAAGTATGGGTCTCTTATCTTGCCTTTCTCATTATTTGTTAAATTGTTAGACACTCGCATTCAAAGGTCTGCCTAGAGCTTTCCTAATCTATGCATACGTCATTGTCTGTTTCAAATCGAGTTATTGCTTACTTTCAGTGTCAGGATGTTCGGACGAGTATTGTAAAAGTAGCCTAAGCACTTTCTCCTCAGTGATCAACCCAGGCCTCCCGCTCAATGCGTGAATAAGGTTCTGACCACTGACTATTCCTGAAATAAACATTGAAATTTTTTTAGAGATTAAAAATTATTATTCAACGTAGTTGTCATATACAATGTTTAACGAAAGCTTAATTTGAATTTCGGAAACGGTTCGATTTTCATAATTTTTTTATTATCAATCTTTTTTAACGAGTTTCAGGAAACTCAGTACATAAGGTGTTTCGGGGACGATAAATCGATCGAGCTCGGTTTTATTTTTAAAAAAATGCCGCTGTATCCCTATTTTCAGACATTGAAAAGTGCTGAGATATAAAGAGAATGTAAATATTAATTACGCAATCATTTACATTATAATGGTACGTAATTAGGGAAACGGTTGACCTAGAATATTTGAAATACCGGATCTAGCTCCACGTGTCCAATAATTTTCTCTAAAAAATTACGGAGCTAAGCTCTGAAGCCCAGGTACTTATTGTTAATTGATAAGAAAATGTAAAAATATTATACTTTTCATAATACAATTATTATTATACTTAGTTTTGTAACCGTAGTAGCATGTTGTGCCGACCACACTTCAGTGGGATAAGTGCAGGAGAATGATAATATTATACTTACTTTATAATACATTTTATGATGTTTTCTGTTTCGTAAGAATTTTTGCTTAATAGGAAATTTGTGACATTTATCTTACATTGTTTTTTTTTATACGGTAAACTGGATTTCTATATACCGAGCTAATATATAGAAAGAAATCCAGTTTTCCCTTCGGGAACGGAAAATAACACTTTATTACATACTTGAGGGTATTTCAACACTAAAGTCCACTTATCTTATATATAAAATTATCGTGACACAATGTTAGTTACAATAGTCGTCTGAAACGGCTTGACCGATTTTTATGAAATTTTATACGCATAATTAGAAGTCGAAAAAAAACGAACCTGCATTAATATCTCTATTCTGCAATAGTTTCTTGACATCAAGGAAACGTTTGATATACGCATTTTGTTCTTGAAGTGCGATAGTTTGAGCACCTTTATAAAAAAAAATGTTATATAAAACTTTATATTAAGAACAATAACGAATAATAGAAAATAAAGTTATACTCGTTTCAGTATCTGAAGACTTCGCAACGCATTTGGTGGCCTCCTTCAAAGCTTCTAACGCTTTTTCATAGTTCTAAAAAAACATTTCTTATTAATTCTTAATGATATTTGATACTATGAGATAAAAAATTAATGTAGTAAAATAAAAAAATATTTACATTACCATAAACATTTTACGAAATGTTTCGGTAGTTTATAATTGAAATTAAAATAATTTAATTCTACAGAATAAAACATTACTATGTCGTTCGTTACGATTTGGAAATGTATTATAAAGACGCTTTATTGGCTTAATAATACAAAAGTAATAATAAAATTATTTTGCTATAATCCGTGATACAGTAAATAGAAAATATATATAATGTTTAATGATAGTGGACTATCAGTATTTTCATAACCGATACGTGCAGGATTCGTAAAAACACATGCACAAACCTCCACCACTTCCACCACAATACACAAGCACTACACAGGTTCACTATCACAAACTCAACAATCGTTTCGCCCCGCAACCGAAGCATCATCAGGAGATAGACTCCACGACAAAATCGCAAAGCTTAATAATAACTGGAATTTTTATTTTACTGGTTAGGTTAACTAGGGTTTTCTTGGGTCTTGATCTTTTAGTAAATGAACACCCTATATTTTTAGCTTACATCATAATCGTCGATCTCCATCTTGGCACATTCTGCGTAGAATGCGGCCAGCTTAGAATAGGCCTTCGCTCTGGTGTAAAAGTGTAGGATGTGGCGGGTCAAGTCGGGCCGTGTGCGCCAAGGGGCACGCCTGCGCAGGTAGTCTGCGGCCATGAGCTGAGTGCTGCGATCGCGGCTGGCCGCAGCGAATGTTGCGATCCGGTCCGCATCACCTGAACGCATCAACCAACGTAATGCTCCAGCCTATAAATAAGGTATTCAACATTAAACTATTCAGCTTTAAAGTACTCCCTTCTTCCTTATGAACTTCGATCTCTGACTGACAACAAGCTAAAATTTCCTTTCTGTCGCTCTCATTGCTAACGCAATCATTTACTGTGAGGGCAGTAAGACTGTGGAACGAACTTCTGAACTTCTGAACTTCGAAACTCAAATTCAAGTCAATTCAAAATATTCTTTATTCAAATAAACTTGTAAACAAGTGCTTTTGAATCGTCAACTCTATTGCTGGTTCGGAAAGCCGTCCTACCGAGAAGAGCCAGCAAGAAACTCGGTGGAGCTCTTTTAAAAAAGAAGATTCTTAATACTAATTACATTTTGTCATAGCTATTCTGCACAAGGTCAAAGAGCAGCTATATCCACGCATTCTTATCTTCAATGTAAGCCTCCACGGTATAATAGGCTTTCTGTATCAGCCTCTGTTTAACAGTATTTTTAAATTGCTGTAATGGCAAAGTTAAAATTGATTGTGGAATTTTGTTATAGAATCTTATACCCAAACCCACAAACGACTTACGTACTCTTACAAGGCGCAAAGCTAAATAGGGATATTCGATATGCACAATCTGTTAGCATTTTTAAAAATCGTGTTAAAAACCATTATTTATCACTATAATTATATTTGGTAAATATTAATTTGGCAAGTATATTTGTATGTATATTTTTTTTTGTAGGTACATGACATATGTATGTATATTTAGATATATCTTAGTTCTTTTGCTATTATTATGTTATGTATTAGTATGTAGTTATTAGAATGTACTGATTTATCTAAATTAATACTTGTGCACCTTAATTTAATTTATATTTGGGACTGTATATCCTCAGGTCGCTGGTTCGTGTCCGGCTCGAAGGATCATGAATAAATTCCATAAACATGAATAACTTCCAATATCATTAAATAAAAAAGATACTTTCGAACCCAGATTTTCTTTATTCACATTGTAAAAACTATAATAATTTATATCACCATAGGAACCCTTCCTAATATGAATTCTTTATATTTTACACCTCATTATTACCAGCCAGTTTCAACATTGCTAGCAATAGTGATTCTTAAACACTATTGTTTAGTTTTACTTTAGGTTGCCTGTAAGAGATCACTATTAGTGATAAGGCCGCCTTTGCACTTCTTCTTTTTTTTTTTAATTTTAAGTTTCGTGAATAAGTTTGTTTTAATGTGCAATAAAGTGTTTTTATTATTATTATTATTACAGAAGCGGCCTATTACAATCCCGCTGCTGGGAAAAGGCCTCCTCTCTCCGTTTCTGGAGAGAAGGGATGGAGCTAAGAGGGATGGAGATGTTTAGAAATCCTAGATTATGTTTATATTATATATTACTATTCGTTTTCGTCATTAATATATACCTTTAATATCAATTAATTAATTAATTTTACGTAATATTTATTTATTTTTACTCTACAACACATTATAAAATGGGGAATCACGACCCTCAGTAATGAGGATATCGACGCGAGGAGCTTTACATAGCATACCTACAGAGTTATGAGAGAGTTAAACTCAGTTCAGCAGCCTATGCTATTCGAAAGATAAGACAGTTTACAGACGTCGAAACAGCAAAACTAGTTTATTTTGCTTACTTCTATAGCATTATGTCTTATGGAATAATGTTATGGGGTAAATGCGCTGATATTGAGAAAATTTTTGTATTGCAATAAAGAGCCATACGTGGCATTTATAATTTGAGTCCGCGTGAGTCCCTGCGAGAGAAGTTTAAGGAAACAGGTATTCTTACGTTAGCTTCACAGTATATTTTTAGCAATTTGATTTTTGTGCATAAAAATATACATAATTATAAAAAGATTGGCGATGTATATAATAGACAAAGTAGGAACCGACATAAGCTTGCGGCTCCTGCTTTGCGCCTTGTAAGAGTACGTAAGTCGTTTGTGGGTTTGGGTATAAGATTCTATAACAAAATTCCACAATCAATTTTAACTTTGCCATTACAGCAATTTAAAAATACTGTTAAAAAGAGGCTGATACAGAAAGCCTATTATACCGTGGAGGCTTACATTGATGATAAGAATGCGTGGATATAGCTGCTCTTTGACCTTATTTGCTCTTGCAGGATACCTGACAAAATGTAATTAGTATTTCTTCTTTTTTAAAAGAGCTCCACCGAGTTTCTTGCTGGCTCTTCTCGGTAGGACGGCTTTCCGAACCAGCAATAGAGTCGACGATTCAAAAGCACTTGTTTACAAGTTTATTTGAATAAAGAATATTTTGAATTTTGAATTTGAATTATGGATCATCACCTTATCCCCAATGTGAGCTAGACGTTTTGCCGCCTGGTGGTACAGTCCACGTGTTCCCAACACGTCCGCCAGTCTTCGCAGCAGTGCATCCCTTCCCGTGGTCCCTGCGGGAGCTGCCAGCCGCTCGCTGAGCTCCTCCGACAGAGGGGCCGACGATTGTTCCACTATATCCAATGCTTCTTCATACTAAATAACAAAAAGATATTTCAAAAGTAATAAAAAATTATTTTACTATGCCGTATGGTATCCGGCTGCGCAGAATAGACCACCCTCATTTCTTACCGAGGTGTCGTAAAAGGCGACTAAGGTAAGTCGACCCACCGTGTGGTATCCGGTTGAGTAGAATAGACCACCCTGATTTCTTACCGAGGTGTCTTAAAAGGCGACTAAGGTAAGTTGACGTCAGGCAGGCGGCCGGTCGTCAAATACGTAGCCAAATCATATGACATTATTTTACTATATAAATAAAATAAAATAAATAAAATAGTTTAATGTGCAAATATTGTAACAAACAAATTTTCTGTCGAGAACTGCGAATTAAGTTTATTTAAACCTGTATCTCGGAATCCCCGCCCTCTCCCAGATTTTACAATAAATTAGATGCAGGTAAACAGACAAATTTAGGAAAAAATAATATATATACTATAATCCGCGATAAAGTAAATAGAATATATGTATATAGAATATATATAGTACTAAATGTATAGTGGAGTATCCGTTTTTTCATCGCAAAGCCTATTTGCTATTTTGTCTTGTATTAACTTTGCGATTTTGTCGTGGAGTCTATCTGATAATGCTTCTATTGCGGGGCGAAACGATTGTTGAGTTTTTGGTAGTGAACGTGTGTGCTTCTGTATTGTGGTGGCGGTGGTAGAGGTTTGTGCATGTGTTTTTACGAATCCTGCGTGTATCGGGTATGAAAAACGGTTAGTCCACTATACATTAAGCACTATATATATTTTCTATTTACTTTATCGCCGATTATAGCAAAATAATTTTATTATTACTTTTGTATTATGGATCTTCGCAAAGTAACGCCTAATTCTACAAATTAAAAAGATATTTAATATTTGGTTCCCAAATAGTTCAGTGAATTGTAAAATCGTAGATAATTCAGATAAACACCTGTAATGTGAGTTATTATTAAAGTCTTTATTTATGTGAAGTTTTATTTATGTGTATGTATGTGAAGGTGGAATCTCCCGAGTTAAATTTGACCGACTTCTCGGTGTTTGATTGAACTTGAATTTGTACATACTGGTCCATGCTTAACAGTGGGGACATTAAATATAATTAAAAGCTTTTTTTAACTTGACTTGCATTAAAAAAAAATTAAATTGAATTAAATAAATAAATATATGAGACACTTACACACACAGTCGTCTGTCCCCGAAGTAAGTAACTTAATACCTGTGTACGGGGTACGGGACCGGACCACTGGTAGATATAATATATAATTTATAATATATACTTAAATAGAAACATCTAGGCTCGAAGAACGAACAAATTGTTTATAGAAAATGTTGGCCCTCAGCGGGAATCGAACCCGCGACCCGCGGATCTGAAGGCAGGGTTATTACCCATACTACCCACTGCGCCAACGGGCCAGTGAATTATGCCAAAGTTATCTATTACGTATAAACGATCAGTGGAATCATTTAATGTCGTATGGTCGGTACCACCCTGTATATAAGACTAGCTTTTAAGCCCAACTTGAATAAACCGTAATACATATTAATTATGGTTAAAGTGGGTTAATCTTAAAATCTTATATGCTGTCGCGGACTTTTGTTAAGAACTTTTAGAGGGAAACAATTTTGTAGTACATGATTTTTTTATATCTTTCCCCATTTACTTAGCGCACGCAAGGAAAGCTTTAAATTTTGCCGTTTTCGCAACTTTTTTTATTGCCTATAGCCTTCCTTGATAATGGACTATCTTATACTCAAAGAATTTTTCAAAACGGTCCAGTAGTTCTTGAGATTAGCGCGTTCAAACATTCAATCATTCTTTCAAACCAACAAACAAACAAACTCTTCGGCTTTATATATAAGTATAGATTTATACTATATTCGTAAAGCATATTACAAAATTGAAGATTATTTGGATGATAAGAAAGCCTGGATTTGAAAATCCTTTCAGCTTCATACAAGACAGTGGTATAATAATGTATAATTGAAAATATTTAAAAGATTGACCGCCGAGTTTCTAGCTGGTTCTTCTCGGTAAGAGCAACATTCCGAACCAGTTGTAGCTTCAATAATCATATTGATGCTTCAAAAAGTGCCTGAAATGGTTTATTTTAATATTATTAGATTATTTTGATTTGATTTGATTATTTTCAAAAAGACATCTGTTTTACATTTCCCGCTGTGGCGAGTAAAGCAGCTGCATGCGAATGATGATCCGCCTTTTTCAGGTGCGAGGCGAGGGTCTGCGCCAGCTCGGGATCCACTCGCTCCCCGAGTGTCTCTACGGCGGCCACCATTGCATTTGTATCACCACTGCTGAGAGCTAACTTCAACGCCATATGAGCCTTGCCTAAAAATATTATATATATGACTTTGTATGTATGTTTAATTTCTTTATTGTACAAAATAAAAACACACAAGACACAGAAATATATCATCATCCTCCTGCCCTTATCGCATTCTAAGTGGGGCCGGCACAAAATGTTGTAACATGAATTGGCTGCGTATTTTACGACCGCCTGCCTGACGTCAACTTACCTCATATTTGACGACCCGTCGGTGTGGTGTGGTCTATTCTTCTCAGCCGGATACCACACGGCGGGTCGACTTACCTTAGTCGCCTTTTACGACACCTCGGTAAGAAATGAGGGTAGTCACGCAGCCGGATGCCACACAGCAGACACAGAAATTTATGTAAAATAAAAAAGATTATGGTACAAAGGCGGACTTATCCCAATAAGGGATCTCCTCCAGCCAACCTTTGAGCTCTGAAAGGACAAAATAACAATGTAATAGGCGGGGAATGCCACGAAAGGATAATAAAATAAAAAATAACAATAAGTATAGTACTTAAGACATATTGTTACGAACATGCGAAAAGCGTTCGTAATACGTATGTCATAGAATTCGAATTTGACGGTGGCAATGTTACGAACATGCGATAAGAGTTCGTAATGCATATGTCATAAAGTTCAAATTGAATGAGACAGTTTACGAACATGCAAAAACGGTTGATAAGCGTAACGACATAGAGTTCAAATTCGCTGACACATTCTACGTGTATCAAAACATGTTATTGGTAAATATGTTTACGATCGTTTCAAGGCTATCGAATGTTCTCGAAAGCGGTTCGTTCAATATATAAGCAGACGTTTCGTACGCCTCGAGATTCAGTTTGTGAATAGCGATCAACAGTGAATTATTAATGATCTCGACATTCTTATTGGACAACGGACTGTGTAGAGACTGTAACTAATAAGTGTGTAAGAAAAAGTTGAATAAAATGTTCTAACGAGTCACCAGGTATTTTCATACAAATCCACGAACCCCTGTACGTAATATATACTATACTGGAAAAATCAAAATTTTCATTGATAAAATTTTTTTAACAAAAAATTTAATTCACTTTCTTTACTCCTACAAAGCACAAACATATGGTTTGTAGGAGAAAGTAAATCTATTATACAGCTCATGCAGTGTTATAACTTAATTTTGTTTGGTTTGTTTATTTTAAATAGAAAAACACAACTTTAGTTATTACATTTTAGTGTACATTTTTGTTGACAGCATTAATATGAGCCTCAAATTAAATAAGTTTTGTGCATATAGATTGTTATTCTGAAGGGGGAATAAATATGCGCAGAACATGTATTGTGGTCATAAAAAAAGTAAAGAAGCGTTAAGTGAAGCCTGTTAAGATCCCACAACTGGGAATAAGCCTCCTCTCTCCGTTTCTGGAGAAAGGGTTGGAGCTAAGACCTACCACGCTCCTCCAATGCGGATTGGAAGGTTACACATATCTCCAGAATTCTCTAAAGATATGCAGGTTTCCTCACGACGTTTTCCTTCACCGAAAAGCATGTGATAAATTGTAATTATCAATTAGACACATGAGTTTTAATAAAAAAAACTCATTGGTAAGTCGAAAGAGTCGCACGGTCTCACCGCTGGGCTATCACAGTTCGGTGGTACTCGTTTTGTGGTCATACTGGTGTTGTTAATAGATTTACCAGGTAAATAGTAAATAGTGCATGCTACATATAATATTATACATTCTCTCTAATGCGGATTATTGCGAAATAACTTCGGTTTCTTTGTTGGTAGATAAGCACGTGAGTATAGAAACTGGCTATCAGTTTCTATACATAAACTATGAATACTGACGATAGTTAAAATAATTTTTTTTTTAGATATATTTAAACTCTATAAATTAAATCTATTCTAAACATTTGTTTGTTGTAGGCATTTAATCGCATCGTACCTGCTTTTTGGTAGAGGGCTATGGCTTGTTCATTTTGACCTGCTTTTTCGAGAATAAAGGCAGCATAGAGGGCGTGCTTTGCGGATGTGCTACCCGCTCGCCAGACGAGATTCCAAGCGCTACTTTCTGCTGCTACTCTTATAGCTGACGATATGGCACCACATTTCATGTACATCTTAAATGTAATATTGCTTCGAATAATTTATTTGTTCGTTACATCTCGTGTTTATTCTAATAACTAATCTATACTTATTATAAAACGAAGTCCCAAAAAGCTGTCTGTCTGTATGTAATCGATTTTCTCAAAATCTGATGAACGGATGTCTGTACAGTTTTCACTAAAAGATAGGGCAATACTTCCGAATGGTTCAGGTAAATAGTATTCTGTCGGTAAATTGTGTTGAAGAGATCGTGCAGTTGTTAAAAAACTTGCTTGCTGGGAGCTTTAGTCGCGTGCGCTGCGTAAACCAGGAGAGATACGCTAAAATAATGTTTAAGAGAATTGTAGATCTATAAAAATACTACAAAAAAGTACGCGACAGCATGTCTCTGTCTCTCACGGTTAACTCACAATAACTACTTAAGTTATGTTCAAAATTTCGTAAATCACTGAATTCTACGCGGGCGAAGCCGTTGCTGGCACAGCAGGCATTTTTATGTTTATAACAGTTATACTCTTCAAAGCGAAATATTACAATATTATAATAGCTTTCATATACATCTTATTATTCTTTTGCAATTGTAGTGAATACAAAAAGTGAAAGAACAATTACCGAATATTCTGCTCATTTCTAATTTTCATACATTCATTCATATTCATTTATGGAGATAAATGTATGTTTTTGATTTGCAATTAATCTTTACTCAGGACATAAACCTCAACATACATCTCGTTAAAAATATAGTAGTAAATCTTTCAAAATGTTGTTACAGAGCTGACATATATTTTTGCTACCCCGCAAAATGTTTAAATATTTTTAGTACCATTCGTAAAATTCTGCAAAATGAAGTATATTTATTTTACACTAGGTGTGCTAACAACGCCCGCGTGGAATTCAACGATTTACGGAACTTTTCCAAAATTTTCGAAATTTTGAACATAAAAGTAGTTATTGTGAGTTAACCGTGAGAGATAGAGACATGCTATCGCGGATTGTAGTATTTTTATAGATCTACAATCCTCTGCTATATTACTTTACGTATTTCCGCTGGTTTACGCAGCGCACGCAACTAAAGCTCCCAGCAAGCAAGTTTTTAACAACTGTGCGATCTCTTCAACACAATTTACATAATACCGATATGTACTATGTACTTAGACCATCCGGAAGTATTGCACTATCTTTTGGTGAAAACCGTACAAAAAACCTGTTTAGTAGATTTTGATAAAATCGATTACATACAGACAAGACAGCTTTTGGGACTTAGTTTTATAATAAGTATATATGGTGCTATTCTTGAGGAAGGTTTAAATTCATTACGGTTTACATGATAAATTGACTGAAATAAAAGGCGGGAAAAACTTTGTGACACACTGATTTCCACGCGGACGAAGCCATGACAGCCTTTTCGGACTTTGTTTTACAACCTACCTTCACAGCATCCGTTTCATTTGCATTCATCTCTGAATAACGAGCCATTTGGTATAACGATGACGAATTTTTTTGGCATAACTTTTCTGCTTCATCTTTCCTGTCCATGTGACACAATAATCTAGTTTGTTCACCAAAATCGTTTGCCCGATTATAAGCTTCTAAAGCTCCATCAAGATCGCCAATACTTTCAAGATAGTGTCCCCACCATGTAGCCAAATTGTTGTCATGCGATGTAGCAACGTATTGTGCTAGCAAAGGCGCTTGACCCTGGGCTATAATCATTCTAGGTACATAAGGAACTAGAGTACCGGCGCTCTCAAATAACTTCAATGATGCGCTAGTCTCACCATTTGCCCACAGCACTTTAGCTAGTTTGTGTTGTGCACTTTTTATTAGAAGCATATTCTCATTATCTTTTTCACCACTTATGATTTCGTTTAAACCACCTTCCTTTGCTGATACAAGACGAGAAATTAGATCTGGCCTTTGTGCTTCCCGAAAAAGTTTTTCCGCTTCCTCAATCATGCCTAAATTAACAGCTAGGACTCCCACTTTACAAGAATCGTCCATACTGTCATCATTTAAGACTTTACGCATCATTAATGCTCCTTTTATGTTTCCCATTTTACCTAAGCAAATAGCCCCGACATCGGCTCGTTTCAGTGATACACAAACCTTAGCTAAACTATTCCATACTATCGAGTTTTTACTTCCCGAGATACTGGTACCTGTTACGACAGCCTTTTCTAAATATCCTGTTGTCATATAATAAAGAAAATTAAATATTTGCTTCAGTTTAGTTGTGTCAGAGTCATTACAATCTTCAAACTCACTCATTAATACTCTTCTAATATTTTGCTGTGTTAAAATAACGACATATGGAGCAGATAGAGTACATACCATAAAATCTGACATAAAGTAGTCTTCTGATGAAGGACACCAACTTTTGTACTCAAAGAGTTTACTTTCATGGCAGAAAAACAGATGAATTTGATCAAATTCTGTTGATCGCATATGAACACCTAGAAGTCTAGAGTCATTATTGTCCCATAATATTGCTATGGGTACGCTTTGATATGGTGATACCTTAGAATCAGAAAGTAGTGTACTGTTAATTACATCATTTGCTACATCCCATAAATAGATTTTAGGATCTGGAGCTAAGCCTGCATTTGCAATGCTTAAAGAAATATATTGACCAGAAGAGTTTACAGATGTTCTCATGATTTCCCCAAAATCTTCAATCATATGGTAACAGTTTTTTGCGGGAAAGGGCATTCTTAAGCCCTTTTTTGTAATTTCTGCTAATTTAATTGTCCCATCAATTGTTGCAACTACAATAAATCTATTTGTATTTGTTATAGCAATTGGTTCACCTTCTCC
Organism: Morpho deidamia; assembly: GCA_947086505.1. Classification (NCBI taxonomy): domain Eukaryota; kingdom Metazoa; phylum Arthropoda; class Insecta; order Lepidoptera; family Nymphalidae; genus Morpho; species Morpho deidamia. The sequence goes on along the minus strand of CAMTZC010000007.1, from coordinate 8,020,918 downwards.
TTCAGTAGTAGGAAGTATGCCAACTTTGTTACCAGCTATGTTGAAACATTCAATATGAGGGCCTACAAGACCTATTATTATTTCATTGTGTAATATAAGTAAATCAGTTTTCCATGAAAAAGTCCGAATCAGTGTAAATCTTACCTCATTATCTTTACTGAGTATCCACACCTGAAATGTGAAAATATTAAAAAAAAAAACATTGCAATAATTTGATACTCATATTAAAACATTCATCAATAAGTTAAAAGAATATATTTTGCTTACTTGTACATCTTTGCCATCACCTAATACTACATAATTATCTCTAAAAGCAAATGCTTTTATTGTAATTGAAGCATTTATATTTGACAAGACATTACTATTTCCTGTAATAGCAATTTCTTGAGCAGACTTTTGTACCATCCAAATATTATTAGAATATCCCCAACAAACATGTTGCTCTCTAAGAATAAATGCATTTGTTATGCAATTAACGTGAAGTAATGGGTTCATTAAACCTTCAGAACCCCAGGTTACTTCCTTTACTGTACCTTTGACTGATGTACTACTTATTCTCTTCCATTTACTTCTATGGTCACGTCTCCACAGATGTAAATTGCCTTGTGCTGTTCCACAACATAATGTATCACTTAAATTACAATAACTTATACTTGTGAATACATCTCCTGGTACAGTTTCGTCATCTTCATTGGGTAAAACATCATTGTCGCCTGTTTCACTATCCCAAATTCTAATTAGATTATCACCTGTAATAACTGCTACACAATAGTTTCCTGCTAGCACTATGCATTGACCATTCCTAGCAGTCATTCGAACATGAGTGTCTGAGGTAAGAGCCCCATCATCTGAGATTAAAAACCTAGACAGACTAAGAGCACCACCTGTTTCCCAAGCAACAAGGAGATAAATAGTACTAAGGATATCCATAAATACTATTGTACCTGGTGCATTTAAAACCTCTGAACAGGCACCTGCATGATCTATGTATAATATTATTCTATTATCCTGAGCAGCAAAACAAGCATGATTATCAGGTTGAAACCCTTCTCTGAACTTTGCTGTAGTACGAGGCCGCCAAGCTGCTAAAGCATCTAGAGCATTTTCATCACCTGCTACTGCTGCTCGAGCCAAACCTCTAATTGATGATTCTGATGTTGGATGAGGACTACAAAATTTTACATGTGTAATAACATCACCCAACTGATGGTGGAATGCTGTTAATGGAGCCCCAGAATTTGATTGCCATCCTGATAGTGACCCTGCAGCATCCGACGCAAGTAATCTGCCACCTCCTGGACTAAAAGTGACTGTAGTCAGGGCAGAATTGTGTGGTGCTTCCAATCTAGCCCATGAATATTCTAGCCATATGTATAATTCCCCTCCATCCCAACCAACAACTAATAATTTTCTAGTTGGGTGCCAGGATACAGCCGTCACTTGGTTTGATAACAGCACTGGCCAATCACAACCTTCTAAGGCATGCCCCTGGTTACAATATACAACATTTATGTTAATAACTAATAAACTTTATTCTAAATTCAGTAAAATTAACTCACAATAATAAGAAAGTTTATGTCCGTATGTAATTATAAAATATTTATGAACATAAAATAAAACGTACTGTGTCGTCAAAAATTGTAACAAATCCTCCTTTATCTTGGGCGTAAGATCCAATAGCTAATAATGGTAACATAGGGTGCCAGGAACTTAATGTTGTGACGACGTTAATATCAATGAAATTCAATTTTGTGTCCGTGTAAAGCGTCATTTTGTGTGCTATGCAATGAAAAATCCTTTTAATTTTATTAATTCATTAGTCAAAAGTTCAGTTGGTCAAAAGTTTGTTTAAAGCTTCAAGTAATCTGCCATACAAGCAAGCGAACTTTCCTCGTTTTTCCTGGTAATGTTTATAATTGATGAAAGCGTTGCTATAGGAACATGCACAGATCATCATAGATTACTAACTAAAAGTAAAATACAGATTATTATGAAATAATAATATTATTTTCAATACAGTTTCTACGGGTTCTAACATTTTTGATTCAGTTACCGTGAGGTATATTGTTTTTTTTTTAAAGTAACAACATCTGTCAGATAATAGCACGGTTATATATGTGAAAACATTAAAGAAACTAATGTGTAAAATAAGTAAGAAAAGTTAACTAATTAGTGTAAGTCTGTACATGCAAGGCTAGTTAATGATATGCATTGATTACTAAATGTATACACTATACAATACACTTAAAGAAGAGGAGAGAGTAGACTGTGCGTGTGCTCTACTGCAGAATACAATTTAAGTTTAGTTGTCGTTTTGTTCCGATGCACATAAAGCCAGACATAAACACATACTCGTTATATGCATTGTTCATTTATTTTAAATTAAATGTAAAAATTGTACCTACTAAGCAGTGGCGAATATTTAGGTAGGAAGAGTAAAAAATATTATAGGCCACGTGCATTTGGGCTACACTCCTCAATGCTTTCTAACCGTAAAATTCCTCAATTTAGATAGAAGGGTACCTGATCATTTTATTTGATCAGTAAGGTACCTACTACAGTACAGGTACTAGCCTTGGGCGTAATCGTTCGCAGCTGAGAATGATTCCTTTGATTCTTCGCGCCTAAACGAACTAGGTGATTCCTTTCGTTCGTTCGTTCGCGATTCGTGTGTCGTTACAAGTTATTGACTCTTCACCGCAGGAGCCGATTTATAATTAGCGAACAATCTGCCTAATATTGAAATATTTGATGGCAGTTGGTTCGCTTGTTTTATACTGTTCTTGCTATGACAAGATTCTTGAAGACTGTAAATTTAATTATAATTATAGCACTAAAAATAGCATAAAGCTATGAATTTTCATAAAATATATTTTTTAGGTAGTGATTAAAGAACGCTTTTATATTTTTTATTAAATTTGGAGTATAATCAAGTAAACCTTATGTTTATATATTTATTTATATATTTTACATTATATAAATTCTATATATATTTTATACGTAAAATAAAATAATCCATATTGTTTTTAGAAGAATATTTAAGATATGAATTTAAGGACCTTTTATTCTAATTATATTGTAGCAGTTTTTCATAGCCAAGAATAAAATGTTTTCTAATAATAAAACCTAGCTAGATCGATTAACAAATAATCGATTTTCTTCTTTCAAAATAAACCGATTTGTAAATCTATTAACTCGAAAGGAAATAATCTATTATTTAATAGTCATTTTTTTCTGACTACTTAAAAATTTGATTTTTTAGAATAATTAGAGTAAATAATAATTAAAGTGGACAACTACGAATAAAAATTAACAGATGCGTTGTTGGCGAAATTCGATTAATATGTGTTTTTTGGCAACTTTGTTTTCATCCAACACCGCATTTCCAATCTTCAAAAACAAGAAAAAGGAGGTAAGAAAAAGAATAAAATGAGCGTAATTAGCAAAATCCATTAAAAAAATCGATTTCTAATGTTTAATAATTTCTTATTAAAGATCGATTATTTTGATTAAATAATCAATTATTTTATGCATCCCTAACAGTAAGTAGGCATACAATTCGATGAGCGAGCGGCAGATACGAGTTCCTTGCGATTGTGAGCGAGACAACATGAGTTCGGTTGACGTCACCTTTCTTGATTCTGTAGCAAATCACGACTCATGAATCACGAACAAACGAACAATGAAGCGGGAAATATGGGACACGATTCCCGTCGTTCGTCTGTGGGAGTGATTCTTTCGAACTAGTTCGTTCGCGAACTACACAAGTCTAACAGGTACTACTTATCACGAAAAAGTATCAATAGACAATAGAACTCATAGACTGAAATTAAAATAATGGACATTATATCTTACTTTTGTGTTCATAATTTTATCCATATTGGCATATTCTATCTGTGCTAATGCTTGTATGTATTTTAAATTACTTTAATTCTTATTTTTGTTTGTACCTTAATGTTAGTAGTGTCTCGTTAGTATTGTATCTTATCACTACAAAGTGAAAATGTGGTATTTAACATCGGATGTCGATAAGAGAGTCATATATGTATTACCGGAAAAGAACGTCATAATTGGGAGAAGTGTGGACGCTCAAAATTGTAACTTTGCCGTTCCGGAAGATCCATCAATTAGTAGAAAACATTCCACGCTACTTTTATCAGAAGATGTTTTATATGTTAAGGATCTAGGTTCCAAGTATGGAACTTTTGTTAATACGGAAAAAATTGAACAAAACGTTCTAATAAAACTGAAATGTAATGACATAGTAAAGTTTGGCAAAATGAGTTGTGTTTGGAATGTCCAACAAATTTATTATGTCACATGTACATCCACCTTGAAAGGAGAAAATTTCCAAAACCTTAAAAATCTTCTTAACAAGTTAGGGGGAATCTTAAAGAATGAATGGGATGATTCTTGTGGATATTTAACAATGCCTGCTATAACACTGACAATAAAAGTTGTTTTAGCATTAGTTCAAAACTCTCATATTGTCACTGTTAATTATTGGAGCAAATGTTTAGAAGCAGTTAGTAATAACTTTCCATTGCCAAGTCCAGGTGATTTCATACCTGAAATATTGGAATCCACACTTAATAAAGAAAATGTGTCTTTTCTTCCACTGAAAGAGCGTAGTTCTATATTTGCAGGGAAAAAGGTTATATTCTTTGCAAGAAGGCAGCTTGATATGTACAAGACAGTATTGATTAAAAGCTCTGCAACAGCTTTGTTGTTGAGTGAAACAAAACTAACAAAATCGGCTCTTTGTGATGAAAATGTTATTGTTATTCAGTATAATATTCCCTCTATGGGTCAAGAGACCCAGTCCCAAAGAGATCAAATTATTGAAATTACAAATTATCTGAAAAGCAAAGGTAAAAGAATTGTGGCAGATGCTGAAATTGGCTTGGCTGTCTTATACTGTTCCACAAATAAATATTGTAACCCAGATTTTCATTTTCCTTCTGAAGTTATAAAACAAGTGCCTTGTGAAAAGATTGCAACAAATGTATTAGCTTTGGAGTCTCAGGGACCTTCACAAGTTTTGCACAAAAAAGAAACTTTATTCATTGATGAAAGTTTAACTCCAAAATATATTTCTTCTGACATTAGTAATGACAACATTAATGTTGGTCCTAAAAGAAAACTAAGTGGAGATGATAATAATATATCTGCTGTACCAAAAAAAATTGCAGTAGATGCTGTTAAGAATAGGTTCAATAAAAGACCTGGTGAAGATTTAAATATTTTGCTGGATAAACCGTCTAAAAAAATGGCTCTAGAGAATAATGAAGATGATGATATGTTTAACTTTTTAAAACCAACTGTTAAAGAATCTGATGAACCCAATAAAAACAAGACATTAAATTTGTCCAAGCCAATGAAGAGAAAGTATAGTACAGATATGGATGAAGATTTGTTTAATTTTGTTGATAGAGGCAATAAAAAACCTATTACTAATGCTAGCAGCACTATTTCAGAGCATATAGATAATAGTGAGAATTTATGCCCCACAAATAAAATTAAAAACCCTATAGTATTTGATAATGAAGTTGATATTAATAGCTTACGAGGATCAAAATTGGAGGAATTAAAGAAGATTAACTTGAATGTTCCATGTTGCAATAATATAAAAAAAGAAGATTTATCTGACTTAGATAACAAGTTCAGCCATATTGATTTGGGGTCTACAACAGTTGTAATAAAAAAAGATTTAGTTATTAAAAGAGAACCATTACAGTTACTATCAGCACAAGGAGGATTAAAGAATTTCAAAAAGTTCAAAAAAGTTTGGCCTGTTAAAATGCAAATAACTGTGATTCCAGCTGCATCATTCAATATTTCAAATACTGAACCAGGCATTGCAGATAAATGCATAGTTACAAGTTAAAATGACAATACAAATTATGATTTTTTTTATTTCATTTCAGCATTTAATACAATTAAAATATACAATCAAGAGACATGTATAATATATTTCATTTGAATATATGAAAAAAATTTAAAGTTTTTTATTAATCTTCAGCATTTGACATGTCTTCATCTGAACTTTCCTTCTCATCTTCTTCCAGGTCACTAGAAAATTAAAAAATGCTGTTTTAAGGTTTACATATATAACATAAAAATAACTTTTTTGACAATTTTTTTACCTGTTTTCTTTCTGTGGCGGTCTTTTATTAAGTTTTTTTAAATGGACTGTTCCATCTGGGGCTACTTGCACAACACTTCCAGGTCTTGTTGTTAGTTCATCTTCATAAGTAATAAAGCTTTTTGGTTTGTTTTTCTTAATCTTAGGTGTTGAGATTGAGCTTGATGGTCCTGTTGATAAACAAGTTATTACATGATTATTTATTATTATATTATTAGTATATAAATAATAAAATGTGATAAATAAAATGGCAAACTTCAAACTTACGTAAAGTAATATATAATGGTAAAGATAATGACAGTGGAAGTTTGATTGATAGAGATCTTATATTTGCTTCTCCACCAGGAAATTTTTCTTTCAGTTTATGTACTAGTGCCAAAATATTGTCTTTGAGTTGACTTCGTGACATTCCGGTGTGCCCAACAAGCATTGTGGATGTCTGTCCTTCACTTATACGTAACATAACTGTCTGTAAACCTATATCAATATTTCTTTTTAAATCCTTTTTTTCATTTACTTTAACAGGTATTAACATATTGTGTTTTTTAAAGAATTTCTGTCCTAAAATATGTGATACATGATTTAATACTCTGTTGTCCACCATAATAAAATCATGCTGTGTGAGGAGTCTGCGCTTTAGTTCATATTGGTCATATTCAACTCTTAATTGCCTCATAGGTAACACAGTTTTGACCTGAAAATTATTTATTTTTTTTACTGTTGAATTATATCAATGAATTAGTATTATAATATACTACACTAATTAGAGAGCCAAGCTTTCATATCCATTTTCACCTTAGAATATCCTTTGAATTTTTTTTATTTAAGTAGTCCGACTATAAATATAGATTTTGATTAATATATTACATGGATACAATTATGAGTTTATATTTTTGTAAAACAACAAATATTGGTTGGTACTTATCATTTTTTCATCACAAAAATATAGCCACAACAATAATATAATTATTCAGTAATTAATTATTTTATTTCTTGTAATTATTTTTGTGCTTGTGACATATTGCTAGTTATACAAAAAAAAAACCTAACACTTATTTACTTGAGTATAGTATAATGTGCTGTGTGACTTATAATCATGGTGTATTTTTATCTTACTATTTTCTGAGAAACCTTTTAAAATTCTTGCATTTTTGGATAAATACAATTCATGTTTGTAATTTTTAGATTTGTCTCCTTAAATGTCTTCCAATAATATTTTTACTGCCTGAACAAATTTAAAGTTTTTTTATTATTGGGTTTTCTTACATATCATAAATGTGTATTTTTTAGTGATGTAATGAATAACAGAGTGTATGATTCTTACTAAGGGGTTTACAGTTTCTTGATTCATGTGCTAGCTCATGTTAAAAATGAGTCTTATATAAAAATATATAAAATGTTTTTACAATTCATCATCATCATCTGCATAAATAAATTTACAGTACTTTAAGTATTTATCTATTCATCAATATTGTAATCCTTTATTTTTATCTTGTAATTAATGTTTTGTTGAACTAACTTACCCTACACAAACTAATATTTTACCTATACAAATTAAATCTATACAAAATTTACTATGTAATTTAAAATTATATTGTATTACAAATGAAGTACACTTGTACACAATAAAGATAACAATTAAGTTTACATTAAGTAATTTATAGAATTAAGTGTTACTTTGCAGAGATCCATTATACAACAGTAATAATAAAATTATTTTGCTATAACACAATAAAGTTTGTAAACTTTTCATAATATCAAAGAACTTACTGATGTTACTCCAGCCCCTTTTAAAGATTCTTCCCAGTACTCAACTGTAGGTTCATGATCAAATCTCTTCCCTTTTTTTAGGTCAGGTGTTATTAAACATACTTCACCACTTGATGATACAGTAGAATGAGGTAAAATACTAAAATTCAAAAGTTGAAATATAGAACTTTACAACCAAAAACCAATAGAATGGCTACATCAGATATTTTAAATTTGTTATAATCAACATCATCCTCCTGCCCTTTTGGTACTCTATGTGGAAACACCACAACATGTTACATACATGTTTTCACTTAATTTTGCTACATATTTTAAGACCGCCCACCTGCCTGATGTCAATTTACCTCAGTCATATTTTACAACCCCTTGATAAGAAAAGAGGGTGGTCTATTCTACTCAGTTGGCTACCACACAGTAGTTGTACTACATAAATAATGTACTACAATGTATCATAATTTATTAAACACACTATGTGTTATAATTCAGTTTTGACTATTGTATTTTTTATGTTGAATGACTGTATTAGTTGTTGTGAGACAATATAAAAGTAATTTTATTAATAAAAAAATATAATAACTTTGTTTCTGAATACAGAAACATTTAGGAGATTATACAAACAGTCTATATAAATACTAACTGATCTGTACAACACTCCTGTTTGCAACTCAATTTTCCTGTGAGATATAAGGTATAACTTCAATCTAGTAAGGCAACATAACAGTTACAACTATATAGAGACTGAACTTTAATATATATAATTAGTGTGAAATACGTAAATTGCAATGCCCGATAGATAAACTTAAGCTGAAATGATATCTGTAATATGTTAGTATTTATATCGGCGAAACAAATTTTACATAATGTAGCAATTTATGATTTATTACTTACAATTTAATGTTTCCCTTAGAGTTTGGTATCTTAATGCATCTAATTTCGAAAAAAATTTGAGTTTCCTCCCCAAAAATTGCATTTTTTTTGCCATAGAGTGCTTGTATTTTTTCTAAAGCAATCAGACAAGAAGTAACAAGACTCTCTGTTACAACTTCAGTTGGCATTGTATACTGAGGTTTTTTAGAGGTTTTTTTAGTGATGGAATTTCCTTTGTCTATATTGTTATCCAGTGTTGGTGGTGTTTTCTCTAGATCTACCACACTAAATGGTGTTTGCTTTGATTTTTGAATTTTTCCTTTTTTTATTTTTTGTTTTTCGGGTTTTAGTTGAGTTTTCACAGATACCATTATTCTGATTGTATAGAAGTGAGCAAATCTGAATACAATCAATAATTATAAGTTACGTTAGAATAGAATCAATAAGTAATAACAATATTTAAAAAATACAATGTGGTTAGCAATCATAGACTACTAACAAAAGTGGTTAACTTATAACTATATATTGTTTTAGTCTGTTGTTAGTAGTCGTTACCCCTCGTACGCACGAGATGAATTTTATCGCGCGTAAAAATTACGCCGAATTGTAACAAATGGGTATCCAGGTATCTGGTAACACGACAGCGTATTTAAATCGCGACGTATTTTATCGTGCAGTGTTCCATTTTAGTCGTTAGGGCGAGGGCGTTAAGCTGAATATACCATACGAAACTTCTTATAATGCCTATTGTGGAATTTTAACGCGACGTAATCATTACGCCCGTGCGTACGAGGGGTTACTATGGTCTTTAAATGTTATAAATATGTTACAGGACAGAGGAAGTTTAACCATGATCACATAAATAATAATTTTAAAATGAACAAAAAAAGGGTAGTATTTTTTCATTGAACGTGCAGAGTTTTAAAAATGTTATGTTTCACGACTAAAATATCTATTATTTTTGGTGTTGTGAAATTTAGGTTACGTTACTACTGTACCAAATCACGACTCATGAATCACGAACTAACGAACGATGAAGCGGAAAATATGGGACTCGATTCCCATGATTCGTCTGTGGGAGTGATTTATTCGAACTAGTTCGTTCGCGAACTACACAAGTCTAGTTACTAGTTCAAAAAGGATTTTTTTCTTCGAAAGTACACTTTAATTGCACCAACTTAAATAAAAATTTGATATACTAATCTCGTTAGTACATACGTATTGAGTACTTTTGAAAGATATAAATATAATAAGGACGAATACTTAATGCAAGGTTGTTAGTAGATTACTAACTAAAATAGTTGTTATAGATCAAATATATTATTGACTATTAATGCATATAGAATATTTGATTGTCTACTCTTTTTTCTTTAAAAAAAATAGTCGCATACTTATTACTTAATACGAATTCCATCTTTCCTCTCATTTTTTTGACACTCACTACAGGCCTATCTATGGCTCCCCTATTCTACTGAATTTTATATCGAACTACACTATTATCTATACTTTACTATACTTTTTGTTATAGGTTTCTATGATAGGTTTTGCAGTTTGTACCATAGACTACTAACTAAAATAGTTTGTACCAAAGATGCATATACAATATACATAATAAATTTGCACTAATCATAACAGATTCAAGACATATTATAATTAACTTGTTTCCACAGAAGATTCCAAGAATTTTAATTTTGAAACCAATTAAAACTATGGTTACTCTACATTTTCTTTTGAGTATTATATTTTAATTTACTATTAGTTGAGACTGAAGGGCAGCAATTATTGCTAACGATGTATTTTTACCATCTATCTATTAATGATATCATTTTGGTCGTACACAACAATGCATTCTCTCTGCACCAAGCCCAGTGAGGTTTTAGGCCACCATATTATTGTAATATTTTTGGTTATATGTATTTATTGTAAGTTATGACCACATAATAAATCTACCTGGTATTGCATTGTGCAATCAATATACAGGCCTTTAAGTTTATTGTCCATTCCTAGACGAAAAGATGAGTCCTGTACTGGTTTTCGTAGTCAGGCCCAAACATACCATTTATGTATTACTAGAGGTAAATTGCATACATTGCATCAGTTTCCTATGGTAATTGGCGCATTCTGCATGTTAAAGAGACTGCATATCAAGTCATACTTAATAAGATTCCAGAGCAAAGGTAAAAAAATTGGCATCCCATATTTGCCTTTGCCATATGGAATGCTAAATTTAAATGTTCATTCTTTATTTGTTCTTCAAGTTCCATATTGAGGTTCTGGTATGTATCTGATTCCTTTCGTGCAGTCTTCATATTGCTGTCAATAAAATTCCAGAAAAGTAAAAACTTTTAAGACATGCGAAATACTAAACCCCCTCATTTTTTAAATTATAGCTATAGTTTTATTAATAAACAAGTCAAGTTAAAAAATGCTTTTAACATCATTTTATGTCCCTACTGCTTACAGTAGAAGAGTTCCCTCATCTGGAGCATCATGTCACGCTTATTATAAACATACATTTGTTATGCTATGAGGCAACATGCATTCTTCCGACAACGCCGGAACCACCCACGTTTAGCGGAATGCAGCTGCTTCCCGTAAAATTATTTTAATTTAATTTCGGTTTTTTTGGAAGTTTGCTTGCCGCCATACGTATTTCATTGTCATCGGGAATGGACAAATATATATAATTACAACTCAATCGGAACCCGGGAAGTGGGTCAAATTTAACTTGATAGATAATACCTTCACATTACAATGTATGTAACGTTGCAAGTTGAATAAAAGCATTTTAAAATATATCATCAGACATGAAAATTGATTTTTATTCGGTAGTAAGATAGCTATTATCTTAGATTTTCTTTTAAGTAATTAAGTTGTATTTATTTCACTAACAAATATAGAGATGGGTTAATTTTAAAATAAAGACATTCAAACAAATATAGGATTATATTCAGAGAAACATCAAATCCAACATTACAAACATTGGAACAAGTTCCAATAGTTTGTTACAAGCTGTGAACAGACTCGCCTTTATATGGGTTCCAGATGGATCATAGGTTATCTGCTAAGTCTATAATCCCATTTGCCCTGTTTAATAGGTTCGGCAAGTTTTTTAAGCCACTATGTTACTATTTTGTCTCAAAATACCTCAAACCTTGTTAATGAAATAGCGCAACAAACACACATTGTTAAAATAAATAAAAAAAGCATCTTTTTAAATGATGCAGAAAGGTTGTCTTCGACAATTCTTACACAATGTGAATAAGTTATTGTTGGCGTCATATAATAAAAAAGGACAAATTATTTTGTATCTCGATTCACTAAAAATGCCTTAAATCTTCTCACGTTTTAACGTTTTACGGCGTTTTTACGAAAACTTACTGTATTTTTTTCTTAATTTATTACATCATATATATACATAATTTCGGCATACTCATTTATTGATAACGTAATTTTTCTCTGGATGTCAAATAAAATATACAAATAACGGAGGCCAGTTATATTACATTACCAAGGTTATATTTGGCTGCTCATGTAATATTAGGTTGACACCTGTACATTTACTGTTGCGAGCGCTCAGTCGGACAATATATTATGAAGGCCACAGTGCTTATGTTAATGATATATATAATTTGGTAATTCGACAAATGAACCATATTTAGGTATTACTAATACATTAAGTTCCATATCAAAAGCGATAAATGCCTACAACATGAGTTTACATGTTTCTTACAATGCTGTTTCTATGTACAACGTATTTTTTTTTATAGTAGAGCTACATCAGCGGGCAAATAATACCGTGGTCGTGCAAATCTTCGTATTCAAACTAAGGTTTTGTAGACCGGTCCTAATAAGCAAGCAGACAAAATAATGTTTGTGCTTGTCTTTAAAGTCGTAGCAGGGCGCTGCTGCATGCAAGAAGTGTAAAGGGAAATCCCTTAAAACAGTAAATAATTATTTTACATTTGTTTTAATGGCTTGAAATCGTTACTATAGAAGAAGTAGTAAATAGATAACCGTTTTATGTTGACATTGTACAAGACAACAATTAGTGTAACCAAGCACTTTCGACACGGAATACCGTTAATGATCACGTACATACTTTACCCGAATCAATTGCGATGTAACTATATGCCGCGACAATGCAAACGTTCGCAGACCGATAATGTACTGGACATTGGACATAACAACATATTTTTATCAAATACAAAAATAATCCAAAGCTACATTTTGGATATGAACCATTATAATATATGACGACGTATGCGTATTTTAATAATAATTTATGGTCAATTGTTAATTTTTAATCAAAATATACAGTTGCCTAAAAATTTGTACTCTCTATTAAAAATTATAATAGTGAAATCCTTCTTAGTGTGATTCCACATCAAGAGTTACATGTAACATTATTCATCTTAGACTCATTTTACTTGCCTTCTGTATAGTATCCACTGTATTAACCTATCCAAGTATAAAATAGCTATACCACATTGATGATATATACATAAATCACAGCGGCATTAATAATTAGACACATTAACGTGGATGTCAATATAGACTCCAATTAAGAGCACTATTGTACTAGTTTAAATTCATAAATAATCTTAAATCTATCTTATTAAGAATTCTAGTACATAGTCCTTGAGTCAACTGTTTTCTCCGACAGGTATTAAAAAATATATTAAATAGTTAATTTAAAAATTACCAAGTCACAATTTGTACGCCAAATCACATATAGCAAGCGTAATAAATACACAGGCACTATTAGATTACTTATAATATTGTTTATATTTTTGAAAGCACATACTAGTACCGATGTAATGTTTATTTTTTACACGTAAATAATAAAATAATACTTTTTTTTTGCCGAATTACCAAACGTTTGTTCAGTTCGAGTAAAGCATGTGCTGTAAAATGCATTTGGCACAGCTTAGTTGACGATTAATATATGCAAAAGGATTGTTGTATAAAAACCAAGACTTTATATACGCTGACAGTCTAAACGTGAAATTTTTTAATAAATTTTTAACCAAATATGCTCGAAGATAAAAATAAATAATGAGCATTAGTAACGCTGACATTTTTGTCTTAATACTTAAGATATTTATTGATATATAAAAAAATACACTAAAAAAATTTGCACTAGTTTGTAGCATGTGAATGAAATTAAATGTAACTAATAAAGGAAACGATTAATAATATAATAAAAAGTTATATATGTATATCACTAGCTGGCCTATTGCATGATTTATTACTGAACAAATAACAAAGTAAAGAAAGTCAATTGTTCGTGGTATGGTACTTCATGGATTAATTGGGGCTATTTTCAGACAGTTATAATATATACAATAGCAAAATACATTTATTCTTCGTTTTGTCTGCATTATAAATTGTCTTTTTTCGTCTTGTAACAATACGTATTATAAAGATGCCGACAGAATTAAACAATTTTATTAAGATAATAAAAATCTTAAAATTTTAATATATTTATATTGTATTGATAAATATTAACTAAATAAAAACTAAACAAAAAATTTCACAACTACATAGTGGTTAAGAGGAAACAAAATGGATGATTCATATTCAATATGTGATTAATTGTCTGATGAAATCTTATAATTGCTTCGATGATAAATCTAGAATGATTTGGTAAATTTGACAAAATTTGAATAGTCCGTCAATCACTCAATGACAAAACGTAAATAAACAACGTGTTATTATACTAGAGTAGGAAAGCCGGCCGAAAATATGACCGAATATAATAAAGAAAAAGCAAATGACACTGCATCAATATCTCTCTTCTTTATAAGTGATTAGACCTTTTCGGAAGTTATGACAGAATTATTTTGCTATAATCCGCATTTGTTAGGAGAATCTATATTGATAATATGTAATCGTAATGCATTACGATTTTGTCGTGGAGCCTATCCTCTTGTTGATGCTTCGATTACGGGGCGAGACGATCGTAGAGATTGTCGTAGTGAGTGTGTGTATTGCTTGTGTGGTGTGTTCCTGTAGGCCTACCATGAACTTTTAGAAAACGATTCAATTCAAAGTCAGTACCTAAACTGAACCGCTTTCTTTTCGTACCATGAAGTGTTAACTGACTCGCATTTAAATCGCTTACTGTGAATGAAAGAACGAAATTTGTTTGTGGATTGCACGGGTGTTTTAAAAAGGAAAACGTTATATGAACTATAGATAAATTAATCTCCTTTACTCAAATGTTTATTAGGATGCATTCTGAAACAAATTTTTAGTTGTTCGTTTGCTAATTCATATTTGTCTTGAAATACTGTAAGCTAAATCTATTTTGCAATAAATATAAGCAAAATGAATAACAGTTTACTCTATTTTGTATTGTTTCTTGTTGATCCAAGTAAAACATAGTTTTATATATTTTATTTTAGAATTAAATTTTAGAAAAATTAAATTAAGCAATTTAATTAATAAGGTAATTTATTTTAATAGCCAATGGTACGAAAAAAGAGTGAATGAAATACTTTTGCGATTCAGTTTACGATTTAATTCGGCAACAACTTAAACTGTCTTTAACAAGTCATGGTAAGAAAAAGCAAATTTTAGGTCGTCAATTGAGTCGCAATAAGAGTTCATGGTAGGCCTGCAGGCGACATTCGTGATACATGTGGCGACTGGTGTTGCATGTATAAGGTGAATGTTGCCTGCTTCATACACTTAGCATTAAATAGATTCTTTTAAAAAATTCGGATTATAGCAAATAATTGTGCTTCTATAAATTATCAACCTTTTCATTATTTATTGTGACACTTACACCCGTATTCAAGAAGCATACTCAGCTAAGTAAGCACAAATTACTATGCGAAGGAGGCTAGTTCACTGTGCGTTCCTCGTGTCAAGCCTTCCATTTCATAAACAATACTTAGGCCACACTCAACTAAAAGAACGCTATGCGTCCAACTGCGCGCTCTGATTGGTCCATTTGATGTGGCGTAGTTCAGTCTAGTTTTTGACAAATGTCAATGTTATTAACAATTTGTTGTGTTGTTAATAACAAACAAACATAACCTTACTTTGGTATTCCCGTAATTTGCAGTTTATCGTGTTAATAATTTTTTTATGATATTTTGTGTATTGTGCAGTGTAAATAAAATATAGTTTAGTATAATGACTTCGCCTTTGGATTTAAATGCAAGCACTGCAACTCATAAGAGGTAGAACTATTTTTCTTTAATTTATTATGTATGGTAATTTTATTGTATAGTTTTACTTATATTATTTACTAGACAAAGTTAAATGATTAGAAGAATAAAAAATAATAAATAGATAACTAATAAATAATTTTGTTATTAACCAAAGCGGCGCGTACACTATGCGTTCGCTAAAGTAGCTCCTTATCTATTTTAGCTGTGCGTCGATTTTGACAAACGCATAGTAGAACATTTCACTCAAGTAATGTCTATGAATTGGTTTGAATGACCCTATGCGTCCCTGAGCACTGTGCGTTCTCATAGTAATGTTTATGAATATGGGTGTTATTTGTAGTTATGCTTTTGGCTCCCCTACTCTAGTGTAATAACTCAATGTAAATAAATATATTTTCCACTGACGTCAATCGGGAGGTGTGTATCAGGAGGAGGCTGTATCTCAGTTGTATATCTTGATGGCTTTCTCGAGGTAGTTCACACGCGAGCGCTTAGGTGTCTTGTTGATATGCTCGAGGCCGAGCCACGGCCGCCCTGTCGCGTCTGGAAGGGACAGATCTTTATTACATTTTAGCGCAAGTTCCAATGTGAATGTGGCCAATGCGATAGTAGAATACTTAAAATATTGTATTCAAATCAAATCATAATAATCTTTATTCGAGTAAGCTTCTTATAAGCACTTTTGAATCGTCATCGTTGAGAGCTGTGATAGCCCAGCGGTGAGAACGAGAGACTCTTTCGAGGCCACGCGGGTTCAAACCCCGGACAGGCACCAATGAGGTCATGTGTACTTTTGGGGCCAGCTCGGCCACCTTATATTAAATTCGTTATTATCAAGATAGGATCTATCATGCCAGCATTTTATAAACTATACAGCATTATCCACTGGGTTAATCTAAAGATTGGCTGAAATTTCATTAACACTGTTCCAGCCGTTTTAGTGTCTATAAAGAACATACTTACAGACAAATAATTATCTTTATATATTAAGAAGATTTTTTATTTTTTTATTTAATATTTTATGAATTGTGTAGGTTTTCAGCTTTACAAAAGAGTATTTACTTATTTTAAATTGAGGTAAGGAAAGAGTTTGTTATTATTAGAAAAAACTTTTGCTAGATCCACAACTTTACAGGAGAGGAATTTCAAACATTTAATTAAACATCGATAAATTTTAAAATATTGAAAATTTTGCCATAGAAAAACCATTAAATTGTTGCGGTAATTAATGTGCTTTCTAAAATAAGCATAAAATATAATATAAAAACAGAGATAGAAAAAAAGTTTTTGTGAGATGTCATGTTGTTCTTGTAGAAAGGCTATAATTGAATTGAAAGATTAAAAAAAAATAACAACTTCGGAAAATTTTCCAATATTACGGTTGTGTCACGAAAATGGCTTATGGTTCATAATTTTCAATTTCCGCTAAAATATATTTTACTATATAATGGAGTCTATTACTAAATATTCAATAATACACTCTATTATATAATTGAATACTCAGCATTAAAATTAAACTGCACATTTCATTTTTAACTATTGTTGTGAATAAATACTCACTTGTATTAGTGTTTGGCCTGAAGTCGAATATATTAATCGTCGCTCCTTCGCTTATATAATTAGGTCTGCCGTTCGTCACTATAGCAAAATTGTACTGAAACCAGGAAAAAATTGTTGATTTCGGTGGTGGTAAAAATCAAATAGAATTTTCAAGTTTGATTGGATTAAAATACTTAAATTAGGAAAGTTGTGAAATTACTATATGTACCATGAATCTACTGCAAAGAAATTAACCTTAAAAATGTTTTTTTTCTAATCAACTTTTGTTAAGAATTATATGATTTTTGACACCGGGAGAAGGAGGAGTTTAGAGAAATGGACGTGTACAAAAATAAAAAAAGTAACAACTAATAACTTTGAAATATTATGACAGAAAATAAAATAAAAAATTTCAAAATGGAAAAGTTTTCTTTTTTGGTCGACTAGGTATCTTTTAGTTACACAAATCGGCGGCTATCATTATTATGCATTTTTTGTTAGCAATTAGTTGAAAATGGTTACTGCTACGCGACTTTCGCCAAAAAATTGTTGATTCATTTTTTGTTGCAGATGCTGACAAACTTGACGATAGACCAGCAGGCCTACCATGAACTCTTATTGCGACTCAATTGAAGACGTAAATGAAATTGTTTTGCTTTTCCATACCATGACGTCTTGAAGATGCATACTTTAAGTCGTTGCCGAATGAGCGTTCGGAATTCGTCCTAAGAACATGTGAGTAAAAGTACTCACATGTTCTTAGGACGAATTCAGAAACAGAGTTATCTAAAACATTACGACCCCAATGGAATTCACACTTCATGGTACGAAAAGAAAGCGGTTCGCGGTCGTCGTTTACGTCTTCAATTGAGTCGCAATAAGAGTTCATGGTAGGCCTGCAGTGTTTCCCAACGCGGGACCCCACCCCACATGGAGGCAAATTTAACGAAAAAATAAAATTATTAAAATTTAATTAAGAATTGATTTAAGTTTAAGTGAACAATCTTATTTTTTAAGTTTTGCAAGTATTCTAGAAAGAGGGGCATGGCAAAAAATCCCTATTATTTACAAAATCCCCTAAATCAAATCAAATCAAAATATTCTTTATTCAAGTAAATTTGTAAACAAGTGCTTTTGAATCGTCAACTTTACTGCTGGTTCGGAAAGCTGTTCCTGCCGAGAAGAGCCAGCAAGAAACTCGGCGGTTGCTCTTTTTAAAATATAAATCTTAGAACTAGTTACATTTATTTATTACTGTCTTGTACAGGGTAGAAGTGCACCTATATCCACACACCCCTATCATCTAAGTAATCTTCAACAGTATAGTAGGCTTTCTGTATCAGCCTCTTTTTAACAGTGTTTTTAAACTGCTGTAATGGCATGACCAAAATTGACCTATAATTTAGTATTTAAAATATATGTACACTACACATTAATTTTATTTTTTAATATGTAGTGTAGTTCTTTTGTAGCAATTTAATTGTTGCGCAGGAACACTTGAGACTATTCTCATCTTAGACTATAATCCGCACATCAAAGGTTGTGTGGGAGAGATCGCTGCAAGCAATAACCGCCTTTGCACGATACTGTTTATATGTTTTTTACTTTCTTGTAAATCTTTTCGTGTGATAATAGAGAATAAATAAATAAATAAAATTCCTTAAAATAATAGTTAAAGATCTTTTTATGTAAAAATTACCTTTTCCCATTCCTTATCAGGTATGTCGAGCTTTTGTTGCAGACGATCTTTAAACGCTTGGAAGGGTTCGTGGTGCTTGACGCGCGCGTAAAATGGTATACCGAACGTAGCGTACACCTGCTTGTGGAAGTGAGCACACGGGACAAGAAACTCGTCCTCCTGTAGATTTAGAGTACGTATTTTAGTAAAGTAAGTAAAGTAACGGCCTGTTACTATGCCCACTGCTGGGCTAAGGCCTCTTCTCTCCGTTTTTGGAGAGAAGGATTGGAGCTAAGACCTACCACGCTGCTCCAATGCGGATTGGTAGGTTACACATATCCCTAGAATTCTCTAGAGATATGCAGGTTTCCTTACGATGTTTTCCTTCACCGAAAAGCGTGTGATAAATTGCAATTATCAATTAAGACACATAAGTTTTACTAGAAAAACTCATTGGTGCCTACCCGGGGTTTGAACCTATGTCGTCTCTAGAGACTCGCACGGTCTCACCGCTAGGCTATCACAGCTTACGTATTTTAACATAGTTTTATTTTAAATCGTATGGCATTGTTATATACCACCTTTACTCAATAAAGGAGATCCTTAAAATTATTAGATAAATAAATAAATAGACATAAATGTTATAAAAATGGACGAAATAAATTTAATTGAATAACTT
This sequence comes from Morpho deidamia, assembly GCA_947086505.1. NCBI lineage: Eukaryota > Metazoa > Arthropoda > Insecta > Lepidoptera > Nymphalidae > Morpho > Morpho deidamia. The sequence continues at coordinate 8,001,056 of CAMTZC010000007.1, read as the reverse complement.
TAATAAATGGGCAATATTATAAAATAAAATCTAAAAAATAAATAAATAAATTCAAGAAATATTTAAGGACAAAATAAAAGGCTTTAAAAATGGCTCTGTTGTATGACTATACGCGTTAGTTAAGAGTAAATAATAAAAATGAAATAATAATAGTAAATATTAAAATGTAATAAATTAATACAAGCAAATGTCAATATATAACATAGTATTATGAAAGTCAAATACTTTTATGTCAAAATTGGAATTATGAATTTTTATTATCATTTTAATGTAGTATAAAAGCGTAACTATTAGAGCTGTAGGGAACAACTCATATACTTAATTCTACAATACAATTGATAGCGAAACATTGTTTTCCAAAAAGTTATTATAGTAGTGTAGGTGAGCCAGCCGAAAATGTATCCATAAAATACAGGGCGACCTATTGCGAGCATCAATAGATATCTGTTGATTTAATTTATATTGTGAAATTTTAATAGAGAAATAAATAAATAAAAAAAAAAAATCCATAAAAAAATGAAGGAAATGAGGCTACCTATCTCTTTTTTTTAATGTAACTTCGTTCGCGTGCACTGCAGTCTTATCATTTGAGTAAACCGTAATAATTATATTAACGATGGTTAAAGTGGTTTAACCTTAAAAGCTAGACAAATGCTGTCGCGGACTTTTGTTTAGGACTTTTAGAGGGGAAAAATATTGTCGAGTGGGACAATATTGTCTAATTAAAAGTTTTTATTCAACTTGCAATTTATGTATGTGAAGGTGGAATCTTGCAAGATAAATTTGACTTACTTCCTGGGGACTGAGTACCTGAAATTTTACTGGTCCAGTCTCGATGACAATGCATGTTTATAAGCATGACCTGATGCTGCTGCTAGGATTGGCTCTGGGCGAGGAAACTCGACGGTTAACAGTAGAGACATGATGATGTCAAAAGATTTTTCAAAGCATTTTTAACTTAAATTGCATATAGTCATTGTTATTACAACATTCCAATGCCTTCTTTTTAGTATCAGACAGGGACACAGGGCGAATCGTGGTTGAGTTTAATTTAAAACGGATTCTTACTTGACTTGCCTATTCGCACTGTTCCGAAATGTTTGTAAGTTAATCCATAAGAACAAGTCTGAAGAGTGAATAACACCCTTTGGCCTTACTAAGAAAGTTACGGTGTACACTAACATTAAGATAATTACATTATAATATTTTATTATTATTAGTACCTGTAGATTGACCTCGTCCCGCGGTATTTCTTCTATTCTGAACAATTTGGGCGGCGATATCGTCACTTGGTCTAACGTCAGCTCTGGTTCTGGGCCCGGTAATACTTTATGACACGAAACTTCGACGATTCGTAATCTGGCAACATGGAACAATCATACAAGACATCATTCATATGTACATAATTCATTTTAATCATATATAGATAGGTGTAACTAAACGATATATCACTTACACTTAATATGAATAAGTATTATCTGCAAATACATAAACACATGTATAATGACTAACGAAAATCTTCGGATACTTTAGGTATTATCGCGCTGTACAGCGAAAACCTGTGTGGGTTGGTTTTTTACATATATGATAAATAGATACATATGAAAAATTCGTATTATTTTATTGTTATTGTTATATTTATCTTATTTTGTTTATTTTTTTGTTTCAAATTAAACATGCTCGTAGCATTGTCACATGCACGACTCAAAGGAGCCACTGAAAATCAGGTTAGGGGGCAACCTCCCTCTCCAAATAATCTGAGTGGTGATCATTTTTGCGTCACACTCATATTTTAATGTTGATTTATGTGACTTTCTTTTTTTGTTTTTTTTACTGTTTTCATTTCTTCACTATACAATGGTGTGACCTAATAAATTTATTCTTATTCTTATATATAAAGAGTAATTGTGTGGCTAAAACTCAACGAAGAATACTCGCATCAAAATACGAGAGGAACAGTAAAACAGTGGAGGCAGTGCGATGGTTTGGGGCTGCTTTTTCACCACAGGCGTTTGCGAATCTTTCTCCTGACCTTATCCCACACTAAGTGGGGTCGGCACAACATATTTTGGCTAGTTATTTTACGACCGCCAGCCTGCCTGACGTCGACTTACCTTTATATATTGAATGTTTACACGTAACAATTTTTAGAATGTAGATTGTATAGCAATTTAATTAAAATAATTTTAAACCACTCAGTCCTATATATGAAGATCACCATTACAACATAAATTAACATTTGTGCCGGTAAAGTTGGATTCAAGCTAGAAGCATTAAAGATATGAATAGATAACCTAAAGTTTGTTATAGTGTGAAATTTTCGGCTTTTTTGCAAAAAAAAAACAAAATAATATTCCTTATGTGTACTGTGTATGTATTGTAAATTCAATTGAATAATAAAATACCTTCCAGAACCTTCTGGAGACATTTCCACAACCTTGGCTGCCTCTTCTAATATATCTGCCACTTTTCCACCTTTGTTAGGATATAAAATTAATTCTTTATCTTCTTTATAATTTGGACCAACCTATATTAACAAATTGAGCTGTATAAGAATAATATTCGATTTTCATGATTGTATAACAATTAATAATAAATATGAACAGTTCAAAATATAATTTTTTTTACTATTTTTAGTTTGAAATTCTAATTATAACAGATTCTCGGAGTATCTGTAGTTTCCAATTAATATTTATTATCAGACTGCGCCACATCAAAAAAGTACAGGAAATGTAGTGGGAATAATTTGTTTCCTGCGATTACTAGCATTATATTTGTACCATCAACATCTTTATGAGTCATTCTATATTAAAATAAAAACTAACCTTGCATATATTTTTCAAGTTGTATATTATAAATAAATAAATATATGATATTATAAATAAATAAATATATCTTACTTGGGGTCACCCATCCCCAAATTAACTTAATACTAGTGTTATGGGTAACGGATATCTGGTAGATATACTACATATATAATTTTAAATACATACTTCAATAGAAAATATACACCCAGGCTCGAAGAACCAACAAATTGTTTATAGAAAATGTTGGCCCTCGGCGGGAATCGTACCCACGACCCGCGGAGCTTAAGGCAGTGGCACTACCCATTGCGCCAATGGGCCAGTCGGTCGAACATTAGGTAATTAGCTCAAATATTAGGTAAACAACTTACCCATAAACATTTAAATTGCTTTTTGTTGTCTAACTCATTAACCTTAATAGATAAAATCTGATAAAACAATTTCTTAGGGCACTTTGGTTTACAGTACACTAACAAATCCTTAAGTATACCATCGTATGAATATCTGAGTGGAAGGCCTGGTGTGTCCTTATAACTGAAACAAAAATATACATTAGTAAAATTTTTAACTTTAAACACTTAGAAAATTTACTTAATCTATTTGCTAAATAAATATATATTGAAAGGCTTGTTTTATAATACTATATATTCAAATAAAGCCTCGAGTTAATTTAACTTTCAATCTCTTGAAATTTTCTTTAAAACATGATCTTTCCTATATATATATATACTTAATACTACAAACAATGGATGCAAATTAACCGAAAAATAATTTTAAAAAAATCCCTACATTTGAACCCTGTCTTTAAGTCCTACAACTCATTTTTTAATATTTCTAAAAAACAAATTAGGAAGAGTTTCTATGTGTTTTAAGGAATAGGGTTTCTACGGGAGTAACTCATAACCAAAGTATTCAAAATTAATCCAAATTTAAAACTTTCACTGGAAGATATTGCTTACATAATGTTCTTCATTATAATACTAGCTGTCCCGGCGAACGTCGTACCGCCTAACAGTCAATGAATGTCGCGTTACCTTTTAGCTGAACTAATTTAGGCTTTGATGAACGTAATACAATGATACAAAATAAATATAAATATTTTATGTAATTTTTGTACATAAAAATATAAAGAATTATAAAACGATAGGTGATGTATATAATTGACAAAGTAGGAACCGACATAAGCTTGCGACTCCTGCTTTGCGCCTAGCAAAAGTACGTAAATCGTTTGTGGGTTTGGGTATAAGATTCTATAATAAAATTCCGAAATCAATTTTGGTCATGCCATTACAGCAGTTTAAAAACACTGTTAAAAAGAGGCTGATACAGAAAGCCTACTATACTGTTGAAGATTACTTAGATGATAAGGATGTGTGGATATAGGTGCACTTCTACCCTGTACAAGACAGTAATAAATAAATGTAACTAGTTCTAAGATTTATATTTTAAAAAGAGCAACCGCCGAGTTTCTTGCTGGCTCTTCTCGGCAGGAACAGCTTTCCGAACCAGCAGTAAAGTTGACGATTCAAAAGCACTTGTTTACAAGTTTACTTGAATAAAGAATATTTTGAATTTGAAATTTGAAATATTTCAAGTCTTTGAATTTGAGTCAGACTACGCCTCCGCGGAGGGGTAGTACAAGTCTCAATTGTTTAAAGTTTCGGTTAAGTTTCGGCAAGTTATTAAAGTTAATTAGTATTACTGTTTTATAAGTTTGTAGTGTAATAGTTTTGTTCTTTAAGTCATTCATAGTATACGAAGTTCTGCCCAAACTATTTCTTTTATTTCGGGATACCGAACCCCCGTAATTTTGTCACCTACCGTAAAGTGATATTACCACCCTACGTGACAGGCGCCTATCGAGCTATTAGGCGTCGCTACGTAACAATAGATATATTTATAAAAGTATTTTATTATGATGAATAATACATAAAGACCATAAAATTCAAAAAAAAAACTAAAATTAAGTACTTCAAACAACTGTCAGAAAAAATGATTGAATTAAACTATGTTGTGCAGCATGGGATGCACTCGGATTAACTCTTTTCAGACGTAAACGACATTCTCTGTTTCGTGTGTCAGACACAAGAACAAATAAAGCGGATGGTTTGCAGACACGTGAACATGCTTCGTTCAATTAACCTTGAGAAAAAACATGCATTTTCTAGATTAAGGCCACAAATAGTCAAAAATTGGCCCTGTCATTTGTTAATCGCCATGGCAGTATCTATATACATATCATAATGTATATAAATGCCAATATTCAACTTACTTTTGACATTTAAAGAACTGTATTAAGAAAGGATCAACATTCAGTCTTTGCCCTACTGCCCGCGCCATCTGATCATAGTGCATCTGCATAGATAACTCCATTGTAAATCTGAAAACGTAAAAAAATTAAATGAAAAGTCCAAACTTTGTAAGCAATATACAACTACGAAAGTAATAATAAAATTATATTGCTATTATGCGCGATAAAATATAGCTTTATCGCGGATTATAGCAAAATAATTTATGATTACTTTCCTATTATGGGTCTACGCAAAGTAACAACTACTTCTATAAATTATTCAATGCATTCTGCAACCTCGACGATGCTTCTGCGCTCCCCCGTCCCGCCCAGTGACGCTGTAAAAGCCATTAGGGCTAACAGTATACAGTCAGTTCGAAAAAAAAAATATTCAATATACGAAAAAAATTGTCTTGTGTAAAATTCTAATATGTTTTTTATAGATAGAAGGCTTATAATAATACAATATTATGGGGTGCTGAAATAGCTGAAAAAAAAAACACTTGCTCAACTGATGGATCTCCAACCATATAATGTATTCCTTGAGTAAGAAAGGATAAGGGTTGCCGATTTCGGATATGACTGAGAGCTATATACAAGCGTTTTATTTATACTACACGAAACTTTAAAATAACTAGTCCGTTACCGCAGATGGTAGTAACCCTGCCTTCAGCTCCGAAGGTAGTACCTTCGAACTAAGGGCCACCATTGCTATATACAATTTGTTGGTTCTTCGATTCTGGGTGTATTTGATTGAACTTAGAATTATACATGTATATATTTAACAGTTCAAAAGTAATAATAAAATTATTTTGCTATAATCCGCGATACAGTAAATAGAAAATATATATAGTGTTTAATGTATAGTGGACTATCAGTATTTTCATACCCGATACGTGCAGGATTCGTAAAAACACATGCACAAACCTCCACCACTTCCACCACAATACACAAGCACTACACAGGTTCACTATCACAAATTCAACAATCGTTTCGCCCCGCAACCGAAGCATCATCAGGAGATAGACTCCACGACAAAATCGCAAAGCCAAAGCAAAGATAGTCCACTATACATTAAACACTATATATATTTTCTATTTACTGTATCGCGGATTATAGCAAAATAATTTTATTATTACTTTTGTATTATGGATCTCCGCAAAGTAACGCCTAATTCTATAAATTATTTAACAGTTGTCTTTCACCCGTTGGCGCAGTGGGTAGTTTCTTTGCCTTCAGCTCCATGGATCTCGGGTTCGGTTCCCGCCTAGGGCCAACACTTTTCCAACTTTATAAACAATTTGTTGGTTCTTCGAACCTGGGTGTATTATATATTCAAAATTATGTATGTAGTATATCTACCAGTTGTCCGTCACCCATACAAGAATTAAGTTACTAACCTTGCGGACGGACGACCGTGTAAGTCTCCCATATATTCATAACACGAGTATTAAGTTACTTACTTTGGGGATGTGTGAATATATATATTTTTTAATAGTGACATTACTTACCACAGATTTTATGTCCGTGCCCTCTTTTAGTTAGTTCATTTCTATTCTTTTTTTTATGTTATTGTACTTAAAACGAACTTATTCTAATGCATCATTAATTAATTATTTATTTTTTATTATTATTTTTTTTTTTATTAGATTACAACAACAACTAATCTGTATACTTAGTTTTTATGTGCTTTTATATGCATAAATATGTTTTTGTTATTATTTTAATATTTTCAATAGTTTTTCGGCCACCTCCATATTATGCATACAGTGGGTATAAATTTTAAAACACTTTACCCGGGGTCGGTCGGAACGGTCTTATCGACGAACTGAACTTCGACCTTGTAGAAGATGTACTTGAAGTAGTCTTGGCAGGTCGGTAGCTCGAGGTCCTCGTGGCGGTTGTCGGCGCGCTCGAACACAATGATGTCGCCGTCCATCAGCTCGTCCAATACCTGGCCGCGTGCACACGACTCAACCCGAGGGGCGGCAGCGATATTCAACCATAGAGTTATTATACATAGACTATGGGAGCTATAGGCAGGCCTTTGACTACACTAGTTGGACACTAGTCCAACAAATAATAAGTGAGGGAAGATGAGAGACCCATCTGTATCTTACCATATCATAACATTTATCGCCCATATTTAATTTAAATGCTTTGAACATTTTTAGCAAACCCATGTTTATGCCTTTTTTGTTTTTATAAGCTGTGATAGCCCAGCAGTGAGACCGTGCGACTCTTTCTAGGGGAACACGAGTTCGAACCCGGACAGGCACCAATGAGTTTTTCTATTAAAACTCATGTGTCTAATTGATAATTGCTATTTATCACACGCTTCTCGGTGAAGGAAAACATCGTGAGGAAACCTGCATATCTCTAGAGAATTCTGGAGATATGTGTATCCTACCAATCCGCATTGGAGAAGCGTGGTAGGTCTTAGCTCCAACCCTTCTCTTCAGAAATGGAGAGAGGAGGCCTATTCCCAGCAGTGGGATTGTAACAGGCCTTTTTTGTATGCAAAAGTATAATTTGAAATTTTCCAACATCCATAGATGTTCGGTTCGGTGGACAAATTCAAGGCTGACTCCTTTATTCTAGTATGATAACTCTATGTATTCTGCCGCCCTTCGTTGAGCCGTTCCTTTACACATTCGAGACTAGTAGGCCTACTATCAACTTTTAGAAAACAATTCAATAGCAATGCAGTTCAAAGTCGGTACCTAAACTGAATCGCTTTTTTTTCGTACTATGAAGTGTTTTTAAATGAGTTGCTTTTAGATCGCATATCTACTTAAATAAGAGTGAATGAAATACGTTTGTGATTAAGTTTAAGATTTCTTTCGGAAACGACTTAAACTGTGCGTCTTTAACACGTCATGGTACGAGAAAGCAAAACAATTCAGTTTCAATCCAATCAAGTTATAAATAATATAATATATATATAGTATTATAAGTATCTTATACTCTGTTGTCTGTGTTGTTTTAGGCGAAGGTTTAACTTAAAATTCTGCATATTTTTACTATGTCAAATAAAACCGAACAACATTTTAACTGATCGAAAGTCTATAAACGTGATCGAAACTGAAATCTTCCATCGTACGTGAAATTGGTGAAGTAAATAGTATCTCGAGACACTGGAAGCCATAAATTCAAGAATTGAAATTGAATTGAAATGACATGTTTCAAAATAGCCAGCATACCAAATAAAGTAAGTAAATAACTATAATACATATATAATATACCTTGTTTATAATACCATACTTGAGACATCAATAATTGTTTGCTATTAACAGTTTATTTCAAAAATAATACATATATACTAATGTACTAAGTGATTATAACTTAATCAATAACGAAATAACATTAAAATTTACATGTCACTTTATTACTTTGATATTGACTTGGCATGATACTTTTTACATAAAGATATAACTTATTTAAATATATTAATTATATCAATCGATATTTAATAATGAGTATCTATAAATATATATATTTATACATATAAATAAGTAAATAAAGAATATGTTTTTTGACTAAACTAATTATATTAACTTAGAACTAGTAGTTTTGTGTGAAAGAGTAAAACTGATAAATAATACCTTTTCAAGGGGATCATTGTAGTTATTTATCTTCTCCACAAAGTCAGGTTTGATTTCTTCATATAAGGCTAAAGCCGTGTCTGGAGGGAACCCTAATGAAAGCAACATCGATAAATTAAAAATCTTATTTATATCTATTGATCTAATGTAACGCCTAATTCTATAAATTATTAAGTGCTTGAATTTATTTCAATGCTTACCAGCACGTTTGTTGAGTATGGGTATGAGATCAGAAGGCTTGCTGGCTATAGGAAGGTAATGGTGCCCACAGTAGTGTATGCGTTTCTGTTTAGGATCATAGAACTTGAAGAATAAGACAACATCATTTTCCTTGTCAAAAGGTGGTAGAGCACTGAAGCCTGAATCCGGAGGTAGCATTTCTAGGAATATATTCCAAGGGTTCATGGTTTCTGATATATCTGCTATTGTCCTGGTTTGGTCGTTGACAATATCGAGGCATGTTGGTCGACATGTCTGTAAAAGCAATATTTTTATAGCAAGTTAATATGTATTTGTCGATTTATATTACTGAATATTCATATAAGTGTTGCCATGCTATTTACAAATCAATGCTACTTAATGCTATTAATGATTATACTTGTTTTACAGATATTGAAATTAAAGTAATGAGTTCTTTTTTATACATACTATATTTATTATAATACTATTAAAATCTGCTTATAAAAATAAAAGGTCGTTATACTAGAATTTAATTTGAATTTAATTTTGTTATTTTAATTTTAATTTTAATTTGTTATATTAACATAGTCTTTAAATTCTTATACTTTATTTTTTTAATAACATAATGGATGTAATATCTGATATCAATAAAAATTATTATTATTATTATTATTTAACGAAAACTCACTCACGCCCGAGTTATATATGTATATATATATATATATATATATAGTCCTTTTCTGCTACTTGTTTGATCACGCAATTTTTCTAAGTACTTGTTTGATCCACTTAAATTAGCTGTTTTAATGGCTCCTGAGTTGTATTCACAATGACAAAAAGGATATATTTGATTGACATATCGTGTCACTCACTCATATTTTATGATGCACTAGTAGACTCTATATTTTTCGTTTCATATTTTTGGTTATTTTGTGGCTCCTGCTAACGGTTTTTGCTAAAGTCTCCGTTAAGCATTAGTTGATCTTAAAATCCAATACATTCTAGACACTTTTTGATCCATGTTTGATATATAATGAGTGAGATGCCCCACCTGTCAACGTCGGCCCCAGAGGTCATTGCTACTATATAATTCTGTATCAATAGGCATAAGTTGATCTAATATAAATCTTTATTTTTAACATCGTCCGGGGCATTCTGACATATATTTGAAATTCGAAACTACCTATTAGTAAGAACTATTTCTGGACTGCACTTTTTTGCATGAAATGAAACGAAATATGGTTTCAAACGGCGTTAAATTTTAAAATAATACTGTATTACATACTTAGTTATAGTTTGAATAATGAGAGATAACAAAATTATTTTTATTAATAATATTTAATAATTCATAATAATATAGACTGTCAAAATAAGCTTCAAGTTACAATCATCTTCAACATCTTCTGAGCCATTTTAAGGCCCACATGTTTAGTTACTCTACTGAGGTCGTCGTGCATTATGTTAAGGTCCTTCAGGACTGCCATAACGACTATATCGTCGGCAAATCTAAGGTGAGTGATATACTCGCCGTTGATGTTGATGCCATATCCGTTCCAATCCAAAGCTTAAAGACATCATCCAATGCAACGGTAAACAGTTTCCGGGAGATGACATCTCTCTGTCTCATATCTCGCCGTCTTGGATACGGATAGACATTGTGGCATTTTCGTACAAATACTTCAGCACTGCACCGATAGACGATTCGGCATCTCTGGAGCCATCTTAATACGGCCCATGTTTCCACCAAATCAAAGGCCTTCTCATAGTCCACAAACGCCAAGCAAAGTGGCTGGTTATACTACTCGGTCTTCTGTATAACCTCCCACAGCGTGAATATGTGGTACTATAGTACTTTAGCCTTTTCGGAATCCGGCTTGTTCGGGAGGCTGGAAGTCGTCGAACCTACCAGCGAGAAGATTCGTTTTGACTCTGGAGAACAACTTATAAACATGATTCAGCAGAAAGATGGGTCTGTAATTCTTCAATAAGACGTCACCTTTCTTGAAGAAGAGAACCACCACGTTCCTGTCTTATGCCTTCGGCATAATACCTTCATAAATAACGGAATTAAATCGCTGAAGGACTTGAGGTAGTTTTTCAGTTCTTCATCCACATTCAGTAATTAGGTTGTCATTTTTTCATCATCTGGAGCCTTGTTGTTCTTAAGTTGTTTGAGAGTAATACTAATCTCGTTAGGCTGAAGTCCGGTGGTATATCTTCGGTATAGTGTAGAGTCAAATTGGGTCTTGGATCTTTTGCCAAATTGACAACAGTATGAAATGTATAACTGCCTATAGAACCTCTCAACCTCTCTTAAAATCTATCTATCTATCTAATTCGGGGACGCCTGCTATAGCAGTGCGGGTGGTCAGCTCCTATGTCAGACTATTCCACCCATTTCCCCATGTTGGGATATGGGTATCATTGATGTCCCGGCAGTGTCACCTGCTTTAATCTAAAAGTAGCTCTTATAAACCTGATAATGTCCCTGAAGGGGATATCAGCCAAGTCCTTAACTGCAAGTTCATCCTTACCTAGTATCTCCCATCTTACCCGCGAGTACATAGGGCACTCAGCTATAAGGTGAAGACTCGTTTCTTCTACTCCCCACTCTGAGCACGCTGAATCTTCCTTTATTCTCTTTATCGACAGGTGTTTGTTTAACAGGCAGTGCCCCGTAGTAATACGTGTTATAATTGACACATTTTCCCTACTCTGAGATATTAGCTGCTTGGTCTTCTTTGTATCGAAAGATTTGAGGAATAGCTTCGACTGTCTGAGTGTTTTCTTTCTCCATCTTTTGTTAGCTTCTTTTTCTATTATTTTACCTATAACACGCTTTATGATAGTGTTAGCAATTGGGAGATAGGGTTCAGGCCCTATAAATGTCTGACTCGCTCCCTTTCTTGCTAATTCATCAGCTTTTTCATTACCTGCATGGCCGTAGTGCCCTGGGACCCATGCAATCGTTACTTCACCAGCTTCAGATAGTTCATTTAATGCTTGTTTGCATTCTTTAACTACGGCTGAAGTCGTTTCTATACGGTCGAGTGCTTTTAATGCCGCTTGACTGTCGCTTTATATAACTATATTACCTGCTGTTTGTGTTTCTTACAATCTCCTGGCGCATTCCATGATAGCGTAGGTTTCTGCCTGGAAGACACTTGAGACGAAATGATAGCAATATCGGTCTTCAATCACGTCAACTGCCTTTGCCTAATAGACAGATGTCTTGCGAAAACTTTTGAGTCCCTGTTACGCTCTATAGTACCTCGAATGTATTCGGTGTTGAACTGTCACTGGTCGCACTTTTGCCCTTAAGAAATCTGTCTATGGATACACTAATCTCATTTTATTCCTCTCATTCATGGGTATGAGAGCCTGTGTCAAGAATTTATTGGTTCTCTTACGACTTTTCTTATAAAGTTTGGACCATATGGACGGTTTCCACCAGCATGTTGTTTAAATCGTCCACAGTCACAGCGCAGTCAGTTTGGCAATCAAAACGGTTCATCAGATCGAGTTGGAACTTCATGGGATTTTGGATATGAGCTCAAATGGGTCGGAGCGTAGACTTCACCAGTCTGGATCTTTCCAGCTGTACGCATATATTCAATGTGCCTCTAACCATACGGTGATCGCTCCCATTCCTTACGGTATTGATCGCAGATATATCATTAAATATATAACGTCTGGTCGACATGATGACGTCGATCTCATTTTTCGTGGAACCATCGGGACTTATCCAGGTCCATTTTCGATGCAGCTGTTTCTTTAAAAAAGAATTCATCATGTAGAGATCCTCTCTCTCCAAGAAATCCGCCAACATCTGGCCCATGTGGTTCCGTAGCCCGTATCCAAATTGCCCTACTTTCACCTCTGTGCCGCTTCACTTGCCAAGCTTTGCGTTTAATTCCCCCATCGAAACAATGTAGAAGGTTTTCGAGGCATGCATCGTATGCATCATCGTCTTGATGTGCTGATGTCGATGCGTAAACCTGTATGACATTCAGATAATACCGTTTGGTAATTCTGAGTATAAGGAACGCGACTTCAGATAATCCTATCACCACCGCAATTTGTTTACTGTTTTTTTTCCACCTCAAGTATATTTTCCATCTTCTCTTCCCTCAAAATTCGTGCGTCTCACGTTGCTACGTGGTTTTCGTGGTTGGCAGCGGATTTTTTGCCGGAAATTCTCGAAACCCCCTGCTACGCCGTTATTTAATCCGCTGCCAGAGCTGGGAACTAGGGGCTGTGGTTTATATTGTGAAAACATCATGTGAAGGGTTTGCGAGTAATCACCACGTTCGGCATGCGGGTTGGCGATTGTAGTGCTGACAATGTCGCACCGACAGTGCTGCTGTTCACTGTCGGTCTGTTATTTGGGTCAGCTGGACAGAAATGGTTATATGACCATTAATCGGTCGCCAGATCCTCGTTGGTTATCTGCAGGGTGCACCAGGAACAGGTGACGTTGACACTTGAAGAGACTGAATGGGACGAGCCTCCCTCTTACACCCTCGCCTGAAGCGCCTTAAAACAAGTAACTTAAAAATTAAAACTAGAAGTAGGCGCTACTTTGCGGAATTCCATAATACACAAGTAATAATATACATTATTTTGGTATTTAACAAAATAATTTCTATGATTACCTTTTTTTACATGTACTTTATAAGATTTAAGATTTAAAGAATTTCTTTTAGGCAGAAAGGAGGGATTTTTTAGGGATTTTTTTTAATATTAATTAAGCCGCTTATTCAAGATCACTTATTCCTAAATGTTATAATTTCAATTAGAACCATCAGATCCTTCAACTACATTTCTTTGAAATCTGCATGCTTAATAATGTACTGCAAACTCAACCTTGAAATAGCCTTAAATGCCGGGGTCAAAGTACGGAGTACGTTCGGTGACGATCTGCTCTGTGATTGGCGCGTTTGAATCGGATCAAATAACTACGGAGTGGATTTGTATAATTATTGAGTACTTACAGAGAAACAGTATTCATCATTTGTTGATCCGAAGCGGAGCCAACAAATGTGATGTAAAATTGTATTGGATCAACAAATCGGGCCTGGATCAACAAATCCGAACGGATCAACTTAGAACTGATTATACGTACCGCTTGATCAAACAACTCCTAGAAGGGATAACTATATATATATATATATATATATATATATATAATTTAAATAAATATAGATAGTAAGTATACGTAAAATTTAAATATATAGATAATAAGAAAGGGCGGAGGATCATACCCCGGCAGGGGAGTACCATACGGCCGGGGGTCAGGGCGACAGGTTGAGGAAACGACGAACTATCCTAGCCGAGTCTAGCAGTACCGCCTTCTGCATTTTCGCTGCGAGCAAACTGCCACGGAAGCCCAGCTGCCTCAGATGGTGAGCGAGGCTGGCTGGGATTAGTCCGTTCGCAGATATAACGATTGGGACGATTTCAGTGGACGACACGCCCCACATTGAGGTAACCTCGTGTGCTAGATCTAAATATTTACGTTTCTTTTCAGTTTCAGCTCTCACGAGGTTCTCATCAAACGGGATCGTGATGTCCACTAAAAACACCCGCGACTGTTCCCGGTCCACTACCACTATGTCAGGCTTGTTGGCCATGACAGTTTTATCTGTTATGACCGATCGGTCCCAGTATAGTCGGACACCGTCGCGTTCGAGTACCGGCGCCGGTTTATACATATAATAAGGCAACCTGTGCTCCAAGAGGCCATACTTCAGAGCAAGCTCTTGGTGGAGGATTTTAGCTGCTTGGTTATGTCTATGCAGATACTCAGTGTTAGCAAGCGCTGGGCAACCCGAAAGCACATGTCTAAGTGATTCACCAGGATGGCGACAAGCTCGACAGATATCAACAGTGCCATCCTTTAGAATGTGCTTTAGGTAGTTCCGCGTCTTTATTACCTGATCCTGTATCGCACAGACAAAGCCCTCGGTTTCTCCGAAGAGGTCACCGAAGCGCAGCCACTGAACGGACGCTCTTGTATCCACATGAGGCTCGTGTAGAGCTTTGAAAAAGCGACCGTGCAGATCCTTCTCCTTCCATACGGCCTCCCGGTCAGAAGTGCTAAGTATCGCCGGTCTGTGCCAATCATCTTTGGCCAAGGATAAGGGAGTAAGCCCTTTGTCACTTTTTATAACGTCCCTATGCATCAAAGAGTCCTTTTTCGTCTCAAAGTAGGTCCTGAGTCTGCATATCTCACGATTGTGCATAGTCTTAGCACTTAACAGCCCGTGACCGCCACATTTTCGAGGGATATATAGCCTCATGACTGATGATATAGGATGATGCATACGTTGTAGAGTCATAGTCGTGCGGACTTTTCTATCCAGGGATTCAAGTTCCGTCTGAGTCCATTTGAGTACGCCAAAAGAGTACAAGAGAATAGGAATAACCCAGCCGTTGTAGGCACGGACCTTATTGGAGCCCGACAAATGGCTCTTAAGAATTTTTGTCAAACGTCCAAAAAAGGCCTCGCAAACTGCCTTTTTCATATCAGCCTCATTTATTCCCAGACCCTGTGACATGCCCAGATAGCGATAAGTTTCAGTCTCGGAGAGGGTTCTTAAGTCAGATGGCTCAAGATTAATTGTTGCGGATTCAGTGACTCTCCCCTTATCCACCTGAATGACTGCACACTTATCCACTCCAAACTCCATCTTGATGGAATTGCTAAAGTCGGTGGTGATTCTTAGCAATTCCTGCAACTGTGTTGAGTTAGGTGCCAATATTTTAAGGTCATCCATGTAGAGAAGGTGAGATACTTTTGCACCTCCTCTCCGAAACTGAAATCCCTTCCCAGATCTCTCTAACAATAAGCTAAGAGGGTTAAGGCACAGACAAAACCATAGGGGACTAAGACAGTCACCCTGGCATATACCCCTCCGTATCCTAATTCGGTCACCAGTCACCGTCAACCGCTCACCTCGGAGCCAAAGAGTCGTGCTCCATTGTAACATACATTTCTCAAGAAAGCCCCGAAGTGCATCATCGATCTTGTACAGTTCAAGGACTCTCACGAGCCACGAATGGGGCACCGAGTCAAAAGCCTTTTTATAATCGATCCAGGCGGCGGCGAGGTTTCGACGGTTACGCTTGACCAGTTGACTTGCGACGGTGTCGATGAGAAGGAGTTCTTTTGCACCGCTGCTGCCACTCCGACATCCATTTTGAGCCACAGACAAGATGTGATTCTCGTCTATATGAAGTGAGATCTTGTGGCTTATAACCGATGTCAGTGTCTTGAAGATAGAAGAAAGACACGTAATAGGGCGGTACATTGAAGGGTCAGTGGCATTGCTAGTTTTAGGGACTAAGTGAGTGATGCCAGTCGTGAGCAGATCCGGAAGGGTTCCTCTTTCGATTGATTCTTGGAATTGTTGAGCCAAGGTAGAGTGGCTTTTTGAGAACCCCTTTAACCAGTAGTGATGCAGTCCGTCTGGCCCTGGGCTTTTCCAGTTTCCAGCCCGTCTTACTGCATTAGCTACATCTTCTACGGAGATCGTAATCGGGGCCATCGAGCCAATTTCGGCGCATGCTTCCTCTATTATCGCCATCCAAGAACCCTCCTCATGCTCCGCGTCTCGCGACCAAATTTTCCTCCAGTAATCATTAAGTTCGGGCAAATTTGGTCGCTGAGACTCGGGACCTGGTGATGGACGCTCCAATTTGCTGTAAAACTTTTTCTGGTCACTCACGAAGGTTTGATTTTGTCGGAAGCGCTTGACTCTCTCTGTATACCTACGGATACGATTCCCCCACGCAGCAATGTTTTGCTTAAGTTCGTCGATCCGTTCTGTTAGCTTTTGGATTATGTCTGACTGATCCAATTTGACGTTGAGGCCGTTGAAGGCTATTCCAACAGAACGAACGATCCTTGGCCTTCTGTTGCCTGACTTAAAGCTCTGCAGTCTGCCTATAAGGACCCTTGTAAGAGTGATACGTTTTTCTATACGCTTTTTCCAGGCTGGTACGTCACTATTTTTAAAAATGGGACGTCGAGAATCGCGTGGCTTGACACCTAGAAAGCGATGAACCGCTAGAGCGGCACCAAAGAGTATTGAAACCGTATCTTCCAGGTCAGTGCTATTTTGCAGATATTGAGGCAACATTTGGTTCACAGCTTCAATGGCATCTCTCGTCACCACATTTAATGCTAAATGTGAAAGCTTCGGCCTGTCCTCAACAAGAGTGCTCCGGGTTTCTAAAATCATCTCTTCTACAATTCCTCTCAGTTTTTCTGTGTCACAGGAAACTGTTTCTTCAGTTTCCACAACCATAGGTACCTCAGTAACAGTTTCTTGAAATGCAGGTGAAACATTCTGTTCTGTGGCTGTAGCTTCGACCACCGGGACAACTTCACTTCGCAATCGTTCGAGATCAGTAGCGTTGAAAATGTTCGCACGCTGTATGTACCTTGCCCTATCGGCCAGGTTCTGTTCCGCGACTGTTAAATTAGGCTCTAGCAACGTGAATTCGCGTAACATTGCCGCTCGGTAACCAGTTCGTCCAGTTTCCCCTTCCGTAGCCCTGTAGTATGCACGCATGACATTCTCGTTCATTTGAGAAGTCCATCTCATGCGGCGTACTCCACCAGCGGCGGGCTCCGAAGTTTGGGTCCCTATGGGACCCATCGCAGCCAAGCCCTCTGATGGGGATGGTGGATTTGTCGACCGGCTTGATGGTAGTGCCGGTCGACTAGTGTGGCTGGCGGCCCGCATGCTGCCACGTCCAGCGCCAGCTCCAGACGCGCCCTGACGACCTCCAGGTAGCGACCTTATACGTATTCTATTTTCCAAATCCATCATCATTTTAGGGGGTTGGGGGGTTAAGCATAAGAATTCGCACTCAGAGGTAGCTCATCTTCTCCGAGCGGGCTGCATTGTTGTCAAGCAGCGGTGGCTCTTAGTCGCCTCTTACGACATCCATGGGTTAGGAAGGAGTGGCATTATTCTTCTCTACCGATGCCACACGGCCTCTATTATTATTATTATAAATCTTCTATATTTGTCAATTTGTTCAGCAAGTACTACTGGTTATAAATAACTGTGTATATTATTACCTTTCTTGAGGTAATGACAGCTAATTGAAATTTGATAAATTTTTGTATACTTCTGAACATTGGTTTTACATATATGTAGATTCATATTATTCTACTTGCTTTCACAGTGGCAATAAATAATATTTTGTGGACACTAATGATACAATGTCTGTCTCATAAGCAAAATGTTTTATAAGTGAAAATCGCTAAAGTGATAAGGCTGCCTTTTCTACTCCAACATTTTTTTTTATTTCAGGACTCTACTGTTTGTATAATTTGTAGTGTACAATAAATTATATAATCATCCTACTGCGATTATCCCACTCTATGTGGGATCGGCACAACATTTTACAAACATGTTGTCACATGATTTGGGTACGAATTTCACGACAGGCCGCCTGCCTGATGTCAACTTACCTTAGTCGTATTTTACGTCCCCTCGGTAAGAAAGAGGGTGGTCTATTCTACTCAACCGAATACCACACGGTAGGTCGACTTACCTTAGTCGCCTTTTACGACACCTCGGTAAGAAATGAGGGTGTCTATTCTACGCAGCCGAATACCACACGGTGGATAATAAATTATATAAATAAATAAATAAGTTAAAGATATTGTAAGGTTATTATAAAGTACCTGATTAGAGCGTGCGCTGAATGGCCACGGCCGTAACTGTTTCTGTGGATACCGGAAGTTTTCAGCCAACATCTCCATGAGTTCAGTTACGGTGGCTTGCTTGCGAACCCGAAACACGCGGTACTGTGCCCGTTCTGGATCGTAAAGATCATTCCCTTGATGTCCGTCGAACGCTTCCTCCAGAACCACATTAACGTTTATGTAGAGATGAGCTTCGTTTCTCTCTTTGCGACGTATCTGATGGTATTGAAATATAAATGACTACCGTTATCCGCTACTACGGTTTACTTCACCTAAAGGCGTGCAAATGACAGATCAGCTCAAATCAAATCAAAATATTGTCTACTCAAGTAAGCTCTTTCGAGCACTTTTGAATCGTCAAGGATCAATATGATTAATTAAGCTACACCTGATTCGGAATTGATCATACCGAGAAGAACCAGCAAGAATCTCGGCGGTCAATCTTTTAAAAATTTTCAATTTTACATTAATAAACCGCAGACACATTAGTTTCAACAGAAAAAGTCATTGCGTGTCTGCCCAGGGTTGGAACTCTTACCCCCTCGGAGGTCTTACCCCTAGACTATCACAGGTTATCTTCGCTCGCTACTAAATCTGTATCTTAATATAATAGTACATACAGTTTCTATTCTCTTCTCTTCAGCAAGTCGCTCGCTGAGTTCTGTTGGTATGTCTGCTTGAGTTACTTCTTGTAGTACTGTTTTCAACTGAGAGTCCCTGTAATATGGAAAGATTTAACTTAAATCCAATATAAAAAAGACTATGAAATGTAATCTGACTGGACAGTGAGGAAAATAGAATTGTGCTCTGCTTACTACCTTTAACTTATCCTCACTTGAATACCATTTTAGTCAACCCAACAATTTGATGACATACGATATAAAAAAATTAAACTTATAGGAATTCTACAGGATAACATCGCAATGGGCCACGAGAAACACTTACATGATTATCAATTCCAATCTATTTACGATTTGATTACATCTGCCCTATTTATCTATACCAGATAAGTATAAGTAAGTTTATTTGGTCTATTTGGACAAATAGTTTCATACATTTTATATTTCATGATTTATGAGTCTATCCAGCACCTAACAGTTACTTCTAATTAGACTAATATCTTAGAATAACTAGAACAACATGATAGTTCCAAAGTCTTTATTCTTAATGCTTGTGGTGTGGAAAAAAAAAGAAAGACAGTCTTTTCACTTCACTTTTGATATAATTGATTTGATATATTAGATTATTTATTTATTACGCCAAAAACTTTCATACAATTTTGTCCAAGCATTACGAAATAAATTTCGTATTTTATAGGCATAAATATAAATCACAAACAAATTTAAAAAAAATGGTTACAAGGCAAGAAATTTATAATATAATTAACCTCAAACTTAACGAAATTACAATTACTAATAAGCTATAATAAAATAAAGGTTTTTTTTTTAACATTCGATAACGATGCCATCAAATTAAAGGATCTAATGAATTGCCTATCGTGAAGATCAAGTAGTAATTATTAAGGGCAGAGGCTAAAATAAAATTAATGTACTCCATTTCCGGGTTGAATGAGTATTTTTGTGGACATGCTACATTTGACTCTGGCAGACTATCTTAAGAGATTTTTGAAGCAATAAAAATATTTAAAAATATATATTATATATTATAAATCAAAAAGATTTCCATTGGGACAAACACTAGGCCTGTGTCTTGGGTACATGTTATATAATTTCAAATTTTAAAATTGAAGACACTTTGGTAACATTTAGTTAAGTATAATTAAATTAATAATAGAAGTTAGATTTATGTGGGTAATATAAGTAATTCGACTGAGTAGTTTTTCAGTCGAATCGTACTTTAATGATGCGAGAGAAGAAATAATCTCGCTTTTAGTTTCTTTTGTAGCGCAATGTTTTATATCACAAAAACTAACGAGTTGTCATAAAGGGAGGAAATAACACTGACTGGCCCATTCGCGGAGTAGTAGGTAGTGACCCTGCCTTCAGCTCCGCGGGTCGATTCCCACCGAGGGCCAACATATAATACAAACAATTTATTGGTTCTTCGAGGCTAAATGTATATTTGTATATAAGTATGTATTTAAAATTATATATGTACTATATACACAAGTTATCCGTCAACACAAGTATTAAATTACCTACTTTGCGGTCAGACCATGTGTAAGTGTCCAATATATTTATTTATTATTATTATAATAATTTACATACTAACCGGATATAAACAAGCATATAAGCGTTAGTGCAGTGGCGAACTGTCAAAGCCATGTCCTCATCGTGTCCGCCGTAGTTATACTCAATCGCTTCCTGCTTCGTACACCGGGACACCACGTCGTCATCAAACTTACACCACTGTTACAAAAATATGCAATATTTTATATTCGTATTATAAGTACTTTTGTCATCAGACTCAGATAAACTATCTGGGTTCTTGTATTTTCATATAAAATTTTTGAATATAGAAAAACTATTCATGTGTTAATTCATGAGTTTTCTTATTTTAATAACTAACCCCTACGTTTAGATGTTATAAATAATTCGATACCCAATATTCATTAACATACGGTTGCAATGATATCGTCATGCATTATTTGTTCCATCGATTGAGCAGTAGTCTCAAACTTATTAGAATCAAAAACTTTTTAATTTTTATATCTCAAAATAGTGGTAACTAGTATTTATAGTCCATGTAGTTGTAATAAATGATTATAGGAATTCAATATTTATTAGAAATGTACTGCGTGGATAATAAAATACTTTTTCTAGCATAGCCGGTATGAAATATAGGTGAAATTTCATATTACCTTGCCGTCGCCCTTGGGGTTAATAAAGACAACGTAGTGACCGCCGTGGTTGTCCCCGGAATGCACCAGAACAGCGTGCAGCGTGTAATCGGCCGGCGTCTCGGGCTTCTCTTGTAAATACTCGTCTAGATTGATGTGCTCGTAGAACTCGAACCTATCAATATGAAACTAGTTAGATTGAATCCCTAGTGCAGGGGCCGGGAAACTTTTAAAAGTACAGAAATACATATAAGACAATTCACAAAATTTTGCACATTTCAAAGAGTCACCTTAAAATAAAATTTTCTACATTTCAAAGAGAATGTATTTGTATGAATTAATTTGTATGTATTCTAGATTACATACAAAAATATAGAAATGTTCTATAATAAAAAGATAAACATAACTATTGTAATAATACCGAAAGAGCCGCAGTTACCCGATACCTGCCCTAATGTTATGATGAGGGAGTTGTAATAAATGTTTATTTCTACAAAGGAAATGATGTCGCCGGGGACCTTTCGCCTGTTGTGGTTTCGATTATCAGTTGGGTCGAAAAATATTTTCAAGTTAAACTCTGTAAATATTCACAGATATGTTGAGATTATTTTATAAAATGTTGAGATTTGTCCTTATTATACAACAAAGTCCTCAAAAACTGTCTGTCTGTATGTGATCAATTAACTAAAAATCCACTTTTTTCGACTATTACTCTACTATTTTTATATAAAATACTAGCTGTGCCAACAACGGCTTCACCCGCGTGGAGTTCACTGATTTACCAAACATTTCCCGATTTTGAACATAAAAGTAGTGATTGTGAGTTAACCGTGAGAGATAGACATGCCATAGCGGACTTTTTTGTAGTATTTTTATAGATCTACAATTCTCTACTACATTTCTTTAGCGTATCTCTGCTGGTTTATGCAGCGCACGCGACTAAAGCTCCCAGCAAGCAAGTTTTTAACAACTGCGCGATCTCTTCAACACAGTTTACATAATACCGATATTTACCTGAACCATCCGGAAGTATTGCACATCTTTTGGTCAAAACCGTACAAAAATCCGTTCAGTAGATTTAGAGCAATCGATTACATACAAACAGACAGCTTTTGGGACACTTATAATAAGTGTAGATGGTGCTATTTTTGAGGAAGGTTTAAATTTATAGAACATTACGATTAACATGATTAATTGTCTGAAATAAAAGGCGGGAAAAACTTTGTGACACACTGATTTCCACGCGGACGAAGCCATGGGCACAGCTAGTTATTTTATAAAACTAATTCGTCACCAATAGACTATTTAAAACTCTCTTATTTTAAAATAACTCTGTTGCCAATATGTATTTCATACACTGACTTCTATTTTCATAAACTTGGTGGCCTGCCAACTGTCTTAATATTATTTTGAAATTTAACATAAACTGTCTGATATCTCCTAAGATGTTGAAATGGTTTATATGTTGCATCTATCATATTTAAAGAAAATATTTAATTTTACGTATTTTTTGTATTTCATTTTAATTAAATTTCTAGAAGAAAACTATTTGTCTTTGTCGGTAGAGACAAGGTCCCCGATTTTTTTTTATGGCACTCGCTATCCGACTATCTTTCGGCACTCGCCCCTCTGTACTATAAATCCTCCTTGTGTTAGCTACGGCCGGGATTCGACTCATAATTCTAAAGTTCTCTCATAGAAAATGTTACCAAATAATACGTCACCAACAGATAACCGTACAACTATAACATATTGGACACGCTAAACAAGTATTGACAGGTTAATTTAATAATAATTTGGAATCATTAAGCCAGGTCTATTCTACCACCAGTTAGGAACGCTGTCCTCCACTGAGAAGAACTGGCAAGAAACTCAATGGTTGCTCTTATCGCGAATATTAACTATTTGACGTTAGATTCTAACAACACGAAATACTCAATATCGGTAACCAAATCAACACACAACGTCAAAGCACTTTAAAACGTATGGACACCTTGAGAGGTGGTATTGTACTGACTAAACTGTTGAATGTCGCTCGCGAACAAGACTCGGGTCACAATATTTTACCCTCATTTATTCGGTTTTATTCCTCTACCCACCAAATTAGAGATAACATAATTGTAGATAAAACACTTCGTCATTATCAATTCGACTCATATCTGAAAATATCTAACACTTGTCTTATAAAGTCCAAAGCATAATCAATTTTAATTAAAATTTCAGAGAATAAAGTTTGGTAGTTTTTTTAACTGTCAATGACAGGCGAAATCGAAACAAGACAAAGCCACAGTAACATGTGGCCTGGCCTCTAGGCCGAAATAAAAGAAAAGTATTAAGGATATAAGATGTCATCATCATCGTCCTGCCCTTATCTCACTCTGAGTGGGGTCCGCACAAAATGTTAAAAACATGTTGTAACATGATTCGGCTACGTATTTTACGACCGGCCGCCTGATGTCAACTCACCTTAGTCATATTTTACGAACTCTCGGTAAGAAAGAGGGCGGTCGATTCTACTCGACCGGATACCACTATGCCCACTGCTGGGCTAAGGCCTCCTCTCTCCGTTTTTGGAGAGAAGGATTGGAGCTAAGACCTACCACGCTACTCCAATGCGGATCGGTAGGTTACACATATCCCTAGATTCTCTAGAGATATGCAGGTTTCCTCACGATGTTTTCCTTCACCGAAAAGCGTGTGATAAATTGCAATTATCAATTAGACACATAAGTTTTAATAGAAAAACTCATTGGTGCCTGTCCGGGGTTTGAACCTATGTCGTCTCTAGAGAGTCGCACGGTCTCACCGCTAGGCTATCACAGCTTTTTGGATACCACACGGTGGGTCAACTTACCTTAGTCGCCTTCGTAAGGTCAAAATCATATTAAATTTAACTTGGATCTTACCTATCATTAAATTTGACAGAGCTATCCGTGATAGGATCATACTGAAAGCGCATGAGATGCAAATGCAGTACTGGAGGGAATGATGCGAAAATAACTCCTTTCTCGGCCTCCTGAAGTCCGTGTTCACCCGCGTCATATTTGTTTTCACCGTCAAGAGTCTCCGTGCTGATGTAGTCCTTGAATGATTCGTCGACTGTAATGAAAAGATAATTCACGTGCAATAGACTGTTTTAATCTTGAATTTTTGAAGTCCTATAGATTAAGCATATATTTCAACAGTTAGCTAATGTCATCACTGATCTTTATCATGTTAAAGGATGGTGCTTAAATAATTTATAGAATTAGGCGTTACTTTGCGGAGATCCATTATACAAAAGTAATGGTAAAATTATTTTGCTATAATCCGCGATAAAGTAAATAGGAAATATACATAATTCTAAATGTAGAGTGGACTATACGTTTTCATACCTGGAACATGCAGCATTCGTTAAAACACATGTTCAAACCCTATCATATTATTGAAGATTATATAAATAATAAGGGATGAGTGAATTTAGCTAGTCTTTGACCTTGCATAAGAAAGCAATCACGAAATATATTACGTAAAAAGTTATAATAAGTTAAATATTAACAAATTAAAAATATTAACAAAACCCTCTTTTGGAGCCAAGGCTGGAAACAGAATCAGGTTAATTCTTATCATAATCATGCATCATTAGGACTTGACTGATATGAAAAAATTCGGATTTCATCGGACACCAGGAAGTGCTTTAAATTGAACTTGCCAGATTCCACCTTCACGTATATACACGACAAATCAAATAAAAGCGTTACACACGGTCGTCTGACCCCAAAATAAGTTACTTAACACTTGTGTGATGTGTGAGACTGACAACTGGTAAATAAATACATATGTAATTTTAGATACATACTTAAATACAAATACACACCCAGGCTGGAAGTACCAACAAATTGTTTATAGAAGGCATGGTCACTACCCACTGCGCCAACAGGCCAGTCAAAATATAACTTTTAGCAACCACCGAATTTCTGCAGGTCTTACGAATGTGTAAAAATTGGTAGTAAATATATTCATTCATAATAAGCAAAACAAAATGAATAAGAAAGTAAATACATACTATTTTTCTTTCCCTTTATATTAAGTTGTATGTCATAGAATGTCTCCACCCTCGTACTGGACACGTTAACATTCTTGCACTTGATGTACGACGTCATTTTACCTTCGAAGAGCCTTGGCACTGTTCCTTCAACACACGTGCCCTTCATTTTACTTTCCAGTTTGTCTAGAAGTACCTGCATAAGAAATTAAAATATATAAATCTTTTATATAAAAATGAATGTCTTTATCTTTAATTTTTAGTTCTTGTATATATATAACCTGAATTTCGGAAACGGCTACAAAGATATTCATGAGACCTAGTATGTAAGGGGTTTCAGGAGTGATAAATCGCTCTAGCTAGGTTTCATTTTAAAAATGTTATTTAATCCCTGTTTTCAGGCACTAAATAACTGCTTCAATATTATTAGAAAACAAAGGCTAATTAAGCTGTCACTGCTAAGTTATAAAAGTTCAGTTGAGAACGGACGGACTTTTTTATATCTCAAAAAAAAATTCCGAGCGAAGCTCGTCACGCATGGACTGTTCTTTATGTACTCCGAAACGGTTGGATCGATTTTAATGAAATTTTCAGACAATATTTTGAATAATCCAGTGAATGAACGAATTTGGTGGCGATCGGAGCATTTTTTTAACTGTAGAGTTCTGCTTCGATGGAATTCGAAACCTGACTTAGCCACAGCAACGCTTGGCCGGACAGCCAATTTCTATATAAAATAATCGTGATGCCTTGAGCAGTGTGATCGTGTATCTTTAGAAGCAAAAAAATGAATCCATGCTCAAAAGACAATAAACTATCTATAGTGTGGCTGATGTCCTTCCAATATGTCGGATTCTAATCCCACTTAACAAAATAAAGGATATATTACTGATGAAAGTTTATTTTTTTTAATTGAGTATACACCTTCGTGGGCCACTTCAGTTGCGGTTTTTTACAAAATGTTTGAAATCGATGCTCAGCATTAAAAACCCCAATATGCGATTGAATTACGTATATTCACCTGTATAGTATATTTATCCCGTATATGAATGTTGGAGAAGTAATATTAAGTTTCTTAAAATGCGTCTACTATAACCAAGGACATATTGATAAATATATTGTAACAAGATATAAACTTACCCTTAAAAATTCCTGTACATCATGCTGCATGAATGAATCCAGTGTCTCCCATCCAAAACTCTTCGTAAGTTTCTTAGTACCTACAGGTTTATCAGAGAATTGTAATTCGTAGAACACCCGCTGTAGCGCCAAAGCAACTGATCTAAAAATATAATGTTAATTAGTAAAATATATACATATAATATACAAATACATACAATGCCGCATAAACTTTATGAATGTATGTGATGTCTTGCATTTTGTATTAAATGAGTAATATGGGCTCAAGATAATCATTATCATTCTACTGCCTTTATCCCACTTTAAGTGGAGTCAGCACTACATGTTTTAAACATGTTGTTACATGATTTGGCTAGTTATTTTACGACCGGCCGCCTGCCAAATGTCAACTTAGCTTAGTCGCCTTTTACGACACCTCTAGGGTTGTAACTAAGACCCATAATTTATTTATTTATATATGTATATGTTAAAGTGTTTTGAATAAAATGACTCGCCCGCCGGAGACGCGACCGGCGAAATCGAGGACGTTTATGCATTCGATTGCTGACCGGAGCGGCCGACCGCTAGTTACCTTTCAAACACGACAGGAAGAAGCCGCGTGCGCCTGTACACGGCATTCCTTTATAACGCACACGTGTAATTTTGCGTTTCGGGTGTTATTCTCAGATTTAATGACGCGTTTAGCCAGTGAAGTGTTTGATAAGACGCGACCGTCCACGGTTTTGGTGCGCGTTGGATACTATTCCCCGATATAGGGACAACTCAATAACGTGTGACCTTACGAAGGTTGTGTGCATACCGAGTGTTATTCAGCCGATATAGTGAAGTGTATACTCAGGGAGAAACTGACGTTACGTGTCCGTGGAAGAGTGCAGAGACGAGCCAACGGTTTCGGGAATCGGCCAAGTACATACAAGCACACACACACACGTACACATATACACGCAGTGACTCATGAGGCCGGACCACATACAGCTAACGGCCGCATAAGGTAGGTTGAAACGCTGGGGCGTCGGGCCCAGGTCCCGGAGGTTGTTTCATCCGTCCGCACGTTTGCGCGGAACATAAAGACATTTTAAAATTAACTAAGACATTGCATTGCCAGACATGCAAGGATGGCATTTCGATAGTATAAAACTGTGTTACATATGCCATCGTCGCAGTCAAAAATAATTGAATTACTATTATAAAATTAAATAAAATTATCAGTAATGCTGCTCCAATGCGGATTGGAAGGTAATAAATATCCCCAGAGTTCTCTAGAGATATGCAGTTTATCCTCACGACCCTCACGATGTTTTCCTTCACCAAAAAGCGCAAAAACCGAAAAAAGCTACAAATGTCATTAACACTTCAATTTTAAGAGTAAAACTGATTGGTGTCTGCCCGGGTAACCAAGACCTCATCTAAATCATCGCACTCATCGCACGTCTCACCGCTGGGCTATTACAACTATTACTGAATCAATCTGGAGTAAAGGAAAATCGACTAAATGAAAATTACACTAACTGCGTCCCTACATTATGCAAAAAAGGTTCCTAAAAATATTGACTACAAATAAATTTTTTTACGACGAATCCAACCATTAAAAAAAAATCTATACACTCCTACAGAATTTCTGGAATATATGTAACCTGTCAATCCTCAATGGAGCAGTAAGGTGGGTTAAGTTCTAATACTTGTGAATGAAGGATAGACTATTGACTTTTGTACTGTACTGTATTTGAGTGATTAAATTTTCATGATTTGAATAAATGTTTTCCTAGTTCATATTAAAATAAATAAATGTCGTGTATAAATCCTGTGAAATAAAAAAATCTTTAGGAAACCTTAAAAACGCAAAAATTGTGTCAACAAGCTGTAACTTTCAGTAGTCTTTTCCTGGAAGTTACTATAGCTGCTAATAAAATTAGGTTTATATTTTAAATTCACTTACGTAAATATCCTACTTTATTTGCAAATTTACTATATAGTAACAATACAGTATATAGTATATATGATTCGAATATCTTTATATATATATATTTATACTCTGTAGGTTTAGGTACTTAACTAAAGGAAAACATGTAAAAAAAAGGTTCTTTTTAGTAGGCAGATTACAACACAATTACATTAGAGATCTTTCATTCTAAAATTTCATTTTAAACCTTTTCTAGAACATGATGGAAAATATTAAATATACTATAATGCGACATTATCACAGAGTGACTTTATAAAAGACTAGTTTATGCCCGCGGCTTCGTTCGAATTTGATGTGTCACATTAAGTTTCGCGATGAATCATTTTAGTTTTAAATATTTTTTTTACTTAATATAAAAAAATATTTTATTTAGTTACTGACACGTCCAAAATTTCAAACATCTTACTTCAAAAGTGACGGATTCCATACAACTTCGCGCGCTGCGCATATTGGGCGCTCTATGGCTCTCCATTCAAGTTACTCATATCGATAACTTTCAAACTAATCAGCCAAATTACTTAGTGTGAAAGACAAAGTTTATCTACGTGAAATACTGAAAGCGACAAATGTATTGATTTTTGATGAGAGTTTGATAAATATACTAAACTGTGCATTGTAAAATAGCATCTAATTTAATTGAACTTATGATTCACAATTTTGGTGATAGCGACTTCCACATAGAAGGTGGAAATATGCTGTCGCGGAATTTTGTTTAGAATTTTCCAAGACAAACAATACTATACTACATCATGTTTGTGTAACTCCAATGCTTTAGGCAGCGTACGCCAAGATAGCTCTCAGAAGCCAGAGTTTTCCCGACTTTATTGACTTATATCGTTATATTACATAAAATCATTAAAAATTGTAGCCTATATGTTATTCTGATGTATAACCTATATAACTGTAAAGTTTCATTCAAATCCCTCTTATAGTTTTCTCGTGAAAGAGAGAGAAACATCCATCCACACTCACAAACTTTCACATTTATAATATTAGTAGGATACTAGGATAGTAGGATTAGTAGGATAGTAGGATTGATATTATGTTACATACAATTTTTTTAAAATTATTTTGACATATGGAGTTTTATTTCAATTTCTTCATTTGCAGATAATTTAATTGAAATAAAATGTTTGTCACACCCGAGCCATGTAGTATTGTTTATATTTAGTTAAGTACCTAAACCTATAGAGTATCCTAAATTTAGTTACCTGGTACTATCGTCCGATTCTGTAGGCATTTTATAGACTGCCTTTCTCAACTGATTTGTGAAGTATAAAGTTTGTAACAACGAGTTCATGTAACATGTTGCGCCTTGGTTTTTTAAACCTGCAAGAAAAATTAGTTACACTGCATACAACTGACATTAAATTGCTTTCTTGGACTCCAGGAATGAAAAATGATTATGGAATATAACAATCTTATGACTAAAAAGTACAAATCTTTTTTACAAATAGTAGTTCTTAGCGGAATATTGAGTTAGTTAACACGTGCCACGGCAATATTTAAGATTTTCCATACCAGCCGTGTGGGGCGTATATGAGCCACACTTTAAAGATTCAAAAAAATCGTTTAAGAAGTATGCTTAGCAGAGTTGATATAAGGCAGTTAAAAAAGGGACGCCGCCTGGGGTCTATACGTCCCCTGCTACAGTAAAATCTGTGTACGTGATGCGAATTTGTCTGTCTATATTTGATCATTCAATTTATTTTTTAAGAATCCTTTGATTTTTATGAGAATTGCAAATGGCCTGAATGGAAAGTGCAGCAGGTCGTATGACATGGAATGTGTACTTTTTTCTCTACAAAAGTTAATTCTATGACATTTGCCATTCATTGCTCAGGAATTGTATATCTGATTTGAACCTTTTAAAATATTTTCTATTGACTTAAAACAATATAATTTTAAAAAAGCAAAAAAAATTGTCCACTCCAATTGGATGTATAGGATACTAGCCCTAAAACTCAAAAAAAAGGAACACTCTTTATGCCCACATTTATTACATTTTTGTTTACATTCAGTCACCGGTTCATTAATACACTCAAGTCGAGACAAGTACAAATTCAAAATATTCTTTATCCAAAAAAAAACTTGTAAACAACTGTTTTTGAATCATCAACTCTATTGCTGGTTCGGAAAACTGCTTGTACCGAGAAGGACTAGCAAAAATTGGTCAGTTGCTCTAGTGAAAGTTTCATTCTTATAACTAGGTACATTTAGGACTGCCTCTTGGTGCAGTGGGTAATGACCTTGCGTTCAGCTCCGCGGGTTGCGGGTGCGATGCCCGCCGAGGGCCAACATTTTCTATAAAGAATTTGTTGGTTCTTCGAGCCTGGGTGTATATCTGTATTTAAGTATGTATTTAAAATTATATACATATGTAGTAGCCTACCAGTTGTCCATCACCCATAACACAAGTATTAAGTTACTCACTTTGGGGATGGACAGTGTGTGTAAGTGTCCCACATATATTTTTTTTTCATATCAAAGTACATACCAACATAGCCTGTGTGTTTCTTGGAATCCCAAGACACGCCGTGTGGGGCCTCAGCAGTGACATGAACTTCCAGGGTGATTGAATCATCCTTTACATATGCTTTATCACTGTCCAAGACATCTGACCATGACATGAAGTGGGAGAAGCCCCAATCATTTTCCTTACTGTGAATAAAGAATAATATTGGATATATCTAAATACCACGTTATATGTGATAAACGAAGTCAGAATTAATACAATAACTTATCCTTAAAAGATGATTACCTTGAATTTCTGTAACCATATGAAAATGAAATATCCCTATTATACATTGTTTTATATCTCAAATGCATTGGGCATAGTTTTTGATCCAATTCCCAGTGGCTGAACTTTTGCCATATTTATAGTAATCATTGACATATTACATCTAATATACACAAAACCATAACAAATTATATCTAAGAGATTGGTATATCACTTATCATCTACTGGTGAAAAAGGCATTTAAATCAGTTTAAAACAGACAGAAAGACAAACAGGGCCAGCAGTAGATTTTGATTTTATAATATTTAAGAATGATATAGCTATTTGATATGAAACAAAAGTAAAGCAACACTAGTTGTTAAACATTAAAGATTATCGAGGTATTGAATCTATGGCATGTAATAATATTAAAAGCACACCAAGTTAACCATAAAATAAAAAAATATATATTAATTTGTTTAATTAGTAATCTGTCCATTGAATGTTCAAATTACAAAAAATTGTGATATGACATCAATACCGAAATGCTTATGTTTTAACATAGAATGTATTGACATAAAAGTAACCTTCTTTTACTATCCCACGACTGGGCATAGGCTTCAACCCAACACACAGGTACAATGCAAATTGGTAGGTTACATATATGCCCAGAATTCTGCAAAGATATGCAGGTTTCCTTATGATGTTTACCAAATTGCAAATATCAATTAGGTACATATGTTTTTAATAGAAATTGGTGCCTGCCCTGTGTTTAAACTGATGGCTCCCTTAGAGAGGCACACTGTCTTATCATTCTGCTAAGGCAGCATTCATTCTTATTTTTATTGACATAGATTATATTATCTTATATAAAATTCTTGTGGCACAATATTTGTAAACATACTCCTCTGAAACTGCTAGACAGATTTTTAAGATATTTACATATTATACATATACAGTAGGTCTGAGAATCACCTACTATCTTTTTTTCGTACCCCAAAGTTGTAAAGGTAACCACCTTTAACATTATTTTTTGGATAAAAAAAATATTTGTTGCAATATACACTAAAATTTCCACAGAAATAATTAATATAGTAAAAAAAAAGTTTGCCAGGTCAGCAAGTTCTAATTTATAAATAAAAATCAAATCCTTACAAACCTATAAAACAAATGCTGAATCTTTCTGTAAAACGGTTCAGTCTCTGGCTTGTGAGAGATGAGCCTTAATTCGGCCATTGCATAGCATGACCAGCTTGACGACTCACTCTCACCATTACACTGGAGGAAGAAACCCAATGATTTCTGTTGTTGGCGATCGGGCGAAGGTGCTTGTCGTGGCATAACCATAATCTTCCAAGGTAGATTCCGTACATAACATGGTGGTGATAATACAGAATCCTTGAGGTTTCTGAAATTTTGTACTGTAAATCGGAAGGTTGCTTCCGATCTTGCCTCATCATCTTCCATTTCAACATCTAAGCATGGCAGCTGTAATGAAATAGCACTAGTTAATACGTCTCTGAACTATAATGTTATTATATGAGATGCTTAAAAAGGCTTATATAAGATAAAATGTCTTATTTGTGTCGATTTCTTATTAATATTAAAACATAATAATTATTTCCCAAATCACCACATTTATAAACAAAATCGGTTATAATAACGTCGTATTAGAAATGAGTTGAATTTTACTATGTTAAAGTCGAATGAAGGTTTCAGTCAAATCAACATTCTGATTGAATGTTACATATATGAAAGTTACGGCGGATACAGCATATTCTGCATTAGCGACAGCTAGATTAATGGAGTGAGTCATTTTTATTTAATCAATAATCACTATAAAATTCCTATAGTATACATAAAACCTAAAGTTAAAAATATTTCAATATCAAAAAAACTATTATCAAAGATGTTCTATATATTTCAGAAAATCATTTTCTGAAGAGAAATTAATAAGACGTGCAAGACTTTATTAGAGTTGGACCATAATAATGTGATAACCAACCTAAGCTAACCTACTGAAATAGTGTATTGAGAAACTTTTGATACAGGGAGAAGATTATAATATAGTACCTGAGCACACTCCACACTTTTTTTGCATATTTTGTGATGAGACCCAATAGTGGATTCACTTCTAATATTTTGTATCTATAATATTCACTGCTTCCTTCTTCTCCCTAAATTGCTTTGAATACCCTTCCAAAAGTTTAATCATAGCCTTTAGGTGTGAGACAGATATCTTCTGGAAGAGGATAAGCCACTCCCATGAGATCCAAAGGTGTGCCTGCCTAACTGTGAAATTGTCACATATAGAAAAATATAAATAGTAAATTGGGTTCCTACTTACAGGCATATCAGTTGATGAGGTCTCCTGGTTTTTCATAACATCGTTCATAACTACACCACCATTAGGCCCTTTTATTAGATCGTCCACCCAAATCTTGTCTGTAGCAGTATCTACAGTTTCCACTTAAAATAATTGTTTTTTAGATTAGTTTCAGTAAATAATAAAGATATACTTTTAACTTA
Organism: Morpho deidamia; assembly: GCA_947086505.1. Taxonomy (NCBI): domain Eukaryota; kingdom Metazoa; phylum Arthropoda; class Insecta; order Lepidoptera; family Nymphalidae; genus Morpho; species Morpho deidamia. Next base: position 7,967,278 of record CAMTZC010000007.1, on the reverse strand, counting down.
TAATACCACCTACTTGTTTTTAGTTAATTAAAATGTCATTTAATTAAAGTATAATCAATTCATCTATCTACAGGCAAAATATTTCATCCATTGTTGTTTCAATGACAGTAATTTTGAAATTTTATGACAAATTGACAAACACTTCATTATACAAACTCTTTTTCAATCAAAATTTGTAAAACTTTAAATTACTGGCAAGTTAATCTGTTTACAATCTGTATAAAATGAATCATTAAAATGTTTGTACACACATAACTTCCAAATGATAATCTTTATGTGTATGTATTGTCACAAAAAGGTTTGTACGAAAAATATTACACAAAACAGAAAAAAACTTATTTTTCGTCTATAATCTACATATGCTTTTATTCTTAATGGCCATCAAATTCAATTCAAATTCAAAATATTCTTTATTCAAGTAAACTTGGAAACAAGTGCTTTTGAATCGTCAACATCTACTGCTGGTTCGGAAAGCTGTTCCTACCGAGAAGAATTAGCAAGAAACTCGGCGGTTGCTCTTTTCAAACAATAATTCTTATCACTAATTACATATAGTTATTAATGTCTTGTACGGGGTTGAAGAGAAGCTATATCCATGCATTCTTATCGTCTAGGTAATCTTCAAAAGTATAATAGGCTTTCTGAATTAGCCTTTTTTAAATAGTATTTTTAAATTGCTGTAATGGTCATCAACTACCTATTCCTTGTAGGTTGTACTGTGGTGTACAGCTAGTTAGAATAATGTCATAAATGTAATATATATATTTTGCAAATTGATGTATGCAAAATATGTCCAATTTATATGGCATAATCAAATTTATAAAGTATGTGCAGTCAACCATTGCTATAAGATGTAAAGATTCAACATATTTACATCCTGCTACATACTGCTGTAGGGACACAGCAGTATTTTTAGCATTAGACAATTAACTTAAATCATTAATTCTATAAACTTTAAAATTAATAAGATTCATTTTATAATAGAGATGAAGAGTGAGAAAGAACCAATCTGACAAAATCCAGACCTATTAAATTGAAAAAGTTTAATACTAAATAAACAAAAATAAAAAGCAATTTAAAAAATTATTTAAAGACATCATGAAGAATAAAAAGTCACAAAATCAATATTAAGAGAAAGCTTTTTGATACCTGCCTGCTACCCATACTGACATACGGCTGCCAAACTTGGGCTCTGACACAAAAACTCCAAATTAAACTAAGAATGCTCAGAGAAGCATAGAAAGGAGCATCCTCGGATACAAAAGAAAAGATAAGAAGCGTGCATCTGACCTACGCAAGATCACCAAATTCGAGGATATCAATATGAAATGTAAGACATTAAAGTGGAGATGTACTGGTCATATGATGAGGCAACCAGTGGATAGGTGGGCTAGAAAAATTACAGAATGGGCACCACAGTATCATTTTAAAAGGAAAAGAGGTCGACAGCTCAAAAGAAGGGCTGACGACCTCCGCGGAATTGCTGGCGCTCTGTGGATGAAAACGGCGAGAGATAAGGACGAGTGGAAGAGGTTGGAGGAGGCCTATGTGTCTATGACATACTGATGTGCGACTTACCAAAAATCTAGATCATATATTTTACAGTAAGTTTAATCAGTAATAAAGGCTTATTATTATTATTATTATTATTGAACAAAAATACAACAAAAAAAATTTACTATTTGATATTTGATGCTTAACTCTTGGAATGATTATCACTGAACATCTTAAGACTTTAGAATCTATTTATTTTTTACAATTAGGCTGTGTGGTATCTGGCAGATTAGAATAGACCACCCTCCTTTCTTACCGAGGTGTCGTAAGAGGCGATTAAGGTAAATGCCGTGTGGTATCCGGCTGGATAGAATAGACCACCCTCATTTCTTACCGAGGTGTCGTAAAGGCGACTAAGGTAAGTTGACATCACGCAGGCGGCCGGTCGTAAAATACGTAGCCAATCATATGACAACATATTTGTAACATGTTGTGCCTACCCCACTTAAAGTGGGATAAGGGCAGGAGGATTATTTCTTACAATTCTATAATTACAAATATTCTCGAATAACATCAGATATTTTTAAAAGAACCATAATCGGAACACTTGTTGTATCAAGTTGTGACTAGCATGATACTAGCCATTTCTTATCACTACAGAATGAAGTATCATTTATTTACCAAATGTGCTTGAAATGGAAAACTGGCACGGTTTTCAAATGGCATTCTCTTATTAATTTGATAAGAAAATTTTAAAATATTCTCTCAATATAGATATAGATAGGGCTAGCTATTAAAGCAGTTCTCATACTTTATAACTTTCATTATTCATTAAGAAACTTCAAAAAGAAAGTCTACATTAAGTAGAAACCAATAACTTCTAATATCATTTCTAAAAACTTGGCTACTGAAACTAAGAGACAAAAATTCTATGACTAATATTTCCCATATTCTATTCATGTCCAATTTTTAGTGATACTTAAAAAGCTACATTTTTAATACAATAACACTTATCTTAAGAACTACAGTGATACCACTTAATCTGTGAATAAATCATAAGTACAAAAAATACTGACATATTTATACATACAGGCATAAATATAACTGTAGAGATTATATTTGCAACATAATTTCTACATATTAGGTTCGAATTAAACACAAGAACTCATGAGTGATATTTTATTTAATATCAAATTGTGCAAGGTGTTGTGGAATTGGATTGTGGAAAATCATACAATGACCATTAAATAATAATCTGGTTTTATAGTGTGGTGATTTTATATTAGGGCAATTAAGTTACATTTTATATTCCAAAATATGTTGTATGAGCTATTACAATTATTATTTTAAAAATTCTTCACTCTATATTTAACATTGCCCATCAAATGATAAGTAAGAAATATACACTAAAATGGTTCACTTATTGACATCTTTACCTAAACAATAACTTTCTGTGAATTTTCTTATTACTGAAAATGTAATCTGTATATTTTGCAGTATAGTACTACTTATTGTTGTCTTTATTATAAACAAGAATAAACGATTCTAGCTCTCTTAAAATACAATTAATGGACTTGCTTTATGGATATCACATCAACTTCAAAACATACAACAAAAGTTAGATGAAATAATTTTGTCACTTTATAATTACTCAATTTTAAACTCAATAATTATTTTAATTACTCAAATATCAACACAACTCACCCAAACCATCAATTGAATACAACAGTAATTGACAAAACAAAGCATTCTAAATATAGATTTTTAACAACTTGCACTTTTTAACAAAATATGTGAATTTATTATACCATACATTATCAATACTTTTTTAACTTATGAATCAGATTTAATCACAGATGGATATATAGGTGTAATAGAAAAATGACAATGTAATTTTCACTTTATAATGATTGAGGTTAGGCACACAAATTCGATTGAAATATTCTCAATAAGCTGTGCACAAATGATGCTAAACACCTGATGTCACGATGTCATAACAAATAAGTCAATTAGGCTAGTTTCGTGTCAATGAACGTTAGAAAACAATATGTTACAAAGACGAGTTCGAAGCGCTAATATAATACAATTTGAGTTAATAATATATCGCCTAAAAAATATAAATATCTAAACTTACCGTCTTGGGTTTCCATTTCCTCAACTTGGTTTACATTAGGGTCGTGCTGCTGCCTGTCAGGTGCAGGCGTGTGATTCATGTTATCCGGGCGCGCCACCGGGGACTGTCGCCCACAACTCTTAGATATTTCCTGAATAAATTCTTCACTTTAACAAACAATCAATTGCCACAGTACTTAAATTCCAATGATTCCGCTTTACGTACCTTTAACGCCACGGGATTGCTCCCTTTGGACTTGCTAAAGATTCGCTGAACGAATTTCAACGGACCCTTTTCATCGACACGAGCACCCTGCGCACCCGGGGTCTTACTTTTCTTGGAGGATAAGGTGTTAATTTTTAAAGAGTGTTTACTAGCGGCGCGGCCGATGTCTGCAATTTTCAACACAAGGACCCGATAGTAGTATACGCTATTAGCACATTCCGACTCTTGTAATCATTGCCAGACTAACTTAATTAACATATTATAACGCTAAAATACAAAATTTCACTATCGTATTCGACTTATTATATATTTTCGCAAAATAAACAAAATGGTGGATGTCTAATTTAATTTCTGGCTTCGAATGTGTGGCCCGGTTTGATAGACGAATGCACCATTTTATCATTCTCTCACATTCACTGTAGGGATGTACTCATACCAAATATCGGTTTTTGTTTACGACTTATTTATCGGAAACGAAGATAGGTACTTCACTTTGAAAAGTAATTTGTAGCAGTCTATAATTTGTACTACATATAAAGATCTATTTCTGTCAATAGTTTTAAAGAAAAATAAAATCAAAAGACTTGAACCCATGCCGCTAATAAGAAAATGCTGTCAAACAGGAATGTGACATTGAGTGTGCGAAAATCGATTAATAAATAATCGTTTTTCCTCCTTCAAAATAAATTTATTTAAAAAAACCGATTAACTCAAAACGAAAATAACGATTATAATAATCGTTTTTTTTCTGACTATTTGAAAATTGCCTTTTCGATATTAATAATTAATTAGAATAAAGACTAACTGAAATAGACAAGTACGAATAAAAACATAATAGAGCGATGTTTCTGAAATTCGATTAATGTGTAGTAATATGGCTACATTGGATGATTGGATTCATCCAACAACGTACATGTTGTCTATGGTACATTTAAAAATGAAGAAATATATATAGGTTAATTAATTTAATCGAAATTTAAAATCGTTTAATACTGTTTTGAAAATCGATTATTACAAAAACGTATTTATAAAATAGAACATAGATACACTATAAGAATAGAAGCATTTTCAATTTTCATTATGTACAAACTACAATGTAATCTTTGAATAGAAGTAAAAAATACAAAAATCTTAATAATATGAGAGCAGTAAAGTCTTTAGTTTTATTGCACATTTCCGTTTAAGTTTAAACATAATACTAACAATTTTTAGTATTGGAATGATTTCACAAATTTAATTAAATATAACGATGTTTTCAACGAATCATAAAACAATATTTGTGCTGGATCACACTCCATATTTCGGGATATCTTCTGATAATCCCATTGATTTCGATGTTTCAAAAAATCGGGGCCCAGGTTATGTGTCTTTGCCACCAGTTTGTAAATCTTTGTGGACCTGCAGTGTTGAAGCAGCAGTTGAGTACTGTCGTATAGTCTGGGATTTATTTCCAGAAGGAAAATTGGTAAATATTTTTTTTCATTACAGAACTTTTTTCATTATTTTTTGCAATAAATTACCATACAAAACAATTAATACAGCTAACACAAATTATTTAGTATTTGTATGTATATAAAATAACATTGAAAACACTTGATATGTATTCAATATATTGGTAATTTTCCATGGTTTTTTTTAAGATGTAAAGAATAGAATGAGGAGTGTATTACTTTGTAAACTATAGTGGTTCTTACTTTTATACTATAATATAGTTGTAAAAGTGTTAAAAGAGATATAAAGCAAATATTCTTATTGTAATTTAACACAGCATACACAGCATATTGTATCTTTAGCTAATAACTGACCTGAGACTAATATTAAGATCATTGAGACAAGAAATAAAGAGCTAAAAGAAATATAGTGCCACTTTGATCAGAATCAGTATATCTCTTCTTTTCATTGAATGTTATTTCCAATTAAGTATTATTGTAGAGAATTAATATACCTTGGTAGGAAGCAACTGATGCAGTCAAAGATTATTTCTGACTTTTTTTGTTAAATATAAGATTGTTGTTATGAAAAAATACATATATTTGCTTATATATGTATATCATCATGTTTTAGGTCAGGTTTGTTGTGAGTGATTCTTCTGCTCACGTATTAAATAGCTGGGCTGTATCTCAACAAAATCTTACCCATGTGAGTACTTATTAAAAAAACAACAAAATTGTTTAATGAATATTAGGATAAATAAACTTGTTTTAAATACAGTTTATATGTAATCATTTTAGGAATATTCAAAATAATTGAAATAAAACTTAATGTATATACTTTTAGGTTTTGAATGGATTATCTTTAGTTGGTCCAGTTCGTCGTGGTGCTGGAGGTGATGTGGTAGGGCTTTGTGCAGCCATTGAATCTCTTGCAGAACCTTCTCCGACACAAATTGCTCGCACACCAACAGATAGACATTTGCAGAATCGGTAATAACATGAATTTATTGTAAATTTTAATTTGACACTGCAAGATGTAAGTTGCTTAATATGAACTTTTTTTGTAGTGGTCGTATAATTTGTATAACAAGTGCCAGAGACGATGATTCAATCCGGAGCCTTTCAGAGATTGCTCACAATAATTTGATCAAACAAAACAAGAAAGCATCGACACCATCACCACCTACAACAACTGATGCATCAACTAGCACACAGTATGTATTCTATACATAAAAGCAATAAAAAATGTCTCCATCTATTTCTATAAAAGGAAAGGTATTACTATTTTACCAAAGTTATGATGGCCATTATCATTAACAGTGCATAATTTTCACTGGTTGACAAGTTTGAGTCTCTGGTAAACATGATTGATTTTTTTATATTAAAACTTATTTCCCTGATTGATGTACAATTAAGAAACCCTGAAATTTCTGCGATAAGTAGAACCTAATAAGTAGAAATTCATATTGGAACATCATAGTGGTTATTAAGCCCTATGAAGTTAATGATTCATTTCTTAAAAATTCTCTGCTGATGTGCCATTTTAAAAAAAGATTACATATGTTATTTATTATATCAGGAGTTTCTGTGTTGCCTTGTGCAATAGACCACCTTTTTGTGATATAAATTTCCACTAAATAATGGTAACATTATTGTTTTGCAGGGCACTAGTTATACATTACTGTCATTTAGTAATAATCAATGTAACACCAGAAAAAGTAGATACAAGAGTTAACAATCAGGGGGTGACTGAGGCAAGTACACAATTTATTTTAATAACATTTATTATCAATACATATAATTAAATCATAGAGATGCTAAGTCTGTATGTGCAACATTTTTAATAGAAAATATATTCTTGAGGACAAGAGACACTTCTAAACCTAATACAACAGTTTTAAATTTTTTTTCTTTGTGCATTTCTAACCTTAGAACTGCTGATCTATATATGATAGTCGAAAGAATATTTTTAAGGATTGCAAACATGTAGCTTCATTCCCGAGAGAAAATGCATGTTTATGATAAGTATGACCTGATGCTACTGCCAGGATTGGTGCCAGACGAGGGAACTTCTCAATAGTTAACAGTAGGGATATTAAATTTTGTTAAAAGCTTTTTTAATTAAACTTGATAATTTATGTAATATATCAACAGTGTTTAATAAATGTACACACCACCATAAATATGTGGTGAACCACATGTTGTTGCAAATTTCGAATAATGTCTGGTCTATTAAAAGGTTCGAGAAGCAACTCGGATTGTTTAAGTGTAAATATATTGTACTAGTCTAATGTTTGAAATGTTTATTACTTTTAGATGGGTGGAGGCCTGATGGGAGTGGAAGTTATGGTATGCCGGGCGAGCGCCTTAGCCAATCTTTTAGGGCGTCTTGTATTGCCGCATTACAGGCTAGCCATTACCACTGTCACTGGTATTCCCATGAAGGTTAGAAAGTAAATTTTAAAAACTATTAATGTTGCCACATCTATAATAAAATTCCCCAATTAATTAAAAAAAACTTTTAAAAGGATGCTGGTATAGAAAGCCTACAATACTATCAGGAATTACATAAATGAAAAAAATGCGTCGATTTAGCCACCCTTCGACCTCGCATTGTACAACACAATGATAAAATGTATTTATATAAGAAGTAGATTTTGAAAAAAGCAACTGTCGAGTTCTTGCTGGTTCTTTCGTTTGTAGTAATTTTCTAAAACAGCATTAAAGTTTACTTACAATTCAATAGAACTTGTTCACTATTTACTTGAATAAAGAATATTTTGGATTTGAATTGCTATAGTCAATTTCAAGTCTTAACAATGTTTTGATAATTATAAATAGATATACAACGAATTTAATTTTGTGAGTGTGAGTGTCCAACAATAATAAGAGAGGGAAGATGAAAAAGAGAGAGATAGGTAGCCTAATTGAATATACGACAATTTATAGAATTAGGCGTTACTTTGCGAAGATCCATAATACAAAAGTAATAATAAAATTATTTTGCTATAATCCGCGATACAGTAAATAGAAAATATATATATAGTGTTTAATAAGTTAATCGCAAAGCTTTGCGATTTTGTCGTGGAGTCTTATCTCCTGATGATGCTTCGGTTGCGGGGTGAAACGATTGTTGAGTTTGTGATAGTGAACCTGTGTAGTGCTTGTGTATTGTGGTGGAAGTGGTGGAGGTTTGTGCATGTGTTTTTACGAATCCTGCACGTATCGGGTATGAAAATACTGATAGTCCACTATACATTAAACACTATATATATTTTCTATTTACTGTATCGCGGATTATAGCAAAATAATTTTATTATTACTTTTGAATATACGACTTAAATTCATTATTTTTCATAGAGCGGGTGAGTCATAGTTAGACCTGTGATTGCGTTTGTCCAACAATAATAAGAGAGGGAAGATGAAATACAGAGATAGGTAGCCTAATTTGCTCCATCTTTTTTTTTTGATGGACATTTTATATATTTTTAGTTAAAACTATATTACAGGAAGAACAAAATGCAAGTTCAAGTGCCAATTATGATGTAGAAATAATTCACTCTGCCGAAGCACACGCCGGACTTAGAGCGTTACAGACCGCTGCCGAATGTAATGAGTCGGTAAGTAACCTAAAGAAAAAAAAAGTATAATAGTTAAGTAACGACCTGTTATTTTACCACTGCGATGCATAGGCCTCATTTTCACTTATTTTTAACCTTTTGTTAAAAAAACCATGTTATTCTAATAATTTATATTTTACTTTAATATTTTTCAAGTTTATATTTTTGCTTTTCATTTTTATATCATTTGCATCAATTATTGTTTGAAGTTTTATGGAAATGTTGTGCGTACCTGTAATTTGTAAACATATAAGAAAGATGTTGTGTTGAATATTTATATTAGTTTATTAATGTATATGATTTCTAGTTGGTAAACCTTATCAATAAATAAAAAAGAAAAGGCTGCAACGTGGATGGGTGGGATATCCCCAAAATTCTCTACAGATATGCAAAACTACTTATGAATATAGTATTTAAAAAAATGTACCCAGACTCGAAGTAACAACAAGCGGTTTTTGGAAAATCTTGGCTCTCGGCGTGAATCGAACCCACGAAACACTGGTGAAGGCAGGGTAACTGCCAACTGCGCCACCGAGCAAGTTAAACCAGAACTTAACCAAAAACCGAAAGGGTCTATGACACATAGACTATCTTGTTATATATAGTGTGTGTCAAGTATATGATAATGTGTATAATTATGTAATTATTTTTATGTATTATTAAAAATATTAGCATTCTGCAGACCTCTAGATAAACTACTACTCATAACCGCGTTCACCCTGACTTTGCGTTTAAGTACGCCTAATAATTGATTTATTTGTTCTCTATTCCCGAATGAAAAACTGTTTTGTTTTTATCCTATATGTTACTTCGTGGTGTTAGCTTTAATTGTACCAATTTTGATCAATATCGGTCCAGCGTATTAGTGTGAGTGCGTAATATTCTCTTCCCTTTGCGTAAATTTTGCAATAAGGGGTCAAAGTTTTTGCGTCGCGTGCAGCTCGATGCTCGCGAACCTTAAAGGAGTTTACTATGTTAAGGTAGTGCTTCGATGGTGGACTCCAAGGGGCGCTGAGGGCGGTGCGGGCGGTTGTAACGGACCTTTATGGCGCGTGACCCCTGCTGATGTCGCATCACGACCTTCCGCTTGTCTTGTGAATTTCTTACTTAACGGACGATCCGTTACGCTAGAAGTACCCAGGTATTACTTCATCATCATCCTCCTGATCTTATTCCACTCTAAATGGGGTTGGTATAACATGTTACAAACATGTCACATGATTTGGCTACGTATTTTACGAGCGGCCGCCGACCTGACGTCACATTATTTCAGTCGTATTTTACGACTCCTCGATAAGAAAGAGGGTGGTCTATATTCTACTTAACCGGATACCACACGGTGGGTCAACTTACCTAAGTCGCCTTTTAAAACAGCTCGGTAGGAAATGAGGGTGGTCTATTCTCAGCCGGATACCACACGGCGTTACCCAGGTATTACTTATTTTTGACAATAGGTTGTTAGTCTGTGACAGACTCAACAGTCATGAAGGGCGAGCGTTAAAACATCATCGATGGTACGAAATGTTGAAAGTAGGATGCACAAGTTCTGCGTGCATCAGGAAGCGTCGTTTTAAGGGTGTCTCCAGTGCGGACGAACACCTTGGGGTACCGTGGAAACTATGTCATAATGGAAGAGTACTGAAGCATCGTCGAGGGTGCCAAATGCGCTGATGTTTCTTTCATCAAGAAACATCAGCGTAAGGATGATCAGATTACAACTTGGACGTCCTGGAGACTATACAATAGTGCAGGGCTATGTTAATCATAAATCTGTTGAAGAGTGCGGTGGGATGGCATGACCGACATGGCATGGCATGCTTTATACACATTAGCTTTGCATGCATTCGCTTAACCCTCGCGGATTATAGCAAAGTGGTTCTGTTATAGTTTCTGTAATATGGAATTCCGCAAAGTAACGCCTGCTTCTATAAATCATTTAATAACAGTCAACAAGATTATTTCGTGTTTGTATTATGTTCATGTTTTGTTTCATTGTTTTAAGGAAAGGTGGGGGTAGGTCGGCGTCGCATGTGTTAGCAGCACAAGGCGGAGAGCTTTGGATAGGAGCGTTGGGCGGTCGTACTCCCTACGAAGACCCGCCAGCGTTATCCGAAGGTGCTGGTGGCCGAGTCACAGACTATAGGTACACTATGCAAATAAACTTTTTTAAGTAATTTTGAAGCTAGAAAATTAAGTAAGATTGTTGCTCTTACCGAGAAGAACCGCAAAAAACTCTGGTCAAACATTTAAAACGGAGTTTTACATTACATTATTAAACTCCAAACAGATCAAATTCAAATTTCTCATTCGAGTTAGCTTTTACAAGCATTAAAGAGTTGACAAATTACAATGAGGCTACCATTGGTTCACAAAGGTGCTCATACCCCCTCAAGTATTGCACTAAGTTTTAGTAAAAATCGTACTAAAATCCGTTCAGTACATTTTAAGAAAATCGACATACAGACAGACAGCTTTTGGGGACTTTATTTTATAATGACTAGAGAGAATATATATATTTTTAATCAAATAAACTAACATTCAACGCTTCAAATAAACTCACATCAAATAAACTTACATACAAATCCAAGGTATTATTGTTTACATAATTTTCTATAATATAAAACGATATGGGAATAATGTTAATTAATGTCTTTAATGTCTTTAATGTTCTTTATGCTAAGATTTAGCATATTCTTGACTCCTAATTTAAACCTGTATAAATGAAAATCCTTGACGCTGATCGGTGCTTTCAGCTCTGAAAACATCAAGCGTTTGATTACGATTTTTAGATTTTTACGAATTACTATGAATATTTCTACTTTTTTTTGCTCCTTTAGATGTACGGAATCACGTAATCTCTTGGGGCATCCGTAGTCTAGACATTCTTACGAATTCTTAAAATCATGCCAAATTTCCAAATTTATTTTTGACTGGCCCGTTGGTGCAGTGGGTAGTGGCCCTGCCTTCAGCTCAACGGGTCGTGGGTTCGATTCTCGGCAAGGGCCAACATTTTCTATAAACAATTTGTTGGTTCTTCAAGATTGGGTGTATATATATCGGCGCAAACGTGGTGTTGCAATCCCACTATTGTAGCAGTCGCGTTGTCAACCCCACCTTGTCGTAGATTATAAATAACGGAGCATTGTCGTGGGAGGGATTATTCATTTGTGAATACTTGTAGTGTAAAGTTCGATTTTGTGTTATCATAAAGCTAGTGAAGTCATTGTTTACCATTGTATAAATAAATTAACTAATAATATAATAAAATGGATAATGAAGACAATGTGGATTATGACTGCCCTGGATCTCCGATTCTTACATATGTGTATGTATTTAAAATTATATATGTTGTATATTTACCAGTTGTCTGTCACCGATAACAAAAGTATAAAGTTACTTTCTTTGGGGGTGGATGACCGTGTGTGTAAGTGTCCCATATATCTATCTATCAATTTTAGAATAAAAGAATTTGGGGCGTTAATGCTACAAAACAAGTTGCATCCACTCCGTGGTTCAGGTGCGAACGCTCGAGCGCGGGCGAGATTACAGAGACATACAACATACTGGCCGCTGACGATATCGTCTACGCTCATATTTAATTTAGGTTCGGTAAGTATGTCTTTTACGTAATTCTATACTTATAAAAAAGTATTAGTATTAGTATATATATAAAGTATTAGTAAATATGAAAAAGCTGTGATAGCCCAGCGGTGTGACTCTTTCGAGGGGAACGCGTGTTCAAACCCGGGCAGGCACCAATGAGTTTTTCTATTAAAAACTCATGTGTCTAATTGATAATTAAAATTTATCACACGCTTTTCGGTGAAGGAAAACATCGTGAGGAAACCTGCATATCTCTAGAGAATTCTGGAGATATGTGTAACCTACCAATCCGCATTGGAGCAGCGTGGTAGGTCTTAGCTCCAACCCTTCTCTCCAGAAACGGAGAGAGGAGGCCCTTTTCCCAGCAGTGGGATTGTAACAGGCCGCTACTTTATACTTCCTTTATACTATATAAATCCTTGTGATCCTTTATGAAAATTCGACTAAATATTAGAAATGTTGCATTCAAATTCAAAATTTTCTTTATTCAAGTAAACTTGTAAACAAATGCTTTTGAATCGTCAACATCTACTGCTGGTTCGGAAAGCTGTTCCTACTGAGAAGAACCAGCAAGAACTCGGCGGTTGCTCTTTTTTAAAGAATAATTCTTATTACTTGTTACATATAGTTATTGTCTAAGCTTGCGTATGATTGCGATTTGAGAATCATATTCGCACCATGATATGATCAAAGGTGACCACGGTGATCGTGCTGCTATTGCGATTTCTCTTGTGTACACAAATGTAGGCTTTATATGCGTAAGCAATGTACAGAATATAAGGACTACATTTATTTGTATAAGCAATCATTTTTTATTCAGTAATCGCTGAATTGCTAAAAGCGTAAATAGCAAAAAATGCTATCGGCTATTATTATTCAGCTATCACTGGAACAAGTTATTGTTATTACAAACAAACGTAATTCTTAAATCATATTCGATACGATCTTTATTTCTAGGTTATACTTTCAATTAGAATAGCGTAAAAGTGTCACATAACCTCGATACATATGATATAATGATAACATTTCTTAGTAATATTATTTTATTTTTTTATGGAATATCCATAATTTTGTATAGCAATAGCAGTTATCTAAAATTCAGTAGCAGATGATGAGTGAATCATATCATGATCACTAAGTGATTGGTGATTCTGTCCATCCCTATTGATGTCCTGTACAGGGTCGAAGAGTAGCTATATCCACGCATTCTTATCGTCTGAGTCATGCTCAATAGTATAGGCTTTCTGTATTAGTCATTTTTAATAGTGTTTTTAAACTGCTGTAATGGTAAAGTTAAAGTAGATTGCGGAATTTTATTATAAAATATTATACCCAAACCCACAAACGACTTATGTACTTTTGCAAGGCGCACAGGAGAAACCGACATACGGTTCCTACCTTGTCTATTATATACAACGCAAATCTTTTTATAATTATGTATATTCTTATGTACAAAAATTAAACCTTAAACCTTACCATTTTAATAAAATAAAAGTAAAGTAACGGGTTGCTACTATCCCACTGCTGGGAATAGGTCTCCCGTCTCCATTTTTGGAGAGAAGGATTGGAGCTAAGACCTACCATGCTGCCCCAATGCAGATTTGTAGGTTACACATATCCCCTAAATTTTCTAGAGATATGCAGGTTTCCTCACCATGTCTTCCTTCGCCGAAAAGCGTATGATAAATAATAATTCGCAATTGGACACATAAGTTTTAATATAAAAACCTCATTGGTGCCTGTCCGTGGTTTGAAGTAATGATTATCTCTAGCAAATCGCACGGTCTCACCGCTAGGCTATCACACCATTTTAATAATTTTTATAATATACTGTACATATAGAATAGAAGAAATAATAAAAGCGAAATAGTTTCGTCTCATTTTATTTTCATTTCCGCTTCAAATTAAAAGCAGTTTAAGTTCGGCTGTATTCCGTAGATTTGTCCCTTTTCAATGCGCTTTTGCATTTCGAATTAATCTATCTATCCATTGATTAATCTTCTTGCCGTATCTTCACTAACTTTTCTTATTGTGAAAATACTTTCTCTAGAAAACACACTCAAAACATACAAATATATTGTATTACCTGATTTTGTTAGTGTAAAACGTAGAAAATATATTGTAACCTGATTTGTTTGTATAAAACGTACTTTTTTACTAAATTCTATATATTATACGAATTTACCATTCATTTACTGCATATATAATACACTACATATATATAATATATATGTTGTAAATGAATTGTAAATTATGGTAATCGTAGTAATAAGTGGTAATAATGGTTAATTAAAACATATTATGTCTTTACGCCGTGTGGTATCCGGCAGAATAGAATAGACCGCCCTCCTTTCTTACCGAGGTGTCGTAAGAGGCGACTAAGGTAAGTTGACGTCAGGCAGGCGGCCGGTCGTAAAATACGTAGTCAAATCATGTGACAACATGTTGTTTCGACCCCACTTAGAGCGGGATAAGGTCAGGAGAATGATGATAATAAGACATATTATGTCTTCACTAAATCGGGTCAGCTCAGCAAACAAATTGGGTTCCGTTTGCAGGTGATGGAACCATTGACTCGGTTAGTAGTCCAGGAGTCGTTAACTGAAGATGAGGTGGACTCTTGCCGCGGCGTGCTGCTGTCTCTTCTTGGAATGGAGTCGCGTCACGAATTCCCTTCATCTCAACTGCCTTCGAACTTACGGTACTGTCTAATTTTTAGATTACTTATTAGATATTACTAACACTTGTGACTATTTACGCATCAACTTAAGCTGTTAAGAGTACCCGCAATAATGCTATTTTTATTTTCGCCTATTTCAAAAAGAAAGAGGGTTTTTATACTATATAGTATCCCCAATGTATAAACTTTAATTGTGCCCAATATCATTTCAGCATGTTCAGCTGATTTATCAGGAAATAGTACCAGGTAGTATAAGCTATTTAAAATTTATATATTGAAGAATATTTAACAAATGAATTAGTCTGATGAGTAAATATTTATTTGATGAAGTGATGCAAAATGTGAACTTATTAAGAAAGGTGTTAGATTTTCTATTAGCTAAAGCGGAAATAGTTTTTTTGATATTTGGGAATAAATATGAATTCAAGCTTATACCGACTTCAGTAGTTTGTGTATTATTTATCATATTTGTTAAGAAGTACCGTCGAATGGCCTAGGTGTTGGAATGAATAGTCTAGGTCTAATGGATAGGTGGTATACGGGATAGTTATTGAACGTTATTCTAGTTAACAAGTTAAAATGCTTATAAATAAAAGCTTTTAACAAATGACGTCTCTACTGTTAACCGTTGAAGAGTTCCCTTGTCTGCAGCCAATCGTGACACCAGCATCAGATCAAAATATTCATTATTGCACATACAGTATTATATAAAAAAAGAAAGAAGAATAAATAAATAAATAGATAGCATATGTACAAAGGCGGACTTATCCCTTAAAGTGATCTCTTTCAGTCAACCGTCAGTAACAGAAAGAAAAGGTCAAGTAAAATATGGATAATGAAAAAAAGAAGGAAGAAAAAGAAAAATAACGAAACACTATATACATAGATTAATGTTGAAAAAGATGCAATATAAATAATAGTGCATATTTGAATTTATTAAAATTTAACTATTTAATTTATAAATTAATTTTTGGTAAAATGAGTAGATGATGTAGATGCTACTAAATTTAATTTAAATTTCTTGAGACAAATATTTTATTTTATTTTCTTTATTCAAGTAAACTTGTAAACAAGTGCTTTTGATTCGTCGACATCTACTGCTGATTCGGAAAGCTGTTCCTACCGAAAAGAACCATCAAGAAATTTGGCGGTTGCTCTTTTCAAAGAATAATTCTTATAACTAGTTACATATAGTTATTAATGTCTTGTACAGGGTGGAAGAGTAGCCATATCCACGCACCCTTATCGTCTAAGTAATCCTCAATAGTATAGTAGGTATTTTTCTGTATTAGCCTTTTTTAATAGTGCATGCTTATCATAAACATGCATTGTCATCGAGACTGAACCATTGAAATTTATTTATTTTGGAACAATAACATTTTTTCTTTTACAATGGTAGCGATGACAATGCAAAAGTTATCTATGTTAGTTATGTTATATAATGCAATGCTTCTGCATGTAAATATGCATAATGCTTTGCATTATATAAGATTTTAGCTCAATCGGACACCAGGAAGTATGTCAAATTTAAACTTGCAAGATTCCACCTTCACATATAGTAACCGGCAATAAATAATGCACATCGAGAACTTGGAACGAAACAATCGGCCAATTCAGTTTCGTAGAGCGTTGTCACTGTCACACATTGGTTGGTCAGTCTGTGCGACAGAGACAATGCTCTATGAAGCAGAATCCAGCCCATGTCTCTCTCTGAGCCTCGATGTGCATTATTTATTGCCGCGTTCTATACATATATTGCAAGTTAAATAAAAGCTTTTAATAAGAAAAAACTTCTTTCAGAGGAAAATCTTCAGGTCGACGTGAAGAGCAATGGCGTCAAGTGTGGGGCGAATTGGAAGCTCTCATACGCGCTCATTCGGCTTCGCCCGCGCATCGCGCCCTATTACGTACCTTATTAGAATGCAGATCGCATAATAACCATAACACTGATGGTGAGTATGTCATACATTTGTTAGGAATACCACATGAGAGCTTTGAACCACAGGGACGTTTCAACAGAAACGCGATTTTACTGCTATTCGATTCTACTATTCCCTAGGGACTAAATTACTCAGCCACGAGTATTTTTTTTTAAATTTATTTATTTAAATTTCACAATTGCATTATAAATGAAATCAACAGATATCTATTGATGCTCGCACTAGGTCGCCCTGTACCGCGAGCATCAACCTTCCCAATCAGTATAAAAAAAAATCAATAAATATTAAAATACAAATAAATTGTTACAATTGCGAATTAGTTTTTATCATGCAATAATATAAAATTAAGGAAATTGTTGCTATAAGCCAGATATAATACTTATATCCGAATCATGATAACAAAAATTTCGTATATGTGTGCGAGATTGCGTTTGTGTTGCGAGCCCGGAGTGTGAGTATTTGATTGTGAGAGAAGGAGAGAGAGAGAGAGTGTGAGTGAGTGTAATGTAGTTGTGTGTGTACCTTGATACACGAGCGCATAAGAAATTTATTTTTAGGAGGTCCTCAGTTTCGGAATACGTTTTTTCTTTTAGCCAATTTGTAAGAATACTTTTAACCCTTAATAATGAAAGTGAATAAATATCTATTTCACGATTAATTTTATTATACAATAAATTTAATCGTAAAATAGATATTTACATGAGCGCGAGAGTACAATACGCATGCGCGTCAAAGTAAAATATGTTACATTTGAAACTACTGTTTACTGTTTAGTTTTATGGCTCTGAGATCTTAGCCTAATATATTTATGCCCGGACGCACTAATGAGGAATTTTCTCTGATGATTGTATTGTATCCGCCGTGTGGTGTCCGGCTGAGTAGAATAAACCACCCTCATTTCTTACCGAAATGTCGTAAAAGGCGACTAAGGTAAGTTGACGTCAGGCAGGCGGCCGGTCGTAAAATACGTAGCCAAATTATTTGACAACATGTGCAGACTTAGAGTGAGATAAGGGCAGGAGGATGATGAGGATGATGATGATTTTATTGTATTGTAAAAACGAAGTTCATTATAAAAAAAGTAAAGTGCTGGGCATAGGCCTCCTCTCTCCGTTTTTTGGAGAGAAGGGTTGCTACAACCTACCACTCTGCTTCAATGCGGATTGGTAGGTTACACATATCCCTAGACTTCTCTTGAGCTATGCAGGTTTCCTCACGATGTTTTCCTTCATCGAAAAGCATGCGATAAATTGCAATTATCAATTAGACACATAAGTTTTAATGAAAAAACTCATTGACGCCTGCTCGAGGTTTGAACCCATGATCGTCTCTAGAGAGTCACACGGTCTCACCGCTGGGCTATTACAGCTAAGTTCATTATAATCATCATCATTTATATAAGTAAATTTTTATTTATGTAAGTCAAAAATTATTTTGTATATCTGAGCAGTTTCAACGACCACGAAGTATCGCTCATTATATTTGCCAGTTAAAAGATGTTTGTCTAAATAATAAAATGTCATACAATAAATTACTGTGGGTTACCTAATATTTTATTTCGTGACTGAAATCAACGCAGACAAGGACAAAAGTTAGTAAATAAAAGACATGCTTAGCTAAATACTATCACTCGGTTAAATTTAGACTAGTGTGATATTTACATTCTCGTTTTGCATTTATGTCTTGTAATAACTGGTTTGTCGACACTTTTAACCTTCAACCGCTTTTTAGGTTCTTTAGTATTCAATACATATAGTTCCAAATTTATTCGGGGCTTTTTGTCCTTAGATGATCGTAAGATTGATAATATTATATTAATAATAATACAATGTTTTTTCCCTGTTCCTGAAGGAAAAACGGATTTTTAACATATACTTTGTTCCGTTGTATAAGATTTAATTGTACCAACAGTGGTTTAGCCCTAAAAGAACAACAGACAGACAGAAATATTTCCGAATTTATTATTTATTATTAGTAGGGATTATAATATCTTCAAAATTTTTTGCAAGAACAATACAACGTAAAGTATAAAAGTAAAGTAGCGGCCTATTACAATCCCACTGCTGGGAATAGTCCTCTCTCCGTTTCGGGCGAGAAGTTTTGAAGCTAAGACCTATCACGCTGCTCCAATGCGGATTGGTAGGTTACACATATCTCCAGGAATCTCTAGAGATATGCAGGTTTCCTCACGATGTTTTCCTTCACCGAAAAGCTTGTGATAAATTGCAATTCTCAATTAGACACATAAGCTTTAATAGAAAAACTCACTGGTCCGGGGTTTGAACACGTGGCCCCCTCGAAAGATCGCACATCTCACCGCTGTGCTATCACAGCTTAATACAATTATCAATACAACGTAAAACGAAAATATAATATATCGTTGTGTGGCAAATATTAATATTAAAGCGTGCGATATATTTTATCTTTAAATCTAAAACATTATGTTAAAGAAACAAACACATTTAGATTGCCGTCGATTTTAAATATAACAAACAGTTGTAGTGCTTGTGTATTGTGATGGAGGTTTGTGCATGTGTTTTTACGAATCCTGCACGTATCGGGTATATATATTTTCTTTTTACTGTATCGCGGATTATAGCAAAATAATTTTACTATTACTTTTGTATTTTATTCATATCTCTCATATGTTAATTTTAGGAGACTCACGGGCGACAGTGATAAGGGCAACGACAGACTCACCTCTATCGCCGGTAGGGACTGGCAACGGGAATAGTAATAGTGATGTGTGGGCTCCGCGGAACGTTCTGGACGCCTTACTGGGAGCGCCCCGGCCTTCGCGGCGGGCGGACTTTGCGGGGCGGATGGCTGCTGGCAACCGCGTAGCAACACTTTATCAACATTTACAGCAAGATGTGGAAGCGCCACATTAACAATCACTAGTGACGTCATATCGACTGTGAACTGGCAAATTGTCTTATCTTATTTTTGACAACTTTTCAGGAAGAAGAAAGATTGTGATTATTAATACATTCGCATTCATTTTTAAGTAACAGCCTGTTACTATGCCCACTGCTGGGCTAAGGCCTCCTCTCTCCGTTTTTGGAGAGAAGGATTGGAGCTAAGACCTACCACGCTGCTCCAATGCGGATTGGTAGGTTACACATATCCCTAGAATTCTCTAGGAGATATGCAGGTTTCCTCACGATGTTTTCCTTCACCGAAAAGCGTGTGATAAATTGCAATTATCAATTAGACACATAAGTTTTAATAGAAAAACCCATTGGTGCCTGCCCGGGTTTGAACCTATGTCGTCTCTAGAGAGTCGCACGGTCTCACCGCTAGGCTATCACAGCGTTATTCATTTTTATGTAATAGAAAAACAGTTGGCTTTAAATATGTTTATTTATTTACAAATTTCTTAGTACATAATCCATGTTGATACTGTAAATAATGGGCAGTAGCACGCAGTGCTGTTAAAAGTGATTTGGATTAAAATTGAGATAGGACGTATTGCCGGTTCACAGTCGATATGCAGTATTGGTTTTTGAACAGAGTATGTATGATATATCGACTGTGAATCGGCAATAATCTCTAATTTTAAACCAAATCACTTTAACGGCATTGGGGACTACTGCCCATCATTTGCCGTATCAACATGTATCTACTAGAAAATTTGTAAATAAATAAACATATTTAAAGTCAACTGTTTTACAATTACATTCCAATTATTGCGATTATTAATAACGTTTTTTCTTCTTCCTGAAAAGTCGTCAAAAATAAGATAGGACGATTTGCCAGTTCAAACTCGATACGTCAATGAAATATTCAATAACAAGTTATGTTACTGAATGAACTGTCGAATGTAGCATAAGGCGTAAATATAAAATATTTTTTTCTAATTCATAATTGTTTCAATTCAGCATCTTATACATAATATTGTATAAGGAAGTATATAGGTTACTGAAGGCTTAAGAAAGGAAAAAACGATGTTAAAAAGAATAAAATTTGTCAACACGAGGGTAGACTAAAAAAAAATTTAATCAATAGAAGTCTACTTTGACAGTTTTAATGTCAGTTGATCTTGCCCGCTTTCGTCCAGCGATTGCTTCGTTCAGTGTAATCCTACAAGTCTCATCTGCATTGAAAGTAGATTGTAAATCAATACTAATAATATAAATGCGAAACTTTGTCGGTCTGTTACACTTTTATGGCTAATCCGCTTGAGCAATGTTGAAGAAATTGATGCGATTGAAACTTACATATTTGGATAGCCACATATGACGAAAATTCCCTTTTCTTTCGAAAATAAAAAAAAACAAATATAAGTAATAATAAAATCATTGTACTATAGTCCGCGATAAAGTATTTTATTGTGAAGTTTTAGGTTAATTAGGTTAAATTTGTACTTCATGACATTCAAGCGCGTCTTACTTGAATCAAATCAAATCAAATCAAAATAATCTTTATTCAAGTAGGCTTTTTACAAGCACTTTGGAATTGTTGAGTCAATAATTAGATTTAATAAGCTACACTGGTTCGGAATGTTGCTCTTACCGAGAAGAACCAGCAAGAAACTCGGCGGTCAATCTTTTAAACATTTAAATTTACATTATTTGATTGCAGTCTCGTTTGAAGCTGAAAGGATTTTCAAATCCAAGCATTTTTATCATTCAAATAATCTTCAATTGTGTAATATGCCTTACGTATAGGCATAATTTTTACACTTAATTTAAACTTTTCTGTAGATAATTCTAATACAGATTGAGGAATTTTATTGTAAAAGCGAGTACTGAGACCAACGAATGAGTTGCTAACTCTGCTGAGTCGCGACGCAGGGATTACAAGCTTTTTGTGACCTCTGGTATATCTATGATACACATCGAATTTAGTTTGATACATATGAATATTTTTTCGTACGAAAATAATATATTGTGACGCTACTGTAAGTATGCCTATTTCCTTGAACTTTTCGCAAATTTCGAATGTTTTATGATTTGTCAATTCAATTTAAAATAATCTTTAAGTAAATTTTTGCAAGCACTTCTGAAGCGTCATGAATGAATAAGATTTAATGAAACTACTACTAGTTCAGAATGTTGCTCTTACCAAGACAAACCAGCAAGAGTGTCAAAGCTAGAATACCATTTGGAACATAATACTGCTACAAATATGATAATAATATAATAATGGGGTAGGTGAGTGAAAATGCGACATTATAAAATTAATATCTTATATTTGTTCAATAAAACTACATTGTGGGCCCGTGTGCCCGGCGCCCGGGTAACACGTCCTTTGTATTATCTTGTTGCATATAAACTCTGCGGGCAGACTGTGTCATAAGGCAATGGAGTGACGGCCTGCTCGGCCTCGTCAAGGCATCTGGTCCGGAGCTAGCGACGAAACAACCCCCCCCCCCTCCCCAGTACCCTCCCCTCGCCGCTCTGTACTTTACAATTATTGGAATGTCACGCGGGATGCGTACTTTCAATCATTAAACTTATTACAAACCTAAACACTAGGCCCTATCACGAGCCGCTCCGTAATAACGCTCGCGCAGTTTTACAATCTCATACTCTTAGAGCGCCCGGTGAGTCCGTCGAAACGCATCCGATATATTAATAATAATACCCTATAAAACTTACAAAATCGATCGGTCTTAAAACTTAACTCTAACATTAAAATTAAACGGAATTGAAAATAAATTACCTAGGTACAATATTTTAGTCTAAGAGCTATTTATAGGCGCACGAGGGGTGGGTGGGGTGCGCGGGTGTCAGTGCGTGGCTTCTCGCAACTTCTTGGTGACGGGCGCCGCGTCCGACACGTCGCCCAGTGAACTTTCCTCGGCCGAACTCGCTTCTTCTATTTGCCTGTGCCAATAACAAAATATTGATTTAAGATTATATATGATCTGAGGTAAGGGTAAACACTGCTAGAGATATGTAAAGTAGCGGCCCCTTACAATCCCACTACTGGGAATACGCCTCCTCTCTCCGTTTCTGGAGAGAAGGGATGGAGCTAACCCACGTTGCTCCATTGCGGATTGGTAGTAGACATATCTCCAGAATACTCTAGAGATATGCAGGTTTCCTCACGATGTTTTCCTTCACCGAAAAGCGTGTGATTAATTGCAATTATCAATTAGACACATGAGTTTTAATAGAAAAACTCATTGGTGCCTGCCCAGGTTTGAACTCGTGTTCCCCTCGTAAGAGTCGCTTGGTCTCACCGCTGGGCTATCACAGCTTGCTAGAGATATGAATGATGGTAATTATTCACAATAGGTGTTTTCTTTTTTATTTTATTATCATTATCCTCCCCCCTTATCCAATTCTAAGTGGATACCTTAGTCGTATTTTACGACACCTCTGAGAAAAAGAGGCTGGTATATTCTACTCAACCGGATACCACACGGCGGGTCGACTTAGTCGCCTTTTACGACACCTCGGTAAGAAATGTGGGTGGTCTATTCTACTCAACCGGATACCGCACAGGGGGGGTCGACTTACCTTATCGCCTTTTATGACACCCCAGTAAGAAGTGAGGATGGTGTATTCTACTCAGCCGGATACCACATGGCGGATCAACTTACCTTGGCCGTCTCTTACGACACCTCGGTAAGAAATGAGGTGGTCTATTCTACTTTCACAAATCTTTTGCTTACAGATTTTTCTCTGTCAAACTGCTAAGCGATTTGTCGGCTGTATGCCCTCCATTAATTAAACATAAATTAAATATTAAAAAAACAGAACTATATATAGTACCCGGCATTAAATAATGCACATCGATGTTTAGGACGAAACAACCGGCCAGTTCGATTTCGTAGAGCACTGTCACTGTCACACGGGGTGGTCAATGTGCGACAGAGACAATGCTTTATGAAGCAGAATCTAGTCGATTTCTCTCTCTAAGCCTCGATGTGCATTATTTATTGTCGGGTACTATAAGTTAGGTTGGTTTATTACCTTTTGGCGCGTGGCGTGCTGAGTGCGGAATCTGAGTTATCAGAGGGTGATGCGGGGGTGGCGGGTGATGCTCCTTTCGCGTCCATTGAGTCTTCTGTGCACGACGTTGTGTCGTCATTGACTGATTCCACTCCTAATTTGCCTGCAAAGATTAAATAAAGTTAAGAATAAATGAATGAAAATTAAGTCTTTATGAATTAAAATTAAGTCTTAGAAATATTGATGTAATAATTTATATAATGCAGCCCATAATACATTTGATCTGTTTGTAATCTTGCATCATAGAGTTCATGCAAAAATAAACCACATTATTTAATCATCGGTTATAATTAAGATCAAAATACCTTTAGGAGATATGTAGGCCTAATTGTTGACGTTTCCTATATGATACATTCTAAGAAAGCTATGTCCCTTTTAAAGTAAGTTTAAAAAGCGGTCTAATAACGACCTCTGAGGAAAGGCCTATTCTCTCCTTGGAAAAAATGATTTGAGCTTTTACTAGAGCTAATAATGATGTAAAAATAAGGTACATACAGAACACACATGTTATTTTTGCTTTGGAAAAAATAAGTATTTTATTGGGACTTTTTTGATTAAATTAAATTTTTAAATAAAATTTTTAAAGGTACATTTAGATTTTGATTAAATAAGGTACATATATTTTAATATTCTTAAATCTTATTCCAATAAAATTATAATAAAATAAGCATTTTGACTGGCCCATTGGCGCAGTGGGTAGTAACTCTTCCGCTTCACGGGTCGCGGGTTCGATTCCCGCCGAGGGCCAACATTTTCTATAAACAATTTGTTGTTTCTTCGAGCCTGGGTGTAGATTTGTATTTAAGTATCTATTTAAAATTATATATGTAGTATATCTACTTTTTTTAAGTTTAAGTTAAGACTTATGGAAAATTGCTTCTTATTTATTGAATAAGTCTAATGGAAAAATATTATCGTCGTTATAATAGCTTATATTTTCTTTATTATATAATATCTTTATAATTGAAATAACTCCTATTGGATCATCCTTGAGGTAATGGTGTTATTTTCATACTAACCTTTGACTCTGCCAAAAAGTTTGTAAAGACCTATTTAAACAAAGCATACTTATTTTGAGTTTAAATCTTGAAAGGATTATACGAAAATGTTGAATTTTATAAAAATCTTTTTTTAATTATTGTATTATCATGGCTGTTTTAGATGGAAATACGAATTTGGCGGTCGCCACCAATGTGGCTAAGATAATATTTTACATACCATTACCATTTGTAGAGGGTGGTTCTAGATTGCTTTCGTCGCTCGGTAATGGTGATCCGCCATTCGTGGGTGTGGTGAGTTTGGGTTCTTTGCCGAGTAATTCTGGCTGCATATCCGATACTATGTTGTGTGTCCATAATGCGAGTTCTACCATGTGGGGTGACCATTTTTTACCACAGCCGTTTTGTTCCTGTAAAACAAATCCAAGCATATTATAAGGTTCTAAATGAATGACGTTTAAATAGATATCATTTTACCCCGTTGACCCGACTGACTGGGCCGTTGGCGTAAGTGGCCCTGCCTTAAACTCCGCAAGTCGCGGGTTTGATTCCCACCGAGGGCAAACATTTTATAAATACAATATGTTGGTTCTTCGATTCTGGGTGTAATATATACTTAAGATTGTATTTAAAATAATATATGTATACTATCTGACCTGGCAAATGTTGTTTTGCCATGTAAATTATTTGTAGGGAATTTCTAGTGTACATTATAAAAAAAATTAGGTTACCCCAAAGTAAGTAACTTAATACTTGTATTATAGGGTGGTAGACAACTGTATACTTCTTATATAATTTGAAATACATACTTAAGTACAAATATACACCCAGGCTTGAAGAACTAACAAATTGTTTATATAAAATGTTGGCCCACGACGGGAATCGAACCTGCGACCCGCGGAGCTGAAGGCAGGCTCACTGCCCACTGCGCCAACGGGCCAGTCAAATTGCTTATTTTATTATAATTTTATTTGAATAAAACTAATAAGAATATTTTTAAAAAAGCCGTGTGGTATCCGGCAGAATAGAATAGACCACCCTCATTTCTTACCGAGGTGTTATAAACTATAAGGGCGACTAAGGCAAGTTGACGTCAGGCAGGCGGCCGGTCGTAAAATACGTAGCCAAATCATTACCAGCATGTTAACAACATGTTGTGCCGACCCCACTTAGAGAGGGGCAGGATAATGATATTAAGAATATTAAAATATATGTACCTTATTTAATCTATCACAGACGTTTCTAATATGTTTTACAAAATTGAGGTATTCCTTGGCAGTGTAATCACTTCCTTCCATTTCTGGGATTGCTTGTATACACTCGTCAGCCATGAACGGTGCTATTTCTGGACTGGCCGCCGCGAGGAGTGCGGACGCTGTGGTCGTGCCCACTCCCTTGAGGTTACTGAGAGCTGTCATCGCCGATTCTATGTTAGGCAACTTTTTGAAAGCCTTCTTTGTTTCTTGCATTACAGCTCTGGGCGTGTTCACTTTTATGAGATATGATAATTGTGGATAAAATTTCCCTCTCTGGAACAAGCATTTATATTGTTAAAAAGTCATAATTGAACAAAATAGTATCTTCATTATAAAAATGTTATCTCTTATACAACCAGATATAAGAACATAAGAATAGTTAAGAATATATAGTAAATATAACCCTTCTATATTAAATAGCCGGTTCTATACATTAACTATGAATACTACTCAAGATAGTATATAAAACTTGAGAATATACAGATTTCTATTAAAAAAACCGGATGACCTGGCAAACGTTGATTTGAAATATAAATTTTCTAGTGTACATTATAAAGAAATAAAGAAAAAATCCGAAAGGAGTGGGAATTATAGCACTCAGGGGTAAAGAAAATACTCGTAGATAATAACGGATTCTCAGACCTACTGAATTTTCTAAAATTTCATGAAAATCGGTCTAGCCGTTTCGGACGAGAATGGTAACTAACATTGTGACATGAGTTTTATATATAAGATGAGTAAACAGTCATCATCATTTCATGTCAATTAGATGAAATTTAATAATTTTATTTACCCACAATACATAAAAAATCATCTTTATTTTTATAGCAACCACATATATCAGAAATGATGCAGTTGATATTTGGTACACAAGAAAAAATAACTGAAATTAGTATCGCAAAAAATGAAACGCGGAAAGATTTTATCTTTCAAATATTTCTATTCTTTTTTATATTTTTACTGATGTCAGGTAGTGCTTGACCACTTTCTCACCTGATGGTAAGTGATGATGTAGTCGAAGATCGAAACACACTAACCTGGAAACGACAACCGTACATTTTATGTTTTCTACACGGCATCGTGTTTATGAGTTTCTGACTATCCATTGAAGGGAGTAATAGTATTTTGAATTTATATTGAAATTATGGAAATGGAATTATAAATGTATATGATTATTAAACATCTGTATTTTACAACACGAGTGAGCCATAGGCAGTCTGTAAATGACAGTGTCACAATAAGTAATGAGAGATAACATGAAACTCGTATATTTTTTATCTTTGTCTAATCACATATAAAAAAGAGAGACAGATAGATACTCTCATTGGTTTTTCTTTATTGTAATAGGGCGTATATACGTACGTCCAATAATAAACCCATAGAGTTACATATATACTCTAGAACATAACTTTATGCTTTTATTATGGTTTTAGTCCACTAAATAAACCTTTTGGAAGGATGATTTATGTTATAATTATTTAAGTAAAGCAATAATGTTTGCCCTGTGATTAATTGAAGCTCTCATATATACAGTCAATTGGAAAAGTATATATGATGACCCTGTTTATCTTGCTTCTGGTTCATATGAGAGGAGATAAAAAATGTAACTCGGTTGGTCAAGAGTCACTACTGAATATCGTGTTGGTCTTCGCTTGCTCTAATTAACTCGGAAATGCTGATAATATGAAACAGTTGCACTACATTAATCAAATAAAATTGTATAAAAAAATCTTATTACATGATTTATCATTTACAGAATTAGGCGTTACTTTGCAGAGGTCCACAATACAAAGGTAATGAAAATATTATTTTGCTATAATCCGCGATAAGAGAATATATATGTAATGTAGAGTGCACTACTATTCGTTCTCATACTTGATATATGCAGAATTCCTAAAAACTCATGCACTACCCACCGCTAATAACACAACACAATACAACAAGTGTATACTTGTACTGCACACATTCACTACCACAATCTCAACAATTGTTTCGCCCAGTTACCGAAACACCTTCAGGAAATCAAAGGTAATGATGATAGTCTGGAGTCTATATCATGCTTTACATTAGTTTTACCTGTATTTATGTTTGTAACGGACTTCTTTGAACTCTATTTTGATCCAAGAGCGGACAGATTTTTGACTTTGTGCATTTAACAAGAACCGGTGACAAAAACTTTTTACCAACAAAATGTAAAAAAAAAATATTCTAAAAAAGATCGAGTGCTCGATATAAAATGATATTGAATAATTCGAATGATATACGAAAAAAATGGCTCAAAGGGTCCCATTCTATTTCCAATGTAAATACTGTTTTTCGTTGTTTTCACTTTTTTTTAAAGATTCTTACTTAAATTTAAGAACATTACTTACGGTTTGTTTCCATTTCATGAGTTGCACCAATTCTTCGTGCAGTATATGCGCATCCTTGCCTCGCGATTTGATTTTCTTTGGTAATTCATTCTGGTACCTGTAATACAAAATCATTTTGCTTTATAAAAAGAAATTATTTCTTACAAATTATAACCATACGCAACAATTTATGATATGATGTACAACTAAGGGACGATCTAAAATGTTGTGGTAAACTTTAATGAAATTGATCTAGTTTTGGCCCAACATTTCCTAGATTTTTTTTTACATTAACCCAATCTTATTATTAAAATAAATATTAAAATAAATTAATAAGAATCCAAAATTTTGATTATAGCTAGATAAAAATCCTGATCGAACTCAGCGCAGTAAGCTCTGACAGTAATAAATTCATACTTTTGATTATTTCGACGTAATTGTTTTAACTTTTTGTTTGTTATGTATATCGCGAATTTCGAAGAATATCAAATCAAAATCAAATCGAAATATTTTTATTCAAGTTAGCTCTTTCGAGCACTCTTGAGTCATCAAGGATCAATGTAATTAATGAAACTACAACTGGTTCCGAATGTTGCTAAAGTTACATGGCCTATGTAAAAACATGTAACTTCATATTTCGGATGAGGCAATATGTATGATATAGTTATGTACGCTCTGGTAAGTATATATTTTGTTTCTTCTCAGCATTAAAAGCATTTTTAGTGCCGTATTAAGTAATTTAACAAGCCGTACTTGCGACTTAGTCCACGTCAACTTAAATTTAAAAAATGCTCTTTAAATAGGTATGTGTAATTTTTTTTCTTCTGAAGGGAAAACGGGAAATTTGTTATACTCTAGTTAAACGCAGTGTATAAGCTTCAATTAAACTAAATTTTACCAATATTGCTCCAACGTTAGCCGTAAAAGCTTCGCAGACAGTCAGACGCAAAAATTTTTGCATGTATAATATAAATATATTAGTAGATATACCGAATTTGTTATATTATATTATAAATTGCTGTTACGATAAAATAACAGAATCAATCCTAGTTTTAATTTAACTGTTGGTTACTCAAAAAAATGATGCTATCTATTTTTTATTAGGTATCAGAAAATGTTAATATATTTTATATTGCATTATTTTATGTACTTTTGTATTTTACGTTCAATTATTAATTTTACAGAACGCAGAAAAATTATCTTCTTAATAGTTTCTATATGTATTATAATTTCATAAATTAACAAATTTAATTTTTTGTTTGGACAACAAACAATTTTCTTTTAACGAGTCGGAATATTAAGATATATGTAACTAATGCATAAGTTAAATCTTACAATATTCGAAAAGAAATTTAAGTTTTAAATTACCTTATATATAAAAAATGCAATTTTAAGTAAATTTAAATTACATTTTCTTTGAATAAATGTTAAATTTAAACATATGATAAAAATTAAAAGCCTTGCGTGCTAAGGATTTGTTTATAAGTTTTAAATATATTTTTTTTAATCTAAGAAATATATATTTTTCTATTTTCAAGTCTTTTGTGACCCCGAAAAATATATTTTAAATTTGTTTTAATAATGTAATGAGTAATATTAATGTATAATTATAATAATTAATACTTCACATAAAAAATTCAAGAAACTTTTAATTTTTGGCATCATTCTAAAATAGTTATAATTCAGAAAAATGTTGATTTTGTTAACAAACTAGGATCAATTTGATGAGTCATTCAATTATTTTTTAACAATAAAAAAAAACTAAAATGTTCTAGGTGATAAACGGAACCTAAAGAATTTTATTATGTAGCCCTTTAACAATTAGAAAAATTTATAATCATGAACAAAATAGTATTACAACGATAAATGGCAAGTCACCATTTTGAACGGATGTGAGTTGTATTCAACAAAGCTTTGTATTCTCTTGCTCTCGGTAGTTAGTAATACAATAATATTTTATACGCCTTATTAAGAATAATATTCAGTAAAGGAACACAAGAGTTAGTTTGAAAACGCTGTAAAACAAGTACACAATAATTGCATTTTACGAGCGATGATACGTAAAGGACAGCCACCATTTTATAACGCCTAAGCGCGGCGATATTTTCCCCCACACTGGCTTCAGGAAAAACGATAGTGTCAATTTGACATCGATCCCACGTGACGCAGTGATTTTAATGAGCCGTCCGCGGACTAGAGATGCAGTCCGCGAGGGAGGTAGCTATCAAATCAGTTTGCACGGATACACACACAATACAAGTTCATTGACACGCCACGGCCGCATTTTCTCCACAGAAAGACGTTCGCACTTACCAATTGTCCAATTTTACGAGTTCTTCTGGTCTCTTTGTTTTCTGCTCGGCTTTCAGTTTAATCGCTTGTGGGTATAACTTTAAAACACTGTCAAATTGTTTCGCATCTGCCTCCAGAAAGAAAGTAGACGTGTCTTTCGCGGTAGCCATTGTGAACGTTCTAAATGTACAACACTCTGCTCTGCGTACCTATTTAGTTAGCTATAGCGCCGAACTCGACGCGGCGGCAGCACCTGGCCAACTGGGCGCGCTCTCCCCACTCGCCGCCATCTTGTTAACTAAACGTTATGACGTTCAATATTATTACTATAAACATCACTGTTATTTTTCGGTTTATTTTACTGTTTTATTTTTCTTGTGTTACAAATACGATGTAATACGAATTCAGATTACTAATTTATATCGATTGATGAACTTATTTCGACCTTTAGTTACGTGATTGAAATAAAAGTATACTCACTTAACATAGCAAGGTTATAGCGGACATACTTCAAGTCGTGGCATTGTACTGTAATCAGGTCTCCACGAAAGATATCGGTATAGTGAAAAGCAGATTCCATGATGTATAATAACACAATTGCACAAATATTAAAGGATTTTTATATTTAAACACTAATAAACGCAAAGTTCACAATTATGTTAGTCACGTCGACCTCGGCGCACTATCAATTTCCTTAAACGTGACGCAACACACGACACCGTTCTACCGAAACGACTTTGGTAAACACGCATATTTTCCGTTGCAATGCAGTACACACTGAGCTCGGAGTAGTCATGAAGTAGTAACTAGTGGTGTACATAAGGCATTTAGGTAGTACGACGTACATATCACCGGGGTGGAACGTCACCACACCAATCGGCTTTGTTGTTTTGATAGATCGCCACGTGCTATGCTCCCTCTTTTTTAATTTTGCTTATATCCGTATTAAGATAAGCCACTAAGCTATTGTGCGCCGCACTTATACTTTCATACTAGAGTGGCACATCTTTCAAATGAGTTTTATAATCTTATTCCTTATAATGTTAAAAATAATCAAACATCGATGTTTTATAAATAACTACTATGACAAGATTTCATTTACTTATTTAAGAAAAAAAAATAATAATATGTGTATTAGATACATTTAAATTCCTTTTTTTCTATTCTTGGTTTCTCTTGAATGTCAATAAAAAATCTTACTATAACTTAAGAGCATATTTATCTAGAATAGGTATCTACAATAGTTGTATCAAAATAGGTTCAATTATTTGTAGATTGTAATGCTATTGCGAAATGGTACCTTTACCATCAATACATCCTTATTTATTTTAAATTTGGCATCATTATGGCTAAATTACCCGTATTGATTTTAATTTCTTAATAAACTATAGTACTCATTAAATTAAAAAATTGTATCATAGGATAATGTTAAAATAAACCTCAGTCAGTTCAAATAATTTATAGAATTAGGCGTTACTTTGCGGAGATCCATAATACAAAAGTAATAATAAAATTATTTTGCTATAATCCGCGATACAGTAAATAGAAAAAATATATAGTGCTAAATGTATAGTGGACTATACGTTTTTTCATACCCGTTTTTTCATACCCGGTATGAAAAAACGTATAGTCCACTATACATTTAGCACTATATATTTTTTCAGTCAGTTCACATAAAGATAAAATGCATTTGAAAAACTGTTATTAATAGATTAATATTATACTGTTGTTGCGCCATATATTTACTCGATTCCAAACTAACTTCACTCAGTAGCCACAGCTCAAATTTCTCCCATTGGTCTAGAACTCATCAAAACATTCGCTACATAAACGAAACCTATACCTACGAAAAATTCATGAAAGTAGGCGTACTTATGAAATTATAAATTAAACTGGCTAGCAATCGTTTTGTTTTTTTTAAATCTACAGATTTGATATCTTTATTTCTTTATATTGCGGAAACATCAACAGCTAAATCATCTTACGTTAAAATCATAACTTCGTTCGCGCTAACTTAAGCGTTTCCGTATCCTCAATTATCATGTAATATGTTTTTCCCCAAATACTGGATATTTTAAATGTATATATTACCACAGTGTATAAGCTTTATTTTTGTTAATTTCAAGCAGATTTACCGTGAAAGCGTAAAATCAAATCAAATCAAATCAAAATATTCTTTATTCAAGTAAACTTGTAAACAAGTGCTTTTGAATCGTCAACTTTACTGCTCGTTCGGAAAGCTGTTCCTACCGAGAAGAGCCAGCAAGAAACTCGGCGGTTGCTCTTTTTAAAATATAAATCTGAGAACTAGTTACATTTATTTATTGCTGTCTTGTACAGGGTAGAAGTGCACCTATATCCACACATCCTTATCATCTAAGTAATCTTCAACAGTATAGTAGGCTTTCTGTATCAGCCTCTTTTTAACAGTGTTTTTAAACTGCTGTAATGGCATGACCAAAATTGATTTCGGAATTTTATTATAGAATCTTATACTCAAACCCACAAACGATTTACGTACTTTTGCTAGGCGCAAAGCAGGAGTCGCAAGCTTATGTCGGTTCCTACTTTGTCTATTATATATATCACGTTTTATAATTCTTTATATTTTTATGTACAAAAATTACGTTATTTAAAATATACTGTGAAGCAAATGTTAGAATACCTATTTCCTTAAACTTCTCTCGCAGGGAATCACACGGACTTAAATTGTAGATGCCACGTATGGCTCTTTTTTGTAATACGAAAATTTTTTCACTATCCGCGCATTTACCCCACAGCAATATTCCATAAGACAGAGAAACATACATTCGCATTTATTATTCACAATTATAAGTCACAATTCTAATAACGTAACTAACGAAGCAACAATAATAAAATAACCAAGCACTCGAAAATGCCCAAATGGTGCTAGAAAGTAAAGTAACAGCCTGTTACTTTCTCACTGCTGGACATAGGCCTCCTCTCTCCTTTTTTGGAGATAAGAATTGGAGGTAAGACCTGCCACGCTTATCCAATGTGGAACGGTAAGTTACACATATCCCTAGAGTTCTCTAGAGATATACAGGTTTTTCCTCACGATTTTTTTTCTTAACTGAAAAGCGTGTGATAAATTGCAATTATCTATTAGACACATAAATTTTTAACAGAATTTTTTTTTGAATTTTGATTGAAATTTGAATTCAATTAGTTTGAAGACACCCGCGGCTTTGAAAAAACTAATAGAATGTGATACAATCTGAACTAAAAAATATCTAGAATATACTTAAGGCGCTGAACAGAGCTGGCACAAATTCAGATTTCGGAATATAAGCCACGCCCACAATTTCTGCGACGGCGTAGCGACAAAATTAATTTTTTAACACCCATTGTAGGTGTACACTATTTTATCCAAACTTTTTTTGTACAATTTATTTAAAAAACTTATGTCTAATTAATCTTATAAAACTAAGTATGCTGAAACTATAACTAAACACCTAAAAAAAGACATATTATCAACAAGGAATAGTCACAAAAGGCGGCAGCTAGCGACACACGTCCGTATAGCAGCGCGCCTCAGCGGTCACTGTCTATATTCGTAGATGTAAAAGAGAAGCGAGACGATGACTCGTTTCAGTTTTGCTATTTTCTAAAAAATATTTAATTTGAATGAAATATCTTAATTAATTCAAAATTTAAATCTACAATTCTCTTTATATTATAATGATTTATTAGTCTTATTAATTTTACCAATTTTTGTTGATAAATATTAGAGATATTTACGATCAAAATAAAAATCAGAGGTCTATTTACCAATTTTTTTTATCGAAAAAAAGTATCGTAATCATGTTTTGAAATCTTACATTCTCTCTGAGATATGATGTATATTAACATATATTTTTCTTTTAATCGTCATCCCTATAGCTTTTGTTAAAAACGTGTTTAAAGTCAGCCTATTTGGCTCTGTTCAGCGCCTTAAGTTTTATACAGCAGTAAATATGAGAAAGTAGTTTTATTCAAAATCCCGAAACAATGTGCACCAAATACCGCTAAATGCTTGGCGCTTCGGTTAAAAAAATCTGTAGCCACCGATGTAATGATAAGTCTAAGATGGGTTCGCCTCGCTTTAAAAGATGAATCACATGCTTAGTGCTGCTGGTAATTTGTATAATTAATCAATAATATCAACCATGCCAAAAACAAATTGCAAATTGGAAACGATAATTCTATTCGATTCAACAGACAACGTTATTAGCGACAAGCTTTTGCACACGGCTTCGTCTACGTGGGCTTCATTACTAAAATAAAAATCCGGTGTCACTCTTTAGCTCTTCAAATATCTCCCTACTGATAATGACATTGATCCATTAATCAGTTTCAAAAAGAAACACACAAAACAACAAACACACTCTTGAATTTATTATATTAATATACATGTACCAAAAAGTAAAAAAACTAACATTAATATTAAATTTTACTGGGGTAAGGTGGTGGCTTGTTCAAGTCGATTTCTCTGTTTGCACACAGGAATTAGCGAGACTCTACTGAGAAGTGACAAATGTTCGTACATACATCATTGAGTTATTATATTGAAATAGGGAAGCCAGCCTATAATGTGCCATATAACAATAAAGAGAAATAAAGAGAAAATGAGGATGATCTATCTGTCTGTCTTTTTTATATGTCATTAGACAAAGATAAAGTATGCGATTATCATCTTTCCTCTCATTATTTATTGTTTCAATATCACTTACAGCTCATAGTTCTACTTTAGTATTAATAACTCTTGACTGACATTCGTCTCAGCTGAAGCAATGGCATTGACCGATAACGCGCAGGTGCGTTATTCGTGCGACAGTTTCTGCGATATCCGCCTGACACGCGTGCAAATTGCTAATTTTAATAGATAATTATCATAAATAAATTGAAGGCGTGGTCTTACATCGGTAAGAAGAGAGAAACGGAACCGTTATCTTAATTATCAATTAGTCGCATATAGGCGTATACCACACTTTTATCAACCCGACACCGATTGCTCTCGTTTTCAGAGTATTGTTATTGACACACATGATAATTTTGTTATTAAATGTGTAATTGTTTTTCGTGTGTACGAGTATATTCATAAAAATATAATTAAGTTGTATTGTTTAAATTGAATGATTTTGTATAATCGCATACAATATAGATATTTTTTAAATAACAGCCAAGTCTTACTCAAAAGGTAGACTCTTTTCGAGTTTGTGATTAAATCTGTACATTCTCTGACCATCACATGTACTATTAGATATGTTTAGGAACGGGAATGTATAATAATAATACAACCGGTCCCGACGAATCATCAGTGATATATTCTTTTATGAATAAACCAAGTAAGCAATAAGTCTTCTTCTTTCTCCTACCCTTATCCCACTCTAAGTGGGGTCGGTACAACATGTTTTTCTCTTCCATTCTCTTCTATCATTCGTCAACTCTGGCGCTACTCCTTTTATATGCATGTCATACTTCACACAGTCCAACCATCTCTTTTTAGGCCTTCCTCTAGTCACATATCCATCCACATTCATACTCAACACTCGTTTGATCACATGATTTTCATCCCTCCTCATTACATGTCCATACCATCCCAATCTTGCACCTCTCATCTTTTCTATAATGGGCGCAACTTTCAGACTTCCCCAAGTAAGCAATAAGTAACGAACAAAAAAGATTGAAATTTCACGATTACAAATAGGTCACTTTAATCAATATGCCAATAGGTATTCGACGCTAATACGCCAAAGGGGTCGTTAACTTAAAAGTCTCTATAGCGGTATGTCTATCGCTACTGGACATTTTCAAGCTCCGCTTAAAAAGCACCTTCCTGTTTCAGTTATAAATATTTAGATCTAAAGTTTGAAATTTTAAATTATCTATTTAAAAAGTCGTTAATTTTAAATTCTTGATGGAAATATCAAGTTCAGTGTATATTTTAATACGACTTTTTTTAACTCTCAGATGGTCTTATTTTATTCTATAATCTAATAAGATAATGTATAGAACATGAGTCAAAATCAAATTTCTAATATTATGAAAGTTTGTTTATGTTTTTAACACTTTTAACCTCTTACGACTTAACGGATTTGTACGAAAATACCTTGGCAGCTATGAACCTGGATAGTTCATAGTGTACTTTTTTTCCGGTAAAACCTATGGTCCCAGAAATAAATGAAAGTAAATAATCGATTTAGGTCCATAACTAGTCCTAAAAATAGTCTTGCATTTTAAATATCCTTTGCGCCGCCGGCGAAAACGTGGAGCGCAGTTTATGGTATCATAAATTTAAATTTAAGCTTTATGATAAGCGATGTTAGGATGAATTTCATCTCACTCTGTGAGATGCAAGAGGGAAGCTTACCCCGATCTGTCTCTCTAATTGCTTATGTCCCTAGTCGTAGTTAACATCATGCAGTTTAAAAATGATTTTTATCCAATAGTAGATGAAAATCTTTACGTTTGCAATTCTATTTTTTAAATTTAAAATCTGTTACTGTTCCTAATATTGTTAAGGAGCTGCAGGTTAACAAGATGCGGCTATAAAAGTAAATTAGTTAATACTCGAGCGATCCTTAACACATGTATTAGAGTTGCATAATAAAAGTTTGAAAACACGGTGAGAATCATTTGCACTTTGAGTTTTCCATTTATGTTTGATCGATTACTATAATGAGATGTTTATTGTATTAATTTCTAATGAAATACATGTGTAATAATTTGCTCGCCTATTACAAAAACTATAAAATGTACTTATACTCAGTATTTATGACGTAGGTATATAAAATTTAATTGAGCCTACTACGCACATACGCATTCTTTGTTAAGTCTGCGTCATCAATGACACCGTTTCACCGCAAACCACACGTCTTACTTGTTAACGCGCGAATGTATTCTTGATAATATTCGACCGTATTAAAAATAAATTGTATCCACCACTTCGTTCGCGTCAACTTTACTGTTAATTGACCCCCAATTATGCACTATGAGCTATTTCCAATTCATAAAGTAAACAATGGGAATTTTTCTATTTTATATATTAACTAGCTGTGCAGCTTCGCCCGTGTAGAAATCATTGTGTTACAAATACGTATTTCAGTAATTTACATAAAACCGTAATGTACTCTTATTCTAAACCTTTTACAGGTATTGAACTATCTTTTAGTAAAAACCGTACAAAGATCCGTCTATACGATTTTGAGAAAATCGACCACATACAAACATACAGATTTTGGGGAATTAGTTTTATAATATGTATAGAACTAGTGTATAAGCTTCCATTATACCAAATTTCATCAACGTCGGTACCCACGCACCTTAGTTATTGAGACAAGTATTTTACCATAATCGCACATCTGTATATTTTTTATATCCAACGGACTGCTATTAAACCATTAAAGAGTCTGTAACGTATTAATATACGTTTAAAGCTTAAGTGAATTTCAATAATGACTTAATCATAAATTATTTGTAAGGAAGCTATATATAACTTAGTGATTATTCGTGCAGCATACTATTAATACCTATTGTACCACGTACAAGTGTACTTTAAATACTTGATTTGTTATTTATAGAACTAGAATTACCTTGCGGAGTTCTATAATGACTATATCTATACTTATTATAAAACAAAGTCCAAAAAATCTGTCTGTCTGTATGTAATTCTCAAAATCTACTGAACAGATTTTTGTACGGTTTTCACCAAAAGATAGTGCAATACTTCCGGATGGTTTAGGTAAATAGTATATATTGGTAGTATGTAAATTGTGTTGAAGAAATCGTTGTTGTTAAAAGTGTGCAGTTGTTAAAAAACTTGCTTGCTGGGAGCTTTAGATGCGTGCGCAGCATAAACCAGCAGAGATACGCTAAAATAATGTACTAGAGAATTGTAAATCCATTAAAATACTACAAAAAAGTCCGCGATAGCATGTCTCTATCTATTATGGTTAACTCACAACAACTACTTTAAGAAAAAAATTATGACACGCTGATTTCCACGCCGGCGAAGCCGATGGCAAAGCTAGTTATAAGTTTATTATACTTATGATAAGATTACTGTACTACAATTACTGTACTGCAGCTTAATTTCTAGCTTGATACAAGTATATTTTGATCAATGTTACGATATGCTTTAAAGATCTTTAAAATGTTCATATAAGCGGGAATGGTGTCATTTTGTTTGTGATAGTAAACAATAACTTAATTGTTTTAACATTTTACACTTGATTTGGACTAACTAAACTTTATTAGAATAGAATAGAAAAAACTTTATTTGTTTTATTATCCCTTACTAACTAAAACTTTATTTGATGCACGTACCCATTTAATAGTTAGTATGTAAAAGTAATAATAAAATTATTTTATTATTACTTTTGTATTATGGATCTCCGCAAAGTAACGCCTAATTCTATAAATTATTTAGTTAATATGTATTTAAAAATGCTCTACTTGATTGTTTTGCGTAACTTACTTTTTAATAAGTTGAAGTAAGGGATAATTAATATAAAAATAATTATTGTCGAATGTATTAAATTAATTCTATTCTGGCATTCAATACAATAAAATGACACCTATTTAAAATATGGTTTCACGTTTTTTAACAAATTACTATTACTAAAGTAGGTTTTGCCTACTGTTCTCTTTTGCCTACTTCCTGTATGAACGATAACGCGCCTTGAACACATGAACCGTCCAGTAGAAGTCAATAAATCGATCCATTATTATATCACATTAAATCAACTATAAAAGGTGATCTGTTACACTGTTATTGCAAGGTAATGAGTCCTCATTATTTTGTAAAGCAGGTTTTGAATTTGGCGATCTTGTAAAAATACACCTTATCAACATCGTTAAGCTATATAAGCAATTTTTTTAGTTTTTGACTGGCCCGTTGGCACAGGTGGTGATGACTCTTCAGCTCCGAGGGTTACGGGTTCGATTCCCAGCGAGGTCATAAAAAATTTTTGGTTCTTCGATGAATGTTCTGTATTTAAGTATTTACTTAAATGTATATCAGTTGTAGACGCCGTTTGGTATCCGGCAGAATAGAATAGACCACCCTCCTTTTTTAACCAAGGTGTCGTAAGAGGCGACTAAGGTAAGTTGACGTCAGGTAGGCGACCGGTCGTAAAATACGTAGCCAAATCAAGTGACAACATGTTTGTAACATGTTGTGCCCCACTTAGAGTGGGATAAGGGCAGGAGAATGGTGATGATGACGTAGGTATAGCAGTTGTGGCTCTCCCATAACACAAGTAGTTAGTTATGTTATTCCTTTTGGGACGGCTGGCCTTGTATTGTAATTGTCCTATAGTATATTTATTTTATTGAGTTTATAATTTGCATTTATATCCGCTTTTGATCGGGGTCTAATAACTATTCTCGACCATATGTCACTGACACACAGACACAGCCCGTTTTTACGTCAACCGTTTAACGTCTAACATCTGCAACCCGTTACAAATGATGCAAAAAGTATATGTATATATTTTTTCAATTAATCGCTTTGGTTAAACCGTTAACCAATAGTGAGTTAAGGTTTATCAGATATGAATATATGACACTGACATTTTTGGTTTATCATATTAATAATTTGTTTAATTAATAGACAACTATTTATGTTGTTAAGCCGTTGTATTCGTAATAATCGATTATTTTATATTATTTTTCTAGAGAGATATGCAATTTCTTTTCAATCGTTTCTATCATTCGTTAAACGCATGATGAATTAATTTATACAATTAGGCGTTACTTTGCGGAGATCCATGATACAAAAGTAATAGTACAATTATTTTTCTTTAATCCGCGATAAAGTAAATAGGAAATATATATAATGCTAAATGAAGAGCGGACTATACGTTATCATACCTGGAACAAGCAGCATTCGTTCAAAACACATGCAAATCGCGGTTTAAAATAACCAAAATAATTTGACTATTACTTTTGCATGACGTATTGTAAATATCAATTAGAATTTAAGCATCGACAAGTGATAGATAGCCTACCTACCTACCTAGCCTATATACCTGTTAAAATTCGCACACACTTTTGATTCGGCTAGTACGAAATTTTCAAATCTGCACGTATAAAATGTTACAATGTAACCGTCGGTTTCTTTTGTTAAGTTTACATAAAAAAAAAAGATTTTATAATATTCTATACCTGCCACAAACAAGGTAGTCGCCGAACAATTAGACTTACAAAGATAATAAAATAAAGAGCTCATAAACTTGAACGATAACTGGCCTAAAAGTAGAGGTATTTTAAAGGACTTTAATTTTTATTTCAGGGCACTAACTAAAATGTTTTAAATATCCCTGTCGGCCCCTCGATGCTTTACAAAGCGCTTGTTACTATGATTCTATAGTAGGGACGAAACTAATAGGACGGATACAGCTATACAAAAACGGGTCCCAAAAGAAGTAAACTAACGTTCGAGGGTTGATACACAAAAAGTACGAAGGGACGAGTAAACGCGCCGAGGGCTCTTGGCATGCAGGGTTTCATTTTTTATGGATTCCTATCATATGGCAACGGATAGGGCTTGATTACATGCCGTTTTAAACCATATTTCTACAACTGTAAGATATATTTTTGTAAAATATTAGTGATAGAACAGACTGCACGCTGTGAAACTGTTTATATGAAAATTGACTATAACTAAATTAATGTTTACAATATGGTAAATTTTTAATACTACTAATAAAATATAAAATTAAAAAACTCTAAATGATACTTTCTGGTTCTACCATGATTTATGAAATTAGGCGTTACTTTGCGAAATTCCATTGTACAAAAGTTATGATTGAATTGTTTTGCTATAATCCACGTTTGTTAAGAAAATATATGTAATGCTAAGTGTAGGAAGCGAAAACCACTCTCATACCATATACATACAGGATTAGTTACCGCACGTATCACAAAACACCTTCACAATTTTAGTGAATGTGTGTAGTACACATTCACTAAAATTAACAATCGTTTAACCTCCAAACCGAAGCATCATCATCACAACACGACCGCAAAGTTTTGCGATTTTACTGTAGCAAAATAATTCTATCATAATTTTCGATTCCAACATCCTTAAATACAACATTAAATACATAATAACTTGAAAAAAATGTTTATAGATTATAGCAGTTATATTACATACATTTTTTCTCCTTATAAGTAATGTTTATAATATTCATACCCTTAATACTTAATTCTTACTAATAGTTTCTACATCATGAACTTAATTAAACTCTTAATGGTAATAAAACACTACTACATAATTAGTTGTCGTAAGAGTACTTGTGCTATGGTATTTTTTCTAGTGTTATGTACATTTACTATAAAATTGGTTATCTTCTCCAGATTCAAACGCATTGGTATAATTAGTGTTATTTATATTCTAATGCGACAGTATGGCAAAAAAATTAAGTGACGAAATTCTGTATAACGGTTCATGTTTTTACAAAAACTGGGTATTATTTTTTGACATAATAAGTCGTAATCCTTTCTAAGAACATTAGATTTTAATCTAAAGGCGAACAAATTGCAAAAGATCGTTGAAACATTTCTGTGTCATCGTAATAAGTCAAGCAGAATTTGAAATTTTATAAAATACAAAACTTTTATAACAAAGTTTTGTAATTCTGTTGCTGGTACATTCAAATCACCAAGTTCCTAGAATGGTTCTCGCCTTATTAATATTCTCTTAGTTAATAAAAACGCCGCATTGGGAATTAAGATTGTTTCTACTTCTTGCGCCAAGGTCGGTGAGTTGACTGGTTAGTGGTTATAATCATAACGTTTGCGAACGCGATAGCGTTATAAATTGAGGACAATAGTAAAATAGTTTTTATTGTAATGTACTAAAGTCGAAATTCAAATATATTTTCGGTCCGTGACGAACTGTACAGTCGGTACCGTAATTATGTTATATTCTATATTTTATTACATTACTGTTGATATCAGCTGTGATAGCCCAGCGGCGAGACCGTGCGACTCTTTCGAGGGGAACACGAGTTCAAACCCGGGCAGGCACCAATGAGTTTTTCGATTAAAACTTATGTGTCTAATTGATAATTGCAATTTATCACATGCTTTTCGGTGAAGGAAAACATCGTGAGGAAACCTGCATATCTCTAGAGAATTCTGGAGATATGTGTAACCTACCAATCCGCATTGGAGCAGCGTGGTAGGTCTTAGCTCCAACCCTTCTCTCCAGAAACGGAGAGAGGAGGCCTATTCCCAGCAGTGGGATTGTAAAAAGCCGCTACTGTTGATATATTTGAAAGTGCATTATAATTAACTAAACTGACTATGTAATATCAACGTATTATCATATTACATAATCAGAATAATTTAAGAATTTTAAATAAGATAATCCTTTTATTTTACATCGCAATGTATTATAATTTACCTTTTAACGCATGCCTTAAAGATGATGTAACTATTCTTTCTGATTAGCCTATAAGGCTTTATTTATATTAAGTACTGTTACTGTTACTGTTACATAACAAAGTATTTATAAAATTTTATTAAATAAAGATATTTATAATTACATGTGAATCATATTAAATCTCAATAAGTATTAAAGTACTTAATATTCCTTTAATAAATTTTTTTTAAACAAAATAAAATCTAAATGCCAAATACTACTAAGTTCTACTTCTAAATGTATAAATATTTTTATCACATAAAATTTAAACTATTAATAATTGGTCGTGAGAATTTTTCCTGGAATCTATTTTCTTTCTATACCTGGGTAATAGTTTAAAATGCTTGTGAAAGATTATAGAGCAATATTTATTAAACATTACATAGCTTTCCTTTCAAATTCAAATTATTCATTAAGTCCAATTTATATTATAATTTTAGTCTTTACAATTTTACAATAAACAAATATGTGACGCCGACTGTACCTGGACAGGGATAAAATTTCCAGTACGTCGCGCACGATAGTAACGCCATCTAGTTTGCGGAAATATAAACTGCAAATTAAACTGATTTATTTTATATTATTGGTACCCGCGTCTTCGTTCATGTTCACTTTAGTGTTGATATACCCTCAACTATACATAGAATAGTTTTATTCCAGTTATCGAAAGAAATTGGATTTTTTTTAAATTATGTGTTTTGACATTTTTTCTAGGGAAAAATGAGATTTTTTAAATATTATAAGTCAGCCCGGTAAATATGTTTCAATTAACAATTTTCGTCTGTATAGTTTTAGCGGATGAACCGTAAAAGCGTAACAAACAGTCGGTCACTTTTATGATATATACAATACCAAGTAGCTCTTAAATTTATCTATTCCCAATGTGTAGGGATTATGTATTAATATATTGAAAGAAAGGGATAAACACCAGAAATTATTTCTTCTTCTTTCTCCTACCCTTATCCCACTCTAAGTGGGGTCGCTACAACCCGTTTTTCCTCTTCCATTCTCTTCTATCATTCGTCAACTCTAGCGCTACTCCTTTTATATGCATACTCCACACATTTCAACCATCTCTTTTTAGACCT
Source organism: Morpho deidamia (assembly GCA_947086505.1). Lineage (NCBI taxonomy): Eukaryota > Metazoa > Arthropoda > Insecta > Lepidoptera > Nymphalidae > Morpho > Morpho deidamia. The sequence goes on along the minus strand of CAMTZC010000007.1, from coordinate 7,922,787 downwards.
CCCTCTAGTCACATATCAATCCACATTCATATTCAACTCTCGCTTAGTCACATGATCTTCATCCCTCCTCATTACATGTCCATACCATCCCAATCTTGCACCCTTCATCTTTTCCATAATGGGCACAACTTTTATACTTCCCCATATATACTCATTTCTTATTTTATCTAGTCTTGTCACACCACACATCCACCTTATCATCCTCAACTCATTTGCATGCACTCTTCTTTCATCAATCTTTTTCATTGCAATTCCCGAGGAGGGTTGACGTCAGGCAGGCGGCCGGTCATAAAAACTGTAGCCAAATCTTACTTACAACATGTTTAAAAACCAGAAATTATTTATAACCCGAAAATAATGGTGACTATGGTAAGATGTTGCTCAAGTTCATCGTAAACCACACAGTAAAAAGTAGTACGTAATATGTAAATTATTAATATTTCGAAATAGATTTTATAAATGCATTTAAGATATTCTAGTAAACACACCTAAACTAATATGTGAAATAAGCTGGTTATCTATTATCGTGACAACAGGTTTATCTTATCGCGAGCCAGTAAAGTAGAAAGTGTAACAATGGTGTACAGTTATAATAGGATAAAGATTGTGTTATTTTGAAAATTCTTAGTCAAACTAAATCTTATTCAAACAGTGAAATAAATTATTTCTTGGTAGCGTCGCTGGTGCATCAAGTTCAAATAAAATCAGTGTGCTTTTTAGGGCACCTTTGAATCGCCAAGAAACAATATGATTAGGTAATGAATCTACTGATGGTTCAAAATGTTGCTCGTACCGAAAAGAATCAGCAAAAAACTCTGCGGGCAATCTTTTAAACATTCTGAATTCAAAAATCAAATATATATAAGGCATTATTATATCTCTTACAAATTCTAAAATATAAAACGATATACTACTAACAAAAAAATAAATGAGTTGAAACCTAAAAAACTGTTTCGAGGCTCTTGAGTCTCAAAAGGTTTTAAAATTTGTTTTCTTTCATTTAATTTTGATAAATGAAATATAACATTTTATAGATACCCTTATACAGAGTGAATGTCATTTAGAAGACCGCTATTATAATAGTAATAAGGTGAAAAGACGCGTAGATGGCGACAGACTGCACGAAGATATCAACCATCTATGGTTATCCTAACAAAACTAGCTTGAGACTAAACAAGTATGTAACGGTAATAACAAAATGTTTTATTGGATATAAATATATAACTTGTGCCTGTTATGACGAGGCCGGTTCACGGCTTAGAGCGATTTGGGATTTTTTGACGTCTATATTTTCGATGACTCGATTTAACTGAGATGGAGGTCGTAGCCGTTGCTATAGGTGGGCTCTGGACTACATCAGCTATGTAGAAGTAAGAATTAATATTTATTTCCAATTATTTATAATGAAACATGAATACCACTCATGGAGCCAAAGAATAATAGCTAAAATTTTTACGGTGTGAGTAAGTGCTCTTGATGATTACAACGCCGCGGCTTAGTCTGAATCATAACTTTTTGTGAAACTGCTTTATTTAGCGCAATGCTGACACATGACAAGTGTGCAATATTGGTACCTAATATCTTTGTATAGATATAGAATTTACTTTGCGGAGATCCATAAAAAATATTCCGAATTATAGCAAAATAATATTATTATTACTTTTGTATTAGGTACCTCCTTAAAATGGAACCAGTAAAGAAAATTTTAATTGACATTTGCAGATACTGTAACAAAACACATAGATACTTTGGAAGAGGTTATTTTTTTTAGTAATATTGTATCTACAGAAATACCTATGTTTATGTAGACCTATGAGTTTTCAATAAAAATCTATGTACTTTACATTTATTGATGTAAAAAAAACATTAAGCGCTTTAGATTGGTCGAAAATATCGAGAAGCATCAGACTAGGATAATTTATTAATAAAAGTAGAAAGGGGAAGGCGTTGTTGTCTCAGTGACGACTGCTCCCTTCTCTATAATTGAATACTATAAAATCAAGTTCCACATCATTCGAACAATACTTAGGTGTTACGTTGAACCCAGGTTAGAAGGGTAGGTTAAAAGATCCTTCATCCGACACATTCGCGTTGTCCGCAATCGGGCATGTACGCAACGGGCAGTAGGCCATGAGACGCCTCTATCCAATATTGTACAAGACTAGTAAACTGTCACTTCGCAACAAAGTGACACTTCACAAGACTTACATTAGACCCATAATGACTGATGCGAGCGTCACGTTCGCACACGTACTGAAGTCACGATTGTGTCCGTTGCAAACACTTCAAAATCGATTCATGCAAACAGCCACTGGCTGTCCGTCGTTCGTGCGCAACTTGAATCTCCATATAGATATCGACCTACCCCCGATAGCCGATCTTTCCAGACGATTGTCGAAAACTTCCTTTGAGAAAGAGTCCATCCAACAAATTCTTCATTCAACTATGAGATGTTTAACTTCCTCAACAAATTTCACAAGCGCCCTAAGATAGGACGATCTTAAGGACGTGACGACCCAGACGATGCTATAATATCGTAAAACAAGATCTAGATAGAACACATTCTCACTCAACGTCTTCGCCGGCGAAGAGTAGGTCGCCGTTTGCTTGTTTCGCGATCGCTGCAATTAGCCGTGGCCGCCGTGATGCAGAATTCTTCAAAGTCAATGGTCAGATATAGTCCTCCAAAACGCGCCGCTTTAAGTGTCACGCTCGCTCTATGCACTTACCAATTTTTTACCGGGAGCAGCTTCTGCGCTCGCCTGTCCTTTCGGTGACGTCGTCTAAGCCATTAGGGTTAATAGCATTATTCAATTCGAAAACAATTCCTTTAAACAAGCGGGCAGCATATAAAAAGTTAAAAAAAGACGATGTTTACTGAGTTAAAACTTGAAGAATATTTTTAGCTTGGTTTATTTACACATACTAAAACGATTTTCTTTATACGGAGAGAAATACAGGATGACCTTAGCCGACCATAACGAAATGCGAATGAACTTTCGGGTGTATTGTTCGACCTTATTTTACGTTATAAAGCTCAACAACACGTAACAATGCGGCGTACGTACACATTCAAATGTGGTTACATATAATATAAAGATTGTTCACTCGATTGTACGACAAGACTCTTGATCAAAAAGAAATGTGATTCTTGTATTGCTAATCTAAGCAAACTCGATAAAAAGAAAATTAAACTTTTGGATAGTTAATCATACTATTTCATAAGCTACATTTTGTCCAAAAAGTATTTGGAAATTTTATTTATAGAAATTAAACAATGCAAAATTAATCAAAACAATTTTAGTTAACTATTATTAGGAGCTTAAAAAATGTTTTCCTCGTCCTTAAGTCCTTAGTCTTAGGGCTACACATATATTAGAATTTTAATAATGTGTTAGTCATCATTTTTATTTGTTTGCAAGGGTATCTTTTGTTTAGCATATTCTTTTGTTCCTGTTGTTGTTTAGAAGTTAGAAGATTGTTTATTTAACCTATAATCATAATCTCGATCGAAGATTTTTTTTAAATTGTTGAGTTCTGTTTTGAGAGCCAGACTGAGCCAGTGTTTAATCATCTTGTATGCCCAAATAGAGTCACCCATCGATTTGACTTGTATGAGTATTGTTAAAGAGCTGTATCAATATTGTTGGCGTGATCTAGTCTCCTTTTCATCTCGGTACTCAAGTCAACGCATACGAATCGTAGACAGTACCTAGTATTTATTATTAACTTCTTCAATACTGAAACTGTGTTTATTAATACAATTGTGATTTACAGGTCGCTTACATTTCACATGTCTTATTCATTGTTAAACGGGATCTGCTCCCGTTACAGCATCAACAAGTAACGAAAAGATTCATAAATAATTGAGAACCTCGGGTGGGTATATCTCGCACACCCAATAATTTTATTTGTTTTTAAATGTAATATTTCTCAATTATAATACATTAAGGCGATATGTAATAGAACAGAGTATATTTCACTCAAGAGCTGCAACAGTTGGTACAACTCAAAAAATCATGCTTTAATATAACTGAGTTTAAAATATGCTTAAGTTTGCTATTCCTAGTCAAAAACACGTGTTTTTTGAGTTTTACCAACATAAAGACAGTTTCTCTCATAACATAAAAATATTGAAAAATAATTAAAACATAACAATTTTATTATCCAATTACAAGCCAAGACGTGTTCAAAATTGGGTTCATCCAATAATTAATTTTTGCTTAAAACTTTAAAAATTTCAACTCGTTTCTTTCCTGAAATAATTTAAAAACACTTAATACACATATAAACAATGTAATTAACTTATGCATCTCTAACGTCGTTAGCATATCGTGTCGATAAACCAACTGATAAAAATAATCTTTGCTGTACACGCTTAGAGGTGAGCGACATCAATGAAAGTTTTGCGGGAGTTTTCTTGAATGGAGTGACGTCAATGAATAGTACGCGAGTATAGTATATAGTAAGATAATATATGTAGATAATTGGGGTCTTTCTTTTGGCGTCGGATATTCTGCGGTGTTGAATAGAATAGTCACAAGTCGGTAGCGATGTGAGTCGGACGGCAGCTGCTGTTCTTGTCTCGCGGTCTTTCGCGTCGCGGTTGGTTACCACGAAATTGGACCAAACGCGTACTTTGCACCCTTTCTAACTCGCTCTTAACAGCATCAGTTATCCCACTCCAATATCTTCAATGGTGATATAATATAGCTTGTCATTGATGTAATCAGTTCAACGTTTACATTGCACCATATCAAGCGATGAAAATTTAAAACAAACTTAGTATTCGTTAGCATCGCCTGTGGAGATAGCGATTTTTAGAGGTTGGTGACTATTTGCTTAAATCATGATACATCATTGTTACTCTCAATTTGGATTTAATTAGTAAACGAAATACAGAAAATAATTATAAATAAAATTAGTCTTTAATGCAGAAATATTGATAATATATTTTTTCTATATCCTCGATTACATTTCATCGCGGATTATGCTTAAATAATATTACATTACAATAGTTTTCTGAATAGTAAGTTAAACATGAAAAAAATAGTTCATTTTTAGGAAAAAAATGTTTGGTAATAATTTTAATATCTCCATCTCTATCGTTCTTATTGGGCATTTCTCGAGTTTACTGCTACTTATATTTTTTCATTAAGAAAAATGGGCTGTTACTTCTGAATGAAGTTTGGTTCCTTTATTAATTTAGGGTGGGTTACGGTAGCGAACAGTATCATAGCAAATATAGAAATATAATATGTACGATATTTGATTATTGTCTAAAAGTGTCACATCACTATGGATAAAACTTAACTAAGCTTGGTTAACTTTATTATTTTTTACAGATATTTTAGTTGGTTCGACGTATATGCAGGCACGTGAAATATTTTGAACAGCTTTTCAATAGGGTTTTGATATAACGATAGATATTTAGTGTCAGTGAGAATTTCTTAATTTGTACCATTTTATTTACAACAACCTGATATAACTGATAAATAGTATTTTGAAGAGTTGCTGTTTTATTCGCGTATATACACAGCTTACACAAGCAAGTTGAAAGATGCTCATCTCCAGTAAACTTACGCTCAGACCACGATTCGCCGCACTATTTTTAAAATACCAGTGGTACCGGCAATTTAGTGTTCGCGCTAATTTAAGCGTTTAAATACCCGCAATTAAGAAATATGAGTTTTTCCTGTTTCCGCAATACAAACGGGAATTTTTATCCTATATGTGTTCCCAGTGTATAGACTTTAATTGTGCAAAAATTCGTCATAACTGGTCCAGCATAATATTAGCTGCGAAAACGTGACAGACAGAAGGATAAAGACAGGCTTTTGCATTTATAATATTGCACTTAAAAGGATTCTTTTAGCTGTTAAATTGGTAGATTTTATAGGCAGGTGTTATCGAATCAAGAAAGCCATAGACATTCAGTCTTATTTTAAAGTGTAAACCTTTCAAATCGAATAAGAAGTAAGCTTTAAATTAATCAACAACAAAATAGCAACAATTTCAAGTACATGTACAAAGAACTTTATTTTCTGAGTATATATATATATATATAATGTGACTCTAATTAACGGCCCGTTGGCGCAGTGGGTGGTGATCTTATCAGATCCGCGGGTCGCGGGTTCAATTTCCGCCGAGGACCAACATCTTTAATAAACAATTCGTTGGTTCTTCGAGCCTGGGTGTATATTTGTATTTAAGTATGTATTTAAATTAGTTTTCCGTCACCCATAACACAAGCATAAATAAATATATGGGACATTTACACACACGGTCGTCCGTCCCCAAAGTAAGTAACTTAATACTTGTATATTATTAGGTTACTTTCTTTGGGGATGGACGACCATACGGTCAAGTCCCATATATTTATAATAGCTTTTACTGCATAGTCAGACTATTCTAGCCTTTACTGCATAATCGCAAATTGCAAACTTAATAGGTTTTAATATAATTTTTGTTATTAACGTATATATAAAATTCTCGTGTCACAATGTTAGTTCGAAATTCGAATCATATTCCTCCGAAACGGCTTGACCAATTTTAATGAAATTCTGTCTGAGCATCGGCTACTATATTTTTTCATACCCCTAAGTGATAATGTTGTCCACTCCTAACATATATTTTTTAATTTTTTTAACACCCTATTTTTTTAATGTTTGTTCATTAGAAATTCCCTAGAAATAATTTATATGTCAAAATAGCTTTTATCCGCTCAGCTAGTATTAACATAAAAAGGGAAATTATCTAAATATGGCGCACATTTTAAACATTACGAACAGCAAAATAATCATTATTTTAACTCTCATTTATATGTAATTATGCCAAACACAACTTGCAAGGTTATCTTTAAATAGCAGTTACTGTAGTTTAGAATTTTTGACAGTATATTTTTAGCGCTTTCAATTAGCAACAATTTAAACTAGAAATGTTTAACTTCACTTAAAGTATTTCAGTTATGTTGATGACATTCTTGCAAAGAGACGTGAAGACTCGTAAATTGTTACGTCATATTATAATCATAGCGAGTGACAGTTGTATATAAAATTATACTTTGAGATATTTATTAATACATACCGGAAGGGAATAAGTCGCAAACTGTTCGGTTAGGCCCCTAAAAGTCATCGTGGATCACTTCGTGAGTATCTCATAAAAGCATGAAGTCAACGAGCGTATTACAAAGACGTGAATTTTAATAACTGTCGTGAACATTATAATTTGCAAGATTGTAACACATGTGGTTACAATATTTCATTTTCGTTGTTGCAACTATTTAAAAATAAAATCGAGTACACAATTTCAATAAAGACCTCTATTGTCATATTTCTATATTTCAATATCCAAATCGCCCTATCCGAAGAACAAAGTCACATTCCCTATGCTTATTATATGGGAGATGTGACTGTTCTTCGGATAGGGCGAAATGTTTTTTAATTGATAGTTTTCTCTCACTGTTTGTCTTACTGATGAAGCCAACTATACTCTCAACCCTAAGCGATATATAAGCGATATAGCAATCCATAATAGGTGATTGAAAAACGGGTGGGATGCTTTGTTGGAATTTCGATCACATATTCGATCGTTAACTGTGTTGTTTAATGATAATTTTCATACCAAAGCCTATGAAATGTCTGAGGTTTATTTCGGGTTTTCATTGTGTTAATGACGAGTCTCACATATGACGTGCTAATTAGGACATCGAAAGTTATAAAAATGATACATAAACCTCAATGACATAATTTATTTAGTACATACATAGTTTTTCTAAGTTTAATCAAATATGTACATATTATAAAAAGCCCCCACAGGATCTAACAAAAAATACAGAACGGATATTTAAACGATTTCAACATATTTTATTTCTTAATATTGTGGTCCGTTACTCTATTTAATTTTGATGAATTACTAAAATATTATTAAAAATTAAAACTCATGGACGTTAAATATTAAGAAAGGTGAAATTTTTTAGTTATATAATATAGTATTAAAAATATATGAACTCTCCCAGTCAAGCATAATTCAGGAAGAATATTTACGGCAGGCGGAGGGTGTTATAGAATACAGGGTTATATAAATACATATAAAGACTAGCTAACTAGGTCATGGTTCGACGTAACTCATTTGGATATTAATTATTAACGCTTGGAAATACCTGGAATTTCTTATTACTATGGGAGCTACGAAATGAATATTATTCAAAATTTCTCTTGCTTTAGAATTGGAACGTTGTGTCCGAAATTCAAGTTAATCCTAACTATTTTCTGAGTTGTGAGGGTGTGAATACATAGATGTATTGTTATGTATAAACACGATTTTTATATAAGTATATTATGTTATTGTCGGTTAGATTAGATAAGATTATTTTTTACAATCAGCAAAGCCGAGCGGCAATTCTCACTTGAATGCAAAATGATACGAGTATAGTTTATTAGCCAGCTAATATTTTATAACATTTTTCTGATAAGCTAAAATAAGTTTGTGCTATTGTAAGTAAAATAGCTTTTCTAAAAAAAATTAAAATAAATCTTTTTCAAAAAATTTCGCTATCTCTACATTTACATTAATGGAATAGTGAAAAAAAGTTCATCAATTACGTTAATTATTAATAATAATATTGTTGTCTGTTGAAAATGATAATATTAACAGGGCATACAAAACCATTAACATATTTAATAACGTCATCTGTTACAAAATATAGTAAAAAGTAGAGATTCTGCAATGCCGTGATTGTGACTAATTGACTCTTTGCGATTATTAGACGTCGTATCGTATAGGCTACTGTTAATATATGTCATGTTTAGAATAGCACATACAGTCTTGTTAAGTCGTTAGTGACCAGATCAGGTTTTTATCACTCTGTGTTCAGACATCGCGCTATTTTATACTTGGTTACCTAGGTCCGTTCCTACCTCAGAAAGTGTATTATTTCCTATATCTATTGACCTCTTTATGTGATATCAGGAAAGTCATAAAACAAATATACAATACGATAAATAATCTTATCTCTCTTAGATTAATGAGATTCTTGTTTCCGCTTTGGCAGCATCATAATTTGCTATCTAATGAGATAGTAGCCAAACGACTTTATAAAAAGCAACTACTGTCGCTCGTGGTCTGTTTAAATTATCTTTTCAACAAATGGTTATTATAAGTTGTTGTGAAGCCGATAGATAGCTAGTTATCAGTTGTGTTTCTGTTTGCGAATTTTTCAAGTGTGGCAAAAACTACCTAGAAGGTAATATGTATTTTTGAATAAACATTGATATTAGATGAAAAATTATTACAAGAAATAAAAATATTGTATATATGGATGATAGCGATACTTGGATTAATATTAAAGATTTAGTGCTAATGATCTCTCAGTTCTCTGAACCATATCTCGATCTTAAAATATGCTTGATAATTACTAAAAATATGAATCCATTTCTTTTAATACTTGTCGCACTGTAATTGCAATCTATTATTAATGAAAAACATATTACCTTAAAATAACCGTTGATTAAAATCCAATAATGATACTGTACTACAATATGAATACTGCAAATGATTTCGACTCACTCTATTCGCGGACATTGTTTTATAGAAAAATCTTCTACTGATTTTTGGCTCTATATTCATCATTATCATTGATGCTCATCTATCATTCTATTCTATTCATCTATCACATTAGAATTCGCCTACATGACGTACTCAAGGTAGTACTGCGATGAGTAACTAAAAGTGTATAAAAAATATCGATATATTCCGCCTCAAAGTAGTAAATTCTAGTACTAAGCATAGTAAATTCATTGAAGTTCAGATTATCTTTGACGAGATCCTTAAAAATTAAATTAAAATTTACCAGAATTATTACATTATAGATGAATTATATAATTTTGTTGCAATTATTTATATATTTATTCTAGCGACTTAATCGTTAAATTTAATATTAATATTTTTTAAATATTATTTTCACCATGTGAAACGTAGTTTTTATAGTATAATAACAATTATATCATAGTAATATTTGCTATCTTGGCAACTTTCCAAAATATTCAGGGTTCAAGTCCTCCTTTAGACGTGAGCCAAATCTCTATAGAACGAGAATGACAAACGAATTTTGATATTAACGTTCAGATTATTAACTAAATATTGGGTAACAATTTTGAAAAGACTATATACTATATTTTATACTACATATACTTTTCATTTTGTATTAATTTATTTATTACATAACTTATAAAATAAAAGAACAATTGATAGGGAATATCAAAGCTTAAATTAATGCTGTTAGTATCATAAACAGCAAATTTTCATTTTATTTAAGTACCTAATGATTTATATCTCACTTACGAAAATATTTTTTTTATATTAAATTAAAATTAAATGCTTTGTCAATAGAATGTGTTTTTTTTATATAAGATAGGTAAAATTTCTTTTTTTTACATTAGCATAGCTAATTAAAGGACTCATTAAAATCCGGCTTTTGTTATAAATGAGTGTTCTTATCTAGTGGACTTATAACTGTGTCTTTCTGTACTTTTTATCTCAACTCTTATTAATGATAAAAAAAGCGTATTTTAAATAATTTATAGATTGTAATTCAATTAGCGTATTTTAATTCAAGGGACTCAGACAACATAACAGAACATATGCAGTTTGCTCAGTGCGATCACAAGTATTAAAAGTATTTAAATATTTATGATTAATAATATTATAAATGCGAAAGTTTGTGAGTATGGATAGATGTTTGTTACTCATTCACGAAAAAACTGTTGGACGGATTTGGATGAAACTTTACAGTTATATAGATTATACGTCAGAATAACATATAGGCTACAATTTGTAATGATTTGACGTAATATAAAGATACATATCAATAAAGTCGGTAAAATTCTGGCATCTGAGAGCTATCTTGGCGCACGCTGCCTAAACCGTTGGAGTTACACAAAGATGATGTAGCGTAGTATTGGTTGTCTTGAATAGTTCTAAATAAAAGTCCGCGAAAGCATATATATGTTAGCGTTGCTGTTATAATTAATTGTAAAATTCATATATTTTATAATGACCACACTAAATGGCGGGAATGGAAGGGAAAACAGAGAGAGGATATATAACCAAGGCGGAGCGCGGGACTGGCTCTCTTGTTCCGGAAAGATTTGTGAAGTTCATAACCAAGTGCTGAGTGTTTCTTTGTCTTAAAAATTTATAATAGTGATTGTGAAACCGTTGAAATAAAGGATAAGTTAATATATATCTATCTTTTATATGAAAGCCACTATGACCAAAATTTTGAATCATAAATTTAATTAAATTTGATACTATTTTACAAAGTACTTGTTTATGATATCCTTAAATCGATACCGTATTACCAATTGCATATGGTGTTGAATGTATGAATAGTAGATTAGATATGACAAGTTTTACAACAAAAATAAATCACTTTGATATATGTATTATATTTTAGTTTACTATATAAAACATTTACTCAAATAAAAAGCTTGTTTCTTATTCATCATCGTTTACTTCTATTGTTTGTGATTTAATATATTTACATACTTATGTTTGTGTAAGGTTAAGTGTCTTCGACCCGCATAGACGCTACTTGTTAATGATGTTGGACTTTGATTTGGATCGATTACCAGCGGTTTCCAACCATATTAAGATTCTCGATGATACTATAATGCGTTGAACTATAGCAAATCGATTAAGTTTGTGAGTCCTTTAAATCAATTGGATTAATACGAAAAAGGTTACCTTTCAAACGTGTCATTGGATCGTAGTTTTACCTACTTTATCTTACTACGAAATTTCGTTAGGGGTTAAATTTAAGCTCAAACCTTTACTACTAAACAATGCACCATTGAGTTTTTCAAATAGCAAGAGTACAAAAATATTTTGAAAGATTTTACGTGTATTACGCACTAAAGAGATTCGCCTCTTTCAGTTTTTTAATGTAGGTATATTGTATAGCGCGTTAACGATTTCTCTGATTACATTAATATGTCCAAATGGGTTTCGATGTTTATTAAGTTCGCTTGTTCAAATGCCATTATATTCATTAGTGCTTTTTGTATCTATTTTTTTCTGCCATGATGATGACATCCTAACTGTTGATAAACTCAATGTCATCTGTATGGTCAATCACCATGACGAAGCAGATTTTTGTTTTGAGGCACAAATAGAAACTAATAGTTAAGCTTACTGGCTATGTATAAAAATAAAGATATTGCAAACGATGAATCGTGGATACAATGAAGTTTTATTTTACTTCGAGAGATACTAAGGTACTTACTTTTGTATTATGGATCTCCGCAAAGTAACGCCTAAATCTATAAATTATTTTGAGAGATACTGTTAAGACAGGTGCTTGCTATAAGGCATTTGCATAATTCAATTAGGTTTTCTACAAATATTACTGTTTATTTAAATATTAGCTTATAGTAGCAGTATATCAATATTGAAAATATTGTGAAATTTGTGTAATCTGTCGGAAATACGATAATTAAAACACTTACGCCGGAGACAAAACAGACAAAAGCGCGCCGAGTCAGATCCGCCAACTATTACTAACAAAGCCAGATCTCAATTAAATTATATTAATTATAATTATATTAATTATAATAATTGCAAATACATTTTTTTAACGATATTTAAGAAGATTGAATATACTTTGATATAAATACTTTGGTATAAACCAAAGTTATCTTATACGTTTAAGCGATCAGTGGATTCATTTAATGTTGGAAAGTCGGTACCACAGTGTAAAGGCGTTTTCTTCCAACTAAATACTATATATATCTTCAGTAGAAGGAGCTAGGTCAAGTACATATTGCATTCGAACAGATTACCAGTAGTGGCTAAATATATCTACTCTATATACCATGAACTATTGTTTATACTTATCTATATAATGGTATTAATTAATATTACATAAATATATAATAAAACCGTTATTGAATATTTATCTTGCCATATAGTAAGTTTGAAAATATGCAATTTCATATCATACTCATACAAAAATTATATAACATCGTATTGAGGTTAATTGCCGCTGACCCATATGTATGGAAAACTTACATGACAGGGATGTAATTGGATGTTCAATCGATATGACCTTAGTCTCTATACGTTGTGGAAATCATTGTGAATATAATTTATTGGCACCAAATCATAACATATATTAAGTTTTGCGATACTTATCGCAATTTAGGAAAAACAGTTATTGCCCTACTTAATGAATAATTTTTGAATGAATTACAATTTTTTATTAGACGGAACTTTTCGTATACGAATAAAATGGCACAAATTCCGCCTTCTTTTTTTTCACAATAACACTAGTATTTTTAGTTGTAGTACTTTTGTTCGAAGGCGTGCTTTTGATTTTTTTTAACTCTATCTTTTATCGTATATGTTGACTAACGTTCCGATTAGCTAGAATTGTTCCAAATTCATCATTATCGATTAGCCGTGGAAGCACAGACAGAAAAAAGGGACAGATATCTAGATATTCGCGTTTATGATACAATAATGGATTATAAAACTGAGTTAAAGTTAAGGCTATAATTTTTATTCAAATTACAATTCAATTCAAATTGAAAATATTCTTTATTCAAGTCAACAAATGCTTTTGAATCATCAACTGTACTGGTTCAGAAAGCTGTTCCTACTGAGAAGAGCCAGCAAGAAACTCGACGGAGGCTCTTTTCGGATCGAACAGTAATATACTCGCATTCTTATCATCTAAGTAATCCTCAACAGGAAAATAGGCTTTCTGTATCAGGCTCCATTTAACTTTTTTTTTAACCTGCTTATCTTCACGTACAAACAAATTCTAATTTCCGTGTAGAGTTCTCATTTATTGTATCGGACATGTTTGTTATATTTTATCACATTTCAGATATTATGGACAGCAAAATATTGGTAGTGAGGTGATAAATTACAAAGATGCCCGTCCTCCGCAACGCCGACCACCCCGCCTCGAAGGCCACCGACTCCGTGGCCGCTCGATACGGCGTGGCGGTATTGGGTGCTTGGGCCGCCGAAGCAGGTATAACTGTTCAATATTTAGATGAATATATGAAAAATATAGCAGTTTTGTCCGTCTGAGTTAAGAAAATTGTTCACTAAACAATAAGATAGATAGGAGCTACTTAATTAATTCTTATTGATAGTAAGATTTTGTAGACGGTGCTGTCTTGATCGAGAAATATTTTAATAGCAGGATGTTTTTACTTTACAGATAAACTCGCTTCGGTAAAAGCGATAAGTTTTTGTATTTCCGTTTTCTATCATACCTACATTCCTTTTGTTGGCAAATGTACAAATTAAAATAACGAATAAAACTTGATACCAATTATTTGTCTTTAAAGAGGTCTTAATGCGAAGTACGAATATGACGCAATCATGAGTCTACAGACTGGAGAGTTTAAGAGCTCTAGTAGAGCTCTAAGCTGTCACTTATAAGCTTTGCTTTGCTCTTAGCTTTTGAAATTTCTCCACGCCTATTACTAATCATGAACCCGACCAGAATATATGTATGTGTGTAAGTATATATATATATATACTTACACACACGGTCGTCCGTCCCCAAAGTAAGTAACTTAATACTTGTGTTATGGGTGACGTACAACTGGCCAATATAGTACAAATATAATTTTAAAGACATACTTAAATACAAATACACACGCAGGCTCGAAAAACCAACAAATTGTTTATAGAAATTGTTGGCCCTCGGCGGGAATCAAACCCGCGACCCGCGGAGCCGAAGGCAGGGTAGTGACCCTGGTGCAGTAGGTAGTGACCTGCACCAACGGATCAGTCAAGAAGGAAGTTGTTATAATAAAAATAATTTATGAATTACGAATAGAAAAGAAAATAACGATTTTTTTTTAATTTATAGATAGGTTCGCTTTTATAAACAGTTTCTATTTATAGAAAAAGATGAAGTTGAAATCTCTTATTGCCGGGGCATACTGTTACTGGCGCAGAGTTAATGCGTATTGCAGTGTCAATTTCGTGTTACGGGTCGGGTACGCGCGTATTCGCTTCTCTTCGCTCGTATTTATTTCATGCTAAAACTTATATTGGAGTGTTTGTTAAGTACTTCTCTTTAACTACGTTGATCTTGTGATGATTTTCTTTGTATCAGCAATTGTAAGAAAGGAAAATTTACAAAGAAAAAAGTCGCTGGTTAAAACTAGAATGACGCTAGAATTCTCGTAAAGTCGCTTGAGTTTGCGTGGTTGCCCTTAAGCTTGTTTAAGTGAGTATTCGGAAATTATGAGGGCGTATCCGCGCGATTTTTCTCTACTTAATAGAAATCGTGAGTAGTATTCATCGTTAATATAAGTTAATACTTACTCATGAATAAGTGCCCCGGATTGGCTCGAAAATAGTCGGGCTAACACGATAAAATTAGACGTGACTATAGCCAGTGTCTATATATTAACTAAAAAAAAATTGCTCGAGCTAGCTACCATGTCTCGACCCTTGGATATTGGAAAATATATCTACGTATCAAAGGATTGATTTAAATGACGATAAAAGAAAGAATAACAATATCGCAAAAAATAGATATGTACTTCATGCAAAGCTGTTTAAAGTTCCTATGTAAATACTGCTCATAAGCAGCAAAAAATTTTCATGAAAGTAAAGCTGCTGATTATAACTATCAAAATATGACACAGTACCTATACAATTAACTGCCTGTCACTCGCCGACATATTTTTCTGAAACAATCTATTTCTTTCAGTTACTTATCCCTTTGACTTAACGAAAACGAGGCTCCAAATACAGTCAGAAGTGGCTTCAGCTAAACATGGATATAAGGTAAAATGATGCTAATTTAGCGGCTCTTAGCGCTGATTTTTTATGAATGACGATCGTAAGTTGTGAGTTTATAATAAGTTATTATAGTGTTATCATAATTTCGTCAATAATTTCGTCACATTTATACATATATATGCTTCCTACATAGTTATTTTTATTGGACATTTTAAATGTGTGTAACGGATTGAATGTGGTGTTATAGTATTTTATAAGATGCAAAGGCAAGAGCTATGCTTATTCGGTTACTACTAAATTTATCGTATCACGATTTTCTTATAAAATTGTAAACATTTCTCAAATTAAATCGAAATTGTAAGTATTACTAGTTTGCATTCGTCCTTTTCGCGAAACAAAAGCCGAGTAAGACCCGCGTCAGCAATGATAACATCTGTCGGCCACAACGTTACAAACCGATAAAATTATTTTCGGTACGAATTGCAACAAAAGAATCTAATGTAGTGCTGAATATAGTCACGATTTTTTCGTGACCTGTTTGTCCTTGGTTGCGAAGCGAAATATGTGCCAAATACTTCTTACTGAAACTGGCAATGGTAATCAAGAGTGTCAATATATATATACGCTCTACATACAGTTATTAAACTAATGTTAGCCAGCCTAAAATGTGTCCAGAGACATATCCAAAGAGAAAGCGAGTCCAAAGAAAGCAAATAGGTTACATATCTCTTTTTTACGCCTAGTAAGAACTATTATTATATTGTTTTATTATATATTGAATATATAGTATATTTGAATTACGAACTCGCCATGAATATTTTCCTTCACATATAGTATATAGTAGCGGCCTGTTACAATCCCACTGCTGGGAATAGGCCTCCTCTCTCCGTTTCTGGAGAGAAGGGTTGGAGCTAAGACCTACCACGCTGCTCCAATGCGGATTGGTAGGTTACACATATCTCCAGAATTCTCTAGAGATATGCAGGTTTCCTAACGATGTTTTCCTTCACCGAAAAGCGTGTGATAAATTGCAATTATCAATTAGACACATGAATTTTAATAGAAAAACTCATTGGTGCTTGCCTGGGTTTGAACTCGTGTTCCCCTCGAAAGAGTCGCACGGTCTCGCCGCTGGGCTATTACAGCTCCCTTCACATGTGTGATTAGACAAAGATAAGTTTGTCTCTCAACTTCCCTCTTTTATTATTTGTTGGACACTTGCACTCAAATACTTGTACTCTAGTATAATAACTCTATGACGCTCTTCGTTCAACATCTTATTATTGTGGATTGTTAGCTAAATTATTGTAGAGTTCATTCGTTACATGTTGTCATGAAATTATAATACAGCGATCATTTTTCTCAATATGTTTTGAAAAATTTTCCTGGTGATTACCAAGGCTAGAGACTAGTTCTTTGAAATGCAATTAAATATCAAATCTAAACTTTGAGGTCTTTTCAAACGCATCGACAGAGTTGGGACTGGTGATGGTAACGTTGTAAAAGCAGTTATGGTTAACAGCATAACACTATTATGTCAATAAATAAAAAAAAGGAATAACGAATACAATTTCATCTCTGACAATCATAATTATTTTTCCACGAGATTGGAATAGTTTCTTAAAATATGTATACAAATCATATCACACTGTCAAATAAATAAATGATTGAACACGTTTATTTTTAAAATTTATAGAATTTGATTGAAAAAGATTGCTGTTATAGTATGCTATGAACGTTTCGAGATATCTTTTCTTAAAGACAACATTCTTGCCAGTTCTTCTTGGTAAGACCAACATTATCAATCACTAATGTGATGACTCAAAATTCTATTAGAATAACGTATAATTAAATTAGAGCTGTGGTAGCCCAGCAGATATGTCGTAGCCCAGCAGATCTGTAGCCCAGAGGCGAGACCGTGCGACTCTTTCGAGGGTACCACGAGTTCAAACCCGGGCAGGCACCAATGAGTTTTTCTATTAAAATTCATGTGTCTAAATGATAATTGCAATTTATCACACGCTTTTCGGTGAAGGAAAACATCGTGAGGAAACCTGCATATCTCTAGAGAATTCTGTTGATATGTGTAACCTACCAATCCGCATTGGAGCAGCGTGGTAGGTCTTAGCTCCAACCCTTCTCTCCAGAAACGGAGAGAGGAGGCCTATTCCCAACAGTGGGGTTGTTACCCCACTGTTGGGAATTTAAGTAAAGTAGCGGTCTGTTGACCGCTACTTTACTTTTAAGGTGTAATTATTTAAAAATATTTAAAATGATACGTTGGACGGTCGTTACGCGGAGCGCTATTGTTAGGCACTCCTGCTTAGTTATTCATGACTTCACAAAGCGAATATTTTATTCATATTATATGAATTGTATGCAGCATACATACTGTGGCCATTTCTCATGTGACCTTTAGTCTTGTTACGTTCAATGCATCGTTAATCATACATATCCAATTGGCTATTTGTGAGCCTGCTCTAGCTAATTTCCACATATACCTATACATAACGGTGTACATATTTACATAATTTGTTTTTTATATCCTGGTCCATTTTATCATCATCCTCCTGCCCTTATCCCACTCTAAGTTGGGTCGGAAAAACATGTTACAAACATGTTGTCACACGATTTGGCTACGTATTTTACGACCGGCCGCCTGTCTGACATCAACTTACCTTAGTCGTATTTTACGATTCCTCGGTAAGAAAGTGTGGTCTATTCTACTTATTCGTATACCACACGGCGGACATCCGGGTCCATTTATCTATAACTATTTTAATATTTAGTTAATAATCTTTACAATATAGATAAAATATTGGATGACTGTAAGTCACACCAGTCGGTTAACCGCGACGCTTCTAGTATCATAGAGATATTATAATAGAGTAGTGAAGTCATAAGCCTGTCATAGGCAGGGCCGCATGTGATAGTGACACAATAAATAGTGAGAGGGATGATGAAACTCGTATACTTTATGTTTGTCTAATCACACAAAAAAAGACAGAAAAATAGATACACCCTCATTTCCTTCCTCTTTATTTATCTTTATTGCAATAAGGCAGATGTTAGGTTATTAAATGCTTACTGAAGAAGCCCACTCACGCTCTTCCTAGACAATTGTGAGGGGATAAAAAAACGTTGTCCATAATTTTTTTTAATTTCTTTGAACCGGTGAAAAAATTATTTAATTGCTGACTCAGTTAAAGTAAATGGTATTTTATTGTTTCATTTTTATTTCCAGTCCCAGTTAATCATCTATCTGGTCTAGTCTATGCCGTGTTGAAGTTGACAAAAGATAATAAATTTCATAACACTATTAGCCCACTTCAGTCCAGTTTACCTTGTTGTCATTGTAAAATGTGTTACCACTTTTTAAGGTTATTTAGTGGTCTGGCTACGACTGTAAATAGAATAAATAGTGTGTCCAATATTTTTAAATCAACTGTCCTATAGTCGTGACATTGTCCCCAATGTTGCCATAAATAGGCAGAATTTTAGAGATAAAAAGCGTACCGAATTATTTTCAAAGAAAATATTATTTTCAATTATATAATAATAAAGACTGGCCCGTTGGCGCACTTGGCAGTGATCTAACCTTCACCTTAGTGCATCGCGGCTTCGATTCCCGCCTATGAGCCCGGGTGTATATTTGTATTTAAGTATGTACATATGTATTTACCAGTTGTTTGTCACCCATAACTGTATTAAGTTACTTAGGAAACGAACTGCGGTGTGTTTAAATGTCTAAAAAATAATAATTAGTTATTATAATGAAATATTTTATTCTTAGTTTTCAAATTTGTTAATTATTGAAAAATAATATATTTATTAGAAAAGTATTGTTGATACTTGCTGGCTCTACTTTGAGATTTCAAAATATTTGTTCGTTTCAAATGAAATAAATTTTTATTCATTTATTTCATTTGAAACGTTATAACAAACACAAATAAAATCATCTACGATGTTTAATAAGGAATAGCCAACATTGTTCAAGTTATATAATACTTCAGTTGGAGAATCACGGGATGATACAAACAGCAGTTGGCATCGCGAGACAGGAAGGCGTGTTAAAGCTATGGACTGGTCTGATGCCAATGTTCCAACGACACGCAATCTACTCGGGCTGCCGACTCATATTTTACGAACACTTCCGCAACGCTTTGAAAGATGAACAAGGCAAAGTCTCTTTAGGTGCCGCTTCCATAGGTAAATAAAAGTCTCATCAATACATACTATATACTACTTATAGCATCATTTTTTTTTACTTTGAGCTCTTACAAAGGTAATAAATAAGGCCTTTTGAACTACTTATTTTAAAAATATCCCTACGTATTATTGTACAAAGTCCAATATTGCCTGTCTGTTTGTTTGCGATAAACTAAAAAACTACTGAACAGATTTTCATGCGTTTTCTCCGAAAGATATAGCGATTTAAAAGGAAGGTTTAAGCTTATAAATAACTTAGTTGTTAAAATTTTGTGTAAGTTGATTGAAATATAACGAAATTTTTAAAATTTCGTAAGTGTCATGTGGTTTGTGTGCTTCAATCGAAAACACTGCTTATCACTTTTAGATATAAGGAAACAATGTGTGGTTAGATTATCCTCTTTTGTTTTTCTACTAAAAGGGGTTATTTTGTACCATTGTACAGATTGTTGTAGTGAATGTGTATAGCGCTTGTGGGGTGTGTTGGCGTTGGAGACGTTTTGTGATACGTGTGTTGACAAATCATGAGTGTATAATGTATGCGAACTCTTTCTGCTTTCTACACATTACATAGATTTTCTTAACAAACGCGGATTATAGCAAAATATATAATTCTCTCATATCTTCTGTACTATGGAATTCCGCAAAGTAACGCCTACTTCTATAGGTTATTTCTTGGTTGAGATTAAAATAATATTTACATTTTTTGGTATCATCTAGACAATTAAAGGAAATAACTTGTTACTGTTAAAAAAACTTGTTAAAAATGGTTCGGTATTAGGTAACTTAATTATCACAATCTTCTGGTAGAGGTGTTAATGTAGCATTCTGTATTTGAATTTGACATTAAAAATGAAAAATAATTGGATTGATGGTATTTTTATAAACCAAAGATAACATTTATTGCATTAAAGAAACTTAAACAATATAGGTAACTATTATTGGCGCGTTTATTAGATAACCGATGATAAGGAAGTTTATGACCTCGTTACATAAAAACTGATTAAATGGTAAATTTTGCACAATGATGCATGAAATTTGTTTTAAATAAAATTCTGCTGGATTCGAGTACTACATAATAAGAAGAAAAAGTGTTTAAAGAGTTTTAAAACCAGGAATTAGTTTTTTTAGTTTAAATTAAAACGTTATTAATTTGTGTTAGAAAAAAAATAAATATACATCGTAAGAAACTCCAAATAACCAGATAAGAAAATTAATATCACACTTTACATTATTGTATGTATTATATTTCTCTTGAAATTAATGGTCTTTTTTACATCTCTACATTTAGAATCTGTGTCAAAAAGTATTATTGCATTATTCAGTATAGTATTAATCATTGAGTTACTATAGTCAGCCAAAAATATCTATCTAGTATCTAGTGTCTCTCTCATTTATATGATTAAACAAAGATAAGTGGGTATAGTACCCGCATTATATAATGTACATCGATGTTTACAAAGAAACAGCCGGCCAGCTCGGTTCGTAGAGCGCTGTCACTGTCACACACGGGTTCGTCAGTCT
The DNA here is from genome assembly GCA_947086505.1 of Morpho deidamia. Classification (NCBI taxonomy): domain Eukaryota; kingdom Metazoa; phylum Arthropoda; class Insecta; order Lepidoptera; family Nymphalidae; genus Morpho; species Morpho deidamia. The sequence continues at coordinate 7,901,280 of CAMTZC010000007.1, read as the reverse complement.
GTGCGCCAGAGACGATGCTCTATGAAGCAGAATCTAGCCGATTTCACTCTCTAAGCCTCAATGTGCATTATTTATTGCCTGGTACTATATTTGAATTTCATCTTCTGTCTCATACTTGTAAGACATCTACCTGAGAGTCTGTACAGGTCTGCCTATGACTTCTCACCTCTAGTATAATAATTCTATGGTATTAATGCAGTCCTATGCTACTTTTTCTGCTGAGAATCGTAATATTAACATATTACGATAATCGTAAATTCTTATACACTGGATCCAAAAATATTAAATGTGAAAATACGTACTATACAAGTTATCAATGAATACAAATAATTTTTTGGTTAATTTAATATTACTTAGGTTTTTAAATGAAGCGAATATTTCCTTATAAGCTCTCTTTTAATTTTCATAACTTTGATTTTAATAAACGATTTGGTTATTACAGTTCACGCGCACTGTTAGAGTAATAAATTAGATATTATATTATTAATTATTCATTTTCTACCTAGATTTCCTTGGAAAAATGACATAATTAAGACAGCTAGCACATTTATTTATAACAAGCTACAAATAAGAATTTGTTGTTCTATTTTGTGGGGTGTATCATGTTATTTCAGTATCGATTAATTTTATTAAATAATTGTGATGGTATTTTCCAGGTGGGCTCGCAGCGGGCTCCCTCGCCCAATTAATAGCTTCTCCTACTGACCTCGTTAAAGTACAGATGCAGGCCGAAGGACGTCGCATACTACAAGGAAAACCAGCGCGGTTTGAAAACTGCCGTCAAGCATATAAGCTGCTTTATTCAGAGGCTGGTATTTTAGGCTTTTGGAGAGGTTAGTGCAAATACTCTGGTTTGCTACTTTAAAAAAAAATATTATTAGGAATTTCCGATAATACACTAAACGATCTTGAGCTTCTCGCTGACACTTTTTTATGATTCTCTATCCATCGACTAAGGGAAGTTTCCCACAGGTGCTCTTTCTGATAGACAGTGGCAGGTATTAACAACATCTTTATTTCGTAGATTCCGTAAAATACTAGAAAGTATAAATAAATAAATATAAATATATGGGACACTTACACACACGGTCGTCCGTCTCCAAAGGTACTTAATACTTGTTTTATGAATGACGGACACCTGGTAGATATACTGCATATATAATTTTAAATAATAAATAAATACAAATATACACCCAGGCTCGAAGAATCAACAAATTGTTTATAGAAAATGTTAGCCCTCACCGGAAATCGAACCCGCGACCCACGGAGATGAAGGCAGGGTCACTATCCGCTGCGCCAACGGGCCAGCCACAGTATATGACTCCGAAAAGTACGTTTTGCCAATAATAAAGCTTGAAACCGCGAATTTGATATGATATTATAATGAACCTCAAAGACTCTCAGCGGACAATGAAATCTTTTCTTGAGTATCTCTTTATAGAATTAGGCGTTACTTTGCGGAGATCTATAATACAAAAGTAACAATAAAATTATTTTGCTATATATTGCGGATTGAATAATTCATTATTACTTCATAATAAATAATTTATTATTACTTTTGAGTATCTCTGCCAGAACCAAACATAGACTTGTAAAAGTTACGTTCGTGGGCATAGAAATGTATAGGCATAAAGTTCTTAACACAATGCGACATCTAAAATCACATAAAAAAGAATTTCTTACACATTATTTTGTGCGAACTTGTGTCTATATTGCACAATATATCGTCACAAAATATTGAACTTTCACGACCTATACATAGTTTATCGACATGATTATTTTTTTAAATGTTATAAAAATATTTTTTTATTATCGTATAGATAATTTTATCTGTAACGTTTAATTTTAAAAGTGCACATCATTATCATTAATTAATTTCTTGTACCTATCCCATTCTGAGTGGGTCGGCACAACATGTTGTGATGTGATTTGGTTAGGTATTTTAGGACCAGCCGCCTGCTTGACGTCAACTTACCTTAGTCGCCTTTTACGACACCTCGATAAGAAATGAACATGGTCTATTCGATTACCTACCACACGGCAGCTTGGGAATAGTGCACATTTCGGGATTATTTATTTTATTTAAGCCATATTTCATCTATTGAATAAAAATACAATAAGTATAATAACTTTACGATATATTATATTGGTCAATATACATTTATTACTGCGTGACAGTAGATATAGTTAAAACGGAACAAGATTTTTATGCTATACCCAGTTTTCTTTATGCCTGTGTAATACTTGTCTTATTGTGTCTTCTATTGCGAAATACTTGTCTACTTTAAATCGTCAATAGATTGGTATATAAATTATTGATATTATTTGATTCAGCCATCATTGTTTTTATAGTGCAATATCATTCCGTTTTTAAAAATTTGTTTTAGATTGACATAAATTCACTCATATTATAAATGCAAAAGTCTGACTTCCTGTCCGTTTTCACGTCTAATTCGCTGGAGCAATATTGATGAAATTAGGTACAATACAAGCTTATATAACCGTTTTTACGACGGAGATAGGAAAAGCAATAATTTAGCACTGAAGCCGATGTGTAGGATATTTTTAAAATAATTATTTTCCATCATCATAATTGCAGGCGCGATTCCTAACGTGCAACGCGCGGCTTTGGTTAATATGGGTGACTTGGCGGCTTACGATTATAGCAAACAGTTCCTTATACGGGAGTTTGGTATGGCGGATAACGCTCTGGTGCATGCGATGGCCGCTTTTGCAGCCGGCTTCGTGGCTGCCATCATGGGCACCCCAGCTGACGTGCTAAAGACCCGTCTTATGAATCAGCCCGTGGGACCAGATGGAAGGTAATAAAATTTAATATTCTTAAGACTACATAAGTGAGTATACTCATTCTTACAGAGATAAGAAAAATTAGCGATTACTTTAAAAAGGTGCTTATCTAGTTAAATACGTTACTCTCCTAAACCATTTTATTACCATTTTGACTTTTACACCATATAATTTAAATAAATATCTTAGAAGTGTTCGCACAAAATTAAAACTAGCGTGCACCTAAATATTAGGAAACGGGAAGTCGAAAATAGAAATTCGTAGCAACGCGTGGCCAGGTCTGCTAGTGATTTATAAACAATGTAGTATGGAAATGTTTTGACGTAACTGCGGATCGAAGGTACGCAATAACTAGGTTGAGCGTTCAGAGTACGGTCGAGGTCAAAAAACGGGGTCAAAGTCGGGACCCGCGCACGCTCAATGTAATGAGTCCTTTCGCTTTCGATGTGAATACCTTAGATATAATAAATTAATAAACCTACTTATTTATTGTATTTTATGAATAACTCATTTACTCGGTTATTAAGTGATATTTACAATTTACTCAGTTAATAAGTGATATGTACATTTTGTTATATATAGATTTTATTTTATTTATTATGTATATATAATATTATTTTATTATTTCTTTTTTTTTAACATTTGTTTGTTACTATTAAATGCGTTTCATTTTTAATTGTACTTAATATTTACCTTTTTTTATATATGTGTTTTATTTTAAATATATCCAATAAAGAGATGACAAACAAATTCATTGAAAACAGGCTTAATTAAAGGGTAGTTGAAAATTTATCAATTTTCTATATTACATACAGAATTTTTTTCACTGTTTTTAATTTGGCCTACAATGAATACTATCCTATTTATATGCACATATTCAAACTCCGGGCGACTAAAGGGCTAATTATAGCGTTCATTTTGAAAATTATTTACATTTAGTAAAAACAATTTTCCTCAAACCGTTTTCAGCAACTCCATATGGATCGCATTTACGAAAAAAAGTCTAACATTCATATTATCTAGCCATAGACTAAAAAAGCTTTATGTATTTGCAACATTCATAGTCTTGCTCGGGCTTCAATAAATAAGAGATAAGATAACAGAGGGTGTCATCGAAGTTAGAAGTTTATTTTGTTTATATCCCTTGAAAATATGATAAAAGTAAATGATATAAAGGTGATTTCTAGCTTTCCATATGAAGCATATATATTGTTTTGCTAGTAATTGAGAATGGAATGAAGCGGCGCTTCTGAGACTATACTAAAGTGTATTTTTGTTTCAGAGGTACTCTGTACCGAGGTATGATCGATTGCCTCCAACAATCTGTTAAGAACGAGGGAGTATTATCCCTGTACAAAGGATTTCTCCCGCTGTGGATGAGATTGGGGCCGTGGGCATTAATCAACTGGATAGCCTTTGAGAATATTATGTTAGCCATCGGAGGACATACATTTTAGTATATAAATACATATGACATGCGCCTTGGTTAAATGTTTGATGCACAAATAGTAATTTAGAAGGGATTTTATAGTCTATTGTCATATCTAAGTGTATGTTAACACAAAAAAAACGAGAGCATTTGTTGCAAAACTTTTATAGAAAATAGTTATTTTTGAATGAAGTTAGATTTGTGCAGAGATCACGTGTATGCTGGAATATTTTATAACGTTATATACAAATTAATGAAAAGACGGTAAGTAGGATGTTCGTGAGGAAAACCTCAAAATCACTGAATGTTTTACAAGCTCTTGTTTAACTGGCTTCATGGTGTTCAAATTTAGCGTGCTTATAACTTATAAAATCTTTAGGATATAAATTCGTTCATAAGACTTGTCTTGACAAGTACTACATCCTAATATAGCAACCAAGGTATATTAGTTGAATCAGGTTATGGGCATAACCATGACCATGGATCATTGGTAAGTGATCCATGGTCATGGTTATATGGCATAACAGTAAGGTTTACATGTTACATGTAAACCTTACTGTTTTGCCCTTTTATGGCAGTGTCATAGGTACATTTGCGTATATCCTCCAGGATATTCCAATTTAACACCTGCCATAACCACCTATGAGGACTCGAGCAGACATTGATTTCCACCACCGAACATAATCTTTTTGGTGAATAGGTGATCTAACGGGTCCAAGGTGCCATTCAAAAAGCAATCCGACGACTAAGCCATTTCCATTTATTTTTGAATTGTTGACGTAGTTTTTAATCAAGAATTCTCAACTCCAGTTAACCAGGCAACTTTGGCATATTGGGCTCTCAATTGAACCTAAATGAAATAAATGTTTACGATTAATCTACTTTTGTATAAATATATATAACCACATAATAAATGCAGTGATTCGTATCTTGTGTAATATTTACGAAATAATTAAAAGGGATTTAAAAATGGATTCCTATATGCTTAGTATATTTAAAGGCGATAGACTTAAAGCTTCTTTTATTGTAAAGGCTATGTGGTGTGGTTACTTAATGTTTTATATTCCAACCCATAATGCTGGCTAAAAAAATGTGACAATGCAATGTGTATGGAATAGTTAATACAAAAACAAATAATGACAATAATTAATGTGATGAATTTAAAATTATAGGTAGATTGAACCAAATAAAATTTGGATATTGCCAGCAATTATTCACTCAGATCTCAGGTCAAAAATGACGATACTAACAAAATAATGAACTTTTCGGTTTAGTATTAGTCTAATACCAGCATCGGACGTATTGTTCGACCTTATTTTATAAAGCTAATTGTTGGTACGACATACGCATGCTTTTTGAGCCTGCTATAATTCTTCATTGTTATTTAATAGTGTTTGAAGTGAATGATTCAGAATAATATTGAATTATAAAAGTATAATAAAAAAAGGATACGATATTTTTCCTAAACTTCAGTAAGTCAGATACATGCATAATATGGTAAAATATGCAATATCATATTTCTAAACCACTAGATTGTGGCACTGGCATTGGTTACATTGAATACACTGTTGTTATTTTATATCTATAGGAAAAAATTGTGCATTATATATTTCTGAGTTTAGACTATCGTGAGTGGTATTCATAGTTAATGTGTAGAACTCGGCTGTGCTCACTTCTTATTTTATCGGGTGAGCTCGACTACTTTTAAGCCCATACAGGGCTTCATGCGGCGGGAACTGAGTTCCCGCTGCGTTAAAATAAGACAAGTTTCTGTACATTAATAATATATTTCATTCTAATGTTTATATCTATTTGATGTAACACATTTATTTTATTATGTATTAAACACAATACGTATGTATTAAAAACCAAAGTGTTATTCTACGAGTATATTAATATAATATTGTTTCTCTGTTTTACTATGCTCAAAAAGACGCATAAGAATGTTGGGATTTGTTGTTGCATAATCGCGCAGGCTGACAAATAGCCATGTCGTTAAGACTTTTTTGACGGAATCAAATATTAAATTACAAATTAATAATTCTCAAATTATTTCCATAACTAATCGTGATATAAACTTCAGTAAAGGTTAAACTTTCGTCTGCAATCTGAATTTAAAAAACATATTAATATATAACTTAATTGTGATATTTCTACAAGTTGATACAGGCTAGTCGGTTAATTAAAATGATTTGTTTAACCTGTTATTATAATATAATAACGAAAACTAAGCTTATTAAGAACAAACTTCTTTGAAGTAAGCGTGCTGGGCGTGCTCTTGCAAATAAGCAGAGATTTTAGTCTCGAAAAAATTAAATAATGTGGTTTACATTGAATGATTGAATTAATGAATATAAACATTATAATTGTTTGAGACGAATTTTATATTTGTAGTCTTATACATATATTTATTGCTTTTCATAATTTTACATATTCAAATAACAACTGTGCATACAGTATACAATAGTCGTTCACGAGATCTGTAATATTTTGACAATAACGAATTGAGAATGAAATTAACATATTTTAATAGCATTTATAGTAACTTCACTGTGTAGATACAAAATATTTAAGCTAATAAGGATAAATGCATTGTGATCTTAATGTTGTAATTTTATAGAAATTAAATAATTTTTTGTTGACCAAAATGATTTTATTATTTGAAAATACTATTTAATATCTATTGCATAGAATTATTATACTATTAGGGGAGCCTGAAACCTGTCCATCGACAAAAAAGGGGATTTAATTTTTGTAAATAAAAATATAAATAATTATAAAACATATAAGAATGTACTACTTTGCCTATTATATAATTTTATAACTAACCTAACCTTACCGACATGAGCTTACGGCTCCTGCTTTGCGCCTAGCAAAAGTACTTAAGTCATTTGTGGGTTTTGGTATAAAATTCTACAAACATATACTTGTCGACTTATGTTTCTATATCAAGCATTTGACAATAGTAAACGCACTATTTATTATTTGTTCAGACTTCTTAATTCATAATTTATTTGGAACTGGAAATAAGCAATTGGCAATAAACATTAGATCAGACTATCTTCTTAACCCCTTCTTTAAATTAATTAAAGGGGAACAGTGGAATATAGTGGCATATATTTTTCCATAATTTCTCTTATATTTTACTTCTCAAAGTCCATACCAAACTGTTTCATTCTGGCTTAAAATAAAATATATACAAGATTTAAGTTTTTAATTTAAGAGTATAGAGAACAGTGATCAGTGTTGATTCCTACATAAACTGTAGATTAAGCTCAAAAGTTTTTGAGGATAGACTCCACCGTACCGAATAAGTCATCTCTTTTTAAAATAGAAAAGGTTTTATTAATTATGATAAGTAAAACTCCGGAAGTACAATATTAAATTTATTAGTAAAAAATATTATACATCTTCCACAATATTGGAGAATCATAACTTAATTATTTAAATATTTGATTATAATAGATTATAGCGCTTCCGTTATCTCATGTACTGTGATACTTTCTGACTGTTACGGTAAGAAAGGCGCTACCGAATTTCAACTCGTTTACACACATGTGCGTTGCGATACCAACTTAACCCTACACACAGTTAAATGCTTCACTGAAAGGGAATTCTCATTAAAAGTTACATTTTATTAGATAAGAAATATTATTGATGCCCTACGATATTTTTTAATTACGATTCAATTACGATTAAAATATTATTACATTTGGATAAATGTAGCAATTTTTCGGATACACTGTAATAACAAAAATAAATATCTACATTGCATTAACGAGTACTCAAAGGTATTAATTTCAAAGTCTTGACTATAATTGTTAAACGCTAACTAAGTACAATGACACCCGGGTGTCACGGTGCGAAAGCTTCCAAGGTAATATATTCCGATTACTGACCGTAGATTGAGTACATCTACACTTTCCTTATTTTCACGTTAAATAATTGTATTATTCACGACATGTCAATTGTCATATTTGTAAAACACTAAAACGGGTAACAAATTCCATTCAAATAAACACATCAAAAGCCATTTTAATAAAACACAATGCAATATACAAAATCGTAAAATATTTTTCTAAAAATTCCTCTTTACACTAGCTTCATTAAAACATCGCCAATATAAAAAATGTTCTCAGATTATATTGTATATATTACTTTTTCGCTTTGTGCGCAACACAAATCGTCGATATGGGCCTAAGACTAAGGAGAGCTAAGCTTTAGAGGGGACGCTAAGACTGATATGGGGTATAGTATATATGATTACCGTACCAGATTATATATTCGTGTAGCGATAATAAAATAGTAAAATCAAAGTAACTTAAAACTAACACTTAACTAACATGTAAAATGGTAAATATTTAAAATGAGCATTATACACTACTAAGGGATAAATATTGGTTGCATTAAAAAAAAACAATCACATCATTTTCAAATCTATTTCATAATATCGGTGACATCGATAAACCGATTGTTCCCTATCGTACATTTTATTACTAAACATATATTTAAAAAAAACTCTAAAATAATATTCTGGCACGTATAAGCGGACGAAGTTACGATCGTCCGGCGAAATGTCACGATTACAAACATAAAATAAATTCGTCAGGAATATGAAGAAAGGGCGATAGGATTTTTTTTTGTACTGGCAAACTTGTTACAATCGCATTAAGCTGAGGCAATAAAATCGGGTTCATAACATCAAACCGCTATAGGATAATAAGCACCATAAAACACATCAAAAATCTCATAAGAAATAAGATTATCACCTCGATTTGGATTATGTATTTATTATTGCTATATAGTTTTACTGGTTATCGTCATAATATAATAATTGGATATACGGTTACCGGATTTAATTTGTATTTGTGGAACTTGAGGGATCAAGGTGGGTGTCAGGAGCGGGTGGGGAGAGTGGGTGCAGACATCCGCGGGCACTATGAATGGTACGCAGTGACGTACGACGCCGGGAACAGGCCGCGACGGTGCGCTATCTCTCCCTGAAACAAAAGGTAAAACGATAAACACGTTATACACCAAAAAAAGGTATACTGTGAGGGCAATTAAAAGAAGTCCCTGCTTTGGATTAAAAAAATCACGGATCGAAGAATAATGAACTCAACGCGACGCCAGAATGCAATTATAGAGTACGTTGTCACCGAGCGTCCTACGAACACAGCCATTTCCCATTGGATAAATTCAAATTCAAATTCAAAATATTATTTATTAAAGTAAACTTGTAAACAAGTGCTTTTAAATCGTCAACTCTACCGCTGGTTCGGAAAGTTGTTCCTACCGAGAAGAGCCAGCAAGAAACTCGGCGGTTGCTCTTTTTAAAAATATAAATTTTATAACTAGTTACATTTAAACATTACCGTCTTGTAAAGGGTAGAAGTGCAGCTATATCCACGACATAGGTAGGATATACATAGGAGGTTTAGGAACAGAGGAAAGTAACGGTATGTTGTGTGATGTGACGTGTGTTTTGAGTTTATTGTTTTAATTGCGAGCAAGGAAGTACAAGTTGAATTAAAGCTTGGGAATTTTTTTTGCTATAATCCGCGATAAAATAAATAGAAAATATATATAATGCTAAATGTATAGTGGACTATCTGTTCTCATACCAGTTATCTGTTATCGTACACGCAGGATACTTAAAAACAGATGCACAAACCTCCACCACCGAGACCACAATACACAAGCACACACGTTCACTATCACAAACTCAACAATCGTTTCGCACCGCAACCGAAGCATCATCAGGAGAGAGACTGCGCGACAAAATTGCAATGCTTGGGGATTCATTAGTACTCACTTCTGAACCTTCTTTAACAATACTTATACTAAAATATCTTACCTTAACATTAAAATACTTTAGTCAGGGAATTTTAGCCCAGTATATAAGTAAGTTTTAATTGTAACAAATTTCATCAATATATCTGAGTACATCATTGGAGATATTTTTAAGGCCTAAGTTGACGCGATCGAGATCGCAGTCGCTTCTAATATCATAATGTTTGTCTGTCTATTACACTATCACGGCTAGTCCCTTGGAATAATATTGATGAAATTTGTTCCAATTGAAATTACCAAATTAACATATAGGATAAAAAAATTACGTTTTTCTTGCGAGAACAGGAAAAAGTTGTGACTTTATCTTTACATGATTGAGGGTATTTTTACGCTAAGTTTAACGACGTATGAGTCATGGGTATAGACAGTTTATAAATATACAAATGTTAAAGTGATATAAGAACAATAACACCGGGTGGCTTTTGTGCCAAGACAATTGTGGTATCAAGACGCAGGCGAGCCGCCTATGAGTTGAGCCACAAAACGTCTTATTGGTATTTAATATACTCGATTTTTCGATACCCGCCAAATAAAAAAATAATGTGTTTCTTTTTCGAGTTTGGGTGTAAATAAGTATTCAAAATTATATATGTATTTATGTAGCAGCTGTCTGTCATCCATAACACAAGTATTAAGTTACCCACTTACTTTGGCGACGGACAACCATGTGTGTTTATTATCGCGAGGAAATTTGCATAATATCTCTGGAGAATTATAGTCTATGTACTAGAAAACGAGCTTTAATTTTGAGCTCAAAGGGTACAAAATATAATTTATAACTTGACGCTTTCGACCTTTCATATGGGTATAAAGACATATGAAACATGGCTATAGTTAAACAGTGATACGTATTTTTAATTACAGGAATGATAAATATTACACATAATATAGGCAGGTGAGTAACATTTTATCAATTCTTGAATATCTGTGATTGAATGAGTCAGAATTGCCCAATATTATTCATAAATAGTGACTAGGTTTAAATTTTTTTGACAATGTAAGAATTATTTTAAGTCACGACTAATAGTAATTATTAATAGTGTAATTATTTGAATGATATTCTTTGTTTTCATAATTATATCACTCTTACAAATAGATTACAAATAGACACCGCATTGACTAATCAAAGTCATAGGCATCAGCCCTCCACAACGCATTGCCCTAAGCCGTGGTCCGGCCTCACAGAAGGCACCCTTAGGACGACGTTCCCCAACTTTAGTAGAGCTTTTGCTCTACTGAAGCTCTGCATTTTGCAACCTCGACGATGCTTCTGCGCTCGCCCGTCCCGCCCGGTGACGCTGTAAAAGCCATTAGGGCTAACAGCATAGACAGTTCGAGAAAAAATTACAGTTAGCTACGCATCAGGCTTCAACGATTACTATGTAATCGATCAATTAACTTGTCAATTTTTTTAACTTAACCCAGTATGCGCCACCTCTCGGAGACTTTCGCATTATTAAGATGAGTATGGATATCATATTTGAGAGACATACCTGCCACCAGTGCTGGTCAGAGCGGTCGGTTACAGTAATGACGTCACCGCGCCTAAACTCCAGCTCTCCGGCCTCCTGAGGAGTGAAGTCGTACAGCGCTTGAACCAGCATCTGAAATCAATAGAAAATATACACGAGCTTATTACATGACACAATTCATCGCACTTTGTGAAAACAAGAGAGACATTTTCAATAATTCATCATTCTCCATCCCTTATCCTACTCTAAGTGGGGTCGGCACAACATGTTACAAACATGTTGTGATATGATTTGGCTACGTATTTTACGAACGGCCGCCTGCCTGACGTCAACTTACCTTAGTAGCCGTATACGACACCACGGTAAGAAATGAGGGTGGTCTATTCTATTCTGCCGGATACCACACGGCTAAAGACATTTTCAATAATTATTATGCTCAAATAGTATCAACATACTCCCGACCTCTGTGTGAAGCTGTGATAGCCCAGCGGTGAGACCGTGCGACTCTTTCGAGGGGAACACAAGTTCAACCCCGGGCAGGCACTCCCGGGCAGGTATTAAAACTCATATGTCTAATTGATAATTACAATTTATAACACGCTTTTCGGTGAGGGAAAACATCGTGAGGAAACCTGCATATCTCTAGAGAATTCTGGAGATATATGTTACCTACCAAACCGCATTGGAGCATCGTGGTAGGTCTTAGCTTCAACCCTTCTCTCCAGAAACGGAGACCTATTCCCAACAGTGGAATTGTAACAGACCCGCTACATTACTTTACTTTTTATTCCTGACCTTATCCCACTATAAGTGGGTTCGTTGCAAACACGATTTGCGATTTTGTCGTGGAGTCTATCTCCTGATGAAGCTTCGGTTGCGGGGCGAAACGATTGTTGAGTTTGTGATAGTGAACATGTGTAGTGCTTGTGTATTGTGGTGGAAGTGGTGTGGTGGTTTGTGCATGTGTTTTCAAGAATCCTGCACGTATCAGGTATGAAAATACGGATAGTCCACTATGCATTTAACACTATATATATTTTCTATTTACTGTATCGCGGATTATAGCAAAGTAATTTTATTATTACTTTTGAAGGAACCATATCAAACAATTGTGAACACCATTTACCTCGCTTATACATTATGAAGGAAATATACATTTGCTTATGAATATATATTTTTAAAAGTTTTTGTTGATAATATACTTGAAGTGACAATAACTTCGCCCCAAAAACAAAGAATATGACTAGCCAATGAGACTTGAACGTTATCGGTAGATACGAGCCTAAAGGCATATATTTTCTACACAACATACGGACAATCGTTATAAATAGAAATATACTTGGTCGGAGAATTTGTATTCAATAGCTGCATATCTCCGCCTGTATTTACATAGTAACCAGAGATTATAGGAATACTCGTATAGAGTACGTTCTGACCGAGCTATTTTTGTTTCTTTATCGTGGTCTCGCCGTATTTACACAGCGGCTCGGTTATCAGGATAATATATTGAACCTGTATATATTGTCTGACGGAAATGGGACTTTGGGGACTCCACCCCAACTTAACCGCAATCGATTACGAAGAAATTTATTACAATACAATAATATAAAACCGACAATAAAATATAAGAGGCAGTAATAATGTCAAGCGGTTAAATCTACAAATATACCTAATATTGTGTTGGCGTATGTGTAAATATCATTTAGTGTTTGTTGAGTGGATATTTAAATCTAAGCGAACATAAAAGTATGAGTAATATTCTAAACATAATAGAATCTTATTTTAGTTGTTTTTTAGACTAAAATGTCTAGATACTACGAACACTAAATTTTTCGAAATTCACAATTAAACTTCTTAATAAAAAGAAAGATATAGTCCAAAATGAGATACTTCCGATGGCGCACATGGATCTTTATAAAATGATTGTTATATAATAAATACATATATAGGCCGATGATAAAATACAAATAATATAATAAATTACAGATAACATAATAATGCATAAAATAAATAAGGTTGTATAGTAGTGTAATAACGACTAAGTTTTGGCGGGCTATTCTCAATATAAGTAAAGGAGCGGGTAGATGTATAGAGTAAGTCTGTCAGTGCTTGTATTAGCAGTAACGCTTTTTTTTTAGAGTAAGTAATACTTTTGCTTGCGGACAAGGCAACCAAGTTCTCTTTTAAAAAGCTTTTATTCGACTTGCCGTCTATGTATGTGAAGGTAGAATAATTTATAGAATTAGGCGTTACTTTGCGGAGATCCACAATACAAAAGTAATAATAATTATTACTTTTGAAGGTGGAATCTTGAAAGTTAAATTTGACCTACTTCCCTGGGGTTCCCAGTCCCGATGACAATGCATGTTTATTATTATAGTTGCATAACCTGATGCTGCTGCCAAGATCGGCTCTAGACAATGGAACACCTCGACGGTTAACAGTAGGAACATGAAATTTTGTTAAAAGCTTTTTTAACTTGACTTGAATTTATTTGTTTTTTTTTTAATTTTTGATTCTGCTGATAAATTTGATCAGTTTTTGCATCGAAGAAATGATGTCTATATCATTGCGCGTCAGAAATACAACCTAAAATTACGATGTAATATTTCATGCATATATCCATTATGTTAAAGGTTGTACAAAATTTCTAATTCACAAAATAAAATCTGCGTACACAAAGCTCATATTCTCAGGCAGATAATAAGATGAGTTCTCATGTAATCGCCTTTGTAGTCTGCATGTTAATCGTGAGATTATAAAAATGATCCTACAGATTCACTTGGAGAAATCAAGAAGTTTGTTTGTAAAATACAATAAATAGGTTTAGACACAATCCGAGACAGTGATTTATAGAATGATACTTGTAATGTCTTATTCTCTTGAGTGAAGATTAACACATAAGAAATTCGAATTAAAATTCAAAATATTCTTTATTCAAGTAAACTTGTTAAAAAGTGCGTTTGATTCGTCAACTCTACTGCTGGTCCGGAAAGCTGTTCTACGGATAAGAGCCAGCAAAAAAATTGACTGAGATATAAGCACAGCTAGTATACTATATATATACTAGCTACTAGTATATACTATGATTTAGAAGCCTTAAAACACTACTTTACTAAGGTTATTTTAAATCAAAAATAAAATTATATTTAAAAATTAAATATTACGATTCTAGTTATCTATTAGTAGCTATGTGGGATTATTTTATTAAAATTACATATAAAAAATAATTGCACATAGAATAAAAAAATATCTTATTGTACTTCGCGAAATTAATTACTTAATTCATTTAATTACATATTAAATCACGACTAATTATACTATAGAGTTAAATTTTATATTTGAAATAAAAACTAGCTGTGACTATGAATTACAATATTAATTAATTGATATATAGCTATTATTATAAAGACTTTTAAAGTCTGAATGTGTCATAATTAAAACCTTTAATTGATTGTGTATATATCTAGTTAATAATAATATAG
Source organism: Morpho deidamia (assembly GCA_947086505.1). Classification (NCBI taxonomy): domain Eukaryota; kingdom Metazoa; phylum Arthropoda; class Insecta; order Lepidoptera; family Nymphalidae; genus Morpho; species Morpho deidamia. The sequence goes on along the minus strand of CAMTZC010000007.1, from coordinate 7,886,233 downwards.
ACAATAAACTTAAATTAAAGCGAAGGTCAGAGGTTAATCATTGTTTAAATAATGCAGCGGCGCCAAGATAATGGTTAATGTTTAATTAAAATTTCGTAAGAGCATCGTACAGACTAAATATAATAGTGAAGTATTACTTGATTAATTTTCATGACCCACACTGAAATTGTTATTTATTTAAATTGACTTTAACAAACTCTTTTGTTCATGGGTGTGTGAAATTAACAGAGTAAGCATAAGAAAAAGCATACAGGATACCATTTTAATGTCGGCCATATAAAAGAACTAACAAAAAAAAATTTGAATGGTTATGTCAAGACATTGAGAACTAGTCAAGTCGTGTGCTGGAGATTTGCCTAAAATTATATTGTAAATAATTTGTTTAATTGGAATTATCTACGCTTTTAAAATTATTTAAAGCTGTATTTTGTACAAAATTTTTATAAATTAAATATTCTTTCATATTAGTGTTCACGTGCAATGTTGTCTGTCAAATTTGGTTCGCAGGCAATACTTATATTATTACTTACACAAAAACCTTCTTGACATTTTTATTGTTATCTGATTTATGGGACTAATTCTATTCTTAGATGAAATGTTTTCATAGCAGCAATAACTTCATATCAAAAGTAGTTTAATTAAACAATAAAGCAAAAGTTGAAAATTTAACTGCTGACCAATTGGACTTTCTCTTTAACTGTACAAAGGGATTTAAGCTAAGATATTTCTTAGAAATTTTCAAGGAATACCTAAGTTGTTTCAGGATATCATCAATCAGGAAGTCAATATCAACCAGATTTTTTAATTTAGTCGAGTTTGTTAGCTTTTTCCATTGAAGGAGTATTTAGTCTAAAGGAGTTGATACATAGATTTAATTAATAAATACAATTTTAACGGTCCCATTAAAATTGTAAATAGTATGTATGATAAAAGAGAATCACTTATCGCGTGACTGACTAACATTTGTTGCATTATAAATATGCGTAATTGAAGACTGGTTAGTCAACGATCACGTATACAATATAATAAAAGTACCAAGTCGTTAATAATTTACTGTAAGCAGGACCTCATAGGGATATCGAGCGTAGACCTATTAGGCATCATTACCTGAAAATTCAGAATAAAACATGTGTTTTATTCTGAATTATTAAAGCAAACAATTGTGCACCATACGATTGGACGGAACTTCGAACTGATGTTTTTCAAAATTCAAATTCATACCCGAGAGTTTAGCAAATTTTTCCCAACATTGTTTTATACGTCAGTTACTTCTGTTAAATTCCGCAATACTTTTAGTGTTTGAACCGATTCAAGTACGTTTTATGCTTGAAGATTGGTCTACGTCGACCCGAACGCTATTAAGCAAGTAGCAATTTATTAAATAGGAAAGATTGCCACAGTTGTGGATAACGATAAGCCAGTATTTACATCATCGCAAATTTACTTGATGAGACGTTCCTGCTAGGTATATCCACTCACTTTCATCTTTCTGCAGTGTAAACCCGTGTTTGCTATATTTCAGCACCCAGTTTTTACGACGTTAAAATTTAAATTAAAAAAGACTCGTTGCTAATTCTGATAATTGCACTTTTAAATAGTACAACAATGAAAACTTAGAAAACATTTGTAAACACTTTTCAGTGTAAAAGCTAAAGTAAGTACTTTTCTATTCCAATGATGGCTGAAGAATTATCTTCAGCTAGGTGAGATATTGATCTCACTTTGGTGTCAAGGATTCAAAGTTATAAGCAGGTTGCAGCAAGTTCTCCTTCACCGTAAAGCATAATATGATGAACTGCAAACATCAATTGCTTTCATAGAAAACTCTTAGTTGCCTACCGATATTTTTGAATCCTTCTCGATTCAAACCCCTCGGTATAATACATCAGGCATTAGTTTCAATTTATTCGTTAGTAATATATCTTAAATTCGTCTTCGTCTTTCGTGATTAAACTCTGGAATTCTTAGCAAACTCGATCTTGTAGAAAGATATATACAAATAGAATTCATATGTTGAATATTAAAATTAAAATTCACATAATCAATGATATTGTAGATGTCGACTTAGATTAAATTAGCTAAATAGGTGTGACTGTAAACGAATTAGTCGCTTGCTTTGATGGAAAATAACGAAGCCGCCTCAATTAATGTCATAGTTTGACCGCGCCCTGTGGATGTCATCTGCGCTATTTGAACGAACGTGTCTACATTAGGTTAGAAACCTAATAAATCTATCAAACCTTTCCCGAACTTTGGCGATTAAAAAAAGTTATTGCCGAATCATTGCCAACCTTTTGTCGGGTCCTACGTTAACAATAGGTACTATCATAGGTAATAACAATAGGTTTGTGATTCCATTGCTTTACATAGATTATACTCACAATTTAAAACTTGGGTATTGAATATCTATTTTGAATTACGAAAACGATAAAAAATATAAGTTATATTTATTATTGTCATTTCACAAATGTCTACCATAAAATGATATTTTACATAGTGTCACTAGCCTCCGGTTTTAGGCATCATTTTAAAAGAAATAGACAATTTTGGGAACAAAATTTAAATACAAAAGTGAAAGCAGCATTATAGTGGAAATGAAAGAAGTATAATATAAGCCAATCCAGTTATTTATAAAACCAGATCAAAAGTAATACTTTTCTGTATACAAACGTGCTGTAGTTGGTAATAAGTCATTTGTAGGAAAGAGAAAGAAACAAAGCTGTGTAGTGAAAAGATAAAAACGAGCTAGTTTAAGTAAACAAGAAATAAAAATTGTGATTTATAACGTATTAGCTGTTACAGGCGGCTTCACCCGCGTAGTTGACTCATCATAACACAATTAAACTCTGATATACTGGGCTGCTTAGTTAAGCGATAAAGTTCGTACATGATACACTCACTAATTGTTTTAAGTTCTACGCGGCAAAATTGCTGTCGTTAATTCCTATAATAAGGAATGCGGATAGCGCGGCGACCTTATTAGTAATGATTATATAATCACATTTAATTGTGCTTCAAAGCTAATTAGAGGTGGGGATGAAGTCATGCTAACGTTATGTAACACCTACCGAAAATTTCTATACGTACGTATCCCGAATCGTAAGAATAATGGTATTAGAGAAAATTCCCACGTCATCGACGACGTATTGACGTTGTCGTTGTAGAGCAATCGATGTAAGTATAGTATACTAGGTTTTACTCGTAACTTCGTTCGCGTGGACAGTAGACTTGGAATAAATAATAGCTTTTGTCACTCCCTGCCAGCCCTGCAAATATCTCCATCACAAAAATCAGATCGATACGGGAAGATAGAGAGATTTAACTTTTTCTCGAGAGCATAGTTTAATTATTTTAGTACGACTTACGTGAAATATATATTAAAATATTTAAATTTACCCAAAAAACAAAAACCGAAATATACCTAGAAAAACTTTCTTAAAATAACTTTATCGACGTAAGGCGTAATATAGTACCTATTTATTTAATTTACAAACTTGACTAAGACACAAAGTGCATAAAAAAACCTTGACATATTTTCAATAGACATGTGTTTTTCAATAGATAAGAGATGTATTAATTTTCATTTTTATGTTCAATAAAAGAATTATTATTGTTATTAATAGTGTTTCTCAATCTTTTCTTTTCCAGTATTTATATTTTATATTCTATAAGTTACCTAGGAATATAAGCATTAATTGTGCCAAATTTCATCCATATTGGTTCAGCGGATTGGACATAAAAACAGACAGACTTTCGCATTTGTAATAATGGTAGTTCATTAATTTTAGTAAAAAAACCTTACTTATTACTTACATCAATTATGCATTGTGGTGGCTCAGTTAAATTTATTTAAGGTAAACAGATCCCAAAATATATAAAAACTTTCTTAAAATAACTCATTCGACGTAAGCCAAATAACACGATATAGAAACTTCTTTAAATTACAGATTTGATTTGACTTTAATAGGTTGCTAATAGATGGCGATTTTTAACGTCATCCTATTCCTGTTGAATTAACAGGATTTTATAGCCTATATGTTATCCCGGTGAAGGGAAAATAATTTTGCCAAATTTAAACGATTTTGGTTCAGCGGAATCGCCGTGAAAACGTAACAGACAGACAGACTTTCGTATTGACTTAAATACGAACATTTATAATATTAGTAAGGATTATGGTTCGTGTATCAACCGCCCTATTGCCAATTCCATTATAAAGAATTAGATTCCCTGAAAATGATCAATATAAAGGTACAATGGTTTTAACATGTACTCGTAATATTAGTCATATATGTTATATATTACAGGTTGTGTCCGCGACTTTGTTCGTGACAACTAAGTGATAAAATACCGTCAATAATATACCATATGTTTTTCCCTACTTCCATAGGAAAAACAGGATTTTTTAACCTTATATGTTAGCCCGAAAGTGTCAATTGTAATTTAATTTTTAATGCTTCAGCGAATCACTTTCACGGCTGATAACCAACAGCACCAGATCAATAACATACAGATTGACGACAGATTTCCATATTCCTAATTTATTTTTAATTTTAACTTATAATTTATTTTAATTTATTATTTATTAGTTTATTATTTATTAATTTATCATTCATTTATTTTTAATTTATTAATAATTAGCATGGATAAAATATTGGTCGGGGACTGACCGTAACGCTGCAGCAGCGTCTACGCCCGCTCTACTGATAACGCGTGCAAAATGTCACGGTGGTGTTTTAAGGACTTTTTAGTCTTAAGTTCTTAAAGTTAAGACGAAAAAAATATAACTATATACTAGCTGACTCAGCAGTTGTTTTGCCATATAAGTTATTTCTGGGGAATTTCTAACGTATATTATAAAAAAAAAATTGTCTAAAAAAATGAATAGAATAGAATAGAGAGAATAGGGATATAAAAATAGGTATTACCCGAATAAAATTTCATAAAAATCGGTCAATCCATTTCAGAGGAGTATGGCAACTAACATTGTGAAACGACAATTTTATATATAAGATAGTATTTGGGAGTAAATATATTATTTTCGCATGTATAATTTATATGTATAACTGTACATTTCGGCGCGTATTATTTAACAAAAGTTAACTTTCCCTTATTAATAATTAATTTATTCTACATCTTGATTAAAACTCATGGTCGAAACACGAGTTTATAACGTGTTTAGAACAATTTGTGATCTACTGGCGATCAAACAACAAGATTTATAAAGTTGATTTTTTAGACAGACAAAATATGTTTTCATTATTTTTAATTTTAGATATTTTATACGAAATTATTATTATAAAATTTATAACTTACAGTTTTATTTCACTTAAAGTTCTCTTTTGTTTTGTTACACCTTTTATTTTTTAATGTTTAACCAGTATTAAATGATGTTTTTTTTTTGCTAAATCATGTTTTCCACTTAATTATCTTTAGTGTTAATTTCATAATTCTTTGTTTTACCAAAATATTGTGGTTATTTTTTTTAGGTTAATTATAATTTTAACATATTCCATTTTTTTATTGTTATCAATTTGCGCGCGCTGATGCATGTACAACTAATATAGCAGATAATTGAAAAATAATTGTACATTATGTAATTAGAGATAAGTATGGTGTGTATGTATATTATTTTTCAAATTCAAAATATTCTTTATTCAAGTAAACAAGTGCTTTTAAATTGTCAACATCTACTGCTGGTTCGGATGATGGGCTTTTGATTTGATTGATGGGCTTTTGTAATAAATAGTGCAACAAGAATAAATAATAAATAATGTCACTTACCTCTTCCGGTACAACGTCTCTAAGTTTGACATCTTGAAGGCGGCTAACAGACGCCGTGCGATGGTAGTCCACAAGTTCATTTAGCGAGTTAAACTTTACCACCCATAGGAAGAATTTGCTTGACGCGTCACGGAGCACCTTGAAATGTTGAACACCATCCGGACATCTGAAGATAATATAAATAGTGTTATGAATTTTGACCAATTATTCCATCATTGTAACGAACATTACAAAATCATACTGATTATATTGCGATCAAGCCGAACTGTGATAAGCTATATAAGCTGTGATAGTCCAGCGGTGAGACCGTGCAACTCTCGAGTGACGACATAGGTTCAAACCCGGGCAGGCACCAATGAGTTTTTCTATTAAAACTTATGTGTCTAATTGATAATTGCAATTTTATTATTGATAATTGCAATTACACGCTTTTCGGTAAAGGAAAACATTGAGAGGAAACCTGCATTTCTCTAGAGAATTCTAGGGATATGTGTATCCTACCAATCCGCATTGGAGCAGCGTGGTAGGTCTTAGCTCCAATCCTTCTCTCCAAAAACAGCGGATATAACACATACAGCAGAGATAAGGCCTTAGCCCAGCAGCGGGCATAGTAACAGGCTGTTACTTTACTTTTTTACTTTACAAGCCGAACTACATTTATATAAGGTACTAACGTTTGGGTAGACATGGATTCGACGGGATCACGAACTAACTATAATATACTAGCAACGAGCACTGAAGTATGTGCAATTCATATTATACTAGCTGTCCGGTCACGCATTGCTGTGACTAAATCTGATTTCGAATTACGGAACACAACAGTTTAAAAAAGGCACCGATCGCCACCAAACATTACATGATCATCCGCTGAGGCATTACAAAGATAGTCTGAAAATGTCATTAAAATCTGTCCAGCCCTTTCCGAGTCGATAAAAGACATACAGATAAACATTCATTTTATATGTTAAGACTAGCGATATTTAGGTGGCGATAAGAAGCTGGGCGCGGGGTTTTCATATCACGCGATTCTGTGATCCTTGCGATTTTCTTTTAGCTCACATTTGTTTAATTACGCGATAACTCTAAAGCTGTTAAAAAAAAACAGCTTTTCAATAACCGAGTTGTACGTGACCGTTTTTTTAGGAGTTCGAATGAGTGTAGAAATGGAAAGATATACATATCGCGATTTTTTTTGTTATGACACACATTAGAAAAATGTGTGTTATAACAACCACTTAACGTGCTTACTTGTATTGTATATTTATTACTTATGGTGTAATATTGTATAATTATATTTAGGTACTCTCTGGTACACTTTCCTATCAGTTATTTTATCAAGCAACTCTGTAACGCCTAAGATTACCTGGAAGAAATCGTTGGTAATCAATAGGGTCGCCGTATTGTATCAATTTTTGTTCCAGTCTATTAATGCCTGTAATTTTTGTTGTATGTACAATAAACAGTATCCTATCTATCTATTTATCTATTTTTTATCTAACATATAATAAATATATTCAAAAGAGATTGCGCGGTTGGAGTATGTCATTATTTCGTTGAAAAACTATCAGACTACATCAAAGGTAGAAAAATAGAGACTAAATATTTTCTTTGATGTGTTAGTAATATAGCATGAGCATATTACATTACTAACACAAAAAATAATTATTGTATGTGAAGGAGGTCCTCGATAAATACTCGCGTCGACAAATACGGCAGTAACCTGTCGTTAGGTACCCATTTATTTTTATGGCACTGCCCTGTTACTAGTATTATTTATACACAAAAAATGTTGACACACTTGATAATAACTAGTTAAAGTTATACTTTATAGATGTCGTACGTATAGATTATTTTCTTATACACATAGTATATCCAATATTACATTATGAACTGGCTAATATGATTTTCGTTAAAAATAGATGGTGGATGGAAATATGAATCGCAGTTTAGTCGAAAAAAATATGTATAAAATTTTATCTTTTTGTTACAAGCACTATAACAGAACTACCTTGGTATAATCCGCACGGGTATCTTTTTGTTACATTTCTTGTTCACGTATCGAAATATATTGGACTGGCCCCTTGGCGCAATGGGGAGTGACTCTGCCTTCAGCTCCGCGGGTCGCGGGTTCGATTCCCGCCGAGGGCAACATTTTTTATAAACAATTTCTCGGTTCTTCGAGCCTGGGTGTACATTTGTATTTAAGTATATATTATTATAAAATTATATATGTAGTATATCTACCAGTTGTCCGTCGCCCATAATAAAAGTATTAAGTTACTTTGGTGATGGACGACCGTGTGTATAACTGTCCTATATATTTATATATAAATAATATCCATTAAACTTCGCTGATATTAATTAAATTAGTGTGAGAATTATGCACTATTATTTAATTACAAATAAGGATTCGAGGATGCGGGCTTTATGTAAAGCTGACGATTCAAAAGCACTTGTTTACAAGTTTACTTGAATAAAGAATATTTTGAATTTTAATATGGCTTTACAAATGTCGTACCTACTTTAGGCCTTTCCGATGCTGTCAGAGAAAAGTTAACACATAAATGTCCTTGAAAAGGCACGAAAGTTTTACTGTCAACAATTCACTGACCAACGCTGACTAAGAAAGTGTACAAATGTAATGACGTTAGTTTATCGGTTTTGTATAGGATTTATTTCGGGGAGCTTACACAGTAACACTTTGACCTCATTTCCTTTCTTTATTTTACCATGCACTAACCAACCACCTGCCAAATTCTAGGCATATGTGATATATTTCATATGTGATAGACATCCTACGGGTGCGTTTCGATTCGTCGACTATCATACACTAGGATATGGTAAACTTTCCTGCTGCTGTTTACTAAAGAGTATAATTTGTGTACCCTTAAGGTAATGTGAATACGCCGTGTGGTATCCGGCTGAATAGAATTGACCACCCTCATTTCTTACCGAGGTGTCGTAAAAGGCGACTAAGGTAAGTTGACGTCAGGCAGGCGGCCGGTCGTAAAATACGTAACCAAATCATGAGACAACATGTTGTACCGACCCCACTTAAAGTTAGATAAGGGCAGGAGAATGTATGTATGTTAAGGTAATGTGAATAGGCATTTTCTAAGTAGTCTTTGAAGTATACTTAGTCAACATTATAGAAATTATAAATAAATTTAAACAATGTGGTTTTAAATTTCATCATCAGACGATGATGAAGCAAAATGCAAATGATCATTGAACATAACGTCTTATCATCGGGTATGATCAGCAGACAAGTGGGTGTTTATTTATATCTATACTCATTATAAAACAAAGTCCCCAAAAGCTGTCTGTCTGTATGTGATAGATTTTCTCAAAATCTACTGAACCGATTTTTGTACAGTTTTACTAAAAGGTAGTGCAATTACGATTATGATTTAATGTAAATTGTGTTGAAAAGTCGCGCAGTTGAAAAAAAACTCGCCTGTTGGCAACTTTAGACACGTGCGCCGCGTAAATCAACAGAGATACACTAATATGTGTAACAGAATTGTATACTACAAAAAAGTCCGCGACAGCATGTCTCTATCTCTGCTGTTTAACTTACAATAACTACTTTTCGAAACCGCAAGCACATCTAGTAAATTATAAAAGAAAAACCTATATTCGAGGTCGCAGGGATAAAATTACAAAGTATGCAATAATATCAACCGCACTCTATTTGCAATACGCTACAGGTTAGCAAGCGAATAAAACATTTAAAAAACGACGTTCTCCAGCATCGCTGTTAACTAAAGACATTATTTGTATACCGACGAACAAGAATAGATTATCCAGCGTGATTTATTTGGGTAGATCTAAAATAATAACGCTTGAACGCCGCTTTGCACTCGACTGTAACAAGTGAACAAATAAATTACTTCAATATTCCGTGTGGAACACTTTTGGTAACATTTTAGGCATTTTAGGCATTTTAGGCACGATCGACTTAAGATGCACCCGACCAACAACCTAACCAGTTTCATATGGCTTTGAAAAGCGTCCTATGGTGATATAACAATCTAATACCATCAATAGCGTTGTTGCAATCATTAAGAAGATTGGTATTTCAAACAACTTAAAGAGATGTAAGAAGCGCGTGCCGATCGGTTAAGAAAGTGTGTATGCAGTTGATGAAAATTAGGATTAAAATTGGAAACCGTAAAGTGGAGAAACATGCAAATTAGGCCCTACGTGACAACAGACATCGATTAATTTTCGGTATCAATTTTGAATAAAGTTCGTAAATTTGTTACTGAGCTTTTTTAAAAAAAATGAAAATTAACTTGTGAAGTTTATTAAGCATAAGTATTAAAGCCGTTAAATCGATATTGATGATTTATAGTGTAGATATTGTATATATTGGTAAATCAAAATAATTGTTCTACATAGACGAAAAATGCGAATTACAAACAAGCGCCTATAAAATACGAATGTAGTCACGAATAACTCAGCGAAACCCAGAACCGTACCGTATTTTCAAGTAAATATAATGTGTTTATGCCGATAACAAGAATAGATCGAGCATGATTTCTCATAAGCGCTTATCTATAATAAAAACTTTGAACGCTTTGTAGTCGACAATGTATCAACAACGGCTCATAAAATGTCTTTTTTTGAATTTGGTCTATTGTGAGTTGTATTCAACTGTACAAAGGATCCGGTTATACACAGATCATAAGTCTGATTTGTCAATATAAATTTTCAATGTCATTTAACAAGACTGTTTGAATGTTATGTTAAGTATTAAGCGATTAAGTAAGCCTTAATTGCTATTTGTAGCAACACTACTCACGATGATTTAAATTAAAAAATATTAGAGTATTAATTTTACTACAAGTAAATATACGACCTTATTTAGTTAAAAAAAAAAAAAATTGTTTTGTTGTCATAGAATCATATTTAAATATTTTACATTGTTAGAATACCAATTACGTTCGATGAAAGCTTAAAGAATTTCTTGCATTTTATCAATATATTGTTCTAATTTACTAACTCTAACAAAAAATAATACATATCCTTAAAATAAGACAGTAAACGTAAGCATAATAAACACGAGTTAGAACCTTATCAATAAAAAAAATAGTATTAGTTAGACGGGTAGTGTTTGAGAGTAGGCCTCTTTGACAGGCATGATTATATTAGGCTTCATTATATTATAATAGTCGGATGTACTTTTTCGATAGGACTGTAGGGCCAAGGACGGACTATGTCATGGCGAGCCGTTAGCACTAGTTTCTTGCTTGACTGACTCCGTGTCACTCGAAGCGTGTCACAATGCATCGTTCGATAAATAAATAAAAAGAAAATTTATAATACAAATACATTAATAATAGAACGAATAAGTAACAAGTGTAAGCGAACTTTAAAAATAGAATTCGACAACAAAAAATCTAAGAGCAAAGGTAGTTTCCAAACTCACAAGACACATCTCAATAGAAAATGTAATTAACGGCTCGTCTCTTATTATTGAATTCTTAAACAATAAAGAACAATAATTTTAAAGATATGAGAATGATTGTATTGTAGATTGATGTGAGATGTTGGTATCTATGATTATATTTATTGGAGAATAATATCGCATATCAATTCATGATAATTAAGCGACGAAAACGGTACAATAAATTCCACCAACACAATAAATTAAGCAAAAATAGCTCAAAGGTAACAGCGGGGCTTCCGTTTATCGTATGCGTTAATGGATTTTGACTAACTTCTTTGTGAATAATGTAAATCTTTGTTTTTTTAATATTTTTTCTTGCTTTTTTAAATATAATGAAAATAGTACATGGAATTATACCAGAACAGCGAGTGTTCTTCACATGACATAATTAAGACAGCGGTGAAATATCTTTTATTTTATGTAGACATGCACGCTTGTTCTAGGAATCAGAATCAAGGTTTTCAGACCTCATATTATTTGATTCTAGCGAAAATATTTAAGCTCTCAGCTAGCAATAAGTAATATTTTTATAAGGCCATCAACAGAATTAAATGTAAATCGTAAATTTGTATGTAAATGTGACACAATAGCATTTACAGGCAGACACAGCATGCAACTTAAACATAAACTTAACATAAGTCAAGAATCGCCTAACGCAGAAATTGATTACGTCTTGAACCATGTTATAAAACGTTTGGTAAGTTTAATAAAAGTTGACTTATTTCTTATTAGAATCCATTCGCGTCTTTGTCTACAAGGACTTTAGTACTTAGGTAAATTGCAAAGAAAAATATATTTTTCTATATATATAACATTACCATACTGTATCCGGTTGCAAATTTTTAAGGCACTTTCAATTTTGTACAAATATAACTTTTACGCTATAGAAATGTTGAGTTGGAGAAATATAACCCAATAATTATATCATATTGCTCTTGTAAATTTGAGAATTGATAGCTACCCTAACCTTTCACTAGAAACAAATTTGAATATTTATTTTATGCCTGGAATCGAACTTGAAACACCTTGTATATGCGGTGATCGTTCTACTGAAGCCGGCATATGAATTAAATGCGTTTAATTCATGTAATATATTACTTTAAATCTGTTAATAAAAATTTTGTGATTTAACAAATTAAATGACCGCACCCATTTATTGTGAATAATGAAGTTGAGAATTTTTTACTCTCTATTTGTCCTTGCATACTAATGTCTGGTCTATGTACTCTTTAAAGTAATATAAATCGATACTGGCAGAACGAAATTACGTATGAATCACCATTAGACGAAAACTGGTTTCAGATCTCACGTAGGCTGATTCACGTAGCGCGATACAGAACGGGTTAATGCTGTGCAGAGAAAACTGTGTGAAAAAATACAGCTTTCGAATAAAATATAGCAAATATCGGTGGCAGGTCACGCAACAAATATTCAGTAAATAAATGTTATAATCCTGTTTTAAAATAGAACAAATATTGATGAAAGGTCACGCAAAAAATATAAAGTAGATTTAAATCGTTATAATCCTGCACCAAGAATAAGCCAATTAGAAAGTAACCCAAGAAAATAATGCCTTATTTTGCTAAAATCGGCGATTAAATTCTATAATACTTTATTAACAGATTATTTTTAGCATTATAAACCTTCGAAGGCAACGCGTTACTCAATAAATTATGGATAAGTAAATTGAACCGCCTTAAGTACATCACAAACATTTATCAATAATTTACAAAACGATAGAATTATTTTGGTCGGTATTATCTACATATATATAATTGAATGTTTGTCTGTATGTCCCTTTAAGACTCCGAAACGGCACCGATTTTAATGAAATTTTCAGATAGACTTTAGATTGACCAAACGGTTGTTCCTGTAAAGTTTGATGGCGATCGGTGTATTTTTTTATAATCGTAATTCATATATCGTTGATTTAAGCCCTGAGAAGCGGGCTGGACATAACAGTTATTAAAAGTATAATTATTATAAGTAAAATAATTCATTCTAATAAGCGATTGAGATTAATGCTCTCATAATAGTTTACATTTAGTTATATAGTAAATATTAATAATTCTTTGTTAATTTTCAATATGAAGATTGGGAGGCGAAGACGAGTGCGTTAGGCAACCGGCTACTATTTGAGCTTCATCTTTTATTTTATAGCAAATAAAACTCTATTCTATTGTCAATATGAAAAGATTATTTCAAAAGAGCACTTCTGAGAAAATCTGCATTTAACTTTATTTTACATTTTCAATGCATTCCACAATACTTACACGGCAATAAATATTTGAAAAATTAGTCACAATTAAGTTTCATTATTTCGATGTGATTCTGGATGTATCATCACAAAGAAATAATGCCTATTGCAACAAATTCGTGTGACTCACATTTTGTAATGTAGACGTCAATTTTTTATCTGCTAATTTAACGGTCAATACAATTGTTTACGAGGCGGCGGACTGCAGGGAAAGAAAAGGTTGATCACCCTAGTTCTTTTTTAACACACTTACGTCAGAGACATTTTCCTTTTATATTTTTTTTATAAAAGTATTTATATAACACATAAAAAATACTGAAGTGAGAAAGGATTTCCATAGACCATTCAAAAAGCTTAAGTAATTTCAAGAATTACCTTAGGAAAACGTAACTCATAATTTCGAAGTAAAATTTTAAAGTGTCCCTAATTTAGAAAAACATTTTAACTAGTAATTACAAAGAATAAATATTTATGAGATTCAAATTAAATGACATGTTATTTTAGTTGATTCCACTACTAATCAACAAAAACAAAACCGTGGTTATATTCGCGCCGCAAAAGATATGTAATTAGTTAACTATTGGTATTTAGTTCGAATCTGATCCGAGTTATATCGTAGGAAAAATAACATACAATAGTAACTTGGTTTTAATTTGGGTCAGTAATAAAATATGTGAAAAAATTTACCATATAAATTATTTGACAATAATTAAACTGATCGAACTTACACTTACGTTACGCTGAACATCCTGTTACTGTTTGCAATGATTACCTGCTATATTAGCTCACTGCTCTGTCTGATTTTTGCATTTCGTTTAAGTATATTTACCATGTATGTGTCATCACTATTTTCGGGAGATTTCATTATTAATTAATTAATAGTAATGGCCTATTATCTTCTAACTGTTGAGCATGGTTCTCACTGGGGTGGAGCTTACCCACCATGTTGCTCCAACATATTGGTAGGTTACACATATCGCAGGAATTTGTCAGAGATATGCAGGTTTCCTCACAATGTTATCTTTCAAATATCAATTAGACACATTAGCTAACATAGAAAAAATTTGTGGCGCCTACCACAAACTTGGGATTTGAACCCACCCACTGGATAAAGGCATTGTATCACCGTTCAGCTATCATTATACGTACTAATATTATAAACGTGAAAGTCTGAAAGTAAAAGACTGCCAGTCTCTCCTTCTGTCTGTTATACTACAATTAATGTTACTCGACAAATTGGTATAATTGTAGCCTTCTTACCGGGCTAGAATATAGGCTACATAATTGCAATTATTTCTTCAGGAAATTATAGTAACAATATTTTAACATGTAAGTTGCAAATGAAGTGTAGGATATAGTTTTTATATTACATATACTAATGTGAAATGAGAATACTTGTATCCATTCTTACTACTAATCTGAATTCATTAAAAACTTCATGTCATCATTGTCACAATCACAATAACATATGATGATAATAAAATGACATGCATTCATAAAAACAAATACATAACAATCTCATATTGCAAATATTCTTGCATACAAAGGTGCGCCTTTTAACTGTCATATATATGCAGGCATTAATATTTGTTTCTGACAGATAGAAGGTTAAGAAGAAATTCAGAAAAAATGAAAATCACATAAAGAGCTACACTAAAGTAAACTTTACTATTGATTTTTTTTTATTCAGTGATTAAACTGAGATGTCTATTAATCAAGTTAGGCTCAAGAGATGGAAAGGAGATTTTAGTTTTGACCAACAGTAATTTTTTTACATCTTGGTTTTTTAATGTTAAATATTCATCCTCTAGAAAAGTTTCTTTACAGCCTATGCACTTAGTAGCAACTGAACAGATAAATATACATAATATGTCAAAAGTGTCTTTGATATTAATCTATTTAATCAGCAATATCAACTACTAAAGTCAAGGCCATGATTGGGGATTGATAGCGAGTAGTAGTATTTATTTGTCCTGTTATCAACTAGCAGTATTATCCAAGTGACAGGGGAGAAACTCTGAATGTTAGAACTTTAAAATATGGTACAACACTCATGGGCAATACCACCTTTAGACTCAGTATATGCATAGGTCTTTGGTCTTTAGAATATGGTAATAAAGATGGACAGACAAATCAAATATAATATTCTGAAATTCATCTTCATGGTATTCATGGTAAATATTTTATAAAAAAAAGAGAAATATTCAATGTGTTTTTCTTTGATTTGACATATTTATGCTTTTTAATTCATCACCATTTGATATACACAAGTGAGGAATTATTTTATTAGTGAGTGTGTGAAATATGGAAAAAGTGAAATGGTATGTGAGTTAATAAGTTATACAACAAGTTATGTGATATACATAATTCTGTTAAATTTTAGATTAAACAATATGGATTATGAGTTACTTTAATTTCACTAGATTTATAAGTGATATCTAAATGGTCTTAGATCATCACATCAAGAAAAAAATATTTACAGTATACCAATTATTTTTTTAAGTTAATAGTCAAAGTGCAAAAAAATGTAATTTGGCTAGTTCAAAGTTAATATTATTAAATTAGAAAAATATTAAGTATATTTTTAGGGATTTAAAAATTTTGTATGATACAAACAATATTAACTATATTATTCGGGAATTAAAAAATTTGTATGATACAAGTGTCTTTACATCAAACATCATCATTTAATATCAAAAAAAAAAAACAAAAGTATTCTTTCTTACTTCACTGATAAGGAGAAGTCACCAGGGCTGGATTCACTTATTCTAATGAGGAAACCACCCTCTGGTTTATTTGCTAACAATTTTTCTGCATCTGCTCTAGTGATTCTGCCATAATACCAACTGTAAAAAATATATTTATTGCAATTCAACTATGTAAGATATAGGTAGCCTTAGAAAAAGAACATCAGCAAAATAATCTTACTACCTTTATAGCTAAATGAAATGAAGCATATAAGATATGAAGTTATATAAAGATAAGTTTTACGAAACCTTTATTTTGATGAGTTTTTAAGATTGCAAAGATTCTTTTACAATTTTAAATTACAACAATATAAAACGAATAGTTTATTATTAAAAAGTCGTACCACTCACCTATGGCTTTTCATTTGAATATAGTTGCTAGGAATAAGACCTTCTTTGCCGTCTAGTTCAGCTCTGTACCAATTCATATCGTCCTCCATGTTAAGTATCTGTAAAACAGAAATTCTAGAAGGAACCTGTCGTACATAAGAATCACTGCCATTAAGATCGGAGTCAGCGGTTTTTAACTTACTTTGAGTACTTGATTTTTCTTAAAACTGAGTTCATCATCAGCAGTTGCAGTGAAATCGTGTTTTGCTATAGCCTCCATGTTCAAATTAGGCACTTCACTCTAATGTCACTGATTACCGAAATAACTCACAAAGTATACAATACTATAACATCACTTGGGGTTAAGGCAATAAAGTAATCATAATGCATGTATTTGCCGATAGGGAAATTATAAACTTATTTGTTTAAACGCAATTATGCGAAACAATTTTATCCAATCTCGAGCTACACATCAGTCATTCACATATATTTTCTAGGCACAAAAAATCAAATGTTGCTATGGTTAATAATTTTTAAAGATATTCCTATTTATTTATAACAAAAATGTACAAGTTATATCAATCATAAATTACTTACACGCTACTACTATACAAATCATGCCCATGTAAATTAACGTATTTTTGAATATTATAATTTTGATTGAATTTGAAAAGAACTATTAGGAAAAAAAAATCAATAGATATATTGTTTATTTAACAAATTTGAAAAAATTAATATTTAAGATATAGAATTGAGTAAGTTGTAAAATCTTTTGTCAAAAATCTCAGCACCTAAGTTTCGTACTTTGAAAAAAAAAATTTATTTGATGTAGTTCGCTGTCATGTTTGACTTTTCTTTTAAGTCGAATTGCCTCCCAGTGGCATTACACGCGTAAGTTTTTTGTTTAGTCTTGAAATATATATTTGATCCTATCTGTTTATAGTTGAATAAAATAATAAAATAAAGTATTAATATATTTTCTATCAACAATGTAGTGTATTTTTTAGTACTTTTATTTTTGTAATCAAATATCGGCGTGTTACAAAACAACCAAAATATAATTTCATTTTGTTTTAGGTTTAGTCGTAACTCTAATAAACGCAACGATGTCGGGAGGATTAGATGTGTTAGCCCTCAACGAGGAAGATGTTACCAAGATGCTAGCCGCTACAACCCATCTTGGGTCAGAAAATGTTCACTTTCAGGTTAGTTTACCTGCTTATTTCATTACCTTTGTAAAGTTATGATGATAAGAGAATCCGTTCCACAATATCACGCTGATAATTATGAAGATCAATTCTCCCAACTGACAATTTGTAAAGATTGTACAGGATATTCTGTATATATTCGATGTTATAAAATATGATTTGTTTGTTAGATGGAGACATACGTTTACAAGCGTCGTGCTGACGGTATGCATGTGATCAATCTTCGCCGAACATGGGAGAAACTTGTATTGGCAGCACGTGCAGTCGTGGCCATTGAGAATCCAGCAGATGTTTTCGTTATCTCATCTCGCCCTTTCGGACAGCGTGCCGTTCTTAAATTCGCGGCTCATACAGGGGCTACTCCAATTGCTGGACGTTTCACACCTGGTGCATTTACTAATCAGGTATGCTATTAACTTGTATTACTATCTGGTTATGGCTATGTTTCAGTAAGCATCTGGTGATAATATTGTATGACAGATTGCTATTTAGCAACAGAACTTATAATTATACAATAACAAATTATGACTTATGTTAAACTAGATAAATATACAGAGTTAAGTATGAATGATGACAAAATGAGCTAAGGAACCAATGACTGCATATGCTGCAGAAATGATTACACTCTTTCTGAATGCTATAAAAAATCTTTCTTTTCCTTTATTTATATTGTCTATAAATTTAATGTATGATGTAACAATTTTACAGATTCAAGCTGCATTCAGGGAACCCCGTCTATTAATTGTTTTGGACCCTGCACAAGACCATCAGCCCATCACCGAAGCTTCCTATGTCAATATTCCAGTTATTGCATTTTGTAATACGGATTCTCCTCTTCGATTTGTGGATATTGCGATCCCTTGCAATACTAAGGTAAAAATATATTTATTTTTTATTTAATTAAGAATTTCATTACTAATATATTTGCTTTATACAACTAACAAACATAAAGCAAATACAATAATACATAAGCTTACTTGTTTCCCTTTTCTAAATTGTAATTCTTATAACTAGTTAAATTTTGTTCTAACTAGCTTTTGCAGTCAGAGAATAATTATAAATGCACACAGTTTTATAATTCATACAATCCTCAATAATATAATATAATTTCTGTATAAACATAATTATGTTTTTTTGAGTCAATGCAATGGCTATTGAAATTGTAAGGGACTGTAAAAGTATCCTGATTGTCCCTTTTTCGTAAAAACCTTATTTTCTTTGTGTAATAGTTATTGTAATAAATGTTATTTACAGTCATCCCACTCCATTGGTCTCATGTGGTGGCTTCTTGCTCGTGAAGTACTTCGTTTGAGAGGTGTTCTCGCTCGTGATCAGAGATGGGATGTAGTGGTTGATTTGTTCTTCTATAGAGATCCCGAGGAGAGTGAAAAAGAAGAGCAACAAGCTAAAGAACAGGTAGTGTTTATTGTCTTATTGAATATACAATATCATTGGTGCTGTAATGATTGATATCACAGTTCTTTAATAATTAAATTTGTTTTTAAAATATATTTGACGTACTATTATATAAACAATTTTATCTATACAATACTTTGACTCATTTGTGTGACTGACATTATTTTTAGGCTGTCATCCCTCCTAAGGCTGAAGTGCCCCCACCAGTACATGAAGATTGGATTGAACCTCCAGAACCTGTTACTTCTTGGACAGAAGAGGCTGCACCTCCACCTCCTTCTGCTTCCTTTGGTGCACCTCCAGCAGCACAAGAAGATTGGGCTGCTCAGGTTTGTGTAATTATAGTGTAAATCAACATTAGTAGATTGTAAGTGACATCCCCTGTTTAAAAAAAAAAACATGTATACTATGAATAGACTTTTTTACATCACTTTGTAAAATGTATTATTATTAAAAAATATTTTATTCTGTAAAATAAATTTTACTTAAATTATTAAAGATATTTAGTATATTTAACAAATTTGTTTCTTCTGGGATTATTATATTTTGATATAAATATGTAAAATCATGATTTACAGAAACAAAAAACAAATTGAGTATTTAACAAAACTTATGTATAATATATTGAATATTTTATTCAACACTTTTTTTTTCAATATGCTACAATGCATTTTATAAATACATAATTCATTATATAGGTCCAAGAAGAGTGGGGTCCAACGGCGCCTGCAGCCGCACCGGCCGCGACTCCCTCCTGGGGTGGTTCAGCCCAAGATTGGGCCGCGTCATAAGCGTATTTACATTGTTTAACATAATAAATACATGGAAACCCTGTTCTGTTCTTTTATTAAAATATTAATATTTAATGGAATCATCATGAACTGCATTTTGGCTTTATTTTTTCTAATATTAGTGATTTATGAATCTGGCTTCAGAAACCTTATCCTATATAAATGCTACCCATAATATATTTATGTTCATGTCCATAGATCTCTAGCTCTTTGTAACGATGTAACGTTTAATACAATGCCGATATGAGAAACGTGAATGAAACTAGAAACTATCAAACTTGTTTCGTTCGATAACCGATCGCTGGTTATGTCGAGGTAGGTCGGCAATCGTAGATTCCCTTGCTATTATATTGGACGGGCGATGATGGATCTAATTTAATGATCAAATTAACGCAGTGCTCATGCTGCTATTTCGTCTCATTGGACAAATTATTGTAGATCAAACTGTGACTTACGTCGTGAACTCATATCTCATCGGACAGGACATTGTGGATTCGGCGTAGCTTATGCCTTGGCCGGTAGACTTAAATAATAACAATGTTAAACACATTAAAAAATAATATAAACGAAATAATTGCAACTATGTATCTTGAATAATTTTTCATGGAACTTTTTAAATTATATGTACTTGAAGTTAGTATTTTTGAAAGATATTGAATATTACCTCGAAATTGCTATGATTCCTAATGTCGACAGCTAAAAAAATTATGGTACACGTTATGGAATTATACAATTACAATTTGATTTTATTATTTAAATAGTTATTTTCATTCATTGCTCTTTTACATGGGTAACTAGGAGCCCCTGTGATAGATTCGCGAACTAACTCGCCCAGGAAAAGTTTATTTTAAATATATTTCTTGTAACACTTAACAGCTTTTACTATAAAGTTCTTTTTCGGGGCAAAGGGACGTTTTGCTCATGATTAGAATTCAAATGTCATTTCTAATTTGTAAGATGGCCAACTGAACTTTACCTGTTATAAATACACTTACAGATTATTCATATTGTTACGAACATGCGAAAAGAGTTCGTAATGCATATGTAATAAAGTTCAAATTAGACGGTGCAGTTTACGAACATGCAAAAAGAGTTCGTAATGCTTAAGAAATAGGTTTCGAATTAGCTTGACAAATTCTCTGGAACATTCAGGTTGTTAACGAAAGGCTGTTTACGATCTTCCCAAGGACCCACGAACTTTCGGGAACATTGTCGTCGTCGGTTCGTTCGATATATAAGCAGACGTATCGTGCGCCTCGACGTTCAGTTTGCGAATAGCGATCAAGAGCGAAAAACGAAGCGAAAATAAAAGTGAAACAATAATGAACTTGGGTTTCTAATTGGCCAACGGGCTGCACATAGACTGTAAGTACTGAGTTTGTAGTGAAAAGTTGAATAAAGTGTTTTTAACGAGTCACCAGGTATTCTCATCCAAATCAATGAACTCTGTACGTAACAATATAATGTCTCGGTTACAGGCGGTTAGTAGGAGCAAGATAACGCTTATGAGTGCTTTACCAAATGTATTAGCTGATTCTAGCTATAATTACGTAATAAATGTATGGATTCCCAGATAATAGACCCTCATGATAATCATTTCAATGATTCGATGTTTCTAATAATTATAAATTATTCGATAATTACAGCATTCTAGTGGATAAACCCTTATATATATATGTTTTTTCTATAAATAAATGATAGCAACACCATCGACTTAAAATCGGAGACGAAATTTTAGTACATTTTTCTATGTTTCAAATATTTACAATATTCACGCAAAAAAAGATTTCTCCGAAATTTTTGGTGTTATTGTTATAAAGATATAACAATTCTTAAAAACAAATTAGCAATACAAATTTGATAAGAATTTTAAAATCCTTAATAAAACACGTTATACATACATATATTTTATAATGCTTTAAATTACATGTTAGAGTACAGATGAATTCTGTATATACAAGTGTATTTCGGGTTGCCTTGGTTAGACAATACCGTGAGCACAATTTTTTTCAGACTGTTCGCATTGTGCAATTGAAAGTATTGTTTCGCGGCTTTTTTATGCTGATACATTCCATCTGTTATTTTCATACGTGTGCCATTTGTAAGAATACCCTGAAGATACCATTATAGATTAACTACATATCATAAAATTATTTGTACCAACGAATACCACTATCAGGCTGAATAGAATAGACCACCCTTATTTCTTACCGAGGTGTCTTAAAAGACGACTAAGGTAAGTTGACGGCAGGCGGTCGGTCGTAAAATAATATGCCAAATCATGTTTAAAACATGTGTCGATCCCACTTAGATTGGGATAAGGGCAAGAGAATGGTGACCATAAAATCATTAGTAGGTGTAAACCTTACATTTTATATAACAGTCCCCCGCTGTCTGTCTGGCTCGCGATATACTTACTAAAAAACTACTAAATCGATTTATATGTGCATCAATAGACAGAGTAATTACCAAGGAAGTTTATAGTTTGTTCAGATTTTATTAAAATTAGTTGAAATTCGACGGTAATTGTTTAATCCGGGAGGTTTAAGCAAAATTACTGCTTATGCCGTTTTAAATATACTCGTAAATAGAACAATGTAGCGTGGGGATGTTCCTCTTATATAGAGCAAAAAAAGTTCTGCGATGGCATATGCCAATCTTTTAGGGATTTAATTAAAAGAAATGTTCACGTGCAATTTTTAATTAAAAAGCTGTATAAACGCATATAGTATTAAGCATATCATGACAACCACTATTGACCTTTACACCATTTAGTTTAAGTTTAATAAAATATTAAACTTAGAAAGAACATCTGAATCTGTCGCGAGACATACGTTTTGATATTAGATGAAATCTTGCAGTCATATCAGAATTTGTATGGAGTTTAGGTACTTTTGTACTTGAAGATGCGTTGAATATTCTCAGAGAATGAAGTTAAGAAAGTTTCAGACTAAGTGGTGCAACATTATAGATACAAAGACCTTTATACTTTTTTTTATCATTCACCTATGATTTTGCAAATGGCTTAGGCAAATAAATTAAGGCATATGGCTGCGTACTCCAAGATCTCATTTGTTGAGTAATGAGCTCTACTTTTATTTTTTTGGGTATACAGTATGTTTTGAATAAATTGACGCGCGCGACGCGACGCGACCGGCCGGATCAACGACCTTTATGCATTCGATTGCCGACGCGAGCGGTCGACAGTTAGTGACGTTTCAAATACGATAAGGATAGGCCGCGTGCGCCTGTATTTATAACTCATTTTTATAACTCGCACGTGTAATTTTGCGTTTCGGGTGTTATTCTCAGTAGTGACACACTTTTTTGACATTTGAGACTGATATAAGTATTTAGTGACGCGTTTAACCAGTGAAGCGTTTGAGAAGACGCGACCGTCCACGGTTTTAGTGCGCGTTGAGTTACTATTCCCCGATATAGGGATGATTCAATAACGTGTGACCTTACAAAGGTTGTGTGCACACCGGGTGTTATTTAACCGATATAGTGAAGTGTATACTCCGGGAGAAACAGACATTACGTGTCCGTGGAAGATTGCAGAGGCGAGCCAACGGTTTCGGGAATCGGCCAAGTACATACAAGCACACACATACACGTACACATATATACGCAGTGACTCATGAGGCCGGACCACATACAGCTGACGGCCGCATAAGGTAGGTTGAGACGCCGAGACGACGGGCCCAGGTCCCGGAGGTTGTTTCATCCGTCCGCACGTTTGCGCGGAACACAGTAGATCAAATACCTAAATGACTTAATTACCATAATCCCCAAAGAAACGGCAAAAGAAATGAATATTGGTGCGACAACTTCGTTTAGGCAGGATATTAAGGCTACATATTATGACTGCTACCGTGTACTTACGTAAACTATAAAGTTTTTAGGTGCACTGGAAGCTACGTCAGGCCGAATATGTTCCAAGCTAATAAGGTCTACTCTCGAAGTTCTGGGTAATTCTATAATTAGCTCTCCACGAGAGCCTCTATAAATGGAAATTTAATAAAATTAATAGAGACTACTTATAATTTTATTAGTATATATACACATCCTTTTCTGGGTTCAAGATCTCAGGCTTAGGCTCATCAACCTGTTATTATAAGTGGTAGCATTTCGTGTATCATAAAAATTACCCTCTCTATGGGTTCAAGATCGAGGCAAGCATGAGTTTTTCATATGAAATTATGTGCTTAATTGATATTTACAATTTACCATGCGCTTTACGTTCACCAAATTATAATGGGTATCATTTCCAAGAAAATTCATTTTACATGCAAACCGGCATCGTATGAATTCGAGCGTGATAGGTGTAAGCAAAAAGCTGAGCGCAACCAAGAAGGATGACTTTGCAAATTTATATTTAGTTGTATTTGCTGTACTGATTCCATATTATTATATATTACACCCATTCGCCCGGTGGGCATGATCAAACTCGATCATCATCCTCCTGCCCTTATCCCACTCTAAGTGGGGTCAGCACAACATGTTACAAACATGTTATCTCAGGATTCGGCTATGTATTTTACTCAGCCGGATACCACACGGTGGGTCAACTTACCGTAGCCGCGTTTTACGACATCTCGATAAGAAATGAGGGTGGTCTATTCTACTCTCCCGTATACCACACGGCATCATGATCGAACTTGATATGGACCACAAAAGTGATTGTCATACAATTTAGCTTAGTACCTACTCAGATCTACTATACATATTTGTGTCACGCCGACCCGAAAATGTTTTTATAACTTTCTTAATGGCAATTGTTCGAATTCGTAATAGGAATGGTTTCTAAAAGAAACGACAGATTGTTACGCGCATAGAGTTATTATAAGAGTAGGGAAGCGAGCTTCAAATGTGCCATATTACAGTCAAGAGATGCAGCGAATGAGGGTGATCTAACTGTCTCTCTTTTTTATGTGTGATTAGACAGAGATGAAGTATACAAGTATCATCTTTCTTATTATTATTTATAGTGTCACTATCACATAGGCACATCCCTGTCTATAGCTCGCCTAGTCTAAGTATAATAACTCTATGGTTACGCGTGACTCGAAAATATCGAAAATATAAACATAAAATAATTTAATATATTTATTACAAAATATTTTCTATGCACTACTTCTATATATGAACTTTAATTATGGCAAATCTCCTACTCCTATGTGCGGGCTTAAAAAGGGATTTACAATTTTAGCTATTTATTTCTTTATCTTTATACATATCTATATATGAGTATATAGATATGTATAAAGATATGTATTAAAAAGAGGCTGATACAGAAAGCCTACTCTACTGTTGAGGATTACTTAGGTACTGTTGATAGGAATGCGTAAATATAGCTACTGTTTGATCCTGTACAAGATGGTAATGACTAAATGTAACTGGTTATAAGAATTATTTTGATAAGAGCAACCACCGAGTTTCTTGCTGGCTCTTTCCAGTAGGATCAGCTTTCCGTACCAGCAGTAGAGTTGGCGACGCAAAAGTTTACAAGTTTACTTGAATAAAGAATATTTTGAATTTTTTTGAATTACCTAAGATGATTTTGGATATATGTATTATGTGTTATTGTTTATTCACCTGATAGGCCAACAATCGGATGGTATTGGTTTTCTTGAAGATAGGACGGTATCTGGCGATGCTGCTTCACGCCATAAAGTAATCCAGCCCCAAAGTTTGACTTCAGTTTTCCACTCAATAGTATTAGACCCTTTAAAAGCTCTAGCCCCCTTTATCATATATCCTTTGCTTCTTGTTTTGCTGTCTTGACTTGCTATTAAAAAAAAACTTAATTTAACTTAATACTTCTTCTAAGAAAACATATAACTTTTAATATTTTATATTTTGTTGTTACTTTCTGCAAGTATACACTGCTATATTACAACCGAATTTACTTACTGTCTGAAAAACATAATTTTATATAATAAGTAACTAAATAAAGGTATACATATAACATTATACCGTTGAAGCAATGATATTCATAACATCATCGTAATTTGTATAAATACAGTCTTCAATGTCAACACCGCCATTTAAAATGGAGCTCACGTTTCCGACGAAGCGACGTAATCCGTCTTCAAATATTTTATGCAAATCGCATGCACAAAGAGTGTAATAACTCGTCTGCATTATGGTGCTTTAAGAGACTTAAGATCTTACGCAGAATATTTGAAACGTTACTCACTCAATCTTAATACTGCTCCTTAATACAAAGAGCTGAAACTTATATTGTAGTACTCATGACAAAGTTTTTAAAATCTGAGTAAACAGAAACGATTCTATTCAAATTCGATTGTTATATAATCACGGGTTTCAAAAGACTGACAGAAGTAAGAACTCCACGAAAAAATGCAACTTGATCACTACAACACAGTTCATACTTCTGCAGGATCAACATTCATTTTCTTATATATTATGTATATTTTTATTTTTTTTATTTATAACAAATATGTACAAGTTATAACTATCTTAAATTACTTTCACGCTACTACTATACAAATCATGCCCACGTGGAATGGTCCCAAGAATGCTGGCAGCGTTTCCGCGTTGAATCGCTAAGCTGATTCTTTGTGCGAAAAAGGAGCCAGCCCTCTTGTCACCCGAAGAGGCGATCAACCGAGGTGTTAAAACGGATAAAAATTTATTATGTAATAATAATAATTATGTATTGTTCCAAATAAACGTTTATTATTATCCTTTATCGCGGACTATAGCAAAATAATATTTTCACTACTTTTGTATTATAGACCTACGCAAAGTAACGCCTACTTCTATAAATTATTAAATTATGAGCATTTTTTTGGATATTTTGGGATATTAAAAATGAATGTAGCTTCTATTTATAAATTCACGAAAGATAAAAATTATTTATTAATTGGTTATGTACCAAATGTTATTTACAAGATGTTAGCACAAATTTTATTTCATGTAGAATAGGCGTGTAATAGAACGTTATATAAATAATAAAGCAGGTTTCTAGGCTGGATCTTAAAAGGGATGATATACTTTATGTCGTAAATATTTGCTATCGAATACAGAATATTCTCTTTTGTTGAATAAATGATTGTTAGGAATCTAGTACCTAAATGAAAAACAGTATTTAAAAAGTAAGTCGCAAACCTGTATGCAAGTCTCGGGATATTAACAGCGTCTTGCGAACTCTGTGAGTTTTTCTGTGGATACGATATAAAAACAATTAAATTCCCTTATTTATGAGAACTACAGTTGAAATGTGGTTTCCGCTTATTTTAACGCATTCTTCGCCCTACCCGAAGAAGAAAGTCACATTTTGTTTGCTTATATGTGGACGATGTGAAATTGTTCTTCGGATAGGGCGACTTGTTGTTTAAAAAAAAACACGAATCCTATTTTAGGTTTATGTTTGTATTCAAATGTAGTATATATTTTTTTTTACGTTGTGTAGGTGTTTTGATAGACCAGGAGTGCGGCCGTGAGACTCTCTCGAGAGGGTTCAGACCCGGGAAGGCACCAATGAGTTTTTCTATTAAAAACTTCTGTCTAATTGATAATTGAAATGTATCCCACGCTTTTTGCCGAAAGAATACATCGTAAGGAAACCTGTATATCTCTCGAGAATTCTCGGGATATGTGCTCGGCATTGGAGCAGCGTGGATCATAGCTCAAACCCTTCTCTCATAATACGAAGACAGGAGGCCTATGCCCAACTGTGGGCTAGTAACAGCCTCTTATTAAAGTTGTGTATTTCAAAAATAAAAGTTTAGGGAATTTCGGGAAATCAACAAATCGTGTAGCGTTGGGTTGCTTTATGAATTTTTTGCAGCAAATTTACATAGAGGGAATAAATCTAATATAAACATGTTCGCATGATTCTAATATATATACGCAGTGAAGTTATGCTAAGGCTAAACAATGGCGTGCTTATGATTATTTCCACTGAATACCTCAATGCCTGCTCAGCTCGCTTTAATGCCAGTGTTAAATGCCTCATACCGTGGCAGCATTCTACGCCCACTGAAGTATCTATGTCTACTGAATAAATAATATGCTATTTACTTTTGAATTATAAATGATATCGATTTGAATTATATAATTTAAAATGGAAAATAAACGAAAAATTTAAATTAAATTTTGTGAATTCAGAAATTAAGTAGTTTTTTTTATTTTTACTTTTTCATTCCGTGTTATCTCTAGTGCAAATATTCATCTAGGTACATTTCATTCACAGGTCTTAATTACCTGTATCTCATTTTTGTCTTTTTCGTTCTGTTACTCAAAGGTTGATTGGAAGAAATCACTTTTACAGGTCCGCCTTTGTACATGTACTATTTTATCCTCTTTTCTAACAATAGTTATGTGCAATAAAGAAATAAAATAAATAAATAAAAATTGAGCTCAAAACTTTCCACAAGTAAGGCGAGTAATCAACTTTGCGTCACAGATAAGTTTAAAGTAAGACTAATTTATGTTAGTACCATGTACTTACGGGATGATATAAGCTTAGTGTCAGGGAGAATTCTTGTAAATAAATTCACTTGAAATATTTTATCACGCGTAAAATAAGTAACTAGAATGATAACAAAATTAAATTAATATACAATAATTAAGACTATTATGAGTTAGGTACAATTTAGGTTCTCACAAAAAACAAGTGCAAGATCCTATTGAAACGAAGTATGAGAGTATTTTTATATATTTCTCAATACACATATTCCTGAGTTTATCTACTCTGATACTATAATACAAAGATTATAAAACTGAAAACAAAATTCTTATGACAAACATTACGTACAGAACAAAAATAAAAAATTAAAAAGTTTCATTACGATACAGGTCTTGTATGGACACCTGTATCATAATGTAACTTTTTTATCATAACGATACACCTATACTACTTCCAGCTGGACCAAGGAGGTTGAACCTCTACCTTAAAAAAAAGGTTTCAATGAATGGGTCCGCGGCGACGCAACACACATGCGCAATCGATGTTTGCGCTTTGGCGCCAATATATGACATTTAAAAAATCTCTTCAATATTTAAACGAAGTTTAGTTTTGTTTGTAAAAAAAATAGTTTTTGTGTAAAAACATGTCTGAGAGCGGGGATAGTGGTGATTGTACACCACCAGATATTCTGAAAGCTGCATCAAACATGACCGTGAACCTGTTGCCGACGAAATCTAGGAGCAACTATATTAAATGTTACCACGAGTTCATGGAATAGAAACGTACGTTTTACGTATTATAGTATGAGAGTAGATAAAGTAGTGTATGATACTGTACATAACTTGGTGTTATAACACTCGTGTGACACTATAAAAAAACTCGCCTGCGGCTCGTTTTTTTAAACCACACTCGTGTTATAAGAACCCTTATTATGCAACAGTATCATAAACTACTATTATATTTGACTTTTTATATATGATTATGTAATCTACTTATTCTCTTTGTTTAGGTTTAGGTACTATTCGACCTCACAATAATGTGAATATAGGTGTAAAGTGGCTTTTAAAAGATCTCTGTTATATTATTCGTAGAAAAAAGCAAAACTATAAGTTTTTGTCTTTTTAAAATAGATCACCTATGCGAGTTGAACGTGTAGTGTTTCTATAGGTATTACATTTTACTTCAAAAATAATAAAGTTTAAATTACTCACTGCTCATTCCTAAAGTAAGTACAAAATATATAAGTAACTTAGCGTTTCGCTTTTTAGGATGTTTTATATGAGTTTTTAACTTTTTTTTCCGTTTGGAGTTTTCGAAGTTTTCTGCTATATCGTCATTGAGATAATCCCATATATTTTCACGTAGAGGATAAAATGATTTTATTCGACGAACAACTTTCAGTGGTTTTCTCTTTTCGTGAATTCTTCCTGTGAAAATTTACCCAAATGGACTACGGTTAGGTACCTGTGGGTTGTAATTTACTTTAGCTTCTGTGGGATTTTGCCTAATTAATGCCAGAAAGTTTTAACTTCGCGTTGGTTATTTAGCACGTGCTTGGCGTCACAGACACAGTGCTTAACAAGTATCTAGACTAGAAAGGTATATAGAGAGTGTTCCGGTAAATTTATAGGGTATATTTTAATTCAGTACGAGCAGTGCCAAATTTACGTAATAATTTTATTTTTCTATATCTATTTAAATTAGATGTAAATTGATATCCCAATGCAAGGAATGCACTGTGTTATACAATGGCGAAATACACTCGTGTATATTACCGTCACAAGTTCAGTTAGAAAAAAATTGTTTATTAATACAAATTTATATCGTAAGACGACGAGTCGAAGTTAGGTGTGGCAGGGTAATTTAGTATTCAAAAGTTTTTGTGACAATCTTGTATGTAAATCATCTTCAAATTTGAAAATCATTGCGCTTTGCATGCTTCGTAATTCTTTGTGGTTTTGTTTTGGAATCTATTTCGTGGTTGTGTCCTGATTACGGAGCGAACGTTCGTTGATATTAGCCTAGTGAATGTGTGCGGTACTTGCGATATTCGTAGAGGTAGTAGTTCGTGATACGTGCAGCAGTTCTGCATGTATGAAGTACTAGCTTTTTAACGCAATTTCGTTCGCGTGGACTGCAGTCTTATTATTTGCGTAAACCGTTATACTTATATTAATTATGGTTAAAGTGGGTTAACCTTAAAAGCTAGAAATATATTGTCGCGGACTTTTATTAAGAACTTTTAAAGGGGTTTTTTTTGGTGATACATAATTTGTGAATAACTTTCACCGTTTACTTAGCGCAAGGAAAGCATCAAAGTTTGCGGTTTTCGCAATATTTTTTATTTTTGCTCCTCTCTTGCTCATCTTAGCGTAATATTACTTAGTCTATACCCTTCCTGAATAAATGGACTATCTTACAATGAAATAATTTTTCAAATCGGTCCAGTAGTTCCTGAGATTAGCGCGTTCAAACAATCAAATAATCAAACAAACAAATAAACTCTTCAGTTTTATATATTATAAAACTTTAATAACGTATAATAATAATAGATAAAAACGTATAATGTTTCCTACACTTGCATTACGCTTATTCTAGCTTCCTAATTCGATCAGAAATTATGTCGTTGCAGTTTTAACATAGCAATGAAGTTCATTTAATATTTTGCTCGTCATTGCAGGTGGCACGCTCCAATTGCATTATGCTAGCTATTCGGTTTTTGGGTCGCTCAAATTAGGGACGGTCTAGGCTATAATATCCATCAAAAGTATTTAATCCCGTAGCGAATGACCCGTTTTACGCTTTTAAATTTCTAATGCGAATTCTAAAACAGCGGTGAGTTCAACGATAAATAGAGAATAACGGATATTTAGACAACACGTTAGTGTTTAATTAAGTTAGAAAAAATGAATTAAGAGGCTACGACTGTCTAACAGGTTGAAATATTAAATTTTTGAAAAAAAATATTAATAATACGTGATTTTGATATTCAGTAATATTGTAAGTAATAATTTCTGTATTTCATTTACTTAAATTTAGGAAACGACCTTTTGATTCCAATTTTGTGAAAAGGTTGACAAACTAAGTAAATATTAAATAATAATTAACAGATAAAACTAATCATAACAGAATTATAAAGTTATAACTTTGCGTAAATTAGGGCCATATTTCGTTAACATTAATATTCAAGTCAGTAGTTTAATTTCTCATTTTAACTTTTTACGAGTAAAATAATATAAATTCTTGAATGAAGATCACCTCAAACTGTATAAGAATTATAAGATATAGTTACATAGAATTATAGTTTCAGCCCAGCTATCGCTTTCATTCTTGACTATATTTTCACTTTTATCAGTCACTTCTGTCATTCAAAACAAACCCATAAAAATATTTTGTTATATGAAAAAAATTTTCAAAGTGTATCTCTATCTTTAAAAAAAAAAAAATTATAAGATAAAGTGTTTACTATCAAATCTTTCTAAGAGAGGCAGTTAAAAAATTAAATCATATTTATTTTCACCGAGTCGTATTCAAACCTATGACATCGTTTTACACGAATGTAATCACACCCTTGCACCACTGAGAAACTGAATGGTCGTCAGCAGTACGCTGACCCAGTAAGTTGTTTGCAACTCTAAATAAACAAGAGCTAAGAATATTACATGAGCTGTTCGAATGCTTAACTAGTGTTCGTCCATACTTTATGCTCCGTGCTATACATAATTCAATAGAATGGGTAATGCGTACATTTAAAGAAATGTAGAATATATCTTAACACCCTTTTTGTGTGCCAATTCAAACAAAGACGTACTGCAAGGTATTTTCATATATATTTTATTAAGAATATTAATTAGTAATGTGAAAAGTTAAAACAAAAAATTTAGTGCTTTCATATATGTACATATTTCATAGTAGTTTTTTAACTGAGACTTCATCTAACATACAGAGATAAGAGATAGTAGTCCAGTCCTTCAAATAGTTTCATATAAAACAGACACATCGATCGTTGCTATATTCTAAATTCAAAGTTCTATAAAAACCTTTTGCGTTTATGGTATGGTTAAAAAAATATATATCTAAAAAACTCTTACGAATTTTATTTATTGACCTGACAACATACTCCTAGTATGTTGTCAGGTCAATAAATAAAATTCTGTCCACATCCACAAATTCTGTCAAAAAAGATTTCAGAATAAAAACTAGATTGTAAATAGTCTAACTTATGTCTGCTATTATTACTAGAGTATATCTACTAGATATTAATTACACTATTATAAAAGTTTATTATTCTATTTACTAAATTTAATTAATATATATTTTTCCTTATATCATATAAAATTCAAGAATCATATTTATAATGTGACGTACTAACCTGCGGAACACCATGGTGGTATGATTTTGTCTGATATTTTACTGCTAAAACTTTCTGAAGATTTTCCTAACGAACTTCTTGTAACCATAACCATTTTATAAAGCATATATTGTACTTCTGTTATTTGGTTACCAGTATGAGCGACAGACTTGATTTTAAATTAATTCAAATAGTTTCCCTCCGTTTTAAGCTACCTCTAAGTTGTTTATGGTTATGTAAATTGGTTAGTATTACTGCGCTGGAAAGGCAAAGGTTTTATGACATACCGCTTTGATTGTAATTCAAATGTTGAAATGAAGTAGAATTTAAAATGATAAAAATAATGTTTGATTTCTTATCGTTTTATTTTCTGTGATAAAATAAAATGTGATATTTTTGGGAAGATTAAATGGTAAAATAGATTTAAATTAAAATTAAAATGTTAAATTAAATTAAAAATCTACATTTTATACATTTAAATATATATATTTAAAATAATTATTTTTTGATTTTAAAAAGAAAGTACAAAAATTTTCTATTTATTATCAATGGTTTTACATTTCAGATAACTTTCGAAAAACTTTACTTCAGCTTCAACTGTTCGTTTTTTGTTGAGGTTTTCCTACATTAAACATGAAATTTCAATTTCACAGCGAACATTTTAAATGAGACGCAAGCTTTGGAGCGTAACAGTTTATTTAGTCATGTTCGTAGTTGTTGTATTTTATTTTGTGATAGAAGTCACTGCTCAGGAACAATCTCTGAGCACGATGCCTTCTCAATCACCACCCTTACCTTTCCTAGACTTATTTACTAGTGCTTCCAATTATTATTCAGAACCTATACGCAAAAGTTACTCTGATGGCTACTATCACACTTTGTGTCCAAAACCAGACACCTTGGCCACATTTGCGAGCTTATTAGGAAGTGCTGCTAAAATCATGCTCTCAGCAGCCGTTATGACGCTTTTAAAATTACTTGGCGGAAAGCTCCTACTTTTGCCTATAACAGTGATGGTGTTCGCAAAATTGGGGCTAAAAGCAATTTTATTATGGCCGGTGATATCGAAGTTAATGAAATATTTGCGGAAGAAGAAGAATAAATCGAGAATGATCGTGGATTGTTCAGAGCGACTGACATGTGTATTAGAGAGGTCTTCAAATAGTAGTTGGAGCAGTAACTTTGGATCGGCTTTAACATTTACTATGATCGATGACCTCGTTAAAGACAGTATTGTTGCTAAGACAGTATTACGTGCTCTCGCCGGTGACAAGGTCGCAGAATGTATGTCACTGGAGTGCAACTCGGGAAGTGATATAAGCTGATAAACGAAATTAGTCAACTAAAGTTTCCCTGTGACTTTTATCGATTATCGATTTTCGATTATCATAATATAAATATTATAATAATATTTGACATTTCAAAAGAATAATATTGATAATTTACTGCTCGAATGTACGTCGGTTTAAAAATTTTTATCTATACAGTCAATTTACAATGTTAAGAGTTTGAAACATTATAATGTATGTAAGTGCTAAAAATATTTCTAAGAATTAAATAGGGTATTAAAGTTCGTAATAAATGTTAAAATAAAAGTATGTTCGTAATATATCCTTAACTTGGTGATAAGACACATATAACTTTTCCATTGTTATGGTAAAGCTATATGTAGAGTCGCTAACATCCTTACCCATATTAATAAATGCGAAAGTATGGCTGTCTATCTCTGTGTTATGCTAATCTGCTGGAACTCTATTTGTGAAATTAGGCACAATAAAATTTGGTTAAAAATATTAGGATAAAATTATTAATGTTCAAGGATAGGTATAGTAGATAATTGAGGGAATTTTATTACTACAGTTGTACATGTACATGTACATGTAGTTGTTGTTGTATTACAATATTTGCATTATCTTAAAAAAAATTATACAATGTTTTATAAAAATAAATGTCTGTACACACACTTTGTTTAAATGTAGGTCAATTATTATATATAATTATTATTTATAAATTGCGCAAACGAAAACCTTCTTCAACAAGCTAAGTCTAAATAAATATAAACTCCAAAACACATCGTATTTATCTTCAATCAACATGAAAATGTATAAGCGGTTACAAGCGTTAGTTATGTGCTATTATTACCTTTGTTCATTAAATGTCACAGGAGATCCTGACGTGTACATGCCATCAGAATTACGAAGAGCTCCAGGAGAAATGGGAGTAAATGTATTGGTTCCGAATTCTAATTTTCCTCCACGCGATTACTACGTGCCTCGACAACAGATATTTCACACAGGCGTGATGCAACCACCGCCGCTGACAAATGCAGAAAAAGTTCCAATGGGAAATCCCGTGTCCTCTTTCAACGAGTTCCTGAACGCATTAAAAGGCAATGGATTATCTGAGATTATTGAACAGGAAAATCAAAAACTAAGAACAGCTAGTCGTGACGATGATGTAAATAATAAAAAGTCTTCTAATAGTTACACGCGACAAAACTACGATTCCTGGCCGCCGCTGATTCGTGATTCAGCGTCATTACACGTGCCATCTCCTACGGTTGAACATCAATCAACAAACAAAGGTTTACCCAAATTCAATTTATTGGAGCCTGTGACGACGAAGATTTCAAGTAAAACTAGTGGCTTAATGAACCTTATACTCGCACTGCTAGGTTCCAGTTCAGATGGTTTCGTTATGAAAGGATTTAAGGACGTTATTATAGATGGTATATTAAAGCCGTTGTTGGTTGCAAAGGGTGGATTAAAAGTTTTGATTAGTAGATTGACCATTCCGTTAATAGCGTTGTTGTTGATTAATTTAGAAGTTCTGGTAACAGTTTGGTGGTTATGGGACGATTGTCCGCAACAGGCGGTGTACCAATCTACTTACGCTCAATCAGTGCCGTATAAGCATGCTTATCCGCAACCAGTGACAAATAGCTATAATTATAATGTGACCTATGAATAGGAAAAAAATATGCTTAACAAAATTGTGGTTAAATACCGAAAGTATATACGTACTCTTTTACATTGTAATATCAATTTTTCGGCCTGTTTTCGATCTTGTAAATGTTATTATTGATGATGAATGCATTTGATTCCCTATTTTGATGAAATTTAAGTTACTATATTATTACGTTTAATGAATTAAAGTTCAAATGAAGTTCTTAGATGGGCACCTTATCATGGTAAGAATAATAAATTTAGTTTTAACTAAACGACTAAAATTTAGTGCGATGACAGTGATTAGGATATTATTACTGTAATTAGTGTTTTTAAAATAAATTGTTGAATAAGTTTACATACATATCTTTAGAAATAATTTGGTTTTGAATTATACCTATTTATAATAAAGTATATTACAGCTTAAAATATTTTGTTTTTATTATATTAAAATTGGAATTAAAAATGGAATAAAGCGTAAGCGATAAGCGTTGGTAATAAAAGTCAACGCCCTCTTCTTTATTTTTTTTAGAATGAGTAGTAGATTATACGTATCCTTTTCAAATTGTCATGAGACATGCAGGTTTCGAGATGTTTCAATCCTCCAAAAAACTTGTGCTAAAATTTAAACATCGATTAGACGCGTTTTTATAGAAAACTCATTGGTGGCTGTACGCAGACCCCTGATCCTACCATTGGACCATCACAGCCTAATTAACAGTAATGCAAAACACTTTCAATTTCTCAAGGGTTACTCGATTTTTCACAAGGAATTTAATCAGATACCGCTTATCGCTATGTCAGGTACATATAAAAATTGTCGCCAAAGAATTTTAAAATGAAACAAAGTGTAGTCGGGTCAGAATTTAAAATTTGTATTTGCTTTTGTTCAATTAAGGTAAAATAGGTCAGCCTTCACTGAGAAAAAGCAATAATGAATTTGAACGTTTTACTTACTATTATTGTTATATCAGCTAGCAAACATAATACAAAAGCGTCAACTTTTTTTTAATTTGTAATAACGTAACGAGAGACGATTTCCAAAATATAGTGCAATACTTCCGGATGGTTTAGGTAAATAGTACATATCGGTATTATGTAAATTATGTAAATGTAAACTTGCTAATAAAAAAAAAACAAGTTTAGTAAGCACGCGATAAACCAGCAGAGATACGCTAAAGAAATGTAGTAGAGATCTATAAAAATACTACAAAAAAATCCGCGATAGCATGTCTCTATCTCTCTCGGTTAACTCACAATCACTACTTTTATGTTCAAAATTGATATAACACACTGATTTACACGCGGGCGAAGCCGCAAGCACCGCTGGTATATATACATATATTTGAGTGGGTTTACATCCTGATTAAGATGTAACTGTTGATAATCCTAGTATAAATAAATACATAAGATATGTACACATTTAAGATGTCTCGCTTAGCGGGTACAGCTTCACTCACTCGCTCGTCACTTCATTAGAAATTAGCATTTGCTCATCGTTTGGCGATATTGGAGTTGCGGGGCATACAGTTCAGAAAAATTAAAGGTCGTTGCGTTTCAAGGAGTTGTAAAGACGACTATGCACTAGAATATGCTGTAATGGTAGCACCTTACTAGATCGTGTGACATAGCAATCTCTTGAAGATAAGAAGATATGTTTCTCAGAAGATATGTTTATTATATTTATAATTTGGTATATAATACTAGTAGTATTCAAATGATTATAAAAACCTATCTAAATAAATATCGAAATGAGAGGAACTGAACGCCCTATAAACCCAGTTTAATATTTGTTTGTATACGTAACAGAAACGCTGTGAAATGACATTAAAATAACTGCATACAAAGCATAACACATATTGTGCCAGTTATGATATATTACAGAATATAAAATAGTAAGATTCAAAATTATTTAAATTTCACAATTTAAAGTATTTGACAATAACATCGTCATCATTCTCCTGCCCTTATCCCACTCTAAGTGGGGTCGGCACTTGATTTGGCTGCGTATTTTACGACCGGTCGCCTGCCTGACGTCAACTTACCTTAGTCGCCTTTTACGACACCTCGGTAAGAAATGAGGGTGGTCTATTCTATGCAGCGGGATACCACACGGCGGAATTTGACATATAAGCATAATTTAGGTCAATTTTAGCATTGCGATAAAACTATTTTGCATATCGGAAATTGAAATTTAAATGTCTACGAAACTTATTTGAATATTATACATTAACTGACCGCAGTTTCGCCAATTTGGGTAGTTGTAGTATAAGATTTGTTTATTGATTATCAATAGTACTGACCTTCTGTTACAGGAATGGCAGGCTATACATATCTCAGGAGTTCTCGAGTTATTTACCGGAACACTCTTATTAAAGGTCAACCTCTCTCGACGGTTGATTATAAGTATAAGGATTTGATACAGTCAGTTCACGAGACTTAAGCTCCTACAGGAAGCTTTTCATTTCGGGTTTCATCGAAGCTAATGGAATGGAATTCTCTCTTTTCACTTTTTCCACACATTTTACATACTGTAATCCTTCGTCAACAGTTAGGATCATTAGGGCACACAGTTTATTATCAATATTTAACCTTGAATCATAATTTAATGTAACTATTTGAATAAAGTAATAGTAGTTTATGATTTTGTTGCATAATAAGGGTTTTTCTAACGCGAGTGTGGTTTAAAAAAACGAGCCGCAGGCGAGTTTTTTTATAGTATGACACGAGTGTTATAAGACCAAGTTATGTACAGTATCATACACTACTTTATCTACTCTCATACTATAATACGTAAAACAGTATTATAAAACGCTAAATATAACAACAAATTTATTTTTACTTGTAATAATTATTGATGTTCTGAATATTCATTTTCCATTCTATGAACTCGTGGTAACATTTAGTTGCTCCTAGAAATCGTCGGCAACAGGTTCAGGATCATGTTTGACGCAGCTTTCAAAATATCTGGTGGTATGCAATCACCACTATCCCCGCTCTCAGACATGTTTTTACACAAAAACTTGTTTTTTTACAAACAAAATTAAACTTCGTTTAAATATTGAAAAGGTTTTTTAAATGTCATATATTGGCGCCAAGGCGCAAACATCAATTGCGCATGCGTGTTGCGTCGCCGCGGACCCATTCATTGAAACCTTTTTTTTTAAGGTAGAGGTTCAACCTCCTTGGTCCAGCTGGAAGTTGTATAGGTGTATCGTTATGATTAAAAAGTTACATTATGATAAAGGTGTCCATACAAGACCTGTATCGTAATGAAACTTTTTAATTTTTAATTTTTGTTCTGTACGTAATGTTTGTCATAAGAATTTTGTTTTCAGTTTTATAATCTTTGTATTATAGTATCAGAGTAGATGAACATTCTAAATTAACTTAGGTAAGGTATTTATTCTTAACGCTAGTTGTTTTAAAAGGAAAAACGAAATCATATTGAGGAGAATAAGATATTGTTGAACTGCCTCTTTAAGTGACACAAAAGAAGCTAGAGAGAAGCTTGTTTGTAGTCTAAAGAAATTGTCAAACGCTAGAAAATGCAATTTTCATTCCTGATGTAATTCCACGCGCGATATATTATAATCGTATTAAAATAAAATGTCTTTGCAAGTGAAATAAGTTCGCCGTGTGGTATCCGGCAGAATAGAATAGACCACCCTCCCTTCTTACCGAGGTGTCGTAAGAGGCGACTAAGGTATGTGCCGTGTGGTATCCGACTGCATAGAATAGACCACCCTCATTTCTTACCGAGGTGTCGTAAAAGGCGACTAAGTTAAGTTGACGCCAGGCAAGCGGTCGGTCGTAAAATACGTAGCCAAATGATGTGACAAAATGTTTATAACATGTTGTGCGGACCCCACTTAGAGTGGGATAAGGGCAGGAGAATGATGCAAGTGAAATAAGTTTTTAGCAATTTAAAGACATGTTCCTTATATTATCACCGGATATTGGCTGCAATGGCCTTTCATGATTTATGGAAAATGTAGTAAAATGCTAATTTCAGTGTCGGAAAAAATTGTTTTTTCATGTTGGAGATCCGAATAAGTTAATACTCATTTATAATATATTATAATTTTTTGGACAAATCCCCAGTGTAAGTTTACGAAGTTTTCCTTCAACGTAAAACCTATAATGAATGGTAAAAAATAATTATGCACATAGATTTCGATAGTTGTTGCTTGCTCGGGATCTATATCCATGTATTCATAGCAAAAATCAATTGACCTCTTTCACTCACTATAATAATGCATATGTTTATATTAAAAAATGATAATTACAAAATGTATGATATAAAAACAGTCCAGATAGACCTCCTCATTTTTAAATTTTACCTGTAAGTGTAGCTTACTGCTGTTTTGGTAGCCCTATATTTATTTATTAAATGGTATCGATATGTCTAACACTTAGTTTATGTCACATAATGCCTAAAAAAACTGAAATAAAAATATGAATTTTTTCCAAAAAATTGGCTTTAGATCGGCCTAGTTCTCATAAAAAGAGTTGTGTTTCTCTTAGGCCTGGTATCATAAAAAATGCAGTACGCTTCAGAAACGGTGAAAAACGTAAAAATGCAGGTACCAGTATCCTAGTACGACCTCTCAACTTAAAATTGACATATTTTTTGCTAACCGATTAAAATAAAACATATCCTATATGTTAAGGGAATCTTTGTACTACATACAAATGAAAACTACGTACAAATCGGATCAGCGGTTTCCGAGATAAGCGGGAACAAACGCAGAGACAAAAAGACATAAATTTTAAAAACTTTTGTTTCGTGTTTAGAAGCGTGTTTTGAAACCACAACACTATTTTATTCTTAAAAATATTAAATGTACAGATTTAACATCTAAACGATTTTATTATATGTATATAGAAAAGATAGAGTAGGGGCGCCATAGGCAGACCTCTGATTTCGAGTGTCCCATAAATAATGAGACAGCGAAGATGAGAGACATATACTTATCTGACTGTCTAATCACACATGCGCTGATAAATATTCATGGCATGTTCTTATTTAAAAAAAATACCTAGAACGTAGCGTTGAGTTGTTACACATAAGTAGCCTCATTTGCTTTTTCTTCTTTTTATAGACATATTTTAGGCTGCTCCTGCGCTACACTAGTATAATGAACTCTATGGTTTATTGTTTAAATCCGTATAGATAAAAAAAGGACGTAGTTGTTTCAAACATCATAGGATAAATTATGTCGCCATAAGCAAATAATTGATATAAATAATATAAAATGTGTCAGGTATCTAACAACGTATGTGCTATAATAAAAAGCGAACATAATGAGATCAGACCGCAGGTGGCAGCATTTGTTTGGAAGCGCCCTGTTACACCTAATTGGGTAATGGCCTCGAAGATACCGACGTAGAATTCACTCGTGTACGATGGAAAAAGATTTTACGAAAATACCTGTGTCAATTTTCCAGGCTACGACCAAAAAGAATTATTTTCAACAGTTTCTATTTTATTATATCTCTTATATTAAATGTTCTACCCTTTTTCCTTATTTGTAAGATCACCTTAAATTGTGAAATATATTTTATTTAAAATTATATCAATA
The DNA here is from genome assembly GCA_947086505.1 of Morpho deidamia. Taxonomy (NCBI): domain Eukaryota; kingdom Metazoa; phylum Arthropoda; class Insecta; order Lepidoptera; family Nymphalidae; genus Morpho; species Morpho deidamia. The sequence goes on along the minus strand of CAMTZC010000007.1, from coordinate 7,844,927 downwards.
ATTGAACAAGTTGCTCCCGTGTGGTCGTTCGCCTAAACTTATATATTAAAATATCCTCAATTATGTTACATGGGTATTTTCCAGTTTTTGAAGGAAACACAGCGGATTAGCTGTGAAAGCATAACATACAGAAAGACTTTCGCATTAATTAAAAGCTTTTAATTTGCCGTGTACGTAAGTGAACGAGGAATCTAGCAAGTTAAATTTCTCGGTGTAAAATTTTGCATACTGGTCCAGTCCTGATGACAATGCATGTTTATGATAAGCATGACCCTGATGCTGCTGCCATGATTGGCTGTAGATGAAGGAACTCCTTAACGCTTAACAATAGGAACATCAATTTTTTTTAATGCTTTTAATACTGTGTCTATTTCCATAGTAATCACTATTATAAATTTTAACACACATAAATTTAAACCAATTAGTCGTGGTAGCCATCACTGACACCTTGAATCTATTGATTATCCTCTTACTTATACTATTAGATACACCACATATATTAAAATAATTTCTATAAACTATGATAAATATTACCCATCAGTAAAGTTCACAAAATAGTAAAAAAAATTGACATCACCGCAATTTTTACATACCTCTTATTATAATCAATCCAGGTTAGTTAATAGATAATTCACAATTTTTGGGTATCATATGGTAATTAATTTTATTAATATCATATAATAAAGTTATGGCCAACATAGCTAAACTTAATAAATGTTTGCTGCTTAGAAGAAAACTTCTTGGATTCGCCTTTTATACTAGTTTCAGAGATTTACTACTTACACCAGTATTTTTGGCAATGATAGAAGTATTTTGTTAACTTTGTTAGTAAAGCTAATTGATGGATATACAGTTTATATTATTAAATCAAATAATGATAAATATTTACAGAGAAATTGGTGAGAGTTGACAAGACCTTAAGGGTCTGGGGCAATTAAGAGGAGACATAATGAGATCAGGTGACAGGTGCCTGTATTTGTATGCACGAACCTCATGTTACATAAAATTGGGCAATGGCGCAAAAGACATCTATGATGTAAAACGTTCCGCGTTGAATAGCAACAGCAAATTAACAAAAAAAAAATGTTTTCTTCAACTAACTTCATAATTTTATATAAGTATAGTAGGATTGAAAAAAGAATGTAAATTTACATTACAATTTTGTCGTGAAGCCTATCCTCCTGATGATGCTTCGGTTTCGGAGCGAAACGATCGTCTAGATTCTTGTGGTGGTGGGTGTGTGTGCTGCTTGTGTGCTTTGTTGCTAGTGGAGGAGCCTTGGGGTGCGTGTAGTGGCTTGTCCTGCATGTATAAGGTTCGTAGATTTTGCCTGCTTCATACACATTAGCTTTGGATGCATTCGCTTAACCCGTGCGGATTATAGCGAAGTAGTTTTGTTATAGTGCCTGTAATATGGAATTCCGCAAAGTAACGCCTGCTTCTATAAATCAAAATGTAAATTATTTACTTTTAAAGCAAAAATTAATGTGTCGATAGCAAAATATATTATATTTATTTATTCGGATTCAACAACATTACACGATAAATCGTCCAACATATATCCCATTAGTTTTATATTAAATTTGTATTACCAATTATAGAAGAACACATCATTCTTAGTTATAAAGTCACAATTATAAACCTTAAAGGAAACACTAAAGAATGAAAACATAGAAAAAAGAGAAAAACAACAACATTAGGGCTCAACTACTATAACTCTGAAATTAAAATTTTAGAACATTGTTTTTTCATTTATTTTTGTTTATTTTATGAAATATACATATTAAAGGAATATTAGGTATTTAAAACCCGTAAAAATTTATTTTATAAACTGAAGATTATTTACGTACTATTATGTATTATTATAACAATTATGAACATTCTGATGACGACAATTGCATGGTGGCGGTACTCAATTGTTACTACTTACTATCACCGGTATCACCGGTTTGTACATTGCCCAGAAAAATACAGTATGGCCCCCCATTTTTTCATTTAGCGACAGACGGCCTTAGTTCCTTATAATTAAGTAACATTTTGTCCCACATACGAAAGCAAGAATTGAATTATTTTTTTATAATTTAAGAATAAAAAACCTTTGTAATGTAAAATGTAGAATGAGTGCACATTCTACACATACATCGTTCTAATATTTTCTACAATGCAGGATGGCAAAGCCCACTTGCCATAATTTTATTGAAGGTAAACTAATTATTTTTCTCAAATTAGTGTGAGAAAAAACAAATTAATTTTTCGAACAATTTGTTGAATCATGAAAACGTAATTTAAGTCGTGTAAAAAATTCAGATAAAGGTAAATGGTTCATACGCTTTCTACGTTCGTTAAGTTTTATTAGATTGTCGTTTTATATTGCCTGGTTTTCTGGGTCCGTTCTGATTTGGAATTCGATAACAGTTATCGAATTCCAAAGTATAAGTGAAATTAGTTTTTTTTTGTAAAAGCTACGTATTTAAAAATATGAAAAAACTCTTATAACCTTAGTGATTTTTTATGATAACCTGTTCTCGAAAAGTACAATTAATCCTCATGCCACTACTTTATCCCTTAAGGTTTTAAAGTTAAGTTATTGTCTTTTTCTCCTTTAATTTCTAATTCAGTTTTAACCTTTATACTGGAAGGAAGAAATGAGGTCTCCTAGCATCAAAAAACGGTTGTTCGTCACGTCGTCAGAAGTCAGTCATGGCTGGCCAATGTAAAAGTTCTTTAGACATTATTATTTTTTGAATTTTCAGTAACATATAAGCATTTTAGTAACGGCTATAATATCGCCAGCAGGTCTTGGTGAGCTCAGAAGAGTTGAAGCTGCTGTTATTAATCAATATTTCATAATCTGTGATACAATAAATGTTGGCGCGTACTCTGTTCTTTAACAACTTCTTACATTACTGGTCATTAATTTTAAATAACTTTGATCTATATAGATTACAAACTATTGTATGAGATCACTGTAAGTGATAAGTCCGCCCTTTGTTTTGATATAGTTTTAGCAATATTGCTCGTATATTGGTATGTACAAAAGTTGTCAAATAAAATTGTTAATTGCGAGTTTTTACACATAATAATTAAAGTAATTTTCCTCAATTTACGGAATGGACACATATTCATAATAACACAAGCTTTAGGAAGCATGAATTTTGATATATTGTAAGTAATTTTTGATAAATGGTAAGTATAATAAAGAATAAGATGATATAGTAAATACCGTTGCCCGTTTGTATAATAGGTACAGCACACGTGCGTGTTGAACCAAACCCTCTTAGGGCTTAAAAGCCTCAAGGGATGTTCTGTTTGTTTTTGATCTTACAAAAAATACATATTTATTCAAATGATTGACTTAAGATTTCTGTATTCATTTTATTGTACTACAAAGTATACGGATTTTTAAAGAAAACGGTTTTTATTTATTTGCCTTTCTTTGGTTTACACTTAAGATTGAAGGTACGAGTAATTTCGATTATATAAGAATTATATTATAGTCATATTTCTTTTGGTTTTAATATTTAATTCCCACTTGATCATATGTTTTCAGTCATTTCCATTTGACATAGCAGAATAGTAGATATCTTAAAGTACTCGTTATAAACAACTAAAACGCCAGAATATGTGTTTATAGATTATTCAATGTGACAAAAAGAAAATTTCTATTACACAAACTGACTCTACAATTAACAAATTAAAAAGAATAACACGTGTGTCAAAAGCTTATTGAAAATTGTGTGTCGGTGTTGATATGAAGTGAATGTAGATGCGGGCTGAAAGCACGGCGCAATTCGAAGCAACTCGGCGTCGATACGCGCACCAGCCTGACGTCGCCGCAGGCTTTGGACAGGCGCACTGGTACATTCGTTGCTGTCGTTCGGTCACGGAGCGTTACGCGACGCATGTTCCTCGTCCTTACGGTGTGACAAGAGGTGACCTTTATTTATACGACGTGATATCCTAATCGATCGTTCTTACCCCCGTGTAAACGACTTTCGTTTAAGTATCATTTAGTGTTCATAGATTCGTTTCAAATATAAGTTAGTGAAAACAAACATCGCATAGTGATAATAGCGCAGGCGCGTCGCACGCGAACATGATGAGAGCGGCCATCTTGCCCGAGGACGCAGTTTCACCTCGCCCTAGTGTGAAGATTTGATCTAAAACCCTGAAATCGAATCGCTGAAAACGAAAGATGCGTCGTGGCCGAGGTACCGCGGTGGGGGCCCTGTGAGACCGCACCGCGTCGCCGCTATCGATCCGGCGGGACGCGATGGCGCTCTCGGTGTGAATGCGGATATCGGAACTGTACCGCAGCCTCTGCGTGCCAGTGGTGCGTTTGTATTGTGAGCGTGCTAAATTCATCACGCGGCATGTGAGACGTCCCGATAGCTGTAGAAGGGCGCGCGGGCGGCGGCGGGTCCGGTTGACCGCGCGCCATGGCCGAGGAGTACGCGCGCTCCCCTTGCGAGCGTTTCCCGGCGGTGGGCGCGTTCAGCGTGGCCCCGCCGGAGCGGCTCAGCCCGCCGCCTCCCGCGCCGCTACCGGATCGGTTTTCGGCGTCGCCGCGGCGGGTGCGCCGGAGTGCAGAGGCGGAGCGAGCACGGAGGCCTCGCTACGTGCCACCTGCAGCGCACGTGCCAGTGGAAAGATACGTGCCAAGGCCTCCAATACCGGTGCGGCCACCGCCCCCGGTTTACTGCGGCTTGGCGTGCAGGCCTCCGCCACCCGCTCCTCGAAAGTGTTGCGGGCCTGCATGCCGCGAAGATATCGCGGGTTCGCCACCTCCGTCTCGTTACGTGGAATATGTGGGAGCGGCAGCTGCCAGACGACTCGCCTGTACACCGCCACCACCACCGCCTCCAGCTCTCCAACTTCCCTGCGAGCCGCAAGAACCACCTTGTTGTGTACAAGCTCGTCGGCGCCCGCAACCTCCACATGATTGGTACGTAAGTTTACTAGTTTCTTGACGTCAAAAAACCTCAAAATTAATTTAATTTAAGAATTCTTACAGATAAAGTAAAGAGTACTGATACTCACTGACCAATAGTTAGTTAATATTCTTCTTGACTGGCCCGTTGACGCAGTGGGTAGTAACCCTACCTTCAGCTCCGCGGGTCGTGGGTTCGATTCCCACCGAGGGCCAACATTTTCTATCAACAATTTGTTGGTTCTTCGAGCCTGGGTGTGTATTTGTATTTAAGTATGTATTTAAAATTATATATGTAGTATATCTACCAGTTGTCCGTCACCCATAACACAAGTAATAAGTTACTTACTTTGGGGACGGACGACCGCGTGTGTAAGTGTTCTCATATATTTATTTATTATTTATTTATTCTTTAGAAGCAACACTAAATATGTTTATGCATGCAGTTTATCAATAAAGCTATGATGAGATAAAAAATTGTAATCGTAATAAAAATTGCAGTAACGAGTGATGAAATTAGTTTAATTAAGTTTGTTCATATATTTAGTAAGTATAAAAAAAAATGTTATTGCGTTGAAATGAACAAACACTTCAAAGAATTAAGAATGATTGAGCTAGAAGTTTTTCAATTATGTAAATAATTTCACTAATATCAAAAGTAAAATAGGTTAAAACTATTAACGAAAATAATCTGACAGCTTAACTGCAGTGCGAATATAATTCACATCAGCCCACTCAAAGCACTTTAAATAGGCTATACATGAGCGGAAATGTCGTAAACCTCTTACATATTTTTTCCCTTATTTGTTTCTTTTTAGTTTTAGGTTTTTGGATATTTTTAAAGTAAAACATCTTACCCTTTTATCAAAGTATAAAATAGTCGTCTTTATTCAGTATCGATTAATTCAAAGATGTGGTGTTTTTGCAACAATTTTTCGTTTCATGGGATTCAATTCTTTATTTTAGTATAGATAACGATTACGTAATGAAATTATTGGTTAATGTAGTTCGGTAAATTTAATTATTTTTCAGCAATGAAATCATCAGTCTCTTTTTCAAATTAATATTTCAAATTCTATTTTAGTCTTTTGTTTTTAGTATTTTAGGCTCGACAATTTTTTAAAAATGTTTTTCTGGTTCAAAAAATTTTCATTGGCTTACGACATACATTAGAATATGCGGGTAGTATTTTAGTATTTTTTAAAATTTTTAGCGCACAGTTACATGAAAACTTTTAGTGTGAAATTTTTTTTCAATAATAACGCGCTTTGAGTTATAGAGTTAAGAAAGTAATATTTCATTTGTGATAGATAATATACTAGATTCCTGATACTTTAACATATTTAAGTGGTTAAACTAAACTTTTACAATATATTTCTTTATAATTCCAAGAGTATGAAATCCTATTTGCCAATTTTGTGATCCGTGATTTATTTTGTACAAAAACGAGCTATACTCATAGTGACTAGCCCGTCAGCGCAGTTGGCAGTGATCCTGCCTTCAGCTCCGCGGGCCGCGGATTTGAATCTCGCCGAGGGCCAACATTTTCTATAAATAATTTGTTAGTTCTTTGAGCCTGGGTGTATATTTGTATTTAAGTATGTATTTAAAATTATATATATATATATATATATATATATATATATATATATATATATATATATATATAATTTTAAATATATTTTATATTTTATATATATATATATATATATATATATATATATATATATATATATATATATATATATATTTATCAGTGTTCTGTCATCCATAACATAAGCTTTAAGTTAGTTACTTTGGGGACGGATGACCGTGTGTGTAAGTGTCCTATATATTTATATATTTAATATATTGGGCCCTGTTTAGCCCCACTTGTTTTAAATCCAGCGGGGTCCTTAGTAGGGAGTTTATTTAAGGACATTATCGCATCGGGACCTGATTTTATTTTGGTAGAAATTCTATCTATTATATATTTTTCAAAATTAATGCAATGGCGGTTAATCTATAACACTTATACGGTTAATACTTTAACTTTTATCATGACTGTATCATTCTTATCTTTGTATTGCTTTAGGTAGAGATAAGTAATAGGTGTGCCTCGTTCGTTTCAGTGTGATATAGACTTTTAAAAGGAATTAGTGAAATAAATAACTAGTGAGTTGTGTGTGAATCGGTGATGTATATGTGTTATATTGTGTGCAGTTGGCTTACCTTTTAAGGTCGAACGTGTTGACTACAAAAGGCTATGAATAGCGAGTAAGTAATTTTGGTAAAATTTTTAATCATATTTCTATTAAACAACATGTTCTTAAGTTTTCTTAAAAAACTTAAGAACAAAATTTAAAATTTGAAATTTGAAAAAATTCCTTTTTTTATTCCATCTTTTAACAATTATTATATTTAAAAAAAGGGAAGATATGTTTGCTCCCTAAGAAAGGTTGAACACACTAAAATAATTCATATATAAATAATACATTAAAGTGTTTTATTAAATTAAATTCATTTTAAAATAAATATCTCGACCAACAATAAACCACTTAAAAATTTCAAAATATATAGTTCATATCATTATATTTTTCAAAAAAAATTTTTGTTCTTTTATATTGATATTAATATGAATATACTAATAATAATAAAAGTCCATTTTACACAAAGATTATTAAAACTCATTTTTTATGAATATAAATACAAATATTTTGTTAGAAATATTAGTCAGTTAATTAAATTATTTATACGTTGTTGAAAATTTTAACCTGTGTAATTTTATAAGTTATAATACAAATGTTCTTAACATAGCGTTATTTAAGATTGACTGGGGTTCATTCTTCGTGATGTAATAAATATTTTTCTGAAGTTTTGTTACTGCAGATAATTCAACCTTTGTGCGTAAATCGTTTGCTTGTAAGATCCATCTTGTCAGTTTTGTTTTATGCTATAATGATGAATATTACTCACGTAAGGAGGCATACCATTCAAAGTAGCCAACATTGCGTAGTATAGTAGGTAATTAGTATTAAGATTGCCACTTCACTTCCACTTGCTCGCACTTACTAGTAGAATGTCTTATAATAAAAAAATAAACTTTGAAGGACTTACAAAGCTTTTCTCTTTGACGTTATCTTGAATATTTAAAAATACGAAAGTTTTGAGATTGCTCAGTAGTTTTATCCGTAGCTAATATAAGTTATTTCAAAAGTTTCTATAACAATAACTTTAAAAGCGTTCACTTGCTCAAAGGTTGCAAGGATTTATAAAGTTTTTGCTATAGAAAAGAAAATATTTTCGCGAAATAATTCTTCTTTGCAAATGTTTATTATATTATGATTATGTTCATAGTTTTGACGGCTATAATATATATTTCTTTTTTGACTAATGTACAGTATCAATGACTCAATAAGTCATTAGGAGAAATGATAAGTAAATAGATAAATAATTTATTGTTTGTCGACAGGTTATATTTTTCTTGATAATTGTATATCGAAAATGATCATTTTATCTAAAATCAAATTCATCTAATCTGGGACTGACACGGTGACTACGTTGTTTATCAGTTTCTACAAAAAAACATGTCTTGCAGTACGGCTTTTCCGGTAGCAACTAGATAAGACCCATAATATCTATACTTATATATTTTTAAAGCATTAAAATAATAACAATAACAAAAAACAAATTGCAAATCCAAACTGCATATAAGCCGGTCTTTATGCTTATATTATATTGCTAAGCCTTGTATTCGTAAATAATGTATAGAACGGCGGGAACCCAAATTAACAGTTCCTGCCGCGATAACGCCGCATAAAGAGCTCATGAATAGGAGGATCGTATGGGCTTAAAACGAGTCAGGTTCACCCGATAAAATAAGACATGAGAAGAGTATTAAAACGTTTTAAAGCTATTGTTTGATAGCACCCAAAGAATCGAAATATGTTTTTACGAATTGTTTTCGAACCGAAAAGGAAAACCCTTTAATTATGTTTTTAATTAATTTATTGAACAGTATAGTCTGTAAGTTTTAGCTCAGGTCCGTGTTAAAATTTTGTTCTGAAGGTTACAACGAGCTTCTAATTCCAATGAAACCAATAGACGTCCTCGGTAAGGCATATCTCGTCCAAGGAATTGCACGCTACACGATCTTAGGCCGCCTGGATCCAGCTACTCCATGCAACCTTTTTAAGGCCGTTTGTCCATCTAGTGGAGGATCTGCCTACACTACGTTTTCCGGTGCGGGGTCGCCACTTTAGCACCTTGTCACCCCAACGACCATCGGTTCTTCGAACTATGCCCCGACCTTTGCCACTTCAGCTTCGCAACCCGTTGAATTATGTCCGTTACTTTAGTTCTTCCATGGATCTCGTCATTTCTGCTTTATTCACGTAGATATACCCCGAGCATAGCTCTCTTCATAGCCCGCTGAGCGACTCTGAGCTTTGTTACAAGGCTCATAGTGAGCGAAGAGTTTATTAATAGTGCAAAATTTTAAAAGCAATTCTCTAGCTTATAGGATGACTCGTCACATTAGTTTACTAGAGAGATCGCCAAATACTTTGTTTCCTAGCGATTTGAATTTTTTTCCACATGATTAAAAAGCGTAATCTGGTTACTTCCAATTTAAAAATTATTATGCGTCTGTAAAATATTTCTCTAACGAAATTATGTTATACGTCATATTTGACCTAGTTAAGTTGTTTATGGCGAGGCTATTTAATAGTAGAGGTGAAAAATACAATTAACATAAATATATACGCGTAATGGTTATTGTTTCAACGTCGTTGTCGTCTAGTTTCTAAAAATACATGAAGGTCTAGGCAATATTTCATATTTATTAGACGCCAGCGCAAACCGAATTAAATAGTTTTGTCACTCAGATAAGATACAGCGTTCGGAGCGTAATTGCTTTTATATCTAATTTCTTAATTTTGCATCTTTTTTAGTTCTAATTTCTTCACTACTTTTTATATGCCTTAATGATCCCTATGAGATGAGAAAGCATGGGTAGGTGGAGGTATCTATGGATGCTGAAATTCCTTTTGAACTACGGATTACCATGAATTGTTCGCGTGAATGAATTCTATAACTTTTAGAGGGGAGCAATCTTCCTTTTGGATCATTTATTAGGGTCATTTAGAAATAACCTATTTAAAAATATTGGGCACACATGACCAACAAGACGTTTATACAGAACATTATTAGTCTTACGCAGTGCTGTAGAGTCTCACTTGCCTCAAAAAATATAGGATAAAGTCATCTTATGACATACGCTGCCCTATAATGTCCTACAAGCATATAGTCGTAGAAATGTAAATGAAATGCTAATGGAAAAAAGAGGTCGTGAAAAGCTGTACAGTAACGTCTAGGTATTTATATTATAGTGCTATGATATCGGAATACACTGGGAATGCGCTTTTCCCCACTATTCACACTTTATCCTTTGTTTTACTTTCGATGTACAAGGAAATGTAGCAGGTTTAAGACTGTACAGTTTATACACCACAAATTAATACAAGAATAATTTATAGAATTAGGCGTTATTTTGCGGAGATCCATAATACAAAAGTAATAATAAAATTATTTTGCTATAATCCGCGATACAGTGAATAGAAAATATATATCCACTCCACTCCACGACAAAATCGCAAAGCTTTGCGATTTTGTCGTGGAGTCTATCTTCTGATGATGCTTCGGTTGCGGGGCGAAACGATTGTTGAATTTGTGATAGTGAATGTGTGTAGTGTTTGTGTATTGTGGTGGAAGTGGTGGAGGTTTGTGCATGTGTTTTTACGAATCCTGCACGTATCGGGTATGAAAGTACGGATAGTCTACTATACATTAAACACTATATATATTTTCTATTTACTGTATCGCGGATTATAGCAAAATAATTTTATTATTACTTTTGTAATACAAGAATCATCATACACATGATATTATAAATAGATAAGTATGTCTGTCTGTGCGTCGATCGTTTAACGCTTATGTTATAATAAAACATTTAAAACGTAATTATTTTGAAGTAGCTACTATAGCGTTCATGGTTTAAAATATATCCGAATGAATTCAATAATATCGACCCGAATAATATAGGTTGGAACTTTAGTGACCGTTTTTATTAATTTTTAAAATCTTTGAAAATATCAAACATTGACAGAACTTTCCGCGTTACCACTACTTTTTGCTGATTTTGTTTTCAAAAAACCGTTTGCGTCTATGCTTTATATTTATAGATAAAAAAGAATGGTACGTGATATATTTAGTTGAAAGTACAACAAAATAGCCGAATACGGAACATAAATGAGTTTGCTCAATGAGGAGCATTTCTTGAACCCTAGTCTAAATGCAAAGGCGCCTACTAAACGCCAATAATTCCTTGTAAGGTTGCATCCATTAATATTTTAGGGCTCAAAGTATGTTGAATGCGTATCGAATACTTTCAGAGTAATGAAAAAGGTAAAATAAAGGTATAGGAAGTGATGGTAAATGCTTAATTTATGTAATACGTTGTAACTTGTTTAACTTTACTAAGCGTTTGACTTGATCCCAAATCGCAGGCTGTCAGATGTTATTTACCATTCATTACAACAGAAACTTAATATATTGATTATAGTAATTTGCATCTCAATAATTAAAAATTTATTAGGTTAAAATATGTGTTATCCATTTAATATGCATTTATAAGTACTTTTAAAAACAAATTAGCTTCAAACGATATGTCAAATATATAGTTTATAAGTTAAGCAGGTGATGTCGTTCGCGACTAATTAAGTACGCTCAAAACGCTAAACTATGTAATTCCTTTATCCTTTATGTTAGCCTGGTACATAACGTTTAATTGTGCCAAATTGTCTCAAAATCGGTTCAGCCGATTAGACATGAAAGCGCAACACACACACGGACAAAACTAGCACTAAATGTTAGCAATACTTTAGAAAAGTAGTAATGTATATTCGGTACGCTTTCAATTGATAAAAAAGTTAATAATCCATTTCGAAAAAGTAACTTGCTTTATTTCCTACAGAGATACAGAGATTTTTAACAACGATTGGACGAAAATAAAAATGGAATTGATACCACAACTTCGATTTTTTTTCTAATTTTCATTTCGCACATTGTAAAACCGTTGAGTATAACATCTAAGTATTTTAACCGATTATAAATAAATGTGCTTTAGCATCCTTATTAAGACTTAGCTGTCTTGTTTAAACAAACAGATGAAATCTATTAATGCTCCGTTCTATCGCTTCCAAGGTTCTAGATAATGTGGTACCTTTTGAAACCTTAAAGCGAATAGCACTTAAACTATTTGAATTGAATCAAATGGTCTAAAGCTTCTCAGTAAGCGATAACTTCACGGCACTCTGTATAAGGGTCTATTAATACGACTAAAAGCAAGTATATATAACTAACGTACTAACTTTATAATATCTTTTGATGAAAACTAAAAATTACCATAGAGATATGGCTAGCAGTAAATAAGGGGCACGAGGTAGTTATTCAGAGGCTAGCCTCTTTTTAGTTGAATAATTTTTCCCATCGTATAAGCTGAATATTTTTTGCGATATTCGTAGAGGAGAATGACTATCACTTGATTGTATCGAGATCGTGCGGTGTTGAGAGAGGATGGTGTCTTATAATGTTGACTTGATTTCGTTGACAGGTTATTATATTATATATTACATGATATTTTATATTTTACTAGCTGTACCAGCGGCTTCGCTTGCGTGGAAATCAGCGTGTCACAATTATTTCTAGAATTCAAATTTTAAGCAAAAGTAGTTATTGTGAGTTAACAATAGGAGATAGACACATGCTATCTAGGACTTTTGTAGTAATTTTATAGATCTACAATTCTCTAGTACATTACATTAGCATATCTCTGCTAGTTTAAGCAGCGCACGCGACTAAAGCTCCCAGCAAGCAAGATTTTTAACAATTGCGCGATCTCTTCAACACAATTTACATAATACCGATATGTAATATTTACGTAAACTATCCGGAGGTATTGCACTATCTTTTGGCGAAAACAGTACAAAAATACGGCCAGTAGATTTTGAGAAAATCGATTACGTACAGACAGACAGTTTTTGGGACTTTGTTTTATAATAAGTATAGATAACATGATATTCCTCGTAGCTGTATTTAATACTGCTAAAAACGTTGACCGGCATATTTTTCTGAATATTTTATAATCTGATTTGTATACTTAAATAGGTGCCATTATTTTACACATTTTCATCAACATATTGATAATTCTTATATTTATTCTTTTAGAATATGACGATGACGATTCTTTTGTATAAGCCTCATGATTATAGTATTTTTTTTTCAAAACCATTAACCATTAACTATTACCATTAACTATTAACCATCGTTCTTTTTTAGAGCAAAGAAGCTTTTCCCTTAAAAAATTTAACAAAAAACAATCATGCTTTTCCAGTTCTTGATTAGCACGTTAAAAGTTTTTAGATATAAAAAAGTTACCAAAAAACAATAATAATAATAATAATAAATAATAATAAATATATGGGACATTTACACACACGGTCGTCCGTCCCCAAAGTAAGTTACTTAATACTTGTGTTATGGGTGACGGAAAACTGGTAGATATACTACATATATAAGTTTAAATACATACTTAAATACAAATAAACACCCAGGCTCGAAGAACCAACAATTTGTTTATAGAAAATGTTGGCCCTCGGCGGGAATCGAACCCGCGACCCGCGGAGCTGAAGGCAGGTTCACTACCCACAGCGCCAACGGGCCAGTCAATAATGTTTTTCAGTTGTTGATTAGCACGTTAAAAAGTTTTTAGATATAAAAAAAGTTAACAAAAAACAATCATGCTATTCCAGTTGTTGATTAGCACGTTAAAAAGTTTTTAGATAAAAAAAAATTAACAAAAAACAATCATGCTTTTCCAGTTATTGATTAGGACGTTAAAAAGTTTTTAGATATATGTCGGTTTCCTCGCGATTTTATTCTACTCAAAAGCAAACGTTTTTCTCACGTGCTCTTATCGTTGTTAGGTTTCTCTACGTGCACATTACTATTGCAAAATTATAAAAAATTAAGCTGTGCCTATTTTTGTAGGCTTAGAAATATCAGTCACATCTAACTGCTATACCTATTAATAACTTGCTATTGTACTTATTAAGTAAATTGAATGGTACGAATTGAACGGAAATGAGTTATACATAGCTTCAATTTGATCAGTGGTTGATTAATTTCAATTTGTATTACTACCGCTATAATATACATTAATGACATATTTCCTAGCGATTCCCTGCGAGAGAAGTTTAAAGAAATAGGTATTTTTACTTTATATTTTTAATCACAGTATATTTTTTTCAATCTAATGTTTGTGCTTAAGAATATACATAGTTATAAAAGGATTGGCGATGTATATAATAGACAAAGTAGGAACCGACATACGCTTGCGGTTCCTGCTTTGCGAAAAAGCAAAGCTTTGCTAAGTAAATAAGTAATTTGTGGGTTTGGGTATAACATCAATACATATAATAAAATCGTTGAGATGTCAAATCTGTACATTTAATATTTAAAAAAAAAATTTAGTGTAGTCGTCTCAAAATACGTTCCTAAACATGAAACAATAGTTTTTAAAATTTTTGTCGGTTTATCTGTTTGTCTGTTTGTCGGTTTGTCTGTATGTCTGTGCGTTTGTTCCCGCTAATCTCAGAAACCGCTGATCCGATTCGGACGCGGTTTTCACTAATATATAGTCGGAAGTCTCACTTAACATATAGGGTATGTTTTATTTCAATCGGTCAGCAAATAAAAAAGATATGTCAATTTTAAGGTGAAAGGTCGTATACTTTAATACTGGTACTTGCATTTTTAACGTTTTTCTCTGTTCCTGGAGCAATCTTTCTTACTGAATTTCATATGTTACCATGGCTAGGAGAATCACACATCTTTTTATGAGAACTAGGCTGTTCTGAAGCTGATTGTTTTGAAGAATTTTACATTTTAATTCCAGTTTTTTAGGGCATTGTGCGTTTGTTTGCGCTTATATCAGAAACCGCTGATACGATTTGGATGCGGTTTTAACTAATGTGTAGTAGGAAGTCTCAATTAACATACAGGGTATGTTTTATTTTAATCGGTCAGCAAATAAAAAAGATATGTTAATTTTAAGCTGAAAGATCGTATACTATGATATATAAGCTGTGATAGCCCAGTGGTGAGACCGTGCGACTCTTTCGAGGTGTTCGCCAGTTCCCGGGTTCAAAGTGCCTAATTGATAATTAAAATTTATCACACACTTACATTTAAATAGCTCAGCTTTCTTATGTTATGCTATTACTGTTAAATTAACAGGATTTGTAGAACTTATATAGCCTATAAGTTACCCTGATGTATAAGCATTAATTGTGCCAAATTTCATCGATGTTGGTTTAAGAGAAGTATTTTATATAAAAAGTAAAGATTATACTAAAAAGATATTAAACGAATGTTTAGAATTTTTGTGCAAATTTTTATATCATGTTTTTAATTTAATCAGTAGGCCCAATGGAGTCTCACATTGACAGATAAACTGAAAGAACTGCTGCCCACTAAGAGGTTTTACAAATTTCTTATGGTTTTGTTCGAATCTTTCCAGTGCAAATTAATATCTTTGATAAATAACAGGAATGGCATCAGGGGAGTAGAAGATAGTAGTAGTAATCGAGTAGCGTAATAATTGTCATAGGAACTGCTTTGGAACCCGGATTGGTTTGATTTTTGTGATGGAGATATTTGCCAGGTTGGATACGGATAGAAGCTATTGAGTATTACAGAACTACGGTCCACGCGGACGAAGTCGCGGGTAAAAGCTAGTTCTATAATAAAATTCCGCAATCGATTTTATCTTTGCCACTACAGCAGTTTAAAAACGCTGTTAAAGGGAGGCTGATGCAAAAAGCCTACTATATATACTATTGAGGATTATATAGATTTTTGAATTTAAACTATCGTGAGTGATATTTATTATTAATGTTGAGAGACCGGCTAAACTCACGTCTTATTTTGCCCGACTAGTTTCAAGCCCATACGGGGCTCTTATTCATAAGCTCTTTACGCGGCGTTATCGCGGCGGGAACTGCGTGTAGCAGCTCGCTGGGCGCGACTCGTGAGCGGCTGAACTGAAAGTTCATTTAATATTATTTCACATTTAAGTGTTTATGACAATAATAAATTAATATTACATGCCGATTCATAAAATCACTGGACGAATTTTGCATTATTTTTTAATTTAACGTATGCTTGGGAACTATAATTCTGTGGAATAATAAGTATTTTTAAGGACTTGACCTAGGTTTATGAGTATAAGAATACGTAAATAAAATCGCTTATGGATCCAAGAGACAATCCAAGAGTTATTCTGGGATCACAATTTGATTGAAGCTACCTATCATCTTACCCACAAGAACGCCCACTTACCAATTTATCGTTAAAATACAAGCCTAAAGGAATCGTTAATCAATTACCAATTATCGTAAAATTCCACGGATGTTGAACATGTCTATCTTATTTTTACGAAACTTTATACATTTTTATCTTATTTTCACAAAACTTTAATGTTATCTAATTTTCTATAGCTATTTATTTCAATATCTATTAATGTGGATTATGGTGCGGAATGTTTTCTACATATCTTTTTACTTCAAAGTATGTAATTATTATTTTTTTGTATTATAAAGCTTTCGCAAAGTAACACCTGATTCTGTAAATTATACATTATAATTTGGTTTATAACGTCAGAAATTTTATGTCAAATGTATGTTGAGAATGGACTGACATTACGTTTCAGTCGTACAACACCGGAGTTATTACTGCACAAACTTCAAGTGAATATTATATTCCCATTTGCGATCATAAACGGTAAAAGCGAGAAAAAGTTTAGTTCTGCGCAAATGGAAACTAACGACTCTATGGCCGTATCTTAATGACTCACGGAATAACTTGGTCTGCAGTTGCACTTTTTATGAGTTGTTTACTCTTAAATACTTATAATGTTACAGACAGATCATCAGTAATATTACTGCTGTGCCCTCAGGACTGTGAAGGGTTTAAGAGTAAGCGATAAGTAATTCACATAGTTCAAAATCATCAAATAATTGCAGATATACAGTATCTGTTGTAAAAATAAGTTGAGGTACAGTTTATTATATCTCTTAATATACCTGATGGTAGTTAAATTAATAGTTACATTAGAATAATAAACAGTTCGTGTTTAAATTCCGAAAATAAGCCTTGTTGAAGAAGTATTTCTATATTGCCTAATGCTCTCACAAGTCTCTTATTTTTAAAGTTAAAGACAAATCGAGAACATTGAAAAAATTAATTACTTCTTGTTTTATTGTTATTGTAGAGTGGTTTAAAGCAAACAATCTAAATTTTAACTCTGAAAAGAGACAAATTACTTTCCCAATGTACAACAAGTTGATATTGGTATCATTCTCAACAATGATAAATTTGGATTTGTGAATGATACATACAGTATTTATTGGTATGAAGTATTGAATATAGACTATAGTAGAGAAGCCATATCAGTAATTTGTCTTAAAGATGAAAGTGAGCTTTGTACGTCGTGCAGAAAATTCGACAAATTACTGAAGTATCTATTGCTAGGATTGCCTATTCCTGTTATTTCGATAACCTGATGTCATCTAATTTAGGGTAGATTGGCTGATATGACTTTGATATTAATAATACAAAAAGTTGTGGTTCTTACTATTTCCAACTTGTCCGACGAAATCCCTTAAAATAAATAGTTAAAACATGAAAATAATAACAGTGGCAAACCTATACATAGAATAAAATTTATCCCAAAATAGTTCACTTTAGGACAAAAAATTAAATAAATGATAAGAAGCTCTGACTACTAAATAACTTTCAATGGTTAATTTACAATATAATTGTATTATTGAAATGTTAATATTAAAAAAGTGTATTTAAGTATTTTACGTAAAGTAAAAGTAGCGTCCTGTTACAATCATACTGCTGGGAATAGGCCTCCTCTCTCCGTTTCTGCAGAAAAGGGTTGGAGCTACCACGCTGCTCCAATGAGGATTGATAGGTTACACATATCAACAGAATTCTCTACAGATATGCAGGTTTCCTCACGATCTTTCCCTCACCGAAAAGCGTGTGATAAATTGCAATCATCAATTAGACACATGAGTTTTAATAGAAAAACTCATTGGTGCCTTCCCAGGTTTGAACTCGTGTTCCCCTCGAAAGAGTCGCACGGTCTCACCACTGGGCTATCACAGCTCTTTACGTACTTTTATTTAAAAACTTTCTTAGTACATCTAGAATAATAACTGGAAAATAAGATTAGCACTGGATTTGTTTTGGAGTTTATTTTTACACTTATATCGGTATTTAAAAGCGAAAAACATTTCAGTGTCGCTAACTTCGTACATAATTTCTTAGCATCGCAGTTATTGAAATGGATGGCAGAAGTTCGGGGCGAACTAAGGACTCTGAATAATAAGAACCTGAAGTGAAACTACAGCGATTGTATTAAGTTAAATATCATCTACTTCAAAGTTCCCTGCAATATAGAACAATGTTGGGTTCATGAGTTTGACTGTTTAATTTTAACGCGAAACTTAGTGTTTGGTTCTTAATAAGTTATGTTTGTAGGTTTCGAAATATAGTAATGGATGTTAGGAAATATGAATTAAGGGCGTTAAGTGTCTTTGACTTACTATGTGTTATATTGGTAGTCAGATATTGATTTGGATGAATGAATGAATTTGATGTGGATATGTAGCACTCAATTCATGCACTGAACCACATGTTCAGTGGTTCAGTGCATGAATTTTGTGAAAAACTGAAAAAAAATTGTGAAAAAAAGTGAAAAACTGGGGTCGGCACAAGAATTTTTTTGAACATGTCGTTCATGTTTGGCTATTATTTTACGACTGGCCGCCTGCGTGACGTCCACTTACCTTAGTCGCCATTTACGACATCTCGGCAAGAAATGAGGGCGGTCTATTCTACTCACCTTACTTTAGTCGCTTTTTATGATACCTGGGTAAGAAATGAGGGTGGTCTATTCTAATTAGATGGATACCACACGGCGGTACGATGTTCTGTTCTGTGATATACAAAAAAAAACTTTACGCTCAACTTCGTTCTCGTCAAATTAACCGCTCAAATACCTTCGATTACGTACTTTTATTGTTTTCCTTTTCTCGAAACACTTATGGGAGTTTTTTTAGGAATGGGAATCACATATCTTAGCATTGTATATAAGCTTCAATTGGACGAAATTTCATCAATGGTCCAGCGTATAAAGTGTGAAAGCGTAACAGACAGACTCCCAAAATTATAATAGTAGTATGGTATATTTACATTAATTGTAACTGGTAAATTCACAATAGTCAGAAATTCTTTCGAGGATATTTATAATTAATGTATTGCTGCAAAATTGCACGAGAGAAGAGCTTAGTTGTTGTAAAGTTTGAGTATTATAGTTCAGTTCTTAAAACAAGAAGTTGGATATCGTTTTTGTAATTGTAGAAACATTTAACTATACCATCAAATGTCTTGGCTTTACAAATTAAATTTTTTATAGTTTTCAGTTTTTAAAAGACGTTATTTTTATTGTAATGATAATCGTATTTTAACCATTTATGAACAAATGGTTAAAGTAATAAGATTAAAATTTATTAAACTCTAGCTTTTGTACGAATCTCTGTTGCCGTGAACTTGAAAAGCACCGGGATAAAAAGTATTTTAATGTGTTAATTCAGGTTATGAGTTATCTTTGTGGCGAAATAAATCTGTATTTTTTGAAACGATTTATTGATTTGAAATAAATATATTTGTATTTTGTATTTTGAAATCATTACGTACAAACTGTCATATTTATAAAATTAGTTATTATGAATGAAATTTTTCACATTTTAAAAAAATCTTTATTTAGAGGTTAGTCGTGCCCTTAAACATTGTTATTAATATTGTTGATATTTTAAACATTGTTACTTAAAATAAAGTTCATGTACAATAATTTGATATTGTCATAATGTTACTGTTCTAAGCTCAATTTACAAAATATATATTTTTCATATAAAAATTCTATCTAATTCAGCGGTATAAAAAGGCGAGGTATCATTTTATAAGAACTCGTTGTATGATGGTTGTTCGATTTTGCAATTTTCGCCTTTCGGTACTTTTCGCACCAAATTCACTGATGTGAACGAACGTAGTACGAACGGTAACACATATATAGATTTTTTTGAATTATGAACCTTATTTCCTGGGGGCTAAAAACCAATTTGTGTCACGTTCACTTGCACAAGGGTACGCCTGGAGAGCGACAGTCGACCCAGTTGCCCGCTGCAACGTCGATATACTGTCACAGCTACCCAAGTAAAATTTCAGCAGTTAAATTACGGTTTACGTGCAAAGGACGGATGATTCAAAATACGAATAGTACCTTATTTTACAAATGGTATCGAGATTTTATATTTTTGCTATAAAAAAAAAAGTATGTTTTGTACATAAATTTCTTGAACTTTTTTCTTAATATGCGAAAGGAAAGTTATAATATTAAGCAATGTACTTTAAATTCATAATTCACTATTCTTTTGACAATTAATGTTTAAATAATTTATGGGATTAGGCGTTACTTTGCGGAGATCATTAATACAAAGTAATAATAAAATTATTTTGCTATAATCCGCGATAAAGTAAATTGAAAATATATATAATACTAAATGTATAGTGGACTATCCGATATTTCATACCCCATACATGCAGGATTCGTATATATAGGATAGGAATAGGATAGGAATAAAATATAAATAAAAATATAAATATTACTTAAGATGTATACTCGATGAATCAGAATTTTCAATGATAACAATCATGTTTATAGTATTCAAAGCATTCCATATTGCTTTAACTCTGAAGGATCTTGAAAAGTACGTTCAAAACTTGCCGCTACTGCCATCATAATGTTTTTAGTAGATCTCGATCGATCTTGACTAAATTGATACCTATCATTAAAACTATCTTTATGATAAGAAGGTGTAAGAGGATTACAAACGTTAAAAACGTTATAGAGTAAGGCAATAATGTAGAGATTTGTTCTTTGTCTGATCGTTTCCATTGTAGTAGTTCGTTTTTCGCTTCGACGAATATTTTTTGACAATGTGTAACCTGCCAGTTCACATTAGAGTAGAGTTATGGGTGTAAGCTCAAATCTTTGTCTTTAAAAAGGATACAGATTAAGGAAAAATATTACTTTTCAGAAGTAAACTTGAAATACTCATAATTATTTTTATAATGAAATTTGCGTAATAAATGTTATCGCTGCCTACGAAATAGTCTTAACTTTTAAGATAGACATCATTTTCAGTTTCAACATGGCATTATTAAAAAAGTAGTTTCCAAAACTTCGTGCACGTCGGTATCTTAACTCGAATCGCGATAGGGGGCGTTTAGCGAAGGCACGTCTTGGCCGACGCCCAGCTCGCTTGGCAGAGAAATTCGTTTTGAATTTATCAGATACTGCTTAAATTGTTTTTATCTTATTGATTAAAGCAATGTATATCTAGCAATAACATTACTGTATTTCTTTTACATGATCACACCATCTCAATTTTATGACCATTTTCAGTACTTATTTGAATAGAAAAATGAATATTGGAACTATTATTTTAACATATAATTGTCGTTAGATTAGAACCTGATTTCCTTTTTTTTAAATACTTGTTTTGTAATTTCTATCTACATTTTCAATAGATTTGTTAACCTGTTTTTGTAAATAGAAATACAATACAAAAAAGCTTTTTTCTACCATAAATTGTTAATTTAACAACACAAATTCGATGTTAAATCTTATAAAGTCCTGCTAAAATTATAAAACTTTACTCTGTGCTTGACTGTGTTTGTTTTTGTAGCCCTTTTATTTAGGGATATCCATCGCCCCTAAGAAATCCAAGAAGAAACACGAATTTCATCTTTATCTGTCTATCTATAGTAGCCATCTTACTTGTACAGTAAAGAGTAAAGTAACAACCTGTAACCGATGGGTTCCACTGAACTGAGAAGAATTAGAGCTACCACGTTCCTCCAATGCGGATTGGTAGGTTACACGTATCCCTAGAATTCTCTAAAAATATGCAGGTTTACTCACGTCGTTTTTCTTCACCGACAAGCATGTTATAAATTGTAATTATCGATTAGAAACATAAGTTTAAACAGAAAAACTGCCCGGGCAGGTACCAATGAGTTTTTCGAGAGGTTACGGGTTCAAACCGTGGGGTTCTCGAAAGAAGGCGAAAGAAGGGAAGGGGGAAAGAGTCGCACGGTCTCACCGCTGGGCTATCACTTACTTGTATTGAGAGTGATATTGCTACAATTGTATTTATAAGTTTCCTATTTATTAAACGACTAAACCTACCGTCATTTGAATACATTAAAAGTGAGTTATTTAGTTTTATATATAAAACTGTTCTTATATAGTTTTATGTTAGTTTTTAGTTGACTTAGTTTTAAGAAAAACGTTCATTTAAAATTTGATATACTTAATATGTAAAGAAGAAGTAGAAATCTCTTGCTATTAATCAAATCAAATTCAACGTGTAATAAAATCGTTCCACGGAATTTTTTGTTTATAAAATAATCAAACAATAATTTCGTTTAACTATTTATTATCTTTATGATTATGTACTACATTGGCCAAATAGTTAAAAATACTTATAGTTCTTTGATAACGCAGATGTTTTATATTATATGCCAATCAAAAGTTTACAATGCAATCTGTACTTTATATATACTAGTGATTCGGTACAAAGTTCTCTGAATTGTAAAGTTAGTATTCTATTTTCAACTTATCCTAAGTCCTAAATGAAATTGGTTTGTTGACCGAGGGAAATCAATTGTGCCGTACTTCAATTTAATCGATTGTCTATCTCATACTCATTCAAATAGTTATAAAACTAATACGTTGTTAAGTTAAAATAAAAGATTGGATACAAGTCTGCGTTAAACGTTTTATTAATATCGAGCAACCAACAACGTAAACCACAATTGCGCACCATAGACTATATTCATAGATATGCAGATATGCATATATCAGTAGTTCTATTAACTTGTCTCTGGATATTACATTAAAAAACTAGCAGCCAATTACTATCATATTGCTGGGTTAAAACCTCGTCATTAATGTTAGAGATAAAGACTGGGGCTTAAACCTAATATTGGGGTCTAATGCGAATTGTTAAGTTATACATTTAACCATAGATCGTACAAATTACCTATTAATGTTTGGAAACCCCAACTCCTTGGAAAGGGTGACGTGATTTCCTTTGTTTACAATTTTTTTTAATTATACGCGTCGCCGTTGCCAAGCCAATCCAATCAAACCCCAAGAAAAGCCACAACAGTTAAGCATTATAGCTGTCAGGAAAGCCAAAGCACGTACAACCTACCAACAAGAGAGGTGTTATTTAATTGCATTGCCTTTAGTTGTCGTACAGCGTGGTTGAGGACTTATCCAATAGCGGAATCCACCAATCTAACCTGATCCGAGTTTAACACAAAAGGAGAGAGAACTGTTTCTTGGCACAGTTGCAAACATACTACACAGTGAAACACTCAAAATAAGGGAAAAAAGCCGTAGCTAGCCATAGCCTTTTCTGTGTGTATTTTTTACAGAAAAAGTTTATTACCTCTAAGTTAGATTGATTTCTATTAAATAACCTTTTCATTAAATAAAAGACATTCCAGTCAGCTTGTAAGTAGCACATGGATCTAAGTTGTTTCTGTTGAAAAGATTATATTTTTAGTAATATACCATTTTTGCACATATTTTGTACTTGAAACATCACAATTACATTTTTTTACAGATTATGAAATTTACAGTAGATAAAGACAGGCCGCTACTAAGATTTGTACTTTTATTTATGTTCCATAGTTGGATTAGGTGGGATAATGTAAAGTATTGGGTCGGAAAATTACATATATACAAATCAGTATCGGTGATGATTAAGTTATAATATTTTAAAACTCAGTATAATAGTTTTGTACTTGAATTCAAATTTTAAATTAAGCTTAATTGAAATGGTTACTATTCTCCCGACAAACAAACCTTATAGTTTATATTAACGTTACCGTATTTGGTAGTCACATTTGTTAGCTTTTCCGAGAAACCTATTTACTGCCTTAAAAAGGATTGAGAATCGTGTTGGGAATAAAACGTGGAACTAATCACGCTAATGTGCAGAACTCTACACTTCTAATTTTGCTCGCTGCTGTGAAATTCTAAATAAGGATTTTCTAATACTCGATGACTATAGAAAAGAAAATGATGAATAAAACATTACTTAGAGCCTTAATAACTTACATGCCTAAGCATTCCGGGACTTATTATTATATTATATTTGGTAATCCACGCGTTTTCATCCGTGATGCAAAGGCTATGCCAGATGTTATACGATAACACATGGGTACCTAGTTATAGAAGAAACACGACTTTTTTGGGTTTTCATACGACCATTTTATTAGTATAAAAAGTAACCTTTCAATTTTTCATGACGCGAATTTCATACAAATTTGTTAAGCCGTTAAATAGTCAAAACACATACACAGAACCTTTTAGTTTAATTAATTTTTTTATTTGTTTATGTAGCAGAACAAAACGTAAAAAAAACATTATCCAAAAAAAACAGTGTACAAAGGTCAATCTTATATCTTAGTACGATTATATTGGCCGTTTATTATGTTCAACATTCATGTATTATTATTGCTCTAAATTGTAATCTTAAAATAGAATTCGATATGATTCCATACCTTCGTTCTATACTGAAGGACTGAAAGACTGAGAGGGTCCCGTTTTGTGAATCGAAGCGATAAATTCCTTCAATTAATCGAACTGGCACGAGACCACGTGGTGTGTAAATCCTGTGTATACACCTTTGTTCAAGATTAGCCTTACATAACTTGAAAAATAAGAACAAAGAATTAATTTTAAAAACTTATTTTTTGTACTAACCTTAATTTATATAAATTCATCTTTATGGTTCAGTCGGTTGAACATTCCGAATTGAGCACTACGTTTATTTATTAGTTTTGTGGGCCGCGGTATGCAAAACATTTCGTATCACAAAGGTCTATTTTGATCAAACGAATAAAAGATTGGATTTTATTTTTGGCTGATCAAATCGAGCGAATTTTTGTGCCTTTTTTTTCAACAAGCGAGATGGAATACGTTTAAATGAAAAATATTATAAGTAGCTTGAAAGTTATCATCTTTTTGCAGAATGGTTTGAGCGAACAATATATTGTTCTCTCAATGTTGTTGTGTATTTAAAATATTAAGCATGTTTATTGGTTAAAAAACATAAAAATGATTCTAATGATTTTGTCTTTACTTCACTTAATTCCAGCATTATTAGTGGTGCAACTATCAATGAAATATTCATTCCAGGATATTATGACTAAATTATGTTTCAAGATGTTAGTGGCAGTGATTTGGTAGTGTTGTGTATAGATCTTTGTGTATTCTGGAAATGGTTACATAAAATTTATATGTACAATAAACGAGAATTTTACAGGAAATTTGGCATAGAAAATTCTAGGTGCTCAGCTTACTGCGCCAAGATATGTACCTTTTTACTTGCATGCGACATTCTACGTGAATTATTGTTATCGTGGCAAAATGCAGCTCTTTGTAGTCATATATGAATTATATTGTTACATGAGCCACTATTTTTCACTTCATATTCAAGTTATAATTTTTGAATCAGCTGTTTTTAATTATATTGTTTCGAATAGGTGCCAAAAGCACACGTTGTTGGTTAAATTGTGACTTCAAAAATAATACATTTTAAAGTAACCGCGTTTTGCTATCCTGTATTGGATAAATACCTCGTTTCTCTATTAAAGGAGATTCCTCAAATGATGCTTCAATGCGGATATCGCATGCTTAGCATTAATGCTTGTGATATAATCCTAAATTAGTCTTGATTGAAATAGATACATTGTAATGTAACATCACGCTAGCAACTGTTAAAAAAACTAGTGTTTTCGTGCTCTTCGTTATGGCTCTCTTTACAATTCAAGAGTTTTGTCCCCGCTTGGTGATGCTATAAAAGTCGTTAGGGCTAACAGCATACTGTTAGTTCGGAAAATAATGAGTTTTGTAGGCCATACTACGCTTTATTGCAATTTGCCACTATACAATTTTTTTGAATTAGGTCACTTTAATACAGAGCGTACGATATCAATTATTGAATGATTTACTGGTTACAGATCGTGCTATCAATAATATAATTGTCAATATTAAGTTAGAAAGTCTATCGGTCGACCTTAACCTGTGTGCAAATCTTTGATATGCATAACTTGGTTTAACCATTCGGCCGTCAGGGCTTTTATGACGAAATTATTCTCTTATAATCTCTAATTTTAGAGAAAATTATACATAAAACACCTTATTACACAAACAATCCATTCTTTTCGCCTTTAGTTTGTGACTATCTAATACTCTGATCGTCATCACACTAAACTAGCGCTGCTCAAAGTAAATAGAGAACTCTTAACGCACATTTTGCACAGTCCAAGCATTTTAGGAGATCAACTTTACAGAAGAATCAAAAAGTTTTATAATTTTTGCGATCCAACTGATTTTTTTTTGCGAAGTAAATTTCTGTGACGATAAATGAAGGTTCTGTACAAAAAATAGAATGTTTCAAACAATAAAATTTGATTACGATCGGACTGATATAATTTTTGAATGAGTACAATTTATTAAATTCCATCTATTACATTTAAAAAATTCACTTATTGGAACAAAGAATGAAGTCACATTTATTGTCTGTAACGCAATTAGGTTAACCTTTTTTTAAAGGACTTTAGACTGAACATTGAAATCTTTTATAGGTGAACAATTGTTCCTTTTAGAAACAAAGTATACGGCTTTAAGCTGTAATATGTAATAGAGAAACCTTTTTAATATTGTAAAGTTCAAAAGTAATAATGACATTACTTTGCTATAATCCGCGATAAAGTAAATATATTATATATATTATGCTAAATGTAGCGTGGACTATCCGTTCTCATACCCGATACATATAGAGTTCGTAAAAACACATGCACAAACCTTCACCACCGTCCCCACAATACTCAAGCACTACACACGTTCACTATCACAACTCAACAATCGTTTCAACCTGCAACCGAATCATCATAGAGGAGATAGGAGATAGGAGATAAGATTCCGCGAAAAAGCGCAAAACTTAGCGATCCACCAGCGCGCAATAGTCCACTGTACATTTAGCATTATATATATATTTTTAAAATTATCTATTTACCTAATCGCGGATTATAGCCAAATAACTTCACTATTACTTTTGTATTATGGATCTCCGCAAAGTAACGTCTGATTCTATATTTTGCAAAGTTATTTTTATGTGACAACGTTATTTTCGATTGTGTAGTAAAATCAAGTTTGTCTAAACGGGTTTGGGAGCTTTTCAATCTCGGAGTTCGTACGATTTGCCCTAGGCTACTTCGCCCTTTGTCTACTAAAGGAAAGTTCTTTCTTGTCGTTTCCTTTGAACAACGCGGAGATGTTTTAAGCGGTTTGATTCAAGTTTGACTACAATGTCAAATGAAAAATAATTTCGCAAGACCGTTAAATTAAAAGCAACTTGGCTTTGCTCCATCTCGAGCGTTTTATTATTAAAGTTGACGGAAGGTTCTTTTTAATTTATATATACAGTTACAGTACAGTACAATGAAGCGAACAAGTATTCATCTAATTTTTGGAAAGAGTAAATATACACGTAACATCAGGGAAATGCATTGTTGAAATTTATCGTTATTGTCCAATTTATCAAAACAGATAAAACAATGACTCATTCCTGTATTGTAGGAGTACCAAAAAAATAAAGAATCTTAAAAAACAAACAATAATATATTAAAAACATTATAATACAGTAGTTTCGATAGTTTTAACACGTATTGCAGGAATTCATCCGAGACATGTTCGCGATCTTTTCTCTGTAGGGGATATTGATTAGGAACATGAGATTTTGAACCCATCGATTAAATATACGATCCCTTGGTAGGAATATGCTGTATATATCGAACAGGACTTTACGACTAGTCGTGAAATTATAAGTTTGTATATTATATCTACTCGAACTGTTATTTGATTTAATAAAAATTCATATTGCACTCGATATGGGCAACAAGTGTTAACATTTAGAACAATTTTAATGAAAACGATTGACATAAAAGCAATTACTAATTTATTTTGCTATAAGTAATCCGGATTATGGCAAAATAATTTAATTATTAATTTTGTATTATAGATCTCCGCAAAGTACCACCTAATTCTATAAATTGTCCAAACCGAATTCTATATATAGTCCCATCTTTTGTACTTTGAAAGTATAATAAAAGTAAAAAAAGTTAAGTGGGCAAAGTAACGGCCTGTTACTATGCCCGCTACTGGGCTAAGGCCTCCTCTCTCCGTTTCTGGAGAGAAGGATTGGAGCTAAGACCTACCACGCTGTTCCAATGCGGATTGGTAGGTTACACACATTCCTAGAATTCTTTAGAGATATGCAGCTTTTCTCACGATGTTTTCCTTCACCGAAAAGCGTGTGATAAATTGCAATTATCAATTAGACACATAAGTTTTAATAGATATACTCATTGGTGCCTGCCCGGGGTTTAAACCCATGTCGCCTCTAGAGCACGGTCTCACCGCTAGTCTATCACAGCTTTTTGAAAGTATAATAAGGAACAAAAGAATTATTGTTAGATGTGGTAGTATTGGTATACAATACCAATATATATGTGCACGAATAAATCAATTTGGACAAAAGTTGTAGCAATTACAGACAAAAGTTATCTTTACACTTCTCGCTAAGACGAAACTGAAGCATCAATCACCCGCCGGTAACCGCGTTACTTCGCCACTAATTGTGATCCCGCTCACGAAGGAACTGTCGGCGTCTTTGCTATCGATCGCTCTCGTTTCCTAACGCTGATACGATTTTAACCCTTTTCCAGAAGTTGTGCGATTCTTCTCGTGTGCTGTCTTCAAGTATAAAAGTAATGCTCACAGGCGACAGGGCTGAAAGGGACAAAAGTAGGTCGCCTTTACTGGGTCCAACGTTCGGGAATAACCTTAATTTTATTGCGTCGTGTTCGACCCTCTTTCCTGACGATTGCTCTCTTGATATAAAGAATTAAGCGCTTTATATTCAATTACTAACTCCGGACGTTTTATTGTTGATCAGCTAGGCTAATGGTAAGGTGTACTTAATGAGATGGAATGTTTGTTCTCTAATACACAGAAATCTATAAAAGCTTATTAAAGGTCTTATCCTAGAGAGAATATTGGGATATAAGATACGTCTGGTATGTATGTTTTTTGGTAGATTTTAAAGTTTGTAGATATTCTTTATTTACATTTATTATATATTTTTAGGATCCAAAGTAGGATTTATAAAAAGAGACCAAAATAACCACGTATGTAACCATACAACGCAATAAATAAAATATAGCTTCCGCAGGCAAGAACCGATCATAAAAGAGAGAGCTCTGTTAACCTGCAGTCTTAACATGAACTCTTATTGCGACTCAATTGAAGACGTAAACGAAATTGTCTTGCTTTTTCATACCATGACGTCTTAAAGACGCACACTTTAAGTTGTTGCCGAGTGAGCGTTCGGAATTCGTCCTAAGAACATGCGAGTAAAAGAGACAGAATTATCTATAGTTCATATAACGTTATCCTTTTCAAACATTACGACCCCAATGCAATTCACACTTCATGGTACGAAAAGAAAGCGGTTCGCGGTCGTCGTTTACGTCTTAAATTGAGTCTCAATAAGAGTTCATGGTAGGCCTGCTGGTCACTTATATACCCCTGGATGGGCGGTAACTATCAAGTGTTGCTAGCAATAACAAATTCAGACACTTATTAAAAATTGCTGTTGTCTACAATATTATATTCTTAGTTAATATTTTTACATTTATTAGTTTTAGCCAAATTTATAATTAATATAAAAGTTTTTATATATTATATTATTAGCGACATTTTTGACCGGCGACTTTCATAATTGTAAATTATTAATAAAGAGAAATGTGCATTAATATTACTTACATAAAAATAACGTGCAAGAATAATATAAAACGGGGACTTCCGCTAATTTATAACAAAGGATTGGGTCGAAAGGATAAAACTAAGTTCCAGATGATGTTATTGGATATACTTATCCAGGAAGAGGTCTAACTTTAGGTTACTATTAAGGACGTTGACGAAGCTGTTCTTAAGATAATGCCGTGTTTCCTTCCATAAGCAACATCAATGACAAGTTACGTGGGGTAATTAATAGAACTAGGCGTTACTTTGCGGAGATCCATATTTCAAAAATGTAATAATGAAATTGTTTTGTTTTAATCCGCGATTAAATTGCTATTGATTATAGTGAACTAATTTCATTATTACTTTTGTAAGTGTAGTAAGATAAAAATCAGTGGTATTCTGGCAAAATTACATTTAAGCCGTTTGTTGACCTGTAGTTGTTACATATTTGTTGGTACAGTGGATATATAATATATATATATATATATATATATATATATATATATATATATATATATATATCCACTCCTGGCTTATTATATATAGTTACAATGTACAGATTACACTTACTTCAATTTACTTGCGTTTAACAAGGATGTACAGATATTACTCATCATCCATCCCACTCTAAGTGGGTTCGGCACAACATGTTACAAACATGTTGTCACATGATTTGACTGCGTTTTTTACGACCGGCCGCTTGCCTGACGTCAACTTACCTTAGTAGTATTTTACGAACCCTCGGTAAGAATGAGGGTGGTCTATTCTACTCAGCCGGACACCATACGGCGGGATATATAGATATGACAAAAAAGTGTTAATAGTTAATAGATACATGCGCGCGCGCGCGTGTATGTGTGTGTATGCGTGTGTATGCGTGCGTGCGCGTGTGTGTGATGTGTGTGTGTATGTGTGTGTGTATGTGTGTGTGTGTGCGTGTGCAAAAAATTTGACAATCTTCGTTTCCGGTTAATTAGAGTCGTAGAGCTACGACTCACCATGCTGCTTCAACTCTTCTTTTAATCGTGTTCTTATTTGTTACTATCCAACGCTGACGTATTTAATTATTATTCAAACATTCTCTGTTACAGAATAGCATAAATTCTTGTTTAAAAAGAAAACCGAAACCTATAATAGCGGGTCGAGCTTTTCAGTTGTATCGCCTCCAGGCTTTACGGCTTTTCCGTTATACACGATCATAAATCATGATTGCTGACAAGGACATTTTTAATTGTTCGCGTTATTTAAAAAGGGTCGCTTTAAGATTTATTTTTGCAGTCTTTTTAAAGTTTTATTTTTGGGAACACGTAGAAAAATGTAATAACAACCCTTTAAAGGTCTACCATCTTCTTCTTCTTCTTCGTCAGCCGATGGACGTCCACTGCTGGACATAGGCCTCTTCATGGGATCGCCACACCACACGATCTTGCGCCGCCTGGATCCAGTGGCTCCCTGCGACCTTTTTGAGGTCGTCTGTCCACCTCGTAGGGGGTCTACCGACGCTGCGCTTTCCGGTGCGGGGTCGCCATTCCAGCACCTTAAGACCCCAGCGCCCATCGGTCCTCCGCACTATGTGCCCCGCCCAGCGCCACTTCAGCTTCGCGACACGCTGAGCTATGTCGGTGACTTTAGTTCTTCTACGGATCTCCTCATTCCTGATTTGATCTCGTAGAGACACTCCGAGCATAGCTCGCTCCATCGCTCGCTGAGCGACTCTGAGCTTTCTTAAAAGGCCCATAGTGAGCGACCACGTTTCGGATCCGTAGGTCATCACTGGCAACACGCACTGTTCGAAGACCCTGGTCTTCAGACACTGAGGTATTTCGGACGAAAAGATCTCGCGTAGCTTCCCGAACGCTGCCCATCCGAGTTGGATTCGGCGGCTAACCTCTTTCTCGAAATTGGACCTACCCAGCTGGACCGTATGTCCCAGGTATATGTACTCGTCTACAACTTCGAGTGCAGAGTTCTCAACGATGACCGGGTGGAGCGGAACATGTGAGTTTGACATGATTTTCGTCTTACTCATGTTCATTTTAAGGCCCACCTGCTGAGACACTCTGCTGAGGTCGTCGAGCATTGTGTTAAGGTCCTCCAGACAACCTGCCATAACGACTATGTCGTCGGCAAATCTAAGGTGAGTGATGTACTCGCCGTTGATGTTGATGCCGTATCCGTTCCAATCCAAAAGCTTAAAGACATCTTCCAATGCAGCGGTAAACAGCTTCGGGGAGATGACATCTCCCTGTCGCACACCTCGCCGCATTTGGATTGGTCTCGTAGTTTTGTCTTGGATACGGACAGACATTGTGGCGTTTTCATATAAACACTTCAACACTTGGACGTACCGATAGTCGATTCGGCATCTCTGGAGCGATCTTAACACAGCCCATGTTTCCACCGAATCAAAGGCCTTCTCATAGTCCACAAACGCCAAGCAAAATGGCTGGTTATACTCCTCGGTTTTCTGTATAACCTGCCGCAGCGTGAATATGTGGTCTATGGTACTATACCCTTTTCGGAAACCGGCTTGTTCGGGAGGCTGGAAGTCGTCAAACCTACGAGCGAGACGATTCGTTATGACTCTCGAGAACAGCTTATAAACATGATTCAGCAGCGTGATGGGTCTATAATTCTTCAATAAGGTGTTATCACCTTTCTTGAAGAAGAGAACCACCACGCCCCTGTACCATGCTTCCGGCATAGTGCCTTCGTGAATGACGGAATTGAACAATCGCTGAAGGACTTTAAGTACCGGTTTACCACCCGCCTTCAGGAGTTCGGTAGTGATTCCGTCATCACCTGGAGCCTTGTTGTTCTTAAGTTGTTTGAGAGCCATACTAATCTCGTATAGGCTGACGTCCGGGATATCTTCGGTGTAGTGTCGGGTCAACTTGGCTCTTGGGTCTTTTGCCAAATTGACAACAGGCTGTTGTGTTGACGTGTATAACTGCCCATAGAACCTCTCAACCTCTCTCAAAATCTCAGGACGAGATGAAATGATACTACAGTTATCGGTTTTCAATCGCGTCAGCTGCCGCTGCCCAATAGATAGATCTCTTGCGAACACTTTTGAGCCCCTGTTACGCTCAATAGTCTCTCGAATGAACTCGGTGTTGAAGTGTCGCAGGTCGCATTTCTGCGCCTTAGAAATCTGTCTATTGATCAGACGGTAGCGCGTCGTATCTACCGAAGACTGCAGCCTCATTTCGTTCCTCTCATCCATGAGCTTGAGAGTCTGGGTCGAGAATTTATTGGGTCTTTTACGGTGTGTCTTATAAAATTTAGACCCCACCGTATGGACAGTTTCCACCAGCCTGCTGTTTACATCGTCCACAGAAGCGCAGTCGGCTAGGCAATCGAAACGGTTCATTAGCTCGAGTTGGAACTTCTCGGGGTTTTGGATATGAGCTCGAGTTGGTCGGAGCGTAGACTTCACCAATCTGGATCTTTCCAGCTGTACGCATATATTCAATGTGCCTCTAACCATGCGGTGATCACTCCCGGTCTTAACGGTGTTGATCACAGAGACATCATTGAATATATGACGCCTGGTCGACATGATGAAGTCGATCTCGTTTCTCGTGGAACCGTCGGGACTGATCCAGGTCCATTTTCGATGCGGCCGTTTCTTGAAGAAAGAATTCATCATGTAGAGGTCCTCTCTCTCCAAGAAATCGGCCAGCATCTGGCCCCTGTGGTTCCGTTGCCCGTATCCAAATTGCCCTACTCTCACCTCTGTGCCGCTTCGCGTGCCCAGCTTTGCGTTGAAATCCCCCATCACAACAGTGTAGGAGGTTTTTGAGGCATGCATGGCTCTAGATAAATCCTCATACATAGCCTCTACCTCCTCGTCCGGATGTGCCGATGTCGGTGCGTAAACCTGTATGACCTTCAGCGAATACCGTTCGGTAATTCTGAGTATAAGGAACGCGACCCTGGTCGACACACTCTCGACTTGAACAATGTTGTTGACAAGGGACTTGTGGACGAGAAACCCGATACCACCCTGGGACTGTTGCTCTCCCTCCCGGTAGTAAAGCAAGTTGCCGGATTTTAGGATCATCGTATCCTCCCCCTCTCTTCGGACTTCGGATAATCCTATCACATCCCACCGCAACTTGCTTACTGTTTCTTCCAGCTCGAGTATCTTTTCGTCTTCCCTCAAAGTGCGTGCGTTGTACGTTGCCAGGTCCAGTCGTCGGGGTTGGCAGCGGAATCTCTTCCGGAGATTCTTGACACCCCCTGCCCCGCCGTTACCCAAACCGCTGCCAGAGCTGGGAATAGCGGAGCTGCCGGGAACTAGGGGCTGTGGTTTCTTTTGTGATGCCATGAAGGGTTTGCCGATAATCACCACGCTTGGCATGCGGGTTGGTGATCGCAGTGCTGACCATTTTGCACCGACAGTGCTGCTGCCCACTGTCAGTCTGGTATTTAGGTCAGCAAAATGAAATGGTTATACCGCCATTTATCGGTCGCCAGAGCCTCGTCGGTTGATCTGCAGGGTGCACCGCGTGCAGGTGAGGTTGACAATTGAGAAGACTGACTGGGACGAGCCTCCCCCTTACACCCCAAAGGTCTACCATATGACGCAAAATTCATAACCTTATCCTACAAAAACATTATTTTAAAACATTATTACATTTTACACATTAATTAATTATACGGGCCCACTGAGATTGAAATGTTCGGTGATAATATGGTGAGTGAAGACTATTTATGATATGTTTCCTTTTTTATTTGCAAAAAAGAATGGGTACTGGGTCACCTGTCCATTAAGGCCTTCTATTTCCATCTATGAGTGAATATGGAGCTTAGCTGTACCACACTATTCTAATATGGATTGGCAGGTTTACAAATTGCAGAAAATTTTCCACGGTCATCGTAATTCTCGGAAAAGCGCATTATAACTTTTAAATACCAACTAAAACCATGAGTTTTAAATTAAAATTTATAAGTGCACCGAGGCACTTATAAATAAAGGTAAAATCTACTAATTACAATTTTTATTGTTAAACCATTATCATTTGATGAAATATAATGTTTTCACACTTTATTGCACGTATCATCATCCATCCTATTGTACTATATATAAGTCAACTTTGGAAACGTCTGTATAATATATATTTACTCATAATTGGAACACTTTCTGATTTCAATACCAGCCATTTAACTATGAGCCTTTTTGTATAATTATTAAATTTTTTACACAAGTTCATATTATCGCGGAGCATTATTTTACCATCGAATGGGATCGTGATCATGTGATTCATATCGCTCATGGGCTGCAATAGTAGTACAACTGAAAAAAAACATGTTTTAAAGTTTTCATTACTAAGGAAAATGCATAAAAAAATCCTGAGTTTAATTAAATAAACGGCCTTATATTGAATTATGAGTACTGCCACTATGGCAGCCCATGAGCGATATAATATTATTTTGTAAATATGATGTGCTTTGAGTGACGTGTGTTCCTGTAATTACCTACGGATTAACTTTACCTGATCTATTCATAAATTATGATATTCGTAGAACAACTAGAATTACTGAAATGCTTATCGCATCATTAATTATAAAGTGGCTTAGCAAATTTGTTAGAATGAACTATAATTCGACCTAAAAGCAGTCGAAAAAACGCGGTTTTAAAAGGTATAAAAAATAATGAATATACATATTTTATCAGGAATTGCGACTGAACGAGGGTAGATCGTGTTGTTTATTTAGTAAAGAGGATTCTATGTGACGGGCAAAGGGATATAAATTGTAGCTTTGACGCGACCTCAATTTACGCTACCTTTCTTTATTGAAGTATTTTTTATTATTTTTATAGAGCAAAACGTGAACTGTAATAGCAAAAATATTAAGGATCGCAAGAGGCATTGAGATTGCAACACATATTTTACTTTTACAATTTATTTATGTTTTTGTAGGCCTTGATCTGATTTGTAGGGATTAATTTTTTAAAAGGTGCACGTTCGAGTAACACTTGTACTATGAAATATGAATAGATAAGAAACTTTCTTTATTTTTTATGATATCCACTTAATTTTTATGCTTAACAAACATATACACGCTTGTAACATAAACAGCCAAAATAGAATATTTTTAGTAGTTTAATATTATTGTATACTAGCTTTTAAGCGCAACTTCGATCGCGTTGCCTGCAGTCTTATTATTCGAGTAAACCCTTATACTTATGGTTAAAGTGGGTTAACCTTAAAAGCTAGACATGTGCTGTCGCGGACATTTATTTAGAACTTTCAGAGGGGAACAATTTTGTAATACATGATTTTTCAATAACTTTTACCGTTTACTTAGCGCACGCAAGGAAAGCTTTAAATTATGCCGTTTATCGCTGCTCCTGTCCTATTCATCTTAGCGTTATGTTATATGGTCTATAGCCTTTCTCGATAAATAGACTATCTTACACTCAAAGAATTTTTCAAATCTGTCCAGTAGTTCATGAGATTAGCGCGTTCAAGCAATCGATCAATCAAACAATCAAACAAACAAACAAATAAACTCTTCAGCTTTATATATTAGTATAGATATCGTAAATCTGTTTGTGTTATGCAAATAAATAACTTTTTGTATACTAAATCCTTACTAGTTGTAGATTTACACAGGTAGTAGTAACGTACTTGATTCAGGTTTGACATCTATTTGCATACGTTTCTGTTTTATGAAAACTTCCTTAAAGCCTAAAATCATATAATTTTATACTCATAATTAAAATAAAGTAATCTTCGGAAATAATATTGTTAATATGTATATATACAGGCTATTTATTTGTTTTTTAAATTTGACGTTACTTTGCGGAGATCCATAATACAAAAGAAATAATAAAATTATTTTGCTACAACCCGCGATAAAACAATCGCGTATTAAAGCAAAATAATTTTATTATTTCTTTTGATGTTGATTTGATTTGATAGATGATTTTCGTTGCAATTTAAAGCACGCGCAAAGGAAGGAAGTGATGTGAAAGTTTGACATTGTGATTGAAACTACGAAGGGTAAACAGCTTTAGTAATTGGTGAAAAAAATTCCCAAGAAAACAGGGTGCTTACTAGCCAAGAGGACGTACTGACGCGACGAAAACGCCACCATAACTTAAGGCTTAGCCTTTTTATGAACATGTCTCAGTAACGCTCGAACGAACGGCGCCCTAAGTGTATGCATTGTCGTACCGTTAAAAATGAAACATGTTTCCTTTCCGCAATTGCAGAAGCCATTAAATTTATACGAGACCATGGCTGTGCCGATGGTCCATATAACACTGTAACGACTTCCCTTTATGCGTCCACTTGCAGTCGCTACATTGTAATTGATGTAAAACATAAAGTTCTCTATTGAAGTTGCTGGATATGAAAGTAATTACATTTTTCATGGTTGAATAAATTAATAAATATATAAAATTTCATAATAAATAGCGACAATATTGTCACTTAACTACAAATGCAACACCGTCATTAAAATCATAATATAAACAATTACAACTGAGTTAAAGAAAATAGAAATGAAATAAATCGTAATTACACTTTGTTGTTCGAGGATTACTAGACCTGCTAGCACCTTCGTCTACTTGGAAATAAGTATATTACAAAGTTTTACGATTTCAAATAACATAAAACCGTTATGAACCATGGCAACCTAAAATTCGTAATTAGGTTTATTACAATGTAAGGACATAGAAGTAATTATACCTTAGTTAAAAACAATGTAAAATAGATACTATCAAAAGTTTTTTTATCTTAAGTTTTCTTTATTGATTTACTTTAAACTAATCTATCAAAAATCTTATTATTGTTTCCTATACAGATATTATCTAATCGTATTTTTTTTTAATTTAAAAATCAAATTACTCTTTATTGAAGTAAACTAGTAATTTTGAATCGTCAACTCTACTGCTGGTTCGGACATCTGTTTTCTACTGAGAAGAGCTAGCAAGAAACTTAGCGGTTGTTCTGTTTAAAGTATAATTCTTATTACTTATTACATTTAGTTATTACTGTTTTGTGCGGGGTCGAAGAGTAGCTATGTCTACGCATTCTTATCATCTAAGTAATGCTTCACAGTATAGTAAGCAATACAGAAATATTAACAGTGATTTTAAACTGGTGGCAAAGCACAAGTTGATTGCAGAATTTTAATATACATAGAAACGTAAACCCAAACGTACAAACGCTTACGTACTTTTGCAAAGCGCAAAGCAGTAGCCACTTATGTCGGTTCCTACTTTGTCTATTATATATCGCCGATTATAATTATTTTCCTACATAGGTTCTTGACTATTGTATAGTCTTAATTTAATTCTACTTAAGCCATACTCAAAAGTCCGATCGACGATATTAGAATATGCATATAAAAATGAGGCCGGAAATATCAAACGGAGGCGCGGTAATGAGATACATTAATCGCGTTGCCTCGCAACCTCCGCAACCGACATTTTAAATATATGTCATTCGAATCAGTTGACGTGTAATTATTTCCACAACCCAGTTTCCGAACCTGACGGAGGCTCGTTTTATGAAAGTTTTTGTCGTCCCAATAATTTTCGTCATATGTTTAGCTTCGGTTTATTTAATTTTTTACATTTTAATATTGTTTTGGACCTTATAAGTTTGTTTTAGGATTATTGTCGAAATTAAGAACACTAAATACGCTCTTCTGATCAAAATCTCTATTCTAAATGTAATTTGTTTATTCACCTACGATAAATGAAGTGTGTATTTCATTTATCGTAGGTAAGATAGATAATGACAGATAGATGATAACAGGTCTACCGTGTGACTTTTTAGAGGGGTCACGGGTTCAAATCCCGGGCAGGCACCAATGAGTTTTTCTGTTAAAACTTATGTGTCTAATTGATAATAGTAATTCATCACACGCGAAGAAAAACGTCGTGAGGAAACCTGCATATCTCTAGAGCATTCTAGGGATATATCTAACCTACCACCAGTCCTCATTGGAGCATCGTTGTAGGTCTTGGCTCCAATCCTTCTCTCAAAAAAAGAAGAGAGCAGGCCTATGCCAGGCGGTGGAATAGTAACCGGCCCTTACTTTACTTTATTTAAAGATGTCTACTGACTCAATGAAAAATTATAGTTTTCTGACGTTTTTCTACATCATGATGCTGATAGAAAATAACAATTGATATGTACGATTATGTTTCAAATTTTGTACATTTTAAAGATAGTAATTTACTAAAGAAGAAAGATATGGAAGATATCTTCTTTACGATTTATCTTATAGTTTACCAGCTGTGCCCGCGGATTCGTCCGCGTGGATATCAGTATGTCACAAAGCTTTTCCTGCGTAAATCCCGATCCGCGGGAATTTCAATGTACTATTAACCTAAACTTTCCTTTAGAATTGTACTTTCAGTAAAAACCATACATATATCCATTCGGTAGATTATGAAAAAAAAACGATCTTATACAAACAGACAGATTTTAGTGGCTTTGTTTTATTTATTTTAATTTTATTTAATATTTTATAAATATATATGTACAGATTATTGTGTCCCTCAGTCCCAAGCTTGTTTAAACTGTATTTTAGGAACCAGTGCCCACCTTCACTTGTTTCAATTTACATATCACTTATCGTAGGTAAGCTACAGGTGTAAAAAATTACAATAAAAGAGTGAAAAAATATTAAAAAAAAAAATTTAAATTAAACTAAAAAGAACAATATTTTTAGATTATTAAGGTAAGGTAAAAAAAAACAGAAAAAAAAGAAAGAGACTAAATTTAAAATTACAGCCGTGTGTATGTGCTTTATAATATGTATAATAGCAGGTTGACGCCAAAACGTATATGAAACTCTATCCTAGACTATTGTATTGTTTAAGCGAATGCCTCCTAATATTATAATATACTTTATTCACTTATTTGTTTTTGCATGTCTTTTGGTATAATGAAAATGTACTGAAATTCAGTACACTTTACAGTGCATGTACATTAGGAGTATCCACAAAGAGATGTTTGAAGAGGGAGGGGGAAAAATAGAATGGTAAAGCACAATATGAGACTGTAATATATGTGTTTGTGTACCGACTCCGTAGACACGGTCTAAATCTTTGTTCCTTTTCATGTTCTTTATTAGTTTTTGTATGCTTAAAAATGTAAAAGATTTTCGCTTTTCAAATTGTTCGGAATTTCTTTAGAATTGTATTTTATTTTATACTAGCTGTGTGTGCGACTTCGCCCGTGTGAATATTGAATATTATAGATATTTTTTTTCATTTATAGAAGCAGGCATTACTTTGTGGTATTCCATATTAGGGAAGCTATAACAGAACTACTTTGCTATATTCCGCGTTTGTTAAGAGAATGTATGTAATGATAAGTGTATGAAACAGGCGAAAGTCACATACCTTACACATTCAGGAGAAGTCACCACGCGTATCCCAAGATGCCATCACCAGCAACAATGCACACAAGCAATACACACAACCACAACCAAAATCTCCATGATTTTGTCGTGGCACGCAGTGCGATAAAAGTAGTTATTGTGAGTTAATCGTAAGAGATATGCTGTCGCGGACTTATCTGTAGATCTACAATTCTTTAATTTAGTGTATCTAAAGACTAAAGCTCCGAGCCAGCGTGTTCTTTACAACTGCGCGACCTCGTCAGAAAAATTTACATAAAACCGTAATCTACTGTTGACCTATACCTTCCGGAGGAATTGAAGTATTTTTTAGTAAACTCGTACTAAAATCCGTTCGATAGATTTTGAGATAATCGCTCACATACAGACAGTTTTTGGGGACTTAGCTTTATAATATGTATAAATTTCATATTTTTCAAAATAATTAGAAATATCAGCTAGCCCTAACTGGCTTAGGTTATGACTTTAGAGTGCTTCGTTAAATGTATATATTATTTTTTACATTATTTCACATCCTTTCAACGGCGATGAATCACGAAGATCTATCACTAGGATTTATGTGCAGATAAATCAGGATTTTTAAGCAAATAGAGGTCTTTTAAATACTCATAACCAGAATATAAAATTCCTTGACTCGATTTGGTATATTTACTAATTAATAAATACTTTCCACCAGTTGCGTTGTAGAGATTGATTTTATTTTTGTTATATCATCTATAGATCAAGATAGACGAGAATAAAATATGCGTCAATACAGTTGAATATCCAGCTTATCATTTTTATCCTACTACTTTTTAATGTATATATAGGTTTACTTTTATTTACTTACT
This sequence comes from Morpho deidamia, assembly GCA_947086505.1. Taxonomy (NCBI): domain Eukaryota; kingdom Metazoa; phylum Arthropoda; class Insecta; order Lepidoptera; family Nymphalidae; genus Morpho; species Morpho deidamia. The sequence continues at coordinate 7,803,649 of CAMTZC010000007.1, read as the reverse complement.
TATTTTTATCTTTTGCGCATAGGTAACCTAATCTTTTAGTAGTAGTGACAATTTTTCAGTTAGTAGAAGAAATACTTTCTGATGATTATCCTGTGCGTAACAATTGTAGTCGCGAAAGGGTTTATATCCAGCAAAAGGTCAGTACGGGAAGGGCAATAGCAATCTATAATCTACCCAATAGGGATTCGCCCGGGACTCAGACTTCACATAGAGAAAGGATACGTTCCCCTCAACCAATTAGGAAAGCAAAACTAGGCAATTGTTTTCTCAGGACAAGCAGTAAATGAGCGTCTTTTAGGACAGATGGCGGTGCGTACGAAAACATTTGGACGAAACGTCGCTCGATAACTGCAGAAAGCTATTTGCGATGAGTTTTCGTAAAATTTCAATGTGAACGACTGTCATCCTAAAAACAAGATTTTTGAAGATGATTTTCAATATTTAGTTTATGGAACGTCGAAATAACACGACTTTGTTCGTTTTGCTGGGACCCCCCCTGGTTGTCTTCACCGTTACATGTATTAGTACGGATTCTATGGTTATACATTCCCTAGAAAAAATCGTTACACTAATCGTTTTCATACAAATCATCTATAAAGCGGGTAATTCTACTTAGATTATCGTTCTGTATAAAACGCAACGATGTCATATACTTGCAACTAGGCCATAGATTTGAGGCATGTACTTCGTTTTAATGCACCACTGTGTCCGCTTCCAGTGTTAACTTTTACAACGAGGTCAAGCTGTCAGTTTCAAGAAAGCTTTTGTGTTAGACTTTTAAGACATAATTTTTAGTTGCTTGTTAAGTTATATGACTCATCATTGTAGTTAGCTAAAAGTTAAATGTCAAACGAAAAATGTAATCTTTGAATATTGGTGTTGGTATTTTTTTAAAGTTTAATCATTTTTGTTTTTCCTTACTGATGTTTCTAGTGCTAAGGATCGCTTGTTTTATACAGACTAAAATTATTCGATAATGTTAAGTCGGCCTTGTCAAATATTGTATTATACGATCCAGTGATATCTCTATGCATCTAGTGGTCATAAAATTTATTTTGAGAAAAATAAATCACTTCTGCACATAAACAACAAATCAATAATCGAAACGAAACGGTTGAATGATTTGAATCGATATATATATATATATATATAGAGACTTTGTCTCTTCGATATATCGAAATGGGAAAGAAATATTTATATTTTCCTACTGCTGATATGAACTAGGTCATACTACGTTCATGTGATCTCACGCAGGGTATGTTTAGTGACATGGAAATAAGGGAAATAGGTCAACGTAATTCGGTACCGGTTTTTATAAAAGGAAAATGATAAAGAATGTTAGCAATATCTAGTTGTCTTATTAAACGCGTGTAGTTGTTTTTCAAAGGGTCGTCCGGGACGGTAGGGTGAGGGTGCATTGACCTCTACAAGGGGAAGGGGGGACCCACTTGAATACAAAAGTGTTCTCGCGAAACTTCTATCGCTGGTGAATATGAAGATGTAATAGAAATGTAGATTGTAATTGGGTTCTCTTGCATTTAGTTGAGTTGCTCAGATTCGTAATTCACTTAATATATAATTTCAAGCTACGGTTCTTACAGCGGCAATATTATTATCAAAGGCATGACTTTAATATTAATAAAACGAATCAGGAAATGCCAATTCGTTACAAATTAATAAAGTTTGTAGTGCAGTAAAATAATCGATAGAGCTTTAATAAAGAAAGCCCGAATTCGACCACATTGTGAGTACCTACAGTATACTAGAATTTAATCAAATTAAAAGGCGGACATCGTGACAATAAACCTAGGAAAACTACTACGACTGCAAGATTTGTACGGTCGCTTTGTGGGTTTTTTCGTCTCTAGAAAGGGAAAAAAGTTCTAATGAACTATTTTTTTACGTCAAAAATCTTGACACGATTCTCCTAAGTCGTAATAATATATATTTTTTCCTTACTGTTTGATTCCTTTGTTGTTTTATAATTTTTGTTTTGTATAATTCTCTTACACTAGGATAATGATATATTACCGGATAATTCGTTTGTTTATTGTCAAGTTTAAACGATTTAGTTTCTAAACATTTTCTCTCAAAACTAAGCTGAGACAAGAGCTTTAATTAGGTAATTATCCATTTATCAATATATGTTACACTAAAATAAAAATCATAGCATTATTAATAGTTTTCGGCGATCTTTTAATTACCTTTTTTATTGTTGTACATGTGGGGCGGTATCTGTGATAGCCCAGTAGTGAGACCGGCGACTCTTTCGAGGGGTCACAGGTTCAAGTCCCGGGCAGGTACCAATGACTTTTTCTGATAAAACTTAGGTGTCTAATTGATAAATTTTATCATACACCTTTCGGTGAAGCAAGACATTGAGGAAACCTGCATATCTTTGACAATTCTGGGAATATGTGTAACCTACCAATCCGCATAGGAACAGCGTGATAGGTCTTAGTTTCAATCCTTCTGTTCAAAAACGGAGAGAAGCGGCCTATGCTCAGCTGTGGGAGAGTAAAAGCCCTTATTTTATTTTACTTCTACTGTGGTGTAACCGAAAGCTACCTCATGGCAAGTAAAGACAGATTCTGAGGTGGAGGGCATTTGCCAACAAGATGCCTATTCACTTTTGATTGAAATAGACTCTTATTATAAGCAGTAGTGAAGAATACGGGATAGATTACGAGAATTACTAATAGTACTGAACAGGCTTTCTATATATTTAATTATTTGTGTATTTGGCATATATTAAAACATTTGCTAAAAATAGCTGACCTATATCCTTCCAACCCAACCTGATGTAAGGTTTAATAATTGATGGTATAAAGATATGTCAGGAAGAGGAGACAGTTGGACTCGTAGTTACACGTAAGGGTCCAAGGTCCTTTTAAATTACCTCTTTCGTAAATTTGTCACGTGTTGTAAAAACGTTTCTATGCGAACAGTGCGACTCTTTTGGGAATTTTCTAAAAAGTTATTTTTTTGCTATGAGTTTGGTTCGGCTTTTATTTATAGTATACACAATTACTATAAAAATTACTGCTAATAGTACGCAACTATTCAATTGTGTTGAAATATGTGACTTCAAGTATCAAAATATTTCTACAAATCTAGAGATGAATAGATTGAATCTAGAGGTTGGGAGACAGATATGTCTATTTGCCACACCATTAGCTTCACAATTATGTACAGTAAAATTCTCCAAGAAATATATCCTATGCCTAATGTTCTTCTGTATTATATAACAGCATTGTGTGTTGCACTTAATTGATAAATTACAAAGTAACGCAAAATTATAAAAAAATCTAGTAGAAGTAGTCTGGTACTTCGCCTCTGCTGTGCAAAAGCCTAACAAGGACCCTCATTCAAATACTGGAAATATTAATCTTGAATAAAAAAATATATATTTCTACAAATGTTGGATCTAGATGTTGGGAGCAGTATATTTCATCATCATCATCCTGACCTTATCCCACTATAAGTAAGGTCGGTACATGTTACAAACATGTTGTCACATAATTTGAGTATGTATATATTTTACAACCGGCCGCCTGCCTGACGTCAACTTATCGTAGTTGCCTTTTACGACCCCTCGGTAAGAAATGAGGGTGGTCTATTCTACTAGCTGGATACCACATGGCGGCCTTACAGTATGATTATCTACGGTAAAATTCTTCAAAAAATACTTCCTATGCTCAATGTTCTTCCGTATTACATAACGTCATTGTATATCAGTCACTATATTGGTAAGTTAAAAAAAAGTAGTAAAGTAGCGGCCTGTTACAATCCCACTGCTGGAAATAGGCCTCCTCTGATTCCCGTGATTAATTGCAATTATTAATCACACATGAGTTTTAATAGAAAAACTCATTGGTGCCTGCCCGGGTTTGAACTCGTGTTCCCTTCGTAAGAGTCGTACGGTCTCACCGCTGGGCTATCACAAAATTAAATATTATTATAATTGAAAAGTAAATAATAGTTGTGGTCTGGTACTACGGCACTACTGTCCAAAGGCTTAGGGACGACCTTAGAAGCGATTCATTGTAGCTACTCACATCTACCGCGCTGTATTCGTATTCGAAGATTGCACATATCTCCGAGATATGTATAAGTTATATAGTTTAAGTACACAATAACATTATTTTACAAAACTTATGATGGAAGTTTTTTGTTAAAATCCGCGTTTGTTAAAAAAATCTATGTTATACTAAGTGTAGAAAGTAAAGACCGCTCTCATGTATCACAAAGCAGCACCCCCACCAACACACTACACAGGCACTTCACACATTCACGACTACAATATCAACAATGATTTTGCCCCGAAGCATCATCAGAAAATCCTCCTTTAAGCTCCACGCTTAAAGCTTTGCGATTTTGCCCTGGGATCTTGTTATTCATATTTTCATTCATATTATAAAACATGTTATGAAATCTTCATTTTTACGAAAGTTTTAATTATAATCAAGAAAATAATTTCTGGTATATTCACTACAATAAAGAACGAATATTATAGGAAAATACTTTTAGCCAAATAGCAACCAATTACCAAATACGAAAAAACTAAGAGCTTAATATAATTGTAACAGCGAAGGCAAATGGAACTGCTGAAAACACTCAGTAATAATTCACGAAAAGGGAAAATTTATTTTGTTCCTTTTACTTAAGTGATCTGAATTCCGAACAGCGAAGCATTACAATAAAGAAATATTTATCAGAATATAAATACCAGGGTCTTCATCGATCGAAGCCCTATTAGGTGGGCTGACCCTGGACTACCCTGGACAACAAGGAGGAACAAGTGACGAGCAACTGTCTGGAAGATAATCGAACCACGGCTAAGGAATCATGCGAGGAGGAGATTCACTGATCAGAAGAGTTCTAAGAGACACGAAAATAAAACAAGCGTGACGTCACGTCAACTTAAGCGCCAATCAATAGAAAACTTAAAATAGTTTTAATTTTTTTAAATTTTGTTTATTACTTGATATCCTATATTAAATAACCATTTATACAAGTACGTGTTACTTTGCGGAATTACATAGTAAAAAAGTTATGATATAATTATTTTGCTATAATCCGCGTTTGTTAAGAATATTATAACGTAAATGTAGAATGCACAAAAGCGTTCTGATACCTTATACGTTAAAGGATTATTTACGCACATAATACAAAACACAGCCGAATAACACACTACACACATTCACTTCGACAATCCCAACGAACGTTTCACCCCCGTAACTGAAGTGTAATAAACGATAAATATATAAACCAATCCTACACGTATAAAGTATGAGAACGGTTTTTGCCTCCTACTCTTAGCATTACATAGATTTCCTTAAACGCGGATCATAATTTTATCTTAACTTTGTATATTAAAATCATTTGCGTAAACATTAACAAAATCAAACAAAGTTTAAACTCCCATCATACTAACTATATCTGCATTGCAAACAATAGATTGTACAAGAATCACGTATCCTGTAAGAAGAAGTAATAAAATAACAATACTAAATTTCAATAAAATAATACTAACAGTTTCTTTGTACTATATACCAGTCTATGAATACCAGTCACCTATGAACACCTAAACGATTTGCTATTAAATTCGACCCAAATGACAAAAATGACACAAAAAGTTCTTAGTCTGTGGTTTTATTGCAAATAAACTAAAAGACATAAAATATATCTACTTTTTTGGGTCATTAATAAATCGCTATTAAGTATCGAAATGCTCTGACATAAAGTTTTTTTACGTGGCCCCATAAAACTTATGTAGGGAATGAGCAGTATAATTATGTCTAAAATTTTATCACTCCGTACTATTTATATCATGGCAGTTAATTCGGTGAAAATTGTAGAGCGGCTTTACCATAGAAGTTTCATCTTGAAGGAATGGATAGATATGGGTATAAAAAGGCTCTAAAGGTATGGAGACTTTTAGATGATAACTCATTTTAACTCACTCAGTCATTTATCTTCGAATTGTTCAACCGATCTGAATGTTATATATGATTAGTTTCAGAGAGAATTAGGACAGGATAGTTTTGGCTCAATTTAACGCTATTGATTAAATCTAAATTTTATATATTACAAATTTTGACTTTTTTGGTCATTAACTTTTTTTAAAAGTAATACGGATTATAAAGCTATATATCTTTAGTATTGAATATTTCTAATCTAATCTCTTATGTTTAAGTCCCTCCCTAACTCAATATATAAGAATTAGGGACGGCAAATAGCCCGCTAGAAATAAAATTTGCCCGTCTAAAGGATTTAATATGACCTTATAATAATGTCAACCCTTTTTATCCTAAGATATTAATGTATGTTGATACGTCGATGGAAAAGTATTTCCTGAGGAAAGTCTATTCGATTTAAAATAAATATTCTGTTTCTCCTTTTTAAGAACCTATATTAATTGTCGACATGTTGAAACCTTTTAGTATTTCATTGCTTTGGCCAAAGATAGCCTATAAATGTACTAAACGGATACCATGCGCTTAACGTTATAGTAACGTGTGAAAAATAAAATGTATTTGTTTATTATTATTTAAGGCGTCATTATTGGCACTGTAAAATAAACAATAATATACATAATATTATTAATAATAATATATAATAGAACTGAAGAATAAATGCTTAATTTTGGGTTTAGATATTACATAATCTTAACAAAGCGCAGAGTTTATAGACCTTCGCAGAGATGGAGAGACCTCATCATGATCAAAAAGGTAAACATAACGGGCCGCTGGGCCAAAGCGACAATAGACCGCAAGATATCAATATCTTTTTAGAATACCGTTTCCGTATCTGTCTTTTGCTCGAGAAGAATTAAATATCTTAATGATCTGTGACAGTGTCACGTTTACTTGCCGATCAGATCTAGAAATTATTAACTAATCAGTACTAATTAGTACATATCGTGTAAGTTTTTAGATATTTATTAATCTGAGTCCACTATAAAATAGTGGACAGTCCTATCAATTACATATGTAGTAAATCAATCAATCAATATCAATCATTTACATATGTAGTAAGTAAGTGATTGATATTGATAAGTTTTCCTTTCCACTGCTCATTGATTTTAGATCGGCACATAAATTTATAGGTACGTACATACTGTATTTTCTATAATAATATATACTTTACCTTCAGAATTTGGTATTCATGGAGTTTTAGGAGAATAATTATTAAACAGTTCCTACGAAAAGTCATGATACATACAAATATCTCTACATTATTTCTCAGTCCAATAAATCTCGTTTACTAGCAATTATAGAAATCCATTAGGATTTATTGAGGGTTTTTCATCTCAAAATAACTTAATCTTGTCAATAGTAAGATAGATTGCCCCGATAGTGTCCTTTTCCTAGAAATACAATGTTTGGCGTTTTGTGATAAAGATTTATGACGTTTTCGATTAAGGCACAAGTCCCCTTCGGCTATTGGTAAATAATAATAGGATATATATTTTTGCTTTTTTGTTTATGAATAGCTACAAATAGGTAATTTCAAAAGAAGAGAAATAAATGTCTTAATATATATTATATGTCTTGGGTTAAATTCAAGTCGGTTCGGTGGTATTCTGTAAGTTTAGGGAGATTTTTGATGGTATGATGATATAGTGATTGATATGATTAGTCCGAAAGATTTCGATGATAGGTACATCAAAAATCTTAAAATAGAAGAATATATATGACGAAAAACCGATGAGCGTTAGCGTCCTAAAGACTTTGAGTGGCAAACCCGCACTAAATCATCCTACGTTTCACCACGTTAACGGAAGAGTCAAAAGGGTTGTGGCACCCAAGATATTGTAACATGGAAATGCTTGACATGGATGACAATGACGTCCATCGGTTGAAATAGAGAGGGGAAAGCTGGCAGTGCTGGCTATGCTGTAATTGATAAAACCTTATAAACTCATATCTATCAACTCGATTTTATAAAGGCTGAGATTTCATTGCGAGATTTTGTGGGGATACTTTTTGAGTAAGACGAAATATTAGTTTTTCTTGATTAATTTGTGTCATTTTTGGAGAAAAATCGAAGGGAGGTTTTTTATTATCTATTAAACCAATATTTGTGAAAGCATTCTGTATTCGTATCCGTATACAATTTTACTGATCATAGACTATCGCATAATAACTTTGTAGTTATTTTTATTTGACATAATTCCCCTAAGAATGGCCTGCTGTAATTGAATCATTTCGCTTTATCATATGGTGGCACTGTATGAGCTTTTCTTGATTTTGATATTTCAAAAAACGTAACCATTGCCCTTTTTAGATCTGATAACCAGAGTAATTTAATTTATTTATTTTATTTAAAGATTTTTATTGAAGAAATAAATTAATTTAATTGATTTTATTAAAAACTTACATTATACCACTCTACTGCACGATTACCCACCATGTTTATTTCATGCTCAGTAGGAAGTTGCTAACGTTATGTTTTTTCCCATAAGATAAAATTTCTTGATTAATTGCTAATATCCATAAAACACATTTTTTTTAAATAAAAAAAGAAGCGTTAACCCATTTATGTATAGAGTTTATGTTATAAAGATGATAATTCAGTCTCGAAGGTCACCTTTCGATTCTCGTTAAACTTTGTCCCTGATGTAGGCCTTTTTGGGACGTAAAATAATTTATATAGTAGACGCCGATCTTTCTGAGGGAAATAATTTAAGGATCTGGGTACGCTAGATTTGACTAGATTAAAATATTCGCACATTAAAGATTATTATTAAAGATTAAATTAAAGATTATTCACTATTTTCATTACATTCAATAAAATTGATGAAAGTTGTATTTTGTTAAGGCTTTTCTGTCTGCGAAATTGTATCTTGTAGAAATTACAGGTAATTCTAACAATTTTCTTTAAGTGGATATATATTTTTTAGGTATGCTATTAGCAAAAAAAAATAGTGTTTTATATACTTCGTTTTACAATTCTTCTATAATTTCACTTTTATAAAAATTACGTCCAAATTGGAAACATTTATACTTAAATAAGCCAATAAAGTTTTCGGAATAAATTTAAGTTGACGTGTGACCTCAAAGCACAAAGAATGTTTTAAAATGTCAAAGGTTAAGTCTACCCTAACATGTTAAAAGAATAAAGCTGATTTGAAGTTGAGAAAGCTTTCGTTTTATTGCGTATATAGACTGAATTCCTATTGAATAGCATGACCAAATTTTCCACTGGGTCCATATGTATGCGATTGTAAACTGTTTTAATTGGATTGACAGTTGTATTATTTATGTATACAATTTATTGTTATTTCTGAATTTTTGAAGGAAGTACGTAAAATATCATTTTATTTTCGGATTGTTAATATACCGTTAGCCCTAACGGCTTTTACATTGATCGGGCGGGTAAATTGTTCCTTCCATTCATTATTACTTGTAGAAAAAATCATGCTGTCTGTATTACGATACTTTGACGTGAAATATATTATAATACGGCGACTTCGATCGGATCAATTTAATTATTGATTAATTTTCTCAATTATTTACTGGTTCGAATATGTACTAGGTTTTTTGTTGTGATAGCCTAGCGGTGAGACCGTGTGACTTTTTCTAGGGGGTTATGAGTTCAAACCCCGGGTAGGCACCAATGTTTTCTATTTAAAACTTATGTGCTTAATTGATAATTGCAATTTGTCATACGCTTTTCAGTGACGGAAAATATCGTCAGGAAACATGCATATCTATAGAAAATTGTGGAGATATGTGTAGCCTACTAATCCGCACTGAAGCTTGGTGGGTCATAGCTTCAACCCTTAATTCCATAAACGGAGAGAGGAGGTCTATGCCCAGCAGTGAGATAATAAGAGGTCATTGCTTACTTACTTTACTTTGTTTTCCTACTCCCCAAGGAAAAACAGGAATTTTTTATTCCTTATGTTACCTTGGCACATTTTATAATAATTAGTTTTGAAAGCGTAACATATATGTAGATAGAAAGACACTTTCATTCGTTACAAGTACCTATTAAATAAAAGTGTTTTGAAACAATGTGCAGTAAAACGAAAACGCATGAACAACCTTATGCTGATTAACAGTCTTAAAATTAGTTTTAAAAAGCTTAAACATAAAATTGACGATTGTTGAGTATATAATTTACGTAGTAATGAAAGAACTTTGTTAAGATCTGGACTGTTATGAATTTCATTTGCATTTTGTTTACTTAAAATAGAGAAAGAAGTTATGTAGTTTTACTTTATACTTTCGTAATGAGACCGCTGCACTCAACTCGGGAGTGGCGACCGCGACTAGATACTACTTGAATAACTTTAAGAATGAAATTGTTTTAATGATGTCCTTGGCTATGCGAGAATATAATTTTAGTGTTTCCATATTTTAAAAACGACGTTTGAAGTTGTCAATCCTCTTTTTTATCTAACGAAAATATGAGAAGCTCTATTAGAAAACAATATAAACGCTTGTGAAAATTTTTTTTAAAAAAATATAAATAGATGTTATGAGTGTGGAAAATAAAGTATCGCATTTCAAAGAAATTGCTTGAGTGAAATTCTTGAAGATAAGATCTAGAAAATATTATAGTAAAAGGTTTTTAAATATTACTAACGGTCCGGCCACCTTACAAAATTTATTGCAGGCAAACAGTTCAAATACTGAGAAGTTAATAGACAAGCACCTGGTGGCTATATTTTACATAGAAAGACATTTACATTTAAAAATTGCTATCACGCTGGTAAGAAGTCATAAATACGCGAAATGCTGTGAAATTGCTCAATCAATAAAGTTTATTCAAAGTTTGAAAATTTGGTTATTTTGTTTTAAACTAAAAATGCAGTGAATTTTCCGGTAGACCTAATAGACTGATATAATATTATATGGTGTTCTTATTTATTTTATTCATTGCATAAAACGTTTTGATTACTTTCAAGTAAATTTTTGGATTTATGTATTCAAATCTGGTGTATTTTGCAACCCACACTAATATTATAAACGCAAAAGTCTATCCGTCTGTCTGTCTGTCTGTCTTTTACGGTTTTTACGGTATGTTTATAATAAAATTGAAATTGCGTATGTTTAGACCCGCAACACTCAAAGGTAGTACATACTATAATTGATTCGAGTTTTGTACGAAACGGTACGGTTTTATTTATATATTATGAGAATGTTGTGTTATATTCTTGTTATTTTTTAATTGACATGGGAATATTTCAGATTAAGCTAGAGTAATTTTACTAACAACATTATTATTATTATTTTATATACATTCAGGGTAACATTGTTTTTCAATTTTTAAATTATTATTAACAACGAATACCTACAAATTATGTCTATCCTAAATTATAACGCGTGGGGCATGGTCTTTCAAATATCATTAATTTCATACCGATTACAATTGATTATAGATTACAAGAGCGTTTACGTCGACTTAAATTGTATTTTGATTTATAATTTTTTTAAGCCACATTTCTCTGTAAAGCGATAATAATAATTCATAACTATTTAACTCTCTTAAAATTAAATTAAGTTTGATTACTAAGCCAAGAGCTTTTTGTTTTTAACTTTTAACAAATTACTATTTTTTTTTTGTTTCAGGTATGTATTAATAAGTTTTAAATATGTGGTGGTACTTACTTTTTTTGTGATAAGATAAACTATAATAAATATAATCAAAGCCGTAGTAGTATCGTTGACATTTATGTCAACTATTGTAGGAGTTTATAAGTTTAAAATTTTGTTTATAACACGAAAGATAATTGTGCATATCATGTCTAGGAGTAATCCAAGAAATTAATACGTTTAATGTTTAACAAATGTAAGTTTTAAAAATCTGTAATTTCTTTTCCATACATACCAAAATAATGGAGTGTTAGGCAGAAATACAAAAATAGGCTTATCGCAATAAACAGTCCCTTTCAGCCCAGTTAAGTAGACTAACAGACACGAATATTTTTAGCTCGTAGGCTTTATAAAATAATACATCTTTATCTTAATTTTACTAGTGAATATTTGATATAATATGATATTCATATAATTTATTTCCTTTTTTAATCTTATTCGAATATATGTACATATCTTGAAGCCAACGCTATGTGTTTATTTATCACACAAATAAAGATTCCAAATACCATTCCAAGAGGGCTTAAGTAAATAATAATATTATGGAATATTTATATAAAAACTTAATAACTACATATATGATGAAGAGGTAAATAAATTGAGAGGAGTAAGGTGAATCTTACGCTTTAAATATGAACTATGATATTTACTATGCCGTGTGGTAGAATCCGGCTGAGTTGAATAGACCACCCTCATTTCTTACCGAGGTGTCGTAAAAGGAGACTAAGGTAAGTTGACGTCAGGCAGGCGGCCAGTCGTAAAATACGTAGCCGAATCATTTGACAACGTGTTTATAACATGTTGTGCCGACCCCACTTAGAGTTGGATAAGGGCAGGAGGATGTGATGATATATGAAATAAAAATAAAAAGTCATAAAGCAACTGTTTTTTGTTTTTAGCGTGATAAAGTTTTATCATGAATAAATTATCAGATATTACAAATTAATCAACTTCTGTTTATGACCGTTAGCTTTAGTTCTCCGGAGAATATATCTCGTTTCTAAAAACTTTTGTCTGTAAGAACATTTAGCAATGAAATAATTACGTGACAAATTCTTGATTTCATTAGCAAGTCAATAATTAAACTTTAATATGATATAACGTGCTTAATGTGAAGTTGAACTCAACCGCAACAAAGTTTAACGAATTTTTTTTTAATATCGTCGACCTTTCCTTTCACCGTCGTATATCGATCAGAGAAGTCTATTAAAAAGAGAAGGATCAAATAAGGTGGCTGTATCCGAAGGAAATGAATATTTTATGTATCATTTCGCAGTTCAGAGAATTCATATCGTTTGAGAGATTTATATCAAGCAAAATCTCAAGTTGCGGCACTGAAATATCGTATTACACGAAAATAGTGCTTGCAGATATCTAGAAACCAGGTGGAAGAATTAATGCGATCTCAAATAAACAGAAGTCGTTAATTAATGACGTGTTATAGAAATATCTTTTTTTTTTAAGTTTTATCGTTTAATAAAAATTTAATGATTACTGTATAAGTATCTAGAGCAGTACAATTTTTTTCTATGTGCTTGATACTTTTCAAAAGCTCTTCTTTACCTTACCGTGTATGTATGTCAAGATAGAATCTTTCAAGTCAAATTTGACCCACTTTCCGGTGTCCGATTGGGCTGAAATTTTGACATCGTGGTACAGTCTCGATGGCAATGCATGTTTATGATAAGTACGACTTTCTAAAGGAACTTCTCAACGCTTATCAGTAGGAATATGAAATTTTGGTTAAAGCTTTTTTTTACTTGACTTGTTACATAATTAGTTTACTACGTTTCCTCACATAGTTTGCATTAGCTGTGTAGTAAGGTTGTTACCCAGTTTTTTTTTAACGTTGCACATTTAAAATATTATTTATTTTGTATAGACTACTGACTTATGAATTGTTTTATAAAGTGTTTTTATTTATTATTAAATAATGTATATTTTATATGTGTGGTAAAACCAATTTTTATATTTGCTAACTGTATTATTAATGTATAATACTTTTTTTTAAATTTGTCTTAAACAAATATACTCATCATCCTCCTGCTCTTATCCTACTCTGTGTGGGGTCGGCACAACACGTTACAAACATGTTGTCAATGATTTGGCTGCGTATTTTATGACCGGTCGCCTGCCTGTCCTCAACTTACCTTAGTCGCCTTTACGACACCTCGGTAAGAAAGGAGGGTGCTCTATTCTACTCAGCCGTATACCACACAGATTTAAAAGTTGGTAAAAGGTTGATTTAGCGACTTTTGGCGTTTTTGTTATTGAATAAATTTCAAACATTATAAATTATTCCGTAACGTAATATCGAATCATCGACTGCAACTAATAGTGCCAGTATACCATCGCACTGTTCTCCAGTGAATGGGGCTTTTAGCATTTAAGTTGGTCTAAGTTTCACGACCTCGACTTGATTAATTGATAGATTTTAACTAAGATGGTGGAGGCATAGTGAAGTTTCTCAACTGGGGTTTAATAATAGCAAACATTATTTCGACTACTTGACTCGCTAAAACTCGCTTTGGGTTAATTTTTTATTTGTACTAAACTGAATAATTTTTTGTAAACTGCAGATTTAAAAGATTTTATATCATAATAACAATATTTCCGTGGCTCAGTCTGTTTTCTAATTCCCCTCGAAACAGAACTTACCAGTTAAAAAAATGCTCCGATCGCCACCATACTTTATAGTAACATCCGCTGGGTCATTCAAAACATTGTCTGAAATTTCCTTACAATTGGTCTAGCTGTTTCCGAGTCTATAAAGGACGTACAGACAAACATTTATATACATATATATGTATATATATAAGGTAACCAATGTCTCGTAGATGTTCTTAAACATCATGGCCCAAATCACGTTATCAATTACACAAAACACACATACTTCTATGATAATGAGTCTTTTCCTTTACCTCCAGTAGCGGCCAGGTTGATAATGTTAACTGATTATACATCACTGACAAAACCAGCTGCCTGTTATCGATCAACGTTATTTGTAATTACGAAGACAGACTAGTACCTCATATCTACATACCTACTTGAGTAACTTAATCCTTATACCTCTTTTTAAAGCTCTTTTTTGTAATTAAATTTTCATTTCCCTTTCCATCGTGTGACTTTGAGAGCCGTTCATACCGGACGTTAAAATCTGTTTTTCATTGTTATGTGATTACGTTAAAAAAATTGATAATTGCATAAAAAACTAAATATTGATTTCATTAATTAATTTAATTTTTTAACTGAAAGTTTTAGGTCAGTTAATGAATAATTTTGTTACACGTATCATACGAGTATGGGAAGATATGCAAGGTACAATCATAAACAATTTAATAAATTTAGCAATTTATATGTTTTACTTCTAAGGGCCCCTTCTACGTGAATAGAAAAAAGTCGGGATAACGGTATTCTTAGTTGTTACAGGTTATAAACTGTCTGTTTACTATTAAATTATTTCATCAATATATTGGTTCTCCCGTTTATACACAATTCAATAACAATCTTACAACTTTTTAGCATTAATAAAAATCTAGGTTTCTAATATTGTCAAAAATATAGCAAATAAGCAATCGCTATTGTTGTATCAAATTCACTATCTCCAATCGCTATTGTTGTATCAAATTCACTATCTCATTCAATTGTAAATGACGATTTCATCTAAAATATGAATTCGCTAATCTGCAAATGGAATCTGAGCACACTGTTTGTTCTATGTAACTCTTAACTTACCGTATGATAATGTCTCAATCAAAATACGCTATGTCCAAAACGAATAATATATAATTTGTATACCTTACTATCCGATATAAAAGTTCATGTATTTAAAAATATGTATGCAAGCATTCTTGTGAACAAGAGTAGGCACACTAAATACTGACTGTGTCGTATGATTAAAAAACAGTTCTTACAAAAACGTTCATTTTGTTAAGACGAAACTCGTTACAATTAAGGCACAAACCTAACCTTACTCTAATTTGTTTTTTTGTTGTAAAGTATAATTTATTTAAAGTCTAAAGATGCCATTAATTAATTCATTTTATTCAACAAACTTAAGAAGCTTGTATTGTAAGAATTTCGACCGTTATTAACTCCGAATTATGTTTTCAAGTGTCTTTATTAAAACCTGTAATCAAATATACATTTATGAATGATAATGAATATAATCAATCATAAAGTTTTGAACGCGTTACGATTGAATATGTATAACCAAATTGAGCGTAAGGGCGAAGGTAAATGGGAAGTATCAAACCGTGAAAGTCTGTTTTGTCACTCAGGCATTTGCACGGAATTCTGCGGCGCTCGCAACGCTATCGATTTTCCGCAGTCGGTGTAGCGAGGCTAGAACTGAGGAGGGGACGGGGGTACTCAGCTGGGAGCTTCTCCCCCTGTAAACATAAACACAGACTCCGCTCTTTACAGGATCGGCAGCCGAGGTGAAATAACGATACAGAATATGTATGGTAACCTCGTATCAGCGATTAAGATTTGACTTTTCTAGGTCATGAGATTTACAAGCGTTCATTACACTTATTGGGATGAATAATAATTATTTGTTTAATTTAGTCCAAGGCGTTTCTATTTAATTTATTTATGATTTCACATTACAAATATACGGCACATTTTTGTATAGCGATGGAAAGGTGAATAATAAAAAAAGTAAATAAATCGGAATCGGAAATAGTGAAAAATAATTTGGAATTGGGACGGAACTAAACATGATTTATTACATCTGCTAAATATTACGCTTTATACGAAACATAAATAGACCTGGCGAACTAAGCCAACGCCATCATAGATGAATTTAATGTTAGAGTTTATTTTATTTAAGTATTTATAATGATTGTAAGAATATGAGATGTATAACGAGTTTGTAAGCCCTCTAAATACAGAATAAAAAAACTATGTGATTCTAAGAAAGTAGGAAATAATTTTAATTATAAAACTCGTAGATTTTTTAGGGTTTACAAATAGATGTTACGGTTTGCCGTAAGTTAAAACTCGTTAGGAGCAAATCTCGGTCAACGAGGCATCGTAAATGGAACTAGAAATAAAATGTCTCCATTTTTATTTCAGCTAGCTAGAGATTGTATGATATTAAATGATAACTTAACCCTAGTAGAGAAAAGATTAATAACTGAATTGTTTTCATTTAAATTTAAAAAAAAATTGTGATAGCACATACGAGTACAAAAAACTTTTTGAATTGCTCATGTTGGATGTCGTTTTAAAATCGTCACTAGCGTTTGAGGTTTTGAGGTTGTTATACATTTTTAGTCCACATTTTTCACGTCAACGTATTCGAAATATGAAAAGGTTTTTGTAAAGTCTGTTATTAATATTGTATTAGACTGGGCTATAACAAATTGAAGCCAGTTTTGGCTAATGAGTTATGTCAATTATATTTGTATGATGTAGTGGAAAAAATCTTATGTTTAGAGTTATACGAATATACAGTTGTTATAGTCCTTATAATATATAGTATAACAATCGAAAGTCTGTGAGTATGGATGGATGTTTGTTACTCTTTCACGAAAAAACTATTGGACGGATTTGGATTAAACTTTACAGTTATATAGGTTATACATCGGAATATTATATAGGCTACAAATTTGTAATGATTTTGTGCAATATAACATGTCAATAAAGTCGAAAAAATCGGGCGAAGCCTGAGAGCTATCTTGGCGTACGCTGCCTAAACCACTGGAGTTACACAAAGATATCGTAGTAATTTTTGTTTTGAAGTGATCTGGCACGGAACTTAATGTGGCAGACCAAATTCTACGCAAGCAAAGCCACGGGCAAAAGCTTGTATATTATATTAATACAATTATTTAGAACAATCTAGCAGTTGCGCATTGTAAGTTGCTTGATTACGTCTTATTTTGAATCTGAAATATTCAAGTGACTTTATCATTTGCGAAATAAATTAGAAAAAAAACAGTATAGCGATTTCAAAACCGTTGCGGTGAAATACACGTGAACCGATTAGTATGTGTACTCTCAAAATTAATAAGGCTTAGCCTCGGTAGAATTACCGTGGCGCCGTAAATTATACGTATTACGCTGTTATAACCGCACAAGCCTATAGGTGCTATTGTTTTCGTTACGACGTATAAATGAATTATTAAACACATCTACGTACAGCGTGAAATAATCGCTGCTGGGCGCCAGCCACATAATTAAATACATTAGGAAACAATGAAAAAGTTCTAAAGAAATATTTCTAACTATATCCCTTCAAGGTAGTATATAGAAGTATCTTTTTAGGTCGGTTTCTTTAAGATATTGTTTGTTACATGACGTTTCGTTATGTATATATCATAGATTATGAGATTGTCACAATAAATAATGAGAGGGAAGATAAAACTGGTATACTTAAAGTAGCGGTCTATTACAATCCCACTGCTGGGTATAGGCCTCCTCTCTCCGTTTTTGGAAAGAAGGATTGGAGCTAAGATCTACCACACTGCTCCAATGCGGATTGGTAGGTTACACATATCCCTAGAATTCTCTAAAGATATGCAGGTTTCCTCACGATGTATTCCTTCACCGAAAATCGTGTGATAAATTGTAATTATCAACTAGACACATGAGTTTTAATAGAAAAACTCATTGGTGCCTGCCCGGGTTTGAACTCGTGTTCCCCTTAAAAGAGTCGCACGGTCTCACCGCTGGGCTATCACAGCTCCTGGTATACTTATCTTTGTCTAATTACACATAAAGTACAGGGACAGATGAATACAGTCTCATTGCATTTTCCTTCATTGTAATAGGGCACATTTAAGAGTAGGATCGCTACTCTTATACAAAAAGCCTATCGTATTCATGGTGGCTTAAAAAAATATCTTGAATAATTTAGAAACACAAAAAAAAGGTAAATAATCAAAATACAGTAAAAAATTAAAAAATCCTGTAAATAAATGTCTTTAGTATAATATTATATTATTTTTTTACTTTTAGTAAATTATTCCAGTGTGGAAAGTTATTTATGATAGATTCCAAAAAAACTTAGAACAAAATGAATTATTACATTCTTACTATTTCCTGTTTATGGCTTAGAACAAATTTCTTATCAGATTTACCGCGGTTATTTCTTTAGGAAAAAGGTTTGATGAAGTATTTAGTATATGTTAGACCGTTTGATATTAAATTTTGAGTGTCTAGCCAAAAGTGCCATCAAAAATAAGTTCCGATGAAATAAGGCCTTATATATAAAATTATTGTGTCACGATGTAAGTTAACGAATTTTAAAGAAATTTTATAATCATATACAGTAGGTCTGAGAATCAGCTACTATCTATTTTTCATACTCTTAAGTGATAAGGGTTGTCAACCCCTAACATTTGTTTTTAATTTTATCATAATGTACAGTTGAAATTCCCTAGAAATCATAGCAAAACAAGTTTTTCGAGTCACCTAGTATTAAATAAATCACTAACGAAAACCGTGAGGTATCCTGCTGAGTAGAATAGACAACCCTCATTTCTTACCGAGGTGTCGTAAAAGGCGACTAAGGCAAGTCGAACCGCCGTGTGGTATCCGGCTGAGTAGAATAGACTACCCTCATTTCTTACCCAGGTGTAGTAAAAGGCGATTAAGGTAAGTTGACCCACCGTGTGGTATTCGGTTGAGTAAAATAGACCATCCTCTTTCTTACCGAGGGGTCGTAAAATACGACTAAGGTAAGTTGACGTCAGGCAGGCGGCCGTTCGTAGAATACGTAGCCGAATCATGTAACAACATGTCGTGCCGACCTCACTTAGAGTGGGATAAGGGCAGGAGAATGATGAGAATGATGACTGAAGAAAGCTTTGATCTTTTATGTGTAAAACTTCTATCACAATAGAATCACTACATTTAGGCACATTAGAGTTTCCGCGGTAGTTTTACTGTATAATTAAGTTTTCCGACAAAAACATTAGAATGCTGAGCGGTTGTAACAGTACTCGTAGCGTTCAACCTTGAGGTATTTAAAACAACTGCTTATGAACGGAATGTTACTGAAGTACCCTCAAGTTTAAACATTATTGTTGCTTCTTTGTAAATAGTGTACAAAGTTATTTTACAGTTTCAGTTACAATTTATATTGGGATTACATTCAAGACATAGTTCCGAGAACCTGGATTAATCATTGAAAAGTTTTATTGGCATATAAATCTATTCAATTGGATAACAAGTTAAATAAACAAATAAAAGTTCCTTCGTGAAAAGTTCAAATAGGCATACTTACTGTAGCATCACATTATATATATATTGTAATATTTTATTTTGTACGTAATATTATATTTGTTTATTTTATAAAAATATTGGTATGTATAATACAAAATTTGATGTATATAATAGACATACGAGAGGTCACAAAAAGCTAGTGATACCTGCGTCGCGACTCAGCAGAGTAAGCAACCCATTTGTTGGTTCGCTTGTATGCGCTTCTATTATAAAATTCCTCAATCCATTTTAGACCAGTCTACGGAAAGATTTAAACTAAGTGTAAAATATATGCTTATATGTAAAATATTCAACAGATTGACCGCCGAGTTTTTTGCTGGTTCTTCTCGGTAAGAGCAAAATTCCGAACCAGTTGTAGCTTCATTAATCATATTAATGCTTGGCGATACAAAAGTTCCTGAAATGGTTTATTTGAATAAAAATTATTTTGATTTGATTTGATTGATTAAAAAAGCTTTATGAAAAGCTCGTGTCAATTTTTTATGGCCTTATAGTTTACCGTTGATGAGTTCCCTCGTCTAGAGCCAATTTTGCCAGAAGCATCAGGTGTTGCTAATCATAAATATGCATTGTCATTTGGACCTGTATGTAAAATTTTAGCTCAATCAGACACTGGGAAGTGGGTTAAATTTAACTTTAAAGATTAAACTTTCACATACATCATCATTCTCTTAACCTTATACCGGCATATCATACCGACCCCACTTTAAGTGGGGTCGGTATAATATGCCTTCGTCTTCTATTCTCCTCTATCATTCGACAACTCTGGTATCACTCCTTAAATAAACATATCATTTACACGCAATCCATCCATCCTTTTTTCGGTCTCCCTCTAGTTATTAATCCATCCACATTCATATTTAATATTCTTTTGGTCAAATGATTTTCTTCCCTCCGTTTATTTTCCGATTACATGACCATAACAACATAATCTCACACTTCTCATCATTTCTATAATGGGCGCAACATAAGGTACATAAAGCTTTTAAAAATACAAGTCGTCGCGAACACTAGTTCTATATTAATTATATAGTCATTTACTGATTCACTGTCATATGAGTGAGTTAATGAAATTGCTATAGTACTACATTCCAGGTATGTTCCATACCAATTAGGCCCATCGTATTTGTCATTCCGTTATAAACTGGTTCCCCAATGGACCGAAGCTGTCAAACCTTTGAGTGATCTCAGAGGTGTGAAACTCGGCATTACCATACGGATAGGCATTGATTAATCCGAGGAGCCGAAGCTAACTCAATTGTAATCAATATTCGAAGTTAACTTGCTGGTATTATTGATGTTGATTGGCAGTCCGCTTTAGTCAGTGTACGGTATGCCATTGAAATATAATAATAAAGTTTACCTTACCTTTAAAGTTTAGCATTCTTGTAGTATTTTGGCACTAACATCCGCATGCTTTTAGCACAATAATACTAATATTTTCGTAATTTTGCTCTTAGTTCTACTCTTAGTTCACGTTTTTTAGGTTTTTTTTAAATGACTTTTAGTGCGTTTGCTTGTTAAATTAAAAAATAATAATGTTCTGTTATTACACCATTGAGAGACATAGGCCTCCTCTTTCTTGTTCTGGGGTTAGCCTAGACTAATCTTAGACCCACCACGTTGCTCTAATACGAATTGATAGGTTATATACATCCCCAGAATACAGAATGTCTAAACGTGTGGTATCCGGTTGTGTAGAATAGGCTACCTCCGTTTCTTATCGAGGTGTCGTAAAAGGCCACTAAGGTAAGTTGATGTCAGCCAGGCAGTCGGTCGTAAAATACCTAGCCACATTATATAACAACATGTTTATACATATTGTACGGACC
The DNA here is from genome assembly GCA_947086505.1 of Morpho deidamia. Lineage (NCBI taxonomy): Eukaryota > Metazoa > Arthropoda > Insecta > Lepidoptera > Nymphalidae > Morpho > Morpho deidamia. The sequence goes on along the minus strand of CAMTZC010000007.1, from coordinate 7,781,973 downwards.
CCACTTAGAGTGAGATAACAGCAGGGAATCCTCAGAATTCTCCAGAAATATGTAGGTTTCCTCACAATTGTTTTCCTTAACTAAATACCGTGTCATTAACAATAAATATCAGTAAGGCACGTAATAGAAAAATTTATTGACTGGCCCGTTGGCACAGTGGGTAGTGACACTGCCTTCAGCTCCGTGGGTCGCGGGTTGGATTCCTGCCGTGGGCCAACATTTTCTTTACACAATTTGTTGGTTCTTCGAGCCTGGGTGTGTATTTGTATTTAAGTATGTATTTCAAATTATATATGTAGTATATCTACCAGTTGTCCGTCACCCATAATACAAGTATTAAGTTACTTACCTTGGGGACAGACGACCGTGTGTGTAAGTGTCCCATATATTTATAATATTTATATATTTTAGTGTAGTCTCACCCGTTCTTGATAAGTGTACAAAAAGTTTAGATTAAATTTGTCCGCTAAAAGTGGGTCGAAATTGAGTTAAATACATATAGATGAAACTATTATAAAGCGTATAACAATGTCGCCTTCAGCTCTACCGACGGACTTATTGCATATTCTTTCGGCTTCATTTCATTTAATTTTTCGATTTTGCGCAGTTACGAACCGTTGGAGCATTTTCATTTCAGGTACCAATTCGTCAATTCAAGAGCGACCATACTTGATTGGTCTTGATTAATAATGCTTTCATATATCCTGTTCTTTAATTGTTAACCTACAGAAAAACTTTTTTATTCGTTAATACTTTATGGTTGTTGGACTCTAATGCTAAACGTTTTTTTTAATGTGGCGGCTTAATTGTTGTGTTTAAGTTTAAGTAAAAATAACTCTCTTTGATATTTCACAGATTTATAGTTTTGATAGTCTATTGGGTTTACTTAAGTCTAATATTAACTGCAAGGGTTGGATAAACAATATAGCTAATGAAGCGTAAAAGCAATTGATGTGGAATTGATAAGGTACGTCAATTTTGGGACATTCTAGGTTCGATTGCTACGTTATTTGTTTTATTTAGTCGCTTATTATTTTACGACTAACCGCCTGCCAGATGGCAATACACCTTAGTCGCCTTTTACGACACCTCTGTAAGAAATGAGGGTGGTCTATTTTACTCAACCGGATAACACACGGCGAGTCAACTTACCTTAGTCATCTTTTACGACACCTCGTTAAGAAATGAGCGTGGTCAATTCTACTCAGCCGGATACCACACGATTGTCGCTTATATTTTTATTTATTTTCTTTTCTTTTAAATTAAACCGGGCATCACTTAACTTCAAAAAATACATAATATCACATAGTATCACACGGTTTTATCGCTTGGAGTCAAGAGCTTCCTGCAAATTTTTAAGGTCGCCTGTCGATCTCAGTAGACAGTGCGAAGGTATGACGACAATAGCGTTTACTCTTTATGAAATCAATTCGAATAAAAAAGGCCGAATAATAGGTGCGAAATACTGTTTAAGTACGGCATATAACTGTAATATAGTATATTCTACAAAAACGAAACGTTAGAGTAGGTATATTATATCGCTTTAGCTCTTTGATCTTAGCTCTTTATCCAAATAAGTTTTTCAAGCACTTTTGAATCATCAAAGATCAATATAATAAAAGAAACGAAGAAATTTTGTTGGGAATAAAGTACATACGTTTTTGAATTTTTAGCTCAATATTTAATTATATGCTAATAGTACGAAGATAAAGCCAACCGAATTTCAGAAAAACAAATGAATGAAATCTTCCATGACAAGTGTGCAATTTTAAAGGTCTGCGTAACGCAAACATTATTTCTTTCGGTTTTTCCGGTTGTTGAAGGGGCGAAGAATGAAATGCGAGCTATCGTTCAGTTGAAGTGAATAGTGTAGTGTATAATGACGTCGTTTCATAGCACAAAAACGCAAGTAGTACTGTGTGGAACGGTGAGGCCGTTAACTATACTCGCAAAAAGCGTTTTTGTCCCACATACCTTTTAAAAAGCCGTTAGTTTCATTTTCACGTATTGAATCTGATTTAAAAAGTCACCAAAACGTTTATTGTTGGAATGTAAAGGGTCGTAACATTTTTATAACAGACCTCGTTACTATGTAAGTATGTAAGTTCCAACATGTTATATAATAATAATAATAAATAAATATCTGGGACATTTACACACACGGTCGTCCGTCCCCAAAGTAAGTAACTTAATACTTGTGTTATGGGTGCCGGACAACTGGTAGATATACTACATATATAAGTTTAAATACACACTTAAAAACAAATACACACCCAAGCTCGAAGAACCAACAATTTGTTTATAGAAAATGTTGGCCCTCGGCGGGAATCGAACCCGCGACCCGCGGAGCTGAAGACAGGGTCACTACCCACAACGCCAACGGGCCAGTCAATGATGATTTGGCTAGATATTTTACGACTGGCCACCTGCTTGACGTCAACGTTCCTTAGTCGCATTTTACGACACGTCGTTAAGAAATGAGAGTGGTCTATTCTACTCAGCCGGATACCACACGGCACTTACCTTAGTCACCTTTTACGACACCTGGGTATGAAATGAGGGTTGTCTATTCTACTCAGCCGGATATCACGTGACACTTGTGAATGTTAGTACAATTGATAGTTTATATTTTAAAAGCCTTTATTTAACTTGTTGTATATATATGTGAAGGTGGAATCTTGCGAGTTTAATTTTACCCACTTCCTGATTTCCCATTGAGCTGGTTGTACATACTGGTCCAGTGCCGTCCAATGTTTGTGATGAGCATGACCTTATGCTGCTGCCAGCATTGGCTCCAGATGAAGAAACTCCTTAACGATCAACAGAAGGGACAGGAAATTAAAAACTTCTTCAAATTAACTTATTTTGCTATAATCCGCGATACTTCGGTTGCGGGTCGAAACGATTGTTGAGTTTGTGATAGTGAACGTGTGTAGTGCTTGTGTATTGTGGTGGCAGTGGTGGAGGTTTGTGCATGTGTTTTTACGAATCCTGCATGTAACGGGTATGTAAAAACGGATATATATATTTTCTATTTACTATATTGCAGATTATAGCAAAATAATTTTATTATTACTTTTGTATTATGGATCTCCGCAAAGTAACGCCTAATTCTATAAATTATTTAACTAACCTTATTGTTTTTGATATCGACACATATTATTATAAATCAAAGTCCTTCGCTGCGTATTTTTGTCTGTTAGTAAAGACAGAGAGAACAGCAGCTAGATAGACTCGGCTAGGGACTATGTTTTAAAATATATTTATTTTATTTTTTATTTATTTGGAAAGTGAACAGCATAAGCTAGTAATACATTTCCACATATACTTTATTAATAGTACTTTCGGATACAATTTGTAAGCATTAAAAGAACAGAAAAGAAAATAGACAAGTAAATTTAACAAAGTATGGGAATCGAGTCAAATCACATTCCAGATATATGTTTTTTATCGCATTAGGTTTAGATGTAAACAAGTCTATTTCATGACAGTTTACTAATTTATTAAACGCTGCTGATGCAAGTTAGAAAAATGATTTTTGCGATAGTTAGTGGAGCCAAGCGTGAGAAATACGTTTTCTGAAAGCCGTCTTGAAATAAGCTTATTAGGCACGTTAAGTTTGATAGAAGATAACAACTGTGGGGAGTCTATTTTACTTGTTATATTTACCAAGTAAATAAAATTAGCAATGTGTCATCTCACAACAAGAAGTAAATGATCTCTTTATATCGCATTTCATAATTAGGGTCATCACTTTATGGGTTATCGATATATGAAGACTATATCGCTTTTAAACAGTTTCAAAACTTGTTAGATCTTGAGTATTAAATAGAGAAGAATATAATGTTATTTCTTTTATCTTTTAGAAATTATCCGTTAGTGGGCTATTATTATATAAATAAACGGGCGACATCGCGGCAAAATCGAGTTACCTTTTTTCTTTTTTTTGGGATAGTATTCTCTATCAAACTAGGAGAAACAGTAAAGGTTGGAACTCGGGCGCTTTATAAGCGGTACAATAAGCGGTTTTGATCATCGTTTCTTTAACTAATAAGATGTGCTTTTATTGGCAGATATTTTTTTTATAACGTGAATAATAATTAAAATTAAAATGAGCGAGCTTTCTAAATCTATATCCAATCTTTTTAGATTTCACTGTATAAATTTATATTTATACATACTGTGTAAAAAAATTATTAAATATTAAAAAAATACTAGCATTCTTAATTTATAGAATTAGGCCTAACTTTGCGGAGATTCATAATACAAAAGTAATAGTAAAATTCATCATCATCATCCTGCCTTTATCCCACTATAAGTGGGGTCGGCACAACATGTTACAAACATATTGTCACATGATTTACTATGTATTTTACGACCGGCCGCCTGCCTGACGTCAACTTACCTTAGTCGCCTTTTACGACACATTGGTAAGATATGAGGGTGATCTATTCTACTCAGCCGGATAACATAAAAAGCGGAAAAGTAATAGTAAAATTATTTTGCCATAAATTGCGATAAGTTAGATAATTTACCGCGATTATCGCGGATTATAGCAATATAATTTCACTATTACTTTTGTACTAGCATTCTTATTTCAACTGAAATATTTATAGTGAATTTGTATCGCTGGATAAAATTTAGCTTTTCATTTTAAATTTTTAATCCCTCTAAGAACATAACGAAATAGGAATACGACAAATGGTTTTCCGTTGAAAGCAATTATCGAAATAATAGCGATACAAATGGTTAAAATATCCGGAGTGGAATGTGCAGCGGTTAAGTAAACGTTTTTGCTACTTTTTGTCATAGAATATGAAGGACGTTTTCATTATGAACATAGCCGTTACTTACAACATAAATCAGTAAAGAGGTTTGAGAAATTATACTATTTAAATAAATATATAAATAAATTTCTTATAAGAATTACTCTTAATTATCCCATTAAATAGTCTTGCCTACATATTTTTTTAAGTAGGCGCTATATTGCGGAATTCCATAGTACAAAAGTTATGATTGTTGTTAGTATTTATTTATTGAAAGTTGTTAGTATTTATGTAAGCAAGACTAAAGATATATGATAGAACTATTTTGCTATAATCCGCACTTGTTAAGAAAATCTATGTAATATATGATTTATAGAAGGAGGCGTTACTTTGCAGAATTCCATATTACAGGCACTATAACAGAACTACCTTGCTATAATCCGCACGGGTTAAGTGAATGCATGCAAAGCTAATGAAGCAGGCAAAATTTACACACCTTACACATGCAGGACAAGTCACCACACGCACCCCAAGGCGCCTCCACTAGCAACAATGCACACAAGCAGTATACACAACCACCACCAAAATCTCGACGATTGTTTCGCTCCGAGACCGAAGCATCATCAGGAGGATAGGCCCCACGACAATTGGGATTTTGTTGCTGGCGAAGGCGCCTTGGGGTGCGTGTGGTGACTTGTCCTGCTGTGTAAGGTGCGTAAATTTTGCCTGCTTCATACAAATTAGCTTTCCATGCATTCATTTAACCCGTACGGATTATAGTAAGGTAGTTCTGTTATATGAAAATCTATGTTATACTAAGTGTAGGAAGAAGAAACCGTTCCATTACTATGCAGAACACCGCCTAACTAATAACACACTACCACATTGACGATGACAATCTCTACGATCTTCCCGCCCCGCAACTGAAGCTTTGAGCTGTCTCCATGATTCTCATTGACTCATCCCTCATCTATAAGATATGTGAAGGGTTTCTGCTTCCTACACTTAGCATGACATAGATTTTATTAACAAGTGCGGATTATAGCACAATAGTTCTATTATTACTTTAGTCTTGCTTACATAAATAATAATAAAGCTTATTACTCTACCATCCCACAATGTATATGTACTACAATCCTTTGAAACCGCTATTACTTTGTCATTCTAAGCCCACAAAGAAAGAGATGACAGGGCGGGATCAGCATGTATTTTATTAAAGTTATGTTTTCGTTGGGATGAATAATCTAGTTGCTATTAGGGCGGTACATGACCTTTTGTTATTTAAACTTGTTGAGATGGGATGGTCCCAACGTCTTTCATCAAATCCCTTTTACCTATACAGTATGTATAAAAGTATTATAATTTGCTATAATACGCGATTAATTCAAGTAACATAACATATGTAATGCTAAATTGAGAGTGTACTCCATTTTGATACCTAAAACACGAGATTTTATCGTGGAGTCTATGCCCGATTATGTGTGGTTAAGGTGCGAAACGATTGTTGTGATTGTGATAACGAATGTGTGCAGAGCTTGTATGGTGTGTTTTTTTTTTAATAATAAACCCCTAATAGCCGCTTTTAAATTGCAATTTCCAGGTTTAATTTATACTCTTAATTAATCAGCTTTGGTCTAATAGGATATGGAAATCAAGCAATAATCATATTAATAAATAATGTATATAGAGGAAACTTACACACACGGTCAGTTTCGAAATTAAGTAACTTAATACTTGTTGCTTTATTATAAGTGAAAGATAACTGGTAAATATAATATAATATGAAATAAAACATATATGATATAAAAATACATACTTAAATACATATATATACAATTTAGAAAATGTTGGCCCTCTTTGGTAATCATGGAGCTGAAGGCAGAGTCACTGCCGAATGCGCCAACGAGCTAGTAAAAATAAATAAAAAAAACTATAGTGAAGCAACAGTATAATGAGATAAAGTAAAAAGCAGAAACTTTACATTAATTAAAAAGCTAGTTAAAAAAGCGTTTAACAAAACAGACTCTACTTAACACTGCAAGGCATTTGACAGAGATGACATCGTTACGTTCTTGCAAAGCTTTCTCAATATATTAACTACGATCTCGGTGAATTATTGCCAACGTTCTAAGTCCTACACAGAGTGAACAGACACATATATAAGAAAAATATGTACCTACGTGTGCACATGATATTACTTAATGGTTTCATGATTTTCTAAGAGCAATGTACAAGTATGTATTAATCGTGTCTAGTTTGAGTAGGAACGATTATTGATATTTAATTTTTCTTTCCCGCGGTGTGGTATACGGCTGAGTAGAATAGACGGGTGGTCTACGGTCTTTCGTACCAAGGTGTCGTAAAAGAGGATTAAGGTAAGTTGACGTCAGGCGCCTGCCTGACGGCCGGTCGTAAAATACGTAGCCAAATCATGTCACAATATGTTTATAACATGTTGTGCTGACCCCACTTAGAGTGGGATAAGGACACGAGAATAATGATGATGATTTAATTTTTCTTTCATCTCAAACTGAAGGGATTACATTTAAAATATTCTTTATTCAAGTAAACTTGTGAACAGGTGTTTTTGAATCGGCAACTCTACTGCTGGTTCGGAGAAGTGATTCTACTGAGAAGAGCCAGTATGAAACACAGCGCTTGATCTTTTCAAAATATAATTCTTATAGTTACATTTTGGTATTACTATGTTATTCAGGATCGAAGAGTAGCTATATTCACGCATTTTATAATTTATGTAATCCTCAAAAGTATAGATAGCGTTTTCTATATCTATCTTCTTTTAATAGTTTTTTAAACTGCTCTAATCGCAAAGCTAAAATTGATTGCGGAATTTTATTATAGAATCTCATACAAAACGGGAACTTTATTGTAATTAATTAGCTCATTTTAATTATGAATAATTTACTATTCACAATATGTATCGCTGCAAAGTGATACGACTAAAGCAGTGTCAATCTAGTTACAGTATCACAATATTCAAGCGCAATAACAGTTTCGCAAATTTATAGCTCATATCACGAGCGCCGCTTGGGATAAATTGTTATATACATACAAAGTAGACAAACTTACTTGTATCGTCTAGTCCATGTAAGCTTGTTACGTATATGTCATCTAAGCTTAAGGCTTGTCTCTATGTATATTGTACTTACACTAATAAAAAACCATGATAGCCTACCGCCGCTACGGTTAGGACGCGTTATCCTTACCAAGGGCTTGTGGATTAAAGCCGATCAGGCACCTATAAGTTTTCTATGCTACTTTATGTATATACTCCATTGTCTAGTTAGTAGTTAACGTTTGTTTAAACATGTCTTTTTTTATTATTATTTTTTAAGACGAGAAACCTAGTTTAATTACCTAATTTTGTTAGTTGTAGAATAATAATAATAATAAACTTTTATTTGATATAAAAGCTGTGATAGCCTAGCGGTAACACCGTGCGATTCTCTAGAGACGATCATGTGTTCAAATCCCGGGCAGGCACCAATAAGTTTTTAATTTAAAAAAACTTATGTGTCTAATTGATAATTACAATTTATCACATGCTTTTCGGTGAAGAAAAACATCGTGAGGAAACCTGCATATCTTTAGAGAATTCTAGGGATATGTGTAACCTACCGATCCGCATTGGAGCAGCGTGGTAGATCTTAGCTCCAATCCTTCTTACCAAAAGCGGAGAGAGGAGGCCTTAGCCCAGCAGTGGGCAACGAAACGGGCCATTACTTTACTTTTTTTTATTTAACATAAAGCCTAATAATACATCACTTAACTTATAAAAGATTTCTAAATTCTGACTTATATTAGATAGATTGAAAGTTATTCGTAGTTGAAGTCGTAGGTGATTGTATAAAGCTAGAAACTTTGTTCTCACGAACTTTCGTTCCACCTCCTATGTTAATTAGGTAATTCGCACAGCTATGGCTAAAAAATTAGGATGGCAGAAATACTTACGTAAGCCTGTACTCATTTGTTTATTTGGTTGATTCTAAAAAAAACTCTTAAGATTGAAGCTAAACCGCCGTAAAACTTTATTTCTTTGGCTTTTTCACGTCATTTCGTTGCCTTATTGATTCTTAAATGTTAAATGATTTTTTGTCGTGATATTCTTATGTCGGATTAACAATACTGTTTTTGCACTATAAACCAAGGGTTTTGTGCTGATGCACAGAATTACTTAGAGATTTACATGTCATACTATAAGTGACGAGTAAGAAAGTCACGTTTATGGTCAAAAAAATTCATTTCACAAGTTTCAAACACTTTTATGAAATAAACTTGTTTCAATAAAATTTTGTAATCAGTTTAACTCAAAAGAATCGAATGTTGTTAGTTAAATAAAAATTGTAAAACTAATTTAACCAATTATTGAATTTGTATTTCAGATTTCATTTGCTCAACTCAGTTAATACACTTAGCTGTAAAAACTAGCAAATGAAGGAGAAGGGAAATGTAGTTAGATTTCTTAAATCTAATTTGTTTTGTTACTTCGTGCAAATCATTCAGCTTATTGTTTAAGTAGATTAACGTTGGGGGAGTTAGCTACCTCTTACGCTTAAATATAAATCGAATACCTCTAGTGAAATGGTTTCAAAAATTTTGAGTAATTTTTATTCAAACGGTCTTAGTGTAATTATCCCCAATTCATTTTCATCTTATAATCATTTTCTGCATATCACTGTATACTTCAATTATGATAAATTAGTCGCGAGGAATTAAGACTATGGTGTAACGTCCTTTTTATATAACGGTTAAATTTGCAATGTTTCATCATCTTTTTCTGACGTAAATATAACGTATAAAAGATATCGATTTATTTTATTATCAATATATTTTATATTTTAAATGTTTATGATGTTCCTTGTTTTTAAAGCGCATCATATATCCTGACTTGAAAATCATTATCTAGACATTGCAAGACTAGAGTCTTTTACACTGTTCAGAAAACAAAAGTTATTTTCTAAATGAATAATGTAATATTCAAATGAACTCGAGTCAAAGCACTTGTACAGAATTAATTCGCTAAAGTACTCTGCTATATTTCGACACTTCGGTAATATGAGCTGAAAGTATAAACTAGTTACATATTTAGCAGATTAGTGAGAGTTACTGAGTAAAATGTAATTTTTGTAGTCTATAGAATTAGGCGTTACTTTGCGGAGATCCATAATACAAAAGTGATAATAAAATTATTATGCTATAATCCGCGATACATGTATCGCAGATTATAGCGGTTTTGTAGTCGGTAAATAGAATGTTAAGCTTAGGTCGCCTTTAGATTATCATTCTCCTGTTCTTATCCCACTCTAAGTGGGGTCGACACAACATTTTTTAACCATGTTGTGATGTAATGTGGCCAGGTTTTTTTTACCACCGGTCGCCTGCCTGACGTCAACTTACATTAGTCGCCTTTTATGACACCTCGGTAAGAAATGAGGGCTGGTTATATAATATGTAACACAATCTTTGATACGACTATTTCTTAAATATCTTCATTTGAAATCAGATGTGATCTTCGATTATCTCCGCGATTTTTAAAAAATTAGAAGAGCTATAATGTTAGTATAATAATAGTATGTTACGTCCACTCAGTGTTTGCCGCTTTCCCAGGCTCCATACTACACCTGAGGTGTAGTGTTCCACGCCTGGGAAAGAAACTTCGCGCCACCACGCCTTTGTCCCACCTAACATCGGTGGGAACGGACGTGTCTAGTTATTTTACATATATTAGTATAAAACATAGCATAATAGAAATTTTAATTATAATTGTATAATAAAGATTATAACTATAATAAAGACATCGGATATTGAGTTTTGTGTACCCAACAGTCGCCACTCATAATATAATTAGTATGATATTTTTACTAATATCGTATTGCAAGAAGTATTCGTAATTAATAAGTGTAAGATTTGGCAAACATATACATATCTATTTGTAGTCACTATTAGAACATTTTACGGTAGATTGCGCCATTTAAATTAGTTTGAAATGAGTTTTTCTTAATTAGAGTTGAGTGTATTAGTTTAATTGCTACCTTTATAATCCATAGAGGGTATCGTTGATTTATCTATAACGTAAACCTACGAACTGATCTGATTGCTTTTATATATACTTAATTCGGTCCTCGACTTAAAATCAACTATTTGGAATTAATTTTGCAGTATATGTAATCTGGGAACCTCTTTCGACATGAATGGTCTATTACGTGAGGATATTATGATAGACGTAAAAAGGAAACTGTTATTAAGCTTTTAATTTTTCTGTCGAATTAGCAGTAAAATGTAAGACAGATCGGAAGTATTTCTCCTCTTGCTTGTTATAGTGGTAACCTATATAAATCTAACCTAGATTTATATAGGTTACCGCTTTATGTTATCCTTTGATAAGAACATTTTAGGTATATTACTATTTGACCTCTATTAGCTATTATGATTGAAATAGGCGGATTGACGGGTGGATTTGTAATTATAATTTACCCGATGTTCATGTGTAGTTGTTATAGTTGAAGTAATCTTAATATACATACCATATGTCTTCGTTAATCTTCAAAACCGAAAGCGATTTCAATAAGATTTTGTGTATTCTACCTTCAGTATTACTAGTATCGATAGGTGGCGCTGTTGTAGAAATTTAAATTTCCTTTTCAAATGCTTGTTAAGACTGCGCTTAGCGTTAATATGATAAACTTCGCGTTTATAGAGTAAAATAAAAGAAATATTAGGTCCTTACATATGAAATTGGCGTTTTCTATGGGAGGAACATAAAGTCGTTTTTTTTTAATGAAATATATTTAATTAATCAAAGTATGTACCATTGCTATGTATGCACTTTTGCCATCTCATAGGTAGTTCATTGATCCCCTTACTAAAAAAAACCATTCGGGCGGGAATCAATAAAATCTTTGAAGGCGGTTTGGACTGCCCCATCGGAGTTGAATTTTTTTCCTTGCAAGTAGTTATCCAAATTGCGAAAAAAATGGTAATCTGTTAGAGCAAGGTCCGGAGAGTACGGTGGATGTCTAAGACATTCTAATTGAAGCTCCTCTGATTTGGTAGCCGTCTGTTGTGCAGTGTGTGGTCTAGCGTTGTCCTGAAGCAGCAGTGGCCTAGAGCGATTGACCAGCCTCGGTTGTTTAGCAGCTAGCTTTTCCATTATGGTTTGCAGTTGCTGACAATAGATATCTGCCGTAATGGTCTGGCCAGATTTAAGAAAGCTTTAGTGAACGACACCGGCACTAGTCCACCAAACACTAACAAGCAACTTTTTTTTAGTCAATTTTCGCTTAGGGCAGGATTTGGCTGGTTCGCCAGGGTTCAGCCATTGCGATGAGCGCTTCCGATTATCGTAGAGGATCCACTTTTCATCACAGGTAATGATTCGATTTAAAATTCCTTCATTATTGTGCCGGTTGAGTAACGTAACGCAGCAGTCGACGCGCGTTTGTCGGTTTGCTTCACTCAATTCATGAGGTACCCACCTTTCAAGCTTTTTCACCTTCCCAATTTGCTTCAAGTGGGTTAGAATAGTTTTATCACTAACACCGGAGCCAGCAGCTAACTCGGACGTGGTTTGCGATGGATCAGCTTCCACAATAGCCTTCAATTCTTCATTATCAACTTTGGTCTCGGGCCGTCCACGAGGCTTGTTCTGCAGGTCGAAATTTCCAGAACGAAAACGTTGGAACCAAAAACGCACTGTGTTTTCTTTTGCGACACCGTCACCATACACATCGTTAATCCTTCGAGCCGTTTCTGCAGCACTGGTGCCACGGTGGAACTCATACTCGTAAATAACGCGATATTTCATGTTTTCCATTTTGTAAACAGAGTGACACAAAGAAAAAAACAAAAGAAGAAAAAACAAATGAATTAGGGGGTTTGAAACACAAATGCATGAGTAAATAGCTGTATGAATTTGAATTTGGAATTCCTAACCATAAAGGTAATATTTGAGATCAAAGTGGCCAAAACGTGTACGACAAAACGCCAATTTCATATGTAAGGACCTAATACTTAGAGATTTTCTTGTTATTGCAAGGGAACACGTATTGCACGTAGAAAGCCGGTATGCGAAAAGAGGGCTGTCAAACAGCGTCACTCAATCAATCAGTTGTCACAGATTAACTACAGAATAGATTAATTACTTATGTCTCTAACATAAATTGCGCCAGGCAAAATAGGCTGATAACAATTTTTGCTACAGTACAATGACAACAATATTAAGCATCTTATACAAATTGACACATAATTACAAAGGGTTTAAACAATTATTTAAATTAGAAACTAGCATACCATACCGACCATCTTAAAAACTTATTCTTATTTTACAATTTATAATTTAATACAGTTCAAGTACAGTTAATGTACAATCTTTGGTATAAATAATTACTTTACAAAGCTTTATTCAACTTGCTGTATATGTATGTGAAGGTGAAATCTTGTAAATTAAATTTGACCCACTTCCCTGTATCTGATTGAGCTGAAATTTTATATACTGGTCCAGTCATGACAATGCATGTTTATAATAAGCTAAATTTGATGCTAATGCCAGAATTAGCTCCCGTAGCGGTTTATAGTAGATACATATAAAGCTTTTTTAAACTCTTTAATGTATTTTGTTCAGATAGTCTTAGTCAAATTTAATCATTAAACAACTGGATATGTTACATATATTAATTAATAGAGTTTGTTCAAATGGAAGTACTGATCATATCCGATCGATCCAACCATTCATACATTATTCTATAGAAGACTTTGACCATTGTTACTACGCCTTTGTGCATATCTTACGCATGGTGGTTTTGCGTAGCCATTTAGATTTAAATAATGTTTCAGCAATGAGTAGATAATCTATAAATAGAAAGAACTATAGAAATGACATCACTTGTTGTTTTATCTTATAAGACAATGTAAATATTATTATCTGAAGTAACGGCCTATTATTATGCCACTGGTGGGCATAGGCGTCCTCTCTTTCGTTTCTAGAGAGAAGAGTTAGAGTTGAAAGCCACCACGCTGCTCCAATGCGGATTGGTAGGTTACACATATCCCCAAAATTTTCTAGAGATATGCAAGTTTTTCATTTCTTTAAAATCTTTTTGTTCAACGAAAAGAGTGTGATAATTTGCAATTATCAATTAGACACATAAGTTTAAATTGAAAAACTCATTGGTGCCTGCCCGGTGTTCGAATCTAAGCCCTCTCGAAAGAGTTGCACGGTCTCACTGCTGGGCTATCACAGCTTTTTTAACATCTATTTACTGTCTAATCGTACAGAATAAATTTAACAATTGTAAAGAAAGTTTCACTACTCGTATAAAACATTAGGACTGTTGTATCTCTAGACAAGGGACAAGCTTATGACGACTATTTGAATGGAAATCTTCGGGATTTGAAGTTTCTAAGCCTCACACATTGTGGGAATGGTAGAAACTGATAAAGTTGCTGGAAAGTTTACACAGTCTCGCTATCGTCTCTTTTATATTCTCTTATATTCTAAAAAATAACTTTTGAAGGCCTAATACAAGTAAAACTTTTGTTATTTTCCTATTAATGGATTAAATAAAAAATGCTAGATAGTATTTTGTAACTGTCTCCTAAAGTCCTTGGGAAAATTCTTGTACCCTTGCATATATTTCTTTACCATAAAGCACATTATGATTTGTAAATATAAGATATAGAAAAAAGTTTTTTGGTCAATTATAGATATTATGCAATAATTTGCATTGCGATATTGTCATGGAGCCTTATCTCCTAATGCTCCACTTACGGGGCGAAACGATCGTAGAGATTTTCGTGGTTAATGTGTATAGTGCTTGTTTATTTTGTTGTTGGTGCTGATGTTTTGCGATACGTGCGATAACTAATCCTGCTTGTATGAGATATGTTGAGAGATATGTATGAACGTTTTCTGCTTCCTACACTTAGTATTTCATAGATTTTCTTAAAAAACGCGGATTATAGCAAAATAATTAAATCATAAACTTTTATTATATTGCTCTTATTTATCTAAGTGTTCTATTTTCTTATACATAATTCGTTATAACACTGTTTAGAAATATGTGTATATGATGTTATTGCGACCGATATTGCTCAACGGATCGCGATGGTAAAGTTGCAATTAATATTTTTTTAATATATGGGACACTTACACACACGGTCGTCCATCCCCAAAGTAATTAACCTAATACTTGTGTTATGGGTTACGGACAACTGGTAAATACGTATGTAAATTTTAAATACATACTTAAATACAAATACACTCCCAGGCTCGAAGAACCAACAAATTATTTTTAGAAAACGTTGGCTCTCGGCGGGAATCGAAATCGCGACCGGTGGAGCTGAAGACATGGTCACTACCCACTGCGCCAATGGGCCAGTCAATTGTCGGAGCACATAGTAAAAAAAACTTATAGATGTTGGTGTCCTAAGGCGTTGGTGGATGTGTAACCTAAAGAAGGAATCTACTCGATCCTAGTGGCAGAAGATAGTATGATGTGGAAAAGTCCCTTAAAAGACTTATGCTCAGCAGTGAATGTACATCGGTTTAATAATAAGAAGAAGACTAAATAAAATTACGAGAGATAAAGGTCCAATCTACAAAAGTTTCGAGATTATGTTACGGAATCCGACGTAGTATTTTATTACGGTATAAAAAGGGCGTATAAACCTGAGTTGCTGTATATTAAAAAAAGTAAAGTAGCGGCCTATTAAAATCCCACTGCTGGGAATAGGCCTCCTCTCTCCGTTTCTGGAGAGGAGGGTTCGAGCTAAGACCTACCACGCTGCTCCAATGTGGATTGGTAGGTTACACATATCTCCAGAATTCTCTAGAGATATGCAGGTTTTCTCACGATGTTTTCCTTCACCGAAAAGCGTGTGATAAATTGTCATTATCAATTAGACACATGAGTTTTAATAGAAAAACTCATTGGTGCCTGCCCAGGTTTGAACTCGTGTTCCCCTCGAAAGAGTCGCACGGTCTCACCGCTGGGCTATCACGGCTGTATATTATTGAGTTTAAATAATAATAGCTATGTAAAGTAAGAATGACTTACTAATATTTTCCGTAAATGTAGGATTAATATTTATTTTTGTGACATATATATGACAGTTTTTTACAATTCAGTTACACATTTGATATATCTAGGTGAAAAGTAGCTAGATTTTACACTTCATTGCTTCTTATGACATCAATCTCCGAGCATAATATCTATAATGTGCACTCGCCTTTAGCGCAACGAACTTTCAACCTCTGGCAAATGTATTTGCATTATTTATACCATTCTCGGACGCGCGCCAAGCTCAGAACTAGACAATGGCGTATATTATGCTTACAATAGCGCGGTTTATTGCCTGCCAACTTCTGTATTCTCTGCAATCATGAGTACTTCTTTGCTTCACCCACTTCTAAAATTTGTGTAAAGAAAAATATGACTTGTGTTACATATCTGTCATGTATAAATCCAAGGAGAGTTTATAATATAAAGCCATACATAATGAAGGCGTCCATACTAATACTATAAATGCAAGAGTCTATCTATTACGCTTTTATATTCAATCTGCTGGATCAATACTCATATTACTGAAATTTGACACAATTAAATCTCTAAGATTAAACATTATCATTCTCATCATTCTCCTGCCCTTATTCTCTAAGTGGGGTCGGCCCAACATGTTATAAACATATTGTCACATGATTTGGCTAGGCATTTTACGAGCGGCCGCCTGCCTGACGTCAACTTACCTTAGTCGTCTTTTACGACACCTCGGTAAGAAAGAGGGTGGTCTATTCTACTCACCTGGATACCACACATCGGACCGCATTAAACATAAAAATATAAGGCGAAAAATCACATATTGCATTATTGAGGGTAATCAAATGCAAATGCGCGAACGAAGTCGCAAGTACCACTATATATAACAAAAATATTCATTTACAATATTCTTTATTGTTTTTCATTACCAACGCACCGTAAATGAAATTGCAGCTCGCAGATAAGAGACTTTTATAATTAAACGCATCGAAACATATTGAATGAGCTCCCGCTTCAGACATTCAAGGCCCATTATATACCTGCAGGTGCCAATTTCCTCTAGCTAAGCGTACAAAGGAAACTGTAGTGTTTCCATGATGGTGGAAGATATATTTAAAGCAAGCGCCTCATTTACATTGAAAATCGCTTATGTTCGTTGACCGTGGCTCGACATTCCCCCGAGTACCTATTTGCATGTAATACCAATTACTTTTTACAAATTCAGTAATTTTGCTTTTAAAGAAGTCCGTTTTCTTTAGCAAGTGTCCTGCGGAACAATGCAGGATTTCACCAAGTTCGTGCAATGAAATTAATGATCTTAGTAGTAAAATATTTGGTGGATAGATTCTTTTAATATATTAAAAGAATTCACGGTAAATTTATATTTCGAATATTATTATTTGAGGAGGAAGTTATTTTATATCACACATACAAGTGGGTTAAAGTACTTGAACTTTAACAATACCTACACCGATAGCGCTACTGGTATTTTCAAAATTCTGCCGTGCCGGCTGAGTAGCACGACTCTCATTTCTTACCGAGATGTCGTAAAAGGTGACTAAGGTAAATCGGCCCGCCGTGTGGTATCCGGTTGAATAGAATAGACTACACTCTTGCCGAGGGGTCGTAAATACGACTAAGGTAAGTTGACGTCAGGCAGGCAGCCGGTCGTAAAATACGTAGCCAATTCATGTGACAACATGTTTGTTACCCCATTTAGAGGAGGATAAGGGCAGGACGAAGATGATGATGATTCCTCGGTAAGTGATTGTATGTAAAAAAATTATAGTATTATTTGATTAATATAGTAATGACGAGTAATAAGTGAATAGAGACATAAAGAATATTGTTATTAGAAACAAAGATTCCACTAAAAGCATTTATCCAGTCGTTGATTTTCTAAGTCAAACCGGGTGTCTTATCTGCGTCCTCGATAAGGAGTAAGCTATCTATCAGACCCTTCTCATTATAAGCTTAGGTATTAAAGGATTTCTGAATATTGCCCCAAAAACATTTTTTGTCTGAGCTACGATCTAAACGTAAATTGCGTATATTAATGGATTTATCAAGTGTGTTTATTATTATATATACGGCGTAGAATGATCGACTTATTCTATCCAGGGCTCTAAAACCAGTATATTGTGACAGAAATTGAGTCTAGACTTAGTTCAATTCGTAGATGAATTGATAGTATTATTATTTATCGGAAATATTTTAACAATCAAATATACTGAAAGCAAAATGTGAGTGTAACAATTTGATGTGTATTTTTGTTTTGATATTAATTGTCTTTTTTATGCTATAATTTTATATAGTGTAAGGTACGTTGACTGAATTTAGATATTGTTGATCTGATGGGTTTGTAAAATTGTTCAATTCAATTTATTCTTTATTCGAGTAAACTTGTAAACAAGAGCTTTGAATCATCAACTCTACTGCTGGTTCGGAAAACTGTTCCTACCGAGAAGAGCCAGTAAGAAACTCCGCGGTTGCTCTTTTCAAAACATGATTCTTATCACTAGTTACATTTAGTCATGATTGTCTTGTACAGGATCGAAAAGTAGCTATAACCGGCATTAAAATTTTATTTATTCTATTTAGTTTATTTATTTATTATTTATTAAAGGTATGTAACCTTTTTTTGGTATTGAAATGCAAGGAATTTTTGCCTTTGATGTACATATTTATTTTCTAAGTATACAATATTAAATTATGAGACCCGATATTTTTAACAGATTTATCTATAAAAATCTATCAATAATAGTAACATATGAACATTTCTTATATTAACCACATTTTGATATTTTGTTAAAAGCCTTAATAAACTTCAAACAACTTTTAACCTACACATTTACTTATTAACGACAAAAAAACTAAGTTAATTTAGTGAAGCCCAAACGCAATTTGTTGTTTGATAACTCAGGTAGGTGACCTAATATTAACCTACTTTTATTACTTGTGTTAAATGGGTCACAGAGGTCAGACTTTATGAAATGGTTGACTTTTCATTAAAGGTTAAATATTTGTGAAGATGAAAAATATATGATTTCAGAAATGGGAACACCGTTTGATGCGATGCGCATTGGTGAAAATAAGTGAAACGCTCTCCAGAGTTTTTGTTTGGATACCTCTCTGACGTCAAAAATAAATATATTTACTGACCTTGTTGTACAAATACGTAAGACCTGTTTAAAACAGTTTTGGGTTTGTTTCAGTTCATAGAAACAATAGTTAGAAAATTAGTTTATTTTGAATTAATGATTGCGTGTAAAATTTGTAGCTAAAGCGATATCTATTTGGCCAGGCAAGATAAACGCTTTTACCGAAATTTAACCACATTACTTCGGTATCAAGGCATCTTATAGTGGTTCAACTTCAAATTCATATAATTTTTTATTCAAGTTGACTTTTACAAGCACTTTCGGATATGAATGAATGAAATCAAAAAATAATGGAAGTTACCTCTACTTCAGAAAGGTGTTTTTACCGAGAAGAAAACGCAAGAAACTCGGTGGTCGACCTTAGTGGGCTTTATCCTCATGGTCTTTTGCCGTCATTCTTCTAGTCAACACATCAGATACGAATAAAAGCTTTCTCATGTAGTTAAATACACGATATCAGGAATGGTTGTAACATTTTGTACTTACGTATTATTGCAAAGTTTCTTGATGAGTCCGTCACTAAAGGCCTCGGGAGTTTGATAAAAGTTTTCGAGCACTTCGGGATATATCCCTTCTTATTTAGGTTAATGTGGGAGTAGCGAAATATTTTATTAGGCGTTAGAGTATTAACAGAGCCTGCTAGTAAAGTTTTCTTTGGATCTAACGTTGAACAAATTTTGGTTACAAGACGGTCTTGAATTTTATGATATACTTAGTATAATTTGATTACTACGTAATGATCTGTTGTGTAATAATTGCATCGTCGTAGATATATATACTAACCAAAATATATACTGACTATTTTCCTGCGATTTATGTCGAATGGCCTGCAGCAATAAATTTGTTCGCGCTTTTTTCGACAGTCAGAACGTAAAAAAGATAACTTTTGTGACACAGACGATTTATTTAGCGGACACGTGTGACTAGCCCTGTGGAAAATAGCCATGTACCAAAAACTAGATAGAGGCCATTTAAAAGTGCAGTTGGATAAAGCATAAAAGTAAGGAAATTAAGACTTCAATATTAAAAAAAAATGTTCTGCCTATTTGTATGAGTTAGGGTAAAGTACAATGTACAATTTCTTACCGAGGTGTCGTAAATGGCGGCTAAGGTAAGTTGACCCAAAGTGTGGTATCCGATTGATTAGAATAGACCACCCTCTTTCTTACCGAGGGGTCGGAAAAGTTAGACTAAGGTAAGTTGACGTCAGGCAGGCGACCGCTCGTAAAATACATAGCCAAACCATGTAACAAAATGTTGGTCTTTCATTCTTAAAGTGCACGCCCCTCCAACATAAATTTGATTATAAATATTATATAATATTAATTTTATTTTTATGCAAACGTTACTTGTAACCCACACGGGTTACAAGTAACAGGATTGGTTGAAATTGCTGCGCGCACACATTTAAAATAGTACAGTCAATATTTTCTCTCACACATTAAAATAATGTAATTTGGTGGAGGGGCTTGCACTTTTAGAATGAAAGATCTCTAACATGTTGTGCCAACCCTACTTAGAGGGACAAGGGCAGGAGGATGTTCATTGTTAACACAATAAGAACTAAAAATATCACATCTAAATTAAAAGAATACTTTCTCAAAACATTAAAATCACTCAACTTTTTTATCATTTGGTTATTAGAATATAATAATACCTGCCTATTTCTCGCTGTAATATAGGCGACATTATCACCACACAACACTACAAACCTGTGGTTTTTTTTATTATAGTTTTAAGTAACGTTTGTTACAAAATTGTTAAATTAAAAAAGAAAAATTTCGTAAAGAGAAATTGAATATGAATATGTATGCCTCATTCGGTAAAGTTAATCCGGCCGAGTATAATAGACAACCCTCATTTCTTAACGTGGTGTTATTTAAGCGACTAGATAATTTGGCCCGCCATAATGATGATTCGGTAAAGTTTAATAAATATAAATAACATAGCATAAGTTTTATGCACTATAACAAAACCACTTCGCTATAATCCGCACGGGTTAAGCGAATGCATGCAAAGCTAATGTGTGTGACGCAGGCAAAATCTACGAACCTTATACAGGCAGGACAAGCCACCACACGCACCCCAAGGCTCCACCACCAGCAACAAAGCACACAAGCAGCACCCACACCCACCACCACAACAATCTCGATGATCGTTTCGCTCCGAACCATCATCAGGAAGGAGGATAGGCTCCACGACAAAATTGTAATGTTTAACCCGTGTGGATTATAGCGAAGTAGTTTTGTTATAGTGCAGGTAATATGGAATTCCGCAAAGTAACGCCTGCTTCTATAAAACATAAGTTTTATAGTAAACTCATTGCGGCTTAAATTTTGTTTGAAATCTTGGTAAATGACACGAGATTTCACAGTTTGGACATCACGATTATCTGACAACGGTGTGTATAAAGTGGTATACCGAATAGAACGTATGTACTCGTATACGGTATACTAGATATAATCACTTAAGAAATAAGGAGTTAATAGTCTAAACACATGTTATAGTGTTTATAACACATTATATCTGCCCAAGTAAACCGCAACCCTCATCAATGACATGATAATATCTCAGCTATATAAATGACGTGTATTGATTGCGGCGGGTACTGCAAACTCCGGATAGGTATGAAACTAGCCGGGCAAGCCCGAAGCATAATTGGCTGTTTCCTGTTTCTATACAAATAAAGAATTGATGTTGCATTAATACTGGCCCGTTGCTGCAGGTCGCAGTGACCCTGTCTTTAGCTTGTCTAGTCGGTTCTGTCGTGATCGGGTTCAATTCCCTCTGTGGGTCAACATTTCCTTGAAGCGGTTGGTTCCTCGAGTAGATGTATGATATTTAAGTATGTATTTACAATTAAACTATGGTGAGATCGTGACACTTGTTGCGGTCTTTCGGGGTTTGGGGTTGTTGCTAATTTGTACTATATTTAAATTTGATATACTTATATTGACTGGCCCGTTAGCGCAGTTAGTAGTGACCCTGCCTACAGCGCTGCTGGTCGTGGGTTCGATTCCCGCCGAGGGCCAGCATTTTCTATAAACAATTCGTTGGATCTTTGAGCCTGGTTGTATACTATATATATTTAAATATGTCTCTAAAATTACTATAAGAATATATTTACTACTTGTCTGTCACCCGTAAGGTAAGTAAGTACACCTATCCTCCGATTTACACGGTAGATACGTTCCTGAGAAAAACGTGTAAATCGAAAATTAAAAATTTTCAAGTCAAAACCGTGTAAATTGAAAAGCTTGTAGAAAATGCATAATTTTGCTATTGTTATATTAGCGGCCGTATTAATGGGTACTCTTTTTTGTGTTTGATCTTCTATCCAAAGCATTAACGCTTTCTCCATTTTTTCCATTGCGATATTTCTGGTGTATGATGTTGTGCCCATACTCGTGGTATTGCCAGCTGCAACACTCTTTCCAATTGTGTTTTCATTTGTTCTAATAGTTCTTATTGTAGCTTCGTTCATGCTATATGACAACATCTACTACTCTATCTCCCTTTCGTAAGCGATCCAAAATTTCGATTTTAGTTTCTAAAGAAATACCTTTTCTTTTAACTTCTTTCGACATTAGAAGCCTATATTTTTTTTTAATTTACGTTAATTTATAATAATCTAAATTATGCACTCACTTGTAATTTACGAGTATGGAAAATTAAATCTTTCTGAAACTGTGAAACTTTCACTCAAATACAATTTTCCGTAGATAAAACTTTAATTTTATGCGAAGAAATACAGACACAGAGTGCATGTGCAGCAAGTCAGCACATAGGCTCGGGATTCCCCGTGAGATGTGTACACAGCGCACGTGTTCAAACACAGTAGCATTTAGTACAGTGCGATCAAAACAAAAAAAAAACTAATTTGGAAAACCGTGTAAAAGCGAAAACGTGTAAAACAAGTACCGTGTAAATCTGGGGATAGGTGTACTTACTTTGGAGATGGACGACCGTGTATGTAAGTGTCCCATGTATATATTTATATTTATTGATAGTCAGTATTTTATTTACGGTTTACACGTTCGCATGTTAACCAGAACAAGATAACAATGACGTGGTCAAAACGAACTGCGATTAATTAATATTGTTACCAGAATATATTAAACATAATTGAATTATGTCCGCATGTGTGAGTAATTCACATACATATTAATGATATTATTGAATTGAATATTATCAACATATATCATTTATACAGCTTAGATTGTATCTTGTCATTGATGGGCTGCGGTTTACTTGCGGACTACGAGTAAATCTATATGTATGATATATCTATATCTATATAATTGATTAGAGCAGGCGTTACTTTGCGGAATTCCATATTACAGGCACTATAACAGATTTACCTCGTTATAATCCCCACGGTTAAGCCAATACATGCAAAGCTAATGTGTATGAAGCAGGCAAAATTTACGAACCTTACACATGCAGGACAAGTCACCACACGCACCCCAAGGCTCCTCCACCAGCAACAAAGCACACAAGCAATCGCAATGCGATGTTGTCGTGGAGCCTATCCTCCTGATGATGCTTCGGTTTCAGAGCGAAACGATCGTCGAGATTGTTGTGGTGGTGGTTGTGTGTGCTGTTTGTGTGCTTTGTTGCTGGTGGAGGAGCCTTGGGGTGCTTGTGGTGGCTTGTCCTGCATTTGTAAGGTTCGTAAATTCTGCCTGCTTCATACGCATTAGCTTTGCATGCATTCGCTTAACCCGTGCGGATTATAGCGAGGTAGTCCTGTTATAGTGCCTGTATCTATATAATTATATATATATAGTTCTCAAAAGCTGTCTGTCTGTATGTTACCGTTTTCCTCCAAACCTACTGAATCGATTCTTGTACGGTATTTATGAAAAGGTAGTGCAATTTTTTTTGTAAGGTTTAGTTGAATAGTGCATTAAGGTTTTATGTAAATTGTGTTGAAAAGGTTGCGCGGTTACAAAAAACTCCCCTGCTAGAAGCTTTAGTCGCATGCACGGCGTACACTAACAGATACACTAAAATAATAAAAAATTCTAAAGAATCTTAAGTCTGAAATCTGAAGGTAGATCTTTAAAATATTACAAAAAAGTCTGCGTCAGCATGTCTCTATCTCTTATGGTTAACTCACAATTACTACTTTTATGTTCAAAATTTCAATTAAATACACTGGTACCCGCAAGCGTAGCTAGAAGTGTATATAATAATTAATAATAATAATTATATGGGACACTTACATACACGGTCGTCCGTCGCCAAAGTAAGTAACTTAATACTTATGTTATGGGTGACGGACCACTGGTAAATATACTACATATATAATTTTAAATACATACTTAAATACAAATATACACCCAGGCTCGAAGAATCAACTAATTGTTTATAGAAAATGTTGGTCCTCGGCGAGAACCGAAGCCGTGACCCTTGGAGCTGAAGGCTCTCACTACCCACTACGCCAACGCGCCAGTATAAACTATTAATCTAAATGCTAAATGATTCATTTGTAAATAAGTGGCCGGCTGCAATTTTGGCATTTTATATTTCTTATAAAGTGTAAGAGTAACGGCCAAAGGTAAAGGTAAA
Organism: Morpho deidamia; assembly: GCA_947086505.1. Lineage (NCBI taxonomy): Eukaryota > Metazoa > Arthropoda > Insecta > Lepidoptera > Nymphalidae > Morpho > Morpho deidamia. The sequence goes on along the minus strand of CAMTZC010000007.1, from coordinate 7,757,418 downwards.
GTCACTTTGTATGTCCTTTAGAATAGCTAATTAATTTTGCAGTTACGCAATTAGAGACTCATTCTTAATTCTCCTTATCTTTTGAAATCGTTTCAAAGGGACAAACATTCCAATTAATGGGATTTGGGGCTCGGTGTTCAGTGATCTTGTAGCTCTTTGTAGAATTAAAGGAACATTTGGAATAAAGTTATTTAAATTTGCATATTAAGATGAATTATTTATATATTTTAGAGCATTTTTCCAGGCAATTGTGTGTAGGAAATATTTATACCAGATTACAATGTTAGTTAATTGCGCTCAATACAATATAATAACGTTCGTAGCGCAAATCGTAGAAGATATAAGAATATTTAGTGCATAGTATTTTATTTATTTTTCATTGAACTTTAAAAAAGATGGGTCGCGAAATATTTATTTTATAGATTAAGAGCAGCGTATACGTTTGCGTTTAGATACCATAATTTTGTTACAATTTGTTTACTTATTGTCATTTCAAAGCCATAGCTTATAAACTGCGACTTTGGCAAACTATATAAACTATAACTATATGGTCGCTAATACATTTTATCTAAAACAAATGCCTCGAGGCCCTGCAGGCCTACCATGAACTCTTATTGCGACTCAACTGAAGACGTAAACGAAATTATTTTGCCTTTTCATACCATGACGTCTTAAAGACGCACACTTTAAGTCGTTACCGAATGATTGTCCTTTTCAAACATTAGGACCCCAATGCAATTCACACTTCATGGTACGAAAAGAAAGCGGTTCGCGTTCGCCGTTTACGTCTTCAATTGAGTCGCAATAAGAGTTCATGGTAGGCCTGCAGGAGTCTAAATGCAGTCTCGACGCCTTTTATTCTTCTTAATTTAAATTTTTGCTAGACTGTTAAAGAGTATAAGTTTTTGGTTTTATTTATTTATTTCTTTATTGTATAAACAAAAGGCGGACTTATCCCTAAAAGGGATCTCTACCAGCCAACCCATGAGTAACAGAAAGAAAATGAAAAAAAAAAATTTTAATTTATTTTTATTTTTATTTTTATTTAATTATTTATCGCAAACATATACGACAAGATGCTGAGATGTCGTAAGAGGCGACTAAGATAAGTTGACATCAGGCAGGCGGCGGTCGTAAAATCACTAACCAAATCATGTTACCAAATGTTATCATGTACACCAAATGTAATCATATTTAAACACACAACATGTTGTGATGACCCCATTTAGAGTGGGATAAGGTCAGGAGAATGACGATGATATACGATATATACAAAGATTTCTACTATAGAATGACATTTACTCGTACAAGAACTCATTCTCGATGTCATTATACGGTTCACAGTTGCATTTCATTTTGCTGTAACGACAGACGTTAAATATTGATCGTAGACTTTTTTCTGCAAAGACAAATTTTCTTTCTCATATAAACTCCCACTCTTCGCGCGGTTAAAGGCGATCGAAAAACATAATATTTTTACGATACTACTTCGTACATTAAATAACGAAACAAATAAGAGTTTTACGAACAAAAGATAAGGATAACGCTATGAAAAAAATATAAGAATATTATGCCACAAATTTGAAAATATTAAAGACACTGTTCATTACATACGAAGAAAGTTAGTAATACTTGCTAAATTGTGTCTAAATTATATTTTATTTTCATTATTGCTTTAAAATAATTGGAATAAACTAAAGTCAATAGACTAAATTTATATAGGTATATAAATTTTATATACAATAAAATACTAATAATTTAAATTGCGTTTCTGTGTAAATATTGAATAGTATAGTATAAAAACGGCTTTTTTCAGAGTTTCTGCAGATGCACTATATCGCCATTCGTTTGAATAGTATTCGTATAGCTTTTCGTTTATAATAATCAAAACAATGGCTGATTTACCAAGGATTATTCTATACCATAAGTAAAATCTACAAAGCATGCTGGTTATATGCTTAAATGTTTTATTTATCCAGTTTTTCCTAATTACTTTGACAGCGTCGCCAGACAGTGTGAACGAGTCCAGCTTTATATTTGCTATACAATCTTAACTATCATGGATATAGGATGCCTTTTGTGGAGTTGGACTATCGTTTATTCACTGTTATTGATTATTATTTGGTCTTGTGTATAAAAGTAGATACCACTTAGAATAAATCAAAATTTAAAATATATATTAAAATATTTTTTCACGCTTAAAATAACAATATAGAATAACAATTCCTGCGAAGAAATTTGTTTAGCAAAGTGGACCATTTATACAATAAAAACAAGTACATAACCATTCCTCAGCGGAAACCGTACCCGGATAAACATAAAAGCGTTGAATTCGAGCAGTTTAAGGCGATCGTAAGCGCGTAATACCTTCTCAATACGGCTTTGTGTATCGAATAAATTAAACAAGGCACAAATAAAACGGGTATGAGAGTTAAACAAAACCAATAGTATCCGTAGTGTTCATGTTAATGAAGAGACGAAAAAAAAGTAAATACAGTTTTTATCGTTAATAATTCTTGTTTAATTAGAATTCAGCATCAACAAGATACAAAAATCATAGAACTTTGATTTTGTTATCTGATTTTTCTTATATTTTTCAATAAATGGAAACTGATCAAATATGCTGTGTATTGCGTAGCGTTTACTATCTGTAAAGCGTTTACTTGGTGCTTAATAAAAATTCAAACTAAAAGTTCAAAATACTTTATGGAGTTCGATATTTGAAATTTACAAATCAAGTCCCAAATAATTTGTTTCAGAATAGGAATAATTGATGAATTTAATAAGATTAAAGTATTATATATTAGGTGAATACAGGTTAAAAAAATTATAAGTAAGTTTGTGTTGATAAATTTTTTATATTTGTTTAAAAAAATGCTATATGACTGTATAATAAATAAGAATATTACCGAATTTAGTATCTTTTAATCTGTTTTTGAAATATAGACTTTCTCGTTTGGAGTTCCAAACGAGAAAGTCTACAAAACTAGGCACGTGATGTTTTCGAAAGCTATGTGATTTGTGAACGAAATAAGTTACATTAGATTTTCGAATGTAATGCCAATTAAATCACCAATAACGACTTTAATTTTTATGGATTCAAAGCAATTATTTGTTCTTACTTCTACACCCCAAGATCATGAGTTGGGAAGTCACCCTGTTTCGGCAGCGCTTTTGCAGTACTGTCGTTCAAATAAATATTCGAGAATATTTGAATTAAAATAATATTGCTTCTAACCCGAGAAAATTTCTTTAACCGCAAAAAATTTTCTTCAGGTCAGATCGTGTTTTAACATTTTAACTTTAAAATTTTCTGAATTCTTTACAAATAGATAGATTTAATTAAGGTCATTTTTCTACCGTAAATTAATCGTCAAAAAAAATAGCAATATAATCAAAAGGGGATGTCGGCCCTGTATAGTACATGTGACATTAATGGTGATCAATAATTTTGCATATATTGTAATGAGATTTAAAAACTTTTACTTCTTATAAGCATTGTTCTCTTAAAATTCAAATTATAACAGTATTAAATATAATTCTATGTATCTGATACACGAAAAATATGTATTGCTTATCAATTCTATTGAATAGTTATCAAGTCTAAATGCAGTAAATAATATACATTAATTGCGTAACTGTGTATACAAAGCCGTCTGTAAATGTTAGTTCAGATATCGGTAATCCTGAAAACAAAGGGATTAAGTCAATTGACAATATTTGTTCGTATATGCCTATATATTTGGTATGCGAGATTGTCAAAAAAATATTTTGGACGGCGAGTAAATATGTATATATTTCAACGGCTATAGTAAAATAATTATATTCAATTTTATAAACCAAACGAAAGAATAACAAGTCATGTTGAAAAAGCTTTTGAAAGCTGTAAACAAATTTTCATGTCCTTACTGTTAACCGTTGAAGAGTTCACTTGGTTGGAGCCAATCCAGGCAGTAATATCATTATGTAATATTTAATCAATTATTATGTAACATTTAGTCAATCGGACACCGGGAAGTAGGTCAAATTTAACTTGCATGACCTTTACATATATACACGGTAAGTAAAATAAAAGCTTTTAATAAAAATGCATACACTTTATATGTAAATTTTAGTAGTAATATATCGTTTCTAAAAGAATCATTAAGGACAGATTGAGTCTATGTTATTAAACAATTATTATCTAAAAAAATATATTATTGTTGTAGTAGCTATATAGCTGTTTACTTATTTACTTATTTATTTATTCGGATCTTCAACAGCATTACACGATAAATCATCCAACATATATCCCATATAGTTTTAAATTAACTATGTAGTACCAATTATAGAAGAACACATAATTCTTAGTTACAAAGTCACAAATATAAACCTAAAATTAAACACTGGAGAATAATAAACAAAGAAAAAAAGGAGAAAACAATAACATTAAATTATAAATATGAACTATTTTCCATCATAAATTATTCTCTATAAAGCATAGCAATTTAGTATTGTGATAGTATAAACATTTCACTTCTAGATTACATTGTTTTCCTCTAAAATTACGTCATCATATCAAGGTTTACCTGTCATCGATAAATAGGAAAAATGAATTCCGCTGTACAAAAAACGACCTCCCTTACAAATAGTGTAACTAAGCTGTATGCCCATCAATCCATGATTAATGTGTTAAAAAGCTCCGGAATGCTGGTAGAATGTTTGACATAAATCATAGTCATGACTGAAACAGTTGATTTCTGTGTTTGATTGCAAACATAAATCAAGTCCATCGTTTGTTCTGATAGTGGATTGTCGAGCGACGTCAGCTTGTACTTAGCAAATTGTGTCGATTACTGTTTACAGTTATATCTAAAGTCTTTAGTATAAGCAAAGTATTTTTTTTATTTGAAGTGTGCCAAATAATTTATAGAAAAAAGTTCTATAACAGATTTCTTGTATATATTTAATTGTATCGTGTTTTTTTAAAATTGTGGGACAATTAATTTATAATTAATAAATTAATTTGTAGTATCAGCAGGCGTACCATGATCTCTTATTGCGACTCAATTGAAGACGTAAACGACGATCGCGAACCGCTTTCTTTTCGTACCATGAAGTGTGAATAGCACTGGGGCCATGATGTTTGAAAAGGATAACGTTATATGAACTATAGACAATTTTGTCTTTAGCAAAACAGTTTCGTTTACGTCTTCAATAGAGTCGCAATAAGAGTTCATGGTACGCCGGTAGCAGGCCTTTTATTCGACCCTATCTCAATAATAAAAACTTAGTATAATATTTTGATAAAACCTTAAGCAATGTTTCTTGCGTTTGTAATATAAGTTCGTTGTGATGTTCTCAATTAAATTATGACAGTGCGTACATTGTTATATATTTTAACAAAAGCCTGCTTTATTGTGGGAGACATAAAAAGGTTGACGCTTCGTCGATCGCTTAAATTACTTTTCAAGTATTGAATAAAGCTTACGTCTTGCGAAGAAGAAGTTTTGCGATGTTTATTATGTTTTATTAATCTATTAAAATACTACGTATTTATTTGGAATATCCGACAGAATACAATAATTTTATTTACATATTTAAATATTGCATTTTATATTCGAAATAATTTATGGAAAAATTAAGTGTAAGAGGTATGCTTATACATAAAGCATATTACAAAATTTAAGATTATTTGGATGATATTAAAAAACAAAATATCGGTCGAAAAAGTGATAAAAATTTTCTCTTGATTGTTTTTCTGAAAATTATAATTTTGTCCATAAAAATACGTATGTTTTTTAAAGCCATAAACATTCACAAATAGTTATCTACTAGTTGGGTTGACAAATAAGAAATAAATATTTCATCTATGAATGTAAGTCACCCATAAAGGTTATCTACGATCTAAAGAAAAGTACTCGACAACGTTCCCTCAAATTCACCTTTGCCGAATTGGTGAACCAAAAAAGTTATTTTTCCTCGCAATCCTACCCGAATAAGCAATAATAAATTGCTGGCCCATTAAATAACAACTTTTCCGTAGTTACCTATTTTTAACACGCGACATACATTTTCAACTGTGATCGTAAAGTTCTGAAAATTTAAATTTTTGTTTAACGAAATTTGTATCATAAGAATTGACTTTAATTTCAATCATGGAACAATAAATTAATGTTACAAAATCGATAAATTTTACTTTACTATAGATAAGATTTATATGAAGAGAACCTGGGACTTTTCAGTTAGGTGACACGCCAACTTTTGAAATTGTTTTCTATTTACCCAAAGGTAATGTTATGGCGAAACGGAAAAAATTATTATAATTTATTTTAATTCATTCGGAAAATGAACAGCTTGAGCTATTTATAATTTTGAAAAAATAATGTGAAGATAGATGACGCGTCGCCTTAATTTAATTTAATTTTTATTTTCATTTATTAGGATAACCAACAAGACTTTCTTTCGCTCGGACGCTACTGGCATAGGGTCGCCATGTAGTGTGTCATGTTACAGTTGCAACGATGTGCTGGGATATGTAAATGATAGACCCATGACCAAGGTTTCTTTATTACTACTCCCTTTCTTACGCTAACACATTCTATTTATATACCACTACACATTATTAATACTATAAAATAATCTACAAGCTACTTAATTATATGTAGTCTTAATTATAGTTTTCCACGGCATGTAATAGTGACGCGTACATAATTTATTTCTATTACAAAATAAAAGATATATACTATAACTAAGTATTATAATATTGTCAACTTAATTATTTCTTTTAAATTTAAAAAATCGCGTTCGAAGTCGCGATAAATTAGTATATTAACTCGGATAAAACTGTAGTAGTTAAAATTTAAACTTAAACCAAGATATTCAATGTGCTTTCATCGTTGACATTTGTGATGAGGAATTATTTCGTTTTTGTACTACGTACGTTAAAATCAATCATATCAATTATAAAATACATAATAACAACAGTATAGATACCGTGGTCTAATGAAAAAAACCCAGTTAGCAATTTAACAGGTGCACTTATCTATTTGAGTAAAATGTCATAATTTCTGCCTTAATCTAGCCATTTATTATACTTATATTATCAAGTAAATTGTTATTAAAGGAAACGAAATATTAATGTTGGAAAATGAAGAGAAAATCTTGGAAAAAGCCCTAATTCAATCAGCTACCAAAGAATGTTGTTTACTTCAGATAGTGAAATTGGGTTTATTATTTAAAGTTTTATAAATATGTGATTTAATTGTAAACTTGCAAAAAAGTGCTTTTGAATCGTCAACTTTACTGCTGGTTCGGAAAGGTGTTCCTACCAAGAAGAGCCAGCAAGAAACTCGGCGGTTGCTCTTTTAAAATCAATTCTTATTACTAGTTACATATAGTCATTCCCATCTCTACACATTCTTATCATCTAATTAATCCTCAACAGTATAGTAGGCTTTTTGTATTAGCCTCTTTCTAACAGTGGTTTCAAACTGCTGCAATTGTTGCGGAATTTTATTATAGAATCTTATACTCAATTGGTAAATTGCTATTATTTCCTACTTAGCTGCGGATGATATTAAATGGGATGGTACGACATCGATGGATGCAAAGAATGCGCAAATTCTATTAAATGCTCAATATCAAGTTATTATCTTATATACGAAAAGTATCGTTGGAAAAGCTATAAAAGTTTAGCGAGTTTAAAAGTTAGAACAAAAATTTTGCGAGCTTATTGTAGTCTTTTCGTGAGCTTTTTGTCTCCCTATGGATAAATTTATTAAGCTTACACCAAGCCGTTTCAATTTATATTGGCAGGCAACACGTACCTATATTAAAAATGTTGTCTATACAGTGTGATGCATTTAAAACACTAAAGAATGGTAGGACATACTTCCATTCAGTTATCCGTATTTTTTTACAAATAATCAATCAAGTGGATTGGTGATCGCATTACTGCCCCGTTGTCGGTTAATAAGGATCAGTACGGATATTAAAACCACAATTGATTAGTTTATTGATTACTAGCTGACCCGGAGAACCTCGTACCGCCTAACAGTCATACATGGTGTGTTACCTTTTAGCTGAACTAACTTAGGCTTTGATGAACTACAATGACACAAAATAAATTTCGGAACGCTCGCGTAAATGTTAATCATTTCTCACTATTTCTGTACGCACGCATAAATATTTGAGAAACTTCTATGTATCTGCTTAATGCACTTTTCAACCTTTTTAATTGATTTAAAAAACTATAGACGATAGTTTATTCACCCTTTTTATAGTAGTTTATGATACTGTTGCATAATAAGGGTTCTTATAACACGAGTGTTATAAGACCAAGTATCATACACTACTTTATCTACTCTCATACTATAATACATAAAACGTACGTTTCCATTCCAAGAACTCGTGGTAACATTTAATATAGTTGCTCCTAGATTTCGTCGGCAACAGGTTCACGGTCATGTTTGACGCAGCTTTCAGAATATCTGGTGGTGTACAATTACCACTATCCCCGCTCTCAGACATGTTTTTACACAAAAACTTATTTCTTTACAAACAAAACTAAACTTCGTTTAAATATTGAAAAAAATTTTTAAATGTCATATATTAGCGCCAAGGCGCAAACATCGATTGCGCATGCGTGTTGCGTCGCCGCGGACACATTCATTGAAACCCTTTTTTTTTAAAGTAGAGGTTCAACCTCCTTGGTCCGGCTGGAAATTGTATAGATGTATCAACAACAACAACAAGAAATACACTTTATTGCACAAATAAAGTGTTGTTGTTGTTGTTGTTGTTGTTGTTGTTGTGTATCGTTATGATTAAAAAGTTACATTATGATACAGGTGTCCATACAAGACCTGTATCGTAATGAAACTTTTAAATTTTTTATTTTTGTTCTGTACGTAATGTTTATCATAAGAATTTTGTTTTCAGTTTTATAATCTTTGTATTATAGTATCAGAGTAGATAAAAAAGTTTACACAAAATACTTGTCTGAATGCATGCATAAATGTCAATCATTACTTACAGTATTCGACAGGACGACAACAAATGTTTGACAGGTACGAAAAAAATGAACATTTATTTATTTTCATAATTATGTATTCGTCGATTTTTCATTGATTTTAAGATGTATTCTGCTATTCGGGGCGGAGACAAATCCAACGAGTCAAAAACCATGAAAATTGGTCCAGCAGATCTCGAGTTATAAGTGTTGTAACAAACCCGTCTTTGTTTTATATATATATAAATATATCGAATGAATCAAATATACTGTAGGTAATAACTGAAAGAAACTTCCTTGACGATTCCTCTCTATACTTTCGTCGCGCCGAGTGACGTTTTAATAACCATAAGGGCTAAAAGGCATATTGCCGGTTCAAAAAAAGAGAGAATTGAACGAGCTTCCTTACTCGCCACAGTAGGTAATTATGAATAAGTAAACCCACTCACCGGATGCCACAGACATTCTATTGAATACCTGCTAGCAATATGAACATATAAAAAGATGTAAAGCTTTCCCAGTGAGGTAAATGAGCAAATGAAATGGTAAAGAGAGAATAAAGAAAGGTAATATGCGTTCATAATGGCGTGCCCCGTTTCTAACTCACATTCTCCCTACGTTTAATAAGGATTGGTAATTTGTTTTTATGATTTCCCCGGTACGTAACCTTTGAGTTACAAAGTGCGACGTCTAACATTTATATATTTTTCTTGTACAACTTTGCGTTGTGACTCATTTATTTTTTCTATATTTTGCTAATAGAGTAATATGTGTCACAATTTTTTGCTGTGCTGTATTTTACGATATATCATCTTTTAATTGTAAGATTGACTGGCCCGTTGGCGCAGTGGGTAGTGACCCTGCCTTCAGCTCCGCGGGTCGCGGGTTAGATTCCCGCCGAGGGCCAACATTTTCTATGAACAATTTGTTGGTTCTTGGAGCCTGGGTGTATATTTGTATTTAAGTATGTATTCAAAATTGTATCTTTAGTATATTTACCATTTTATGTTACCCATAACACAACATACAACATACATAAAATATATTAATTGAAAAAACTGGTGTAGTTTTATATCTTTGTTAAATAATATTCATTAGATTAGATAAAAATTTTTTCATCCTCTTGATATTGGTGCATACTTAATGCATCGCATAAGGCACCTGATTTATGCAAGCAGTCACTTCTCGGACATATGTTTTGAAGTTAAAAAAGACTACTATTGCCAATACTTAGATGCACGTTTATTTACCAGGATAAATAAAGAGAATTGGGCTTTAATAAGTATTAATAACTTTACCTTTCCTACGTAATATAAAGGAGTGGATACGAATCGCGAGTGCTGCCGAGTTTTTTCACCTCATGACGAATAAAAAGAAGTGTACTCAGCTGAATGCAAACTATCGATAGTTGGAAAGGCACCCCTAGAAGAAGAAGAAATATAATTGTTTTTTACGAATAATTCACACTAATATTATAAATCTGAAAGTCAGTTTGTCTATCTTACTGTCTGTTTCTTTTTTTAATCCGCTGAAGCAATATTGATAAATGTTGTACAACATAAGCTTGAAGTTGAAATAAAGGATACAAAATGTCCGATATTTCGAAGACGGAAAAAGCAGTGGTATTTTAACATTAACATTCAAATCGGAGAAATTCACGGCTACAATTGTTATATATTTAAAGTAAAATACTTCGTATATGAATTTGTCTTGGATTATACCAAAATTCTTATGTTATCATTTGTGTAATAACATTTAAAGTCTACGCAATGTTTGTTGAAAAATTTGACATAAATCATTTAGTCGACTGAAACAGTTGATTTCTGTGTTTGATTGCAAACATAAATCAAGTCCATCGTTTGTTTCGTCGGTAGAGTGCCAATGGACGTAATGGGTCAAGTTAATATGATTGTGTAAACGGTCAATACTTAACTATTTTCAATTTCGACATGCAAATCGAAAAATTATTACAGTATCATAGTTTCTTCTGATCAATAATTTTAGCGTTATACATTTTTAACTTTTGACTATTAAGTAAGTATTTAAGTATTCTGCTTATTACTCCTAGCCCATATTTGATGAAGTTATTGGTTTTTAGACCACAGCAACTGCCACCTTCACTTCTGCTCTCACTGCTTTGGGATTTGCAACTAAAAAGGGCACACTACTCTTCAACTTATCACCACTCCTTAAATAAATTAAGTTCCAAAGTAGAAAATATTTATTTAACATTTCGAATACAATGTACTCGTAAGCTTTAATAGCCCAGCGGTGACTAGCTCTATCAAGGGGTCACGAGTTCAAACCCGGGCTGACGACTGAGTTTTTTTATAAAAACTTTTGTGCCTTATGGATACTTGCATTTTATGACACGCTTTTCAGTGAAGGAAAACATCGTGAGGAAACCTGCATCTTTAGAGAATTCTAGAGATATGTGTAACCTTCCAATCAGACAGGAGGCCTATGCCCAGCTGTGGAATAGTAACAGGCCATTAGGTTTTGTTTAATTGATAGTAACAGGTTTTGTTTAATTGACTAATATGTTTAATTGAAGTAATATGTTCTTTATCAAATTTGTCGAACTTAAATCTTTATAGCTTTCTTCGATTTGAGGGTAATTTAATGATTTGCTTTCCGTTAAAATAAATTTGGTATGATGTCTTTTTTAAATGTTTATATTACTTACATGTATTGATTAATTACATATTATCATACAAAAAAAAGTTACGAGTCGCGTCCATCTGTCTGTCTGCAGCTTACTACTCACTCGTATACTCAATTTCACTTTTACGAAAATGGTCACGTATAATGAGATACTTTTATATTTAAACGCATATAGTATTAATCCTATAAAACAGCAATAAATTTTAGAGCGGTTTTAACACCAGCAGCAGGCCTACGATATTGCGACTCAATTGAAGACGTAAACGACGATCGCGAACCGCTTTCTTTTCGTACCATGAAGTTTGAATTGCATTGGGGTCGTAATGTTTGAAAAGGATAACGTTATATGAACTATAGATAACTCTGTCTCTTTTACTCACATATTCTAAGCATTATAGCAGAATATTATCTCTGCTTTACTTTTTATTTTTCATACATAATATTTCTGGTAAGTAACGAAAATACAGCTTCCTTTGTAAGGACAAAAGTGTGATAAACGAAATTAAAAGTTCAAAATTAAATTTAGTGCAGCAAATTGAATCGTTCTAAATCTGTTCCAAAATAAAAAGTTCAAAATAAATTTCAAGTAAATACGCCTTGTACACGTTAATTTAATGTTATATTATTATACGTATTTAGATTCAGAAAATTGGAATAATATTCCGTAAGCGCAGATTGTACAAATTAATTTGTAAGATCAAATCTTGTCAAGAGGCGAATGTTTAATTGTGTGACCCAGTTTATCTCGAAGTTATATTAAACTCTGTGTGGTGACAACGTGATAAGACGTAGCGAGAACGATACTTTCTCATTTAAATAATAAAATATTACTTGAGACGGCACGAATTGTGAGGAAGTTCCTCAGTCTGGAGCCACCACCTTGACTTGGTTACTTGAGTACTTCTCCTCTCCCTGTGTTCAATATTTCTTTTATATTTTTAAATATTTTTTTGTACTTTTTATATAATTAAAAAAAAAAAAATAATGTCAATTTGTATATAAACAAATAAAAGAAAAATATTTACAACCTTATTTATAAAACGTATTCCTTGTATTTAAGACTTTGTCGTGATAGTGCTAATGAATTGGTATCAAAATAGGTTTAATGCGTAATAAAACATGGAAACAAGTAGTTCATAAATGTTCATAAATGTTGATAATGAAAGTGGCTCGCTTGCGCGGGTGGCAGTGACCCTGCCTTCAGCGTCGCGGGTCGCGGGTTTGATTCCAGCCGAGAGTCGACATTTTCTCAAACGATTTGTTGTTTCTTCTATTCTGGGTGTATTTAAGTCTTTATTTAAAATTATACATGTATATGTGTTTTCTAGTTGTATGTCACCCATAGCACAAGTATAAACTTACAACGGATGACCCTGTGTGTAATTGTCCCTTATATCTTCTTAATATATAAAAATGAATTTTGTCTGTATGTCCTTTATAGACTCCGAAACAACTAGACCGATTTTAATGAAATTTTCAAACAATCTTCAGAATGACCCAGCGGATGATTATGATGAGCGGATAATTTTTTTTAACTTTTGAGTTCTGGTTCAATGGGAATTAGAAAATAAATTGAGCCACAGCAACGCAGGACCGCTAGTTTATTACAGTTATAATGACCAAATTAGTACTCAATTAAATTACAGTCAAGATTAACATTAATTATTACAGATAAGTCAAATACAAATGCTTATTATGTGTGTGCCGTACTTTGAATAGTTAAAAACTGAGGCGCTAGTCTAAAGCAAACAATGCTATAAAAAGTCGACTATTTTATATAAACAAAGTCGCGGGTTTTTTGAGTATCATGTAAACACTGCCTATAATGACGTGGAACAATTAACCTCGGCTTAGACACGTCTTGGCCTACTTTTTCTTTCTCCTTTGTACGTAACTTTTTCTCGGACGGGAATTTTTAATCATGATAGGCTTCTTTTAGTTGATTAAATGTCATATTTTTGTTTCAAGTAAACATTTTAAGCCCTCGCTGACACAGTCGTGTAACGATTTTTCATTCGGAACCATTTTAAGGGTCTACTTTGGAGCGATGGAATTAATCTTGAGGAAGCATATTTTACATTTATTATCAGTGTACTTATTTTAGTATTGGTTATATTTAGGTGTTTCGTAAAATTAAAGTAAATTCCAAATAAATACTTATTTCCTTATTATACGATTGGTAATACTGGTGAATGATTATATCCTTACAATACAAAACAATTTTTTTTAGAATCGCACAAAATGCTAACGTGAAGGGGGTAAAGTCTTGTAATGTGAGCGAGGTAAAGTCTTGTAATGTGAGCGAGGTAAAGTCTTGTATTGTGAGCGAGGTAAAGTCTTGTAATGTGAGCGAGGTAAAGTCTTGTAGTGTGAGCGAGGTAAAGTCTTGTAATGTGAACGAGGTAAAGTCTTGTAAGGTTAGCGAGGTAAAGTTTGTATATAAAAAGACTGGAAAATAGTGTGTAGCATATTCATCACAATGTAATATACTTTAATATAAAAATGATAAAAATTAGGAAATAGGTACGTCCATAGCGTTAGTCAAGTAAGGCTTTATTATATTAGGTTTATATGATAACAATAGCATCGTTTATTATGTATTTGAATTCGCAAAATAACGCTTTACTCTTTCTATACTATTCGTTCTGGATATTTTTCAGATTTTATTTTATAAATAATTCAATAACAAATTGTATTTTTGAAAACCAATATACCAAGGTTTCTTTATATTTTAGATTTGGTAATATCATGAACGGATTAAAGTGTTCCACGGAAGTTATCTCCTTTATATTGCTTCATTAGTAACAGCAAATACCCAACGAGGAGCAACGAGCGAAACGCTTGTTTAAAGTACTATTGTTGTTACAATACAAATACTAGTTTGAATAACCATTCAGTTCACTTAGTTAGATCACCGGAGAACCGTAATAGGAAGGTAGTAGGATTATTGTTATGAAACTTTAATACTTTGAGGACTTTTTTGTAGTATTTTTGTACATCTACAATTCTCTAGTACATTAATCTAGTCTATCTCGGTTGGTTAACGCGGTGCAGGCAACTAAAGCTCCTAAAAGGCGAGTTTTTTTTACAACAACACAATTTACATACAACCATAATGTATTATTAACCTAAACCTTCCGGGAGAAATGCACACCTTTTAGTAGGTAGAAGAGGTAGGTGAAACTGAACGAAATTTCGTTTAGTAGATGATTTTAAAATCAATCATATATAAACGGACAGCTTTTTATATTAAACTAGCTGACCCGGCGAACTTCGTACCGCCTAGCAGTCAATGAAGGGTGTGTTACCTTTAGCTGAACTAATTTAGGCTTTGATGCACGTGTACAATGAACGTGAACAATAACACAAAATAAATTTCTGAACGCTTGCGTAAATACAAAAGTAATAATAGAATTATTTTGCTATAATCCGCGATACAGTAAATAGAAAATATATATAGTGTTAAATGTATAGTGCCCTCATTAACAAGCAGATAAATGTTTCTAGGTCAAGCTTGTTGCACGTATTCAGAGGTAAAATAAAGGGTGGGGATGCGATTTTGTCGTGGAGTCTATCTCCTGATGATGCTTCGGTTACGGGGCGAAACGATTGTTGAGTTTGTGATAGTGAACGTGTGTAGTGCATGTGTATTGTGTTGGCAGTCGTGGAGGTTTGTGCATGTGTTTTTACGAATCCTGCACGTATCGGGTATGAAAATACGGATAGTCCAATATACATTTAACGCTATATATATTTTCTATTTACTGTACCGCGGATTATAGCAAAATAATTTCATTATTACTTTTGTATTATGGATATCCGCAAAATAACGCCTAATTCTATTAATGCTTGCGTAAATGTTAATCATTTGTCATTATTTCTGTACCCACGCATAAATATTATAGGAACTTCTATGTATCTGTTTAATGCACTTTTCAATATTTTTAAATGATTTTAAAAATTACAGACATCATCATCTCCTGCCCTTATCCCACTCTAAGTGGGGTCGGCACAACATGTTACAAACATGTTGTCACATGATATGGCTACGTATTTTACGACCGGCCGCCTGCCTGACGTCAACTTACCTTAGTCGCCTTTTACGACACCTCGGTAAGAACTGAAGATGGTCTATTCTATGCAGCCGGATACCACACAGCACATACCTTAGTCGCCTCTTACGACACCTCGGTGAGAAAGAAGGATGGTCTATTCTATTCTGCCGGATACCACACGGCGTATTTTAAAAAATACAGACAATAGTTAATATTCACTCTTTTTAAAAAGTTTACACAAAATACATTTATGACCGCATGCATAAATATTAATCATTACTTACAGTATTCGACAGTATGACAACAAATGTTTGGCAGGTGCGAAACGAATGAACATTTATTTTCATAATTATGTATTCGTCGATTTTTCATTGTTTTTAAGATGTATTCTGCTATTCGGGGCGGGGACAAATCCAACGAATCAAAAACCATGAAAATTGGTCCAGCAGATCTCGAGTTATAAGTGTTGTAACAAACCCGACTTTGTTATATATATATATACATATATATAGAAACGGAACAGTTAAAGCTTTAGAGTACCTCATATAAATAATTAATTCAAAAAATCGTTTCATTTCATAAAATTATTGTTATTGTCTCCTAAATAAATGGTTTTTAACGTAACAACTTAGCAACATCCACTTCTCAATGTCACTTTTATAAGCTCTATAAACTTTATTAATTAAGGAACAAATAAAAAACAGCAAACGACTTAGAGTGTTGTAATATGAAGTCTTATAAATATTTTTCCCAGAAAATATTAATTATTGCGGACCGTAATTAAGTTTTATTCTTAAATGGTTTAGTATTGCTTAAACCCGCATGTTTATAACTTTCTCTTTTGCGTTGTAAAGAGTCTTGCAAGAATGTGTTAACTTAATGAAGAGTTTACCGATAGATTTATTATGTATTACATAGTGTTGTGCTTGTATTCGGGTGACCATATCATATATTATTGTAAATTCGCTTTATTTTCAATATTTTATGGAAATTCAAAATCCTTAAATTCAATTTTGTCTATTATAAAAAAAAGCTGCCTGTTACTCTTCTGTTGTTAGACAAAGATTTTCTCATTCCTTAGAAGGACGGATTGGCTAGCTTGGAGGTTAGACTGAAATCCAAGACCCACTAGTCTGCTCCAGTGCGGATATACAGGTTTCGATACGATGTTTTCTTTACCGTAAAATGTTTGTTATATTGTCACAGTCAAAATCAAAATGCCCGGGTTTTGAACCTGCGAATCCAGCTTCACGCTAGCATTATTAGGGCATCATGACTATCCATTATATTCTAATTCTAGTATTATATAAGTATAAATGCTTCTAAATCTAAACCAGCCGTATGTAAGAATAACGTTGTATTTTACTCCTCTCCCAATCTCAATGGTTAATATTAAAAGCACCCATGTCTCTTTTAACGGCAGGTGACACAAATTTGAGATACACGGAGACCCCTCTAAATGGATTTCAGTAAGTAACTGAAGGGGTATTAGGTCTCCCTTTTCTTGGGAGGAGGTGATCGGGTAGTTGGCACTGTATGGGAACTCCATGAACCCTTATATTTTCCGGCTTCTTGTACCAGAGGTAAAAAAGACTTATACGTTTACAACCGCAGCTTAACCTATGTTAGTTCGTCAAAGTAAAATAAACATGAGTATAATAAAATAGTTATTTTGAAAAATAACTAATATTCATCAAAATCCACTACAAAATTCTTAAGATGTGTCGTTAAAATAAAATACTTAAGGTAACAGTTTGCAATTTGAGATATGAATCTTTGTTAAAATCGTTAAATATGTTTTTGCATGTCATATGTTGCAAATTAACGCCGTGTGGTATTCGGCAGAATAGAATAAACCACCCTCCTTTGTTACCGAGAGACCACCCTCATTTCTTACCGAGGTGTCGTAAAAAGTGACTAAGATAAGTTGACGTCAGGCAGGCGGCCGGTCGTCAAATACGTAGCCAAATCATGTGATAACATGTTGTAAGATGTTGTGCCTAGAGTGGGATAAGGGCAGGAGAATGTTTCATATGTTGCTAAATTTTCGAAATTTTATGGTGGTGGTTTGACTGATATTGCGACGATTGCGACAGCTTACAGTAAATATTCTTCACGCTATTCCATCCAACAATTTAGGGATTGGAAATAATGCAAATGTTAATATAATTAGTACAATAATAAATCACCTGTATTTTCGTAGCTTGTATCACGTTTAAAATAATGGTAGTTATGAAAATACTATTTGAAGTAGTCATTAACTGCACTATCTGAGGATTTTTGCATAGGTTTTCTCCTACTAGGTAGTTAGAAAAATTATATGAACTCACCCGATCATACATCCAAGACCGCATAGTGTGAATAAGGATTTCTTATAAGCACGTAATATGGAATTCCGCAAAGTGACGCCTGCTTCTATAAATCAAGGATTTCTTAAATATGATTAATAAGGCTTCGGTGGAATAAGTAATTGGTCATTAGATATAACGTCACGAAATGTCATAAATCGGTTCTGACAAAATAGACTGGTGAAAATACATGGCCCTAATCAAATATGTCCCTTAAAGGGTCGGGTCGCGTCCACCCATGTCTACCCTCGCTTCCATTTATGTCGGTAAAGCGCGTGATTTCGAAATTAAAATGTTAGATTGGTTTGATCTTTAATTAGGGAACTCAGATTTTTGTAGCTGCGTAAATTTTAAGGCTTTTAAAGAAAACATTGAGTAATTTTTGTTATTTTCAAATGACTTAAAATTGTTATATTATAACCTATTACCTTAAATATCAATATACTAAGCTAAAATATGTACAATTACTGCATACCACATACATATGGCTGAAAATTTTTTTGTATTTCAAAAAGAGCCATACGTGGAATTTACAATTTAAATTCGCGCGGATCCTACGAGAGAAGTTCAAGGAAACAGGTATTCTTACATTGGCTTCACAGTATATTTTTAGTAATTTAATTTTTGTACATATGAATATAAATAATTATAAAAGGATTGACGATGTATATAATAGACAAATTAGGAACCCACATAAGCTTGCGGTTCCTGCGTTGCGCCTTGCAAAAGTTCGTAATTCGTTTGTGGATTTGGGTATAAGATTATATAATAAAATTACACAATCTACTTTAACTTTACCATTACAGCAGTTTAAAAATACTGTTAAAAAAGGCTAATTCAGAAAGCCTATTATACTATTGAAGATTACCTAGACGATAAGAATGCGTGATATAGCTTCTCTTCAACCCTGTACAAAACATTAATAACTATATGTAACCAGTGATAAGAATTATTGTTTGAAAAGAGCAACTGCCGAGTTTCTTGCTGGTTCTTCTCGGTAGGAACAGCTTTCCGAACCAGCAGTAGATGTTGACGATTCAAAAGCGCTTGATTACAAGTTTACTTGAATAAAGACTATTTTGAATTTGAATTTGAATTTATCAGTCAATTTACATAAAACCGTAATGCCTTACTTAACCCTTAAATATAAAAGTTCCTCAAGAAGTACACTATCATTTAGTTAAAACGGTTAAAAATCTGTTCGATATTGAGATAAGCGATCACGACAGCTTTTGGGACTTTGTGTTATAATATGTATAGATGTTAACACATAATAACTGTTTACGATAATTCCCTATTAAGATTATTTGCTTCTGGCTACTAAAGTATGCCATCCCTTGACGTACAACATTGATGACAATGAAAAGGTTAAAGTATTAAACATAATTAAATTTTACGTCATCTAAATTAACATTTAATTAATTTAATGCTAACGTTACGTACGTCTTTCACCCCAAAAGTTTCATGTTTAGTCGTGTAAGATTATTTTGTTTTCAGAGTTCGTGTCCGCAAGCTCCCAACTGTGAAAGTTATAAATGTGTACCTCCAAATGAAAGAAGTATAGTTTCATCGCTTTTTATTAACGCAAGTTTTTACAATGCAACTCCCTTTATTGATCCTTTTTCGTTTTATATTTCATACTTGTTTCAAATACATTATTTCCATTTCTTGTTATATATAAGAAGTTTTTCTTAGGACTAATAATTATATATATATAATATTAATTATATTATATACATTTTGAGTAAGCTTTTTTTGTATATATGTATATACCAGTAATCTACGAGTTCACTCGCGCATCAGTATCTCTTGGTTTTATTTGTTCATCCTCCTGCCCTTATCCCACTCTAAGTGGGGTCGGCCCAACATGTTAACATGTTGTCACATGATTTGGCATTCTACTCTACCGGATACCACACGGTGGGTCAACTTACCTTAGTCACCTTTTACGACACCTCGGTAAGGAATGAAGATGGTCTTTACCGAGGTGTCGTAAAAGCCTGTTGTTTTTATTTGTTATATAATTTAAATTATTAATATATAATAGTTCCTGCATGACTATTTTCTTATAAATATATCTGTTTCACTTAAGCCGTTAAATGTTGAATTATATATCTATATGAAACTAAGTTTATGAAATTAAATTGAGTCAGCCGCACTTCATGTATAGGGTTTAATGTAATAATTCATAATTATTAAAATAGGCGTTCGTCTAGGCTCTTGGCATAGAGCCGAGGAAAATCGTACTCTCGCAATCTTAAAGTAATTGTTGGAGGCAGACCTCTCACTGTTAATTAATTTATAATTGGTTCGCCAACTCTCAACTTCCCGGCTAACGTTTTATTTCTGTTTTAAAAATTCCAAATGAACTTTCGTACAGCGTATTCGGAAATGTATTTATTGTTCTTCTTTATTCAAGTTCAATTTGTGAAGTGGAACGCTGAGATGGTTTTTAATTATGTTGCGTTGAACACATTTTTTTTTGTTGTTGTTTAAGCGAGCGCTTGACTGCAATCATGCCCAATGGTAAGACGTAATACAGGATAAGGTGGAACGCGCATGACTAACAAGTTATGGTTCGTAGAATTGAAGTTAGGATAACATTTAATAACTTATAAATTATAAGTGCGTCAACGTATTCGAAATAAATAAATATATGGGACACTTACACACACGGTCGTCTGTCCTCAAAGCAACTTAATACTTTTGGTATTGATGATAGACCCCTGGTATATATTTACTTACATAAATTTAAATACATAATTAAATACATATATACACCCAGGCTCGAAGAGCTAACAAATCGTTTATATGAAATGTTGGCCCTCGGCGGGAATCCAATCCGCGACCAACGGAGCTGAAGGCAGGGCTATTTCCAACTGCGCCAACGGTCCAGCCAAAAACCTAAAAAAATATTTTGTTTAAAATATATTAATCTGTAAACATCATACTATATTTAAAATGTTTTTATTATATCATTTTTACACACCAATCGTGTTGTTTTAACCACGTAATGACTACACTCTATACAACTTTTTTACTTCAATAGGTATCTTAATCTTAAAACTTACTAGTCGTTATTTATACAAACGTCAATACCCCTAAAAACAAAACACACGTTTCTTATATTAAAATCTTTCATCAAAAATAAACCTGCAAAGTGATGAGATTGTTGTTGGATTTATAGAAGCAGGCGTTACTTTGCATTGTATCATGTGCATTGTTAAAATCGTAATGCATTGCAATTTTTGTCGTGGAGCCTATCTCCTGATGATGCTTCGGTTTCGAAGCGAAACGATCGTCGAGATTGTGGTGGTGGTTGTGTGTTCTGCTTGTGTGGCTTGCTGCTGGTGGACGCGCCTTGGGGTGCATGTGGTGACTTGTCCTGCATGTGTAAGGTGCGTAATTTTTTGCCTGCTTCATACACATTGGCTTTGCATACAGTCGCTTGGCCCGTGCGGATTATAGGTAATTCTGTTATAGTGCACGTTGTGTTGTTGGACGTTAATTTTTAAAAATTATTAAGAAATATTTCATCGTTTTAATCGGTAACGATGTTTAATATCCACGATAATCTATATTAAATCCGCTATACCAATTATAAGCCGGATAGGCTTTAAATGTTTCTTAAAAATCTAATTTTCACTGCTTATTTTCGTACATAATACCTTTATTAGCTTCCAAATTTAAATAATTTTGAACGGCACTCACAAAAGCGTTCAGATTTTTTACGTTATTTCGCGCCCACTCGCAATAAATCCAGTCTGATCGGTAATTGCTTCTGATAAAAATTTAGATGGAGGTATTACGGAAATGATGACGTAAAATGGAAATCAAAATTGCCCATTTCGGTATGTAATTTGGTAGCCACGGGCTTGCAATGTGTTTTTATAATTAAATGATAAATGGATTTATAAAATTATTTAAATGTAATTGAAAGCGTGTGATAAATTGAACCTATATTAAGGCGGATTTTGAAGAGAGTTATTTAAATTTTACAGCTAGATATAGAGATAACCAAGAATGTGACTAGAGGGAGGCCGCAAGAAAGAGGGATGGATTATGTGAAGAATAGGAAGGTCCATGACAGAAAAGAGGAGAGGTGCAAGATTTGGCTGGTATGGACATGTAATGAAGTGGGATGAAAATCATTTGACCAAATGAATGTAGATGGATATGTGATTACAGGGCGGTTAAAAAGAGATGGTTGGATTGTGTAAAGTATGACATGTATATAAAAAGAGTAGCACCAGAGTTGTCTAAAGTGGAGAATGGAAAATGTAGACATATTGTGCCGAACCCACTTTGAGTGGGATAAGGATAAGAAAATGATAATGGTCATGAAGGAGATAACCAACTTACATTTCTTTATGCCGTATAAGAAATGAAGTTATAAAATTAAAACGGCTATTTTGTTATGTAAGACAGGAAAAATTTCGCGTAAACATAAAGAATTTAAAACCTCGCTACATATATATCCAGAAGAATATCAAGTAATAATATTAATTTCAGATAATCTCAAGGTTTTTTTATTATCATTGAAAACTGTATTTAATATGCTGGCATTTTTAAATACAGTTTCATCTGAACAAAGCGAAATAAAATAAGAGAAAATTATTAAATTTTTAGTGAGAAATATAGCATGGATAGCAAATTTTGGAAATAACCTCGGTCAGAAATTCAATTATGAATTTAACAATTTTGTCTATATCTTTTTACTGTTTCATAAAGAAAGTCTTCTGAGTCTAAAGAAAGGAAGAAACGAAGAAATAGGTAAAGGTACTTAGTACGTAAAAACTAATAATAGTAGTCGGTCATTCTCTTATCAATCGCATGATCCTATAAAGAATTGTGGAAAGTACCTTATTATGTAGGTAAATATTTTAAGCCTGTAAAGTAAGGGTTATTTGTTAAATTAGTGTATTCGCTAGATTTAACAAATTAAATAGGGTTAATTTTAAGTTGGATTATGATTACTAGAACTTTTAATATGCTTTTGGTTGCAAATTTTTTATTTAATAATTATTAAATTTTAATAGGTCCTTTTCTCCTCCTTTGTGTTAAAAAATTAACTGATTATTAACTAAGTTTTTCACCTTTCTCTAAGTCTTGCCCTTGTTTTGACATGTCTTCTTTCATGAGTACTTTTAATGGAATAGATCCATAGATAATGCTTATTTTTTTTAAATACTTTGATTATGCCAAGAAAACAGATGTAGTTGAAGAATTCCAGACATATTGAAAAGATCAATACGTAAAAGCTATCATAGTAATCAGATTTGTGTACATCCGTCCCGACATTCTTTTAAGTCAAGTTTGTCGCTCTCGGCTAGTCAGCTCTGGCAATTTGGCTCTCTTGAGGTTTTTATATTAGACCACCAAGTTCAAGCTTGTAACTCTTTTGTTCAGATAGATTTGACACCATTTGTACCACATGTGTCACATTCTCGTCTTCTTCCATGTTTACTGACTTATGTACATTGTAAATTGCAAATTTTGTTTCAACCAAACCTCTCTATTGAATCACGTATTTTCATTTAAATACAAAGAGTAATCGCGCTCAGTCACAATCGAGATCACCGATTATATCCGGCAAAATTTCTTATCACTAAATCATATGATCGTCAATTATTTCGAACTAATCAACGTTACTAACTTTGTAATCACTAAATCACACATCCAAACTGCGATTGTACTTTGGTCTCTAACTATTATGTTTTATAATCAACTACTATCAATGTGGATCGCTAAAACCATTCGACGTTCGATCATATGGACTAATCGGTCATGACGCCTCTATTTAATTCGATCCACAACATGTCAGTCCAAATTAGCCTCCTGACAAACTCTATAGCTATAATTCCAATTTGCATCTACTAATATTACCATATGTACTTGGTATTCGAATAAATTAGTGAGGGCCGATGCTAATGTAATTTGCCGTTATAATGAGAAGTGGTGATATTGTATCAAATGTTAGATTTATTCAACCTGGCTAATGCTAATTTATAGAATTCAGGGTTACTTTGCGGAGGTCCATAATACAAAAGTAATAATAATATTACTTTCCTGTAATCTGCAATTACTGAAAATCTGTAATGCTGATCTTGTTCATACCTCCATGACAAAATCGCAAAGCATAAAATATAAAAGTAACAAAAAAAAATAAGAGCACATTGAATTATTCTTATAAAAGAAAAATATTCTACGAAAGCTGGATTTTAGTTCAATCTAAGCACGTTTTGCTATTGTACATAAATTTAATTATTAAGATTAGTAAATGTAACGATTTCATTCCATTTTAATTTCTTAAAATGTATACTTTCTATTCGTCTAAAAAGGATCTATTATATATAGGGTCGTATATACGGAGTTATGTTATGTAAAGAAGATACCAAATTAGTTTATGTCAAGAACATACTACGTGACACGAATGTCATTAGCAATCTACAGATACAAAGATGTCTTATGGGTTGGGTTAGTCAAGTTAAAAGCCTATTTATTGTTTTCGGTCTGATGAATTGTAAATTAACGTAATCTTAAGCTACTTTATATTAAAGTCATGTGACTTTATATTAAAGTGATGTTGTAACAAATATTTAAGTTTAATTTATATATTATTATTTAATAACATAATGTCATTAGTTTCTATTTTCTTTAGATGACAGCATCATCCGTTCTAAGGTTTTGTGTTTTACGAATCTTTTTTCACGTAGCATTAGGATACTCTATTTTACGATTAAAGAAATACCGTTTTATCAGACTCTACAGAATCATTTGGTCTTCAACAGTGAACTAAGAAAGTCAAAGTAGCTAACTCTGATGATACGAGCATATAAATAGATAAAGCTGAAATTTATTTTGCACAGCATGTAATAAATAAAGTATTTCACCAACTTCATAAATATAAACTTAAATTACAAATATTTTCTGACTATTTGATTTTGTATCGAATGATATATCTTTTGATACAAAAACAATTTTTACCTGTTTATAAGCTAGTAGAAAGTAATGGTAAACGGCCTCATGGTGTAATTAATATAGAAGTACGCCTTCAAACCATTGATCTATCAGTGATTAGTCGTTAAGAAGTTGTTTTTAGTACATAATATTTTGCCTTCTCTTAGTGGAACGTTATATTTTTGAATGTGTGCCATGAAATATTAATTTAAATACGGTATAAGTTATAGTTAACATTTCCATCGATCGAGAACGACGTGTTATAAAAGATAATGTGTGTGTCTAAGTTTAATCCAAGTACATGATAAGTTGTTCTTTATTTTTACCATGATAAGCTCACCTTTTACGCAAGTTATGGTTGCTTGTAATCGCTGTCTCAGCAGGGGCTGGGGGATAATATAACACAAAGGGAAACTGTGTTAATATGTTTAAGATGAAAGAGTTATGGTGTTTACATGTACTTCGGAAATTTTTCTAAATTTTAGAGATTTATAACTTCAACAGAGGTCATAAAACACCTAAACCATTACGGTTTAGGTGTTTTAAAGTATATAGTTTTGAAAATTAATTTAGCAAATTCGAGAAAGCATGGGATAAAAATTGATCTCGGTGTTCAAATCAAAAAAGCTAAATAATATTAATAATTTAGTCAAATAAGTTTATTGTTGGCGGTACATATGTCATCTAGTACGAGTGGTTCTAATTTATTACCAAGTATCACCAAGTTATTCGGACAGTACACCGCAGGCAAGCACAGCAGGAAGTTGGGAAGATAAACTAAGAAATTCTTACTACGCACTTTAATTTGAGTTGATTTGAAATAATTTAATTAATATATCGGTAGACATGAGGAAAAGCTAAGGACCTATCCCGTATATGGCGAGCGATCTTAGATCTCAATGTTCCGCACATGGGATTTACATACTAAGCTAGGTACTTACATATTAACGTCACAACACTAATTTCAATAATATTTCATTCTTTGTGGTTTGAGGTACAACTCCATGCAAAAATATATTTATACTACTAAATAAAAACGTGGCAATTAATGACATACCTTTGATATTCGTTGGAGTCTACATTTAGAACGGAATTAACTTCAATTTGACATTCTTCACTTTGGAGCAACTGCTCCAGCCCCTAAAAACCTTTTTGTACTTGGTACATGATTTTAAAATTTCACTTTTTCGCTGAATTAAAATAATAGGTGCAACAATTGATATGTACCTACCACTAACTGACCTCATGGTACATTTAATGATTACACTACGGATCTTTTAATAAATATTCAAGTTACAGTATAGGCTATCATTATTTCTTAATATATAATTTCCAAACACACCCTGACAGGTACGGATAGTTTGTATGCGTTGCTAAAATTGTTGTTTTACTGTTTTTCTTACAATTTCTTCATATTTTTTGGCCATTCAAACCTTCCTTGGACTTGTATAAATAGTTTCGAATCAAAATTCGCTAAATCACTTTTGCCGCTCTAGCTCTAGCGAGACTAACAAAGGTTTTTATTTTTAGATCTGCAGATTGTTGTTACGTTCTGAACATTTCATATTCGCGGTGATAAAGCGCCTAAGTTAGAGATATCTACCAGATAAGAGACCTCTTATAGTATTGTCATTGGTAAAAATGATTTTTTCTATGAAAGTACGATATACAGGATTTCATAATTCACAATTAATTACGTTATATCCGACGTAAACGACAAGTTATGGGATAGTGTTATGATGTTATTAATGTGTTATAGTGTCGTTACTTAAGAGTTTACGAGGAACTCATGAATTAGGTCACTACGTAAATGATTATGTGGTGATTATAACTGAAACACGAATTATTAGATATTTCATACGTTGCTTATGTATTAATTTGATGATGCTTAGCAAAATTAGTTTTACATGCGACTTCAATGGCTTGTTTTTTCAAATTCAAAATATTCTTTATTCAAGTAATCTTGTAAGCTTTTTAATCGTCAACTCTACTGCTGGTCCGGAAAGCTGTTTCTACCAAGAAGAGCAAAGCAAGAAACTCGGAGGTTGCTCTTTTCAAAATAATTCTTATAACTACTTTCATTTAGTTATTACTATCTTGTACAGGTCGAATAGTAGCTATATCCACCCATTCTTATCATCTAAGTAATTCTCAACAGTAAAGTAGGCTTTCTGTATCAGCCTTCCTTTGACAGTGTTTTTAAACTGCTATAATGGAAAAAATACTATAATAAACTTAATAAACTTGACGGCGGAATTTTATTATAGAATCTTAAACCAAAAACCCACAAACGACTTACGTACTTTTGCGAGGCGCAAAGCATATTATCGTCAATCTAATAATCCTTTCAATATGTAAGATCCTCTGTCATTTGTCATTATTCTATTGTCATATGTAAGTTTATTGATTTCAGTGATCCGTTGGCATAGATTTGTCAACTCCGCGGTCGCTGGTTCGAATCCCGCTGAGGGCCATACTGTTCTAAATACAATTAATTGGTTCTCCGATTAAGAATGTATTTATTTATTTAAATATGCATTTAGAATTATAACTATAAGTAGTATATTTACCAGTTGTTAGCCACCCATAACACATTAACGTATTAAGTTACCTATTTTGACATTGATAATTATTCAGTAACTACTTTGTATTTATTGTTTTATGCTTTGTAATAGTTTATCTATTGGTTTTAAGTAAGTACTATTAGGCAATTCAAGAAATTTGCAGCAGAAATGCCGCAATTATATAACTCTTGGAGGTATTCCCGGAGCAAAAGTGTTCTAGTTACAAATAATACAACTTTACAAAAATTGCCAAAGGAATGTTTTTAACATTCAAATACCACGAGTAAATCTCTATGTTGAACATTTACGCTACATAGTTTCGAACTTTGTAAGTGCAGTTGTTAGGAAAACTTTGTATTACTCTCTGTAAAAAGTAAAGTTACGACCTGTTACTATCCCACTGCTGGGCATAGGCCTCCACTCTCCGTTTTTCAGAACAGGGTTGAGACTATTGCAAGAATTCTTTAGAGATATGCAGGTTTCCTCACTATGCTTTCCTTCACCAAAAAGCGAGTGATAAATTGCAATTATCAATTAGACACATAAGTTTTAACAGACTCATTGGTGCCTGCCCGGGGTTTGAACCCGTGACACTCTCTAAAAAGTCGCACGGTCGCACCGCTGGGCTTACACACTTACGAGAAAAAGCAGAATGTTATGAGGCAATTATTCCATTCAAATTTTATGAAAGGTTTAAAGTCTTTGCAAGAAACGTCTATGAACGTCTATGAATACTAAAATTTATAAATATCTTTGGCATATTGTTCTGTAAATAACAAAGACCTAAAGTGGTAAATTCAAAATAAGTTCTTAGTTAAACGGGTATTTGAATAATCTAATTCACAGACAGAACCTACAGAATTATACGAAGTCTTTATCTACTATTTACTAGAAAACGTGAAACTTAAGTTATCTGAGCTAATTAGCTCAAACTCAACAAGTATTCTTTAATTTAGAAGTAAGAATATAATATTTAGAAGTAGCTAATCACAGAGTAGTGTTTGCAGATTTTTTGCTGAACTCCATTGTTTGCTCATTAATCCTTTGCTTAATAATTTGTAGTTTCAAACGTTTTTTAGCGATCATGTGACGGTATTTGTTGAACATTTGGAACATTTTATTGCCTATCACCGAAATCAATTATCCACAATAACATCGATTTATTAAATTGTAACAATGTGTCTACATTTCAGTTTATGTATATATTTTATGCAGTATAGGTATAGTTTATGTATATATTTTGATACACAAAAAATTTCAAACTTTCATAAAAACATAAAAACTTCTACAATAACGATGATTTACTATAAAAATTGAGCTAAGTTTAACTAAAAGCTAATGAAGGGAAACAATGAATAGTTTGGTCTTTTGTCGACACGTAATTTATCGCTGTTCTGAACATTATATTGCTTTTTGTTGTTGTTTGTTTACTTTCGTTAACAAGGGGAGTTTCATTATCAGTATACTAATAATTGTGTATCTTTTTTTGACAACATCTTCACGATACGTGAGTAGGATATTACTACCCGCACTAACTATTATCCACGTTTGAGCAAATTATGTAACACACAATTGACTTAGTCAATACTGAATTAGACAAATACCATTTATGCCGTGGAACAGTGATACACTCAGTGTCATCTCATTTCTGGAGATTTCACGATCGTTTAACCTGTACGACCATACAACTTATATCTTTATAAATTAACTTCTATAGTCTGGTCTGGTGGGAGATCGCAACTATCGTGGCTGTTCACAACCCTATCAGTAAAGCGGTACCACAACAACCAATAATGTTCTTAAGAAAATGGCTTAATCTTCTTACAAACTTGTGCACTTTTTATCTTAGATCGTACCTTGACTTAGTAGTCACCTAATAGAGATGAAGCGGCAGTATATGCATCAAATAGATTCAAATTCCAAAAAAAATACCGAAAAGGGATAAAACATAATTGTTAAAACATTAAAAATACACCTAAAACCGCTTCTTAGAATGGCCTCTAATAATTATTTTATATCCTAATGTTATTGTTAAATAAAGACGCAACAATAAGGTTTCTGAACTTAAACACAACTTTCAATAAAAGCTACAGTAAACTAAAAGTTCGTTGACTCCCACTTCACACTTCTTCACTTCTGTCTTCTGTCACTTTAAGAATGATTATGAGACTTATACCTATCTGCTGCTCCAGTATATGCATAATGCTGCCGGGAATAAATGAATCGTAAGTATCTATTGGACTCATAAACAACTCTGAGAAAATCTATTTTTTTTAAACTTTCCCGAATGGCATAACGCGTCAATAATATCTATACTTATTATAAAACAAAGTCCCAAAAAGCTGCCTGTCTGTATGTAATCGATTTTCTCAAAATCTACTGAACGTATTTTTGTGCAGTTTTCCCAAAAAGATAGTGCAATACTTCCGTATTGTTTAGGTAAATAGTACATATCGGTATAACGTTAATTGTGTTGAAGAGATCGCGCAGTTGTTAAAAAACTTGCTTGCTGGGAGCTTTAGTCGCCTGCGCTGCATAAACCAGCAGAGATACGCTAAAGTAATGTACCAGAGAATTGTAGATCTATAAAACTACTATAAAAAGTCCACGATAGTATGTCTCTATGTCTTATCGTTATCTCACAATAACTACTTTTATATATAAAATTGGAATTTTAGAAACAAATTGTGGCACGCTGATTTTCACGCAGGCAAAGCCCCTTGCACAGCTAGTAAGTTATATAATATTAATAAATTATAGCAAGTAGCCCAGTTGTGATAGCCCAGTGGTGAGACCGTGCAACTCTCTAGAGACGAACATGGGTTCAAACCCCGGGCAGGCACCAATGAGTTTTTCTATTAAAAACTAATGTGTCTAATTGATAATTGCAATTTATCACACGCGTTTCAGTGAAGGAAAACATCGTGACGAAACCTGCATATCTCTAAAGAATTCTCAGGATATGTGTAACCTACCAATCCAATCGAAGCAGCGTGGTAGTTCTTAGCAACAATCCATTCTCTCCAAAAAACGGAGAGAGGAGGCCTATTCCCAGCAGTGGTATTTGGTGGCTGTTACTTTATAGCAGGTAAGTCAAAAGAGATTTAACAAAATTTCATGTTCCTATTGTTAACCGCTGAGCAGTTCCCTCGTCTAGAGCCAATCCTGGCAGCAATATCAGTAATGGTCTTGCTTATTATAAACATGCATTATCATCGGGACTGATCCTGTATATAAAATTTCAGCTCAATCGGATCCCGTGAAGTGGAAAACAATTTTACTTACAAGATTCCACCTTCAAAAACATACATTGCAAATTGCATAAAAGCTTTTAAAAAGAGCGTATGACTCTCCTTTGCAATACAATATTAATAAGCTTACTTGTGCTTGTGACTTTTTCCTGGAGTCTGGATTGATTATAGCATGATAATACAAGGAGTCATGCGTATATGCTCATATAAATTTCATTCTTTCCGTCGAACAATATTATAATATGTAAAGTAGAGGAACGTGTTTGCACTGAGCCTCAGCGTGCTCGTTTCGTCTACTGAATTATTTATGTAGTTTTCAAGAAGACGATATTTCACGACATCCGCACGTTCACGAGCAAAGTGCATAACTATACAAAATATGTTCAGGATTTTTTTTGGGAAGATCGTGAACATAAATTTTCGATTAAGTGATACATGGACATTTGATATGTTGTATTACACGGTATATACATAATATTTCTCTCTCTTTGTTTTAGGTATAATTTAAAAAACTATGTTATCCCTGACTATTGTTTTACGCACACGATTCTGACGCATAGAGTAAATAATATATTTTTGGATAAAAACCGTTATTATTTAAGAATTCAAATATTTTGCTACTCACTTATCGGAAGTAAAGCCTTAGCTAATATGTAATTATGCAAGTTCCATGCTTTATATATATTGCCATTTTTTTTTGTAAATAAATTATGTTTTAAATGTTTGAGTATGAAAATACTACAAAAACATTTCCTGCTACGAGATAAAACAAACACTCAAAATTACAGAAATAAAATAGGTTTATATATTAAACAAAACAGATAAATGGATAATTAATGGTTCATTAGCCGTATCCCCGTATACAAAATATGGGCGTTTAAAAAGTTTCAACGGTTCAAGCTATTTTCTGTTAGTGAGTAGCTGTCTTGTTTTCCGCTGCGGAAGCGATGCCGCGATAAGCGGTACCTTTAGTTATATTGCTACCTATCACGCATTTCGCGAATGGAATTTGAACAAGCTTTAGAAGAAATTTGTTAAAGTCAGTAGCAGTATTTTGTAAATGTTCAGGCATCATTATTACTTTAGTACTCATAAATCTCAAAGAAAATAAAGAAAATTTAGGAATAAAAATGTTTTGCAGATATATGGAACAATTGCTTTGCTACTTTTTTTATTTAAATGCGTATTATCCACATTCTTATTTTTTATGTTATTTTTGTTGAATTTTCTTAAATTGTTTTTGAATTAGAAGCAGTGCTGTATATTATTATTTTTGTAATAAAGAATATTTGTATTGTATTGTATTATCCATTATGATCAAAATGAATCCAAAAACCGGTCATAAAATATAGTTTAATTTTATATGAGAGCTCAGAGTTCTTTCGCTCTCAATATTATATAGAGTACTAATAGAACCGATGAATGTCTAAAAGTTAGGTTTTGAAAGGATTACTCATAAAGTCAAATCATATAACCGTTGCAGATTCTTTGATGATATGATGACTCCTCTTCATAATCGGCGATTATAGCCGATTGAGCGCGAGCACGATCGTGTAGAGGATCTCTCAGATGTAATCCCCAATAGTCTATGATCGCATACAATCCGTGAATTGTCGGTTTCTAGGTCACTCCTGTAAGGGAATCAATTCAACGTAGGGACGTGGGAGATAATCGCTTGGAAATTTGCACGATGATCATGTCGATTACAGACGATCACACGATTAACGATCATCGCCGATAGTGTAGTGAAAGTGTGTTTCATACGGGTCTTATGAGTCATTATACTGCCATGAATCTTACTAATTCAATTGCAGATGAGTTTCGAGAAGGACCAACTACAAAGCACGCTTTTAATAAATATTTTACGTATGACTGCGTGTTTATTGTATATAGTGAAAGTAGATACAATTAACAAGTTGTCGTGCCTTTATAGAATATAATAGCTTTATTCATTCACACAACACAAAATAAACATGTTACATACAGAGAGCAATAGCAACAGACATTATATAGAAAGTAAATTTAGAATGTGTCGTGCCAATGAAAAGGTTTTGGCTCAGCTTAATGCTGGAGGTAAAAGAATACCAACAACGCTGATATTCTGCCGGATTCCTGTCGAGGAAGTCCGAATATGAAATAATTATCTAGCTAATATATGTAGTACAATATATTTATAGAAATCGATATATAATATTATATTATAATTTAATACTATTCGCCTGTTATTGTAATATATTTAATTTTATATATATTCTATCATATATATATATATATATATATATATATATATATATATATATATACATCCCGCTTCACATCAGGCATCCTTTCATTTTGCATTATTGTAACGTCCATCACTTGTACTTGGTTTAGCCCAGTGCTTTCGGCGAATACTGGCTAATAAACGTTTAGGAATATTGGTAAGCAACTTATTTTCATGGAAAATTTAACTGTTTTAATATACAAATATATGTATATCATCATGCAATTCGCTGTTGTTTAAGACTCCCCTTTAGACTCCTAAAAATCAGACTTCCTCTATATACAAACTAAATAACATTCAATTCTACGACTGTTTTGCACCCAATAAAATGCGACGTTGCCAATTTGTGTATTGTGTACATAAGTATGAGGTAACGAATATCGTTACACTAACATATAAAAAAAGCTGTTTCAGACTTGATTAGGCGAAGTTCAATGAATTTATTTTCGATTTTCCAAATGCTCTATGATAAAAAGCCCACTTTTGACTTCATAAAAGCAAATTAACAACCCCGCATTCAAAAACTTGACTGCAATAGAAACAAAACGAAAAAAATATACTAAAACCCAAATGCAAAACTGAAATATTATACTGCCCCTTTGGTACAGGTAGCAGTAGTACAGGTAGTCAGCAGAATCTTGCGGGTTCAGTTCAGCGGGTTGCGTGTTTGACCCTCGCCCAGAGCCAACATTTTTTAAACACAATTTGTTGGTTCTTCTAATATGAATATATATTTATTTAAAATTAAATGCGTAGTAGTTCAGACCAGCCTTTTTCTCATGAAAAACGACGAAAAACGTAAAAAATGCAAATAGCGTTATCATAGTAAAAGACGTTCCAACTTAAAATTGACATATTTTTTATTTGCTGACCAATGGAACTAAAAAATGAGGCTTTTTCTATGTTAATGAAAACGGCGTCCAAAGCGGTTTAGCGGTTTCTCATATAAGTGTAAACAAACGCACAATGCCCTAAAAAACTGGAATTAAAAATTCTTCAAACAAATCAGCTTCAGACCGGCCTAGTTCTCATAAAAAGATGTATCCTTCTCTTAAACATGGTAACATATGTAATCCAGTAAGTAAGAATGCTTCAGGAACAGCGAAAAACGTTATAAATGCAAGTACCAGTATCATAGTACACGACCTTTCACCTTATAATTGACATCTCTTTTTTATTTGCGGACCGATTAAACTAGATTAAACATACCCTATATGTTAAGTGAGATTTCTTACTATATATTAGTGAAAACCGCGACCAAATCGGATCAGCGGTTTCTAAGATTAGCGGGCACAAACGCACAGATAAACAGACAAAAATTTTAAAAACTATTGTTTCATGTTTTGGAGCGTGTTTAGAGACGACTACAGTTATTTTTTCTTGATAATATTAAATGTACAAATTTGACATCTCAACGATTTTATTATATGCATTATATTATTCATATATATGGGCGATAGGATGCCTAATATTATAGAATATGAATGTTTTTACTCATTCGACGTCTGTATAATACATTTTTTTAAATTAATTATATTTCCTTCAGTTTTGGGCCCAAAGACCCAGATAAAGTTACATAACTAATGTATGTAATCAAGTATATAATAAAATAGCATCTCGATTGATGCCTACCAACTACCTATATATGGACGTCGATTGTTGTGCAATATGAAATATTTATGGCCATTCTACATCCGTATAATGCAGTTCTATTAGTAAATAATAATATTTTGAATTAGAAAAACAGTTATTGGCATTAAATTGGTTATCGAGTTGAAATTAATTTGTACTCAATTGTGACGTTACCTACGCTAAATTTGTACAGAAGTGAAATGTTCATATATCATGCATGATTTATGCTTATCCGACATTCCTTTGTTATTTTTATAATAAACGAATTAATTAAACTATGGATTATCTGTAAAATCAGTTTAGGTACGAAATTTACATTACAATGAATTTGTACTCGTTACAGTAAGAACATATTACAAAATATAAGTCACTTATATTAAAAAAAAATATTACTTAAATGTTAGCTTTTCAACAAGCATTTCTTGAAGGTACCCAAGTTGACATCGATATAGAAAAGCAACTAAAGAAAGCTCGTTTCATATCCAGATAGGTAAGAAGAACGAATTGAAACTCGTCATTAAATTAGAGAAATCAACATTTTTCATTACGACGTAGGTTTTTATAGTTGTATTTATTCGGCATTTCATTAATTTTTTTGGACGTCAAAAAACAAACTGAATGTACGGACGCGTGTATAAAGAATACTCGATGGGCGAAATGAAAAATAATAAAAAAATCAAAACATTTGAGATTACATTTGTATTTAATTAAGGGCACGATTTGGCAACGTCGCTTCGGTAAGCGGACGTAACATACTGCATGCTATGAAAACATCGGCAAACAGCAGTGGCGCTACTGTTTTTAGCGATGACAAATTGCTGAACTACGAAAATATTCAGTACGTTCAACATGGAACCCAAGTGACGCCCAAATTTTTTTTTTAATTTTTACATTTCTGTGCTCAGTATAGAAAAGTGTACGTGATCCTCGCAATCTCTCGTTCAACGTCCGTATATCGGACGCCGTAAGCAGGTGGACGTCACATTATATGCAAAAAGGCCCATGTAAGGCGCACAATAGGTTGCAGGATGTATATATATATATATATCTATATATATATATATATATATCCTTGTAGCTAAGATCTTCCCAGTGTGACCAGTATTGAGGATGCATTTAAAGGTACGCACATTTGTAAACGTTTATATTATCTTTTGTATTCCGTTTTAGTATTCATCAGGAGTTATTGAGTTGGTGTTATCCGTTTAAAGTGATTCGCTGATTCAAAAGTTTTTGAAGTAAATGTGATGAATTTGGAAACCATTTATAACGAAATTCATTCTCGTTATGCTTTTATTTTGTTGAACACTGAAAAATTTGCGTTGAAGCTTTTAAAAATAACTCTAGTATATGTAATAATCTGTTAATATGTCTTCCATTCTTTGTTTTACAACTTGTATTAAATAACTCTAATTTTTTTGTAGATAATGTACACATATTTAACGAAATATATTATAAGATGCTATATGTACATATGCTGATTGGTGCTTTTTTTGTAGTAGATAAATAAAGGATAAGATAATTTCATAATTATATTCTGCTTTCTTCCCCTTGGTTTCTGTTGTTTTTGTATTACGGTTACTAACAAAAAACAAAGTAAAGAAAACCTTTATTGATAGCATTGTGTTTTTCTCACAGTATTTGTATTCCGTTACGATCTCTTCTCTCCTTTTATGTCTGACGTGAGCAAATTGCGAACCAACGTTATAATCCAATCGATCTATTTGCCAACGCAGAAACATGTGGCGCGTCTATTGTTGATATTTATTTCCTGTGCTATGTTACGTATGATCAAATTATCTTGTAAGATGTTTGCCATCCTTGCAATTTTATATGTACATGAATAAACAAGATCGTGTAAATTATGTATAAGAACAAAATAATCGTAGCTAAGGACTATATAATTTTTTTCACGCTTAACTTTCGTGTGATTGAAGAATTGTAACAAATTGTTTCACACGCTTAAAGTAACCTAATTCAAAATTGATGTTTTGTGGCAAATCACAATGAAGTGCAGCGTAGCGTCTACAAAAGGTGGGAAGCCTGAGTGTTAGAGACCTATAACTTGGAAGAGCAAGAAAACTCTAGTTTTTTTTAAATTGTTCCTAACTATCGCATGATAATCCTTATTGCAATGCCTTCCATAGATGCATAAGGATTGCCATGTATCTTGCCATTTTAATACTAAGTGTCCGATTCGTTTAGTAGGCGTCGATTTACTTCAATTGCTTACTGTACTATAATCTGTGGTTAATGAAAATCTATGGGCATATAACTACCCCAGCTCTTCACTAGGGCAGAAAAATTCTCTAGGGCTCTATATTTCCTGATAGACCTTCCGATAAAGGGAAAGATATTTATGGGAGGACACATACATTCAGAAAAAGTAAAAATAGTAAAGTAGCGGTCTGTTACAATCCCACTGCTGGGAATAGGCCTCCTCTATCCGTTTCTGGAGAGAACGGGGGCTAAGACCTACACGTTGCTTCAATGCGGATTTACCAATCCGCATGTCATGATATGTGTAACCTACCGGTTACACATATCTCCAGAGTTTTATAGAGATATGCAGATTTCCTCACGATGTTTTCCTTCACCGAAAAGCGTGTGATAAATTACAATTACCAATTAAATTGAGTTTTAATAGAAAAACTCATTGTTACCTGCCCGGGTTTGAACTCGTGTTCCCATAAGTAGTATAAGTAAATATAGGTAATTAAATGATGGAAATTAGAAGCGATGGTATCAATATTTACGTAGTTAAATAAAGCTAACATTACAGGTAATAATATGAGAAGACACTAATATCAAAGTAAATACAACTGGAAAAAATAATGTACAACATATAACATAATGAATTTCGATTGCCTGTCATTATCAAATGGGTAGAAATCACATAGGAAAATAAGTTGAAGGTAGTTAAATCCGAGAAATATACATGTAGAATTCATGGTAACGATAAAGGTAGTAAAAACAATAATTTTATAAATAAAAAAGTAATGAGAAATTGTGAAATACCATTTAAGTATAAATTGAATTGTAAAATAATTTAGATAAAGCGAAATTTTTAGATAAAGTGTAGTAAAAACAAAAATTTTATAAATATAAAAGTAATGAGAAATTGTGAAATACCACTTAAGTATAAATCGAATTGTAAAATAATTTTGATAAAGTGTAGTAACTACTAAAATGTTATAAATAGAAAAGAAATAAGAAATTGTAAAACACCATTAAGTATAAACTAAATTGTAAAATATGTAAGGAAATTGTCACAAGAGATAAAACTAAGCATACACACATTGTAATACCCATTCAGGGTAAAACACACTATTAAAAATGTAAAAATAAAAATGCAAAAAAGGGCCTTGATTATGTCAGGGGAAAATTGAAAAAACACAAAAAAAAAAAGAACTCGTGTTCCCCTTCAAAGAGTCGCACGGTCGCACCGCTGGGCTATCACAGCTTGCATATGCATTCCGAATCGGTTCGTAATTTCATTTCATAATACGCACAGTTAAACGCAATAAAGTAAATAACGTACTACTTCTCGCCAGTGGAATGGTAGCAGGCAAAGGCTTCCCCTTCTCTGTGAGGAAATTGTGGTATAGTTCATTTCGGCGCTGTAACGGTAAGCCATAATGAAATAGTACATATCAATAAAGAAATTTTTTTAAATCAAAAAATTGTATGTCATCTAGTTTCGGAATTTCGACTCGTGACCCCTTCAAGTGGTCACGCTCGCACTATTGCACAATCACGAAAATATAGAATGACCACCAACCATAATACCAACTACATTACAAATAACTTTAAAAAATGTAATCTAGGGTGAAATATTAATATATTATATTAATAAGTAATGCCATGAAGGAATTGCCGGTAATCACCACGCTTGGTATGCGGGTTGGTGATCGCAGTGCTGACCGTTTTGCACCGACAGTGTTGCTGCCCACTGTCGGTCTGGTATTTAGGTCCGCAAAATGAAATGGTTATATCGCCATTTACCGGTCGCCAGAGCCTCGTCGGTTGATCTGCAGGGTGCACCGCGTGCAGTTAATGTTGACAAATTCAAATTCAAATTCAAAATATTCTTTATTCAAGTAAACTTGTAAACAAGTGCTTTTGAATCGTCAACTTTACTGCGGGTTCGGAAAGCCGTCCTACCGAGAAGAGCCAGCAAGAAACTCGGTGGAGCTCTTTTAAAAAATTCTTATTCTTAATACTAATTACATATTGTCATAGCTATCCTGCATAAGGTCAAAGAGCAGCTATATCCACGCATTCTTATCATCAATGTAAGCCTCCACGGTATAATAGGCTTTCTGTATCAGCCTCTTTTTAACAGTATTTTTAAATTGCTGTAATGGCAAAGTTAAAATTGATTGTGGAATTTTGTTATAGAATCTTATACCCAAACCCACAAACGACTTACGTACTCTTACAAGGCGCAAAGCAGGAGCCGCAAGCTTATGTCGGTTCCTACTTTGTCTATTATATACATCGCCAATCTTTTTATAATTATGTATATTTTTATGCACAAAAATCAAATTGCTAAAAATATACTGTGAAGCTAACGTAAGAATACCTGTTACCTTAAACTTCTCTCGCAGGGACTCACGCGAATTCAAATTATAAATGCCACGTATGGCTCTTTTTTGCAATACAAAAATTTTCTCAATATCAGCGCATTTACCCCATAACATTATTCCATAAGACATAATGCTATGGAAGTAAGCAAAATAAACTAGTTTTGCTGTTTCGACGTCTGTAAACTGTCTTATCTTTCGAATAGCATAGGCTGCTGAACTGAGTTTCCCTGCGAGAGCTGTTATGTGTGTGCTTCATTGGAGTTTTGTATCCAACGTCATTCCCAAAAATACAGTTGTATTTTCTGTTTTTAGTGGTACATTGTCTATTAAGAGCTCATTTGCTGTTTTAGCTGCATTAGGTAATGCAAATTCTAAACATTTCGTTTTATTTGAGTTTAGTACCAAATTATTTAGCCTGAACCATTGAGCTACCTGCGACAATCCACTGTTTACTTCGTCAATATTATTATCGTCATTCCTATGACGATAATATTGACAATTGAGGAGACTGTCTGGGACGAGCCTCCCCTTACACCCAGGGTGAAATACGATTAAGATAAGTTGCCGTATTTTACAACCGGCCGCCTGCTTAGGGCAGCTGGTAAAAATAAAATACGTAGCCAAATCATGTGACAACATGTTTGTAACACGTTGTGCCGATCCCGCTTAGATTGGGATGATGGCAGGAGAATGTTGAATGATAAACATTAAATTTATTTATTATAAATTTTTAAATTTTATGTATTTTTTTAAATATGTTGTTAAGTAACGATTGTTGTACAATCAAACGATATTAGTTTTGACAGTCTTGCCGAATGATGACTTAAATAACACGACATTATTTCAGAATAACAGCAAAAAGACTCTCAATGTCGCATCGTTTTAAATGAAAGCCGAGCTCACAATCCATAGCGCGAGCTGTGGATGTGTAAAGTACAAAGAAAAAAGTCAGGTCAAGGCTTACACGGTTTCATCTCATGGAGTAAATATCTCGTGGTTCGCTTTTCAAAAGAATTAACGAGAGCTCGGTTAGAATTTTAGACGTTATATAAGACGGAAGATAATCTTTGTTGTGCAGTGATACGTAAACTCGATTCCTAAGGAACATTTTTGGTTCGATTCCACGAAACTAAAGTAAATATAATAATATATTTCTATAATCCGCGATTAGCGTAATTCTATGTAATGCTACAAGTAGCAAAATACTATCCGTGTTCATACTTTATGCGTGCAGGATATGTAAGCCCTATGTAATATACTACTAGTGCTGCACACATTCACAACCACAATATCAACAATCCCTTTGATCCGTAACCGAATCACCATGAGATAGACGTCACAGCAAAATCAGAAAGCCTTGGGAAACGATTTACATAGATTGTATAAAATGCATGGATATAACATGTGAAATCAGTATCATTGAGTTGATAAAGAGCAAATTCTGAGTAGAGTAAGTAAAATTGTATCAGGTAGGTAGATAGTTAGTTGTTTTAGTTGATGCGAGTACACGGTTCGACAATAATAGTGCTCGTAGCCGACGGCGAGTTTACGTCTACAAAAATAATATCGATATTGGATTCATTATATCGTTATAAACTAATTATATGATATATAAACTAATTATATAATATATCTGTGATAGTTTATTATTTATTATCTAATAATTATAAGGTTTAATAATAATGATTAGGTTTCCATGCTAATTTAAATTACCCTATCAGTTGTAATTGTACAGATTTGACATCTCAACGATTTTATTATATGTATAGATCATATATTATTAATATCCGCCGTGTGGTGTCCGGCTGAGTATAATAGACCACCCTCATTTCTTACCGAGGAGTGTAAGAGGCGATTAAGGTAAGTCGACCCGCCGTGTGGTACCCGGCTGTGTAGAATAGACCACCCTCATTACTTAGCGAAGGGTCGTAAAAGGCGACTAAGGTAGAATGACCCACCGTGT
Source organism: Morpho deidamia (assembly GCA_947086505.1). Taxonomy (NCBI): domain Eukaryota; kingdom Metazoa; phylum Arthropoda; class Insecta; order Lepidoptera; family Nymphalidae; genus Morpho; species Morpho deidamia. The sequence continues at coordinate 7,716,137 of CAMTZC010000007.1, read as the reverse complement.
AGTATCCGGTTGAGTAAAATAGACCACCCTCTTTCTTACCGAGCGGTCGAAGAATACGACTAAGGTAAGTTGACGTGAGGTAGGCGGCCGGTCGTAAAATACGTAGCCAAATCATGTGACATGTTTGTAACATGTTGTGCCGACCCCACTTAGAGTGGGATAAAGGCAGGAGGATGATGATGATTATATTATTAATATATCATTTGGAAAATTATAAAAAAAAACGAGACGAGTCCATATCCGAAATATCGTGGAAGAGATATGACACTTGTGCTAAACATCATGAAATTTGATTTTGTCTTCGCGAAGCAACTCTACATTTGCATATATGAAGGTATTTATGCGGGAAAGCTTATCCATTATTCAAGCTGAGCGCCTCTTTTACGGCACAATAATAAGGTATATTTATCAAAGGTAATGCTTACCTCGCTAGTTATATCTTGATTTACGAGGATCGCTTGTTGCTGTGTGCGAATTATTGTCAGTTTACTGAAGACACCTGCGTCTCGAGAAGTCGGTTAATACATTCCTTATCCCCTCGTTACTTGTAGCAATTTATTTACGTTTCACGGGAATATGTAATATGTTCGTCGAATTAGAATAACGTTGTGGTATAGTGTTGAATAAAAAAAATATTTTGATGGATTCGATGAATCATTTTATTATAATCAGCTTTTATATTTATCGTAGAATGGCTCGAGGTATATTTGTAATTATACATTTTGTTCTTTAATATTAAATTTATTTATTTAATACTAAGATCTATTTAACTACTTACCTTAGGATTGAGTCCATGCAATATAGGATTTAGGATAAATAAATTTAAAATTACTTTAGTGTATTTCTACGTATTTATTCGAATTATATTAATTGTCCAAAATTTATTATTGACCATGACTATGTTTAAAGAGGTTTAAATATCTAAAGCATATCTATTTTTGTTTTTAATTAAAAGTATTGCAAAAATATAATCTTCACATTTCGCTATATTAAGTACCAACCAAGTACCAACTTTCCATTATAAGTTGATGACCTAAAAGACATTTCCACTAAATTTAGAAGAAAATACACATTGTTTGATTTATTTAAATTTCTAATCGAAATTTCATGATAATGGAATTTCTGAGAATTCCTAATTAATGGAAAACCACTAAAGTCTTAACTGTAATGTCAAGATCTAGATGCCATAAATAATTAACCAAAGATTTTAACTTTGACTATGTAACACATTAACATTCTGTAGATGAAATAGCATCCTGAATAATAGACTCTATTACAGTGATTTAAGATAAATTGCTGTGTAATTTCTCTATGAGATACCTTGGATTGTCGCTTAGTTCTCATAAACATCAATGATTTTGATTGAAAATATTTAAAAGATTGACCGCCGAGTTTCTTGCTGGTTCTTCTCGGTAAGAGCAACATTCCGAACCAGTTGTAGCTTCATTAATCATATTGATGCTTGACGATTCAAAAGTGCCTGAAATGGTTTATTTGAATAAAGATTATTTTGATTTGATTTACTGTTGGAAAAAAGTCTTTTCATGGGTTTTAATTTGACACGATTTTGTGCCGCTTACTTTGATTCACGGCGATATATTTGAAATAATATATTTAATAGCCTTTTTTCCATTCTAGCGCCTTGAGATCTAATCGTCCATAGGTTCTTCGATGTATTTACTCCACCCATGACCACTTGAGGTTCATTACATATTGGGCTTGGTCAGTGCATTCCCTTTGTTTCATTTACAGATCTCTATGTTTAAGTTTCGTTATTTCGTTAGATATAGCACCATCAGATACTAAAATCGCACAATGGATTACTATAAAGCTTTTGAATGCTAGGTACTCGCTTTTACAATAAAATTTCCGCAATCCATATTAGACTTATTTATAGAAAAGTTTAAATTAAGTGTACGAACTATGCTTATTTGTAATGCATATTACACAATTGAAAATTATTTGAATGATAAAAATGATTGGATTTGATAATCCTTTCAGCTCCAAACAAGACTGCAGTTAAATAATGAAAATTTAAATGTTTAAAAGATTGATCGCCGAGTTTCTTGCTGGTCTTCTCGGTAAGAGCAACATTCCGAACAATTCGGATCAATTAGATTTAATAAAGCTACACTAGCTTTATTAAATCTAATTGATCCTTGATGATTCAAAAGTGCTTGTAAAAAGCTTACTTGAAGATAAAGATTATTTTGATTTGATTTGATTTGATACATAATTATTTAATTATACCATTTATTACATTTATTATACTTATTTTTTAATTTGTAGCCGCAAGTTTATTCTAAAATTTGTTCTATTAAACATAAAGATTACTTTATTGGTTACTAATTCTCTAAGAAATAGATGTGAAAAATATGTTTATAAGTTAATTAAAGTATCTTTTACTTAGTTGTAAATATTTGTAATACTAAAATTGTTTTCAAAAAGAGTTTTAAACATTGTTCAAAGACAGAGCTTGTTAAATTCGAAGTTCTTACAAAGTTTATTTATTCATGTTATTCCAGTTTAGATAAGGCAATTTATCTTTTAAGTTTCACAATAAGTCCAGTTAAAATACGGTCCGAATTCAGAAACATTTTAGAAATTTGGTACTTACTGCTTATTTTTACTGTTGGTTTGTTTTATCATGTCCTGGTTCTTCTTGATGTAGAAATGATATTACTTTGATGAAACACCTTCGGTTTTCACTTAGTTCTACTGCATCTTAACTCTGCAACCTTTTATATTTAAACAAGTACAAAATAATTTCTACCTGATTTTATTTATTATTTACTAGCTGTGCCAGCGGCTTTGCCTGCGTTGAAATCAGTGTGTCACAATTTTTTTCTAGAATTCAAATTTTAAACATAATAGTAGTTATTGTGAGTTAACCATAAGAGATAGAGATATATAACAAACTATAACAAAACTACCTCGCAATCCGCACGGGTTAAGCGAATGCATGCAAAGCTAACCTTCGAAAGGTTTGGTAAATTTTGCCTGCTTCATACACATTAGCTTTGCATGCATTCGCTTAACCCGGGCGGATTATAGCGAGGTAGTTTTGTTATAGTGCCTGTAATATGGAGTTCCGCAAAGTAACGCCTTATTTATTTTTAATTTTAATGTATAGAAATAAATCAGATAGAGACTTTCATCGCGGACTTTTCTTTATAATAATAAGTGTATAATAGAAATAAAGATAAAAATGAAAATTGCCTAAAAATTAATATATAACAAGTAATTAGATCGATGTCACAAATGTCCGTACATGTATATTTAATTCCTAAAGCTGTTAAAAGTATCGTGAAAGATGTCAATGTCACGGTTGACTGAACTAACCACTAACAACTATTCTAATACCATAACTATTTATCGACAGTCTGAGATGAAAATGCACAAACCTATGAACATCATTTGTTAGTAGACAATAACTTGGAAAATACAACTTGCAGTTCATATTCATAAAATAGTATGAAACTGACCTTACATTCCTAAGATTTTTCCTAAGGTTTTACTAAGATTAGAATTAAGTGTAGGTATATTACAGGAAGCTGTGATAGCCCAGTGGTGAGACCGTGCGATTCTCTTGAGACGAACACGAGTTCAAACCCGGGCAGGCACCAATGAGTTTTTCTATTAAAACTTATGTGTGTCTAATTGGTATTTGCAATTTATCACAAGCTTTTCGGTGAAGGAAAAAATCGTGAGGAAACCTTATATCTCCAGAGAATTCTAGGGATATATGTAACCTACCAATGCGCATTGGGGCAGCGTGGTAGGTCTTAGCTCCAATCCTTCTCTCCAAAAAACGGAGAGAGGAGACCTATTCCCAGCAGTGGGATATAAGCAGGCCGTTATTTTACTTTTTTTTTTAATATTTCTTCTTCCTGGTCGCTACACTCTTGGCAGAGCGGTTGTGGTCGTCACTTGCGGTTTACACGGCACGCTTCACAATTCGACGCCATTCTTTTCGGACGGCTGCCTTCCTGGTACATTTATGAAGGGGACCGTCAAGGGCAGCCTTCACTTAGTCTGTCCATCGCATCGATGATCTGCCGCGCGGTCTTGTGCCTTCTATATTCCCCTGAACCACAAGGCGTACTATAGAGGCCCCTCCCCGACGAGACACGTGTCCGAAAAAAGTGAGAATGCGACCTTGAACGATGGAGGATAGACGCTGCTTGATGCCGAATTCTCGAAGGATGGACTCGTTAGTTCTAAATTCAGTCCATGAAACTCCGAGCATCCTTCTCCAGCACCACATCTCGAGAGCGTCTATCCGCTTCCTCTCACTTTCCCGTAGCGTCCACGTCTCACAAGCGTAGAGAAATATGGGAAATACTAGAGCCCTGAGTAATTTTGTTTTGGTGGCCTTTGTGATGTTCCTGTTCTTCCATATTTTTCTCAGCTTGTCCATGGATGTTGTGGTGATAGCCATGCGCCGTTTAATTTCGTCAATAGACCCGCCACTGTCAGAAATCACCGCTCCGAGGTAGACATATGATTGTACAACGTCGCAACCCGCGATTCTTGTGACTTCTGGCAAGTTTTTATTTGTGTTTTTGTTTCTTTTATATTACAGGTGTAAAAAATATTTTCTTTACCTATCAACTTTGGAAATCAGTTGTAATAACTTCTACAATAATATGTTCTATATATCTTATATGGTTTCTAAGTAATTACTCTCTTCGTCAATGTCTATTGGTTACAAGCGCGATTACATAAAATTATTGACTTCCATTTGAAGTCAAATTGATTCAGCGAAAGATTTGTAGTCGGAAATATTAAAATCAATCCGGACAATTTAAGGCGGGCCTTCGGTTGGAATAACGAACGCGACATAAATCGAGTTCCTCAGAGTAAGGTAAATTAAATTTGATTTCTGGTAGATTGATAAACATTTATATAAGTTAGGTATGAAAGGAACTATAGATATATATGTTTTAGAACTGAGAGCATAAGACAACATGAGTTCAGACACTCAAAAATTTTTTGAAACTTTTGAATAATAATAATATATTTAGGAAAAAAAAGGATTAAAAAGGATATTTTAAGCTATATAATATGATGATGATGAGGAAATAAAGATGTATAATCACATCTTTATTTCCTAATAAATTATAAATTTATTGCTTTTAAAACCTAGATTAGGTACTAGTATACCTACCTAGTACTTACATTGGGGATCCGTCCCCGAAGTATGTACCTTAATAGACGACTGATCGTGTCTGTAAATAACCTATATAATAATATTATTATTATATCGAATATATTTTTTCCTCAAAAATAAAGAAAATAATCCGTAAATTATAATTCATGTTGAAAGACCGGCTATACTCACGTCTTATTTTATCGGATGAACCCGACAAAATAAGTGAGTATAGCCGGTCTTTCAACATTAATTATGAATATCACTCACGATAGATTAAAATCAAAAATCCGTAAATTGTTAAAATGTTTAAAATTTATCGTATACATTTTTATAAGACTGTTCTTAAGCTCTTCCGTCATTAAAACTTCCCAAATTACTCGGAAAATCCTAACTTTCATGGCTATTACGGTTAAAATACATTTTAAGAGCATATCTTGCAATATGAGTTTAATTTAGAGGCTCTAATAGGGCTCTAATAATATAATATTGATTCGTAAGAAGTTAAAAAATAAGAGAATGTGTAAGCCAAACAACCGGTAATCTATACTTATTATAAAACAAAGTCCCAAAAACCTGTCTGTCTGTATGTAATCGATTTTCTTAAAATCTACTGAACGGATTTTTTTACGGTTTTCACCAAAAGATAGTGAAATACTTCCGGATGGTTTAAGTAAATAGTACCTATCGGTATTATGTAAATTGTGTTGAAGAGATCGCGCAATTGTGAAAAAACTTGCTTACTGGGAGCTTTAGTCGCGTGCGCTGCGTAAACCAGAAGAGATACGTTAGAGTAATGTACTAGAGAATTGTAAATATATGACACTACTATAAAAAAGTCCGCGATAACATTTCTCTATCTCTTATGATTAACTCACAATAACTACTTTTATGTTTAAAATTTGAATTTTTGAAAAAAAATTGTGGAACGCTGATTTCCACGCGGGCAAAGCCGCTGGCACAGCTAGTATCAGATATATTTTGTCGGGTTCGATTGAAAGAATAGCATTTCAATAAAAAGGGATTAACAGGTTACTTCGCCCACAAATTCTATAGGCATATTTCGTCACAATGTTATCCTCCTCGTAAAGTTCATGATGTAAATATCAATCAACAAATATTTTAGAATAAAAACTCATCACTGTAAAGACTCGAACCCTCAAATCCTCAGTACGGATGCTCTAAACATAAGACCATCACGGTTTCATTGTATTTCTGTACGTAACTTGTTAAAAAAACCTGTTAACTTCAGGGGGTGAATTCCTTATAATTTCGTAGTCCTCATAAAACCTTAATGGACCAATTGCATGTTCTTTCTCAGTTTTGGAGCATGCTCGAGATTCGTGCTCGAAATATGTAGGCGCTTAGTTTGTAGTTATTGTTGGCACCAGTTTTAGGTTGGCAGTTTATGAGAGAGTTACAAATGTGTAAAATTTTCTCTACAAATAGCAACGATAATAAACACAAAAGTTTTTCTTCAATATGATACCAAAAGTGTGTCAAATTCGGAGTAATGCGAGTACTTCCGAGTATAATAAACCTTCTTCACTGATGAAGTAATTTTGAAGAAGTAAGTTGAATGAATTACTAAAAACGGACTTTTAAGTCATATATTCTTTGATTATTAGATTCGTGTATAAATATATATAGGTATATATACACGAATCTAACAATCGAATTTATATATATAAATTTATCAAACATTTACAGACGTTCATAAAGGAGTAACTGAATTCTTTTATTCTTTAGGACGGCATCAATTTACCAAACCATCAATTAATCACCGAACGAATTAGCTGTGAAGGCTTTAGATACAGACAGACAGAAAGACAGATAAACTTTCGAATTTATTATGTATAAAAAAGTTTGTTTATTACTTCGTCTACTTATTTCAAACTAACCTTATAACTAAAACGATGTCATGCTACTTAGAAATAAACAACGATTTAGAATATAAAACGATTTATTTGAATAAATCATAATTTAAGGATGTAAGTAAATTTAAGTAGGTTCATTAAACATTATTTCATTATTGTTGCAGGCGCTCAAGTGCGGGGCTGTTGGCTCCACAGCTAACCTGCCAGAGCTCTCCAGGCCCTTCGGCATCAGTAACATCCCTTCCACCACCGGCATCACCTCCACGAATCGTATCAGCGCCTTCCGCACACCAACCACCTCCCGAGCAAATACCACAACCGGCGCTAGAAGACGGCGTGAGATTACGGCGAGCACATACCGTCGCTGTTAGGGATTACCTGAAGCGAGAAACGCAAACTTTCTTCGGTGTTCAAAGAGATAATGAAAGGGAACAAAGACGGCTGTGGTATGAGAGGAGGAGAAGGCATGCGGCGCGGGCGCTTGGCGACCTCAGGCCTGACCTGCCGCCCGATCACCATCCTGACGATGATGATATTAGGTAAGCACTTTTAGAACTATAAGTTAGGCTGAGTAATTAAAGTACGCGATGCATAGAAAGTCTTTGATTCTGTTAAAAATAGAAGTATCATCATTCCCTTGTCCTTATCTCATTCCAAGTGGTGTCGGCACGATATGTTTTAAACATGTTGTTGCATACTGTGGTTAGTTGTTTTACGACCGGCCGACTACCTGACGTCAACATACATTAGTCAAAGGCGACTAACGCTAACTGTCACCTCGGTAAAGAAATGAGGGTGGTATATTCTACTCATTGGATACTACGCGGCGGGACAATTTACCGTAGTCATCTTTTACGACACCTCGTAAGAAATGAGGGTGGTCTATTCTGCTCAGCCAGATACCACACGGCGTGTCGGATTACTTTAGTTGCCTTTTAAGACACCACGGTAAGAAATTAACCGTGGTCTATTCAACTCAGCCAGATACCACATTTCGGAGGTGTGTCGAATATACTATTAGTACAAAAAAAAAAATTGAAATTAATGTGTGATATCAAATCTCCCGATAAGGTCAATCCGGGTCTTCTCGGTACCCTGTGAGGGTGCCGGGGTACGGGCCTCGAGGCGAACCTCTTTGCCCGGGCTGCTCCTCGCAGGCCTGTGGGCCTGGTCAGTGTTCGGGCCGGTTGGCCCAGGCCACTTAGGTGGCCTGAGGGATGTCATTTTTTCGATGAGGGGTATAAACAAAAATCAATATACCAATAATTTATAGAATTAGGCGTTACTTTGCGGATATCCATAAAACAAAAGTAACAATAAATATAATATAAAATCCGCGATACAGTAAATAGAAAATATATATAATTATTATTACTTTTGAATCAATAAACGAGTAATAAAAACAAAAAGTCGATTTATAAATGTAATTCTTTTGACTTAAAATTTTGTAATTTACGTTTAATAATATTTCACTGTCATATTATTTATAAATATTGCGTAGTAAAAGCAACTTATTGAGTTTTTTAGCGTTACGAAGCATTAGGCTTTAAATTTATTGACCATTAAGTTGGTTCCAATAATTTATGTTTGCCAAAAACGCGAATAATGTGAACATAATGTCTCCCCAGCTGAAGGGGTTGAGGTATTGGAGTTATGAACAACGCATTTGTCTACGAGGCTTTGCAAATTATTTGTATTCCAGTTATCACAAAATAAGGTGAATACATATTGAACAATAACATGGTTGTAAATACTAAATACTACTTTCTCTGCTAATATAATATGTAGTTGAACAAAACATGTTTTCATGGTTGAAAATATTATCTATTATTGATTATATTATAACTGCATCGTAAGTCTAGAGTATAATGAATCAAATAGGATAACCGGCTACTTTGAAAAACCCAATTTAAAATATTATTTTCTTTGTAAAGATTTCCAACAAAAGCAAACTGCAACAAATGTAATAAGACAAGGACTTACTTTATAGCAAAAGCTTAGAGTTTCTTGCAAAAGGAGCATAAGCCATTTCATTAATAACCTTAACTAGTCATATCTCTTGTCATGTATCAAGTCAAGTATTGAAACTCAGCATTATATTAACTAACAACAGTAAAATAACATGTATCAAGTCAAAAGATGAAAACCAAACGTTCAGATCCTACCGATCAGTAGTATTGAAAGGGATAAATTTCTAGCAGGTGCAAACCAGTTCCAGAGCGCACACTGTTTCGATTAACTTCATTTTAAATTTATTCTAGAGATGGCAAGATGGGTGTTGAGTCAAAAGGTGGTAGTCGATGTAGGTATGATTTCTATTCTGGAAAAGACCCACGCGTTCTGTACTTTATTCAACCAAGCTAAAGTTGACCTATACAAATAATTCTTTAAAAAATCTAGTTACAAATCGGTTTAAACAGCAAGCTTCAAAGTTTTTCCTTTATATTTAATAACGACCTGACCTGCATTTTAGACGATCGAAATGAGGTCGCGCGAATTATAGAACACGTTAATAGGCGTTAAAACAAAGGTATGAAATGCAGTTCTGTATAAAGTGTAATTTTAATAAATGGTACATTTTCTAAAAGCATTGCTAATTGCTAAAGAATAATTTTAGATAAGCACATGTTTTGGTGCGTAAAATAATTTTTATTCACTTTAAACTAATGTCATTAAAACATTGAATTTGAAGTAAAAACAATTGTTGTGAAATAATATAATTGAAAAGACTAGCATCTTACTTTAGTTTGAATTTTAAATTATTTATGTTTGAATTGAAAGTTATGAACTTTACTTACTTTTTACTAATAAGTACGGATATCACATCGACCTCAGTTTTATATTATTGGATAATTGAAAGAGGTGTGTACTAATATATCGTTATCATTCCTTTTTTTCAACTAGCTGTCTGGCCACACGCTGCTGTGGCTGTCTGGTTTCGAATTTCCATCTAAACAGAACTCAACAAGAACTAAAAAATACTGAGTCATTGTAAAAAATGTTTCTGAAAATTTCATTAAAATCGGTCCAGCCGTTTCAGTCTATCAAGGACATAAAGACAAATATCCATAAATGAATGTATAGAAACATGTATATATAGATGGTGATATATAAATTAGTACGATTAGGTACTTTTTGCATACAAATACACACAGATGTCACCTTTTTTTACCTAGCTTATTAATTCATTTGATTTCCAAGCTAATGGGCTAATAGACAGGCAAATCTAACAAGAGAAGTCACTAGACTAACGCTACCTCTGAGCTTCATTCATAAATTGTAACCAAAAGATAGATGGACTATACGTTACATTGTATCCAGCGCCTAACTCATTAATATTGATAGATTCACTTGAATAATTCTCAGGAGATGAAGCTCGATATGTCTCTTCATTCTTAAATATTCGACGATGCTATATGCGGTCTTAAAGTACCCAGTGCTTTCAGATCGCACATAAATTTGTTTTTTTTAAAATTAGCATGTGAAAGTAATTTCCATCGTCTTTTTAAACCAAGAATAGTCTTTTTATTTAACTATGTACCTGTAACCTGGTATCATGGTAAGCCATATGTGAACGACTACCGCCCTCGCCATCGATTAAGGAACGTTTGAAATAGGGGTTAAATTCTAATTAACTATGTAACATAACGTACTAGTAACATGGTTTACGTATTTTCTTCGTATGTTCTGCAATAACAGATGGCGCCACCTGATTTTACTCCGCCCTATGTTTTTGTAGTTGCATTAAAAGCCCCCATACAAACTGCTCGTTCGATCCAAGTCTATCATCTATGGTTGGATCAATCTCACGTCATCTATCCATCAGTTTCTATAGGATTAAAGTGCATTCTACACTATGTTATATCGAACCTGTAAACGTTGCATCTTCCGGTAAATCCATTCTTGGAATGATGTGAAGGACCCGTATTCGATACTTTCTGTATAAGTGACATAACATTACTTTCCTGTTATTTATACGTAATCTTATTAAGTGTTACAACTATTTTTCAGTTCTATCCATGGTCCAGAAAGAACTGAAAAATCTCAGTAATTGACTTGCGTTTTTATGAATATTCTCTGCTATTAACTTCATATTCAGGTAGTCGGAGTAAGTTGTTTAATCGTTGATTTTTGTTAAGTATGTATGGAGCATCGGGTGCAGCACCAAGAGAGGCCCGGGGGCAAACGAGGGAGCGGCCCGACGTTTTACCAGCGCCGGCGTCGCTCGAGCCCCCTTCGCCTGTCCCCCCTCGCCCTGGGAAGGACAGTGTCGCGAGGCTCACCCTCACCGGACTCTCGTATGTTGTTACCGTAAGTATTAACCCTTCACATCGATGAGCACCATTTGCACAAATAGTTGCTTAGAATTTTTCACATTTATTTTTGGATATTTTTTTGACTTTATAATAATTATACCTATGATTAGTATACTATTTTTTCCGTTATGAAATTAATCATGTAAGTTACATTTATTTTAGTGCTTGCTCTTTGGTATAGTGCGTTTGGAGATTAAATATATTGTATGATTCAATTTTCAATAGCCAATAACAATACTATTGATAATCCATATAGCTGTATGGATATGTCTTAAAAAAGGTTATTGCATGTTAAGTAAATTTGATAAGAAGTTTGATATATTATATTTCAATTTTGGAAAAATCAAAATGTTTTCGCTGTTCACCCCTTCTGCGCTCGCCCTTTTTTAACAATGACTTTGTAAAAGTCATTAGCGCTAACAGCACCTGACACTTTTCGATTTTTTTTTAAGAAAAATGCTCATCTGGTGATTTTCCACTGTGTTAATGTATTAAGATTTAAAAAAGAATTAAGTCTCATTATTATTATGGATTTATTATGTGCAAAGATATTAAGGTATCTCTTTTCCCAACAAAATACTCTAATGACTTTTGATACGTTTCATCGCGATATTTTCGCTAATATAAATTAAATAAATAAACATGTTATATCCGTAGATACTAAAATAATTCTTAATTTTGATTTAAATAAGTGATTGATTATCCAGGCCAAATTAGATAACCTATGTTCCGTATATGTAATTCGGGTAAAATGATATGAATCGGAAATTGAAATGATATTGGGTCTATAAATGAAGCTAACATTATATTATTTTGCAAATAAAACGAGCGAAAACACGACGTGTGTATTTTACTCGTTTAAATTTCTATTCGATTTCTCCAACAACGTTATGATAATGCTCCGGCATGTTTGAATCCAAATTCAGGACGTCTTTTATAGAACGTTGAACTAAACTAGTTAAATTGCTGAAAGGTTCCAATTCGCTTGAACGTTTATTCATGTAATGTTATCGATTCAAATGGTGACCATTTTGATGTTTCAAAGTGTGAGAAAAGCAACTCATTGAAAAAACATTAAACACTACTTAACGTAGGGAGATAGCTGGACTGACAGAGCTGCTTCAAGTCATATTGTCAAAATGTCAAGAAAATGATTAAATTTTAGCATGTTATTGCAGCTCACTAAACTGTGATCGATTAATTATTTGCATATTATATCTTTCAGTAACGAGTCATATTATTGCAGCTCATTAAAAGATGATTGATTTTTGTTTTGACTCATTTATTTCTTTACAAATTAATTGAAATTTTTTAATATTTTCAAAAAAAAAATTTAAACATAAAAAAATTGCCATATACGGAGAGGTGAGAGAGGACCCAAGCTCCCGGTGGTTAGGGCTACAGAAGGAGGAACCTCCTCACTATCCGTGCTTTCTCAAGCAACACTGCCTTCTGTATCCTACGCTTGATCAAGCAACTAGCCGATAGCCTCTTGAGATGTTGGACGAAGCTCTTCCCGATAAGACCATTAACCGATACAACGATTGGAACAATTATTGTTGAATCAATTTTAACATGGTGGTTATCTCATCTAAATATTTTGTTAATTTTTCTTTTTCAGCTCGTATGAGATTATCGTCATGTGGGACAGACATATCAATTTATTATTATCATATATCAGTAACGAGTAATAGATATGGATGGGACATACTTCAAAAAGCCCTGGCGCGCCGAGGTTTAATAATGGGATGACTACTGCAACCTAAATAGTATATCTGATGTTTAATGATCATGAAACCAGAGATGTTTTTAGTTTTCGCTTTATCATGTCTTATTATTTCAAACTGCTTGTACTTTTTATATAATTTTGTTCACATGGATGTTTTAGGAAGTATATCAGGGGGTCAGCTTTATTTAACTTTGAAAAAATTGTGTTCAAGGGATCGCGCATTTGTACTCGCCTGCCTGCTGCCTAAAGCTTTAGGCGCGTGTGCCGCGTAAACCATCAGAGATACACTAAAGCAATGTACTAAAGAAATGTAGATTTACAAAAATACTATAAAAAAGTCTACAATAATATGTCTCTATCTCTAATGGTTAACTTACAATAACTTTAAGATTTCAATTCCGGAAAAATTATGTGAATCACTTATACAGCTACTTACTGGCACAGGTAGTTATTTATATGATTACCTTAAAATTTGCTCAAATATATTCAAAACAAATGGGGTAATGTTTACGCCAGTTAACGAATACGCTCTTACCCTTAATAATTAATTCTCTTTCGCATGATCTTCAAAATATGCTAAAGATGAATTAGGTTACCATATTTATGTGCAGTAAATTATAAAAGCGATGTCTTTGGGATCGAGTCGAGCATTATGGCATCGTAAATAACATAGTTTGTGGTCGAGGCCACCCCAGAAAGGAACTGTACAAAATACTGCCTCTTTTCTTAAGAGCCTTAAAAATTAATTTACGGGAATGAAAATGTTTCAGTTAATTTATGGCTACCACGTTCGTATACATTTAGACGTAACAAAAAACAGAGTTATTTCTCTATTTTAGTATTATATTTTAGATTAGTTGTAGATTTTGGTCATTTCATTTGATGTGAAAAGCTTAATTCCTCGAGAAACAATAAAATTACTAAATCTCCTGCTACTAGCTTCTCCAAAGCCTAAAACCCAAAATCATTTTTATAGCTTTTTAAAATACAATAGTATCTTGAATATTAACTATATTTTACGAGTTATACTGTAACGTTTTATTAGAAGTAGATTTTGGATATGGAGTGGAACGAAATATTTTTATATTTGATTAAAAAATCCATTTTACCATATTTATAATCAGTCTCGAAGTTAAGAGACCTAAACACCGACTATTGTATTTTGCATGTCAGACAGTGAAAAACAGTTAACAAAATCCACCCACTGATTCAAGTCCCTAACTTCGTCATTAAGTTCTTGTCATTAAGCAGTAATACGGACTCTTGCTTAGTATAAGGGCACTTGCAAGACATTTTTGATTTTGATCTTTTCAAAGGCTTGTTAATTAATATATATGTTGCTCTTCAGGCGGTGACAAGACGATCGCGGCAGTCAACGTCGGCACAGTGGTCGCGATCGTTTCGAAGCGGTGCGCCCAGTCCGCACGACGACGCTGACGTGGACGACGTTTTCTTCGCGCCGCAATCGTTAACCTCACCTCTTAATCAGCAGCATCATGATGATGCTGACACCGTTGACGGACCCAAAGGGTTTGTAGAATTCACTATTGAGTATTAAATACTTCTAAGTTCTCGTCGCTTACCGGAACTGAACGGCGTACTTTTGTATTCTTATCGGCTTATAGCCGTAAAGTCTTTTATAGCGTTACTGCATGGGAGAAGCGATCACATCACTGAGGGTCCGAAATGTGGAGAATATAGCGCTGAATTTCCAGTCCTAGGTAGATATACTTCCTGTGGGGATGGAAACCGATTTAGGTAGTTTGTATTAAATAAAAATGATGGCATTATGCGCTTAGTTGTGTTGCAGGAAAGCTATGCACGACTCATATTAGAATTTTCACTTCTTTTCGCCTGCGAAAGTGCTACATGAGCACTATGAGTATTTAATCTAGCGATCCTGATTTTATCGAGTTATTACAAGCCTATATTTTGACTGGGTTTAGGATAAGAATGTGTACACTATGAGGTAAAAGATTAACAAAAAAAAACAGGTAATATGCCTTTGCTATCAAACCAAAGCGTTATTGATAGAATTTGGAATTTAGAATACTTTTGTACAATTCCTCGAGAACTAATGTATTATTGTTAAACGATAACGTAGGGAAACTTTTCGAATTGCGGCGAAACGGAACAATTTATATTTATTTATTATCTTAATTCTCAAGGTACATAAATGCTGATCATGATGATGCCACTGTCAAAATGAAGACTCTTATCGCGTTGTCTGATAAAATACTTGCCTAGATCTCGTCGTCGTATTTTTAATTAAAAAGCTTCCATCTTGAACTTATGAACCTTTGTAAAGTTAAAGTTTTTCATTTCCAAGAATATAGAGATTTATTTCTGCCTCCGTTTTATTTATTTTACTCTTTCAGCGACACAGTGCAATAAACCAGCAGTTTTATTTGTATAGAAAATAATACGTTTAAATATCTACAAATATCAATAATTTATTACGGTTGACAAACTCGTGTTATACTGAAGTTACTCAAAAAATAATACTGAAGTTATTAACGGATATTTCTTAGTATTGACTAACAATTCATTTTAAATGAGTTCCTTTGTATTTAGTCAGCTCATTCTATATCCGAAATTATAGATTGATCCGGAAATTGAACAATGGTAAAGCATTTTCACTAAATAGTCTTCGTCTCGTCATTGTATAAAAATAATGAAAGTTACAATATTCTTTTATATTATTATAAATAAATATTTTTCGGTTTTCAACATCATAGAGTAAATAATACAGTATTTAGCGTATGTTTGCTTATGACATGCTAAATCTATTTGTTACCATTATTTTTATGTTAACAGTAAATTTTTGATAAATACTTATTAAAAGGAAACATGAATCTTTAAATATATAATACAAATGTCAACTAAATTATAAGCTACGAGAAAGAATTAATAAAAATCGCAAAAAGAATTAGCTTAGCGATTCAACGCGGAAACGCTGCCAGCATTCTTGAGACCAGTCCACGTGGGCATGATTTGTATAGTACTAGCGTGGAGGTAATTTTAGATATAATTTATACATTTTAGATGTAAATAAAAAAAAATATATAGCTCCGAGTAATTTCAAATTACATACAATTATATATAATGGATTCGAGAAGGTTGGCTGTATTGCAGTGGCGTAATGAAACATTCAAAAAAAAAGAAAAGCAAAAGAAAAGAAGGCCAAAAAGAAACTAGGTCTCAAACTAAACTATTTAAAATGATTTATTACGTATTGTACAAGAAGCGCAGTAGAAGTTTAGAGGGGTCCGTGAGATCTAGGGGCACCGGGGCACTGCCCCGTCTAGTCTAGCCCTCAGATATAGCTGCGCCATTGCTATATTGTACAAAAAAGGGTAGATTTCGTTTAGTGCAGAAGTTTCAATCGCAATTAATATGTAAATAAAGGATGTTTGAACTGCTTGGCGGATTATTTAATTTATACCACAGCTCCTGTTGACCTTTTTGATTGTTTTATATTAGCGAAGCTATTGACAGTATTAAGAACTTGTTGTGTCTTTCATGAGGAGTATTTTTCTCAACAGACTGAGTAGGCGTCCCCCCTAGCTGACTAAAAGCAGTGATATTAACGTCGATAAAAGCTTTTTTATGGTACCGTTAAAAGATTCATAACAAGAAACTCCACCAGAACTACCACGATAGAAACACTTTTACATCCTTTGCACATTTATGTTTCGGAGCTTTAAGATGTGTGGGTTTGAATCGAATAACTGGGATTTAATAATATGGCTGGAAATAAATATTTTTAATGTTCGGCATAACTAATGGCTCATTTAAGAAAATCGTTTCACACAAATGATGTTATTAGAACTGTTTGCTTGTACCATCACATAGTTTTTACGGTCTTCTGACTCTACAGAAATTTGTTAACAACGCGTTGAGTAATATACCAAACTATCCAGTATGAACTATCCACTAACTAAATAACGGATTTTAGTACGTCATGCTTTTAATATCTGTTTAGCTCTTTGTTTCAGTTCATATTTTCATATTCTCAATATAGGAGTTACGATCGATCTGAAACTTAATATTTCAATGTGTATTAAACTTTATTTACTTTTGAATGATATCCGTACTAATATTATGAATATGAAATTCATTCTGTTTAACAGTTTCGGGTAAATATTGACGGAATTTGGAACAATAGAGACTTGTATACCAGGGTAACATATAAAAAATTAAAATTACTATTTGTTCATTGATAACAGAAAAAAACAACATATAACAGGGGATATTTTAACACTTAAGTTGATGTAAAAGTAGTAGTATACAGGAAGTCAGTGATCGAGCACAATCAATGTACAGACTAATATTGTAGCAATTTGAAATTTCTGCATAAAATATGGAGAGTAAAAAAGACATTATTTCTAAAGTGCCTTGCGATTTTCCATCCTTGTCTTGCCGCCATGCACTTTGTCAGATTGCCGATTAAAATTTGAATCGGCTAGCATAAACTCCAGTTTTCTTATGAAGTAAACAGTATGACAGTTTTTTTTAGTTAATTAACTTAACATTTTAACATTAAGTTTAACATTTAACATAGGTTTCTTCAAAGATTTTTGTGGGTTAGTGATTACAGTTCTGACCCTATTGCACAGATAGTTCTGATTTCGATGACATTCATTCGCATTTTGCCATCTCCTTAGATGGATTATCAGAATAGTTAATAATAATAGTAATATGTTAGTTCGCTACTGGCGAACTAACTATTACGTAGGTAAGCGGCTGGGATTGGTATTTCGGGATAGAGAACGGGGCGAGCTTCCCCATACACTCCAACACTAAAATCACAGGGTAACAATAATGGTTGTGTAGATTTGTGGAAATTATTGTTAGTTTTGAACACAACTGTTTAAAACTTAATTCTAACACTGTAACTTAAAGGTTTAATGATTTCATTCTTATTATAGAGCCCGTTCCCCCCTCGGGTCGTCGGGTGTGGAATACAGGAGACCAGAAAGGAGCGTGCAATGGGGAGCGGGGGGTATACGAATCCATACACCTATGCTCGAGCCATTAGCAGACAATTCAAATAGAAGGCAGTTCGGAATGGGCGTGGTTGGAAGATTTTTCAGGTAAATAAAAAAAAATCTGCCTATATTTATTCCGCAAAATTGTCGGGTTAGGAGGTTCTTACCCTAGACTCCATACTCCCATATTCGATACCTTCAATTATATTTCAATATATATGGCTATTAATTATCTATATTTAGTTTACAGAATAAGTATACCTAAGATTACGTATTATTATTGTATTTATTTTCATTACGTATTTTGTTCATTTATTTTTCTTAATCCTAACTTTTCAGATTATTAAATATGTTTAATGATAAAAAAAATTAATAATACTACTAAAAAACAATTAAAAATATTAAAAATTGTCGTACGCCAGAAGCGGGGCAATACCCAAGTTTCCGGTGGATAGGGCTCCCAGAGCGAGGAGCTTTCTCACAATACGTGGCATTTCGGCTAATATCGCCTTCTGTATCCGACTCTTAATCCAACTATTAAGCGAAAGCCTCTGGAGATGTTGTAAAAAAGTTAAAAAAACATTAAGATGTTGTTCGAGACTTTATTATTATTATTTTTAATTGTTTGTTTTCTGTATATTTTATTTTAGATATGTTATTGCATGCTTCTTTATTGTAGTATTTTATTGTACAATGTATATTTTTCCTCACAAGCCGAATCGGGTTACGGGTAATGTCTTCGTGGGTGAAGTTTTAATAAATAAATAAATGAGAAATTCTGGTATGGTTTGACGGACAGTAAACCGATGGACCAAAAGTGATGAAATTTGTTATAATGAAACCATATACGGCTAACATGTAACGAAAACTAGCGTTTTTATTTGGAGATTAAAAAACATCCATTACGGTATTATCCATTAACGGTAATTTAACGTTAAAGATGATGTGAAGTCGCGTTCCCGTAGAGTAAAGAGTCATATTTTGAACCCTAATGAGTTTTTTTTGATTTGGTGTAATCAAATAATAATAAACAAACTAATTGATTAAGATTAAAACATTTTTTTTAGTATGCGGTAAAATCATCCTTTAAAACCTTTATGGGTCAATTCAATGGCGACAAAGGCTTGTACATTTTCCGCAGTGAAACGAATAAAAATAGTAACAAGTATTGATTTTCATGTGAATATGTATGCAGCGAGGCCATTTAATATTCTCTTTACCTAGTTGTAAGCTACTTAAGCGATTGCATGATATGGTATCTAAAATGCAACTAAATTATGTAACTAATTCTTGTACAAGTGGCTTGAATAATGGATAAGTAATGGACTAAATCTATATACTTATGAGTTATATAAAGTAAATAAAGAAACGGCCATAACTAGCATACCTGGGCATGAGCCTCCTCTCTCCGTTTTTGGAGAGAAACAGTTTCAGCTAACTTACTAACTAACCCATTATGCTACTCCGATGCATATTGATAGGTTAAACATATCCTCAGAATTCTCTAAAGATATACAGATTTCTTGCTCCTTTTTTTTTTAGCTCCTTGGGTCGTTGGTTTGCATGCCACCGAGGGCCACTATTTCTATAAACAATTTTTTGGTTTTTTGAGTCTGCGAGTATTTATGAATTCAAGGATGTATTTAAAATTATATATGTATATATTTATTTATATTTACTAGTTATCTTTTACCCAACACCCAACACAAGTATTATATTGTTATTTACTTTAGGGACAGACGTGTGTGTAATTTTCCCATATATTTATTTATTATTATTTTATATAAGCTGTGATAGCCTAGCGGTGAGACCGTGCGACTCTTTAGAGACGACATAGGTTCAAACCCCGGGCAGGCACCAATGAGTTTTTCTATTAAAACTTATGTGTCTAATTGATAATTGCAATTTATCACACGCTTTTCGGTGAAGGAAAACATCGTGAGGAAACCTGCATATCTCTAGAGAATTCTACGGATATGTGTAACCTACCAATCCGCATTGGAGCAGCGTGGTAGGTCTTAGCTCCAATCCTTCTCTCCAAAAACGGAGAGAAGAGGCCTTAGCCCAGCAGTGGGCATAGTAACAGGCTGCTACTTTACTTTACTTTTTTTTTATTTTATATAAATTGGTACATGAGATATAGTAATAGTTGTAAAAATGAACATAATTATTAGGTTATATAATGATTTTAAACACAAAAAAAATTATTTCTGTACCAATGTTAAAATGAAAGCGGAATATAGGATAAAATGAAAGTAAACAAAATCGCTAAAATTCATGGTACAACATTAATTTATTCCTTTTAATTTCATCTTGTTCAAAATATTCGACGATACTCATGGGAATTAGAATATAAAAATCTGTTTTAAATTTCAGGACCTGCTACGTTTTCTTACGGAACAAAAGATACCGTAATATATTCTTTGAACAAGGATAAACTTTTGCTGTTATTTGCCAATTTTATAAATAATGAAAAGCTAAACTAACTTCAAAACAATGCTGCGCTTGTTTTAAAATTATACAGAAAATGTGGTTACGGTCAACTTTTGAGCTTTTCAATTGAGCTTTCAACAAAATTATCTTTGTTTTTCTAAAATACAGTGTTATTATGATTGCGTGATAGCTTGGAGTACTTTCCTTTTTTTTAATTGGAATAATTTTGCTAACAAATGAAGGCGTACTTAGTTTTTTTTACTTAATACTTAATACTAGTAGACTTAAATAGTATTTTGCTTTAGATTTTACGGTAATTTTGTTTTAATATGAACACAGAACAATGGCAGAATCTTTATTTTTCATATCAGTTCGTTTTAGATGTTCTTCTTAAACACTTCACTGCTTATATAAAATATGAAATTTAAAAATTTATATTCTTCCAATCATATTTAATTTTAATTTAATTAAAATAAATCAAACATTAATCAACTAGGTATGAAAGTAATGATATCATTACATTATTTTGTAATAATCCGCGATAAAAGAATATAAGTAGTGCTAAATGTATAGTTTAATGTTCATTTTCATACCTCATACATGCCGGCCGGGCCTTCGTAAAAATTGTGCGCTAGAAATGAATTAATTTTTTTTTCAGATGCGTTGTAGTATCTTTATTAAATTAATGTCGAGTTTTTTTATTTTGGAATATTATATAATCCATCGTGCCATAATGACATCTATCTTATTTTTCGTAATTTTCCAAGTTCTCATGGTTAAGATATATATAACCACTTAGTCACTTATTTATTTCATTTATTTAAGTTGTCATATCTAATGCTTAGAGACCGGCTATACTCATGTCGTATTTTATTGGATGAGCGTTACTAGTTTTAAGCCCATACGGGGCTTTTATTTATGATTCATATCATTAAAAAATGCCTTTGCAATGAACAATGAGCATACAAATATAGCAATTTGATAAATCTATATTATTGAAATTGCTTTTAGAGAAAAAGTACATAGAATTTAAAAGATAATCGTTTTGCTAAATGTTCACTAATAAATTTTGACACAGTCTTTATTTGGTTTACCAAAGTAACCACAGATAATACGAATTTATAATTTTAATGTAAACAACATAAGTGCTCCTGGTGATTAAAAGTTTCAAAAAGTATTAATTCTTAAGAATAAATATTCGTGCACTATAATTGCGACTTCTAGCTAGTTGCATGCTGTTTAATGGGGTGGATGATTGCACAATTAATGAAAACTCAGTTGTGCTTTGAGAGTTCGCAAAACCGAGTCACATAGAAAATTTAAATAATTCACAACCCATTAGGAGACGTATTTTTAATTGGAGTAACTTATTATTAAAGTCTTTGCAATTTTCAGTTTATCAAATCTTTATTTTAAGTCTACAAACGATAGGTTACTATATAAATTAAGAGTTTTGTATTTAAAGTTGTATATTATATTAGGTATTTCTTTTATTTATTTATTTCCGATAAAGTTGGTTACATATCAATTTCTTAACTAACTTAACTAAAATGCTAATTAAACAAGACTATACATAAAAGAGGAGAGAATTTTTTTTTTAATCCACACTAAGGTAAAACCTGTGCCGTGGATATTGACGGTTACGAGTATATAAACAACTATATAAACTTTTAACTAAATTCGTGTATAATAACGTACATGGAAGTAAGAGCGAGGTGTCCAGGCACAGTCTGCTGTGACTCAGTCTGATTTCGAATTCCCCTCGAAATAGAACTCAACAGTTTTAAAAATATGCTGCAGTCGCCACAGCCAAAACTTAACAGGATTATCCGCTGGATCATTCTAAAGATTGTTTGAAAATTTAATTAAAATCGGTCCAGCCGTTACAAAGGACATTCATTCAACATACAAACATTCATTTTTGTATATATAGATTTTGTTTTTTTGTCAATAATATTATTTACTTCTTTGCATAACATTGTCTATTGAAAATATTCTTGTGATGGTTACGATAATGTCAAATCCAAATCTTTATTAATTTATTGTGCATGCCGGCGTCAAACCCGGGCAGGCATCAATGAGTTTTTCTATTAAAACTCATGTGTCTAATTGATAATTGCAATTAATCACACGCTTTTCGGTGAAGGAAACATCGTGAGGAAACCTGCGTATCTCTAGAGAATTCTGGAGATACGTGTAACCTACCAATCCGCGTTGGACCAGTGTGGTAGGTCTTAGCTCCAACCCTTCTCTTCAGCAACGGAGAGAGGCGGCCTATACCCAGCAGTGGGATTGTTACAGGCCGCTACTTTTTTTTTACTTTATGAAATGTGTATCTTTATTAATATGAACATAAAAGGAGATTGAAATTTAAACGAAATCTGCTCCAATCCGCTTTTTTCAAATTTGTGCGCCCATTTTGTGTAGTTCAAAGACCCTTTGTAAATAAAAATCTCGGCTACATTGTATCTCTGAAAACTACCTTTTAAAAAAGTAAAAAGTGAGCTGTCGTTGTCTGCGGTCGGTGAATCATTTTGAGGATTACTCGTCGGACGTCGACTCGAGCTATCGATCCATGTCATAATTATTAAAGAGCATCCACAAAGAGCTTAGCAGTCCGTAGGAATACATTGACATTCGCATTACATTCGCATATTGCTGACTATGTTACGAGATTAGAACTTTTTAATTTTAGTATTGAAAAAGACGTCTTAACGTAGAAAGAATGTACGATGTGTGTGTATAATTTCCGACGTCGCAATGACTAATCAAAGTCATACATCAGCTCTCCACTACGCGTCGCCCTAAGCCGTGGTCCGGCCTCACAGGAGGCACCCTTAGGACGACGTTCCCCGACACTAGTAGAGCTTCTGAGCTCTACTAGATTTCGCAACCTTGATGATGCTCCTGCGCTCACCCGTCCCGCCCGGTGACGCTGTAAAAGCCGTTAGGGCTAACAGCATACAGTCAATTCGCAAAAAAAGTGTGTGTGTATGTACACGTGCAATATCAACATATAATAGCAACTGCACATTCGAAACAAATTTATTGCAACTGGCATTAACAAAATTGGGAACGATAGCGCAAAAAACCAATTGATGTTTGTAGGTCCTTTGTATTGGGAACACCTAAATACGGAATGGCAAAATAATTTTACTATTATAAACGTCTTTTACTGTCGAAGTACAATTTTATGTAAAAAATAAGTTTTTATGATAATATTCGGTCTATTGTATTTTTATGATTGCGATGTAACCTTCCAACAAGGTTACTTTATTATGATTGAAAATCTATTGCCCTCGTTTGTAATGCTTTACGAAATATTACGCGACGCGTCACGTATCGTTTTCATTTTCGTGTAATGAATTAGCGAATCAATTTTGAGGGAAGAATGAAGATGCAGCGTATATCGAAGGATGTTTTCCATAATATATAGTTAGTCTTGTTGAAAGAATATTATATGTATGGGGAAAATATATTATATATGATGTAATATAGTTCTAAAAATCGGTACTCTTTGTTTGCGTTCTATTGTAGTATGCAGGGACCCTGTCCCCGCCACCAGCAGCGTGGTGGAGAACTGTCAGGTTTTTAGTCGGTGCGTCCGACTTACCCGTCACTTGTCCCTTTCGAACAGTGACTAACAATAATGGTATTCCAATAATTATAATTCCTGACATAAGAAAAGTGATGAAGAGATAATATTTTCATGAATCGCTAAGATACAATGGAGCAACTTAAACAAAAGTTCGTAAAAACGATTATCTTCAAAATTTTTAAGTTCACCCAAAGAAATGGACGGTTTATAAAAACGACTTACAATACGAAAATCTGTTTTGAATTTTATAACCTTCTTCATTTTCTTTACCGCATGGAAGATATTAGGTATTCTTTAAACGCGGATAACTTTTGTTGTTGTTTGCGAGTTGTGTAAATAATGAAGTTTTTAAAGTTTGTCTTAATACAAAGTTACCAATCTGAGTAACAGCTGATCCAACAATGCGGATATAATATTCCTTATAATTATAAACAAAGTGTACTTCTTTGTTATTTAAAAATAACCTACATTTTGTGATATAGGTTATTATGTGATAATATATTTAAATTTATTATTTCTTATTATTATAGTACCCATATACTTTTAAGCATTCGAGAAGATCTTTTACCCAAAATCCCTCAATACCTGAAGATCTTTGAGAGTCTTTGTATAATACTTTGCCATGTTGAATATGTAAGCTGATTTTGGTAGTTTCCCTAGTCTGTTTTGGCCTTATAATTAAAAAAAATCTAATAGCCACTAACTAAGCTGTGTTTGGAGTAGTTTTTATAATTTAAAAATGAAGAGTTTTAATGTAGAACACAAAATACCAGCATAGCTCATTATGTCGTGAAATTGAACCGGCAAAGGCCAGTAAATATAGATTTGATTTTGATTGACAGATTGATTGATATTTGGTCTCATAGTGTTATATTACCGAACGTTTCACTAGAAAACATTGGTTGACTCTCTACTAGATGGAGAGCTGATAGAACGGTAACATGTCTATTTGATTAACCGCAGTCCACCGCTTGGATTCACATCCAAAGAAATTCCCTAAAGAGACCGATGTCAACGTGTTTAGGAGTATGAACTTTCTCAGTGGGTTTCGATTACATATCTCTATTCTAAGATATTTTTCGAATTCTAAAACTTATATTTACCGTTCTTGATCAACCTTAGCCATGAATATGTAACATAACATCTTCAATACTTATTATAAAACAAAGTCCCAAAAAGCTGTCTGTCTGTATGTAATCGATTTTCTCAAAATCTACTGAACGGATCTTTGCACAGTTTTCACCAAAAGACCATGCAATACTTCCGGATAGTTTAGGTAAATAGTATATATATCGGTATTATGTAAATTGCGTTGAACAGATCGAGCAGTCGTTGAAAAACTTGATTGCTCGGAGCTTTAGTCGCGTGCGCTACGTAAATCAGCAGAGATACGCTAAAGTAATGTAGAAGAGAATTGAAGATCTATAAAACTACTACAAAAAAATTCGCAATAGCATGTATCTATCTCTTATGGTTAACTCAAAATAACTACTTTTATGTTTAAAATTTGAATTCTAGAAAAAATTAGTGACATGCAGATTTCCACGCGGGCGAAGCCGCTGGCACAGCTAGTTTTATAATAAAAGAACTTTGGCAAAGCTTTGAACCGCATATAATTCACCTGTCTCAATATATTACCCTGCTTACCAGAAATTCTCATTTTAACTTGCTGTAATGGGTTTTTTTAATTAATACCTCATGAACATGACATTGGGTGTTATTTATGAGTTATTAAATTTGCTATTTTCTCTTAGAAAAAATAAATACGTTTATATTTACAATGATAATGCTTTATGTTAATTTTGGTTAAAAATATTAAAACTTTTGGTTCATTGGCTATAATTTATAGAATTACGCGTTACTTTGCGGCGATCCATAATACAAAAGTGATGATGCTTCGGTTCCGGGGCGAAACGATTGTTGAGTTTGTGATAGTGAACGTGTGTAGTGCATGTGTATTGTGTTGGCAGTCGTGGAGGTTTGTGCATGTGTTTTTACGAATCCTGCTTGTAACTGGTATGAAAAAACGGATAGTCCACCATACATTTAGCACTATATATATTTTCTATTCACTGTATCGCGGATTATATCAAGATAATTTTATGATTACTTTTCATTGACTATATAGCTAATCATTGTATATTTGATTTTATTTATTGTTGTTCTTTAATATTTCCGAATACCAATTTAGTTATCACACTCATATTTATATATTTAGATATCATATTATTCCATATTATTTTTGTAGAAAAACAGCGTTACAAATATTTTGTGATGCTCCCGTTGTTTTTAGCATAAATCTTAAACTAAAATAGTTTTACCTATTCCTATTTTCGCCTAGATGTCATCATATCTCATATTATCATTGTAGTTTTTCTATTTATAATGTGGATGTTGTTTATGAACTTTTATGAGAAGTCATTTAAAGTAGCCTGCCCCTATTCTACTGCTTTGAATTCTCTAGGAAAACTTTCCAATACGGACACGTCTCTGGAATTCATTATGGTAACATCATGATGTTTCGTGATGATGAAATGATGAAAAGATGAGGAAATCTTACGAAGAAAACTCATATTGCCTGCCCGGAAATTAAACCCTCGAACCTTTAGTTAAAGTCATACTTTCTTACCGTTTAGAAATTCTCGTTTTTATACGTAACTGCCAGGTATACTTATTACGTATTCTTTGAGTATAATTCCATGTAAATTACTGATTTGAATTTTTTTCGTTATATTCGTAAAATGTTCTTACGTAATTTATAAATTTACAGAATTTGAGAATCCTCTTTTCGGATTCGAAAGAGAATTCGTATTTCTCTTCGTAATTTAAGTAAGAGCTGAATTTATAGTGAATCATTTACATGCTTTCATTAAATAAGAAGATCAACTGCCAAATTTTCCTTTTTAAGAAGATAGAGTGAATGAACTCTAAATCAATAACGGAAGTAAATAGTCACATGGTTGTTTTTGCACATTCAAAAAGATCGTCTAAATATTGGGCTTCTATCAAATAACTGACTTCGGTCAATGTTGAAAAACACATAATCTAAAAGTAAAGTAACGGCTTGTTAATATCCCGCAGTTGGGAACAAGCCTCCTCTCTCCGATTTGATTTTAGAGTCTGTTGTTTAACAATCTATTTTTAAATTTAAACTTCTAGTGTGCTATACTATACTATACGGATATTTCTTTATTATTCTTTTACAGGCGATCACTTCGCAAGTCAGTAACACATCAAGAAGAAGTGGCCCGTCAATTAGATGAGCTAGCAGACTACAGACCTTATTTTACGTGGTGGGTCAGTACGGTACAAACCTTGGTGCTCCTTTTGTCCTTACTGTGCTACGGTTTTGGACCTGTTGGCTTTGGAAGGCATACACATTCCAGCCAAGTTCTTGTGAAGAGTCTTAGTTTACAGCAGGTAAATTATAAATTAATACTTTCGACATTCGTTCTACAAAAATTTCCTTTTACCAAGCTACATATAACCAAATGCTATCAAAGGGTTCTTAAATAATACCGATAGCTGCTTTTATTATTGACTGGCCGAATTTAGGTGCAAAAAATATTTATTATTTATCGTCTAAAATAGTATAATAAAATGTTCAAGTGGATAAGAATTTTCAATACCAACTCCAGACATAAATCAGACATTTAAGTAACTCAAAACAATAAATATCTATTTGCTCTCGAAACATTATAAAACACTGAAATTTTGCAAATTGTTACTTTTGACGTTTCCAACTCAAAAGGTCGCCGACCCCTGATTTAGCATTAACAGCCGCGTATTATGTCACTACATTATGAAGTCATGCTAAACTATCGCATTATTAATGTAAGATACATCATATGAAAGCTACATCCTAACTTTGTTAGAACCAAAATCATGTAGGTACAAAAACTTATATGCACCACACGGGATCACTGAAACTCAGAACACCTTTCTTGGTATAGTTTTAAATGGCTCACGTGACAACGTAAAGCTTTTAGGCGAAACACATTACTGCATTTAATGTTTGAACACCTGGGAAAGCGACCGTGGGTGTTATAGATTAAAAAGAGTATTTCTATTAAACATAACTTATAAACGAATTGAGCAAATAAGTGTGTCTAAACTAAAAACATCAAATATTATTATAACGAATAAAACTACTTACTACAACGAACAAATAATTTTTGTCGTGATAAGGTAGCCGGCTGCATAGAATAGACCACCCTCATTTCTTACCGAGGTGTCGTAAAAGGCGACTAACGAAAGTTGACGTCAGGCAGGCGGCCGGTCGTAAAATACGCAGCCAAATCATGTGACAACATGTTTGTAACATGTTGTGCCGACCCCACTTAGAGTGGGATAAGGGCAGGAGAATGATGATGAGCATTCAAATCGGGGTTTTTAATTCAGGGGTTGATTGTAAAAATCATATACCTATGATGAATATGGTGTACCCATCATATTCATAAAATTGCATTCATTAATTGCCATTGATTCTCAGTCTTATTGATTATGAGTTTATAAGTTAATATAAAGTTGTAATAATGTTTTTTGAAACATCGGAGTTTTTGAAAAACATTTAACTTCGGTAGCAGATTGTATTAAATACACTTCATAAGAAGTTTTAAAATCTTAAGCATATATTAAGTTTGAAGTCATAATAGTTGGACTAGCTAAGGCAAAAGCTCGAGAGCGAATCTTAGTAAAGTTCAGTACACAGTTGTATCAGTTACATAACTATAGATCATTTATAATGTTTAAACAATCAATATTTGAAGCTTTTATGTTAAAAGATATATAAATCTGTTTATAATGAACGTCAAACTCACGTTTAGATAAAATCTTACATTACTTTAGGTCAACAATTTTTTACTACATTGCAAAACAAATTACATGATACATAACTTTATATGGATAAGGATCTTAGGTAATAATTTAATTTAAATAAAAATTCAGTAGCAAACGATTTTAAAAATTTCTTAAATAATATTTTTAAATATTTTTGATGATTTTGAGGCTGAATATAGAAAAAAAATCTACGACGAAAATTTTCAAAATATTTTGAGCTGTAAATAACGTACTAATAGCTAGTTTATAAATGTCTTTGTTTTATATTACATAAAAAAACAGTAAACAATTTTTATTCATGCCATATTATGATAATATTAACTAGTTAATACGGAATAAGCTACTTAAATGAAAAGCTTATTAAAACGGAAATGGCTTTATTTAATTCATGTTGGAAAAAAGCGAAAAAGCAATATAATTTTTGATTTGGAAACATTTGTAGTGCTGAAGATCAGCATAGGCTATGAATATGAATACCAAGGTACTGAAATATATCCAGAAATTAGCGGGCAGAATTCGAAAGCTTTGACTCGATTAAAAGTTATGAGTATTTAAAAGTAATAGAGATTAATAATCACACATTCTACTATACATTCCACTGGTTTACTCATATAAATGCACCAATATCACATAGATCACAAAATGTGTCATATGCCTATTTTGCAGCAGCAAGGTAGTCTATCGTCATTCTTAAACGAAAATAGGCTTCTGTAAGTTAAATCTGCACAGTATGATTTCTCCTCCTTCTTGAGTCATGTGCTTACTCCTGAGCATTATAAGGTCCCATTCCTTTCTGTTGTAGACTGACTACTTCACTTTTCCCAGTTAGCAGCCAGCAGCGCTGTATAAAGCGACGCTGGTATTATGTCCAGATGTCCAGATTTAGACATCTGATCCGTCCATATTCAAGCTCCGATCCCTGTAACTCTTCCCGGCTACTTTCCCAAGAACCATGAGTTTCTCTAGCTTACCGCAGACATATACTTGATAGTCTTTCTCTCACCTTCAGCTCACTGAATATGGAGACGTTTTTTCTAAAGGCAACACACGCTGCCAGCAAGACATTTCTTTTCTTACAAGATCCTGGACTGAGGGCCATATAGAAAGATCAGGAAGACTAGGGTTCTTACATTGTTATTTTTATCATATAGTATGCTTAGCATGCAATGATATATTGATTTGTAACTGTTATTTTAAGACGGCCTACATTTTGAAATAAATATTTCGATTCTTCTTTTGTGGGACTTATTATTAGTTCACAATTTCTCCTTGAACATGTTTAACATTGTAACGGTTACATATGTATGTTATCGAACAATTAACCTAATTAATTTTAACCATTTTGCATTTGATTATCATTTAATTATCATTAAAAAAAGTCGATTACAGTCTTTACTGTATTTAAATTGTAAATACAATTGCGAACTATTACATTTCTGAGTGGAATATTAGCAACAAAAACTCTGTTCTAACGTCAATTGTTAAATTAATTCTTTACAAAGTGGGTAAAATAAAAGAAAAACAATTCTGCTCACTGTCAATCCGTTGTTTAAAGGCTAGGCTGTACGCTATAGATTTCAAATTAATGTCAACTAGTGAGAAAGAAGTCAAGCATTAATCGGGCATCTATAACGCTTACTTAGACTCCATAGTCCATGGCAACAACCTCGAATAAGAGTAGATTAGATAGACAAATGGAAATATTATTGCATACACTTACATTAAAACATTTAAAAAATATAGTTACTGATGTACAAAGAGTGGCATATAAATACACACATATGTATAATATAAATTAGAGTAGTAATACTTAATGGGTCGAGGTAAAATACGCTTTTTTTACATTATACAAATACATCAGTTTAAAAAAAAAGGTTATGGGATGGATACAGAATGCCTGCTATGCTGTAGAGATATTACTTAGATGACAAGAAGGCGTGGATATACTACTCTTCGACCATGTATAAGACAGTAATGACTTAAAGCAACTAGTTATAAGAATTATTTTAAAAATACCAACCGCCGAGTTTCTTTCTGGCTCTTTTCGATTGGAACAGTTTTCTGTACCATAAGTAGAGTTGAATATTCAAAAGCATTGGATCGCAAGTTTATTTGAAAAAAAAAACATTTTTAAATTTAGCTTTGAATCGATTAGTAACATACCTATTGTTAGTTTACGAAAACGTAGAACAACAAGTTTAAATTTACTCTTTTTAGTTTTTTTATTTCAACACGAAAAAACTACTTTATTGAACTATTTTATTTGCCTTAGTCTCTTTCTCCTTCAAAGTGAGATAATTGCATGATACACACTATTAGATAAGTATCTTTAAAATTTTTTACTTTGTATGGTACTGTGAGGCGTAACTTCAGCGAATTATTTCCTTTTTGCTTATTAAGAAAGACTGATCATTTAGTAGCGGGTTGATTAACACTATTTATTCCATCTCCGGTGTAAGATCAAATTCAGTGGTATATAATAAATTATTTTGGCTGTGTTTTCGCAGGTCGAATGGGAAGAACCAGCGTCGTTCTGGTTAGGACCTAGAGCGGCGGACCTTATACATTTAGGAGCTAAATTTGCACCGTGTATGAGAAGGGACGCGAGGATAGCCAGAGCGATAGCAGCATCCGCAAGAAGAGAACGGGATACAGCTTGCTGCATACGAAATGATGATTCAGGCTGTGTCCAGTCTTCTAAGGCGGATTGTTCGGTATGTTTTTGAAAACTCATCTATAACCAACAATAAAACTCAGACAATTGCAGCACTTGCAGGAGCTGTTGTAATTTCCTTTATAATAACTGTTTCCAAAGTAAGCAGTTAAGCAAAGTAAGCAAACTGGTAAATTTTATAGACATATATAATTTCAAATATACACTTAAATACATCTATACAGCCAGACCCGAAGAACCAATATTGTTTTATATGCCCTTTGCGTGGCCCTTAGTGACAATCGAATCCGAGACCTGCGGAGCTTAGACAGAGTCAGAGTCACTTAGGCAGAGTCACTTCCACCTTCGCCAACAAGACAGTCTGTTATTAATTTTAGTTCACTATATATATAATAAATATATATATGGGACACTTACACACATGGTCGTCCATCCCCAAATTAAATAACATAATACTTGTGTTATGGGTGACAGACAATCGGTAAATATACACATATATAATTTTAAATACATACTTAAATAAAAATACACACCCAGACTCGAAGAACCAACAAATTGTTTATAGAAAATGTTGGCCCTCTGTGGGAAACGAACCCGCGAGCCGCGGAGCTGAAGGTGGGGTCACTACCCGTTGCACCAACGGGCCAGTCAGTAGTGACGAACGGTTTATCTAAGGGTTGCAATAGGTGTTCATATTAAATATATTTTTTTGAGTTAAAAACATGGAAAGTCGCCTCTTAAGTGTGAAAGAAAATCTGTGTAACGAAATATTGATATGGACTTATACTTACAAGACATTTAAATAAACTATGCGCCAGGATAGAAAATATCTTATTATCGAAAAAAAAATTGTGAATACATATGTGCTGTGTAAATTTAGACTTAGTTCGATGTCATTAACATTAGACTTTACACAGTAGTTGGTAAGAAAAGGCTCTTTAGTGTAGTGCTAGCATAATTTTATGACGTCGTATTTTCTAACTTAGGTGATATACTACCAGTTTTTACACGGAGCTACTATCGTGTGGCCTTGAAGAACTATTAGGGATGTAGTAATGGCGCGAGCTTAGAGTAAAATTATATCTTACTTTCAACAATTATTGTTACATGAAGTTATAAAACAAAATAACTTTTACCGATTGTATAACAAAAAATCACATTTCATGATAAAAGTACATATAACATTAATTTTTCATGCAAACTACAGATAAGAGGATTAGTATCAAAGGTAAGTAAGCTTTTAAGTACTAAAGCGTTAGTCCTAATTCAAATTTTACGGCATGTAAACATAGCAATACGAAAACTGATATTTATATAAACTTTGTTAATTCAAATACAAATTCAAAATATCCTTTAAACAAGTGCTTTCTAATCGTCAACTCTACTGCTGGTTCGGAAAGCTGATCCTACTGTGTAGAGCTAGCAAAAAACTCGGCTCGGTCGCTCTCTTCAAAATAATTCTTATAAATAGTTACATTCAGTCATTACTGTCTTGTACAGGATCGAAGAGTGGCTATATCCACGCATTTTTATCATCTATATAATCCTAACAGTATAGTAGGTTTTTTTAGTATCAGTCACCTTTTAACATTTTTTATAAACTGATGTAATGGAAAATCTAAAATTGATTGCATAATTTTATTATATAATCTAGTTCTGTTTATTTTTATGTACAAAAATTAAATTGCCATAAATATAATGTGAAGCAAATAATGTATATATGTTTTTCATAGATTTATTAAAATATCTGTCATTATATCGAAATTATGGAATTAGCAATTGAATTTTTATCAATGTTCTTTCGAATATCTTTTTATATAGAAGATGGAAACAAATATTGTTGAACGATTTGAACAAAAATGAGGATTTGGAAGAGACCAAAGAGGATGTCATTATATGGGATGTACAAGTAGATAATGTGAATTTATATATTAAATTTTTATAGGAATTTGTGCGGTTTCCTTATATTTTACATACTATGTGCCTTTATATAATATATTTCATGATCAGAGCAGAACAGATTACGCAACCTATATGAAATAGGGCACTTTTACTAAAGTAATGATAAAATTTTTTTTCTATAATCTATGTTTGCGCAAATGTGTTATTCCGCAAAGTAACGCCTACTTCTATAAATTATGGGCACTTGTAATAATAAATCTATAATTTAAATTATTTATGATATCTATACTCCATATATATTTTATATAATATAAATATTTTAACGATAATGTTTCATAAAGAAATAAGGTCAAACGTTGCACTAACTGACTTTAATTAAAACTGATTTCGAAAATAGTTGGTTCTGAGTTCCTAATTTTTCCGAACAGGACAATATAGCTTTTAAATACGCAACCCTTGGAATTTTATTTCATTTTTCCCTTTTTTCAAACGGTACATTTTAGAAATCATTAGTAAGTACACAACATTTAACCATGTAGTTTATAAGTTTACATCACTTACTCCAATTATTTTCATTTTAAAATTTCACCTCCACACCCAATGTCTAGCGTGACCTCGAATTTTATAAATATTAGCGCTTATTTTTAAATAGTCAAATTTACTACGTAAACCTACTGTAGAGTATTGCGTGCTAAATTGTAAAAGTCTTACAGGATTATCTAATTTTCAAATTACTTGTGTACGCAATATTCGTTTATGTATTTTTAGTCGTAAGAGACGATTTTCAACGTTACAATAGCACATTACAGGTATTTTATGCATAGCTATTCATGTACATTATAGCTTTTCATGTTTAGCGAAAGCCTGCTTTTAATAGTATGCCATGGACTTTATGCTACATGACTAATACTATGTAAATGTATAAATTTACATTGATAATTAGATGTTGGTGCAAAGCGGAGAGAGTGGAGAGCAAAGCTAATAATAGCTCAACACACTCTCGAATTAAGTTGTTAACTCTCACGTAAAAATAGAAAAATGGTCAAATTATTTTTAACTAGAATTTTCTATTTATCTTAGCAGTTGTTACAAATTAACGGCTGTCTAATTCTAATCTGATAGTAATAAACAAGAAGTAATGATGATTATTATATAATGATTTTCATTATATATTAAACAATATGGCGAGCCGATAGACAAAGATAAAAATATCATATTACAACTTGGTTTACTAGATTTTTACGCAAACATTATGCATGTTTCTTATTTCATTTCGTGATTTGGATTATTTACCAGTTTCGAAATAAATCCAGTAAATAATTAATATAATATGTTCCCAATGTTTTTTATATTTGCAACAAAAATGTACAAGTTATGTTTATCTTAAATTACTAACACGTTAGTACTATACTAATAATGCCCACGGGGAATGATCCCAAGAATGCTGGCAGCGTTTCCGCGTTGAATCGCTATGCTGATTCTCTGTGCGAAAAAGGAGCTAGCCCTCTTGTCCCCGTTTATAAATATATTTTTTTGTATATTTCAGAATACAATATCAACGTGGAAAAAATGGTCTTCAGGTGAATCCGGTCCAGGCGGTCGAATATCGGGTTCGGTTTGTGGACTTGATCCTAAGTAAGCAATCCATACTGAAATATAACACTTCAAATACGAAAGTCTATCTGTCTGTATCTTATCTCTCACGATTTATTCTCTGATGATAATTATTACAATTAAAGCTTATGATACATAAGTTTCTATTGTAACATATAGGATAAGATTTTCGTATTTTTCCGTAGTGAAAGAGAATACAGATGTAATGTACATAAATGAGGGTGTTTTAACGCTTAAGTTAACGCATACCAAGTAGCAGGTAAAAATAGTTTAGCATAATCAAAAGCGAAATAGAATTTTCTTTCAATTTTCCTAAAAAAAACATAAGTTTATATACTAGGGCAAATATTAGTAATTAGAAAATATCGCTATTCTCTATCTCACAACTCCAAATTAATAGTTGTAGACCCTTCAATCAGGTGTTCCACTTTATCTAACAGACTATTAATAATTTATTAATATTTAGCTAATCGAGCTGGCTTCACCCATGTGTAAATCATTGTGCCACAAAATGTACTATTCACCTAAATCTTCCTCAAGAATTTCTCTATCTTCTAGTAAAACCCCTACAAAAATCAGTTCAGTACTTTCTAACAAAATCGATCACATAGAGACAGACAGCTCTTGGGGACTTTGTTTTATAATATGTTACTTTTTTTATAGATTTTGCGAAGCGCCACGATCAATAGCACCTCACGAATGGCCGGACGACATTACAAAATGGCCGATCTGTCGCAAGTCAGTTCTAGACGGTTCCGCCGCTGCTGGCCGAGCTGGGCATGCTGCAGAGCATATGGCATGTGAAGTCATCGGCCATCCGTGTTGTATAGGGGTCCATGGTCAGTGCGTCATCACTACGAGGGAGCACTGTGATTTTGTTAAGGGTTATTTTCATGAAGAAGCTTCGTTGTGTTCACAAGTAAGTTAGTGCTCTTTTATAAAATAATAAGAAAAAAATAAAATCTATATATAGTTAATGTATAAGACCCGGCTATACTCAGTCTTGTTATATAAGACGGTATATGAAGAGCTCATGAACAAAAGCTCCGGGGGGTGGGGCCGGTGGGCTTCTTTAGTCGGGTCCACCTGATGTGATTATACTTGAGTATAGCCGGGTTCTAAACCATTAACTATGAATACCATTCGCGATAGTTTAAATTCAAAAAAATCCATAGATTATCACAATAAACACACTAATATTATAAATGTGGAAGTCTGAGTGTCAGTACGTCATTATGCTTCCACGGCTAATAGGCTGGGGCAATATTGATTAAATTTGAAACAATTGAAGCATATCTTAGGTTAACATATAGGATAAAAAAGATCTTGTTTTGCCTGAGAAATAAAAAAAATTAGTAAAGTATATGGTTGAAGGAAATTAAAACACAAACTCGATGTAAGCGAAGTCGCAGGTGGCACGAGTATGTTAAAACTATGAGGATGATAACTGCTCTGTGTAACAAACCATTACTATTCAATGTTAAGTTATTGTCAGGTAAATAACCCTGTTTACAATTTGATTTCATTTTGGGAACTCGTGTTTAAGAAACAGCAACGAATTCAACGCGCAATGAATGTTTATACAAGCAGCTAAATCGATATAACTAGTCTTTGTAATTGTACTTGCCTAGCTTTTATTCGTCGTAGTGTTTATTTTAAACCATTAGAGCATAGATAACGCTTGTTCATTATGTAAGTCTTAATTACTGAAAAGTTTATGTGGTAACACAGTTACTGAAGGTTATATAATTGATAAAAAACTAGAATTTATATAATTGTGTAGCGAGTCAAGTTATATTTTATACAAATCGTTTTTGATAAGTGCAATCGACGAGCCGAGTTTTCGTTGCTGATAATTTTCCGCATAAAACCAATGTTTCAGTAGTGTCTTCACTTGACAAAGATATGGCAAAAAAACCGTCCTTGTAGGTCCTTGTAGGACCTTTGAATAAACACTTTCCATAAGTGTTACTGATATTTCAAAGAATCTTCTTCCTTTTACTTTCTTCAGTAACTAACTTTCCTATACCTTGAACACGTCTTTTTTCTTAGTTTACAATGGTTTATGAAGCGGTACATTTCTATTTTTTATGGAATCTATGTTATTGTGACTGAATTGGTTAGCTATTTAACGATTAATCTATTCTTTGTCTTTTAAGTTAGTCTTTTTAACCCGATAAGAAAATGAACGTCATACCGTACTTTGTGGTATGTATTTTTGTACAGCTTTTTAGAATCTCTCCGATTAAAACGCTACTCTTACTCTATCCATATTTTTATTATTCTTATTTATGTGTACAATTTGGTTTTTGTTTTAAATACTAATAATACTAACACTAATAATACTGTGTTGCAGGTGTCTTGTTTAGATGACGTTTGCGGAATGCTGCCGTTTATGCGGCGTCGTCGACCAGACCAGCTGTATCGAGCTTGGACTTCGTTATTTGTGCATGCGGGTCTCTTGCATTTGGCAGCCACATTAGCACTTCAGTGGCTCTTTATGAGGGACCTTGAAAAGATGGCAGGCCCAGTAAGAATGGCTTCCATATACCTCGGCAGCGGGGTTGCTGGCAACATGGCGTCATCTATATTTGAACCGTATAGAGCTGAGGTAATTACGTCGAAGTTTGCGATTTCGATTGCCAAGAATCTTTTAATAGATGATTCTTTCTGGAATCATCTATAAAAAGATGATTTTTATGATTCCAGCCTCGTATTTATTAACACGAAAAAGCCTTCCTTCTAGCTATAATAATAATAATAAGGGTAACTTTGAAACTAGGTGACAAACCAAATACCCAAACGTATTCTGGGTAAAATAATATCGAGTTCATTGATATTTGCTATTTAAATAAATATCCTTGGCTTATAAAACCCCTTAGGCCTGACCCCCCCCCCCGCGGCTATAACTATTAACTTTGCCGTCGTATCAAGACATTTTTTTCATATTCCAACAAGCTATTTCATAAGTAGGTATTGCTTACAGTATGGTTTTAGTTACGGCCTTCTTAGCAGAACACTCAATGTTTTCAATGCCTGTATGCTGGCTGGCCGCTTCTGTCATATCATTGTTGTACTATAATGGTCCAAGACGATGCTCTTAGGAGTGCCGTGGCGCCCCCTGAGACGGCGGCGCCCGTGTGCATTGCATACCTTGCACTATAGGTTAAGCCGCTTGTATTATTCTACAACATTTTTTAGAGTTTTAATCGTAAGATATTTATTGTTTTATCTTATTCAATGATTTATTAGTAAATATTAAAACTTAAAATATTTTGTACTATTAGTAACAAAATCAATTTGTTTCAGGTTGGACCAGCAGGATCGCACTTCGGTTTGCTAGCGTGTTTAATAGTAGAAGTTATTGGTGCCTGGCCGCTGTTGAGGCATCCTCGACGAGCCCTCTTAAAACTTGTAGGAATAGCAATAGCGCTTTTCCTCTTAGGCCTTTTGCCTTGGATTGACAATTTCGCTCATGTGTTCGGATTCGTCTTTGGTTTTCTACTCGCGTACGCGTTGTTGCCGTTCATAACATTCGGGCCCTATGAAAGGCGGAGAAAGATTGTTTTAGTGTGGGTGTGTTTAATTTCGGCCGCGGCATTGTTGTGTGCGTTGATCGCGTTGTTCTATGCGGCGCCGGCGTACGAGTGTACGGCGTGCGCTTACTTCACGTGTTTACCTTTCGCGCCGGACATGTGTGCGTCACAGGACGTGCGGGTGCGGCAGTTGGACGGCGTATGACGGCGCGCGGCCCGGGCGCCCCCGCCGCCGCCGCCCCCCTGCCCTGCGCTTTTCACGCGCCCCCCAAAATTTCAGACATGTCGCCGCGCCGCGCAATAAGCTGCATTCGATCAGTTTTGACTTCATATAAGTAGTAGTAGCAGCCTGTTAGAATCCCACTGCTGGGCATAGGCCTCCTCTCTCCGTTTCTGGAGAGAAGGGTTGGAGCTAAGACCTACCACGCTGCTCCAATGCGTATTGGTAGGTTTCACAAATCTCCAGAATTCTCTAGAAATATGCAGGCTTCCTCACGATGTTTTCCTTCACCGAAAAGCGTGTGATAAATTGCAATTATCAATTAGACACGTGAGTTTTAATAGAAAAACTCATTGGTGCCTGCCCGGGTTTGAACTCGTGTTCCCCTCGAAAGAGTCGCACGGTCTCACCGCTGGGCTATCACAGCTCTGACTTCATATAGGCGAACTTAATTACGAAATATATTTAGTACGAATCCTAGGACTTGCTTAATAACTATGCCAATGTGAATGGTTCGGCTAAGTGAGATCCATGTTGTCATAAAAGTCTATCGCTTGCTTTGAGCCAATATTACCCTAGCGAAGTCAGATGTCTCTCATCTACATTAACCCAACCAAGTCGCAATGGCAAAGTATTAGGTCCTTACATATGATATTGGCGTTTTGTCGTACTGGCCACTTTGATCTCAAATATTACCTTTATGGTTAGGAATTCCAAATTCAAATTCATACAGCTATTTACTCATGCATTTGTGTTTCAAACCCCCTAATTCATTTGTTTTTTCTTCTTTTGTTTTTTTCTTTGTGTCACTCTGTTTACAAAATGGAAAACATGAAATATCGCGTTATTTACGAGTATGAGTTCCACCGTGGCACCAGTGCTGCAGAAACGAAGGATTAATGATGTGTATGATGACGGTGTCGCAAAAGAACACACAGTGCGTTTTTGGTTCCAACGTTTTCGTTCTGGAAATTTAGAAAAGCTAGCTGCTAAACAACCGAGGCTGATCAATCGCTCTAGGCCACTGCTGCTTCAGGACAACGCTAGACCACACACTGCACAACAGACGGCTACCAAATCAGAGGAGCTTCAATTAGAATGTCTTAGACATCCACCGTACTCTCCGGACCTTGCTCCAACAGATTACCATTTTTTTCGCAATTTGGATAACTACTTGCAAGGAGAAAAATTCAACTCCGATGGGGCAGTCCAAACCGCCTTTAAAGATTTTATTGATTCCCGCCCGAATGGTTTTTTTAGTAAGGGGATCAATGAACTACCTATGAGATGGCAAAAGTGCATACATAGCAATGGTACATACTTTGATTAAT
This sequence comes from Morpho deidamia, assembly GCA_947086505.1. NCBI lineage: Eukaryota > Metazoa > Arthropoda > Insecta > Lepidoptera > Nymphalidae > Morpho > Morpho deidamia. Next base: position 7,675,925 of record CAMTZC010000007.1, on the reverse strand, counting down.
TAAATATATTTCATTAAAAAAAAACGACTTTAGGTTCCTCCCATAGAAAACGCCAATTTCATATGTAAGGACCTAATATTACCAAGTGTATTAAATTTGAAGTTGGTTATTTGTAAATTATGTGTCAAATTTAGTTTGTTTAATGCATGTAACTTTAGAAGCTTAGAAAAAGGAAGGGCAAAACTGATCGTGGTGTGATACTTTCACTGCCATGCCATGCCGTCGTCTTGTGACTTCACAGTATTATAACGCTCAGTGTATGTCAATGCTCAAACAATCTTGTTCGACTGCAGTGATAACATAAATGTCTATCAAGGAAGTTGAATGCATATTGATCCAGTGAAATATATTCTATCACACATTTATTGCATACATAATTATATCTGCGTTATTTAATATTATTATCATCATTAACGTGTAATTGAAAGCAATAATTGATATAATCAAATTTTCACTGACATTTCTCAAATCAAAATCGTTGTTGCTTTTAATTAGTAAGCCAAAAGAACATTCAAATGTGATAAATACACGCGGATTCCAAAAATAATTTGTATTTGATGCGTAATTTGTACATATAATGTAACATATACTATTGCAAGATCGTAAGTAAGGTGTATTTATACAAAAGTTGCGTTTATTCTGCCTGCCTTCTACGGGAAATTTTCGCCAGGTTTTTTTGTCGAATTTGAGAAAACATGAAGAATTTGAATTAATTTATTTCATATAAGGGTAATATTTATTATAATAATTACTTTATTACTATTTTAAAGTCTTTTATTTAACTTGCCATGGATATATGTGAAGGTGGAATCTTGCAAGTAAAATTTAACCCACTTCCCGGTGTCCGATTGAGCTGAAATTTTACATACTGGTCCCGATGACAATGCATGTTTATGATAAGCATACCTGATTCTGCTGCCAGGATTGGCTCCAGACGAGAGAACTCCTCAACGATCAATAGGAACATGAAAATTTATTAAAAGGTTTTATTATATTTAACTTATTATCGTTACAATTAAAAGCAAAATTTATGATACCTGATCACTTTAGTATCATAATCAGATGCGCAGTATCATAATCAGGCAGTGCAAAACTTTCTTGTATTGTATACAATCCCAGTAGTGAAGTAAGTATTCTACTCAAAAACATGCTACAAAAAAGCTATTTAAGATGGATTTCATACGAACTCTATAGATATATTTTTTTCTTTCTTATTTGATTTAGCTCATTATCCGAGGCTTTGCATAATGATTTTTGAAATAAGTAAATACACTCAAGACAGCATTCTTTTTTTTTGTGCATCTTGTGTTATCTTTTGACATTCACTAGAGAAACTAAACTGTACTAAGGAAATGTAAATTGTATATTAATTGATCTACTTGTACCAAAAGACCCTAAGTCTAATGTTGATATGGTTATTATTTATTACTGTAGTTCGTCGAATAGGAGATAGCTAATTTACCATTTGTAAAGGTTTTCTTAACATATGTTACAATTTTTAATATTGTTGGTTCACAAATCTGTATTTCCATAATACGAAGGAATTGGAAAACTATGCCAAGAGTAATATCCTGTGAAGTACAAATACTATTTATTTCTTACTATAAAAGTTTATTCAGTTTTAACTAACTGTACGGCATTTTTTTTAGATGTGCTATGAATTGTGATTCGTTATACGATATTTTGAGCTGAAATGTTTCGCTTAAAAATCTTTGTTTTTCTTCTTACTTCTCACTATAAAGTTCGAATAATATAAAGTTGATTACCAAAATAAAAACGGAATAATGTTGATGACATAAGTTTTTAATTAAATGAATAGTGATAAAATTATTTTTTTATGTATAAAAATGACTGCTACGCGAGTCAGAATATTAAAAGGCATTGTTTGATGTGGTGTTAGTTATAACAATGACTAAAATTTGGCTGTGGCATTTCCCGTAATAAGGCTTAATTAATAAAATTTAGTATATTACTAAATAATGTAAATAGCGTAAACGAATATTTGGTAAATGTATTCGCTATAATTTCTATTGATTGACTAATTCTATTCAATACTATTTAAGTCTCACATATGAATTTTAGTTACGTCAATTTCTATAGTTATATGATGAGTCTGCGTAGATTAATTGGTTAATTTATAATGTATGCTAGCGTATTTTAACTACTTATCATTAGGGTCCTTTTGTTTTTACGTCATTCATATATTACGTGTACAAGTTGTCAGACATTCTTTTAAGTTCTAAAATCATATTTAGATTTTAGAATTTAAAAGAATGTGATGTTTGTTTGAAATTTATATTAATCTCAATTTTATATTTTTTTTCCGTGTAAAACTAAGAATTTTCTAAATTAGTTAAGTACTGTTGGAAGATATTTTAACTTTTCCTAAAATACCTATTCAGACTATAAAGTTTTCAATTAACTTTAATAAAGGTAATGATCAACAAAATTATTTTGATTGCGGATAATCTTTCTACGAATTTAACAACTTTTGTTGTGTGACTAATAGTGCATTACAAAATTGATTTCCTTATTGGTAGTAGAATATTTCATGATTTCTTTTTAATATGATGTAATTTATGAATGACCATAAAAGTTAAGATTGTTTCAAGTCAGTTTTGTACTTATAGGTGAGATGATTTATATCGAATTTATTAATAACGTAATCAGGCACATTAATTTGTATTAGATATAGTTTTTTTAATAATTTGTCATACATATTTTTTTTAGGCACAATAATGTACTGAATAACTTTTTAAATACTGTAACAATGTAGATAATATCAGTTTTGTAAATAATATGAAAGTAAAACAAGGGAACTGAAAGCGTTTTTTAGATTAAATACGCTAGAACAAAAAATATAGCATTTATGTGGTTTTAACTTTATGTCTGTGCTTAGTAATTACAGGATCCATAAGTATTGCGACTTTACTCATAGAGTTATTATATTAAAGTATCAATATTTATTGTGACACTCACTTATAGGCCTCCCCTATAGAGGGAAGATGAAACTTCATCTTTGTCTAAAAAAATCATTCGTACTCTAGTATAATAACTCTTTGCCTTAATGGCATGGTTCTCGCACTCCATAAAATAGAAAATTCAAACAAATATTGAAGGAGAATGGAAGCGTATTAATTTATTATTTTCGCGCATCTTTTATTTTGAATATTATGTTATTATACTGTTTTATATAGTAGTAGGAAATTATTATCCTTTTGTCTCAGTTAAGTTTTGATTACGAACATTTATTAAAATAAATATCAAATCATAGTTTTAGTAATGGAGATGTTCGTTTCTTTTACTTTGTCTTATTTATTTTATAAATGTAGGTCTTTTATTAATCAAAAAGAAATCAATTTTCCTACGCATAATAATTTCAGATGCTATAGATGTTTTTTTTAATGAAGTAACAATTTTTGTTAACATTTTATTCTAAAGGTTCTATACGTTGAACAAATGCCGCTGTTAAAAAAATGTTTAGGCTATTTTAAGTTTATAGAATTAGGCGTTACTTTGCGGAGATCCATAATACAAAAGTAATAATTACGATACAATGTGTATCGCGAATTATAGCAAAATAATTTTATTATTACTTTTGTATTTTAAGTTTCTTATCATTTTTAATTTTGTTAATTAAATTCATTAATTTATTGCCATCTCTGTGTAGAGCGCTTTTGCATTCACAATGGGGATGAAGTGACAAGATACATACATATATATTTAAATAGCGAGTTATCTCAGGAAAATAATAAATATTGACCTCAAAAACTGACACAATATATAAATTCAAAAAACACATTTGAGTTCGCTTTCAATAAATGCTATTGTGCTATTTATGCAAATATTTTATATCTATAACATGTGTATTTTAATATTACTAGCATAACATAAATGATGGGAGTGATTTTCTATGGAGATATATATCCATAGGTATAGGTGCCATGATCATTAACATTAATTTATAATTGTTTGTAGCGTTTAATTTATTATTTTAGAAGGCCTTTATATTTGTTTAATAACGAATAATTCGATTGTTACACTTCACATGTACCTAATTAAAAAGTTGCGGTTTCAAAATAATGTTGTAAATGTGCGTATTTTTATACTAAAAAAAACAAAAACAAGAATGTGTCGTGTTCGCGTGATGTATGTGTTATCGAAACGTGTTTCGTATAATATTTATTTTAATATAGTTTCAGCGATGTTATCTCAAAGTGCCCTTGCGGTCGGCGGCCCGGCGGCGGACTGTTTTCAGAATTTAACTTTAAGGCGACGTTAGTGGCATTTGTCATTTATTGACTGAAACAAGAGACAGGTGTGCAGTAGACTGTTTTCAGTCTTGTCCTGTTTCGTTTTCCAATTTTTAAATACTATTTATACAACCTCAACAATAAAAACAAAAAAGAAAATTCTTAGCCAATTCCGCACACGCGTCTCTTGTTTCACTCACATAATGTCAAATTACCAATTTAAAATACATATTGTACATTTTGAACATACAAGTATTGATATTCTAGAAAATAAGGAAATGGTAACGTAATCTTAATATAAATTAGTATTAATCGAACAAGAAACCTTATTATCATAATACTCCTGTGTTTCATTTATACAAATATTTCATCCACCCTTTTGTAGGAATGTTTCCGAACGGAGGCGCGTAAGAAAGAAGAGAGGTATGGGCGAGAGCGGGGAGTTTGACAGATCGCAATAGCGATTGAAATTGAGATGATACTAGAATAGAGAAGTCAGTCTAAAATGTGACATATTACAATAAAGAGAAATAAAGAGAAAGCAAATGAGGGTGTGTCTATCTGTTTCTCTTTTTTTGTGTGTGATTAGCAAAGATGAAGTATGTAATATATCTAATATATATAAGATGAAGAAGAATCTAATATATAAGTGTATAATAGTTTTATCTTCCCTCTCAATATTTATTGTGACTCTCACTTATAGGCCTTTCTATGGATCCCCTACTTTATTAATAACTCCACTCTTCTCTACCTACTCTCTCTGAGAGTAGTGTGTAAGTTAGTGTGTAATATCTTATTTGTCAGCCGACGGAGGTCCACTGCTGGACGTTGGATTGTTTTTACTGGGATCTCCACACCACATCATCTTATGCCGCTTGATCCCAGGGGCTCCCCACGACCTTTTTGAGAACTTCAGTTTAACTCCAAGCTCTTCACTTCGTTTTCCAAAACCTTGAGATCACAACGCCCCGCGCTATGTGCCCTGCCAATTCAGATTTGCCACATGCTGAGCTATATCGGTGACTTTGGTTCTTCTACGGATCTCCTCATTTCTGATCTGATCATGTAGATATACTCCAAGTATAGATCGCTCCATTTTCCGCTGAGCGACTCTTAGCATTCTTATGAGGTCCATAGTATTTACGAGTAATTTAGTAAATTTAGGTAAAAGTATATTAAATAGCAAAACGAGCCCGTGTTTATTATTTCCTTCCCACAATTACTATATTTTTTATTCCAAATTACATTCATTTGGGATTTAGATATATATAAAATGAAGTAAGCCGTGTGGTATCCGGCAGAATAGAATAGACCACCCTCCTTTCTTACCGAGATGTCGTAAGAGGCGAGTCATGTAAGTGCCGTGTGGTATCTGGCTGCATAGAATACACAACCCTCATTTCTTACCGAGGTGTTGTAAAGGCGACTAAGGTAATTTGGCGTCAGGCAGGCGACCAGTCGTAAAATACATAGCCAAATCATGTGACAGCATGTTTATAACATGTTGTGCCGACCCCACTTAGAGTGGAATAAGGGCGGGAGAATGATGATATATATAAAATGAAGTAAAGCCTGTCTGTTATTACTTACTGCTAGCCAACGGCTTTCTCTCTTTGAAGAGAAGGGTTGGGGTTCAGCTCATTACCGCGTTACTCAGATGTCGTATACAAATTAAGATCAGCATCTCAGTAGGGACAAGCACGACTTAAAGTGATATTTTCTTTACTATTTTGCACAATATGAATTACAAATTTCGGCATCGGATGTATTCAAATGTTATAGGCTATTTCTTAACTTGTTTTTCTATAAATGATCAATAATGGAAGTGAGGTTTGCGTGTAAATATTTCCCCTAAATAAGGGAGCATGCTATATCGAAGTTAGTTTCGTGCTGAACGCAGGCTCGATGTGACTAGTAGATTTTCATAGCATCTAGTTTATGGCAAGTGTAAATTTTCATTTTATTTTGAAACGTTTCAAGTATGCTGAATTATTAATGCAAGGAGGCGTATGTCATAAGAGAGGTGTTAGAGATCTGTGTAAACCATAGTAAGTCTATTCACGTTAAAGTGACAAACGTTCTTTTGTTATTTAAACATTATATTCATAAATTTCTAATACGTAACCCAGTCGTGCCAATCTAGGCGTTTAACCCCTGATTACTACTTTGACGTCAGTCACTGGCTTTGACGATAGCATGTTATTTGATAGGTGGCTAATTTTATTTTACGATTATTTAAATATATTTGTATGTTGTATGTATATAAAGGTTTATATTGTTTCTGCACCATCCCACGCTCCTGTGAAAGATTTCTCTTATAAAGGTTGCCTGTACGATATCGCTCATTGCTTTTAAGTCGCCTTTGCACGCGTTAAATGTTAAAATCACTAGTTTCATTTTAATTTATTAAATTTTTGCGTCCCAGCTGTTCAAAAAACATGGCGTACACGTATGTCGACATTGCAAAACATGACTAGTTTATGTTTCGGTACTAGATAAAATGAAAAAAAAACTAATTTTCTATTTATAAATTAAGGTATTCGTTCTATTGAAAATCATCTTGCACTCGAGGACACAAATGCACTCAAGGGCGTAGCTAATATAATAAAACTAAATGTTAATATAGTCGTTTTAATGTGCAAATTTATCACTAGCTAAATTCAAATTCAAATTCAAATTCAAAATATTCTTTATTCAAGTAAACTTGTAAACAAGTGCTTTTGAATCGTCAACTTTACTGCTGGTTCGGAAAGCCGTCCTACCGAGAAGAGCCAGCAAGAAACTCGGTGGAGCTCTTTTAAAAAAGAAGATTCTTAATACTAATTACATTTTGTCATAGCTATCCTGCACAAGGTCGAAGAGCAGCTATATCCACGCATTCTTATCATCAATGTAAGCCTCCACGGTATAATAGGCTTTCTGTATCAGCCTCTTTTTAACAGTATTTTTAAATTGCTGTAATGGCAAAGTTAAAATTGATTGTGGAATTTTATTATAGAATCTTATACCCAAACCCACAAACGACTTACTTAAAAGGTCCAAACGTGTGCATTAAATTAATATTAATCATTAACTCTACAAAGGATTCGTCGTTTATAATTGGCACGTGCAAAGCGGTTAGAACTCATTAAAACAATCATGCAATAAATACATATTACAGAGATTTCCGTATAAGAGTGGTAGTCGTATGGATTCAGTCAAGATAGAGATATTTGCAAGTATTGAAACGTGTACTTTTACAGGGAAAGTACATTTATCAGCCGTTGTACAGAATATATGGGACACTTACACACACGGTCAAATGTCCCCAAAGCAACGCAATACTAGTGTACAACCGGCAATTAAATATATACATATATCTTAAAATTTTATGTAAATAAATACTTAAATACATATTACACAGACTCAACGAACTGACAAAGTATTTATAGAAAATGTTGTAATAGAACTCCATTACATACATAACTTCTATTTCTCTCTCTGGACATAGATTTCTTCACCTTTTTGAGGTCACCACTACATTTTTGAGGTCATCAGTCTACCTCGTAGGGGGTCTACCGACGCTGCGTTTTCCAATGAATTGGTTTACCTGTTATTTGAAGTCCTCCTTCTGGCGTCGTGACTCTTATGCAGCACTTTATTGACGCCATTATTTTCCGTCACCTGGCTCTGTCCTCTGTGGCGTTGATGGCATCGGCGTGGAGTGTTGAGCGAATTTGGTCGGTACAATGTATGGGGCTCCATCCCCTGGGTCTCTTACCTTCCACCTTGCCCGTGACAAGCAACTTTTCAAGGTTGTCGCCACTCTTTCGCGCAACGTGCTCAAAGAACTCTAAAATCCTGTGGAATATGGTTTCAAGATCAGACTTTCCACCGGAAAGCCTAATCTTGATTTGGAGTTCCTTATCCGTATCGATGCGTTGGTCCGATGTTCCGTCCAAGGAATACTCAACATCCTTCTCCACCACCACATTTCAAATGTGTCTATGCGGTTGCGATCAGTCTGTTTTAGGGTCCCAGTTTCCGGGGACCAGGGTCAGTCCGTATAAGAAAATCGAGAACACCGTGCTTATATCAAGTAACATGATTTAATTTCAACACGGTGTAATTCCGAAGTGCGCATAGGATTCATGGGGGAACCAGAAATATTATTTCCAGTTTCTCTGTGCAGCGTAAAGCTGGCAGGTTACTGATTTGTTTATAACCTCGACTGTTACAAACGGTCTTAAGAAGCGACTCTTGGCATCTGAGAGTTGTTTGCTTCAACCAGTCGTTTTGCACTATTATCTATACATATTAAAAAACAAAGTCCCCAAAAGTTGTCTGTCTGCACGTAATTGATTTTCACAATCAAGTGAACCTATTTTATACGGTTTTTACTAAAAGATAGTGCAATTGTCGAGGAAGGATCATATTATAGTATATTTACCGGAACGGCTAAACCGATTTTGAAGAGACTTTCACTGCAAGATAGAAAAGGTCATAGGGCAACATAAAGGCGGGATTTACGTAGGAAATACTTTGGGTACATGAATTCTAAGCGGGCGAAGCCGCGGCACAGCTAGTAGGTAGTAAAATGTTATACAAAAACTATATTATTGTGCATTATATAATTGATGAAAAAAATGAGTGGGAGAGAGGATGATAGAGCACGAAGTAGGAAAAAGAGAACTATAGTAAAGCGACTATGGACCCGTGCCGATGGAAATAAAATCCTGTCCGGATTCAACGATTACAATCCCCAGTAATGAGGAAACGACTTGAGAAACAGCTAGATAGATTTACATATAATATTCGTATAATCAGATAATAACATATTATAGTGAGAAGTCCTAATCAAATACAGGAAGTATACAAATTTAAAGAGGAAATATTTCGACTTGCCAGTCAAATGGAGCATTAAGTTATCCATGGGTTTATATCTCTGGGCTCCGTACATTTCAGGTACAAAAGCCCTGAAGCGGCATTATTTACGGTAAATACCAACCACGACGGATCCCAATGTATTTGATAACGTCAATCACACGATGATAATAATAATCATGGAAACGAAGTGGAAAGACGTTGTTTAGCGCGCCGCTGAAGCCTAGTGCTGACTTGCTTTTCTACCAAGATACATACAGCAACTTTTGAAAAATTTACATCGACGAACATCGTAAAAAACCATAAGGTAAGGAATTCAACAAATATAAAATAATTTTATTGATGCTTCATGTTAAAAACTTTGTAAGACGAGATATTTTCCGACACTTAAATCTTATTTTTAACTATAAAAGTTTAATAGCGTTTAGTGGAAATGCTGTTTTATTTTTTAGTATATTTTTTTTATCAAATATTACAAGAACGTATTTATGCTTTTTATACTACTGTAGTAAATAAATTCTACTTGACTTGATAATTACAATAATTATAAAAAACTAGGCGTTAATTTGCGGAAATCCATAACACATAAAAGTGAATAATAAAATCATTTTGCTACAATCCTTCTTATTTTAGTTTTGCTACGAACGAATTTATGCTTTTTTAATCGAGTAAATAAATTCAACTTACCTATGAATGATTGCAATATTAAATGAATTATAGAACTAGGCGTTATTTTGCTATTTTCCGCGATAAAGTTAATAGAAAATATATATAATGCTAAATGTAGAGCAGACTATTCGTTTTCATACATTATACATGCAGGATTCGAAAAAAACACATGCACTACAAATCACCACCATACGCCAAAACAATACACAAGTACTACACACTTTCACTATCACAAACTCTAAAATCATCTCGCCTCGCAACCGAAGCATAATTAGGTGATAGACTCCAAAACAAACGACGGTGCTCGGCGATTTTGTACATTATTGTATACTTTGTAAAATTATAGAATCCATTAAATATCCAAAGTATTAACAAACGTAAAACAGAACAAAAAATATTAAATTTGCTTTTATGAAATGCAAAATGATATTTAAAAGTTAAAGGATTTCATAAATATTGCGATACAATTGGAGTTATGCGGACATCTATTTCAGAATAATGTTATTTTTCTTAAAGCAACAGATTGTTTTCGCAATCAATTTGGCCCAAGTTCATATAAAAAGCGTAGTTACTTCAAAATATCTAATTTATCGCGTGTTAAAATAAATACGCCTTTATGGCACAAATAATGATAAGATTGTTAACGATTAGTTCAGTTAACTATTTGCGGTTTGAAATACTATGAAAAGCAGTTGAAGTAGGATGACTTAACATTAGTAGACAAACATTAATATTTTTACAAAACTATACAAAATAGCCACGAAATTTGAAAAATAAGGCACTCAGAACTTAAACTTTATTCCAATATATATATAAATACTTTGTAGTTAATTTATAGAATTAAGCGTTACTTTGTGGAGTTCCATAATAATAAAGTAATAATAAAATTATTTTGCTATAATCCGTGATAAAATAAATAGAAAATATATATAATGCTAAATGTATAGTGGACTATCAGATTTTTCATACCAGATACATGCAGGATTCTTAAAAACACATGCACAAATCTCCACCATCGCCACAATAAGACACAAGCACTATCACAAACTCAACAATCGTTTCACCCCGCAACCGAAGCAACAAGATCGCAAAGCGGGCTTTGCGATTTTGTCGTGGAGATCTCCTGATGATGCTTTATCGCGGATTATATCAAAACAATTTTATTAATACTTTGTAATTCATTAAATTAACAAATACATTATTAAATAAATATTTATTTCAATGTTCGGTCCAAAATGTTATTAGAATTCTTTAAATTAAAAAAAGTCGCATGGTTTAAAAAGAAGTTAAAACTGTTTCGAAACTATAGCATTAGAAACGTTCATCCGTTGTTCCATTGGACGTAAAAGAAGGAAAGACAAAAAACTCACTAGTCTTATTAACAATATTAGCAGGGGCATTGATCAGAAACCTACATATATATATGGTGAAATTTTCAATATAATAATTATTTGACCGACCAAACCAGATTACACACCGGGCCTAGTACCGATCCCATAAGATATTTCTAATACTATACGATATCTAACAATATATTGTTATGAATTCTGTTGGCATTTGTCTTTTAGAAATCCAGGTCGAGTAATCTTGACAAATCAAGGAAACAATTGTAAAATTCGCATTCTTTTATCAATGTAGTGATTATTGGAAATCTACTTGACATATTAAAGTATTAAACCTGATACTGAAATTGTAAAACCTACATTTATTATCAGGCAATGTATTTCGCTAATATTATTGGATCTTATTATTGTTTATTGTATCTTATTATTCCCACCCTCTCTTTCCTTCCTTTCTTTCGCGCTTACTATTTTCTTACAATTTTTTATAAGCTATAAGCTCAAAAAAATGGTATAAAAAAGTTAATCTCATCGCGATCAATAAAAAAGTAATCAATCAATTCAAGCGAGAACTATAGAAAAAACTTGATACCTAAGAACTGAGGTAATTTAAAATCAATTATTCAAATACAATCATTCTTAAGATGAAATGTTTTAAGATCTTGTATATGCTTATGCTAAATAAAACGCTTGATTAACCGTTGATTTGACAGAGCATCTGCAGAAGGTATTATAGAAAAACTTTGATAAAATCCTAGTTCGTTAGAAGAATCTATGTAATGGTAAGGAAGAGATAACGTTCACATTTTCTTATACATGCACGACCAGTTACCACACGTATCACAAAATGCCGTCACCAACAACACCACACAAGCACTACTCACTAGGGATGTTACGGAGCAACGACTCCGGTTCCGAACGGTCGGAAGCTCCGATTGAATTTACACCTCCAACTCCGACTCCGGCTCCGATAAATTTTAGTCGGAGGTATAACGAAGGTGAAATTGTCATGCAAATGCGGACAGAACGAGCTACAAGTTCTAACCTGTCAATTTTTAAATTAATAATGAAGGAGGCGGGGTCTCCAACTCTGCCTCCGACTCCGATTCCGACTTCGACTCCGATAATACAATCATGAAATTTCCAGTTCTGACTCCGGTTCCGATAATCCCATTACCGTTACATCTCTACTACACACACACACCACAACAATCTCTAGGATCGTTTCGCCCCGTAACCAAAGCGTCATCAGGAGGATAGGCTCCACGATAAAATCGTAAAATCTCAGTACGATTTTTTCTTGCTGCCTATCCTTCTTTCATTACATATATTCTCTAACGGACGCGGATTATAACAATATATAATTCTATCATAACTTCTGTATTATGGAATTCCGCAAAGTAACGCCTGCTTCTATAAATCTATCCCTTATTCTATAATCTTCAGGGCATCTATTCAATTCTAATAAGAGGAGATTCAGCCTTTTAGATTCGATTTTTAGGTGTTAATGTATTAGATAATTAAAAAAGTATGTGCGAGTACGCATATTTTTTTACGCACCAATACGTCACGCGATAAACTTCGATGTAAGATTGCAATCAGATAAAAGATCACAATTTATTATCTCACATTTTTATTCGACATAACTACAATATCCGCTGATAAAGTTTTGAGATAAATTTGACAGCAGTTCAACATAAGAGCGGTGATCTGAAAATAATGATAACTGAATTTTTCCAATAAAAGTAAAATTGAAAATTATATTGAGGGTGCAATGAGCCTCATTAACTGATTGCTGATTCCTTCATCCGCAAGAAGGCTTACAATATGGCGTCTCTGACGTGGTTAACCGACAGCGTTATCATACTTAGGGATGCCAGCTTAAAATGTGACGCATTACAATAAACAGAAATAATCTATCTGTCTGGTGATCTATCTGTCTCTCTTCTACATACAAAAGAGATTAGACAAAGATGAAGTATACAGATTTCATCTTCCCTCTCATTTTTTATTGTCTCGCTGTCCCTTACAGGTCCGCCTATGGCTCCCCTTAAAGAATAATAACTCTATGGGTAATCGTCCCTTGGTGTAATCGTCACCTAAATCTCATGTCAAACCTCATATGTTCTCGCTGACAACAAGTACGAGGAATTTGGGTGTATAATATTAACATAAGACGATATTGTGTACTTGTTTTCTTTTTCCTTATTCTGTAGCCTAGCTGTGATGAAAAATTTAAACGCACGACCAACGGTTCGCGGGATTCAAACTCCTAGACTTTTTTGAAAAGATTACGTCATTAATCAGAGCTGTGATACTCCACGAGACTATGTGTTTCTCTCGACATCACAGGTTCAAAGCCCGAGCAGGCACAAATGAGTTTTTCTGTTAAAATTTATGTGTCTAATTGTTAATTGCAATATATTGCACACTTGTCGGTGAAGGAAAACAACCTGAGGAAAATGCATGTCTCTAGAAAATTTGTGGGATGTGTAACCTACCAAGCCACATTGGAGCAGCGTGGTAAATCTTAGCTTCAACCCTTCTCTTAATGCTTTAATGCCATTTCATTTATATTATAATATTCATAATTCGCTTTATGCTAAAGGAAAGGAAGTCGACCCATTGAATATTGCAAGGATTCTAGGGTATGTTTTCGAGAAGAACGAAGGCTATGAGGTAGTAACCGTATAAAAAAATATGTAGTAACTCAGTAAGGCACTGTTTACGTACATAAGGCTCATCGCGAAACACGAACATAACAGCGTGGCCAATTTAGTTTTTTTTTTCGGATGTAATATTGTCACTTACTGCAACATTGTACCTTTTCCTTACTAGCTTGACTGCCAAATAGTCGCGCAAAAGTAATTGAACGTAGTGCTCGTAATTTATATAGCAAAGACGGGGTTACATTGAGTATGGTGGTCAGAAGTGTTGATATGAAATATGTCGGTTCTAGGTACAGATACGATATGTTGACGGGATGGCGGCTTACTTTATCAAAACGTAAGTATCGCATTTATTTGTTAATTTTTTATTTATTTTGAAATAAATGTTAATTAAATAGAATGTGTACATTTTATAACATTGAAAATTGTCATGTAAAAAACAATAACACGAATAATTTATTACATTAATACGAATATTAAAAGAACCATATTTACAATTATCAATTTTGGAATAGGTCCTTTCATTACGACTAATATTTGTTTTCTACTAAAATAGATCTCAAGTGACTGCTAAATATACTTTGGTGGACTATTTAAAAAAATATCAAAGAATCAGTTATTATTAGCCGTATGGTATCCGGCAGAATAGAATAGACCACCCTCCTTTTTGCCGAGGTGTCGTAAGAGGCGACTAAGGTAAGTGCCGTGTGGTATCCGCCTGAGTAGAATAGACCACCCTCATTTCTTACCGAGGTTTTGTAAAAGGCGACTAAGGTAAGTTGACGTCAGGCTGGCGGTCGGTCGTAAAATACGTAGCCAAATCATGTGACAACATTTTTGTAACATGTTGTGCCGCCCCCACTTAGAGTGGGATAAGGGCAGGAGAATGATGATGATGAATCCGTTATTTTATCCAATTAAAATACTTTAATATTGGAATAATATCGTGTAAGCTCATGTTAGTCTAAACTTTGTTTTGAATTTGCCAATTAATCAGGCAAAACAGCTACATGTATGTGAAAGTCATGTATTTTTTCGACGCATTCATCCTTTGAACATTAATGTTATTTAAAGGTATCTTATTAATTTAAGATTGATGAAATAAACAAGGCATATTCTACTCCTATAAATAGAAAGAAAAAATATTCAATAACATTTTTAGGAAATCACTATTGAAATGGCCACAAAGGCATATGCAATTTTCTTAAAAGATAAAAAAAAAGTGTATATTGGAATAAATACGAATATTTCGACGTTCGCAGTAACCAGTCTTGTATGTAGTACAGTGTGATAATATTAATTTGGTTGTATCAACGTCATATAACGATCTAATTAAACCATTATCTATGTATTTAAAACTATTGATAATTTTCAAAATTTCATACTTCAGTATCTTGTGGCTGTGACCTAAATATTGGCATTGACAAATTCAGAAAAATACATGTCTAGTGAAATTTAATAGTACATTTAAATTCATCAATTTGAAAAAGTTTGACGCACTTATAATTATCGGGAGGGGGGTGGAATCGAAATGAAATGACCCTAACAGGCGCCAAAGTCCGTCCCATGTATTAGTAGTTCTACTATAGAAAGCCACAGATATAAAGTGTTTACGCGACCAAGAGTTTTTATTTTTGCCAAATTATTTAAACTCTATAACCATTTTGAATGCAATCAATACTAATATTCATTATCTATAATTTTCATTGTTTTGCCTTTTTAATGAAAACAAGCCACTAAACAACATATACCTTATAAATAGTGTTGTGGTAGGATAGTGTACTGCATTAACCGAAAGTATTAAGATAAATTTCTATTCAAGTCACATAAAATATTTATTTTTTTATATTGATCAACCACCGAATCTAAAAGCTCTATCATCAATCTCTAGTATAGGTCTAACACCAAGCAACCAGCTACAAATCAGTATAAATCGTTTTTACGATAGGCTATAGTTTAAATTTTATTATATGTTACAGCATCATGTGAATTAAAAATTATGTGACTAAACTAGTGTTAAATAGGAATGTGGGTGGATATATGATTAGAGGGGATTAAACAGAAGTAGATAAAAAGATGGATTGTGTGAAGTATGACTTGTATAAAAAGCAGTAGTCCCAGAGTTGACGAATGAGAGGAGGGAATGGCAGCGAAAAATGTTATGCCGAATACTTAGAGTATGAAGGTAATGACTATCTAAACAAATGCACTTCTATTACAGTTTTCATAATACCACAGCGATATGTTTTGTCGATTATGGGATTGCTGGCTATAGCTAATGCGTACACGATGCGTGTGTGCTTAAACTTGGCAATCACGCAAATGGTTAAGAAAACTGTTGCTGTTGAGGGAGATGAAAACTGGGATCCTGATGCATGCCCTGATCCCAACTTAGTATCTAATGTGACCATGAAACTATCGGACTATTTATTGAGGCAAAGTGTAAGTATTCAATAGTTTATTCCTATTACGTATACCACTGTTAGGTCAACTTTTTTAAACTTCAAACTTTTTACTATTGAGTAAATCCTTCCCTTAAGCTTAAAATTTCATTATCTGTCTAAATTGCTTGAGAAAATATGTTTTGTTTTGTCTTCATTTAAGTATCTTTCTTATCCATCAACTAACAGTGCTTGCGTCTTCGTGGATATCAATGTATTTAATTGAAATTTTTAAGATAAAAATAGTTACTATGAGTTAACCATAAGAGATAGAGACACGCTATCGCGGATTTTTTTTGTAGTATTTTTGTTTCTGCGGATACGACTCGACGAACTTAGAGAAATTTCAAAACTTACAGTGCTCTTTGGATTACGGCTTGACCCAAATGACCCAAACTTTGAAAGTCGCTGGGTACACTACTGAAATTTGTAACGCTAATTTTCAAGAGTGCTTAATAATTCAGTTCTGGTGGTGTTTTAAAGATATACTAAATATATTATTGAATAAAACTATACTATTATTATTTAAAGTAAATAATATATTATTAACCAATGTCAAAGAAAATGTTAAAGGAAAGAACCTAAAATTATATAACGAAACAACAATGGATTTTTTATTGAACAACAATTTTGAATCAGATTTCACAAAAATTAAATGACCGTATATAGATCTATAGATTTATTAGTAAGAATGGACATCCATGGGATATAAATGCGTTGAAGTGAATGGGTGTACATTTATAACATTCAAAGGCAATAATTAATAAAAATACACTTTGGAAATCCGTATTGTGGTACGAACAATAAAAAATAGATTTTTTTATTAATATTTATTTCCCATTCCCATTTCCATATTTTTTAAATACATAAAATAAAATTCTTTATTGAAAATGATAACGTATTTTGTACAAGGAAATAGTAAGTTTACTCAAAGATTAGCCATTAGTTATACAAATAATTGCATAGGTTCGCCACGACACTGCTATCTCTTCAAAATGTACGTTGCGCAATTTTCATAAAAATATTACTGTCATAATGTTATTTTACATAAATGGATAGACAAGTAAATATGTCACTAAATACATAATGACATTTCAGGCAGAAAAAAATATTTAAAATTACTGCGAAAGAGTAACAGCCTGTTACTATCCTACTGCTGAGCATAGGCCGCCTCTCTCCGTTTTAGGAGAGAAGGGGTTGGAGCTAAGACCTACCACGCTGCTCTAATGCGGATTAGTAGGTTACAAATATCTCCAGAATTCTCTAGAGATATGCAGAGATATCTCTGGACATATCAAAAAGCATGCAATAAATTTCAAATATCAAGTAGACACATAAGTTTTAAAACTCATAGGTGTCTGCCAGGGGTTTGCACTCGTGACCCCCTCGAAGAGTCGCGCAGTCCTACCGAGCTATCACAGTTCTTTTTTACTGCAAAAGATTGTGCTGTGCATTGAGTATTTCAGATAATTATTTACTGTTGGAATCAGAATTTTTAATCTGAAGTTAAAGAAATCAGTCTTATTTAGAATATAGCCATCTGAAATATTTGTCTATTTTAGAGACCGACTATACTCGCGTCTTATTTTATCGAATGAGTCCGACCAGTTTTAAGCACATACGGGATTCTTAATCATGAGCTCTTTATGTGGGGTGTTATCGCGGTGGGAACTGAGATACATTGATTTTTCAGTCTGAGATACCCTTCTTTTTAGTATACTTAGCGAGGTATACAGGGTTAGTGGTTGGTAGAAAGTTAATATGGATGGGCCATATTAACTTTCTTTACTCTCTATATGGGGTGTTATCGCGGTGGGAACTGAGATACATTGATTTTTCAGTCTGAGATACCCTTCTTTTTTGTATACTTAGCGAGGTATAGATACACGGTTCGAGGCTGGTAGAAAGTTAATAAGGCGCATCGTCCTAGTATACTTAGATAGTGCCGTTTACATTTCCATACAGGACACATACTCAAATTACTAATGTAAGTTTTGAGCTAGTTGATCTGCTATCTTGTTAATGTGTATTCTTATATTGAATATTATCCTTGAACGATATTTTGATTTTAACGTTTTATAAGTTAGTCTTTAAACAATTCAAAGCAGAGTGATAAATTGATACTTCGATGTACGTCTCGAATATTTATTCGCGTTTTACGTCGATTCGAGGTCAGGGTAATCCTAATTTCACGTTCGTTTTTATCAGTTTAAATTGTGTCTTATATATTTATAATTAAGTCAATTTTCACCGAAGTCAAAGAAGGGCTTTATGTTTTGCATAATATGTGTGTTGTTCATTGGTCACCGCATATTTTGAAACTAGCAATTATAATTTGGTAAATGTTAAAATGAAAACTAAACATATACTAATGTCTCGATTATTCATCGGTTATATTTAATAAAATCTATTACAGAATCACTGCAGCGCATTCGAGTTTAAATATATAAATGTGTACCTATCTTGAGTAACAGTAAATTTATGCTAATTAATTGTAGTTTCATTATCATAAAGTACATAAATATTCAGTTAAGCGGTTGTTTTACAAGCGCATTATAAATTTCTTACAACAATTGCAAGTAATAAATTTTATATCTTCTCTATTTAAACCTTTATTTGTAATTGGATTTCAATAAGAATCTGTATTGCTGGAATCAAATTTGAACATTCAATACACAATATGCATAATTTTCATTATTATGTGTAAGTCCGTTTCGAATTTTATACGAACTATGTACTTGGCGTGTGATCTGCAAAATTAAAATGGCTATTATTTGCATATCAAAATGCCACTCACTCCTTTATATAAAAAGAATGCATTATTTTATTTTTTAAGCTTAAAATATCACATTAAACAACCTTAAATAAAAATAATAATTCTACATCGATATTTTTCACAGACCCAACTTTTTGAGTGGAGTGAAGCAACACAAGGTTTACTTCTAAGTTCTTTTTACTATGGATACGTCCTGACCCATATACCTGGGGGTATGGTGGCTGAACGTTATGGCGGAAAGTGGGTACTAGGGGTCGGGTTATTATCAACAGCTGTTTGCACATTCATCACACCGATTGCTGTTAACACTGGAGGCGCAACAGCGTTGTTTATTCTACGTGTTGTTGAAGGATTTGGTGAGGTAACAGTTTCTTTTATTTTCAAAAGCTTTATTTAACTTGCCGTGTATGTATGTGAAGGTGGAATCTTACAACTTAAATTTGACCCACTTCATGGTGTATGGAATTTGTAAATTGAACTGAAATTTTACATAGTGGTTTAGTGTCGATGACAATACATGTTAAGGATAAGCATACCCTGCTGCTACCAGGATTTGGCTTCAGAAAAGAGAAATTTTCAAAGGTTCACAGTAGTTACAAAGGAGGGAGTCATAATTGGGCCTAATTGTTACAGAATAACATAACAACCCATATACATCAAAAAATCATTAGTTTTTTTCTGTTTAAATATCACTATAAATATTTTAAACTTTCAATGGGAATATGTTAGAAAACTTATTTAATAATGATATTTATAATTGTATTAAAGTAGTTAATGCCTTAAACGGAACGTATTATTGTCAACTTGTTACTTTTTTAATTGCCTAAACAGCGCGGATTCCAGCGTTTTTAGAATAAATAGACCAAAAAAATAAATAAACAGATTCCTTATTACGTTTTTGTAAACATAATAATTTAAAATATTTATGTAAAAAATATATTAGCTTCATTTTATTAACAATAATTACTTTCCTTTTAAAGTAGATACTGGAACTTTATTATAGAATCTTATACCCAAACCCACAAACGACTTACGTACTTTTTCAAGGCGCAAAACAGGACCCGCAAGCTTATGCCGATTCCTATTTTGTCTACTATATAAATCGCCAATCTTTTTATAATTATGTATATTCTTATGTACAAAAATTAAATTAAATTATATTCTAAGAGCTGTGATAGCCCAGCGGTGAGACCGTGCGACTCTTTCGAGGGGAACACAAGTTCAAACCCTGGTAGGCACCAATTAGTTTTTCTATTAAAACTCATGTGTCTAATTGATACCGCCTAGTCTTATGTTTGTGAAATATATAATTTCGTATAATAAAAGTTGAAAAAAACTCTTTGTTACAGGGTCCAACTATGCCCGCTCTAATGGCAATGATATCTAAGTGGGCACCAAAGGCAGAAAGAGCACGTATGGGCGCCATAATTTTCGGTGGTGCCCAAATTGGTAATATTGCTGGGTCATACTTTTCTGGCCTTATTATGCATGCGGGATCATGGGAAAATGTGTTTTACGTGTTCGGCGGATTTGGTCTGGCATGGTTTGCAATATGGGTAATTTGATATTCAATGACTAAATATCGCTATATTTTTAATTATAGGTCTTATTTGCAACCTTATACATACTTTTATTGCTTATATAGATAGGTTGCTTTTTAGATTATTAGTTTAGTATCGGCACACAATGTTACAAACATGTTGTCACATGATTTGGCTCCGTATTTTCTGACCACCGGCCGCCAGCCTGACGTCAACTTACCTTAGTCGTATTTTACGACACCTTGGTAAGAAAGAGGGTGGTCTATTCTACTCAACCGGATACCACACGGTGGGTCCAAAATTATTACGAAAAAATCCACTACCGATTAAGAAAAATAATAACACCGCTATTTATTTAATTATATGCAAATAGTACACTTGGTATATATATTGGGTATATA
The DNA here is from genome assembly GCA_947086505.1 of Morpho deidamia. Lineage (NCBI taxonomy): Eukaryota > Metazoa > Arthropoda > Insecta > Lepidoptera > Nymphalidae > Morpho > Morpho deidamia. Next base: position 7,654,972 of record CAMTZC010000007.1, on the reverse strand, counting down.
AAGCTTCTTATATACGCACATGTTGTTGTTTGTTTACATATTTAAACTATTTAGTGCTAACGTAGATGTACAACAACGTTAAAAAAAGAACATTTGACTTGAATATTCAGGTAGCGCTGGACTGCTATGTTGATAAATAAGGTCTTAAATAATTAATCACCATTCTTAAATAGTCCCATTAAATAGCAAATATTGACAGTAAATATCAACTATTTATTGTGTGGCCTTATCATAAAAGAACATGATCATAATTGAATAAACCTTAAGCGGATTTGGGCATATATTTGGCAAAAGCATGTATTAAATAACCCTATCGAATAAAATTAGATATAATAATGAAATATATCAAAATAAGAACTATATTTTAAAAAGAGCATTAAGATTAAATTAATATTCTGCTAAATATGAATTCAAAGCATGCTTATTTAAATTTAGAGCACGCTGTATCCTCTAATTGGCTTATTGTAGATTTTGATACATACTATTCACTAACCTATTATGTATTTCAATACTTAATAGGTTGATGAATAAATAGTGCCTATGTATCAAAATCTACAATAAGCTAATTTTGAGCGGATCGTGTGTGCCGGAATATGTAATAGTAGTTAAAATTATAATATACCAGCGCGGGCGTACAAAGAACTGAAAATGGTGCGGTTTTTAATTTTTTTTTAAATATCGTGGTTCACAACAATCGTTATTTTATAGATTCTTTAACTGAGCATTAGCGCAAGCAAAAAAAACGATCTTTTGATATGAATATAAACTCAGGAACAAAATTAATAAATCATTGGCTTATTGTTTACATTTGAAATACTTAACATTAAATGTTTTAAAAAATTATATTTTTTTCAGACCATTCTCTGCTTTAGTACCCCGAATACACATCCATATATATCAGACAGTGAAAAGAAATTCTTAAATGAAAATGTTCAGGCATTGATTCATCGTGAGAAGCAAGATTTAGACCCAGTGCCATGGAAGGCGTTGCTCAGATCTGTACCTCTGTGGTCCCTAATCATTGCCGGTGTAAGTAATAGACATGTATTTATCGAAATCGAAAATCTGTACTAATAAAAATTGAGTGAAGAATGGGTGAAGTAATAAACGCAGCTTTGTATAGGCTTCTTTAGTGGACTACACACGACCTCGAAAAAGTAATGGGGGGGTTTGGGATCTACGCAGCACGAGACTTTCGTTCCAACCGAAACAAAAGAAGACATTAACTAATTCATTAATTATTGTTTAATACATTTATGATCTCGTTATAAAAGATCCTGCAAGGCCTTTTATTTAGTAATTCACTATTTCAGTAATTTTAATTATTCGATATTTATTATTGATATAGCATACTGATGATAAAGCAATAAAGCTCTAGCGTACGAATAAAGGCATAAAAGGGATGTGGGTGTTAACAACTAAAATCTATTACCTAACATTCTTTGTGGCTGTAATTATATTAAATCTTTAATCAAAATTCATTATTAAAATTTTCAGATCGGCCACGATTGGGGTTACTTCACCATGGTCACAGATCTACCCAAGTACATGACTGATGTATTAAAATTCAATATAAAATCTACTGGGCTGCTATCTGCCCTCCCCTACGTCGCTATGTGGATTGCATCATTCTTCTTTGGCCTTCTTTGTGATTTCTGTATAAAGAGAAACATTCATAGCATTAAAAACGCAAGAAAAATTTATACAACAATCGGTGCGTATTTTTATATGAGTACCGTAATGATACTTGCATGCTTGATTTTTATGTCTCATTTGTTGATATTTTCTACCTATTATTATCGTTGATGCTAGGCTGGACACTATTGCTCTGATAACGCTGCACTGGTAAAAATTAACAGTCTTAACCTTATATTTAAATGCTGTTTATATATTTAGCATATTGTGCAACAAGGTTGTCGTTAAAACTTTTTGTTAAAATAGACAGGCGACGCATTTGATGATCATATAATATTATACATCCTTTACCTGAGAATAAGAGAAGATTGTATTCAATCCAATAATAAGAAGAAGCAATCGACAAATAAAACAAAAAAAATACTGATATACAATAGAACAAAGGCGGTCCTGTAACTAAGTGATGTCTTACAGACAACCTCTACGTTTAAGAAAAAAGATATTTGACATGATAGAACAAACCGTAGGACGATGAGCATAGAGTTATTAACTAGAGTAGGGAAACAAGAAACAGGCCTGTCTTGCTCTAGTACAACTACTCTACGACGAGGAGACGGTATATGAATCAAATAAAAGAAACAAAAACAAAAATGGCATTTTTATCGATAAGTTCTTATGGGTTTGAAGATGTGATATATTTTTTATAATTCTTACTTTTATTTCAAGATTTTCTTTTAAATTGCAGCGGCTACCGGTCCAGGTATATGTATTATCCTGGCCTCATATTCTGGATGTGACACAACGCTCGCAGTTTTCTGGTTCGTCGCAGCTATGACACTTATGGGTGCTTACTACAGTGGCATGAAAATTAATGCTCTTGATATTACACCTAATTATGCTGGCACTACCACTGCAATGGTTAATGGAATTGCTGCTATTTCTGGTATCATATCACCGTACTTAATTGGACTGCTTACTCCAAACGTAAGTAAAACTTTATTTGACATTTGAAGTAAAGACAAAGGTGGTTTGGTCCACAAATGTGTCCACAAATCCAAAATGACCGATTTGTTTGCTTTTTATATGTTTGAGGTATAGTTCATCAACTATAAAATTATGAGCAAGAATATAGCTCAAATTAAGTATTGTATGGTTGTTCTATTTTTTAAACATTTATCCATTTGGACGCTACTCCTGAATTTAAAGAGCACGTTGAGCCGCCTTTTACGATTCCTCGGTAAGAATTGAGGGTGCTCTATTCTACTCAGCCGGATAGCACGTTGAGCCATCAATCTTGGTTACTATGTACATCAATTAATCGTTAGCCTAAAATACAGTTTCTTTAGTCACCTTAGATTGTGAACGGTCGTACGACCCCAAAGTAAGTAACTTAATACTTGTGTTACGGGTGACGGACAACTTATAGATATACTACATATATAATTTTAAATACATACTTAAATACAAATATACACCCAGGCTCGAAAAACCAACAAATTGTTTATAGAAAAGTTGGCCTTTGGCGGGAATCGAACCCGTGACCCGCGGAGCTGAAGGTAGTGTCACTACCCACTGCGCCAACGGGCCAGTCGAGCCAAACATAAGAGCATTCAAAAGGATTATTATGGATATAAGTGTATCCTTAACTGATTAAGTTCGAATCAACAATTCGAATACGTGATAAATAGATAATATACTATTACTTGCAGTATTATGTATCAGTTTGAATTAGGATTATGTCTCAATAAAACCCTCTTCTCCTTATCTGATTATCTGATGTCTTTTGATCGCATTCGACAGGTTTTTAAGTTAAGCTTATTTTCACATAAGGGGGCTGATAAGAAATCGCTTTATTTCCGTGACAGATCTTACGTTTCAATAGTTGAAAAATTTCCGTACATGATATGTATTGTATTATAACAACACTTGTTTATTATATATAAACATACATACAGGTGGCGAAAAAATAAGATTACGTAGGTACTTGCGTCATAGATAGTGGGTGTACCTAAGTTGTTGTAATACGATGGCCCCGAGGCGTTCAAGATTTCCACTTCCACCGTGGGAAATCTCTCTCCTCTAGGGGATCATTATAGACTTTGGAACATATTTATTTTGGGTGCATAAATTTATTTATAAAATATCTAGTTATGCCGTTATAAATATTAAGGAAATAAGAATCATAAACATCGTCTACCGTTCAATTCGATTCAATTCAAAATATTCTTTATTCAAGTAAACTTGTAAACAAGTGCTTTTGAATCATCAACATCTACTGCTGGTTCGAAAAGCTGTTCCAGCCGAGAAGAACCAGCAAGAAACTCGGCGGTTGTTCTTTTCAAAGAATAATTCATATTACTAGTTACGTATAGTTAATAATGTCTTGTACAGAGTCGGCTATATCCACTCATTCTTATCGTCTAAGTATTATAGTAAGTAGGCTTTCTGTGTTTGCCTTTTTTAAATAATGTTTTTAAACTGCTGTAATGGTAAAGTGAAATAAGGCTTTCTATTTGATTATTTCCTTTCCAAACTCATTTAATTATCTCATTTACTCAATTTTCTTTTACAAAAGATCTTATATATGAATTGATGAATGGCAATTATTGTCATTGAGTTAATGAAATTTATACTATGTTATTGTATTTTATATATTTTATATTGTATAATTTCTAATTATATTTCCTTTACAGTCAACCCTAAAGGAGTGGCGAGTAGCATTCTGGGTGTGCCTTGCGATTCTAGTTATCACAAACATCATATATATCATCTTTGCGAAGGGAGAACAGTTATGGTGGGATGATGTGAAAAGACATGGCTATCCAGAGAACTGGAAACACGGACCTCTGCCGTTACGAAACAATGACTCCGAGAAAGCTGATAAAGAAGAAACGAAAGAAAAGCAATAATTTATTAACGTTAAAAATATTTATTTCTAGTTTTTAAAATATAATTTATGGTTTTAAATATACACTTTTTTATACTATTTAGTATTATTTATTGACATTTTATTTTTTAATCAGTTAAAGACGTTTTATACATACCGTATGGTAAACGGCTGAGTAGAATAGACCACCCTCTTTCTTACCGAGATGTCATAAAAGGCGACTAAGGTAATTTGACCCGCTGTGTGGTATCCGGTTGAGTAGAATAGACCACCCTCTTTCCTACCGAGATGTCATAAAAGGCGACTAAGGTAATTTGACCCGCTGTGTGGTATCCGGTTGAGTAGAATCGACCACCCTATTTCTTACCGAGGGGTCGTAAAATATGAAGGTAAGTTGATGTCAGGCAGGCGGCCAGTCGTAAAATACGTAGCCAAATCATGTGACAACATGTTTGTAACATGTTGTGCGACCCTGCTCAGAGTGAGAGGGGAAAATATAAAATGATAACCGCGCAGCCGGAGAAATAAATAAACAGACAATATTTTTAAAATTTGTTGTAATGACTAGAAGCGTGTCTTGATATAAACAAACTGAAATTGGTTTAAGAATATAATATCTATACATGTATAGATTGATAATTGCAACTAATTGATAATTGCAATTTATCACACGCTTTTCGGTGAAGGAAAACATCGTGAGGAAACCTGCATATCTCTAGAAAATTCTAGGGATATGTGTAACCTACCAATCCGCATTGGAGCAGCGTGGTAGGTCTTAGCTCCAATCCTTCTCTCCAAAAACGAAGAGAGGAGGCCTTAGCCCAGCAGTGGGCATAGTAACAGGCTGTTACTTTACTTTTACTTTTACATGTATAGATTCTCTAAAATTTTACTGCATTCATTTATGTTTATTGTATATTTATGTGTATTTATTAATGATGGTGAAATGTTAGTATTTATAAAGATTTATGTATATAATACTTACAAGCGCTTGATAATCAGTCTAATAATTGAAACAATAACGTGCTGAGTTTGCAACATTTCTTCGTATAACGCGGTGAAGGCCCTGTACATTTGACCTTCAATGCACTTTCAATATACAATATACTTTTATCTTATAAAGTTTTACAAGTCACCGCATATCCATACTTTTAACTAGATTATACAAATAGCGGTTTATCTGATCTGATCTCTTGACGCACTGACGCACGAGATTGTTCGCTGTATCAGTTTCATTTCGATACAATTTTGTTATAGAATACTTCAATTGTTGCGATGATATTTAGATAAATTAATGACAGTTTGAAAGTGGGTTGGACCAAAAAAATGATAAAATTCGGTGATGTGTTTTTATGTATTGGACGATATTACATTTTTAATATGTTCACAGTTTAATGAGTGTTACATATTGTTACCTATATTCAAATTTTAAATAATTTATAGAATTTGAATTTAGAATTAGATAATTTGGAATTCGATAATTGTAATTTGAAGTTACGTGTGGCGTTCTTTTAAATAAAAATTGATATAAGTTAGTATAAAACAATGGCCTTAACTGGATGGCGTCGAATACTTAACAGGGGTAAATTTAATTTTTAATTTTTATTATATTTTGCATTTTAGATTTTAAAAAAGTGATTACTTAAATAAGCATTTATGGTTAGATAATTTCAAATAACCAATTTTTGTTAAGTTTATCTTTGAAGTAATAAAATATTAACATTTTAGTATTTACGTTTTGGTTATTCAAAGAATTATACGATGAAGCTACTTTACTAGATAAAAGAAGTATATATGTGAATAATTCTAGTAGATATAGATTATAAATAAATAATATAAAAAAATTGTATCAATCTGCAACAAGTATGTCTGTGTATAGACATGTTTATAATATTAAAAACTGACCTGGAAGAAAATTATAACATTTGTTTCAGTGATCTTCATACCACAGCGGTATGTATTCGGATTACTCGGACTGTTCGCATTGGCGAACTCTTTTACAATGCGCGTTTGTCTGAGTATAACGATTGTGAAAATGGTAAAGCAGGTTTCTTCTGACTCGCATATTGTTGGTGAAACATGTCCTGGTGATACGGTCACTTCATCGTCTAATTCATCAGTGGTATTTGAGGTATGTATTGAAATTATATTATTGGCTTGCTATGTAACTTTTAGTCAAACCTACAGGGATATTTAAAACCCGCCGTGTGGTTTATAAAATATCTAGTTATGCCGTTATAAATATTAAGGAAATAAGAATCATAAACATCGTCGTCAAACAAAGACACATATTTATGGATATTTGTCGAAAGTTACTACTTAATAACTGCTTGAAGTCACCAGTAGAGACTATTTATGGTGTCGTCGTGATGTCACCGATTAAACATTTTAAAACTTAACACCGGATAGACTCCAGTCCCTAAAACTAACTCTACCGTTCAATTCGATTCAATTCAAAATATTCTTTATTCAAGTAATTTTGTAAACAAGTGCTTTTGAATCATCCACATCTACTGCTGGTTCGGAAAGCTGTTCCTACCGAGAAGAACCAGCAAGAACCCCAGCGGTTGTTCTTTTCAAAGAATAATTCTTATTACTAGTTACGTATAGTTACGCCGTGTGGTATCCGGCTGAGTAGAATAGACCACCCTCATAACTTACCGAGGTGTCGTAAGAGGTTTCAGCTCTAAGGGTCGCGGGTTCGATTCTCGAAGAGGGCCAACATTTTCTCTAAAGAATTTGTTGGTTCTTCGAGCCTGGGTGTATATATGTATTGAAATATGTATTAAAAATTATATATGTAGTATATATACCAGTTGGCCGTCACCCATAACACAAGTATTAAGTTATTTACCTTGGGCACGGAAGACCGTGTGTGTAAGTGGCCCATATATTTGTTATTTATTTAGTTTACATTAGCCTGTCCAGGATTAAATATATCTTTGGTGAGAGTTACAAGTTTGAACACTAAACCTTCACGGCTTAACAACAGATTCTTGAGTAATTAGGTCATTGAAATTTATAAATTCCGGGGCTAAAGAATTCACGCTTATTATATACGTGGTGTCTTTATTACAGTTTACACATTTATTATAATACAAATAAACTAGCATTTTGAATTTTCGCCTGATATTGATACAATATCACTTTTTTACAAGACTCTTAAAAACTTCACAATATTCATAAGATCTTATTCACAAATAAATATTTTGATAATTATATATCATTCAAAGCATCCATGAAACAACTATTATTTTATGTATGAAATTATTTTAATATAATTATTTACTAATTTACGTAAGTTTTTCATATAAAGTAAATTATTACAAGTGATTTAAATTTAAAAAACGTTTACTATTAATATGAAAAAATGGTACTAAATTATAGACGAATACAAATTTTACAAGACATTAAGAATCGTTATCAAATTTAATGTTTAATAGAATTGAATTTATTGAAAGATTTGAATTCTACAGATCTGTCCCGCTTTACGAGTAGGTATTGTAATCAAAAATCACTTTCGGCGTATTCATTATATTTTATAATGACTACTGACCAATCAAATTATTTGACTTAGATAAAAAACAGTTTAGCTGTATTTCAATCAATCGCTTATCTTAAGCTATATTTAATATCTTTTACATAGAGAAAGTTGTAAATTTAATATTTTCTATTGACGTATTAATTGTTCATTATATTAGGAAAAAAAATTCGAAATTTCAAGAATTGATTTAACAATCCTAGTATAATTTTTACAAACAAAGAATATGGGATAGATATAAAATACAGAGATTGATATAATAGAAGTTATGATAAAATAATTTTGCTATAATCAGCGTTTTTTAAAGAAATCTATGTAATACTAAGTGAAAGAAGCAGCCACCGTTCACATACCCTATGCATGCAGGAACAGCCACAACACGTGTAACAAAACGCCGTCACCAACAGCATGTTGCATGTAGCACACAAGCACCACACACATTCACTACGACAATCTCTAAGATCGTTTCGCCTCGCAACCTCGTAGCCCTCGGATACGAGGGCTAACCTCGAAACGCTAACATTTTATATCAATATCTTATATAATCTCATATAGATGGAAAGTTAATAAAAAAAATTGTTATTTATTTATTTATTTATATGTCAATAAACTTAACCAATCCACTTGCGACTCGTAAATCTATAAATATTATTTTACTATATTACATTTATTACTATACATATAGGTAATAACTTTAAAAATTTAACTACTAATTGAAGTTATGTCAATTAGTAAAAGGTTATTTATTATAGAAGTAGTATATAAAATACCATTGTCATCATATAGTTCACAATGTAAATAGTGTTATCTATGGTATGAACAAAATGATGTTCAAAGAATTATAATCTTGTATATCTCTTAACTTATCATTTAAAGCCATTGAGATAAACTTTAGATTGGACATCCCGAAGAGCAGTGATGTACCTAAGTATGCCACGTTTTAAAAAACTGAGTTTATGTATAACATACAAATTCAACACGAAGCATATATATCTTTTTCCAAGTAATAATTAATTACAAGTAAAATTAACTTTATTAACAACAATTTAATTAACAATTTAAATTTACGTTCAATACGCTAGTTCAATAAAATCATGTCAACGTTTAAGGAGCACCAGTGGCTACTACATTTTCAATAAATTATTATACTATAAACCAGTCATAGAGTTATTGTTCTAAAGTAAGGAAGTCATAGGCAGACCTGTAAGTGAGAGTGTCGCAACAAATGCAAAAAAAGGGACAAACAAGTCTCAATTGCCCTCTGTTTATTTTCCCCTACTCTACTATAAGAACTCTATGGTTCTAGTTATCCAACATTATCTAAACTTGTTTAGAAAGTTTCTTAAAATGATGCAGCTACATAAAGCTTACTACTATACAATTGGAAATTATTTGAGTGATAATTGCGTATCTTAGATGCAGTTAGCTACGCACCAAGCTGCAATGACTAACTAATAACCATAAATCAAATTGTAAAAAAAAATATTCGAAAAGATTACCCGCAGAGTTTCTTGCTGGTTCCTCTCGGTAGGAGCAAACTTCCAAATAAGTGATAGATTCTTTAAAACAATTGACGATTCAAGAACACTGAGAACAGTCCACTTGAGTAAAGAATATTTTGGATTCGAATTTGAATTTAATATTCAATCAATGTTGGAAAAAATGCGGTAAACAATTGCTATACTATAAAGTTAATTGGTAAACTGTATGAAACAGTGCAATCTAAATTTGAATAATTTCTACAGGGAAGAGAAACTTACGATTGGAGTGAGAGTACTCAAGGTTTACTACTCAGTGCATTTTATTACGGATATGTTATCACACATTTACCAGGAGGGCTTCTAGCTGAGAAATTTGGAGGAAAATGGACGTTAGGTTTGAGTTTACTCTGCACTTCTATATCAACTGCACTAACGCCATTCGTAGTAGGCATTGGAGGCGCTGTTGGATTATTCATTATGAGAGTTGTTAGTGGTTTTGGAGAGGTAAGAATAAAGTAATGTAAAAAATTTGAATAAATATTTTTATATCGCTTATAGGCTGCAATAGGGGCAACACTTAAAACACGTGTTTTTAGAACACTAGGAATAGATGTAAATGTTACAATACACAATTTTTTCAGCAGCAGTACCAGCATATTTCATAATTCAATATGACGCTGTTTGTTTAAGCAAACTAAAATAATTTTTACTCCTTTTCCTTAGCAATGAAAACGTAAAAAAAATAAAAGCCCATTTATCTCAAGTGCTTTTGCCCAGAATACAAAAATTTTGAAGAGTGTAATTTACTAACTTTATGTACATTCAAAATATTTTCACCGAAGCCTTCATCTCTTTTATTAAAAGGTTCGCTTAATATAATTCACGTTTTCGCATTCCAATTATGAAACAATACTTTTATCTTAGTAAAACAATATACTTATTATTACATAATTAAAACGTTTTTATTATGAAAGCTATTTAAGAATTTATTTTCTTGTACGTAAATAAATAGGACCATATACATTATTCAATTCTACTTTCTGAGAAGTTTTTTTTTTAATATTTCTTATTTTAATAATTGTTTGCAATAATCTCTCTTCTGATTGAGCAATTTTTATTTTTACATTTATGCATTTAGTGTCCTTGAACAATCATATCCTATTCTTTAACTCCAAAACGAATACTGTAAACGGCATAGTCTGATTGATAAGATTGTTTGGACGCTAGGTTTTGACATTTAATTGACGGATTTACAATCATTTATATTAGCTGATCACGTCACTAACAGATGATCCATCCAGCAGTCATCCAGCCAGCCATTGTGCTAGTTAGATCAGTAAGATATATACTTAAGGTTATTAAAGATTGTATAAATGATAAGAAAGCTAGTATTAGAATCGCTCGCAGCTATACACTAGACGTGCATATTTTTTCTCGGAAAGGGCATTTTCATGTTGAAGTAAAGGCATATTTTGCAAAATGTTATTTGGGATTTGAATTTGTATTGGTAAAAAGGAAAAAAATCGTATATAAAAAACAGTATATTGAACCTTTGTGTAGAGCAACGTGATTGTACGATCTATTATTTTATCTATAAGTAAAAAACGAGATTACATTTAACATAGACGGATGTGTGTCCATGTAATGTACAAGGAAACAGATACTGATACTATATTTTACTGTTTTAGGGGCCGGTGACTCCAGCATTTGTTTTATTAATGGCCCGCTGGGTCCCTCCAGCCGAGAGATCTCGGTTCGGCGCAATGATATTCGGAGGGGCACAAATAGGCAATATTGCCGGTCCATATATTTCGGGATTGCTCTTAGCGAATGGAGGTGACTGGGCAAACGTGTTTTACGTATTTGGTAGCTTTGGTATTATATGGTTTTTCTTTTTTGTGAGTATCATATTTATAACATATTTATTGTAATCTTGTCTTGGAAAATGAGTTCTTTTTCCCCTTACGGTTGAGCGTCGTGGATGAGTGCACGCGACTCATTGAGATTGCGAGATGTGGAGAGTAACTCAAAACTATCTACTACTAGTACACCACATTAATACTAGACATTATCTTAGAAGATATCGTATATTCTATGGAACTAGCTTTAGCTTAATAATATAGAGTATGGGACGAGAGTGACATTGAGATGAGTTCGCCCATGAAACCAGAATTCTAGGACCAAACGACTTATCTTTGTCAACAAATGTACTGTGTTCGTAACTATTGCCAAAATATAAAAAAACATGTCCTAAAAATTGGAAATAATATTTCAATTTCTTTGGAGAAAGGGGTTTCGTAATTGCCATGCTGGGTCGGGACCCATTCCAAGCAACAAATTCAAGTTTTTGATGGGTAAAACTACTTCCCCCATTTGCGATGTATTTGATCTAATTGATGACATACATCATAGGTTGATGGAGTGTTCCCGGTTTGAATCGGCTAGAAATATTATATTAAATTCATTCCGCTTGAACAAATTGCAAGTTCATGCCTTTCGTGGTGTATTGTCTAAACCCGATTTGGAGGAAGCATGCAATTTGTACAAACTCTTCTTGTTGATGTCTTTGAAATAGTTTATTACATTAGTTTGACTCGTTAAATTTTAGGGTATAATAGGGCTCACATACACATGTAGTGGAAAAGCCCTATAATTACAGAATAAAAAATAAGTACTAGGTGTGTTAGTGTGACTTTGTGTTGTCAATTATCAGGATAGCATTTGGACCGCTTATATTTTGCTGAGAAGTTGTGAAAGTATAATAATTAATAATTTTTAACGATTATCGAAACTTATAGTAGCTTTAAATTTACTTTACTTAATTACTCCTACAGTAATGGAATTGATTGAAGGAAAAATAGATATATTAAAATTCTATTCTTTCGTTTTAATTAAATGCAATGACGAGTCAATATGTATTGACTTTGTTTTTCCAACGGATGAGGGGTATATTAAAAAACGTCGTTTGACGCACCCATTGCGCATAACGATCTGTTCGCTATTTACGAAGTAAGAATAGGTTAAAAGACTGCTCTTTGTTTACTTTGCGCTCTGTTTAATTTGAATAAAATTGTAATAAAAGGACGATTGTATAATGTATTTTAATATGGGTTGTAGATATTTCTCTGCTACAGTACGCCTAACTCACATCCTTTTATATCTGACGAAGAACGAGATTATTTAAACGCTAACGTAGTGGCCTCTGGTCTCCATAAAAAATTGGATCCAGTACCCTTTAAAGCCATACTGAGATCGCCTCAACTTTGGGTTCTTGTGATCGCTGCTGTAAGTATAAGACCTCTGAAGTACTAGTTTTTTTATTATTATTGTGCATAAACAAGGTTAATTAAGTCTACTCGGCGTATAAAAGATAACACGAAAAGCCTAAAATAAAGAAACAATTTTATACTTAAATATACAATTTATATGTATCTTTAATGACTTACACGCTAGTACTATACAAATTATGGGCACACGGAATGGTCCCAAAATGCTAGCAGCGTTTCCCAGTTGAATTATTTGTATTGAATTAAATTAATTGTTTAGTCTCTTCTTTTATTGCTTTTGTTTTTAGGTAGGACATGATTGGGGATACTTTACGATGATAACTGACCTACCAAAATATTTCTCCGATGTTCTAAAGTTTAATATTAAGTCAACTGGATTAATGTCCGCACTGCCATATATAGCTATGTACGTCTGTTCATTTATATTTGCTGGTTTCTGTGATTTTTGCATTAGAAGAAAATGGCATAGTATTACTACGGGAAGAAAAATATATACTACTGTTTGTAAGTATCAGTACTAGTATACTATAAAAGTAAAGTAGCGGCGTGTTACAAGCCCACTGCTGGGAATAGACGTTATCTTCCCTTTTCTGCAGAGAAGGGTTGGATGGAGGTTGAAGGGTCGGAACCTACCACGGTCCTCCAATGCGTATTGGTAGGTTACACATATCTCCAGAATTCTCTAGAGATATGCAGGTTTCCTCATAATGCTTTTATTTCACCGAAAAGCGTGTGAAAAATTGTAATTATCAATTAAACACATGAGTTTCAATAGAAAAACTCATTGGTGCTTGCCCGGTTTTGAACTCGTGTTCTCCTCGAAAGAGACGCACGGTCTCATCGCTGGGCTATCACAGCTTCTTTGTATACTATATAAGTATATAAATACCTATAATTATATAATTCTGCTATGGTCATTAAAGCTTCATGTATTTCATACTTTTAACTTGCTGGTACATGTTTCTATTTTTTCTCGCAGCATCAACATTGCCGGCGATCTTTATTATCTTGGCTTCATACTCTGGCTGTGACCGCGTTAAGGCAGTGGGATTTTTCATTGGATCGATGGCATTTATGGCCGGGTTCTATAGTAGTGTCAAGATCAACGCTATGGATATCGCTCCAAATTATGCAGGAACATGTTCCGCATTTGTGAACGGATTGGCAGCTGTGTCGGGTATGATAACACCATACATGGTTGGACTTTTGACACCTGATGTAAGTAAGACAAATTGAGAAACGTTTTCTTGTTAGTGTACAATTTTATAGAGTAGTGTTTCTGAACGTGAGGCTTGGCAGTGTTTCCCAATTGATCAAAGGGGGATTCGAAAATCAATGCTAAATTTCAGTCCTAAATTTTTCGATCTTCTACAATTCTTGAATAAATCAATATTTTAATATAGTTAGTATAATTTTAAATTACATATAGTTATTTATGTTACATGGGGGGCATAAGAATTTTATAAGAGCTAAGGTGTGCCATACCCCAGTATGGCACAGAATAGGTTGAGAGATTCTCTAATTATCTATTCTAAAGTTTCATCAGTTTTCCTTCAGTCCAATGTTAATCTCCTAGTTAGTGTATGGTTAAGATTTTGAATATTGTCATTGATTTGACATAAAAGTGAGCCAATATTTTGGAAACAATATATCTTCTTACCAAATTGTTAAAATTATTCCTTCTTTTCAAGATCTGTGTATTTTTTGGCATATTTTATAGGTCATTAAATTAATGTTAGTAATTAATTACTCGCTCCATATTAATATTCTGAATGCGAAAATTTGTTTCCCTGTCTAGTTGTTACGCTTTTATTGCTAACCGCTGGAACAATATTGGTGGAATTATATAAAAAAATGTCTTTCTACTTCGGGAACAAGAAAAAAATAAATAATTCATAATTGAGGATATTGTAACACTTAAGTTGGCATGAACTAAATTGCGCAAACAGCGCATGTATATTTATTTTGATCCAGATTAGTCAAATTATGCATACTCTAGAAATGTCAATACATTTCGCAGATTTTGCATAAAAAGAACATTGAAATTTTCTATTGAGTTACGCAAGCAGAGATAAAAAATTCACGGTTGATTTAATTTCGTTTGGTCAAAGGTGAAAATGGAACACGTCAAGCGTAAAATTGATTCGACTTCCTACAGATGTACGGTAAAAAAAAGTTTTATACAGGAATTCAGGCCGTCGTGACCAATTTGTACAAAAAAATTAACGTTAATCAGAGGTTTATGATGTTCTAATAAAAAAGGTTATGGTTTAAGCATTGTGGTTCTGGATCGTACAAAGCCATAGGTTTGTGAATTTATGTAATCCACAAATCTTTAAAAAAAGCATGTGAGAAAAGAATAGATCTTACGTGTAAAAAATCAATGACAAGAAAGAGTTAATGTAAAATGAATATTAACAACAGATTTATCCTCATGAATCAGTTGATAATATTTAGAAATTTCTTTAATTTCGTGTGAATAAGATTGAACATTGTTGCCAATTTAATTTAAATTGTTAATTTAAGCGTTATTTCCAAAGAGTTATTATATTGAGTAAGGGAGCCAGCCTAAATGAAACTTTGCATTTTTTTTTAATTTTAAATATTGAAACAACTTTGTTAAGCGGTTTATAAAAAAGGGTTAAGTCCATTTTTGACATTTTGTAATTTCAGTTATTCTTATTCTTCCTATATTGATAAGAGGGTAAAAGATATATAGTTCTACTGCTACTAATTTCGTGGGTGTAAAAATAAAAATGATATTAAGTCGCTTAGCTTGAACAAGTAAACGCTACTAAATAAAGCTCTCCCGAAATATTTATGAAAACTGACTTAAGGTCCTAAGGAATTCACCTATAATTATGTTCATTAAAAAAAGACGAAATAAATGTCTGTAAATATAAAAAAAGTAAATCTAAATCGCTTTGCGATTTTGTCGTGGACTCTATCTCCTGATGATGCTTCGGTTGCGGGGCGAAACGATTGTTGTGTTTGTGATAGTGAACCTGTGTAGTGCTTGTGTATTGTGGTGGAAGTGGTGGAGGTTTGTGCATATGTTTTTACGAATCCTGCATGTAACGGGTATGAAAAAACGTATAGTCCACTATACATTTAGCACTATATATATTTTCTATTTACTGTATCGCGGATTATAGCAAAATAATTTTATTATTACTTTTGTATTATGGATCTCCGCAAAGTAACGCCTAATTCTATAAATTATTTAAATCTCTTTTTTTGTGATTCTTCATCTTCTTCTTCTTGCCTATGGCTATATACTATAGAGTCCCTACTCTATAGTATAGAGTATCCCTATTACTATAGAGTATACCTATACTCAATAGTAATTTCACGGTGTATTGTTCCATAAAAATACAATCAGTTATTTATTTTAGCAAACGCTTACACAGTGGCGAAATGCGTTTTGGACTATATTTGTAGTCTTGATTGGAACGAACATAATATATCTAATTTGGGGATCTGGAGAGCAACAATGGTGGGATGATGTTGATAAATACGGATATCCCGCTAACTGGAAACATGGACCGCTAAAAAGGAGAATAGAAAATATAGAAAAAAAGGTTGTATACCCAAGACATGACCATTCCCCAATTGTAAAGGATTGATAAGACAATAAATATTTTTATATTTTGTTTGTGTTCTTTCAACCTGCGAAGATTTTTTCAGGTTGACAATAAATAAATGTAAAAATTCCATACTTTTTATTGTATTTACCGCATTAAAATACACATAATTTTGTAAATATACCATATTTTGTCTTTTTGATTTTCATCTTTGTTCTTAAAATGTTTTATTAAAATTTATCCTTAATGAAATATTATATTGACACAGTTATTGATCAAATTAATCTAATCTATTTTTCAAAATACTACTAATAATCTACTTCAGTAGAGACTGATTTTTCTAGAACGTGATTTATTAAATTCTGTTCATACTTATAAATTATTGTAAGAAAAATTTAGTCATATATTTAAAAGAATGTAAGGGTGCAAAAAATAGTTGATAAATACGTCTGAATTTCGCAGTTTTCTAAAATTAATAAAATGATAAAAATAACAAAATAGTAAACAATTATAGTTAGTAAACAATTAATACTTTGTAAATAATTTATATAAAGTTCGTTTTTCTGTAACGGATAACATGTAAATTACGTAAGAGTTAAAATATATATAACAGTAACATTCCTGCAATATGCATGCATGATGCGAAGGCAGCGTGATGGGCTTAAGATCAAATTTTACTTATTAAAAACATATGGCAAGATACGTAAATGATGTAATACAAATTTATAAATCAGTAAATTGACTACAATACTATCTTGTCGAGCATTACTGTAAACTGTTAGAACAAAACAACTAAACATCATCTATGATGATTGAAATATTTAAAATTAAAGATTTAATACATAACGCGGATAGTACAAAGCAAAATTTGTATGAATGAATATTTTTTCCTTACAGCAAATTCCTAAAATTAAGAAATGGGAAGAGCGTATGATACTCAAGAAAAACAATCAAAGAAGCAGACAACAGAGTCTATTGGTAGCTTAAAATTAACTTATTTTTAAGAAAATTTCATTTAATAATAGACAGTAAACAATGTCCAGCAGCCATATGGCTGCTCGGCATTGTTTTGCAACTATATAGTCGGCAAAGATAAAAATGCTTATAGCGTATTTATTTCAGCAAAATTATTAATACGAATCCTTTGTTCTGTATTTTATTAAGACTATATTAATTTAAAACAATTTTACTTGATTATCGAAACCCACACGATAATTACATGGTTCGCTCAATTTACTTTTTCCTTTCCGTTTACAACGCAATAAGATATGTGCTGTTTTTCTATTAGGTTCTTACATATGAAATTGGCGTTTTCTATGGGAGGAACATAAAGTCGTTTTTTTTTAAATGAAATATATTTAATTAATCAAAGTATGTACCATTGCTATGTATGTACTTTTGCCATCTCATAGGTAGTTCATTGATCCCCTTACTAAAAAAACTATTCGGGCGGGAATAATAAAATCTTTGAAGGCGGTTTGGACTGCCCCATCGGAGTTGAATTTTTTTTCTTGCAAGTAGTTATCCAAATTGCAAAAAAAATGGTAATCTGTTGGAGCAAGGTCCGGAGAGTACGGTGGATGTCTAAGACATTCTAATTGAAGCTCCTCTGATTTGGTAGCCGTCTGTTGTGCAGTGTGTGGTCTAGCGTTGTCCTGAAGCAGCAGTGGCCTAGAGCGATTGACCAGCCTCGGTTGTTTACTCTGCAGCTAGCTCGGACGTGGTTTGCGATGGATCCGCTTCCACAATAGCCTTCAATTCTTCATTATCAACTTTGGTCTCCGGCCGTCCACGAGGCTTGTTCTGCAGGTCGAAATTTCCAGAACGAAAACGTTGGAACCAAAAACGCACTGTGTTTTCTTTTGCGACACCGTCACCATACACATCATTAATCCTTCGAGCCGATTCTGCAGCACTGGTGCCACGGTGGAACTCATACTCGTAAATAACGCGATATTTCATGTTTTTCATTTTGTAAACAGAGTGACACAAAGAAAAAAACAAAAGAAGAAAAAACAAATGAATTAGGGGTTTGAAACACAAATGCATGAGTAAATAGCTGTATGAATTTGAATTTGGAATTCCTAACCATAAAGGTAAGTTTAAGGAAACAGGTATTCTTACGTTAGCTTCACAGTATATTTTTAGCAATTTGATTTTTGTGCATAAAAATATACATAATTATAAAAAGATTGGCGATGTATATAATAGACAAAGTAGGAACCGACATAAGCTTGCGGCTCCTGCTTTGCGCCTTGTAAGAGTACGTAAGTCGTTTGTGGGTTTGGGTATAAGATTCTATAATAAAATTCCACAATCAATTTTAACTTTGCCATTACAGCAATTTAAAAATACTGTTAAAAAGAGGCTGATACAGAAAGCCTATTATACCGTGGAGGCTTACATTGATGATAAGAATGCGTGGATATAGCTGCTCTTTGACCTTGTGCAGGATAGCTATGACAAAATGTAATTAGTATTAAGAATTTTCTTTTTTAAAAGAGCTCCACCGAGTTTCTTGCTGGCTCTTCTCGGTAGGACGGCTTTCCGAACCAGCAGTAAAGTTGACGATTCAAAAGCACTTGTTTACAAGTTTACTTGAATAAAGAATATTTTGAATTTGAATTTGAATTTGAGATCAAAGTGGCCAGTACGACAAAACGCCAATTTCATATGTAAGGACCTAATATTTTCTTTTGTTTTTAATGCATGGCTAGTGACT
Source organism: Morpho deidamia (assembly GCA_947086505.1). Lineage (NCBI taxonomy): Eukaryota > Metazoa > Arthropoda > Insecta > Lepidoptera > Nymphalidae > Morpho > Morpho deidamia. The sequence goes on along the minus strand of CAMTZC010000007.1, from coordinate 7,635,835 downwards.
AAACTATATGTAGTGAGTGACACAAGGTCTTTGCTCAATTTAAAAAAAAGGGCTTTATCGTTAAAAATTGAGATTTTTATAATTTTTGTGATGAATCTTGCAATCATTTTACATATTATCTCTAATATGTGACAAAAGTACAAGATGAGACAGAAAAAAATCAAAAATAACTAAACAGTCATGCGTACTGTACTGAAACGTCCAATTCTGTTCACGTAAAAGTATAGTAAAGTAGCGGCCTGTTAGAATCCCACTGCTGGGAATAGGCCTCCTCTCTCCGTTTTTGGAGAGAAGGGTTGGAGCTAAGACCTACCACGCTGCTCCAATGCGGATTGATAGGTTACACATGTCTCCCGAATTCTCGAGAGATATGCAGGTTTCCTCACGGTGTTTTCCTTCACCGAAAAGCGTGTGATGAATTGCAATTATCAATTAGACACATGAGTTTTAATAAAAAACTTATTGGTGCCTGCCCGGGATTGAACTCGTGTTCCCCTCGAAAGAGTCGCACGGTCTTACCGCTGGGTTATCACAGCTCTATAAAAATTATTATCTCTATCTAAAAGTATAGTAGGTATAGTAAATTGCGCATTTAACCTGTGTGAACAACTTAATTCGCATTTGTATGTTATAAAAATCCACTTTTTTGTTTTTAAAGTAAAGAAATTCGATTTTTGTTTAAAAAAATATAGATGATTGCTTATAAAGTAAAATAAAATTAACTATTTTCCCCCAATGTCACACAATCTCGCAAGTCATGAACGCATTATTAAAATATGTACCTCAAGGAGTCACGCTCACGGAAGAATATTATTTTCCTCAGCATCAACAATACAGCCCATTTTTATTATTCTGGCTTCGTACTCTGGCTGTGTTCGAGATAGACGGTAGGATTTCTAAGCATCAATTGCATTTATTACCGGTTTCTATAGCAGTGTCATGATTATCATTGATATTTTTTTAAAACAAACAGGGTATTCTGGCACAAAGCATCATCAATTGTATCAAACTTGATTTAAATAATAAATCATATAAATCATGATTATTTCAGCAGTTTCTTTATTTTATTGATCAATGATAGATAGCTAGGATTATTGATGCAATAGGAAGCACTAGATTTATTGTTTATTGGGAAAATACAAACAATACGAAATACAAACAAATTCTATAAGGTTTATTTTAAGTTAGATAAAATTCAGTTACTCAATACAAGGTTAAATATCTACAATTTTTTTTAATTGGGGCAAATAAACCTCAAGTACAGCGAATATAACTTTCTACATTTCTATAACGTAGAATCATAAAGTACCTAATTTCAATACGGCAAGGATCCTAATTAAGAAATGATACATTCTATGACAGCAAATTTTTTATACATAAAAAATAAAAAAAAGGTAAATGTACTTAAACATTTCGTGCCTGATTCAAAAGTAAAAGCAAATGTAATGATCATTGCAATGATTGTTTGGTATTTATTTTCAATAAATAAAATAAAATATTCATTACCTTATATTATTATAAAAATGTTTAATTACACAAGAAAGTACGTTTGGTGAAACTTTAAATTGAGGAAAATTTTATTTGCATAGAATTATTTTAAAGGTAAGTTCAGGTGCAATTTTTTTGTTCTAATATTTATGTAATGATAAGGAAAAAGTTAATTTTGTAAAGGTAAAATAGTAGATGAGGTGAAGTCCCTTGTATGGAAACAACACAGTTACTTGGTATTTCTATATAAAATGGTATGTTTAAAATTATTATCAAATAATTCTTCGTCTTCTAAGGGGATTTCCCACACTTAGTCGTAGTCTGGCGTGGTTCGTGTAACCTAACTACCTTAAGTATATTTTGTAGTCCCGGTTAGAAGGAAAACAGGATATGTGAACGTGAATGAAATTTTGGATGAGCCAGGGTTAGGTTGAGGCAATAACAGTAGTAGAGCTCTAATGGCGCATGAAATGGGTAATATGCCGGTAAACTGATAATGAATGTAAGTTTCATAAAATTTTCTTAACAGCTCTGTGTGTGATTAATACTTATTTTTTCTAATAAGATATAAAAAAATCAATTTCCAGCAAACGGCTGGAAACTTGTATGAAGTATCGAAAGGAACATAATATAAATTTGTGTAAGATAAATTAGGATTACTTATATAAGGTTGGAAAAACCCAATAGATACCGCCTCTTATAAATATAAAAATAAATATCGATGTTAAAGTGTCTTGAACATCTTAAGAGGCTCTCATTAATTTATTACGTTAATACGATTTCTTTACGAAAAATTCCCCGTTGGCAAATTGTGAGTTACTTCATAGCTGACTGATATCGAAATGATAATTTTAATATTTGACTGGTTCGTTGGCGCAATTGACAGTGACCCTGCTTTCAACTCCGCGGTTCACGGGTTCAATTCTCGCCGACGGCCAGCATTTTTTATAAACAATTTGTTGGTTCTTAGAGCCTAGGTGTATATTTGTATTTAAGTGTGTATTAAAAATTATATATGTATATATTTACTAGTTGTCTTTCACACATAACACAAGTATTAAGTTACTTACTTTGAGGACGGACGACCGTGTGTGTAAGTGTGCCATATATTTATTTAAAAAATGGCGATATTTCATATGTTGCTAAAACTTGCTTGCTTCTTCTTTGCATATACACTCCTCGGGGCACATAAAGTTAATTTTTGAATACAGATTATTTTGATTCAATTAACTCATACCCGTACATATGAGAAATGATTAGACAACTGTATCGTTCATATTTGCAGTTCATATTATCTAGTGACTAACATTTGATGTTCCGAAACTAATGAGTTATTATTATTTCTATTATACATTTATATCTTAAAAGCTACTCTTTTCCTTTCTTCAAACCGCTACACAACGTAAAATAATAAGCTTCAAAACCTTATTTGTATGTTATTTTTTATTATATTTACATTTATTGTAGTCCGCCGTGTGGTATCCGGCAGAATATAATAGACCTCCCTCCTTTTACCGAGGTGTCGTAAGAGGCGACTAAGTTAAGTGCCGTGTGATATCCGGCTGCGTAGAATAGACCACTCTCATTTCTTACCGAGATGTCGTAAAAAGCGACTAAGATAAGTTGACCCGCCGTGTGGTATCCGGTTGAGTAGAATAGACCACCCTTTTTCTTACCGAGGGGTCGTAAAATAAGATTAAGTTAAGTTGAGGTCTGGCAGACGGCCGGTCGTAAAATACGAAAGCCAAATCATATGACAACATGTTTGTTATATGTTGTGCCGACCCCACTTAGAGTGGGATGAGGGCAGGAGGATGTATGATGAAATGTGAAGAATTCACTAACCATTCATATATTAGGCGACTAAGGTAAGTTGACGTCAGGCAGGCGGCTGGTCGTAAAATACGTAGCCAAATCATGTGACAACATGTTGTGCCGACCCCACTTAGAGTGGGATAAGGGCAGGAGAATGATGATTTACATTTATTGTAGTGTGTAGAATAGAAATTCTATTCTATTCTATTTTAAAATAAATATTTTTTTACATATGAAAATACATAAGTAATATAGAGAGCTAGTTCATAAAAGCCTTATATATAAGGGATATAACTATAGTTAAGGTGGACAACATAGTGCCTGTTCACATTCTCAGTGCACCTTCACGTTTTGATGACTTACGACAAGAATTTAATCGCATAGACTGACATTGCGCACGAGTCGAAACGCGCAGTCGAATGCCTGTCACCCGAGCATTCACGTCGATTTGTGCTTATATTGTGTAATGAAAAACTGTGCAATCGGATAATCCACTAAAAATAAAACGTAAGTCATTTTATTATTTACATAAATAAATATTAATTGATAGTCAATGAATTTTCATTAACAAATTAATTAAACGTTATTGTTGCGTGTAAATTCATTTCGCGCGCAATAGTACTTTTGAGTACTCGATTTTATATAAATTTAATGCTCAATGAAATTACGATTGCATTTACTTCGTTGTATAGCAAAGCATTTATAATTTTTAATTAAAACCTTGCAATACGAACGGCGTAATTGGCAATTATGAAGAGTGTTATTTAGATTCTTCATAACTATAAACAATTTCACACAAGTAATAACTGCATATAGTTAAGTCACATCAATAAAAATGTATACATCAGTTTACTATAATTTAACTGTTTATCACAATTATTAGTTATCTAGTGATGTGTGATCTGTGATGCAAATAAAAAGGTGTGTAATTGCTTATAGTTATGAAGAATCTAAATAACACTCTTCATAATTGCCAATTACGCCGTTCTTATTGCAAGGTTTTAATTAAAAAACTACACGGAAGACAGATTCACTATGTGTTTATTATAATTATTATATTATAATATATGTAGTAGGCGTACTTATTATTAATAATTAAACAAAACCTTAAAACAAGGTAATATTAACCAAATTATAAGAAAATTATTTCAATATAAATTAGAATAAAGAAAAGAAAAAATATCTATATATTTTAAGATATTTTGGATATCATATTTAGGATATTTTCGAATTAATGTCTATACATTAATTCGAAAATATCCTAAGGTTTACAAAAGACTGGCATCATTATCTCTCTTTGTATTTATCATATTAATTTTTGAATTATAGTGTTTCTTAATGTGATTCGGTACATTTATCAATCATATCCGAATTCAATTTAGATTCTACGTTTGGCTCTATCATAACATCTGTTCGTAGCTATTACCAATAATGAATTATATATATTCAAATCAAAGTGTATATCGTAATGATATATAAGGATGGTTTAACACAATTTTTAAATCCATATAAATTACAAGTAAATTTCCCTTATTTTATTAATCCTGTATTTATTTACCCAATACGTTCATACATATTATTGTAATAAGCCATGATGCACTATCACTATTTTTATATAAAGTTGTATATCTATATTAGTTTTGTACAAAACTTTGGTGTTATTTAAATAAATATTGGCATATTTATGAATTGCTTGAAGAATTCCGCCGTGTGGTATCCGGCCGAGTAGAATAGACACCCTCATTTATTACCGAGGTGTCGTAAAAAGCGACTAAGGTAAGTTGACCCGCCGTGTGGTATCCGGTTGAGTAGAATAGACCACCCTTTTTCTTACAGAGGGGTCGTAAAATACGACTAAGGTAAGTTGACGTCAGGCATGGGGCCGGTCGTAAAATACGAAATCCAAATCACGTGACAACATGTTTGTTACATGTCGTGCCGACCCCACTTAGAGTGGGATGAGGGCAGGAGGATGTAAGTTGAAATGTGAAGAATTCACGAACCATTCATATATTATTGATTTCTCTCAAACAAACGGAATACTCATAATTGCAACAGTAATATAATTAAAACTGATTCTACAATGCTTTGTATTGAAGTATGTATACCATCATACGATCAAGAATGATATTAAGGTGAGAAAAATTATCAAAAAATTAGTTTACTGAGAACTTTTGATTTTTAAGAATTTTATTATTTAAATTCAAGTAAGTGTAAAGTTTGTGAAGGTAACGATGCAAAAATACTTGTAAGATTTTCATCATAATCCTCCCGCCCTTATCCCACTCTAGGTGGGTGTCACATGATTTAGCTAGCTATTTTGCGACTGGCCGCCTACCTGACGTCAACTTACCTTAGTCGTATTTTACGACCCCTTAGTAAGAATGAGTCTATTCTAATCAGCCGGATACCAATCGAAGGGTCGACTTACCTTAGTCGCCTCTTACGACACCTAGGTAAGAAATGAAGGTGGTCTATTCTACTCAGCCGGACGTAAACGTAGAATTTCATCATAATCCTCCTGCCCTTATAGGTGGTGTATTATCCCACTCTTCCTCCTTATCCCTTATCCTTATCCCACTCTAGGTGGTGTGTCACATGATTTGGTTAGGCATTTTACGACCGGCCGCCTACCTGACGTCAACTTACCTTGGTCGTATTTTACGACCCCTTAGTAAGAATGAGTCTATTCTGATCAGCCGGATACCAATCGGCGGGTCGACTTACCTTAGTCGCCTCTTACGACACCTCGGTAAGAAATGAAGGTGGTCTATTCAACTCAGCCGGATACCACGCGGCATGTAAGCGAAGATTTTATGTCATTTTTATTACTATTTACCTGACTAAGCAGTCAAACGATTTCAAGATATGGCACAATCATAAAATCCTAATGCAAATTTACAATTACTTTATTATACACTCCGTTCAAGATGTTTTTATAGAGATTGTTATGCGACTTGAGCACAAATTTAATAAATTCGTTAATATGTGTAGTAAGTATGAGGCTCTGAGGTGAACGGCAATTCGAGTTCACCTAGTGCAGCTAAATGTTTGTAATTTTTGCATAGTAATATTTGCGTGTTGGCATATACTAGACCCACATGTAGTCTTTAAGTGAACATGCGACAATGTTTATAGGAATTGTTTTGTACTATATTACCTTCATATTAATTTGTAATACTTCATATTATCTACATTAAAAGGTAAATTATAGAAGTAGGCGTTATTTTTCGGAATTCCATAGTATTAAAGTTATCATAAAACAATTCTGCTATAATCCGCGTTTGTTAAGAAAATCTATGTAATGCCTAAGTATAGGAAGCAGAAATAGTTCTCAAACCTTGTACATGCAGTCCTTGTTACATTCACTGCGACAATCTCAACAATCGTTTCGCCCTATAACTGAAGCATCATCAGGAGATAAGCTTCAGGAGATAAGTCCCCTTGCGATTTTGTTATGGTTATTTAAAAATATTGTTATATCTAATTGGCTACCAAGAGGTTTAACGTACGTAGAACAAAATTTTTAGTCCTTCAAAACAGTATTGGTTTAGAATCAAATTTTTCTCAAAATTTATTTCATTACGTTTATCAAAAGTTTTATATAAATTCCCGTCCTTCAGTATAAGGTTCTTAACCTCAGAGATCATTCCAATGACCTTACCATTTATATTTATAAGAGAGCGATCGTAAATGATGTTCTTGACTTGAAGCTTGGTTCTCAAAACCGTCAATTAGATTTTCAATATTAAAGAAATATTTAAAGTTTTTACTTGGAACCTCTCAGAACTTTGTTCAGTCTGGCTACAGTACACATGGTTTCATAATCCTTACACGATATTATTTGTATGTCGTCAACTTAAATATGGTTCCAAAATTGAACCCCAAAGGATCCCTCTGGAAACTAGAAAACTATTCGATGGAAGTAAGGATCTCTTACGTGTTTCTTTTCTGGAAAAAAAAAATTTGTTACATTTAATCGTGCCAAATTTTATCCAGTGGATTAGACTGAAAGCGTAACAGAAATATAGACTTTTGCATTTATAATATAGTATACACTTAAAACAAGGAGAAAGTTTTTAAATAAGAGGATATAATGGTTATTTAGATAAGAGACCAGAGCTCATAGTGGGCTCGAAAGTTTATCAATCATGCATTTTTATCAAGTATGATGGTACCGCGGCCCGCCGTAAAAGTAGTATGGTATGATTACCCATTTATATGATAAAAAAAATTGCGCGTTTGTTTACTAATGTCATAAGTAGTATTTTTACAACGCAAGAAAATTGTTTCAAAATTTTTCATTTATAACTCAATAAGCGAACATTTTCATTGTATCATCAACACTTGAATAAACATTTCAAGAAGATGTTTTAATGCAGATAATATATTCACCATATATATGCATATTTCTTAGTAATTTAAATTTTGTATCTAAAGAAAATGTATAGACCACGCACAGGTAAATTAAATAACTCTTCTTTATGCATACTATATGGTAACGGCTTTTATGAATCTTATTGGCTTTAAACAAAATATCTAAAATCCGTAAAATTTGCAAAATATAGTGTAATACGCAAAAACAAAAATACATACACAGAAAATAAGCCATTAAACTAAGTCAATTTTGTAGTAATGATATAAATGAGTAATAGACGACTTATTTTTATTAAATATTTTTAGATTCTTCTTTTATAGAAGACGACGGCATGTTTTCCTGTGTCCTCGACACTCAATGGTTACTTACACTACAAGATTTTAGCAAGTAAAAGTGAAAAATAAAGTTTCTGTTCTGATAAAGTTTTGTTACAGTCCTGTGAAGTTTCCTTATTTAAAAAAAAGCGCGGATGTAAATGTTATCATCATATTTAGACCCTTGTCGATCTGAGCTGTCAAGACGTCTAAGAGAGACGGCTAAATGACATCTTTTACTTCTTTAATTATGAGAATGCATTCTTTAATTCGAGCATAATACCCAGTGATTTAACCGTTAATCATTGTCTGTTATGCAGAAATAAATTGACATCTCCAAACATAAATCTTTAAGTTGTTGTTAGATTTTTAATATAACAAATAATATCTTGAAATAAAGATATTTCTAGCACTATCTATTTATATCGCACATAGTGGTTTGACGACAAAGTTTTCACACGTACATTAACAAATTTGCGATTAGACATGTACTCTTAACGTCATCATTACACCTAATATGTAATGATGATAAGTTATTCGATTGGTTGAAATATTTGACTTTGCTTTCGACTGCAACTTAGCCAGCGTAAAACTTGTTTTTTTTTGTTTTAAAAATTTTCGTAAAATGTTTGTTTAATTTTTTTTTTTCACTCAGGTTTACATTTTTTGTTTTAACACAAATATTCTCGCCAAACTATATAATAGTTTGTTGGCGAGTACCTACAGGATAAGCTATCTAATGAAAAAAAAACAAAAAAATGCGCTTAACACTTTTCTCTTTTACATTACATAAATAATAAACGTACACAAATATAAATACTCATATAGATATGCATACATATACATATATATTACAAAGTGGTATTATTATCAAATGTAAACTTGCGTATTAACTTATCACGAACTAATGAAAAAGACGTACATTCATAAATGTGTGTATATTTAAAAGAGTTTGCATTTCTTTAAAAACTTATTTATTTCACAGAAACATAATATATTTGAGGAGTAATGGAATTTTTGAAGTCGATTCTAAAAGTAAATAAAATACTTAAATTATTTGTCATTAACACATATGTCAACCTGTCTTAAGCAAGGTTAAAAATAAAGATGAGTGTTGTAATAAATACATCCGCGACATCTTATATTTCATATATTTTTAAGTAATTTTGTTATGTTGGCAAAATCAATACATATAATAAAATCGTTGAGGTGTCAAATCTGTACATTTAATATTAAAAAAAAAAAATTAGTGTAGTCGTCTCAAAATACGTTCCTAAACATGAAACAATAGTTTTTAAAATTTTTGTCGGTTTATCTGTTTGTCTGTTTGTCGGTTTGTCTGTATGTCTGTGCGTTTGTTCCCGCTAATCTCAGAATCCGCTGATCCGATTCGGACGCGGTTTTCACTAATATATAGTCGGAAGTCTCACTTAACATATAGGGTATGTTTTATTTCAATCGGTCAGCAAATAAGAAAGATATGTCAATTTTAAGGTGAAAGGTCGTATACTTTAATACTGGTACTTGCATTTTTAACGTTTTTCTCTGTTCCTGGAGCAATCTTTCTTACTGAATTTCATATGTTACCATGACTAGGAGAATCACACATCTTTTTATGAGAACTAGGCTGGTCTGAAGCTGATTGTTTTGAAGAATTTTACATTTTAATTCCAGTTTTTTAGGGCATTGTGCGTTTGTTTCCGCTTATATCAGAAACCGCTGATACGATTTGGACGCGGTTTTAACTAATGTGTAGTAGGAAGTCTCACTTAACATACAGGGTATGTTTTATTTTAATCGGTCAGCAAATAAAAAAGATATGTTAATTTTAAGCTGAAAGATCGTATACTATGATATATAAGCTGTGATAGCCCAGCGGTGAGACCGTGCGACTCTTTCGAGGTGTTCGCCAGTTCCCGGGTTCAAAGTGCCTAATTGATAATTAAAATTTATCACACACTTTTCGGTGAAGGAACACATCGTGAGGAAACCTGCATATCTCTAAAGAATTGTGGGGATATGTGTAACTTACCAATCGCATTGGAGCATGGGTATTACAGAACTACGGTCCACGCGGACGAAGTCGCGGGTAAAAGCTAGTTTATAATATAATAGTTGTTTTGTGCATTATGTGCCTTGCCTATTATGTCGAGTGGTATCCGGCTGAGTAAAATAGACCAAACAAATAAGAAACAATTCTTACCGAGGTGTCGTAAAAGGCGACTAAGGTAAGTCGACCCGCCATGTGGTATCTGGCTGAGTAGACTAGACAACTTTACTTCTGACCGTGGTGTCGTAAAATACGATTAAGGTAAGTTGACCTCAGCCAGGCGGCCGGTCGTAAAATATGTAGCCAAATCATGTGACAACATGCTATGCTGACCCCCACTTAGAGTGGGATAAGGGCAGGAGGATAATGATGTGCCTTATTATAAATATATGACTATACTTATACACATGTCTGTAAGTTTTGTTTTAACTTATTATCAAAAGGAGGTCCTTCGATTTTACGATGATGTTAAAAAAATTTTAGGCAGTTCCAGCAGCGGTAACACCATATAAAGAGCTCATGAATAAGGACCCCGGATGGGCTTGGAACTAGTCGTGCTCACCCATAAATAAGACATGAGTGTAGCCGCGTTCTACACATTAACTATGATGATTATAGTCTAATACCTTGAAATTTGCCCATAAAAACCGATTAAAGAAACTAATGGTTAGGTTAACATGTCAAAGATACTTGTTTTAATGGACTACAATAAAATTTTATTATTAACATGAAAATCGTTAACCATTCTTATACCAAGTATTAACCGGTAACGTAAATAGATAAAAGATATAAACCAAACGTGGTGTCAGCGAAAATAAGGCTATTCAGCAATTCTAAATGGATAACGCTATGAATAAATCTGACTCAAATCACGTTTCGTTATTACATTTGATACATTGACTCGATAACATTATGATAAGCAGATGTTCAGCACTGTATGATTGCTGGAATAATGATTGTGACGATCTCTACGGTGATTTTTTGACGGACAAGATTCTGATATTAATTGACGGTTTGTAGGTTAGGCCAAATTAATTATAATACCACAAAAGTAGCACCGCCAAGTTATGTGCCAGATTTTAGAAGTATTCTAACTCCTTCTTAATCAGATATATCGTAATGACAAGAAAGCGCATGATGTTAGTAAGGCTGGGCCGTTTGAAATTCAGGGCTTTTATGCCAAAATAAAGATTTCATTATGTTAGAAGTAACGTTTTATTACTGTCTAAATACTAGACATAGATCTCCACTATTCTATAGAATAGCAGGCTTGACTCACGACGCTGCTCCAATGCGAATTGATAGCATATATATTTCAGGGATTCGCCAGTTATGCATATTTCGTAACGATTTTTTTATATATAAACACTTGAGGTAAATTGTTTACATCGATCCATAATTAAAATTTTTAATAATTGTGCCCTTAGCGGAATAACTTTGACCTAAGATGCATGGGCTTATACAAAGTAACGTTTACATCTATAAATTAAATGGATTGAAGGATAATATTGGGATGAAAAACTGCATAACGATTTTTTACACATATCAAACTTGATAAAAACTATAGGAGCAAAGTACTGGGTCTCAACTTCATTTCTTTTAAGTAAAATACCTTAGAAGGGGACCTTGGTCCAAAAGTTTGTAAACAAACTGCTATTTTATCGTCCATTTTACGATATTTTATGCCTACAGTTGTCACGCAGCCTCTCTAAGCAATTGTTTCTATCTCTTTATGGATTCTACAACGGTTGGATTAAAAAAAATTCTGACAATCTCTAGAATGAGCCAGCAAATGTTTTTTAAAGTTTGGTGGCGATCGAAACATTTTTTGTAACTGTTGAGTTCTGTTCGAAAACTAACTGAGTCACAGCAACGCGTGGCCGGACAGCTAGTTTTAAATACGTAAAATTGTTGGCGTCAAGTTATACGTCCTAAGCTTTATTATATGGCTCGAAATCTATCTGAGGTTCCTAATTATGTTTTTACGTTTCGCAACATTCAAACTAGTTCGCTAAATTGATATTTATGACGCAGGTAAAACCTGCGTCTTTTTGCATACTAAAAAAATCAAGCGGAAGGAAAATTCAAAAATATACAAGACGATGATGATAATGAAACATTTTTTAGTTTTTGAAAGGTCAGCACATGGCCGTGTTGTCATCGACATCGCCATTAATCGCCCAAGTACAACAATCGGAAATTCCTTTTTTTGCTATTTAGGAGACATATGAGAAATGTATGACTCAAAGAAAGCATTTTACGCGTTGGTGGTACTTGAAAATGAAAAAAATGATTTTTTACGGCTAATATTGTTTAGTTTAGATTACACAGTTTGGTTAGTTAGATAATACTCGTAAAAAGATTTAAAAAACGATCCAGTTGTTGTTTTGGTACAGTTACTAAAATGTATAATATAACAAATTATTTTGACAAATTTTATATAAACTCTTTAGGTATAAAACTATTAAAGACGTAAATATATTCACATTTATATTATCAGTATCTATATGATGTAGCTGTGAAGAAATTTAAAGGAAAATAACTTTTTTTTTTTATAAAAATAGACATTTCAAAAGTATGATTTATAAGTAACTAGCTGTCTCGTAATTAGTCTTTTTTCGAACTCCCCTCGAAACAGAACTCAATAGTTTTAAACAATTCACTGTTCACCACTAAATATAACAGGATTAACCGCTGGGTCATTCTAAAGATTGTCGGAAAATTTCATTAAAATCGGTCCAGCCGTTTCGGAGTCTATAAAGGACGTATGAACAAACACTCATTTTTATAAATTACTACCGGCCACGCGACCTTCTTAAGGTCTTCAGTCAGTCTACCAATGCTGCGTTTTCCGGTGCAGGGTCGCCATTCCATTACCTTAAGATCCAAACGTTCATAGGTTATCTGTTAAAATATTATAAATTAGATTAAAAGAATTTGCACGAAGAAATGCGACTGCGGTTCCGTGCTGATTGTCAGTGAAAGAGGAGATTATTTACGAGTAGTCAGTGCGAGTCGGACATTCCCTACCTGCAGGCCTACCATGAACTCTTATTGCGACTCCATCGAAGACGTAAACGAATTCTTTTTTTGCTTTTTCATACCATGATGCCTTAAGACGCACACTTTAAATCGTTGCCGAATGAGCGTTCGGAATGCATCCTAAGAACATGTAAGTAAAAGAGACAGAGTTATCTATAGCCCACATAACGTTATCCTTTTCAAACATTACGACCCCAATGCAATTCACACTTCATGGTACGAAAAAAAGCGGTTCGCGTTTGTAGTTTACGTCGTCAATTGAGTCGCAATAAAAGTTCATGTTAGGCCTGCTGTACGGGTTGGTAGGCGTCCGTAAGGCATTTTTCCTCCTTGCGTGAAAAAAAAAGATTAAAAAATTGATGTTATTATAAATATAATTAAGAAATAAGCTTCGAAATGACTAGAAACTGTCACTACACGTTTTAGCACATCATATTATACAGACCATGTATTTGTTATATCCTTATTCGTAGCACAAAAAAGGAAGACTATTTTATCAGATCTTTACCTTTCCTCAACTAAATGGCCAGTAGAATATTAGTGTGGGATTAGACACCTTTTTCCTTATAGCATTAAATTTACATACACGGAACAACCTCGTTTATGTTACGATACGTTGGCTTTTAATATATCAAAATTGTATTCAAAGGTAAGAACCCATAAATATTATATAAGTAGGCCTCAATATGATGGAAAAGGAAAATGTAACTTCAAAGAACTTTTGTAATATATATTAATAAAAATAGAATGATATAAATATGTAGCCAACTGCATAAAATAAGTATTAGCCTGGTATTATACCATTGTTATCTTACCTTTTTTTCCTTATGGAGAAGAAGCTGTTAAATTAGACCTCCCACGTTGCTTCAACGCAAATTGATAAACTGATTATTCCGGATTTATTAATATAGTGTAACCACACTTAATCGGGTAATTCTCCGGAGGGGTTTAAATTATGTAAGACCTTTTAAAGTAATTTATAGAATTAGGCGTTACTTTGCGGAGATCGATAATACAAAAGTAATAATAAAATTATTTTGATATAATCCGCGATACAGTAAATAGAAAATATATATAGTGCTAAATGTATACTGGACTATCCGTTTTTTTTTCATACCTGTTACATGTAGGATTCGTAAAAACACATGCACAAACCTCCACCTCTTCCACCACAATACACAAGCACTACACACGTTCACTATCCCAAACTCAACAATCGTTTCGCCCCGCAACCGAAGCATCATCAGGAGATAGACTCCACGACAAAATCGCAAAGCGGTGTCGCAAAAACCTTTTAAAGTGTTATACAGAACCTGCGACTACATCTTATTTGTTTTTGTCATTGCTGTTTTTACGAATATTGTTTCAATGCGTAAACCATAAAAGGGAAACAGATAGTTATAGCTGCCAATCATATTCTAATCACGTTCAAATATGCTGTTTTAAACAACATTTTATGTGCTCATTTCATTAAGGGTCAGTGCTGCATTCAGCGTTTACTCGTGAGTGAGAATTAATTGAGCGAAAATGCATATCGTAGTTAAAAAGAGGCTTACATCGGGACATACACGTGTGCTATGATGAATTCCATTTAAAACAGTGTCTTAAGTGATACATAAATCAAACGTGGGTTTGAGTTACTAGTATTTGATAGCATTATTTTTTTAGGTTAGGGAAAAATTTACGCCGTGTGGTATGCGGCAGAATAGAATAGACCACTCTCCTTTTCTCCGAACTGTCGTAAGAGGCGACTAAGGTATGTGCCGTGTGGTATCCGGCTTCATAGAATAGACTACCCTCAGTTCTTACCGAGGTGTCGTAAAAGGCGACTAAAGTAAGTTGACGTCAGGCAGGCAGCCGGTAGTAAAATACGTAGCCAAATCATGAGACATGTTTGTAACATGTTGTGCTGACCCCACTTAGAGTGGGATAAGGGTAGGAGAATGATGTTAGGAAAAATTTAGGCTAGATATTTGTAGACGGAAAACCTTTACGTACCATTCCGGTGTCCATTATAAACCACAAGGGTCGAACGTGCGCAAGGGCGAACTTCACTTTAAGCTTTAGTAAAAACGGACACGTGCGGTGCGATCTGTTGCTGGCTTAAATTTTAATGCAGCCTTAGACCTAATGATTAAAAATGACATATAGCAGTATATTCATATCTGCCTGCCGCTTTTAATTTGTTCGTTTTGCATAAAACATGTCTGGAACCAATAGTATCGTGACTTAAGTAAGAAAAAGACAATAATGTTTATTAAAATTTTAAATAGGATTCTAATGATACATCTACTTTTTGTCACCGACTTTTTCGCTTTATACAAGTAATTGAACCGTAAACCAAATTGAGACGCCGACCTCGATTGATAGCTGCCAGAAGGTTATACTCAGTAAAAATTGGTTTAATGTGTGTAATTACGTATTATATTATCAAAAGTCTAATAGAAAAGCAAAACTTAGGTCACATGCCGATGATTTTTTTTACGGAAACTGTTTTTTCCCATGCTTCAATTCTTACAACGATAAGATAAATTGTAATGTAAAAGATTATCCTTGATTTTATTGATAGTTTATCATAACATTTGGTCTATATTTGTCTATATTTGATGAAATTGACAAGATCAAATGCGGAATATTATTCTTTTTTGATATAGCGCTTTTTACTTTAAAATTACTGTAATTATTTTTGTGCTTTCCAAATATTTAATCTCATTTAAAGTAATTTATAGAATTAGGCTTTACTTTGCGGAGATCCATAATACGAAATTAATAATAAAAATTATTTAGCTATAATCCGCGATACAGTACATAGAAAATATATATAGTGCTAAATGTATAGTGGACTATCCGTTTTTTCATACCCGTTACATGCAGGATTCGTAAAAACACATGCACAAACCGCCACCACTGCCACCACAATACACAAGCACTACATACGTTCACTATCACAAACTCAACAATCATTTCGCCCCGCAACCGAAGTATCATCAGGAGATAGACTCCACGACAAAATCGCAAAGCGAAGCATTATCCAAACAAGAATTTTTATATAGTAATTGGTTCAACCCCACCATTTATTTTACCTCTGAACACGTGTAAAAAGCTTGAACTTGAAACATTTATCTGATCATTAATGAGGGTGCCACTGCTTTGCTTAATGATTTCTAATTCTTCCAAAATTAGTAATCTCAAGCTTTTTTCACAGGCGTGCAGGATTTAGAAACTGTTTTTTGCTTAGCGAAATGTGAATTTTGTGGCTTATTATTCCTGAAAGCGGTTAAATGTTCTTTAAAACGGGTTTCAAAATTACGACCAGTCTGACCCTCATTGAAAGTAGCAAAATTCCGCAGCTTATTCAGATTATAAAATAAGCCCGCCGTTGTATACTGATTATAATTTTTATTATTATTTTAGAACGAAAGAATAAGGATACAAAGATAAACGTAAAGCTGTGATAGCCTAGTGGTGAGACCGTGCGACTCTCTAGAGACGACATGGGTTCAAACCCCGGGCAGGCACCTATGAATTTTGCTAATAAAACTTATGTGTCTAATTGATAATAGCAATATATCACACGCTTTTCGGTGAAGGAAAACCTGCATATCTATAGAGAATTCTAGGGATATGGGTAACCTACCAATCCGCATTGGAGCAGCGTGGTAGATCTTAGCTCCAATACTTCTCTCCAAAAACGGAGAGAGGAGGCCTTAGCCCAGCAGTGGGCATAGTAACAGGCTGTTACTTTAAAGATAAACGAGTGCCTATTTCTCTTTTAATTTCAGAGGAAAACCGTGATAATTTCAAAGACCATTATAGCTTACTAAACTCTATAGAATGAATAAAGTCACAGTCACAGTAAATTATAATCATTTATAATTAACCGGACAACTTTACGGTGACATTTTTATTTGAAACCGGTTGTTCGCAGTCGAAAGACATTTACTGGTTTTATTTATATTAGCAACTGATAACTTTAAACCAAACGTTATATAATGTAATTACAATGTTAATAGTAGTGAAAAACGTGCCTCGCGTTCGTGCATAGGATACGCGTTCATTTTGTGCATTTGGTGGTGCAATCTGTACATAAATACTGTTCTGGTGCAAAATGGATGCCGTAAAACCGCCAAATGACATGGACGTTACGCAATTTCGGAAGAAGTAAGTAGGTGAACTAGATAATAAAATTTATTACTGTTAGCAAATCTTCTAATGTGATATGCGATATTTGAATCACGTTGCTTCATTGTCGCTTGGCAATTAATACTTTCAATGTTATATATGAATATTTTAAATTTTTATAACGATGTATTAATATCGCCATGTGGTATCCGGCTGCATAGAATAGGCCTCATTTCTTACTGAGGTGTTGTAAAAGGCGACTAAGGTAAGTTGACGTCAGGCAGGCGGCCGGTTGTAAAATACGTATCCAAATCATGTGACAACATGTTTGTAACAAGTTGTGCCGACCCCACTTAGAGTGGGATAAGGGCAGGAGAATGATGATGATGAACGATGTATTAATTATTAATTTCAACGCCATATATATCACATATTTTTTACCAGCAAACTTTTTGATGTACTATAAATGTAATTTTGTACAGGGGCAATAATGACATGAGTAAATGATTATATTATAATGATTAACTTTATAATTAAATTTTGTTACTAATAATATTGTCAAGATAACTTGTTATAGATTCGTTGCGTGTGATATATGGCATATAAAAAATATCTGTATAGCTATGGAGCTATATGACTAAAGATTCAAATCAAAAATGTATAGATATAATTAGTCGAAGGAGAAATTAATCACATCTTCAACCCTCCTATGGAACATTCTGTGCACATTTAAGTATTATAAAAGCAAAGACCAAGACCAACAAATTAACCAAAGCCAAAAAAAAAATGTTCTACATTTATAAATAATCTATGCCGTTACCTTTTTTATTTTTTATCTGTGTTATGAAAACAAACTACAATTTTAAGCCTGTCAGCGGACCATTTTGATAATTTGGCACAATATTCGTAGATGAAAAGACATCTATAACCTACAATGGACATGATAGGACAACGAAGCGAGTATCATATGAATGATTAAGAGGCGTTTCTCTCGAAATCAGAAGAGTATCCTATCTCCCTATATTATATGATCAAATTCGAAGTTTTCATTATCCTTAACAGATCATGCTATCAGTCTCTGGATTGCAATAATATAAATGAATTACGTGATAGACAGATGAATGTTACAATTTCGTTATTTATATTACGAATTAAAGAGTGAGAGTATAGGTTAACTAATATATATACAGATATGTATATCGTTAGAAGATGTAAAAACTAAACTAAAAATTCCTATTTTTTTCCGGGAATTTTCTTTTTAACGACGCGTCAACTAAATATAAATTAAAATATACCTAAGTCTGTAATATACCATATTAAAATATCACAAGGGATAAATCGCATGTGCCTCTAAGAAAAAAACCACTATATTTAATTATTTTAAGACTACTGGACGATTACTATTACTCAGAGTAATTTTAAAATCGTTTACTTTAAAGAGTTTTAACGTTTATATTGTTATCACAGAATCAAAATAAACGCCACTGTTGAGTTATCTCGCTCAAGCGTTAATATCACATAGCGAAACTAATACACTATGAATTACACCGCATTAAATGGAATTTGTTTTTATATGGTTTTGCATCATAAAGGAATTCTAGTGTGAGATAATGTCTATGAACAGCACAAAAGAGTTCTAACGAGTCTTTTATAAATACAAATAATTTCACGGTTATACGTACACCATCACATGTACTGCGTGAAAAATTGTTGAGATGATAAAAACACTTGAAATTTAGGAAATAATTTAAATATTTATAAAGCAAAAGAAGCATCAATAATAATCGAAACGAGGCCCATCTTTTGATAATCAGAAGAATAATTTATAATTATAAAAAAGCTATAATAATATACATATGTTATCATCATCATCCTCCTGCCTTTATCATACTCTAAGTGGCGTCGGATACCACACGGTGGATCAACGTACCTTAGTCGTCTTTTACGACACCTCGGTAAGAAATGAGGGTGTGTTCTATTCTACTCAGCGGGATACCACACGGCGTGTCGACATACCTTAGTCGCCTTTTACGACAACTCGGTAAGAAATGAGGGTGGTCTATTCTACTCAGCCGGCGGAATAATATATATACGTATAAGAGATTAAATCGTCGAACAATAAAGGTGTTATAGTTTATTGAACATTATTTAGGACATAGAAAAATATCAAACTACGAAAAATATGAGTTCGTGAAAAGTATTATTTCTTATTAACTTGTTCAGGATATAACAGCTTTGAATATATATTTTTAATAGTATTAAAACTTCTTACTTTTTAATCTCAATCAAAAAAATCGACTATTATGTGTTTAGAAAACGTTTTAATTAACCATGCAGGTGTTCTTAAATTAAGTAGCAAGTGTTTGTATTTTAATTGGGAAACTTGATAAATGAAAAATTTCTTACATGTTCAAATTTTTCTGAAAAATAAAAATCATAGTAGTATGATCTAATATGATCGTTATATTGTGATTCGAATAATACTATCATTATTTTATTTTAAGCCATGAACACTATGCCCCATTGTACCTGCCACAATTCAATAATAATTGTCGTACATTATCGAGTTCATTACTATTATGTCCCAATTACTTAATTTATGATACTGTAATTGTATTTATTATATTTAATTTATATTCAAAAGTCATGAATACTATAAACATTTACTTTCATATAGGGTTCGTGTTATTTAGTATTGTTATATCGCCAGTGTTTAACGTGATAAGCTTTCGCTATGAATGAATCAATTATTGTTCTGGCCTTATTTTATATATTTTATATTATTATATATATATACTTACTATATATTATATATATATATATATATATTTTATATTATTTTGGCCTTGCCATTATAGCAGTTTAAAAACATTGTTAAAAAGAGGCTAATACAGAAAGCCTACACTGTTAACTATACTGTTGAGGATTACTTAAATAATAAGGATGTGTGGATATAGTTGCACTTCTACCCTGTACAAGACAGTAATTACTAAATGTAACTAGTTATAAGATTTATATTTTTAAAAGAGCAACCGCCGAGTTTTTCGCTGGCTCTTCTCGGTAAGAACAGCTTTCCGAACCTGCACTGAAGTTGACGATTCAAAAGCACTTGTTTACAAGTTTACTTGAATAAAGAATATTTTGAGTTTGAATTTGAATTTGAATATATAGCGTAATATCATTTTAATTTTTACTACAAATCAATTTTTCTGCTATACTCTATAACCTAATTTAAATATTCTTGACCCTATTTAAATTTATATATTTGCATTCATTAGGGTATCTTATCTTTCGTAATATCTGGTAATTTTGAGCTCATAATTGCTACTAGCGAATTTTAAACAGACACAATACATTATTAGTCATAGCTGTTTATCATCAAAGGATGAAGAACACATTCTTAATTAAAATAAAACATACATGTATTTTAAATATATATATACTAAATTTAAAGAAAATATATGTCTGTTATTCTTTTCATAGATTATATTAAATGCAAATGAAGACCTGTACATGTTCATGTAAATATAAAACTATACAAGGTTTTATTTGTGTATTTAAATTTAAGAATGATTATGAAAATTTGTTTTTATAAGCGGATATAAAACCAGATTAAGCTAGTTCGCTTGAAGTATTATCAGAACTGCAATGTGGATACACGGTAAATTAGAGCGGTATCATACGCAACCCGTAGGTCAAATAAATCCGGTTATCTGGGTCTCCAAAAATGCAATCGTCGTCATAATGGCCTTAGACAGTTCATGTTTTCAATAAACTGGTTAAAGAATCGCAACAACTGATATATTCTTGAAGCCTGTTTTATTTTTCTGTATTAGCGCCTTTAACACGTATCTAAGTTAACAAGTATTAAGTAAAGATATCGAGTATAATTATTTTTTTAATTTGGCAAGACAACTAAGGATAAAAATAAACGAAAGGCGTTTTAATTAATTAAGTAATTTTGTAATTTATTATAAAAAAAAATTACCGACACAATCTGATAACGAATACTTTTAAAAGTGGCTTTAGGTATCTTATCGGGACACAAATGTGCTATTTAGGATTTTATTATAAATTGCAGTAATAATTATTATTTGGGATTTCGTAAATAATAATTTTGTCTGAAAATAAATGATGCAGCCGTAAATATCGAGTTCTAAAAATTTCTCAGTTTTTCAAGTTCTATGCTTGGCTCGTTTCCACTTTAACTTATTATCGCGTGAAGTTATACATTAAATATTTATGTACATCTATTAAAAAAAGAGAACCTAGTAGTATTTAGGGTGAAATGATCAGCGTTCATTGCTCAAAATGGATTTTAGTCCAATATAATTTATTTCAATCAATCACAGGCACTATAACAGAACTACCTCGCTATAATCCGCACGGGTTAAGCGAATGCATGCAAAGCTAATGTGTATGAAGCAGGTACATTAGCTTTGCATGCATTCGCTTAACCTGTATGAAGCAGCCACATTAGCTTTGCATGCATTCGCTTAACCCGTGCGGATTATAGCGAGGTAGTTCTGTTATAGTGCCTGTAATATGGAATTCCGCAAAGTAACGCCTGCTTCTATAAATCATTCAATCAATCAATCGTGTTTATGTACCTGTAGTTTATGGCCCGCCGGATTCAACTCACCCGGATACCACATATCCGGCTAAGTTGAATAGACCACCCTCATTTCTTACCGAGGTGTCGTAAAAGGAGACTTACTTAATTTTACTCACCGTGTGGTATTTGGTTGAGTAGAATAGACCACCCTCTTTCTTACTGAGGGATCCTAAAATACGACTCAGGTAAGTTGACGTCAGGCAGGCGGCCGGTCGTAAAATACGTAGCCGAATCATGTGACAACATGTTTGTAACATGTTGTGCCCCACCTAGAGTTGGATAAGGCAGGAGAATGATGATGTACCTGTAGTTTGTGGCATACGCATTGCATTCACAGAAAGTTGTCGACCTCTGGGAATTATCGATCGCCCTGCATTCGTGGGTTGTTAACCGGCTGTACGAAAACAGTAGATCATTGCTCACGTGTCCAAACTCGAGCTTTGATAGTATGGATAAATATACCTTGCGGAAGTCAAGAGTACGGTAAACATATGCTGTGTTACATAATTTTATAAAGTAAGTAGTCTGTTCGTATCTCTTGTATTTCTTAGTCGATCGATATTTTCTTTTGTGATTGACAAATATCTATTATCGCCACTGCTGGGAATTTTCTTTCAATGGACTTTAACTCCAGTGATTATGTATTGCTTTAATGCTCTAGCTTTAGGTAGTCTTCTTAAATTCCCTCTACTAAATTGCGGTGTTCTACCTCTACTAAATTCGAGTTCATCACTCTAGCTTATTATGACCTTAACATTTATCAGTTCTTCATATGAATTTGCTTCATATGAGTTTTGCGAGTTATTCAGATTTTTCATCTTATTTCCCCATTTATAACACTTATAGATACTAATTATTGCTGAATTAATTGCCTGTTAGCGACAGGTTCTCAATCTAAGATGCTAACATGCACTATTGACTAAGGGAAGGTTTTAACGAATTAAGGAAAATGAGTTTCATGGGAGACTAAATCCAATCTTCAGATAATGCTCAAAAAAGAAAAACAGATAACTAAACTCATTTGTTTTGTTTTTTTTATGGACACATTTTACGCTATTTCTCTTACTATAATATAGTAACTCTATTTATATGAATGCGTCAGTTATTATTTAACTCTCTTAAAGGAAAATTTGCTTCAGCCAGAATCCAGAAATCTAAAAAAAATGCGATTAAGATACGACCCGTGCATTTAGCGGCAGCAAACAACCAAAAAAAAAAAATTAGAGGAAATTACGTATTGGAATGGATACAAGGTAGCGTGCTACACGATTAAGCTAGGTATCCTTTCACTAGCATGACCATGGAAACGCAAATTATCGATTAGTGGCAATATAAACTTGCATATTTAGATAGGCTCAGCATAGTCATTAAACGAATGCTTGAGAATCTTTTTGTCCTTGCGTATGCAATATGCTATCAACATTTATTACGACCAATACGAATTGGGAAAATTTTAGATTTTGCCGGTTTTTAGTCGGGCTAACTCAATAAAATAATACGTGCGTATAGCCGGTTTCTATACATTAACTATGAATACTACTCGCGATTGTTAAAATTGGAAAATCTCTTTAATATTATTAATCACAAATGTTTGTGTTTTTATTTCGCACAAAAGAAACAATTTTGTTTTGAATATAGTTAACGGGCAAGTACAGAGGTTACGAGTCTTTAACTCCTTTCTGTTTATGTAAAAAAGTCGCAAACTTAAGCTAGAATGGTTTTATTCGCTATAACCGATTTGCTTAATCAGACTTTGATGTAGTCAAAGTCAAATCAAAGTCAATTATATATTTAACAATAGAGTATAAAAAATGCCGTTATCAAAGCGAATCTCACACGTGCAGCCAATGTAAAATGGCTTTGAACGCGAATTAATTAAGCTATTCAATACGTAATTACTCACGTGTTTCATATTACACGAACGATTCCTGCTTTGTAAATGTAAAATTAATTTACTGACTGTATTGGATAACAATTCATAGTACGAGGTCGTTAACAAACTAATAGGCAAAAGGTAACTATCACTTACACTCTGCTTCTGTAATAATTAATGTAATAAGTGATATATGAGCCGTTCTATGCAAAAATCGGTTAACTCCACTTTTTGTAAATTTTATATTTAAGTGTCAAAGCTCTTGGTATAAACTTTTTATTTTTATCATAATTTTCCTGAATAATAAAAATTAACAACATTAAATGGCAAAATTTATTTTTTTGCCATTTAATGTTGCCATTGATTAACTCTACCAGTCACATAAGAACTGCAAAATTATTACTTTATTACTTTACTACAAAATTATTTTCGTCGCTATTCTTTCTTGTTTATTATATGCACCGTTAAATGAAAGCTATATCTGTATTTATGCATTCTACATGTGAATGTGTATAATATATCTATATATTAAAAGTAGGCTATTTATATCTATTTATTCAAGCAATTCTGCAATATACGAAGAAACGGAACGTCGACCCGCCATTTCTTAAAATTCAAGTTCAAAAACTGACAGATTCGCACAACTTTTCTCAACATTGTTTGTTATACGTCTATAAATACTTTTGTAAAAGTCGCAATTAAACCGGTCTAAACCAATTCAAGCACGCTTTTTACTTGAAGACCATTCGATATATAAGAAGAATTTTCTCAGAAGTCAATAAATTTATTCTTTTTTAACAAATAAATCGCACAAATAAAGACTACGCCGAATGACGTTCCAGTCTCCTCTCCGCACTGCAACGTACCTCTCCGCCTGTCACTACACCTCGCCACAAGTGTCTTCGCGTCTCTATGCTACAACTTCCGCTATCCTCCTTTTCCTTTTGTTACAAATAATAAGAATTTGTACATGTAGCAACACTTCCAAAATCTAGCAATGATAAAGAGTATAGTTATAAGATCATCATTTGCCTGCCCTTATCCCACTCTAAGTGGGGTCGGAACAACATGTTAAACATGTTGTCACATAATTTGGCTACGTATCTTACGACTTGCCGCCTGCCTGACGTCAACTTACCTTAGTCGACACCTCGGTAAGAAATGAGGGTGGTCTATTATATGCAGCCGGATATCACACGGCACATACCTTTGTCGCCTTACGACACCTCGGTAAGAAAGGAGAGTGGTCTATTCTATGCCGGATACCACACGGCGTAAAGAGTATAGTTATAAGAAATTTATTTTAAAAAGACCTACTATCGAGTTTCTTTTTGGTTGTTTGTAATTTATGTAATTATATAAAATATTTTGAATTCAATATTGAAGACAATATCATTGAGCTACTTTCAAAACCAAATAGGTAGTTAAGTGGCAATCTGGCATCGTTGGCGTACTTGCTTGTCGGATACTATGTCCTTATATCAAGATTATTGAACTGATAAACACGTCAAACAATGTTATTTGTCGAGATATACCGGCGCATCTAACTCATCCCTTACAGTGATCTATAATCTTTAGTTTGATACGGTGTTCAATAAATTTAAGACCAATATCTAAATAACAATTCTTACCAAAAAATTATTTCTCAGATAAATTAAATAAAAAGACGCTTAACTTTTGGTGGTATGTATTTATATTTTATAATTGTATTATAATTTCGTGATATCC
The DNA here is from genome assembly GCA_947086505.1 of Morpho deidamia. Lineage (NCBI taxonomy): Eukaryota > Metazoa > Arthropoda > Insecta > Lepidoptera > Nymphalidae > Morpho > Morpho deidamia. The sequence goes on along the minus strand of CAMTZC010000007.1, from coordinate 7,610,410 downwards.
TTTTCTAGAAAATTTTTCTCTATGATTTTATGTAATCCCCTTTCTTCCATCTTTTAATTACAATCTTAGGTAATGTACACAAGAATCTTTTACTACAAATTTTTAATTTGTATAAAAAACTGTGTTTTTTAGTATAGCTTATTAGTAATAGTAATTTCTTTTTTTTTAATTATCTCTGGTGCTGTGTAGCAATTTTGAAATTAAGTTAGTCTTGAAATTGTTTGTGATTTATATTTATGCCTGGAATTACATACGAACTTTTTTTATTATTTAAATTAAAAATGAAAAATTAAATAAAACATATAAAAAATATATATTATATAAAATTAAAATACGAACTTTATTTCATAATGATTATTAGGAAAAATTGTATGTTAGTTGTTGGCGTAATAAACAAGACGTTAGATGTTTCATATAAATATTTAAGTCTTATAATTCCGAGTTTACCATCATGTAGTCACGGTTACCTTGTAGATCTTTTTACACCAGCTTTTCTTGAATTTTTTTCCTTATGAACATCGACATATTTTTATACGTCCTCAAAGACTATAGAGCCAATTTATGTAGCTTTACGCATATATGATTGTCAATAGTTAGCTGTCTTCCCTCTGACCTTGACTCATGTACATCGCCCTTCACAGAGACCTTCACCTCATCAAAGCTCAACTTTTACTCCGACCTTGATTCATGTTCATCGCCCTTCATAGAGACTTTGACCTCACCACAGCTCAACTTTGAGTGCTTGCCGAATTCATACTTCGAGAACTTCAAGACACACGCTAAGACACTTATATCATGTGGTAATTTCAAATTTTATTGCATTCGAATAAGATCGCTGACATTGACATTGTTTTCAGTTTATATCTATATTTCTTCACGGTCGACCGTTTCTTTATTATAAATGTACCTTCAAGAATGAAAGTCATGGTCCATTGACACTCAAGTTCGTTATTATAAATTAAATTCATCATTACAATAGAGATTTGCAAATTTTATCAAAACTACACTTTCCATAAAAAGTAGCAGCATTTTTGACATTCCGGCTGCTGGACAAGGTCCAGTAAACCCATTCCTATTCTAATGATCTAAAGGACACGTCAAAATGAATGTTCCTTAAGTATAAATTTATAACGGTGCTTTATTAATATGCTTTATAATATATTACTTTCTGCGCGCGATTTCATTGGTCTGTTAGTTAGTACCGAGAGCGGGAAAAGTTAAGTTGTGGCCTGTTATTATACCACTGCTGGACATCTAGGCCTCTCTTCTGTTTTGAGAGAAGGGTTGAAGTTTAGATCCAACACGATGCTCCAATGCGGATTGGTTATGCGGATAAGGTTAGGTACAAAGTTGCATATAATAAATAATAAAAAAATATATATTTATTTCGACCATTCAAACTCAAACTCAAACTCAAAATATTCTTTATTCAAGTAAACTTGTAAACAAGTGCTTTTGAATCGTCAACACCTGCTGCTGGTTCGGAAAGCTGTTCCTACCGAGAAGAACCAGCAAGAAACTCAGCGGTTGCTCTTTTCACAGAATAATTCTTATTACTTTTATACATTTAGTTATTGATGTCTTGTAGGGTCGAAGAGTAGCTACGCATTCTTATTGCCCTAATAATCCTCAACAGTAAGTAGGCTTTCTGTACTTAGTACTTGTCATTAGTTCCTTTGTCTTATTTTCGAACCTTTAACTCGATTTTGTCGCTATCTGACCCGTATTTTTTAATTTTAGTAATTAACCATCCTTTTTTGTTAGTAATAGACACAAACTTAATGTAATGTTAGTAATCTTCCCCTAACTTTAGTCTAAAAACTTATCTTGGATAGGCCCGATTTGTTAGCGCGCGAATCATGTGACAATGTTTCAGATACTGACAATAAAAGTAATAAAAGAAATGTTATATCAATAAGCTGTAATACGCGTTCTATACAAAATATAAGAAACGCGGATGATTTCAAAATAAAACTATCACAAGAAATCTCCCGAGATATAAAAACGTAACTTCACCAATGCGCGCGAGATGAATTTTAATACTGGGTTGTTTGAAAATGCTGCTACGATGTAAATAATTGATTGCTAAAGAGGATTTCAACAAAAAATAAAGATTCGAAAAGCGATGCTGGAATTAATCATAATATTGAGAGCCAATGAATATTCTGTTAAGGAAAAATAAGCGAAAGCATTTCATAGACTTATAAAGTTTTATGATGAATATTGTGATTAGATTCTACGGAAGATTAGATTCACAATAATATAGATGAAATAACAAAGTATAGTACTCGACAATAAATAACGTACATCGAGAACTTAGAACGAAACAGCCGGCCAATTCGGTTTCGTAGAGCGCTGTCACGGGTTCGTCAGTCTGTGCGACAGAGACGATGCTCTATGAAGCAGAATCTAGCTGATTTCTCTCTCTGAGCCTCGATGTACATTATTCATTACCGCGTACTATAGAGCAATTTACATTTACGTTATATTCAATTACACATCATAAAAGATTATATATTAAAGTATCGGCTTCTTATTTTCCAACTGCTGGGCAAAGGCAATAATGGAGGGAGGTCTTCTTTTAGAAGGTTTTTTAGAAAACATGATTTGTGATGATTTTTTTACTTTATTTATTTGATACGCCATAAATACTTCCATAGGTCGAAAATGACAAAACTAAAAATATGTAAAAAAGGGATATTATAAATATATAAATATTAATATATAAAGGGATATTATAAATATAGATATATATATAAATATTGTTACTATGTCAAAATTGCTTTTTATATTATTAATAAAAAATAATATATAAAAAGCAATTACACTGATGTCTCTGATGTATGATCTTATGAGATTAAGATTAGTCTTTAAGGATGAATGTTCGAGAAATCGTCAATAACAATGTACTTTAAAGTAGATACAATCTAGTTATATATTCTTGTCTTTCAGTATTAATTATCTCTCCTTATAAGAGCAATTTATTTCTAGTCTCCAAGTAGATAGCTATTGAAAGAAAATGTAGATGTAAGTTGTTAAAGAACAATAAATTAAAAAGTTATTGCTTTTTCGTCATTGACAATTTGTAAGCAACACAATAAGGACAAGTGTTCATATCCAAATCGGGTAACTAAGTACTATAAGAAGGTTGATACTTTAAGAAACTAATATACAAACAATTAAATGAAGCCAACAAGGTTAAGGCTTATACACTTGTTATGTTAAAGCGCCTAATTTTTCTACGTAGTTTCGAGTTATTTCATTAATCCATAGCCTGGCTATATGGATAGGTTTTATTTATTTTAAAAATCATAAGCCAGCCATTAACGTATTTTTTTTTATTTATAACAAATATGTACAAGTTATATCTATCTTAAATTACTTACACTGTACTACTATACAAATCATGCCCACGTGGAATGGTCCCAAGAATGCTGGCAGTGTTTCCGCGTTGAATCGCTAAGCTGATTCATTGTGCGAAAAAGGAGCCAGCCCTCTTGTCACCCGAAGAGGCGATCAACCGAGGTGTTAAAAGGAATAAAAAAAAAATTTGGACTTTGACTCCATGGCCTTAATTAACCATTAACCATCAAAAATGTCAGGACTTAGAAAATTGTATTAGGCTAATTGCTATATTTACTCAGACAATACTATGATAAAGGTGAGACAAATCAGGGAAAATTCGACATATGTTATTTTAATATTATCTTACAAATATAAATGTCTTATTAGTGCATAGCTTTAAAAGGAATAATTATTAAAATTACAATATTTAAAAAACATATGCATATAAAAATGAATTACTATTTACATGCTCTGTGATACGTATTGGGCTTAAGGCCATTGGTCATTTAGAATAGAAATACATATATAGTAGTAATAAAGTTGAAAATAAAAGCGTTGTGGCATGAAAAGGGTTCTAATAACTACTGGAAAATAATAAATATTCATTTTTTATACAATTTATATGTCAATATCACAACTGTGATTATGTACAATGTATTAAAGTGTGTTTTTGTTTCAGATCTGAAGTAACACTTGGTGCTTTACTTTATATAGTATACGTTGCAATGATACCAGAATGGCGGCAAACAATATCAAAGTGTAAGTAATAATGGACCGGATAGATATCATATATCACTTAGGAAATCTAATGATAAACTGAATCAATGTAATAAGTCATTAAATTCTGCGACTTCTTAAAAATACACTTCAGGACAGAAATAAGAAGTATTTTATGTATATCAACTCAGCCTATAATTTTAAATTTCAAATCCGTCCCATTATTTTTGAACCTGTCCCAACGTTTAATGAGAAATATTTGGATCATATTTTCCAGCCATAGCACATATTAAAATAGAATGTAAACTTGACGGTGCTTTAATGGCACACTTAGTTAGAAATTCTTTATATTCGTTGAATTAGATTTGGCGAAATTCGTCTTCAAAAGGAATTAAATTATACTGGCAACAAGTAAAGCAAATTGTTGCAATTAGTATAAAAGCTAACAATAATGTTATAAAGGGTTCTGGTAGAAGAAAAAGCCAAAATACTTTAGCAGGTGGCAAAATAAAAATCAAATACGTTTTTAATTAAAAGTAATAATAAAATTATTTTGCTATAATCCGCGATACAGTAAATAGAAAAAATATATAGTGCTAAATGTATAGTGGACTATCCGTTTTTTTTCCATACCCGTTACATGCAGGATTCGTAAAAACACATGCACAAACCTCCACTACTGTCACCACAATACACAAGCACTACACACGTTCAGTATCACAAACTCAACAATCGTTTCGCCCCGCAACCGAAGCATCATCAGGAGATAGACTCCACGACAAAATCGCAAAGCATTGTGCATGAGTTACGAATCACACTATACATTTAGCACTATATATTTTTTCTATTTACTGTATCGCGGATTATAGCAAAATAATTTTATTATTACTATTGTATTATGGATCTCCGCAAAGTAACGCCTAATTCTATAAAGTTTTTAATTAATTTCCAAAGCTTATTTTCTATTGAAAATTATGGCAATATACGGAAGCTTATATATCACTTGCAACCAGCTACGTATGAAATAAATAATGTTTGAAGTTTATTTTACGTGTCATTTTTTTTTAAAGAGTCACCGTCAAGTTTTTCGCTGGTTGCTGGGGGTACGAACACCGTCCCAAAACAATGGTAGCTTTGAAAGTGCTTCTAAAAGCATATTGGAATTAAGAATATTTATATTCATATTTAAATTAAGGAAAGGGTGTCTTTTATTTATCAGTGTAAACATTTGTACAAATAAAAAAAAAGTTATCTGTCTGTATCTGATAAATTTTCTCAGACTATTGATCGGAATTTTGAGAAATTTTCATTAAAATATACTGCAATCTACCGCAGCTGGTTCAGAACTTAAGTTTCTCATTTTATTATACTATTAACAGGATGTATTAAACATAATTGGCTTTCAACCTTATCTCATAACCTACTGACATCTATGTCAAGATATAGCATTATCGATAATAGAATGGATAACTGTTGCTATTTGTTGTATAATAATATGTTATTTGTCTATTACTTGTAGATTTATACGCAAATAAATTAAAGACATATAGACGCGGACACTTCAGCCAATTGCTTATATATCCTTGCCGACTTATCAATGCCTCGTTATGTAAGAATTTAGAATAAAACTCGTTATAAATCATTTCGTAATCGTAATGGCACTGCACAGTGCGGTTCTCAATGAAGGCCGATATGTGGTTGCATAAATGTAAGCTGTATGTAATTATTAATAAAATCACTTTAAAATTATTCAGTAGTGTATACATAGAGATTTTATATTGAAGTAAGGTAGTATAGGTAAAAGATTCGTAACATATAATGAGAGGAAAGATGAAGCTCTATACTCATCTTTGATAGATAGATAGATAATAAGTAATTTCTTTCATTGTCGATGCACACAATTTAGGCTCGCTCCATTACTCTAGTGTTAACAGGATCGCCTTCTCTTTGGATAATATGTAGTGATAATAAAATATTGCAGCTTTGTACTTTTCCATTTTATTCAATTTTATTAACAATCCAATAATGTTATATTATTACAATGTACTATTTCTCTGTTTTACGTCTATTCCTTTTGACCGCTAGCGCCAGCATGGCCGCCCGTTGGCTTTATTTTGTAGTCTCCTCTATGATTTTTAGTTTAGCTATAGACAAATATTTTGGAATAGCTAACACTAGTATGATAACTCTTCGATTAGATATTGGAAATTTTATGAATATGCTGTTAGTTTTGAGCTCATATTACGAAATAAAATTAAATAGATTAAATTGTACTTTAGGCTAACAATTATAATCATACATTAAGTCACTTATAGTGCTCTAAAAAAGTAATCCTAGCGGCCTGTTACTATCCCACTGCTGGGTAAGGCCTCCTCTCTCCGTTTTTTGAAGAGAAGGATTCAAGCTAAGACCTACGACGCTGCTCTAATGCGGATATGTAGGTAACACATATCTAGAATTCTCTTGTTGCATGCATGTGTCCTCACGATGTTTTCCTTCACTGAAAAGCTTATGATAAATTGCAATTATAAATTACACGCATAAGTTTTAATGGAAGAAGTCATTGGTGCCCGGGGTTTGAACCCATGATTTCCTGTATATAGTCATACTGTATCACTGCTGGGTTATCACGGCTTAGTGCTCTAATATTTATATACCCGCTTGATCAGTTATTGAGTTATTGACTATGCTTACATTTTCAACAATGCTAATATTGAAGATTTACAAGTAGGTCATATAACCCTTTTAATTTATATCAATTAAAGGATATATATATATATGGATGGATTAAGGACAAAAATTCGGGAACAGGGCAAAAACATATAATTGAGGTCATTTTAACATTAAATTTGACTTGCACGAAGTTCCGGGTACAGCCTGTTTCATTAAATTAACTAATTAACAAAAGTATTTGAATATTTCTTCTTCTTTGTCGTATTATTCTTGTCAGAGCTGTCGTGGTCATCATGATGTGACTGTAGAGGCAGATGTTATTTAAATATAACTTACATAAATAATTTTAGAATACAAAAGTCTTCATTAAATTATTTTGTTATAATTCGCGAAAAGTATAAATAATAATATATATATTGCTAAATGTAGAGTGGACTATCGGTTTTCATACCCGATACATGCAGAATTCGTAAAAATACATGTGGAAACTTCCACCACCGCCAACACAATATACAAGCACTACACACGTTCACTATCACAAACTCAAGCATCATCAGGAGATAGACTCCGTGTCATGGATTATTTATATTTATTATATATATATATATCCTTTTTACTCTATCGCGAATTATAGCACAATAATTTTATTATTACTTTTGTATTATGGATCTCCGCAAAGTAACGCCCAATTCCATAAATTATTTTAAGAATAATTGCTTCTATGTTTGAATATTTTTTTTGCTCAGTGTTTCTAATTCCTCAACGGTACGTCCTGGGCATCATGGGGCTGCTGGCTGTATGCAACGCGTATACAATGAGAGTCTGTTTGAATCTGGCTGTAACACAGATGGTCAATAATACGAAGTCTGAATTATCACATTATGATCCAGATGCATGTCCAGATGAAAGCGAAATACTTGTAAATGGAACTGTTCAACTTAAGCCTGTAAGTGTGCATATATACCATTATCCTCCTGCCCTTATCCCACTCTAGGTTGAGTCGGCACAACATGTTATAAACATCAACATCTGACGTCAACTTATCTTAGTCGTATTTTAGGACACCTCGATAAGAAAATAGGGTGGTCTTTTTACACAGCCAGATACCACAAGGCAATTTGCAAACTATAGGTATACCATTTTCTATAAATAAATAGGACAAACATTTTTTTATAGAATAACAATTCTGTCTATTTTAAAAGTATAAAATTTAATGTAAACTTTTTGGACTATACCGTAATCGCCTCTATAACACGGTAGATTTGTTCCTCGTTATATGAACAGGCGTTGTAGTATTCTTGTAGATATTAAAAATTAACTATATTTAAATCGAAATATGTGCGTTTTATTAAAATCAAGCAAAAAACATTTTAAATAAAAAACTTATAAATATGATGTTTATATGTACATGTGAAGTTAATAAAATAACTTAGTTTAATTTTATAACAATAGAATCGACACGATGTGCAAAGTTACGTTTAATTTATTAAGAAATGAACAAATACATTATAAATTTCACAGAACAGAAATATGTGTAATGAGATCCCCTCATATGGGGAAAACACGTGTTATACGAGGGACTGAAATCGTGTAATATGAAAACGCTTTATAAGAGTAACGTGTTATAGGGATCATTACTGTATTTACAATAGAAATGTTTTACATAATTTTCGTTTGATTATTTGAAATTATGAAATTAAAGTGTTAAATTAATGTATTTAATTAATTTTTCTAAATATAGCTTGTATATGAATAAAAAATAACGTCCTCAGTAAAAAAATATAGATGGATACTCAATTTTAAGTCATGTATATTTTTTATTCCAGCACGCAATATTCGACTGGTCGGAATCGACGCAAGGGCTCATTCTAAGTGGCTTTTACTACGGATATGCTATAACTCACGTCCCCGGCGGGTACTTAGCAGAAAGATATGGCGGGAAATGGACGTTAGGAATTGGTCTTTTGAGTACTGCCATCTTTACATTATTGACACCTATAGTCGTTAAAGCGGGAGGAGCAACATGGCTGTTTATACTCCGTGTGTTACAAGGGATGGGGGAGGTAGGAAGATCTTTTGTCATTTAAGCGTTTTTATCTCACTCGGTAGGTTATCTATTATGTATTACAGTACATCATGAATTAGCGTAGATATTACCCTAATGTTCTCAAAGACTTATTTCCTGAGATTTTTTTACAAAGAGTAACCAGAAAAGCTAATAGCGAACTTCACACAGATCTCGTATGTAAATTCTAATATTATTGTGTATCTATGAAAAGCGCCCAGAAAGCGTACTTACAACTCTGATGATCATATTACGCTGGCCAATAAGCGTATCTAACGGCAAAGACGAAGAACATATAACTTTATGACGTAGGAGGAGTCATCATCCTCCTACCCTGGTGCCTATCCCACTTAGAGTGGGGTAAGCCCCACTCTAAGTGGGATCGGCACAACATGTTAAAACATATTGTTATGTGATTTGGCTGAGTATTTTACGACTGGCCACCTACCTGACGTCAACTTACTTTAGTGGTATTTTACAACCCCTCTGTAAGAAAGAGGGTGGTCTATTCTACTCAACCGGATACCACACCGTGGGTCAACTTACCTTAGTATTCTTTTACGATACCTCGGTAAGAAATGAGGGTGATCTATTCTAGTCAGCCGGATACCACACGGCGGTTTATGACGTAGATCGAGTGTGGTTCTTTAAGTGCGTGATTACCATAGATAATACGCTATATAGAATAGTGATTACAAGTTACAATTATGTGCCTCCGACTATATGTGCTATATAACAAATAATTGGACGACGTTCTTATTCTAGAACGTTAAAATAGATAGTTAAGAACTATGTAATATTCAAATTCAAAATTAAAATATTCTTTATTCAAGTAAATTTGAAAACAAGTGCTTTTGAAACGTCAACATCTACTGCTGATTGGGAAAGCTGTTCCTACCGAGAAGAGCCAGCGAGAAACTCGGCGGTTGCTCTTTTCAAAGAAATAATTCTTATTACTTGTTATTATATAGTTACTAATGTCTTGTAGAGGGTCGATGAGTAGCTATATCCACGTATCCTGATCGTCTAAGTAATCCTCAATAGTATAGTGAACTTTCTGTATTAGCCTTTTTTAAATATTATTTTTAAACTGCTGTAATGGTACAGTTAAAGTAGATTGCGGAATTTTATTATAGACTCTTATACCCCAAACCCATAAATGACTTACGTATAGTACCCGGCAATAAATAATCGATGCTTAGAGAGTGAAAATCAGCTAGTTCTGCTTCATAGAGCATCGTCTCTGTCGCACAGACTGACGAACCCGTGTGAAACATCACATACTAACTGAGTGACAGTGACAGCGCTTTATGAAACCGAACTGGCCGGCTTTTTCGTTCTAAACATCGATGTGCATTATTTAATGCCGGGTATTATACTTTTGGTTCCTGCTTTACGCCTTGTAAAGCAGGAACCGCAAGCTTATGTCGGTTCCTACTTTGTCTATTATATACATCGCCAATTTTTTTTTAATTATGTATATTCTTATGTACAAAAATTAAAATATTAAGAATATAAAAATATATAATAATAAGTAGTGAATTAATTCCTTGTTTCTCACTAGATATTTTCGCTATTGCACTATTAATATTTTATTTTAGCAATAATATATGGTTCCTTTCAGGGTCCAACAATGCCAGCTCTAATGATCGTATTGGCCCGATGGGTTCCACCTCACGAAAGATCACGACAAGGCGCCGTAGTATTTGGTGGTGCACAAATCGGGAATATCTTCGGTTCATTTATGTCTGGCTTCTTAATGGCCGGTGGTGGAGATTGGGCTAATGTTTTCTACTTTTTCGGCTGCTTTGGAATCTTGTGGTTTATTTTCTGGGTACGAAGGTTTTTTTTCCTTTTTCTATGACTATTTTATAATAACACTCTGCCGATGTTAATTATTATCTGATTTAATGAATAATCATTAGCCAGTTTACTACAGTTGATTTCTTTCATTGAATTGTAATTTCATTTCATTGAAAGTGTTTTTGCTTTCTGTTTAACTTAATTTTGAATTATTATTAAGCGGTATCTTTACATCAACACGAAATCATTTGTCGGTCAAGGAAGCCACACGTTAGATTGGTAGATAGTAATTAGTCACGGTGGAAGCCTCCAAATGAAACTACACATAATAGGTATTTTTATAAAGGTAACTTAACCTAAATGAGGCTCCGAATCAATACATTAGACGTTTGCAGTATTGTAAACATTGGATTAACTCAGAATTGTATCAAGATAATATATTTTCATTTAAATTTTCCATTAACCTCCTTTCTACTACAGTTGTTAGCCTTTAATCCAAACCGTGAGGTCAGGATCAACTACTGCAGTACTTATCAAACATTCATATTAAATTTTTAGATACGTTTATTTATCAAACATTTTGTCCATCATTATTGTAATTGTTCATTAACCTAGAATGGAGTATGTACCAGTTTTTACATAACATAATTACAGTGAAGGTTACCAGTTATAGATCGCTTATCTAAGGAATTCATATAAGTAAAATATTATAAATGTTTTTGCGGCCATTGAAATAAACTTTGAGCATATTTTATATTATCTTTTACATATATGCATAAATATTATATATTATATATTTTAGCAACAATTAGAGAATTGCACGTAATAAATAAAACTGATGCATGTTTGATGTTTAATGTGTCTAGAATCTCTATGTTTTCTTTTATTTAATGCATGAGTAAGCGAATTTTTTTTGGGGATATCTGACGAGTTTTGTCATACCCTACAAAGGAGGATGGAAAGCTGAATGACAATTTAAAGCTATAATAATATTTAACGCGACATATTATATCTATTTTTATACTGAAACTAATTAGAGTTTAGAAAGAAGAAAGAAGAAGAAGAAAGAAAGAAAAACATTTATTCACACACTGTATAAAACATAGAAAAATATATATACGTACACCTATAATGTAAAACAAATACATGAACACAAATACTTAGTCTAAATTTTATACAGTCTTAGAAAAGGCTACACAGCTCGGCATGAACCGAATGTCATTAGCAAAGACAACACTCGGCACCGATTTTCAGCTGCGGCCTAGGTGACATCACGGACAATAAAGCAGACAACACATACAACAAAAATTAAAAATAATAAGATAATTACACAAATTATAAAGAAACACACACACAAAGTATTAAAAACAGTGAAAAATGATAACAATAATATAAAAGAAAAAAAAAAAAAATAATTAAGATATTTGGCTGACTTTTGGAAAGAATTAAAGTGGTCTGTAATGAAAAGCATAACTAAGATTGAAGCTGCAAACTAAGAAGGTGAGCTTTATATTTAAGTTTAAAGGTTACTAAGGATTTAACATTACGTATTGGTGGTGGCAAATTGTTCCAACATTTGGTGGCATTATGTTTGAAACTACCACGAAAAGACGCAGATCGGTGACGATGGTACCTTAGCATGTTAGGATGTCGTAAAGAAAAAGTAGTTAAGGATTCACTAGCCCAACGTAATTTTGTATACAGATACATTGGTGCCTGATATTTTATGACTCCAAACAAAAGAGTGGCAAAATGGAGTTGCCTGCGATACTCCATTTTCAGAAACGGTGCTTTATTTAAAAAGGGTGTCACGTGAGAACGAGGAGGGATTTTGAAGCAATAACGAGCACAAGAGTTCTGGACCTTCTGAATAAGCCTTTTAGAACGAGAGAGTAATCTGGGTCCCATAACTGTATCACAATAATTCAGCTTAGACATTACCAATGATTCACATAAGATGATACGCGTTTCAGTAGATAGAGAATCCCTAATGCGATAAAGAATTTTAAGTCGATAGAAGCAATTTCTCACAGTATTGATAATATGTTTCTCGAAACGTAAGTTCTCATCCATTAAAATACCCAAATTTTTGGCTTCAAAGACTCTCTCTACTCGTTCTCCATTAATATATATACAAGGATTTTTTTGTACAGTTTTATGTATTTGATGTTGTGTACCAAGTACCAAGTACTTGGTCTTGTTAGCATTTAAAACAAGAGTATGCGCCTTCGACCAATCAAATATCCTTTTAAGGTCATCATTCAACTTACTGACTGCAGAGTCAGTATCAGTAGGTTTAAAAGAAACATAAATTTGTAGATCGTCAGCATAAATATGATATTTGCAGTCTTTAATACATTTGATGACATCAGCACTATACAAAATAAAAAGAATAGGTCCCAAGATGGAGCCTTGAGGAACGCCCCTATTGACATAATTGTGATCGGATCGAAGAACTGTCCCATCCTCACGCAGCAACTCTACTACTTGTCTCCTATTTGATAAATAGCTCGCGAACCAATTCACTGCATCTTGATGGAGTCCATAGTAATGAAGCTTAGATAATAATAATGGTATATTAATAGCATCAAATGCGCGTGAATAGTCCAAAAGCACTAGTATAGTAGCTTCACCATTATCTTGAGCACTAAGCATATCATCCACTACAGATGCCAGAGCAGTTGTTGTACTGTGCCGTTTTCTGAAACCGGATTGAGAAGGTGGTAGGATATTATTTCTCTCTAAATACTCTATCAACTGATTGCAAACAATTCTTTCTAGTACTTTAGACAAACAGGGAAGAATGCTTATTGGTCTTAAATCCTTTAACTCAGTGGGATTAGTTTTTTTAGGAATTGGTCTAATAACAGCATCGCGCCAGAGCTCAGGAAACTTATTATGTAGGATAGATTTATTTATTACATTCGTTATAACAGGCAATGTAAAATCTAGCGTTTTTAAAACCATGTCTAACGAGATACCGTCTGTACCTATAGCATTTGACCGGAGATTATATAAAGTTTTCAGAACAGTTAACTCATCCGTAGGTGTTAATTTAAAAGTGCCTTCTCCAAATCTACGTGACCTATAATCAATAATATCTAGCGGAGAGGCATGACAATTGCCTGGTATTGAAAGAAAATAATTATTAATCACGTAGGGGTCGCTAAATTGTACAGGAAGTAGACCATCATATTTTGTCCTTACAGAAAAGTATTGTCTGAAGTGTCTCCACATGACCTTTGGATTTTTAGAGTTATGATTAATATATCTTTTACAATAAGCATTTTTCTCGTTCTTAATTGCTACTTCCACCAATCGTTTCAGATCCTTATAATATTGTTTTGATTCATGTGAACCATTAGTCCGAGAAGCCTTGTGAGCCTCGTTACGGCACCGCATCATTAGCTTGATATTCGAAGTTATCCAAGGGTAATGCTTTTCATTAATAAATATAGATCTAGTAGGGGCAAGAGTATCAAATATGAGTAAAATAGTTTTAGTGAACTCGACAACTAGTTCATTTATATCTAACTCACACAAAGATTTCCAGTCAGTCATTTGGAGTAAAGAGTTCAGCTCATCAATGTTAATGTCTTTCAAAGGTCTCATAAAATGCCTTCTAGGTCTTGAATTTTCTTTACATGTATTAAGAACGAAAGATAAAAATGAATGTCTACTAAGACTGGGTATGTAGTCCACGTTTAGGCTATTAATATTAGCATCAGAGCATACAAGATCGAGAAGAGTTTCACTCACCTCCGTAAAGTGCGTAGGTTCACAGACATGTTGAACCAAGTTGACACTATCTAAGAAAGACTTGAGCAAATTTAAGTTAGGGTTATTATGATTCAAATAATCAATATTAAAATCACCCAGAAGAATTATATTGTCATGATATGAAAATGACCCGATAGATTCTATTAAGGCATCAATAAATATTTGAACATTGAGCCACGGTGGCCTGTATGCCGTACCAATTATGATTATTTTACCGCGCAAACTAATATTGATCCACATCTGCTCTACCAAAGGGATATTGGGATGTGTTAAAAGTCGTGCAGGAACTCCGTGTCTTATATAAAAACCAACGCCACCACCCCGTTGGCGAGAGCTATTAGAACGCGGTATATGACACAAGCGATATCCGGGCACGGCGGGCGCACGACCTTCCTCACCCTCTCTCAGCCACGTTTCATTAAGAGCCATAATATCTACGTCGTGGCGTTCCATGGCCACTATGAACTCTTCATGATGAGTTCCCAGAGAACCAGGGTTCAGAAAACCTAATTTGATGTTACGTAACCGGGTCATTTTTGCAAGCGACATAATATAATATTACATTCAAATAAATATATGCCAAGGAAGGCAGAACTTAAAAGGTTCACAATAATTGAGATAAAAGTGTCAACATCATTATACAAAGATATAAAAATGAGTATGTAATCTAAAACTGTATTTAATAATAACTTCAACCGCAAAATAAATATATATAATGGGGAAATAATTTCTTTCAAAAAGATATGGATACAGCTATACATGAAATAAGTATCTAAACAGATTGAATAAGTAATGAATCCAAATAAACAATTCACTGTCCTGAAATGTCGTTTACAAATAAAAATTAAGATTTTAATACAAAGCTGTAGACTTAAAAAACTAAATGAACAATGAATACTTATAAAAGTTAATGCATCTCTTTTCTTCTTTTTAAAAACATTCAAATACATGCAGTACCAAAAATCTTATTGATATCATTTTCAGTTCTAATACGGTTAATTGGGCCGTTTGAATCACGACGAACAAAAATACGGCCTTCCTTTGTCCATACATATTTCCATCCATTTTTGCGGCCCGCTTCACGACACTTATAAAATAGGAGTCGGTTAAATCGTGTCAAACGCTCATTGACGTAAAAGCGTCGCGGTACGCCGTCAATAACATCCGAAGAATCCGCGCCGCGCCGCACGCGCGCCGCGCTAAGTATACTGTCGCGTAGGGTACGCCGTGCCAGACGCACAGTGATAGGTCTCGGACGCGGTCGCTCGTTGCCATCAGACGGTTCTCTGCGTGGACCTATTCGTTCCGCATTGACAATGTCACACTCGGCTAAATTAATACCCAATTTTTTAGTGACCAGATTGACAACGTGAAAAACGTTTTCTCCATTTTTTTCTTCTAAACCTGAAATCTGGACATCATTGAGCAAATACTCCTGGTCACGATCATTTAGCTCGCACCTTAATTGTGCGATGGACTCTCTAGCGTTCTCAGTGACTTGAGTATCCGACTTGTCAGCTTGTTCGAGACGAGACAACCTTTCTTCAATATTATCAACACGACTACATATGTCAGTCATAAACGTGTTTAACTTGATTAGCTCTGCTCTAACAGACATCATTTCTTGCTTAAAGTCTGAACGTAAGAGTTTAATTTCTTCAATTATGGGATCTGTTGGACTGTCTATGGTGATCGTGTTTGATAAAGTGCTCGAGTTATCATTATTTGAGGAAGTAACTGGTTTATCCTTACATTGGCGGCATTTCCAATTAGGTGAAATACGAGCATTCGAACTAATATCAACACATGCACGATGATAAGTTGACAAACATTTTATACACTTAGCGCCATCTAGTGGAGACAGAAACTTGCCACAGGTGTGACACTTATTTGCCATAATAACTAATTGATCTATGAACTTGATTCACGGCGATGAAAAAATGCCTACAGCAGCTACTAGATGGCAGTGTAAAATGTTTGAAGCGAGAATGGTTTATAAGATGATAAAAAGTAATATTCTTAAAATAATTCAAGACTTTGTAAAGATTAATCGTTTCAAATTCTTCTATTATCGGTATATTTTGATATATTTTTGGTTAACTTTACCAGGATTGATAGAATTCTTACAACAATTTTTAACAGCTGAGCAAAGTAGGTACATACAAAAATAAACAGCTGTTTATAGTTGAAGAAATTTCTCGTTCCACAATATATGCACTATCACCCTGGCACAATTTTAACTTTAATGTGCTATAAAACACAAATAATCACTTTTCATCATAAAATTGTCACAGTTTACTTGTAGAATTATTTTTAAAACGTATAAGAAACATAAACTGATCAGCTGACAGAATCGACCGTGACGTCACTCCAGTTTAGATATCGACTTTCATATTTAATATCTTTCATGACAAAAATGCGTTTAAACTTCGGTTGGGCACTTTCGGATTTTATGTAAAACTTTGACTTTGTACCTTTTAGCAAAGTAAAATCATGAGGATACTTCATATATGTAATTTTTTTTTGCATTTTATTGTAAGCCATTCACTTTGGTAGGTCGCAGCTCCATACCACTTTCTTCCATTTCTTTCTTTCAGAAAGTAGCACTTTTCCAGCATTGAAACATAACCAGTATTTTGATTTTTATAATTTCAGAGTATATTTTGCTACAGCACACCAAATACACATCCATTCATATCAGACGAAGAGCTGAAGTATCTGAACGAAACAGTAACGAGTGCGGAAACTGCAAGCGTAAGAGATCCTGTGCCTTGGAAAGCAATTGTGAGATCTGTTCCTGCCTGGGCCCTTTTGTTTGCTGCAGTAAGTACTGTCTTGATCATATGTCAGTACGATTAAAATTTTACTAAGGACATCACGCCATTTCACCAAGTTGAGTTTTAATTTTTTCTCATATTTTGTATAGTAAAATCAAAACATATTTTTATATTGGATACCAAACACTGTTCATATTTAATGCTGAATTTATACGAAATTGATTCAACGGTTCAGAATAATATTCCAAGGGAGAAAAATAACAAAACAGCAACAATTTGCAAATCATTATAAAATAGTCAGTCAAAATTGATCATAAATAAATGTTTTAATTTATCCCGCATAAAATCGTAATCATTTGTATTATTTCTTTAAAAGTGCCTGATTGCTAATACGGATGATCGAAAGAAGCTATTGAAGTATAATGTAAACTGCACTTTAAACACATGAATTGTGAGTAATATTTCAGATAACTAGACCAAAGAAGATTAATCTAAAATTTACTTTTGTTTCCAGGTTGGCCACGATTGGGGATATTACACAATGGTCACTGATTTACCTAAATACATGACTGATGTTTTGAAATTCAATATTGCAACTACAGGAACATTGACTGCTATTCCGTACCTTGCTATGTGGATAAGCGCTTTCTTCTTTGGCTGGGTCTGTGATGTTTGTGTCAAACGCAAATGGCACTCTATCAGGACTGGAAGGATTATTCACACGACTATAGGTAACATACAATTTTAAATTTATTTTATAAATTTGTTTGCAAATATAACTGTACGTGCGAGCAAGCGACAGTTGTGTAGTTTCAACAGTGATTGTTATATAGGGTTTTTATATTTCGTAATAATTTTGCTATTTATCTGGCCTGATCGCTGAAAGCACTGTCCATGTTAGGAACATGAATCTCGGATATAATTTATAATAGAATTTATTCTCCTTACTTGATCAACTTTATACCGATTTGTTCATTTCTTCATTATGCAACATAAATAGATATATAGAAGTTTAGTTTTTTTATAAAATATCTGTTCATTTTTATTGTGATATTATATGTAGCTGTCAAGAAGGATGTTAGAATAACATTTATTTCATACATATGTGTATGTGTGTTATGGTTCTGTAATTTACTGCCACAAGATGATGGATAGTAACAGTTATTTTACGAGGGTTGTTCAAGTTCATAAGAATCAAAAGTAATAAAGTTGTGTAATAATCCAGAAACCTCATTTACTATGTATTCATATAAAGCCTCATACATCTAAACTACTGTAAGTTATATACAATTTATTACTACAAAATATAGTTTTGTTTAACATATAAACATTATCGATGAATCTGCGTTTGGGTTACGTACTTATTATTAGACATATGTGTGTCATATTAACCTTACAACTAATACTAAATTACCCAAATCCTTTAAACAAAAATAAGAATATTCATGTCACGCGTTTTATGAGGAAAAACTTTATTCTATACATTAATACTTTACATATTTTTTACAGCTGCAACTGGACCAGCCATTTGTATTATATTAGCTTCATATGCGGGATGCGATCGTTTCGCAGCTGTCGCTTATTTTATTGCATCGATGGCGTTGATGGGAGGTTTTTATAGCGGCATGAAGGTTAGATATTCACTACAGTCTTTCTGAGTTGCTTTATAGTTATGAAAATAAAATTGAATTGAAATTATTATTGAAATAAATATCTAAGTCCGTTATTGTTTCCCATGTAAATCTTACTATAAAATTAGACAAAGTTTGACTAATAATTAATAGAATTAGGCGTAACTTTACGGAGATCCATAATACAAAGGTAATAATAAAATTATTTTGCTATAATCCGCTTATGCTAAAATCGCAAAGTATTGCAATTTTGTCGTGGAGTCTATCTCCTGATGATGCTTCAGTTGCGGAAAGATTGTTGAGTTTGTGATAGTGAACGTGTGTAGTGCTTGTGTATTGTGGTGGCGGTGGTGGAGGTTTGTGCATGTGTTTTTACGAATCCTGCATGGATCGGGTATGAAAAAACGGATATTCCACACTACATTTAGCACTATTTACCGGTACTTTATATAAGTAGTAAAACTTGTAGTTGGTAGAACTATATCAAAAAGTTGAGGCAAATAAATAATTTGACTGAACCGCAAATTCATTGCGTGTGAGGCAAGGTGTTACATAATATAAATGCCCAACAACAACTACTAACTGATTATTTTTTATCATGATTTAAAAATATATCAGACTACTAAAATGACTTGCTGCTAACATCAGGACATCAAATTACAAACGCTTGATACATAACGCTTTACAAAAGTAATAATAAAATTATTTTGCTATAATCCGCGATGAAGTAAACAAAATAGAAAATATGTATAGTGCTAAAAGTATAGTGGAATATCCGTTTTTTCATACCCGATACATGCAGGGTTCGTGGCGTCTGTCTCCTGATGATGCTTCGGTTGCGGGGCGAAACGATTGTTGAGTTTAAGATAGTGAACGTGTGTAGTGCTTGTTTATTGTGGTGGCGGAAGTTTGTGCATGTGTTTTTACGAATCTATCGGGTATCAAGAAACGGATATTCCACTATACATTTAGCATTATATATATTTTCTGTTTAGTTTACTTTATCTTGTTCAAACCCGGGCAGGCACCAATCGGTTTTTCTATTAAAACTTATGTGTCTAATTGATAATTGCAATTTATCACACGCTTTTCGGTGAAGGAAAACATCGTGAGGAAACCTGCATATCTCTAGAGAATTCTAGGGATATGTGTAACCTACCAATCCGCATTGGAGCAGCGTGGTAGGTCTTAGCTCCAATCCTTCTCTCCATAAACGGAGAGAGGAGGCCTTAGCCCAGCGATGGGCATAGTAACAGGCTGTTACTTTACTTTACTTTTACTTTTACTTTATCGTAGATTATAGTAAAATAATTTTATTATTACTTTTGTATTATGAATCTCCGCAAAGTAACGCCTAATTCTATAAATTACATAAAGCTTTGCTGACCCATTATTTCGGGTTATTCAGACAATGGTGTGAATCTTCAAAATAACTTTCCCCTAGCCATATATATGGGACGACTGCCAACTTTTCCTATCATGGCTGTATCACATAAGAAGCTCACGATAAAATAACCTCGGTTCTAAAGTAATCAAGCACATCACGTAATTATGAGAGTTTATTATTGCCGGATATATTTTTAAATTACGAATATAATTAATTCTAAATTCTAATTGATGACTGGGATCTTTTTTTACCATTATTTTCTGCTACAATTTTATGTTTTAGGTCAACGCGTTAGATTTGGCGCCTAATTACGCCGGCTCCTTGACTGCTATGATTAATGGGACTTCAACTATTTCGGGCATCATCACACCCTATCTAATAGGATTGTTGACTCCTGATGTAAGTGCTCACATAATTTTTGGGACTAAATACACATTACATTCTTCATTGAAAAAGAGAATACAATATGCCTATGGTTCAATTAACAGTAATTAATGTAATTATTAATCTACTTTTGGTCTTATTATGTCATAATTATAGAATACATAAATTCATACGATATTACATGATTTTTTAAATATTACTTATTTATAGAAATAAAGATTAGCATATCACACTTAAGTATTTCTTTCTGTCTTCTTTTTTACTATAGTATATTTACTCATAATAAACGTAGTTTTTATTCTTCTATAATACAGTGCAAGTTTTTTAGGTTATGGTTTATAATAATAATAATATAAAATAAACCAACTTTATTTGTAGATTAGAATTGAATACAAAAAAATTAGGTCAATCAGGTGGGCGCTGTGATGTACTCCTACCTAGGTTATAAAATAATATATTTTTTAAGGAGTATAAACCCCATTCCCAATTTAGTATGTTACAGTATTTATGTACAATATATAATTTTTCTTTTTTCTTCAAAGCTGCTAACTTAAAGTTAAATTCAAGTTAAAATATGAGGTTTAGTTTTGCATATTATTTCTCAAAATTCAAATCTCGCTTAAGATATAGTCAAAGACACAGCGCTCAATTAACCATAAATTATAATTAAAGTTTGATCTCCACTATTTGTATCAAAACTTCGCTAAAACAGTAATATTAATAATACACAAGGTTTAATTTGCAGCTTTATGTTCCATTATTAAAAGTGACTGAATAAGTTTGAATAAGTTGACTTTCGGATATATGTATATTATACACAATAATATAAAGCAATATATAGCATTGAATATAGAAGCAAGAAAAGCAATAACAGAGTGAACTGATATTGCTATTTAAAAATCAATTTTGAACGTAGGATTTTAGAAACATTGTGTGATACGTTGCGAATAAATTACCTTACATTAAACGCAAATAATAAATGTGAGATGATGAAGATGTATATAGCCGTAACTGTGTCATTGCGTTATAACAGCGCGACTTGTTTATTTTGCTTATTTCCACAGCATTATGTCATATGGAATAATGCTGTGGGGTAAAGCGGCCGATATAGAAAAGATTTTTGTTGCCCAAAAAAGAGCCATACGGGCTATCTATAATATGAAGCAACGTGAGTCCCTTCGCGAAAAGTTCCAAGAAATAGGCATACTGACTGTAGCTTCACAATATATATATAGTAATATTCTATTTGTACGGAAAAATATAAGTACATATAAAACAAAATTTGATGTATATCATAGACATACGAGAGGTCACAAACAGCTTGCGATACCTGCGTCGCGACTCAGCAGAGTTAGCAACTCATTTGTTGGTCTCGCTATTCGCATCTATAATAAAATTCCTCAATCCATTCTAGACCAGTGTACAGAAAGATTCCAATCAAGTGTAAAAAATATGCTTATACGTAAAGCATATTACAAAATTGAAGATTATTTGGTTGATAAGAAAGCCTGGATTTGAAAATCCTTTCAGCTTCATACAAGACAGCGGTTTAATAATGTATAATTGAAAATATTTAAAAGATTGACCGCCGAGTTTCTTGCTGGTTCTTCTCGGTAAGAGCAACATTCCGAACCAGTTGTAGCTTCATTAATCATATTGATGCTTGACGATTCAAAAGTGCCTGAAATGGTTTATTTGAATAAAGATTATTTTGATTTGATTTGATTTGATATGCTAAATTTAGAGTTTGGTTAAGTACAGTTTGGCAAACATTTCACAAAGTGCTAGATCAGAGTTCAGTTTTATTGATATAATTAATAAAATTAATAAATAAAATAAAACTAAAACAACATAAATTCACTCCAAAAAAATCTATACTTATTACAAATTAAAGTTCTCGAAGTCCCAATTCCTTCTGTATTTGACCGATTTTCTCAAAATCTACTGTGCGAATTTCTTGTACGGTGTTAACTAGAAGGTATTGAGATTCTTCCAGAAGGTTGACAGTGCATTACGGTTTTATATAAATTGTGTTGAAGATAAAAACTCGCCTGTTGGGAGCTTTAATCGCATACGCCGCATAAACCAACAGAGACACTAAAGTAATGAGAGAATTGTAGATCTACAAAAATACTATAAAGAACGCATGAAGATGACACCCCAAGGGCTTCGCCTACATTTTGTATTTTATAATTTACAGCCAGTAAATTATAAAATATATGAAAAAGTTACGTAACAAAATAAAAAGAAATATAAATCTAGAAAAAAACACTTGATTTATAGGTTTCATTGGCAACATATATTTTTATGTTATTAGAAAATTGCACCATATGTTGACTTAATTTAATCCTGTCTGCAAAAACCAATATTTATTGCCTATAAATCCGGTCATAAATTCCAGAATCATTTTGACATTTGGGCAAATTTTGTCTAATGTAAACCAAGAGTTATTAGATTAGATTTCTTTTTACGCTGTAAAGCTAGAATAGTTATTGAATTTACTTTTGTAAGATAATAAGATAAGATAAAAAACATGTACGAAGAGATATAGAAGAAGAATAGTCAAATTAGGTACTAGCTATAATAAACAATGCAATGGCGCTGAAATTTTGTTGTATGGTTGCAATGATTTGTATTGAACTAGTACATAAATGTCTGGTGAATCCGTTTCGCACGCTCAGTATAAAAGTGACCTGATTGAAAAAGTTGTTTCAATAAAGCATAGCGCAGCGCCTACAAAACTCGCTATTGTTAAGGAGATCCATAACTTGGAAGAGCAAGAAGACACTAGTTTTTTAATAGTTCGTAGAGTAATGTCATCGATTGAAGTAAGAATTGCTTAATTTTGAATTAGGTCACTTAAATACTAATCGTGGTATATGTAAAGCATATACAATATAGACCTAGATCCACCAAGCTCGTTAAGATGTGCACACAGTTACATATATTCTAGAAATTCTATATAGTTATTTCAAACTCACACTCAGGAGTTTGAAATAACTTTAGTTTATAACTTTAGTTTCAAACTTACCTTTGCGTAAGATACGTGAATTCAAAACACAAGATTATACAAAAGTAATAATAAAATTATTTTTCTATAATCCGCGATACAGTAAATAGAAAATATATATAGTGTTAAAATCGCAAAGCTTTGCGTTTTGGTCGTGGAGTCTATCTCCTGATGATGCTTCGGTTGCGGCACGAAACGATTGTTGAGTTTGTGATAGTGAACGTGTGTAGTGCTTGTGTATTGTGGTGGAAGTGGTGGAGGTCTGTGCATGTGTTTATAAGAATCCTGCACGTATCGGGTCTGAAAATAAGGGTAGTCCACTATACATTTAACACTATATATTTTTTCTATTTACTGTATCGCGGATTATAACAATATAATTTTATTATTACTTTTGTATTATGGATCTCCGCAAAGTAACGCCTAATTCTATAAATTACACAACATTATATTTTATTTTAAGAGAGAAATCCCTTTTCAAAAATTTCACAGTATGGTTTCAGGTAAAATTGAATCACTGCGACTCAATTTTGTTCAAATTCAGGCACACATGTAATTTACATAAATTGTGAATGTTTTGCAATTCTCGTTATCAGACTCGCTGTTATCGCATTTATTAACCACAGTATGCTCGATCAATGCTTCGCTTCAGGCCTTTATATTGCGTAACATCAAACAATGGCGATGTTATGACAAGATATTGAGTTCTTATGAAAATATTAAAGACCAACGAACCTTCTTTGTTAAGCAGATGATAATTATAGTATGATGATAATTTATGTATAAGAAAACCTCTTAAAGTTAATGCGATTTAGGTGCGTTAGCAAGTGCCAGATGATTAAATTCAATTTCAGAAGTTCTTTTTCATAACCATTTGAGCATTTACTTTCATCTGTGTTTAGAGAGCAATGTTAGTTGTTGCTATAGTTAATTATACCTGACGTCTAATAATAAATGTTTAATAATCTGGTCATGCAGTTCTAACGACAGTTATAACACATGATTAGAGTAACCTAGAGTCTGGTTACACATTAGGAATTAAGTTAAGGAATTTAATAAAACACGATTTTTTATTTCTTATTTTGTTGTCCCGTGGGTTTTGCAAAGGATCAGTAGTGGAATGAGGGTTTTGAAATGTGATTTAAATACGGGAGTTTATTATAATGGATTTAGTCTAGTTCCAAATATTGACTCATAATGTCATAATGATTAATAAACGTTTACTCATCTCGTTCGCGTTATTTTTTTACTTAGACAAGTAGATATATGTAATTTACTTACGTCGTTGCTGATCTAATGACGGGTTCATTGGGTAGATCTGCACTTAGATAAAGTTTCTGTGTCCTTTTAGGCAACTGACTTTTTTCTTTTTTTTTTAAGTAACTGACTAATGTTGTTTATCTTTTTTCAGTCGACATTAGTGCAATGGCGGTTAGCGTTCTGGGTGTGTTTTGCAGTACTTGTTGGTACCAACGTGGTATACTGCATCTGGGCCGATGGCAAGCAGCAATGGTGGGACGATGTGAGACAGTATGGGTACCCGTCTGACTGGAAACATGGGCCTCTTAAAATGGCCGGCTCGGATACGGAGAAAAATAAAAAGAGAGAAGCGGAAGGCACGGCGTTATAGTAACCCAATATGGATTAGTGACTAGATAAAATATTAAGTAATATTTCTACGTGCCATTTTGTGATATAATTAGTTAATGGTACATTATCTTAGATAAGAAATTTAAAGCTAATGAATTTTTTAATATTCAGACAAATACAAAAAACCTTAAATTAACTTACAGATTTTGGAAAGCTTCCGTGGTGGTGTATTTTTAAAAATCGCTTACCAAGTTTTGTGTCTTCAAGTATAAATAGTACATAATGCGTAATATGTTTTAAATATTGAAAGAAAGGCTTTGGTCTCATTGTATTTAATTAATTATAAAAATATTTTTATAACATGAAAATTTATATTATTAATTTAAATAATATAATTTAACAATTGTATATAATGCGAAGGTAGCCAAAATAGTGGCAGTGTTACCACTTATTATTATTATAATATTTTAAATAATTATTTATAATTTGAAATATTAATTTGCGTTATGATATAAATACGCCACTCATTTATTTTTAATATTTCCAAAAATATTTGTACAGACATTTAACATTTGTATTAAAAACATTAGAAAACGTCGATCAGTAAATTAGTAATGTAAAATATTTTTTGTTTTTCTGGAATATTATTTGCGTTTTAAAAATAAAATAAAATAAAATTTTGGGTTTTTGATCATCTATGTATATTTCAAGGTAAGGATATATAAATTCATAAAAGATAGTATGATCCTACTTTAAATTTACATGAATGATTTTATCCTTCCTAATTGAAACCCTGTTTGGTTACTTTGAGGATGTCTGATAATTAGAGATTTATTTAATAGTTTCACTATTTGTATATACAAAGATCCGGTAATTTTATGTTATTAATATTTACAAATTGTTACTTTTCCACAGCTTGAAAATAACTATTATATTTAAAGACAAATTTGGTTGGCTCATTGGAGCAACGTGTAGTGTAACCTGTCAAACTTATTGATGTTTCACAGGTTCCGTTTATCCAAAAACTGTCTGGGCTTAAACAGGGTTAATTAGAATATTTTCCATTACCGTAATTAGCATGACGCACATGATGGCTTAAACCCGCGAATGCTTTTCGTGAAGGTTCATGGTAGTACCGTTAGCTAAAAAGGTATATGCTAATATTAGCATTAGATATAAGTTATTATATAATTTATAGAAGCATGTAGTACCTGGCGGAATTCCATAGTACAGAAACTATAATAGAATTATTTTCTTATAATCCGCGTTTAAGCTGTGATAGCCCAGCGGTGAGACCGTGCGACACTTTCGAGGAGAACACGAGTTCATACCTGGGCAGGCACCAATGAGTTTTTTATAATTGCAATTTATCACACGCTTTTCGGTGAAGGAAAACATCGTAAGGAAACCAGCATATCTCTAGAGAATTCTGGAGATATGTGTAACCTACCAATCTGCATTGGAGCAGCGTGGTAGGTCTTAGCTCTAACCCTTCTTTCCAGAAACGGAGAGAGGAGGCCTATTCCCAGCAGTGGGATTGTAACAGGCCGCTACTTTTAATCCGCGTTTGTTAAGAGAATATATGTAATGATAAGTTTATGAAGCAGGCAACACATTATATATCTATTATACCTTCTATAAGTTATTATGTCTTCGTGTTACTGTGCTTGGTCGTTAAAGTCTAATGAGAATAGATAGTACTCGCTAAGTATCACGTAAAATATACAAAGTACAAGAATGGGCTGATACTGAATAACCCCTGAAAATATGTTCGATCGAAAGATTGTATGGAATTTGTATTACCACTCCGGAAAGGTTGTGATTAGAAATATAGTGCATTACTTTGTTTGTTGTTTGCGCAATATTCTTTTGAATTATTTAGATATTTACGGTATTTAACATAATATTTTGAGACAGTCATCATCCTCCTGCCCTTATCCCACTCTACTTAGGGTCGGCGCAACATGTTACAAACATGTTGTCATATGATTTGGCTACGTATTTTACCGGCCGCCTGTACGACGTCAATTTACCTTAGTCGTATTTTACGACCCCTCGGTAAGAAAGAAGGTGGTCTATTCTACTTAACCGGATACCACACGGTGGGTCAACTTACCTTAGTCGCCTTTTATGACACCTCGGTCTCGGTATTAAGACAGTCTTTACAGTTAAAACGAAAGTGTTACCAATTTACACATAAAATATGTGTTATATTTTTATGATAAACTTCATAGTTTATAATTCATTGTGATAGAAAAAAATCCTATTATTATATTGCCAATAAATATATAGAAACTGAAATTTTT
This sequence comes from Morpho deidamia, assembly GCA_947086505.1. Classification (NCBI taxonomy): domain Eukaryota; kingdom Metazoa; phylum Arthropoda; class Insecta; order Lepidoptera; family Nymphalidae; genus Morpho; species Morpho deidamia. The sequence goes on along the minus strand of CAMTZC010000007.1, from coordinate 7,582,942 downwards.
GTTTTAATGTCTTTTATATTGAACATTCAAATGAGAGCAAACATTTCTTGAGCCATCTTTTTAATTCATTGATAAAGTTATTTTTAATGTTGCTAATAGAATAATACGTGTTACATGCAGCATTATTACCGATGGAATTAAGAGGGATAATGTGTTATTCGGACGATGCGATGAATACAAATACCGATATTAGCCTTGATGGGTGTAAATAATTATGTAAATACATTCACAAAGGTTATTGTGGTGTGTTTAAATATTAGTACAGGCAACAACAATACATTGCAAACTTAACAAATTTATATTTCTATTGTTTTTCATATATCGAGCGTTGCAACTACTAAACAAACTTTACTATATACTTTTACCTTACATATGTATGCCAACCCTATTGTACCCTAAAATTCAATTCGTCAAACTCATCTTGTATACTATTCTAAAGAGCCCATTAAGACAGCACACCATGCAAAGCACCAACTTGTGTTACGTCCACTCAGCGGTTGCCGCTTTCCCAGGCTCCATACGACACCTGAGGTGTAGTGTTCCACGCCTGGAAAAGATACTTCACGCCACTACGCCTTTTCCTACATAACTTTGGTGGGATCGGACGCCATATCCTACTGACTGCGCCAATTATAATATGGGTGGGTAACTGTTGGGTAACAAAATCACTATCCAAATAAATCTATGTATTTAAAGTTAATTAATTATAATTATTCTTATATTATGTACAATGCTCAAATCTTAAATATTAATGGCGTAGTCTTTCCCAGGTGGAACACTACACCTCAGGTGTCGTATGGAGCCTGGGAAAGCGGCAACCGCTGAGTGGACATAATACTTGCAATTCGTTCAACATAACTGCATTTAACATAATATTCCTAGCCGAACAAAAATGGGCACATTAATTTAACCAATGCTGTATATCGATGATTAAATCACATACATCACACACTGGGAAATAGTTTTTCCCATCAAGAACTTGAATGTATCCCGACCTAATACGGTGAGCAAATACTATTTATTAGTTTCCTACTAACATTACACTTGTGCCACGATGGTCAATGAAAAGGGTCACACTGCAGTGTTATATGCACTATACCAATCTATCAGCATATTTTCTTCTTGCGTCGTTTTCTCAAAGATGAGAATCTTTTTCTCGCTTTTTGACGATAGCACACTGTCAATGGTGTTGCTGATGCTGAATGCTGATACTCATTTACATAGCATATAAAAAACAGCTTTACTATTTCAGAGCAGGGCAAAAGACTCTTTCATTTTTGTAGAGAATTATTAGAACTATTTTGTTATTCTAATGTGAATTGCTAGGGACAGGAATTGACCAAAAATATGCAGGTTTTCTGACGGTGTTTTCCTTTAAAAGTGAAATTTTAAAAAACAATTAAGCACAATTAATAATTAAAACATAGAAACCTATGAAGTGCTAATCCGGTCTTCAAATCGAAAACTGCTAATAGAGACTACGATGGAATAATAAGTAGATCTTTCTTAAATATCAGTAAAGTATTGTCTATAAAAAGATAACCAGACGTAGAGTATTGGATTTTATTCTAACAGAAACTATAGAACTTAATGGAATTCTCACGTCACTTCGGTACAAAACGTATCGGATTCTTCGACTCGTCTAAGTTCTATGAATTGCGTAATCGTGTCGCGTAAGCAGCGGCGACGCCGGCAGCTAATGCAAATACTTGGAATGATTGCATTTAAATACTATTTAGATATTGCGATTTTGTATCTCGTTCACTTTATTTAACGCAGTATAAACCAAACAGAACAAGTCAAATTAAAATAGCTTTTATAAAAAGCTTTTTACTAAATTTCATATCCCTACTGTTAACCGATAAGCAGCTCCCTCGTCTGGAGCCAATCCTGGCAGCAGCATTTGGTAGATCTAAACTGGGGCAGAATACCCCAATAACACGTATCTAGCGCTTATAATATCTGCACAACGGACACATTATCGCCGGATATTGGCTGCGATGGGCTTTCATCGTTTAAATAAAATGTTACTTCTCAAATTATCATTAGTATACAGACATACTCTTATATATAAGTAAGAACATTGTTAGTTAAGCACGTAGCAAGAGCGCAGTACAGAATTAAGGTTTTCGCATTATTTTCATTTATTAGTATATACAAGTCCTTTGTGCTTCCTTTAAGAATGTTAGATACCTGAAAATGGTTTTATATATTTAAATTATTTCCGAACCTATTTGAATTCAATATTCGATTTCATTGACTAAGGCTTCATAAAAAGCTCATATAAGAGTCTCTTACTTGGCAATGAAGCGAGCGAGGTTCAAATATACTTCCGTGATAAAGACCTGACATGATTGTAACAAATATAAGGATTTTTGTAGTAGAACCAGAGTAACAAACATAGCTAGCTAATAGAATCTGGTAGTTATCGATGGGCGAAGCAAATACTTCGAAGACCAATAAATGTTTGTGGGGTTCCAACCTAGCACCGGAAGATCCAGCAACTACAAAAGGGTCGAGTATTAAAAAATGAGAGATCAAATTAACTTTATTATTAAAATTTTAACTCTATATGAATTAATTTAGAATAAAAAAATATAATTCAAAAATTTTTTCATTAACGTTGCGCATAGATTAAATACTGAAACGGAAATATATTGCATAAAAAACGAGCCATTTTGATAAAAACATTGTTAACCCATGACATATATATTAAGTGAATAGGGACATGAATGAAATTTAAAGTGGGCCATGTTTTAATTCTTATCTTGCACAACTTTTTGATACGTTAGGTGAGAGGTTAATAGTTGATAATTGAGGAATATATGTTTTTCACATGACCTTGGTCACTAATAAGTATGATAAAAACGTACTAGCTAAATTGCTGAGTTTTGAAGCTTGCAAACAGTATTTGAAGTGTAAAGAAAGCATGACATTACGTAACTAAATGTATATTCTGCTAAAGTTCTAAGTTAGATCCTTGATCTTAATTCTAACTTTACCTACTTTGAGTGTAATGATGATATGTGTGATCGTAAGCTTTAATTGATTATATACAATTAGTTTATGTAAATAGAGATAATTTTGATTTCTAATATATATATTAGGGATCGAGTCGATGATCTGATGACAGATCAGTCGCAAGGATTGTTAAGATTGTGGTAGTGAATATGTGTAGTACATGTGTATTGTTGTGCTATTAGTGGTTGGTAATGTATGATTTTTTACTAATCCTGCATGTTTCAAGTACGAAAACGGATAGTATCATATTAAGCACTACATATATTTATTATCGCGGATTATGGCAAAATGATATTTGTGTTATTAGCTATATTTGTATAAGGTGACGCTTGTGGAATTTTGTGCATGTGTTTTACGAATCCTACAAGGATTATATATATTTTCTATTCACTTAATCAGGGTTTACAGGAGGAATATAATTTAATTATTAGTTTTACTTAATACTTTTTATTACTTTTTTACCTAATTCTATAAATTACAATTGAAAGTATAGATTTGTCAAAAGTAGCCATCTAATAGAAATTAATTATTTCTATATAATTTTTATTCAAAGCGTCACAGCAAGAACTAGTTTCAATGCGTTATCAACAAATATAAATATTGCGACGAAAACGCCTCTCACGGATATTCTAAGATAATCTAAGATTATCGATTTCCGACATATCGACACATGGATATAAAGCATGTATCGAGATAAACTATTTCAATTTTCTGGATAAAATTGAATTTCTATGATTGATGAGATTGCCTCTGCGATAAAACTGCTCCTTTTGGTTTGTAAAAGTAATCAAATTAGTTTGGTGCTATATTCCGCGATAAAAGAAAATATATGTAAGTGAGTCACAAAGTTTTTCCCAAATTTAAATTTTGAACATAAAAGTAGGTATTGTGAGCTAATCATAAGAGAGCATCTCTCTTATGATGTTATCCTGGAATTTTTGTAGTATTTTGTAGATCTACAATTCTCTAGTACATTATTTTAGTACCTTTATTGGTATATGGGACGCACGCGACTAAAACTCCCAGCAGGCATTACAACCGCGAGACTTTTTTCGACATAAAACGGTGATGTTACTATAAACTAAAACCTTCCGGAAGAATTGCACAACCGTTTATTAAAAACCATACAAAAATCCGTTTCGTAGATTTTGAGAAAATCGATCACATTCCGACAGACAGCTTTTTCTGACAGAGGACTTAATCTTACAATAAGTGTCAGGTCTTAAATGTTGGTAAACATGATATTGTTTATTATTATATATTGTTGTCTCAAAATAAAGTTCTATATGTTGGTATTACTTTCGAATAGGACGGAAAAGAAGAAAAGTAGAAAAGATGGTGGATGCGTGTCGTGTCGGACTAGTTGATAAGAGAGAATGTCAATAAGTATTTCAATAAATAGTGTGAAGTAAAGGGAGTTTTATTACATAAGCATGTTATATTAAATGTAGAATTTACTATTTGTTCAAATACCTGCATAGAAGAATTCGTATAAACCACCTAATAACACAACAATACTCAAAGCACTGTTCAAATCTATTACTATGATATGTTCACCAGGATCTGTGCAAATATCAGTTTATTTTGGAAATTGAGTCTCTTTGAACCAAAATAATTTGGGAATCCCTTTGCTGTATATATTTAGATAAAGCCAAAACTAATTGATGGTTGTATAGATTATGTTACATGTGAAATATACCAAAGGTCTATTATCGTAAATGAGATTCTACGAATTTTAAATTCATATTTCGTTTTACCTAAAAAAACTGAGGAAAAATTATACTATTAACATATATAAAGTAAGACTTTTAGTGCATAGCAAATATTTTTTCTGCATCTCCAGGCAAGATAAAAAAATTATATAGTGTTTGATGATGCTATAAAGTAAATACAGTTTTATTATCTGTTAAATTATGTATAATGAGCATCCAAAGTTTGTGTTAAGATATTACGCAAAAATGATCTCTTGACACTAAATTTAAGATAAGAAGTTGTAAGAAATGGATTTTATTGCAACAACCAAGATTGTTACCATGACATACTTAGAAGAATTCCTTTTACTATCCCTCTTATAAGTCGATAGAAGACTATAAAGAATGTTTTGAGGACAAACACAAAAATCCAATATTAATGTTTATTGTCTCTGATTTGAAATAGAAATTTATTACAGTATTGATGCTTTTTAATACTAAATAGTGCTATTTGAAACCTTAGCCGTATGGTATCCGGCAGAATAGAATATACCACCCTCCTTTCTTACCGAGGTGTCATAAAAGGCGACTATGGTAAATGCCGTGTGGTATCCGACTGTCTAAAATAGACCATCCTCATTTCTTACCGAGGTGTCGTAAAAGGCGACTAAGGTAAGTTGACGTCAGGCAGGCGGCCGTTCGTAAAATACGTAGCCAAATCATATGACACATGTTATAACATGTTGTGCCGACCCCACTTAGAGTGGGATAAGGGCAGGAGAATGATGAGTGCTATTTGAAACCTCACTACATCTTACTTTATATCTAAAGATATAGAGTAAGGTATAAACTAAATAAAAATAGATGGCTAAGATATATCTAGATAAAATTGACATAACTTGCAGCTGTTTACCGCCATAGTATAATCTAATTATGGCTCAAACATACAATTAGTAATATTTATTTGCATTTATAATATAGCTATATAACGGGTTTTAGAGTATTATTGAGTGGGAACCATCATCGATGGTGCGATATATGACTTTTGGTTTGTTAGATTATTTCCTATTTATTTATTTAAGATTTATTATATACACTGATATACAAACATTATTATTAAAAACAAAGCCTTATCACTTAAGATAATCTCTTCTAGGCAACCATTACATTAAGGAACTTAAAACGATACGGATATTTGGACTAAAAAACTGAGATTCCAATATATATATTACATATGTAATATATGATGTACATATGTATTAACATACAAAAATACTACGTAAAATAAATACGAAATAGATAAATACTTCTTTATTTTATTTATTTATTTAATTGTTTCTTTATTTAATTTTAATATTTCGGATGATTTTTGTACATAAAAATTATAAAACGATAGGTGATGTATATAATAGACAAAGTAGGAACCGCCATAAGCTTGCGACTCCTGCTTTGCGCCTAGCAAAAGTACGTAAATCGTTTGTGGGTTTGGGTATAAGATTCTATAATAAAATTCCGAAATCAATTTTGGCCATGCCATTACAGCAGTTTAAAAACACTGTTAAAAAGAGGCTGATACAGAAAGCCTACTATACTGTTGAAGATTACTTAGATGATAAGGATGTGTCGATATAGATGCACTTCTACCCTGTACAAGACAGTAATAAGTAAATGTAACTAGTTTTAAGATTTATATTTTAAAAAGAGCAACCGCCGAGTTTTTTGCTGGTTCTTCTCGGTAGGAACAGCTTTCCGAACCAGCAGTAAAGTTGACGATTCAAAAGCACTTGTTTACAAGTTTACTGGAATAAAGAATATTTTGAATTTTGAATTTTTGTGAATGTCCATTAAAAAATACCTGACATATGCATACTTCTATTGTACTTATACCAAAAATAAGACAAAAGAACAATAGAATGTGTCATTGTCAGAACTATTGGGAAAGATTATAAGTCACACGCATGTAAATAGAAAAGTCGATATCTGAATGATCACGTAATACACCCCTCTGAAGATCCAGAAAACTAAAACTTTGTATGTAAACAAATCTCATAAATTATGAAGTAGAATGGAAGTGGAATAAGATGAAATAGAGTTGCTTTATCTTTTTTCAGTCTTACCCGATGAGATTACTTTATTGAATGAATATTCTTCTCTATAGTAAATCTAGAGAAAATTCATTAATATATTTTTTAATTCAAGTGATTCAAAAAATTAGGTGTTACTTAGAGTAAAACTAAACTAAAACTAAACACCACTATAACCAACCAAAACTAAAAACCTCTACCAACGCCTCCACGATACGCAAGCATTACACACATTCACTATCACAAACGTAAGATTCGTTTCGCCCTACAACTGAAATATCATCAGGAGATAGAATCCACGATAAATTCTTTGCGATTACCCATATTCCACTCAGCATTTAACAATATATTACATATATTTATTATTTACTTTATCGGGGATTATAGCAAAATAATATTTCTATTACTTTTCATGTTATTTATTGCTCAGGGAACAGTACATAATCGTGAAAAAACGCATTCCGAATAGAGCTCATATTCATAGTTTTTTCATACCTGTATCAGGTATGAAAACGAATACTAAACTTAATTTAATATTGCATATATTTTTATTGCGGATAATAGCAAAATAATATTATGATTTGTATTATGGACTTCCGCGAAGTAAAGTCTAAATTAAAGGAAAATCTCAGTTATATGCCGAAATGGACGGTGGAAACATAAGATCACTTTTCGGTTAAAATACTCTTTTTAGCGTTAACTGTCTAGAATTTTAAAGCAAAACTTTACATACGTAATTCTTTGTATATATATGAACGCGTCAAAGCGTGTTAACTACTGCAATTTGCTCTGATTGTGAACTTAATGTGCTATTTAAAAATATTCAAATGTTTAGTGTATGATTATGATTAGTTTCGAACAATAAGCATGGATTATTCCAATACTGTTGGCATCATACAATATTTATTTTAAAGTAAAGTAGAGGCCCCTGATAGAGTCTCGATACCACTTTTAGCTACTATGATAACTTTCATAATTTTAAATACACAGAAACGATAATTACAGTGAAATAAAACAAATGTATATTTATTAAATTAATGATATAAAATGTTGAAAAACTATGCAAATAAGTGAAAACTCACAATAAACAATTTGTTGGTTCTTCGAGCCTGCGTGTGTATTTGTATTTAAGTATGTATTTAAAACTATATATGTAGTATATTTACCAGTTGTCAGTCACCTATAACACAAGTATTAAATTACTTACTTTGGGGACGGACGACCGTGTGTGTAAGTGTCCTATCTATTTATTATTTATCTATTAATCAACTATATCAGCGTCTCCTGATTTTTTGAAAAATATTTCTTTGGAAAACTGCGAAATGTTCATTTTTCCTTCTCTTTCTTTTTTGTATTTTTAACACTTTAATTTAAAATTGCAAGCATATAGCTATAGAGAGCATGTCTTAAGTGTTGATTCACTAGGAAGAAGGTTCTAAATTCGATTTTGTTTTTTGAAATAATAAACATAAATAAATAAAAGCAATTTCCGGAATATCTTTGAATTAAAATGGTGAGCGTGATGGGCTCAACAGCCCAGCAACAGCCTATAAATAAAATTATTTTAATTCGTTTTCTAGGATAATGGAGAATTATTCCCTACAGCATCATTAATTTCGGGCTTGCTTTAACCCATTCCATTGTTTCCTGGATCTAATTTTCCTAAATTCTAATCTTGAACATATAAGAGTTCAAGTTTGTTGAATACACATATTTTACTTACTTCTATTCTTAAAAGATTCTCTATCTTTGAGGGCTATAGCTGAATAATTCGTCAGTTCTTTGCATATCACAATAAATTCGCTTAATAATCTCTACTCATAAAATATCTACAATTTTATTTAGTTATCGTATTATTTAAATGTGACGGCGCCTCCCACAGCGGGGTGTAAGCCTCCTCTCTCCATCTGGGTAAAAGGGTTTGACATTAGATAACCACGCCGTTCCAACAATATTACTAAACAAGGTTTCCTAGCGAACTTTTCCCTCACCGAAAAGCGTGTGCTTTAAAAAATAAGTTGCAAACATAACTATGTACATAAGATCTATCATCATCCTCCTGCCCTTATCCCACTGTACGTGGGGTCGGCACGATATGTTACAAACATGTTGTCATATGATTTGGCTACGTATTTAACGACCGGCCGCCTGCCTGACGTCAACTTACCTTAGTCGTATTTTACGACCCCTCGGTAAGAAAGAGGGTGGTCTATTCTACTTAACCGGAGACCACACGGTGGGTCAACTCACTTAGTCGCCTTTTACAACACCTCGGTAAGAAATGAGGGTGGTCTATTCTACTCAGCCGGATACCACACGGCGGGTCGACTTACCTTAGTCGCCTCTTACGACACCTCTATATGTACATAAGATCCAATAGAAAAATTCATTAGTGGCCACTTGGGGTTTGAATCTGTGACCCTTAAAGACCGAGTTATATTGTTAAAAACCTGACATGCAAATTTGGTTTCGTTTTTTTGTCGTGAAGCCTGTCCTCCTGATGATGCTTCGGTTTCGGGGCGAGGCGATCGTCGAGATTGTGGTGGTGGGTGTGTGTGCTGCTTTTGTGTTCGTTGTTGCTGGTGAATTGCGCCTTGGGGTGCATGTGGTGGCTGGTCCTGCATGTATAAGGTGCGTAGATTTTGCCTGCTTCATACACATTGGCTTTGCATGCATTCACTTAACCCGTGCGGATTATAGCAAAGTAGTTAGTTCTGTTATATTGCTTGGTTTCGTTATTTGTATAGCAGATGATACGCCCACACGATTTTCACAATTTATTCACTTTGCGACTGGATTCAGTATAACTAGTATTGGTTCACATGGATACGACTCAATCCAAGGCCAGCGAGTTATGTCGGTTTTAGCGTGGGTAATCGGCCCAAGAGGCAAGACGACAATATTTGCCATGTGCTCGCAGGCAACACGCGTATGCGCAAGTTTCGTCCGACAAACAAGATCATAAAACGATAGAGACCGCGTACATACGTCAAAACGCTATCGCTGTGTAAACACTTATATTGTTATAGTGGCGATTTCATAGTATAATGTGAATTTGTGATCGATGCTGTGATATCAAATTAATTGTGTAATACAAACCATATTTTATCTATGAATTGAAAAAAGCAGTTTCAAGTGCCATAAAATATTTACATTGAGTTTACGATTTGCGAAGTTTTTATTATTATTATTAACTGATGCATAAAATTTTTGAAAATGTAAACGAGATAAAGAACTTTAATATTCCACTTTTAAACAAAACATATATTTTATATACATCGAGCCATAACAGGTATTTAGAAAACATTTATTAATTACTTATTTTCTTATCGGTTCCACATATAAGTTAAATGATTTGACATAATTATTGAGTGTTTTTTACACTGTTATTTAATAAAAAAGTTTATTTTATTTTATTGAGTATATTCTGTTTATTATAAATTTCACGTAAAATTTTAACGTTACTTAAAGTTACGAATATTGATCATCCGATCCAAATACAGATAGGGCCCTAGCTCAATCATCTCAGTGTCATTTAGTGATCGTAAGTTACATCATCTAAAATTGCTGGATGGGCAAATTTTTGAAGTGAATCTGTAAAAATCTGATAGAAACGTCTTTTGCAAAATTTTACACAAAACACCAATTCCCCCTCCACCCACCACTCTACCGATACGCGCTATTATTTAAGTTAGTCTAAACAAAAATAAAATATAATACAGATTATGAAACAATATATCATTTTCTAAAACTTGTTAGGAAAATTATACTTCAAATACTCATTATTTATAATGTTATGTGACATATAAGTTTATCACTAACCACTAATTACCAGATTGCTATATTTCTATACGAAGTTCTAAAGCTTCAAAATATATAACAAGTAGAAAATATAAAAAATATAAATAACATTAGGCTTTACTTAGAAGAAATCAAGCGTCAATGCGTTAGACGAATCAAGAGTTTACTAATTCAACAATTAATTAAATTAATGTATACATAAAGTACATTTAGCTCTTTTACATTTATTCATTATTATTAGATGCTTGAAATTGCATCCCATTATAAGTTATAGAAAAAATCAGAGTTCCTTTACTAATCCCTTGCACTTATACAAAAAAATATGCTGCTTTTATGTGGATTTCGTTTATATATCCTATAAATCCATCTCAGTACATATATTAAAGCACACGTTTAGAATAAAACTTAGTAGGCCTTTATAAGTATCAATGTATTAAGTATTTTTTCGATTTCTATTAACTGTATATACTAGTGATATTGTGTATTAGATTTAGATTTAAAGTTCAGATATTCGTAATAACCTTATTTACAATCAAGATATTTGTCCACAAATATCTTGTATCGTAAAATAAGGTCAAATAGTATGCAGTTTAAAAACACATTGAAATCATTTTACCGGCTTCGGAAACAAGCAATCATAAAGAAAGTAGCAGAAGGGGTTATTAGATACTAGTAGGTTGAAACATTTCTCTAAGCCCCAACTGCTCTCTTCAAATGAGATTTTATTGAAAGCATTTACCACTCATTTACTTATTACCTCCTAATTATTCTCTTATAGGTACTCAAAAGATAATTTTCTGAATTTATCAAATTCAAAAATAACAATTCTTTAAAAAATGGACGATTGCAATCAAGTGCAGGCGCATAATCTCCTTGGTCTCAAAACACGAATTCCAAAACGAAAAGACACTGCATTGACACGTACCTTGCGATCATGTAAGTATGACATTATTTAGACTAAGTATTTGTGTTCATGTATTTGTATTATATTATATATATTATAGGTGTACGTGTTTTTCTATGTTTTATACAGTGTCTGAATAAATGTTTTTCTTTCTTTCTATTTGTATAACCATAAATACTATCCAATACATTTGATGAAGAAGTAAAATATATCTTTTGAAACAGAAAGATATCTATGTATACTATATAGAAAACCTTCAAAAATCTATCAGAGCACTACAAACATTACAAAATACAGAATTCAAATGTCAAATTTAAAATATTCTTTATTCAAGTAAACTTGTAAACAAGTGCTTTTAAATCGTCAACTTTACTGCTGGTTCGGAAAGCTGTTCCTACCAAGAAGAACCAGCAAAAAACTCGGCGGTTGCTCTTTTAAAAATATAAATCTTAAAACTAGTTACAATTATTTATTACTGTCTTGTACAGGGTAGAAGTGCACCTATATCCACACATTCTTAGCATGTAAGTAATCTTCAACAGTATAGTAGGCTTTCTGTATTAGCCTCTTTTTAACAGTGTTTTTAAACTGCTGTAATGGCATGACCAAAATTGATTTCGGAATTTTATTATAGAATCTTATACCCAAACCCACAAATGATTTACGTACTTTTGCTGGGCGCAAAGCAGGAGTCGCAAGCTTATGTCGGTTCCTACTTTGTCTATTATATACATCACCTATCGTTTTATAATTCTTTATATTTTTATGTACAAAAATTACATTGTTTAAAATACACTGTGAAGCAAATGTAAGAATACCTATTTCCCTAAACTTCTCTCGCAGGGAATCACGCGGACTTAAATTGTACATGCCACGTATGGCTCCTTTTTGTACTACGAGATTTTTTTCACTATCCGCGCATTTACCCCACAGCAATATTCCATAAGACATAATGCTATGGAAGTAAGCAAAATAAACAAGTTGTCGGTTTCATTGCTATAACAGAGATATCTTTTAAGTTACCTTATTTTAAAGATTTAAAATATTATCGAGCAAAATGCAAATATTATTAAGATATGATAAAAAAAAACTGACGTAATACGACAAATTTTTACAATTTCCCACCTACTCAACAACCCCTGTGAAAAGAATATATACTGAAGCTATTTCCATTTTACTATTATTTATTTGTTTTATTAGATGCTTAGTGCAACACGTGAATATCTTAGTTAGTCGGAACTCAATCAACGCTGTTATATCCAAATTATTTTCAAGCGCAATTCTTGCTGTTATTCCAATTTTTTTTCTATATTTCACTAACACATTAAATAATAAAATGTTAAAACGTTTATGAAATTTACTAGGTAGTTTATCTATTTCAAGGAGAACAAACATTGTGTCAAATCAATCAATCAAAAATAAGGCGCAAATTTATTCTTATCCTAAAAACTGTAGAGTTGAATAAACCTCGATAAATTTTACTTTAATCTGTGATATTCATGAATTTTAAGTCTAAGAACTTTCTGAATTAATCAATATTTAAATATACTATAAAAAAGTTAACCGCATAAGAAGAAACAAGAGAGTTATAATCATGGTGTTACCTGACTAATAACTATATCCGATCCGTATCCTAACTAATAACTAAATTCGAATAATAACGTTCTTTGTCAAGTGTATGAAATTTTGTTAAAAGGTAGTTAAACTTAGAGACATAGATAATTTTTTTTGTAAGAAAAATTTTCGGTACAGATCCTTTAGACATCGACAAAAACAAATTTTTCTTCTATTACTAATTATCTTGCGGTTGGAACAACGGAACGTAGCTAGTCCTACTAATCCTACTAATATTATAAATGCGAAAATTTGGATGAAACTTTAAAGTTATATAGGTTATAAATCGGAATAACATATAGGCTACAATTTGTAATAATTTTATGTATAATAAGATAAATAAAGTAGGAAAAAATCTGGCCTCTGAGAGCTATCTTGGGGTACGCTACTTAAACCATTGGAATTACACAAAGAAGATGTACCGTAGTATTGTTTTTATCGAATTGTTCTAAATAAAACTTCGCCACAGCATATTATATCTAGCATTATGTGGAAGCAAACTTGTGGACCATAAATTAAATTTAATTAGGTACTATTACAATAGACGTTTTAGTATATTTATCAAACTCTTATCAAATAAATACAATTATCGCTTATAGTATTTCATGTAGACAAACTTTGTCTTTTACACTAAGTAATTTGGCTGAATAGTTTAAAAGTTATCACGATATGATTGACTTGAATGGGGCGCCATAGAGCGCCTTATATGCGCGGCGCGCGAAGATTGTGTGGAATTCGTCAGTTTTGAAGTAAGACATCTTAAATTTTGGATATACGAGTAACTAAATAAATATATACATTTCTTAATATTAAATAAAAAATATATTTAAATCTAAAACGATCTGTAACTTAATATGGCGGACCGAATTCCACGCGAGCGATGCCGCGGGAAAAACTAGTATTGTATATAAAATAAGTAGCTCTCACATAAATATTACAAGTGAACTGCTTGACACAAAACTCGTTCTCTAAAGTCGTCGTTCAATAGTATAAAGTATCAACTGGTTCTAACATAAATATGCATACTTCATTATGTCCTAATTTTCACACAAGCGGACACACGGTACGTAATAACAGACCTCTTGTTCTGCAAACAGCAGAAATCTATTGAAGGCTTGTCATCCCAAAATAAGAATTTCAACTCCTTTTTTCCTATAGAACTTCTCCTTTTACTCTCGTTGCGAGTACTCTATTCCGCTAAGTTATGTATGTTTTTGCAGTTCCCAAAGACAACTGTTTATTTTTAATTCTCTTACGTTGTTTAAACCTTTAGTATCAATTTTGAAATCGGTCAGCATTTAGACCGCGAAAGACGGAAAAACTTTTGCATTAATAATATCATTTAATTCCATTAATGCACTTCTTTATTCGAAGCTGTGATAGCCTAGCGGTGAGACCGTGCGACTCTCTAGAGACGACATAGGTTCAAACCCGGGCAGGCACCAATGGGTTTTTTTCTATTAAAACTTGTGTGTCTAATTGATAATTGCAATTTATCACACGCTTTTCGGTGAAGGAAAACATCGTGAGGAAACCTGCATATCTCTAGAGAATTCTAGGAAATGTGTAACCTACCAATCCGCATTGGAGCAGCGTGGTAGGTCTTAGCTCCAATCCTTCTCTCCAAAAACGGAGAGAGGAGGCCTTAGCCCAGCAGTGGGCATAGTAACAGGCTGTTACTTTCCTTTTTTTTACTACTTCTTTATTAGAACAAAATACCCCCACGTTCGTAAATCTGAATACCCTTTTATATTCGCACGCGTTACGTATCTTATTCATATTTAGTAACAGTAAAACGTGAAGCCTTACGTTGGGCGTATTCGTAATGTTAATAAGATCGCATTGTACCTACACGATAATGCTTCCTTGCTACATTTTATAAAGCATTAATATTTTCTATATTTCCGGTAACATTAGCGCTAGCTATGGTAGAACTGTTGCTATGAAAATTTCATCACGCAACAAAAGCATAATTAAATTGCTGTTACTATGTTTCATATCCATACCTTAATATATCTTTCCTGTTCCTTTGATTGCTCACTTAATTGCATTAATGCATTTATAAGATTTCAAATTTATCCTGCCACATAAAATTGTCATATAATTAATAGATAATTGTTAGTAATTTGCGATAAAAATGTGTGCGCTGGTTGATAAGTCTTCGGTCAATGCTACGTTCTTACCTAGTATTCCTTGCAAGGCAATGCGCGCCTATTAAGAAATATGGCTAACAGACAAGAATAAAGAAAAGGAGCAAAGAAAACTCTTTGTTATGAAAAAATATTGTGACAAGTATGAAATAAAATATCGCGAGACAGAAAACGTTTGCTTCCACCCAAGAATGGAAGAACCTAAAGGGTGTGAATAAAATGATATAATGCAATATAATGCGAATTTCTACAAAAAATTATACAAGGGCAAACATTTCATTCCCATCTAAGTCTTAATGGCAAAAAACTTCCGATCGATTCGAAACGATTTTCATAGATACTACAAAGTAAAAATACTAAAAGCAATGGCTATAATTTGCACTACAATTCTTCAATTCATGTTTTATTTATAGGTTGTATAATACCGCAACGCTATATATTGGGAGTAATGGGTCTACTGGGAGTCTGCAACGCATATACAATGAGAGTGTGTCTGAATCTAGCTATAACGCAAATGGTAAACCGTACGAAGAGTGAGGAAGCACGTTTCGACCCGTATGCCTGTCCTGATGATGAAGAACATGGGGTTAATGCAACTACTGTTCTAAAGCCTGTAAGCTAAAAAATATCTAATAATCATTATAACTGATCTATGGGTAAAAATATAAAATTTAAGGCATCATTCGGATGTTTTTAATAAACCATCTGGGGCGTGATGGGTCAATATTTATAAAGATAGAAGCAGTTCTTCCTGCTCCTGATGATCCCTACGACTAGAGTGCAGACTTTCTCGTAGAACTTCATTCTATCTGCTCCTGTCCTCGGCCATGGAGCCGTGGAGCAGAAGTCAAGCAGGCCAAGAAGCAGTTATGTAAAGATTTTCCCCCTACTTTGGTGAGAAGGAGTGCACACTCACCCTGCTACTCAAATACCCCAGATCCCAAAAATTCCCTGGGCATATTCAAATTCAAATTCAAAATATTCTTTATTCAAGTATTCTTGTAAACAAGTGCTTTTGAATCGTCAACATCTACTGCTGGTTCGGAAAGCTGTTACCGAGAAGAACCAGCAAGATATATCGTATAATATGAATATATAAGATATAATAAGGCAAAATATAAACATATGCAGGTTTATCGATATAAACCTGCTCAGGGTTAGAATACTCGAACTCCTTGTAACAATTACGCGCTGTTACCTTTAGGGCATCAGGGATGTATAAATAATTATTAAATTTTGACATTTTCTTTTAGTACGCCATCTTTGATTGGGATGAGAAAACGCAAGGCCTAATATTGAGTGGTTTTTACTACGGCTACGCGGCAACGCAAGTACCAGGCGGTTACTTGGCCGAGAAATTTGGAGGTAAATGGACCCTGGGAATTGGTCTACTTAGCACAGCCCTATTCACGTTCCTCACGCCAATTGTTATAAGAGCCGGGGGCGCTACTTGGTTATTCATACTTCGAGTTCTACAGGGGATGGGAGAGGTAATAATTGTTTTCTAATTAAAGTAGGGGACATAACGATGCTTGCAGACACTTAACTTTGGCAAATCTACACTACAATGAATAAGTATCACTTGGCGCACGCCGTTAATTTGATATTATTTGATATTTTTACTGTCTTGGGATATTTTTATACTTAAATTTAAGCTGTTAGAGAAATAAGAAAAGCTACAGATTATTCTATTATTCATGTTTATATTATTTATACAACTAAAAAAATTATCTATCACTTTTTAGTTGTATGTGGGGGACGGAATAAATACCGAATTATAACGAAATTACCATGAGTCCAGTATTGAAGTTATACAATCGGCCGCACACTGGTCTCCAATTTTTTAAATTCAATGCACACGCACAAACACACTATAAAAAAAAATTCACTCAACTCTTTACACCGCAATAATATCGCCAAAAAAATAACAAAAATCCATGATATCTACTACTTGTACCATTATACTTATATATCTTGTATTCTACTAAAAGAAAACACATAAAACACAACTTTACGTGCTTATTATTACGTCAAAAGGAATTTATAGTTATTTCAAATAACTTACAAGCTATTGATATGAGACGTTGTTCACCTGGATTGCGTTTGCACGTTGATTGGCTGATTTTATGCGAAACAAGTTAGTTTCATATATACGCATAGAAATGTCAATGACCTGTTTAGCATAATGTCGCACAATATGCCAGAGCTTCTGGCTGTTCAGTTGGATCGAATTACCAAAATTAAGTTAATACTTAGAAATCTATAAAACTTCATTGTATTTAAAACTTCATTTGTATTTCGGTTTAATAACTTTTCAGTAATAATATAATAATATGTATCATTTTCGAAGTCTGAATGCGTAAAGGTGCAAACGTGTGTATTACGCTCTTTATTTATAACATTACTGATTTTCTTTTTATGAATGCAGTGAGGTTCAGTAGGGTAACGCTGCTCTTGCTTGGTTAAGGGAATTTCGGCCGAATTTTAATGTTATGTGTATATAAAACGAGTTGGAATTTTAAATATATAATTAATGATGTGGATGAAAATATGAATAGAAGGATGCCTAAAAAGAGATGGTAGGATTACTTAAAGTATGACATGCATATAAAAGGAGAAGCGCCAGAGTTGACGAATGGTACGAGAGAATGGAAGAGAAAAATATGCTATGCCGACCCCACTAAGAAGGCAGGAGAATGATGATGAATTAATTTTGTAAAGAATCTACTACTAAATATATTCAAATTCAAAATATTCTTAATTCGAGAAAACTTGTAAACAAGTGCTTTTGACTCGTCAAAATCTACTGCTGGTTGGGAAAGCTGTTCCTACCGAGAAGAACCAGCAAGAAACTCGGCGGTTGCTCTTTTCAAAGAATAATTCTTATTACTAGTTACATATTGTTATTGATGTCTTGTGCAGGGGTCAAAGAGTAGGAGTACTATATACACGCATTCTTATCGTCTAAGTAATCCTCAATAGTATAGTAGGCTTTCTTTATTAGCCTTTTTTAACAATGCTTAAAGTAGATTGCGGAATTTTATCATACAATCTTACACCTTATAGGTGCACTATGTACTATATAACTATATCCACAGGGCCCGACTATGCCTGCTCTGATGATCATGTTAGCGAGATGGGTGCCGCCTCATGAAAGATCGTTCCAAGGGGCTCTAGTTTTTGGTGGAGCACAAATAGGCAATATATTCGGCTCCGCTATGTCCGGGATATTGTTAGCCGATGGCAGAGACTGGGCGTATGTTTTCTATTTCTTCGGTGGCTTCGGCCTTGTGTGGTTTACATTATGGGTAAGTTTTACCGCAAACGTATCACATGACAGCCTATGCAATTTCTATATCAAATAGCACAATTGTTTTATATTGTGATTTATTTATTATAAGATACAACATATATTCTGTAGTTTATAAAACAAACTATCGGTAAAGTATAAAGACGTTCATTTTTTATTAATACGGTATATAATTGCATGCAATAGATTTATCGTGTTGCGATAAATTATCATCCCTTTAGTATAACTGTTGAGTGTCTTGTACTGTGAGTATAGCTGAAATATATTTTTAAAGTTGTATTTAAAAGGCATCATTTATAATTTTTCAATAATCATCTTATAATTAGACTGGCCCGTTGGCGCAGTGGGTAGTGACCCTGCCTTCAGCTCCGCGGGTCGCGGGTTCGATTCGCGCTGAGGCCAACATTTTCTATAAACAATTTGTTGGTTCTTCGAGCCTGAGTGTGTATTTGTATTTAAGTACGTATTTAAAAATATATATGTATATATTTACCAGTTGTCCGTCACCCATAACACAAGTATTAAGTTACTTACTTTGGCGATGGACGACCGTGTGTTTGAGTGTCCCATATATTTATTTGTTTATTAATTTTTTTTTTATAATTATACTTAATATATAATATTAGAAATTTTCTGACAATTATATATCAATTAAGTGAATAAAATGTTAGATTATGATCACTTTTCTATATAGATTGTATTTTACAAGTGTATATAAAAATTAGAGATGCATTGATATTACGCACGGAATTGGAAATGAATCAGACTTAGCAACAAAATAGTTCACTATAATATAGTAACGATTGTGTTTTGAGCTATAATTTTGATTGAAAATTATGGTTTTGTTGTAACTGGATTTATTATAAGCTAAACAACGTCCTAAGTGTTCTCATTTAAAATTTTTAAAGCTAGTTTGATTATTTCATAAGTCATACGTAATACGATGTACGGATATGTAGTAATTTTTTTTTATTGTACACATTTAATGTTTCAGAGTCTCACCTGCTATAGCACACCAAACACTCATCCATATATATCGAAAAAAGAACTAAACTATCTTAATAAAAATGTAACAACAGCCGAGAATAGTTCTCTTAAAGACCCGGTTCCTTGGAAAGCTATATTGCGTTCTGCGCCAGTGTGGGCTCTTGTATGGGCGGCTGTAAGTTTTATGTTTTATTATATATATACCTTATTAATTTTATAAATTATTTTTTAGAATACTATATCAACTATATAAAAATACATACCATAGTCGCTAGTAGGTAATAAGTTTTGCAGCAAATAAGTTTTTATATTACACGTTAACAATTCCTACATTAAATTCAAATTCAAATTCAAAATATTCTTCATTCACGTAAACTTGTAAACAAGTGCTTTTGAATCGTCAACTCTACCGCTGGTTCGGAAAGCTGTTCCTACCGAGAAGAGCAAGCAAGAAAATTTAAAAATATAAAACTTAGAAGTAGTTACATTTAGTCATTGCTGTTTTGTACAGGGTAGACGTGCAGCTATATCTACACATTCTTATCATCTAACTAATCCTCAACAGAATAGTAGGCTTTCTGTATCAGACATCACAGACATAGATCATCGACAACATTAATGTAATATTATTTTAAGAGGATTATAATATTTAATATTTAAACTTATATTATATGTTGAAATTCAAATAGTATTTATGGATTATTCAGCCTTGATTTATATTTTGTTTTCTGTACCTATTATTATTAACAATGCATAGTTATATTAACGCTATCAAAGCTTATTTCAATAAATGGTTGAACTGAAGTAAAAAAAAAATTCGACATCCGTACCGGTCTCTCTCTGGTACTGTATTTGTGTACAATGTATGTCTTTGTGTACTTTTTCAAAGCTTTTGTAGCTCAATAGTCACATTTATATATTATTTACGTGTATCTATATATAATTTATCTATTACTATGAGCCAAGGATTGGCTAGAAGTGTTTTTCATAATAAACCATGCAGTGTATCGACGTATATATGCCGCTTTTGATATTATTTCATTGTGACATATTCTCGCTAAATATAAACTTAAATAATAACAAAAAGACAATGATAATCAAGTACCGCCATATATACTCGTAAGAATTACATAATACTAGAGCTAGAAGTCAACAAACGCCTTATTGAATTCCGTCACATACAGAATAGCGACAATGAATTGCAAAACTGTTTATTCTCTCATTAAACTATGAAATTTAGTGTATCGTAATACACTCCTTTTTCCTTTGTTCTTCCAAATCATAAATATTTCAAGGAGTGGTTTACAATTTATTCACAAACGTAAAGGGCCCAGATACGCAGACTAGAAGAATGACGTCATTGTTTTTTGTTATAAATTTTTTACAATTCT
Source organism: Morpho deidamia (assembly GCA_947086505.1). Classification (NCBI taxonomy): domain Eukaryota; kingdom Metazoa; phylum Arthropoda; class Insecta; order Lepidoptera; family Nymphalidae; genus Morpho; species Morpho deidamia. The sequence goes on along the minus strand of CAMTZC010000007.1, from coordinate 7,561,989 downwards.
AAAACGTACCAAAAATAAAGTAGCTACTACTATCCCACGACTGGACCTATGTCCAGCCGTGGGATAGTAAATGGCTTTCCATTAAAGGAGTACGCCTATGCGTATCTCTTTTAAGGGAGAAAGATTGAAGTTTAAAACCACCATACCGCTTGAATGCGAATCAGTAGGTTTCATATATTCTTTCTAGACTTAGTCTTGTTTACTTTCAAGAAATTTGAATTGTTCTCATAAATAACTTGTTAGATTAATTTTAATAGCTAGATTTATATAGCTAACTAACTGTGGCTGCGTCTTCGTCCGCATGGAATCAGAGTATTTAAATGAAATTTTGAACATAAAAGAAGTTATTGTGAGTTGACCATAAGAGATAGAGACGTGCTGTTCCAGACTTTTTTGTAGTATTTTTGTAGATCTACAATTTTCTAATACATTAGTTTAGTGTATCCATGTTGGTTTACGCGGTGCATGCGACTAAAGCTCCCACGAGTCGAGTTTTTTGTTTAACGCAGGATCTCTTCAATACAATTTACATAAAACATTGATAAACTATTAATTTAAACCTTTCGGAAGATATGCACTGTTAGTAAACTAGCAATGTCTGTTAATAAAATACACGTTGAGTAGATTTTGAGATAATCGAATACATACAGACTGACAGCTTTTGGAGACTTTGTTTTATAATAATGTAAGATAACGAACCAAGATATAAAAATGTTGCATCCAGATATTGGTGAAGTGTTCATGTATAAATAACATATTAATGATGTAACTTGTTTATTGAAACTTGGAGCAAAAGTTTCATATAAGGCTGAAGTTTGTATAAGAATTGCTTTTATTACGTCATACTGTTAAGACCTTTTGTAGGGTTGTCACATATTTAAATTGTTATTGACATATCGGAAGCTTAGTATTAAAGGGGTCTAATTCAAAACAGTTGTGTTGAAGTGCAATAAAGCGTACCACGTACAAAATTTTGTGAGTTTTAAAGATTTTCCAGGTTATTACCTGCAAGAGCAAGGAATCACTAGTTTTTTAAATAGTTCGTAGCATGATGTCATAGATGCCATTTAAATAAGGATTACAATGTATCTAACTCAATAAAGCTTCGGTAATTTTGATTAGGTCACTTTAATGCTAAACGTCCGATTTATACATACTAGCGATACACGCGACTTCGTGTCAACTTAAGCGTTTAAGTACCTTCAATAATTAAATATGTTTTTTCCCCTATTACCGATATTCCTGTTATTTTGTGTAATACCGCAGTGTATAAGCCGTGATTGTGCCAAAAATTATAATTGGACAAACGAATACGACGTGAAAGCGTAATAGACAGACAAAAAGACGGACAGACGGACTTTTGCAATTTGCAATATAATGTGTATTTAGTCTATTTATCTTCTTACCAGCAAAACAGATAGATAAAGGCAGGTATAAACACCAAAATGATAATGACTCTGCGGCAAAAATAATATATATATACCTAATTAGTTTTGTGTGTAAATTTAATAAAAATGAACTTTACCCTCCACTATGTAAATGAAGTAATTTAAACGGAGAATACAATTTGATTCAAAAATCTGCAGTAACAGGAACGTGTGAATACTTAACTACATGATGAGTAAACATCTGTATTTTATTGTGGGCAGAGGCGTTGGCATTACAATGGTACAAATACATCTACTAACTGTACGTTGTACTCACACATGCACATCTTTTGACCCATTTTATGACATGGGATGACACATCGCCATACGAATGTATCTATGGGTCACACAAAGAACAAATACAACACAATTTCACGAATGAAAGTGATATCGCTGGTTTCGTAACGAATACCAGCTGTTATAACGCGCTTTTGAAATGAACCAGCCAGTCAAGTTCTTCCATAATATTCAAATAAGCTTTTTCGAGCACTTTGAATCGGCATTTATTATGGACAACGATAGTTGATACATACGTACCACCCAGCGATTCCCTTGTGTGTCCAAAAAATCGACATTTCCTGGGTTTTAAGCCATCGTTGGCCGCCATAAACGATGATTGACGAATTCAGCCGATAATATACGACCGTACTTGCACTTAATCGTATTTTTTTTTAGACTAATTAGGTTTTGTTTGAGCTGTGATAGCGGTGAGACCGTGCGACTCTTTCGAGAGGAACACGAGTTCAAACTCAGGCAGGCACCAATGAGTTTTTCTATTAAAACTCATGTGTCTAATTGATAATTGCAATTTATCATACGCTTTTCAGTGAAGGAAAACATCGTGCATATCTCTAGAAAGTTCTGGATATGTGTAACCTACCAATCCGCATTGGAGCAGCGTGGTAGGTCTTAGCTCCAACCCTTCTCTCCAGAAACGGAGAGAAGAGGCCTATGCCCAGCAGTGGAATATAAACAGGCCACTACTTTACTTTATTTTAGGTTAATTTTGGTTGCATATAGGCCGACCGCACCCTAATTAATCGTGTGTAATCACCGTTTACAATGCGGGTTGCAGACCGAGAGCTAAGCTACTCTGAAGCTAAACTAAGCCACCTTAGTTAGGCTAGGCTAAGATGAACTAAAAATATGTCCTGTGCACACCAAAAACTAAGCGGGAGCTCAATTAGTGTTGGGACGTTCAATTCGACGGACGAAGGAAGTGTGGGGTAAGAGGGAGGGGCTTAGCTTAGTTCGTGTAACTGCGCATCGAGATACACAGTTAACTTAGCTTCGCATATTTTAGTCAGCTCTCATAACTTAGTTTACGTAGTTTGCAGTCTGCCCACAGGTACAAAAAACTGCGTTAGCTATGTGAGCTAAACTAAAATAACTAAGGTTACCTCTTGGTCTGCAACCCACATAAAGAGGAGCCATCAAGGATATGATTAATGAAACTACCACTGGTTCAGAATGTTGCCCTTAGCGAAAAGAACCAGCAAGAAACTCGGCGGTCAATCTTTAAAAATTTTTAATTTACATATTAGGCTGTACTGTACGAATCTGGAAGGATATTGAAGACAGATATCATTTTCATCATTTATATAGTCTTCAATTGTATAATATGCTTTGCGTATAAGCAAATTTCTTACAGTTAATTTAACCTCTGTGTAGGTAAGTCTAGTATATTTTGAGGAATTTTAGTATAGAACCAAGTATCCTAATAAATGGAGAAGTCATAATGAAAGACTCACTTAGATAGGCAATCTTCCTTAACAAATCACCATAAGCTGACTCTGATCTCGGGGAATTTTAATTGCAAAAAGTCTAAAATTATATTATATAACATAGATATGGTACCTTCGGTACCATAAGATGGCCCGCGCAAAAGGATCACTATTCAAACTACCACTATTCTATAACATAATTTTCTATACATTATATTAAGTTACGTACATTACCTATGTAAGTTAAAACCACTCCATGAAATTTACCTCAATAGTATTGATATTTTATTCATAACATACTACTTATGTATATAGGACTGTATACATCATTAAAGTAGCAGCCCTTTACAATCCCACTGCTGGGAATAGGCCTCCTCTCTCCGTTTCTGGAGAGAAGGGTTGGAGCTAAGACCTACCACGCTGCTCCAATGTGGATTGGTAGGTTACACATATCTCCAGAATTCTCTTGAGATATGCAGGTTTCCTCACGATGTTTTCCTTCACCGAAAAGCGTGTGATAAATTGCAATTATCAATTAAACACATGAGTCTTAATAGAAAAACTCATTGGTGCCTGCCCGGGCTTGAACTCGTGTTCCCCTCGTAAGAGTCGTACGGTCTTACCGCTAGGCTATCACACACTATACATCATTATCAGGGTCATAATTTAAATCTTTTATTGGCTGCGTTGTTATGAGGATTACGCGAAATGGAGCCATTATAAAGATTACAAGCACCATTAGAGATTTTGGAGTGTCGTTTATAGAGCTGAATGATATATCGATTACAGAAATATGCGCAATCCGTATGCATACTATTGACAATAAAAAATTTTAATTTAGAATGCTGCGTTATGCCGTGTACTCACGCAGCGGCTTTGGTCGCCGTCGACTTGCCAGCGATTTTAAGGCTTTTAATTCACTGTCTATTTGGTAGTAGATATGAATGGACGGACGTCTGCGAATTTTCGATAAAATTTTCCTGTTCTAGTCTGCTTCATTATGTTTATCGTATTTAGAAACTTTGCTTTTAATTATCCAGTCAAATTCAATAAATTACGAATGTATATGGTGTATATCTTTTTTTCTTCGGTAATTTATATTAAGTAGCAGCGTGTTATAAATATATACTACGTTCATACAGTAGCGATATCTCTGGCGACCAGCGACTTTATAGAATTGCGGCGATCGGGTCGCCGCAATTGTAGCGATGTTAAATCACTGTTAATATTCACGTCCACACCAATTTTCCAGTCGCCAGCGAGTCGCCGGCGATCAAACTCACTGGCGTGTATGTTTTCGCTGTTAAACTGTTAAACGATGATGATAATGGTAAAATAGAAACTAGTAGAAAATTTCATACTTGTAATTTACGAAAAAAGGTGAAAGGTGAAAGATTCATAAAAAAAATTATACAATTTTGTTTCTTAATCTTTTATTGTATATTCTTAATCATTTTCGGTTTGCAATTTTTTTTAAATTGCACACAAGTAACACATAACTGGTAAATATATACATATTTAAATACATACTTAAAAACTCCCAGACTAGAAGAGCTAACAAATTGTTTATAGAAAATGTTGGCCCTCGGCGGTAATCGAATCGCGATCCACGGAGCTGAAGGAACGATCACTTCCAACTGTGCCAACGGATCAGTCGATTAAAATAAAGCCAATTATAATAAAGCTTCGCACTATAAGCCATTATTATCATATATATAAGCACGAAACAATGAACAAAGATACAAGATGTATTATGCTGATAACAAGTCACTGATCCATTGCTGACATTACGTAATGCTTTTAAATACAGTCTCTATATAAACCCGCAAAATAGTTTCTAAAGTAATTTTGTTTGATAACTGGTAAATTAAATTTTGTTGTTTGCGTTAACTTACATAAAACATGTGTAATATTGCGTTTGATAAAGTATTTAAATACTCATGATATTAAGGAAAATATTTACATTACGATACCTGAGTATGCAAATATTGTACAATACAAACCATTTACAAATATATATTACATAATGTGTGCTTTTATTTTTTTATCGTTAGATTGGAATAAGTTATAAATAGCTCAGTGGTATGACTTGAGATGGCGTCACGGTTCAAACTTCGAACAGGCACCAATGAGTCTTTCTGTTTGAAGCTAAATTATAAGTTATAGTACCCGGCACTAAATTATAGTACCCGGCATTAAATAATGCACATCGATGTTTAGAACGAAACAGCCGGCCAGTTCGGTTTCGCTCAGTTAGTATGTGACGTTTCACGCGGGTTCGTCAGTCTGGGCGACAGAGACATTGCTCTATGAAGCAGAATCTAGCCGATTTTTCCTCTCAAAGCGTCGATGTGCATTATTTACTGCCGGGTACTATATTATGTCTAAACGATTTGCACTTTAATGCACTATTGCACGCGTAATACAAACACATTTTTTTATCTTGTTTAAAAAAGAAATGCCATCATATAAGCCGTTGAATGATTTGCGTCATATTATAATTTAATTTCCAATATTTAGGACTGAGTAAAATACGCGTGTTATTGGCATATATTATCATAACAGGATGCCGCAAATACCACTGATTATGCAATCAGGGTATCTTGTCGCTTTCTGTTGTATAATTAACAAAAACTACACGATATTGAGCTCTGATAGCCCAGCGGTGAGATCGTGCGAATCTTTCGAGGGGAACACGAGTTAAAACCGGGGCAGGCACCAATGAGTTTTTCTATTAAATTCTCTAAAGTCTATTTGATAATTGCAATTTATCACACGCTTTTCGGTGAAGGAAAACATCGTGAGGAAACCTGCATATCTCTGGAGAATTCTGGAGATATGTGTAACCTACCAATCCGCATTGGGGCAGCGTGGTAGGTCTTAGCTCCGACCCTTCTCTCCAGAAGCGGAGAGAGGAGGCCTATTCCCAGCAGTGGGATTGTAACAGGCCGCTACTTTACTTTTTTTACTACACGATATTATTAATATGTAAATATAAGAGTCACATTGCGACTAAATCGAGTTATCTTTGTGTAAGGTTCGTCGTTTCGGCAGAGTTACATCTGCCGTGGTCATTTGTCACAGTCAGTCAGTCGAGTCAGAGATTTGAACCGTATTTTTACTTATTAATAAGTACGCGAAAGTTTAAAATCCACACGACGAGTTTTCCATTGAACTTAGTACATATTTTTTATTCATAAGGCAGAAGTTGCGCGAATTAAATATACCTTGTTACATTTTATAGCGAAAAGTTACAATATTTTACGCATTAATATATTTACTTTGTGTTGTTAGAAGAGTTATTACTTATTTTCATATGTACAGTACATGCAATGACTGTGCAGTAAAGCATGCACAGTCGTTGCATGTACAAGCAAGTGTACAGCTAAAAAAAAATTAAATTAACCTTATATATTCCCTTGATCTAAACTGCTGTTACCAAGAACTATGTCTGAAGTCAGTGACAAATTGAAGAGGATCTAGCAAACGACTTTTGCAGTAAAACAATGCATATAATCTTTCTCGCATGAGGCAAACTCATATTCAATCACAGTGTTAACTAACAATAATAAATATATCGTGGGAAATTAAACGATATTGTTCCAAGTAATTGGACAAAATGATCTATGACTCAATGCAAATACAATACAATTTACAGAATTAGGCGTAACTTTGCGGAGCTCCTATTAGAACAAATTATGAATTATTCTGCTTTAATCCTCGCTTAATAATTATTGTCTATAAATAATGCATTACTTTTTGTTTTTTCAACCACTAAACAAGGTTTTACTAGTCATTTTGACGCTTATTTGGCAGTGGTCCGAGAACAGGCAAATTGTGCGTGAAATGCTTAAATTCTATTAAAGATGAACTTTCACTAAGTATAATGCACGAACGCGTTTCGTTGATTTTTAATTTGGAAAAAAGATTGTGTTACCGCATCAAATAATTTCCTTCTGTGATTTGTATTCTTTAGAAATAAGATGTATCCCTTCACTATCATGATGAGGTAAAAAATACTGAATTTAATTTTATTGTTTTTGTGTTTTTCTTTATAAATATTTTTTTGTATAATGTATTTGTAAAAATATCTTTTGACATATGAAATGTTTAATAATTTTTACAAAATTAAATGACTGCGGGTTTATATTGTGCAGTACAGTGCTCTTAAAATTTCTTCACATTGTGTATTTTAATTAATCAAACATCAAGTCATTATTAATCTAAGTCTAAATCCATTTGATTAAACAAAAATTATGAAGCATTCTACAATCGTTTACGGTTATTTCAAAAAGTAAAGGGCCATTGCACAAGTAGGTCACTCAGTGGCCCTATGACACGATTTAAACTAGTTTGATTCCCGAGATGACCTTACGTAACATTGATATATTGTTGCAACAAATGATCTCACTGTGGTTTATAAAACTGATATTGCTAAATTTATCAAGTTTCTATATGAGTTTAATTATTTTATTTAAGTTTTGTGCACATTTTTTTTGTTTGTCATTACTCTCCTGCCCTATCCGATTCTCATCATCCTCCTGCCCTTATCGCACTCTAAGTAATATGATATTATAACCTTGTACAGGTTAACGTCAAAATTAAAAATGAGAAAAGAAATATATAATATCGCTGTTGGCATGGCAAATGTATGTGTATAGGAAATATGCTTTAGTTTTATATTAACTTCATTCATATTTTTTCTTTTTTTTAGTTCTTCTATAAAATTATAGTTTAAGCAGTCGCGTCATTATTCTTCTGGAACAGTGTTATATGTATGAGTTTGTAAATTAAAACATTAAATTAACTTCAAATAAATGTATAGTTTTATACAACACTGATTGTCAGCAAGACAATTGATTAAATTATTTTTAGATAAAACACAAGTGCATAATGTCTTCAGTATAACTTCATTTGTTTATTCATTATATGATTTTGCATGAAATTAATTAATGAATCATTAAGTAAAGTGACATCAACGTGATTTTCCGATGCGCTAATTTCTCAACTTACGATTAATTCACCTTAACTACTATATCTTTGATACAATCGTTGTATAAAATAACTAGCTTTTAAACGCAACTACGTTCGCGTGGGCTGAAGTCTTATTATATAAACTGTAATACTTATATTAATTATGGTTAAAGTGGGTTAACATTAGAAGTTGGACATATGCTGTCGCGGACTTATATTTAGAACTTTTAGAGAGGAACAATTTTGCAATACACGATTGTTGAATAACTTTTACCGTTTACTTAGCGCACGCAAGGAAAGCTTTAAATTTTGTTGTTTTTGGCAATATTTTTTATTGCTGCTCCTCTCCTATTCATCTTAGCGTGATGTTGTATAGTCTATAGCCTTTCTCGATAAATGGACTATTTTACACTCAAAGAATTTTTCAAATCGGTTGAGTAGTTCCTGAAATTAACGCATTCAAACAATCAATTAAACAAACAAATCTTCAGCTTTATATATTAGTATAGATATAAACCTTTTAATATTTCAAGGTATCATTTTCAGGTCGGTCACGATTGGGGCTACTACACAATGGTAACAGATTTACCGAAGTACTCTCACGACGTGCTCAAATTTAATATAGCGACCACGGGTACCTTAACTGCTTTGCCTTACATAGCCATGTGGGTATGTTCTTTCTTGTTCGGTGTGATTTGCGACTTGTGCAATAAGAAAGGCTGGCACACAATCAAGACTGGGAGGATAATTCACACAACTATAGGTATGATTTGAATTTCAATGAGTAAAGTAAATTATATTCTAAGACCTTTACTGGTATAAAACATTAAAGGTTAATAGATGTTAAACGTTACGGTTCTATGCGATCGATGTCTTTTTATTAAAACCTCTACTTCTGTGAATAAATAAATAAATATATAGGACACTTACACACACGGTTGTTCCGCCCCAAAAGTAACATTATACTTGTGCTATAGGTGACGGACAACTGGTAGATATATACATATATAATTTTAAATACATACTTAAATACAAATACACACCCAGGCTCGAAGAACCAACAAATTGTTTATAGAAAATGTTGGCCTTTGGCGGGAATCGCCAAGCTGAAGGTAGGGGCACTACCCAATGCGCCAACGGGCCAGTCATGTTATTTTCTATTTAATGTTTTATGTTATTTACTCAATTTAGGTCAAACAAATTGATTTTATCATATCATCACCAAAGCAATTTAATGTTTGGTTGATATTTTATAAAAAATAAATGACGGGAGATGGCAATATGTACGATTTCCTGATACGTGTCGATAATATTTCTTAAAAATAATCTAAATTTATCGGAAGATGTGATAAAAAATATTTGCCACGTTTTATTATTGATTTCATTTTAGACAGATAAATGATAGAGATAGCTAACTAAATTGATTGCCTTTAACAGTATAGGCAAACGAGAGCTGGTTTTATATTTTTATTTTAAAGATTTAATTTTGAATTTTTATTCAAAATGATGCTTTTCAGCTGCAACTGGGCCAGCCATATGTATTATTCTTGCGTCATATGCTGGATGCGATGGAACGAAAGCCATGGTGTACTTCATTCTATCTATGGCACTGATGGGTGGATTTTACAGTGGAATGAAGGTATTTGGCAATTGACAAATATCACTTAAACGTTTTTAAAAATTAAGATAATTAATCTGGTCTAAAGAAATAGGAAGATATATAGAAAAGGACAAAACAACAACTAAACCGTTTTAAACAAATTTCTAATTGCCATCCAATTAGTAATATTGTTATGCAAATGTAACAATAAATGACAAATTTGAAAAATATCGTCTGTTAAAATTTACATTAGATGTTATGTGTATTGCGATGAACATCGTACTAATATGCATTCATTTAATTCGTTTTTAATTAATTAATTATAATAATATAATATAATAAATATAATTTTAATTAAAGGCATTCATTTAATTTATTTCGCGTAGGTCAACGCATTGGATCTCGCTCCGAACTATGCTGGTTCTTTAACTTCGCTAGTCAATACCACCTCTACATTCGCGGGCATTGTGACTCCTTACCTTATTGGGTTATTGACACCTGATGTAAGTATTTAAAAGATTTGATATTGCTCTTCCAACAGCAAATACGTTTATTGTATTTTGTACTTTGATATCGGAGATATCAGTTCATATAAACTGACGGTACATATGATGTTCCTTTACATATTGAACATGTTCTGTAAGCCACGGAGAGAAAGTAAATTGTCAAATTATTCTGCATTAAAGTAATTAAGATCAACAAATAGTGAATGTCATAATAAAATAATATAATCATTTACTAAGCATACCATCTTCAAGAACTGCATAAAAGTAGCGGCCTGTTACAATCCCACTGCTGGGAATAGGCCTCCTCTCTCCGTTTCCGGAGAGAAGGGTTGGAGCTAAGTTCTACCACGCTGCTCCAATGCGGATTGGTAGGTTACACATATCTCCAGAATTCTGTAGAGATATGCAGGTTTCCTCACGATGTTTTCCTTCACCGAAAAGCGTGTGATAAATTGCAATTATCAATTAGACACATGGGTTTTAATAGAAAAACTCATTGGTGCCTGCCCGGGTTTGAACGTAAGAATCGTAAGAATCGCACGGTCTCACCGCTGGGCTATCACAACTTCAAGAAGAACTGCGTACATTGTAGCAAATCAAAACAATCATCAGCAAGCGAGCCTATGTCTTATTATTTTAATAATTGTTAAAAGTCTCAGTAAAGTTTAAAAAGTACCACTAATTTCTAATTTGTTAAAAGAAAAGATCAAAATAAAGACTAATTTCCGTTATCACTGAAAATATTTAAAAAATGAGGTTGTAAAGAAAAGCAGTGACGATAAATAATTATACGAAGATATAATAAACTTAATGAATTAATGAATAACATATAATCCTATGTATTTTATTGTCATTACAGTCAACTCTTGCGCAATGGCGGGTGGCATTTTGGGTATGTTTTGCAGTTCTCGTCAGTACCAATGTGGTGTACTGTATTTGGGCCGATGGAGAACAACAATGGTGGGATGATGTAAGGAAGCTGGGCTACCCATCCAACTGGAAACACGGATCCCTTATACCTGACGAAAGTCCTGAACAACCTGAAACTGTTCAACTTTCTAGCAAAAAGGAGTCTGAGGATTTATAGGACAATAGGACTTAACGGACTCATGACAGGACAATTGATGGAGATTGTAGAAAAACAAATTTTTTGGGGCCAATTGTTCGAATAACCGAGAAAGTGAAAACTGTAAGAAAATTTAACATCAAATATTGAAATCATAGATTTGGATGATTTCTTCAGATAAAAATTTCTTGAAGATGAAGTATACGAAACACAAAATTCAATTTACCCTGATATATTACATTTGAAAATTTTGATAAATACATTTGAAATTTGTAATACTGTAACATTAGATTTGAACTAAATAAAATTTTAAGTAAATGTATTTTGTTACCTAATAATGAAATCGCATATTTTGTTGCATTATATGTACTCTTTGATTAGCAAATTTACACATCTTGTATGATGAATTTAAGATAATAAACTTAAAAAAATTATAATATAAATAGGAAAATTTATCTTATGTGCACAATGAGAATCTAAATTTATGTTATTAAATGAAACAATTACTTCTGGTAAATTGATTTGGAGACTTTTGATTTGGTACTATACTTAATATATCTCTTTCACTCTTTTACTACTTGATGCATGCCGCACTTATTATGTAGATAATTTACAACTGAACTACACTAGTCAATGATGATTCATTGATGTACTTATATTATTGAGCCATAGGTATATTTGTAGAAGTATTTTATGTACAGGCTAACAAGGACACATATTTTTACATATCATAGTTTTATTTTAATCTATGAAGTTTGTAAATACTCTTAATTATTAAAATACTTGTTAAAAAAAATATTTTATTTACGTGGCACCCACGTTTATATTTAGTCAGATGTACGTAGTAGTTGGAAGTTTGGGGTTTTTACTAGTTTGACACTAATTTTCTATAAAAATCCATGTATACCAAGTTACGCATACAGTATAATACATTTTGTTTCCATTTTTTTTTGCATTTTCTCTTTAAGTTCAAAGCCTGGATGGAAGAGATACCTTATTGGGATAAGTCCGTACTTTGAACAAGTCTTTTTATTTTATGTATATTTCAATGTCATGTATGTTTACTAAACAAAAATAAGCATACATGATTTTGAAATATATTATTGTTTAAAATAAAGAAATCAAACAAACAAACAAGCTGTTAGTAATATTACGTTACATTTACCGTCTTAGGAAGAAATATAATATGAAACTTTTGGTATGGCAGTGACCTTCCATCACACCATCGATTAAGTAAGGAAAAAACCACTAATAACTTAAATTAATTTAATTAGAAAACCTCGATCTCGTCTTTGCCGGCGAAGATGCTGGTGAATTATGTAAGTTTTTATTGTTAAAAGTTGATATTTCGTGCAAGTCAAGTACAAATTTTAAGCTATATTTACAAGATATTGATAATTCACAGAACTATTTAATGTTTCATGTGAATTGATAGTTTTTTAAAGATATTACGTTACATACCATAGTCAAGTAAATAACATAATATTATACATAATTGATAGTTGCAATTTATCACACGCTTTTTGGTAAAGGAAAACATCGGGAGGAGATCTGCATATCCTTAGAAAATTCTGGGGATATGTGTAACCTACCAATTCGCATTGGAGCATCGTGGGGGTTCTTAGCTCCTACCTTTCTGTCCAAAAATAGCGATAGTAACAGGTCGTTACTATATTTGCTTATAAATTTTAGCAGTTATTTGCGCGCTGTTCCTATCTTACAATATTTGTGTTCTTAGTTCACTTGACAGCAGGCAAACAATGTTAATACCTTTAAATAAATGATAACTATGGTATTTAGAATGTCTTGATATATTTAAATATATTTGTGTCATTAAGGAGTTATTAGTATTCGTGTTTTGTGTAATAGCAGAAATAAATATATAGTTGGAAAAATGTCTCAAGAAGAAGCGTTAATTAAAATAAGTATATAACGATAACTTGCAACTTCGCTGTAATATATGTGAATACACTAGAAATTAAATTAAAAGTGTTTATCATAACTTCTCTAATATGGAAGAATGCAAGGAAATTCAAAATAATATTTTGCTCACACCGGAGATGTCTGCAGAACCAACAAAACAAGAAAGTGTTATTATAAGAATCCTACGCACTCGTAAGAAAGTAAACATTATAAAATTAAAATATCATAATCGTATACATATACATCTTAATCTAAATTTTTAAATATGTAAAAGTATACTTTCAAAAATAACGTTCGTGATTAAATGTATAGAGTGCCTAACCCCCGGGAAGGCACGTTAAATTAGTTTTCAATATCGACTTATGTGCTGAAATTATCTCCAATTCTTCCTGCATAAGCCTATTCACTCAAGTTTCATGGTATGTATTTTTTATTCGTAACAACTACCAACTTACGAACTTAGTTAAACTAAATAACGTGGCTTATCACAAAAGATGATATTAAAAGGTCTTACCTGATGCAAATATAAAGATCTTTTAGCTTGATAGTTAGTATTTGCGATCCAAAAAATAGCTTCAACGCTATACACTCTCTGCAAGATACTCCGAGACATGCCAAGCCTGTACACTTACGTATGTACAGGCTAACTCTCACCTCATCTCGGCATGTCTCGAGATGTCTTGCCCACTATCGCTCTCGGATCGGTTTTTGTACCTGAGTCAAAGGGTCAACGCCGTCTCATACAATTGGCGAGTGCGTCGCTTTTTACTCTCGAGAGTGTACATGGTACCACTCTAAGCACTCATTATATTTCGCCCGAGACGCCTCGGCCGAAAAATAGCGAGTGTTATCGGGCGACAGTGTACAGCCTTTATTTTAAGTATGAACCATGTTAATTTAATATTTTTATAGATTGTTTCATTCCACAACGGTACGTTTTTGCTATTATTGGACTACTTGGTTTAAGTAATGCATTTACTATGCGTGTCAGTTTGAATATAGCAATAACGCAAATGGTAAATCGAACAAAAATTCTAAGAGAACAATTTGATCCTGACTCATGTCCTAATGATGAAGAACTGGGTATTGCAAAAATATATAGTAAAACGGTATGTATTAGTAAAGACTGTTAATTTTTATTTTTCAGTATTTTTTAAAATGAGCTCTATTATGCTAGCCAATCAATGTAAAGCTGAAAGTTTTCATATACATTTAATTCAGTTTTCACCTAAATAAACCATTGTTTGATAGAAAGATTAACGTGATAACGAGTTGATGAGAATATACTAAATATATAAATATACTAAATTATAATAAACTATTGAAATAAAAATAATGAAAATATTTTTAATAAAACGCAAATTATAAAAATAGTTGCAGTTTTTATTTTTGACCCTTAAATACATCTAGAGTTCACAACTATAAGACAATTTCAATAGTTTGTAAAATAAGCAATGGTGGAGAAATGGTACAATAAAAACAAAAACTATTATTATAACGTCATTTTTCCTTTATGTTTATTCAATAAATAAGAAACGATTTTGTTTGAGAACAATCTACGCACACTAAAGCCTGAAACTCAAACTGCCTCTAAAGGCAACACTATTTTTCTTCCCTCTCCGCACATCCCCTGCTCCTCTCCGCACCTCTTCACACCTCTCCGCATCTATCCTCACGTCTCAATGTTATTACGGCCGCTCTCGTTCTTTTCCTTCACTATGATTTAAAATTTTGTTTGTACCTGACTCCTTTAAGATGAATGTATTATGAAGTACCTTAACTCCGTAATAAATTTTAGTGTATATACAACCCATTTGTAACTTGTAAAGAAAAATTGTAAAATTATTAATAACATTTACTTATTAGTCCTTTATAATATATATGCTGTGATAGCACAGCGGTGAGACCGAGCGACTCCTTCGAGGAGGAGGATTTCAAACTCCGGGTTTTTCTGTTAAAACTTATGCGTCTAACTGATATTTGCAATTTATAGTACACCTTTCGGTGAAAGAAAACATAGCGAGGAAATCTGCATATCTCTAGAGAATTCTTGGGATATCTGTAAGCTACCAATCCGCATTGAAGCAACGTGGTAGGTCTTAACTCCAACCCTTCTCTCCTAAAACGAAGCTCCTCTCTTCGCCAATGCCCAGCTGTGGGATAGTAAATGGCAATAACTTTTATTCCTATATAATAATACCATTGTACATTATATTTCAGCATGCTCTTTACGACTGGGACGAGCAAACACAAGGTTTTCTTTTAAGTGGTTTTTATTACGGATATTTGACGACTCAAGTTTTAGGAGGTTTCTTGGCTGAACGATTTGGAGGCAAATGGGTATTAGGCTTTGCTTTGCTCGGCACAGCATTATTCACTTTATTGACACCGTTCGCGATTAGAACTGGTGGTGTGACTTGGTTATTTATTATTCGAGTTCTTACAGGAGTAGCTGAGGTACGCTTATTAAACAATGTTAGATATAGTAATGTATAAAATCGTCATAATGTCCTTAACTTGTTTGATGTATACTATTTACCAAATTATTCAACGATATTGTTAATACACAAAATGCAAGTTAGACCCGGAAAATATGATAAAGCTAAAATTTTTAATATTTAACGCAAACATGTTTATTTAGACATCTAAATTGCGAATTATATTTAAAAGTTATAATTTATTTCTCTTGCACCTGCATCTTATAACCTCTCTACTCGGTCCTGTCTAATTAAATATTCTTTTATTTTTGTAAAACCTAACATAGGACTAAGGTTTGTGCCGTGTGGTATCCGGCTGTAAAGAACAGACCACCCTCATTTCTTACCGAGGTGTCGGAGGTGTCGTAAAAGGCGACTAAGGAAAGTTGACGTCAGGCAGGCGGCCGGTCGTAAAATACGTAGCCCAATCATGTGACAGCATGTTGTAACATGTTGTGCCGACCCCACTTAGAGTGGGATAAGGGCAGGAGAATGTGTTGTTTTGTAAAACCTAACTCCTTATATTTTTAAATATTTCTAATTATAAAAAAAAATTAAAAACATATAAAAATATAAAAAATTGACATCCGCCGGAAGCGGGGCAATATCCCGAGCTACTATTAAATATTATTATTATTACTACAGGGACCAACAAATCCTACTCTAATGAACATGATGGCACGGTGGACACCTTTCCAAGAAAGAGCATTAATGTCTGCCATCCTCTTTGGTGGTGGCCAATTAGGTAACGTTTTAGGCCCGTTGTTATCTGGTATTATATTAGCTGACGGCAGAGATTGGGCTTACGTATTTTATTTCTTTGGAGGCTGTGGTGTACTTTGGTTTATATTTTGGGTAAGTTTACTAAACTAGTTCCAAAGATGATAGGTATTGTTACATACAGGCGTTCGTGGATTAGAATGAAAATACCTGGCGACTCGTTAAAAACACTTTATACAACTTTTTACTACAAATTTAATATTTACAGTCTCTATACAGTCCGCTGACCCATAAGAATGCCGAGTTCACTAGTATTTCACTTTTATTTTCGCTTGTTTATTCACTCTTGATGCCGTATAACATATGGATTACGAACTCTTTTTGCATGTTCGTAAACTGTCCTAGTCGGGGTATGCCTATCCTGCGTTTTCCGGTGTAGTGTACCTAGTATTTTTTTTAACTTTCTTGTAAATTTAAAATTACCTACATTAGCGTAACTAATTTGTTTATTAAAAAATGCTATCAAACTTTCTGTATTAATATATATTTTAAAACATATTGAAAATATATTTTTATTTATTGAGTCTTTCTTCATTCTTACGCCAGATCATATTAATTTGTCATTTATGTAGAAAAATACTTTTATAATTATGCTCCTCATTATATTGTTACAGAGTTTATTATGCTTCAGTGAACCAAATACACATCCGTATATTTCAAAAACAGAATTAAATTACCTCAATGAAAGTGTTGGCAAAGCTAAAGGTAATATAAAGAAGGACCCAGTACCATGGAAAGCAATTTTGAGATCACGACCTGCGTGGGCTTTACTTGCTGCTAACGTGAGTGTGGTGCCACATTCTTTATTATTGCTTTAAATTTTTTCAACTTCAATCCTTAGTATGAATTTTATGTCTTAAAAAACCTAAGTTTCCAAATCATAATTGTATGAAGATGCTTTTAAGACTCTTATTGCGTTGTTTGAAACGTTGATACAATTGATTATTTAAAATATTGTTTTTTTTTAATACCATTTGACCCTTTACCTGCCTTTCGCATATCAGTACGAAAAATAGTCCCAATTTCTACGTATGCGTTTCATTTAAAAGAGTACGTGATGATACAATACTTTGTTAGCTGGAAATGCTTAAACTTGAATATTAACTAGGTCGAAAGTTTCTTAAATAGTAGGTGTGGTAAAATTACCAAACTAACTAATACCAAAGATTACTACTTAGATAGTACCATTAACCTAATTATCGAGTAAATAATCCCTAATAAATTTCAGGTTTTTTTATATCTTACTTGTAAAGCAAAAAATCGAGATTAACATGTTTCAACCTTTGTTAATCGTCATAGTCAGAATTGATTTAATGGTCAAATTCCACACAACCCATTATTATTGAAATTGTTCGGTAACCCTTTTTTCTCAAATTTCGAAGCGCAATCAGTTATTGCAATCACAATTAGTGCAGTCAGCAACTTGTACATAATCATTTTTATTCGTCTTTTGCAACAGTCTTTTCATCTTACACCATTTAGATGGAACATCAATTTACTTTTTCGTTACATATTACATTGTTAAAAAATTCTAACTAAGTGGTAAATAGACGTCTATTTACCACTATTTTTAAAGGATTAATATTTTTTTTATAATTTGTGTACACAGGTAGGACACGACTGGGGCCTTTACACTATGATATCAGATTTGCCAAAATATTCACACGATGTTCTAAAATTTGACATCACAACTACTGGAATTCTTACTGGCTTGCCGTATATTGCAATGACGTTTTGTTCCTTTGTTTTCGGAATGATGAGTGATTGGTGTATTAAGAAAGGTTGGCACAGTATAAAAACTGGAAGGATTCTATATACAACTATAGGTAAGGGTAGAATATATATTATATAATAGAACCGTGACGAGGTTATACACTCTAATTCATCTCAACAAGTGAATAAACCCAACAGCAAAACAGTACCAGCTGTTACTTTCATTTCGAAAAGTTTTTATTTTTATTTAACTTGCATTATATGTATGTGAAGGTGTAATCTTGCAAGTTGAATTTGACCCACTTCCCGGAGTCTGAGCTGAAATTCTTCATACTGGTGCAGACGGTCTGGCGATTCATGATTCATGATAAGCATGACCTGATACGCTGCTGCCACGATTGGTTTCAGACAAGGAAACTTCTCAATGGTTAACTGTAGGGACATGAAATTTTGTTGAAAGCTTTCTTTTAATCGTTTTTTAACTTGAAATGTTTCCTTTTAATTTATTCTCTTTGTAAAAAGTGCTTTTTCTATCTCTTTTTTAGCCACAACTGGACCTGGAGTGTGCATTATTCTAGCGTCATATGCTGGTTGTAATCGAAATGCTGCAATTGTTTACTTTATATTATCAATGGGACTAATGGGTGGATTTTATTGTGGTATGAAGGTAAAATTGCATTTATGTTTATATTTAATAAGTGCTGTTGTGTTCTTTTGTGTTCCTGATTGTGGAAATACACGATTTTCTTATCCCATATATGAGCCAGGTAGATTAGAGTCTTGGATTGAGTCTCCGGTGGATAAGCTATAAAAGCGCAAAAGACACATACAGATAGACTTTCATGTTTGTAATATAAGCATAGATTAATACGCTACAGAATATAGCGAAAGGCTAAGACTGTGGGATATGCGTAACCTGCAAAACTGCGTCAGAGCAGCGTGGTGGGTTAACTCCAACCCTTCTTTAAACCAAACTGAGAGAAAAGCACCGCAGTAAGATCGTCACAGGGTGCTTCTTTACTTATGGATGCCAAAATTACTTATGGATATAACCATTTCTTATTTGATGTATCCCTTTTTTGTTTTTTATTTGTTGTGTAGTATATTCAAAACATTTTATATCTAAATTAATACAATATATAATTCTACATATTCCAGATAAACACATTGGATCTGGCGCCAAATTATGCAGGTTCCTTGACATCATTTGTAAATACTACGTCTACATGCGCAGGAGTTTTAACTCCATATATAATAGGGCTTTTAACACCGGATGTAAGTTGGAATTCAATAATTAGAAAATTGATATTCTTATTATTTAATTTGTGTTTGCAAGATACGAGTATGTTATGGGACTTTAACTTTGGGCGCCACAAATAGCGCCACAACGAGAAATCAAAAACATATTCCTAACAAGCAACTAGAAGCAATTTCGTTTGCGTAAGATATTGTCCTAAAATTTATTTTATGCAGGTGATATCAATGGCTTTACAATTTTATTGTGAAATTATATCTTCTGACGATGGTTCTGATATCTTATAGCTTCTTCGGTTATGGGACAAAACGTTAAAATTGTGGAAGAGAATATGTGCAGTTCCTAATTATTATTGTAATGTGTTGGTGGTGCCCATGATGATGAGGATGATGATGGCGGGCTTTGGTATACATTTTTATAAAAAAATTCCACAATCTATTTTGGACTTGCCTTTACACAAGTTCAAAAAAGCAATTAAAGAAAAACTTATTCATACAGCTTATTATACTGTTGAGGACTATAAAAGTAATAATAAAATTATCCGCGATACAGTAAATAGAAAAAATATATAGTGCTAAATGTATAGTGGACTATCCGTTTTTTCATACCCGTTACATGCAGGATTCGTAAAAACAAAGCTTTGCGATTTTTTCGTGGAGTATCTATCTCCTGATGATGCTTCGGTTGCGGGGCGAGACGATTGTTGAGTTTGTGATAGTGAACGTTTGTAGTGCTTGTGGATTGTGGTGGCAGTGGTGGAGGTTTGTGCATGTGTTTTTAGGAATCCTGCATGTAACGGGTATGAAAAAACGGATTGTCCATTATACATTTAGCACTATATATATTTTCTATTTACTGTATCGCGGATTATAGCAAAATAATTTTATTATTACTTTTGTATTATGGATCTCCGCAAAGTAACGCTTAATTCTATAAATTGTTGAGGACCACTACGCACTAAATTATATGGTAATTTTGGATTTATGGACAATTACAGATACATTGAAATATTTATTTTTGAATGAGTGACCTCGGAGTTTCTTACTTCTCTTCTCGGTGAGAGCACCTTTCCAAACAAGTCGTAGCTTCTTTATAATTCGACGACTTAAAAGTGCTTGTAAAAGCCAATTTGAATAAAGAATTATTTGAATTGAATTTGAATGTGATGTCCATCATACACACCATCATACCTATCAATACAGGCAACAGGATTCGTTACGATACGAATCCTGTATGAAGAAGACATGAAGGATTCAAAGGAGTGTAACTGATATTATACTCCAAATTTAGTAAAACATAAATGCGATTATAGCAAAATAATATTATCATTTCATTTGTAATATGGAACTCCGCAAAGTAACACCTAATTCCTAAGTTTAATTTTCCACCCATTGAACATCGCTTTTGAGTGTTAATTTCTATTTCAAGTACGTTAATTTTATTTATTTATTTATTTAATATTTTAAATATACACATGTACAAATTATTGTGTCCCTGGCTCCCAAGATAGTTTAAACTGTATTTTGGGAACCATTGCCCACCTTTACTTGTTTCAATTTAAATATGACTTACTTACCTACAGGTGTAAAAATTTACAATAAAAAAGTTAATAAAAACAGAATTTAAATTAAACCAAAAAGAACAACATTTTTAGATTATTAAGGTAAGGTAAAAAAAAACAGAAAAAAAGACTAAAACTAAATATAGTGTATTTTTAATTTGCAGTCAACATTACTGCAATGGCGGAAAGCATTCTGGGTCTGTATGGCCGTACTTGTTGTTACCAACGTTATTTATTGCGTATGGACCGAAGGAAAGCAGCAATGGTGGGACGATGTTAGACAGTTGGGATATCCTTCAGGATGGAAACACGGTCCGATCATCAAAGAGGATGAGACGCCGAAATCGACCGACCCGGAATCCTTCAAATTGATGAAGAAATTTTCAGAAACGGCTTGAATTTGATTATATTAAAATTTTTACAAATTAACTCAAGTTATGGAAAATGGGGGCAGCATTTATACATTAATAGTATATGCTTATACGTATTAGAAACAATAAGTTTCAGAAGTTATGATAGAATTATTTTGCTATAATCCGCGTTTGTTAGAGAATATGTAATGCTAAGTGCTTTGCTTCATACAATGTTCGCATACCTTATACATTCGGGACCAGTCCCCTCACGTATCACGAAACGCCGCCAACAGCAGCACTCTACATAACACTATACACACACTTACTACGACAATCTCTACGATAGTTTTGCCCCGTAACAGAAGTATCATCAGGAGGATAGGCTACGCGATAAAATCGTTATGGTCGCATTACAATTTTGTCGTGTCGATTCTCTTAACAAATACGGATTATAGCGAAATAATGCTATCATAACTTCTGTACTATGGAATTCCGCAAAGTAACACCTTCTTCTATAAATTAAAATAAAATAATGAGATTTTATAACATAAGGAAAAAATAAGGACCGAATACTCATTCGCTTTTAATTACAGTCGGCTCATTATTGAGAGATAATGAGATATGGTTTATTATTTTCAAGACACTAATATTCAGCACATAGCTTCAATTACTAGTTCTGATCACTCCAATTGGCTTTTCTTTTCGCATATCTCGAATGTTATTTATTGAATAAGTGTAAAGGAAAAATATCGTCGTTACAATGTTGTAGCGCCTGTTCTTTTATAATAGCATAATTACTAAAGCTACTTATGACTATTAACAGATCCTAATTTTATTATATTATTACAACGATACTTAATAATTATTCAATAAATAGGCGTCGCTTTTCTTAAAAACTCCTATTTATTCGTTTTTGACAAATTAATAACTCCGCACACATCACACATCACAACAACAAATACATCAAAAGACGCCACTATTCTTCTCTACTCACCTCCCCTCTCCGCAACTCACCACCCTTCTTGCCACAGCTCTACTCACGTCTCTATGTTACAACTTCCGCTCTCCCAATTTTCCTTGCGTTATGATATATTTAATTTATTTTTATGCTATTATTGTTCAAACATATAAAGTTTCTGCGGTGATCAAAGAATAACATTAATTAAATTTGCATGGCTTTAAAGAATTCCGAGATATGTTTAATTTTTTAAACCACATTGAAGGTGGATAACTTTTAGCTCTTAACTTTCTCTGCTAAAAGGATTTTTCATAAGCCAAGATATCTCAAGGTAACTTCAGGCGTAATATACTGCTACTACATATATGTATGTATTACTCTATGTAATTATGTATGGATTACGATTCGGAAAATATATATTTTAATAATATATTATTTAAAATATATAAATCCAAAAATTTTAAAAAAAATAAAAATTGAAGTATATATAATAAGAATATATAACAATTTAATATACAATAAATTCCTATGTAAAAGACGTAAAACAAGATTTTCAGTTAAAACAATCATATAAATCATGTCATCATATTAGCGAATTAGCTGTGAAATTGTAACAGAGTTATTCAATTATACTATAAGTAAGAACATAAGTTGTTTCATAAGAATTTTGCTATAAGAATAATTAATTAGATTATTATATCGTAGTCTTTATCGGGTCTTTCATTGATTGCGTTATGAAGCTGCATTCGTTTTCTAGCTTCCCGTAGTTGCTTCGTTGTGTCAGAAATTTGCATCTCAAGTTGATTCTTCTTTTCCCTTAATCTGACAACCTGTGAAAATATCTGTGTTATATTTGATTGTATTAAGCGAATGTCGATATATTTACTTCACTAAACGATTGTTTTAATAATTGAACCTGATTATAAACAAATAGATCAGAGAAATGGAGAAAAGTCACTGTTGAGCAAAAACTATTGTATATATATGCAAAATAAGTACCATAGTTTCAAAACAGAAATTAAAACACGGGGATACTAAATATAATTCAAAATTATATATTGTACTGGCATCGGCTTAACAAAGTTTCTTGATTTATATTTCATCTTGGGAACTGCGCGGAACCTTATGTGAAAAGTCGAATAAAAGAATAAATTAGACGTATATTAGTAGATAGTAGCATTTCAAATCTTCGGATTTTTAGCACACCCTTGTCTTATCATTACAAACCCGCTCTGTTTCCCGTTTCATATATCGACCTTAAGTTCGCGCAACTCCGTTTTCTCACTAAGAAACTCTAACACCAGGAGCTCTAACTCTAACAACAACTCTCTAATTCTACCAAATCTCTAGTGGCCCACGAGGTATCAAAAATATGTTACTGAACGTTTAAAACGAATTATTTTTTTAACTAGCGAATGAAAAAATTTAAATGTATTCTACAGTATTGCTCTAGTATTCTAAACGATTTATCACATCAAATTACAGTGGGCATATTGCGTGACGCCAGAAAAATGTGAATAAAAAAGCTATTACGAATATGAACTCTACTGAAACTTTGTAAAAAGAAAATAGATTAAGAGCTAACATGCATATTTAATAATTAAACAGTTCTTATCCGGAACAAAATGGTTACCTATATGTTATTTTATAAGTCGTAATAAATAATTAACTTTTTCCGTATATTCACTCGAAATGCTTAAAATTTGGTAAATATATAATTATTTTGTAAATATTAAATAAAAATTGTTGTTTTATTCACTGTTAATATTGTTTAAGTCCTTATATTCAGTATTTATTTAACATTTATTCTTTGTAAATCAAATTTTATATGATGATCTGATTGTTGGTTGATTCAAGGTGGAATAAAAAGGTGGAGTAATAAGAAATATATTATTTTTGTCGTTAAAATATTAAATCGTAAGGTTGTAGAATTGGTGTAGCCATAACGATCACTAGCTCTTAGCCTAATATTTATAAAAAGAAAATTACAAATTGTGGATATAATAGGCCTGAGGCATGGCATACCACGTCGGTGGCGTCTTGGAAATCACGCAACAAATCCTTTCTGGTGAGCAGGCCGGCTTTTACTCGTTCTGCCTCAAGAGACCAACGAAGCTTGTCGCGTGTGCCCTGTTCAGAACAATAAATACTGTAATTAATTTATAAATAACAACAGAAGCGAACATGTGGGAAAAAATGGTAAGCACTATAAAACTATTTAATGATGTATATTTTATTTTAATAAAATTATTTAAAAATTTAAGTATTCAAAAACAGATTGGTACAGAATGTGCGGATACGATGATTTGATCAACCATGTAAGTCATGTTTTAATCAAATGATTGTATCCGCATCGTATTTTCATTTAGTAGCAATTCCATTCAACTGTCTAAGTGAGTTTAATCGATATTTGTAAGTCAAGTTGTAAAGCGCAATTCATACTACTCCATGCCATGATTAATTCTTAATGCATTTCGAAAATTCGACAATAGTTCATCATTGTAAAAACCAGTAGCAAGAAAGAAATTCTTAGAAGTCGTAAAGTTTTATTCTTTGACAATATTCCGTTCGGTTTTTTTCGCTACTATTTAAAGTTCTTAATACGTGACTTTCAGCTTGGTTCTCGGCTAATCGTGTTGAGCTACTAAGGGATCGTCACTTTGTTTATCTATCAACCTTTTGTAATACTAAACTGTAAACTCTACTACAACAAAATATTTATATATTGAGTTGCATGTTCTTAAATTCCAACACATTTGAATATTAAGGTATTCATGTTGCAGGTCAACAGCGGACAAATTTTTGTTTGATATAATTTATAATTTCTAAGATTGATTATTTGACTTCAAAATTTTTTAGCGTTGTTATAATATAAAATTAAAACCATATCAACGTGCCGTCCTACGAAATATTTGCAATTTATTCATTGTTTTTCTATTGCTGATAAGATCCATCTTATCAGCAGTAATATTTGTTTATGTAATGGCTTTATTGCCTGCGGATGAATTTAAAAAAGTGATTAGAAACGCCAGCTTATTACATAGAGCTTCCAATAATGTATATGTAATAAAATTTCAAGTACCTTTACATGTCCTAAATCTTCTCGCGCTCGCAGCAATTCTATTTCAGCATCACCAAGATCACATTCAGCAAAATCTATTACCTCATCAGTGTGATGCATTTTCTCCCTTATATGTGCTAGCATTTGGTTGTGTTCAGTACAATTTATTCGGTTCTTTATTAGTTCATCTTCGCGTTCTGTAAAGGATCAATGGGTACAATGGGGTTTATACAATGTAAAAAGATACATACGTCTATGACAAGAGTATGAAACTTATTTTCATTAAATGCACTGAAATATATATTGATGAAGTAGATATTCTACTTTTCAACCAATCAATATTTATTGTTGGATATCTTGTAGAGATTTAAATTCTTAATGATCTTTCTTAGCGTGGATCCAGCGATTTCTTCTGTCCATTAAGCGAGAGTCTACCAACGTTGCGTTGTTCATTCCATCGACCCTTAGGAACTTAGTTTACGACTAAGTTTCGGATCTATAAAATATCGTTAGTTTAATGTACTAAAGGTTTAATTAGGTCGATTCAAATTCGCGAAAGAGATCAGCTATTTCTTAAAACTGTACCTATCTAGTCCGACAGTATGTCTTAGATGTATGTATATTATTGCCAAGATCATTACGAAACATAATATATGTTTTACATTCAATCATTCATCTCTACGTACATTATACGAAATATTTTACCTTCTATTTTGGATAAGTAGTTTTGTTTGTCAATATAAAGCTGTTCATATTGAGCAACATTCAATCCCGGAGCAATCATTTCCAATTTACGTACAATAGTTTCCAATTCACTGACAGCGTTCCTGACTCTGATATAGCGTAGACAAAGCGCAGATGCTTGTTCACTTTTTCGTCGTTGCAAAGTGAGGAAGCGTTCGACAGTCTGTTACATAACTACTATTAATTTATTTAAACACAGTTTGATGTGTTATCGTCATCTTTTTACGTATTATTTGTTTTTTTATTGTTTACTAAAAAATTTGTATCTTGAACTTCATAACATTAGGGGATATGGTGAAAATAGTGAAAAATGTCATAAGATTTTATGAGATTAATATAACAACATTGCTAAAATTCGTTCATTCAAAGTTTGAATGTTTAAATAGACCATTAAAAAAATACATACGTTTAAGGGGTTAAATAATATTATAAAATACTAGAATACTAAAAAATACTGATTTCACAAACAATGCGTCAATATTGCTACCGTCCCTTCCTAGCAATCTTAGTCTTAAAAGAAATTTCTACTAGCATATTTTTATTTTGATTATTAAGAGTTCTTTGCGAGTTTTATAAACAATATATTATGTCTATTTCACAGGCCTTTCGTCTTGTTATATAGATATTATTATTACATATTCTCATACGTGCTTACCTTATCTGCAATTGGTTTTCCCTTTTTGGAATATATAAGACCTGTGCCAGTACTTCTTTCGTAGTGTTGTAAGCCGTCAAATTTTTTTTCTGCTTGTTCCAGTTTACCAGCGTATTGTTCTTCGACAGCGCCTAATTTTGACTTCAACTGTCAAAGCATATTAATAAATAATATAAATAAATAATATTAATAAGTAATAATAATTATAAAGGAAATATTCAGTGCATTTATTCTTATATATTTTATGACGTCTATAACTCAAAAGTAAAGTATTAGGCTATGATGAACATTGATGAGCTAATAACATGGAAGATATTATTTAAAGTTGTTCTTAAATTTTATATTTGTTTGATGGGGTTGACTAACGCTTGTGATGTGAGATAAAGTACTTTTTTCGATCATTGTCATCAATAAATTCACTACAAAGTTAAGTTAGCTACCTAAATGCGGGAAAATTTGTAAGAAGACTATCATAATAGACAAGAGAAGAAATATCAAGAGACGGCAAGCGATAATGATTATTAATATATTGTAAATGCTAATTATATGTATATATCAGAAGTTCCACTGCTAAACAATTTTCTCGGAAGCCGACATTGTGAACTAAGATGGGATCCCTTTTGTCGAAATATACCAGGAGCCTGTTGTACAATACACGTTCGAAAGTAATAAGAAAAACTTTTTTATATTTCATTTAAAACTAATTTTACTTAATTTCACTATTGATTCGGTATTTCAATAAACCATTTTAATTTATTAACATTATATCCAATTTTCAATAAAACGAGCGAGCCATTAGATTAATGACCTAAGAACGGGGATTTTATTAATACTGTGCTAAAGCTGTCAAGGGAATTATTTAGATTTACGTCTGCCATTTCACATTCCTCCTTTTCCTTTAATTTTTGATAACTAAACAACTTCTGTTGATATTTCTCTTCTAAATGTGGTACATTTTCTAGAGGTTTTAAGACATGTTCGAGTTTTCTTTTCCTGAAATTAAAACCATTTTTAATTTTATGTGGTTAATATTACTTACAAAAATGAAAATATACATGGAAAATAATAAGATATTAATTCATGATTTTTCTTTACTGTACATATATCTGAAAAATAATAAATATGTGGGACACTTACACACACGGTCGTCTATCTCCAAAGTAAGTAACTTAATACTTGTGTTATGTGATGGCCAACTGGTAAATATACTACATATATAATTTTAAATACATTCTTATATACAAATATACGCCCCAGGCTCGAAGAACCAACAAATTGTTTATAGAAAATGTTGGCCCTCGGCGGGAATCGAACCCGTGATCCGCGGAGCTGAAGGTAGAGTCAATAGTAGTGACTTACTACTCACTGCGCCAACGGGCCAGTCAAATAAATAAACTATGCATATATTTGAAAATAGCAATCAAAATAACGTATAATTATATCTTTTAAAATACCTTATTTATATACAGCTCATGTTAAATATTTACGCAAATCAAATTTTGGTTTTTAAATTATATACGAATTTTGGATATTGCCGCGAATTTGCACAACAATTCAGGTTGTATGCAGACTTTAAAAAATTTTGTTGAAATAAATAGGTTTATGAATTCTAACTATAATTTAATTCCGATTTTCGGTTTTTAAATCATGTACGAATTTTGTATTGGCTGCGCATTTGCACAGCAATTCAGGTTGCATGCAGACTTTAGAAAATTTTGTTGATATAAATAGGTTTATGAATTCTAACTATAATTTAATTCCGATTTTCGGTTTTTAAATCATGTACGAATTTTGTATTGGCTGCGCATTTGCACAGCAATTCAGGTTGCATGCAGACTTTAGAAAATTTTGTTGATATAAATAGGTTTATGAATTCTAACTATAATTTAATAGCCAATAATTATAAATTATTATCAGTTTTATATTCCATAACTTTTGACTATCAAACCGTTTAACTACGTTATCTTAGCGATAGTCATATGTCATTTTAATAGGTCACAATCTTTTTAATACTCACTTATAGTATTCAGCAAGACGGCGGTGAAGCAAATTGTTCTTTAACTGCAGTTGGTTACGGTCGAAAATCAATTCTTTATAAGCCTGAAGATATTCTTCCCGGTTTATAGTAATAGCCGCTGTTCCTACACCATGGCCTATTTGCCCATGGGATTCGTCTTCTTGAATCACTATTATTATAATAAAAATATGCCAAACTTAGTCTGCTACCAATCTGGTAAAATGCCTTTGCGTAAGAGAAGACTGTATATTCATTTTAAGTATTGTAATATTCCGCTAATTCTTCCAATATGTAGGATATTTCCCACGACAGCAAAGCATGTGAACAATTATTCTGACTGAAATGACTGGCCCGTTGGCGCAGTGGGTAGTGACCCTGCCTTCAGCTCCGCGGGTCGCGGGTTCGATTCCCGCCGAGGGCCAACATTTTCTATAAACAATTTGTTGGTCCTTCGAGGCTGGGTGTATATTTGTATTTAAGTATGTATTTCAATTATATATGTTGTATATCTACCAGTTGTCTGTTACCCATAACACAAGTATTAAGTTACTTACTTTGGGGACGGACGACCGTGTGTGTAAGTGTCCTATATAATTTATTATTCATATAATTATTACGTAGAGTAGTAGTAAATGAAACACGATAAATTGCGCTTAGAAAAGCGATGTATATTTTCCACCAATAAACATAGATTTGGAGCTGTGATAGCCCAGCTATGAGAATCTTTAGAGACGATCATGGGTTCAAACCCCGGGCAGGCACCAATGAGTTTTTCAATTTAAAAAAACTGATGTGTCTAATTGATAACTGCAATTTATCAGGTGGTAGGTCTTAATTTAACTCCTCCTGACTCCAATCCTTCTCTCCAAAAACGGGGAGAGGAGGCTTATGCTCAGCAGTAGGATAGTAATAGACCGTTTCTTTACTTTTTTTTTACCTTAAACAAAGATTAATGGGAAATATCATATTATTTATATAATTCCGTTAAAGAGTCGGCCGGGAACTCGAATGTAAAGTTTGATTTCTAATGACGATTATATAAATAAAAGTATAAAAAAGCAAAAGTATCATTTTTTCATAATAATATACGATTTCATAAAATATTTTTGATGCTAAAAATAAATAGAAAAACTATCCGTATTAAGAGCGTTAGTTGGATGTCGTGGAGTCTTGACAATGATTCGGTTACGTGATGAAAAAATTGTTGAGATTGTAGTTGTGAATGTTGGCAGTGCTAGTATAGTGGTTTATAGTGCATGAATTGTACCACATCTGTAAGCATATCAAATTCTACGGATACCGCTCTCTACATTCAGCATTAAAAATATTTATCCTATTTGCGGTTTATAGCAAAATATTATCATTACCATATTTCTGGATCTCCACAAAGTTATCCTTTTTGGATAAATTATCATTTATTTAAGGGTATTTAATGGAATCCAAAATCTTTCAAGATAAATTCAGTTCATAAAAATATTTTTTAATCTAAATATTTGCCCATCCTAGTGCAAAAACTATGACAAAGATATGGAAAAAAATTTAAGACGTTTTTACCACTTGATGCGCCAGAGCCTCCATCATCGGCTATGTTTCGTGACGCCTTCATCTCTTGAAGTCCTTTAGGCTTTAAACTTGGTGCCTATAAGTATTTATGATAAAAACCTTTTGTCGTCATAAATTACTATAACATATTGTTACGAACATGCGAAAAGAGTTTGTAATGTGTATGTCATAGAATTCGAACTGGACGGTGGCAGTGTCACGAACATGCTAAAAGAGTTCGTAATGCATATGTCATAAGGTTCAATTTGGACGGGACAATTTACGAACATGCAAAAAGGGTTCGTAAACTGTATGTCATAGAATTTAAATTCGCTTAACGCTAATTCTCTGGAACATTCGACGTGTTTACCGATAAACATGTTTACTAAAGACTTGTTTACGATCTTTTCAAGATCTTGCGAATGTTCTCAAAATCGATTCGTTCGATATATAAGCAGACGTATCGTGCGGCTCGACATTCAGTTTGCGAATAGCGATCAAAAGCGAATAAACAAGTGAAAATAAAAGTGAAATAGTAGTGACCTCGGTATTCTTATTGGACAAAGGCCTGTATAGAGACTGTAAGTAGTAAGTTTGTAGTACAAAGTTAAATAAAGTGTTTTTAACGAGTCACCAGGTATTTTCATCCAAATCCACGAACCCCTGTACGTAACAATATTATTTATAGTACCTGGGTGACCGACCTTTGCTGGATTTTTTTTAGGAGATATAAAAATTGCAAATTGAAAATAAAGTCACATGATTTAGTCATATTGTTATGTTGTCATATGGACGTAGGGTCGGCACAACATGTTACAAACATTTTGTCATATGATTTAGCTACGTATTTGACGACCGGCCGCCTGCCTGACGTCAACTTACCTTAGTCGTATTTGATGAACCTTCGGTAAGAAAGTGGGTGGTCTATTCTACACAACCACACGGTGGGTCAACTTACCTTAGTCGTCTTTTACGACACCTCATACATGATATACATTATATTTTTTACGACAGTAAGTTTGCAATATAGAAAGTGCATTTTATATTAAGAATCCATATCAACTGCAAAATTATTCATAGAATGTGGTAAACAGAAGCTAGTCTATAAAAAATTACGAGGGTGGCAGTAAAATAAAAAAGTGGGATTGTGTAAATACCATTTCATCGTGCAGCAATTCCCAAGTGTTTCCCAAGTGTTGTGGTGATATTGAAAATAGTTCTTATTTGTACTGGAATAAGACTAACTGGTTCAATTTCATGTTTGTTTGAAGGTATGGTCTGGCAGATCGTGTACCTAGCTCTAGTCGCATGTCACGTAAGTCACATTAATTAAGTTGAAAGGGGAAACGTTACCCTTACCTTTGAATCAGCCATATCGCGTGATCCGCTTGAATTATCTTCCCTTATTGATCTGTTTAAGGCTTCGTCAAAATTATTTTAATCCATTACGCTTACAGCACAACATGCAACTTTATAATGGTTACTAGGGTGATTTGTAAACAGTTATCGATCTGTCTTTATACTCAGTTAATATTTTTTTAGTAAAACCTACATAGAGTTAATATACTAGAGAAGTGCAACTAGTATAAAATGTGCCCCATATTAGAATAAAGAGAAATAAAGAAAAAGTCAACTGAATCTTTGTATATTGTGACACTCTCACTAACAGGCCTGCCTATGGATCCCCTTTTTTTTATTGCCCAATATTCGAGCGCTTGACCGTAATTATGCCTGATGGTAAGCAATGATACAGTCTAAGATGGAGCGCGCTTGCCTAGAAGATGCCTATTCGCTCTTGCTTTGAAGATACCTCTTCTCTGGTGTAATAACTGTATGGATTTCGGACTACTACAACAAATAGTAGTATAGTAATAAATTATACAGAGTCGAGAGAATAAATTATAATAATGGTCTGTGGTGGTTTTCTTAAAAACACTTCTTTTTATTTTATTATCATAAAAGTAGTTAAGCTTAGACTAGTTTTATAGCGGTCATTAATTAATTGTAATGTCAACTTCAGACAAGACCTGAAGGTCCACATAAATTTTCGTTATAGTTGAAAGAGAATCTGTATGTTAGCTCCACAATACAGGTTATGCGAGTGGGGAATCCGCCATTAAAATAGATTTTATCTATACTTATTATAAAACTAAGTCTCAAAAAGCTGTCTGTCTGTACGTAATCGATATTATCTATCTATCTATCTATCTATCTATCTCCTTGTACTTTGGTATTGTTTTTTGGTTAAGTCAACCGGTTTTTCTGATCATCGATATCAGCAATAAATTGCTAAAACGCTTTTTTAAGCGCTTTTTTTGCTTTTGTAAGTTAAGCATTAATAAACAAAACTCAGAGCCACTCAGCCCAAAGCCTCAGGCTTGCTGGCTGGGGTTGCTTTATGTAAACATAATTTCTTAATAAATGTAAATAACGTTACCTTGACTGTGAAGGTAAACATCGTGAGCTAGCATGTATTATGATTGCTCTTCACCATCGGCGATGGTCGTTGATCCTGTGATCGTCTATAATCGCCACGATCATCGTGCAAGTGTCTATAAAATTATTAATCATAAGTGTACGTTTTATCCTACGATACATACGATTATACGTATCACCCAGTGATTATTTGATGTGTGGCCGAAAATCGATAATTCACGGGGTATAGACGATCGTGGATGATCATAGACGATGATTGGCGAGTACAGCTGAGTATGCCTACTAATCTACACGATTGTGCTCGCACTTAATCATTTGTGATCTCCGATTATGAAAAGCAGCATATTAACCGATTACTCTCGACAATACTCGATACTCTAGTTACGGCCATGCTTTTGGGCATGCCATTACAGCAGTTTAAGAGTACTGTTACTTCCTAACAGTATTTTTGATACAGAAAGCTTACTATACTGTTGAAGATTACTTGGATGATAAGGATGTGTATGATAGGTGTGCACTTCTACCCTGTACAAGACAGTAACAACTAAATGTAACTAGTTTTATGTAAGATTTATATTTTAAAAAGAGCAACCGCCGAGTTTCTTGATGGTTTTTCTCGGTAGGAACAGCTTTCCGAACCAGCAGTAAAGTTGACGATTCAAAAGCACTTGTTTACAAGTTTACTTGAATAAATAATTTTTGAATTTGAATTTACGGGCTTGTTATTATCAATCTTTTTTGTATATTTTATCAATAACAATTATGATGATATATTTTTATTAATTTCGGTAAAAGACGCAACAAATAAATTTCGAGATAATAGAAACATACCCTCCGAGTCATACACAAAAATACACAAGAATTGGTTCACGTTGAAAACTCATCAGTAACTCAATTGGCACCCAGACGTAAAATAATGCCAGAATGGTGTTTAACCGTTTATCGGTACTGAGAAAAGAATTTGCTTGTACCGAGCCAAGAAATGTTCTTTGACAGCAATGTATGCCTACTAGCAAAATTAAATTAAGCGCTTCAGGTTACGCTACATTCTTGAAAAAAATTTTACGTGTTCATGAAAAGACCACACGCACTGTGGTATTTCGAAAACTTGGTGCATAGTGATATCGGTACAAATTTGAGGATAATCCTACTAATATTACTGACCCGTTGTCAGTGATACTGTCTTCAGCTCTGCGAGTCGCAGATTTGATTCCCGCTGAGGACCAACATTTTTGATAACATTTTGTTGATTCTTTAAGTCTGTTGGTATTAAAGTGTCACCTATAACACAAGTATTATGTTACTTTTGGACGGCCGTGTGTGTATTTGTCCTATATATTTATTATATTTATTCATTATTAAGGTGAAAGTTGCTTTGTCTTGTTTATTTGTAGCATTTAATACTCCAAGGGTTGAACTAATTCATACAACATTTTTCTTACAAAAAAAAAACTATTTTCGTCTATAGCCGGGTTATCTATGGGTAAATATTTTACTTCTAACACAATTTTGAATCGCAGTTCAAATTAAATACACTGTAATATTAACATTACAGTGTATTTAATAAATAAATGTTATGTTATTAACAATTTTTTTTAATTAAAATTAATTAACTTCTTTCCTATATTGGTTCTTATAATTGTTATTGTGAAACAAATAAGTATTATAACAATGTTTTTTTGTATGAAAAATTGTAATGACTTGAAGCCGAGGCATGGTGAATAAAGATCTCCCGGTCCATGAGGCATTATATACCTTATTAAACTGTTGTAATACAGGCTACTAGGTTGCATCCACTTCGGATCTGATTTTGAATTAATTTATAGAATTAGGCGTTACTTAGCGGAGATCCATAATACAAAAGTAATAATAAAATTATTTTGCTATAATCCGCGATAGCAAATAGAAAAAATATATATTGTTAAATGTATAGTGGACTATCCGTTTCATACCCGATACATATATCGGGTATGAAACGGATTCGTAAAAACACATGCACAAACCTCCATCACTGCCACCACAATACACAAGCACTACACACGTTCACTATTACAAACTCAACAATCGTTTGGCCCCACAACCGAAGCATCATCAAGAGATAGCCTCCACGATGATGCTTTGCGATTTTGTCGTTTTATAGCAAAATAATTTTATTATTACTTTTGATTTTGAATTTCTCAGGTTTTCCTACAATGTTACTTTATCCTTCGCCAATTTTTAAATATATTATAAACCTTTAACAGAGTTAGTTGTAACTTGTTAGTACTTTAGGCTTACTTAGCTATGGGTTACTTAGCTTAGAATATTTAATACTTTCTGGTTAAACACCGGGAAGTGCTACATTGTTGACAGAAACTTCTAAAACAATTGTTTGTACACCCTTGACGTTTCTAATAAGATATTTATCGGTTCATTAGCACGCTCGGCCTTTCCTTCGACGTTTTTTTAGGACACTAACCTTTGTCTGAGGTTGGCAGTGTCACAGCCAGCCGGGCTCTGGGAGTTTGCCAGATTCTCGACAATGCACGACTTTAAATAGACTGACGAAAAACTGACGAAAGATTTTTGATTCTACAACAACTTTGAACTTTACTTTTAGATGATGTCTCTAATTTATTACAATTCAACTGTGTCGCTTCAGCTGCGTTGAAATCAGGAGGTCATAAATTTTTTCCCGCGTAAATCTCGACCCCCTCGAGAATTTAATTGTTTAATTGTAATTACCTTAAACCTTCTCATAGATTGCACCATATTTTAGTAAATACGTTACATAAATCCATTCAGTAGATTTTGAGAATCGATTGCATTCAGACAGACAGCTTTCAGAGATTTTTTTAAATAATATTTATTAATAAATAATGTTCGATGAGTAAACAGGAAGAATGTTATTTTCCGTATTATGGGAGTTTTTCATTTTTATTGCTCTAAATTTGTATTAAATATTCATCAATATCTCTTTCAACTGAAAGATGATATTTGTCTTAAAGTATTAAATAAATAAATAAAATAAATCTAAATGTAATGTTGTAATGAAAGGAAACTTTTTATATCAAAGATCACATATTATATGTACGAAGTAGGAGGATGTAAATGGAGATCATGTTTTAAAAGTGGTAGTGACTGAAATATGTAACTTTTATTAGGATTGAATGGAAGATTCTGAAATGGTTAATCTTAATCCATATCGCGTAACCCGGACGGGTCCCACCAGAGTCAATATATATATGTCTTCAATTCAGCTTCTGGGTCACGGGTTCAATTCCCGACAACATTTTCTATAGAAAATTTGTCGGTACTTCGAACCTGGGTGTATATTTGTATTTAAGTGTGTATTTCACATTGTGTATTTTTAATAGTTTTTATTCTCAAATTAAAATGCATAAAGATTTATAACAACAATTTCATAAAAAGGGTCCAGAGTTTTTACTTAACGTATTAATATATAGATGTTAAGCATGTAATACTTGAGGTAGTTATCGTATAAAATTCGGATATTGATTAAAATAGCCGTCTTAACAGCTTTTTTAATTATTGCATGAAGAAACCATTTTCATATTCCGGAAGATAGATATATAAAAGATGAATATTCTCATCATACATTATTTCGTTTTATCTAAAGGGATTAGGCACTGCTAAAAGAACCTAGGCGGCTTGACCTACTTGGACATTATCGTCATATCTCAACAAATTTACATAAAACTGTGAAGAAGTATATACCTTACTTATGCATTATTATGTTCATTGGTGAAAACTAAATAAAAATCCGTACATTTTAATTTTGTGTTTATTGCAAACACACAGTCAGGTAGACATGGCAGGCTTTGTTTTAAATATGTGGAGATGATTTCATACATGTAACGTCTATTACTGAAAGCCTATAGTGAGCAGTGTCCATGCATAGTCCAGCGGTGAGACCGTGCGCTTTTTTCAAGCGGAACACGAGTTCAAACCCGGGCAGGCACCATTGAGTTTTTCTAGTAAAACTAATGTGTCTAATTGATAATTGCAATTTATCACACGCTTTTCGGTGAAGGAAAACATCGTGAGAAAACTTGCATATCTTTAGAGAATTCTAAGGATATGTGTAACCTAACAATCCTCATTGGAGCAGCGTGGTAGGTCTTATCTTTCTCTCAAAAAAAAGGAGAGAGGAGCCTATGCCCAGCAGTGGGATAGTAAAAGTCCGTTACTTTACTTTTATTTTTTTATAATGAATGAGAAATATAACGGATCACTGGATCCGTTATATTTCTCATTCATTATACAACTGAGAGCATTGTTAATATAGGAGACATTAATTTCGCACACAAATGTCAAGTGTTTACAATCGTTAGTTACAAGTTGATGTGTTCAAACAACCGACTCATAATCTCAAGCCGGTTAATTTTCTGTCTACTTAAAAATGTCTCGCAGAAAATACATCACCACAGACAAATGGCTCTGGAGCGAGAACAATAGACGCAATGTATTATCACATCACATTACAGAACGTAAATTACGAACAAGCTCAATTTATCTTGGCATTAGTAATGTTGCCGCTGTGAAAATAAACAATGACATACTTTGGGAAAACAAAAATGAGCGGCTTTATTTCCTAAAAGAAAGACATATTTGCTTTTTATTTTTATATATACAGACCATGGTATCCATAATACGCAAAATAAATTACCAAATATTTGTTTTTTAAGTTAGTTAGTTCTATACGATGAAAGCTGTGATAGCCCAGCGGTGAGACCAT
Organism: Morpho deidamia; assembly: GCA_947086505.1. Classification (NCBI taxonomy): domain Eukaryota; kingdom Metazoa; phylum Arthropoda; class Insecta; order Lepidoptera; family Nymphalidae; genus Morpho; species Morpho deidamia. The sequence continues at coordinate 7,524,479 of CAMTZC010000007.1, read as the reverse complement.
GCGACTCTTTCGAAGGGAGCACGAGTTCAAACCCGGGCAGGCACAATTGAGTTTTTCTATTAAAACTCATATGTCTAATTGATAATTTCAATTTATCACACGATTTTCGGTGAAGGAAAACATCGTGAGGAAACCTGCATATCTCTAGAGAATTCTGAAGATATGCATAATCTACCAATCCGCATTGGAGCAGCGTGGTAGGTCTTAGCTCCAACCCTTCTCTCCAGAAACGGAGAGAGAGGAAGCCTATTCCCAACAGTGGGATTGTAACTGGCCGCTACTTTACTTACTTCTACTTATACGATGCAATAAGTTACCGCAGATCTCAGGCACAATATGTGACTCCCGAATGCCTATTAAATTTAAGGGTAAAATTTATAAACGGTCGTAAGATCTGCCGTATTGTATGGATGTCATGTCAATGAAAGAGATGGATGAAAGAAGAGTGCATGCAAATGAGATGAAAATGTTGAGGCGGATGTGTGATGTGACAAGACTGGATAAAATACAAAATCTGTTATATAAGGGGACATCTGAAAGTTGTGGCCATTATAGAAAGATGAGAAGTGCACGATTAGGATGACATATAAAGGGAAGGAGTGCATTAATGAAAATTATAAAAGGAGTAGTATTAACGAATGAAAGGAGAGAATGGAAGAGACAAATGTGTTTTGCCGACTCTTCTTAGTGTTCTTACGATATATATAAAAAAAATTCAGTAAATCTAAAATTACTAAATTAATGATTAATAATTGATCAATAAACCTAGTTTAAATTTAAAAGAGTTATATTAATTTTATCATTGAGGGACTTGATCTATGTATTAACAAGTAATTTGAAATTGAATTGAATTAATTTCATTAGTTTTTACCCGATTTCATGTATTGTAAGTTAGTAAATCATTATAATAGGGAAGTTATAATGCGGTTTCAGTTCAATTATTTTTTTTTACCTTATAAAATATATTATAAAGGTAGTTTACATGGAAACAAATTAGTTTCAAGTATAAGGAATTTATTGTTGAATAAGTTTTATTAAAATTGCACGTACATAACATAAACATAATAAAATATTGGAATAAGAAAGGCGCAAAAGAGTATCAGTAGAACTTTAAAGTTTATTGAAATAATTTATTTTATTGTTTAAAATAATTAATCCGGTATATTTATATCTTTGATTTTGAGTTGCAATCTAATTAAACCTCGTTCAATCTGACAGTATAAATTTTAGCAACACTAGGCATATATTAGAAAATGTACCTATGTAAAAAAAAAGTAAAAGTTACATTAGTATTATATCTTAGGACATAAAAATATTGTAAATTTGAAGTATATCTGTCTATATTTAAAAAAATGTGATATTACTGAAACAATAATATTTTTTGTAATAAAATGTGTTCCATACCGAGACTATTTTTACCTTAATTAATAATAGCATATATATATTCTTAAATTGAAATCGGTATATCAATAAGTATATAAATTAAAAATGACTTTTTAGGTAATTTTCTAGTCTATAACAACACAATATAAAGATAAAAGAGATTCCAAACGAATCATCAAACAGAACAATCACCCGGCAAAATCATAACCACTTTGCACCATTCTGCTGAAAGTATAATTTACATTTGTATAAAAGAAACGAGGCATTTAGATATAATAAATTTCTAGATAATCTTAAGCTTGTTTCAGTTGCTTTATACAAATACCCAAAACTCCAGAAATGTTAACTAATGCTAAATATTGCAAAGCGATTAAAATTTTATATAATTTCTTAATATAATCACCTAGCAAGCATAACTTACATACACATAAACATAAACATAAATAAATGTGTCTGAGCATTTCGTAATCATCTCAATTATAAGGTATACTATACATGAGTGACCCATTGGCGCAGTGGGTAGTGACCCTGCCTTCAGTTCCGCGGGTCGCGGATTCGATTCCCACCGAGGGCCAATATTTTCTATAAATAATTTATTGATTTTGCGAGCCTGGGTGTATATTTGAATTTAAGTATGTGTTTAAAATTATCTAATGTAGTATATCTACCGGTTGACCGTCACCCATAACACAAATATTAAGTTACTTTGGCGACGGACGACCGTGTGTGTAATTGTCCCATATATTTATATTTATATTTAAGCTATTTTGATTTTCATTTTGTGATAAAAAAAAAGTAAAGATTTACAGTTTCTAATTACAGTTTTGAGTAAACGGATGTTGAATATGTAATACTCATGTTCAAGTAATGAGTAAATAAAATGCCACTTGCACGCGTGAGGAGATTTTTAAATCAACTACAAAGTCAACAATTGTAAAATTGGTCCTTGCAATTGCAAATACATATTAAAAGTCTCACATATTCCACTTTAATGTTTTTTAGAGATCATTTTCAAATGAAAATAGTACATAATTTTCAATATATAAATAGCAACGATAAAAAAACATTTATATTGTGTTATGAATTAAGATTGCAAAGTAACTTGCGACAGCAAAATTATTCTTGTATTACAACTGCTTAGTCAAATATTTAGCTCATTGCTCAATGTTCCAAACATTATTACTACATTTAATAATATTATGGGTCATCATTCCAAGTGGGGTTGGCACATGTTTGAAACATGTTGTTACTTGATTAGGGTAGTTCTATTCTACTCAGCCGGTTTCCACACGGCACTTACCTTACTCGACTTTTATGACACCTCGGTAGGTAACGAGAGTTGTCTATTCTACTCATCCGGATATTACACTGCTTAATTTAATAATATAATGTTTATGACAAGGTAATATTTTTCTTCTTAGATTGGGATAATTACGAAATGATAAAATATTGTTATTTTAAGTAGGTTGACTAGATTAAGTTACATGGTAGGTACATTACGTAGATTAAAGTAGTCTTATAGCAGCTGTTTACAACATAACAAATAATGTGCGATTCAAATACGAACGGCGGAATTTTAAGATAAATTATATTATAAAAGTTTTTCCAATTATATCATATAATATTATCTCAAAAATATGTTTAATATTATAAACTGCAGCATAATTTTTTTTATGATATGCCCTGGTTATTATCTCATTTAAAGTTAGATATAGCCAATTTCTGCTTTATTGGTATGTACTTAGAGTGATATGACATTATTCTATAATTATTTGGTCCGATCAATATATATGTAGTATTACCGAACCTATTCGAACCGCACATATAAGAATAACACTAAATATTAATATAATAATAAGGCTGTCGTTAATCTCATAAGTCTTAAAGATATACACAACGTTTAATTATATTTTAAGCAAGAAATAAAAACAATAATAACAATATACGTGACAATTATGAGATTAACAAGGCATAAAACATAGATAGCAAGGTAAAGAATAAAATTTAATTTCTATACAGTATTATTTTGGGTAATAGTTGGTGCTTAGTATTGCTCACCTCTTGTGTTCAAAATGTATATGGAAGACATTCGTATTATACAGCTATTGGTCATTTGAGCACTGTTCAAAGGGTATTTGAGAAAGCGTCTATTCGACGAGAACAGTCTTATAGAGTAAAGTTTGAAGCGTCATCGGCCGATGATAGTTGGCTCGTCCGCCATAGCAAGTTCATCTGTCGCAGCCTTATCGCCTTTCCTCTTACGTGAATACCATAGAAACGATGCAGCAGCGAAGAGATTTATAAGAACAACGAACCATGCCAAAAAAAAGCTGATGTGAAAGCTGTGGAAGGAAATAATAATTATAATTGGAAATAATTGATAAGGCCACCCTTATACATTCTATTTGTAACTGTTTATTTCTTTTATATGTAATGTTGTGTGTAATAAAGAGTTTCTTATATTATCTCATTTTATAATTTATAGAAGAATTCAGAAGTACAAAGTTATGATAGAATTATTATATTTCGCTATAATAAGCGTTTGTTAAGAAAATCTATGCAATTCTAGGTGTAGAAAGCAAAACAAATCACAAGCAAATCGCTTTGCGATTTTGTCTTGGAAACGATCGTTGAGAATGTCGTAGTGAATGTCTGTAGTGCTTGTGTAGAGTGCTGTTGGTGGTGGTGTCTTGTGATACGTGTGGTATGTAATCCTTCATGTATAAGGATGGCTTCCTACACTTACCATTACATAGATTTTCTTAACAACTGCGAATTAAACAAAATCATTATATCATAACTTTGTATTATTGAAAACTGAGGCAGAGTTATATCTGTAGGTGCTATACTTACTAATGGTCGGCACGTTCTGGATAAATAAACCTCAAATTCTTCTTGATGTGGTCAACAGCAGACATCATCACTTGCACCACGACAAATGTGCAAGATGCTGAAGACAGAAGAAGACAAAACATTTTTTTGTTAACATAAGAAAAGAAAAGTATAAAGTTTATGTATAGAAATCGGCTATATTCACGTCTCAGCAGTTCCCGCCGCGATAACACCGTGTAAAGCGCTCATTAATAAATGCCCCGGCTTTAAGCTAGTCAGGTTAATCGAGTGGTCGACAAAGTGTGGCTTCAGAGCCACATGTGGCTCTTTGGCTCCTCAAGTGCGGCTCGGGCACAACTATCTACTACGGAAGGCGCAATAATATTTCCAAATAAAAAAAATACTTTGTAAGAAAATTAAATTACATCTTATTTTGATAAATTGAAATCGAAAGAAAATCTTCTTCTAGAAATCGAGAACGATAAATAGGTAAATAAAATTTTATATTGTTATAAAAATATGTAACGAACGTTTACTAAAAAAGCAGCTTTGGCTCACATTTTTTTAAAATTGTTGTAATGTTCATATTTGACTCTTTGGCTAATAAGTTTGCCGACCACTGGGCTAACCCGATAAAATAAGACTTGAGTATAGCCGGTTTCTATACATAAACTATGAATAATACTCACTATAGTAAAAAGTTTGTTAATATTATTATAATTATGTTTCTAGTTCCTTAAAAGATAACTGGGTGTTTCAAGCACAGATTTATGAATAACTGATATTTAGGTTTACTTATGAAAACTTGGCTTTATTGGCCAAAATATTCTTTCAAAATTATTCAATATAAAATTTTATTACTCTTCTAAATCTTTTTTTAGTGATAGACATATTATTACAGGAATCATAAATATCAAAAAGACAGCTAAATGTTTCTAAATAAAAATAAATAATTTTTATTATTCTATAAAACAAAGTGACTGACAAGGAAGGTCTCTTTTTGTCGATTTATTCCATTTGATGTTTTTTCCCTTTAGTAATGTTGCAATTATTGAATCGTATATTTGAATCACTATAAAATTGATAAATGAAGATTTTCATACGTAACTATGTGTTGCGGCAATTTAACGAAATACTCTATATAATTTATTTGGCATATTGAATGACGGCGAATTATTTGAATTCGCTTCCTAAGAAAACTCCGATTTTTTAGTAAACGTAAATACGTTAGACGTGGTGATTTACAATAAAGACGCTAACGTAGACAAACTGAATTTATTTGACCATGAAACTATTTTGAAATCATGCATATTTGTTGAACTAGACATTATTTTTGCCCATATTATTATAGATTAACTGATATCTTGATATTTTTTATTTTTCATACACTGTACCTAACGTTGAGAAAGCTGAAGAGCTTTGACAGCCCAGCGGTGAGACCGTGCCACTCTTTCGAGGGCAACACGAGTTCAAACCCGGGCAGGCACCAATGAGTTTTTCTATTAAAACTCATGTGTCTAATTGGTAATTGCAATTTATCACACGTGAAAGAAAACATCGTGAGGAAACCAGCATATCTCTAAAGAATTCTGGAGATATGTGTAACCTACCAATCCGCATTGGAGCAGCGTGGTAGGTCTTAGCTATTCCTAGCTATTACTATTCCCAGCAGTGGGATTGTCACAGGCCGCTACCTAAAGTTGAATATCATTAATAATATGACGGGGTCGATCTTACGTATATTAGTAGAGTTATATACTGAAGGTGCAGTATATTGAAAGAACATACATGAATAAAAAACTTGTTGCTCATGTTGTATGTTTTTTTTGGGATGAGTATTAGATATTTATTCATATCACATATATGACAGATATGTAAGAATGTTGTAAAGTTTAGGTTTTAATTATATATGTAAAGGTGGATTGTCAAAATGGAGCGAGAAAACAGATAAATTAGTTCTATCGGTGGGACAGTACGAAGAGGCCCAAATAATATTTTTTTGGTTTCAGGGAAAATGCTAAATTAATAGTCATTTATAACAATATTGTAGTAGGCGTAGATATATTAGGTCCTTACATATGAAATTGGCGTTTTCTATGGGAGGAACATAAAGTCATTTTTTTTTAATAAAATATATTTAATTAATCAAAGTATGTACCATTGCTATGTATGCACTTTTGCCATCTCATAGGTAGTTCATTGATCCCCTTACTAAAAAAACCATTCGGGCGGGAATCAATAAAATCTTTGAAGGCGGTTTGGACTGCCCCATAGGAGTTGAATTTTTTTCCTTGCAAGTAGTTATCCAAATTGCGAAAAAAATGGTAATCTGTTGGAACAAGGTCCGGAGAGTACGGTGGATGTCTAAGACATTCTAATTGAAGCTCCTCTGATTTGGTAGCCGTCTGTTGTGCAGTGTGTGGTCTAGCGTTGTCCTGAAGCAGCAGTGGCCTAGAGCGATTGACCAGCCTCGGTTGTTTAGCAGCTAGCTTTTCCATCATGGTTTGCAGTTGCTGACAATAGATATCTGCCGTAATCATCTGGCCAGATTTAAGAAAGCTGTAGTGAACGACACCGGCACTAGTCCACCAAACACTTATAAGCAACTTTTTTTAGTCAATTTTCGCTTAGGGCAGGATTTGGCTGGTTCGCCAGGGTTCAGCCATTGCGATGAGCGCTTCCGATTATCGTAGAGGATCCACTTTTCATCACAGGTAATGATTCGATTTAAAATTCCTTCGTTATTGTGCCGGTTGAGTAACGTAACGCAGCAGTCGACGCGCGTTTGTCGGTTTGCTTCACTCAATTCATGAGGTACCCACCTTTCAAGCTTTTTCACCTTCCCAATTTGCTTCAAGTGGATTAGAATAGTTTCATCACTAACACCGGAGCCTGCAGCTAACTCGGACGTGGTTTGCGATGGATCCCCTTCCACAAAAGCCTTCAATTCTTCATTATCAACTTTGGTCTCCGGCCGTCCACGAGGCTTGTTCTGCAGGTAGAAATTTCCAGAACGAAAACGTTGGAACCAAAAACGCACTGTGTTTTCTTTTGCGACACCGTCACCATACACATCATTAATCCTTCGAGCCGTTTCTGCAGCACTGGTGCCACGGTGGAACTCATACTCGTAAATAACGCGATATTTCATGTTTTCCATTTTGTAAACAGAGTGACACAAAGAAAAAAACAAAAGAAAAAAAACAAATGAATTAGGGGGTTTGAAACACAAATGCATGAGTAAATAGCTGTATGAATTTGAATTTGGAATTCCTAACCATAAAGGTAATATTTGAGATCAAAGTGGCCAGTTCGACAAAACGCCAATTTCATATGTAAGGACCTAATAATTAGGATAACTATTGTTAATGTAATTTTAAGTACACCTACCAGAGTAACAAAGCCACACTGAACTGAGTCACTTACTCAGCTCTTTAATTGAGTAATTTTTAAGCATATTTGAAAATAAATATATTAATAATAATTGACAATATAGCAGCAAATGTAAGAAACACAAAACAAATGTATGTTCAAATAACTTTGCTTATTAAAATTTATATTTTTGGTAATCTATCCACTATGTTATTTACTAAATTTAGTTCCAAATCATCTGCTAGTTGCCGCATTAACCCGCGTATAACCCCAGACTAAAACACGATGTAGACTGATAGCTATTTGACGTTTTTATACAATGTTCAAATTAATGTATCTGTGCAAATAATTGTTTAATGTTTAATATAAAGTATAGTAGCCCTCCACAGCCGTAATTCCTTGTCTCTTTACCGCAAGTTGAGGGTGTGAAAGTTGTTAGGGCCAACACCATATAATGAGTTCGAAAAAATTAATAAAAACAAAACTTGCAAGGCGATAATCTCTTAAAATAGAACAAAAAGATCACGTGACGAGATAATCAGTATAGAAAACCTATTTTATTTATCGTTTAAAACGACGAAGCACCTGGAATATGCCAGATTAAACATATTTTATAATCTTTGAAAGCTAACAAACGAGTTAAAAAGTAATATCTGTCTGAACTGGCTGACGGAAATTTGCGTTTGTACGTTATACGGTTAATACGGTTTGTGTTAAGTCAATTTGTTTATAAAGATCCCACAAATCAATAAATTTAACACCTACCTACATCTGTGTTGTTTTATTTTTAAACGTTATACTTTTTTGCAATTTATTTATTCAAATTACATTTAATATTATTAACAATTTAATTCTTCATATCCATAAGCCTTGACGACTTGTCTGGATATTGCACATTTCTATTAATTGAAATTCTACAATACTGTATATATAGTTGTTGAAAGTATGGACGCCTGCACATAATTTATGGCACATGCATCTTTAATTTGTTAGTTGTCTATGCTGTCGACGCTCTAAAAAAACTTGTGTAGTCAATAGTCATTATAAATTGCTTTGATTAAAATAAATTATTTAAAAACTTCCAAGTGCCTTTACATATATTTCATCAGGTTATGGGCCGTCCCGAACCTGCCGTATAGAGTTATTTTTGAGTTTTAAACAGTTTAAAAGTATAAAAAGTAAAAGTCAAAAAACTCACGTGTATAACCTCACTTTTAGTTACCGCGCACGCGAGTGTTTTTTCTTTTTTAGCACTTATACACTTAAATACAAGTTGAATATTACATAATTATGACTGGAAGTAATTCTATGATGTCGATTGAGAAGCTAACGGGTCGAGATAATTGGGCAAGTTGGAGTTTTGCTGTCAAAGCATACTTACAACATGAAGATTTGTATAGCTGCATTATGAAAGAACCATTAGCTACAGATGCTAACTCTGTGAAACAGGACATTAAAGCTAAGTCAAAGCTGATATTATTAGTTGACCCAATTTTATATGTGCATATTCAAGAAGCTCAAAATTCAAAACAGGTGTGGGAAAATTTGTCAAAGGCATTTGAAGACAGCGGATTGACTCGAAAAGTCGGGTTACTTAAAGAGCTCATTAATACTAACTTGGAAAGTAGTTTATCGGTTGAAGACTATGTAAACAAAATACTGACAGCCGCACACAAGTTAAGAAATATAAAATTCAATGTAGACGATGAGTGGTTGGGCACATTAATGCTGGCAGGGTTGCCAGAACAGTACAAACCCATGATTATGGGATTAGAGAGTTCCGGTATGAAGATTAGTGCTGATTTAGTAAAAAATAAATTACTACAAGAAGTAAAGAAATCAGATACTACTGCACTTTATACAAACTCAAAGAAATATCAATACAAGAATAAGAAAGGCCCTAGATGCTTTAATTGTAATAAGTATAATCACCTCAGTAAAGACTGCTGGTATAAGAAATCAAACAATAATGAAAAATCAAATAACAAGAAAACAGGATATGTCGCAGCATTTTCAGCATCCATGGCAAATAATTCTAATTTATGGCATGTTGACTCAGGGGCATCCATGCACATGACAATGCACCGGGACTGGCTCACTGGAATAAAACCTTCATCCATACCGAGCATAAGAATTGCTAACAACAAAGTACTAAAAGTTGAATGCTGTGGTAATATATGTATAAAAGTAATAGCAAAAAATGGTAGCACCGATTTAATACAGGTAAGAAATGTATTATATGTACCAGAATTAAAAACAAATTTGCTATCTGTTAGTCAAATAATTAAAAATGGCTGCAAAGTTACATTTAATGAATATGGCTGTCAAATTCACAATCAGAGTAACAAATTAGTCGCAAAGGCTGAATTAATCAATGAGACATATCTGTTAAATACTGTTAATAGTCAAGAAATGCAAGCCATTATTGCCAGAACTGATGATGATATTTATCTGTGGCACCAGAGGATGGGTCACTTAAATTTCAATAGTTTAGATAAAATACCTAATTATACAGAAGGTGTAAAACTGTCACAAAAAACAGAAAATTCTATTTGTGTTACTTGTATAAAAGGCAAGCAAACGAGAAAATCATTCCCCATTACAGGCTCTCGAGCTACCAGCTTACTAGAGCTTATCCACAGTGATGTATGCGGACCTATGGAGCACCCATCTATAGGAGGTGCAAGGTATTTTGTAACCTTTACAGATGATTTTTCTCGTCTAGTACATGTATATTTTATTAAAAATAAAAGTGAAGTATTTGAAAAATTTGTTGAATTTAAGAATAGAGTAGAGAATGAATTAAATACAAAAATAAAAATTCTCAGAAGTGACAATGGAACTGAATACAAAAATAACAGTTTTAATGCATACTTGAAGAAAAATGGAATACTACACCAGACATCGAACCCATACACTCCTGAGCAAAATGGTCTCAGCGAGAGGATGAATCGAACCTTAATAGAGCGTGCTAAATGTATGATTCTAAATGCTGAATTGCAGGTCTCTTTCTGGGCAGAAGCGGTCGCTACAGCTGCATACATTGTGAACCGTTCTCCCACCTGCACTTTATCTGATGCTACTCCTTATGAAGTATGGTCTGGAAAAAAGCCAAATCTGAGCCACATGAGAATATTTGGATGTCCTGCAATGGTGCATATCCCTAAGGAAAACAGAACTAAGCTTGAAGTCAAGTCACGTAAGTTAATATTTGTTGGCTACAGCGACAGTACAAAAGGCTACAGATTCATAGACCTTGAAACAAAAAAGGGAGTAATTAGTAGAGATGTAGTTTTCCTAGAAGCTTCAATTAAAAGAAATATAATACTGAAACATGGAAATGAAATTATTGAAAATGAAATAAATAAAACTGAAATTAATAAATATGATTTAAAGATACAAGAAAATAAAATTGAAAATATAAAGGAAAATTGTACTGAATTTAAAGAAAAGAAAATTGTTTCCTTACCTCTATGTGCAGAACCAGAAGAACCTATAGGAAGAAATACTGATTATCATGAAAGAATAGAATCACAAGAAACATCTCAAAGTATATGTAGTTCAGATGATTCCGTTCAATTTCAAGATGTTAATGATAACACATACTTACCTGATAGAACACTCGACTCTCCACCGGTATCTAATATAACATTGCGACCTCGACAGCGCAGAATGAGGAGTCCCATTAATGATATTAATCAAAGCCCTACATCACTGATATGTCAAAATGTTGAGGCAACAATAAATTTTTTAAGCAATGATCCACAGAGTCTCGAAGAAGCTCTGAAAAGTGAGAGAAATAATGAATGGAAGAAAGCTATGGAAGAGGAATACCAATCATTAATTTCCAATAATACATGGACATTGGTCGACTTACCTGAAGGAAAATCAGCAATACCCAGCAGATGGGTTTATAAAACAAAAATGGATAGCAATGGATCAATTGTTCGCTATAAAGCTAGACTTGTGATCAAGGGATATAAACAAGTCAAGGGTATAGATTACAATGAAGTATATGCTCCGGTAGTACGTTATACATCTATAAGATACCTGATTGGTCTTACTGCCAAATATGGACTTAAAATACACCAAATGGACGCAGTCACTGCATTCTTACAGGGTGAAATCAATGAGGAAATTTTTATGTCCTTACCACCTGGTTATGAAAATGAAAACAAGGTGTGTAGATTAAACAAGTCAATATATGGACTTAAACAAGCAAGCAGACAGTGGAATAAAAAATTAAATACTGCTCTGATAGAAATTGGAATGATTCGTTCAAACATAGATCCATGTGTTTACTATCGCATATTAGATGAAAGTGATATGCTTTTTATAGCAGTGTATGTGGATGACATACTTTTCTTCTTTAATAATGAGGAAACATCTCAGATGACAAAACAACAATTAAAACAAAAATTCTATATGAAGGATTTAGGAAAAGCCAAACATTGCATCGGTTTTAGTATATCACAAAATGAAAATTTAGATGAGATTTCCATCGATCAATCCATCTACATAAAAATGATACTTGCACGATTTGGAATGAACAATTGTAAACCGATGTGGACACCTGCAGATGCTAATGTTAAACTGAAAAAAGGCAAGGATGAACAAGACATTTTAAATAATATTCCATATCAAGAAATAATTGGATGCTTGTTGTATTTATCACAGGGAACTCGACCGGATATTACCTATATAGTAAATTCTTTGAGTAGATACAATAATCAACCTACTAATGAACATTGGATGGCCCTGAAGCGAGTCATGAGATACCTGAAAGCCACAATGCATACGAAACTGGTTTATAAAAGGAATGTTGATGGAAAAATTTCAGGCTATTGTGATTCAGACTGGGCAAGTGATGTTGAAGATAGAAGATCATGTACAGGCTACATATTTTTATTTCAGGGTGCAGCTATAAGCTGGAACTCTAAGAAACAGCAAACTATAGCTCTTTCAACTAGTGAAGCAGAATACATGGCTTTAGCATCGGCCATACAGGAAGCTCTTTGGTTAAAACAGCTGGCAGATGAGTTTCAACCTGAACTCAAAGGTATACCCTTAACACTTTATTGTGATAATATGAGTGCAATTAGTCTTTCAGGAAATGCTGTACATCATGCTCGAAGTAAACATATAGATGTCCGCTACCACTTCATACGAGAGAAGATTGCCACCAAACAAATCCTGGTTCAATATAGATGCACTCAAGACATGGTCGCTGATGTTTTGACTAAAGGACTACATCGGCCAAAGCATGAAGACTTTACCTTATCAATGGGTTTAACTTTAAAACGTCTGCGTCCAGGAGAGGATGTTGAAAGTATGGACGCCTGCACATAATTTATGGCACATGCATCTTTAATTTGTTAGTTGTCTATGCTGTCGACGCTCTAAAAAAACTTGTGTAGTCAATAGTCATTATAAATTGCTTTGATTAAAATAAATTATTTAAAAACTTCCAAGTGCCTTTACATATATTTCATCAATAGTGCATAATATAGAAAGTCATATTAATAGTAATTATTGCGAGTAAATTCAGTCAAAGCTAAAAAAAAATCAAATGTAAATCAATAAGACACTAGAATAACTGACTACATACTTTCTAATGCACGGAAGAATATTAAATAATATTTTTATAAAAATTTTATGTTATTTTATAAATTTATATTATTTTATAATTGCAACTAATTGTTACAGTAGTCCAAGTTGATTTAAGTAAAATTAATCAAAGTAATTTTTTAGAGAATTTTTAAGAATAAAATTTTTATAATTTTTGATGATGCTAGAATTTCATGACCTATAATGTAATTATTTCAGAATAAAGAATATTATTCTTATTATATAAATAGAACTAAATGAACTTACTGCTAATAAAATGTATGCCAGCAGCGAGCCTCTTGAACATATAGCGCGGGTTCCGAAAGGTATACACGGAGAAGCCACATCCCATTGCCATTACAAATAGACTGATTATACCAAAAGAAATCATTGTCCGCACATAATCTGAAAAATAACTCAGTTAAGTCCTCTTTCACATACATGGGCAAATTATGTTACGCGTGATAAATAGTTATAGTTTCGAATATTTTTTTGAATTATGTATTATAGTTTAATGATAGAAAAATGAATAACATATACAACCGAAATGAAAAATCAAAATATATATTATAATATAAAAATATTTTAATAAATCAAGATTCTTTGGATTTGCAGTAGATATGTCCAAAAATCCATGAACATTAATTGAAGGTTAAGGTAATGATTTTTACTAGACATATAAGATACTCATTTAAAGTCTTATTTTTTTTTTTAAAGTATTCACTAAAAATATTGAGGAAATCACCAGGAATATAAAAATGTTAAATAAATTTTAAATTTTATTATTCAAGATTATTTATAAACATTTTGTATTATTATAAGATAATCATTGATTACGTAAGTTATACTAACCATTGTAACATATCAAAAGTTTAAAAATCTAACTTTGATTTAGAAAGAGACTGGATAAGAAACAAGGGTTGAGTGGGGACAAAAAAGATTAAGGACAAAAGATAAGTTATAACAAAATAATCTTTATTCAAATGGGCTTTTTCAAGCACAATCTTCAGAAACTAATAAGATTTTTGAAGCTAACTGGTTTGCAAAGTTGCTCTTATTAAAAAGAACTAGCATGAAATTCTGCGGTCAATCTTACAAATATTTTTCATTTACATAAATAGTCTTGAATTGTTTTCTAAATACGAGTTCTTATTAAGAAAACCTTTCAATGATACACACAAATATTTGTTTTGTATCTATACTTATACGCTTTTACGTTCAATCTAAAAGGGTTTTACCTAAAGGGATTAATGTTGTTCAACTAACCACAACTGACATCAGCTACTCGTAGTTCCTATGTAAGTGGCTAACTTTGTTACCAAGCTGTAATAATCTTACAGATTAACGGAGCTCTAAATTTTAAGTAAAATTTCAATTTAGTAGCTATTAAATACAAAGTGCATTAAAGTAACAAACTGTTTAAGATTGTCGGTTAACATGGCTTTCTTATAATGCAGGTACGGTGGTTAGGTTAGTAGTATTAAATTGAAAAAAATCCACTAATCTATTCGAAGGAAACCAATTCCAAAATAATAAGAAGCTAAAATAGATAAAAAATTGTTTATATAAATGTAACCAGTTATCAAATATACATTACAAGCTCAACGAGATAAATATTTCTACTTACTAGCTACATCTATATCATAGGCTGGATCTATAGGCCTTCCATTCTTCATAGTTGGTGTAGATAAATAGTTCGTACAATCTGCAACAAACAACATTAAATATATAGGGGTATAATAAAAGTTGATATGGAAATTACTATGATTATGGGAAGTCTGAAAGTTTCGTCCATTATAGAAAATACTAGAAGAACAAGATTAGCAATGAGCAAGACTAATAATGAGGGACGAAGATATTGCGACCAAAGTGTTAAATTCGATTGTGGATGTATATGTGACTGGAGGAAGGCCGCAAAGTAGATCGTTGGGTTGTGCGAAATATTACTTGTATATAAAAGGAGTAGTAGTAAAGGAATAGAGCCTGAGTTGATGAATGATAGCACATAATGGAAGCGTTGAACATGTTGTACTGACCCCACTTAGAGTGGAATAAGGGCAGAATGGTAATGGAAAATATAATTTTTCCATATTGCAGGTATCACACGAAAATTAATAAGCATTCAAATTTTTTTAAATTTCTATTTCAGCATAAGTAGGTAAGGACCAAAGGAAAATGTTTCATCTTTTCAAAGGTTTACACTCGCTCAGCGAGAGGTCGTGGGCGGCGGTGATAACGTGAACCGCATGCTCGTCTGCCATCCTATTTCATAAAAAAAGATCGGTAAAACACCTAAGCTAGAAATTGAATTTTAAATTAACAGTATTCAATTTATGGCGGTTTATGGAACAGAGTAGTTAAAAAATACAAGAAGGTAAGAAAGGTATTCTAAGACTTACTACAGATAAACTATTTAAAATCCGTGTTTTCAATAAATTTTCTTATTAAATCCTCATACGACTTATTTTGCATTTTTTTGGAATATTACATGAAACTGAAAAGTATATTCAACACTATACCATGAATATCCTACGTCAATCTAGTTCGTATTCGATTGTCCGTCCGTATTTTAAAAATTTGCATGGTTGCGATTAAGAAAATTAATCAATATATGTGATAACTAGTAAAATAAGAATTTTCGACAAGCATTTAATGTTTAAGGTTCTAGAAACTAGTAGCAGTACATGCCCAAGATATAATAGGATTTTTTAAATATAACACTACAAATATTAATACAAGCTCGGAATATTATGTAAGTATGAGCAATTCCATCGGATTTTAATACGTCCGGTCTCAAAGAAAACGGAGAACATTTAAATTATGATTACAAGTTAACATATTGTGAAGGAGTTACTTTTGAATACACGAACAAATTTACATTGAATCAACTGAGTTAAAATGTATAAATATATTTCACCCGTCGCTGTGAACCATGTGCACAATTTATTTTAAAATCATTTTTTTAACTATATAATAATTATACCTCATCATCATCATCATCCTATTGCCCTTAACCCACTCTAAGTGGGGTCGGCACGACATATTGCAAACATGTTGTCACATGATTTGGCTACGTATTTTACGACCGGCTGCCTGCATGGCGTCAACTTACCTTAGTCGTATTTTACGACCCCTAAGAAAGAAGGTGGTCTATTCTACTCAACAGGATATCACACGGTGGGTCAACTTACCTTAGTCGCCTTTTACGACACCTCTTTAAGAAATGAGGGTGGTCTATTCTACTCAGCCGGATACCACACGGCGGGTCGACTTACCTTAGTCGCCTCTTACGACACCTCGGTAAGAAATGAGGGTGGTCTATTCTACTCAGCCGGATACCACACGGCATAATAATAATTATACCTATGATTAGCATATTTTTTTTTTGTTATAAAATTCCCCATCGAATGCAACCAAATATTTTATAATATATTAATAATGTAAGTTACATTTATCTTTGGTACTTGCTCTTATGTGCACATGGTGCTCACCGGACATATAGTGGGTTCGGAGATTAAATATATTGTATGTTTCAATTTTCAATGGCCAATAAAATAGTATTCATAATCCATATAGCTGCATAGAAGTCTTTAAAAAAATATTGTGCTTCTTTACGTGATTTTTTGTGAATTTGATAAGATATTTTATGAATCATATTTCAATTTTTGAAAATTCAAAAATTTCGTCACCAACGATAAATGTAAGTTAGTATTATAAAATAATTATTTGTATATAATGGGGATCTTTATAACTAAGAAATGGTATAATTATTATATAGTAAATAACATGATCTCATAAATAATTTAATTAATTTAATTAATTTAATTAATTTAATTAATTTAAGGTTAATACAACAAAATAATTGAATTTATGCATGAATGAAATATTCATTTTTTGCGTCGTACCTATAAATGTCAAATAAGAAATACGCGGAAATATAAGATTCCCATAATCATAGTTATTAAACGTAAAATACGTAGCCAAATCATATGACAGCATGTTTGCAACATGTTGTGCCAACCCCACTTAGAGTGGGATAAGGGCAGGAGAATGATGAATGATGAATCATACAGTTATTATACTGTACGGAAGCCATCCTAAAATGTGCCATATTTTTAGAAATTAGTATCATGTGGTGATCTATCAGTCTCTTTTTTTATGTGTGATTAGACAAAGATGAGGTTTACGAATTTTATCTTTTTATCTTTAGTGAATAGCATACAAATGATGAAATTTAATATGAGAGATATTTTCCATATCAATACAGAAAATTTATTAAATTTTTTATCTAACATCATTTTTCTTAAAAAAGAATGTATTCAACTCATATTTGGTCATTTTATGAAGGAGCTACAGTTAGTATATGTTATAGTTATAATGTACTAATTTTGCAATACCACACAATAATACAAAGCAAATGTGTTAAGAATAATACGAATTTCTAACTCAGGAAGATCTTATGAAAGACAGCTCTTAGAGTGACATCACGTATTGCTATTAATATTTAGTAATTCCGTTTTTGTTGCCTTAACCTCGCACGTTTCGCATTGTTTATTTATTTATGCTCACATTGATGTTGATATAAATGTACAGACAATGCTGATAATTCAGGCGTTCCGTACAATCCTAGCTGAATTTCGGATAATGTGCTATTAATTATTTTTTATTGCCACGAGCAGCGGTGGCGTTAATGTTTCGACTTGAATCGAAATAGATATCAAATATTAACAATTGTCTGTTAACATTTATGTATTGGTGATATGATCAATTTCATCCATTTGGTCTATGTCATTATTCATTTGGTTATTTTTATTCATAAATTTATAAAATATTGAGTAAATTAATTAATTACGAGGTGGACTGAGTGAATTAAAAAGGTCGCCAGGAGTCAATAGATTCAAGAGGCAAATATCGTCTGTTGTAGAGATCCCCTGAAAAGACGTGGATGTCCATCGATTGAAAAAGAAAAAATAAATTAATATAGATTAATTATACACTGAAAATGAATACTAAAGTTAAGAATTACTCCATTAGACCAGAGTGCACCACTTAGTCACACATTGTAGATCTAGCCTTTATTTAGCATGAATTTTATTTTTTAATAAAAGATAAATATTGATATGTAATAAAAATAAAAGTTGATTTTTGGCAGTGTTTATAATGTCTTCATCATTCTCCTGCACTTATCCCACTCTAAGTGGGGTCGGCAAACCTGTTTTACGACCGGCTGCCTGCCTGTTGCAATTTATCTTAGTCGCTTTCTACGACACCTTGTTAAGAAACGAGAGTGGTCTATTCTACTCAGCCCATACGGCGATGTAACATAATATATGGGTATTTTGTTTTATGAACGGCCTTTTTAGGATTTTTTTAACCGTCGTTTACTGTAAAATCTAACTTTAGATAATGTGATGTATAGTAATTTGTTAGCATCTATTACTCACATTCTGTTTTGTATATTTTTATAAGCTCTTCGCGCCCAAAAATCGTGTTTACCGTTATACCTTCATCACGAACTTCGCAACTACCGCCAACTAACTGATTGGTGTTTGTGTTACGAGCGATAAACTTATCGGCCGATAACTAAACGCGGATTTAAATCAGTTTCGACTTGAAAGAACCGAAGCGGTATTTTTGTCGGTGACTATAAATCACATTGTGTGGGATGAACAGATCTATTTTTTGTAAAAATTACGACTGATTTTCGCGTTCACCGCCTCGCCTTTCAATATCCATACGTTTGTCAGTGGGAAGACATTGTTTGTGGATTAGCCGCCATTATGTTTTAGCCTTGTCTTCCTAATGTGCATCACGAGTGCTAAATGCACCAATTTAATGTAACGTCAAATGATTCAAATTTAAGCGAACCCGTTTAACACAAGAATATATTTCGCACGTTAAGTATTAAAGTGACCGAATTCAAAAAAGTTGTTTTATGGCAAATCGCAATAAAGCGGTAGGGTGTTACAGGTAGAAAATGTTACAGACCCATAACTTGGAAGAGCAAGAAAACACTAGCTTTTTTAATAATTCATAGCGTGATGTCATAAATGGCATTGAAAAAATGACATTTATTTATTTGTTATTATCTTATGAGCTATGACAATTTTTTACTCCTTTTATAACAATACATATAGATTCAGATTTAATTTAAAGACAAGATTAATTAAAAGGAGTGGCGCTCGCACTAGGTTAACCACTATACACCACGTATACAACTAAGGATTACAATGTATCTAACTCAACTGTCTTTTAAACATTTTCATTTGTGTATATTTTTTATTCACAATATTAAAAAGAAAAATTTCGTAAAGTTTTGAAACTGAATTACATTTGTATAGGCTCAAAAATCGTTACAACCCATTGTTTAATTTTACCTGTCTCCTGATAATGAAATGTTGCCGTTCGTCATTGGCATAGTGCCAATTATTCAAGATTCTGTAAAAAAATTAAAGTCATATGTTTGCTTCTGTTCTCGATACAAAATTGAAATTTAAATAATACGAGGAACTTTTGTCACACACAAAAGTCACTTAAAAATTTGGAGATGGCTAAGCATATACATATGATTTAAAATATTCTTAATTCTAAGTATCTTAAGATTATTCGAGTTTTATAATCAAGAAATTCGTAATCAAATAGGTACTATTTGTATTTGTAAAAATAAAATAACTGAGAATTAAACTTATAATTAGTCAAACATGGTGTACGAAATAATTAGAATTTCATTACAGAAATGTGATTAACATATCAAATCAAATCAAGTAAGCTCTTTCGAGCACTTTTGAATTGTCAAAGATCAATATGGTTAATGAAGCTACAACTGGTTCGCAATGTTTATCTTACCGAGAAGAACCAGCAAAAACTCGGCGGTCAAATTTTAAACATTTTCAATTCTACATTATTCAACCGCAGTCTTGTATGAAGTTGAAATGCTTTTCAAATCCAAGCATTTTTATCATCCAAATAATCTTTAATTTTGTGTAAGATATCATATGATAACTGTAGTTAAATAATATAACCAATATTTACTAAATGATTAATAATTTAAATAACTATAGTTGACTATTACTTCTTACTACTTGCTATATCGTTGTAATTAATTAGGTCTCTGAAATGATTATAAGCAAAAGGGTTGTTGACAATTTACTCAAATGAAATTGGCTTCAAATCATTTTAGCGGGGACTGAATAATTAATGAATATGTGCACGTTAACAGAGGTGCGGCATACCATGCTAGTTGATGGATTACTAACATTAATTATTACTTAGCTATAGCTTTTAGGCATTTCAATTGAGTTTGAATTTGTTGTTTTCGACATTAAATATTGAAAAAAATATTTAAAGCCTCCTTCACTTAAGTACGTTACATTTGTTGGGTTGCAATTCTAAGAAATAGTTTTAGCTCTTTAAGCGGCGTTATCGCGACGAGAACTGCACAGACAGTTGCGGCGGTGGTCGCGCGTCTTCTATAACGTCCTGGTCGCTCTGGTCTTCGTCATCGGATGCACGGAAGAAATTTGTGCATGCGACGTTTACGGTATCTGGTTCTAGCAGGCTTTCAGTTAGAACTGGTAGTGCCAAAAAAAGGTTTCCACGCTGGGGGCAGTGCCCATCCACAGTCTCTATTAAAATCCAAATTAAAGAGCCCCGTATGGGCTTGAAACTAGTCGGGCTCATCCGATAAAATAAAACGTGAGTATAACCGGTCTTAACATTAATACTGAATACCACTCACGTTAGTTTTAATTCAAAAATAGTTTAAGGTTTAAATTCTGGTGAACGATCAATCAGTCTATGTCGTAAGATATTTTTTCAAGTCGGAGATATCGGATGTCGTCATTACGACGTAATGAAGTCTAAATAAATGAAGAATATTGAATATGTCATACAGTCATACAATATAATTCCAATTCAATTCCTTTCAATTCAACGATATGTTTATAAATATATAACATTCTTAAAACTTATTAAAGTAACAAATACTTCAAGTAAAGTATAAAGATTTTAACAAAATTTCATGTCCTTATTGTTGACCGTTGAGGAGTTCCATCCTTTGGAGCCCATCCTAGCAGCAGCATTAGGCCATGCTTATCATAAACATGCATTATCACAAGCACTGGACCAGTATATAAAATTTCAGCTCGGACAAAGCAAGATTCCATCTTAACATACACACACGGAACGTTGAATAAAAGATTTTAATAAGAGTACTATTTTGCTGTAACCTAATCTTGATACTTACTAATCTTGAATTATTACAATTACTCTTCAAACTAAGAGATTAGAATTAATTGTCACTAATAATCCCATTACCTAATCTACTTGGCAAACATACAGAGTGATTCAACATCTGTCTGTTTGCACCGCAAACTTTAACTGATGAGAAATCTTGGATACGAATTTGACAAACGTATTTATTTTTAACCTAATCCTGACCAGTGACTGAATGGTGTAAATGATCACTGAAAAACAACGGCTCGTCGATTCCATAATCCATAATAATATCTATAGTTATTATAAAACAAAGTCCCCAAAAGCTGTCTGTCTGTATGTGTTCGATTTTCTCAAAATTGCCTAAACGAATACTTGTACAGTTTTGACTCAAAGGTAGTAAAATTCTTCCGGAAGGGTCAAATCAATAGTACATTACGGTTTGATTTAAATTTTGTTGAAGAGCCATTATTAATCAATATATTAATAATTCTATTGTCAAATTTGAGTTTCTCGAAAAAAAAAAATTGTAAAATTTTTGTACATTGTAGATTTCGTTTTGTAAACGTTGTACATTAGATAAAGTAAGTATTCTGATTGACATTTTATAACTTAACAGCAAAAGACTGAATTATGCTATTCATATTTTCTCATTTGCTTTTCTTGAGACATAAAATGTAAAAGTTTTCATAAGATTGGGTCCGAAAATAGCTTTTTAGTTCTACTCTAATAAAAATTATTTTTCTAGTTACCTGTCATATACAAACAGTAAAGCCAAGTACAAACAGTAAAGCCAAGTAACTATTAAGAATATTGAAGGAAGACAGATGCACATAGCGTATTTGACCAAGGAAAAAATACCCAAGCACATGAACATCGTTATTAGGCAGTGATTCTCCAATGGCCCATTCTTTTTAGTTCTGTGCAAATGTCGCGAACGTTTTTGGGTTCATGGCTCAAAAAAATTCTACTCTTTATATACCATAAGTCGTTATGGTGTGTATTCATTGTCAAGTAGTCGACCCTTCAAAGTCAAAGCAAATAAACTGGAAAAAATAATAAACGGCCGCTTACTATCCCACTGTTGGGTATAGGCCTCCGCTTCCCGTTTTTGGAGAGAAGGATTGGGCCTTGGGCCACGCTGATTGGTAGGTTACACATAAGCCTAGAATTCTTCAGAGGTATGCAGATTTCCTCACGATGTTTTTCTTACGTGCGTGTGATAAATTGCCATTACAATTAGACACAAAAGTTTTAATAGAAAAGCACATCGGTACGTGCCCATTGAGGTATCACTGCTTTAAAAAGAAATGTCAAATTGCGTTATTCCCTAAACAGAAATATCTATTTTCACTTTGTTTCATTTCAAGTCATGTTTTAAATTAAGCCGTTAAAAAATAAATTAACAGTAAATTACAATAAGTTAAGACCTATTTTAATATATAAGGATTGCAGGACTAACTTTTGCCGTAAAAATTAAATCGTTGTTATAACTCTTGTTTATTCTGAAAAATTTACTGTGTAGGATTTTGTTATGCTCGAGCATTTTTTACTATGTTTCTGTTATCGAAAATATTCTTTGTGGGTGTAAATGTTAGTTTAACTAGAGCTTACTAATAACGACAGAATTGTTATTATTATAATAATAGGTAAGCACACTCAGATTAATTGCGGGCGTCTGCTCAGCCGTGTTAGAATTTATGAAGACATGTGATATATACCTTGCAAAAAGTTCACGTGCTAGGTATTAAGGTTACTTTTCGTTATTTCGTTAACCCTGGTTTTAATGGAGTCAGTCTGGACCAGTGTTTCCCAACGTGAGGCTCACGCTCCACAGGGCGTGACTTAATTTCATTACTATGGGAGGGCAACTGAAAAATGGACTCTACACAAGTTTAACCCTTTTGCTCTGGGCCATTTAGATGCTGCTAGATTTCGTGACTAAATTTAACGAAAAAAGCAAATCCGTCCAAAAACCAATCATTTCAGTTTCAAGCGAACAATTCAATTTTTTAATAATTAGAGCTATTTATATTTATTACAACCTCCATCAAGACGGACGCAACCTATTTTTGTCAAATTTACATTTATACCAGTTCTCGCGTTTATTCAACTTCCTCATACCAGATCTTTCTTGTATACATCATCTCTTATACTGAATGGATGGGACTTCCATTAATTTAAAAACTAACTAAGTAACACTTTATTTATTATCTCTTATTTCTACAGTTATTATTATTATGAGTTTATTTATTACATTTGCTTCCTTATATCTACTTTCCGATATATGGGGGGAATTTTAAAAAGGCTAACGTGGGACATGGCTCAAAAGAGGTTTGGAAATACTGGTCCTACATAGATAGGAAAAATATTTTACTAGAACCGGTGTTTTAAGTAGCATGTGTATTCCTACTGCCCTTATATATATACTTTCCAATATAATCCTAAGGATGAATACGATATCTCTAAGGAGATTAACTACATAACATGAAGTGTTTTCTTTAATATCTAGCACACGTCACAATAATATTTCATGCCAGCCGTTTAATTATAATGTATATAAAGGGACGCTCTTGGAATTTATTATATGTGTTGTCTAGTATAATATTTGAGACTATAAAAATAAACGCAATTCGTAAATGGCTTCGTGATATTTTATATTTATGTATCGTATTTATATGTGATATTTGTATGTGATATGTACTAATTTAAATCCAAAGTATGTTTGAAATAATATGACTGTAGTCTATTCGTCGTCTCTGAAACAAAGCCTTAAATTGATCAGCTAAGATAGTGTTTATCTGCAATATTGAATGCTTTATGTACAATATCATTTAATTTTCATGTCAAATTATTTTATATAATTATATATTTAATATCAAATAATTTTTGGTCAAGTATAATAATTAATTATAATTTTATAGATAACGCTATTATAGATTGCGATATGCCCTAATCGTCGTCTTACGAATCCTGCATATATCGGGTATGAAAAAACGAATAATCCACTATACATTTAGCACTGTATATTTTTTTTCTATCTACTTTATAGCGGATTATAGCAAAATCATTTTATTATTACTTTTGTATTATGGATCTGCGCAAAGTAACACCTAATTGTATAAATGAACTGAATAGTAAAAATTATGCCACAACACAAACGTAACCAGGTCACTGGAACTTGTGTCGCAATCACGTGAGAAAAAAAAGAGAAGAAATACACGTAAACGATTGAAAGATAGCGACAGTTTGTTTAGATTTCTATTTTTTCCGATGAGAAAGGAAAATAGCTTTGATAGGAAAAGTAAACCAGCGGGAGCTAATGGAGTTAGCGAGTGAGCTAAAACAGAAGGCGTTCAAGAAAAAATAAACTGAACATTGTACAACGTTGCCTACAGCAGTATATTAGTCAGTTAACAAGGTTGTTGGTTATAACCACTCCGGCACGTTACGAGACTGGAAGATAATTCGATTAGTATACAAATTGACGTTCACATCCAATCTCAAGGCTAGAGCAAATTGAAAATTGACTCAGGACTATTTCATTGTTAATTTACGGAATTGTGCAACCCCAACGAACATTTTATTTAGATACACGTAACGATTTCAGAACTTTAACCTTAAATTTTCATTCCTTATTCTATATGTAGAATTTGAAATATTGATTATTAATATCTTAACAAACAAAGAAAATGTTTCCCGCCACAAAACTCAAAAGTAGTTTTTGTGTTTTCTAAGATTTTTATGCCGATTTTTTTAATAAAAATTTTAGAACTGTGGGTGCGCGAGCTTAGCGGCGAGAATATGTGATTATAACCAAGGGGTTGCCCCCTGTGGGCGTTTATGACTTTCCATGATAGATATTTCAAAAAGAGCACGTCTTTTTGATGAAGAAAACTATACGAGGAAGCTTGTATTTCTGGCAGATTCTTTTGGTTCCTTAGCTCCATTCCTAGTCTTAAAAGAAGAAGTTTGCATTTAAACAGCTTTGGGAAATTAACTGGCTGACAGTAATAGTTATAAAGTAAATTACTTATTAGAACTATTTTAATTGTTTTTTAACGTTTGCAGAAATTTAACTTATACCAAATACTCTATATAAAATTGGCTTTCGAATTAATTTATTTTGTGCTACTAAATGCGTAAGTACTTAAATAGAAAAAGGTTTTCAAGTATATTGGACCGGTCTAAAGAAGTGCCATGCAATTTTTTCTTGCTTATTACGGTCATCAAGATAAGCGTCTCAGTTTCCTTAAATTAAGGGAGCTGTTGACCTAAATTTTTTAATCAACTAATAACATCTTTTTTCTTTAAAAAAATTCCAGTTTACCGCAGATTAACAAACATTTTTTACCATAGCTTTTAATCTAGTGAATTCCACAAAGTAATGCCTGTTTCTTGAAACCATTTTTTAATTTAAGGATAACATTATTGTTCTAATTTTTTACAAATTTTATTGTAAATTTCTATTCATATATGCTATATATGTATATATATACATACACACACACACACACACACACGTATATATCTATATGACGTTTCAGATACGGAGCGAACCCGTTGTTGAGTTTGTAACATTGAATGTGTGTAGTGGTTGTGTATTGTAATGGCGGTGGTGCAGGTTTGTAGTGTATCTGTTTTTGGGAAGTATAAGGTATAAAAACGCATAGTCTACATTTAGCTTTCTATATACTTTTTATGTACCTTATCGATTATAGCAAAATAATTTTAATATTATTTTCGTTTAAATATTATATTGTTGGATCATCGCAAGGTAACGCCGATTTCAAAAAATTATACCAAATAACTGATTGGCGATATTCGGCCATAGCTTACCGAGCGTAGATGACGATTGAATATTTTGATTGAGTTGTTGACAGGTTTATGTATATTATAGAATGAAATAAAAAAGGCAAGACAATAAGAAGTCTCGTAATCCCCCATCAGCTAGGTTAAGTATATTAAATTACTAAGTTGTCGAATATGTCACTAATTTAAAAAAATCTCAATGTGAAATAAGCGAAGAGACTTGTTTCCTTTGAATAACAGCATTTTAAAAATGTAGATAATCATCAACACTCATCATTCTCCTGCCCTTATCCCACTCTAAGTGGGATCGACACAACATGTTAAAAACATGTGTTATAACACATGTTACATTATTTGGCTAAGTATTTTACGACCGGCCGCCTGCCTGACGTCAACTTACCTTAGATGCCTTTTACGACACCTCGGTAAGAAATGAGAGTGGTCTATGCTACTCAACAAGATATAGTACCCGGCAATAAATAATGCACATCAAGGCTTATAGAGAGAAATCGGCTAGATTCTACTTCATAGAGCATTGTCTCTGTCGCACAGACTGACAAACCCGTGCGTGACAGTGACAGCGCTCTACGAAACCGAACTGGCCGGCTGTTTCGTTGTAAACATCGATGTGCATTATTTAATACCGGGTACTATACCTCACGGCGGGCCAACTTACCATAGTCGTCTTCTACGACTCCTCAGTAAGAAATGAGTCTACTCTAATCAGGCGTATACTACACGGCAATTTAAGGATTTACATAAATAAAATAAAATAAAACTACTTACTTGTAAAATAGTCTCCAGTCATATTGGTTATATCGAATGGCCTTGGTGTCGTGTGTACTAACGCGTTGTGCTTCATAGCTGAGTTATCGTGGGGATGAAATACGTATCTACAAATTTCCCATACACCGGAATCACTATATAAGAAATAACCACCCTTGCTAGGTAGATGTATTCCTGTAACAAAAAAAAGCACTTAAGTAAAGTAAACCATCTTATTAGATGGTCTTTCGCTTTTGAAAAAAGTTTTTATATACATAAATATATATTCATTAAATTAGCTTCGTAAAAATTTTAATCGTAAAAGCTCGCTGTAGTTAGGTCCCCAAGGGGGTCTATGCATCTGGTGCTCCCAATGCATCGATTAGCGGAGGGAGGGGTCACTGTTTAGAGAGATAAAAAGCTTCGTAGAACTTAAAGATTTTCGAAATCGTCTTTGCCATATGTGTTTAATGGATATTTAGAATGCATCGTAACCTTTTTTTAGACTTACTTAAACATCCTGCCCTTATCGCACTCTAAGTGGGGTCGGCACAACATGTTACAAACATGCTGTCATATGATTTGGGTACGTATTTTACGATTGGCCGCCTGCCTGAGTTTAATTTCATGAGATAGTTTAATTTCAGTATATAAATTATAATCACGCTTGGTTGGATATTGAAAAATTTCAAAGCGAACAAGAATGCTCTAAACAATTAGCGTAACCCAGAAATTTGTTAGATATTTCTATCTTCAGCGATCCATCCGGTGGGTGTAATCTACCAGCTAATGAAACATTCAGTTGTTCTGAATGACGCAACAATCTCATATGAGACTATAAATTTTGATAATAATATAGAGAATGTTCTTACTTGTAAACGAAAAGTGAATTATTATATTATGAAGTTGTAAATTAGCCAAAATATATGTTATTCGCACCCTTAATCTATGGTAACGATCTATCTGCGCTGGCGCCAGCTATTTTAACTATGCGACGGGTTTTTATACAACCAAATACGAACTCAATGTCGCTCAAAACAAATTTCATTATTGATTGACACTATATCTAATGTCCTTCAGAATGCTTATAACTGAAGACTTCTAGTCATTTCCGATGCGAATTGTCATCAACTACCTGAACTATTTAGCCAACGATATATATTATAATGAGTCACAATCTTAATGTGAAGCAATTAAATACAAACGACAAATCACTATCAAATGGCGCGTTGTATTATAATTTAGATTATATTGCCAAAATAATTGTATGTATAATATAGATAACACAACTCGATTTAATGATCATGACTTTTAAAGACACCCCTTTACCGATTTGAATAGCTTTGATTTTCTCTTATCTGTATCTCAACCAAGATCTGCCTATTTATGTACGATGTCGTGTAAAACTACATCGGCATCCATCAGGTGAATTAGCAATCAAGAGCTAGCTTGCCAACTTAATTTAATAAAGATATAATTCATATATTCATTATGCAACTATTAGAATGATTAATAAAACGTAATGTACAGAAGACTGTTCATTTATTTTATTAGTAAAAAAAAGAAAAAAAATAAACCGCAACAAATATTTACTATTTTAACGCTATTCACTCACGTCGCTATCTTCAGATTCAGACTCAACATTAATTAAAAATTCAAAATTTCACATTTCAAATCAAATCAAATCAAATCAAATCAAAATAATCTTTATTCAAATAAACAATTTCAGGCACTTTTGAATCGTCAAGCATCAATATGATTAATGAAGCTACAACTGGTTCGGAATGTTGCTCTTACCGAGAAGAACCAGCAAGAAACTCGGCGGTCAATCTTTTAAATATTTTCAATTATACATTATTAAACCGCTGTCTTGTATGAAGCTGAAAGGATTTTCAAATCCAGGCTTTCTTATCAACCAAATAATCTTCAATTTTGTAATATGCTTTACGTATAAGCATATTTTTTACACTTGATTGGAATCTTTCTGTACACTGGTCTAGAATGGATTGAGGAATTTTATTATAGAAGCGAATAGCGAGACCAACAAATGAGTTGCTAACTCTGCTGAGTCGCGACGCAGGTATCGCAAGCTGTTTGTGACCTCTCGTATGTCTATGATATACATCAAATTTTGTTTTATACGTACTTATATTTTTCCGTACAAATAGAATATTACTATATATATATTGTGATGCTACAGTCAGTATGCCTATTTCTTGGAACTTTTCGCGAAGGGACTCACGTTGCTTCATATTATGGATAGCCCGTATGACTCTTTTTTGGGCAACAAAAATCTTTTCTATATCGGCCGCTTTACCCCACAGCATTATTCCATATGACATAATGCTGTGGAAATAAGCAAAATACAAGTCGCGCTGTTTCAACATCGGTTAAATGTCTAATTTTTCTAACAACGTAAGCGGCGGAACTAAGTCTTCCTGCGAGGACAGATATATGGGTGCCCCATTGGAGTTTATCATCCAAAGTGAGCCCCAAAAATTTAGTTGTATTTTCTATCTTTAGTATCTGTTTATTAATCTCTAATTTATGTCTGACCTAATTACGTTTGGTAACACGAATTGCAGACATTTGGTTTTATTTGCATTTAAAAGTAAATTATTTACTGAAAACCAATTTGATATCTGAGATAAAGCACTGTTTACATCGTCAAAATTGTCTTTATCTCGATCTACTTTAAAAATAAAAGAGGTATCATCTGCAAACAACACAATATCACAAATATTTTGAACACAATATGCTAAATCATTTATGTATACTAAAAACATAAAAGGACCAAGGATTGACCCCTGTGGGACACCCATAACATTAAACGATCCAGATGACCTAACATCATTAATGCATACCTTTTGTAATCTATCGCTAAGATAAGAGGAAATAAGACCAAGCGAGTTATCATTTACACCGTAATAACTTAATTTTAAAAGAAGGGTCTTATGCTCAACGCAATCAAACGCCTTAGATAAATCACAAAAAATGCCTATAGCATTTTGTGAGTTCTGCCAAGCTTCAAATATGTGTCTTAAGAGTCTTGCACCTGCATCTGTAGTTGACCAACCCTTAGTAAAACCATATTGCTCTGAATGTAAGAAGTTGTTAAGATTAAAGTAACATACAAGTTGGTCGAGCATAATCTTTTCAAATATTTTACTAAGCGTTGGTAGAACAAAAATAGGTCTATAATTATTTGGATCACTCTTATCACCTGCTTTATAAAGAGGTACTAGCTTACTGTGTTTCATTAAGTTCGGAAAAACACCTGAATCTACTGAATCATTAAAAACTTTATCTAGATATGGCGCAATTATTTCTATAATATTTTTTAATAATTTCACTGACATTCCCCAAAGATCTCCTGTTATCTTATTATTTAAGGTTTTAAAAGTTTTAATTATTTTATATGGGGTAATGTGCTTAAAGTTAAATGAGACGTCGCACTTAGCCACACTTCCTCTTAGCAGACTATGAGCTTCTGTTGGCGATGAATTTAACGATTGAGTAGTTGCTATTGGAATGTTATTAAAGAAATTTTGAAAAACATTTGCCACTTCAATGTCAGAGCTAACAGTGCAATCATTAATTTTAAGATTTATCTGGTTTTGTCGCACTTTATGTCTGCCCGATTCCTTACATATAATATCCCAGGCTGTTTTAATTTTATTGTCAGAATTCCTTATTTTTTGTTTAATATGTAATGACTTGGCTTGAAAACAGACAATTTTAAACAGTTTGGAATATTTTTTGACATAATCAATAAAATCTGAGTTCTGATTGAACTGTTTTTCTGCGTATAAATCGTACAATTTATTTCGGCTTTTAAAAATACCAATAGTGGCCTAATCACTAAACTTTAAGTTTTTCATTAAGTCTTTTTCTTTGATTTTAAAAATATTATTAAATTTTCTATCTATCAAGCAAAAAAGAGCATTAAATAGATCATCTGGATTGCCCTTTATTACATTAAGAGTAGGCATACTGACGAAAATTTCCTTTTCAAATTTTTTAATTTTCTGACTGGTTATCGGTCTGTATTTAATCATTTGTTTTTTATGATGTTTATTATTGGGAACACATATGATTTGTCCACTATGATCAGACTTTAATTTGCTAATGATTGATTTTTCTAAAACATCACAATCACAAAAGATATTATCAAGACCCGTAGCCGTAGTAGCTGTTATTCTCGTGGGGTCTGTAAATATATTATGTAAGTTAAAACATTTAAAAAGATTTAACAATTTTCCACGAATGGAGCTATCTACTAAGATATCCACATTAAAATCACCAATTGCGACACGTATTTTCCCATATATTTCTATCATTCATGTCAATTCGTTCCTTAATTAAAGCAATGGCTTTAATGATGAAATAATGATAGATGTTAAGTTTTGCCCGTTTTTTTTCGCCACATAGTTTTATAAAATTCTCCATATTTTTTTATTAAAGAAAAAAATTATCTAATTATTATTTAAAATAAAAAAATATTTATCCTCTTTTTTATGACATGCTAACTGTACTTTTGACAATAATCGATGCGTGCTCCTACTTTCGTGTCTGTCCGGCAACTGTACATAAGTACACATTTCGTCTGTACATAAGTTTTCTGTGTGTGAGTAAAGACATTGGAGGGGCGTGCACTTTTAGAATGAAAGATCTCTACTATCATATGACCTAACGTAGAAAAATAAATTATTCGTTAAGATTGACAGTTATCACATAATTTTGGAGCAGAAATTTACTTAATATATTCTCACTAAGAGTAAGGAAAGTCAATACACACACACACACACACTAATGAAATAGAACAGATAATATCAATACCAATCAAATTGTCAATTAAATACAACAAGCAACTGATTTTTTAATGAGAAGAAATATATCGAATGAAAGAGGTGGCGATACCTTAGCCGAAGGATATTTTTGTAAAAAAAAAGTGCAAGATTCTATCACAGATATATCAGAAGCGAAAAACAGTATTTTATAAAATATTCACCAGTCCAGTTTTAGTTTTAGTGGCCACTAGCACTATTAATGTGTTTGCCAATCAATACTGGCGCGTTAGTAAACTTTACACACGTCGCCTATGTTTTGCTACTCTTAGTATTTTGTTTGCCTCGACAGTTAAAAACAATGAAACAAGTATATTTTGTTACATTGATGTCTTCAATGTAAAAATGTTAATTTGTAGCATGCGTAAAATTAGTTTAATTTATTTTAAGTAATATGGTTTATTATAACCTGTGTTTTAGGGATATTCTATATATGTTTAAAACTCATAATGTAAATAACATTAAGTAAGGGGTAATAATAAAACTGTGAAGCCATAAGAAATATATGTATTTATAAAAAAATGTGGAATGAATGTGATTTGACAAACTTCCCGGCTTTTGTAGGCTTTTCAAATAAATATAATAAGGGCATATCGAGCATACCATTTCTTCAAAATCTACGTCGAAATATAAATATTTGAGTTAAATTTAATACTAAAAGTGAAGTAAGGCGGTATACAGTTGTACTGTCTATTCATTTATTTTATTTTGGTTTATATATTTTTTTTTAATTATAAATAATCAGCTATGTAACTATCGAACAAAAAAATAATAAAACTTTTGATCCACAAGATCATTACGTAGATAAATCTAAATTAAGTTGGTTTAAGATGAAAGAGTTATTTATCTTAAATAAATTTGGTTATAACGGTTTTAAGTAAACAGTAAACACG
Source organism: Morpho deidamia (assembly GCA_947086505.1). Lineage (NCBI taxonomy): Eukaryota > Metazoa > Arthropoda > Insecta > Lepidoptera > Nymphalidae > Morpho > Morpho deidamia. The sequence continues at coordinate 7,491,754 of CAMTZC010000007.1, read as the reverse complement.
CAAGAATAAAGGTCTGGAGAACAAAAAAACATAATCCTAAGAAACATTACTATCACCTCTAATGAAATAATCTTTAGGAATGACAATAAAACCTATTGCGATTTACTTTGTAATATGCTGAATCAACTACATCAAAGTAAAACTATTCTTAGTTTGGCTACATGTAACTTATTAGTTATACAGCGATGTCATTCAAGATAAATGACATTATTCAATGCATGTGTTGTATTTGGCTAAGATACATTACAAATGTGAATGATGCCAAAGTGAGGTTTATTATCATCAATAATTATCAGCCACATAGGAAGAATATTATAAAAGGCTCGTAACAATACATATCTAAATATACGCCTATGCATTTATTTACGCATTTCTTGTATGGAAACAGAAATAGATCACCGGCCGTCGACCCGAGTGCCATATGCTCATAATTAATAATAAACTTTCATTTGATTTCAGCCTCCGGCGTCGGAGCGTCTCCGAGATTAAATCTACTGGTTAGCGAATGCAGCGTTAGTAACCGATATTAAGAGGTATTATATAATAATATTACTACATCACTGTTAGTGCTTTAGTAATTTATTGGTAAGTTACTATAAATTATTGTGATTGATTTAGTATCAGATAATATCATTACTACGAACGGATTAATGTAATTTGATTAGCAAATTGAATTTATGTTCATGTGTGTACTACAATTTATACCATTAACGATATATTTTGATATATTTCAATAGTTTTGATTCATATCAATGAATCAATTTCTATCGTTTTTTCATATGTGAATAAATGAACTTAGATATTTAAGTAGTCGCTAGTATCTCCTTGGCCTTTTAGTCAATTGTATCGCGTGCAATTGATTTCGCAAACAGATTCTCTACAGAGAATTTTTATAAACAGTCTACATCATTATAGCTATGCTTGCCGCCTAGCCCACGTGGTATCAGTGTAATTAATTGAAATTTTGAACGTAAAAGTAATTATTGTGTGTTAACCATAAGAATAATTTATAGAATTAGGCGTTACACTGCGGCAAAACGACGATGCTTTGCGATTTTGTCGTGGAGTCTATCTCCTGATGATGCTTCGGTTGTGGTGGTAGTGGGTGGAGGTTTGTGCATGTGTTTTTACGATTCCTGCATGTATTGGGTATGAAAAAACAAATAGTACATTATACATTTAGCACTAAATATATTCTTTATTTACTTTATCGCGGATTATAGCAAAATATTTTTTATTATTACTTAACCATAAGAGATAGACATACTGTTCTAAACTTTTTTGTAGTATTTTTATAGATCTACAATTCTCTTCTACATGACTTTATTGTATCTCTGTTGGTTTAAGCGGATATGTGACTAAAGCTAGGTGAATTTTTTTACAACTGCGCGACCTCTTCAGCACAATCTATATACATATCGTAATGCACTATTAACTTACACTTTCCGGATTAATAGTACTACTACCTTTTAGTTAAAAATCCATTCAGTACATTTTGAGAAAATCGATCATACGAGTATACGAACAGCTTTTGGGGACTTTTATATAAAATAATATAGATTCGAAGTTAACTTACCGTTTCCGCCATCAATATGAACCCATTTCTCAGTACAAACTGCCGCAATCCACACAAAAGTGCATAGTCCTACAAGCACAGTGCAAGCAAAAAGAATACGTCTTTCGAGCATCAACGCTTGAAGCAGCGGCCGTCGTTCAGCGCCCACCGAAGAGGCTGTGGACATCTTGTCAGTCTCCATCATTTTGAATCCTGAAACCAAAAAAAGATACTGAAAATACTTGACATTACTGCTCGAATCATTTACTTAGAAGTCTGCAAATTTTGTTTAAATTCTGTATCGTGGTCTTCGAAGTTACGTTAACTGTTTGTGAAAAAATCATAGTGCTTAATTGCATCTATATTTCGAAATTTTCTCTGTTGTTAAGGAAAGTATCGTAAATTGTAATATCTGTAACCTTCCGTATTGTTACGGAAATTGTATTATAAACGATATTTGTCTTCATGCCGAGAAAAGAGTCTTCGCTTAAGTATGGGATAGTAACAGATCTCTCTCTTTTTTACTTCTAGGCACTGGTTGACTGGTTGCCAAATTAGTTGGTTGCTAATTTAGCGAATCGATCATCTGATACTCACAAAAGTTCACAAAATCCAAAAGTCTATAGTCAATCTTCTATAGGATTTGTTTTGCCAACTTACCTCACTGTCACAATGCAATAAGGTATGATATTTATATTTTTTTGTTTAAATACCTCCAAGAGTTTCAAAGATATTCTATATATTCTATAAACCCGAGTTGCTTTGTCACCTAAAACGCGACGCTTTATTTAATTTAGTTTTAGACCAATTTTAATTTAGCATAAATTTTCTTTTCATATATAATATTAGTCATAAAATTCATTAGTTAGTCGCCTAGCTTCTCGGCTAGTTAAACTAATCAATTAAAGTAAAAGTAAATAACGACCTGTTAATATCGCACAGCGGCATAGTTAGAGATCTATGCCTAGGATAATAAGGAAAGTCTTATTTGAAGAGTAGACTTAGAGCACCCTACGGTAAAATTATGCCACTATATGGTAATTTTACAAGAAATTCATTGTAATTTCTTGTAAAATGATAGAATCATAACCTAAGCTTGAGTGAATTTCTATAATATAGAATAAGGTGATCACCAACAAATAATCCAAATAGCAGATATAAGTCTCTTAACGATGAATGACGTCAGTATGAGCTCATGCTAATAAGAATATAGACTAGTCATATTTTAATATATCTATCAAGGGTTGTCAGCTAGTTTAACGGCGTAGAAAATATTTCTTGATATTAGTTATAAAGTTTTCAACACGAATGCCTATTTTTCTTCATATTTTCATACTGTCGCAGTCATCGTCAGTCAGTGTTCAAAACTTTCAAATAAATATCAAAACGCCTCTGATAATATATTTAAATAAGAGAAGGAGTTATTTTAGATGACATTAAATTCTTACAAAAGTAATAATAAAATTATTTTGCTATAATCCGCGATACAGTAAATAGAAAATATATATAGCGCTAAATGTATAGTGGACTATCCGTTTTTGCATACCCGTTACATGCAGGATTCGTAAAAATACATGCACAAACCTCCACCACTGCCACCATAATACACATGCACTACACACGTTCACTATCACAAACTCAACAATCGTTTTGCCCCGCAACCGAAGCATCATCAGGAGATAGACTCCACGACAAAATCGCAAAGGCTTTGCGATTTTTTTACGAATCCTGTATGTATCGGGTATGAAGAAACAGATAGTCCACTATACATTTAGCGCTATATATATTTTCTATTTACTGTATCGCGGATTATAGCAAAATAATTTTATTATTACTTTTGTATTATGGATCTCCGCAAAGTAACGCCTAATTCTAAAAATTAATTAAATTCTTAGACTGATTTTGTGTGTTTTGTTGGATTAGATAATTGGTTTAAGTTTTTTTACTATTCATGCTATGCAAGCTAAATCAGTCAAGCTTTACCTAGATACAGTCCGGAATTTTACTTCAGCGTAAGGATTTTGTAAACCATAACAAGTGTAAAAAAATACTACCACAAAGCATTTATATTTAAAATTAAAACTTTATACACAACTTTCAAATAACACACGAATAGTATACCTACACAAATTACCGTTTAAAATGAAAAATTCATTGGTGACTGTCCGGTGTTTGAATCTCTGATCCTCTTGAGAGAATTATACAGTCTCACCGCTGGGCTATTATTACATGCTATATGTATATCTATAAATGTTATGCTATTAACAGCCCTAAATGTCTCCTGCCATCGAATTATAATAGCCACATAATTGAATCGTTTCCAATACGTTTGGTATTTAAGTAGTTAACGATTATTGTTCATGAAATCTAAGTTAATGTTTCATTTATTACATGCATTATACTAATGCCAAGAAGAAGCATAAGTATATTTAGTACCAATAGAACTATTAAAGAATTACATTAAAATTTACCCTGTACAATAACATCAAAGCTACGAAACATTTCTCGTCAGTATAATCGCCAAATAAATCGAAATAACGTTATAAACCTATTTCTAGTTAACCTTTACGATCGGATTAATTTTGATTACCATTTTCAAAGCAACATATATAAGCCTTATATTACGGACTATTATTATAAAATATTATTACTTACTATTATTTAAAAAAAATGCACTAATAATGCAATCTATATGTCTATATTGTTGTTCAAGCAATTCTGCATCATAGGATGGAACAGAACGTCGAACCGCCGGTTTCAAAAATTCAAAATTTAAATATGACAGATTCGCTAAACAATTTCGCAACATTATATAATAATATAGAATATATAATATCAGAACCAGTTCTTACAATTATTATGCCTTTTTCTACTGGAACGTACCTATTATCAATCAAAGACATATTGTAACTAATAAATCTGATATAGTGTTAGTGGATTGGTTCGCACGTTGCGCAATGATTAATTAATATCGCACATATCAATAGTCTCAGAAGAAGAAGGAAAAATTACCCAAAAAGAAAGATTATGGATTATTGACTCATATTGCCTTCCCCCTCCAATTGTATGTGCTTTTAATTATGTTTTGAGGTAAACCCTGAAGAGGAACGCCAATGATGCGGCCAAACTCAGCCCTGCAGGCCTACCATGAACTCTTATTGCGACTCAATTGAAGGCGTAAACGAGATTGTTTTGCTTTTTCATACCATGACGTCTTAAAGACACACACTTTAAGTCGTTGCCGAATGAGGGTTCGGAATTTGTCCTAAGAACATGTGAGTAATAGGAACAATGTTATCTATAGTTCATATAACGTTATCCTTTTCAAACATTACGACTCCAGTGCAATTCACACTTCATGGTACGAAAAGAAAGCGGTACGCTGTCTTCAATTGAATCGCAATAAGAGTTCATGCTAGGCCTGCAGATTAGGGTGGTCGCTTCTGCTAGTTGTTACTTCCATCGCTTTCCACCTATTTAGAATATATACACAACTTACAATATTGTGAAATAACAGCGAACTAAGATATAAATCATAGAGGCAAAGCGTGAAGAAAATGCTGTGCGACCTGAGATGACGACATCCGCTTTTTGATACCACCACAGTGCTCCGCTTCCTCGTTACAGTAATAGTGGCAGTTAAGCATAATCGTTGTTGTTGTTTCAGTCTAATAGCATAGAGTCTTGTCTAACATTTCCGAAAGCTTTTGGGTAGTTGTTGGATTGTTGTATCAGAAGTAGGATACAGTAGGTAGCGTTACTTGATATCCTACTAATCCTACTTAATATTATAAATGCTAAAGTTTGTGAGTATGGATGGATGTTTGTTACTCTTTCACGAAAAAACTATTGGACGGATTTGGATGAAACTTTACAGTAATATAGGTTATACATCGGAATAACAATGGGCTACAATTTGTAATGATTTTATTTAATACAATATCGTTATATGTCAATAAAGTCGGAAAAATCTGGCCTCTGAGAGTTATCTCGCCGTATGCTGCTTAAACTATTGGAGTTACACAAAAATACTTTAGGGTAGTATTATTTGTCTTAAATAGTTCTAAATGAAAGTCCGCGACAACATATATCTACCTTTTATGTTGGAGCCACTATGACCAAAATAGTGAATGACAAATTATAATTAAAAAAAGATACTATAAGCAATACAACAGAACTAACTACTTTGCTATAATCCGCACGGGTCAAGTGAATGCATGCAAAGCCAATGTGTATGAAGCAGGCAAAATCTACGCACCTTATACATGCAGGACCAGTCACCACATGCACCCCAAGGCGCAATTCACCAGCAACAACGCACACAAAAGCAGCACACACACCCACCACCACAATCTCGACGATCGTTTCGCCCCGAAACCGAAGCATCATCAGGAGGATAGGCTCCACGACAAAAATCGTACTGCGCAAAGATACTATTTTATAATGTACGCTATCGGGGACTTTTATATAGAACTATTCAAAACAACCAATACTACGGTACATCATCTTTGTATAACTCCAATGGTTTAGGCTGCGTACGCCTAGATAGCTCTCAGATGCCAGAATTTTTCAGACTTTATTAACATGTATCGTTATATTACAACAAATCATTACAAATTGTAGCCTATATGCTATTCCGATGTATAATCGATATAACTGTAAAGTTTTATCCAAATCCATCCAAAAGTATTTTCGTGAAAGAGTAACAAACATCCATCCATACTCACAAACTTTCGCATTTATAATATTAGTAGGATTAGCCTTAAAAATATAAAGTGAATCGAGAATGTACATGTAAATTGTGATTTGCTGACAAAGTGAATTGCATATCGTATCTACACATTACTTTGTGGTAGTTCACAAGCGTTTCTATTATCTAGTTATTAATAGAACATTTTTATACGTGAATACTCATTTGATCTCTACAGAGCTCGCTGCGCGCTGCGTTACAATTGACGGTTTCGATTGCTTCACATAGACATGTAGATCTATCAATAGTGGAATAATTGGTTTGTTATAATAGTAACAATGGTGCTCTATAGTCTATAGTGGTGTTATAATAAATAATGGGTCCAAGTCGGATATTTACATCGTCGGCGTAACTGGACCATAGGACAACGTCGCCGTGCGGCAAATCGTTGTAATCGGATATGTTGCCGCCGGCCCTTAGGAATAGTTATTTAATTTGAATTTTGAAGACATTCTTTCCTTAGCATCAAGCTAGGAAAGACGCTTTTTAGTTTGTAATTCTTATATAGAAAATAGAAACATTCTGTCCTTACTCCTTAGCATCGAGCTAGGATAGATGCTTTTTAGTTTGTAATTTTTATATACAAAATAAAATAGTTTTAGTAATTTTGGGTTTTCTTGAGTCCTCCGACAGCGACTTCTGTAATTGGTTTATCAATGAAGTTTAATACAGGTCTATCTATAATAGCATACATAAAAAAAGCTCATTTTATTCTAATATTTTTGTTTTTCATTTTTTTATCAAAATTTGTTTGAATCAAACATCATATGTTGTCATATATATATCATAACATCATATGGGGTAATATGTTTAAAATTAAAGACAACGCCACATACAGTGACGCTCTTTTGTAAAAGATTAAGTGCTATTGTTGGCGAGGAATTAATATACTTAGTAGTAGTAATTGGTATGTCTCGAAAAAAACTTTCAAATGTGCGGGCTACTTCTAAATTGGAAGTAATAATTTTGTTACCGATGCTAAGTTCAAGATTATCATTGTAATTGTGTTGAATTTTATTTTTACCAATTTCATCATTTAAAATATTCCACGTCGCTTTTATTTTATTTTCAGAAGTAGCGATCTTCCTTTTTATATATAAAGACTTTGCTTGTAAGCAAACAGTTTTAAATAATTTTGAATATTTTTTTACATAATCGGTGAATATGGGGGTTCGATTGAACTGTTTTTGTGCATACAAGTCAAACAAGTTATTCCTGCTTTTGTAAATGCCAACTGTTGCCCAGTCACTGAACTTTAGATTTGGTGATATTTTTTTTTCCACAACTTTAAAGACACGGTTAAATTCAAGGTTAATGAAGCTAAAGAGAGAATTATAAAGTTCGTCCGGATCATTCTGTGCAGCATTAATTGTGGGTAGTTTAGCTAAGATATTATCTTTAAAGGTATTAATTTTTTTAGTAGTAACAGGTCTTAATTGATTTATTTTCTTAAGCCTTTGTTCAAAGCCAGGAACTGATATTTTCTGTCCACTATGATCTGATCTTAAGCTATTATTTATAATTGATTTAAGTAAGATTTTGCAATTGCAAAATATGTTATCAAGGCAAGTAGCTGAAGTTGCAGTTATTCTAGTAGGTTCATTAAAAACATTATCCAGGTAAAAACACCTGAATAGGTTAAGTAATTTACATCTTTTAGCACTCTTCACCAAAATGTCTACATTGAAATCACCGCAAATTAAGATTTTTTTAGATGATTTACTTATCTTCTTAAGTACTTCCTCCATAACTTCTTCAAATACATTAAAATCGCCTGAGGGCGGCCGGTAAACGCAAACAACTAGATATTGCTCCAGCTCAACACTAGACAGCTCAACAGTGTGTTCTACAGAGAGACCCAAAATGTCATTCCTTTTTTTATAATGTATATTGTCCCGTACTAATATAAGAGAACCCCCACGGTTCGCGGTCTTTCTGGAGAAAGCACTGGATACTGCATAATCGTTAATATTTAACAATAATTGCGAACTATTAAGCCAGTGCTCAGTTATGCACATAACATTAATGTTAAATTTTTTTAAAAATAATTCTAATTCGAATTCCTTGCCAGATAATCCTTGTAAGTTCTGGTGTACTAAATTCATTTGACAAGGCTTATCTGTTGTCCTTATTTCTAGTTTAAACTAGTATTATCACAACCAACTCAGCTCAGCGTATGTCCTGGGTGTATATCCAAGGCGCTGATTTTCAGCAGTACCCACGTTGGCAAAATGCTTATGCGCTATTGACGTTTAATCATCATACTCCTGCCCTTATCCCACTCTAAGTGGGGTCAGCATAACATGTTATAAACAAGTTGTCAAATGATTTGGCTACGTATTTTACGACTGGCCGCTTGCCTGATGTCAACTCGCCTTAGTCGCCTTTTATGACGCCTCGGTATGAAATAAGAGGTGTCTAATATACTCAGCCTGATACCATACGGCGGCGCTATTGACGTTTAATATCTAGATATAAATGTAACTTAATTCTTATCTTAAAATTTGACAGTGATTCAGGTTCGATTCCTGGTTTCGTAAAATACTAACGTACGCAACAGTATTTCTCCGAAGACAGGAAACTTTAAACTGACGCCGTATATTTAACTATACCCAGTACAGAACTGTGTAGTAATAAAATATCATCTGGGTCTTGAACGCGTTTACGATCTAATGATAACGATGCTCTCCTGTTTGAATAAATAATTATCCAAGTTTATTTTAGTTTTTATTAGTGCATTTATATTACAGTTAATGGAAAAAAACCGCCAAGTTTACATTTCGGTACACACTGCGAAAACAAATTGACTTAAAGAATTAAGGATACAGTAAAAACATTCTACGAAACAAAATGAGCGTAAAGCTATTCCCAGCATCTTTCATGATATTAAAATACTCTTATATTTACTACAAGTATCATAGGTTATAATGCAACTTACATGGCTCGGCTAGATTTGTACGATCGTCATTTTAACAAACAGCCCCTGCCTCCCTGTTTTAATTATATAAATATAATAATAATAATAACGACGAAACTTGAGTAGCGCATAGTATATATTAGTGTATATTATCCTCCTGTCCTTATCCTACTCTATGTGAGGTCGGCAAAACATGTTGCCACATGATTTGGCTACGTGTTTTACGACCGGCCGCCTGCCTGACCTCAACTTACCTTAGTCGTATTTTACGAACCCTCGGCAAGTCAACTTACCTTAGTCGCCTTTTACGACCCCTTGGTAAGAAATGAGGATAATCTATTCTACTCAACTGGATACCACACGGTGGTACATCTTATTGTATACTGCATACTAATTATGTTCATCCGATCCTATATGCTGGAATGCTATTTAGGTATGTAACATTCGATAGTATTTAGGTATGAAAATGTTTTCGATTGAAATTTTTTCTATAAGCAAAATAACAATACGCAATATGGAAAATCTATATTTGTAATTCATGATTTATAAAAACTTATTAAGAATGCCAAACATCAATTTGATCCCTATCTATGGACTATTCTATTCTATGGACACACACAAATCTGATAATGTGCAATATTATATACAAAGAGGACAAATTGTTCAAATAAACGGTTCATACAAATATCACAATAAATCAAAACTACTGCACCAATATTCGAAAAATGATCTCTCTTCCACCAACGTTCCTCCACGGTCAACCAAGCTTTGTATTCTTGGCGTGAAGGTAAAATCCTGACAATGTTTCATTTAATAGACGGAAAGTATGTGTATATTTGTGCCATTCTGATGTAATGAGGCGAGTAAGAAAATGGAATCTACTTTATTCTCTATGTTTAAGAATTGATATTGTATAATAATGTGTGGTGTTAAGATTCCGTGATGAGACCCACGTCCAGCAATGCCCGTCAATTGGTTGACGAAGAAGAAGTAGAGTTATAATTAAAAAGCATATGTGCGTTCACCTCTACATACATTTTTATTTTAGTGCCGCTTTTAACATAATAATTTAATTATCCCCTTTGTATAATTAAATTCCTCGCGCCTTATAAACGCCTTAATAAACACAACAGGAATTAATAAAAAGCCAGATACCGGGTTTATTGTAAGTCCAAGAAATGAAAGGCCGCCGTCTGGACGCATGGCGACATTCTAGGTGGCGTCGTATTTACTTTATACCAAGATTAACCTTTGTACTTTACCTCTATGTTTTAATGAAAGCATTTTTTTTAAAGACAAATAAAATTAAAAACAGTATATGTGTATAAATATAGGAAGAAATTATCTCATTTTAAACAAATTATTTGAAAAACTGAATGGAAATTGATTTTTCAATCAAAATTTTTTGCAATTGAATTTGATATTTCAGATCCAATAGATAAATAATCATAGGACATACTTCGAAATTGAAGAAAGTTATACAAAAAATGATAGAAATGTTGAATAGATGAGTTGAGGAATAGGTTTTTATTAGCTTTAGTATGTTTTATAATTTTTATGGCAGTAATTTTAAAAATTTAATCGTCCTAAAAGGATAATGTAGATCTATGAGATTTTTACATATATTGATAATAATCAAAGTAACCTTCATAAAAATTGATTATATTACGAATTCATTCTAATAAGTCAGATGTTATTATAATATAGTATAATAATCTATGTAGGGTTCAGAAGAGATCGATATACCGAAAAATAAAAATAGAAAAATATAAAGGAGAAAGAAAAGAGGCATTCAATCTTTTAAGATAAATATTACATATTTAAAATTTTAACTTGTAAAATAGCTTCTCACATTGTACGATATGTAAAATGTATAAAAAAGACCTGTTTCTTATAGGATTTTAAGATCTTTAAGTCATATCTGTACCTGGACTACCTAATACTTATAATATTTATACCCAATTCTTTAATCCAAATTAATAATATGAGGCTATCGTTTCACGTGTTCCTTCCCCGACGGGACGAAGTGGCGTCGGGACGCCTGGCGACATCCAAACGACGCCGGGTCTTGTTCACACAAGACTTCCTTCAATATTAAATAGAACGGCCTTAATGCTTTCTCATAACAAGGGCTGGCTGTAATTATGCGTGTAATTAAATCAACTTAATGAGTTAAAATAAAAATGAAGTGAAAAACATCTTACATATTAATATTTTCTTTGAAATTAATTGTTTCGATATTTTAAGGTAGAAAACTATTGGTGAATATAATATAATTATAATACTGACAAAGCGCAGTCCCGATATCGTAAGATAAGTGCGAAATATTACAAAATATAAATATATAAATATATAAATATATGGGACATTTACACACACGGTCATCCGTCCCCAAAGTAAGTAACTTAATACTTGTGTTATGGGTGCCGGACAACTGGTAGATATACTACATATATAAGTTTAAATACATACTTAAATACAAATACACACCCAGGCTCGAAGAACCAACAATTTGTTTATAGAAAATGTTGGCCCTCGGCGGGAATCGAACCCGTGACCTGCAGAGCTGAAGGCAGGGTCACTACCCACAACGCCAACGGGCCAGTCGAATTATACACCTAAATAAGCTGAATCCGGCTGAGTTACTACTCAGCCGGATTGGTATTGGACCACCCTCATTTCTTACCGAGGTGTCGTAAAAGGCGACTAAGGTAAGTCGACCCGCCGTGTGGTATCCGGCTGAGTAGAATAGATCGCCCTAATTTCTTATCGAGGTGTCGTAAAACCCGATTAAGGTGACGTCGAGCAGGCGGCCGGTCGTAAAATACATAGCCAAACAATGTGACAACATGTTTGCAACATGTTGTGCCGACCCCACTTATAGTTGGATAAGGGCAGGATGATGATGATGATCGTACTAAATTTTGTAAAAAAATAATGATATCAGTTATTTTATACAATTCACTTTAGGTAAGTGATTAGCACTAATTAAACTTAAAGGTAAAGCGGTCTGTCTAGCTTAGACCGGCAAACGCTTGAGATATCGAGCAAAGGTTTAATGTCCTAAGTTGGCATAACTTTGATGGCCGATATTTGACGTTCTCTTTAATAATAACTTGCCTTACTACGATGCTTTAGTGAACATGATTTACTGTCGGTTTTGGTTATTATCGCTAATAGTATCATTAAGAAAGGTTTAATCTAACCCTTTGCCTCTTGTGGGCAAAGGGTTTGCGGTCGCCAGATGGCCAGTGCTCCGTATAAAAGCAGTTACCCGTACAAACTCATATGACAACAATAATGAACAGTCTTTGGTTGTGATACCAAAAACTCGGTTAAAGGTACTTTGATGTTAATACTATATTGGACATAAATTTTCTACCTTTTTATGTAAAAATTGTGAGTATGAAAGTAGTGAAACGATCTTTGTTTATTAAAGTTCTACCTCAATTATTATTCAATCTTATATATAAAATTATCTTGTCAGACGTGTAACTATACGCCTTCGAAACGGCTTGACCAATTTCTATGAAATTTTATAATCGCAGCACAAATATTATATTCAAAACAATTGAAGCACGGATTTTACTTGAGAAATAAGTAAGTTATTACTTGTGATCTATGTTTGCGTGTTTATATGAGAAGTGCTGATGTCAACTATTCCGCCGTGTGGTATCCGGCTGAGTAGAATAGACCACCTTCATTTCTTACCGAGGTGTAATAAAAGGCGACTCAGGTAAGTTGACGTCAGGCAGGCGGCCGGTCGTAAAATATGTAGCCAAATCATTTGAACACAATAAAATACTGCTAGAAATGTTTTTTGACATCAGATATGACAAATTTTTTAAGCGTAATAATGTTACTATATTAATAACACGGATGGACGCATTGCACAATCACTGATATGATCAGGTGATATGTAGCTGATAACAGGTAGCCACTGGATTTATCGTATTGTCAATAAACGCTCTCTAAATCCAAAGAGATATGACACGTTTATGATTTATACGATAATATTTGCGTTCCACAGTTCCACGTACGGTGCAAAGGTTGCGTAAAAAGTACCTACTAGTTACAAGGATAAAATGATGGTTTTATGTAAAAACATGTTTTTTTTCTAGTAATAAATAATAATAAATATATGTGACACTTACACACACGTCACTTACGTCCGTCCCCAAGGTACGAATGAATTCAGTTACTGTTTATATGTAAAACTAATAAGGTCTCGACACCACTGTCAAGTGACCTATATTCCTATTATTAAGTATTAACAACGAAGACCTAGAATCGAACCCTACGAAACAATTCATCAAGAAACACGATCTACACAATATTCAAAATCAACCCTCTGAATCTTTCCCGCATACTTACGTATTCGGAAAAAGCAACTCTATAACGCATCTGAAAACACTACTAACGCCATCTATCCTTATAGGAAACAACTTCCACAGTAACAAGAACTACTTAAATAATAACTTAACATAAATAAAGAAAATAAAACTTCCAACCTTCTTTATACATTTACCGCTGTTATTCTATACCGATTAGTAATTTTTATATTTCACTTCAGTTATATACTAGTGATTCACTGTTAATGTTTAAAATGGTTATAGTATAATTGTTAATGTTGTCTTCTAAAAATAATGTGTCTTCTTTCAACTGTCTTATTTTCATTGTTTCTAGAACGTTTATTATATTAAATTAGTAAAGTAAAGCACCGGCCTGTTACTATCCCACTGTTGGGCATAGGCACCCTGTCCCATTTTTTGGAGAGAAGGGTTATCACGGCCTACCATGCTTTTTTGTGATAGATTAAATAACATTATTTAAACTAGTTGGTAGTTAGAACTTGGACACGAGTTTCATATTCTATCTAGCTGATTTTAAATTATTTTATTACCTGAAGGCGATGTGGCTTCGTTACAAAAGTAAATATTGCAAAATAATGATTTGTTTTGACAGCAACTGATGTCCGACGAGCTAGGTATCTGCTATTGATATTTTGGTGGGTATATTTTTGGCTATCTAAATTGCCATGAATAATATTAATATTTCCACCGAATTAAAGAACTTTACAAATTAATCTCGAAGCTATGATTATCATCATTAATATCCGGTAATCTTCTTTCCGTAAGAGCTTATGCATTTCTAAAAGAATAACAGGATTCATATTGAAGTCTTCTCTAATAAAGTTAGAGTATCAGATCGTTGTTAATGACCTAAAATATGCATTGAAAAAGATTTTAAAACAGTCAATTTTAATATAATGTACCCAGTATTTCATATTTCATTTCATATCGTTTTTCTATAAGTAGAACTAAACGTTTAGCGGATTCGGAGTTACTAATGTCCGATATTAATAGAAAGATCAATAGTGTTAAATATTACTTTTAAATGCTGAATTTACAAGCACTTAGTTTTATTTTTAGCCTATCAGCGGCAGTTTTTAGGGCATGCTTCCAATATGTGTAGCGTAAACACAAAGGCATGAAGTTCACGGTGTTGAAAGACTTATTGTGTATGTATTTTCGATTGTGGTTGCTTTGTTACAAATGCCCGTTGGACCAAAGAAACTTTTTGTTTGTAAACCTGTAGTCATGGAGACCCGCATACTGTCTTGTTTGATTAAATGCTCACCTTCACATTTACCGCATGTGCATACTATATTTACACGGTGCTGTATAAAATAAATTTTGTAAAGACTTTTACACCGACCGAGTTTTTTAGGCACAGAATTTACACTTTATTTACATACGTAAGCTGTGATAGCCCAGCGTTGAGACCGCACAACTCTTTCGAGTGAGCCAAGAGTTGATACCAAAGAGTTTTTTTGTTAAAATTTAAGTATTTAATTGATATTTGCAATTTATCGCACGCTTTTCGGTGAAGACAGAACATCATGAGGAAACCTGCACATCTCTAGAGAAGTCTGGTGATATTTGTATCCTACCAATGCGCATTGAAGCAGCGTGGTAGGTCTTAGCTCCAACCCTTCTCTCTTAAAACGGAGTGGCCTATACTCAGCAGTGTGATAATATCAGGCCGTTACTTTCCTTTTTTTAGATACGTGGACATATGGGATCAGTTGTCTTTTTCTTTCTGCGGCGCTGTATTTAATTACGAGAGTTCAAATGAAAATTATGCTTTGTACAATTTTCCTGCTCGTTATATGATTTTCAAACGATCTTACCTTATATTAAATTAAAATTTAAAGCTTAAAGCCCATTAAAATGATTGAGAATCACCATAATAAAGAAAAGTTTCATATATAATATCTTAAAGTCTATGACCATATCACCTTTAATTCCGAAGCTAAAGTTCGAGAAAGCCTTTGTTACGGAAATATGGCTAGTATCATAGCGCAGTTATAGTATAAGTTTGCTATAAGTTTTTACTTACATTAGATAAAGGCTAAAGGAATTGCAACATAACTGTTAACTGACTCAATTAATACTTTCACCTATATTTTCTCAGTGGGTGATGGAGTACGCTATAACAGTAAAGAAATAAGGAGATCTAAAAGAAATTAAAAGTGGTATAGTTGAAGCGCACAGTTAAAAGGACTGATAGACGTTAGGGATCCAAATTATTGGTATGGAACCGAATGATACCCGCTCCCCCTTATATTGGTAGACTACTTAAATAATTGCAGAGAGCCGCTAAAGTCATATCGAGTATCATCATGTAGCGTAGATCTCTTGAAAAGACCTATCAAACATTAGACCTTTGAAAAAATAAAAAGAAGAAGATCTGTTATCTGCCTTATTGATTTATCGTCTGGTACTAAGGTAAATGAGCTTATGGAAAATATAATATATGGGACACTTATACAACCGGTCGTCCATCCCCAAAGTAAGTAACCTAATACTTGTATTATGGGTGACGGACAACTGGTAAATATACTACATATATAATTTTAAATACATACTTTAATACAAATAAACACCCAGGCTCGAAGAACCAACAAATCTTTTATAGAAAATGTTGGCCCTCTGCTGGAATCGAGCCCGCGACCCGCGGAGCTGAATACGGATACAGATATACGGCAGCCCTAAAAGTTTAAGTTTATGTCCCTTACTCTACTTGATTATACTCGTAGATTGAAATAGATAGAAGACAGGTCGAGTAACCGATATAATTCACTACGAGTTTGATATTAATGACATAGAAGGCGACAAAACAAACAAACAAAAATATTTATTTCATATCAATAAATCGTTTAAAAAAATACAGATTGAGACCTTCTAGTAACCATATTAAATACTTGTGTCAGAAGGTCTCGCTCTTCCATAACACAGATAAGTATATAATAATTATGAAAAAGGTAACTAAATTTATAGCGTAAAGTAACATAACAATATAGAATCGCTTTTAAATTACAGCGTATGTGTGTGTGGGTGTATTGTTTGTGTGCCTGTGTGTGTGTGTGTGTTGTGTGTATGGGTATGTGTGTATGTTGTTGTGGACTGTGTATGTGTGTGTTTAAGATATATATTGTAATTGGATATATATATATATTTTTATTAATTATGTTGTATAGGTGTGACGCTTGTTTATTGTACTGACGGCCAGCAAAAGCTGTTTTAGTTTTAATAAAGGCAGTAACATTCTTTATTAATAATTAAATTCTACTAATTAAAGTCTAAATAATCGTGTCATAGCAATGCTGTATTTAATTTGAAACCTTATGTTTTCTTAATTATTTAAATATACACCTATGCTATCATGAAATAATGAAATTAACTAGGTATATTTGGAAAATTAAAACTCTAGGTTCTTAGTAAAATATTTTTTACTTGCCTAGGTAGAGTGCTTGGATGCAAGGATGAAAGAGTACGAAAAATGGTATTATCATAATATATTTATAGGAACATAATACCATTTTGGATTGCCTCTACGGGTGACAAGAGCGCTTCGACCCGGAAACGCTGCCAGCATTCTTGGGACCATTCCGTGATTTGTATAGATAGTACGTAATATGTAGCGTGTAAGTAAATTAAGATAAACATGAATTGTACATTTTTGTTGTAAATCAAAAAAAAATATTTATTTTTACCATTGTAATATCAGTAGGATATAAATCCTACTGATATTATAAATATAGATTATGTAGACGTAAAGCCACTAGAGCTTTATAGGTTAAGTGGAGTATTTTCGATTTTGATGGAATCTGGGGACCTTACACGTTGAAGAGAAACTCATAAACTCGTCAATCACTCAACAAGTCCACAGAAAAAATCATAGCTTAAAATGAAAGGAAATTTTCAAATCCAATCAGATGAGATAGCAGACTACATGAATACCAAATATACAGAAAAACAGAAAAATAATATAACAGAAAAAGGATAACCGCATATTCTCAAGCTGAATTCTACAACAGGTTGACTAACTCTTTTTACAAACAATGTCTTTTATCCAGGCTTTAATATTAAAGAGTGACTGATTTCCCTTAGAACAATTATAGCAAATACTTTATACCTCAGATTAACAGTTCTAACCGGATGTCGAAATATTAGGTCCTTACATATGAAATTGGCGTTTTGTCGTACTGGCCACTTTGATCTCAAATATTACCTTTATGGTTAGGAATTCCAAATTCAAATTCATACAGCTATTTACTCATGCATTTGTGTTTCAAACCCCCTAATTCATTTGTATTTTCTTCTTATGTTTTTTTACTTTGTGTCACTCTGTTTACAAAATGGAAAACATGAAATATCGCGTTATTTACGAGTATGAGTTCCACTGTGGCACCAGTGCTGCAGAAACGGCTCGAAGGATTAATGACGTGTATGGTGACGGTGTCGCAAAAGAAAACACAGTGCGTTTTTGGTTCCAACGTTTTCGTTCTGGAAATTTCGACCTGCAGAACAAGCCTCGTGGACGGCCGGAGACCAAAGTTGATAATGAAGAATTGAAGGCTATTGTGGAAGCGGATCCATCGCAAACCACGTCCGAGTTAGCTGCAGGCTCCGGTGTTAGTGATAAAACTATTCTAATCCACTTGAAGCAAATTGGGAAGGTGAAAAAGCTTGAAAGGTGGGTACCTCATGAATTGAGTGAAGCAAACCGACAAACGCGCGTCGACTGCTGCGTTATGTTACTCAACCGGCACAATAATGAAGGAATTTTAAATCGAATCATTACCTGTGATGAAAAGTGGATCCTCTACAATAATCGGAAGCGCTCATCGCAATGGTTGAACCCTGGCGAACCAGCCAAATCCTGCCCTAAGCGAAAATTGACTAAAAAAAAGTTGCTTGTAAGTGTTTGGTGGACTAGTGCCGGTCTCGTTCACTACAGCTTTCTTAAATCTGGCCAGACGATTACGGCAGATATCTATTGTCAGCAACTGCAAACCATGATGGAAAAGCTAGCTGCTAAACAACCGAGGCTGGTCAATCGCTCTAGGCCACTGCTGCTTCAGGACAACGCTAGACCACACACTGCACAACAGACGGCTACCAAATCAGAGGAGCTTCAATTAGAATGTCTTAGACATCCAATGTACTCTCCGGACCTTGCTCCAACAGATTACCATTTTTTCGCAATTTAGATAACTACTTGCAAGGAAAAAAATTCAACTCCGATGGGGCAGTCCAAACCGCCTTCAAAGATTTTATTGATTCCCGCCCGAATGGTTTTTTTAGTAAGGGGATCAATGAACTACCTATGAGATGGCAAAAGTGCATACATAGCAATGGTACATACTTTGATTAATTAAATATATTTCATTTAAAAAAAAAAGACTTTATGTTCCTCCCATAGAAAACGCCAATTTCATATGTAAGGATCTAATATACCGTGACTGTATCGCGATCTCAGAGGTATAAAAAATATCAAAATAATTGTGGTATAGAACCTCCAAATATCATCCAATCACAAACTTACATCTCTAGTATAATAACGTAATCACCTGATATTTGTTCCCAACAATTTCGGATGACTCTGATTTCCGTACGTTAACCAAAATACTATAATTATAGTCCGATTTATGACTTTCGGGAACCCTAAATAACAAATGCTTTGAAATACTAGCAAAACAGACAATACTAACTTTAAATATAGATAACAATTTACAAACGGGGATTCTGTTTTTATTTTGAAATCGCTTAAAGAATCTTATGGTATAAAATATAAAACTTTGAGATCCACAGTTCTTTAAGTGATTAACAAAAGAATATCTATAGTATTAATATATATAGACAAATATATAGACATGTTTTTTAAAACATTAACAGTTAAGAAGTATAAAACTGTGTATACTAATTTCTGTTACAATTAGTCGCAATTTAATCATTTGTATAATAATAATAATAATAATATTGTATTGATAATAATTATTGTATTTAGTCTAGTGTATTAGAAAGTTCATTAGCCTCAACTTGGGGGGATATTAAAAAAAGGATAGGGTAATTCATTTCTGCGGAATTCCGGTGTGACGAAAAGTAATTAATATAAAAGTAATTCGCGTAATAAAGTGTTTTAATATATTATTGAAAACCTTTATAAGTATTTTAATATAATGGATATGTAAGTGGACATTTTCAGCACCTTTTCTTAGATACATTGTGACATTCACTATGTATACAAGTTGTGTACAAGTGTGTGTAAGTAAGTAAATTATGTCATTATATCTAATTCGAGGTACGAATAGTGTTAAAACATTTTAATTGGATTTACAACTAGTCATAAATGAACTGGGAACATGATTTTTTACTAGGAAATACACACATTTGCTTTACAATTAACGCATTTAAAGACTAAAATTACTTTTTATTAGCTCGTAAACGGTTTCAATATTATTACACATAAAATAATATATCATAGTATTTCCAATTTATTTAACTTTTGACATATACACGCTTATGGAGTTCCGTAATTATTACATTAAAAACCACAGTAAATTAATGCAATGCATTATGTGCATTTTGTTTTTCTTCTAATAGTGACGTTACGTGCTAATCATTGATACTTATTGAGCCGAGTTAATTTGAATAGGATTATTTAATTTTAACCATTATTTCGTTTCGATTGATATAAACTGACCATTACTTTGTTGGATATTCTATGAGTTATAAGGTTTATATTGTTAAGTAATAAATACTTCTTAAATTATTTCATTGTTGTCATGTTTTCTTTATTTTTTTAATCTATTATACTATCTTTTTATTTATTATAAACAATATATTTATATAAAACAATAGAAATCGTTAATTAAAAAGGGAATATCAATATGATGAATAGATTACAACTTCTATGTAAATCAAATCGATCGTTTTTAGAAATCGAATCTGACTTGCGATTTGAACATCACTAGCTTAGCTGTCAAAAGTTAAAAAAATTATCGGAAAGAGTATAGACAAATTTTAAAGCACCAAGACAATAATAACAACTGCAACCTGACCTGTCGATATCTTTGAGAGTTGTAAACCTGAACACTATCACGAAAAATCAAATACTCCCAGCATTTTTCACGGAAAAATGGGTTTCAGGCCACGACTGAACACTTAATTACATTGCTATCGTCACTTGTGAGCACTTGGAAGTTCGAGCAATTATTGTTTCGTTACGAAACACGTGTCGGGTAAAGAGACGTGCGCCCAGAGCTGTCGAGACGCCCAACTAACGTGACCGACTGTTCTCGGGCGGGAAAGCTCCCACGTGGCTTCTTACACAGTTCCGTACGAGGCTGCGCGCGCCTGTTACCGGGTTACATCTACACAAATCCCACTCCGGCGATTTCTTGCATCTTGCTCTATTTTAATCGAACTTCTGGTATGCTGCTGTTTCCGTCTCTTTTACACAAAATTTTTGAGTTTTAATAAATTTTAAGCTTTTGCATCTATCGATATGCTGTATAGTATTTTTATACAAATAATTACAGATTTGAATGATTTATAGAAGCAGGCGTTACTTTGCGGAATTCCATATTACAAGCAATATAACAGAACTAACTACTTTGCTATAATCCGCACCGGTTAAGCGAATGCATGCAAAGCCAATGTGTATGAAGCAGGCAAAATCTACGCACCTTATACATGCAGGACCAGCCACCACATGCACCCCAAGGCGCAATTCACCAGCAACAACGAACACAAAAGCAGCACACACACCCACCACCACAATCTCGACGATCGTTTCGCCCCGAAACCGAAGCATCATCAGGAGGATAGGCTTCACGACAAAAATCGTACTGCGCCGCGCTACCCATACAAGCAGTCTTAAATAGTTCAACTCCCACCAATACCCTCCCCTCCGAACACATGTAGCAAAACGGAATTAGATACATTTACTTGCTCGTTAATTAAGTGACCATTGTTATTTTTTATTATCTCAAGTTGCTCTAACGTATTGAGTCGGAGTCCCTTATCACAAGTGTGGAGAATATGAAATGAATGGTCATTAGGCAATTTATGACCGCTTTCTAGCAAATGTTTTGCAAAATTAGAATTTTGTGGTTTATTATTCGTAAACGCAATTACAGATTTCTATCTATTATTATTTGATTGTACATTTTATATATTATAACTAGCTATCCAGCCACGTTGCTGTGGCTTAGTTTAGTTTCGAATTGCCTTCGAAACGGCAACAGTAAAAAAAATGCTACGATCGCCACCAAACTTTACAGGATCATCCACTAGGTCATACTAAAGATCGTCTGAAAATTTCAGTGAAATAGATCCAGCCATTTCGGAGTCTATAAAGGCAATTCATTTCTTATATATATTTTTATAAGTACATAAGAACATTTTACCGAATTAGGCACAAAGCAAAATAACTTTAATTGTATCTTTCAGTTATAATTAATTACCGTTATGAATTATGAGCCTAAAAATCGAAATTCAATAATTATTAAATAGGGGGAAATCTATTGATAAAAAAATTATTAATAAATTTCCCCCTATATAAATAGTAAATAATCAACATGCTTTATTTCGTGATAATAAGCTGTTGTGAATCTTTGAATTTGCAATGTTCACTAATTTTTAATTAAATATTTTACTTTACTAATACTTTCTCAAATTTAACTGGCTATTTCTCAAAATACATTCTGCTTAGGAAATGCACATTTTTTTAAATTTAAAAGCATAAATTTTGTTTATAGATACTGCTAGGAAAAGTAGTTCTAACTGTCCAACGATAAATCTGAATTCATTTAAAAGTAAGACGTTCTACGCAACATCTTTCAGTTTTGTCTTCTGTTTGAGTGATAATTTGTTTTATTAGAAATAAATGATATATACCAATATCTCATAAGAAATATATTTCTTGAATCTTTTTTTCAAGCACCAATAAAATGTTTGGGCAAGTATTTCATTGTGTATTTACAACTATCATAATACTTAGTCTAAGTTTATTTAGGGATTAAAAAAATGGCAGTTGGATTCCCGATTTGTATACGGTTTTACTAAAAGCGATGAAATTAAAATCGTATTTAAAAGGACGTGATGATATTTCATACACATTTATTTCTATAACCATGATTAAACATTAAATTAAGGATATTCGTGTTGGAATATTATTGGGTTTTACTACATAAAAATTAATATTTATTGTTTTTGTTGGTATGTACCAAATATATTACACCGTTATCACATTTCTTACTATTTTTATTTATCTAACAGCGGTAGCTATCAATATTCTATTTCTTATGAATAAGATATGAGTCGGGAGCACAGGGCATCGTAGCTTCTGTAGAGCCACCGTCAAGCTGTACACACCGTATCTTATAATTTGACGAACGGAGTAGGAAAGGGTGGCATTCTTCAGATTGCACTGAATAGTGTTAGTGCCCTAATTTCCTGTGGTATCCGACTGGATAGAATAGACCACCCTCATTTCTTACTGAGGTGTCGTAAAAGCGACTAAGCTAAGTTGACCCACCGTGTGGTATCCGGTTGAGTATAATAGACCATCCTCCTTCTTACCGAGGTGTCGTAAAATACGACTTAGGTAAGTTGACGACAGGCACGCGGCCGGTAGTAAAATACGTATCCGAATCATGTGACACCATGTTTTTATCATGTTGTGCTGTACAAGAGGATCATGATGGCCCTAATTTCTATTATGTTATATTCTTAATAAAGTCATTTTATATTTTGGTATTTATTACAGGGCAAACGAAGAACCGCCCTTAACTAGTTTAGAGAAGGCGAGATTATTCCTTGCGATACATTGGCGGGGCGTTATTTGCTTTTTTGTGCCTATAATTTTTATTTTCATATTAACGCCTTTCCCTCCTAAGGTAACCGCATGTTTTTTATCATACACATTTATTTTATTTATTTTAAAACTAACAAGTTAATAACTATTCAGCACAAGCAGTAACCGTGACATCTGTCACGTTAACAAATTGTCAAAATGCTCTCAACTAGGTACTATATTTTATTTTCTTGATCCCGGGAGAGACGGGATTTTTATAAGAAGCTTTTACTCAACTATAGTAAAGTGGAATTTTGCAAACTAAATTTGACTCACTTTCCGGGCTCCGATTGAGCTGAAATTGTATTTACTGGTCCAATCCCAATGACAATGCATGTTCATGATACGCATGACCTGATGTTGCTGCCAGGATTGGCTCCAGACGAGCACCTCAACTCTAAATAGTAGGGACATGTAATTCGTTAAAAAGATTTTTTCCCTTGACTTGTTTTCTCTATATGTATAAATAAATAAATATATGGGACACTTACACACACGCTAGTCCGACCCCAAAGTAAGTAACTTAATACTTGTATTATGGGTGACGAACAACTGGTAGATATCCTACATATATGATTTTTTAATACATACTTGAATACAAATATACACCCAGGCTCAAAGAACCGACAAATTGTTTATAGAAAATGTTAGCCTTCGGCGGGTATCGAACTCGCGACCAGGGGAGCTGAAAGGCAGGGTCACTACCCATTGTGCCAACGGGCCAGTCAAGCTATATTAAGTATATTAGCTTCGACTGTAATAAATTTTATCAATATAGATCTGGTGGATTAGATGTAGCGTAACAAAAAGTTAGACAAACTTTCACATATATAATAATTGTATGGTTGTTTGAATATTATATATTAAACACCCTAAAATCAAAGCAAGTTCTATCAATAATAAATCATAGTCCAACATTGGTATATTGATTAGAAGCGAGTTCATTTTTTATGTAATGGGATAGTCTAATAAAATGCCGTGTGGTATCCGGCTAAATAGACCACCCTCATTGCTTACCGAGGTGTCGTAAAAGGCGACTAAGGTAAGTTGACCCACCCTTGCAAAATCCGGCTGAGTAGAATAGACCACCCTCTTTTTTACCGAGGAGTCGTAAAATACGACTAAGGTAAGTTGACGTCAGGCTGGCGGCCGGTCGTAAAATACGTAGCTAAATCATGTGAAAACATGTTTGTAACATGTGCCGACCTCACTTAGAGTGGGATAAGGGCAGGAGAATGATGGGATACTCTAATATAAAAGGCATATTCTATAACAAAAATCGAAGGGGGCATGATAAACTTACTTTTTTAACTTACCTGTATTTGGTACGAGGTTTTTTTAAGTTTAAAATTATTTTATTTTCCAGCCTTATCAATGGACTGCCTATTGTTTAGTTGTTATGGCAATATTCTGGGTGTCTGAGTGTATTCCGCTAGCCGTAACATCGTTTATGCCATTAATCATATTTCCACTCGCTGGAGTTTTGAGTACAACAGAAGTGTGCAAATGTTACGTTAATGTAAGTAATTTAAGGAGTATCCATCCTCGAAATGGGTCCCATCATCTTCCAGTAAGTTCCAATAACAAACATTTATCTCTTTTTGATAAAGTTTACATATACAGGTCAATATAAGTCACGTGTTGACTTATATGGTGTCATTATCCTATAAACGAAATAACTCATGCCAATATTAACTGTATGGAGTTTTAGCTCAATCAAAACGATACGTTAACACATTCACGATGTAAAAAATGTTTATTAATTATATTTAACGTTCACTTTTAGGGATTGGCACGTGTTTTTAGGTTCCATTCATTCCTTCCATCTCCTTTCATTAGTCAATCCTGGCGTTACTCTTTCAAATCAAATCAAACATTTTATTAAAAATTGCTAGTAACATATATAATTTTGAATCAAAATTTCACAGATAATGTTAATAAAAAAATATAATTGTAGTTAACTTAGGTAATAATAAAAGTAATAATAATAAAATATAATTAAAGTAAATTTAAATATTGTAGATATATAAAGTCCAGGCATTTTTATCTCTCATATAATAATGCATAATGATTTTTTAATGTATGTTTTAAATTTCCCTTCTGGCAACACAAGTACTTTGGCGGGAATCTTATTATAAAAACGTATGCAATTTCCTAAGAAGGATGAACTAACCTTTTTGAGTCTAGTCTTTTTCGTCTCAATTTTGTTTTTATTACGAATATTCAAGTGATGGCGCTCAAAATTAGTCCTAAAACCATTCTTATTTTTCCTCATATACATTATATTTTTATATATATATTGGCTCGCACTGTCATTATGTTAATATTTTTGAATATTTTTTTAAAGAGTTTCGTGGGCACAAGTTGTAAACAGTGCTATTTGCACGCATCGCACGTACGTATTTGTAATAAAAATATCGCATTTATATTATCCGATCCACCCCAAAGCAGTATAATGTAAGACTTTTCTTACTTTCTTCACACAATCCTAACATCTCTTTGTTTTGGAATCCCCCTAGTAACATTATAGTAAAATGAAAAGAAAAAATAATAAACAAAGGTTAAAACGGTGATGACATATTATAGATATCTGTAAACTGTAGCCCTGTATATAAACATGTAAATAATATTTTCCTTTTCAGGATACCATGATCATGTTTTTGGGAAGCTTAATTTTGGCGTACTCAGTTGAGCAATGTGGACTACACGAACGATTGGCTTATATGGCAATTCGCGCTATAGGATATTCGCATGTCAGGTTTGAAGTTTTGCTCGCATAAAACGAAAAAAATACGTTTTCAATTTCAATTGTTATCGTGCAGCCGCGATGCAATGTACCATATTTATTCTATACTTATTATAAAACAAAGTCACCAAAAGCTTTCTGTATGCGATCGATTTTCTCAAAAGTGAAGTGTTGTACTAGAGAGTTTGAGATGTACTCAAATATTATAAAAAAAGTCCGCGATAACACGTCTCTATCGCTTATTTTCACAATAACTACTAACACGCTGATTTCTACGTGAGCGAAGTCGCAGGCTTAGCTAGTTAGTTATGATATTAATAGAAAAGATTTTTGTATCACGATTCTTTTGAAAATGTTTTTTTGATATGACGTCGAAAAGTCATTTCAGATAAGTTTGTTCCCTTTATGTATAACGTTAATAAAAAAACAAATTTGTTGAATTATTTTCAATTGGATCGTCACTTGCTTTATGTTTCTGCCTTTTTTTTTAATGTGAGAATGCTTCTTTTTTAGATTACTATTGGCTATGTGTGTGGTTACGACTTTTGTTTCGATGTGGATTACAAATACTGCTGCTACAACCATGATGGTTCCTATAAATTTTGCAGTGTTGAAAGTCTTTGAAGACGTTAGTAAAATTTCAATATTAATGTTTTGTTATAGCGGATGACCTATAAAGCCTGCTCATCACCATCAAACGCGCATATTTACTAAATAAAGTTTCTAGAAATGTTAGATTTGGTGTTAAAAGAAAGATTTTTTTGGTGAATTGTGATAACGCTGACAGCATATTATCACTTTACAGACAAACACATTTTCATACTATATCTTTTGTCGTAAAATGCTAGTGCCTAACGAAGTTTGTCTATCTGGAATTCATTTAAATATTCCACGCTCTTATCATTCCTAAACACGCCACTGAAAAAAAAAGTAACAGTATTTAAATTTTTTAGCAAAAACTAATGAAAGTATATGACACGACAAGCGATGGCGAGAAAATAGCGTCTGATATAACAACGTGCTATTTTTGTACTGCGACATTCTCAGCAACTATTGGTTTGTGGAAACCTTTGTTTCTATTCATTTATTTTATTTAAAAAAATCAAATTTCTTTATAAATGAATAGATTAATAAATTAAGTTTTTGCATTTATTGAAGTTTACACCTAATGATAAACAGAGATAGCCAAGCGGAGAGATGTACATCTGTTTCGAGGGGGTCCGCCCGTTCCCAGCTAAGCTGTGGTGACTTTCCTTAAGACAGCATAATGAACAATTACCTTCGGATAATATAGTAGACATTACGACATCTATTGAGCACTCAAATACAATTCATTTTAATACCTACCAAGAGAGAGAGCTCGCGGCAATTTGAAAAGTGCTTCTTAGAGAGTTTCACCTCCTCTTGGTTTATTAAATCCTTTGCTTATTCTCTATTCAAAGACAAACTTACTTACGTAGAAAACTTCAGTCGTGTATTAGATCAGACACACATATTATAAATTATATACGAGTACAATGTTATTTTCAGGCGGTATCGGTACACTCGTCGGGACGGCTACAAATTTGGTGTTTAAAGGATTGTTCGTTTCGTAAGTGTTCATCAATGCCTTGGCCGTAATCAAATTATATATTCAATTGAGTTGCCCTAAGAGCTACGAAGTAAGTATAAGTAACTAATTTCATTAAACATCGTGTGACTATATTTGAAAGACGATATTTTCTTTTCCTATCGAAAATAAAGTCCTACAATTCAATCGTAAC
Organism: Morpho deidamia; assembly: GCA_947086505.1. Lineage (NCBI taxonomy): Eukaryota > Metazoa > Arthropoda > Insecta > Lepidoptera > Nymphalidae > Morpho > Morpho deidamia. The sequence continues at coordinate 7,463,815 of CAMTZC010000007.1, read as the reverse complement.
TCTTCTACTTATCCAATTCGGTTTTTAAGAAAACCGGAAAACATTACAAAAATTAAATGGAAATTGGCACACTTATAGTTTATAGTTGTGTAGAAGTGTAGAACGCTTATATTGGTTATAAAATTTATTATGGTCTAATTTCGACCATAATAAATTTTAATTATAAGTTATTTATTAATATATCTTTACGTTTCAGACGATACGGTGAAGCACCAGAATATTTATCTTTCCCAAAGTTTTCTGCTTTTGGATTTCCATATATGATAGTATTAGACGTGTTTATGCTCCTATATATGTTAATAGTATATGTTGGCTTCCTGAGGTACAATATTTACTTTGATAGTTTTTTCATTGACATAGATTTTAAAAAAAATATGAAGTACAAATAGAAAACGCATCGCATTTTTCGCGATATCCCTATATCGAGGAAAAATGCGGGATAATTGTAATTAGGAACGAAAAAGGTATTGACATTTTTGATATAGAGAGTTTTATGGGTGGATAGACTAGGAGCAGAATACTTCGTAAAGATTTTAAATAATGATGGATGAGGATGTGATGAAAACGAGAACATTGAAATCAAAGGGATACTTACATACTATAAAGTATGAATTTCATTTACTTATCGAGTTCGAATACTAGAGTTCCTTACAGAATGGTTGGGCGATCTATATTTGGAGTAAAATTATTTAAAATATATCTATATTTTGAGAAAAATTAATTAGAATTCTTTTTGAAATCAGTAGTTATTGATTACTATATATTTTAGACCCAATAGCGAAACTGCCAAGCAAAACACAGTAACAGTCGAAGGAATGAAGGCTGCAAAACTAACTGTCGATACTAACTATGCCCAATTAGGACGTCTCACGTTCTGGGAAGGGGTAAGCAATGAATATTAAAAAAATAAATTGTTCACTTAAAAAACTTTAATGAAAGGTTTTAGCAAGAAGAATCTGCTTTTTTCGTTTAAATTGGTACCGAAATCTAGAATAGCAGTAGCCCGGAGCAAAAAGGGCTAAAGTAGTGTCGATACCATTTTCAAATTGCCTTGCGATCATTGATCCATATCAAAATTATTAATGTAAATGTCTATCTGTTACACGTTTAATCCACTGGAACAATATTTGTTAAATTTGGTACATTTAACGCTGATATAGAGGGCTATTTAAAAAAATAAAAAAAATCTAATATTGCCTTCGAGAACAAGAAAAAGCATAGTACTATGCAAGGGAGTTCAACGTTTTAGGTGACACAAACAGAGTTGGAGGTTCAGATTATTCTTTAATTTCTTATATGACATATGAGAAATATATAGGAAACATGAGTCATATTCAGTTTCCTTTGAGTCAATTCATCAAAAATATATTAATTTTAGTTAATTTGCATAATCGGGTTTGCGAGATAAACACTCATTTCAAACGGTTGAAATAAACAACATTATATTTTTTCCACTGTAGAAAAAATATTTAATGACATGAAGTTGTCGTTGACAATTCAAAAGCACTTCTTTACAAGTTTACTTGATTAAGAATATTTGAATTTGACTATATAAATAGCGAAAAAGCTGTGATAGCCTAGCGGTGAGACCGTGCGACTCTCTAGAGACGACATAGGTTTAAACCCCGGGCAGGCACCAATGAGTTTTTCTATTAAAACTTATGTGTCTAATTGATAATTGCAATTTATCACACGCCTTTCGGTAAAGGAAAACATCGTGAGGAAACCTGCATATCTAGAGAATTCTAAGGATATGTGTAACCTACCAATCCGCATTGGAGCAGCGTGGTAGGTCTTAGCTCCAATCCTTCTCTCCAATAACGGAGAGAGGAGGCCATAGCCCAGTAGTAGGCATAGTAACAGGCTGTTACTTTAAATAGCGAAACTGTCTTAAATAGGCAGTAGATAAAATTAACGTATTTTCTTGTTCTAACGAACGAAATATCGATAAAGAGAAATACTAATATTAAGAGTGGAAACACGCGTAGCTTTTATATGTCCGTCATTATTCCATATTCAAAAGAAATCATGAATCGATGTAATTATTAAGTGACATACGTTACTTTTTATCACACTATCGACGCAAACATCGTCACAATAGGAAACTAGTGCAATACAATATCATCTATGTTGATCCACATTTTTTCACGCCGCAAAAATGTTCAACCTATACCCGAGAAATACTTTAGTTTGATAGAAAAATATTTTCAGATGGTCATAATATTATTTGGTGGAGCAATGGTATCATTCTTTTGTCGTTCGCCTCAGATATTTCCTGGCTGGGGTGACAAAATTAGCGATTATTTTGACTTGAAGGATCCCAAATTGTGAGTTCCTTTTTTTATCATCTATAGTTTTAAATTACATTACAAAAATTGAAACCCAAACTAATGACAATATTTTCGACTTATGTATGAATCTAACGAGAATGTGTGTCATTTAATTTATGCATTAGTTGGTCAATTTAAGTAAGATTTTCTGGCATGCCAATATGATAGCATGTGATTGATAGTACTACGACATGTTTTCTGAGACACGAAGGCTAGGTTATTAAAAAGGAATAAAACTCATCGCCTATGCATTATCTAGTAATCTCCTTTCGTTATAACAAATAATTTCGTTTGACTTTACAGCGTTCGAGATTCTGCTCTTGCCGCCCTGGTAGTATTTCTAATGTTTCTCCTGCCGTCAAATCTCTCATTTTTCCAAAACTGCAGAGCGAAATGTTTGTATATTTTTAATTTATATTATATTTAAAAGTGAATTCTAAAATGATATATTTTTATAATTTCAGCTTGACAAATTGAATATGCGTATTTTTGCAAAATTTTATAGTAAAAACTAATTTTAAAATTATTTTGAAATTCACGAATATACAAAATTAAAAATACTTATTTTTCAAGATAGCAATTTTGAAGATTTCTTACTACTTTAATGACTTGAATAACACTTAATGAAAAATAATTAATGTTGTTTGAATAAAACTTTTTCATATTTAGTTCAAGAAGATCTACCAAAATCCAGAGTCCGATCTATACTTGATTGGAAATCTCTGATTGCAAGCTTACCATACAGCTTTACTTTCCTTCTCGGTTCGTATGTAATACATATTTAATAGATGTATACAATAGTAATATGTACTTATTTATAATAGTAAAAAAGTGCATAAATGATCATTTAACAATACTTGCTTAGCACATAATTCTTTGCAAATGAGCTGATGCTAAAATCCAAAAAAAAATAATAATTTGTATCTTAAATTGTTGATTCTATAAAGTAGCAGAAAATGATTTATCTTGTGGTTTCTTGTAATTTTTAGTTAGGATAAATAACCTATAGGTAAATATGTAAAGCCGACAGTAACTATACTTATAAGCAAAGGTTAAACGACGCAATCTACGAACTAGGGTTAATAATTTATTTATATAATGGAAGTTATTATATATATATAGTAAGACAATGTTTACACAAAATGAAACATTGTCTTTTTGTTTATTCATATAATGCTTGGTCACCATATTTAATACGTACATTATTATTATAATATGTATAAATGCACTGTAGATTAAGTAACGGTATATTTTTTAAATTCTATTTCTATTTTATTAAGTTGCAGCAATTAATTGAATTAATTTATCTCGAACGTCATTGTCATAACATACGAGTTTGTTTTTTTTTTTAATTAACAGTAATTTATACATTCGATTAGACGTTTGGTATGAGTTATATATAAAACTGTTGATGATCTTGAAATAAAAGTATAAAATCAATATTTGACGATTGATTAAAGAGATTGAGTGACCCGTTGGCGCAGTGGGTAGTGACCCTGCCTTCAGCTTTGCAGGCCGAGGGCAGCATTTTCTATAAACAATATGGTTGTTTCTTCGAGTCTGGGTGTGTATTTGTATTTAAATATGTATTTAAAACTTATATATGAAGTATATCTACCAGTTGTCCGTCATTCATAACACAAGTATTAAGTTACTTACTTTGGGGACGGACGACCGTGTGTGTAAGTGTCCTATATATTTATATTTATAGAGATATTTCCTTAATTTTAACTTTTAGGTGGCGGTTTTGCATTGTCTGATGCGGCGAAAAAAACTCATTTAAATGAAAAAATAGGCGATGCTCTCCAAGGATTGAAGAATTTACCAAACATTGCAGTATTGTTGATTTTAATTATATTAGTCGTTCTCCTGACGAACATCGCGTCGAATGTAGCCGTTTGTAATGTACTTACTCCAATATGTATGGAGCTGGTAAGTTATTGTAAAAATAATTAGCTAACAAAAGTATAAATTAATATAAAAAAAATGGATTTTATGTTCTTCAGGCTGCGAAAACTGGCAAGAATCCCTTATGGTATGTAATAGCCAGTGGATTTTCGGCGTCGTATTGCTTTATGCTGCCCATTGGAACACCTGGAAATTTGGTGGTTCAAAGCGCTGCCAAAATACCAACTGGGAAAATGGTAATTTATGCAATGCTAAGTAAAATATCTTATGGTCTCTGAGGATGATTTTAGTTTTCATGTAATGAATATATTTATTTCTCTCTTTAAAAATATTTATAATAATTAGAGAATGTCAAGAAATTGTTCATACGCTCATTTAATGTTTTGCATTGTTTTATAGCATTGTATTAGCTTAGTAATATTGATCAAGATAACAATGTGATGTCATTGCTTTCAGATAAAAGCCGGGTTCGGTCCTACTATTTCTACTATAATCATAACATGGCTTGCTGTTTACTTCTATGCTCCTATAATTTGGCCTGACCTTCACGAACTTCCTAGTTGGGTCAAATAAGTCATTGTCAATTAGTGTTTTTTTTTTATATTTGATGTAATAATTGTATTGAATTTGTGGATTTTAAGTTACAGTAGTAGATTTAATTTATAATTACTATTTCTTGTTTAGACTGTTAGATGAAAATAAAGATTACACATTATATATATATTTTTTAGTCTCCTTTTCCTATTCTAAAGAGCTGAAGAGCTGAGAAATTTAAACTAATATGAGACATTCATATTCACACTAATATTATAATTGCGAAAGGGTCTGTCTGTATCTCTGAAATGCTTTCACGGTTTACCCGCTGCACCAATATTGATTAAATTTGGTATACTTGAAAGTTACATATTATAGATACATGCGGATTAGAATAAGATAAAAACATACAATTTTTTACTCGGGAACAGGGATTAACGGTTGTGTTAAGGTTAGATTCGAAGTCGTGTGTATTTTCGCATGTAAGCAGTATTTTCTATCTAAAAGCACTAGCCTTTCTTATAGTGTTTTCGTTTAATCCATGAGTATGATTTCATGATAAAGACACAAACTACACAACTAATCTAGCTAATCCGATACTTAAGACTCATATCTTAACCACCCATATAATTTTTTGCATTTTTGCATCAATTGCATTTTTGCTGACCAAAATAGCTTCTTTATAGATTTTGGTATGTCCTCATTTATGTATATGCGTTTTTTGTTATTATTGTTGTATACATCTGTATTTGCCAAGTGTATCTTCTTCTGGGCAATCCATTCATTTCTGGTTGCTTTTGTTGCAAATGTAATTACTATGGGTTCTTTGCCTTCGAGTATTTCGGGGCTATCATGTTCTCATGAACAGCCTATTCCTTTTTATAAAAATACATCGATATCTCTTACGTTTATTAAAGCTTGCAAGCATTACCCTGTAATAAATAGAAAAAAATCTCGTTTTTCTTTCGGTAACGGGAAAAAACATTTTGCAATAATGCATGCAATTCTGCAATCGATTTGACTTTGTAATTACAGAAGTTAATTAACACTATTAAAAAAGCCTGATACAGAAAGCCTACTATACTATTGAGGATTACTTAGACGATAAGAATGTATGGACAGAGCTACTCTTCGACCCCGTACAATACAGTAATGACTAAATGTAGCTAGAATAAGGATTATATTTTGACAAGTGCAACCGCTGAGTTTCTAACTGGCGCTTCACGGTAGGAACAGCTTTCGGAACCAGCAGTAGATGTTGACGATTCAAAAGGACTTGTTTAATAATAAATAATATTTTGTATTGAATGAGGGTATCTAAATGCTTGAATTAACACGAAAGTAGTCGCAGGTACTGCGAGTAGCATATATTATATTATACATCCGCTTGATTACACATTACCTGTTCACATTTCCGTATTGACATTGTATCTGTATTTGTTTCGTACGCAATTAAATTTCCGTACATGACCTACTAGTTAGGATAACAAAAATAAGTTAACAGTTTCAATTCACTGTCATTAGCAACTAAGCTAGCAATATCCCTCAAAATGGAAAATATTACTAGCGATACCGCTATACCAGAAAAGACAAAAGACGACCTACCCAAAAATGAGGAAGAGCAACCTGATACCTCGTTAGTATTCGTCACTTGACAGTCATTTGCATAATATGTATTACTATAAACATTGGTAAACTAAATTAAAATATATTTTTAGAGATATTGAGCAGCCGCTTACGTGCAAAGAGAAATTACTGCTATTCTTTAGCACCCACTGGCGTGGTCTAGTCTGTTTTTCTGTTCCTCTATTATTAATAACAATACATCTCTCGTTTCCACCAGAGGTAACATTAATTTTACTCTTTAATATAATTTCTCAAGTGTAGTAACTTCACGGATAACGACTATATGGATAAGTATGTTGGTTCAATCACCAACATACATATACGTTTTTAATCTATATAAGAGTATAAAAAAATAAAGTAACAACAGTAAAGTAAAGTAAAGTAACAGCCTATTACTATCCCACTGCTGGGCATAAGCCTCCTCTCTCCGTTTTTTGGAGAGAAGGGTTGGAGCTACAACCTACCACGCTGCTCCAATGCGGATTGGTAGGTTACACATATGCCTAGAATTCTCTAGAGATATGCAGGTTTCCTCACGATGTTTTGCTTCACCGGAGCATGTGATAAATTGCAATTAATAATTACATACATAAGTTTTATTAGAAAAATTCATTGGTGCCTGTCCGAGGTTTGAACCCATGATCGTCTCTAGAGAGTCACACGGTCTCACCACTGGGCTATCACAGCTTATATATAGCGCGCGGTACTTATACCTCAAATCAAATCAAATCAAAATAATATAATAAAATAAGTCAATTCAGGCACTTTTGAATCGTCAAGGATCAATATGATTAATGAGGCTACAACTGGTTCGGAATGTTGCTCTTACCGAGAAGAATGAGCAAGAAACTGGGCGATCGATCTTTTAAATATTTTTAATTATAGTTACATTTTTAAACCGCAGTTTTATATGAAGCCGAAAGGATTTTCAAATCCAGGCATTTTTAAAATTAAAAATTGTCACACTACTAAAAATAAGAACCTTCCGCTACAAAATCCTGAAATTGTGATTGCTTTTCAAATAGAAATCTTTAATAATTTTCTTAAACAAAAGCTTAAACTTAATATAAGAATCTTTTATCGGCGGACGAATATTAGGTCCTTACATATGAAATTGGCGTTTTGTCGTACTGGCCACTTTGATCTCAAATATTACCTTTATGGTTAGGAATTCCAAATTCAAATTCATACAGCTATTTACTCATGCATTTTTGTTTCAAACCCCCTAATTCATTTGTTTTTTCTTCTTTTGTTTTTTTCTTTGTGTCACTCTGTTTACAAAATGGAAAACATGAAATATCGCGTTATTTACGAGTATGAGTTCCACCGTGGCACCAGTGCTGCAGAAACGGCTCGAAGGATTAATAATGTGTATGGTGACGGTGTCGCAAAAGAAAACACAGTGCGTTTTTGGTTCCAACGTTTTCGTTCTGGAAATTTCGACCTGCAGAACAAGCCTCGTGGACGGCCGGAGACCAAAGTTGATAATGAAGAATTGAAGGCTATTGTGGAAGCGGATCCATCGCAAACCACGTCCTAGTTAGCTGCAGGCTCCGGTGTTAGTGATAAAACTATTCTAATCCACTTGAAGCAAATTGGAAAGGTGAAAAAGCTTGAAAGGTGGGTACCTCATAAATTGAGTGAAGCAAACCGATAAACGCGCGTCGACTGCTGCGTTACGTTACTCAACCGGCACAATAATGAAGGAATTTTAAATCGAATCATTACCTGTGATGAAAAGTGGATCCTCTACGATAATCGGAAGCGCTCATCGCAATGGCTGCACCCTGGCGAACCAGCCAAATCCTGCCCTAAGCGAAAATTGACTAAAAAAAAGTTGTTTAAATAATTTATAGAATTAGGCGTTACTTTGCGGAGATCCATAATACAAAAGTAATAATAAAATTATTTTGCTATAATCCGCGATACAGTAAATAGAAAATATATATAGTGCTAAATGTATAGTGGACTATACGTTTTTTCATACCCGTTACATGCAGGATTCGTAAAAAACATATGCACAAACCTCCACCACTTCCACCACAATACACAAGCACTACACAGGTTCACTACCACAAACTCAACAATCGTTTCGCCCCGCAACCGAAGCATCATCAGGAGATAGACTCCACGACAAAATCGCAAAGCTTTGCGATTTTGTCGTGGAGTTTTGAGTTTGTGATAGTGAACCTGTGTAGTGCTTGTGTATTGTGGTGGAAGTGGTGGAGGTTTGTGCATATGTTTTTTACGAATCCTGCATGTAACGGGTATGAAAAAACGTATAGTCCACTATACATTTAGCACTATATATATTTTCTATTTACTGTATCGCGGATTATAGCAAAATAATTTTATTATTACTTTTGTAAAAAAAAGTTGCTTGTAAGTGTTTGGTGGACTAGTGCCGGTGTCGTTCACTACAGCTTTCTTAAATCTGGCCAGACGATTACGGCAGATATCTATTGTCAGCAACTGCAAACCATGATGGAAAAGCTAGCTGCTAAACAACCGAGGCTGGTCAATCGCTCTAGGCCACTGCTGCTTCAGGACAACGCTAGACCACACACTGCACAACAGACGGCTACCAAATCAGAGGAGCTTCAATTAGAATGTCTTAGACATCCACCGTACTCTCCGGACCTTGCTCCAACAGATTACCATTTTTTTCGCAATTTGGATAACTACTTGCAAGGAAAAAAATTCAACTCCGATGGGGCAGTCCAAACCGCCTTCAAATATTTAATTGATTCCCGCCCGAATGGTTTTTTTAGTAAGGGGATCAATGAACTACCTATGAGATGGCAAAAGTGCATATATAGCAATGGTACATACTTTGATTAATTAAATATATTTCATTAAAAAATAAACGACTTTATGTTCCTCCCATAGAAAACGCCAATTTCATATGTAAGGACCTAATATTATTCCATTTAGTCGCGAAATAAGTAACGATTATTTTAGACTCAACTTTAATTTTTTTGCTTTTTGCAGAATTATTAAAGTATTTTGTTAAATAATTTATTTTATATTCTTCATATAATAAGTAATCACGTTTACATAATTTAACTTTAACCACTAAGGCACGTGATGTGGTAAAATAACGTGACTATGTGGAACTTTGTAGTCGCTCAGTATATTGGTTTCTATATTTAATACATATTACAAAGGTAATTCAGCACAATAGTTTACCGTTGGACTTAGATATATATTATACACTAGTAGCAAAAAAGTAAGTAAAGGAACTTAAGGTTTTAACTACCTTTAATTAATATAATTAGCACAATGTGGTTTTTCCCTATTCTTAAAAGTTTTTTTTCCTTTAGTTTAGCTCGGTATGTTAGCCTTAAATTGTATCAAATTTTATTAGTATTGGTCAAGCTCATTAGCCGTGAAAGCTAATAAACAGACAGATAGATTTTCGCATTTATAATGTTAGAATGGAATATAAACTTTGACGTATAAACTTTGTATATAAACGTTAAATTAAAATAAACTGATATATAGTTATACAGTGAAAGTTTGGTGATTGAAAATTTTCTATTATTTTCTCATGTCTTGACGATTATAAGTGCTTGTTACCTGTTTGCAATTACATTAATTGATCACGCATACGCTTTGTTGAATTATTCGGACAAATGTGTGTAGCCTTATTTTTCATGGGTAAAATGTTCTGAAGCCAAGATTTTTTTTTTCAATTCTTGGTATAAATTAAGTAACGGTTAATTTATTTATTTACAGAAATATCAATGGTGTGCGTACACTTTAGTACTTATGGCAGTATTTTGGGTCACAGAATGTATTCCTTTGGCCATCACATCATTTTTACCCATTGTTATATTTCCTATGGTGGGCATTATGAGTACAAGGAAAACCTGTGCATGCTATATGAACGTAAATCTTGCTTTATGTTTTGTCGTTATATTTTAAATTAATAATACGTAATTGGCTTAAGCGAGTCCGCTTAGATGTAAAATCCTTATCATTTGCGATTTTGTCGTGGAATCTATCGATGTGTGAACGTGTGTTTGTGTGTTGTGGTGGCAGTGGTGGATGTGCATGTGTTTTTACGAATCCTGCATGTATCGGGTATGAAAAAACGGATAGTCCACTATGCATTTAGCACTTTATATTTTTCTACTGTACTACGCGGATTTTAGAAAAATATTTTGTATTATTACTTTTGTATTATGGATCTCCAATAAGAAAAGTAACGCCTAATTCTATAAATCAATAAATCAGTTTCTATTGAGTCTTTTTACGTTATGTATTGTTCTAATTTTATTTAAGGTTCCCTTTCGTAGTATTGAGAGGCATGCATGCTTTGTTGTCTGGCACCAGATCGGCATTCAATTGTCTTTCTTTTTGCTCGGTAGGGGGAATCTTACAAACTTATCTATTATAAAAATGAATACTAATTGTTAAAAAAATATTTTATAATTAAATTTTATCATTAACTTTTAAATTAGAGAATGTTTTTTTTTCAGGATACAATTATGATGTTTTTAGGAAGCATGTGGCTAGCCTATGCTGTTGAACAGTCAGGCCTTCATATGAGACTAGCGTTGTACGCAATTCGCAGTGTTGGGTATTCACATTACAAGTAAGTTACAAGTATCGGTATTTTAGTATCAAACCGATGATTTACCATCGAATAATATAGTTAGAAATTGTACGCGCCAACTATGACGCTGAGGCATTTTACCAAACGCTGAGAGATTTGAATTTTCAATGAAAATTTATAACCTTCATTCATTTCATTCATCCATCATGACAATTCATCATACGTATTTTGGCGAATAAAAACATCGTGAAGAATAAATCTGCAGTAGTTTGGTGGGTCTTAATCTCCATTTCTATTCTCTAAAGCAAAGCGGGGTATTTTTTCCAGCAGAATAAAAGCAAGACTAAGTAGATAGTCTAGCTAGTAAGGGTAGAATAGAAGTGAGAACTTTTTTAATTACTAACAGTAAGCTGTGAGCCATTACTTTTACAGATTATTATTTGCCATGTCTTTCATAACAATGTTCATATCGATGTGGATCACAAATACTGCGGCAACTACGATGATGGTTCCGATAAACTTCGCACTGCTAAAAGTATTTGAAGATGTAAGGCATATTTCCTTTGCAATTTTAGTCATTTTTTATCCGCGATAACTTATGTGTTAAGATATATTTAATTATATACTAATTATTTTTCCTGTTCTCAAAGGAAAAATGCGATTTTTTTAATCCTACATGCCCGGTATGAAAGCTTTAATTGTACTAAATTTTAACAATATTGCTGCAGCAGAATATCTGTGAAGCGTGACAGACAGATTTATAGAGATAAGATAGACCTTGGCATTTATAATAAAAAAAAGTAAAGTAGCGGCCTGTTACATCCCACTGCTGGGAATAGGCCTCCTCTCTCCGTTTCTGGAGAGAAGGGTTGGAGCTAAGACCTACCACGTTGCTCCAATGCGGATTGGTAGGTTACACATATCTCCAAAGTTCTCTAGAGATATGCAGGTTTCCTCACGATGTTTTCCTTCACTGAAAAGCGTGTGATAAATTGCAATTATCAATTAGACACATGAGTTTATTAAAACCCATGTGTCTAATTGATAATTCTAATAAGAAAAACTCATTGGTGCCTGGGTTTGAACTCGTGTTCCCCTCGAAAGAGTCGCAAGATCTCATCGCTGGGCTATCACAGCATTTATAATATTAGTATATATATAGTGTTATAATTATTTTTAGTGTATGCTATATAAAAACAAACATATCGTAAAAGGGCTTAATACCGGCGTAGGTTGTCAGCAATCTCTTGATGTTATGGTTTGTGTCCTGAACCAAATAGATTCTGTCATTGCTATAAATTAAATGTTGATTAAATTATTATCAAACATTATTTGAAGATATAATATTGCTTATACGAAACGTATTGAGTATGGGCATCACTCAACGGGCGATGGAGCGAAGTAAGCTTGGGGTGTCAATATGTAATAAAATAAAGAAAGAGGTGATTTGTAGAAGAACGAGTACTACATAATATTTTAACTCAATAGATGTTACACAGAAGTGACCCCGAATGTTATCAATATGACGACCAAAAATAATGTAGTTTAGCAATGATGTTCGATTATGATGTGATTAATTTGCCAACAAATTATCTTAATTCACTTGCAGCAAAATTTACTTAAAATCTACGATGTTGGTGCGAATGGAGAAATGATTGCATCTGAAATTACCACTTGCTATTTTTGTGCGACAACGTTCTCTGCGACGATCGGTAATATTTTTTATGTAGTTATATTTCGTAAGTTAAAGAAGAAATAATAATGCATTGGCCGATTAAGATTATTGACATTATTTTGACATTGGATAGCAGAATTTAAAATTGACCAACATAATAATTTGTTTTAACACGGGGTTTCGATCGTTGACGTATTAACATTATTATACTAAAATAGCCAGCCTAAAATATGCCCTAATACAACGAAGACAAAGCAAATGAGACTGTATCTCTCCGTCTCTCTTTTTTGTATGATTAGACAAAGATGAGTGTACAAGTTTCGTCATTTCTTCATTCTTTGTGATACTCTTATAGGTGTGCCTATGGATGCGCTACGCTAGTATAATAACTCTATGCATTTTGACACGCGCTCTCGTATTCTGACTTAATCTAAATGAATATATTAATCATTTTGATTACTCGGAGAATTCCAAAATGTAATATTAAATCTATATATTAAAACTTTGCGATTTTGTCGTGGAGTCTATCTCCTGATGATGCTTCGGTTGCGGGGCGAAACGATTTTTGAGTTTGTGATAGTGAACGTGTGTAGTACTTGTGTATATATATATATATTTTTCTATGTACTCAATCGCGGATTATAGTAAAATAATTTTATTATTACTTTTATATTAATTTTATTCTAGGTGGTATCGGTACATTAGTCGGTACAGCTACAAATTTTGTATTCAAAGGATTATTTGCCGAGTAAGTAATTTTTAATAATTCATAAATTTAAGTATCTTTGACCCTCACATTTTATGTGATGCGCTAATAATATAAAATTTATAATTTATAATAACAAATGGGTGCAAATTGTATGCCATTATGATTTACAAAAATTACACGTTTTTACGTGTCATTTTAAGAACTCGCATGATCTCTATATACGTTTTATACTATTAACCCAGCCAACATAAAATTCAAGGATATAGAAATAATCGACGGAATCGAGTACATAATTGTTCGTAACAATTTTATAGCTTGAAAATCGCGATTTTAATGGTCTCAAATACGGATACTGACTATGTTTTATTATGTTACAGTTTATTTCCAAGCGCTCCCGAATATCTATCGTTCCCAAAGTTTTCTGGATTCGCTATACCATATATGTTATTGATGGAAATATGTACATATTTCTATCTTATTGTGTTATATTTTGGTTTCTTAAGGTAAATTTTTGTTTATTATATATAATATAAGATATTTAATTATATATAATTATAATAATTATCATACCTACATATATAATTATAATAATTATTATTTATATTCATTAATATTACTTACCTTCTTAAAGACGAGCGTACGTGGCGTACACTCACAATAATGCAATTAAGACTTGAGGGTATTACATATCCAAAAGATATTTGACATATGCAGTTTTCTCCACATACACACACCATAAATCTCTCTGTAATAAAAATTAAATCTCTGTAAATACAAATTAAGCACATAATTTTTATATTAAGAAAAACTCATATATACTCAGTATTTGGAAACGTAGACCCTCGGTCAGGATCTACCTTTAAGTCATGACGGAAAAGTTCAAACTATATAAATAAAAGTTGTGAAATGACTTAAACCTTTTATAATTTTAATAAAAAGTAATGGACTTTTTAATTGTTTATTTTAGACCAAATAGTGATGCGGCTAAGAGTGCAAAAATTCCATCAGAAGGAATAGAAGCTGCTAAAAAAGAGATTGATCAACGATTAAATGCCTTAGGTCATATCACGTTTTGGGAAATTGTAAGTAGTAAACACGAATTAATCTGTGTTAAAATATAAAATTTCGCGTTAAGAATGTAATTGAGGCTTTAATTTGATATTGCAGTTCAGTATCCCAAGCTAAGTGTAAGTAAAGATATAAAAAAATATATTTTTATTACTTTTTGTGGACCTCGGCAAAGTAACGTCTCATTTCTATAAATTACTAAGTTTGAGGTTATCCTGTTAATTTAGTCTAAATACTTTATAAAGCAGCAGTATAGTACGCGGCAATAAGTAATGCACATCGAGGCTTAGAGCGAGAAATCGGTTAGATTCTGCTTCATAGAGCATTGTCTCTGTCGCACAGACTGACGAACTCGTGAGTGACAGTGACAGCGCTCTACGAAACTGAATTGACCGGCCGTTTCGTTCGAAGTTCTCGATGTACATTATTTGTTGCCGGGTACTATATTTGACAGCTTTCAAAAGGATGTTTGTCATTTTGACATATCCTGACAACTCTGAGTGGAGGGGTTAGGAGGGGGACAGGTCGATTGTTGAACTGTAAAGTGCCATTGAGTCGTATCAAGGGTTTCCCCATTCATTGGCAATGCATGGAGTATATTCCTATTGATGTTGATGCTTTGTTCTGAGAGCTGTATGTGTTGTGCTATTACTGGGCACTTGTGGTTAAGTGCCTTTTAAACGTGTCCATGTATAGACATAAGATATGTCAACAAATTAAATTGCCATAGTATATAATTTATAACAACGATATTATTCCTTTCCACTTCCTTCCTTTCGCTTATTCAAAAATAAGAAGAAATTTTCTGGAAAGTCAGCTCATTTATTGTTTTTCAACAACTTGTCAACTCCGTGCAAAAATCACGATTACGTTAAATGGCGCTACCATTTTCCTTCGAGCTTCTCCACACCGCAACTCTTCGCGCCGCACCTCTCCGCACCACACACCTCCGCTTGTCACCAAACATCCTCATAGCTACCGTCACGTCTCCATGCTACAATTACCGCTCTGCTCTTCTTCCTACCGTCACAAATTATTGTATGTTATGGACTTTCTAAATACAAAAAAACCGGCCCATTACTATCCCACAGCTGGGCGTAGTCGTCGTCTGTGCTGCAATGCCGATTTGTAGGTTCTACATATCGTAAGAATTCTCTAGAAAATTCAGGATTCACGATGTTTCACGCGTGTCAAATTACAATTTACAACAGAAGTTTTTTAACAGAAAAACTCATTGATGTCTGCCTGGGGTTTGAACCCGGGACAGTCTCGAGAGATTCGCACGGTCTCACCGCTGGGCTATTATAGATAATACACATACATTAAGGCTTCTTAATAGATTTGAGACTAATTACGAGTATAATATGAAATTAAAATAAATTTAAACAATAAATAAATTGGGTAAAATAGCTATTTATAATCTTTCAGCTCGTAACTATTCTGTTTAGCTTCGCAATAGTGCTATTTTTTAGTCGATCTCCACAAATATTCACCGGTTGGGGCGATAAGATATCAAATTATTTTGATATGACAAATAAAAAATTGTAAGTATTTTCTTTTAAGTACAATTTGATTTGTTATAAGATTAATCACATAATAAATCATTCAATTATAATAACCTCTAATTCAACTTAAAATTAATTTATATGCATTATTAAGATATTTAATAATCAAAGAGCCCAATCTGAGGTTATTACTATTTCCAGTCTGCCTGCCAGTTTACTCAAAAATAATTATAATAATTTTCAGCGTAAGGGATTCCTCAGCAGCGACTTTAGTTGTATTTTTGATGCTTCTGTTGCCATCTACGTTGGATTTCTTCAAACATTGCAGAGCGAAATGTAATAATTTTGACTACAACTAGATATCTGATAAGCTTATTTATGATTAAATAAGACAATAATAATAATTATTACTATCATACATACGCTGTGATAGTCCAGCGGTGAGACAGTGTGACTCTCTAGACACGATCATGGGTTCAAGCCCGGGGCAAGCACTAATGAATTTTTCTATTAAAACTATGGGTCTAATTGATAATTGCAATTTATCACTTGCTTTTCGGTGAAGAAAAAACATCGTGAGAAAACCTGCATACCTATAGAGAATCCTAGTTATATGTGTAACCTACCAATCGGCGTTGCAGCGGCGTGGTAGGTCTAAGCCCCAAACTTTTTCTCAAAAAACCAGAGAGAGGAGGCCTATGCCCAGCAGTGGGATAGTAATAGGCTGTTAATTTACTTTACTTTACTGTTGTTACTTTATTTTTTTATACTCTTATATAGATTATACATACATATACATACATTCAATCGAAACACAGTTATAAATTTAAACCGGTTTAATTTCCGAATTTATAATATACCCTTACGGGTTTTAATGTCTCACTTGGAAGGAAGGGTGAGGCAAAAGCATCACAGAGTGTTTGGAACATGGAGCATTTTATCTTAGCCACAATAACCGTGAGCCTATAATTTTGGTTTAGCTTACTGATATGACAGTTTTTCTTTATTTTCTTTCTTCCAGATTATGGTGAACTACCAGATAAAAGCTTGCAAACCGTACTTGATTGGAATAAAATGAACGATGTCATGCCATATAGTTTTATGTTTCTTTTAGGTAACATATATTATTTCACTTGATAGGTTAGAAAACGGTCGTAGCCAAACGATTCCTCTTGGAATATTAGTACTTCTTAGCAATGTACAATTCATATGGGCACAGAAGCCGTTAAGAAAACTGGATGACATATAATCATAGGGTAAAGCGCGTTTTCATCTCTGACTATAATTTTATTAATATCATCCAAATTGAGTTAAGTTGAGAATTGAGTTCCTTGGACTTGAGACACCCGAAACTTAGGTTTTTTGCTCACAGATTCAAAAAATATATATATTCTGTTAAATTTATTAATATTTTTTTAAATATTTGATAGAATGTACAAAGAATATAAATATGTTCTGTACTTTTTTACCTAGATACTTACTATGTTTCGTTTATTTATTCAGATCTCCAACAGCATCACATATTAAATAATACAACAAATATCCCATATATAATTTGAAATTGATGCCGTGCGGTATCCGGCTGCATTTCTTACTGAGGTGTCGTAAAAGGCGACTATGGTATGAGGGTGGTCTATTCTACTCAGCCGAATACCACACGGCGGTTCGACTTACCTTAGTCGCCTTTTACACCTCGGTAAGAAATGATGGTGGTCATAGCTAGTCAGCTGGTTACCACACGATATCTCTTTATTACAACTCACAATTAAAGGTGGTTGTAAAAAATTATTTGGGTAGATAATATTTTCAGCTCAATTTTTCATTTGTTTAATTTACTTACAAGTGCCTTAACCAATCCAGAGCAAAAATTTGTTCACTCTGTTTTCAAATTTTTTAAGATTCTTTTGTTTTTGAGGGCTAACACAAATTTATCATTAATGTGTTATTTATAAGTATTTTTTTTATCATTATATTTCTTAATATTTTTTTATTTTATACTAATATACCTAATAAAACTGTCTTCACATTTCACAAGACATTTTTTTTTATATTGTTCTCATTTAACAAACAGGTGGTGGATTCGCACTTTCCGAAGCAGCGAAACCAGAATGCACGGATCTGAATGGAAGAATCGGAAAAATATTGAGATATTTGAAAAATCTACCAAATAAATTAATAATTTTATTTGTTATTATATTTACTATTTTCACAACAAATTTCGCGTCAAATGTGGCTGTATGTAACGTCATAGCGCCCATTGTCATGCAATTGGTTGGTAACTTATCGCTCTAAAATTATTTTATTGATATCATTAAGAAATAACGTCGTATATAATAAATAATATTAAAAGTAAAGTAACGTACTGTTACAATTCCACTGCTGGGAATAGGCCTCCTCTCTCCGTTTCTGGAGAGAAGGGTGATGGAGCTAAGACCTATCACGCTGCTCCAATGCAGATTGGTAGGTTACACATATCTCCAGAATTCTCTAGAGATATGCAGGTTTCCTCACAATGCTTCCATTCACCGAAAAGCGTGTGGTAAATTGCAATTATCAATTAGACACATGAGTTTTAATAGAAAAACTCATTGGTGCCTGCCCGGGTTTGAACTCGTGTTCCCCTCGAAAGAGTCGCACGGTCTCAACGCTGGGCTATCATATAAAATGCATAACATAATGTACTGATCCTTCTAATACATATAATATGAGACCGTTAACTTTACTGTGATAAACTAAAGGGAATTTATTTTATTAACTGCCCAAGTTTTAACATATTTAGTTATTATAAAACAATGTCCCCAAACGCTATATGTCTATAAGTGATCGCTTTTCTCAAAATCTTCAAAACTTTCGATTTTTATTCGGTTTTTACTCGTACTAGAAGGTAGTGCAATTCTTCCGAAAGTTTATATTACGTAAATTGTGCTGAAGAGGTACGCAGTTTTAAAAAAGCTCACTTCTGGGAGCTTTAATCGCGAGTGCCACATAAACAATGAGATACACTATAGTGATGTACTGGAGATTTGTAGATATACAAAAATAGTAAAAAAAGTCCGGTGGAGCATGTTTCTCTTAAAGTTAATACTTCACATAATAATAATAAATAAGTAAATATATGAGACACTCGCACACACGGTCGTTCATCCCCAAAGTAAGTAACTTAATTCTTGTGTGACAGACAACTGGTAAATATATAAAATTTTAAATGCATACTTTACTTATATACACCCAGGTTCGAAGAACCAACAAATTTTTTATATAAAATGTCGGCCGTAGGCGGGAATCGAACCCGCGACCCCCGGAGCTGAAGGCAGGGTCAGTACCCACTGCGCCAACGGGCCAGTAACAATAACTACTTTTAAGATCCAAATTTCTATTAAAAACGTTATTTTTGAGATTGTTAGAATAAAATAAGGAGACTAATGCGGGTAAAAATTTGACATTGATTTCCGCGCCGGCGGAGCCACGGACACAGCTAGTACGAAATTAAACTCATTATTTTACAGGCGAAGGAAATTAATAAAAATCCTCTGTGGTACAATATCGCCGCCGGATTTTCTTCTTCCTACGCATTTTGTTTGCCTGTGGGTACACCTGGGAATCTGGTAGTCCAAAGTGCCGCTAATATACCGACCTCAAAAATGGTTTGTACCTATTATACATATATTTTACTTTAGTAAAACATTTCCAATAAGAGCTCTATATTTTCAAAACTGTTTATACCATTTGTGCTTATTTTTTAAAAATATGGTACCTAGCATATAGCTTGAGAAAGAGCAGACCCTGATTTTCCTGATTTGACTTCCCCAACGATGTCAATTCTATTCGTAGGAAAAACATTCGGAAAATTGACATTAAGATTTTTCGTACAAAATCTGTGTCAGAAAGTCAACGTCTCGAAACAGCGATGACGTCGGGAACTTTACTTGAACGTTCACTATTGTCCTATGAAGCGAAGTACGTTTCGAGTAAGTGATGAAATGAGAAATCAGAAGATATGGAAGAGAATCAGGGTGATCAATAATTACGATAATGGATTGACGGTTATAAACATATAGTTCGAAGATCCAATGGAGGTCTCTATGCAAAGGTGTTGGAATGGCATTCTATGCCGGAACATATTCCTCCATTAGAAGGAATACCTTAAAGACATGAAAGACAAGACAAAGACAAAGACAAAGACACAAGACAAAGGATCCAACCGGCACAAAATCGTGTTTCTTTCAATTGTTTTTTTTTATCATCAACACTGAGCGGCGCATATGGGTTTTTAATGTTCTTCTTCGGTACTACATTTTCTCATACATAATTAATTACGATTAATGGTGTTCTGCTTTTGATACACGTGTACAAATAAAAACTAATGCGGATCGGCGTTATTAGTCGAATAATTTAAAGTAACACGGCGCAATGAGATAGCTTGAAGGAATTGGTACAGTGTTGTTTAAAGACATATTTTTGCCGACGTTTATAACATTGTGTCAATTAGCGTTTACCGAATTTGACGTGTAATAACGTTGCTCCGCCCAAAGTGAGAGGCCCTGTTGCCATACAGGATTGCACGCGTTTTCCATGTGCAGATATTGTAAGATCCTAAAGATTAATTTGTACGCAAGATCTATCTAGCTATCAACACGTCTCTATGCTACATCTTCCGATCTCCTTTACCTTCCGTTACAATATAATATAAAACAAAAAAAATGTAATGTAAATATTCAAATATTAACATAGTACCATTCTGTATTCTCATTTTTTTTTCAGATCAAGGCTGGCGCAGGACCAACAATAACAACAATTTTACTAACCTGGTTATTTGTTTGTTTTTGGGCTCCTTTTGTTTGGCCCAATTTAAATTCATTGCCTGAATGGATAAAATAGAAACTATTTATCCTAGTTATGTTAGAGTTCCACATTTATCGATTTCTTGTAATTTCCAGCCGGACGTTTTAAATACCTACTGATAGATACACTTACTTGAATTTCGGTACTTTCACTTAAGAATTTATAGCAAAAAGTATCAGCCTAGAAATACTTACGGTAGTTGCTAAGCAGCAGATGCAGCGTTATAATTGCAGGCAGATGAGATTGGCAATTTACACCTAATTTTTTTTTTTTTTAAGAGAATTTCGAAATTGCATAGTTCGCGGTCTTAACACTACGACGAAGGATTTTTGTTGCAAAAATATAATTGTCTCACTTTGTAGGTTAGCTGGTAGAGATCTCTGTCAAAGGGATAAGTTGGCCTTTATACTCTTGTTTTTTTATTGATAATGTTTTTCTTACCAGATATCACGAAATTAAACACAATCTTATTGCGATTAAATTTTAATAAATGAAACTTAATTTTTACAAATCAATATGGAATTACTAATAAACTTACGTACATTATTTGTATCGGTCCCTTTATTACAGTTGAAATTATGTTTGAAAAAGATAAACTAAAATAATTATTATTCCGTTGAAAAAAACTTAATACTTAAAAAGCGTCTTAAAAATATACGTTATTGATAACTCGGCCGCTATGCGACATCTGAACGCTTTTCCTGGTAATATAACTAATAAGGTTTACAATTTTATCAAATGGCAAACGTATTTTGTAAGAGCTAGCTAGCTATTATTTAAGAGCGTGGACTGAAAACATTTTTTCTGAGTACAAATGAGTACAAATTATATTTAAAATAGTTTGGACAGGATCCAGGGTTGATGGAAAAAAAAGATTATTCTCTGTATACCAAGACTAATCTAATCACTCTCACTAGCTGACGCGGTGGTAACTCCTTCTGAAACTGTAGTAGCAATGATGGTGTACGTTTTTATACCTTCATTGCTGAAGTTCCAAATGAGCGGAGCCCAAAAACATATTGCTAGCCACAGTATAATGGCAGCGATAAGTGCACTGCCGATAGCAAACTTTACCTGAAAAAACACATCGCTCAAAGCAAATAATTTAATCATTATAAATATGTCGCAAAAAACTTTAATTGTAATGGAAACTGATACACTTTCATATAATTTTGGGGTCCAAGATGTAAAAGATGATGTGGCCAATTAAAAGCTTTTTATTAGTTAACTATTACTCCAAATTTGATTTTGTCAATGTAATAGCAGAGTTATAAAAGATTTAGGAAAGTGAGGTTACGAACTTTTTATATGCAGAACAGATTTTTTTTTAGCATAGACAAAACAATAGCATGGATAAGCATAAACACAATAGTGATGAACAAACAATTAATCAATATTTGAACAAGAATTAAATTTAACTTTAATTTCTTTATTATTAAAAATATTTAACAATAAAACATTTAAACTGTTGAATATTATTTTATATCATTTTTGAATAATTATATATATTAAAATAACGCTAGAAATAATGTAATCAACGCAAAATTTATTTTTTTAAACTAATCGTTTACTTTAATCGATTATTGTAATCGATAATTTATTTTATTTATGCCAACGACATTTTAAAAGATTTTTTAATTTCCAGATTGCAAATGGCGCAATTTTTTTAATATTATGAAACAAAAATATACCGCTTTTTTTCAAGTCATACCTCAACCTTCGAGTATTACAATTGGGCCCAAAAGTCCCCTTTTTATATCATACTAATATTATAAATGCGAATGTTTGTGAGTATGGATGGATGTTTGTTACTCTTTCACGGCTAATCCGCTGAAACAATATGGATGTAATTTGGAACAATTATTCATTTTATACTGGAATAACACATAGGCTATAGAATTCCTGTTAATTCTACAGGAATACATTCCTACAGGATTTCTACAGGTTGACATTTAAAAATGCCATCTATTATCAACCTTACAATTTTTTTTTAATTCATTATGTATCAAGACCGAGTCAAATCTGTAATTAAAAGGAGGTTCTTTGTCACGTTGTTTAGCTTACGCCGAAAAATCTTTTTTAGACGTCATACTAATCATCATATCATCATACTATCATACTTCATACTTCATATCATACTAATATTATAAATGCGAATGTTTGTGAGTATGAATGGATGTTTGTTACTCTTTCACGGCTAATCCGCTGAATCAATATGGATGTAATTTGGCACAATTATTCCTTTTATACCGGAATAACACATAGGCTATAGAATTCCTGTTAATTCTACAGGAATACATTTCTACAGGATTTCTACAGGTTGTCATTTAAAAATGCCATCTATTATCAACCTTACAAATTTTTTTAAATTCATTATGTATCAAGACCGAGTCAAATCTGTAATTAAAAGGAGGTTCTTTGTCACGTTGTTTAGCTTACGCCGAAAAAGTTTTTTTAGACGTCATACTAATCATCATATCATCATACTATCATACTTCATACTTCATATCATATCATATCATATCATATCATATCATACTAATATTATGAATGCGAATGTTTGTGAGCATGGATGGATGTTTGTTACTCTTTCAAGGCTAATCCGCTGAATCAATATGGATGTAATTTGGCACAATTATTCCTTTTATACCGGAATAACACAGACAATTACAAAGTACTGAGTAAGTTACTATGCGCGGCGCACGAAGATTGTTTGGAATTTGTCAGTTTTGAAGGTCTAAAATTTTGGATGTACGGGAAATTAAATATATGTTTTTCAATATTAAGTAATTTTTTTTTATCTTAAGTGATCTGTAACGAAACTTAATGTGGCAGACCAAATTCCACGCGGGCGAAGCCGCGGGCAAAAGCTAGTTATATATATATTAATTTCGTTCTTTCAATTGTTGTATTTAAAAAGTATGCTTTTAGTTCTTCTAATAAATTTTAAAATAACTAACTATATCTTATCATTAAAGCAACGATATCACACTTTAATATCTCCATATCGAGATCAGAGTGTCGCCTCTTACTCACATTACAAAAGGAGCTTGTATGATGTCAGTGAGAGGCAATATGGCCTGTCAACAAGCTCTTAGATTTATAACCATTCTTTGTTTATTCTTCATTAAACATAAGGTTCAAGTCAAGTTCGTCTGAAAATCATTGTGCATAGACATTATATTATTACAGCAATCATGTATCATAGAACGTAACAATCACTGGCATACCTTTGTATAAAAATCATAAATTATGGGTTTTAATGAAAAATTAAGGGTTGATTTAATAGTTCTTACTAACCATTTGTTTAACAGGAACTTTTCCTGTATAGTGACAAAAATAGGCAGGAGTGTATAAGAAAGGGCCTGCAAAGCCCAATGAGCTACCGACACCAACAGCCAATGCGCCCAAATGAAGATTTTTAGCCCAATTACTTCTTGGAGTTTCCGACAAAGTAGTCGTTGTCTCGGTAGCCTAACAAAGATCATATTTATAAAAAAACAATCATGATATTGCATTTAGTTATAGTATCTGTATAACGCAAATAAAATTAGTACCTGTAAAAAAACATGATTTCGTTTGGCTCGCAGAAGAGGTTTCAAGCCAAGCAATTAGTAGGGATAGGTATTACGGACGTCAACACCACTCAGCCGTGGATAATAATTAGTAATAAAACAACAACAGTAATAAAACAAATGTTGCTGCAGTAATAATAATAATAAATACTGTGCAATAACAAATACGTGTGTTATTAATTTATTAATTCAACGGCAGTCCTACGTCCTGTTCGACCGCAACCACGGGGGCTATGCATAGTCCACCGAGTCGGAATTATTCCAGAGGAGTGTCTGCATACACTATTATATCCTTATATACTTACCATATTTAATACCAAAGGCATGAGTACGCAACACGCTGCCACACTAGACATAGCATTTGGAAGCAAAGTTGAGATTAAGCAAACTACAAGAACCGATACGTTCCAATTCAACTTTGTTATCGGTTTTGCGTAAGTCTTAGTTACTTTTTCGTTAAGCTTGCTAACTGTGACAGCAACGTTTAAGGCAACTCCGCCACCTGTACAATTAAATATAGGTTAAATACAAAAAAAAGATAAATTATTTTGTGCACATGAAATTTATAGGGATATCGTGTATCCAATTTTGGCTAAGAAAACATTTTTCTGTTGTCATAGCCTTTTAATACAAATTAGTATGAAATATAATATGTAGCTGTCCGAGCAATTACTAAAAATGAGGGGGAATAATAATAATTTCAAACTTGCACTATTAGTGCTAATAAAATATTATAGAAATAGGAGAGTGTAAAACAACCCATAAATTAATGGTAAAAATTTATAATTAATGAGAAAGAACTTTAGAAAAGAGTTTTAATATTTATATTACAATAATAGTTTTTGTAGTCCATAAAACTGATTCATCTTGTGTGGAATATATTTTTTTACAAGCCAATAGCATTTTACACATTAAAGAACTATATCATTCTAAGTTCTTATACAGATTTTGTTACAAAAAGGTAATAAATATTTTATATTGATCATCATCATCCTCCTGCCCTTATCCCACTCTAAGTGGGGTCGGCCCAACATGTTACAAACTTGATGTTATATGATTTGGTTACGTATTTTACGACCGGCCGCCTGCCTGACATCAACTTACCCTAGTCGCCTTTTACAACACCTCGGTAAGAAATGAGGGTGGTCCATTCTATGCAGCCGGATACCACACGACACTTACCGTAGTCGCCTCTTACGACACCTCGGTAAGAAAGGAGGGTGGTCTATTCTACTCAGCCGGATACCACACAGCATAAATATTTTATATTGATAAAAAGGAGAAAATTACACTACTCGAAAATAGAAAAAAACTACTAATTAAATATACAATGCTACATATAATGTTATGTGAAATAATGTGGGCACATCTTAACGTCCTTTCCTACATAAACTATAACAGAACTACAATGCCCGCGTGTAAGCGAAAATCGTAATTGATTACGATTTTGTCGTGGAGCTTATCCGCCTGAAGATGATTCGGTTTCGGGGAGAGACGATCGTAGAGATTTTGGTGGTAGAGTGTTTTGTGTATTGCTTGTGTGCATTGTTGCTAGTGGAGGCCTATTGGGATACGTGTGGTAACTTGTCCTGCATGTTGTAAGGTACGTGAATTCATACACTTAGCATTGCATGCATTCGCTTAACACACGCAGATTATAGCAAAGTAGTTCTCTTATAGTTTCTGTAATATGGAATTCCGCAAAGCAACGTCTACTTCTATAAATATCATTCTATAAATCCGTTTCTACACAAATGTGCCAAATTATATTTTAATTGATTATATTGTCAGACATAATAACGACTATCGTTAACTGAAAAAGACTGGATATCACTTTTTATACACCTCAGAATACAATAAAAACAATCAATCATACCATTTTATTTTAAATATTCAATTTCAAATTCAAAATATTCTTTATTCAAGTAAACTTACAAACAAGTGCGTTTGAAACGTCAACTCTACTGCTGGTTCGGAAAACTGTTCCTACCGAGCCAGCAAGAAACTCAGCGGTTGCTCTTTTTGAAATAGAAATCTTATAACTAGTTACATTTAGTCATTACTGTTTTGTACAGGGTAGAAGCGCATCCATATCCACACATTCTTATCATCTAAGCAATCTTCAGCAGTATAGTAAGCTTTCAGTATCAGCTTCTTTTGAACAGTGTTTTTAAACTGATGTAACGGCAAGGCCAAAATTGATTGTGGAATTTTATTATAGAATCTTATATCCAAACCCATAAACGATCTACGTACTTTTGCTAGCCGAAAAGCAGGAGTCGCAAGCTTATGTCGGTTCCTACTTTGTCTATTATATACATCGACTATCGATTATATACATCAGCTATCGGATATTATAAAAATATCCAACTTACCTATTAAGATAATATAGCCGTAATTTGTATTTTTATCCACATAACGCCACCACATGCAAGGGGAATCGGGCTTTAAGACTTTTCCTAATTCCGATTTCGCTGTAACAAGACAAGTTTTGATAATCTTTTTTTATTAATATTAATATCATTTTTTGTTACATCGGTTATTCATGCATTTAAAAGGCATAAGTGCTGTGATGGGAGGTACCAACCGGTCGTAATAATTCCTACAAAGTTAATGTGCTAAGTCATTGGAGTCATAGAAGGGAAGGCAGTCATACACAGGGACTCAAACACGCACATACACACATACATCAATTATTACTTTATATATTCTTTTAAATCAATCACGATATTACATGTTTCTAGTAACTAACAAAGCTAAGCTATTGATTTATATAGCAAATATTTATTTTCATTAATAAGCACTGACAAACAGACGTATAAAGAATAGTATTTCTGGTTTTTATCAAATCAATCAATTCAAAAATAATATTTATTCAAGTAGGCTTTTTACAAGCACTTTTAAATCGTCAAGGATCAATTAGATTTAATAAGCTACACTGGTTCAGAATGTTGCTCTTACCGAGAAGTACCAGCAAGAAACTCGGCGGTCAATCTTTTAAACATTTAAATTTACATTATTTATTTTCAGTGTTGTTTGGAGCTGAAATGATTTTCAAATCCAAGCATTTAAAATTCAAATAATCTTCAATTGTGTAATACGTACTTACGTATAAGCATTGTTCGTTCACTTAATTTAAACTTTTCTGTGGATAAGTCTAATATAGATTGCGGAATTTTATTGTAAAAGCGAGTACCGAGACCAACGAATGAGTAGCTTACTCTACTGAGTCGCGACGCAGGGAATACAAGCTATTTGTGACCTCTGGTACATCTATGATACACATCGGATTTGGTTTGATATGTTTTTTCTTGTCATGGCTTAAATAGACGAAAAAACATCTACACAAAAAAATGACTTACTTAAAATTTTGAAAGCAAAGTCTACAAAATAAATATTATCTACTTACAAGAACGAAGAAAGGCAATCACTTGTGAACAAAATATTGTTCAAATCTAAAATATACTTACTTCTAGCTGTTAGATATTTTAAAAATGAAAAAGATTTTGGCAAAATATGCAGGCCGATAATAAAGATAGCAGCCACTGTCGCATCTTTTATCCTGAAATTAAAAGAAAATAATATTTATCGATTCAGGTATTCATAAACTATATATACATATTGAATGGCCCGTTGGCGCATTGGGTAGTGACCCTGCTTTCAGCTCCGCGGGTCCGGGTTCGATACCCACCAAGGGCCAACATCTTCATTAAACAATTTGTTGGTTCTTGGAGCCTGGGTGTATATTTGTATTTAAGTCATCATTCTCCTGACCCTTATCCCACTCTAAGTCGTGTCGGCACAATATGTTACAAACATGTTGTCAAATGATTTGGCTACGTATTTTAGGACCGACCGCCTGTCTAACGTCAACTTACCTTAGTCGCCTTTTACGACACCTCGGTAAGAAATGAGGGTGGTCTATTCTATGCAGCCGGATACCACACTATTATTATATTTAATATATTTCGCTATTTTTTTTATATTACTTTATTCACGAAACCTCAAACCATAAAGACCATAAATAACTGAGGAACCGACTTGTCAACCAAAGACTACACACTAAAAAGAAAACACACAAACTTATTGTTACGGGTATCATATACTTAAAGACTTACGTTTTTTATTTGACTAGCTTTTAAGCGCCATTTCGTTCGCGTGGAATGCAATCTTATTATTTGAGTATATCTTATACTTATATTTATTATGGTTTAAGTGGGTTAATCTTAAACTTTTATTTAGAACTTTTAAAGGTGAACAATTTTGTACTACATGATTTTTTAATAACTTTCACCGTTCGCACTTGTGTGCGCTAAATAAAGCTTTAAACTATGACTTTTTTATTGCTGCTCCTCTCCTATTCGTCTTAGCGTGATGTTATATAGTCTATAGCCTTTGTGGATATATGGACTATCTTAAACTTAAAGAATTTTTCAACTCGGCCCATTAGTTCCTGAGATACACGTTCAAACAATCAATCAAACAAACAAACTCCTCAGCTTTATATATTAGTATAGATATAGATTTAAACGAACCGATGGACGCTAAGAGCCTGTGTTGGAATGGCAACCTCATAAACCTCTGTTAGTTGACTCTTATTCAATCAAATCAAACGCAACATAAAACCAAACCAAATAAAATATAAAATAACTATCATAATTATACGTCAAAGCTTCATCGTTTCAGATTCCGTATTTTACATTTATGTAAAACAATTTGTTGGTTCTTCGGGCCTGGGTGTATATTTAACTATGTATTTAAAATTATATATGTAGTATATTTACCAGTTGTTTGTCACCTATGACAAGTATTAAGTTACTTACTTTGGGAATAGACGACCGTGTGTGTAAGTTTCCCATATATTTATTTATTTATTATATTTATTTTACACACAATTCCCGCAACGCTGCTAACTAAACTTAGTCAATACAAACGCAATTCTAATTTCAATCCAATGTTGACGACATTGTATTCGCGAGTATCAAACCACGGCTCTATTGACATTGATCTTGTAATGTCATTGGATTTAAACTGGGATTGATTTGAAGAGTATACCTAGAGATAGTTTTGATTGCACTCACATTGGTACTTCCGACGATATTTGTCTAAATCCAGACCACCCCTGGCTCAACCAATCGCTCCATCGGAAGAAACAAGCAGCCATAAATGCGGCATAGAAGAATATGTTTGCCTAAAAAAAGTCAACTTTTTTAAATTCTTGAATTTCTCTTAATTTCATTGAAATTCTTCTGCTTAAATATATAAAATAATGATATATTCGAAAGTCATTAATATATAATCAGGAAAGAAAGTAATATATAATAGAGGTGTAAATATATTATTGGAATAACCTTTTGGAACGTCGACATCTCCTTTGGCAAATCATTTTTATGTTTATTCATGATTGTTTTCAATTCTGCCATACTATTTCCACTCATTGGTCTGCCTACTACACTGTAAATAAATAACAAAAAATTAGCTAACTATAATACTAAATATTGTGAATCCGAAATTATATTTATTTACCCTGCTCAGGTCCAAAACGACGCAGGAGAGCAATGTGATAGTATTGAGATGACTTTGGTATCGAAATAGAAAAAAAGCTGGAGAGGCTATCGTAGTCCACGCGGAAAATGTCACAAGCAAAGGTTAGCTAAGTAATTATAAGTAATCAAAAATCTTTTACTTAAATATATGTAAAAACAACTAATATTCGCAAAATATTACAACTTGTAGTTGCTTATTAGTAACTCCTGGCTAAAGGCGTAGTCTCTTCTTTTTTAAAGATCTGAGTTTCGGAGTTTAGACCCGTGGTTGGTCGAAACTATGAAGCTTTTACTGAGTAGATTATATAAATTTGGACAAGAGGAAATATACTAGCTCTTCTCCGAGATATCAGAATGAGAAAGCTGTAAGATTTCGATTTAACAATTACCAGCTTTTGTTCCAGCTTCTAGATTGTTAATTACAAACAATTTTAATAGAAATTTCGTTCAGCCATGTGGTGTCCGGCAGAATAGAATAGACCATCCTAATTTCCTACCGAAGTGTCGTAAAAGGCGACTAAGGTAAGTTGACGTCAGGCAGGCGGCCGGTCGTAAAATACGTAGCTAAATCATATGACAACATGTTTGTAACCGTGCCGACCCCACTTAGAATGGGATAAGGGCAGGAGAATGAGAATGATGATGAATTAATAGAAATTTCATGCACTTTTTTGTATAATGCGTCTGCCAGAATTGACAGGGTGGTAGAGACGTCGGCTCTGCAATTCCCGCCAATTGGCGTTCTGACACGAAATAAGTTTCAAAATAGTAATAAACTGTTATTTTTGATTTAAGTTGTATTGATTATAATCCAACTTACTAAATTTGTAAACTTTTTTATTGACACGAATGTAAAATCAATAAAAGATATAATTACCAATTAATGAGAAGCATGTGATATACAAAATTGGCGATAAACATAAGAAGAGCGACTGGAAATGCGAAACAGGTGTACTGTAGATAGTTGAACAGATCTGGAAACTCTTCATTTGATGGAGGATGTCTAAAAAAAGAGATAATGGTAATACCCTTTATGTTTCTTTACTTTCTATATGAAATTTAGGGACTAAATTCCATTATATGCTTATTAATTCGAGTTTTTTCATCAATAAACACATTTTAATTGAGATATTTAGGTTTTTACCGATTTATACATGTTTTGATGAGGAAGGCACAAGTATGTCCGTGAACATCCTTGTATCTATAGTCAAACTAATCCGAATATATATATAAATATATTTTTTTAATGTTGCGTTTGTGGTTTTCACCGTGTGGTATCCGGCAGAATAGAATAGACCACTCTCCCTACTTACCGAGGTGTCGTAAGAGGCAACTAAAGTATGTGTCGTGTGGTATCCGGCTGCATAGTATAGACCACCTTGATTTCTTACCGAGATGTCGTAAAAGGCGATTAAGGTAAGTTGACATCAGGCAGGCTGCCGGTCGTAATATACAATAAAGCCAAATCATGTGACAACATGTTTGTAACATGTTGTGCCGACCCTACTTAGAGTGGGATAAAGGCAAGAGAATGATATTGCGTTTGTGGTTTCCCGTTCAATTGTTTTTATCAAGCCCGTTGGTCTCCTTATTACACTGTTATCCAATATAGGACAAACCTACGATATCAATGTAATAATCTACTAATCAATCTATCAGCTGATTCTCTTTGCAATTTTATTGGGAAACCGAATAAACTGATTGAAATAATTACCTGCACCAAATAGTACGCATGGCCATCGTTGCAAAGGATGCATGCATTACGGCAGTGCTACCTGCAAGTAAATAATTTGAGAACAATTATAGTTTTATTTCATATTCTTCATGATCAATATACATAATAAGTACATAGCTAATAGCAATAGTTTAGAAATTTAAAAAGCAACATTTTTGCGCCATTTTTGACGCAGGAGATAGAGCCACAGCAAAATAATATGTAGATATCGACAGTGAATTTAACTAAAAAATAACTTATCAGTGAAGATAAACAACAAACGAGGAAAAAGGGTGGGAAAAACATTCTTTCTACCTATATAACAATGACTGAAATTGTTCTCAGGACAATTATCAACGTAGGTTTAAAGTTTTATGATTCCAACGAGTTGATAGCAAAAAAGCAACATTGCAGAAAAGTCTAATTCTTGATCAAACTGAGAGGAATGTATAGCATGGAAATAGCAAACACTTAGCGTTAGTATAGTTATTATTTTATGCCGGCATTAAATAATGCACATCTATGTGTAGAACAAAACAACCGGCCAGTTCGGTTTCGTAGAGAGCTGTCACTGTCACACACTGGTTCGTCAGTCTGTGCGACAGAGACAATGCTCTATTAAGCAGAATCTAGCCAATTTTCTCTCTCTAAGCCTCAATGTGCATTATTTATTGCCGGGTACAATACCGACTGGGTGTATAAACGTCCACAAAAAAGCATTCACTTTTCGGCAAGGTGCCGTCTTTTCTTTCGAATATATTGATACAATCAAATGTAAATATATTAATTACCTATAGAAGATGCGCTTTGTACAGCGCAGAGAACGACATGCCTCATAAGATCATAGTCTGGCTCCGTGGCTCTGTATCTTGATGTAGAGGTCTGCAAAAAATGGATTATTAATTTTAATCGCATCTTTAAATTGAGTTTCAGTCGTAATGACAACGTGATACCAAGAATACTCGGTACGTCTTAGTGTAAAATTATCATGTTTTATATATTGTGCGAAAAATGATCTAGGTTTCCTACATATTCATATAATGCGAAGACATTTGAGTGCTTGGCATGACGTTTGCAAGACTTTCCACGTAAGCGGTGCGCTATAATTGGTGATTGATTTTTCGTTTTTTTAATGATTCCAAATATTATAGTGGTTACCGAACTGATATTTAGTTGCTAGACTTCAGTTATTTAGAGTTTTCAATATTTTTTGGCAGATATAAATAAATAAATAAATATATGGGACATTTACACACACGGTCGTCCGTCCCCAAAGTAAGTAACTTAATACTTGTGTTATGGGTGACGGAAAACTGGTAGATATACTACATATATAAGTTTAAATACATACTTATATACAAATACACACCCAGGCTCGAAGAACCAACAATTTGTTTATAGAAAATGTTGGCCCTCGGCGGGAATCGAACCCGCGACCCGCGGAGCTGAAGGCAGGGTCACTACCCACAGCGCCAACGGGCCAGTCAAAAAAAGATATAAATATCTATAACTATCATGCAGATCGTAAAGATCATAGTCGTATAGATATTAATATCGACAGGAAAATGAAATCATTTTCCTGTGTCACATATAATATTAATCAATAATAATCAAACAATAATCAATATTAATCAAGTTGTAAGGCGCTATCATTATTAATAATTTGTGTAGTTTTATATAGAAGTACCTGCAAGCTCATGTAAGCTGGCGTTAACAACTGCGTAATAGTTGAAGTTACAATAAGTCTGTTAGAAATCATCGACGTGAAGAAAGCAGCAGTGCTTGCTTTAAGAATCATCCTGAAAAACAAAGTAACATAAATTTTACGATAGACAAATTATATTAAAATGATGGAAAAAATGTTTTACCTTTTTCCCGAGTATTGGCAGCTATCTCCAGAAGAAAGAAACCATAGTATAATGCGACGATCTACTCCAACACTATTTAACATCAGATGATTCATACCAGCCAAAATAAGTAATGCCATATTATCCTTTTAAAAATGATAAATTAATGTACAAAAATAAAAAAAGTGAGTTAACATCGGGCAAGCAAATTGTAGTTTCTTTTTATTCATATAATGTGAAATAAAAATGCGTTGAATTGAACCTTGTTGTTTAGGAAATTTTACATTATGAAACATATACGATATGTAGATCGAACCAAGAATATTTGTAATTTAATGCATATAAGCTAGTATAAGTAAAATTACTATGGTTTAAAACCTTTTTGATAGTCATTATGGGCAGAAGAAAACACAAAAGTAAATCGACGACAAAATCGCAAAGCTTTGCGATTTTGTCGTAGAGTCTATCTCCTGATGATGCTTCGGTTGCGGGGCGAAACGATTGTTGAGTTTGTGATAGTGAACCTGTGTAGTGCTTGTGTATTGTGGTGGAAGTGGTGGAGGTTTGTGCATGTGTTTTTACGAATCCTGCACGTATCGGGTATGAAAATACTGATAGTCCACTATACATTAAACACTATATATATTTTCTATTTACTGTATCGCGGATTATAGCAAAATAATTTTATTATTACTTTTGTATTATGGATCTCCGCAAAGTAACGCCTAATTCTATAAATTAATTAGGCAGAAGAAAACTTACGTCAAAATAGTTTGCGCAAGTGTTTACGGTAGACATAACTCCCGCCATCGGTAGCAAAAATATGGGAATAAACCCAACCACGGGTATATTCACTGGTTGGAATAGGAAAAACCAAAACATCCAAAACCAAAGACATGCTACTGTAGTATCATGCTGAAATATAATATCTGCTTAAAAACAGGTTCAATGAAGTCAATGTTCACTTATAATAAATAGATTAATAACTACACAAATAATATGAACTAGGTCATTGTCTCAATACTTTTTTTTGTTCAACATTATTCCAGTTTCGACGCAATGAGCATTCTAATTTTCCTACGATGCACTCTATTTCTGATTTTGAAATTTAAAGGTGAATACAATTTGGTAACATGCATTCCGTACGTGCGGACTACGCTCGTAGTTACTGCAACGGTTTTGTGCACTCACTGTATCTTATACTGTAATCATTGTATAATGCAATCAAATTCCAAAAATATTATAGGATCGCGATCGATAAACAATTTTAAAACGCGCATGTGTTAATCAAGAAAGTTCTTCAAAAATAACTGCTTAATCATAAAGTTATTTTTCAAGATATTCTTGTTAAATAAGTGTAAAGTAAATGAAACTGTGAGGCGTCAGGAAACATGCAAGCTGCATGCGACATCGCAGTTATCACAGGATGCGGTAAGTTGGTGAAAGGCTCGCGAACAATTGCATCCGCGGACTTTTTTTAGTACTTTTGTAGATCTACGATTCTCTAGCACGTCACTTTAGTTTACGCGGCGTACGCGAATAAAACTCCGATCAGGCGAGTTTTTTTGCGACCTGTGTGACGTTGAAAAGTCAACACAATTAACATAAAACGGTAATGTACTATCAACTTAATCCTTTCGGAATAAATGCACTATCTTTTAGTAAAAAGCGTACAAAAATCCGATCAGTAGATTTTAAGAAAATCAATGACATACAGACAGGACTTTGTTTTATAATAACTATAGATAGGTCTAAGAGTCATTTGGATTCGAGTCAAAGCGAAGTTTATAGAATTAGGCGTTACTTTGCGGAGATCCATAATACAAAAGTAATAATAAAATTATTTTGCTATAATCCGCGATACAGTAGATAGAATCCGTATTTTCATACCCGATACGTGCAGGATTCTTAAAAACACATGCACAAACCTCCACCACTTCCACCACAATACACAAGCACTACACACGTTCACTATCACAAACTCAACAATCGTTTCGCCCCGCAACCGAAGCATCATCAGGAGACGCTTCGCTTTGCGATTTTGTCGTGGAGTCTATCTCCTGATGATGCTTTGGTATATATATATATATATATATATATATATATATATATATATGCTTTGGATAGTCCACTATACATTTAACACTATATATATTTTCTATCTGCTGTATCGCGGATTATAGCAAATTAATTTTATTATTACTTTTGTCAAAGCGAAGTTTTTGAGATATAAATCTGATAGAACAATAAGTAACACAATATGTGTCTTAAATTTGAATATCACTTTGCATGCTAGAATTAGCCTACCCACAACTATTTTTATCTTAGTCTATCTATAGTTCAGTTCTTATCTATAGTTCAGTTATTAATATATAATATATAGTTATTATACTTTTCCTTTTTCAGGCTGCCATGATAAAAGGACAAGGGGCACCAAGACGCCAATTATTCCTCTGTGGTGGACTACGAAAATATTCTTCAATCTGTCTGCTAGCCCTTTCTGTCCTCGTACCGGAGTACGTGGATCTTTTTTTTTACTAAAAAAAGTCAATATAGAGATCATTCAAACAAAATCAACATTTATAGAGCTAACTCTTAGCCAGGCAGACAGCCAAATTTGTCTACAGCTCTAATATAACTATCAATGAGATTAATATTTTTTATTAATGCTCCAATATCTGACATGCAGTTCTTTTCTACTACTATGGATTCATAATTATCCTCGCTGAAACTTAAAAGTATGATCTATCATAAAAAGTTTATTGTTGGTTTACGTGCTGAAACTTTGTTATTAATATAAAGTAAGAGTCATATAAGACGAAAACACTTACAAAACTGATGTAAATCGCGAAAAATAGCTTCCCATATTTATTTGTTAGATTCAATTTTTCTTTTGCAGCAGTGTGGGACAAGACAATTTGATTCTCATGAAGAATAAAAATTTCTTATGACTTTATAATATATAGTTCTTAGTTTTAATTTTTAAATAAGGAACACAGATAGTTTGCTTACAATGAGGTTTATATGTATAAATACTATTATATATAAATTACTTGACTCATCTAGTGCAAATTAATATTAGTATGATTGCGAAGATTTTAAATATATTAAAATTTTTAATATATAATTTAGAGTTAATATAACTCATACATTAAATCAAGATCACACAAAAACGCTGTATATGCGTGTAGGTTGGTCATATGTTTTGGAATATGTAGAATAAGAATTTAATTGATTGTAAATGTTGCGTTCAGTAGTCATTATACGTTATAATCTAAATGAATAAATGAAGTAAATACACAAATGGCAGTATTTATTTAAGGAAAGGTAACAGTCAAAAACGTTCATGACACGAGTCACATAAGTTCATAAATTCGAAAATCACTTTACTCAATCCTCTATTTTATGGCACTTAAATACCAATTGCTTTTACCAAATATTGGAAAACGTTTCCGTTTTATCACTTATCGATATGCTTTAGGGGGTGTGACCCACGGTTGCGTCAGTCAAACAGGCGTAGTCCTCCGATATGGATCAGTGCCGACTGCTCGATCATGTCGTGGCGGCTTCTCCTCTGTAACTCTAGCGCCAGCCCCAAAGGTAACCATTTCTTCCTCTCTTGACGGAGGAGGTTCAACTGCAGACGTATCTAGGAATCTCCCACTTGCCACAGATGCTTGTGACTGGAATATGGAAGCGCTTCTAAGACCACTCAATGTGTTAGCGCTCTGAGGAACTTCCTTAAATTCTTCGAAATAGTTGTCACAGGCAGTCGGCCGTGGTGCAGCTGGAAATCCATAAAGTGTTGAAGAGGACAAGTCTTTAAGAGAAGCAGAGCTTAAATTGATTCTACGGTTTTTGTGAATTGAGCAATGTGGGACGTCATCTCCGTCGAAAACAAAACGTCGTCGCTCACGTGGTGTAGCTGCTGATGATCCTGAGGGAGGGTAGGTATCCCTTTTCATCATGCGTCTCTCCAATAAGGTTGAATCTCTTTCTCTGAAGTCAGGAAAAGCAAACTCGCGGTCCCACGCTCGACAGTCTGCTTTGGCTTTCTCTGATAATTCTGTAATCCAGTCTTTTTGATACCATTGCAGGAAAAGGAAAATAGCTGAAGTTCCTGCCAGCTCTGCTGCGACGAATCCACCAATATATAGTCCAAATGAGTAGCCGTAACTGTATGACATTCGTGGTGCATCAAAATATGTCATATAACGAAGCTTATGACCGACCTGAGATTTGAACACCGATATGTACATGACGATTCCTGTCAGCATAATAAGACCTGCAAAAGATACAATTGATTTTTAGTAAAAATAAAAACAAAATATAACGTATGCACTTCAAATAACGTTTTTTATATACATTCTTTTATTAGTTTTGTTTTTAATAGAGCTGTCTGTTTTGTTTGAATAACGTTGAACTACAGGACAAACTTATATTTGTAAAAATTATCGATTGTATAATCCGATCAAAATATATAACTCTGAAGACTGCGATTTTTTATTTTATTAAATTTTAATCATAATAAATGATCTGAATCAAATTCTACTGTTATTTATATCAAGATAACGAATACAATCACGAAATCCTAAATAGGTCTTGGAATATAAACGGATAAACTACGACTTTCTACTGAACTTATAAATAATATACTTTCACTATAATATACATATTTGAACTAACTCAAAGTTAAAGTGATGTCTTTTTCTAAGTTTAACATACTGTATCGAATGTGCCAACAAGAGGCAATTGTATGAGTCAATAAATCTATGTGCCTTGAAAATGTTTGTATTTTAATCTCATTTCGTGTTTCAATCTCTAGGGTAGGATATATATAATATCTTACCAGATATAATATATAATACACCCGCGATGAACGTACAAATCCGTCTACCCTTCACACAGTGTCCCAAGACGCAGCACAGGGCTCCTACTGCTTGCGTAAGTACTGCCAACAAAAGTGGGGCAGCTGAACGAGTTACCACATCTGGAAGTTGCCAAAAAATAAGATTAAGGAACCAAAATATGACGTAAGGTTAGAAACGCTCCGTATTTCAAAACCGATCTAAAATCGGTTAGGTTTATCAGTTATAACATATCAGTAATCGCTAATAGAATTAGGCGTTACTTTGCGGAGATCCATAATATAAAAGTAATAATAAAATTATTTTGCTATAATCGGCGATATATTTTCTATTTACTGTATCGCGGATTATAGCAAAATAATATAATTATTACTTTTGAAAAATAATCGCTTCGTATAATATCCTAATTCATAAATTTTATATAGAAACAATGCCATAAAAATTAAAGACGGAGCCCATATTTATTATTATCAAGCCCATATCACCAGGCTTAACCCAACTCCCAAACATTTGATAATACTGTCGTCTCACGTTTCATAAGTTTCGTGCTCAACACTATCCATATCCCGCTAAATAGAAAAGAAATTGTTCCTATCTTTTCTAGTAATGGGATATTATAAAAGTTATGAGTGAAAACCGTAGTAACAGCAGTCTTTCTGACTGATGTTGTAAATTGCATCCACTTGGGTGCTGTAGATCTCATGATAAACTTAAAAGTCTCTGGCTACGAACTGTGATCAAGTTATATAAATACTAGTGAACGATAACGGCATGTATCCTTTTGTAAATCACAAATATCTACAAATAGATATTCAATTACGTTAAAGTTCATACACGGTATTGCGTTTGTAGAATCACTTGGGTCTGTATAACATTATGTAAATCACAAATATCCACAAATAGCTATTCAATAACTTTTAAGTTCTTACATGGTATTGCGTTTGTAGAATCACTTGGGTCTGTATAACATTATGTAAATCACAAATATCCACAAATAGCTATTCAATAACTTTTAAGTTCTTACATGGTATTGCGTTTGTAGAATCACTTGGGTCTGTATAACCTTTTCTAAATCACAAATATCCACAAATAGCCATTCAATTACTTTTAAGTTCTTACATGATATTGCGTTTGTAGAATCACTTGGGTCTGTATAACGTTTTGTAAATCACAAATATCCACAAATAGCTATTCAATTACTTTTAAGTTCTTACATGGTATTGCGTTTGTAGAATCACTTGGAGTCTGTATAACCTTTTGTAAATCACGAATATCCACAAATAGCTACTTAATTACTTTAAAGTTCTTACATGGTATTGCGTTTGTAGAATCACTTGGGTCCGGTGCATACTGGGACAGCGGAAAGTATGGTATGTCCAAGCACTGGAAGACTGTACTGCCGACTGGAATTTAAAAGAACTTTCTTATATTATTTTGATTGCACAACGAGTTTGTGCGTTTTTTTGGTATGCATTATTTTCGACCATTATTTAATAAGGTGAATGGTATAAGGAGAAAAAGACAATGTATAATTTTAAATCAACAAGTAACTTTATCGATGACACTAATTCAAAACTTTTTTAGACCCAATCTTAAATATTCCCACACGTTACACTCCTCATGTCTCCCAATTTACACGTCTTTAAATCACACATACGTCTGATATTTTAGATGTCTAATAAGTCTTACATTTTACTTACACCGAATACATTGCTCTTATTACACTTTCACATACTAGTCACACATCATTACTCGATGTTTTTATCTGCTTACAGCTTTTTTTAAGAGTCAAACCGACATTCTCCTTTTCTCCTACTTCTATTTAAATCCATATAAAGGCTATACAAATAAACTGAAAGTAGGCCAGTCAACGTCGGCATCTGTTTGGGAACAATGAATGTGGTGTATGTGGGTGAGTGCGAACGAGAACAGTGGACCTTCCGGTAGGGGAGCTTTAGTTGTGTGAGGGGACGTCACGACATCGGAAGTCACCAGCTGCTGCCAGCTTATGTTAACATTTCAGAGCTATTTAGAGCAAGTTAACTTATCTCAACACTAATATAAACGTTGTTATACAAGAAACCTTAAAAACAAAAAAATTTGGATTTTGAAATCTTAAGCACGAATAGCCTAGTTTTGAGACCATGTGACGTTTTAGTAGGAGTCACAGGTTCAGTTAAGTCAAACTCTGGTTATGAATGAGTTTTTCTGTTAGTAAAATCTAGTGTGTTTAATTGATATTAGCAATTTATCACGCGCTTTTCGGCGAAGGAAAGCATAGTAAGGAAACCTGCATATCTTTAAAGAGTTCTAGAGACATGCGTCCGCCGATCTGCATTAGAGCAGCGTGGTGAATCTTCAACCCTTCCAACCCTTTTCTCCAAGGGAGGAGGCCTATGCCCAGCAATGGGATGATAAGAAGGCGCTACATTTTGAAGTCTTCGTATATCAATACGCAGCCTTCAGAATTTTAGCATTAGGTTTTTATCAAAAAATAAAAGTGTGATGAAATACTTACTTACTAAAGTCTAAATATTAAGCAAATGATTTCGCATAAAATGTTTAATGTATGTGGTATTCAATTTAGTTATATTAAGGAAAAATATAGCTGCAATGTAGTATCCGGCTGAGTAGAATAGGCCACCCTCATTTCTTACCGAGGTGTCGTAAAAGGCAAATAAGCGAAGTTGACGTCTGGCAGGCGGCCGGTCATAAAATAGCTACTCAAAACATGTAAAAACTTGTTCTGCCGGCTCCACTTGCAGTGGGATAAGGGCAGAAGAATTATGATGATGACGATGATGATGTTAAGCAAAAATATTCATCTTTGCTTAATATTTAGTCAGTAGTTATTATAGTTAATTTTATCAAAATTTAAAAACTGCATCATTTTAATGTATGCATAACAATCTCGAGGCAACATATTTAAGTCATTAATTTAATATTTACAATCCTCAAAATGCTTTGATGTAATAGATATATTTATTTTGTATATATCTGGTACTCACGCTCTGTATGACAGATGCGCCAAAGTCCTGACACAGTGTGTTTGGCGATCAGCTCGTGCTTTCCGGATCCATTGTACGCTGGATTTAACATATTCTCTTCTGTATGCAGCCAGTTGTTGGTCGTGACAGCTATTAGAACAGCAGCCACTGCTGTCCCGGCAGAGAGTGGGGTGAGCAACCAGAGACAGGCTACTGACGAGTCAATCTTAGCCACTAATGTCGGTGAGGGAGGCGTGGGCCTACAAATAAAAATATAGTATGAAAGTTAAGTAAAAGTAACAGCCTGTTACTGCGCCGCTGCCAGGAATAGACGTCCTCTCTTGGTTTTAGTAGAGAAGGATAAGAGCTACCTACAACGCTGCTCTAACTCCGATTATTAGGTTACACATATCCCCAAAATTCTTTAGAGATATGCTTGATATCTCAAGTTTCCTCACGATTTGTCCTTCCCCAGAAAGCGTGTGATAAATTGCAATAATCAATAAGACGTTTTAATAGAAAAACTCATTGGTGCCTGCCCGGAGTTTGAATTTGTGACCCCTTGAAAGAGTCGCACGATATCACCGCTGGGTGTATCACTGCCCTAAAAATATTTTTAAAAATAATTTGCTTGATTAAAACACTCTCACCGCCATACGATCCGAAGGTGGGGCGCATCATTTCGAGTTCAGCACGCTACCACTATGTTGCATTAAGCGAGATGATCAAGCCGTACGGGCCGCGTGCATATCTTTAACGCCAAAATTTATTAAATTAGCTTACTTTTTTTGTAAGAGCAGGCCACGTGTTACAAAATTGATATGAAATCATGAGGCCGTAGCGGACACCACGGCTTGCTGGTAAAAAATAATAGTGTGCTTGCTGGTAAATAATAATATGGCCTGCTAAACTCGATATATGTTTTGTACCGTGGTCTGCAAGGACAAACGTAGTTACGGTCGCCGGCAGACCGCATGGTCTATTGGACAGAAAAAAATTATATATTGATGGCGGTGAGAGTGTTAACATTTTAAATTTTATTTTAACTGATAGGTGTTCTCTTTTATGTTTCAAAGGGAGATCTGAGGTATTTTGCCTAGCTAAAGAATAGGAAGAGATCGCTACCATAGTTTTAGCCTGTCCTTTATATAGAGGTCGTGGATTGAAACCTCGTGTCATAAATGAATTTTGAACAAAAAGTCAGGTACCTTGAACTATTTCAATTGATAATAATATAATACGATTGATAATGCGCTTTTTCAAATGAAAACATATTGAGAAAAGGTGCTTATCACTGGAGATTCACGAATTCTCGTGCAAGTAGTATAACATACCAACGTATATGAGTTGGGCGTGATAGTTCTAAACTCTTATATCGGGAAAAGTTGCATGAGTTCTATATTTCAACATTGTCTATTCGAAATGTAGAATGCCTATGAAATGTTTTAAAAGTAGCTGTAGAGAATAGAATTATGTTCTTATTTTAAAACAAATCAAATTAAAAAAGCTTTTAACTAAATTTTATGTCCCTACTGTAAACCATTGTTTTAGTTCTTTAGTTAAATTTAAATATTATTATTTTTTTTTTATATCACTTTTTTATTGTATTTTTTTTGTTTTTACACCTGTAGGTAATTAAGACATATGTTAATTGAACCAAGTATAGGTGGGCACTGGTTCCCAAAATACAGTTTAAACTAGCTTGGGAGCCAGGGACACAATAATTGTACATATGTATTTTTCAAATATTAAATAAATAAATAAATAAATAAAAAATTGTTTCCTCGTCTGGAGCTAATCCTGGCAACATCATCAGGTCACGCTCATCATAAACATGCATTGTTTTCGTAGCTAGACCAGTATATAACATTTCATGTCCCTATTGTTGAGCAGTTCCCTCGTCTAGAGCTAATCCTGGCCGCAGCATCATGTTTATGTCATAAACATGCATTGTCATCGGGATCAGATATCTATGTAAAAAATATGTATATGTATATGTAAAATTTCATTTTAATCGGACCTCGAGAAGTGGGTCAAATTTAACTTGTAAGATTCCATCTTAACATACACACATTACAAGTCGAATGAAAGCATTTAAAAATATACATGTTTCTTGACAATAATTAACCTGGGCGGGCGGCGGCTAGCAATGGCACCGCTGAGCGTAGGGGCGGGCTGCGCGCGCGCACCACGCGGCAGCGAGGCATGCACGCATTGCGCGCCGCCGCCCCACATGCCTTCCCTCCGCTTTACTGAAACAAAATTTTTACTCATGAATACTTATCCTCTTGCCTTTCCTCTCCATAACCGGACTAATAGTATGATTGGTCAGTCATTTTTTATACAGGATAAAACCCCTTATGGATACCGCCGCCCGACGGGAACAGACGGCGGTTATGTCGAACACCGACTAAAACGACCTGTGTGCTCCACCACGCTGCCAATGGCAAGGACAGGTTATCGTTATACACATTGCCCCCATCCCCGCCGACAGCTCTGATCCTAGAGAACACCTCATCTGGGTAGGGACCCCTCGAGTCTCCCTCCGCTAACCGGTGCATCGGCAGCACCAGATGCACCGACCGCCTGGACTGGAGACCTGTAAGCCAGGCGTCCGATATACCCCGTTCGGAGCGCCCGAAGGTAGTCACAGTCATGCTATTAGTCTAATAGTAGACTAAATGTTAGATAAGTACAGATCCTCAAATAGGAGTAATAATAAAATTATTATTATATCATTAAGCATAACAATGGCACCCTCGTTAACGAGCAGATAAATGTTTCTAGTTCAAGCTTGTTGCACGTGTTCAGGGGTAAAATAAAGGGTGGGGATGAATCAAGTACTATATAACCATGCTTGTTCGGTTACTGCTTCGCTTTGCGATTTTGTCGTGGAGTCTTCTGATGATGCTTCGGTTGCGGGGCTAAACGACTGTTGAGTTTGTGATAGTGAACGTGTGTAGTGCTTGTGTATTGTG
Organism: Morpho deidamia; assembly: GCA_947086505.1. Classification (NCBI taxonomy): domain Eukaryota; kingdom Metazoa; phylum Arthropoda; class Insecta; order Lepidoptera; family Nymphalidae; genus Morpho; species Morpho deidamia. The sequence goes on along the minus strand of CAMTZC010000007.1, from coordinate 7,419,542 downwards.
GTGGAAGTGGTGGAGGTTTGTGCATGTGTTTTAACGAATCCTGCACGTATCGGGTATGAAAATACGGATAGTCCACTATACATTTAACACTATATATATTTTCTATTTACTGTATCGCGGATTATAGCAAAATAATTTTATTATTACTTTTGTATTATGGATCTCCGCAAAGTAACGCCTAAATTCTATAAATTATCCTCAAATAAGCTTGAATAGCATGTTTAAAATGGTCTTAGTAAATAAATTAATAGTGTACCCTCGTAGAGACTAAGGTTAGCCATAGATAGATATAGTTTGGGTATCCCACCCAATAAAGTATAAAAGAGAAGGACGACAGAAGGAATCGGATTGAAGAATGGAAGGAACACAAATGCGGGAACTAGTATGGAAGAAGGAATCATGTTGAATATAGGCTCCGTCCATATATAATGGAGGTGGATAGAAAAAATAAGTAAAGGTCCTCTGTTAAAAACTCCCTTCTATATCGTCTATCCCGCACTTATTTTTTTTATTTTATTATGTAACTCAATTACGCAAAAAAGGTTTAAGTATTTAAGTATTTAGACGGATGATTTAATTAATGCTTAGCAAAGAGTTTATTATATTTATTATTACTCATATTGCTAAAGTCCCCGTTAATTGATATAGAAAAATAAATCGCGCTATAATCCGCGTTTGTAGATTATAGCAATATAATAATAAATTGAAAACAAGAGCAGTTTATACCAAAATAATTCTACCATTAGTTTACCCTTAGTTAGTGTAGTACGGAATTCCGCAAAAACTCCAACATCTATTAGTTAACACAAAATACTTTTTACTTCGTTATAGAAGAAATAGTCGGTGAAAGCTCGTATTATATACATGTATTATATATATATAATAAAGTACACGACACTGCATGGTTGATTTTATGAGTGCCTGAATGTGCTGTTATATAAAAAAATATGTGTTCACAATATTTTATATATTCGATATGTACTAAATTTAACAATTTTTCATCCTAATACCACATTCTATTCCATGCGGGTGAGATAAACGGCATATTGCTATCTGCGGGGACCTAGCGACCGTCGAAACTCGTAATTTATGACTTCCTTGTGATTTGATCTTTGTTCCGAGGTTATATGTTACGTAAGATATAGTCCTTTGCGGTGAAATAGCGATTACTGAATGTTAATACTTTTATTTTGTATATATATTCTGTGATTGAAATACTACTTCTTTAAAGGTAATGCTTGTAAATTTACCTTCAAAACAGTATTCAATAATTTAATTTGCTTTTATCCGTATCTATATTAAGAAATAAGCGTTTATTCAATTAAATTTAAAATGACTTTTATTTGAGCTTTTAATTTCAACAAAACGAATAAAATAAACGAAATGAATTTACATAACTTCTAAGTAACTTCTAGTAAAGTAGTAGTAGTAATGGCCTGTAGTACTATCCCACTGCTGGGCATAGGCCTCCTCTCTCCGTTTTTGGAGAGAAGGATCGTAGCTAAGATCTACCACGCTGCTCCAATGCGGATTGGTAGGTTACACATATCTCTAGAATTCTTTAGAGATATGCAGGTTTCCTCACGATTTTGTCCTTCACCAAAAAGCGTGTGATATATTTCAATTATCAATAAGACACATAAGTTTTAATACAAAAACTCATTGTGTGCCTGCCCGGGGTTTGAACCCATGATCGTTTCTAGAGAGACACCCGGTCTGACCGCTCGGCTATCACAGTAATTTATTAAGTAACTTCTATTCTATACTTATTATAAAACAAATTCCCCAAAAGCTGTCGGTCTGTATGTCATTGGTTTTCACAAAATCTACTAAACGGACTTTTTTACACTTTTTACTAAACGGTAGTGCAATTCTTTCGGAAGGCTTAGCCTTAATAATAATACATTACGGTTTTATATTAATTGTGTTGAAGAGCCCACGCAGTTGAAAAATAACACGCCTTCTAGGAGCTTTAGTCGCGTGCGCCGCGTAAACAAACAGAGATACACTAGAGTAATGTATTAGAGAATTGTAGATCTACAAAAATACTACAAAGAATCCATGACAAGACGCCTCTATATCTTATACTTAACTCACAATAACTACTTTTATGTTCAAAATTTAAATTAAATACACGCGATTTCCTCGCGGGAGAAGCCGCAGGGACACTAGTATATTATAAATGCGAGAGTCTTTCTGTCTGTGTTTACGCTTTTGCGGCTTAGCATAATTGATGGAATTTGTTACAATAAAGTTTATATACCGGGACAACATAAAGGAAAATAAAATTCCCGTTTTTCCTTCGGGCATAAGGGTAATCACGAAAGGTAATTAACTTGAGAGTCCTTGTTGTAGTCTATAGATTGTTACATAGATAAATAAATATAAGGGATACACACAATCCGTCCCCAAAGTAAGTAACTTAATAATTGTGTTATGGGTGACGGACCACTGGTAGTTATACTACGTATATAATTTTAAATGCTTACTTAAATACAAATATACACCTAGACTTGAAGAACTAACAAAATGTTCATAGAAAATGTTGGCACTCGGCTGGAATCGAACCCACGACCCGCGGAGCTGAAGGCAGGGTCACTGCCCACTGCGCCAACGGGCCAGTCAACATGTTTCAATTCAATAAGTCAATAATATAAAAAAAAATTGTCGAGTTGTTGAAAGAGAATAAAAGACCTGACTTTTAAGAATATTTTTTCTTATTTATTGAAACACGGTAAAGGAAAAATATCGTTGTTGTAAGATATTCTTATATTTACATAGATTTTCAACGGCAGTAGACGTAGCTACTTAATAATAAAAGATGCTGCGCTGAAAAATCTTTTGTTAACCGGCAAATTGAAGCACGCCATGGCGATGGAATTGCGGATAAGTGCCTTTATTTACACCCACCTATTTGTCGGCTTCGCTTTTTCTGACCTGATTAGAGTAGAGTAATTAAAATCTCGTTTTCTCTTGTAAATTAATTAAGTAAAATTAACGTAATATCTCCTTGAAGTAAAGATATATCATGTAGCATAAAATTATTTAATATTAAGTTAAAAACATGATAACAATCCATATTTAATTAGCCACCTTTCTAAGGATGAGTTTTCGAGAGAATTTTCATCTTGGTATTAATTTCAAATTATATGGTAATATGATGTTATAAGATATTATGTATTATGTATAATTACATATCTTTAATAATACAGCATTTTACAGAAATTTACAATTACGTTGAGATGAAAGTATCTAAATAATAAAGTATATTTTTATGATGTTTTTGTATCCATACAAATATTTAAGAAGACATCTCTAATAGTTGTCCTAGGATGGGTTTAAGTTGAATGACAAATATTTAAAAAGTGAAATTGTGTAAATGCGAAAGTCTGATTGGCTGTCTGTGTCTATCTGTTATGTTTCACGGTTAACCCGCTGGATCAATATTGATGAAATTTGGCGCAATTAATCTTAACATTATATTCAAATTCAAAATATTATTTATTCAAGTAAACTTGTAAACAAGTACTTTTGAATCTACTGCTAGTTCGAAAAGCTGTTCCTAGCGCGACGAACCAGCAAGAAATTCGGCGATTGTTCTTTTCAAAGAATAATTCTTATCACTAGTTTATGTAACTAGTTATTAATGTCTTGTACAGGGTTGAAGAGTATCTATATCCACGCATTCTTATCGTCTAAGTAATTAAAGACTTTTTTAAATAGTATTTTTAAATAGCTGTAATGGTAAAGTTAAAGTAGATTGCGGAATTTTATTATAGAATCTTATACCCAAACCCACAAACGACTGGGAAATGTACTTTTGCAAGGTGCAGAGCAGGAACCGCAAGCTTTAGTCGGTTCCTACTTTCTCTATTATATATATATACATTGCCAATCTTTTTATAATTATGTATATATTAAAATACTTAACATATAAGACAAAAACCTGTTTTTTATTTTAGGAACAAGGAAACACCACATTACTAAGGGTACTTAAACGCTTAAGTTGGCGCGAACAGAGTTTTGGATATTACTAAGTAGTCCGAAAAACAAAAAAAATGCTTTAGAAAATGTTGACCCCGGCGAGATTCAAGCTCGCCCGAGCCACTATTCTAACGAGTCCAACTGTATGACTTTTACAATGCAATTATATTGTATAGCAAATTAACGTTTCATAATGTGAGGGTATGAGCTGTGATAGCCTAGCGGTGAGACTGTGCGACTCTTTCAAGGCGAACACGAGTTCCAACCCGGGCAGGCTAATGAGTTTTTCTATTAAAACTCATGTGTCTAATAGGTAATTGCAATTTATCACACGCTTTTCGGTGAAAGAAAGTATCGTGAGGAAACCTGCATATCTCTAAAGAATTCTGGAGATATGTGTAACCTACTAATCCGCATTAGAGCAGCGTGGTAGGTCTTAGCTGCAACCCTTCTCTCCAGAAACGTAGAGAGGAGGCCTATTCCAAGCAGTGGGATTGTAACAGGCCGCTACTTTACTTTTCTTTTTTTAATGTAAGGATGTGAGCAAAATCAATTAACATTCGCATTCACACCATACATAGGTAAGATGCCCGAAAATTAAGTACTATGAACAGTCATATTGTAAACGAATCGAAATAACGAGGGTTAAAGGCAAGTGGGTTAATGCGAGTGTTAGTTCCGGCCGTGAGTCGACTTCCGCAAGAGCGTAATACAAAAGCCAGATTAAAAACATAAAAGATAATGCGCACGGCTACCCATATTTTCTTTGTTCATAGTCGGAGTAAAATTAGAGAGGTTGTTATTAGGAATGAGAAATTATAATTAAAATATAATCTATATATAATAAACTTTTTCCCATGGGACAATTGTAAAGAGAGAACCACGTGAATTATTCTTAAACAAAACTTTTCGCTGCCTAACTCCAATACATTTTTCAATGTATATATCAGTAACGGTACAGCTATCATGGTATACCACGAAAGCTCCTCCGAGCTGCTATCTTTGAGTTTCCTAATAAAAACTTCAATACTTAAATTGCACTAACAAAACATCATATACTTAGTAAAATTTTACGGATATATTTGACTGCTAACACGCATTGAAGCAGCGTTATAGATGACCCCATGTCCTTTTTAATGCAACGAGAGTGTCGAGAGCGTAGTTTATGTGAACTGAGTTAAGAATAACTTATTAAGAGCTTAGGTTATGTAAGGAAGTTAAATGTCTTGTTGATAATAAAAGAATGAACATTATTTCACTTACTATATCCAATATAGGTATATTTAAACTAGCAAACGTAGTCCACCTTAGTCAATCTTATTATCGAATTCCTTTTAAGCAATCGTCTATTAGGCAATTAAAAATGACACAATTTATCTACACCTTCATCATCCTCCTTATTCCACTCTAAGCGAGGTCGGCAGAAACATCTTACAAATATGTTGTCACATGATTTGACTACGTATTTTACGACCGGCCTGTGTGACGTCAACTTACCTTAGTCTTATTTTACGACCCCTCGGTAAGAAAGAGGCTGGTCTATTCTTCTCAACCGGATATCACACGGTGGGTCAACTTACCTTAGTCGCCTTTTACAACACCTCGGTAAGAAATGAGAGTGGTCTACTACTCAGCCGGACACAACGAAAATTTAACCACACAAACTAAGCATAAATTTTAAAAATATGTAACGCCTAATGTGGGAAACGTATTAAGTTGCGTTGCAAGGATGATTTAGCCATTTTAATACTTCGTCTCTGTTTTGACTATTATGAATTACCGTCAGACATATCATTTTTAACAAAAGAACCCAAAACACGAATAAGTAAAGACAACTTTAGGAATGTACTAGGATTCTACTGCCACATCGCGGCGGGTGGTAGGCGCCAGCAATTTATGTAATGCGACTCGCCCACATTTTATGTCCTTTTTTTTACCCAAGACGATAATACCGCCTCATCTTATGAAGTCGTTTGCTTCGCTTCTCAAGGGAGATCTTTTATTAAGTGACAGAGCTTTGCAACTTCCCTGGAGCGTTGATGTAGCAAAAATTTTGTTCTTTCGCAGTCTATAAGCATATATTTTTATGATGGGACGCCGACGTTCCACGTCATAAATTCCCAATTTTCTTACCAGTCGTGTTTAGATAAGATGGCGGCGATAAGAATACGTTGAATTTTAAGAAATAAAACACTTTGACTTTCTCTTAAAAAAATATCCTTTCTGATATTGTTTATGGAAGATTATTTTGATGTTATTTTTTACTACAGGTGCTTTTTAACTGTGAGTCATTCTTCTTAAAGTTTTCAATGACGTAAACTTTAATGAAGTACGTTGTCTGTAGTCTTACTTAATGTCAAACATAAATATAATAATGCCGAATATCACGTCATTTTACAACCGCAAAATTGTTTAACAAACTTAGGTTTATTAAATACTAGCTATACGTGTGGCTTTGCCCGCGTGGAAAACAGTGATAAGCATGTAATAGTCGCTCGAGTCTCGGTAGGAGACTGGTTCTTTGACAGCCTACACCGCTTTTTATACCTATTCCCTCGTCTAAACTACGACGGTTTGTTACTAACCCCACTAAGAATTGTTGTAAAACGACCTCTCCAGTACAATTTTCATATAACCGTTATCTACCATTAAACTAAACTTTCGAAAGAACTTTTAGTAAAAAATTTTCAAAAATCCGTTAAGTAGATTTAGAGAAAATCGATCACAGACATATAGCTTTGGGAACTTTCTTTCATAATTAGTATACATATTTTTAAGAAATATTATGACATCTTAATACTCGTATATCAAAACATCACATTATTAAACTACTGCAGCGTATCGATTTCTCAAAGTTAGAAACTTGCTTCCAACTGTTAGTCCTGCGTGTACAATTTATGCATATGTGTAAACTTTAAAGTTTGCTGTATCCACAGGATGCTAAATTGCTATTAAGTTGCTGGTTGCAGCAAAACTTTATCTAATATCAAAATAATAGCTTTTGATTGATGTACCCGATGAACAAATAAATCCCTTGGTCCCCATCGTTTTGAGTTATAAATAAAATCGACAAAGTCAGTGAATGGTACATATTATTCCAGTGATTATTTACCTATTTTGTGGCGGTGGGTAGTGACCCTGCCTACAGCTCGGGTCGCGAGTTTGATTCCCGCCGAGAGTAAACATTCATTTGTTGGTTCATCGAGTCTGGGTGTTTATTTGTATACTATATATGTTTATGTTTATCAGCTGTCCGTCACACACATAACACAAGTATTAAGTTACTTACTTTGGGGATAGACGACCGTGGTTGTAAATGTCCCATATATTTATTATTATTTAATTTATTGTATACGAGTGGTATCCGCATATTTGTTTTTGTCGACTTTAGTATTAAAATACCGTCAATTATGTACTATCATCGTTCATAATTCCTGCCCTCCTGCTTTCTGTTAGAGAGAAGGATATTATATTAAGTAAAGTAAAGTAGCGGCCTGTTACAATCCCACTGCTGGGAATAGGCCTCCTCTCTCCGTTTCTGGAGAGAAGGGTTGGAGCTAAGACCTACCACGCTGCTCCAATGCGGATTGGTAGGTTACACATATCTCCAGAATTCTCTAGAGATATGCAGGTTTCCTCACGATGTTTTCCTTCATCGAAAAGCGTGTGATAAATTGCAATTACCAATTAGACACATGAGTTTTAATAGAAAAACTAATTGGTGCCTGCCCGGGTTTGAACTCGTGTTCTCCTCGAAAGAGACGCACGTTCTCACCGCTAGGCTATAAATATATGGTATACATACCCACACACGATCGTCCATCCCCAAAGTAAGTAACGGACAACTGGTAAATGTACTACATATATAATTTTAAATACATACTTAAATAAAATACACACCCAGACTCGAAGAACCAACAACCTGTTTATAGAAAATGTTGGCCATCGGCGGGAATCGAACCCTCGACCCGCGGAGCTGAACGTAGGATCACTACCCACTGCGCCAACGGGCCAGTCAATTGACTGGCCCGTTGGCGCAGTGGGTAGTGGTAATGTGCAATACGTAACCTGTAATTACAGGTTAGGTATGTGTTATAATTCATTGAATTTTGATGCATTTTTTTTTCAAAGATATACGGAATCAATTTATGATATAATGCAATTTTATCAACCACTGGCCTTAATGACTTTTACAGCATCGCCGAGAGAAGCGTGTCGTGTAACAACGCTATTCTCTTGACACTTTACGACCGTACTTAAGAGTCCGAGCTTAAATGACAATTTGTAGTGGAAAGAATTTGAACAGAAAAAAAACAGCAAATCAAGTTATGTGAAAAATATTTCTATTAATACTATAAAGGCGACAGTTTGTGAGTGCGTATGTTTTTACCGTTTTGTAGCTACAATCTATAAAAAATAATTTCCATTATTTTTAATTTATGAAAATCGTTTACCCTGGAAAAAAATCAACAATACACGATTTACGTCTACAATCAGGTATCTATAATCCTATAAGATTAAATGTACCTGGGTAAAGACGAAACTGGTAAAAGAAAGGATCATATAGTTTTTATAGAATTTTTGCCCGTAATGTCTCCTGTAGTTAGTAAATAGCTATTTATTAGCATAAGTTATTTACTGTCGATGTCAATTTTAAAGATCACTAAGATAACACTGCTTTAATATTAATTTGATAAATGAACGTTCTTTTTTGTCTCAGAATAATAAATAAGTTGGATTCGATACTAATTCCTACTAATCAACAACCATTCGTCATTAAGACCAAATAAACTTCCGTCCGTCGTGTGGTATCCACCGGAATAGAATAGACCACTCTCATTTCTAACCGAGGTGTCGTATCAGGCGACTAAGGAAAGTTGGCTTCAGACAGACACATCATCAGCCTACTTCAGTCCACTGCTGGACACAGGCCACTCCAGTAACTCGCCACCTAGCCCAATCCTGGGCTTTCTGCTTCCGTCAGACAGACGCCTGATCGTAAAATAACTAGCCTAATCATCTAACAACATAATTAAAATATGTTTTGCCAACCCCACTTAGAGTGGGATAAGGGTATGAAAATGATGATAGACCCGTCTATATGTATAGAACCTGGTTAAATATCAATAATACATTAAGAATAGTTATGAACAGTATATAATATTTTTATTATAATAAATAATTTTTAATTTTAATAAATTTATTAAATATCAATAGTATATGTAGATTATCCTAATATTAAAACTGGAAAAATATTTTCGTTTTTGTTTCACGTCTGAAAGGGGCAAAGTATTGTTTGTAAGTGGTAATGAGATTTTTCGTCAGTGGATATTAAAAGAGTTGGAGAGTGAAATAAGTTGATTTCTATCATCGTTCTCCTGCCCTTGTACCACTCTAAGTGGGGTCGGCACAACATGTTATAAACATGTTGTCATATGATTTGGCTACGTATTTTACGACCGGCCGCCTGCCTGACGTCAACTTACCTTTGTCGCCTTTTACGACACCTCGGTAAGAAATGAGGGTGGTCTATTCTATGCAGCCGGATACCACACAGCATTTACCTTAGTCGCCTCTTACAACACCTCGGTAAGAAAGGAGGGTGGTCTATTCTATTGTGCCGGATAGCACACGGCTCAAATAAGTTGATTTATATCTCGGTACTAAAATGCACGAAAACGAAGTCGCATACATTAGTTGTTTAAAAAATAATTACGTCGATAAATAGTAATTAAATCTCACGCTCTCTTGCCATATATCACATGTGACTCGCTCATATTTCGATTATTAAATAAATCAAGCGATAGTCGAATTCATGCTTTTTGCGATCGAAAATAACTGATATATATTGCCTTTCAAATAAAATTTATTCCGTAGGGAATCATTGTATTGCAAAATCCATACGGCCGTAGCAGCGCATTGGAATTCAAGTAACGCGGTATTCGGAACACGAAATAGAAGAAGAAAGCCTCTATAGTGCCTATGAAAGTTAGATAGTTTCTCTATATTGCATCGTTTCCGCTTTCCGATTGTCCGCAGAACTTTATCGTTATTTTTTTGAATTTTCTTCAAGTTAACATGTATTCAACGTACTGAAAAAAATATTTTACAGATAATAACAGATAAAATAAAGTTTTTAGGGTACCCTTTTATTATTTCAGTCTATAAGCGTTAGATTAAATTCGTTACAAGATTGCGTTGTAATCCTCCTTAAATTTTTAAATATCCTTTTATATTTATTATTTTCTATGTATAAGCATTAGATTAAATTTAAATGAACATTTTCGTTGTAATACATCAACATATATAACCATAGAGTTCATACTAGAGTGGGGATGTCACCCTAAAATGCTCCCTTGACAATAAAGAGAAATTTAGGGGAAGCAAATGGACTGTATCTATTTGTCTCTATTTTTTATCTGTGATTAGACAAAGATATGTATACGAGTTCGGCCTGTGACTTCCTTACTCTAGTATAATAACTTTATGTATCATGTATGTACATTTCTACCCTAAATCTGCTTAGGAAACATGTTGCTCATGGCTCTGAGTGCTGTCAGATGTATGAGAAATTATTAGTTCATGTTTGTCCATTACACGAGTCTGATACAAATAGCTGAAGATTTTAGGGTGCTATGGTTTAGTTGTGTTGAATATCAGATGATAACATAAAAAAACTGATTGAATCTGTCTTAAACAATACACCTTGAAATAACGCTTATAAATATAGATAAATATATATAATATATAAGTTATATAAATATATTAATATATAAATATATAAGACGACCGTGTGGACACTTAACACACGGTCGTCCGTCCCCAAAGTATGTAACTTAATACTTGTGTTATGGGTGACTGACAACTGGTAGATATACTACATATATAAATTAAAATACATACTTAAATACAAATATACACCCAGGCTCGAAGAACCAACAAATTGTTTTATAGAAAATGTTGGCCCTCGGCGGGAATCGAACCCGCAACGCGCGGCGCTGAAGGCAGGCTCACTACCCACTGCGCTAACGGGTTAGTCAAATTACAAACAATGATACCTTTATTAAATCAATTACAACAAGCTTAAATTACTTTATGTATATTAAATTTAAATTTATTTTAATTAAATTAATTTATATTAAATTAGCAAATATATTTTCACGCTTAAAGTAGCGGCGTATTACAATCCACTGCTGGGAATAGTAATCTCTCCGTTTCCTAGAGAGAAAGGTTGGAGCTTAGACCTACCACCCTGCTCCAATGCGGATTGGTAGGTTACACATATCTCCAGAAATCGCTAGAGATATGCAGGTTTTCTCACGATGTTTTCCTTCACGCTTATTTACTCGTAATTAAATAAACTTGTCTTCATGAATTTCTTGCAAATATCTATTCTCAATTTGGATCTAACATAGTTTTATCAACCCCTTATTTTATTACTTATCGCAAATACAATTCTTTGCCCTTCTCTATTTCTTAGTTCATAAATTCAATACTGTGTCACTAACTCAGCCTGTTTCATATATACGCATACAGACGAAACAATTTTTTAATTTTTTTAACGATATTTTCATTTGTAGTATGCTGTGATAGCCGAACTGTATGCCTTCATCGAGGGGTCTATGGGTTCAAACCTTTGTGTTCTTCTGTTCAAACTTATGTGCCTTATTAGTATTATCATTTTATCACACGCTTTTCGATTAAAGAAAACATTTTGAGGAAACCTGCATATTTCTCGAGAATTCCTGGGTTTTATGCAACCTACCTATCCGCATTGTAGCAGCGTGGTGTGTCTAAACTCCAAGCCGTCTGTTTAAATAAGGAGAGAGAGAAGGTATATGCCCAGCAGTAGGATAGTAATAGGCCGTTACTTCACTTTCTTTTGCACATTGTATAAATATTATCGGATGGTCTACCAATATTAAAGGCATATTTCATAATAACTTGCTTTTTTTCACCTTTCCTCTGAGCACATTCAATTATACGTCCCAGCTATTATCGTTAACATCGGATAATAACTATTCCACAACCATTAATCTTAGTGGGAATTTAATAAATGCGAGTGCTTAACTGTTCGTAAAGGTCATAAGTTAGTTGTTTCCTATAATAACAGGCATGTAACATATGGTTTATAAGAACACGAGCCCTAATTACATATCGGAAATAGAGTGAAGAAAATAGGATAGAGCATACATACCATGTGTTATGTATTAGGTATAATATTGAAATTATCCCAAATCATAGTGTAGCTTAATTTTTGGAATCTTTATTTTATATTAGGTCCTTACATATGAAATTGGCGTTTTGTCGTACTGGCCACTTTGATCTTAAATATTACCTTTATGGTTAGGAATTTCAAATTCAAATTCATACAGCTATTTACTCATGCATTTGTGTTTCAAACCCCCTAATTCATTTGTTTTTTCTTCTTTTGTTTTTTTCTTTGTGTCACTCTGTTTACAAAATGGAAAACATGAAATATCGCGTTATTTACGAGTATGAGTTCCACCGTGGCACCAGTGCTGCAGAAACGGCTCGAAGGATTAATGATGTGTATGGTGACGGTGTCGCAAAAGAAAACACAGTGCGTTTTTGGTTCCAACGTTTTCGTTCTGGAAATTTCGACCTGCAGAACGAGCCTCGTGGACGGCCGGAGACCAAAGTTGATAATGAAGAATTGAAGGCTATTGTGGAAGCGGATCCATCGCAAACCACGTCCGAGTTAGCTGCAGGCTCCGGTGTTAGTGATAAAACTATTCTAATCCACTTGAAGCAAATTGGGAAGGTGAAAAAGCTTGAAAGGTGGGTACCTCATGAATTGAGTGAAGCAACCCGACAAACGCGCGTCGACTGCTGCGTTACGTTACTCAACCGGCACAATAATGAAGGAATTTTAAATCGAATCATTACCTGTGATGAAAAGTGGATCCTCTACGATAATCGGAAGCGCTCATCGCAATGGCTGCACCCTGGCGAACCAGCCAAATCCTGCCCTAAGCGAAAATTGACTAAAAAAAAGTTGCTTGTAAGTGTTTGGTGGACTAGTGCCGGTGTCGTTCACTACAGTTTTCTTAAATCTGGCCAGACGATTACGGCAGATATCTATTGTCAGCAACTGCAAACCATGATGGAAAAGCTAACTGCTAAACAACCGAGGCTGGTCAATTGCTCTAGGCCACTGCTGCTTCAGGACAACGCTAGACCACACACTGCACAACAGACGGCTACCAAATCAGAGGAGCTTCAATTAGAATGTCTTAGACACCCACCGTACTCTCCGGACCTTGCTCCAACAGATTACCATTTTTTTCGCAATTTGGATAACTACGTGCAAGGAAAAAAAATCAACTCCGATGGGGCAGTCCAAACCGCCTTCAAAGATTTTATTGACTCCCGCCCGAATGGTTTTTTAGTAAGGGGATCAATGAACTACCCATGAGATGGCAAAAGTGCATACATAGCAATGGTACATACTTTGATTAATTAAATATATTTCATTAAAAAAAAAACGACTTTATGTTCCTCCCATAGAAAACGCCAATTTCATATGTAAGGACCTAATATTACTGTTTTCTTACACACACACACAAATGAATGTACCTACTACACACCGAGAGCTGTGATAGCCCAGCGGTAAGACCGTGCGACTCTTTCGAGGGGAACACGAGTTCAAACCCGGGCCGGCACCAATGAGTTTTTCTATTAAGACTCATGTGTCTAATTGGTAATTGTAATTTATCACACGCTTTTCAGTGAAGGAAAACATCGTGAGGAAACCTGCATATCTCTGGAGAATTCTGGAGATATGTGTAACCTACCAATCCGTATTGGAGCAGCGTGGTAGGTCTTAGCTGCAACCCTTCTCTCCAGAAACGAAGAGAGGAGGCCTATTCCCAGCAGTGGGATTGTAACAGGCCGCTACTTTACTTTTTTTTTACTACATACCGTCGTTAACACTATCCTCCACAGATATACATAGATCCCAGTACATATGCACACTCAGAACAAAAATTGAATAAAATTGCAAGTTACACTTAGTATTTTGCATTAATTAACTCATTATTACGGTGAAATCTTAATTATCTGTCCGTAATCAAGTCCAAGATGGCGTTACCGAAGCTTTAAGAGGGTATAAAATGTAGACGTCTTATTTGCAGTTACATCGCGGTAGTGTCCGGTAATTTGTCACAACGCTGAGCCCTTCTATTCTTTAATTAAAGATAATTAAGGTTTGAAACGAGCTGCGATTTATTATTTATATTCATTCCTTTTTTTGTGCACCAAGGGTATGTATTGTAAGGTAAAATCCTATCATATTACTACTGTCATATATCTGAGTAAAGGCCTCTTTACAAAACAGGTCTAATTAAAAGTGGAAAGTTACATACATTTCGTAAATTATTAAGGCATATGAGGGTATCATTGTAGGTAATGTTTTTCTTCACCTTTAATTGCATGATCCGAGGTCCGGCCTCACAGGAGGCACCCTTAGGGCGACGTTCCCCGACTTAAGTAGAGCTTCTGCGCTCTACTCTCTGCATTTCGCAACCTAGACGGTGCTTCTGCGCTCGCCCGTCCCGCCCGGTGACGCTGTAAAAGCCATTAGGGCTAACAGCATAAAGTCAGTTCGAAATAATACTAATAATAATTGCATGACACATGATAATAGTGAATAGCATTTAAATTCAACCGTCTTTATTAAAAATTTATAGATGCTTGCCCGAAGTGTTTGATTCCAAAGTATTTTTTAGGTTAACACGGCCTTACTAGGAATTTATTTTTTGTGTAGTACTCATAGAACACGTTATATTACTATTTGTTGGTTCTTCGGGCCTGGATATTTGTATTTAAGTATGTATTTAAAATTATATATGTAGTATATCTACCAGTTGTTCGTCACTCATAACACAGGTATTAAGTTACTTACTTTGGGGACCGACGACTGTGTGTGTAAGTGTCCCATATATTTATTTATTATATTCGCTAATCTGTCAATGTAGGTCTGTTTGTCTAAGGAATCATCGCTGGAAGTATCTGCGATATTCTTGTCATGCTCAGATACCTTAGTGTACATTTTAGTACGTCATTAAGAATACTTCATAATAAGTATACGCTTTATATATTGTGCGTTTGAATTGTTACAATAATCATCCATTTGCTTCAGTTAATGGAGATCTACAATAGAACATAGATTATCCCTTTAAGGGATTTACCACGAAACATCGTTCCGTTAAACATAGTTCTGCTACCTTGTACGAAATCAATATCATCTTGAAATTTTAAATGAAGTGTAATATATATATTTTGTAAGAAATCGTGATGTTATTTCCATTTTGTTACAAACTTAACGTATAAGGGACCCGACTTAGAGAGTGTAGTGTAAGAAAATGTGTAAAAGATATTGAGTTATTATACTAGAGTAGAAGAGTAATAAGTAGGTCTATAAGTGTCGCAACAAATAATAGTAGTATAGTAAATATAATAATAAAATAGTAAAAGAAAGGGAAAAGATTTAACTCATATACTTATCGTTGTCTAATCACACATAATTAGTCTCATTTACTTTCGCATTATTCTCTATGGACACATTTAAAGCTGCCTTCTCTACATAGAATAGAGTTAGGGTTATACTAGAGTATAGTATAACTCTATAGTAATATAGCCGTAGCCGTAGTGACCCTGTAGTAGAAAATATGCCAGCATAGTTTATTTATTTATTTATTTATTTATTTATTATGGTTTGCCAGCGATTGTTACATTAAACATAAAACTAAGATACATTATTAAATTCAATGGTACAATAATAATGTACAATCGTATTAAGGCAAACACGACTTGCACCTTATGTGAAATTAGGAAAACATAAATCTTAGTATCTAAAAATTAATATATAATCTTAGTTGAAAAAAAAAAATATGCTAATAATATAATAATAAAAAAATAAATGAGTAGTAATCTTAACGTTGTTGCTCCTTTGATTGTTTGTCCACTAAATAGAGTTTGACTAACCGTAGTTTGTGAAGATATATCATTTACTCATGTTCGGTTTACACACACTTACAGGCACTATAACAAATCTATCTCGCTATAATCTGCACGGGTTACCGAATGCATGCAAAGCTAATGTGTATGAAGTAGACAAAATCTACGAACCTTATACATGCAGGACAAGCCACCACACGTACCCCAAGGCTCCTCAACCAGCAACAAAGCACACAAGCAGCACACACACCCACCACCACAACAATCACGACGATCGTTTCGCTCCGAAACCGAAGCATCATCAGGAGGATAGGCTCCACGACAAAATCGTAATGCATTACAATGCATTACGATTTTGTCGTGGAACTTGTCCTGCATGTATAAGGTCCGTAGATTTTGCCTGCTTCATACACATTAGCTTTGCATGCATTCGCTTAACCCGTGCGGATTATAGTGAGGTAGTTCTGTTATAGTGCCTGTAATATGGAATTCCGCAAAGTAACGCCTGCTTCTATAAATCATTATACACACTTGTCATCAATTTTCTATAGTCTATGTTTTCATTCATAATCATAATATCATAGTCACTGTAATCTGAAATATTCCTTATTATTTATTCGACATTGATGGTTTATTAAGTAATCTCTTGGGCACCACAAGATCTCTCTATGTCTCTTGTTTTGGTAGTAATATGCAAATCTTTAATCTAAGTTTAGTTAAAATTGACGTTATTGTTGGTTTTGCATATTGAAATATAAACTATTTTTATCTTGGATGAATATAACGGAAGTAGCAGAACCAATTTCTAAATTGTATCCTTTGATCTTATTTCAAAAGGACCCTCTTTCCTTTAGCTACGGTTCTAAATACGCTTTACAATTAATATCCGGAGCATAATGCTTCAGAATTTATAATACTTTTATCATAAAAAAGACTATATTGAGATTTGGAGCTTTTGACATATTTCGAACATATAAGGAGTATTCAATTTAATGTAATCAAAAAATGTATTTCACTACATTACAGTATATTTTAATTTTACCAAGTATATTTTTTCCGAATAATAATTAATAAAAGTATATAGTTAATGTGCAGACAATATACAATTAAGTAGGAGATAAGTCTACGTCATTAATACTGTCATATTAGACAAGTCAAATTGTCAAGTCGAATTGCGGTCGGGCCCTAAGGCGAAATGTCAATATATCAATGTGACAGACCATTTGTCTTGACACGGTCATATATAATAGATAACTAATTGCTTATTGACTAATGACAGATAGAAGGAATGATAACACGGGCTATATATGTATTTGTGTACATATCACAAGTTTAATTTTTTTAACTCGTGTTATGTATCTGCTTCTTTCTCATTTGGTCAAACTGACCAAAATTATCTGAATACGTTTTCATAATAAGAGCGATATTTCGCTTACTTGCATTATAAGTTGGCTCTTTGATAACCAGCACTGTTTTACACCCATTCCCTCTTTTATCTATAAGCGACATCAATTTTTTTTGTATATTTTGTACCCGCATCAGAATTAGCTGTTTAATAAAAATAAAGAAATTTTATTTTTATAAATTTTAAGTATTACATTACTTATATAACTATATGTTCATGGCATTTATACTTAAAACTTTCATTACTTAATTAACTTTACCAGCTTATCGAAATTGATAAAAAAAATCCTGACAACTTGCTTCGGATTATATATGAAGTATATTTGGGTGAACATAGGTTTTCAATTATAAACAGAATCCAAGAAAAAAATATTTTTATAAAACTTTTGTTTTGAAATCATTATAAAATAAATAACGGCCACTAAGTTTCTAATAAAAATGATAGCAATGAACGATGTCATTAAACTTAATTACATTCAAGAAGCCCTAAAACAGACAAGTCTCCGAAGTCTCATCGGCGGCTTCTTATGAAACTTATGAAACTCATTTGGGTGGCGTCGAACAATGCTACTTTTCTGGAAAATCGTTTTCAAACTTCAAATATTTTGAATGCTAAAGGCGAATGCAGTGCGGTGAAACAAAGAGAAAAATTGGTGCAACTTCAAACTGAAAATTGTTGTGTAACTATTTGTAAGAATATAACTTCCTGTACAAGACTATATATACTTCCTATACTAGTCCTTATTATAAATGTTTTTTTAATTTATGATAACAGATTGGTTGCCTGTTGTACTTCTATACTTGTTATAAAACAAAAGTCACAAAAAGCTGTCTGTCTGTATGTAATCAATTTTCTGAAAATCTATTGAACATCCGTTCAGTAGTTTCTACGGTTTTCACCAAAAGATAGTGCAATACTTCCGGATGGCTTAAGTAAATAGTACATGTCGTTATTATGTAAATTGTGTTGAAGAGATCGAGCACTTGTTAAAAAACTTCCTTCCTGGGAGGTTTAGTTGCGTGTAAGTTATGTACTAGAGAATTACTAGAGAATTGTAGATCTATATAAAAATCCTACAAAAAGTCCGCTATGGCATATCTCTATCTCTCACGGTTAAGTCACAATGTTTAAAATTTCGCAAATTCGGAAAGTTTCGTAAATCACTTAATTCCACGCGGGCGAATCCGTTGTTGGCACAGCTAGTTTACAATACTACTAACACTCAGTTAAGTTAAGGGTCATACGATGAGTTTTTTCCCTGCCTGCTTGTAAGTTCTCAATATCTCAAATTCCTTTTTTTGCTCTTTTTATTATTTTTATTTTTTAAATTATTTTATGGAAAATGACTTTCAATCGCTTTTTCTTCAGTCTTCGACTTGTCTCAGAAATCGGGGGTAGAAGCTAGGTATAGTGATACAAATGAACGAATACAATTGTTATGTTATAAACATGCGAGATCTTAGAACTATATCCGAAGTTTTCTGTATAAAAAGGGCCCAATAAATAGAACTTATTAAGTCAAATACAGGTTGAAAATATAGGGGCAACGTGTTGTAGATTGGTTTCATCATCCTATCCTATCCTATATTCGCAAGAACAAATTATTAGTTTTTTTTTAATAATTTATTGGGAGTGAAGGATAGATCTAAAAAAGTATATAACATGCTTTTATCAAAGAGTATCTGACTTTATATACTGGAAGACGATGCCATCTTCCAAGAGGATATTCGATTTAAAAGGTTCTCAGCCAATGCTTCTTATCGGTATATATTAAAAATTAACTTCTATAATTATTAATCCGAGATAAATCACATATTGCGCATACTCACCAACAGTTTAAGGGTCCAATGTATTTTTGAGTTTTACATAAAAGGATTATGCTCTTAAATGATATTAATAATTCATACGCTCTATAGTGAATGAAAACATTGTTACATAATCTTCATATAGTTATATATGGGTTAACTGCAAATACGTATTGATGGTGGTAGTAAGCATTTATCCAAAGAAAAAGAGATCCTTACTGGTACTAGTTAAACACTTTTTTATACCTTTAAAGTGACCTACACTAGAAGCAAACTGTCTTGAATCTATGTTTGCGATAAAAATAACAATTTGTTTAGAGATGATCCTCGGCTTAAACTTGCGGAGCTAGGAAGATGAGACTTTGATAGTGGGTTCCTTTATTACGTAAGTAAAGTAAAACATAAAATTTTATATTTATACTAACCTATAACAACGATTCTGGAAAATTCTCCTTTAAGAGGGTAAAACAGCAGATGAAAATATCAAAGTCTGATACATTCATTTTGACATTTCTTACTAAAAAGCAACTTTCCGAACCTACCGTTAATCAGTTTGAAATTGGTATTTGATTAATTAATGAGATTATTTAAAATTATTTTTTACGGTACATCGTGTATGTAAATGTAATGTACTTAATGTTGTCTTTTGTCATAAATTTTCAATTTTCTTTAGTCCTCGATCGTGTCATAATAACGACAAATGGGATAAGAAACTTATTCGATAAGAGTAGAAACTGACTGGTCAAATTCTGAGAAGTGGGAGTCACATCTGTCAAATGTGAAGCTTACAAGAATTGTAAATGGTGATAGTGACCTCTTTTAAAATTAATTAATTTAGTTTTTAAATAGATTTTTATTATATATAAAAATGTATTATATATAATATGATTTTTCAATCCACTGTGTAGAAACTAATGTATTGTTGATAATCAATTATATGTACATATATAGTATTATCTTTCTTTATGGTCTGTACGGCGCAGATCAGGCGCAAATCACTCTGCCAGTGACACGTAAAATGGAAAACACCCGAGTAATGGAATTTAGAATTTGGCTTGAAGAAAATGCAATGTACATATATAATTACTAGATGACCCGACAGACGTTGTCATGTCTATAAGTATATCAACTACTTACTCTATTTAAGCAAAAGAGTATTTATTATCTTGTATTCCGCTAAACTTACAATGTTTTTGCTTTCATAAGAACCTTCTCATTACAATAATTAATACAACAAAAATGATTGTGACATGTATGAAGGATTCACATATCGTGAATAAAAATGGTTAAATATTGACAATAGATGGCGTTGCTCTCCTGCTATTCCTGTTGAATAGAATCATCCAGGGATGATGAAGCATTTATATGAAACGAGGGAAGAAAATTTTAGTATTAAAAAAATTAAAGTGAATAACAGCGTCATATTAAATTGAGTACCTACTTAATGTAAAAAATGAAATTGAGGTACATTATAGAACTGTCACTGTCAGCCTATCGAAAACTTATAGTAAATTAGAGCCTTCTATACTTATTATAAAACAAAGTCCCAAAAGGCTGTCTGTCTGTATGTAATCTCAGATTTTCTCAGAATCTACTGAACGGATTTTTGTAAGGTTTAGCCAAAAGTTAGTGCAATACTTCCGAATGGTTTAGGTAAATAGTACATATCGGAATTATGTTAATTGTGTTGAAGAGATCGCGCAGTTGTTAAAAAACTTGCTTGCTAGCTTTAGTCGCGTGCGTTGCGTAAACCAGCAGAGATACGCTAAAGTAATGTTGTAGAGAATTGTACATCTATAAAATGCCTCAAAAAAGTCTGCGATAGCATGTCTCTACTTCTAATCGTTAACTCACAATAACTATTTTTTTGTTTAAAATTCTACAAAGAAATTGTGACACGCTGATTTCCACGCGGACGAAGCCGTTGGCACAGCTAGATAATTATACAAAAATGTTACTATAGTGTCGAAATCTCTTCCTAATTACTTTTATCTTAAAATAAGATTCTGTTTAAAATATAAGATTAATAATACTTAGCGATTAAAAATATAACAGTGGTAGCTGAAATATTACGTAGGAATATACTCATTTTTAGCAACTGATGTTACAAAATTTCCACGAAATAAATGTGTTTGGTATTGTCGGTGCACGAAAAATGATATATGGCTTCGTGTATGAGACTTTTCTTTTATAATGACAGTAAACTACAGTCTACTTCAAAGGGAAAACAACGTATACAGGCCCCGTCACACTTTATAAACAAGATGCACGCTATAGTTTGCAGAACAAAAATGAAACTGGGAATTTAGCCAATAAAACGAAGCAGACAAAGCTTTTGAAATTCCTGTTATGTAATACTTTGCACGTATCACATTTCCGACTGCTGTGCTCAGTATTTTAAAATGAATACCTAAAATTATTTCTACTAATTGTTAAATGGTTTTTAATAACACCTAAATGAAGATTTTTATAGCAGTTTTAGCTCACTAATTCGTTAGATGATTTGACTAAATATTTTACGAGCGGTCGCCTGCCTGACGTCATCTTACCTTAGTAGCATTTTACAGCACCTCAGTAAGGAATTATGGTGCTCTATTCTACTCAGCAGGAAACACGGCGCGTAATATTTAAATCCCCTATTGTTGGATTAGAAATAAGTTAAAATTCTTACTAAAAAGCTTATTAAACAATTTACAATTAACCTACAATTTATATTATTTCTAAGTATGTACAAGAATTTAAAATAATAGAAAAATCGTTGATTTTGTAGTCAAGTTCAGAAACCAGTGCAGTTCAGTTAAAGTATCCACAAACATTAACGACGGTAGAGAAACTTATACAGGTAGAACTTGTTTCACGTTAGAAGGAGTGTTTCGGGAACGGGATAAAGCCGATAAAAGTCGAACCTTGTTTTAACTAAAGCACTTGTCGAAGAATCTAGTTAATTAAATGAACTTGTATCTTTTCAAGAAATGTACAATTCCGGCAACCTGGCAATTTATTTTCAGCTACTAATAGCAATTTCTTTCAGCCGAATGCCGAGTGTTGTGTTGTTTGTTTATATTGACGTGATTTGTTGGTCTTGCCCTTACGGGTAAATGAATTATCATTATATTATATATAATTATCATAATTTGTCTAGTTATGAACAACTAACTAACGTAAGACGAATTTAAACAAGGAAAATCATAAATATATGAAACATAAAATAATTCTCTGAAATTAATAATAGATTTTTTAGTGATTCAATTAGGTATAATAACGTTGAAAAATAGTTTAGATGAATGACTATAGCAAATGCCTTCAAAGTAATTGGATATAGGCTAATAATTTATGGACTAAATCAGTATTTTGTAGGTTTGCAAATTATTTTCTTTATTTCGCGGTAAAAGATTAATATAATACTTAATTTAGGATACACTAGTCATTTCTTAATAGCCATATTCAAACGTCACATAAAATAATGAGACACTTTGAGTTTAAGTCTCACGCCCGCCTAAAGTATCATCAGTATTTGTACATAACAACACAATTGCTAAAGTATTTCAATGGTTTGTAAATTTGTTGTTCAATGTTTTTGCGAATAAGAAATAAGTTCTAATGTAATAACATTTTGTACTTGTATTCTCTCATTTATCATAGGGTTTTATTAAAATATTCAAGGAACTTGGTAAGGTTTTTCGTCATTGTTATTGTCGGAGTTTCAACATTAGGCGTGATTAATGAGACGTGATTCTTTAGCGACATAAAAATTGCTATGATCCTCGCCCAATCGCTTGATTATAGCTGTTAGTCTTCCACGACACCTTAAGATGTTTTTTTATCGTCTCTGTTATTTGGCCCCGGCGAAATCGTGGGCAATTGCGATTACTTAACTAAATTAAAACGAGAAGGATGTAGCGTTACTTCACTCAAGTAATACAGTTTATTTCGTAGCCTTAATACATTTAGGCCTTCAAAGATTCGTTATGTTTAACGGATATTTCACTGATAAAAAATTTATCCGGATTACTCATTAAACTGACTGGCCCGTTGGCGCAGTGGGTAGTGACCCTGCCTTCAGCTCTGCGGGTCGCGGGTTCGATTCCCGCCGAGGGCCAACATTTTCTTTAAACAATTTGTTGGTTCTTCGAGCCTGGGTGTGAATTTGTATTTCAGTATGTATTTAAATTTATATATGTAGTATATTTACCAGTTGTCCGTGTGTGTAAGTGTCCCATATATTTATTTATCTATTTAAAGTTAATTTTCAAGTTTTTCTCATCATCATCATTCTCTTACCTTTATCCCAATCTAAGTGGGGTCACCACAATATGTCTTTGTCTTCCATTCTGCTATATCATTAATCAACTCTTGTATCACTCCTTATATGCATATCATTCTTCACACAATCCATCCATCTTTTTTTCGGCCTACCTCTAATCATACATCCATCTATAGTACCCGGCAATAAATAATGCACATCGAGAACTTAGAACGAAACAGCCGGCCAATTCGGTTTCGTACAGCGCTATCACTGTCACACACGGGTTCGTCAGTCTGTGCGACAGAGACGATGCTCTATGAAGCAGAATCTAGCCGATTTCTCTCTCAAACCTCGATGATTTATTGCCGGATGCTATACATTCATATTTAAAATTCTTTTGATCACATGATTATCATCCCCCTCGTTACATGACCATACCAACTTAATCTCACACTTCTCATTTTTTCTATAATGGGCGCAACTTTCAAACTTTAATATATTCATTTCGTATTCTATAAAATTTTACCACACCACACATCCATCTTAACATCTCATTTGCATGAGATAATGCATGACGCACCTTTCTTGAAACCTTTTCTTTTATTGCCCAACATTCTAATCCATACATTACGACAGGTCTAATAACCATTTTAAAACTAGTTTTTGTCTATGACGTGTTATTGCATAGTCTTTTCGCCCTGTTAACAAATTTCTATCTTATTTTATTACGTGCTGATTTAAATCCTCTAAACTGACATCAGGTGCTATGTTAGTACAATGATGTAAAAGAATCCGTATCTAATTTCTTGGTGTAAATAAAAAAAAAATTGACCGCACACTTCAAGCATGTACCAGAGTAGTTGTACCAAAAATTTATATGCAAGCAATTTCAATAAATTGTAATAACTAATAACACGTGTAGAGCGAAAGCTCGTGAAAGGCGTCATCGATCAAAGTCTCCTTCATACGTTATCACGATGTTGGGATTGGAAGGGCATTTTCCTCACTTGTAATATTTAATCCCAACGGAGTAGACTGTATAATAGCTGGAGAATGATTGAGCATTACTTATGATGCAGGTACTCGTAGGATGTGATTTATGTATTTTAAATGATACGTGAAACTCTATATGATACTTCATATCATCAAGGATTGAAGAAGAGTTGTTTATTCATTTGTAAATAATTTGCTCAATAAACGGTTGTGATGGCGCGCGAAAAGAGTGTATTATGAGGAAACTAAAATACATAATATGAGCTAGATCATATATTCTACAACTCTTGGATGATCCAATCATTTTAATGAAATTTAGTATGTAGTGGGTTTTTAGTTGAATAAATCAATTTAGCTAAATTTAGTTTTTACAAAGTGAGGTGTTATCACAGTTTTCAGGCAATAAAAACGGCTACAACGTAATTAGAATACAAAGGTTAATTTAGCTGTCATTTGCAAAGTTAGAGTTAGAGTAAACGGGTGATTCCATTACTAGAATATCCCGAATCGAGTCCAGGTTTCTCAAATCCGATGTTTTTTTTCTCTTATTTTTATGAGTTCCGTTTTTTGTATAGTATATCTTCTAAAAATAATATCCGTCAACGAGGTATTATATTATGAAATACAAATCTTGCTATAATTGCATTACACATCGTGAATATTGTTTACATGGAAAACATTTTTTATATATATTTATTCTAATACTACGCTAAGCTGTGATAGCCTAGTGGTGAAACCGTGCTACTCTCTTGAGACGAACATGAGTTCAAACCCGGGCAAGCACCAATGAGGATTTTCTATTAAAAATTATGTGTCTAATTGATATTCGCAATTCATAACAAGCTTTTCGGTGTTAGAGAAACATCGTGAGGAAACCTGCATATCTCTAGAGAATTCTAGGGATATGTGTAACCTACCAATCCGCGTTGGGGCAGCGTGGTAGATTAACTCCAATCCTTCTCTCCAAAAAACAGAGAAAGGAGGCCTATTCCCAGAAGTGGGATCTAAACAGGCCATTACTATACTATACTAAATACTACCCTACATTTCTGGAAAAAGCTAGGAGTATTTTGGGTTTAATGAAAGGAAACAGTCGAGTCAGATAGAAAACAAACTTTGTTTTAACTAAAGCCGTTGCCAAAGTAAGTTGTTAATTTGTTATAAAAACAACTTTTAAAACAAAGTTGCCTACCCTGTATCGTAGGCATAACAAGGAACATGATAAGTTTCTTTGCGCTAATTACGCTACCCGCAAAAAGTGCACTGATAATTTAGAAACATTTCATCCATTTAATGCAAATCGGTTCTCATAATATAAATGCGAAAGTCCGTCAGCCTGTCTTTCGCTTTCATGGCTAATCCGCCGCATGATTATTGATGAAATTAAGCACAATTAAAGCAATTACATTAAAGTACGATATAGTATAAAAAGATTCCCTTTTGTCTTTGAGAACAGGAAAAAACACATAGTATTAGATATTAAGTATACTTAGCGCTTACGTTGCCGCGGACGAATTCGCGAGTTACACTATTAAAAAACAAAAACTGTATCTATACTTATTATAAAACAAAGTCCTAAAAAGCTGTCTACCTGTATGTAATCGATTTGCTCAAAATCTACTGAACAAATTTTTGTACGGTTTTCACCAAAAGATAGTAAAATACATCCGGATGGTTTAGGTAAATAGTACATATCGGTATTCTGTAAATTGTATTGAAGAGATCGAGCAGTTGTTAAAAAACTTGCTTGCTGGGAGGATTAGTCGCGTGCGCTGCGTAAACCAGCAGAGTTACGCTAAAGTAATGTAGCAAAAAATTGTAGATCTATAAAAGTACTACAAAAAAGTCTGCAATAGCATGTTTCTATCTCTTACGGATAAATCACAATAACTACTTTTATGTTCAAAATTTCAATTTGGATTTTTTTTGTGACAACTTATTTCGACGCGGGCGAAGCCACTGGCACAGCTAGTAGATGAATAAAAATCTCAATGTAGTATCGAGTTACTAGACTTAAACCTAACTTAATTATAACAATACAAAAACACTTTAATACCCTAATAACTTATTTATATGAAAAAAAAAATTTCAATGTATAGTAAACACAGTTCCCATTCTACTATTATATCATAGTCATTTTTTCAACACATACTTATCCTACCCTACTTTTATGTACAAATGTGCTTACGTCATACATTTCAGGATACAAAAGCTAATAATAAAGAATGAGCGGCGTGTTCTGCTCATAAATCGCGTTCGAGGTTATTTTCAACGTCTGAAACGTAAAATTTTCCTCATGAGGATATACACAAACTATGCTTACTGCTTGAAACTAACTACTTAAGAGCCTCGAGGAATTAACCAAACGGTTTCAATACTTTACGATATTCGCTACTATCGACTACTACATTAATCAATATATTTTATACTAGTTTTTTCACCCGCGGCTTCGCTCGCGAGGAATTTTCTCTGCCACAGTATCTAATTTAATTAAATATATCATTCACAATTTTGGTCATAGTGGCTTCCACAAAAAAGATAGATATATGCTGTCCCGGACTTTTATTTAGAACTATTAAAGATAAACAATACTACGGTACATCACCTTTGTGTAACTCTAATGGTTTAGGCAGCGTACGCTGAGATAGCTCTCAGAAGCCATATTTTTTCAGACTTTATTGACATGTATCGTATTTTATAAAATCATTACAAATTGTAGTCTAAATGTTATTCCGATGTAGAAATTATATATCTGTAAAGTTTCATCCAAATCCGTCCAATAGTTTTTTCGTGAAAGAGTAACAAACATCCATCCATACTCACAAACTTTCGCATTTATAATATTAGTAGGATAGGTATGAAACTAGCTTTACCTATGGTTTCGCCCGCGTGGATCAGTGTATTATAGAGACTTTCCTGCGTAAGACCCGACTTCGCGGGAACTCGAGGATAAATCATAGGCTATATGTTGCTGAACAACCTCCTCTATCTTCCAGTCAAAGTCCCATCAAAATTGGTGAAACCGTTCCGGGGAATGTCTTGTTAACCTTAATCTTAAGACCGTGTGTGTAATTGTTCCATATATTTATATTTATTTATTAAAAAAGTAATATAAAAGCGAAAGTCTCGTTTTTGTGTTTGTCTGTATTTCTGCATGTTACGCTTTCGCGACTTATACGCTAGTTGAAATTTGGCACCATTAAAGCAAATACTATTTAGGATTTTTTTTTTAAGTTTTTGTCGGGAACATGAGAAAAACACACAATGCATGATTGTGCATACTTAAACGCTCAAGTTGTCGGAAACAAAGTCGCAGCTACTACCAGTAAAGTTAATAATAAAACCAGGTTACTTATATGACAAGCTAACCTGGCTTTCGTCTAGGTATTACACCAGAGCCTCACTTTATCGCTTTGCATGTCCACGTCATAGGTCAGCAGCTTTTAGGGGAAGTTTCAGATACCTGGCTACTAAATGCTGGAATAATATCCCACCCCCTCTTAGAAGTCTAAAATCAGTCGCCAGCTTTAAATATAACTTTAAAAAATTCTAATTTCTAACCAAAAAGCTACGTAGTTTCAGGATCTGAATCTCGTAATACTCTTATTTTTACTTAAATTTTAATGGTTCTTACTAACTAAATTTCTAATAATTACTAAAGGTTATATATTACTATAAATTTTAGTTTTTATCATTTAGTTACATATTTCTGTAAACTAAGTTAACTTTATTCTTTCATTTTAACACCAAATTTAATTTTACTCATTTTATTACAATGGAACTGTAAAGGTCGCGAGCTCGTGCTCCCCCGTTACTCCTCGGTTCAGGCAGAATACCAGCGCTCAGGGAAACCTGCAGCATTTGTGCTGAGTTTGAACCCTTTTACTACTGCGATACGTGGATGCAGAGTGCGGATAGTCTTAACTCTTTTTTTTACCTTTTATTATTTGATGTACCTAACTGCTTTTTTTTATTTAACTGTATTTTTTATTGTATTCTTGTATTGTAGTAGTAAATAAAGTATTCATTATTCATTATTATTCATTATTCATAATATATGATACGATTACGTTATATATAAAAAAAGCTGTGATAGTCCAGCGGTGAGACCGTGTGACTCTCTAGAGACAATCATAGGTTCAAACCCCGGGAAGGCACCAATGAGTCTTTCTATTAAAACATATGTGTCTAATTGATAACTGCAATTTATCACTTGCTTTTCGGTGAAGGAAAACATCGTGAGGAAACCTGCATATCTCTAGAGAATTCTAAGGATGTGTGTAACCTACCAATCCGCATTAAAGCAGCGTGGTAGGTCTTAGCTCCAACCATTCTCTCCAAAAAACGGAGAGAGGAGGCGTATGCCCAGCAGTGGAATAGTAACAGGCCGTTACTTTACTTTTTTACTTTATAAAATAATACAATGCGATGGTGATGAGTTCCATTCGCGGTTCGTTTATTTTTGAATGCACGGTCGCATATATAGACGAGACACGTTCCAGCGATTACTGAGTCCGTACGTGCGTACAAAGTCTGGCTGTGTCTGCACCCAATACCGATTATTTCTATCCTTACTAATATCATAAATGTGAGAGTCTGTCTGTCTGTTACATTTTCACGGCGAAACCACTGAACCAAAATTTATTAAATTTGGCACAATTATTCCTTATATACCGGAGTAGCACATAGGCTATAGAAATCCTGTTATTTCAACAGGAATAGGAAGGCATTAAAAATGCCATCTATTATCAAACTATGGTAGTGTTTTATTAACGATGTGTCAAAGTCAAGTCTGTAAGTTAAAGAAATAAGTTTATACAGGAGACCTGATGACCTCTCACATTAGAAGAAGATGAGACAGGCTTTATAATTTTAATTATGGTTTTTTTTTAAATTTCAAAGCAAATTATATTTACCGAATTTAATTTTAGTTAATTGTTTAACGCCGCGGATTGATCTAATTATTTTTGATAGAAATATTTGCAGGGTTTATGAGTGACAGAAGCTGCTGTTCATTCCAAGACTCAACGGTCCACGTGAAAAAAGTCGGGGGTAAAAGCTAGTATTAAATATCTTTAAATTATATCTAGAATTTTATATCTAGAGTTAGAGTTATATCTAGAGTTTAGTAAACATTTATAATAGAGTATAACATGTTTAGTAAATATAAATACTCATAATAGAGTAGTTATTTTAGTTCAGTTCTCCAGCCCTTTTTTTATCTCCATAACTATTAAATATAACATCTATCAACTGATGATGCTTCGTTTGCGGGGCGAAACGATTGTTGAGTTTGTGACAGTGAACGTGTGTAGTGCTTGTGTATTTTGGTGGCAGTGGTGGAGGTTTGTGCATGTGTTTTTACGAATCCTGCATGTAACGGGTATGAAAAACCGGATAGTCCACTATACATTTAGCATTATATAATTTATAGAATTAGGCGTTACTTTGCGGAGATCCATAATACAAAAGTAATAATAAAATTATTTTGCTATAATCCGCGATACAGTAAATAGAAAATATATATAGTGTTTAATGTATAGTGGACTATCAGTATTTTCATACCCGATACGTGCAGGATTCGTAAAAGCACATGCACAAACCTCCACCACTTCCACCACAATACACAAGCACTACACAGTTTCACTATCACAAACTCAACAATCGTTTCGCCCCGCAACCGAAGCATCATCAGGAGATAGACTCCACGACAAACTTTACTTTGCGATTTTGTCGTGGAGTCTATCTCCTGATGACGCTTCGGTTGCGGGGCGAAACGATTGTTGAGTTTGTGATAGTGAAACTGTGTAGTGCTTGTGTATTGTGGTGGAAGTGGTGGAGGTTTGTGCATGTGCTTTTACGAATCCTGCACGTATCGGGTATGAAAATACTGATAGTCCACTATACATTAAACACTATATATATTTTCTATTTACTGTATCGCGGATTATAGCAAAATAATTTTATTATTACTTTTGTATTTAGCATTATATATATTTTCTCCTTACTGTATAGCGGATTATAGTAAAATAATTTTATTATTACTTTTGTATTAGAGATCTCTGCAAAGTAACGCCTAATTCTGTAAATTATCTATTATAACGATATTTTCTCTGTTCGTGAAAGAAGCACACGGAAATAAATACAATTTATTAAGTGACAATGGCTTTCTCTAAAAAATGTGAAGATATATATAAACAGTATTTTAATTTAGTTAAGTAATCAACGAATGCGTGAGATTTGGGGCTATATAACGTAAATAACAAGAGCGATAAAAAGACGGCTTAATACGTTGTGGAAGATTAACCGTTATAATCAAGCGATTGCGCGAGGATAACAAAAGTTTTTATGTCGCCAAAGAGGAATGTCTAATCAATCAGAATTCTATTGAAATTTGGATATAGGAATGACGAAAATTATCATGCCGTGTGGTGTCCGGTTGAGTAGAATAGACCACCCTCATTTTTTACCGAGGTGTCGTATGAGGCGACTAAGGTGAGTCTACCCGCCGCGTGGTATCCGGCTGACTAGAATAGACAACCCACATTTCTTACCGAGGTGTCGTAAAACCGATTAAGGTGAGTTGACCCACCGTGTGCTATCCGGTTGAGTAGAATGGACCACGCTCTTTCTTACCGACGTGTAGTAAAATACGACTAAGGTAAGTTGACGTCAGGCAGGCGGCCGGTCGTAAAACACGTAGCCAAATCATGTGACAACATGTTCATAACATGTTGTGCCGACCCCACTATTATTCTACGACCGGCCGCCTGCCTGACGTTAACTTACCTAAGTCACCATTTATGACACCTCGGTAAGTAATGAGGGTGATCTATTATATTCAGCCGAATATCACACGGCGGGTCAATTTACCCTAGTCGCCTATTACGACACCTCGTTAAGAAATGAGGGTGGTCTATTCTACTCAGCCGGATACCACACGGCGTTCATATTTCTCTACGTAGGCAAATATGTTATCACGTGTATTTTTCGATACCTGTAACGAGGCCAATATACAAACGTACTCACATTCGTTCACGGTAGTCTTCTACCCTCTTCTGTAGGTTCAGAAAAAAAATCTATAATTTTCGACAAAAGTTTGTATTTAAACACATTATTTTTAAATTTAAACTATCGTGAGTAGTATTCATAGTTAATATAGACACCGGCTATACTCACGTCTAATTTTATCGGATTAGCCCGACTAGTTTCGAACCCGTCCGGGGCACTTATTCATGAGCTCTTTACACGACGATATCGCGGCGTAAACACATAATTTTTTTAATTTATTACATAAAATCTTAATTTTATTACAATATTCTATACGGCATAGCATAAACTTATAACACGTTAGCATAAACTTATGACAAGTTATTATGAAAAACATTTAATTAACCTGAATAAGTGAAAACAAAGTAAGTGTTTTATCTTGTTCGGAAAAACTTTTCCACGCCGCTGTGGCCAATAGGGGCTATATTATTGCAGACTTAAGCGCGACTTCTAAACAACGAGCTATCGACATCGAGCATCTTATATAAATCTTTCTTAAACTTTTATATTAACATAAATCTAACTCCAGTATACAGTGACATTTTTTCTGTCTGTACAACACAATTTGATGTTTTTTTAAATATAATTATTATACTTTTTACTATTAGGAGTATATATTATATTCATATGAAGAGTCCCGAATGCCCTTTGAAAGCCATTTTTATATTAAAATACTGGTGATGCGAAAATGAGGTTACAGCCCTGAGGCAACGAAAAGTTAAGTTCAAAGCTAAGTGAAATATAATAAAGGCTGTGAGAGCGTGTTAAAAGAAAGATCAACCGCTTTAATGATTCTCTATTGTAATTTCCTTTACTTTAAAAAGGACACCACTATGTACACAATCAAAAGTAACTTTTAAAAACATAACGCTACTTCCATCGTTATATTATAAACAATAAAGTCTGTCAGCCTGTCTGTCTATTACGATTTAATGTCTTATCTGTTTTAGCGATGTTTAGAAAATTTAGTACTATTGAAACTTATATTCCAGTTATCTTTCGGGAAAAAACATATAGTAGTTACATAATGGGGGGTAATTTAACACTAATATTGATTGATGCGAACAAATTCGCGGGTAGGTAACACTATTTACTTACATATGCAATCATTTATATGTTTTTAACAAAATATCTCTTTTGATGGTTAAAGAGTCCGATATCAATATAATCAATTTTTAGTTCAATAGTATTTTGTAATTATTCCTGAAAATAAAAGTCTATTCTTAAAAAATAAATGTCTTAAATATGATGATTTAAGTGAAAAACCAGAGTTAAAGAGAACTTAAAATAAATTATGTAACTATTTCTAGCAGAAAATGTGAACAGTGGTAAGTTTTAATGGCGTCTAGTAATTTTGTGCATGCTAGTTTTGCTTACTGAGTAGGAAAATTACACATATTCTCGTGAAATAAGAGTAAGAACAAAATACATTTGTACATTGAAACGTTAAGCTTTTTTTCTTGTGCATATTTATAAAATATTGAAATCATAAAATTGTGAATTACTTTGGCAAATGTAAAACGTTGTGTGTCATGAAGAAAATTATTTACTATAGCAGGCCTACCATGAACTATAGCGACTCAATTGAAGACGTTAACTAAATTGTTTTGCTTTTTCATACCATGACGTCTTAAAGACGCACACTTTAAGTCATTGCCGGATGAGCGTTAGGAATGCGCCCTAAAAACATTTGAGTAAAAGAGACAGAGTTATCTACAGTTCATATAACGTTATCCTTTTCAAACGTTATGACCCCAATGCAATCCACACTTCATGGTACGAAAAAAAAAGCGATTGAGTTTAGGTACTGATTTTGAATCGAATCGTTTTCTAAAAGTCCATGGTAGGCCTACTGATCATCCAAAGCCATGGCAAGGCCTCACAGAGGGAAACTTAGGCGCACAGGCAGGTGACTAGCCGAACTCCATCGCATGCGATCCTAACAGGCACCCCCGGGAATTCCAAACGGGAACTTGGACGTCCAGTTGGAGTAGGTCCCCGAGGCGCTCGATGCGTCTGGTGCACCCAATGCATCAATTAGCACAGTGATGAACCTCTGTAGAGAAAAGCCCCGACCCAGAGGTTACGCTCTCTGCGGAATTGCTGGTTTTTATTTGGTGAGAGTCTGACATACTATATACATATGTCGAATAATAGGTTTTCCTGACATAAAAAAGAATCATTAGAAATTGAATCATTGAACGTCACAGTCTTTCAATAATTTTAGAACGAAAAGAAAATTGGGATACCTTAACTGAAATGGAGTTTGAATGATATAAGGTTGGTCTGATAAAATGCTGGATAAATAACAGCTGAACTAACGTCGAGAGCTTAAGATTCAAGAGTTGAAAGTCAACGTTCCCAACAATTCGTGAATAGCGTTTACCCGTCCCCATTAATCTGTTGAACGGTGCAGTTTGTTTCGCGAAATGTACACAGGGATAGTATTATAACAACTATAATACAATGCAATTCTTGCAATTCTTGTAGAGTGGCGTTGTTTACTCGAATTCCATAATATTCTATAAAATTGATATATACGTCGTCATATTGAAGATAGAATGTCAGTGATGGACGTGTACGGTTAATAAAGTACTTCATCAACTCACCGCAAATATCTCTTGATCGGAGCTTTAATAATCCGAAGTTAAAATTAAACCAGTCACTCCATACCACCCCATCGGCAAAGGTCTACTGTATCATTTCAAGATAAGTACTAACTAGACTTGCCGTGATGCTGCAAAGATATGTAAATTTCTTACAATATTTTTCTTCACTTTTAATATCAATTAAGCACATAGTTTTTAAAAAAATATTGTAGCTAACCGACCGGGGTTTGACAACGCAAACCCTTGATTAAAGGTAATGCACTCTTGCCATAAGGCCATTACTGCCTGACACCAATAACGTTACTAGAAAAGTAGTCAGAAAAGTAAAATCGGCACCCAAACTGAAGATGATTAAATCTCCATAATTCAGCAAATGGAAGTTTCTCGCAAATAATCACTGAACTTGTTCCATAAACAGGGAGCCAAATATAAAACACACCAGCACTCACTACTAAGACAAAAGATACATTCTCCTCACATTTCCATATATTATCTGTTTCAGAAAAACCTCGAAAGTTTGGTACGTCACGGGAAATGTGCTGTACTTTATTGTTAAGGAGCTTTCATCCGCAATTTTGTATGCGTCAGTGTCGAGAAAAAAAGTCTCGACACTTAACTTAGTACCAAAAATCGTATCAATCTATTGCTCTATTGGGATTGCCCTAAAGGATGACATCGATACGATAACACGATATCGTATTTTTAATTTTGTATGGATAAGAACCTTACCTATTAATAAATAGAAAAAAAGATTTATTTAAACACAAGAAAAAAAAAATTTTTTTACATATGCATAAAATTTTGTGACCAAATAAAAAAGCCTATACACTTTTAAGAACCACATGGCTTGTAAAATAATATAAATAAATCTTATTTTTCCAATTTAATTTCATTCCTTCCAGACGTGCATAGTCGTTCTAATAATATTTTAAAGAATATTGCAGGATAAGAATATTGCATAAGAATATATAATTATTGCATATTTTACCTTACCTTACCTTTGTCACGCGGCGGTGTAATAGATTTTTATAAAATTTCGTACAAACATTCATACTAAAATAATGCGTAAGTCACATGTCCATATGGATTTCTGTCTGTAACGCTTTCACGTCTAATCCGTTGGAACAATACGGATTAAATTTGGTTCAATTGAAGCTTATCAGGCTTACATATAAAATAAAATAATTCCGTTATACTTTGGGAACAGGAATTGTTATATATTTACTGTACTAATAACATAAACCCTGTACTGTAAAATTCTTCAGGCATATGTAGGTAGTTAGTTAGTTGCAGGTAGTTTGACTGGCCCATTGGTGCAATGGGCGGTAACCTTGCGTTCAGCGCCGCGGGCAGCGGGTTCGATTTCCGCCAAAGGCAAACATTTTCTGTAAACCATTTGTTGATCCTTCGAACCTGAGTATATATTTGTATTTAAGTACAATAATAATATTTAAAATTACATATGTATAAATTTATCAGTTATCTGTCCCCATAACACAATTATTAAGTTACGTACTTTGGGGATGGTCAAAGAAAAACTTTACGATATATTTTTCTACCTTGAATACACGTTAATTTGTAAATATCGGTCACGCAAAATAAATATTGAAACTCATTTGCTAAGGATTCAGATTCTTAAGGAATGACAAATCAAAAGTTTAGGTATATTAGATATATATAAGGCAAAACGTTAAGATAATTGCTCGGCATCGTTTTCATAGTACAATAGCATGTCTACTCTGATATTGTAATACTACCATGAACCACTTCTAATTCGACCAGTGTTCCCGCAACTGAAGACAAAAACGAATATATCTTTGTTCAGAGGACAACTCTCCCAATAAAATAATGATGAACAAATATCTCTATGAAATTCCGTACTGACACATAATCTCATAATAAAAAGAGTAACGTTTTTAATAATTACTTTTATCATATAATTATATACAAAAGAAAAAATATACGTTTTAACGGTTTGAGATCTTTGTTATATAAAATAGTGGTTAAAATAACTTTCTCCGTTTATTTATCATTCGAAGTTCCAATTTAAGTGTATTTAATTACAAATCCAAATATCTGTAATTTACATTCTAAAAAGGCTATTATATATTATAACCAACACAATTATAAATTAGAATATTTTTGAATTCTATCTATAAAGACGAAAATTAAAAATGTTTTTTTTTTCAAATAAGTTTTCATATATATTATAACAAAGAAAAATTCTCGTTGCGTTTGACATGATTGATAAATTATTGACACTCCAGCCCGCATCGAAATGGCTGCCCGCACACCACAGCCAAATGTGGTTAAAAAGTCCGCCATATTGAACAGGGTTGGTAATTGTTTAGATTTACTACGGACTCGACATTGTTAATAGAAATATGAAATTAATTCTAGTACGCTTTCAAAATAGATAAAGTTTAAGATTTTTTGACGTTTTGTTGAATAAGGAATTTTATGTAAACAGATCTTAATGATAAACTTTCTCGTTGTAGAGAAACATATGAAGCTTATCTCCAATATGCTACTCTAATCTGCGGAAGTAGATATTATTATTTGTTATTATTAGAAAGTATTATAAATTTTAAAAAATCGGACGAATCATAGTAAAATTCACCAATGATTTTATAATATATCAATGGTAAAGATAAATATGTGTAAATTGGTTTTTAACTTATTTCTTAACATTTCATACGATATAGTCTACGATAGACCTTAGATATGGTCTTGATGATTATTATGAGTGAACAAACATAAAATGAGACTATTTTATTTTAGTTTATTTACTCGGTGGTTATTTTGTTGTTATAAAAAATAATCTTTTGTTTCTTAAACTTTATCGATTATTAATCATATGAACTTAAATATATAATGTACTAGGTAAGCTAATAGAAAAAAATATAGGTACTTGTTAAGTAAAAAGTTAGTGTAACGTTTAAATTTAGTGATTACTAATTATTTAAATATTTTGTCTTAACAAAGCGATACCAACAAAAATACAACTAAGCAAAAAAATTTAATAGTTATTATATCATATTCCTTATATAGTCGATGTTTATTAAAAATACGATATTACCTTTACCTTTTTCACATATAAGTATAATGTACGAGTTAGATTTTGATGGATGGTACAATTTGCGCAAATTTGCTCTACGCGTGTTACGAGTCAGTAATCAACGTTGTGATGGATGCAGCGGGGAAATTAAGCACTTATATGTATAATATTATCCATTTTTAGTTGTTCTTAATTACACTACACAGCAGAGATGTAAACATTAACGCAAATGACTTTATATGAAACTAAGTTTTAGTTAAGTTTTTAAGTAATTTCATTGCTTTCAGGTTCGTAGAAGTGATGAATATCATGTTAGTATTACTCCACCAATTTTCCTTCACATTATTTCCAAGTACCACCGCCGTGTGGTATCCGGCAGAATAGAATAGACCACCCTCCTTTTTTACTGAGGTGTCATAAGAGGCGACTAAGGTATGTACCATGTGGTATCCGGCTGCATAGAATAGACCACTCTCATTTCTTACCGAGGTGTCGTAAAAGGCGATTAAGGTAAGTTGACATCAGGCAGGCTGCCGGTCGTAATATACAATAAAGCCAAATCATGTGACAACATGTTTGTAACATGTTGTGCCGACCCCACTTAGAGTGGGATAAGGGCAGGAGAATGATGATTATTTCTAAGTACCACATGTACTCTCTGGTAAGATGGGAGATATTAGGTACGGATGGAATCGAAGTTGAGCACCTAACAAGTATCCTCTTCAGGGATATTATCAGGTTTGTTAAAGCAACTGGTATGTTAGAGCAGGTGACACTGTCGGAAAAGCGATGAAACTCATATCCCAATATGGGAAAGTGGGTGGAATATCGTCCAGTCTTATACTGAGGGGCATCTCTGAGACTAAATAGATCGATAGTATTATTTTACCTTAGTAAATTATGTTACTTTTGGAAACTACTTATGCTACTTATGTCATTCTTGGAAAGAGTTTACAGAGAATGAGTGTGCGGCTTTAAATTAATTCACTGTAATAGAAACATCCTTACGATACCTGCTGTGTGACAAAGAGTTCTGATATATGTGTACCAATTCCTGAAAGCGGTAGACCTTAATCTTCCCAATGACTTGTTATACGGATAGATGAAACCTATACCTAAACATACCCGAACTAAACAATGAATAAAAGAAAAGATGCGTACAGAAATTGTGATTAATTATTTTCTTTCAAGATCCTAATCCTCATGATCTGAGCTTTAGTGCTCACGAGATAAAACAGAATGCGTATTACAAGCAATCGGATTCTACATTAATTTTGTTCCTACCTTGTTTATATTTTGAAAAAATAAACATAACCATATTATTATAATTAAAAATAACATACAATCTTTTTGTAATTTTTTTTTTCATTAATATTTTATTACGACGCGAATGAAATAACTTATTTGACTTTAGAATAATAAACATATAGAAAATATATATGGCACAATAAAATAAATAACACTGTCATCCACCCCCAAAGTAAGTTAATACTTGAGTTATGAGTGACAGACAACTGGTCAATATATATATATATTACTTTAAATACAAACTTAAATACATAAATACACCCAGACTCCAAAAACCTCAAATATGTCGGCACTCGGAATCGAACCTGCGACCCGCGGAGGTAAAGGCAGGGTCACTGCCATCCAAGTCAATGAGTCAGTAAAAGCTAGAAAAAAGCTTTCTTTTTTCTTATAAGGGAAAAATATGAGCTTAAAACCAATATCCTGGTCCAATATAGTTGACGGGTACAACATATAAAAGATTGCTCCGGAGATTCGCTTTCATCGTTAATTATTAATGTCGACTGGCACATGCGTTTTTAAACAAAACTCATATGTGACTGTCTGTCCTAGATATGACCTCTTGACTCCTCGATCAGGTAAGGTCACGAGCCTTCCATCCGGACACGACTAGTTGCATTACTACTACTTGTAATAAAATGAGAGATCTGTCATAATATTGCTAGTAGATAAATCATAAGGTAAATTACATCCGGAAATACATCTGGCTTTCA
Organism: Morpho deidamia; assembly: GCA_947086505.1. Lineage (NCBI taxonomy): Eukaryota > Metazoa > Arthropoda > Insecta > Lepidoptera > Nymphalidae > Morpho > Morpho deidamia. The sequence continues at coordinate 7,380,389 of CAMTZC010000007.1, read as the reverse complement.
AATCCTCAATCTGGCTAAAACGGGTCATTTTCTTCACGTGATCGCCTCTGCGATTAATTTTCCGGAACATAAACTTTGTATTAAATTATTCTGAGACTTTTTCAAGATGGTGAAAAAGTTCAGAAGAGATAATTGATTAATGTTTCATTACGTTGCCAAAAAGGTTGGCTGAGTGTTGAAAATTCAGCATATAAAAACTGTATACACCTTTAATACTGGTACGAAGTTCGCTATATTAGTGCAATGACTTAAAGAAGGATTTTCTAAATTTTTCCGCGTTCCGTGTAATATAGGCATTATGTTCTTTTGTTCACCGATCCAACCCTTAAACGGCAGCTTTGTGAATTTTCGTAGTCTTACACTGTAAATTGGCATGTCACAATTTTAAAGTAATTGATATTCATACACCTGATTTGACAGGGCCAATTTTTGTTGGCGCAATTGGCAGTAACCCAGTTATCGGCTCTGCGAGTCGCGGGTTTCATTCCCGCTAGGATTTCATATAAAACCTATTATATTTGATTTATTTTAAGTAATATCATTCTAAGTTTAACTTCTACTTATTTTACTACATATTATGATGGTGATAGTAACTAATCCAACAAAACATTAAAAAATCTAAATATATCTCATAAAACGTCAAACTTTATTGTTTGGAGATTAGTAATTTCAAAGTTTTATTTTCAATTTTTTTTCGAATTCATCAAATGTTTTTGTACACAATATGTTAAATTTATATACACTTAATAATGTTTTTATGAGTACTTTTTATTCTATAGGATTGAATATTTTATGTATTATTAAGTAAAATGATACTCTAATTTAAATATTATTTTATTGTCAATCAGCATCAGAAATAAATAATTCTTATAATCATTTAAACTGGTATAAAGCCAAAAAATACTAAAATATTAAATAATTTATAGAATTATGCGTTACTTTGCAGAGATCCATAATACAAAAGTAATAATAAAATTATTTTGCTATAATCCGCGATACAGTAAATAGAAAATATATGTAGTGTTAAATGTATAGTGGATTATCCGTATTTTCATACCCGATACGTGCAGGATTCGTAAAAACACATGCACAAACCTCCACCACTTCCACCACAATACACAAGCACTACACACGTTCACTATCACAAACTCAACAATCGTTTCGCCCCGCAACCGAAGCATCATCAGGAGACAGACTCCACTCAAAAAAATCGCAAATTCGCGACAAAATCGCAAATTTGCGATTTTTTTAAGTTAGATTTGATTGATTTGAGTTTGTGATAGTGAACGTGTGTAGTGCTTGTGTATTGTGGTGGAAGTGGTGGAGGTGTGTGCATGTGTTTTTACGAATCGTGTACGTATCGGGTATGAAAATACGGATAATCCACTATACATTTAACACTATATATATTTTCTATTTACTGTATCGCGGATTATAGCAAAATAATTTTATTATTACTTTTGTACTATAATATTAATTTAACTGGCCCGTTGGCGCAGGGACCCTACTTTAAGCTTCTTGCGTCACCGCTTCAATTCCCTCCGAGTGCCAACATTTTATATCAACAATTTGTTGATTCTTTGAGACTGTGTATATTGAAGTATGTATTTAAAATGATATAGGTATACATTTACCTGAGAGCTGTGATAGCCCAGCGGTGAGACCGTGCAACTCTTTCGTGGGGAACACGAGTTCCAACCCGAGCAGGCACCAATGAGTTTTTCTATTAAAACTCATGTATCTAATTGATAATTGCAATTTATCACACGCTTTTCGGTGAAGGAAAACATCGTGAGGAAACCTGCATATCTCTAGAGAATTCTGGAGTTATGTGTAATCTAACAATCCGCATTAGAGCAGCGTGGTAGGTCTTAGCTCCAACCCTTCTCTCCAGAAACGGAGAGAGGAGGCCTATTCCCAGCAGTGGGATTATAGCAGGCCGATACTTTACTATACATTTACCAGTTGTACGTTACCCATAGCACAAGTACATATGAAGTAACTTACTTCGGGGCCATGTATATATTTTAAATAAAATGTCACTCGATTTTGTAGTGAAAATTTACTGAGTAGCAGAACAAATGCAATAAAACCAAAGCAACAAAATTATCCAACAAAGTATCGAGATTAAGTACTTTAACAAAGTGATCGGACGAGGATCACCGCATTTTTTATGTTGTCAAAGAAAAAGGTCTCATCAATCCAGTCCGATGTTGAAACTCCGGCAATAACAAGAAGGAGAAAGCACCCCAAGTTTCTCGAATATTTTAGTACCACGCGTGTTATTAATGCTCAGACAAAACGAGTACGCCCACTTAATAACAAAAAGCTATGTGTTTGTCATTGTCGCTGTACTAAATTGACTGTGTTGAAAATGGCTGCCAGTTCTTAGAAATAATTTCGGTTCATTTTGAAATGGATGCTGGAGAAGCTTTCAAATGTCCTGAAACAATGAACGTCATTTAGTCTATTCAGAACGGCTATTAAAAGACTCAAATGTTAAAAAAGGACATTATATACTTTAAAATATTTTTTTTTGCAAACTTTACTTTGATTTTCACTTAATTATCTATATTTCATATAGACTACTGTAGCAAACTCTTTTTTTTCGAACTGACTGTATGCTGTTAGTCCTAACAGCTTTTACAGCGCCATCGGGCGGGATGGGCGAGCGCAGAAGCATTGTCGAGATTGCGAAATGCAGAGAATAGAGCGCAGAAGCTCTATTAGCGTCGTCCAAAAGGTGCCTCCTGTGAGGTCGGACCACAGCTTAGTCATTGCGGCGTCGGAAGGGTGGCGAGAAGCCACGACCGACCGACGTCAGAAAACAGGGACCTCATCTTCGCCGGCGAAGACGCTGTGTGTGTGTATTACGTGTTTCTGTGTTTGCGATCGTTATTTGGTCATCGAGGTCATGCAGGACGCTTTTTGGACGCCTATATTTTCGGTGGTCAGACCTACCCGGGACGTATATGGAAGCAACTGAAATAAGAGGGTTCGGGTGTACCTCAGATTTCTCGATGTAAGATTTCGAAAAACGTTTAAAGAGGTGAGTAATGGGAGATGGTCTCTATGGAGGTCAACGTTCCGCATGCACCACGGAAGACCAGTGGCTGTCCACATAAATCAGTTCTGTAGTCTTTGGAGCCTGAACAATCTGACCTTTGTAAGTAAGAAACTCAAGCATTCAAACCCAATAAGAAAATGAAATCCACACTTTACATTATTGTATATCTATAATTCCTTTTGATTTCAAAATTTTGTTGTTTATTTCATTCCTCTCCTTGTTTCGTTTAAAATTATTGTTATTATTAATTATTCATTATTTTAAAAATAGCCCTATTTCAATATTTGACGTATTCTTTTCTTCTTTTTATATTAAACTTTACCGTTACTTACTCAACATTTTGTGAATCTTCCTAAAATTTTTTACTAAGAATCTCGATACATCATCATTCTCCTGCCCTTATCGCACTCTAAAAGCGGTTGGCACAACATATTACAAACATGTTGTCACATAATCTGGTAACGTATTTTACGGCCGACCGCCCGCCTGACGGCAACTTACCTTAGTCGTATATTACGACCCCTCGGTAAGAAATAGAGTGGATTATTCTACTCAACCGGATACCACACGGTAGGTCAACTCACCTTAATCGCCTTTTACGACATCTCGGTAAGAAATGAGGGTGATCTCTTTTACTCAGCCCGATACCACACGGCGGTTGTCAATACATCAGTATAAAAATATTCTCCAGTTAAAGAAAGGAATATTACTTATTACTCCAAGACAACACTACTCTTCTGAAGATAAGAAGGCACAAACTGAAAGTTCTTGTTTGCACGATTAACGAAATAAACTGTTTTCTAGTTAGTATTCATAGTACTTCACTCATTGTGTATTCAAGGGGCGGCTGAATATGAAATATGGACTATTCCCCGCGCATTTTGAACGCGAGGTGACGTGGCGATATCCTTGCTCATTATTGAACATACTCTCTTTTGTCTGACCTCGCTAACAAATTATCAGTAAGTGGTTAAATTTAAGGTAATTAGGGTACCCGCTAATACTTTTGTTAATTTACTTCGTGTCTTATACGTCGTCTTACTTAACTAAGGTTTACCGTTGGTTGTAACTTTTATGGCACTATATTTTGTAAAAAAAATCTATGAATATTATGGACTAAATTAAAAAAATAATAATGAAACTCTCTCTCCTTGAGTCGCATATTTTACGCCCAACCGAAGTAAAAGCACTCGCCGCCAAGAAGATTCTTGAATTCTTCAAGGACACCGTCATTGGTGGCGAATTGTTGGCGATCACAATAGATCAGTAATGGTCAAAGTGATACTGGGCTCTCAGGCCCTGCATAGCCGCTACTCTTGGAAGAAGAAGATTAGACTAAATTACATTGTTTAGACAAATTTCTAATAAAACTAATTATTTTTTTAATGATAACCGTGCAAAAGCTGGATGGTCTACCTGACAGAATGCTTCATTTTTATATATATTATCACGTATTACGAGCATGACTATTGCTATTCACTGCGAGTTCTCAGCTCATAAGTTCGGACAAGCATTTCTGAGGTTTCTTTGAACATTTTTTTAATGGTTATTTACAATACTGTTATTTTTTCAATTTCATTTAAAGAATTCCACCGTTGGGCATTACTTGAAAAGAAATATGGTCAGCTACCTTTTTGAGGTCACCCGTCCACCTCGTAGAGTCTACGAAATTGAAAAAGTCTTAAAACCGCGAGACCTCATCAACAAAATTCACATAAACCTTACGAAAGAATATACGAAGAAGAAGATATGTAAGAAACATACAAAAATCCGTCCCATAGATCTGAATAAAATCTAAAATGACATTACAGACATACATATGAGTTTGTTTTATAATAAGTATAGGTCTGGAGCAAAAAAAAATTATCCGTTTCAAAAGCTCGATTGATCGCCTCTTCGGGTGATAAGCGGGCTGGCTCCTTTTTCACACAAAGAATCAGCTTGGCGATTCAACGCAGAAACGCTGCCAGCATTCTTGAGACCATTCCACGTGGCCATGATTTGTATTGTACTAGCGTGTAAGTAATTTAAGATAGACAACTTGTACATTTTTGTTCGAAATTATATGTAGTTTAGATCTCAGTATAGATCACTTCTTTCTTTCTCACTGCTATTCTTTTCTTCTCGCTCACTGTTAATCAGAAATTTTATTTATCAGAGAAACTTAATTTTAAATAACTCTTGCAAGTTAACTGCATCAAATAAATAACAATGTTTTCGTTTTGTATTTTTTTCCAGAGGATTTTTACGGAAAATTGCTGAGTCTACGAAAGCAATATTATTTTACTATAGCAAATGAATTTTGTTTACGTTGACTCAATTTTCTTTTAATCTGCAATCCGCAGATTCGCAACAGTACTTAAGAAATGAAGCTTTTAATTAAATATTCTTCATTAATTTCTTTTACTTTGAGCCCTTTTCTCAAATCCTCTAACCTCATATTATTCCTTAAGTAAATGAGGGGAGGTATTTTCAATTAAGCGATAAACAAGTTGTGAAGATAATTTGTAGAATAAGGCGCTTCTTTGAAAAATTCTACCATAAGAAAAAAAATCTAATGTATTGCGGCTTAAATCAAAATAATTTCATTATTTACTAACTTGTGTATAATTTTTAAGGCACTATAACAGAACTACCTCGCTATAATCCGCACGGGTTAAGCGAATGCATGCAAAGCTAATGTGTATGAAGCAGGCAAAATTTACGAACCTTACACATGCAGGACAGTCAACCATTGTTGTGGTGGTGGCTGTGTGTGCTGCTTGTGTGCTTTGTTGCTGGTGGAGGAGCCTTGGAGTGCGTGTGGTGGCTTGTCCTGCATCTATAAGGTTTGTAAATTTTGCCTGCTTCATACACATTAGCTTTGCATGCATTCGCTTAACCCGTGCGGATTATATCGAGGTAGTTCTGTTATAGTGCCTGTAATATGGAATTCCGCAAAGTAACGCCTGCTTCTATAAATCACTTAGAATTTATTATTTGTTTCGTTTTTTTGGTAACCATATATTAAGATTTATGCATTTTTTATAAAGATGGATTATTATACAAATATTATTCAATAACAAGAAGTACATTATGGAATTAAGTGTTCATGCAAAATCTAGATATAATCCAATACCATTATGAAAAAAAGATCACGCTTCAATATCTCAATTCAAATTCAAAATATTCCTTATTCAACTAACTTGTAAACAACTGTTTTTGAATCACTTGTTGTGAATTGTTTTTGAATATGAAAGTATTCTCTTGAGTTTAATTATATTTATATTTTTTGTATAAAAGGTTTGTTTTGTGTTAGCTTAGGCTATATGCAAGTATTTAAGTTATATAGATACAAGAAGTTGTTCCAATTTAAACATAACGAGAGCATTATTATAGCAAGTCGGTAGTCCTAAAACAATTACGTTATGTATTTATTATACGTATTAAATTCCATCAAGATTACTTGGCAATTTCGGGAAAATTAATAGAACCTCTCGATTAAGGGTTGCTTGAGAGGTTTCCTGATTGTATATGCTTATGATTAGTTGTCACTAACTATACTAAGTTCGTAATTAATATTCACGTAATAATAAAAATTTTAATTATTTATAAGCGTGTTTGAAATGAGAAGTGCAAACGAATCCATCAACTTTAAATTCTGTTAAATCGTATTAGATAAACTAACTCATTCACTTATCGCTCGACTTGAGCTTGTACTTATGGGTTAATAGTTTGTAATCAGATTTTTAAGTACTGTGTATTATTTGATCAAAAAACTCCTTCTTATCTAAAGGAGAAATTTAAATTTCAGGGAGTGCAGAATGAATTGCGTAATAATAGAAAACTGTTGCTTAGAATGCCTACGCATAAAAACAAATTTTTCGGCCAGTCGTATGGAATGCACTCACGCTATAAATAAGTGATTCTACTTCACTAGGCGTTTTTAAAAAAAATTGTTAAGACATCATTACCTCACTTTTTGACGACTAACTTTAAATAGTTTATTTAAATTTTTAATTGTATTTTTAAATTTTTAATATATATATATTAATATATTTATTAGTTTGTATAAATTCTGTATGTATTTAATTATTATTATTTGTGTAATATGTTTGTGTATTAACGTGTACTTATTTGTATGTATGTATGTATATTATAATGCACAATACCGTGTGGTATCCGGCTGACTAGACCACCCTCATTACTTACCGAGGTGTCGTAAGAGGCGACTAAGGTAAGTCGACCCGCCGTGTGGTATCCGGCTGAGTAGAATAGACCACCTTCATTTCTTGCCGAGGTGTCGTAAAAGGCGACTAAGGTAAGTTGACGTCAGGCAGGCGGCCGGTCGTAAATTACGTAGCCAAATCATATGACAACATGTTTGTAACATGTTGTGCCGACCCCACGTAGTGTGGGATAAGGGCAGGAGGATGATGACGTATACTATAATGCACCACCTGCCTACATTTATCTTGCAACTTTCCTAATCCAAAGGTCTATCCGGAAGAAATTTTATTATATTCTATAACTTTGTGGTGTATAATAAAGTACATAAATAAACAAAAATAAATAAGTACATGAAACTTTGTACCAGGAGCAATGACTTTAACTACGTTTGCAATGATTAATGTAATATAAAATAACAACTTTACTAAACATCGTATCTTATAATTTTTTTCCTATATAAAACTCAGTGATATTGCGTCAAGTCAATACATAAAACGCTCTAAAAGATGCTGAATAAAAAACAAAGTAACACTCAGTAGGTAGTATCACCATAGAAGACGATACATTACCATCGCATTTCCATACATTTGATGCCTGAATACCTCCGAGCTCCGCAACGGTGTGTGACACTATATATCATCCCGCTCCCTTACTTTGGCTACATTACGAAATCAATGGTGGGTAACAAAAAATTTATTCGATCACTTTACGTCAGGCAAATTTTACGGCTTTCCAAATAAATGCTCGGTAAACCATCGTGAAGGTAAGTGGAGTATGTGCTGTACTCTATATTTGTTTTGCACCCATTCGTGTATAAGGGCCATTACATAGTGAAAACATTTCTACATTAATATAATACCACTGCGAAAACATATTTTTCTTTCCTTATTATTGTATTATCTGTACATTTTTCTTCAGATGTAATTACTTTTATTTTACATAAAGGGTTTTTCTTAATTTATATTTTATGAGGAAAGAACGAAATTCACTAAAAATATGCAGATCCTCACGATATCCTAACGATGTTTTCATTTATCGCGAAATGAGTTTTCGTACCCATTAAGCACATTATTTTTTTTTAATTATAGGCAGTCCGTGGTACATTTGTGACCAAATTAAAACCAAAATATTCATGTGTTTTACCGTAATATACGTTCATTAATCACAATAACTTAATGTATAGCGGCAGTAATGTATTTCCGTAATTAACATCAAGTCAATCACATATTTTTTATGTACTTTCGTTACATAAGTATATAAGGGATTGCCGGTTATTATCCCTTTGCTGGGTATACGGCTCTTCTCTCCACGTTGCGAATTAGATATATCCCAAGAATTCTCTAGAGATATGCAGTTTTCCCCGCTATGTTATTCCTTCACCGAAAAGTGCTGATCTTGAACTCTTGGTTGTACTTTATAGGCTGTAGCTGTATAATAGTATAGCAGTATAGTAGCTGTCATATATATATATTTTAGTGTATAGCAGTATAGTAGCTTTCATATATATATATATATATTGGTATTAATCTTCTTTTACTTTCACTTTTTTCTGTATAATCCATTTTTTCTTCTTTATTTAACGATAAGATTAGTTTCACTGTACCTTTCAGTTGTCTATAAACTTAATTTGAAAGTTGTTGTCACCTATAATTAAAATACTACTATTAATGTTAAGTGTGTATTTTTTTTGTGATCAAAATAAATAAATATAAGAGTGTGATAAAATGCAATCATCAATTAGACACACAAGTTTTAACTGAAAAACTTATTGGCCTTGAAACCTCGAAAAAGTCGCACGGTCCGCTGGGATATCACAGTTTATTCGTAACATACATCTAATCTCAGTACTCTAATAAAAAAAGTAAAGTAAAGTTGCGGCCTGTTACAATCCCACTGCTGGGAAAAGGCCTCCTCTCTCCGTTTCTGGAGAGAAGGGTTGGAGCTAAGACCTACCACGCTGCTCCAATGCGGATTGGTAGGTTACACATATCTCCGGAATTCTCTAGAGGTATGCAGGTTTCCTCACGATGTTTTTATTCACCGAAAAGCGTGTGATAAATTGCAATTATCAAGTAGACACATGAGTTTTAATACAAAAACTCATTGGTGCCTGGTTTGAACTCGTGTTCCCCTCGAAAGAGTCGTACGGTCTCACCGCTGGGCTATCACAGCCATGTACTCTAATATATTGCCGTCATGTTCATCAATCACAAACACATGTCCTATATAACAGACATGGGCAACGCTTTCGCCAATTCAATCAACTGTTACGGAGGAACTAGAAACTGAAACTAATTTCAAGCGCGATGCACAAGTCAAATTAATATCATGATATGCAGGCATCTACAACTAACGTTATAACTTATAACTAATGTGTATTCAACGGAAATGTATTTCGGTTTGAGTTTGTATGATGATATTGTAGTTTAAAGTGTAATGGTTGAAGTTAAAGTCGTCGATCCTTAATAAGAGTTTGTGGGCTAAATATCGAGAGAGTTCTTCTTCTTCTAGGAGTAGCGGCTATGGAGGGCCTGAGAGCCCAGTATCACTTTGACCATTACTGATCTTTTGTGATCGCCACTGCTTACAATTCGCCACCAATGCCAGTGTCCTTGAAGAATTCAAGGATCTTCTTGGCGACGAGTGCTTTCACTTCTGTAGGGCGTAAAATATGCGACCCTAGGAGAGAGTATCGAATGTTCATTAGCGCAGGGCAGTCACATAGGATATGCGTGGGTGTTTCCTGCGCCTGAAGGCAGAGTCTGCACGATCCAGAGATCGTGAGAGTTACTTCTTTTTCCATTTACGCTTATTGACTCTTTACTTTGTATAAAACATAATTCGCCCACCCTTATACCACTTTAGGGGGATCGGCACAATGTGCCTTAATCCTTGATTCTCCTCTATCATTCATTAACTCTGGCTTCTTTTATATTTATATCATACTTCATACAATCCATCCATTTCTTTTCGGCATCTCTAGTTACATATCATCGTTCACATTCATATTTAAAACTGTTTTGTTACCATAATTTTGCTTCACTCATTTCAATAACATACCAACTTAATCTTGCACTTCTCATCTTTTCTATAATGGGCACAACTTTCAGACTTTCCCTTCTATACTTAGTTTGTAAAAAACATTGTAAGGAAATGTTTTAAATAATATATAGTAGCTGTTCCTGTGCCTGCACCCGCGTGGAAATAAGTGTATTTAATTGAAATTTTAAACGTAAAAGTAGTTATTGTGGGTTAACCATGAGAGATAGAGACATGCTGTTCAGGACTTTTTGTAGTACTTTTACCAACCTATAATTCTTTATTACATTATATTAGTGTATCTCTGTTGGTTTACGCGGCGCACGCAACTTCAGGTATCAGCAGGTGAGTATTTTTAACAACTACGAGTCCTCTTGAACACAATTTTATAAAACCCTAATGTTCTATTAATCTAAGCCTTCCGAAATAATTGCACTATCTTTTAATAAAAACCGTACAAAAATAGGTTCAGTAGATTTTGAGAAAATCGATCACATACAGACAGAGAGATTTAGGGAACTTTGTTTTATAATAAGTATAGATGGTATATTTAACCTGAACCATATTGACATAGTGTGGTACACGCTAAATATTTCTATTCAAGAAAAGTCTGTTTCCAATACTGGAATAGTAAAAGTCTCTTACCTTTCTCCTAACAAAAATACTGTATTATATATATTTTTTGCAGACGAGATGAATTGTACACAATTTCTCGTCACAATTTCCGAGCCGGCTGTTTGCTTGCTCCATCATATTATTTTAACTCGTACGTTCGCTTGGGCTTTATGAAGTAATTTTAAAGTGTTTGCGAGAGTTGTCCCATTTAAAATTAAGCACCCTTGATTTTCAACAAAATTGGGCTGTGGTTCTCGGTTATTTTTGCATTCTATAATGTGAAATTCATATCTCATATTTGCACCTTAGAATATATTTTTCTTTGATAATGAGTCTCTCTAAGAATTTAATCGCCACAAAGCAAATGAGTTTTTTATTTATATACTAGGATTTGGACCCGCGAATAAGTATCACTCGCTTTGTAATATTCGAGCTTTCAATATTTATGGCTTCGTTCTCTATTCGTTTATAGCAAATAGTAAATTTTCACTTGACAATAGCTTTGAGAATACAATTTGTCTTCCGTTTATATAATAAAATTAACATTTTATAAAATATCTCATATCATTTTAAATTATTAAAGTAAAAAATAGTCTTTAAATAGGACATCAAACCTTTCATCGTATAAGATGTTTTTTTTAATTTGCCTTTCTATCTCCGAATGGCGTTGACCTAAAAACACCGCCCTTAGAAACAGTTTAGACTTGTGGCTTTCCAGCCCCGGTGCTATTGTGGAACTTTGAAAAGAGCACATTCTGTTTTCATTTAACTTTGGAACATTAACTTTTTTATTTGTTACTATCAAAAATTTTCTTAAATTTGTTGGCTACGTAATTTATGAATCTTTTTTAACGAACTGAAACAAATTTTCCAGGCAGTAGCCGTAATTAAAATTTACAACCTAATTACTTGGCAGTGCCCAGATATTAAAATCGCAGTGAGTAATGGTTATAGTTAAAGTTAAAATTGTCTCTAGTATGTCTCTCTTGCTTGCACTCGAGTAATCATTCGATTACTCAGTTACATTTTTTTATACACGTGGCTATGACAAAGACTTTTAGCATAGCTGACCATATAAAAAGAGCAGACCTTCTAGAAATGTTGTGTAGCAAAGTAATCTCTTAAGTATTAATTGGTCACAGTCTAAACAACTCCACACGACGAGAATTAAAAAGGCTTGTTCAGTCCTCAAGTGCCAAAGATACTAAAAGCCAAGTACAAGAGCAAGTGGTGGGTATAAGGTTTTTAATCAAAGTGGACTTTGCTCAATGCAAGCTTAACGCCGAAAACAGAAATTGCTGGCGAAATATATTTAGCGTATGTAAACGACCTTCCTGCAGTGACAAAGTGAGTAGAACATTCACATCATCTAATGCAATCACTCTCGCTTTCGTATTCGATAAATCATAAAATTCTTAGACATTATTCTTTGTTTGTGTAGCGATTTTATTTCCATCATCATCATCTTCAACTTGTCTCCTCTGCTTTACCCAATTCTTGTCTATTTGCGTTTACTTATTTTCAGCCTCTAACTTAATTTTTATTTTCGGTTCATCGCAACTTTCGAAATCTACCCATCATCATATTAATCATCTCGCTTGCCCATGTCTATTGAAATTATTTAGAGAAACGATAAGCCATGCTTCGCTTCCCTCTTTGGGCTAAATTTGGTAGTATAGAATAATTTCAACATATTATAATAATTGATACTTCATTTTATTTTACTGAGAGGTGGTCATCATCTCTTATTCAGTAAATTATATACGCCCTCGGTGCCTCATTAGTTTGTTATACTAAAATTAAGTACTTCGCAGGTCATACTTTTAATAGATCAAGTACAAAGTCAAAATTCACTTTATTATAACACTTTTACAGGTACCTTTAAATCGTTAACTCCACTGCTGGTTCGGAAAATTTCTCCTTTCGAAAGGAGCCAGCAATAAATTTGGCGGCTTCTCGTTTAGGGACTACATTTTTATAGCTTGTGAAATTTCTTCATTATTATTTACTGCAATTTGAGTTAATTTTTTTGGGATAAGTTCCTGTAATATTAATTTAACATAACGCCTACTTAAGTTATAAAAAATAAAATTATATGTATTAGTGGATCTGCGAATAATCTCGCAATTTTTCTAATGAGATTTTTTTGACCAGAAAGAAAGAGTCCATTTGCTGGCGATGCCTAAACGCCATCTAAGTTATTTTATAGTAAATCATATAGTGTCAATAGAGCAGGTAAAGTTGTATCCAGGTAAGGTAATTAAGCACTACACCTTTTGGATATCTCATTTCCCACCACCTCTCAATTATAAAAATAAAATTCAACATTCCTTCGCAAAAAGTCTTCACACGTATGCACCAAAACGCATTTATACTATTTAATAATATATTATCATTCTTCTGTCCATATCCCACTCTAATTGGGGTCGGCACGATATGTATTAAACATGTAGTTACATAATTTGTTTAGGTATTTTATGACCGGGTGGGTACCTGCCTGACGACACTTAACTTAGTTATCTTTTATGACACCTTGGTAAGAAATAAGGTTGGTCTATTCTACTCAGCTAGATACCACACGGCGGGTCAACTTACCCTAATCGCCTTTTACGACGAATCGGTTAAAAATAAGTGTGGTCTATTCTACGCAGCCAGATACCACACTAATTAATAATATATGCTAGGTCAAATATATATAGAAACACGTCTAAATTGACAGCCTACAAGCAGTTTAAAACATTTAAATTGTTGTTATCCCTACTGCGTTTGGAATTCAGTGTACGTTCTTATAATAAAAGTAGAGGTCGGTATTTTATTTTACAGGCACTTTACTAAAATTGCTATCCGCTCAGACTTCACTTTCAAAAGTTTTATTTTATTAGGGTCTTCCGTTATCTAAGTTACGGCCCGTTACTTTAAAATTATTATACTTAAGTAAATTAAATATTAAGGGGAGTTTTATGATTTACTTTTATTTAATTAAATTTAGCCGTGACGGCCCGACGGTGAGACCCTGCGAGACTTTTTAGGGGGTAATGGGTTCAAATACCGGGCAGTCACCAAAGAGTTCTGATTGTTAAAACTTGTGTCCGTATAGATATTTGCAATTTATCACATGCTTTTCGGTGGAGGAAGACATCGTGAAGAAACCTGCATATCCGATTAGGAGCAGCGTGGCGGGCTTAAGCTCCATCCCTTTCTCTCTAAAAAAAAGTAGAGATGATACCTGTGCCCAGCAATAGGATAGTAACAGGCCATTAGGTACTTTACTACATTAATTAAATTTAAATGCCTTCGTAAATACTTCTTTGTCTTTTACGTCAAATGAGGCAAGTTATCTACATTCACAATATACTTCCTGCTAACTCAATCTACTTTAATTACAGCACCGAAATAAAAAGCCTATGTCACTGTCCAGCCTTTTAACTATCTCGTATAATCGCGCCTTCTCCAAGATTTGCCGTCTACCTACATACAACCTACGAGCCACAGATCTAAGAAAATTATTTTAAGCAGTACAGCATATTAAGATAGAAATTCGCAATAAAAGTATTAAAACCAATTAAAGCACGCATTTTATTGAAGACTATAATAACTTTAACTATCGCCTACATCCGAAAACCATTTAAGCACAACAGTTTTCCACCGTCAGAGAATCTTCGGTAATTCTTAGTTACGTCAATGCTAAATGTTAATTTATTTTTGGAATCAAATTCAATCTTCAGATCGGTCAAAAGAACAATAAAGGAGTTCGATTTATTTCCAACTTAATAGCTATCGGTGATGCGAAAGTCTAAATTTTATTACATTCGCTTTGAACTTTCAGTTTCTCTTTTGTTCGTGCCGAAATTCGAGCAATCGGAATTCGTGAAATCGAATGTATTCTGTACGGACATTTGAATACAATGCTCTAAAAATAATCAAAGGCTTTAAATTCATGGATAAAGTCAAACGTTCCATCCCTCTGATTATACGCTATTGTCTTTTAATCGCGATGTGATTACTAAAATATGAATTGACGCCGTTTTTGCGATTATGGTTTTGATTTTTTTTATTAACGTTTCCATACAACATTAATTTATTTGATTCTATGTATATAAAAACTTAGCCGTGTAGTATCCGGCAGAACAGAATAGACCACCCTCCTTTCTTACTGGGGTGTCGTAAGAGGCGACTAAGGTAAGTTGACGTCAGGCAGGCCGCCGGTCGTAAAATACGTAGCCAAATCATATGACAACATCTTATAACATGTTGTGCCGACCCCACTTAGAGCGGGATTAGGGCAGGAGAATGATATGTATATAAAAAATTAGAATTATATATTACTTTTTTTACATTTTAAAAATACATCCACATGTGACTTTGATATGCATAAAGTATATCACATAATTCGCCCAAACCTAAGTATAAAGTTACATGTCCTATGTATACGCATTATTCTGCTAGCTTAAGAAGTAGCAGAGTGAGGGAGTGAGTTACTATAAGAATCGTAGAGAGAGATGTTATACTTGTAAATGATATTCTCATGCAGGGAAACTTAGTTCAGCGGCCTACGCTGTTCGAAAGATAAGACAGTTAACAGATTACAAGCAATATAACAGAACTAACTACTTTGCTATAATCCGCACGGGTTAGGCGAATGCATGCAAAGCCAATGTGTATGAAGCAGGCAAAATCTACGTACCTTATACATGCAGGACAAGCCACCACATGCACCCCAAGGCGCAATTCACCAGCAACAACGAACACAAAAGCAGCACACACACCCACCACCACAATCTCGACGATCGTTTCGCCACGAAACCGAAGCATCATCAGGAGGATAGGCTTCACGACAAAAATCGTACTGCGCCGCGCTACCCATACAAGCAGTCTTAAATAGTTCAACTCCCACTAATACCCTCCCCTCCGAACACATTTAGCAAAACGGAATTAGATACATTTACTTGCTCGTTAATTAAGTGACCATTGTTATTTTTTATTATCTCAAGTTGCTCTAACGTATTGAGTCGGAGTCCCTTATCACAAGTGTGGAGAATATGAAATGAATGGTCATTAGGCACTTTATGACCGCTTTCCAGCAAATGTTTTGCAAAATTAGAATTTTGTGGTTTATTATTCCTAAACGCAACCATATGCTCCCGGAATCGAACCGCAAAACTTCGGCCAGTCTGACCTACATATGTACCGTTGCACTCAGAACAATCTATTTTATATACCCCCATATATTTTATATACCCCAGATTTTTTACCCTTATCTAATATATCTTTAGTTTTACACAACAAACTACGAAGCGATTGGTTAGTTTTAAAAGAGAGTTTAGTACCCGATTTTGATTTAAATATATTTGCCACTCGATTTGTTAATTTGTTAAACAGATGTCAAAACAGTGAAACTTGTATATTTTGCTAACTTCCATAGCATTATGTCTTATGGAATATTGTTATGGGGTAAATGCGCGGATATTGATAGAATTGTTTTGTAATACAAAAAAGAGCCTACATTGCATTTACAATTTATGTTCGCGTGATTCCCTGCGAGAGAGGTTTAAGGAAATAGGTATTCTTACTTTGGCTTCACAGTATATTTTTAGAAATATAATGTTTGTGCATAATTATAAAAGGATTGGTGATGTATATAATAAACAAAGTAGGAACCGACATAAACTTGCGGTTCCTGCTTTGCGCCTTGCAAAAGTAAATAAGTCATTTGTGGGTTTGGGTATAAAGATTCTATAATAAAATCCCGCAATCGATTTTATCTTTGCCACTACAGTAGTACAGGAGGCTGATAGAAAAAGCCTACTATACTATTGAGGATTATATAGATGATAAAAGTAGGTGGATATAGCTACTCCTCTACTCTGTACAAGATAGTAATAACAAAATGTGATTAGTTATTAGAATTTTATTTGAAAAGAGCAACCACCGAGTTTCTTGCTGGCTTGTCTCGGTAGGAACAGCTTTCCGAACCAGCGGTAGATTTTGACGATTCAAAAGCACTTGTTAACAAGTTTACTTGAATACAGAATATTTTGAATTCGAATTTTTAAATGCTTTTTTTAAAAAATTTGTAACTTGACGTGTTTATATAATTATATGTATTAAACTAACACTAGTGCTATAATGCACGATAGAAATTCATTACAAAAGCTCAAGTACAATTCTCTTGTCTTGTTGTTTATTACCTCTTGCCAAAAGACACCCTTTTAATATTCGGCGTTATAGTCTGTTGTCGGAAGAATATTTCGCACCCCATACTAATGTGTATGAGAAACGAAAAAGCGAAGCGCATTATAAGCGTTCGGGAATGTCGATTACGTACGGATGATAACCCTTATGGCGTCGAGCAGTGAAGCGATATAACGTTGATACAGGAACAAAATCATATATAACCTGATCATATTCTCCGTTAACCCTTTAGGATCGATCAATACGTAGCCCTGAGCGGTTGAAGTTAATGTAACTTAACACTTATATACGGAATTCAAACTATCTTTACTTATATTATAAATGCGAAAGTCTGTTACGTTTTCACGGCCAATTCCCTGAACCAATATCGATGAAATTTGGCATATTTATTCCTTATACACCAGGGTAAAATATAGGCTATAGATATCCTTTAAATTCAAAAGGAATAGGATGACATTAAAAAACGTCATCTATTATCAACATAATAAGTTTTTATTATTCATAATGTGTCGAACTTTACTAATATATAAACGGCCTTTAATGGGGTCCTTTGAGGCCAAGTCAAATCTGTAATCTTAAATAAATAAACGAACAATGTTCCGCAGATTTTAAAGATCAGATTATCTAATAAACATAACAGATATAACAAGAAGAGCCGTGTGGTATCCGGCAGAATAGAATAGACCACCCTCATTTGTTACCGAGGTGTCGTAAAAGGCGACTAAGGTAAGTTGACGTCAGTCAGGCGGCCGGTCGTAAAATACGTAGCCAAATCATGTGACAACATGTTTGTTGTGCCTACCCCACTTAGAGTGGGATAAGGACAGGAGAATGATGATATAACACGAAGAGATAAAAATTAAAAAATAAAATAAAACGAGCCCTCTTTACGTTCGTCGTAACTGAAGATCTAATTACCCTTCATAAAATATTACATTTTAAAATCAATCCCTCAGCCTTGTTTTCTCAAATAAATACTAACTTGTTATGTCAAATAACAATATATACAACAAATAACACTAAGATGTCATAGACAAAGCACAATCGTTGGATTAGAAACTTTTAAAAATAACACCTATTATAATTTAAAATTACAATCTTATTATAAATAAATAATAAAAAAATTTATAAAATCAGTTTATTTCGTCCTATAGGGCTATAACAACATTACATTTATAAGAATGTGTCGCCTGTACAATGAAATCGTGCTACCTAAGGCGAATAAATTCAAACAAAAATGACTATTTTTGATTCACGACTTGCTATATTTGCGAGTTGCATTAAAAACGTTAAATTCAACGATCAGTAAGTAACATTATACCATAAAATAACCATTAGTATTTACTTTTAATTGCTATATTTTTATTAAAGAAGGAACTAAATTAACTACTCATTCTGTGCTCACACCTTAAGGGTTGCTGTGTTAATTAAGTGTTAATTAGTATATAAATTATTACAACGTTCAATTGTAACCTGTCGTGTTTTTTTTTATTTATAACAAATATGTACAAGTTATATCTATCTTAAATTACTTACACGCTACTACTATACAAATCATGCCCACGTGGATTGGTTCCTTGAATGCTGGCAGCGTTTCCGCGTTGAATCGCTAAGCTGATTCTTTGTGCGAAAAAGGAGCCAGCCCTCTTGTCACCCGAAGAGGCGATCAACCGAGGTGTTAAAACGGATAAAAAATTTTTTGCACTTTGGCTCCATGGCCCTAGGGTTTCAACTGCAAACGGCACAAATATATAACTCTCAACGAGAGATGCATACTTTCGCCGCTTGCCGGATTCGGCCATTTCCGCCGCAGCTCCAGGTCTGGACACCGTTTCCCTGATATGGGACGAGGCTAACGTATCAACGCATGTTGCGTCCCACATTAGGGCCCGTCCCCGTTCCCAAGGAACCAGCGTCAGACCGTCTGGTCTCTTGCCATCATCCCGAAATATCCCGGAAGGCTCGAGAAGAGCAGGAATGTCGATGGTGGCAAGAGCTCTTTTGATGGTGTCATTAAGAAAACCATGGCGGAAAAGCCTACCAGAGCTCCTATGGCATGAAAGCCCGTGTATGCCAAAACTGTCTACCTCTTTTCCACATGGACATCTGTGCTTAAGGCACAATGTGGTTCCCAATCTGAGACCCAAAGCCACTCGAAAACTTTCATTATCTAAAAGTGTGCCAAGATTTTTAGACGGGAGAGCATGAAGCCAATAACCTGATTCTTTTTCTGATAAGGCTAGAAGCCTAGCTCGGTCACGATCACTCGAAAGATTTTGTATCAAATTTTTATGTGTAAGCTGAACCAATGGCACATCCCAAAGTTTTTGAGTGGTACATTCCTTCGGGATATCATCATTGGGTCAGCTAATTTTCCAATTATCTAAAGCCTCTGTTGCATAGGACAAAGAAAATAAATTTGATTGTAAACTTTCAGAACTAAGTTTTTTAATACTATGGACAGAGGCCAGAAATGCTGGAAGAGCAACACTTGAAATTTATCTCACCAAATTTGTGGCCGATGCCACCAAATTTGACCGGCAAAGTAGCCTGATTCCAAGAATTATCGTCAAAAGACAAATTCAAAATTTTTTCTAATGTAATTGGCGTTTTCTATGGGAGGAACACAAAGTCGTTTTTTTTTTAATGAAATATATTTAATTAATCAAAGTATGTACCATTGCTATGTATGCACTTTTGCCATCTCATAGGTAGTTCATTGATCCCCTCACTAAAAAAACCATTCGGGCGGGAATCAATAAAATCTTTGAAGGCGGTTTGGACTGCCCCATCGGAGTTGAATTTTTTTCCTTGCAAGTAGTTATCCAAATTGCGAAAAAAATGGTAATCTGTTGGAGCAAGGTCCGGAGAGTACGGTGGATGTCTAAGACATTCTAATTGAAGCTCCTCTGATTTGGTAGCCGTCTGTTGTGCAGTGTGTGGTCTACCGTTGTCCTGAAGCAGCAGTGGCATAGATCGATTGACCAGCCTCGGTTGTTTAGCAGCTAGCTTTTCCATCATGGTTTGCAGTTGCTGACAATAGATATCTGCCGTAATCGTCTGGCCAGATTTAAGAAAGCTGTAGTGAACGACACCGGCACTAGTCCACCATACACTTACAAGCAACTTTTTTTTAGTCAATTTTCGCTTAGGGCAGGATTTGGCTGGTTCACCAGAGATCAGCCATTGCGATGAGCACTTCCGATTAGCGTAGAGGATCCACTTTCATCACAGGTAATGATTCGATTTAAAATTTATTCATTATTGTGCCGGTTGAGTAACGTAACGCAGCAGTCGACGCGCGTTTGTCGGTTTGCTTCACTCAATTCATGAGGTACCCACCTTTCAAGCTTTTTCACTTTCCCAATTTGCTTCAAGTGGATTAGAATAGTTTTATCACTTACACCGGAGCCTGCAGCTAACTCGGACGTGGTTTGCGATGGATCCGCTTCCACAATAGCCTTCAATTCTTCATTGTCAACTTTGGTCTCCGGCTGTCCACGAGGCTTGTTCTGCAGGTCGAAATTTCCAGAACGCAAACGTTGGAACCAAAAACGCACTGTGTTTTCTTTTGCGACACCGTCACCATACACATCATTAATCCTTCGAACCATTTCTGCAGCACTGGTGCCACGGTGGAACTCATACTCGTAAATCGCTATTTACGAGTATTTTTTTTTTTTTTTTTATGCGATAAGGCTAGCGCCTGGCTGCTATCTCGCCTGATGGTGAGCGAAAGATGCAGCCTAAGATGAACCGCGCTTGCCAAGTAGGTGCCTATTCACTCGTCTTTTGAAACCATGCAAATCGTAGGAATCCGGGAAGATAGATGCAGGAAGGGAATTCCATGAGTATGAGTTTACAAAATGGAAAACATGAAATATCGCGCTCGATATTTCATGTTTTCCATTTTGTAAACAGAGAAAAAAACAAAAGAAGAAAAACAAATGAATTAGGGGGTTTGAAACACAAATGCATGAGTAAATAGCTGTATGAATTTGAATTAGAAATTCCTAACCATAAAGGTAAGATTTGAGATCAAAGTGGCCAGTGCGACAAAACGCCACTTTCATATGTAAGGACCTAATAGGATTCATTTCATTTATTTTTAACTTTAAATATTTTTCTTGTTTAAAATTAAGGAGAGATAGGTGAAATATATTTAGTTCTGAAAAAGTTGATTTAGATTTAATTTGCTGAAGTTAATATAATAACTCTATGATATTTTTAAATATTATTTAAACTGGTTTCTTAGAAAATGGCTCAGAATATCATTATAAGGGTTGGCATGCTCTGTGTTCCATTAAAGGTTATTATTAATATTATTCACTTAGTACTTTATAGTCACTTCTCACAATGGTCTCAAATGCTCCACGCAATATCGATTCGGAGCCGATCCAAGGAGGTTTTCGCATTTCACATACTCGTATCTCGTTTGCTTTGTTAAATTTATACTTATATACGGTAGCTAGCTTCCTTTTAAATCTTCATAGAAAAATGTCATATTGAAAAAGGATATAACAGATGGGGTAACGATATACTCGATTTATTTGTATCTTTCAATAATACTCTATAATGCGCCAGTACAATTTCAACTACTCGCTCTTGTATAAAGTTAAAAACTAGTTTAATTATATAGGGAACTTACACACACGGTCGTCCACCCCCAAAGTAACTTAATACTTGTGTTATGGGTGACGGACAACTGGTAAATATTATAGTACATATATAATTTTAAATACATACTTATATACAAATACACAGCCAGGCTCGAAGAACCAACAAATTGTTTATAGAAAATGTTGGCCTTCGGCGGGAATCGAACCCGCGACCCGCGGAGCTGAAAACAGGGTCACAACCCACTGCCCTAACGGGCCAGTCATATATCAGTCGGTATATTCAACATAGTCCCTTATTTTGAACTTACGTTTTTCTATTCAATTAAGATAAGGCATTCATTCATTTCATCGCTCTAAATCTAGTTTCTTTATGAAAATATTCATTAAAAAAAAGCCTTCATTTTTTATTCAAACAAGAGTATAGGCTATCAACTCGACAAGGTACAAATTAAGTATGATATACATACTTAATTTTCAAGTTTCTCAAATAATAAAATTCAGTTTTATTAAAATTTAAAACGTTGATAGATTGCAATAATCGATTAGATTTAAATGTACATTTGTTTTTACGATTTTTATTAATTTTTTAAAGATACATTCCTTATTGCATATTATATGAAATATCATAAATTATGCCATAATAAAAGCATTACTGATAATTTAATAAGTTATATTATTACACATTATCATACATTATTATATAACTCAATAAATTTATTTAGAAATACTTTTATTTTATAATGGTGTCATAGTTAGTAGAGCAAACTCAAATTATGTTAAATGAACTGTTTTAGTTAAATTTAGTTAGTTTTATGTTATAACCAAATATTGTACGATAAACCGTTTTAAATTTACATTTGGACGATCAATTTAATATTTTTCACATATCCCAACTATCAATTCGTATAGTTGTCAATTTGGCTCGGTTTTCCACATTTTTAGGCTCTCTGCCAAAATTGACGGGCTCAAAACTCGATAAGGAAAATAATCGCTCGTTTTTGGACAATTCCAGTTGATTTAAAGTTAAAAATGTATGTTTGTCTTTTACGAGAAGTATGCTATTAGTACTGTTATGGTTTTTATAGTCCAATGTGATTAAAGGATGTTATATAGTAAATGAGTATTTCAAATAGATTATTTAAACAATATTTTTTATAGGCGTTACTTTGCGGCGGTCCATAGAACGAAAATAATGATAATAATATTTTTCTATAATCTTCGATTATCTTACTACTTAGTAGTATGTACTACTCCAATGCGTGTTGGCAGGTTTCGCAAATCCCGTGAAAAAGTTCCGGGTGTCTGTCTGGGGTCTGAGCTTGCAACCCTCTGGTAACCCCTTTAAAATATTATAGATGTACATAATAATAAGCTGTGATAGCCTAGCGGTGAGACCGTGCGACTCTCTAGAGACGACATAGGTTCAAACCCGGGCAGACACCAATAGGTTTTTCTATTAAAACTTATGTGTCTAATTGATAATTGCAATTTATCACACGCTTTTCGGTGAAGGAAAACATCGTGAGGAAACCTGCATATCTCTAGAGAATTCTAGGGATATGTGTAACCTACCAATCCGCATTGGAGCAGCGTGGTAGGTCTTAGCTCCAATCCTTCTCTCCAAAAACGGAGAGAGGAGGCCTTAGCCCAGCAGTGGGCATAGTAACAGGCTGTTACTTTACTTTTTTACTTTTTACATAATTGTAAGTTGTGATAATCCAGCGGTGAGACCGTGTGACTCTTTCCAGGGGGCATGGGTTCAAATCCCTGGCAGGGAGCGATAGGTTGTTTTTTTTATTTCAACTTAAGTACCTAATTGGTATTAGCAATATATCACACACCTTGTAGTGAAGAAACATCGTGAGGAGACCTGCATATCTTTAGAGAGTTCGGGGGTTATGTTTAACCTACCAATCCACATAGAAGCAGCGTGGTAAGTCTTAGCTCCAACTCTTTCTCCAAAAACAGAGGGTCCTAAAATCTATGCCCAGCAGTGGTATAATAAAAACCGTTACTTTACTTGAATCAATTATTTCGGTTAACATCCAGTGAAATACAAATTTAAGCCAATACACAGAATTTTTAATCCTGTTCAAATGCGATTCCGGTTGTGTGAAATTGCAGCGCTGGTAAGGAAATGCGGCAATATTCGTTCATAGACAAAGGATTTAATGGATTGCACAATCGTTTTACAAAAAAAAGCAATACGTGTCTGCAAAAGCAATCTCGGGATATTAAACATTTGAAAAGATTTTACTTAGTTTTCTTCTAGTACTGGGCGATATTGATCTTTATTTGATTGTACCTCAAATCATTTGTTTCTTAGAATTAATTGAATCCAAAATAAATTTTTGTATAAATTTGGCACTTTCGAATGATTGACTGCTGATGCTCTCTGATTAAGTGACTGTTAAGGCGCAACATTTTCAACAATTTCATACTGAACCTGTGATGCTTCTTTGAACAGAAGCTTCTTTACTTGTTGCTCATATCATCGCAATATATAGTATAACATCGAAATAAATAATTTTTGAGAGTTTATTCTTGCTCAAGAACAAAAATATTAGCTGACGATCACAATCCTCGCGGCTTGGTAGCGTTTCTGTTAATCGATTAAAGGATTAAGGATCACCTGAAACGATTTGAACGATAAAATTTATAGAAGTGCTTTTAAAATGAATTGAAAAAAAAAACTTTATATTTTTATTATGTTTCATACTTATTATGCGCTTATTTCGTAGAATTCATCGAAGATACTTGAGCAGAGTATATGCAATATGAAAACTATAATTCTGCGTATATTATAGTGACTCATAAGTATTCATTCATAATTAGAACGACATGAGTTTGCGATATTCAATATACTATTGACACCTTTATTTTTATTCATAAAGCAAATAAAATATTTTAAGTTTTTGCACAAATCCTTTTTTTTACAAATTCTGAGGGTTTGTGTTTCGTTCTCTTAAGAAATTATGATAGGCTGTAATATAAAATAAAAAAAATAATTGTTATTATTATTTTTGTAAGTTTATCTGAAGAGTTTCTTGCTGGATCTTCTCAGTACGAGCAAACTGCTAAATGAGTGGTAGCTTCATTAAAAACTCTTAACTATTCAAAAGAACTGTAAATAGTTCACACAAATAAAGAATATTTTGAAATTGAATTATGAAATAAAACTAATAAATATGCAAATAGTTGCCAATCTAACATTAAAATAATAAATATTGATCCTTCATTACATTACCCTAGTTAAGTCCGAAATATCTATCTGATGCATTGAACACTATAAGAAATCCAACCTCTTAATATTGCGGATGTTTTTACGTATAATCCTAATAAGCCTACTTAGAAATCATAAATATTAGATTAACACATATGTACGTCTGAAACTTTGATGTGTAAGCGGAAATAATCAAAACCGCACAAACCGTTATAACTTTCAAAATTTAAAGGCATTATCTGCGAATAATATTATTATCCCGCGAATAATTTCATATCGTTACATATTATTTGAAGTTCTTACGATCTATATAATACGTGCTATTTTGCATTTAACGCGTATAGAGCTTGTTACGTACTAGCAGTTTATTGAAATGGTTAGAATTCCAACCGAATGCTTCGAGTTTTGAAAGCTTTGAGAATTATAATATTGCGTTCCATGTAAAGTGAATCGAGTATATTCGCTTTTCAATATATTTTAAATATTACTAAGTATCCTATATTACGTATGTCTTTTGTAATTGACTGGCCAGTTGGGAGTTACTCTGCTTTCAGCTCAGAGGATCGCCGGTTCGATTTCCGTCGAGGTCCAACATTTTGTATAAAAATTTGTTGGTTTTTCGATTCTTGATTTCAATTAAAATTAATTTGTTAATTCTTTTTTGTCATTTAACTTATATGTAACACTATGTGAAGTTATAGACACAACTAAAGACCAAGTTGTGATTATCTTTAGTAATTGACTGGCCCGTTGGCTCAGTGGGGAGTGACCCTACCTTCAGCTCCGCGGGTCACGGGTTCGATTCCCGCCGAGGGCTAACATTTTCCATAAACAATTTTGTGGTTCTTTGAGTCACGGTGTATATTTGTATTTAAGTATGTATTCAAAATTATATATGTAGTATATTTACCAGTTGTCCGTCACCCATAATACAAGTATTAAGTTACTAACTTTAGGGACGGACGACCGTGTGTGTATTTACCCATATATTTATTTATTTATCTTTAAGTGGGTCTACATTCTAATTGATGTTATTTGTTGATAATCCTAGTATAAATAAATTAATTAATTAAATATGCCAGTTGACGTCGCTATAACTGTTAATTTACTTACATTGGGGACGGAGGTCCGTATGTGTAACTGTCCAAGAATTAAAAAAATAATAATAATTGTGTGCGTGTAGTATAAAAATACTCCCTAGTCCTTTTTTTACTTCTAATAGTATACGAAAAAAAAAAAGTAAAATGTAAATTTAGATAATACTTGAGCATTATGCCAATTAAGCTTTTCACCGCGCACTATTATTCCTTGATTTAATGTTTAAAAAAAAACAAAGCAAAATCAATTCTACTGAAACATATTACGAATATTTTATGTCAAGTAAAATGAAAGGCTAATGGTTCTTGAAGAAAACATGTTCTATTATTTCTTATACTTTATTTAATATTCTTATATTAGTAGGCTTGCGGCCTCGCCCGCGTTAATATCAGAGGATAAACAAAGTTTATCCGCATAAATCCCCCATAGAATTCTAGAATAAAAATAAGCCTTTATTTTGCTCCATATCTTTCTCTAACTTCCAATGAAACTGCCATCAAAATCAGATCAGTCGTTCCGGAAAAAGTACTCTTAACCTAAACGTTCGTCGAGAAGTACTTTTAGTAGAAACCATACAATAATCCGTTCAGTAGATTTTGAAAAGTCGATCACATACGGACCGATAGCTTTAAGGGACTTTGTGTTATAATTAGTACTATATAATTACTAGATAATTATGTGAGATTGTCCTTGGAAGTAAGTATAAATATTTAAAATATATTTATGTTTTCTAATTGGATTTCGCTTCCTGTATCTTTGTATCTTTATGATCGTTTATTATATATTGATCATATCGTTTATGTTTATTTCGATAATATTGATTAAAAAATAATATGATAATATGTTGAAAACATAGGTATATTGCCCTCCTGGAAAAAGAAAATTTGCAATATGCAAATTGAAATATATGATAACAAACTGACAATTTTGCTATGAAAAAAAAATGCAATAGTATAGCATAGCACTTAAATAACGCGTCGATCCGGTGTATTTGTTGTCCTTTTTAATACTTGGCCTTTCTTCTACTGAGAATTATTAAAACCAAGTATTAAAACTAATCGAATATTGTGACGGCCTTGTATTATCCCACTGTTGGCCATAGACCCCCATTCCTCTCTGTGTATTTGGATAGAAGGATTGGAAACATCCAATCCTTCTATCTATCTTCTATAGAGAGCCATCACGCTCCGACGCGAATTGATAAGTTACAAATATCCCCAGTATTTTTTAGACATATGCAGATTTCCTCACGATGATTCAATAGAATAACTCATTGGTGCCTTCGAAGGTCTC
Organism: Morpho deidamia; assembly: GCA_947086505.1. Classification (NCBI taxonomy): domain Eukaryota; kingdom Metazoa; phylum Arthropoda; class Insecta; order Lepidoptera; family Nymphalidae; genus Morpho; species Morpho deidamia. The sequence goes on along the minus strand of CAMTZC010000007.1, from coordinate 7,353,034 downwards.
GCTTCTAAACTATAACGGCTTAATGAGCTCTAGTTTTCTCAATTCACTAAAATACTTTAGTAATCGATATGGATATTAGCAACGCATATTTAATAAACAAATATGCTATAAAATAACGCGTGATTTTGATTTAATTACCATTACAGAGTTTATCAGTTCTCATTAGCCGGGTTTCGCAAACACATTTGTGATTTACTTAATTAATGTACGCTCACATACAGCGTTAGCTAAATTAATATTCTATTTATATTTTACCATCAAATTGTAACGCTGACACATTTTAGAGTAATCTTCTTAACTATTTCAGTATCACGAGTGATAAAATTACCACTCTATATATGTATAAAATATATCGCTTGATAGATATAATCCCTAAATTTATTTACGCCTGTTTTATGACAAAGTTTTCTAATTAAACTAAATCTGTTTATTAGAAATTTATTAGTAATGCCGTGTGGTATCCGGTTGAGTAGAATAGACCACCCTCATTTCTTACCAAGGTGTCGTACGAAGCGACTAAGGTAAGTTGACCCACCGTGTGGTATCCGGTTGAGTAAAATAGACCACCTTCTTTCTTACCGGGGTCGAAGAATACGACTAAGGTAAGTTGACGTCAAGCAGGCGGCCGATCGTAAAATACGTAGCCAAATCATGTGACAACATGTTTGTAACATGTTGTGCCAACCCCACTTAGAGTGGGATAAGGGTAGGAGGATAATAATAATAATAGAAATTTCTTAGAAAAGTTGCAGAAAATTTATGAAGAGTAAAAAAGGTAAAAAGTAAAATATGTTAATGTTTATTTCTTTCCCTTATATTTAAGTATTGTTATAGAATATATATTTAGCTTTTTAATCACAAAAAATCACTGAACTTTTTGTTTTAAAAAAATACAACTTATAGTCGCTAGCTTCCGTTCCAGATAATATCAATTAAATATATTTTGTAAATCAACTTCTTCGTATATTTTCTCAATGAAATAAAATGTGTGAATAAAAATATTTCATCTTTATAAGAAAATTAGTAATTTGTGTAATCTTGTGAATATTTTTTTTCGTCTTTATAAGAAAATTAGTAATGTGTACAATTGACAAATAAAAATCAGAATAAGCTTTCTATTTTAAGCTGCTCTAAAAGCAGAAGTACCAATACCCGCATGCCTTTAATTGATCTCTAATAATCGATTGATTGAAACGAACGTTCAAAAATATGTTGTGCATATTTTCATTTCATCAGATCAGATCTCTGATGATTATGTAATTGTTATTGTGTATTTTCAGTTGATTCTGGCCCAATAATTGTTGATTACATGCTATATAGAACCTTTTTACTTTATTTTGGTCATTTTTTTTCTTCTGTACCAAAATTTAGTGAGTAATGTAAAATTTATGGTAGCAGTATTTATTAAAGGCATGGGTTGAAAACCCTTAGTTTTTTTACCACCTCTATATACGTTGTCATTAATAATTTTGATGAGTGATAACTTTAAGTTTTGGGAAAGAAGTTCTTATATTCACCGATACTCTGGTACTCTTTTCGCCTCGTGCGTCTTTCATAAGCACTTACACGCTTAGCTCAACGTTCTTGGCAGTAAGATATCACTTAACCAGTATATTCGAATGGTAAGCGATAATTTATAAGTTATCCGCTAACCACGCGCTAAAAGGTAGCGTTTGACTTAACTAGAAAGGCGATACCGCTCCATTGGAACCGATCCTAACTTGATTCATTAATTTAAAATGCTTCGGGAAATTGAATTAGGAACCTCAGATTTGAGAAAAAAATATTACACCCCACGGTTTTTAAAAGAAATAAAAACCTAAATTATGTCATAAAACTTTAACATTTACGACTTATTTTCTACAAAGTAAGTATCCCCTTATCCTTTTCCCTACCTATGACATTTTAACATTTTATTTTAAGTTAACTAGTAGTAGTAATACGTAGCAGATAAAAAACTTAATCTATCAAACTCATATGTAATTTATTTTTATTAAGGTCAGTATTGTAAAACTTCCCAAGCTTTAATATAAAAGTCATGTCTAATATTATGTTAAATATTAAAAAATATTTACACGATAATGTCCGCCTAGTGAGAAAATAATCTAGATACTAGACTAATCTAGAAAACTAGTAAATCATATTTCCACTTAACAAATATTGATTAAGTTTTAAAATTATATTAAACATAAATATTTAAATAATCTTTGCATGTATTAGTAAAACACATATTACATTTATTTATTTATTTATTATTTATTTATTTAGACTGACCCGTTGGTGCTGTGGGTAGTGACCCTGCCTTTAGCTCCGCGGGTCGCGGGTTCGATTCCCGCCGACGGCCAACATTTTCTATAAACAAATTGTTGGTTCTTCGAGCCTGGGTGTGTATTTGTATTTAAGTATGTATTTAAACTTATATATGTAGTATATCTACCCGTTGTCCGTCACCCATAACACAAGTATTAAGTTACTTACTTTGGGGACGGACGACCGTGTGTGTCAGTGTCCCATATATTTATTTATTTAAAAAAAAAAAAAAAATATCCTACTTAAGTAATTATTATTTTTCTAATAAAGATATTTATCACACTTTATGCGTAACTTAATTTTTTCTCACTTACCATATAACAAACAGCGAAAATCTGGACAAAATTGTACACTTCAAAAATTTAGAAACACCATCATTCACAGAAATTTTCACTCCGCATCTAGTTTTCGTAGACGCACTCACTGTCCACTTATACGGACGTAACCTCTACGCCGTCTACGCCGTAGAGCACCGACACGTGCGTATACCGAAGCTTGTTAGGAACACTGAAGTGTACGCTACGGAACGACGATCCGAATTTAACCGAGAGCGCCCGACTCCATCCGACGTCGTAAGCTGTGATTGATATCAAATGAAATTTTAGGAATGCGTTCTAGGACTTTTTGTCACAATTATTAAAATTAAATTCGAGTTAAGTAGTAAGCGTGTGACCCTAATCGGGAGTTCACAATCTGTTTTGCTACCTACCTACCTAAGTGTTTAATTGATATTTACAATTCATAATGTCAAAAATCATCATCCTTTTGCCCTTATCCTACTCTTAGTGGGGTCAGCACAAAATGTTACTAACATATTCCATGACTTGGCTACGTATTCTACGGCCGGCCGCCTGCCTAACGTCAACTTACCTTATTCATATTTTACGACACCTCGGTAAGAAAGAGGGTGGTCTATTCTACTCAACCGGATACCACACCGTGGGTCAACTTACCTTAGTCGCCTTTTACCACACCTCAGTAAGAAATGAGGAAAGTATATTCTACTCAGCTGGATACCACATGACGGTCATAATATTTTTAATGGCAACGGAAAATAAAGAAACTTTTATGTCTCTACATATCTTTGAGATATGTGAAATTACCAATTCACATTTTTTTTAAGCTCAGAGTGACGCCAAATTAGGGATGACGTCTTTACCTAGAATTACGATAGTTAGTGACCCAGCGGAAGACACTACATAATAAGTATATCTAATTATAGCTTGAAAAATCACGACACAATCACTGTACTCTTGAGATCTTATACTGCAGATACAAGAACACGGAAAACAGTTTTATCTATTATTAATTATATCGTAAGGAATGGTGACGTTCCGCTATACCGAACTCATTTATATTTTAAAGATAAATCTGATGAAAAAATCAATCTGTTAACATATAAATCTAATATATTCATAATGTGTATGTTATTTATTCGAAAAACTTACTTATTGTATTGCTTTGACTCTGACTTCCAGCAAAGGGCAAGTCCAATATGATTAAAAGAAAGTCACTCTCCTGGAGTTTACATAAAAATTTTCTCCTCAAAGAGGTTTAATTATTCTACGTGCAGAAGGATTTGTAATATTTGTAAAAAAAGCATAGAAATCGTTAATAGTTTATAAATATATATTTCTATATCAGAGCATTTGTGTATAATGATAGTCTATCTATGAGGCTCCCTCACTAAATAGCTTTAGACCGTAACAAGATTTTATTTGGAATACAAATCATAAATAATATATAGGACAATTATATACACGGTCTTAAGTCCCTAACAAGTAACTTAACACATGTGTCATATGTTACATACATATATATTTGTTTATAGAAAATGTTAGCGCTCGCAGAGAATCGAATCCGTGACCCGCGGACACGGCCACTGCCAACTGTGCCAATTAGGCAGTCATTATTGCGTTCTTTCTAGTTATATTCATCCCTCATTTTTTTCTACATCATAATGAATATTTTATGAATGCTACGCAAAACGAAAAGTAATTTACACAATTACACGTGACTGAACCTTTATTAGCTTTTATACGTACATGAAATACTCGTGGATTTGTAGATCTTAAAGATTAATAAAGATTTTTTGTTTACTTAAATTAATAAGACCCTTCCAAAATCAGTCTTTAATTTATTTTATATAACAACGAAGACTCAAGGTGTTGGAATGGCGACCCCGCACACGTAAACGCAGTGTTGGCAGACCCCCTACGCGATGGACGGACGACCTCAAAAAGGTCGCGGGGAGCCGCTGGATACAGGTGGCACAAGATCATGTGTTTCGGAAAGCCCATGAAGAGACATATGTCCAGCAGTGGACGCCTATCGGTTGAGAAAGAAGAAGAAGAAGAACGACGAAGAGATTTGTGCTTCAATAATAATCGAACGTTAGAACAATAGTGAATGAAAGATATGTTAGCTATCTTTAAACCTGAGACGCGAAAAAAATCTTAATAAGAATTATTTAGTGGTACTATTATAATTTCTCCAATGACACCAAAACCCTGGGACCCTAGCGTTCATCTTTTCTTGGAATTATAAGAAAGAAAGGACGGAAGAAAGAAAAACCTTATTTATAACATACACTATCAACAGATAACGAATATTTAAATAAAACAAAAAGTACTTATTATATTAATAATAATTAAAAATGACAAATAAAAGAATGCCAAAAAATAATAAGTATTATTACAAATGTTGAAGCCATCAACTATTTGCCAATAGTGAATTGTAAATGGATGACTGCTTAGCTTTAAGCTAAGACGATAGTCTCAGCGCTGATTTTTAGTAGCCAGCAGATGGTCGCAATCTCATCGACATTGACGACCTAGGTGGATTTTATGGATAAATATATATAAAATTGTATAAAATATTTATAACAATATATATACAATAATATATGTATATAATATATATGAGTGTATATATAACAGTAATAGTGCGAATTCCACACCTTCATATAAACCCTGCGTGGTTTTCGAAAGGTGTGTTAATGTATTTTTTTTATGTCATAGAGATTGTATTTGGGAAAATAAATTTTAAAAAAATCAATAATCAATATAACCGCACATTTGTTATATCCTCATACAAGACTCAATCATCGTCACTTTAGCTTTTGTCACTTGTTCCTTGCTGGATCGTCTTATTTACATTTTCCTGCTGAGAAATTTCGACTATATTTCTTTTTCCGTCCAGCTCGGATTTTTATGCGATCCACAGAAGATTTATTAAACTAGAAATTTCTTTTTGATATTTTATAATAATAACCATAATCTAATATAGCCATCCCAACTGTACTTTAGCTAAAATGAGTATCCTTGGATACTATTCAATATAACTACTTCAGTTATCGTCAAATGGCATGGGCGAGAATCATTTTAGCCCCAACGCTTCCAAGTCATTTGTGTTCATTAGATAGTGTCCAATAGCAAAACGGAATGGCTCTGAAAATGGTCGCTTTGGTATCGTACACTAGATGTAGGGAAAATGGCTTATCCTTTGATAATAATGGGGGATTCTATATTTGACGTCCTATATTATAACTGCCATTTTTAATCTTGTTTATGACATTAAATATTAATAGAACACATGATTAAATATGTTAATCTTCTAGTTTTGGTTTTCTAGATTCTATAATTTAAGAAAAGAACAAAAAAGTTATTTACTTTTTTTTCACTTTTGATTGACATACTATTTAAATTCACAATAAGAATCATAGAATTTCAATTCATTTCAATTCATTTCAGAATGCTTTTTAATGACATTGAGGTAAATAAAATATGCTTACTAGCCCTAAAACTCAAAGTAAGAACTTTGAAAACCCTTTTGATACATTTTCATTCTTTTAATTGTTATTGAAAATCAATAAAAATATTTTTAAAAACACCCCAAATCTATAGCAGTAGATTTTTTTCCTATATTACCCAACAAAATTAGATGGCACATAGAGGTCTTGATATCTATAAAAATCTTTAGAAATGATCTCCTTGATTAAAAATAGAAATGGTGATTCTGTGTATTTTGTTTTATAGGTCAGTAATAGTTATGCCTGCTAGTCCGAATTCTCACCGAAATCACCAATTGCGACTGCCATTAATTTTAAGTCAGACTAATTCTTCTCTTCATTTTCAACCGATGATGACCGATGAACCGATGACATTCTCTTCACGTTACATTACAACGACTCTTTGTTACTTTTTTTAGGTCATCTTAACGTCTTGTACGGATCTATCAACGCTGCATTTATGAACACCATTCGAACACCTAAGATCACCCATAGTTCCGTCTGATTATGTGCCCCCCCACATTGCCATTGTAGTTTCGCGATACATTTACAAATATCAATACTTTTTATTCTTCTACGGATCTCGTCACTCAGTAGACGAGATCCGTATATCTACAAGATTAAATCAGTATTTAATCTTGTAGATATACGCCAAGCATATCTCGCTACATTAAAAAGTTAATAAATGAATAAGAAGAAACAAAAAGCAATCTTGATTAAATTAAAAACCGTTCATTCGATTCCAGGTTAATGTTTAAGGAAGCAAGCGATTTAATATGCGAAGCTACTGTTTCCAAATCGTATCAACAGAGAACGTCAATTTTAAACATTAATAAAAGATTTGAAAGCAAAGTTGTGTCGTCAGGGCGTTGATTTTTACCAATGCATTTGTAATGTTAGATAGTGCCTCTTTACCTCGGTTAAATTACGTTGATTCTAATAAGCACTTCAATTTAATTTCTTAGCTATAAGTTTAGCTTTCATCTAAGTTTTCGAAAATATTAGTTTTATATTACGGAAAACTTAAAAAAAACGATATTTTTTTATTAATTATTTTCCCTGTATTCTGCCGTCTCATTACATAAATTCTCTTGCCCTTATCCCAACTCTAAGTGGGGTCGGCACATCATGTTACAACATGTTGTCACATGATTTGGCTACGTATTTTACGACCGGCCGCCTGCCTGACGTCAACTTACCTTAGTCGTATTTTACGACACCTCGGTAAGAAAGGAGCGTGGTCTATTCCATTCTGCCAGATAGCACACGGCGTTGTATTCTGCCGTCTCATATTAGGAAATATTGTTGTTTTTGTTGTTAATTCGCTTAGGACAGCGTTAAATATAAAATGTTTTTCTCAATTTAGTTAATGAATTGTACATCCCATAAACTAAAGATTTAGAACAAATAGTGTATATGTATTTAGAATAATTTCATTAAATATTTCTGTATTGCAGGCCCGAAGCGTTCAAATGATAACTCCGCAACGGTGATGCTATAGTTTTGACAAATAAAAAAACTATATATACGGTTAAAAACTTAGAATATGATGATGTAGAATTTTTTTAGAGACGGTAATAATATACAACCGTATGTAAACAAAGACTTTCCATACACTGAAAAACACCCATGCACACACACGTGTTTCAGATCTACATTAACTTCACACACATAATTTTTGGTTTTGGATGATGATGATTCTGTAAAAAACTTTAAAAAAAAATTATAATTGTAATTTTTTTGAGTATTTATAAGTAGGGGAAGGAACTGACGTCTAACTCACGGTTAGTGCTAGTTCAGAAGCCAAGGCTACATTGAAGTGTATCATTTAAATGGTAATACAATAAAGAATTTATTTACTAATTATTTATATATACAGGGTTATGATTTTCACATTCATTGAGCGGTTTTTAATTATATTTAAATCATATTTCCTTCACATGTATTTTGAAAAAAATAGTATAATTTTTAAGTTAAAGACGTGTTAAATCATTATAAACACTTGCAGTATGCACGACTTCAAAGACATTAACATAGCCAAGTTAGAAAGGACTAAGTTAATTTTATGCCTTCCACGACTACTTTAATTTCTCGCTTCACTAATAATTTCACCCGCATCCATGAAGAAAATCTCACTAAAGTTCATTGCACAATATTTAAATGTAGACGATGTAATTCACCAGCATTTAAAAGCAATGATTTGTTATAAATCTTAAAACTTGTACCATCCTTTTACTTATATAAGTATTATGTAATGTACTATTATGTAAGTTCATATTTATTTGAATACCTTTAATATATATTACGTTTATTCCGAATCGAGACAGACATGCAATTTGGATATCACTACTTCAACTTTTAAAAGTTAAATAAATGGTTGAAAAGACTATATGTCAACTTTTTTTGTATACAGTCCGCTATCCACTCTACTACGTACTGTGTGGTATTTTAATTTTTAATAATGATTATTTGACTATAGACCACCCTCATGTCTTACCGTGGTGTCGAAAAAGGCGACTAAGGTAAGTCGACCCACCGTGTGGTATCCGGTTGAGTAGAATAGACCACCCTTTTTCTTACCGAGGTGTCGTAAAATAGGACTGAGGTAAGTTGACGTCAGGCAGGCAACCGGTCGTAAAATACGCAGCCAAATCATATGACAACATGTTTGTAACATGTTGTGCCGACCCCACTGAGAGTGGAATAAGGGCAGGAGGATGATGATATGATTATTTGTCTGCAACTCTTCCCTTTGCTGTGTTTCCACCTATCAATGTAAGCATCTAATGCGCTTTCGTTAAAAATACCAGCGCCTTTATATTCTCTCAATAAACACTAAGCAAATTCATTTTAATTTTCCTACACAATTATAGTGCTCGCCTATTCTCTTCAAAACTGTACATAGATCGATTGATTAAATTATCTTAATTCCACTCTGTCGAAAGTGGAGGCTTTATTTTACTGGTACTTACTGATGTTCCGAATCACTGGAGGCGTAACTATAGGGACAGCAGCAATTTGCGCATATTGAATTTATACGTTACGTCTCAATCAAGGGTACGTTTCAATCAAAGGGGATTAGGAAATTAAATCCTTCAGTTCATTCATTGCTCTCTAAATTTATATCTTTGATAAATTCGTCCGTTTACATAACTCACTATAGTTATGCTAAAAAGAGAAAAAGATATACAGTTATTATTAATTAATTTATAGAATTAAACGCTATAATCTGCGCTAAAATAAATAGAAAATATATATAATGATAAATGTATATTAGTATCAGTAGAGTGTGATTTTGACGTAGAGTTTATCTCCTGATGATGCTTCGGTTGCGGGGCGAAACGATTGTTGAGTTTGTGATAGTGAACGTGTGGGTATTGTACTGCTTGGTTATTGTCATGGCGATAGTGGAGGTTTGTGCATGTGTTTTTACGTATCGGGTATGAAAAAACGGAAAGTCTACTATACATTTAGCATTGTATATATTTTCTATTTACTTCATCGCGGATTATAGCAAAAAAAATATTATTACTTTGGTATTATAGATCTGCGCAAAGTAACCCCTAATTCTATAAATTACTTATCAGATTACTAAAAAAAACATAGTATTATGCTTAGAGTAGGGAAAATGTAGCCTAAAATGTGACATATTAAAATAAAGAGAAAGCAAATGAGGGCTATCTATCTCTCTTTTTGATGTGTGATTAGACAAAGATGAAGTATGTGAGTGTCATCTTCGTTTCATTATATATTTTGTCCTTATCACTTTCAGACCTGCCTATGACTTCCCCAATCTAAGTATACTTTATGAAAAAAAAACCACAGATTTGATAATTAAATAATGTTACAATATTTTTATTTTTAACTAGCCTCAATTGTTCAAAGATTTATTTATCGCAATTAAGGTTTATCGCAATAAAAGCCTTTAACTTCAAGTAACACTACACAGGTTTTCTTTTAGCGGGTTATAGCAAAATAATTTTATCTTGCTGCTATTTCTTAGAGTGCTATGCTTGTTAGTGGGACGTTATTTCCTTTGTTGCTATAAATGGATCTAATTAAATATGAAACCAGAAAAAGTTATATATTATAAGTACTCTCTTTTTACCTACATAATAATGATACATTAACAATCATAGTCTCTACAAATTATTTTAAAGAGTTCTTTTACCAAGCTGGGTTGCCCTATTTCTCGGTAGACAGCCTTAATCAAAATCTATTTTTATTGTAAAATATTTCATATGAGGAAAATTTAAATTTATGTCACATTTAAAGGATTGTTGCTCTCGCAAAGACTTTCTTTCAAATATAAAGAAAACAAAGTATTAATAATATATACCTTTTAAACAGATCACGGGTTTAAATCCCAGGCAAACACCAATGAGTTTTCTATTAAAACTTTTGTAACATGTTTAAAATAAACCTGCGTATTTTAGGAGAATCCTGAGATCTACCATTAAAAATTTACATTATTTAACAACTTTATACCTAGTATTTAAATATAAAAGTTGGTTATTTAGTTCAAAAAATCGGATATTTAAGTCATATAACCTAATAAAATGCATAAATCTAATACATAAAAATGTTTTTCTGTATATCATTCATCCTCATCCTCCTGTCAGTATCCCACTCTAAGTGGGGCCAGCACAACATGTTACAAACATGTTGTCACATTTAGCTACGTATTTTACAACCGGCCGCCTGCCTGACGTCAAATTACCTTAGTCGCTTTTTACAACACCTCTGTAAGAAATGAGGGTGGTCTATTCTTCTCGGCCAGATACCACAGAGCTATATCATATATGTATATCATTTATAGACTGTGAAAAGGCTCGAAGGATCTTAAAGAAACTCTCAGAATGACCCAGTGGATGATCTTGTAAAATTTGGTGGCGATAGCAGCATTTTTTTAATCTCTTGAGTTCTGTTTCGTGGTGAATTCGAAACAAGACTGAGCAACAGCAACAGACGGCTAGAAAATCAATAAATCTACAAAAAAACATAGGAACAAATAATAAGAACGAACTAATTTGAATTGCAATAAAAGAGGGTTCTGGAAACTTTGATGAACATAGTATTCTTTATTTTATCTTTATTCGAACATACACATTATTAATAGCAGTAAAACGCAGAATCACAGATTGGAAAACCATTTATAGGAAATTCTGAAAACGTGTTCCTTTGTCAATTGACGTTTGCAGGTTTATTGTAATAGCGGCTCCCGTAATTTTGTGAATATAGTCGGAATTTGCAGTCTCAACTGTTACGGATTCACCAATGCTATTCGTGTTTTTTAGATACAATATGTTTTCAGTACTTTTGATTACGTCTTATGTTATTTTTACTGTTATTTTCTCGTTAAGTTTTATTGTATCGATCTTGAACGACCTATGAGTTATATTTTCCGACTTTTAGCTATACTCACGTCTTATTCTATCTGGTAAGCCCGACTAGTTTCGAGCCCATCCAGGGTACTTATTCATGAGCTCTTTACACAGCGTCATCGCAGCAGAAACTGATCGCGGGGCTACTAACCCTATAGAAAAAGACGCGAGTATTGTTTTAATTTTTCCAGTCCATGTAACCCAAATATAACGGTGTGTATTGATTAAACTGATACACATAAAATACTAAAAAAAATATAAATATAATACAAATACATCAAATTTAAGTTTATATTTTTCACAATTTAAGTTCTTCGAAAATACGTTCGTTTCAAATAATATTTCTTCAATTTGTTTTGTATACAAACTAAAAAAAACTCTCAGTCACATATTACTTCGACAAAAGGAGCTTCGTCATTAACGAGATGTGAAACCATAAAAATAATATAAGAAAAGTTTTCAAGCCAAGAACCCGAGGCAAATAGTCGGGGAGGGAGATTGTAATCAGGACTGAAAAGGCGCATGCGGTATTGCTGCTAATGAAAATATCATTTTACTGTAATAAAATTAGAGTAGGTTATTGAGAATTATTGTTTCATGTTATAACTATAAATTAAGAACAAGAGTTGAAATACTCTTTAGTATCTTTCTAAATAGTTTAACTTTACATGTCAAAGTATATCATATTGTGAGTAAAAAAACAGTAAAAATAACCGCAGTCTGCTAAAATACTGATGTTAAAATAATCTAGAATTTAATGTTTATTGAATTAAAAAAAATTAAAAATAAACTAAATGAGAATTAGTGATCTAATAAAATTTATGCTTCAACATAATCGTTGGTAGATGTAAATTTTGTTTTTTTTTAACTTTTTCGTACATAAATAATAATTTTAACCTTAATGGTCTGATACCGAAGAGCATCTACCAACAAGAGGCTACAGGTAGATAAGATACAGAAGGTAGTAACTGCTTGAGACGACACGTATAGTGAGGAAGTTCCTCATTCGAGAATACTAATAACCGCTTCCCGCTTCCCGAAACGTTTATTGCTTATAAATATTGGTCAAGCGAATAAGTCGTTGTAACATAACAGACAGACCGCCAGACAGACTTTTACGTTAATATCGTAATCCATTCTAAAAGCATAATTGATTAAATGGATAATTTTTAAAAGTAATAATGATTTATTTTTGCTTTAATCCGCGATAAAGTAAATAAAAAATATATACAATGCTAAATGTACAGTGGACTATCTGTTTTTTCATATCCGATACATGAAGGATGCGTGGAAACAGATCACACAACGCACAAACCTCTAACGCCACCACTATATACCCGCAATACACACGTTCACTATCACAAACTTAACAATCGTTTTGCCCCGCAACCGAAGCATCATCAGGAGATAAACTCCAGCGCCAAATCGCAAAGCGCTTTGCAATTTTGTTTAGTTAGTTATTTTTTTAGTTGTTGGTTCACTATACATTTAGCACTATATATATTTTCTATTTACTGTATCGCGGATTATAGCAAAATAATTATATATCAAAACCACAGTCTACTAATGCTAATAGTCCTCTCTACATTTATCATGATATATATTTTCATTTACTTTAGCGCATATTATAGAAAAATAATCTCATTATTAATTTTGTATTATGAATCTCCGCAAAACGTCTAATTTTATATATTAATTAATAATAATTGTATATCTTTTTCTCTTTTTTAAATAATAAAGTTGAATATTTAGATATATTAACAAACAAAGGAATTGAAAACCGATTGTGAAAAATGCGAGCAAACGGCATGAAAACAATGTGGTCCATGGAATTTAATATATGAAGGGGACTGGCCAGAGCAGCCGACGCAAATACCTACAGGCATTTTTAGAGATCTTCTACGTAAGTTATGTGGGCTACCGAGATTTCTGTTGTACTTCCTATATGTATAGATTATGTAGCAAAATATTTTAGAACTATACTAGTGATCGGGCCACATAAAAAAGTCATTGACCGTTTTAAAAAAATATTCCGTTCGCCTCCAAACTTAACATGACTAACATGACAATGACTAATCCGCTGGTTCAATCCCAAGATTAAATCAAAATTTCATACCAATCGGTCCAGCCGTTTTGGAGTCTGTAAGGAACATACAGACAAACATTCATTTCTATATATAACTGTATACAAGAAGATTATTTAGTTATAGTCCATAAACAGGAAATCGCGGATTCAAATCCGGACTGACCCTTAAGAGTTTTCTAATAAAATTTGATGCTCTTTATTAATATTTACAATTTACTGAAGGAAAAGATTAGTAAGTATAACAATATCATGATTTCAAAAGTGTGTATGTTTGTCACAATTTTATTCGGTGCTCATGGCTTCACTCGCTTGGAAATCAGCGTGTTTAATTCAAAAATTTTAAACATAAAAGTAGTAACTGTTAGAACCTTAGAGATAGACGCAACCGTCCTGTCGCGGACTTTTTTGTAGTATTTTTATAGATCTTTAATTCTCTAGTACTTTAGTGTATCAAATTCAAATTCAAAATATTCTTTATTCAAGTAAACTTGTAAACAAGTGCTTTTAAATCGTCAACATCTACTGCTGTTTCGGAAAGCTGTTCCTACCGGGAAGAACCAGCAAGAAACTCGTCGGTTGCTCTTTTCAAATAATAATTCTTATCACTAGTTACATATAGTTATTAATGTCTTGTACAGGTTTGAAGAGAAGCTATATCCACGCATTCTTATCGTCTAAGTAATCTTCAATAATATAATAGGCATTCTGAATTATCTCTGTTGGTTAACGCGGCGCAAGCGATTAAAAACTTTCAGCAGGCGAGCTTACATCTGCGCTATCTATTCAACATAAAAACGTAATGCACTATTAACCTAAGCAAACGAAGAATTGCACTACCTATAAGTAAAAGGCGTACAAAAATCGGTTCAGTAGATTTTGAGAAAATCGATAACATACAGACTTTCAGCTTTCAGCTGAGCTTTTGGGATCTTTGTTTATTAATAAGTATAGATATGTGTGTCAAATTTTATTTGAAATTCAGCTGTCGTTCCATTGAGTAACCGTAAATAATTGTAAATAAGAATAATAAATACATTTAGTAACAAAATAAAAAAATCATCATCATCCTCCTGCCCTTATCCCACTCTAGGTGGAGTCGGCACAACATGTTAGAAACATGTTGTCTAATGATTGGGCTACGTGTTTTACGACCGGCCGCCTGCCTGACGTCGAGTTACCTTAGTCGCCTTTTACGACACCTCGGTAATGAGGGTGGTCTATTCTACTCAACCGGATACCACACGGCGGTACCAAAATGAGAAATTCATATACATTTAACGTACGTACATTTAACTGTTTGTGCATAACACAACACACGAATTAGCAAACTTTAGTTTTATCCCCAATCGTTCCTCGCTTTTGAAATTTACACTCTACCGACTCTGCCCTGCGAATAAAAATATTAAAAATATACCGCGTGCAATTTTATTTACGTAAAATAAAAGCTCAGCTTCAACCCAAAAAACTTGACTTAAAATATTCATTCGCACAAATCTGATCACATAATATAAGTTCATCTTTATAAATCTTGTATGAATAGTGTAATTTTCTTTTCATTTAAACATGAAAATATATTTTTCATATCGCGTCGTTAAAAACAACTTTTTCAAACACAAAATTACTCACGCTTCGTTAGTTTTGAATCTCTGTAGCCGGTAGCAACGCCACTCGTGACTTTGAATGCCGCTGTGGTGTGGTTGAACATTTTTGATAGCAAAACCGTACTCTAATTACGCGCCAACCGTACCAAAATAGCGCTCGTATCGTAAAAACTTTATATAAAAACACGCCGTGGATTTTATTCTACATTCGCATAAACAAAATATAGTTTTAATAATGTGATCTCGCTGTAGCGAATATGTGTCGAAGCTGAACGCCGAGCGAGCGCGGTCTAGCTGCGTTATTTTTGTTTCTCATCACTCCCGCAATGTTTATTCGATGTTAATCACAAAACTGCTGACGCTCTTTCGTTGAGTGCTGCATTTTTAAATCTTTTATCGCAACAGTTTATTTTGAGTATATATTTTTATTAACCTTTATAAAAAGATTTTATATTTGTTCAAGTAAGATGTGTTTACAAATTAAGTGATCGTAATATCTTCTTATTAAGCAAGCGATACTGTTACAATCTATTGATTGTAATTTGAAATTCAAATAAAAGATGATTGAGATACGATACAAGTCATTTTTCCGCTAAAACTTAATAAACTTAAGTCATTATAAAAACTACATTCATGAAAATCAATGAGTTTCTAGAAAATAATCTAAAGAATTCTAATAGTTAAAAAAAACAAATGTTAAACACCTTAGGCCTCCCAAAATCTATTCGAATTTCGAACTGAGTTATATCAATTAAGACATGATATATTATAATCTCATCAATCTCGATAATCATCAAAAATTAAAAAATACCGCAACTATTAGTTTGCCTTAATCCGCGATTACAGAAAATAAATTTTATGCTAAATGTAGAATGTACTATCACTACACTGTTCTAGTATAGCACACATTCACTACCAATAGTGGTAGTGAATGATTTATCTATAAAGTCTATATTATTGATATAGATCAACAATCATTTCACCCTTTCACTTAAAGATCATTAGGTATTTTGAGAATCTTGTATAAGTTATGAAAACGGTTAGTACATTGTACATTTAGCCATACATATATTTTGTCTAATTACAGATTATAGCAAAATAATAATATTATTATTTTAGTGTTGGGACTCTGCAAAGTCACATCTAATTCTATAAATTAAAACCAGATCTATGTTGATGAAATTTAGTACAGTCGAAGCTAATATACTTATTATAGCTCGACTGGCCCGTTGGCGCAGTGGGTAATGACCCTGCCTCCTGCTTCGCGGGTCGCGGGTGTGTTTTTGTATTTAAGTATGTATATAAAATTATATAAGTAGTATCTACCAGTTGTCCGTCACCCATAATACATGTATTAAGTTACTTATTTTGGGGACGAACGACCGTGTGTGTAAGTGTCCCATATATATATTTATTTATTATTATTTAATTAATCAATCGTTCAAAGGAAATCAAACATAAGTAAAATTTGCAACTGATTTATGAGAAATCTACGAAACTATTTAATTCTTACATTTTGATAGGGGAATTTAGAATATAACATCAAATCCATATGATAATACAATACAACGCAGAAAATATAAGGACCACATTGTGACTTTTATATAAAACCGGATCGGATTATTTCCGCTTCCATACAATGTCCCTTATTTAAATTTTCTGCGTTGTGAAAGATAAAATGTTACAAGATTGGTATCCATTGTCAGTTCTATTTTCATGTAATAAAATTCTTATAAACAGTCACTAAATAAAATCAGTATATTGTGTTGTTTTTCGGCACAGAAAGTTTCTAAAAATACGATAAAACCGATGTTACTGAAATGAAAAATTTAATTTCTTAGTTTCATTACTTCAGACCCGTACGCACCTCAAATATGCTATTTCTGAAAATGCCTCGACACCATAGCATATTTTATAATAAATCGTTTATATTAAAGCTGTCAAAGTTTGGAATTCGTTATCTCTGAATATTAGGAAATCGTATTCAAAAATCGTGATAAAGATCATTTTCTGTCTATCGCGTCTACATATAAGGCTGTCAAAGTTTTGAATTCGTTATCTCTGAATATTAGGAAATCGTATTCAAAAATCATTTCCTGTCTATCGCTTTGATACCGTAATAATAACTTCTCATATATTCATTATATACGCTATTTTGATGATTATAAGTATTTTTAATTATGTATATGTTATATTTTATATGTGTACAGGTATGTTATATATTGTTTATACATTAATCACGCCACACTTACGTTGTATCCATAGGTATGTCTTCTTATTGAGCTAGTTGTCTGGAAGGGATCGATATGTAGCGATAAGACCCCCCATTGTACAACGTTATTTTTTTTTTAGATACTATGAAAATCAGCGTTTCAGGATCTTTTTCTGTAATTCGAATTTTAAACATAAAAGTAGTTACTGTGAGTTAACCATAAGAGATAGAGACATGCTATCCCGGACTTTTATGTAGTATTTTTATAGATCTACAATTCTTTGGTACATTACTTTAGCGTATCTCTGCTGGTTTACACAGCGCACGCGACTAAAGCTTGCAGCAAGCAAGTTTTTTAACAACTGCTCGATCTCTTCAACAAAATTTACATAATACCGGTATGTATTATTTTTTACAATAAAAAATTTATCATTCATTCATATAACCACAAACAATATATCTTTTTTATTACAGTATGCAACGTGCGACAGTAATTTTTGTCCAAAATCGTTGATAGAACTAAAAAGAACGAGCTAAGATTATGATGGTTCGATCTGGAAAGTGCAGTCAAAAAAATTCTCTTACAAGGAGTTATGTATACTAACTTCTAAAGTCCTTTAATCTTGTTGCAAGATGAATTTTTTTTATCCACATTACATATGCCGCGTGGTATCCGACTGAGTAGAATAGATCACCCTCATTTCTTACCAAGGTGTCATAAAATACGACTAAGGTAAGTTGACGTCAGGCTGGCGGCCGATCGTAAAATACGTAGCCGAATCATGAGACAGCATGTTTATAACATATTGTGCCATCCTCACTTAGAGTGGGATAAGGACAGGAGGATGACGATGATCTTTATACGAAAAATAAGCAATCATTTTCTACGATAAGATGCGATGATTGGTGATCAAGTGACCCACATAATGTACATATAATACAATATTCAAACAGGCCTTTAGAAGTACTTTGTATCATCAAATTATACCACTGATGAAAAAGAGCCATTAAATAGAAGAAAAGGCATAAAATATACCGGTCGTTGTTCTCAAGAATTATATGTACGTAAAATTATACATAAAGTATTACTATATCTAGTGCATGGCTAGTTGCAATTCAAATTCAAGTTTTTTCTTTTAATTATTTATGTAATTCAATAGTATAGTAAAGTTTGTCAATACGGGGTATTGTTAAATCAATTTTATATTTGCGTACATAATAAATTCAAACCCAGCAAAGTTTAAGTTTTGGAAATATATATTGTTTATTAAAATTCAGATTTTCAGTTGAAATGTGGTTATACTATGTAGCATCGTTGCAAATTTAATTAACGGTCAGTACGGGCCATAGCCGTCTAACATGAAGCTTCCAAGTCATTTGTGTTCATTAGATAGTGTCCAATAATGGAAACGGCTATAGCAAAACGTAATGGCCCCGAAAATGGTCCTGCAGGACATTTAAATGCATACTGAGAGACCTCAGGAAGTTTGGTACATTACATTGAAAGCTACGAAAATTGTATATATTTCATGCATGATATTTCTGTATTTAATTGCGCTGAATCCTGGATCGCATCTAATCAACGAATAGATATCATAAAACAATCAAACAAACATACTTTCACATTTATAACATTAGTACTAAAAGTCACACACCACAGTGATTGAAAAAAACCTAAGTGTTTTTACAGCGACTTTGAATAAGACACAAGATGAAATAATGGAAAACACAATGTTTACTTAGTACTACTAATCGCATCAAAATTCCGTATAATATTCGACTGTTATCGTATCTAAAACAAGTTTAAAGTCTTTACTGTAATATTCACTTCAGAGCTAAATAGTCCTTCGCTAATAAACAATCTGAAAAATAAGGTCAAGTCAAAGATGCTCTACGTTAGGCGCAATTTTTTTCTTTAAACTAGTTTAAGTAACAACAAGGTTGTTAAAGACGCAAAGAAAGTACTTGAATATTTCGAATAGTTCTTTCCCGTTCAAAAGTAATGCTTTTTAGTGACTATAATAACAAATAATCCAATGTTTTACATAAAATGTCGCTATTGAAATTAGAACAATATAATAAACTTAACAAAGGAATATTATGTAAAGTTGGACTAGTTAATTTAATAAATATAGACTAATTTGATGAAGTGAGTCATATATTTAATATGTACAAAGCAATCTCGAGAATAATGAAACAAAGGATTGGCCAAATATACATTTAGAAATTAAATAATCCCTTTGTGACAGACGTAATACATAAGATTGAAACTAAATTAAATACGAACTGTTATGTCTTTTTGCTTAATCAATGTAAAAACTATATGACACGTTCTGCCTGCTGAAAAATGCTGTACAAACACTATCATAGAATTATTATACTAGAGTAAGGCAGGCCTGCAGATGAAAGTGTTGCAACAAATAATGAGACGAAAATGAAACTCATATTTATCTTTGTCTAATCGCACATAAGAAAGAGAGACAAATAGCAAGTCTCATTCGCTCTCTCTTTATCGCTGATGGACACATTTTAGACTGGCTCCTCTACCTTAGTATAATAAACTACGAAAAGTAAATAAGAAACGGAATTAGTTATTATAAACCTAAAAATAACCAATTTTGAAACGTTATTGCAGGACGAGTTTTGATAAATTGTACAAATCTCTGCTTAAAGGCGTCAACCACATTCTTCCCTAATTAGGACTAAAGCTTTGAAAATATAGCGCAAGAAATTTTGAATGTGCGGTAAGACATGTTTCTTATAGCTTAAAATATAATAATACTTTTAAATATTAATACATTGCGCATATTAGGGCATTTTGTTAAAAACTCGTAATTAACTAACATAAATATAATAATATCATTAAATAAATGCTTTAATCCGATAGAAAGTACGTAAAATTAATTAAATTTAAATCCATTTAATGAATAAATAATAAATATAAATATATAGTACACTTACATACACGGTCGTGCGTCCCCAAAGTAAGTAACTTAATACTTGTGTTATGGTTGACGGACAACTGGTAGATATACTCTATATATATAAGTTTAAATACATACTTAAATACAAATACACACACAGGCTCGAAGAACCAACAATTTGTTTGTAGAAAATGTTGGGATGCGGGAATAGAATCCGCGAACCGCGGAGCTGTAGGCAGGGTCGCTACCCACAGCGCCAACGGGTCAGTCAATTTAGTTGCCAAAAACATTGGCATTTTAATCGCAGAGTATAGAAATACCTTTGTAACTATTAATTTTTATTGAATTTATTAGATTGACAAATCAAAGTAAATCTTTAAAAAATATATAGAAATAATTACTATACAATTTATTTTTTAATAATCGTCAGGGATGCTTTCGGTTGCTAAGATGTCATTGAATAAATCTGTTTGGATGGGAGCAAGTATAGGTATTGCATATTTTATTATCTCGTTAGATATTTGATCTTGTCCTGGTGCTTTGTCAAGTTTCTGTGTGGCAGTTGCTCTTATAACTTCCTCCGGAAGTATAATTGGTACTGGCTTTGTGATTATCATTATTTTACTTTGTTTTTCAGCCCGTGAATTTTGACTTTGATATAGCTTCCTAAAGTAGTCTGTTGCTGTTTTGAGTATTTCTTGTCTTTTAGTTGATGAACCTCCACTTTTTGTTTTAATGTTCGGCATCCAAATTTTCTTTTTGTTTAATTCCTTGAAAGCTTTCTTAATCCCTCCAGTTTTTTCAATAAAAGTCATTATAGTTTTCTGCCTTCTTATTCGCCTGTCTTTTCTTATGTGTTCGTTTATCTTTTTGCTCAGTTCAGATATTTTATGACGTGTTTCTTTATTTTTCCTTTCCTGAGTAAGTTCCTTTCTCTCCTTAATCAATTGCTTTGTTTCTGAAGATAATGTGCTTTCAGTTGTTTCTTTGTTTCTCAATATGTTTTTGTATCGTTCCTGAATTGTTTTATGATCCATTTTTGTATTTAAGCTCATTGTATTTAGGTTATCGAGGAGAATATCCTTGTTTCCATTAAATATAGGCGGTGTTCTGTTTTTATTGTTATAAATGTGCCTTCTTTTTTGTACTTGCCTTCCTGATAGTCTTGTTCTTATCATTCTATGATCTGTATGAAAATTCAGCTGACTTACCGTGCTCACATCTTCAAATGCCTTCCTATTATTGGTCAGGATAAAGTCGATTTCATTCCTGTACTGGCCGTTTGGAGAAATCCATGTCCATTTCCTTGATTCTTTCTTCTTGTAGAAACTGTTTAAGATGCTTAGTTTGTTTTCCATTGCAAAAGTGACTAATTTTTTCCCGTTTCTACTTCTTTGGCCATATCCATGTTTCCCTAATATGTATTCTTCCTCTTTGTTACCAATCCCTATTTGGCCATTGAAATCTCCCATTACAACGAGATTTTTATATGAAACTTGTACAGCTGATTGTAGGTCTTCGTAAAATTTGTCGGTTTTTATTATGTCTTCTTTCTTATCTGATTCGGTTGGTGAATATGCCTGAATAATGGTCCACATTTCTTCTTTATTTTTATGTGAAGGCAATTTTATATTAAGCAGTGTTATTCTCTCATTGATTCCTCTTATTTCTTCTATTTTGTTTGCTAATTCATTTTTGATAAGGAAGCCAACACCATATAGTCCCGGTGTCTCCCCAATGTAGTGTAAAATATACTTCCCATTATGATCTTCAATTCCGTTACCAAATCGTCTCATTTCGCTAATTCCGATGATATCCCATTTGATGTTGTCTAAGGCTAGCTCCAGTTCCATTAGTTTTTCAGGTGTTCGTAGTGATCGTGTGTTCAAAGTAGCTATGTATATACTAGAGTTTGTAGTTTTTGATTTGTTTTTCCGTTCATTTTTTGTGCTTAGAGGGTCTAGGTCTTTTTCCCCCACGAGGACCAGTCGGCTTGGGGGAGGATTGTGTTTTTCAAATTTTTTGTTTTCTTTATTTGTATTATTTTTTGTTTTCCGGCTTCCGTTTACTAGTTGCTATTGGTTTAAATTTGTTGTAAAACTAGAAAGAGAATTGGATCTATTTCTCATTACATCAAATGCATTGGTCCTGTTGCGCTTTGGAGTCCATATAGGTTGTTTCCTTGGTTGGGTGTTGGTTTGGGGCGAGGAAGACAGCTCTCTCTTTCGCTTGTCCTTGATGGTGTTTTCTTTTATAATGAGTTTATCGTACTTAAGATATGCAATATTCCCTTTCTTGCGTTCTTCTTCTAATTTTGGGAGTAACTCTTTCCTCTTTTCCATTACTTCTTTTGAGAAATCATCCTTCACATATAAGTCTTTTAAGTTCTTTCTGTTTTTCATGATTTCACTTTTTTTCCATGTGCTTA
Source organism: Morpho deidamia (assembly GCA_947086505.1). Taxonomy (NCBI): domain Eukaryota; kingdom Metazoa; phylum Arthropoda; class Insecta; order Lepidoptera; family Nymphalidae; genus Morpho; species Morpho deidamia. The sequence goes on along the minus strand of CAMTZC010000007.1, from coordinate 7,330,299 downwards.
CTAAGGATAGAAGAATTGGCCTAGGTTTGTCCTCTCTGATGGTTTTCCCAAGCCGGTATATTTTATTCACTTCCCATTCCTCTAATTTAATGTTTAGATCCTCATTAAAGGCCGTCTTTATTTTATCTAGCAGTTGAGTGAAAGATTTTTCTCCTTCTTTCAAACCAAATAAAACAATATTATTGTTTTTCTTGTCCCTTTTCATATATTCTACCTCTTCCTCTAGTTTACTTATTTTTGTTTTCAAGTGCTTATTTTCCGTTAAAATAGGTTGTAATTTTTCATCTATTCTTTCCATAATTGTGTTTGTTATTGACTCTGTTATTGATATTGTTTGCTTTGAAAGCTCTATTTTCATTTTGTCGAACAACAATTGGAATTGTTCATCCATTTCTACCAAATGTCTTTCGCGTATTTATTTAATGCTTGAAACGGAACGTATTTTCTTGGTAGTTTTTTTTTTTTTAAAACTGGCAATTCTGTATGGCTCTGTTGAGATGTCAGTTATCAAATTGCTTGTTTTCAACTTGTCAATGTCGGAAAGGTTATCTTATGACACTTGGACTAACTCACTTTTTGTGTTTATTTCGTTGAAAATGAAGCAAATCCCGTACGAAAACCAGGATCTATTATCTGGGGCACTTTTAAACACTTTCTGGTCTTAAATTACAGTGATAGTGAGTTCTGAACTGTTATTTGTTTATATTTTTCACAATTAGTTTTAGAGGAGCAGTATAACAGTGTTTACGTCACTCAGACCGGAACCGGAACCTTTTTAAAAAATAAATAGAAATAATTACTATACAATTTATTTTTTATCTGTGGGACCTTTGAACAAGGATTCGACTAACGACTTGAATCCTATCTACCAAACAAACTGTAATAACAAGCGCACCTTAACACGTTCGTGATAAATCCTTCAGAGTGGTACAATTAACAAGCGACATAAATATTATAATATAAATTACTGAAATAATAAAAATCTACATATACCGCCGTGTGGTATCCGGCTGAGTAGAATAGACCACTCTCATTTCTTACCGAGGTGTCGTAAAAGGCGACTACGGTAAGTCGACCCACCGTTTAGTATCCGGTTAAGTAGAATAGACCACCCTCTTTCTTAACGAGGGGTCGAAAAATATGATTAAGGTAAGTTAAAGTCAGGCAGGCGGCCGGTCCTAAAATACGTAGCCAAATCATGCGACGTCATATTTGTAACGTGTTGTGCCAACACCGGTTAAGAGTTGAATAAGGGCAGGAGGATGATGATAGATTAGTCATCATCCTCCTGCCCATATAATAGCGTAATAAAATAACTTTAAGTGAAAAAATACAATAAGTTACATAAAGAATATCTTTAATTAGACAGATTATATTTTAGAAGGTTTAAAAACTCCCATCCCAACTTTTGAAAAGAAAAATTCGTCGCAAAGGACCTCAGGTTTCAAGATCCTTCTAGTACACAACTATTCGCAAGTTTTTGACAGCACGCACACAATTCTTATTGAGTAAAGGTACCCAACGCTTACAGTTCCTCAGGTAAGTGAACGCATCTATAATACATAATTGTTGATAAGGGATACCTGTATCTACTTTCTAAATAATTGGCTGAACTTTGCCCAATTGGTTAGTATTTACAAATAAATTATTGGCCTTAGCAGTTTTAATCTAATTTCACTATAGTATATTAATGTTATTTATTTATTTATAGCCTTTATTGATTCCTTGAAAAATAACATATACTAAATATTACATAAAAAAATATATTTTCACAATAATTATGATAATTACATTTGCACAATTTGGATTTTAAATACATTTTGAATAATACAATACAATTTAACAATAATTATTGTAATTTTTTATATTAACTAATTTTTTTTTCATATTTTTTATATGTCATAGTTTCTAATTTATAATTATTTAAAGGACCTCTCTCGAGGAAAGGCCTCCTCAAATGTCTCAACGTGTCTCTTTCCGAAGCTGTAGATGCCCACTGGTTTCCTACCCTTTCCACTATCTCATCCTCCCATCTTTCAACTGGCCTTAATCTTAATCTTATCTATCTTAATTCAAGGCCCGTTCCAATTTATTGCACTTTTAGTCCATCTCTCGTCACTCAAGCGCGCTATATGGCCCACTATAGTATACACTAGTTAAGAATGTATCCCTGAATATTTATTTGAATTTTAGTTTTTAAATTTGCCCATATATATCAGTGTAAAAAAAAGAAGGCTTAGAAATTGATAAAGCTCGGCCCGCTATTGTATATTTGAGTGTTACTTGAAACTTAGAAGATTCAAATATATATGATTTTATTTATTTAAAATTCAATGTATTAATTTAATCAAGTCTAATTTACCGGTAGGACCTAGTGTTGCTGTTACTACTATAATAATATCGCACCATGCAAGTATCAGCGTAAAATTTGTTATGGAATTGGAATTATGGGAGATGTTCATTTACACGAAATATATGTGTGTAAAAAATTCGCTTTTACAAAATTAGAAACAAATCATCAATAATATATTCTGCTATAACGCGATTCTTTATATCGCCGAATATCCCGAATGAACAACCCAAGGACATATATTCCAACTGACAGATAAAATGTAATAAGTAGTATATCTTAACACATTCGTGGAAAATCCCTTTAGAGTGGTACAAGTGATGAACTGTTATTGTGTTGCATTGTTCAGTAGAACCAATTAAGTAGTCATCAAAGTTTAATAACACTAAATCTAACGTAAGAATTATCAATCATATCTTATAAGTAATATTCTAAATATTACTTTAGTAACGTATTGTTATTACCTTTCTAGTTCTAGTCAGAATACCATATTATCGAATACAATTTTAAAGAAAATTACCTTTTTTATTTACTAAAGGAAAACTCTGAAAAAATGCATATTATTACACAAAAACACAAAGATTTTATTTTTACTGTTAAAAAATCGATGTGGTTTTGATAATATAACTTATTATAACCTGCATTTCACAATCTATATATTTAAGTGTTGAATTTAGCACAAAATTGAATGTCGAAGGTATATAAAGAAAAAGTTATTATTGCTAAGACATTTTAAACGCTCTATATCTGTCTCTTCAAGGAAAGAGTCTATCTCCTGATGATACTTCGCTTGTGTGGCGAAAAGATTGTTGATTTTGTGATAGTGCTTGTGTATTGTGGTGGCGGTGGTACAGGTGGTAGAGGTTTGTAGTGGATGTATTTTTACGAATCGGTATGAATACGGATAGTCCACTCTACATTTAGTATTTTAAATATTTTCTACTTACTTTATTGAGGATTCTATCAAAATAATTTTATTATTACTTTTGTTGAAAAAGCCTTACTCTTTCCTTAAAGAGAAAGACATTTAAATAAAACATTCCATTAAACGATGAAGGAATTTCCCTGAAATCGATAATTTATAAAGAACAATAATAATCATTATATCTGAACTTCCCAATGAAATTTTATCGTTGACCATGTATTGTACAGCTTTAAAGAAAGATTCATCATAATTCGTTTTACAAAATAATCTTCTTTGAATTAGACTAAATTCGTTCCCTGTTAAAATACAATGGAAATCTTATACAAATATCTCGACAATGTCGCAATAAAGAATATTGAGTGAACAAACGGGTAGGTCGTGAAAATATATTGGGCTACACAACTTGTAAGTATAATATGATAATTGCGTAGATTGTCTCAAATTAAGGACAATGTTTTGTGCATAAACATTACTTGCCTTCGTAAAGTTTCAGAATGATATCATACTTGATAAAGTTTCCTCAATTGGAGGTTTCGTACTGTACGTGAGAAAATACTGACTGGAATATTAATTCGGTCATACCTGACTGTTCAACTAAAGTAATAAAGAAAGTTTACATAAAAAATTTCACAAAGTAGTAATTGTGAATTAAAGTGAATTTCTAGACTATAAATACGTATTAAAATGCTTAGTCAAGTCAAAAAGTTGTTGAAAATCACTGATGAAAAGACGGCTTCTACGGCTGTTTTTCCTATTAAAAAAAATAAGGTTTTCTTCCTATTCAATTAGAGCTCGTTGTCTAACCATCAATGTTGAAAATAGGTCTCTGGAAGGGACATTGACGTCACAGCATACGATCTAAGAAGGATAGCGTCTGTGAACTGGCAAATTGTCCTATCTTATTTTTGACAACTATTCAGTACGAAGAAAAAACGTGATTATTAATACATTCGCAATAATTTTTGCGAAATAAAAAAACAGTTGGCTTTAAATATGTTTATTTATTTACAAAATGTCTACTAGATAATACATATTGATATGATAAATGATGGACAGAAGTACCCAATGCTTTATGTTAAAAAGTGTTTTGACTTAAAATTGAGATAGGACATATTCCCGGTACACAGTCGATATGCTTCTTAGATCGTATGCTGTGACGTCAATGTTCCTTCCAGAGACCTATTTTCAACATTGGTGGACAACGACATATAGACAACGAGCTCTAATTGAGTCAGGATCATGCTTCTTAGATCCAGTGATTTCGTATACACACATAAAAGTAAGCGTGATTCCATGTTGACTTTACGTTCGTCCATTGATACGTCTCCGATGTTTAATGAAACTATCGGACTTAAACACGAAATGTAAACTTGGAATTGGGGAATTCCAAGTTTACACTTCTACTTAACAACAATGGTCATTTGAGTTTTCCTACAAATCTTCCTTCTTTTTCCTATCCAAATGACATTGTTCTTTCCAGGGTTACAAATTTAAAAAACGAAAGGCTCGTAATTAAAATATGATAGCCACCGTCAGCCATACTAATAATCAGATGGTCTGGCTGTTATGAAAGTTTAAATCGGCGCGATAACCGTAAAACACGTATAAAGCTCGTCCGAATTACCTACGAGTTACGGTCAGGTCAGCGTGAGCACTGTTTTTACGAACCACTTATGCCAGGCGCCTATATTATTTATTGATGACCGTTAGTAGATGTTGTTCACAAGGACGCCTTAAATAACAACAGACGTAGAATAAAAATAAAGTTCTCATTTGTACATGTGCTATTAGTTTACTCCATATTTTTTTTATATACAATAAAATTATAAATACATAAACAAAATATGCAAATGTATTTGTAAATAAAAATACCTGTGCCTGAAACTTCGCTTGCATGGAAATCAATGTGTCACGAAGTTTTTTCTGCGCAAAGCCCGACTCTGTAGAAATCTAGGATATTCAGTCGATATCTTGCTCCACAACCTCACTTAACGTCCAGTGAAAGTCCCATTAAAATCGGTTTAGCAGTTCCATAGAATGTTCTATTAATCTAAACCTTCCACTAGACAATTTTTGGGAAAGGTTATCATTTAGTAAAACCGTACAACAATCTGTTCAGTGTATTATATTTTGAGAAAATTGATCACATATATTTTTTGGGGACTTTGTATTATCATAAGTATAGATATTGAAACATAACACTTTGTGATGAAGTAATAAGAATACTCATTCTACAGGACGAACATTCTAGATCCGATTTCCGATTTTATTTTTCAACAACCATACCTACGAAACCGTTGAAGTCAATTTAAGTATCCTCAATTTTTCTATAGATTTTTTCCTTTTCCGAACGGGAAAAGGGAAATTATGTTAACCTGATATGTAAGCTTCAAATTTTACTCGTACCAAATTTCAGAAAAATTGCTCGAAAAGGGAAAAATTGAGAGACCAACTTTCGCATGTATAATATTAGTTTGGATAAATTGACTTGAATTTGCTTCTAGTGAAAACAATCGGTCGTAGTTTCACTGTCACAGAATTCACTGTACCTTCAGCATCTATCATTTCACAATATCTGAAAAATCATAAGTATATGGCTTCTGTAACGCAAGTTTATGTGTTTTTATAAAGATACTAAGTTTGCCAGTGGTATAGATACTGGAGGGCTAGACGGGGCAGTGCCTTGGGTCCCTAAGTTTTAAGGGCCTCTCGGACTCTGATTTAGAAATTGACATTGACCTAGAGAAAATGTCACGCACATTCGGAGTATAAATTAAGCAATATCCAGGAAGTCTGTTATTACCAAATATAATTTACGATTTGTTATTAATTACATAAATAAATAAATAATTGGTACAAATTAAAAGTTATTTTATTTTATTTTATTATGGAGAGTGGAGAAGTATAAAGAATGTGCATTACGACAATTCAGGATTCAAATTCGAGACACGATGAATAATGAATACGGAACAAAAGGTTTTAAATAGTTTAGTTGGGACCCTAGTTTAATACTTGCTCCAGGGTCTTTGGTTACCTAACTTTGGCAAAGTTCATCATTGTATCTCCCTAAAAATTAAGTGGAGCTCACAGTGAAAATAAACGTTAAGAATTTTTTCTGTTAAAATCTGTTTATTGTTCAAACGAAAATAAATAAACAATGTTTAAAATTTCATTTCGGCTCCAACTGGGCTATTGTTTCAGTTATTCATATAAATTGATAATTGCTCTTTCGCAATATTCGCTTTGTGATATTTCGAATTTCGGTACGTTATGGTGCAGCCGATAATAAGATTAATAAGTGAAATTATGTTCCTGACATTTTTTTTTTGAATCACGCGAAATAAAAGCTGTGATGAAAACTTGTCTATTAGTTACTTATTAACTTTAAATGTAACTGTAACAAGCTGTGATAATCGAACGGTGAGACCGTGTGCTAATCTCCACGAGATCACCAACCTCCAACCAAATATTGAACCCTCTGGCAAGGGTATAATATAATCTATAGAGGTATCATTCTGGGTACATAAAGATTTATAATAGTAAAACCAAAACATAAGCGCTTTTTATCCTTACAAAAATATATCTATAAAAATTGAAGCATCATCATCATCCTCCTGCCCTTATCCCACTCTGAGTGGGGTCGGCACAATTTGTTACAAACATGTTGTCACATTATTTGGCTGCGTATTTTACGACCGGCCGCCTGCCTGACGTCAACTTACCTTAGTCGTATTTTACGACCCCTCGGTAAGAAAGAGGGTGGTCTATTCTGCTCAACCGGATACCACACGGTGGGTCAACTTACCTTAGTCGCCTTTTACGACACCTCGGTAAGAAATAAGGGTGGTCTATTCTACTCGGCCGGATAGCACACGGCGGGTCGACTTACCTTAATCGCCTTTTACGACACCTCGGTAAGAAATGAGGGTGGTATATTCTAATCAGCCGTATACCACACGGCATAGCTATAAAAATTGAAGCACTAAACTAAAACATAAACCGTAAAAATACAGCTATAAAAGCACCCAGTCTTCAATTCACTTTAACAAAGTAATCAGTGCGCATTTTATGTAAAAAGTAAAAGTAAAAAGATTTTTTTTACTTTCCTATAGCTGGAGAAAGGCCCTCCGTGTGAAGACAAAGACTGGAAGTTTAAATCCAGCAGATTTAATATAAATATCAATGTAATTTCATAGTAAACTGCGTGAATTTTCAGCTTAGAATAACTTCCCGGACATCTTCGAAAAAGTCTTATATATAACGTCTATACTCCATACTATTATATACATCTGAAGAGTTTGTTTCATTGATTGTTTGAACGCGCTAATCTCAGGAACTACTGACTGAGTGTAAGACAGTCCATTTATCGAGAAAGGCTATATATAGACTATATAACATCACGCTAAGATGAATAGGAGAGGAGCAGGCGCAAAACGGTAAAATTTAATGCCTTCCTTGCGTGCGCTAACTAAACGTTGAAAATTATTTAAAAATCACTTATTATAAAATTGTCCCCGTTTAAAAGTTTTAAATAAAAGTCGGCGACACCATATGTCTAGCTTTTAAGGTTAACCTGCTTTAACCATATTTAATATAAGTGTTACGGTTTACTCAAACACTCCACACCAACGAAGTTGCGTTTAAAAGCTATTCATATCTAAAGCTTAACTCCCTCACTTAGTGTTAATGTTGTTAATTATCGATATTAATAACACGATCTTGTCTTAAACAAAGATATAATATCAAATAATTTGAAGTCAGAAATATATCGCTTCTAGGCTGCTGTAGTGACACAACTCAAAAAATCATGTTTTGAGATACATGAGCTTAGCTTAGCTTAGCTTAGTTCCATTTGGTCATTTCAATACATACATATAGTTATTAATGTCTTGTAAATCAAATAAATTATCTTTGGGATTCCTTCCACTTCCATTTTTGCACTCACACTAGAATCCTATATAAATATTAAAAATGGACGAGTGTTTTATTGCTCGTTCATCTTTGCACTTCTGCAAGAGAAACGGATCGCTGTAATTTAACACCGTTTTATCACGACATTAAAGTGCTCGCAGAATCACGGATAAAATTAGGTATGTATAATTTTATAGCAAAACATAAAATCGTTCCACATCTGCTTTCTTTAATTTTTAATAAAAAATACGCATACGGTTATAAAAATAGAACACTCCCTAGAGGTATGATACAGGTGGATGGATGGGCGCAAAACCGAAGGATGTAATGAAGCTCGATGGGTATCTAGGACGTGAGCTAATGAATCGAAAAATCTGAGCGTTCGAATGAACTGACACCTTTACGATCCCTTTTTATTCTTGCTTTATCCTCTCAGGGACTAGATTCTTTGATATTGCGCGATTCGTGTAGATATTTCGCTTTAAAAATAAAATAATGTATTATACTTTTTAAAATTATTTTTAAATGAAAATGTCTGTGAAAGGCTCTTATTCAGTGGCTAAAAGATCTTACTTATGACGACGTTGGAAATGTTATGAAAATTACTACTTAAAAATATACCTTAAATTTAAATATCCATATACTGACGTATGCATCAACAAGCATGCTTGCGTCTTCAAACACACGCACAAAACACACACAAACGCACGCTTATTTTGCTTTCCTATTTTATTGATATTAAATAAAAATAACCTAATTTTTAATGTTAATGCAATCTTACTTTAAAATGTTTTTATATTAGTATGTAGTTATGGAGGAGCGAGAACTCCTAACACAAGTATTTTTATACTTAAAAGCAGATCTCGAACTCGTATGTACTTTAAAATATTGTGAAATGAAATAAAATATTTTTATTATAACTATAATAAATTTATACGCCTTACGCCTTACCTGTATAGAGAAAAAATTACATCTGTTACTCCGTCTAGACGTAGAAGGACAAAAAAATGACGAACACTTTCACGGCTCTATAAAAAAAAGATCTAACTTTAGTGTGCGCAAAATTAAGAAAAAATTGCATTTTTTGTTTAATTACATTTGTTTTAATCGCACCACACTGAACCTCAATAACAAATATATTATGATATTTTATTATTTATTGTAAGGTAAGGTATCATAGTTTGAAATTTTAAAATTAAATCTTAATACTTAATTCATTTCTCGCCATTTAGAAGTGCGACAAATAACTAGTTACGTATAGGCAACAATCGCAAAATTTACATTCTGGATGAAACCGCAAGTGCATATTTAGTAATATTATAGATTAAAAATTGATTAACTTTCCCATTAACACCACAGAAAAAATTCCGCAAAAGCAATAATAAAATCATCATGACCACTATAGAATCGAAATATCATCAAAGCAATATTAATCAGACGATTAAGTATAAATAATTCAAATGGTAACTATTACCCGTTTCATATGTAAATTTAAGTTAGGAAGGGCAAAATATTTCAATATTAAACGCCCTGGAAGAAAGCACGACAAGCTTGAGAGAAATGTAAATGGGCTTAAGAGAGATTATCATAAAGTCGTGGAATCCACTGCGAGCCTTTTACACCTACCGCTCATTATCAAGTTGGGATGTTTCATTGGATTTAAGTCTCGCACAATATTTTAATTTTCACAAATTTATTTTAATTACAATATCCATTACTAAATAAAAGGACACATAATAGCGAAATACAATCCCTAATTCTGGTGTATATCCAATAAAGCAAATACCTTACTATTGATTAGTAAGATATATGTCTATATATGCTTTGAGAATAGTATTCAGAACCAAAACGGTTATATCACACGTTCGGAATGCTGTGAAACTGGCAAGAAACTCAGTGTGTTATCAGCATTAATAATTCCTTGAGTGTAGATTCTATCCGCAGAACACGTAACATTGGTAAGTGTAAGAATATACCCAACCAAACAATACATCGACATCTGATGCTAATAAATATACAGTCGTTTCAGTAACGATCCATCCATTATCCATTATACCTACTTGTTACAAGAGGTAACAAGGGATAGATGAGCTTAAGCGTCTAAGAATAGTAATGAATAATCGTTTAAAGTCACATAATAAATGTTCGAAATATTTACCACAAATTTTCGTGTCGGTTTTTTCGTTAAGAGCAAGATTCCCAACTAGTGGTGAATTCAATAACCTTATTGATCCTTGACCATTTAAAAGTGATTGAATAACCTTATTTTAATAAACTTTTACTACCCCACTGCCCAGCAGTGGGGTAGTAAAAGCCGATATTTTATTTATTTACATTATTCTTTGTTTTAAATTTCACGCAGACTGAAAGTCCAAGTTTGTTAGAAAATATATATTTCTGTATACATAGACCTATTCTAACATTTGCTTCACAGTATATTTTAAATAACGTAATTTTTGTACATCAAAATATAAAGAATTATAAAACGATAGGTAATGTATATAATAGACAAAGTAGGAACCGACATAAGCTTGCGACTCCTGCTTTGCGCCTAGCAAAAGTACGTAAATTGTTTGTGGGTTTGGGTATAAGATTCTATGATAAAATTCCGAAATCAATTTTTTTAAAGGTTTAAAACCACTGTTAAAAAGAGGCTGATACAGAAAGCCTACTATACTGTTGAAGATTATTTAGATGATAAGGATGTGTGGATATAGGTGCACTTCTACCCTGTACAAGACAGTAATAAATAAATGTAACTAGTTCTAAGATTTATATTTTAAAAAGAGCAACCGCCGAGTTTCTTGCTGGTTCTTCTCGGTAGGAACATCTTTCCGAACCAGCAGTAAAGTTGACGATTCAAAAACACTTGTTTACAAGTTTACTTAAATAAAGAATATTTTGAATTTGAATTTGAATATGGAAACAACAGTTTTGGCATAATTCATTCACGGCTTTTATATCTATCGTATTTTACATTAAGAAATACGATCGTTGTTTGAAATAGGAACATACTGCTTTATATGTTCTCTTCAACCTGAAATGCCATCGGAAACTCGAGGACAAACCATTAAGAACCCCTTTCAACCCGCATCATGTCCGTAGTGCTTTGACAGAAATGTTATTATAACTCAATAGTTCGTGATATGTGAATAAGGGTCTAAATGTTGAAACCCATTCTATTAAAGATTACCTTTTTTTATCTATAACTAACTATAAGCAAGAGATAACTAAGAGATGATTCTACACGATACGTGATACAGTGATGCCTTTTACGAACGAAATGAATATTTTCATAATACTTTTGGTGACTTCAGTTTCACTACTCATTAATTAAAAGGATGAAACAGAGTATATAGCGGCTTTAATTGGTAATTTCAGTTTTTGTTTTTGAAAATTTTTAGACAAAATTTCGTCAAAAATTATAGTTAATAAAAATTCTATTACATGAACATATAAACAAAAATATATATCTCTTTGAATATTTTAATTAAAATCTGGACTAAAAAGCCGGTGCAAGAAGGAAAAACGGTAAAGTTTGTGTAAAAGAAATTCAATGATTTTTACAATAGAGTCTGGAAAACAATTTAATTCTTAGTAAATACTTTAAAGGCTAGAAATTAAAGTTATGTGGTTAAACTGCTTTGATAGCGATTTTGATTGACTAGCGATGATTTTATTCAAGAAATTTGTTTAAAAGTTATAATGAAAGTAAACCAGTTATGAAGTATCTAAATTTATTAAAGAAATATATTGATGGCTTTTGAACAAAACTAGCCAGCAAACTCTGATTAAAATAAATTAGTTTTAATTTAGCAAAGAGGTTTCAAAATTAACTTCCCAGAAGTGAGTAAAACGGTAAAGTTTATAGTAGCTTTGCAGAGATTTACATAAAATCGAGGAAATCCTCAATGAGACCAATATATATACCTATTCAATTTCAAGCTCGAACTTTTCATTATCATTTGGGTTCACCCTAAAGTTTTCCTTTCAATACCTGAAGTGTAAATTTAATTTACTTACTGAGAACCCTGTGCTAGTGATACTGTCATGGCAAGGTCTTATTTTAAGCGATTTTTAAGGAATTTGAAAGATTGTCGGCAAACGTCTTATTTCCACGAAAGGTCATCATCATCCTCCTGCCCTTATAGCACTCTAAGTGGGATCGGCACAACATGTTACAAACTGTTACATAAATGTTGTCACAAGATTTGGCTACGTATTTTACGACCGGCCGTCTGCCTGACGTCAACTTACCTTCGTCGCCTTTTACGACACCTCCGTAAGAAAGGAGGGTGGTCTATTCTATTCTGCCAGATACCACACGGCGGCTTATTTCCACGAAAGGTGTCAGGAATATTTCGTTGTTCCGACTTATTTATAATCATCCTTCTTCCTCTTTAATCCATCATAATAAAATACATTAGCAACTCCCACCTTCCTACATAGTCATATACAGTATTACGTAAACGGTGGTTAACCGTTGACATAAATTAGCATCTCTCCGCAACGCACTGTTAGTACGACATTTTTTTTATTAGTAGTGCTATTATCATAACCATACTTAGTTGAATTTGAACGTCAATATTTTCTTCCGAAAAGTGTAAAATCTAGTTTGCGTAAAACCATTTGTGGGCCTTGTAAGTAAATTTACAATTTCTCTTGTTAAAACAGTTCTTTCATGTCCCATTAAAATGGCCACATTATTCTTTATTTAGCATTTATCTAGCAATGCCTATCTCATATATAAAATATAGAACGCTATCAAGAAGAATAGACATATTTTTTAATCTACCAAAACAAAAACGGGTGGTTGTTAAAATTTTATTATGAGTGTCACGAGGCACCTCCACCTTTTAATTCGCATAAAAAGCTTTTACCGAGATCTGCTTATATTGTAACTTATATGTGATTATTTATACTGATAGATTGCAGTTGTGCTATCAAAATTCATTATAGATATACCAGTGAACAAAGTGATAGAATAAATTATACTTTAGATGACTAATATGTGTGACCTGACATGTTTTGCAGCATGAAGAAATGACCGAATTATTAGGAAAGGACATCTTCAAATATCATTCACCCATGTAGCTATCGAAGTACGTCATTGTTGCAACACAATAACATCTGTTGCTCGCTGTTACAACTTTGGCCTAGTTTCGAACTAAAAAACGTTTTCAATAATGAAAGTAAAACAAATATAAAAGAAATAGATACTGGAATGTGAAAATTGGATTTGACTGACTAATTCAAAACTATCTGTCATCTGCAGGTTGCGTCAGCCGTAGATCATGAACACTTTTTATTTGCTAAGGGCTGAAACAGATCAATCTATACACGCCGAATATGCTATTGACTTTATAATACTAACGATAAGACTAAACAAGAAATTTCAGTTAAATCAGAAACGTAAGTGGAAATTATTTACACCAGTATAACAATAGAGCTCTATGAGCCTGAAAAGAAAGCTCAAGTCACTCAGCAGGTAATGAAGAAAGCTATCATAGCAGGGACGATTCAGAAATGGGAGGAGCCATAGATAAACCAAGTCAATGATAAAGCTCAATTTATTCGCTGAATAGTGACGAACGGGACATATAATTCGAAGAACTGATGGACGTTAGGGTCGCAAAATGCTGGAACCCTACTGGACCCCGTACTGGAAAGTTTAGTGTAGGTTGACCCTTCACAAGATCCAAAGACGACCTTCAAAAGTCCGCGATGAGGACATTAAGGTGAAATAAGAATACTATTCTTGGAAATCCTTTTTAGAGTACCTACCTCGAACATACGTTGATAGGTTGATAATAGATGGCGTTTTTGAATGTCATCCTATTCCTCTAGAATCAACAGGATTTTTATAGCCTATATGTTACCCCGGTGTATAAGGAATAATTGTGCTGAATTTCGTCGATATTGTTTTAGCGGATTCGTCGTGAAAGAGTAACAAACATCCATCCATACTCAAAAACTTTCGCATTTATAATATTAGTAATAATTATATTACTGCCTGCTAGACTGCTAGACTAGTACTGCCTGCGACGCCTTGAAATTTTGAGCACGAAAATAGTTATTGTGAATTGACCATAAGAGATAGAGATCATGTTGCGAACTTTTTGGTAGTATATTTGTAGAGTTTTTGTCGGTTTGCGCGGCGCATGCGACTTAATCTTCCATAATTTACATAAAACCGTTATGTATTATTAACTTAAACCTTTCGGGAGAATTGCACTGCCTTTTACTAAAAACTGTACAAAAATTCGTTCAGTAGATTTTGACAAAATCGTACACATATAGACAAACAGACAGATTTTGGGGACTTTGTTTTAAATTACTTAATAAATATATTATATATACTTATTAAGTATAGTATATTCAGGTGTTTAATTGTAAAGTGGTAAAAAATTCTGAGTTCCTGTACAATCACACAACATAGGCGTATCTTTGATATAATATAAACGATCAAAGCTGCTGACGCAGTAACAAAATTTCGCAATTACTTAAAAAACATTCAAGCCTCGTTACAATTTTATCCACGGTATAAATGTAACTCACAAAGTACGCGAACCAATTTTATTCATGTTTTATGGTCCGGCAGTCATCAATCGAGTTTATTCAGCGGAAGAAATGGAAAACACGTCTGTTACGATACAAAATAATATCGTCTATATTTATATATATTTGTTTTGATTCGGTTTATTAGCATTTTATGCCAACTATCGAATTCTTCCTCAAATAAAAAGCTAATAAAATGAGTCTTAGAGTTTCAAATCTGTTCAACTTTTGTATTTCTAATTGGCAGTACACCAAAAATATCTAGTTTTACCTCTATACTATTAGGAAATTATAAGATGAATATTTTATTCATTTTGAGTATATTCTATAGCACGAAAAACTCAAACAAATTTAGTATACTTTAATATTTATGTATCTGTCAACGCCCATTTATTTATTTCCGCGTGTGGTAGAATAGGCCACGCTTATTTCTTACCGAGGTGTCGTAAAAGGCGACCACGGTAAGCTTACCCGCCGTGTGGTATCCGGATGACAAGAATAGACCGCCCTCATATCTTACTAATTGTTATAAAAATCGACTAAGGTAAGTTGACCCGCCGTGTGGTCCGGCGGCTGAGTAGAATAAAAGCCTATAACTAGCCAAATAATATAAGGACATGTTTAAAACATATTGTGCCGATTCCATTTAGAGGGATAAGGGCAAGAGAATAGTGATGATGAACGAACATACACTTATTTCTTATTTTTTATTTTATTAAGGTAAGAATAATAAGAAAAATTCAGACAGGGCTAGAGATTTTGGTAAAGATCTCGCGCGTGCTATAATACATATATAGAATACTAATATGTTATTATAATGGTTATTATTACGACTATAGCGTAGGTCCTACACGTACACATCATGATATCATACCATTATTTTCTTACTTACTTTTCCACCAGTTAAACTTGAAACGCGTTAGAAAACTGTGAGGTTCCAAAAATTTTTTGTACATTTCATCAAATAACGAAATACTACTAATACTGATCAAATAACATGACGGGATAAATTGTTATTACAACTCGGATCTCTGTATATGTGTAGTATTTATATTCGACGCAGCGATAACGTCATGAAAAGCGACAAAATAATCACATAAAACTTTGACGAACGTCAAAGGGTATACAGAATTTATTTGTCGAAGTAATATTCCTTTGTAGGGTAACCCGGATAATCGTTAATGCTTTGCTCCGGGCGAAATCCCTTCAATAGATTGCGGTATCGTCGTAAATAACTGAGTAACTGTTTTTATGTAGGCAAAAATTACTCTTTTCGCTCGCTGTTTTTTCATTGAAAAAACTTTGTCGGTAATGGCGATACTCTTCCGTGTAATTATTGCTTACCAGTACCAAATGGGAATAAAGTAAGGAAGAAAGTTGTCGCAGTCTCTCTCCTCGCTTTTGTTACATGAACCTCATGCCATCTTTAAGAAATTCACAGATGAAATCAAATGTTACTATTGTAGATGTCAAACAATTGTTCTTTATGAATTAATCTTTTATTTTCTCGTTTACTTTGAATCCGTCTGTTGAGAATAATTTTCTAAAGACGCTATTTTTTTATAATTTCTCCATCAAATGGAAGAACGCATGCGACCACGATATATTCTCATTAATTATGATGTATTATATTCTTTTATCGCAATATATATATATATATTAAAATAATTAACGAATTATATTATATTATTATAAGATTTGACAAAAAAAAGACTCAAATATTATCAATCAAATATTCAATCGATTTATGACACAAAACAAGTACTCAAATACTGTTCTTATAATTAATACATAATAATTTGTAAATATATCACAATAAGTAATTGATGCTTACACTATGTATACGCATAAATTCTCACCTCTCTCCATATTCGATAAAATAACTCAGATTCTATCTACTTTACAGATAGACTTAACCTACTTAAATAGATAAATATATAACAGAAAACAGAAAATATTAATGTAATAACATGTATTCAAGATTTGCTGCACTTTAAAAAAGTGCATAGGAAACGTAAGCCAAAAGGTATTTTGGACGGTCGGACATTTTGCATTATCAAAATAACGGATAAACCTTAAAATAAACTGGTGCAAATATATTACAATGTTGTACAAATACTAAACGGAAACACTAACGGCGTTTGTTTTATTGGAGTGGAGTGCTACCACGATAAATAAAACCATGGACACTGACACTGGGGTCAGTATTCTTGGTTATGAATAAATAAAAAATATACGGGACACTTACACACACGGTTAACCACCCCAAAAGTAAGTAACTTAATACTTATGTTATGGGTGACGGAGAACTGGTTAATTTATACATATATAATGTTCAATACTGAGTGTGTATATATCTACACCCAGACACGAAGAACCAGTGGGTAGTGACCCTGCCTTCAGGTCCGCGGGTCGCGGATTCAATTCCCGCTGAGGGCCAACATTTTCTGTAAACAATTTGTTGGTTCTTCGAGCCTGGGTGTATTATATTTGTATTTAAGTATGTATTTCAACTTATATATGTGGTATATCTACCAGTTGTCCGTCACCCATAACACAAGTATTAAGTTACTTACTTTGGGGACGGACAACCGTACGCCGTGTGGTATCCGGCAGAATAGAATAGACCACCTTCCTTTCTTACCGAGGTGTCGTAAAAGGCGACTAAGGTAAGTTGACGTCAGGCAGGCGGCCAGTCGTAAAAAAACGTAGCCAAATCGTGTGACAACATGTTTGTAACATGTTGTGCCGACCCCGCTTAGAGTGGGATAAGGGCAGGAGAATGTATGTAGGTATGGGGATGGACAACCGTGTGTGTAAATGTCCCATATATTTATTTATTTATTGGATTATTTCAAGCAGATTATATTTATAAAATGTTGAAAAACTTTATATTAAAAATATAACCCCCAAACTATACTATAACAATAGTATAATTGACATAAACTTATGCGTAGTAACATAAAAGTACTTTGTCCGAATAGTTTCATTGTTGAGTTTTGGAAAGAGTTTGAGTTTATACTAGCACTGTATCAACATTTGTCGAGTATTACCTATAAAGTTTCGGACCAATTCGCTGATAGTTTCGAACTGTTCCGAAGTTAGAAACTTCATCAACTCGCCACCTCGAGGTAGCGATCTCTATCACTCTACTTTGTAAAATCCACAGTTATTGTTAACTTTAAATCCAGATTTATAATTGCTATTAAGTACTTTATTTTCGAATTTATGATATTAATCGGTTTCGTTAAAAAAGTTTTCGTTTTATATCTAAATCTAATCACTTTAAATAGCTTGTAGAATTAGGCGATACTTTGAATTTACGAATTCTGTACGTATCAGATATGAGAACAGATAGTACAGTCTAGATTTAGCATTCAATATATTTCCTTTTAGCGCGGATTATGGCTAAATAATGTTTTCATTACTTTTTTCTAATTACTTTAAACACCTAATCCATACTTATATTACGAGTATAAATAAGGACTTTCTCTCGATTTCCTCTTCTTTAATGGTTGAATGGCTGAATAATAACCTTACATCTCTTGCATTACATCTTGTTACATGCTTTAAATATATCAAATTTAATTAGTATTGATCTAGCCGTGAAAGTGTAACAGCAAGATAGACTGAAAGTCAGAACGGCAGACTTTCGAATTTATAATGATATATGGATTAATAATCAAAAATAAAATATACTCGTATACTTCCAGAAGGAAAATCAAACGAAATTGAAAACCTCTTTTATTACATTTAAATAAAATCGGCAATCGACCTCACTTCAAAGTCTAATGAGTTCCGAGTAAGCAAGAGGTTTCAAAATTAACTTTTTAACCCAAAAGTACTTCGAAGTCGAGAGAAATGTAAAGGAGCTTTCAGAAGATTTACATGAAACCGAAGCATTTGCCCGAATCTCCTATTCCGTACATTTACAACTTTGTGAGTTTCAATGTTGATATTACGAGTTTGTGTTACTTTATATTATTTTTAAATTTACTAGTCAAATAAAAAAAAATGACCAGACGTGTAAATTTTTACTTCAGTTTTAAATTAGTTATTATAAGGGTCCTCTGAATCTTTGGGAAGAAGGAAAAAATTGAGATTCGACACGATGTCACAATGCAAATTGGTCGTTCAATATTCCAGGAATTCTCCAAAGATTTGCAAGTTTCATGGAAATATTTATTTCTCACCGTAAAGCGCAATTTAATTTTAGTCGCAGGCGCTACTTTGCAGAATTCCACAATGCAGAAGTTATGATAGAATTATTTTTTTATAATCCACGTTTGTCTATGTAATCCTAAATGTAGCTGGCAACGTTCACATACCTTATACTCGTACATGCTGGACCAGTCACCACACGTTTCACAAGACGCCGCCACCAGCAACACTCCACACAAGCAATACCCACACTTACTATGACAATCTCCACGGTTGCTTCGCCCCCAATCGAAGCATCATTAGGGGAACATAAACGAATTTGTATATTTATTTTTATCGTAACTTCTGTAATCCTTAAACATGAATGAAATAAAACATACATCGACCTAATGCGTGTGCGTGTGTATGGGTCGTAAATACGACTAAGGTAAGGCGGCCAGTCGTAAAAAACGTAGCCGAATCATGTGACAACATGTTTGTAACATGTTGTGCCGACCCCACTTAGAGTGGGATAAGGGCAGAAGAATGATGATCGACCTAGTGCGTGTTCTATTAACGCAGCTTTTTTCACTGCCTTTGGTTGCAACCCCGATCGGGGGTATAACGGAAAATCTCGTCCCTGTGCGTATCCCAAAATGCCGACCACACTTGCTTACGATGTATCCCGATTATAAACTGACGATGTTCTGCTGATGCGGATATAACGGTATAACTATATCTTTTATTTAACTATCCTGAATTACCTTAATCAAAGGCTGCTGTTACTATACACTTCTCTGTGTATAAAATTTATCACGAATACAGTAAACAATTGTAGTCCAAGAAAACCATGAACACAAGAAACTGTCCCATAAATATGTCACAGGCATACCGAATTCGTATTTCCAAAGATATTGGTCCTTTATCCCAGCCAATGCAGCGCCGTCCGGTTCATTTGATCCGTCTCGGCATCGACGCCTGTTGTGAATAGCATCCAAATTACTTGTAAAGTTGTAGAAGTGCATTTCTAGCCCACTTGAACGCTGCAAATAATCAATTTTAGCGCTACAAAAGGTACATTACAAAACCGATTTACATTAGAAGTTGTATTAAATAATAGAGATAAATAATTATAATTAAAAAATAATCCAGTAACAAAGTTTATTTTTGTAAGAATACATTTTATTACTTCGCACCGATCACAATGTCTGGTATGATTTGGTTTATGGATTTTTTGAATACAATAATAAAGTTTTAAATTCTTCATCTGATCTTTCACATTTATATCAGTCGACCATAAGCCATATAGCTTGAATGTTACAATTCTTAAAGAGTGTGCTTAGTACAATAATGTACAGGCAGATTCATAAGGGAGTGAAGCAATAGCCTAAATAATAAAGGTATTCTGTATAGAAAGCACTAAATATTTAAAAGAGAACTATTAAATGTCTTGTAGTCTAATGCGTATTACAAAAGGGTTAATAAAAAATATTTTGCTATAATCCACGATACAGTAAATAGAAAATATATGTAGCGCTAAATGTAAAGTAGACTAACAACTACAAAACGAACTAACTAAACAAAATCGCAGAGCGATTTTGCCGGGGAGTCTGTCTCCTGATGATGCTCTCGTTGCGAGGCGAAACGATTGCTGAGTTTGTGATAGTGAACGTGTGTTTTGCTTGTGTATGATGGCAGTTGTGTGTGGTGGCAGTTGTGGAGGTTTGTGCATGTGTTTTAACGAATCCTGCATGTATCGGGTATGAAAAAACGGATATTCTACTATACATTTAGAACTATATATATTTTCTATTTACTGTATCGCGGATTATAGCAAAATAATTTTTATTATTACTTTTGTATTATGGATTTCCGCAAAGTAACGCCTAATTCTATAAATTATCTAATATGTATTGTTTCCCTCAGGTCACCTAGGTGACCTGGGTCAACCGGCCCGAATACTGACCAGGCCCACAAGGCCTGCGAGGACAAGCCCGGGCAAGGAGGTTCGCCTCGAGGCCCGTCCCCCGGTACCCTCATAAAGGTTCCGAGAAGGCCCACCATACCATACGTTTACTGTAAACAACCTTGTTTGCTGTATAGATCCATACAAACCCTAATTAGTGATTATTCGTGTATTCTACTTGAAATTACTATTTTCGATAAAAGCAATCATCGAATCACTAGCTCACTCTCTTCTCTTACCTATACTTGATTATGCAGACACATGCTATTCGGATATACCACAATTCCTTCTCAACAAGCTTGAGCGTCTCCAAAATTTAGTCATTAGGTTCATATTTAATCTTAAAAAATTCGACCATATCACACAATATAGGGTTCAACTCAAATGGCTAACTGTCCAGCAGCGGCGAAATGTCCACGTACTATCTCTCCTCTATTCTATTCTTTTAAATCCTTCTGCACCTCTTTATCTAAAGGAGCGTTTTAGATTTCGAGAACATCTCCATCTTTCTAACCTGCGATCTCAGCATCTTAACAAACTGATGATGCCGGCTAGTCACTCACAGCGTTACAGTGAATCTTTAACAGTTACGGCTGTGAAACTCTGGAACGCTCTTCCCAGTGACATTCGTCTTTCTAAATCGATATATGTTTTTAAACGTCGTTTAAAAAACTATTTTTTAACTAATTAATTGATTATTGTATATATTTTTTTATCTACATTATTTTATTTATATAAACTTATGGGTTCTATCTATTTATTTATTTTATGGATTAAAATATAGTGTAAGTCTATACAATATTAATATATATTTATATTATATTAATAGCATATAGTAATCCCATTACTTATTATGTAAATTTATTTATTCTGTCGTCTTTTTACTCACACTCAACCACCAACTATGTACACTTCTTAATAATATCCTTACACATATGGGTTGCCTGTTAGAGATCACTTGCAGTGATAAGGCCGCCCTTACACATTTTATTTTAAATTGTTTGTTTCTTTTGTATGTAATGTTGTGTGTAATAAAGAGTTTCTTATCTTATCTTATCTTATCTTATCGTATTTTGGCATATTTTACAGTGAAGATCATTTCTAATTTCGCACTTGCATTTCAAATAAAAATAAATTCAAGCAATTGTTTCGCGGTCTCTTGGCAATACAATTGACAATTAATTGCGAATCCTAACTAGGTTCTCTCCGTCCATATCACATTGGTCTATGATAGTATATGCGTTGATCGAAGATTTACCGCAAATTTAGCAATATCCCAACGTGTGCTGTCCTGCCACAACAATAATGGACATTGTAATATTGTCAAACCTTACGTTTTACAAAGCTGGAATGTGAATTGCTAGTTATTTTCAAATAATATGCATATGATTTTTTGTTTTAATTTACTATACAGAAAGTACCATATAATCCGACGTGTGGTATCCGGCTGAGTAGAATGGACCACCCTCATTTCTTACCTACGTGTCGTAAAGGGCGACTAAGGTAAGTTGACACCCGTGTGGTATCCGCTAGAGTAGAATAGACCGCTCTAATAGACTAAGGTAAATTGACGTCAGGCAGGCCGTAAAGTACATAGCCGAATCATGTGACGACATGTTTATAACATGTTGTGCCCGCCCCACTTAGAGTGGGATAAAGGCAGGATGATGACATAAAATACCATATCATAATACCACTACTAGTACTATTTTACTATGTACCTACTTGCAACCTTGAAAATTTACACCCATATACTACTGACTTCGTCATTGACATGATTGGTTCTATAGCCGAAGTCCATAGTCAACAATGGCTTTCTCAAATATCTGTTGCCATACAATTTAGGGCCAATCTTATTCCTATTATTAAGTTTTCTGTTTCAGCATCAAGACGCACTACATGACGTCATTTCTATTTTGATCGTTCTCATTATCTACAAACTTATAAATTATTATATCCGATGATTGTCAGATCCGATACATTACATAAAAATAAGGATATATCGACTGTGAACTGGCAAATTGTCCTATGTTATTTTTGACAACTTTTCAGCAAGAAGAAAAAACGCGATTATTAATACATACGCAATAATTTTTATGAAATAAAAAAACAGTTGACTTTAAATATTTATTTATTTACAAGTTTTCTAGTAGATAATACATGTTAATACGTTAAATGATGGCCGGTTCACAGTCTATATGTTACTTTACTGAACTACATTTGAATAATTGATAGAATTAGGCGCAACTTCGCGGAGATACCGAGTACATAACATAAATGTAACCAAATTATTTTGCTATAATCCGCAATGAAGTAAACAGAAAACCGTCTTCATACCTGATATATGCAAGATTCATAAGCGTAAGATAAGCACTACACACTGTAACGTTTTCCCCCCCATACCCTTTGTACATATCTATATACTTCACCATATTTGTAAATTAATAATATTTAAATGAGGTTAGAGCGCCCGCGCTCTACCACTGAAATACATAAAACAAGCGCATAAGCGCTAGCGCTTTTAAATTTATATATTTGGCACGTGATTCGTCTAGTTGGTTAGGACCCATTTAACGTTGTGATTGTAATAACTCAAATCCTTTTAGAGCGTCAGAGACCACAGATTCATCAGATTAGAGCAGTAAAATAAACATAAATTATTATTAGTTATTGCACAATAATCGCACGACCCATAAACAGGTTATATATGTTCAATACATGAACAGATCCCATATATTTATTACATGAACGCATCCTATATATTCATTACACGAACGCATCCCATATATTTAATACACGAACCGATCCCATATATTTATGTATTAAAAAATACTGAACATTCAGAAGGTTGAATGTTCTTTATTGTAATATTTCATAAATAGCCATCAGAGAGGATATATTAATTTTGATATTTTATATTTAATTATATATTTGTTTGCCATCAGTATGGGTCATAAAGTTATGTCAATAATAACTGAAATAATGAATTTTAAAGCCAACAGAAGGATCACTCGGGTTACATACTGTAACTCTCCTTAAACCATCCCGATGGGAAGTTCAAGATAATGGAAAAATAGAGATAATTTTTGAAGCCATCAGAAAGATCATTCACTCGATCTAACACCTATCCCTTAAACAACTCCGTAGAGCAGTTTAAGTAATGTGGTATCCTTCTCCCGTCTTTTATATTCTTCGGATATGGAAAAATATAAAGAGAGAAGAGATAGTCAGTAGCTCCTCACCCGCTACCAACGGTGAGCTCCGTCCATAGGATATGAGCCCCCCCCCGTAGGGTTAGGGTATGTAATTTATAGTGCGCCTGTGCCCTTGAGCACAGGTTATTTATAATATGTTTTATAAACACCAGTCATTGCTCTTAAAGAGAATGGGGCAAATAATAAATGAGGACCGTAGTCCAAGATAAGGCACGTGTGCCCGGGTATAATACTAGGACCTAAGTCCAAACTTTATTTCAGCCGTAGCTGTTGAGTTGGCGTTAGCCATAATTGTTTTGATGAGGCTTAAAGCCTTTTATTGTGATGAGGCCCAAAGCCATTGTTGATATAAATCAACCAATTCTTATAATAAGACAGTGCATCTTGCCAATAGCAAGCATTTCAAGCGGTACGTTCCGCGTTCGTTGTCACCACGTGTAGTGGAAAACACAATAGCACGAAGCTAAAACTGTACATGACTCCTCGGATATCACATAACAGTAAATTGTTGTAATCGTTGGCACCACGCGTAGTGGCACATATATTGTAGGTTTGCATATGACTCCGTAGAGATCACATAATAGCAGGTTTTGTATTCGTTGATACCACACGTAATGGCATAAATTGTAGGTTTGCACATGACTCCTCAGAGATCACATAACAGCAAGTTTTATTTCGTACCACACGTGGTGGCAAATAATATATTTTGTAATTCATTACTCCGTAGAGCGTTAGCGTTATATTTTTATATTTCAATCATTTGCATTTATAGTGCAAGCACTATTGTGTTAAATAGTTATATTTATAATAAAATGTGTCGACGCACGCTTGCGTTGAATTCTTTTGGCTTAAGCACCATCGGCATACAAGAATTAGTTATTTATTTGTTACATGTAGCAAGCTACGTAAGATAGAGATATAGCACAGGCAACACTTTCTAAAGCTAGTCGGCAATCTTGTTAGTAAAGACCCGACCAGCGGCCCTATGACATGCTATAATGTCGTAAACATTCGTGGTATCACTGACACTAAGCTATGGGGAAGCCCTCAGAAGGACTATCACACGTCACATGTAGGTTTTACCCCGCACGCTCCATGCAAAACTATGAACAAAGTCCACAGTTCGGTTCCATCACTGCTATGACATCGCTTCGGCTAGTAAACTAGACTCCACAACATCTAGCAACATTCGGTCGTGATTACGGCTCTACTGAAAGACAACAGACATCGTTTCCAACGCCAGATCATCAATCAGTAACATTTAAGAAACCACATTGTACCAGCACTACTTCTGGAGTCCTAGGCGTCCAAAGATCAAACAAGGCTACACAGTAGAGATCGGAGATCAATACCGGCCTAAAATTCAATCCGTATCACCCAAAACTCACTAAAGTAACTCTAGCTGCTCTGTATCAAGACGGAAGACCATCATGATATTCACAGCCTGGAGCAGACCGAGGTGAGGCTCGCTACAACGACCGAAATCATTGCAGGCCTGAAACCATCAATCCGACACCAGTACTCACCAGAGTCTAATTCGGTACAGTGCCCAGCACCACTCAGCGAAGTCACCCTCACCAAGTTATATTCAGGCACTATAAAGCGTTCGGGAATAATAATAAACTTGTAACATGTAATAAAATATTACATTAATTTTTTGTGAGATAAAAGACCGAAGTCTCTCACAACACCGTTTAGGCAAGCCGAAGCTTTAAATATATGCTAGGGATCATGGCGCTACCCTGTACCTGGTACGGGGAAACGTTAGCCTTCGCCTTTCAGCCGCTCGGCCGCAGCGCTCCCGGCAACGTCCGCCAGACATCCACCCACGTCTATTTCCCGCGACTGTCGTGACGTTCGGTCGCAATGGAAAATTTTAGTATGGAAAAATGAAAATGTATGGGAAAAATTTTGAAAAAATATTTTCATGAAAAATTTACAGATATGTAACGGGTATCGAAAACCAATTCTGAAAACCCATATAACATGACAAACAAATATTTTATATATATACATTTGTTAACATACTATCGCTTCAGTACATAACTCTACCAATATGTATGTAAGGTTGGAACCGTCACAACACGTTGTCTATAACATCAGGAAATCCACGACATAATCGCAAAGCGATTGTGCAAATCCTACATGTATCATGGTATCAAAACTAGTCCACTTTCATCATCATCATCATCGTCCTACCCTTATCCCACTCTAAGTGGGGTCGGCACAACATGTTACAAACATGTTGTCACATGATTTGGCTACGTATTTTACGACCGGCCGCCTGCCTGACGTCAACTTACCTTAGTCGTATTTTACGACACCTCGGTAAGAAATGAGGGTGGTCTATTCTACTCAGCCGGATACCACGAAAACTAGTCCACTATATTTTATTTATTCATTATATTATAACATTGAGCATTATGTATTATTATATGTCCTACCGCGGAATATAGAAAATTATTTTAAGTATCACTTTTGAACTAAATCTGGTTCACCTAGATTCCCTAAATAAAAATGTCATATTTAAAGGGGGTATCTCTATACCGCAAATTTTTTCCTTAACGGATATGAGACCATTTTATCTCAAAACGTGCAGAAAATGCTTCCGTAAAAGCTAACAAAATAGCCTTTATTTATTTTACACCTGATTATCTCTTAACGGCTCAATGATTCAAACCACCGTGAAATCTCTTTTCAAGCATGTTGCTCACACTTCCGGAAAAGTGTTAATAGTAGCTTGTCTTATTTGAATCTAAGCTTTTTCGATAGTGAGGCTATGATGTACTCTGAATATAAAATGCTTCTGATATTATTTGACTAAGAGAGTAATTCATTCGAGAATTTAGTATTATTGCTTATTCATGTTTTAAACGTGAAAATGTTTAATGACTTGCCCGCTGGTGCAGTGGGTAGTGACCCTGCCTTCAGCTCCGTGGGTCGCGGGTTCGATTTCCACCGAGTTGGTTTTGTTGGTTCTTCGAGCCTGGGAGTATATTTGTATTTAAATATGTATTTAAAATTATATGTGTAATATATTTACCAGTTATCCGTCACTCATAACACAAGTATTAAGTTACTTTGAGGACGGACGACCGTGTGTGTAAGTGTACATTATATTTATTTATATTTATATTTAATTCTATTTTCACGAATGTGGCGATCAATCGATTTGATTTTTGAAAGAAAGAAAAACTTTATTTATGGCGTACATTAAATGATACAAAAAAAAAATTATTGTCACTCACTCACTTGGCCTTGGTTCGAATTTGAAACTCCAACACCGATTTTCAGTGGCCGTCATTTTGTGACTCACTGCCGTTAGCAATAGCTTTTTAGTATTTTTATTTTGAATTTCTGGTATTTAACCCAGAAGAAGTACGACTTCTACGACAGAAACAAATTTTCATATAAAAAAATGAGTTAAATTATAAATACATATTGACAATGATAATGACACTAATTATGGGATTATAAATTGATCACTCGAGTTTGCAGTCCGAATTTCAACTTCTAGTAAGATTTTTTTTAGTTTGGCATTGTATTTATCGATGAAGTATTACTTAAATAATATTTAAATAATTAAATTGTATTTAAAAGACGTGATATCATTCTGTGATTCG
This sequence comes from Morpho deidamia, assembly GCA_947086505.1. Lineage (NCBI taxonomy): Eukaryota > Metazoa > Arthropoda > Insecta > Lepidoptera > Nymphalidae > Morpho > Morpho deidamia. The sequence goes on along the minus strand of CAMTZC010000007.1, from coordinate 7,302,611 downwards.
ATATCACAGATCTTCTTTGCCATTTAGAAAACGCAATTGCATCGCGGTTGAATATTTTGTTTATACGAGAATATTACATGCTAGATTAGTTTTCTAGAAAGTATGGCAAACTTTTAAACGTTTTCACTCAATTAAAAAAGAAACATTATTTTTTTATATTTGAAACAACTTCTTTCGGCCAATAAAAAGAAAACTGAGTACAAACTTTATAGCGCTATAAAATTTCAAATATCGCAGGCAAACAGAAAACATTACCCTATAAAGTAAATGGACTACAATAAGAATGATTGCGGAACTTTGTACCAAATTATTACTTAAACGGTTTCAAAATTTTGTATAATATTAGACACAGAAATATTTAAGACGTATCTTACTTTACGTTTAAAATTGAACGAGAAGTTAAATAATTGCGATTCGAATGAAGATTAGTATTTTACAAATAGCAATTATGTCAACTAGAGATCTACGAGTATTACTTGCTTCATTATATATAATTGATCCTTGACGATTCAAAAATGCTTACTTCAATAAAGATTTTTTTGATTAGATATGTTAAACAATGATAAGGCATTAGTAAGCAATCAATTATATAACATTAACAAGCAAGCAAGTCTCCAGTTGAGAACCAGAATGATATAAATTCTATAAACTAAACACAAATTACTAAGCTGTGATAGCCTAGCGGTGAGACCGTGCGACTTTCTAGAGGCGACATGGGTTCAAACCCCGGGCAGGCACCAATGAGTTTTTCTAGTAAAACTTATGTGTTTAATTATTATATAATTGCAATTTATCATACGTTTTTCGGTGAAGGAAAACATCGTAAGGATACCTGCATATCTCTAGAGTATTTTAGGGATATGTGTAACCTACCAATCCGCATTGGAGCAGCGTGGTAGGTCTTAGCTCCAATCCTTCTCTCCAGAAACGGCGAGAGGAGGCCGTAGCCCAGTAGTGGGCATAGTAACAGGCCGTTACTTTATTACTTTTTTTAAAACACAAATTTCTAATAAATACTGCCACTCTTACCGCAAAATGTCTTGAATAAAAAAAGGATTGCTTTCAATTCAGCGACCTTATTATCATAACGTTAAAACAATTTGATAAAAAAAGAAGAAGTAATAAACGTTGCACAGCACTCATAATTTTAATAGACTTGTGAATAATAATTTCGTAGGATTAGAAAACTCGTCAGTAATAAATTTCGTAGACTATCTAACCTTGGCCCGCTTAGGAATACGAAAATCCTTTTCGAGAGGTATTTAGGGCATTATTGAAGTTTTAATTAATGGATCATCGTTTTGTATAAAAGATATTTAAAATAACAACCAAAGGAGGAGCGAACTTTGTAAGGCAGTGAAGTGAAATTAATCAGAATTACACGAACCTAAATTTTAACTCTTCTCCAAAATTCGTAATCGATTATAACATAATATATATTTCATAAAATAATAAAATATACCATCCTCATTACTTACCGAGGTGTCGTAAAAGGCAACTAAGGTAAGTTGACCCACCGTGTGGTATCCGGTTCGGTAAAATAGACCACCCTCTTTCTTACCGAGGGGTCGTAAAAGGTAACTAAGGAAAGTTGACGTCAGGCAGGCGGCGACGTAAAATCCGTAGCCAAATCGTGTGACAACATGTTTGTAACATGTTGTGCCGACCCCACTTAGAGTGGGATAAGGGCAGGAAGATGATATATTTCATAAAAATCTGTTCATGTTTAAATAAGTTATTGGCGGTATTAAATTCTTTTTTTGCGAAAATAAAAGCTGTGAAAACAACTAAAAAGAAATTCACTGACAATAATAGCTAAGCTACTGGTGATTAGAGTGAGGGAACAGAACCAAGAACTTCGTTACAGTAAGTGCCGACCTAAACAATATTGCCTCCAAAATCCTATCCTTCATCGTATAATTAAACAAGAACCTTTTGTCGTGAGGGTCAAAACTCTTGGGCTGTTGACCGAATTTAACTACGTACAACATAAAACATAGAAAACGAAAGCCTTGACTGCCTATTACTTTTATTTTATTAGTCGGTTAAAGTAAAACCATTAAAAATAAATCCTAGTAAAGATCAACTGTTAAATTTAACATCGATAACGCCCGTTGTCAACATTTACAGGTGTTTCGTATTATTCCATATTTTAATATATTATTGATTTATTTCAAAAGATTTTTGAAGCGAAATCTTCTTTAGCAGCGTTGTGCAATTTTTGTGATGAGTAAAAAATGTTAAACTCGCGTCAGGACAAGTCACCTAATCGAGAATTCGTAAGAAGGATGGAGAGTAGACCGCCAATGCAGCGTAGGAGAGGAAGTGTCCCCTCTCTTTCTACCGTGTGGCGAAAATGTATGGCATGTGCCTATTGTTTTGTTAAGACGGAGCAGGGTGCAAAATTATTCCCTAACCATTTAAAAATATCAAAAATGACAATATTCAAGTTTTCACTTCTGTTGGCACTCTTGCGGTGCAAGCCGTTGTTTTTTTAGCTTTCAACATAGTCTGCAGCTAGAGCAAAGAGCACAAAAGACACCTGAAAACAGGTTTCAGTTAAAATAAAATCAAAAGCACAGAATGAAAATTCCTTAAGCATGGCTTTTAATTGACATTTACCATTTATAACAATTTCCACCCTTGTCTATCGGAGAAGCTATGAAACAATATAAGTTATAAATAAAGTCAATGATTAAGCCACTTGTGACGCTAACAACTTGCGGCTAAGAAACTTTAGCAATTTAGCTAGGATTTAATAAAGACCCATTTACATTTGTTCGTTTGACGTCGTCGCTTCATTATTCATCTAAAACCTCATCACAAACTTTTATATTACAAATTACAATGTATTAAAATTTATTATTTACAAATATTTATTATCACGTTACACGGTATCTTACAGTTAAAATAAAAAAAATCAATTCGCAATATAATCTCACGTAGCTCAAACCAGCATCTTAGTATTGCTCTTAGGCGATGTATTATCGTCGTACCATGTATTTATATACACAAATTATGAAAAGGCCAGTAATCTGCGATACGTGCCCTACTCTAGTAGACGAATTCAAACGAGTTTGTGGAAATCTTTGACGGAATAATGGTTGTCTCGAGGAGGACCTTGGACCTTGATATTATCACAGCAACACTAAGAAAATTAATTTGGTAAAATTTCTAAATATTTCATAAGTTCATATAATAAATTTAAAAAAACAATTGCAAGCAAATACATAGGATTATAGTTGACTCACCTGAGGATATAGGTATACTTACTTTAGCTTCAAAGTATATTTTTAGCAATTTAAAAACGCTGTTAAAAGGAAGCTCATAAAAAAAAATCGTACTATACTATTGAGGATTATATAGATGATAAAAATGCGTAGATATATAGATGAATATAATAAATAGACAAAGTTAAGCTTGCGGCTCCTGCTTTGCGCCTAACAAAAGTACGTAAATCGTTTATGGGTTTGGGTATAAGATTCAATAATAAAATTCCGCAATCAATTTTGGCCTTGCCATTACAGCAGTTTAAAAATATTGTTAAAAAGAGGCTGATACAGAAAGCCTACTATACTGTTGAGGATTATTTAGATGATAAGAACGTGTGGATATAGCTGTACTTCTACCCTGTACAAGATAGTAATGACCAAATGTAAGTAGTTATGATAATTATATTTGAAAAGGGCAACCACCGAGTTTCTTGCTGTCTCTTCCCGGTAGGAACAGTTTTCCGAACAAGTTGACGATTCAAAAACACTTGTTTACAAGTTTACTTGAATAAAGAATATTTTGAATTTAAATTCTATAATATGTATGAATCAAATGAGGGTACAAAAAGAAAAAGATAATTGTAGAAGTCGGAAACGACAAACTCTGCTATACTTATCGCAAAAATCCCGTATGATTTGATTTAATAATAATATCACATTTCTTCATCTATTTAATAGGCATATAAATGTAAAGTTAATTAAAATAAGCATCTATCTATCTAATTCGGGGACGCCTGCCTTAGCAGTGCGGGTGGTCAGGTCCTATGTCGGACTATTCCACCCATTTCCCCATAAAATAAACATAGTATACACAATAATATTGAATCAGGTTTGCGTAAAAGGGACCTTTGTAAATACGTATATGTGGGCGCTGTCATATAGCGCCATCTAGCAACGATTCTAAATTTCAAATAGTAAATTTCAGTTGCGACATCTATCGAACATAAAAGCTACTAACCTGATGAATTTAGAGATTTATATAAGTTTTTATAAATATTTAAGATTAATTGTTATGTAAAGAATATAACATTTGAATTGTTTAATTAATTTAGGATTAATTAAGCAATTATAATATTTATATATGCTTTTCACAGGTTCTTATTTATAGAATTTTGGTCATAATATTTCTCATATATAAAATTACATTGTTTTTCACTAATTATTATATATAGCAAATTCTATAAATATTAATTAAATAAATTATCAGTTATTGTATTTGTAAAGATTAGGTTTATTTGAAATTAGTATTATTTTGATAATATTAATAACTATCTTTCACTAGGTAAAATAATTTATTGCTTTACATAAATTTGTTTAAAAATAATATTTCTTTATATTAAAGCTATTTAAGACTGTACTTGTAAGACTGGAAATGTTTCCATTAATGCTATAATAAATAATTTAACATTTGACTACACATTTCCCTCTGCTTATAAAGTTTTATATTAAATAAAATATTTAAAATATCACAAACTATGTGATAAGATTGTAATAAAAGTAAGAGTGTTTAAATTGGAAAAGCGACTGTATTTGTAATTTATAACTGTTCAAAATAAATATATTGAGAAAATGGTAACTAAATCGATTGTAAATAGGAGGGATTATTGTTACAATGGCGGGGACATTTTGTTGTATTACTGCTGTGTTGTAAGGTAGTTTCAAGTTTAAAAATTATAATAAAAGTGATTTGCGTTAAAATCATTGTGACTTTTATTCAATATTGTGATGTGACGAAGTTAATATGGAGAGACAGCCTAGCCACGCGCCGACAGCAGCGGTGGGATCACCAACCGGTGATCCGGTACCACACCCTCCAGATCCAACGTTCACCATGGAACAGGTTATGAGCCTTGTTAATAATATTACTAAGCAAGCAGCGGTCAGTGCTGTTACTACCGCCCTTTCTTCTGTGGATTTACCGTCTCGATATCGATACGATTTTTATTTGCCCCCGTTTGATCCAGATGAACGATCTCATGACATAAGATGTTGGTGTTCTCATGTAGATGAGATAATTTCAAAATGCAATATTCCATTGCATGAAGCCCGTACGAAGGCGATATTACAATTAAAAGGAAGAGCAAAAAAATGGGCAGACACGTGGTCTCTTAGCTCTACCACGTGGGATCAAATTAAAACCGAATTAATCCAAACTTTTGCCAGGGAATTCCGATATGCTGATGATGTTCAAAAATGGAGAGCATACACTTCAGAGCAAGCCACTACTTATGCGGAGTACGCCACTACAGCGTGGACTCTGTTCAAAAGGGTCAGGCCAGAGGCTTCAGATGCAGAAATGGTAGACGCATTAATCACAGGTATTTACCCTGAGTTCGTACGATCTGAGTTATTGCGAAATACGCCTGATTCTTTCCCCAAGTTAATATCAGTTCTTAAAACTTTTCGTAAACGGAAAATAGAAGCCCCTAAAACAGAAAGATCAGATAATAAAAAATCTTGTTTCATCGAGCCCGGTTCTTCTAAGAGGGAGGTCATTACTTGTTTTACTTGTAATAAGCCTGGACATCGTTCTCGCGATTGTAAATATAGGTCACAGCCAACTTCTAGTACCTCGGTGTCACATGTTCATTCCCCTAATACAAAAAATTCACATCCCCTGGGAAGAACAGGTGGCAGTATAATTAAGTGTAATTATTGTCACCTAAGAGGGCATCTTGAAAAAAATTGTTTCCGGCGGCAAAATGATGAACGAATAAAAACTCAAAATAAAAGCATCAATTGTTGCAGTCCTTTTAATTCAGATCGTAGCATGATCACTGTCAAAATAGGCCCTAAAAATTATTCTTGCTTATTTGACACCGGTGCAGATTGTTCATTAGTTAAGGAAAGTATTGCTCTCTCTATGCCTGGAAAACGAAAAAATGTTGATATTTCTTTTTCCGGAATTGGCGAGTCACCTGTCATTTCAAATCTGAGTATAACCACTTTAGTAACCATAGACAATACACCTATTGAACTAGAATTTTACGTTGTTAGAGATTCGCAAATACAATTTGACTTACTTATTGGTTTTGACTTATTAAAAGTTCCAGGTCTTAGTGTTACAATCAACAAAAATAGATTATCAATTACGCGGGATTTTTTGATTAATGAATGTACAGTAAATGACGATCCAACATTTAATCTTGATACCGATATTACTAATGAAAATGAAATCCAAATGTTAAAAATTATCCTAAAAAAATTTAAAGATAATTTTACTACAGGAAATCGAGTTTCTAAAATTACTACTGGAGAATTAGAGATCCGTTTGAAAAATTCAGATAAGATAGTTCAACGACGTCCCTATCGATTATCTCCATTAGAGCGCGATAAAGTTAAAAATATAATCCAAGATTTGAAAAATAACGGCATCATTCGTGACAGTTCATCCCCCTTCAGCAGCCCTATTCTATTAGTAAAAAAAAAAGATGGATCGGATAGACTATGTGTAGATTACCGTGAATTAAATGCGAATACCCACAGAGATCACTTTCCTTTGCCTTTAATCGCTGACCAAATTGATAAACTCGGAAAAGCACGATATTTTACTCGTTTAGACATGGCCGCTGGTTTTCATGGTATCCCGATATCTTCTAGCTCAATAGAGAAGACTGCTTTCGTGACTCCTGACGGGCAGTTTGAATATTTACGTATGCCTTTTGGTCTTTGCAATGCCCCGTCTGTCTATCAGCGGGCTATAAACAAAGCGTTGGGGGATTATAAAGATACTATTGCACTTGTTTATGTGGATGATATCCTCGTTATATCTGAATCAATTCCAGAGGGGCTACAAAATCTAAAAAATGTATTACACCGACTTACGGAGGCAGGTTTTTCACTTAATGTAACAAAATGTTCATTTCTCAAGACCCAAATTGAATATTTGGGAAATATCATAGAAAACGGAACAGTTAAACCAAGTCCAAATAAAATATTAGCTCTAACGAGATGTCCAATACCCAAAAATGCTAAACAAGTCCGTCAATTTAATGGGCTAGCCGGCTATTTTAGAAAATTCGTACCAAATTTTTCTACGAAAATGTCTCCATTATACGAGTTAACTAAAACTAATGTGCCTTTTAAATGGACTGAACGACACGAGTTAGCTAGACAGGAAATTATTGACTACCTTACCTCTTCCCCCATACTGACTATTTTTGACCCCAACTTAACGACTGAACTTCACACTGACGCTAGTTCAATCGGTTATGGTGCTGTTCTAATTCAGAGGGTACAACAAAACCCTTTGGTAATCGCCTATTTTAGCATGAGAACTACTGATTGCGAGAGTCGGTACCACTCTTACGAATTAGAAACCCTAGCAGTTGTTAAAGCTATTAAACACTTCAGACATTTCTTACATGGTAGGCCTTTTAAAGTGGTAACGGACTGCAATTCTTTAAAAGCATCTAGGAGTAAAAGTGAATTAACTCCTAGAGTCCATCGGTGGTGGGCATATTTACAAAATTTTGATTTTGATATAGAGTATCGTAAAGGCAATAAACTTTCGCACGCAGATTTTTTTAGTCGTAATCCTACAGAGGAGCTTAATACAAAACAAAAGAAAATCTTTCAATCAATAAGCGTGACTAAACCTCTGAAATTAATGGTTAATACAACGATAATTGATCATAATTGGCTACTTATTGAACAAAAACGTGACCCTAATTTAGTTAAAATTGTAGAAGGATTAAAAGGCGATACGATTCCTAAATCAATTGCGGATACATACATAATATTGCAGGATAAATTGTTAAGGCGGAAAGTGCAAATAGATAATAAAACTCATAAACTCGTTATTGTCCCTCGTAATTATAGATGGAACCTAATAAGTCACTATCATGACACCCTCCAACATTTTAGTTGGGAAAAAGTCCTTCAAAAAATAAGAGAACAATATTGGTTTCCCAATATGTCACAATTAGTTAGGAAATTTGTAGAAAATTGCGTTTCTTGTCGAGTACGAAAAGGTTTTTCTGGTGCCCGGCAAGTTACTTTGCATCCCATAGATAAAATCGCCATTCCTTTTCATACTGTCCACGGTGACATAACTGGTCGAATGAATGGTAAACGTAATGAAACAGAATATGCGTTTGTTTTTATTGATGCATTTACGAAATATGTTCATATGATTTACACTAACGATAGAACAACCGAAACTGCGATCAAATGCTTTCAAAATTTAATTACCATTTTCGGAACACCATCACGTTTTATAACTGATCAAGATAAAAGTATGACATCTGCAGATTTTAAAATATTTTGTAATAAATATAATATTCAGCACCACGTAGTGGCCAAAGGTGCTAGCAGGGCCAATGGACAAATCGAACGTATTATGAAAATAATCAAAGACCATATGTCTATTGTTGAAATTAACAAACCTTGGCATTCTGCTATTAACGAGTTACAACTCGCAATTAATTGTACAGTGTCTAAAAGTACAGGCAAAAGCCCTATGGAAATTTTATTTGGAAAAAAATGCTCACCACCCGGTCTAAAGCTTATACAAATTGATGATGATGAATCAATTGATGATCTCGAGTCATTGCGTTCTAAATGTAAAATAAGGATGGACGAGCGATCTCTTCAGGATAAAGCTAGATTTGATAAAGGGAAAGCAAAAATTGATCACTTCAAACCTGGTGATTTTGTGTTATTTCGGCGTCACGAACGTCACACAACTAAATTAGGACCAAAATTTGAGGGTCCTATGGAAGTCAAAGAGGTTTTACCTAACGATAGATATAAAATCAAACATGTTAATCTCCGCGGTAGTTCTGAAAAAATTGCCAGTCATGATTCCCTAAGAGCTGCCCCTTTATCTCTAGCAGATCCTTTTGATAATGATTTGGGCGATGAATCGGCCGTGTCGGCGAATAGTATTAGCTCAGACGTACCTTCATCTGAGTGACCTGTTTTAAAAGTTCCTAGCTCTTGTGTTGATTTACATCAATATTTGTGAAGTGTTTTTTTTTTTTCTGTAATTATAATATTATAATTGTGATACCTTATCCAACTATCCTTCCTTAAAACGCCGTTTGGCCAACGCGCGTTTCCTTTTCCCGGTCTTGAAGGCTAGATCCCAGTATGGGTGCGCCCTATATGATGGCTAGATCCCTGTGTGGGTGCGCCTTATGTGACGGCTAGATCCCTGTGTGGGTGCGCCTTATGTGACGGCTAGATCCCTGTATGGGTGCGCCTTATGTGACGGCTAGATCCCTGTGTGGGTGCGCCTTATGTGACGGCTAGATCCCTGTGTGGGTGCGCCTTATGTGACGGCTAGATCCCTGTGTGGGTGCGCCTTGTGTGTTGGCTAGATCCCGTATGGGTGATGCCTTTTGATTAGCTAGTTCCCAATAAGGGTTGATGCCTTGTGCGCTCATCCCAGGGTGATGCCAATTGAATTTGTGGCGTAAAAAAAAATAAATAAATAAATAAATAAATAAAAAAAAAAATAATAATAAATAATAAAAAGGGAAACATGGAATTATCATATTAACCAACGAGGCTAGACGAATGAATGTCTGATAATACTATTACTAAATGATTTTGATTTGACTTTGATATTGTCCTAGTAGAATTAAGTAGTAGAATTAAACAGTAGAATTAAGTAGTAGTATTAAGTAGATTAATAAAATAATCAATGGGACGTGTTAGACGATTTTGATATTGATATAAAATGATTATAATTTTCTTAGAGATTTGTTTCACTTTGCTTCTGATGTTTATTGTAAAATTTAATATATAAGGTATTAAATATTTCATAAAGGTAAATTGTATTTCTTTTTTATTTGTGATATGTTCTTCAACAATAACACCTGAGGCAAGCGCAGAGAGCGCGCTTGAGTCAGTATGGCCGTGTGGGCGCTGTCATATAGCGCCATCTAGCAACGATTCTAAATTTCAAATAGTAAATTTCAGTTGCGACATCTATCGAACATAAAAGCTACTAACCTGATGAATTTAGAGATTTATATAAGTTTTTATAAATATTTAAGATTAATTGTTATGTAAAGAATATAACATTTGAATTGTTTAATTAATTTAGGATTAATTAAGCAATTATAATATTTATATATGCTTTTCACAGATTCTTATTTATAGAATTTTGGTCATAATATTTCTCATATATAAAATTACATTGTTTTTCACTAATTATTATATATAGCAAATTCTATAAATATTAATTAAATAAATTATCAGTTATTGTATTTGTAAAGATTAGGTTTATTTGAAATTAGTATTATTTTGATAATATTAATAACTATCTTTCACTAGGTAAAATAATTTATTGCTTTACATAAATTTGTTTAAAAATAATATTTCTTTATATTAAAGCTATTTAAGACTGTACTTGTAAGACTGGAAATGTTTCCATTAATGCTATAATAAATAATTTAACATTTGACTACACATTTCCCTCTGCTTATAAAGTTTTATATTAAATAAAATATTTAAAATATCACAAACTATGTGATAAGATTGTAATAAAAGTAAGAGTGTTTAAATTGGAAAAGCGACTGTATTTGTAATTTATAACTGTTCAAAATAAATATATTGAGAAAATGGTAACTAAATCGATTGTAAATAGGAGGGATTATTGTTACAATGGCGGGGACATTTTGTTGTATTACTGCTGTGTTGTAAGGTAGTTTCAAGTTTAAAAATTATAATAAAAGTGATTTGCGTTAAAATCATTGTGACTTTTATTCAATATTGTGATGTGACGAAGTTAATATGGAGAGACAGCCTAGCCACGCGCCGACATATACGTTTCATTACAAGCTAAGTGGAGTGAATACCACTGACAAGAGTAATATGGCCAGTTCGTAGCTGTCGTTATGACCCTGTAAATCACTAACATACTTGACCCGAACCTTACCAATAGTGTCGGAACATTAAAGGATTGATTTATATTGGAAGTTGGAAAATTGTCGCCATCTGTTGCTTGTGTGTTGCGAATAAAGACCAATCAATATTGCTTTACCGCAACAGTATGTAACAATACTTTTTATCACATAAAAATGAAGTCACTGGCTATCCGTAGAACTATACTTGACATGAAATTTCTCCACAAAATATTCAATGGAAAAAAAATAGATGCTTCTGAACTATTAGGTAGATTTAATATTAACGTACCTCGAAATCCTCCTCGCATTCCATATCCGTTCTTTAAGACCAAGTTTTCTAGAACGAAACTAGGGCAGAATACTCCAATATCACGTATCTTGCGCATATACAATATCTGCACAAAGGACACATTATCGCCGGATATTGGCGGCGATGGGCTTTCATCGTTCATGAAAAAATGTTCCAAAATTTTAATTTGATAGTTATAATAGTTGAGCCTTAATGTTGTTGTTTTCTCCTTTTTTTCTATGTTCATTATTCTCTAGTGTTTATTTTTAGGTTTTTAATTTGTGACTTTGTGACTAAGAATGATGTGTTCTTCTATAATTGGTACTTCATACTTAATTTAAAACTATATGGGATATATGTGTGATGATTTATCGTGTAATGCTGTTGAAGATCCGAATAAATAAATAAATAAATAAATAATAAAAGGATATATCTTTTATTCGTAGAAGTATTTTGTAGCATGATTGACACACACCGGTGACTGTGACAAAGCAGTTTAATGTACTAAGCAAATATAAGAACACAAAAGTAAAAAATTATTTTCCTATAATCCGCGATACAGTAAATAGAAAATATATATAGTGTTAAATGTATAGTGGACTATCCGTTTATTTTCATACCCGATACGTGCATGATTCGTAAAAACACATGCACAAACCTCCACCACTTCCACCACAATACACAAACACTACACACGTTCACTATCACAAACTCAACAATCGTTTCGCCCCGCAACCGAAGCATCATCAGAAGATAGACTCCACGATAAAATCGCAAAGTTTTGCGAGACGATTGTTGAGTTTGTGATAGTAAACGCGTGTAGTGCTTGTGTATTTTGGTGGAAGTGGTGGAGATTTGTGCATGTGTTTTTACGAATCCTGCACGTATCGGGTATGAAAATAAACGTAACGTATAAAATAAATTTAGCAAAATAATTTTATTATTACTTTTGTATTATGGATCTCCGCAAAGTAACGCCTAATTCTATAAATAAATATAAGGATGTCATCGAACGCAGCGATACTAACCCCGCGTCATTGGTTTTTGCATTTGTAACATCAAACTCTAACATTAGTATTGAACTGTAGTTTTTAACTACGTTCTCGTGAACCGAAATATTTAAATCGCGTTTGTGGTGTTGTTGGTACTGAAAGTGTGAATATGCAAGGTTTACTGCGGAGTAAGCTAGTTTCTCTCGTTCTCATAATTGTTTGAACACAAACCTTCATTGGTTCGAGTTAACAGTTTATGTAAAACAATCATTTAAGAATAATTATTGAAATTATTTTTCGGTTTTCCAAGGTATTATAGAGAGAAGAATAGGATGATTAACGCAATATTCTGATGCAAATTGAGAGGTTTGACAAAAATCCCAGGAATTATGATTTGTAAAAATCAATTAAGCGTATGGCGTATAGTTTTTATAGAAAACTCACATATTCCTACTAGGTATTTGAATCTGAGCAAACTTAAGCTCACACTGTACACCAATCACAACATTTTATACAAAAGCGAATAGAAATATGAACTAACTAGCAATGCCCCGCGGTTTCACCCGCGTCCATACCGATCTCGTGGTAGAAAGTCTACGAAGTCGGACTATAGATTTATTTGTAGATTATTTAATTATAAAAAATGTTTATCATTAGTAATTTGTAATAAGATAACTAGGTGACTAACTCACCAAATGCAGGCCCTGCTATAACAGTCGCTACAATGAATTTGTTATGGCATTATTTTCTTTCGATTTATATTCTTACATTCGTGATATCGTTTCATTGGGATGTCGGATTTTAACAATTAAAAAGTATTTGACAGGTATTGAAACAGTTTTTAATAAAATATCGTTTAGTGGGATAAGGATTATCTTAAGGATTAAGGATTAAGGATCTCCGTATTAATATACGGAGATGTAAATATTATGGTTTGATTATTGTTGCCACTTTTATCAACTTTTACAATGTAGAAAGTAGTTATACTGGCAAAACTATAATAGTTAGACATATGGTATCACGGACTTGATATTAATACGTTTTATAATAATGTAGAACATCTTTTTGTTCTATCATCAATAGTTTCCTCAGCGCACGCGATGAAAGATTTTTAAGTCTAAATTTTTCACACGTTATTACAATTTTATTAGGGATCCACATTTTTTTGAAAATGTAATATAGCCTATATCGCTCAGTAAAGAAGCGGCTTTCCAATGGTGAAAGAATTTTTGAAATCGGTCTAGTAGTTTTTTGCGTGAAAATATTACAAACACACACACAAACGCACAAATACAAAACACAAACATACAAATCTTTCCTCTGTATAACATTAGTAAAGATACGTGTTTAAAATAATAACCAACACTTCTATGCAATGTTACTTTGTTATGAAAAGCAATTCAGGTTTTATTTAATTAAAAGCAAAGTTCAAAAGTAAAAATCTAGTTCAAGTATGTCAGCTATACAAAAACAAGAGTGAAAATTTTTATTTCATTAAAAGCAATGTCCTATTTACTTTTAAATTAAAATAGCGCATGTTTATAAAAGATTTGAGTTATTTGAATAATAAAGCGTTACACATGTATTTAAATATTAGAACGAGGCGTGGTACAAAATACCTTTTACCCTGATAAAGTCAAATACTTCAGAAGTAGCACATTGTAAAGGTATTTTATGTTGGTCGTGAATTTCAAAAGTACAAAATGAACGTTAATATATAAAATCTCATTATATTTGTTGTCTGCGTTTATTAATATACGAAGTTAAAGTATTATTTTCATTATATTCACAGAATATAAATATTAAATACCCTTATTAGTTTGCTTTCTTCTCATTTATATCCTATAACGTGTCAGCTAAGCATGTTATTAATAAATATTATTTTGGTAAAAACTGGAACACAATTCAAATTTTACTCTTCTCACAAGTTCATTTAACGCTTACTTCTACATAAACACTCACATCGATCTACCAAATTAACAAAATATATTTTATTTAATTTATTTATGCGATTAAACAATAATAGATATGTAGGTAAAAATATGACTATTTAAAAGATATTATCAGATGTTAGTGTCAATAATTGAAACTGCCGGCTTAACGTTTTCTTTTAATGCTAAAAAAGACTACAATGTAGTGGGGTAGTACCGACCTGTTACGGTTATCACTTTTGGATCTCTCGACAGATCACTGCTTCAAAAAATTGAATCATCTCTCACTAGCTTTCGCGTTTAGGATGCGACACGATCTATCCATTATTTTCTTAAATTAAATCTTATTAAAAAAAATCCGACTGTTTAGAATAAACCACCCTCATTTCTTATCGAGTTGTCATAAAAGGTGACTAAGGTAAGTTAACGTCAGGTAGGCGGCCGGTCGTGAAATAACTAGCCAAAACATCAACAACATGTTTAAAACATGTGCCGAGTGCCGACCCCACTTTGAGTGGGCTAAGAGCAGGAGAATGATGATATATTTATTTGTATCTTTCGATGATATCGTTATCTTTAACATTATTTTTCTCTTGTGCTCGCTGTCATTATAAAATAACATACCCGCACTAACTTATTATTAGATACTATATTATTAGATATAAGAATACTTTGTTTTGATTTGGTTTATTTTATGTATTTAATTATTTAAGGTAATAATTTATGTGTATTAAGTTAAGTAATACTTTAGAGGAATGTGCAATATCCAGACAAGTCGGCAAGGCTTATGGATATGAAGAAAGTAAACTGTAATGATTTGTTTTGAAATAAATAAATTAAATAAATAAACCTATTTACGTTAAATTTATTTAAATGATATATGGAAATATAAATTTTGAAATCTGAAACTACGAAACATTTATATGAAAGATACCCATTCTCTGGTTATGACAACATACACTATTCTATCCGCTAAACAATTTTCGTAATTCCGGACGAGCTCTGAAGCATGACTAGAATAATAATCTTACAATATTCTTGTATCACGTAGTCGACACTCGTTGGAACCGAAACAGTAAAGTATAATCATTTTCTAGCAAACAAAACGATTACATTTATATTGTTTCATTAATCATAACAAAACATTTTGAAGTTTGAGGAAAACATTTACATTAATGTTTACTTTCTTTGCTTACATCGTTGTATTAATGGTTTTACTTTTCTCATTTTGTTGGGATTTAGATTAACTAATGATGGTATGAGATACAAATGAGAATGTAAAAGGGACTATTATTTCGTCTTGATACCGAATAATGAGAATTATGAATAACTGCTACTGTATTCAATCGTATATATTTGTGCTTATTTCCATATAAAATTAATTGTAATGTCAAATGTATACAAAATCACAAGCCATATAAATAATTTTTTCGTCACTTCGACTTCCGAAGGAATGTTTAAAAGTAGAGCATGAGATATATCAGTATAACAATTTTCGAAACCAAATTCACGAGTTCAAATTTTAGTTTTACTTAAGATATAATTAGATTCTGCCAGCAAATTCGGACGCTTAGAAGGTTCTACCCGAAGGAAAGTACCCTACTGCCCTCTCGAGCCTCACAAATATCTTCCTTCCAAAATCTGATCTGCAGGCCTACCATGAACTCTTATTGCGACTCAATTGAAGACGTAAACGACGACCGCGAACCGCTTTCTTTTCGTATCATGAAGTGTGAATTGTATTGGGGTCGTAATGTTTAAAAAGGACAACTTTATATGAACTATAGATAACTCTGTCTCTTTTACTCACATGTTCTTAGGACGAATTCCGAACGCTCATTCGGCAACCACTTAAAGTGTGCGTCTTTAAGACGTCATGGTATGAAAAAGCAAAACAATTTCGTTTACGTCTTCAATTGAGTCGCAATAAGAGTTCATGGGAGGCCTGCTGATGTAGATTTGCTATTGCTCATCGCAATGCTTTCTTTGCGCGATAACGTCATTTTCCATAGAAGCATTAGTGCGAATTGAAACAAAATGCAAAAATATATAGTAGCATAAAAACTAACATAATATGTGTATCTACTAAAACAACGTATAAATAAACTCTTTCTTGTAGTTCAACTGATAGATGATTGCTAATGTAGCGTTTTTCATGGAAAGTGGAAATCTTACAATGTTGAGCTAGTGGCGTTCAATGACTTTTGTGATCATATCAGTTCAAGTCATTTCGTTCAAAACTAGAGGTCGTTAATAGTAAAATGAAAACAACATTCAAAAAAATAACCTAATAATTTGTAATAACTCCGTGAAGTACGTACGAATCAACCGCGTATTAGCTCATATCGAGTTTGGTCAATAAGTTCTATAAATTTATTTCAAAAATTTACTCTTACATAACAAACGTGAATCACACTTTTGAATTTTTAACCACGAAGCAGAAAAAATAATAGGAGTTAGCGTCGTCTGACTGAGGGTGCGAAGTTGATAATATGATTTGTAGCTCAAAGGGGTTGTAAAATAAAGCGCCGGTTTCCATTTCATACTGTCGCTACGTTTATAACGTAATTTTTTAGTTGTCTGCATAGATTTTTATCATTTTAAAATTCATAGATCTATAGAAAAACATGAGTTTTTATGGAAAATATAAGAATCATTATATTAATCGATACAAATGCACATTCAAAATATTCTTTATTCTAGTAAACTTGTAAACAAGTGATTTTGAAACGTCAACTCTCTACTGCAGTTTCGAAAAGCTGTTGCTACCGTGAAGAGCCTGCAAGAAATTCGGCGGTCCTGTTTTGAAAATAATACTTATAATTAGTTACAGTTAGTCATTACTATCCTGTACAGAGTTGAATCATCATTCTCCAGCCCTTATCCCACTCTAAGTGGGGTCGGCACAACATGTTACAAATATGTTGTCAAATGATTTGGCTACGCATTTTACGACCGGCCGCCTGCCTGACGTCAACTTACGTTAGTCGCCTTTGACACCTCGGTAAAAAATGAGGGTGGTCTATTCTATGCAGCCGGATACCACACGGCATTTACCTTAGTCGCCTCTAACGACAACTCGGTAAGAAAGGAGGGTGGTGTATTCTATTCTGCCGGATACCACACGGCTACTTCTACAGAGTTGAATCAGAAACCGTATTCAAAATTTATGAAAGTCTTATGTGTTACGTTGTCAAATTATCAAAATACAACCACGCACACACAGGAACCATCTATCAGATATAAATTAAGCTTTCTAAAGAATACACGAAAGAATATACGGCAATTTTTAGTACGTTATATAGTACTACGTTACTATTGTTTACGATAGGTAGCGCGGATTTTTTTTCTCTTGTTTTGTGCGATCACCTTATTCTAAAATGACAATTAAATAAATAGATCCTTGTGCACTATTTAAAGTTTTTACCATGGTACTGTTAGAAAACAGTATGCACCCTGCTCTTTAAATGTTTCCGAACGTTAAAAACATACATAATAATTTTATTTAAGCTCTCTTCCATGTCAGTAAGACTAATATCTCTTTTTATTGTTCAACTGGCTTATAGGAAACTTTATGATCCGAGAAATTTTTATATAAACACGATATCCGCAGATTTTGCTATCTACGCTTTTCTAGGGCACAACTAGAAAGTGAGTCTAGTTAGGTTACTACTTTTTTACCTGGTAAGGTGTAATAAATAAGGTGTAACCTCAGTTCGCTGAGTAAATTTTTGATATGATTATAATATATTTAGCGCTTAAAGAATGGAATCTTGAATGAATAATATTGAGAGAAATGACCATTAGCATGGCCAATAAATCATTGTAATGTATTGCGTAATTAGTGGCAAAATGCGGGCGGATCGACTTGGGCTCAAAAGGACGAGTGTAGAGTCTTCAAAAACATTTTCGTTTGTATATATAGAGAAATATATCTAAAGATGTCGTGACTGAAATGTTATTCTCAAACTGAATTCTTAAAAAGGGCATTGCATGTCTTATTACATATTTGTTTTCTCAGAACAATTGAGGCCTGTTAGCATCAATTTTTTAAGACGAACATTCAGCGTCTTTGTACTACGCAACATTTGTGTTAAATTTCTAAATAAACTATACATATTATAATATATTGATAAGTCTAGAAACATTCTTCAATATTTCCAATCTTTCAGTTGTCTTAAAAGGATTATAATTTCTCAAGTATTGACCTAACATATAAATACAAAAACAAAAGAGTACAATCTGATAATGGTAAAATGTTGAAATTACGATTTTGATTTTATCGTGCAGCTTATCCTACTGATGCTTCGGGGACCTATACGTTACCTATAAGCTGTGATAGCCTAGTGTTAACACCCTATGACTCTCTAGAGACGATCATGGGTTCAAACCCCGGGCAGGCACCTATGAGTTTTTCAATTAAAACTTATATGTCTAATTGATAATTGCAATTTATCACACGCTTTTCAATGAAGAAAAATATTGCGAGGAAACCTGCATATCTCTAGAGAATTCTAGGGATATGTGTAACCTACTAATCCGCATTGGAGCAGCGTGGTAGGTCTTAACTCCAATCCTCCTCTCTCTAAAAACGGAGAGAGGGGGCCTTAGCCCAGCAGTGGGCGTAGTAACAGGCCGTTACTTTAGTTTACTTGACTTTCGGTTACGGGGCGAGGCGAAGTTAGATATTGTTGTAGTGAGTGTGTGTAGTGCTTGTGTGGTGTGTTGTTGGTGGTGGCGTTTTTGATACGTTGTCTGCTTTCTACAGTTAACATTACAAAGATTCTATTAACAAACGCGGATTATAGCAAAATAATTCTAGCATGCATGACTTCTATACTGTGGGATTCCGCAAAGTAGCACTTGCTTCTATAAATTATTAAGTGAGAATACAAATATCCGTCGACAATGCCTCAAAATCTTCAAACTAAATAAAATAGTTGCAAGGTACATCTTATTATATTATAGTTATCATCTCTTCACATATAAATAATTAAATTTTTACAGCATACAGTCAGTTCGAAAATCACATATAAATAAGATAAGCTCTAGTTTCTTCAAATTATAACAATATTATAACGGTTTCTTGACAATAAAAATAGCCCAGGAAGTTTCCAAACTTGCACTACTATAAAATTTGCAAAGTAACTTTAAAACGACTTAAGAATGGCACATAAAATGAAAACACCGAAAATTAGGCACTGTCGTTCCGGAAACGACTCAGTGTGAATTTATTTTTCTCGAAATATTACGGCGTGCCTGAAAAATCATTAATCAGGCTGCTCTTTGGCAGTGACCCAACGTCCTCAAACCCTCATTTGTATTTAAAGAAAGAGTTCCTGACCATAAATCACGCTGTTTTGATAAATGAATTCATTCAATATTTTCAAACCAGTACCAGGTTTCTGGAAGTGATGTACAAGAATGAGTAAGAATAATATATCCTGTTATGTAAATTACTATACAATCACCATAACAGTGAACTGATCACTTACAATAAAATTTTATGTCGAGTTTTGACGGATGTTTTTTAGCAATAAAAATTATGTCTCTAATTTTAATATATATTCTGGCTGCATCTATTTCATCTTCAACAAACATTTGTTCTGGACAGCAAATATCACTCACCAGTTTTTTTTATGGAATAGGATGGAAAACGAGCATCCGGTTTAACCCGAGTAATCACCGTCCTTTAAAAAGGTGGCAAATACACTTTGTGAAGATATTTATATCGTACCGATCCAGAAATGCTGCCAAAGGAAGATCTTTCTTTAACTATCTTACCCATCCATATCCTACCTATCTATACGTACCAAAAATGTCATAGATCTCTTACTTTATTCAGACTTAATTTTTAAAACATACTTAAATACAAATATACACCCTGGCTCGAAGGACAAAGAAATAGTTTATAGAAAATGTTGGCCCTCGACGAGAATCAAACCCACAACCCACGGAGCTGAAGGCAGGGTCACTACCCACAGTGCCAACGAGCCAGTCAAATAAAAAAAATACAGTAACAAACGCTTTGGTTATATTGCTACACCCATTTTGTTAATGTTTTAAAAATTTTGGTTAACATTAAATTTAAAACAAGTCGTAACTGTTCGTAATAAAGATAGTCCAAGACTATAGTAGATCGGGGTTCCTTTCCGGCACTATCCATACCGGAGATGGAACATTCATTGCTATCGACAGCTACGTGCTTCGGGAACAATCCTCAGATAATGCTCGAAGCAATGAAGCGTTTGATTCTAAATTTTGTTTTTACATTTACTATCTAGACTATTTCTAAAAAAGAATGCTTTGAATGTAATTTAGTACATACAAAGAACGTGTACATCTTCTGAACGTCAATAAGGTATTTAACAAAAATATTTCGAATATTATTCAAATTCAAATTCAAAATATTCTTTATTCAAGTAAACTTGTAAACAAGTGTTTTTTTAATCGTCAACATCTACTGCTGGTTCGGTAAGCTGTTCCTACCGAGAAGAACCAACAAGAAATTCGGCGGGTGCTCTTTTCAAACAATAATTCTTATCACTAGTTACATATAGTTATTAATGTCTTGTAAAGGGTTGAAGAGAAGCTATATCCACGCATTCCTATCGTCTAGGTAATCTTCAATAGTATAATATTTCTGAATTAGCCTTTTTTTAATAGTATTTTTAAACTGCTGTATTAGTATTTATGTGTTGGAACCAGAAAGAGACTTGAAATTTGGGTATGTATTATACTTCTGTTTATTAGCTAAAGTGTTATTATGGTACTTTTGCAGCGAGAAAGACAATTTTCTATAATACCCTTTATTATACCCATATAAGATTCATTGCTTTATAGGATTTTTAAAGTTATTGTTGTTTAAGTTATAAAAAAACTATATATAGAAAGTAGTCTTGTAGCTAATCAATACTTTATATGGTTTACAGACAACTGGTAAATATACATATATTATTTTAAATACATTGAAATACATAAACACACCCAGATTCGAAGAACTAATAAATTGTTCTTATTCAACTGCATACAATACTGAGGTTTAATATTTTAATGTTTAAAATATTGTCCTCCGAGTTTTTTGCTGGTTCTTGGTAAGAGCAACATGTTGAACCAGTTATAGCTTCATTAATCATATTGATCCATGACAATTCAAACGTGCTTATAAAAACTTATTTGAATAAAAATTATTTTGATTTGATTTGAAATCATAAACATGATTTCATGCTCGGTATGATGCTGGAATAAATTGGATACATCTACTTTTTTTAACAAAACAAGGAGGGATCGCGTTCTTTCCCTTAAACAAAAATTCAGCACTACAAAGGTTTTATTAACATTTTTATAGCATGTATGGCTGGAAATAATGCAATTCCGTGGTAAAAGTAAGGTGGAACACAGCGCTCGCAACGCGTTTTGGTTTTTGCAATAAAAAGAAGACAACGGCCTGGCGACGGGACAAAAGTGCACTTTAGTCTTTTGTTTGGAAAACTCGCTAAGCAAGTTCGACATCCAATCCTTTGTTGAAATAGTTTGGAAAAAGTTTAAGTTGAAAAAGATTCGGTTTTGCCGCAAGTGTCGAAGACGATGCGGTGGCAAATCTCGTATTTCCATTCTGTTTTAAAAGTGGAAATAAACCCATATTCACTGTATTGATTCAAAGTTTTTACTCTTAGCAGAAATCGAATGTTTTTGATTTTGAATTTGCGTTCTAGAAATTGACTGAAATATCAGAGAACATGATTTTGTATTTTCCTCAATTTATTTTAATAATTGAAACACTTCGCGACATGCTAAGCCAGCCACGCCGTAGGTATTGTAAAGCCATAAGTATTAATCCCCATTTCTCTCAGCCAAGCCCAAGCCAAAGCCGTACGGCCATATTATCGCTGATCTACCACCAAGAGAGAGCATGCTCCAATTTAAGCTGTAGGCTAGATATTTCCGTGTGCCTTTGACACAGTAAAAGTATCAAAGCTGTAACTTTGATTGATTTTTATTTCATTACCTTTATATAGGATTCATGATGGAGATTTCCTGAGATATATGTAACCTATCAACGCGCATTTCAGCAGCAGGGTAGATCCTATCTTTCTTTTCAAAAGGCAAGAGAACATTTCTAGTAACAGTTCTAGTAATAGTACAATAATAGGCTGCTAGTTTACTCCACAAACGCACAGCCTCCTTACTTCCAAATGCTAATAAATTGAAGAACAAACATCGTTCACCCTTCAGAATTACACCAAACACGTTACCATCTACGAATATGAAGCGTTCAAGTCGTATATTACGCTGCGCACTTTTACACCCGAGTTCCCAAATAAACACTAAAGAGCATCTCGATCCCTTTTTCCCCGTAAGACGCTTCTCACTTATTCTTCAGGGGTTATACAGAGGCCAAACCGAGCTCATCATTTGCATCGAAATAGCTCCTATAAATTCGCTACTCGAATTTACGCCATTTTTCCGTGTTCCTTGGGAACAATTACATACTTTTTACACGCCTCAGCTTTTTAGGACTTTTTAAGATTTAAAACATCGGTAATCAGAGGTTACTATGAAAATTACTTAACTTATCTTAACATAGTACTTTATCATTTAATCAAACCACAGTAGACGTTCCATGGACAGATGATCTATACGATCCCAAAGATTTATTGTATAAGTCGAAACAAGACGAAGTCAAATATATTAGTTGCTTTTCCTGGGTATGGGTATTTAATGAATCATCATCATTCTCCTGCCCTTATCCCACTCTACGTGGGGTCGGCACAACATGTTACGAACATGTTGTCACATGATTTGGCTACGTATTTTAAGACCGGCCGCCTGCCTGACATCAACTTACCTTAGTCGACTTTTACGACACCTCCGTAAGAAATGAGGGTAGTCTATTCTACGCAGCCGGATACCACACGGCACTTACCTTAGTCGCCTCTTACGACACCTCGGTAAAAAAGAGGGTGGTCTATTCTATTCTGCCGGATACCACACGGCAAGTTAGTATATTTAATGAAATAGATTAAAATACGAGCGTATAAATTTGGTAAACTTTGATCAAATTTTTCAATGTAACTCATTAAGTACAGAATACCTGTATGAATGTTGGCGCATATCCAAATTCTCGAACTCAATTGTAACAGTGCATAATTGAATATTTTCGTTCGTTACTTGAAAATTGAATATTTGCTATTTAGGAGTGATATTCAAAGTAATCAGTTGCAAATATTAATAATGGGTATCCATTAAAAAAGTTATACCGCCAAAAATTGTTTAATTAGATAAAAATTTGGAATTTAGTAGCCGTAATAGAGTATAATTTTTCGATTATGGATAACAACACGAGCTATCCTATTTATTTCTGGAGAAATCCTGCTAATCCTAATTTAGACTTCAATTATTTTATCGAAAGGAATACACCCTTGCCAGCAGGGGCACAGTAACAGGTCGCTTCTGTTTATATTTTTCCGCCTTACTTTTTATAAAAAGAATGGGTGTGAGAAAAGTTGTTAGGCTGTTATTCTATTCAATAACGCAAAACTGTGAGTAACACTAAACTAATATTATAGCTTAGAGCTGATGACGTATATGGAGTCGCTGTTTAGTAAAAACGAATTATTAATATAATAATACCACTTATTAATATACTAACAGTATTCCGCGCTTTTTTGCGTATACTATGTGCCGGAACAAAAACTGTCGTGGTTTTTAATTAATGTTATTGTCTCTTTATCAAATTAAAACATACATCACAATAACAAACATGAAATGAATTTGTATTTAATAAAATTAATTCGCTACCAGTTTATTTATATGTTGCACACTATATATGTATGTACCAATCATCACATTCTCGGTAAGTTGTGCCAGTACATCGGGCTATCTTGTCCATCGTCGAATATTTGATTTGTATGCAGAATTACTGTTTTATATTTATAAAGTAAAATATTTATAATATCTATGTGCGCTGGATACTTATATCTGTCGACGTAACCCCTAGGGAGGCCACTGAAAATCAGCGTAGGGCTCACTGTCCTTTTATGTCTGAGTGGTTATCCTATTTCTTTTTCTTCACACCGCTACACAACGTAATTTAAAAGTCTTCAAACTGTTTTTTTTTTTAATTTATGTTAATTTCTATCTTTTTAATTTTGTAACTTTAATTGTAATGTAAAATAAAAATAAATAGCAGAATGAAAGCATTTTTTGCGACATTTCAAGAGGGATTATAAGAGATTTAATATCTCTTTCCGTCGAATCTGGAGAACTAAATGAAGAACATAAATACGACCATTACGTTTATCTATAAGGAGTGTGATAACCAAATACAAGCCAGATGTCGTGTTAATCTTGTTTCACATGAGTGAATTACCGGATCGGGATGCTGGTTGCTGGCGCGGGGCCAAATGTTTGGTCACAGTGGCCGATTCGTTATGGATAAATTATATCTTTTCCTTTTCCTTAAAACTTTTCGACCGAGATTCCTCTGCTCACAAAACTTATCTGCAAACATTACGTATTTTTTTCATACACGTGCATATTATCCAACATTACATAACTAGTTGAAGCCGTGTGGTATCCGGCAGAATAGAATAGACCACCCTCCTTTCTTACCAGGTGTCGTAAAAGGCGACTAAGGTAAGTGCCGTGTGGTATCCGGCTGCATAGAATAGACCACCCTCCTTACTTACCGAGGTGTCGTAAGAGGCGACTAAGGTATGTGCCGTGTGGTATCCGGCTGCATAGAATAGACCACCCTCCTTTCTAACCGAGGTGTCGTAAGAGGCGACTAAGGTATGTGCCGTGTGGTATCCGGCTGCATAGAATAGACCACCCTCCTTTCTTACCGAGGTGTCGTTTAAGGCGACTAAGGTAAGTTGACGTCAGGCAGGCGGCTGGTCGTAAAATACGTAGCCAAATCAGGTGACAACATGTTGTGCCGACCCCACTTAGAGTGGGATAAGGGCAGGAGAATGGTAAATGATCATGATTACATTACTACTTGACTTGTTGCTGGTGGAGGAGCCTTGGGGTGCGTGTAGTGGCTTGTCCTGCATGTGTAAGGTTCGTAAATTTTGCCTGCTTCATACACAATAGCTTTGCATGCATTCGCTTAACCCGTGCGGATTAGAGCAAAGGAGTCTGCTATATTTTCTGTGTTACACAATTTTTTTCATGCTTTCATTTAATTGTCTCGGTTTAAATAATAGTTGATGCACTTTGAAAGTGGGTTATTGTAGCTTATTATGCAGCAAAGTATTATTTGGCAGTAGTAACTATTTCAGGTGTAAATAGATACTAATATTATAAACGACTGTCATAATTTGTCAATCTGTGTGTTTTAAAATATATTTACTATTACAGTATATTATAAATTGTCAATGTGTAGTTAATCGATTTTTAACTACACATAGTAGGTCTGTTATATTTTCTGTAATATGGAATTCCGCAAAGTAACGCTTGCTTCTATAAATAATTTGTATAACGCATTTTGACGCCTGTTAGCTACATAGATTTTGTTATGTAGAAGATAGTCTTGATAAGTGTGTAAAAAGATTATAAAGTAAATAGAATCTCGACTTGGTGTTAATCTTGTTCCATATGAGTGAGCAACATGATCGACTTGACCAGGCTGGCGCGCAGCCAAATGATCGGTCGCATCACTGGACGATAAGATATCAACAAGTTTTTTTTCTTCCTTTGACACTTTCCATTTGGAGATAGCAAATACGAGAAAAAATATTGAAACATATTTGTTGGAAAAGTACACAAATCACTCCATGTAAGAAGACATAGACCTAACACATTGAAAATCTAACTGATTAAATACCGTCCCAAGCCCTATCAACATTTTATACTACTTTCGCTAAACAACAGTGTGATCTAGACATATTCCGACTAGATTCTAGACTAGATTCCGATTCTAGACTGGCCCGTTGACGCAGTGGGTAGTGACCCTACCTTCAGCTCCGCGGGTCGCGGGTTCGATTCCCGCCGAGGGCCAACATTTTCTAAAAACAATTTGTTGGTTCTTCGAACCTGGATGTTTATTTGTATTTAAGTATGTATTTAAATTTATATAGGTAGTATATTTACCAGTTGTCCCTCACCCATAACACAAGTATTAAGTTACTTACTTTGGGGATGGGCGACCGTGTGTGTACGTGTCCCATATATTTATTTATTTAGTTACATTCAATGATATATTCTATCCCGTAGGTATATTCATAATAAGTCTCGTTAAAAAAGCTTAAAAAAAATCATGTCCCTAATGTTAATCCTTGAGCCCTTCCTCTGGAGCCAATCCTGGCAGGGACATCAAGTAATGCTTATCATAAACCTGCATTGATCGGGACTGAACTAGTACATAAAATTTCAGCTCAATCAGACACCGGAAAGTGGGTCAAATTTAATTTGCAAGATTCCACCTTCACATATATAATCGGCAATTTGAATAGAAGCTTTTAAAATGATTTAATAAAATTAAACATATAAGAATTTTAAGTCCCAAATCACTAAGATTTGTTTAAATAACTTTTAAATATAAGATAATATTAAAATAATATGAAATAAATAAATATTGCAACAACACAGTTCATTAAATCATCGAGTCAGTAACTATCCGACAAGAATGTAACATGTTTAAAACACTGCTTTTATTAGCACTAATCTTGATCTAGACAATAATAATAGTAAACATAATCATCATTCTCCTGCCCTTAATCCCACTCTAAGTGGGGTCGGCACAACATGTTACAAACATGTTGTCACATGTTTTGGCTACGTATTTTACGACCGACCGCCTGCCTGACGTCAACTTACCTTAGTCGCCTCTTACGACACCTCGGTAAGAAATGGGGGCGGTCTATTCTATATAGCCGGATACCATACGGCACTTACCTTAGTCGCCTCTTACGACACCTCGGTAAGAAAGGAGGGTGGTCTATTCTATTCTGCCGGATACCACACGGCGTACAATAGGAAACATAATAGCCAGTTTTAGTCTATATTCGGAATAAGACTGACTCCAATATAGCTGTCTTTTTTTTAATTTAAATATTTTGGAAACATACTGTGCTACAAAACTTATAAGTAAAATACAATTAAAAAATAACTTAAACCATTATCAGTTTCCTATGACTTAAAATACATATAAACAATAATATAGCACACAAATAGCTTAATTAAGTGCATGAAAAATAATATACGAAAAATTACCGGAATGACTAATTATTTATTAAATTTCTAATTGTTAATTTAAATTGTGAGAGGGAGAGATGAAAAATGTCAATGTCTGAATTCAGTTTATTATATTGTTTGTAACTTCTATTAATAAACCTATTCCTGCGTATTTTCTTTTAGAAAGTGGTAATGTTGATTTGTATCTAGAGTTCAGTCTAGGACAATTAAATTTAATTTTTGGGACAAGATAATCAGAGTCTACTTTTTTGTGCAGTATTTTTTACAGCAACAATTGATCCCGTTCTATCCTTCTGTTAAATGGAATGTCTGAATGTATGAATTTATGAATGTATGAATTAACAAATGTCTTAACGGAAATATCTTATTCACTAACGAACTAGCTCACTTCTGCTATTTTCAGTTTTAAATCAAACTTCCACTATTGACCAACTTAAGAAATTACAAACGACATTTATGATTCTGAAGAATTTTATTTTTGTTGAAAGAACTAAAAACTATAATGGTTATTTAAAGGGTTTGAAGCACGTGATCCTTAGCAAGTGTTCGCGGGTTTACAATCTCAGGGCACAGTAGGGAAAGACATTGTAACGAAACCTGTGTATAAATTGAGATATCTGGAATATATGCTGCCTGTAATTCTGCATTCGCCGGTAAAGTCAAGGGCATAAGAAAAAGTGGTCGACCTATGGGATGGATATAGACCAGATAACATCTCTTACCCACTTACCTCTATCCATTGCCATTTCAAAAGCCACAATTAAAGCGAAGTGGCAGAATGTGGTGCAAAGCGTGGTAGTATCCTTAGACCGTAATACTAGGCACGACCTTCATCAGTGTAGATACGACCAATAAGAAGTAATTCTTCATCGGAGCAAGATAAAGCAGACCTTTGCCCAGCTGTGGGAGTTAACAGCCCACTATTAAATTAAATATGTAATCTACTTACAACACAGACGCAGCAAAAGAATTAAGCAGATATTCTTTACATTGGCACTTTTATCGATAAAAACATAAATCACCAACAGTAACCGTAAAGTCTCGTAAATTTCATTATTCATGAATAAATTACAGTATCGGCACGATAAGGTTGTTATGTGGACGAATGTATGGCTGGAGTTTAGACTATTAGATATGATTTGTACCGTCTTTGAAAGTATAATCTTGTCTGGTGTTCAACATTTAATATATCTATATGTAGCCAAAAAACTCAGTGGCAATATTTTTTTATAAAGTTGTTTAGTAGGAGACATGTGCATGAGGGAAATTGGGTTTGAGACTGGAAAGGAAAGTAGTTTTAAACTAACTAAGGAATTGACTGTCTATCTCGTTGTAATCGTGAACTCGATTCCATGTTCTGTAGTGTAGTGACATTTTTGCATGCCGTGTTAAGTAAGTCTTGCTGTTAATAGAACAAAATTAATTGACCTTGTTATACTGTATTAAGTTCTTTTGTCTTCATTTGTTTTATTTTTCAATGTTTATTATATTCTGTTTTTAAATTTAATTCAAAATTTTTATAATTTTTTTTATCACTGTAAAATTTGTCTTAAATATTTCTTACTTCACAACATCGAAAGCAATACATACCTTTTCTTACATATGGCCGTCCTTTAAAAAGCATCTGGTAGGGTAATAAAGAGTAGACACATACAAGAATTCCGGATTTTTATTAGAGCAAGTCGTCATAATATCCTTACCTGAATTTTCCGGACCTATAGGGTGCGTTAGTAATGTTTCTGTCAAAGCGACATGTACTTGAAATGGGTTAAAAGGGTTTCATACGTCCATACAGGTAAATATATCATTTCCTTTAGTATTTTACGAGATTCTTGCTTTAAATGGCAGTATTTTCTTTAATATATCGGCTTGACTCACTCAGGCTATGCTTAGGTAGAAGAACAAAATTGTGTTCTGAGATACCCGCCATTGTAACGTGCGCCTTAGTTTTAATTGCCATAAACCCCTAGATCTTCGTTTCTTTTTCTCGTTTGCGTAAGTGAAATCAGCTTGACTAATTATGTTGCAACATATTGCATTGCACGGTTCGTTTAATTTATTTAATTTTAATTATTTTGGCGTACTGGTCTACCATGTTAACTCAGGCCTCCGTCTTCGTCTTTTGGCCTCAGATAGGATGATTTAACTAAATGCCCAAACAAACAAAAAAAGCTAGGTATTAACTTATAAAGTTCAATATAAATTATAAAGTAATAAAAATCAACCAGCTTGAGTCGTTGGAACATTAGAAAAGAAGCGGCCTTTTACAATCCCACTGCTGGGAATAAGCCTCCTCTCTCCGTTTCTGGAGAGAAGGGTTGGGGCTAAGACCTACCACGCTGTTCCAATGCGGATTGGTAGGCTACACATTTCTCCAGAATTCTCTAGATATATGCAGGTTTCCTCACGATGTTTTCCTTTACCGAAAAGCGTATGATAAATTGCAATTACCAATTAGATACATGAGTTTTAATAGAAAAACTCATTGGTGCCTGCCCGGGTTTGAACTCGTGTTCGCCTCGAAAGAATCGCACGGTCTCACCGCTAGGCTTGCTACATTGCTTTGCATTTGCATTATTGGAACATTGGAGAAAAATCATCCAAAACGTATTACCGTGTTTAACGTTAATATTATATTATACTTGCTGTGCAAGTGACTTTGTCCGCGTTGAAATAAGTATGTTACAAAAATTTTCCTTAATTGAAATTATGAACTTAAAAATATTCTTATTCTTATTCTAGATAGAGACAAATAGATCTAAATAGAGACTGTTGCGAACTTTTTTGTAGTATTTTTGTAGATCTACAATTCTCTGATACATAATTTAGTGAAGCTCTGCTGGTTTAAGCAAAGCTTCCATCCAGAGTATTTTTTTTACAATTGCGCGATCTCTTCAACACATTTATATAAAACCGTAATGTACTTTTAATTTCAACCTTCTGGAAGGATTGCACTACCTTTTAGTAAAAACCGTTCAAAAATCCGCTCTTTAGATTTTAAGGAAATCGATCACATACAGACAGACAGGTTTTGGGGACTTTATTTTATGATAATAGATATACAGGGTGGCTCAGAAAGACCGAAGTGGTGTGAATTCCTTATAACTTTTTATTTAAGACATATTTTTTTAATTTTTTGTTTTTTAAATACATTAAATTTATGGGGAATATTTTTAGATTAGTTATTAAAAATGATATCCCGCAAATGGTGGCCATTTTCTGCTGCGCACAAATGTGCTCTTTCCAACACATTTTCCATGACCTTTCGCAAAACTTCCGGTGTTATGTTGTTGTTGTTGGCCTTATAAAAAGGAAAGTTTATATTAATAAGCCTAGGACTATTGAGGAATTAAAAACCAATATTCGAGAAGAAATTAACAACATAAAACCGGAAGTTTTGCGAAAGGTCATGGAAAATGTGTTGGATTTTTTACTACATATTGGATATATTTAGTTACAGAAAGATTAAGAACTGTGAGAATTCATCGAAAAATTAAAGAATAAAATTGAATTAGACTTTATATCCTCATGAATATAAACCTTAAAATAATGAAATAATGAAAGAACTGAGTGTTAAATTTAAAATTTCAGTTTTATAGTTCATAAGAATAAGTAACTATTATGCGACAGATTATTTATTCTTTTAGGTAAATTTCGCTTCAATAATTGAAACGAAATTTAAAAAGATTTATTTTAAGATAATAAAGTCCATACAAAAAGCCATAGCTTTTGCTTTGCTACTATAAAGGCTTTGTTTACAATTAAGGATAAAACTATTTTATACACGTGATAAGTGGTCGCGCACTACCATAATAAAACTAATTAGATTTTTTTTGCAACAGTTATTACAGCAAAAATAGACGCAAAACTGGTTATTATTCTGGTGACAAGAAAACACTATATATTTTGCATTTACCATCTATATTTTAAGAAGTAATCGTAGTTTTAAATAACGAATGCTTATACTAAATATTGGCTTAACTAATTTATTGTGAAAACTAAGAAATTTTAAGACCCAAAGATCGTTGTGTCCTACCCCACATCTCTTACATCAATGATGGAGAACATTATGGACACATGAGGTTGGTAATTTGGAAGAAAGCTTTTGACTAATAACCTCAAAGAAGAACCTATGCCATTTTTTTCAAAAAATCTATTAATTTAAGAGGAAACCCAAAGTAAAGGCAAATTTGTTATAAAAATCAATGCCGCACTGATAAATCTATAGTGGTTTCCTAACAAGGCCAGTGCAATCAGACGTGCAAAAATTTTCCTGCTCATTAGCTGCGAATCCTGCCATGTCCTAGATAGGCAATCGGCTTCATTACGGGTCCCTATTACATAAAGATCAAACGGTTCAAGGTTTATATTCCTGATTCTTATTTTAAAAAGGGCTAGCTAGGTAACTATAATATGATGCAAGGATAAGTGGATATAAGTTTTTTAACGTAGATGTAATGCTTGCTCTCGACTATCTTTAATATAAAAATGAATCATAATATAAATTAATAATTTTAAATACATAAACACACCCAAATTCGCAGAACAGACAAATTGTATTTAGAAAATTTTAGCCCTTCGCAGAACCGAACCCACGACACCCGAGGTTGAAGACAGGGTCACCACCACCTGCACCAAAGGGCCCGTCGATCAAGCCAATCTATTTCATGATCATGATGAGATCAAATGCAAAAAAAAAATTATACATGCGAATGTGTCATTTTAATTGATATTTATAAATTACAACAACGGAAAGAAAGCTGACATTTTGTTTAGTGTGTTTTTAATCTATCATCATCACCTGCCCTTATCCTACTCTAAGTGGGTTCGGCACAACATGTTACAAATATGTTGTCACATGATTTGGCTACGTATTTTACAACCGGCCGCCCGCCTGACGTCAACTTACCTTAGTCGTAATTTACGACCCCCCGGTAAGAAAAAGGGTGGTTTATTCTACTTAACCAGATACCACACGGTGGGTCAACTTACCTTAGTCGCCTTTTACGAAACCTAGGTAAGAAATGAGGTCGGTCTATTCTACTTAGCCGCGTACCACACGGCGGGCTGACTTACCTTAATCGCCTTTTACGACACCTCGGTAAGAAATGAGGGTGGTCTATTCTACTCAGCCGGATACCATACGGCACTGTGCTTTTTAGTCTATCTACTCCATAATGAATAAGAATACATGAATTGAAAAACTACACATCTACAAAATAAAAAAATTACAGACAACGGAACAAAAACTCACTAAAACGGTAGAAACAATAACCAAACTTCGACTAAATTCCTCTATTTTTATTTTACCTAAATTCCTGCACGTCATATTTATAACGTACAGAAATGTTGAATTTATCAGCGAGCCAATCCAAAGTGATATCCATATTCCAAGCTAAATAGTGGCGTAATTTTCCACTCCTCAATAGTCCACAGTGCAAGTCAAAGATAATTTAGATCACTGAAATTCATTTACATCTCAATTGAATTCGATATTCGCTATGATTGATTCTATTAATTCGAGTCCTAAAATCAACCCGTATTTTACGTGTGCATACGAAATGAATGTTGCAATAGTTTTTATTTAACCACTTCATTAATGGTATAATGTATTCTGACGGGCTCGTTGGCGCAGTGGGTAGTGACCTTGCTTTCAGCTCCGCGGATCGCGAATTCGATTCCCACCGAGGGCCAACATTTTCTATAAAAATTTGTTAGTTCGTTGAGACTGGGTGTATATTTGTATTTAAGTATGTATTTAAAATGATATATGTAGTATATTTACCAATTGTATGTTAAGTTAAGTTACTTTGGGGATGGACGACCGTGTGTGTAAGTGTCCCTTATATTTATTTATATTTATGTATTTAATTATGTAAGTATATTTATTGACTCCACAGACCGCAATTTTCCACGAAAATTGAATTTATATTTTAGTCTAATTTTATAATTTCGAGAAAATACATATTCAAAATTTTATTTGCCGATTTGAATTTAGTTAGTATTTCTTCGTTTATTAGTACAACTCTACAACTGTGTATTATGTGTTATATATCTATACTAATATTATAAATGAGAAAGTCGGTCTATCTGTTGACGCTTTTACGGCTAATCCACTGAAGCAATATTGGTGAAATTAAGTACAATTAAAGCTTATGTACCAAGACAAAAATATAGAATAAAACAAAGCTCGTTTTCGCTTCGCAATCAGGTAAAAAAGATAATCGAGGGTATATACACTAAAATCTCCGCGAACGAGTAATTAATCATAATAATCTCGTACCATATGGACAGATCCTATATTTATAAAGTTAGTTGCAAACGCAAGCCAAGGTTATTAACCCTGCACCGATCGTGAACTGAGCGTATGAACTAACACTAACTTTGAAACACTTTCAAACTACCTTCGAATTTGTATGGAACTTTGGTGAACCTATTTGCGACAGTACCTCACATTTACATAACCGTTACTAGTGACTTATATTTGGTGAATTTGTACAATTTCTACAAGTACAAATTTAAGTTACAGGACACTGCAGAAGTTTTATAGGACATGTATACGTATTTAAAAGGATATAAGAATATGGCCAATGCGAGAGAGAAAATCACATCGTAAGCTCTCCTTTTGAATAACATTCCGTTACTATATACCTTTGGGACTCTTATGCTTTCGCCCACTCGGAGACGCTATTAAATTCATAGCGCTGAATAAGTATTTAAAATTTTACAATCAAATTTCCTAAGCGAAAAGAGATCCCACAACTTTCTCCTACTAGAACAATTACATTTATAATAATAATGCGTTTAGGATGCTGATGGTGTATTTTGTAGTGTGTCGGGAATGTTTGACGCAGCACGCGTGGTATGTTTTTATACCGGTATTGCTGCGCAGAGTCCGGCCAACCTCCAGCGACGTTTTGAGGGCGTTTGCACACAGGATCGATTTTCCGCATTTGAATCATTGCGCAATGTTGCATATGCTGGCAAATCGATCTTGTCTTAGGATTAATACTAGGTAAGGTTATTATTATAGATTAGTACTAACAATTAGGCTTAAGTTCTTGTATTAATACTAACACAATATTTGTAACGTAATGTTGCTATGGCTCTTAGTGAAAAGTGATTTGATTTGATTACAATAAGACAAAAATTATGTACTTAATTCAATGCGACCAATGTAATATAAGATCTCTGTTGTAGCCGAAGGAATATACGATTTCACACGAGAGTTATATAGCAACGCATATTTATTCACATTCCAGTGAAATACCGAAGGAAACCTGATCGCACGCAATTGTGGCCCCTTTCAACCCATATCAAGGCTGTAGTACCTTGACAGTAACATTATTAACACATGCTAGAGGTTCCAAAATATTAGATATAAAGGTGCGGATATTCCGAGGTCCAGTAATGAAAGTCCGAGAGTGTTACTTTTTTATTTTTAAAAAGGTGGAATTAAACAAACAGCTGTATATCTTTTATTAACAATGATTTGAAGGTTGTTGTTTCAACCAGTTTACACAAATATTACTTGATGACACTTTACAATCAATATAATTAGTATTGAGGTACAAATAATTTTCCGGCGCCTGAATTAATTTTTCAATGGTTTTTACCTAATTTATACTTATTATAAAACAAAATCCCAAAAAGCTGTCTGTCTGATGATGTAATCGATTTTCTCAAAATCTACTGAACGGATTTTTGGACGGTTTTCACCAAAAGATACTGAAATACTTACGGATGGTTTAGTTAAATAATACATATGGGTATTGTATAAATTGTGTTGAAGAGATCGCGCAGTTGTTAAAAAACTTGCTTGCTGGTAGCTTTAGTCGCGCGCGCTGCGTAAACAAGCAGAGATACGCTAAAGTTACATAACTTAAGCGTATCTCTGCTTGTTTACTAAAGATTTGTAGATCTATAAAAATACTACAAAAAGTCTACGACAGCATGTCCCTATCTCTAACGATTCATTTACAATAACTATTTTTATATTTTAAATTCCACACGGGCGAAGCCGCAGGCACAGCTAGTAAATATATAAAATATCAAAAGTTTTTAATAAGATATATATTAGACGAGGTCGGTTTTAAAAAAGTTTTCTTAGCCGAACTTTATTATTTATATATAGAACCATCAAATGACATGATGAGAATCATGTTTGTTTGGATAATGTTGGTAGTTTTTTATGCACTATCACTATTAAATTTACCTTTAAACACAATAAAGCTTGTATGTGTGATAATACTAACATGTAATATACAAAACTTTTTTTTGTAATTTATTGTGCTTCAATTTAACGGGATAAAATTACGTTTTTATATATACGAGTATAAAATACAGTAAACTATTTTTTGAAAAAATAAAACCCTTTCTGTTGAAACTTACAGTGAATGTTTTGTTGGATTGAGGGTAACTTAAAAAAACATAAACAAAAGCGAAACAAAATAAGCTTTAAAGAAAATGGAATTTACTACAAAAGGGTATACGTCGCAAGCAGCTCACTTCCTCGTAAAGGGTACTTCATCCACCTATATATTCTTACAGTATTACTTGTAATATGAATATACGCTGATGCGGCAACTTTACGCATAAAAGATGTTACTAGAAACGTATATGTGAGCGCCGTCAAATAATGTCATCTAATAACGCTTATAAATAACGCTTTTAAATTGTAACATTTGGTTGAATACTGGCTTTATATTTTTCAACAATACTTTGCCTTTCCTTGGATTGTATAATAAATAACTGATCATGATTATGACGCATTTCCGTTCGCTTGTTAAGTTTTATATTGAATAAAATATCTGAATATTATGAGATAAATTGTGTAATAAATGAAACAGTGTTTAAATTGAAAAAGTGACTGTATTTATAATTTACATCTGTTAATACTATTTATATCGAGAAAGTCGTAATTAAATCTAATTGTAATTCACATGACTTGGATAAGTAACGATTATTATTAAGAAAATTCGGATTGTAAATAAAATAAAACTAATTTGTATTGATTCTTGTGATTTTAATTGAATTGTGTGACGAAGCTGTTATTATGGACGCCGATAGGCCGCCCAGCTACGCGCCGAGATTATACGTGTTATTTAATAGTATTCATAACATTTTTTTTACATCCAAAAACAAAATTTATATAAGATACTTTTTGATTCCCAAATGTCACACATTTGAAAGTGTCAAAATTATTTATATTAAAAAACATGAACATTTTTTTGATAAACATACGTTATTGAAACATGATTTTTTACTTCACAAGTGGGAGGTTCTCGAAATGGTTGATCGATTTCTGGAAAACGTTGATCGATTTCTAGTACTAGTATGAAACATCGGCTGTAGCCAGTTTCATTTTACTGACAATGCCACTGTAAACTGTCAATTTCGAACGACTAGACCTTTCAATTCGGCTTTAACAGTGTTAATGATTATTCTTAGTCTAATTACTATTCAAAATTATGGTGAAAACTTGAGTAGTGTGATTGTGTAAGCTATTTAGACGAAGATGATGAAATCGACTTGGCTCTTCAGTTATATACTAACCTTTAAAGTATAAGTCACGAAATGTCTTACGAAAAGGGGATCGAGGTGCTCCGCCGTATTTATTCGGGAATTTGAACTTCGAAGTGCGTCGCGCAATAAAACGCTTTTGAATGTTTTATGTCACTGAGTGAACCAATTCACGAACTTCAGAAAGTATTGAGAGCCTATCGTCCTACGTTGCGTATTTTGTTTCAATATCCTAATAATTACAGGTAATTAATGTAGGTAGTGCTAATTAATGTTGAGAGACCGGCTATACTCACGTCTTATTTTATCGGATGAGCCCGACTAGTTTCAAGCCCGTACGGGGCTCTTATTCATGAGCTCTTTACGAGGCGTTATCGCGGCGGGAACTGATCCGTTGGGCTCATCCGATAAAGTAAGACAGTATAGCCGGTCTCTTAACAATAATTATGAACACCACTCACGATAGTTTAAATTCAAAAATTAGATAGTGCATTTGTATGTCATGTGATATATACAAACGGTAGCTCAATTTATACAAGAATTATTCATTGCCATTATAATGAATACAAAATTCAAACTGCAAATAACATTTTGTTCTGAATTTATCACTACCATTACACATTAGTGAAATAGCGCCTCATTTGCGCCATTAATTACGATGTAGTGAAGCAAAAAGATATTTATTATGTTGGAATATTTCCAATGTAATTTAATGAAGAAATTGCTAGTTTCTTACGCATAGAGCATAAGTTGGTAATAAAACTTATTCTATTCCATTTTTTCACTATATTATCCTTCTTATTTATGTAAAATATATTAATGTTCGAAAACTGTGGCCGGTAAGAGGGAACAAATGTTTCGGGTTAAAAATGGGCTGACGCTGACTAGTTTTTCATAACACTTTATTTGTTTAACTATTTTCAATCAACCAAGTGCTTTAAACCTTTTATCCAAAAACAGAGAAGTTTCGTAGACGTCAGTAGTAGTTACTTTAATCCTAAAAAAAAAGGATTGCCACACATCTCGGGAATTAAACCCCCAAGCAAACCAACAAATTTTTCGGCTATATTATTTTAATATCATACAATAGATTTTTACAAAAATATCCTTTTTCAAAATCACTTTTTGTAATTTAGTGTAAAATAAAAGAATACAAAATGGAGAATTGCCTTTCAAGAGTGTTGAAATCGGAATAAATTTATTGTCCCAAAAAATCGTGCGCACGGACCTAAGCGTGGTAAAAGTATTTAATTGCTCCCAAGGAAGGGCAAAACGGCGAATATACAGCTGGTGAATTTATAGGAGCTATTTCGATGCAAATGATGAGCTTGGCGCGGCCTTGGGCAGAGGCGGTGTAAACCCTAAGGAATAAATGAAAAGAGTCTTTCGAACGAAAAGGTTCATGGTATTTTTAACAGTTATTCGAGATTTTGTTAGATTAAAGAGACTAAGTTAAAGATTTAACCTTTGATTTTACCCTAACAGATGTTAAATTTAATATTTATTATCATTGTCCGGATAACAAAGACATCATTTGGGAGCAACTTTGTACGTATATCTCTTATTAGAAGGAGGATTTCCGAGTAAAACCTCGTGAAAATACAATTTTGATAGTAGTAGCCTGATAGAGCTAGCAAAATATGTATTAAAAAATTACACATCATCTATCGCATTGTGTTATTATTTTATGTGTAAGGAATTATGTACACTGTCATAAGTAACTAAGAATTTTCGATAGGAATCCTCCAAGGTTTTTTGATCGAAATCAATTAAAGCAAAATGGAAGCCTTCCATAAAATGCAAAGGTAAAAGTCTCCTTTTTATTTTAGAGCGAAGAATAAGAGATTCTAAAGCCTCCACGCTAACGCAAAGTAGTTCGACAGTTTAGACATATCACAAGAATTATCCAGAAGTATGTAGAAATAGATACTAAATTGGCAAACGCGGACTAACTTCGGCGACGATATTTCAAACAACCTGCCTTGTTACCAATACCAACGCTACTAAGCATAATATTCTCTGTTATTTTACGGTTAACTTCGCGACATGACGAGCTATCTCAATAGTTTTAGTTCCTCTGTAAATCAAGTTTCAGATTGATAGAAAAATGAATCCTGACCATTCAGAGGCATTTCAAGCATAGCCGGTTAGTAAAATTATTTAATTTTATTGTATTAGAATTTAACACTATAATCTCAAACATATTTCAACTTAAATCCAATGCTATTAGGAACTATGTACTCCGCCTGTTGCTAATTCAGAGACGCGAAACGATGATCTTCGACAGCACTTTTAACTCTTCTATGGATGTGTTTATGACCACAAAGAACCTGCTGAGAGACTGTATTCTATCTTGAATATTTATGACACATAATTTAATACGTAAGTTAGTATAAATCTAAGGATAATTTTGCGTATCCTAATCTCGTGAATTTATGACTATAGGTACCAAAAAGATATTGGCTAATAATATCTAATGACGACAAAAACATTGACACAATTTTTTTTATCGCTAATATTTTTTGTCTTTTGATCTTGATCATACAACAAACAAAAAGTTTTATTTTAAATCGTTGTAGCACATTTATTGCTCATTAGGTTTCATCATTATTTTTAGCCAATTTTATTCGACACAACGTAATAACAAACGTTATTTTGGTTCATTACACCGATGTTTTTGTAAGGTTCTCTGAAAAAATTCGCTAACGGCTATTTGTACGTGGAAACTGACTGAATGAAACGTCTTATAAAGGAGCATCTACAGACTTTGAAATGATTTGCTGTCTTAAATCATATTTTAAATAATAAATAAATATATGGGACATTTACATACACGGTCGTCCATCCCCAAAGTAAGTAACCTAATACTTGTGTTATGGGTGAAGGACAACTGCGAGCCTCTCCAACTATTGAAGGTTAGCGATGAGCTCTGCATATGCCTCCTATTTGTAACCAGACGGAAGAGTTCGTAAATCTACTAAATATATAATTTTAAATACAAATTTACACCCAGGCTCGAAGAACCAACAAATTGTTTATAGAAAATGTTTGCCCTCGGCGGAATCGAAACCACGACCCGCTGAGCTGAAGGCAGGGTCACCCACTGCGCCAGCGGGCCAGTCGAAATGCCTTGCTATTTTTTTATATATCACCTTTCATCAGTACAGTATAACGATATATTAGATGTAAGTAGACAAAGGAGACATCCGTTCAATTCGAAGAATCTCAAATATGTAAAACGGATGATGTATCGTAAATCATCAACTCAAAATCAAATAATTCTTTATTCAAGTCAGTTTTTACTTTTCAAAATTTTATTATTCAAAAGTGCTATCTTTTGAATCATAAAATTACAATGAAGCTACGACTGTTACGAAATATCGACTGTTGTTATCGGCGGTCACTCTTTTCAAAAATAAATATTTCAATAATGTACTATTGTTTGCATAAAATAATATACGCTTAAAAAACAACTCATAGTTTATTCTTATAGCATCATCTCGTAGAATTGAGAGACCAAATTATTTTCAAATTAAGACGAAGTATTGGTTGTGTTAGTTTATTCGTAAGTTGAAAGAAGACCCTAAGGTAAAAAATGATTGTTAAAGGAAAATGACGTTATATGAATAAAATAGGGCAAAATATGTAAGAAATTGTTTGATTTGTATCAAAAGACCGCATTTAAATTAGAACTTCTCGGGTTATCAGAAAAAAAAATGTTTTCCACTTCGCGTCCGAACGAGTGTCGACTACGTGATGCGGGGATGTTGTAAATTTGTTATTCCGGTCATGTCCAAGAGCTTGTTCGGAATTACGAAAATTGTTTCGCGAATAAAAATATGTATAGCCTGTCAACATAAAATACTGCTGCCACACGTCTGTAATGCGTATTAGATGTTTTGAAGCTTTCAAAACAAAATATTTTACTGGACATTTACTTTTGTCAATAAATAAGTAAGTTGACGTCAGGCAGACGGCCGGTCGTAAAATATCTAGCCAAATCATCTTACAACATGCTTACAACATGTTGTGCCAACCCCAGTTAGAGTGGGATAAGGGCAGGAGAATGATGGTAACTTTTTTGTCAATAAATCATGATAATCATTTTTTTCTTTTTAACAGTAACTTTAACCGTAAAAAAATCCTGTAGTATTTTATTACTTAACAATAATCGTCAGCAAGTCGATTCAATTCTTCTATATTCAACTAAAATACATTAAGAGATACATATTGCACGTTTAGTATTAAAGTTACGTTATTCAAAATCAAGCTTAATTGAGTGTATCTAACATCAACAATGTATCTAACATTGTAATCCTTATTGCAATGCCATCTCTGAAGTATTGAAAAGCGTTTTTTTACCTTCTCAAGTTATGGATCTCTTTACTACTCAAGAGTTTACATTAGGCTTCATTGCAATATGACAAAAAATACCTTTTTTCAATTAGGTTACTCTAATACTAAGCGTGCGATATAATTTGTATAAGTATAATTTTAATTGTCAATTGATTGTAATTATTGTAAAGTAGCGGCCTGTTACAATCCCACTGCTGGGAATAGGCCTCCTCTCTCCGTTTCTGGAGAGAAGGGTTGGAGCTAAGACCTACCACGCTGCTCCAATGCGGATTGGTAGGTTACACATATCTCCAGAATTCTCTAGAGATATGCAGGTTTCCTCGTGTGATAAATTGCAATTATCAATTAGACACATGAGTTTTA
Source organism: Morpho deidamia (assembly GCA_947086505.1). Classification (NCBI taxonomy): domain Eukaryota; kingdom Metazoa; phylum Arthropoda; class Insecta; order Lepidoptera; family Nymphalidae; genus Morpho; species Morpho deidamia. The sequence goes on along the minus strand of CAMTZC010000007.1, from coordinate 7,260,830 downwards.
ATAGAACTCATTGGTGCCTGCCCGGGTTTGAACTCGTATTCCCCTCAAAAGAGTCGCACGGTCTCACCGCTGGGCTACCTTTTAATTATTTTATACCTTCTAATTATTGTACTTAAATGAAATATCGTTTCATTCAGGACTACGGAACGAAACATTAAATAACAAAGTAGTTTTAGTAACACAAGCTCTTCAAAAGCTTAAACGCTCAAAACTTTTGGATGTAAACGATGAATGTTATTTCAAATAATATTCAAAGTTGTTAATACTCATAAAAACAACGTTTGGTTAACTGTCTTACTGCATAAGGTTATTACAATGAGTACGTTCGGTTTTTGTTCAGAAAGTAATAGTTGAGTTAGAAAAGTGTTTTTTTTTAGTTTTTTTGGTAGCGTATTTTTGAGTTAGCATTTAAAGTTCACTGGGAGTGAGTTGTTTAAATCATTTGATTTAAATGAATATTAAAATGTCACTGCCCCTATCATAAGACACGTTGAAAGGTACGCATGGGATTCATAAATTATTTACAATGGTATGCGGATTGCGGAATCCAAAAAGTTATCCCGTGGGTGAACTGATCACAAACCATTGATTCAAAATCTGATAAAATTATATACATTTCGTGCAAGAATGGATCTTATTGCTGCTATACTTAAGGTTGTTTTTCTTATTTGGATAATTGGTTGGCATAGCGTAATGTTAACTACTATACTTAATAGCCTGTACAGCTTTATATTCCTACTGTTACATGAATAACAAAATTCAAACTTACTATATACCAAGAATCTTATGTTCTTCACTCTCTAATTAAGTTTAGTCAATGCAAGATACAAGAGTCATTAATTCTTATAATTGAATAGAATTTTAATTTTTTAATAGAGTTTTTGTTTCTATCTATAGGATCATACTTGTAATTTAGTTGCGACAAGTCGAAATAACTTCAGCAATTTTTTGCTCAATCTAAGTTTTGTTATTTATTTGATAATGACATATATTAAGCGTTACATAAGTAATAAGTAATCATTGAATTATTTTGCTATAATCAGAGTTTTTTTAACAACATCTTTCTAATGCTGTCCAATGTCCAATAAATTCTTAACTTTATATATACACGACAACCTCAGCGATCGTTTGACCCTTAATCAAGACATCATCAGAAGTTAGGCTTCGCGGCAAATGCTTAAAGCAATAATGCTTCGGTTGATTGAGTTTTGATTCACTATTATTCTTGTCTTTCTTTTTATACATCACAATAGGGGTAAGCGCTGTACTTCTAGAAACTCCCTCAATAGCAAAATTCCGACAAGAACACCCTCTACCGGTGTTAACTGTCCGGTGACAAGTCTGTATCATAAATTTAGAAGGTTACATCGCATAGCTTGAGTGATCTCGGAGGCAACTCGGGCGTAAAGTAACATCGATACGCAAATTATTTCATCATTCTCCTGCCCTTATCCCACTCTAAGTGGGGTCGGCACAACATGTTACAAACATGATCTGGGTACGTATTTTACGACCGTCAACTTACCTTAGTCGCCTTTTACAACACCTCGGTAAGAAATAAGGATGGTCTATTCTAGGCAGCCGGATACCACACGGCACTTACCTTACTCGCCTCTTACGACACCTCGGTAAAAAGGAGGGTAGTCTATTCTATTCTGCCGGATACCACACGGCTGACGCGAATTATTTTATTTATATACATAAATTAACAGGAAGATAAATTACCCGAAGTTTACTATTGTAAGAATTACGTTGAAATTGCACTAGGAAACTTTTCCTAAGTTCTATATCAAACTTCGTAATTACAATTTTAATCTTCTACATAGGAGACATTACATTAACATTCCAAGAAAATTCACCGGATCTCGTTTCCCTAGCAAGTATTTCAAAGTGCGGCGTGAGTAACACTGCATTTTCAAGTTGTAAAGCCAATATGGAAACAATGTTGGCACTGGCGCGGTGTCGCGAAGAAACTTGCATACACTTATGCGCTTTATATAAGACGTTCTAATCTTGTTTTCAGTTTAAAGACTTAGGAGAATTATATAGAACTAAGTATTAAACTTGATCCGAGATTAAGTGGCAGTGGAACCAAAACTGGATACCGCAAATTAAGATTATAAATTTTAAGTATATTTTAACATAAACTGTTACTTTTATTTTCAATCGGATCTTACACATTCATATCTGCGGAGCGTATATGACGTAACTTTCTTTTATCGTATTTTTTTTTCGAATTGACTGTATGCTGTTAGCCCTAACCGCTTTTACAGCGTCACCGGGCGGGACGGGCGAGCGCAGAAGCATCGTCGAGGTTGCGAAATACAGAAGGTAGAGCGCAGAAGCTTTACTAGCGTCGGGGAACGTCGTCCTAAGGCCAGAGTCTGTGAGGCCAGACCGCGGCTTAGGGCAACGCGTAGTGGAGGGCTGATGTATGACTTTGATTAGTCATTGTGACGTCGGAAGGGTGGAGAGAAGCCACGACCGACCGACGTCAGAAAGCTGAGACCTTGTATTCGCTGGCGAAGACGTTGTGTGTGTGTATTACGTATTTTTGTGTTTGCGATCGTTATTTGGTCGTGAGGGTCATATAGTACGCTTAATGGACGCCTATATTTTACATTGGATATTGGGTAGTTTCACGATTGTATGTTTAAACTGATTGCTCCACATATATTGCGCGCTTATTATTAAAGTGACGTAATTAAAAAAAATGTTTTGTTGCATAAAGCGTACCGTCTACAAAACTCGTGAGAGTTAAAGATACCAACCCTTGGTAGAGCGTGATGTCATAGATGGCATGAAATAAGTATAATATAATTCAAAATTCAAATTTAAAATATTCTTTATTCAAGTAAACTTGTAAACAAGTGCTTTTGAATCGTCAACTTTACTGCTGGTTCGGAAAGTTGTTCCTACCGAGAAGAACCAGCAAGAAACTCGGCGGTTGCTCTTTTTAAAATATAAATCTTAGACCTAGTTACATTTATTTAATACTGTCTTGTACAGGGTAGAAGTGCACCTATATCCACACATCCTTATCATCTAAGTAATCTTCATAGTAGGCTTTCTGTATCAGCCTCTTTTTAAGAGTGATTTTAAACTGCTGTAATGGCGTGGCCAAAATTGATTTCGGAATTTTATTATAGAATCTTATACCCATACCCATAAACGATTTACGTACTTTTGCTAGGCGCAAAGCAGGAAACGTAAGCTTATGTCGGTTCCTACTTTGTCTATTATATACATCACCTATCGTTTTATAATTCTTTATATTTTTATGTACAAAAATTACATTGTTTAAAATATACTGTGAAGCAAATGTAAGAATACCTATTTTACGTACGATTATCTAACTCAATTAATGGAGGTATATCTAACTCTATTAAGCATAATTTTTATTTCGGTCATTTGTGTATATTTGTGTGTAATATTTATTATGTGTTCCGTTTGACGTCCGAAGTCCCTTATGAGAGATTACATCGATTTCTTCCGCCGGAAGTCAGTCTTTTGCCACTTTCCCGCGCTTCCGCCGCACCTACAGCGCCCTCTATCTGCAACACTCAAATACCGCCCACAGCAAGCCGCCATAGTTTAGTCATTGTTGCGTCGGTTTTTCAACCGACCGGTCGTCTTTTTTTGCCATAAAACGTTAAATTGTTAATAAGTGCTTTTGAGATTAAAGTAAAAAGTGCTTCAGTGAAAGTTTTTTCCGTGAATCTTTTAGTCGCTTACGATAGTGATGGAAAAGACTCCGCCGTGCCTACAAATTTGCAGTGATTCGGTATGGTCAAGTAATGAGAGTTCAAGCGAGGGATCCTCGGAGGCGATTGACAGCGTGGCACCGCCGTCGTCGAAACTGTTTAATATCTTTAGCGGGACTGGACCGATGGTTTGCAATGCTTTCCAACTTGTAAGTCATTTGAACGATATTTTTTATTTTTATTTTTATTGATCTACAAATCGGCTCAGTGTAGCAAAAGATAAGTACGTATCAAGATTCTAAGACTAGGCTTTCCGTAACAGTCTAAGAGCCGTCATCACATAATACCAGAACGTGTCTCCTTGCTTTCAAATATCTGGATATTTCATTGTTTTTTTGCTCGGTAGAATGCTGTTCGTTATAAAAACGTATAATTAAAGTGTCTTAAAGTAATGCTCCGTTAAAATGGGGCCAAATGTTTAACCCTTTGACTAACGCGATTATGTTACAAAGTGATTTTGGTTAATGTTTCACTACAACGACCAAATCTGATGACTAACTTACACCATCTTCGATCTATGCGTGTCACTATTAATGCGCAACTTAAATTTTCTTCTTGTCTTGACAAACGTTTTCATAATTTAGACAAGGTAAATTTTTAACTAATTTGAAACTGCAATCTGCTCTGCAATCTTCTTCTTTTTGAGAGTAGTTCAAGCGTTTCACTTGAAATGGCCAGACAGTCAAAATGAAATGATGACGCAACAGGATGAGTCATCTTCAAAGAGAAAAGGGTGAGGCAAATATAATAAGGCATCCCAAAGCCCAAATTCTACTTTCCCTACTCTAAGGTCATATTCAAGATCAAGCTGTTCTCAATTTGAAAGGGCTAAACCAGTTTTTGAAACCCTTTACCCTTTTTAATCACCATCGCATGCCAACTTTTCCTCAAGCAAAGGACTGGATGGTGAGGTTAGATTTAACCCAGATCTACTACCACATATCAATCCAGGTCAGTTATCTCAGCGTCAGCTCAGGAGGTCGACGATACCAAATGACATACTTACCATTCGGCCTGATGGCGGCACTAGAGTTGTTTTCTGCTTTAACAAACGAGGCGGAAAATGTATTGCGAAAGATCCTTCGAATAGTAGTCTTTTACTTGAATGACTATCTCATCATCCATCTGTCGTGGAACATCTTAATATCACAGATGACATTGATAATAAATTTCTGAGCTAACCTCGGTTAATGCACGGATCGCGAACCATTCACGAATATGCGGACCGTAGATTAATCGCAGATTATAGCAAAATAATGGTATTATGACCTTTGCTCGAATAGTGCATCAATCTCAAAAGTTGATCATCACACTAATCAAGTGGATTGATTCTATGGATATGATTTGTGACACTCAGCTGAACTACAGATGACTTAACGTCTCTTAGGGTATCCCAACTATATGACCTGTGTCACCCACCGGAGAAGGTTGCATTGTCATGTGCTGCAAAGAAACGCATACATGCTACAGCAGAGCCCGCAAGTCGCAAACCGTACTCTGAGAAGACGCGTTAACCTTTCTCTTGCAGTGACTTGGTAAATAACGAACATTCAGTCCATTCATTCTAAGCAATTTGACAACCTGCAGTTGGACCCTTCAGCAGCCGCAACGCCTATTAGGGTATCCCAACTTTACGACCTTCGTCACCCACCGGAGAAGGTTGCATTGTCATGTGCTGCAAAGAAACGCATACATGCTACAGCAGAGCCCGCAAGTCGCAAACCGTACTCTGAGAAGACGCGTTAACCTTTCTCTTGCAGTGACTTGGTAAATAACGAACATTCAGTCCATTCATTCTAAGCAATTTGACAACCTGCAGTTGGACCCTTCAGCAGCCGCAACGCCTATTAGGGTATCCCAACTTTACGACCTTCGTCACCCACCAGGGAAGGTTGCATTGCCGTGTACTGCAAAGAAACACATATGTGCTACGGCAGAGCCAGCAAGTCGCAAACCGTACTTAGAAGGGACATCCATTTATATTATGCTCTTTGGCAACCGGCAGTTGGATCCTTAACCTAGCGCAACGCCTATTAGGGTATCCCAACTTTGCAACCTTCGTCACCCACCGGGGAAGGTTGCATTGCCGTGTGCTGCAAAGAAACACATATGTGCTATGGCAGAGAGCAAGTCGTAAAACTGTACTTGAAAGAGTCGCGTTTACCGTGCACATGGGGAGATTTGATAAATAACGAACATTCAGCAATGTCCATCTATTTATATTAAGCCGTTCGGCAGCCGGTAGTTCAACCCTTAAGTAGGCGCAACGCCTATTAGGGAATTTCAACTTTGCGACCTTCATCACCCTTCGGGGAAGGTTGCATAGCCAAAGAAACGCATATGTGCTACGGCACAGCTGGGAAAAGACGCATTAGGCACCCAGTGGAGAGCCCGGGTTACAACGAAATGATGTCGGGCACCTGGATTCACCATAAAATTCGATGGAGGCACTCTAAGGTGATAACTCCAAAGCATCAACAGAATGTAATCGTGTACATCAAAAGAGAAAGAAGCACCAAATCAATGCTTTTTAAGTCCAACAAAACAGCTCCCAGCTTGAAGGGGGGATACGCTCAACATTGTACTTCTCCTTCAATACCTTCCGGCAGTGTACAACATGGAAGCCGATCGCCTCTCGTACTCATACCGGCTCCAAATGGCAGCGGGTAGAAGAATTATCAATCACAGGAGCATACCTGAAATAGGCTCGTACGCTTAGCGGACCGTACATGTCTTTCCAACTTATGTTAAGCCCTATCATAATCCTCCTGCCCTTATCCCGCTCTAAATGGGGTAATGTTACAGACATGTCACGTGATTTGGCTGCGTGTTTTGCAACCGGCCGCCTGCTTGACGTCAACTTGACTTAGTCATCTTTTACGACATTTCGGTAAGAGATGAGGGTGGTCTATTATATATGTACAATGTGTATTGTATGGTCTCGGCTGGATACCACACTGCGGATATGTAAAGCCCTACTTGTTCCAAAAGCATATATATGTTGGCATTACGAATTAGCCTAACCCTTCCACCTCTCTCAGGTCCTTTACCATCTCAACTCGACGTCAGACTAGTTCGTGGTGGTATTGTAGCACCCTCAGTATTATAGCATTCCAGTGAAAGAAGTAGGCATATAAACGGATCTCCCTCCTTTGATCCCGTAAATATGAACAGTCTACAATTAAGAGTCAGGTTGATTTAGACTCTATTCCCTAACCATAAAATGAGCCACAACAGGAAAAAGACTCTTTCAACTTGCTGGCGAGGCTGTACCTCTAGCAAAAGGGGACCGTTTGGTCTGAACACAGTAATTTAATTACCAATGTTCCAGATCCAGTAGGGATCTTTCGAAACTGTTTTGACTGACAAACTACATATCGTCGTGTCTTATGCCCATCATTACATCAATTTGTGCGAGGGTTTCAGAATTAAAATTTTAACATGTGGTATCGTGAAAGCGTATTGAAGGCGGTGTCACTAGCGGGGCTTTTACCCTAGAAGGCATAAATCGGGGACGCTCGAATGCGTTTAAGTATTTAATTTTAGTCCCAACTCAGACAGTTTATAGGACTTTTTTGAAACGTTTTGCTGCCCTGTTTTTGTTACTATCTGGACGAAGAGTCCTTGATATGTTTTTTTTTTGCATTGGGACTCTGCCTATTTTGTCGATACGGCCAATTTTATAATCTTAATTCCTTCACTTGAATCTAAAGGAACTGTACAATTATCCAACAGTCTGGTTTAAATATTATTAATGTGTTTTGGATAAAAATATTGACCCAATTCTTAGGCTAAAAATCCTAGAAAGCCATATTTATATCCACAAGGCCAGCAAAACAAACTACATCAATAATAATTAGTAATAAACAGATATTAAAGTTTTTGTAAGTAGTCTCAGATGAGCTGGGCCTCTTTAAATTGGATAAGAAACTATCCTATTAACAAAATTTCAGAAAATGCTTTCGGAAAGCTTTATTAGAGCTATATTCAGTTGTTTATTTCTATAGAAAATCTCTAAACGTCGCGGTCAAAAATATCTGTAACATCATGATGTCATACAATTTTAACTTTCATTAAAAATTGTAATATCAGACCGTTTAATCTAATAGGCCAATCACATTGTTGCATCTTTCATGGACCCACACAAGCCACCAGGAGATAACAAACAATTCTCTCATAAGGGACTTCGGACGTCAAACGGAACACATAATATTAAAATTTTACCCTGAAATAAAATTTGTATTATGTTTCCTGAGACGTCCGAAGTCCAGGTAATGGCTTCCTGGTGAAACAATTACTTTTTCGAGTACAATGACTAAACTATGGCGGCTTGCTGTGGGCGGTATTTGAGTGTTGCAGATAGAGGGCGCTGTAGGTGCGGCGGAAGCGCGGGAAAGTGGCAAAAGACTGACTTCCGGCGGAAGAACTCGATGTAATCTCTCATAAGGGACTTCGGACGTCTCAGGAAACATAATACAAATTTTATTTCAGGGTAAAATTTTAATATTATTTTTATAAGGGTAAGGTAACTATGTTTTATGGCTAAGCATGTATCTGTCTTCTGCCAGACCAAAATAGGCTAGAATTTAATATTAACTGTAGCTTATGTGACTAATGCTAGTAAAAGTACAATATAATATACGAAGTCGAAGCAAAAGAATTACGGCATGTCGCGAATAATAGGGCAATTCTTTACCTACAAAGAGTAAATACTTCCCAAGGAGCTCATGTATTTTTATAAAATAAATTGTACAGCGTCCGGTCCGGTCTACCTTTATAACAAACTTTTCTAATGTGTACTCGCGCGACAGATGGCGACAATGTACTAAGTTCTGATATAAATCAATCCTTTTAATGTTGGATTGGAGCAGTATTGGTAAGATTTGGGTCAAGTAGGTACGTGATTTACACCGTCATAAAGCTAGTGGCTATATTAGTATATTACCCTTGTCAGCTCTATTCACCCCACATGGCTACAACTACTTATATCCAAGTCGAATTCTGAGTATTTTGACTTCGCTGTTTGCTTGCTTTAACAATTGACATGCGCTTTACTTTTATATTATTTGAAATTTATATTATTCTATTCCTAGAAATTCCTAGAAGGGTTTTAGTAAATGTTTATCTTAATAATTCTAGCAATCAGGTACACTGATACAAAGGTTATAAAACGATAGGTGATGTATATAATAGACAAAGTAGGATCCGACATAAGCTTGCGGCTCCTGCTTTGCGCCTAGCAAAAGTACGTAATACGTTTATGGGTTTGGGTATAAGATTCTATAATAAAATTCCGCAATCAATTTTGGCCTTGCCATTACAGCAGTTTAAAAACACTGTTAAAAAGAGGCTGATACAGAAAGCCTACTATACTGTTGAGGATTGTTTAGATGATAAGAACGTGTGGATATAGCTGTGCTTCTACCCTGTACAAGACAGCTATGACTAAATGTAACTAGTTTTAACATTTATAGTTTGAAAAGAGCAACCGCTGAGTTTCTTGCTGGTTCTTCTCAGTAGGAACAGCTTTCCAAACCAGCTGTAGAGTTGACGATTCAAAAGCACTTGTTCACAAGTTTACTTCAATAAAGAATATTTTGAATTTGAATTTGAATACAAGGTAATTTAATTATCTCTATTACGATTATATCTTTCCAAATTTGAATTGAAATCATTTTTATTTGAACCGAATAAAAATCAAGTTTATGGTAACGTGCTTGTAATGCCAAATACCGTGAAAGTTGCTAAAATTGTAAAAAAAATTTGTTTGTTAGCTTAAAAACTTTCCTCATATTATGTAGAACGGAAGCTTAGGCCTGACCAATATCCTCTTTTTGAAATGTAAATACATTTTAGCTTTATTTATTTTCTTTGAGAAGCGATTACTGAGCTCTAGCTAAATTGCCAAAGTTTTCTCTTTCAAAGACACAAAAGTTTTTCAACGTCACGAATGCTTTAGTCATTGGCTTTATTTATTGATCCTTTTGTTTAGCTTGGCGATTAAATACTAACTGTTGAAGTATTTCGGATTTATATTCCAAAAACTTATTTTAGAATAACATTTGTATGGGTTTAAAAATGCACGTCCTAAAACTGACCAACATCCATTTTTTCCGTGCATCCCGTAACTATGCCAAGTACCTTAATGGCAGTATAAAAATTTGCGATCATTTAATGAAATCTCTCGAATCTCTTGATAAAGAATCAAAGCACTAAATACTACATGAAATTAATATTAGTTATAAAAATAATATATAATTTTTGCTTGCTTTAGTGAGGTTTTTTTTTATTATTTTACGTGCAGGAGTTTCTTGCTGATTTATTCCGTTGCTTCCTGTCCTGAAACTGTAATAAAAAATCTCGTTCTCATGTAACAAAACAAGTAACAACATGTTGTTACAAGTTGTGACGGCCGCCTGCCTGATATTAATTAACGTTAGTCGCTTTTCACAACACCTTGATAAGGGTAGTCTATTCTATTCAGCCGCATACGACACGACGAGTCAACTTACCTTAAAGTAACGGCCTGTTACAATCCCACTGCTGGAAATAGGCTACCTCTCTCCGTTTCTGGAGAGAAGGGTTGGAGCTATGACCTACCACGCTGCTCCAATGCGGATTGGTAGGTTACACATAATCTCCAGAATTCTCTAGAGATATGCAGGTTTCCTCACGATGTTATCCTTCACCGAGCGTCGTCTATTTTACTCACCCGGATACCACAATACGGTCAACTTACCTTAGTCGCCATTGACAACGCCTTGATAAGGGTGGTCTGTTCTACTCAGCCGGATTCCACACGGCGGGTCACTTTCCCTTAGTCGCGTTATACAACACTTCGGTAAGAACAGAGGGTGGTCTATTCTACACAGCCGGATACCACACGGCAGGTCACTTTTCCTTAGTCGCCTTTTACAAAATTTTTTTGTTTGTTATCTTTTGGAACGAAATATGTGGTGTGAGTCTTTTAGAGGCTAATAGGCATTAGCCTCTAAAAACACATTTTCTTTTCTTTGCGCTAAAAGTTTTTGATGAAAAGTTTGAAAAACTATATTATGGCAAAACTCTGGGTTGTCATAACCATTGTCCTTTGAGAAAACTTTATTTCTGAACTACATCGCCCCTCGTCCTTAAAGTTCAAGTAAACAAATGTAGTCGCAATCTTATTCGTTCGTTCGAATTCTCTATTATGTACCCTACTTAAATTTAGTTCTATATTTTTATTACTAGAGTTTTTATTTTTATGTAAACTGTATTCGCATCGTCGTGTATATCAACTTAAAGGTTAGGCTAATACCTTCAGTTATGCACTTTTCAATTATCCTGTTCCCGCAAAAACATGTTTTATTTTTTTGGTGTGCAATGAAAGAGATTTCATTCATTAATCAAACATTCATTCAAGATGTTTTCCCTGTAATAAGCTTCAGTTGCAAGAACAAGTAAATAGCAGCAAGGACTAGTTTTGGAGATAAGAGTTGGAGTTTAAACCACCACGCATCTCCAATGTAAATTGGCAGGCAAGAGATATTGCCCTAACAATTTTATCTTTATTGAATAATCGGAGTAGATGTAAAAGTTTGACGTACAAGGAAACAGATAAACAGACACGCAGAAATTTGCATTATTTCTTTCTTAGTACTTAATAGTTATTACGTAGTAGAAATAAAAGCAAACCATACTCATAAACCAAAAAGCAATTTCCAGATATTGCACATACAAAGTAATTACAATAAAATGAAATTAATAAAATAAAGTAATAAAAATAATATCATCCTAAATTTATTAAAATATTAAATAGAATAAATTAATTTTTTTATACAAGCAATATAACAGAACTAACTACTTTGCTATAATCCGCACGGGTTAAGTGAATGCATGCAAAGCCAATGTGTATGAAGCAGGCAAAATCTACGCACCTTATACATGCAGGACCAGCCACCACATGCACCCCAAGGCGCAATTCACCAGCCACAACGAACACAAAAGCAGCACACACACCCACCACCACAATCTCGACGATCGTTTCGCCCCGAAACCGAAGCATCATCAGGAGGATAGGCTTCACGACAAAAATCGTACTGCGCCGCGCTACCCATACAAGCAGTTTTAAATAGTTCAACTCCCACCAATACCCTCCCCTCCGAACACATGCAGCAAAACGGAATTAGATACATTTACTTGCTCGTTAATTAAGTGACCATTGTTATTTTTTATTATCTCAAGTTGCTCTAACGTATTGAGGCGGAGTCCCTTATCACAAGTGTGGAGAATATGAAATGAATGGTCATTAGGCACTTTATGACCATTCATCTCATATTTATTTCTATAAATCATTTTTTTTATATTTTTCATTTAAATATTTTTTTATAAATTTGTTATATTTTTCTTATTAGCTATTAAAACTTTTATTGTTATATTAATGATATTAAAATCTTCCAAATTTTTAATATTATTAATTATTATTGCCCGGCTTCGCATCGATTTTTATGTTTTTCAAATATTTATTTGTTTATTTCGTAATAATAAATATTTAAAAATGCATTAAATTAAAGGAAAGAGTTTAATAAACTCTTTTAAGAACCTAACTAAATCATACAATAATAACATTAATATTTATTAATATTGTATAATTATGTCCAGTACTTAAATATTCATGTCAAAATACTTTACAGTACAGATTTATTAATTGTATGAGGTTAATTATGTTAAATAATATTTGGGGCACCATTGATAATTATTATACATTCGACACAATGACTTCAGTCTTTCTTCAATAGTTATTAATATTAGTCTTTCTCCTGCCCTTGTCCCACCCTAAGTTGGCTTGGCACATGATGTTTTTCTCTTCCATTCTCTCCTATCATTCACCAACCCTGGCGCTACTCCTTGAATATACACGTCATAAATTCACACATCCCATCTCTTTTAGGCTTCCCTCTAGTCACATATCCATTCACATTTTTTTTATTGTTTGTAAGGCGAGCGCTTGACTGCAATCATGCCTAGTAAGCGATGATACTGTCTAAGGTCGAACACGCACGCCTGTATTTAACACTCGTGATTATCACATGATTTACATCTCTCCTCATTAAATGTTCATATTATCCTCATCTTGCGCATCTTTCAGACTTCCCCTTATATACTCATTTCGTATTTTATAAAATTTTGTTGTACCACACATAAACCAATACACATCAATAAGCGAGTGACACATTATAAAAATCAAGTTTTTATTTTTTTTTAATTGGCCTACAAAGATTTGTACCCGCTACCCCTCGTTAGAAACTCACTGTGTCAACGTTATCACAGCTATTCACACTGTTTAATGCTTATACAAGTTTTTTCACTTTTCCATTATCGAGCCTCATTAACGCGGTAGCCCTTAATGACATCAAGATTATTAATATCGTCCTCTTATTATCGATCGCATACCGAAGACATAACTCCGTTAACGCTTAAATACCACGGAGTCTTGTTGGGTTCAAAATTTAATTACAAGGGTAGGTTATATGACATAATATATGACAAGGGTTTGATGTATGGAAACCATTCAAGCATTGTCGGTTATATTATTTGTTGAGTTTAGTTAGTTATGTAGGGATTCAAGGATCACAAGATGGCTTCATAAATATTTCATGGATTATAATTTTCAACAGAAACAAACATTAAAATTTGGTAACCAATTAGAATCAAGCTTTTTTTTAAACGCAATTTTTTTTTAAACCAATTAATATCTAACTATACTTATAATAAAGTCTCAAAATCTGTCTGTCTATACGTGGTCAATTTTCTGAAAACCTACTGAACCGGATTTCAGTGCAGTTTTTACTAAAAGATAATGCAGTTGTTAATAGTCATAACGTTTTATGTAAATTGTGTTGAAGAACTGTTGTGGAAAAACTCACCTGCGCCGCGTAAAGCAAGAGGGATAAACTAAAGAGAGAATTGTAGATTTATAAAAGTATCTCTTATATTTAACTCACAATAACCCATAACCCATGCATACCATTTTACATAATGTTACCCAATAACACTTATATCTATTTCTTTTCAATTTTATACATACCTACATATTAATATATATAATATATATATTTGACTGGCCCGTTGGTGCAGTGAGTAGTGACCCTACCTTCAGCTCCGTGGGTCGTGAGTTCGATTCCCACCGAGGGCCAACGTTTTCTATAAACAATTTGTTGGTTCTCCGAGCCTATTTACTTTGAACCGTGTGTGTAAAGTATAAAAAAATATAATAATACTTATTTATTTTTATATTCTAAGATATTGATACAACAAAAAGCTAATATAATTATGTTAGTTTTGGCGCTATAGAAGAATCTTCTGCCACAGGCTTTATTAAGCTTAAAAAAAGTCCTCCACAATATATCATGTAATATGTAAAATTGTAACTGTCAATAATTTTTTTTGTTTAAAATATAAATTTAAAAAAATTACGTTATTTACAAGATTATTCCTTTCTATAACACCATATGAATTAAATAAATACTATAGATATATTAAAGATTAAAATTATACACTACCAAAAAAAAAATGTTCTCCACTCGGGTGAAGCTGTAGGTAAAACTAGTATATAATAATTTAAAAATTCACCATCAAATGTCTTATAGCTTCTACAGCGAGTGCTATGAGGTGAAGTAGAAGTAATGTACAGGATGTAATGCGTAGGGTCATGGGCAAAGCTCGAGTAGCTTCACAAAAAGTCCTCCTAAAATGCCTCCAGCCTGGCTTGACTACGCTTTGGTTTAAAGAGAGGTAGACTGCTTGGATTATGACTGTGACTAGTCATCATCATACTGTTAAAAGCGATATGAAGCCTTGACTGATTTCTCAGGATGTTTGTCTTTTACTTAAAAGCTGTGATAGCCTAGCGGTGAGACCGTACGACTCTTTAGAGACGACATAGGTTCAAACCCCGGGCAGGCACCAATGAGTTTTTCTATTAAAACTTATGTGTCTAATTGATAATTGCAATTTATCACACGCTTTTCGGTGAAGGAAAACATCGTGAGGAAACCTGCATATCTCTAAAGAATTCTAGGGATATGTGTAACCTACCAATCCGCATTGGAGCAGCGTGGTAGGTCTTAGCTCCAATCCTTCTCTCCAAAAACGGAGAGAAGAGGCCTTAGCCCAGCAGTGGGCATAGTAACAAGCTGTTACTTTACTTTACTTTACTTGTCTTTTACTTAATGTTTTTAATGTTTTCCTTTTACTTTCAATGATGACTTTTATAGTTTCAAAAGACGAAACCAAAAGCGTTATTCGTTGTGTGAATTGTGGAGATTACAACATTATGCAAAATTGCAAAGCACTTAAGTTTTCATATAAAATCCAGGTGACTGATCAAATTTCGAATCCGCGAACGCCTTTTAAGAATTAATATAAAATTAATTAATATTATAATTTAATTTTGAATATATATAAACGATTTCTTTTCCCAATATAGTTATGATTTATCTTATTTGTCATTTTATCAACACGTTTACCAACCACTTAAATGTAGCATTAGTATGGATATTTGTAATAAATGAATGTTCCACTTTTTGTGTCTAATTTTACGCCCGACCATATTTAAACAGATTCGAAATAAATTAGTCCGCCATCTTGGAAGCGCCTTCATATTAAATTTATGGTGTCGTATTAAATATTATTATATTGGATATTAAGTCATCTCCTTGACGAAATTTAATAAAATCTGTTTGGTAGTTCTTCTGAGGGTGAAATATATAAAAATTGCTATATATTTGTTACGTCCCTGTCGGTCGCCTACGGTAGGTAATTATTTAAATACAATATTACGACCTACTTTTAACGTAATATAAATTTTATGTCATAAACCTTAAAATGGTTTATCCAAATTTTGTATTTAAGTTGACATTAATGTCATTTCGGTATATTCTTCATCATCATCCTCCTGCCCTTATCCCACTCTAAGTGATGTCGGCACAACATGTTACAAACATGTTGTCACATGATTTGGCTACGTATTTACGACCGGCCGCCCGCCTGACTTCAACTTATCTTAGTCGTATTTTACGACCCCTCGGTAAGAAAGGGGATGGTCTATTCTACTCAACCGGATACCACACGGTGGGTCAACTTACTATAGTCGCCTTTTATGACGCATCGGTAAGAAATGAGGGTGGTCTATTCTTCTCGGCAGGATACTACACGGCGGGTTGACTTACCTTAGTCGCCTTTTACGACACCTCGATAAGAAATGAGGGTAGTCTATTCTAATCAACCGGATATCACACGGTGGGTCAACTTACCTTAGTCGCCTTTTACGACACCTCGATAAGAAATGAGGCTGGTCTATTCTATTCAGCCGGATACCACACGGCGAACCGACTTACCTTAGTCGCCTTTTAGGACACCTCGATGAAAAATGAGAGTGGTCTATTCTATAGCCGGATACCACACGGCATAACATCAATATTATATATTATATCAAAGTTAATAAAGAAAACAAAGAATATTATAAATGTGGTGTAGTACACTCGCTTCGCTTTTGATCGATCGACGCCAGCTGCGTCGTGAAACTTGCTATTAACACATAGTAAGCTCGTGCAGGAAATTATTCCCTATGATTTGAAGTCACTCATTGTTAATTTAGGTTAACGAAGCTGTGCCTCGTTTAATTGTTTATGTTAACTCATTAAAAAAAAAAACTTTGATGTGAAAAATGAGTGTTCATCAAACTACTCAAAACAAAAAGGGCTCGCTACGTTTTTCCAATAAGAAATATATATAATGTTTTTTTAACGATATGGTTCGGGTAGATTCCTAAATTTTGAAAATATCTTGTAAAAACTGTTTATTATGTTTACTTAATTCACATACAAATTACAAATAACGAATAAACAACAAATGTATTATCATATGATATTGTTATTATAATACTTAAAGCTACGATAGTCGAGTAACGAAAGTGCGACATACTGTTACCAGCGAAGCAGATATTTATAAAATGAAATATCAAAAAAATTCTCTGGAATTTCTATGAAATTATTTGTAGTATATGCGAAACATGTAAATTCTTATATTATATATTTCTATTTATTTTCTATTTATAGTCTTTGCCCAACGGTGGGATAGTAACAGAGTCTTACATTCGTCCATACGTCATTGAAGCCAATATGTCGTATCTTGAAATAATTAAATCAAAGCCTTAGTTTAAATATACATTTGTTTTACATAGTACAATTTCAATAACTGCCTAAGGCTTTAATTATTAATACATGCTAAAGTCAGAAAGAGCTCTGTGTAAATTCAATACATTTCAAACTCGATAGTTTAAAAACAAATCAAAACAAACCTTTGTTATTAGTATTTATCTGCGCTCGCTTAATCGGCAACGAGGACCGAACAATAAATACTGTAATAAGAGGGTAAACAATAAATAATTGCTAACAATTGTAACAGCGCAATTGTTTCGTGCCGTGGTAGAAAATAAAATGCGCTGATTATTTATTCATGGTAAAATATTAGCTTATTTTTATGACTGCATAAAATAATATAAAAAAAATACAAAATGCATTTTGCATTTTGTATTTTTTTTTTATATTTTGTTATTAATGGCCACTTTTCCACAGCATAGTTTTAGAAAAATGCTAGTTACAAGTATAGAAATGCCATCTTGAGTCGAATATTATTATTATTGTAACTAATATGTAATATGTGAAGATTTATACCTAATAGTAGTGTATTAGGTATAAATAATGTTAATTATTAATGTAGTAATGTAAAAATACGCCGTGTGGTATCCGGTAGAATAGAATAGACCACCGTCCCTTCTTACCGAGGTGTCGTAAGAGGCGACTAAGGTAAGTTGACGTCAGGTGGGCGACCGGTCGTAAAATACGTAGCCAAATCATGTGACAACATGTTTGTAGCATGTTGTGCCGACCCCACTTAGAGTTGGATAAGGGCAAGAGAATGAATGAATGATGTAGTAATTTAGTACATATAATTAATTTTATAATAGAAATATTACGAAAAACTTTTGAATAGTAAATATATTTTCGTGAGACAGGCATTTGTTATAATACCATGGTTTTCATAACTCACAGGCTAGTTTAAGCATAAAGCTGTAGTATATCAATTGCCTGCAGTTCACTATCAGCGATGATGGCTGATTGTGTGATCATCTGTAATCGGTAAGATCATCATGCAAGTGTCCACACGATCATCCTATCATAAGATAACCATATCACCCAGCGATTTCTTTAGATGCGTGTCCGAAATACCGATGATACCCGGATTGAAAGCTATCGTTGACGATGATAGACGATGATTGGCGATTATGAAGCGCAGCCGTAAACTTAATAAATTACTGACGCAATGATTTGTACTAGAAATCGTTATTGAATGCTCGTGAAAAGCTTCGCTTGTTAGTTTTTTGCGGAAGTACAAGTAGCTACACCGAAATTTGCCTATTCCGCTACTTATAATAGGTAATATATTAGATACTATACGCTACACATATTTTCGTAGTATATGTTCACTTACTTCCGAGCGAGAAAGCAGTCTAAACTAACTCACCCTAAGTCTTAAGTCCAAAAAAACGGAATAAACTTGTGTGTTTTTTCAAATAAGACCAAATATTCAACCAATTTTGGATATCCTGCCTAACAAGCACATTATCTTAATTTTATTTTCATCCACTAATCACAATTGCAGGGCACGTTCGCTTAATAGTAATTTGTTACAGCTTGCTCTAGTGAGATACGATTTTCTACACGAAAAAGTGCTATTGCAATATAAATGTACAATTTTGACGCAGTTCGCGTTCATATTTAAGTAAATATACAGTGTTTCTAAAAAAAAATATTGTTTTTTTAGATTTATATCAAACAATGTGGTTTGATTATATTTTGAGAATGATGACAATAGTATTACAAGAAAAGTTTATAAGACTGAATATATTTATATTTATATTTTGGAGGGTTTGAAATTACAAACCTGGGGGGTTTGTTATTTCAAAAATGAAATTAAAAAAGAACCTAATTTCTGTTTCTTGTTATTATGATAGTCTTCACCGAACAGAAATGGTCGTTCTGGTATATGGCAATTTGGCTAATATGACAACTTAGTTTTGTTGAGACAGACAGACAGAAATAAAGTTGTAAGCATAATAAATTATTTTTTAAACACTGTTTTAAAGTATAAAAAATTAATTATTAAACACTGTTTTAAAGGTATATGTATGTAGAAAGTATACCATAATCAAGTCCAAAGGTTATAAAACGCATTAAAATGAATAATCATTATATTTTTTTATACATTGATAAAATCAAGATGCATACAAAGGTTATGTAGTAATAAATGTAATCAAAAAGAGTTTAAGCAAAAATAATGGAGAGAGTAATAATAAAATAATAACAATGAAAATGTATGTATGGTTAAATAATCGTAAATACTGATAAAAATTCCAAAGAACTGGCTGAGTATGTCCGCAGGGTCATAAGATGTAATTGTATTACTTTTAAACTGGATAATGTAAAGATGTTTCACATAACACGAGAGAGGACTAACAACTCTTTCGCCTTTAAAGAACTTTATGTGAACAGGCAGGTAGAGGAAAACATATTATATTTTATTCACTACGTAAGAATATTTGGTCAAATACAGTTAAGCTTTCACAACTCATGTATTGTTTGATATGTATGATTATATAAATATATAATTAAAGTACTGCGGTAGGAAATTTTAAACTTTCACGATTCATACTCATTATTATATAAACATACGGATCACATCACGGGTCAGTTCTTGACCACGGTGGATGCAACGCTGCTGAAACGTCGAACCTTATACAAAGGTTTCGATTTTATCTTGATATGACTCGTATGCTTATATATTGATAATGTGATATGAAACCTGGTCAAAAATGACCTACTCATTTCATCAACGATTTAACTTTAGGTCGTTGGAGTTAATGTTTGCCTTACCTCGTAAATAACTGTAATTTATGGTATTTTTCTTCCGATAGGGTGTGTTACTGGCTATTTACTATTATAAAAAATATTAACTCATACATAATTTTTTCTATATGCAACTAACACAAATTTACAGTGAGCATAAGTCTTAGTTATGTGATGTTTTTTATTCGTTTAGTCTAAACCTACTTTAAAACGGCGTTAGTTGGTACACTTCTGTAACTATGAAAATTGTTGCCAGAATCGAGTTAAACTCTCATCGTTTACTTAAAAATGCAGTCGCGTCCGCCCTAACTAAAAATTATTACTTTTATACCGTTTATTGGAGCGCATGACTCTGCAAATTGTGGAGCAAGAGGCCTCGTATAAAAATTCTTATTATAAAATTAAAAAGTCATAATTATTTTATATAACGTAACGTAGCTTACTATACTTTTCAAAAGCTTTTTATATAACTAAGCGCTTTAGATGCAATTAGTTTATACGAGATTCTTGAAAAATCCTCTGTCAAAATCGATAATTATTACATGAGTGTGACAACTCTCTACGCATACAAATATAAATAAAACAAATAATAAATATATGGGAGAATTCAACACACGGCCGTCTGTCTCCAAAGTAAGTAAGTGTTATGGGTGACTGATATAAAATATAATAAATACTATTAGAAATGGCAGGAATTTCACTTAAATATTTCAGCTTTCTCACATAGTCAACAATGACTAACGTACAGCTACAACATATGGAACAGGCCAAACAAGTATCAACAGGTTAAGTTTCATATAATTTGTAATTATTATGCCAGGACGATTCTACCAACAGTTCGGAACGCTACTATCCACTGAGAAGAACTTGCAAGAAACTCAATGGTTACTCTCATCGCGAATATTAACTATTCGAGGTTAGATTTTAGTAACACGGAACGTAATGTGGGTAGGTGCAGATCTACCCGAACATCATTATACGCCTCTATAGTAATCGCACGAATATGAGGGTAGATTCTAATAATAAATAACACTCAATGTAGATAAACCCGCGTCTACCCTAACAATATTAGAAAGGCACAGTAACACTAATTACAACTGCTTGTTTAATTAAGACATTGTAACACGATCTAAACGCTGGAGCGTTTAATAATCGTACATGTCTCGTTTACAACAAGACTGGCTTCAACATGGCGGACTCCATGTTTTATTCACAATTTTCGCTCGCAAAAACGTGTCCCTTCCTTGCTATCAGCCACGTGATTAAAGTGTTGCCAACTTTCATTCCTAACTATTGAATAATGAATTTTACATAACCTAGATAAGACCTTTTTAGTTTTTAAAATTTAAAAAAGACGTTTGTAATGTCATGGAATGATTCTTATATATTTTTAGATTGTCCGAATTACCAGTTATGTTTAATAAAGATTTATAGAATTTCTTACTATTTTATCAATACATAACTTATTAACTCTAACAGGTTATGGGCCCAGAATATTGATTTAATTGTAAAGAGCAGTCAGTCAGTGTAACTCGGTATACCAAAAGGAATAATATAGAATTTCTGTAAAATGGATATAAAGGTCAATATAGACAAATTTGATGGAAATAATTTTCGTCAATGGAAATTTCAGATTAAATGTGCTTTGAGAGCGAAAGGCATTAATATATATGTTTCAAAACCAGAGTACGATGATGCCGAATGGCTTAAAAATGACGGCATAGCTATGTTAATCATCACGTCAGCAATGGACTATAAGCAAATTGCCTTAATAGAAAACTGTGATAGTGCCGCTAGGATCATGGAAAAACTTGAGTCGATTTATGAGCGAAAGTCTGAATTTAACAAAATGTTAATTCACGAAAGTTTTTATCGATATGAAATGTCTCCTTCAGATAATATGGCACAGCATATTTCTAAAGTAGAAAATTTAGCTCAGCAATTAAGGGAATGTGGTGAAAGAATAAGTGAAACTGCTATTATAACAAAAATAATCAGTACTTTGCCATCAAAATATCGTTCGTTGCGACAAGCTTGGATGTCACTAGATCCCGCTCGACAAACGATCTACAATCTTACAGCTCGGCTAATGGATGAAGAAGCTAGTTTGATGGCAGATGAGCAAACTGAAGTTTGTCTAACCACGGAAGAAAGAGGAAAGCAAAGAAATATTACTAGCTCTGAAAACAAAGTCACTAAACATACACGTCATCGTTATGTTTGTTACAATTGTAACAAACGTGGGCATTTTGCTAAGCAATGTCGTGCAAAGAGATACAGACAAAGTAAAAATGATTATAGTACATTTCATGGAGACGAAAACGCAATTTTTAGTGACGAGGTTTGGCTTTTAGATAGTGGTGCATCTGCGCACATGACTTTTCGAAAAGATTTTTTCCTAGAATTAGAGTTGTTCAGAGACAGTGGTAAAAAGATAGTACAATTAGGAAATCAACATAATTTAAAAGTCTGTGGCGTAGGGACGGTCCTGATTAAGAAATGCGTAGATGGACAGTGGGAGCAAAATATAATGAAAAAAGTCCTTTATGTGCCTGAACTGCAAAAGAATTTGTTTTCAGAAGGAGCAATTATGCGCTTAGGCTATGTGATAATTAAAAGAAATATTTCAGCTCTTATTTACAATGAAAATAAGGTAGTATTAAGTGCATCTCAAAAGTCAAACAACTTATATGAAATGAATTTTAAAACGGTTATAAGCGTAAGTTGTAATACGGTAGAATTAAATCAAAATAGTCTAAAAGTTTGGCATGAAAGACTTGGACATCTAAATGTTAAAGAAGTAAAGAATATGGTTAAAAAAGGGTTGATATTATGTAAAGACATTAATGATGAAAACTTTGTGTGTGAAGGATGCTTGTACGGAAAACAAAGTAATTTTCCATTTTATACCTCATACCTTAATCCTGGTGATCTGGTTTATAGCGATGTATGCGGCCCAATGAGCGTGCCCTCTATTGAAGGTATGAAATATTTTGTTCTATTTAAAGATGCGGCTACCAATTTCTTGCATGTGTCTTTTATGAGACACAAGAGTGACGTTTTTGAAAATTTTAAAATGTTTAATGCTTTTGTACGAAAAAACTTTTATCACAATGTACGAATTTTAAATACTGATAATGACAAGGAATATGATAACGATGTATTCAAAAATTTCTTAAATAAATATGGGATAAAACATGAATATACTGAACCTCATACCTCCCAACAAAATCGACACGCTAAAAAAGAATTACGCACTATCATGGAAAATGCTAGGGCGATGATTTGCAGTCGTGATCTTCCATTGAAACTTTGGAAAGAAGTTATTGCGTGTGCAGATTATATACTTAATAGGACAATCTCTAGTCAAACTTCTGAGAATACACCATATGAATTGTGGTCGGGAGAGAAACCAAATCTTCAACATCTTAAAATATTTGGTTCCTATGATTATGTTCCTATCCGTGATGCTTGTATAACAAAACTTGAGACAAATGACAAAATGATTTTGGTGGGATATGAAAATAACAAAATGTTTGATTCTAATACTAATAGGATACAAGTAACGTGCGATGTAGTTTTCGATGAGATTACCAATATCGACTCAAAAACTACAACTGCAGTGACAATGGAAGATTCACCCTGTGTAAGACGGTACATGGGAGAAACATCTACTTATATACAAACAGAAGCAACAGTTAGTGACGACAGTTCAGGAAGTTGTAATGAAGATAGCGATTTAACTTATGAGCGTTCATTAGAAATTAATGATTTAACAGATCATTTAAATATTAATTTAAGGTCAAGAATTAATGCAGTAAACGATATTAATAGCCTGACAGAGTATTATGTACCATCTATTTATGAAGAAGCTTTTTCAAGCACTGAGTCTACTATGTGGATAACAGCAATAGCAGAAGAGTTAAAGGCTCAACAGTGTGACAATACATGGACTATTGTCGACAATACAAACAAAAACAATGTAACTTTGAAATCGGTGTCTAAAATGAAGAAAAATAATGTTTTTAGAATAGAAAGACATGAAGCGCGACTGTGTGCCAAATCTATTACACTCCTGTTAAGTTTATCTGTTAAAGTTAATGATATTTTGCAATTTGACATAAAAACAGCATTCCTATATGGAGAATTAAAAGAAGAAACTATTGTGGGAGGAGTAATTGCTGCAAGCAGTAGAGTATGCAAACTAAATAAGTCTTTGTATGAACTTCAGCAGGCGCCACGTTCCTGGAACACGACGTTTACCATCTTTTTAAAGTCATATGGTTTTACACATTTAGAACCCGACAACTGTATTTTAAATAGTCACCTAAATAATGAAATAGTGTTCTTAATATTGTATGTAGATGATTGGTTGCTTCTTGTTTCAATCACTAAGATTTTAAAATTAGTTGTAAAAGAGGATGCCCAAGAAAAAGGTTTAAATTTTAAACTTAAATGTTTTGTGGGTGCAATAATTAGTAAAACAGAAACATATGTACGTATAACTCAGAAAAACTACATAAAAGAATCTCTCATTGACCTAAGTAAACCACGCAAATGTTTTAATTTATTTATAGATAATCAGGTCTCAATTAGTTTAATAAGGACCCCTGTTCACGAGCAGAGATCGAAATATATTTATATTAATTATAAATTTTTTCGCTATAAGGTGAAAGGAGGTTTTATAAATGTCCAGTATGTTAAACTCTTTTAAACTATCGTTACCTCCTGAAAAAAAAAACTTAATAGAAATTAGGTAGTCTGTTAGATTCTTTCACTTTAAAAGTTTATGTAAAATTAGTGGGAGTATTGAATAATGAATTTTACATAATCTAGATAAGACCTTTTTAGTTTTTAAAATTTAAAAAAGACGTTTGTAATGTCATGGAATGATTCTTATATATTTTTAGATTGTCCGAATTACCAGTTATGTTTAATAAAGATTTATAGAATTTCTTACTATTTTATCAATACATAACTTATTAACTCTAACACTAACAATACTTAAATACATAATACTTGAATACATGACACTCAGACTCAAAGATCTAATAAAATGGTCTTAGAAAATTTTGGCTCTCGAAAAGAATCAACTCTGCTACCCTTGAAAGAGGATCACTGCCATCTGCACCAACGCACCAGTCAATACTATTCCAAATAATATCAGCACTTATATTATTCTAAATAGTATTGACTGGTTGGAATTTTCATTCCTATTCGAAATAATTCAAATTTAGATCATTGTTTTTGAAAAAGATTGACCGTTATAACGTTCGTCGCACCGATCCACCGATAAGCCAAAATTCATGGGTATTTTCCATCAAACTCGTAAGTAATTCATCGGTTAGGGGCTGTGATAGACCAGTATTGCTGCAGATCCATATATCAGGGGAAAACAAATCATGCACAAAATATATCTAGGTTTAGTTTTGGTAAACCGTGATGCTCTTGTGACTCTACCGTGTAAGCCGACAAAGCGTTTGGGTTTAAAACTCCGGGCGAAATCATATCAGTTTTCTATGAAACCTTGTATTCTACACAATATATATATATTAATATAATATAAATTAAAATATTCTTACTTATTTATGTAATGCATCATACACACTGGGTAAAGGTAGCAGCTTTAAATTCCATGTTCCTCTTAATGAGAGAAGTATAGCTGTATTATCGGTCTGAATGGCCGTCGGTGGAATATTGAATCCGTACTCCATAATTATAATTTTATTTTATTTATTATAAAATAAAGTCCCCAAAGCTGTCTGTCTGTATGTAATCGATTTTCTAAAAATCTACTGAACGGATTTTAGTACGGTTTTTACTAAAAGGTAGTGCAATTCCTCCGAAAGATTTAGGTTAATAGCACATAACCGTTTCATGTAAATTGAGCTGAAGAGGTCGTTGTACAACAATTTTTAGTAGGGGTAGTACCAAACCGGTGTTGATTGTAGTTTAGAGGAGGGAATAGGTATAAAAAGCAGTGTAGGGTATCAGAGAGACAGTCTCAAGCCGTGACTCGAGCGACTATAACATGGTAAACTCTGAATTTCAAGCGGTCGAAGCCGCATGTATTTCTAGTAATTTTATAAATGTCAAAGTCTGTCCGTCTGTCTGTTACGCTGTCACGGCTAATCCAATGGACTAATATCATTTAAAATTAGCTCAAAAATAAATAAATAAATCTTATTAACCATGGTAACACGTAGGATAAAAAAAACGTTTTTTTTTCCGGAAACAAGGTAAAAGAAACGTTTGATTATAAATGTTACTTTAACGCTTACACTGGCGCAAACAAAGTCTGCAACAATCGATCGAGTAAAGATCTTTTTTGTAACAGTACAATTAATATTTTTAAATATAAAACAATATACATTTTATAAACGACTTCTTTCAACTTCAACATATAAGCAATATATGTGTAATATTAAATTAAAAATGTATTTTATTCCCTTCCGAATTTTATATGTCGAGGCACATGACAAATTATTATTAATAAGAAGGCATAGTAAGTATTACAGATACATAAATACCTAAAGCAAGCCCTGTTCAGAATAAGAAGTATTAGAAGCATGGTCGAAGATAAAAGTTATCATTATCACCCTTCTGCCCTTATCCCACTCTTAGTGGGGCCGGTACAACATGTTACAAACATGTTGTCACATGATTTAGTTATGTATTTTATCTACTCTGATACTATAATACAAAGATAATAAAACTGAAAACAAAATTCTTATGACAAACATTACGTACAGAACAAAATTAAAAAATTAAAAAATTTCATTACGATACAGGTCTTGTATGGACACCTGTATCATAATGTAACTTTTTAATCATAACGATACACTTACACAATTTCCAGCCGGACCAAGGAGGTTGAACCTCTACCTTAAAAAAAAAGGTTTCAATGAATGGGTCCGCGGCGACGCAATACGCATGCGCAATCGATGTTTGCGCCTTGGCGCCAATATATGACATTTAAAAAATCTTTTCAATATATAAACGAAGTTTAGGTTTGTTTGTAAAAAAATAAGTTTTTGTGTAAAAACATGTCTGAGAGCGGGGATAGTGGTAATTGTACACCACCAGATATTCTGAAACGTTTGAAATGCGTCATACATGACCGTGAACCTGTTGCCGACGAAATCTATGAGCAGCTATATTAAATGTTACCACGAGTTTATGGAATGGAAACGTACGTTTTACGTATTATAGTATGAGAGTAGATAAAGTAGTGTATGATACTGTACATAACTTGGTCTTATAACACTCGTGTGACACTATAAAAAAACTCGCCTGCGGCTCGTTTTTTTAAACCACACTCGTGTTATAAGAACCCATATTATGCAACAGTATCATAAACTACTATTACGACCGGCCGCCTGCATGACTTCAACTTACCTTAGGCAACTTTTACGACGACTTTGACTGGCCCGTTGGCGCAGTGGGTAGTATTTTTTAATATAATATTAGTAATGTCGCTGGTTCGATTCCCGCCGAGGGCCAACATTTTCTATAAACAATTTGTTGGTTCTTCGAGCCTGGGTGTGTATTTGTATTTAAGTATGTATGTAAAATTGTCCGTCACCCATAGCAAGTATTAAGTTACTTACTTTGGGGACGGACGATCGTGTGTGTAAATATCCAATATATTTATATTTATATTTATTTACGACACCTCGGTAAGAAATGAGGGTGGTCTATTCTAGCCAGCCGGATACCACACGGACGAAACCCGAATTCAAAAACCGTTCCTGAAATAAGCATTCGTACTGGCATTAAATTCTGTGCATTGAACGTTTCAATAGCAAGTCCGTAAATCTGAAAGGGACTAAAGGCGATTTTGGATTTGGAATATCATAAACAATATCTATAACCGCACACAATGTATCACGTGTTTATTCCGCCCCAGTTTGTCAGAACAAGAGATCTAATGGGCTAATATTTTGTATTACAACACGTCCCAACCATATTTTCCCCGCTTTCTTCGCCTAAAATAATGTCCCGCATTAGCCTCAGTTACAGTGATTAAATAGCTCGGTAGTGTGAGGGGATGTAATAATGTGTTAATGCTATATTGTACTCAGAGGCACAGATTGTGATCCAACCTCACAAAAAGAAGTAAAATAAGAACACTTGTTAAGTTCGGATACCATACTGAATCGACGTGTGAACATTAAATAGCTAAATCAAAGCGGCAGTGAGATTCGCTTAGTCAATTAATATAATGATAATGATAAACTTTATTAATCTCATAAATTTTACAAAATACGACTTAAACTATGAATTCCACATTAAGCATGCTTGTATCATGGAATTCGTTCTTATTATGTTACCACTTAATTATTTTGTAACAGACTTTGCAGGTATGTTGCGTTCACAATACCATAGAATAAAATAGAAAAGACATGGCAATTTTTTTTCTCTAAATTAATGAAAGTAACTAATACATATAAATCTAAATATAAATTAATAAATTAAAACATTTTTACTTTAAGATCACTTAACTAATACGATAAGATTTTCAATATTTTCGTAATTTAGATTAAGTAGGAACGACATGATTTTTTCTTAGCCTAACGTCCTGTGTCATTTTTTAAGTTGCATAATTGTGCAATTTTATTATATAAAAAGATGGAGAGATTCGGGAGATGAGGCAATAAAATTCTAATGTCTCTAAAAACTCTGTTATTAAGTAACGTATGATAATTTGGTAAGGCTATATATATACCTGTACGATGGGTACTAAGGAGAATCCTATGGATGAAAAGTTGACGCACTCATATATAATAGATGTTTAATTTTTTTTAATTTTTTTTGAGGTGGATGGATTCTGTAAAGAATTATATGCATATAAAAGAAATAGTAACAGATTTGACGGATGATACGAGGAGAATAGAAGATGAAATCATATTGCGCCGACCCCGCTTTGGATGGGATAAGGGAATGAATGTTTTCATGGACATATCATGGATTTAGTTTAGTAGATACTATAAATCTCACATCCAAATCGACCCATCAAACAGTAAATTCATAAGGAGTCTGAGTGTAATACATCTCCACATACAGCAAGTAAGCATATTAATATCGTCGACATCACAAGGGATTTTCGAGTTTGGACTGAATCAAGGAAACACAGACTGAATATTCCTTAATATTGATCTAGATAAATCTAGTCCTTTGCTTGGATAGTTTAAATATTTTACCTTTATTAATTAAACTTGATGAAATTTACATGGTAACCTACTACAACAAAAATTTGAGACAGTGGTACAGCAAGAGTACCCTATTTCGCTATTTCGGGCAGCAGCTTGTAAAATTTAAAATAGCCATGATGGTTGCCAACCTCCGATAGGAGATGGCGCGAGAAGAAGAAGAAGAACCTACTACATTCATAATTAATAACTACTAAAACTCGTACAGTAGATATGTAACGACCTGTTACTATCCCACTGCTGGGCTGAGGCCCCTACCCCACTGCTCCAATGTGCATTGGTAGGTTACACATATCCCTAGAAATTCTCTAGAGATATGCCGGTTTCCTTACGGTATTTTCCTGCACCGAAAATCGTGTGATACATAAGTTTTAATACGCATTGGTGCCTCCCCGGGGTTTGAACCTTTAGAGAGTCGCACGGTCCCACCTCTGGGCTATCACAGCTTTGAAAATTCGTATAAATCATCATAATTTATAAGCTACCTTATAAGGTACCTATAGTTGTTGACTTACTAAATATTTTTCTATATAACTTATTCAGCGATTATTTTACTATAATCCTTGATGAAATTTTATTCCCCTATTTCATAATTATCGCAATTCAAATCAAATCAAATCAAATGAAAATTATCTTATTATATAAACAAATGATGGCATTACTTATCTTCAACGTAAGGCTCAACATTAAAATTTATTAGTGACAATTTATCAAAACCGAATTTTTTACCAAGAATTGGTTTCTTTCAACATTTTATAACAATATGTGTAAAGGATAACAAGCCCTTTCCCTTTCATAATAATTGAATTCACTTTATAAGTATTAGTTAGAGCGCATAATGCATTTTATCCATGATTCAACAAAATAATTTTACGTTTATATCTGTTGCATTACCGAAACGCAACGAACTAGTATTGATTTCACTTAAAGTTATTAAATCTAGCTCGCGATGCCCGAATGTAACTGTTGTTTAAATACAGGGTGGCTCAGAAAGACCGAAGTGGTGTGAATTCCTTATAACTTTTTATTTAAGACATATTTTTTTAATTTTTTGTTTTTTAAATACAGTAAATTTATGGGGAATATTTTTAGATTAGTTATTAAAAATGATATCCCGGAAGTGGTGGCCATTTTCTGCTTCGCACAAATGTGCTCTTTCCAACACATTTTCCATGACCTTTCGCAAAACTTCCGGTGTTATGTTGTTAATTTCTTCTCGAATATTGGTTTTCAATTCCTCAATAGTCCTAGGCTTATTAACATAAACTTTCCCTTTTGTAAGGCCAGCCGTGGAAAACCATCCGCAAATATGGTTCCAACAGGATGGAGCCACAGCGCACACTGCGAGGGCCACAATGGCTCTTTTACGCGATATCTTTGGTGAAAGAATAATTTCGCGTAGAAGCAATTTTAATTGGCCTCGCGTTCCCCGGATTTAACCGCTCCAGACTGTTTCCTTTGGGGTTATTTGAAAGGGATCGCACATTTGTGCGAAGCAGAAAATGGCCACCACTTGCGGGATATCATTTTTAATAACTAATCTAAAAATATTCCCCATAAATTTATCGCCCGATCTACGTGCAAGTAACGTCGCCAATAAAGCCTGTATTAATAAAATTACATATCTAATAACATAAGGGTGCAAAAATGAGCTAAGCTCAGTGCTGACGAGCAAGAAATAAAACGATCTTTTTACCACAGATTTCGGATATGTTATTGCGACCCCCGACTCCGAATCTACTATCAGCCGTACGTAATAATTTTTCGCCCCTTATAAATCAGTGTTTCTGATATGAGCTATTTCTAACAGGCTGTATAATATATTATCCCCGAGGGTGATAACACAAGCCCACTGACTTGCTGGGAGAAATCTGTGTTCTTTGGCGGATCGAATGATCGCGAATTTACCAGTATTGGAATGTAAGCTTCAGATGCAATCAGCCGTAATATATGGGAGCTCAGCTCAGTGAATCGCTTTCATAAGATCGAAATGGGAAGATAGGCTCTTGTTAATTTTGGTAACTTAGTGTTTGATTTTCAAAGCAGTAATAACAGTACTTAACTAGGACATATCGATGATTAACTAAGAGACAAAGTCAATACCAGAACTGACGTATCATGAAAATATCATTTTACGTGATAGATATAATAAAACAACTTCAATGCCTTATTCCAACTTAGTTGTGTTCAAAATTATTATAAAACGATTATAGATATCTGAAAAATACCTGAATTTCGATATCAAACAATGTCAAGTTTAAAAACTGACTACCCCAAACTTGATGCAAAGACAATTCGGTTAGATCACAGGAACGCTTGATAGCTTTAAAATCTGATCACATAATATGAACTATTTAATATAAAACCACTATATTGAAAAAAAATTAAACAAAAGTCTGTACTGAAAATAATCAATTTAGTAGTAAGGAGATTCAAAGAAATATAACAGAGTTAGCAACGATGAATACTGAGTCAAAGTCAAAGTAGTATGGGCAAAGCCAATTAAAGAAAGACCAACATATATTTCACTTCGATGAATGAGTAGTGACCGAGCAACTGATTACTTGATGTTGATAAATTTCCGACCCAATATAGTCTATAGAAGGGACTTATGTTTCGCAGCACGGTTACAATTTGGTATTAGTTGGAGAGAGACAGAGAGAGAGATAGATAAAGAGAGTGAAAGAGAGAGAGAGAGAATATTATAACAATCGCAATCACAAAACCTGCAGGCCTACCGTGAACTCTTATTGCGACTCAATTGAAGACGTAAACGACGACCGCGAACCGCTTTCTTTTCGTACCATGAAGTGTGAATTGTATTGTGGTCCTAACGTTTGAAAAGGATAACGTTATATGAACTATAGATAACTCTGTCTCTTTTACTCAAATGTTCTTAGGACGAATTTCGAACGCTCATTCGGCAACGACTTAAAGTGTGCGTCTTTAAGACGTCATTGTATAAAAGAGCAAAACAATTTTGTTTACGTCTTCAATTGAGTCGCAATAAGAGTTCATGGTAGGGCTGCTGGAGATAGATTATTCGCGTTGTGTTATATTATATTACTAGCAACATTAGCTTTATCGAAACGATGTCTCATCTTACTTATAGTAAGAATACAATGACACATTGATGTCCACTTTAAAAATGGTTGATAAACCTTATCAAGTTAATATAAGTCTCCTTTTCGTATGAAAATCGTTTAAAAAAGAACAACACTGATATATAAACGTTGCCGGTTATAAATAACTACCCATGGTGCCTTCTGTGACATTTCCGCATCGCGTCCCGTCCCCAAAGGAATACGATTTATGTCAACAGAACAACTTGTTCTGCCTGATAATAAATATTGCTTAGGTATGTTGAAATTTGTTACTTTTGTACGGCTAAAAAGAATCGCAGTGAATTAATGAACGACTTATCCTTGTCCGTTTATAACGCTTTTGTAGATGATCTGCCGGAACATAATTGATGATACCAATTTGTATAATTGAAGCTTGTACTAAAAATCCCGTTGGCGCAGTGGGTTGTGACCCTGTATTCAGCTTCGCAGGTCGCGGGTTCGATTCCCGCCAAGGGCCAACATTTTCTATAAAAAAATGTTTTTTCTTCGAGCGTGGGTGTATATTTGTATTAAAGTATGTATTTAAAATTATATATGTAGTATATCTACCAGATGTCCGTTACCCATAACACAACTAACAAATTACATACTTTGAGGTCGGACGACCGTGTGTGTAAGTGTCCCATATTTATTTATTTATTTATTATTTATTCCTTCTGAAACAGGAAGGAACACTTTGTGTACAATCGAGGGTATTTAAACATTTAAGAGGTCACGCGGTTGTAAAAAAAATCTTCAGTCACGTGCGCCGCGTAAACCAGCAGAGATACACTAAAGTAGTGTAGCAGAGCATTATAGATCTACAAAAATACAATAAAAAAGTCCACTACAGCATGTCTCTATCTCTTATGGTTAACTCAGAATAACTACTTTTATGTTATAATCTGTAAAAATATTGTGAGAAACTGATTTCTACGCTGGCGCAGCCGCTGGTACAGCTAGTCATGAATCAATTAAAAATTGTTATATGCTCAATTTGGTAGGCAATGTGCTTAATTAATTCATTTTTGTGCATAAGAATAAACATACTTATAAAAAGATTGGCGATTTATATAATAGACAAAGTGGCAACCGACATAAGATTGCGATTCCTGCTTTGCGCCTTCCAAAAGTACATAGGTCATTTTTGGGTTTGGGTATAAGTTTCTGTGATAAAATTCTGCAATCAATTTTAACATTATTATTAGAGCAGTTAAAAACACTATTAAAATACAGGAAGCCTACTACACTATTGATGATTACTTTGACGATAAGAATGCGTGGACACAGCTACTCTTCGACCCTGTATAATACAGGAATGACTAAATGTAACGAGTAATAAGAAGTATACGTTGAAAAAAGTAACCGCCGAGTTTCTTTTTAGCTCTTCACGGTAGGAATAGCTTTTCAAACCATCAGTAGAGTTAACAATTTGTTAGTAAAAGCAATTGTTTATAATTGCTTTTGAATTGAATTTTTTACTTGAATAAAGAATATTTCAAATTTGAATCCTCTTTTTATTTAAATATATATATATTAAATAAAGGTTATTAACCTTTATTTTAATTAAATTATCATATACTTTTTGATAATTACATAAAACTTACGAACTTACGTTCAGTATTTCACATTGTTTATACGTGTAGCTAAGATTTTCATTTGATGTTAATACAAGAAACGTAAAGATATCACTAAATAGCATTTCACGTGGAAACATTGTTTGAGATATAATAACTGAGCCAATTTAAATGCATTCGCCTCCGCCTTCACAGGAAATTGTCGGTGTTAAACCGTGCCCGAGTTGGCCCTACATCGGCTTTGATACCCATATATATTCAACATTTTACAACTCGGATTCCTTGAAAATTGGAGGAGCCTAGCCAAAATTTCAAGATAATGATAGCCCATAAACATCGGGCTTTACCACTTAAATAATAGTCATATAAACTATCCGAGTGACAGCAACTGCTGATAGCGAAGTCATGCGCTTTTATTAAGGCTTAGTGTAACATTTCTGTAAAACGCCAGAGCATATATATACGTGATTTATAGAAGCCGCAATGTGCAACAATGCACAAAAAAAGGAAGCCTGACTTTTATTTAGTAACCTTAAAACACGAATAATATATTTTCCGCGCTCTAAAACATTATGTAAAATATTTTATAGAATGAAAGCTATAATATAATGATAAAAGTATACATTGTAGTATTCATTCTGTAATTTGGTTAAATATTATCGTGTGGTATCCGGCTGAGTAGAATAGACCACCCTCATTTCTTACCGAGGTGTCGTAAAAGACCACTAAGGTAAGTGGACCCACTGTGTGGTATCCGGTTGAGCAGAATAGACCACCCTCTTTCCTACCGAAGGGTCGTAAAATACGACTAAGGTAAGTTGACGTCAGGCAGGCGGCCGGTCGCTTAATATTAATTAACAAAGAGGCAATAAGTCTGTTAGGTAATATATTTAAAATAATTTCATATTAAAGAATCAAGTTTCTACATATTATAAAACGTCCCGAGAAGGTGTCTGTCTGTATGTGTAGATTTTCTCAGAATCTACTGAACAGAATTATGAACAGTTTTTACAATAAGATTTCTTCACTTGAGGTTCAAATTTTGGTTAATTATTTACTGTTTTTTCAATGATATTATGAACTTGTAATTAAAAGAATATAAAGGTATAGAAATAAAGGAATTTAAATATATAGGTTTTAATTGCTGGCAGAGATCTCTGTCAAAGGGATAATTTGATCTTTGTACACTTTTTCTATTAATAATGTTTTTCTATTAAATAAATGAATAGAGAAGAATTTATACAAAAAGATTAAGCGCAATGCGTAGTAAATCAAACATGTAAAAGTTTGCTATATACTTTATTTTAAGTAATTAAGCTTTGAAAGCAACTAAAAATCAAATCATAATACCACTTAGGTACAGATATCGTGTCATATAAAACAGGAGATTCAAAATGTATGTTTAAATATGCGCATCAACATTAAGAGCGTGATACTGTTAGATATAACTTCAATTTACATTAAGAAATGCTGTGTATATAATTTACCTTCCAAACTTCATAATTAGTCTTACTTGTACGAGTATGTCTTATTATCCACTTCTGATATTTTAAGGAACGTAATAAAGTTTCTGAAACCTTATACAAAGCTGTATTTATGTTTTTATTTTAATTTTGTAGAATGAGTTTTTACTTTAACTTATAGAATGCTTTAAGGCATATTAATGTATGCATCTCACTGGTAAATATAATCGTTAACTATAATAAAAAATAAAGTAAAATTTTTACTAATAAATACTATTATGTTATTTATTTTTTTATTTTAGTTAAATTGATTTATTTATGAATATTTTTTAGAAAAATTTTATTTTATTTTTTGTGATGTTTTGTATTTAGTCTAAGTTGATGTTGTCCGTTCTAATTAAATAAATATATATATATAATATATATTATATCGCGATAACTTATATACATCTCTAACAAAGTGAATTGTTAAAACGTATATCTATCTAATCTCGGACGTTTTGGCTTATAGCTTCATATAACATTTCATTAGTGGTCGGCCGAGACTACGTTTACTCAAGCGATAAATTTTCATTTTTACGTAGGGACAACTGAAGGAAAAGATAAATAGTGGAGATTCGTATTTCTACGATATTAAGTACAGCCATATCTACTGAAATTTACGCGCAACTTTTATGAAGACGTACCTACCTCGTTGCGATTTACGTGTTCCAAAATTTATTTCAGGTGGACAACACCATAAAATCTCTTTATGAATAAAATCTTAAAATCTCATTAGACAAAATTAAAATCGCATATTTTAATTTTGTTGTAAAGTATATCTCCTGATGATGCTTCGGTCGGGGCGAAATGATTGTCGAGTTTGTAATACGCGTGTAGTGCTTGTGTATCCTGTTGGCGATGGTGGAGGTTCGTAGATGTGTTTTTATGAATTTTGCATGTATCAGATATGCAAACGGATAGTCCGCTCTATATTTAGCATTATATATTTTTTCTATTTAATAATCGCGGATTACAACTAAATTATTTCTAAGATAGAGTTAAAAAACTTTATACATATAATACCTGTATTATTATTAGTCTAAATTTTAACTATCAATTATAACCTCGTCTCTTGTCTGTAAATTATATTAATAATATAATTTTGTTTCAGTATATGCGTTGGACTTATAACTGCAGAAATGGGTGACTAGACCTTTCCTCGGTGAATAAAAGAATAACTAACCGAGCCTTTCACATTAGCAATAAAAATATTATATAATATGATATTCTTGTTCGCGTTTTCGCTGTTATAACAATACGCACATGTAAAAGCCAAGCATTAAACGTTGAGCTTACAGTAGTTTACTATTTATTCTATGTTACTGGGCAGAATATATTTTATTATTTATTAAACTTGCGCAAATTTAGTGACCAGTGTTATATGTTAGGGGAAAATTTACGGTGTCATAAAAATAAGAATTTATATCACTCTTGCAAGGTAGTAAGTGATTCAATAAATTACTAGATTTTTCTACAAAGACGATATTTTATACATTATAAAATATGCCGTGTGGTATTTAGCCGAGTAGAGTAAGACCACCGTCATTTCTTACCGAGGTGTCATAAAAGGCTACTAAAATAAATTGACTCAGCGTGTGGTATCCGGTTGAGTAGAATAGACCACCCCTTACAGAGGTGTCGTAAAATACGACTAAGGTAAGTTGACGTCAGGAAGGCGGCCTGTAGTAAAATACGTAGCCTAATCATGTGACAACATGTTTATAATATGTTGTGCCGACTCCACATAGAGTGGGATAAGGGCAGGAGGATGATGGTATCTACAAAAGTAAATAGATATTATAGATATACTATCTAAATATATAATATAAATAACAGAATCGTAAATAGAATGTTTTTATATTTCAATTATTGCAAAACTGAGCGATATATAATGTTGAATTTTTATTTCAAATTTTCGTCTGTTTGAGTTACATTTACATGATTATTTTGTATAGATCAATTTATTTTATCTTTTGAGTCATATTTCAAACATGATTTCATAGATATTTTATAGCTTTGAATGCTTTTTAAATAAGACTATTAAAAGTACAACGCTAGTTCAAAAGCAAGAAGTTAGAACGGCGAGCAAAAGCTATTATTGAGTAATTATTTTACTAAATGTAAAGCAAAATGCAATCAGTTTCATAAACCCTGTAATCAAACTTTGCCGGCACAAAGTTTATAACGGGGATGAGTTTTATGACTTGATGAAGTATTACGAGTGAGAATTTATCCGTCAGTGCTGAGGTTACTCTGACATTAATGATAATTTGACGTAAGGCACGGCTTAGATACTCTATTCTTTTTATAAGATAGCATATTCAGATACACTGTAATAAAGCTCCTTTTAAATTTTAACTATGTTTATCCGTTTCAACACCTCGGTTGATCGCCTCCCAGGAGGGCTGGCTCCTTTTTCGCACAAAGAATCTACTTAGCGATTCAACGCGGAAACGCTGCCAGCATTCTTGAGACCATTCCACGTGGGCATGATTTGTATAGTACTTGCGTGTAGGTAATTTAATTAAGAAAGACATAACTTCGGGTTAAAGATAATTTATTTTTCTCAAAAGAACTACAGTCCACTTAAATGAGAATTAGAATTAAACATTACATTTACGTACACGCATGCACCACTTATTCTTAAGACCTTAAATAATCTTATTTACTAATATATGTATGTATCTAAAAAAAAAAAAACAAACAAACATTAACTTAAAATATACATACAAGCGTTGATAATTTATATTTTTGATATTACTTTTCCAAAAAAAGGATCTTAGCATTTTTTTGAACAAATTAATATTATTTATTTCCTTTAAACTATTTGGCAAATTATTGTATAGCTGTGCTCCTTCAAACAGTATGGTTTTTTTCCCATAATTATTTGTTCTGGGATATCGTAAACAAATTTTATTTTTATTTCGTAAATTATGTTTAAAAGTTCTATAAGTTAGTGTAATATTTGAATGTGATGTCTTGTTTAATAGTTTTTTAATTAAAATACATGTGTTGTAAGTATATAGCTGTGTAATATTAAATAACTTCGTTTTATTGTAAATTTCTTTAGTAGGTGTCAAATAATTGTAATGAAATAGCGTCTTGATTAATTTATTTTGAATAATCTGTAGTTTTTTAAGTTGCGTCGTTGAGGCATTTCCCCAGATTTCTACCAGGTACTCTAAATGAGGCTTTGCTAGGGAATTATAAATGATTGTTCGTATTTTGTGTGGAATGCAATTTGAAACTTTTCTTAACATCCCTGTGAGTGCCGTCAATTTTGAGACTAGTTGATCAATATGGGGGCCCCATATTAATTTATCGTCTAATATCAAGCCTAGGTATTTCTCTTGATTAGATCTGTGAATAATATTTTTATTAATTGAGAGTGGAGTATAATTGGGTATTTTTTTATTCTTAGCGCTAAAAATTATGTATGATGTCTTTGCAGTATTTATCGTAAGGAGATTATATGAGAACCATTCATTTAGTAAATCTAAATCCGTTTGTGCTTGTCGTATAATGTTAAGTTTCCTGATAAATTAACATTTATTATATTATTTATATAGATTAAGAATAGCAATGGCCCTAAAATAGAGCCTTGTGGAATTCCACATGTAACTAACTGCGAGTCACTTTTATAATTACCGATTTTGACTACTTGTCTACGATTGGTTAGATAGGATACAAATATATCTAGTGCTGATTCTGTGATTCCTATATTAAATAACTTCTGAATTAATTTTGAATGACTAACTGTATCAAAAGCCTTCTTTAAATCAATAAAAATACCCAAACATATATGATTTCGATCAATATTTGTTTTAATTTTGGTCATTACATCAAGGGCTGCTGAAAGAGTATTTGACTTGGGCCTAAAACCATACTGTTCTTTTATTAAAAATTGTTTCTTCTGCAGGAAATCATTAAGTCGGTTATATAAAACTTTTTCAAAAATTTTGGAAACTACAGGAAGCACCGATATAGGTCTGTAATTACTGGGGTCGGATTTAGATCCTGATTTATGCACGGGAGTTACTCTTGCGACTTTTAGGCTATCTGGAAATATGCCCTGAGATAAACAATTGTTGATAATACCAGTAAGGTCAGAGACAATCACATTTATTATACATTTAAGTGCTTTTACACTAATTCCATCAATGCCTGTACTACAATTACTGTCTAAAGATTCAATAATAGTTATTACTTCACTGGTACTACATGGTTTTAGCTCACTCAAAACTATGTCATGAAAATGGTTATCTTTATACATAAGAGAATTAATTGAGCTTGTATGATATTTCAGTGGTATGCTTTTTGCCAATTCTGTACCTATCGTTAAGAAAAAGTCATTAAAGATTTTACAGATTTGATTGCCATTGGTTTCAATACCTGAGTTATAATTAAGTTTCGGAATACACAAATTATTCTTTATTCTATTTACAGCTAAATTATTTATCAGTTCCCACATTTTTTTAGGTTTATTCATGCACTGATTAAAAATTTTATAATAATAATTCTTCTTACTACACTTAATCATGTTACCGACTTTCATTCTTTCTGAATTAAATTTAATTTGTAAATTTTTATCATCACAGTTCTGTTTCGACATCTTCCATAAAACATTACGTTTATCTATACCGTTTATTATGTGTTTATTAATCCAGTCTTTTCTGGGGGGATTTACTTTAAAAGATAACTTTAAAAGACCTTTCAATCTTTCAACCCACATTGAGAATATATTTATTGTTTGTTTTTCAATTTTATCAAACTGTCATTATTTGGGTGCGCTGCTTCGATTTTGCATATATTAATTAAATAACGCGCTAACCTATTTCTTTTCTTCACATTTAGTTCTTCTTTACATTTCTTTTCTAAGTCTGTTCTGTCACTAAAGAACGGAAGCTATGAATCTTAGCTTTCAAGGCTCGGTCAACTGTACATTCATAAAAATGTTGTCAACAACATCTTCAAATAATATATCTCTATGCAATTAGCAATTATGCAATTATGCAACACCAATGCTCAAATAAAGAAGACCAAGAACGAATACAGAACTATCGAGAGCTATTATAAGTTTGGATTTTTTATTTCCATTATCACACTCAAACTTCTAATATGAGAAAACTAATATGAGAAAAACTTCTACTAAACTAAAAATGTCTAAACAGAAACTAAAACGGCGCCTTAAACTTGGGGCAAGTATAACAACAGACAGAAGTCCACGATTTAAACTGACATTAACAAGATGTCAACTTAACTTTTCTTTGATAAATGTGACACCCACATCTAAAATGTCATTTCTGACCATTAACGTGGCCATGAAAAGGGATAACCGCAACTTTTGAATGTGAGACACATTTCGAAGTTGCGGTCGAAGGACCCATCGTTTGCCGAAAGTTTTAACGCAACTATTAAGTTACAGATAATAGCATAACTAATTTGAATATTTATTACAAATAAATAATAATAATAATATTCTAAAATACACCAAAAATATACAAAGAAGTTTGGTACAATAGGCGGCTTTATCGCTAAAGAGCGATCTCTTCCAGGCAACCTTAGGGCAGAGAACTTAATATTATATTAACGGCAAGGGTGCGCAAACTAAAAGAAGTAATATTAAAAGAAAGAAAAGAAATAAAAATGAATTATGCAGATAAGTAGTGTTGCTTGATCCTAGTTTTGAAAATAGAAAGAGAAGGAGGTTTTCTTATATCTAGAGGAAGTGTGTTCCATAGAAGTACAGTTTTGACAGTAAAAGAATTTTACATTTAACATTAGTGGATCCTACGACTTTGTTTGCATGAACTTTAGTGTTATT
This sequence comes from Morpho deidamia, assembly GCA_947086505.1. Classification (NCBI taxonomy): domain Eukaryota; kingdom Metazoa; phylum Arthropoda; class Insecta; order Lepidoptera; family Nymphalidae; genus Morpho; species Morpho deidamia. The sequence continues at coordinate 7,219,897 of CAMTZC010000007.1, read as the reverse complement.
CACTCAATTATGGACTTAGTTCACGTTAAAATAAAGGGGATTTTCTTACAGACTGATATATAAGCTTCAATTGTATCAAATTTCAAGAATATTGCTTAAGAAAATCCGCCGTGAAAGCGTAATAGATAGAAAGACATACAAAGAAACCGACTTTCTCATTTACGAGTATGGATAAGTAGCTTTTACCCGCAACTTTGTCCACATGGACCGTGGAGTATTTTTATAGCTTACATGTTACCACGCTATATTACTATTAATTGACCCAAATTTCATCTATATAAGCTCAGCGCATTACACGGACAGACCTACGCATTTATAATATTACTTAACCCGCATTCGATATCGATTCAATGGGTTCACCGTGAAAACGTAACAGACAGACAGACTTTCGCATATAATATTAGTATGGATGCGTATTCTATTAATACGCATTGTTAGGTGTATATATGGATGCGTATTCTATTAATACGCATAGTTACTTTAGCTACATTAGACAGCGATCCAATCGGCGATTGCTGTGCGATTAAAACCGATATATTGTCGACGAGCCTTGTGGCTACACTGTTCGCTTACTGTCGCAAGCGATTAACGCTTTAATTGCAATTCGCTCTACTCGTCGCGTCGCAAATCTCAGTGCAATGTAGCTTATCCTACGCTAAGTGGGGTCGGCACAACCTGTTACAAACATGTTGTCATATGCTTTGGCTACGCATTTTACGACCGGCCGCCTGCCTGACGTCAACTTACCTTAGTCACCTTTTACGACACCTCGGTAAAAAATGAGGGTGGTCTATTCTATGCAACCGGATGCCACACGGCATTTACCTTAGTCGTCTCTTACGACACCTGGATAAGAAAGGAGGGTGGTCTATTCTATTCTACCGGATACCACACGGCTACTTTAATGAAGTGAGAAAGTGATCCTTTTTCAGTTAATTTCTCCAGTTACCTTTACTAATGGACGGAATAAGCTCTGGTTGAAAATTGATGACATTGACGTTTAAGCTGATCTCAGTAATAGGTACTTTCTGAATTGTTAAAATACTAAGAACTACTCTGGATAATATAATTGGGAACAGAATTTCCAAAACTATAGTAGAGTTGACGGTTCAAAGTACTTGCCTACAAGATTACATGAATAAACAATATTTTGAATTTGAATCTGAATATACAACTAATCGTTCAAAAACTCGACGAATGTTGTTATGATGTTATAAGATAGGGAAAATTTATATTAAAAACAAACACTTTTAAAAAGCTAATACGTCCTACGGTTTTCTCTGTTTTTATTACCTAGCACTTGATTGTCAAAATTTTTTAAACTTAGGTCAATAACGACCAAGTGAGATAATACTATTTGCCAAGGTAACACAAACGAACCAGGCGCCAAAGCTTCTTATAGTCATATCGTATAACATTAACTGGACTAACTTCCATACAGAAACTTCCCCAATTTAAAGCAACTACCCCACTCACTAATGAGTCGCTCTAGCGTATATACCTTCACTCTGCATTCTCATTACGAACCAACATTAACAAACAATCGAATTATCCAAGAAGTCATTATACTTGTGCATGTTCCGAAAAACCTATTTATTTGAACAGTTAACAAATGGGACATATATAATTGGACATAGGAGGATAAAATACTACCATGCCCCCAATTCTATCAATATAAAAACGATCAAATATAAAAGCTTTGTTTCTATCAGCAAAACAATTTTTCTGCAGGACGCCCTTCGCTTATACACCATTACCGTCCCTTTACCCAGCAATGTGACTATAGACTATTCAATACAATTGAACGTGCTCTACGCGATCTAATATTCGGTATGAGGAAAACCTCTTATATAAAGTAACAATCCTTTATAGATTTCCATGTTTTCATTTATATTCACTTATCTAGCCTAGTTATTTAATATTATTCAAATAAAACTGTAATATCTTAGCAACTTAAGACAGTCTCGGTGACGTAATTATTTTAAGATAATTATTTACTTTGGGAGGCTATACGAGAAGGACAGGGAAGCATACTATGCTCAATTAAAAATACCATAAATAACGTGTGAGCGTCTAATAGTCGTAATGAGTAAGCGTTTAGAATAATAGTGACTTTTAAACACTGATCCACTATTTAAAAGAAAAAGCCCACTTACTTTTAAATCCCTCTTCCGTTATCGATTATGTGCAAAACCAAGTTCCACTACTAAAGAAAAACTAAAAGACCTAAGAACATTATTTATACTTGAATTTCGAACTACGAGTATTAACTACCTCGTATAGTGGTATTAATATCAAGAAAGATGTTTCATTTCAAAGTTTGCAGCCTAAATTACTATCCTAAAAACTTCTTGGTATAAGTAATCGTTATAAAGTTTTATAGTACAAAACATGAAATATGAGCAAGTAAACTCGCTTTAGAGAGAGAGTCCGCCGTTACGAACAACGTCTTAGATTGGAAAAGTTGAGTTGCATTACATTGTATTTGCAAAATTTAATAAACCTTCTACTGCTGATGTTTATAAATTTTGCATTTTTAATGAAAAATTTTATTGAGATTATGTACTGCATAATGGTTTTGTTCTTTTTCTGATGGATTACAGGAAGTTTTCTATATATTTACATATATATGTTACATATCCAGTTAAGCTATATAACATATATCTGTAGATAAAATGACATTTCTTCTTAACGTACATTACATTTACAGCTACATTATGAGAATTTATAAATAAATAATAAATAGTAGATTTAGTTTTCGTTTCTTTATTTAATTCTAAATCACTTCAGACAGCAACCAAACCAAAATCTCTTCAACCAAAATAGTTATAATGATTCCTTTTGTGAGGTTAAATTATTCGAATTCGAATTTTTAACGAGAGAGAGGTTTAAGGATATAGGTATTCTTACTTTGACTTCACATAATTAGACATAATTATAAAAAGATTGGTGATGTATATAATAGACAAAGTAGGAACCGACATAAACTTGCGGTTCCTGCTTTACGCCTTGCAAAAGTAATTAATTCATTTGTGGGTTTGGGTATAAGATTACTATTGAGGATTATATAGATGATAAAAATGCGTGGATATAACTACTCCTCTACCCTGTACAAGAAAGTAATAACCAAATGTAACTAGTTATAAGAATTTCAGTTGAAATGAGCAACCACCGAGTTTCTTGCTGGCTCTTCTCGGTAGGAACAGCTTTCCGAACCAGCGGTAGATTTTGACGATTCAAAAGCATTTGGTAACAAGTTTACATGAATAAAGAATAATTTAATTTAATATAACTAAATAACAATTACGCTTACAAACTATGACTTTCTCATCTTAGAAAATAGCAAGCTTATCATCAAGTTACAAAAAATTCAGCCTATATTATAAAACGATTCTTAAAACAGTAATTGCTTTTATGTTTGTCAGCTGTAATGCTCATGTCGTCACCATCTGTAATTGACGATACATTTAGTCGTAATATTAAGTATGTTTAATTAATTTTAAGATTTTGATGTTTTATGTAATGTAAAGATGTGTTTGTCTTTGATGGTCTTACTAAACTAAATGAATAAATGAGTAAATATACTGAACTTAAAATCAAAATAAGATTCCATTTCGCGAATTCTTCGGTATTCCTCGGCCATTCTTAAAAGGTGTAGGTGATTGTTGTAACGAGTACCTTTACTCAACCCTTTTCTTGTTTCAATACACTCTTTGTACAATAGTTTTTTCAAATAATATAACAACTAACCCATGTCTACAGATTAACACATTAACAGACCGAATAGAGATATATTAGTACCCTAGTCACGAGTCCTAGTATTCCTCGATTCGTGACTAGAGTACTAAAGCGCAACAATGAATTTGGCAAGTAAATAATAAAGATGTAATAAGACAGCTTGTAGCGACATATGAGGCCGTGTATAGCCATGGAGCATATCTGTAGCAGGCGTGAATAACTTAACAAATCCAAAACGCACAGTTTTCAGGGCATAAATAGGTTTACGTGTAGTATACGTTTATAAGAGTTATTTAAATATCCATAATTTTTTATTAAATCGCTTAAATTTTGATTACTAGATTAAATCGCAATTATCGACTTCACTGAAGCATTAACCATATATTGCCTAATAGGCAATCCTAATGCCTATTATGATTAAATATACAAAAGGATGAGAGTCGACTTATCAAAATATTCACGTCACTAATTGTTTCATTTATGACACACTAACTTTTACTTTTAAAGTGTTGATAAAACTTCAATTACATATGGAAATTGGTATAAAACATTTTTTTTTCAAAATTAAGTAAAAAATATTAGCTTCGTTAATTTTTTGGGTTCATAGTTAGCAAATAGAACCTCTTTTATCATTAGACAGTGTTTAATAAACGTTTCATTATCTATCAATTACTATTACCGTGTTATTAATTCGTGTACTGTATGGAATCAAAGCGCAAAAAAAAAATTAATTTTCAAAGCCTGTTAAATTGCCTCTTCAAGTGACAAGAGGGCTGGCTCTTTTCTCGCACAAAGAATCAGCTTGGCGATTCAACGCGGAAACGCACCCAGCGTTTTTGGGACCATTCCACGTGGGCATGATTTGTTTAGTACTAGCGTTTAAGTATTTTAAGATAGAAATAACTTGTACATTTTTGTTGTATATAAATGTCTTGTCCTGTCATATTGGAAAATAAGTAGGTACTACACTTAATCACTGCTGCAATAAAAATCTATACTAATATATAAAGTTGAAGAGTTTGTTTGTTTGTTTGTTTGTTTGTTTGTTTGTTTGTTTGATTGATTGATTGATTGATTGATTGATTGATTGTTTGTTTGAACGCGCTAATCTCAGGAACTACTGAACCGACTTGAAAAAATTTTTGACTGTAAGATAGTCCATTTATTGAGGAAGGCTATGGGCTATATATACTATCATGCTAAGATGGAGAGGAGAAGCAATAAAAATTATTTTGAAAACGGCAAAATTTAAAGCTTTCCTTGCGTGCGCTAAGTAAACGGTGAAATTTAATTAAAAAATCATGTATTACAAAATTATTCCTCTCTAAAATTTCTCAATAAAAGTCCGCGACAGCATATGTCTAGCTCTTAAGTTTAACCCACTTTCACCATAATTAATATAAGTATTACGGTTTACTCAATAAAAAGACTACAGTGCATGCGAACGAAGTTGCGTTTAAAAACCAATATAAAGTACATATATAAATCATCGTTATTTTTTTCACCTGTCCTATAAGCGGGATGGCCATAGAAAAATCGTGTGCAATCAATTAAGCACTCGAAATGGATTTAGGTTCGGTCATTGGTTGAAAAATAAACGTTAACGCTGCTGATCGTTCCGGTACAATATCCTATTTGTTAGGATTTGCCTCGCCGCGTATTCAACCTGATATTTCGCGATAGTTATCGAAAGGTGTAATCGTTTGTTTTTATTGATGAACAAATCAAAATGATGTTCCTTTTTTATCGGTATCGCTTAAATTGGTATCAGGATATCTAAATTATTAATTTAAATCCTTACTAATATTATAAATGCGAAAGTCTGCCTGCCTGCCTGCCTGCCTGCCTGCCTTCCTGCCTGCCTGCCTGCCTGCCTGCCTGCCTGCCTGCCTGCCCGCCTGCCCGCCCGCCCGAAGCCCGCCCGCCCGTGTCGTAATAGGTGACTAAGGCAAGTTGACGTCAGGCAGGCGACCGGTTGTAAAATACATAGTTAGCCAAATCAAGTTACAACATGTTTGTAATATGTTGTGCCGACCCCACTTAGAGTAGGATAAGGGCAGGAGGATAATGAGTGTTAGTTAACATAATCATTCAAAACGGCTTGACCGATTTTTATGAAATTAGATGTGCATATTCGGTAGATCCGAGAGTCGGCTACTATCCATTTTTCATACCCCTAAGTAACTAACATTTTTTTTATATTTTTATTTATTCTTTTAAAATGTACACTAGGACTTCTCTAAAAAAAATTGAAGTGTCAAAATAACGTTTACAGGACCAGCTAGTTATTTATTTAAACTTATTGTTAAGTATATTATTTGTAAGTATAATTTAACTAAATCTGTATGTATTTAATTATTATCTGTGTAATGTGTCGGAGTATTGACGTGTACCTATTTCTATGTATGTTTATTATAATACACCACCTACCTACACTTTCCTAATCCAAAGATTATCTGGAAGAAATCGCTTATAAGCGATAAGACCGCGTTTTGTACTGTACACAATGAATATCGTTGTGATTGTAATGTTCTTACTACAACTTTATGGTGTACAATAAAGTAAATAAATAAATAAAAAAAATTAAAATTAAAAAATTTCATATGGATTTTCTTACTTACTGGTAAACCGACTCACGTGCTCACGACTCACGCTCAGGCTTGGCTTAGTAAAGTAAAGTAGCGGCCTGTTACAATCCCACTGCTGGGAATAGGCCTTCTCTCTCCGTTTGTGGGGAGAAGGGTTGGAGCTAAGACCTACCACGCTGCTCCAATGCGGATTGGTAGGTTACACATATCTCCAGAATTGTCTAGAGATATGCAGGTTTCCTCACGATGTTTTCCTCCACCGAAAAGAGTCGCATAGTCTCACCGTTGGGCTTTCACAGCTCGCTTAGTATATAAAGGTCAATAAATAGCATCGTCACGAAACAAAAGTGGCATAAGGGTGCAAATAAAAGCTTCAGTGTACCCTTTTTTATAATACTTTTATTCCATACTCAAAGTAATAAAAACATACACAAGCAATTTGCGAGGTTGTTTAGATAAATATAAGATTTTTTATTTATAACTAATAAAAACAGCGAAAATATAAATCACACACTGTTTAAACAAGGTTTAAATTTACAGTATAATCTTGGGAGAAACTGAAAACGATGAGAGCCGTGTCCTCGAAGTTAGTTACGAGATTTCTATCTGGGTGATAAATCGGCACACATTTCGAGTTGACACCCAAATGCTGTAAGTCTATAAAGGCAAATAAATTTCATCGGAATACTACGTAATACAGCCAAAGGTAAGGTACGAAAAAACTTCTTAGTGGCGATTAACTTTATTTAATGGCGTTATAAAATTCCGAAGCGATATCGGAATCCAGGGCGATTTTGCCCGCCTATAAGATTAAGAATTTCGTAGCAAAATGCTTTGAAATACACCTGCTTTTTATATATGAAATGTAATCAATTTCAAAAGAGATTTAAGAGTGAACGATCACTAAATTCTGGAAATATACATAAAGTGCATATATAATATATGGGAATGATTACTCTTTATAATTATTTTACGAAACACAATAAAAAATAATTTTGATGCAATGACTTGATTTCTTATATTGCAAAGCCAGGACAATGTATAATGTTGTTTTAGAAAAGCTTCAACTTATACATCTTCATATATATATATTTCATTTCATTTTTCATTTCATTTTTATTTTCATTCTTATATATATATAGACTTCCTTTGCATCAAATTAAGTATTAAGATACCCTCACTCATGTACTATGTATTTTTTCCGGTCTAACAACCGACTCGGTTAAGCTCAGGCCGCTTGGGCCTAAACAAATATCGGACAATAATTGCCCGCGACGACCCTTCTGAGAAGTGTTTCTCCTCAGGGCCTATACCGCCATTGACCTTCGGGTCAATTGTATATGATCCTACTATTAACAGTTAATAAAAATTAAAACGATTTTGTTTAATGCGTCAAACCAAACGTAACATTTGCGACTTTCATTGCGAAGAAATAATGCTAATAATGAGAATGTAATTCTTTAGTTAAATCATTGCGTTTTCGAATGCATTGGTGACTCAAATCAAATCAAATCAAAATAATCTTTATTCAAATAAACCATTTCAGGCACTTTTGAATCGTCAAGCATCAATATGATTAATGAAGCTACAACTGGTTCGGAATGTTGCTCTTACCGAGAAGAACCAGCAAGAAACTCGGCGGTCAATCTTTTAAATATTTTCAATTATACATTATCAAACCGCTGTCTTGTATGAAGCTGAAAGGATCCTCAAATCCAGGCTTTCTTATCAACCAAATAATCTTCAATTTTGTAATATGCTTTACGTATAAGCATATTTTTTACACTTGATTGGAATCTTTCTGTACACTGGTCTAGAATGGATTGAGGAATTTTATTATAGAAGCGAATAGCGAGACCAACAAATGAGTTGCTAACTCTGCTGAGTCGCGACGCAGGTATCGCAAGCTGTTTGTGACCTCTCGTATGTCTATGATATACATCAAATTTTGATTTATACGTACTTATATTTTTCCGTACAAATAGAATATTACTATATATATATTGTGATGCTACAGTCAGTATGCCTATTTCTTGGAACTTTTCGCGAAGGGACTCATGTTGCTTCATATTATAGATAGCCCGTATGGCTCTTTTTTGGGCAACAAAAATCTTTTCTATATCGGCCGCTTTGCCCCACAGCATTATTCCATATGACATAATGCTGTGGAAATAAGCAAAATAAACAAGTCGCGCTGTTTCAACATCGGTTAAATGTCTAATTTTTCTAACAGCGTAAGCGGCGGAACTAAGTCTTCCTGCGAGGACAGATATATGGGTGCCCCATTGGAGTTTATCATCCAAAGTGAGCCCCAAAAATTTTGTTGTATTTTCTATCTTTAGTATCTGCTTATTAATCTCTAACTTTATGTCTGACCTAATTACGTTTGGTAACACGAATTGCAGACATTTGGTTTTATTTGCATTTAAAAGTAAATTATTTACTGAAAACCAATTTGATATCTGAGATAGAGCACTGTTTACATCGTCAAAATTGTCTTTATCTCGATCTACTTTAAAAATAAAAGAGGTATCATCTGCAAACAACACAATATCACAAATATTTTGAACACAATATGCTAAATCATTTATGTATACTAAAAACAGAAAAGGACCAAGGATTGACCCCTGTGGGACACCCATAACATTAAACGATCCAGATGACCTAACATCATTAATGCATACCTTTTGTAATCTATCGCTAAGATAAGAGGAAATAAGACCAAGCGAGTTATCATTTACACCGTAATAACTTAATTTTAAAAGAAGGGTCTTATGTTCAACGCAATCAAAAGCCTTAGATAAATCACAAAAAATGCCTATAGCATTTTGTGAGTTCTGCCAAGCTTCAAATATGTGTCTTAAGAGTCTTGCACCTGCATCTGTAGTTGACCGACCCTTAGTAAAACCATATTGCTCTGAATGTAAGAAGTTGTTAAGATTAAAGTAACATACAAGTTGGTCGAGCATAATCTTTTCAAATATTTTACTAAGCGTTGGTAGAACAGAAATAGGTCTATAATTATTTGGATCACTCTTATCACCTGCTTTATAAAGAGGTACTAGCTTACTGTGTTTCATTAAGTTCGGAAAAACACCTGAATCTACTGAATCATTAAAAACTTTAGCTAGATATGGCGCAATTATTTCTATAATATTTTTTAATAATTTCACTGACATTCCCCAAAGATCTCCTGTTATCTTATTATTTAAGGTTTTAAAAGTTTTAATTATTTTATATGGGGTAATGTGCTTAAAGTTAAATGAGACGTCGCACTTAGCCACACTTCCTCTTAGCAGACTATGAGCTTCTGTTGGCGATGAATTTAACGATTGAGTAGTTGCTATTGGAATGTTATTAAAGAAATTTTGAAAAATATTTGCCACTTCAATTTCAGAGCTAACAGTGCAATCATTAATTTTAAGATTTATCTGGTTTTGTCGCACTTTATGTCTGCCCGATTCCTTACATATAATATCCCAGGCTGTTTTAATTTTATTGTCAGAATTCCTTATTTTTTGTTTACTACTTTACTTTTGTTGACTACGATGTATATATGTTGAGACATTTTATTTTATTTTGAAAAACCACGGTGCGGTGTTATTAGTAAAGTTTTCTAATAGCGTGCCATTTTTATACTAGCTGACTCGGCAAATTTCTTACCGCCATAATCAATGCATACCTACTGTCAATTTTATTTTTGAGAAGACTCATGCACTAACTGAACGTGACCCCGTCACCGTTTGTCAATATATTGAAGATTTCTCACTGTTTTCTATGTCACTCACTTTTCTGAGATTTTTAAATATTTCCTATTTTTTTTTCATACAAACGTTTTCCGGAGTGTAACGAGCATATTAAACAAAGATTTATCTAATTTAGTGCAGTCGTTTGGAAGTTATGGATATCACACGGCGTGTCAACTTGCCTTAGCTGCATTTTACAACACCTTGGTAAGAAATGAGGGTGTAGTCTATTCTACTCAGCCGGATACCACACGGCAGTTCAGTAATATATATTATCATTAATTAACTTGCTCTTCCGTCCTAAAATAGATGTTTAAACTTATAAAGCATAAATCGATCTTAGAATGAAGAAATCCATTATGTAAAAACAAAAAGGTAAAATATTCAAATCGTTTGGGGGTTGGTTTCACTTTTAGCCGACTTTCCCTCGGGCGTGATTTCTCATTCAAGGTCTTTGCAAGATTATAGCTTCCGTGGTTGAATGTAAATTCTGTCTTTTTTCTTTCCATATTTAAATATTCCGATAGTATAACTAACCAAATACACATAACGAAATTCATAACACACACACATATAACACTACTTTACAATATTAGCTAACTTAAAAACAATGATAATGTATCTTTTGCACTAATTGTAGGTAAAAATTGCAGCTATTTTTTTCTTAAAGTTATGAAATATTTACGAACATGTATTATTTTGCGATTAAAGTAGCAGCCTGTTACAATCCCACTGCTGGGAATAGGCCTCCTCTCTCCGTTTCTGAAGAGAAGGGTTGGAGCTAAGACCTACCACGCTGCTCCAATACGGATTGGTAGGTTACACATATCTCCAGAATTGTCTAGAGATATGCAGGTTTCCTCACGATATTTTCCTTCGCCGAAAAGCGTGTGATAAATTGCAATTATCAATTAGACACATTAGTTTTAATAGAAAAACTCATTGGTGCCTGCGCGGGTTTGAACTCGTTTTCCCCTCGAAAGAGTCGCACGGTCTCACCGCTGGGTTATCACAGCTCAAGCTATTTTGGATGTCACTTAATATTTTTTACCACTCGTTGCAATATTGGCTAAGTAAGTTTTGATTATATATGTGATTATTTTGCTTTTGAGTTCTAATTGTACCATACTTATCAATTAAAGATGTCATAAAAATTCTGCTAGCGACCTATTTAGATAAATAGGTTATAGTAGATAAGTAGATACTTAACTGGAAGGCTTTAATAAATTATATTAATATAAATTCTTATATAAATAACCAAATTATCACACGAAAGAATCTAATAAACTTAATATAACCGTCATATAAAATTTCCCTACTCCCAATATTTAGTTTATGGCTTTAATCGAAAGTTTAAAGAGTAACAAAAGCTCCGGGATCCAAATATGAACTAATCTGGCCAGTGAACGCAGAAATTTGGTCAGAATAACAAATTTAAATACATTTTGGACACAACAGGACATTTTGGACTTACCTAACAAGATCACGGGATTATTTTGATCCGTTTCAGCACATCTAAAGTTGTTAACTAGACGGGGCGCTAATCTTTAGCAACTTCCAATTAATCCTTTATAGTAGAGATACTGTGATAGCCCGGCGGTGAGACCGTGCGACTCTTACAAGGGGAACACGAGTTCAAACCCGGGCAGGCACCAATGAGTTTTTCTATTAAAACTCATGTGTCTAATTGATAATTGCAATTTATCACACCCTTTTCGGTGAAGGAAAACATCGTGAGGAAACCTGCATATCTCTAGATAATTCTGGAGATATTGGAAACCTACCAATCCGCATTGGAGCAGCGTGGTAGGTCTTAGCTTCAACCCTTCTCTCCAGAAACGGAGAGAGGAGGCCTTTTCTCAGCAGTGGGATTGTAACAGGCTGCTACTTTACTTTTTTTTTACAGTAGAGATACATCAACTAAAGTTGTTCGGACCTAGAAGATTTAGTTTAAATTATTAATATTTTTTATGACAACAACCAACCATTAGGAATCTTTATTTGATAATATAGTTATTTGTTGTGACTACACCTCTTAATTATACCAAACTTCTCAGAATCATAATTGCAAAACGTTTGTATTAGCTCTACCAGTAGAGTAACTAAAGTATAAGTAATAAAAAGGAAAAAGAGAAGCTGTGATAGATAGCCCAGCGGTGAGAGCGGGCAGGCATCAATGAGTTTTTCTATTAAAACTTATGTGCCTAGTAATTACAATTTATCACACGCTTTTCGTTGAAGGAAATCATCGTGGGGAAACCTGCATATCTCTAAACAATTCTGGTATACGTAATTCGGGCATACGTAACCTACCAATCCACATTGGAGCAGCGTGGTGGTTCTTTGCTCCAACCCTGCACTCTAAAAATATAAAAAGAAGGCCTATGCCCAGCATTGTGATAGTAGCAGAGTAAGTAAGAGTAGTTAATATAGATACCGGCTATACTCACGTCTAATTTTATCGGATTAGCCCGACTAGTTTCGAACCCGTCCGGGTCACTTATTCATGAGCTCTTTACATGACGTTCTCGCGGCGGGAACTGCGTGCAGCAGCTCGCTGGGCGCGCCTCGTAGGTGGCTGGAGCGGGGGGAGACGGTTGCGGCGGTGGTCGCGCGTCTTCTGAGTGTTCCATGTCACTCTGGTCTCCTTCGTCAGATGCACCAATGAAATGTGTGGGTTCGAAACTAGTCGGGCTAATCCGATAAAATTAGACGTGAGTATAGCCGGTATCTATATTAACTATGAACACTACTCACGATAGTTTAAATTAAGTAAGAGTAGATTTAATCCCAACGAATACCCTACCAAAGTCATAACTTATCATGCATCCCTGGAAAATCTGTAGAAAATACACGCGAGTACTAAACAGCACATATACCAGGTCAACAAAATCCTAACAATATTTGTCAAAATAGAGTCACTACTGTGAACATTGTTCTCATCAAATTCAAATTCAAAATATTCTTTATTCGAGCGAACTCGTAAACAAGTGCTTTTGAATCGTCTACTCTAGTGCTGGTTCGGCAAGCTGTTCCTACTGAGGCAGCAAGAAACTTGGCGGTTGCTCTTTTTAAAATATAATTCTTATAACTAGTTGCATTTACTCTTTACTGTCTTGAACAGGGTAGAAGTGTAGCTATATCCACACATTTTTATCATCTAAGTAATCCTCAAAAATATAGTAAGTAAACTTTCTGTATCAGCCTTTTTTTAACAGTGTTTTTAAACTGTTGTAATAGCAAGGCTAATAAAATTGATCGCGGAATCTTTACTAGATAATCATTATTTTAATACTAATATGCGAGCGACTGTCTAACTGGGCGAGTGTAAACATAAATATCACAGATTACCAATAAATCGACCCAGGTGTCTATACAAATAGTCTTTGGTTTAAAACATGGGATATATGACCATATGAAAGCGATTTCCCATAAACAGCCGTCGATCATGGTAATTTCGAACATGTCGCAACAATCCAGCGATCACTCTAAATTTAGGGGCGTTTTATATTGCTATCGTAAATAATTATACGGTATCAACGCAGTGGTGGGTGACATCGTCATAAAATCATGTTTCATCAGATTACTAAATTAACTCAATCCAATATCAAAATGCAATATAAAAATTACTACCCTAAATAACCTTTTCTTTCCATTAACGTTTAGCAAAAAAATAACATATTTTTATTACGCCGAAGCGTTGGGGAAACAAAGACTTGAGCCTATTTGTAAAGGGACGGTTCCCAAGTTAACCCAACTGGGAAATGAGTTCCCGACCCGAAAGGTACCGACCTCTTGCTTTTGAAGGACTAAAGGTGGATTATTACGTTATACGGATACATTGCTGGAAATCGAAGAGAAATGTGAATTCAGAGTTAAGCTCTTTCAACTATAAATATGGGCGAAGAATATTGTTTCGCTAGCACTCCATTGAAATACATTTAGGTCTTTTCTATCGAGAGATGAAGATTCAACAGTTCCCAGATAATAATCGGAAGAAAAATTTTTTTAATGCCTAATCATTATAGATAATATTAAACTTGTAAAGGCAGAGTGCTTATTTTTGGTGGATTAGTTTTGTGAACAATATTTATCAGCTATTAATATTTCAATTTGACTGAAAATATTTATAATGTTTTATATAATGTAAATAATGTATTTGTCGTTGATGGTCTTGCTAAAATAATTAAGTAAAAAAAATGAAGAATTGTAGAACTAGAATAATAACTCAATTGTTATTATTCTACAACCTTTACAATTGATTTTCTTTGAAATAAATTCTCGTCATTGGGTGTAAATAAGGTATTTCTAGGGAAATGTAGTCAACATTTTGTATCATTACTGAATAGTTTTATTTTTTGTCACACAAAAAAGAACTTAAATATAAAAAACTTTATGTCGTTATTACGTCACTTTTAGTTTCTATACGAAACAAACAAAGCATAAAATATGCAACGATTGTTTCATTCAAATGCGGTATTTAAATAAATAATAAGATATCAGAATATATGTCACTCGCTTTAGGTAAGTACATAACTAGTGTAAAGCTATATCTAAATAAAGAGAACTCGAATCCAAAATTATTGATTAAAAAAATGTATTTTAAATTGATAAGATTTACATTTGGTAAATAAGAAGCTTCGTAATAGTTAAACTAATGTTTTATTCGATGAATGTACACAGCTGGACATATATCTAAAACTATGCTTAAGGAATTAATACGCCACATGACCTTTTGACATCATCTGTCGACATAGTAAACCGATGTTTTGTTATTTTTTGCTAATCAACAAACTGGTATAGACCGTAAATAAATTATTACATTTCTCTTTGTAACAAATTCTTTAGCTTATATTCGTGATATTAACCACAATACATATTTTATTTTAAGGCCCAAAAGATGAGATCCAAAATGAATATTTCAAGTGTACCTCTTTTTCGATGTCACTGAAAATATAACTTTTATATAATACTTTAGACAACAAATTACGCTTCCCGAGCCTCCTTACCAAAAATAAAGCCAATAAATTGCGGCGTAGTTAATTAAATTCTCAGAAATTGTTACAAATTTTACAAGCAGGTGCAGCTTATTTGCGAGTACTTTGTCCCAAAGTATCAATAACTTAAGGTCCGACAAAAGCGCTTGGGACTCTGATAACGCTTAGAAGGTTTATAGCCCGCCTAAATAAAGTTAATAGCACCCTAGAACTTTTTCGTTGTACCCTCGGAGCCATTACACAGTGTTACGATACGATTTATTCCGCGTTTATAGAGTTAGGGACACAAGAAGGCTTCCGCTTCACAATGTCCCGGTATCAACTCGATGTAGGACAATTTATTGTCTCGATAGGAATTCGAAGGTAACAGAGTTTATTGCGGATTATTATAGTTCCTCTTCTAGAACTTTTTATACTTACAGCAGGCCTACCATGAACTCTTATTGCGACTCAATTGAAGACGTAAACGGAATTGTTTTGCTTTTTCATACCATGACGTCTTAATGACGCACACTTTAAGTCGTTGCCGAATGAGCATTCAGAATTCGTCCTAAGAACATGTGAGTTAAAGAGATAGAGTTAGCTATAGCTCATATAACGTTATCCTTTTCAAACATTACAACCCCAATGCAAATCACACTTCATGGTACGAAAAGAAAGCGGTTCGCGGTCGTCGTTTACGTCTTCAATTGAGTCGCAATAAGAGTTCATGGTAGGCCTGTAGATCCTTTAAAGAAGAGTAATATTGGAACAATATACGAGTAACATTTTAAATATGTAAATCAATTAAATAAATTAAATTAAATTAAATTTTTCATACATTTACTGTTGAAAAAATACTTACTATAGCTAAGGGAAAGGCTTAAATATAAAAATCCATATGTATTGAGGATGTGAATATAAACAAAAAAATATATAAAGAATTTCGAATATTACAAAAAAAAATGTTTTAATAATTTTATATTGAAAAGCATCGTAATCCTCATAGGGATAAATCAATCATTTACATAGGATATACGAGTACCTACTCCTATTTTCACAATTGTAACTGGGATATATCCCCCGGTCAATGTTGAAAATATGTTAGGCTTATTGTGGTCCCGATTTTTCGAGAAAATTCTTCGAACAAAACATGAATTTCAGATTGCTTTATTTGCATAATTTTTCTCTTACACTCTTTATTATTGATATTAATTAAAATAATCTTTGTAAAGCTGTCTAAGACAAATCTTTTGAGGCATATAATACGAAAGCCATAGTAATTAGAAATCACAAAGTTTACCATCTATTGTCCCTAAATAGTTGACATAAGCTCCTGAAACTACCCTACAGTCCTTGACTTATTATCAATTAATGTATTCCACGCACTGTCGGCGATTAACTTCAGTATCCCGCTTTGTTTTGTTAGGTTCGAGATTAGTACGAAACATAAATTAATCTCGGTTTACTTCTTCGAATTTCGAATTATGTTTTGTTACAAAGACCCCAGTTTCAACATGAATATCATTATATTGTAGAAAATTCCCTTTAGCTTAGTACTTAATTCCTCTTGATCTAATCTCGATCAGCGGACTAATACGTTGGGCTTAAAAACGTAAAAGTATGACCAGATTTCACGGCGCTTGCAAAGATCTGCCGATCTTATCGTTGTCTGAACTTGCTTTACGCGGGTTATTGACATACGTATCAACCTCGATCTCCGCACCATTCTATAGCTCCTATTCCT
The DNA here is from genome assembly GCA_947086505.1 of Morpho deidamia. NCBI lineage: Eukaryota > Metazoa > Arthropoda > Insecta > Lepidoptera > Nymphalidae > Morpho > Morpho deidamia. The sequence continues at coordinate 7,203,102 of CAMTZC010000007.1, read as the reverse complement.
TTTAAAGTCCGACTTTGAAAAAGCCATGATATATCTTAATCCGCTTATGCCCGTGACTTTGGTGACATTGAATCATAAAATCCTAGATGCATAAAAACGTGCGGGACATTCCAACACGCACACATTAATGGCGCAGAAAAAGTTCAAATATGAATTTGTATTTGATTATGGTTACGCATATTACTTATTCCCTAGCTACCCTAAGACGTAGTAGTTGGCCTTACAGAAAACATTTTCAGATCAGATATCAGTTGATCTGTATAAAGATCTATAATATAATATGAATAAGAATAATGAAACCGATTATAGTTGCAATGGTTATATTTAATAAATTTTAATTTCAAGTAACCCATGTCAATAACGTAGTGTTGCATAAAGATTGCCTACATTCCTTTTATATTGCCAAGCTTACATTTTGTTCAAGAAAATACAAGTACTCACGGAAAAATCTTTTCTACATTTGCATACATAATTCATTATGTACTTAAGCTTAGTAATGAAATCTTGAAGTTTTCACGTTAAGCGGTTCTCTGAAATCTCGGAAGTTGTGAGTATTTGACGGAAATTTCGTAAACCTAAAATAAGAATATTCTGTAATAGAGTATATAATTTTTGTAATATAAGAATGAGATACTAACTTAATTCATTGCAACCATAGATCAAAGTAAGAATGATCTTGCCAAACAATAAAGTTGAGCATTTTTAACAACTTCCTTTTATATGCGCACGGGCTTCATAGTGTTAGCATGGCATTTATAAACTATACAGGTGGTATCCGTGACTTTAGTATTAAAATACCTAACTAAGCACAATTTTTTCCTCTTCCCGAAGAAAAACGGGAATTTTTATCCTATATTTTGTTCAATATATTAGGTCCTTACATATGAAATTGACGTTTTCTATGGGAGGAACATAAAGTCGTTTTTTTTAATGAAACATATTTAATTAATCAAAGTATGTACCATTGCTATGTATGCACTTTTGCCATCTCATAGGTAGTTCATTGATCCCCTTACTAAAAAAACCATTCGGGCGGGAATCAATAAAATCTTTGAAGGCGGTTTGAACTGCCCCATCGGAGTTGAATTTTTTTCCTTGCAAGTAGTTATCCAAATTGCGAAAAAAATGGTAATCTGTTGGAGCAAGGTCCGGAGAGTACGGTGGATGTCTAAGACATTATAATTGAAGCTCCTCTGATTTGGTAGCCGTCTGTTGTGCAGTGTGTGGTCTAGCGTTGTCCTGAAGCAGCAGTGGCCTAGAGCGATTGACCAGCCTCGGTTGTTTAGCAGCTAGCTTTTCCATCATGGTTTGCAGTTGCTGACAATAGATATCTGCCGTAATCGTCTGGCCAGATTTAAGAAAGCTGTAGTGAACGACACCGGCACTAGTCCACCAAACACTTACAAGCAACTTTTTTTTAGTCAATTTTCGCTTAGGGCAGGATTTGGCTGGTTCGCCAGGGTTCAGCCATTGCGATGCTTCCGATTATCATAGAGGATCCACTTTTCATCACAGGTAATGATTCGATTTAAAATTTCTTCATTATTGTGCCGGTTGAGTAACGTAACGCAGCAGTCGACGCGCGTGTGTCGGTTTGCTTCACTCAATTCATGAGGTACCCACCTTTCAAGCTTTTTCACCTTCCCAATTTGCTTCAAGTGGATTAGAATAGTTTTATCACTAACACCGGAGCCTGCAGCTAACTCGGACGTGGTTTGCGATGGATCCGCTTCCACAATAGCCTTCAATTCTTCATTATCAACTTTGGTCTCTGGCCGTCCACGAGGCTTGTTCTGCAGGTCGAAATTTCCAGAACGAAAACGTTGGAACCAAAAACGCACTGTGTTTTCTTTTACGACACCGTGACCATACACATCATTAATCCTTCGAGCCGTTTCTGCAGCACTGGTGCCACGGTGGAACTCATACTCGTAAATAACGCGATATTTCATGTTTTCCATTTTGTAAACAGAGTGACACAAAGAAAAAAACAAAAGAAGAAAAAACAAATGAATTAGGGGGTTTGAAACACAAATGCATGAGTAAATAGCTGTATGAATTTGAATTTGTAATTCCTAACCATAAAGGTAATATTTGAGATCAAAGTGGCCAGTACGACAAAACGCCAATTTCATATGTAAGGACCTAATATAAGCTTTGATTTTGCCAAAAATTTCATCTATGGTATATTATTACTCCAGCGAATTAGCTATGAAATGTAACAATCATACAGACGGAAAGACAAATGGTTAAGTAGACAGACATAGTGACTATCGCTTTTATATTATACTAGTATAGATAAAATAAAGTCAAACAATATGCCCAAATGGTTATTCGGTTGTAATGGCCATCGGCTTAGTTTTTATTTTAATGTATGCGTTTCCTGTACCCGTTTAGAAAGAGCTGGCTTAGTACTTGAGTAATATTCTTGAATAATATTAGGTATAAGATTCTATAATAAAATTCCACAATCTACTTTAACTTCGCCATTACAGCAGTTCAAAAATACTATTAAAAAAAGGCTAATTCTGAAAGCCTATTATACTATTGAAGATTACCTAGACGATAAGAATGCGTGGATATAGCTTCTCTTCAACCCTGTACAAGACATTAATAATTATATGTAGCTAGTGATAAGAATTATTGTTTGAAAAGAGCAACCGCCGAGTTTCTTGCTGGTTCTTCTCGGTAGGAACAGCTTTCCGAACCAGCAGTAGATGTTGATGATTCAAAATCACTTGTTTACAAGTTTACTTGAATAAAGAATATTGTGAATTTGAATTTGAATTTGAATAAAATGATTCATTTTATGAAATTCTTCAAACTGTTCCACGTTACTTTTTTTAACTCAAAATTTTAAAAATGAGTTCATTATAAAAACTGAAAACAGCACGGCCGCTAATATTGCCATGAATAAAATCATTACCTTTAAATTAATATTTATATTAATTTAGAGACAGAAAGGGGCTAATTTATTAAGTATTATTCAGTTGGCAGTTTGCTCTTAATGGGAGTTTGACTTGTCCGCCGTAGTTGCACGTGATTGTTCTCCAACTCGCTAACTAATTAGTGTATATTATATGTTACCACAAATACTGATAATATATACTTTCTGACCAACCTGTATATAACTAAATGATAGCTGTTATTGTAATAATTTGTTTGAGTCGCTCACTTTATCAATGACGCATCGACGCTAACTATAGTATACACCAGACAAATCTCTTTGATCTTTGGTATGTATTTTTGTGGTAATAAAAAATAAATTAAAATAAAATAAAATAAAGACAACGTTTTTTTAATGTGGATTATTTAAGCTGTCTTATACCTAAAAACTGAACACTTCTTATTGTTATTAAATACGCAGTAAAATTGTGGAATACTCCCCTGATTTTCGCCAGCCTTCATCACTTGCAATACTTAAATGGCGTGTCAAGGAATTTTAAATGACGCAATAAGATCTTATACTAATACTAACTTACTTTGCTATACTTGTATATTATGGTTCGATTAACTTTAATTTATCTAATTTTCCTTTTTTTCCATATAACTACACTAACCCACTACACTCATCATCATTCTCCTGCCCTTATCCCACTCTAGGGGGGTCGGCATAACATGTTACAAACATGTTGTCACATGATTTGGCTACGTATTTTACGACCGGCCGCCTGCCTGACGTCAACATACCTTAGTCGCCTTTTACGACACCTCGGTAAGAAATGCGGGTGGTCTATTCTGCCGGATACCACACGGCGTACTAACTCACTACACTATGCTTTTTTTAATAAGATTCTTTTAAAGAATTAACAAAAGGAATGTCTGAAAGAGATTACTAATCAGAGATAAGACCGCTCTTTCTACGCTTTAACTTATATTTAGTTTAAAGTATTGTATTCAGTGTTATTTTATGTAATAAACCTATTCATCTACCAACCTAACTATATTTTTAAAAATATAAAATTACTTAATATTTTACCTAAAATATAGCAATAACAATGCGTTGTGTGCGAGACCACAAATACTGCAATAATAATAGAACGTGCTACGCAGAAACGATGCACCACACAAACTAATCGAAACTAATAGATTGTTCTATCAAATAAAAATGATCCCTATTACTCTACTACGAAAATTTATTTTTGTTTGGCATTTGTTTCTTTATGTAATTTTTTTTAGTATTGCACAAGTGGACGATTGGATTGACTTTAATAAACGTTTTGTTGGCGTAATTTTTGCTCTTCATACTAATAAATCTTACTTTATTTTAATATATTTTTAAGGTGAATTTAATATTAAAACGCATAATTTTTCCAATAGAATACATAAATATTTCAAAATGTGTCAAAGGTAATATATTACGAGGTTGTTAGAACGTTAATAGACAGAATATATTTATTTTCATTGATGTTTGTCACCATGACATGTGTTGACCTCGAATCTGACACTCTTTTGTATGAAGAATGAAAAATATATTCAAATAGCCATGAGAGTTTTACACACGTAGTCGTCCTCATGATAAGTTACAGACCATAAACACAGTATTTAAAACACGATATATCAGTTTTGATAATGTTAATAACATTCATTTGTTTCCGATAAAACCGCACATACGGTAAAAAAACTAAACTAAAATTAAATGGTACATGACAATGATTGAGGTATTTTTATCAAAAGGTCATTTTTGTTATTGGCACTGTTCGCAGAATATCGTTGCGAAATTTAAGAATAATAAAAAAAATACTGCGCTGATTTTTAGGTCGATGTGAAATTTATGCCATTTGATTTTTAATTTAGAATATCGTTGTAACATGTAAATATTATACAAGGGAAAATGCATGGATAGTGCACACTAAAGCATGCCGCCGTATTTTTTCGATTGGTATTTTATATTTTTTGTTCCAAATTAGTCTGTTGGCTTTTATTAGTGTATAGAAATATTTTACAGAAGACTTGTTAAACAGTCGCTAACGCAATAGAAAAATTAATTGGCATAGACATGAATTAGACCAAGCCGTGCCCTGCAAGCGTGTTACTAATGCACCCTGGTCTACTTTTTCCTTGGGCAGAAGAATGAAGACTTAAATTAAATTCAATGAAATTGAAATAAGCGAAATAAAATGCAATGAATGGTAGCTAATATCACTAATAAAAAAATTACTAAAGTTAATTATCATATAACCTACCGAGAAAAAGCGATCTAATTATTCCTAGCTTTTACCAGTAACTTCGATCTATTCAATCGATTCTATCCAAATAAATCTATTTATTTACAGTTAATTAATCATAATTATTCTTATACTATGTACTATGCTATCTTAAGTAAGGTAGGGAAAGGCGAGGCGGCGCGAAGTGTCTTTCCCAGGCATGGGACATGACACCTCAGATGTCGAGTAGAGTCTGAGAAAGCGGCAAACGCTGAGTAGACGTAACACGTGAACTGTATTAGAATGTAGTCTCGGAATAAACAGTAGCTTCTTCTGTCACTCCAACCCCACAAATAACTCCATCACAAAAATCAGATTGATCTGGCTAAACAGAGAGATTTATCATTTTTCGAGAACATAGTTTAATTATTTTAGTAATTAGCCCGTATATCTGACTATAGTAATATAATATCATTAGATGAATAATAATTAATTCGACTAAAAAAACCTTGATATATTGATAATAGACGTTTCTCAATCTCCTGCTTTTCTCGTAGAAAAAACAGGATTTTTATAGCCTATATGTACCCTGGTATATAAACATTAATTGTACATTTCATCTATACTGTATTGGACTATATCGGATCTATACATATCCATGGATATCACTGATCGCTCACACAATATTACTAAAAATAAAAACACTTTATATCAAATTCCTGCCTTTATCCCATTCTAATTGGGGTCGGCACAACATATTAGAACATGTTGCCATATGATTTGGCTACGTATTTTACGACCGGCCGCCTGCCTGACGTCAACTTACCTTAGTCTTAGGGTGGTCTATTATATGCAGCCGGATACCACACGGCATTTACCTTAGTCGCCTCTTACGACACCTCGGTAAGAAAGGAGGGTGGTCTATTCTATTCTGCCGGATACCAAAAAACCAGATACCGGATAAGAACACTTTATAGTGCAAAGATAATTAAATACTTTATTAATATTAATATACTTCATCAAGCGTAAATATGCATTTTGGATATGCAAAATTTTTCTTGGCAGCCTATTATTAACGCTTATTAAACCAATTAATGGATCGAATGAGAATGCTGGCGACTCTCCATTTACAATTTTTAAACCTTTAATTTATTAATGGATTTTGTGCGATTAAAGTTGAATTATCGCTTAATAACATTATTATTCCGCTCGTTGACTATTATTGCTGAGGTGGATTTTATCACGACATTTTTATACTATTCAAATTCTACATCCAGAATAACTCTAAAATGCATCTTATTGTATCCGCCCGCAATGTATCTACGTAGACTTCAGTTTCGAGATAAAACGTTTACTCATAATTAAATAAATATATGGGACATACATACGGTCGTCCATCCCCAAAGTAACTTAATACTTGTATTATGGGTGACGGACAGCTGGTAAATATACTACATATACATTTAATTTTAAATACGTACTTAGATACAAATACACACGCAGGCTCGAAGAACCAACAAATTGTTTATAGAAAATGTTGGCCCTCAGCAGGAATCGAACCCACACAAACCCCTGATTTAAAGCTAAAAGTATGGTTACTTATAGAAAGGAACTTAGAAACAGTTGTAATAAATTAACGTAAACATGCATTGCAAATAGATTGTAACAAGAATCGGTAAACAACAACAGGCATCTGCGGGCAGCGAGTTAAACTATAATTAAGGCAAGTTGCTAACAGAACTTCGCTCAGATATATCAGACCCTTTTCCATAACGTCCTTGCTAGTCATTAACGCGTCCGTACCAAGGGATTCAAAGACCACTGACTCACCGAAGTGTTGAGATAACAAATGAAAAGTTTATTAAAACTTAGAACGTAAACATTTTAATAGAGTTGATATTTCAATGGTATGAAGACATTGGTTGCAAGGGCTTATTTCATATGACTACAGATACAACAAGTTACCTAATCGCAGATCAAAAATAATAATATCTTCCTTCCTATACAGAGACAATTATATCGCTCATGGCCTGCGATAAAGGCGCACCTCAAAAAAACACCTGTTTTTGAGGTGCGCCCTTATTTATATACACCTATTTCGAGTCAAAACTCGAAATATGTGTAAATGTTAAAATACACATTCCTTTCAGCAGCAATACTGGCAGAACTCATAATTCAATATGAGGCCGTTAAATTAAGCAAACTAAAGCACTCTTTGTGCATTTTTCTTAGTAATAAAAAATTTAAACCCATTTAGTATGAGTAATGGCACTATTGCAGCCCATGAGTGATATATAGTTTATGTATAGAAACTGGCTATACTCACGTCTTATCGAGTTATCCCAACTTTCAGGCCCATCTAGGGCCCGTATATATGAGGTCTTTATACGGGGCTATCGCATCGGAAACTGAAAAAAGAGACAACTGTACATTCAAATTCAAATATAAAATATTATTTATCAAAGTAAACATCAAATAGAACTTAATGTATAGCGACTTACAGAACTAGATTTCCAAAATGACTTCTTTGTCAAATTATTTTAAAGAAGAAATGAAGTAATCGAGCGTAAATTATTAGAATTAAAACCTTATTTGTACAAAGTTTCCTATTCTGTTATTTGTGTGTTGGGGTAAAAGAAACTAACTTTCTTCGGAACACGGAAGCTATAGACTTGTAAAGGTCATGAATGAAATATAACGCCCGGGGGACACACGGTGAAAGGTGAAACCAACTTCGACCGATGCGAATATTTTACCTTAATTTATTTGAAGGATTTTTCCTTTTTATATTGCGCTTTTAAATACCTTCATAATAGGTACTATATGCAGAGATGTTTCAAGTTCTCGTTTTTTTATCATTTACACGTTTAGAGGTGTAATAGAAAATATTACTGTTATAATATTACGGTGTATATTATATATACTGTTAAAGATGATAAGGATGTGTGGTTATAGGTGCACTTCGCCGAGTTTCTTGCTGGATTTTCTCGGTAGGAACAGCTTTCCGTACCAGCAAGTTGACGATTGAAAAGCACTTTTTTAGTTTACTTGATAAATAATATTTTGAATTTGAATATTAATAATAAAGAAATAATACTACCAACCGACAACAACCGACCTGTTAATTCCTATTTTTCGTTCTCAAAGCTCAGAAAAAAACGGAAAAGTTTAATTTACAAATACTTCAATCATACCAAAAGACCATCATCATTCTCCTGCCCTCCCCTCTAAGTGGGCTAGTTATTTTACGACCTGCCTGACGATAACTTACCTCAGACCCTATTTTCACCTCTGCAAGAAATGAGGGTGGTCTATACCATCATATATATCATATATATATCAGTCGATACCACACGGCGGCTTAACTTACCTGACTAGCCTTTTACAGCTCGGTAATGAGTATGGTCTATTCTACTTAGCCAGATACCACACTGTGGACTCACTAAAAGACCATATCATATTTAAATAGTCAAGTTGCAAAAAAATCGCTTTGCGATTTTGTCGTGTACTTTTATCTCCTGATGATGTTTCAGTTGCGGGGCGAACCGATTGTTGAGTTTTTGATAGTGAACGCGTGTAATGCTTGTGTATTGTGGTGGCGGTGGTGGAGGTTTGTGCATGTGGTTTTACGAACCATTTATCGAGTATGAAAACGAATAGTCCACTTTACATTTTATAACTTTAGCATTTATTTTCATTCAAAATTTAGCATGTATATTTTCTATACAGTTAATCGCGGATTATAGCAAAATATTTTCACCATCACTTTTGTATTAGGGATCTCCGCAAAATAATGCCAAATTCTATAAATTAGTCACAGAAGGAATATAAATACGTGTTCAAGTCTGCAGTATTTTCGGCTTTCTTTACTTATCAGATGAGCTTCCTGTCAGATAAATGGTAATGGAAATGTTTATTGGAATATAAAAACTAGCAATAATATATTTAAATAATTTTAGCTTATATAGCCATCTTTGAGTGTAACTGCATATACCTCAATAATTCATGTGCTAATAGCGTTTCATAGTAATTTTTACTAGCTTACCCGAGGTTTTCACGACCTCATAATTGCAGCACCCTCTCCGTCGTTATATATGATCCGTTTGGTTTAAACTCTACTTGTAAATTATAAATACACCATACTTTATAATTTAATTTAAGTTATTAGTGTCGAGATGTACGATATAGTTTAGTATATAATTAAAAACATATGTATAACCTTATCGTGGAAACAAATTGCGTGTGTTCTCTAAATAATTGTCAGTAACTAAGGTTGCTACGGTCCTTTCAATTACATCATCAAGGTAATGAAAGTGCTAAAGATATTTTTATATATATGGTTCCTCTTGATGGTTGACTTAACCTTCATAAGTCTTTTGAAGAAAACTTTGAAATACCTGTCAAGGGTTTTAAGCAAGAAACCCTGTAAAAATTCACATGCTCAAACTACTCGATTAAATGAAAATTTAAGATTGTAAAATTCTTAACATTAACCTTATGCGACGATAGTCAGGTAAATAATGAAGTTTGTCTGTATATGTAAGTTAGCATTAGTAAACTTAAAAATACATTTTATTTATTTTATTAAAACTGACAAATTAGATCCTGTTCGCATCCTTCGTAATACATTTATGTTAAAAGACAAATCAAAGAAATTTATATCGTTCTTACCACACGTCATATAACCCGTAAGCAGTTTTCTTTTAAAGACGTCAAACTAGCGATTTATACAAAAGTGAACTGAATTGTCCTGCATCGTTCTAACATTATAAATATGTTCAAAGCAATGGTGACAAGTATTTTCTACAAAAAAAGGTGATGATAAAAAAAATATATTGACAGTAACAATTTTACATCTTACATGATATATTGTGGAGGACTTCTTTTAAGCTTAGTAAAGCCTGTGTCAGAAGACTCTTCCATAACGCCAAAGATAACGTAATTATATAATCTTTTTGTTGTATTAGTATTTTTATATATATTATGACAAATATAAATAATATATTTGTACGCAAAATATATAAAATAATTATTTGTTCTTACTATAAAACACAAAGCGATATAACTATGAACAATTAACGGAAGTCAAAATGTAAATGATAATGTGAGAGATATTATATCGATCAACTGCCAGAACACGAACAGCTGTTCATTAATATAGGCTCGTCACAATGCCATGATATATGGGCTCGCAACGATATCATACACCATTGTGCTGATACTGGTGAATTATTTACGAGGGACGCACAAAACGATCGAGTGATCAGGTTTAATGCACTCGGCATTTAGGCTCGATGATAGATCAGCCCGATATGTTCACGCCGGCGCAATGTTTGCGTTTGTTTATGAGAAAGCTCCATAAAATTGATTCGAAAAGCACGGATAATTATTTACTTAACCAACTAGGGATAATCCTGAAATCTTGTCAGCAGGACAGCAATTTCACAAATGTATATTCATTCACCACTGTTTAACAAAAGTGGGTGACAATAATTTATGTATATCATTTGTATTTTTGTAATATTCTCACAATAAAAATATTTTAAACCACCGCCATGTGGTATCCGGCAGAATAGAATAGACCATTCTCTTTTCTTACCGAGGTGTCGTAAGAGGCGACTAAGGTAAATGCCGTGTGGTATCCGGCTGCATAGAATAGACCACCCTCATTTCTTACCGTGTGTCGTAAAAGGCGACTAAGGTAAGTTGACATCAGGCAGGCGGCCAGTCGTAAAATACGTAGCCAAATCATATGACAACATGTTTTAGAACATGTTGTGCCGATCCCACTTAGAGTGGGGTAAGGGCAGGAGAATGATGGAATAAAAATATTTTAAAGTAGTCGAGACTGGATGCTGAGCACAAGAGCTGGCATGAAGGGACATGGGAGAGGCGTACATCCAAAATTGGACCCGAAATGGCTGAAGATAATGAAAGCAATCGTCACAATAATTAAAAATTTATGAGACGGTCGTCCGTCCCCAAAGTAAGTAACTTAATACTTGTGTTACGGGTGACGGACAACTGGTCGTTATACTACATATATAGTTTTAAATACATGCTTAAATACAAATATACACATACATACATGCTTGAAGAACCAACAAATTGTTTATAGAAAATTTTGGCCCTCGGCAGGAATCGGACCCGTGATCCGCCGAGCTGAAGGCAGGGTGACTACCCATTGCGCCAGTCATTTAAAGGCTTCAAAGTGTATTAAACGACAAAATGGATAAAGTTTGGAAATATGGCTACAGATAAAAAATCGATTATAAACTGAACTATGCTGTTGAAGCTGTGATAGCCCAACGTTAAGCTGTGATAGCCCAGCAGTTAGACCGTATGCCTCTCTAGAGATGACCATGGGTTATAACCCCGGGCAGTTTAATGAAACAACTAATCTTTGCCATCGTGAAGCATATTTTTAAAGAACTTTTCACAATGACACAGATTCATGGTGTAAGGTAGTTTATTTGAAATGAACTTTTTTTTATCTTTATTTTAAGGGACTTTTGTCTATTCAGGTACGATGGGGCTGTCATGTCTGAATAGACAAAAGTCCCTTAAAATAAAGATAAAAAAAGACAATGGCTCTCAACAAGCAAGGCCCTATAGTCATTAACTAGACCCAAAAAAAGTTTAACTTTAAAAAGCTATATTAATTTAAAGTTTAATTTGGTCACTTGGCCAACAATGGCGAGAAGGAGAAAATGAAGTGAGAACACTTACTTTTATGGCATCAAAATAATGCTTATAACATAAACTTGGTGCAAGTTTAAAGTCTTAAAGAAACTTTGGATTTATGTCTTTGAAGCTTTCATGTGTTTCAAGCTACTCGTAAGAAGGATTTGCCTCTCTGAGAGATTAACTGAAAGTTATAAAGGATTAGTGCCACATCTCGTTAACTAGTATACAGCGAAGTGTGACGCACATTAATGCTTTTATCTTGTTTTAATAGACTTTTTGCACAATTATGGTAAATCGTTTATAGGTAGGCAACGGCCTATTAATATCCCACTGCTGGGAATAGGCCTCCTCTCTCCGTTTTTTGGAGAGAATGATTGGAGCTAAGACCTACCACGCTGCTGCAATGCGGATTGGTAGGTTACACACATTCGTAGAATTCTCTAGAAATATGCAGGTTTCCTCACGACGTTTTTCTTCACCGAAAAGCGTGTGATAAATTGCAATTATCAATTAGACACGTTAGTTTTAATATAAAAACTTATTGGTACCTACCCGGGTTTGAACACATGTTCATCTCTAGAGAGTCGCGCGGTCTCACTGCTGGGCTATAAGAGCTTTCATTTATATCAAATCATTTGCTTGTCTAATAATATCTTAAAATGTTTTAGGAGATTATCGTCGTGTGGAACAGTTATATGAAAGCAATAAATTTTTTTTTGCCATAATCCGCGATACAACTATCATGTATCGCGGATTATAGCAAAATTATTTTTATTATTACTTTTGTATTATGGATCTCCGCAAAGAAACGCCTAATTCCATAAATTAGTTACATACGAACATTAAATTTTATTTATTTTAATTTTTAAATGCTTCATATATATTTTTGTTATATTCATATGACTAAAAAATTAATGATGCTAAAACAAAAGTAATAATAAAATTATTTTGCTATAATCCGCGAGACAGTAAATAGAAAATACATATATATAGTGTTTAATGTATAGTGGACTACCAGTAAATTTCATACCCGATACGTGCAGGATTCGTAAAAACACATGCACAAACCTCCACCACACCACACCACATACACAAGCACTACACAGGTTCACTATCACAAACTCAACAATCGTTTCGCCCCGCAACCGAAGCATCATCAGAAGATAGACTCCACGACAAAATCGCAAAGCTTTAAAATTATGGATCTCCGCAAAGTAACGCCTAATTCTATAAATTATTAATGATGCTGTTGACTGGCCCGTTCCCCGAGGTATGTGCGGAACGACGTCGTGCACCGAGATACCAAGATGCCGACCGTGGAGGAGTTCGTTCGTCGCTTAGCGCGCCGACTGTTCGCGCGAGCGGACTACAGCGCGCACGAGCACCTTCACGACATCGCGCCACTCCATGCACGACCTCCGGAGGGATTTCCCCTGCCTCGCGAGCTCCTGAGATCACCGTCACCGCGGCCCGACGCGGAAGACGACGACGACGACGAGGACGACGCAACGGGCACAAGGGCAACACCACCGGACTTGACTATACCACCACCTGATGTGACACACCCACCGGATTGACACCACCCGTATTTGACGCAGCGGTCTGGGAGTTACTATTCCCAGACCGCCACACCTGAACCAGACTTCCCTCAGGTCACCTAGGTGACCTGGGCCAACAGGCCCGAATATTGACCAGGCCCACAGGCCTGCGAGGACAAGCCCGGGCAAGGAGGTTCGCCTCGAGGCCCATCCCCCGGCACCCTCAAAAAGGTTCCGAGAAGACCCAAAAAAAAAAGACTGGCCCGTTGGCGCAGGTGGAAGTGAGCCTGCTTTCAGCTCCTGGGGTCCCAAGTTCGATTCACATCGAAGATTAAATTCTTCAACATTTTCTATAAATCATTTGGTAGTTCCTCGAATCTGCTTGTATTAAAGTTATTATTAAAAAATTACATATGTATAACCTAGCATTTCTGTACAAGAGTATTTTATATTCGTTGTATTTTTCTCGTGAGTATTAAAGTCCAGAATGGAATGGCACTGAATCAAAATATAGGTGCATATACTCAAAAAACTTCTTATATAACATAAACAAAACGATTGTAATATAACAAAGACTCTGCAAGTATAATATTGTTACCAGCCTATTTCAATCAATATCCTAACAATATCGTTAGTAGTTACATTAAAATTTCAATTTTGAATATCCGCTATCGTAGTTTCATCGAGAGCAATTTAACTTAACGAAACTTTATCAATAAGTATACCTAGAGAACAACAACGAGGCAGAAAATAAACAATATACAATTACGGGTAAAGAAACTACGTTTACTATGATTTTAATTACAACAGTCAATCAGGCCGATATTTTGTCACATATCGAAGAAGCTGTGCGCTCTTCATACCTAATATAAGCAAAATTCGGTGACAAAGACAAGATTTTTTATCATATTATATTATGCCATATAGGCTTCAATATATATTAAGCCGCCATGTCATATGCGGCTGAGTAGAATAGATCACCCTCATTTCTTGTCGAGTTGACGTAGAAGGCGGCTAAGGTAAGTTAACGTCACGCAAGTGGCCGGTCGTAAAATACACATGTTTAAAATATGTTGTGCCCACCCCACTAAGATTGGGATATGGACAGGAGAAGGAATGGATAAAATAATAAGTCAAAAGAAATCAAATATAAGACTTGTACTCTGAAAATACCCACAAACTATAGTAGAATTGTATATTGACTTGACAAAGCTAAATGCGTTGATATATGTGTCTGCGAAATAATCGAAAGACTTAAAGGAAATCTTTAATATCGCAAACTTCCTTGAGACGCACATTTTTCTCATTCGTTGATAATCTAGTTTGTATGTTTCATATATAGTTTTTTATATATTTAATTTTAGAAGCCGCTAAAACATTCTTCCTCGAAGATCGGCAAAGTGAGAATAATAGGTTTCTTAACATACTTTCCGTTAAGGTAGAATTAATTATTTGTAAAAAAAATTATTTGGATTTGAACGTTTTAGGGAAACATCAACACTTTATTAAACTTCAATAAAAATGAATAGCTTAGTATTTTAAATTGTAGATATACATATAGTAACACTAGGAAATAACAAAAACTCAAGGATTGAAGTGATCCAGGGATCAACTACGAGTCACAGTGAACAAAAATAATGAAGTGAAGCTTCAATAGCGAAGTTCAAAGAAAATTGGACCGACGTTCCAAGTCGGAAGTCCCCCATTTCCTTACATTTGTTGCCATTCACTTTTTAGACTACAAATTTCTTTCCTTCATCTCACTATATCCGGATATGATATGCTGCCCCTTTTTTATTAAGAAAAGAATAAATAGGAATATTTTTTCGGATTACAAATGACACTACAAAAGACGTTGATTAAAGAAATGAGTCACAATTTTGCGTTATTCACTCGAATTGATTAGTTACGGAAAAGGTATGTATAATTTTGGGGAAATATCTATAGATGTGAACATAATATTAAGGTTTTATGCGTCGTTTATCATACCATAAATGGAGAAATTTTTGAGTGTGTATAAAGGTATTTGCGCACGTGGGCGTAGGTTTGTTTTTGAACCGTTTGAACTCTTAAGTCGCTAAACAGATGCGTACAAAATTATACAGGTAAGTCTATTCCTAGAATGTTATGAGAGTAATAAAATTTATTGTTGAACTAAAGACCATACTCTCATTTTATCTCACCTCTGACAGGATAGGATCCTTGGACTCGACTTCCCGGATCCGCTCTGCCACCTCATTCCGCAAGATCTTGCGGAGCAGACTGTGATTGTCTACAGACTTTTATCCTCAATGTATTTGAACGCAAGTAAAATAGTCTAGCATACTCATGATCATTTTCTGCTCAGTGGGTAAAAGGATCTGAATTATTACCCCACATCTATTTATTATCCCTTTTGATAAGGTGGCCTACGATAAAAGGATGTATGGATATACTTTTAAAAATTAGTGATTGTAATGCGGGTTGCAGACCGAAAGCTAAGCTACTCCGAAGCTACACTAAGCCAGCTTAGCTAGGCTAGTCTAAGATGAAGTAAAGATATGTGCTGTGCACACCAAAAGCTAAGCGGAAGCTTAATCATTGTTGCGACGTTCAATTCGACGGACGGAGGAAGTGCGGGGTAAGCGGGAGGGGCTTAGCTTAGCTCGTGTAGCTGCGCATCGTCATACACAACTGACTTAGCTTCGCATATTTTAGTTAGCTCACATAGCTTAGTTTACGTAGTTTGCAGTCTGCACACAGGTATCAAAAACTGCGTTAGCTATGTGAGCTAAACTAAAATAACTTAGCTTAGCTCTTGGTCTGCAACCCGCATTAGGTTAGTTCTTATAGCTGCGCAGCGTCATAGACAACTAACTTAACTTCGCATATTTTAGTTAGCTCACATAGCTTAGTTTGCGTTGTTTGCAGTCTGCACACAGGTATGAAAAACTGTGTTAGCTATGTGAGCTAAACTAAAATAACTTAGCTTAGCTCTTGGTCTGCAACCCGCATTAGCTTAGTTCTTACAGCTGCTTTTTTTTTTAATACAGGAAAAAACTCCGACGCCCGACGGGGACGGGCGGTGGTTATGTCGGACTCGCACCGACTAAAACGACCTGTATGCTCCACCACGCTACTGACGGAAGGGGCAGGGTACCTTATTTGACCCCATCCCCACCAGCAGCAACTCTGATCCCAGAGACAGCAACTCTGATCCCAAAAACAGCAACTCTGATCCCAGAGTTGCTGTCCTCCTCTGGGTGGGGACCCCTCAAAAGAGAAGACCCCCTCCACTAACCGGTGCATCGGGAGCACCAGGTGCACCGACCGCCTCGGCGACCAGTAGGCCAGGCGTCCGATTAATCCCGTTCGAAGCGCCCGAAAGGTCCCCTGTCAGGGCGGCAGACGATGGGCTTAGGCAAGTCGCTAGCTTAGCTTAGCTCTTGGTCTGCAACCCGCGTAAGATTGCTAGTTGTAAGGGAAATTTTAACCTAGGTAAACATTACAATTAATAGCATCAACGGAAAAAATACATTCAACTTCATATAGAGTAATTTTAAATAACATACAATACATATCAAAATCTAACAATTTTATACCGCTATCAATATTGCAATAGCCTCCTGTAGGCAGGTAGATTTGCAATCGGTAGAGGGTCACTCTGGTTCTTAAACCCTATATATCTATACTGCGTAGTCCTGACAAATAGGGTGCTGCAGCGTGACGATCAATCGTACTCGTATTTAATAAAACCAATCTCGTGTACTTAATTGATTGGGTGCGATTTTTCGACTACTAAGAGCAGGTGTATTTGTGGAAAATTCAGCCCGGCAATTTGTATCACAGAACCTAGGTGATCACGAAACAACGAAGCCTTGATAAATGTGATATTTATGTTCAACCATCTGAGCCTATAAGTAATGCCTATCCATTTGTTATATATTTTAATCAGCTGGCAATTTTAACTGCGTTTCAATAAAGAAAGCCCCCTCGTATGGCATCCGGCTGAATAGAATAAACCACACTCATGTCTTACCGAGCTGTAAGCTTACGTAAAAGGCGACTAAGTTAAATTGACGGCAGACTGGCCAAATATACCAAATCAAATAACAAAATGGTCAAAAAATGTTGTGCTGACCCCACTTAGAGTGAGATAAGGGCAGGAGAATGATGATCCTAATAAATATTTCCTCGTAAATATTACTGTTACAATAGATTTAATGTTTACTCAATAAATAAACCCTAATGAGTTACAAATAAAAATTGTGTATTTTAAAAATATTCTTTAAAAATCTGTAGCTAAAGAAAGACCGTGTAAAACCAATAGCAATAATATCATTTCCAAATAACAGTTGATAATAATTTGCAAATAACAATTTCAAATAAAAAAATGTAATAAATAGAAAAATAGATTCAATGTTCTTAGATAGATAGGTAAAAACTTTATTGCACAAAAACACATTAAACATACAATTAAACATAAATAAAAGTTCGCGACAGCATATATCTTACTTTTATGTGAAAGCACTACGACCAAAATTTTGAATCATAAATTAAATTTGCTACTATTTTACAAAGCACATTTAGTATATGTATAGTATATGCACATGTAGTATCACAATGATGTGTGAAACGAAACTTCATGTGGCAGAGCCAATTCCACGCGAGCGAAGCCCCGGACAAAAGCTTGTAGGACAATATTAAAGAACGTAGCGAGTGTGTTAAAAGAAAACGTATTAAATCTACTTGCATATCTATATTTATATACAAATATAGATAAATACATACATGCCCATATAGTGTATGTAATAATTTTTAATACTGAAAAAGTCGTAAATATAACTTTATACATTAAAATATGTTCTTGCAAATTACGCTACCAAAAATGTTTATATAAACGCCAATAGCTAATAAGATATATAAAAATATTCTTAGTTTAGTCTCTTAAAGCACTTAGTGCAAGCATAAATCAACTTGCATTATTTGTATACCTTTATTTGTAAACATTTCCAACTTACCAACTAGGCAGAGCACAAATCAACGTAATCTCTTGTATACCTTAATACATATCCAGACTCTGAACTGAATTATGTTTAGGTATGTCTTCGTAAAATAAATATAGTAAACTGTGAGATAACCGATATAAATTACAAGGTACAGAACGGATGTCCGAACAATACTGTTCGTGAAATATGAACCCTACGCCGGTGAAACGGCTATTTTGTGAACCATTAATCTTATTTAATATTGTCAAGACCAAGTATAATCTGGTCAAGAATTAAATTTTAAAATATTATTGTAAGCTACTATTTCTTTACTTAGTTTATTATTTTTACTGTTTATTTAAGCTGTGATAGCCCAGCGGTGAGACCGTGCAACCCTTTGTAGGGGTCACCAGTTCATACCACGGGCAGACAACAATGAGTTTTTCTTTTTAACCTATGTATCTGACTGATACTCTACTTTGTTTTCTGATTCTTTAATGTATCTAGTCTTCCTATAATATAGCGGTTTAAATATCTATATTTAATTAATGATTCAATATGAGAAACAAAATTTATAGTTTTACTCAATAAATGGTAATAAAGAATTGTAGTAGTAGTAGTAGCGGCCGGTCACAATCCCACTGCTGGGAAATGGCCTCCTTTCTCCGTTTCTGGAGAGATGGGTTGGAGCTAAGACCTACCACACTGCTCCAATGCGGATTGATAGGTTACACATATCTCCAGAATTCTCTAGAGATATGTAGGTTTCCTCACGATGTTTTCCTTTACCGAAAAGCGTGTGATTAATTGCAATAATCAATTAGACACATGAGTTTTAGGCACTATAACAAAACTACTTCGCTATAATCCGCACGGGTCAAGCGAATGCATGCAAAGCTAATGTGTATGAAACAGGCAAATCTACGAACCTTATACATGCAGGACAAGCCACCACACGCACCCCAAGGCTCCTCCACCAGCAACAAAGCACACAAGCAGCACACACGCCCACCACCACAACAATCTCGACGATCGTTTCGCTCCGAAACCGAAGGATCACCAGGAGGATAGGCTCCACGACAAAATCGTAATGCATTACGATTTTGTCGTGTGCTTGTGTGCTTTGTTGTGTGTTGTGTGCCTGTAATATGGAATTCCGCAAAGTAACGCCTGCTTTTATAAACATGAGTTTTAATTGAAAAACTCATTGGTGCCTGCCCAAGTTTTGAATATGTTTCCCTCGAAAGAGTCGCACGGTCTCACCGATGGGCTATCACAGCTCTTAAATGTATAATAAATTTAAGTAATAAGGGTTATCTAATGAAATAAATTAAGCATGCTTTCGAAAAAACGTTAAATCACAGTTTTTGCGAAACGTTAGAGATTTAACCCACCGGATCGATCCTGATTTTTATGGCATAACTTCTGTTTCTGCCAAGGAGATTGACGAAGTCTCAGGTAAAAGCTAGTAAACGATATGTAAAAAACAGAACACATAAATATTTTAAAATTCAAGATAAGTCCACTAAACAATTGCCATAGTGATAATACTCAATTAGCATCAAAGACGCATCATGAGAGGAACCGGACCACAAGCCGCGTTAACCACGAACGCGATAAAGAAGGCAATTTCCTAAAAAGGGCTTCTGAGGATTACCCTGACGTCAGACACAAATGGATACCCACTTTCGAGAGATATGAGCTTCCGCGGTGTCGTTTCAGTATTAAATCGAGTGAACAGCCATTAATAGCTTTTTGTTTCTGTAAATTATTATAAATATTCCCATTTTGCTTTATTTTTCCTAATACTTATTTACATAGCCGTATATATATTAAGTTACATTATGACAAGAAAAAGAAATTCTGTCGCTTTCATCCATAGTAAATATTATAAATCTGTCTGTCACTCTTACAGTGCTAATCTGCTGAACCAATATTAATGATTTTTTTTTACAATTAAAGCAAATACCATGGTTACATATAGGATAAAAAATCTTTGGTGATCCAGGTAAACTCACATTTTGCATTATTGAAGGTACCAAAACGCTAAAATTAGATCAAAATAACCTGCGGGTACATGTAATCATTTATAAAATTAAATACATATTTATCACTAAAATACCATGAATGGATATAAAAATAATGATCTTTACTCAAATTTAAAATTTAATATATTATTCATTCCATTACGCTTGTAAATAAGTATTTTTGAACTCAACTGCTACGAGTAGTTCGGAAAATTGGGCGGGAAAGAGCCAGAAAAAAAATCGGCGGTTCATCGTCAAATCGTTGTTGCGCAATAAATAAAGGGTATAATTACCTACCGAGAACCCAGGTCATTTTTATCATTTATGTAAATCCTCAAAAGTATATTAGACTATCTGTATCATCCTCCTTTAAATAGTCATTTCAAACTACTTTAATAAAAAAATTAAAATAAACATTATTTTATTATAAAATCTTATACTAAACCCACAAACGATTTTCTTACTTTTGTAAAGGGCAAAGAAGGGGCCGAAAGCTTTTGTCGGCTTTCACATTTTCTATTATGTATGTCCCAAATTTCTTATAATGTGTATGTATGTTATTACGTAATATATTACTTACTATTATTAATATTTTACATCATTTTGTTAATTTGCGTGATAGTGAAATCTAGCTACTTATATATACAATACAAAAAGTTGCGCCCTGTTACCATGAAAATTATTAGACTTATGAGCACGAAAGAAACTGACTCATGGCTATCTGAAAGTTCAGATTGTCTCAGCGATAGAGCAAGACATGCTTGAAATTTCTTTGCGTGATTAAAAAGAAACGAGTTCCGTAGAAAAAATAGAAATACCGAGATCCAATAGGCACTAAGAACCAAGAACAGAGGGTTTTTAAATACAAAGGTGTTGTTTGGAAACCTTACACAAGTTAATATAGCTTTGGTTTCCTAAATGTAAAGATAACAACCAAAAACGAAGCCAATAGAAAGGCAGGAAATATATGGTGTGATGGCATAGATATTTTATTTTATTTTTATTTATTTGGAAAATGAACAGCTTAAGGTAGCTAGCTTAAGCTAACATTTCCACATATAAACTACTTAATTAATAGTACTTTCGGATACAATTTGTAAGCAAAAAAGAACAGAAAAGACTATTCAATTTAACGAAGTATGGGAATCGAGTCAAACTACATTCCAGACATATGTTTTGATATCGCATTAGGTTTAGATGTAAACGAGTCTATTTGATGACAGTTTACTAATTTATTAAAAATGATAAACAGATATGACGTGGAAATCCCTTGATATGGTCTTTGTCCATGTAAGCATCACAACCTATTCAGTTATAATAACTTTTTTACGCAATTACCTGTACTGATTTAATTTTATAATTGTAACACTATAAAAAATGGTACTAGTCACGTGTTTTAGTGAAATCGATGACATACATCATAATCCTTCTGCCCTTCTCACACTCTAAGTGGAGTCGGCACAACGTGTTATAAACATGTTGTCACATGACTGGGCTGCATATTTTACGACCGGCCGCCTGCCTGACGTCAACTTACCTTAGTAGTATTTTACGACCCCTAAGAAAAAGGCTGTTCTATTCTAGTCAACCGGATACCACACGGCGGGTCGACTTACCTTAGTCGCCTTTTACGAGACCTCGGTAAGAAATGAGGGTGGTCTAATCTACTCAGCTGGATAAAATACGGCGGGTCGACTTACTTAGTCGCCTTTTACGACACCTCGTTAAGAGATGAGGAGGGTGGTCTATTCTACTCAGCCGGATACCAAACGGCAAAAATCGATGGCATACGTTGTCTGAATAAGATATATAAAACGCCATTTCTTCATATGAAATACAATATTGATCTTCAATGTCAAGTCATAAACCACTTTAACTACAAATACGACGGTAAAAGCAATTTTCTAAATAGGGCTTGGGAGACGTACCCTAATGTGGCGCAAAAATGGATTGCCACTCGCAAACGATATAAGTTTCCACGATCTCTTCAATGTCAACGCGAGTCAACAAGCGTTAAAAGCTTTTTTGTTTTCAGAGTTGATGTAGGAATTATGACATACTTATCTCTTGTTTTATTTTTACATAATGGGCTGACAACTTTTAATGTAAGTACACTTTTAAATATTCTTTCTTGCTTATTTACATTTTCTTTAAAATTGTTTTAATTTCTATATAAAAATTAAAACAATTATATATATATATTGCTATACAATAGCCGTGTGATATCCGGCAGATTAGACCACCCGCCTTTCTTACCGAGGTGTCGTAAAAGGCGACTAAGGTAACTTGACGTCAGGCAGGCGGCCGGTCGTAAAATACGTAGCCAAATCATATGACAACATGTTTTTGACATGTTGTGCCGACCCCACTTAGAGTGGGATAATACAAGTTCTATTTTTTTATAGCAGTAATCCATTAGCATGTTCATGACCAGCTATTTCATGATAATCTTCTTTGTCCCAGGGACTTTTGCATTAGGGGATCTTGTGTCA
Organism: Morpho deidamia; assembly: GCA_947086505.1. NCBI lineage: Eukaryota > Metazoa > Arthropoda > Insecta > Lepidoptera > Nymphalidae > Morpho > Morpho deidamia. The sequence goes on along the minus strand of CAMTZC010000007.1, from coordinate 7,180,244 downwards.
TTGCGCTCTACTAACATCTTGTAGAACACCGACACCGATTGTTAGAACATACTATTTGCCTTGCTCATATTTAGTTCACACCTTAGTTTCATCAAGATTTATATTATCAATTCCATATATATATGTAGACGACGATTTCTCCGTTTTGTATTTAATACCAACTATTTCTCCATTTTGTACTTAATAATAAAGATTAATTAATAAGATAGGTTGTAGAATAGAGTATTTTAGAATAAACATTTAGAGTAATCGTCTTTTATTCGTAAATGGTTAAGTTAGTTAATAAGACACACGTAATAGTTATAAGGCGTATACGTAAGTTGCTAGACTAAGAACCTTTGTAAATAGTTATTGTTAAATAAAGATAGTGCGAGTGCAAGCGCTACGCGTGTATAAAAGCGCCCCACCCGAGCCGTAACGGTCACTTCGCTCGCCGGCACGATAGCGCGCGCACGCCGCCACACTTAAGAATCCACACGTGTTTTATTACTCGCTGTACAAATTATATCCGCTACAGTGTTTGGTCCTTCGAGCCGGATTACAAGAATTTGGCGTTCAAGATTAAGGAAGCTATCGAAGAAATAAAGAAGAGGAATCTCACAAGTGCAACGGGAAGCCCTGAGAAGCATTGTTCGACGAATCGTTCACGCGGCAGGCCACCGACGAATCGGACCGTGAAAGCACTACCGAAGATCGCTTCAAGAACTCGTCGGCAAGTACGAAGTCATTCCGTGCCCGAAGGCACACAAAGCGGTTCGCCGCGGCTCACTTGCCCACCACCTAACGGTGTCAAACGGTGGACAGTGAGTGAACGCCCTCTTGAGGCGGAAGTGGTGTAACGGACGACACCGCCAGCTAGCCTTTTTCGAGGCTGTTAGTCTGTACCAGTCCGGTCGCGCCGATAAGGCTCGTGTGATTTAGTGGCCTCCTGGTGGGCACGCCGAAGGTGTTGAGCGTTCCTCTCGATACCCGAGCACTCTAATTTCACACGGTGCCCTCTGGCGGGCGACTCCTACCTTTCTTATCCTAAATCTCCATCCTCGGGAGAGCGTGTCCCTCGGGGCCCTCGAACGAGATTGTTAGGGCCGCTAGGGAAAGATAGGGAAATAAGAAGGAAAAGAACTCAAGATGAGTACCATAAGAACGCGAAGCAAGAAGTCGCTGAATGAAGAGAGCGTCGGTACAAGCACCGAAAATAACACATGCCCGGACAACACCACGCTCCCAGAAAACACCACGTGCTCAGAAAACACAACATGCCCGGAAAGCATCACGGGTCCAGGAAACACCACGTGCACCGAACCGACTGCACCGGCGGCGTCAGGAAAGAGGACAACGGGGTCACGCAGTTCAATTAGCCGGCGCGCAGAATTACAGGCGCGTTTGGAGCTAGAACGAGCCGAGGCCGCAGCAGCTCTAGCGCGAACAAAACTGGAATTATTACGCCTAGACGCCGATCATTCGGACCTGAGTGACGAAGATAACGAACCGGTATCCGAATGGATCGAAACATCGCCGCCGCCACAGCAAAGTACAAAAGGCACCGGGCCGGGTGAGAACAATGGGCTATGCGAACTTACGTCCGCCCTAATAGCCGCCATAAATGGCTCCAAAGAAAACACAATGAAAGCTCCGCCGAGGTACATTAGTGAATTACCGTATTTTGACGGCAACCCGAGAGATTGGATTGCGTTTACCGCAACGTACAAAGACACGAAGTCGTATTTTAGTGAAATCGAGAATATAGCTCGCCTGAGAAGATCCCTACAGGGACAGGCGAGAGAAGCCGTAAGATCTCTATTATACACAAATACAAATACTGTAGAGATACTAGAAACATTGGCAAGAAGATTTGGAAGACCCACTCACTTAGTTAAAAGCGAGGTGGCTTTACTAGAAAGAATACCACCTATGTCACACGATATAAAGGGCATAGGTGTATTTGCTACGAGTGTAAGCAACAGCGTAAACGCAATACGGCAAATGAATAGAGTAGATTACTTGTACTCGAACGACATAGCCGAAAAGATCATCGATAAAATGAACATGCTAGTAAAGTTTAGATGGTATGAATACCGATCCACTAGAGAAGAGGAACCGGTGTTGGTCGCACTGTCAAAATTCTTGAACACGATCGCGGACCAATTTGGGACATACGACACTCAACCCTCACCACGCGTAAAATCAGAACCGTTCAGAAGATCATTTCGAAACGCAAAAGTACACGCTGCTAAACACAATAAATGTAGCAGCGCGGAATCGGGATCAGATGATAGTGATAACGACGAATTTGAAACTGAAAAGAATATCGTATTAAGTGTCATACGAAAAGAAAAGAAAAAGTGTTTATTGTGCAAAAGTGAACATGAACTGGATGGTTGCGCACAGTTCACCAAGGAATCCGTGGAGCAGAGGTGGGTGATAGTGAAAAACTTAAAAGTGTGTTTCAAGTGCCTTAAAACAAATCACCGCCACCAAGCATGCAGATCTAAACGTTGTGGCAAAGACGGCTGCTCTAGAAACCATCATGCTATGCTCCATGCAACCACCGAAGAAAATATTGAGCAGAACAAAATCGTTTCCGTGAACCATGTGGGCACGTCGAGATCCTACCTAAAGATCGTGCCGGTCGAATTAAGCGGACCGAGCGGCACAGCAACCGTCTCGGCCTTGTTAGACGAGGGCTCGACCGTCACGCTACTACTAGAAGAAGTGGCTGATCAATTAGGCGCCATGGGATCGCGACACGATCTCTCGATAGAGGGCGTTAGCGGTCACAAGATAGAGACGGGACAATCGAGATGTTTGAAGCTGCAAATTAGAGGTATGTTTGGAAGAGAGTACGCACATATGAAAGCGTACACCATACAACAATTAAATTTGGCATCACAATCGATCAAGATGGAAGACATCGAGAACTGCCCTCATCTAGTCGACATCGAAGATCAGTTATTATACGAAGAAACACGACCTTCTCTCCTAATAGGCCAAGACAATTGGCATCTGATTGTTTCGAGAAAATTGAAAACCGGTGAACCGAACCGACCAGTGGCTTCATTCACACAGCTTGGCTGGATATTGCACGGTTGCAAGACTGACACGACGAAACCCATGTTGCTTATAAACCACATACGACAAAGCAATGAAAGTGAAATAGAAAACCTGATCAAATCACACTTCGAATTAGAATCGTTGGGAATAGCACCCAAAAAGCCGATGAATGACCCCGAACAAAGAGCGCTGATGTTATTGGAGAATACCACGAGACGACTCCCCGAAGGGAAATTCGAATGCGGCTTATTATGGCGAAGCGACAATGAAACTTTACCATCAAACAGAAACAGCGTAGTTCGCCGCCTAGCTGCTATTATGAAAAAATTAACCAAGGACGAAAGATTTAAAGCGAAATACACTGAGCAAATAGAAAATTTATTAAAGAGTGGCTACGCTGAATTGGCGAATAGTCATCCCACCTCTACTAGAACACGGTACCTGCCACATTTTGCCGTCGTATACCCTCAAAAACAAAAAACGAGATTAGTGTTCGACGCAGCCGAGCGCACGAATGGTAAAAGCCTGAACGACGCCTTGCTGCCTGGGCCCGATCTGCTGCAATCGCTTTTCGGCGTATTGACAAGATTCCAGCAAGGTCCCATAGCTATAGCGGTAGATATTAAGGAAATGTTCCTACGCGTTCAGATACGTGATGAAGATAGAGACAGTCTTCGTTTTTTGTGGAAAAATGACTCCGACACAGAACCGCGGGAATATAGGATGAAGACCTTAATATTTGGGGCAACTTCATCTCCATGTTCAGCGATTTACATAAAAAACAGAGCCGTACACCTCGAAATGACCACGTTGCTATCAGCCGATATCATGTTGCTCACGTTAAGACGCGCGATAGCCCGCAGAGGCACTCCCAAAATCATATACAGCGATAACGGCACCAACTTTGTAGGCGCCAATAAAGAACATAGAAAAGAATTCGAAAAAATGACCGAGAAAGCAACGCAACGAGGCATAAAATGGAAATTCATCCCTCCTGGAGCACCATTCCATCGATCGCCGCCGTAGCGTGCGGATGTCCCGGTCGAGCGCAATCCCGTTTGTGCTCCCCCCGCCAGACTCACGCGTGTGCCGCGAAAGATAGTGAAATAGTGCTCAAAGGACTTTGGACTGTTTGTTCCTGCAGTGCAAGTGGATTGTGTTAGTGCATCGTTGTTGGATTAGGTAGTGTGGTGCTTCACGCATAACACTAGCCGTAGGTGGTTCCGTCCGTGCGTAAGTACACTAATTTATTATATTAGGTACTCACCTCTTTCCCCCGAAGGGAGAGAGACTCGGGCTAGGGTTTTCACCTAGGTACTCACCTCCCTGCCATCCGGCAGGGAGGCAAACCTACACCAGCGGGCCATCATGGCCCCAATACGCTCCACGGGGCTTCCGCTCCTGGACGCTATATACGAATACCTCCGGGCGCACCATCCCGCCGTGTTAAAGGAGTTAACCAACGCTCTCCCGCCTTCCCAGGCAGCGAGTGGCAGCCCGGCAGCACCTTCTCCTCCCGCTCCGGAGAAGCGCTTATCGCGCTCCCGCTCCGTGTCCCCCGACATGGAAGTAGAGGAGCAGTCCGACGCTGAGTCTGAGTCTCCTTCAGAGACGTCTGAAGCTTCTGAAGCTTCAAAGTCATCGTCCCCCTCGACCTCAGCTGCATCAGAAGAGGACGACGGCTTCACCGCCGTCCTCTCAAAGAGCCAGAAGCGAAAGCTGAAGGCTCCCAAGACCGTCCCGCCCAAAAGGGCTACCAGCGACGCGGGTTTACCAACCCAGCGTCCCACCCCCAAACCCCAGCCTGCCTCACAGGCTCCCCGCTCCGCCGACGTCGACCAACTCGACTCACCGATGACGGAGAGGAAGGAGAAGGTGCCGCCCCTGTTTGTCAGGGAAAAAGACAAGTGGCACCGCCTAATCCCGCGCATGGATGGCTCGTCCATCCCTTTTACATCTGCCCGGTCCACTAGCCAGGGCATTATGGTGCAATGTCCGTCTTCTGCGGACCACCGTCGCCTCACGACGCTCCTAGACGCCGAAAAGATCGGCTACCATACTTACGCCCTAGAGGACGAGCGCGAACTCCGCGTCGTCATCCGGGGGCTTCCCGTAGAGCTCGACGTCGAGCTAATCAAGCAGGACCTCCTCAGTCAGGGCCTCCCCATTAAGCAGGTACACCGCATGTACCATCATAGGACCAAAGTTCCTTATGAACTTTGTCTCGCGGTTCTCGACCTCAGTCCTGAAGGCAAACGTGTCTTCAGCGTAAAAACTATATGCAGACTGTCGGGTCTGCGTATTGAAACGCCGCGTACGCGTGGGGTCATGGGGCAGTGCCATCGCTGCCAACTATATGGCCACTCGCAGCGAAACTGCACCGCACGACCAAGGTGCGTAAAGTGCCTGGGCGACCATGGCACTGTTGACTGCCCCAGAACGGTACCGTCCGAGGAACCTCCCAGCTGTGTCCTGTGCAGGACTCAAGGGCACCCCGCGAGCTATCGCGGCTGCCCGAAAGTCCCGCTCAGGGCAAAACGGGGGGGCCGAAGGGCCGCCCGTAAAAAGGCGGCTCGCGCCGCCCCCAAACCGGCTGAGAGGTTCGTCCCCGCACCTCTGCCCACGACAAATGCCTGGCACAGGAAACAGGCACCCGAGCCAACTGTGCCAGCGAAGCCCGCTCAAGTGGGGGCAGCGAAACCCGCTGCCGTCACCGCGAGCCAGCCCGCGCCCCAAAAAACTGCCGCTCCTAAAGCGACAGCCACCCCCCCGGCAACGAGTTTCATGGACGACATGAAACTCGTCTGCGAAATAGTGACCAAAATTGACACTTCGGAGCTGTCAATTTTGGCAAACAAGCTGAGGAGTAATCCTCAAAACAGATTAATGGCCTTGCTCGAACACTCCAGTTTGGTGCAGGCCATCGCTAGGCTTTAAGCTTTTCCCCTTAACGAGTAGGAAAAGACCCCACTCCCTCAAGCTAGTTACGTACAACGCAAACGGGCTTATCAATCACATGGACGAAGTCCGCGACTTCGTAGTTGCACACAACATCGACATTCTTTTAATACAAGAGTCCTTCTTAAAACCCCAAATTCGCAATCCTAACATTGCGAATTTCAATTTGATTAGAAATGACCGTCTATCATCCCCAAAAGGCGGCACGCTAATTTACTACAAAAGAACCCTCCACTGTTCTCCCCTCGACTCCCCTAAACTCACCAACATGGAGGCTACAGTCTGTCAGGTGGGTATGACCGGCCATCAGTCGATCATACTAGCTTCAGTCTACCTAAGTCCCACTAAACGCATCCTCGAAAGAGACGTCCGCGCTCTTCTCGCACTAGGCGACTCCGTAATATTGGCCGGAGATTTCAACTCCAAACATGGCCAATGGAACTCACGCTGTACAAATAGGAACGGCAGAATCTTACAAGGTCTCAATGGCCTTCCAAACCTCAGCTTTGAGGTCATAGCCCCAAACGAACCGACTAGGTACCCGCATAACGGGGACCCAGACAAAGCCGACGTGTTAGATATATACATTATCAAAAACGTAACTCTCCAGTTACGTTCTATCGAAGTCTTGCATGAATTAGACTCGGATCACCGCCCGGTTCTAATTCATCTAGGTCGGATAGACTCCGAGGCCCCTGCCACCAAAACGATCATAGACTGGAGTAAGCTAGGCGGGAAACTCCAGTCCTTAGAGTCAGACCATTTAAATCAAATTCCTGACAGCATAGACTCCGTGGATAGTGCCAAATCCGCGGTCACCCACCTTACTAAACACATAACAGACTCACTCAAGGGTTGCTCCAAGGTAGTCCCCGAAGACCACGGCCGACGGAGACTACCCGACGACCTGCGTGACCTACTTAGACGTAAACGTGCCGCCACTAGAGCCCACGACGCCTACCCGACTGACGAAAACCGGAGGACACTCCGGCGACTCCAAAGAGAGGTTAGGGAAAAACTCCGCCTCAATCACCAGTCAGACTGGGATAACAAACTCTCAGCGATCTCGCCGAGCCACCAGGCCTTCTGGAAACTCTCGAGATTGTAACGTTTTTCCCCCCATACCCTTAGTACATATCTATGTACTTCACCATATTTATAAATTAATATTATTTAAATGAGGTTAGAGCGCCCGGGCTCTACCACTGAAATACATAAAACAAGCGCATAAGCGCTAGCGCTTTTAAATTTATATATTTGGCACGTGATTCGTCTAGTTGGTTAGGACCCATTTAACGTTGTGATTGTAATAACTCAAATCCTTTTAGAGCGTCAGAGACCACAGATTCATCAGATTAGAGCAGTAAAATAAACATAAATTATTATTAGTTATTGCACAATAATCGCACGATCCATAAACAGGTTATATATGTTCAATATATGAACCGATTCCATATATTTATTACATGAACGCATCCTATATATTCATTACACGAACGCATCCCATATATTTAATACACGAACCGATCCCATATATTTATTACATGAACAGATCCCATATCTGTTAATACATGAATAGATTCTTTATGTTCGATACATATATATGTTTATTACACGAATCGAACCCATTATATATATTAAAAAAATGCTGAACATTCAGAAGGTTGAATGTTCTTTATTGTAATATTTCATAAATAGCCATCAGAGAGGATATATTAATTTAAATATTTTATATTTAATTATATATTTGTTTGCCATCAGTATGGGTCATAAAGTTATGTCAATAATAACTGAAATAATGTATTTTAAAGCCAACAGAAGGATCACTCGGGTAACATATTGTAACTCTCCTTAAACCATCCCGATGGGAAGTTCAAGATAATGGGAAGATGAAGATAATTTTTGAAGCCATCAGAAAGATCATTCACTCGATCTAACACCTAGCTCTTAAACAACTCCGTAGAGTAGTTTAACAATGTGGTATCCTTCTCCCGTATTTTATATTCTTCCGATATGGAAAAATATAAAGGAAGAAGAGATAGTCAGTAGCTCCTCACCCGCTACCAACGGTGAGCTCCGTCCATAGGATATGAGCCCCCCCCCGTAGGGTTAGGGTATGCAATTTATAGTGCGCCTGTGCCCTTGAGCACAGGTTATTTATAATATGTTTTATAAACACCCGTCATTGCTCTTAAAGAGAATGGGGTAAATAATAATAATAATAAATAAGGACCGTAGTCCAAGATAAGGCACGTGTGCCCGGGTTTAATACTAGGACCTAAGTCCAAATTTCATTTCAGCCGTAGCTGTTGAGTTGGCGTTAGCCATAATTGTTTTGATGAGGCTCAAAGCCATAATTGTTGATATAAATCAACCAATTCCTATAATAAGACAGTGCATCTTGCCAATAGCAAGCATTTCAAGCGGTACGTTCCGCGTTCGTTGTCACCACGTGTAGTGGAAAACACAATAGCACGAAGCTAAAACTGTACATGACTCCTCGGATATCACATAACAGTAAATTGTTGTAATCGTTGGCACCACGCGTAGTGGCACATATATTGAAGGTTTGCATATGACTCCGTAGAGATCACATAATAGCAGGTTTTGTATTCGTTGATACCACACGTAGTGGCATAAATTGTAGGTTTGCACATGACTCCTCAGAGATCACATAACAGCAAGTTTTGTTTCGTACCACACGTGGTGGCAAATAATATATTTTGTAATTCATTACTCCGTAGAGCGTTAGCGTTATATTTTTATATTTCAATCATTTGCATTTATAGTGCAAGCACTATTGTGTTAAATAGTTATATTTATAATAAAATGTGTCGACGCACGCTTGCGTTGAATTCTTTTGGCTTAAGCACCATCGGCATACAAGAATTAGTTATTTATTTGTTACACGTAGCAAGCTACGTAAGATAGAGATATAGCACAGGCAACACTTTCTAAAGCTAGTCCGCAATCTTGTTAGTAAAGATCCGACCAGCGGCCCTATGACATGCTATAATGTCGTAAACATTCGTGGTATCACTGACACTAAGCTATGGGGAAGCCCTCAGAAGGACTATCACACGTCACATGTAGGTTTTACCCCGCACGCTCCATGCAAAACTATGAACAAAGTCCACAGTTCGGTTCCATCACTGCTATGACATCGCTTCGGCTAGTAAACTAGACTCCACAACATCTAGCAACATTCGGTCGTGATTTCGGCACTACTGAAAGACAACAGACATCGTTTCCAACGCCAAATCATCAATCAGTAACATTTAAGAAACCACATTGTACCAGCACTACTTCTGGAGTCCTAGGCGTCCAAAGATCAAACAAGGCTTCACAGTAGAGATCGGAGATCAATACCGGCCTAAAATTCAATCCGTATCACCCGAAACTCACCAAAGTAACTCTAGCTGCTCTGTATCAAGACGGAAGACCATCATGATATTCACAGCCTGGAGTAGACCGAGGCGAGGCTCGCTACAACGACCGAAATCATTGCAGGCCTGAAACCATCAATCCGACACCAGTACTCACCAGAGTCTAATTCGGTACAGTGCCCAGCACCACTCAGCGAAGTCACCCTCACCAAGTTATTTTCAGGCACTATAAAGCGTTCGAGAATAATAATAAACTTGTAACATGTAATAAAATATTACATTAATTATTTGTGAGATAAAAGACCGAAGTCTCTCACAACACCGTTCAGGCAAGCCGAAGCTTTAAATATATGCTAGGGATCATGGCGCTACCCTGTACCTGGTACGGGAAACGTTAGCCTTCGCCTTTCAGCCGCTCGGCCGCAGCGCTCCCGGCAACGTCCGCCAGACATCCACCCACGTCTATTTCCCGCGACTGTCGTGACGTTCGGTCGCAATGGAAAATTTTAGTATGGAAAAATGAAAATGTATGGGAAAAATTTTGAAAAAATATTTTCATGAAAAATTTACAGATATGTAACGGGTATCGAAAACCAATTCTGAAAACCCATATAACATGACAAACAAATATTTTATATATATATACATTTGTTAACATACTATCGCTTCAGTACATAACTCTACCAATATGTATGTAAGGTTGGAACCGTCACATTCAACCCCCTAAATTCTATGCAGTTCCATCGGAATTGAATTTACATCTCGTCACTCTCAAGTTCTTTGATCAATTCATGTTTCGGTTTTCGCAAAAAAAAAAAAATTACAATTATTTTTGTTTATTAAGTATTAATTAAATAATAAATACAAAGAAAACTTAAATCTTACTTTTAAACATAAAGTTTTTAAAGTTCAATCAATTAATTTCATATGCTATTCTTAAATAAAAAATACTTCAACATAGCCATATTTATTTGTTTATTCCTATTCTGATTTTATTTTCTTTTAATTGTGAAATTACAATCAATATTTCTTTAAATAAATTAATTATATAAACTTAAAATTCATTGATAATAACAGTAAAAATATCTGTACATTTTTACTACTACTTAAACCTAAGTTAATTTTCCCCATAAAACTGTATGTATAATTTATATATAAATATAGGAATCATTTGTAATATTTTGATAAATGAATGGCATTAAAATTTCCACGTAGAATTTTGGAATTAGGATTCATCAACGTATACACATTTTTAAATGGAATCGCCCCAACAACATAAGGTCCTTCATATAAATATTCAAATTTACTAATCTCTTTTTTCTCGGCATTCGAGCGGTTACTTCTTTTTAGTTTAACCCAATCACCGATTTGAAACTCTATTAAGTTATGATTTTTATCATATATTGTTCTCCTTGTCAAGCTTGCATTTCGAAGATTATCACAAGTTTGCTTTCGAATTTCCTCTAGAGACAATTCGATTTTTGGTATACTCAACACTTTATCAAATGATAAATTATTTCTCTGACCGTATACCACCTCATTTGGAGTAAATCTAGTACTATTATGATAAGTATTATTATACAATTCTTCGATTTTAGGTAACAACGTTACCCATGACTTATGATTTTGATGACAATATGTTCTAAAGAGTCTCCCCAACTCCTTATTAACTCTTTCTGTTGTGTTTGGACGAGGATTACGTACAGTAGTGTTAATTAGTTTAATACCGAGTTCTTTTAGTCCTGTTTTAAACAATTTACTTATAAATTGCGATCCATTGTCAGTCATAATGCTTTTTATTTTTATAATAGCGTTAAATTGTTTTATTTTTGTTAAGCACGTTTGTCCTGTAGCCTTTCGCAATGTATATAACTTAATCAATTTACTGAAAGAATCTTGTACCACTAATATATATGTATAGCCAAAATTACCAGGTGGTAATGGACCATACAAGTCTGCCATCACAATTTCTCCAATGGAAGATGTAATAATTGATTGACAAGGTCCTACATACTTTATATTATCACTTTTCGTCAGTTGGCATATGTGACATTTCCTTATAATTGTTTTGACTTCGTCAGTCAGTTTTTTCCAAAACATTCTGTCTCTAATATATTTAATTACTTTATACGCACCCTGGTGTCCCATTTCATTATGTACCTGATTCACTACGTCTTCACGCAATACTGCAGGCAAATAAACCACGTCTCTATGATTCGTATTAAAGTATATGATATCTCCTTTAAAAGATAGTCTCTTCTTATAACGATTGTTATATCCAGCAAGAATATCCTGTATTTCACTGTCTTCTTTTTGCAAAATTGGTAACCTTTTGAGTTGTACTAAAAGGTTTTTATTTTCTTTTCCAAGATACAATATTTCTAGCGATTTATTTTTATCCTCTTGCACTTTATATCCATTTGATGGGTACCTTGATAATATATCGGCGACCACATTACTTTTGCCATTAATATATTCGAAAGTATAATCAAATTGTTCTAAATAGAGTACCCATCGAGTAACTCTACTGTTAAAAAGATTCCATGTTTTTACAAAAAGTAACGACTTATGATCTGTCCGTATTGTGACTTTAGAGCCTCTCAGGTAAGTCTCAAATTTCTTCAAACAATTAATAACAGCATAAAATTCTTGCTCTGTTACTGTCCAATTCAATTCTGCATTTTTGAATGCTTTGCTATGAAAACTTAGAATTTTAATTGCCCCGTCATCTCCGATTTGGTACAAATAACCTGCAAACCCCACTCCAGATGAGTCTGTTTGTAAATAATATTGCCTGTGAAAATCAGGATGTTGAAGCTCCACAGTATTAATAAATTGTTTCTTTGTTAGTTCAAATGCAGTTTGTTCTTTTTCAGTCCATTTCCACACTTTGTCCTTTTTTAATAAATCATATAGAGGTATCATACATTCCGTATAATTAGGAATAAACCTTCTGTAAAAGTTGCATAACCCTAAAAAAGCTCGTAAATGCTTTATTTTTCTTGGAATTGGAAAGTTTTGGATGGCTTCGACCTTTTCCGGGTCTGTTCTTATGCCATGCGTTGATATAATAAACCCAAGCATTTTTACTTCCTTACATAAAAACTCACATTTTTCCAAATTACAAGTCATGCCTGTTTGTTCTAGTTTACTTAAAACTATGTTTATGTGTCTTATATGATTTTCTAAAGATCCAATAGTAAAAATTGCTAAATCATCTAGATAGTTTACACAAAATTCCCGGACTTCGGGCCCTAAAATTTTATCCATAGCACGACTAAAACTACCCACTGCAGTTTTAAGTCCTTGTGGTAATACATTATATACATATGATTTTCCATTGAACGAAAAACCTGTGTACTTTTTACTCTCGGCACTAATAGGAATTTGAAAATAGGCATTATTGAGGTCAATAATACTTATAAAATTACAACCGTGAAACGAATTTAAAACATCTAATTGCATCGGTGGTTTTTCAGTTTCAGCTATCATGAATTTATTGATTTCTCTCGCATCTAGTAAAACCCTTATTGAGCCATCACGCTTTAAGGTAAACGTAAGTGGGCTATTGTAAGGAGTTGAGGCTCTGGATATTATATTCATATTCTCCAGTTCCGTAAGTTTTTGTTCCATTCGAAGCCTATAAGCATAGGGAATTGGATATGATTTTTTCACAATAGGCTCCTCGTGTTCCATTTTTATCACATGTTCATAGCAATTACATCGACCGAGCTTATCGGTAAAAACATTTTTGTACTTATATAACATATTTATCAGTTTATTTTCTAAATCTTTACTAATTTCCATTCCCAACTTAATTATATTTTGATAATCGCTCAAATTATCACAGAAAAGCGCCATATTAGTAATTTTAGAACAATTGTTTATTAGGGGAATTGTATTTGTTGAATTTCCTACAGTAAACGTAATACACATATTATCTTTTTGAAGGTTAAATATTAATTCATTTTTCTTAATCCAATCAAAGCCCAAAATGACTGGCCGGGATAAGTTAGGTATAATAAGATATGCTATATCATAAAATATATTTCCTATTTGAGTGGGAACAATTACCATTTGTTGAATTTTTAAACTTTTTTGCCCTAAAGCTCCTTTTATTTGAGTGGGTTTAATTGGTAACTTTGATAGCTTACAATTTTTTAATTGAAGATACATATATTCAGAAATACAAGTTATATCGCTGCCAGTGTCAAGGAGAGCATCAACTTCGAAATTTAACAATTTAATATGTATTTCTGACCTTAATTGGTTTTTTGGATCTATTTCTTCACTATCCTCATATACATTTAGAACTTTATTTTCTAAAACAATTTTCGCAGCAGTCAACCTTGACATAAACAGCTCTACAACCCGTTCACAACACCGATTTTTTTCAAAACCAAGACCAGCTCTATCAATCTGTCCTTTACAAGTGACTGGTCTAAGTATTCCGCCTTTTTTTCCTAATTTTTGCCCCGGTAGCCATCCTGTTTGTAACATAATTCTTAATGCTTCGTCTCCTTTTTTAGTAGCTGAGACGGAGACGTATTTTTCAGCTACTAATAGTTTTGATGACTTTCAGAAGTTGCACTATTTTCTTGATTTTTGTTGATTTCTTGCTCCGAATCTGTTTTATCGCTATTAATATTATTACATTGAGTACCCTGAGGATAAAACTGACGTTTTGGATTATTTGTTGGTTTTTGCCAATTTTGTTTGTATGCCTGTTGGATCATATTTCTTTGCTCTCTTTGTTCCCTATTATGATATATCGTATCATTATTTTTTGATGTAATTCGCACCGCTGGAGTACATTCATCTTGTTTATTGATATCGTCAAGATGTCTAAGAAAATCCGTGGCTTCAAGTATGGTCTGACCCTTTGTTATTGCCCACATTTGTTGCACATTTTTAGGATAATGTCTTAGCATGTCAGACACTAATTGTTTCTCTGGTATCGAAAATGATAACATTTTTACTTGCGCTGTTAAATTCAAAAAGTGTCCGAGCATAGTAGGATGTATTGTTCTATCCCACTTGGCACATACAATGTCTCTTCTAATTTTGTTTTGCTCTGACTCTCCCCAATAAGTCACGAGGAAATCATTCCTGAAATCTTCTATTATGCTCCATCGCGGACTATATAATCTAGCCCAATCTCTAGCTTCACCTTCGAGACATTCATAAATCAAATCAAGTTCATTATTTTTATTAGGAATTTTCCGAATGTATGCTGTCAAATCCTCCAAAAAGGTTACCGGGTGGGTTTTTCCCTTAATAAATTTTGGTTTTTCGGCTGTTATGCTCATAATATTATAAATAGTTTTATCTGTAGCCACCGGAGTAATTGATGGAATGGGATCCGCTAATACTCTCTCTGGTTCAACTTGAGAAGGCTGCCTGATCTCTTTTTCTAATTTAAGAATTTTTTCTTCCATTGATCGACTAGTTCTTTGAAGTAATTTATAAATAACAGAAATTCCAGGACTCCTCCTAATGACTGGTTTAGTTTTAGAAAGTCTCCGAACCTTCTTCACTGGTTCTGTTTCCACCACATTCTCTTGAGAGTCTTTACTGGCGGGCAATTTCCTTTTCCTGCCCATCATTATAACTATTACTGACTTTTATTAACTATAGTCTGACGTTACACTTCACAATAGTTAGTGTACAAATTTTTCACTTTTAACAAGGTTATGCTCATTTATTTATTATTTTCTTTACCACGCCTCCATCTGAAAAGAATAAAGACGTTCAACCCCCAGATCCCAAGAATTTACCAATCTTAATAAACCTGTTAGCCTTGACAGTCTCTTTCCATTTCACGGACAGCAAATTGTAGGCTTTCGCCTACTTAATAAATTTATTTAAGCCGTTTTGACCATCCTGGTCACGGCACCAAATTGTAACGTTTTTCCCCCCATACCCTTAGTACATATCTATGTACTTCACCATATTTATAAATTAATATTATTTAAATGAGGTTAGAGCGCCCGGGCTCTACCACTGAAATACATAAAACAAGCGCATAAGCGCTAGCGCTTTTAAATTTATATATTTGGCACGTGATTCGTCTAGTTGGTTAGGACCCATTTAACGTTGTGATTGTAATAACTCAAATCCTTTTAGAGCGTCAGAGACCACAGATTCATCAGATTAGAGCAGTAAAATAAACATAAATTATTATTAGTTATTGCACAATAATCGCACGATCCATAAACAGGTTATATATGTTCAATACATGAACCGATTCCATATATTTATTACATGAACGCATCCTATATATTCATTACACGAACGCATCCCATATATTTAATACACGAACCGATCCCATATATTTATTACATGAACAGATCCCATATCTGTTAATACATGAATAGATTCTTTATGTTCGATACATATATATGTTTATTACACGAATCGAACCCATTATATATATTAAAAAAATGCTGAACATTCAGAAGGTTGAATGTTCTTTATTGTAATATTTCATAAATAGCCATCAGAGAGGATATATTAATTTAAATATTTTATATTTAATTATATATTTGTTTGCCATCAGTATGGGTCATAAAGTTATGTCAATAATAACTGAAATAATGTATTTTAAAGCCAACAGAAGGATCACTCGGGTAACATATTGTAACTCTCCTTAAACCATCCCGATGGGAAGTTCAAGATAATGGGAAGATGAAGATAATTTTTGAAGCCATCAGAAAGATCATTCACTCGATCTAACACCTAGCTCTTAAACAACTCCGTAGAGTAGTTTAACAATGTGGTATCCTTCTCCCGTATTTTATATTCTTCCGATATGGAAAAATATAAAGGAAGAAGAGATAGTCAGTAGCTCCTCACCCGCTACCAACGGTGAGCTCCGTCCATAGGATATGAGCCCCCCCCCGTAGGGTTAGGGTATGCAATTTATAGTGCGCCTGTGCCCTTGAGCACAGGTTATTTATAATATGTTTTATAAACACCCGTCATTGCTCTTAAAGAGAATGGGGTAAATAATAATAATAATAAATAAGGACCGTAGTCCAAGATAAGGCACGTGTGCCCGGGTTTAATACTAGGACCTAAGTCCAAATTTCATTTCAGCCGTAGCTGTTGAGTTGGCGTTAGCCATAATTGTTTTGATGAGGCTCAAAGCCATAATTGTTGATATAAATCAACCAATTCCTATAATAAGACAGTGCATCTTGCCAATAGCAAGCATTTCAAGCGGTACGTTCCGCGTTCGTTGTCACCACGTGTAGTGGAAAACACAATAGCACGAAGCTAAAACTGTACATGACTCCTCGGATATCACATAACAGTAAATTGTTGTAATCGTTGGCACCACGCGTAGTGGCACATATATTGAAGGTTTGCATATGACTCCGTAGAGATCACATAATAGCAGGTTTTGTATTCGTTGATACCACACGTAGTGGCATAAATTGTAGGTTTGCACATGACTCCTCAGAGATCACATAACAGCAAGTTTTGTTTCGTACCACACGTGGTGGCAAATAATATATTTTGTAATTCATTACTCCGTAGAGCGTTAGCGTTATATTTTTATATTTCAATCATTTGCATTTATAGTGCAAGCACTATTGTGTTAAATAGTTATATTTATAATAAAATGTGTCGACGCACGCTTGCGTTGAATTCTTTTGGCTTAAGCACCATCGGCATACAAGAATTAGTTATTTATTTGTTACACGTAGCAAGCTACGTAAGATAGAGATATAGCACAGGCAACACTTTCTAAAGCTAGTCCGCAATCTTGTTAGTAAAGATCCGACCAGCGGCCCTATGACATGCTATAATGTCGTAAACATTCGTGGTATCACTGACACTAAGCTATGGGGAAGCCCTCAGAAGGACTATCACACGTCACATGTAGGTTTTACCCCGCACGCTCCATGCAAAACTATGAACAAAGTCCACAGTTCGGTTCCATCACTGCTATGACATCGCTTCGGCTAGTAAACTAGACTCCACAACATCTAGCAACATTCGGTCGTGATTTCGGCACTACTGAAAGACAACAGACATCGTTTCCAACGCCAAATCATCAATCAGTAACATTTAAGAAACCACATTGTACCAGCACTACTTCTGGAGTCCTAGGCGTCCAAAGATCAAACAAGGCTTCACAGTAGAGATCGGAGATCAATACCGGCCTAAAATTCAATCCGTATCACCCGAAACTCACCAAAGTAACTCTAGCTGCTCTGTATCAAGACGGAAGACCATCATGATATTCACAGCCTGGAGTAGACCGAGGCGAGGCTCGCTACAACGACCGAAATCATTGCAGGCCTGAAACCATCAATCCGACACCAGTACTCACCAGAGTCTAATTCGGTACAGTGCCCAGCACCACTCAGCGAAGTCACCCTCACCAAGTTATTTTCAGGCACTATAAAGCGTTCGAGAATAATAATAAACTTGTAACATGTAATAAAATATTACATTAATTATTTGTGAGATAAAAGACCGAAGTCTCTCACAACACCGTTCAGGCAAGCCGAAGCTTTAAATATATGCTAGGGATCATGGCGCTACCCTGTACCTGGTACGGGAAACGTTAGCCTTCGCCTTTCAGCCGCTCGGCCGCAGCGCTCCCGGCAACGTCCGCCAGACATCCACCCACGTCTATTTCCCGCGACTGTCGTGACGTTCGGTCGCAATGGAAAATTTTAGTATGGAAAAATGAAAATGTATGGGAAAAATTTTGAAAAAATATTTTCATGAAAAATTTACAGATATGTAACGGGTATCGAAAACCAATTCTGAAAACCCATATAACATGACAAACAAATATTTTATATATATATACATTTGTTAACATACTATCGCTTCAGTACATAACTCTACCAATATGTATGTAAGGTTGGAACCGTCACAAGATCCCTGAGAGGAGACCAGTGTGCAGCTACACCCCCATTATTACGTCCTAACCGTCCGGTCGCATTCGACGACATCGATAAGGCCGAGTGCTTGGCCGACAGCCTTGAGGGACAATGCTCAGACAACCCTAGCCACCCCGAACACGCCAAGTTCCACTTAGAGGTGGAATTGGCGGCGGCTAAGATATCCGCGAAGGCTCCCGAAAGTGAGCCACTAGCCCCCACCACCGGAGAGGAAGTCCGTTCCATCATCAAAAACTTGAAGACTAGAAAGTCTCCAGGTCCCGATTCCATATCCAACAAGGCACTCAAGTGCCTCCCCGACCAACTGATACACCTAATAGCTTTGATTTTCAATGCCCTCCTGTTAGGTTGCTCCTTCCCCGACGAATGGAAGGAAGCAATAGTGATAGGTATTCGTAAACCGGGTAAACCCAGTAATCTCCCGAGCAGCTATCGACCCATTAGCTTGCTCAACAGCCTAGGAAAAGTCTACGAGAGAGTAATCCTCGCGAGACTTATAACGTTCATAGAGTCGAAGAAGCTCATACCGGATGAGCAATTCGGCTTTCGCGCCAAACACACCGCGGTACAACAAGTACATAGACTTACCGAAACCATCCTCAATGGCTTCGCCAAAAAACGGTACACCGGTACTGTTTTCTTCGATGTCGCCAAAGCCTTCGACAAGGTATGGCATGCGGGTTTAATATACAAACTCGCAAATCTAGGCATTCCCGATAGGCTCGTCCTCATCATACGCGATTATCTCTCAAATCGCTCCTTTAGATATCGTATCGACGGTACGCTCTCCTCAAGACGTACCTTACGCGCCGGAGTCCCCCAAGGTTCGGTACTTTCACCGTTCCTTTATTCACTCTACACGAGTGACATCCCACGATTCTCCACTAAAACTAGTGTAGCTACCCACCTCGCCATGTTCGCGGACGACACCGCAATTTTCACCACTTGTAGGAATCCTACAACTATTAGCGATAGGCTCCAAAAAGCGACCGATAGTCTCGGAAGATGGTTCCGCCGGTGGAGAATCGAAATCAACGCAGATAAAAGTGCAGCAATGTTCTTTGCCAGGTCTAGGAGAGCCATGGACTTCATCCAGACGCCCCCTAGAGTCTCAATTTACAACAAACGTCTAGATTGGCAAAAGGAAGTCAAATACTTAGGTGTTATCTTTCAACCCACCCTATCCTTCATCCGACACATCCGCGTTGTCCGCAACCGGGCGGCATACGCCATGGGACGCCTCTATCCGATATTGTGCAAGACTAGTAAACTGTCACTTCGCAACAAAGTGACGCTTTACAAGACTTGCATTAGACCAATAATGACCTATGCGAGCGTCGCGTTCGCGCACGTTCCTAAGTCACGACTGTGTCCGTTGCAGACACTCCAAAATCGATTCATGCGTACAGCCACTGGCTGTCCGTGGTTCGTGCGCAACGTGAATCTCCATAGAGATCTCGACCTTCCCACGATAGCCGATCTTTTCAAACGATTCTCGAAGACCTACTTCGAGAAAGCGTCCACACATCCTAACCCCCTTATAGCGGCCGCGTCCAACTATAAGGTGTTTAACTTCCCCAACCGATTTCACAGGCGCCCTAAGAGCGTCCTCAACGACCCCGACGATGCTATCACAGCATCCAACAAGACATACACACAATACACACACAAACAGCGTCTTCGCCGGCGAAGACGAGGTCCCCGCTTGCTTGTGTCAAGCGGCCGCAGCCCTCTGCCGCGGCCGCCGTGATGCAGACTTCTTCAAAGTCAATGTGTTAGATACAGTCCTCCAAAACGCGCCGCTTTAAGCCGAGGTTCGGTCTCGCAGGAGACACCCTTAAGGCGACGCTCCCAATAAGTAACGAGTGCCTAAAAAACACTCGCTTCTTATCAATTTTACCCGGCGAAGCTTCTGCGCTCGCCCATCCCACCGGTGACGCTGTAAAAGCCATTAGGGCTAACAGCATTAGACACATTCGAAAAAAAAAAAAAAAAAAAAAAAAAAAAAAAAAAAAAAAAAAAAAAAAAAAAAAAAAAAAAAAAAAAAAAAAAAAAAAAAAAATCCTGGAGCACCACACATGGGAGGAGCATGGGAACGGTTGGTGCGGTCTGTCAAAATCGCGCTCTCCGCCACCCTCGCGACGAGACACCCTCGCGAAGAAATACTTCTCACCTTGTTGTTAGAAGCGGAACATCCAATTAATTCTCGTCCACTCACCGACGTTTCAATGGAACTAGAAGAGGAAGAAAGCCTCACGCCGAACCATTTCTTAATCGGACGATCGAGCGGTACGCAACGATTTGGCGAATTCAACGATCATGAATTGATCGGATCTGCACCCTGGAAGCGCCGTACAGCGCCTGACCGATCATTTTTGGAAAAGATGGCTAAGAGAGTACCTTTCTACCATCGCCCCAAGATACGGCACCGGACAACACCACTATGCAAATCCTCCGCTGCCGGAATCCTCAAGAGGTCTACTCCGAGGCTGGTAGTGATATCCAAATCGCCGTCAGCAGCATCGAGTTAGTGCTCGAAGCACTCTCGCACGGAGGGGGGAATGTAGACGACGATTTCTCCGTTTTGTATTTAATACCAACTATTTCTCCATTTTGTACTTAATAATAAAGATTAATTAATAAGATAGGTTGTAGAATAGAGTATTTTAGAATAAACATTTAGAGTAATCGTCTTTTATTCGTAAATGGTTAAGTTAGTTAATAAGACACACGTAATAGTTATAAGGCGTATACGTAAGTTGCTAGACTAAGAACCTTTGTAAATAGTTATTGTTAAATAAAGATAGTGCGAGTGCAAGCGCTACGCGTGTATAAAAGCGCCCCACCCGAGCCGTAACGGTCACTTCGCTCGCCGGCACGATAGCGCGCGCACGCCGCCACACTTAAGAATCCACACGTGTTTTATTACTCGCTGTACAAATTATATCCGCTACAATATATATTTTTTTTTAATTTATACGGATATGTTATACCTTGTAGCGTTCTAACGATTGTTTCTTAAATCCCTTCTACGACTTTCTAAGTTTACTTGGTTTAATAAATTAGTCATACGCCGTCACTTGTCTATATTACTTCCTATTTGCCTTCAATTCTTTTTACCTCCTTACATACAGCATACTACTACCTTAGTAGTGGATAGACTCCTGAACATCGGTTAACTCTTCACATATCCGAATCACATTTTTTTCTATCGCTTTAATTTAAGACTCTCTGTAGTAACCTCACTTCTCACTCATCACCACTTTAATTTGCGACAATATTGATTCTGTATTGTTTATTAATCATGCGTGTAATATAAAGTAGGGCACAGGATAAGCATATTGTAATTCACAATTAACTCCACATATCTCTATTATCTTTTTATCGGGAGCTATGGAAAATATATTGTTTATTTTGTATACTGAAATTGCTACTTTTATAAATTACTTTAAAAACAAACACAGTTATTATTATTGAAAATAGATATATAATAAAGTATACTTTGTGAATTTAATGTAACTTCACGGAAAAATCCTCGTGACCCACTAACTAGATAAACAGGATAATTTCCTTAAAAGGCCTTGTAAGACTTACCCTAATGTCAAAATTAAATGGATGGAACATTTAAAAGTTTTTGCGGCATTTCGTCACACGAGTCAACAAACGTTAAAAGCTTTCTAGCCCATTTATATTATTTAAGCACTATCGCAATGGTTAAATAATAATTATATATTACTTGATATCTCTTGTTGAAAATTCAATTAATGGAAAGTATAATCAGCAGCGTTTAATTATTATAATTATTTAAATAATTATTTTTGGTTGTATTGCAATCGATGGATATCCTATTCAAATAAAAGGTCTTAATTCAAATAAGCTTCGAATAAGAAATTCGGTTCAGAAAATTGGTCCTAATGAGAAGAGCCATTACAATAACTTGCGGTTGCTCCTTAAAAAAACAACGAATCCTATAACATATATTACATTGCAACTTTGAAAATAGTCTTACAGATGTCACTGAAGACTGCGAGATCGTCGTTCCAATAACTCAAGACCTCTATTAATATCTACAATCTCTATAAATATATTTATAAACATAAACAATATAATAACACCTCTTTTTATATGCTTCGCTGATCGGCTTATCAAATATGCGATATAATGATTTTTATGGGTATTTTTTTCTACAGATCTTCTCATACTACAGTGTGCACTGCCAGTTTTAAGAAAACATACTGAAACGAGCATTCCCATTCCCACAGACTAGTAAATGCTACAAATTGCTATCAGTAACAAAAACTACAGAGAAGAGTACATACATACATATCAAATTTTGCTTCACCATCATCATTCTCCTGCCCTTATCCCACTCTAATTGGGGTCGGCACAACATGTTACAAACATGTTGTCACATGATTTGGCTACGTATTTTTCGACCGGCCACCTGCCTGACGTCATCTTACCTTAGTCGCCTTTTACGACGCCTCGGTTAGAAAGGAGGGTCGTCTATTCTATTCTGCCGGATACCACACGGCATCAAATTTTGCTTCAATATTACGTTTTTAATAAAAATACTGTTATTCACTGCCTATTTTCTAATTTATTTACATTTCCCGAAACAGGAGTTCCGCAACGTGTATTAATAACAATGTAAAAGCACTTTTATTGATGAGATATCGCAATATGATTTGAGATATGTAATAAAAACAATTTCATCGGATATTACATTTATTCTAACAAATTTATATACGAAATTGGATTTTTATTGTTTGTATTCAATATCGCTTTATACGTAGTTAATAGCAGAAAGATGTATTGAAATCGAAGAGCATGGTGCGATAAGTCTACTGGACAAATTTTATTCTTCATAAACCTTAGCCTTTATATTTCTGGAACAAGCCAAAGGTCTTCTTACCTTAGCAGTCACGCGTTGCTGTAGCTTAGTCTGGTTTCGAATTCTTCTTGAAATAGAACTCAAGTTTTAACTTTACATGATTATCTGCTGGTTCATTCTAAAGATTTTCTAAAAATTTCATTAAAATCGATTCAGCTAGAGTCTATAAAGGACATTGGTTTGGGTATAAGATTCTATAATAAAATTCCACAATCTACATTAACTTTACCTTTACAGCAGTTTAAAAATACTATTAAAAAAAAGGTTAATTCAGAAAGCCTATTATACTATTTGTACTGTTCGTACTTCCACCCGACAGCGTTATATCGGCTCTCTGCTTCACACACCGCACGCGCGTCCGTCCTCACCCGTGTTCGTAGTGAAAGTGAGTAATTCTCTTCCCTCGCCCCACTACTATAACGCGCGGTGTGCAGGCATGAGACGACAGAACCTCCTTTATTATAAATCTACCTTCCATCAAAACTTCTATTCTTATTCACATACACTACATCTCTCCTTTATTTTAATTAAAATAAGTTTATTTTCAGTAGATCAGTGGTTATCATTTAAAACATTTTATTACATCATTGATCAATCACCATAACACATCTTCGTTTCTGAAGTCTAAAAATCACGAATCCTATAACTATGTAGTTCACTCATTTTCCTAACTCCATTCTTCCTTCGCTTCTCACTAACTAAATATATTCCTTTCACTTATACTTCTTTTAGCTAAGTATTATATTTATCTGGACCTCATTTTCTAATTGCTTCTTTCACATCTATTTTAATATTTGATATCACTAAATGCCTCACTCATCTGTATTCTCCTTTTTCCCACACTTTGGTTGCCTCATACATCTTCCGGCACTCCTGCATTCCATTCGTCCTTCATTCCTCCTTATTGTTCCTTGTTGTCGTTGCCTGCATCTCTTGGCCATTTATTACCTTCCATTCTTCCTCTTCCTTTTTTCGTGTAAAATATTTCGTCTCAACTATTGTCCAGTTTCGTCACTTTCAATCTCTATGTCACCTCCCAATCGTAGTTTAGCTGTCTATTCGATGTATTCAAAGATTGCACCTAGTTTATTTTCCTTATTTGTATCCCAAATAAACACTTATCTCTTGATCCTAAATTTCTATTATTCGCTTTTTTTCCCGTTTGCGTACTGTTTCCTTTTTCTTTTAGTTCCCTGTTATCACGAATACCCATGTCATCAGTTTTATGGGTAACATCCTCGAGCCGCCAAACTTTTCATTCATGGCCACAATACCGGGATGGCCCTCATGTGCGAGAAAAACCAGCACGAAACACGGCAGTCAATCTTTTAAACATTTAAATTTACCTTAATTATTTTCAGTCTTGTTTGAAGCTGAAAGGATTTTTATCATTCAAATAATCCTCAATTGTGTAATATGCCTTACGTGTAAACATATACAATTAATTTAAACTTTTCTGTAGATAAGTCTAATATAGATTGCGGAATTGTATTGTAAAATCTACTATCGCTCTACCGCTAAAAACTTTGATTTCTAAGTCCAATTTTCTATTCCAATTTTCTGACAGATCACTTCTTTTAAGGGATCTGTTTTCATGGCTAAGTCAGGAATCCATTTACCCACTTAATTTATTAATCCCAGGAAGGTTAATAAATCTGTGATGCTTATCGAGGCTTTCAGCTTTTGAATAGATATTCAGTATTCAGATATTTTCTAATGATTTTATTTTCTGTTTTGCAAGTTTGTGGTCTAGGAACCTTCAGATACATTTTCCTTTTCTCACCACAACCTTAATTACCTGTAAAACTTCAATGACCTTTTTCAGTTTAGCGTCATGTTCTATTTGGTCTTTTCTGAACATAAGAATGTCTTCAATAAATTGTCGTCTTCACTTTCTCCAATTCAGAGGATTCTACCAGACAACATTCGTTTTTATTGATAAAGTCCTGTGGTGGATTTAAAGGTCGTTACGGATCTCGAATTTTAGCAACCTTTCTAATCTTAGTCTAATTCTTCTATCGTAGGCAGAGTGATTTTCGTTTCGAATTGTTGAATTTGCCCATCTCATATTAACACAAAATCGGATACCACAGTTCTCTTTTAAGATAGGCACTGTAAGTGAGATCCAGTCTAAAAGGCCATCTACTTTTACACTGTTATCTTTCTGAAGGACTTAATTGATTATAGTATTCATCTTTTCCTCTAAGGGAATTGGAATGAGTCTTCTGTGCTTGCACCGTGTCATCTATCTTTTTCTATAGGCGATTATACTGCAGTTTAAAGTGTCTGATTTTCTTCATTTCGCATAGATTTTATCATGGTCATTTCTCATCAAATGTTAAGTTTTTTGCAACTAGCACAATTGAAATGTCTTTTTATTATTTTCTGATTTACATTTCCGGTTGTCTCTTCTTCTTCTGAGCAGAGGCTCATATCCTGGTTATTTTATCTTTAAAACCAAAATTATTTGTTTATAACCTCCAATGAATAAGCTTCGGCCATTAATGAGGTCTTCAATCGTCGGTATCTCATTTGATTTTAATTTATTATTTTTTCTACTGTCTGAGCTACATTTCCAGCAATTTGGTCTAGAAGTTAAATATTTAACAACTTATTGTCATGACCGAACAATGAATTTCTGAAATTTCTCCTTTTCTTCCTGTTTCTCTTTTCGAAATGCGTGTCTTTCAAATATTTTACTATTTCATTCAAATATACTGGTTCATTAAGTATTCATCTTATTTCTTAGTCATCAACACATCATTCTAATCATGAAGATGAGAGTTTAAGCTTCGGAATTGTTAGTTTAGTGCGTATCGGGAATATTGTAAAATACTTGTTATTCCGACCTACCCCAATGCAAAATATGCACTTTCTTTTGAGCAGGTGTGGTGGCAGCTTCTAAGTAAATATCCCCACTCCTTTTCCATATTCAATGTCACACATAACAAATTAAAATTTCCTTCGCATCCGACTTTTTCCACTGTAAGATTTGCCAAATTTACCAGGGACAGCAAACTATGTTATTTCAAGAAACGATCGTTATTTTTCTTGACATGCTTCCTCAATCACCATTCAACTTCCATCAAGAGACGGTCGTCATTCGTCCGTGACATGCTTCCTACATCATCAAACTTCCATCCAACTTCCCATCAAGAAACGTTCGTGAACCGTCCTTTAACAACTTCTTCACATAAATCTACGTAAATCTAAATCTACCGTCACATAAATTAACATTATTAATAATTATCCGTTTATTATCCGTTATTAAACAGCTTATTTAATCATCAAACTTCACATAAATTAAGAGCATTACGACCTTACGTCAAGTAACGGCATCATCCGTTCTTGAACAACTTCTTCAGTCATCAAACTTAATATCAAGTAACGGCATCACAAGTTCTTGACTTACTTCCTCAATCACCAAACTTTACATCAAGTAACGGCATCATCCGTTCTTGAACAACTTGTTCATTCATCAAACTTAATATCAAGTAACGGCATCACCCGTTCTTGACTTACTTCCTCAATCATCAAACTTTACATCAAGTAACGGCATCATCCGTTCCTGACCAACTTCCCCGAATTTATCAAACTACTCAATCATCAAACTTTACATCAAGTAACGGCATCATCCGTTCTTGAACAACTTTTCAATCATTTAACTTTACATCAAGTAACGGCATCATCCGTTCCTGACCAACTTCCCCGAATTTATCAAACAATTCATCTAGAGATAAGCATCATTCATCTCAAGATTTTCTATTAATCTATCATCCACTATTTCTACAATTATTTATTAATCATATATAATTATCGTATCGACACATTAATTATGTATTTATATATGTATATACGTGCATATTTATTTATACACGACTGATATATCACTGAATATAATTAAAGTGACATTTTCGTATATATAAAAACCGATTTTCATGAAACTTAATTTGCACTCTCAGTAATCAAATTACACTCTTAGTATATATATAATGTACACTAGAAATCTCCCAGAAACAACTCACACGGCAAAACAACGCTTGCCTAGTCAGCTAGTAATATTATAAAAAGTATATGCACTTATTTATAGTTTATGAAACTAATTTAACAATTTTATTATTTTTATGAGCATATCTTATAGAACACTCCACACACAAACACTACAATAAAAAATGTCCCAGCGATTGTCGTTACCGCGTTCAAATAACAATAACAAAATTGACCCCTACGACATTAACATAACAAATTCAACACGTTCAACCTGCTCCGAATATATATAAAATATTTTAAATTTTTCTACACCGTTATGTAAGTTACTTATTATTTAATTTCCAAGTATAATATTTCCATTTTACTGTTACCGTCATCTTCTTTTTTTTTTCGCGTTTAGCTACTACTAAACGTGACAGTTTTTCCATAGTATCACAATTGAAATAAATTTACAACAGTACTCACAGACTCGTCGCCAATGTACTGTTCGTACTTCCACCCGACAGCGTTATATCGGCTCTCTGCTTCACACACCGCACGCGCGTCCGTCCTCACCCGTGTTCGTAGTGAAAGTGAGTAATTCTCTTCCCTCGCCCCACTACTATAACGCGCGGTGTGCAGGCATGAGACGACAGAATCTCCTTTATTATAAATCTACCTTCCATCAAAACTTCTATTCTTATTCACATACACTACACTATTGAAGATTACCTAAAAGATAAGAATGCGTGGCTATAGCTTCTCTTCAACCCTGTACAAGACATTTATAACTATATGTAACTAGTGATAAGAATTATTGTTGGAAAAGAGCAATCGCCGAGTTTCTTGCTGGTTCTTCTCGGTAGGAACAGCTTTCCGAACCAGCAGTAGATGTTGACGATTCAAAAGCACTTATTTACAAGTTTACTTCAATAAAGAATATTTTGAATTTGAATTTGACATAAAGACAAACAATCATTTTTATATATAAATTTTTTTTTAATAAAATTAAAGGCTTATGATAAAATTTTATACCGAAAATATTTATCTGCAAATTTATTAGAATACTATTTACGCAATTTTATTCCGATACCAACTTCAAACACAAAATAATTTAAGCACGAAAACAAACGTTGTTACCTGTTTATTTGTTATTCTGTGTAACCAACCTCATAAAGGCTAGGCGGCTTGTTATCATAAAGTAGTATTTAGTAAACACCGTTCTCGGATTTCCTTATTAAAACCTTCTGTTTTTACACAACCCTTTACAAAGGAACTCTTCCTTTAATACTTTACTTTGAAAGGAATTTACAACCTTGCATTTGAAAATGCCACTCTGTAAGCTGTATTTGAAATATAAATATTAGAAGTCATTAGGGAGTGATTATTATATCTATTCTTCTAGAATTTGTCTGCGCATACCTCAATAATAATAATAATAAAGTTTATTCGTAGATTCAAATTGAATACAAAGTTGTTTGGTCTTATAAAATATTGATGTGTTTACGGATCTAAGAGGCTATTGACTTAATTTAGTTAAGGTAGGTATTCTTCTCTTTCATCATAACTTTTATTTTGCAGGTAGCAACGTACACTTTTCTTACAATTGTAACAAGATAAGACATGTATTGGACAGTTTGCATCCATTTTGTGGTAAAGATACGGTCCAAGGTAATAGAAAAACCTTTGGCTAAAAAAAATTTGCTCAATACTTAGATACAAGATATAGTCATCATTATCTTTAACTACTGTACATAGATGTTGTGCTGTGCTGTGTTTTCCAGTGCGGGGTTTCCATTTCAACACCATAAGCGCCGTCGCCCATCGGTTCTCCGCACTATGTGCCCCACTAATGGCAACTTCAACTTTACAACACGCTGAGTTTTTAATAAATGTTTAGAGACCGGCTATACTCATGTCTTATTTTTATCGGATGAGCCCAACTGTTTTCAAGCCTATAGGGGCTTCTATTCATGAGCTCTTTATTCATGAGAATAAGAGCCCCTTATGGGCTTAAAACTAGTTGGGCTTATTCGATAAAATAAGACGTGATTATAGCCGGTCTCTAAACATTAATTATGAATATCACTCACGATAGCTTAAATTCAAAAAAACGCTGAGTTTTATCTTTGATTCTTTTATGGATCTCCACATTTCTGATTTGATCACGTAGAGATATAACAAGCTAAGCTCGCTCTATTGCCTGCTTTTGACTCTGAGTTCACAAGACAGAAGAGGATGGGGAGTCCGTTTCTACGAAGCAAAGCAGTATTGACGGAGGGCTGTACTAAATCGCCGTACTCATGTTCGCGTTGTTATATTGGTCACTGCACGCGATGATTCAGTTGATGCACAAGATATAGTACATAGATAAAAAGTAGCTTTATTTAAAAATATTTTCATCTGATGTTCCAAAAAGACAAACAAACTAAAAAAAAAGAAAAAATAGTATGTGATAGAATTCAAATTGGACGGTGGCATTTTTGCGAACATGCAAAAAGCGTTCGTAAGCTAAATGTCATAAAGTTCAAATTCGCTTAAGGCTAATTCTCTTCTAATATTCGACGTGTTTATCAAAAATATGATTACAAAAGACTTGTTTATGATCTTTTAAAGGTCTCGCGAATGTTCGCAAATCGGTTCGTTCGATATATAAACAGACGTTGCTCGTGTAATGCAGACTTCTTCAAAGTCAATGTGTTAGATATAGTCCTCCAAAACGCGCCGCTTTAAGCCGAGGTTCGGCAAAAAACACATTAAAAAAAACGTATCGTGCGCATCAAGATTCAGTTTGCGAATAGCGATCAAGAGCGAATAAACAAGCGAAAATAAAAGTGAAATATTAGTGACCTCGGAATTCTTATTGGACAATGAAGTGTATAGAGACTGTAAGTACTAAGTTTGTAGTAAAAAGTTGAATAAAGTGTTTTTGACGAGTCACCAGATATTTTCATACAAATCCACAAAACTCTGTACGTAACAATATTACTATCGATTTCAATATTGTAACAATCAGACAAATTTTTCTTTTCCGCGTTGAAACTAACCAAAAAAATAATACAAGGCTGTTTGACATAGACACATAGCGGTCAAGGATGACAAATCACACCCGAGAGATAAGCAGTGAAAGGTGAAACCACCCCTGACTAGACTAATATTTTACCTTTCCTGCAGTACCTTGTTAAAAAACAAGGCCTTCACAATGAAACTATCAATGTTTACTATCCAAAAAACTAAAGCCTATTTATTTATTTATTTTTGTAAGACCATCAACCACAAATATATCATTCACATTATATAAAACATTATTAATATAACCCGGTTTTTAGTTAAATGTATCGTCAATTACAGCCCAACTTATGGTCTCCGGCTGAGTAGAATAGACCACCCTCATTTATTACCGAGGTGTTGTAAAAGGCGACTAAGGTAAGCTGACCCGCAATGTGATAACCGGCTGAGTAATATGTACCGCCTTTATTTCTTAGCGCAGTGTTGTAAAAGGCGACTAAGGTAAGTTGACCCGCCGTGTAGTATCCAGCTGAGAAGAATAGACCACCCGCATTGCTTACCTAGATGTTGTAAAAGTTGACCCGCCGTGTGGTATCCGGCTGAGTAGAATAAACTACCCTCATTTCTTACCGAGTTGTTGTAAAAGGTGACTATGATAAGTTAACCCGCCGTGTGGTCTCCGGCTGAGTAAATAAACTACCCTCATTTCTTACCGAGGTGTTGTTAAAACGACTAAGGTAAGTTGACCCGCCGTGTGGTATCCGGCTGAGTAGTATAGACCACCCTTATTTCTTACCGAGGTGTAGTAAAAGGCGACTAATTAAATATTGAAATCTGAAAGTCTGTCTGTAAATCTTTTACGCTTTCATGGCTAATCCGCTTGACTAATTAATGAAGTTCTGTAAGTGGTAAAATCAAAACTACACAAATCCCATTTTACACAGAAAAACAAATACATCGTTCAGGATCTATAATAGAATTATTTTGCTATAATCCGCGTTTGTTAAGAGAATCTATGTAATGCTAAATGTATGAAGCAGGATACGTTCACATACCTTACACATGCAGGACAAGTCACCACAAGTAACATAGAGTGCCGCCACCAGCAACGATTAATACAAGCAATACAAACGATCACTACTACAATCTCTGCGAACGTTTCGCCCCGAAACAGAAGTAGCTTCTGTACTACGGAGTTCCGCAAAGTAACGCCTGCATCGATAAATCATTTAAATTCATCGTTCATGGTTAAGTGTACTTTAACATTTAAATTGGTACGAAAAATTCGCGGACACAGCCTATAACCAAAAGAAGAGATAGCTTAGCATACTAGCACAAAGTAGTATATATATATTATAGGTGCATAGAAGCACGCTAGTGTCGCTACGTATTTAGGAATATCTTCACGCTCCGCAAACCATTTCTCACAGTACAAAGACAGACTACAATTACAGAACAAACCCAGAAGCCGCGATGTTTACGCGAAGCCATGACATTTAGTATTTCCACTAGGAATATAGAGCACGTTTGATATATTATGAAACGAGCTGAGCGACATCTACGTGCCTCTACAAAATTGTTTCCGCTGCTGTTTCGATCTACTATTAATGTGAAACTTTGTTCCTTAAACACTAATAATACATTACTTACAGCCTTTAAACATAGTTCAGTTGAAACCCATGTTTTGTCAGAGATGATAAACACTCTAAGAGGCGCATAAGTGTTTTCCAAATGTTTGTTGTACGGCTCTAGACTTTCTCATACAAAATAAATTACGATTGATGACGTTTTTATAACATTCTGCTTTTGATACACGTGCACATAAAAACGTGGACTTCCCAAAATTTCGAAACCTTTTATAAAACAATGTCCCCAAAAGCTGTCTGTCTGTAGGTGATCAATTTTCTCAAAATCTACTGAACGGATTTTTGTACGTTTAATAATAAAAGTTATTGCAATTCTTCTGAAAGGTTGAAGTTAATAGAACATTACCATGCAAATTGTGTTGATGTGGTCGCGCAGTTATAAAGCTCGCCTGCTGAGCTTTACTCGGGTGCGCAGCGTAAACGAGCAGATATACACTAAAGTAATATACTGGAGGATTGTAGATCTACAAAAAAACTACAAAAAAGTGTGCTGAAGCATGTTTTAGTCTCTTATAGTTAACTCACAATAACTACTTTTATGATCAAAATTTGAAGGCGGAACAAAATTTGTGGCACACTGATTTCCACGCGGGCGAAGACGTTGGCACAACTAGAATGATAGAAATCACGATTAATAACGTTCTGCTTTTGATATACGTATCCAAATATATACATAAACGTTGTGTCAATTATCGTTAATCAAATTTCACGTGTAATAACGTTGCTCTGCTCAAAGTGTGAACAGTATACATATACTTCAGAAAGGTGAGAAGCTTTCCTCTTATAACTTCACCTGTCTTACCCCCTAGAAGATGTAGAAGGCGTGAGACTTAACCGATAGCCATTTGCCAAAAAAATCTAAAACGTATACAAATCACTAAGAAATAAAATAAATATGGATGTTTCCCTAAGTGACATTTCTGGGAATATTTTCTTCGTACTCATCAAATACACAAGAGGGGGTCTGACACGGGGTCAACCCTTATCATGTATACAAACTTCAATATAAAAGTAAGTTGATTTAACTTTTTATGTCCTTACTATCGCCATACAGCATTTTTACATTGTCATTTTTTCTTCATTCAGTTATAATTAAGCTTGGATGCTTAAACCGGTGTGAATTATATTGGTGTTAGTCAAAAAATGGTAATCCAATTCTATTATATCATGGTTTTTATTCTACCGACCCCTTTTTATATAATAAGATTTAGGATCCCGTAATATTCACGGCTCACAAGTCAAAACCTTTATTTGTCGCTGCTGAGTGATTACTTATGGATTACTGCCAAAGCATTTGATTTTATAAGCACTCCATATCCTCCACTTGAAAGACGATAAGCGATGAATTACAGTTGGTAAATTATTCTTTAGCGTGTACTTATTTTTTATCATCATTGTTTTTTATTATTCTGTTATATAGAAATCTCTACATAATTAGTATGTAAAATAAATTTAATTAGGTTACGATGGGTCTGACATAACCTCTCAGAGGTTTAAAGGCCCGATAAAATAAAGAGAAAAAAATGTTACGTAGAGTCACTGATTCTTGGTTAAATTATCTAGTTTTTAATAGTTACATTTTGATATTTCTTCCTGTCTTGTCTTTTATGTATAAAAAAATCAGTAATTTACCGATATCACCGAAAAGGGCTGTAAAATAATGAAGTAACTACATTCAAGTGCATTGCCCGAAGTAGCGCTACTGTTAGAGAAAGAATAAAGAAAAAAATTTTAGGTAAAACGACAAACGTCGCCAATGGTGTAATCAAGTTTTTGAACATCATCATCATAAAGCTATTGGGAATAGAATTGGAATATCAAACTAGTTATTCATAAAAACCAGACTGTCAAGAAAACAGTATGTTATTCACTAGTAATGATCTTCAGTGTCGGTCTAAACCTCTTCTATTATTACAAATAGAAGTCTCATACACAACATAGCACCAGCACAGCCATGCTAGCTTCACATATATAAATCTTCTAGTCTCCATCAAAATACTTAAAGATACAACGCGAGATCGATCCAAGGTCTAGTCAGAAGCCGCGTTAACCACAAAAGCGATAAAGGAGGCAATTTTCCAAATAGGACTTGTGAAGATTATCCTGATGTCGGACAAAATGGATTGCCACTCTCGAGATATATGGTGTAGCCGTGACGGCGAAGAGATTAGAATATGTTATATATGTATAGTTATACAAATAACTCATGTTAGAAATCAGGGCAACATCTAAATTGTTTTTATCATTGATGGATTTCGATTATGCCTTTCTCTGTAGTTATTGATATAGATCAAGAGAAAAGTGGATAATCAAGGAAAAAACTTTTCTTTTATTTTTATCCAATCACCATGCAAAAAAACTATTTATACGTATTATGTGTCATTATGTAAAGGTATAATTTAAAATTTCGGAAATATATTTACAGTTAATGTATCGTAGTATGGTTGATGATTTGAAAATAACTTCTCGCGGTAACTGTCTTTGGTGACATTATAAGATATGCATAATCTGTATACTCGTATTGAAGTAGCATGGTGGGTATAAACTTTGTATAACTTTTTCTTATACAAATATCTTAACTATTTTAAAAGAAAGACATTCAGGAGAATAAAAAAAAGACATAAATACTGTAACCAAAATGACCAATCATCTATACGAATGGGTATATTAGCAATGAGGGCAATAACCATTTGTGTGTACATAATAGTACTAGGCTTCACACGTTCGAGGAATCATTAAAAAAAACGTGTTTACTAAAATATCGAAATTAACAAATTTATATTGATTAAAAAAAAATGTTTTGCGTCATTTGTTTTGTCTACTAGGTTCTTGAAAACAAGTATAATCATTCTCGCCCAGACCTTAAATTGCAACTATTTATACTTGTTCATTTGCCTTGCCTAAATTTGTTCAAATTTTCTTTATATGTAAAAATATTATATAACTAAATTAACGAAAAAAGAGGTTTATTTTAATAATTTATTATCTCAATAAAATTTTAAAAGAACACGTAATAGGTAACGGAAGTAGCAATAAGTTAATAAAAGTTACTTATTGTACGCGACTGTACTTTTAACTTGGCGAGTTCAACTCTAACCGGAGAATTTTCATTGCTTAAAGAATTCACCGGATACGACTATTACGCTATCTGCATAGTTTAAATAAAAGTAATACAATTACAACTTTCGCCATTCCATTTCTATTCTAGTACAAAAAATATATACTTCCAAAATAGTTACACTACGTAATGATTCGAAACAAGATATATGTTGTTGAGAGTGTTTAAACGGTTGGGGTCAACAATATAGTTAAGTTTAACGATCTTGTTCATTCACCTTTTTATCGGCAAACAAACAAAAAGGGTCTTAACAAAATAGATACACAACAACCTTTACGTGACTTACGTTCCGTAAATGCGTACTAAACGCTTTTGTTTTGCCTGCATACAAGCTTTTTTCCACGTAAGTTCTAAATAAGCTTATTATTTTGTTGGAATAACATACCACCCCCTCTGCGTTCGATTAAATCCATAGGCTATTTCCGTACAAAGTACAATTTTTTTTTACAAAATTTGCAAAATAACAAAATTTATTAGTTGCTTATACTTAGGAGTAATCTAGCGAGTAGTTATTGGGGACACGACACAAAGTTATAACATTAATATACTTTTCTTTTACGTTTAATAATTAAGTAGTGATTAAGTAATGGAAAGCGCCAAGTATTCATTTTTTATTTTATTATTATTTATTTATATAGCTATATGTGTTCATATAGTGGGTATGTATGTATGTATATATATATATATATATATATATGTGTGTGTGTGTGTGTATGTATATATACTTTTTGAATATTGAATTTACTGCAGTTGAGACTGTTATTATGCCGTCTGCGAGGCGGCCACTGAATATCAGTTTTTGGGGCTATGCTCCAATTACAGCTGAGTGGTCATCCTTTTTGGTGTCACACCACTGTACAAATACTATACTAAAATATACTATACTATAATTTAAACTAAAATAGGTAAGATTAATTGTTAGATTTTAGATTATTATTTAGTGGTAAGTTTACATACTTGTATTTTACATTTGTATCGTGGTGTTGGATCAAATAAAGTTTTTTCTATTCTATTCTATTTAAGGAAACGGCCTTATTATCTCACTGGCGATTTCCTTTTTTCTTAGAGGGAAGAATTGGAGCTAAATCCACAAATCCTACTCGATTGCATATTTTATACCAAGATGTTTGTCTCAAGATGTGTTCCTTCACTATTAATTTCACAAATAATTTATTTCAAGTTCTCACTTGCACGCTGTTCGAGCACGCAAACCCAAGTTACGTTTTGCCCTCTTATAATATATTCATTGTTAGAGTTTTATGTAATTTAGTTAAAATCCTTATCCTTATCCTTACTTCCTTACTAATATTATAAATGCGAAAGTAGACAGACTTTACAATCGTAGACTCAACAATCGTTTCGCCCCGCGACCCAAGCATCATCAGGAGATAGACTCCACGACACGAAATTACGGATAGTCCACTTATACATTTAACACTATATATCCTTACTAATATTATAAATGCGAAAATCTGTCTGTCTGTCTGTCTGTGTCGTTTTCACGGCTAATCCGCTGAACGAATATCGATGAAATTGGGCAGAATTGTTCCTTATAAACCGGGGTAACATATAGGCTATAGAAATCCTGTTAAGTCAACAGGAATAAAATGACGTTCAAAAACACCATCTATAATAAACATAATAAGTTATTTTTGTTTACAATTTGTCATAGTTACCTATATATTAACGGCCTGGAATCTAGCCCTTTACGTCAAATCTGTAATTTGAAAGAGGTGAAAGGTTTCATATTATTTGATTTCTATCTACTGGAATTTAATTATTTATAAATTTAATAGCTATAACAACGTATCATAAATATAAATAATACGCGCTATTTACTAAAACAAATAAACTATGCTTACGAAAACACGATAAATCTCTCTGTCTTCCCGAAATGTTACAGCCGATTGTGAGTGAGTATAGTGAGTACAGAAATGCAAATCCGGAAAATATACTCTTAATATGAATGGCGTTTTATTTCTCGCTTTCATTATTTTGAGTCTAGATCTTTCAAAAGTTCAATTCAGCATGTATCCGAAGATTACAGCAGATTATGTATGATCTTTACACTCAAATGCGAAATTCGGAGATATTCACTCAATGTAAAGAGCAATTAACTGCATATCACCGTTGTCATTTAAAAATAAAAGCTTAAAAAACGGTATCAAAACAAGACTCATATTAGTCCGTGATCATCACACCGATAAGCGGGCTTCGGAAACGTACGCACAAAATGAGGCAGTTATGTGCGAATCACATACGGCATTCGCCTTTTGCAGTCAATTTTTGCTAACCTTAAATTAGCACACGTGTATATTTTTATTTAAAAGGTTGGGTCTACAAATACAAGATTCAAGCTTCAAAATCGTACAAAAAGTACAAAGATTCGAGTAACTTAATTTTTACTTTTAGATATTGTATTATTTCTGAAAGTAAAGTAATGGTAATCTCATCATATTCCAGTTGGATAAACAGGATTTCTACAGCTTTTATATTACCCCTGTGTATAAGCATTTATTGTATCAAATTTCATCGATATTGGTTCAGCTGATTTGCCGTGAAAACGTAACAGACATACTTCCGCATTTACTTTTCGTATTACTTTTTTATTTATTTATTTATTTATTTCATCAAGTAACTTAATTGTACCCTCATAGGGAGTGCAATTCCAAAAATGATTCACGACACATCGTATTATTTATGAAAGTAAAGTAATGGTAATATCATATTCCTGTTGCATTCACAGAATTTCTATCGCCTTTATGTTACCCTGTGTTAAAAAAGCTGATTGTGCCGAATTTTATCGATATTGTGAACCAGTACGATTTGGCGTGAAAACGCAACAGACAGGCGGATTTTCGCATTTAGTTTTTTGTATAACTTATTACATTAATTTTTCATTTTAATAGCTCAGTTAAATTTATTCAGTAAATAGAAATATTAAAACTTTATAATATATTAAAACTTTTTTAAATAACTCCTTCGATGTAAATCAAATAACGTGATATATATAACCTTCTTCAAATTACAGATGTGACTTTGATAGGCTATTAATAGATGGCGTTAACTAATTTCGTGCTATTCCTGTTAAATTAACAGGATTTCTAGAACCTATATCATAGCCTATAAGTTACTCTGATGACGAGTATAAACATAAATTGTGCCAAATTTCATTGATGTTGGTTTGAGAGCAGTGTTTTATATAAATTGTAAAGATTATACTAAAAAGTTATCAAACTAATGTTTAGAATTTTTGTGAAAAAATTATTGCATATTTTTAATTTATCAGAAGGCCCAATAGACTACAATAACAG
Source organism: Morpho deidamia (assembly GCA_947086505.1). Lineage (NCBI taxonomy): Eukaryota > Metazoa > Arthropoda > Insecta > Lepidoptera > Nymphalidae > Morpho > Morpho deidamia. The sequence continues at coordinate 7,141,975 of CAMTZC010000007.1, read as the reverse complement.
ATAAACTCAAAGATGCTGCTGTCCACTTAGAGAGGTTTTATATTTTTTATGGTTTTGTTAGAATCTTTCCAGTGAAAATTAATATCTTTGCTAAATAATAGTAATGGCATGAAGGAAATCTTATTTAATATGGACTTTCGAATAGCGTAATAAATGCAATAGGATTTGCTATTTAACCCCCCGGATCGATCTGATTTTTGTGATGGAGATATTTGCAGGGTTGGATAGCGATAGAAGCTACTTTACAGGACTACTAGTAAAAGCTAGTATGACAATAATTAAAAACTAGCATGTCCAAGCCCGCTTCGCTGGGCTTAATGTAAAGGTATCAGCAGTAAAAAAACTGCCATTGAAAGTAAAAAAAAATGCTCTGATAGCCACCAAAATCCGTTGGGTCATCCTAAAGATTATTTGAAAATTTCATTAAAATCTGTGCAGCCGTTGCGGTATCTATTGAGGACATCCAGACAAACATTCATTGCTATATATTAAGATGTTGGAATAAAATACATCGAGTATGTTTCTAATTCTTTTGGGATATAACAAAACAAGTCCGCGATGGAATTAGATTTCATTAAGAATAGCCCAAAACATATTGTGGAATTATTCCTCTTTTATACGTCTACAAAAAGTGGGCGATGACATATGTATATCTATCTTCTAAGAGTAACTTATTATACGCATTCTACTAAGAAACTAGTTACGTACAATGCGGTAGGTAATTGGAAAGCAGTAGTATTTAATAGTTACTTACTTTACATTCATGCTTAACTTTATGATTTCATACAATAATAAAATATATTTTTTTTAAATGTACAAGATAATATTCAATTACTTACACGCTAGTACTACACAAATGATGCCCACGTGGAATGGTCCCAAGAACGCTGACGGCGTTTCCACGTTGAATCGCGAAGCTAATTATTTATGCGAATAAGGAGCCAGCCCTCTTGTCATTTGAAGAAGATATCAACAGAAGTGTTAAAACGGATAAAAAAATTCTCCCTTTGACTCCACGGCTCTAGGGTCTCAACTGCAAACTGCACAAATATATATGAATGGAATGAAATAAAATAATATAATATAAAATTTAAATAAATTAGTCTCGGATGTATCACAGAATTCAACCAAGCAATGCCTGCAAATTAATATAGTATAATGTTTAATGTTTAATTAACAATTGATCAAGCATAAAATTTATTTACAAACATAATCGATATACGTTTAAAATGTTATTTAAGTTACTTTCGTGTAAAATTTTTAAGCGAAAGTCAATTAGAACCAAAATCTTTATGCGGTCGTGATTGAAATAGCTAAGTGAAGAAACTTTTCAACGAATAAATTGAATTTCTTGAAAGATTCGTGAGAGTTCCCCTTAAGTATAATTAACTTATTTTGCATTGTAAATTATTATTACGTGCCGCTTTAGATTGTTAAAGTATCTCCTACTAAGCTTTCCGTTTCTATTTCATTAATTTAGAAATGGTGAAGACTCATCTTTAAAACATCATTCATTCTCCTGCCCTTATCCCACTCTAAGTGGGGCCAGCACAACATGTTACAAACATGTTGTCACATGACTTGGCTACGTATTTTGCGACCTGCCGCCTGCCTGACGTCAACTTACCTTAGTCGCCTTTTACGACACCTCAGTAAGAAATGAGAGTGGTCTATTCTATGCAGGCGGACACCACACCGCATATACCTTAGTCGCCTCTTATGACACCTCGGTAAGAACGGAGGGTGGTCTATTCTATTCTGCCGGATACCACACGGCATAAGACTCATCTATTAAAACGGGCATAGATAAAAAATACGGAATTGTTTGACAAAAAAGTTTGGGTTTCAATAAATTCCAAATAATGATTTGTGGTGACTAACGTAAGTTGAACCCCGTGTGATATCCGGCTGAGTAAAAAAGACCACCCTAAATTTTACCAAGGTGTCGTAAAGGTAACGGCATCAAGGTAAAGGCAAGTAAGGTAGGTTAACCCGCCGTGTGCTACCCGGCTGAGTAGAATAGACAACCCTTATTTCCTACCGAGGTGCCATAAAAGATGACTAAGGTAAGTCGAAGTCAGGCAGGCGGCCGGTCGTAAAATTACTAGCAATTATCTAAAAACATGTTTAAAACATGTTGTGCCGACCCTACTTATAGTGGGATAAGGGCAGGAGAATAATGAGTGTTTTATGGTGAGATGTTTTAGCCTTAAGGAACAACGTACCTACACATACGACGGAGATAAAAATATGCTCAAATGGCAATAAACTACGAGTACTATACAGAAGTTACAATTATTAGAATAATTTTGTTATAATCCGCGCTTGTTAAAAGAATCTATGTAATGTTAATGAAACGGGCAACGTTCACATACTCTATACATCCAGGACAAGTCACCACTTTTATCATAATAACGCTGCCACCAGCAACACTACACACACTCACTACTACAATCTCTACGATTGTTTGTCTGTTGTTTACTGTCCCATATAATCAGGATGCTTCGGTTTCTGCTTCTATAAATCATTACGACCACTATAATTTTCACAGTTGTCTGACATCTACACAGATGTCAATGTCAATGTCAAATTTAAGGCACGCCTGAACCCTTTGTAATCTTACTAATATTATAAATGCGAAAGTTTGTGAGTATGGATGGATGTTTGTTACTCTTTCACGACGAATCCGCTAAAACAATATCCACGAAATTTGGCACAATTTTTCTTTATACACCGGGGTAACATATAGGCCATAAAAATCCTGTTGATTCTACAGGAATAGGATGACATTCAAAAGCGCCATCTATTATCAACCTATCAAAGTTTAACATGGCAAAACAACGTTTGCCGGGTCAACTAGTGATACCATAAAAAAGGGTTCAGGCGTGCCTTAAATCAAATTAACAACTTATTACCAAAATAATTTTCAAGGACTTTGCAATCAATATATTACAAAAATACTGAAGTTTTTACAAATACTGGAGTGCAGTAAAAAAAGATTAGATCGCTTCAAAAAAAAGTTTTACTTCATTCAAACGAAACCAAATTTTAAAATAGAATTTCAATTAACTTTCAAATATTAAAAGGTTGTTAAAGTTTATAGACCATGAACATAAATTTCCTGTTTTTTTTTCACTCAGGAATATTACTTCAGGCTGTCTCCTTTTCCGCGCAAAGAATCAACTTGGCGATTCAACGCGGAAACACTGGCCAGCATTCTTGCATCATTCTTAGAACCATTCCATTCCGTGTAAGTAATTTAAGATAGACATAACTTATATATCTTTGTTGGAAATAAAAAAAAACTTGGGAATTTTAAAACCGTTCACTGGACCGTGTCAACAGTCTGTTATAGGCATTCAATATAGGATTTTCGGTTGACGGCTTTTCAACTCGTCACAGCTGACTGTTGGCGTTGTTATGCTTCACATATATTGAATTATGGCGCGAGTGATTATATTCGACTAGTAAAAGCTCTAGACTTAAGCCTATATTTTTCCTAATAACTTAAATATCAAGTTGTGATAGCCTGGTTTTCTCGAGGGAGACCATTATGTTTCAGTCGAGGGATTTGAACTCAGGCTGACCTTTTCTATTTAATACTTATGTGACTATTTTCAGAAAGCCTACTATACCATTAAGGATTTTATTGATGATAAGAATGGGTGGATATAGCTACTCCTTTACCCTGTGCAAGACACTAATGACTATGAGTAAGTAGTTATATAAATTATATTTGAAAAGAACAACCGCCGAGTTTCTTGCTCGCTCTTCTCGGTAGGAACAGCTTTCCGAACCAGCAGTAGAGTTGACGAATCGAAAATATTTGTTTACAAGTTTACTTAAATTTACTAGTTTACTTGAATAAATGATATTTTGTATTTGAATTTATAATTATCACACGCTTTATTATAAAAGAAAACATCGTGAGGACCTGCACATCTCTGGTGAATTTCTGGGATATGCGTAACCTACCAATCCGCATAGGAGCAGCGTGGTGGCTCTAAGCTCCAATCCTTCTCTCGAAATAGGAAGAGAGGAGGCCTATGGCCAGCAATATAACAGCAGCTCAACAATAACATGCTGTTACTTTACTTTTTTTCCTAATACGAACACTATCGCTACACAGTGTTGCTGCTGTGTAAGTATCCCATATATTTATTTATTTATAAAAGTAGTTCTTGTTAGTTAACCATAAGAAATAGAGACATTCTGTGGCAAAATTTTCTGAAGTATTTTTCTAGATCTCCAATACTCTGCTACAAACCTTTGGTGTATCTCTATTGGTTAACGCGGGGCACGCGACTAAAGCGCCCAACAGGCGAGTTTTTTTTACAATTGCGAAAGCTCTTCCACACAATAACATAAAACCGTAATGTAGTATTAACCCAAACTAACCGGAAGAATTGCACTATCTCTTAGTAAAAATCCGTTCAGTAGATTTTGAGAAAATCGATCACATACAGGCAGATTCTTTATGTTATATGTTTGTGATTTTTTTTTCTTAAATTTTTAAAACAGTTTCTTAGCTGCATAAAAAAGGAAGGCTCATTAACCTTGGTTTTAAATAATCATATTAAATATACTGATGTATAAACATTTTACTACATTGCTTTGGTACTCCATCTTTGAGATACGGGACATCGGCAATATGTTACTTAACTATGTAGGTAATGAAACAAGTTTTCCCAATGACGTACCGCCTATAGGGAACAATGTCAGAGAATTGGTTCTTCTGAGATGAAAGTGGACATTACATTCCTACATTATATTGTTCCATATTGAGGTCAAAGTTACTGTTGGACATTTGAAACAGCCCACGAAACCATAATAGATAGTGAAATAAAAACTGTATACCCTACATATATAATCCTTTGCACATTTATGTTATCAAACAGTGAAAAAGCATGCCGGTTTTTCGCCAAAAAATCCCGTGTAATCAAATGAACGCTTTCAAACTGTTGCATATTTGTATCCAAATGCGCTGTTTCGAGAACAATGGCTCCACTGTAAATGAACGCTCGCAGAGAAAAATAAATATCCCAAAACAATTCATGCAGTACGGAATACAAACAAGTGTTATAATTCCAGTTTTTTTTTAATAACTGAATATTCTGATGTCGCGATAAATATTTACTCAGTTGGTACACAATTTTCTGGAGTATTAAATAATCCTTTTCCATTTAAAGCTTGATATCTCCTTGAGAAGTTAAATACGACTGTATTGAACTTTTAAAAAATATTAAAAATTGATATAAACAAGTTATCCCATCCATACAGTGATTAACTTGATTTTTAATTATATAGACCAAAAGAAAGAACTAACAAGATTTCGAAAAAAAAATTTTTTTCGGTATTCATTACGATTGAACGGTACACGTTGCTAAAAATTTTTTGTCATCTTAAGATCTCAAAACTAAAAACTTTAAGCTTTTTAATGTTTTTTTTTTCAGTTCAAGTACGACCATTTTTTAGGCAAATACAGCCACTTGAAAATCCTCAAGAAATTTGGATTTTTTTAATCCATTAATTTTTCGACTAGTGTAGTATAATTTATATATAGTGGTATACATTAGGTATATGTTATAAAAGAGCACAGCTCTATAATAAATTACGTTAACGATATAGTATAATTATGTTCAAATATTCTAAGCTACGTAAATAATTTAAGAAATTTTGAAAGTTGGAAAACAGTTATATTTTCTTAAAGATCTATTATTAAGCAATACAAGCGCTGCCAAAGTTTTTCCCATCAAAGTTGAATTAAATGTCCGTGAATTGTTTATGATGTTTTATTTATGATTGTTATTGTTTAAATGGAGTTTTGCGAGAGTTATTTGAGAAATATTATAATGTTATTTTCCATTGAATGCCTATAGATTTTAAATAAGTCTCTTTACCGGAAGACAACAATTATCTTTAAACGTGTGCGGTGTGTGTTATTTAGGTACCCATATTAAATAATTCATAGAATTAGGCGTTACTTTGCGGTGATCCATAATACAAAAGTATTAATAAAATTATTTTGCTATAATCCGCGATACAATAAATAGAAAATACTAACTTTTACCCACGACTTCGTCCGCGTGGACCGTAGTCCTGTAAAGTAGCTTCTATCGCTATCCAACCCTGCAAATATCTCCATCACAAAAATCAGATCGATCAGGGGATCCGATCGATTACGCTATTCGAAAGTCCATATTAAATAAGATTTCCTTCATGCCATTACTATTATTTAGCAAAGATATTAATTTTCACTGGAAAGATTCTAACAAAACCGGTTCAGCGGCTTTCCTGTGAAAGAGTAAAAAATTTGGGACAATTAATGTTTATACGACAGGCATGGGATGACATTTAAAAACGCCATCTATTATCAACATTATAAGTTTTTTGTTATTCACAATGTGTCAAAGTTTCTTACTAACTTCCACTTTAAGGCCAAGTCAAATCTGTTATTTAAAAAAAGTTTTCATATTTTGTTTTCTGTTTACTGGATAAACTTAACTTAGCTATTACAACAAAAGTAAGTCTTACCTACCCGCATGTTGTCATTATTTTTACTTAGAGATCGAATATTTTTACTTAAGTCAAAAAGTGTAACTACCTTATTATTTTTAAACTTTTTTTGTTAGTTCTTTGATTATATATATTTTACAAATGTATACGAAAAATAACTGATTATAAATGTACCATATATATATTATGTATATTATGTCGACGGCTCTGGCGTACGGAAAAACTCTGATGAGTTTATGTTTACGCTAACATGATGTAAACTGTAACTTTTGTATATTCTGATGAAATAAATAAATAAAAAAGTAATACGAAAAGTAAATGCGAAAGTCTGTCTGTTACGTTTTCACGGCAAATCAGCTGAACCAATATCGATAAAATTTGATACAATAAATGCTTATACACAGGGGTAATATAAAAGCTGTAGAAATCCTGTTTATCCAACTGGAATATGATGACATTACCATTACTTTACTTTCAGAAATAATACAATATCTAAAAGTAAAAATTAAGTTACTCGAATCTTTGTACTTTTTGTACGATTTTGAAGCTTGAATCTTGTATTTGTAGACCCAACCTTTTAAATAAAAATATACACGTGTGCTAATTTAACGTTAGCTAAAATTGACTGCAAAGTCGAATGCCGTATGTGATTCGCACATAACTGCCTCGTTTTGTGCGTACGTTTCCGAAGCCCGCTTATCGGTGTGATGATCACGGACTAATATGAGTCTTGTTTTGATACCGTTTTTTAAGCTTTTATTTTTAAATGACAACGGTGATATGCAGTTAATTGCTCTTTACATTGAGTGAATATCTCCGAATTTCGCATTTGAGTGTAAAGATCATACATAATCGTGTTTTCGTAAGCATAGCTTATTTGTTTTAGTAAATAGCGCGTATTATTTATATTTATGATACGTTGTTATAGCTATTAAATTTATAAATAATTAAATTCCAGTAGATAGAAATCAAATAATATGAAACCTTTCACCTCTTTCAAATTACAGATTTGACTTAAAGGGCTAGATTCCAGGCCGTTAATATATAGGTAACTATGACAAATTGTAAACAAAAATAACTTATTATGTTTATTATAGATGGTGTTTTTGAACGTCACTTTATTCCTGTTGAATTGACAGGATTTCTATAGCCCATATGTTACCCCAGTTTATAAGGAACAATTCTGCCAAATTTCATCGATATTCGTTCAGCGGATTAGCCGTGAAAACGACAAAGACAGACAGACTTTCGCATTTATAATATTAGTAAGGATATATAGTGTTAAAAGTATAGTGGACTATCCGTAATTTCGTGTCGTGGAGTCTATCTCCTGATGATGCTTGGGTCGCGGGGCGAAACGATTGTTGAGTTTGTGATAGTGAACGTGTGTAGTGCTTGTGTATTGTGGTGGAAGTGGTGGTGGTTTGTGCGTGTGTTTTTACGAATCCTGCACGTACCGGGTATGAAAATACGGATAGTGGGATAGAAATGTATAGACATTTAACACTATATATATTTTCTATTTACAAAATCGCGGATTATAGCAAAATAATTTTATTATTACTTTTGTATCCATATTATTTATCATTTTTGTACCCACAAACAAACCATGTTGTTACGCTAACCCGTACTAGTACGTTACCCGCGCTAAATTATCAATCGTCAGAAAACGTACTGGTACGTGTCGCGAGCTCATGTATCAATCCTCAAAAACGTACTAACTAGTCCCGCACTCAAGTATCAATTGTAAGAAAACTACTAGTATGTGTCTCGCATTTAAAATGTTAACTAAAACCCACTTTAGAAGACAGTGATTTTGCTGGATGGATTATATTCTCAAGTCAAATTTCTGGTCGGATCTGTAAAAATTTAATTGCAAAATATATTTGTAAACCCAAAAACAAGACTTTGTTTTATGTCTAGAACAATTTCCTACGATGTTCCTCATACCAGCCTCATCGTGCGGTATCCGGCAGAATAGAATAGACCACCCTCCTTTCTCACCGAGGTGTCGTAAGAGGCGACTAAGGTATGTTTCGTGTGGTATCCGGCTGCATAGAATAGACCACCCTCAGTTCTTACCGAGGTGTCGTAAAAGGCGACTAAGGTAAGTTGACGTCAGGCAAGCGGCCGGTCGTAAAAGACGTAGCCAAATCATGTGACAATAGGTTTATAACATGTTGTGCCGACCCCACTTAGAGTGGGATAAGGGCAGGATAATGATGATTTCACTCATAGCAGCCTAAATGTTAAAATTACCGTATTGTTCCATATCTAACTCCGCTAAGGACTTTCAGTATTTAATTATGAAAGTTAAGTTTTCGATCAAGAACTTTGTAAGTAACTAACATGCTATCATTATTTCTAAAATTTATATAAATCTTGTTTCTGTAAACGTTATTATAATTATTATTATTAGAAGTTTTACCTTCATTATACTTTAAAAAAAAATTTTGTTCAGTGTTGTTTATTAATACGTATTATAAATGACTTAAAATATATTCTTTAACTTTTTTATCTTTCAGAGTATATGTACAGTATTTAGTCGATATATATTTGCTCCTTATTCTAAGCTACTAAAAAAGAGGTTAATATTAAATTACTAGTGAAGACGGGTCAATTGAGAGCTATGTTCTAGCTATGTATAAAAGCTTCTCTTGAAGATAATGCGCTGAAATTTTTTATTAGACAATCGTCGACGTTAAATTATCTAAAACTTTGCTTTGAAATCTTATCATGTTTCTAAATAACTTTGTAAAAAAGATAATATACGCACATCTGCGCAAGGCGCTCACAGAATCGTGTAAATGATTCTTGAAGAAACACGGTCCATCCATGTTCCGAACAAGGCACTATATTATTTTATTATTTGATCGACCTTAAAAGGTTCAGAGCTTTTGAAAATTAATAAAATCTTTGTCTTTGACATGTAAGTTCCTCAATAAGATCCCCAAATATTCAATGAACCGTGACCAAAATCAGGTTTATTTTATTTGTCAGAACCTATTCTACAAAATTATTAAAAGGAAATTTTCTTCAAAATAATGGCAAATGACCCTTTTGTTTTCTTCGACTTGGAAACAATTCGAAATGAAAAGAGTTGGCAAAGTTTTTCCGAAGGGCAAAGGTTATTCCGAGAAGGTCTATTGAGTTATTTTCTTTTATTATATCAGAAGAGTTAATATAAAGAAACAACGCCTACATTTGGCAGTATGTTTCCTTGGTGAGAAAAATCTTAATTTTTTTATACAAAATATGAAATCATAAGAGAATGGACAGTGCTCCGAGTATTATTTCCATAGAGTTATTGATACTAGAGTAGGGTAGGCCTGTAATTTATATTGACACAATAAATAATAATTAAATTAAAAACACTATCTAAACTACCAAGGCAATCAAAATATTCACCATTTGCTACAAGCTCGGCAAAAACTTACTTAGGCCAATATGCTACCTTGGACAGAATAAATAGAACATCGCTACAACTACTTATCAGAAGAATTAAATGTAGACTTAATTAGCGATAGAACTCATACTTTTAGACACAATACGGCGTTTGTTTTTGTTTTCCTTATTTTATTTTTATTTTTTCCTAAATTTGTCTGTTCACCTGCATCTAATTTATTGTAAAATCTGGGAGAGGGCGGGGACTCCGAGATACAGGTTTTTATAAACTTAATTCGGAGTTCTCGGCAGAAAATTTGTTTGTTACAAAATTTGCACAATAAAATATTTTATATTTATTTTTTTAACAGGCAACCCATATGTCTAAGGAAATAAATTTATAAATGAAAAAAAACAATATAATTAAGTTTAAAATATTGTTATTTATCCTTATTTTTTTATACTACTTTGTACTACTTTGTACTAGCGTGTACGTAATTTAAGATAGACATAACTTATACAATTTTGTAATATATATAAATAACGTACGCGTAACTATTACACGCCCTGGTAACTTATAATTAAGACTACATTAATTTAAAAGTTTGTAAGTCATTTTAAAGTATTAATAATGTAAGACTTGTTGGTTATCCTAATAAATAAAATAATTAAATTTTGAATGATAGAAAAATAAATATTTCTTTAAATACTTTTGATAAATGATAGTGTAAGAAATATACCTACTCGTAAGTCACTAAATCATAACAAAACATCTGGTCCAACAGAAAAACATCCAGCAACGTAATTGAAGAAAGATAAAAGTAATTTCTACAAGCTAAAGATTATTACTTCGCAAAATTATTCAGAACAATCTAAATTTTAGATGAAGTTTATTAAAGTTTTTTTTATATTAAAGAACTCATACATAAATTCACTTTAATGTGAAGAAAAAGGTGGATATCGTTACAGCACTTTTACGTTATACTGACGTGCATACGTAGAATTCTTGAACAAAGCTATTCATAGTAAGTTTTGTATTGTAAATCAATTAACTTCTAAGTGATATAAATAGCACTTACAAAATTAATAAGTACTAAAATAATATGTGTTCAAAATCTGGCCCTTTGAAAACGAACTAGGAACTTTAGGTCATTAGAAATACCTTTTTTATTTCCAGCTATTATGCTGATTTAACTTATTTTCTCAAGTTTTTGTACCTCAGATGACGGTCGTGTTCAAGATTACTCAAGCAAATTTGAGAAAGGTAATTAAAATGTAGAACTTTTGAATTTCTTGCAACTCAAATTTGCGAGAATATGCCATCCAAATGTCTGAGTTACCGGAACTTGTAGCGCGCCCGATATTTAGCTTTGCCTAGATTTTCCTTTAGAAGTGAAAGAGTGAATTACATTTATATTATCTTCTTAAAAAAAAATCTCGCAAGGTGACATCTATTATCTAAATGTGAATTTTTTTTAAAATCTTATATATACGATTCTCATCTTATATTATATATAATTATTCTTGTTTCAAAATGTTACTACATACTTAGTGATAAGGATTGTCCAACCCTAAATTAATCTTTTTTGGACAATTTTTTTTATTTTTTTTAGTATATATTACACTGGAAATTTCGTACAAATAATTTACATGGCGAAACAACGTTTGCCAGGTCAGCTAGTTATTACATAATATTTTTAATAATTAAATTTCGGTATATACCTTCTTTTTTGTAACATTGAAATGAAAAAGGCGGCGGAAGATTTGGGCCTAGAATTGATGTTGGCCACAAACGCGATAAGAGAGACAATTTCCTAAATAGGGATTGTGCGGATTTCCTTCAGTTCGAACAAAAAAATGGATTGCCGCTCGTTGAGCCTTATTACATTCCACGCCGTTAACATGAACTGTTTACCAAACGAACGCTTAGAACATGCTTTTACTTTATATTAAACAATACAGTATTAGAACAAATGAAAGAAGCACTGTCTAGTTACCATCTCCTTTCAGCACAAAAAGATCGTCTCTGCTCTAGAGAAAAAACCAATTAAGCTTTTAAGCATAATTGTTTATAGAAAACAAATAGATTTATATGCTCAAAAAAATGATATTTTTCATAAGTCAAAATTAAATAAGCCAATAAAAGGAATTGATTTTACTTATAATACATAATGATAGCAAATTACCTACTGTTTAATAATGTACAAATATGCAAGCTTTTTTAGAATAACGTAGTTCAATAGGTGGCTACTTACATTGGTAAGGTATATGTTAAGGTCAAATGTTTTAAATACTATAGAAAAATTTGCGTTGCTCCGCTGACGACGGCAAAAGACTGAGATTTACTAAAACGAAAAGCACCTGCAATTACGATTTGAAAGTAAAAAGAAAAACACCTGCAATTACGATCATCACCCTCATCATCCTCCTGCCCTTATCCCAATCGAAGTAGAGTCGGAACAACATGTTGACTACGTATTTTACGATCGGCCGCCTTATTGACGTCAACTTACCTTAGTTGTATTTTATAAACACTCGGTAAGGAAGTTGATGGTCTATTCTACTCAACCGGATACCACACGGAGGGTCAACTTACCTTAATCGCCTTTCACGACACCTCAGTAAGAAATGAGGTTGGTCTATTCTATATAGCCGGATAGTTTACGACCAGAACAGCAGAATAAGTATTTTAAAAAAAATGAATCGAGTGTTAGGCGGCACGAAGTTCGCCGGGTCAGCTAGTAGTAAATAATTATAATAATGTCATCAGACTAACACTACATCATTTACAAAAGTAAAATGGAGTTCACTTATTTCCCTTTTAAACTGCCTCAACCAGTATATTACAGTGACAACATTGCCTCTTTGAACGGCCATTGAAATAAGCCTGATCTGATACGGACCGAAGCGAGTATCGCATAAATTTTCTCGGATAGTCTGTACTTCATTTTCAATATCAGTTGTTTTATTTACAATATTTAAAAAATATTGCACTTATTTATTGTAGTATTTAAAGCGCATATTCATTTTACTTATATTAATTTATGTATATACTAGCTGAAATTTTGAAAATAAAAATAGTTATTAGATATATAGATTAGTATATCTATATATATACTCTATATATATATGTCTCTATAGACTTGCGATCTTTGGCGATGCGTAGAAACGTATCGTCATTGTACGTTTTCTACCGCATCTTTCACAGGGAGTGTTCCAGTGAGCTACACAACCTGATTCCTGTCGCTAAATTCCATAACAGCACTGTACGTCACAGGTTAAAATATCATCCTTACCATCTAGATGCGTGGCGATCCACTACAGTGCGGTTTCAAATAATTTTATTCCGCGCACCACCATTTTATGGAATAGTTTCCCTCTAACAGCGTTTCCGAATCAGTACGACATAAATACCTTCAAAAACCGTATTTTCCATCTTTTTAAAGGTCGGCAGCACACTCGCTCTACGAGAGGACGTGAGCGACGGTGATAACGTTGAAATGCATGCTCGTCTGCCATCCTAATTCATACAAAAAAAATACTTTGGAGGGCTTTTTCGTAGTATTTTTGTAGATCTACAATCTCTAGCACATTACTTTAGCTTGTTGATTTACGCGGCGCACGCGTCTCAAACTCCCAGCAGGGGAGTTTTTCTTAAAACTGCGCGCACCTCTTCATCCCAATTCACATAAAACCGTAATTGTACTCATAAAATAAACCTTTCGAAAGCATTGCACTACCTATTAGTAAGAATGGTACAAAAATCCGTTGAGTAAATTTTTAGAAAATCGATCACATATAGACAGCTTTTGGCGTCTTTGTTTTATAATAAGACTAGCTATCCGGCTGCGCGCCGCTGTGGCTCAGTTCGATTTCGAACTCCCTTTGAAATAGAACTCAACAGTTAAAAAAATGCTTGATCGCCACCAAACTTTACAGGATCATCTGCTGGCAATTCTAAAAATTGACTGAAAATTTCATTAAAATCTGTGCAGCCGTTTCGGAGTCTATGAAGGATATATAGACAAACATTTAATTTTGTATTATTATTCGATTATACCAAAAATTGTTATAATATTACTAATTATTACACGCAGTATATTTATGTTAGTGTTATTATAGCAGTAAATCAAAGTATAACATTATTTTATCGGCTAATTTATTAAGAATTTTATAATCTGAATGATAAAAATATTACCATGATTACCATATTAATATCGATATCAGGGTTCTCTTTGAATTTAGCCTCGATTAACCTCTCAGATATGAGTAAAGATCCTCTCGGCTCGTGAACAGAAAAATGTATATAAAATTTAATCTAAAGCGATTCCACATCGACTAATTCTCAAGTAACACAAAAACTTGATATAATATAAATTTCGCACTATAGTATTTTATATGAAGGATATGAAAGACGACTCAAATCTTTGTTAAGGCTTTAGTATTTAATATTGTTTTCAAAGTTTAACTATATAAAATAATGCCTCTCTCTAGTTTCTCTCTGAACACAGCCGATTAATTAGCGATTAATGGTGTTCCCAATCAGCAAAGTGCAGTAGAAATGAATCGGTCAGCCAAGCAGGTTAATTTGACAAAGCCCTTGGTTACGTTCAATCAACTCCAATCTTTTATTCATGAGTGCGAGAGAATAGCTCTTAACTCCGATCCCAATCTGCCGTACAAGATAATAGTCTACGATAAAGCGATACTGAGCGCCCTTTTATGTCCTCAATAAATGTTTTAATTGATAGTATCTTTAATATTTTAAAATAAATGTTAAATTAATTAATACAGGTCGGATTCGATATTTTGTTTGTAATATATTATGTAATGTATAAATGTAATAATTTTGCTCGTTATCAGTCAACCATTTGTACGAGTTAAAAAATGAATGCAAGACATTCTAAAATAGTCGTAATCGTTTACGATGAACAAATTCAGGTGATTATTATGCCGTGTGGTATCCGGCTGAGTATAATAGATTCATTTTCTTACCGAGGTGTCGTAAAAGGCGACTATGGTAAGTTGACCTGCTGTGTGGTATCCGGATGAGTAGAATAGACCACCCTCATTTCTTACCGAGGTGCTTAGAGTGGGATAAGAGCAGGAGGATGATGAAATTCAGGTGATTATTGTTATTGATGATGATTGATATTATTAATGTTTTCTTATAGTATTCAAAATAATCAAAGAAACAAATGCATAGTTCGATCTATTCATACTATAATTTTGCAGGCCGATATTTAAAAATATATCCAATCTATTATTATTTCTTTACTATACCAAGATAAAAAGGCAAGGACATAGTCTATATCAAGCAGTTGAAAGCCGAGTCAAAAAATCGTAACCATTTTAATATCTCCGTATCTATTTCATAGATAACATCCTTTATTTACTGGGTTTGAAAATAAAAACTCTTGATTGAACATATAGAAAATTGATATTGATGCAACCGCATAATCATCCAATTCTGATCGATTTTAAACCGCTTATAATAACTATTGGTAGTTCTGAAACAATTTTGGAACCTAATCCACACTACTCGTAAAAGAACTAAAATTACTTATTCATGGTATATTTTATATTTAAAATAAGAACAACTCATTCTAATACAAAACTGTTTTTTTAATCAAGGGGCTCCCCTAAGACTTATGTTACCCATTAGGGGCAATGCAGTAGAAGCATAATAAATTGTACCCTAAGTTACTGATTATTAACCTATGTTTGTGATAAAAACTTTACGATAAAAAAGGCTAAATGATCAAACACAAATCATCTAAAGAACCTTTAAGTATTGATCATACATTGTGTTACATAATGGAATCGAAGAAACGTCTGATTGAGATGTTCTTTCTCAACAGATCCTTTCACAAACATCTATAAATATGAAAATTGTATTACACGCAACAAATTACGAACGAAAAAGGTTCAAAGATACCCTTACAATTAATTCCACTTACAAATAATTTCCAATAAAAAATACTTTGTCAAAGGAAACATATATGAAATACGAAATTATATTTATATATATAAGGATGATAGAGTAACTTCCCTTAAAGAGGTGATAGTAAATGACATAATCTGCGACGGCCATTCAATGAATTATTTAAGACTTCTAAAGTTGCGGTACAGTAAGTAATAGTTAATAGTTTGAAGCAAAATACCTTGTTGACAAGAATACTTCAGACGTCATCAAATCAGACGGATAAAGTTATATACAATTTAGCTGTTATAACAGATTTTAGTCTATTGTTTAAAACCAACTATTTTAAAACTCTTGTTAAAACGTAACATTTTATTTAAATAAACTTCGTAGGAACTAAACTGTCAGTTAAACTGATAACATTGTAGTTAAAACCAATATTCTGATACTGTCTTGATACTAGCATATTGCTTTCATTTATAACACATTATTATAAAGAAAACTCCACGGTACTGTAGTCTGTGTTCCTAAGTTACACTTAACAGAAATTTGCACAAGATATTAAAGTTTCGTAAAGATGTGTTTCTTTTTCCTAAAATATACAAGCATTATTTCCTGTCTAGTTTTATCGGATTCATAAGAAGGTGCTTACATTGGCCAAAAGTCATTACTTTCAATTTGTCTATGCTATAAATATTTTATATTATATATTATATACATTGTATTATATATTTGTATAATTATAATATAAATATTATATTATAAATAATAAATAATAAATATTATGTATGTGTAACACGACGAACCGGACGGACGTACGTCCGTCACTTGTATGTATTCTTACAGCATAGTAGTTGATTCACTTACACAGCGAGTGTTGCGGACGGGTCCTATACAGCATTTTAAGAATGGATGTACCGGAAGATGCACCGTTTACAATGTCGCTTAGGCTTAGTGATCCAGTAAGACGCACTCTGAACTAAAGGAATTGGTAAGCGAAGTCGATACAACGTGTTCGTTGTAATGTTTTATGTATGGGGACTTCTTATGTAATTACGAATGCACTACTATAGCGCGAAGCAAAGTACTAGCAGCGCCATCTGTTATTTCAGTAAGGAAAATACGTAAACCGTGTTAACTAGTACGTTACGGCAAAAGGGCGAATACACCGGACACGACACATCTACCTGATCAAGACACCACCGGACGAGACACCACCGAAATTGACCCCGAGGTCTGGGAGCTACCATTCCCAGACCTCCCCACTGAACAAGACATCCATTAGGTCACCAAGGTGACCTGGGCTTACGGCCCAAATACCGACACCTTTGGGTCACCTAGGTGACCTCGGCCTACTATGCCGGAACACATACGGGCTTAAGTGCCCGCGAGGAGATGCCCGGGTAGAGAGGAATTCCTCGAGGCCCGCACCCCGTTTACCCCCACCCGGGGAGTAAACGAGAAGACCCTGCTACTACTAGTACGTTATGTTACGTATAATTGTCTATGCTATAAATTACCAAGCTTACACGATTATATTTAAGGATCTATAAATTTCATTTAGCATCCCTAAGTAACAAACATTTCGATCAAGTTTTTTTTAAAGAAAAATACGTATCTGCTTAATCGAAATTTTTGGAAGTATATAATGAAATCAATTAACGATTTGGATCTAAATATTATATACTTTTTGTTGTCATTGTTCTACAGATATACCTTATGAAAATTAAGTATACCTATCCTGCCTTTCAGTAAGTATACCGGCGAAGTTTTCGAGAAATTACATTAGCAACAAAGGGACTGAAGCGTTTTAGCTTAATGGCCGGCCCGTGACGTGTCCCTTGCCACCACTTAGCTGAATCGTCGCTTTAAAAATCCTTCTTAATTTTGTTAGGATAACTAATATGTGTTTTTTATGATGTTATCATAGTTTAATAAGTTGAAAAGAATTTAAAATTTTGTTTTTTGTTTTAAACAAGGGAAAAACATTTTCTTTTTTTACCGAGGTCATCTTCCGCTAGATAAAGGTTTTATTTATATTTATTTTCAAAGGATTTCACAATATACGATCTTGAACTTTGATTTCCGAAAATCCGTTCGAAGTCATCTGTCCCCTTGCTATTCTTCTACCAACGATACCGATGTTATTCCACCACTTTAGAAGTCCAACGCTCATTGGTTAATTGTTCCATGTGCGACGCTCTTGGACATGTCAAATTCACAATCCTATTCATAATCAAAGCTATGGCATTTAAAAAAAGTTTTAATACAACAATAAGATCAAAATAGTTTTTTTGATACAAAACTTCTTGCTAAGTTATTGTTTATTTGATAAGCAGATCAAGAAATAAATAAGGAAAAGCAAATCTTGACAAATTGTGTGCTGTAAAAAAAGCGAAACAATTTAGGATGAAACAGGCTTTACAAAAGAGATATGTTTGCATTACATTACGAGAGAAGAGATATCATCAATATCTGCTATGTCATTAGCTACAAATTGTAGCGGAAATTACGTAAAATAAATCTATGGTAATGGTAATACTTACAAGATATTTACAAGATTAATATAACTACAAAATACGTCGTGGTCAAGTAAAATATATAAAAATATTATTATTATAAAAGCTAAAAAGTAGTTATTGTATAATATATTTATATCTTACTTTTTTTCAAACAAATGGCATTGCAACCATGAGTTACTCGACTGTTCGACATAAATGATTTATTGAAGCAGGCGTTACTTTGCGGAATTCCATATTACATGCACTATAATAGAATTAGCTTGCTATAATCCGCACGGGTTAAGCGAATGCATGCAAAGCCACTGTGTATGAAGCAGGCAAAGTTTACGCACCTCCACCAGCAGCAACGCACACAAGCAGAACACACAACCGCCACCACAACAATCTCGACGATCGTTTCGCTCCGAAACCGAAGCATCATCAGGAGGATAGACTCCACGACAAAATCGCAATGCATTGCGATTTTGCGTAGCTGCTGGTGGATGCGCCTTGGGGTGCATGTAGTGGCTTGTCCTCCATGTGTGAGGTGCGTAAATTTTGCCTGCTTCATACACATTGGCTTTGCATGCGTTCGCTTAACCCGTGCGGATTATAACAAGGTAGTTCTATTATAGTGCATGTTCGACATAATCAAAAGATACGCCATATAGTCTCATGCTGACCAAGACTATATAGGAAATAAGACAAAACACTTGATTCGGATAGCCAATGACTTTGTTTACAAATAAGTTAGAACAACAAATAACTCTTACACGTTTCTGATACTATGCAACGCAGAGGATCACCAAAGATGTTTGAGCTCGAGACTTTAACCATAACCAATGTTTAGCAATAGTAATCGGAGGTAGAGATGGACCTAAAATGTAGAAACTTTTAAGAACAGACCAATGAATGTTAGTATTCGTTCCCTTTAATTAGCCTAATATAATGTAAAATTTTGTGACTGTAAATTTGGTCATCATTCTCCTGCCCTTATCCTACTCTAAGTAGGGTTGGCACAACATGTCACAGACATGTTGTCACATGATTTGCTACGTATTTTACGACCGGCCGCCTGCCTGGCGTCAACTTACCTTAGTCGCCTTTTACGTCACCTCGGTAAGAAATGAGGGTGGTGTATCTACTCAGCCGGATACCACATGGCATTTACCTTAGTCACCTCTTACGACACCTCGGTAAGAAATGAGGGTAGTCTATTCTATTCTGCCGGATACCGCACGGCGTGTTTAGCAGCCGACATTATAAAATATAAACTAACACCCATTTTAAACTTTGAACAACTTTGAAAATTGCAATAATATATCATAATATATAACATAATATATACGTCACTGGCTCGGATCTGAATTCTGCACTTCACTTGATCTTGATATAATACTGAGATCCACGACAGCGTCTAACTTGTTTACTAGCTTCAAGACTACTTCTTACATAGTGAAGCTTTCTCAAAAACCGATTCACCGAGCAAATAGAATTTCTTGAAGCGCTGTAGTCCCTCTGCTAGTTGCGGAAAGTACGTGACATGAATTTTCGCTTAATTTTAGACTTCTTTTCTCTTATCCACAAAACAGTACCGTAAGCTAAAGGTTTATTTACAGTTATGTAACTTTTTTACTGAAATAACAATTATGCAAGCAACATATTATTTGCAGATGATTAAACGTTAAAAAATATCGTTATTACGTATTCGAGACCTACAATCATTACATATCATTCACTGAACATTAAAATTAGAGATTCTGTTATAAATTTTGCTTACCGCTAGATGCTTACTGATGTAATCATTCTTCCAAAGAGCAAAAACTTCATACGGCTGAAATGCGCATGGTAAGTGGTCTGGAGGAGTCACTCTTGAGGAGAAAATAGCAAATAACTACATAAGAGGCTCCTTTACAGTGGCACCCATTGCCAACAAACTAACGAAATCACGATTAAGATGGTACGGTCACGTCACGAGCAGGCCTAACGATCACATAGTAAAAAAATGTCACACAAGAAAAATAGAAAGAGAAAGGCCACTGACCACCTGATTTACGACTGTTCAAAGGGACATGGGGAATTTAGGACATTCCAAAGAAGATGCTTACGGCAAAAATAAATGACGCAGCGTGATAGGTAAAGCAGACCCCGTATAGCGGGATAATGCGAGGACAAAGAATGAATGAGTGAATTATTCTTCCATTGATAGATAAGGCTCTAAATAACTGTAAAGAGAAAAAACGGAGCTTACGTCTACCACGCTGCCCCAATATGTATTGACAGGTTACACATATACCAGGATTCTCTTGATATATATTTCGGTAAAGAATCGAAAAAGCGCATGACTAATTGTAAATATCAATAAAGCATATATATAAGACTCAGTAGTACCTACACGGGGTTTTTTTAAAAATCAGTGTTCATCAATGGTCATCAGGACATTATGCACAGATTTTTGTATCATATAGCTCATATAATCGAGGAAAACTTTTGGAACAACTTAAATGCTTTTATCAAGAAAGCAGTACCGCGCACTACACTTAAAATGCAGACAGTGTCTTCAGCCCTCCAAACCTAGAGTAGGATCATGTTTATGCAAAATAACGTAGGTACTTCTAATATTACTAATTTATAGAATTAGGCATTCATTGCGGAGATCCATAAAAAAGTAAAACTAAAGTTAAGTAACGGCCTGTTAATATCCCACTGCTGGGAATAGGCCTCCTCTCTCCGTTTGTTGGAGAGAAGGATTGGAGCTAAGACCTACCACGCTGCTCCAACGCGGATTGGTAGGTTACACATATCCCTAGAATTCTCTAGAGATATGCAGGTTTCCTCACGATGTTTTCCTTCGCCGAAAAGCATGTGATAAATTGTAAATATCAATTAGACACATAAGTTTTAAATAGAAAAACTCATTGGTGCCTGCCCGGTTTTGAACCCATGTTCATCTCTAGAGAGCAGCACGGTCTCAACATTGGGCTATCACAGCTTAATCACCCATAAAACAAAATTAATAATAAAATTATATTGCTATAATCCGCAATAAAGTAAATACTTATAAATATTTGAATATATTTGGACATACTACTCCGAAACGGCTTGACCGATTTTTATGCAATTTCATATGAATATTCAGTAGGTCTGAAAATCGCCTAAGTATGTTAAGTAAGGGTTGTCGATCCCTAACATTTTTTTTAATTTTTTGGTAAATTTTTTAATATACACTAGAAATTCTGTAGGAATAAACAACGTATGCCGGGTCAGCTAGTTTTAAAAAATATTTTAAACTGCTGCAATGGCAAAGCTAAAATTCTTTGAGGGAGTTTATTATTAATAAAAATTCGGTAAAACTCAAGTGAACTAGATCTCATATAGATTCAAGGTAAACAGAAGGTGCTTCGTGAATTTATTTACAGAACGCTCCTAAGCATACGAGTTTACCATTTCGTGTTTGTATAGTACTCTATATTTGATCTGTAAAGGGAATTCACGCATTCTCAGCGTATTTGCCCTCTCCTTTGACTTTTCTTTTGAGAATCTCAGCTTTCTAAAGACAAAGCCTTATCTATCGGTGTCTGGCGAGCCTTTGAAATCTTGCCGTTTTATTTTGTTTCACAGCATTCTTTTGTTTAAATTTTACGCTGTAAATAAAATAAGCTCTTTTTTATCATTTTTCACTGATCTAAGAAAAATGTTGGAAAAGTATTCTAAGCGTTATCAATGTGGACGTGAATCAAAGAACGAGGAATGATTATTATTCCAAAAAAAAAAGATTACGTAAGATCTGTGCACACTTTCCGAAATATAATCAAAATATACACAAAGAGATAATAGGAGAATATAAGGTTTTTTCTTAAAAAGCGTTAAATCTCTCATTTTCGTTGCTATAATTTTAGAATTCAATATGGGATAAGATTTCTTATTATTCTAATATTATAAATAAAATCCTAAAATCTGTCTGTTACGTTTTCAAGCCACTGGACTAAAAGAGTTTTAACATAAAAGGTAAAAATAATTCCGCTTTGACTTCAAGACCAGAGGGTATCTTAACATTTAAGTTGATGCGAACATAGTTAATATTTACAAGTTAACGTAACCCAAGTTTCTTCTTACAGCTTGTTAAAAAGCATCTCACAATATATATGAGAATTAATTTAAAACGAGCGTGTAGAAACAGCTTTATATTAGCACTCGCGACACGTCCCTCGCTGTCGCCGAACAAAACGCCGAGAACCTCCTAATTGCAGTCATTATGGATCTGTTTCCCTCTTTAATAACCGTCATTATTTAGAAGCCCAACTATTATATGTTGATAATTAGCAATTTAAATTTGATATTACAATTTCTGTTCTTGATTTCTTTGTTATTTGTCTCAGATAAATTTCAGCCTCTTTAGAATAATTCAAAGTCGATTAAAATATACTATAAGTGACGTTAAATATCATAATAAACAAAATTTTGCTTCTGTTTAATGGTGTTCACAAATTCGAATACCAAGACAATAGTTTTTTTTGTTTTAAAACTTTACATTTCTATACAGAGTGTTTCTATAAAGAAGATTCGACGGGGACGAAATATATAAAGTTGCAAGCATAACACAACACACCGTAACCGAGTAAAGCTAGATGCACATATACATAAATCACAATCGTATGCATGAACAAAACTGGCAAACTTATACCTAGAATATAGAGGTATAGATAGCGAGTAAATTCTTTATATGCATTCAAAAAGCTGTTCCTACACTGTTGTGATGGGGGATTTCAACGCAAAGCTAGGCAAGCGAAACGGCACAGAGGTGAGAGTAGGGCAATTTGGATATGGGCAACGGAACCACAGGGGCCAGATGTTGGCCGATTTCTTGGAGAGAGAGGACCTCTACATGATGAATTCTTTCTTCAAGAAGCGGCCGCATCGAAAATGGACCTGGATCAGTCCCGACGGTTCCACGAGAAACGAGATCGACTTCATCATGTCGACCAGGCGTCATATATTCAATGATGTCTCTGTGATCAACACCGTTAAGACCGGGAGTGATCACCGCATGGTTAGAGGCACATTGAATATATGCGTACAGCTGGAAAGATCCAGACTGGTGAAGTCTACGCTCCGACCAACTCGAGCTCATATCCAAAACCCCGAGAAGTTCCAACTCGAGCTAATGAACCGTTTTGATTGCCTAGCTGACTGCGCTTCTGTGGACGATGTAAACAACAGGCTGGTGGAAACTGTTCATACGGTGGGGTCTAAATTTTATAAGACACACTGTAAAAGACCCAATAAATTCTCGACCCAGACTCTTAAGCTCATGGATGAGAGGAACGAAATGAGGCTACAGTCTTCAGTAGATGCGACGCGCTACCGTCTGATCAATAGACAGATTTCTAAGGCGCAGAAATGCGACCTGCGGCACTTCAACACTGAGTTAATTCGAGAGACTATTGAGCGTAACAGGGGCTCAAAAGTGTTCGCAAGAGATCTATCTATTGGGCAGCGGCAGCTGACGCGATTGAAAACCGATAACAGTAGTATCATTTCATCTCGTCCTGAGATTTTGAGAGAGGTTGAGAGGTTCTATGGGCAGTTATACACGTCAACACAACAGCCTGTTGTCAATTTGGCAAAAGACCCAAGAGCCAAGTTGACCCGACACTACACCGAAGATATCCCGGACGTCAGCCTATACGAGATTAGTATGGCTCTCAAACAACTTAAGAACAACAAGGCTCCAGGTGATGACGGAATCACTACCGAACTCCTGAAGGCGGGTGGCAAACCGGTACTTAAAGTCCTTCAGCGATTGTTCAATTCCGTCATTCACGAAGGCACTATGCCGGAAACATGGTACAGGAGCGTGGTGGTTCTCTTCTTCAAGAAAGGTGATAACACCTTATTGAAGAATTATAGACCCATCACGCTGCTGAATCATGTTTATAAGCTGTTCTCGAGAGTCATAACGAATCGTCTCGCTCGTAGGTTTGACGACTTCCAGCCTCCCGAACAAGCCGGTTTCCGAAAAGGGTATAGTACCATAGACCACATATTCACGCTGCGGCAGGTTATACAGAAAACCGAGGAGTATAACCAGCCACTTTGCTTGGCGTTTGTGGACTATGAGAAGGCCTTTGATTCGGTGGAAACATGGGCTGTGTTAAGATCGCTCCAGAGATGCCGAATCGACTATCGGTACGTCCAAGTGTTGAAGTGTTTGTATGAAAACGCCACAATGTCTGTCCGTATCCAAGACAAAACTACGAGACCAATCCAAATGCGGCGAGGTGTGCGACAGGGAGATGTCATCTCCCCGAAGCTGTTTACCGCTGCATTGGAAGATGTCTTTAAGCTTTTGGATTGGAACGGATACGGCATCAACATCAACGGCGAGTACATCACTCACCTTAGATTTGCCGACGACATAGTCGTTATGGCAGGTTGTCTGGAGGACCTTAACACAATGCTCGAGGACCTCAGCAGAGTGTCTCAGCAGGTGGGCCTTAAAATGAACATGAGTAAGACGAAAATCATGTCAAACTCACATGTTCCGCTCCACCCGGTCATCGTTGAGAACTCTGCACTCGAAATTGTAGACGAGTACATATACCTGGGACATACGGTCCAGCTGGGTAGGTCCAATTTCGAGAAAGAGGTTAGCCGCCGAATCCAACTCGGATGGGCAGCGTTCGGGAAGCTACGCGAGATCTTTTCGTCCGAAATACCTCAGTGTCTGAAGACCAGGGTCTTCGAACAGTGCGTGTTGCCAGTGATGACCTACGGATCCGAAACGTGGTCGCTCACTATGGGCCTTATAAGAAAGCTCAGAGTCGCTCAGCGGGCGATGGAGCGAGCTATGCTCGGAGTGTCTCTACGAGATCAAATCAGAAATGAGGAGATCCGTAGAAGAACTAAAGTCACCGACATAGCTCAGCGTGTCGCAAAGCTGAAGTGGCGATGGGCGGGGCACATAGTGCGGAGAACCGATGGGCGCTGGGGTCTTAAGGTGCTGGAATGGCGACCCCGCACCGGAAAGCGCAGCGTCGGTAGACCCCCTACGAGGTGGACAGACGACCTCAAAAAGGTCGCAGGGAGCCACTGGATCCAGGCGGCGCAAGATCGTGTGGTGTGGCGATCCCATGAAGAGGCCTATGTCCAGCAGTGGACGTCCATCGGCTGACGAAGAAGAAGAAGAAGATTCAAAAAGCATAGATTTTTTTTTATCTGCTTAATATGCAATTTCTTTAAGTTGTTAATAGTTAAATTCACAGACGATTAAATTCCTTGGTATGGCAAAATAATAATAATTGTATTGAGTTAACTGTATTAACAAATTTGAATATTGTAATTAGCCCTCTATATTGTATTGTCTCAGTTTCAGTAGACATTAAACAAGTCAAGTCAAAAATACTTTTAAAAAAGCTTATAGCAAAATTTCACGTCCCTACTGTTAACCGTTGATGTGTTCCCTCGTCTGGAGCCAATCCTGACAGTAGTATCAGCTGATTCTTATCATAAACATGCATTGTCATCGGTACTGAATCAGTATGTAACATTTAAGCTCAATCAGACACCGGGAAGGGGGTAGTCAAATTTAAATTGCAAGATTCCACTTTCACATACATTCATTGCGAGCTAAATAAAAGCTTTTAATAAAAATAAGAGTGAATGGTATTTTGGCGGCATTCTGGTGTGATGTAAAATTATTATTGTTATAATGAACCATACACAAACACTTCTCCACACATGCAACACACCTACATTCACATATACACACACTTCTCTGGCGTCCTTATTATGATAGTAAAACTAAATAAATAAATTAAGCTTAATTAAGTGTTTTAAGAATTGCTTTGATATATTATTGGAAACCATTCTGATTAGAAATCATTCTTAGCCGTGTGGTATCCAGTAGAATAGAATAGACCACCCTCCTTTTTACCGAGGTAAAAGGTATAACGACTAAGGTAAGTTGACGTCAGGCAGGCAGCCGGTCGTAAAATAAGTAGCCAAATCATGTGGAAACATGTTTGTAACATTTCTGCCGACCCCACTTAGAGTGGAACAAGGTTAGGAGAATGATGATTAGAAACCATTCTGAGTCTTTTAACAGAATGAAATGACTAGTAAAGAAACGCCCTTTTACAATTATTCTAGTAGGCAAAGGTCTTCTCTCTCGTTGAAGAAAACGGTTAGCTTCACGACTATTCTAATGTGGATTACCATTTGTCAGGTATGCAATATATTTAACTTTACAACCATATGACTAAAGATACTGCTCTTCATTATGAACCCAACGCACTACGAAGGCTCTGTTACTCCTTGTTAGGCTCAATGGAAATATTGCAAGTATACCCATATAAATTTTATTTTCAAATTACTAATGTGGTTTTTGCTTATTGTCTTTTGCAGCGTGACCGGAAAATTATCTGAATATAACTTATCTTAGGTACTTTAATCGGAACTGAGTGATTACTTTTTAGATACAGACGACGTTGATACATAGAAAGCTTTCCTGTACAAGGCAACGTAGTTGAACAGTGATTGAAAACGTCTATAGATGCCGTCATCATCTAAAGTATAAAATAGTAACTTAGACAATAATATATAATTTATATAGTAAATATAGCCTTAAAGGAGTAGCGCCAAGGTTGACTAGTTGTGTAAATAATGAGGATGATGATGAGTAAATATGGCCTTAGAAGGAAGAAAACTTTCATTGGAATCAAGAGAGTTTCTGCTCTCTACTCTTCGCATTTCGCAGCCTCGATGATGCTTCTACGCTTCCCCTACGTGATGCTATAGGTACTAGCTGTTTTTAACTAATAGCATATCTTAAGTCTCTTAAAAAGATGGGGCACGTGTAGTATACCAAAAAAATTTCTGGCAAATTTTTGCTTACTTTTGTAAGTCATATTCTGTAAGGATGATGTTGCTATTTCATAAATTCATTCAGTGTATATTTAATTTGGCCCTTACAAGCAAATTTTAGCCCCGTACTTTAAAAATAACAACGGAAAATTTATGAACGCTTTTATATTGCATTATAAAGTCATATTAGGCGCTTTCATTAGAACAACCGTCTCAAAACCCTTTGCGAAGAGTACTTTAGTAATATAGTTTGTGATAAAAAATTGGTTACATTAAATTAGAAAACCTTAGTGAAACGAACGTTTAATACATCGTAACGAAGCGTAGTTGGAGAGTTATCAGTGATTTTTTTTCATAAATATATTGCATAAAAAAACTGAATAGAATAGACATATTGGTTCAGGGTAAATAATTTGGTACTAAACTCAAAGAAAACAAATTGTATTGAATTTGCATTACCTAATGCTGCAAAAACAGCAAATAGGCTCTCCATAAATAATGTACCACTGAAAACAGAAAATACAACTGTATTCTTGGGAGTGACCTTGGATTCAAAACTCCAATGGAGCACACACATAAAAACTCTTGCAGGGAAACTTAGTTCAGCAGCCTACGCTGTTCGAAAGATAAGACAATTTACAAATGTCGAAACAGCGAAACTTGTTTATTTTGCTTACTTCCATAGCATTATGTCTTATGGAATATTGCTGTGGGGTAAATGCGCGGATAGTGAAAAAATTTTCGTATTACAAAAAAGAGCCATACGTGGCATCTACAATTTAAGTCCGCGTGATTCCCTGCGAGAGAAGTTTAAGGAAACAGGTATTCTAACATTTGCTTCACAGTATATTTTAAATAACGTAATTTTTGTATATAAAAATATAAAGAATTATAAAACGATAGGTGATGTATATAATAGACAAAGTAGGAACCGACATAAGCTTGCGACTCCTGCTTTGCGCCTAGCAAAAGTACGTAAATCGTTTGTGGGTTTGGGTATAAGATTCTATAATAAAATTCCGAAATCAATTTTGGTCATGCCATTACAGCAGTTTAAAAACACTGTTAAAAAGAGGCTGATACAGAAAGCCTACTATACTGTTGAAGATTACTTAGATGATAAGGATGTGTGGATATAGGTGCACTTTTACCCTGTACAAGACAGTAATAAATAAATGTAACTAGTTCTAAGATTTATATTTTAAAAAGAGCAACCGCCGAGTTTCTTGCTGGCTCTTCTCGGCAGGAACAGCTTTCCGAACCAGCAGTAAAGTTGACGATTCAAAAGCACTTGTTTACAAGTTTACTTGAATAAAGAATATTTTGATTGATTGATTGATATGAACTGTTATTATTTTAATCAGTCAATAATACCAAAAAAAAAAAAATATACTGCTACTGTTTCATATTCAAAAAATATACAGTTAATGTACCATAATCATATTTTTCTATTTAACTCTCGCCAAATGAAATCTCTTACTAATAGAATACCGTTTATAGAATAAAACAACAAAAATAATTCAGTGTTCGTCGCTTCATAAAATGAGGAAGCTTTAGACAGATTTAGATGTGAAAACTGTACATAATTCAGTTTATAGATTTATTTTTGCGACTACGGTTGCACGTTAACTGAATTCGAAATTGAATTGCTTTTTTGAATTAAGATTTTTTTGTTTTGATTTGATTTGAATACACAAAATTCTGATTAAAAAACAACATATTTGTAAAAATAAATATATTTGTTTTCAAATCTTTATAAAGTTAAGATGTTACAATGTTATAATATTAGCCAGGCCATTTTACGATGGGTTAAAATTTTGGTTTCGGCTAAAAGGTATTAGAACATCAAATAAAAGTCTGCACCCTGTATTACGCAGCCGGCTAGCGGATAAAAGCCACTAATCCATTTAGCCTTTATACGAGGCCAGAAACAGGAAATGTAATAGGAAAATGTAAAAGAAACAAAATATTAAAACCCTTTTGATGATTAAAATGTTATCAGAAAATTATATGTATAGATAAATGAGCAGTAAAGTAGTTATTGTAGTAACAATAACAGAACTAGAATACTTTGCTGTAATCCGCGCGGGTTAGTAGTTCTGTTATATTTTCTGTAATATGGAATTCTGCAAAGTATCACCTGCTTCTATAAATCATTTAGTTATTTTAGGTTAACTATAAACGAGAGAGATGTGCTATCGCTGAATTTTTTGTAGTATTTCGTGTAAAATTATTTTACCACGATAAAGTAAATAGGAAATATATATATATAATGTAGAGTGGACTATCCGTTTTCATACCCGGAACATGCAGGATTCGTTAAAATACTAACACTACACACATTATTCAACGCACCAAAATAATTTTGTAAGAAAGTGATATCAACGAGTATTTGGTGTTAGAAAATTTACGTACTAGTCTCGGACAATAGTTTTTAAGTCAATTGTTTTCTACATCCTTACCCCTGTACAATGGGCAAATCACAAGATTTAATAGAAAAAGCTTTCGTTCTAGTAGCTCATTTTTCCTCAAATCCCTTTAATGAATTGATCAATTTATTAAGCTAATATGTGCCTATGCACTTCGATCTCGCAGAATGAGTGTTCATGAGTTAGTTACTTATTTAGCGGATATAAAAATAGACTATATAAATATTTTATACAGTGCAATGCATAAGTCAACATGTATTAGATAAATTACATATCTTTTCCGACGCCGAAAATAGCAACAATCTTTTTTCGTTTTTCTTGTGTTCTCTAGTGTTCTTTTTGAAAAAAAAAATCTGACTTCAACGTTAGTTTTTAGTTCAACCTTATGTTTGTTAAAACTTCTTTTATTAGTTAACTATAAGGATCACTAAAAGAGATTAGTAATGAACCACCAGAACTTTTGAAAATGCTTTTCGGTAATTAGCTGCATGTAACATGATAGTCTACAAACTAAGTTTAATTAAAACAAAGTAAAGTTAACAATCATGTTACTTAAACTTCAAAACATTTTATCGGTACAGATACATCTAATATGTATAGATAGATATAAGCTGTACTCGCGACTTAACGTGAATTTAATTTTTAAAGTACCTTCAATTATATATTATACTTTTTTTATGAAGTAAAAATTAGTTTTTTCATCGTTTAGTTTTAATTTTTATTAAAATTTTTCACTGTTTCTCAGAAGGATTAGTCCAAACAAATATACAGAGAGGCGCATATGCTAATTTTATAAATGCGAAGACTTCCCCATTTATAAAATTAGTGGAGATGAATAAAACAACGGAGATTCGAAACAGAAATGTACATCGTGTATCGAAAATACAGTTAGAAAAATGGATAAACTTTGACGTTTTTGCTGTACGAGCATATTTAGATCAAACGTCAGATTTTTAAATTGACCGTTTTACATTCGCGTTTTGTTTCGACGTATTTTGAATTCTACATGGAATTTAAAAATTTCACTAAGGGCCGCTTCGTCGGCACAGTATTAGTTGGACAGAGTCGGTTTTTTAATTGTAAATCGGGTGTAGAATATCTATATGGGAGTAATCGTTGGTGCAAGTGAATGAAGTAAAAATGGCTCTTCTAACCTTTGACTGCTAAAAGAGAGACATGCAGAGGAGTACGGGAGATACGTCGCTCTAACTGACTATGAGTTCTTTGAGACAGCCGATTCAGTAAATATTCCTAACTCTACCATATGCAATGGGCGAGGTGCTACGGCTACAATCGAAGATGTTGCAAACAAACTGGTTCAAAATCTTAATGCCCAGACAGAACACTATGAGATTCCAGCCGGTAAAACCTCGGCAAACTGTTAAGGCGAGCTCCCTTATATTCCATATTAGCATAAAATAACACTAATTAGAAATGCTCAATGAATTTGACTGCCGATCTGTAAAAGCGCTTGAACCTTACCAACCGTTTAATCCCCGTCATTAGGTACATTTGAATTTTCTATGTGGGCTTTACGAATAATACTGACATTTCCTGAAAGAGGAGTAACTTGCCGATTCGTATTGGAACAATGTACCAATTACAAACTCCAGTATTTATGTATATGCAAGAAAAAAAGAGCTATCAACCAAGCAGAATAGTAACTATTATTCAGTATTATCTTGTACCTACTATACTTAATTTCATTATCTTTATATTCATTCCTAGATCTAAAATAACCTGTCGGAATGAAGCAACGTGGAACACGGAATTTGATTTAATTAAACAAATATGACGACGTTGTAACTCGATTCCTTCGACGCTGTAGCAAGTAGGTGATGAATTTCAACTACTAACTTGAGGTAGCATAGAGTGTCTCTGTATTGTGTGTTATGTCAAGAACTTCTGTGTTATAGGTCCTCATCTCGATAAATCGAACTCGTAGTGTATCATGTTCGGCATCGTGATCTTCAAACTGCCTACTTTTATCGATTTTTTGTGAATTAGCTTAATTTTAAATCTTGAATTATTCTCAACACATAAAGAAGTTGCCTTTCACGTTTCAATACATCAGTTTATATTGTTAAACAAAGTCCCTCGCTCCGTCTGTCTATTCGCAATAAACTCAAAACTACTGATCGTATTTTCAATGTGCTTTCACCATCTGGCAGAGTGGTTCATGAGAAAGGGTAAAGTGTATAGAGAAGTTATGATTTATTTTGCTATAATCCACGTTGATTAAGAGAATAGGTGCAATGCTAAGTGTAGGCAGGCAACGTTCACATACCTTATACATGCAGGACCAGTACGTAGACACGTATCACAAAACGCGGCCACCAACAACAAAATCGTTAGGAAACCGCATTACGATTTTAACGTGGAGCCTATCCTCCTGATGATGCTTCAGTTATGGAGTTCCGCAAAGTAACGCCTGGTTCTATAAATTTTGTAAATTGTATAACTTGGCAAAGTTTTGTATAATAATAATTTAAAAAGTGTCGGAAAAAGTGAAGCCACTTGGAAGCTTTCATTAAAAAGACTGGCTAATCCTGCTGCTGCCTAGATAAATACTTATAATTCATGTTACAACATAAATGTAAGGTTTAAATTATTATTTCATATACGAATAAACCCTTAGGTTAAAATTAGAATAAAAACCATATATAACCATAATATAAATATTGACTGGCCCGTTGGTGCAGTGGGTAGTGATCCTACCTTCAGCTCCGCGGGTCACGGTTTCGATTCCCGCCGAGGGCCAACATTTTCTATAAACAATTTGTTGGTTCTTCGAGCCTGGGTGTGTATTTGTATTTAAGTATGTATTTAATACTATATATGTATATATTTACCAGTTGTCAGTCACCCATAACACAAGTATTAAGTTACTTACTTTGAGCATGGACGACTGTGTGTGTAAGTGTCCTATATATTTATTTATTTATTTTATTTATAAGAATATAGTTGTAAAATTTCTGGAATTTCGTGATGTCTAAGTTATACTATAGTTTAGAGGAAAACATCTCATGAAGACCGTATAATTCTGAAGAACTACTCGATTATATTCAAATCACCAAGCAGCGTTGGTAAACATGACATTTTTAAAGCCTATTTCGTTTCTTCCGTAAAAAAGAACTTTTATTTTTACTTACACCAAAATCTAATAATAGTAAAGGTGAAAAATTCTATTAAAATAAATGTCTTCTATAATGACAGGAGCGACGTCGTAACAATATTTTACTTACTTTTTCCGCAAATAGCGAAAATAATGAACCATACCGCGGGCGTCGAGTGAATTAAAACTAATGGAACAGTTAATTTCTCATGAGGATAAAGCTTAACACCAGCTTTGAACTTTGTACGCCAAATTTTGTTCCGCAGTTTCAGGTTTCATTTACATAGCGTCCGAGTTACTATTTTGATTTGTAGAACCTAGTTTTCTCTATATATATAGAATTAAAGAGGCAAAATGTCCGAGAGGACTTAATTTATCATCATCCTCCTGCCCTTATACCACTCTAAGTGGAGTCGGCACAAACATGTTGTCACATATTTTAGCAAGATTTACTATTTCAGGTTTTTATTTATTTAAAGTAATTTCAAAGATTTATATTGTTGAAAAGAATTGATAAAGTTTGCCAACTATTATTAAAATGAAGATTTGTTAACCACTCCATGACTAAGTTTTCGACGTTTTGAGAACAATAAATTTACGTAGAAACTTTTGAACTCAATTTAAATGAAACAATATTTATTTAGAACCTGAATCAACTTGGTTAA
The DNA here is from genome assembly GCA_947086505.1 of Morpho deidamia. Lineage (NCBI taxonomy): Eukaryota > Metazoa > Arthropoda > Insecta > Lepidoptera > Nymphalidae > Morpho > Morpho deidamia. Next base: position 7,108,577 of record CAMTZC010000007.1, on the reverse strand, counting down.
ATTATCATGAATTTAAGTTTAAATTAGTTATTGTTATTAATTTCAAATAAAATAGCATAATCTCTATTTTCGACGTTATAAATAAGTAATGACAAAGAAAATCTTGGGTACCTACATAGATGTCAATAAAACTGGAAGAAAAATATAAATACGGAAAATAAAACATAAAGGTTATAGGGATTTTATGTTCATTTACCCTATAAATGCTATTAAATATCAAATTTAAAGCATTTTTTTTATTTAAAGAATATCTGTTTGTGTCATGGCACACTCGAACGTTAATTTTCGAATAGTAAACCTATATCTTATAAAAATTAAAAAAATATTCCTTATAATATATAAACAGAGATATATATATCAATCAGTGTTTGTTTATATGTCCCTTATACTACGAAAAGGCTGGACCGATTTTGATTTTACATTGACCCAGCGGATGTTTCTGTAAAGTTCGGCGATCGAAGCAATTTTTTTAACTGATGAGTTCTGTTTTGTTGCTAGTTTCCTATTCATTATTCCTATTCATTTATTTCATCATGCCCTGTTCGTTTGTCGAAAGAAATTTTAGTAAACGTTTTAGTACGCAGTTTTACCAAACAGTGGGTGTGCTATTTTTGTAAAATTGGTGTCCTCCTCACTAGAATATCTGCTTTATTTTTTCGGTCTTATAGCATTTTTCGAATAAGGCCAAATTTACTAAATTCCTTATATAATGGATTCCTCAACCGTTTGTACAAGTTTTAAAGGCTTTGGTAGCTATCTGAGATTTGATTAATTAATAAATAATAAATGTATTAAATATGGTAATTTTTTACTGAAATAATAAATAAATATTATTGATAGTAAGTAATACTTATGCTAATGAGATAGAAGTGAATTACCTTACCGGTAATTTCAGAATGAACGAGTTTTCATTTGGACAACGCCATACCAAATAAAATAAATCAGAGAAAAAGAATATTGAAATTCGGATTACTAACAGAACTTTTATCCAGAAAATATATAAACACTGCTGATGGTTCTAAATGTATTTTATTTTGTTTTTTTCTCAATATTTTTTAATGAGTTTAGATGGCCAAAGACTGACGTCCTTTCAGACTAACGCAATAATTTCCGTATATAATCATTCGCCTAATCAAGAGTAGAGGATACTCACTACTTATTCTCCGATATAGGAGTACTGACTTGTTTACGAGGCAGCAATATTGTGCGTAGCAACTTAATGAAAAGGAAACACTGGCAAAATTACACGCCAGAACGGGCGGACGGTCTGCCATCAACTGTTCCAAATGTTTGTGTAGATTGTCGAATATTGGCTACTGTTGGACCTTTTTTTGTTTACTTTGTGGAATTATGCGGGATTATACCTACTATAAGTCCCGACGGTAGCCACCCTCTCCTCATATGGAGAGGTTTCGAGATGTCCTAAGAACTCAACTTGATAATGAACTTCTCAATGGTAATTTTAGGTTTGCTTTATGTCTTAATTGCTAAGATATATCACATTTAGAACTCAGTGTGTCGTAATATTGTTTACGCTTTTGATCTGTTTAATACCGTAATGACTGAACAGTCAGAGTACGTAAATATTGCTAGGAGATTACGGGTTTAGGCCTTGTTACGGAGGTAGGCTTTATCGTCGTAATCGGAAGTAGAGATGGAGCAAAAATGTAGAAATTTTTAAGAACAGATCAATGAATGTTAGTATTCGTTACCTATAATTAATTTAATCCCTAATTAGTTTAATGTAAAGTAAAATTTTTTTACTATATAGAAATAGAATAGAAATAGAAACACTCTTTATTGTACACCACAGAATTTACAATAAAACTGAAATACAGAAATAACAATATAAACTGCGTGATACAGTGAGGCGGCCTTATCGTATATATATTTATATGTATATATATTTTATGTATATGTTTTATTATGTATTTATTATGTATATATATTTAGTGATCATATTCCTGCACTTATCCCACTCTAAGTGGGATCGCACAACATGGTTTAGGGATATTGTTACGTAATATGGCTACTTATTTTACGACCGGCCGCCTGCCTGACGTCAACTTACCTTAGTCACTGACTCGGTACGAAATGAGATTGGTCTATTCCATTCAGTCGGATATCACTTGGCGGGTAAACTTACCTTAGTCGCCTTTTAAGACACCTTGGTAAGAAATGAGGATGCTCTATTCTACTCAGTCGGATATCACTTGCCGGGTCAACTTACCTTTGTCGCCTTTTAAGACACATCGGTAAAAAATGAGGATGGTCTATTCCACTCAGTCGGATATCACTTGGCGGGTTAAGTTACCTTAGTCGCCTTTTAAGACACCTCGGTAAGAAATAAGAGTGGTCTATTCCACTCAGTTGGATATCACTTGGCGGGTCAACTTACCTTAGTCGCCTTTTAAGACATCTCGGTAAGAAATTAGATGGCCTATTCTACTCAGTCAGATATCGTTTGGCGGGTCAACTTACCTTAGTCGCCTTTTAAGACACCTCGGTATGAAATGAGGATGGTCTATTCTACTCAGTCAGATATCACTTGGCAGGTCAACTTACCTTACTCGCCTTTTAAGACACCTCGGTAAGAAATGAGGGTGGTCTATTCTACTCAGTCAAATATCGCTTGGCGTGTCAACTTACCTTAGTCGCCTTTTATGGCAATTCGGTAAGAAATGGGGGTGGTCTATTCCACCCAGTCGGATACCATACGGCGGCATATTTTTTCTAAAAATATACACGTATAATGCTGAATAATACAAAGGCTCCCTTCACCTGGCATAATAAATCTTTCTGCAATTTAGTCGTAGGATGTTGTTAGAGTTAATTCACATAATAAACATGAAAAATTTCCTCTTGTTTTCTTCATACCTTTCTGTAAATTAACATGTTATAAGTTCCATAGTATGTTAATTCGCTAGAGGAAGGGTTCAAGTGACACATAAAAGACCTTGTGTTTAGAAAGGGTATACAAAAACATAGAAAGGGGTCGGCGCGGTTAACGTTAGGGAGAATAATATTTGTTCAAATGATCATTTTTAGAGTGTCACTACTGGAATCTTTTTTGCCACCAAATTATGTGGTACTAATCCACATACATAAGCCGTTGTGGCCAAACGGTTAATGCATGTAACTCATACAGAAATTTAACGGGTTCAACTCAGTGTGACTTTTGTATAAAAATTGTGCTTAATTGATATTAGCAATTCGTCATGTGCATGACGATAAGCAAATTTAAAAGTAATAAGACAGGTCCGTTGGCGCAGTGGACTGTGACTGACATTCATTTAAATAAATATAAATAAATATATGGGACACTTACACACACGGTCGTCCATCCCCAAAGTAAGTAACTTAATACTTGTGTACAGATATAATTTTAAATACATACTTTAATACAAATACACACCCAGGCTCGAAGAACCAACAAATTGTTTATAGAAAATGTTGGCGGCGGATTCCCTCGTCGGGAATCGAACCCGCGGCCCGCGGAACTGAAGTCAGGGTCTCTACCCACTGCGCCAACGACAGTCGACATACATATATATATAGATATATAGTAGGACAAGTCACCACACGTATCCCAAAATGCCGCCACCAGCAATGATGCACACAAGCAATACACACCACAACTAATACAATCTCTACGATTGTTTCCCGAAACCGAAACATTATCGGGAGGATACGCTCCACAACAAAATTGTAATGCATTACTTGTCTTGCACGTGTAACGTATGAGAATGTTGCTTACTTCATACACTTAGCATTACACACATTTTCTTAACAAACGCGGATTATAGCAAAATAATTCTATTTTAGCTTCTAGACTCAAAGACTGTTTCTTAACTTAACTTTACAAAAGTACTATTACACTCGAAGCAGTATTATTTGCTATGTAAATACCTAGAGATACTCGTAATATGTGAAACAATATTTTTGGCAAAGAACTTATATTGTGAAACTACTCCATAATTCATTGTGTTCCACGTTTTAGTTGATGTTATGAATAACGTTATTTATTGCTCTGTCCTCATTGGCATTATATTATCCTATGTATTATTTATTTTGTTATAGAACCCATTTATATCCTGCTTTGCTGTATACTTTTATGTCCTAGTAAGTCCTAGGTAAATGTCCTGACATCAATTATTTTGATAGCAATGGCACGGATTATATAATAAAATACTTCTATTACTTTTTTATGGAATATAAAAAAAATATATATATGGGACATTTTTCCAGTAAGACAGCCTTTTAGCTATTAAGTCGATCTAAGTTAGATTTCGTCACGCTAGGATTCTGTGAGTAATTAGGTAGTTCTGAGGGGCCTGTAAGCTTTTTAGGCAATCTAAGACTAATATTTTGGCTTTTTAGCCTATCTAAAACTAATTAGATTCGTAAGCTGCTTTTAGGAGCTCATTTAGCAGATCAAGAAGACCTTAATTTTTTTACATATTAATAATAAATAAATAAATATATATATTGGACGGACGACCGTGTGTGTACACACGGTCGTCCGTCCCCAAAGTAAGTAACTTAATACTTGTATTATGAGTGGCGGACAAATGGTAGATATACTACATATATAATTTTAAATACAAATATACACCCAGGCTCGAAGAACCAACATTGTTTATTAAATTTTGACCCTCGTCGGGAATCGAACCCCCCACCCGCGGAGCTGAAGGCATGGTTACTACCCACTACGCCAGCGAGCCAGTCAAAAATACTTTAATAAATTAATCTAACAAATATACGGTTTTTCTCTTTTCGTCTTTTTTTATAGAACTATACATTTTATTACCCACGAGTCGATATTAACAATTTCCTTAACGGTTCATAATGGACTAAGCCATATATTTGTTATCCTAATGGTATATTCATTAAATAATGATCGAAAATTCGTTCTTTATCTTATTCAGATTTTCATATCTCATACAAATAAATTCGTTTTTGAATTTGAAATTTTTTGTTTTTAATAATATTCTAATTTGTAAATTGTAGTACGCATAGAAATTACCTTATTTCTCATTTTCTCTTTATTATTGTTTTTATGGCCCATGTGTGCCCTAATTGGTGACCCCTGAAAAACGTTGTAAAGGTCTCGCGACCTCAACAATAGCCTCCAATTCGTGAGGGCACATTATCTTGCTGGGATGTTTCACGATAATTGGCTTTAATTTTGGGTATTACAAATATTTATTTTAAGATATACATGCTATCTCTGTTTTTATTATCTTCTTCTGTCATTCTGTTATTCTTTCTGTGTTGTAATGTGCCACATAAATAAAGTTATTCCTATTCTTATTCTTACAAACTAACACACCACACATCTGTAGATCTAACATATTATTGAACCCGATATTATATATTACGAGTATTTTGGGATCCCCAAAGGGCCTCCAGTTACATTCCATTACGTAGTCTGATTCGACGTACGTTAACTCGTGTTGTATAATTTCTACGGCCGTAATTTGTGTTCGAATTTCACTCTCCCATTAATTTTGAGGTCGAATTATTTAACGTTAACATTGAAGAATGTTTCATCAAAATTACTAATATGTGATTTTATATAAAATTGTTTTTTATGAAAATTGTACAAAAGAGTTTTAAATATGAATATGGATGGATGTATGACTAGAAAGATACAAAAAAAAAATGAATGGAATAGGTGTAAAGAATAAGAGGAATAATATAAATAAATATATATATCGGACATTTACACACACGGGTATCCGTTCTCAAGGTAAGTATTTTTATACTTGTGTTATTTGTGACAGGCAACTGGTAAATATATAATTTTTACATAAATGCACCGAGAATGGAAGAGCCAACAAATTGTTTATAAAAAATTTTGGCGGCTCCGGGAGCTTAAAGGCAGGGTCAATGCCAACTACGGCAACGGCACTGTCGCCAGTAAGTTAATATAACTTGAGAATACGCACAGTCATATATTGTGGTTGGTAGTTGTATATATCAATGTAATAGTTTTTGTTGTCAAATAAAATAGATTAAGACTGATCTGTCCATGTCAGTTAGTGTCAAGCCACAGGGCTAATAAAGCATCAACGAAGACCTCTTCATGCTTTTATTTTAAACATATTATTGGCGACAAAAATTCTGTGGTTTCAGAATATTAAAAAAAATTGCGATCTTCTATAGATATATATAGAAAATGTAGAATTATTTAAGCACTTCTCCAATACAAATTTCAACAAAGTATCCATCAGGCCTTGCTAATTAAAGCGGCTGCCACTGTCACAGTTGTGTTTCGGTGGTACAAAGGACTGTATCCTTTGTACCACCGAAAATATAAATCTGATAGAATTATATTGATCTGACAATTAAATAACGGTTGCCAGAAAAACTCACATAGTAAAAAAACACAGTGTCTTTGCCAGAAATGACGAAGTCCCAGATTTCTGAACTCGTTCGATTGTGGTATCCGACACAACCCCACGAAATGATAACTAAAGTAGCGGCCTGTTACAATCCCACTGCTGGGAATAGGCCTCCTCTCTCCGTTTCTGGAGAGAAGGGTTGGAGGAGACCTACCACGCTGCTCCAATGCGGATCGGTAGGTTACACATACTAACATAATTCTCTAGAGATATGCAGGTTTCCTCACGATGTTTTCCTTCACCCTAAAAGCGTGTGACAAATTGCAATCATCAATTAGACACATGAGTTTTAATAGAAAAACTCATTGGTGCCTGCCCGGGTTTGAACTCGTGTTCCCCTCGAAAGAGTCGAACGGTCTCACCGCTGGGCTATCACAGCTCGTGAATGATGACTAGTCCCTCAAAACATTAACGCTACACATCACCCTAAGTTGTGACGTGACCTTAAAAACGAATATTGAATTTGGCATTTAAAATTTGTCATTACATAAAAAATGTTCAAAGAGCAGTGACATGTTTAAAACATCGTTTTAAATATTCACAAATAGGCTCGTTGTATTCAATTATACACCGAACAACAGAAGGATTTCGTTCCTACTTAACTATTGTCTGCGAAGTGAATCTGCATGTTTGTTTCCAAAACAACTAAGTACGTAATCTCGACTCCCTTAATTGCCAAAATAACACTAGCTACAGTTTCCGCCAAATTGATTAAACCGCTTCTTGTTGCTAACAATAACAGTGTCTGTTAGGAAAACGATCGGAAACCCGATTATTGAGCCACTATATATGAATATTCAGTGCCCAGATGTTCAAACGCCTCTGCCCGGATATATGTACAAATCGATATGCTGATTTTCTTTCGAAAACCTGTTGATAAGAGACTTTGAAGGTATTATAGTAGTGAAAGATTGCATACTAGGATACTTTCATATTTGTAGCCCATTTATGCTTAAGTAAAATTTATCAATTACAAAATCTATTATAATGAGGAAATGAGAAATAATTTCGATGCGTACTACAATTTATAAAAAAATATATTAGGATAGAGCAGAATTAGTGCAGTTTTAAATCTAAAAACAAAAAAAACAGCTATTTTTCATTTGTGAGATGAGATGTGAAAATCTGAATAATATAAAGAACCAATTTTCGATCATTAGTTATTGAATATACCATACAAATATATGCATTATTCCATTGTGAAGCAAATTGTTAAATATCGACTCGTGGGTAATAAAAATGTGTAGTTCTATAAAAAAAGGCGAAAAGAGAAAAACTGTATTTTTGTTAGATTAATTTATTAAAGTATGTTTGACTGGCTCGTTGGTGCAGGTGGCCGTAGCCCTGCCTTCAGCTCCGCATGTCGCGGGTTCGATTCCCGCCGAAGACCGCCATTTTATATAAACAATGTATTGCGTTCTTTGAGTCTAGGTGTGTATATGAATTTAAATATTTATTTTAAATTATATGTATGTGTATATTTACCAGTTTTCTGTCACCCATGAAACATGCATTAAGTTTAACTTACCAAAGATAATTCTTACCAAGGATACGCGGATTCAAAAAAGAAAAAAGGCAAAATAACATTTAAATTTGGAAAAAAAACTCAGTCTCGTATAAACCTGTTATGAAATCAAAAGTCAGAAAAGAAATAGTGGAAGAAATAGTCATGAACTATAATGTAAAAAACATCATTTCCACCAACATGGAATTGATGTAATTTAGACATCTGTGTGTAAAACGTACTTGAAAGAGATAAATACGAGTTGAAGCATGTTCCTCATTTGCAATCTCCTTGAGCACTCAGAGTTCGTACAAAACAAACCTGAACCGTGTAGTACCGTTCAAAGACTGCGACTGAGCTGTGCTTGTGAACGTAACTTTATGCAAATAGTATCTAAATAGCTAAAGTAGATAGCTACTAAGATGTTGCCTCTAATAAATTTTTTTTTTAAAATTGCGAGTTCTCTGATTATTTGTAGAGATATGTAAGCAATATTTTATTCATTGAATACATCACACTTACCTTATATACATAAGTCCTCTTACTGAGTTGGTTGTCTGAAAATAATCTCTATGTAGCGATAAGACCGCCAAATTGTATGAGCTTATTATTATTTGGATAAACTGCTATGTCTTCCAAAGTAAGTAACTTAATACTTGTGTTATGGATGACAGACAACTGGTAAATATACAATCTTAAATACATATTTGAATACATAAAAACACCTAGAATTGAAGAAAAATTTATATTCAGAAAATTATGGCAGAAATAGCTCTTCAACCTGGAACCCATGATCCATGTAATTAAAGGCTGGGTTACTCCAACATGCGCCAACGAGCCAATGAATTGTTCAAATAAGTAGTAATAAGGTTTTGTTGCTATCCCACTACAGGGCAGAAGCATTCTCAATCCTTAGAGTAAAGATTTGGGCCTTAAACCCACTACGCAACTTAAATGTAAACTGGCAGGCAGAATATAAAACTTAGTTGTAATAAATAACCTTTATGAGTCGTATTGTGGTGTATACAGTTAATTTTAATTAAATTAATGACTAAAAAACAAATAATGTGACGAATCCTGAAATCTCCGAGATCTATTAAATCATTAAACATCAAAATAAGTATGACATTTGTGATGTCACGCTAGAATGTAGGAAAAAAATTGACCTATTGTAAATTTTATTAATTTTTTTAAATTGGAATACAAATGCCGTAGTTGAAATATTCATTTATTTAATTTACTCAATTTAAATTACACGTATTAATATTTCCAAATTTTTCGACTTTTTTTGGCCGCTAAAAAAGTATTTGAACTTTTAGAAATATAAAACAAACAAAAATATACTATATGTTGTGAATACAAACCTTACTTAGTTTAGCCCGTCGATGCTGTTTATTTGGGGATCCTAGGCTAACTACTGCGTTTTTAAATAATTCTCAAATAATCACTTCAAAAATGAAAACCCCGGTCTACTTATTGTAGAGGCATTCTCTTGGAAATGACGGTACGTTACAATATCGCATCAACATGTCTCATTCATCACTTCATTGCGGGCCACAAATACGAGTATTTGTCGAGAGTTAATAATATTGTCGTAAATTTACGCCGTGGCTTACATTCAAATTCAATGTCAAAATATTCTTTATTCTAATAAACTTGTAAACAAGTGCTTCTGAATGCCCAACATTAATGCTGGTTCGTACGCCTCGTTCGGACGAGCGTAAAAAAATACGTCGCGTTAAAATTCCGCAATAGTCGTTATAAGAAGTTTCGTATGGTACATTCAGCTTAACGCCCTAACGACTAAAATGAAACACTGCACGATAAAATACGTCGCGATTTAAATACGCTGTCGTGTGAACCTGGACACCCATTTGTTTCAATTTGACGTAATTTTAACGCACGATAAAAATCCTCTCGTGCGAACGAGAGGTACAGCTGTTCGTACCGAGAAGAGCCAGCAAGAAATTCTGCGTATGCTCTTTTCAAAGTATAATTCTTTTTATAGCTCTAAATTTAAATTACTCTACCCTACCTTAACTAGTACTCTACTCTACCTTTACTACTAACTAAAAACCAAGTGAAACAGCATACTGATAATACCTTGATAATGTAATTTTCTGCTCGATAATAGAACATAATTGGATTTGGTTTATGCGCTTATTTTCCTGGCGAAAGAGTAAGATGCAATTTTCCTTCGGGATTATATAAAAGCCGTGTTTACTTAGGATAATATTTTTTTCTTTCTCAGTAACAAGTTTTTGCTTCCTTCTTAGTTGGCTACTTAGCATCAGGACATTTATTTTGAGTTTTTTTATCAATTGTTTGAATCTATACTTATTATAAAACAAAGTCCCAAAAAGCTGTCTGTCTGTATGTAACCGATTTTCTCAATATCTAATGAACGAATTTTTGTACGTTTTCACCAAAAAATAAGTGCAATACTTCCGGATGGTGTAGGTAAATAGTACATATCGGTATTACGTAAATTGTGTCAAAGAGATCGAGCAGTTGTTAAAAAACTTGCTTGCTGGGAACTTTAGTCGCGTGTGCTGCGAAAACCTTACTAAAGTAATGTACTAGAGAGTTGTAGATCTATTAAGGCGCTGAACAGAGCTGGCGTAAATTCAGATTTCGGCATATAAGCCACGCCCACAATGTCTGCAACGGCGTAGCGACACATTTAATTTTTTAACACCCATTGTAGGTGTACACTATTTTTTCCCAAACTTTTTTTGTACAATTTATTTAAAAAACTTATGTCTAATTAATCTTATAAAACTAAGTATGCTGAAACTATAACTAAACACCTAAAAAAAGACATATTATCAACAAGGAATAGCCACAAAAGGCGGCAGCTAGCGACACACGTCCGTATAGCAGCGCGCCTCAGCGATCACTGTCTATATTCGTAGATGTAAAAGAGAAGCGAGACGATGACTCGTTTCAGTTTTGCTATTTTCTAAAAAATATTTAATTTGAATGAAATATCTTAATTAATTCAAAATTTAAATCTTACATTCTCTTTATATTATAATGATTTATTAGTCTTATTAATTTTACCAATTTTTGTTGATAAATATTAGAGATATTTACGATCAAAGTAAAAATCAGAGGTCTATTTACCAATTTTTTTTATCGAAAAAAAGTATCGTAATCATGTTTTGAAATCTTACATTCTCTCTGAGATATGATGTATATTAACATATATTTTTCTTTTAATCGTCATCCCTATAGCTTTTGTTAAAAACGTGTTTAAAGTCAGCCTATTTGGCTCTGTTCAGCGCCTTAAGATACTACAAAAAAGTCCGCTATAGATTATTTCTATCTTTTACGGTTAACTAACAATAACTACTTTTATGTTCAAAATTTTTTTGTGACAACTGATTTTGACGTGGGCAAAGCCGCTGACTTAGCTGGTGATATTATAAATATAAATGTATGAAACAATTACATACACAGTCGTTCCCATAGTAACTTACAGACAACTAATAAATATATTCATATATAATTTTAATTTCATATTTAAATACACCCAGACTCGAAGAACCAACAAATTGCATTTTAAAAAATGTTGGCCCTCCGTGGGAATCGAACCCGCGACCACCGAAACTGAAGGCAGGGTCATAATGACCTGTCTTCAGTTTCGGCGGTCGCCGTTATAATGAATACTTCGCAAAAACTATTGTGTATTAAGTACGTTTATTTCTAGTTTTTTATAAATTGTTTGTATTATATATATTGTTTTTTTTTAACTTCTGAACTCGCAAAAAAGCAACTTCTCAAAAGAAGTGAAAGAAAACATCGTGATGACACCTGCATATTTACGGAGAATTTTTGGAATATGCATAACCTACCCAACCGCATTGAAGCAGCGTGCCAGTTCTTAGGTCCAATCCTTCTGTCAAAAAATGGAGATAGGAGGCCTATGCCCAGCAGTGGGAAAGCAGTGCAGCATTTCTCACATTGTAGGAATTTAAGTGAGAAAAACTTTGTGACACCGATTTCCAAACCGAACGTTAGTTTGCAATACGTTCATTAGAAGTGTTAATACACGAAATCATTTTATTAAATGTTTTATAAAGCAGAATCCCATGGAGCGTAAAGTACAAGCGACAACAAGCGTATTGTGTAGCCTGTCTGCTTCGACGACTTTACTAAATTGCACCGTTTACAATAGCAGCGACTTGGAAGAATTTAACCCGATCTTATTTGTTATCCTCTATTGTGCCCAGCGTCTCTAAAGTTGTACGATTTAAAATATTATTCCGTTTCGAAGTTTTTACAGTGGTGTGCCCTAATACATCAATCTTATGTGACAAAATAGATGATATTCCCTCAAAAAAATTTCCGCTTGTCATGAAATACAAATTTATTGATGCCTAAAATCAATGTGAGTTTTAGTTTTATGCGAGGAAATTATGCGTATTCATTATTTACATTAATAAAATAATTAGTCTCCATATGCAGACTTACATTGCGGTGCATTAAATATCAAATAAATAAAAAAGGTTTGTAAAATTAGGTACTTCAAATAAGGTAAACTATAGTCATACTAACTAGAGGTGTAAGAGTAACGATAAAAAGCGTACCCGTATGTGTTCGTTACTACAACAAGTAGTACTCTTTACTATCGTATCGGGTACTTTATTAGTTATTTTTGATTCGTGCTACCATAACATTAAAGTAACGTCTCGAGTCGTATTCCCGTATGGTATGATATCGGCGCGACATATAACTTACTTACTTGCATACTTAGCTGCGTAAGGCGAATTTTTTCATTTTTTTTGTACAAGATCTTGATTTAATAAAAAAAAGTTAGAATTGTAGAATAATTAAAAGTACAAGTAAATTGTAGGCGGAATCTACTGGATTTTGAAATGGATTTATTATTTTAACTGTTAGATTAAAATAGATATTGTTCGCTTAGAATGAACTTTAACATAAAATATGATAAAAAAAATATTTTAAAGAAGATTTCAAATAATTTAAAAATATTTATTTTAAGGGGCTTAATAAACATAAACAATAAAAAAAAACAAACATTGTTCTTCGTAAGGTTTATTTAAATTCACCGACAGCACACATTCAAACCACATATTAGGTATTATGTACTTACTAATACGTACCGATACGAAAGATGCGACTAACGAGTAACGAATAGCAATCGTGAGTAACGATTCGGTACTCGGTACTAGTTGGCGCACCCGTTACTCAGTACCGAATCATACGGTTTGCTTACGGCTTTAATACTAACTAATCTATACTTATTATAAAACAAAGTCCAAAAAAGCTGTTTATCTGTATGTAATCGATTTTCTCAAAATCTACTGAACGATCTTTTGTTCGGTTTTCACAAAAAAATAGTGCAATAATTCCGGATAGTTTAGATAAATAGTACATATCGGTTTTATGTAAATTTTGTTAAAGAGATGGTGCAGTTGTTAAAAAACTTTCTCGCTGGGAGCTGTATTCGCGTGCGCTGCGTAAAGCAGCAGAGATACGCTAAAGTAATGCAGTAGAGAATTGTAGATCTATAAGAATACTACAAAAAAGTCCAGGATAGCATATCTCTATCTCTTATGGTTAACTCACAATAGCACAGCTAGTATAATATAAAATTATAGAAAATAATATGAAAATACTTAGCAAGCTAAAGTTGTAATTACGCATACGTATTCCTGAAACGATATTCATGCCGTGTGGTATCCGGCTGCGTAGAACAGTCTACCCTCATTTCTTAACGAGGTCTCGTAATAGGCAACTAAGGGAAGTCGACCCGCCGTGTGGTATCCGGTTGAGCAGAATAGACCATCTTCTGTCTTACCGAGGTGTCGCAAAATACGACTAAGTTTAGTTGACGTTAGGTCGTAAATTACGTAGCCAAGTCATATGACAACATGTTCCTAACATATTGTGCCGACCCCACTTAGAGTGGGAAAAGGGCAGGAGGATGATAATGATGATTCCTGAAATGATATTCATTGCATAATAAATATTAAAAAGGCTCAATCGTTTTTTAATACTATCTCTCTCTCCATATAGACCATGGCTGGTCCTCTGGGGAGCAGAAGACCGCTACCCTCCAGATGTAAGAAATATAACACTATAGTTACCATCGTATTGTTATTAAAAATTATTTTATATTACTTGCCGTGTATATATGTGAAGGTGGAATCTTGTAAGTTAAATTTAACCCACTTCCCGATGTCCGATTTAGCTTGTCCAGTCTGGATGTCAAAACATGTTTATGATGAGCTTGATGTGATGCAGGATTGGCTCCAAACTAGGGAACTCCTCACCCGTTAACGTTAGGGACATGAAATTTTGCTAAAAGCAGTTTGTAAGATTTGTTAACTTTACTTGTATTAATCTATTCGATACATAACTTAAGTTACGATATAGTCATTTTCCTTTTAGACGCAGTTTATGACATGAATTGAAGAACACGCCTAACTTGATTACAACTTCATTCAATTCAGAGAGGTCTTGTTTCTTTAACTTCATTTGCGTTGACAATAGTTTTGTCTTTTCTTTGTGAATTTAGTTTAATAGAAAAAGAAACACCCATAGGGGTTTTGTTTGTATGAATGCTTAGTTTGGCTACTATTTTTTATCAACTTATAACGATTAAAGTGGAATTTATTGTAATTAACACCCAATGAGTGGGAAGAAGTATGTTGTGCTAGCCAAATGGCGTTACCGTGCAAAACTCTCCAGGGGGACACGGGTTCAAACCCGGGGCGGACACTAATAAGTTTTTCTGTTAAAACTTATCATTTTTGTATGACAATTGATATTTGCAATTTAGCACACCCTTTTCGGTGAAGAAAATCATCGTGAGTAAACCTCTAATATATCTGAGGGTGTGCCTGGGATATATATAACCTACCAATCCGCATTGAAGCAACGTGGCGGATCTAACCTCCAATCCTACTCTCCAAGAAGTAAACTCTTCAAAAGAAGAGAGAAGACCTATACCTATTAGTGGGAACAATAACTTTTTTCGCTGTCATCTTACCTGAATTAATAATTCATTATATTTAATTAATTGATAGACCTAAAAGGGTAACCACGTTTTTGTTTTTAATATACTTTTACAATTTCGTTATAGTTGTAACTTGTAATTTTATTTATATGTATAGATAATTTCATACATATTGTTGTGCCGATGATTAGCCTCTTGGCGCAGTGGGTGATAACCCTGCCTTCAGCCCCGCGGGTCGCAGGTTCGATTCCCGCCGAGGGCCAACATTTTCTACAAACAATTTGTTGGTTCTTCGAGCCTGTCTGTGTATTTGTATTTAAGTTATTTAAGCATGTATTTAAAATTATATATGTAGTTATCTTCCAGTTGTCAGTCACCCACAACACATAACCATTAAGTTACTTACCTTGGGGACGGACGACCGTGTGTTTAAGTGTCCCATATATTTATTATTATTATTATTCTTCGACGTTTATGTCGAAGTCAATGGTATGTAACTTTAAATAGTTGTGCTTTGTATATAAAATAAAAAAAAATCCAAAAATTTAGTTTTTAATGGTACAGTATATATAAATCCTCCCGCCCTTATCTAAGTGGGGTCGGCACAACACGTTAACATGTTGTCACATGATTTGGCTACGTATTTTACGACCGCCTGCCTGACGTCAACTTGCCTTAGTCGTACTTTACGTCCCCTCGGCCAGAGAGAGGGTGGTCTATTCTACTCTACCGGATACCACACGGTGGGTCAACTTACCTTAGTCGCCTTTTACGAAACCTCGGTAAGGAATGAGGATGGTCTATTCTACTCAGCCGGATACCACACGGCGGGTCGACTTACTTTAGTCGCCTTTTACGACACCTCGATAAGAAATGAGGGTGGTCTATTCTACTTAGCCGTATACCACACGGCGGTTTTAGTGGTACAGTGTGCAGTTTAAAAATACTTTCTAAATAGCAATAGCATTATCGTACACACCATAAAAAAGAGGAAAACGGTTTTCCAATAAACTGGATGCACTATAGAACATAAACTTAAATCTAATGAGGGTAGACGGTATATTAGTATAACGTAACTCAATAAAGTGATGGCGCGAGACACTTCCGCAGTTTCCATTACGTTAAAATACTTCGACCTCTTTGTTAATGCTATTTCCCGCCAGTTCAACCTTAATTTAACAAAGGCACTATATTTACAACCTGCAGACTTCAGAACTTTGACAATAAAAAGTATTGTATATATTCTTTCAGCATCGTATGAGGCAGAAAATTTAGTTGCGTCAATATAAAAAAATAAAGATTCACTCTAAAGCTTTTCTCCTTTTTATAAAAAATAATTAAGCTAATTTTTTGAATTTTTGATAGCCCAGTGATGAGACCGTGCGGAAAGAAGAGTCTTTCCGTCTCACCACTGGAGAGTTGAAAGAGTTCAAGGGGAACACGAGTTCAAACTCGGGCAGGCACCAATGAGTTTTTCTAGTAAAACTCATGTGTCTAATTGATAATTGCAATTTATCACACGCTTTTCGGTGAAGGAAAACATCGTGAGGAAACCTGCATATCTATAGAGAATTCTGGAGATATGTGTAACCTACCAATCCGCATTGGAGCAGCGTGGTAGGTCTTAGCTCCGACCCTTCTCTCCAGAAACGGAGAGAAGAGGCCTATTCCCAGCAGTGGGATTGTAACAGGCCGCTTCTTTACTTTTTTTTTTAATGGAATTACTTTTCACACTCAACCTCAGAATCAATAGCTGATTACTTAAAATAAATTATTCATAATTTTTTTTTATATTACTTATTTATCTAAATTTGTATTATTTTTATGTGTGTTTATTTTTTTAATTAAATACAACCTTAGCTTATCAAACTCCCTGAGGTTCTCTCTATTCATTATTTAATAGCTATTTATCTTTGTCAAATCTGTATAATATCTTGGAAAATATAATATATCTATTAATATTTGGATTAGCTAGACTGCTACATCAATAAAATATTATTAAGCGAGTATTAAAAAAAACTTACTACTTTATCTATACTAATCACGTAAGGGCGAACTTGTATAGTTCTAAAACTTCCCATATAACACAAATCTTATGTAAACATTATTTTGCGCTGGCCGGTGACTATGTAAAAGCTTACGGCATAAAAGTTCCTTGGTAAAAGCATACTTTACCTCACAATATTAGTACATAGTATACGAACCTTTTTTGCCATTTGCTCGCCTGTCTAGCGGTAGTGGTTCCATTATGTTTAACAAGACTTGTTTAACCATTTTTAAAAAGGTTGTAAAATTAACGAATGAATAGAATTTTACAAGAACGAATAATGGAAAAATTACTTTACGAACTTAATTGTCATATTCCTTCACTTAACTGTTATTACTTTTGCCATCATCATCATTCTCCTGCCCTTATCCCACTCTAAGTGGGGTCGGCACAACATGTTACAAACATGTTGTCACATGATTCGTCTGCGTATTTTACGACCGGCCGCCTGCCTGACTTCAACTTACCTTAGTCGCCTTTTACGACACCTCGGTAAGAAATGAGGGCGGTCTATTCTATGCAGCCGGATACCACACAGCACATATCTCAGTCGCCTCTAACGATACCTCGGTAAGAAAGGAGGGTGGTCTATTCTATTCTGCAGGATACCACACGCTGTATGGTAATATTACCATACGCCGTTGTTGTTACTTTTACCATATAACAAAATTTACTAAGGAAATTTAATCGCTTGATAATTCAAATGTCTTGATAACGCGGGTAGGTGTGACAGCATAAAGTCGCAAATTTTTAGCTCTGTATATAAAATTGAATTTTTGTGATATTTAAATAAAATTTTAAAGTTATGTACCTGTGATCTCTTATACCTGCTAGCTACTTTAAAGTTATTTGTGCAGTGAACACTAATAATTCCTTAACCATATTATTTTAGTTAATGATTTTATAACCTCAAATTGTGACACATTTTACATTTTTGTAACACTATAAACACTTGTTATGGAATCCATTAAGACCACACTGGCTGACCTGACTGAACATTTTAACACCCAGATGAACGAATTCCAAAGGGAATTAAGGAATGTTGCTCCAGCTACCAGCCCAACCTCGAACATTCACTCGCAGTTTGCTTCATTCCGAGCATTTGTTCTTACTGCCTTAGAAAGTATACAATTACAAGTCACACTACTTTCAAGACAGTGTGATGATTTGGAAATGCGCTCAAGAAAGAAGATACTTTTAGTCCATGGTGTTGCTGAGGTTGATAAAGAGGATATTGGTGCCTCCGTGTCCAAGATATTATGTGACCATCTAAAGTTACCACAGATTACTTGTGACTCATTCAGTCGTTGCCATCGGCTGGGGCATTCTACTTCTGACAAGCCACGTGCAGTTCTTTTAAAATTTAAAGATGGTATTTTAAAAGACAAAGTCTGGTCCGCTAAAACTGGCCTAAAGGGAACAGGAATAACTGTAGCGGAGTTCCTGACGAAAGCTCGCTATAAGACATTTCTAGAAGCCCGACAGCGTTTTGGTATAGCAAAGTGCTGGACCAGGGACGGCATGATAATGGTGCTGGGCGCTGACGGGGTGCGGCATCGAATTACAACCATGGCCGAACTAAGCGACATATCTGTCGAGATACGGAACGCTGCTGTTCCGTCAGTAGCGCCAACCAAAGTTGTAGAAGTTGTTAAGAACACTAAGGCTATCATCCCCAGATCTAAAAGATTTGTGAGAAAATAAGTTATTTTCTGCATACATTTTTAATTTTTAAGTATTTTTTTTTTTTCTCCTTTTTCTGAACATTTAAGACAAGTATTATGTCACTAATTATTACGTAACACTCCTTTTCTGAACATTTAAGACAAGTATTATGTCACTAATTATTACGTAACACTTTGTTTCTTTTATTTTTCTTTTAAATTTTCGTGTTACTTACGTATTAACTTTCTTTGTTTACATAATATGTGTACCATTAGATAATTTATTTATTTTGACAGATGATAACTGACAATTGACAAGTGATCATTCTTATAGTTCGTTCGGTAACAGTCGTGTAAACGTATAGAAGAATGAAGCTGCACAGCTCAAAATTGTATTTATTTATGTTGATAATTTTAAGTCTGTGGTAATGTTTTTTTTCTCTTAAATTTTTTGATTTTATATATTTTTATTCTTTTACCTAATATAATGTCGCATATATCTTTTGTAGCTGGCGGGTTAAGGAGTAGCTGAGTTTTTTTATTAATTATTTGAATAGTACATATTTAGTTTTGTTAAGTTTTTATATATTTATATATATATATATTTGTATATTTATTTTTTATATTAATTCATGTCATCTAATATTAGCAGCAGTAGTAATTATTTATCTCTGACTTCTTGTGATGAATTGTCTAGTGATGATAGTTTTCACAGTACATCAACTTTCATTCCACTTAATATCGCCCTTGGTTCTTGTTTCTCAGACTCCCTGAAAAATTTTAATATCGTTCACATAAATGCTCAAAGTATTCCGGCTCACTATCCAGATTTGCTTGCTTCGTTTGAGTCTCGTAATATACATGCAATTTTAATTTCAGAATCGTGGCTGAAACCTTGTTTGCCTTCTACTTCTTATTCTTTACCTGGATTTCGGCTTATTCGTAACGACCGCATTGGCAGAGGTGGTGGTGGTGTAGCAATCTATCTCCGTTCGTATATCCCTTTTACGCTTGTTAGCTCATCACCACAACCTCCTCCAATTGATGCAGCCGAGCATCTACTTATTGAAGTAACACTCTCCTACTCCAAAATTTTACTTGGTGTTTTTTACTGTCCTCCTTCAACTTCAAACTATTTTCAGTCACTCGAAAATTTATTAGAAAGTTTGGTTGCCCAGTACAGCCATTCTATTATTATGGGGGATTTCAATACTTGCTTGATTAAAGACGATTATCGTAGCAAAAAATTAGTAAGAATAGCTGAATCTTGTAATTTGAATATTATTCCCTTACAGGCGACACACCTTCTTCCTGGCTGTACTCCCTCTCTTCTAGATCTTATTATGGTATCTTCTCCTGACCTTGTCAAAAAGCATGGTCAGTTTCCTGCTGACGCATTTTCCTATCATGATCTGATTTATCTCTCTTATAAAATCCGACCCCCTAAGGCAAATTCGAGAATACTTCTGCAACGTAATTTTGGAGGAATGGATAATATTAATCTTTGTGAAGATGCGCGAAAACTAGACTGGTGTGATGTTCTTAACGCTAACACAGTAGATCAGAAAGTTGAGATCTTTAATCGCCTGTTAACTCAATTATACGACGTCCATGCACCTATAAAACCTATTAAGTTGAAACATTTACCTGCGCCATGGTTGTCTGAAGAGATCAAACAGTTGATGGAGTTAAAAAATAAAGCTAAATACAAACTTAAATTGAATCCCACCGACTCCAATCTTATTAAATATCACAAGGCTCGT
Organism: Morpho deidamia; assembly: GCA_947086505.1. Lineage (NCBI taxonomy): Eukaryota > Metazoa > Arthropoda > Insecta > Lepidoptera > Nymphalidae > Morpho > Morpho deidamia. The sequence goes on along the minus strand of CAMTZC010000007.1, from coordinate 7,088,204 downwards.
AATCGCTGCAACACATCGTGTAGAGATGCACAAAGACGCCACATTCATAAGTCAGTTCAGAGCGGTGATGTAGCTAAAACCTGGAAATTTCTTGAGACGCTTGGAGTTGGTAAAACTACTAATAAAACTTCTGCAAATATTGACATTGAACTCCTTAACAAACATTTTCGTAGTTCTGGTACAATTGATAGTCTCAATAAAGAACACACACTTAATATTCTTTCGTCATTACCAACTCTTGACTTCTTACCGTTTACTTTCAAGCCTTTCACTGTTTGTGGTGTTAAGAAGAACGTATTGTCCATCTCTTCGAATGCTGTTGGTGCCGATAGCATTAGCCGAAAAATGATTGTCCCTATCCTCGATATAGTCTCACCTATATTAGTCCATATCCTTAATCATTCTATCCAAACTTGTAAATTTCCTGATGCCTGGAAGAGTGCACAAATTATTCCTATCCCAAAAAAGAACAACCCATGTGTCTCTTCTGATTTTCGCCCTATTTCCATTCTACCTTTCCTTTCAAAACTTCTCGAAAAGTTAGTATACCAACAACTTAGCCATTTCCTTAGTGATCACTTCCTTCTTAGTCCGTTTCAATCCGGCTTTCGTCCTGGACATAGTACGGTCACAGCGCTTATCAAAGTCACTGACGACATTCGTTGGGCTATGGATAATAAACAGCTTACATTACTGACGTTGCTAGATTTTAGCAACGCCTTTAATACCGTAGATTATGATATACTGCTAAGTCTGTTACGTTCCATTAACATATCTCCATCAGTGATAGACTGGTTTCGAAGTTACCTCAGTGGCCGACGACAGCGCGTTCGATCTGATGAAATATTCTCATCATGGTGTGACGTGACCACTGGAGTACCTCAAGGCGGAGTGCTGTCCCCGTTGCTGTTTGCTATTTTCATGAATTCCATAACTCCCAAAATTTCTTCTCTCTACCATATGTATGCAGACGATCTCCAAATTTATTGCCCCTCGATGCCGGACAATCTTGAAAATGCAGTATCCAAAGTAAATACCGATCTAGCTGCGATTTCAGAATGGAGTAAGTATTACGGTCTCAATATTAATCCTGCAAAATCACAGGCTATTCTCATTGGTAGTCGTAATATGATAAAGAAGGTTGACTGGTTAAAACTTTCTCCTGTAGTATATAACGGTGCTATAATACCGTACTGTAAATCAGTTAAAAATCTTGGTTTGCATCTTGATGAGACACTATCTTGGGGCCAACATATAAAGGAAGTGGGTCGTAAAATCTGTGCAGCTTTGAGCTCCTTGCGACGGTTGCGCTATCTTCTTCCAATTCCTACCAAAATTATGTTAGCACATTCTCTTCTTCTTTCTATTCTCGATTACGCCGATGCAAGCTATCTCAACCTTACTGATGACCAACTTAACAAGCTTGAGCGTCTCCAAAATCTCGCTATTCGATTTATATTTGGCGTACGCAAATATGATCACATATCACAGTTTCGACATCAGCTCAAGTGGCTCCCTATTCGATGTCGCCGGAATCTCCACTTACTTTCTATTCTGTACTGTGTGCTATTTCACGCTAATACTCCTTCGTACTTAAAAGAAAAATTTGAATTTCTTGGCAAGCATTCTAAAGTTCTCCGTTCACCGTACAAGTTAATGCTTAGAATGCCTAGGCATAAAACTATATTTTTTAGTAAATCTTTCGCCGTACAGGCAGTTAGATTATGGAATGCATTGCCATTAAATGTACAAGAGTCCAAGTCATTAGAAATTTTCAAAAATTCTGTAAAACAATATTATCTATCTAATAACAATTAAGATGACTATTATTATTAAGATAATTGTTGTGTATTTATTGTATATTATTTAATAGTTTATAGATTTCATATTTATCATTTTTATATATTTTTATGATGTGTAGATGTCATCTATGTATTGGTTTGTATTATTAGTATGTATTTACCCATAAAATAGTGCACCACCCGCACATATTTCAGTTCTCCTTAACCCTAAGGTAGTCTGGAAGAAATCGCTACTAAGCGATAAGACCGCCTTTTGTACGTTACAGTTTGTTTTCTTTTATTGCTGTTTTTTTTTCCTTTCCTGTATGTTTTCTCTGTGGTGTACAATAAAGTGTATAAATAAAATAAATAAATAAATGTGACTTAAATATCAGTGTAGTGTATGTGATCACTTGTATTTATATAGACTTGTTTTTTTATGAATATAGCACAGGCTCAAACACGCATTAAAAGTAACAACATGTTACTACACATCCACTCTTACTAGGGCTCTCGTATTGCGTTGCGGCTGATGTGGTGCGCTTGAGACGGTGTAATGTGTAGTGTAAACTTTGTATTAGTGTGAGTGTAATTATATTACCGATGGGCGTTAGGGTCTTAAGGTGTTGGAATGGCGACCCCGTACCGGAAAACGCAGTGTTGATAGATAGACCTTCTACGAGGTGGGTTGAGGACCTCAAAAAGGACGCGGGCAACTAGATATGGGGTGAAGATCCCATGAAGATACCTATGTTCAACAGTGGACGTCCATTGGTTGACGAAAAAGAAGAAGAATTACATTCATATTGTATATACAAGATATGATACAATGAGGATACTATCAACAGGTATGGATATAGTAGATTTTAAACTTTCGCGATTCATACTTATTAATATGTAAGAATACGGGTCACATCGCGCCAAAATCGAGTTACCTTTTTATAAGGTTCGACGTTTTTGCAGAGTTGCATCCGCCGTGGTCACGAACTAACTGGCTGAACGAACTGATCGAACTGACTGAGTCGCGTTGTGACACGTTTTTTTATAAAACACACACACACACACACAGTGCCAATAATTAAGATTACACAATTCCCTACCAAAAAAGAAGCAACAAAACTATATTTTACCTTACATAAAGTTCTACAAATAAAGAACAAGGGTAAACATGAACATGCATGAAGCGTTGAATAAACTGTTGCGGCCGCACAGAATATTTTTTAACCAGCCTCTACAAACACCGGTTATTTTGTGTGTCAAACGGGACCCTCCTGTTATAATTAACATGGTTTTTAACACGGCTGTTCGTTTTTACCTCGACATTTGAATAATAAAGCAAAATTATTATTCATAATATTAACTAGTTAAAAATGCATAATGCTAATGGCAAATTAATTAAGTTAAAGACGACAATATTTTACCAAAATAGTGTCTATGACAACAATTGGTTGGTAATTTTTTTTCGTTTCGTTTTTTTTTTAATTAAAAAAAATCTATGCGACATGAATTGTTATATTTGTGTTCTTAACATCAAAAGTTGAAAAAAAATCTGTGAACCATAACTGAGGCTATATTACCTCGACTATAATAAAAATTAAATTGATTTTCGAAACGTGTAATTTGAATTGATAGGTGCTACGGTGGAACATAAAAATAATAAATATGTCATGCCCTCAGGCTCACAAAACTGATATACGAGTATATACTATACCTTTAATAGTACCATAGTCGCTAATTATGTCTGTAGATTCACAAGTCACACTGTTGAATTCTTATCTTGGCATAACCGCTTTTGATTATATTTTGGACACCTCTGCAAAAAGCCTAAGAGCAACAGGAATTAATAAAATAACAATAGAACACTAATAAATGCTACGAGTTCCAGTTTGATACACGTATCCGAAGGGTAAAACGGTTGACTTGAAATTTTTTACTATATAACTCTGTTGGGATGATGCGTCGCTTCACCATTTTGTCGTGAAGGCGATGCTTCACTTACGGGGCGAAACAATTTTTGAGATTGTGGTAGTAACTGTGTGCAGCGCTTTTGTATTGTTGTGTTATTGGCGGTGGGTAGTGCATGAGTTTTTACGAATTCTGTATGTATCAGGTATGAGAACGGATAGTACACTCTACAATGAGCATTACATATATTTTCTTGTATCGCCGATTATAGCATAAAAATATTTTCATTACTTTTGTATTATGGACCTCCGCTAAGTAACGCCTAATTCAATAAATTACTATATTTGCTATTAAAATTTTGCATACCATATAAGAAGCTCTAGTGAAATTCATAAACCAATTTCTGAAGGGTACATACAACAGCTGCATCAGTAAATATATTTAGATAACAAAAATAAATTAAATGTCACTTGCAAAACTAGTAGAAAATTTGCCTAATATATTTTACCTATTACCAATAAGATATCAGATTCCAATATCAGATTATACATTGTAATACACCTGACAAAAGTTGTTATCAAATAAAGTCTGTTACGAGTATATTTGCAATTGTTATACTACGAATTTGCCAATATCGAGCAATCGACTTTTAATCTATTCGTTATTAGTAATATTAAACTATAATAATAGTTAATATCCTTTTTCTGAATCTTGTTCTGAAAGGATTTCTTTCACACTGTAAACAAATTTGGAGTTAGGTGCTCAAACTGAAAACTTGGTATGAAGAAAGGAGGTTATATCAGAATAGAATAATGACAGGTCGCAAAGCGCATTATGAATTTTCAATATCAATTAGATACATTTTGTACAAAGAAAATTTCAATACTGACTATATAATTAGTATGTCGTTATTTATATAACTAAGACTCTCATATTTGCTCTCCTTTTAGCTTACCTCAGTAAACTATATTTTAGTCAACCACCTTCAATACTTTTCAGCTCCAATAGTTAGCCGAACTATTTAATGATAATTTTTGAATGATGAAAGAATACAGATATAATTAAAGCAGTATTAGTACATATCGATCATGGGCATCAATAGTGAAACAACTCAAAAAAACACGTGTTTTGCACGAAGAATAGATGTGAATGTTAAAATACACATTCTTTTCAGTAGCAATACCAGCAGAAATCATAATTCAATATGAGGTCGTTCGCAAAATAAACTAAAGCATTTTTTATTCCGTAGCAATGAAACTTTAAACCCATTTATCTTTAAACATGATTTTTTTGAGTTGTGCCACTTTTGCAGGCCATGAGCGATACATGAGTAGTAAGGAGGTTTCTCTGTCTAATCGAACTAACGAGAGTTTGGTTTTTTCTCCGCTTCCTGTGCCATTTAATTCATATACGTTTTTGATATCTTTTTTTTTTAATATTCTCAATATATTTGTATGTAAATATATATGCGAAAATTAATAATACTCTATCTCCATGTTCAGAAACGTTGCCTCTACATAAAAAAGAGATACGAAACTCCGATTTTGTAATAACATTGAAATAACGAATCATACAAATAGCGTTACAGGCAACATGAAAATTTTAATAAGGTGATTTGAGGTGAGGTGATTTCAACGTGTTATGAAACGATTCAAAATGAAAGACGATAACTTTTCTCTTTTATGGTACCTCAAGATGGTGGCAGTCAGCAATAATATTGCACAGGGAATAGCTTATATGCCCGATTCGGCGTTTTGTGATCTAATTCGTTAAAATATATTGCCTTTACAATATTGTCAACAAATACAATATATTATGAGGTAATAACATGCTCTGTTAATAATAACTTAATGTTTGCCGATTAGTTTGTTGATGAAGTTTTATTTTATATTTTATAAATTTTAGTGTATCCATCACTGGAACAATAGTTAAGAAATTTAGTGCAATTGAAGTTTAAATGTGAACCCTGCATGTAAGTTTCCATTAATATATAAGGATATTAATCTCACAGGTCTCAGTTTTGTGACGGTGGTCGGTCGAGATTCCTCGCCACCTTTCCGACGGTATTATGCCGACTAGTCACAGTCTTACCACCAGCCCTCTGCTACGCGTCGCCCTAAGCCGTGATCCAGCCTCATAAGAGGCACCCTTAGGACGACGTTGCCCTCAGTAGAGCTTCTGAACTCTACTCTCCGCATCACGCAACTACGACGATGCTTCTGCGTTTGCCCGTTCAGCCTGGAAACGCTGTAAATGCCGTTAGGCCAAACAGAATATAGCCAGTGCTAAAAAAATATATGAATATACATGATTTTTTAAATTTAAACTATCGTATATTCATAGTTTATATACAGAAACCGGCTATTCTCACGTCTTATTCTATTGTGTTATTAATGAGCCCTTTACACGATGTTATCGTGGTGGGTATAGCACGCGTAGTATTAAAGTGACCCAATTAAAAAAATTGCTATATTGCAAAAAAGCGTTGCATAATGCCTACAAAACTCGTGATTAAAGAGACCTACCCGCCCGGTGACGCTGTAAAAGCCGTTAGGCAGCATACAATCAGTTCGAAAAAAATAATATAGAGACCTATAACTTGGAATAGCAAAAAAACACTAGCTTTTTTAGTAGTTCGTAGCGTGATGTCATAAATGGTATTGCAATAGGATTTCAATATATCTATTTCAAGTAAAGCTTATTTTAAATTCGGTCACATTACGGCTGCAAGAGAAAGTTTGCAAAAATATATATACAATTATACTCGTATTAACTGAGAAAAGAAGGCAATCCCTTTATGAGATTTCCGTAAAGGTGCGGCGCAGCTTCTTAGCAAGTAATATACGATATTGCCTCAGGTCATACGCTCGATATTATGCGGGATGCACTCGCGCGAACAGAATGTCAATATACCGCTATCGCATTGAGAGTGAACGATCTTGTTAACTTCTCAGATACTTACTGTATATGTATAATGTGAAAATTGAAAACCATCATTTTCCAGCCCTTATCCCACTCTGTGCGATATGTTTGCATGTGTAAACACGTTGTCACATAATGTGTCTACCGCCTACCTGACGTCAAAATACCTTAGTCGCCTATTAGGACACCTCGGTGAGGGTAGTCTATTCTACACAGCCAATTACAATAAGGGGAATGTAAAAATTTAACTTTGGATCTTAATATTTTATACATTCGATTGACGGTCGATTCTAAAAATTTTGTACGCCGATCGCTACAATCAGATATTTGCTTCAATGTAACAGAGGTCGCTAACGTTCGCCACTTGGAATCAAATATCCTACTATCCCTCAGCTGAACAAAGGGCTCTCCTTTGAGTAAGAAGGTTTAGAGCTGCACCAATGGGGATAGCTAAGTTACAAATATCCCAGGAATTCTTCTAAGATATACAGTTTTCCTCGCGAGTTCCCTTACATAAAAACATGTAATAAATTGTCTCAAAAACTCATAGATGCCTGCCCAGGGCTCAAATCCGTAATCTTCTAGAAAAAAAAACAAAATCTCGCCAAACTTTCGCATTTATAATATTAGCATGGATTTCCATGTGTTTACTGCGATATATGTAGTGTATTAAATCTTTAATATTGACAAAGCAAATATATTTACCTGTAATCATTGGCTTACGATATTTACCTTAATTAAAATAGATAATAACGTTTGCCTTCCGTTAATTACGTCTACATATTACCTTGTATTTATATATCATACTCGATAACGGTGGATTCTATGCTTTGTAAGTATAATTATCACAAAGTTATATGTAGGTATAGACACTTTTTCCGATGTTTATAATTAATATTTATTTTAAAGATGGTTATCTTTTTTTTTTACTCTTTTGTCATTGATAGACATAGGTTTCTTTTAAGTCCTTAAAAAATCCACGTGATCTTGTAACGCCTATTAATATCTATTATTTGGAAAATAACCTTTGAGACTATCAAAACTAAATTATTGCAAGCAGCAAATTTATCATTTAGTGACAATTAGCACGCATAAATCCATATATATACCTAGCTTTACTCAAACTACTTAATAAAAATAAGATAATTATAATAAGATATTGGATTATTAAAATAAGTATTACATTATTTAGTTATATTATTTAAATTGATGACGTCAATGTCAATGTGACGTCATGCTTGCATTCTTGCTTGCAGCGGCGTTGTTACACTAGGTATTATTAAATAACTTTAATATATTTGGTAGCAAGTAATGTAATTTTATATAATCCATAATAAAATTAAGCGAATCCTACAAGTATCAAGTACGAAGACGTATATAACATTCTACATTTAGCATTACACATATATTTTCTATTTGCTTTAACGCGGATTATAGTAAACTTCAACCCCGTTGTGCGTTGGTTTCTTTTTATTGAATATAGAAAGATATCTAAATATCACTTTTATAGTCGATTATCAATCCATTAGGCGAGGTTTTCTCGTGCACTTAATTGAGATCTTAGCTAAGAGCAATTCTCGTAGAATCATGAATAACAGATTACAGTTGATTGAACGTAACCGAGAGCTTTGTCAAACACAGTACATTAGCTGATGGAGCTTTTGCCGTAGCTGAATAGAAGTGCAATCAAACGTTGATATACCTCTATAAGAAAATGTGGCTTTATTTTAAATTATAGTGGAAATAAGTTTTATTCTATTATGGACATAATTTTATTACGTTTTATATGTACACATTATTATATCTTCTACAAATCCATACCTACATCAATATCTGCGCTATACTATTATCTTAATTAATGGTTTGATTGGCCCGGTGGGGCAGTTGGCGGTGACTCTGCTTTCGGCTCCGTGGGTCGCGAGTTCGATTCCCGCCGACGGTCAACATTTCTATAAACAATTTCTTAGCTTTTAGAAACTGAGTGTATTTATGTATTTAAGTATGTATTAAAAATAATTTATGTATATATCTACCAGTTGCATTTCACCCACTTAATTTGGGGACGGACAGCCGTGTGTGTAATTGACTATATATACTATCAATACGAAAGTCTGTATGTCTATTTGTAACGCTTTCAGGATATTGATGAAATTTGATACAGTTGATATTTACTGGACTAAGAATAAAAGGAAATTCCAATTTTTTCCCGAAACAGGAAAATATTTATGAATATTTTATTCTTGTCTAACTAACCTTATAGTTTCTTTTTAATGATATATCTCATTATATTGAAAGTAAAAAGGACAATAAAAAATTAAAAGTTATAAATTTAAATACTAAAACGTAAAGTAATAATAATCTAAATAAAAATGATTATGTTAAAAATGATTACGAAGGTATAATTAATAAAGGAGCCCTTCCCGGATCAAACTAAATATCTTCATAATTTCTACATTCATTTTAAGACAAGACAAAGTCATTATTGATATAAATTTATTACATTGTTTTACTTTCGACTTCAATGTAATAAAAGCATAATAGAATTGCTTTGATGAAATTCGCTTACTATTTACTTTTCTCTTTAATCAATCTCAATTTAGCTTTTGCGTTAGTAAAAATGTAAATGCCGTGTGGTATACGGCTGAGTAGAATAGATCACCCTCATTTCATACCGAGGTGTCGTAAGAGGCGACTAAGGTAAGTCGACCCGCCGTGTGGCATCTGGCCGAGTAGAATACACCACCCTCATTTCTTATCGAAGTGTTGTGAAAGGCGACTAAGGTTGACGTCAGGCAGGCGGCCGGTCGTAAAATACGTAGTCAAATTATGCGAAAACATGTTTGTAACATGATATATAGAAGCAGGCGTTACTTTGCGGAATTCCATATTACAGGCACTATAACAGAACTACCTTGCTATAATCCGCACGGGTTAAGCGAATGCATGCAAAGCTAATGTGTATGAAGCAGGCAAAATTTACGCACCTTACACATGCAGGACAAGTCACCACACGCACCCCAAGGCGCCAACAACAATGCACAAAAGCAGCACACACAACCACCACCACAATCTCGACGATCGTTTCGCTCCGAAACCGAAGTATCATCAGGAGGATAAGCTCCACGACAAAATCGCATTGCGATTTTGTCGCTTTGCTTGGATTCGCTTTACCCATGCGGATTATAGCAAGGTAGTTCTGTTGTAGTGCATGTTTGTAACATGTTGTACCAATCCCACTTAGAGTGGAATAAGGGCAGGAGGATGATGAGTTAGTAAAAATGAAAATTATCGTAAATAACGGTTTTTTTTAATTTCCTTTTTTATATCTTTTTTGCTTATTTTCAGAATGCACAATAATAACCGTAACAATTTAATTGTTTTTTCCACGGTAAAATAATCAATATTTTTTTTTATTTATCAATGTTTTAATGTTTGAAATGGCTCTTCTGTAAAGTTGTGGTTTGAAAATATCGCGTTATTCTTGTAAAGAGGCAATATTTAAGATATTGCAATTATAATCTAAATGTAACGAACAAAAAGAGGATAATATATAATGTCTAAGTTTTAGGTTCCTTATTGTAAAAGTAAAGTAAAATATCGGCCTTTTCTTATCCCACAGCTGGTCCATATGCTGCCTGTTTTCGTTTTTGAAGAAAAGGGTTGGAGCTAACACCCATCACGATGCTACGATGCGGATATGTTGGTTACACATATCCCCAATATTTTCTAGAGATATACAGGTTTTTGATTCTCCTTCACCGAAAAGCGTGGGTAAAATAGTAAATATAAATTAGACACAAGTTTTAATAGAAAAACTCATTGGTGCCTGCCCCGGATTGTAAACCATAGACACGTTAATCTTTCGAAAGATTCGCACGTTCTCACTGCTGGGCTATCACAGCTCTTCCCTTATTGTATTATAGCTATCCTACTGCTGGCTCCCCTCTCCTTTTTTGGAGAGAAAGATTGGAGCTAAGACCTACCACGCTGCTCCAATGTGGATTGGTAGGTTACACATATCCCTAGAATTGTCTAGATTCCTCGCGATGTTTTCCTTAATAATGTGATAAATTGCAATTATCAATTAGACACATAAGTTTTAATAGAAAAACTCATTGGTGCCTGTCCGAGGTTTGATCCCATGACCTCCTCGAGAGTTCGCATGGGACCCACCAACTGGACTATCACAATTATAGCTATAACATTTTGAAATTTCTACGTTAAACAAGAATTTCTTGTCATAAAAATTATTGTTAAAGCCTAACGTAATATAGTCGACATGATCAAATATTGCGAACTTTATATCTCTTGCAAAGAAGATTATGGCTGGAACCCGACGGTAGATGCCTTAAGCCTTATATCCTACATTATATATACAACTGACATCATCAAATATTGCACTATACAAAATAAGTCTTTTTCTTTGTTCACTGGTTAGTTTATGATTGTGAAATGTATGATTTAGGTTTGTAACGACCACCCAGTTAAGGAAGGATGATTTTATATAGTTCAAGAAAGTCCTAAATTGTACAGGTTTTGTTAGAATGTTCTCAAGGCAAATTAGTTTTACTATTTACACACCCATACTAATGTTAGAAATGTGAAAGTATGTCTGTCTATTGTTACGCAATATTCAAATATCAATTACACACCGTTACAAAAAAAAACCGTGGCATCTTACAAAAAATTCAAGCGAGCCAATAGATACGGATCACAAGTCTCGACGTAAGACTATTACGGCTTTTGTATAACAATAAACGATATACGATATACCAAAGAAATAAACGATATACCAAAATTAAAGACTTATTTGAACTTAAAGAGAAATTAATTCTGGTAAAGCAAGCTGTGAAAGTGTTATATTTCTATCTAATAAATTTTACCCGGTCCGGTCCACTTTTATAATTAACTGCTTCGAATGGTTACACCAGCAACAGATGGCGACAATGTGTTTAGTTAGAGTTATAAATCTATCCCTTTAATGTTCGAGTTTGTAGTTGTAATTACATAATTTCTTTTTATACAGATCTTAACCATTTGACTGGATATACCTACTTACTAAAAATATATAAAGAAGATTAGAATATCATTCTACCTTTACTTTAACTTTAAAACTTTCTAATTTCCGACCAAAAAATTGTAATAAGAGAAAAAAGATATATTCTTCAAAATACACTCGATAATCTCAGTTTTCAATCTACACGCACAAAAGTCTCAAACTCCGTCGTATCGATATATCTGATATATGTACCTTTATAAGAATTCCATCGCAAGAACTTTGATGAACTCCCATTTAAATTTTAGATTGCCCTGAATAAATTTGCAAAGTAATACCCTTTCGCGTTTTAGAACTTCCTTTTATCTTTTTCCAACTGCGTCTGTAAAGGTTCTTTGATTCGGTCACAGAGGTTTCATTAAGTTTTACAAACTAGTTTCAAACTTTGCACTTAAAGGCTTTGCTATAAGTTTGATATTCAGGAAATTACACTGGTAATATTTAATATTAAAGGAAAGCAGAGCATCAACAACAGGAAATATTTAATGTAACAAAATACGAAACCATCGTATGTCGTATTTTCATACCCGATGCGTGCAGGATTCGTAAAAACACATGCACAAACCTCGTTTCACCCCGCAACCGAAGCATCATCAGGAGATAGACTCCACGACAAAATCGCAAAGCTTTGCGATTTTGTCATGTATTGTGGTGGAAGTGGTGGAGGTTTGTACATGTGTTTTTACGAATCCTACACGTATCGGGTATGAAAATACGGATAGTCCACTATAAATTTAACACTATATATATTTTCTATTTACTGTATCGCGGATAATAGCAAAAGAATTTTATTATTACTTTTGAAAAGTTTCACATTAATTACAAAGAAAATTACAAAATTACTATTTTATTACGGCGTATAGATTTAATTCTAGGTGTCTTAAAAAGCGATACTTAGTAAGTTAGGGTTAATAAGTTAGTGGTGAAACAGAAAAAAATATATATTGAGTAAGACCGATCTATCAGGTATTTCTTTATGGTGAAAGCATTGTTTAAATTTATGGTGAAAATTTATGCTGTGAAACCGTGCGACACTTTCGAGGCATCACGGGCTTAAATCCCGGGTAGGCACAAATAAGTTCTTCTGTTAAAACTTATGTACCTAATCGATAATTGCAATTTATCACGCGATTTTCAGTAAAGGAAAACATCGTGAGGAAACCTGCATATATCTAGAGAGTTCTTGGTATATGTGTAACCTACCAATCCGCTTTTTAATCTTTAACAATCACGTTTTTTCTTAATGGTAAAATTTTACCACGGCAAAAAATAAACATACTTCGCATTTCTTCAAAAAACTATTACCTTTAGTGATCAATCTAAATGCAAACTAAAAATCCACTATTTTTACGACATTAAACAATTGCCTGTCTCTATATGAATCAAATAATTTCATAAATATTATTAACTTTAACGCTGCCAATAAAACACGTACTGAGCCTAAGTTAACCTTGCTAATTGGCTACGAAACAAATACGAGTTTCAGCGAAACACTCATTGTTGCTAACAATAATAGAGCATTGTTAAGAAGCGATCGGAAAACCAATTACAGTACGGGCATATAAATATTCATCGCACAGAAGTTCAAATCCAGCCAATACAAGGTCGTAATTGTAAAATAAAGAGATATAAATAGAATACGCATTTCTATAGCGACGAAAGTAAATTTAAAACAAACAAAGTCACTTTTTAAATGGTATACTTTAGGCTTATTCCCATCTTCTTTTATGACGATCTTAGTTAGACCTCCGCTTGCTACTTTCATATTCTAAATACATTTAATTTTACTTTAACTGATTTCGAAAGTCATGCTTCATGCTTACTGGCCTGGATTAAACAACTAGAAACGAAAGCTAGAATTCAATATACTTACGCGTTCGGTGAGATTTTCAAATCTGAAATGTCTTAACGACGCCAAGTGGCTAAAACAAGTTTCGTAACAACTAACAGTTTTAACTATCCCTAACAACACATTTTAATTTCAGCTATTATTAAATTTGAAGCAGTACTTACTATTTACTCTCAATTTTTTTAATTATAAAACTTAATATACTCGATTCGCCCAAATCTTATTGCAATGTGCTCCGCTGCACGCGCTATTTACTCCTTTTACCTTTTTTTCTATATTTCTATTGTGAATTTTTATTATTTTGCTACATATAATGTATGTTACTTTTTTTATTATTATTTAGGAACACTAACTGAGATCACAACAAGCTAAGAGCAGAGAAAGCGATCATACGGTGTTTAAAGCTAAAATTTTACTACCTTGATTTCTATTCGATATAAATGTTTCGAACGTTCGAAGTGAAGCTGCCTTTATAAAGATTGGAGGAAACTGTAGAATATAACCAGTAGTTTCGGTAAGGTAAAACCACCAAAGGTCGCATTACAATTTTGGTACTTTACACTAATTGGCAACATCTAATTGCTAGGCCTTTGAATAATTTCGGTTATTAGGAAGCAAAGAGTCCCATTACAACTGCAATTAGGAGGTTTGGGGGTGTTTTGTTCGCAGACAGGAAAAGATTTACGAGTATGTCAATGTCTACGTTATATTCATTTATTCAGCCATTATAATCATCCATAGTACATAATATTATAAATTCAAAGATATTTTTTTATAAAACTTTTGGGCCTATATTAGGCTAACGAGCAGGATTTGTACTCACGAACTATTGAGAAGTGTCAAAAGGTATCACCGTTCGATATATTACGACTCAGATTAGACTAGAATTAGGTCAATATTATAGGTACATTTGGATAGTAAGTGTTATGGTTTTATTACAATACAAAGGAATACACTCAGAAGAATTCGCCAGCCACTGTATAGCTGATATAAAACATCTATACTTCAACTATTCAAAAACATAAAGTAACGGCCTGTATTATTCTACTGCTGGGCCTAGGCCTCATGTCTTCGTTGACGAAGAGAAGCGTTGGAGCTTAGACTATGCTGCTCCAATGCGGATTGGTGGATTACACATATCCCCAGAATTCTCTAGAATATATGCAGCTTTCCTAACAGTGTTTCTCTTAACCGAAAAAGTGTGACAAATTGCAATTACTATTGCAACTCGAACTATACATAAATCAAAGATCCATTTATTAAAACAAAACCTTATATTCAAAATTTAGTAATTCAACGCTATCGAAGAAAATTTTCACTTATCTTTTTAGCCAGGTGTAGCGGAGATATTAAACCGCGTGCGTCGAGCGAATTAAATCTAATGAAACTGTTAATTTCTCCAGGGAATTAAGGCTTTCCAACGCACCTGAACTTTGAATTACTGGATTTGTTGGGCAAATTTTGAGATTAATCTGAAATTGCAAAGAATGCGACCAGTCAAAATAAATTTGTATGTACTTAAATAAATGTTCTTCCATCACAGTTTATTGCGGGGCAACCGGTGTTACAAATCTCTTAGGTGATAATTAGATGAATCTGTAAAATATTTTTTTTACGTAGTCCGTGTAAAACAAAAAATGCCGTGTTTTACACGGACTACGTTTGCTTCAAGCAAAAAATTAAAGTTTGATTGGTAATATTCTGTATGTGTACAGATTTAATGAATTCTATGATACAATGAAGCATATAAATTTTATAGAAAAAACAAAAGTTGCCAGGCTTTTGGACCTCTGAAATTTTGGTTAAGGGCACGCTGTTTACCGCAATGATTATCGCTGCTTTAACACGATCAATTTACTTTGTACATTGTACGGCTCAGTATATTTGATTTTGTCGATACAAACCAAAAATTACCTATACCTATATAAAAATGTTGTTGATAACTTACGAGTAAAATTTAAGTATTCGAATCGTTCAATAGTAATTCAATCCTTACCTAAATACGAGTATATCCTCAGAACTTTAAAGTACTGCGTATAAGTTACAATCAAGTCGTAAAAAAATAAAAATATAGACAACTTTTTTAATGTATGCACGATTTATGGTGGATTGCACTCACTACGTCTATTCAACAGTGGAATACTTTAACCATTTGACAACAAACAGACCATGTACTGCAAAATCACTTATTGCATTTATTACTTTTTCGGTGCTTTTATTTTCAACTGGTTCGAGCTTAATTGCATTTTTATACAACTAGTTGGTTGAAAAATAATAAAGCTATCGTTTAACCAAACAAAGATTGTTTTATATTGCATTAAATATATTTTACTTAAAAATTTTTGGAAGAACATCGTTTTCTTTTTCAATATATAAATATACCATAGTTATTGAACGTATTAGTCAATTTAAGCGAATTGCAGATATCTCATAACAATAGGCAATATATACTACATAAAGGTAAATTAACAGTAATTCTTAGTAGAATTAATCGTTTCCCGCAACGATTATCTCAAGTACGCCGCTACCCGAGATGCATTCCACGTGAACAAGATTTATATTGTAGTTTAATTAAGGTAGTAAGAAGTAATATATAATTTTCAACTTGATATTTGTAATAAAAACCTTTAGTAAATTAAAATCTAATAAAATCACACACACTAAATTAATATAAATAAATAAGTAAATAAATAAATATATAAATAAAGCAAAATAAATTTAAGTGATAAAGAACACTGAATTGTAAATGCCAGTTAACCAAATGTTATTTTTAATGAGAGTTTCGAATTAATATAAATAGTTCATAGCTTTAATACTTTTGCTACTTTTTTCAAAATAACCGATGTATTAAAAATTATTATCTAAATATCCCATAAACTGTGG
This sequence comes from Morpho deidamia, assembly GCA_947086505.1. Taxonomy (NCBI): domain Eukaryota; kingdom Metazoa; phylum Arthropoda; class Insecta; order Lepidoptera; family Nymphalidae; genus Morpho; species Morpho deidamia. The sequence goes on along the minus strand of CAMTZC010000007.1, from coordinate 7,071,808 downwards.
TTTAAATTTATGCACATTTCAAAGTGTATGTATGTCTCAATGCTTAGAATCTAAGTATGTATTTATAACAGGTTATCGTGTAATCTAAAATATTTATTTTTACGGTTTGTTTTAATTTTTTTCTCAACTCTCGCTCAGATCTTTGTCAAATTTATTTTAGAATTCATAATCTGAAGATAAATTTAACCTTTTTTTGATGGAAGTGTGCCTTTATTAAAGATTAATACGATTAATACAATTATTTAAAATCCGATTTACAATACATTAAAACCTAGGAATTAAAAATATATGCCTTGACAATTTCTTAGCTACGTCTAATTTTACAGTCCGCACTGGAACAGCGTGTTGGGCTCGATATCCTTCTTTTCTAACAGTGAATAATAGCCGTAGAACAGTAACAGACTGTTATATATGGCGCTCTATGTGTTAAAGTGACCTGATTCAAAATTAGCCTTAATTGTAATTCTTATTTCAATGCCATCTACGATATCACGCTTCTAACTTCCTAAGTCTTTAGTGTCTTTAGTGTCTTTAGTCCTAGTGTTTTCTTGCCCTTCTAAGTTATGGGTCTCTTTAACAATCACGAGTTTTGTAGGCGCTACGCTATGCTTTATTGCAATTTGCCAAAATTGCTTTTTTTAAAGTGACCTCACTTTAATACTAATCGTGTGCTATGTTCATTTTTTAATACTGGTCTCTTCACATTTAAGTATTTCTACAATAAATTTTATGTAATGTCATAGTTGCAGTAGTTTTTGGACGCTGAAAATAAGCCTGCAAAAACATTTTTTTTTCTCTAGTTTATACAAACTGCTTTTATATTCGAGAAAAACTGAACTGTAAAGGACGGCACATTTTATTTTGGTGCGTTTCCGCCTGTCTGGTGAATGTTTTTTCCCGTTAGGCGCCGCCGGTAGTTCAATTTAAAAGAGCGAAGCTTTTACCACAGGAAACCTATCTGAGCTTTTATTGTTAATTATAAAACTGTCTCAACAAGATAATTTAGTTATTAACATAAAAAATATATTAAAATTAAAGAAATAATATAAAGAAATAAATAATAATATTTTCAAAATATATATCCTTTTCATTCGTTAACTTTTACTAAATTTTCAAATAATAAAACATAATTATTATTTTTTTTTAAATACATTTATACTAGACATGTTATACCTAGATAATTTGCAATCTTGTATTTCCTAGTCAAGAAAGTTAGAGTTGGACATTGAGTTTCAGATTTTGAATTATAACTTCTATTACAATTTATCTATAAAACATTATTCTTTCTTCTTATATGTACAGTTGCGAATAAATTCTTTATTAAAAAAGCATATCATAATAAAAATAAATTATTAGCCGAAATTTTGTCATAAAAATAGAAACCTTTTTTAACGTTTATATACACCTTACCTATACTTATGAGCACATCTCTTCAGTCGATAGCGCTTCCTTAGCAGCCTTTGCAATTCAATTGAACGTTACGACCCTCCATTCTAAACACGTTTCATTGGGGTTCCATAGAATAGCACTCGGAAGGCAAGTGTATTTCGCTTAGTCATTTATCTATCCACACAGGCAATTTTAGACATTTTGGAAAGATCTTTTTATCCTTGACTAAAGGACCGCTCTATATGAATCTATTCTACAAGGTAAAAAAATGGAATTTTCAATATACTTTTGTCGCTATAGAATTTTAAGACTTCATGAACTAGCGCAGAAGCATCAGGGTGAGTGCAAAAGGCGATGAAGAAATCGTATAATATCTACTATAGTTGATACGGGATTTTCTTATAGATTCTTGCTTTCTTTGCTAATCTTTATCCGGCATTAGTATATCTAGCTATTGTTATACTGAACGTGAGAAAAATGAAAAAGTATAACAAAAAATATTGTGATAAGCAGGTACATAGAAAATATTTGCGCTAAGAAGCAGTATTGGATTTTTTCAAATTCAACATTCAGTGAAATCTAACGCCTACTTACAATTCAAACATTCGTTTCTTAAATTAACAATTTAGTATACAAATCTAAGAGTCAGAATATTTTTAAATTGGAGTACATGTAGTAGTTGTAAGCTAGGAATTTAGGAAGCAGAGCTCTTTTTGACTAACAAATCAGATTATCAACTTCGCACTTTTAGCGAGACGTTGGCAACGATAATTTACTTTGTAACCTCAAAAAGTTTTAACGCTAAGTCGTTACAATGTAATCAGATTTAACTTCAAAGAGAATGTTATAGTAGACGATTTTAATAAAATTTTATTTTAAAAAAGGAATTATTTTTAATATATCTTTAAATAAAATTGACTATTTATCAGAGCAACGTCTTTTAACGGGTTATAACTTTCAACTCTTAAAATTTGTAGTTAAAAAAACCTAGTTTTTTTACTAGAATTTAAATTATAAATATTATAAAATAGAACCTAGAAATTGTGTTTATATATTACGTTAGTAATTACGTAATAAAAACAAAAATTAAGATAATTAAGTGACGTTTTGGCAACTGTAATAGAATCATAGATTCGAATTAATTTAGGGGTTTGTATTTTTGAAGTAAATTTTATATTTTTAGCCATTAGTGTTCTTCAATAGTCGCAACTGTAGCTTGAATCTTACACATGAACGAAATCTTAGAAAAAAATCCTAAATTTAGTACTCATAGAACTTTATTCTGAAAATTTTTTTTGTTTCGTTTATTTTAAGTTACTACGACTACTTATTAAACGCAAAAATATTAACTTACAGATAATTTGACAACTATAAAATTACAGTTAAAAGAATAGTCCAATAATTCATTATTATAATCCTAGACACGAATTTTCACCCACAGAATACATTGGTTATATTAACGCAACAGCAGGGCAAATAAGGCATAAATAACTCGAAAATGTAAATTCGAGACGACTGTTCATAAATCTCCCGAAGCAATAATTTTTAACGTGATATTTTCATCACATGTATGGTTATGCTCTCTTGTAGTCTCATTCTGTTAGAGAAATTCTGCACTAAATATAATACAAAATGAATTTTATGAAGAAGCAACACCTGGAGTGAACATATATTTTAAGTATAAGGCGCGGTACAGCTCTAATGAAAATAAACAATCGAAATATTAATGCCGACCAGTATATCGTTACTAACATGAAAGCTCAATTGAAGTCAAGAATTAAAAAACCGAATTAACGAAAGAAAGTTCTGCCTCTTAACCACTTTGATACATATTGTAGAAATATTTGCATTTATCATTTTGTTAGACAGAAATTTGAACCGCTATACTAAGCAAGCACTCTAAAATTGACTATTTTAGAAAATGTTTTACATCTATGAAGCTACAAATTCGATCTTTTCTATTAGTTACGTTAGGAGCATGTTTCTTTGGTTTAAATTTTACCTAAACATCTAGACGACAGTCTAGTTGAAAAAAGAAGGAAGAATCTGAATAGTACTAATTGATAAATTCGTTGTATAACAGGTGATAATTACTTTAAAAACTGTAAATTCAGTGATTATTTGACGTTTCTAAAAAAAGAAACATGGTTTATAGAAATCAATTACCGTACCTTAACAAGTAATTCTAAATAATACGACAGATAACCTTGATCTAAAAACGAAATATTAGGTCCTTACATATGAAATTGGCGTTTTCTATGGGAGGAACATAAAGTCGTTTTTTTTTTAATGAAATATATTTAATTAATCAAAGTATGTACCATTGCTATGTATGCACTTTTGCCATCTCATAGGTAGTTCATTGATCCCCTTACTAAAAAAACCATTCGGGCGGGAATCAATAAAATCTTTGAAGGCGGTTTCGACTACCCCATCGGAGTTGAATTTTTTTCCTTGCAAGTAGTTATCCAAATTGCGAAAAAAAATGGTAATCTGTTGGAGCAAGGTCTGGAGAGTACGGTGGATGTCTAAGACATTCTAATTGAAGCTCCTCTGATTTGGTAGCCGTCTCTTGTGCAGTGTGTGGTCTAGCGTTGTCCTGAAGCAGCAGTGGCCTAGAGCGATTGACCAGCCTCGGTTGTTTAGCAGCTAGCTTTTCCATCATGATTTATAGAAGCAGGCGATACTTTGCGGAATTCCATATTACAAGCAATATAACAGAACTAACTACTTTGCTATAATCCGCACGGGTTAAGTGAATGCATGCAAAGCCAATGTGTATGAAGCAGGCAAAATCTACGTACCTTATACATGCAGGACAAGCCACCACATGCACCCCAAGGCGAAATTCACCAGCAACAACGCACACAAACGCAGCACACACACCCACCACCACAATCTCGACGATCGTTTCGCCCCGAAACCGAAGCATCATCAGGAGGATAGGCTCCACGACAAAAATCGTAATGCGCCGCGCTACCCATATAAGCAGTCTTAAATAGTTCAACTCCCACCAATACCCTCCCCTCCGAACACATGTAGCAAAACGGAATTAGATACATTTACTTGCTCGTTAATTAAGTGACCATTGTTATTTTTTATTATCTCAAGTTGCTCTAACGTATTGAGTCGGAGTCCCTTATCACAAGTGTGGAGAATATGAAATGAATGTTTAAGGAAACAGGTATTCTTACGTTGGCTTCACAGTATATTTATAGCAATTTGATTTTTGTGCATAAAAATATACATAATTATAAAAAGATTGGCGATGTATATAATAGACAAAGTAGGAACCGACATAAGCCTGCGGCTCCTGCTTTGCGCCTTGTAAGAGTCCGTAAGTCGTTTGTGGGTTTGGGTATAAGATTCTATAACAAAATTCCACAATCAATTTTAACTTTGCCATTACAGCAATTTAAAAATACTGTTAAAAAGAGGCTGATACAGAAAGCCTATTATACCGTGGAGGCTTACATTGATGATAAGAATGCGTGGATATAGCTGCTCTTTGACCTTATGCAGGATAGCTATGACAAAATGTAATTAGTATTAAGAATCTTCTTTTTTAAAAGAGCTCCACCGAGTTTCTTGCTGGCTCTTCTCGGTCGGCTTTCCGAACCAGCAGTAAAGTTGACGATTCAATTGCACTTGTTTACAAGTTTACTTGAATAAAGAATATTTTGAATTTGAATTTGAATTTGAATTGAATGGTCATTAGGCACTTTATGACCACTTTCCAGCAAATGTTTAGCAAAATTAGAATTTTGTGGTTTATTATTCCTAAACGCAGCCATATGTTCTCGAAATCGAACCGCAAAACTTCGGCCAGTCTGACCTACATATGTACCGTTGCACTCAGTGCAGCCTGAGTGCAACGATTACGATTTTTGTCGTGGAGCCTATCCTCCTGATGATGCTTCGGTTTCGGGGCGAAACGATTGTCGAGATTGTGATGGTGGGTGTGTGTGCTGCTTTTGTGTACGTTGTTGCTGGTGAATTGCGCCTTGGGGTGCATGTGGTGGCTTGTCCTGCATGTATAAGGTACGTAGATTTTGCCTGCTTCATACTCATTGGCTTTGCATGCATTCACTTAACCCGTGCGGATTATAGCAAAGTAGTTAGTTCTGTTATATTGCTTTTCCATCATGGTTTGCAGTTGCTGACAATAGATATCTGAAGTAATCGTCTGGCCAGATTTAAGAAAGCTGTAGTGAACGACACCGGCACTAGTCCACCAAACACTTACAAGCAACTTTTTTTAAGTCAATTTTCGCTTAGGGCAGGATTTGGCTGGTTCGCCAGGTTTCAGCCATTGCGATGAGCGCTTCCGATTATCGTAGAGGATCCACTTTTCATCACAGGTAATGATACGATTTAAAATTCATTCATTATTGTGCCGGTTGAGTAACGTAACGCAGCAGTCGACGCGCGTTTGTCGGTTTGCTTCACTCAATTCATGAGGTACCCACCTTTCAAGCTTTTTCACCTTCCCAATTTGCTTCAAGTGGATTAGAATAGTTTTATCACTAACACCGGAGCCTGCAGCTAACTCGGACGTGGTTTGCGATGGATCCGCTTCCACAATAGCCTTCAATTCTTCATTATCAACTTTGGTCTCCGGCCGTCCACGAGGCTTGTTCTGCAGGTCGAAATTTCCAGAACGAAAACGTTGGAACCAAAAACGCACTGTGTTTTCTTTTGCGACACCGTCACCATACACATTATTAATCCTTCGAGCCGTTTCTGCAGCACTGGTGCCACGGTGGAACTCATACTCGTAAATAACGCGATATTTCATGTTTTCCATTTTGTAAACAGAGTGACACAAAGAAAAAAAAAGAAGAAAAAACAAATGAATTAGGGGGTTTGAAACACAAATGCATGAGTAAATAGCTGTATGAATTTGAATTTGGAATTCCTAACCATAAAGGTAATATTTGAGATCAAAGTGGCCAGTACGACAAAACGCCAATTTCATATGTAAGGACCTAATAGTATAGGTAAGACAAAACAAGAACAATATCGTTTTCTCCTGTTACGCACAGTTCCAGGTCATTTAATAATTATTAACAAAACCAGCTCCCAATTAAATTATATTTATTTTGTTCAGAGATACATTTTTTTTTAATGATTTTGCTTTTAAACAGTATTTGTATGCAAATACAACCTTCTTAGGTGGGAGGGTGGTAAGCTCAATTCACTTTCCATCACATGAATTGGAGTACTTTTAATAAAACCTCCAATTATCCTTAAGGCTCGGTTCTGGATATTGTCTAGTTTAGAAATGTTTGTTTTCGCGCTATTCTCAAATAAAAATGCCCCGTTATCTAATTTGCTTCTAATAATTGCATGCAATATGTACCCCCCAAGAAGGACCTGCTAAGACTTTGAGTATATTAAAATATTTATTACCTATTTCTCTAATGTAATGAATATGTTTTACCCATAAAAGAAACTCTGTCTAACCAAATTCCTAAATATTTGGCATGTTCTGTAGTAGCAATTGGCCCGCCGTTAACTTGTAACTCTGGTGAATTCTTCTTCAACCTCTACTAAAGAGACAGAATTTAGTTTTATGTGAAGATATTTCTAAGCCAAGTTCCCTCATAATAGCCACTAGGGAATTCAGCAACTGTTGTACTTGCGATTCACATGACTTTATATCGCTGCCAAAACTATATTTAAAAACATTTAATTATTCCAAATTTATCTTATACGTTTGAGTACATTATCATTATATTTAGGAAGATTCATTCATAGGTATATTTCACATACAATACTTTTCTTAGTTTTACTTTTGCAAAGCTGTAAAAACCTTTTCTACAATGTTTATTCGTTGCGAAAAATATTCAAATTATATTAAAATAACTCATTAATTTTTTCATGATTGCTTTTAAATGCAACGGAACATAATGGAAAGTATGAGTTTTAATATTTTTCTTTATTTTCAAAATAGAAAAAGCAGATTTCATATCAGAGAAGCGACAATAAAGGTCGACAAGAGTCCATTTTGTTGCGTGCCTATCTACCGAAGGTATGTTCCATTAGATTTTTCGCAACGCTGGTAGTTCAATTTAAAATAGTAAACGAGTTACGTGAGAATGTAAACATTGAAAACCGATAAATGTGGTATTTTCTGTTGGATAATAAAATTAAGTTAACTTTAAAGTAGATCTAAAGGGTTCTTTATACGTTAACAATAAAAAATATTTATTTCACAACCACTAATCTAAGAATATTTATTAACAAACACCAAAGGTTAGCTATAAATCTACAACTTTTTATATATTCACCTGAAGGTAAATTATACGATAATTACCTCCCGTGGTGTCTATAAAACCCTAGCAGTATTTTAAGTGTTTCTTTTTCAATAAACTGCTACAATATTGACAATATAGTGTCCATTTATCAGCCCATTGTGTGGACGTCTACCTTTTTTCACGTCGATGGTCTAGCGACCGTCCCTTGTGGAAATAATGATCAGGAAAATGTTGTTAACACGATTAGAAATCAAAACGGTCCATGTAATCTAATTTGCAATAAGTGTATAAAGAATCCTTTTGTCTTATAATGGACGCTTAAAATCTTAGAAGCATTATTAAATAAAAATTTACATATCGCCGCTAATACTGGCAAAAAAAACATTCATTGACACTGTGACATCACGCCACGAACTGTTATAAAAACTAGTGTTTTCTTGCTCGTCAGAGTTATAGTCTTTTTAACACTCACGAGTTTTATAGGCTTTACGATATACTTTATTGCAATTTGATACAAAAACAACTTTTTTGATTTAGGTCACTTTAATACTGAGCGTACGAACCGAGAAACATTGTGATTGGTTAAGGGCACTGGTATTAGTATATATGATGTATATACATGGTAAGATGGTGTTAATATAGTTGAATTAAGTAGGTAATGTAATGTTTTTCCGTATTGAGTGTACTTTTATTATGATAATGAAAATACTATAAAATATTAACATTAAACTGAAAGCATAAAATATTGTATTTTATGTATATTAACCACGGCTTGTAGTGTAGTCTTTTAAGGTTCTACATATTGTAATCATGATTATAAATAATTTATACAATATTTAGATATTACAAGAACTTTTGTACGGCTTTGTTCTATTCAAACCAAAAACAAAGTCCGCCAAAAAATCAAGCAAATAGTCTGCGCTCAACAGACAATAAATAGTTTAAGTCGTCTGTACTCTGTAATTTCTAATGACATTAGTTGTCAATTAGGTAGCATGTCAATTTATTTATTGTCATCTGTGTTCATTTATCATTTCATTAGTCGTAAATAAAAACTTTTGGAGTGTGTATTTTCGTGTTTAATCAATTAATTTTTTTGGAAGTCGTCTTAATTTTGTATACCACGAATAAAGGTGACCTCCATTAAAAAAACTAAGGATACTGTTTCGTTTAATCTCATGTTTTAAGAATAAGCCCAGTAAGTAAATTTATTTTTCTTTGATTTTACACTCGTATTAATCTAAATATATATAAAGATGTGATTATAATATTTTTATATTGAAAACAGATATTAGATATTAAAACCTTTTTATACTGTTCTATGCACAATATGTTGAAATATATTTCCATGATTATTTACTTTGCAAGGCATTATGTATGACGCATGTCTTAGTAATTTATTTCCTATAAGCCTTCCGTTAATTCTCTACTATGTACCGAGAGAAACAGTTTTAGTGGCAATTTTTATACATAGATTAGGTCTTTCAAACATATAATGAAACTTAATATTTATATACAAAACTATACATACTTGGATAAATCATGTTAATAAGCTATTGATAAGTATTTTGTTTAATCAAGTTAACTTTTTATAGTCTATCTAACAAGTGATTTGTATTAACAGGTGAAAGTTATGTTTTATAAATATTTTAAACAGTTTGTTTTACATAGCGACCTTGTAGTTTTTTATTCATTTAGTTGTTTAAATTACTCTCATCTCTTATTAGTCTCATCAACGATCTTTATTAATGGTGTATTGTCTACTTTTACTACTAATTTTTAATTTGTGAAAAAATAAAATAAATACTGTTTATTTTGTTAAGTTTTTGTTAATTATCTTATAAATTTCTTTTTTTTCTTATTATGTATTGTTTTTGGTCACTATATTTTATTTTAATTTAGTTATTGTTAAAATTGTTTATGATTTATGTTTATGCCTGTATTGGACTTACAGATAAACTTTACTTTATAGAGATTATTGGACAGAATGGTATGAAAGTTGTTGGCATAATAAATAAATATATCTTATATACCTGATAGTATTAGGTTGATACATGTATGTTGATCTGCATTGCTAATGTGCTTGAGAAAGCTTATATGAATAAAGGTATTTTGATTTGATTTGATGATAAAGTGTTAAACATGAGAAAGAACAGCAACACATTCACTTTGACATTGCTTGTTTTCATTATATTAAAAAATTGTATGAGTCTACAAAGTTACATTACATTAGAACAGAAGGTTAACTATATGAAGGTTACTACACAAAAAAATTATATGATAGGTGCTAAAGAGCATTCAAAACCTTTTGAACTTGGAGTATATCGAGAGAGTATTCGAAATTCAAGCAAAATTTTACAGATTGTATTTTTTGTGCATAATTAATTATTTTTCTTGCACTCCACTTCTTAGTAAGAAATAATATAAGAACCATTTTCTGCATCCAAAATTAAAAGTACTGAATTTTTGTAGACCTAGATAGTTATGTGTACTGAAGTGTTTATACTAAATTTGACTAAGACTACCAAGGCCTATAACAGGATAGTAGGTGAAGATGTTGTCATACGAATATCGAAGTTAATTATAAGGAAGGAAAATACATTTGTTCATTTTTGTTAATCTAGCCTCATGACACATTAGTAAATTAAATTTGTTATTTAGTCACATGATTAGTGCATTAATAATTAAAACCATTATTAAATATAATTTAAACTAAAGAATTTATAGAAGTAGGCAATACAGCAGTTGTGATAGAATTATGCGCTATAATCCATATATTAAATATAAACAAATATTAATTAATTTATCTTAAATAAGAAGCAATTTTGCAATTTATTTTGACTTAAAATCACAAAAACTTTCAAAATTCTACATTTAATATTATGTTTTCATTTATCTCAGAGTATAGCAAAATAGTATTTTTATTACTTTTTAAAATATTTCTGCTTTATGTTGTGCTGAGAATTATTTTCTGATGTTGTTATACTGTCTGAGACATGGAGAAATAAAATTCATTCCTCATAGTTCTTAATACAACTTCTATTTATTTTAAATACCATTACTTCTAACCGCTCAGTTCAAAATAGAATTTCATAAACTAATATTTAAAATTTGTATCACATTTGCAAAACACTTACTTTTGTCATATGCTATTACAAAAATTATATTACTGGTTTGGTTTAATTATGAAAGATAAAGTAGAAAGAAATAGAGAAATGAACAGGAAAATGAAGAAGCAATAAATTGTTCTCACTATTTCTATGATTCTACTAGTTACATTTTTCTCTTACAATTATATTGTTCGAGAAAAATTCAAATTGCTTTTTCGATGACAAAGAGTGCCAGAACTGAATAGGTGAAAGATGTGAGTGAGGCACCATTTGAGTTAAACTGAAAATCACAGTCAATTCAGTTTTTCATTTTGAATATTAGGTTTACTTAAACCACATTAAGCTGGATAATACATCATAAAATTCATCTGAGTACACGGACGGCGTATTACCGGTCATAAAAACGTCTAGCTGTGTGAGGGAATACTTCCTTTCGAGTGTAGTTAGAGCCCAGTGCCCGATACAATTATGGCACACTGCCAAGAGCAGCTTGCTTATATCGCCCGTAGAGTCTAAATAAGTCACGTTTGGCCAAAATGTTCAAATATACAGTTGTATGAAACTGCGTGCGGTATCTGAAGCAATGCGGATATGATATAGGATGATAGCGCAATCCGCTAAATTGTTCATGATAATATTGCAATTTTTTTAACGAGAATATGATAAGTCTACACTATGAAAATAAATGAAAAGTTAAAATCGTTTATTTATTAATTGTTTATACTAGAGCATCTAGAACATGTATCGAGTCTACGTTCTAAATGGGATTGAAATGAAACTGGAAGTCTCTGTTATTCAAACAGCTACCTCTCACTCCCAATTTTTAATTACGCATTTACACTGAAACAAACCAACTAACCAATCAAGTCGTCTTCTTCTTTCAGTTCCGATGTACACAGTGTTTTTACATCTTCTGAAACGTAAAAGTTTTAGCATTTCAGATATTTTAAAGTTTGAGAGAGTGTCAGTAAAAAAGTTATTTTTCGCAATAAATGTGCGGATGGAAATAGTATAAAAAGTAAAAACAGAGACTATTTTTATATAGTGTTGCCAACGTATCTTTCTTTGCTCATATTTTATTCAAAATCCGATAGAAAGTGCAGTAAACCGTATAATTTTTCAGTCTGAAACTCGCCTGCATCGTTTTGTCAAGCTGTCCCGACATGTGAAACAACGAGCTTTCTCTATTACGAAGCTTCTTTCTGTTTAAATTATGGACCGTTTGTTTAGATCCAAAAAGCCTGAATCACCATTTCCTAACTGAAGCTTAGGAATAAATCAATTAATGTAACTAATCTAGAATAACAGGTGCCTCGTAAGAAATCAAAGATAACATAAACATGGTGATAGTAAAACTAAAATATATCGTTATTCATGTATGTCTCTATCATTTGTATGCGTATTAATTTTACATATAAAATGAAATCCTACTCTAGAATATAAAATTATCTACATATAAAAATTACTGTGTGTATATTTAATTATCGCTTGATCACTATTGTTAATTGATTCGTGTCATTAGACCAAACTGTTGTAAAATAAACAAACTACAGAAAAGGTGATCTCTTTCATAAATTGGCGAACCACAAGGATATTTACGTCAGCGTATAGCAGAATACATCCAACCGGTTTTTTGCGTCGCTCTATAATTGAGATAAAAATATCAAGGAAATAATACTATGTATGTACATAGTACGCATATTGTATAGTAGTTTTCTCACTAAGAATGATTGCATATTGGTATCGCGATGTTTAGCTTTCGCGATTAATACTTATAAAATTATCATTTTGGTCGGTCGCATTCGAAGAGTGAAGTGACCTTTTTATTGATTCACTTAGTGAATTCCACTCTACCACCGAACCTAACTAAAACCTGCTGTGTGACCCAAATGGTTTTATTTAGGTACTCTTATTATAAAATCAAAAATTTGTGAGTGTACGTGTTTCTTTAAGGATTTATAAAATACTTTGCCTACAAGGTAGGTCTGAACATAAAATATTTTTGTTAGTTTTGATACTTATACGTAATGATCTCATTACTTACATAACTTACTTTGTGAAACCGCTAGTGGTAGTTAATCTAGTAGCTATTGTGATGTTGTTGTTGTGTGTATGTTGTTGATTTCTCTTTGAGTAACTGAACTATAAACGATTATTTAAAATAATATTACGAATTTTATTAAGATGAGCACTAGAAAATGTTTACGTCTGATCAACTCATATATTTTTACGAAATTGTGTATATTAAACGGCTTTCTATACGAAAATAAATTGACATTTGAAGCTTAATAATATTGGCAACGAATTTCATGAATAGACGAGACAAAAATATTTATATGAAAAGTAGACTGTATACTAGTCTTATCTAGGTTTTATAATAAACATTTCTGATTAATTTTAAGTGCGTAGAATTCTCCTGATGATATCATTTACGAATTAACCCGTACATATTCTTATCAATGAGTTCTTTGTAAACACTGACCATCTTATTTTGCGTTAACATTTATCAAACGTACACAGATTCTGTTTTATATATAGAGTAGAAGGTATGCCTAATCAGTCTGTTTGACCAGAAATGCTATATTTTTCATAGATAAGTTTTATGAAATAAACATCATAAACTTTATCTATGGAAACATATGATGCAAAAAATACATAAAATATACGAAAGTTTGGTCATATCTTGTCGAAAACATGAAAAATCCATGGGCCTATTTTTATCCATGAGGGGCTAACAATGAACCATTTACCAAATTGCACTATGAGAAAAGACATGATGGGTTAATGGCTGCGGGGTTTTGACTCTACTTTAGAAGAGATTGAAAAGTTCCGATAAGATGAGAATGCGTGACATGCTAAAGTTACGTTCGGCACTTCATTCGCTAAAATTTCGCTGATATCCACCCTCCACTACCCATCTCTTGTCCCGTCAATCTTTTGACCAAACTGCCTTACAACTTTTGCATAAGTATGTAGTAAATAGTAATAAAAATAATGCTGATATGTGCCAAGAATACTATCTAGCATTTCTTGAATAATTTAAATAATAATTTAACTCGAATCCTAATCCGTTTATGGTGCGAGCGCATGAATGTCCCAGCGTTGAACCGGTGCTCAATATAAGAATTCTTACAAATATATAGCCAAGATAATCTATTAACTCAGGGTAGATAACCCAGGAGTTTTATTTTTGTAACGCAAAGGCTATTATCAAATATATAATATATCATTTAATTAAATTCCGTCTTTATTGACTCTTTTAGTATCAATTAATAATTAATTATAAATTATAGCTAAAACTATAAATTGATGTCCTAGTGATCTTTTTCCTATAAAGTGCAGTCGATTTGAAACTGAGAATTCGCTAGTTTCTATATAAATCGCTTACAGTCATGAGAGTTCCCAGAGTAATAATGTCGGGAAAACATTATTGTGATGACTAAGAACCTAACATGTTTGTGAACTCTCTAGTTTGCGTGTACTGTGCACTACTTTATAATATAACAGTATGAGAACAACGCATTATGTTACTATTAAAATTTTGTTCAATTTGTTTATATAAAAAATATCAGGCAAGTCAAAAAAGTTTATTAAAAAAATTATAATCTTTTGTAGAGGAAGATATACACTAAAAAGGTATCACTGAACGTGCTCATAGATACGCAAGTATCAAACTTAACATTTGAGAAGGAATACTATATACGCCTAAATAAAACAGTTTTTCCAATACCGCATTGTTCCTGATCATTTATAAAAAATACATAAAATAACATGCTTTGCGAGATTGTCGTGGATTCTATCTCCTGATGATGCTTCGGTTGCGGGGCAAAACGATTGTTGAGTTTGTGATAGTGAACGTGTGTAGTGCTTGTGTATTGTGGTGGCAGTGGTGGAGGTTTGTGCATGTGTTTTTACGAATCCTCCATGTATCGGGTATGAAAAAACGGATAGTCCACTATACATTTAACACTATATATATTTTCTATTTACTATATCGCGGATTATAGCAAAATAATTTTATTATTACTTTTGTTATATAAGGTACAGTAAGTTAGCCTTAAAAGATGTTTATGCGGATTTTTGTAGACTATATCCCAAACCTTCATTATTTTTAAAAACCGAATAAGGTGGCGTGAAAATCCGTTCATTACTATTTAAATTGCAGACAGTCTTAGCGGGGGACTTTATCTTATGTAGTGATGTGATTTTTTTCCTTAATTTACGCAAATCAAAAATATAAGTAACAAACTTTTGTATTATCATCGCTACTGAAACAGATAAACTTAGTCTATATTACAATATAGGCGGTCACCTCACCATGTTTTAGTTTTGCGTTGAACGGCCTTCACTTTGAACGTTGTGATGATTACAACAAATTATCTGTGAGTAATAAATTATGTGCTAAAATACTTTTAAAATCAGAATATTACGTGAAACAGTGTGACCGAGCGAATAAAGTGTAAAATTTTAATATTTTCAACTCATAGTTTTTGTTGGTCTATTTCAAGGTATGATATTTTTAACTAACGCAATCAGAGGTGAATTACAACCAAAATGAGAATCTGTTGCAATAGTGAAGTGATTTTCTTTCATAGGCTCAGATATGCTTATTCCAAATGTCATTCCAGATTTTTTATATAAATTTATCATCATACGTTTTTGTAACGTTCTCAGAAGTATATTATTCTTTTTTTGTCCTCCTTAATGCGTTATGAGCAACTCGTACTTATATTCTGTGTTACTTACGAGAAAATAGATTTCGTGCTTTCACAAAATAATCGTCATAGTATCAACATTCACCATATTTCAATAGCCCGTTATATGGATGTTGCTTTATAAAAAATTGCTCTTAGGTATGTGGATAAGTACTGTGTTAATTATATAATTGATAATACTGCTTGCTTTTCAGATGTTTTAGTATATTAATCATTCGTAAAAGTAGATTTTAGCTTATTCATCGGCAGAAACAGTGTTCAGAACCAAGTGTTCCAAGAAAATGCTTGTAAAAAGAATTACGATAAATAATTATTTGAATTGTAAACTTATATTGGTTCATACTATTATTATAAATGTGGAACTTCCTCCATCTTTACCTTTATACGACCAATCATTTGAACAAATTTTTCAGGACGTAAATCATTCAAAATAAATATTCTACGCAGACGAAGATCTATCGGGGACGAAATTAAAAAATTGGTTTGACAAACTTATTTAGCGTTCTGTAATTATGTCGAGTTTATAGATATTAAATTAATGACTGTTTTCACCTAGCGGCTCTGTTCTAATGTTGTTTAGAAGCCAATTAAAACTACGGATCAAAACGGCACGCGATCTCTAGGGAACATCCCGTTAATATTGTCCTAAGTTTGTGTCCCTTTTCATTATCCAGTTATGATATATCTGATTGTTTATGGTTTATATATTATTGAATAATGTAGCACATTAAAGATATAATAAGACGTGGAACATTATAATTAGTTAGTTTAATGATAATTGTTTCAGTTGATTCTTTTGCTGTGAGAGAAAATTAGGTTTGATAGAGTAAGGCAGAAAACAGTCTAAAGATTATTATCATTTTGTTATCCATACTCATATTATAAGCACGAAAAAACGGGGCTAACATATAAATAAAAAAATCCCGATTTTCTTCCGGAAACAGGAAAAAACAGTGCATAATTGAGGGTATTTTCACATTCATAGTGACGCAAATCAAGCGGTGGGTACAGCTCGTTTGAAATAAATCTAACAACTATTTTTGGAAAGTGGATCCTCCAACTCAAAAAGCCAATGTCGATAAAAAATTTATATGGACAATAAAAGTGTATGAAATAAATCTTCAAACAATCCTCGGTAAATACCAGGACATTGACACGTCAAGAGGCATAGTGGATGCGAAATACGAGGGTGACAGACGGCCCGTTAACAGGGCAGTTACTGCTTCAAGTGATATATGAGCTTCGAGGTGGCTCGGTGCCTCTGCCACTTCAATTGTGTCGCACCATGCCCACAAAAAGATAAAAAGGATTCCAAAATACGTTTCATAAGTGGCCTGTCGGAAATTGCCAGAAATCCGGCTTTTTTTGTTGAGCAATATATCCACCGTAGCGATATCCAATTTCTGCTCTATGACGCGTAATATATCTTCAGATTAATTTCGCTGTTTTTCTCTCGAGTGGTAGATCACACTGACATATTCCATAAGCAGTAAAGTTCAAGGAGAATTAGTAAACCATAACCATAGGGATAAAAAATGACACAATTTTGATTTGCGGTTAATAAAAATGTATATAATAGCGTTACAAAGATTATCATAAAATTGCAATATCCCTTTTCTTACTTTACACGCAAGATATTGTCAACAATTGGTGTACTCCGGAAGTAAGGCATCATTAAAAGGGAAAAAAAACGAAATCAAAGGAACTATAACAGAACTACTTTGCTATAATCCGCGCGGGTTATGCAAATGCATGCAACGCTAATGTGTATGATGCAGGCAAAATTCACGTATCTTACACATGCAGGACAAGACCACCACACCTAAGAAAGCTCAGCGGCTCAACGGACTCTAGAATGAGCTATACCTGGAGTGTATTTATGTCATCAATCAGATCTAGAGTCTTGAAGAGATTTATAAAAAAAAATATGAATCATATTTTACCATTTTTGTTATTGCATTGTATACTGAGAAGTATATAAAAAATAACTCTTTATCTACCTTAAAAAATACATAATAATAATATATGACTATAACTAAAAAATATTTACAGATAATAAATACAGATATTTTTTGTTATATTCGTATATTAATAGTCTATCGAAACTCTCCACTATAGAGACTTTAAAATCCATCGACTTTGATGTGGCCAATGCTTAGTTAGCTAAGTCCATGTTTTGTGTGGTTAACGTTCGTTTCATCGAAACAGACATAACAATGACTTGTTTGTGCTAGTTTATTTAATACTAGCTACTACCGCAGCTTCGACCGCGTTTAATCAGTGTTCCACAAATATGTATTTCAGTCAGTTTTTAATATACAAAATCTTATTTATTATTAACCTAAACTTTCCTCAAGAATTGCGCTATCTTTTAGTAAAAAACCGTACAAAAATCGAGTAGATTTTGAGAAAATCGATCACATACAGACAAACAGCTTTTGAGGACTTTGTTTTATAATATTTAAAGATGTAATATTGATTCGAAAGTATTTTACCGAACAGTTTTAAGAAGAATAAACATAATTTGTCTTCGTAAGTGTCGCATTATAAATGCCGCCGCGGCGTGTAGTGGCTTAAGTTGCCAAGATTTTCACTGCTTGGCTGACGTTAACTTAATAGTTTGCTACTTTTCTGATATAATGATGTACTTTAACAACCGCAAACTCTAAATAACTTTTTTGGATATATGAATATTAGTACTGTGGGTTGTAAAAATAATTAATATTTAAAAGATCGCAGTTAATAACAATTATTTAATAAAGTTCCTTAATGTGGCTCGCGTCAAAACATGACTGATAGAAATCGTCACGTGAAGCAAATACTTGCTCAACGCGAAACTCAATCTTTGTCTCGAGTATAATTATTACTAACAATAATAAATAATTAAAAAATAATAATAAAAATAACGCCGTGTGCTATCCGGCAGAATAGAAAAGACCACCCTCCCTTCTTACCGAGATGTCGTAAGAGGTGACTTAGGTATGTGCCGTGTGGTATCCGGCTGCATAGAATAGACCACCCTCATTTCTTACCGAGGTGTCGTCAAAGGCGACTAAGGTAGGTTGACATCAAGCAGGCGGCCGGTCGTAAAATGCATAGCTAAATCATGTGACAACTATTTTGTGTAGGTTTCTGCATGTGTTTTTACGAATTCTACATGTATTTGGTATGAAAAAACGGATAGTCCACTATACATTCAGCATTATTATATTTTCTATTTACTTTATCGCGGATTATAGCAAAATAATTTTACGATTCCTTTTGTATTATGGATCTCCGCAAAGTGACACCTAATTCTGTAAATCATATAGAAATAATTTTATGACTGTATAGACAACGTTTATATTACTTTCCATATTTAAATATTGTTTTTCATAAACTATAACAGAAATACTTTGCTATAATGCGCGCGCTTTTATAAATCATGTTTTTCATATAATATATGAATTAGAATTTTATACGGACGTTACTATACTTTAAGTAGATCTCGCAGAAGCAACGTGCTCGTTAATTCCTAGTTCAAAAGAGAGAGAAGAGAGTGTAAGCTATTCTCATCTTAAGAACAGGTTGACGGAATACAGATATCTTTGATGCTCTAAGATGACGCTGAGAAGATTATCTCAAGACATGTTGGTTTTCTCACAATGTTTTCCTTGAGCGTGAGATGAATACGAAATTGCGAATGCCAATTGAGAGAATACCTGCCTAATACTTAGATTATGCCCTTACTCCTTGAATGACGAGTACGATTGATCGTTACGGTTTATTAAGAACATTATTGTCCTAAATATGATTGATCACATAATTAACCTATTTCCCTAATAACTCGTCATATAGGCTGTTCTATCCTCCTTGCTGAAGGTCTCCTATTGTCCTCTCCATTTGTCCCTCACCTGTGCCGAATGAAGAGCAACGTGCAGATTTGCGTTCAATCCAGTTCGGATCTGATCAGTCCAGTAATTACCTAAGTGTCAGTAATTACCTCTCATACTCATAGATACTCTAATATTTGATATTTAACAAAGTACGATTGCCTACTTGTGTAGTTGAATTTACGCTAAAGTAAAAATATTATTTACGTCAATATTTATAATAAGTACAAGTCAAGTTAAAAAATCTCTTGAAGAAAATTTCATGTCCCTACTGTTCACCGTTGAGGAGTTCCCTCGTCTGGGGCCAATCCTGGCGACAGCATCAGGTCAGTCATAGGGACTGAGCCAGTATCTAAAATTTCGGCTCAATCGGACACCGGGAAGTGAGTCAAATTTACCTTGCAAGATTCCACCTTCACATACACATAAGTTTAAAAATTTAATTAATCAATTGAAAAGGCGGGTGGAGTGAAAACTAATAAATGACTTCGTTGGTTCAACGGTTATCCAAACCGCTAAGAGTAACGCCAAAAACTTAAGATGATTTTTACTAATAATAATTTGATCCATTGCATTTATTTCATGCCTATTAAAACCTACTCTCCATGTAGAGGCTTTTAGGCTTTTAGTAAATAGTAAGATTAATATCTTACTTATCTTACGTAGAGGACGCGGTATTCAAAGTTTTAACTAAACTGTGAATGGAGGCACATTCCATTTGAAACGTGTATCACAAACTTTTTAGTTCAGAGTCGGTCGCCGTAAAGTGTGTACTGGCTTACGATGTTATTCAGCCCTGTACTCAGCTATAACTTAGTTTGACATTTCGCTATTGTTACTTTAGTTTCTAAGCATTCATCAAGTAACAAAGGAAATGTATTGTTCTAGGACGTCTGTCTTGGCCACTATTATTTACGCTACCAGTAACTTATCCACTGTTATTTTTGTGGCAGTAGAATGTGCAAACTTCGAATAGAACTGAAATGAATTCTCATTGAGAAGTTCGATTCACCCTTTGTATAGAAAAACACATACTAGTTCATGATTTCGCAAGATATCCTTGGAGAAAAGGATAATCCATCACTGCTCTCGACTTAACTCCGCCCTCCATTACCTAAAATATAAAAAATAATCTACACTATTATTATAATATTAGTTTCTTAGTTTGCTCTTCTTTTATGACCGAACAGAGTAACGATCGATCCGTTACTCTACTTTATGATTATAAGTGTGGAGGAATTCGAAAGATTGAAGAGTTACGAGTATAGTAGAGTTGACAATTCAAATGCACTCGTTTACAAGTTTAGTTGAATAAATAATATTTTGAATTTGAATATAAGCTACTATTTATTTTGACGAGATTTTATTATTATGCGCAACAGGTAGATGTTTACGATATTTATAGTGAAAACGGTCATCGGTACTGTAATAGCAGTTATATCAAGGATTCAGTGATGATCGGTAATTTTTTGATTTTCAATCGAACGAAATTAATTATTTTATACAAATACATTTATAAGAAATCTGTTAATAAGTTGTGTCTGTATTATAAATATATACATGACTCAAGGGTAGCAATTATTTACAATTGACCATAAATACTATCTGCTGTAACTTTTACGAGCGAAAATATTTCTTATATTGAAGACAGAATAGTATACGGAAAAGTTCGCCGATTAACGTAGTGTATCATAATTCGATAACGGAAAGTGCACCGTAATCGGAACAGTTCATAAATATAATATATATATAAAATACATCATAATATAAAAAAAAATACATCATAAAAAGTTTTGCGGAATATTTTCAAACTAAATCTACTGGGAAGAAAGTCATTGCAAAGTTTGCAGATGGGATATTGTCTTGTATAACGTTGAATAAACAGTATGCAAGTGTCGAGGGTAGTATTGCTTTTGTATTGTAACTTATTCTTTGCATTTCTCTTTGTTGCATCTTACTGTCTTCTTAAATGACACAGCAATTGATATTTTATATTTTGTAACAAACATTGTCTTGATTACCAATAATTTTATTACGGGTTCAAACAAAACGGAGTTTGAGTTCTTCTATTTAAACTTATGTGTCAAATTTATGATTGCAATTTATCACACGCACACGCTTTTCGGTGAAGGAAAACATTGTGAGAAAACCTGCATATCTCTAGAGAACTGGGGATATGGGTAACCTATCAATTCGCATTGGAGCACCGTGGTAAGTCTTAGTTCCAACCTTCTTTCCAAACAAACGAAGAGAGGAGGTCTATGTCCTACATTGAGATAATAGGAGGCCGACCGTTACTTTACTTTCCTATAATTCTTTAAATTGGAAGGAATTTCCCCAGGGGTAGTATATATTAAAAAGCTAGTGCTGTATTCTTTTAACTTAGAAATATACTCTAAATTTAAGGTAGAAATTTTGTATCTCCAGACACGTAAACACATCTCGAGACTAAAAGCTAACATAAGAGATTTAAACAAAGTTATAAAGTGCACTTTATTTTCAGATTAAGTATGGACTGGAGAACAGCTTTAGTGGTGCTTGCGGTGCTGTTTTACGCTGACGGTTACTCAAGTGAGTTCATTTAGTATATACATACAGCTGCATCTTGTTTGTTTGCAGGAAGTCAATGCATCTATCATACTTAAGACAAATTAACTCATTATTATTACCACTACTAGCTTTTAATACTGTTTTTCATATTACCGGTACAAAGTAATTAAGCGTTTCAGTTTTAATAATAATAATAATAATAATAATAATAATAATCATTTTTTCAGATATGGTGTTACAAACAGATACTTAAACTAATGACATACCTGTCTGTAACACCATACCGAATAGGTCACAGCTCAGCGTATGTCCTGCCTAGGCGCTGATTTTCAGCAGTAACCCGAAATGTGCAATGTATGGCAACAGTGTACCGTATATATATATTATATATACGTATAACGGTATATATGTACATATATAAATGTGTATATTATATAAAATATTAAATAAACAACAGTGTACAATCTATATGATATAAAAGCTTTACGGAGATGTAATATATATAAAATAATACGTGAATAATAATAATTATGAATAAAAGAATGTAATAATATGCCGCTTTATAGAATTGATGTCTCCACTGAAAAGTTTTGACATTCAATTTGTTTATTAATCATAAGTGTTTTTAATTTATTCTTAAATGCGATTTTGGAACGTGAATCTCGAATGGGCGGAGGAATGTTATTCCAACATCGTGTGGCGGCATATTTAAAACTTCCCCTGAAGGCGGAAGTGGAGTGACGTGGAGTTCTAAGAATACTTCGTGAACCTCTTTGCAACTGTATATCATGGGTCCAGTTCAATTTATCAAATAGGTATGACGGCTCACCGGTCTTGACAACTCCAAATACGAGACTGGCAAGATGAAGTTTCCTTCTATACCTCATCTTTAACATTTTGTGCTGGTTAAAAAAAGGTGTTATGTGACTTCTAGGGGGTATGTCCCAACAGAATCGAGCACAAGCGTTCTGCACCCTTTGTATCAGTCTACTCGTTTTTGAAAGAAGACGAGGACCGAAAACAACATCTGCATAGTTTAATTTTGACAATACTAGACTCTCTATTAGACGAATACGCAATTCAGTATTTAAATATTTCCGAACCTTATAGACAAGTTTCAGACGGTAAAAGCAGTTACGTACCAAGGAAGCAACATGTTTTTCGTATCTTAAGTCAGAATCCATAAGCAGACCCAAGTTGCGAACTTCATACACGCGAGCTAGGTTATTACCCATTATATTAACATTGATAGACTGGGGATAGGTAATTTTGCTGAGTTGGCCTCTGGATCCAAATATTATAAATTTAGATTTGTCCGAGTTAAGAACCATTGAATTTTTTTCCGACCAACTAGCTATATGTTTCAGATCCTCGTTAACATTATCAATAGCTTCCCTAAAATTTCTTGGATCAAAAGCATAATATAATTGTAAATCATCCGCATATAAGTGAAATTTGCAATTTTTAATTTTATTGATCACATCTGCACTATATAATATAAATAAGAGAGGCCCTAAGATAGATCCTTGTGGAACGCCTCTGGTAACATCCTCAACACTGGATGTTAACTTTTCTCCATCATCTTTTATTAATTCAACGTACTGGGACCGATTACTCAAATAACTATTAAACCAATGCAGTGTATTAATATCAAACCCAAAATATGAAAGCTTAGACAGTAGCAGTGAAGTATCAATGCTATCAAATGCCCGGGAGTAGTCTAATAATACCAATATCGTACACATTCCTTGATCCTGTGCCTCCAGAATATAGTCCGTTACATCCAAAAGTGCTGTTGTTGTGTTTTTACCGGATCTAAATCCGGATTGAGCTTCAGGCAGTAACTGGTTACTCTCAATATATTTTGAAACTTGCAAGTAAATTATTTTTTCTAGGATTTTAGATATACACGGTAATATACTGATTGGACGCAAATCCTTCAAAGAAATAGGGTTTTCTATTTTAGGTATGGGGCGGATAACTGCTACTTTCCAAGCATCAGGAAAGGTACAGGTTTCAATAGAATTATTGATAATTGACGTAATCGTATCGAGACTTTGTGGGATTGTCATTAATAACATATCAAGAGTCAACTCATCGTAACCTTCTGCATTGGATTGCAAGCTTTTAATAATTTTTAATATTTCTGCCGGATTAGATTTATTAAGAGACAAAGTACTAGACGTCAATTTATTAAATTCGAAAAAGGTTAATTGCGAAAAGGATACATCTTTTCCTGGGATATCTAAAAAATGTTTATTTATAAGGTCAGGACTGCCAATGTGAAAGGGTATGTGTGCAGATTTTCTAGGAAGTACCGTTGCTTTAAGATTTTTCCATAATAATTTAGGGTGACTAATTTTATTATTTATATTGTAATTAAAGTAAGCGTGTTTCTCTCTATTTATAGCTTCTGCCACTAAATGTTTATATTGGACGTAATTGTTTTTTTTATTTACATCAGACTTAGAGTTTTTCCATTTTGCATGTGCCTGGTCTCGTAATCTCATCATGCGTCTGACATTGTATGTTATCCATGGATCATAACGATCTTTGGTTAGTCTTGTTTTTTTAGGAGCATGCGTTTCAAATAGATGTTTCAGATACTCGTTACATAAATTCACTAAAGGGTTGACTTCTTTTATAGAAGTTAGAACATCCCATGGAATAGCAGCCATGTGTAAATTAAATAGTTCTAAAGAAATATTTTTAAGCGATCTATAAGTAATACAAGTCGCACGCAATTTTTTTTTCTTTATGTTTAATATACAATCAACAAAAGAGTGCCTACCTAATGACGGAATATGCGTAACGTTAACGTGCAAAGAAGGAATATTAGTACAGATAAGATCTATTAAGCTCTCACTATTTTCAGTAAAATGCGTATGAGAATTTACTATCTGCTTTAATTGAACTGAATTTAAAAAGGCTAAGAGCTTCTTTGTTTTCGAATCAGATATTTTAGTTATATCAATATTAAAATCTCCTAAAAGAATAACATGATCATATCTTGCAAAAGATTGAACACTCTCGGTAATGACGTCAAAAAATAGGTCTGAATCGAGCCAAGACGGCCTGTAAGCCGTTCCAATCGCTATTGTAGCAGAACTAATTTTAAGGCTAATCCACATTTGCTCAACAGTTTCATGGCGCGGAAATTCACAATATCGAACATGTAATCCTTTTTTTATATAGAACGCAACTCCACCTCCGCGACCTCCGCGAACTGTATCAGGACGTGGAATATGTTTTAGACGGTAACCGGGGACAACAGGGGCGCGACCCTCCTCCCCTCCGCGCAACCAAGTCTCATTAATCGCCATTACATCTACCTGAATACGATCCATTGCTACTGTAAATTCATCATGCCTCGTCCCGAGAGAACCAGCATTCAGAAACCCAATTTTCAATAATTTATTGTTATTCATTTTCATATGAAGAAAATATCAGTAGTGGAAATAATATGTGCGAAACGTTAATTGAATATTTCATATTTAGAATACTAATAATTAATTTATAAAATAGACCACATAGATATATACATATAAATTGTACTAACCTATCAAATAGTATTATTGCTACGTTTAAATGATACGATAAACTAAAATATATTATTATGGATGCCAACTTCTGATGCCATACAATGCATAAATAAAAAATAAAAACGAACAAAATATTAAAAAACGACCTAATAATTATGTATAAGGTTTTTCTAACAATACAACTAAACATTCTTCTTATAACGCAGACATAATAATGGCATATTATTATTAGATCGTAATGCATATTTCTCAAACCGGTATAATTGTAAAAAATTTCTTTATATCAAAATCGGAACGTATACGATGCGAGACAGAATTTGAATCTCTACGAATATAGATTCTTCCTCCGCTGGTCCATATAAAACGCCAACCTTGGCGACGACCTACCTCTCGGGCTTTGAAAAATAATTGTTTGTTAGTACGGGTCAGTCGTTCATTAACATAAAATTGCCTGGCTTGTCCATCGATAATTCCTGAAGTATCGGCACCACGGCGCACACGAGCGGCTTTCAAAAATTGGTCCCTCACCACGCGTCTTGTGAACCTTATTATAACCGGGCGTGGTCGAAATTGGTATGAATCTGGTTGAGCTTGACTAACAGTTAACCCACGTCTAGCTCCCGACCTCTCAGCAGATACTATATCGGCCTCTTTAACTTCCATTCCCAACTTCTTACCAATGATGCTAGTAAGATGCAACAGATTTTCCCCGCTATTTTCAATCAGTCCCGTGATTTCAATGTCATTTATAAAATTATCCTGCTCCCTTTCGTTTAATCGGGACTGAAGACGAGAAACTGTTTCTATCAATTCACAATTTTTTACTTCCTGTGCATCTTGCGTAAGTATTTGTTCCTCTAGACTTGAGATCCGAGACTCAATATTTACCACCCGTGTGACAAAGTCTGACAATGTTGATTTAATCTGGGTTAGTTCATTTTTAAAATAAGACATCTCCGACCGTATAACAAGCTTTATTTGAGCCATGAGTCCACTCGAAGGACCCCCTTCGATCACATTCGCATCCTCAAATGCATCGTCATCGTCATCCGCTATTTCTAAGTTGGAATCGCTGGGGCATATGGTTAGAGATTTATTGTCGATTTTACTTTTTTTGCGACAATTGCGACATGACCATTTACTAGATAAACGATGATCAGGACTCAAATTCAGGCAAATTCGGTGAAATAATCCTGCACATTTTGTGCACTTAATGCACTCTATAGGAGCTATAAATTTTCCACATACACTGCATTTGTTGGCCATATTATTGAAAATTTACTGATTCAAACGGACTAGTTATTTTACTTACTGTTGCAGTAAGTAATCCTCAGCACTTACACTGAATTTATCTGGACTGAAGCACGAAAGACGGAAGGTGACGTGAGCTAATCGAACATATGCAATTTGAAAACCCGAAATTTATTGTTATATGAACTGGTTTTATCGTGCACTGATATACTCCAAATAATAACAACAATAATTGATACTATGAAGGAATGCTTATCAAAAAATAAAGTAATTATAATATTTTGAAATAAATAATTTTTCCATTAACATATGACATGCAACGTCAACGTCAGTCTTCTCTCTGTTTTCTTACAGAAGTTTAGAATTAGATTCGATAAGAACCTGTATATCGTTGGATACATGTAGACTAATAATTCAGATTAGAACTAGGAAGTACATCAGAGTTTCAAATCTCTTATCTCTAAAACGGCGAGATGACCTTAGCGGCCTGTAACTAAAGTCTGTAACTGGAGAGTAGCGTCCTGTGCTCAGCAATGAGCATTGTTTACTTCACTATTATAATACACTTACACTGCACGAGAATGAAACAAACTGGATAGTGGATACTGTCGGAACTCAGCTTTATTGTTTTTTTTTGCGAATGTGTCTTATGCGGTTAGCCCTAACGGCTTTTACAGCGTCACTGGGATGGGCGAGCGCAGAAGCTTCGCCGGGTAAAATTGATAAGTAATCGAGTGATACTTTATTGAAATGACGTTGTAGCCTAATGTTTTATAAACGACACTCAATGGCGCGCGCTAATACACAACAGCGCCATCTACATTGCACGCATGAAATTAAATTTATTCATTAAAAAAGAAGTGAACACAGGACGCTACTATAGTAGAAATTGGCGATACCAAAAAAAGCCCCAATTGCTCGTTTCATGTAAGGTCTACTTTCCCTTTGTTTCGTTTGATGAAGTTCAGTCCAAAAACCACATTACAAACCACATGCTCCGAATTTGTCAATCGGAAAGAAAAGAGATTGGAACATATTCAACAGTTCGTTGGTTCTTCGAGCCTTGGTGTATATTTCTATTTAAGTATGTATTTAAAATTATATATGTACTAGCTTTTACGCGCAACTTCGTTCGCGTGAACTATGGTCTTAGAATAAACAATAGATCTGTCACCCTCCAACCTTGCAAATATTTTCATCACAAATATCAGATCGATCCGGGAAGACTGAGAGAGGTTTATCGTTTTCTCGAGAGCACAGTTTAATTATTTTAGTATATAACCCGTATGACATACATGAAATATATATAAAAATATCTTAGTTAAATTTACCCAATAAACAAAAACCGAAATATATAAAAACTTTTTTAAAATAACTTTTTCGACATAAGGCAAACAACATAAAATAGAACCTTCTTTAAATTACATATTTGACTTGATTTTTACACATCGTGAATTAAAAAAAACTTTGATAGGGTGATAAAAGATGGCGTTTTTAAATATCATCCTATTCCTTCTGACTTAACAGGAATTCTATAGCCTATATGTTACTCCGGTATATAAGGAATAATTGTGCATAATTTCATCGATATGTTTCAGCGGATTCGCCGTGAAAACGTAACAGACGGACTGACTTTCCCATTTATAAAGATATTAGTAAAGATATATTTACCAGTTGTCTTTCACCGTTAACATAAGTATTAAGTTACGTGCTTTGGGGACGGACTGCGTATGTGTCTTAGTTATAATATGGGTTCATAGTAATATAGCAGATATTAAAAATGAAAGTTATATAAAGTAAAAGACTGGATCATCCTACTGTTAGACATAAAAAAAAACCAGAACGAAATACATGTCTACTTCTAGCAAACTGATAATCCATATTTGAGAACTGTAATAGTTAACTCTTGAAATTGTCTCAAATTTCGTTTTTCAGTGAAACATAAACGTAAACAAACTGTGGCGTTATGAAATGGAAGAACGAATATTTCCTGTTATTACCTACTCTGGGTTTGCGGCGCAGTCGCTCGCGTACGACCTCTGGCTTTAACCTTTGTGATTAAATAGAATAATATGACCGCAATAAACCAATTTTATACTCTATTCGTTAGTAATAATCTTCTGATGATACAGGAATGTGCTACAAATAGACGTATACTTTGATTTCCTAACTGTGATGTCGCTTAACAAAGCAACAATTCAACAACAAGTCATTCCTGTGAATGTCTAAATAACCGGTGTATGAAATTTACCAAGCCCCTTTGTTATAAAGTTAAAAAATTTATTAAATAATAAACAATTATTTACCCACCGCCATATGATATTCGACTGAGTAGAATAGACCACCCTCATTTCTTACCGAGGTGTCATAAAAGGTGACTAAGGTAAGTTGACGTCAGACAGGCGGCCGTTCGTAAAATAATTAGCCAATACATGTTTAAAACATGTTGTGCCGACCCCACTTAGAGTGGTATAAGAGCAGGAGAAAGAAGAAACAACTATTTACCCAAAGAGATTTTCTGCTATACCATCTTACATTTGACAATACAAGTCCTGGCAAGAAATTAAAAAAAATTGTACAAAAGCGACGCAGACCGCAGAATAACCAAAATATTAATAATTTTATGGATATTATTTAATAAAATTATCTTAGCTTTATAAGATGTCATTGTTATGATTAAGTAAAAACCTTTATTGCTCATTTCATCTTTTTACTATGAATAATTTTATGTACGGGTATGTAATATATACACCAAGAAATATGTCTCATAAAATTTGTATCCATAAAACTAAGAAGCTATATGAAAATGTTTCAATGATAGTGCAGCGAGAAATATAAATAGAAAATGTAAATACAAACAGAATTTGCGACTCGGCGAGTGCGGGATTAGAGGCAATAAAAGGATATAAAAAGAGTCATAAGGTCGAATCATAACTCATTGTTTTGTTGTACTCTACGAGCGCGGTAGCTGGTTTACGTACACATATAAGGTAATGGATTTGACGGGTATCTCGCGGAAATCTACCGTGTATACGTGGTGGCCGGATGTGCAATTATGTAATGCATTATACGCGATCGTTTTATTTATTCATCATTTAAATAAGCGAAAAGTAGGAATACATTCGCAAACTTATGTATTTTAGCACCTTAGTTAGTCCTAACTGGTAGCTTTGCACGTTGTTAGGCTTTATTCTCGATTTACTATTAAGTTAACGTAATCACTTATAGCTTCAATTCAAGCTTATTGTGCTGTCTTTCTGGCTAGTGCCAGCCTTGGAAAGATACGACCGACCCTAGAAGATTCTGTTTAATTGAACACCTTTGCTCGCAGTGAATAACATATCATTTATCTCCAAGACATTAGTATATTATAAAGCCCTAATGTTCCAGACAAATTTGACATTAGCTTTTAAACTCTCGCGTTAAAACTCCGCATTAGGCGTAATAAGAAGTTTCGTATGATATATTCGGCTTAACGCCCTACACCTAACGCCTAAATGGAACACTGCGCGATAAAAATACGTCGCATTTTAAAAGCGCTGTCGTGTGAACATATATCTGGAAACCCATTTGTTTCATTTTGACGTATTGTTAACGCACGGTAAAAAATTTCTCGTGCGTACGAGGGGTTATGGCGTACAGTTGAAACTACACGATCTTGACGTTCGGAACCAGATTAAAAAGGGGATGTCAATATGATAACTTGAGCTATTTATAGGCTCTTCTGGTCTCGAAAAATACGCCCCATCGCGCCTTACTTTCGCGCCTAACTTTTTCGTACTGAACTTTCGTATAATATAATTTGACTTCTTTCCAGCTCCACGTTTCTGACATAAATAATGGAAAATTCATGTGAATCGAGTTATTATATGATTGCCTCTGACATTGCCTGAGACATTAACAATATTATTGTTAATGTCTGAGGGATAAAGCGAAAAGTTTGCTAAAATTTTGTAGTAAGGTATTTTTTCTATCAAAAATTATCCCCTTGAGGTAATTTTTAATAAAAAATAACTCTTTTTGTGTCTTTATATGACAATTTAATCGTTTTTTTTTTTCAAAATGAATATAAACAGAAACAATTTTATTTTCCCTTCAACAGAGTATGGCCGAACATGCAAAGATATTGGGTGTCTGAACAGCGAAGTGTGCGTGCTAGCGGAAGACGCAATGTTCGTACGGGCAAACTACAAATTGTGGAACCTACCCTACATGCAAAAAGAAGTCACTTGTTCAAGGTAAATTTTCAATTATGTTGCTGTCTTTTAATATTTTTTATCATTTTACGACGAAAAGTCTTATATAGCCCGTGAATTTATTGATCCTTGACGATTCAAAAGTGCTTGTAAAAAGCCTACTTGAATAAAGATTATTTTGATTTTGATATTATTTTCTATTCTTCTGGGCAATGCACAATTATTATCTATAAAAAGTAACAACTTAACACCACCCACCTTTCGATGCCATTGTACTGCCACCATGCACTGGAAGACTCGTAAGTCCTTGCTATGCAACGGCGGTTTCTTGCGACTCCGCAGAAATGTGTTACTCGTACAGTGGACACAAACTAAAGGAGACAGCCAGAATTTCCTACATCTTTGGGCCCACACGTTACAGTATTAATTTGTGTGTTGTAAGAAAAATATGTGTTGTTCTAGGATCAATTATTATTTTATTAAATTTGTATAAGGGAACTATAAAATAAGAGTTATAGTCTGAGGCTATGTAAAACAACAAGTACATGCTAATTATAATAACATATTAAAAACAATAGGATTTGTGATAAAAATATAACAATAAGCTATTATCATTAAAGTAAAAGTGGATCATTCATTTTTTGTCTACAGAAAATAAAACGTTTCGAGAAAACACGTTCGTAAGCGCAACAAATATTTTCGTTACTAGTCTATGGCAATAAGTATTAAAAGATGATTAATAATTGACATATATTGTAATATTTTTTTATTTGAGCCCACAGAGATTAAGATCGTAAGCCATACAGCCAATGAAAAAAATATTTTATTCTAAACACCCAATTTTAATATCTGGAAAGTAATTATTGTTAATAAAATGAAGCTAATATATTTCTTAAATAAATATTTTAAATGATTATGTTTACAAAAACGTAATTACTATACTAAAAAAAGCTGTAATCCAGCGCTGTATAGGTAAATTCAAAAAGGTATAATTAAAAAGTAACGAGTTGACAATTGATACATTCCGTTTAAGGCATTAACTTCTTTAATATCATTATTAAACAAGTTTTCTAACATATTCCCATTCAAAAGTTTATAATATACTGATATTTAAACAGAAAATAAATTGACCAATTTTTACAGTCTCCTTTACTTTAAGCGGAATTAGAACATTACTTTATACTGCAAATGTAACATCTTATTTTTTTACATAAATAAATAAATAACTCTCATACGACATTCTGCATAAAAATCCGTAATGGTGACTGAATTGATATTTGTTTATTTCAGGTTCACACTCGGAGCCGGATCAACCTTCTGTACCTAAGCCACCACAAACTCCCACCAGAAATTTTGATTCGCCTCCTAGTTATCCAGCCCCTGCACCTCCATCAAACACCCATAGCGGTTCACCATACGACAACTCACCATACGGCGGTAGCTCATCGCACGGTGGTAGTTCACCTTACGGCGGCAATTCTCCTTATGGTGGATCAAATCCTTATGGAAGCCATGGCGGGAATTCTCCTTACGGTGGCAGTTCCCCGTACGGTGGCAATTCCCCATACGGAGGTAGCAATCCCGGTGGATCACCGTATGGTTCTTCACCCTACGGTGGAAATTCTCCTTACGGAGGATCTTCTGACAGAGGAGGGTCGAATCCTTACAACCCCAGTCCTGGAAGTGGTGGCAAAAGCCCCCTCGATAGTATCTTGAACACCATAAACAACTTTGCCAACGGTCAAGGAGGAGGAAGTTCAGGCGGTACCGGATCGTTATCGAACATTCTCGGCGGAATACTCGGTAATTTGCCCAAAGCTGGCAGCGGTGGCAATGGATTATTCAATACGAGACCCATAATGGAGAATCCAAATTATTCATCGTACAGCTCCAATTCTAGGAGTTCTAATACTCAAAATTATCCATCAGGAAGTCCGCCAACCAATCAGCAGACGAGTCAAAGTAGGAATTACGGGCAAAATTATGCCAAACACAATAGAGCAACGACTAGAAGACCAGTGTTTTATGGATGGAACGTTAGGTAAATTTACGTACTACTAACATCTGGCAGGTGTGGCTTCACTCAGTTATTACTTTAGCGCATGAGCACAGCTGAGAAGCACTTAATGTAACAAAAAAAACTATAAAATAAATATTGTAACCACTTAACAATAGATTTGTAATGTTTCATGCAATAATTCAATCTATTCTCGTCATGCTTCCGTCTGTCCGTCGTTTGATTTAACTTCAAAATTATTAACATGATTAAAAAGGCTATTTTAATACATTCTTGTAATAAATTATCAGTTTTTATATCTTCTGTCAATTATGGTTTTGCCAGTTATTTTCGTATAAGCGATATGTGATCGTCCTTTAGACTAATTATTTGCCGCTTCTTTTGGTTTACCAGTAGTAATTATCACACGCTTAGAATTAAAGTGACTGAATTCAAAAAAATTGTTTTATGGCAACTTTCATTAAAGCGACCCAAAAAAACTTTGAAGAGCAAGAGAACACTACGCTTTTTTAGTAATTCGCAGCGTGATGCCTTAGATGGCATTGAAATAAGTATTACAATGTATCTAGATAGATCATAGCTTGATTTTGAATTAGGTCAGTTTAATACTAAGTGTGCGCTATGGTTATTAACTTTGCAAAAATGTAACAATACACTAATTTTCATTTTCCGACTAAACTGTTAATTATACTCTACACCACCAATATGACTATGGTATGTACAGTAACAAATTAACGCTATGTATTAAGTGAACTCTGAACAAAATTATATACTATACTATTTTTATTGACGCTTGCGTGTTTATACGTAATTTTTTTTATCGAAATAGAAATAATTAGCTATAGAATTTCTCGAATTTTTAGTTTCGTTGCAATTTTGGTTGCACAATTGTAAAAAAAAAAAAAAAAACTTAATAGCTATACCCTTTAACCAAATATAAGTCCCTTTTATGGTGAAGTATTTACAGTTCTTTTATATTCCATGAGTGGGTAATTTATCTGAGTTGACTTTAGAAGTTCGGGGATACCCAGGTTCCTGGATCTTTAACCAAATTATAATTATATAAGCTCTGAATTTACCCGGATTAAGTTATTCCAGTTAATATATGGCAGGGAAGCGATCTGTCTTAGCTTGTATTGTCTCAATATATATTCAAATTATTGCGCCACTAATTTTGTGCTACTGATTTCGCACCATGACAAGATAGGCGAAACTTTGTGCATCAATGTGCCATTTTTATTAAACAAATGGTTATTAAGGCCATAGGTGTGTCATAAAAATTATGAGTTTGTGATTATTAAGAAACGTATCCCGCGTATGCTCTCCAAAATATATCTATAGTACGCGGCAATAAATAGTGCACATCGGGGCTTAGAGAGAGAAATCGGGTAGATTCTGCTTCATATAGCATTGTCTCTGTCGCACAGAATGACGAAACGTCACATACTGAGTGACAGTGACAGCGCTCTATCAAAACGAACTGGCCGGCTGTTTCGGTTTAAACATCGATGTGCATTATTTAATGCGAGGTCCTATACCTCTTCTTTTTTGTCTTAGTGTATTATGAATATCGTAATCGGTGACGTGTCCAAAATATTGTGTCGCGTCCCACTGGTTCGCGATCCTTGCACTATGAGAATAAATATGACCATAATATTTATAGTGATAGGTATCACTATAAATATCACCTATACCTAGGGTTGTTATCCGATATCTATCAAATCCAATATAACAAGTCACTATTGTTCCAAGATACAGTTACTTAAATACATATAACGATGTATCACTTACTTGTGTATATTCGTAACTTATCATATTACGAAGACACGCTATCAATTTTAGTGCGATAGTCACTAATTAAACGACTTCATTTTTACGAAATAAAAAGTTATACGCTAGCTTTTGAAATAGGTATTTTTTATGTTATGGTCACAAATCACTAGAGCTTAATTAAGCTTGTTTGCCTGAACAATCTATTCATGTAATACTGGGCATTAGAAGCACTGCCAGCTTAATCAGAGAATCTTAAGTACTTCAGCTTTTGTTCAGTTCCTTTTTAGTATCCAAAAATCGCGCATATCCACACACCAACGTGACCAATATCTGCTATTTCCTGCATTCACTAATTATTTATAACAGCCGCGATGCTTCGTAGTAGTCTGAGCGAATGTTGAGTTTTTGCGTAATATCGCAATCATTACAAAAATCAAATATACTTACACTTGACTAATCTATATTATCGTCATGACATTCTAGTTCAGTCAATGAAATTTCGCTATAAATACAGGAAATTCCGGGCATATTCTAGATGGAAACAATGTCTTCATGTTTATAATGTTTTAAATTTCAAATAACTAAAAAAATATACAAACCAATCATTCTCCTGCACTTATCCAACAAGTGGGGTCGGCACAACATGCTACAAACATATTGTCACATGATTTGGCTACGTATTTTACGACCGGCCGCCTGCCTGACGTCAACTTACCTTAGTCGCCTTTTACGACACCTCGGTAAGAAATGAGGATGTTCTATTCTATGAAACCGGATACCACACGACACATACCTTAGTCGCCTCTTACGACACCTCGGTAAGAAAGGAGGGTGGTCTATCATATTCTGCCGGATACCACACGGCGTATACAAACCAATATAATACTCATAACTTATCCAATATAATACTCATTTCAATGAAAATAGCCACTGATTTACAATACTCGTATTTTTTGTAAAATTTGTATGGTCTTAACAAAGTTCTGCACAAGAAGTGACCTTGTGGCCTTTGAGTCTCAGAGAAGATTATAACTAGGTGCATAGGTTATTCTTTATTCAAATAAACTTGTTAACTGCTGCTGTTTTGGCTGTCGAATGCTTCTACCGAAAAGAGCCAACAGGTACTCTTTTCAGAATATACCTCATAACTCGTTACATTTCGTCGTGCTCGCGTAAGAGTTCTAAGTATAATGAAGTCCATGCATTTTTGGCATTTCGATGATCCTCGACAGTATGTATAATAAGATTTTTATATAGCATCTTTTAGATAGATAGAATTGATTGTGGAATTTCATTAAAGAATCTAGTGCCAAAACCCACAAAGAGTAAGTACTTTGGTAAAAACAGTTTACATACTTCTGCGCAAAGCATGAGACGCAAGCTTTGCACTTTTATTTTGAAACCTTTTTTCTTTTCTAACCGATTAACGTCAGCTGCTAATATACTCTCAGACAATCCCTCGAGGAGCCCTAAGTATTTTCTGTCATCCGCTGCTTTAATTTAGCGGCTCCCTTGTTATTACGTTTCCTTAGTTTATTAATTAACCGATTAACTTCTATAGAAGTGATTCTTCCCTTCCTCGTGATATTGGCGAAGTAATGTGCCTTGTGCTCTTGCAAGCCATTAATTAGTTTTAATTGACATTGAATCGTGTTGGGGGACGCCACTCGCATATCTTTTTAATCTCAATATCCATCGGTTCTTTTAGCTATTCTATTAGTCTGATTGCTATGCAGTCAGCTTCTGTTTCTACATGAAACTCCTACATGTTTATTATCGACGTTTAATTTAGGAAAATTCATTGGACCAACTACATTCAATATAAGCTATTCAATGTAACGTATAGTAATTTCTATTGATGCAAATGAATTTGATGTGGATATATGTTAGAATATAAAAAGTATAAATAATGCCATTTTGTATTCCATGTATATTGTTTCTTATTTCAGCGTCACAGTGATAATGACGTACCTGACACATCTTTACATGAAGAACGCGATTAAGAACTAACTAATTATAATCAATGTTGTTTCATTTTAAATGTTTAACATAGCTTGTTGCCGCTGATATTTATATATATAATAAATATATATATCGTTAATTTTGTTTCAATTTTTCCTTTCTAATATCCAGGAAAATTTCATCGCGCAATTAACTTGTCGACGTCCACAGGCGTCCCTGTAAGTAACCTTTTTAAAACTTTCTCCAACATTACGTTTAATTACGAACATTAAGTAGAATATTTCAAACAAATGGTAAAGCCCTGGAGCAGAAGAAGATATTAATTATAAGATTTATCAGAAGTATGATCCGTATGGAATATACAAGGAAAAGAACTATCGATCAGTTAAACTAACTCAGTAATTAACTAACTTGGCGCAACACAATGTTTATAATTTATTTCTGTAAGTTTTTGTACCATTTTAAATTCAGCTATATTGAACAGCATAATGGTTACAGCGAATAATCCCAACCAAGTACCAGACAAGTTCAAAGCCCGAGAAGCCAAAATTTTATTTATTTTAGTAAAAGTTAACTCCTTTTCCTATCCTCCTCTCCATAGAAATTGTTTAGTAAATATACCTAATAATAAATAAGCTTCATTCATATAAATAAAAAAATGACGCAGAATCGTACTTTATAAATAATTTGTCTTATAAGCTAAAAAGAAGTCGAAATGATACGCACAATATACTAGTCCATCAATTTAATCAGATCGTTACATGTTGAGTACATACAAGATACAAAACCAAATAGACAATTATCATAGTTATTAACGGGTTCGCACGCTGTGAAGTTTAAAAAACAACGTCTAGAGGAGTACCGATGTGGTACTAAGGAATGTTTGATGTCATGCTAGGTACAAAAAAATGCTCACGTAGGGAAAGTAAAATAACTGTAACTAACAAATATAGAAATTAAGAAGATGGAACATCTATAGAAGATGTGGTTCTATCATATTTATATTAACGTCCACAGGCGTTAAGCGCGCGAACGTGTTAATAATGAATCAATAAAAAAATATCGATACCTATAGCATTGGGATTGAAGGGTCACTTTAGGGCAAACAACAAACAAGTTGTTTTTTTTAATTATTAGTTACAGGTTTACGATTAATTATTATGTCCTATTTAACTGATCAGAAGTGAATAAGTCTGATATTGTACACCGCACCGGAACAATTGCCAATTTGGCCCGAAAATTTGTACCCGAAAGTACATATACGTTGCATCACATAACACGAATTCAACCCGGAACCTTTAGTATATTAATAAGAAAATATACCTTTAGTATATTAATAAGATTAATTTAAAAAAAAAAGACAGAGCAGAAGGGCACGGTCATAGCCAAAACTTTATGAATTTTATTCTCAAATCTAAAGAAAGCTAGTAACCTTTCAATCCAAATAGCTATATGTATCGTGAAAATGAGCGATAAATTATGTATAATTTTATTATAATACTACCGTCACAAAAAATATTTTAACGAAAAGGTATAGCGTATCACCTAAAACCACTACGTACACCAATAAATACCATTACTTCCTAATGACTAAAAAGACAACGGTAAACCACCTAATTATAGGTCAAAACCAGATATTATTTAAGGAAAAAAAAAAGAAAAAATTCTCCACTGTAATAGAAGTAATTATTACTTCTATTCAATACCACTACATCTTGGTGAGTAAAAAAACTAAACAACCTAATAATTATGGAACAATATTAGATATAATTTAAATTAAAAAAATGTCTAAAAAATCCACATTTAATTAGAAGTAATATCACTTATTAATGACTAAAAAACTACCGCTTCTTATGGGTCAATTGCAGATATTATTTTATATAATTTATTATCCAAAGAAAATCTAAAAAATCTATATTTAAATAGAACTAATAATTCATGTGTACGAAAGAATTTCAATTTTCCAATTTTGTCAATTTTTGTTTCTTTAATTTAGATTTGGTTCGAGGAACAAGAAATATAATATCCACAAAGATTTTATAGTGGAATACCAAAAACAAGTAGACACTATGCATCTGTATTTTTCTATAATTAGGTGTCGTTACTCTACTACTTGTTCTAAAACATCAATACAATTTCCCATATAATATATAGATAAGAATATAGATTACCCGTAAGAACCTAATATCTAAAATCCATCATTGGTATTTTGGGACTTAAATATACAAACTAAAATTAAAAACTACCTTGAATCAGAAAATCAAATCGACTAAATCAGGCGTGTCAAACTCGCAAATTCATATTTTCGATTTATTAACAATAAATTAATAAAAAAATATTTTGTTCCAATAATTTACTT
Organism: Morpho deidamia; assembly: GCA_947086505.1. Taxonomy (NCBI): domain Eukaryota; kingdom Metazoa; phylum Arthropoda; class Insecta; order Lepidoptera; family Nymphalidae; genus Morpho; species Morpho deidamia. The sequence goes on along the minus strand of CAMTZC010000007.1, from coordinate 7,032,812 downwards.
TATAAATGCTTAATACAATTTACTAGTCCAAATAAAAATATCTGTTTCTATGAACATGATTTTTTTGCGGCCCATCTAAAGTTAAACAATGTTTTAGGAGCAAAATAACTTTTGAGTTTAACACCTCTGCTCTAATTAAAATGTGATAACTTTATTATCACATTAACTTATTAGTCATTTTAAAGTATTTTTAACTGTATAAAAATTATATAAATATTTGTAAAACAATCTATTCCTTCAAACAACCAATTTTTATTATTATGCAAAAATATATGTTAAAAACTAAAGTAAAATTTTATTATTTTGAGCAAATAAAGTAAAAAAACTTAAAAGTAATGATACAATTATTTTATTATACTTCGCGTTTTTTAGGATACCTTTGTAAAATAACTTTGACAAAGTGAAACTTTGTTTTATCAAAAGACATTGGGAGTAATCGAGTAAACAATATAATTTTATAATTACTTTTATACTACGGAATTCGGTAAAGTCACACCTATATCTTTAAAATAAAATTTAAAAAATAATAATTACAAGGACTACTTTTTTTCTAAATACATTTGTATTCATAATATATTATTAAAATATATATAAAATAAATGCCATTAAATGTAGGTATATAAAAATAAATCAATTGTTATAGAACGCGTCATATAAGCCTGAATTAAAATTCAATATATTTTTTAGTATTAGCACTCTCGACTCCTTCATCGATTTAAGCATAAACCATCACATTAACTCAACCCTCTAATGCAATGTCAATAATGTTTATTTTCCCTGTTCCCGAATCGTTCCTATCGTATCTTTCGATACAAGATATTGCATCTATACTAATACTATAAAGAGGAAAGATTTGTATGTTTGTTTGTATGTTTGTTTGTTTGTTTGTTTGTATGTTTGTATGTATGTTTGTTACGTTTTCACGCAAAAACTACTGGACCGATTTCAAAAATTCTTTCACCATTGGAAAGCTGCTTCTTTACTGAGCAACATCGGCTATATGTCATTTTCAAAAATAATAGGGATCCCTAATAAAATTGTAATAAGTTGGGAAAAATTTAGTCGTAAACATCTTTCATCGCGTGCGCTGCGGAAACTATTGATGATAGAACAAAAAAATGTTCTACAGTATTATAGAACGTATCAATATCCATAAAAAAGTCCGCGATACCATATGTCTAACTATTATAGTTATGCCAATATAACTACTTTTTTACATTGTAAAAGTTGGTAAAAGTGCCGACAATAATCAAACCATTTTATTCATATCTCTGTATTAATCCTTATCCCATTAAATGATATTTTATTAATAACTGTTTCAATACCAGTAAAATACTATTTAAATTATTAAAATCCGCCATCCCAATCAAAAGATATTACGAATTTAAGAATGTATATCGAAAGCAAATAATGCCATAACAAATTCATTGTACCGTCCGTTATAGCAGGGCCTGCATTTGGTGAGTTAGCTCTTATTCCAAGAATACTAATGATACCCATTTTTTATAATAAATTAATCTACAAAATAAGTCTACTTCCACGAGATCTGTATGGACGCGCGTGAAACCGCGGGGCTTTGCTAGTAATATATAATATTATTACGTACAGTTTGGTGCATAACTGGCTGCAAATCTATACTGCACAATTAAAATCTGCCTAATTAAGTAAATAAATAAATACATGAGACACTTAGACACACAGTCGTCCGTCCCTAAAGTAACTTAATACTTGTGTTATGGATGACGGACAACTGGTAGATTGGTTTTTTCAATTTTAAATTATTAATTCGCAGTCATGTATGAAGCTGAAGGGATTATCAAATCTAGTCATTTTTATAATCCAAACAATCTTCAATTTTGTAATATGCAAACAATAAAATATTAGATTTTGGTGCCAAGTTTAACGAAAAAAGCAAATTCTTCTTCCTAAAACCTATCCTGTTACGTTTCTTAAGTGGACAATTTAATCGTTTTATATTAGAGTTATGGGGGCATAGGATTTTGAAAGGGTTTTTTTTTCTAGATGAATTTTTTTATCATATATAAGTAGATGTAATATCATACCAATGTAGAACCTATCCCATATTTATATGACGCGTGCTACACAGTTATATGATTAGCAAACTTATTTAACTACTGCAGACCTACCATGAACTCTTATTGCGACTCAATTGAAGACGTAAACGACCGCGAACCGCTTTCTTTTCGTACCATGAAGTGTGAATTGCTTTGGGGTCGTAATGTTTGAAAAGGATAACGTTATATGAACTATAGATAGCTCTGTCTCTTTCACTCACATGTTCTTAGGACGTATTCCGAACGCTCATTCGGCAACGAATTAAAGTGTGCGTCTTTAAGACGTCATGGTATGAAAAAGCAAAACAATTTAGTTTACGTCTTCAATTGACTCGCAATAATTCATGGTGATGCTGATCATATATAATCATCGTTATCATAATCAGTCCTATACAATGTAAATGACAAGAATTGAGCACACTTTTACCTAACAAATCAAATCTTTATACCCTTTTTCGATTCCCATCCCAATATTTTCCATACTTAGTATAAAAATTATTAAAATATAACTTAAATTAAAAATAAATATACAAATCACTGTAAAAGAAAGTAAGTCACGTGGATAAATTAAAAACTGAATCCATCACTTATAAATAGACTTATTTCTATTCCTACAAAGATTCAAAGCTCTACATAGTGTTGCGATTAATCGCAAAACTCGATTGCCAATTGCGCCAATTCAATATTTAAATGTAAATGATTTCGAAATTTTGTAAAATTTTATTGAAAAAATATATTAAATCATTATTTTGTTAAAATAAATTTGAAATATCACCAAAATAAATGAGATTTGTATTTTGAATTTTAAGGAATGAATCATAAAGTCAGTCTTGTTTTTAAGTATTATAAAAGTTGATTAATTTTAAATTAAATCAATCTATACCATAAATTGTATTTATATTCAATATAAATGCATTAGTTCAAAGGAAAAAAACATTGAAAATATTTCAAAAATTTTAATACCAAATAGGAATGAAATCAGCACTTCCTAATATATTTTACGATAGAAACCTAAGAAAAACGCTAGAGATCATGTGATGACGCGGAAATGTATTTCTGGGATTTACTGTTTAATACTGCATCTATATTTGCGTACTTATTCTAATGCGTTCCCCAAAATCTGTGTTTGTATGTGATCGATTTTCTCAAAATCTACTGAACGGATTTTTGTACGGTTTTACTGGAAGATAGTGCATTTCCTCCGGAAGGTTTAGGTTTATAGTACATTGCCGTTTTATGTTAATTGTGCCAAAGAGGCGCGGTTTTATAAATTTTGCCCTTTGGGAGCTTTGCGTGTGCCGCATGATATAGCAGATATATACTTAAGTAATGTAGAGAATTGTAGATCCACAAAAATACTACAAAAAAGTCCGCGATAAAATGTCTCTATATCTTATGGTTAACTCACAATAAATACTTTTATGTTCAAAAATTCGAATTCCGTAAACATTTCGAGACACATCAATATCCAGCACAGGTAAAGATAAAAACTCAAAAATCATTCCAAATTTCCAAGATCCAAAATATTTTTCTTCTTTAGGCGACTTTCTTACACACTATACTACATTTTACATATAATACGAAAAGTTTCATAAAAATTATATTCACGTATTTACCCTTTAAATTTCATTTAAAGTTTAAAAATATTCGGAACGTTAAGTTAGCATGTTGCTAGAACGCTTTACTTTGACTTTACTGGGTTTCAGTTGGTACAGATTGCCTAGGGTTCAAAAGGCTTCGCACTTGGTTCAATATCATGCCAAGTATCAAGAAAGCAAGCCAAACGCCATACCAGTAATGATGCATAGAGGAATAGTAAATCCAGATTCGGTCAAATGTCAGCAAGAGGAAAGCTGCAGCCTGATAGGACTCCGAGTGCGAGCGGAGGAACCACATTATAAAGCCAATTACCTTCTTTTTCTAAAATAAATAAATAAATATAAATAGAATATATATATACTTAAACACACGGTCGTCCGTCCCCAAAGTAAATAACTTAATACTTGTGTTGAGTAGCGGACAGCTGGTAGATATACTACATATATAATTTTAAATACATACTTAAACAAATTGTAGAAAGAAAATGTTGACCCTCGGCGGGAATCGAACCCGCGACCAGCGGAGCTGAAGGCAGGGTCACTACCCACTGTGCAACGGGCCAATCAAATTATAATCCCACTGCTGGGCATAGGCCTCCTCGCTCCGTTTTTCTGGAGAAGGGTTAGAGCTAAGTCCTAATATGCTGCTCCAATGCGGATTGATAGGTTGCACATATCCCCAAAATTTTTAACAGATACGCAGGTTTCTTCACGAAGTTTTCCTTCACTGAAACGTGAGTAATAAATTGCTAACATCAATTAGACACATAAGTTTTAATAGAAAAACTCGGTGACCGGGATTTGAACCCGTGACCCCTGGAAAGAGTCACGGAGTCTCACCATTCCGCTATTACAGCTTATCCTTGAAATAGATAAATCTTTATTACCATGAAAACTATATTAAAAATTGTTGCTGTAAAGCTAACAACTTACCATTCCTGTAGCGTCCTTGTAATAAAGCTTGACGTAAATATCCTCAGCCATCAAGTAGAAGGGACAGAAGTAAATGCAGAAGAAATATCCAGCGTGGTAACCGTGCCATATAACGGAAACGAACAAGGCTGCGTGTGTTCTAGAAGACAATATTTTACTTGAGCCCATAAATATTCAACAGCACAATATTGTTACGAACATGCGAAAAGTGTTCGTAATGCGTATGTCATAAAGTTCAAATTGGAGGGTGCTGTTTACGAACATGCAGAAAGAGTTCGTAAACTATATATCTAAGGTTCAAATTAGCTTGACGCTAATTTTCTGGATCATTCGTAGTGTTTACGAAAAGCTTGTTTACAAAGATTTGTTTACGATGTCACCAAGGTCTCGCGAACGTTCTCGAACATCGGTTCGTTCGATATATAAGCAGACGTATCGTGTTCCTCAACATTCAGTTTACGAGTAGCGATCAAGAGCGAATATGCTCCTTAATTCTTTATCTTAATTTCTCTTCTGTTAATTTGATTATCGCACCTTCTAGAACTTTCAATCTGATCCTAAGGTTGACTGATTGGGAACTCTTAATTGCGTGTCATCAGCTTTTTTACTTTTTATTACATTTACATAAAAAAACAGAATACTATTATTACCCTACTTCTACCATTTAAACAAAAATCGTTATAATAAAAATTGCAACTAACTTTAATGAAGGTACAGGAAATCTCTTGTACACAACCATTGCCACCCAATATTGTACCGCCTTGTTCCATACTTTCATAGAATCTCTCAATGTTACAACAGTTTCACATCCCCAAACATCCATTGACTCGACTGTTTTAAAATCATATTTTGCCATTCTAGATTCAGATTCAGACCTGAAATTAATTTATAATAAATTTTTGCTACATATATATGTATATATATTTTTAAAAATAAATAAATTAAAAAATTACTTGCCAAAGTAACAAGGTTGTTACTTAGACAAGTAAGTTAATAACAGTAATGTCTCTATTAAAAAGAAAACCATTTTTTGAAACATTCATAATGTGTTTTAATTACATTTATACTATATCAATTATAATATTTTAAATTATGCAATACAATCAAATTTAAAAAAATAAAGCTAATTCTACACAATCTCATAAGTGATCACACAGGAGTCAATTAAAGTTTTCAACTATAGCTGATATTTATTTTTGTGATTTTAACATATCCTTTATAAATATTATTAAAAAAATATATATGTATATAAAAGTGATATTAAGAATGGACCTCTTTTATTCAAAACATAATATACTTACATTTTTTTCAATTTCAAATACCCAACTGTCGGCCCATGTCCTGATCTATTCTGTCCCTGCACTGGATAAGCACCGAGGCCTGCAGATGTACAGACACTCTCCGCAAGTGTCATGCCGGCGTATATACGTTGACGGAACGCAGCAAATAGCACCCACGGGTACATCATTCTGTAGAAAAAGTGTCTTTTGTTGTGGTCTTCTGTCAATATATACTGAAATTTAAAATAATACAAGTTTAAAATATGTAATTATATCTTTATCAATATCTGTGGCAAGTTAGTCTCTGCTAAAGTCTTCTTATTTTTTTCTTATGGACATTAAGTGCTATACATAAGTCTCTTTAAACAATTTACATATTACACAATTTTGTGTCCCATAGATCTCACTGCTGCCACCATGTTGTGAATAAATGACTTCTGTTATTGTCTATGTACCCCATATATTAATAATTATATACAACACCTAGTTGAGTTCAACAGTCCACCTAGTAAGTGCCAACACTGTGTTTATTGGTGCAAAATCGTAATGCTAGTTTAGAGTAGAATTTCTGGTTGTAGTATGCACTATTTACTTATTCTGACATAGGGACAGAATAAATAATGTACATTCTACAGCATGGCTGAGTTTTCTATTATAGAAAAAAATAATAATGGGATTTGGCAAATTTCTATCTATTTTAGGCTTATAAAACCTGTAATGTACAATATTAACAAATAGAATGACTTACATCTAAAGGCCATATATTAGAAAGAGCCAAATACAAGGATATATATAATGGAACCATCTTCAAAGTGTTAATTGTGAAGCCTACACAATCCACATATTTGGTGTAAGGTAAGCGTAAATAATCTTCAAATGTACGATATCTATAGTAAGGACCTGAAAGAAAAATTATTTATATTTTATTTACTTCAAATATGGATCTCAAACTTTTTCCACAATATCTATTTAAATAAATTTATTTAATTGTCACCAGTTTTTATTAAGTTACAAAGTATAAATTAAATCTGTCCCTTCAAAATTGACAAAATTTACAAACAAGTTGGTTACATACAAACTAACCAACATATATACATAGATACAGGTGAAACCAACATAAAGCATGTAAAAAGGTCCATATGAACTCTGCCAAGTAATACAAAGTAATAAATATATATAAAATACAAACATACAAATGATATCTAGAAATAAATACCTGTTAACAATCCAATGTAGTTAAAGCAGTAATGAAACAAGTCTATAAATTCTGGGTTAACTAATTCCAAAAACTCATCATCTTTATCTTTGTCAGTCTTCTTCTTTGAGTCTGAACCATCTTGTTCTTTCTTTTTAGCTTCTGTCAATGCTACCCACGACCCATTCATTTCAAATGCTACTCCAACAACACGTAGCACAATTATCATCTCAATAAGATTTGTCGGACCTGACGAACCTCTTAAACCCAATTGATTCGCCAAACGGAAGAAGATTAGATAACCAAACATAAAGAAGAATGTAAAGACATGACAACTCCTGTAAGAATAGAAGTTTCAGTATCAGTATAAGTGTCATAATTAATTCATACAGTGGTCAAAAGGTACTTAATATACAACAATACGTTATTTATTAGATTCGTTACAATTACGTTACAATACGTTAGTAATAGAAAAAAGAAAATATTGATTTTCTTTAGAAATAACTGGTATCCATTTAGATATCTTCTTATAATGTCTGTTGTATGAGAGATAAATTTTTCGAAATTGATAAAGACAAAAAATTGCCACTGAAAATAAATCAGAATATTATCATAATATTCCCAATCTCGACATCTATATTTTTCCGATAGCAAAGTATACATCTTAATTTCCTTATGAATTACTTTTATTGCTATTGAATGGCTATTGATGAAAACTAAATGAATATATAATTTTAACAAGCAGTTCTTGAGTTTATATTGAACATACAGAACAACATACGGCACAAAGGTGGGTTTCTTCGTTGTAATATATTACATAGTGATGTATTAACAATACAAGCAACCTTTAAAAATAATCATATTAAAAACAGAAATTTAACATATAACTCACTGTATTGTGTTTTTCTTAATTGCAGTTATTCCAAATAGTGCCGAAAAAATGGGATGAGCGGCGCCATAACCCGAAACTATAATTATTAAGGTAATGCCCAAAAATGAGCCGACCCATTTTTTCCCTTCTATTGTTTGTATCTTCCTATAATGAGACCCAATAAGAACACTAAACAATAATAATGATAAATATATGATGTCGTTTTTATTTTTTTCAAAAAACGACCACATTTTAAATAATTAAGGAAAATCGTATTTCCAGTTTCCACAATTTTCATATAATTCTTTATAAATTTCATAAGCGGCTCGGAATCTAGTTTTTTTAAGGCCCATATAATACAGAAAATCTTTGAGAACATAGACAAGTGACTCAATACGTCACAATATTAGCAGCATTTAGCAATCACTCAGCACCTACAATGACATAAAACATTAAAAAAACAAATTGTACATAAAATCATCTAATAAAAACAACTGGAACCTCAGATTTATTTTATTTATCCCATCTGCCTCCGTACGATCACTTGAAAACCATAAGTTTGAGCCAAAATGCTGAAATTTGCGTGGGCAATTTATTTGATACAACAGTTAAAAATACCTACTGGTTAAATAGCAGTATCGAATACAATGTATCGGTATCTATAGGAAACGTACTGGATACCACAAAGTAGTGACACTATTTTCGTGTCCCTGACCCTATAGAGTATAGACCAACTAAAATTTTATAAGCTTATTAGTCTATGCCACTATTCGTTACTTATATTCATAAATTAATTTTTATTCAAGGCAGTTAGTAGTCTATGTTAATTTTGTCTATCTCTTTGGTTATTTTGTAATTACAGAATGGTCTTTCTCTAAGATTTCAATTTTATTAAAAATTCAGATATGGGGAAAGCTAGTTTGACAGAGGATGTAAAAGAAGAAATAATACAAAATCTAAATTTTAGAGTTGGTTGCGACGTTAACAATTTAGCCAATGCCTCTGAAATAGAAAATGAATTGGCACTCAAAAGGAATCAATTACAGAGCATTGTAAGTAAAAGTAAGAATTTTGGGGATAAATTATAACTTAAAATAGTGGAAATGTAAATTATTACACTAAAATATTGCCTATAAAAGTAATAATAACTTATTTTGCTATAATTCCCGGTAAATTTTTTATTTATCGCGGATTATAGCAAAATAATTTTAGTATTAGTTTTGTATTATGGATCTCCGCAAAGTAACGCCGTATAAATGAAATATTATTATTAAATTCTGTATTGAAATATTGTCTTTTGAAGCTAATAAGTTATAACAACAGCCATGCAAGAGATAGCTAAGAAACTGTCTTAGTAATTGCTAAATTTAAAGAAGACTATCAGAAAACTGCATTTCATTCATATTTCTTTATCGTTGAAGCCAATACCATGCCGTATAATATTATGGAATTCCATTAAAGCTTACTAGATGTAGTTAATATATAGATACCGCCTATACTCACGTCTAATTTTATTAGATTAGCCTGATTAGTTTCGAACTCGTCCGGGGAACTTATTCATGACTTCTTTACACGACGTTAACGCGGCGGGAACTGACCTACAAGATATCATATTCCCTTAGACCAACACCTGTTACTCTTTCTTGTTCTTGTTCTTTTTATTTTGTTTATTTTTGAAAATGATTTTACAACTATAAATTTTCAGTTGCATACAGCAAGTGATGAAGTACCACCAAAATTATCATCAACTATTAAAAAAGCAGAGTTAAATTCTAAACAGATAGAGAGTATAAGAGAAAAAAGGGAAGTGCTAGTGAAGAAAATAGAAGGATTTATGTGCAAAACTGAACCTTTAATAAAGGAACTTGATAAAAGGTTTTCAGCTATCGGCAGATTGGAAGGAGTGCTTGCTTATTTCAAATCTTATTCAAAAATAGATGAATTAAGGTTTGTGTTAAAAATTATAATGGTTCAAATGCTATGAATATTAATAATAAATAAGATAAATATACATAAATACAGTGCAAACTATATAATGATACTCAAGGGACTATGCATATTTTGACGTTATAGAGAGTTGTCATTAAATGGAGACAAGAAAAATCCGTATTAGAAAGAGAAAAAGGCATATTATTCTGGTGCTGTCCGTGGAACCAAGATAGTATAGCTTGATCCAAATCTTCATATTTTGGTTTCTTTAATATTTTAGATTTTCTATCCTCCTTTAAGCAGAGGAGGCTAGTGGCGAAAAATAAAGACGCTTGTAGAATTTTTTTTTTATTTTTCCATATTGTGGACACTGTAGAGTAACTAAATCAAAAGTGTCCAACATGTCATAATCCACGACTCCTACAACTACTACAACAACAGTGCAAGCAATCCCAATTTGTAATCAAAAGAACGTGTTTCTTAGAGAGTTTGGTGTGTGTAATGCTGACAGTTGAGTTTATTAGTGGCTAGGATAGTAAAGCAACAAAAGAATGTACACAGCTGTGCCGTTTTTACTTATTCTGGCAACTTAAAAAGTACTTTATATTATTAAATTGCTGTTGTTATTGAGAGTGGGTGTAATGCTATATAGAGTGTATCATTGTATATATCACTATATATTTAGAGTCCAACTAAATCTAATCTTTAACTCTAAAAGATTGTGGTTCTAAAACATGATGATGATTCTCTCTAAAAGATTAGTGATTATGTTCACATACTAAATAATTAAAAGAAGAGTCTTTTAATTATTTAGTATGTGAACACAATTTATTTTTAAGATTGAAAGCGATTTGGCACTATATTATAATATTAAAATTATATGTTGCGAAGTATTGGCAAACAAAAAGCATATGCGAATAGTAAACCAATCGTCAAATTAGCTGTCGCAATTTGCAACTATGTTGAAACATCAAATATAATATTAAGTATACTTAGTTTTATTGTAGGCTAATGTCATTCTATAATAATAAGTATGAATTGTGAAAATTTAATATTTCCAAACAATATTTATTATAATTATTTTCAGCAATGAAATGAAACAATGTAAAGATGATGAACAACTTGTAATTTTGTATGGTGAAATGAAGAAAATGTGCAATCAGTATCAAAACGCACATCGCGGTGCTTACATCAAAGAGTACACACACTATTGGCATAATGTTTTGAAGGATAAACTTATAAAGTAAGTCAATAGAAACTATTATATGACTTAAATATTTATTCTATGATGTAATAACTGATGGTCTTAATAAAATAATAATATAATATATTTCAGACATTATGAGGATGTACTTAAATTATTAAAATGGCCAATGGCACCAGCTGCAGAAAGTTCTCCTTTACCAAAAGAAATATTGAATAAATTTTCAAATCTTACTAGATATTTGTTTCTTATACAAGAGCCTCGTGACATGATAAGTGGGTCTATTACTGGAGACTTCATCCAAGGTACAGAGTATAGAGATAGCATTTACAGCACAATTACACTGGGTATGACTGTGCTGAAGATTTTCCAAATTCCTCTAGATTATAGATAGCCCTGACTGATCTGTTGGTGCAGTTGTCAGAGTCCTTGCCTTCAGCTCAGTCGGTCGCGAGTTCAATTCCTGCCGAGGGACGACATTTTCTATAAACAATTTGTTGGTTCTTCGATTCTGGGTGTATTTAATATATATTGAAAACTATATATTTACCAGTTGTGCCTGTCACCCATAACACAAGTATTAAGATACTTTGAGGATGGACAGCTGTATGTATAAATTGTCCTGTATAAATATATTTAATTATTATGAGCAATTTGATTAGACACACGTTTTGTTATGACAGATGTGAACCTTCAGTTCAGTTCTTGAATTTATGGCTTCCAGGAGTGTCTTATGACACTATTTACTTCGCCAATGTCAGGTAGGATGGAAGAATCACGTTTATAAACTTGATCGGTTAAAATTTGTATTGGCCGGTTTAATTTGACACAGTAGAAATAGGCAGAATTTCAAGTTAAACCTTCACCTAAAACAACACAGACAACACAACATATAACACTTTTAATACTACATATATAAAGATATAATATAAAATATATTATTATTTATAATTTGATTTTGTTTTTTTTTTATAAATTGACATCAATATTTACAATATGGACTAAATACAAGAGTTAGTAAAAATTCTATATTTATGGGACGAGGGATTTTATTAGGGGGACATTATACAATAGGAAAAGTAGTTTAGGACATGAGAGTACGAGATGGGAAACAGTACCTTCATCTAAGCCACATTCTCTTATGGAATGATCCCTAATCCTGAGCTTAGCTAAATGAGAGGGGGTGCAAGCATGGCCAAGACCTAAGCGAGAGATTATTGATGTGAACCTTAAAAATATGGCAAGTGGCATAGAGTATCAATACTCTATGACAAGATCTGTACATATTATCAAAGTCCCGAAAAGCTGTCCATCTGTATGTGATGGATTTTATACAAATCTAGCAAACGGATTATTGTATCGTTTTTTTTTAAGGTAGGGCCCATTATTTCAGAATTAGTAGAGTGCCGTGTTTAAACCAACAGAGACACATTAAAGTAATGTACTGCAGAAATGTAGATCCGTTAAAAATATTAGAAAAAAGTCCGCGACAGCATATCTCTATCTCTTGTGGTAACTTACAAAAAACTGGTTAACTCGCAAAAACTACTATTATGATTAAAATTTCACAAAAGTAATAATGAAATTATTCTGCTATAATCGCCGATAAGAAAAAAAATTATCGCGGATTATAGCAAAATAATTTTATTACTACTTTTGTATTATGGATCTCGACAAAGTAACGCCTAATTGTATAAATTAATTAAAATTCCAATTAAATAAACTGGTTTTCCAGCGGTTGAAGTACAGCTTTGTAAAATATTGCATTAATAGGCATGCGTATTTACGAATCCGGAGTAGCAATCATAGTTAAGATATAGACACCGGCTATACTCACGTCTAATTTTATCGGGTTAGCCCGACTAGTTTCGAGCCCATCCCATCATCAATAAGACGTGAGTATAGCTGGTGTTTATACATTAACTTTTGTCTAATTGCTTTATCGTGGATTATAGCAAAATAATATTATAACATTGGTATTATTTATCTCCGCAATGTAACGCCTAATGCTAAAAATTATAATTAAGTGAATAAACTATGGATTACATATTTTAGGAGCAATATAACAGAACTAACTACTTTGCTATAATCCGCACGGGTTAAGTGAATGCATGCAAAGCCAATGTATATGAAGCAGGCAAAATCTACGCACCTTCTACATGCAGGACAAGCCACCACAAAGGACGACAAAAATCGTAATGTACGATTGTAATGTAATCGTAAATTACGATTTTTCTCGTGGAGCCTATTCTCCTGATGATGCTCCGGTTTCGGGGCGATACGATCGTCGAGATTGTGGTGGTGGGTGTGTGTGCTGCTTTTGTGTGCGTTGTTGCTGGTGAATTGCGCCTTGGGGTGCATGTGGTGGCTTGTCCTGCATGTATAAGGTGCGTAGATTTTGCCTGCTTCATACACATTGGCTTTGCATGCGTTCACTTAACCCGTGCGGATTATAGCAAAGTAGTTAGTTCTGTTATATTGCTTGAACTATGGATTACATATTTTAGGTCAAGATCCGTGCCTTCCAGTGCGAGTATTATTACGGCCATTGAAAAAGCGATTTGCTTTCCATTTCACGGGCTCACGTCAGACCGCAAGAATCGATCGCCCAGAGTGGTTCTTGACTCAAACACTAACTTGGATTAGAGACCATCAAGATTTTGTAAGGAACAACGTACAGCCGATTGCTGAAAAGCTTGAGATGTTGGATATAAATACAGTGGTTAGTCTTTTATATCAATTATAGTTATATAAATTGTACTGCATTAAACCTTTTTTCATAGACAACACACATTAACCTATATGTAAAATTAACAACAAACCATTTGTAAATTCAATTGAACTAAAAATAATAAAAAATTAACCTTTTTTTGATACATGTATTCATGTGTTTTGGACACCTTTAAATTTTACTTTATTTTTTACCTTTTTTATGATCATTTTACTTTAATATAGTTTTGTAGTATTCAGATACATATCTTTAAATATATATAGGTATTTCCCGATCTTTCTAAGAATTATTGCTGGAGTAATTATCTTTGGACTAATTTGATCAATTATTATTTAAAGTGTTAAGTAAATGATTTGCATATCCTTAATTTAGAAATATATAGAAAAGATGATATGGTGAATGTTTAAATTAGTTTTTTAATGTATATGATTTCTAGTTGGTAAGCTTTTATAAATAAATAAATAAAAACCATGATTGTCTGGAAAATCTACTGATGTTTAACGAGCTGAAGATGAAAGTGAACATGTTACAAACATGTTGTCACATGATTTGGCTACGTATATTACGACCGGCCGCATATCTGACGTCAACTTACGACACCATACTTACGAGTCGCCTTTTACGACACCACGGTAAGAAATGAGGGTAGGTTATTCTACTCAGCCGGATACCACACGGCGCGTCGACTTACCTTAGTCGCCTTTTACGACACCTCTGTAAGAAATTAGGGTGGTCTATTCTAATCAGCCGGATACCACACGGCGCGTCGACTTACTTTAGTCGCATTTTACGACACCTCTGTAAGAAATTAGGGTGGTCTATTTTAATCAGCCGGATACTACACGGCGCGTCGACTTACCTTAGTCGCCTTTTACGACACCTCTGTAAGAAATTAGGGTGGTCTATTCTAATCAGCCGGATACCACACGGCGCGTCGACTTACTTTAGTCGCATTTTACGACACCTCTGTAAGAAATTAGGGTGGTCTATTTTAATCAGCCGGATACCACACGGCGCGTCGACTTACCTTAGTCGCCTATTACGACACCTCTGTAAGAAATTAGGGTGGTCTATTCTAATCAGCCGGATATCACACGGCGCGTCGACTTGCCTTAGTCGCCTTTTACGACACCTCTGTAAGAAATTAGGGTGGTCTATTCTAATCAGCCGGATACCACACGGCGCGTCGACTTACCTTAGTCGCCTTTTACGACACCTCTGTAAGAAATTAGGGTGGTCTATTCTAATCAGCCGGATACCACACGGCGCGTCTACTTACCTTAGTCGCATTTTACGACACCTCTGTAAGAAATTAGGGTGGTCTATTCTAATCAGCCGGATACCACACGGCGCGTCGACTAACCTTAGTCGCCTTTTACGACACCTCTGTAAGAAATTAGGGTGGTCTATTCTAATCAGCCGGATACCACACGGCGCGTCGACTTACCTTAGTCGCCTTTTACGACACCTCTGTAAGAAATTAGGGTGGTCTATTCTAATCAGCCGGATACCACACGGCGCGTCGACTTACTTTAGTCGCATTTTACGACACCTCTGTAAGAAATTAGGGTGGTCTATTTTAATCAGCCGGATACCACACGGCGCGTCGACTTACCTTAGTCGCCTTTTACGACACCTCTGTAAGAAATTAGGGTGGTCTATTCTAATCAGCCGGATACCACACGGCGCGTCGACTTGCCTTAGTCGCCTTTTACGACACCTCTGTAAGAAATTAGGGTGGTCTATTCTAATCAGCCGGATACCACACGGCGCGTCGACTTACCTTAGTCGCCTTTTACGACACCTCTGTAAGAAATTAGGGTGGTCTATTCTAATCAGCCGGATACCACACGGCGCGTCTACTTACCTTAGTCGCATTTTACGACACCTCTGTAAGAAATTAGGGTGGTCTATTCTAATCAGCCGGATACCACACGGCGCGTCGACTAACCTTAGTCGCCTTTTACGACACCTCTGTAAGAAATTAGGGTGGTCTATTCTAATCAGCCGGATACCACACGGCGCGTCGACTTACCTTAGTCGCCTTTTACGACACCTCGGTAAGAAATGAGCGTAGGTTATTCTACTCAGCCGGATACCACACGGCGCGTCGACTTACCTTAGTCGCCTTTTACGACACCTCGGTAAGAAATAAGGGTAGGTTATTCTACTCAGCCGGATACCACTCGGCGCGTCGACTTACCTTAGTCGTCTTTTACGACACCTCTGTAAGAAATGAGGGTAGGTTATTCTACTCAGCCGGATACCACACGGTGCGTCAACTTACCTTAGTCGCCTTTTACGACACCTCGGTAAGAAATGAGGGTACGTTATTCTACTCAGCCGGATACCACACGGCGCGTCGACTTACCTTAGTCGCCTTTTACAACACCTCTGTAAGAAATTAGGGTGGTCTATTCTAATCAGCCGGATACCACACGGCGCGTCGACTAAACTTAGTCGCCTTTTACGACACCTCTGTAAGAAATTAGGGTGGTCTATTCTACTCAGCCGAATACCACACGGCATATGTGAAAAGATTTTTTTTGTATACATTATAAACTCGTTTACAAAAATCATTTAAAAAATAGTGGACGAAGAGAAAATTTTGCTTCAACTATATCATTTTATAGGATGAATTCAACTCTGGTTTGATTGCATTAGCAGCTGAAAGACTTCACACAGTGTTAGCGATTTATCATACACAAGGCACTAAAGGAGAACTTGTTGATGTGGATGCTGCTTTTGCTCATGCAGTTGATGAAACTTTAGGGTTTCATAAAGAACTGACGACTATAACTGGTCAGGAGGTTAACAGTGTTATATCTGTTTTAACTAAAGCGGAGAGCTTCGTGCGTTGGTTGGCAGTGGAAAAGAAATGTAAGTAGATATATTTATACTTCTTTCTCCTGCTTACTTAATTAGAATTGGATAATTTTTGTCCTGCAGCTTATATAGATTTATATACAATATAATATAATTGTATATAACTGCAAATAATTTTATACAATTGTATATACATTTTATCTAATTAAACAACTTCTACCCACTTGTATAGAACCTGTACATGCTTTTATACTATTATATACAATCATCATCATCATCATCATTCTCCTGCCCTTATCCCACTCTAAGTGGGGTCGGTACAACATGTTACAAACATGTTGTCATATGATTTGGCTACGTATTTTACGGCCGCCTGCCTGACGTCAACTTACCTTAATCGCCTTTTACGACACCTCGGTAAGAAATGAGGGTGGTCTATTCTATGCATCCGGATCTCACACGGCATTTACCTTAGTCGGCTCTCACGACACCTCGGTAAGAAAGGAGAGTGGTCTATTCTATTCTACCGGATACCACACGGCAAGTAGATATATTTATACCTTTAAATAAATAAGAAATATATAAATATAAGGAACACTAACACACACGGTTATCCGATCCCAAAGTGAGTAATTTAATACTTGTGTTATGGGTGACGGACAACTGGTAGATATACTACATATATAATTTTAAATACATACTTAAATACAAATACACACCCAGACTCGAAGAACCAACAAATTGTTGCAACGAAATTGCGGACAGAGTTTTTGTAATACAAAAAAGAGCCATACGTGGCATTTACAATTTAAAATCGCGCGATTCCCGGCGAGAGAAGTTCAAGAAAACAGGAATTCTAAAAATGGCTTCACAGTCTATTTTTAGCAATTTAATTTTTGTACATAAGAATATACATAATTATAAAACGATTGGCTATGTATATAATAGACAAAGTCGGACCCGACATAAGCTTGCGGTTCCTGCTTTGCGCCTTGCAAAAGTACATAAGTCGTTTGTGGGTTTGAGTATAAGATTCTATAATAAAATTTCGCAATCTATTTTAACTTTAACATTGCAGCAGTTTAAAAACACTATTTAAAAAAGGCTAATATAGAAAGCCTACTATACTGTTGAGGATTACTTAGACCATAAGAATGAGTGGATATAGCTTCTCTTCGACCCTGTACAAGACATCAATAACTATATGTAACTAGTAGTAAGAATTATTCTTTGAAAAGAGCAACCACCGAGTTTCTTGCTGGTAAACAAGTGCTTTTGAATGGTCAATATCTACTGCTGGTTCGGAAAGCTGTTCCTACCAAGAAGAACCAGCAAAAAACTCGGCGGTTGCTCTTTTGTAAGAATAATTCTTATCACTAGTTACATATAGTTATTAATGTCCTAAAAAACCATTAAAGAGTTTAAGTATCAAATTTACAAAAATTATGTTAGCACAATCCCTACTTCTTACTGTTCTCGTTTACGCCGATGTAAGCTATCCTAATTTGACCGAAGTCCAGTTAAACAAGCTTGAGCGACTCCAAAATCTCAGTATTCGGTTCATATTTGGGGTGCGCAAATATGACCACGTTTCTGAGTTTCGTGCAAAGCTCAAGTGGCTACCTATACGTTTTCGCCGGAATATGCATAAACTTTGTCTTCTGTACTGTGTGTTATTTAATCCTTTAGCTCCCTCTTACTTGAAGGAGAAATTTAAGTTCCGTGATTCACAGGGTCGCATTATGAGGACTACTGAATATTTAAAATTGAAAATTCCCTCTCATAATACAGTTTTTTATGGTGACTTGTTCACTATTAGTGCCATTAAACTTTGGAATTCACTGCCTCCGACCATTAGACAGGCAAAATCGCTGAACATTTTTAAGCGATTGTTGAAAAAATATTATCTCGCACTATGAATGATAACGACGTTTATTTGTATGTTATTATGTACCTTTTATTTATTATATTATATTTTATATATATTTATATAATATATGCATTTATTTATATATTATATAAGTATTTGTTTACATATTCGTGTGTACTTGATGTAAGTTTATTATATTAAGAGTAATAAATATTGTTTAATTTTATAATTATCTTTATGTACTCTGAGGTGCACTATCCTACCTGCTTTCTTATCAACAGCTCCATAACGAATAAGGTTGCCTGGAAGAAATCGCTGGTTAGCGATAAGGCCGCCTTATTGTACCTGTCTTTGTGTGTTAATATCTGTAATTTTTATTTTTTTGTGTGTACAATAAAGAGTATTTTCTTCTTCTTCTTCTTTTTTATTTTTATTTTTTTATTTATTTATTGATAAGGCTTACCAACTAGAAATCATATACATTAATAAACTAATATAAACATTCAATATATCATCTTTTCTATATGTTTCCAAATTACAGGTACGCACAACATTTACATAACACTTCAAACAATAATTGATGCAAATTTTGATATAAAAATGAAAAACAAAAATATAAACTTAAAAAATATAAAAGTAAAATATTCTTTATATTAAAATTAATATAATATTTCATCGCAATGCTTAGATGCTTTAGCGAAAATGGACGAAACTCTAGACAACGAACAGTGGATTGAACCGGTTGCGGCCGGTGTTGGGGTGGCGGTTGGTTCAGTACTGTGGGTGCCGCGTGGTGCTGACTGGATCATATCGTTACTGAAGACCATCGAGGACCGATACACGATGTTACCGCAGCCAGGACATAGGTAAGCGAACAATTCACAGTATACAAGTTCTACAATACTTTCTGAATGTTATACTGGTTACAGATGCTATAACAGCACGCATACCATGAACTCTTAAAGTAAAGTAGCGGCCTGTTACAATCCCACTGCTTGGAATAGGCCTCCTCTCTCCGTTTCCTAAGTTAGCTAAGACCTACCACGCTGCTCCAATGTGGATTGATAGGTTACACATATCTCCAGAATTCTCTAGAGACATGCAGGTTTCCTCACGAATTTTTCCTTCACCGAAAAGCGTGTGATAAAATGCAATTATCAATTAGACACATGAGTTTTAATAGAAAACTCATTGGTGCCTGCCCGGGTTTGAACTCGTGTTCCCCTCGAAAGAGTCGCACGGTCTCACCTCTGGGTTATCACAGCTCTACCATGAACTCTTATTGCGACTCAATTGAAGACGTAAACGACCACAAACCGCTTTCTTTTCGTACCATGAAGTGTGTATTGCATTGGGATCGTAATGTTGGAAAAGGATAACGTTATATGAACTATAGATAGCTCTGTCGCTCTTTTGTTCACATGTTCTTAGGACGAATTCCGAACTCATTCGGCAACGACTTAAAGTGTGCGTCTTTAAGACGTCATGGTATGAAAAGCAAAACAATTTCGTTTACGTCTTCAATTGAGTCGCAATAACAGTTCATGGTATGCCTGCAGAACTACTTTGCTATAATCCGCGTTTGCTACAAAAGTAATAATATTTTTTTTGCTATACTCCGCGATAAAGTAAATAGAAAATATATATAGTCCTAAATATATAGTGTACTATTCGTTTTTTCATACCCGATACATGCAGGATTCGTAAAAGCACATGCTTTGTGCATATGTTTTTCCACTTTATATCTGGCCCATCTCGCAACTGTAACACGACGCACGTTCCGTTTGCCCAAAAACTTTATTTTAAATATAAATGATTGATGATGAGTTATTCACTTAATAATTATTAATTATAGTTTCGTCGATGTCATTTCACACAGAATTCATAATGAATGCAAAAAGGATACATTGAATCATAATTGTGATAATTTTAGACATTCAGTAATACTACAGACGATTAAATAATTTGTGTTAAAAATATTACGTCTTAATTCTTATCTCAAAGGACTCGATTGCATCTAAATATGTCCATGTTTTTACCGACTTTGGAATCGTTAGTTGACTTTTAAATAAGGCTACAACTATTTTCGTCTGCAGGCTACAATTTTTAGAGTTGCAATTAGAACTCATAGAGGAATGGCGAGTCCGATTGACTCAGTTGCTCAATGCGGCCAGGACTCGATGGCATGTAAATATGTCCATGTTTTTACCGACTTTGGAATCGTTATTTGACTTTTAAATAAGGCCACGACTATTTTTGTCTGCAGGCTACAATTTTTAGAGTTGCAATTAGAACTCATAGAGGAATGGCGAGTCCGATTGACTCAGTTGCTCAATGCGGCCAGGACTCGATTGCATGTAAATATGTCCATGTTTTTACCGACTTTGGAATCGTTAGTTGACTTTAAAATAAGGCCACGACTATTTTTGTCTGCAGGCTACAATTTTTAGAGTTGCAATTAGAACTCATAGAGGAATGGCGAGTCCGATTGACTCAGTTGCTCAATGCGGCCAGGACTCGATTGCATCTAAATATGTCCATGTTTTTACCGACTTTGAAATCGTTAGTTGACTTTTAAATAAGGCCACGACTATTTTTGTCTGCAGGCTACAATTTTTAGAGTTGCAATTAGAACTCATAGAGGAATGGCGAGTCCGATTGACTCAGTTGCTCAACGCGGCCACCGCTACTTTGAAACCTGAATCTTTCCTCACTCCGGGCCCTCATCCTCTAATTGCGATCATAAATGCGGCACATCACACGCGAACTGTGCTTTTGCAATGGGCTCATTCATTGGTAAGTGACCAAGAATAATAAATATAAATAAATATATGGGACAATTACGTAATCAAGGTCGTCAGTCCCCAAATTATCTGACTTAATACCTGTGTTATGGGTAACAGACAACTGGTAAATGTATACATATATATACACACAGACCCGAAAACCAACAAATTGTTGTTAGAAAAGTGTTGGCCCCTCGGCGGGAATCGAAACTGCGACCTGCTAAGCCGAAGGCATGTTACTGCCAACTGCGCCAAAGGGTAAGTCAAACATATCAAGTGGATCTAGGTGTAATGGGGCCTATATTGATACAACAGATTAGCCGTGAAAACGTAACAGACAGAGAGATATAATTTTCGCATTTATAATTTTAGTATGGTTGCCGATATCGCATAAAAGCCGAAAAGAATATATAGTAAAAAAAAGTAACTCTAGTAATAAGGTAGGTAAGCGGCACTAGGAATTTGATTCTAAATTCTTTTATTTAATTGTATTGTCTTCTAGTTGTCTAATAATAATAAATGGTCCTTTCCCAAGGTAAAACTTAATACATGTGTTATGGTTGAAAGACAAGTGGTAAATATATATATATATATATATATTTACCACTTGTCTTTCTATAAATATATATATATATATATATATATATATATATATATATATATATATATATATATATATATATAGTCGAATTTGGATATATATATATATATATATATATCCAAATTCGACAATTTTTTTTTTATTGTTCATAACCTCAGTGGAGATCAAAGACCTGCCGAGCTGAAGCCAGAGTCACTTACGGGCCAGTTATAAATTAAACGTGAATTTGAACAACAAAAACATGACTGATTATTAAAATGTTTACCAATTTATATAATGTTAAATCGAATCAAATCAAAATAATCTTTATTGAAATAAACTCTTTCAAGCACTTTCGTCAAGGATCAATATGATTAATCTACAACTGGGAAGCTACAACTGGTTCGGAATGTTGCTCTTATCGAGAAGAACCAGCAAGAAACTCGGCGGTTAATCTTTTAAACATTTTCAATTATACATTATTAAACCACTGTCTTGTATTAAGCTAAAAGGAATATCTAGTCATTTTTATAATCTAAATAATCTTCAATTTTGTAATATGCAAAACCTTCAACAAATATATATTCAACCCTTTTGCTTCGGACCATTTAAATACAATCCCGATGAGAAATGATTATATATGATTGTATATAATAGTTTGCCGTGTGGTATCCAGCAGAATAGAATAGACCACCTTCCGTTCTTACCGAGGTGTCGTAAGAGGCGACTAAGGTATGTGCCGTGTGGTATCCGGCTGCATAGAATAGACCACAATCATTACTTACCGAGGTGTCGTAAAAGGCGACTAAGTTAAGTTGACGTCAGGCGGCGGCTCGTAAAATACGTAGCCAATTCATGTAACAACATGTTGTGCCGACCCCACTTATAGTGGGATAAGGGCAGGAGATTGATGATGATGATGATGATTATAATGTATAAAAGCATGTACAGGTTCTATACAAGTGGGTAGAAGTTGTTTAATTAGATAAAATGTATATACAATTGTATAAAGTTATTTCCAGTTATATACAATTATATTGTATTGTATATAAATCTATATAAGCTGCAGGACAAAAATTATCCAATTCTAATTAAGTGTATATAATCATACACAAATTGTATGTAAGTATTGTATATATAATCAATTTTACATTATTAAACCGCTGTCTTGTGTGAAGACCTGTCTCCTATCTCTTATTTTGGAGAGAAGGGTTGGACCTAAGACCCACCATGCTGCTGAAATGCAGATTGGTAGGCTACGCATATCCCCAGAATTAAAGAAAGAAATAAAGAAGATATTTATTCTAAATATGGCATCACTTACACGCTAACACACTCACTAACTATAATAAACATGGCTTAACTAATAACTAACTAACTATTATTCTCAACTAATTATAAACATAAATTGTATATATAATCAATTTTACATTATTAAACCGCTGTCTTGTGTGAAGCTGAAAGGATTTTCGAATCCAGGTATTTTTATCATCCAAATAATGACGTTGTCGACAGCATTACCTCCAGCTGTACTATTACCGTCGCCAGTTCAACCACTTCACTCAGCAGCAGCACAGGGATGAAGAGGAAAACTTGATGGCCGTTCCCAAAGATGATGACTTGCATACGTTTAAAGAAGGTGAGCTGTGATCGCCAACTTGTGCAAACGTGTAACTCTTTCCAAGGTTACACGGTCGCAACGTTATCTGCTTTATCACGTCTGCACCGATGATCGTAGGCTCAAAGCCAGGGCAGGTACTAATATATATACGAATAGAAAAAAGCCTCAACCGTTCAGGATAAGCAAATCGACTTTGATAAGACTCAGACGAAGCGAAACTGTTTATTTTCATTAACTCTCTCGCAACTAACTACTTTGCTATAATCCGCACGGGTTAAGTGAATGCATGCAAAGCCAATGTGTATGAAGCAGGCAAAATCTACGTACCTTATACATGCAGGACAAGCCACCACATGCACCCAAAGGCGCAATTCACCAGCAACAACGCACACAAAAGCAGCACACACACCCACCACCACAATCTCGACGATCGTTTCGCCCCGAAACCGAAGCATCATCAGGAGGATAGGCCCCACGACAAAAATCGTAATGATTTTAACGTAACGATCGTAACGATCGTAACGATTTTTGTCGTGGAGAGAGTGGTGTACGTAGATTTTGCCTGCTTCATACACATTAACTTTGCATGCATTCACTTAACCCGTGCGGATTATAGCAAAGTAGTTAGTTCTGTTATATTGCTTGTAATATGGAATTCCGCAAAGTAAAGCCTGCTTCTATAAAGCATCTCTCGTAACTCGTAAATAAAATAAAAATGCGAGTATACTGACCAACTATTTATTTATTATTATTAACTTTATTATTATACACCTGGCAAGTATTAGTTTTCCATAAAAATATGCAGAATTCAAAATGAGTGAGGTAATAATTAATACATTTTATATTATAGTCAGTACATTGACTCAGTCTTGCTCCTGACTGTATATACGTTTAAGTAATATATATATAAGTGCAATCATTTTAATATTACTACTCCGTAATTCTCACTTATAGGCTAACTCAACATGAGATAAAAACGACAGACAATGCTTAAGATGTAAATTAAAAAAATACAATACAGTAAAAAAAATAACTTTACTGAACAAGAGTGGGGCATAAGACCCCTTATGCCCCAGGTTTATATGAGCATATACCCATATGCTCGTATAAACCATTACTAGTTAGTAGTGTTTATAATTAGTTGAGATAATAGTTAGTTATTAGTTAAGCCATGTTTATTATAGTTAGTGAGTGTGCTAGCCTGTAAGTGATGCCATATTTAGAACAAATATCTTCTTTATTTCTTTCTTTAATTCTGGGGATATGCGTAGCCTACCAATCTGCATTTGAGCAGCATGGTGGGTCTAAGGTCCAACCCTTCTCTCCAAAATAAGAGATAGGAGACCTGCGTCCAGCTATAGATAGTAACAAGCCGTTGCTGTAAAGAAAATAATTACCGTAATGTAATGAATATTAACAGACTTGCTAAATATATTAAAGTTACACGTCTTGTATATTAAAATACAAAATTAACAAGAGTTATATAGGATTGAAAATTTAGTAAAATCCTAATATATATATTTTTATTTTATTAGAAATTATTTGATTTATATGATTTATAAATATATGGGACATTTACACACACAGTCGTCCGTCCCCAAAGTAAGTAACTTAATACTTGTGTTATGGGTGACGGAGAACTGGTAGATATACTACATATATAAGTTTAAATACATACTTATATACAAATACACACCCAGGCTCGAAGAACCAACAATTTGTTTATAGAAAATGTTGGCCCTCGGCGGGAATCGAACCCGCGACACGCGGAGCTGAAGGCAGGGTCACTACCCACAGCGCCAACGGGCCAGTCAATAGTATAGAAGCATGCCTTAGTTTGCGGAATTTCATATTACACAAACTATAAAAGAACTACTTTCCTATAATCCGCGTTTGTTAAACGAATGTATGTAATGCTAAGTGTATGAAGCAGGCAAAATTCACGTACCTTACACATGCAGGACAAGTCACCACACCCATGCCAAGACCACCACCAGCCACAATGCACACAAGCAATACACACAACCACCAAAAACCAAAATGTCTTCGTTTCGCTCCGAAACCGAGACATCTTCAAGAGGATAGAGCATGACGATTTTGTCGTGGAAACTATCCTATACATTCACACGCGGATCGTAGCAAAGTAGTTCTGTTATAGTTCAGTAAAAGAAACCTATTAGAAATTATTTTTAATCAATAAAAAAAAATTACAAATTCCAATTATACAAATGTCAGATTTTCAAAACTTAGTGCACAATTTACAAAGCATATTAAGTAACAAATTCTAAATAAACGAAGTAGCCGCGTCGTTTAATATTTTTTTGTTATTATTTATATTATTCTGTGGTCTTTATAGGAAAAATAATAAAATCATTTTTTTCTTGTACCCAAGCTCAGATAACTTTATATTTATTTACTAGCCCAAGAAGAAATTGACGAGAACATTTCTTTGGATGAAGTTGAACAGAGTGCAAGGAAACTGGCTCTAATTGAAGTGGATCAGAGGAATTCAGTTACGTTTAAGTTATCTCAAGATGAATTTGTAAGTTACTTTTTACTCTCTATTTTTTATGATTTAAGGACATTTCACTTACTAGCTTTTAAACGCAACATGTTGGCGTGAGCTGCAATCTTATTATACCGTATAGAGTAAACCGAAATACTTATATTAAGTATGGTTAAAGTGGGTTAACCCTAAAGCATGGTTAAGTATGGTTAAAGTGGGTTAAAGCTAGACATATGCTATCGCGGACTTTTATTTAGAACTTTTAGATGGGAACTTTTTTGTAGTGAATGCTTTTTGAATAACCTTCACCGTTTACTTAGTACACGCAAGGAAAGCATTTAATTTTGCCGTTTTCGCAACATTTTTTTTGTTGCTCCTCTCCTATTCTTAACCTGATGTTATATAGTCTATAGCCTTCTAAGATAAATGGACTATTTTACACTCAAAGAATTTTCCAAATCGGTCCAGTAGTTCCTGAGATTAGCGCGTTCAAACGATGAAACAAACAAACTCTTCAGCTTTATATATGAATTAGTAATTAGTATTAGTATAGATTTAAGCCATAGCAATGTAACAAGCAATATAACAGAACTAACTACTTTGCTATAATCCGCACGGGTCAAGCGAATGCATGCAATGCCAATGTGTATGAAGCAGGCAAAATCTACGCACCTTATACATGCAGGACAAGCCACCACATGCACCCCAAGGCGCATCCACCAGCAACAACGCACACAAGCAGCACACACACCCACCATCACAATCTCGACGATCGTTTCGCCCCGAAACCGAAGCATCATCAGAAGGATAGGCTCCACGACAAAAATCCCAATGCGATTGCTTCATACACATTGGCTTTGCATGCATTAACCGTGCGGATTATAGCAAAGTAGTTAGTTCTGTTATATTGCTTGTAATATGGAGTTCCGCAAAGTAACGCCTGCTTCTATAAACCGTAGCAATGTATCAACAAAAAGGTAATATTGTTTTTCACTGTTATAATTCAACTATTGGTTATACACCATCTCAGTGTCTCACCGTCCCAAGAAAATAACACATTTAGTGCATATATACATATTGTTTAAGGAAACACTAGCAGAATATGTATCCGGTATCGATCCAACACACATTGAGTGCATATATACATATTGTTTAAGGAAACACTAGCAGAATATGTATCCGGTATCGACCCAACACTTGAGGAAGACGTGGAAGATGGGGGTGTATTTGGCGATGCGCCCGCTTTACTCGAAGTCCTCAGGCAGACAGGTGTTAACGCGCTCGTGGAACATATCTTACTCGAGTTCAAAGCGACTATACGTGATTATAAGAAGCAAAAGTGAGTAAATAGATTTAATACCTGTTCCGCACAAACGTGCGGGCGGATGAAACAACCTCCGAGACCTGGGCCCGC
Source organism: Morpho deidamia (assembly GCA_947086505.1). Lineage (NCBI taxonomy): Eukaryota > Metazoa > Arthropoda > Insecta > Lepidoptera > Nymphalidae > Morpho > Morpho deidamia. The sequence continues at coordinate 7,005,393 of CAMTZC010000007.1, read as the reverse complement.
CGTCTCGGCGTCTCAACCTACCTTATGCGGCCGTCAGCTGTATGCGGTCCGGCTTCTTAAATAACTGCGTGTATATGTGTACGTGTGTGTGTGCGCTTGTATGTACTTGGCCGATTCCCGAACCCGTTGGCTCGCCTCTGCAGTCTTCCACGGACACGTACTGTCTATTTCTCCCGGAGTATACACTTCACCAAGTGAAGTAACACAAATAACACGCGGTGTGCACACAACCTTCGTAAGGTCACACGTTATTGAATCGTCCCATATCGGTAAACAGTAATCCCAACGCGTACTAAAACCGCAGACGGTTCACTGGTTAAAACGCGTCACTAAATACTTATATCAATATCAAAAGTCAATAAACAATAAACCACACCCAAAACGCATAATTACGCGTGTGCGTTCTACCATAAAAATCCTATACAAGCGTACGCGTCTTGTCTTTATAGTATCCGAAACGTTACTAAGCTATCGGCGCTCGCGTCGACAATAGGATGCATAAAGGTCGTTGCTCCGGCCGGTCGCACGCGTGAATTTATACAAAACAATACCCATTTTTAGATTTTTGTTATTTTCTTATTATTCTTTAAACCAATGGAAACGTCAATCACTTTAGTCGGTGAAATATGCTCTTACCATAACGGTTTAAAGAGAGTATGCATATATCTGCGATATAGCTGTGATAGCCCAGCGGTGAGACCGTGCGACTCTTTCGAGGGAAACACGAGTTCAAGCCCGGGCAGGCACCAATGAGTTTTTCTATTAAAACTCATGTGTCTAATTGATAATTGCAATTTATCACACGCTTTTCGGTGAAGGAAAACATCGTGAGGAAACCTGCATATCTCTAGAGAATTCTGTTGATATGTGCAACCTACCAATCCGCATTGGAGCAGCGTGGTAGGTCTTAGCTCCAACCCTTCTCTCCAGAAACGGAGAGAGGAGGCCTATTCCCAGCAGTGGGATTGTAACAGGCCGCTACTTGACTTAACTTGATGCATATATCGCGGCCTTCAAATCAAAGAGACGTATACAAAAATGTGATTTTTTTACCATGTTATTTGTGCTGTACTGCTATTGTTATCTTACAGTAGTCAGGGAAGTAGATAGTAATATGCCTGTTAATAAGTGTATTAAGTAGATAATATTTCTTTAATTAGTATAATATATATCTTTTATTTTATTTCATAATACACTCAAAAAATTTACGCGTACCTCTTACATGCCGTGGTAACCTATAATTAAGACTACATTTAATTAAGTAGCTTGTAGAGTATTTTGTAGTATTAATAATGTAAGTCTTGTTGGTTATCCTAATAATAAAAATAAAATAAATAATAAATGACTGTCCATCATTATGTGACGTGACCAGAAGAGGTAAATATGTATGAAGATAGATATAGTTCTAGAGGAAGGCCGAAAAAGATGGATGGATTGTATGAATAATACATGCATATAAAAGAAGTAGTCCACGAGTTGACGAACGATAGCTGTAAAATAAATAAATAAATAATAAACAATTAATGTATAACGCAATTAAAATAGTACCGTAAACCAAACTAGATGGCGCTGCGTTACAAAATATGGACGCTTCTGTTTGGTTCATGTAAGATGTAGGTTAGTAAATTAGTTTGTAGTAATTAATTGGGAGTAAGGTATTAATACCAGTAAATAATATTAGATTCATATTCTTTGTAAGATATTAAATAGAGTTTTGGATAAGTGTATGTTATAATTTCAACTACTGACCACAACCCAGGGAGTTGCCCAATGGAAGATGTTTATTCATCTTCCATCGTGCTGATCCTAGTTAGAGTGGGTTAAGGGCAGGATAATAATTAATGAAGTTTATTAAATACCAAACGCATAGATAAAATAAGATGTACAGCTATAAGGAAGAAAACATATGTAATAGACTCTTTAAAGCATAAAATTAAAATCGAATGGTCATGGGTTGGCCACATTGCTCGAATGGATAAAAATAGATGGCCAAAAATTATAACAAATTTGTTAGGTGTACGGAAAGGTAAAAAGGGGCAGACCATTACAACGTTGGTCAGATGAAATTGTAAAATGTACTGGAATAAACTGAATGTATGTTGCAGATAAAAGGGAGTCTTGAAAAAAAATGGAGCCCTGTAATCAATAAAAGAGGTCCTTAAAATTATTAGATAGATAAAGAAAAAATAACTTAAAAATTTTATAAAAATAGGCAAATTGTTTTTTGTTTTTTTATTTTATTTTTTATACAAACGATTGTCCATCCAGTAACTTAATACTTGTGTTATGGGTGACGGACAACTGTAAATATACTACATACATAATTTTCAATACATACTTCAATACAAATATACACCCAGGCTCGAAGAACCAACAAATAATAATGAAATAAATTTAATCGAATAACTTTAATAAAATGGATATATTTTTTATATATATAAAAAACGCCGTGTGGTATCCGGCAAAATAGAATAGACCCCCATTTCTTACCGAAGTGTCGTAAAAGGCGACTAAGGTAAGTGCCGTGTGGTATCCGGCTGCGTGGAATAGACCATCCTCACTTACCAAGGTGTCGTAAAAGGCGACTGAGGTAAGTTGACGTCAGGCAGGTGGCCGGTCGTAAAAGACGGAGACAAATCATGTGACAACATGTTTCTAATATGTTGTGCCGACCCCACTTAGAGTGGGATAAGGGCAGGAGAATGATGAAATCTAAAAAAAAATAGAAATATTTAAGGACAATCAAAATATTTCCTTGTACAGGTGGCACTCGATGGTAACCATGGAACAGGTGGCGCTTAGTGTATCCAGTCCTCTCTGTGGACCCCTGTCTTCGTTGTGTGCGAGATTATCCAGCACCTCTCAGATTTTAGCACCGCGACTTGCTACACAATTAAGAGCTCAATTGGCTGCTAACATCGATGAATATTTATTCGAGGTAAGTTTCTTAATTTATCGGCGTTTTTCAATAAGTTAAATGACTTGTTTAGAAACTAGAATGCCATGTTCAATATAAAGATATCCATAGTAAAGACAGTTCAATAGAATGCTCCAGTCGCAACCAAGCTTTGCAGGACTATCCGCTGGGTCGATCTAAAGATTGGAAAAAAAATGCCATTGTAATTGGATCGTTTCGCAGTCTATAAGAAAATCCATGCTTTCCCTTTACATTTATAATTTAGAATAAGTTAATTAATTATATATTTATATATTACTTATTTAATTAGATATAATTTGACAATGTTAAAAATGGAAAGGACTTCAAGTTTTCGTATCAGGTAGGTAAATAGTATTCTTAAGTAATCTATTTATAGTAGTTTATGATACTGTTGCATAATAAGGGTTCTTATAACACGAGTGTTATAAGACCAAGTTATGTACAGTATCATACACTACTTTATCTACTCTCATACTATAATACGTAAAACGTACGTTTCCATTCCATGAACTCGTGGTAACATTAAATATAGTTGCTCCTAGATTTCGTCGGCTGTTGCCGACGTGAACCTGTGAACCGTGAACCTGTTGGTTCACGGTCATGTTTGACGCAGCTTTCAGAATATCTGGTGGTGTACAATTACCACTATCCCCGCTCTCAGACATGTTTTTACACAAAAACTTATTTTTTTACAAACAAAACTAAACTACGTTTAAATATTGAAAATGTTTTTTAAATGTCATATATTGGCGCCAAGGCATGTTGCATCGCCGCGGACCCATTCATTAAAACCTTTTTTTTTTAAGGTAGAGGTTCAACCTCCTTGGTCCAGCTAGAAGTTGTATACGTGTATCGTTATGATTAAAAAGTTACATTATGATACAGGTGTCCATACAAGACCTGTAACGTAATGAAAATTTTAAATTTTTTATTTTTGTTCTATACGTAATGTTTGTCATAAGAATTTTGTTTTACAGTTTTATAATCTTTGTATTATAGTATCAGAGTAGATAAAAAGTATTTTTATAAAAGAATTTAGAAGTGTATCTAAATCAAAAATTTACAGCAAATAAATTAACAACAACAACATAATATAATGAGTTAAAAAAAGTATAAAAAACTTTTTTATATATTAATTTTAAGTTTATTTAATTTTTTTGGTAAAATTTTGTAATAGATTTTAGACAATAAGTATTTTGTGTGTGTAATTAGTTTTATCATAAGGTTCAAGTCGTGTTTGCCTTAATACGACTGTACATAGTAATTGTACTATTATATCAATCTTGCATTATTAACTATTAACTATATGTAACAATCACTGGTGAACCAAAATAAATAAAATAAAAAATAAAGTATAAAAAATATTCTGATTTGAATTTAAATAATTAATTATTTAAATTATATATTTTAATTATTTAAATAATAAATAAATATGGGTAGGTTTGCTTGTCCATGGAACTCTGACTGGTCTTTGATAATTTAACTTATTACGGTAAAACGTTACAATTAAGCGTTCTTTGTTATTGCCTAATAGGAGGTGGTGTTGGAAAGTTGGTTTAACACAGGTGGCACCATACAGTTCACTCACGACGTGATGAGGAACATTGTTCCGGCATTTGCGCCACCTAACAAGAATGCTTCACAGCTGCACCAATTCGTCAAGTAGGTTATTTCGAGATATTTTGATAGCATTACATATTTTACGTACAGTTTTTCTTATATTGAATAAATGGAATACGGTGATATATATGAATGTGTATGTAGAGTATATTTAGGGGAAGTTTGAAAGTTGTGCCTATAAAATATGTAGAAAAATTTACTCCTTCAAGAGGTTCAATCCCAGGCATGCTTCACATATATTGAATTTTGGTGCGAGTGTTTATAAGAGACTACTAAAAGCTTTAGACTTCGGCGTAAAATATATATTTTTATTTTTCCTAATAACTAAAATAACAAGCCGTGTGGTATCCGGCTGAATAGATAGACCACCCTCATTTCTTACCAAGGTGTCGTAAAAGGCGACTAAGATAAGTCGACCCGACGTGTGGTATTTGGCTGAGTAGAAAGACCAACCTCATTTCTTACCGAGGTGTCGTATAAGGTGACTTAGGTAAGTTGACCCACCGTGTGGTATCCGGTTGAGTAGAATAGTCAACCCTCTTTCTTACCGAGGGGTCGTAAATACGGCTAAGGTAATTTGACTTCAGGCAGGCGGCCGGTCGTAAAATACGTAGCCAAATCATACATGTGCCGACCCCCACCTAGAGTGGGATAAAGGCAGGAGGATGATGAACTAAAATACCGAGCTGCGATAACCGAACGATGAGAACGTGTGCTTCTCTCGAGGGAGTCGTGGGTTGAAACCCCAGGCAGGCGCCAATGAATTTTCTGTTAAAAATTATCACACGCGGTGGTTTTCGGTGAAGGAAAATATCGTTAGGAAACCTACATATCTCTGGACAATTTTAGGGATATGTGTAACCTATCAATCCGCATAAGAGCACCTTGGTGGTTCTTCTTCTTCTTCTTCTAGAAGTAGCGGCTGTGCAGGGCCTGAGGGCCCAGTATTACTGTTCTATTGTGATCGCCAATGATGATGGCGATGGGATAATGATTAAAATATAGATTGTTACTATAGGGTAATTGAAGCGTGCAAACTCCTGAATCTGGATTACGATGACGCGCGACGCCTTCGCTTTATGTTGGTAAAACTGCCAAAGGAAGCTGTTAACAATCTCTTGAAACACGGCATCGTTCATATCGAGCCCAAGCAAGCGTCTCGAATCCTAAACCAGAGGACGGATCTCAACGAAACCGCTTCACCGTCCTCTGTCATGGAATTATTCTGAAATTTCGAGGGAGGAGGCGTCTAAATTGTTACAAAGACCAACGCACTTGAGCATTAAGAAAGGGAATTAACCCTTCGTTACTAATGATCATTGTAATACCATAGAGAGATTATATAGCAGAGCCATAGGTATGCCTGAAGAGGGTGTCGTAACAAATTGTAAGAGAGGGAAAATAAAACTCATATTTGTCTCATCTATACTTATTATAAAACAAAGTCCCAAAGCTGTCTGTCTGAATGTAATCGATTTTCTCAAAATCTACTGAACCAATTTTTGTACGGTTTTCATCAAAAGATAGCGCAAAACTTCCGGATAGTTTAGGTAAATAGTACATATCGGTATTATGTTAATTGTGTTGAAGAGATCGCGTTGTTAAAAAACTTGCTTGCTGGGAGATTGTCGCGTGCGCTGCGTAATCAGCAGAGATACGCTGAAGTAATGTAGTAGAGAATTGCAGATCGACAAAATACCTACAAAAAAGTCAGCGATAGCATGTCTCCATCTCTCACAGTTAACTCACAATTACTACAAAATTTCGAATATTCGGGAAAAGTTTCGTAAATCTCTGGATTCCACGCGGGCGAAGCCGTTGTTGGCACAGCTAGTGACAAATAAGAAAGTGAGACAGATTATAAGTCTCGTTAGCTTTCTCTTTATTTTCGTTGAAGCTGTGATAGCCCATAGGGGAGACTCGAATCACGGTCTTAAACTCAATGAGTTTTTCTGTTAAAACTTATGTGTCTAATTGATAATTGCAATGTATCACACGCTTTTCGGTAAAGGAAAACATCGTGAGGAAACCTGCATACCCCTAGAGATGTCAAAGGACATGTGTAACTTACTAATCCACATTGGGGCAGCGTGGTAGATCTTAGTTCTTCAATCCTTCTCTCTAATAAACGGAGACAGGAGACCAATGCCCAGCCGTGGGATAGTAACGAACTTTTACTTTTTTTATTTTCAAAAGACACATTTTATTAGGCTGGCTCCCCTACTAGTATAATAACTCTATGGTTACAACACAAGGAAATAAATGTTTTTTTTTTTAACTGTGCGTATTTATATTTTTTTTATTTTATCGTACAGATAAAACCTTAACTGTAAACATGATATACTTTCTTAAATTACCAGAGTTCAACAAAAAATTGTGTGCCGATCACATATCGGCGTTAGAAATATTTATTAATTCTAATTTAAAAACCATCATAAGGTGGATTTTAAAATATTATCATTGCTTTAAATTTAAGATTAAGCTGCGAAAGTTTTTGGTGCCAGATATACTGCATCCCATTGTTTTTAATTAATTAAGCTTTTTATGCTGACTGTTGCTATTTAAATTAACAAAATTGTTTGCAATGGTAGATTTTAAACTTTCGCTTTTCATACTTATTATTAAATATAAAAATAAAAGGGCCACGTGACCACGGTGGATACGACTCTGCCGAAACGTCGAACCTTATAAGAAGGTAACTCAATTTTATCGCGATGCGATAAATTTTATGACCCGTTTATTACATTAATAAAGTATATTCAATTGTATATAAATACATTGAATAATGTCAAAATGCATTTTCTAATATTGAAATAGTATTCGTATGTATACGAACGACAAAAATGACGAAGCTTTTTCTATCTTTAACATCGATAAATATCATGTCAATATTATCTTTACAATTTTAAATGTACGTAATGTTATGTTCAACGTTATGATAACCATTTAATATTGATAAATGTCATGACAATTTAATATAAACAACTGATTAACGTTATATTAACTATTTAGTATCGACGAATGTCATGACAGCTTAATATAAACAACTGATCGATGTTATGAAAACTATTTAATATCGAAGAACGGCATGATAATTTAATATAAACAACTGATCAATGTTATGATAACTATTTGATATCGAAGAACGGCATGATAATTTAATATAAACATCTGATCAATGTTATGATAACTATATAATATCGAAGAACGGCATGACAATTTAATATAAACAACCGATCAACGTTATGATAACTGTTTAATATCGACGAATGTCACATTTAATATATACAACTAATCAACGTTATGATAACTATCTAATATCGACGAATATCATGACAATTTAATACAAAAAAGTGAACAACGTTATGATAATAGTTATCATCAATAACTTAGTTAATATCCATGAAAATTAATTTTGCTTAACGTTGTCATAACGTTTTTAATATCGACGAGATCTCGTCAACATTTGATATAAACATTAGATCAACAATATAGACGAAAAACCAAAAAATTCACATAAACAATTTATTAACGTTATCGTTATCGTAAAATCGTCGAGATGTCTTCATTTTGATATGAACATCTGATACCTATTTAATATCATTGAAAATTTATTCTCAACAACATTAGCATAAATTTTCTAATATCGCTGTAGATGTATTTTCAATTTGCTATAGAATATTTTAATCTATCCAGTAAATTTTCTACTATTGTTACGGACATCATTTCGATTTTTGATTAATAAAATCATTATTATACATTACTTTCCTAACTTTACTTCCTTAAGCAATTTCTAATTAATGATTTTTCTAAAGGTAATATAGAAGATATAGATTTGAATATTATTTTTTAATTTTATTGACAAATTGAAATAAACGAACGCTCAAAGATCTCTTTTTTTACATAATTAATACAAAAGTTCTTTACAGAAACAATATATATTATATTTATATATATATATATATATAATGCTAAATGTAGAGTGGACTATTGTTTTTCATACCTGCAACATGCAGCATTCGTTAAAACATACATAAACCTCCACCGCCACCACCGCAATACACAAGCACTACACACGTTCACTATCACAAACTCAACAATAATTTCGCACCGCAACAGAAGCATCATCAGGAGATAAACTCCACGACAAAACTTCTGATGATGCTTCGGTTGGGGGGCGAAACGATTGTTGAGCTTGTGATAGTGAACGTGTGAAGTGTTTGTCTATTGCGGTGGTGCATGTGTTTTAACGAATGCTGCACGTTTCAGATATGAAAACGCATAGACCACTCTACATTTAGCTTTATATCTATTTTCTATTTACTTTATCGCGGATTATAGCAAGATAATTGTACTATTACCTTTGTATTATGGTTCTCCGCAAAGTAACGCCTAATTCTACAAATTACAAAGTCGTTTCATTTTTATTTCGTTCACTTATAAGTTTTTATGTTCTTTTTTAAAGGGAAAATATAAGCTCGCGTGCGTGGTGTTGGAAATATACGCCTCCTCCTTAGTGACATTTAGTCAACTACATTAATAGTATTAAATGAGTGTCTATAATAATACAATATACATGTTTTATGGGAAATCCTTTTATTGATGTCAGTAGTCAATGTATCAATGGTGTTGTATCAATTTATGTGTAATGTATGTCTATTACAATTTATTAATACTTTTGAATATATTTGGCGGTCTTAAACAGCTAATTTATCAAATGCATTCGTTAAATATTGAGTATATTTGAGTATATATTGAAGTTTAATAAGTTGTCTTTACTATTACATGTCTTAGAATTATCTTGTTTTAATTATACCTGAAAAGGTATGGCGCAAATAAACTGTTATACGTATAGATATTGGGGACGATGATTTTGATGATGATTTCAACAGACTATTGCGATTGCAAAACTAGTAATGGTTATTTATTTCCATGAGTTTTATGTAATTAAGTTTACTTAATGCGTATACTTAATTTGTTTTGATATGTAATTGATTGTTATATAATTTATAAGTTTAGTATCTGATAAAACACTAAGATATGACGTTAATGCTTTGAACTTTTTGTAGTTGGATTTTAAACAAAAACCAAAAAAGGTTAAGGGTTAAGGCTCAGCCTCGAACTTCACACCCTTTCATTCCAACGGTGCCTGAGTATTATTTTTTTATCTTTGTGTGAATTTAAATTTCTCTTGAACTGGCTAAATAGATATCGTTCCTTGAGACGTTGTTAGTCGCTTAAATATTTTATCTGGCCTACGGTTGGCAGTAACCGTGCCTTCAGCTCCGTGGGTCCTCCGGGTTCGATTCCCTCGAAGGTCAACATTTTCTATAAACAGTTTGTTGGTTCTTCGAGCCTGGCTGTATATTTGTATTTAAGTATGTATTTAAAATTATATATGTATATATTTACTATTTGTCTGTCACCCATAACACAAGTATTAAGTTAGAGATCTTTCATTCTTAAAGTGCACGCCCCTCCACCAAATTACATTATTTTAATGTGTGAGAGAAAATATTGACTGTACTGTTTTATATGTGTGCGCGCAGCAATTTCAAAGTTGACTCGACTCATTCGCACACTTAAAGGTCAACTAATTGCTTGACTGGTATAAGTCAAGCATTTATATGGCGGAGAATGCACGCTTTGTATGAGACAACACGTCTATTCTGTCACGCGTTCCTATCATTTGTGCACTGGTTGACCAACCAATCCGGTTACACGAGTTACGAGTAACGTTTGCATAAAAATAAAATTAATTTCATATTTATAATCAAATTTATGTTGTTTTCAACATTGTTTTCTTGAAAAAACATATTAGTATATTTCTAAAATTTATCCCTGGTCTTGACTAGATAGATACTTCCGACGTAACCTTCTAACAAAGACGTACCACCAAGCGGTTTAGCATTCAGGTACAATGTCGTGTAAAAACCCTGAATAGTTACACGTTTAATCTCCAAACCCATTCAAGAAACTTAAACTACATCAGCATCCATCAGGTGAATTCGCAATCAAGAGCTAGCTTGCCAACTTAATTTAATAAAGATCATATCATATATTCATTATGCAACTATTAGAATGATTAATAAAACGTAATGTACAGAAGACTGTTCATTTATTTTATTAGTAAAAAAAGAAAAAAATTAAACCGCAATAAATATTTACTATTTTAACGCTATTCACTCACGTCGCTATCTTCAGATTCAGACTCAACATTAATTATAAATTCAAAATTTTTCATATATTCTATCTCAATATCATTCACATTTCGACACGTATTTTCCCACATATTTCTATCAATCATGTCAATTCGTTCCTTAATTAAAGCAATGGCTTTAATGATGAAATAATGATAGATGTTAAGTTTTGCCCGTTTTTTTCGCCACATAGTTTTATAAAATTCTCCATATTTTTCTATTAAAGAAAAAATATTTATCTAATTATTATTTAAAATAAAAAATAAAAATTATTTATCCTCTTTTTATGATATGCTAATTGTACTGTTGACAATAATCGATGCGTGCGCCTACGTTCGTGTCTGTCCGGCAACTGAGTAACCAATTAGAATAACAAGTTTGCGTGTATTTCGTCTGTACATAAGTTTTTTGTGTGTGAGTAAAGACATTGGAGGGGCGTGCACTTTTGGAATAAAAGATCTATACTTTGGGAACGTACGACCATGTGTGTAAGTGTCCAATATATAGTTATTTATTTATTATTTATATGTAAAAAAGCTAAAGGTCGGCTTGATCGGCTAAATAAGCTATTAAAAAGCTTACGAATCTAATTAGTTTTAGATAGACTAAAAAGTCAAAATATTAGTCTTAGATTGTTAAAAATCTTACAGGTCCCTCAGAACTACTTAATTGCTCACAGAATCCTAGCGTGACGAAATCTAAGTTAAATCGACTTAATAGCTAAAAAGCTATCTTACTGGAAAAATATTTAATAATTCCTTAGAAAGTTTTTAATAAAGTTAACAATAGTAAAATTAACATGCGCTTTGGTTAGTTTTATCAGGTTGGAGTCTTTTTTTTTGTTTCATTTCGCTTTCAAATTCTTCGCCGGTCCTTTATTAATGAATTAAGCGATTATTCTTAAAGTTAGTGGATTTTATTTCAGCATCATTCCTTTTTTAAAAAATATTCTGTTATTCTATTTAATAAGGATTTATTTAAATAAAATTCAGGAATATTAATTTCACATTTTTTATTTAACACTTAATAATACCATTAATAATGTTATTGTACAAAATTAACCTAATATCTCAGATGTTATACTCATAAATAGTTTATAATTCACGTTCATAATCATTTATAATCAACAATTTATTAATGTATTGTAATACTAGTGATGTGTTTATAGCACGAGAGATGGAGGATAAAAAAATCGTTTCGGCTTAACATTTCCTTCTAAGTTAGATTACGAAGAAAACGTTTAATATGAGATACAATAAGTTAATATTTTGTTCATAAACCATTCCATAATTTGTATTTTTTTTGTATCTTATTATTATAATATTGCAAAAAAAAAAAATAATAACAGTTGGTCAATTAAAAATATTTTTTTAGCTTAACTGTGAGAATTTTTATTTATGATTTAATGTATTGCAATGTTTATATAAAAAAAAAATCTGTTTCCTATCTAATATAATATCTAATATACAATGGTAATTTTAATTATAGAAACTCCTGAATATCACAGGGCATATAACTAATGGTATTTATTTTGTAAGAGCAAAATGCAAACAAGTGTAAATTTCTGTGGATATTGCAACACAATGACTCCTGTCACTTCTTCTATCTCTAACAGAATGATTGTATTAATGTGAAGAAAATATACGAAATATCGTTGAAACAATTTTTTTACCGACATCTCTCGGACTACTCACAAGATTTTCAACCATCCATACAAATCAACCAAATGGCACAAATGCACATTGTCAAACGTATCCAATATAACACTTATGTACAGTTTGTTCACAGCCTTTCATTAATTTTTTCACAATAAAATTATATGTGAACAAAGAGTAATCGTTTTTTGATCATGTGCCTTAAAAAATCCTAGATAATTTTCAGAAGTGGATCATCCTGAAATCGAAATCTAATGCATGCTCTTCACTATCAGCGTTAATCGTTGATCGTTTCATCATCATCCTCCTTATCTCACTCTAAATAGGCTCGGAACAACAGATTATGTGATAACATATTACAAACATGTTGTCACATAATCTGGCTACGTGTTTTACGACCGGCCGCCTGCCTGACGTCAACTTACCGTAGTAGTATTTTACGACCCCTTGGTAAGAAAGAGGGTGGTTTATTCTACTCATCGGATTCCACACGGGTCAACTTACCTTAATTGCCTTTTATAACACCTCGATAAGAAATGAGGGTGGTCTATTCTACTTAGCCGGATACCACATGTCGATTAATCTTCGATTGTGTGATGGTCTATAATCGGCCCGATCGTCCATATCACATGAAATATACGATTACCCAGCGATGCTCTTTGATGCGGAAAACCGACAATTCTCGAGTTGTGGCTGATCATAGACGATCACTGGAGAGTATAGTATAGTAAGCTCTACGCGATCGTGCTCGCTTGTAATCGCCGAATATGAAGAGGAGCCATAAGAGTAAATATAGCGTCTTTATTCTAATAATTGCGTCTTTGAATTGAAGAGAATGCCTTTCTTTCTGTGATTTGAATTATTACCTTTCACAAATTATAATAATCATTTATAACCAAACAATAAATACGTATACATCGCAAAAGTTAGCGTAGTGTAGGAAATCGTAGTATAGTACCCGGCATTAAATACTGCACATCGACGTTTAGGCGAAATAGCCGGCCAGTTCGGTTTCGTAGAGCGCTGTCACTGTCACTTTGTATGTGACGTTTCACACGGGTTCGTCAGTCTGTGCGACTTTGAAAATGCTCTATGAAGCAGTATCTAGCCGATTTTCTCTCCCTAAGCCCCGATGTGCATTATATATTGCCGGGTATTATATATGAGTCTACTAAAAGAAGCACTGTTATTATAAAAACAAGCCATACACTACTAACAACCAACAGACGTATATAGTATACATGTAAAGATTACATATAGCATTTGAAACTTAGTGCGTTATTTTTTTATTTATTTGAAAATTGTCTGCTACCGGTGATTTTAAAATTTATGCTTATAATTTTTCTTTTCGCTCAGGGCAAATGCTCTTAGAGTAAAGTGAATTGAATGAAATGATTATATTAATTTTTAATAATAAAAAAGATGATATGCATAGATAACAAAAATAGGAAATGCTAACGCAATTTTATTTGGAACTGTGTAAAGTTTTTTCTGCAAATTGAAAATCATTATATTATTGGGCTTTATAATTTTCTTTTATAGCAGATACAGATAGTACATATAATAGCGTATTTTGTTACACAGTTTGTCTATTCATTTGCAACCCATTACAAAATATATTACTTATTCCGAATATACAATATATTGTGATCTTAACTACTTATAATTTCTAATTTACATTACATTTAACGCCTAGTCATCAGAACTATTCATACTTTTCATATCATTATTAAACTTTATTATCACATAGCACTGGCTGAGGATTAATTGAATCGCCAAAATCGGAATATATTTAGAATTAAGTTATATACCAGTCTAAACAAATTTTCTCAAATATACTATTAATTTTTGTCAAAACTTATGCTAAGATTTATTTATAACTAAATTAAGGTGGTTTATATCCAGTATGCATCTTTAAAAAGTTAAAAAATAGTATTCGTTAAATATCCGGCTCGAAGGACAACTAATATCATTATTTGTCCTTGAAATGTGAATTTTTAGATAATTTCATGAGCCCTGATAGTAATAAGCCCATAAACAGTAAATCACCCGATTTAATACTCACTAAGTAGTAAGAAATCTATGGTTAATCGGGCCATGTTTCTCTAGCTCAGTCTGGAATGTCCCATTCCTATGTTACATAAAAATGTATATTCAAGTAAAATAATTCTTCCCGGAAATGATAAAGGTTTTTAAATCCATAAACTCCTTTTCAAGGCAAGGCCAAGCCAATAACACCTTACAATTTTTACGGTATATAATAATCTAATATTTATATTAAGTTTTTGTACTTTCTACACTTGCGACGCAATGAATTAAACGAATCGAGTGATAAATCATCACTTCACATCATCACTACACCACCAATCGTGGCGAAACAATTCACACTTTTTTTAGTGTAATGCTCATTCATCGCATCATTTTACTTGTGAAGTTCCTTTAATTTAATTGAAACATTTTCTAAAGGATATCATACGAGTGACACACAAATATCGATTAAGAATCGATAAAATCAGTAGCCTCTCTATCGATCGTTTCACGACCTGTTCAACGTAAATGCTAGTCAACCCTGAGTTGGGTATAACTGATATATGGATTGACTTCAATAGTTATTTTGGTTACAATTTGATTTCACTTTGCACTGTCTGATTTGTTGCCGCTTCCACCTCTTGTTTCTTGGGATCTTGTGAGGAGGAATTCCACCATTGTTCGTCACCAGAAGCCCAGGCTACGAACACTAAATTAGTCACGATAAAAACGGCCAGCGTAATCCAAAACACCAACCGCCATTGTGTTAAAGTGCTCTGAAAAAGAAATCATTTAAATAGTTAATATAAGTCAATTAACAAACAAGAATATACAAAATTTCACAGTTTAATACGATTAACTAATTAGTTTAAATTATTTAATTAATTCTTGGTAATTGGATAAACGGTTGCCGAGTTTCTGTATCGTTAAATTCTGATAATGTAACTGGATATCGTAATGGACAAAGTTGACACTATGACCTATACTCACATCAGGTGTCAGCAATCCAACCAAGTACGGTGCTATGATGCCTGTGATTGCGCCAATGCCGTTCACAATCGCCATAATCGTTCCAGCGTAGTTGCTGCTTAAGTCTAACGCATTAACTTTCATGCCTGGGTAGAAGGCACCCATCAGACCCATTGATGCAGTAAAGAGGATTACAACTGCTTCAGTGTTGCATCCAGAATATGAAGCGAGAATCATACAGATTCCTGGTCCGACTGAGGCTGGAAAACAATAATAAGTGAGTATTGTCTACGCTAAAGAAAGTCTCTTAAACCATTAAGGATGATTAATTCATGCTAAAATAAACCAACCTCATCGTAAATAATGTGGTCATAATTATATCTTATCCATTTCTATAATAAGCATAATAATTAATGTAATGTTTTAATTACTGGATGCATAATAATGCAGAGAAGATAATGCACTTAAAAAGTTTACTTTCAAATTAAACTACTATTTATCATAAAATATTGCCGTCCATTTCAGAATTTGTAATTCGTCTATCGCCAGATTATACCTGTCCAAAAGCCGTAAACTTGGTCTTCTTGGGTTGTTTAAAGAGTAAACTTTAACTTTGCGATTTTGTCGTCGAGTCTATCACCTGATGATGCTTCGGTTGCGGGGCGAAACGATTGTTGAATTTATTATAGTGAACGTGTGTAGTGTATATTATGGTGGTAGTGGAGGTTTGTGCATATATTTATGTGAATCAGCATCGGGTATTAAAACGGATAATCCACTCTACATTTAGCATTATATATATTTTCTATTTCTTAATCACGGATATATCAAAATAGTTTTGTTATTACTCTTATTTAAAGTGTCGTAAGATGGTGTCATTTTGCAAAAAACATTGATGAAGCTTTTGATAGACTCTCATTATTTAGCGTGGTTAAATAAAACCTGTCACAATTAAGGATCGTGCGTAAAAACTTAAGGTCTGTGTGTACAATCTTGCAAAACCAAACGACATTTCACTTTTGCAAGCAGCGGACGTGCATTCTAATCATCGACCTTGCAGTGTCAATTAGTTCAATCTGCCGGAACACATCACAATACCCCGACTTAAGCATTATGACACGCTTTCTCAAGTGCCAATGATTAGTATTCTTCGGGCCCTTGCGGATCTTAATCATATGCGAAGTTTGAGCGAAACTTAATTAAATGCCACTAGTAATTTATTCTTAGATGTACATACATGTTTACATCTCATTTTGACTCTATATTGTCTTCAATCTTTTTGGGATGATGTCACGTTGGGTATGAATATCACTTCACAATTTACGGTGGGTGACAAAATTACGGGGGTTCGGTTGCCCAAAATAAAAGAAATAGTTTGGGCAGAAGTTCGTATACTATGAATGACTTAAAGAACAAAACACAAACAAACTTACAAAACAGTGAGACTAATTAAATTTAACAGCTTGCCGAAACTTAACCGAAACGTTAAAGAATTGAGACTTGTACCACCTCGTCAGCGGAGGCATAGTCTCACTGACTCAAATTCAAAGTCGCTTCCTCGAGACGGGAGCAAATAATCAAATAGGTACTAATCCGAATAAGCGGGTTTCCCCGAAATACGTGTGGTAGCTATAATGAGAATATTTCTTAAGAGGTTTGCCTAACTATAACAACACATGGATCTAACTGCCATTTGCAATTCATTAGATCAGCCTGGATTAAGATCACGAGAAAGTTGTTCGTAACCCGCTAAATAAAGTCTCGTTAGTAATATTTAACTGTTACATTACATTCTTACTAATTAATCGTTTCTGTCTATTATTTGCATAGG
The DNA here is from genome assembly GCA_947086505.1 of Morpho deidamia. Classification (NCBI taxonomy): domain Eukaryota; kingdom Metazoa; phylum Arthropoda; class Insecta; order Lepidoptera; family Nymphalidae; genus Morpho; species Morpho deidamia. Next base: position 6,988,152 of record CAMTZC010000007.1, on the reverse strand, counting down.
TTTATGTCATAATATTCAAATAGTTTGTAAAAGTAGGTGCTTCCTAGTATATTTTAACGATAGAAAATGGAATGAAAAAAAATATTTTTGTACAATCCGAAAAATAAACTATATACAACTTATACGTATTGCAAAATATCCGTTATCTCTTCTCCTCTTATTAAGTATACAGAATTAATAAATAGTAAGGCTCAATATATTTTAATAGGGAAACAATCTATTTTGTCGCAATTATGATTCCCACATCACATAACTCAATAAAGACAATTCTTAAAGTTGCAATTTCCCTATAATTTCTGGTATGAATTTTTGGTCTAAGTCACGCTCAAATAACCTGTTAGTTTTCTATAAAAACTATGTGTTAATATTTATAATTCAACTCGCGGTCTAAGGTGCAGGATAACATCCTGATGAAACCTTCATATCCTTGAAGAATTTCAGAGATATCTCTGTTACATCGAAACAGCTTAGTAGAATCGATGCAAGCAGTTTTCTTTAAAAAATAATTTAAAAAGAGACGAGAACTCAATCGAATACATCGTTAATGTTTTATAGACATGGAGCGAGGAAGCAAACACGTGAGTAAAATACATAATGAGCGCTAATATTTATGTATGTGGTTTACGTATCGTATTTTAATTGGGGGTAACACGAAAATCATAAAAAAATGTGACATTTAATAGTTAAACATTGAGTCTATGGGTATATGGCTATGGACACAGATAGCGGTCAGGGGCTCCAACAGCATTAATAATGTCCATAAAAATGTGTGCCTAAGTTTCATCCGTAAAACCTAGAAGAGAAACTTTCGAATTAAAAGTATTAGTATGTATACTTTTTCGAAACTCAGTTCGAAGCACGGAGGCAAACCCTTGTTATTATGGTCCCATACATAAGAATCGTATAGCCATTTCAAGTAAACAAAACTATATATTCCTACTATAGTGTTATAAAACAGTATAATTGACATACATGACATAACTTAGTGCTTTCGTCCATTGTTATTTAAGCGCGTTTCATAATAAATATGTTCAAAATTATTACTTACCGATGGTTGTAAAAGTTTTCCTACAGTTGGTAACGGTCATCCATTTCCTTTTTACAATCTTATCGCACATCCAACCAAATATAATGGAGCTGATCCACATAACGGCATAGGGCAACGCCGCCAAAGTTCCAGTCCTATGTATGTCGAATTTTAGCACGCCAGTCATGTATTTCGGAAGATCTGTTACCATTGTGAAGTATCCGTAGTCGTGTCCGATCTACGATAAAAAAAAGAAATAATTATTTTCGCAAAACAAGAAATAGACTTATGTTACAATAACTGTCAAATGTTAATTGAACTCTTATTTACTACAATTACTATTTTCATATAGTGGTATTTAATTGCCGAATTCAAATTCAAATTCAAAATATTCTTTATTCAAGTAAACTTGTAAACAATTGCCTTTGAATTGTCAATATATAAAGTTATTGCGAATAAATTTAATAGCTTTACAGGGACGGACCAATATTTCTTTGTAAAAATATATTATAATCAATAGTTATTCATAAATTATCAATGTTTATTAATAAATAATCAATACTTATTAATAAATAAATAATATATTTATTAATTTTGTCTTGCAAAAACATTGAAAATACGATTTGATTTTAAATATAAATAAAAACTTAAAATGTAGTATATATACCTTAGTATATCTAAATTTAAAGCATCATAATCAAAATATTATCATAGTTATTTAAAAGATACCTAAGTATTTTAATGTTAAAAATTTTGATCGAAATCATCTTGAAAGACGAACATTTGCCTTTTATCAATACATTACATACAAAACAATTTAATGTTATTTTTCGTTTGTATAAGAAGTTGAATCTAATTTAAGAAGTTGTATTTACTGACAGCTTCATGCCTGAGTAAATACAAAGATTACCGAAGTAATCAGAAATTTATTTTTGGTCGGCATTTAACCGTGAATTCTTTATTTACATTTACATATACATTTACATTTTAAGCAATTAATTACAAATCGCAACTATATTTAAACATCTTTGTCCATCACAAATAGGCCGAAAGCCTCTGGCTTCAAGCGATACAGTATCATATAGCGTGCAAATTCCTTTAAAGAGATCTAAGTGCAATAGTAGACGTCTATATAAGTAGAAAAATTGTTTTTACTGTTGTTTAAATATCATATGAAATAATTTATAAAATTAGGCGTTACTTTGCGAAGGTCCATAATACAAATGTAAGAATAAATTATTTTGTATAATACATACATACTGATACATAAAATTATTTCATGTATCAGGTATGAAAACGTATTGTCCACTCTACATTTAGCATTATATATATTTTCTATTTACTCTATCGCGGATTAAAGCAAAATAATTTTATTATTTCTTTTGTATCATATGAAAAATGAAATATATTTGATTTTAATCTTTACTTTCATGTTGAGTCAAAGTTTAACGAACCTGTGCGCAAACCAAAGCCCATAAAGGAACGGACATCATAATGGCTTTCCACGGAATAGCTGAAGGTTGACTGTTGCGATGCCTGCCAAGAGCTTCTTCTAAATACTTCTTCTCCTTATCAGAAATATAAGGGTGTGATTCGGGGTCATTGTAACACAGCAGTGCCTGGAATATATGTATGATTAAATATTAACCAATAAAACAAAACACACTCGTTTTAGGTTTTTGTCTTATAGGTACCTATAGTAAAAGTAACAGCCTGTTACTATGCCCACTGCTGGGCTAAGGCCTCCTCTCTCCGTTTTTTTTTGGAGAGAAGGATTGGAGCTAAGACCTACCACGCTGCTCCAATGCGAATTGGTAGGTTACACATATCCCTAGAGAATTCTCTAGAGGTATGCAGGTTTCCTCACGATGTTTTCCTTCACCGAAAAGCGTGTGATAAATTGCAATTATCAATTAGACACATAAGTTTTAATAGAAAAACTCATTGGTGCCTGACCGGGGTTTGAACCTATGTCGTCTCTAGAGAGTCGCACGGTCTCGCCGCTAGGCTATCACAGCTTTTTGGTACCTATAGTACCCGGCATTAAATAATGCACATCGATGTTTAGAACGAAACAGTCGGCCAGTTCGGTTTCGTAGAGCGCTTTCATTGTGACTCAGTTCCTATGTGACGTTTCACACGGGTTCGCCAGTCTGTGCGAGACAATGCTCTATGAAGCAGAATCTGGCTGATTTTCTCCCTCTAAGCCACAATGTGCATTATTTGTTGCCGGCTACTATACCCGCCGTGTGTTATCCGGCTGAGTAGAATAGACCACCCTCATTTCTTACCTAAATGTCGTAAAAGGCGACTAAGGTGACGTCAGGTAGGCGGCCGGTCGTAAAATAAATAGCCAAAATATGAAACAACATATTCCAAACGTATTGTGCCAACCCCGCTTAGTGTGGTTTAAGGGCAGGGGAATGATGGTGATGTTTGATAGGTACGTATATTATTGTTGATGTAATAAATTACCTTTCAAGTATTTATTTACTAACTGACCATCAAGGGCATAGGCTAAGACAAATCTCAATAAAAATAACATCAGTTTGCCTCAAAGATCCTTGTTATAATTTTTTCAATAAGGAAAAATTCATCATTTTATTTATGTGAACCAAATCGTTAATTCATATTCAATCAGAATATCTGATATAACGACGTTCAAAGATCGACGCCAAGTAATTTGATGATATGAGTGTACCTACTTATAAACACACCTTTCTCACCATGTTTTTCCAACTAAAATATTGATTGATTGATATGGTATCATAGAGTTACTAATATTAGAGTAGGGGAACCATAGGCAAGACTGTAAGTGATAGTGGCACAATAATTAATGAGTAGAAAGATGAAACTCATCTCGAAGATGAAGTACTTGATTTTTGTCTAATCACACATAAAAATTAAGAGAGACAGATACATCATCCTCTTTTGCTCCCTCTTTATTTCCCTTTATTGTTATATGGCACATTTGAGACTAGCTTCCTTACTCTAGTATAATGACTCTATGTATGGCATAAATAATTTTCATTTGACTGGCCCGTTGGCGCAGTGGTAATGACCCTGCCATCAGCTCCGCGGGTCGCGGGTTCGATTCCCGAAGAGGGCCAACATTTTCTATAAAAAAATTGTTGATTCTTCGAGCTTGGGTGTTTATTTTTAAAATTATATATGTAGTATATCTACCAGTTGTCCGTCACCCATAACACAAGTATTAAAAAGTAACCTAAGGACGACCGTGTATGTATGTAAGTGTCTCATATATTTATTATTATTCTGAGGTATTAATCGGAAAAGGAATAAGATCAATTTTTTCTTGTACCCAAGCTCAGATAACTATATATTTATTTACTAGCCCAAGAAGAAATTGACGAGAATATTTCTTTGTATGAAGTTGAAGAGAGTGCAAGGAAACTGGCTATTAATGAAGTGTCTCAGAGAAGTTCAGTTATGTTTGAGTTATCTCAAAATGAATTTGTAAGTTACTTTTTCCTCTTTATATATGTAGTATATCTAGCAGTTGTCCGTCACCCATAACACAAGTATTAAGTTACTTACTAACTAGTGTCCCATATATTTATATTTCATTGACACTTACCCATAGGATAAACCAAAGGATACCGATGCTACCGAACAGGTAAAAAACAGATTGCCATTCGCCGGTCTCTTTTATAACAAGTCCGGAAAAATACGTCCCCGCAATGTTCCCTATTTGTGCACCTCCAAACACCAATGACCCCATCCGTCCCCTCTCTGACACTGGAGCCCATCGTGCCAACATCGCGTTTAGAGCAGGGAATGTAGTACCCTTAAATAAAAAAGAAAAAAATATTCACTTGTTTTAATTATATACATGGAGATATAATAAATCAAGAATAATATTTATTATATTAAAAAGATTTAATATATTTCGCGATAAGGTAAATAGAAAATAAAGTAAAGTAAAGTAGAGGCTTATTACAATCCCACTGCTCGGAATAGGCCTCCTCTCGCCGTTTCTGGAGAGAGGGGTTGGTGTTACGACCTACCACGTTGCTCCAATACGGATTGGTACCTGCATATCTCCAGAAATCTAGAGATATGCAGGTTTCCTCACAATGTTTTCGTACACCGAAAAGCGTGTGATAAATTGCAATTATCAATTAGACACATAAGTTTTAATAGACAAGCTCATTGGTGCCTGCCGGAGTTTGAACTCGTGTTCCCCTCGAAAGAGTCACACGGTCTCACCGCTGGGCTATCATAGCTCTTAGAATAGAAAATATATATAATGCTAAATGTATCTAAATCCGTTTTTTTTTTTCATACCCGATAAATGCAGGATTCGTAAAAACATGCACAAACCTCCACCACCACAAACACTAAACACCTTCACTATTACAAACTCAACAATCGTTTCACCCACTTAGCATTATATATATTTTCTATTTACTTTATCACGAATTATAGCAAAATAATTTTATTATTATGGATCTCCGCGAAGTAACGCATAATTCTATAAATTATATAAATCAAGAAGATAATACAAAAATATATCGGACTCTTCAATGCATGGCAGTAAACTATTTTAACGTCTAATAGAAAAAATAATATAATTTATTTATAAAAAATTAACTGTTGACGATATAACTATTTATATTATACCATTAAATGTTATATAAATGATCTAACAGTTTCGAGTTGATTTGCAACAAGCTTTGCACTGATTTGATGTATCATAATGCATGATATTAACAAATGATCTTCAAATTAATTGCCCACTTCGTAAAAAATAAACATTATAAAATTGTCGTACCTATTTAAAATTTACTACGGTTAAAAGGTTAACTTAAAATAATTACCTCTCCCAAACCTTCTAGAACTCTTAATATGATAAGCCCAGTAGCACCACCCATTTTCACCGTCCACGGAGTTAGAAGCGTAAAAACAGCAGTGCTGAGAACGCCGAAGCCAAGAGAATACTTCCCACCGAAGCGTTCAGCTAACATACCACCAGGTAAGTGTGTGACTATGTAACCATAATAAAAGGCGCTGAGTATTATCCCTTGCGTTTCTTCATCCCAATTAAAACCGCTTATTTCCTGTAAAATAAAAAAACCGTTAAAAATATTTTGATAAATTAACATCTGATAAACTATATGAATACTTTTGTCTTTATTAAGTCTAGTAACCTTTAACTTTTGAGCTTGTTACTTTGTTTGAAAGCAATACAATCGGATGGCGTAGAGTTGCAATTTATCTACTTTTTATTAATAAAGAAATTCGTTCAATAATAAGTTGCAATTGTAGAGTAAAATTTTTTAAATACATCGAGCTTATAATATACAATGTTAAATATAAATTACTTATGTATATATAATATAAAAGTATATCATGTAGACATTAGAAGCCGCTTTGAGCTTACGAGTCCTGCTTTTTACGTAAGGGGTCTCTGGAGACCCCTTCGTCTGGATCATCATTTGGATGATGCTTCGGTTACTGGGCGAAACGGTGTTGAGATTGTCTCCTTGAATGTGTGCAGTGTTTGCTAGTGTGGTGATAGTGATATGTAATATGCGATAAAAGTTATGAGAATGTATTTTGCTTGGTAAACTTAGCATTACGTTGATTTTCTTAAAAAAAGGTGAATTATAACACAATAATTCTATATTTAGTATTGTTCCATAAAAATATTGCATATCCGTTGCTTGATTTGTACAAGAAAGAAAAAAGAGCAACACCCCTAGTATTTAATAGTAATAGTGGATATTGACATAGCTTTAAAGCTTATCATTTATACTTTGTTCCAAAAATACATTAGTTATTAATTAACATTTGTTTTTTATTATTTCCAATTAAAAAGTCAATCGTAACCGTGAAACATCATCAAATTAAACAAGCTATTTTAATCTACATAATCGATTAAAGAGGTGATGAACGATATCGTCATACTTTATTTCACTTTATCCGCGCAAAAGCATTAGTCACACCGAGCTTTGTTGGTCAGGGTCAAACTGTGGCTTCCACTTTCAAATCTAATTGTTGCTGAGACGCGTAGGATTTATGTAACGAAACAAAGAGATCGAAACAAAATATTCCTTTTCGCATTTCGTTTAGGTTTTTTTATTGCCCAAGATAAAGTCTGCAGTCTTTTATACTTTTAGAAACCCTTCGAGTCCATGGTTTTCGTGAAAGAATCTCATGTTCCTCCTAAACCTCATAAAGAAATAAATTGTCAAAGTTTTTAAATTGTTTTTTAAATATAGTATACTAAGATTGTACTTATGTATTATTTTGTATACTCTGTGTTGGCTTCCTATTTAAAAAAATAAATATATAAAACAGTAATAAGGTAGCGATTCAGGTTTTTATTTTATTTTTAAAATACTAATCATTATTTATTAAATATATAATTTATTTATTGAATGCAAAATGGAACTTTTTTAATGATGGAATGTCTTTAATAACTTGGTTGATTTTTATTGCCCCCAAATTCCTTTAAATCACACAAATTACCTCCATTGTTTTTACGTTTATGTGTTTTGACTCAAAACATTTGCGGAGCCCCTGTCAACGTTTCGGGGAACTTTTCGCGGAACCCAGGTTAATGACCCGTGCCCTAGGTCATCACATCACAACAATTGAATTGATGGAACAATTTCACTTTTCGTTTGTGTTCTCATGAGAAGGTTCTCATTAAAAAAATATTTGTAAGTTAAGCGGAAAATTGTAAAATTAACAAAAAAATCGATCTTCGTCTTTTGTCTACATATCCATCTTACATTTAGAACCTATCAACTACATATTTGCCGCAGATGGTACCGCGGGGCGCAGCTAGTCTCAAATAAAAAAGGAAGATAGAGGACCCGGAACTAAATATCTTCAATTTCGGCTTAGTATTTGACAATATTAAACTTTTTCCCTCTGAAAAAATCGCACACACTGTATTCTTAAACCAACTTAAATCAACAGCCGTTATAAGTGAAATTGACAATTCGCGAGTATTGTTAGTTATTTTAAAAGTTGGTTAAGATTATCCTCGCACTACGATGCACTGTTATTTAAAAGTAACAATTTAAATTCATTTGGATATGCGGCAAGACTTTTACTTAGCCTGTAAAGACAATTTATTAAATTGCGGACGCGGAGGCATTTAATACTAGAACAATTCTTAGCGAGACAATTTGACATGATATAAATCATGTAACATTTAGATAATTCTGACATAATAATGAGTGTAAGAAACTTTATTGAATTTCATGCATTCAATACAGGTGTAAGGCCTTGAATAGTTTTATTATAAACTAATACATAGACAAACTAGACCAGCTGATTATTACTAAGTATTTTTGTCGTTTCCGTAAATATAGACCCACTTCTGCCCGCGACTTCGTATACGTGAACTTTTACTATCGGCGTAAAAGTAGCTTTTATCGTGCTTTAGGAGTAGTACAGTGGTATAAAGTTGTCTTTTTTGCTAAAAATCATATAAAACGTCTTAAAATCATAAACATCAGTCTTATCGATCGAGAGATAAACATAAACAAAAAAATACTTTCTTGTTTATACAATTACTAGTATTACAAGCTATTTCGCTCGCGCCAGTATAAGCGTTTAAATACCCTATATAATTCAATATGCGGTTTTTCCGTGTAAGTGAAAAAAACTGGATTTTTAGCCTGTAAAAGTGTGATGTATAAGCTTAAATTCGCCATATTTCATCAATATTGGTTCAAGGGATTAGCTGCGAAAGCTTGACAGACAGACAAGCTTTCTCATTAATAATATTAGTATGGAATTATGGATTTAAAATTATAACGTATTGACATAAATTATAGTTTATATTATGATATATTAAGAGCAACGGGTGAAGCTAGAGTTATATTATTAAGGTTATCTGAGGAGAGTTATCTAAATAAGAAAATATAGTACCCGGCATTAAATAATGCACATCGATGTTTAGAATGAAACACTGTCACTCACTTAGTATGTGACGTTTCGCACGGGTTCGTCAGTCTGTGCGACAGAGACAATGCTCTATGAAGCAGAATCTAGCCGATTTCTTTCTCTAAGCCTCGATGAGCATTATTTATCGCCGCGTACTATACGTCTATTATTCACTTCACGCGTTTTCCATGAAAATATGAATGTATTGGAGAATCATAATGTGCAATTTTCTCTAACACAGGTTCTAATACTCTAAGTCTAAAAAGAGAAGGTGTTTGTCTAAGACATTTATGTTTCTTTCTGAATTAGACTAGCGACTTATCCTAATAATTAATTTTCTGTAATCCAATCCGTATATTCGATTTACTTAACTTTGAACATTAACAGGTTTTGATAAGTGTTTTTATTTTATAGTGCAGTTCACATTTAAATTACACACTCGTTAGCTGTAATATAAGACCAGTCTTACTTGTATATATTGGTAAATACTCAACAACTATAGCAGCTTCTGAATGTCCCACTAACACTAATTAAATAATCGGAAATGTTACACAAGTAGAGAAGGGGTACAAAATGGCATGACACCTGTTTACATGTATACGAAATAAATTTTTTATCTAAACGTGACGCTGCTATAAAGTTATGATAACAGTTTTAATTTTATGTATATGTTACGTTTTTCTTTACATAATAATTCAAATTCTGTTATAGGTTTTTTTTACTACAAATTGCAATAAATACATATTTTATTTTTCCATAATTAGTACAGTACATTATAGTTATTAGGACTTATTTATTAGGCACAGAAATTCTTCTAAAATGTAGATCTATTGCTATGACATATTTTTATAAAATTGGGAACAAAACAAACATGATGTTTGATGGAGACCACGTGGTCTCCAGTAAGGTAGCAGAGTACCACGGAAAATGATAAAAATTCGATATTTTCTGACGTTAATCGTCGATATTGCTTTAATCTTACGCCTATCTGTGTTACAGAGATTTTGTTGTGTTTTCTAGCTATTTTACTATTGATTCAATAATCCAAAGATATTTTATTCCTTGATATTTCATTAATTTTATTCAAACTAGAAAAATTAACTTCTGTCCCCGACTTCATCTTTTAAATGAAAAGTAGACTATTCACCAGTTCTTCAAATTTCTTACAAAAATAATTCTGTTACTCCAATACTTTAGGACGATGGGGAAACAAACACACTTTCACATTTATAATATTAGTATTGTAGGGTTTAATATAAAAGGAACAAAATAATATGTAAACAGTAACATGTGGTTTTTACGTTTTATATCACGAAAAAGGGGGGACCATTTTAATTTTTGCAAGAGGAACGGTGTGGGATTCGGGAAAAGAATAAGTTGGTTCTACTAAGCACAAGCAGCATATAGTTTGAACCGATTTAAAATAAGGAAATTTAGAAGAGAATTTTGAAATCAAAGGGAACCTACATTCAATAATTTAGAGTGTTTCGTTTTCGGGATCGAATCAGTTTCTTACAGTAGATAGCATAATTAAATATAATTATAACTTTCTGCTCTTTTCGGTAGGAACAGCTTTCCGAACAAGCAGTAGAGTTGACGATTCAAAAGCACTTGTTTTGCAATTTTACTTGAATAAATCATATTTTGAATACATACCGTACTGTCTGCTACAACTTCATCCATGTCTCCAGAACAAGAGCCGTCTTCATAAGCTGACGTCGGGGCATGCCGTCTCACCATTTGTGTGATAGCTATATTTAGGCATACCCGCATCGTGTACGCGTTGGCTACCGCCAGAAAACCCATGATAGCCATTACCCATCGCTGTGGTATCACGAATACTGTCGACAATAAAATTAAAATATATATTAATGGAATGAGAGCTGCGATAGCCTAGCGGTGAGAGCGTGTGAATTTTCCGAGATGGTCACGGATTTGAACCCGGGCAGGCACCAATGAGTTTTTTCTATTAAAACTTATGTGTCTAATTGATAATCGTAATTTCACACGCATTTTGGTGAAGGAAAACATCGTGAGGAAACCTGCATATCTCTGGAGAATTCTAGGGATTTTAGGAATTCTAGTAACCTATCAATCCGCATTGGAGCAGTGTGGTTGGTCTTAGCTCCAATCCTTCTCTCCAGACACGGAGAGTGGAGGCTCTATGCCCAGCAGTGAGATTGTAACGTGCCGTTACTTTGCTTTACTGTTTATATATAAATGCTTAAATAAATTGCAAAGTTATAGTATAAAATATATAAATACGTAATAAGATTCAAGATCACTTCTGTTGTTGCGATTTGTTTCTATAGTGTTCAATAAATTTACCAAATCTGAGTGATTGGATTAAATATACTCAATTTAAATAATTTATAGAAGAAGGCATTACTTTTCGGAATTCCATAGTACAGAAGCTATAATAAAATTATTTTGCTATAATCCGCGTTTGTTAAGGGAATGTATGGAATGCTAAGTGTAATGATCGTAGAGATTGTGGTGGTGGTTGTGTGTATTGCTTGTGTGCATTGTTGCTTGTGGCAGCATTTTGAGATACGTGTGGTGACTTATCCTGCATGTGTAAGGTATGTGAATGTTGCCTACTTTATACACTTAGCATTACATACATTCTCTTCGCAAACGCGGATTATAGCAAAATAATTATATTATAGCTTCTACACTCTGTTTAGTTTTAAGTTATCGTTTCATGTAACTGATTATTATTCTTAATGAGTAATAAAGATATCTCAAACCATATAAATTGATATCAACCGTTTCCGAAAATTATCTTATAGCCCGTTACTAGTAATATGTTACTTTTGAAGCGGCTACGCAGTCGCTAGGAATTTCTATATCTTTTGATTAATATTATTTTCGGTTAAAACTATTTGTTATATATTTTCCAGAAGCAAATACAATTAATTTAAAGTTAAATCATTAATAAGAATATATATGATTTTTGTGTGATATTTGAATTTTTCATTTTTTGATACTACGTACCAAAACTGTTTTACTATAAATTGTCTTACTTCGTTAGCTGGTAGAGATCTCAGTCAAAGGGATAAGTTAACCTTTGTACTATGTTTTTTTTTATTGAAAATGTTTTTCTTACGTTTTTTTATGGTACATAAATAAATAAATATCTAATAATCGGATCGCAACCTGGATAGACAAAACTCATTTTATTTAAAACTTCAAAGGTTAATGTTGAAAAATAATAGTTAAAAAAATATTCAAATTTTTATATCTTCCTATGACATTTGTTATATAATACTTAGTCTTAAAATATCTGGTTTTCCCGACTCATATAGAACTTATCCGGGGTTCTTAAATGTACCTAAGTTTTCTACGCGGTCTTTCTTATAGTGCATTGAACTATATACTGACGCGACATCGTAAAAAACTGATATTTCACGACATGAGCATAACCGGTTGCTATATTTAATTCATGAAGCACCATAAACGATTTAATAACACAATTCTTCGGCTCAAAAATCACGATTTATTATATTGTTTTGTTTAGATCCTACTAAAGGAAACGAATTTAATGACTGTATAAAAATAATTTATAAAAACATAATGCATAGAACGTTTTTAAATCTCTCTCTCTTCTTCAACTGGTGGAAATCCACTGTAAGACTTTATGGCATCTCTGTCTCTTTATGGCATCTCCACACCACACGATCTCACGACAAGACCTTTTTTAGATCATCCGTTTGTCATTTTGAAATACATTTTTTAAAATTCTTTTAAATGTGTTAGTCGTAAAACTGAATTAGACTTTCAGTTGTAAAAATTAATAACTACCAAAACTTAGTTATTAATTTTTACATAAAGTGAGGAGTATTGCAGGTAATAATTTAAAATCTAATCTGCGAGACAAATATAATAATTAACATAAAAATAAATGAAGTTTAATTAAAACTAAGCGTCAAAAGTTTATAGTACCTATAAAATGAACTATAAATTGATATCATCATATTGCAAGAGGTAAAGTTAACTGATCGTTTTGCAATATTTAAATAATCTTCGTAATGGCAAATATTTGAGATAGTAGGTATATAAATATTTGTTGACAGAAAGCTTAAGTGAACTCTTGTTACGCAGGTTCAATGCCTTCCTAAGGCTATTTTCTATTAAAGGAAAGATATTATTTCGTTGCAAAAGCTGTGATGAATCAAATCAAAAATCTACGAAACCGTTCGTAGATTTTGCCTGCTTCATACACATTAGCTTTGCATGCATTCGCTTAACCCGTGCGGATTATAGCAAAGTAGTTTTGTTATAGTGCCTGTAATATGGAATTCCGCAAAGTAACGCCTGCTTCTATAAATCAATATTTATTCAAGCATCTTTGAAACGTCAAGGAATAATTAGATTTAATGAAGTTGCAACTTTTAATCTTAACTTTTATCGAGAAGAAACAGCAAGAAACTCGGCGGTCAATCTTTTAAACATTTTATATTTACATCATTTAACCCCAGTCTTGTATGAAGCTAAAAGGATTATCAAATCCAAGCATCAATCAAATCTTCAATGGTGTAATATGCTTTACTTTAAATTTTATGTCCCTACTGTTAACCGTTGAGCAGTTCCCACGTCTGCAGCTTATCTTGGCAGCAGCATCATGTCTTGCTTATCATAATCATGCATTGTCATCGGTACTGGACTAGTATGTAAAATTTCAGCTCAATCGGACGTCGGGAAGTGGGTCAATTTTAACTTGTAATATTCCACCTTCACATACATTACTTGCAAATAAGAGTTTTTAATAATAACTGAAAACTCGTTTCTCGTTCTTGCTACTATGCGTATGCATAAAATATTTTGAGTGAATTTGAATATCTTTCTTGAAGGTCTAATCTATTTTCAAACCAAATTGCATCGAAACCAGTTTCAGGTAAAAACGTAACGCAGAGTTGCTTTCTTGTATAAATTATTATACTTGATTATAAATATTAGCCGTGTGGTATCCGGCAGAATAGAATAGACCACCCTCCTTTCCCACCGAGGTGTTGTAAGAGGCGACTAAGGTAAATGCCGTGGTATCCGGCAAAATAGAATAGACCACCCTCCTTTCCTACCGAGATGTCGTAAGAGGCGACTAAGGTAAATGCCGTGTGATATCCGGCTGCATAGAATAGGCCACCCTCATTTCTTACCGAGGTGTCGTAAAAGGCGACTAAGGTAAGTTGACGTCAGGCAGGTGGCCGGTTGTAAAATACGTAGCCAAATCATATGACAATATGTTTGTAGCATGTTGTCCCGACCCCCACTTGGAGTGGGATAAGAGCAGGAAAATGATGACTTGATTTTAAATATTAATTAACTGCATGTTACTAACGAATATTTTTAATTCGTACTGAATAAATGCGAAAATCTGTCTATAGATGTAGATATATACGGAAATTACGACGGGATCCTAGTTCACTAATTCTCGATTGGAGTGATAACTAGTCACAGTACTAGTACTATCAAACCGCCTGGTTCTTAATCATCGAAACAAGTTTATCGGCAAATAAATTCTAAATTTAATTTTGGTTCGTCTGATATTCCTTGAGATATAAGGTAAATCGAAAATTAATACACCGGATAATATATTCATTGACATGCTGTCACGTCTCTGATTCTTATAAATAAAATAAATTATCTTATATTCCTGTTTTTCCTTCACGCTAAAATATACATTATACGTTTAAAAATCTATGTACCATAAATATTTATGACTTTAATGTATTAAGCATCTTCTTCCTGTTAAGAAATTCAAGTCGAAACAAACGGATATAAATAACCTTCCTTGTTCCTTTAGCAGATTTATGTTTTAAAATTCACTCACATTTTCATGGGGCATGTAATACGATTTTAGCGTATATAATATTCTTATAAATATTCAATCAATGATTTTGAGGTAAATACAGGTAAATAACTAAAAATAACTTTTAAAGTGTAATGCGAATTGGAATTCGACATTAAAATATATATTAACATAAATCTCTATATTCCTTTGTAATACCATCACGTCTGAACGGTTAGACAATATAAGTATATGAATTTCATACTCTCATTAATTTTTGCGACACTCTCACTTACGGGCCTGTACATAGCTCCCATACTCGAGTATAATAACTCCACAGTTGTACCGCGGGAGCGGCTAGTTTCGACTAATATGAACTGCAAATGTCACAGATTCAAGTAAAAGAAGTCTACCCATGAAGATCACATTAAAATCAGCATTTTAAAATGAACTAATAATAACAGCTAGGCTTTATTCTGTGTTAATTACCGAGTTAATGGCTGACAATAACTATTTAATTGCGTAAATTTTGCAGTTAATAGTTCTTGCTAAAGCGGCATAACGTATGATTCAAACATAAATTCTTATTACTTTAGGCCTATTATTAACCAATTTTGACGATGCCCGCGACTTTACAAACTGGCGACCTGGCACGTGTGTACGCGCGGAGAATCAGCCTTAGTTTTTCAAAAAGCCTTTTTATCAAAAATTCTGACTCCTGTTCATAATCGATGATTACAAACGATTAATCGTGAACAAGAACGTGTAGAGGGCATGCTCGGTTGTACTCGCCAATTATCGTCTATGATATTGTCTGTTTTCGGACACGCGTCAAAGGGAGTCGCTGGGTGATACGTATGTATCATTATATTATATAATAATACGGACAATCATGTGGACACTCGCGCGATGATCTTGCCGATC
This sequence comes from Morpho deidamia, assembly GCA_947086505.1. Taxonomy (NCBI): domain Eukaryota; kingdom Metazoa; phylum Arthropoda; class Insecta; order Lepidoptera; family Nymphalidae; genus Morpho; species Morpho deidamia. Next base: position 6,972,484 of record CAMTZC010000007.1, on the reverse strand, counting down.
ACATACGATCACACGATCAAAGATCTTCGCCGATAGTGAATAGCAGACATTAAGTTTCGAAGAATGATATGTGAAACTGTCTGAGCTTTCAATGTATAACAATGGATTAGGTATATCAATTATATTTCATCGTTAGTGATTTAATATCGTGGTTATAGTTTAGAACTCGTGTACAGATATTATGTTTCAAGCTATTTCTTTATGTCATACTTAAATTTTTAGAACTGTTATATAATAGCTCATGCATTGTTATCGATTTTCGTTCCTTTTATGAACTGAAACAATGAATGATGATGTAAGTTTCTCAAAAATATGTTACACCGAAACATTTGTACGTCAGAACTCTGAAAAGGAAATAAAAAATTTCATTTTCTTTTATCAGTCTCTTGTTTTTCTAACGCATGCGTTGCATGTTAGGGACTAGTTTTTAAGAAGACCCTTTATTTCTTAAATTCATTACGGTTACTTAAAATAAGTCGCATAGGAGTAGAATAAATTCTACCTTAGATCAACGAGATATTTTTATATTCAGGAGCGCTGGTTTAACTTGCAAGTAAATTTCCAAACAATTATGAAATATATTCGGAAACATGAGGAAACCTGCATATTTCTAAAGAATTCTGGAGATATGTGCTACCAATCCTCATTGGAGCAGCGTGTTAGGTCTTAGCTCCAACCCTTCTCTCCAGAAACGGAGAGAGGAGACCTATTCCCAGCTGTGGTATTGTAACAGGCGGCTACTATGAAATATAACTTTTAAAACAAGCGATCCGTGCGTGTGCGAGCGAAGCGTGTCGTTCAATCAAAACTATTTATTGTTTTAGTGCCAAGTGGCTAGGAGCAGTTAGGGGCAGATAGTGACCACTCACACAAGTAAAGTGATTTAGTATTGCGTGATAGCTCACCGACTGTGTGGTTCTTATCTTGGGGGTCATCGGTTGAAACCCCGGGAAGGCACCAAAAAGTTTTTTTTATAAAAATGTATATCCCTAATTGCTTGAATTTAAAATTTCAATCAATCAGGCACAGAATTTTAATATAAAATTTTAATCATGAAAAAATTTGTGAAAAAACCTACATCTATCCGTAGAAATCCTGGGATATGTGTAACCTACCAATCCGCATTGGAGCAGTGTGGTGGTTGTGAGCCCTAACCCTTCTTTCTTAAAGAAGGGAGGCCTTCGCCTAGTTGTTGGATAGTAACAGTCTGTTACTTTCACTTTTATTGTGTGGTCAAACAATTTTGCAACATATTGCAAGTACTTCCCTTCCAAAAGTTCATTCTTAGACTGCATCGTCACTTATCATCAGCTGAGATCGTATTCATGTCTGTGCACTCATAAAAAAACAATAAAAAACATCTTGGGATAAGTCATAATTCATAGAATTGGGTATGTGATAAAAAAAAACATAAAAAATAACCGACTATTAACGCATTAATTTACTATCAATTTGCAAGAGCAGTGGCCGTAATAAAGGTCGGAGAGAAACAAGCCCGGATATGCTAGAAGGCTAAGATTGAGCGTACATTTAAACATTGCTATGGAAATGTATGGAAGACACAGTGCATTGTTATATTTGTATTGTGTTTGTTCCTTCATGGTTGTCACAATATACTTTTGGAGTTGTCTTTCAGCAACAATAGATAATAACTAGTAATGGGTCGTGTAAAGTACAGATTTCTAGTTCAAATACGAGAGCCAAGCAGTATCTATACATGATATGATTTATACTAAAAGTTAGTGCATATCTTAAAGAAGGTTTGAGTTAATAGTACATAAGTATTACGGCTTCGGGATTTACACGGGAAAAACTACAGAGTTAGTTTTAGATAAATGTTTTAGAATGGCAGTATTATCTATATTATCTAAATAGTAATATTCATTTCAGCGGAAAAGTATGAGATTTAAAGAAAGATAAAAAAAATATAATTTGCAGAAAACATTTAAACATAAATTATAATAATTTCAGACATCGAAAGAATAAAAGATTTATTAATTCGATAAAATGTTAGTTGCGTTTCATAATAATTTATAAGTAATTATAACGGTTTTTTAAATTTGCTTCAGAGTTATTCCGTGAATTTGATGTATAGAAACTTCATCAGGTAATTCGATTAGTAGGCAAATACCTAATCCTATCAAATTAATCCATCGTAGATTTAGGAAATAGTTAAATCTACAACAGAACAATAGGAAACAGGGTCACAAATTTTATCATTCCATCAGAGACAACGCACAGACTGTTAGTTTGAAGCACAATTTATAGTTAATTATTTTCGCCGAAAGAATAAGTTGGTAGGTAATTCGATTTATTTGCCGATCCAATGACATAAATAATCGTTATAATTTGTAATGTGTGATGTGACTGTAAATATATTATTTGTAATTATACGTTTATATTAATGAAGATATATGCAATACCTATATATTTTATTTCCTTCAATTACACGGCAGAAAGATTGATGTAGAATAATCAATGTTGATTTCTATTTATTGAAATGTACGTCAAATGTTTATGGCCACCGCAAACATATGCAAATATTCTTAAATATCTTACACACTCGACACAAATAGGTTATTTTTCAATTATATTGTCTTTTGTTCGAGAACAATGCTTCTGTTTAAGATTCCTTATATAATTTTATATCTTCCGTTTTCCCTCTTAATACGAAACCTATGATAATAAGCAAAGAAAAACCTAACTCGTGTCACAAGTAATTGCGGAGATCGGTTAAGGTGGACAATGGCGAGGGCTGAAGCAATTCAAAGGTATTATCTGATTGTTCGTAAGGTACCTGCATGATGTACCGCGTGCGCTGCGCCGTGACGAGGCTGGGAGTGTTGCAGATATTGTCAAATGCATTGACCAACGTCCCAAGCGGATTGAGAGTGACGTTAATCATTATAGTACAAAATTGTTGAAATATAAGTGATTGACCGTTAACTACCGTAAAGCCTGTCGAGGTTAATTTTTGTTCGTGCCGAAAAATTGCGTATATTACGTAGGTGGTATTGAGACGTTTATGAAACAGTCTAATCTTGACGTGAAATTGTTATTGAATAATATAAGAAATCGACAACAATGTATTGCATACACGATGACAAAAATTGACGGTAAAAAAATCGGTAAGAACATCAATCTTATAATCGTGTCACAATGAGTTACCGTGGTCCTCGGAAACGCCTTGACCGATTTTTATGAAATTTTATATGTGAATTCAGTAGATCTGATAATTGGCTACTATATATTTTTCATACCCCTATGTGATAAGTCCACCCTTACCATTTTTTTTATTTCATAGATAAGATTTCTTTTTTATAACGTGCACTAAAAATACCCTAGAAATAATTTATATGGGAAAATAACATTTGCTTGGTCAGCTAGTTATATTTAAAAGTACTAGAGACGTTCTTGACCTCGTACCAGATAACCCAAATAATTACTATCAAGTAACAATTTTCGAGGATTAGTATGATTTAGTTACGAAAGCATTTATTTATTAGATTAGTTAAGCAACTGTTACCCAAGTCGGTATCTCGTTGTTTGGTTAAAATAATTATTGTTTACTAATTAAGTAGTCATAGAACATACTAAGCCGACGCCGTGTGGTATCCGACTGAGTAGAATAGACCACCCTCATTTCTTACCGAGGTGTCGCAGAAGGCGAATAAGGTAAGTCGACCCGCCGCGCCGTGTGTTATCCGGATGAGTAGAATAGACCGCCCTCTTTCTTAACGAAGGGTCTTAAAATTACGACTAAGGTGAGTTGACGTCAGGCTGGTGGCCGGTCGTAAAATACGTATTCAAATCATGTGACAACATGTTTATAACATGTTGTGCCGACCCCACTTAGAGTGGGATAAGGGTAGGAGGATGATGGGAACATTCTTAGCCGCTCGCTAATTAATTATCACATCTGATAAAATTCTTGTAGCTCGCTGTCTTTATTAGACGAAGAACAATGCTGAATACAAGTCCCTTCATGTAATTTATTAATTTAAAGCTATGATTCTGTCAATATCCATCACGCTTGACAGGCATTATCGGTGTGATAGAGACAGGACTGCGTACCTCGTCTTATGTAGCAAGCGTGATGACTGTTGATAGAAACAGCTGTACGTCCGTCAAAGTACCTTTAAAATTCATATTTTAATGCATAACAGAATCAATAAAAAACTATTATTCGTGCGTAAATATTTTTATATAAAATTTATACAAAGTATGCTCAGGGTTGTTTCTCAAAATACTGAATGCCCCATAATACGCCACTCAGTGTAGTCCGTATGCCTAGGCATATGTACCTTAATAGATACAGGTATTTAAATTTAGTTAACTAGCCCACTCAAATACATTGTAATGCGTTTATATTAACAACTCCGTACACGTATTAGTAATTTAATTAAATTCCCGTTGAGGAGTTATGAATTGTGACTATGATGCTTACTCTTCAAACCAAAATTTCAGGATTTATCTAAAATAAGACGTTGACAGTTGCTGGTTTTAGTTGCCTTCTATGTAAATTGGTTGAATAAAATGTAGAGGTTGTCTGTAAGAGATCACTCTTAGTGATAAGACCGCCTTTGCACTTCTGTACGTTTTCCTGTTCTGTATTTCTTTTTTTTCTTGTATTTCCTATGTATTTGATGTGCACATCAAATACATAAAGAGTATTATTATTTTTATTATTATTATTAAAATATATAACTTACTTTATATTTATTCATCTTCATTTTTATAGATTAATACTTGGCAAACGATATTTTGCAATAAAAAAAGAAAAGTAAAGTAACGGCCTATTACGGCAGTGGGAAACTGCTGGGAATAGGCCCTCTCCGTTTCTGGAGAGTAGGGTTGGAGCTTAGAACTACACGCTGATCTACTGCGGATTGGTAGGTTACACACATCTTCAGAAATCCATAGAATTATGCAGTTTTCCTCACGATGTTCTCCTTCACCGAAAAGCGTGTGACAAATTGAAATAATCAATTGACCCAGAATACAAGAATCAAAATTACGTGTTTCACACTTGGTGGAGATTAAATAATTTTCTTATAGGATTAATGGAATATTATTATTGCAACGGAACCATGATATCCTTATCTAAGAGATAAGGAGCTTGACCAAACTAAACAACATAGAAGGAAACTGTCTAGAGGCAACCTACATATATCTAATGAATTTTCGTGGTAAGTGTAACCGCGTTACATCAGCGTAATACATTCCGCTTCCTTAGTAGGTAACTTATCTTTAATCAATAAATTAAATATAAGAATGTTCCCGGAATTCCAGGAAGGCTGTACATATTAGTCGCGGCCCGCCCGAATCATCAGTGTCGTTCGCCCGTCAGATACAAAAAACTTGCAATGTGGAGAAACCGGGCGCGTTCCCGCAGACTCGATTACCTAAATTGGCGGTGGAATTGAGAAACTCGTTAGAAGTGTTAGTTTTTGCCGATGTCCACGCAGATTTCTATTAAATCGCTGTTGCATTCCGGTGTCGTACGATCGAGTCGGCCAATGGCAGGGATGGACCGGTCGCAGTCGGCAGACAGACTGGCGGTGCTCATTTTGCACCACAACAAGTACCTATGTATAGTACTTATTACTATTATCGCTTTGTAATCCGAATAAACATTACTTGCGGTAATAATTATAAATTTAGTATACTTGTATTCTTAAACTTTTTCAAATAATTTCGTTCAAGTTATCACTTGTATTGTTGTGGTAAAGTTTTTGACGTTACTAAAATCATAGACTAAATAAAGTAAATGACTATCGTTTTCTTCTCTTACGTCTAATTCTATCCAATAAATAAATCATATGTGCGTATATAAATATAAAAATATAAATATATTGCAACTCATAACTTTTACCGATATTTCATTCAAATATAAGATTTAAGGTTAACCTGCGAATAACAAATCAAGTCATGTTGTAAGTCTAAGCTCGCCTGTTTCTCTTGAAAAGAAAGAGACAGAATTTTATATTATATTTTATATGCAGATTTGTGTTTTTACAAGCACTTACGAACATATAATGAACCTACCAAAGGATTCGGAAAGGTTCGGAAAGATGCTAATACCGAGAAAAACCAGAAAGAAACTCCGCGGTCACTCTTTTAATAATTTAATTTATTCGTGTATATTCGCCACACGTGAATGTCTCACGTGGTTCAAAGTTATACGAGTTTAGCAAATCAACGCCTGTTTCACGAAGTCGCACAGTGAAAGGCTACTAGCTTAACTAATGTAATTACCCACACCGTTAAGTGTTGACGTCTTACATTAATTATAAACACGTGTCTAAAGCGGTTTCGTTAGCTTGTTTCGCTGTAAAGCCTATCAATATCATTTAATAATAAATATATGGGACACTTACACACACGGTCGTCCATCCCCAAAGTAAGTAACTTAGTACTTGTGTTGGTATGGGTGACGGACAACTGGTAAATATATACATATATAGTTTTAAATACATACTTAAATACAAATACACACCCAGGCTCGAAGAACCAACAAATCGTTTATAGAAAATGTTGGCCCTCGGCGGGAATCGAACCCGTGACCCGCGGAGTTGAAAGTAGGGTCACTACCCACTGCGCCAACGGGCCAGTCATTTTGTTACCCTTATCCCACTCTAAGTGGGGTCGTCACGATATCTTTCATTCTCCTCCATCATTTATTAACTTTGATGTTAATCCTTTTAAAGGCATATTATTCTTCATACAATCCATCCATTTTTTTTCGGTTTCCCTCTAGTCTGACTACCATCCACATTCATATTTAAATCTCTTTTAGTCACAAGATTTTCATCCCTCCTCATTTTATGACCATAGCAGTTACTATACCATACCGTAAAGACTATATTGTCTGAAATCATCATTCTCCTGCTCTTATTCCACTCTAAGTGGGGTCGGCACAACATTCTTTATACATATTGTAACATTTGGCTAGGTATTTTACGACCTGACGTCAAATTACCTTAGTCGACTTTTACGACATCTCGGTAACAAATGAGGGTGGTCTGTTCTACTTAGCCGGAAACACACGGCATTTACCTTAGTCGCCTCTTACGACCCCTCGGTAAGAAATGAGGGTGGTCTATTCTACTCAGCTAGATACCACACGGGATATCACCTATATTGTCTGAAATAATAAAGCTATTTGAGATATATATGATTATATACGAATATGGTTTAGACTTTAGAGTAATCATTCTCATGCATGCCTCTTATCAATGAATTGACTTCTACTATTCGACATAGGTTTCTTCAGGGGATTTCAAAGCGCTGTTTTCTACCGCCTTGATCCAGCAGTGACCTTATATAATTAAGTATCTATGTATATATTGGGGAAGCTACAAATACTACACCTCCAGTACAAGATCATCGCTCTAACATTAGTCAAACGATTACTTGAAATGTGTGTTGTGGATAAACAAATTTATATCTATTTATGAAAATATTGCTTGCGGTTACTAATTGTTAGAATTAACCTGCTAAAAGTTAAACGTTTATAAACATGATATATGCTCGTATAAACAATAACTGTAACTGAAAGCATTTATTTAACTTATCGTGTATGTATGTGAAGGTGGAATTTTGCAAGTTAAATTTGAACCACTTCCTGATGTCCGATTGAGCTGAATTTTTAAATAATGGTCAAGTCCCGATGACAATTCATGTTTATCAAGAGCATGAACGGATGTTGCTGAAAGGATTGGCTCCAGATAAGGGAACTCCTCAACGGTTAACAAAAGGGACATAGAATTTTGATAAAAGCTTTTTTAAGTTGACTTATTTACACTTCATCGCGTACGTAGCGTAAAATACAATATGTAATCTTAAAAACTGCCAGTGCCGAATTTGGGCGAACTTGTTTTGAACGTAACATTATAAAGCTTGAACTGAAAAAACGGTAGTCGGTGCAACCTTTGCTTAATGTCGTGTCGCAGGATTGCCGCCAGACAGGCTAGTCCCTTTCACCATAGTGCATTAAATCAGCTTGTGTCATGTTTATTACTGTGTAGGCGGCACAAATGATAGATTTTCATTCGCGTATAGAAGAAAGTTAATTTGAATCCCTTTTTACTCTCTCCTGACTGTCACGCGCTTCTAAGAGAAGATTCAAGAATCACAAGTTCCTTTTCCAAAAAGCTCTATTCGTTTTAAAATTTCAGCTTCAAACTTTTACATATATATTCAAATAGTACTTCTACAATAAATAAATTATCAATAAGTTATTATGTTTTACTGTTACAATACTTTAAAATTCAAGAGTTGCAGAAAAAAAATTGACTGTAAACCATATTCTACGGTATATATATACGCAAATTTAACTGTACTTTTCTAGCAGTAAAAACCATATTTTTAGGAGCAATGCCTCAAAGTAAATAAGAATTTAAGTAAGTTCATGCATTAATTTTAATCTAATAATAATTTTATGAATTTAAGTTAGTTCACACATTAATTTTAATCTAGTAATAATTTTTAAAATAAATTTGCCCCGCAAAAACTGTTTTTTTAACCAGTGATACATATAAAGACATACATAATTAAAACGAGCTGATTTCTGGTGTTAAATTAAATAATATTAAATTATAATAAATATATAAATTTTAATAAATAGTTATTTATATAATTATAATTAAGGTTTTAAATATACTAAAGATAATAATCTTAGTACCTAGTCTAAAAACACTGTAAATGTGTTTTCTTAGTTTGGATGTAATAATAATACGAAATACTTCTTAAATAGTTAAAATTTGATGCACAGGTAATTTATATATAATTAATATATGTCTACGTAGACAAAGTCAAAGGCAGAATCTAATATTTGATCAACAACCTTTAAGTTACCCCTGGACAAAGACATATTATTAAGGCTTTTATTGCTAGTAATGATCACGATTCTCTGTCAGGTTAGTGTTACAGTAATGGTTCTTATCATCTCTAATAGATATTATAAATTTATAGCATTTGTTTCAAGAGCTCAACATGAAATTCAAAGCTGTGGCGGTAGGATAATTGACCGACCGAACCGAATAAACCTTGAACGAGTCTTCTTCTTAGATTCAACTTGTCCTGCATGTGTAAGGTACGTGAATTTTGCCTGCTTCATATACATTAGCATTGCATGCATTCGCTTAACCGGATTAAAGCAAAGTAGTGTTATAGTTTTTGTTATATGCTACGCTGAGTACTTAGAAACCCTGATCGTCCGGATATGTATATTGGAATATGTAATAACGATTTATCACGTACAATAAAGAGAAGTTAGCAGTTGCTAAAACAATGACATTGTGTGATATCACATTTCTTATGCATATTAGTTATATAACCGTGAACGTTCTATTCTTATGCGGAAATTATAGAAATAGAACATTCCGATACAATATTTCCATTAATTGTTATGCTATATTATGTTTTATATAATAATCTTTCGCAATTTAATGTTTTATATTTATAAACGACCTTATGAAAAATGTTACTTTTAAAGTTTTAATAATTCGATATAAGTGTAACGTAAACTGCATTAATCCAGCGTGATGGGTTTAAGCCCGAATTCGTCTTTCCAATGAGAGACCTCAAGTCCGAAGGGATCCATCTCCTTGCATTCAGACTGGAATATGCTGCTAATTTAATAATTTAAAAAAACAAAGTAATTTTATAAATTGATTTCTTCTCTCGTGGAATTTAATAGTTAATTATGAATTTTCCAAAGTTAGCCGAAAGTTTAATATACAAGAAACAAATAATATTATAAGATTTAAGATTTCTACCAAGATTTTTATTTTTATTAAATCCTAGCTATATATTTATATATATATATTGTAAAGACTATAAAAAATCTGTAAATATTTCTGAAGTAACTAGAAAAGTGATGTTTGTATTTTGGCCGTTGAATGATAAATATTTAAATAAATATTTATCTGGTGTCTCAGGCAGTATTCTTTGATATAAAATTACCAGAGAGATCGACATATTATGAACTCATCTTGTTACTTACTTAAGGGGCGATAGTCAGGTCACAGGAGCATTAAAATAGTATATTGGCAAAATCTGCGATAGCAGATTGTGTATGTTTACGGTTTATAGCAAAATAGTACTTTTGTATTATGGCCTCCGTGAGGTAGCGCCTAATTCAATAAATCAGGTCATAGACCTCAAAAACGAATAAGGTACTAGGTACATAGTTTGTAATTTCAAGTTGGATTTTCTTACAGATTATATTTTGATTTTGATTTTGATTACATACATACGAGTACGTAGACTGAGAAAAAATTTCGTCGAAATAGTAACTAAGTTTTATTTCACCATTAAATATTCTAAGCAAGTATGATTTATTCATGAAAAGGGTCATGTAAATATGTACACATTTACAGTGGCTAAGTAATTTTTCAAACAAACATGATCTTGTCCCACAGCAGGTACCTACCTTAATTCACAACAGATTGGAAATAACTAAGACCGACCACTTTCGTAACTTGGCCTTCCTGCGTTTTTATCTTTACGTTTTACTTTAAATTTATCTACTAAGTAATGCCAGTTTCAGAATGCGACCTCATTCACGCTTCAGATAGAGCACATTGATTTCGAAAATTTAACTGATTAAATATATATTAACTCAATAAATAGGAGATTATAAGTAATCATTGTCCGATTATCTTAAAAAGGTTACCGATACTCGGATAGATAAGGGATAATAAACATTGAAGATAGAAAATTTAGAGGTTATGATTCTTTTAAGGTGAGGTATTATCGACAGGTATGTGAAATACCATGGTATAAAGTTTTTATTCACTTAACATCAGCAGCTGCTTACTGACACGCTGATCTAGGCAATTAAAGATGCTGGCCTAGAAAATAGACACTTTTCTTTTAAGTGAAAGTTATAGGTAATATCTTAACATAGTCACTCCTAAGGGTATTCAAATTCAAATTCAAAATATTCTTTATTCAAGTAAACTCGTTAGCAATTCTTTTGAATCGTGACCTATACTGCTGGTTCGGATAGCTGGTCCTACCGAGAAGGGCCAGCAAGAAACTCAACGTTATTCTTTTAAAAATATAATTCCTATAACCAGTTACATTTTGTCATCGCTATCTTGCATAAGGTCGAAGAGGTCATTTTTATCATTTATGTAAACCTCAACAGTTTTTTTTTATCTTTGACTAGTAAGCCTTTTGTAACAGCCTGATTTTAATGGTTATTTTAAAACTGCTGTAGTTGTTTAACTGCTGAATAATATATGTTTTATATCTACGGATAAAGAAAAATTGCATAGATTACAAGTTATAGTAATCAGTATGGATGAAAGTACTTTGAAGCTGTGACGTAACTAGTTGGGGAGACACTAAAAGAAGAAGAAAGACGGAAAAATAATAATTCGAACACCATTGTATCTCGTATACAATGAGAACGCGACTTTTAATATATTACTTACATTACATTTAATACATATAATTGTATGAAACAGCGAAAAAAGTTTGAAAGAGGGCAGAATACTTGGGAGTAAAATAAAAGTCGTGGGCTCGGTGCGTGGCCTAGAAAGAAAGGAAGAAACTTTTATCGCAGTATATTTTTTCGGTCCGAAACATATTTATGTCTTTAACAATAATTAAAAGCGAACATCTCATCAGAACAAGATTTTTCTCATTTAATAGTCTTTTCTAAACCATATTATAATTCTATGGCAGTTCTTTAAAAATAATCCTTGCAATACATCACAAAGTTTACCAGCTAAAATTACAAACTTAATTAACAGTTAAAACAATTTTTTTATATAGAAACCAAAAATAAAAAATGTAAGTAAGAAAAGTAAAGAAACGCCCTGTTACAATCCCAGTGCTGGGCATAGGCTACCTCTCTCCATTTCTTGAGAGAAGGGTTGGAGCTAAGACCTACCACGCTGCTCCAATGCGGAATGGTAGGTAACACATATCACCAGAATTCTTTAGAGATATGCAGTTTTCCTTACGATGTTTTCCTTCACCGAAAAGCGTGTAATATATTGCAATTATCAATGAGATGATAAGATTTAATAAAAAAAACTCATTGGTGCCTCCCCGGAGTTTGCACTCGTGACCCCCTTGAAAGAGTCGCACGGTATCACCGCAGGGCTGTCACAACATATAAAAAATATTGTGCATATAAATAATATGTTGTGATATTCGCATCGTACTGTTTCTTAAAGTATTATTAAAATACGAGGAATCTTGGTCCCGAATTAAGGGTTATCGTAGCCCCTTTACAGACACATATATTATTACACTACACTGCTTTAAGAAACGATTACGCATTCATAGAGCGAATCTTCGACCAGTTCAATCATGGTTTCTATATTATAAAAGGAAATTCGTTATCGTTGGTGCAAGAAAATCCTTACGACAGCAATTAATATTAAAAGTAAAAACAAAATTTTGGTTGGTGATTGCATAAATGACCCTATTGCACATATATCGTTGCAGCCCGCTATCGGTCAGTAACATTTAGATCAATTGATTCTGCAAAGGTTATACTGCTATTAGTCGGTCGCATTTCAGGAAACTAACTGGGATGAGCTCTCTTACATGCTATAGACACCCAATAACGCCAAAATAAAACAAACATCACCTCTGTGCTCGTCCTACATAGTATAATTGACCTTAATACCTAAGTATTAGAATACTATATGGTATATAAGCGCACTACGGCAGGTGAATTGGGTGTTTTTGCCCCCTTAATTATGTACCTTTACCTAAAAGTTTTATGTTGTACATCTTTAAGAGCTATAAAATATCTCAATATGTAATAAAAAATGTTCTACCTTTATCAATATAAATTAGCTTTTAGTAGCTATAACATGATAAGCCCAACAGGTTTAGAACGATCTTGCGAAAAGCCTGGCCGAGTCGTCCGGTTACCTAACAGAATGGCAATTTCCTCGCAAAGCTTATTAGCATAGCTATAAATCTGAGTAATGATACTAACGCTTTGGGTTTAACAATATAACTATTTTCAGGAATATGTTTAGTACGTGACTGCTCAAAATAACAACTCTTATTATTTCCTCAGTCATCTTGAAAAAATTGATGCGAGTTACACCCTAATGTTACATCCTATCGATAACGCTGCTATAATGGCACGGTTTTTCTTTATCATGAGTTAGGCATGGTAAAAACACCGCAAGTCAGTCACCAGAGCCTTCTCATCTTATCGAGCTGATGTTGGCCATTATGAAAACATAATGAAGTAATTATATACAGCACACTAATCTGTACCATACATGAAATGGAAGATTCAGTAATGTTATTATGTTGCCACTAAATATCGATTAAGGCCTGACTTAATCGATTTCTAAAGAATATTATTGTTAATTCATCAAAATAATTTCCCTACCTCTTCCTTTCTTTTCTTAATTCTTCTATTTCAACCGATAGGTCTCCATTTCAATTTAATTAAATCTATGTTAATAATGCTCAATTATATCAGAGCTATTAATTTGCTCTAATATATTGCGCATTACTACGCCGTAAAAGACTTATATTCGACAATTCACGAGAAAACGAGGAAAAATATTTACTTTCAATATTTATGTACAATTTACACTATATATGCCAAAATATCGTACAATATTAACGGTTATGAAAACAACGCAACAAGCGAGATCGATTTAACTAAACTAAGTTAGCAGGTCTTAAATATACCTAAATACGTTACGTTTGGGCGACTAAAACTAGAGGGTAAGGTTCAATGGCAAGACAAAAAATGTAGAATTTGTAATTCATATATGTATTATAATATATGACTTGTATACTCAATAAACGCAACTGCCAAATCCTATGTATAACTGCAACTTGTCTCAAAATATACCTTTGTGACAAAAGGTACAGATTTTCATAAATCTAAATATGAACTTACTTATAGCAGTAAAAAAAGGCGAATTATAAAATAAGGAGGAATGAATTTGTATTAAGAGATTAACAACCTTAATTAATTAACATAACACCGAGAGTATTATAACGGTAAATAATTACACAAACAACATTTTTTCATTAATTAGCGTCAAAGCAATTGAACTTTTACTTCAATATTCATATTTAAAAGTGAACCAAAATTGAACTTGACAATAATAACTGAAGTAAGATGAAAAAAAATCTGTACGATCTGTTTATAAAATTACTAAGTTAGGTTAACAATAAATAATCTGCCGAAGAACATTATCTATTTCTTATTTAAATCCTTTATTTTCTCAACACTGTACTCATTGCTGACTGGCCCGTTGGCGCAGTTGGCAGTGACTCTGTCTTCGGCTCCGTGGGTCGCGGGTTCGATTCCCGCCGAGAACCAACATTTTCTATTTAGAATTTGTTGGTTCTTGGAGTCTGGGTGTATATATGTATTTAAGTATGTATTTAAAACTATATATGTATATATTTACCAGTTGTCTCTCACCCATAACACAAGTATTAAGTTACTTACTTTGGGGACGGACGACCGTGTGTGTAAATGTCCCATATATTTATTTATTTATTTATTTATTTATTGCTTGGGATCGTGACTTATGGGAATGGCATCATCTTTCTATCTCTATTAATTTCGCTCAGCTGCTTGATAGAGCAAAGAACTATATTAAGTCGATGAAAATATATTTTAGGTGCCCTAAGGTTTTACAGAAATATATAAAATAAATTGTACATTTCTCACATTTAATTATTATCCTTGTAAAAATTAATTTTTTCCTTGAGTTGAAAGTTTCTCTTTTTAATTTTAATTTACCCAATATATGTTTTGAATATCGGCAAGTCTTTATAACACTATAGTTGGAAAGAAATCTTTTAGTTCTTTTCATATAGCACAGGTTATACTTGGTATAACAAATTACATATCGGTGTAGAGTTAATTGAATTTAACAAAATTTCTGAATATGTTTTAATTATATATTAATTAGTACGATAAACGCTGTGTGGTATCTGGCAGAATAGAATAGACCACCCTTCTTTCTTACCGAGGTGTCGTAAGAGGCGATTAAGGTAAGTTGACGTCAGGCAGGCGTCCGGTCGTAAAATACATAGCCAAATCATGGGACAACATGTTTTGTAACATGTTGTGCCGACCCCACTTAGAGTGGGATAAGAGCAGGAGAATGATGATTAATTAGTACGATAAAAAATGATAATTTTATAAATAAGATACAAGAGAATACCTGTTAAAAAACTAGATCGTGCTAACAGTAAACGTTGTAGTTTCTATAAAACCCCCAACGTTTATAAAAAAGGAATCAAAAGAAATAGGGAACATCGCTTCGCATTTAATTAATTATAATTTTATAGGCCTCTTAGGCATCCCAAATGACACCATAATATAAAGTTTTCGCATGACGATTTCAACACTCACAGTTATCACAACACTTATGTGATATTTAAGTTAATTGCACATTAAATTGTATAACATATCTGCTTATTTCAACAAGTTTATAAACTGGTCCTAGTTTGCAAGTAGGCATTATGATAATTAGTAATTGACGTGTTGATAAATGCATAATTTGAACAACAATTTTTTTTTATTTTACGCTGAGAAATAAAAAAGAGTTAAATGTCAACATTTTTGTATTTATACTTTAACTAAAAAAGTATGACGGACTTCGAAAAACTAATTTCATGTAAGAATTAACAGTGACAATAAGTGTAACAATAAGTGTAATATATTTTATTTCACTTACAAGCAATACAACAGAACTAACTACTTTGCTATAATCCGCACGGGTTAAGTGAATGCATGCAAAGCCAATGTGTATGAAGCAGGCAAAATCTACGCACCTTATACATGCAGGACCAGTCACCACATGCACCCCAAGGCGCAATTCACCAGCAACAACGCACACAAAAGCAGCACACACACCCACCACCACAATCTCAACGATCGTTTCGCCCCGAAACCGAAGCATCATCAGGAGGATAGGCTCCACGACAAAAATCGTACTGCAGTACGATTTTTGTCGTCGTGTGTCATACACATTGGCTTTGCATGCATTCACTTAACCCGTGCGGATTATAGCAAAGTAGTTAGTTCTGTTGTATTGCTTGTAATATGGAATTCCGCAAAGTAACGCCTGCTTCTATAAATCATTTATTTCACTTATAAGCAAATTTTTTGAAGGCTATGAAAATGTTTTTGATTAAAAGATACTTTAATATTTGTAAAAAGCTCGCAAATAAATGTGTAAAATAAAATTAATATAAATATAAAATCTATTTCGTTTTATAGCTCTACTTTCCTTCAATATTGACATTTAAAAGAGCATATAAACAATACTTACATTTCGATAAAATTAACTGCCAACCGGTCAACATTGTGAAGAAAAAACAGTTCACCACAAACAAGAAAAATAGTAAAAGTCTATTGGTTTCCTTATAATATTTCTAGTGTTCAATAATATTATAATTAATACAAATATCACAATTCTTTGTTTATTTGTTATATCTCGATCGCATCAACGATTTCTGATTCGCGGGTTCGCGTCAACATACGCGAGTCTAACCGCCGCGCCGCCGACTTGAAATCAAGCGGGCGCGCACTCACCTTGCCTCTATATACCTTTACCGTGCTCATACCATTTACTGGGATACGATTTGAACGACTTCATTTAACAAAAATTAATTTTACAACAACCTAGATGTTATGTCACTGACACACTTCCGGGGCATTTATTAATGGAACCGGTTTTTTTGTAACTCGGCGGTCAAGTTTAGTGTGCATAACTTTTTTTTCACCCGGACGTATGAAACACTCTATTTTCTGTAGTGCATTGTCTGTCTTGTGGCTCAATCATTATCTATGTTAACCTATTGTTATATTGGGGATTGTTATTAAAAACATTCTTGAATAATGTTGTGTAAACATAATGCAATTATGGTACCAGTACAGTAGAATAATATATCATTGCATACGCGAGTTATAATTTGCTCGGGGAGATTTGAATCCTTTGAATTTTTGAGAATTGAAATTTTACATTGACTTTGCTCCACATATTACATATGCAGTCAAAGTTAAGTAAAATAATTAAGTAATAAATTCATATAAATTGATTTATATTTCTTTTATTTTATATTTAAATTATTGTTCTCAACAAATGCGTCCGAAATGGGAAAAGTTAATACGATAGTAATATTATGAATATAAAATAGAATTGTTTGGCAGTTCATTGCTGATATCAACCTATCAGCCCTATTTTTATCGTCGATTAAGACAGAACAAAATAATTTGGTCTAAGTAAAGTTTTTAAAAAAAGTCCAGTCTTAGTGTTGAAAAAAGAAACTGTCAGTTCTTCATTTTAAGAGAAACTTTGCGATTTTGTCGTGGAGTCTATCTCCTGATGATCTTCGGTTGCGGAGCGAAACGATTGTTGAGTTTGTGATAGTGAACGTGTGTAGTGCTTGTGTATTGCGGTAGTAGTGGTGGAGGTTTGTGCATGTGTTTTTACGAATCCTGCATGTATCGGGTATGAAAAAACGGATAGTCCACTATACATTTAACACTATATATATTTTCTATTTACTGTATCGCGGATTATAGCAAAATAATTTTATTATCACTTTTGTATTATGGATCTCCACAAAGTAACGCCTAATTTTATAAATTATTTAAGAGAAACTCATTACTTGTTATTATATATCATTATATGTTATTTCGAAAAAATTTCGTGCCTAAGTTGTACATATAATCCCTTTCAAAAGTTCTTTTGCTATATCAAATACAAAATATGTATTTTACATATTTCTTAAAGAATAATAAATATACTTCTATAAATATCTGATATTTATTTAACCAAAAATGATGGTAAAAAATCATCTCTCATCAAGGAATCTCTCTATTCTGGACTGGATTGGATTATTTGGAGTAACGAAATCTCTATCGTATAAGATTTCAATACTCCAAAAATTATATTAAATCCGTTATATCCAAGTAAAACGTTCTATAATGATCATACATTTTATGACTCTTTTGATGCTTTATATGTGACGTTAACAATTTATGCGACTTTATTTTGTTTATTGTGTTTTCTTTTATGGTTCTTTTGTTTGTCAAAAAGGTGTTTGCTATTTTTCCCTATATGACATTGAAAGTTAAGGAAACAAAACTGTTATAACTATTATGAATTAATTGCAATCAAGCAATCAGTTAATAGTCAATTACCTCAAAGGCACAATAACTATCTAGCAAGTGTCAGATTAAAGATCATCTTTTTATAAATGAAATCGGGCCTTAGCTTAGCCATAATTTGAAAAATATATAAAATCTGTTCGGGCAACTCGAATACTTGTATCACACATAAATCTGTATGTCTAGAAAAAGAGCTGATAATTTTAGCGTTAAGGAAAATATAGGGGTCAGAATGTATTGTTTATTCTTCTAAGAGTATATATCGCACGATTAATATTAAAGTGACTTAATTCAAAATAGGTGTTTATTGGCAAATTGCATTTAAGCGTTCCTTAAAAATACATGATAAATTATATTTGAAGATAACCTTTTTTTTCGAACTGACTGTATGCTGTTAGCTCTAACAGCTTTTATAGCGTCACCGGACGCAGAAGCATCGTCAAGGTTGCGAAATGCACAGAGAGAATCCTCATAAGGATGCTTTCTGTGCGCCCGAAGAACGGCTTAGGGCGACGCGTAGTAGAGGGCTGGTGGTATGACTTTGATTAGCCATTGCGACGTCGGAAGGGTGGCGCAAACTCACGACCGACCGAGGTTAGACAACTGGAACCTCGTTTTCGCCGGGGAAGACGCTGTGTGTGTGTATTTCTGTGTTTGCGATCGTTATATGATAGTCAGGATCATATAGGACGTTTTTTGGACGCCTACATTTTCGGGAAGAAGGCCTTGAATCAACCAATTCTTACGTATATGCAAAGCAATTTTTTGTACCTTACAATATTGAAGAAATTATTATAAGAAATCGATTGTCACGCTTCAGTCGCGTCCCGTAATCGACCAATAAAATATTTATTGTTGTAATATTACTGAAATAAGTGTAGTCTCTCAAAATAACAATTACTGTTTTGTATGTAAAGATGGAAACTGTTTGTAATTGAATTACTTAACTTTTTCTCGCGATATCAAAACTGTTTTTGTGTTGTTTAACAATTACAATCACAATTATGTTTCATTCTCTGGGGTGAAAAAATGTTACATTGCCAACAAGCCAAGGCTTCGTAACGTCACTTAGATAATTTTTCTATAAGATTTTCCTGCAAGATTTCAGGGGTGTAAAGTTAGATTAAACTTTTCGTCGTCCCATTCAGTCTCCTTTATTATCAAACTCATCTGCTTACGGTGCGCCCTGCAGGTAAACCAATTAAAATCGACTGACTATTACCGGTATAACCATTCTGCAGCTGATCCCCATTAACCGACAGTTAGCCGTAGCGCGTTCGGCGCAACATGGCGAGCACTCTGATCACCAATCCGCATGCCAAGTATGGTGCTTACTGACGAAAACTTCATAGTATTAAACAAATTAAACCACATAATATGAGGTCTAGAGATCCAGTGAAAAGATCTATGTCCAGCAGTGTAGGTACGTACATCGGTTGAAGAAATAAAAGAAGAAGATTTCAAATAAACAAGGACTAAGCTTCTATATTATGAGTGTTTATGAATTTTCTTTAAATACTTATGTAACTAACTAGTATTTTCTATTCATCGAGAACTTTACGCCTCTACTTACTTTAAAATTTATCGTGAGAAAACCTAAACATTCTTACAAAATTCTTATGTGAAACATAACAACGTATAAATACGTCCAGCAGTGCTGAGGGCGAAGCTACAATCTTTTTCTTAAAAATTGAGAAGAAATCTTTGTCTAACTGTGGGCTCTATTAGACCATGAACCCTGTATTAATAGCAGACATTGAAATAAAGTAACGGGCTTTCACAATACCATTGCTAGGCATAGGCCTCCTCTCTCCGTTTCATTGAGAGACGGGTCGGAGCTAAGACTTACCAGGCTGCTCCAATGCGGATTGGTAAGTTTAAACATATCCCCAGAATTATCTAGAGATATGCATGTTTCACGATGTTTTCCTTCACCGACAAGTGTGTGATAAATTGCATTATTAATTAGATACATAAGTTTTAATGGATAAACTCATTGGTGCCTGCCCAGGTTTGAACTCGTGAACCCTCGAAAGAGTCGCACGGTCTCAACGCTAGTCTGTCACAGCTCTTTAGCAGACATTAAAGGCATGCATCAAATCCATAATTAATCAAAAAATGCAACTATGTTACCCTTTAGAATTATCGTTATATCACTTAACATTTAGTATATGCTAATAAATAATACATTAAGAAGATATAATAAAGTAATATACTTCGTAGCAACATTAATATGGACTTTATCAAATAGCTTTGTCAAATACGTTGTAACCTACATTTGAAATTTTTCTCCATAAATAAGTATATGTTCGATTAAGTGCCGTAACAGAGTAGAGTTTTTTTTTTTACATTTATGCAAACTAACTCTGAATGTGATTTTGGCACGACGACGTGCAGAAGGTTATTAATAAATTTCTTAGCCCGCGGCTTTGCGCGCTTAGAAATCAGTGGGTCACAAGGTTTTTTCACGGAAATCCCGACCCTGAAATTTTACCCCCCTGGGAAACCCCTGGGAATTTTAGGGCAAAAAGCAATCTTTATTTTGCTCCACAATCTCCTACGTATTCCAATGAAAGTCCCATCAAAATCGGTTTAACCATTTCAGAAAATGCATCATTGCTATCTTTTAGTGAAAATGGTACAAAAAATAAAAAAAGATAAAATAAGGAACCGTACACCGTATTTTGAATTTTGGAAATCGATCACATACAGACAGAAAATGTATGTTCAAAATCGTATTTAGTAATAAAAAAAAATTGTATTCATATTTTTACTATGAGGTTTGTGTTTTATGTTACTAAAAGCGTGTATCGTAATTTATTTTTAGATGTCGTGCGTCAAAGTCTGTGCTACGTAAAACATATTATAACTATAGAGGTACTATAAATTTATATATTAATAGCTGTCTGCGACTTCGCCCACCATGGGAATTAGTTTTTCCCGCATTAATGCCGACCCCGCGGAAATTTTTAGATAAAAAGCCTCTATCTTTTCCACAACCTTCCAGTTAAATTCGCATCTAAATCGGGGAGCCGTTCCGGAGAATATACTATTAACTTAAGCCTTCTTCAAGAATTGCAATTGAGTTTTTTAGTAAAAACCGTACTATGTAAAAAGTTCTGTAAATTTTAAGAAAATCGATTATAATCATATAGCTTTAGGAACTTTGTTTTATGTATACATATGGATATTTCTATTAGGCACGTTGGGATATAAGTTTTCGTATAATAAGCAACAAAGTCATGATAATGTTCATCTCATACTGATTTTTCAGTACGCCTTAGCTGCAAAATGTATTTGTTTTATTTGTAAGTTTCAAGAGCTCCTTAACAAGTAAATTAAATTCAATATGTAGTAGTGAAACTTGATTAATTTAAACTTTAACCTTTTACAGCAATTAACCAGAATGTGAGTTAAAGTTACTTAGAGACCTGTTAATATGCAGACGGCTACTTCACGCTATCATCGCGATGATTTTCCAAATCGCATGGTATACGATGAAATGTAAATATGAATAACAATCACCAAGTTTTTCATAGAAAACTTAATAAGTACCTGCAAATCCTTGGTATGGTTCACGTGTTTTCTCTATTCAATAGTAATTTTTACACTTACAAATTTCTGTTACTTATTGTTTACATTAATTTCATAAACCGTCATTAAATCTTGAAAGATTTTTTGTCTCTCAAACTTTAAAACGCAAATTATATTAACTATTTTCACTTTTACCTTAAAATCGTTTATGTTCTGCTAATTCGGTATTAATAGATTACACAGCATAACAATTAATAAATAATGATAGGAATAGTATATACTAATTATTATTTATTAATTGTTATATTACTAGAGTGTAGTAATGTGCAAAAATCATACTGACCTGTTACCATCCTACAGCTAGGCAGTGACTCTATCCTTTGAGAACCGACATTAGCTTGCGGTTCCTGCTTTACGCCTTGCAAAAGTAAATAGGTTTGTGTGTTTGGGTATAAGATTTTATAATAAAATGTCGCAATCGATTTTATCTTTGCCACTACAGCAGTTTAAAAACACTGTTAAAGGGAGACTGACACAGAGAACCTACACACTATTGAGAATTATATAGATGATAAAAATGCGTGGATATAGCTAATCCTCTACCCTGTACAAGATAGTAATGGCCAAATGTATTTAGTTATAAGAATTATGTTTGAAAAGAGCAACCACCGAGTTTTTTGCTGGCTCTTTTCGGTAGGAAGAGTTTTGCAATAGAGTTGACGATTCAAAAGCACTTACTTTTACTAACTTTACTTGAATAAAGAATAATTTGAATTTCAGAACGTCGTTGGTTCAAACTGTAATTCCCCTTTCCACACAAGAGAGGATGAAACCTTTACCTAGGAAGTGGATATTAACATAGTCACCATAGATGGCATGGCGATATCTCTAGAACAACAGTGGTACAAAAAGAGAGAGAGCAACTAAGAAGAAGAGGGATAATAACAAGCCCATACTATACTCAACATGTATAATTCTCTTGTGAATAGTGTTTTCAAGGACATCAAAACATATAAGTTGCTTTATTGAATTCGATATAACACAGAAAATACTTACATTCTTAACCTACAATGTCGTACTTTAAGGCAAAATAATTGTATCATCACATCGCGATCGTTACAAAATTTGGTCACGGAACATTACTATCCAGCATCTGTCAATGCTGATTCATGGTTTGAACAAGCACGTTTAACACAGGAAATTGATATTTTATTATATTGTAGTAGAAGGACACAAGTCTGGCATTCTAAGTAGCATTGTTGTTATTGTTGTGTATAAGAAATTATTTAGTTACATCTATTCCTATCAACTTGTATAATATTTTTGTGATTTAAATACTTTCTGATATGAAGATTATCATATGAGGGAACTAGCTGATCCGGCAAACATTGATTTTTCATATAAATTACTACAGAATTGACTTGAAAAAACTGAATTGAATCGATAATAGATGGCGCTTTTCAATATCCTGTGCTTTTTAATGTAGAAAACCTGTAGAATGAACAGGTTTCTGTAGCCTATATGTTATCCCGATGTAGGGAATAATTGTGCCAAATTTCATCAGATTGGTTCAATGGACGTTGAACCAAAAGAGGAACAAACATAAATCCATACTTATAAACTTTCGCATTTATAATATTAGTAGGAAGTAGGATATAATATTAGTAGGATTAAATAATCCAACAGGTTTGTATGTTCCACTGAGAAATTAATAAATTGATTTTTTTTAAATTTTAAGTATCTATAGTGCTTTCAAGAAATTTATAATATAATTAATGTGAATGCGTCTTTCATTAATTTATCAATCGTTCCTATCCAAACGGAAGATTGAATCGATATATATTATTTTATGATGTGAAAATAATTGACAATGAGGAGAATACCGTACAGTACTAATCTCAGTACAACACTCCACATAGACAAAGTCTTGGCCAAAGGCTAATATGTTTTTTTTTTGTATAAATATATTAATCATCACATTTACCTTCTATCATATGTTAAGTTATCGTGTTTACACAATTAGATAATAATTGTTTTTGACTTTATTATGTGTTCTACGAAAAATGTGCGATATGTAAATAGTTCGTACATAAATGTGGTTAAAAATGAACAACTATCGTTATTGACACAAGAATTCAGGGCTATCACATGTATTTTGTTTTTTTTTACTTTTAGCTTACCGAAATCGATAGTGATAGATACTACTACACTACTATACTACTACACTAGATAAGTGACAGCGTTTCAACATTGAATCGCTAAACTGAGTCATTGAGGAGGCCCCTGAAAAGGCCCCTGAAAAGGCCCCTCTTGGGTGTGGGAATCGAATAATAATATTTCTTATATACCTTAGATCTAGGATATCAAATCTCAATAGTAAAATTAATTGAGAGATTAATAGAGAGACGCGAATGGAACCCGAACCATTCGTGAACGGAATAGAGCTGACGAATGTTATTTTACGTTCAGCTTACGTTTACGTTCAGTTCTACAAAGTTAGTAAAAAAATTCTTATTAAATAAAAACCTTAGGCCTCTGCCTTTTATTTATCATGTTGATTTAAAATTTCAGCTTAAAGTGCATTAGCGACGCGAAATTAATGATAATAAAATTATTTTCAACAAAATGTATAGGTTATATCTAAGATACCACTGTTAATATACAAGTCATGCACACGTCAAGAAGACCAAGATTGTAAGAAACGTTTCCGCGTCTAATTGCTAAACTGATTCTTTGTGCGAATAACTTTCTTATCACCTGAGCTAGCAACCGAGGTTTTGGAACGGAGAAAAATTAAAATTATATTAACCGCTTTGATATATTGTATTAAATGTTTTCTATGACTTTATTTTATGAATTACAAATAGAAATATTGATAACTCCCATTAAGTTTTACATTATTACATATTTTGATTTGGCTTATATTATATTTCATTATTTCCATTTCACATTATAATACTTGTGTTTAACAACCCTATTTATTGGTCAAATAACATGTAAAATACACTTTAGTATGCAAATTAGAAGCCGGATTCAAATAACTTTAATTCAAGATATTTTGATGTTACCTACGGCTAAGAGGGTATGAATTTATATAAGCACAGCGTCGACTAAGCAAATATCCGGTATAGGCTTCACTTCAGAAGTTTTCACTAACAGAAGTCTATCAGTTGATGGTAAAAGTATTAATCCTTCTTTGACCATAACGCATTTTGAAAATTTATCTGTAAATCTCAATTTGTGGTTTATAATTATAAAAATGTTTTTCTAGTTAATTATTTTTATTACAACGGTCACTACCCATTGATTTAAACCATCAACTAAGGCCTATAGTTCTCCTTGTAATTTATTAAATTCTAAAACAAGCTTACTATTGCAACGCTCGACCAAATTCATTACGCGACAACCAATCTTTTTGTCGGATAAAAATTGAATAGAACCTATTTAGGATTATTACAAATTTTGTAACAATTCAGTGTCACAAAACTTGTTAAAATTGATTGTCTTTTGGTTTCCCTTTAGAAACCGAGTAAATAGCAAGGTTATGAATTGGTCTTGAATGTATCTAAATATTTTTTCATCAATTTATTTACACTTTACCACAATTTAAACTGTTTAGTTATGACTGAAATGAGTTAATCTAGAACGTAAACAAAATTGCATGCCTTGTCATTTGAGTTTGTAGTTCATAAAAGGTACCAGAATAAAAGTGTACCTTTAGAAAGTGAGTCGGTAACTATTTAAACCAAATTTTGTAACGTATAGTTAATGAGCTATTGACAAAAACATCTTTTACCTATCTTTATCGGGCGAGCGAGTAAATCGATCGTCTTTCCAAAAGAAATTGATATGCATGTGACCATATCCATCCATTCTACTACGTCCCCCTACATAGTAGAATGGTTATACTATATAAAATTACGAAACCGTCCGATATAAGTACGAAGTGAGGATTGTCCGATATAACCAAAATGTAACTTCATCTTTGCCGGCAAAGACACTGTTTTCTACGTATTATTTGTCCTTATGATCATTATTTGATCATCATAGTCATATAAGACGGCTTTTGCGTATTTCTATTATTTTATATAGATATTTTAGACTGTTTAGATTCCTAGCAAGCACGCTGCGAAAACACCGTATAAAGAGCTCATGATTAAGGGCCACGTATAAAATCGAAACTCGGGCTTACCCGATAAAATAAGAACTGAGCATAACCGGTTTCTATATATTAACAAATCTACCAAATACTTATATTTTTATATATTGAGTAAGTATCAAATAAATAAATCAAGTTTTATTGACCACTTCACCTCAGCAATGAGTTGCAGTATGTAATACAAAATGCTGCAACGCTGATTTTCAGGTGGTTCCCTTGGTGGTTACCACGGACTATCCTAATACATACTCATACATTTACTTATATAAAAATATAACACAATAACAATAAAAAACAATATGAATATACCGGAAACTTAAATCAAAAAACGTATAGCCTATACCTTAAATATATTATCATATGTTTGTATAAGAGGTTTGAGATATCTTTATTTCTCATTAAGAAATGTATAAAATAATCATATTACGAAATAATGCTCAATCGCCAATTCGTCTTTACAAAAAAGGTCGAGGTGCAATGGCCTTCAGCTACGCCATCACAAGACATTAAATAATAATATTTTTCGTCTATTAAAAAATACTTGCCCGAATTCAAATCATGGTATCAATATAATAAAATAGAAATTAAGATTTTTGTGTAAGTGTAACGATAAAACGATTTTTAACGATCATTTAATATTAATTACCTTGTAAATAAATATATTACACCTTCATTGCTTAACATTAGTGTTAATTTAGAATGCCGCATTGATTGAGGTATACCTATAATTTGATATTCACTATAAACGTTACAAAAGAAATAATGTGTTAGCAATTTTTACATTTGTTTAATAATTATAATAATAATATTGTATTGATATTAATTACTGTATTAAGTTAAATGTATTTGGAAGTTTAAGTATTGACATTAGCCTCAACTTGAGGGGATATTAAAAAGATATAGAGAGAATTCTTGTGGCGGCATTCTGGTATGACGTAAAATAATTGTAATTAAACTAAAAAGCGTAATAAAGTGTTTTAAGAATTGTTTTGGCATATTATTGAAAACCTTTACGAAATATTTTATCAAATGTATATATATTTTTTTAAATATAATCTTGTAAGAAATGATTTCTAGATATATTCGTTCGTTGTTAATAACAAAAAAAACCTTATATCAGGGACCAAATTAGGTCATTACCCTAAAAAGTGACTTAAACCATATCTCGGTAATGAGTCCCGCGAAGACTTTCCTGACGTGCTTTACCCCGAAACTCTGTACCCTAATTATCGCTCAGGTAAATTGTCTTCCTTTTACACATTCGTGTATTCATTTCATTAAAATAAAAATAAAACTTTAAATCTCATTTATAAGTAAAAAATTCTTAAGTCGTATAAAGACAGTTACGTAAGTAAGCGTTGTATTTGAAATTAAAGACTATAAATTGATCTTCAACTTATTAATTTCAAAATTGAACTTTATTAATAAGTTTGATATTAAAATCATACTTCCTTGAAGATTAAAATTTAAAAAAAACTTAACCTATACTAATATATAAAGCTGAAGAGTTTGTTTGTTTGTTTTTTTTGTTTGTTTGAATGATTGATTGTTTGAACGCGCTAATCTCAGGAACTACTGAACCGATTTGAAAATTTCTTTGATTATAAGATAGTCCATTTATCGAGGAAGGGTATAGGCTATATACTATCACGCTGAGATGAATAGGAGAGGAGAAGCAATGAAAAATATTGCGAAAACGGTAAAATTTAAAACTTTCCTTGCGTGCGCTAAGTAAACGGTAAAAGTTATTAAAAAATCATGTATTACAAAATTGTTCCCCTGTAAAAGTTGTAAATAAAAGTCCGCGACAGCATATGTCTATCTTTTAATGTTAACCCACTTTAACCATAATTAATATAAGAATTGCGGTTTACTCAAATAATAAGACTGCAGTCCACGCGAACGAAGTTCCGTTTAAAAGCTAGTTATTCATAAAATTATGCTCAAGAAAAACCTTGAATGGATTCAAACTTGCTTAATGCTCCGATTTTCTTTTTATTTCTGTTTTATTTTATTATCAAGCTACCTCAATTAAATTTAATTTATAAGGCAAAATATCAAGCAATGGAGACCTTTATTGAATAAACGTATCTAAATATAAACTACAATACTGACAAAAGAATGCTTTTAACATCGTCATTAATACTCAATAGATATAATAAAACAAACTCCCCTAAAGCTGTCTGTAGGTATTTGATCGATTTTTATCAAAAATCTGCTCAAAGGATTTTTATACGGTTTTTACTAAAAGATATAAGAAAAGAAAAAGGCTTATTTTAAGACTACATTAAAATCGATTTTTATGCGTTTTGGACTAAACCATAATAGTCCAGTGAAAAACGAGGAGGTTGTGGAGCAATTTATTTACTTTTTATTCTAGTATTCGCACGGGGTCGGGATTGACATCATATAAATTTTGTGATACGCTGTTTTTTACGCGGGAAAACACTTCACTCACAGTCCTTACTATTTTTACTGCTCAATGAAGAAATCCGTTTCTTCCTTTTCTAACAATATGTACTCGTATGTAAATTAAATCAATAAGAAGTTAAGTATGAGTTTAACAAGTTTTTTTTAGTTTGACAAGAAAAATAATAATTTAAAAAATTATATCATCGCGTATATGAGTACTAAAAGAAGTAAATAAAGCACAAATTTTTTATATAAACATTTTCTGCCTATCATGTCTAATTATCCTGACCTTGCTCATTCTACGAAGTCGCGGCACTTAGTTGTAGATATTTGTTTTCGCATCATTATGTCCTGTTTAAGTTAAATAGAATATATGTGAAAGCTAATAGTTCAAATAATTAATAAATTATTAATTGTCAAGTCCGAATTACTATAAAGAGTTATTTTAAAGTACTGTATATACTTCAGCCTGCGACTTCGTTCGCGTGGACTTTGGTACCGAAAAAGCCAAAAATCACTTCGATCCTTGGCTTCATTCGAACGTGAAATACATACAACACAGTTTCACATTGGTAATATTAATATGCTAATTAAAGGGTTAAATTACAAGTAATTCTGCAGTATAATTTTAACCTAAAATAACAAGTATAAATGTACTATGAATAACATTCTACAAGAGTGCGAAAACACCTCTATGACCTAGAGAATAAAGAGACTTTTGTTTTATTAATAAAAGGCAAGCGCCCGACTGGGTTGAAAAGAATGCCTTCAACAGGGTTACATTTATGATAGGGTGACTTGAAATTCTATAAAACTTGCATAAGACCCTTAATATCTTATGTAAGTGTTGTATTCGCGGACGTTTCTCGCTCGCGTTTCAAAGACTGCAGCACCAAGCCATGGTTCGGCCATACAGAAGGCACCTTAGAGCGACATTCCCAGACGTTAGTATAACTTCTAAGCTCTTCTAGTGTCTCATTTTTCGAATTAAACAATTTTTATAAACCTGTCCCAGTACACAATGAAAATGAACCCTAAATAGATATACTTATGGTTTCAATGGAATAAACACTTTTGTCAGTGAATACTTACTCATAATTGACTTCGTGACAATAAATGTGTAACAAGACTACTAATTCTAACAATCACAAATTTAATAAAATAAACAAATAAAAATATAACAACTCACAATGTTATTTTAAGAAACGGTGAGTGTATATTTCATGAATTATTTGATATTTGCTTACTAATTTAACGCAAATACTTTGGACTTATGTCGTGATCCTCTCATAAGGACGGCATATTCCAAACATTGATGAATCTTTTTGAAACTATCGAGTGTGATATTCATAGTTAATGTATATAGAAACCGGCTATACTCAAATCTTATTGTATCGGGTGAGTCCAACTCATGAATTTAATTACACTCAGCGAGATACACGCAGTTCCTCGTGCTGGTGATTTAAGGCTCCGGGTGAGCTTGTAACTAGTCGGTCTCATCCGATATAATAAGACGTGAGTAAAACGGATTTCAATACATTAACAATTAATGAATGTCCAAATAAAGTTAAATTTTTAGAGAAATTCGAATTAAAATATAATAATAAATTATTGAATTGGAATGAGGCATGATTTTGTTTTTTATTGCAATTTCTTAGTATAAAGTTTATAAAATTCATTTTGTATTTCACTATTGATATATATATAGCTGAAAATTCCGACAGTTTAATACAAGTTGCTTTGATTATTTCTATAGAAAAATATGGGTTATGGAAATCAGACACGCGTAAAAATGCAAAAACATCAGCGTGGGCTTGTCACTGGCAAAAAAAATTGGGTCAATCTCTAAACGTAATTTACTCCGTAGTGGGCCACTAGTTCCGTTTACGGTTAGTGAATTAGAAATACTCTCGGTTACAGTCAGAACAATAAATAACTTTCAAGTAACATTTGTTTAAAACAAAAATGTACAAGTTATTAGCCGTGTGGTATCCGGGAGAATTGAATAGATCACGCTCCTTTCTTACCGAAGTGTCGTAAAAGGCGACTAAGATAAGTTGACGTCAGGAAGGCGGCCGGTCGTAAAATACGTAGCCAAATCATATGACAAAATGTTTGTAACATGTTGTGTCGACCCTACTTAGAGTGGGATAAGGGTAGGAGAATGATGATGAAAAATGTACAAGTTATGTCTATCTTAAATTATCTACACGAAAGTGCTAGACTTTCAAGTTAAATGAGAGGAAATCGATTATCCTTGCTTAACCCAGTTCAATTCTAAATGGGAAACAAATTGAAATTTTAAATACAACTTTTTGAAAATTCTTCCTTAAAAAAGAGGAAGAATAGTATAAGTCAAGTTGTAAATTAGCAGAGACGCAATCTCCTCACAACACTCGTAGGACTATTAGATAACTTGATATCCATGTCATGTCATGATATTTTGTTATTGCCTAGTCCCATTAATACAACGTTAAAAACATCAATGCATTGCATGAGTTATAAATTTAAAGATTGAACATACATTTTCTTTATTAATTTCCCCTCAAAGTATTCAATTATTTTAAAAAAGATGATTCTTTATCGGCTCTGAGATTTATGTCATACGAATCATGTATTAATTTTAATTCTATATTCTTCTATCCCTCTACGCCGTGTGGTATCCGGCAGAATAGAATAGACCACCCTCATTTCTTACCGAGGTGTCGTAAGAGGCGACTAAGGTATCTGCCGTGTGGTATCCGGCAGAATAGAATAGACCACCCTCCTTTCTTACCCAGGTGTCGTAAGAGGCGACTAAGGTAAGTTAACGTCAGGCAGGCGGTCGGTCGTAAAATACATAGCCAAATCATATAACAACATTTTTGTAACATGTTGTGCCGACCCCCACTTAGAGTGGGATAAGGGCATGAGAATGATGATGATTCTTCTATCCTTCTAGGGGTCCTGGTTCAAATATTGTATATTAAATTAGTGCTCAACTGTATGCAACTATGTTATCAATATTGATATAACCTAGATAGCTCTGCATTTAAACTGACCAAGTCTTAAGTATGATAACGTTATAATGATCGACGTATGGCACCAGCATAAATGCAAATTATTAAAGTGCAATATATATATCAATACATCTATAGATTATTTTTTAAATTATAACAAATATGTAAAAGTTATATCTATCTTAAATTACTTACACGGTACTACTATACAAATCATGCCCACGTGGAATGGTCCCAAGGATGCTGGCAGCGTTTCCGCGTTGAATTGCTAAGCTGATTCTTTGTGCGAAAAAGGAGCCAGCCCTCTTGTCACCAAAAGAGGCAATCAACCGAGGTGTTAAAACGGATAAAAATTTTTTTGCTCTTTGGCTCCATGGCCCTGGTCCATGGTCTCAACTGCTAACGGCACAAATATATAACTCTCAACGAGAGATGCATACTTTCGCCGCTTGCCGGATTCGGCCATTTCCGCCGCAGCTCCAGGTCTTGACGTATCAACGCATGTTGCATCCCAAATTAGGGCCCGTCTCCTTTCCCAAGGAACCAGCGTCAGACCGTCTGGTCTCTTGCCATCATCCCGGAAGGCTCGAGAAGAGCAGGAATGTCGATGGCGGCAAGAGCTCTTTTGATGGTGTCATTAAGAAAACCATGGCGGAAAAGCCTACCAGAGCTCCTATGGCATGAAAGCCCGTATATGCCAAAACTGTCTACCTCTTTTCCACATGGACATCTGTGCTTAAGGCACAATGTGGTTCCCAATCTGAGACCCAAAGCCACTCTAAAACTTTCGTTATCTCACAGTGTGCCAAGATTTTTAGAGGGGAGAGCATGAAGCCAATAACCAGATTCTTTTTCTGATAAG
The DNA here is from genome assembly GCA_947086505.1 of Morpho deidamia. Lineage (NCBI taxonomy): Eukaryota > Metazoa > Arthropoda > Insecta > Lepidoptera > Nymphalidae > Morpho > Morpho deidamia. The sequence goes on along the minus strand of CAMTZC010000007.1, from coordinate 6,940,373 downwards.
GCCAGAAGCCTAGCTCGGTCACGGTCACTCGAAAGATTTTGTATCAAATTTTTATGAGTAAGCTGAACCAATGGCACATCCCAAAGTTTTTGAGTGGTACATTCCTTCGGGATATCATCATTGGGACAGCTTATTTTCCAACTATATAAAGCCTCTGTTGCATAGGATAAAGAAAATAAATTTGATTGTAAAATTTCAGAACTTAGTTTTTTAATACTATGGACAGAGGCCAGAAATGCTGGAAGAGCAACACTTGAAATCTATAGATTATAATATCATACGATGATATTTGGTAGATACAAATAATACTGATTAAAGTTAGTTTAGTGACATTCCTACTTTAATAAAAAAAAAAAGTAGCAGCCAGTATTACTCTTATACAGATAAGAAGAATACACATTTTTCAGGAATTTGATTTTATTTGGAGATTTCCTCAAAATATTATTCGCAAATTAAGCACAAGTTTTTAAGGAAAGCTCATTACGGCCATCACGGTATTGCTACTTTAATTCCTTTAAATTACAAAGCTTTCTTTCAATTGATTACTTCAAAAACCCTTTACAACTGATTCAAAATGTGTAGATAGAGAAGACGCGTCAAGAATTAAAAATTTAAAAAAATATTTTGGACTTGTTATTATAATACCTTAATATATAAAACCTTTTTATGAGTATTAAAAATAAATTTTCAATGTACCTACTACTGTCGATTAGTCTTAATAATACTTTCTAGTAGTTATTTCTAAATTCGAGCAGCAAATACAAAGAATTACTATTGGTAGAGTATAGTAAAGTAAAATACGTAGATTGAGTAGTTAAACATACTTACAAATTTCATACTTTCTAACAGTATTTTATATCTTTATACATATCTCTTTAAATTTTAAACAGGATTAGTAGTGGTAGTTGTAATTTCTCACGCGATAACAAATATCCAGGCTACATCTATCCTAGAAGTTGATAATTATAATTACGATAAATCAACAAGAAATATGTCGTATTGGTTATTCATCAAACAAGTTTTGAATTTTACTGCCTTTTAGATACACAACCATCCATTTAATTCACTCGAAGATGGACTGGTTCTCCTGACTAGTTCCGTAATGACAAGGCGCGGCAGACTGTCTGGCTGCTATTTTACTGCACCAGGCATAACTGGTTCAGGCGACTTTAATATTGAGTTACTTGGTAATTTCACATTGGATTGTCACATTGAGGTGTGTCGATAACCTACAATATAATAAAATGTAAACAAAACTAAATTACTGTTATTTTGTTATAAAACTATTGTATTTTAATTTTAAAAAGTTAAGATATTAAATAGTTAAACTACTGAACTAATCAACTAATTTTTATAACGATATTTTTTCCGATAGAAAAATTGCAGTTAATTACGTAACATAGAATATAAACGGGGCGTTTCTATTATTTCTAAAATCTTAGACGCATTTAATTAGTTAAAGAGGGTTTTAAAGTACTGTGGTTGAGTTTATTGAACGTGAATTATGCAATTAATTAATTTTAACAATTAATTTTAAAATTACGTGAATGAATAATTTTATTGTAAGTAGGTGTAAGAAATTTTATATTAAAATCTAATTCATTTTACAAAAGTAATGATAAAAAATCTCCTGATGATGCTTTGGTTACGGGGCGAAACGATTGTTGAGTTTGTGATAGTGAACGTGTGTAGTGCTTGTGTATTGTGGTGGAAGTGGTGGAGGTTTGTGCATGTGTTTTTACGAATCCTTCATGTATCGGGTATGAAAAAACGGTTAGTCCACTATAATTATAAATTATTACTTTCGGGTACATACCACGGTAATTTGTTTTTGATTATATTACCGTGGTATGTACCCGAAAGTAATAATTTATAATTATGTCTTCAAACCACGAATATTCAAGTATAAAATCATTAGTCCACTATACATTTCACACTATATATATTTTCTATTTACTGTATCGCGGATTATAGCAAAATAATTTTATTATTACTTTTGTATTATGGATCTCCGCAAAGTAACGCCTAATTTTATAAATTATTTAATTCATTTTAATTTACATATGCTTTTAAGTGTGTTTTTACTAATAGTAAAAGTAGTATATCTATAAAATAAATGTGTCCGCAAAAAAAAATTACCACAATGAATTTGTTATGGTATTCTTTCGATTTACATTCTTAAATTCATAGTATCTTTTGATTGGGATGTTGGATTTTAATAATTTAAAAAGTATTTTACAGGTATTGAAACAGTTTTTAGTTATTACAGTGTTTATTTATAATTTTAAATATGATAAAGTATTAGAAGTAATAACGGCCTGTTACTATCCCAATGCTGGGCATAGGCCTCCTCTCTCCGTTCTAGGAGAGAAGGGGTTGGAGATAAGACCACGCTGCTTCAATGCGGATTGGTAGGTTACACATCGCTTCTTTACTATTTAGAACAGCGTGACGTCTCATAAATTTGCGGTTTGAAAGATATCACTTTGTTCTTGTAAAAAGGCGACATATCCCTAGAATTCTCTAGATCAGGTTTCCAAACGATGTTTCATTCACCGAAAAGCGTGTTACATTACAACAATTAAAAAAAAATTGGGAGCTAAATCTGCGTGTTTAGTTATTAAAAACGGTTATTACACTAAATAAGTAGTACGTTAAATAAAACTTTTTACTCGAAATTAAACTCTATGTTTGTTACATATTTTTAGAACAATATACAATTTTAATAACCTATCTATCTTTGAACTTAAACAAAAAATTTTACATGTTCTCGATTTCTAGAAGAAGTTCAATTTATCAAAATAAGATGTTTTTTTTTATTTGAATATATTATTGCGCCTTCCGTAGATATTTGTGCCAGAGCCGCAATTAAGGAGTCAAAGTCACGGTTTCACCACTGGGCTATCAAAGTTTTTATATGATATACTTTAATTCATTAATGTGTTCAACAGCCCGTCTGTATAATGCAAAAGGAACACGTAGATGACTTGAAAGATAATAGGTATTGTTGATGCAACTTAAAAAAACTAATATTTCCGTATTTAAATAATCTTCGTCCTTAGCCACGGTCAGTATAAAATAGAAAAAAGAAGGCCACCATGATTTTATATTCATGTTTTTACTTTAGAATGAAAAAATCTATAAAATACAGACAGCTGACTCAACAAACGCTGTTATGCCATATAAATCACTTCTTAAGAATTAAGGTACAGAAAGTGTAGGTACATTATAAAAAAAATAAAAAATGTTTTCCAATAAATTAAAATTAAAATGCTAGGGTGTGACTACCCTTATCACTTATGAAAATAGATAGTATATAAAATTCCATGAAAATCGGTCAAGCCATTTCGGCAGAGTATGGTTAATAACATTCTGACACGAGAATTTTATATATAAGATAGATAAATTTTTTATGAATTACAGATCAGCGATTAAATAGTATAGCGAGAAACCAGAACCGATCGAATACAATGTTAGTATTCACAATTGTGAGTTTAATCGGCAAGATTATTCTATATTATATCTAAACATATTATTAAAAAAAGTCCACAAAAGCTGTCTGTCTAAATCGATTTTCTCAAAATCTACTAAACGGATTTTTGAACGGTTTTAGCTTAAAGGTAGAACACAATTCTTGAGGAAGCTTTGGGTTAGTAGTACATTCCTTTAACCCATTTCTATGCACCTTTCACTAAAATACAGAGAAGTTTGTGGAGTTTTATATATGCTACTTTTTATCCTAGAATTCTCGAGATGTTTACCCTGATTCAATCTGTGACACGCGGATGAAGCCGCGGAAGTGCTAAAATGTGCCTGAAGCGTGACGTTTTATCAATAAATATTATAAAAGAAATACCCTAGTGGCGTCTTTCTGTTAGTGATAAACTCAAAAAGAACTGAACGGTCTTTCTTGCGGTTTTCACCTAACAATTGCCGATTATGGTGTAAAGCTACTGGAATACTTCTATGTGTAATCTAAATTTACAAAGAACAACATATAAGTATGATGATTTGCTAGGAATTAAGAAGAGGATACTACAAAATTCACTCTCAGTTAACAGAGATAGAGTAGTGTAGTATAACAATAAAATAGTAATTAAAAAGTTACATTACTTAAAACACATCTAATATTCATCTATACGATCATAAACTGACATTCTTAACAAAGACATATAAAATTTATGAATAGTTTCAAAAGGATAAAAGTTCGTTAAGGAAATATAATATTTTACACGATAATGTTATAGGAAGAATACAAAAACTACTAACTATTATTCCGATCTTAACATACATCTTTTCCAATAAACTTAGCACAAATTGCACATAAAATATTGCATATATATTCATTGTCTCTCATTTACAAATAAAGAAAAGCATTTGTTTTCCTGTTATAATTATCAATATATATATACAAGTAGAACCCGCGGTTCGTTCACGTAAACTTTAGTTTTAAAGTACCCTTTATAGTGCATAATAACGTTATCTAGGTAAAAAAAATCTAAATCAATATTACTCCTATTTGGTTAGTATTTTTTTTTTGGATTATCCTGGCGAGAAAATTACGAATTAAGTATCAAATGACTTCTAGATCTATGTTCTAGGTTCAAGACAATATATTGATATTAAATTAATGAATGAAAAACGAATATTTAAACTTTTATAGAATTAGGCGTTACTTTGCGGAGATCCATAATACTAAAGTAATAATAAAATTAATTTGCTATGATCTGCGATTAAGTAAATAGAAAATATATATGGTGCTAAATGTATAGTGGACTATCTGTTTTTTCATACCCGATACATGCAGGATTCTTAAAAACACATGCACAAACGTCCACCACCGCCACTACAATACACTCCACAAACTCAACAATCGCTTTGCCCCACAACCGAAGCATCATCAGGAGATAGACGAAATCGCAAAGCTTTGCAAAAGCTTGTAATTATTACTTTTGTGTCATTTAAACCTAAAGATCTAATAAAATTTGATATTGAAACCGGCATAAAAGTGTTAAAAATCTTTGTTACTTACACGAAGCTGGTGTGTATGTACGTCCCAACAGTGGTGTCCATTCAGACGCACCCGTACTATTCTTAGCATGGTAAGTGCTTCCCATAGAAGAAGTAGAAGTACTGGCTAATTTAAGCCTTTCAATATAATTCATTACAATCGACCACAATTTATAATTAAACTATACTAACACTTTCTATATTTCTAACAAAACAAAAATAATATAAGTAGAATACAGTTACATATAAATAAATTAAGTAACGGTATAACAGTAACTAAGTCTTAAACCGAACTGGACAATCTCAGGGTCATTATATAATTTATTAATTTAATTATGTACTTACTGATAAAGCAAGGGACGTATACTTACTATTGTTACCAAGAAGATGTTTACATTAAGTTCACGGAAAAGTACCTTTGTTTACAAACAAATCATGACACAGCTATAATAGCAGTATTTTTAAACATTAATGTCGAAAAACTATTTACTTAACGTCTATTGTCATGTTTAGTGTTGGAAATTACCACGGAAAATTCGATAAATTGTTCATATGTATAAATTACAACATATTATTACAATAATATGTATAAATTACAACTTTTATTTATTAGACTTGTCAAATCAAATCAAATCAAAATATTCTTTATTCAAGTAAACTTGTAAACAAGTGCTTTTGAATCGTCAACTTTACTGCTGGTTCGGAAAGCTGTTCCTGCCGAGAAGAGCCAGCAAGAAACTCGGCGGTTGCTCTTTTTAAAAATATAAATCTTAGAACTAGTTACATTTATTTATTACTGTCTTGTACAGGGTAGAAGTGCACCTATATCCACACATCCTTATCATCTAAGTAATCTTCAACAGTATAGTAGGCTTTCTGTATCAGCCTCTTTTTAACAGTGTTTTTAAACTGCTGTAATGGCATGACCAAAATTGATTTGGGAATTTTATTATAGAATCTTATACCCAAACCCACAAACGATTTACGTACTTTTGCTAGGCGCAAAGCAGGAGTCGCAAGCTTATGTCGATTCCTACTTTGTCTATTATATACATCACCTATCGTTTTATAATTCTTTATATTTTTATGTACAAAAATTACGTTAATTAAAATATACTGTGAAGCAAATGTTAGAATACCTGTTTCCTTAAACTTCACTCGCAGGGAATCACGCGGACTTAAATTGTAGATGCCACGTATGGCTCTTTTTTGTAATACGAAAAATTTTTCACTATCCGCGCATTTACCCCACAGCAATATTCCATAAGACAACATCATGGTAAGATTGAAAAACATCATGGTCAATTATTAATCATATTAATCATCGGACGCATGGCTTATAGGTTCCCGACGCGGTCGGTGCATCTGTTGCTCCCGATGCACCGGTTAGCGGAGGGGATCAGAACTGCTGTCGGCGGGGATGGGGGCAATGTGCAAAACGATACCCTATCCTTGCCATCGGCAGCGCGGTGGAGCACACATGTCGTTTTAGTCGGTGCGAGTCCGACATAACCGCCGCCTGTCTCCGTTGGGCGGCGCTACCCATAAGGGCTTCTTCCTGTATAAGAAAAAAGAGTTATTAATCATAGTCCACGACGGACTAACGAATAATAGGCAGAATTGCAACGAACCATACTAGGATTCAATACCCGAGTATTTATTTATAAAATAAATGAGTCTAAATCATACGTAACACAGCGGTATTTAGTAAAGTACCAGCCTGTTACAATCCCACTGCTGGGAATAGGCCTCTTCTCTCCGTTTCTGGAGAGAAGGATTGGAGCTAAGACCTACCACGCTGCTCCAATGCGGATTGGTAGGTTACACATATCTCCAGAATTCTCTAGAGATATGCAGGTTTCCTCACGATGTTTTCCTTCACCGAAAAGCGTGTGATAAATTGCAATTATCAATTAGACACATGAGTTTTAATAGAAAAACTCATTGGTGCCTGCCCGGGTTTGAACTCGTGTTCCCCTCGAAAGAGTCGCACGGTCTCACCGCTGGGCTATCACAGCTCGCGGTATTTAGTGTCCAGCAGGTAATCTGACGTACGTAATAGTAATATACGTCCAGCAGGTAATCTGACGTACTTGATAGTAACATACGTCCAGCAGGTAATCTGACATACGTAGTTGTAAAGGATATCGGTCAATATTTTTTTTATTTAATGAAAAATAAATTAAAAGAAATATATAATAATATTTTAATAAAATGTATGCAAGTGTACTGATTCGTATTACTAAAAAAATCAATGAAAAACATTTTTTACGAAATTGCAAATCGAATCCAGCATGTAATTGAAGTTTATGCATAATATAGTACCTGTCATTGAAATCTATAAAGAACAGCTATAACGACTTCCGAAAATTGGCCAATTTATTGTTCAAACTTATTTTCACGAATGATTTATTTGCTTGTTACTTTGGCAATTTTGAATTTCCATTTTTCGATAACCTTAAACGTGTTGTCGTGCGATGGAGAAAGTCAATTTCGTTCCGTTTTTCTTATTTCTACAATGCATCATATGTACAAACTTTACCATAGAAAAGATATTATTGAAGAATTTAACAAATTCTTTGGGAAAGACATCACCTCTGGTTGTTGTGACTTGTTGGAAATCATGTAAGATTAATGTAACCTTAAATGTAGTAATAACACTAGCACCAAAAATCAATAATATAGTAATAATTCTTTATATATCTTATTATATATTATAAAATATATATTATTATATTTTAGCGACAGGCCAGGTGACGCAGTAGTATTAGCAGTCCGTTTCCCGCCGAGGGCCAATATTTTCTAAAACCAATTTGTTGGTTCTTGGAATTTACGGTATATATATATGTTTATAAGTATTTATTTTAAATTGTATATTTGACAGTTGTCTGTCGATAACATATAAGTAAAAAACAAATAAGTACGCTACAAAAAGTATTAAGTTAATTACTTTTAGGACGGATGACTATGGGTGTAATTAACCATATGTTGTAATAAACCATATATTTATATATTTTTAGATCAAAAATTACAGCTATATACAGTTTTTAAACAAAGTAATGAAGATCAAAATTTGATCCAAATTATCAACCCTGGAGATGTGCCTAGGCATTTGGAATTTCAACATAACATCCGCTTTATCGTGGACTTAAATTGCCCTGATGCTTTAAGTACATTGAAAATGGTAATTGATATTAATATACTTGATCACCGTGCAATAAATCAAAATGTAATTTATTAAATGCTATTAAATTATATTTTTAGTTTAATCAGAAAAAGATGTTTGGACCGTCGTTTCTATGGATACTAATTGATTTAAACGGGGATTTTTCTGAAGAGGAGACATTCGTAAAAAAGATTGATAATTTTGAGTTTTTGGTCGATTCTGAAGTTTTATTTTTACATCAATATAAAAACAGGACTTACGTTATAAATTACAGTAAGTTTCTTAACGATTACTTCAAATAAAATATTCACATTTTAACACCGTAGATGAAAGAATAAAGGTATAAAGTTCTCGAATAGAGGTATGAAGTTCTCGCGTCGTGATGCTAGTTACCATACTCCTTCGAAATGAATTGACCGATTTTTATGAAATTTTAAAAACATATTCAGTAGGTCTGAGAATCGGATATTATCTATATTTCATACCCCTAGGTTGGACAATCCTTATCACCTGATAAAGATTACAGACCCCCTTACATTTTTTTGGTAATTTTTTTTTATTTATATTAAGTACATTAAAAATTTCCTAGAAATCATTTATATGGCAAACAGCGTGCCATATAAATCCCAGTCGGCTATTAATTTATAGAATGAGGCGTTACTTTGAGTAAATCCATAATACAAAAAGAAATTTATTTTACTTTAATCCTTTATCGCGGATTATAGCAACACAATTTTATTGTTACCTTTGTCTTTGTCTAAGTTATGCTGCGTTGTAAAGTAGCTTTTTTTATATTCATCTTTTGGCAAAGTACTTCTCACGAACATTTTTTGGCAGTCAATTTTGTAATTAATTTTTTATATCTTTAGCTATCTTTCTTCATATTATTTAAGCCTTTGTATGAACTTAATAAACGAACAACACGAAAAGAAAACATTTAAGACATACTTGCCAAAATAACTAATAAAATGATTAATTTTACAGTTTACAAAATAGATTCAGACAGGCCCTGGAAGTTGGAGCCTTATGGCTCATGGAATATAATTGAAGGATTTCAAAAATTCAGAAATTTCATGGAAATCACTGCTTTGCGAAGGCTTAATTTGGAAAGACACCAAATAAAGATTTGTTACGTGCTAACTGATTACGATAGTATTAATCATTTAACAGATGAAGTGTAAGTTTTTCTGCAAATTGTAGACAAAGAAACATATTAACGATGTTAGATTAAATATCGATTTACGCGTCACATTCTTTAAATTCATATGTAACCTCGTTAAATACTGGGAATACATTGTTATAATGACACTTAAATGAACTTCACCGCTCAAATTCAAAAAATTTAAAATATTTTTTATTCAAAACTTGTAGCTATAAAGCTATAAAGCTATAAAGCTTTTAGTGCAGCAAGCGTTAGTTATCGGTATAAATAAATGGAATCACGTTGTACATTTAAACGCCTGTGTTATTAGAAACTTTATGAATAAAAAAAACCATCTGGACTGTCATCCTAATTATTTCTTATAATTTCATGATATACCTAAGTATAAGTTATAAACTAGTATTATTTTGGATAGGAACGATCATATAGACACTATAACAAAGGTCAACTTCCCTACTACAAATCAGCTCCTGGATTTCCTTAACGCCAGTAGAAAATATCTTTACACTGATACATGGGGCTACCAGCGTAATAACTCCTGGAGTGGCATGACTGGTTATTTGGTACGAGAAGAAGTGGATATTGGAGGTAAGGATTAGTATTTCTAAATAAATGTATGGAATTCTAACATTTGAACCTGAAAAATTAAACATTTTACAGTTTTGCGGCCTTATAATCATCTGTGGCCATACGGATGACATCACGAATCGTGGGCATCTACACGAAACATCACATACGTCGTTATACGTTTCTAAATCAATTGTCAAAAACTTCATATTCAAATTCTGTAATGCTATCCATGTACCCCTTTATAAATTGAAACCAATATAGTTCAACAGGCATTCACAAGGCTTTTTATTATCAAAACAGAGCCTCCTATAAAGGCTTAACGCAAGCGCAAACACATTATTGTATATATTTCCCTTTGATTTCAATATTCCCTTTTACAAATCCTTCTTATTTAGAATCTGTCCCAAAAATCTCATTCCTTCTCAGTCACAAATTCTAATTATTCCTAGTCTTTAATTTTTACCATTCCCCTCCCCCTTTTTTTTAAAACCCATGTCAAAGGCATTTTTTTCTGACTGGCCCGTTGGCGCAGTTGGCAGTGACCCTGTCTTCGGCTCCATGGGTCGCGGGTTCGATTCCCGACGAGAACCAACATTTTCTATTTAGAATTTGTTGGTTCTTCGAGTCTGGGTGTATATATGTATTTAAGTATGTATTTAAAACTATATATGTATATATCTACCAGTTGTCCGTCACCCATAACACAAGTATTAAGACCGTGTGTGTAAATGTCCCATATATTTTTTTTTTTTATTTTTTTTTCTTTTTTTTTATTAAACCTTACAAAAGCTAATCTAATCTGATCTAATAATCTTTATTCAAATTAAAGTTTTAATATAAAGACATTTGTGGTAAATGATTATAACAATGTATAATGCGTTCTAAAATCAACAAAAACGTAGTGGTGTATATTTTATTGTAAAAAACATTTCTAAGAAATTTATAACCTACTCGCACATACTATTCGAAAGGCTTGATGGCTCTTACCGCCTCGTAAGATAAATTTATCTGTGAAGTAAAGTTCTCCGAAGAATATTTACGGCAAACATAATTCAAATTCAAATTCAATTCAAATTCAAAATATTCTTTATTCAAGTAAACTTGTAAACAAGTGCTTTTGAATCGTCAACTTTACTGCTGGTTCGGAAAGCCGTCCTACCGAGAAGAGCCAGCAAGAAACTCGGTGGAGCTCTTTTAAAAAAGAAGATTCTTAATACTAATTACATTTTGTCATAGCTATCCTGCACAAGGTCAAAGAGCAGCTATATCCACGCATTCTTATCATCAATGTAAGCCTCCATGGTATAATAGGCTTTCTGTATCAGCCTCTTTTTAACAGTATTTTTAAATTGCTGTAATGGCAAAGTTAAAATTGATTTTGGAATTTTGTTATAGAATCTTATACCCAAACCCACAAACGACTTACGTACTCTTACAAGGCGCAAAGCAGGAGCCGCAAGCTTATGTCGGTTCCTACTTTGTCTATTATATACATCGCCAATCTTTTTATAATTATGTATATTTTTATGCACAAAAATCAAATTGCTAAAAATATACTGTGAAGCTAACGTAAGAATACCTGTTTCCTTAAACTTCTCTCGCAGGGACTCACGCGAATTCAAATTATTAATGCCACGTATGGCTCTTTTTTGCAATACAAAAATTTTCTCAATATCAGCGCATTTACCCCATAACATTATTCCATAAGACATAATGCTATGGAAGTAAGCAAAATAAACTAGTTTTGCTGTTTCGATGTCTGTAAACTGTCTTATCTTTCGAATAGCATAGGCTGCTGAACTGAGTTTCCCTGCGATGAGTTTCCCTAATCTTAAGATAGTCGTGGTTATGATTATATTTTTATTTTAGGATCGCCCATGTTTCTTACCTCCGAGCGGTTATCCGTAGTAGAATATATCTCAAGTCCGACCCCTACTCGATCTAAATTCGTATTCCAACAACCAAAACTTTCCTATGAGAACAATTTGTTCTTATTATCTTTTAAATATTCTCTGTGGGTCGGTTCGAGTGCATTGATATTTACATTATATTTAGTTCTCTGCATTGTTACTTTTTGGGAATGGAAAAAGGGAAAACACATTCAGTCAGTAAGTTATTTTGGTAATTTTGTAATTTTTCTGTAGTTTTTTTTTATTAACTAAGCATTTATGTATCAGAATACAGAAAATCCGGGCGTTTTGAGACCAAACATAATTGACGTCGCGTTATTTATTTTTGGAACTACTTGCCAACAAGGAAGTGCTGTTGAACTTAAAGGTGAAGAAAGTGGTTCATTAAATTATTATTAATTTAAAATTCCATAGTATCATATATGTATATTTAAATTAAAATAACCTTTTAGAACTGTGATAGCCCAGCGGTGTGACCGTGCGACTCTTTCGAGGGGAACACGAGTTCAAACCCGGGCAGACACCAATAAGTTTTTCTATTAAAACTCATGTGTCTAATTGATAATTGCGATTTATCAAACGCTTTTCGGTGAAGGAAAACATCGTGAGGAAACCTGCATATCTCTAGAGAATCCTGGAGATATGTGTAACCTACCAATCCGCATTGGAGCAGCGTGGTAGGTCTTAGCTCCAACCCTTCTCTCCAGAAACGGAGAGAAGAGGCCTATACCCAGCAGTGGGATTGTAACAGGCCGCTACTTTACTTTACTTTTTAACCTTTTAACGAGTTATTTACACTTTATAACTCAGTTATTTTTCTTTAATATTGAACTAACTATATAAGAACAGAGAGTAGTGTAATCATCATTCTCCTGCCCTTATCCCACGCTAAGTGGGGTCGGCACAACATGTTACAAACATGTTGGCACATGATTTGGCTACGTATTTTACGATCGGCCGCCTGCCTGACGTCAACTTACCTTAGTCGCCTCTTACGACACCTCGGTTGGTCTATTCTATTCTGCCGGATACCACACGGCGTAACAGAGAATAGTGTATGTTGACCTAAAAAATTGGTTTTTTTTTTCTGCCATCGATTTCTACGTCAACACCAATGACTGAGTGTTACAAAAAAAACGCGGTTTCATTTCTTGTGGTGTCATGAAAATGGGCTAAATATACATGACAATCAACTTTAAAAATATAAACATTTTCTATGATTTTAATATCAACATTTTAATACATCCTTACGCACCATTTGGGTAAAATAGTAGTACAACCGTAGTCAAAACAAGTATAAAATATTTGTGCAAGTTGGATACCTCTATTATATTGACAACTAGTGGTCTGGCTTCGCGTTGCTGTGGCTCAGTCTGGTTTCGATTTCCCCTCGAAACAAAACGTATTGACACTTAAAAACGAAATGCTCCGATCGCTACCAAACTTTACAGGATTATCCGGTACATCCGCTAAGACAATCTATCATTAGATTTGTCAAAAATAAAAAATCGGTCTAGTAATTTTGGAATCTATAAGGAAATACACACACACTTTCTCTTTTACAAATGTAAATATTTTAGGACGTTATTTTACGAGATCTCACATTTCGTTCTTTCTGCGCAGGGTCCTTAGGTCGCATGGTATTACTATTTCTCTTCGTAACCGTTACTTTCTTTTACACATCGTATTCTGCCAACATCGTTGCGCTTCTGCAATCAAGTTCATCGAAAATTCGAACACTGGAGGATCTACTACATTCGAGGATCAAGTTCGGAGTTCACGATACTGTGTTCAATAGATATTATTTTTCGGTAAATTCTATTTTAATTCATTAAATTAATGTTGATATAATTAGCGACCATAAATATGGTGATTAAATATATATTAAATACACACTTTATATCCTCCTATTTGAACAAATTTAAGATTTAAAAAGAAAATGCAAACAAAACATTTTTTTGTATTGATGAATTGGTGAATTCTCCTGCCCTTATCCCCCCCACCCCAAGCAGGGTCAGCACATCTTGTTTTAAACATGTTGTACATGTTTTGGCTAAATATTTAACGAACGGTGGCCTGCCTAACGTCAACATACCTTAGTCGCATTTTACGACACCTCGGTAAGAAATGAGTATCGTCTATTCTACTAAGCCATATACCACACGGCGGGAGAACTTAGTCGCCTTTTACGACACCTCGGTAAGAAATGAGGGTGGTCTATTTTATTCAGCCGGATAGCACACGGCGGGTCAACTTACCTTAATCGCCTCTTACGACACCTCGGTAACAAATGAGGGTGGTCTATTCTATTCAGCCGGTTACCACGCGGCGGAATTAATTGGTGTAGGTGAATAATTTTTTATATGTATAACATTAAAACAAATTATTTCAAAAATATAACATTTATATGTATAAAATTTTATAAATTTTTAGACAGAAACTGAGCCCATACGTCAGGCTATTTACAAAACAAAAGTGGCACCACCCGGAACAACACCACGTTTTATGAGTATGGACGAAGGAATAAAAGAAATGAAAAAGGTTTTAATTTACTCATACATTTTTGTAAAAATCGCCACCTCTTATATATATTAATTTAATTTATATTGATCCACAAAATAAGAGTTTGTATTAAGAAGAATAAGATTTTTTTATACGTCTAAGATCTTTTTATACGTCTCCTTAACTGATGTTAAATCAATAGCAATATGTATAGTTTTTTAGCATCTTGTGATTTTCCTTAAGTCAAAGGTGTATAGTTAGATTTGTATCAAATAAAGTTCCAGTTGGTCTTTCCTAAAATTCATATCGATTGAAATACGTTACATTTTCCTTGAATATTTGAAGATCTTTTTGCATTCAATATTCCATATTATAGACCAGTTAAAACTACAGATTTTTAGAATTCTGTGTAGTTGGTGCCAATAATGTTATTTTTTGCGGAAGTCGGAAGAGAAGACAACAGATAATATAAGACTTTCCGTTTTTTCACACTATAACCAATATGACAACCGTACTTACTGTACGCATTACTTTAATTAAGAACAATATGTTATTTTTAATAAACCATATGCTATATAACATGCCTAATATCAAACTTTTCATTAAAATACCCCTATAGGTTAGTCCTATTAACCAAGTTTGTAGATATAATAATCGATTCTCATAGTTTTAAGTTTTCATTAGACTTACCAGCATAATCCAGGTTTCTTATTCCTAATTACTTCCTAATTACTTCAGGCAGGGTATTAATTATATTTTAATTATTACTTTATAAAGCACAAATCATAGATTTTCCTTAAGAAAAAGCCCCATTGTTTTTGTGGTTTATGTGATTCGAATATAAGAGCTGCTGCAATCAGTTAACTTCTGAATTGCTGCTGAGGATCAGCGCTCCGACTTGTCTTAAATGTACATCAGCCCAGTGCTGCGCTTTCATATATCAGCCGAAATTCAGAGGTATAAATCCAAACGTAATTTTGAAGTCAAGCCTTCATGGACGAAGTGGGAGATGATGATTTGTAACAAAACTCCTCAACATTATCTAAACTTGTCTTTACACAAGACTTTAGAATTTCTCTTAAAACGATGCTTCTACGTAAAGCTCATTATATAATTGAAGATTATTTGAGTGATATGCTATCTCACTGCAGTCAGCTACGCTCCAAAGTTACTTGACAAGCGATCAAATTGTAAAAAATAACTAAAAATAAAATTAGCCGCCGAGGTACTTTCAGTGGTAGCTTCTTGAAAAACATGTGACGACTGAAAAGTACTGAAAACAATCTACCTGAATAAAGAATATTTTTATAGAGTTTTGAGTTTGATGTAAAACTCTAATAGAGCTGAAGCAGCGGCTTCTTGAATATATTATCATCAGGCTCTTATAATTTTTAAATATCATATCTGATTCAATTTTTTTCATCGTAATAATAGGATAGAATTATTGCGAGTATTAAAAAAAAACATTTCTTTCAGGGGCTTTTCGCTTTCCACATGGAAACTGGAGTTGGATACAAATTTGTAGGAAAGTATTTTGAAGAAGGTGAGAAGTGTGGTCTTAGAGAAATACAGTATTTGCGCGTTATCGATCCATGGCTTGCTGTAAGAAAAAATACTCCTTTTAAGGAAATGTTTAAAATCGGGTTAATATTTAAAATATAGTATTTACAGGATATAAATTTTTTTAAAGCATATTTAATGATAAATATTTAATAAAAAAAACTACAAGTAATTTATTAATAATAAAACATTTAAACACATAAAATAACATTGATAAATAACGGGGAAAACTAATAAAATTAATTGTAATTACGACTTAATTATGAGCGTAGCTTAATTACAACCTTCATATTTTATCTGTTACCGATCGCGCTTGACCTGTAATGTAGTTTCCGTAAAGCACTAATAATTAACAATTAGATTAAACATTGTGCTCATTTTAAGCCCTTTATACGTGACAACTTTATCTGGTTTAAATGGTTCATCGTAATTGTCACGTGGTAATATATACAATGTAAGATAAGGAGTCGTTAATCTAGAAAATTGAATTAATTACGTTGTAATAATAAATAAGTTACAACGGAAAAAATTTATAATAATTAATTATACATTACAAGCTGTGATAGCCTAGCGGTGAGATCGTGCGACTCTCTAGAGACGACATAGGTTCAAACCCGGGCAGGCACCCATGAGTTTTTCTATTAAAACTTATGTGTCTAATTGATAATTGCAATTTATCACACGCTTTTCGGTGAAGGTAAACATCGTGAGGAAACCTGCATATCTCTAGAGAATTCTAGGGATATGTGTAACCTACCAATCCGCATTGGAGCAGCGTGGTAGGTCTTAGCTCCAATCCTTCTCTCCAAAAACGGAGAGAGGAGGCCTTAGCCCAGCAGTGGGCATAGTAACAGGCTGTTACTTTACTTTTTTTACTTTACTTTAATTATACATTTAAAAAATACAGCTCAATTTTTAAACTTTAATTGAAAAATAAAAAATTACGACATTTTCCATGTTGTATTTTAATAATAAATATTTTACAATATTTAGGACAAAACGACTCCAAGAACATGGGCTGCAGCAGCGGGAGAATCATTTATTGTACGAAAAACGCCCTAAATGTTCGGGAAGACAGGCCAATTTCGTTTCCGTCAGTATGGTTGACTGCTATCCAGCACTGTTGATAATTTCTTATGGAGCTTTAATAGCTGTGATCATAACCATAATGGAGATTATATATCATAGACGACAACAAATAGTGAGGAAAATATGAAACTGTAGGTCGGTATGGATAAATTTTAATAAGTGAATTTGAAGAACAATCCCGAAAGATACACAAATTCCAAAGAATTTTAAATAATTCTTTTAGGTGACAATAGCTTTAATAGGTTTGAAATTACTTGTGGCTGAAATGGAAAGTTTGCCAAAAAAGCCATTTAAAACTTAAATCAATTTTAGATTACGTCTTAGGTTTAATAGAACGCGACTGCATTTGGAAAATAAAAAAAATATTAAGATTCACATTATGCTCTATCTTTTGCGTTATTAATAGATAGTCTGAGATTTACTCATGTTTACACTTTGAGCGGTGCATATGCGTTTTCATATGTTGGTCATACTATTACATACATACATACTACATTCTTTCATACAAAATAAATAATGATTTATGACTTTCTGCATTTGATACACCGTAGAGGGGCGCTATCAGTCCAAAAATTTAAAGTTATTCGTCACAATGACTTAGCTTGACGGAATCGATACAAGCTTCAACTGTTGTTTATTTAAAAAAAAGACGTGTATAAACGTTGTGTGAATTAGCGTTAATAAAATTTAACGTGTGATAACATTTGACCGCCTAAAGTATTTATATGCGAAACGTACGTCATCTATATCTCGTATTGTGAGTAAAAATGTATTACCTCCATCTTATTTATAAATTAAAACAGGAAAAACCGAAATACATTATAGTGGAGGTAAAATTTATTTGTACAAGTTATAAAAAATAGTATCTTGTTGCATAAAGTATTGTCACTAAGGTTATTGTTGTATCTTACATCTGTCATATATCCAGTTCTTTCCAGCGGCAAAACACAATATACCATGGAAAGCCTTTTCAGAAACATGTCTCCAAGGACTTTGACGAAACATCTTGGAACATTAATGGATCCGGACGACGACTAATTTCACTTATTAATCATGGAATCTTCAATTTAACGCATAAAGTGGCCTATTCAAAAAATTATAGTTTAATCAATTCACGCTGTTGGCTCAGCAATTATTGCCAATATAAATTTATATGTTTGTAGAAAATTAATTGCTGTTAAGAGCCTAACGTAGTGAAGTATCAACGGCAGCTACATATTTTCATCGCAGAGCAAGCTTCGTGTGACGTCTAATATATTGCTTTTTTCGTAGGAAACAAACGTAATAAAAAGAAATAACTATAAAAATATCATCATTTTGCTCCCCATAACGGAAATTTCACTTTAAACAGTGTATTTTTTAATAGTGAGCTATAGCATAGACTATAATAAACTATTCCTTAAAAGTTAGTCATTGGATAACAGACGATATATCCATATTTACGAATATTATAAATGAGGAAATTGCTTTGTTTGTCCTTTCACGACGAAAGAAGCGAGAGTATAATATTATAGTTTTGTTCTGGAGACAGTTGATGGATAGGAAGGAGATTGGGTGTTTTAAAGGTTTTATTTAACTTGACTCGTATGTACGTTTGTATGTGAAAGTGAAATCTTGCAAGTTAAATTTGATACACACCGATTGTGTGTCACCGAATTTAATACACTAGCCGATTGGGCTAAAATTTGACATATTTGTCCAGTCCTGATGACAATGCATGTTTATGATAAGAATGGCCTGATGCTGCTGCTAGGATTGGCTCCAGACGACAGAGCTCCTCAATGGTTAACAGTAGGTACATAAAATGTTAGTTAAAAGCTTTTTTAACGTGACTTGTTAACCTTAGTTGGGGAAAACTAATTCACAGGCAGCAGCTACTATAATACATAATTTCTCTTGTTTAAAGTAATTGTTAAAAATGTTCCACACGATTAGTTAATGTACACTGTGTGCAAAATAAATACCATTAAGTAAAATAAACAATCACTACATTCAAGTCGTTGTTCTAATCACCCAATAATAGGTAGTTTTCAATTATACTACAGTTCTTATCAAATGTAACTATTTAAATGGTTACACTAGATAAGTAGAGTAATCTTTGAAATATGTAGATCGGATAGGCAGTCTGTTAAAAGGAAGCATGGTATATAATATGATCCGCCGTGTGGTATCCGGCTGAATAGAATAGACCACCCTCATTTCTTACCCAACAGGCCTACCATGAACTCTTATTGCAACTCAATTGAAGACATCAACTAAATTGTATCGCTTTTTCATAAAATGATGTCTTAGAGACGCACACTTTAAGTCGGTGCCGAATGAGCGTTCGGAATGCGCCGTAAAACATTTGAGTGAAGGAGACAGAGTTATGTATAGTTTATATAACGTTATCCTTTTCAAACATTACGGTCCCAATGCAATCCACACTTCATGGTACAAAAAGAAAGCGGTTGCGGTTAGGTACTGACTTTGAATTAAATCGTTTTCTAAAAATTCATGGTAAGCACGCTGGTGTCGTGAAATGCGACTAAGGTACTCGTAAGTTTACGTCAGGCAGGCGGCCGGTCGTAAACTATCTAGCCAAATCTTATAACAACATGTTTAAAACATGTTGTGTTATTCCACACTTAGAGTGGGATAAGGGCAGAAATGATGGTAAATACTATAAGACGGGTTAATATGATGGTTATGCAAGAATGGAGTGCCAGTTTGTAGCAAAGTTTCGTTCTTCAAGTCTGTCATATGATAACGCATAGGTTGGGGAGCGGCCACCTGAGGTGAGTCGTGTAAATAAGAGTTACATGACGATGGAATGACTACTCTTAATTACCTAAAACTAAATCGCGTCTACCTCTCGGGCTGCCTGAGTAAGTCGCTTCCTTTCAGAAGTGCAAACTTGAATATTAACGTTGTACATTTCGGAATGGTTAGGGAATAATTTTGCATGAAGTGCTTTAATTATCTGTATAAAATTACTATCATTTAAGGGGTAAAATACAATATTCATATATTGCGCCATCCATTATTTCACGCGAGCGCCTTGCGCCTCCCAAATAAAACAGTAGAAAGAGAGGATGATACTTCCTCTGCTATGCTGCGCCGACGGTCTACTCTCCCTCCGTCTTGCGAATTTTCGATCAGATTCATTCATTCAACATTCGTTACCAACACCAAAAAGGTCACAACGCCTCTTAAGGAGTTTCCACTTCAAAATAGAACAGTAATTGAATTTGAAAATATTGCAAGCAATTTGCATTTACTCGTTAAAAGTAATCATTTATATGTTTCTTAACAGACTACTCTTACGCTTTGTATTTTGTCTTGCCCAACAATCAAACGATTAGCAATAATTACGTAAAGACAAAGACCGCCTATATGATTAGTGAGCGGATAGATAACAAACCAATACTTACTAGGAAAAGCTGTAATTAGACAAATGAATTGTTAATAAAGATACGGGCTTAAATATCCTGTGTTCTTAACAACAACGTCATTGTAACGCACTAAAGTGTTGCAACGCGTTTAGTAAAATGATTAATATTTGTATAATTTTGATGTTGATAACCGGTTCTTTGAATGGTCAAAATTTAGATAACGATATTACAATGGTAACTGATATTGTTAATTCTTATGATAGACCAACTACGGTCCTTGTTTATGACTGTTGGAAAACATGTAAGAAAACATCGAATTCATTATTTAAATGTGAACTATTATTTATGTTTGACTGGCACGTTGGAGTAGCGACCAGCGACCTTGGCTTGAGTTCCGCATGTAGCGGGTTCGATTCCCGCTGAAGGTCAAAATTTTCTATAAACAATTTGTTGATTCTTCGAGTCTGGGTGTATATATCATCATCCTCCTGCCCTTATCCCACTTTAAGTGGGGTCAGCACCACATGTTACAAACATACTGTCACATGATTTGACTACGTATTTTACGATCGGCCGCCTGTCTGACGGCAACTTACCTTAGTCGTATTTTACGACCCCTCGGTAAGAAAGAGTGTGGTCTATTCTACTCAGCCGGATACCACACTGCGGTCTGGGTGTATATATGTATTTAAGTATTTATCTAAAATTATATATATGTATATATTTACCAGTTTTCCACACATAACACAAGTATTAAGTTACTTTAAGGATGGAAGACCGTGTTTATAATTATCCCATATATATATTTTTTATTAAAAACGTTATATAAATACTTTGAAACATATACTCAGTACATACATAACCATGTTCGTTTTAAGCATTTTTTTCAGTCTATCTCCGAAAACTTGTAATTGGCCTTATTTCATACTTTATTTTAGAAACTATTTTGATGTATTAACTATAATTTTTCCTTAAAAAAAATACGACATACCATAGAGTTTTTATTACCAAACTTGACATTTACTAATTTACGGGTAATAATGGATAGTACTTGAAATCGTTGTTTAAAACTGTCTTTGCACTTTTATTAAATGACAGCGTTGTCAACATCTGTTTCGAACCTTTTTAACCTATTTCGAAAATAAAAACCTTCGAATAAAAATAAAGATGAATATAATTTTCCTTAAACAGACTCGTTCAATTTGAATAACATTTTATGATATTTAAAGATTTTAAAAATGATTAATGTTGTGTAGGTAATTATTATACCTTAACGTAGTTAGGTAGCGGACGCTATTGGGGCAAGCACCGAGAGGTAGCAAATATAAATTTTCCCTAACCTAAATATAATTACTTTAACCACTCAAATTATAGTTGGAAGACTTTATTTTTTTACCGCAACGACTCACCATTATACCGAAGATAACAGTGACCCCTATATTTATTATAAATATAGGGTCACGAGTTCAAGCCCCGGGCAGGCACCAATGAGTGTTTTTGTTAAAACTTATGTGTCTAATTGATAATTGCAATTTATCACACGCTTTTCGGTGAAGGAAAACATCGTGAGGAAACCTGCAAATTTTAAGAGAATTCTGGAGATATGTGTAACCGACCAACCCGCATTGAAGCAGGTGGTGGGTAGCTCCAACCCTGTCCAGAAACATAGACAGGAGGCCTATGCTCAGCAGTGGGATTACTTAACTCTTTTTAAATTATAAATATAATTAATTTTTTGAATTTATAAATTCTTAATTTTCTTCAATATTTTGGCCACAAATAATCCGCTGAAAGAGTAGTTTAAGTGTTAGTCAAATTTATAGGAAGCTTTTCCCCTTGAAAGAAAGAAGACTTTCCTCATAAAGTTACCCCTTGTTCAAATATTCATATTGGTTTTCCTGCCCCGCTAAACCTGCGTCACCGTTTATCGAACTGTACTATTGTCACCTCTCCCTTATTTCATATTTGTTGATGATAAAATACAGGTAACCCTCTTATAACACTGATCAGCTATAACATGATAAGAAAACTATAAATCCTTTTTTTCTAAGAACCTAAGTACCGTATTAAAAAAGCGCTCCCTGTAATCATCAATATAATATTGTACTTTGATATATCACAACGTCGCATGTCATATCTTCTAGCGTATTATATTATATTGTATAATAAGATATATATAATGTAATGGATATACATAAGGTATTTCCTCTTGGATAAATGTTTGATAAACTATTCTCATTAATACTATTTAAGTACAACTTTTTTATCTTTAAAGCAAAAAAGATGAAACTCGTTACAAAATTGTCTGATACGTCGCTTAACACAATTCAATTCATCCAAAATATAGACATGATAGATAACATATACGAGAAAAAAGACCTGCTTATAGTAGTCGATTTGAACTGTCCAAGTTCTGGGACCTTATTAAAATCGGTAAGCATAGTTTAAATATTTGGATACAGGATCCTTATACATTTAAAGTTTGTGCCTACGTGACATTTTATTGAAAAAAATATTTGAAAAAAGTTACTGCCATTTATACTATAAACAATTGTTTCCCTACCACAAAGAAACTTTAACAATATATTTGATGTCGACGAAGATACCACTTTAATTATTAAGTAGAAGTATTCTAAAAGTGAATCAATTAATTTCATATTTTTTCATAATGTGTGTATCAAATATATTTTTACATAATATGCGTTATATTTTTTTTTTCATAATATTTTTTGATTAGGGTCATGATTTAAATAAATTTGGCAAACCCTATCGGTGGTTGATAATAGACAAAATCACCGATAGTAAAAAGGTCCCAAGTGAATTGAATGAACTCAATATATTACTTGATTCAGAAGTAATGTTATCTCAAAGGGATGGAACCAATTTTACATTGATTTTACGTAAGTATAAAAAATTAATATAGAATATTTGTTATCCTATGTAAATATAATTTTTTTGTACCATTCGATCGCCACAATTTTACACTTCTACAACCCTTTGTTGTATTGTTGTACCATATTATTATTATAAATTACTACGATAAAATGTTTGCGAGCTACGTACTATATCTTTAAAAAAAATCATGATCGTTCACCCGTTGCGTGTCAAAGTTAAGTCGCCAAGTTTTGTCATTATTTCTTTACATGACATTATAGTTATTTCTTTATGCCAGTTTATACAAATATCTACAACTACAAAATATTTAGAACAACGAATACAAAAAATGTTATTCTATAAAATATAAATATGAAAAAAAAAACCGGCGTATTTTATGATCGAAATTATTGTCGCGGAATCAACATACTAGTACACGTAAATAGGCGACGTGGCAATTTTACTTTTTTCTGTTGTTCTGTTAAACAAAAAAAAAAAAAAATTACCAGACATTCATCATCATCATCATCATCATCAGCAACCCGTCTCTGTCCACTGTTGGACATAGGTCTCTCCTATGGCACGCCACTGAGCTCGGTCTTCAGCTCTTCGTTTCCAACCGCTGCCAGCCACTCTGCGGATATCATCACTCCACCTAGTCGGAGGACGTCCTACACTACGTTTGCCGAGGCGCGGTCTCCACTCCAGAACACGTCTACCCCAACGGTTGTCGGTTCTGCGACAAATGTGGCCGGCCCACTGCCACTTCAGCTTGCTAATCCTTTGGGCTACGTCGGTTACTTTGGTTCTCTGTCGGATCACTTCGTTTCGGATACGATCCTTCAGAGAAACTCCGAGCATAGCCCTCTCCATAGCTCGCTGGGCTACCTTAAATTGGTGGACCAGTCGCATTGTCAGTGTCCACGTCTCGGCTCCGTATGTCATTACAGGTAGGACGCACTCATTAAAGACTTTAGTCTTGAGACATTGTGGTATCGGTGATGAAAAGACTCGATGAAGTTTCCTATATGCCGACCAGCCAAGCTGTATTCTCCTGCGGGCTTCCTTCTCAAAGTTGTTTCTACCTAGCTGTAGAACTTGTCCAAGGTAGACATATTCTTGAACAACATCGAGAGGAACTCCATGTACGGCAATCGGTTCCGGAATGACATGTTCATTGAACATTACTTTGGTTTTATCCAAGTTCATCCGGAGACCGATGCGAGCAGAAGACTCAGCCAGACTGGTCAGCATATATTGCAAATCCTGTACGGTTTCCGCCATGATGACGATATCATCTGCAAACCTAAGGTGTGACAGGTACTCGCCATTTACGTTTATGCCCAGTCCTTTCCAGTGCAGCGTTTTGAACATATCCTCCAAAGCATTTGTGAACAATTTGGGGGAAATTACGTCCCCTTGTCTCACTCCTCGATGCAGGTGGATAGGTCCAGACTGCTGATTCTGGACTTGGATTGTCATAGTTGCGGCGTCATACAGACCTCTCAGCACTTCGATGTATCGCCAATCAATTTGGCACCGTTGCAAGGATTCCAGAACAGACCAGGTTTCAATAGAGTCAAAGGCTTTCTCGTAGTCAACGAATGCTAAACACAGGGGCTGATTATACTCGTGAGTCTTCTGTATAATCTGCCGTACTGTGAAAATATGGTCTACGGTGCCGTATCCTCCTCGAAACCCGGCCTGTTCCGGGGGCTGGAAATCATCGAGTCTCCGCGCGAGACGATTCGTGATTACTCTGGAAAACAACTTATAGATATGGCTCAAGAGAGAAATAGGTCGGTAGTTCTTCAAGAGAGTTTTGTCTCCTTTTTTGAAGAACAACACGACAACACTCTCGCTCCATGCCTTAGGAGTTCTCCCCGAAAAGAGGGTGGAATTAAATATGCGCCGGAGCCGCTCGAGTATCGGTTTTCCACCTGCTTTTAGCAACTCGGTCGTAATTCCGTCCTCCCCGGGGGCTTTTCCATTCCTAAGCTGTTCCAGAGCTAGCACGATTTCGTCTTGGCTGAGTTCTGGCAACTCCTCTGTGAAGTGGCGGGTTAGAGTGGCTCTATTATCCTTGGGATCGGGTGGAGGACGAGAAGCTTCGGATGTGTATAGCTTCCCGTAGAAGTCCTGAACTTCCGCAAGAATTTCTGCTTTAGAAGTGACGACTCTTCCCTTATCTGTGGTCAACTTTGTCAGATTACTATGGCCAAGTTGTTGGAAAAAGACTTTCGACCCCCGATTTTGCTCAATTGCTTCTTTAATTTTATTTGCGTTGTAGCTTCGGAGGTCGCGTCTTATAAGCCTAGAAATTTTCCTGTTCAAATCTGACGATGACACTGCAAGATTTTCTCGTCGCTTCTGCATTAACTGTAAGGTCTCTTGCGAAAGTTTAGACTCCTTGACGGTACTTCGCCCCTGATAGAACTTCGTCCCCTCGTTCCGTAGGATTTCCACTACTTGGTCGAGTTCTAGGTCAATGTTAGCGTCAGTTGTGGTTTCCAAGGCAGCGAACCGGTTCTCCAGTTTTAACCGGAACGTTTCAGACTCAGCCAGGGTTTGAAGCAGATTTGGCCGGAGTGTAGACTTCATAAGACGGGCGCGTTCGAGTTTGCTGTTGATATTTAGAGTGCCTCGTACGAGTCGGTGATCACTTCCAGTGTTAAACCTAGTGATCACGGAGACGTCTCTAAAGATACGCTTCTTGTCGGTCATTATGAAGTCTATCTCATTTTTTGTCATAGCGTCGGGGCTTTGCCACGTCCACTTCCGTTGAGGTTGTTTCTTAAAGAAAGTGTTCATACAGAACAGCCCCTCTTTCTCCAGGAAGTCGACAAGCATTTGCCCCCTATGATTTCTGCTTCCGAAACCGTGTGGTCCTACTACCGATTCACCGCTAATATGTACTCCCACTTTTGCGTTGAAGTCTCCCATGACAACGTTGAAGTGTGCCTTTTGGGTGGTGTGTAAAGCCTTGGAAATATCTTCATACATTTCCTCTACTTCATCATCCGAGTGTGACGAGGTCGGTGCGTACACTTGGATAACCTTGAGGTTATACCTCTTAGTTAGTCTGATCACAAGGTACGCTACCCTTGTCGACACACTCGAGATTTCCAGGACGTTGTCAGTGAGAGCCTTATGAACCAAGAACCCGACGCCACCTTGGGACTGTTTGTCACCCTCCCTGAAGTACATAAGATGACCTGATTCCAAGATAACGGTATCCTCCCCCTCTCTTCGGATTTCCGATAACCCCAGAATATGCCATCTTATGTTCTTCAGCTCCTCTGTGAGCTGCACCAGATTTTCGTCGAGCCGTAGCGTGCGTCCGTTGTACGTAGCCATAGTCAGTTGGTGTTGGCGGCCTACCATCACCCGGGGATTCTTCGCACCCCCTGCCCCGCCGTTACCATGACCGCCGCCGTGGCCAGGAATAGCGGGGCGACCGGGAACTAGGGGCCATTGTTTTGTTGTGTGTGCCATTTGAGGATTTGCCCATAATCACCACGCTGGGCAGACGTGTTGGTGATCGCAGGGCGTAGTTTATCGCACCGGTAACGCTGCTGCCCGTTACCAGTCTGTGGTATTTAACTACGCCTAAGTAGAATGGTTATACCGCCATTAATCGGTCGCCAGAGCCTCGTTGGTTTATCTGCAGGGTGCACCACGAGCAGGTGAGGTTGGCAATTGGAGAGACTGAATGGGACGAGCCTCCCCCTTACACCCCAGACATTATTGTATTTTTTTCGTATTGATTGTTTAAACTCGTATGGCCCCTCAAAGATGAACTAGTGGCACTGGGAAAGATTAAATTGTAGGATAAATTACTAATTTGATGTCAGTAGAAGTACTATAGTCAGGGCTTCTACTGACTATAGTACTTCTGGTTAACGTGCTCTCCTCGAGGATCACGAGTCGGGTAGATTTTAATTAGTCATAAGATAGGGATATTTTTTTCTTAATATATCAGAAATATATTGTATTAGTTAAAAAAATATATATCACGATTTTTGGCTATAATTTGTTTTTTTTTCAATGAGAACATTTCCGGCATGCACCGCTTATAAAAAGACTTAATGTTATAATGAAAATTGGCTATTATGATTTGATAAAATGTAATAAGTACAAGCCAATTTCCTAATCAAATTTTTAAGGAAATGCGCGTTTCTAAATTACTAAAGACATTTTAATTTTTTTAGTTTACAAATTACAATCACATTCAAAAACCTGGAATTTGGAATCCTTTGGTATATGGACGTCACGCGGTTTGTTTAAAACAAAACATATGCAGATCTCGCTACCTATAAGGCGAAAAAATTTAAATAAGCTTCCAATAGGAGTATCAGTGGTCATAAGTTCAGAAACGACCAAGATAGATTTGCTGACTCTTCAGCTTACGTAAGTAAATGATCAAATACGCAAAACATTCTTACTTTCTTGGGATACTTGTCGATTAAGTTCTATTGTGCCTTCTTCTCGATTGTCACGTGCCTGTAGTATACAAAAGCAGCAGTGTACAGTGAGCGACAACAATTCTAGGGATACATATGGGCTCTGCACTTCGCTTACTAGTTTTATAAATATATATATCCCTTTATTAGATTTCCCTTCGATAATTTGTTTACCTATGTCATAGTCAAAATGGTACAAATAGAAATGAAGTAACCGAAGAACTTCGAATGGAGGTCAGCTAGTATAAAGTTAAAGTATCACGTGTGACTTTTTCGGATTTTTAATTTTCATGGCATAAATTTAACTTATATATTTGTCAGAAGTTATGATGAAACTATTTTGCTTTAATCTGTGTATATTAAAAAAGTGTATGTAATGTGTTATTTCTGTCGTGGAGCCTATCCTCCTGATGATGTTTCGGTTACGGGTAGAAATGATCGTAGATATATGTCGTAATGAATGTGTGTAGTGCATGTGTGGTTTGTTGTTATTGGCGTTTTGTAATACCTGCGTGAATAAGGTATGTGCACGTTATGCGCTTCCTACACTGAGCATTACATAGGTTTTTTTAACAAACGCGGATTATATGGAATTCCGTAAAGTAACGCCAGCTTCTATAAATTATCGCATATTTTTGATGTATTTATTTAAACATAGTTATTCTTTAAAGTACAGAGTAAACAAAACTACTGTTACAACAGGTTGACATTTGAAATCCATGGGTATTGTTAAAGATTTCATGCGCGTGAGAAAGGAAGTGCCAACAAGGACCCTCTAACCACGTTATTTCAATCTGATAAATGAATGATAAATTAAAGCACCGGGGCGATGTTCCAAGAAAGACCATTGCTGGGCTAAGGCCTCCTCTCTCCGTTTTTCGAGAGAAGGATTGGAGCTAAGACCTACCACGCTGCTCCAATGCGATTGGTAGGTTACACATATTCCTAGAATTCTCTAGAGATATGCAGGTTTCCTCAAAATGTTTTCCTTCAGCGAAAAGCGTGTGATAAATTGCAATTATTAATTAGATACATAAGAAAAACTCATTGCCTGCCGGGGTTTAAGCTCATGATCATTTTCGCGCGGTCTCACCGCTTGGCTATCACAGGAAAGCATAATAATACACTCAATATGTAAAGAATCATCGTATCCGTTATAGGTACAGAGATCTACACGTAGACTTCATATCAAAAACAACTACACTCCAAGTAAATCCGCTCTTCGACTTTATGAACGCGACTCGAGTTCTTGTTTTCACCGACAACTGGGGTTACATTGTAAATGGCACGTTCAATGGAATGATCGGAGATTTGGTTCGTGGTGCTGCTGATTTGACTGGTATGAAACTTTCAATAATAGTAAATCAACAAAACCGTCGTATATCCCACAGCTATATTAAAACTTTGAATCTGTTATGCAATTGCTTTGAAGTTTTTAATCAATCTAAACTATTATTATAAATGCGAATATATGTCTGCCTGTCTGCCTGCCTTGATATAGCTCTTCAACCCTGTACAAGACATTTATAACTATATGTAACTAGTGATAAGAATTATTGTTGGAAAAGAGCAACCGCCGAGTTTCTTGCTGGTTCTTCTCGGTAGGAACAGCTTTCCGAACCAGCAGTAGATATTGACGATTCAAAAGCACTTGTTTACAAGTTTACTTGAATAAAGAATATTTTGAATTTGAATTTGAATTTGTCTGTGTATTAGCCTTTATTATCTAATGGCTATATCAATATTCCGACACAATTTAATTTGACACAATTAAAGCTTATACACCGAGGTAAATTATAAAATAAAAGCATCCTGCTTTGCTTTCGGCAACAGAAAAAGAAACACATGGCAATGTTGAGGGTACTTAATTGCTTAAGTTGGCATGAAAGATGTCGCTGATACTACTAGTTAAAAATATAACGTTTGTATAAACTTTGTCAATGAGCCTTCAGAGATGTCAATGAACCTTCAGAGATGCCCGTTTTTGAATTCGCCTTTTAAAGGACATCAATAGTCCGAAAATGCATACAATACATACAGCTTTATCGTTTACGCATTACAAGATTTTATTATAACAAATGACGAGAAAACAACATGTTTGATTTTGCGAACCAAAGCAATACAAAGCAAGAACCGGCTTTGAAATAACGATTTGAAATCGCTTTAGGAATAAATAATAATTAATATATTTTAATTAATTCAAACAATGACTATTATCTATATTGTATCATTTTTCAACATTAATCTATGTATATGTATAGTGTTTCGTTATGTTTCTTTTTCTTCCTTCCTTTTTTCATTATCCATATTTCACTTCTTGTCATACTCTTTCTGTTACTCAAAGGTTGGCTGGTAGAGATCCCTTTTAGGGATAAGTCCGCCTTTGTACATGTGGTATTTTTTTTCTTTCTTATTTTTCTATTTTTATGTTTGTACAATAAAGAAATAAATAATAATAATAATAAGAAAATATATAGGACACTTACACACACGGTCGTCCGACCCGAAAGTAAGTAAATGAATACTTGTGTTTTGGGTGACAGACAACTGATAGATATACTACATATATAATTTTAAATACATACTTAAATACAAATATACACCCAGGCTCGAAGAACCACCAAATTGTTTATAAAAAAATGTTGGCTTCGGCGGGAATCGAACCCGCGACCCGCAGAGCTGAAGGCACGGTCAGGATTCAATCATTTAGAATCATCCATTGTTTGTTTTATTGCAATTCGATTAAGGCCAATTAACTCTTTTATAAAAAATACGCACGTTTTATAGATAGTGGTGTGAGAGTTGGGTAGACAAGTCATTAGCTAATAGTTTCTGTCCGCAGTACTGTACAACCTAGGCATTCGAAGGAAATAGAGTATGAATTTGAATACCTGAAAAAGTTTCTCCAGGTTGTGGATTCCATTCAAATCATATCGTAGTCACGCTTAAACCAGTCGTAGATAATTTATCAAATAACAGTAATTGCAGCTGTTCGGAGCACATGGTATTGCCTCGTGCTTATTTTAAATTGAAGCGGTTTTTTGTGATACCAGTTAAGGTCTATTAATATGTTATCCAAAAAACTTTACGACCATTATTTGCATATGAAAAACAAATTTAAATATCTTTAAAAAAACGATTTTATAGTTTGATAGATGTCATATATTATATTAGTTATATAATATAGAATGAATATAATATTATATAAATATAATCATAATATTATATGCATATTTTATAGTAAACGAAAAAAATTAAAAACATTTTTAACATTAAACATTTTATTAATCCTAAAGTTTTTTTGAACAATATCCCCCGCAGAAACTGGTTGTTGTTTTTGGGATAAACTCCAAAAATTACTGAACGGATTCTTTGAGATTAATTAGTAGGATGGAGAATTCATCAGGAAGCATATGATAATAAATATCAACTAAGTATATAATTTTTTTATAAAAAAATTATATACTTGTTTTTCGACCTGTGATTGTACAGCGGTGAGACGGTGCGACTCTTTGGAGACAACCATAGGTTCAAGCCCCGGGGAGGCCAATGAGTTTTTTTTATTAAACCTTATGTGTCTAATTGATAATTGCAGTTTATCACACGGATGTTTTACATCGCGGTGAAAGAAAACATTGCGAGGAAACCTGCATATCTCTAGAGAATTTTAGAGATATGTATAACCACAATCCCAGTCCGCATTGGAGCAGCGTGAAAGGTCTTAGCTCAAATCCTTCTCTCCAAAAAGAATGAGAGGAAGCCTATGTCCAGATATGATAGTAACAGACCGTTACTTTATTTTTTTTATAAGTATATAATTTTTATAGAAAATGCATATATATGTATTATTCCTCGGAATATGTACTTGCTAACTCTCATTGATCAGCCTCGCGTGACCTAACAATTCTTCTACGGCTTCTACAAATTCAATACCAGCTGATAACTATTTTATTGTATATTTTCTCTCTTCACAGGTACGGTAATATTCATAACAAAGCCAAGACTAAGTGTTCTCGAATACCTATCATACCCATCACCCGCGACTGTCATGTTTGTTTTTCGACAGCCGTCTTTGTCTTACCAGAATAACTTGTTCGTTTTACCATTCAAGCCAAAAGTTTGGCTTTGTTTGTCCGTAGTTATTATGTTAATGATGTTCATTATTTTTGTGAATGCGCAATGGGAAAGTGTTAAACTGGAAAACTACGATGCTGTAAGTAGTGCGAGTATATGTATATTTTTTAAAGAATAAAATTGAACGTACTAGAAAGTTAAACGCAGCGTCGGTACACCCGATGGACAGATGACCTCTGACATCTCTGAAAGGTCGCGGGGAGCTGCTAGATTCAAGCGGCACAGGGTCGTGTTTGATAGAGGTCATGAGGAATGGATATTCAGCAGTGGATGTCTATAGGTTGAGAAAAGAGAGAAAATTAAAAATACCAAAAAAAAATACTGTAAAGACTTTTTTACTACAATCATATGGTAGTTTCGAAATATGATAGAAATATTGCTATAAAATAAGCGTACTTAAACATTATACGTATGTTATACGGTATATCTCTATCATATATGTATGGACATCTTAATCAAGTCAAGTCATATAAATAGATAAATATATGGAACAAATATACATACAGCTGTCCGTCCTCAATGTTATAACTTAATACTTGTTTTATGGGAGACTTAAACTGGTAAATACATATAAACGTATATACCTAAATACATAAATACATCCAGACTCGAATGTTGATTCTCGGCGGGAATCGAACCTGCGACCCATAGAGCTGAAGGCAGGGTCACAGCCAACTGTGCCAATGGAACCTGACCAGACCTTTTTTATATCAAGATGTGGATTTTCCATCTTGGGTTGACTTAAGTACCCAGCCCACAAGCGATGAGAGCATATTTAATTGGCGCTTGGAGGATGTAATATATTTATTACGAGGCTTAGTGATGAAAGAAGAGGACGCTGTACGCATTGTCCAATAGCCGCTGAATAACTGAGTGTCTTATCTCTAAAAAAAATATTCAAAACATCAGTTTCAGCAAAAGCAATACTCTGGGACATGTCTTCCCCATGTTTCGTCAAGAAATTTGCCTAATCTTCCGAATTTGAAGCCCGTAGGCCGGTAATTAAGGAAATTCTCTTCACCGAAACACCCAACTAGTTTCTAACAGATCAGTATTAAAAACGAGCCACTTAACTCGACTTTTCTCAAAAAGACACCAAAAGGTTTATCCTAATGATAATAATTTAATTTGTCGATA
The DNA here is from genome assembly GCA_947086505.1 of Morpho deidamia. Classification (NCBI taxonomy): domain Eukaryota; kingdom Metazoa; phylum Arthropoda; class Insecta; order Lepidoptera; family Nymphalidae; genus Morpho; species Morpho deidamia. Next base: position 6,907,422 of record CAMTZC010000007.1, on the reverse strand, counting down.
ACCAAAATATCTCTCAATTTCTTCATTTGAAAATTTTAATAATTCCATTACAATAAATTGAACCCAATCCATGAAGCAAATCATTAATAATTTAAAACAAAAAAACATTTTTGCAGATAGATAGAACTTCTTTAACACCCAGTTTTGGTGAAATTGCCATGATGATAATTGGGGCGGTCACTCAACAAGGAAGCTTTACTGAACTGAAAGGTAAAATTGGTAATGATTAGTATAAACTAATCAGTAAGATAAATAGATAGATATAAATCTATCTATTTATCTTTTTTTTATTTCTGGACTTGAATCTAGAGTCAATATTAAATAATATCAGTACTTCACTTGTATACTGACTTACTGAAATCATTCGAAAATTTACTATACCACCCAGGTTGAGAATAAAACTTTTCCCTTAATTTTTAATAACGAAATAAGAATCTGCTACCAAAAGTGAACAAAAAAGATAGAGAGGCTAAACTTTTATTTAATGCAACTCAGTTAACTTTACCCTTAATATTGAAATTCATTTTTTTTTCACGAAATTAGAACGAATTAGTCTTATTTTAATGAAGTACATGTTTTCTGAAGCGACGGTACACCTAGTTATATTTATATTTTGGGGCTCACTTTGGATGATAAACTCCAATGGGGCACCCATATATCTGTCCTCGCAGGAAGACTTAGTTCCGCCGCTTACGCTGTTAGAAAAATTAGACATTTAACCGATGTTGAAACAGCGCGACTTGTTTATTTTGCTTATTTACACAGCATTATGTCATATGGAATAATGCTGTGGGGTAAAGCGGCCGATATAGAAAAGATGCGACTCAGCAGAGTTAGCTTGTTTTTCTCGCTTTTGGTTGGTCTCGCTATTCGCTTCTATAATAAAATTCCTCAATCCATTCTAGACCAGTGTACAGAAAGATTCCAATCAAGTGTAAAAATTCTTATACGTAAAGCATATTACAAAATTGAAGATTATTTGGTTGATAAGAAAGCCTGGATTTGAAAATCCTTTCAGCTTCATAAAAGACAGTGGTTTAATAATGTATAATTGAAAATATTTAAAAGATTGACCGCCGAGTTTCTTGCTGGTTCTTCTCGGTAAGAGCAACATTCCGAACCAGTTGTAGCTTCATTAATCATATTGATGCTTGACGATTCAAAAGTGAAATGCTTTATTTGAATAAAGATTATTTTGATTTTGATTTTGATTTTATAAAAATGTGCTCCTTGGTAATTTTTCTTAATATAAATAACAAATATTCAGGAACTCTGGGGCGTGTTGTGATGTTCTTCATGTTTTTATTATTCTTATTCTTGTACACATCGTATTCGGCAAATATCGTCGCCTTACTGCAGTCAAGCTCAAATGAGATAAAGACGTTAGCGGATCTACTGCATTCAAAACTGGATCTAGGTGTTGAAGACACGCCATACAACAGACATCATTTTTCGGTAAGATGTCTACTTATTCTATACTTTCTGACCAGGCGAACTTCGTACCGTTAGTAATTATAATTTTCATCAAAAAATTATGTGTTAACTTATTCGACTGCCGTTTTTGCCAACAGATTCCCTGTTGCCTCTCGAAAGATATTAATGTAATATCTTCAACAAAATCTATTTTGATGTTCTGTTCACCTTGTAGGGGTTCACCGTCCAATATCTGTCCCACTAATCGGCATTTTAGCATCAAAACTTGTTCTAGTTCCATTCTTATTCTTATTGCCATAAGGAGCTCTCACTCTGCAGAGTCCCTTTTTATACTCACAATTAAATAAAAAATGAGAAATATCGTTAAAATATATCCGTTCAACTACTTGTCATATTTATCTGTACCGGTTTTCAATAACAAATGCCTGATCTCTGCAGATTCAAAAAATACAAAAATGTACACAATATAACTGTCAATAAATTAGAATTTTAATGGGAATAAGTGAATTTATGTATTTGAGTAAAATTAAATATTTTAAATCGCTGATTTAAATGTTTTAATGAAGTATTTTGTATGTATATTGATTAAAAATACCCCACCGTAAGACGCATTGTTAGTAGATTCCATTTAGGAGAATAAATAAACTCTAATTTACACACTCACAAGAGAACTATGCTCACCAGCTGATGTCTATTCAAAATGCTTTTTCATCAGCTTCTTCTTTATCAACCGACGCGTGTCCACTTCTGGACATAGGTCTCTTCACGGGATCTCCACACCAAACGATCTTGTGCCGTTTTGATCCAGCGACTCAACATGACCTTTAAGATATCGTCTGTCCACCTCGTAGGTGGTCTATCGTCACTGCGTTTTTCGTTGCGGGGTTGCCATTCCAACACCTTAAGAACCCAACGCCCATCGGTTCTCCGCGCAATGTGTCTCGCCCATCACTACTTTAGCTTTACGACACGCTGAGCTATGTCGATGACTTTGGTTCTTCTAAGGATCTCCTCATTCCTGATTTAATCACGTAGAAATACTCCGAGCTCGCTCCATCGCCCGCTGAGTGACTCTGAGCTTTCTTATGAGGCTTATAGTCAGAAATTACGTTTTGTATGTCGCTTTTTATGAACTTTTTTTATTATTTTCAGACGGCTACCGAACCTGTCAGAAAAGCGATTTATGAAAATAAAATAGCACCACGAGGGTCAAAGCCGAATTTCATGAGCTTAGAAGATGGCGTGAAGAAGTTACAAAAGGTAGGTAGTAGTAGGTAGTGCATATGATACTATTTTATATTTTAAATAATATTGTATTATTTATATTAGGAAATCTTTAAGGGAAAGTTATGTAAAGTAAACGTAAAAAAATGAGAATAATCAATATGGGTGATTGTTTGTTGTTGACGCAGATTTTTATTTGCTCGTCCTAGATAAAAGAGTTTGCTGACTTTGCTTTTCTAGACAAAGAAATGTTACCCATTTAAAGCTACAAGAAGCATCCTAGTTCCTGGATTAAGGCTTCTGCTAATGCAGCATAGCTACTTTTAAATTCAGTAACTTCACCATTAACTTCTAATCTAAATCCGATTTCAAAGTCAATATCTGACTCAATCATCAGAAGTATTTACCATACCATAGCTAATACAATTTTAAAACATTTTTTTTAATTTTGTATATTTTCAGAAACCGTTCGCTTTTAATATGTTTGTTGGCGGTGGTTACAGAATAGTTGAAAGATATTTTTTGGAACATGAAAAATGTGGACTCCAAGAAATAGGGTATATACAAGAAAACAAACCCTGGGTAACTTGTCGGAAAGAATCCCCTTACAAGGAAATATACAAGATTGGGTATCTGTTTTCGGTATTTAGTACTCAATAGATTTTTAATTGACACTGATTTGTTTAACCGGTGAAATAATATTGAAAAGTGTTTAAAAGCGTAAAATAATATAACAATATAAAATAAATAATATAACAACAGATGTAGTAAACATTCTTCTCAACATGAAAATAATTTATAAATGAAACCGTTTGGCGGCTTTTTCATTAGCAGAGTAACTAGCTACAGCAGAAATCTTTGATTCAATTACATCATCGGAATTAGTTTAAAAAATATATTTATATATTAGAATTCTATAAATAAATATGTCTTGCTTGCTAATAGAATAATTGTTCGATAACAAACTCGAGGTTAAAATATTAATAAGTGCAGAGACAAAATAAAGAAATCAATTTTCCTATCAAAACAAAGATGTTTCGGTTTCGCACAAAGTATAAATTTATGAATTCAACACGCAAACTCACTTAACCAGTTTTCTCGAGACTCACTGTAGACATGACTTGAATAAAAATTACTTATATTGGCAACTAAAAATAAGTAGGAGAAAATATATCAGTATTGAAACCGTCGATTAAGGTATTACGCAAATAATTTAAAGAATTACAATTTGCGGAGATACCTACATAATACAAAAGTAATAACAAAATCATACTGCTATAATCCGCCAGAAAGTCAATAGAAAATATATGTATACTGCTTCATGTAGAGTGGACTATCCGGTTTCGTAGCTTTGCGACTTTGTCGTGGAGTCTATCTCCTGATGATCCTTCGGTTGCGGGGCGAAACGATTGTTGACTTTGTGATTGTGAACGTCTGTAGTGCTTGTATATTCTGGTGGCGGTGGTGGAGGTTTGTACATATGTTTTAACGAATCCTGTGTGTCAGGTATAAAAACGTAATAGCTTACGTGCACTCTACACAAAAAAAAACTTTATCGCATGCTAATGCAAAATAATTTTCTTATTACTTTGTATAACAAATAGTAAAACCTTTTATTTATCACTTTGGAACTAATTAGAGATATATCAACTTCGGGATATGATCATTGGATCCAGAAAGTTCTAATATGGGGTTTAATTGATAATATTTCATTGTACCTTTAGTTGAAATAAACAATATTTTGTAAACTTTGGCCATCACAGCTTTATACTCGTACAAGTTTATGTGGCGTGTTGGCTCTTAAGAAGTGAGTGATTCTTTACAAGGATTCTCGTGGCTAAAAAGCGGATGCATATCAATATGGTTTCTGTGTCAAACGTGCTTTTAAATCATATGCTTTATTTAAATTTACATTTTAAAATGCGTTTCATGGTAAATTACAATATCTTTAGGAAACCTGCGTTATTCTACAAATTTCCTAGGGTATGCCGATTTCTATTGGAGCACTGAGATGTGTCATAGAAGCTGTGACAGCCCATCGGTGAGCCCGTGCGGCTCTTTCGAGCTCTTTCTTTGACGTTACGTGTTCAAACCCCGGGAAAACAATCATAAGTTCATTTTAACCAATTTATGGTACGCTTTTTGATGATGGAAAACATCGTGAGGAAACCTGCAGATCTGTACAGAATTCTAACATACTAAGTCGCATTGGACCAGCCTGGCAGCTCTTAGCTCCAAACCTTCTCTCCAAAAACGGAGAGAGGAGGCTAATGCCTGTGGCTGTGCCTAGTGGGATAGTTACAGGCCGTTACTTTTACTGCGGAGGGTCTAAACTCATTTTAAAAGCAAAAATGAGGTCTTCATCTCGCTGTAGCGCAGTATAGTAATAGCGTTAGTTAGTAGTAGTTAGTTTTCACAAGTTTATTAAACATTTGCATTACAGATTGACTAGAAACCATGAGCATGGTCTTGATGATCGAGTCAATCGGTTGATATACAGAAAGAAACCATCTTGCATAGTCCACGGCGGTATTTTTGACTCAGTCAATATGACAGACTTTTATCCTGCACTGTTAATGTTGGTATATGGCACGGTACTTGCTGGAATGTTTCTGGTTTTAGAAATTTTACATTTTAAACGTACAAACGGCTAGTTTCTATTCTTCTTTGTTTCAATTTCACAATATAGATCTACCATAAGTAATAACACTTGTAAGTTCAATACGTGTAATGTTTCTTTTAAATTATGTACAAAATTAAATACAAGACAGTTTTGTCACAACTTTAAACTTAAGGCGTATGCAATTGAAATATTCATTTGATTGCATACTCCTGACACTTCAGTCTTTATTATACAATCTATACGTAGTAGTAGTATAAATAAATATAACGTATATTATGTACTATATCTTATTTGTTTAAAGTTACAGCCTGTTAATATCCCACTTCTGGGAATAGGCCTCCTCTCTCCATTTTTTTGGATTGAAAGATAGGAGCTAAGACCATCCACGCTGCCCGAATGCGGATTGGTAGGTTACACATATCCCCAGAATTCTCTAGAGATATGCAGGTTTCCTCACGATGTGGTCCTTCACCGAATAGCGTGTGATAAATTGCAAATATCAATTAGACACTTAAGTTTTAATAGAAAAACTCATTAGTGCCTGCCCGGGGTTTGAGCCTATGTTCGTCTCTAGAGAGTCGCACAGTCTCACTACTGGCCTATCACAGCTTGCCCAAACAAGCTGTGATAGCAGCTTCACTATCACAGCTTGCTTTTTGTTTAGTCGTAAGCAAAAATGTTCTTATGAATTAAGGTATTAACGAATAAAATTACACTTAGCAATTAGATATTCTAAAAATAATATAGGTGCTTTAATTCATGAAAAGGCGATCTTGATAAAAGTAATTTTTCAGGAAAACTTGTGAAGTTTGTATACCTACTTGTGTACAGACATTCAATATAGGTTATTACTCTGGAAAAAAATATTTAAGTAGTTCAGTAAGTTTTAAAGCTCTTTTAACAATTAAAACTAATATTATTGAAGGCCGCCTTATAGTCTCATTTGTTCTCTATTTCTTGGTATTTGAATTTATTTACAAACATAATTTATTATTTATAGTTAGTTACATATCGAAATAATTGCTTATTAATATAATTTATTTTATTTTATTATAGTAAATTTTTGTAGTTAAAGCTGTTTTATGAAAGATATAATGAGGATAGTTTTAATGTTGTGTGGTCTCAACGTTGCATGGTAGCCAAGCAGTCTGTAATTACGAGGGAGTTCTCACATCAGGGAGAAAATATTATTGAGCATTATCATAATTATATAACTAAATAAATTAATAAATTACACGTATACAATTAACATAGTGCGGAGAACCGATGAGCGTTGGGGTCTTAAGGTGTTGGAAGGGGGACCCCGCACCGGAAAACGCAGCGACCCTTACGAGGTGGACCGACAACCCCTAAAAAGGTCGTTTAGCCGCTGAATCCAAGCAGCACAAAATCATGTGGTGTGGAAATCCCCTAAAGAGACCTATGCCCAGCAATAGTCGCCCATAGGTTGAAGAACAAAACGAAGATATTAACAAAGTATATACATAGTATATGTAAACTTTATAGGCAAAATATATAGATATACACATTTTCATAATATATGTGTGTATTTATTTAAAACCTATCTACTATTAAATAGCTAAACAACTTTCAGCAATTGTTTTTCGAAGTGTTAAATGCTTTTAGATAGTGATAATTTTCGCACTAAAACTTTAGCCTTAGAAAAAACTATTTGACTTATTTCCAACAATGAACGCCAACTAGTTGAGAAGAAGAAGAAGTGATGTCAGCTTTCGTTGAATTAACTTCAGAGGTAGCAGCTTGTTATAATCCCACTGACAGCCACTGCCTTTTGGAGACAAGGTTTGGAGCTTAGAAATATGCATGCAGCTTGGTAGGTCCAAGCTGCTTACATATATTTTGCTGACGGCCTAGCCATGCGTTGCTGTTGCTTAGGCCGTATTTGAGCCCCCTTCGAAACAAAACGGTAATTGGAGATTAAATTGGTAAATCTAAAGATCGAAAGATAATTTTGTAACAATAGGTCCAGTCGTTTCGGAGTCTATAAGAAACACATATATACTTTCCCTCTTATATATGTATATGGATACATATCCAACAAAATTCTCTTGAAATACCTATGCATGTTTCCTTAAGATTTTCGCCGAAAAGAGCAGATATAAATTAGGGATATTAGGTATTATAGAAAACTCATTATTGGTATTTGACCGGGGTATGAAGACCTGGTAAGAATAACGTCGTCTAACTTTTTAGTTTCGAATGAATTTAATACAGATTATTAAAATTGTGAAAAAAATTCACATTATTCGCATGGTACATAAATGCGAATTTACCTTATTAATGCCGTTAGCAAGATGTCTGGCGGTAATTGCTTGGCAATCGATTGCGCCCAGATGGTAGCAGGCGCGGGGCTCTCGTTCTCGGTGAAATGGCTATTAAGATAACCGCCGGACACTGCCCCTGGACAGGACTGGCGAGCAGTCATGAGAATTTATATACGCAATTAGACTGTAAACTTTTATAATTTAATGTAATCATTAGTTCGCGTGTATGTTATAACACTATGACAGATTTTTACCCGTGAAAATGGTTGATGTTTCAAAATTATTTTATTTTTTATATTAGATTAAGTTAGCGCTGTGATAGCCCAGCGGTGAGACCGTGCGACTCTTTCGAGGGGAACACGAGTTCAAACCCGGGCAGGCACCAATGAATTTTTCTATTAAAACTCATGTGTCTAATTGACAATTGTTATTTATCACACGCTTTTCGGTGAAGAAAAATATTGTGAGGAAACCTGCATATCTCTAGAGAATTCTGGAGAAATGTGTAACCTACCAATCCGCATTGGAGCAGCGTGGTAGGTCTTAGCTCCAACCCTTCTCTGCAGAAACGGAGAGAGGAGGCCTATTCCCAGCAGTGGGATTGTAACAGGCCGCTACTTTACTTTTTTTTAAGGTTAGCGCCTGGCTGCTATCTCGCCTAATGGTAAGCGAAATATGCAGCCTAAAGTGGACCGCGCTTGCCAATGAAGTGCCTATTCACCCTTTTTTCTGAAGTTCTGTAAGTAAGATTCCAGGAGACAGATGCAGGAAGGGAATTCCATACTTTAGCCGTACGCATCAGATACGATGAGCTGAAGCGCTTTTTACTCTGTCTTTTTTGTAATACGTGGAACAATTACATACACTGTCGTCCGTTTTCAAAGTAAATAACTTAATACTTTTGTTAGGGCTGACAACTGGTGATTATATATATACATATATGCAGCTATAATGTGAAATAAATACGTAAATACAGCCAGACTCAAAGAACCAATAAATTATATTTAGAAAATGTGGTCCTTGGACGGGAGTGGAACTGCGACTCCCGGAGCTGTGCGCAGCGTAACTGTCATCTACGCCAACGGGTCAGTTATTTGAAGAGAAATATACTGATATTATATTAATTATTTGAGTATCGCTACAATACTTGTCGCTTATAAGTACATATAATTTGTTGTATTTATAACCTTTAAGTGGATTTTTATTTATATACTGTCCTATACTTTTAACAAGGCATTGAGAACTGTTTGACCCACAACGTGATTTTATGATTCGAGAGCCTGCCTTGTTTGGGTAAACAATTGGGTGATAAATATTTGAAATATCAGATTCTATTACACAATATAGAGAAACAATATATTCAAGACGGCTTCAATCTGATAAACAGATTCCAGGAAAATTTAATATCGATCAAAAATATATAGTTAAATATTCTTAGCAACTTTGTTGTAAGATAATCAGAAATTAGAAAGCAACTTAGGTAACTAGTGCTCGATATGAATTTACAGTCATGGACAGGCTGACAGCATCTCTTAATCTATACGATCGGTCTGTGATTCCAAAGTTATTAACGTAAGCAATAATTATAACAGTATAAATAAGATAAGATAAAGATTCCACTGACAAGTATGAAGATAATGAATAAAAGGAAACATAATATTTAGATTCAGTGCTAATTTATATGAAGTGCCATGAAAATGTGTATGAAACTAATTTTGTTGTTATTAGCCTGTGTCATAGGAAAATCTGCAGGTGTGTTCTCACTTTCACTCTATTCAGCAAATATAACCGTTTTCAGTTATTGAATGTCGAGATGAAACAATATTCTCTAGCTAATATGTAATACCCAACGCTTCATTATTCAAAAGAGTACGTCATCTTTCTATGGTTTTCAATTGTTATTGAAATAAATAATACTACGGTGTCTTTGTAATGCGTAAAATTTTACGCTAATGTAAATTCTATGCTAATTGTAACACTGATATTTGTAAATACTACACTGATTTTTTTTAGTTTCCTACTAACAAACACATTGTTGTCACAGTTGTGATTAAATACTATTTGAAGTTACGCACTCCGTACATTTAGAGAAGTCTTTACTTTTGATTATGCTTAGTTGCAGTAAACGAAAGCTAGACATTGTATTATTTGTATGTGAATTAAAAATTATAATTCATTTTGTTCACCTTTGAGTTATTTAAGGTTTCTTTTCTCGTGGTCCGCGGTGTTAGATGATCTAAATTCATAAATTACGTAAGCTTGCCAAGGATGTACCAATCTGAACGGATTCGGTACAACTATGATAGAATGTCCTTGGAACCGGCAAGAGTTGATTTAGTATAGGTATATAGTACATAAATGCGCATGCTGGATACAAAATCTAGTGCCATTGTATATATCTGCAGTAGGCAGCAAATCAATCAAAGAGATCTACATCTCTTTGATTGATTTGCTTGATTCACAGTACTGATGCTACTACATACGGTGTTCAAATAATTATTCAATATATTAAAGCTTAACAATAAAGAAAATTACGAGTTTCGTAACAAGATTGATTTACTTAAGCCTTTAAGAAATATTTATGTACGCATCTGTATAACATAATATATACAAAGACTAAGGATTAATTAATCTATTAAATGCAGAGGAAAAGAAATCATTATTTGCTTTTAATATTACTTTTTTTTAATTGGGGAATCTTTCATTGGTACTGCAATTCGTGGGGTGCAGTAATGCATTTTCAATGTCTTTTTCCAAACTGGTTTATAATAAGAGATTAATTTCATGTATAGGAACATTCCGATGTTACGCCTGCGGTTTCTCATCTGTCGACACCGACAGGTCTTGTCTGGAGATAACTAATACTACGCGGACAGTGAACTGCAGATATAAATATTGCACAATAATGCGACAGGAATTTATTGTAAGTTAACATTTGTTGATTCCTAAAACCTAAGTAACATTAGAAAAATTAAGATTCAAAGCTTGAGTTTTTTGGGAAGCCTTATTTTCAAATATCGAAGAACATGAAGAAAAAACAAACATGGGCTTGAAACATGTTTCAGTGGTAATCCTACTTCGCTTTGTCCTTGTAGACGTCCTACAGAGCCTATTAAAGACGTAAAAAACTTACAGAGAAGTGCTAGATTTGAGCCACACAAACGCAATCTGTACCAAACAATGTATTTCCGTGGCTTGAAGGAAAAAAAGAGAGAGATTAGATAAGAATGCAGTCATAATTTAATCTACTTATAGTATTGTCATTAATGTACAAACAAAACTGCACTAACCTCAAAACAATTTAATGATGCAATGGGCTGCATATTTATTTATTAAACGTTTGAAATTACTAAATACATATTCCTTATAACGTTTTGATTATGTAAAAATCCTATTTAATAATATTTGTCTTGTTGTTAAGAACTTAGACAAAATTTTATTGCCTTAACGAAAACTAGCTAGTAAAATTTAGTTAACGCTTTTGATTTTCGTTTGTATAGGACCCCAGCGGAGTTGTGTCTAGTTTTGTACGTGGTTGCGAAGATACGCCAGCTTATCTCAATCATGAAATCACAGATACTACTTTCCGTACTTTCTTTCGAGCTTGCACCAATGACCTTTGTAATATTGGTACGTTGCGATTATGTTATTTTATAAGCTATTGAATAACTAATTAAATGGAAATGTGTAATAATGAAATCGATGCTGTAACCAGCTGCAGCTTCTTCATTAATGTTATCATAATACGAGGAAGTTTCTTAGGTATATTAAAATCTAATGAATGAGTTTATCATGAAACAGACTCGTCTAACCCTGAGTGTTAGAGATACCATATTAATTACAAAATTAAATTCACTTAACAATAAATTACACATTCAAGCTTTGTTTAACTTGAATTTATCCAAAATAATATTATCTTTACTTCAAAGCTTTTTACAGTTTGTTAATGTTATTAATACGGTATAAGTAGTAACATTGCGATTTACATATATGACGATCTTTACAATCAAGAAATTTTGTTAAGAACTGAATCTTTTTGAATAGTTTTACCACGTGGTCGTAATAAGATAGTTTAACGTATAACTTCGTCTATAGTTCATCATTCGCCTGCCCTTATCCTACTTTTAAGTGGTGTCGGCACAACATGTTTATCGCTTCCATTCTCTACTGTCATTCATCAACTATAGCGATGCTCCTTTTATATTCATGTCATACTTCACATAATCTACAGTAGAATAAACCACCCTCTTTCTTACCGAGGTCTCATAAAAAGCAACTAAGGTAACTCAACTCGCCGTGTGGTATCCGGCTAAGTAGAATAGATCGCCCTCATTTCTTAATGAGGTGTCGTAAAAGGCAACTAAGGTAAGTCGACCCACCGTGCGGTATACAGTTGAGTAGAATAGACCACCCTCTTTCTTACCGAGGTCTCGTAAACGGCAACTAAGGTAAGTTGACGTCAGGCATAATATGTAGCCGCTCGTATAATATGTAGCCAAATCATCTGATAACATGTTTGTTACATATTGTGTCGAAGCCACTTAAAGTGGGATAAGGGCAGAAGGATGATGATGATATTTCACATAATCGATTCGTCTCTTTTGCGGTCTCTTTTTAGTCACATATCCTTCCACATTCATAGTTAATACTCGTTTGGTAACATGATTTGAACTTAGTATCTAGTTATTGTTTTTTATTTTACAGGTGATGGGATTCAATCTGTAGTGGGTGGAAATTTATCCCCGGAACGTGAATATGAAGGAGCTAATTTACTTGTGCCCGGGACTGGTAGCGCAACTACGAAACAGAATAGTTTGCTATTAAATCTTATTATTGCCTGCATAACTTACGCGTTTCTATAAGTAAAATCTAATTTAATAATTAATTATTGGTAGTGAACCTGCATGATTATTTATATATACTAGCTGTACCTGCGGCGTCGCCCGCATGGCAATCTGTGTATTTAATTGAAATTTTAAACATAAAATTAGTTATTGTAAGTTATCCATAAGTGATAGTGACATGCTGTCGCGGACTTTTTTGTTGTAATTCTATGGATCTACAATTAGTTATGCAGTGCACACGACTAAAGCTTACGGCAAGCATGTTTTTTAACAACTGCACAATCTCTTCAACACAATTTGTATAATACCGATTTGTACTATTTACTTAAACCATCCGGAAGTATTGCACTCTTCTCATACTACTCATCTTTTGGTGAAAACCGTACAAAAATATGTTTAGTAGATTTTGAAAAAACTCATTACATACAGACTGACAGCTATTTGGAACTTTGTTTTATAATAAGTATAGATTACTTACGTATAATAAAATATACAATACTTTCATCATTATAAAATAAAATATATAGCCGTAGTTATGTAAATTATAGCTACTAATAATAAAAATTATACAATTTTAAAATAAAGTTTATTTTCATTTGGGTCTTATCACTTATGAGGTATTGTTGCGTTCACCATATCTTAATATTATAATTGATCTATATTCGTACTAAGGCCTTTTATATTAATTGAGTAAAAAACTCTTCATTTATTATTTTTATTTCAAAAAGATAATTCCCTCGTGTCTAGAATTATATTGATTTAGATATTTCAATATGTACACTGTAGTCTTTGTTTTGACATCACAGCTTTAATAAGTGCAAAGTGTACATACAATTATAATTATACCTAACTCACGGTAAATAAGGCAATATATACCTACCTAGCTTAAATGACTCGTCCCCAAACAGCGTGTCGTTGCTATAGCAACTAGCTTTAAAACAAACAATGTATAGAAACATTTAATTCTTGTTTTATTTAGATAGCGTAGTTGTTCAAGGTATTGTAATATGAGTTAATAGATCATAAGAATTCATTATGAACGTAATTATTGCTCAGAAATGACAGTTTGATTTTTTTCTGGCATATGACAGAATGACATATGGAGATGTTATTATAGGTTATGTTGTCTATATTTAGTAAAAATGTAATTAGTAACTTAAATTAGTTGTTAAAGTGGTTTTAAACCAAAAAATGACAACGTCACCCACCAGGACTAAGCAAAAGTTATCCTTACGAAAACGTTTATTCGTGAAGAAATCTCCAAAAGTTGGCTGTTATGTAGATACAGACTCCAATGAAGAATTTAGTCAGTCACCCTCACGCCCTATGTCTCCCGCTGATCCTTTTATAGCACAAAGTGCACATAACTCTGAGGTATATCTAGATAATGGTCAACTTCGGACAAACTCAAATAATGAACATGTTAGCGATGTTTCGAATCAAAAAAATAGTCGGAATTATAACGACGATGAAAGCAATCCAAAGTGTTGCAAGACGTTTTTCAGAAGATCTCGCCCAAAGAGTTTGATAGAGGGTCAGTCTTCAAAAGAGGAATCAATTTCAAGACCAAATAGTCCAGTGAATAATTCCAGTAATAATAGCTTAAGTGAAAACACTGTGTCCTGTTCCCAAACCAAAAGTGATGAAATCCCAAAAGTAACCGTAAATTTTCCTAAATGTGATGACTCTAAAAAGTATTTCGAACACTCTGGTTCGTTTGAAGGTATTAAGCCAAAGAGTAAGTTATTTGTTAAGAGACTCTCAGCTGACCATTTGATATCAAATGATTCTAAACCCTTATTTCGTTCATCTTCTCCTGAAAGTGATAGAAGCAGTTCTCTAGATCGTAAAAGAAGGTATGTTTGTTTTAATAGCTATCTTATTAATGTTAACATGTCATGTAATGTTAATGTATTGTCCATATATACCATGTCATTCAATTAGGAGCAAGTCGACAATCACAAGGTCAGCTTCTCGCGCAGGGAGCACTGATAGCTTGGCTCGCAATTCCCTGCTTGCAGCACAAGTCCTGCGGCTTATACCCACGCAGGAAGCAAGACAAAGGTATGGCCATTTGTACAACTCTTGCTTAAGAGCCTTGCTTTGGTACAACATGTAATAGCTATGAATTTGTACTAATGTATTACTTTCATTCAGTTGTGGAAATCAAGTAATTATTATGTGTTAGTGACAACTCTAACATCTAGTGCAGTATGATGTTTACTAACCAAATAATTTATTGGGAACTTCTAATAACCCATAAAAGAGATAAAATATTGTAATAATTAAAAACAAAATTATTTATGTTCAATCTCTATGATGTTAGCTCAAACAATATTTCCAGTATATCTTAATACTTGAATGCACTCTATTAAGGTGCCCTTGCTTATTATAAGAATTCTCTAATGAAATAGTGAATTATATTTATTCCTTTTAGGAACTATTTGTATGGGAGGTTAGCATCACATTCACTATTAGGGGCAGCAGAATTAGAACATGTATTTCCTGATAGAGATGTGAAAATATTTGTTGGTACTTGGAACATGAATGGACAAGCACCACCTAGGTATGGAATTTTATTTAAAACATTTTAACCTTTTTTACATCATTTAAAATTTTAAACCTGTCTCTCACTGGTACATATAAAGTGTTCATGTAAAACAGCAGTATTTAATTATATGAAACAATTTAGCTTAGAATAAAATATATTTTAAATGCTTGTCTTTTTTTAACTTTGCTCTGCGCTATTGTTATATTCAACTTATGGTGTATGAGTAAAAGCTTAACTTTGGCTGTTGTGATGAACTAATATTTTTATTGGTACATTGACTGACTGTAGTTTGGTTAATTTTCTTTCTTTAAAAACCAAAAAGGTAAATTGCCCTAAGTAACAATTAATTAAGTACTAATCATATTTTAACTCTATTTTAGGGAGTTGGCTGATTTCATTTTTCCAAACCAAGTAGAGCATGTACCAGATATTTTTGCCATTGGCACTCAAGAATCATATTCTGAAAGAACTGAGTGGGAAATAACCATACAAGAGGTTTTGGGCCCGTCACATTTACTGTTACATTCTTATTATTTAGGTAAGCTAAGTGGTACGTAAGGCTGATATCAATAAGTCAAATACTGGGAAAAAGGCTTTATAGAATTCTGTGTTATTTAGCGGAGATCCATAATACAAAAGTAATTGTTTAAAAAATCAAAATTATTTTACTCTCTCTACAGTAAATAGGGAATATAGTGGACTGACCGTTTTTTATACCCGAGACATGCAGGATTTGTAAAAACACATGTGCAAATGCTCCACCACTGCCACATATGCATATATATGAAATAATCTTCACGAAATAATCTCGTTTCTTTTAAATGGTTTTATGAAATTAACAATATTAAACAAAAATGTGTTATTTCCATCATTTTTGAATCGTCAAATTACATTGAAACTACGACTGGTTTGGAAAAATGCTCTAACCGAGAAGAACCAGCAAGAAACTCAGGAGTCACTTTAAAAAAAGACAAAAATAAAAATAACTATATAATCTAGTGCGTAGGTGGTCGCAATTAATACATTATAAATCGAGATACACAAATAAATTAAGTAACTTAATTTAACTAAGGATAATTAACTAACTAAGGTTTCTGTGCCACTTTAGCAGATATCCTCCGATTAAATGTTGTTAAATGTTAGATAATCCAATATATCGATTACGCTGCTCAATGCTGATTAGGTTGGCAGGTTTTGAGAAATCACTCATTACAATGATTTCCTTTGCCCACAAACTATTATAAATTCCCATATTGTTTCATAAATAAAATCAAAAGTGCTTTACTTTGGCTGAAATCTGCGCACTTATTGGTATCTCTATATATTCACCGAGTCTACTTTATGATTATACGGCACATAATAAATAAATGTTTTTTACTACTTGTTTTTAATTTTTTTATTTGGAATATTACAATCTGACGAATTAATTGAAGAGTTAGTAAATTTTTTAACGTCGTGTAAAGAGCTTATGAATAAGTGCCCCGGATGAGCACGAAACTAGTCGAACCGATAAAATTAGACGAGTATAGCTGGTGTCTATACATTAACTAAGTCATAAAACATAAAATTGCATTCCAGGAACAATTCACTTGACAATTTTTATAAGAAGGGACCTCATCTGGTTTTGTTCGTTGCCAGAAGATGCAAGTTTATCCGTCCGTCCTGGTACCGCTTTTCGTACTAAAGGAGCCGTAGCCATATCATTTGCGTTATTTGGTTCTACATTTCTTTTCGTTACTGCACATCTGACCGCTCATCAAGAGAAAGTTAAAGAGAGATTGTCAGACATCAAAAGGATAATACGGTCTATAGATTTGCCAAAAAATTTACCGTGCAGACATAGGAGTAAAGGTTTGTATTGTTTTAAAATTACTGTATACACAAACAATAAACTTAATAAATACACTGCAAGATCTCTTTCGACTTAAATCTTGGAAACATACTTTTAAATATGCCTTATTCAAGTAACCTTGTAAACAAGTGCTTTTGAATCGTCAACTCTACTGCTGGTTCGGAAAGCTGTTCTTACTGTGAAAGCTAGAAAGAAATTTACAACTAGTTACATTAAGTTATTATTATCTTGTACAGAGTCGAAGAGTAGCTATATTCTCGCATTCTTATCATCTATGTAATCGTCATTATAGGTAAGCTACAGTCAAATAAAATAATAAGCATAAAGCAATAAGGGAGATTAATTACAGACATCGTTCTTTTACATATATAAATTCAAATTCAAATTCAAAATTCAAAATATTCTTTATTCAAGTAAACTTGTAAACAAGTGCTTTTGAATCGTCAACTTTACTGCTGGTTCGGAAAGCTGTTCCTACCGAGAAGAGCCAGCAAGAAACTCGGCGGTTGCTCTTTTTAAAATATAAATCTTAGAACTAATTACATTTATTTATTACTGTCTTGTACAGAGACACCTTGGTAGAGGTGCACCTATATCCACACATCCTTATCATCTAAGTAATCTTCAACAGTATAGTAGGCTTTCTGTATCAGCCTCTTTTTAACAGTGGAAAGTTATATACATTTGTACTCAATTATTTAGCGGCAGACTAATAATAAGATTTACTTTACTGCAGTTATAGGCATTGTTATTCAGTTTTTGATATATCTTGGTAACTAAATCTGAATATCAGGAAATATAACCTTTGTAGAAGCTACTGAATATAAAAAACTGTAGTCTGCCATTTTCTCATTATTTTCAGACGTAACTAGCAATTTTGACTACGTGTTCTGGTGTGGTGACCTAAATTTTAGATTGGGCGAACCAAGAGCGGCAGTTCTAAGATGGATAGAACAAACAAAAGTATGTTATTATGCTATGCCGTTAGGAGATCCATAGTAGACCTAAAGTAGATAATATAGCGATAGACGTAGCTCATACTTCCCTACGTCATACGTCCCTTGATGTAATTTATAGAATTAGGCGTTACTTTGCGGAGATCCATAATACAAAAGTAATAATAAAATTATTTTGCTATAATCCGCGATACAGTAAATAGAAAATATATATAGTGTTTAATGTATAGTGGACTATCAGTAATTTCATACCCGATACGTGCAGGATTCGTAAAAACACATGCACAAACCTCCACCACTTCCACCACAATACACAAGCACTACACAGGTTCACTATCACAAACTCAACAATATTAATTAATTGTTAATCGTTAACGATTGTTGAGTTTGTGATAGTGAACCTGTGTAGTGTTTGTGTATTGTGGTGGAAGTGGTGGAGGTTTGTGCATGTGTTTTTACGAATCCTGCACGTATCGGGTATGAAAATACTGATAGTCCACTATACATTAAACACTATATATATTTTCTATTTACTGTATCGCGGATTATAGCAAAATAATTTTATTATTACTTTTGTCCCTTGATGTCTCACTCCTTACCCAGACTGATTCACGCAGTCCTACATACCGGGTTTTTATTTAGGCCTTAGAACGTAGTCTAGCTTTGTGACCTAGAGCATTAGCTTCCAGATCTTTGGGTCTATGTTTGGTAGCTTCTTCTTCTTCTTTGTTTATGATCGATCTGTGCTTTGAGGGCACGACATATTCCGCCAATATCGCTTAGAATGGAGAAGACACGATGGAGATTAATTTAAAACTTACAGTTGGCCTGTAGTTAGTGAATATACTTTGTTAATCTACGACAACACAAAGACACATTAATAAACATAAATATGATCTATATAAATTTTATATAAGTAAGTTTAATTAATAAATCGACTGAACTGGCAAATTGTCCTATCTTATTTTTGACAACTGTTCAGGAAGAATAAAAAACGTGATTATTAATACATTCGCAATAATTTTTATGAAATAAAAAACAGATGACTTTAAATATGTTTATTTATTTGCAAGTTTTCTAGTAGATAATACATGTTGATACGGTAAATTATGGGCAGAAGTACCTGATGCCCTTAGAAAGTGATTTTGCTTAAAATTGAGATAGGACGTATTGCCGGTTCACAGTCGAAATAAAAGATAATGACTATAGTTTAATATTGGTTTTTGCAATAATATATTTAAAATTATCACTAACGGAGTATACATGTACATGTATACATGTTTTTTTTTGGGCGAGGAATTGTAAGAGGTAAGATATAATAAATACAAGCAATATAACAGAACTAACTACTTTGCTATAATCCGCACGGGTTAAGTGAATGCATGCAAAGCCAATGTGTATGAAGCAGGCAACATTGGCTTTGCATGCATTCACTTAACCCGTGCGGATTATAGCAAAGTAGTTAGTTCTGTTATATTGTTTATAATATGGAATTCCGCAAAGTAGCGCCTGCTTCTATAAATCATATATAATAAATAATAAAATAAATTCTTTATTACTTTTACAATTTTTTTTACAAAAACTATACATAAACGAAATAATTTCCAGATTTTAGGGCTACATAAACAATCGTTTCACCGATAGCTAAACTAGAATCGTGAGATTCTGTGCTTTAGCTACCGGTTCTCTTAGAAGATTGAAGGTTCATGCATGTAACATTTAACATATCAATTAATTTCTTTTTGGAGCAAAAATTAGTTATTTATAAGATATAAGTATAAGATGTGGTTAAGTTTGGTAGCTCAACAAAATTAATCATTGTTTTTATTGTTATAGTTCCCGCTTCCCCCACATTTACCCCACGGGCTGCTGCATACTGATCAGCTGACAGTCGCTCTAGAAGATGGGGCTGCTTTTAGGGACTTCAGAGAAGCACCTATTACTTTCCCCCCAACATATAAGGTAACTTAAAGGCAGACTAATATAAACTAGCGATCGCTATAATGGTCATAAAAATTACTTCTCTCATCCAAAATGATTCTAGGACCAAACAAATAATAAAAACAGCTTGGACTGTATCAATGAAGTTAATTTTGTTGGCATAGTTTATTATTTACGGTATTTAGATTTACTTGAAGTCAAACACATGTCTGACATGTCACTATTTTTATCGAGGCATTTATGATTATATATGAGGTTCACGACCATAAGACCATGTACAAATTATATGAATCTGTTCTCTATTTGACAACAGACTGACCATAAACAAAAAAGTTTGTATGTGTGAGTCAAATGCATCGTAGTGTGTTATGATTTTTATTGGTTTCGTTCATTTATACATTATGTGATTTATATAGATTATATTAAACATAATATTTGTTTCAAATGCGTTGCTATTCTTATAAAGTTTATTTCTATATCTAGATTTCTTTACAGTTTTAATAATACTAGTCTAGGATTTGATGTATAAGTTATGTTATATTCAATTCAAATTCAAATTCAAAATATTCTTTATTCAAATAAACTTGTAAACAAGTGCTTTTGAATCGTCGACTCTATTGCTGGTTCGGAAAGCCGTCCTACCGAAAAGAGCCAGCAAGAAACTCGGTGGAGCTCTTTTTAAAAAGAAGATTCTTAATACTAATTACATTTTGTCATAGCTATCCTGCACAAGGTCAAAGAGCAGCTATATCCACGCATTCTTATCAATGTAAGCCTCCACGGTATAATAGGCTTTCTGTATCAGCCTCTTTTTAACAGTATTTTTAAATTGCTGTAATGGCAAAGTTAAAATTGATTGTGGAATTTTGTTATAGAATCTTATACCCAAACCCACAAACGACTTACGTACTCTTACAAGGCGCAAAGCAGGAGCCGCAAGCTTATGTCGGTTCCTACTTTGTCTATTATATACATCGCCAATCTCTTTATAATTATGTATATTTTTATGCACAAAAATATATTTTATATGGAGAAAGACCCAAGTTGCAGGGGGTCTTTGAATTCGAGCAGTAGAGTAGAGTCGAGATTTTATCGTGGAAGTCCGTTAAAGAGATCAAGAGTACATTAGCGGCCATTTGTCGGTTAAAAAAGAAAAAACAATTCAAGCTAATGGAATATTTAATTTCAAAGATGCATTTTAAACTCTATTATCAATTCACAGTACGACCCAGGTAGTCAGCAGTTCGACACGTCCAGTAAACAAAGAGCGCCCGCGTATACCGATCGAATATTGTTCAAGGCAAGGTCCGTGGGCGCTAATTCGTCTTCAGCGTTTGCAGGTACATCGTCGTGTTTTAATATATTTGATACTGTTTTGTACAAATTGACCGGCCGGAGCAACGACCTTTAGGCATTCGATTGCCGCCGGTCGCGTCCGCCAGTTAGTGATGTTTCGGATACTATAAAGACAGGACGCGTACGCCTGTATACGACTTTATTATATAACGCACACGCGTAATTATGCGTTTTGGGTGTGGTTCTAAGATTTAGTGACGCGTTCAATCAGTGAAGCGTTTTGAGAAGACGCGACCGTCCGCGGTTTTAGTGCGCGTTCGGGTTACTGTTCCCCGATATAGGGACGATTCAATAACGTGTGACCTTATGAAGGTTGTGTGCACACCGCGTGTTATTTGTTTTATTTAACCGATATAGTGAAGTGTATACTCCGGGAGAAATAGACATTACGTGTCCGTGGAAGACTGCTGAGGCGAGCCAACGGGTTCGGGAATCGGCCAAGTATATAGAAGCACACACACACACGTACACATATACACGCAGTGATTCATGAGGCCGGACCGCATACAGCTGACGGCCGCATAAGGTAGGTTGATACGCCGAGACGACGGGCCCAGGTCTCGGAGGTTGTTTCATCCGCCCGCACGTTTGTGCGGAACAGATACATTTCACTTCTTAGGCCCTCAGCTTTGTTTACATTTACCATAAGTTAAAAAAACAAACAATAAATCGGTATAATTGTAGCTTATATACTGAGATTATATTATGACAAAAAATCCTGTACTTCCTTCCGAAGCAGAAAGAATACACAATATATATGAGACAATTATTAAAAAAAAAAGTAAAAAAAAGTGTCTCTCTGTATGTAATCGATTTCCTCAAAATCGACTAAACTGATTACTATACAGTTTTAACTAAAATATTGTGTAATTCTACCGGAAAGTTTAGGTTAATAGAACATTACGGTTATGTTATGTCATTTATGTTGAAGAGGTCGAGCGATTCTATAACTCGCTTGCGGGGAGTTTGACTCCGCGTAAATCAGCAAAGAAACTAATGTTCAAGAGAATTGTAGATCTACAAAAAAGTCCGCGATAGCATGTCCCTATCTCTTATGGTTAACAGAATAACTACTTTTAAGTCTAAAATTTCAAATAAATACACTGTATATCTAGTACATACATACATCAAAATTAAGATAAAAACGTAAATTTTTAAAAATTGGGTGCTTTCAATATACGACTACAAATATATTAGCCGATCGTCACTACAGAGAGACAAGTGATAGCTCAGCGGTGAGACCAAGCGACTTTTTCGAGGGATCAAGGGTTCAAACCCGGGCTGGTACCAATGAGTTTTCCGTTAGAATTTATGTGTCTAATTGATAATGCAATTTATCACACGCTTTACGGTGAAGGAAAATATCGCGAGGAAATCTGTATATCTTTATAGAATTCTGGGGATATCTGTAACCTACCCATCCGTAATGGAGCAGCGTGGTAGGTCTTAGCTCCAATCCTTCTCTCCAAAAACGGAGATAGGATATTACCAGGCCGTTCGTTACTTTACTTTTACACTACAGACAGATATTATAAGAGAGTATAATACTCATATTCCAGGCTTTCGTCGTATAAGTTCCGTGCCTACACCGTCAGGTCTGAAGTGCGTCGCTTATAACTCAGTGCAATCGGTGGTGACGAGTGACCACAAGCCAGTGTGGGGACTGTTCTCAGCTGCCCTAAGGCCTGGCACTGATATGTAAGTTTATTTTCTTCACCTTAGCGTTGTCCTAAAATCCTACAGATTCCTCCGTTCTATAACTCTCAAAAAATTACACTTGGACGCGAACAAAGTCGCCTGTACAACTAGTCATAATATAAAATCACGAGCTTTTGCCCGCGGCTTCGCTCGCGTGGAATTTGGTCTGCCACATGAATTTTCTTGATAGATTATATATTTATTTATTTACTCATACCCAAAATTTCAGATGTCTATCTTCAAAATTGACGGATTCCATACAATCTTCGCACGCCACGCATATTAGGCACTCTATCATAATGAGGAAACCTGCATATCTCTGGAGAATTCTGGAGATATGTGTAACCTACCAATCCTCATTGGAGCAGCGTGGTAGGTCTTAGCTCCAACCCATCTCCCCAGAAACGGAGAGAGGAGACCTATTCCCAGCAGTGGGATTGTAACAGGCCGCTATTTTTCTTTTTTTTCACTTAAAAATTGATAATTTCAGCGTCCCTTTAGCAGCTGGATTGTTCAATAGAGAAGTTTATTTGGAAGGGATTAAACGTCGACGGGCGTTACTAGATCACGCGCCAGGAACTTCTGCGGTATGTGCTGTCCAGTAATTATATGATATTTTACTATAATAAGACAAATTCTAAAAACAATTCTATATATCATTTGTTTAATTAATTGACATGTTTTAAATTATTGTTCTCCAATGAACATTTATGTAAATTTTTACAGTACGTTCCAGTTCAATTTTATTTTTGATCTGCTTTAAACAGAAAATTTATGGGATAATTTGTTAATTGTAGTGAAACAGTCATTCCCATAAACATATGCTATTAATTTTATTTGTATTTAATATAAAACTTTCATGTATTATACACCAAAGAATATTATTTTCTTAAGTTTTTTAAAATTAAAAGATTTATTTTATTATTTATTTTATTAAGTATAAAATACTAATATAAAGGTGTTGCATAGTTTAGTTACATTTTTGTATCTACAGTACGCAAAATATTATATAAAAAATTACGAGGTTGTAATGAAAAAGACAATTCTAGTCATAACCCAAGTATTTCGAGCAAACAGTATTCAGGTTACTTAAAATAGGTATTAATTAAAAACCTAATACTAGTTTTAAGTTATGATTTATAATGTGTACTCGCATAATTGTAAATCCTGTTGCGTGTTTATTAGAGACTTTAATTTACTGTTATATGCACGCAGAATCAAATTGCCCCATCCGAATAATAAGTATAATAAAGTAAACATGTTGGGCCGAAATGTGCTCTTCCTAAGAATTGGACGAAAATCTTATCAGCTGGATAATATTTTTATAATTTTGATCAACAACGTTGATAAGCTAAATGATTTATAGAAGCAGGCGTTACTTTGCGGAATTCCATATTACAAGCAATATAACAGAACTAACTACTTTGCTATAATCCGCACGGGTTAAGTGAATGCATGCAAAGCCAATGTGTATGAAGCAGGCAAAATCTACGCACCTTATACATGCAGGACAAGCCACCACATGCACCCCAAGGCGCAATTCACCAGCAACAACGCACACAAAAGCAGCACACACACACCACCACAATCTCGACGATCGTTTCGCCCCGAAACCGAAGCATCATCAGGAGGATAGGCTCCACGACCAAAATCGTAATGGTGAATTGTTCCTTGGGGTGCATGTGGCGGCTTGTCCTGCATGTATAAGGTGCGTAGATTTTGCCTGCTTCATACACATTGGCTTTGCATGCATTCACTTAACCCGTGCGGATTATAGCAAAGTAGTTAGTTCTGTTATATTGCTTGTTGATAAGCTAGTTTAAAAGACCCGATTAATAGTATTTAAAGTTTCTAATGACTATCCGCAATGTTTAAGATATGATTTAGGCTAAATATTGGGACCAATGTCTAATCCAACATTGGCTTACCACTTACATATTAAGGATTACAGAATATTAAAGTTTTGTGCCAACGTTGGTTACTTTTATAACGCTTGTCGTTTGTCTATGCACAAATACAACTTTGTGTAGTTCCTTGATTAAGTTGATTTTGTGTAGATTGTGTAATCTGAGAATATGTTGTGCTAGTCGACCTTCATCTTAGTCATTCGTATTCTGTTAACAATACTTCGGAAGTATTTAATTAGTAGTAATTAATTTTAAACAACTTTTAAAACCATTTGTGGCTTAGCAACAAAGCGTAGCTTTATTTTACAAATCTATCGATTACTCCTTAAATAGAAAGAATGTAATTCGAAATTAAGGAAAGTTCCGTATAAAGAATCTAGCTAGCTAGAACCTTAAATGGCAATTGATGAAGCAAGTGGTTTTTAAAACCAAGCCGTTAAGGTCGCAAAGGTAGACTTTCGATTAGGTTAAATTTCTTTTTCTTTAATATCCCTTCATTTAGTTCAGGATTCATATTTTTTTTGTAAGGCCATCGAACTGTGATTAACTCAACTCTCCTGATAGGCCTCCAACTCTATGCTCGGCTTGCGGTAGGCTAGAACCTAGAAATCCTGTTGAAGGTTACAAAGGGCATACTTTTCTCCTTTATACCAGGGAGGACCCCTGGTATAAAGGAGAAAAAGGGAGGCCAAACATCTACCTGGATAAGATGCAGACAGGCTTCAGGTTTCAGTGTCCTTAGGATGTTCGTTAAGGATATATCACTAATATCACTTCCACACTCATTTTTGCTGGTCCGGCCCGCCAGAGTTAGTTAGTCTGATTTCCCCCATAATAACTTCATTCACACAAAGTGATATATTGAATAATAGTGCATACAAAAGTAATAATAAAATTATTTTGCTATAATCCGCGATACAGTAAATAGAAAATATATATAGTGTTGAATGTATAGTGGACTATCAGTATTTTCATACCCGATACGTGCAGGATTCGTAAAAACACATGCACAAACCTCCACCACTTCCACCACAATACACAAGCACTACACAGGTTCACTATCACAAACTCAACAATCGTTTCGCTCCGCAACCGAAGCATCATCAGGAGATAGACTCCACGACAAAATCGCAAAGCAAATCAAAAGCAAATCGCAAATTCTTTGCGATTTTGTCGTGGAGTCTATCTCCTGATGATGCTTCGGTTGCGGGGCGAAACGATTGTTGAGTTTGTGATAGTGAACCTGTGTAGTGCTTGTGTATTGTGGTGGAAGTGGTGGAGGTTTGTACATATGTTTTTTACGAATCCTGCATGTAACGGGTATGAAAAAACGTATAGTCCACTATACATTTAGCACTTCCACACTCATTTTTGCTGGTCCGGCCCGCCAGAGTTAGTTGTCTGATTTCCCCCATAAAAACTTCATTCACACAAAGTGATATATTGAATAATAGTGCATACATTTCGCGTTTGACGGAAATATTATAATTAAGGCGCGTACGATGATGCTCTTTACAGCTTTTAATGCGTACTGACTCCTTGAAGATTGCCGCAGCATATCGCGTGCTTTTTTCCTTTGGTGAAAGGTAGACCGGGAATCAAGGAGAAGGTTATAAGGACAAGGGAAAGAATGTAACCAGTCCAACTACCTGTTATCTATGTCTATTGTGATTAGTTTTTTGGGGCTATCAGGTAGTTGTGGAAAGAAATGATGTTAAAAGACGACTGCAAATGACTTCAAATGAGCCACTGGATTCAGAACCATAATATATCCATACGTTCATAAAATAACCTGCTGTTCCTGTTTACCTTGTAATATTTATTCCGGTCAGCTAAGGTTAGGTTCCCTTACAATAGTTTCTTAATTGATTGTTTTGAAGTGCACAACTTGGATGATTTCATTTTTTTATTATTAGTACCATATTTAATTGTTTTATATCGGACAGTATTAGAAGAAGTCACTAGATGTTTATTTAATATACCTATAAGTTTAGTTCGGTTATATTCTGATTTATTTATTTTTAAGCTGTTACATTTCACAAAAAGTTTTTTTGGTTGTGTTATATATAAAAATAATATTGCTATAGATTTTTTAATGTAAAGTTTGATAAACGGAAACTGACAGTCAAGTCACGTTTTTTATTGTATACAAAAATCATATCGCTATTAATATATATTTCTTTATAATATACTGGTTACGTAAGTCTTTATTCAATAAAGGCACACACGGTTCATATAAATAAACTGATAATATTTCTATTATCTGTCGTCGTAACGTTTTCGGGTATATATATTTTACTAAATCTGTATATAAAAACCCATTAATAGTACCTTTATTGAAAATGAAGGAAAATTTTGCGTCAAATGGATAAAATAATAATCCTATATTAAGTGATCTTTTAGATGTTGCCTTTAAGCAAAGTGTCCATTAAAAATTGCGCTTTAAATAACTTAAAGTAGCTTGAAGAATCAAGTTATCAATTATTATAATATAATTATGATAATCTCACATACTTTCATTTAATATTGCTTAAATGAAAAAGTGATGATACAGAAATTAAAAAAGTAAAGTAAAGAAAAGACATGTTGCTTTTATTGTAAAATATAATCTGTAAAGCCATAGACAACTAGAGGAAATAAGAGAAAAAAAAGAGGTAGGCATTTCTAAAGTCATTTGGTAGAGGTGTAAAAATATTTTTATAGATTGAAATAGTTGTAACTATTTGTCTGGACTTGCTTGGACAATTATATGTACACATATCTGTTTGTCTCTTTACTAACGAAGTTGGGAATACGAAAGCCTCGTAAAATTGTGAAAGACCGTGTTGTATCCACAGACCATTCACTTTTCAGCAGCAATGCTGAACTTATATTTCAATATTAGGCCGATCGTTGAGCAACCTAAAGCATTTTCCTTAGCAATGAAAACTTTAAACCCATTTATCTCAAAAATGATTTTTTTGAGTAGTGTCACTCTTGCAATCCATTAGCAAAATAAACTACTAAGTTAATAAATTAACTTTACTTTAGTGTTATTTATAAATTCTCTTGATATTAGATCGTTCAATAATCGCTAATATTTGATATCAATTATTTGATATACGCTAAAAGTATCGATTTTTTTGGAGCTTTTTACTTTAAAAACAATCTTACATAAAATGACTTACAAATCTAACCAACCATCTTTAAAAACAAACTAAACAAATGAAATCTATACTAATATTATAAAGAGGAAAGATTTGTATGTTTGTGTGTATGTATGTTTGTAATGTTTTCAAGCAAAAACTACTGGACCGATTTCAAAAATTCTTTCACCATTGGAAAGCTGCTTTTTTACTGAGTAACATTGGCTATATTACATTTAAAAAAAAACGGATCGCTAATAAAATTCTAATAAGGTTTGAAAAATTTAGTCATAAAAATCTTTTATCGCGTGAGCTGCGGAAACTATTTCAAATTCAAATTCAAAATATTCTTTATTCAAGTAAACTTGTAAACAAGTGCTTTTGAATCGTCAACATCTACTGCTGGTTCGGAAAGCTGTTCCTACCGAGAAGAACCAGCAAGAAACTCGGCGATTGCTCTTTTCCAACAATAATTCTTATCACTAGTTACATATAGTTATAAATGTCTTGTACAGGTTGAAGAGAAGCTATATCCACGCATTCTTATCTTCCAGGTAATCCTCAATAGTATAATAGGCTTTCTGAATTAGCCTTTTTTTAATAGTATTTTTAAACTGCTGTAAAGGTAAAGTTAATGTAGATTGTGGAATTTTATTATAGAATCTTATACCCAAACCCACAAACGAATTACGAACTTTTGCAAGGCGCAAAGCAGGAACCGCAAGCTTATGTCGGTTCCTACTTTGTCTATTATATACGTCGCCAATCCTTTTATAATTATGTATATTCATATGTACAAAAATTAAATTACTAAAAATATACTGTGAAGCTAATGTAAAAACCTGTTTGATGATAGAAAAAAAAATTGTTCTACATTATTATAAAACGTATAAATATCTAAAAAAAAAAAGTCAGCGATACCATAAGTCTTTTATAGTTTTGCCAATATAACTACTTTTCTACATTGTAAAAGTTGATAAAAGTGCCGACAATAATCAAACCATTTTATTGATATCTCCGTATTATCCCAATAAATGATATTTTATTTAATATCTGTAAAATACCTTTTAAATTATTAAATTCGGACATTCCCATCAAAAGATGTAACGAATTGAAAAATGACAATGTAAAGAAAATACTGCCATAACAAATTCATTGTAGTGACCATTATAACAGGGCCTGCAACTGGTGAGTTAGCTCTTATTCCAAGGATACCAATGATACCTACTGATATAGCTATACGTTTTAAAAGATTTCAATTTCCAGTCAAAACTTTCTTTGCCCTTTTTCTCTCTCCGACTGAAAATCGTGGTTCTGGCTCTATTCTCGACTTGATCCATTGTTTCCATCGGCTTCAATTCGTGGCCATCATTACTACCTCATAAAAGTGTTTCATCGTACAGGACTGTAGCAATTGGTCAGAACACCTTTACCTTTAGCGACCATTATAACAGGGCCTGCAACTGGTGAGTTAGCTCTTATTCCAAGGATACCAATGATACCCACTGATATAGCTATACGTTTTAAAAGAATTCAATTTCCAGTCAAAACTTCCTTTGCCTTTTTCTCTCTATGACTGAAAATCGTGGTTCTGGCTCTATTCTCGACTTGATCCATTGTTTCCATCGGCTTTAATTCGTGGCCATCATTGCTACCTCATAAAAGTGTTTCATCATGCAGGACTGTAGCAATTGGTCAGAACACCTTTACCTTAACCATTAATAAATTCCAAGGCTAAACTTTTAATTTACACAAGTTAACCTATAGTCCGAATTAGTAGACTTTCCACTACCACGAGATCGGTATGTACGCGGGTAAAACGGGACATTGCTAGTAATATACATAGATGAATACATGTAAAAGTCCAAAGGGACAAACTTAGCATTAATATAAGATTAAGCTATATTAAAGTAATGGTTTATGATGGTCTTAATCTTTGAATGTATTTATTTATATGAAATATTACTTTCTTATATCAATGTAGAGATTTTATATTCCTCACTAAATATTATTGACTTTATATACTAAATCCGAGGGTAAAATGTATTTTGTAATTACATTTTATTGTTATTGCCATAGAGTTATTATACTAGAGTAGCCAGCCCGGAATGGGTCATGTTACAATAAAGATAAATCAAATGAGGTATATCATATGTTTATTTCTACAAAAAATATACCTACATATTCTCATATGTATATTTTTTGAGCGTGCGTTGTTGTATGTATTTTTAAAATTATGAACGCGCGAATATTTTCTGCGCATGTGTGATTAGACAAATAAGACATCATCCTCCTGCCCTTATCCCACTCTAAGTGGGGTCGGCGCAACATGTTAGAAACATGTCACAAGATTCGACTACGTATTTTACGACCGGCCGCCTGCCTGACGTCAACTAACTTTAGTCGTATTTTACGACACCTCGGCAAGAAAGAGGCTGGTCTGTTCTACTCAACCGGATACCACACGATAGGTCAACTTACCTTAGTCACCTTTTAAGACACCGCGGTAAGAAATGAGGGTTGTCTATTCTACTCAGTCGGATACCACACGGCATTAGCCAAAAATAAGTATACAAATCTAATATTACCTCTTATTATTTGTAGTGACACTCTCACTTGCAAGCCTGACTATGACTCCCTACTCTAGTATAATAAATCTATGGTTATTGTACACTAATACTTGTGTATTAGTTTATATACTTCTGCTAAATATCGATAACTAATAGAATTATCATTCAAAATGTGCTTTAAAAATGATATCTAGTCTATATACTTAGTAATAGCTTTACTATTCATTTATTATTACAAATAAAATAAAATTATAATAGAGTTAATTCTTAGTTACTTATTAGTAACTTAAGTAATTTGATTTTATATTATTAATTAAAATAATTAAATGATAATTATAAAAATCGCTGCAATTTT
Organism: Morpho deidamia; assembly: GCA_947086505.1. Taxonomy (NCBI): domain Eukaryota; kingdom Metazoa; phylum Arthropoda; class Insecta; order Lepidoptera; family Nymphalidae; genus Morpho; species Morpho deidamia. The sequence continues at coordinate 6,876,701 of CAMTZC010000007.1, read as the reverse complement.
TTAATAATAAATATTTCAGTTATGTTTGCTATGTTATTGTCAGTATTATCTATACATACATATTTTTTAAGATTAATCAGTAAATACATTTTGTTGTCAAACTGACGCCATAATTTACTAGTCCATTTATAAAACCTATAAATACTGGTTCTGTATAAAGTGTAACCTAAATATACTTAATATTTCTCGCTAAATCCTTATGGTTTTATTTCCGTTTTTTTAATCAGTTTATTATGTTGCCACGTTCGGTACGCAGGTTTTATTTAGGATGAGTATTTTAAAATAAAATATTTCTCGCTAAATCCTTATGATTTTATATCCGTTTTTTAAAATCAGTTTATTATATTCCCACGTTCGGAACGCAGGTTTTATTTAGGATGAGTATTTTAAAATAAAATATTTCTCGCTTAATCCTTATGGTTTTATTTCCGTTTTTTAATCAGTTTATTATATTGCCACGTTCGGAACGCAGGTTTTATTTAGGATGAGTATTTTAAAATAAAATATTTCTAGCTAAATCCTTATGGTTTTATTTCCTTATTTTTTTAAATCAGTTAATAATATTCCAACGTTCGGAACGCAGGTTTTATTTAGGATGAGTATTTTAAAATAAAATATTTCTAGCTAAATCCTTATGGTTTTATTTCCTTATTTTTTTTAATCAGTTAATTATATTCCAACGTTCGGAACGCAAGTTTTATTTACGATGAGTATTTTTAAATATTATCATTTTTATTTGTTCATTTGTAGTTCTTGCTGTGAAAGGTTTTCTACAGCGACACTTGTTGGGAGGCAAGGCAACCGCTAAATGGAATGCCGATAATATAAAATATGAAGTAGTGATGATTACGTAGCCACCTCCTTCACTCATCATATTATGTGACATCATTGAGATCTATTTTTGCACTTTTCTAAGGGCTGTTACTAAAGGGTTTCTTCTACAGCTACATCGGATGTGAAAGGGGAGGCACCACCAAATGCGTATATTGCGGAGAGTACAGTACAGAATGTATAGAGAACCTCGTCCTAAGAGGGTGTAATGTTTAAACACGACCACGACTAAGGACGACGTGCATTTAAAGTGTATATGACTGACTAGTCATTTACTAGCTGTTTCGCTGTCGCATTTATGGAGAGAGGCAACAATCAATCTGTCAAAGAGATTTAAAAATCTTAAAGATCAAACTTATTTTGGAAAGGCTCTGAAAGGTTTTAGATAAAAAGATCTCAAATAGTTTTCCAAAATTTCTCCGGATTATATTCGGCGTTTTATAATTTATGCCGTGTGGTATCCGGCTGAATAGAATAGACCGCTCTCATTTCTTACCGAGGTGTCGTAATACGCAACTAAGGTAAGTCGACCCGCCGCGTACAATCCGGTCGAGTAGAATAGACCACCCTCTTTTCTTACCGAGGTGTCCTAAAAGGCGATTAAGGTAAGTTGATCTCAGGCGAGCGGCCGGTCGTAAAATACGCACCCAAATCATGTGACAACATTTTTGTAACATGTTATGCCGACCCCATTTAGAGTGGGATAACGGCTGGAGGATGATGATGATGATTCGGCCTTTAATTTGTTTTTTCTCCAAATACCCTAACTAAGCGGAATTTAAGTCTCAGATGAATTATTCTAAATCGGGTATAGGTAAAAAAAACTAATATCATACTCATTAATACGTTTATTTAAGGCATTATTGTAATGCCACTCAACACACGCTCTTCCTTTAACACCATTTATTTCTACATCGCTCCATCTCTCATATAATTTCGCTTCCCTTTCCTTACCGATGTAAAATGACTCTTCGGTATTTACATTCACTTTAACCGCATATGACTGTCCTCCTGCAAATATTTATTATACAAGGAAAACTTTGTTGATCAAAAGTTTGTTATTGAGTTAAAATGCTTGAGGGGTTTTTTAAATTTTTATTATATGTAAATATTTCATTTAGAATAATAGTTTTTTACTTTAATTTGTAAGTAACTATCAGTACAGATCCGCGACTTCGATCGCAGCGACTGCAGTGTTTCATGACCTTCAATTATGTACTATGTTATTTATTTTCCTATTCCTGAAGGAAAAACGGCATTTTTATCCTATATGTAAACCCGTCATATAAGCTTTAATCGTACCGCATCAATATTGCTCCAGCGAATTAGCCTTTAAAGCAAATAGAAAGACACAGAATTTCGTATTTAGATATTAAACCTAAATTAATAATAATATTTATATCTAATATTTATATAGATAATAATAACATTTTTTCACCTTTTTTATATCTGTGTGCATCATTTGGCTTAATTTGAATATTTGATGAGAAATTTGTATCGGACGATCATGCCCTTTTATACTGACGATTAAAGCAGATCGAAACGGAACCTTTGTATCAATGATACAAAGGTTCCGTTTTATTAGCGTCTAAAAATAATATCTTCACAGCATCTAGGGAGAAACAGTATGAATGCCGACCTGCTAAAAAGATCAATAGATCTTCATAATGAAATAATAAGAACATTTACCTACACGTTCGTATTTAGACAAACGTACATTAGACAAACCCATAAACAAACAGTGTTTGCGAATATCTTATCACATGAATCGATGTTTCATATACCCAATATTCGTATCGAAATATAATATTTAACTAAAACAACAGAAAATTTACTCAATTTACGAAGAATAGTATATTTAATCTTTAAGAAAATTTATAAATCGGTCATAAGACCTGTCGTAATATATGGATCAGAATGTTGGGCAATGAAAAAGATGGATGAAAGAAGAGTGCATGCAAATGAGATGAGGATGTTAAGGTGGATGTGTGGTGTGACAAGACTTGATAAAATAAGAAATGAGTATATAAGGGGAAGTCTGAAAGTTGCGCCCATTATAGAAAAATTGAGAGGTACAAGATTGGGATGGTATGGACATGTAATGAGGAGGGATGAAAATCATGTGATCAAACGAGTGTTGAGTATGAATGTGGATGGATATGTGACTAGAGGAAGGCCTAAAAAGAGGTGGTTGGATTGTGTGAAGTATGACATGCATATAAAAGGAGTAGCGCCAGAGTTGACGAATGATAGAAGAGAATGGAAGAGAAAAACATGTTGTGCCGACCCCACTTAGAGTGGGATAAGGGTAGGAGAAAGAAGAGTATATTTAATCATCATTACAAGTCAAGTTAAAAATCTTTAAACTAAATTTTATGTCCCTACTATTAACCGTTGAGAAGTTCTCCCATGTGAGCCAATTTTGGCAGCAGCATCAGGTGATGCTTATCATGAACATGCATTGTCATCGGGACTAAACGAGCATGTAAAATTTCAGCTACCGGGATTCAGGATACCGGGAAATGCAAATTTCAAGTCAAATTTCAGTGTCAAATTTAACTTGCAAGATTCCACCTTCACATACATTGCAAGTTGAATAAAATCTTTTAATTAATTAAACAAAACACTTGCCTGCTTCGAAAACGAATCCGTAGCTTTTAGGAAGAATTTGATTTTCGGCATGTTGGTAAAGATGAAAGTCTGAATAGTCGACAGGAACAACGCTCTGGTCAGTTTTACGGCAGAAATATCCTATGGTAAGGCTGTAAGATAAGACTAATTATAGTACCCGGCAATAAATAATGCACATCGAGAACTTAGAACGAAACAGCCGGGCAATTCGGTATTGTAGAGCGCTGTCACTGTCACACACGGGTTCGTCAGTTTGCGACAGAGACAGTGCTCTATGAAGCAGAATCTAGCCGATTTCTCTCTCTGAGCCTCGATGTGCATTATTTATTGCTGCGTGCTATACATATTACAAAGCTGTCTCTGTCCCCTTATTCTTCCTGTTTAATCACTGTATTATATATTAAATTGTTCTTTATAATGCCGTAATTATTTTCTAACTGTAATGTTTTATTAACCCGAAGTGGTTAAAGCAGGTTGCAGACTAAGGGCTAAGCTAAGTTAGTTTAGTTTAGCTGGCATAGCTGACGCAGTTTTTCAGCCTTATGTGCAGACTGCAAACAACGCAAACTAAGTTTTATGAGCTAACTAAAATATGCAAAGCTAAGTTAGTTATGAATGCCGATGCGCAGCTACACGAACTAATCAAATCCCCTTCCGCTTGCCGCGCACTTCCTTCGTCCATCAAACTAAACGTCGCAATACTGATTGAGCTTTCGCTTAGTTTTTGGTGTGCATCGGGCATATTCTTAGTTTATCTCAGCTTAGCTAAGCCGGCTTAATTTAATTTCAGAGTAGCTCAGCTTTCGGTCTACAACCCGAATTACACTTAGAAGATTCAAAGGTAAAATGAGCAACATCAGGAATGATGAACCACAATATTTTAGGTCACTGACCATGAAATTCACAATGCACCAAAAGTAAAAATGAAGTAAATATTTTTAAAGAGCAAAAAGCACAAAAATGTTTAAAGCACACCTATAAATTTATTAAACATTTGTTTAGACAAGGCAAATGCAATTTTTTTAACTATGTTAATGACCTATACAGGTATGCACAGAAGCATTGTCAGTGACTGTGACTATCCTTCTTATCATCACTCATACTATAGTATAATCACGGCGACGAGTGCGGTGAAAAGTCACGAACGACCTAAGTCGGAAATCTGCGAACTCGTCTTAACCGACAAAGACGCTGTGTATACACTGAATGTGTGTTTGTGTTGTTCATCGTTATCATTTACACTATTAGAGTAGATAACTACATTTTATATTAGGAGTACACGTTTCAAGTTAAAGCGATTCGAAGTTTTAAAATATCCTAGTCATCATTTCTTAGCTTCAGACTAGTCATTTATTACTGCTAAGGGCAAGTTTTCTTTATGCCCAACTCATTCAGGAGAAGCTTACATTATTTTAACTTACTGAGACAATATAGAAGGTTGTGACACACTCCCAACAGCCATACAATCGCCATTATCCAAAAACATGAAGTGATATACGTAGCGGTGAAAATTCCGCCATTCCCGTAGCGGTCCTGCAATGAGAATCAATAGTTAGCTATCTCTATGAGTATTTCTAATATAATATAGCATTGGATTAGATATATACTTTTAAGGGCTTTACAAAATAATACAAAGCTAAAAGTGTTATTTTTTCGATTTTAGAGTGTTCAAAAGTTGCGATGCCCTTGTACAATGGTAGCGGCTTAACTCATGATAAAACTGGTTCATTGGTTGCTAATCTCAAGTGGTGATGGGATGGAACACATAGCACGAATGGTACATTTTAAACTTTAGCGATTTATCCTTGCATGCACGAAATGTCGAACCTTATACGATGTAATTTGATTTTGTCGCGATGTGACCCGTGTATTTATATAATAATAAAGTACGAAGAGCTTATAAGTGTTGGTTTCCTAAAGATCGCTCTCCTAAAGTGACCGCTTATCGAAAAACGCTGCATTAGTAAACTGCAAGGAAGGCTACAAAAAATATTTTACGAAAATCCTAGATTCCAAAGCCACAAAAAGAAATAAATGTCATTTTGCTTTATTGTAGAATAAAAATATGGCACATTTTGGGCTGGCTTCCCTACTCTAGTATAAACACCCAATGAGCCATATTCATATTATAAACGCCAAAGTCCACCTTTCTCTCTGTCTATTACGCTTAATATAACTAACAAATGGGAAAGATCCCGTTTTACTTTCAGGCACTGGAAATAAAGGAAACAAAATCAGGGGTACAAATAGTCATAATAAAAACAATGCGTCTTCACGAACGAATATTGCATTCAATAGTATAGTCAATGTCAAATAGTTAATGCAGTTGTAACATCTACAAATGATAAAAACAATAGCAATAAATTATCGAAAGTTTTAATCATCTTATACTACTATGTGTACCTGCAATTTGTTTTAGTCTAAAAATTAAGAAGAAGAATAACTTTATTACACAAACAAAAGAGAAAGGAACAATAAAACATAAGTAATAATTACAGTTACATGTGCAAAGGGCGGTCTTTTCAAATTATTGTGATCTCTTCCAGACAACCCTTTGAGAGAGAATCTTTTGTAAATTATCCACGGGTTAGCAAATACCCACAGATTAGCATGCAAATAATAACAAATAAATAGAGTGAAAAATAAACTTAAAAGAGAGTACAGCTAGTGAGAATTATCCTTATTGCGACATATAAAAATTAATTATAGGATTAAGCATAAAATAAATTACCAAAACTTCGATCTCTAACACAAGGCATATTCAATTCATATTTATTTCCGTCGATTAAAACAGTGCCAGCTATAAAACCCATTTGCTCATAATGTGTTTGATGCAACCTGAAAAGTAATTTTAATGTTATTGATACTATTTTACATATCTACCTATCAATACGATTATTATGAATGCGAAAGTCTGTCAGTCAATCTGGTTAAAAACATTCTATTTATCTGTCGTTAATAAGATATTAACAGTGTAGTCAATTGTTAAGGATATTTAAACATATAAGTGTATGCGAACTAATCCACTAGTATTTATATGAAAATGTTATTTGTATGTATACTTTTTTAACGTATTAAAGTAGTCCCTAGACCAGGGTTCTCGCGCCATATCATCGGCGACGCTTCGGGGTGACATCTCTGTATCGTAATTAAAAGGACTCCATTGTGCGCTCCAGGTTAAATCCGCATCAACTTTAACCATTCTATTTAAGTTGTTTTTAGGCCTGTAATAACAAAAGTATTTATTATTTCTTGATTCTTTCTAAATTCTGTCTGTCTGGTACCCTTTCACGGCGAATCCGCTGAATCCATATCAATGAAATCATTGCTTATACACCGAGTTAACATATATATAAATCCTACAGAAATCCCGTTGATTCAACAGGAGTAGGAAAACGCCATATGGTATCATCCTATCAATGTTTTTTTTGTACACTATGTATCAAAGTCAAATCTGTAATATAATATATCGCGTTGTTTGGCTTAAGTCGAAAGAGTTATTTTATAAAAGTTTTTATATATTTTGGTTAATGTTTTCTGGATAAATTTAATCGAGATATTAAAATGTATAATTAATTTAATTAACATGGTTATCTACTAAAATAATTAAATTATGCTCTCGAGATAACGATAAATCTGTTTCAATCTTCCCGGATCGATCCGCTTTTGTGATGGGGATATTGGTTGGAGGGTTGCAGGGTTGGAGAGTGAAAGAAGCCTCTGTTTATTCTAAAACTACAGTCCACGCGAACGAAGTCGCGGATAAAAGCTACTATGTTATATTTTGATAATAACGTTGAGGCATTCAGACTTCTCGTTTAACAAAAAAATCCGGGTAGGTCTGGTTTTCGCTTGATTCAGGGATCCACTAATATCGTATGCAAAAAAGTATATTAACCAAAAAAGTATGGGTATTATTATATTTAACATTTGACATTTACACCAAACGAAAATTCAGTATATGTATCTAGTTTATTATAATATGAATAATAATATTATTATAAAATGAAAATATTGTTATTTAGAATAATAAGAGTATACTTTTTACGGGATACAAGGAAATTCAAGTTTCAATTCAAATTTTTCTTTGAGAATTGCTGAATGAACTTATCGTTGGATAAAATTAATTGAAATTTATCCTTAATGTACTCAAATTTAAAAGTCGAGCGTGTCTTGTGATATAAAATTTTTACCGATAGACTCAGATTTGGTTTACTGTTTTTTATAACGTTTATGTAATTTAAAGTAAAAAAACTCACTTCATTTCTCCCTTGTAAGACAAAGTCCAAGCCCTCATAGGTATAAATTTAGTTATATTAAGGCCTTTTACATTGTACTCTTCGCTGTTATCCTCTGACTTATGTAGATATGTGTCCGGAAGATCTGGCATTAGTAAGAGATCTTGCCCGCTTATCTGTAAGAATAATTAATATATTATCTTAATATCTGGTATCTTTTTGTATTCTAAAATCAAATCTTTCAGTCTTCTAAATCTTTGTTTTTGTAGCCACTACTTTATTATAAATACAAGATTTATAAAAACAGATCGTTATTTACATCTACACCTCTCTACTACCAGATCCCTAGGTCTCGATCAAAAAAATGGTTAATTATAATTCTGCTTTGAACTTCTCATGCATCAAAATAGAATATGTGTATTACTCTACGCGTTGCTGTGGCGGTTGGTTTTTGAATTCCCCTCGGCACAGAACTCAACAGTTTAAAAAATATATTCGAATCTATTGTTCCAGTTTATTTAAAACCTTTTGAAAAGATAGGTATCAACTACAATCAATCAAGCAATCGTTTCAACTTGCAAGTTCATTTTTTGTTTCTCTCCACCTTTTATATTATAACAAAACATTTCCACAAACCTTTAAGTACATAAATGAATCACAGATCCGGTTCGGTCTTCGAGCTAATCCACAAATTATTGCATCACCATTTTCAGACATTCCGTTGAAATAAACGCCGTCTACAGCCTGTAAACAGATTGTTATCGAGATTTTAGCATTGTCCAGTCGTAAACAAAGTAAATGTTATAAGTACATTTAGTATCTTGTACGTTAATCAAAATATCTTAATGTAACCAGTACCTAAAGAAAAGAAAGGAGAGCTTTGTCCAGTATGATTAGTAAATAAAAATATCTGAAACGCCTCCTGTATGACAGGCCCATATTAAACCATTAAAACTAACAGTATATAAAAAAATCCTATTTTATCCTATTTTTGACAACTTTCATGAAGAAGATAAAACGTGATTAATTAATACACTAGCTTTTAAGCGCAACTTCGTTCGCGTGGACTACAGTCTTATTATTTGAGTAAACCCTTATACTTATATTCAATATGGTAAAAGTGGGTTAACCTTAAAAGCTAGACATATGCTGTCGCGGACTTTTATTTAGAACTTTTAGAGGGGAACAATTATGTAATACATGATTTTTCAATAACTTTTACCGTTTACTTAGCGCACGCAAGGAAAGCTTTAAATTATGCCATTTGCGACATATTTTTTATCGCTGCTCCTCTCCTATTCATCTTAGCGTGATATTAAATGGTCTATATATAGCCTTCCTCGATAAATGGACTATCTTACAGAAGAATTTTTCAGATCGGTCAAATAGTTCCTGAGACTAGCGCGTTCAAGCAATCAATCAATCAATCAATCAATCAAACAAACAAACAAAAACAAACAAACAAACTCTTCAGCTTTATATATTAGTATAGATTCCCAATAACTTTTATGCAATAAAAAAGCAGTTGACTTTAAATATGTTTATTTATTTACAAGTTTTCTTGTAGTTAATAGATGTTGATACGGTAAATGATGGGCCGATACCCAATGCCGTTAAAAAGTGATTTGGCTTAAAATTGAGATAGGACATATCGCCGGGTCACAGTCGATATAATATTATCAGACTTTACTTATTCTTACCTTACTATTACCTTCAAGATTATATAACTGTTCCAATTTGATGTCGTGTGCCTGAACATGTACTGTACCGTCAGGGCTCCGTCCCGATTCAACAGCTAACTGCCTTTTTATATGAGTTATCAACTAAAAATTCGTAACTTATTATAATAATAATTCAATTATTATTTATATTTTAATTAATAACAATAATAATAACAATAATACTTTGAGGAGCTCTATAATACGAAAGTACTGAGAAAATTATTTTGCTATAATCCGTGACAAAAGCAAATATATGTAACGCTAAATGTAGAGTGTACTATGCGTTCCGTGACTGATACATGCTGGATTCGTAAACAAATTGTGATTTTTTAGTTGATTCTTTTGTTATGGGACGTTTCGGTTAATTCTTTAATATATTTACAATACTTTTGTTTAAATTAAGATTAATTTGTTGCACTCAATGATTTTGGAATAATCAATTTGACATAGTGCATCGTAAAGCGATTTTGTCGTGGAGTCTATCCCCTGATGATGCTTCGGTTATGGGGCAAAACGACTGAGATTGTGGACGTGAATGTGTGCAGTGCTAGTATATTGTGTCTTTACGATATGCATTTATCAGGTATGAAAACGGATTGTATACTCTACATTTAGCATAACATGTAGGTATCATTTTCTATTGCATGTTATAGAAAAGTAATATTATCATATTACTTTTGTATTATGGATCTCTTCATAGTTACGCCTTATTCTAAAATTTAAACACTTCAAATTTTCAATTACAAATTAATATAACTTTCGACTTACCTGGCGCAGTCTTAGAAAGACATACATAAATAAGAACTTAAACCAGTATGTCTTAGATCTTTGTTGATAAATCCCGAAAATGGCGGGTTCGCGTTTTATGTTTGAAATCCATAAGATGAATGCCGCTAATGATAACACCACCATGATTAGCACATAGAAAAGCTAATTCCTTTTTTTTAAACGATTTACTTAATAAGTCATGAATAACTATACTTAAATGTAACTAATTTCGACACATGGGTGCTTATCTTATCTACAGACGCTTTAATACTGCGGATAAAAATAGTATTTTTACTTTATTATCACACGAAATTCAGCCACCTGCTATTTACGTAATGAGTTTCTAATCAATATGAATCTGGCAATTCAAAGTAGAAATAGATTAGGTAACTGATATAATTTAATGCAATTTTAGGCTCAAGATGTAGATATGAAAATGAGACTAATTAAAAGCTTTTTTATTAGTTACCAAGTTGAGCGCCACGTCAGCCATCAGTGACTAGGGATGTTAAAAATTAATCGATTATCTTATCACATCGACTATTGTGATGCCAGGAACATTGGCCAGAAGGTATGATGCTTCAATGTCGCAGCACGAAATCTCTAAACAAGAGTTCGTAATATCCTCACATACTTGATAATTTATTTTTTTATTGAATAGAATGGCAAACGAGCATCCGGTTCACCTGAAGTAATCACCGCCTCCCACGACCTCTCGCAGAGCGAGTGTGTTGCCGTCCTTTTAAATGGTGGAATATACGTTTTTTGAAGGTACTTATGTCGTACCGATGCAGAAACGCTACTATAGGGAGATCGTTCCATAAAATGGTGGTGCGCATAATGAAATTGTTTGAAAACCGCACTGCAGGAATCAGGTCATATAGTTCAGTGGAACCTCTCCGTGGAAAATGCGGTAGAAAACGCAGTGATGATACGTTTCTACGCATTGCCAGAGTCCAGCTGTTTGCTGACCGCCTGGTCTCCAATAATTCGAGCTGCTCTGCGCTGTATGCGATCAAATGGCTTAATTGGTACTGGGGTACACCAGCCCAGAGATGAGAACAGTACTCCATGTGTGACCAGACTTGTGCTTTTTATATAACGCCGGCTTGAAGTAACGCCTCGCTCTATTGATAACACTTTGGAAGCCAAATTAGCCTTCCTTTCCAAATGATCGCGAAACTTGCAGCTATAGGACATGTCGATTGGAGAAATGCTTGTAAAACTCTAACTAAACTTATAAATAAAATGCACCAAACACTTAACGGTCAGCAAAAGCAACTTATGAAAACCTACATACTTTTAACACACAGTGTGTCACAAAGATTTTCCCGCGTACTTACGTAACATTTTTAATTGAAATTTTGAACATCTAAGTAGTTATTGTGAGTTAAACATTTGAGACAGAGACATGCTGTCGCGGACTTTTTAGTAGATCTACAATTTTTACATTACTTAAGTGTATCTCTGTTGTTTTACACGGCACACGCGACTGAAGCACCCTGCGGGCGAGTTTTTTTTGCAACTGCGTGATCTCTTCAACACAATTTACGCAAAAAGTAATATGCTATTAACCTAATCTTTCCGGAAGAATCGCATTACCTTTTCGGTAAAACCATACAAAAATCCGTTAAGTAGATTATGAGAAAATTCATCACATACAGACAGACAGCTTTTGGGGGCTTTGTTATGTAGTAATTTGTACATACTGATTTCGCCTGTTATAAAAATAAACCAATATATGCATATATATATATATATATATATATATATATATGCATATATACTCCAGGTATATATATATATACATCCCGTAACCCATTTGGCGTCATGCACGTTGTGCATCATTATGGCGTCTCCCAGTTGTACTAACTTATTTTATAATGTTTTTGCATATATTGCTTAGTTTTTAAATGTTAACCTTCGTGAGATATTTTGTTTTCTTATAATTTTATTTATCGCAATATTCTTCTTGTAATCCCGCCCAAGAATATCTGAACCCCATTTCAAAGTAATGAACTTTTAGCTTCCTGAATATACTTCTCACAATTATCTACTACGCCGATATTTGTGCGTCCTGTGAGTCTGTGTGTGTGAATGCGACGTTGCCGGCCTAAAATTTAGTTTCTATCTCTTTCTTTTCCTGGGAATCTCAGTACAATAAAATAAAGTAGTTGTGATGTTGTAATCAGTACTAAACTTTATTAGGTTAATATCAACAAAAAAAACTTATATAGCAATATTACACGTAAAGTTGAAAAAAAGAAGCCCAATATGAATATATGGACGACTGAAATCAAAAAATGCTCTTTTTAAACTGAAATATTAATAGTGGGTTGGTGATCGCAGGGCTGAATCTTTCATATTTACTATGCTGTCATGATAGGATTTATTCATCAGCCTTATGTAACTTCACGACCATAGTTATACCACTATGACAAAAGTCAGTGCCTTGTAAATAAACAAAAAAATACATTTATTCAGTTCTGTCTTGGACATGGACGGATAGCATTTTTATACAAACACTTCAACAATTGGACGTACCTAGAATCGAATGAGTATCTCTGGAGTGACCTAAATACAATCAAGGTCTCGAGCGAAACAATGGCCTCCTCGTAATCTACAAGCGTCTGAGTGGTCCGTGGTGTTATATGATGTTACGATGCCTTTCCGCAATACGGGCTTGTTCGAGAGCGTGATAGTCGTAGAACTTACGATAACTTCAGTACTTTTTGAGTTGATCGCGAACAGAAAGTCATACACACAGACGTGGCGAGGGATAAATGTTCAGACAGACTCAGCATACTTTCGATTTTACTATAATTATATTCAGAGAGAAGCTGTGATAGCCCAGCGGTGAGACCATGCGACTCTTTCGAGGGGAACACGAGTTCAAACCCGGGCAGGCATCAATGAGTTTTTCTATTAAAACTCATGTGTCTAATTGATAATTGCAATTTATCACACGCTTTTCGGTGAAGGCGAACATCGTGAGGAAACCTGCATATCTCTAGAGAATTCTGGAGGTATGTGTAACCTACCAATCCGCATTGGAGCAGCGTGGTAGGTCTTAGCTCCAGCCCTTCTCTCCAGAAACGGAGAGAGGAGGCCTATTCCCAGCTGTGGGATTGTAACAGGCTGCTACTTTACTTTACTTTTTTTACTATATTCAGAGATAACAATAAAGCTAGACATGTTACATGAACAATATATTTCGATAACTATATGATAAATATATAAATTCTAGTAGTACTCTCGACTTCATTCGCGCCAATCTAAGCGTTCATTTACCCCCGATGATATATAATATAATATAATTTGTTAAATAATTTAGAGAAGCAGGCGTTACTTTTCGGAATTCCATATTACAAGCACTATAACAGAACTAACTACCTTGCTATAATCCGCACGGGTTAAGCGAATGCATGCAAAGCTATGCGTATACGTGGAGCCTATCCTCCCGATGATGCTTCGGTTTCGGAGCGAAACGATCGTCGAGATTGTGGTGGTGGTTGTGTGTGCTTCTTGTGTGCATTGTTGCTGGTGGATGCGCCTTGGGGTACGTGCACGTGTGGCTTGTCCTGCATGTATAAGGTGCGTAAATTTTGCCTGCTTCATACACATTAGCTTTGCATGCATTCGCTTAACCCGTGCGGATTATAGCAAGGTAGTTAGTTCTGTTATAGTGCTTGTAATATAATGTGTTTTTTCACGTTCCCGTAAGAAAAACGGGTTTTTATGCCATTTGTTTGGCATAACATTTTTATTTTATTCGCAGTGTATATAAGCCTCTATTTTATCATTAGAGACAAGCGCATTAGCCATGAAGTTGTAACAGACAGACTATCGAATGTATACTTTTAATATGGATGTATAAAATATATTTAATTATAGTAAAATAGCATCAATTAAAGTATTTAAATTTATTTTATCTACCTACTGCCAAATGCATGTTTCAGATTTTTTTATGCTGAAGTGTAAGTATAAACTTGTATTTTACATCTAATTTCCGTCTTCTAATTCAAAAATTATTAAAAATAATAAGAAAAAAACATATCGGACGAGCTGGCATCGTCGCAATTCGCGGACGCGACACACGCGGTTTCTTAGTCAAAACATGACAGTGGTATACGACAGTAAATATACACGCTACAACAGCGCCGCACCTCTGCTACGAATTCACCCGGAATTATTAATTATACAATTTCAACCACTAAGCCAACTTTTTGGCTTCTACCGATATTTGTTCTATAGCTTAGTAGAACTTATAGGATGCTAGTGCACACATTGAAAAAAGTGGCGTCCGATATTCGGACGTCAAAAGTGCGGGGACGCCAGATTAAATGCAATTACGTGTTAATAAGACGCCAAATTGTTTGCAGGATAAATATATATATATATATATATACCTGAAGTAAAATTAACGAATTTTGGTACATGTTGAGCATATACTTTACCATATTTTTTTTCTTTTGGAAGAGGAAAGACACATTTATACTAATATATAAAGCAGAAGAGTTGGTTTGTTTGAACGAGTTAATCTCAGGAACTACTGGACTTATTTGAAAACTTCTTTGAGTTTAAGGTAATCCATTTATAGAGGAAGACAATAGACTATATAACGTCACGCTAAGATGAATAGGAGAGAAGCAGTAATAAAAAATATTGCGAAAACTGCAAAATTTAAAGCTTTCCTTGCGTGCGCTAAGTAAACGGTGAAAGTTATTCCAAAATCATGTACTACAAAATTGTTTCTCTCTAAAATTTCTAAATAAAAGCCCGCGATAGCATATGTCTAGCTTTTAAGGTTAACTCACTTTAACCAAAATTTATATAAGTATGACTGTTAAGTCAAATAATAAGACTGAACGCGACCGAAGTTACTTTTAAAAGCTAGTTATATATATCTTAACACAATGTCAACGCGAACGAAGTCGCGAATCAAGTAGTTGAAAATAAAGCAACCTTAGCATTAATGAAATATTTATTTTTCTTTCTCATTCAATTACAATTTAAAACATCATTATACGAGGCGCAGAGACAAATGATTAATGAAGGAAGGTTTAGAATTAGAAACATAATTTATTGCTTAATCTATTCAGCTGTTGCTAACAAATGTTTATGAACGCATTCTTCCTTGTTGATAAGATGGGTTGTTTTGTTCACCAATTGCATTAGCGTGTTCAGATTGCTGGACCACTCATTCAATCGATCTGATGAGTCCATATTCAACCTACAAACAAAAATTTCCACATGTAAATGTTCATTCATTTGTAATAACACGTTATATGGAACTAATTTTTTTTTTTCGAATGTGTCTAATGCTGTTAGCCCTAATGGCTTTTACAGCGTCACCGGCGGGATGGGCGAGCGCAGAAGCTTCGCCGGGTAAAATTGATAAGTAAACGAGTGTTTTTAGGCACTCGCAACTTATTGGGAGCGTCGCCTTAAGGGCGTCTCCTGCGAGACGAACCTCGGCTTAAAGCGGCGCGTTTTGGAGGACTGTATCTAACACATTGACTTTGAAGAAGTCTGCATCACGGCGGCCGCGGCAGAGGGCTGCGGCCGCTTGACACAAGTAAGCGGGGACCTCGTCTTCGCCGGCGAAGACGCTGTTTGTGTGTGTTTTGTGTGTATATCTTGTTGGATGCTGTAATAGCATCGTCGGGGTCGTTGAGGACGCTCTTAGGGCGCCTGTGAAATCGGTTGAGGAAGTTAAACACCTTATAGATGGACGCGGCCGCTATAAGGGGGTTTGGATGTGTGGACGCTTTCTCGGAGTAAGTCTTCGAGAATCGTTTGAAAAGATCGGCTATCGTGGGAAGATCGAGATCTCTATGGAGATTCACGTTGCGCACGAACCACGGACAGCCAGTGGCTGTACGCATGAATCGATTTTGAAGTGTCTGCAACGGACACAGTCGTTACTTAGGAAATGGACCTAATTAATTTCCAAATAAGAAAAGTAAAGTAGCCTGTTACTATCCCAGTGTTGGGTATAGGCCTCCTCTCTCCGTTTTTTTGGAGCTTAGACCTACCACGCTGCTCCAGTGCGGATTGGTAGGTGACACATATCCCAAGAATTTTCTAGAGATATGCAGGTTTCCTCACTATGTTTGCCTTCACCGAATAGCGTGTGATAAATTGCAATTATCAATAAGACAAAAAGTACTAATAAAAATATTTTGCTATTATCCGCGATACAGTAAATAGAAAATATATAGTGCTATATGTATAGTGGACTATCCGTTTTTTCATACCCGATACATGCAGGATTCGTAAAAACACACGCACAAACCTCCACCACTGCCACCATAATACACAAGCAGTACACACGTTCACTATCACAAATTCAACAATCGTTTCGCCCCGCAACCGAAGCATCATCAGGAGATAGACTCCACGACAAAATCGCAAAGCCATTATAATATATATATATATATTATTATTTACGATATTTACTGTATCGCGGATTATAGCAAAATATTTTTATTAGTACTTTTGTATTATGGATTTCCGCTAAGTAACGCCTAATTATATAAATTAAATAAGACAAGTTTTTAATGGATAAACTCATTGATGCCCGCCCGGGGTTTGAACCCGTGATCTCCTCTACAGATTCGCACGGTTTCACCGCTGGGCTATGACAGCTTTGTCATTTTTTTCAAATAATAAAATCATAAATATAATGGCTTTATAGATATAATTGGATGAATAACTTCATACTTGTGTTATGGATTACAGACAACTGGTAAATACATATATACATATATTATATTTTTAAACAAACTTAAATACATATATATATCAAGACTCAAATACATTGTTTATAGAAGGTTTGCAGAAGATGTTGGCCTTCTGAGGGAATCTAAATGAGATCCACGGACTTTACATTTATTGGAGATAATAATTACCGATACTATTTGCACTGCGAATTCTTTGTTAATATACTGTATGGAGCATACAGTTATATATATATTATATTATAGACTCTGAAATGGCTGGACCAATTTTAATGAAATTTTCAAACAATCTATAGATTAGTTCAGTGGGTATTTCTTTTAAATTGTCTGACAGTTTTTTTACTACTGTTCTTTACTGTATATTAAATATATTGTTTAGTATCTATTAACAAATGAATGTACCTTTCAATTAAGCTCGGCGAAGCTGGTTGAGTGTGCTAATAGTACACAAGTAGTAATTTAACATTTAAGTTGACGCGAATAGAATAGTGGTATCCGGTAGAATAGAAAAGACCACCCTCCTTTCTTACCGAGGTGTCGTAAGAGGCGACTAAGGTATGTGCCGTGTGGTTTCCGGCTGCATAGAATAGACCACCCTCATTTCTTACCGAGGTGTCGTAAAAGGCCACTAAGGTAAGTTGACGTCAGGCAGGCGGCCGGTCGTAAAATACGTAGCCAAATCAAGTGACAACATGTTTGTAACATGTTGTGCCGACCACACTTAGATTGGGATAAGGGCAGGAGAATGATGATGAAGTTGACGCGAATATTGTCCAACACAGCTTATAGAAAAAACTTTTTAAAATACCTGAAGTGCACCACACCAGCGGGACGGTCGATCTTCGCGCGGACCACCGCGCTGACAACCAGTTGACTTAGAGCCTCCTCTGTCTCAGTGACACTAAGACCGAGCAGCTCACTCATACGTTGGAGCGTTATACGGGTGTAATACATCGACATTATGCGAATGTTCTGTAAGAAATTTGGTTTTAGTATAGCATCAATAACTAAGGTTGAGCATTAAATATATATATATATATATATATATATATATATATTTATCCTGCAAACAATTTGGCGTCTTATTAACACGTAATTGCATTTAATCTGGCGTCCCCGCACTTTTGACGTCCGAATATCGGACGCCACTTTTTTCAACGTGTGCACTAGCATCCTATAAGTTCTACTAAGCTATAGAACAAATATCGGTAGAAGCCAAAAAGTTGGCTTAGTGGTTGAAAATGTATAATTAATAATTCCGGGTGAATTCGTAGCAGAGGTGCGGCGCTGTTGTAGCGTGTATATTTACTGTCGTATACCACTGTCATGTTTTGACTAAGAAACCGCGTATGTCGCGTCCGCGAATTGCGACGATGCCAGCTCGTCCGATTTGTTTTTTTCTTATTATTTTAAATAATTTTTGAATTAGAAGACGGAAATTAGATGTAAAATACAAGTTTATACTTACACTTCAGCATAAAAAAATCTGAAACATGCATTTGGCAGTAGGTAGATAAAATAAATTTAAATACTTTAATTGATGCTATTTTACTATAATTAAATATATTTTATACATCCATATTAAAAGTATAAATTCGATAGTCTGTCCGTTAGTCTGTCTGTTACAACTTCATGGCTAATGCGCTTGTCTCTAATGATAAAATAGAGGCTTATATACACTGCGAATAAAATAAAAATGTTATGCCAAACAAATGGCATAAAAACTCGTTTTTCTTACGGGAACGTGAAAAAACACATATTATATTACAAGCACTATAACAGAACTAACTACCTTGCTATAATCCGCACGGGTTAAGCGAATGCATGCAAAGCTAATGTGTATGAAGCAGGCAAAATTTACGCACCTTATACATGCAGGACAAGCCACCACACGTACCCCAAGGCGCATCCACCAGCAACAATGCACACAAGCAGCACACACAACCACCACCACAATCTCGACGATCGTTTCGCTCCGAAACCGAAGCATCATCGGGAGGATAGGCTCCACGACAAAAATCGTAATGCATTACGATTTTGTCGTGGAGCCTATAGCTTTGCATGCATTCGCTTAACCCGTGCGGATTATAGCAAGGTAGTTAGTTCTGTTATAGTGCTTGTAATATGGAATTCCGCAAAGTAACGCCTGCTTCTCTAAATCATTTAACAAATTATATTATATTATATATCATCGGGGGTAAATGAACGCTTAGGTTGGCGCGAATGAAGTCGAGAGTACTACTAGAATTTATATATTTATCATATAGTTATCGAAATATATTGTTCATGTAACATGTCTAGCTTTATTGTTATCTCTGAATATAATTATAGTAAAATCGAAAGTATGCTGAGTCTGTCTGAACATTTATCCCTCGCCACGTCTGTGTGTATGACTCTCTGTTTGCGATCAACTCAAAAAGTACTGAAGTTATCGTAAGTTCTACGACTATCACGCTCTGGAACAAGCCCGTATTGCGGAAAGGCATCGTAACATCATATAACACCACGGATCACTCGGACGCTTGTAGATTACGAGGAGGCCATTGTTTCGCTCGAGACCTTGATTGTGTTTAGGTCACTCCAGAGATACTCATTCGAATCTAGGTACGTCCAATTGTTGAAGTGTTTGTATAAAAATGCTATTCGTCCATGTCCAAGACAGAACTGAATAAATGTATTTTTTTGTTTATTTACAAGGCACTGACTTTTGTCATAGTGGTATAACTATGGGCGTGAAGTTACATAAGGCTGATGAATAAATCCTATCATGACAGCATAGTAAATATGAAAGATTCAGCCCTGCGATCACCAACCCACTATTAATATTTCAGTTTAAAAAGAGCATTTTTTGATTTCAGTCGTCCATATATTCATATTGGGCTTCTTTTTCAACTTTACGTGTAATATTGCTATATACGTTTTTTTTGTTGATATTAACCTAATAAAGTTTAGTACTGATTGCAACATCACAACTACTTTATTTTATTGTACTGAGATTCTCAGGAAAAGAAAGAGATAGAAACTAAATTTTAGGCCGGCAACGTCGCATTCACACACACAGACTCACAGGACGCACAAATATCGGCGTAGTAGATAATTGTGAGAAGTATATTCAGGAAGCTAAAAGTTCATTACTTTGAAATGGGGTTCAGATATTCTTGGGCAGGATTACAAGAAGAATATTGCGATAAATAAAATTATAAGAAAACAAAATATCTCACGAAGGTTAACATTTAAAAACTAAGCAATATATGCAAAAACATTATAAAATAAGTTAGTACAACTGGGAGACGCCATAATGATGCACAACGTGCATGACGCCAAATGGGTTACGGGATGTATATATATATATATATATATATATATATATATATATATATATATATATATATATATTTTAAATATATGGGACATTTACACACACGGTCGTCCGTCCCCAAAGTAAGTAACTTAATACTTGTGTTATGGGTGACGGACAACTGGTAGATATACTACATATATAAGTTTAAATACATACTTAAATACAAATACACACCCAGGCTCGAAGAACCAACAATTTGTTTATAGAAAATGTTGGCCCTCGGCGGGAATCGAACCCGCGACCCGCGGAGCTGAAGGCAGGGTCACTACCCACTGCTCCAACGGGCCAGCCATTTAATGAAGAATTTCGTTCATAGGATTTAAGTTTAAGATCCGCGCATTCGCAAAGGCTTTACGATTTATAAGTAAAAAAAACCAAAAGTAATAATAAAATTATATTGCTATAATACAAGTAAATAGAAAATATATATAATGCTAAAAAATCGCAAAGCTTGTGCTTTGCGCTTTGCGATTTTGTCGTGAAGTCTATCTGCTGATGATGCTCCGGTTGCTGGGCAAAACGAATGAGTTTGTGATAGTGAAAGTGTGTAGTGCATGTGTATTGTGGTGGCGGTGGTGGAGGTTTGTGCATGTGTTTTTTACGAATCCTGTTTGTATCAGGTATGAAAAACGGAAAGTCCACTATACATTATTTATAGAATTAGGCGTTATTTTGCGGAAATGAATAATACAAAAGTAATAAAAAAAATATTTTTCTATAATCCGCGATACATACTTAAAGTAAATACATACATAGTATCGCGGATTATAGCCAAATAACTTTATTATTACTTTTGTCCTATCTATTTATTAAGGCTAGATTACTTTTCCATTTTGTCTAAAAAAAAACTTAAGCACTGCTGTAACTTTAAGTATAAGATGCTTAAGTCTTGTACACAATTAGGAATTATAGAGAATAAAAAGAAAACTAATGCGCGCAAAAATATATTCAAGCGCGGATCTCACTCAAGTCTAATATAAATGCATATATTTACTGGAAATTCAGATCGAAAAAAAAGGAAGATCTCGAATATCTCTTGCCAGAAATTTTTAACTAACGCTCACTCGTAGGAAATGGCGATTGGCTTAGAGTCCATATGATTTTTTAAAATTATAATATAGATTCATAGTACTCTCCTTTCACCAAAGGTTGTCTGTGATCGCTTTAGCGATAAGACCACCTTTGCACGCTTTTTATAATTAATTCTCTATGACCATTGTATCTCTGTATAGTGCAAAAAGAATAAATAAATAAATAAAAATAAATAGAGATCAGAAGAAGAAGATCAGAAGCTGTGATAGCCTAGCGGTGAGACCGTGCGACTCTCTAGAGACGACATAGGTTCAAACCCCGGTCAGGCACCAATGAGTTTTTCATTAAAACTTATGTGTCTAATTGATAATTGCAATTTATCATACGCTTTTCGGTGAAGGAAAACATCGTGAGGAAACCTGCATATCTCAAGAGAATTCTAGCGATATGTGTAACCTACCAATCCGCATTGGAGCAGCGTGGTAGGTCTTAGCTCCAACCCTTCTCTCCAATAACGGAGAGAGGAGGCCTTAGCCTAGCAGTGGGCATAGTAACAGGCTGTTACTTTACTTTTTTTTACTTTTAAATAGAGATCAAGCAATTGTCAAACACTAATCCCAGTAGACAAGATCGCTTTTTTTCAGAAATTTTTCTTCATTTTATAGAATACACAAGTATCCCAAGTGTACATCTTTTACAGAGACCAAAATCCAGAAGTACACCCATCATTATTTTATTATTATTTCGATGTATACCATAGATATACAAGAGGTCGCAAAAAGCTTGTGATTCCTGTGTCACGACTCAGTAGAATTAGCAACTCATTCGTTGTACTCAATACTCGCTTTTACAATAAAATACCGCAGTCCATATTATAAATAATAAATATATGGGACACTTACACACATCCGACCCCAAAGTAACTTAATACTTGTGTTATGGGTGACGGAAAACTGGTAGATATACTACATATATAATTTTAAATACATACTTAAATACATATATACACCCGGGCTCGAAGAACGAACAAATTGTTTATAGAAAATGTTAACCCTCGGCGGGAACCGAACTCGCGACCCGCGGAACTAAAGGCAGTGTCACTACTTAGACTTAGACTTATCTACAGAAAAGTTTAAATTAAGTGAAACTAATATGCTTATACATAAAGCATATTACACAATTTAAGATTATTTCAATTTTTAAAATGCTTTGATTTAAAAATACTTTCAACCTCAAACAACTGCGGTTAAATACTCGTAATGTTATGATTTATAGAAGCAGGCGTTACTTTGCGGAATTCCTTATTACAAGCAATATAACAGAACTAACTACTTTGCTATAATCCGCACGGGTTAAGTGAATGCATGCAAAGCCAATGTGTGTGAAGCAGGCAAAATCTACGCACCTTATACATGCAGGACAAGCCACCACATGCACCCCAAGGCGCATCCACCAGCAACAACGCACACAAGCAGCACACACACCCACCACCACAATCTCGACGATCGTTTCGCCCCGAAACCGAAGCATCATCAGGAGGATAGGCTCCACGACAAAAATCGTAATGCAAATTTTTTTTGGCATTACGATGTGGTGGCTTGTCCTGCATGTATAAGGTACGTAGATTTTGCCTGCTTCATACACATTGGCTTTGCATGCATTTACTTAACCCGTGCGGATTATAGCAAAGTAGTTAGTTCTGTTAAATACTGGTAATGTTAATTCAAAATGTTTTGACCGCCGAGTTTCTTGCGGGTTCTCAGTAAGAACAATATTCCGAACCAGTTGTAGCTTCATTAAATCTAATTGATCCTTGACGATTCAAAAGTGTTTTTAAAAAGGTTACTTGCATAAAGGTTATTTTTGATTTGGTTGAATTTGGTTATTAAGTATACAAACACATTAAAAACACACTCACATGTTCAACAACTCTGTTCTTAAGATCGTTCCAGCGCTCTTGACCTTTTTCATCAGTAGGATTAAAGTATGGGGTAAGTCTCAACATCTTCTCATATGTGGAGCAAAGTGTACTCCATCTTATGATTTCTGGATTTATGAACAGACCTAATAACTGCCTGTAAACAAAAATTAAAATTAGTTCGTTTGTAATCTCTTTATTACACAAATCGACATTAATATAAAAATGATGAAACATCAAATTAATGTGCAACGGTGGCCTTATTCCGGAATCGGAATCTCTTTCACCCAACCAGTTTTTATATCTTAATGAAAAAAGGATTTCTACCATTCATTTTACCAAAACTTATCTTTGATTTGAGCTGTGATAGCCCAGCGGTGAGACCGTGCGACTCTTTCGAGGGGAACACGAGTTCAAACCCGGGGAGGCACCAATGAGTTTTTCTATTTAAACTCATGTGTCTAATTGATAATTGCTAATTTAATTGTGAATAATTGATAATTTATCACACGCTTTTCGGTGCAGGAAAACATCGTGAGGAAACCTGCATATCTCTAGAGAATTCTGGAGATATGTGTAACCTACCAATCCGCATTGGAGCAGCGTGGTAGGTCTTTGCTCCAACCCTTCTCTTCAGAAATGGAGAGAGGAGGGCTATTCCCAGCAGTGGGATTGTAACAGGCCGCTACTTTTATCTTTGACTTGCTCCTGGTCAAATTAAAATTCATAATATTCTTTAATCAAGTAAACTTGTAAACAAGTGCTTTTGAATCGTCAACTTGCTGGTTCAGGAAGCTGTTCCTACCGAGAAGAACCAGCAAGAAACTCGGCGGTTGCTCTCTTTAAAATATAAATCTTAAAACTAGTTACATTTAGTTATTACTGTCTTGTACAGGTTAGAAGTGCACCTATATC
This sequence comes from Morpho deidamia, assembly GCA_947086505.1. Lineage (NCBI taxonomy): Eukaryota > Metazoa > Arthropoda > Insecta > Lepidoptera > Nymphalidae > Morpho > Morpho deidamia. The sequence goes on along the minus strand of CAMTZC010000007.1, from coordinate 6,852,543 downwards.
CACACATCCTATTCATCTAAGTAATCTTCAACAGGCTACGCTGTAGGTTTTCTTTATCAGCTTCTTTTTAACAGTGTTTTTAAACTGCTGTTTTACTGCTGTAACAGTGTTTTAAAATGGCATGACCAAAATTGATTTCGAAATTTTATTATAGAATCTTATACCCAAACCCACAAACGAGTTACATACTTTTGATAGGCGCAAAGCAGGAGTCGTAAGCTTATGTCGATTCCTACTTTGTCTATTATATACATCACCTATATATAATTGTTTATATTTTTATGTACAAAAATTACATTGATTTCCTTAAACTCCTCTCGCAGGGAATCACGCGGACTTAAATTGTAGATGCCACGATGGCTCTTTTTTGTAATACGAAATTTTTTTCACTAACCGCGCATTTACCCCACAGCAATATTCCATAAGACATAATGCTATGGAAGTAAGCAAAATAAACAAGTTTTGCTGTTTCGACATTTGTAAATTGTCTTGTTTCGAACAGCATAGGCTGATGAACTAAGTTTCCCTGCAAGAGTTGTTGTGTGTGCTCCATTGGAGTTTTGAATCCACGGTCACTCCCAAAAATACAGTTGTATTTCCTGTTTTCAGTGGTACATTATTTATGGAAAGCCTATTTGCTGTTTTTGCAGCATTAGGTAATGCAAATTCAATACATTTTGTTTTCTTAGAGTTCAGTACCAAATTATTTAGCCTGAACCAACGGGCTACTTGCGATAAACTACTGTTTACTTCGTAAATATTGTGGTCATTTCTATTTACTTTAAAAATTAAAGATGTATCATCCGCAACAGTACAATATCGCAAATATTATAAATGAAATATGGTAACTCATTTATATAAACTAAAAACAGAAAGGGACCAAGAATTGAACCTTGAGGCACACCCATAACCATTACTGTGCCTCATTAATGCACTCTCACTAGTCAAGTCGCTAGATTCGTAATTAATATTATAGGTGCCATCTATACTTATTATAAAACAAAATCCTCAAAAACAGTCTGTCTGTATGTGATTAGGATTATTAAGCAATTAATACTTAAAGATAGTACAAAAGTAATAATAAAATTATTTTGCTATAATCCGCGATAAATTATATAGAAAATATATATGCATAGTGGACTATTTTTTTAGCATTATATATATTTTCTGTTTAATTTATCGCGGATTATAGCAAAATAAAAATATTATTAATTTTCTATTATGGATCTCCGCAAAGTAACACCTAATTCTATAAATCATTTGAATCTCCTTCCTCATGAATTACACTATAATTTATGAGTAAAGCTAATAGTGCATTAATTACGGTTTATGTAAGTTAACCAAAACACATATTCGTGACACAATGATTTTTACGCGGTGCGAAGCAGCAGGCACAGATAGCATAAATAATTTTGATAAAACATAAACTCAAAATTAACCAAATTCATACCATATGATTGTGACACACATTCTCAAAAATAAAGTATCAGATATCCTAATTATTATGTAAGAAAATAATTTAATATTTATGTTGTAGAAATTATGTGATTAAATTTCTGAAATTGAAATGATATATTTATTATGGCAACATAAGAAGTACAAAAGTTACTGTGCTTTCATGAGATAACTATAAATAATAATATATGGGATAAATTATTTGATTCATTATAACTATCAAACTTACTTATATTCAGGCAATTTATCCAAGTCCTTATCTTCATTAAGTCGATGGGTCATATCAGCTTGCTCGTTATCATATGGAGCCAAGATGAGAAATACTACACTTCCAATTAAGGCATCCGCCCCACCAGGCTGTCCTAAGGCCCGGAAGTGCCGACAAACTGATAAATACTGCCCATTGTGCTGGTCTACAGCTATCATTAGTCTATAAAACTTCTCTTTGAGTTCCTAAAACATGAAATTCAGATAAAAAATATCAATTTTGAAATCTCTTTATTAAGATATTATATATTATACTAGCAATGCCCCGCGGTTTCACCCGCGTCCATACCGATCTCGTGGTAGTGGAAAGTCAACGAAGTCAGATTTATTTGTAGATTATTTAATTATACAAAATGGGTATCATTAGTATTCTTGGAATAAGAGATAACTCACCAAATGTAGGCCCTGCTATAATAATCGCTATAATGAATTTGTTATGGCATTATTTTCTTGCAATTTACATTCTTAAATTTGTAATATCTTTTGATTGGGATGTCGGATTTTAATAATTTAAAAAGTATTTTATAGGTATTGAAACTGTTTTTAATAAAATATCATTCAATGGGATTAGGATTAATAGAGATATGAATAAAACAAATCTTTCCTCTTTATAATATTATAGATGTATCTTTAAAATGTGTAATTGTTTACAAATTATTTGAACAAATCAACTAAACATAGTAAAAATTGTGACTAACTCATATAAATAACAGATATCTCTAAATAGTTCGAAATATATACTTACTTTTGTGTCATCCTCTTCAAAGAATTTTGTGTTTATCTTTTTCGATATAATCTGTGTGCGAATATAATCTTTGATAGCTAGACAGAGTCTCATTTGTTCCAAAATAAGTTCAACTTTCTCTCTTTTGTCCATAGAACCATAAGTCTCCACTTGGAGTTCTTGAATTATTTTGGCAGCCTCAGTTACGTTACCTTCCTCTTCCCTTATTTTGGCTAAAATGTGTGTGAGTCTTGCTCTTTCAACTTCAACATAGATTTTTCCCTCTGTAATTGTTCTTAATGTTTCAATCAGCTTAATTTTAGTTTCTTTATCAGGTGTTTTGTTTACATAGTTATAGCATTCTTGCACCATTTTAACTACAGCTTGTTTTAACTGTGATCTGCAAGCAACACCATAATATAATTAATAACCAACCACTACAGATTTTAAACTTTGTTTGATTTTTTTTCTAATTTATTTAATTTATTTGTATTTTATTGTAATTAATTAATTGATGTAATTTTGAACTGTATTTATTTATAAATCTGTGATTGATTGTAATGAAATCTTAACACATGAGTTCGCTTTTAAACAATGGTGCATATATGTATGTAACAATTTAACAGTAATTGTGTTTATCTATTATGCTATAATCGCTAACAAACCAATAAAAATAATACAAATATAAAAAACTATGGAAGTATAGCTCCCATATTCTATATTTAAAAGCATTGTTTTTATATGATTATATACAAATGTTAAAAATTTGATTCCTATACATCCACTGTGGAAGTTTATATAATTTGAATAATTCTGACAATTAGTTTCAGAAACACTATTACTATTTATCAAAAAATAATTTAATAAAGTAGCATTTTAAAATATTGAACTTTCATAATTAAAAGTTATCATACTGATAAAAAAACATTATAAACAGGTAAATAAACTTATTTTAAAGTAATCTAGTTAATATAATTGGTAATAGCATCATTCGGTTAAGGACAGTCCAAAATATAATGATGACAAATTTTTCAGAGATAAAACTATTTGAGCATTATATGATATTGTGTTTGCACATAAGTTTACCTTCTTTTGGAGAGAAGTACAATATGATCATTTAGAGATGGCCAGTTTTTAGCTTCATAACAAATCTGTACAATTGTCACAAGAATCCTAGCTGTAGAAGCCATATCTGCACCCTGAAAGTTGTAAACTTCAGTAAAATAGATCCATCATCCAAAGAACTTTTTATTTTTATCAACAATCTGAATAGATTGCCAATAAAAAAACAAAGGATATGAAAAAAAACATATAGAATTAAACTAACACTTAAACTAACCCTAAAACTATAATTAAGCTTAATTGAGTTTGATACATTTTGATCCTTATTTCAATATCATCTAGGACATCATGCTACTAACAACTAAAAAGCTAGTGTTTTCTTACTTTTCTAAGTTATGAGTGTCCTTTAAACTCACAAGTTTTGTAGGTGCTACACTATGCTTTATTGCAATTTGCCATGAAACAACTTTTTTTAATTCAATGATAATTTTAATAATTATGAATATGAACTCACAGTTCTGGTTTGCTTTTCTAATGCTAGTAACTGGTCTATTGCTTCTTGAACTTTCCCACTCGCCGCCCATGACTTCCACAAAGGAATTTTCTCATCACAAGTGGCGCTATAATCCACCTGATAAATACAAAACATTTAAAATGCATGAGTTGTTTATTTGCTACTTGAAGGTTAGTAACTTTAAATTAATTTTTAAGGACTAACTTCCATTTTTATTATTTTACCACTAGCATCTAGGGTACCAATATCGCCATTTGTAGCCATTGTTTATTATATCTGAAATAGCAAAAGCAATTATTTATTATAATAATGAGACAAGTTGAGAGCGAAAATGATGAGTCTTCAGATATGTGTAACAAGAATGAACTAATATTTATTAAATGTATTATCTACCTTATTTCTTGCTTTTCAAATGATCTAAAATTGGTCGTTTATTACTTTTTAGGATGGTATTTCTTTAAATTATATTATTTTTTTCGTTACGATATAAAGAGTAATGCAAACTCACTTCATTTGACACCGGATAGCATAGAGAAAAAATAAGATTTCTGACAAACACTATGTACAACACAGATTGATATAATATTAGACAGATGTTAATTCAAATAGTAGGTATAACAATTGTTAATTTAAATTTCTCTACTAAAATTAATTCGTTTGAATAATTTCACTAATTAATAAAGCACTAATTATATGTTCGCAATTTTCTAGATAGGTGCCTAGGTGATGAGTTCAATTTATTAAGTTGTTTTTGCTCGCCTCTCATAGTCTCTGACATGTGATACTTCGCGTTTAACTTTTTTGTCTGTATTAGAAAAGTGGAAATGGCGTAGCGAAGTGTTAATTTGTTTTCGCATTTTGTATATATAATTGTTTTATTTGACGCAAGTCTATACGATTTAAGTGATCTATGACTTATTTTAAGTATTTCCCGTATCTTTTATGCTTAGTTTACTTATTGTTGATCTATGCACAAATAGACTAATTTCGGTTGTCTCTTTTGTTCTGATATTTACGTTAGCGTAAATAAGTATTATATACAATGATGAGTGTTATAAATTCAATGAAAGCTTTGGAAACTCCTGTACGGAGCTTTAGAGAATCCCGAAGCCAATCAGTTCAAGGCCTTACTAGCAATATCCTTAGTCCTGCCATGAAAATACCGTTGCCTCCGCGTTTATGGATCACAGGTCATTATGCAACGAACATATTGTGTCCTAAATATTATTCAGCACATTTTGTAGACATTTAGTAATCACTCTTTATAACATACGTACGCCATTGCCTTTATTTTTATTTATGTTATTAGATTTTGAAGATGAATCGTCCGACGAAATGTGTAATAGTGTAAGAGTTGACGATGGTGTTGTGCCTGTAGAAAGAACGAGGGTCCGATCTCGATTCAGACATCACAAGCAGCGTGTGAATGCCTCTGTACCTATCGGGATTTTCTGGGATATAGAAAATTGTCAGGTAAGTAATTGAAGTTCTCAGCAAAAACAAACAATAATAGATAAGAAAATGAGTTAGCACTAATGACTCTTAGAAATTTAATACTTGATTGTATCAATGAAATAATAGTGAATACTTGCAGCATCTATGTTGTGATTGCCTGATGATTAGAACCTGTCCATCTTGCTGAGTTATCAAATTCACTGTCACTTATTTTTCTTGTTTTATTGAGATGTTTTCCTTTCAAGTCAGATATGATACACATCATACTAAAACTTGACTAACTAAGCACATACAGTATTTATTGAAAACTAGAAAATAGAAACCTGATTGAACCAGTGATTCTCAGCTAGGCTACACTTGAACCATATGGCTGTTGCATCATTAAATTATCAATAATTTAGAAATTAATGTATCACACAAGACAACTAAAACACTATTAATATAAGATGTCAAGTTTTGAGCATTAGAAGTACAAGTTCAATGTTTATGTTAGTGTAAAAAATTAAAATGTATCTCACAATTCTGTAGTATTAATTATTTCAACATTGTGCATTATGTTTATCCTTATATACATTAATTAACATTAAAGAACTTTGAAATTATAAGTTGCAATTGCATGTTGTTTCATCATAATCACTTTGCATTTCAAAATTTCTTTGAAGGAACAGATTTTGTTTAAAAATTTTTTTAATGATTGTTTCTTATTTATAAAAGTAGCGGCCTGTTACAATCCCACTGCTGGGAATAGGCCTCCTCTCTCCGTTTTGGAGGGTTGGAGCTAAGACCTACCACGCTGCTCCAATGCGGATTGGTAGGTTACACATATCTCCAGAATTCTCTAGAGATATGCAGGTTTCCTCACGATGTTATCCTTCGCCGGAAAGCGTGTGATAAATTGCAATTTTCAATTAGACACATGAATTTTAATAGAAAAACTCATTGGTGCCTGCCCGGGTTTGAACTCGTATTGCCCTCGTAAGAGTCGCACTGTCTCACCGCTGGGCTATCACAGCTTTATATTTTTCTTATTTATACTTTATAATTATTATAGTTTGCATATGATCTTAAAAAAATTAACCGATAAGTAATTTATAGAATTAGACATTACTTTGCAGAGATCCACAATACAAAATTAATAATAAAAATTATTTCACTATAATCCGCAATAAAGTAAATAGAAAAAATATATAGTGCTAAATGTATAGTGAACTATCTGTTTTTACATAGCCGATACATGCAGGATTCGCAAAAACACATGCAAAGACCTCCACCACTGCCACCACAATACACGAGTACTACACACAAAAATCGCAAAGCGTTGCGATTTTGTTGTGGAGTCTATCTCCTTATGATGCTTTTGTTGCAGGCCGAAACGATTGTTGAGTTTGTGATTGTGAATGTGTGTAGTGCTTGTGTATTGTGGTGGCAGTGGTGGGGGTTTGTGCATGTGTTTTTACGAATCCTTCATGTATCGGGTATGATAAAACGGATAGCGAACGGATGTACATTCAGCATTTTATATATTTTCTATTTACTGTATCACAGATTATAGCAAAGTCATTTTTATTATTACTTTTGTAGAACTGATAATGGTTGTCTTTCTTTCTTGTTGGTTTCTTGTTGGTTTTTTTTATAATATACTAGAAATTCCCTAGAAATAATTTATATGTCCAAACAACATTTGCCAGACAGCTAAGTTACCTATATAAATGATTTAGGGATAGATCAGATACATTATCAATATATATTGTATATCTCTAAATATAATAGTAGTTTTTTATTGTAAACAGGTACTTTAATTTCTTTGTAAATTTCACACACAAGGTACCCCGTGGCTGCTCTGCAATCGAAGTGGTGGCAGCAATTCGAGCTAAATTTCTTACAGGGAGAAGAGAAGCTGATTTTGTAGTTGTGTGTGATGTCAGGAAGGAAACTCCATATAGGCTTCAGGAACTAAATGATGCACAAGTAAGTAATTTATGTATAAAGTGTTATTGCACTAATTAGCTAAGAGTTTTATAGACGCATAGAGCGAAAATCCCCATCAATATGCATATTTAATTTATGCATAACTATTTAAAAAAAAATCTGTTTTACAGTGGAAACAGTATCATAATTTTAAAATGATTCTCCTCTTAAGACTTCTAAATATAAGCTTCTAAATAAAAAGTTATATATATATTCTATATAGTCATAAGTTATATATATATTCTATATATAACTTTTAACTATAAAAATAGTCCATTACACATTGTTAGTGTGGTATAAGTGTTATGGTAATATTAATAAATAAATAATTATAAAACAAATTTAAAATATAAGATGGATGGATTGTGTACAGTTCGAAATGCATATAATAAGCAAAAGTAATAATAAAATTATTTTGCTATAATCCGCGATACAGTAAATAGAAAATATATAGTGCTAAATGTATAGTGGACTATACGTTTTTTCATACCCGTTACATGCAGGATTCGTAAAAAACATATGCACAAACCTCCACCACTTCCACCACAATACACAAGCACTACACAGGTTCACTATCACAAACTCAACAATCGTTTCGCCCCGCAACCGAAGCATCATCAGGAGATAGACGACACGACAAAATCGCAAAGCATATAATAAGAGTAGCGCCAGAGTTGGTGAATGACAGGAAAGAATTAAATCAAAAAATATGTGCCCCATTAGAGTGGTATAAAGGCAGGAGAATAATGATAAACAAATTTACAAGATCATCCATCCCGAAAGAAAAAAATCGAACTATATATCCTGAGATTGGCTCATTGGCGCAGTTGATAGTAATCCTGACTTCAGCTCCGCGGGTCGCGGTTTCGATTCCCGCCGAGGGCTGAGGTTTATAAACAATTTGTAGGTTTTTCATATTTATTTTATATTTGTTTTTAAGAATGTATTTAAAATTATATATGTGGTATTTCTACCAGTTGTCCGTTATCCATAACAAGTATTAAGTTACTTGTGAGATTCTGTGTTGTTGTAATGCCCTTGGGACCAATAATTTATTAAAAATCTGAAAAAGAACTTTCTTATTGAAATCATAGCCTTCAAAATTATATAGTCAGAGTGTTGATTGTCATTGACTATATTTTGTTGAGTTCTGCAATCCACACTATTTACAAATGCAAACCATGTTTTGTATAGGAGAGCTATATATAACTGACCTAGATAGATTTGACTGAACGCAAGTTACGGCTTAAAATTTTAAGATTGCCTTATGTTTTATTATAAAAAAACGTGAAGCGTTTACTGATAGTGATATCACTATTGAGGTTTAATACTACTAATTTTGGTCATATTTACATAAATATGACCTCAATTTCCAATACATTAAGATGTAAAGTTAGAATTTTTTTATTGATAACTTATAAGTAATTCTAGTCTATACCGAATTAGTCATTTAGATGGAACGTGTTTCTTTTATAAATAATATACGTGATTAACTCTACGGTAACGACAACACTGTGAAGAAACCTGTTTGTAGATAATAATCAGTAATTGCACCTCTAGAACTTAGTTTTTCAAAGATGTTAGGTTTTTATTTTCTAATCTGCATTACTAGTTTCTTTGCTTGACCTCGTTTGTTTTATCTATAAGTAGAGATAAAGTTTCACTCTATACCAAAAAATCAAGAGAATGTTGCTATTCGGACCCAAATAACGGACAAAAAAGTGTTTCGCATATCACAGAAACTATAACAGAACTACTTTGCTATAATTCGCCTGTTATAAGCGAACGCATGTAATGCTAATGTGTATGAAGCAGGCAAAATTCACGTACCTTAAACATGCAGGACAAGTCATCACACGTATCCCACAAACACCACCAAATTCTCCACGACCGAAGCATCATCAGGACAGGCTCCACGACAAAATCGTATCGTAAAATAAAAGCCGTGCCGTTTGTCGTGGAGCCTATCCTTCTGACGATCGTAGAGAGTGTCCGATTGAGCTGAAATTTTACATATTGGTCCAGTCCCATTGACAACGCATATTTATGATGAGCGTGACTTGATGCTGCTGCCAGGATTGGCATTAGATGACGGAACTCGTCTACGGTTACGGTCCTCTACAGTAGGAACATGAAATTTTGTCAAAAGCTTTTTTTAATGACTTGTTTAGTTTAGAGACGAATTTAACTTTAAACTTTCAACAGGTTAATTTAATACATGTATGCGGGACACAAAAGAATGCAGCCGACGAGAAGCTAAGGCAATGTATGAGGAGGTTTGGGGAACTCCATTCAGCCCCCGCCGCTTTGCTTTTGATCTCAGGGGACATTAATTTTGCTGCAGATCTCAGTGACTTTAGACATAGGTGTGTATATAAATGCATTGCGATTTAAATTAATCTCGGTAATGTATTTTTAAAGAAAGAATCTTTTTAAATGTGTAGCTAAATAGAACCCATCTTTTAATCTATCTGTATAGTAATATATGTTCTGTTGATGCTGTATGTTATATACGCCTAGTATTAAATCGATCGAATTAAAATTATGTTTAATTGAGCTAGGGACGTTGTAATCCTTATTTTAATCCCATCTATGATATGCTACGAACTATTAAAAAAAGCTTGTGTTCTCTTACTCTTCCAAGTTATAGGTCAGGTTTAACACTCATCAGTTTTGAAGACGCTATGCTACGCTTTATTGTAATTTGCCATAAAACAACTTTTTTGAATTAGGTCACTTTAAAACTAGGCATGCCATATGTAATATGGAAGCTATGTGTCTAGGGGACAGGTGATTCTATTACCGGTAAGGATAAAAAGATTCCTCTGTCTTAGATAAATAAATTTAATACATTAAAAAATATACTCAATATCGATACTGAAGTATATATATTTTTAGATAATATGGTTTATAGAATTAGGCGTTACTTTGCGGAGATCCATAATACAAAAGTAATAATAAAATTATTTTGCTATAATCCGCGATACAGTAAATAGAAAATATATATAGTGCTAAATGTATAGTGGACTATACGTTTTTTCATACCCGTTACATGCAGGATTCGTAAAAAAACATATGCACAAGCCTCCACCACTTCCACCACAATACACAAGCACTACACAAGTTCACTATCACAAACTCAACAATCGTTTCGCCCCGCAACCGAGGCATCATCAGGAGATAGACTCCACGACAAAATCGCAAAGCCTTTGCGATTTTGTCGTGGAGTTTGTTTACGAATCCTGCATGTAACGGGTATGAAAAAACGTATAGTCCACTATACATTTAGCACTATATATATTTTCTATTTACTGTATCGCGGATTATAGCAAAATAATTTTATTATTACTTTAGATAATATGGTCACAAACTTAGCAATTATTCAGTGATTTTGTTGAACGACAAAAACTTTATGAAAGTATTTAAGGTATACGTCTCATTTCTTATTAATATAATATAAAATCGGTTGTTCAACTGTAGGTATTAAGGCTCAAGAACAAATTAAAAAACATAGCCTACCGTGGGAAGAGCAAAAGCTGGGTAGGGAAGCGTTGATAAGTAGTATACTAATTACTAGAAAACTAGCAAGTGCTGCGCCGAACGTTATATTAAATCTATCAAGCTCCTTGGCAATCCTGCTTTGCTCCTCAACAAAAAAAAATTGTATTAGACAATAAATATGCCAGTTAAGCGATTTACCTACAGATAATGTTACGTACAAGGTTCGTGGATTTGGATGAAAACCTTTTGGATTGACCTGGCGACTCGTTAAAGGCACTTTATTTGACTTTTCACTATAAACTTAGCACTTACAGTCTCTAGGTAGTCCGTTGTCCAATAAGAATGTCGAGGTCACTATTATTTCATTTTTATTTTCACTTCGTAATTCGCTCTTGAGCGCTATTCGCGAATTGAACGTCGCGATGAACGATGCGCACGATACGTCTGCTTATATATCGAACGAACCGATGACGACAATGTTCGCGAACGGTCGCGAGTCCTTAGGGAGATCGTAAACAACATGAATGTTCCACAGAATTAGCGTCAAGCGAATTTGAACCATATGACATAAGCGTTACAAACTCTTTTAGTATGTTCGTAACAATAATAAAAATACAATGTGCACAACACATTAAATGTATGTCAAACATATTAGCTTAAACTAATATAAATCCGTCTGGACAAATATTTTCGATCTAACTTACGAAATTGTTACGTATTGTTGCAATTTATTTTACTGTGTAACTTGAAATAAATAAGCTTTTATTTTTATCAACAATTTAAATAGAAAATTAGATATTTTAGTTGAAGAAGTTATTTGTATACTATTAATTTAAAATAAAATAAAATAAAAATTAGCCGTGTGGTATCCGGCAGAATAGAATAGACCACCCTCCTTTCTTACCGAGGTGTCGTAAAGGGCGACTAAGGTAAGTTGACGTCAGGCAGGCGGCCGGTCGTAAAATACGTAGCCAAATCATGTGACAACATGTTTGTAACATGTTGTGCTGACCCCACCTAGAGTGGGATAAGGGCAGGAGAATGATGATAATTTAGAATAAAATTATATATATAATGACGTATTCAACAGGAAAAACATGGAAGTGATATTAGTCCATAAACAGAACACCTCGTCTGCCTTAATAGCGTGCGCCTCTTGCCACTATTCGTATAATGAGCTGATCGCACACGTTCCAAGGAATCCTAAGGTATTTACACTTAATATAAACTATATCTAAAATAGCTCTGATAGCCTAGCGGTGAGACCGTGTGACTCTCTAGAGACGATCATAAGTTCAAACCCCGGGCAGGCACCAATGAGTTTTTCTATTAAAACTTATGTGTCCAATTGATATTTGTATATCACAAGCTTTTCGGTGAAGAAAAACATCGTGAGGAAACCTGCATATCTCTAGAGAATTCTCTAGGGATATGTGTAACCTACCAATCCGCATTGGAGCAGCGTGGTATGTCTTAGCTCCAAACCCTTCTCTCCAATAAACGGAGAGAGAAGGCCTATATCCAGCAGTGGGATAGTAACAGGCCGTTACTTTACTTTTTTATTTTTTTAAACAATATCTACCACAAAAGTACTGGAAATATTATTATGCTATCCGCGATAAAGGAAAATTTATGTTTATGTATTGTAATTATAATGTAGACGATGCTTTGGTTACGAAACGATTGTTCAGATTGCGATAGTGAATACATGAGTTTAGAAATTATGCATGTACCTATCAGGTACGAGAACGGATAGTACTACATATAGCTTCACATATATTTTCTTTTATCGCGGATTATAGCAAAATAATATTTTTATTACCATTGTCAATCAACCCACACACCTAATATACTAATAGGCGCATTACATAGATGTATTACATAGAATAAGCTGTGATAGCCCAGTGGTGAGACCGTGCGACTCTCTAGAGACGACATAGGTTCAAACCCCGGGCAGGCACCAATGAGTTTTTCTATTAAAACTTATGTGTCTAATTGATAATTGCAATTTATCACACGCTTTTCGGTGAAGGAAAACATCGTGAGGAAACCTGCATATCTCTAGAGAATTCTCTAGGGATATGTGTAACCTACCAATCCGCATTGGAGCAGCGTGGTAGGTCTTAGCTCCAATCCTTCTCTCCAAAAACGGAGAGAGGAGGCCTTAGCCCAGCCGTGGGCATAATAACAGGCTGTTACTTTATTACATAGAATGGATTGACTTAATAAAGGACGTGCATTGTGTTGATATTCCAAAATGTTTGTATTCCAAATTGTATTTTTAATCGCTAACGATTGCTTACTCCTAAGGTATTTCCGCCTAAATGCCACTTTGGTGAGCAACGTGTAATAAGAGAATGTTATTTTATCAATTCCTTGTTCCGAAAACCAGTTTAGAAGTTAGTTCTGCTTAATTCCATAATCACGCTGTACACAATCACTTGATGTTACTATGAATTTATTTTTTAATCGAAATGTCTGTGAATTGCATAATAAACTACAAAAACAGTTTCGGTTTTGTATTTTAACGCTTATGTAAAGCTAGCTTATAAACGCAACTTCGTTCGCGTGGACTATAGTCTTATTATTAATATTATTTGAGTAAACCGTAATACTTATATTAATTATGGTTAAAGTGGGTTAATCTTAAAAGCTAGACATATGCTGTCGCGGACTTTGATTTACAACTTTTAAAGAGGAACAATATTGTACCACACGATTTTTGAATAACTTTCACCGTTTACTTAGCGTACGCAAGGAAAGCTTTAAATTATTAAATTTATTCATTCATCTTAGCGTGATGTTATATAGTCTTATAGCCTTCCTCAATAAATGGACTATCTTACACTCTAAGAATTTTTCAAATTGGTCCAGTAGTTCCTGAGATTAGCGCATTCAAACAATGAAACAAACAAACTCTTTAGTTATATATGTTAGTATAGATTTTAAATCTGAAATGAACACAACGGCTTAACTGAAAATACTTGTTACTAGTTTGTAAATTATTAAAAAAAATCGACAAACAGTAAGTTAATATGTGTAAACCGAGTTACTCTTTGCTTCTGACGAATGTGCTAATATTGGAGCTACGCGTGCCGTGTTAAATAAACAAACAATCCTTACTTACATATTTTACATAATCTGAAAAAATAGGAAGATTTCAAGTAGATTTTCTCAAGACCTATTGAATAGTCAAGTCATCAATTTATTTATTTATTTAATACATTTGCATTATAAGGTTCACTTAATAAATATTGTTCTCATGCTCCGCCAATATTTCGGCATGCAAAGTGCGTCCTAAATTTTACAAATATTAGTAAAGAAATAATAATTAAAAATAGCATTTTAAAATAAAGAGATATTGAGAAACAAACTTATAAATGTCTAAAATTAAAATAAATTACATTACAAACACACTAAATTTTTGATATTATAAATATTTAAATAGATATTTTAAGCTACAAATTATCTGATATCATATAAATGGTATTCATTTAACCATATATAAAGATCAGTTTTAAATATATTTAGTGCAAGTTGTTTGGTTTTTTCGGGAAAATTATTGTATATTTTTACACATGCAACGGTACGTACAATGTTATTGAAAATATCTCTAACGAAAAGAGCAGCAAGAACCGAAGAAGAATTTTGGGGTTGTTTTTTTCATAATGCAGTTCTTATTACTGAGTCATTTAGTAGCAATTCTAGATCGTCATCAGCATCATACCCTTTTGTCTATTGTTAGGCGATTGCCTGACATTTAGGGACATGGATGACCCTATTGTCAGATGGTTGTGTGAACTCGGCGTAAAGTCTCGTAATGCGTGTAGTTTCGGGCTTGCGAGGCAAAGTAAAGCACAGTAGCTCGTATTAAACTAATTTTATTTCCTCACTCAACACTTTTGTCCGTCCTCCGTCCTACGTAGTTCCTTTCTCCTCGCTTCCTCCCTCCCATCATATCATCTCGCTCACACACATCTACATTCCGTTCCACGTACTCATTTGACGTTCCTTTCCCACATATGTTTCTCCTCATGAAACATGGTCGCTAAATATTAGCTCGTGGACTTCCAGAAGTCGTTTCGCCGATCTATTTTTAATGCCTGTAGTAAAAATTATTGAGTAACCATAATTTTTCCCATGGCACAGAAAATTACTACAAAACAGAAAATAAGTTTTTTTTTATAATCTAAGCCTGTAAATATAATCTGGTTACGATCTCGTCTGATGGAAAGCGAAGAATGTAGCCTAAAGTGGATTGCGCTTGCCACTACAGTGTCTATTGACTCTTTTTTTGAAATTTAAAACGTTTAAAGTTATTTTCATTATCTGAAATAGTTTATCTGTACAAAGCTAATTAAAATTGCTAGTTACCTACCACTCACTTCCTTTAGATGTGATTTGATAAGACTCCTCGTATTTTCGAGTTCAGGTAATAGAGTTTAACAAGAAGGTTCCTTTTGAAACCACAATTTTTCCGTATCTTGTTCTGGTATGGATGTCTTTATTTTAAATGGAGATTCTTAATAGGTAAGTCAAACGGAGGAAGAGGAGTTGACATGCGAAATGGAAGTAGTTAACTTGCCAATCGACCAACCACCTGAGAGGGTGTCCAGACGTCTCCGAAGACTATCAGATAACTGCGGAGGGAAAGTAGTACGAGTGACTGCCTCCACTGCCATGCTGAGGTTCCCAACACCGGACCACGCATCAAGGTAAGTAATTTGTCTATTAATACAATAAAAAAAGTAAACTAACAAATATTGCATCTATTCGGGAATGCCGTGCGGTATCCGGCTGAGTAGAATAGACCACCCTCAATTCTTACCGAGGTGTCATAAAAGACGACTAAGGTAAGTCGATCCGCCGTGTGGTATCCGGCTGAGTAGAATAGACCACCCTCAATTCTTACCGAGGTGTCATAAAAGACGACTAAGGTAAGTCGACCCGCCGTGCGGTATTCGGCTGAGTAGAATAGACCACCCTCAATTCTTACCGAGGTGTCATAAAAGACGACTAAGGTAAGTTGACCCACCGGGTGGTATCCGGCTGAGTAGAATAGACCACCCTCATTTCTTATCGAGGTGACGTAAAAGGCGACTAAGATAAGTTCACTCACAGTGTGGTATCCGGTTGAGTAGAATAGACCACCCTCATTTCTTACCGAGGTGTCGTAAAATACGACTAAAGTAAGTTGACGTTCGGCAGACGGCTGGTCGTAAAATTCGAAGCCAAATCATGTGACAACATATTTGTAACATGTGCCGACCCCACCTAGAGTGGTATATGGGCAGGAGGATGATGATTGCATCTATTCGGGACAAAATCTCGTTTCTATTTAAATACCCCACGAGCAATACATCATTCTCCTGTCCTTATCCCACTTTAAGTGGGGTCGACACAATATATTTTTTGCTCCCAATCCATTCTGTCCTATCATTCGTCAACTCTGGTACTAATATATAATACAATACATAATATAGCATAATAGATAAATAAATGTCTACGTACACGCTAAGAGAGTAAATAAATATAATGTTTCATTAATTTAAGTTTATAAGCGCTTGAAAAAAGCTACCATTATTATTATGTTACCAAATTATCCATAAAGTTTTGTAAAATTGCAGTATTGTGATAAAAAATTGAAACCAAAATATAATATACCTAACTGATACATAAAAATGAATGTGTGTCTGTATGTCCTTTATAGAGTCCGATAAGACTGGACCGATTTTCATCTCATTTTCGGACAATCTCTAAAATGACCCAACGGACGTTCTTGTAAAGTTTGGTGGCGATCAAAGCAATTTTTTTAAACTGTTGAGATCTGTTTTTAGGGGAATTCGAAACTTCACTCAGCCACTGCAGCGTATGGCCGGACAGATATGTTTTAGAGACTTCGTAACAAATATGCCGAAATAATATTTTAATGTTTTCAATTTCATAAGATTGTTTTTGCGATTTCAACATATTTTTTTCGCAACATCTTACAAACTCAAATTGAGTTTGTAAAAGTTCTTACAAATTTGTAATTTAAAGAGTGAACGTTAAAACTTGGAGAAACTATTTCACAATCGTTTCGCAAAATTCCGTCAACTCCGAGCGTCAGAGAGCGTACTGCAAAAATAATAATTCGGATTGCTTCACAGTTCCCCAATTATTATTTGTTTTTGACAGAATTTGTAATCACAACATTTGTAGAATTAAAGTTCAAGAATTTTAATGTATCGCCTGACTGTTATGTTTTCTGTTAAAATAAAATTTTACTCGTTCTTGTCTTTTTTATGTTAATTTGGCTACAACATGTATCTAATGTTATTTTAGCCTGTTCCTATAGAATAAGAAACATACTGTGAAAAGTGTTAACATACTACTTAACAAAAAAAACAGACGGACAGAAAGGCTGACTTTATTTTCAAAAAAATATATTTGTAGCTTTACTCGTCCTAATTAGTCACCTGAAAATATTTTTTTTATATTTCTCTATCATACACAATTGACTTCGTCTAAAGTTTTATTATAGGTATAGATAATAATAAGCAGATCTAATATAGACCTGTAGTTTAATCCCTAATGTAGTAATTTACCATTTATATTGCATAGTAGTAATGACAAGTAAATGATCGTCATCATTGACCCGATTTTTATCATGTAGCTCTAATTAACTTTTATATTATCATAAAAATGTGATCGGAGAATATTCTACATAATTTTATTGTAGGGTTTATCATTTCGAATAATCTATTACACTATAATGGATTTCTAATCTTTAAACATAATAATTATATATACTCTATGTCGTATTTATTTATATTAGTAATTTATAACGACGCAAAAAAATTATCGCTGGATATAAGGTCAACGACCGGTATTCAAGCTTTGTTTCATTTCAGCTGATTAAAAAAATATCGGGAGGGTAGGTGCGAATAACATGTCTTTAATAATTATGCTGTATTCAGACTATTGCAACTACAATAGTAATATCAGCGTAATTGGTTTTTTTTGTGAGTGGATACTATGTGAATGAAAGTAAGTGAATAACTCACTGAATATAAGGTTCTTTAACAAACGAAACTACTGAAAGTTTACTTAATGTATGTTTAATAGGCGTTACTTATAATTTATAGAATTAGGCGTTACTTTGAGGTGATCCATAATACTAAAGTAACAGTAAAATTATTTTGCTATAAAGTAAATAGAAAATATATATAATGCTTAATGTAGAGTGCTATCCGTTTTCATACCCGATACATACAGGATTCGTAAAACACATGCACAAAATTCAAACCGCACAACATATTTATTAATATATGCTTAATGGCTGTTATATTCGATAATATAAATAAACTTTTTTGACGGCTGCTACTGTGAATTTTTTGTCTAATCATCCTAGTTTGACAACTTTTACCGGTTATAAAGACATGACATCAATTTACTTTGGTACCTATCAGTCTCCTAGGACAGTTGCCTTACACTAGAATTTAATAGATATTATAGTCTAATGATAAGACTATAATAGCTATTTATGTGTCTTATTTAGAATTTCTAACTTATTTCTCATTTAAAAGAATACCACCAACATTTTGATAAGATAAATATTCGTGCGATATAACTTTCTAACCTTTGAGTTCAATCAGAAGTTTGACATATCTAAGGTGAAGTCATGTCGTTATATCTTTATGTAATGTCACTGCTGTAATGTAATGAAATAGTCACGTATTTATATTCTTTCTTTTTAATTACTCCATTTCTAGCGAGACTATGTCGTCGTTTATTAAATAATTATAAGTCTTAACTGTCTTTAAATGCATTGAGTTGTTGTTTAATCATTACTCAAACAAATATCGCATCTCTGATAGTGTAGGATTACCATTACGTTTTCGTTGGAATGAATTTTAAAAAATAATAAAAATATGAGGGTATATCATTTTGATATTAGTGTATGAATTTTACATATTTCAAACTGCCATTGCTCCATCAGCCATCTAGTAACTCAGTCATATCATATTTTATACTTAGTTAATTTTATATCAATGTAGTAATTGTGTAGCTTTGAAAGCAATTTTTAATGAAGTTACTGTAAATTAGCATAAAATGCTTCTTTCCGGGTAAGTAACGTGTTTAATTTGTCGAAAAATATAGATATTACGTGTCCTAATTTTGTACGTAACTTTCTATTGAGGTCAATGATTCAAAAATTAGTCATTTTTAGTCGCGAATCGAAATGTATTTTTATTAGAAAAATGAAAATATTAAGGGGTTATTTAGATTTGAGTATCGTATTTAAAAGAATTCATTGAAATACGTCCGTATGATATTGCATCACGTTGAATAGTTTACTCGTGTAAAGTTGTTTTTTTTTAAATAAAAGTGCTATTAATTACGCAAACTTACGTCCAAATTGTGTGGCAATTGTTATAAAACATTGCTGAGAATTTTAGTCTATTTTAATCGAATGCAATATTGAATTTTGCATTTGGTAACGGTTCGTGATTTTGCTTGCTTATAGCTAGTTTTGGGTTGTAGAAAGTTCGTTAACTGTTACGGCATTTTCGAAAATTTTTGAGTAATACTTTTAACCATTATATTTTTCATGGAAATTTTAACGGTTTCTTTTTCTATCTTGTAATGCTTTTGTTATATATTTTGTTTTGTATTTTAGATATTGTTATACATTCGATAAACTACTAAAAGTAAATTACACGTAAAATATTTTAGTTGTTAGCGCGTTCCGCTACAAAAATAATTTTTTGAACTTAGAGGCGTGGTCTGTGATTTAAAATTTTGAAAATATACCGATTTTTAAAAAGTTTCTATATAATATAGAATATCTCTTAAACGTAATAAGTATTTTTTTAATTATCCAAATTATTCGTTGTATTTATTGTTTGTAATTAAAATTAAATTTCGA
This sequence comes from Morpho deidamia, assembly GCA_947086505.1. Taxonomy (NCBI): domain Eukaryota; kingdom Metazoa; phylum Arthropoda; class Insecta; order Lepidoptera; family Nymphalidae; genus Morpho; species Morpho deidamia. The sequence continues at coordinate 6,832,686 of CAMTZC010000007.1, read as the reverse complement.
TCAAGAATTCATTTTGCTTAGCTAGTCGTGCTACTTACTACCTACCTCATATCATTCATTCATTTCATTTACCTATTAAGCTTATAGCACCTTTCTGTACAGTATTTGCATTTTAATAAAGGTTTTTTCATTTTTAATATTTTTCTCCTAGTTTTCGTTTCTTTAGATAATTCATCCACTTTTTATATCACAGAAAAGTATATTGGTCCACGTATACTTAGCCCGTTTTAATATCTAGTCCTAGTACTCTAGGACAATATCGGTTAAGAATTTTAAAAGATTTTGTTCAACGGTCGTTCGTTGAAAAGTATTTACGGTTGAGTGGTAACTAAAGAACCTTCACTTGGAAATCAGTGAGCCGTATTAATTAATTAATCGAACAAAGTAACTGGATTATTCTAGTAGAGTTAAAGATGATTGACTTTGAATTTTTTCTTTTTGAACCTTCGTGAAAAAAAAAATTCGCAAAATTGAACACGTCAAAGAGTTTAAATGTGTAATGGCATTGTAGTGTAAAGGAAAATGAACTCTTTTACATTAAGTATCAAAAAACAAGCTCTGTCTATCTGTTCGCTATAAAGTCAAAAACTTCTGAACGGATTTCTTTCAATATTAAATAAAACTTTCAATAGATAGAATAATTCATGAGAACATGTTTAAGCGTATTTTTCGGGTAAAGTCAAACGGCCTGCGAGTTCTCAAAGAAAACACTGCGTATTTCCTTTTAGATATAAAAAAATGTTTTTTAACCTTTTTTATAGTTTTTACATTTATCAACATTTTTTCTAAAATGATTATTCTGGCTATTATTTGATATTTGTAAAATTTCAAATAAGCTTTGCATGCCGAAAATTGTTGGGACAATTTGTTTATTTTATATGAAATTTAATATAATATTATGAAAATTTTATATATATATTATGTTATATTAAGTCTACCTCATGACCATTTTGTTTAATATTGTAAAGGATCCAAATGGAAGTGCTTTATTAAAGTTAAGATCTGGCCATCATGACCTTGTTTCAAAAAATTATATGTAATAAATTAGAGTAGCGGTCTATTTATATACAGGTTCTGTAATTCTATACAGGTCAGGTTACATATATCCCACTAATTCTCCAAAAATATATAGGTTACCTTACGATGTTTTCCTTGAGAAAAATATTCTATCTACGACTGTTGTATTGAAATTTATTAACTAGGTACTTGTAGGTATCAAATCAAATCAAATCAGATCAAAATATTCTTTATTCACATAAACCATTTCAGGCACTTGAATCGTCAAGCATCAATATGATTAATGAAGCTACAACAGGTTCGGAATGTTGCTCTTACCGAGAAGAACCAGCAAGAAACTCGGCGGTCAATCTTTTAAATATTTTCAATTATACATTATTAAACCGCTGTCTTGTATGAAGCTGAAAAGATTTTCTTATCCAGGCTTTCTTATCATCCAAATAATCTTCAATTTTGTAATATGCTTTATGTATAAGCATATTTTTTACACTCAATTGGAATCTTTCTGTACACTGGTCTAGAATGGATTGAGGAATTTTATAATTGAGGTAATTTTCTTAGTTATGTCTTTGTTTTTTGTAGAGCTTTAAAACGTATGGACGGAGAAGATGTCTTCGGGCGGAAGATAGGCACGAGGTTAACGTCCCGTAACATACTCCAGCCAACGTACTCAAGTGATGAGGGTTACAGCACCGCACCGGGGCAATCAAGATCACAACCCCAATTTGTTCCTCAACAAGCGCAGGTTCGTTTAAAACACATCCTTAATGAGCATGATTGAACTAGCGGTTAATACTACCAGTATAACTAAAAGCCTACAACTGCCCATAATTTGATTATGTGTTTCATTTTTGACATTAGTGATAAGGTTCCGGTCGTGGAACCGGTTGCAGGTATTTACATCTATAATCTTTCCATTATCATCATTCCCCTGCCCTTACCCCAGTCTAAATGTCGGCACAACATGTTACAAACTTGTTGTCACACGATTCGGCTACGTATTAAAATACGTAGCCGGTCGTAAACGACCGGCTGCCTGGCTGACGTCTTACCTTAGTATTACTTTAGTTGTATTTTACGACCCCTCTGTTATATACAGAGGGGTCGTAAACCACCCTTATTTCTTACCGAGGTGTCGTAAAAGGCGACTAAGGTAAGTCGACCCGCCGTGTGGTATCCGGCTGAGTAGAATAGACCACACTCATTTCTTACCAAGGGGTCGTAAAATACGACTAGGATAAGTTGGCGGTCGTAAAATACGTAGCCAAATCATGTGACAATGTGTTTGTACATGCTGTGCCGACCCCACTTAGACTGGGGTAAGGGCAGGGGTATGATGATATACATTTTTGTTTCTTAAAATAGTTCCTAAGGTGGTAGATATAAACAAGTGTATGTTTCTATTCAGCTAGCAACAAGTGTGCCAGTGGAAAGTGTGTGTTCGTCCAACGAGTGGGCACTGGCTTTGCAGCAGCTTCCAGCGCCGACGCCTCCACCCCTCGAATTCTGCCCCCCACCTGCGCCCAAACCGCGAAGGATTCGAGGCACGCATGGTAAGAAACATCATGAATATTGCGACTCATTTGAAGAGGTAACACGACGCCGTGTGGTATCCGGCAGAATAGAATAGACCACCCTCATCTCTTACCGAGGTGTCGTAAAAGGCGACTTAGGTAAGTTGACCTCAGGCAGGCGGCCGGTCGTAAAATACGTAGCCAAATCATATGACATGTTTGTAACTATTATGTTGTGCCAACCCCGCTTAGAGTGGGATAAGGGCAGGAGAATGTATGTATGTATGTAGATTTATGAATATCGACTGTGTACTGGCAAATTGTCCTATCTTATTTTTGACAACTGTTCAGGAAGAATAAAAAACGTGATTATTAATACATTCGCAATAATTTTTATGAAATAAAAAACATGACTTTAAATATGTTTATTTATTTGCAAGTTTTCTAGTAGATAATACATGTTGATACGGTAAATGATGGGCAGAAGTACCCGATGCCTTTAGAAAGTGATTTTGCTTAAAATTGAGATAGGACGTATTGCCTCAGTCGATATGCTGTTGGCTTTCCTTATAAAAATAAATAAACAATTAGTTACAACATGAGGTGGACTTTGTCATAATGTTATGTACTGATGGAGTCATAACCGTAAGTTTTATTTTTAGGTTCAAGCTTGGATCGTTCGGGATGTTCATCAAGCAACAGCGGCGACGACAGCCGAAGGGACCTCAGCCAAAGCCGGGCTGGATCCCCTTGGAACTCTTCGGCAAGTTTCAGCGAGCATAGCGAGGGGGAAGCTGAGTCGCAGGCTGAGCTGACTGTGACAAACCTACCGCCATATGAGCCGCCCATCTTGCAGGTATTGGTCGTGTGTAGTGCAACCGCGTTTATTTTAGGCTTTTAAGTCACTTCCGACGCCGCAATGACTAATCTAAGTCATACCATGAACCCTCCACTACGCGTCGCCCTAAGCCGTGGTCCGGCCTCACAGGAGGCACCCTTAGGACGACGTTCCCAGACTTAAGTAGAGCTTCTGCGCTCTACCCCCTGCATTTCGCAACTTCGGCGATGCTTCTGCGCTCGCCCGTCCCGCCCGGTGACGCTGTAAAAGCCATTAGGGCTAACAGCATACAGTCAGTTCGAAAATAAAATAAAATAGGCTTTTAAGTTGATTAATTGATATCAATTTTAGTCAGTAATCCTGTTACGAATTGGGCTAATTTACTTCATTCTCATTGAAAAAACATTTTTTATGAATAAATAAATAAATATATGGGACACTTACATGGTCGTCCATCCCCAAAGTAAGTTACTTAATACTTGTGTTATGGGTGACGGACAACTGCTAAATATACTACATATATAATTTTAAATAGATACTTAAACACAAATATACACCCAGGCTCGAAGAACCAACAAATTGTTTATAGAAATGTTGGTCCTCGGCGGGAATCGAATCCGCGACCCGCGGAGCTGAAGGTAGGGTCACTACCCTACGATATAACATAACTTAATATTTATTACACTAGCGTCTACCCGCAACTTTGCCTGTGGATTATATAGACCTATTGCTCCATTCGGATTCTAAAGATTGACAAAGTCCCAATTATGTGAAGAGGAGATTAATGAGATGCGACCGATATCATCCTGGAATTAATTTTTTTATTTATTTATCTCGTTTAGCGTAAATATTTTTTTTAAACTATTGACTTTAAATGCTTAAATTATGGTTAAAATTTGTGCATGCTGTGACACATTTATAACTTGTACATGTTAAACTATTTGTTTCTGTTTCTTTTTTAATTATATATAAGTTTTATATGTAGCATTAACTGAACGCCGTGTGGTATCCGGCAGAATAGAATAGACCACCCTTATTTCTTACCGAGGTGTCGTAAGAGGCGACTAAGGTATGTGCCGTGTGGTTTCCGGCTGCATAGAATAGACCACCCTCATTTCTTACCGAGGTGTCGTAAGAGGCGACTAAGGTATGTGCCGTGTGGTTTCCGGCTGCATAGAATAGACCACCCTCATTTCTTACCGAGGTGTCGTAAGAGGCGACTAAGGTATGTGCCGTGTGGTTTCCGGCTGCATAGAATAGACCACCCTCATTTCTTACCGAGGTGTCGTAAGAGGCGACTAAGGTATGTGCCGTGTGGTTTCCGGCTGCATAGAATAGACCACCCTCATTTCTTACCGAGGTGTCGTAAGAGGCGACTAAGGTATGTGCCGTGTGGTTTCCGGCTGCATAAAATAGACCACCCTCATTTCTTACCGAGGTGTCATAAGAGGCGACTAAGATATGTGCCGTGTGGTTTCCGGCTGCATAGAATAGACCACCCTCATTTCTTACCTAGGTGTCGTAAAGGCGACTAAGGTAAGTTGACGTCAGGCAGGTGGCCGTTCCTAAAATACGTAGCCAAATCATATGACAACATGCTTGTAACATGTTGTGCCGACGCGACTTATGAGTGGGATAAAGGCAGGAGAATGTATGTATGTAGCATTAACTGACTGTTCAAATAAATAAATATATCCACCTCGCTCAGCATTCTTTTACCTCAAATCTGATATGTGTTTTGTCACAGTGTTATCTTATCTTATCTAATTTTGGGGACGCCTGCCGGTACAGGACGGGTGGTCAGCTCCAATACTGGACTATTCCACCCATTTCCCCTTGTTGGGACAAGGGTTTCACTGTTGTCCCGACAGTGTCACCTGCTCTAGCCTACCTGTTGCTTTTACAAACCTTATAATATCCCTGAAGGAGATATTTGTTAGGTCATAAGCTTCAATTTCGTCCTTACCTAATATCTCCCATCTTACATGGGGCACTCAGCCATAAGGTGGAGACTCGTTTCTTCTTCTCCACACTCTGGGCTGAATCTTGTGTGTGTGAAAACAGTGTTATATCAGTAGTATTATTTCAGGAAATGTTGCTGAAGCTGTTCAATCAGTTCGTCCGTGTGGTGCGCGTGTCAATATGGGTAGCTGGTGAAGGGCCATTAGCGACGGTCGTACTGAAATCTGAATGGGACGCTCGTTTGGTCATAGCGCGGCTGCACAAACGCAGGCTGGACAACCACTGGGCGGGGCGAAGACTCGAGTTGTCCCTGGGCAGGCCGTCCCCAGCACCAAATCTAGACATCCTCAAGGGACGCCTTCGTGCTATCCTACTAAGCCAGAAGACCAACTCGTTGCCCCTCCTTCGGCTGCGCGACGCTTACGCCAGCAGACATTGCTGCGCCCTGACCACTTCGGATCTGGCGAAGGTCAAGGATACAGTGGTCATACACGAGGGCCTCGGCCGGATCGTCCAGTTGGTCGACCTCAATCCGGTAGTGGGTTCCGAGTTCGAGGAGGCGGCGTGGAAGTGCCATATTCACGCGGTGTTGAACACCGGCTACGAGGACGGTACTAGGATCTTGCAGCAGGTTTATATAGAGATTGCTGTTCTTGCTAAGAACACCCAGATGTTGCTGGAGAGTCATGGAGGGATATTGCCGTTGTTGAGGTTAGTTAGCGTTATCGGTGGCCTTAGATGTTCATAAAATTCATTCATTTTTAGATCATAAATATAAATATATGGGACACTTACACGGTCGGCCGTCCCGAATTTAAGTAACTTAATACTGGTGTTATGGGTGTGTTATGGGGTTTCATATCGGGTATGAAAAAACGGATAGTCCACTATACATTTAGCATTATATATATTTTCTATTTACTTTATTGCGGAGCATAGCAAAATAATTTTATTATTACTTTTGACTGTTCTAGAATCAATTCTGGTTTACTGACTTTATCATTGAGAAATACTTATTTTGTTACAATTAGTTTCGTGGAGTGTTACGAATCGATGTTCCCGTCGCTGGTAGTGGACTATCGCTATGGTGTGAGCCTGGAGTTTCTCCTGCGCAGCATCCCAACTATCGAGGTGAAGGATAGCCCCTCGAGGCACCTCACGTGGCGCACGACTAGAGTTGAATCGCCTGCAACGTATAGCTTTCAGAGTAAGTACATTTTATGTTATATTAAATAAATCTAAAAAACTATACTAAGAGGTTGCCGAAATCAACTCAGGGTACCTTTTCATCGAACTGCAGCGTTCAAAGGTTCTAAATATTCCACTACCGAATGCTGGAATAATATTCCTCCGCCAATAAAAGATTATTAAATAATTATTATTAAATAATCACTATTATCTATTATTTTATACATTTATTTTTCAACTTTAATCTATGTATAGTGTTTCGTTATTTTTATTTTTCTTCCTTCCTTTTTTTTCCATCATCAATTTTTTTTTCTTTTCATTTTCTTTCTGTTACTCATAGGTTGGCTGGTAGAGATCCCTTTTAGGGATAAGTCCGCCTTTTGTTTATACAATAAAGATAAATAAATAAAATAAAATAAATAAAAGATTCTTATTGGAACGACAATCACATCATTATAAACATGTAATAAAATGTTATAAACATGTTGTCACGTGATTTGGCTAAGTATTTTACGACCGGCAGGCTGCCTGATGTCAACTTACCTTGCCTTTTATGACACCTCAGTAAGAAATGAGGGTCGTCTATATGATATTGCTGACTTATCGTTTCCCAATTGGGGCCAATTACAAAGTGTCGAGCAACTAAATCAGCAAAATAGGGCTATAAAATCCATACATTTTTCAAAAGTAATTCAATTCTTGTGATCTAGTCGTCTGACTGACTTCAGCTATAGACTCAATCAAATATTCCGGTTCATACAACCCATTACAAGGGTTTGCGAAGTAGTAGTATCCAGTAGAAACTATCCCAATACCAGTTGTGATTAAGTTGATTAAATTAAAATTGATATTTTAACTTTAATAAATATATAAATAAAAGTTATTAAATTCAGTTTGTTTTTTTTCCAATTAACCTAACTGGTCGATGCAACAGTCCGTTATCACGGAAATCTAGCGGCCTGTTACAATCCTACTGCTGGGAATAGTCCTCCTCTCTCCGTTTCTGAAGAGAAGGGTTGGAGCTAAGACCTACCAATCTCCAATGCGGAATTGGTAGGTTACACATATGTCCAGAATTCTCTAGAGATATGCAGGTTTCCTCGTGTGATAAATTGCAATTATCAATTAGACACATGAGTTTTGATAGAAAAACTCCTTGGTGCCTGCCCGGTATTGAGCTCGTGTTGCCCTCGAAAGAGTCGCACGGTCTCACCGCTGGGCTATCACAGCTGTTCACGACAGTAGCGAGGAATAATTTTCATATTGATTTATAGAATGATTTATAGAAGCAGGCGTTACTTTGCGGAATTCCATATTACAAGCAATATAACAGAACTAACTACTTTGCTATAATCCGCACGGGTTAAGTGAATGCATGCAAAGCCAATGTGTATGAAGCAGGCAAAATCTACGCACCTTATACATGCAGTACAAGCCACCACATGCACCCCAAGGCGCAATTCACCAGCAACAACGCCCACAAAAGCAGCACACACACCCACCACCACAATCTCGACGATCGTTTCGGCCCGAAACCGCCTCCACGACAAAAATCGTAATCGCATTACGATTGTTGTGGTTGAGTTCGAGATTGTGGTGGTGGGTGTGTGTGCTGCTTTTGTGTGCGTTGTTGCTGGTTAATTGCGCCTTGGGGTGCATGTGGTGGCTTGTCCTGCATGTATGAGGTACGTAGATTTTGCCTGCTTCATACACATTGGCTTTGCATGCATTCGCTTAACCCGTGCGGATTATAGCAAAGTAGTTAGTTCTGTTATATTGCTTGTAATTTTCATATTCTTCTCACCAGGCGACTCCTCACGTTCGAGCAGTGATCGGGATCGTCCACGCACAGCCCCAGCGCTGGAGCCGATGCTGGCTCTGTTCGAGAAAGAGTTGATAGACTTGTTACGCACAATGCCCCGATGTTGCATACCGTTCAGCAAGTGAGTATATCGTAATTTACAAAAGTAGCGGTTAATTTTCATTACGTTGACTCAATAGTGTGAAACGAATAATAAATTGACTGGCCCCTATGCGCAGTGGGTAGTTACCCTGATTTCAGCTCCGCTGTCCGCTGAGGGTTCGATTCCCGCCGAGGGCCAACATATTCTATAAACAATTTGTTGGTTCTTCGAGCTTCGAATATCCAAGTATGTATTTAAATTTATATATAAAGTAGCGGCCTGTTACAATCCCACTGCTGGGAATAGGCCTCCTCTCTCCGTTTCTGGAGAGAAGGGTTGGAGCTAAGACCTACCACGCTGCTCCAATGCGGATGGGTAGGTTACACATATCTCCAGAATTCTCTAGGGATATGCAGGTTTCCTCACGATGTTTTCCTTCACCGAAAAAGTGTGATAAATTGCTATTATCAATTAGACACATGAGTTTTAATAGAAAAACTCATTTGTGCCTGCCCGGGTTCGAACTAGCTTAAATTTATATATGTAGTGTATTTACCAGTTGTCCGTCACCGAAAGCACAAGTATTAAGTTACTTTGGGGACAGACCATGACTTACACACAACCATGTGTGTAAGTGTCCCATATATTTATATTTAAATAACATTATTTCATCATCATAGAATAAAATAGAATAGAATAGAAATACTCTTTATTGCTAACAAATACATAAAAGAAAAACAATTTTTTTTCATAACATTAATATATAAAATAAGACAATTAAATTGAACAGAAAGTCAATTAAATTGTGCAAATGGCGGCCTTATCGCCATATCATCATATTGAAGCAATTTAATATAACTATACAAAGAAGGCTGGCATGTTTAGTTATGACAGCAAATATAATATAATGTAGTCAAATTGATGCACAGGAATAAGTATTGTGTGAGTTTTTGTCAATCCGGAAGGTCCTTTTTTCGTTATTTACATCTACGTTTAGATAATTGAACCAAGAGATTCAAATAAATTTTTGCAAACATTACAACTATTAATTTTTATTTAACAATTATTAATTTACAACAACAAGATTCAGATTTAAAATTGTTAAATAGTAAGTCAATAAAAAAATCACTCAAATACAAATATCTATATTATCTACTTATATAGTAATTCTTTTCTATGCAGTTGGCAAAGTGTTTTTGATCATAGGTATGTAGAAATACTGCTCATTGTGCGTCTTTCTAGATATATAGATTAGCATAAATGACATTATCATGTTTATTTATGCAGCAAGTAACAAAATTTTGCATTGTCTATCCTTTTGTCATTTCCGTTCTTTTTTATTTTTTTTCTTATAATTTATGGGTATGATAAGGTTAAAATTTTCAGCTTTTAGCACACTGGTTCTCTAATGTTTATTATTTTGTTTTAATGTATTAAAATTTTTTCATTGCGGGCTCTGAATGACACTAAGTAGTATTTCGAATTTGTAGTTATAATATCTATAATTTACATACAATTTAACTTTTGTTTTGTCCTTTGTCCTTTTGTTATTTTAATTTTCGGGCACTATATGTTATGTTTAAAATCATTCTTAGATCTATATAAATTTATAGTTTCACTATATGAATATATTTGCCATTGATTACTAATTCCTTAAAAAATATTTGTTTGGAATGTTTTATCTTGGTCAATAGAATTTTTGTAACTTACAAAATCTTTGTATAGGTTATTAATTGCTTTTATATAAAGTTATACTTGCTTCTATATATCAAATGGAGTTATTTACTGTACTATACACAATTTTAACCTTAAATAGTTAGTGAGCGTAGCCTGCTTGCAAATGTGCACTGCTCACTATAGAGTTTAATAAATTATATGGTTTAAATATCTTAAATATATGTTTATCACACTATTCTAGACTCATACCCGCATTTCATCATCATTTCGGGCGTCAGTGCAGAGTTGCTGATTATGGATTCACCAAATTGCCAGATTTACTTGCAGCTCTTGGAAACACCATTGTGGTGAGTATTTATTCGTATTATTACGTAAATTTGTATGATTGAAATTTAACTTAGCCTGTACCATATAACATTTATATGTCGACAAACCTGATGCTATTCAATAGTGTTATAACACAATTACTCAATAATCATGTCTCATATTTTTATTGTATTCATAATTTTTTTTTACTAACTTAATGCTATGACATACATTCCAGACATGTGTTTTATCGTCTTATCTTGTCTTACTATTTAACCTATAGCACTAATCAAATAAATATAATTTAATTGAGATCTGGCTTTCTTAGTTACGGTTGACTGACCTAGCGCGTCGCGCTTGTTCAAAAAACAGAAGAAAACAATAACATTGTTGTTTTCTCTCCCTCGCACCAGTACTATTCAGTTTTTGGGTCAAGGTTATTTTTAGTTTCGTGTGTCGTAATAAGGTACGGTCTTTGAATCGTGTTTATATTTTTAAAAGCTAAAAATAATTCCTTTTGCTATTATACTTCACTGAATTAATTGATTTTTTATGTACGATGCTAAAGTGTGTTGGGGACTAAAATTAAAAGTAATGTCGTATGATCTGTGTCATCCTCTATACCTCTTTATTTTATTGCGGAGCATAACGACTGCATTGCACATGTCCAAAATTGCTATCAAGGAGTCCAGTAACTTTACATAAATAATTTTCGCAGGTACTCGGATCGGGTTCGTACCGCGAGATAACTATATCCGCGACCGCTCAAGGCAGACGTTGGACGTCCGATCTATTGAAAGTGTTGAAAGCTCAGCCCGAGAAATCGGTTCATCTCTATCAAATACCTGAGATATATCAGTCGATCATCGGAAGGTCTTTCTCGACAGTCGATTACGGCGTGTGCACCATCGAGGAGCTGATGCAAAAAGTGACCCCCCAGAGTATAGTTACTGGCGCTGATGGCTCTATATCTTTACCCCGACGGACTCCCACACCCGAGGAAACCGCTCGCACCGGCAAGTTTGGCATCGAAGCGGTTCAACTCCTCTGCTACACTCCAAACCTGAGGATGGAGTTCTCACGTTTCGTACCTGCTTATCATGCCCACTATGGAAGACAATTGCGCGTTGCGCATTACGGCTGCGTTAAACTCTTGGAGCTGTTAGATCTCGTACCTGATTTCGTCTCAGTGTATTGTGGACCATCTGGTGAGAGGAGTGTCCGTTTGGCGTTGGGAACCGCTCGCGCTATAATGCGTCAGCGGATGAAGACCTTGATGCCCGTGGCGCTGTCAGCCCTGCCGGCGGCGTACGCTGCGCAGTACGGAGCTGCTCCTCTACCCGACACATTGGACGTCTCTACTATCGAAGAGCTGGTCTATGCTGCTGGTTGCATCATGGAAGGTGGAGCCGTTTACTCAGCGGATGATACGTCTCGCTGGGCGAGCGCCGCTTTGATCGCCTGCGCTGTTCTGTCAGCAGACCGAAGCGTGGCGCGCAGCTCTACAGATGAATACTTCATGAACTCCTTCCGTAGTTTCTCGGGTATTGCACCGGATTTAAAGGGTCTGACGGATTTCGGTGTTCTAGAAGTTTCCGGACGCCACGTCCGCCTGACACCGGCATGGCGGAACGTGTGGCGTCTTTCGCAGATTATTTCCGACCGCTCGGTTTCGCTTCCCGCTGTGGAAATTTTCATCGAGTATTCGAAACGCTACGGTTCATCATTCCTGGGTGCGGATTTAGAAGGTAATTCATACAATTCGTTTTATAATAATTGACTCGTATATTCCTTTTTTTTTTTTAATTTTATCCAATATAAATTTTACTATCCAGTGTGTTAATTAAGACACGTTATATAAACCTGTAGAGGTTTAAGCATAACGCGAATGCGTTACTTAATTAAATACACTTATTTGAATACAGTGCGAATAGATCTTGACAGGATTTAATTTTTTTATTTTTTGCTTCACTATTTATGCTTTAATGTCATAAATAGTGAAACGTAAGTGTAAATTTAATAAAGCAAAGTAACCTGATACTATCCTATTGCGGGGCGTAGGTCTCCCTTCTCCGTTTTGTGATAGATGGGTTGGAGCTAAGGCCCACTGTGGTGGTCCAATGCACGATACAGATTGCTGGGCTACATACCTCCCCAGAATTCTCTAGAGGTATGCAAGTTTCCTTTAAGATATTTTCCTTCACCGAAAACTGACTGAAGAATTGCAATTATTAAATAGACGCATAATTTTTAATACAAAAATTCATTGGTGCCTGTTCCGCACAAACGTGCGCCCGCACGTGAAACAACCTCCGAGACCTGGGCCCGTCGTCTCGGCGTCTCAACCTACCTTATGCGGCCGTCAGCTGTATGCGGTCCGGCCTCATGAATTACTGCGTGTATATGTGTACGTGTGTGTGCGTGCTTGTATGTACTTGGCCGATTCCCGAAACTGTTGGCTCGCCTCTGCAGTCTTCCACGGACACGTAATGTCTATTTCACCCGGAGTATACACTTCACTATATCGGTTAAATAATACAAATAACACGCGGTGTGCACACAACCTTCGTAAGGTCACACGTTATTGAATCGTCCCTAAATCGGGGAACAGTAACCCGAACGCGCACTAAAACCGCGGACGGTTGCGTCTTCTCAAACGCTTCACTGATTAAACGCGTCACTAAATCTTCGAACCACACCCAAAACGCATAATTACACGTGTGCGTTATACCATAAAGTCGTATACAGGCACGCGCCGCCTGTACTTATCGTAATCCAAAACGTTACTAACTATCGGCGCTCGCGTCGACAATAGAATGCAGAAAGGTCGTTGATCCGGCCGGTCGCGCCGCGTCGTTAATTTGTACAAAACAGTGCCTGTCTGGGATTGGAACTCGTGATCGGCTCGAAAGAGTGGCATAGTCTCACCGCCGGGCTCTCAAATGCTCTTAAACAGTATTGGGTATTTGAAACTGGTATTTACGGTTTCTGGCATTACCGTTTGTTGGTTCGTGGGTAGGGTGTAGTGAAGTCAATGTGAATGTAATGAGACTTTCCCTTCCACCACATGCGAGTTCGCAATTGTTCCTCCTGCCCTTATCCGACTCTGTGGGGTCGGTACAACATGCCAGTTCGCAATATTAGCTAATTATGTATATTACGTTTCAGGTGTGGAAGCTGTAACCAGTTTCCTTCGTAAGCACGGCACAGTTTTTTTCGAGGAGTCGGGACTGTGGCGTCTATGTAATGGTGTCACGATGCCGATCATGCGAGATTTGGCACCCGCGAAGGTCACTCTCGAAGACTACTCTGTACACGACACTCCGCCTGGACAAAAGGTATATCCATACTTCTATACATATTATAAAACAAAGTCCACAACAGCTGTCTGTCATCATCATTCTTCTGCCCTTATCCCACTCTAAGTTGGACCGGCACAACATGTTACAAACATGTTGTCACATGATTTGGCTAAGTATTTTACGACCGGCCGCCTGCCTGAAGTCAACTTACCTTAGTCGCCTTTTACGACACCTCGGTAAGAGATGAGGTTGGTCTATTCTACGGATTTTTATATTTTTAAAGGATAGTGCAATTCTATTTATAAGTATAAATAAACTAACTACTACTAAATATCAAATATATAGAATTCTCATGTCACAATGTTAATTACCATACTCCTCTGAAACGGCTTGACCGATTTTTATAATATTTTATATGCATATGTAGGTCTGAAAATCGGCTACTATCTACTTTTCATATCCCTAAGTCCACCCCTAACATTCTTTCTTTATTTTTTGGACAAAATTGTTTTAATAATTTACAATTTGTTTTTATAATTTACACTAGAAATTCCCTATAAATAATTAATTTATATGGCAACACTACGTTTACCTGGTCAGCTAGTAAAAGTACATATACTTTGTACTTATATATATTCTATATATACATTATACTATGTATTATCATGCACAATAATTTTATTTCATTTCTAATTTACCGACTATATTTTAGATTATTTCATAGCGGTAATTAAAATTGTTAATTTAATAATATATTAAAGAGAAAGTTACTCAAAAATTTTTGCCTTTACTATGTGTTTGAATGTAATGTGGTTAGATATAATTTAATATATCATTCTTACTGAGTGATGAGTAATCGAGGTTTTTTTCTACTCACATTTCATCAACAATTTATTAAATGTTTAATTTGGTTCACTATGCTGACTTAGTGTGATACAGTTGTTACTAGCACAGAGGTAAGCGTGATTCTACAAATAGCTTAGATGAAAATGTACAACAATTAAAAAGTTTATTAATAAGTGTGTCAAATTGAATTGTTTGGCAATTGTTTCTTCGAGCCTGGGTGTGTATTTGTATTTAAGTATGTACTTAGACTTATATATGTATTATATCTACCAGTTGTCCGTCACCCATAACACAAGTATTAAGTTACTTACTTTGGGGACGGATGACCGTGTGTGTAAATGTCCTATATATTTATTTATTTTTTTTATTTTATGATGCCAATTATATTATGGGTGGCGACTGTTGGGTACACAAAACTCACTATCCAAATAAATCTATTTATTTACAAGTAATTAATTATAATGTTTCTTATACTATGTACTATGCTAAAATCTTAAATACTAACGGCGTCCGATCCCACCGAAGTTAGGTAGGGAAAGGCGAGATGGCGCGAAATTTCTTTCCCAGGCATGAAACATGATACCTCAGGTGTCGAGTAGAGTCTGGGAAAGCGGCAAACGCTGAGTAGACGTAACACGCCAAAAAAATTCTTGAAAATTTGGGTCAATAGTACATACTCCGTAATCCTTCTCTCCAAAAAACGGAAAGAGACCTATGCCCAGCAGTGAGATAGTGACAGGCCGTTACTTTACTTTTTTGTTCTTCCTCCGGAAGGGCTAATCCAGTTTTTATGGAAAGAAAGCCTATTATACCGTGGAGGCTTACATTGATGATAAGAATGCGTGGATATAGCTACTCTTTGACTTTGTGCAGGATAGCTATGACAAAATGTAATTAGTATTAAGAATCTTCTTTTTTAAAAGAGCTCCACCGAGTTTCTTGCTGGCTCTTCTCGGTAGGACGGCTTTCCGAACCAGCAATAGAGTCGACGATTCAAAAGCACTTGTTTACAAGTTTATTTGATAAAGAATATTTTGAATTTGAATTAGAATTTGAATTTATGGGACTTTCACTGGAAGATAGACGAGTTTATACAGCAATAGATCTCAATTCTAAGATACATTGTTTCCTGAAAGTACCCTGAGGTTAAACAATGGGGGTTTAAATATCACGCAATAATATACCAAATTCAAACGTTATGTATAGTAAATAGTAAATATTATATGTATGTATATGAATCTTTTCCAGGGTTCTCGTGTGTTTGAATCGCCAAAGAAAAATATTTGGTGTTCCCCACCGGCAAGTGCTTTACCCGCTCCTACGGCTTTGCTGGGTCAAGATAACAAACGTAAGTATAGATGTAGAAAGAGGTCACAGGTTCAGATCACCACTAAGTTTTTTTAACTTATTACTAATGAAACTTTTAAGTAACCGCTCAAAACAACAATGAATTGGGCAATGAGTTTTTCTATTATAACTTATGTGTCTAATTGATAATTGCAATTTATCACACGCTTTTCGGTGAAGGAAAACATCGTGAGGAAACCTGCATATCTCTAGAGAATTCTAGGGATATGTGTAACCTACCAATCCGCATTGGAGCAGCGTGGTAGGTCTTAGCTCCAACCCTTCTCTTCGAAAACGGAGAGAGGAAGCCTTAGCTCAGCAGTGGGCATAGTAACAGACCGTTACTTTACTTTTTTTATTTATATATTTAGTATCTTTGTATATATTTTAAATATTTAATATTTGTATGTGTATCTCTTGCACCTTCTTTCCTTGAGTTGATAAGTTCCCTCGAAGGTTGCCTGGAAGAAATCGCATGTTAATGATAAGGCCTCACTATATCACGCAGTTTATATTGTTTATTTTTGTATTTTAGTGTTATTGTAAATTCTGTGGTGTACAATAAAGGGTGTTCTATTCTAAATAATTTATAGAATTAGGCGTTACTTTGCGGAGATCCATAATACAAAAGTAACAATAAAATTATTTTGCTATAATCCGCGATACAGTAAATAGAAAATATATATAGTGTTTAATGTATAGTGGACTATCAGTATTTTCATACCCGATACGTGCAGGATTCGTAAAAACACATGCACACACCTCCAACACTTCCACCACAATACACAAGCACTACACAGGTTCACTATCACAAACTCCATGTCTCTCTCTCGTAGACTCTCATAGACTCCACGACAAAATCGCAAAGCTTTGCGATTTTGTCGTGGAGTCTATCTCCTGATGATGCTTCGGTTGCGGGGCGAAACGATTGTTGAGTTTGTGATAGTGAACCTGTGTAGTGCTTGTGTATTGTGGTGGAAGTGGTGGAGGTTTGTGCATGTGTTTTTACGAATCCTGCACGTATCGGGTATGAAAATACTGATAGTCCACTATACATTAAACACTATATATATTTTCTATTTACTGTATCGCGGATTATAGCAAAATAATTTTATTATTACTTTTAAAATATTGGTAAGTATTGGGTTAAAATGTGAATATTTACTATTTCATCTCTTCTTGTCAGGTCGCAATCGTTTAGCGGCACTATTCGATGCAGTCTAACTCACCCACCTAAAGAGCATTCCAACAATTAAATAAAAAAAAAACCTAACAGCATGTGTTCCAATCCAAAGTTGTCAAAAAACAAGACAAAATATATTAAGTGAAGTCGCAACGAATTTCATTAACCAGACTATATGTGTGTAGTTTATTTGTGATGTCTATTACAATAATGTTTTAGAACGTGTATATTTTTGTGTGTTTATTTAGGAAATAAGGAAATCGTTCTGCGTTCGTAAAATGTTATTAAGTGCAATATATTAGTGTACTAAAATCATATAGGTTCTACATATGATATGAATATATCACTCATGGGCTGCAGTAGTGGTACAATACGTGTTTTGAACTAAGAATACGTTTAATTGTTAAAATACACATTAAGCAATACCAGTAGAACTCATAATTCAAGAAAATCTCGTTCGTTTAAGCAAACTAAAGCATTTTTTATGCATTTTCTTGAGCATTGAGAACTTTTAACCCGTTTATCTGATTTTTTTTTGAGTTTTTCCTCTATTCAAATTCAAAATATTATTTATTCAAATAAACTTGTAAACGAGTGCTTTTGAATCGTCAACTCTATTGCTGGTTCGGAAAGCCGTCCTACCGAGAAGAGCCAGCAAGAAACTCGGTGGAGCTCTTTTAAAAAAGAAGATTCTTAATACTAATTACATTTTGTCATAGCTATCCTGCACAAGGTCAAAGAGCAGCTATATCCACGCATTCTTATCATCAATGTAAGCCTCCACGGTATAATAGGCTTTCTGTATCAGCCTCTTTTTAACAGTATTTTTAAATCGCTGTAATGGCAAAGTTAAAATTGATTGTGGAATTTTGTTATAGAATCTTATACCCAAACCCACAAACGACTTACGTACTCTTACAAGGCGCAAAGCAGGAGCCGCAAGCTTATGTCGGTTCCTACTTTGTCTATTATATACATCGCCAATCTTTTTATAATTATGTATATTGCAGCCCATGAACGAAATACGTGTTTTCTTTGTTTTAGCAATATGAAAAAGGTAGACTATGAGAAATAATATACAATGTTAATACTATTTTTAATAATTTCCTTCACATTGACTTAAACATCCGAATGCGTGCCTTTTTAGATTCTATCCAATCTTTGTTAAGCAAAGATCCTTGACATTTGTTTATTCTACGCATTAAGAATCTATGAAACAACCTCTTGGTCCATTCTTATACAATCAATTATCTTATATTTATTAACCGTAAAGACTTGCATACTACATATCAACAGTCAAGTGTGGATTTAAAATATCTCTGATGAAATATACGCGCGCTTATAACATTTTTCGAATGCTAATTTTAAAGTACAATAATAATAATTAAATGTTATTTTTGTTTTGTAGAATTTTATCCCTTGATATTTGATCTCTATTGATTGTACAGTTAGCATTTAGTGTTTATGAAATGCCTAGGAATTTATACAGTAATGCCCCCTATAACGCGGCAGTTTTACGCGTTATAGGAAAACGTGTTGTAGGTGTATTCTCGCATATCGCAGTCGGATGACGCTCGTTAAAATCGGAGTATTAAAACAAGTTATGAACGAAATATGTGCCTTTTGTTAAAAATATGGCTGAGAAATTAATATTTATTTAAAATAAAATTTCTAAAATTTTTAGTATAGTACAATACACAAAATAATTTAAATAAATTTGCTAACACGTGGAAAGTGGCAAATCCCCGCGTTATTTATATAGGAGGGGAACACAAAAAAAACAAACGTAAAACAACCGTTATACGAGGGACTGAAATCGCGTAATATGGAAACGCGTTATAAGAGTACCGCGTTATAAGGGGGATTACCGTACTCAATGCTGACTATACAACGTGTAATATTACTGTAAGTACATTATTGTGACTTAGTTATATAAAGCAGAGTAGTAATTTGAACTAGGACATAACGATGTCATTATAACGAATTTTTTTAATGTATTTAGACAGGATGTTTTTTTTCACCTTTTTTATGAACATAGAGATATTTTAATAATGAGAATTCTTACGCCATACCATCAAAAACAATGTGAGAGTCAATTATAGTTCAAATGTTTTTTTAAAGTATTGAATATTGATGTCGCTTTGTAGAATATGCTTGTGCCTGAAGTGCAATTTCATCATCATTTTCATCATCATCGATCATTTTATATCCTGGACGCCATCTTGCGATACTCGGCCAAATTCGCCGTTCCACATTGATATTTTAGTACATAATTATATAATATTTTTATAACGTGTATATTTTATATTTTTAAGGTAAATTGTTAACTTTTGCCTGTAACGGTAAGTCTGACATTTGTTCCGAAGGACTACCGTTACTTTTCGGCTTAAGTAATATATTATCATATGCCTTTAAATGATAAGAGACTATGTTCGGAGACACAGGAAACTAGCTAAGTGTCTAACGCTAAGTTTTGCACATAATTTGAAAAAAAAAACGCACAATATTTTAAGTCGTGCGATCTGGAATAGCATATGCTTATATTGTAATTTATCCCATAGTGTATGAGAATAATTAATACTTCATATTGAATCTGATTTTAAATTATAACGTTTTTGTTAATCTATATAATTTAACATGTTTAAAACTAGACTGTGTACATTATTTAAAGTCATTTCCATCCATTTTTCAATGCTAACATCTTAGAAAAATTTATTCTAGTAGCAGTCTCTGAAAGAGGAAAACCCATTATAATAATTATAATCAGTGAAAAATTGTTTGAGTTGAAATTTGAAAGTTTGAGATAAAGAATAACGGAGTATAAAAGTTAGTTTAGTTTAAATTTTTATATATTTTCAAGTTTCATAGTGATATGTATCAAACATAAGAAGAATCAACGCATTTCAAGGATTTCAATGATATTTTCAAACATTTTCTACTTAAATGTCTTTTCATTAGTGATTTAGACAGATTTAGCCTTCAATCTGGCAGAGAATTAATTTAAGATATTATTAAGTAATTTTATATTTATCTATAAAAAAATTGTGAGTGTCTTTAGCGTAAGAAAATGTGCAATCATTTTATTTAAACACCAAATCAAAATAATAAATGTTATGCGATTTTTAAGTACCAAATTGTGGCTTATATCAAATAAACAGTAACAATTTTATGTATAACAATGTACATATCTAATTAATTGGTACAAAATCATTGAAAGCGATTATTTAAAAGGTTTTATATAATATTTATTATTATTGAATTAATTATTGTAAAGTGATATTAATGTGGAACTTCGATACATCCGCCTTACAGTAACTCTCTAGTTGTATATTATATATAGTAGTTATATGTAAGCAGGCCCTTGCATACGTTTGAAAGTGTGTTTATATAAATGCAATATTATTTATATTTATTGTATTTAATATATATGCACTGCCAGAATGCATTTGAAATTAACTAGTACCACCTGTCCAATAATCATAGCTTATATATGTGATTATGAAACGCGTTAATAAATTTCTGCAGCAGATTTATATTTACCTTATTTTTTTAAGTTTTTTATATTGATGTTATAAATCGTTTTAAATGAGATTCGATTCGAAATGCCAAAAATCGTTGATGGTAAAATTCAATATTGTCTGTTGTCGCATTAATATAAATGTAAACACCATTGGAATGTCCAAAGATACACAAGTTCGTATTGTAACCATGAGCTATAAAAATACACCTAAATACCTATAAAAATCTATAAAATCTACTGTCATAATAGAGCCTATAACTTTGATTACTAACACCTCTTAGTGATCAATACAAATGCGCAATAAAAATTTATTACACGAAATGATAAAAATCGTACAGAACTAGAAAGCGAATGCTAAATCATCATTCTCCTGCCCTTATCCCACTCTAAGTGGGGTGGGCACGACATGTTACAACATGTTGTCACATGTTTTGGCTAAATATTTTACGACCGCCCGCCTGCCTGACGTCAACTTACCTTAGTCGCCTTTTACGATACATCGGTAAGAAATGAGGGTGGTCTATGCTATGCAGCCGGATACCACACGGCACATACCTTAGTCGCTTCTTAGAACACCTCGGTAAGAAATGAGGGTGGTCTATTCTATGCAGCCGGATACCACACGGCACATACCTTAGTCGCCTCTTATGACACCTCGGTAAGAAATGAGGGTGGTCTATTCTATGCAGCCGGATACCACACGGCACATACCTTAGTCGCCTCTTACGACACCTCGGTAAGAAAGGAGGGTGGTCTATTCTATGCAGCCGGATACCACACGGCACTTACCTTAGTCGCCTCTTATGACACCTCGGTAAGAAAGGAGGGTGGTCTATTCTATCCAGCCGGATACCACACGGCACATACCTCAGTCGCCTCTTACGACATCTCTGTGAGAATGGGGGGTGGTCTATTCTATGCAGCCGGATACCACACGGCACATACCTTAGTCGCCTCTTACGACACCTCGGTAAGAAAGGAGGGTGGTCTATTCTATGCAGCCGGATACCACACGGCACATACCTTAGTCGCTTCTTATGACACCTCGGTAAGAAAGGAGGGTGGTCTATTCTATGCAGCCGGATACCCCACAGCACATACCTTAGTCGCCTCTTACGACACCTCGGTAAGAAAGGAGGGTGGTCTATTCTATTCTGCCGGATACCGCACGGCGTAAAATGAATGCTAAATATGGGAGAAAAATATTTTTATCCCCAAAATTTCTTTCGACGTCTAACGCACTTTTAAAATAATGTCAACTTTATCTTTTCAAAATAAATAAAGAATGGAGATAACTTATTGAATTAGCAACCCAAAGATCTTGGGTTCATTTAGGTTCAATACTTGGGTATTTAATAATTAAAAGAACTTCATGGTTCATTCACACATATCCTTTCTAGTATAAAATTACTTTTTAAGAGATTGACTGTCTGGGTGGCATAACGCTCTATTTATATCGCAAATAATAACAATTGGTAATCTATCATTTTTTATTAATTACATACAAAATAATAAAGTTTGTTACTAAATTAAACTTTTGTATATTAAAATCATACTTATAAAAAAATATTTTCTATACATAAAATAATAAATTAATTCTTTTTTTGGTTTCAGTATCGTTTTTGATTAGCCTATACGCATTTTTTTCATTGAAATTTCTGAACTTAATTCAATTTTGACAAATAAAAGTCAAGTAAAAAATATGCAGACGTGTCTATTGGAAAAATAAGTTATTACAAATTACAACTTATTTTTCTGTTGGGATATGTTTTTATTTTTTATAAAAATATAAAAGCGAAAGGTGACTCTTGTTAGCGCCTTCGAGATTTCATGGTTTTGTTATATTAAGACTTCGCTCACCATAGTAACGAAATAAATTGGTTTTAATAAGTGCGTGTATCTTTGGTGTGCCGTATCTATGACGGATGCTTGTCGTATGCAACACGCTCTTGTTATCAGCGGAGTCACTTTACACAAACTTGTTATCACGCTTAGTACTAAAGTGACCGATTTCAAAATTAGGCTTTATTGAGTTAGACACATAATCCTTATTTCAATGTCATATATGTCATCACATTACGAACTATTAAAAACAGTTAGCGTTTTCTTGGTCTTGGAAGTTATGGATCTATTTATACGAGTTTTATAGGCGTTGCTACGCTTTATTGCAATTTGCCACAATTTTTTTTTTAAATTAAGTCACTTTAATGCTATTTATGTTCTAATATATTGCTATATAAACATTGAATATAAGAAAATCATTTGAAAAAAATTGTGCTGTGATAGCCCAGCGGTGAGACCGTTCGACTCTTTCGAGGGAAACACGAGTTCAAACCCGGGCAGGCACCAATCAGTTTTTCTATCAAAACTCATGTCTAATTGATATTTGCAATTTATCACACGCTTTTCGGTGAAGGAAAACATTGTGAGGAAACCTGCATATCTCTAGAGAATTCTGTAGATATGTGTAACCTACCAATCCTCATTGGAGCAGCGTGGTAGGTCTTAGCTCCAACCCTTCTCTCCAGAAATGGAGAGAGGGGGCCTATTCCGAGCAGTGGGATTGTAAAAGGCAGCTACTTTGATCGATACCATAATTAATGTTTCTAGCAAAAGGAAGATTCAAACTAGCTTTGTATAGAAAATTCACAACATATTTGAGTCCTGATATACTTTATATTAAAATATATTTTTAAAAGTTTCAAACTGGTTTTCGATATTTGCCTTTATTCGTTTTAATGTTAATAAATTTCGCCATGTTTATATAATAATTTATATAAAATTCGATATACTTTAACTTTCTTAAATTATACCTCTGAAATAAATTCAATCGGACCCGAATCTTATGATGTAGATATTAAAAAATGTGATACCGTTTTAATTTTAAGCAATACGATTAAGGGAACTATAAACCGCCCGGATATACTTTTTCGACTTTTACTATCTTTCTTTTTCGGCTATATTAATCTAAGAATTTTAACAGAAAATATTTACTAAGTTTTTTAAGGAGTGAAATTCGATGCCATATGTATTTAATATCAAACTTATCAAACACGGTAATATAAATATCAAGTATCTAGTATATATAATTTTACAGTTCATTTCTGTAAGATATTTTTAAAACAATATCAATCATTAATGAATTAAAATAAGAATATAAATTTCATATCTTGTATGGATTAAATAAAGCAAAATGGACAAATATGTTGCGTCCTGCTTAAAAGATTCTTTAAAGGTATGTAATTAGTTAGGTATAATAAGAATTATCGAAAAATACCGTGTTGAGAAATATGTTAGTGAATTTTAAGCACGATGACTCGGAAGTGACTTTTTCTACTAATTCTATTCTTCAGATAATACAAAAAAACCCCCGTTTCTGTGATCGAACGTCAAATATAAGACGCCTATCACTTTGTGTGTGCGTTAAAATAAACATAAACTATATAACGGCCTAAATCACCGAATATCATAGTTGGAATAGAGATACGCATTGATTTACAAGACAAAATATATTATACATTATATCGTCCCAGTGTATTGATATAGAAGTTACGTTATTGTATTCATTTTAATGAGATATAATATATATTTTAGTAGAGTTCGATCTTTAGATAAATGGACTATAGACTGAGTCGTAAATAATTATTTTCGTAAATGTATAGCAATAAAACTATTAATTTTATTATATACAGAATATGTAAAGTCCGCATCGCTAAATATTAAATCGTTCAGTCCAAAGTGCGCTAAAAGAGAAATACCTTTATTTATAGTTATACTATTCGCCAAAGTTATACCTGCCTCATGGCTAGAATAATGCGTCGTATTGACTCTCAAATACTAAAGTACTACAAATACAAATACGTATTAAAGGAAAAATTCTACACTAACTTAATCCGCACTATATTTGCTCACTAATGCGTCAAGTGAGGGTATAAGAACGTAACTTAGTCTTCGGGACTAAAAAAGATAGATGTTGATTAACCGAAACGTCGAACCTAAAGTTATTCTCTATATATGACACAGATCTTCGAGACGCGTTACATATTTTTTATTCGGGGTTATGCGATACTGCATTCTACGAATGTATATTTGTATTTAAGTATGTATTTAAAATTATATATTTTATATTAAATATATATTATAATTAATAATATATTAAAATTATATATAAATTATTATTTACCAGTTGTCCGTCACCCACAATACAAGTATTAAGTTACTTTGGGGACGGACGACCGTGTGTGTAAGTGTCCCATTATTTATTTGTTTATTATTATTACGTGAGAATTTTTTCATTTCTTTTGTAATTTCTCCTGTGTTGCTTACGACAAGTTGCTAAATCATGTATTTTAAGAATTAATAATAAAATAATACGTATAATTAATAATTATAATGCGCTAGTCACGTTGCATACAAACAATTGTCTTTTACCGATACTTTCCGAATTGAATTTCTCAAGACTGTAGCACATAAGTAATTTTAAGCCAATTTTATTTTGTGACCAATAAAAAAAACGTTTTAAATCTATAAGGGTAAGGTAGATTTTAAGATATTTCCAGTACAGTAAGTGAAGATGTTTTCTACGTCTTCGTCGTTCTGTGATCTTTAATTTCTTGTTATCGTTCCAACTAGTGAATCTGTGTAAGTATGAATATGTATTCAATTGCATGAAAATGAATGTAGTGTTGAAAAATAAATGTTATTTTTGAGAATATTTTTTTTTATTTAACTCCTGGTTTTAATTACATTACAGCAGTTTAAAAAACTGTTAGAAGGAGGCTGATATAGAAAGCCTACTATGCTGTTGAGGATTACATAAATACTTTATAGAATTACGCGTTACTTTGCGGTTATCCATAATACAAAAGTAATAGTAAAATTATTTTGCTATAGTCCGCGAAAAAGTAAATACGAAATATACATAATTCTAAATGTTGAGTGGAACAAATGCACAAACCACCACCGCCACCTAAACCAGAGTAAACTTTGAACGTCATCCGTTCATAGTTTACGTGCGAATATTACACATTTCCAAGATGTAAATACTACAAGCAATATAACAGAACTAACTACTTTGCTATAATCCGCACGGGTTAAGTGAATGCATGCAAAGCCAATGTGTATGAAGCAGGCAAAATCTACGCACCTTATACATGCAGGACCAGCCACCACATGCACCCCAAGGCGCAATTCACCAGCAACAACGAACACAAAAGCAGCACACACACCCACCACCACAATCTCGACGATCGTTTCGCCCCGAAACCGAAGCATCATCAGGAGGATAGGCTTCACGACAAAAATCGTACTGCGCCGCGCTACCCATACAAGCAGTCTTAAATAGTTCAACTCCCACCAATACCCTCCCCTCCGAACACATGCAGTAAAACGGAATTAGATACATTTACTTGCTCGTTAATTAAGTGACCATTGTTATTTTTTATTATCTCAAGCTGCTCCAACGTATTGAGTCGGAGTCCCTTATCACAAGTGTGGAGAATATGAAATGAATGGTCATTAGGCACTTTATGACCGCTTTCTAGCAAATGTTTTGCAAAATTAGAATTTTGTGGTTTATTATTCCTAAACGCAGCCATATGTTCCCGGAATCGAACCGCAAAACTTCGGCCAGTCTGACCCACATATGTACCGTTGCACTCAGGACAATCTATTTTATAAACCCCAGATTTTTTACCCTTATCTAATGTATCTTTATTTTTACACAACAAACTACGAAGCGATTGGTTAGTTTTAAAAGAGAGTTTAGTACCCGATTTTGATTTAAATATATTTGCCACTCGATCTGTTAATTTTCCAAAGTAAGTCAGACTGGCTTTATAGTTAGTTTTATTAAAAGATGGTACCGCATACAAAAGTTTAGCGA
This sequence comes from Morpho deidamia, assembly GCA_947086505.1. Taxonomy (NCBI): domain Eukaryota; kingdom Metazoa; phylum Arthropoda; class Insecta; order Lepidoptera; family Nymphalidae; genus Morpho; species Morpho deidamia. Next base: position 6,806,198 of record CAMTZC010000007.1, on the reverse strand, counting down.
CTTGAGATTTGTGTTTATTTTTAATTATGTTTTTAACCGTGTCTGTAGTGTAACCATTGGAAAGTGCTATCTAGTAAATTATTTGTAACTCCTTTTCATAGCTGTTTTTTGAGAGAGGGACTGACAATAACCTATGGACGTAGCTATGAAAGGCAGCAAGTTTATGCTGCCAAGGGTGGCAAGACGAAGCCGTTGGAGCAGCTTGAGATAATAAAAAATAACAATGGTCACTTAATTAACGAGCAAGTAAATGTATCTAATTCCGTTTTACTGCATGTGTTCGGAGGGGAGGGTATTGGTGGGAGTTGAACTATTTAAGACTGCTTGTATGGGTAGCGCGGCGCAGTACGATTTTTGTCGTGAAGCCTATCCTCCTGATGATGCTTCGGTTTCGGGGCGAAACGATCGTCGAGATTGTGGTGGTGAGTGTGTGTGCTGCTTTTGTGTTCGTTGTTGCTGGTGAATTGCGCCTTGGGGTGCATGTGGTGGCTGGTCCTGCATGTATAAGGTGCGTAGATTTTGCCTGCTTCATACACATTGGCTTTGCATGCATTCACTTAACCCGTGCGGATTATAGCAAAGTAGTTAGTTCTGTTATATTGCTTGTAATATGGAATTCCGCAAAGTAACGCCTGCTTCTATAAATCATGTAAATACTGTTTAATTTGTGCATAGCTTTACCATTCGTCTAATTTTATTAAAATTTTAGCAGAAACAGTTTTTGGGTAATTTTTTTTAGCTATTCCAAATTTACTATTTGAAATTCCAATTCATCAATCATAAAATTGAATTCTAATTAATTAGATAAAAATTTGTCGTCCTAAAAATATGTCGCCCATGAATTAATCCCACTGGTAAATCAAGCATTGAATATTTTTCAATTATACGATACCATGGATTCGAATCCATGCCTCTTAGAGTGCGGAATGGCCGAACAGCCTAGCGAGTAAACATCTCAAAGTAACTTTTTATAAGTTGTTCTTTTTTATTAAGTAATTATTAAGTACTACTTGACCCAGCAAACGTTGTTTTGCCTTGTAAAATACTACAGAATTGACATGATTTTTGACGCATTGTGAATAAAAAAACTGATAGGTTGATAATAGATGGCGCTTTTGAATGTCATCCTATTCCTGTAGAATCAACAGGATTTTGATAGTCTATATGTTACCCGGGTGTATAAGGAATAATTGTGCCAAATTTCGTCGATATTGTTTTAGCGGATTCGTCGTGAAAGAGTAACAAACATCCATCCATACTCACAAACTTTCGCATTTATAATATTAGGTCCTTACATATGAAATTGGCGTTTTGTCGTACTGGCCACTTTGATCTCAAATATTATCTTTATGGTTAGGAATTCTTAATTCAAATTCATACAGCTATTTACTCATGCATTTGTGTTTCAAACCCCCTAATTCATTTGTTTTTTCTTCTTTTGTTTTTTTCTTTGTGTCACTCTGTTTACAAAATGGAAAACATGAAATATCGCGTTATTTACGAGTATGAGTTCCACCGTGGCACCAACGTGCTGCAGAAACGGCTCGAAGGATTAATGATGTGTATGGTGACGGTGTCGCAAAAGAAAACACAGTGCGTTTTTGGTTCCAACGTTTTCGTTCTGGAAATTTCGACCTGCAGAACAAGCCTCGTGGACGGCCGCAGACCAAAGTTGATAATGAAGAATTGAAGGCTATTGTGGAAGCGGATCCATCGCAAACCACGTCCGAGTTAGCTGCAGGCTAAGGTGCTAGTGATAAAACTATTCTAATCCACTTGAAGCAAATTGGGAAGGTGAAAAAGCTTGAAAGGTGGGTACCTCATGAATTGAGTGAAGCAAACCGACAAACTCGCGTCGACTGCTGCGTTACGTTACTCAACCGGCACAATAATGAAGGAATTTTAAATCGAATCATTACCTGTGATGAAAAGTGGATCCTCTACGATAATCGGAAGCGCTCATCGCAATGACTGAACCCTGGCGAACCAGCCAAATCCTGCCCTAAGCGAAAATTGACTAAAAAAAAGTTGCTTGTAAGTGTTTGGTGGACTAGTGCCGGTGTCGTTCACTACAGCTTTCTTAAATCTGGCCAGACGATTACGGCAGATATCTATTGTCAGCAACTGCAAACCATGATGGAAAAGCTAGCTGCTAAACAACCGAGGCTGGTCAATCGCTCTAGGCCACTGCTGCTTCAGGACAACGCTAGACCACACACTGCACAACAGACGGCTACCAAATCAGAGGAGCTTCAATTAGAATGTCTTAGACATCCACCGCACTCTCCGGACCTTGCCCCAACAGATTACCATTTTTTTCGCAATTTGGATAACAAGGAAAAAAATTCAACTCCGATGAGGCAGTCCAAACCGCCTTCAAAGATCTTATTGACCGAATGGTTTTTTTAGTAAGGGGATCGATTAACTACCTATGAGATGGCAAAAGTGCATACATAGCAATGGTACATACTTTGATTAATTAAATATATTTCATTTAAAAAAAAAACGACTTTATGTTCCTCCCATAGAAAACGCCAATTTCATATGTAAGGACCTAATATTAGTAAGTGTAAGATTAGTTTTTTTTAAGTAAGATTATCTTTTCTATAATTTAAATTGTTAATACAGTCTAAGAGTTGCAGAAATTATTTCTTTTAAAGGCTTCAGGTTGATTTTGTAGACGACCTAGCCGGAGTAACAATTCTAGCCTTTACCGGTAGTTATTGAAAACAATTTAATTTTGCTTACATATATATTGATAATTAACGTCTTATTTTAAGAAGTACATTTAATCCCTTGATTAAAAGTTCGAATAGTCTAGTGATTTTCTATAGAACCTTTATTTTGAGTCGTTTCATCATATTCAAAGTTTTGCTTAATTTCTAAGTTGGTCATCATTTATTCATCAAATAATATATTACTAAAAATGCGATCATGATGCAAAATTCAGGATTTTGCATTTAGGGCGAAAAGTACGAAAAAAAATGCACTATAATTTTTTTATTTAAGCAACATTTTTACATAATCTACTTATAAATTATCACTTTTTTACATAAAGTGCACTTCACTTAGTTTGTTCAGACAGAGGGCCGTGACGTCTTTCCCAAATCATGCGGTGTTTTTGTTTCATGTAAGCTTTCCTTGCATTGGCATATCCTCCAAGATCTCCATCTGCAAATACATATAATTAAATAAATAATATTTTAATCCATCTTAACATTAATATATTATATTGTTCTTGCTTTGACCAGTATATATCCACTCACAGGTGCTTGAAAATTTTCTTATAAAGGCATTTGATTTTCAAGAAAACTTTCAAAACAATATTGCCATGCTTATTTTGCTTGAAAACAGTCCCTGACACCTGTTTTCTCTTAACTTGTGTGAATTCTACTACCACAAAATCTTTTTCAACTAAATAATTTAATCACCTATAGATGTCAAAATTAGTTTGCCCTATTCAAAGAATAAAGTCATATTTCCTATGCTTATAGATGGTATATGTAACTTTATTCTTCGGTTATTTCAGCTTCCTGCCTTATCCATTCGTAAAAGTTATTATATGTACAGTTCAATTTTAATCTATAAATATTGCCTTTTCATTACCATTTACTTGCTAGCTACTTCTTATGTTACATCAGCATTATTATGAGAAACCCTTAGGAAAGGTTAATTTGAAATAGATTTGTATTTATATAAAATCTATGTAAAAATACTAAAACACAATGTTGAGAGTTTATATATACTATAATTTTCGAATGAGGAGTAGGATATATAAATATTTTTATTAAATATCACCATCATCATCATTCTCCTGCCCTAATCCCACTCTAAGAGCTGTCACCACAACGTGTTATAAACACCTTTTACAACACCTTGGTACAAAATGAAAGTTGTCTATTCTACTTAGCCAGATACCACAATATCATATCACTAGAATATTGAAAGACAATAATACATTACATTTAATAAACCAAGCTTCTTCAGCATCCTTGTATCTGTCCCACAGTGGCTTGCAGACAGTCAAATGGTCGGGTCTTTCATACATCATGCAATCTTCATAGCGCATACGAAGTATATTCAATATCTCAGAATCTACAGCCCTGCAAATAGAAATTGGTGTTAGACTCTTCATGTTATTATTTTGACCCATTGTCCAGTAATTATAAAATCTTTGTAATGATTACATTTTTCACTTAATGTACATGTATAACCTTATTTACATTAGTATAATAATAGTATGGAGTAATAGTTTTTATTTGCCTTTAAAAAAAGGCTATGAGCTCAACAATCAGCAGTCTCAATTGGTTATGTCATAAACCTAACTATACCTCATATTAATACAATACAGTAGAATACAACAAAGATTGTTGTGATTTTTTTGCCTCATATATTATTGTTTACAAAAAAATATATTATTTATCAAATCTCTCAATGATTCATAAAAGGTTATAAGTGTGTAGAATTTATCCATATATCAAAAGAAATAAGTGTAAAATGACAAACTTTGTTCAAATTGTTTGCTTAGTATAAAGATCTATTGTGTTAATAATAATTAAACCTGAAAATTAATAATCCTACCAAAAACTCTATACTACTTATTGGTTAATAACCAAGGACACGAATATGTTTTTAGTATTTAAAATAAAAATATATATATATATTTTATTAAAATACAATCAAAAATAACCTGTCACGTTTGAACTGAATGTTTGCTTCGAAATCGCATAGGACATCGTCGGTATAGCACTGGTCAATGGTAGGAACACGACGGTACTTCTGATGATACCATGGGTATTTCTTCTGGTTTGGTTCAACAATCTTTTCTGAAGCACAGTGTACGTAACGTTAGCAACAAACTTATATAATAAGAAATGTCATCTCGGACACAAATCGTACCTCGAAACCATGTTACCGGTGCATCTATAGTATTATAAACTGCACTCACAAACGCCCTAAATAAATTATCGTCCGGCGGCCCCCCGTGTACCATTTCGTTTAAAAGTCCGGAATTCTTCCAACCAAAGGGGACTTTCAAGAGTTAGATTTTGACATTTCAAGCAGGAAGATTGTTTCACTTTGACATTGACAACTTTACAGTAGACTAGTCACAACTCTATGAGTTATTACACTAGAGTAGAGGAGTCGGCCTAAAATGTGTCCATTGACAACAGAGAGAGCAAATGAGATTTATATGTAAAATTAAACGGCCTGTTACTCCAACCAACTGCTGGGCATAGGCCTCCTCCCTCCATTTTTTTTCGAAGAATTAATTATATGTCTAATATTAGGAAAAAATAATTGAAACTTATTGAATAACTTTTGATCATTCATTGAATTATAAAATAATGTATCCGCATTTTTTAAGTAACTTTATCTGATTGCTAAGTGTAGGAAGCACATTGCGTTTTCAACCCTATATTTGCAGAATTATTGTCTAAACAGACCAATGGTGGTCTGTGCAAAGATACAAAATATAATATGTAGAAAACTAGCTGTCCGGCAACACGTTGCGGTGGCTTAGTCTTGTTTCGAATTTCTCTTGAAACAGAACTACAGTTATTGTACAATAATGCTTTGATCGCCACCAAACTTTATAGAAACATCGGCTGGGTTAAATATTATGTGAACATTTGATTAAAATCAGTCCAGCTGTTTCGAAATCTACAAGGGACATATAGACAAACAATCATTTTTATACATAAGATATATGAAAGAGTAGTAAATATTTTCTTTACAGGCCTAATTACATTGGTGTATTTGACCGAGTCTTGAAATAGATAAATTAGTTTAGTATACGCTATATCGCTGGTGTGCTGAATGTTACAAATTTTTCACTTTCCACGAGAATTTTCCGCCCGCTTCAGTCACGTTTCAGTATGCTCGAGAACGGAATATTAAATTAACGGTGATAAATTTATTTTACAAGACTTTTCATAAAATTTACTTTACCATTTTTGTCTTTGCAGACTACTTATCCGTGATGTCTATATGGTCGAGCATGTAATCTTTGTGAAGTTTAGGGGATTCAAATCACTGAGACCTATGAGTCGTGTATAAAATTATATGTAATTCTTTGATAAATAAAATACATCATGTACCATACAGTGATAGAAACATCATTATGAATATTACATAACAGTAACAGCCTGTTACTATCCCATGGCTGGGCATTGGCCTCCTTTCTCAGTTTTCGGAGAGAAGGATTAGAGCTAAGGCCTACCACGCTGCTCTAATAAGATTGCTAATTTACACATATCTCTAAAATTCTCTAGAGATATGCAGGTTTCCGCACGGTATTATTATATGGCACCAATACCGCCTATATACTATATAATACTAATACTAATACTAATATTAATACTAATATTACCGCCATGTTGTATCCGGCTGAGTAGAATAGACCGCCCTCATTTCTTACCGATGTTTTGTTATAGGCGATTTACGTAAGTTGATGTCAGGCAAGCAGCCGGTCGTAAAATAACTAACCAAAACATGTAACTGCATGTTTAAAACATGTTGTGTTGACCCCACTTAGAGTGGGATATGGGCAGGAGAATGATCATGATGATGATGACCTATAGTAATATTACAAATGTAAAAGTCTGTCTCTCTGTCTGTTACCTCCATGATTGAACCGCTTAATATTCTTGAGATTTGGCACTAATATTGCACAAGTTGTTATAACCAAACGGTGAGACCGTGTGACTCTTGCGAGAGGGTCACTGGTTCAAGCCCGGTGCGGTTAACAAACTTAATGTGCCTAATTAATATTAACAATTTATCACACGTTCTTCTGCGAAGGAAAATGTTGTGAAGACACCATGTAGCTAACCAATCCGCATTAGAGCAGCGTGTTGGTTCTAAGCTCCAATTCTTCTATCTTGAAAGGAGAGAGGAGGCCTATGCCCAGCAGTGGTATAGCAATAGTCATTACTTATACAATTGAAGCTTACATAAAGGGCTAGCTGAGAAGTAGTAGTAATTACTAATACTTAAAAGTTTTTATAAATTTCAAAACTCATTTTGATTATGGGTCATACACAAGACAGACTTTAGCATATACATATTAGTGTGTATTAATTATTATTTAACTTGAGAGATCCTTTAGAAACGTCTACGTATGCCACAAACAGGTTTAACTTAAAATCTAATACAATTACGAGTTGTCCCAACAACAGGCTATAAATAGTACTATGATACATAGGCATTGGTTATTTTAGGATATTCGAACTTTAATGACTGATCTACATTTTATTTGAAACGATAACAAAGCTAAATAATATAATGATAAATTTTTATTAAATTTATGAAATAAAACGTATGATTCATCAAAGCAACATCTTGCTTTATTGTTTTAATCGAGTGTCGGGGTTTTCAATTCTGGAAAACTGGGAGCTTTCCAGTCGTCGTCAATGAAAGGCATTGAACGAAGGGCGGGGGCGCGCATGCGTTCAGGGCGGCTCTTTTGGGTTGCTAGCTCACATAATAGGGGAATTTAACAGAATACAGTCACGACAATATACATCTCTGAATTTCTATCACTTTTATATCGTATTTACTGTTATCGCGTCAAACCGCTATTCAGAGTATCAAGTTGTTTTACTACTTTTAATTCGTTTTGTGAAAATATTTTGTTTTCTTTGACACAAATTTTATTTATGTTTAATTGATAAAAAGTCTAATGTTTACGGAACGATTGCAAGTTAATTAAAGTTTCATTTGTAGTATATATTCCTTTGTTATTATGGATAATAACAAAAGGAGATCTCATGGACATAGTGGCTTGCAACCCGTATGATAAAACTGATTGAGTTGTCATTAAGCTGTGCGTCAGTGTGAAAAAGGACTGGGGAGTGATCGTTGTGTTGTGAATCGTGAGGAGGGTCGCCGGGGCCCTAGTGACCGAATGCGATACTGTTCGTGTTCAGTGTTGTGTCGCCCGCGGATACGGAAGGCCCTCGCCGGTCCGCGCTGATGCGAGTATATTGCCGGCAAGATGCGGTGGCGGGCGCGCGCTGCGCCTTCCCGCGCAAAGGAGCGAGCAAACCTCAGTTTCTTCATCTTCATCATGTTCTTCGCTGTATTCGGTGTTATAGTTCTTACTGAGCTACTGCTACTCGAACGACCAGCGCCCGGCTCAACTAGATCCCGGTTCAGCGAAGACCTACAGGTCAGGATCGATCTCTTTTCGCAAATGATTCGCGTTTATGTCGCACTATTGTGGTAATAACCGAATTCTTGTGTTCTCTTTTAGCACTAGCATTAGCACACTATCACCTTTACAAACAATGTATTCTTAATGTTCTACAGGTGGTACAAAAAAGGCGTACAAAAAAAAGTTTTTAACGAAACCTTTCTTGCGAATACCTACAAAATATTGGATATGTAAATTAAACAAAGAGTGAATATGTGCAATAAGTAATTATACTTTCTGTGTTCTGTATCTTCATAATTTCAGTTGAATTAATAATTATCCACCTGTATAAATAATACAGAAGTGACAATGTTCAGAGGTTTTGAATAAGTAATTTGCTCAATTATTAACGAGTCCTTTTTATATTTTTACTTTATCCGGTAAAATTTTGGTGTAATAACTTATTTGACAATAACTTTTTTTAAGAAAGCCAAAAAAGTATCCATTATCCAATTATAAAAAGCAGCATATGTCTTATATTTCCGGTTCAACTGTAGAACTTTTGATCGATCGGAAAAAATATCAAAGGAAAAATGTATATTATCATAAAATTTGTATAAAATCGGTTTCATACGAAAGAAAGAAAGAAAAGGAGCCAAAATCTTGTAGAATGTTGATTATATAAAAAAAACCTATTAGATTAAAGCTCCCTATCAAATATTCCCCGTTAATGCGTCCAGTATTTCGATAAGTGAATATCTTTTTGATAATGAATTGAAACAAATATGTGTATCTCATAGATACGTCTTTTTGATGATTCAATGCTTAGAAAAAGCCTATATTGAGAGATTGAAATATAGGACTTTCCGGCGTGTAAGTTTGCTAACAATATAATCTTTACGCTTTTAAGATTAGAATATATCGGAATTGTCTTTATATATATCGTTACGCTAGTCATTTTTATTCAGACTATCAATTAGTATTAACAAAAGAGGACGTTAAAAGGGTAAATTACAAATACAAGGCTGATATTCAAATGAGACAAACTGGTTTTTGTTCGTAGGTAGTAAAAGTAATTGTACCTACTTTAGGTAGACTTGGGCATTAAATAAAAGATATCAATTTTTAAACGTAGAAGATTACTTGTAGTACTTTTGCAGTATGGAATTTCACAAAGTAACGTAAATTATGTATCAAACAGAATTGAATAAATTTGTTATTATATCATCGCTTCTACCTGGAAGAAAGGCCCAAGAAAACACGTTGGGTGTTGTCCAGCGGTGAGACCGTGCGACGCTGTCGAGGTGGTCACGATTTCAAACCCCCAGACAGGCACCAATTTTCTTTTTTTTATTAAAACTTGTGTCTTTCGATAATTGCAATTTATGACACGCTTTTCGGTGAAGGAAACATTGTGAGGAAGCTTGCATATCTCAAGGGACTTCTGGGGGTGTTACCTACCAAACCGCATTGGAGCAGCGTGTTGGGTCATAGCTCCAATCCTCCTCTCCAGAAACGGAGAGATGAGGCCAATTGGATATTAACAGGCCTTTACTTACTTACTAGTTGAAACTTTTGTAGGGTAAGAACACTATATTACTAAGAGTAGATTCACTAAAACTCTGCTAGGATTTGGAAATTTGTCCAAAGGCGGGTATCGGCAACCTGCAACTCGTGAGCCACTCACGGCCCTTTCGATACATAGATACTAAATATGCATAAAAAATAGTACACTTTATTCTTCATTTTATAGAAGATGCTTTATTCTTTATTCTTCATAAATGCTTTATGATGCATAGAATTGGCCCATTGATGCTAATAATACTAGAATATGATTTCTATTGAAAATATTAGTATCCATACTCTTATAAGAATAACTACACATAATATCATAAATTAGTGTATTCTCAATTAAAAACCAAATATCATCATTCTCCTGTCCTTGTCCCACTCTAAGTGGAATCGGCACATGTTTGTCTCTTCTATTCGTGAATTCAAACATAAAATATATCATTATCATCCTCCTGTCCTTATCGCACTCTAAGGGGGGTCGACACAACATGTTACAAAAATGTTGTCAAATGATTTGGCTAGGTATTTTAAGACTGGCCGCCTGCCTGACGTCAACTTACCTTAGTCGCCTTTTACGACACCTTGGTAAGAAATGAGGGTGGTCTATTCTACTCACGGCGGTCAAACACAATATATATACAACAAAATAATGTAATAGAATAATTTTAAATTTAAATCATCATCAAAACATTTTTAGTGTACTTATTGTACCCTAGAAAACTTGAAAACTTTTTTTAATTCGTTAAAAGGTTGCAGATCCCTATTAAAGGGAACCTAATATATTGTTACGGAGATCGCTTTGCCGTTGTACATAGGTAAAACATAATCCTGTATAAAAAAGATTTGTGTGAAAGTAAGTATTATACCATGGATCAACAAAGCGACCTATCCGAAGAACAAAGTCACATTTCCTATGCTTATATATTGGAGATATGACTTTGTTCTTCGGATATGGTGAAAGTTTTATATTAGTAAATATATTTATCATAAATAAGCCGTGTGGTATCCGGCACAATAGAATAGACCACTCTCCGTTTTAACCGAGGGGTCGTAAGAGGCGACTAAGGTATGTGCCGTGTGGTATCCGGCTGCATAGAATAGAGGTGTCGTAAAAGGTGACTAAGGTAGGTTGACGTCAGGCAGGCGGCCGGTCGTAAAATACGTAGCCAAATTATGTGACAATATGTTTGTAACATGTTGTACCGACCCCACTTATAGTGGGATAAGGGCAGGAGAATTATGATTTATCATAATTCAGTGTTTAAACAGTCGAATAACAAAATTTAGCAATTACTAAGCATCTTCACGATTTATATGCAAATGTTAAATGTAGATTGTTGCATGCTACGCTTATTTTATTAGTACTTTATATGTTAATGTCACTACATATTACATGGTATACTTTTTACTTTTATACGAAATGGTTACTTTGTATAAAAACATTGATAGTCTCATGGTAAGACCGCGTAACCCTTATCTACCAAGAAGTAACGAGTTTGAACCCCGTGAGTCATGAATGGTTTTTGTGTAAATTAATGTTGCTTTATATTTTATATTCACAATTCCTCATCTTCTTATCGGGAAAACAAAACATCTTTATTAAACCAGTGTGATACATACATTTGTTGAGCGTTTAAAATAAAATAAAGATTCCAGAAAAATTGGACGCAATTGGCAAAATATTTTATTGTTATGGTATTTATATTTTATTTATTGATATTATATTTTTATTGATATTATATTTTATTGATATTTTTGTATTAAAAAATTAAGATAAAAATGATAATTACACATAGATCTATCATCCGAAATTGTATTAATAAAACATAGTTACAAAGTTATTGTTTTCTTGAAATATGATAGGACCGGTTACCGAAAGTTAAGTAAAGTAAAGTAACGGCTTGTTAATATCCCACTGCTGGGAATAGGCCTCCTCTCTCCGTTTATCCAACCTACCACGCTGCTCCAATGCGGATTGGTAGGTTACACATATCCCTAGAATTCTTTAGAGATAAGCAGGTTTCCTCACGATGTTTTCCTTCACCGAAAAGCGTGTGATAAATTGCAAATAACAATTAGACACATAAGTTTTAATATCAAAACTCAGTGCCTGCCCGGGTTCGAACCCATGTTCGTCTATAGAGAGTCGCACGATCTCATCACTGGGCTATCACAACATACCTATTTTGTTCGTATATATTGAATGATGAATTTTAATTAATATAAATGTAAGACCTTTTTAGTTTTAAAAAGTATATTTTTATGTTATGTCATAGAATCTTTTATATAAAATTTAAATTGTTAGTTAAATTGTTATTACCAGTTACGTTTTTTTTTAAATATTGTAGAATTTCTTGCTGTTTTATCAATACTAGGTGTATAATTCAATATCTCTAACAGTATTATGTATTTTTAAGAATATCAAGTGAAGTTTATTAATTCTTTTTAATAACTAGGTAGCTACCAATACGTATCTATGTATAGAAGAGAATCGAGAACTTTTTCGCTTTCTCTTATGTATTTTACTGGAATAATGAGCCAGAATTCTAGCTGTATGCGATATTTCGTACAAATTATAAAACAGCGGCGGTTAAACGCACGCATAAACTTTCGCGTTAATATTAGTAGTATATTTACAATGTCATACTCGTAACTGAATGTATGTTGCCTTATCTGCAACTTTATCGTCATTTTTGTTACTGACGCTTTGATTAATATAGGATTTATATTTATATTATAATATTCTTATTTACCTTCAGCTTTATTAACGTGATACGTTGTGAATCAACATTTAGTAACAATAACGTTTGAAAACGTTTTGTAGCTTCTGTGACTTTGTAAAATCAGTTGTTTCTATTTCTGATATGATTTTTGTGTAGTTTATATATAAAAACAAACCTGTTTGCGAGGTACGCTGGTGTATGAAGGGATACAAAAAATAAAAAATTCATAATCTACTACATTTCATCCAATATAGTTGAAAAGGTGTTATTAAAAATAAAAACCAGTAGTAAAAAAACTATTTTCGTTTAAAAATTTCTTTGATTCTATAGAATTTTTCAAATTTATATGCTGATTTCTACCCAATTTAATGTCAGCATTCTTATCCTGACTTATAAATTTTAATAGTCTAAAGAAGTTTTGTTTTAATGGACAATTTCATAAGGTTATGCGTCGCTTTTAGTTTGAAGCTCAAATATATTGATATAGGTAGGTAGGTATAAGAGTTAAAAATGAAATAATATTATTGATCTGTATAGAATATTTCGAGACACTAATAAACTGAATGGTTGTTCTATTAATAGTGTATTCTCGATACGCGAAGCGGTTCAAATAATAATTATGGTCAAAGCTTGGGCCATTGCACCCATTGTATGATCTGTAGAGTTCATGGTCATTATTTATTTAGCGAACCCGTTTTGCCATCGTTACTATCTAATACTTATAACTTAATCGTCCGTTGTAGTATTACTCCGAAATTAAATAGTTCACTTCACTGGGATGTCATAAACAAAAACTAATATGGCAGGTTTGTCAGTTATCAATCTTGTTTCGTTATTTGATATTTGGTACATTTGGGTTCGATTCCCAGTAATTGCAATTTATATCTAAAAAATTGCGATCTCTTGTTTGGTTCAGTTACGTTTTGAACGTTGCCAGTTAGCTCCGTAGCGCTACCTACCTACTCATATACATTCCTTATCTTTTTTATGTTAAAATTTTGGCTTAACGCTTACATTAATTTTACTTATCTAATTTCCATACTATGACGAGACTTACTACTTATATGACGATACAGAGTAAACTCCAATTAGAATACAAAACAATACGAATACATTTCGCGGTATCAATATAGTAATATTGGCATCAGCACTTCTAAGACAACTGATGGTAACTCTGTGTAATAGATCGTCATTACTGATTGATAACCATAAAGTAGGGAAACCAGCCTAAACAAACATTTATTTTTTATTTTATTTTATTTTTTTTTTTTTTGACATATTACAAAAAATAAAAATACAGAGAAAGCAAATGAGGGTGAGGGAGCAAATCTATCTGTCTCACTTTTTTATGTGTGATTAGACAGAGATGAAGTATACGAGTGTATCAACTCTTTCATTATTTAAATACAAATAAATAATATATGGGACACTTACACACACGATCGTCCCCAAAGTAAGTATCTTAATACTGGTGTTATGGGTGACGGACAACTAGTAGATATACTACGTATATAATTTGAAATACATACTTAAATACAAATATACACCCAGACTCGAAGAACAAACAAATTGTTTATAGAAAATGTTGGCCCTCGGCGGGAATCGAACCCGCGGCCCGCGGAGCTGAAGATATGGTCACTTCCCACTGCGCCAACGGGTCAGTCAATTATTTATTGTGTCATTGTCACTTACAGGCCTACCTATGGCTTCGGTACTCTAATATCTTCATGTTGATAACTCTGTATAACAGTTAATTTATGGAATATCGTTTTTTTTACAAAGCAAATTTTTATCAAATATAAACACAGGACTGTATAAAGTAAAGTTTTTCAAAGATACACAAAGCCTTTTATGTATTCTCAGACCTGGAAAATGAAAAAAATAATCTGTTACTCAGCAGGCGTTTGTAAGAGCTATGCAGCTAAAAGTGTCTGCGTGATCAAATCAGAAATTTTGTAAAGTAACACCTGTTACTATCTCACTACTGGCTTAGGCCTCCTCTCTTCGTTTTGGAGAGAAAGGTTGGACTAACTCCCACAACGCTGCTCCAATGCGGGTGGTCTACATATTACCCCAGAATTTTGTAAAGACATGCAGGATTCCTCACGATGTTTTCCTGGAAGCGAAATAGAGGAAATATATTGCCACGTATATATTTCCTATATGCCTACGAGTATTTCGCATAACATTCTTATTTATCCATAACTCAAGTACAAGTTATTTAAAACTACATTATATGTGAGCTATGGTTTCGCTTGTGAATTTATTCCTGGCTGTATGCCACACAAATCATTGGTGTCCTATCACATGTTCTGATATGTTTAAAAACGAAATTTTGACATCCGTAGAAAAACCAAAGTTATCGATACAGCTCAATGAGTCGCAATAAAGAAATCATATGCAACGGTTAAATATCTCAATATGAAAGGAGTCTCGCAGTTAAGTTGCGTATGGTTTCTAAAATGCTACCGGAAATATTAATAAAAACTAATTGATCCGACCATAACGATATGACCTCGGTACATAATTCAATCATAAGTACCGAATCGCTGAGACCATTAGTATTGTATATAGAAAAATATAGCACGCTTAGTATGAAAGTAACCTTATTAAAAAAAAGTTTAATAAAGGAAATTTGCAATAAAGCGTAGCATAGCGCCTACGAAAGTCGTGAGTATTGAAGAGTATCCATAACTAGCTTTTTCAATAGGATCACAATGTATCTAACTATATTAAGTCTAATTTTGAATGAGGTCACTTTAATACTAAGCAATATAACAGAACTAACTACTTTGCTATAATCCGCACGGGTTAAGCGAATGCATGCAAAGCTAATGTGTATGAAGCAGGCAAAATCTACGCACCTTATACATGCAGGACAAGCCACCACATGCACCCCAAGGCGCCTCCACCAGCAACAACGCACACAAGCAGCACACACACCCACCACCACAATCTCGACGATCGTTCCGCCCCGAAACCAAAGCATCATCAGGAGGATAGGCTCCACGACAAAAATCGTAATGCTTCTATAAATCATTTAATACTAAGCATGCGATGTTTGTTTTTTTACTTCTTTCCTGTCTGAACAGTGTAAAGGGTAATTAATATATGATAGTAGAAGGACGGGAAAATGCAAAAGCCATATTTTATCTCGGCACTAAATCCAGCGTGTGGTATCCAGCTGAATATAATAGATATTACTAGAAAATAACATTTCTTGCCGATGTTTCGTAAAAGGCGACTAAGACAAGTTGACCCGTCATGTGGTATCTGGCTGAGTAGAATCGATTATCCTCATTTCTTACCGAAAAGGCGTAAAAGGCCACAAAGGAAAGTTGGCTTCTGGCAGGCTGCCGGTCGTGAAATATCTAACCAAAATATTTAACAACATGTTTAAAACATGTTGTGCCGACCCAACTTAGCGTGAGATCAGGGCAGGAGAATGATGATAATGATGATATCTCGTACTTAATCTTATAGGTACTTTATGATTAGTATAAGTCGATGCTTAACATCAAATTTAAAAAGAATTAGTTAGTTGACTGGCTCGTTGGCGCAGTGGGTGGGTGACCCTGCCTTCAGCTTCGCGGGCCGCGGGTTCGATTCCCGCCGAGGGCTAACATTTTCTATAAACATTTGTTGGTTCTTCGAGCTTAGGGTGTGTATTTGTATTTGAGTATGTATTTAAAATTATATATGTAGTATATCTACCGGCACCCATAACACAAGTATTAAGTTACGAGCTTTTGCCCCCAGCTTCGCTCGCGTGGAGTTTAGTCTGCCACATTAAGCGTCTTGATAGATCATTTGGCTATATATATTTATTTATTTACTCATACCCTAAATTTCAGATGTCTAACTTCAAAACTGACGGATTCCATACAATATTCGCTCGCCGCGCATATTAGCACTCTAGATAGATAAGATTAAGTTTCATCCAAATCCTTCTAATATTTTTTTCGTGAAAGAGTAACAAACATCCATCCATACTCACAAACTTTCGCATTTATAATATTAGTAGGACTTACTTTGGGGATGGACGACTCTGTGTGTAAGTGTCCCATATGTTTATTATTTATTATTCTTATTACTTATAGTTAGTGAAATACTTAGGTATTTCTATATTGTGATATAACTTTTCATTTCCCTATCAATAAGATTGGTACAGGGTGAAAATGTCAATTGAATAGGGGTCGGAATCTCATTAGTCCGCAACTTTCTCGGCCAGCGCATATGAACTTTCCCTTCGTCTTGATGGATTTGGCTTTAGAATGAAAAGGGTAGCGACACGTGTTCAATCAAAGTTGGTCTTTGCTTTGTTGATGGCATATAGAATGAAGGTGATTGGCAAGCTTCCAAAATTTATGTGCGATAAAAGTTTGAAAACTTTGTTATTTAAATCAGGGTTCCTCAAACTATGGTAGCAAAATTCTGGGATCGAGAGATTTTAATGTCAAATATTTATATATACCATTTTATAATATCACTAGAGTTGGCGGAATCAAGTGGACTTGCAGCGTCTAGACACGCGCATTTATTGAAGGTTTTGAGCTATTTCCACCGACAGATAGATTTTTGTGTGTTTTAAAACGAATTCTTAAACTATATATTTTCGTATGTATATGTAAATGTATGTATATGTAAATTGTTACGTAATAAAAAAATCATCAAAAAATATTAATTTATTTATCTTTTATATTTGTATGGGATCGTCAAGAAACTCGCAATCATAAATGGGGTCGTGAATGACAAAAGTTTAAGAAGTTTAAATCAGGGATTTAAATAATTTATAGAATTAGGCGTCTGCGGGATAATAGAATTTTCGTGATTTGTCGTGGAGTCTATTTCTTGATGATAAGTGAAACGATTGTTGAGTTTGTTATAGTGAATGTGTGGAGTGCTTGTGTATTGTGGTGAAGGTTTGTAGTGCATTCGTTATTAAGAACCCTGCATTTATCAGGTATATAAAAGGATAGCCCACTATCTAGCTCCATATGTATTTTCTATTTGATTCATCGTGGATTATAGCAAACTAATAATATTATTATTTGTTTCATAACTTAAATTAGTACCAAGAAATTATACCTAAACTTTAAAGAGTAGTCATCCATAATGATCACATTATGGATAAAACAAGAATTTAATCAGGATATTAACACTAAAGGCTACGGGCGTCTTAAGAATAAAATAAAGAAATGTATCCTAACTTTTATTTCGCAATTGTTTTATTCGCGTAATTCTAAGCTACTTACCTCACATAAACACAGAAGAACACATAAATAAAACATTATTACATTAAAAGAGGTTTTTTATTTGTATCCAGGATAAAATATATGTTACAGTCGGCAGGCTTAGCGCGCCGTTTTCACGGGAAAAATGTCTGCGAGACACGCGACGGTGTGATGTGTGAAAACAAAGTATTAAAACCTTTTAAAGCTTAACGACATAAACTGGGGTGCCCGTTCTCGTTACGGAAGTAATTTCAGGGTTCTAATTACGTAACGGAATCGTAACATATAATACGCTGTTGCTTATTTAAAATACATTCCATAATATAGTAATGTTTTACTTTCGCGGTTATTATCACACGCGTCTCAAGTGATAGCATCCTATTTGTTAACGTTATTTTTTATAGGGAATAAGAAAAAGCAAAGTTTTTTTCATTAAACGAAACTGCTAAGAGTAATAAATACTAAGAGTAAATGCGTTTCAGTCTTATAAATGTTGTTTTTTTTGTATAGAAAAAAGCATATTATTGTCAATGATGTAATGAAATTGAAGTATAAATAAAAGTTATTTAAATGGGTAAAATATTATATATATTTATTGTATGACTTCAAAAATCGGTTTAAGAGGTATAAACATATATATGTTTATTTATTTTTATATTTAACTGATTTACGGCCGATTTTTAGTTCGAGAAATCCATAATTCCAAAGAAAGTTTTAAAAATCGATTTTTGTCTATATCCAGGTGGTTCTAGTACAACAATTTTACATTTTCTATACCTTTTGCAACCCTAACATTGTGGGGCGCAGCGGTATATTGAAAATATAATATCATTTTGTCATGGTGGTAATCAATTTTGATCGTATAAAATTGTATCAATACTTTCCATGTAGATTATCATTATAGTAACTTATTTTCCTGTATTCACTATTATGTTATATATTATATTATATATTAGAGCTGTGATAGCCCAGCGGCGAGACCGTGCTACTCTTTCGAGGGGAACACGAATTCAAATCCGGGCAGGCACCAATGAGTTTTTCCATTAAAACTCATGTGTCTAATTGATAATTGCAATTTATCACACGCTTTTCTGCTGTGATAGCCTAGCGGTGAGACCGTGCGACTCTTTCGAGGGGAACACGAGTTCAAACCCGGGCAGGCACCAATGAGTTTTTCTATTAAAACTTATGTGTCTAATTGATAATTGCAATTTATCACACGCTTTTCGGTGAAGGAAAACATCGTGAGGAAACCTGCATATCTCTAGAGAATTCTAGAGATATGTGTAATCTACCAATCCGCATTGGAGCAGCGTGGTAGGTCTTAGCTCCAATCCTTCTCTCCAAAAACGGAGAGAGGAGGCCTTAGCCCAGCAGTGGGCATAACAACGGGCTGTTACTTTACTTTTTTTTTTTTTTTACACGCTTTTCGGTGAAGGAAAAAATCGTGAGGAAACCTGCATATCTCTAAAGAATTTTGGACATATGTGTAACCTACCAATCCGCATTGGAGCAGCGTGGTAGGTCTTAGCTCCAACCCTTCTCTCCAGAAACGGAAAGAGGAGGCCTATTCCCAGCAGTGGGATAGTAACAGGCCGCTACTTTACTATTATGTTATAACAGGCATTAGCTCAGTTATTACAAAAAATTTACATAAACACTGGCTGACCCTTTTAAAAACATTAAAAATTTATGAATCGATAATATGACGTTCCAAATTCTATTTTTAGATATGCAAAACTCAGTTACGATTTTAAATTTCTTAGCTTGTTATAAATTGCTTGACAGGAGTGTCTTCTAATAACAAAGAATAATATTAGTCATTGTTTATTGCTAGTGCTGATATATTATTTGTGATTAAGCCGAGGTTTAGTGATTTATAGAAGCAGGCGTTACTTTGCGGAATTCCATATTACAGAAATTATAAGAGAACTACTTTGCTATAATCCGCGCTGGTTAAGCAAATGCATCCCAAGACGGTTTTAAATTACGATTTTACGGCATTACGATTTTGTCGTGGAGCCTGTCCTCCTGATGATGCTTCGGTTTCGGAGCGAAACGATCGTAGAGCTTTTGGTGGCTGCTGGTGGAGGCGTCTTGGGATGCATGTGGTGACTTGTCCTGCATGTGTAAGGTGCGTGAATTTTGCCTGCTTCATACACATTAGCATTGAATACATTCGCTTAACCCGCTCGGATTATAGCATAGTAGTTTGTTATAGTTTCTGCCGAGGTTCAGTCTCATAGGAGGCACCATATAGATTTATAGATATCCCATATGCAAATAACGTCTGTCAACATATTAAATTATGTAACAAGGATAATAACTAATTAAAATTCGATACATACACTACGCGCTATTAAATACGTCCAAACACAATTTAATTAGTATTCATCAACATAATTATATTCGACGCAGAATAATGATAATTTCTGTGAATAATTTTTACATTCAGACCGCAATACTATTTTATAATGACCCAATTCGAGCGCTGAAGAGCGCTTCAGCGCGGTTCGTAAATTAAAATACCTATATAAGTCTGTATGTTTAAACTACTAAAACAGTATATTAACTGAAGCGTAGTTTAATGCGTATTAAAGTATTATTCATAAACTTTTGCGTAGGATTATTTTAAAAGTAATTACTGATCAAAATAATAGCTTTCAATTTGTTTTCAATAACGAAAGAAAAATATTCTAATATTATATCAAATATCCATAAATAAATTAAAGAATATCGCAATTTTGCTAAGTTAGGTAACGTCAAAAGTTATTATATTTTTTTTGCTATAATCCGCGTTTGTTAAGAAAATCTATGTAAGTAAGTGTAGGAAGGAAACTGTTCCTATATACATGCAGGATTAGTTACCGCACTACACACATTCACTACGAAAATCTCAACGATCATTTCGCCCTGTAACCGAAGCAACGTCAGAGGAGGCTCCACGAAGTCGGAAACACAAAATGAGCCAGGTTGTAAGAAATGATGTTGCGTTAATTTTATGCAGAATTAACGCAATCAACTACCTACAGGTTCCTTTCAGTTGGTGCCTATAACGGTGCGTAGAATAGACCACCCTCATTTCTTACAGAGGTGTCGTAAAAGGCGACTAAGATAAGTTGACGTCAGGCAGGCGGCCGGTCGTAAAATACGTAGCCAAATCATGAGACAACATGTTTCTAACATGTTGTGGCGACCCCACTTAGGGTGGGATAAGGACAGGGAAATGATGATTGAGAGTCTTGTAGTCGTATTTAGATGTTTTCTTTACTTTGACCTAAATCATATTGTTATCTAAATTTAGAACAAGTTTGCTTATAAAGAAAATAACCGGTTGTTTGTATCCAATGAAACAAAGGCGGCCACTTGTCCGAGAGTTTATACAACTCTCCGAGTTGATGGCTGCTTAAGTAGCGCTGAATTTTATTTTAAAAACAAAACTAACTCTATTCATTATTTTCGACATTATTTAATCCGAATATTTGTTGGATGTGAAAACTTGTCTTATAAATGAAAATTCATAATCATGGCAAGATATTTAAATACGTTATCTCTTTATAATCTCAAAGTAAACAAGGATATCAAACAACATAGCCTTTACTCTATCTTCTTAGTTAACTGGAGTGATCCTGTAGTTATCGCTAGCTTGGATATATTGCAGTGTGGAAGAACAAAAAATTTAGAATAAGGCAGGAATAGAATACCGTTTAATATATAATTTAATCTACTTTGGGGTAGACGTTATTGCGAACAAATTTTCTCTATATTCTAAGTAAAATGCATACTAATATTATTAATTTGTAAGTCTGTCTGTTAAAGTTTTACGACAAAACTGCTAAATCTGATAGGAAATCCGCTTATATGCCACAATTAAAGCTAATAGACAGGGGGAAACACATAGAATGAAAAAATCCTATTTTTATTTCTAGATCAGTAGGCCTAACATGAACTTTTAGAAAACGGTTCGATTCAAAGTCAGTACCTAAACTCAACCGCTTCCTTTTCGTACCATGAAGTGTGGATTGCTTTGGGGTCGTAATGTTTGAACAGGAAACATTATATGAACTATAGATAGCTCTGTCTCTTTTACTCAAATGTTTTTAGGACGCATTCCGAACGGTCATTCGGCAACGACTTAAAGTATGTGTCTTTAAGACTTCATGGTATGAAAAAGCAGAACAATTTAGTTTACGTCCTCAATTGAGTCACAATTAGAAATCATTGTAGGTCTGCTGGAAAGAAAGAGATATTGCGTTATTGAGGGTGCTTAACTCTTAAGTTGGTGCAAGCGATGTCTGATACTACTAGTTTAATATGAAGCCGTAGTTAGTGATCATATTATTGTTTCTTTTTTAGGGGTGGGAGGGCCGAACAGAGATTGGCGGCGAAGGTGCGGAACCTCAACCGCCGGCGCATGCGCCCCTGGATGCTGTGTGGCAGCCTGTTGCAGGAACTAGGTAAGACTGCATATTATTCAAAATCCAAGTATATGTCATGTCTTAGGCATACATATCATCATTCTCCTGCCCTTATCTCATTCTAATTCAATCTTAGGGGTCGGCTCAACATGTTACAAATATGTTGTCACATGATTTGGATACGTATTTTACGAGCGGCCGCCTGCCTGACGTCAACTTACCTTAGTCGCCTTTTACGACACCTCGGTAAGAAATGTGGGCGGTCTATTCTATGCAGCCGAATACCGCCCGGTACATACCTTAGTCGCCTCTTACGACACCTCGGTAAGAACGGCGGGTGGTCTATTCTATTCTGCCGGATACCACATGGCACGTCTTAGGCATACATAAGACTTAGCAAATAAAAAAATAAGTAAGAATGTAATAATAAAATTATTTTTCTATAATCAGCGATAAAGGCAATAGGAAATATATACAGTGCTGAATGTATAGTGGACTATCCGTTTTTTCATACCCGATACATGCAGGATTCGTTAAAACACATGCACAAACCTCCACCACCGCCAGCACAATATACAAGCACTTCACACGTTCACTATCACAAACTCAACAATCGTTTCGCCCCGCAACCGAAGCATCATCAGGAGATAGACTCCACGATTTCTAAGAGTAATGATTTTTTAGCCTTAAATGGGAGCAGATTAGAAATATTTTAAAAATATTTAGTGCGCAATTAGAACCAAGGTGACGTAAACTTTATTTTTTATTTTTACAACAGATTGACAATAATTTTAATATCTGACTGTTTATTACTTAACATGTATATTAGACTAGTAATGCCAGCGGCTTCGCTCGCGTTGAAATCAATCAAAGAAATGTTAATTCGGGCAATTTTATTTTTTCACAAAAGAACATTTTGAACATAAGAGTAGTTATTGTGAGTTAACCATAAGAGATAGAGACATACTGTCGAGGACTTTTTTGTAGTATTTTTAAAGATCTACAATTTTCTAGTACATTACTTTAGTGTACCTCTGCTGGTTTACGCGGCGCACGCGGCGAAATCTCCTAGCAAGCGAGTTTTATTAAAACCACGCGACTTCTTCAACACAATTTATATTAAATGGTTATGCACTATTAACCTAAACCTTTCGGAAGAATTACAAGTTTTAGTAATAAACAGTACAAAAAACCGCTCAGTAGATTTGAGAAAATCGATTATATACAGACAGACAGCATGTTTTATAATAAGTATAGATAGCATGCGCGTTCGATAAATTTGTGCATGCTAAGTCTTAGTTTAAGATATGCCATGCACGCAAGCCCCTATCACGGATACTAAACTATGCAACTTAAAAGGTGCCGGCGGAAATCAAGTAGGTATTTTATGAAAACAATCGCATAAGAAGAAAGGGTTTGAGAATACAAAATTTTGTTACTAACATTCTTTCGTTTAGCCTTCTAAAAATAGCAATATATAATGGTTGAATAAAAATATTTTAATTAATATGCTATTAGAAAATACATTATATGTATTTAGATACAACTTAATTCGTAGAGGCTACTTGGAGCGTTTACTAAAAAAATAAGTAATCTTTATATAATATCAGGTCTAACGGAAAGATCTGTCCGTTTTTAAAATTGAGGAAAAAATAAATCTTTTACAAAAGTAAAAAGTAAAGTAACTGCCTGTTTCTACAGAAACGGTCTATAGAAGTGGTATACCACTGGTGGGCATAGGCCTCCTCTCTACGTTTTTGGAGAGAAGGATTGGAGCTAAGACCTACCAGATTACCAGATTGATCCAAGGTTTACTGGTAGGCAACACATATCCCTTGAATTCTCTAGAGGTATCCTCACGATTTTTCCCTCACCAAAAAATTCCGATTATCAATAAGACACATAAGTTTAAATAGAAAACTCATTGGTGCCTACCGGGGTTTTGAACTCATTATTGTCTCTAGAGAGTCGCACGGTCCAACCGCTGGGCTATCACAGCTTATTCTAAAATCTTTTATAGTTTGAATAAATTTTTATCATCATCCTCCTGCCCTTATCCCTCTCTAAGTGGGGTCGGCAAATGTTACAAACATATTGTCACATGATTTGGCTACGTATTTTACGACTGGCTGCCTGCCTGACGTCAACGTACCTTAGTCTTATTTCACGACCCCCTCGGTAAGAAAGAGGGTGGTTTATTCTACTCAACCGGATACCACACGGGTCAACTCACCTTATTCGCCTTTTACGACACCTCGGTAAGAAATGAGGGTGGTCTATTTTGCTCAGCCAGATACCACACCATAAACTTTAATTAATATAATTTATCGTCGTTATTTATGATTTTTTTAGCGTGATAGCAATTTGTATATCCCGTGTTTTAACAATATCTTATCTTAAAGGCCAAAAATTGAACCAGGTGCTTGTCTGTTGTTATTTTAGTTTTGTGTTTTTTGTCGTATTGTCATAAAGCAGTATAAATTCCTTCTATTGGATCCTATGATACTTGGAGCATAAAACTATAACTCACGATTTTCATGTGACGCTTAATAAATTTATTCTTTCAACATTTTCGCAATAGTTAACTGCTATTTAAAAATAACTAGGCGCCCTCATTACCAAGACATTTAACATTCCATAAAAGCGGAAGACTAACACTGAGTAATGACAAAAGCCTTCTTTTCCGTGCCGCTTTTTGATTTAAGTTGTCTTTTTCAATTCTCTAACTATTTACAGTATCTAGACTGTTTTTTATTGATGTTGCAAATAAAATATTCAAAATTTATTTGGAATTTGCATATAAGAGTTCAAAATTAATGATATTATTATTTTGATATAGTCCGCGATAAAAGAAAATTAATCTAAAGAAAGTACATGTGTTTAGGATTACTTTAAAATATAATGGAAATACACTTTTTTGATTATTTTACGTATAATTGTAAATCATTTTCTTTAGACCTTCTGATTGCTAACAAAACTGGCAAAACTGGCCCGTTGGCGCAGTTGGCAGTGACCCTGTCTTCGGCTTCGCGGGTCGCGGGTTCGATTCCCGCCGAGAACTAACATTTTCTATGTAGAATTTGTTGGTTCTTCGAGTCTGGGTGTATAAACGTATTTAAGTATGTATTTAAAACTATATATGTATATATTTACCAGTTGTCTCTCACCCATAACACAAGTATTAAGTTACTTACTTTGGGGTTGGACGACCGTGTGTGTAAATGTCCCATATATTTATTTATTATTTATTTAAAAGTAAACAGCCAACCAAATGACAGTGTTGTCATGTTAATGTTTTATTTAAATGAATGAGCCTTAAACTATAAAAATGAAATAAATTAAGAAGATAAATTATACTGGTAGCCATTCTATCATTTTTGCCATTATTTGACGTTTGATTCCTTATAATTTAATTTTAGCTTTGCATCACATTGATTTTTACCATTTGTTATGCGTCATATCACGTTTTGTTCCAATGAAAAGGCGAAGGAAACGTGAATATCTTTGGAGAGTTCCGGAAATATGCGTGGGAACCTGTCCGCTTTGGAGCAGAGTATTGAGCATAATGGCATTCGCTCAACTGTGTGATAGTAACGGAAAACCAATACTTTTGTATATGTGATTTTTTTTATTCATTAATGAACAAGAGTAATAATAAAATAATTTTGTTATAATTCGCGATAAACGCGGATAAATTTATCATGGATCATTAATAATAAAATAATTTTATTATTAATATTTATTGTATTATAGATCTCCGGAAAGTAACGCCTAATTCTATAAATCCTTTATTGAAGTCAACACAATCTTAGACGATGGCCAGACCTATTTATTATATAAGCATCATGTAACGTACTTAAAAGTGAAGTATTAATAATCAATGACAAATAATTTATAGATTTAGCCGTTACTTTTCGGAGATCCATAATACAAAAGTTATGATAAAAATTACTTTGCTATAATCCGCGATACAGTAAATAGAAAATATATGTAGTGCTAAATAAAGTGGGCTATCCGTTTTTTCATTCCCGATACATGCAGGATTTGTAAAAACACATGCACAAACCTCCACCACTGCCACCACAATACACAAGCACTACACACGTTCACTATCACAAACTCAACAATCGTTTCTCCCCGCAACCGAAGCATCATCAGGAGATAGACTTCACGACAAAATCGCAAAGCGATTATTATATACTAGCAAAGCCCCGCGGCTTCACCCGCGTCCATACAGACCTCGTGGTAGTGGAAAGTCTACGAAATCGGACTATAGATTTATTTTGTAGATTATTTAATTATATAAAATGGGTATCATTAGTAGTCTTGGAATAAGACTTAACTCACCAAGTGCAGGCCCTGCTATAACGGTAGGTTAGGTTTGTTATGGCATTATTTGATTTCGATTTACATTCTTAAATTCGTAAAATCTTTTGATTGGGATGTCGGATTTTAATAATTTAAAAAGTATTTTACAGGTATTAAAACAGTTATTCATAAAATATCATTTAATGGGATAAGGATTAATACAGAGATATGAATAAAATGGTTTGATTATTGTCGGCACTTTTACCAACTTTTACAATGTAAAAAAGTAGTTATATTGGCATAACTATAATAGTTAGACATATGGTATTGCGGACTTTTTTGTGGATATTGATATGTTCTATAATACTGTAGAACATTTTTTTGTTCTATCATCAATAGTTTCCGCAGCGCACGCGATAATAGATGTTTACGACTAAATTTTTACCAAGTTATTACAATTTTATTAGGGATCCCTATTTTTTTTGAAAATGACATATAGCCTATGTTGCTCAGTGAAAAAGCAGCTTTCCAATGGTGAAAGAATTTTTGAAATCGGTCCAGTAGTTTTTGCGTCAAAACGTAACAAACATACATACAAACAAACATACAAATCTTTCCTCTTTATAATATTAGTATAGATATATTCTATATACTGTATCGCGGATTATAGCAAAATAATTTTTATTATTTCTTTTGAATCAATGACAAATTAAATTATTATTTTTCCTAGGTATTTTGTTTTTAAATTCAATTCGAAAATTCATTTTCAATTCAAACAAATATCAGAAAAGCTCCGAGCATTGTAAATGGATCAGCGAACGGGCTGCGAATGCGGGAAGCAGTTAGCAAATTGAAAAAAAAGGGAACTTACAATGGGACCGGCGTGAAAAAGAGCTTTTTTCAACATTATTCCTTGTTAGTTCGTTTTTATGATTTTTAATTTTTATACGTCCTGATACCGAGATAAACGGCATATTCACCTTGTCGGGCGCGCAGCTGTTTTACAATTAAGAAAATGAATAAATTTTGTGTACTTTTACTAAAGTGGAAATTGATAGTGGATTTTATTGTTAGCTGAGTTAATAAGTTTACGATATGAAAGCTTTTTGATAGCAATTATATATGTGAAAGTGTGTTTGGTTGTTTGTTGGTACTATTTTCCGACGAGGAAACGCACTGATTTTATTCTCGGTATGAAAATTGAAGGGGCTTCTCTTTATCTGGATTCATGCAAACAGAGACGCAGATAGAAGCTAGTGAAAAATAAATGCAAATAAACTAAGACTATTATTCGTCATAAAAAAATAATTAAACAGTGTTGGTAGATGATTAACTTCTATATGCAAGTGTATTAAGAAATTGTTTCGAGACGTATTATTTAGTTTCTCCTGTGAATAATATTAAGCAAATATAAAAAAGTGTTGTAGAATTTATCATGTGATCCTGAAATAGAAGTTTGTGATTATTAATATGTATTTTCGATTTTGAATCGTATTGTAATATATTATAATATTACACTTATATAATTTATAGTATCTGCAAAAACATATAATAAAAATAAATAATGCTTAGGCTAACAGACAGTGCAATGGATGGTTTTATCGCCAAATAGCAATCCCGTTCAGGCAACCTTAGGGTAGATAGAGGATATTAGTGGCAAATAAGGGTATTACTTGAATAAACGCAGTTTCATACCGCAAGTATACAATTATTATTTAAGAAAAAATATTATTATAAAAATATTCGAGGTAAATAAATAAAATATTGATTACCTCTGTAATGACTTGTCACGAAATATTTGTACAGAAATTTGCGATTGTAAAATCGAAACGATAAAATTATATCGCAATAGCTCGCGGTAAAAGAAAATCAATATGTACATGTTCATCAATCTGACTGGCCCGACCGTTGGCGCAGTGGGTAGTGACTATACCTTCAGCTCCGCGGGTCGTGGGTTCGGTTCCCGCTGAAGGCCAACATAAATAATTTGTTGGTTCTTAGAGCCTGGATGTGTATTTGTATTTAAGTATGTATTTAAAATTTATATATGTATGTATATATTTACCAGTTGTCCGTCACCCATAACACAAGTATAACTTACTTTCGGGATGGACGACCTTGTGTGTAAGTGTCCCATATATTTATTTATTTAAAAATCTTTTATTGCATATAATCAATCAATCAATCTTTTATTGCATATTTATTTTAAGGTTTATAATTGTAACACTGTAACTAAGAATGATGTGTTCTTCTATAATTTGTACTACATAATTAATTTAAACTTTATGTTGGATGATTTATCATGTAATGCTATGATGTTGAAGATCCGAATAAATATTATAAATAAATATAATCCGTTTACAGGATGTTACAATTACAATTTATATCAATTACAATTTATATTAACTACAATTTACAGTTTTACAATTTACAAAAAGTGTTCAATAAACATCTCACATGTAAGCCACCTAAAAAGACCACAAAATTATCACTCTAATACTTATTTCGGTTCACTTCTATCAATCTGGAAAATTTAATCAAACATTAAGTTAGAAAGAGTAAGATGAATAATACCTATCATAGTCACTCAAAGGAAAATATTTAAGTACTACTTCGTATATTTTTCGAAAAGAGTGATTATTTGGAAAAAAAATAATGTCGTTTTACATTTGTTCTATGGAAATCCGCAAAATAACGCCTTATTATATAAATTACTAGCTGTGCCAGCGGCTTCCCTCGCGTGGTAATCTCTGTCACAATTTTTTATAGAATTCAAATTTTAAACATAAAAGTAGTTATTGTGAGTTAACTATAAGAGATAGAGTCATGCTATCGCAGACTTTTTTTGTAGTATTTTATAGATCTACAATTCTCTAATACATCACTTTAGGGTATCTCTGCTGTTTACGCAGCGCACGCGACAAAAGCTCCCAGCAAGCAAGTTTCTTAACAACTGCGCGATCTCTTCAGTACAATTTACAGAATACCGATATGTACTATTTACTTAAACCATCCGGAAGTATTGCACAATCGTTTGGTGAAAGCCGTACAAAGATCCGTTCAGTAGATTTTGAGAAAATCTATTACATACAGATTTTTTGGAACTTTGTTTTATAATAAGTATAGATATTATTTATGAACGGAAAAAAGTTACTAAATCTTAAAATTAAGGTAATTGGCATCGACAAAAAAAGATGAGAAAAAGCTTTTAAGGAGCATAAAACACGTGTACGTTATTAATATTTGCGAAGTGACTATTCTAAGGAATTTATTTGTACGAAATGAGCTATCGTTACAGCTAACGGTTACCTAATACTCGTATTTGAACCTTTGTTTGCTTTGTAAACAAGTGCTTGCCGTACTATGGTCGTAAAATACTGTTATGAATGTCTGATGTAATAATATTTCATTCATGGTGTATTGGCGTGTATACAATAATAGAAGTAAGTCACTAAACCATACGATCAATAGAATTTAATTCGTATGTTTTCAGTCATTCGATTGTCATTTGTGTATTGAGACGTTGTATAATTCAGTAATATAATACTACCTCCAATTTTTTCATCTATCGACTATAAGACTATTTGAATCAAAATTGCTCAAGACAACGACATAAGACTTTAGGTAAAGACTAGAATAATTGAGGGTGCTACCTCAATATTTGCTTGGTGACCAATGAAAAATAAGAAGATGCCTTTTTATTAATCTAACTCACTTAACTATATATGTATCTATATCTATACTAATATGTAAAGCCGAAGAGTTTGTTTGTTTGATTGTTTGTTTGTTTGTTTGTTTGATTGTTTGTTTACGATGAAGTTATTAAAAAATTATATATTACAAAATTGTTCCCCTCTAAAAGTTCCTAATAAAAATCCGCGACAGCATATGTGTAGCTTTTAAAATTAACCCACTTTAACCATAATTAATATGTGTTATGGTTTACTCAAATAACAAGACTGCAGTCCACGCGAACGAAGTTGCGCTTAAAAGCTAGTATCTATACTAATATTATAAAGAGGAAAGATTTGTATGTTTGTTTGTATGTGTGTAAGTTTGTAATGTTTTCACGCAAAAACTATTGGATCGATTTCAAAAATTCTTTCACCATTGAAAAGCTGCTTCTTCACTGAGCAACATAGGCTATATTACAGTTTCAAAAAAAATAGGGATCCCGTAAAAAATTGTAATAAGGTGTGAAAATTAAGTCGTAAAAATCTTTCATCGCGTGCGCTCCGGAAACTATTGATGATAAAACAAAAAAATGTTCTACAGTATTATAGTTCGTGATACCATATGTCTAACTATTATAGTTATGCCAATATAATTTTTTTATATTGTAAAAGTTGTAAAAATTGCCGACAATAATCAAACCATTTTAATCATATCTCTGTATTAATCCTAATCCCATTCAATGATATTTTATTTAAAACTGTTTCAATACCTGTAAAATACTTTTTAAATTTTAAAAATCCGACATCCCAATCAAAAGGTATTACGAATTTAAGAATGTAAATCGAAAGAAAACAATGCTATAACAAATTCATTGTAGCGACCGTTCTAGCAGGGCCTGCATGGTGAGTTATGGTGGTGGTATTAACACTTATTCAAAGAATAATAATGATACCCATTTTTTATAGTTAAATAATCTACAAATAAATCTATAGTACGACTTAGTATAGACTTTCCACTACCAGGAGATCGGTAAGGACGCGGGTGAAACCGCGGGGCATTGCTAGTCTAATATATAAGTCCAAGTTATGACAAAATGTGCTCGTTTTTCATTTACCCACCTAAGAGACGTCGTATTCGATTACAATTTAATCTTTCGTTGGGTTTTAATCCAACAGACCGTTCTTGCCTATTGAGATTTTTTATTTAATATTACCGTAAATTTTATCTGATTAAGAAGTTGGATCAGACGGATAATAAAAATTCGAGGGTAACAATTTTTTGTGTTGTGAATAATATGAAAGGGTATCTTTATCTAATCGTAATTTCTATCTTCTTTATGAATGTATAGGACTCTGGCTATAATTGTTAGTGATTAAGTTGTTATCTTGTATCAAAGTGACATATTGCGACACGCGAAAGTCCAATCAAAATTTTATTGCACCCTGCGTACCTGAAGCTCGACAGTAAATATGCCTATAACTGCAAAACAGTTTAATGTAAATAGCATAAAATTGCTACTTATTTGAGGGAAAAATAGATTTTTTATCGCTTATGGATTTTAGACGTGACTTTCTAGTCCGTTCGAACATTAACGGCCAGTTTCTTAGACGCTAATTAGTGAAAAAGTTACTATACAATTAACTATCAATATAACATGGCGATTACTTCGGGTATTGATTTAATTTGAGAAATCGCCCGTAAGTGGTTTTGCGGAACAGCTTTGCCAATACGATCGTATTTTGTCACAGTGAATGAAGCTTCGTACTAGATAACACAAGATATTTTTTGGGTTAACCAAGCTTAGCAAGCTATTCTCGAAAAAATTCTTCCTGATTAACTTATTGGCTTATTTCTTACCCACTTCTAAAAGTCATAGCTTAACATTATGCATTAGTGAACATTAGTACACATTTTTCGTAAATGTCGTTAATAAACTTACGATTAATGATCGCCAACAAGTTTACAACAGTTTGCAACAAGTTAGTCAGACCAATATAATCAAAAGTTTACAATTTCAAATTTCAGAGGAACGAAATGAAAAAATATTTCCGTATTAAAGCAACCCTATTCCTATATAATTTTCAATCGAATAAATTTTAGATTTCCTACCTCTCTTGTATTAGTACCGGTTTAATACTCGAACGGCTTTTGGATTTGTACAAAATTTTGCTTAACTCAAACGGGTAGATCTGACTCTAATATTAGGTCAAATCAAGAGTTCTATAGTGTGGAATATGTGTTCACTTGTATCATTGGAGTGTCGACTGGTGTTGTATGAATATAGCACTGGTTCAAATAGGCACTAATAGTATGTCACTCTCACTCACGGCTTTGATGTTACTGACGTGTGTGCGTTTATTAGTATGTTTATGTATTTGTATATTCATGTATGTATTATATGTCGTGTGTCCTGTATATAATTATACAAGGCAAGAATCATACATCTCAACACTACATAGGGAAAACAAAAACCTAATTTTTTTTGTTCATCACGGTCATCCGTCTCTAAAGTAAATAAATTAATACTGAGTTATGGGCGATAGAAAACTGGTAAATATATACATATATAATTTTAAATGTAAACATAAATACAGCGCCGTGTGGTATCCGTTTGAATAGAATAGACCACCCTCATTTTTTAGCGAGGTGTCATAAAAAGCCACTAAGGTAAGTTGATCCACCGTGTGGTATCCGGCTGAGTAGAATAGATTACCCTCATTTTTTACCGAGGTCTCGTAAAAGATGACTGGTATAATGGTAGATTGACGTCAGGTAGGTGGCCGGTCGTAAAATACCTAGCCAATTCCCATTTTACAGCATACCTAAAACATGCTGTGCCGACCCCGCTTAGAGTGGAATAAAGGCAGGAGTATGATGATCATGACTTAAATACATAAATGCACCCAGCATCGAACAACCAACAAATTATATTTTAGAAAATGTAGGCTCTCGTCGAGAATCGAACCCGCGACCCGCGTAGCTGAGGCAGAGTTACTACCACATGCGGGCCAGTCAAGTTTTACTTTCTTATTTTATACCTAGAAGTACGAATACCTATAGGAACCGTGTGACTTTTTATCTAAGCATGGAACAGCGAATGATGCCGCTAGACGCAGCAGTAATAAACAACGTTATAAAGTGACGTATCTGATTATGCATGGGAGCGTACAACCTGTTCTTTAGTAATTCTTTAATGATGCGTTACTCGCGTTGCGAATATACCCCCGGGGTGGTTTGAATTTCATTACACCCTCAGAATTCAAATTAAGTGCATGTTGAACGCGTGTCATGTGCTGACGACAAATTAGGTTGCTTTAAGTCTAAGGCATACCTATATCCATAATTTAAAATTCACGGTATAGCAAGAGGTTTACATTGCATATTAACAGTATAAGTTATACTTTATATCGTTTAGTTACCTCATTTACTTATTTTATTTTATTAGGTCCACCAAAAGAATCATATGTATTTTAAATATAAAAAAGAAAAAGTTTACAAATTTTAGTAAAGTAGTAACAGCCTTTTATTATGCCCACTACTGGGCTAAGGCCTCCTCCCTCCGTTTTTGGAGAGAAGGATTGGAGCTAAGACCTGCCACGCTGCTCCAATGCGGATTGGTAGGTTACACATATTCCCAGAATTCTCTAGAGATATGCAGGTTTCCTCACGATGTTTTCCTTCACCGAAAAGCGTGTGATAAATTGAAATTATCAATTAGACACATAAGTTTTTTAATAGAAAAACTCATTGGTGCCTGCCCGGGGTTTGAACCCATATCGTCTCTAGGGAGTCGCACGGTCTCATCGCTAGGCTATCACAGCTTTTACATCACAATTATATCACAAATTTAAGACATAATACCATATACAGGCAGACACAGCAAGCAACTTAAACATGACGCACGATGACAATATTAACTTTAAAATGAGAATGAAATACTAATTATGAACAGCTAAAAACAATTTCCATAATGGATCTTAAAAATCAAAGGACAATACATATAGTATGATATCTTCAATCATTTAATTTTCAAAACGTTGAGCTTAAATGTTTAAAATAACTGTGTTTGATAATTTATTGATTTAGGCGTTACTTTATTGATGTCCAAACCATTGTCATTCTTCTGCCCTTATCCCACTCTAAGTGGGGTCGGCACAACTTGGCTTAAACATGTTGTGGTTTGATTTGGCTAGATATTTAACTATGGGCTGCCTGCCTAACCTCAACTTACCTTAATAGGCCTTTACGATACCACCGTGGTGTAGTAAAAGTAAGAGAAATGAGGGTGGTCTATTCTACTCAGCCGGATACCACACGGCGGGGTCGACTTACCTTAGTCGCCTTTTGCGACACCTCAGTAAGAAATGAGGGTGGTATATTCTACTCAGCCGGGTACCACACGGCGGGTCGACTTACCTTAGCCGCCTTTTACGACACCTCGGTAAGAAATGAGGGTGGTCTATTCTACTCAGCCGGATACCATACAGCACTTACCTTAGTCCCTTTTTACAACAACTAGGTAAGAAATCAAATCAGCCGGATACACGACACTTTACCGATATCCAAAACACAAAAGTGATAATAATATTATTTTTCTATCATCCGTGATTAAAGAAAATAAATATGCTAAATGAGAGTATACCTATCCGTTTTCATGATACATGCAGGA
This sequence comes from Morpho deidamia, assembly GCA_947086505.1. Classification (NCBI taxonomy): domain Eukaryota; kingdom Metazoa; phylum Arthropoda; class Insecta; order Lepidoptera; family Nymphalidae; genus Morpho; species Morpho deidamia. The sequence goes on along the minus strand of CAMTZC010000007.1, from coordinate 6,771,462 downwards.
AACGAAAAGCGCAAGAACTATAAAGAAGACAGATGTGGTGCGCAAAGTTAATGGACGGTAATAAATGATAGTCAACATACTTCAGCTCGACGAGATTGCCTGTTGCTTCTATAATTGGTTTTGCAACGACACGAAAGTGTGAGTGATGGATAGCGAATGAAAAATGGTACCCTAATGTAATGGAATTTTTTATTGGACAAATATTTTTTTCGATAGAATTTCGTAGAACGCGGTTGTATTAGCTTGTGCGAATTTAATGTGAATAATCGAAAAGTGTCCAGTTAATGTTACCACTTACTAATGCACAGGCTATCCTACTAACTTATTATTTACATTTACGAGAATGCAGTCGATATAATAATATCAAAAGTTCAAATACGTTGGTAATACGTATAAAATTGAAAGAACAAGATACCGGTAACGATAAACAATTTACTGTAAAAGCTGTATACAATAAGTCACAAAGGCTGTAACATTCGCAAAAGCGCCTTCAGTAGATCGGGTGGCATTAAGTGTTGCCATTAAACCGCCGACGAACAGTTTTGGCGGAAAGCCAGCATTACGCCGTTGTCTTTGGTACTTGTCTTGTTATTATTTTCGATATTCGTCCAAAACATTACCGTAAAGTTTTAATGGTGCAATTGTTATGAATAGAAGTGATTTTGGTCTGCAGGAAACAGAATAACGGTATATTGACATTGACAAATATCATAATATTATAGTATTATAAGCTGGTTGTTAAAAAATTGTTTGCATCCGAATTAGAATCGTATAGGTTTCTAAATTATTTAAAGTACTTTCCTCAAACTTTTTAAGGGAAAAATTCTTAAATACCTATATGCTTTTTGATACTTGAGTGGTAATTAAGGTTATTTATTATGGTAACCCAATTATTATATAGTACAAAATTTAACAGTTAAAAATGGAAAAACGAAAGGAGTATTCAATAAATAATAGTGTAGAAGTTATATGCTAAACATGTTGTTGAGTATATATAATACTCAGGACAGGATGAAAATAAAAAAAGAGAGACAAATAAATACTTATAAAATTCGTAGTGATCAATTATGTATTTAGTGGCTGAGGGGGTATAGCTCGCAAACCAAACAATTTTAACAAATATAATCGGAAACTCAATATATTGCGTATTTAATAATAATATATTGCGTACTTTTACAAATTAATTCCGAATTTCTTTCGAGTTCTTATCAAGGTGTTATTAGACAGTAACAAAAAAATCAATAACAAAAGTTTAAATTTTAATGAGTTAAATATTTATTTTATTTATTTATATTTATTTATTGATCTCTACCAGCCAACCTATGAGTAACAGACAGAAAATGAAAAGAAAAAAAATGGACGTTGAAAAAAAAAGGAAGGAAGAAAAAGAAAAATAACGAAACACTATATACATAGATGAAAAATGAATGAATACATCATCTGTGTGAATATGTCATCTACTAATTTAATACTGATAAAAAAAGTAAAGTAACAGCCTGTTACTATGCCCACTGCTGGGCTAACGCCTCCTCTCTCCGTTTTTGGAGAGAAGGATTGGAGCTAAGACCTACCACGCTGCTCCAATGCGGATTGGTAGGTTACACATATCCCTAGAATTCTCTAGAGATATGCAGGTTTCCTCACGATGTTTTCCTTCACCGAAAGGCGTGTGATAAATTGCAATTGTCAATTAGACACATAAGTTTTAATAGAAAAACTCATTGGTGCCTGCCCGGGGTTTGAACCTATGTCGTCTCTAGAGATTCGCACGGTCTCACCGCTAGGCTATCACAGCTATACTGATAATAAGCTACTAAATTTAATTTAAATGACTGAGACAAATATTCTCTAGTCTGTGACTTAAATGCTGATAGAGAAGGAGATTTGTGGATTGATACAAGTAAATCATTCCACAGCTTTACACCTTGAAAGCTAAATGTGAGGAGGATTTATAATATTAATATTTAAATTCTTTATCAGGGCCATTTTAAACAGTATGTTCGATGTTGCCGCTCGTACTTCATACGTTGAATTTATACGTAACTTGCATTCTTCCGATATCTAAGAATAATTTATTGTTATTAGTCTCCGCCCATTTATTCTTTGTGCTCCCCATTCTTATCCCGGATCTTTTAACGTTTGAGAAATAGATTTATTTGGAATTATTTGCCTTTATATTTGATATATAAAAGAATATATTTGATATATATTTGTCATTTTTAATCCTTAAAAGGGAATATTTCTGAGATAAATGTACACTGTACATGTAAGCTGTGATAGCCCAGTGGTGAGACCGTGCGACTCTCTAGAGACGAACATAGGTTCAAACCCGGGCAGGCACCAATGAGTTTTTCTATTAAAACTCATGTGTCTAATTCATAATTGTAATTTATCACACGCTTTTCGGTGAAGGAAAACATCGTGAGGAAACCTGCATATCACTAGAGAATTCTGGAGATATGTGTAACCTGCCAATCCGCATTGGAGCAGCGTGGTAGGTCTTAGCTCCAACCCTTCTCTCCAGAAACGGAGAGAGGAGGCCTATTCCTAGCAGTGGGATATTAACAGGCTGTTACTTTACTTTTTACTACTTTACTTTAAATGTACACATTTTTACATCCTAAATGTAACAATGATTGTATTGGAAAAATTATTGATAATAAAAGACCACATTAAAATTTACGAAAACTGATAAAGTATTTAAAAAGCAGAAAATATTTTGAAGATTAGGAGCATGATTATTTTTTATTTGCTGTCTATTCTGGTGGCGGTGGTGGAGGTTTGTGCATATGTTTTTACGAACCCTGCACGTATCGGGTAAGAAAACGGATAGTTCAGTCAACATTTAGTATTATATATATTTTATATTTACTTAATCGCAGATTATAGCAAAACAATTTCATTATTACTTTTATATACTAGACAAGTTAAACTTGGCTCTCTTTAGAACAATGAAAAGGTAAATAAAAAAATCAAATAGGTATTCTCACATTTGCTTCACAGTATATTTTAAGCAATGTAATTATTGTACATAAAAATATAAAGAATTATAAAACGATAGGTGATGTATATAATAGAGAAAGTAGGAACCGACATAAGCTTGCGACTCCTGCTTTGCGCTTAGCAAAAGTACGTAAATCGTTTGTGGGTTTGGGTATAAGATTCCATAATAAAATTCCGTAATCAATTTTGGCCATGCCATTACAGCAGTTTAAAAACACTGTTAAAAAGAGGCTGATACAGGAAGCCTACTATACTGTTGAAGATTACTTAGATGATAAGGATGTGTGGATATAGGTACACTTCAACCATATACAAGACAGTAATAACTAAATGTAACTAATTTTAAGATTTATATTTTAAAAAGGACAACCGTCGAGTTTCTTGCTGGTTTTTCTCGGTAGGAACAGCTTTCCGAACCAGCAGTAAAGTTGACGGTTCAAAAGCACTTGTTTACAAGTTTACTTGAATAAAGAATATTGTGAATTTGAAATTTTGAATTTGAATCATGATTGAAAAATTGTAAGAACGAACACACTTTCTATTGAGTAGTATTAGATAATAACTTTATTATCTAATACTACTATATAGTATAAAGCAGATAATTTTATGTTAATAATCCTGCAATGGTCATATATAAATTATTTTTAACACCTGATCTTTCAACTTTTAAATTAAAATTATGACTATATCGTTACCGTTGTTTTACTAAAATTTACAAAATGTTACCAAAATATCAGCCAAGTCCAGCACGCAATATTATGTTACTTTAAAATTAGCCGTCGCGTTTTATATTTTTCAATAAATTAACAAAATAGATAATACATTACTATAATAATAATAGAATGTCGAAAATATATATAAAACTAGTTTTTGCCCGCGGCTTCGCTCGCGAGGAATTTGGTCTGTCACAGTATCTAATTTAATTAAATTTATGATTCACAATTTTGGTCATAGTGAGTTCCACATCAAAGATAGATATATGCTGTCGCGGACTTTTATTTGGAACTATTAAAGACAAACAATACTACGGTACATCATCTTTGTGTAACTCTAACGGTTTAGGTAGCGTACGCCAAGATAACTCTAATTTTTTCCGACTTTATTAACATGTATCGTTATATTACATAAAATCATTACAAATTGCAGCCTATATGTTATTCCAATGTATAACCTATAAAACTGTAAAGTTTCATCCAAATCCGTTCAATAGTTTTTTCGTGAAAAAGTAACAAACATCCATCCATACTCACAAACTTTCGCATTTATAATATTAGTAGGGTTAGTAGGATTATATTCGGAAAAAAGTTGAATTGATATTTGACAGTCGAGCTTTCTGCTTGTTATTACTCCGCCATATATAAAAGGGTTACTTTACTATTTGGTAGATCTAAGGAAAAATCATTTCACGATAATGGTCATAGTGTCAGGTTCTTAAAGACAAAGGGAATTGGAGTGACGAGTCGAGAGTTGTTGTCGAGACTCTCGCTTGTAGAGCTCTTATTCACCTACTTTGTGTCTTTATTGGCAGATTGTGTATAATGAATGTAATATCTATATGTTAATATATGATTATACGTGTGTGTGAGAACGTGTACTTAATGTTGGTGCTGTTTGTCAAGCTTAACCCACTGCTATGGAAGATCAGCTATTCGTTGAGCGATAAAAGGACCTATAGGCCTACCATGAACTTTTAGAAAACGATTCAATTCAAAGTCGGTACCTAAACCCAACCGCTTACTTTTCGTACTATGAAGTGTGTTTGAAAAAAACAACGTTATATGAACTATAGATAACTCTGTCTCTTTTACTCAAATGTTTTTAGGACGCATTCCGAACACTCATTCGGCAACGACAAAGCAAAACAATTTAGTTTACGTCTTCAATTGAGTCGCAATAAGAGTTCATGGTAGGCTTGCTGTTCTTTAAAAAGTTTTAAATAGTTACAAGTGTTCAACTGATAGTAATACAACTCTAGCATTTAAGTAATATATGTTTATTTTATAGAATTAGGCGTAACTTTACGGAGACCCAAAATACAAAAGTAATGCAAACCTAAAATCCAAAGTATCGAAACCCTCTGAATTGCTTAACCTTTGTGATTCGCCTTTAACCTCTATTAATTCACTGAATCAATTTTTTGCCAATGTAGGGAAAAGTCTTGCAGAAAAGTTAAACCACCCATCTAAAAATGAAATGGAAATGATAATTTTACCTCAGTTAGCCCCACTTAATATTATGTCAATGTTTCTTACTGATAACAAAGAAATAGAACTTATTATTCTTAAACCTAAAGATAATTGTGCCGTTGGTTGGGATGGCATCTCATCTTTAATAGTTAGAGCTGCTGCTCATATTTTGATTCCCGTACTCACTCATATCTTTAGTCTCTAGCTTCTTTCTGGAATTTTTCCACGTGCATTGAAGAGAGCGTTAGTGCATCCTATTTTTAAGAACGGGAATAGAAATTGTGTCTCAAATTATAGATCAATATCAGTACTTTTCACTTTGTCCAAAATATTGGAGAAGATTAGTAGTTACTTATTATTACTTACTAGACACTAGACTCGCCAAGTATATTTCTGACAATAAAATCCTGCCGGATAACCAATTTGGATTCAGAAGTGGTAAATCTACTGAGGACGCCGTCTGCGAACTAGTAGATACTGTTGTCCAAAATCTGGACAGTAAGCTTAAAACAGTTGGAATATTTTTGGACTTCTCTAAGGCCTTCGTCACTGTTTCTATTCCCATTTTGCTTCATAAACTTGAGTGCATTGGTATTCGAGGCGTCGCATATGATTTGTTCAAAAGTTACCTGTGCGAACGTTCTCAATGTGTAACTATTGATACTGTTATCAGCACAGAGGAACCTATAAACTACGGGATTCCACAAGGCAGTGTCCTAGGACCAACCCTTTTCTTACTTTATATAAACGATCTGTATGCTATGCGGCTCCCTAATTGTAAAATAATTACTTACGCTGATGATACAGCCCTTATCATCAACGGTAAAGACTGGAAAGAAGTACGGGAATGTTCTGAATATAGCTTAAAAACTATTTTAAAATGGCTACATTTAAATTTGCTAACTCTCAATGTATCAAAGACTAAATATATAACCTTCGCACTTAACTCTTCTGCACAGGCTCCGGTTCCTTTTCTATTCGTGCCCATACTTGTGACAACTCCAACTCTTGTGATTGTTCATCTTTGGAAGGTTCATCTTCCATTAAATATCTGGGTGTCATATTAGATAATGCTTTAACTTGGAGATATCAGATTGAATCTCTTGTATCGAGGATAAGAAAATTGATATTTGTTTTTAAGAATATAAGGAATGTGGCTGACTTTCAATACCTCAAAATGGTCTACTTTGCGCTCGCCCAATCAATATTGTCTTATTGTATCACATCATGGGGCGACTCTCTTAAAACCTATATGCTTCAGCTTGAGAGAACACAAAGGGCAGTTCTTAAAGTTATGTGTAAGAGACCCAAACGATTTCCAACCACTGAACTATATTCAAGTTGTAAAATCTTAACTGTCCGTCAGCTATTTATCTTTCATACAGTTCTACGTAAACACTCACAGCTAATCTTTAAGCCAGTTATAAATGTTAGGCGGACGTATATTGTATGTCTACCAGGTCGTCGAAGGACCACTGCCGCACGTCGACATTTTTCTTACATTGGCTGTTTGCTGTACAATAGAGTAAACAAGGTTCTTAATATTTACCCATTAACTTACCACAAATGTAAAAATATTTTAAATGCATGGCTCTCAACTTTACCATATGAGGATACAGAGGAAATTTTAAAATCTGCTATATAATCAACTTAAATGAACACACACGCACACGATCACATAGACACTAAATCACACACCCACACACGCACACACACACACACACTACATTCTCACGCGCGCGCATACACTAATACATTACGTACTCAACACACATTTTTATTAACTTTAGCATATTATGTAGTTAAATTTAAGGAGCATTTGTTTAATTTTGTAACGGAGGAGGGCGTTGGTCACTGCAACACAGTTAATACTTCTGCAGGATCAACGTTCATTTTTGTTATGTACTATATATTTATCGCAGATTATAGCAAAATAATTTTATAATCACCTATGTATGTTTTGTTCTTTCTTTCTCTTCCTCTGTATGCGTAGATAAAATAGAAAAGACGAGAAGTGCGAGATTATCATGGTATGGACATCTAATGAGAATGATGAAAATAATGTGACCAAAGATATATTAATTATGAATGTTGAATTGAAGTGTTTCTAGAGGGAGGTCGAAAAAGCGATGGATGGATTGTGTGAATTATAACATGCATATAAAAAGAGAGGCGTCAGAGTTGCCGAACGATAGGAGAGAATAAAAAAGAAAAACATGCACTATAACAGAACTACCTTGCTATAATCCGCACAGGTTAAGCGAATGCATGCAAAGCCACTGTGTATGAAGCAGGCAAAATTTACGCATCTTACACATGCAGGACAAGCCACCACATGCACCCCAAGGCGCCTCCACCAGCAGCAACGCACACAAGCAGAACTCACAACCACCACCACAATCTCGACGATCGTTTCGCTCCGAAACCGAAGCATCTTCAGGAGGATAGGCTCCACGACAAAATCGTAATGCATTACGATTTTGTCGTGGAGCCTATCCTCCTACTAAAGTATGTGCGACTAAGGTATGTGCCGTGTGGTATCCGGCTGCATAGAATAGACCACCTTCATTTCTTACCGAGGTGTCGTAAAAGACGACTAAGTTAAGCTGACGTCAGGCAGGCGGCCGGCCGTAAAATACGTACCCAAATCATATGACAACTTGTTTGTAACATGTTGTGCCGACGCCACTTAGAGTGGGATAAGGGCAGGAGAATGATAATGAATCTTATACCCAAATCCATAAACGACTTATGTACTTTTGTAAGGCGCAAAGCTTATGTCGGTTCCTTCCTTGTATATTATATACATCGCCAATCTTTTTATAATTATTTACATTGTTATGCTCAAAAATATTTTATTGTTATATATGGTATAGTATACCTATAAATAGACAAACTGTATCAGATATAGAATGATGAATTACATTCAGCACTATTTTAGCACAAGAACGTATATAATACAGCTTAATAACTATGCCATGCACAATGTGGCTTAAGATGCGATGCAAACGTAATGTTTCCGGTTACGGTTGAGGGCTAAGACATTAAATATTTCAACGCTACGCTACCTATCTACTACGGAATATTACAGCCAATGCTACGGAAAATCCCACATGCATGTTTTATTGTGCACGAGTGGTTGGCTCTACGTGACGTCTTAGTATTTTATTATGGGGGTTTGCGCATTTACGTTGTTTAGCAAGTGTGGATATATTCAAGTCAAATAACTTGAATTTTTTCAGGACGTTTATTTAAGATTGATATGTAGAACTGCTTATATCGGAATGAATGTCAAAGTTACTGGGGCTTTTTTCTCAATTTTGGTGAAATGTTTTTTAGGTAAAAGTAAAAAAAGTAACAGCCTGTTACTATGCTCGCTGCTGGGCTAAGGCCTCCCCTCCTCAATCCGTTTTTGAAGAGAAGGATTGGAGCTAAGACCTACCACGCTGCTCCAATGCGGATTGGTAGGTTACACATATCCCTAGAATTCTCTATAGATATGCAGGTTTCCTCACGATGTTTTCCTTCACGGAAAAGCGTGTGATAAATTGCAATTGTCAATTAGACACATAAGTTTTAATAGATAAACTCATTGGTGCCTGCCCGGGGTTTGAACCTATGTCGTCTCTAGAGAGTCGCACGGTCTCACCGCTAGGCTATCACAGCTTAGGTAAATTAGTGAGCAGTGGGCTTGGATCGACGTCATCAAATTATTTCGAGAACGACGCACTACCGATAAACAAAATATTAATCCAAATCTTAAAGTCTTAAAACCTGCCAGTTCAAAACCGTTTATATATCGCTAGTATGTATACTTAGTTGTAGTATTGGGTCATAGTCATTTTTTCGTCTTCTCGTGCCTCTTCTCTCTGTCCTTCGCCACACGAAACAGTTGTTCAACGGAAGCAATTCCGGTCCACTCTCTTATGTTTCGCAACCACGACTTTTTCCGACGTCCAGCGCGCCTCTTCCCTTCAATCTTGCCCATTATTTTAAGTTGAAGTAACCAGTATCTCTCATGCTTAAGAACGTGGCCAAGGTACTCCATTTTTCGTTTCTCGTCCGTTATCTAGCAGGCAGCACCACGGCCAAAACCGTCGCCATCGGCGCGTGCAGGTGAGGTTGACGTTTGGTTCGGATAAGATGGTAAGTTCCTTTCCCCTTACTCCCATAGTAATTTATCTTAATTTAACTCTCTCATTTACGTATAAATAAAACAAGTAAACCTAGATAACATTTCAAAACAAGCAGTTTCATGCAAATGTAAATATTGCGAAAAGTATTAAATACTTATCGAAATTGTTTTGTGATGTATATTTATAAATTACTTTCTTTAATACTCATTGTACAATAAGAATTAAAGTTAAAGGTAAAAAAAGGTAAAGGTTTAAATTAAATTTAAATTATTATGAAACCGAATGATCGCTAGCATACATTAATTAACAAACGAAACAAGGTATGCAACAGTACCGATGTAAAAAAAGAGATAACGTTGATGTTTAGGTCTATTTATGTGTAATTACACTGGAATTTCATTTAAAGTTTAAAAGCAACGCGATGTAAATAGAGATGAGAAGTTTCATACAGTAATTAATATTTCGTTAAAACTTTGCGAGTTTACATTTTATGTATTACCATAATTTGTTTAATAATTTCTTATTTTTATTATTTATTAGACTTTTTCATTTTATGAATAATGTCATACATATGTATAGATAGTGATAAACTTGTCTAAATTGTTAATCTCATCTGCCTGAACTAGATGCCGTAACCATACGAACTGCCTATGTTTTAGCAATTGGAGGGGTTATAAACATTGGTATGGCCAAAATACCCTTGATCTTACTGGCTTACTGCCATTATTATTACCCGTGCTATAAGGTCAATACTAGATCCGACTTGTTAGCGTACTTATTTTTTATGAAGCATTAGTTTAGCAAGAGATTTCATTTAGTAATGATATAAAATCAAGTAAGGTTACACAAGCTCTTAACAATTTTTTTTGTCCCTACTAATAACCATTGAGGAGTTCTTTCGACTAGAGCTAATTCTGGCAGCAGCATAACATGATAGCTTATCATAAACATGCATTGTCATCTGGACTGGACTATTATATAAAATTTCAGCTCCATCGGACACTGGGTCGTGGGTCAAATTTAACTTGCAAGATCCTCCTTCTTCCTCCTTCCTTTACATACTCCTTTACATACGTATGTAGGTACACGGCAAGTTGAATAAAAGCTTTTAATAAGTTGCTTTTACCTTTTAGATATCTTCATACAATCACATCACATATATCCATTACTTAGTTTAAGAGTGGCAATAGCAACTTTTTATAAAAGTATTAAGATTGGAAAATTGGGACACGACTTTCTGTCACGTAAATTATTACGCATAAATCGATTTACAATTTTAACCTCGCTTATTATTACGAATATCGTCGGCTGAACTTTCTTGGTCCCCATTTATGTGTGTTTTTATCTCTATCGTATGTTTTTCTACACGTTTTTATAGTTTTAATCTTATTTCCGGTCACTGCTTCTTATCGGTTGCCTGCACATTGCCTAAGATTGATTCCGTTGGAAATATGTGATACTTTTACGAATTGTTTAAATGAAATTTGTTAGGAAGTCGTTAAAGTGAAAAATCATTACTTTTATGGAAAAGCTTTTACTATTCAACTTCTAGGCAAAAGCTTTTTGTCTCTTTTTATCGAGTTTAGAACCCGAAACTCAGACACTTGACCCTTATCCAAAAATAATTTATAGTACAGTTTTCAAGTGCAACGATTTTTATAAGCACTCCACGTACAGTGCTTATGATGTTTTATCGCCTTTGAGGTGAGCCAATGGCGTAGTACGCATGCGTAGGAGAGGGTAAGTAAAAACTTCATAAATTCGGAGTGTCTGGCGAAGCGTCTTAACTAGTAAGGAATAAAAATTAAATGACATTATGTTAAGCTAAAGGTCTTCTCGTGTTTAATTCCAAATCCTTTTCGTAATGGACAGCGATAGATCATGGGTTACCACGGCGTCTGCAACGACCAGGTTTTGTGGAAGTAGGATTTGAGTTCGGGAGATCACGTCCTTCAACTTAATTTGTGACAAGTATTACAACTAAAACGGCACGCCCAAAACTTTGAATTATGGGTTTTGACAGCATAGCTGGAGAAAAGTCTCTTGAGGCGGCCGATTAGGCATATATACATATATTATTGGAAGTAGGAATAACCCAAAGAGTTAAAAAAAATGTGTTCCTTATTATATTTTAATTAAAAGACCTAACCAGCATTGACGAAGTTTTTCTTAGTTGAATATTAAATTATGCATAAGCTTTATAGTGAGATAGACAACTATTCGGATATTTGTCCACAACGTGCTAAATGTATGTCTTCATATCTGCGTAGAGCAAAAGTCTTTGGTACATATTATGTTGGTAAAAGATTTTAAGTTTATTCATTCTTTTACATATTTTTTTATCCAGTAAGTTTCACTATCGGCAGTTTTACAATCTGTTATTTTAGAAGCTATATTGCCGAAAGGCACAAGAAGAAATATATTGCATTCTATTTGGATTATTTTCATCGGAAAGTTCCCGTGCCTGGTGCAAATTCATACTGAGATAGATAGTGACCCAATTTCGGCTGTGATCGGCTATTGATTAAAGCCCTATAAATTGCGAATGTTGAAAGATTGCTCAAAGCTTACCAAAAGCTATTAATAGTTTCAGAATAACATTCAGAAAGTAAACATATCAAGTTTTTCCACAAGACCAGATTAGAGAAAATATTTTATAAAATATATTACTTTCTGCAGACCACATCGCGAGCAGAAGATAGTTTTTAATATTTATAATATCTCTTTTCCTATTCCACTTTTAAGTAGGCCTGCAAATGTTTGCTGAAAACGTAGCAACAGCTCAAGCGACTTTAATAAACATTGACATCAAAACGTAACAGAAACTAAGGGTGAATCATCACTTTCTGAGGGTGTATGTAGAAAAATCAAATAATGTTCTGCTTATATATCACTTAACGCAGCTTACGCGGAGATATAAGGAAACAGAATAAATAAAAGAGATTTAAGAAAAAGGTTTATTCAAAGTTGGCGTTCAATTTCGTAAAAAATTGTTCCAAGCTGTGCGCCTTACTCTATGTTATGTATTTCTATCATATATATTTGGTAAGTTAGCCTTTACGAGGTTCGAAACTGCGTAGTTTTATTGTAAAACCCATAATTAATGGCTCAGGGACCATAGTGATTAAAACTTTTGTTAAAGCTCTGAGATAGGAAAAAATCGATTAGTAGATCGAGTAGTAGTGACTTTAGAAAATGTCCAATTTCCATTCAACTTTGATGCCAGTTATCAAGAGAGAACTAACCATATCATCATCATCCTCCTGCCCCTATCCCATTCTAAGTGGGGTCGGCACAACATGTTACAAATATATTGTCACATGATTTAGGTACGTATTTTACGACCGGCCGCCTGTCTGACGTCAAGTTAGCTTAGTCGCCTTTTACGACACCTCGGTAAGAAATGAGGGTAGTTTCTGCTACTCACCCAGATACTACAAGGCATCGAGAGAGAACTAACCATAGTATGTATTTAATAACATGTTGAATATAAAATTATGTGGAAATATCGCTTGAACCAAGGTTCAACAGTAATCTAATACACAAAAGGCAACATTACTTGAAGAGAGAGATATAAAGAAAGATAATGTATTTGTGGTTTTTTTTTAAAAGTAAGCGATTGTGTCTATTCTTTTTTATAAGAGGAAAAGTCTTGCAGCTATGAATATTTATTTTCATAGTAATCGTTGTATATTATACCAGCATTGCTACACGCGCGAACATAAATTTTTGCTTATACAAAGAGGTTATAACAAATCTGGTCGTATAAATCATACGTTTTTTCGGTTAAAAGAAATAGGGAAAAGGAAATTATAAATTGGAAAGCAAAATATATGCTTGGCTAATTCGTAAGGTACCTAAAATTATACGAATGCATAGTTTATATTCTCTGGAATACTGAATTCAAATTTAAAAGCATTACTGGGTATAAAATTTCTTTGACTTTTATTGCATCCTTCACGTATTAATGGTACTGTAGAGTAGGTTGTAAAAATGAGACACCAATCCCGTTGTATCTGTTTATTTGTTCTTTACAATGACTTTCCTACGTCCCTACCAAGCATCAGAGACGACTGCGTAGGCTATATATGTCTTAGCTTATAGTGTATAACGAGCTAAGCTAAACAGTTACTAGCTGTAGGCGAATGAGCAGACTGCAGGGGCTCCTAATTCAATCAAGTGGGGTCGGCACAATATGTTTTTATCTTTCACCAGCTGAGGGCTCTTCACCCGCGTGGAACGCTTGTATTTAATTGAAATTTTGTACGTGAAAGAAGTTATTGTGCGTTAACCATAACAGATGAGACATGCTATTTCAAACTTTTTTGTCATAATTTTGTAGATCTACAATTCTTTAGTACATTACTTTAATGTATCTCTGTTGGTTTACGCGACGCACGCGATTAAATCTGCCAGAAAGCGAATTTTTTATCAACCGCGCGAACTCTTCAACACAATTTACATAAAATCGCAATATTAACCTCAACCTTTCAAAAGAATTGCACCACCTTTTATAAAAAATGCACAAAAAGCTGTTCAGTAGATTCTGAAAAATCGATCATATACAGACATACAGCTTTTGGGGACTTAGTTTTAAAGTAAGTATAGATTCCCTTGTATTATTCGTAAACTCTGGCGTTACTCCATTTATACCTATATCATACCTTAAACAATCCAGCCATTTTTTGCCAGTTGTTCTCCACTCATCCACTCCACTCCTGCTACAATCGTGTAAAGATATTTGGTTACAAAAGTAATAATAAAATTATTTTGCTATAATCCGCGATACAGGCGGATGTACCGCGGATACATACAGCATACAGCAAAACAATTTTATTATTACTTTTGTATTATGGATCTCCGCAAAGTAACGCCTAATTCTATAAAAGATATTTGGTTACTTTCTATCGATCTTTTCTATTCGATCTTTGAGTGAATTTAAGCTTTATAATGTGACTTATTACAACATGTTTCAAATACAACCTCCTTTATATAGTTAGTCAATAATATAAAAAAACATTGTCGCCGACATTGTTCTCATTGCGTTGTTGAAAAAGATATATATAAAGATAAGTGTAAAGGAAAAATATCGGTGTTATAATATTAAGATATTAAATTTGTTCATAAAAGTCCTTTATAACACTTATGGTTTCTATAGGGCACAATACAGCTCCGAGGGTATAAAAGAGTGCCTTGACTCAAACACAATTTAGTAATCATACCACACTTACACGGTACTCGAGCGCCACAGACGACGACGATAAGCAGACCTGTTAAAGTACAAAGACGTGTTATCGTCGAGCCAGGAAACTCGGCAGTGCAAAATTCAACTTAATAATACTTATTTAAAGCGTACTAAATTTCATACTTAATTTTAAAACAGAACATTAAGAACACCGGAAAGTGGGTCAAATTTAAATTGCAAGATTCCATTATTAATGTTAAGAGACCGGTTATACTCACGTCTTATTTTATTGGATGAGCCCGATTAGTTTCAAGCCCATACGGGGCTCTTATTCATGAGCTCTTTACGCGGCGTTATCGCGGCGGGAACTGCGTGTAGCAGCTCGCTGGGCGCGACTCCTGGTCTTCGTCATTGGATGCACGGAAGAAATACCACTAACGATAGTTTAAATTCAAAAATTGCAAGATTCCATCTAGACATAGCATGCAAGGCAAACATAAATGCTTTAAAAATATTTTTAGAAAATTTTATGTCCTTACTGTTAATTCTCTCGTCTGAAGCCAATGCTGGCAGGAACATCACGTCATGCTTATCATAAACATACATTGTCATCTGGATTAAACCAGTATAAAAATTTTAGCTCAACCGGACAGCGGGAAGTTGGACAAATTTAACTTGCAAGATTCCATCTTCACATATGTATGTGAAGATTTGTATGTACAAAGCAAGTTAAATTAAAAGCTTTTAATAAAAGCTTTCAATTTCCAATAAAAAGATGCGGTCTTCTTTAACTCTAGTCAATTATTCACTCATAAAATGAGTTTAAATTTTCAAACATCGCCTTCGAAGCGTTACACAAAGGAAAATTTAAAGTCTTCTGTTTCAGTTGGAAAATGTGTTGAGGTAACATGAATTCCCTCGGTGCAAAAATTTTATATATATTACATAATTAAAGTACATTCGGTCATAGATTATAAAGATAAAATAAATTAATACGTAACTGATTTTGATACAATATAATGCCTTAATGCTCCTAAAATCAGTATTAATATTTGTTTTAATGCAAGTATATGAAAAGTTTGATATATTACAAATTGGTACTACATGTTATCACTATTGATCCACAGATTTACCCCTAAAAATGTTAAAGACGACAGACAGAGAAACAAAGATTTCGCATTTATGATATTAGTACGGATAAGAGATTCTTGAATATCTGTGAATATTTGTTAAGAACATTTTAAGTTATCGATTCATTTTGGACTTGCCTTTACACAAGTTCAAAAAAGCAATTTAAGAGACGCTTATTCAGAAAGTTTATTGTACCGTTGAGGACTGTGTTAATGATAAGAAAGTTTGGACTTAAATTGCTACCAGCTACGCACTAGATTATATGGTAAGTTTTGATTTGTAAACAATTACAAATACAACATTGAAATATTTATTTTTAATAACAGTGACCGCCGAGTTTCTTGCTGGTTCCTCTCAGTTAGAGCACCTTTCCGAACCAGTCGTAACTTCGTCGTAATTTGACCATTCAAA
This sequence comes from Morpho deidamia, assembly GCA_947086505.1. Taxonomy (NCBI): domain Eukaryota; kingdom Metazoa; phylum Arthropoda; class Insecta; order Lepidoptera; family Nymphalidae; genus Morpho; species Morpho deidamia. Next base: position 6,755,410 of record CAMTZC010000007.1, on the reverse strand, counting down.
AATGCTTGTAGAGGCCAATTTGAATAAAGAATTATTTGAATTTGTTCAATATATAAAAGAATCGGCTCATTTCAGTTTTGCTGCTGAGAAGAACTTCCTCTTGTCTTTCTGAAAGAAGGATCGAAATAAGACCCATCCTGCTGCTCTTATGTGTAATAGTGACATATATCCCAAGAATACTCCAGACACATTTAAATTTCTTCCGGATGTTTTCCTTTATCTAAAGCTTTAATGGATTTGCAAATATGAAAACAGTTTTGTAAATTAGTATCAAAATTGTGAACAGTATTTGGGACCATCCTAGTTCCTAGAAGGCCCTGTTCTTCCATAACACTATACATTGAGGGTAATATATTGGTATGTTTGGTAGTATGTCGTATTTTGTGTGTTGGTTTTTGAGTGCGATCGTGTGCGCTTGTGAGTATCTATAAAATACACTGTAAATAATGTAAATTGAACACATATTTTGTATAGAAACCCTTTAGTTACACCGGCCCATCGGTCGACTATCACGGCCTACTCAGTCATTACCCATAATATAAAATTTATATTTAATTGGGTAAAGATAACCTAATGGATCAGTAAACCTATAGCGTCCATTAATATTAGACACCGTTTTAGCTGCGATGGTAACCAGGGTGGGAAGTAGGAGGTGAATAGATTTATTATATTATATAAATATTAACTTTATCGATTTATTTATTCTCATGTTTTATTAGACAAGCAATTAAGTTAACAAGTTAATTATTTATTCTGAATTTTAATCATGTTGATTTATGACTTAAAATCATATGTCGTTGGTTAATTGATGAACCACAATGATTTTTTGGTTCATCAATTTTGTGTCTGATTAGGATATTATAAATTTAGCTAAACTAAACGTAAACTTCAAACAGAGATTATTAATTACCTGATTGTTTACGTCCAAGGCATTCATAAAACAATAACGATCAGCGAACGAACATTCAGCTTCTGGATTTGCAACTCGAACTTAATCAATGAGAAAAATATAATGCTGGGGAATTTTTCACGTTCTTTTTAGTCTTAAAGTTTAAGCCTTGGTAAAGTTTAAGTCTAAACACCATTAAGAGTTCATCGACTATGCCTATTAAGTTCTATAGTACTAGTAATTATGCAAATAAATAGACAAAAATCAGACTAGAAAATAATTAATTTAATACTTTTTGTGCAAAAAACATTTAACAATTGGTTTAAGGACTACTTATACTGGTGTAAGTGTTTATGTAACAATGATGTGATGTGTGTGCTATTAAAACATTGTCTATATTTTCTGACAGTAAAAAGACGGATCTATTCTTATCTACAAGAATAAGTAGTATTATTTAAGGCAATCTTAGGAAGAATGAGGGTTTTTTACCAAAATTATGTCAGCGAGGCACAAATCATTCAACGCTGTTTTTTAAATCTATGTAACCCCTTTTCGGAACAGCTACGGCTCTGTCGTTATACTTGATCTATGCTTTTATGTTAATTGATGCCACGGGTCTTTGGTTGGTCATGTATATAAATTTTAGAGGTTCAGCCTTTTGAAAGATCAAGGCTGAATACAAACCAAATGATTATACTGATACAATGAAATGTAATTCGAGTTTTGAATAGAAGCTCTAATAGATCATACTACTAACAAATAAGAATATGTTATGTGGTGGTGTGATGTATATATTTATTAAATCCAGCTTTGGAAGTATTACCTAATAAGACAAGGTCTAATTAGACCAGCAGATACTTTTCATACTAAAAAGGCTTAAAAATAAAATATATTGCACACTAAATGGCAACTTACAATACTACAAATAATGCTAAAACAACTTTTTTGTTTCTTCTACATCTTCTTCTTCTTCAGCCGATGGACGTCCACTGCTGGACATAGGCCTCTTTATGGGATCGCCACACCACACGATCTTGCGCCGCCTGGATCCAGTGGCTCCCTGCGACCTTTTTGAGGTCGTCTGTCCACCTCGTAGGGGGTCTACCGACGCTGCGCTTTCCGGTGCGGGGTCGCCATTCCAGCACCTTAAGACCCCAGCGCCCATCGGTCCTTTGTTTACAGCTTTTTTGTTTACAGTGCATTTATTAACAAAAATTATTATGTCACTGAAACTTTAATTTAAATTGCAACCTACGCATAAGACTAAGTGGTATTAAAAAAAATGATTGGCCACGATTTTCTTATTGGTTCTTTTTACTTTATGAGCAACATTTCGAATCAGCGGTTAGTTTATACAAGCAATATAACAGAACTAACTACTTTGCTATAATCCGCACGGGTTAAGTGAATGCATGCAAAGCCAATGTGTATAAAGCAGGCAAAATCCACGCACCTTATACATGCAGGACCAGCCACCACATGCACCCCAAGGCGCAATTCACCAGCAACAACGCACACAAAAGCAGCACACACACCCACCACCACAATCTCGACGATCGTTTCGCCCCGAAACCGAAGCATCATCAGGAGGATAGGCTCCACGACAAAAATCGTACTGGCGTAATCGTACTTGGCAGTACGATTTTTGTTTGTGTGCTGCTTTTGTGTGCGTGGTTGCTGGTGAATTGCGCCTTGGGGTGCATGTGGTGGCTGGTTCTGCATGTATAAGGTGCGTGGATTTTGCCTGCTTCATACACATTGGCTTTGCATGCATTTACTTAACCCGTGCGGATTATAGCAAAGTAGTTAGTTTGTTATATTGCTTGTAATATGGAATTCCGCAAAGTAACGCCTGCTTCTATAAATCGGTTAGTTTATAATTGGACAATTCAAGTGTTATAATAAGCTTAAGAACCTTTTAAAAACTGCAATACTGTAATAGGGTTGATGTTATATAAAACATTGTATCTCTGTAGAGAAAAATAAGTTATGAAATCAGCTTTTATATTGAAAGTTTTTGGGTCAAAGTTTAAGGGTGTTTGATGCTTTCGAGGCCTCTATGAGCACGTCATTAACTCGCTTTTTTCGAGTTAGTAAGTCGGGTGAGGAGCGAAATCTTAAAAAGCTGTGAAATATATCCGACTTTTACTTCAGCACTTTAGTAATCAGTATTAACCTCGGGCTTAGTGTCTATTTGGTTTTTCTCAATAGGCAGTAAGGAATTTATGATCAATTTGATCTTTATCCTCTCAACTAAAACGTTTCATCGTCATTTTTCTCGTATGATAGTAGAAAACCGTTCCGCAACTTCTATATATCTATATATATGTATAATATAACAAAATTTACTGATAGGATTTTTTACGGTTTTTACTAACAGTTAGTGCAATTCTTGCGGAAGGTTAACGTTAATAGAAAATACGGATTTTCTGTAAATTGTGTTAAGAGAGGCGCAGTTGTAGAAAAACTCGCCTGCTGCGAGCTTGTCGAGTGCGTCGCGTAAACCAATAGAGATACACTAAAGCAATGTACTAGAGAACTGTAGATCTACAAAAATACTACGGCCAATACTGCGACAGTATGTCTCTATCTCTTATGGTTAACTTACAATAACTACTTTTAATAAAAATCAATTAAAGTACGATTACCACGCGGGCAAAGCCGTGGGCACAGCTAGTGTCTTATTTATTATATATGATATTAGACTGTAAAGTGGACACAACAACATTTCTAGCAGTTTTCTATTATTTTTATGATTCTTTTCTCTCATTATCTATTCTAATCATAAAAAAAACGTATCTACCACGTCCCTTAAAATAGTGGGTCGGCTCAGATGGATGATTTGTTGATGTTATTTCTGTATAAGGACGTAATTTGATTATTTATTAAAGGGCGATTTTAAATAGGGTACAAGGATTATAACAAAGGTTTGACTTCTGAGTAAATAAGCCTTATTTAAGGTGTTTCAATAGCGGATTTTTCTGCACTGATGAAGCTAGTCCCGTTCTGAACGTGGACTCAGTATGATTATAAGACTTTGCGAAGTTTTGACTTTGAGTTGTTATTTGATATGTACTTAGCAAATACTCATTTATATTTCATCTATAATAAATTATTGCAAAATTATTAGTCAGTCGTTATAAGAATGAGCATTGGCTAGTATTACTGATAGGCGATATTGGCAAAATTGTGTAAAAAGACAGGATACATAAATGACGAGGTATTGCAATGCGAAGACCCGTATGCCAAATGGTATAATTAAAATAAATTGCTGTTATACTGCATTTGTAAGGGTTACGTAATGAACGTTCATAACGGATAAGCATTATAATACAATTTGGGTATTTAGGTCGGTTTTCGCTCATTAGCGGGACTTCGCAGCGTCGCGTTTTCGGCAAACATTTGCATAATTCGTATTTAATATTAGTCCTGTCTGTGCCTATTTTGAAAGCGTGCTCGCAATTTCACTGAGCGGTTTAATAAACTATTTTGACTTAGTGTTTTGCGGAAAGACATTAAACTAATTTATGTTTAGGTGAAATGATAATTTCATTTACGAACACACTCATACATTCATATAAATGGAGAAGATTATCTTATATGAAAGCTACGCATGTTACTTTTAAAGTAATAAATGTGGTAAGGGGTGAAATTCGTATATGAATTTAAAATAGTATACTTTAAATATATCTTCAAAGTACTGAATTATTTTTTCTTTGAGCCTTTATTAAAATTCGCAATATAATTAACTTAAAAATGTAAATAAGGAAATTTATATTTATTTAAATACTGCATGCATTCAATTATTTAAGAATTTACTTTCTTATTTTTAATGATATCCCAATTAATATGCATTTCATAAATCAGATCAAAGATTTTAGTTCATCGGGGTCTTAAATTAAGCTCGTTTTGAAGTCTTAAAAAAGGTGATAGGATATAGTTAGATTTCAAGTCATACATTGGTGACTAAATTTCTTCAAGGAAAATGCTTCAAGGATATGTACTGTACTGGATGTTCAATATTGGATGTGTACTGGACAATAATGTATAGAAAATAGGAGTAGAAATAGGGTAACATGGAATGTTGTGGATGTTGGAGTCTGAATGTAATGGAAGGGCACCGCTGAATTCTGCTGGACCACTTACGAGGTTGCTACGAAACCGAAATTAAATAAGGTGCAGGTTATCATACAAAAGAAGCAAATGTGAACACGTGTTGCAAATCCTACGAACTTTAAATTCTGCATTGGACGAAATGAACATAAACAAGGATAAAATTCGCCAAGGATTTCTTCACCTTTTTTTCTCTGCCATTTAATTAGGTTGTCGGACTTTAAGTGTCTCTGGAATTAATGAGCACCTAATGAGATTCGCTTCGGTGAAGAGACGCTTAATTTCATTGAAAAAGGCGTCATTCCTGGATTTCACATTATCCGAGGACCTTTGAAGTTAGGATAAACTTTTCTATTTAATTTTGCAAGTAAAGCTTATTGATTTGCGAGTGAATTTATATTAATGACCTTTTATTGGCTTTATTTTTAACTTTTTGCAATCTTCCTTATATTACAAAGACGAAAGTTAGTGTGTGAGAGTGTTTTAATACCGCTTTACACATAATCATTCATCATCGGTTCATCATCTACTCTTCGGTTGAAATCATTTATCAAGTTTTGAATTAGACATCTTCAGTGATTAGTTATTATACAACTATTTCAACTCATCATAATTCTCCAGCCATTATCCCACTCTAAGTGGGGTCATGTTTGTAACATGTGACAACATGTTACAAACATGTTGTCACATGATTTGGCTACGTTTTTTACAACCGGCCGCCTGCCAGCCTACCTCAGTCGTATTTTACGACCCCTCAATAAGAAAGAGGGTGGTCTATTCTACTCAAACGGATACCAAACGACGGTTCGACTTACCTTAGTCACCTTGTACGACACCTCTGTAACAAATAAGGGTGGTCTATTGTACTCTGCCGGATACAACACGGCAGGTCCGCTTACCTTAGTTGCCTTTCACGACACCACGGTAAGAAATGAGGGCGATCTATGTTAATCAGCCGGATACCACACGGCATTAGACAACTATTTTAACTACTTAATTGTTCTTTATTGTTAAAATCATTGCCGCTTATGTTCAAAAAGATTAAGCGGCGTATTAGATAAAAGCTCAGACTAAAACAAACCTTAACAAAGTACATATATCTTCATCGTCAGAAATATCTATTAAAAATATATAGAATTCTATATACTTTATTATTCATTGTATAGAAATATATTTGATTTGATTTGATTTAATAAACAGTAACATGAAAATTCCTTCATTAATTTTTAAGTTTATTGCAAAGCAACAAAGAGGTAGAAGGAGTGGGGGACTTATCTATTTATTCAGATCTACGGATAAGTACTTACAGTTTACAATTTTAAAAATACAATAAATACAGAGGAGATTAACGAAAATCATAAATTAAACAACATTAGGCCGCAAATTTTACGAGTCTGAAATCATTTTTTTCATAAATGATGAAAGCCCATAGCAGCCAATATCCGGTGGTAATGTGTCCTTTATACAAATAATATATAAGCGATTTGTTTAGATACGTCATATTGAGGTATTCTGCCCCAGCTTCGTTCAAAGTCTATCCGACTTATAATAGTTTTATAATATGTAAGGATTACACACAATGCAGATCCGCGAGGGTAAGACGGCATAAAAATTGCCCTCTGGGACTACGAACACTAACGAAAGTTTGATAAAAAAAATGACACACAATATCGTGACCTAGTTTCGCTTTTCTTTCATAGATTTCCGTTAAGGTTAACGGGAAATTGTTTTACTCTCCAGCAGATAGTGAATAAGGAAGTTGGCGCACGGATATAGGACGAGATTTCACACTAAATTGAGGCTCATCGAGGTGCAAAACGCCATCTTGTTTATTAGAAAATACGGTTCAGTAAATTGTAATACGTTGTACACTTATGTTCTCAGCACGTAGTTTAATAATAAAATTACTTCATGATAAAAGAAATATTACGAACTGTTGGCTCCGATTTCTTACACGTAAAGTTCGTTACTTGCGTGATATTTTTTTCTAATTTAAGAAGTGAGAGAGGTTTGCATATACAAAAACCAACTTTACACACCCGGATTTGCTCGAATTCTCTGTGAAAAGTCACGCTATGCTAATGCTGAATGTATGCCCTGTGGTATCCGGATGAGTAGAATAGACTACACACATTTCTAACCGAGTTATCGTAAAAGGCGACTAAGGTAAGTTGACACCCCGTGTCGTATCCGGCTGAGAAAAATAAACCACCCTTTTTCTTACCGAGAGGTCGTAAAATATGACTAAGGTAGGTTGACGTCAGGTAGGCGGCCGGTCATAAAATAAGTAGCCAAATCATGTGACAACATATTCGTAACATGTTGTGCCGACCCCACTTAGAGTGAGATAAAGGCAGGAGGATGATAAAATGATGATGCCAATGCCGAATGTAATATTTTCTTTCTTCTTACAAACGTTTATAGTTAACGCATTCTTTAATTTTCGACTAGAGATTTTTGCGACTTTTTTAGGGGAGACTCCAAATGACATTTTTTTCAGTACGGAATGACACTATTCGCTATTCTAACACTCAAGAATTGCTCTTCTATATATTATTTACATTGGTTTTTAAATGTATATGACTTTCCTACAGTTTGAGTTAAAGAAATATCAATTAAACTATGAAGGCTAGTATTGGTTTACTTTTGTTTGTTTTCAGTGTGTTCTAATTACTGTATAATTTGTTTCAAATAAATTTTCTTACAAATTATGAAACTAATCTTAGATTATTAAGGAGCTTCTAAGCATATTTGGTGAGGTTAGCGTGCAATCCCCTTATTCAGAATATGTAGAACATTAATAAAATATATACAGAAATTGAAGCATTTCCACGCATATCATACATGCACTCAACCATACACACACACACACGCACACACACACATACACACACGCACACACACACACTTCTCTGGTGTCCTTATTATAATAATAAGAATATTGTGAACAAAATTAAAATCTGGAATTGGCTGTAAGTAAAAATTAAGTAATATTTTGTAAATTTATATATTAAAAACTGTGGATTTGTAAAAGTAAATAAAAAAGAATAGCATTTCACAAGGATGAGCCACAATATTATAGTAGCTGTAATGAATAATATTGTATAACCGTGTGTAGTTTCTTATAATTGGCTGTTGGCCTCAGTTAGCTGTGTGTACGCCGTAGTATACAATACCTTTTGGTGCAAAGGGAATTCGGGATATCCGTTCTACCTGTCGGATATTTTCAAACGGAAAGGGAAAATATATTGTCAGTCCCCGAACAATCCCTTTGGGAATGTATGAAGCTATTGTTTTGTAATCAGGTTATCTATTTTATATGATAAATATATAAATCTTTATTTCTTGACTTTTGATATTATTATTATATATATTTAATACCAGATTGATTATGGATCGATTGCTGCTTTATCTCATCGACCCACTAGAGATGAATATTTACAATACGACATACTTACTAGTGACACCTGCGACCTCGTCCACCTCAACTTTAGTATGAAAATACCTCCAGTTATATTGTTTTTATCTTCAAGGGAAAACGGGATCAGCTCCAGCTGATACGCCGCGTTAAAATTATAAGCGACAAAAGGAAATACTATCACATTTATAATATTAGTACGAACTCCGACAATATGGCAATATGGTACCCGGCTGAGTAGAATAGACCACTCTAATGTCATAGCGAGTTGTCGTAAAAGGGGACTAAGGTAAGTTGACCCACCGTATGGTATCTAGTTGAGTAGAATAGTCCACCCTCTTTCTTACCGAGGTATCATAAAATACGACTAAGGTAAGTTGACGTCAGGCAGGCGGCCGGTCTTAAAATACGTAGCCAAATCACGTGACAACATGTTTATAATATGTCGTGCAGGCCCCACTTAGACTGAGATAAGGGCAGGAGGATTATTTGATTTATATTGGCCAATTTGTAAACTTCTATCACAAACGATATTAAAGTTTTATGATGAATTGTAACTATGAATTGAGTATTAATAAATTAGCATTTATTGATAAAACCAAATTTTGTAAATCCTCGGTTATTGAACACCGAGAACACCAATACAGATTAGATTTGTTAGATGTTTTATTTATCTTTATAGCCTAGGCCCAGTGCACACAAAAAGTTCCGATTTCTGACGCAAGTAAAGCCAGTTTCTCATCAAAAGTTATCCCTCATATGTACTTTACCGAACAATAGTAGTCTTTTTGTAATACTTTGTCTAGACTGAAGCAAGAATAAATAGTCTACCGATATAAAACACCACAGTGCATTCAATCTTTTGAAAATGAAGGTTCATTTGTATATCTTGGAAGAGATTGTTTTACAGCAAAATCATCAGTGCGTAATTTGTATAGTTTTTGCATACTTACGCATTTATAATTATTGGATAGCAATAAATAATATTGACTCGTTATTATAGATCTCGGGTTTGTACTTTATTCTTCATTTCTCTTGAAATCTCAATTGTTTATCAATTTATGCTATTCCATAACTTACGTGACGGACTGTACAGTTTAAAAAGCTAAAATTTCGCATCGCTTTGTAATATAATATTATATGAACTTATTTCTTTCAGATACATTTATCAAATTATGGAATTACCAAGTTGAGCGGCTTAATAGACCCAATTACTACTGGTTTCTGTGTTAAGAAGATTCAGTACTCGTTCCAACTTAGATGTGTTTATATTTCGGGCGCAACATAGGTTGCGCCCGAAAAATAATACTGCTCTGCTAGTCTATACTGCAGTATATACTGCACATAGCAAAAGCTATGTGCAGTATAGACTGCACTTAGCTTTTGCACTGTAGTTGATACAATATATTCCTGTATTGCTCGAGTGGGGAAGATATGTGTATAATGATATGTATGATAAATACATACAATTACAGTTATAAATCTGTCCTTTTACTCGTCTTACGAACCGAACGTGAGTACTCAAGATTTCATATCGTTTCTGATTTGTATAGTCAAAATGGTCCGAGATATTATCGATCTGTAAGGGGTATTAATAGAGGAATCGGCACGTCAGTCTGAATCAGGGCGAGCTAGCGATTTAAGTAAGCGTTTTTAGAGCGGAGGAAACGATTACAAATGGTCGATGGTGACAAGGGTAGAGTTTGGACAGCATACATCGTTATTTTATGGAGAGATAAGTATCCTGTAACCCGTATTTTTTTAAAGAATTACCAGTACGTTATTGACGTGCTGTGATAGCCCAGCGGTGAGACCGCGCGACTCTTTCGAGGGGAACACGAGTTCAAACCCGGGCAGCAATGAATTTTTCTATTAAAACTCATGTGTCTAATTGATAATTGCAATTTATCACACGCTTTTCGGTGAAGGAAAACATCGTGAGGAAACCTGCATATCTCTAGAGAATTCTGGAGATATGTGTAACTTACCAATCCGCATTGGAGCAGCGTGGTAGGTCTTACCTCCAAACCTTCTCTCCAGAAACGGAGAGAGGAAGCCTATTCCCAGCAGTGGGATTGTAACAGGCCGCTACTTTACTTTTATTGACGTGCCAAACCAATATCTGTAATTTGAAACACCCTTGAAGTGACTAGTAGTTCACAGCCAAACTTAGTGGTGAACTTAATCACTTGTAAAAAACAAGAAGAAAACACGGTGCAGTGTTAATTAGTCTCTTCAAATGCCTGAGCGTGTAATATAAAAAAAATCACTTTTAATTAAAGTCAAAATAATTCACATGAAATTGGTCATTAAAAGTTTTCTCGCCCTTTATTAGCCCATTACTAGGAACTAAGATTAAAAATCATCATATCATAATTTTAGTCATCAAGGTACCCTAGATATTGTATCGGATATAGGACGTAGCTTTTTTAACACGTATCACAGCAATACACAAACAAATATCCGTTGTAATGGTCCATTTCACACAAATATCAAAGCGATACAAAACAAAGTTAATATCAAACAATGTTTTATCGCGACGTATACTTAACTAGAAACAGATAGGTATTTATTGCTACACGTCACGCATTTTGAATTGCTTTATTATTACTATTCTAAGCACTGTATGAAGATTTTTTCAATTATTAATATTAGTTTCATGCCTAGAATATGGATGTTTTTACGTTAACATGATGGAATTGCAAGATTTTTGTAGTATTTCATATTACATTTCAAGTAATTTTGCTTTATTAGATAGATACAATAGATCAAGATACGAATGAGGCCAGTATTGTCTCCATACTGGACTGACGCCAGAAAGTTAGCGACTGAGTAAATCACGCGTAATAAAGAAAAAGAACTATATAAATGTAACTAGTAAATGTAAGATAGCGCGCACAAATCTACGAAAATCATATTGCTCGCCATTTTGTAAACCAATATAAGTATATTCTAATACCGGGTTCCCACGCAGCGACTTTGATAGCCGTCGACTCGCCAGCGACTTCTAACTTTTGTGTCCACATTCATTGTCATCGTTCATTGTCCATTTGGTATATTGTGAATGGACCTCTGCGACTTTTCGATGAAATTTTCCTGTTGTACTGTGCTTTGTTATTTGTAATTTAGAAAGGCAACGTTTATTTTAATCATCCACAATGCCGATAAATTTCTGTAAAGTTAAAATAATTCCACTACAAACTCATGTGAATAATTACGAAAGTCTGCCATTTTAATTTTTATCGAAAATTGACATTAAGTCGCTGCGTGTCATACAGTGGTGCCATATATACTAAGTCCACACGGCAGCGACATCGCAGGTCACGCAGGCAATAGTAGCGATCTAAAGTCGCTGTTAATATTCACGTCCATGCCAATTTTGCAGTCGCCGGCGTTCACAGTCGCTGTCGTATGGACCCTTCTTCTTCTTCTTCTTCTTCAGCCGATGGACGTCCACTTCTGGACATAGGCCTCTTCATGGGATCGCCACACCACACGATCTTGCGCTGCCTGGATCCAGTGGCTCCCTGCGACCTTTTTGAGGTCGTCTGTGTATGGACCCTACTTAAGGCTAAAAGTTTTGTTACGCCATGGAAACATTAGCCTGTCGAAAGTATTATACGTTTTATGTTATGGTCTGTTTGGTAAAACTATGTACATAATAAAATACTCGTCGGGAGATACTGTAGCAGTTTTACACTAGTATGTGAATTAAATACTTATGACAACGGAATGAAGAATTATCATCAATTTTTAAAGTGTTAAAGTAGCACATTTAGCACGTAATTAAACGTGACATTCTTTCTTCATATCTAATTTGTCATATTTAGTACAGTGATGACCTAAAGCTTAGAGTAAATCAATTAAGCATATTAAATTAAGAATTCGCAGGCGTAAATAGCTGACGGACAACTTTAAGTTATATATAAAGACTTAAGTGCGTTCTTGATTTAAAATTTATCGCGTGTCTGGCGGTCAAATCTGTATTATGCCTAGAGAATTTCTGGATGCATTCTGCCAAATTGCGTTGGGAGCATAAGCTTCATGTCTCGGCTATTTACATTTTATCAATTCCTTACCACTACATGATCGTATATATTGGGTACAATTTGTGGTATCCGGCAGAATAGAATAGACCACCCTCCTTTCTTACTGAGGTGTCGTAAGAGGCGACTAAGGTATGTGCCGTGTGGTATCCGGCTGCATAGAAGAGACCACCCTCATATCTTACCGAGGTGTCCTAAAAGGCGACTAAGGTAAGTTGACGTCAGGCAGGCGGCCGGTCGTAAAATACGTAGCCAAATCATTGCGATAACATGTTAGTAACATGTTGTGCCGACCCCACTTAGAGTGGGATAAGGGCAGGAGAATATATGTATGTATGTAATTTAGTAACTGTACCATGTTGGTTTTATTTAATGTGGTGGTACTCCACGACATAAAAGAAAAACAACACGATTACAGGAAATTAAAAAAGAATAGTCGGTATATTTTTATACCAATATACATAGATCGTAATATTACACGCGCTGAATGTTAAGGAAATGAAGTTGAAAGTTAAAAGAAATGTTCAGATGTACAATATTATTTTTCAACTGTAATATTAGGTCCTTACATATGAAATTGGCGTTTTCTATGGGAGGAACATAAAGTCGTTTTTTTTTAATGAAATATATTTAATTAATCAAAGTATGTACCATTGCTATGTATGCACTTTTGCCATCTCATAGGTAGTTCATTGATCCCCTTACTAAAAAAACCATTCGGGCGGGAATCAATAAAATCTTTGAAGGCGGTTTGGACTGCCCCATCGGAGTTGAATTTTTTTCCTTGCAAGTAGTTATCCAAATTGCGAAAAAAATGGTAATCTGTTGGAGCAAGGTCCGGAGAGTACGGTGGATGTCTAAGACATTCTAATTGAAGCTCCTCTGATTTGGTAGCCGTCTGTTGTGCAGTGTGTGGTCTAGCGTTGTCCTGAAGCAGCAGTGGCCTAGAGCGATTGACCAGCCTCGGTTGTTTAGCAGCTAGCTTTTCCATCATGGTTTGCAGTTGCTGACAATAGATATCTGCTGTAATCGTCTGGCCAGATTTAAGAAAGCTGTAGTGAACGACACCGGCACTAGTTCACCAAACACTTAGAAGCAACTTTTTTTAGTCAATTTTCGCTTAGGGCAGGATTTTGCTGGTTCGCCAGGGTTTAGCCATTGCGATGAGCGCTTCCGATTATCGTAGAGGATCCACTTTTCATCACAGGTAATGATTCGATATAAAATTCCTTCATTATTGTGCCGGTTGAGTAACGTAACGCAGCAGTCGACGCGCGTTTGTTGGTTTGCTTCACTCAATTCATGAGGTACCCGCCTTTCAAGCTTTTTCACCTTCCCAATTTGCTTCAAGTGGATTAGAATAGTTTTATCACTAACACCGGAGCCTGCAGCTAACTCGGACGTGGTTTGCGATGGATCCGCTTCCACAATAGCCTTCAATTCTTCATTATCAACTTTGGTCTCCGGCCGTCCACGAGGCTTGTTCTGCAGGTTGAAATTTCCAGAACGAAAACGTTGGAACCAAAAACGCACTGTGTTTTCTTTTGCGACACCGTCACCATACACATCATTAATCCTTCGAGCCGTTTCTGCAGCACTGGTGCCACGGTGGAACTCATACTCGTAAATAACGCGATATTTCATGTTTTCCATTTTGTAAACAGAGTGACACAAAGAAAAAAACAAATGAATTAGGGGGTTTGAAACACAAATGCATGAGTAAATAGCTGTTTGAATTTGAATTTGGAATTCCTAACCATAAAGGTAATATTTGAGATCAAAGTGGCCAGTACGACAAAACGCCAATTTCATATGTAAGGACCTAATACAAATTGTTTATTTCATACATTGTAATTGTTAAAGTATAAAATACATTTGAATCTTTATAAAATAAACTACAAAGCTTTTCACTCAACTTGATTGAATTGGTAAAGGCATCGTTGGCTTTGTTTTTATATCCGCGACTCACTGCAACTGCGTAACCAAAGTTATTCCCAGCTTGATAAATTGCATTGCATTTTTAATGTTAAGCTACCCACAGCGGTGTGGTTTGATTAAAACTTTATTAGTTGTGAAATTCATTGAAATGTTAAATTACATGTATATATTTTCCGTGTTATAAATAAATAAATATATGGGACACTTATACACACGGTCGTCCGATCCCAAAGTAAGTAACTTAATACTTGTGTTATGGGTGACGGACAACTCGTAGATATACTACATATATATTTTTAAATACATACTTAAATACAAATATACACCCAGACTCGAAGAACCAACAAAGGCTGCAATCGAACTCACGACCCACGGAGGTGAAGGCAGGATCACTACTCACTGCGCCAACGGACAGTCCATATATATGAATACATATTTTTTAATTTTTTACTACTAACGACTTTTCAAAAATTATCGCAATATTTTATGTCCTTAACTCCCTTTCTCGTAAATCACTATTTGTAGGTCAAACGCGCATGAAAATCTGTTCAGTAGTTCCTCAAATTATTGCGAACAGAAATAACAACACACAGGCCAACACGGTGTGGAAACTTGTTTTATATTACGCATATATAACTATTAGGTTGCATAAATTTGTTGTATACGTTTAGAGAAGTGGATTTAATAAACATTTGTGTATATTTTGTTTTTCAGGTTTAGGTTTTACGTATATTCAGCGTATGTGGAGCGACGGACGGTTCCTGCGGTGCGAATAATCGCAGCGACAAAAACGCGCGGTGCCGATGCAGTCATGTGTCGATTGTGGCTGTCTGATAACCGAACGGTCACACTAAAGGCAAGAGTCAAGGTGAGATGATTTTCTTCAATCGTAAAGGTGGTAATCAGCAGGCTTACCACGAAATCTTATTGCGATTCAATTGAAGACGTAAACGAAATTGTTTTGCTTTTTCATACCATGACGGCTTAAAGTTCAGAATTAGTCCTAAGAACATGTGAGTAAAAGAGACAGAGTTATCTATAGTTCATATAACGTTATCCTTTTGAAACATTACGACCCCAATTCACACTTCTTGGTACGAAAGGAAAGCGGTTCGCGTTAGTCGTTTACGTCTTCAATTGAGTCGCAATAAGAGTTCATGGTAGGCCTACTGCGGCATATTTTTTTAAAATTTAGTAAGGACTTTTTCTTATTATGTTCCTCAACAATCATTTTAATCAATGACAAATGAAGTGTGAGGATATAATGATTTTCTATTTGATTAAAATAAAAAATTGTGTAAAAATGTACAAAGACCTAAATATTTGTTAAATTCTAAGCAGCAAGTACTAGTTCAAAGTTATTCAAGAAACTGGTTCGTAATTTAATTATGGATGGATTATTACAGCTATCCCTTACAAATTAAACACAATTAAATATTAGAATCCAGGTAACAGATATTGTATTTAATTTTAAAATTTATATATTAAAAGGGTTAAATATATTAGACAATGATATTTTTTTATTGGATCCGATTTACCACAGAATGAATTCCTCGTGGAATTGTCAGAAATTTTATAAAACAGTCATCTAATCAATATTTATCTCCAACTACTTATAGCAACTCTTAATCACTTTTTTAGATCCATCTACGTCAAGCGTGTTCAAATTTTTTAACGGTTGATCCAAACGGAAGATACGATGATATTTGGCGAGCTACCATATTTTTCAGTATACATTATTTTAGCTATTCAATTCAATTATCATATTATGACGTGAATTTACTAACAAAATATTTAAAAAGCAGCGTGGTATGTCTAAGCTCCAAAGCGAGGAAGGAGGCCTATGCTCAGATTTAAGATAGAAACACTTTTACTAATTTATAGAATCAGGCGTTACTTTTACCTTACGGAGATCCATAATACAAAAGTAATAATAAAAAATATTTTGCTATAATCCGCGAATAGGTAATATATATAGTGCTAAATGTATAGTGAGTTATCTGTTTTTTTCATACCTGATACCTGCAGGATTCGTAAAAACATATGCACAAACCTCCACCACTGCCACCACAATACACAAGCACATACGTTCACTATCACAAACTCAACAATCGTTTTGCCTCGGAACCGAAGCATCATCGGGAGATAGACTGTCGTGGTAGAGGGTAGTCTGTTCTATTCTGCCGGATACCACACGGCTATTTGTCAAAAGTAATAATGAAAATATTTTGTTATAATCCGCGATAAAGTAAATAGAAAATATATATAATGCTAAAGCGAAAGCGGGCTTTGCGACTTTGTCGTGGAGTCTATCTCCTGATGATGATACATTTGTTAAGTTCTTAAATAAATATATGGGAATATTATTATTTCGTTACATTACTTTACTTTTTGTCTACGTTTCAGCCTATACGTGAAAACTGGAATCTAAAATACAGCGCGACGTATGTACTATGTCTTCTGAGGAACTCAGGAGTAAAGCCCGAAGACACTGTCGGTGCTTCAATAGCCATCGTGGCGAGCACAGCACCAAACAGGCCGCCGACCAACCTTCTCACTATTCGCGACACCGAACCAAAGAGTGGCATTGAGGTAAGAATTTCACAAAACATTAAATAAATGAATAAATAAAGAAAGGGTTATTTTTAATTAAATTTAAAATAACCCTTTCTTTATTATTATCGTAAAAACCGCTTAAAACTTTGTAAAATTGAAAATTTTGACTTGTATATTTATAATAAATAAATTATGTTAAAAAAATTTTAAAGTAAGTATCTGTGAGGGTTTTAAAAAGAGCATTTTTCGTTTTTATAACTATTCTATAACTTTTGTATAAATCTGTAATTTTCGCTTCATTTTCCACGTTCTTGAAATATATTGATACCTCCATAATATGTAGCGATAGCCCATAAATATGGGGCTGAAATCCTAGAAAAATGCTATCAACGTGGGTAAAAGTGAAGTGATTTTCGCAGATCGAGGGTGCTAATCTGACTCTTAAGTTCTATAATGATTTATAGAATTAGGCGTTAGTTTGAAGATACCCATAATACAAAAGTAATAGTAAAATTATTTTGGTATAATCCGCGATAAAGTTATAGAAAAAATATATATACCTAAATATAGTGATTGTATATTCTGGTGGCGGTGGTGGAGGTTGGGGCATAAGTTTTCACGAATCCTGCATGTATCGGGTTAGTGCAATCTACATTTAGCATTCTTCAATGATCACAGTACCTGAAGTATAACAGGGCTTTGCGATTTTGTCGTGGAGTCTATATATATGGAGATGCTTCGGTTGCGGGGCGAAAAAATTGTTGAGTTTGTGATAGTGAACGTGTGTATTTGTTTTTACGAATCCTGTATGTATCGGGTATGGAAAAAACGTTTATACCACTATACATTTAGCATTATATATATTTTCTATTTACTTTATCGCGGATTATAGCATAATTATTTTATTATAACTTTTGTAGTATAACAAGTTCAATCGTATGAGTTCTACTTTTAAATAGAAATTCAATCTAGATAGTAAATAATGTATATCACATATACATATATTATTGGACATTTCTAACGGATTTTCACTACACGTGCACGATTACATTTGTCATAATCGATGATAATTATAATAAATGGTCCACAACTTTCAGGTCATGGAATATTTAAAAATGCCAAACGAGATTGTTATTAACGAGGTCGTACACAACAATGGCCGTAAATTGATTATTCATTCGATGTGTTATATCGCGAATCGCCGATATAAATTAGCTTTATGTGTATACAAAATTAGTTTTTAATTACTTTGTTACCTGTTACTAGTAAGCTATAATTTTAATATTACATATACGTTATTGCTAAGAAGGTTTCTAAAGTCTTTATAAGCTATTTTTTTTCTAATACTGCTACGAGTACCATATTATATCTTCCTTAAAGAATTCCAAAATTTTTTTTATTGCTTATAATATTTGATTTACACTTCAATATAATCCAAATTGCCTGATCTTATTTACTTCATATTAAATTTTGATGTATCGTTATTTAAAAGGTAGTTTAGGGTTAATTCATCCTTTAAACTGAACAAAGTCCGTTGGAGTATCGCAGTTTATAAAGGTTGCTATAATTAGTTAACAATTCTGTAGTTAATTTTTTGTGTTATTCTTACAGCAAATTAATAATGAAGGTTTGTGAATATCCCATATTCCGAAAACATGATAAATACACTCAATATTTATCTTATTAATTATTTTTGTCTACGTGGCTACATAACTAAATGTACAGTAGGTAATTAAATTGATTACAGAACAATTTAAAATACCAATACTTATTTTTTTTCAGGAGACGCTGCACGTCTGCGTAAAGCCGTTTCACTTTTCGTACTCCAGAGATGAATGGTTAATAGAATGGTTTGAGCTGAACCGCCTTCTGGGAGCTAGTCATTTTTACATGTACAACGAGTCGCTGAGCGTGCAAGTGGCTTGCTTATTGGATCACTATCGAAAACAGGGTCTCCTCACCTTATTGCCATGGAAACTACCTATTGTTAGTAAAATTGAAATCAGGTAAGGATATATATTACTTGTAACTTTAGTAAACTACTCATTACTGTGATTACCCAGCGGTGAGACCGTGCGACACTTTCGAGGGGAACACGAGTTCAAACCGAGCAGGCACCAATAAGTTTTTCTATTAAAACTCATGTGTGTAATTGATAATTGCAATTTATCACACGCTTTTCGGCGAAGGAAAATATCGTGAGGAAACCTGCATATCTCTAGAGAATTCTAGGGATATGTGTAACCTACCAATCCGCATTGGAGCAGCGTGGTAGGTCTTAGCTCCAACCCTTCTCTCCAGAAACGGAGAGAGGAGGCCTATTCCCAGCTAGGATTGGCCGCTATTTTACTTTTACTCATTACCAGGGTTTTGCGTATTTTATCACTTGATAGCGAAGGGAAACCTTGCGAGGGAATTGTTTATGTCTAAAAGACTTCTGCGATATGTGTGGAATTCATATTGAAGCAGTTGGGAAAAGTCGTGTGTAAACTTTGTCTCTCACGAGGTAATTTCGGATTCCTCCATTCATCATCACTGATACTTCCGACGGGTAAGTTTGGATACAATAAGGTACTCTCGATGGTATTATTATTGTTAATAAAATTTTAAATTTTTTGTGATTATGATTATGAACTGCTATAACGTTGAATTTATTTCATTTTTTTCACGTCTGTGGATTCTGAAACGATAGAAAGTCGCAAAAAATTAAACTGTGATTGTAAAATTTTGATTTTCCAAATTTAAGCATAATTCCATGTTCTTGCAGGACAGAGGGCCAATTTGCAGCATTTAATGATTGCCTGTATCGATCAATGTCGACTGCAGGCTGGCTGCTCGTCATAGACGTGGATGAGATCATCTTGCCAAGACGAGAGCGCAAGTTGACAGCGTTGTTGACTGCACTCAGGGCTGCATATAACCCACCGTCAAAGGCGCCATCGGCGTTTTTGTTTCGGAACGCTTTCTTTTATTTACGTTGGGAGGTAGGTTGATTAATTTTATCCTCTACAACCATTGTACATCTCTTCTATTTGTTATTAATGAAGGTTAATACATGTATTCATTTCATCTTTTAACCGCAGCATCAATAGCAATCAATTGCAGATACCTGAATAGGTCAATAATGTTTGCATCCGGTAATGTATGTAACACCACCATTAAATTGTCGCCAAAAGCCTATGTAATATGATAGCTCCATTGCATCCCTGTTAACCAGCAGGTTAATAGGTTTTGTCTGTTTATAAAGCTTCATAGTAGTTTCTAAAATTTTAAAAGTATCGATTTATTCCGAGAATTTATTGTGCTCAATTTTTCTATCGATTTCTTTTGATCGGTTAATTGCTGTAGTAACCAGCCCGCCTAATGGCCACCAGAATGGGACTAAGTACGGGAAACATGCTGCTCGAAGAAGATAATTAGATGCAATTAACAATTAGGTAAAGATGTTATAGCTGATGTTATAATTCTATAATTCCAGGACGATCCAGAAGCCCCGGTGCCATTAGTAACATCACGTAAGACAAGAAGATGGGCGGCCCCACACGCCCTGAAGAATCGTAGTAAATACGCTCTGCGGCCGCGAGATGCTGTCGAGTTAGGCAACCACTTTTTATGGGAGATGGCACCTGGAGCTACTTCCGTGGGAGTCCCTCCTGATAGGGCTTTATTACATCATTATAGGGTAAAATAATTATAATTTTTGTATAAGGTTTGATGAATTTGACAACAACCATCAAGAACTATATTAAGATAAAAGAGAACATAAACAACAAACATTATAAATTTGAGAAAGAAGAAATAATAAACTTAATATAAATGAAATAAATGGCGAAATACTCGACAATTCACAGTTTTAAAAAATTGAAACAACATATGCAGATATGATATCACTTTTATGGGAACTAGATTTTAGAAAAACCTATGTTAGTTCTACTCTTTGCCTCATCATTATAAAGAATTTTTTTGTGACTTTCATTCACTCACGCGTTTCAGAATTCTCATACGCCTTGTAGAAAAGAAATGCTGACCAAAACCACTTTCTATTTTGAACTACCCATAGGTAGGGTTTATTATACATTATTGGGGCTATGGGTTTGTTTATCCATTGTATATTGATTGGCTAGCAGAGACAATATTCAATGGAAGAGAAAATAGACAATTGGATAGTTTATAGTCAATTTTATGCGAGCAGAATACATAGTTTCACGTATCACAGAAAATGAATATTGAAACTTAAAAATGGAGTGTCTGACTTCTTATCTGATCTTATCTAGTCTCGGGAACGCCTTTAGGTGAAGAACGGGTGATCAGCTCTTATTTCCTACTATTCAACCCATTTCTCCAAGTTAGGGCACTGCTTTCACTGTCCCAAGAGTGTCGCCTGGTTTATCTTACCCGCTGCTTTTACAAGCCTGATAATAACCCTGAAGGGGATATATATTAGGTCCTCAACTTACTGTACTAACTTAACTTGAGTGTACGACTTACTAGTTCTTGTTATTTATTACAGATCGCGTGTGAGTATGGAGGTATGCAATGCCTCACTGTGCCGTCTACAGTTGACCGCACTGCCCACCGCTGGGCTGAGGAGTTAATGCAAAGAGTGTCGTCTGAAAAGGAAGAGTTGGCCAGAGTTTGTCCTGCCTGAAGAAATATCTATAATTTACTAGGATTTACTCTTTTCGCGCCGTTAATATGACGTTTTCTGTGTAAAAATTTCGACGTGTTTTTATCAAGTATAGTTCTAAAAGATAAATCTTCATGTGAGTCTCGATGTAAGATCTCATTTTGCCCTCCGAGATTTAAATTTATAAGTAATTGTTATAGCAAACTAAAATTTGTGTTGTGCCATAATAATATACATTTCAATCAACTAGGGAATTCAACTAAGTAACGTAGCATTTAATTTGTATTAACTATCTACATACATGTATCTTTTTAATAATATTCGTGGTTAAATTTTTTATGTGCTGTTTTCGTGAATAAATCTTTTTTTGAATGTAATTTTTAAAATTCAAGATTCATGTAAATTTTTTTATAACATTTGTCTCGAGGCTACAAAATGTTTGGTACTATAAACTTTATATACCTATCTATATGTAAAACCGACTATGCTGTTGTTGTAAGTAACTAGGATGAACTTCTAATTTTATAATTATCTGAGATTCGTATTTCATTTCACCTGTTATTGACAGCAATGCTATGAACTAGCTGAGGTTTAAAGTTTGAAACTAGTCAAGCATAACCAACAATTGTTAAAGTTTTCAGATATAAAGTCGTGTATATCGCTCATGGGCTGTAATAGAGGCGCAACCCAAAAAATACGTGTTTTGACTACAAGTAGCTACCTACTTGTTAAAATACATTTTCTTTTCACGAGCAATACTGGCAAAACTCATAATTAAATATAGCGTCGGTCGTTTAAGAAAACTAAAGTATTTTTATGTATTTTTCTTAGCAATGAAAATTTTTAATCCATTTATCTCAAAACATGATTTTTTGAGTTGTGCCACTGTTGCGACACATGAGCGATATGTGGAAAGCAAATACATTAACTAACCAAGGAGATCAAAAATGTTCATAATAATACAAACATAACAATAAATATAAATAAAGCAAAATATAATAGTCCGTAAGTGTTAATTTTTAAGATTATGAGTAAATATGTAACGTGAATGTCATATCAATAATTTTATGTTTTTGCTTAATCTTTCGAAATTTTCTTTAATAGGGGTTATATTTCCTAGCAATACAACAAGTGCAAATCACAACCAAATCTCCCCGGCACGGTACGATTTACATATGTTAAAATTTAATCCAAACTAAGTTTATAAGTTACTCTCATATAATAATAAATATATGGGACACATACGCTCGTCCATCTCCAAAGTAAGTAACTTAATACGTGTGTTATGGGTGACGGACAAATATAAAATAATAAAATAAATAAAAATATACTACATGTATAATTTTAAATACATACATAAATACAAATATGCACCCAGGCTCGAAGAACCAACAAATTGTTTATGGAAAATCTTGGCCCTCGGCGGGAATCGAAGCCGAAGGCAGGGGCTGAAGGCAGGGTCACTACCCACTGCGCCAACGAGCGAGTCATATGAAAAGTAACGCAGAAATTAAATCTTAGTAGACTTTTTAAACAGTTTTTTTTAATTTGAATATTTACAAAACAGCGATGACCTATAAATGACTTTAAAAAACAGTAGCCCCATAGATAAGCTGACTGGTTGAACAAATTTTGCAGCATATATTTCTTAATTCTCTGATAATTATTCTTTCCCCCAAACTTCTAAGACATTAAGTTCTTAATATCTGTTATCGTCATTAAAATTTGAAAATATTTGTTATTCACACATCAAAACTAGTCTAGCCTCATTCCACTTCATAGATTTTGAAAGTCTGAAATTAGAAGTCTATATATTAGTAGCGTGAGAAACGCCTTAGTTACCAGGTTTATGATTAGGAATCATGCCGAAGAATTAGTACTATATGTCCTCTTTTACTACATTTTATTATGCCCCAACATCGTAGCAAAATTAGAGAGGACCACGAGAGTATAATTTATTTTATGAAATTAATTCTTAAAAGTACTTCTATCCAAAATATTTTAAACGCACTACCATAACATTGTGTGTTGCTTATAATCGATTGTAGAAAAAACAAACTATCTCTAAGTTTTATAAAACGTTTTAACTTTATATAATAAGACGATAAATATATATAATAGTAAAATATAACTAAGATTCGAATTAGATATTTTGTTACAAGATTGCTCAATGATGTAACATAATCGGTATTATATTCATTCGTCAAATTATTTATCGTTAATAAGCTTTTAAATTATATGAGTTTGAAGACGTAGAAGACTTTATAATGTTTAATGCTGACTTAGCAGTTAAAACTTTGATATCATATATTTTGTGATTTTATACAATATATAGATCACATTACAATTGGATATCAATATTTAGTTAGAAATTTCATTTGTATTTCCAATTTATCATAAAATGACGTATCTGACACAAATTCTTAAATTCATTTAGATTTAGAGATCAAAGGTGCATCCAAAATCTTTCAAAGTATTAAAGAAGTTGTTATTGTCATTTTTAATATTAAGCTTGTACTTTTTCTTCTGACAGCAATTTATTATACAATTCTTAATTAGAAACCTAAATTAATACATCATTACGGATAAGAGATATGAATATTAAACAATAAGATATATGGCAAAACTAAAGAACCCCTTCTTTTAATTATTTGCAGTTGATTATGTATAATTTGGCAGATACAGAACAGGTTGAAAGCGGCAAAACGAATAAAGACTCCAAGCTGTTAGAGATAACTTTATACGATTTACTACTCTACTGAGCTACGACATATGGTAATAGCTGTGATTTAACGCTGATTACAATATATAACAAATTATAATTAAAATAATTATATAAGAATATTAATATAATATTATTTTGTCCAGCTCAACAGTTTTAAGCATGACATAACGTTTGGTTAGTTATCTTACAAGAGAATATGTATAAAAATTTAATTTATGTAACTATTATTTTTACGACGTTAATTGCTGAAGCGATTTTTGTTTGGCAGTTTTCGATAGCAATACTGGATAAAGGCCTCTGCTCTCCTATTTTTTTAGGTTGAAGCTCAGAACTACCACGCAGCTCTAATGCGGAATCGCAGGTTACTCATAACGCAGATATATGCGTATTTCCTCACAATCTTTTCCTGAACAATGCGTTATAAATTGTAAATAACAATAAGTACATAGCTTTTAAAAAAGTTATTGATGTCTATTTAGAATTTTAACCTGTGATTCTCTGGCTATCGCTATGGCTACGTGTCCTGTTTCGATCACACGAAGTTCCAAGTTTATGATATTGTCATAATACTAAAATCCAATTGATCTTTGTTATCATTGTATATAAAATGCATATTGTTGTATACTATATATATTTATGTAGCTTTAGTTATATGAGGGTTTTAAGTATTAATCGCACTTTTATTTATAAGTTTTTAGATATATAATTTTATTTTTATCCACCTATCTATCAAGAGGTGCTGTGGTTTATGATTTTTAAGTAATATATCCTTTTAAGGAATTATTTTTATTAATTAATTATTATTTAGATTATATATATTCATTTATTTGTAGTGCATTATATTTAATGATATTTTGCGCGTTTTATTTATAAACGGGTACTTTTAAGATGACCTATATTAATAATATTTATTATTACATATATCAAGTTGTGGAAAATTAAGTGTAACATTTGTTGTATCATTAAAAAAAATTAGTATAAAACTTATTACGTAATGTTTAGTATAATAATAATATTGTTGAAAAATATTCAATAAATTAAAATTGTATGTCAAAATTTTTTTTGTTTATCTAGTGAGAGTCCGCGGGATGTGACAAGATATATGTCATAATTTTGTTGTGATATCACTATAAAATTCAAGTTTCTTTATCGTATAATATTACGAAGCTAAAGACAGAAAATAATAAACAAAAATTAATATTTGAAACAATTTGTACTTTAATATTTAAGTCAAAGTTCATTTGAAAGGAGACTTGTATTTTTTTTGTAATTTTTAAATCATAAAAAAATGTACGTAATAGTATTATGTGAATATATTTAATAATTAATCCTTACTAATTAATAAGTAAGAAATTAATGATACTTTGTACTATTAAGTATTTGTAAATAAATTCTTCAATACTGACATGTGACTAAGATAAGAGTTATTGACACTAGAATATATGTTTAACTACATGTATATGTCGAATTTTATATCAAAGTATTAATCATTTTTTAGCTTTTCTTCAGAATTTTATACATCAAATCCCTACTAACATAAAATAAAATGTAAAACGAGTGTAAAATTTGGTATTGTTTCAATGAAATAGCTTAAGAATAACATAGGATTTTTTTCTCGGTATTGACATCTACGAGCTGTGATAGCCCAACGGTGAGAACGTGCGATTCTTTCGAGGGGAACACGAGTTCAAACCCGGGCAGGCACCAATGAGGTTTTCTATTAAAACTCATATGTCTAATTAATAATTGCAATTTATCACACGCTTTTCGGCGAAGGAAAACATTGTAAGGAAACCTGCATATCTCTAAAGAATACTGTTGATATGTGTAACCTACCAATCCGCATTGGAGCAGCCTGTCTTAGCTGTCTTCTCTCCAGAAACGGAGAGAGGAGGCCTATTCTCAGCAGTGGGATTGTAACAAGTCGCTACTTTACTTAGTTTTTTTTATTGATATCTACACAGGCTTAGTAGCGAGCAGATGTTAGGAGCACATAATTCTCAATCTAACCTTATTAATATTTAAAATATTATTAGCTGATTAATAAAAATATTAATCATCCAATGATAGTTTTGATGGCGCTATAGAACCACAATAATTAGTCAGTGGTAAAAGGTTGGTACAATTTTATTTGATGTCATTCAAATTTTAAAGTCATATACAAGATTCATTATTGTTATTAGCAACATAACTTAAAAAAACTATGTTAGTAATAAATAAATGTATGGAACTTTAACTGAACTAAGAACTTATTTATTTTAAAACGCTAGCGCCCTGATCTGGCATCATCAACCATCATCCCAACCCAAGTGGGGTCGGCACAACATGTCACATGATTCGGCTACGTATTTGACGACCGCCTGCCTGACGTCAATTTATCCCAGTCGTATTTTACGACACCTTGGCAAGAAAGAGGGTGGTCTATTCTACTCAGCTGGATACTACAGAGCATTAGCGCTCTGACCTGATGTGTGAACCATTCCGATGGTTATGAAAGACACTCGAATTTGCTCCACAATGTTTTGAGGAAGATGTTGGCAGTGTTCGTCAGCCTTTACATAAGTGAAGGAGCACGCTAGAGCAAGATTCCACACACAGCGTCTTCGCCGGCAACGTCTTCTTAGGGACGAGGATCGCCCTAAGCCGTGGTCCGGCCTCACAGGAGGCATCCTCAGGACGACGTTCCCCGACGCTAGTAGAACTTCTGCGCTCTACTCTCTGCATTTTGCAACCTCGACGATGCTTGCTGCGCTCACCCGTCCCGCCCAGTGACGCTATAAAAGCCGTTAGAGCTAAAAGCATACAGTCAATTCGAAAAAAAAATTGAACAAGATCTCGTAAAAGTCCACGCGAACTTCCGCAAACATAGCCGATGCATCACAGTATCGGGGCTTCTTTGACACCACACAAAACATGTTATATTGAACGCTTAAGACGCTGCGTTTAGTCAATCCACAGACCGCATGTATAAAAGAATTGGCAATATTTTTTAAACAAAGACAATTGACCACAACTGTATAACGTGCTAATCTGCGGGCCCGTATGTTACCGCGAAGTGACAGCGCCCTTCGCTCCCGTTCAATATCATTTTCGTCCTCTAGTGTGTCTATTACTAAGAAACAGTACTTAAATTCTTCAACCAGCCTCAGGGGAAGCTGTATATGCCAAGCTGTCAAGCTGTATATTGGAAATTTATGTATTTGGTTACCACATGATATATTATATGTATTTTTGGTGTTCAAACCAAAGGGATTTTTGGACGCTGATACGGGTTCTGTCCTCTACGCATTTTCATGAACAGCCTTTACCATTGACTGTTTTTACATCATAATTTGGTGGCTCATACTAAGAAAAATATTAACATTTTTTAGTGCCACTCATCTATTACAATGTTACAAGATTTACAATTACATTTGTTACAAGTTACATATGTAACAAATGTTTGCGTAATTTGAAATCTTTCTCTTGTCTTAGTCACACATACCTAAGTGTAAAAATAAATATCAAATCCCAGTTTATGACAGTTGGTACACATAAAGAAAATAGAATTGAATTGACATTTTCAGATCATATTTAGCTGCGTCCGCAATTTTAAATACATCGAAGCAGTTAATCACTGCACAATTTTAATGAAATAGATTTAAGGTGTTTGTGATCCCTGACATGGGTCGTTATTATTGTATCCAAAAAAACAAGTCTGTTCTGAAACTAGTTTCTTTTTTCTAATTTTCAGAATTTACATAGTTGCAAAATTCTGCTTTAGTTCCTCTTGTAGTAACTTTTAATATTATAAGCAAGGTTGAAAAATGTTCTCTCATATTATAGGCCTGTAAGAAATATGTTTTTCTCTGCGATAAACTGTAATCGCATTTTAGAAATATTTATTTAGTTAAGATAATTTAAAAGCTAACCAGTGTTTAGAAATTTAGAAATGTAAGGAGACGCTAACAGCATTTAATTTTTTGGAAAATTAATCTTCAAAAACGAACATAATAAACCACTTTACATTATGTTCATGCTTAATTAACTGTTTATATGATGACTTATAGGAATGCTGTTAATGTCTCAACCTTAAAAATGTTTATATAGGTAATCCGTCGGAAATATTGAAGTTACAACCACTTTCATAGGATAGGTGTGGGGGGGCACTCCAGAATATGCCCATCGAAAATAAAGGGAAAGTAAATGATGCTTCTATGTTTCGCTTTTTTACTGAAATGATAAAAACTAACCGAAAAATTCAACGTATAACATTAAATTGGATATAAACATTGTATAAAATTATATACTGTTTCATTCGAATTATATTATTTTAAGCTAATAAAATGACGTGCATTGTGAGAGAAAAAAGAACGCGCTATGAAAACATCTTTGTGCCTGTTTGATGAGACAAAGATAAGCATATGTAGGTAAATAGCTATCATAGAGCTAGACAGATCAGTGCCCGGGGCCCGGGAGTACGTCAAATCCGTTACACGAATAATAAGGAACAAATAATTTTAAATACTTTAGTTGGGGCCTTATTTTTTGCCCCAGGGCTATTCATTACCTAGCTACGCCACTGAGTATATGAGTCTCATCTTACTTATTTTATTATTTTTTGCAACACTCTCACTCACAGCCCTGCTGATGACTTATATAAGATAAAATAACTATGAATATAATCAAATCAAAAGGAAGACATTTATAAGTGGGGACATTCACTTTAATGGTTTGCTGATAACCTCAAAGGTTAATCGTCATTTTATTGGTCATTTGGAGTTGGAGATAAGTCTATATTAAGGTAATATTAGGTCCTTACATATGAAATTGGCGTTTTGTCGTACTGGCCACTTTGATCTCAAATATTACCTTTGTGGTTAGGAATTCCAAATTCAAATTCATACAGCTATTTACTCATGCATTTGTGTTTCAAACCCCCTAATTCATTTGTTTTTTCTTCTTTTGTTTTTTCTTTGTGTCACTCTGTTTACAAAATGGAAAACATGAAATATCGCGTTATTTACGAGTATGAGTTCCACCGTGGCACCAGTGCTGCAGAAACTTCTCGAAGGATTAATGATGTGTATGGTGACGGTGTCGCAAAAGAAAACACAGTGCGTTTTTGGTTCCAACGTTTTCGTTCTGGAAATTTCGACCTGCAGAACAAGCCTCGTGGACGGCCGGAGACCAAAGTTTATAATGAAGAATTGAAGGCTATTGTGAAAGCGGATCCATCGCAAACCACGTCCGAGTTAGCTGCAGGCTTCTAATCCACTTGAAGCAAATTGGGAAGGTGAAAAAGCTTGAAAGGTGGGTACCTCATGAATTGAGTGAAGTAAACCGACAAACGCGCGTCGACTGCTGCGTTACGTTACTCAACCGGCACAATAATGAATGAATTTTAAATCGAATCATTACCTGTGATGAAAAATGGATCCTCTACGATAATCGGAAGCGCTCATCGCAATGGCTGAACCCTGGCGAACCAGCCAAATTCTGGCCTAAGCGAAAATTGACTATAAAAAAGTTGCTTGTAAGTGTTTGGTGGACTAGTGCCGGTGTCGTTCACTACAGCTTTCTTAAATCTGGCCAGACGATTACGGCAGATATCTATTGTCAGCAACTGCAAACCATGATGGAAAAGCTAGCTGCTAAACAACCGAGGCTGGTCAATCGCTCTAGGCCACTGCTGCTTCAGGACAACGCTAGACCACACACTGCACAACAGACGGCTACCAAATCAGAGGAGCTTCAATTAGAATGTCTTAGATATCCACCGTACTCTCTGGACCTTGCTCCAACAGATTACCATTTTTTTCGCAATTTGGATAACTACTTGCAAGGAAAAAAATTCAACTCCGATGGGGCAGTCCAAACCGCCTTCAAAGATTTTATTGATTCCCGCCCGAATGGTTTTTTTAGTAAGGGGATCAATGAACTACCTATGAGATGGCAAAAGTGCATACATAGCAATGGTACATACTTTGATTAATTAAATATATTTCATTTAAAAAAAAACGACTTTATGTTCCTCCCATAGAAAACGCCAATTTCATATGTAAGGACCTAATATTTATTTCGCATCAAACATTCTTCTCTCCTGGTGAACATTTATTCGGTACATATCATATAAATAACTCTGGTATCCTTCGAATAGCTATATATCTTCAAATAACTTACATCCTCCTTATACCTAAATTATGATTAAACCATAGATAATATATAGTTTAATGTCTTCTTACAAATTGCAAATCTTACATATAAAAATGAATGATTGATGATGATGATTTCTGTCCTTTAAGACCCCCGAAACGGCTGGACTGATTTAAATGAAATTTTCAGACCATCTTTAGAATGACCAAGCAATCCAATCATGTAAAGTTGGTGGTGATAAGAGCATTTTTTTGATAAATGTAAATAATGTTTAAAAATAAACCTGTATATCTTTAAATTAAGCCGTGCTTAACTGGCTGGACATACTAGTAGGTATATTATAGATATATTAAAGTATTATTATAAATAGAATTTCCCAGAATCCCATGGTTACTCTAATTGAAAACAAATGCATATTTATCAAAACCATTCCAATTATGATACTCGTATATTATCACATTGTCTAGATTTATAAGCATAATAAAAAAAAAATTATAAATCTTATCTTTTTTTGGGCTATTAACAACAGAATCTTGTTGTGGATGAAAAAAAATATAATAAGAAATCTAATAACAAATCAGTTAAAATGTACAGAAAGCAAAACGTATATCACCTACATAATTGAGTAGTTTAGTTATTAAAGGAGAATAAAATGTATGAATAATCAACTAGACGACGTAATATTTATTACCTGAACACGATGGTATAGCACAACGACACACACATAGACACAACCTACTGAGACGTTGCAAACTTACGCTTGACTGAAAAGTTCCTTTCCATTCTTCACACATAAATGGTAATTTATCATTGATTAAAGGAAAAAAGTTATTGGTATAAAATAATAGCTTTCTCATTCTATGGCATTAGGTTATTTTTTTTATTATAGTTTCCGACGGATTACTGTCACCAATCTAGTGGCAGGTATTTCGTGTCTATATTTTACCTGTGATGTCTATTTTAGAGAAGTGAATTGTATTTATTTCCAGAGAAAGGTAATTTGTTAGCAGAATGTTTAAATTGATTCTTTTTTAATTAAAAAGATATTGACTTGACATAGTGTTTTATTTCTTATTATGCTGGTATCTTATAGACTATGTGAATTTTACATAGACTGTATAAATGATTTATGTGTTCATGGTTGTGACTCATGTGAAACGACCAGTATAGAAATCTCGACTTTCCTATAAGGGTTCTTTGCGATAAAGCTAAAATACATCAATATTTCAATATTCGTTTACTGCAGCGATCATTACCTATATTATAGTTATATTGATTTTTTCCTATTCTTCATCATCATCCTCCTGCACAACATGTAAACATGTTGTCATATGATTCGGCTACGTAGTTAACGACCGGCCGCCTGCGTGACATCAACTTACCTTAGTCGTATTTTACGACCCCTCGGTAGACAAGAATCCTCCTGCCACCATTCTCTAAGTGGGTTCGGCACAACATGTAAACATGTTGTCATATAATTCGGCTACGTAGTTAACATCAAGTTAACTATCTTATATTCTGAATTATTTCGTATTAATTCAAGAGTATATCTTGAATTTATAAAAGACAAAACACTCTTTTTGTTTAAGAAAGTTTTTGTTTAATTTTCTGTTACCTGAAAATTTTAGAAAAATATTTTAAACATTCCAATAATAATATGAAAAGCGGTAAGTGGTGTTTAAAAACATAAAACCAAAATTTAAGAGAAAGATATGAGAAAGACAAAAGAAAATAGAAAAGAAAAAAGAATTATAGTAGGCTCATTTCTACAAATTACATTCGCTTGTGTCTGGTATACATTGAACCCTAAATATATAAGTACACATAGCAAATAAATAACGCACTGCGTTGACATCGATCCGCAAATATTTATGTATAATCCGGTGGCGAAAAAGTAAACAGCAAGGGACGAGTTGCGACCCGATTGCCCGGTTAATTGGGAACATTAGTCACCCGGCCCGCCACATGACCACTTCGGCCGTTATCGTAATATGATTTGTGATACTACTGAAATATACGGCCACCCTAATAAATTGTGCTAAATGTTATTTAAAGTGAAAATGGTCGAACTGGCCCATTTTTGGTCTACCCAACTGACTTGATATTTTATAAAACATGTTGAAGACATTTATTCGACCCTGATGTTGAATTAAATGGAAAGAAAAATTAGGACGTCCGTAAATATTTTCGCAAACAGTATGTATGTCATTTCTACATACATGTGTATAAGAAAACTCATTCGTCATTCTCATTTTTTTCCCTTCTGGACAAAGACCTCATCACTCCCGGAGAGTAGGATAAGAAAATTACAAATGCCAAGTTGCTCCAATGCATATAAATAAGTG
Organism: Morpho deidamia; assembly: GCA_947086505.1. Classification (NCBI taxonomy): domain Eukaryota; kingdom Metazoa; phylum Arthropoda; class Insecta; order Lepidoptera; family Nymphalidae; genus Morpho; species Morpho deidamia. Next base: position 6,722,618 of record CAMTZC010000007.1, on the reverse strand, counting down.
AGACATATCCCATTATCTAATTATAAGTACTTCATCGCAATATTTTACTATACAACGAATGATGAATTATTCTAAATTAAACACAAGATTTTCTATAAAACTCATGAGTGTCTGTTCTAGGTTTGATGAGGACGACACACTTTGACTATCGACACTTTTGTTATATGGAATTTAACGACCAGCCTTATATAAAAACTCTGGAAGCTCGTCTTCACCAGTAAAGATGCTGTGCGTGTATACGAGGACCACGTGTTTGTGTTGGGGATGATTTGATGAAAATCTCGATCGTAGCTGCTGCATATAGAACGATCGACGATCACGGGTTCGATTCCCAACAATATCTAATTCTTCAAATTTGAGTGTTATGTTTTTAAGTATGTATTTACAAAATTTATACATATATTATATATTTATCCGTTCTCTCATAACACAAATATTAAGTAACTTAGATTGGGGACTTTCTTACCGAGGTGTCGTAAAAGGTGACTAAGGTAAGTCGACCCGTCGTGTGGTATACGGTTAAGTAGAATAGACCACCTTCTTTCTACAGAGGGGTCCTAAAATACGACTAAGTTAAGTTGACGCCACGCAGGCGGCCGGTCGTTAATCTTGTTTTAACAGATTATACTTTTCTTTTTTAGGATTAACTTAAACTTAGAACTGTGATAAAAACTTTTATTTATGTCGTATTGCTGAGTTAACCTCTTCGCTAGCTACTATTGCCGGGGTGATAAAATCCATAGACAGGTTTAAGCGGTTCAAGTCGGTTGCTTTTATAGCATTTTCTGCGTCATATGCACATTTTAAACCGTATTGGTTTTATCATCGAACCTTTCACAAATAAAAAATGCTTCTTAAATATTTGAATATCATATTACATTATTCATTTGAATAGAGAATAAGCTGATTTATAGTTAAATATCCTAGGAGAACATTAAAATGTTCTTATTTAACTTCAGGGTTGAAAGGAACTAACAATAAAGAGAGAAAAAACTACGAAATATTATAAGTATTTTGTATTTTAAGGTATTAGGAGTCTTCGCGGCAAAAACTATGGGGGTTTTTCGTATAAGCCGCAAGCAGACTCATGAAAATTTCTACTCGTTTGTTGGACCAAGGTCAAAGGTATTAAATAATTTATAGAATTAGGCGTTACTTTGCGGAGATCCATAATACAAAAGTAATAATAAAATTATTTTTCTATAATCCGCGATACATTTGTATCGCGTAAAAAAATGCGTATCAAAGTGTATCGCGAATTATAGCAAAATAATTTTATTATTATTTTTGTCAAAGGTATTAAGAAAGCATTGTCATTTGATTTCTTACTATAGTAAGAATCTTTACCGTAATCACCGATAATCTGACAGACAATCGACAGTAAGCAATTTTTTTAATAGTTTTCTTTAGTAAAAAGTGAAGTAACGACCTGTTAATATCCCTCTACTGGGCATATGCCTCCTCTCTCCGTTTTTAATAAGAAGTTGGAGCTAAGAGTTACCACGCTGCTCCAATGCGGATAGGTAGGTTACATATATTCCTAGAATTCTCAAGAGATATGCAGTTGTCCTCATGATGTTTTCCTTCACCGAATAACTAAACCTAGTGCAATAAACAATTAGTTACAAGTTTTAATACAAAAACTCATTGATGCCTGTCCGGAGTGAACCTGTGTCGTGTAAAAGAGCGGCACGTTCTTACAACTGGGCTATCACAGGTTCGATATTATAATATTAATATACTAGCAAAGCCCCGCGGTTTCACCCGCGTCCATACAGATCTCGTGGTACTGGAAAGTCTACGAAGTTGGACTATAGATTATTTAATTATAAAAAATGGGTATCATTAGTATTCTTGGAATAAGAGCTAACTCACCAAGTGCAGGCCCTGCTATATCGGTCGCTACAATGAATTTGTTATGGAATTATTTTCTTTCGATTTACATTCTTAAATTCGCAATATCTTTTGATTGAGATGTCGGATTATAACAATTTAAAAAGTAATTTACAGGTATTGAAATAGTTTTTAATAAAATTTTATTTAATGGGATAAAGATTAATACAGAGATATGTATAAAATGGTTTGATTATTGTCGGCAATTTTATCAAATTTTAAAATATTAGGTCCTTACATATGAAACTGGCGTTTTGTCGTACTGGCCACTTTGATCTCAAATATTACCTTTATGGTTAAGAATTCCAAATTCAAATTCATACAGCTATTTACTCATGCATTTGTGTTTCAAACCCCCTAATTCATTTGTTTTTTCTTCTTTTGTTTTTTTCTTTGTGTCACTCTGTTTACAAAATGGAAAACATGAAATATCGCGTTATTTACGAGTATGAGTTCCACCGTTGCACCAGTGCTGCAGAAACGGCTCGAAGGATTAATGATGTGTATGGTGACGGTGTCGCAAAAGAAAACACAGTGCGTTTTTGGTTCCAACGTTTTCGTTCTGGAAATTTCGACCTGCAGAACAAGCCTCGTGGACGGCCGGAGACCAAAGTTGATAATGAAGAATTGAAGGCTATTGTGGAAGCGGATCCATCGCAAACCACGTTCGAGTTAGCTGCAGGCTCCGGTGTTAGTGATAAAACTATTCTAATCCACTTGAAGCAAGTTGGGAAGGTGGGTACCTCATGAATTGAGTGAAGCAAACCGACAAACGCGCGTCGACTGCTGCGTTACGTTACTCAACCGGCACAATAATGAAGGAATTTTAAATCGAATCATTACCTGTGATGAAAAGTGGATCCTCTACGATAATCGGAAGCGCTCATCGCAATGGTTGAACCCTGGCGTACCAGCCAAATCCTGCCCTAAGCGAAAATTGACTAAAAAAAAGTTGCTTGTATGTGTTTGGTGGACTAGTGCCGGTGTCGTTCACTACAGCTTTCTTAAATCTGGCCAGACGATTACGGCAGATATCTATTGTCAGCAACTGCAAACCATGATGGAAAAGCTAGCTGCTAAACAACCGAGGCTGGTCAATCGCTCTAGGCCACTGCTGCTTCAGGACAACGCTAGACCACACACTGCACAACAGACGGCTACCAAATCAGAGGAGCTTCAATTAGAATGTCTTAGACATCCACCGTACTCTCCGGACCTTGCTCCAACAGATTACCATTTTTTTCGCAATTTGGATAACTACTTGCAAGGAAAAAAATTCAACTCCGATGGGGCAGTCCAAACCGCCTTCAAAGATTTTTTTGATTCCCGCCCGAATGGTTTATTTAGTAAGGGGTTCAATGAACTACCTATGAGATGGCAAAAGTGCATACATAGCAATGGTACATACTTTGATTAATTAAATATATTTCATTAAAAAAAACGACTTTATGTTCCTCCCATAGAAAACGCCAATTTCATATGTAAGGACCTAATATAAAAAAGTAGTTATATTGGCATAACTATAATTGTTAGACATATGGTATCGTGGACTTTTTTTTGGATATTGACATGTTCGATAATACTGTAGAACATATTTTTGTTCTATCATCAATAGCTTCCGCAGCGCACGCGATGAAAGATGTTTACGGCTAAATTTTTCCCAACTTATTACAATTTTATTAGGGATCCCTATTTTTTTTTTAAATGACATATATCCTATGTTGCTCAGTGAAGAAGCAGCTTTCCATTGTTGAAAGAATTTTTGTAATCGGTCCAGTAGTTTTTGAGTGAAAACGTAACAAACATACATAAATACAAACAAACAAACATACAAATCTTTCCTCTTTATAATATTAGTATAGATACAGATTGTTTCCTTAATTTTAACGACGTTGGTCTTTTTCTTTTTTTTATATTTGTACTATTTACTAAATGAAGTCAAGAAGTAGTTGTTTTATTTTAAATACTTTAATTAAATGCAAATAAGTGCTAAAATTGTATTGTGCCTTTTATTATACAAGCAATTCATTTATTCCGTATCGTCGGTTCTCAGTATTGACTCATTTATATTTCAACAAAATTGAATAAAGCGTTAACAAAAGAGAATGTTTTATGAAAAACATTTTGTACCCGAAATTTTTCTTTGAAATTTGCTCATTAAATAAAGAGATGTGCGTATTACGTAAACTCAGAAAGATAATAAGAATTACGAGGGATTACATTCGAATGTTATGTAATTGAGTTTTGAGTTTAACAAATACTTTGTGATATTAACCTTGTTTTATAACGGCCTATTATTGCACTATTTCGTTATAGCCATTTTAAGTATATTTATTAGCATTTGAATATTGTTTAAAAATCTATAATTAATGTTTGGAAACTGGCTATACTCACATCTTATTTTATCGGATGAGCCCGACTGGTTTTCTTCCCGTTGGCGCTGTGGGTATTGATCCTGCCTTCAGCTCCGCGGGTCGCGAGTTCGATTCCCGCCGAGTACCAACATTTTCTATAAACAATTTGTTGGTTCTTCGAGCCTGGATGTATATTTGTATTTAAGTATGTATTTAATTTAATTATATATGTAGTATATCTACCAGTTGTCCGTCACCCATAACACAAGTATTAGGTTACTTGCTTTGGGGATGGACGACCGTGTGTGTATGTGTTCTATATATTTATTCAAATCAAATCAAATCAAAATAATCTTTTTTAGCTTTAGTTCTAGTTTAGCAGTTCCAGCCGCGATATCACCGCATAAAGAGGTCATGAATAAGAGCTCCGTATGGGCTTGAAATCAAATTAAAATCGCTCTTTATTTATTTACGCGAACTCGCCGGTCATACTTTTAAATATTTTTAATTTAGGTACATAATTAATTTGCAGTCCTGTATGTAGCTATAATGATTTTCAAGTACAAAGATATTTAACATTCTCATAATTTTCAATTGTGTAATATTTTATTCATTTTATTATTATATTTTTTAACATAAAAATTCTATGTCTAAATTCGTATAATTTCTGCTGTTTGTATTTAGGATAGTCAGAAACCATAGCGTAAGTCTGGTGGCTGAACAGGTCTAGAGTAAAATCTTAAGGCTGTAAGCCACAAATAAAAATAGAATATCGAATGAAACACTGAGTTCACTGATAAGTTGATCAAAGCGTGACTTTCATAGGCCTTAATTTGTCGATCGGTGAAAATTTATATTCGTCGCTTCGTAATTTAAGACCAGGCAGCTTATCGTTGTTTTACACTGACATTCGATGAGGTATGAGAGAATTTAATTCGAGAAATGTCCCCAGTATCTAGAAGCAATCTAATAGACCGCGTCTGATAAATGGACCTCACATTGCACTAAGCGAAAAATTTTAAAGAATTTTCTGGATTAAAAGAGATCTCTAGTAAATTCTATTATATTTATACATACATTTGAGATATTCCCGGTTCATTAAACAAGCAGATAATCGAAGAAAGAAATGAAAATCTAGTTAAAGTGACAAAGATTTATTAACATGAGACTGAACTGGGTACGATGCTGATAAGATACGTTATTGCTATAACAATGATGATTACTCAAGGGCACATTGTTTAGATACCTGCTGAGCTTAAAAAAGTATTGAATGACAGTTTCATATTAAAGAATAAACTTATTTAGCTGAATGTAGTGAAATCGCAGACATAAATCATTAATGGACCAGACAATTCAGGTGACAAACGGAAATAAAGGAGATAGTAACATCAAAGACCTGTTAGGATTTTGAAAGAATATATTATCATACAGTTTCTAATCTTTGTAATATTTAAATAGAACTTTGCGGTAGTTTAAGAAAAGAAATAATAAATATTTATAATGTTGCTTATATTTATTCCTGAAAAGAGTATAAGGACATACAAAAACATGCATGAAATCAAAATATTAGTATTTTTATATTAAATTTCTGTCTTTATGGGTCACGTTATCCCATAATTGGAAATATTTATTTAGTAAAAATCGTTTCAATACAAAAGTAAGTATAAACATACCTAACAATTACTTCTACCAGTAATTGCACTACCGGCAGCGACACTGGACTGATAAATGGATGGTGCGGGCAATTGACGGCACGGAAAAATCTCTAGACATTCTCTAAATTAAAACAGTAGTTACAGTAGTACAGTGTACCACAAGGTACACAAAAGTAAAAGAACTCAAATAAACCAGAATGATTGAGTAAAGCAATCTTATTGAAATGAATTCAAAGGCTAAAAAATTTATTGCAGTAAATTTGAAGGTCTATCAATAATTTCGTATATGTAGCGCTATAGAGACCCATTAGGTATTATCAAAATTTTACTGTCTAGGGTATTTAGTTTTGGCGTGGTTAAAGCGTCCAAAAGCCTTTGATACGTTTTTAATTCTTACAATTAATATGACAGTCAAAGACTTGCATGCTTTAGAGCCTAGCTAAGTGCACAGAAACAGCCGGGTATAACTACGGGTTTAAAAACCAATTCTTACGTAAAGCATAATAGCTTACATCTTTGAACAGGGGATATTGTGAGTGACTGCCGAAATCATTACAAATCCGAAATATCAAATTGTCTACTTATATATAATTTAGGCTTGTCTAAGTCTGTGTATAATACTTACATGAACGAAAATCATCATCATCCATCATCCTCCTGCTCTTATCCCACTCTAAGTAGAGTCGGCTTAAATATATTGTCACATGATTCGGCTACGTCTTTTACGACGTTCCTGACGTCAACTGACCTTAATCGTATTTTACGATCCCTCGGTAAAAGGGTGGTCTATTCTACTCAACCGGATACCACACGGTGGGTTAACTTACCTTAGTCGCCTTTTACGACACCTTGGTAAGAAATGAGGGTGGTCTATTCTACTCAGCCGGATACCATACAGCGGACATCAACGAAAAATATACTTGTTAATATTGACGCTTATATTCCAACCCATTCAATATCCTTATATATGAGTTAGTTATATGTTGGGGTCGCGATAACAAATTTGGAGAGCAATACGTGGCACACGCTAAGAGAGTGGTAGATAATGGAGAAACTGTACCTCCTGAGAGGTTACGTCATAAGCAACTTACATGTCAGATAATCAAGACCAAAAAACTTCTTGATGCAGGTTACAACAGCTATTTTCTTTATATAAAAATAGTTTTAACGCTTGTAAGATTTATACTAACGTTGTTTGCTAAAAAGGTGGACGTCAGAAACGATCGATAGTGTAATTACGGTGCTATTCAGTTTCGCCGCGGAGGCCTAAATTTACAGTCTTTGGGCCGGTAAACATATTTGTTTATTTGACCCAGCTTTGAAAATCTAGGGCGAATTTAATTAGTAGTGTTAAAGTAAAGTTAATTAGTATTAGTGTATGCACACCTTATTGGGTCTTTTCTGAATTCTCTTAATATCTACAGCGCTAACGTTTTGTTTAAATTTAATTTGAAAATGATATGATCGTGTTTTTACTACGCCGTGTGGTATCCGGCTGCATAGAATAGACCACCCTCCTTTCTTACCGAGGTGTCGTAAGAGGCGACTAAGGTAAGTGCCGTGTGGTATCAGGCTGCATAGAATAGACCACCTTCCTTTCTTACCGAGGTGTCGTAAGAGGCGACTAAGGTAAGTGCCGTGTGGTATCCGGCTGCATTGAATAGACCACCCTCCTTTCTTACCGAGGTATCGTAAGAGGCGACTAAGGTAAGTTGACGTCAGGCACACGGCCGGCCGTAAAACACGTAGCCAAATCATGTGACAACATGTTTGTAATATGTTGTGCCGACCCCACTTAGAGTGGGATGAGGGCAGGAGACTGATGATGATGATCGTGTTTAATCGTGGTAATAATGAGTAATTTGATGATTTATAATGATATCATTATATCGTTGTATGTTATACTAAAACACAGGAAGAAACAAAAACAGTGCTGTGTATATACCGAGTAAACATATTTAAACGTTAAAAAGATATAAAACACGTAACTTATGAAATAAATAAAGTATCTCAATTCTGGTGACTACTCTGAACACATAAAAACACACTTTCGTGAAATTAATATTATTCTTTATTCAAATAGGTTTTAACAAGCATTTTCGAATTTTCGAATTATAATGAAGCTATATGAATACTTCAAAAAATTTAGTACTTCTAGATTCATGTGATATTATGACAATTTACAGAAATAGGCGTTAATTCTATAACTCTTACAATTCAATATTTTAATACTTGCTAATGTTGCCTACTTCAATAGAATCACATCACAGGATGCTGATCTATTTATTTGTCTGTGGTGACAAATTATGATCGATAGGATTGAGAGTTGAAATTGATTATTATTGTATTTAGTTCAATGAATGAATGATCTATATTTCGAGAACTATAAACAAGAGGTGTAATAGACATATATTTAAATATAATTATAAACGTTCATAGCTTATATCTATCGTATCTGCTGTAGTTTCAAATATTTGTTTGGTTTGTCTAGTCTAAATGTGAAATACATATAGATACGAGTATTTCAAAAATATTGAATCATCAAGCTATCAGTGCTACAAACTGCCAAGTAGAAATCGCGACACGATAAATCAATTTATGTTTTTTATCATAAGCAAAAAAATATTTTTATTTATAGGAACCGAACTGTATGTGGATACAGTTTATTTAATCAATACTTTATGCGGGTTGCAGACCGAAAGCTAACCTACTCCGAAGCCAAACTAAGCCAGCTTAGCTAGGCCAAGCTAAGATATGTCCTGTGCACACCAAAAGCTAAGCGAAAGCTCGATCAGATGCGACGTTCAATTCGATGGACGAAAGAAGTACAGGGTAAGCAGGAAGAGCTTAGCTTAGTTCGTGTAGCTGCGTATCGTTATACGCAACTAACTTAGCTTTGGATATTTTAGTTAGCTTACATAGTTTAGTTTGCAAAACCTGCATTGACTATGTGAGCCAAACTAAACTAACTAAGCTTAGCTCTTGGTCTGCAACCTGCATTACTGTAGAGAACTGGTTGGTTTTTAGTGTATTGGTTAAATTGAAAGCTTTTGAAACGTCCAGATTGAAAATTTATTTAAGTTAAAATAGAACGTAATTGGAAGACATTCAAAAGATAGAATTTTGTTAAAAAATGAACTGCTTATTTTTATATTCTTAGTATTTTATACAGAGACAGTAATTTACATACAATTCATCTTCCAGGCCGGTTTTCTCTTTGTGCTAAACGACGTATTCAAGATTCAGGATGTCTTTTGTCATATTCACGGAGGTAGTCTTGTCTGTTGAAATATTAAAGTGGGATGCTGGACGCTATTTAGACTTTGGACAGGGGTCGGAAACCTACTAAGACTAAAGAGCTAATCAAATAATATTCTTTTAAAGGTGTAATTTTTTTTATTCAAATTTTATTTATTTTCGATTCGATTTCTGATTTAGAATAAAATTAGGAGATGTACTTTATTCGTATGAAAATATAGACATATTTTTATCACAAATCACATTCTAGCATTTCTTATATTAATGGGACCATTGGTGTAAAATTTTTATATTTTTTTTGATATTGAAATGGGCAGCCACAAATTAACATCGAAAAAGCCGTAGGTCCTAATAGCATGTATGACATTGTTGATCATACTATTTTTTTAATACAAGGTATTTAATAAAATTTTTGATATATAGAAGACAATTACGATACTTAGGTGAATAGGAAGAACAAGTGATCAAGGGTTCTAAATCCGGGGTTTATAAGATTTCTGTAGGAAAGTTAGTTGATATGTACGATTTACACTTTGTGAGGTACGATTTACAGAGAAAAAAACAATGTTGACTGGCCCGTTGGCGCTGTGGGTAGTGATCCAGCCTGTAGCTCCGCGGGTCGCGGGTTCGATTCCCGCCGAGGGCCAACATTTTCTATAAACAAATTGTTGGTTCTTCGAGCCTGGGTGTGTATTTGTATGTAAGTATGTATTGAAACTTATATATGTAGTATATCTACCAGTTGTCCGTCACCCATAACACAAGTATTAAGTTACTTACTTTGGGGACGGACGACCGTGTGTGTAAATGTCTATATATTTATTATTATTATTATTAAATGTCATGTAGCTTTTAAATTCCTAAAGAAATCGAAGGATATCTGTCAGCTATCAATCTGCATTTTACGCATACGATCGTTATAGACAGACATATTTTTGTATTTATACCATCACTATGAATTATGATACAAGGTATAGTAAGGTTTCTAGTTTTTGTCTTAGTCTTCAAACGGTTTAGAAGCCGAATGAACTTAAGCATATTATTTCTGTGTCATAGCAATAATAAAGAATGAATGGAGTTAATAATGAGAGATATTATGTGTCATTAATTCCATAAAAAAGTTATATTAAAGACAATAAAAACTGTAAAATTGTTCGAGAAGAGTAAAGAAACCTCACTGTAGCTGTTAAACATAAGTTATATCAATTGATTGAGAAGTTCTAATTAATCAAATAAGAGACTGCTTTGTATTGAGAATCCTTACCGTTATTAATTATAAATCCTTTTGGCCCGTTATATTCTATAAAGTATATATAGGATTAGTATGTGACACTCGTAAATCCCCCCTTGAAAGTTGGATCACGTTCAACAAACGTTTGCCAGACGCACACGTAGACGTTTCGTTAATAGATAGACAAACACATTGAAAGCCAAGTTGTAATTGATTTTATGTAAATTTCAGTTCAATATGTGTACCGTTGAGTGTAGGAAATTAATTGCAAAAATGCTGAGCATGTATATTTTGATCACAATGTTTGGTGGGTGCAAATTGCGACTTTGTTCTTTATAATTTATATAACAAAAGCTTTTTAACAAAAGTAATAATAAAATTATTTTGTTATAATCCTCGATACAGTAAATAGAAAATATATATAGTGTTAAATGTATAGTGGACTATCCGTAATTTCATACCCGATACGTGCAGGATTCGTAAAAACACATGCACAAACCTCCACCACTTCCACCACAATACACAAGCACTACACACGTTCACTATCACAAACTCAACAATCGTTTCGCCCCGCAACCGAAGCATCACACACAACGATGTGATAGACACAACGACAAAATCGCAAAGGCTTTGCAAAGTAACGCCTAATTCTATAAATTACTATTACCGATGGACACAGTGTTGAGCGTATTGGATTTCCTTGCAATATGAACTTGTAACGCTTGGAATCAACAACAGCTTCCAGTAACCTTTTAAGGTCACTTGTCCACCTCAGGCCACGTACAAGGTCGCTATTTAAGTACTATAGAACTGAAACGCTTGCCTTATGGTATCCGGCTGAGTAGAATGAGTCTCGTAAGAGGCGACTAAAGTAAGTTGACCTCAGGCAGGCGCCAGGTCATAAAATAACTAGGCAAAAATGTAGCAACGTGTTAAAAACATGTTGTGCCGACAACACTTACGCTCTAACATAACGTGTGTGAAAATAAATTCATTATTAAATGCGCAGGTCTTATTTTCTTAATTTTACTTAGAAATCATTCTCCCGCCCTTATCCCACTCTAAGTGGGGTAGGGACAACATGTTAAAAACATGTTGCCACATGATTTGGCTACGTATTTTACGACCGGCTGCCTGCCTGACGTCAACTTACCTTAGTCGCCTCTTACGAAACCTCGGTCAGAAAGGAGGGTGGTCTATTCTATGCAGCCGGATACCACACGGCAAATATTTTTAATTAGAAAATTCAGAACATAAAAGAGTGTCTTACGTAGTTACATTTTAAAACTTTTTAATTTCCAAAAAAGGTGTGGGTGACGCGAAATATTATCGTACTTATGGTACGTATGTACTATAAAAAAATTTGAATTCGTTATTCTACAAACTCGATACTTTCAGGCTTTAGCAACAGTTAGAGCCGAGTGAACTAAAATTACAACTGACTAGATTTGCTGAACTTCATTCGACCGCGTTAAATTGGATTGGTTAAAAATTGGTTTTTGGATCGATTGGCTACACGGCCTAGTGGATTACTTGTGTGATTTTACTATTTTTATCTACATGGTAGTTAGTCCAATTTTTGACCGAAAGCTTACTCGTTTCCCTAGCGAGCACGGAAACGATTTAGTAATATATATTTTTTCTACTAAATTTATGAACAAATATATGGGATAATTACACACACGGTCATCCGTTGCCAAAGTTAGTCATTTAATACTTGTGTAAGGCAACTGGAAAGTATCTAAATATATAAAAAGTAAATTTTTTTTAATAAAATACTTAAATATACATACCCGAATTCGAAACACCAAGCCGTCGTTTCTTTTTTCAAAATGTGAGCCTCGCCGGGAATCGAACCCACGCCCCTGGAGCTGAAGACTGGCGTGTTGGTGCAGTTTGCAGTGACCTTGTCACTGGGTCGATACGGTTTTCAATTACCTGAGACGTCTCAATATATTTTAATGACTAGTTGTAAGGCAGACATTTCTCAAATCAGGGTGTAATTTATATACAAGGATAGGGTATTTTTACGAAAAATTACACTTACTTCTTATTGTAAAGTTCCCATGGGAACGGGAAATTTGTATTGTAGTGCATACGTTTTACGAATGAGTTTTATAAATGCATAATATATGAAAACGCAGAGTCCACTCTACTTTTAGTGTTACGTTACTTTGGATTTTCACTAATCCTTGGATTGCGGAAAAATAATTCATTGTTCTTTTACAAATCTTTTTTTTTTCTTAACCAATTGCAATAAAACATATCGCATTTGTTTAACCAAGATTTCATAATATTAGAGAAAGCAATTTTCAATTCAGATTATATAAAATTTAAAGTACATTTAATCATGCATAACAGGCTTATAGTTTAAATTTAACACATAAATATAAAAGTGTCACTTTGTTATATTGTGTTATTATCTCGTTTTCATATAAGTTCATAAGCTTTAGAAACGGTTCTATAAAGTAATTAACGCAACCTTCTTGTATTAACGCGGCCATTTTAAGTTCGCCGAGGGCCGCGGGCTTGAAGCCCTTCTTTAAGTATCTAATTAACTGTAAATTACAGCCGAAATGAGCCTCTTGCCTGAAAATTAAGTTTAAATGTCGAAACCCTATAAGTGTAGAAGAATTACTGTGAAATTAATTGACCTATTTATATTGTTGAATTGCTTGTTAGAATAGAATTTAATACTCTTTTACATTACAATGAACAACAATTACAATGGTAGTTTATATTGAGCTACATAATATTGATTTAGGGTAAACAATGAATAGTAAATACGCATATGTCGGAATATAACGTAGGGTATTTGCACGGATCCAGCTAGACTGTAGAAACTGAATGAATTGTCAAGAGACCAAAAAAACGACGAGGTATTCAAAATATTAAGAATATTTTAAAAAAATATATAGTTGTTTTTTGAGTAGAATTGCCGAAAAGATTCTACAACCATACTGACCGCAGTCTTCCACTAAAAACAACTGACAAGAATCTATATCTTTTTATTGGAACTAGTAATCCAATGTAAGTAGATTTGAATGCAAAACTATAAATATTGGTATATCTATGTACATGCGTGGTTCTACCGAGCAAATATGTTAAAACAATCATAGTCTGTCACATATCAAGACACGACGTGAAACGAGATTACTTACTTTATCGCGCATTATAGCAAAATTATTTTATTGTAACTTTCGAGATTACTTTTTAAGTCTAACTAAGGTAAAATCAATATCAACTACGACCATTATGCATGAGCATCTAACAAATATTTAGCTCACGTTGAAATCGTGATTTGAAGCGGATAACCTTCACTTTTTAAAGCAATAATCTTACCTGGAAACTCTCTATACTTTTGCAACTAAACCTTTATAGTTTAGTCACCACAAATGTCAATTGACTTTTACATAATTTAAATACAAATTGAAACTAAGAGTTCTTTTCACAAAGTCATTTATGTAATGCCTGCAAAGATAAATGTTTTTTTGAGACAGCGTATTTCAAAATATGCTTTTAAAAATAAACAGCCTGTTTATTCTGTTCTGTTTTTTACACAAACAATAGCACAATTTGCCCCACGATTTTGTTGCTAGGCACGTCACAAGGAAAACAGAATAACGAGGGTGAATTGTTTTCCTCAAGACGAAAAATAAATAAGTACTTAAAAGTAGCTAAAAGTTAATTTATTTCCCAGTTGTTTACCAGTAATTTGTTGTGGCCACTTCTGAAGGGCGAGGTCGGTATACACTTCGGAAGAATCTTTTGTTTCAATATTTGACTCGGCTTCAGTTATTTTTTCTCAAGGCATTTTTATTTCATAAATCTTAACTTGTTTGTAATTTTTAAATATTTACAGCATTTAATTTTTTTTTGGGAGAGTTTGGAGTTATTATTTTAAGCACATATTGATTTCGTTTGAGAAATAGTGTAGTTGCTGTATCTTTCTCGGAAAACAGTCTTCTAATGATTGCTAAAAGTACCTTGTAGAATTATAAAATTTTAAAATTCCTTAGTAATTGTGGTAGTCTGATCTATAGAAGCAGGCGTTACTTTGAGGAACTCCATAGTATAGAAGCTACAATTGAATTATTTTGCTATAATCCGCGTTTGATAAGATAATCTATGCAATGCTACGTATATGTGCATTACGATTTTGTCGTAATGTTTTGTCGATTTTGGAGCCTATCCTCTTGATGATGCTTCGGTTTCGGGGCGAAAGATTATAGAAATTGTAGTAGTGATTGTGTATATTGCCTGTGTGAATTGTTGCTGGTGGCAGCATTTTGGGATACGTGTGGATGACTTGTCTTGCATGTGTAAGGTATGTGAATGTTGGCTGCTTTCCATTAGATAGATTCTTTTAACAAATGCGGATTATATCAAAATAAGTCTATTATAGCTTCTGAATTTGCTAGTCGATTATAGGACGCTTTTTATTCAGAATGAGCCAGAGCTTTCAGATCAATCCTGATTTTTATTTGGATATATAAAGTGAATTTTTCAATGAAGGCGTTGGATCTTTTTGTATGAAGCCTAGCATACCTAAAGCCGTACAGCGTCATTTTGAAAAAAAAGTTCCGTTATTCTTATATATAATATCGTACATTATAAACTGTTTCTAGTACCCACAGAAACAAGAATTATATGAGAATATATTCGAAACATAGGTTTCCAAAATAAATGCAACCAAAATTGTGCAAGTAGATTATCGAATATGTTAAAAACAAAATGGAACATAAAACTGGAATCTCACAGATTATTTTACTAACTGTACATTCGGCTTTGCCCGCGAGGAAATCAGTATATTTAAATGAAATTTTGACAATAACAGTAGTTAATGTGAGTCAACCATAAGAGATAGAGACATGCTATCGCGGACTTTTTTGTAGTGTTTCCTAGATCTACGATTCTCTTTCATGTTACCTTAGTGTATCTCTATTTGTTTATGCGGCACACGCGACTAATAATAATTAACACAAAACTTTGTTTTATAATAAGTATAGTACCCGGCATCAAATAATGCACATCGATGTTTAGAACGAAACAGCCGGCCAGTTCGGTTTCGTAGAGCGCTGTCTCTGTCACTCAGTTAGTATGTGACGTTTCACACGGGTTTGTAAGTCTGTGCGACAGAGACAATGTTCTTTGAAGCAGAATCTAGCCGATTTTTATCTCTAAGCCTCGATATGCATTGCCTCGATATTTATTGCCGCGTACTATATATATGTATATGGAATTCCGCAAAGAAACGCTTACTTCTATTAATTATTATAACTGTCCGTCGGTGTTTGAACTCGCGAACCTTTAATATGGATCATGGATCATGAATCTCATATACGAGTGCAACTAAATCTGAATTTGGAACTTAAGTAATGAAAGTATTATTTAGCTATGATCTGCGATAAATTTTATCGCAAAGTATATTTTATTAACTTTTGTATAATGGAACTCCGCAAACTAACACCTAGTTCCATAAATTATTTGAATATGGTGTTCCATAATCGAACATTAGGCGTTACTTCTGCCAAATTTACACTGAGTACGCTAAGTTAAACACAGATCTGTACTATGTAGGTGCGCTAAGTTAGACATGAAACAGATTCTGTGCTATGTACGCTAACTTAATCCCGGGTAATGGGACGTAATAAAATGTAAGAGGCAAGGAATAACGACAGACGTGCGCGCGTGACCTGTTATCTCAAGCCTTCAGATTACTCAACAAAACACAAATTCTTATTTGGCTTATTTGAAGCACCGGCGCAAATGAAGACTCATTTATCACACCTGACGCACAACGATATAATATAAACAAAAAGTTTAATGTTCTCTTACAGAGGGTTAATAAAGCAAGGAACATAAAACAAGGCAACATATTTGTCGATAATAATAGTAACACATTCATTTTTCTTATTTAGGTTTACTGTTCCTGCGTTATAAACAGCACTATTAATTGTGTTATTTATTCACAGTCAATCAGTCAGTTCTGATATGAATAGACTTAATGCCACTATTAGATACTGTATTTTCTAGGTCGTGGCTTTTGTCAATGACTATCTTGCAAGCCACACTAATGTATTCATACAAAAATTATTAAATCCACTTAAAGATATGATATGTGTTTTAATATTTTTTTAGAAGATAGGCTAAGTTACTAAAATTTGAATATAGCATAAGACAGCTTGTTAAAGTATAAACATTTGACGAAGATGCATTAGATTGATCTTTTAAATATATTACGATTCGTAGCACAGATCGAAATACTTTTCATTTAAATTATACACTAAGTAAATTTATATTACAGAGTATTTGCTTTGCAAGCTTATTCTTTACTTAGTTTACTATTCTTTTCACCGCTTTTCCGCATTATTCGCCTCAATCAGAAACACTTTACATTTCATTTTTGTAAGTAGTATTGAGAAATAACAGTTAACGTCGATGTAAAATACGAGAGACTTATTTAAGAACACTTCAGAAAAGAATAGCATTCTCCCTCACAAATTTAATTTATCTTTATATCCGGTGATATTTTTATATTAAAAATCTTTTGATACGAATACTTCTAGCAACTGAAAATTATAAAATACTAGCAATGCCCCGCGGTTTCACCCGCGTCCATACCGATCTCGTGGTAGTGGAAAGTCTACAAAGTCGTACTATAGATTTATTTGTAGATTATTTAATCATAAAAAATGGGTATCATTAGTATTCTTGGAATAAGAGCTAACTCACCAAATGCAGGCCCTGCTATAACGGTCGCTATAATGAATTTGTTATGGCATTATTTTCTTTCGATTTATATTCTTAAATTCGTAATATCTTTTGATTGAGATGTCGGATTATAACAATTTAAAAAGTATTTTACAGGTATTGAAATAGTTTTTAATAAAATTTTATTTAATGGGATAAAGATTAATACAGAGATATGAATAAAATGGTTTGATTATTGTCGGCAATTTTATCAACTTTTACAATGTAAAAAAGTAGTTATATTGGTATAACTATAATAGTTAGACATATAGTATCGCGAACTTTATAGTGGATATTGATATGTTCTATAATACTGTAGAACATTTTTTTGTTTTAACTTCAAAAAGTTTCCGCAGCGCACGTGATGAAAGATGTTTACGTCTTAATTTTTCACAACTTATTACAATTTTATTAGGGATCCCTATTTTTTTTTAATGTCATATAGCCTATGTTGCGCAGTGAAGAAGCAACTTTCTAATGGTGAAAGAATTTTTTAAATTGGTCCAGTAATTTCGGTCCAAACATACACACACACAAACAAACATACAAACCTTAAGTCTTTATAATATTAGTATAGATAGTATAGATATAGATGTGTGTTGCTAGTAATGCACTTCTAAATCTGGTCGCAGACTAAGGCCCTCATGACAAAGTTTAGTCTCTGCTAGTGATATAGCCAAGGGATACTTCGAGCATAGTATCTCCACGTCAACAAAAGAGGAATGAGGAGATCTGCTAAAATACTAACTACGGACTACGTGCACAATTCATCTAGTGGCAAAGCTAAAGTGTCATTTAGGGGGTCAATAAGATGAACTCATGAACGTCAGGGGCGGCCAGGTGTTATAGTATATATATAGTATAGTAACAGCCTGTTACTATGCCCACTGCTGGGCTAAGGCCTCCTCTCTCCCTTTTTGGAGAGAAGGATTGGAGCTAAGACCTACCACGCTGCTCCAATGCGGATTGGTAGGTTACACATATCCCTAGAATTCTCTAGAGATATGCAGGTTTCCTCACGATGTTTTCCTTCACCGAAAAGCGTGTGATAAATTGCAATTCAATAAGACACATAAGTTTTAATAGAAAACCTCATTGGTGCCTGCCCGGGTTTGAACCTTTATCGTCTCTAGAGAGTCGCACGGTCTCACCGCTAGGTTATCACAGCTTAGGCCAGGTGTTAGAGTCATGTATCTTTACAAGCCGACGCAGTTTGGTAGAGTCTCTGACCTAACCCACTGACTAGATTTCTAAAGTTCGCAGGGAAAACCATTGTTATAGTTCCATCATCGAAGAAGCTACTTTGTGTTCCAATTTGTGTAGTACCAATTAATACTTAAGGCGTCTTTCGTCCTCATCTAAAAACATCGAGTATAACTGATTAAATATTTAATATATTTTCTACCTGTTCTTCGTCACGTATGACTTGAATGTTTTAGGAGACGTAAATATGTATTATTTAGGTAAGAGGGTGGGCCAATTTAGTTCATTTTATAGATTTCTATCGCAAAAGTTACAATTTTTTGTGATTCAATCGTGATTGGTATTTCTAGGCTATTAGCCACATAATACTGGTTAGAAATTTAATATAGGTTATAATCCATTCAATAGTTAAGTATCAAAACCATGAACTTGTCTTTAAAGCTCTATCTTTCAATACATGTACATTGTAGTCTTTGTCTCTAACCGCTAAACAGAAAATTTGGAAAAATATAGATTTATAAAAAATAGATTTTTGTCTAAAGCTAAATAGCTATTGGATTGATGGTAGGTTTTATTCTATAAAAAAAATTGCTAAGCTCTGCGGATAAACGCAGCGCATAGATAGTTTTATACAATCCTTTTTCCAATACAACGGAGGTTGAAGTTATTTGTTTTTTTTGAATTCGTAGCATTTTTAATCTGTAACGTGTAAAAACTGTCCTTGTTTCGATTTCTTATTCTCAGTCTCTTTTATGTTATTATATGTCTGGAAATAAATAAATATATATATCATACATCGGCTCGGGAATTCGTCTGTATGAACTATGGTACTGTAAAAGATTTGCTAATGCCCGTTTCCTGCCTTCCTATTTCCATATCTTATATCTTCTTCTTTCTCCTACCCTTATCCCACTCTAAGTGGGGTCGGTACAACATGTTTTTCTCTTCCATTCTCTTCTATCATTCGTCAACTCTGGCGCTACTCCTTTTATATGCATGTCATACTTCACACAGTCCAACCATCTCTTTTTAGGCCTTCCTCTAGTCACATATCCATCCACATTCATACTCAACACTCGTTTGATCCCATGATTTTCATCCCTCCTCATTACATGTCCATAATCTCCATCCCAATCTTGCACCTCTCATCTTTTCTATAATGGGCGCAACTTTCAGACTTCCCCTTATATACTCATTTCTTATTTTATCAAGTCTTGTCACACCACACATCCACCTTAACATCCTCATCTCATTTGCATGTACTCTTCTTTCATCCATCTTTTTCATTGCCCAACATTCTGATCCATACATTACGACAGGTCTTATGACCGATGTATAAATTTTTCCCTTTAGTTTAGGGGGCATTCGGGGGTCACATATTGTGCCTGAGACCTGTCGCCACTTCATCCATCCTGCATTCATTCTATTCCTCACATCGCGATCAATTTCACCGTTCCTTTGGAAAAGCGAACCAAGGTACCGGAAGTCGGAGCAGACTGGCAAAACAACACCATTTAAGGTTATTGGAGAAAAATTGGAGAGACCACTGAAATCACACTGCATGTGTTCAGTCTTATATCTCGTATTATATTGTAGACGAGTATATATGTATACCTGGGACATACAGTCCGATTAGGTAGGTCCAATTTCGAGAAAGAAATTAGTCGCCGAATCCAACTCGGTTGGGCAGCGTTTTGGAAGCTACGCGAGATTTTTTCGTCCAAGATACCTTAGTGCCTGAAGACCAAAGTCCTCGAAAAGTGCATGTTGCCAGTGATGACTTACGGATCTGAGACGTGGTCGCTGACTATGGGCCTCATAAGAAGGCTCAGAGTCGCTTAGTGAGCGATGGAGTGGGCTATGCTATATCAAATCAGAAATGAGGAGATCCGTAGAAGAACCAGAGTCACCGATATAGCTCAGTGAGTTGCGAAGCTGAAGTGGCGATGGGTGGGGCGCGTAGTGGGGAGAACCGATGGGCGTCGGGGTTTCAAAGTGTTGGAATGATGACCCCGCACCGGAAAACGCAGTGTTGGTAGACCCACTACGCGATGGACGGACGACCTCAAAAAAGGTCGTGAGGAGCCGCTGGATACAAGCGGCACAAGATCGAGTGTTTAGGAGATCCCATGTAGACACGTGTGTCCAGCAGTGGACATCGATCGGTTGAGAAAGAAGAAGAAGATATCTCGTATAGCAAAACATGTATTCAAAGCAGTTCTATTGTGAAAGTGGACAAAAACCACTTTCGTATTTTAAACTTATTCCTTATAAATGAACTTAGACTACCCGTTAAATGTTCCGTGAGCTTAGGAATGCGAATTTGCAACCGAATGCGCCCAACCGCAACTATGTTTTAATCCAAAGAGAACAGCAAAATTTTGTGCAAAGTAAAATCGTTTTTGTATTAATATAATGAAAATGGAAAAAAGTACTAATCTGTGCGAGTACAGAACACTATATTTTATGTATGATATTTCAAATTTGTTCTGCTTTCTAACAAATTCGGCTGAGTCGAACGCCATTTAATTACTGCGAATTTGTTATTTTAATTATTTGTATATAAATTTATATAAGCTAAATTTAAGTGCTTTTACCTGTAAGATTTATTTTGTATATTGCCTGCAGAAATGAATAAATGTCTTGTTGTTGTTGTTGTTGTTGTAACCTCGTTTGAGTATATAAATGAACAATTAGACGAAGCTGATGTAATATTGAAGAAAATCGGAATAAATATGATAATTTGACTACTATCGCTAAGGCAAGGGATAAATTGTACGGTCTACAAAAGACATTGCGACATTGGTAGGTAATCTTCAAACTTCTTCGATTATAGAGGAAATCTCTGTAGTCGGGTTGGCAGGAGACCACGTCGGCTGTGGTTAGTTATCACCCCACCCACAAAGTCATACCGCCAAACCAGAATACCGCCAAAGAAGGTTTTACCTCTTCCAGGTTTACGAATCTAAGAATGTGCATCGTTAATTGTTCAACACTTATTTTCGAAAGATAAAGTGTTAAACTAAACAGTGACTCTCCTATTGTCAAGTATAAAATTCGTTTTTTTGGAGAGAAGACCCACACATCTGCTTCAATATGGATTGATGGGTTACAATTTTATGTGAAGTCTATGGAATATTTGTAACCAAAAACAAAATATAACGCGGTGATTTTAATATACCCACAAAGTTAAAACGTTATTAGGAATTCAGTTGAAAAATATGGCTCGATACAACGCATTGACAAACAATGGCATTTTTATGAATTTTTCATTACCCGCGCATATATCGGAGGTTCACATAAATCAGCCACTTCCGAGCGCTCTTTGAATTTCGCACCGGATGATGTACCGCGTCAGTGACAAAGCCAGCCTTTGCGAGTGACAATATATATTTTATTTTTCATGAAAGAAGGCTTTATTAAAACGTGGACCGGAACTTTATAATATTTTTTTCATAGAATTACAGTTCATAAAACAAATAATTTTATAATATGTGATATTACACTAGATATAATGTTTATTATACTCTAATAGGTCAATTGAACGTAGAGATAAATTTTATGTGAAGAGAGTTTACAGATTGAATAATCAATTCGATATTTAATAGTAGTTTATGATACTGTTGCATAATAAGGGTTCTTATAACACGAGTGTAGTTTAAAAAAACAGTTATGTACAGTATCATACACTACTTTATCTACTCTCATACTACAATACGTAAAACGTATGTTTCCATTCCATGAACTCGTGGTAACATTTAATATAGTTGCTCCTAGATTTCGTCGGCAACAGGTTCACGGTCATGTGTGACGCAGCTTTCAAAATACCTGGTGGTGTACAATTACCACTATCCCCGCTCTCAGACATGTTTTTACACAAAAACTTATTTTTTTACAAACAAAACTAAACTTCGTTTAAATATTGAAAAGATTTTTTAAATGTCATATTGGCGCCAAGGCGCAAACATCGATTGCGCATGCGTGTTGCGTCGCCGCGGACCCATTCATTGAAACCTTTTTTTTTAAGGTAGAGGTTCAACCTCCTTGGTCCAGCTGGAAGTTGTATAGGTATATTGTTATGATTAAAAAGTTACATTATGATACAGGTGTCCATACAAGACCTGTATCGTAAAGAAACTTTTTATTTTTTTATTTTTGTTCTGTACGTAATGTTTGTCATGAGAATTTTGTAATCAGTTTTATAATCTTTGTATTATAGTATCAGAGTAGATAAAAATAGTAAAAGTTGGAATGCTAAAATAAACGTACCAGAGGTTTTGTTTGCACAAAGATATTGAGATCTTTTGGTAATTGGAAAAGGATTTAAGAATAAATGATTAAATAATTAAATGTCCACTAAGAATTTAGCTTAGAACAATAGAAGTCACATTTATTATACTATTTTAAAATGGTTATATAATGATTTATAGAAGCAGGCATTAATTTTACCATCAGTACGATTTTCTTGTGGAGCCTATACTTCTCATGATACTTCCGTTTCGGGGTGAAATGATCGTAGAGATTTTGGTGGTGGCTGTGTGTAATGCTTGGGCATTATTGCTGGTGGAACCATTTTGGGATACGTGTGGTTACTTGTCCTGCATGTGAAAGATATGTGAATTTTGCGTGCTTCATACACTTAATAAATACACGCGCATTATAGCAAAGTAGTTCTGTTATAGTTTCTGTACTAGTTATAAAAAAAAAACCTTTTTTATTCGTATTTTATAAATATAAATATATAATTATAAATAATCAACTATATAAAAGCTATTTGATACTTTTCCCAGCAGATATAAGACTGGCAATTAGAGCTGTTATAGTGACGCCCTGAGCTATGATTCGAATCTGCATCATGTGCTGCGAAAGCTTAATTCGACCTTTGCTAAAGCTCCACAGGCCAATCGTCAACGCCCCTAATGTTGCCAGACAACCTGAAAGAATTATTAATAATTTTATTGATTAACTCTAACAACACATAATTGAATATATTAGTGAACAAAGCAAAAAATTACGTATAATATAATTCTTTTGTCTTTGGACCACATACTATAGGTATACTTAAAAATAAAGAATGTTCTACATCGTATTTATAAAATTCTCGTGTTGCAATGTTAGTAAGCATACTTCTTGGAAACGCCTTGACCGATTTTTGTGAAATTTTATACGCGTATTAAGTATTTTGAAGATTCGCTACTATCTACTTTAATAGCCCTAACATTTATTTTTAATTTTTGGAGCATTATTTATAATTTACACTAGAATTCCCTAGAAATAATTTATATGGTAAACAACCTTTGCTCGGTACAGTAAGTACATAAAGTATTTATATAGTACGTAAAAGAATTAAACCTTCGTGAGTTTTATTTGCAATTCCAATATGTATATTGCATAAAACTATCATATAACCAACTGAATGAAATCATTAATCGAGGCATCAACTCGAATTAAATTTTACATAGCAATTAGACGTAAGCTTTAATAAAAAATAAGTGTTTATTTCCATTAAATCTTATGACTATGAAACACGGTTTTGAGATCTTCTTGTAAGTATGATAATACGTGCGTTAGAAGATCTCGCTCTTTCATAACACAATTTGTTATATACATATAATATATTTTAAAAAGTTTACAATCAACGATAATAATAAAAGTAACAAAATATAAAAAATAAAATAGAATTAATATAAAGGCTTATTGAGATCTTCCCGAGGTTTGAACCCGAGACGCCTTGGTGACAGTCACATGGTCTCACCATTCGGCTTTCACATCTAAGAAGAACTACAATAATTCATATATGAATGTATTAAAAAAAATAAGATACCTAAAGGCACAAATATGTTGTTTTTCAAGTTTGGCATAGTACGAGTAGGTTCTTCAAGATTTGTCATTACACGTCGAAGTTTCGCCCAATCATCATCAGGAGGGTCATCATTTGCCATTTTTTATTTAATAGCGCAATCATTTTGCGTAAAAATTGTATTGTTTACATTTTGTTTGAAGTTCGATATCTATGATTGATTGATATAATTGATTTATGATTGACGTTGTAAATAACTTTAAAATTTTTTGTTATTAGATCAATGCTAATGGCCATGATTGTATCGGAAAAGAGCGTAATAATGATAAAGTTTTCAACATTGTATGTAAAGCGCCAAATTATTAAATCTTAAATAATTTTTGAGCGATAACAATGCGAACATATCTATAACTTAATAATTGTATATCATAAAGTATATATAATAGACTGATACAAAGGATTTGGATAAATTTGTATAATGTGTCTAAAGTTTTAATATTCTAAAATTAACACAAACTATGTTCATTTATGCAAGGGATTTTGATTATCTTGTATATTATTTTATTATATGCTTTATCTTTAAAGAACGATTCATTTACCAGAGGAACCTATCGCTGTAATAAATGTGTATCGATTCGTAACTAAGCTTTTCCTTCTTTTTTAGCTAACCCCTACTAAATAAAGACAGAGTTCAGAATAATTACTTAATTCTCTATAGGAATATCAATAAATGAAAGCGTCTAATGTCATAAATATTTAATTAACCAAATCAGGCGTAGCAAATACCAGCCTATCAGGTGAGGATCTTAAAAGATTCATTCTTAAAAACTTATGCCCTACATTAGATTATTCAACAATTAGGACGATAGCGACAAAATTTATTGTGTTCCGAAAAACATGTTTGTACTGTCGTAGGACTCATATAAAAACTAAGGAACTGTAAGTTAAATACATTTTTGAAGCTTCACTTAAGAAAAAATTAGGTTATGATTAACTTAACAGTACATTCTATCAATATTTATAATGAAGTGTCTAATGAGATCGAGCACAAACATTGTTATAAAAGTAACTTTCAGACAACTGCTATCTCAGTCAAAAGTTCGTAACTTTTGACGATAATGCTGAACATGGAAAGTTTAATACAACTTTTAATATTTAACGTTATCTTAAAGTTGAAGAAAGTAAAGCGTAGATCGTCTTTCCAATACTTTTATACGCAAACGTTTTAATGGCACATGTGATGGTTTTAAATTTTTTAGTGGAAATGTTGCATTCCGATACATAGATATTTATATTCAAATTCACAATATTCATTATTCAAGTAAATTTGTAAACAAGTGCTTTTTAATCGTCAACTCTACTGCTGGTTCGGAAAGCTGAGCCAGCAAGAAACTTGGCGGTTCCTCTATTCAAAGTATAAATTCTTATCACTTTAGTAACATTTAGTCAGTCATAGCGGAATTGTATCATAGAATCTTATATCCAAACCTACAATCGTTACGTACTTTTGTAAGGAGCATTACAGGAACCGCAAGTTTATGTCGATTCCTACTTTGTCTACTATATACATTGCCAATCTTTTTATAATTATGTATATTCTTAAGTACAAAAATTAATTTGCTAAAAATATATTTTGAAGCCCATGCAAAAATAACATATAAGCAAATAAGTGATGAACCGATAGATATTAGGACTTCCGAAGTATTAGATTCCTGTACTGGAAGATGCAATTTTGGTAATCTTGAACTACCAAACTATGTGGTACAGACGCCAGACGGGATCGCCCTTGAATTTGGGCGGCACAGGAATCGTAATGGTTCATTGATAAAATGAAAGAAAAAGGTAGGTAGAAACAAAGATAGATCTCTCCCTTTTATTTCTCTCGAAAGATATAGAAACACAGAGAGTGACAGAGAGAAATCGAGACGAAGAGAAAGAGACAGAGTGAGAAAATTTTAAGGAAAGACTGTAGTGCGTTATGATTTAGGAATAAATAAATGATATAAATAAAGCCTTATTTGGTTCTCGGTATCTCTGGCTTACTTTATGGTTTTTTTTGTATCTTAGTATAAAGTTAAATTAGGACGGTAATTTTTTTCTTTGAGTATAATAATTATTAATAGACTGCCAAATGAAATCTTTTGTTGGAATAGAACTTTATATCGGAAAAAATCTCTTCTCCTGTTCTTATAATAATGCTTTTTCATAAGCAGCTTATAAAATATTCTCTGAACAAATAGCGTTGTTTCCTCGGGTATTCTAAATGGGAAAAGATTTTAATTGATAATAGATTAATAGGTTTCATATTTGTTTGGAAAATATACGAGCCATTTATTAGAGAGTCGTTATTATTAGTATTTGTCGTGATATATTACAATGTATATTGTGTTATTTATACTGTATACTAGGTAAGCTCGGTCACATTTGGCAGTGAATCGGATTCACATTAAGTAATAATGATTTTGTTTAGCTATAATCCGCGATAAAGCAAATATATAACCTGAATTTCTGAAACGATTCCAACGATTTTCATAATATTTAGTATGTAGGGGGTTTCGGTGGCGATAAATCGATTTAGCTAGGTTAGATTTGATAAAACAATGTTGTTATATATTTTTCAGGCACTGAAAAATGCAAATATATAATTAGAAAATAAAAGTTAACTTCTCTATTAATTTATAATTTGAAATCTGAATTTATAATGTCATAATATCTTAGTTGTAACCATACGGCCTCGAAGTGAAAAAATAGCCCGGATCGAGTCCCGCCTGTCAGCCCGATTATTTTTTCCTTTGTCTCAAGTTTATTTTTTATATCTACAAAAAAAATACCGATCAAAGGTCGGTCACCCAGGGTTTATTTATAATGCTAAATAAAAAGCCTAATATTCTTTTTCGTATCTGATACATGCAGGATTCGTAAAATGCATGCTTTATCGCTAACATATTTCATTACTTTTAGATAATTATTATTGGTTTTGGATTACGGATCTTCGTGAAATAACATCTAATTCTATTAATAATAATATTAAGACGATTTTACATTAAACATTAATATTTGTCATTTGTGGTTATTTCTGTTGTCAGTAAAAAACATTTGAAATATATGTTGCAGTAGAGTTGTCATATCTCTGGCACTAGAGAAATGGTCTTCCTTCAGAAGCAGAATACTAAGAGAATGCTTTTAAAATCATGGCACGGCATTTTTCAACAAAAGATGATGCATCTCGATCTATTTTGACCGTGAATACATTTTATGTATTCATAATGTAATACATAATGTCGACAAAAGAACTTTCTTTTACCTGTACGAAGGCCTAACGATATAAATTGATCCAACGTGAACGATCCATTCTCCCTTTTTGTTATTTATAGGAACGATTTACTCGTTCCACATTGTTGATTATTCGTTCCAACTCATTTATATTTCTACAGAATTGAAAATTTTTATTACGGAAAACGTTTTATTAAAAATTGAGGAATAGCAATATGAATAGAATACGAAAAATTACAAGATATTTATTTTAGGCATTTTTTAGTTTAGACATAGCTGTTTATTCAATGGGATAAATGGGAAAGTGATTTTGTTTGGCCTTTGTTATTTATAATAGATATATATTATTTATCACGCGCCTAACAAGACTCCGTGAGGAAACTTTCATATCTTCAAGAATTCCTAGGATTGTGTAACCTCCTTTTAAGAGCAGCGTTGTTTGGTTGCTTATAAACCCAATGCTTTTATCCAATAAGGATAGGAAGCCTGTTTAACATAAAAGTCTAGTAACACTATTTAATAAAAGTAACGGCCTGTTAATATTGCAAATATCTATAGTCTCTCATGATCCTCTATCCTTAGCCCTTCCATCTACTCATGTCAAACTAAATCATAATAGAGTATTAATAGGATCGTTTCTAGTGACACAAACGTAAGTTACACATATCCGAGGAATTCTCAAGAGATATACAGGTTTCCTCACGATGTTTTACTTCACCGAAATGCGTGTGATAAATTGAAAATATCAATTCGACACATAAATTTAAATAGAAACTAAATAATCAAATAAATAAATATATGGGACATTAACACACACGGTCGTCAGTCCCCAAAGTAAGTAACTTAATACTTGTGTTATGGGTGACGGACAACTGATAGATATACTACATATATAATATGTAAGTTTAAATACATACTTAAATACAAATACACACCCAGGCTCGAAGAACTAACAATTTGCTTATAGAAAATGTTGGCCCTCGGCGCGAATAGAACCCGCGACCCGCGGAGCTGAAGGCAGGGTCACTACTCACAGCGCCAACGGGCCAGTCAAACTCATTGGTGCTTGTCTGGGGTTTTAACCCATTACCCCCTCATGATAACCATACGGTTCCATAAATATGCTTTTATTCTATTTAACAAACGCGCATTAAAGACCTGGCGCCTATACTTATCTAACGTAAAACAGCAGCTTGAACATATTTAATGTTAGCAGAGTAGTGGTTTCTTGTTTTAAATTGCAGTAATTACTGTGCAACTAATTACGTCCGACGCTGCAACGTAATTAATAGTCGCTCTCTGTAGTGCTGTAAAGCGTGATAGTGTACTTTAAATGAATGTGCGGTTTGAGATATAGGGCAAAAGAACGGCGGAGCGAAAATATAGCGGACTACATATATCCGGGACTGTACCGTAGAAAGTGTATTGAAGTTTTCCTATTTTTTACTATAAAGTTAGTGCGCTCGCAATTTTACCTGTTACGAAAAGATTAGGACAATATATTTTTTTCAGAAACTATAACAGAACTACTTTGCTATAATCCGCGTGTGTTAAGCGAATGCATGCAATGCTAAGTGTATGAAGCAAGCAAAATTCATGTACCTTACACATACAGGACAAGTCACCACACGTATCCCAAGACGCCTCCACCAGAAACAATGCACACAAGCAATACACACAATCACCACCAAAATCTCTACTATTGTTTCGCCCGTAACTGAAGTATCATCAGGAGGATCGATTTTGTCGTGAAGCCTCTACGACGAAATCGTAATGATAAGTAATCGCATTACGTGTGGTCACTTATCCTGCATGTGTAAGGTACGTGAATTTTGCCTGCTTCATACACTTAGCATTGCATACATTCGCTTAACACACGCGGATTATAGCAAAGTAGTTCTGTTCTAGTTTCTGTAATATGGAATTCCGCAAAGTAACTCTTGCTTCTATAAATTATTTAAAATATTTTTTTTGCCCGTAACAAAAAGAATAAATACTATATGTTTTTTGAGGTATAGATTTACATGTAAGCAAAATGTCGTAGAAATCTGTTAAGCCCTTAGTTTGCTCACGCACAACCCAGACAAACACACAGTTTTCCTACATAATATTAGTAGAAGATCTATATACAAGATACACTAAGTAATTAAGCTTATTAATGAAATATACTATAAAAATACTTTTTTATAGGCCTTTTGTTTGAAATGTTAACAAAGAATCATCACATCCCACTATCGTACAACGTATATTGATACAGTGTCGTGATAGTTCTTAATTCTTTATAGTTTATCGATACGGGTCACACTTACGTTTAAACATGACGTTATTTTGATACACGCCAATAAAGTCACAATATTTCCATTATATGCAATTAAGGTGAGTGTTCACAATTGACAAGTATAATATTGATAGGTCGATTATTATTATAGGTTTACACTATTTTTATGTCAACGCTTCAATTTTTATTTATATCGTTGGTAATTTAGTCTAAGTTGTAGACAAATAATATGTTCTAATATAGAATGCAACTTGTTAGGTTCAATTTTAATAATTTACACATTACGAGTAAAGTTAAAAAAAAGGTAACAAAATTTCATGTCCCTACTGAACCGTCACGTTGAACAGTTCCCAATCATCTGGAGCCAATTCTGGTAGCAGCATCAGGTCATGCTCATTTTAAACATGCATTGTCATCTAGACTGGACCAGTATGACTGGCCCGTTGGCGCAGTGGGTAGTGACCCTGCCTTTAGCTCCACGGGTCGTGGGTTCGATTCCCGCCGAGAGCCAACATTTTCTATAAACAATTTGTTGGTCCTTCGAGCCTGAGTGTGCATTTGTATTTAAGTATGTATTTAAAATTATATATGTAGTATATTACCAGTTGTCTGTGTGTAAGTGTCCATATAAAAAGGTACATAACATTTCAGCTCAATCGGACACAGGGAAATGGGTCAAATTTGAGATTCCACCTTCACATACATATACGGCAAGTTAAATAAAAACTTTAAAAACACGTCAACTTTCCGAATGTGACTGGGATACCTGGGACACAAGATATATTTGTCCGAAATCGTTTTGCCTTTTCAACGAAATTTTTTAATATTTTGAGTTACCAATGATTATATAGCAATCCAAAATATGGTCGCTGATTATAAGCTTCATTGGAAAACCTAAAGTAATTCATCAAGCAACAAATAGAGTTTGAAGAATATCTGCATCACAAATAACAAATTAGAAGGTCGCTTGAACCTTGTAAGCGATATAGCTTAACAGAATGCAAATCAGACTTATGCTCGACCGGCGCATATTGTTTGAAGAAGTTAAGGACATTGAGGTCCCAAGCTGATGGAGTGATGTACCCGCTTCAGCAGACGCATTAGTAGTCGTTTTTTTTTGGTTAGACGTAATATGGTCTTAACAATTTAGCAAAGAGTAACTCTCAATGACTCTTTTAAAAGATCTGCGCCCATTTGTTAAAATAAGAAGCTTCATATAATTTGTTACTTGTTTTCAATAGAAAATTTTATCTTTCTTGATTATAAGCGATAACTTTTTTTATAACGCATTAGTCTTAAGGCCTAATCTAATAATTAATTATTCTAAAAATGGTATTTATATGATGAATACTGTTGAATGAGAAGATTGTTAACCCAACCATTAAAATATATAAATATCAAATAGCGGTATCAGTTTAATTATGTATTATATATAGTAAAACAACATACAAGCAATATAACAGAACTAACTACTTTGCTATAATCCGCACGGGTTAAGTGAATGCATGCAAAGCCAATGTGTATGAAGCAGGCAAAATCTACGCACCTTATACATGCAGGACCAGCCACCACATGCACCCCAAGGCGCAATTCACCAGCAACAACGAACACAAAAGCAGCACACACACCCACCACCACAATCTCGACGATCGTTTCGCCCCGAAACCGAAGCATCATCAGGAGCAATATAACAGAGCTAACGTTCTGTTATATTGCTTGTAATATGGAATTCCGCAAAGTAACGCCTGCTTCTATAAATCATTTAAAACAACATAAGATAATTCTCCTTAAGTGATTGTAATTAGTTAGCCGTGGATATTTACTCATAACAGTGTGTGCTTTGCGTGTTTAAAGATATGGACGTATATGGACGATGGGTTTACATACTGGTGTTTCTGTTACCGGATCAAGTCTTGGTAAGATGTAATTTACTTTATTTATATTACACGGTGATAGTTTTACAACTTTAATGTTATATATAAAATTCTCGTGTCACAATATTACTTACACACTCATCCGAAACGACTTGACCGATTTTTTTAAATTTTATATCCATATTCAGTAGGTTTGAAAATCGGCTACTATCTATTTTTCTTATCCCTAAATGATAAGGGTTTTCCACCCTTAACATTTATTATTATTTTTTTTGGTAATTTTTTTTTATATAATCATCATTCTCCTGCCCTTATCCCACTCTAAGTGGAATCGGCACAACATGTTACAAATATGTTGTCACATGATTTGGCTACGTATTTTACGACCGGCCGCCTGCCTAACGTCAACTTACCTTAGTCACCTTTTACGACACCTCGGTAAGAAATGAGGGTGGTCTATTCTATGCAGCCGGATACCAAACGGCATTTACCTTAGTCGCCTCTTACGACACCTCGGTAAAAAAGGACAGTGGTCTATTCTATTCTGCCGGATATCACACGTATTTTTTTTTATATAATGTAAACTAGAAATTCCCTAGTATAGTACTCTGTAGTTAATTTATATGGGAAAACAAAGAGTTTCCGGGCAGCTAATTGTTAATTAGCTAAGTTTAAATAGTAATATAAACTAGTTTAGATTTATTTTGTAATTGTTTTGGAAGACTGTTCATTATCAACGTTTAATTATAGATAGCAAGTATTGTAATATTGTTTTATAATTAAAATTTAAAAGCGGCGAATACGTTGTTCTTTTATGTTATAAACTGACTAATTTCTAATTTATTTCTTTTACCATAACTATATAATCTGATTCTTTTTTTTAATGTACGTCCGTTAGTGAGCGTCGCTCACCACTTCTAGGGATTTCTAAGTCGAATTATGTTGTCCTACTAAAATACATCGACTTATTTGTATTTTTTAAAATCATAATTATATATAATTTATGGTCTTTTATTATAATTAATTAAGGTAACTTCCAACTTTATTTTTCATATAAATCTGTGATTGATTGTAATGAAAATTAACGCATGATTTGTTTACCTTTAAATGATTATGCACATATATATGTGATAATTTAATTTTAAATAGTTTTTATCTATTATGCCATACTGGCTAATCAAATAAAACAATATGGCTCCCTGAAATATTTTATTTCGCTCTGTCTGCCAAGTGGATGGGACCAAAAATACTGCAAACTCATCATCAAACAGTGCGGTATTATTCACTCAACACCTTAGAATATAAAAGTAATAATAAAATATTTTGCTATAATTTGCTATAATTTGCTATAATTTGCTATAATTCTATATATATATATATATATATAGAATATCTACCAGTTGTCCGTCACCCATAACACAAGAATTATAAGTTACTTACTTTGGGAACGGACGACCGTGTGTGTAAATGCCCCATACGTTTATTTATTATTATATTTATATTTATTGAAATATCAATGTTATTTTTATAGGTATATGCTACTTTATCATACACTCTTAATGATGGGAACAATATACCAGCAATAGCATTGGGTACTAGTTTGGGACATCTATCCGATTAAGTTCTTCTTCGAAATATAATAGTTTTACTTACGGCCATTTTCAGTAATGTAATTAATTGTAAAATAATACCAAATCGGACGAAGAAAAAGAAATATAATTTTCGAAAAGTAAAAGCAACAATAGAATAAAAACGTCATGAGAGATACATTATACGAATTTTTATATTATTTTTGAAATCTAACGTGATTTTGGCCGAAAGAAATGAAAAATGACCGAATAATAGGTCATTAACGAGCATATTAACGAGCAATTATAACTTAAGAGGATATCATCACTTTATCATTTACTAAAAATACTGTAAATTGATTTGTGAAGACATCGAATAACATTTCATTTGGAATAAGATTTATGACAATATGCTCCCAAAATAGTTAAGTGAGAAATATATTTTATGACTTGTAAAACCGTGTTATACTTAATATGTATTTTCGTATGTAGGGCACACGATTGTTGTCCGTCAACCACTCTCTAGCAAAAGCGGTACAATGGGCGCTCGAAGCAGGGTATAGACATATTGATACTGCTTCTCTATACCGCACTGAAAACGATGTAGGCCTTGGTGTTCGAGGTTATATAAAGGACAATAACACTGATAGAAGAGACTTGTACATCACTACTAAGGTATGTATCGTGTCATGTAAATACGAAAGTTATTGTACTTTAATAGATGAGTCACTGTTACGTCAAAAGGATACTTATGGTAGGGTTGCCTCGCATCTGTTCTAAGTCAAAGTATTATAATACGCAAGTGGAATTATGAGTGAGTTAACTCTTATTCCAAGGATACTAATAATACCGTCGGATATAGCAGTACTTTTTAAAAGCATTCAATTTCTGATAAAAACTTCCTTTGCCTTGACTATTAATGGTCCCAGGACCAAACTTTCAATTTACAAAAATAAATCTATAGACCGACTTAGTAGATTTTAGACCACGAGATCGGTATGTACGCGGGTGGAACCGCGGGGCATTGCCTATTGTGTATAATTTTGATGGTGTACAATTATCATCATCATTCATTCATTATAATAAACGATCTAAAGCGATGTAATAACATAAATATCATTCCTTACTTAGTTATGGAATGACGCGCATGACCGAAGTGACGTCATCCCGGCATTGAGGAAATCTTTGCAAGAGTTACAGTTGGATTACGTGGATTTATATCTAATGCATTATCCAATGGCATATACAGTGAGTCTTATATCCTAATGAATGAAACGATGAAAGAAACAATCTGATTAACTTTCACTGTGTTATAATTGTTATTTTAATAAGCATTACATCACATTCCACTAGTATTCGATTCCGAAATTTCTTGCAAAAATTATATTCAATTAAAGTTTAATGCAGTTGATATTCATAACGGTTCAAATTAATGTTCTCTCAGTATCTCTATATGTATGTATTCGTATGTATATCTTAGTTAATATTCTTTGCTATAAATACACACCATATCTCTAACTCTGAGATAAGTCCGTCGGATTGTATCACTACTTTTGTCATATTTATTATTATTATATTTAGTTTTATTGTTATTAATGTGGTGTTTAATAAAAGTATGCATTCATTCATTCATTCATTCTATTCCATTTTGTATGATAGATATGGCTATGTGGATCTCCTAATATATACTTTGTCATTTCTCTTATATATTAATTAATATAATATATAGATTTCGTTACGACGATTTTCTTCATTATTAGACAAATTGCATAAATTACATTCCTGAACTGAAATGCGCATGGGCTTGTTTTGTCCTAGAATATTTATACTATCGAATTTTTTTAATTTAAAGGCTATACTTATACTATAAGTTTTTTTTAACAAATTTGGTATTCCCAACTCGTTTTCCACATCAGACCAATTTTTTTTACAAAGTTGGACAAATGGTCGAATTTATTTCAGAAAGATGGCGAAGTAAGTAATATAGACTACTTGGAGACATGGAAAGGTTTAGAAGACGCGAGAGATCAGAACCTCACAAGATCAATAGGCGTGTCAAACTTCAACTTAACACAGATGCTGCGACTCTGGGATAACTCTAGGATTAAACCAGCCGTCAATCAAATCGAGGTTAGTTCATAGAGTATATTAAAGTATGGGAGACAGATTAAAACGTATCCAGCCAAAAAAGGCAAAGGAAATGAGGCTTTTCTTTTTTTTTCTCTCTTTTCTGTTTGCGATAAGACAAAGATAAGGATAGGTTTCTCATCTTCCTTTTTCATTAATAATTGTTGTTGTTAATATACACTATTAATACTAATATACACACTATGGGTTAGTTGAGATAAAGTACTACTTTAGAACTTATGTATTTCTTACCTATATTAAAAAAGGCTATTTATTGATAAGGCTCAAATATTTTCTGATTCAAAAGGATACAATACCTAATTATAATATCTTTACGTTATCTTTATATCAACCTTAAGATGCCTATGAAAACCAATAAAATGTATTTATTAATAAAAGTCAATTCCTCGTTCTACTTTACTCTATGACTTGCTGTTTAGTTCTGGTTATTTAACACGAGATTTCAACTAAGCTATGATATTATCAGTATTTCAGTTCAGGTAATTATTTTGTCGGATTTACCTGTGCATAAGACATATCTATGTCTTATGCACAGGTAAATCCGACAATAACGCAAGAGGAATTAATTAATTGGTGTCAAGATCACGGAATAGTCGTTATGGCATACAGTCCTTTCGGAGGAATACTTGGTCGTAAAAGCGATGCACCACCACCACGTTCCGATGATCCGTTGTTGATTTCTTTGTCGAGTTAATATAATAAAACTGTGCCGCAGATATTGCTAAGATATTTGGTAAGTAAAGCTACATTATAGAACAATTAATCAAAACTTATAACTATAAGCTGTGATAGCATAGCGGTAACACCGTGCGACTCACTAGAGATCTCTCTAGAGAGATCATGGATCAAACCCCGGGCAAGCACCAATGAGTTTTTCAATTAAAACTTATGTGTCTAATTGATAATTGCAATTTATCACATCGTGAGGCAACCTGCATATCTCTAGAGAATTTCTAGGGATATGCGTAACCTACCAATCCGCATTGGAGCAGCGTGGTAGGTCTTAGCTCCAATCCTTCTCTTCAAAAAACAGAGAGAGATGGCTTTAGCCCAGCACTGGGATAGTAACAGGCTGTTACTTAATCAAAACTAATACATATTTCACTATGCAGTGAAGTAACGGCCTGTTAATACCTATAATTGGCATAAGCCAAGCAATGGGGTATTAACAGGAGGCTTATGCCTCCTCTCTCCTTTTTGGAGAGAAGTATTGCAGGTTAGACCAACCGCATTGCTCCAATGCGGATTGGTACACATATGCGGTTACACATAACGCCAGAATTCTCAACAGATATTTATATTTCCTCAGGATATTTTCCTTTACCGAAAAGCGTGTGGTAAGTGGCAAATATCAATATAAGTTTTAATGACTAAACTCATTAGTCTCTGCCCGGGGTTATAACCTGTGACTTTCACGTAAGAGTCACACGGTCCACCACTGGGCTATCGCAGCTTCCAGAGATGGCTATCATAGCTTTATGTATTCTTTGTCAAATTCTCTTTAACCGAATTGTAAGTAAATAAACATATTTACTTCATAGTTTTTAAAGTTACTATTGCCTAAATCATTATTAAAATCTTTGGTCAAGTAATAGCTTAAAGCGTTTTTGATCTTTTGAACTTACAGCCTTGAATGCGGTAAGTCGGTCAACCTTTGGCGTATGTACAAAGCCAATACTTGGAATGCCACGGGCTTACCTCAAGTATTGACGGAATAGTATGACAGACGGATTGTTTATTGAATATTTGAATAAAAGCAAATCGAATATTTCAGATTTGAGGAAGTTTTAATTCATTCATGTATTACTATGTAGTGATATTATGTGATAGTGTGAAGTTTGAAATTCAAAATAAGAACGTCGACAAATGAACTATTTCAGACTGATTGCATTGACTAAGTTACATTTTTTTTAAAGAATTGGAAAACTTAAAAAATCAATATCCACCGGCAGTGGGGCAATGTACAGCTACCGATGGTTAGGGCACCAGAGTGAGAAACTTTCTCACAATACTGCCTTCTGCGTCCGAATCTTGTTCCAACAATTAGGCGAAAGCCACTTGAGATGTTTTGAACGAGGTTCTTCGCAATTAGACCGTTAACCGAAACAATAGGAACAAGTATTGTCATTGTCATGAGCAAGATCTAATCAAAAATTAACGTGGCGGTTATCTCATGAGCTAGATATTTAGTTAATTTTTCATTTTCATTACCTTATATTATTAATATACCTTATAATTAATCATATTAAATATAGCAGTTATGAAACAGTTTTTTTGCTATAATCCGCGTTTGTTAAGAGAATCTATGTAATGCTAAGTGTATGAAGCAGGATACGTTCACATACCATACACATGCAGGACCAGTCACCAAATGTATCACATAATGCTACCACCAGCAACACTCCACACAAGCACTACACACACTCACTACGACGATCTCTACTATCGTTTCGTCCTCTAATCGAAGCATCATCAGGAGGATAGGCTCCACGACAAAATCGGAATGCAATCATAATGAAATCATTACGCGGATTACAAAAATAATTCTCAATTCCATGATACAGAAATTATTATGTACCATGGATTTCCATAAAGTAACGCCTGTTTCTATTAATCATATTATATCTCTTATATTATATCTATTCGTCTTTCTCAGTAAAATAAATAGTAATATAGGTAATTTTATTTTATTTACAGTTAGACCGCCATCTGGTAGTTATCCCACGCTCAACAAATAAGGATCGGATAAAACAGAACTTTGATATCACTGACTTTTCGCTGACATCTGTCGAAGTTGACGAGCTTTCGAAATTTAATAGTAATTACCGACTCCGAACACCGGCTAAGTGGTATACTCACCCTCATTTTCCATTTGAGAAAAAGAATCTTACCGCTGCCGAAATAAAGTATATTATCGCGCACAGTGTCGAAGATTAAAAATGCGAGAAATTTGAACAGGATTTCATATTATAAGAATATGACGGATAAAAGGATTTTTCCAATTGGAGGATTAACGACGAATATCCATTGGAAGATGATTTTTGCTGGAAAATTGATTTCTCGAAGCTGACTTATTCTATTCACTCGTATATATTAACGTTTTAATTTCACTCAATATTATATTTATACTTTTAAAGACAAATAAATATCAACAATAAGAGTATAGGTACCTAAAGTTAGGTAACAAAAAGATGAAAAAAAAAATAGATGAAAAAACTAAGATTTAAAATAGTTCTAAAACTATAAAACGTAAACAAACAGCAATTAAAGAAATTGCAATACAAATAACAGTAGGTCTACCATGAACTCTTATTGCGACTCAATTGAAGACGTAAACTAAATTGTTAGCTTTTTCATACAATGACGTCTTAAAGACACACACTTTAAGTCGTTACCGAATGATCGTTCGGAATGCGTCCCAAAAACATTTGAGTAAAAGAGACAGAATTATCTGTAATTCATATAACGTTTTCCTTTTCAAACACAACGAACCCAATGTAATCTACACTTCATGGTACGAAATGAAAGCGGTTGAGTTTAGGTACTGACTTTGAATTGAATCGTTTTCTAAAAGTTCATGGTAGGCCTACAGATCTGCTCATTTTTACAGATACTTTTTACTTTTACATAAAGTACTTTTACTATTATTAAACACTCAATCCTAAAATAATTTCAAGTAAATCATAAAGAATTTTTTATTTTCATTATATGATTTGATATATACGGACGGATTTGTAATGGCTCTTAAGAAACGTAGATGAAATTGCGCTCTAATAATCTACGTATGCCTATTTAAGATACATTGATCTCGTGAGACATGACTAGCTCGTTAGAATGTTGTCCTCTACGATAAGCTACGTGTATCCTAGCGAGGCTACCTCCAAATATATGTTCCTAATGCCAGATATTTAACAGTCCAAATGAGCATCCACTCGAGGCCAGGTGATAATCGCTGGATGCATCGCAGTTGGAGCGCAAAACGACTTGTGAAAACAATTTCCCAGTAACTTTATCAGCGGTGAAGCAAGCAAGTATATGTGGACGCCGTCAAATAGTGCCACCTAGTAACTCTTATAAATATCAAATTGTAACATTTGGTTCAATACTGGCTTCATATTTTAAAACAATACTTTATATTTCCTTGGTTTCTATAATAAATAACTGAACGTTATTATGACGCATTTCCGTCCGCTTTTTAAGTCTTATATTAAATAAAATATTTAAATATTATGGGATATATTGTGTAATAAAAGAAATAGTGTTTAGATTGAAAAAGTATTCAAATTTTTAGACATGTTTCTAACTTTTCAATTTTTCCTTGAAGTTGCAAGGTTTCACTATCATAAACATATTGCCTATGTTGTAATTTAAGATCCATTGATTTTATTTTATTAATTAAATTCATTTCCTACTTATTCCTAACCGTTGAATGCAGTGCTTGGATTTAATATTTTTTCTAGTTTTTTAAATAAATTTATTAATTGATTTATAGAAGCAGGCGTTACTTTGCGGAATTCCATATTACAAGCAACATAACAGAACTAACTACTTTGCTATAATCCGCACGGGTTAAGTGAATGCATGCAAAGCCAATGTGTATGAAGCAGGCAAAATCTACGCTCTTATACATGCAGGACCAGCCACCACATGCACCCCAAGGCGCAATTCACCAGCAACAACGCACACAAAAGCAGCACACACACCCACCACCACAATCTCGACGATCGTTTCGCCCCGAAACCGAAGCATCATCAGGAGGATAGGCTCCACGACAAAAATCGTACTGCCGCAGTACGGCTTAACCCGTGCGGATTATAGCAAAGTAGTTAGTTCTGTTATATTGCTTGAAATTTATTAATCTTAATATATTTTATAATAAATTTATTACTTAAAAAAATTTATGACTACTGAAGTGTACGGTGTTCAGTGAGTCATCCTCTGAAGTCAAATCAATAATTTGTGGGTTCCTTTCTGAACCACAAACAGAACCACATTCAACAAGTTCATTGAAAAGGCTCTGTGTCAAATTAATCTCCTGAGATAATTATATTAATAATTTACATCTGTTAATTATTTTTATTACGAAAGTGGTAATTAAATCGATTGTAAATAGCATGAATTAGAAAAGGTACCGCTGGTTGCTAAGTGACAATTATTATTAAGCAAATTCGGACTGTGAATAAAATTAAACTAATTTACATTGAATTTCTTGTGGTTTTGATTGAATTGTGTGAAGAAATTATGGACGCCGATAGGCCGCCCAGCTACGCGCCGAGATATACTATCAGCATGAGCTTAGAGCAAACGGCTACTCGCTATGCGTGCCAGCATGAGCTCGAAGCATTCAGGTACGGTATAAGCACGAGAATAACACGAGACTCTTGCAATTATAACTTACAGTAAGAAGGTTGGAAAATCTACCTGTATGAACTTTTCGTTCTTTCCGGTACCCATCAAGTTAGCGTAGAAGCTGACGACGTCGTTTTTTAAGAACCGTGTTAAACAGTGTGTAAAAGCACGTGACTGTTCGTGAGGTTTTGCGGGTTCAATTAATTTATATTTACAACTAGTGGTGAACACAACTTCATCGTGACAACTCTAGCTTTTAAATACTCTCAATAAATAAATTCATAGCCAGACTTTAGCCAGGAAAAAGAAGCTTTATGATCTTCTACCGCGAAAGTAATACACGTATATAAAATAAAGTTTTCAGGTTGCCTTTTCCTATCCTCTAAGGGTTTCTCAAGTCATGTTGCCTTTTTAATCTTCTTAGCATTATGTAATTGAATTCTTTCTATCACGAGTATAAAGGAAATGCCTCTTTTATCTCAGCTTTAAGGCTTACGGATGAACTAATTAGTTCCGACAAGCTTTGTACTTATTTTCTAGGAAAATATCGGATGACTTTAACGGGCAGAGTTTTTATATCTTATTGTATGCTACTATTCTTAGATCGCGCTCTTTCCTGATTCATAAAAAAATATATTTAAAGATTGATTTGGATTTATGGTCTTGATCGAAAAATCCAAATCTTAATCTTGGTTAATAGTCTTTGGCTAAAACTAAGAATAAATAATGTACAATGGACTCCATTGTAAATATTTGTTTCAGTAAAAAAACTAGTAAAGTTTATTAAATATTTTTTTTGGCATTGTCTTTACATTTTGATTTGTAAAAGTTTTCTCCGTGGATGTATTAAAGATGCAAAAGAAAGGTGAAGGAAGAAAACATAGAGGTTTAAAATGTTAAATACGCAACGATTAGTAGATGGTTTCATGAATTTACCCACTTGGGAGTTCCACAATCTATCTTCTATATATAACCAAAAGTATGTATGTATGTTCCTTATTTCCTTATAGACTCAGAAGCGGCTGGACCGATTTAAATAAAATTTTTAGAAAACCTTTATATTAAACCATGCAATCTTTGGTGGCGAACAGAACATTTTTTTAACTGTTAATGACAGTTTTGTTTCGAGGGGAAATCGAAACCACACGAAGACACAACAACGCGTGGCCGGACTGCTATAGTGTCATAAAAAATTGTGTTGAGTGAATTCAACAATAATCCAAAGGAAGAAGAAATTAAAAAATTTAAAGCACTTTCTAAATGCTATCCAATTTCGATGCTATTATTACGTATTTACGTAAATATTTCATAGTCAATCCGCTGGGGATTGTATTAATTAGGTCTTCAGTTGTTAAAACTTTAGTTATTACAAGGTCAGAGTTTTTATAAATTAACAAAATATCGCTCAAGATAAGGCTCATAACAAGTTGGCTAAATTGGTAAGTCTATTATGTGTTGAGATTTTATCATTATAATTAATTTTAAAGGTGTATAAAAATATTGGGAAGCATTTTTAATAATACATATTCTTATGTTTACTTCATATTTAT
The DNA here is from genome assembly GCA_947086505.1 of Morpho deidamia. Classification (NCBI taxonomy): domain Eukaryota; kingdom Metazoa; phylum Arthropoda; class Insecta; order Lepidoptera; family Nymphalidae; genus Morpho; species Morpho deidamia. Next base: position 6,680,431 of record CAMTZC010000007.1, on the reverse strand, counting down.
TGTACATAAAATTTTACACCATAAATCTTTTGCAATTAAAACTTGAGCCACCTTTATTTGGTATGTCGTTTTAAATGAACAAACAGAAGCCTGACAATGTTACTGGCATTTTAAGGTTGCTCTTTTCATAAACCGTAATAAAATGTTGTTATCTTTATCACATATAACTAAAATGTTGTTAGATACGGATCTACCCAAGCAAAATTATAAAACTAACTCTATTTGCCTAAACGGAGACAAACAACAAAAACACTACCTATTATTCCTCTGCCTTTATCCCACTCTAAGTGGGGTCGGCGTACATGTTTTAAACATGTTGTAACATGATATGGCTAGTTATTTTAGGACCGGACGCCTGCTTGACGTCATCTTACGTCAGTCGCCTTGTAAGAAATGAGGTTGGTCTGTTGGATTCAACCGGATACCACACGGCGGGTCAACTTACCTTAGTCGCCTTTTACGACACCCCGGAAAGAAATGAAGGTGGTCTATTCCGTTCAGACAGATACCACACGGCGGGTCAACTTACCTTAATCACCTTTCACAAATCCTCGGTGGTCTATTCTACTCAGCAGGATACCACACGGCGGAACAATATAAACATAACGATGTAGAATTGTTACATAACAGGTAAAATAAATAATAAACCCAGGGTCAATTTACCTTTTACAAACGATCATTTTCTACATGTACAGAATTGTACGTTTATTTTCTCAAGTATTTAATTTTCAGTCCGTTCCAGTTGTAAATATTTCTTTATTAAATCATAATATAATGAAGCGCTCTCAGCTGAGTATTTCACATGGATGAACACGCCGTTTTTATATTAAATCACGCTAACAACAGAACCATCATTACTTATACTTGTAGACATTAATTATTATAATTATGATACCACTGTCATAGTGGTGCAAATTTTAGGTTCAAAATACGACTAGGTAATTTTATGAATTTGTCCTATAAATTAGATGTAGGTTTCGAATTGATTCGGGCGTAGTATGCTTGCTGTAAAGAAACGGCCTCTTACTATCCCAACGCTGGGCATAGGCCTCCTCTTTCCATTTTTGGAGGGAAGATTTGGAGCTGCGAGTAAGACTTACTGTTGACTACGACGCTGCTCCTGTGCCGATAAAGCTATTTTTCGCGGATTATAGCAAAATAATATTTTCATTACTTTTGTGACAAGGATATTGTTACGAACATGCGAAAAAGAGTTCGTAATGTCATAGATAGTTTATTTAAAGATGTTATAATAAAAATTGATAAAAATATATAGGGTAACTCAATACATATGTCTATGTTATAGTTTTATGTGACTGTGTAAAATTTATACTTGCTTATTATAAAACCAAGAAACAAAAAATTAACAGAACTATAATTTAGCCTGGAGAAGTTACCATTCTAACATTTAACAATTTTTAGGTACCTTTGCATTCTTACTGGATATATACTGATCTATAAGGATTAAAGAATCGATTAAAATCTTCTATTGGTAGATGCTTTCTAAATATTGTCCGCATTCTTTAATTAATGGTTACAAAGTTTTTTTATTGGTAATATAGATTAAAACCTCTTTGTAATAGTATTAAAATTAAAATGGTTATCACAAAATTACTTTACATAAACATCCTGTGACATTAGACCGGTGATTGAAGGATAGCAAAAAGAAGTACCACAAGGTAATATGACGAAAAATACGTGTCACTTACTCTAGAAATAATAAAATTAGAATTGTATGAAACTAAATATATAATATAACATATCGTAACATATTTCAAATGCACACAATATCGATAGCAATACTGACTTTCCGTGTGACTGGTTCACAAATGCATAGCCATCGGGCAAAGCACTCTCTAGCAAATACCTGTCCACCTGTCTCAGATTTTACAAATGCCTCTCTTTCGATTTGGCGTGCTTTACATTCAGTGCTTGGGTCGTTCCTTTCTAGAATTTGCACATATTTGTTAGGTATTTGAAATGTTGTATAAAATATTGACCTTGTATAATAAAATAGAATAATGTAATATTATTTATCTACTCTGATACTATAATACAAAGATTATAAAACTGAAAACAAAATTCTTATGACAAAAATTACGTACAGAACAAAAATAAAAAATTAAAAAAGTTTCATTACGATACAGGTCTTGTATGGACACCTGTATCATAATGTAACTTTTTAATCATAACGATACACCTTAAAAAAAAGGTTTCAATGAATGGGTCCGCGGCGACGCAACACGCATGCGCAATCGATGTTTGCGCCTTGGCGCCAATATATGACATTTAAAAAATCTCTTCAATATTAAACGAAGTTTAGTTTTGTTTGTAAAAAAATAAGTTTTTGTGTAAAAACATGTCTGCGAGCGGGGATAGTGGTAATTGTACACCACCAGATATTCTGAAAGCTGCGTCAAACACGACCGTGAACCTGTTGCCGACGAAATCTAGGAGCAACTATATTAAATGTTACCACGAGTTCATGGAATGGAAACGTACAATTTACGTATTATAGTATGAGAGTAGATAAAGTAGTGTATGATACTGCACATAACTTGGTCTTATAACACTCGTGTGACACTAACCCTTATTATGCAACAGTATCATAAACTACTATTATAAGAAAGATATAATAGTCCTGCAAGGAATATAGAGAGGTTATAAGTTGTATATCAATATGCAAAGCAACTTTATATACTTTTAATTAAAGAACTGCGCAAATCATATGTGAGACTAGTAATAATGAAAGTTCATAGAGAAAAAAAACAAATAAAATTACTTAGTATCATCATTCTCCGGCCCTTATCCCACTGTAAGTGGGGTCGGCACAACATGTTACCAACATGTTGTCACGTGATTTGGCTACATATTTTACGACCGGCTGCCTGCCTGACGTCAACTTACCTTAGTCGCCTTTTGCAACACCTCGGTAAGAAATGAGGGTGGTCTATTCTATGCAGCCGGATACCACACGGCACATACCGTAGTCGCCTCTTACGACACCTTAGTAAGAAAGGAGGGTGGTCTATTCTATTCTGCCGGATACCACACGGCGTAAATCACTTAGTATGTGTATAAATAAATTTGGCAAATGCGTATAGTAGCGACCTTTATCAACAAGGGGGTGCTAATGTAAAAATCTTCGCTATGATTACAATGCACGGTTTCATTAATAATTAATAATCGTACTTTACTCAGGCGGTAGGAAAATATTAAGGCCATATCGGCAAATCGGTTGTCAGGGACCTATTAGTTTTCTAGCACTAGCAAGCACTAAAAGATAGTAAAGCTCTTCATAGAATACTATGAAGAGCTTTTTCTTGTAAAAAGAACTTGGTAAGAAACGAGTATTAGTCGGTAAGTAGTAATCGTCATTACCTATTCAGGCATTTCCCCAATCTATTAGTATAACAAATATTAGAAATAATTCGTGTGATTTTGTATTTTTTATATGGACTTTATCTATTATTTACGAAGAATTTTGAGCAAAAATTTCTAGAATTTTTATTAGTTAAAGTAAAGTAAAATTCCTGTGTCTTTTAAAAAGACAGTCCGCCGCCTCTCGCTCCTCCTTAAACTGAAAAAACTATTGTGTTTGTACTTCAAAGACCGAGTCAAACGCACGTCCTTAGAGCTTTGTCATTCAAATTTCTGTCTAGGAACAACGTGCATACTTACAGGTACATTCCCTTATATCGTGTACTGAATTGTAAACCTCTATTGAGGTAATAAGTGTTCGTTACTTTACCTAATTAATATTTCGATTTTAAATATCTTTTATAGAAATAATTAATTGTTCAATATGCGTAGTTTAAATAGTTCTAGTGTTGATCCATTATATGGATTCTAGTGTATTGTAACTTTGCTGCGCATAAGCTTCCTCTCTCTGTTTTGTGGAGAGAAGGGTTGGAGCTAAAATCTACCACGCAGCTCCAATGCGGATTGGTAGGTTACACACATGACTAGAATTCTCTAGAGATATGAATGTTTCCTCACGATGTTTTTCTTCACCGAAAAGCGTGTGATAAATTGCAATTATCAATTAGACACATAAGTTTTAATAGAAAAACTCATTGGTGCCTGCCCGGGGTTTGAACCCATGATTATCTCTAGGGGGGTCACACGGTGTCACCGCTGGGCTATCACAGCTTAAGCTTAGCCCAGTAGTGGAAAGGTAACTCTATTGGATGTAAAATAAAGTAGACTGCGCTGATGCAGATGCATGGCGAAATATCTACAGTACTTTATCGTTCTATTTCAGTTTTCAATATACAGACAGAAGGTCCGTTGGCAAAGGTAACAGTGACTATTCCTAGCAGTAAGGCTCCTAGAGTTACGGGTTCGATTCCCGACGAGGGCTAAAATTTTCTAAAAATTAACAATTTGTTAGTTATTTTAGTCTGGGTTTATTTATGTATTCAAGTATTTAAAAGCATTGTTGAGAAGTGAAAACCGTAGTAAGAAATGGTAAACATCCAGCATGACTAACCCTTAAGAATTCAATCATATATCAAACAATTAATATAAATATTATTATAATTTTATTGATAAGAAATAGTCGACAATAAGTGTAGTGAACCGAATTATTCATAAAAGGTAAATGTTAATTCGAGAGAGTGGTAATTTATATTTATGTAAGTGCAGTGAAGTATGATATCGCTAATTGTTTACTCTTGGACGCTTAATTTCTGCGTGGCACCGTGAAACGGGTGAATTTCCAGATGAGAAATTTAAAATAATAACTTCAACTTTGATCGGATAAACTGTTATGATAATATCAATAAATTCCACCATTTAATACTGAGTAATATCTTGTTTTCATTTTATTTTAATTTGCATTCAAACAAGTACCTTAATAATACCTAAACAAAAAATAGATTGTAATTTCCGATAGAATTAAAAACAAAAACTTCTACTATATAATATATGGGAAAAAACTCTTTACTTATAAAACATAGAGAAATCATAAGTTTAAAAAATATGTGGGAATTAAACGCCATATGTGAATATCGTATTTAATACATAACAAAATAATCATTCAGTTAACTTTTACGATTGTATAAAACTGTCTTAGTTTTTTCCTTATATAAATAACACCATCATTTTTTTCCGAACTTACTAAACTGAACCGTAAAGGCTAACAGTATATACTGTTAGCCTTTACGGTTTTTACAGCGTTGCCGGATAGATGAGCGCAGAAGTATCGTTGAGGTTGCGGCATGCATATAAAAGAGCGCAGAAGCTCTACTTGCGTCGGGAACATCGTACTAAGGATGCCTCCTGTGAGGCAGGACCATGGCTTAGAGTTACGCGTAGTGGAGAGCTGGTTTTAAGTCAGCACGCCGTCAGAAGCGTGGCTAGAAGCCATGGCTGACTGTCGTCAGTAACCATGACAACCGGTCCCAGTGACGACCTCGTCTTCGCCAGGGAAGACGCTGTGTGCGTGTATAATATGTGTCTGTGTTTGCAAACTGTTACAACACTATTCAACATGGGCATATATTGCTTATTTTTTCCCAATTGAGGTCAATATAAAGTTTCTATCAGCAATATAAGCCTATAAAATCAATACATTTTCAAAATTCGTACAGTTCTTGTGATCTAATCGACTTGTTGCCCAGCTACGGACCCGGTTCCTGCCTGCCGGCTGGCTTCAGCAATAGACTAGTGACCATATACTCCGGCTCCAACCCGTTACAAGGGTTTCGCGCAAGAGAAGTCCAAGTACCAGTAGTGTTTAGATGAAATATAAAGTAATATTTTATAAAATTACAAAATTAAAAGTTAATAAGTTCAGTTTGTGTTTTTCTTTATATATAAACCAAACTGGACGGTCTAACAGAACGTTATTTGAACGTCGCGGTCGCAGAGATCTTGGGCGTCTATATTTCGACCGAGTCGAGATCTAGGATCCCTACATGGATTAATAAAAATATTGTTAAAACTGTTTAATATTAACTGCTCCACGCTCAATATAAGACGTTTCCAATACTCGAACCCCTTTTGATTACATCGCTTTGTTTTTGTAACGTGTTCAAAGGATTTCTTTGAACATGGCTTCAAAGAATTTCTGCATATAAGCTTTTAATATTCATAATATAGGGGAAAGAAAATTATACGTTAGAATTATGTATATATAATATATGCGTAGATTAAAATAAAATTAGGTTTCTTTTCTAAATATCTTCATTTTTTGCTTCTTAACCTTTAACTTTCAACCTTCGCTGTCAGACGTAGATATCTTCAAAGGAACTCCAAGAATTTTATTAAATTTTGTAGGTTGTTCATGCTGTAGATTCAAAAACCATTAAATTGCAAATTAATATCAATTCACGAATACAAAAGTATTGTTTTTCTTTATTTCACGTCCGAACGGAGCAACATATAATTTTGTTTATATATAGCTGGCCTTTTTTGTCTTTTACTTTTTATTTGGAACCCACGTAGACGAATTAGTGAGTAAAGTTAGTATGGATGTAGCTGTAGCTAACTGTATGTTTTGAAAATATTATTTTTTTGCTAAAAGCGAAGATTCACCTACAAATGTTCGTAATCTGTCTAATTCTGTCCCATTTTTTCATTGTACAAAAGCTCTGTAGCTTTTGTTCAAACAGCGATATTATTTTAGCGAAATAATGGAACATATACTCTGAAACAAGATCGTAATCCCGTGATTTTAGGGTTTCCAAATCAGTTATATAGCCTCCGCTTTTCGTAGTATAACATACTAGTTTTATGCATGGTATATGCATTTCTTTGCGCCCGTAGTGTATTGTCTAAACAGTTTTGACAACTGACCCTAGAATACATAACAAATAGAAGAGCTATGTCGATTGTATTAAGCTCAGAACGTGTTCCGATAACTGTGACCGTACAAAATACAGTGGGTAATTGCGGTAACAAGATTTGAATAGGTGATTTCGGACAATAGTACCCAGATTGCATGGAAATTGAACTTTAAGTGCTACCGTTAGAATCTGAGAAACAGTTAGATGGTTATAGTAATAGTAAGAACTAATACTAATTGCGGTTCATATACAGTTCGCCAAAATTTTTGGGCTTTCCATGTCTTGGATGAAATCTTCTGAGGATACTTCAATATTGGTCAGAGTTTCTAAGTGAATTTGTGTTATTTTTATGTTCTGTAACGTGGTAGATTGTCATGAATATTATTAAATATTCCGTGCATGTATAAAAGCAGAAAAAGTCAGTGCATAATCTACATCGTTTAGCTGTGATAGCCCTGCAGTTTCGAGGGGGTCACGAGTTCAAACCCCGGGCAGGCACCAATGGGTTTTTCTATTAAAACTCTGTCTAATTGATAATTGCAGTTTGCACACTCTTTTAGATGAAGGAAAACATCTTTAAGAAACCTGTATTCTCTAGAGAATTCTGGGGATATGTGTAACCTACCAATCCCCATTGCAGCAGCGTGGTTATTTCTAGCTCTAACTCTATCATCTAAGTATATTAGGCTCTCTGTATTAGCCTGTTTTTTAAAAGTATTTTTTAACTGATGTAATATCAATGTTAAAATTGATTGGAATACTACAATGTCATATAAATATATAGATTTCCGATTATACGTATAGAAAATCTACAAATTTGAAAACATTTGAAGAAAATTACCCTTGCTTAATAAATAATGGTAGTTAGGTAGTTTTTATTATTATTTTTTGGCTACCGCAGTAGAGTTGAAGCTTGTTCAAATTCAAATTCAAAATATTCTTTACTTAAGTAAACTTGTAAACAAGTGCTTTTGAATCGTCAACATCTACTGCTGGTTCGGAAAGCTGAGGAGAACCAGCAAGAAACTCGGCGGTTGCTCTTTTGAAACAATAATTCGTATCACTAGTTACATATGCTTATTATTGTCTTGTACAGGGTAGAACAGTAGCTATATCCACGCATTCTTATTGTCTAAGTAATCCTCAATAGTATAGTCGGCTTTCTGTATTAGCCTTTTTTAACAATGTTTTAAAACTGCTCTAATGGTAAAGTTAAAATAGATTGCAAAATTTTAATATACAATCTTATACCCAAACCCACAAACGACTTATGAACTTTAGCAGGGCTTAAAGCAGGAACATCGGAATGAGGTTCATCGGGGGGAGATTCAGTGGCGGTAGAAGTGGGCTAGCGGAGGGCAGATAAAAAGGATGTGAGAATCCGACATACGAGCCCGACGAGGACGAGTTGTGGGACCAAAAAGGGGTTTTTCCTGATTAAAAAACCAAATTCCAATTGTTTCCACTAATCATTTTACTCGTAGAAAATGTTCTCCAAAGAAAGTTTATGACCTTTTTGTATTACGTATTGTGTTATTTAACGAGGAATTATGAAGGTTCTAAGGTTTAATGACAGTCCGCTAGGCGTGTCTCCTAGAGATATTTTCATTCGGGAAAGGATAATCGCCATTACCGCTAAGCGGCTTTGTAACACGGAGTCATAATGCAAACATTAATATTAATGAAATTATAATTTATATTATAAAGTTAGCAAATACTGTCATTAGGTAATGTGGCGATAAGCATATCAAAAATTGCGGTAGACCTACATCAAATGGAATAATTTCATGCTGAAATAACATAATATAGTTTTACTAATATCTGATATTTGTTATGACGTAAATGCCAATGCAAATTTATTCAATTATAATTTAGCATACATCGTTATAGCAATCTGATGCAACATATCTTAAATTCAATTTTTCAATTCAAATTTGTCAAACAAGTTTTAGCTTATATTAAAAGCCTTAAGCCTCGATTTCCTATACGTGTATAATATCATATTCGATGAATATCGGCTTCTTCGATGTCAACTTAGATGTTGAAATATTCCCAATTACATGGTCTTCATAAAGACAAAACTGATTTTACAAAAGTAATAATAAATTTTTTTTGTTATAATCCGATATACAGTAAATAGAAAATATATATAGTGTTAAATGTATAGTGAACTATCCGTATTTTCATATCTCATATCTCTAGAGAATTCCGGAGATATGTGTAATCTATCAATCCGCATTGGAGCAACGTAGTAGGTCTTAGCTCCAACCATTCTCCAGAAACGGAGAGAGGATGCCTATTCCCATCAGTGGGATTGTAACAGGCCGCTACTTTACTTTACTTTTGCATCATTTATATAATACTTAAATAAACAATATTTGGCAATGTTATTTTTAACAACCAAGAGATATACAATAAAAGAATATCAAAGCTGCAATCAAATACCCGAAAGTCTTCCACATATATTTACAAGAAAATTTGCTTTTGAATCGCAATTTTCCATCCAGTTTCACTTCAATCAGCGCTTTCGTATGTGATGTACGTACATATTTCCCGGCTTAGTTACCCGTAAAATATTCTTTGTGTTTGTGTATTTCAAATTGTGCAAGCAATAGAAAATTGAGCAACGATCGAGAATCTTTTTTATGTAGACCCTGTATACTTGTCTGCTTTGTTGGGTAAGCATTTTCATAGCAGTAAAGGGACTTCGCATTATTTTAAACCGCATGAATGATTTCGGAATATTGCATAACTCAACCATTTTGTGAGTCAACATTAGAAAGGAGCTAGATTCAAAGCTATATTCACTTAAATTAAGTCATTAAAAAGTTATTTAAAGGCGATGTGCTAGATATAATGTACGATTCCGAATCAATGTTAAGAATATCCATTTTAAAACTTTTCTCAGAAACGAAGACCATATAATCAATTTGTCTTATTGTTAGTAACTTTTGCTATTTGTATGCTACATAACGTCTTAACTCTGATAAGTGTGTACTAACTCATTATTTAATTACTATGCTAATTGTTTACTATTGTTATAAATGTTGTTGCCATCTTTGATTAATATAGCATTTAGTTTAATTTTTATTATTGTATCATATATAATCTGACACGTATTTAATGTATATATTGTTGATGGCCTAATAAAAAAAATCAGTGTCGTTCTCTTTTTTAGAATAAATATTATATAAATACTCAAAATTTATAGTAAGACATGGGTTGTTATTTAAATTGGTTATTGCCAGCGAAAACACAGTTTTTGCCATAATGAATATTTTTTAAAAATATATGGGACTCACAAACACGGTCTTCAGCCCTTAAAGAAAGTTACTTAAAACTTGTGTTATGGGTGACAGACAACTGGTAGTTATATACATAGTAAGGTAAAGTAGCGGCCTGTTACAATCCCACTGCTGGGAATAGGCCTCCTCTCTCCGTTTCTGGAGAGAAGGGTTGGAGCTAAGACCTACCGCGCTGCTCCAATGAGGATTGGTAGGTTACACATATCTCCAGAAATCTCTAAAGAAATGCAGGTTTCCTTACGATGTTTTCCTTCACCGACACATAAGTTTTAATAGAAAAGCTTACTGGTGCCCGCCCGGGGCTTGAACTTGTGACATCTCGAAAGAGTCGCACAGTCTCACCGCTCGGCTATCACAGTTCTAATTATATACATATATGATTTTAAATACATACTTAAAAACAAATTATCACCCAGGTTCGAAGAATCCACAAATTGTTTATAGAAAATGTTCGCCCTCGGCGGGAATCGAACTCGTGACCCTCAGAGCTGAAGACAGGGTCAATGCCAACTCCGCCAACGGGCCAGTCGGTATTGCTAATTTAAATAAAATGATTTACTATATGATGAAATTTGGAAATACCAAAAAAGAAATAATAAACTGACGTTAGTCGCTCGTGCAAAAGTGTCGGCGTACAAAACGTAAATGGCGATATACTCGTATTTTCGCTTGCATTTAAGAAATTGCACGTTCAACTTTGATCCACTAAAAGCCTTCTGCATGTATTAAAACGGAGAGCTTATTCATCTGCAGTGGAAATACTTAAATAACTTAGAGCGTTGAGTAGGTTTTGGTGTCGTATAAGTTCTTTAAAGACATACCTCCTTTGAATTTAAATAAATGTTTATTTTGTGTATACTTGTGTATATGTTTCATTGCAGTTCATGGTGTTTATTATGTTATTGAAGAAAATAATGCTTGAAAGCTTATGGTTAGAATTTATAATTCATATGATAGAATTAGGTGTTACTTTATGGATATCCATAATACGAAAGTAATTAAAATATTATATTATTTTGATAATTTTAAGGATAGTGGAGTCTGTGTCCTGATGGTCCTTAGGTTACGTAACGATTTTATATACAATTTATTTTGTATACAATTTTGCAGTGCATGTGTATTGTTTATTATCGGTGGTAGGTAGTGCTTGAGTTCTTACGACTTCTGAATGTATCAGGTATGAGAATGGATGGAATACTCTACATTTAGCAATATATAATTATATTTTCTTTTATCGCGGATTATAGCAAAATAATATTTTTGCTTATGTTTTGTTAGAATATATGAGTAATATTAGGATTTCCGGGCTAGTTCACTAGAGCAGGCTTGGGTTTTTGTTAAAAAAAAAAAGAATTTTTAGTTTAGATTTTATCTTTCTTAAATTAAAGAGCAGTCTAAGATTTTACCTTCAACGTAAATTGATGAAGAAACTTTTCAATTAACTTAGGTGATAGTTAATTTATTAATACCGGCTATACTCACGCCCAGTTCAGTTCCCGCCGCGATAACGTCGTGTAAAGAGCTCATGAATATGTGACCCTGGTTCGAAACTAGCCGGGCTAATCCGATAAAATTAGACGTGAGTATAGCCGGTATCTATATATTAACTATGAATACTACTCACGATGGCTTAAATTTAAAAAAAACTTAGGTGATTTCGAAACTTCTTATATACGACTCAAATATAAAAATATCAAATATTAAATATAAAATATACTTATAAATTCTCTATACTTATTTTTGTTAGTAATTAATGATGTTTAAAGTAGTAATATAGAGAGAATATACCGAATAACATTCTGCCTCTCTAAATATCAAAACGTACGTGGAGGATCAACGTTTTATTATATTACATTACATGGTCTTCATTGAAGCCGTATTCGCCGTTGGTTCGTTCCCAGCCGCAGACTGTGGTTTTGCTTTCGGATTACCATTTCATTCATTTACCCGATGCGGGTTGGATTAAATTATTTTATTACACTGCGGTAAAAGAGAGAATCTTCTCCCGGTCTGACTCTCTAATTAATCAAACTGTCAATTATCACATCACCTACTACTCGCTGAAAATCGATACATTTATATATGTTTATAATTTTATAGCGAACAAGCTATCGTCATCCTCCTGCCATTATACTACACTAAGTGGAGTCGGCACAACATGTTACAAATATGTTATCACATGATTTGCCTACGTATTTTACCGCCGCCTGCCTGACGTCAACTTACCTAAGTCGTATTTTACGACCCCTCGGTAAGAAAGAGGGTGGTCTATTCTACTTAACCGGACACTAAACGGTGGGTCAACTTACCTTAGTCGCCTTTTACGACACCTCGGTAAGAAAGATGGTGGTCTATTCTATTTAACCGGAAACCACACGGTGGTTCAACTTGTCTTAGTCGTCTTTTACGGCACCTTGGTGAAAAAAGAGGGTGGTCTTATCTATCACCTATCAATATAGTCGAATACCTCACGGCATTTATAAAAAACAAGCTGTATAAAGGAGTATGTTAGTGTTAACTTAGTTTTAAATTACCCTTAAATTTGGACTGCTTTTTCCGTTCCTGATAAGGCTTAACTGAACTATATTTTATCAATATTGCTTCAGCGGATTAGACGTTAAAGCGTAATAGATATACACATAAGCAGACAACGAGACTTTTGTATTTATAATATTATATGGTTTTGATTACGCTATCATTGATGCTATTGGTGTAGCGATTACCGTCTCGCTCGATATGCTTACTGATTATTGACAAAACGAAAATGTATATGGCTAACTGATTTCCAGAAAAGTAATGTGATCCGTTTTTAGCAGTTAACGTGCATTGGTTAAAACAAATAAGTAAGATGTATCACATGGATCTCTTAAAGATATCTTATATATTAAATTCTGGCGTCACGATTTTGATGAAATTTTATATGCATATTTAGTAGGTCTGAGAATCGGCTACTATCTATTTTACATACCTAAGTGATAAGGATTGTCCTTCCCTAACATTTTTTTTTCTGTATAATGCACACTAGAAATTCCCTAGTCATACTCGTAATTTATATGGCAAAAAAATTGTCTCTATATAGATTCCTCGTAGACTCATTTCATTGTCAAGGTTGTATATACATAGTTATAAATAAAACAGCTTAATAAAACTTATTATTCCGTGTTAAAAAGTCCATAAAGAGGCGTTACACTCGTTTTTACATAATTAAAATATTTTGAATCCTTCGAAGTATGAAACGACTACAAAGAAATTAAATCTTACTTTCATCTCATAACCAAGTAGGTAGATCAAAGCTCAAATTCTTTGCCATAAAAAGTGCTTTTATAAAACATGCTTTTATTAGATAATCAAATTACCCATCTAATTAAACGGCTTTCATTTTCAAAAGCAGTTCAAAGATTCAAAACAAAAATGTTTACGGACCGTTTCTGAAAACTCTTTGAAACTTTAGATCCCTTATATAAGATAAAACAGCACCGTAATTAGGCGTGTCGTCATACGCTTTCACAAAATTCAGTGCAGTTTTTGTAAACACTCGTAATTTTATCTGTTGGTATTCGATTAGATTTTTGTTCTTTTCTAACCTGGTCATTGATGTTAGAAAATAGATATAGCCAACAAAGATTACAGTGTACATCATGAAAATAGCCAGTCAGTAAGCGATATTTGTGTTTCTCACCTTCCCTCTCTTATCATTTTTTGGACACTCGCAGGCCAGTCCTATGGCTCCCTTACTCTATGTATAATAACTCTATGCTCGGTACGACTTTACAACGATTGTCATTCTTCTAGGTCTTTTTTGTCTTGCTTTGACAAAGAAGAGAAGTTTTGTACTCTAAAGTCGTTAGTTAGACATGTGTCTTGTCTTAATGTTGATTGTGCAATTCCTTGCCTACTTTAAATTTCCTACATATATTTGCAAATAGAGAGCGCATTTGGCGAGCGAAAACGGTAGACAATTTTGCATAGGTTACTAGCGAACAGCGTATTATACAACTGGTGATAACTAAATGTTTAAAATAAACATTTTATTGCAAGCATTTTAACTAAATAAACATTTTATTGTAAGCATGTTATTGCAGATCTAAATTCTAATCTAAATCTATGTAAATCTAAATTGCATGCATTCTCCAGTTCGTCCTTTCTGAGTGTTATATCTATGTTTACGCATTATTATTACATACCTTTAATATTAAATATGACAATGATGGTGCGAGATGAATTGTAAATATCAATGAAACACTCAAGATATTAACACTTTCATAAATAAAATTCGTAAATATTTTCCAAGAAAACTGCGATTTTTTTATAAAGATCAGGGATAATTTTTAATAATGTCATCATGCTTCATCATTCTCCTGCCCTTATCCCACCCTGAGTGGGGTCGGCACAACATGTTACAAACATGTTGTCATATGATTTGACTTCGTATTTTACGACCGGCCGCCTGCCTGACGTCAACTTATCTAAGTCGCCTTTTACGACACCTAGGTAAGAAATGAGGGTGGCTATTCTATGTAGCCGGATACCACACGTCATTTACGTTAGTCGCCTCTGACGACACCGCGGTATGAAAGGACTTATAATTTTTAATAATGTATAATGTAAAAGTTTATTAATGTAAAAAGGAACAATTTATAAAAAATATATATATATATATAGAAGAACTAGACTACTCAGCAACAGTGATTCAGAAACATGAGTATAAGCAAGAAATTACGTCTGAAAGCTTTATGGATAAGCTCCTAGGAATTGGTCGGGAATGTTCTGAATTTAGAAAGGGATATCAGGCTATTTTACATATCTAAGCGAGTTCCTGCTTACAACCGCACTATATTTTGGAATCGAACGGAGGAGTCCTAATGTATAGCTCTCCGGAGAGTACGATAAATTGGACACATGAACACATTCGTTTGTGCCGCTACATCTTAGGTTTTGTTGTTTATTGTGCAAACGGACATTTGCAAAATACTGTGTAACTTTGATAAATTCGATGTGGAGTAGAGAGTACATAAAATGTCGTGCAATATATTATGCAGTCAATTGTGTTTTAGACCTAATACATGCTTTATTTCTGAAGCGCTGATTATAGGCCTTATAAGAAAGGACTATGCTATGCCGTGTAGTATCCGCCTGACTAGAATAGACTACCCTCATTTCTTACTGAGGTGTCATAAAAGGCGACTAAGGTAAGTTGACCCGCCGTGTGGTATCCGGCTGAGCAGAATGGACCACCCTCATTTCTTACCGAGGTGTCGTAAAAGGCGACTAGGGTAGTTGACCCGACGTGTGGTATCCGGCTGAGTAGAATAGACCACCCTCATTTCTTACCGAGGTGTCGTAAAAGGCGACTAAGGTAAGTTGACCCGCCGTGTGGTATCCGGCTGAATAGAATAGACTAACCTCATTTCTTACCGAGGTGTCGTAAAAGGTGTCTACGGTAAGTCGACCCGTTGTGTGGTATCCAGCTGAATAGAATAGACCACTCAATTTCTTACCGAAGGGTCGTAAAATACAACTAATGTAAGCTGGCGTCAGGTAGGCGGCCGGTAGTAAAATACGTAGCCAAATCATGTGACAACATGTAATATGTTGTACCGACCCCACTTAGAGTGGAATAAGGACAGGAGAATGATGATAAGAAAGAGTTCGAAATGTCATCTTAGAAATGGAGATTAATATAGTAGAACATTTTAAAGTTACTGACAGAATGAAAGAGAGTCGAATGATACGCAAAATTAATGGGCGCTAGAGTTTCTAGGGTATAGGGGCGGCAACTTCGCATTGAAAAATGCAGCGTTTGGAGACCTTGACAAGTAAGTGAGCAGTTGTACATTTAGTCAGACATTATCTAACTGGCACCTAAGTTTCCAAAGCAACCTTACCAAGTGTCTGCTTTCATACCAGAACGACTTAACCACTTTAAACTTATAAGTCTTCAAGAACGTAGGGAGTTGCTCGACCATGTCTTTCTATTCAAGTTGGTAAGAGGGGTAATCGATTGCCCAGAGTTAGAACAAAAACTTAAAAACTTCATCTAAACTACCAAGACAATCAAAATATTCGCCATTTGCTGCAAGCTCGGCAAAAAGTAACTTGGGCCAGCACGCCAACAGAATACAACGTCGCTATCACTATTTACCAAGAGAATTAGATGTAGACATATTTAGCGATAGCATACATACTTTTAAACATAATATAATTAAATTAAAAAGAATTAATTAAGTAGACAATATTTTTATAATTAGTATAATATATATCTTTTATTTTATAATATACTCAAAAATGTACGCGTCCCTATTACATGCCGTGGTAACCAATAATTAAGACTACATTTAATTATAGCAGCTTGTAGAGTATTTTGTAGTATTAAAAATGTAAGTCTTGTTGGTTATCCTAATAAATAAAAATAAAAAAACAAAATTATTGTGTGATATTATTTAGAAATAGAATAGAATAGAAATATACTTTATTGTACACCATAATGCTAATATACAATGAAATAAGTATTAGAATACATTATTTATTTATTGAGAATCATAGCAATTAGTAAAATAGTACATTTGTTAAAATCAAAGAAGAAAAAGATTTGAACGAGTAAATTTGATGGGAGCAGAATTATAGATTAGCAGAAACTAACAAAATTACTAAAAGTCTGGTTAACCATTAAGGTACCGATGGACTTACCGAAACCTAGCAGTACGGCTTTTTATATAATAAATGTTATTATTTTCTTACAAAATTTATCTTTATTCTCTGTAAATGATATAATATGTTTTGAAATATTGCAGAAGCACCAACAGACTGCTATTACATTGAAGAATCACTGGAATCCATGCAATGTCTTAATATTAAAAATAGTCCGTATATCTTCACCATAAGCATTTATATTATCGTTTCGATCAAACAGTTAGTAACATACATCATAACATGGCATTTGTTTTTTGAATCTTTGTTTTTGTTACGTTCCTAAAATTTCTTAATTTTATGCAGAAAAAATTATTATATAACCAGATTTACATCAATTTTGA
This sequence comes from Morpho deidamia, assembly GCA_947086505.1. Classification (NCBI taxonomy): domain Eukaryota; kingdom Metazoa; phylum Arthropoda; class Insecta; order Lepidoptera; family Nymphalidae; genus Morpho; species Morpho deidamia. Next base: position 6,663,304 of record CAMTZC010000007.1, on the reverse strand, counting down.
AAAATATTTTCTACTTTAAAACAAGGTAAAGCATATTTTGAACAGATGAAAATTACTATGAATGTTGTATTAACGCCGTGTGGTATCCGACATAATAGAATAGACCACCCTCCATTCTTACCGAGGTGTCGTTAGAGACGACTAAGGTATGTGCCGTGTGGTATCCGGCTGCATAGAATAGACCACCCTCATTTCTTACCGAGTTGTCGTAAAAGGCGACTAAGGTAAGTTGACGTCAGGCAGGCGGCCGGTCGTAAAATACGTAGCCAAATCATGTGACAACATGTTTGTAACATGTTGTGCCGTCCCCACTTAGAGGGATAAGGGCCGGAGAATGAATGATATGCATGTTGTATTAAGCGGACTTAAGACTTGCAAAGCTAAGTTTGGAAAATTGTTTCTCTCGAGCTAATTAAGAGGCATGGGAGACGTTTCGAATCGTTAAAATTTTGTAAAATATAATAAAAGGTAAACATTAATAATGTCTGTCGTTTTCCGACAAAAAAAAGCCTTTGCCAAAATTTCATGACCCTATCGTTAACCGCTGAGTAGTTCTCTCGTCTAGAGCCAATCCTGGCCGCAGCATCAGTTCATGCTCATCATAAACATGTATTGCCATCGGAACTGTACCAATGTGTAAAATTTCAGCTCAACGAGAAATTGAAAAGGGGGTTTAATTTTAATTTAATTTTCAAACCTTCACAAACAAATACATTTCAAATCAAGTTAAGTTTTTAAAAAGTATAAGACTTTTTAAGTTTTAACCCAAAAGAGGTAATATAAGAGGTAAACAGAGTTGGATACTGTACTTTTGAACTGGGAGGATACTATAGGGGTATAGATAAAACCACCCTTATGCCTTGGTCTAGGATACCACCGTACTATTATGTGGAACCACACTAGAAACTCTTTATTATTTGTTAAGTATATTTTACGATGGCAACTCAATAGCGCGAGACGAAACGGTACAGCGCCATATAGTTTCGTCTTACGAAATCAATAATATTAAAATGTTAGAATTTAGAAACATTATTGAACAAATAGGAATATTTCATTGATTGATATTAAAAAAAAATACGCTTCATCACATTTTTTTATTACACCCTTGAATTGTAATTACGTGGCACAAGTTTTCATACATGCAGCGCGTGTAAAGAATCGGTTACCGTTTCCCCCACAGCCTGTGTAGACAAATGACTTGCAAGTGTTGAATACACGATCATAATAATACCTGAAAAACAAATGAATTATACTGTAATTTATAGAAGATTCAATTTAATTACTTATGTAACTTAGCTCCAACCCTTCTCTCCAGAAACGGAGAGAGGAGGCCTATTCCCAGCAGTGGGATTGTAACAGGCCGCTACTTTACTTATGTAACGAGTCGAACCGGGCGGGGGAAATATGACGTACAAGTGACACGATAGTTTATAGAAGCAGGCGTCAATTTGCAGAATTATATATTACAGGCACTATAACAGAACTACCCTGCTATAATCCGTACGGGTTAAGCGTATGCATGCAAAGCTAATGTGTATGAAGGAGGCAAACCACGAAGGCTGGTTCGTTATTCATATCAAGAATCAGTTTAGTAATTCGACGCATAAACGCAGCCAGCATCTTGGGACTATTTCACGTGAGCATAGCTTTTATAGTATGTTTGCGAGTGATGTAGAATTGATATAAAAATAATCTAATAATGTAGTTATTGTAGATATATATTGAACAAGAGTATCTTACCTTCGATAAAAACGGTTGCATGAACCTTTGTCAGGGTAATAATAGCAACGATTCGGTTTCATAGCTAATTTGTGTAAACCTGTAAATAAAATATTAATTATTTTTTTATTATTATGTTATTATTTATAAAATTTTATTGCAATTCCACTAGTATAAAAAAATATGGCAAATCAATAATACCAGACATTTTTGACTAAGCGATTGCTAATAACAACATCTTACAGGCAACCTTTATTCATTCATTTACAGGAGTGCGGGATGGTGCATAATCAATATTCGCTAACCTACACATACTAGACAGAAATATAAATATATGAGACAGTTTCACAGACGTTCGTCCGTCCCCCAAACTAAGTAAATTAATAATTGTGTTATGGGTGATAGACCCAGGTAAATATAAATATAAATACACACTCAAATACAAATATACACCCATTGTATATATTGTTAATAAAAAATGTTGGCATTCGGCGGTATCCGAACCTGCGACTCGGGAGCTGAAGCCAGGGTCACAACCCACTGCGCCAACGGGCCAGTCAACTTGATATAAATATACTTAAAGTAATTAACTGTATTTTTAACTTGAATAAAAGCGAATGGAAAAGGAGTTACAGAAAAGCACACAAAACTGCAAAAGTGGAAAACGCAGCATTTTGTAGATCCTCTACTAAGTAGAAAGTATCTTAAAAAGGTCACAAAAAAGATGCTAGATCCAAACCGCACGAGATCTGGCGTAGAAATTCCTTAAAGAGTCCCATATCTAGCAATAGACTTCGGTGTAATAAAAAGGCAAGTCTTAGTGAACTCACCACTTGGCTTTGTTTCCTCTTCCATAGGGAGATGATGTATATGATCAGCATTGGATATATAATCACCATGAGATTCATGTCCGTTCATAACTAAAACAGAAAAAAGATTCTATCTTATATCTATGTTGTTTATCCGACTTATACCGCACTTTGTTTATTATTAGTATCTCATAATAAAATAATATAGTAGGTTTGGTTATAAAGCCGTGTGGTATCCGGCAGACGTGAATAGACCACCCTCCTTTCTTACCGAAGTGTGATTAAAGTAAAGGGCGATTAAAGTAAATGCCATGTGGTATCCGTCAGAATAAAATAGACCACCCTCATTTCTTACCGAGGTGTCGTAAAAGGCGACTGAGGTAAGTTGACGTCAAATACGTAGCAAAAACATATGACAACATGTTTGTAACATGTTATGCCGACCCCACTTAGAGGAGGTAAGGGCAGGAACACTCTCTCTCTGAGAAGGTCCCAATGAGTTTATTTATTTAAAGTTATGTGCCACAAGCTTTTTGATTTGAAGCTTATTGAAGAAAATATCGTGAAATAGCCCGTATATCTCTAGCGAGTTCCTAGGATGTTAATCGTTTAGTTTGACTCTCTAAGGAGATAAGGCCTTTTCCAAGCATGATAGAAACAGTTTACACTACTTATTTTTAATTACTTTTTTCCTATATATGCTGATAATATAAAATGTACTTTTTTTTTCTAATTAAGATATTTTATTTAAAAAAAACATTCTATTTTTTTAAATGACTTCAGACCAATATATAATTTAAAATAAAAATGTTGACTGAAGTTAATCACATAACAATTCCGAATATGAGGTTAGTATATATATATTTTATGGAAATCTCGTATATCTAGGTTATATCGTATATTCTATCTCGTATATCGTATATCGTATATCTCGTATATCCCGTGATCCCTTGGCATGAGGTCTCATCGATCATCTATCAATTATTTTTAAAAAAGCAACCACCTAGAATGTTAATTATAAAATGAATTTTTGTACTTGTATAAATGAAGTTTGAATATTAACAGTTTTAAGTAAAAAATTAATTTACTTTAAATCAGAGCTGCAGCTATGCTGTAGTCAAGTTAAGTGTAGATTTCACTTACTATCACTTTCTGTATCTAAGTCGTGCGGGAACTCTTCTATCTCTCCATGGAAAGAATCGTAGTTAAAATTTTTTCCTTGAACGTGGTATATCAAAACCATCAAAATGGAACTTAATTGCCATATCAAATCTCCCATTTTTATGCCCTTATTCTTCACTTTACACCCTGAGACGTTTGAATTTCAACTGTATATAAAAAATAATCATTTCTCTTTTTATATACGCTACAATTGTTTGTGATGTTAATTAAATTTAAAATATATAATTGTTAACGGATATTTGTTTTGGTAAATTGAATTGCAATTTGTTTCTCACTTTACAAACATAAACTATAAATAATAATTGTAAAATGATAAATATATAATATGTATATACGTGGTGTGCGATTTTATGTACCTTTTGTAGTATGTAAAAGCTTTAGCCCATATAGATTATACAAAAAATGGGTCCTATACATTACCCATATCCATTACATAGATTATCTTAAGAAACGCAGATTATAGCAAAATAAATCTATAATAACTTCTTGAAAACGGGATATTTTTATACTCTATATGTTAGCCCGATGTAGCTTCTATTATAACAAATCTCATTAATAAAGCTCTAATATTGCTCTCCGCCGTGTGGTATCCGGCTAAGCAGAATAGACTACCCTCTTTCTTACCGAGGTGTCGTAAAAGGCGACTAAGGTAAGTTGACGTCAGGGAGACGACCGGTCGTAAAATACATAGCCAAATCATGTGATAACATGTTTGTAACGTGTTGTCCCGACCCCATTTATGGCGGGATAAGGGCAGAAGGATGATGATTAATATTGCTGTATTGTATTGCCGTTAGAGCGAGACTTTAGCATTTATATAACGGAATGGATGAAAATCAGTTACAGGAAACCAATACATCATAACAATGCTGGAATTGCGGTTTTTATTAAATACTTAAAACCCATATTTGAATAACACAAAATTAAAATCTGGAGCAATTATTTTAATGATCGTCATAAACCGCATTTAGTAGTGCAATAATTTTGTTTAAATATATGTTTTGTTTCAGTAAACTTGCGGGAATTATAAAATAAAATAGTAGCCTATATCTTGCTCCACAGACTCGATTATCTTCCAGTAAATGTCCCATCAAAATCAGTTTAGCCGTTCCAAAGAACGTACTATTAATTTAAACCTTTCTCCAGAATGTCACTATCCTATTAAGTATAATATTATTAAAAATTCAAATTCAAAATATTCAAAATTCAAGTAAACTTGTAAACAGGTGCTTTAGAATCGTCAACTTTACAGCTGGTTCGGAAAGCTGTTTCTACCGAGAAGAACCAGCAAGAAATTCGGCGGTCGCTCTTTATAAAATATAAATCTTAAAACTAGTTACATTTAGTTATTACTGTCTTGTACGGTAGAAGTGCACCTATATCCACACATCCTTATCATCTAAGTAATCTTCAACAGTACAGTAGGCTTTCTGTATCAGCCTCTTTTTAACAGTGTTTTTAAACTGCTGTTGTGGCATGGCCAAAATTGATTTCGGAATTTTATTATAGAATCTTATACCCAAACACACAAACGAACGACAACATATAATTTATTATACTCATTTTTTCCCTTATAAAAAAAAATGAATTGGTTAATTTCATGTCACAACTTAAATAAGCGGTCCAAGGATTAATATAAATGAATTAATAATCTTTAGAAAGGCAAGCTCAAGTACTCGCCATTTTTATTTATACTTGCGAACTTTGAAATAGCTTTGGAACACGTATGTCTGTGGGATAAAATTAAGTTCTCTCGACGTTATATTCTTATTCTCTAAGGATCTTACGGGAGCCCGGATTTAATAAGTAATTGAATTCTTTCAACTACAAAGGATATCAAGAAAATATGAGCTCAAAGGCTTATAGCTAAGTTAATTAGTTTTGATTCAATATATTTTAGTTTATATATACTAGTAATACCTGTGAATTATTTCGCTTCAACTAATTAAGTTATTAGTATAATCTAACTACATCTCATTATCATTCTCCTGCTCTTATCCCACTCTAAGTGAGATTGGCACAACATGTTTAAACTACATTGTGGTGTTATTTGGCTAGTTATTTTACAACCGCCCGTCTGCCTGACGTCAATTTACCTTAGTCGCTTTTTAAGAAATGACGGTGCTCTATTCTACTCAGTCGCATACCACACGGCGGGTCAACTTACTTTAGTCGCCTTTAACGAAACTCCAGTAAGAAATGAGAGTGATCTTTTCTACTGAACCGGATACTATAAGGCGAAATCTATCTGTATACTTATTTAAATAAAGTCCAAAAACGCTCTCTGTCTGTATTTGATCGATTTTTTCAAAATTTACTGAACGGATTTATGTACAATTTTTACTAATAGGTAGTGCAATTTTTCCGGAAGGTTCAGATTACATGTACATGACTGTTTTATGTAAATTGTGTTGAAGAGGTCGCACGGGTGTTAAAAACTCACTCGTTGGGAGCTTAAGTCGCGTGCGCCGCGTAAACCAACAAAGATACACTAAAGTAATGTAGTAGAGAATTTAAGATCTACAAAAACCCGCTAAAAAGTTTGCGATAGCATATCTCTATCTCTAACCATTTACTCACAATAACTACTTTTATGGTCAAAATTTCAATTGAATACAATCATTTCTACGCGCGCGGAGGCGCCCGTACAGCTAGGTTATTACCTAGCTGTACGGGCTACCTGAACCTGGGCTGAATCTTTATCAAAACCTATGTATATTTATTATATACATAGGTTTTGATAGAGATTGGTTTCAGAGATGGTAGAGAGTCTTTAAGCCGTGAACATAAGGTAGGAAAGAGAATGTAAGTATCTCACGCTCTTATCAGGTTATCACGGCTTAGTATTTTTATTTTTATTTTTACAGTAAATATTCGCTGTTTAAAATGTAGCGCAATAATATTCTACAGTCGTAAATAAATGTTAATAACCGTAAATAAATTTTCCTCATTAAAAATGTAATTATGTGTGTTTGAATTGACGTAACCTTTACAGTAATTATGTTTATAATTAAGTTCTGAAATGTTATATTGAATCAGAGGCAATATCGCAAATCGTAAAATAACATTTTGGTTCTTTTATGCTGTTGGTAAAGATATTTAATTATTTTTTTCTAATAGGAATAGGAATTCAATTCAATTCAAAATATACTTTATTCAAGTAAACTTGTAGACATGTCAACATCTACTGCTGGTTCGAAGAGCTATTCCTACCGAGAAGAACCAGCAAGAAATTCAGCGGTTGAAGAAACTCGGTTTTCAAAGAATAAAAGAAGGTATTTTAAAAGGATTGTGCGTAGTATGACATGCATATAAAAGGAGTAGCGCCATTGTTGACAAATGAAAGGAGGGTAAGATAAGGGCAGGAGAATGAAATGACTCTAATCGTCGTAATTTTCATATGGATTATATGTGTTTTAACATGATTGTGTAAGATATTCTATATATATATAAATGGATCTCCCCTTGATCATCTGATCACAAGTGAATGAATGGAACAATCCTTTTCGTTGTATTATTGTAACGATAAAGTTCACATGAAAGGAATTTTTTGTAAGTCTAGCGGAAGTCTAGAAAATTGAAGAAAATTTTTTACTTAAAATAGTTATGAGAAGATAACTCACATGGCAGACGTATTTGATAGAAGTAAGTGTTAATTTAAGAGATTCCATAATACAAAACTAAAATTAAATTGAGAATAATAAAACAAAGAAATTTATGCAAATAAATTTTATAATTACTTTTGATACACATATATAACAAAGTTAACAGTTAATTGGTAGAGAAATGTTTGCTAATAACATTAATTATATCGAATAATACTTGCTTTGCTACTTGTTTTTACCGACATGAACATGGCCTAAATTCAATTATATTTAGCACAACGGTTTCAGATCTCGGGCCTCCATTGGTTTTTATTTCTGAAAAATGATGTGCCTAATTAATTAATTAAAATTAATATGTCCTAATTATTTGAAAATAAATTATAATAAATAAATTAATAATAATTAATTATGATTAATATTAATACTTCACATGCAATAAAGAGATTACAAACAAACAAACTTAAATAATACTGGCCCTTTGGCGCAGTGGGTAGTGAACCTGCCTTCAGCTCCGAGGGTCGCAGGTTCGATTCCCGCCGAGATCCAACATTTTCTATAAACAATTTATCGGTTCTTTTAGCCTGGGTGTATATTTGTATTTAAAATTACATATGTATTTACCAGTTGTCTATCACCCACAACACTTTTGTACCTACTCGTAATTCTAAAACCTATAATTTATAGAATTAGGCGTTATTTTGCGGGGATCCATAATACAAAAGTAATAATAAAATTATTTTGCTATAATCCGCGATACAGTAATTAGAAAATATATCTAGTGCTAAATGTATAGTGGACTATCCGTTTTTTCATACCTTCCTCCAAATCGCAAAAGCTTTTGAGATTTTGTCGTGGAGTCTATCTTCTGATGATGCTTCGGTTGCGGGGCGAAACGATTGTTGAGTTTGTGATAGTGAACGTGTGTAGTGCTTGTGTATTGTGGTGTCAGTGGTGGAAGTTTGTGCATGTGTTTTTACGAATGCTACATGCAACGGGTATTAAAAACGGATATTCCACTATACATTTAGCACTAGATATATTTTCTATTTATTGTATCGCGGATTATAGCAGTAGTAGTAGTAGTAAATAATTTTATTATTACTTTTATAAAACCTATATTTAAACATAAATTTATGGTATAATAATGACAGTTAAATATATATTGAATTTAATAATGTAAGTAAGAAAGGATCATTTGACATCGTAACCCATATCAGTCAAAGCTTAATAACGTGTAACATGTGAAAAGTTGGCAATAAGAAAGGTCAAAGGGAGGGAACAAAGCTATCTTGGTTTTATTTTTTTGATTAAACAACGAAAAAAGACGGTTTCGCTCGCCATATAAATTACTTTTTGTTATTAACTTTTCTATTCACTAACGCTGACATAATGAATGTGGCCTAAGTAGATATTTTATACTATTACTAGATTCCGCCAGAGCCTTATGGATATCGCTGCAATGTGTCATAGACTAAAAGTGCTGTATTTCTATACAAAAAAGCTGTTGCCCATGGGGTTCTATGCCAAAGGCTAATAGTCTTCTATAGTTCTTCTTCTTTTAAACTGATGAATCGTCAATGCTAGCTTAAGTTAAGTAGGTACAAAGTAGTAATTTTTTTTTGCTATAATCCAGTAAATAGAATACAGTACAGTAGAATACAGTAAATAGAAAATATATATAGTGCTAAATGTATAGTAGACTATCCGTTTTTTCATACCCGTTATATGCAGGATTCGTAAAAACAATTGCGCAAACCTTCACACCGCCACCACAACACACAAGCACTACACACATCCACTATCACAAACTCAACAATCATTTCGCCCCGCAACCAAAGCATCATCAGGAGATAGACTCCACGACAGAATCGCAAAGCGATTATTTGAGCGTAGGTGTTTTTACATAACTTATCAAGTCAGATCAGATCTTGTGCGTCTGAAATCCAGATCCCTTAAATCATCTTAAGAAGTTGTGACCACTAGATGCGTCTGCCTTTTTACCTATTTCAACAACTCCGGTTCTGTGAATTATTTACCTTACAAAGCCCTATTGATCTTCACTGGTCGTCATCATTATTCTCCTGTCCTTATCCCACTCTAAGTGGGGTCGGCACAACATGTTACAAACATGTTGTCACATGATTTGGCTACGTATTTTACGACCGGCCGCCTGCCTGACGTCAACTTATCTTCGTCGCCTTTTACGACACCTCGGTAAGAAATGAGGATGGTCTGTTCAAATTCAAAAAGTCTTAATTCAAATTGGCCTATTACAAGCACTTTTGAATCGTCAAATTAAAATTAAATTGCAGTTACGACTGGTTCGGAAAGGTGCTCTAACCGAGAAGAACCTATTCTATACTCTATTCTATGCAGCCGGAAACCACACGGCACTTACCTTAGTCGCCTCTTACGACACCTCGGTAAGAAAGGAGGGTGGTCTATTCTATGCAGCCGGATACCACACGGCACTTACCTTAGTCGCCTCTTAGGACACCTCGGTAAAAAAGGAGGGTGGTCTATTCTATGCAGCCGGATACCACACGGCACATTGATCTTCACTGGTATCACACACTATTCAAAATTTTTGATCGTCAGACACTGAAAGATTTTTGATTTCGCCTAGTTTTTACAAAAAACCTTGTAACCTTGCAAAGAAACATGACTTGTAAGTTGTCAGCTGTAATTTAAAAAAAAGGATATCCAATAATATTTAAATCTACTTATTGTCAATACAAACAAAATTCGTTTGTAGAACAAACTGTAAATAATTTATTTATAAATTGATCTACCCTAAACACACCGATCAATCAATCAATCAATTCACTCAATGCACTTTTTATTTTTGAGTACAAAAAAGGTATTTAGCCCATATAAAATAAAATTGCGAACTAAAGTGAAGAGCAAGTAACGCGTGAAATATTGATAATAAAAAAGGTCAAAGAGACGCTACAGGGTGGGATAGGTTTTCAATATTTCAGAATAGACAGGTACGTAGGGTGGTAGGCGTTCGACGAATTCATCCTCTATTCGTGCGGCGTTTCAACATAAATGTACGGTTTCGAAATTGCGTTTTTTCATATAGAAAACTTTTAATATTTTTTTATGATGTTTTTCTAATTGAATTAATCGAGCTCTATTTTATTTATTTCTTTATTGTACATATATAATATTAGAAAAGAGAGAGAGAGAGAAAATAGCACATGTACAAAGGTGGAATCCCTAAAAGAGATCTCTTCCAGTCAACCTTTCAGTGATAGAAAACGACAAGAAGTGAAATATGGATAATGAAAATAGAAAGAAAGAAAAAGAAAAATAACGAAATATATAGATTAATATTTGCACATTGTACACAAAAGATAATAGTTTAGAATATGTGATTGTTTTCAAATGTTTTTTAAAACAACTTTTTTTACCCACGACCTAAATAGTGGCGCTGTATCGGTAAAGTTGTTCTTCAGGGCAGGGTTTTTGAGACAAGACTCCACTACTTATCGATGCATCGTAAGCATTATTTGTGGACCGCATCATCAAACTAGCATCTGGTAATCCTGGTAGTTACTTTCGGCTGCTTGTAACAGAAAGCGCTCACATCTCTTATCGATGTATCGAGAGCACTTGCTACGTCGATTGCATCAAGGACATATATAACGTTACATTTCTGTCGTAACATCATTTGTTTCAGCCAATGCATATCACTGCAAATATTTATTCATGAATGATATGGAATGGTGATCGCAATACTGGTCCTTTCGCTTTGATAACTGCGACAATGTATTAGTTTTTTTTTACAACAATAATGTACAAGCTATGTCTATCTTAAATTACTTACACACAACTCATGACTACGTAGAATAGTGCCAAGAATGCTGGCAGCGTTTCCAGCATTGAATCGCTAAGCTGATTCTTTGTGCGAAAAAGGAGACAGCCCTCTTGTCACCTCAAGAGGCGATCAACCGAGGTGTTAAAACGGATAAAAAACTTTTTTGCACTTTGACTCCATGGCCCTAGGATCTTAACTGCAAACGGCACAAATATATAACACTCAGTGAGAGATGCATACTTTCGCCGCTTGCCGGCCATTTGCGCACAGCTTCATATATTGACGCCGTTTGTATATACATTACATACGTTAATATATACATTGGTACACATATTAGTTTTTAATTCCATTGATAGTGATGATTTAACTTCCGCAAGTTGGTCAAAAGTCTTGATTCGTTATTAGGGTGCGCTAAAAGCAGATATCAGTGACATACTAGGACCTAACTCTCGCTTACACCCCAAACTCACTGTAACGACTGATACATAAATTCAGAATATATATTCAAAGAGGACCACATACATTCCACTTGTGAAATATTGAACACCACACCCCACCCGCGCCGTCCCTTTGACCTTTTTTATTAGGATTTCACTTGTTACACGCTATTAAGCTTTGACTGATACAGGTTTCGGCACCAAACGGTCTGTTTTACAGCTTAACGAGCTGAGTTCGTGATACAGAGATAAATATTTTGTAACGATATATCTTTATGATTTATAAATAAAATTTATTACACTATGGATACCTGATTCAGGTCAATATAAATTACACCCGATTACATCTTAATATTCTCAAAATAGGAATTGCTTCGTTAGACTTATAGTCGTAAGCTATCAATAGGAACATCAATAAATCTTCATTGTACAATAATAAATAAACAAAGATTCTACTTCTAAAACAATTTAAAAAAAAATAACATAAAAAGAAAAACATTATCGCTTAGACAGCGATATCTTCCAAGCAACCATTTTATTACATTGGACGCATTTACATTGAACATCATATCGTAATCAATAAACGTAAATTTAATTAATAGTTCTAAATAAATAATTTAGGTGTCATAGACAAATAATCAACTTATTGTCAGTCAAGGTGATTGTAAATTTTTTAATGGGTTTGTTTGTTAGGTAGGTAACAACCTGTTGCCATAGAGCACTTTACAATACGAAAATAATCAATACGTTACCTTGTTATCGTTAATTAAGATAAACAAGGTAAATAGGCTTTAGTTTAGACATATTACGGATAAAATAAGATTTGCAAATTTAGGACTAATAGAAAATTAATTAGCTTAGCGATTAAACGCAAAAATGCTGTCGGCATTCTTGGGAAGTAGGTATGATGTGTATGATACTATCGTGTAATACTAATTTAGGATAGAAATAAAGTGTATTTTGTTTTAATAAAATATAATTATAATCAGTGACAGAAAACGACAAGAAGTGAAATATGGATAATGAAAATAGAAAGGAAGAAATATTTGCACATTGTACACAAAAGATAATAGTTTAGAATATGTGATTGATTTCAAATGTTTTTTAAAACAACTTTTTTTTACCCACGACCTAAACAGTGGCGCTGTATCCGTAAAGTTGTTCTTCAGGGCAGGGTTTTTTAGACAAGACTCCACTACTTATCGATGCATCGTAAGCATTATTTGTGGACCGCATCATCAAACTAGCATCTGGTAATCCTGGTAGTTACTTTCGGCTGCTTGTAACAGAAAGCGCTCACATCTCTTATCGATGTATCGAGAGCACTTGCTACGCCGATTGCATCAAGGACATATATAACGTTACATTTCTGTCGTAACATCATTTGTTTCAGCCAATGCATATCACTGCAAATATTTATTCATGAATGATATGGAATGGTGATCGCAATACTGGTACTTTCGCTTTGATAACTGCGACAACGTATTAGTTTTTTTTTACAACAATAATTTACAAGTTATGTCTATCTTAAATTACTTACACACAACTCATGACTACGTAGAATAATGCCAAGAATGCTGGCAGCGTTTCCAGCATTGAATCGCTAAGCTGATTCTTTGTGTGAAAAAGGAGCCAGCCCTCTTGTCACCCCAAGAGGCGATCAACCGAGGTGTTAAAACGGATAAAAAACTTTTAAAAAACGCTATTAAGCTTTGACTGATACAGGTTTCGGCACCAAACGGTCTGTTTTACAGCTTAACGAGCTGAGTTCGTGATACAGAGATAAATATTTTGTAACGATATATCTTTATGATTTATAAATAAAATTTATTACACTATGGATACCTGATTCAGGTCAATATAAATTACACCCGATTACATCTTAATATTCTCAAAATAGGAATTGCTTCGTTAGACTTATAGTCGTAAGCTATCAATAGGAACATCAATAAATCTTCATTGTACAATAATAAATAAACAAAGATTCTACTTCTAAAACAATTTAAAAAAAAATAACATAAAAAGAAAAACATTATCGCTTAGACAGCGATATCTTCCAAGCAACCATTTTATTACATTGGACGCATTTACATTGAACATCATATCGTAATCAATAAACGTAAATTTAATTAATAGTTCTAAATAAATAATTTAGGTGTCATAGACAAATAATCAACTTATTGTCAGTCAAGGTGATTGTAAATTTTTTAATGGGTTTGTTTGTTAGGTAGGTAACAACCTGTTGCCATAGAGCACTTTACAATACGAAAATAATCAATACGTTACCTTGTTATCGTTAATTAAGATAAACAAGGTAAATAGGCTTTAGTTTAGACATATTACGGATAAAATAAGATTTGCAAATTTAGGACTAATAGAAAATTAATTAGCTTAGCGATTAAACGCAAAAATGCTGTCGGCATTCTTGGGAAGTAGGTATGATGTGTATGATACTATCGTGTAATACTAATTTAGGATAGAAATAAAGTGTATTTTGTTTTAATAAAATATAATTATATTAAAAAAGTAATTCCATTCCATTCCATCTAGCACTTTTGTACTCTATGGCGTCGATATCTAAATAGTAAAGTAAAGTACTTTACTATTACGATATCTAAATAATATATCAAGAATCTACAACGATCTGAAATGTTATTGAGAAAGGTGCCTGAATTGAAATCATTTAATGAGTATATTGAATGCCTATAAATAACAAATGCTTCAATTATTTGGTTTAATCGGATTTTATGATAATTTTAAGTTTTTCATCTTACCATAGTAATAACAGCAATATATTAAGATCAAAAGTTTGCAATATTTTGTTTTAGTCATATCAATACTTTAGGCATATTTTCCGATTTTCGTTGAAAATTGCGAATTTTTATTCCAAAGCCTCGCCCCGTGATGCGCGCAAAAAAAAGAGTACAAAAAAATACAATATATATTTATAGCTTCTACAGGTTCTACGTAACAGAAAAGATATTTTAATTTGTTTTACAGATTCCTATCTTCTCTTTTCTTATAATCCTAATTATGTTAGAAACCCAATTGCAGGTATAAACGTGAATAGATTCATAACAGAGTGCTAAATATTGAATGACCGTAGATACAATGCTTTATCGCTTGTGCTAAATATGGAACTCGATCCAAATATTAGTTAAGTGTGTACGGATATCTCGAATTCGGCAATAACCGTTTCGCAACTGAATGCTCTGTAGAAGATAGCTGTCGGCTGCAGTTTCCATTCATCTATCTTCCATCTATTTATAACGATAAATCTTTAGGATCACACAACATTTGTTATTCTTTAAAAATACAAATTAATTCCAGTTTATGATACTTTTACATGGGTCCAAGAAAGATTATTGCAAACGGTAATCGCCAAACAACTTTTGGCTGATTTGAATTCCGGGGTTTAAGTTATGAAATTTCTTCAAAATATATTTATTTAATTGTTATTTTCTAACAATTATGCGCTTTCCTTTGTAGTTTGCATTATGATGTACCAAGCATAATAAATAACGCCATTGATCTGTGTAACCAAATCAGAGTTGGAGCAGCCGAATGCTTAGAAATTAAGACGATGACTGCGAATAAAGAAGATGTCTGTCCTAATAACTTGCTACTGCATATTTCCTTAACGTTTCACTGTGACCCGTCGAACGTAATGAGTTCTCCCACGCAAGAATCGTCACCAGTCCCGCTTCTTTAAGTTTTTCGAAAACGGACACTAAACTAATCAAAATAAATGGCAGCAGTCTTAAATATTAAATAACATTTAGTTATGTTGTAAAATCCTTTTCTCTCTGGGCAATTGTCATTTTTTTATTAACCGATATGTAGGTAGCAATGGAAACGCCACTCGCCGATCGGTTACTGTTTGTCGCCTTGCGAGTGTCTATGTGCGCGTTGAACCGTGTTATTACTTGAGGGTGATAATTGTGCATTGTCCAGAAAAATATGAAATAATATAAAACCTTCGAACTATCATACAGTCCACTTAACCATCAACCAGCGACCCAGGTCCACGGACGAGGTTCCTTGTAATCAGGGAACTTTTCGCTCTAGGCAGCACTGTCTTTCAATACAAATTATAGATACAGCGGAAAATTCCTTATATATTGCTGGTCGTCTGTTGTCAAAGACCATTTATGTGAAAAGTGAAAGTTTAGCTAGGTATTTAAAAGATAGTGCTAATGCGGATCCCTCGAATGTACGTTCAAACAGTACATGATAAAAATATTCAGTTTTAAGCCGTAGTAACCTAAAATATATGTTATGCTAAACGAACAACGCACTCTACACTTTTTGTATAGAATTCCTTTTGTATTATGAATCCCGCAAAGTAACGTGTACTTGTATAAATCCAGCTTTCATATTTTATTTCATGAAAATTTTGTGTACACGTCAGTTTAGATCTAAAAATTTTACTTTAGCGAATGTAATTTTTATTTCAGAAAAGTCCATAATACCATAACATTGATAACTATATAAATCTTTGTTTCAAGTGCCTGTTAGCAGAACTAAAAATACGAGGAATACTTTTTTATTTCGAGCTTGTCGTAGTTACAATAAGAATTTTGTTGATATCGATTTTTCAACGTGTTCTCTTGAGACATTTAAAAAATTAATTCGTGGCAAAACTGTTAAAACTAAATAGGGATATCTCAAGTGATACATTATGTAATATTTGTATATATATAAAAAAAAAATTATTTTCATTGTCATTCTTCTTTGAATTTTGTAATATGCTTGAAAAGCTAACTTGTTTACTCTTACTTGTGTTAAGTAATTTGTGAAAAACTTTGCTGGTTTTTGTATTATTTGTAAACTTAATTTTTTAGATTTATTATACTGTTTGATTTCCTTAAATAAATTTAAAAAAAAATCGCAACAGTTTATTAAAAATTAACGCTTTTTGCTACTTTCAGCGTATATATATATATTCCAAGCAATACAACAGAACTAACTACTTTGCTATAATCCGCACGGGTTAAGTGAATGCATGCAAAGCCAATGTGTATGAAGCAGGCAAAATCTACGCACCTTATACATGCAGGACCAGTCACCACATGCACCCCAAGGCGCAATTCACCAGCAACAACGCACACAAAAGCAGCACACACACCCACCACCACAATCTCGACGATCGTTTCGCCCCGAAACCGAAGCATCACCAGGAGGATAGGCGACAAAAATCGTACTTAGTACGATTTTTGTCGTGAAGCCTATCCTCCTGGTGATGCTTCGGTTTCGGGGCGAAACGATCGTCGAGATTGTGGTGGTGGGTGTGTGTGCTGCTTTTGTGTGCGTTGTTGCTGGTGAATTGCGCCTTGGGGTGCATGTGGTGACTGGTCCTGCATGTATAAGGTGCGTAGATTTTGCCTGCTTCATACACATTGGCTTTGCATGCATTCACTTAACCCGTGCGGATTATAGCAAAGTAGTTAGTTCTGTTGTATTGCTTGTAATATGGAATTCCGCAAAGTAACGCCTGCTTCTATAAATCATATATATATTCATTTTATCTTTATGTTAAAACGAAATATTCCTAATACAAAAAAAGAAAACACAATAACCTTAACAAAAATATATTAGCTGTTAACATAATTTGTCTATGGATGAAGCTACTAACATAAAATAAAACTACATAATCGTCATCCTCCTGCCCATATACTTTAAGCGGGGTTGGCACATGTTACAAACATGTTGTCGTATGAATGGGCTACGTATTTTACGACCGGCCGCCTGCCTGACGTCATCTTACCTTTGTCGCCTTTTACGACATCTCGGTAAGAAATGAGGGTGGTCTTTTCTACTCAGCCGGATACCACACGGCGGATAAAATGAAACTACATAAGTGCGGTGTTAAAAAAGGGATGCCACTCGGATACACTGAGGTTCCAGCCCAATTTCTCGATTTTTAGATAATTGATTTAGTAACAATATAAAGCAATGTATAGTAACATGAGTCAATGTCAGGATTACATTGCGTGGCGCCGCGGCGTGTGTAATACGTTATTGTCTCGCTAACAGGTTTCGCGCATTAATCGGATTTCTCATTATATATCAAAGTGTTCCGCCCGCCGGATAACTTCTGTAATTTCCCTTGTTACACTCAAACAAATCACATAGAAATCAACATAATTAGAGTTCATATAATATATACTCATCTGTAAAAAAAAAGTAAAAGTAAAGTACCAGCCTGTTACAATCCCACTGCTGGGAATAGGCCTCTTCTCTCCGTTTCTGGAGAGAAGGGTTGGAGCTAAGACCTACCACGCTGCTCCAATGCGGATTGGTAGGTTACACATATCTCCAGAATTCTCTAGAGATATGCAGGTTTCCTCACGATGTTTTCCTTCACCGAAAAGCGTGTGATAAATTGCAATTATCAATTAGACACATGAGTTTTAATAGAAAAACTCATTGGTGCCTGCCCGGGTTTGAACTCGTGTTCCCCTCGAAAGAGTCGCACGGTCTCACCGCTGGGCTATCACAGCTATACTCATCTGTACGAATGATTTATTACATATTAATAGTACTCGCGACTTAGGTCGCGCCAACTTAAGCGTTTAAGTACTCTCAATAATGCTATATGTTTTTTTACTTGTACCCGGAAAAAAAAAGATTTTTATGTTATATTTTACCCCCTATGTATAAACCTTAATTATTTCAAACTTATTCAATATTGTTACAGTTGATAAGCCGAGTACGTGTTACAGTCAGACAGATAAGCAGACAGAGTGTTCTCGTATTTAAACTATCAAGAGTACTTCATTAATTCACAATCTCATCATATCTACTCATCATAATTACTTCATTCATAATTAATGTATAGAAACCGGCTATACTCACTTCCTATTATATCGGATGAACCCGACTAGTTTCACTGACGTCCAACTGAGTTCCCGTCGCGATAGCGCTGCATAAAATAGCTCACGAATAGGAGCCCCGTTTAGACTTGAAACTAGTCGGGCTCACCGGATAAAATAAGACGAGAGTAAAGCCGGTTTCTATATAAGAAAAAACAATCTGAAATTTTCATTAAGTTCACTTGTATCTGACGTCTAAAACACAGAAAGTAATAATTCACTTTGGTTAGACATTAAAGCATTTTTTTGATGATTAAAAAGCAACTTCATTAAGAGAGGAGTGGTAGTTTTAAGTTCAGCAGCATTACGACAATGATGCTCCTCAGTTGTCCTCCGACGAAGCTTAATACTTTAAATAAGTTGCCAAAGGAATACTCCAATTACAAAGGTTATATTTAAAAACTCGCTCGTAATATTCAAGCTTAAAATGTAAATGGAACTACAAATAAGGCAACGTGCCAGTCGTAATCACAAAATAGCGTTGTACTGCGACACCCCTAATTGCTTCGCACGAACGAAATGCTAATGGGCCACATTTATACCGGCCAGTTTGTTAACTTGTCAATCCTACGCTTTTTCGTGTTTCTATCTGAAAACGAAATGCAGAAAATACGTATTGCGTGTTTCATTTAAGGTAAATGTAAGGTAGCAAGACATATTAAAGGTGTAATAATGAGAAACGTCCCCCGACAACGCAATAACGATCTAATCAAATTTAATTTAATTATTATTCGGTGTTAATAATGAAGGTTAATTTAATTAAATATTGTCAAATCACAATGAATCTTTAGGCAACGTTTAATATAGGAACAATATATCCATTTCCTTTTAAAACGATAGGTGATGTATATAATAGACAAAGTAGGAACCGATATAAGTTTGTGACTCCTGATTTGTGCCTAGCAAAAGTAGGTAAATCGTTTGTGGGTTTGGGTATAAGATTCTATAATGAAATTCCGAAATCAATTTTGGCCATGTCATTGGCAGTTTAAAAACACTGTTAAAAAGAGGCTGATGCAGAAAGCCTACTATACTGTTGAAGATTACTTGGACGATAAGGATGTGTGGATATAGGTGCACCTCTACCCTGTACAAGACAATAATAAATAAATGTAACTAGTTTTAAGATTTATATTTTAAAAAGAGCAACCACCGCGTTTCTTGCGGGTTCTTCTCGGTAGGAACAACTTTCCGAACCAGCAGTAAAGTTGACGACTCAAAAGCACTTGTTTACAAGTTTACTTAAATAACGAATATTTTGAATTTGAATTTGAATTTTCTTTGGGGGTCCCGTAAACAAAATTTTTATGCTACATCAAATATATCGATTTACAATTATGACCTTTACATAACATTCTTATAGTAATTTTCATCTGAATTTATCATCAGATAAATAGACAATTTTTGAAATTTTTAACCACTTCAATAACTGTTCAGTCTAAGTAATTATTTCATAGCTAAGATTGATACAGGATTATCAATCTTCTATATATATTAAATTTAACTTCAATTTCTTTTTATCCGTAAAACTAAAAGTATTTCATGGATAACATACAAAATATTTAGACAATAATAATAAAATATTAACATTTTTATTTACCAATATGTTTATATCTTTTTATTCCTAAATTCTGGCAAATACGCTCCCTTTAATCCTATTAAGTAGTAAGTTAAGTTCTAATAAATACGCGTTCTATTAAATACGCTTAAAATATTAAGCGTTGGTTAATTTTAAATAAGCTGCATAGTAAACAAAGACCCGTTTTCTTAATGTATTATGTAATTTTAGAAGCTTTTTCAAACATCTCCAATCATAGAAAGCTACGAATATGAAATTCGGAAAGTGCTCATCATTAATAATGCTTGTATTACAATGGTTTATTGTTTTGTATCTCAATAAAGTTCAATTCTAATTTTAAAGTTGCTTAAATTAAGGGTATATATTAGGTCCTTACATATGAAATTGGCGTTTTCTATGGGAGGAACATAAAGTCGTTTTCTTTTTTAATGAAATATATTTAATTAATCAAAGTATGTACCATTGCTATGTATGCACTTTTGCCATCTCATAGGTAGTTCATTGATCCCCTTACTAAAAAAACCATTCGGGCGGGAATCAATAAAATCTTTGAAGGCGGTTTGGACTGCCCCATCGGAGTTGAATTTTTTTCCTTGCAAGTAGTTATCCAAATTGCGAAAAAAATGGTAATCTGTTGGAGCAAGGTCCGGAGAGTACGGTGGATGTCTAAGACATTCTAATTGAAGCTCCTCTGATTTGGTAGCCGTCTGTTGTGCAGTGTGTGGTCTAGCGTTGTCCTGAAGGAGCAGTGGCCTAGAGCGATTGACCAGCCTCGGTTGTTTAGCAGCTAGCTTTTCCATCATGGTTTGCAGTTGCTGACAATAGATATCTGCCGTAATCGTCTGGCCAGATTTAAGAAAGCTGTAGTGAACGACACCGGCACTAGTCCACCAAACACTTACAAGCAACTTTTTTTTAGTCAATTTTCGCTTAGGGCAGGATTTGGCTGGTTCGCCAGGGTTCAGCCATTGCGATGACCGCTTCCGATTATCGTAGAGGATCCACTTTTCATCAGAGGTAATGATTCGATTTAAAATTCCTTCATTATTGTGCCGGTTGAGTAACGTAACGCAGCAGTCGACGCGCGTTTGTCGGTTTGCTTCACTCAATTCATGAGGTACCCACCTTTCAAGCTTTTTCACCTTCCCAATTTGCTTCAAGTGGATTAGAATAGTTTTATCACTAACACCGGAGCCTGCAGCTAACTCGGACGTGGTTTGCGATGGATCCGCTTCCACAATAGCCTTCAATTCTTCATTATCAGCTTTGGTCTCCGGCCGTCCACGAGGCTTGTTCTGCAGGTCGAAATTTCCAGAACGAAAACGTTGGAACCAAAAACGCACTGTGTTTTCTTTTGCGATACCGTCACCATACACATCATTAATCCTTCGAGCCGTTTCTGCAGCACTGGTGCCACGGTGGAATTCATACTCGTAAATAACGCGATATTTCATGTTTTCCATTTTGTAAACAGAGTGACACAAAGAAAGAAACAAAAGAAGAAAAAACAAATGAATTAGGGGGTTTGAAACACAAATGCATGAGTAAATAGCTGTATGAATTTGAATTTGGAATTCCTAACCATAAAGGTAATATTTGAGATCAAAGTGGCCAGTACGACAAAACGCCAATTTCATATGTAAGGACCTAATATTAAGTCTTAGAAGCACGACATAAAAAAAGTGACAAGTTCAATAAAACAGTCACGTTCCTACGGTATACTTTCAGTCCGTAAAGTAGTAGAAAAGTAGAAAAGTTACTTTATACTGTACTAAAAACAGTATGAAAAGAATATCCTTACTTATATTATAAATGTGAATGTATTCTTTGCTCTTCTTAAACTTCTTAATGGAGCAATTTTCTAAGTGTGAATCTTTATTATTGTTATAATTGATAGTAGTAAAAGAGAAACATAACTTAAATTTGGCTGGCCCGTTGGCACAAGTGGCAGTGACTATGATTTCAGCTTCACGGGTTGCAGGTTCGATTCCCCGATATTTTCTAGAGTCCCAATATTTTTAAAAATATAATTTGTTGCTTCCTTTAGTCTGGATGTATTAATGTTTTTAAGTATGTATTTCAAATTATATATGTATATTTATTTACTAGTTATGTGTTACTTATAACACAAGTAATAAATTACTTTGGTGACGGATAACCATGTGTATGTATTGTCTTATTATATATATTTCTTATATTATTATTTCTTATATTATATATTTGTCTTATTATATTATATATATTAAAATTGCTATTAAAATACAAATTCAGTAAGTAACTATGTCAACAGTGAATACAGTCGACACTTGTTAAAAGTGGAGGAAAATTCAAAGAGAATTTCTCTACGAATAGCAAACAGACTCGAGTATGTACACATCAAGTGACTGCGAACTGCGAACACTAAAAAGTACTTTCTAACAGTAAAAAAGATGTCGAAGTGTCTGCTTGACACGGAATTACAAAGCTCTGAAGTAATTAAACAAAATAAGAGAACCTACTTTTTAAACCTGAACCTGCGAAATTTGAGAAAGTTTAAAAAAAATCATTGTACGGTTTTTACTGAAAGATACTGCAATCTTCCGAAACTTAATAATACATTACCGTTGTATGTAGATTGTATAGAAGAAGTCGAGCTGTTGTAAAAAAAACTCGCTTGCGTCGCGTAAACCAGCAGAGGCACACTTAAGTGATGTACTAGAGAATTGTAAATCTACAAAATAAGTCCGCGATAGCATGTCTATCTCTTATTCACGATAATTACTTATGTGTTCAAATTTTCATTTCGCGAAAAAAATTATAAAACACTGAATTTCCAGCGGTTGCTGGTGCAGCCAGTTTATTGTAAATTTATAATTTGGCTGTCATATGAAGTATATATACATCTTTATTTCGACTATAAATGTGAATATCACGTTCTTTGTTGTACTAAATGTAACTAGTAATAAGAATTATGATTTGAGAAGAGCAACTGCCGAGTTTCTTGCTGGCTCCTCTCGGTAGGAACGGCTTTCCGAACCAACAGTAAAGTTGACGATTCAAAAGCACTTGCTTACAAGTTTACTTGAATAAAGAATATTTTGAATTTGAATACATACAATTAATAACGACCGTAACAAATAATCAAGTGGTTGTCTCCATTATAAATGATATATTTTCCAGTATTACAAGCATATAACAGAACCAACTTCTTTGCTATAATCCGCACGGGTTAAGCGAATGCATGCAAAGCCAATGTGTATGAAGCAGGCAAAATCTACGCACCTTAGATCGTCGAGATTGTGGTGGTGGGTGTGTGTGCTGCTTTTGTGTGCGTTGTTGCTGGTGAATGCGCCTTGGGGGTGCATGTGGTGGCTTGTCCTGCATGTATAAGGTGCGTAGATTTTGCCTGCTTCATACACTGGCTTTGCATGCATTCGCTTAACCCGTGCGGATTATAGCAAAGTAGTTAGTTCTGTTATATTGCTTGTAATATGGAATTCCGCAAAGTAACGCCTGCTTCTATAAATCATATTTTCCAGTACTTGAGTATCATACAAAAAAAAATCTACGCTTCAATTTGTTCAGTAAATGTAATAAAAAAGCCCAAATATTATTTTATGGTATGATTTCAGGTCGTTATGTATGAATGTCGTTTCGTTAATGGTACGTACACATTCGGAGGCGAAGGTTTGCACTTCACTGGCGTTTGCCTTTCGTATAACCTATGCTTGAATTATTGGTGCTATTAATGTTTTGTGTTTTATCGGACCACTTAGTTCAAAGTTAATGTGTAGACACCGGCGATACTCACGTCTAATTTTATCGGGTTAGCCCGACTAGTTTCCGAGGCACTTATTTATGAGCTCTTTATACGGCGCGGATGGGCTCGAAACTAGTCGGGCTAACCCCAATAAAATTAGACGTGAGTATAGTCGGTGTTTACACATTAACCATGAATAGTACTCACGATAGTTTAAATTTAAAAACATTTAGTTCAATAGTTACAAAACCAATATCTTTTCTGGAAATAAAATTTATAGTAAAGTAAAGTTAATTAGCGACCTGTTACAATCCTACTGCTGGGAATAGGCCTCCTCTCTCCGTTTCTGGAGAGAAGGGTTGGAGCTAAGACCTACCACGCTGCTCTAATGCGGATTGGTAGGTTACACATATCAACAGAATTCTCTAGAAATATGCAGGTTTCCTCACGATATTTTCCTTCACCGAAAAGCGTGTGATAAATTGCAATTATCAATTAGACACATGAGTTTTTTAATAGAAAAACTCATTGGTGCCTGCCCGGGTTTGAACTCGTGTTCCCCTGGAAAGAGTCGCACGGCCTCACCGTTGGGCTATCACAGCTTTTAGATAAAATTTATAGATAAGGTAAAAATAGAGGTTAAAAATAAAGGTTAACTAGTTGTTATAAAATGGGATTCGCTTGGAAAATGTCGCGTGGGCATTTTACCCATTCGTATCAAATAACCGAAATAAGTTAATACTTACGTCAGGGTGACGGACAACTGGTAAATATAGACACATATGTTTTTATAAATATACCCAAACTCAAAGACCCTACGGGCTATTAGTATAGAATACCTTCGAATAAATATGTAGTTCTGTATAATTTTGTTTCAATGATTAAATTTTTCAATAAATACAAAAGGTATCGTAAAAAGCGACGTTTTCTCACAAAAGGCTCTCAATACACATAAAAAGTTATTCTTCATCTGGTGAGTTGAATGTTATTTACAATTTAATATCCCATTACGTTACGGGCGGGAGTTTGTTAAATAAAAATACGTTAATTGATCTTTCCAATTTGTTCTTGTTATGCAACAGCGAATTTGAAATTCTTATTTAAATACTACGGTAATTTGATTAATTACTTTTTTATACTATTAATTATTTTGAATGAATTGATGATATACATGTGATGGTAGCTGTGATAGCCCAGCGGTGAGACCGTGCGACTCTTTCGAGGGGAACACGAGTTCAAACCCGGGCAGGCACCAATGAGTTTTTCTATTAAAACTCATGTGTCTAATTGATAATTGCAATTTATTACACGCCTTTCGGTGAAGGAAAACATCGTGAGGAAATCTGCATATCTCTAGAGAATTCTGCAGATATGTGTTACCTACCAATCCGCATTGGAGCAGCGTGGTAGGTTTTAGCTCCAACCCTTCTCTCCAGAAACGGAGAGAGGAGGCCTATTCCCAGCAGTGGGATTGTAACAGTCCGCTACTTTACTTTAACTTTTACGTGATGGTAATGGTCAGGTTATGGTTGTCGAGAACTCAAGCTCGTAAAGCGTGGGTTGGAATATGAGGAAGGTTCTGCAATGATTTTGGTAATATTTTCTTGAAAAGGTCTAGCACAAACTGATGATGGTGATGATGATGATGATGATACCCATTCTGAACGCATTCAAAGCCAACTATTGCGGAAATTTTCTTATATATTAAACATGGTAAAATTTGTTGATTCTTAGGTTTCTGTAACGTGAAACACGGTTTAAATTTATACAGTTTATCTCGTTTTAGTAGTTTTTGAATCCTTTCAGGTCCAGTTTGCATTACAAGTTAAAAAAATTGGATACTATTTAAAGTTCTTGAAGTAGATTTATTTATAACAATATATTGACTCTTCCTTATAGGAATTGAGAGACTCAATGATGACAATTTAAACATTCTAACATTAAAATTATCAATTAACTTTCCATTGCGGAATCCTGTGAGAGATTGTTCTGAAATATGTTTGAGATTGTTGTTCAGCCGTTTTATTGTTAGTATAACATATCTGCGAAAATATTTTATTTTTATACATACTAAAGAAATACAACAGAAAAATTATTAATAGTGAAAACAAAATCTATATTTATTTATTTTTGAAGTCCCTCCCTTGAGATACTAAGTCCAATTTGTGTGTAGCAATTTGTCGTATTTGATTTGTATCGATATGTTTTGTTACATTGTTGGTTCAAACAATAAATAAACTAAATTCTTTTTATGATCGGTATCGTAAGGCCTGTGTGCAAACGAGAATCTTATATTTACTTTAACCATATTAGCACAGTTTAATTATCCTTATTTATATATTTTTTAATTGTTTTATAGACGAGCGCTTTACAATCATGCCTGATGGTAAGCGATGATACAGTCTGAGGTGGAACGCGCATGCCTATAAGATGCACTCATTCTTGCTTTGAGAGCACCCATATCATAATTATTGGAAAAGATAGATCATCATCATCATTCTCCTGCCCTTATCCCACTCTAAGGGGTTGCTCATGTTACAAACATGTTGTCACATGATTTGGCTACGTATTTTACGACCGGTCGCCTGCCTGATGTCAACTTACCTTAGTCGGCTTTTACGACACCTCGGTAAGAAATGAGGGTAGTCTCTTCTATGCAGTCGGATACCACACGGCACATACCTTAGTCGCCTCTTACGACACCTCGGTAAGAAAGGAAGGTGGTCTAATATATTCTGCCGGATACCACACGGCACTATTGGGAAAGATAGATGCCGGGGGAGAATTCCATTCCCATGCTGTATGCAAAAGAAATGACGAAGCGAAGAGCTCCGTGCGTCTTCGTGGGATGTTGATAACGTAAGGGTGAAACTTCCCCCGGTGCCTAGAGGTGCGATGATAAAAATGTGATGTTGGAGCAAGGTTATGAAGTACCTGAGTACACTCCTCTAATATATACTCTAATATCTCTCTAATATAAAATCGAATATCTCCGCTAATATATCCTCTAGAAAACCGATAGACAGGCAATCCTGCGCCTATGTTGCAATTAGGTTGTTGGTATTGTATACATACATAGGTTTATTATCGTTGTTTTAGAACATTAATTATTGAAATATAAAACTTATTAAAATGGTTATTATATTCAGGGGTTATTTGTAAAACAAACGATGGATACGACAAAAAGAAGATGCTAGAATAAAGAACGAGAACGTTTCAATGATGAAAACAATGTGTAGAAAGAGCAAATCAAAAAGACCGTATAGTGTGCAAGAGCTTTTGAAGAGGCTTATATTCTACTCTGATATCTATCGGTTACTAAAAAAATCTTATATTCATAATATATATAAAAGCTATACAGTAGGAGCTTTAGTTTTTTGCCAGTCGTTGAAGAAATTTAAAATTATGCCTACAAAGCGAGACCTTTTAATTTAAAACGCTCTTTGTGTCTTAGGAGTGAGTAGGTTTTATACAGCGCTATAACATGAAAAAGTCAGCGAAGAAATCAAATAAATCAACGTGAATTAATATTCACGTTGATTTATTTGATTTAGTTTGATTAGTTAAAATGTCCGAAACATTTAAATGATTTTTAAAATATAAGTCAGAAAGCAAACGATGTTCTAGAAATAACAATTTACACACTAATTGGACAAAACGAGCTTATAAATAGTATGACGGCCTTAAATGAAATATGAAGCCATGTTGAAATGAACATTAAATTTTCGTCGACATTCGTACACAATTTTGACGCCAATTATATACATTTGATACACAAATCAGGGGAGGGACATAATTATAGCTCTTGAATAATGAAAAGTTATAAATAGCAATTATATTGAGTCTGAATATTTATTCAAAAGTAATGATCGAATTGTGTCTGTAACATACGCAGATAACAGCAAAAAAAAATAATTTGAGTATGCTTTAGACCACACGGCAGAAACGAAAACTTCATCAAAGCACTCCCTTTTTTTAAGACAGGAAAACACCCCTTATAGGTACCGCTGCCCGACGGTCCCTTACTCGACTTGAACCGACTTTATCCGGACGAGCGTTACAGAGACAGTGGCGTAGCTATCGGAGGGCTCTGAGTTTGACCAGTTTGAGTACGTCAAATCCGGAACACGAATATTGCGAAACAAATAATTATAAATAGTTTAGATAGGGCCCTAGTTTATTTATTGCTCAAGGGCCTTTGATTGCATAGCTAATATATAATTACTTTTGTTATGTAGAAATTCCACAAAGTAACGCCTATTTTTATAAATTGATTATTTCTCTTTTTCTACATTGCTTTACTTCTTTACTTCTAAGATAGTAAAAGAAATTAACGATAAAATTAAATTTATGCTAGCGTTGAACTATAAAGTGCCAAAATCATTGATTGTTTTCAGAACATAAAATAAAGTGACAAACATAAAGGAATTTTGTTCATGTTCCAAAGTTTACGGAATTATATTTTATGAGACAGTTGTGAAGGCGCATACGATAAGTGTGAGAGAGTAGAAGTTTTACGAAATGTTAGTTGGACGGTTGACAAAGTAATATGAGAAATCTGGGATAAGCTGTTGCGTAAACTTCAACAGGGAAGTGTGCTATCAACATAGAAACTAATTTTGCTTCCTCATATTAAAGGCTATCGTTCACTTACGACTGAAATCGGCCATCGCTAGTATAAGAAAGAGTTTTTTATTTCTTATTATCGCTTAGCTTCATATAATATAATACGATACTTTTCTTCGCATTTAAACATCTCAACTCAAGATTCGTATCATATATTTTTTATGCGCATTCATATTTTATCAAATAAATATGAGTTAAGGAGATAATTAATATGGTTAATATTTATTTCGTAAATGCTGTCGATACACTATCGGAAATAGTATATGGATTTCTCAGTCTTACCCCCTTTATTTTCGGGGAATATTTGCAATTGGCATTTTTTAATAAATGCCGCGTGGTATCCGGCTGAGTAGAATAGACCACCCTCATTTCTTACCGAGGTGGCGTAAAAGGCGACTAAGGTAAGTGGACCCACCGTGTGGTATCCGGCTGAGTAGAATAGACCACCTTCTATCTTACCGAGGGGTCGTAGAACACGACTAAGGTTGGTTGACGTCAGGCAGGCGGCCAGTCGTAAAATACGTAGCCAAATCATGCGGGAGCGGGATAAGGGCAGGAGAATGATGATGTTATTTTCTTAATAAGAAAAACAAAAAATACTCAAATAAACGACACTGATTTGTTGAAAGAGATTTACAGCAATCGGTCCAAAAGTTTTTTATTTTGGAGTTAGTTGAATATATAATTCCGAGATTGTACTATGTAATCTTAGCCTGGCATATTTAATTAAGTTACGTATGTGCTCGGAGGATTTTGTTTCCTCTCACTCACTAATGATGTTAAAAGACACCCCTAAGGTAATCTGGAAATACGACTTACCCTGAGATCTCTTGTGAGTTTGTGAATTCATAATGTTATAATCCCGCCAGTCTGCATTAACATTTAATTATGTACGCTCGTCTGCTTGTGTAGGGATTCTTTGCCAAAATCTTATAAAGTTATACGGTTATAAGTCACACACATTTCAGTTAAGCTCTTTCACAAATTACGAACGCAAACACGAGCACCTTCATACTCTTACCTCTTTATTCCTGTCTTTTTCTGTTATTATCACATTCAATAAGTTTTGAGTAGGTTACATTTTTCAGTTATTTTTATGCCTCACGTTTTGTCACTAAAATCAAATAGCCTACTGCAACATTAAAATCGTTTCCTTCCTTCCTTCTGTCAACTCGAAACAGATCTACCGACACCACGTAATTTGGTGTTGTTTTGTTTTTCCAATTCGCCAATCGCTTTGACCTCGCATCTCACTAAACCAATGTGAGATTTTGATTTCTGGCATAGCGGCTTATATCTGATTACCCACTAATTTTCATAGAGTTATTAATACTAGTGTCATCAACGGTGATTTTATAAATTAAGATAGCGTATTGACTACAAGCAATGGAAGATGGCGCCACGAGTGTTCGTGGGAATGAGAGTATGGGAGTCTCGATAAAACAGAGAGCAGCCAGTGCAGTGTAAGTGATAGTGACATAATCATGGGCGTAGCGAGGTACGGGCAAGGAGGGCCAGCTGCCCCCCTTACACTGAAAACTGTAACACTGGGAAACTGACAACTCGCAACATATTGAGACTATACAAGGCTTGCTTATGCAAGCCTTGTAATGAAGGTTAGGCACATTGTAAGGCTTATGCCTTACAATGTGCCTAACCTTCATTACAAATGTGAGCTCTTCATATTTTAAGTACCATGGTTACGAAAAAAAATTGGCTTGATTTTCTGCGACAATTTTTCCCTCCCTTTATAGAATTCTAGC
Source organism: Morpho deidamia (assembly GCA_947086505.1). Lineage (NCBI taxonomy): Eukaryota > Metazoa > Arthropoda > Insecta > Lepidoptera > Nymphalidae > Morpho > Morpho deidamia. The sequence continues at coordinate 6,633,147 of CAMTZC010000007.1, read as the reverse complement.
TACGCCCTTAGACATAATATACAATGAGAGATGATGACACTCGTATACTTCATCTTTGTCTAAACACACATAAAAATAGAGACAGATAGATCACCCTTATTTGCTTCATTACCCTAAGTCCATATAATAACTAGACAATTTCACGCAGATTTAATCTTTATGCTTTAACATTATTGTTATCTAATTGCGCTATTGTAGTTTGTTCATTTCGGTCTCAAAGCAACGGCGACTTAAAGATGTTAGTGAATGAGCAATATTATTAAAATAATTTAATATAAATTTTACTTCATTTGTGTTAAGAATATTGGTTTGCAATCTATTGAGTCCTCAATAACGTTTATAAGATATTTATAAATCAATGAATACAAGAATAATGGTATTTGTGTTTTTAAATACAACCAGCTTTTACACGCAACGTCGTACGCGTGGATTGTGCTCTTGGAATAACCCAATACCGTCTGCCACTCTCCAAGCTTGCAAATATTTCCATCACAAAAATCAGATCAGTCCGGGACGACAGAGAGAGGTTTATTGTTTTCTTGAGAGCATAGTTTAATTATTTAAGTAACTCTTTTGACAAATGACTTTTTATAAAATCGCCTTTAAATTACAGATTTGACATGACTTTGACATATCTGTAGAATTAACAGGATTTCTATAACATATATGTTACCCCTGTGTTTGCCGTGTGGTATCCGGCTGAGTAGAATGGACCACCCTTTTTCTTACCGAGGTGTCGTAAAAGGCGACTAAGGTAAGTCGACCCGCCGTGTGTTATCCGGCTGAGTAGAATAGACCACGCTCTTTCTTTCCGAGAGGTCGTTAAATATGACTAAGGCAAGTTGACGTCAGGCAGGCGGTCGTGAAAAACGTAGCCAAATCATGTGACACATGTTTTTAATATGTTGTGCCGACCCCACTTAGAGTGAGATAAGGGCAGGAGGATGATGATATGTTATCCCTGTGTATAAATAAGGACCCAAAAATTGTGCCAAATTTCATCGATATTGGTTCAGCTGATAGGCCATGAAAATGGAACAGACAGACAGACTTTCGCATTTATGATATTGGTAACGATGGTATACAGTGAATTAAAATCAAAAAGTTCAATAGCCGTCGAACAATAGTTCGTTTCGGAAAAGTTAAAAATTCAATAACGACAGCTTAGCAATATTTTCGTATGTGCCTATTTTTAGAACAGTATCGAACGATATGGATAACAATAAACTGGAGCCGGCTGCTGTATCTCGCAAACATCTGGGAAAGTATTTAGCAGTGAAACACTCTGAGGGAATTTATAATTTCATTAAAAGGAAATATATATTTTTTTTTATAAACTTTATCGAGCAACTACAATATATGCATATACAAATAATTGCATTACGATTACGATTACGTAACGCATTACGATTTTTGTCGTGGAGCCTATCCTCCTGATGATGCTTCGGTTTCGGGGCGAAACGATCGTCGAGATTGTGATGGTGGGTGTGTGTGCTGCTTTTGTGTGCGTTGTTGCTGGTGAATTGCGCCTTGGGGTGCATGTGGTGGCTTTTCCTGCATGTATAAGGTGCGTAGATTTTACCTGCTTCATACACATTGGCTTTGCATGCATTCGCTTAGCCCGTGCGGATTATAGCAAAGTAGTTAGTTCTGTTATATTGCTTGTAATATGGAATTCCGCAAAGTAACGCCTGCTTCTATAAATCATTTATACACACAAATGTTTAAAATGAGTTTAATATATCTATACCAACATGAGGCGATGAGGTAATTCGGGGTTGACTTGTAACAAATTAGGTGGAACGCCTACTAATCTGAGTCGTCAGTGGACCCAACCCGTCAGCCGCCTAACCGAACTTAAGCAGGGTTCCACAAAAAATAAATTGGGCAGGCGGAAAGATCAGGTCAGATTTAGGACAATATATTACTTCATACGAGCAAGCCTAGCTCATTGGCACAGTGGAAATAACTGTACAAGTTTAAGACCAGCTTATCACTATCCTACTGCTGGGCAAAGTGCATCTCTTTGGTTTTTGGAGAGAAGCGTTGAAACATATGTTAATAAATTGTGTAAAAATAATAATAATTTTCATTATAGAGAAGCCCAATGTTTATTAAAGACATAAGTAGTAAAAAGAAAAACTCATCGGTGCTTGCTTGGGTTTCGAAACTGTGACCTACTTGTAATGGTGAATTAGCTATGATGAATGATATCGGTCATATATAGGCTATAGTCATAAGCGATTTCAGCTCTTATACAACAGTATTTCAAAAGCAATAAAAATATTATTACGCTGAATCCGCTATAGAGCATTTTATAAACACTGTTAATGGGAGGCTGATACAGAAAGCCTACTATACTATTGAGGATTGAATACATGCTAACAATGCGTGGATATAGCTACTCCTTCACCCTGTACAAGATATTAATGACTAAATGTATCAAGTTATAATAATCATATTTGAAAAGAGCAACCGCCGAATTCCTCGCTGGCTCTTCTCGGTAGGAACGGCTTTCCGAACCAGCAGTAGAATTGACGATTCAAAAACACTTGTTTACAAGTTTACTTGAATGAAGAATTTTTTGAATTTGAATTTAAATTTGGATTTGATAAGAGAAAATAATATATGTAATGCTAAATGCAGAGCGATAGTTTTGTGTTATCGCGAAGTCTATCTCCTGACAACTAAATAAAATAAATAAGACTAGACTAAATGATTGTTGAGATTGTGGTAGCGAATGTGTGCAGTGCTTGTGTATTGTTGCAGTTTGTGTTATTGATGCAGAGTAGTGCATGAGTTTTTATGAATTCAGCATGTATCAAGTATCGGAACGGATAGTACACTCTACATTTATCATTACATATATTTTCTTTTATCGCGGATTATAGCTAAATTATATTTTAATTACTTTTATATTAAATAACGCCTAATTCTAAATATTACATTAATATTGTATTAAATGAGAGTCCGCAGTGTGGTATCCGGCTCAGTAGAATAGACCATCCTCATTCCTTACCGAAGTGTCGTAAAAGGCGACTAAGGTAGGTTAACCCACCGTGTGGTATTCGGTAGAGTAGAATAGACCACCCTCTTTCTTACCGAGGGGTCGTAAAGTACGACTAAGGTAAGTTGAGATCAGGCAGGCGGCCGGTCATAAAATACGTAGCCAAATCATGTGACAACATGTTAACATGTTGTGCCGATCCCACTTAGAGTGGGATAAGGGCAGGAGGATGATGATGTATTAAATGAGAGCATTAAACTAGAGACTGTATTCCTTTATAGTTAGAAAACATTAACCGCGCTGCGTGGGTTCTATCGCCGATAAAGTACCGAACAATTTGATACAAAAAATATAAGCTTTATATTTATTTATAAATTATATTTTTATAATCCATCATGTTTGTATAACCTGTCGATCCACAAAGGAGCAAGTAATTAGGGTTTCAAAAAATAGTTCATTATTTAGAAGAAAGTATAAACTCTAATAACAAGGTCACTTATAACAACACGCAAATTGTAATGGGTAATGAGAGGTGAAATTAATGCGCCCTGCGACAAGGCCACGTCGATAACCATCAGGTCACAGTGTCGCAGGTAAGCTGATGTTTACTGGACTCGGATTCCAAGCTAGTCGAGTAGGAACTAATTACTAATAAAAAAAAATTTCTTTATACGATAAGGCTAGCGCCTGGCTGCTATCTCGGCTGGTGGAAAGAGAAAGATGCAGACTAAGATGAACCACGCTTGCTAATTGGTGCCTATTCACTCTTCTTTAAAAGCCATGCAAATTGTAGGAATCCAGGAAGATAGATACACGAAGGGATTTCCATTCTTTGACTGTACCCTTTAGAAAACATGACCTGAAGCGCTTTGTACGCATTCTTGGTACATTAATTGTATAGCGGTGGAGCCTCTAACGGCGTCTGGTTGTCCGATTGTAAAACGGTGAGGAGGGGATCAGATCAAAAAGATCTGTGGCACACTCTCCGAAATATATCCGGTATAAAACAGAAAGCGATGCGACTGCACGTCCATGCGCTAGAGTAGCTAGCTTATTGTCGCCTATGATTTTTCTGGATCATATTTATTATACCTGGATTGTATTTATCATTCATCATGCGAAGGTGAAACATCAAGCTCAAGATCACTCTTGAGCTTGATGTATCATGAGCTTGAGGATTCAGAATTATTACTATACTTGGAAGGATGTTTTAGGCATTCTACTTTCTTTTTATTACTGTCTTTATTTATTCACATTTAAAAGATAGTTTTTATGTGATGGAAGAAAGTTTCGCGACGCGTGCTGTCATACCGTCTCACAAAATTTATTCTTTCATTGTAATTCTTTCGTTATTTAGTCTCGAAATCTAATTTCATCATGAAGGTCAAATATAAAATCAAGGTCAATTTCTTTTTTTTATTGTTATGACGATTTACAAATAAAATAGAAACACAATATTCTAATATCTTTATAATCCATACTAATTAATACATATTATAAATGTGGAAGTCGTTCCTGCCTGTTATGCTTTCAAGGCTAATCAACTGGAAGGACCTATAGTTCATAATTGTGGGTAAAGTTGACGTGAAAGAAGTTACATGTACAACGAGAGCTGCAAAAAATTCAAGAGGATGTGAAATAAAGATAAGAATACTTCGTTTAACTTATCCAAAAAGAACGGATCGCCTTAAAATTCAACTCGTTCCTTTAGACAATATGTTCGACGCGTAACCAATTTTTTTCTTATTCGAAGTATCTGCATACTATTATTTTAAGGGCTTTTACAGTGTAATTAAGACAAACTTATAATAGTAGAGGCATCGTAGTAGAGACGTCAGGCAGGTCGGTCGTAAAATACGTAGCCAAATCATATGTCAACATGTTTGTAACATGTTGTGCAGACCCCACTTAGAGTGGGATAAGGGCAGGAGAATGATGATGACTAAGTACTCTTCGCCACTCTTCTGCCTGGTCGACCTGACGCTGTAAAATTACTACATATTCTCAGTTACAAAAGCGGGTATGTGTGTGTGTGTGGGAATAGTACAAATAAATGCAATATATTTTTACACCTGTAGATACATCATTGAAACTAAAGATTCATATTTTATAGAAAATGAAGATGTCAAAGATTTTATTTTAGATAATAACTTTATAATATTTTCTCAATAATTGAATTGAAAACTAAAAGCTTCCTGTAATAGGAAGTGTAGAAAATAGCCAATAAAAACATCGCGAACATTCATTCCACAATTTGTTCGAGAATAAAGAACGTCACTGGAAACATTTTACCAAGAAATTTTTCATCACAAATTGTTAGTGAAACTTAAGTCTTTTGTACGCTTCATAATTTTCGATACGTCTTGTTTTAAATATTTCTGCAGAAGAATTTCAAAAATATTCCAAACGTTTTCCTTTCAAATTTCAAGATTTTGATAGCTTTTTTATTATTCTATTCCGAGCTTCAAAAGTCCTTTCTATTTAAAACAAAAATAAAACATTGGTTTTTATTGTATTAGTAATAATTATATTAAACAACAGTATACATATTTTTCAAGGTTACGTGCGAATGAAAGGAGAAATATTAATGCATTGCATTTCCTTTTGTATGTATTTTTTTTCGATATAAAATTATTAATAAAAGGATTTGTAATATAATAGTTGTATTTATTTATGGTTACACTAAATTGATTATATAGAGCTGCGAGAAAGAAAATATATAAATATACTTTTATAACGAGCTGGATTTTGTAGCTTTTAATATCATATTTATATTACGTAATCTACTTGTTCTAACTCACTAGTTGCTGTCGTTTGCAGGACCTGGTAAAATTGTACAATCTTTTATGGACCTTGACCTCCTCAAAGAACATTATCAATTTCGTCCCACCTCTAAATATTTCTTTACCTTTGCATCTGAGCTCTTCCTAGTCGCAGTCGCAGTCACTTTGTGGGTGTTTTCTATTGCCCGGTCAATTTGTAAATGATTTTGATTGCCCATCTGAGCCTTTATGACTTCCTAAACCTGACGATCGTTTCCTTATAAATCGGCTGGCGTGATGACAACAATTGATCACTGCTCTTTAATGTTAGATGTGCTTTCGATTGTTTCTCAGTGTAATACTTAATATAATGAAGCAACTATAAATAGCTATCTACAGAATTGTACGTTCATTAGATATGATTTACAGCAATAATTCATTGGTTACAAAATGGTCGAAGTTATGTTAAGCTGTCCGTTTCCATTATGATAACTTATATTCCATAATAATCCTTATTATTAGGTGAATTCATTCTACTCACGTGCCGCTTTTCATTCTTAACGGATTGGATAGAACAGACGGGTATTGCTCCGTGCAAAAACAGATAAGCTTGCCAAATGCGGTTTAGAATAATAAGCAGATTAAATATCCAGAATATACTCAAAATATTTCTGTACATTAATGACTAGATTCTGTCCACCGTATGGTATTCGGATGAGAAAAATAGACCACTCTCATTTCTTACTGAGGTGTCGTAAAAGGTGGTCCAGGTAAGTGGACCCGCCGTATAATATCTGACGAGCCAATCCTGGCAACAGATTCAGGGCATGCTTATCATAAACATGCATTGTCACCAGAACTGGACCAATATATAAAATTTCAGCTCAATGAGGCCCCAGGAAGTGGATCAAATTTATTTACGATTACCTACGATTAGGATGATGCTGAAGAATAAAGTGTTAATACACTATGGGTCTATATTCTATATACTGCACTACACTACACTATATTCAGTCTTTTGTCAACAAACACTAGTTCTTTCACTAGTCGAGTTATGTGTATCATAGTTACCCAACTTGAACCTAAAGACCGTTTTAAACCCTCTCGTACCCTTTAGTTAGTTGACTCATGAATATTTAATCGGCTTGACGCTTTCACTGCGCCATGGAACTACTTGCAACTATTATACAGGGGCTTCGCTTGAAAGCAAAGTAGATTTGATGTTCTTGTTAATGGGCGTTATATATTTCGATCTTAGCTTTTAGGTTAATTCTTAATGTATGTATATATATCTTTCTCAACAGCCATGCGTCTACTGCTGGATATAGTTCTCTTAAAGGGATATCAAGAAGGGATCTTCTTATTTGATCTCCCTGCAACTCTTTTTAGGTTGTGTCACCACCTAATAGGGATTCCATCGACTCTGCGTCTTTCGACGAATGCTGATCTTCTATCTTATCTTATACTCTATCTCTCTCTTTATTTAACCAATATGCATTAATTGTTGAACGTAGGTATTTTCAAAGAACTTCAATACCCCGCAAGATTTTTTTCCAGCTCCTAGTGAGCGGTCTGCCTACACTGGGTTTTGTTCAACATTCGTTTCAATATCAAATGAAACATACGTTGTATACATATGACAAGGTGATGCTATTAAGAAAATATATACATGGCTATAATTGTAAAAATCTCACAGAGTTATTGTAGGGAAGCTATAGGCAGGTGAGAGGTGATAGGTAAGTGAGAGTGACACAACAATTAATAAGAGGGAAAATGACACTCGTATTTTTATCTTTGTCTTATCACACAAAAAAAAGAGAGACAGATACATACAGTACGATATGGTATCTTTTTAGTTTTCTTTTTTTGTAAGAGGGCACATTTCGAGACTGGCGTCCTTACTTAAGAACAATAACTCTATGGAAAAGTGTTTGCTTAAAAAATACGTGATCATAATTCTCCTGCCCTTACCCCACTCTAAGTGGGGTTGGCAAAACATGTTACAAACATGTTGTCACATGATTTGACTACATATTTTACGACCGGCCGCCTGCCTGACGTCAACTTGCCGTCGACGTCGCCTTTGACGACACCGCGGTAAGAAAGGAGGGTGGTCTATTCTATTCTACCGGATACCACACGGCGATGCTTAAATAATACGTATACGGAAAAAACAAATATCTACATCTGCAACTATTTAAAACATAATACGCCGTGCTATGTTTTTAAAATTAATGTCAATGAAAGTACGCGAAAATCTGTGGCAATATCGATTGAGAAATGTGAAGAAAAAGAAACATTAAATTATTCATTTTTTGCTTCAATTTTTTTTTAAATACACAACCACACAACATGGTTAAATTGTCTTAAAATTGCTCTACATCTGTGGACACAACAACTTTATTTTTAAGTAAGTCTTAAAGATCGACTACTGGGACTCTAAGCGGTAATTGCTACGATATTATACAGTTTTTATCTGTTTTGTAGAACGTTATTTTTGTTTGTTTCATATTCGTACACCCTTATCTCCATAATGGGCACTGTAAAGGCCAAGATAGGGCGGTGTCTGTTCGCCGAGCAGATGAAAATAATAATAAAACGATAAAATGGCTTGCTTTAAAGGCGTTTGACTTACACTTTAATGTCCTTGTTAAATTCTGTTTTAACTGAAGTTTTCTATTTCAATCGGAGCCAAAAGTTTTAACTTAAGAAGTTATTTAAATTTTAATGTATGTTTGATGGTCCATTTCGTTAGGGACAGTTTTAAATAATTATATTTAAAAGTTTTGATATCTTTACGTTAGGTAAATATACAATTTGTATACTGGAATGAAAATTTTACATTTTCAGATACATTTTCACCGGCCAAAGACTTGCCCTTTACCATTTTAAACGACGAATTTGAGTTTATATGCTTCGGTGACGGAGGAAAATTTAAAATAGGATATTTAAAATAGGAACTGTAATTTTCTAAGAAAATTACTGGGTTATATTATATGTTGCTTACCAATTCTTATTGCAGAGGTTTGGTCTTACTTTGGTCTCTAAGTACATAGAAGAGAAGAAGTATCTATTATATTTCATAACATTGAGATTCCGCGTACGTAATGGGTAAAATCAGAAGACTACTTTTAAAGCTATATATAATCGTTAGAAAAAAACTAAATTCGTTCCTGGTGCTTTGATTCCCGTTAACTGCTTATTTATGAAATTATATAATACTATTTATACATAATTACACGAAAACACGCAATGAGATGCTAAAGAATCTTGGCACGTTCATAAAAAGGGCAGGCCAGTATCGTTATCCTTAGCGTTACGGAAATTACTAATAAAGGAAAATCATGAACGGCAACGAGCCGAAAGCTAGTCATTTGGTAACAATTTACTATAACGTCACGTCCTATTAATGTTAGCGTCTAGAGCGGATGGAACTTAGATATCTAGTGTTCTATGTATCGTAAATATTGAAGAGGACGTTAAACAGATTGTTTGTGATATCTCGCCCGTTAGAGCAGTTGGAAACGACCCTCATTTCAACTCCGCGGGTATCGGCGTTGATTCCTGCCGAAGTTCAACGTTTTCTATAAACAATTTGTTACTTCTTCAAGTCTTGCTGTATTTAAATTACATCTTCTTATATATAAAAATGAATGTTTGTCTGTATGTTCTTAATAGACTCCGAAACGGCGGGATTGATTATAATAAAATTACCAAAAATTCAAAATAAATTCAAAATTCTAAATATTCTTCATTGTGTTTAGATGATTGTGTTTGGTGATCGGAGCATTTATTTTTAACTGTTTAGTTCTGAGTCTAGGGGAATTCGAAACCAAACGGAGCCACAGCAATGCGTGGACGTATATTTACCAGTTTTTGTCACCCATAACACAAGCATTAAGTTACTTGCTTTGGGAATGGACGACCGTGTGTGTATGTGTCCCATGTATTTTTATTTTTTACAAAGGTAAAAAAAATTAATAAGTGTTCATAGGAAATTGGATCAATTGAAAAGTTTAAATTTATCGTGGACTTTTAACTGCTTGACAATGATTTCATCAAGGAGTTTCCAAGCCATATTATGTCGCTAAATATTGCACGTTAATATACAGAACCGCTCAATTGATTGCAATTATATCTAGTTAATGTCTAACAGTGGTTTCAGCTTTTAGTTATTTTAATCGCAATAAGGTCGCGCTCCCATATTGTTATTATTTCTTTTCATTTTAATGAAATCTGCTCTAGACATTAGTTTTTACGATTAATTCGTCCATTATAGTATTAAATTCTTAATTTTGTCCTTTCACAACAATTTTTTAATCAACATAAAAACAGTCTGCGGCAGAGAAATGTCTGTCTCAGAAGATATTGGAAAAATCTCGAATAAATATTAGTTTCATTCTTAAATCTTTTATTTTACAAAAAAAGAATCGTAATAGGTCTGTCGCGTTGATAGCCACAAACTGAAGAGTTTTTCAATTTATTATTGTCAATCGCCCCAAAGCAGATTCGAAGATTCAATAAAAGTTTTATTTCGTATCTTGACTAATCCAGAAGTTTGTTTCTACTTAACATAAGTTTATTATCTTATTTTAGAACTTTTACGAAAACGTTTTATCATGACTTAAAATATATAGCTTAGTTATGGACAGCGTTCAATAGATTTTGCAGTTAACTCTTTTATTCTTCATTTAAAATAGAATGGTTGACTTCATTAAAATACAGCAAAATTTAAATGTACTTGTTTTGTAGCGTATTCTATTTTTATGAGCAAATGAAATGTTCAATTGGTCATAAAGGCATATTATTCATTTAATATCATTCATTAATCGGTCTGTGCTGGAATAATAAATGCAAATGCAAGGTTGTCTAGTTTTGTTGCATTATATATAAATAGTATAATATAAATTGGACATAACTATATAAGGTTCTTTGAGATACCAGATGCATAATTATACTTTTTATTACATAATAAATTATAGTGACTAAGTATTTTTTATGTTTTTTTTGTACTTCGATTCAGTAGAGTTATAAATAATTCATTGGGCAAAATAGCTTCTACAATCAATTCCGCAAAATATATATTAACCAGCACATTTAACAGAGAAGTTTAAATTTAAAAGTACCCTTTTACTTAAAGTATAGATGTATTATAAAATTTAAGGTTATATAAATGAAAATAATGCTTGACAAATGTCTTGAAAATTTTTCCAGCTTATCATGTAAATGACCAAAGATTGAGCGTCGAGTTTCCTGCTGTTTCTTTTTAGTAAGAGCAACATTCAAAACGAAATATTGCTTCTAAATCGGATTAATGCTTAACAATTCGAAAGAATTACTAACGGAATTGTGTCCAAGAGTACATTAAACTCTTATAAGCTCTTACTAAGCTAATCCACCTTAATGTAGACACACCATACGTAATTATGGTTACTAATAAGCAGGTAATGAACACTGGGAAGATTGTCACTTATGAACTCTAAAGGGGTAGGTAACAAACAGTCGTATATTAAGCTCACCTCCGTGCTGCTTTCTATCTCCTGACATTTGCAAAGAATGAAAACATGAAACAGAATTTACGCAATGCAAACAGAGTTAATCCCGCATAATGAACGTGGTATGTAAGTAAGTTCTACATATGCTTTCTAAACGAGAATAATGTTGACACGTGCATATCAAGACGTGTGTTTATGATCTGCGAATTATTTTCCAAGGTCTAGTTTTGCTGTTAAAACTTATGTATCTAATTCATCAACATGCTGTTGCCCTTATCCCACTCTAAATGGGGTCGGCACAACATGTTACAAACATGATGTCACATGATTTGGCTACGTATTTTACAACCAGCCGTCTGCCTAACGTCAACTTACCTTAGTTGCCTCTTACTATACCTCGGTAAGAAATGAGGGTGGTCTATTCTATGCAGCCGGATAACACACGGCACACAATTTCAGATAATATATTGACAGCAATTATGAAATAAATATTAACCATATCAGTTATCTCCTCAATTTATAATAAGATTTAAATGCGAATGAATTTTTTTTCCAAAAGAAAGCACTGCTAGATTACGATACACAGATGTCTACAGATTACACCGATAAAAAAATGTACCGACAAGATTTACTTTAAAAAGATATGCGCGAACAAAATACGAGTACTTTCTCCTAACCGAAATAATATCCGTCGCGAATATTTTGCTTTCTTTATTGGCAACATTTATCCGCAGGGAGCTCGCGGGTGGTTATAAAGAAATCCCTCTCTCGCCTTGTTTCAATCTACCGCTTTCCAGTCTCTTTTATACTAAATGTGGAAAACGCGGGTAAAGTACAAAGGGAACTGTAAATACAGAGCTGACACGCTAAATAAATATAAATACGGTTTTCCGACTTTGGGGCATTTTTTATTTTATACGGATACGGGTAGTTGGACGATCGCTACGTTTTTCTTTTAATGATGGCAGGTAAGAACTCTGACCTGACTTGCACGATAGGGGCATACAGTTAAAGTAAAGTAACACCCTGTTACTATGCCCACTGCTGGGCTAAGGCCTCCTCTCTCTGTTTTTGGAGAGAAGGATTGGAGCTAAGACCTACCACGCTGCTCCAATGCGGATTGGTAGGTTACACATATCCCTAGAGAATTCTCTAGAGATATGCAGGTTTCCTCACGATGTTTTCCTTCACCGAAAAGCGTGTGATAAATTGCAATTATCAATTAGACACATGATTTTAATAGAAAAACTCATGGGTGCCTGCCCGGGATTTGAACATATGTCGTCTCTAGAGAGTCGCACGGTCTCACCGCTAGGCTATCACAGCTTGGGCATACAGGTAGACCTGCTCTAATAAAATATTTGCATCATCATTCTTAAAAGAGAAATCGTGCTAGATTGGTCGAAGAAGAGATATATATTCATATGATCAAACTGGGTTTATTTAAATATAAGTAATATAGCAAATTATTTTTAATTTTTTTTTTATTTACAACAAAAATGTATAAATCTTCATATACATACACGCTAGTACTATAAATCATGCCCACGTGGAATGATCCCAAGAATGCTATCAGCGTTTCCGCGTTGAATCGCTAAGCTGATTTTTTGTGCGAAAAAGGAGCCAACGCTCCTGTCACCTGAAGAAATTAACCGAGGTATTAAACAGGATAAAAAAATTTGCACTTTGACTATATGACCCTAGGGTCTAAACTTAACAAGTGAAGTTAAAAAATCTTTTAAAAAAGATTTTAACAAAATTTAATGTCTCTGCCGTTAACCGTTGAACGAATATCTGGAAATAATATCCGTACCCAAATATTAAAAAGCATCCCATTATTATTATATCAAATAGTAACCGCCTTCAAACAACAATCGAATAAATAAAATTAGGTCAATTCTGCAATTAAAAATAAGGTTATAATATTTTCCGTCGTTTCCGTCAACAAAAAAGCTTTCAAGAAAATTTTATGTCACTACTGTTGACGGTTAAGGAGATCCCTCGTCTGTAGCCAATCCCGGCAGCAGCATCAGGTCATGTTTATCATTAGCATGCATTATCATCGAGACTGAAGCAGTATGTAAAATTTTATCTTAATCAGACACTGATCTCTTCTTCTCGGTCGTACTCTTCATTCCTGAAGGTCGTGTCCTTGAAAGTCCTTTGCAGCACTGACACTGATAAGTAGGTGGGATTTAACTTATAAGATTCCACCTTAATATACTTACATAACAAATTATATAAAAGCTTTTAAAAAAATATTCGGCTGAGTGGCAAAACATTAAAAAAACCTAATTATTTGATATCAGATAATCAAAACTTCAAATCGTAATAAGATTTAAATTAAGTCTCTCCAAACAATAATATAACAATTATCTATATATATATATAAATGTAGGTTTTGTATGTATGTCCCCTATAGCCTCTGAAACGGCTGGATCGATCTTAATGAAATTTTCAGATTATCTTCAGATTGACACAGCGGATAATCCTAATAAGTGTGGTGGCGATTGCAGTATAGTTTTTTAATTGTGAATGAGAGTTTTATTTCGAGGAGATATCGAAACCAGACTGAGCCACAGCAAAGCTTGGCCAAACCCCTAGTATATAATAATATAAAATTTATGGTTCACTTAAATACACGATTGTCCCTATCCAAAGTAAGCAACTTAATACTTATCTTATGAGTGAAAGACAACTGGTAAACATATAGGTATATACTTATATAATTTTTAAATACGTAATAAATACACCTAGGCTCAAAGAACCAACAAATTGTTATTAGAAAATAAACAATAATTAGTATTTCGTTATTTTGAATTACATTCTTATTTTTATCTTTAATGCCGTGTGGTATCCGGCTGATTAGAATAAACCACCCTCATTTCTTACCGAGGTGTCGTAAAAGGCGACTAAGGTAAGTCGACCCGCCGTGTGGTATCCAGTAGAGTAGAATAGACCACCCTCATTTCTTACCGAGGTGTCGTAAAGTGCGAATAAGGTTAGTTGAACCACCGTGTGGTATCCGGTTGAGTAGAATAGACCACCTTCTTTCTTACCGAGGGGTCGTAAAATACGACTAAGGTAATTTGACGTCAGGCAGGCGGCCGGTCGTAAAATACGTAGCCGAATCATATGACAACATGTTTTTAACATATTGTGCCTACCCCACTTGGAGTGGGATAAGGGCAGGAGAATGATGATTCTTATTTTTATCTTTACTTACAAACTTATTAAATATTCTATGTGTGAAACCAATCATTGTTGCCTAAACTGATACTAAGAACTGGATTAGCAATTCTATCAATATTTTTAAACGGAGACCTTCTCATCCAAAAACTGAATCATATCTTTATTTTTTCTTTCTAGATCATATGTCTTGATTGGATTAATTTTTTCTTGTCTATTTTAGAGTGAATAATTAAATTTGATTTATTTAAAACTTTAACCAGGCAAAGCTTATCAAATATTAACATTAGGAAATTCCGTTTCCGTCGGAAGTTTGGAATGAAAAGGTAAAATTACACTTATGTCGGAATGCAGCATTGTGTAACAATTTCAAGGCAATTTATGGACTTCTTTTCACAGTGTACTCACCACGAAGATGGTTGAAATTTAACGTAAAATGATTATATATTTGCATAAAATAGTTACAATGTTTTTTGTGTATCTATATATTGTGTATCACTATAACGTAATATTGTGTATCACTATAACGTATATATTGTGTATCACTATAACGTAATATTGTGTATCACTATAACGTATATATTGTGTATCACTATAACGTAATATTGTGTATCACTATAACGTATATATTGTGTATCACTATAACGTAATATGCCAAAATATTCATCCTGTATTTTCTTATAGGATGAATTTCGAATAGATATTCAAAATAAACCACCCCTTTGTAGCCACGTTTCTGATATACAAGATTTACAAGACAGCGGGGATACTCGTGTCAGCTAGAATATTAACAAGGGACACTGGACGTCCCTTTAGCTTTATTCTCTACTATATTTATAGTGCTAAAATAAATACGATGTTGTAGCAAATACGAAATAATTTTAAACAAATATAAATAAAATAAATAAATATATGGGACATTTACACACACGGTCGTCCAACCCCAAAGTTAGTAACTTAATACTTGTGTTATGGGTGAGCGACAACTGGTAAATATATACATATATAGTTTTAAATACATACTTAAATACATATATACACCCAGACTCGAAGAACCTACAAATTCTAAGTAAAAAATGTTGGTTCTCGGCGGGAATCGAACCCTCGACCCACGGAGCTGAAGACAGGGTCACTGCCAACTGCGCCAACGGGCCAGTCAACTATCGACGTTTTATCTATTTTATAATTAGTGTCTTTACTCGCGTTGAAGAAAAGATGAAAATTTTGATATCCTTTATGTTAGCGGGGTACATAAGGTTCAATTTTACGAAATTCCGACATTAAAATTAGCTTTGAAAGCATAACAATAAGGCGGATAGATTTTCGCATTTTCAGTATTAGTATAGATTTTATTTTTATTTTTATTTATTAGGATAACCAACAAGACTTACATTGTTAATATTAGGTCCTTACATTTGAAATTGGCGTTTTCTATGGGAAGTCGTTTTTTTTTTAATGAAATAGATTTAATTAATCAAAGTATGTACCATTGCTATGTATGTACTTTTGCCATCTCATAGGTAGTTCATTGATCCCTTTACTAAAAAAACCATTCGGGCGGGAATCAATAAAATCTTTGAAGGCGGTTTGGACTGCCCCATCGGAGTTGAATTTTTTTCCTTGCAAGTAGTTATCCAAATTGCGAAAAAAATGGTAATCTGTTGGAGCAAGGTCCGGAGAGTACGGTGGATGTCTAAGACATTCTAATTGAAGCTCCTCTGATTTGGTAGCCGTCTGTTGTGCAGTGTGTGGTCAAGCGTTGTCGTGAAGCAGCAGTGGCCTAGAGCGATTGACCAGCCTCGGTTGTTTAGCAGCTAGCTTTTCCATCATGGTTTGCAGTTGCTGACAATAGATATCTGCCGTAATCGTCTGGCCCGATTTAAGAAAGCTGTAGTGAACGACACCGGCACTAGTCCATCAAACACTTACAAGCAACTTTTTTTTATACATTTTTCGCTTAGGGCAGGATTTGGCTGGTTCGCCAGGGTTCAGCCATTGCGATGAGCGCTTCCGATTATCGTAGAGGATCCACTTTTCATTACAGGTAATGATTCGATTTAAAATTCTTTCATTATTGTGCCGGTTGAGTAACGTAACGCAGCAGTCGACGCGCGTTTGTCGGTTTGCTTCACTCAATTCATGAGGTACCCACCTTTCAAGCCTTTTCACCTTCCCAATTTGCTTCAAGTGGATTAGAATAGTTTTATCACTAACACCGGAGCCTGCAGCTAACTCGGACGTGGTTTGCGATGGATCCGCTTCCACAATAGCCTTCAATTCTTCATTATCAACTTTGGTCTCCGGCCGTCCACGAGGCTTGTTCTGCAAGTCGAAATTTCCAGAACGAAAACGTTGGAACCAAAAACGCACTGTGTTTTCTTTTGCGACACCGTCACCATATACATCATTAATCCTTCGAGCCGTTTCTGCAGCACTGGTGCCACGGTGGAACTCATACTCGTAAATAACGCGATATTTCATGTTTTCCATTTTGTAAACAGAGTGACACAAAGAAAAAAACAAATGAATTAGGGGGTTTGAAACACAAATGCATGAGTAAATAGCTGTATGAATTTGAATTTGTAATTCCTAACCATAAAGGTAATATTTGAGATCAAAGTGGCCAGTACGACAAAACGCCAATTTCACATGTAAGGATCTAATACTACAAAATACTCTACAAGCTACTTAATTAAATGTAGTCTTAATTATAGGTTACCACGGCATGTAATAGAGACGCGTACATTTTTTTAGTATATTATGAAATAAAAGATATATATTATACTAATTATAAAAATATTATCTAC
Source organism: Morpho deidamia (assembly GCA_947086505.1). Taxonomy (NCBI): domain Eukaryota; kingdom Metazoa; phylum Arthropoda; class Insecta; order Lepidoptera; family Nymphalidae; genus Morpho; species Morpho deidamia. The sequence goes on along the minus strand of CAMTZC010000007.1, from coordinate 6,615,887 downwards.
TTAATTCATTCTTTTAAATTTAATTATATTATGTTTAAAAGTATGTATGCTATCGCTAAATATGTCTACATCTAATTCTTTTGGTAGATGATTTATAGTACCTACTAATTACGATAGTTTATTAAAAAATCAATTTTCAAAACGTACAATAAAATACTGTTATGAAATACAATAAAATAATACAAGTATAAAAGTCATTTTAAACAACTCAATGGTACTAGTGCAAAATTATCTCGCTTTATTTTTAATCAATATTTCTGTGTTTAAATTAGCTCGCCTCACCGGGACGGTTCTAGTTTATTATGGTGAATTTATTAATATAAATTTGCTAATTTAGTGTAGGTCTTGCTTCGTTTTTTGGAACGAATCGGTATACGACATGAGTTTTTGATATTTACATATTTATCTACACTTCGAAAATACGCAAATTTTAAATTAAAAGTTTGATTTAAATTCAGCATAATTAACAGTATCAGAGTTGCAATTAGAGTGGAGTAGCAATATGAAATATTTAAACTTCAATCTTTCTCTCTAGGAAATGAGGTTTTTGCTCAACAGTGGGAAAGAAACATTTTCTTATGTTTTTCCTTTGTTTCATGGTAAATAGAAATCAAGTATATAATAATAATAATAAATATATGGGACAATCATGATAAGCATTATATGTGTTCTATAACTGATCATCAGCCATTTTTGTTTTATAATTGATTCGTTGTGTGTTTATTAAAAAATTAATATAAACTTTAAAAACTAAAAGTTTTGCTTAAAGATTTACACAAAATCATTATGCAAAAAATTAAATGGATAAATGTTTTGCATATGTTAAAATAGGTTCTAAGTAGAAACAATGTACACGAGTTCAAATACATTAAAAATTTAGGTTTGCCATAGAAATGAAAACTGAAAGAATATCAAGTTTGCGTACAGCTTTTATAAATAAAATATTGAACCTCGTTGAAAGATAAGCGGTTAAACCTTTCAACTAAAATAGATCCAGGATTTTGCTTGAGATCTTTTTCAATAAACTATCGAACAATATTGTATTTGGACCTTTCTTTCAAGATTACATGGCACAATACAATTTACTATCAAAGAAAGGTTTATTGATTAGTCATATACTTATTTACTGTATTTATTTATTTTTCCCTTAGAGGTTGTGATTTAGTTTTAATCTGACCTAAAATAGGTTTTCATCGCATTACTTATTTTTATCATCGGGATATAGGTCTCTACCAATCACGATGCATTATTTTATTCAAGTACTCTTACAAATGCTTTCAAATGATGGGTTTAATTGATTTGAAAAATCACTTCTTCAGAAAGAAGCTTGCTAGAAACTCGGTGGGTCTTCTTTCAAAAATATAATACTTGTAACTAATTGTATTTCGACATTCCTATCTCGTGCACGGTCTTATTAAATATTCATGTAATCATAAGTTCGTTTTGCTATGATTTTTATATTGAGTCATATATTTACCAATAAAAAATTTATTTCTGATCATTAAGTCGCATTTGCATACAACTACACTAAATATATATTAGATATTTATTACATTCTCAAAATTAGCGGAACTCTCTTCAAAAAACGTAGAAATAAATAAATATCAATCACAATTATAAATAAAAATGGGACATTTACATACACGGTCGTCCGTCCCCAAAGTAAGTAACTTAATACTTGTGTTATGGGTGACGGACAACTGGTATATATACTACATATATAAGTTTAAATACATACTTAAATACCAATACACACCCAGGCTCGAAGAACCAACAATTTGTTTGTAGAAAATGTTGGCCCTCGCGGGAATCGAACCCGCGACTCGGGAAACTAAAGGCAGGGTCACTACCCACAGCGCCAACGGGCCAGTCATTTAATAGGACAATTGTATTTAATAGGATATATAATAGATAGGAAAAAAAAAGCTAGAGGAAAATAAGCTTGTGATACCGCTTGCATTGAAAATGCTAGAAATTTGGGGTTAGCAAAGTTATATCTCTACTTGAAAGGCAATTTAACCCAACTTTTGAAATGGTTGAATTTTTAAGTGTTCCTTCATTTATACAAACCTTATCCGAAAGCTCCAGTCGGAGAGTGGTCTGACTGGTTTCTGAAACAACAAGATATGAGGATTTAACATTATATAAAACGGAACTTTTTCTGCAACTGTACTTTCAGATTACGGATTATGCATACTTCGCTTAAAATACTCTACTGAAATTGTTTCCATTTTTCAGTTGCTATAGGATTAGTAAAAAGCTTCTATTTATTTTATGTATTTTATTTATCATATTTCTGTTTTCTTTCGAAATTGATTCATTGCATTTGACAGATGCTAGATATACAATTAAATTTGCGACTTTCAAGGGAACTCGATAAATTATTTAAATTCATAAATATTATATGTATATTAAGTGCAAAAAAACTTTTTCTTCCATTTATGGTATGCCAAATTTTCAGATGACGCTATATCTATTAAATATGGTAAATACCGGCCCCTCCCGAGGTGTAATACCGGGCGAATATCACTAGGCTCAAAATAATAGACCTTGTGATACTTGATCTATCTATAGTGGTATTTATTGGTACCTACATTTTTTTTCGGAAAATGACAATATGCTGTTAGCTGAAGTGACTTTTAGCGTCACCGGGAGTTATGGGGCGAGCGCATCGTTGGGGGTGAGGCAGGGTGAGCCTCAAGAAAGGCTCGTAACATCATTGGAACGCCGTCTTATGGGTGCCTCCTATGAGGCCGAATCTCGACTTAAAACAACGTGTCATGGAGGAGTAGCGTGGGCATGAGCATGTACACAAAATATAACAAAATATGTACCTGCTACTAATTTAAAATTGAATTTTAATGTCAAAAGACCATGTTAAGTGAGATTTAATATAATTTTACCATCTGAATAATCGTGTGGTGTAGAAATACAACACTGTCAGGCCTGATCTGAAATTTATTATAATATTTTGAATTACTCGTATATTGAGATATAATATATTTCAACTGTATTTTTTATTAGTTTTTATTATATCAATATTTAAAATATTTATTTATGTGTAGGTCTGTAATATCAGGATTTCTTGTACTCGTAATTGTGCTAGAACAGTTACTTAGAAGCGTTTCAAGTCTTTTAGTCAATTTTGCGAAAATGTTTTGCCTTCAAGCATCCTTGAGATTCGGTGATTTATTTTGCAAGTGTAAATCTGGTTTATAATATTGTGTATTCTATTTCTCTATACTTTAAAAAAAATAAGTAAATCACGCTAAAATTGTTAAACGCTTCTGAATTTTTCTTATCCTAATCCCAAAAACAAACACATCCAGGTTATCACGTAGAACTTATATTTTATTGAAAGCTTAAAACAGTATTTTCTGCTTATATCCCTTGAGACATAGCTGTCACATAAATATAGTGCATTGGTGCCGGCTTGCGGAAACATGACGTAAGCCTCAGGGATTTTGTTGCAACATTTACATTCAAACTTACTCAAATCCAAAAACCATAAATAAATACAAGATAACTTATATCAACGAAATAGTTCACGCGAAATATAATATTATTTTGCAGATTACGTAATGTAATCATAAACATCGAAAGTATACAAAAATAGCTATTAAAATTGCAGTAAATTTGGTAAGCTAATAAAATATACTAAAAATTATGATTGGAAAATTTGATTATTAGACTTGAGAATAGTATTCACATTCCCACTAGATATAAAAATGTAACACGAAACAAATCCATTCGATTGATTCGCCGAGTTATTTACTAGTTCACTGTGGAAGCAATATTCCAAGCCACTGGAGTAAAAACCATTTTGCACCAACCACTGACTTGACGATTGGTTAACATAATTGCTTGTACGATTTTATGAACATACTGAAACTTTAACAGAACTTCTATGCTATAATCCCCGCGGGGAAAACACCGTAATGCATTACGTTTCGGGGCGAAACGGTCGTAGAGATTCTGGTGGTGGTTTTGTGTATTGCTTGTGTGCATTGTTGCTGGTGGAGGCGTGTTGGGATGCATATGGTGACATGTGTAGGGTACGTGAATTTTGCCTGCTACATACCATTAGCATGCATTCGTTTACCCCCGCGGATTATAGCAAAGTAGTTTTGTTATAATTTCTGTAATATGGAATTCCACAAAGTAACGCCTGTTTCTATAAATCATTAACATGAACATATTTTAATTTGAGCTTTAAATAAAAACCGATAAAGTAATTTCGTGGAGTTTCTTGCTAATAACATCTTTTTGATTGTTGAATTCCGCAAAGCCTACTGGATGATGATGATGAATTTTTATACCATAAAAAACATAAAAATAATATTATTTAAGGTTAACTTACCCCTTATTATTATATGGTCCCTTACTATTATATATAAAATGTGCTTTGAGGATGTGTTTTTTGAGGAGATTATGGTATATTTTATCTCCCATGCATTTACGCATACGTTGTAATGTTGATTCAACTCTACATTCTTATTTATTTATTTATTTATTTATTTATTTATTTATTTATTTATTGGAACACCATCAAGAAAGCACTTAGAGTAAACTTAAATATAAGCAATATTGTACCCTGCTACAAGTACATCCTTACTTACAGGTGTACACAACATGCATACTTATGGTGCTATACGTGCCTTACAATTTTTTCAATTTTTTTTTTTTTAATTAAATTAAATATAAAAGAAATACGAAGAACAAAGTCGGAAAAAGGCAATACTTAAGCTAAAAACATAAATCAGCAAATTACCGATTCTCGGAGTAAACATCTAAAGGTTGCAAAATTGTTCCTATAGATAGTGTGTTGTACTGCCGCTTCATTCTTTTGTCTATCAGGAAGAATTGTCGAATATCTTATTCACCTATCAACTTCTCAATAAAACAGTGTGAAAAATAAAGCTAATGGACATTTTATAGCTGCGCCGGTGGCTTTTACACAGTTGCTTCATGAATATTGAAGTACTTCGACGCTACGCTTCGCTTTACAACTTCACAAAACTACGCCTGCAGAGTGTAAATGTGAATGCATTTTCATAATATTACCTTCATATAAACCTCTTCTGAAGTTTTAAAGCATGACATGGGTATTTTGACCATGGATATCGAGTTGTTGTGTTTGTCAAGTTTGTTTCACTTCGAGCTTATTGAAACCTACTGGGCTTAGGTGGTATTATACATAGTATAGGAGTTACACACTTGAACTTTGTAAAGTATATTATAGTTCCTCAAAAGCATATTATAGTTATTGTACTTACTTTGTTATTATATTACTTAGTATGCCATATGTATCGTAAAAATTAGGACAACAATTTGCGAAACAAAAACAAAAGTTATTTATTCCTTTCGATGTATAAATATTAGCTTATTTGATCAGTTATAGCAAAATTTTATAATTTCCTCGGCATTAGTTATATATCGGACCCAAATATTTTGAAAGACTAAGTCTAAGAAAATTTGTGAAAGATGAACTCACATAAATTTGGAACCTGCAGTATGCTTGGCATGCAATTTGGAAAGCACAAGTTATTAAAACTCATAATTTAAAGAATATGAAAATCTGTGCAGGCGATTTAATATATGTATCAAATGTTTTAAAATGGTTCGGAATGAGTAATACTAATTCTTTATTTCGAGAATCCGCTTCATATATTTAGTTGTTTTTGTAGCTATTTAAAGAAGATTCTTTTAAAAAAAATAGAGGCTTTATAAAATATGGTCAACGGTATTACAAAAACAGTATCTTTGTTAACTCAATGTATACGATTTATAGAAGCAGGCGTTACTTTGCGAAATTCCATATTTTTATTTATTTATTCATTGAACAATTCTAGCAAATATATTTTACACCTATAATTGAGGCAAAAGCACCAGACTAACATTATTTATTTTTGGTGTATAGCATTATGCAGCCCAAATAGACCTAGGTCTGTGCTACTAGGGCTAGCAAAGAATCAATGGGTTTTCTATTTTGCTTAATGTTAGGTAACGACAAACATGGACAATACTATATTTAAAAAAAAAGAAAGGGATAAATAGCGAATTAGAGAGAAAAGAAAAGGCAATTGGCTTATAAACCTTTCTGTATAACCAAAAAAAAAATTAAAAATAATACAAATATAAATAAAATATTACAGAAAATATAAAAGAACTACTTTGCTATAACCCGCGTGTGTTAAGCGAATGTATGTAATGCTAAGTCTATGAAGCAGGTAAAGTTCTCGAACCTTACAACATGCAGGACACTCCACGGCATACGATTTTATCGTGGAGTCTATCCTCCTGAAGATACTTCGGTTTCAGGGCGAAACGATCGTAGCGATTTTGGTGGTGGTTGTGTGTATTTTTTGTGTGCATTGTTATTGGTGGAGGCGTCTTGGGATACGTGTGGTGATTTGTCCTGCATGTGTAAGGTACGTGAATTTTGCCTGCTTCATACACATAGCATTACATACATTCGCTTAACACACGTGGATTATAGCAAAGTAGTTCTGTTAATGTATATATTGTTGATTCCGTCATATGGACATATTATGTGTCCGGAATTTAGTATCTATCCGAAACTTCATTCGATTTTGGATTTCATAGCAAAGAATTCAGAATGACTCAGTCGTTCCGGAAAATACAAGGTCGAAAACTACTTTTGAGAATAGGTAACTTTAAAAACTTGAAAGTAGTCTGATTCAAAAATCACAATATCGCAATTAGGAGTAACTTTATTCTACTTTATTCCACTAATTCGATCATAGGTTCAAACCGATCATGGGTTCAAATCCCGAGCAAGCACCAATTAGTTTTCTATTAAAAAATTTATGCCTAATTGATAGTTGCAATTTATCACACGCTTTTTGGTGAAGGAAAACAATGTGAGGAAACCTCTGGAGAATTCTAGGGGTATGTGAAACCTACTAATTCGCATTGGATCAGCGTGGTAGGTGTTAGCTCCGATTCTTTTCTCCAAAAACGGAGAGAGGAGGCCTTAGCCCAGCAGTGGGCATAGTAACAGGCTGTTACTTACTAAGTAAAGTAGAATTGGAGCTAAGACCTACCACGCTGCTCCAATGCAAGTTGGTAGGTCACACATATCCCTAGAATTCTCTAGAGATATGCAGGTTTCCTCACGATGTTCTCCTTCACCGAAACTACTTTACTTACTACGTTACTTTACTTAATTAGGAATAAATTTATGACAGATGATACAACACTACTGAAGCGATAACAACAGTGACTTCTTGAGTCCATCGGCATCCTCTTTATCAAGACCCTAAAATACAACACACTAACTGTGTTTTAGTGGCTGTGTGTCACTTACACGTTTCTAGCATTCATCTTATTTCCCGTTACATAATAAAGCTCCGAACGATGAAAGGTCTTTTGCTGTTGCCAAGTTTACGTGCTAAGAAATATCAAATAAGGCTTTCTAAATTATTTGATTCGGTAATCGAGTGGCCATAAAATTTATACATATTATAAAACAAAAGTCCCCTAAAATCTGTCTGTCTGTATGTGCTTGATTTTATCAAAAAGTAATTGACGGATTTTTGTGTGGCTTTTAATAAAGTATAGTGAACTTCTGCCGGAAGGTTTATATTAATAGCAAATTACGATTTTATGTAAATTATGAGGTCGCGCGGTTGTAAAAAAACTCGCCTGATGGGAGCTTTAGACACGCGAGCGCGTTAGCCAACAGAATTACACTAAAGTAATGTAATAGAGAATGTTAGATCTACAAGATTATCACTAAAAAGTCCACGACAGCATGTCTCGGGAGATATCCCGTAGTTACTACTTAAATTAAACCGTAGTTAAATACTTTTATGTTCAAAATTTCAATCAAAAACACTGATTTCCACGCGAGACAAGCCGCAGGAGTTAGTATCTATATATTATATATCTATATATATCTATATATATATAACAACAACATCTATATATATATACAGTATTATCCATCAGATGGGATACGAAACTAACGATTGCTGGTCATACGAAAACTTGGAAGGTAATCGAAGTAACGTAACGCCCATAGAGTCAATGGCCTTTGTTAGTCAGAAAGTGCAGAGCTTATATCGCAAAAGTAGCTAATGTATCCCATAACAACGTATAGTACGCGACAATAAATAATGCACATCGAGGCTCAGACACAGAAATCGGCTAGATTCTGCTTCATAAAGCATTGTCTCTGTCGCACAGACTGACGAACCCGTGTGTGACAGTGACAGCTGTTTGGTTCTAAGTTCTCGATGTGCATTATTTATTGCCGGGTACTATAATGTGTTGTATAGTGAGCTAAGTGCTTAATGTTGCTGTTACGGTCTATTAATTCAATTTTCATTTTAGAAATTATCGGCAAAAAGCTTTTGGAAAGGCTGGATGTAATTGAAATTTAATTTTTCCTGTAAAACAGAAAATAATACGCAAATTCCGAATAAAGGAGATTTAACAATGTCTATATTTTTTCGTAAAACTAAAAGAAGGTTTCTAAATTTCATTTATAACATCGTCTAACGACTTACAATTCTTAACATCATTATCATCCTCCTGCCTTTATCCCACTGTAAGTGGGGTCGGCACAACATGTTGTCACATGATTTGCCTACGTATTTTACGAGCAGCTGCCTGCCTGATGCCAACTTATCTTAGTCGTATTTTATGACCCCTCGTTAAGAAAGAGGGTGGTCTATTCTACTCAACCGGATACCACACGGTGGGTCAACTTACCTCAGTCGCTTTTTACGACAATTCGGTAAGAGATGATGGTGGTCTATTCTACTCAGTCGGATACCACACGTAGGGTCGAGTTACCTTAGTCGCCTTTTACGACACCTCGGCGGGTTATTCGTAACGTCCTTAAGTATAATAATATAGCTTGTTTGATTGAAATGAGCTTCTCATGATCATCATTGAGCCTAAATGGACTCTAAAAATATCAATTTATTTATCTGTTGACTGACCTTGGCGCAGATGTCATAGACTACTCTGTGGGTCTTCGATTTCTGCGGAGGGGTCGGCATTTCTCAAAACAATTTGTTGGTTCTTCAAAACTGGGTGTATTCTATGTACGTATTTAAGATCATACAATAAGCCCATACAATAAGTATTAAGTTACTTACTTTGGGACCTGACGACCGTGTGTATTTATTTATTTACAATTATTCAAAATTAAGTAAGACACTTTTTTGCGAGGGCATCGCTATAGCATAAACTGTGCTGTATGCCATCCCCATAATCTTAAAAAACAAGATTGAATTGGTATAGAGTAATTCATAGAATATAGATAAATGTTGATTCCACATTGTGTGTATTCAGTTAATATGATCAAAAGAGATAACCTTCAGTCTAAATAGCAAATTAATATCAAATAACGAAGCTATATCGTGTATATAGTATGTAGCTTTGTTACATGGCAATAACGTGAAAATTACACTCTCAGATAAAGTATATTTTCGTGTTACATTATTTGCAACAAAATTATTCAATTATTCTTTTATTACAACAAAGACTTAAAAAAAAATTGTTGTAAAAGTAATAATAAAATTATTTTGCTATAATCCGCGATACAGTAAATAGAAAATATATATAGTGTTAAATGTATAGTGGACTATCCGTATTTTCATACCCGATACGTGCAGGATTCGTAAAAAGACATGCACAAACCTCCACCACTTCCACCACAATACACAAGCACTACACACGTTCACTATTTACTGTATCGCGGATTATAGCAAAATAATTTTATTATTACTTTTGTATAATGGATCTCCGCAAAGTAACGCCTAATTCTATAAAGTCTTCGTTGTAGCTAATTTTACTCTGTAGCATAGGTATTATACGCAAATTTGAGAGATAATCATAACTTTGTAATTTGAGAATTGTTTTGTTATACATCGATAAAATAGTAATATTTGACTGATATATATAGGAGTGATCTTTGACCGGCCTGTTGGTGCAGGTGGCAGTAGCCCTGTCTTCAGTTCCGCAGCTCGCAGGTTTGATTCCCGGCGAGAGTCAACATTTCCTAAAAACAATTTTTTAGTTCACTGATTGTAGGTGTACTTTGAGGATTTATGACCACATGGTCAATTCAAATTCCGTGACGTTCCGAAATTGTAACATATGCTATTTATAATTTACCTAAATTAAAGATAAGGCAATAATAACAAAAAGATGTCGTAAAATACTAAAGCCTCTTAGTTATCCGATTATGTAATAACTCTACAGATTCATAGCTAGGCTTAGATTATTAAAAGGTTGAGTTCATAAATCAAGTTTAAGCAGAGGATATTCAAAGGAGTACAAATTCTCAACGATTTAACGGTTGAAAGCGTTGCCTGAGCACTAGAGATAATCCTATTTGGTCAAATTTTCCCTGAATTAATTCTTACAATTTCATAATTAAATTAATTGTTTCCTGATAGTAGTGAGTATATACACATGGTAGTGTAGCTTTTATTCTAGTTCTACATATATGGAAGTCAAAATTGCAAAATAGAAGGATCGTTGTAATATGTCTTCTGATTATTACTAGCTTCTACTTGCGACTGTGTGAAGTTATATATTGAGATGAAATTATATGTGACTTTCATTTTAACATTTCAATATTCATTTCATTTATTTTATTAAACATTTCATTTTTCACGGCAATAATTATATCAATTCGTTACTCCATAGTGAATAAAAAAGACAAAACACTCTTTATTATTCATAATATAAAAATATGGATGATAGTATATAAGAAACTCAAAAATATAATAAAGGTCTGGGAATAAAAAACTAATAGGTTTTTGTTAAGATAAAGATTTAAATTGCACCCTTTTCTCGTCTTCGATGTAAGGATGTGAAGGTGCACCTACCACTCTATAACAGTTAAAATTTTTACTGAAGTTACCTGGGTTTAATAACGATATTTGCCTTCACCGTAAAGCGCATGACGAATTTCAAATATCAATAAAACACAGAAGTTTTTATAGAAAACTTAAAAGTTCTTGCCTTCAATTAAACCCGAAAACTTTGGTCACGCGTTTTTACTTTTAGAGTATTTGGGCAACAACGTAATTGGGATCGCTTAAGGTTTTTTTTTTAGATTATGCAATTATAATAATAATGCTCTTACTAAAACGGTTAAGGGATTTAATGAAAACGTTTCATTTCTTTAGGGAAATGGCAATATTAAATTATCATTTTAACATCTCCCGAGATTTGTTCATCTCCCTTAGGGATTTGAAGGCTCCGTTTTCGTCATTTCCCTGTATTATATAAAATTCCGGCGTACGTGTATCCATAATTCATTCCTTCTTAACGGATCGATCTCATACTATCTTTCATACTATCTTTGCAATTATCATCTAGATGCTTAGTAATGATCATATTTAGCCACATTAAGTGGCGGTTATATCTAGTTGTTATCATTTTATTTGCGACTAAATATTTCAATTAGTTCATAATTTACCTATTGAAAGTATCGTGCACACACATATACGAGTACGCACATGCATACACACATACACACAAAAGCACGTGCACAAAAAACAAAAAAAAAATACGGAAAGTAAGTACGGCATTTATTCGTAACTCTTTAATGACTAAATAAATCACAAAAACTAAATAAGGAAGCCAATATCTGTACTAATATATAACGCTGAAGAGTTTGTTTGTTTGAGTGTTTGATCTCGGGAACTACTAGACCGATTTGAAAAATTCTTTGAGTGTAAGATAGTCCATTTATCGAGAAAGGCTATATAACTTTACGCTAAGATGAATAGGAGAGAAGCAGCAATAAAAAATATTGCGAAAATGGCAAAATTTAAAGCTTTCCTTGCGTGCGCTAAGTTAACGGTGTAATACATGTGGTAGAGGTAGAGGTAGAGGAGAGTGGTAGAGGTTTGTGCATGTGTTTTTACGAATCCTGCATGTATGAAAAAACGGATAGTCCACTATACATATTTTCTATTTACTGTATCGCGGATTATAGCAATCTCCGCAAAGTAACGCCTAATTCTATAAATTATTTAAATGGCGTAAGTTATTAAAAAATCATGTACTACAAAATTGTTCCCCTCTAAAAGTTCTAAATAAAAGTCCGTGACAGCATATGTCTAGCTTTTAAGGTCAACCCACTTTAACCACAATTGATAATGATAATTATAATCTTTATTTGTTTATAACGATTAATATAAATATTACGGTTTACTAAATAAGACTGCACGCGAACGAAGTTGCATTTATAAGCTAGTAATTAAATAAATTGATAAACAAATTAAAAGCTGAGGAAAGTGATTGGTTCCTAAGGCCAAATAAATTTGTCACTTTATGTATCCGAAATAAGAATTCGTGACCAGTTAAGCAATCTGTAAGATAAACACAACAGGTCACGCGTGCACGTCTGTCGTTTGTCCCACATTTTATTACACTACATTAAGAAGATTAATCTAGCGTTTTATGTTATGACTTATTTGGTAACATGCTAAAGGTCTTTTTTTTAATCAATATTTAGACTGTTGCTATTTGTAGTCAACAACTTCGCATTTATAGGTTTATAAATTTATATATAACAATTATTATCTATCTGTGTATATATATACAGACTAACTTTATATATATAATTAATTATATTAACTTCATATATATATATCTATTGTTAAATTTAAATTACTATGTGGTATTAGCTACTTTACTTTTGTTTCTAATATTAACTTTATTTACTATATTTAGACCAAAATGTACAAATTTCTTGACGTATCCACTATTATTTACAATGTCTTTTAAAGTATGTGTGTAAGAATATAAATATAAACTATATCCAGCTCTAAAGAATGAAATTATAATTAATATTAATATTCTTATCCAAGATCAACCTACTAATCTATTAATTAAACTAATTTCACCTATCAAATTTAATGAGGGAGGAGCTGCTATATTAGAAGATAATACTTCTGTGACTGAGATTCCCAACGATTGTTCCAGTTCCCATCTTTGGCGGCTAAACTTTGAGCATAGAACATGTAGCACTGTTTCTGAGGTTTCTCCGTCATGCTAAAGTTTCTCTTAATTTACTAACTAACCTACCAACCAATCCGTATTCGAGCAGCGTGTTGGGTCTAAAGTCCAACCCTTCTCTCCAAGAAAGAACTGAGGAGGCCTTTGCCCAGCAGTGGGACAAGCCTTTTTTTTAAACTGACTGACTCACTTTTTATAACTTCCGATTCAAAAATATAAGAAGGCCATCCAAAATCAAAATTCACTTTATTCAAATTGACTTTTAAAAATAATTAGAATTGTCAACACTACTGCAGGTTGGAAAAATTGCTGCAGTCTGTTACGTTTTTACGTCAAATTCACTATATATATTATATAGTTATTGTTTTACCGTCAGTAAATTCTCTAATTTTCCGGACCACGTAGACTGCTGATTTTAGTTACCCTGCGAAAGTTGGTGTGTGTTTTTTTTAGTGTATATGTGTGTTTCAAACAGATAAGTTTCGGATAACTTCTGTAAAATTTTTATTGAACTTAAAATTTTGACATCTCATGTAAAGTAAGAAAATAATAATAATATGCAGTTCGTAATCGGGATAAAAGGGCAAATTGATTTATTCCCAGACGTAAATAAAATTGTTACTTAAGTAGCCGAAATTTTTTCCTAGTTGAGTAATACGTAAAGTAGGGATAACAAGTCACGTACGCACGTCTATCGTTATTCCTACATTTTATTATATCTCTTACCTGAGATTAAGCTTTTATCGTGTTTCACTTAAAAAATACGTTTTCGTTAATTTTATTGTGGTTCACTTTTGACTACCGGAAATTAGGTTCTTAATAATTAATAACTTTTTGAATTATTAATGTTGGGAAGGCTATACTCACGTCTTATTTTATCGGATGAGCCCGACTAGTCTGAAGCCCATACGGGGCTCTTATTCATGAGCTCTTTACGCCTTTACTAGTCGGGTTCATCCGATAAAATATGACGTGAGTATAGCCGGTCCCTCAACATTAATAATAAATACCACTCACGCATGAATACCACCAGTTTAAATTCAAAACTTTTTTGAACATGTATTTTTCTAAAGTATTCAACAAGAAAGAAGTATTTCTTGTCTTTGAAAACCTTATCTTTAATTGTAAATGTTTAAAACTTTAAAAGTTATTTCGTATCGTGACAATACGTATGAATAGAACGGAATTTTTAAAACATACTTATACTCCTTCCATAATGCAAGTAAGCATATAAATTCAAACGGACATAGTCTCTCGTCTCGTGTTATGTAAAATCCAATAATGTTGTTAACAGTATTTTGCTTTATTATTTACTAGCTGACCTGGCAAACTTCGTACCGCCTAATAGTCAATGAATGATGTCTTACCTTTTAGCTGAACTAATTTTGATAATTTTGATGAATGTAATACAATGACAAAAAATAAATTTCTAAACGCATGGGTAAATGTTAATCATTTGTCATTATTACTGTATGATGTACTTAAATAGTAAATGATTGATGAATATTATATGATTTATAGAAGCAGGCGTTACTTTGCGGAATTCCATATTACAAGCAATACAACAGAACTACTTTGCTATAATCCGCACGGGCTAAGTGAATGCATGCAAAGCCAATGTGTATGAAGCAGGCAAAATCTACGCACCTTATACATGCAGGACCAGTCACCACATGCACCCCAAGGCGCAATTCACCAGCAACAACGCACACAAAAGCAGCACACACACCCACCACCACAATCTCGACGATCGTTTCGCCCCGAAACCGAAGCATCATCAGGAGGATAAAAATCGTACTGCAGTACGATTTTTGTCGTGTCGATTTTTGTTTTGATGATGCTTCGGTTTCGGGGCGAAACGATCGTCGAGATTGTGGTGGTGGGTGTGTGTGCTGCTTTTGTGTGCGTTGTTGCTGGTGAATTGCGCCTTGGGGTGCATGTGGTGACTGGTCCTGCATGTATAAGGTGCGTAGATTTTGCCTGCTTCATACACATTGGCTTTGCATGCATTCACTTAGCCCGTGCAGATTATAGCAAAGTAGTTAGTTCTGTTGTATTGCTTGTAAACAATATTATATTCACCCTTTTTAAAAAGTTCACACAAAATACATTTCTGAACGCATGCATAAATGTCAATCATTACTTACACTATTTGACAATTGACAGGATGACAACAAATGTTTGAGAGGTACGAAACGAATGAACGTTTATTTATTTTCATAATTATGTATTCGTCGATTTTTCATTGTTTTTAAGATGTATTCTGCTTATCGGGGCGGAGACAAATCCAACGAATCAAAAACCATGAAAATTGGTCCAGCAGATCTCGAGTTATAAGTGTTGTAACAAACCCGTCTTTAATTTATATAAAAAGATATGATATTTAATACGAAAAATTTTATCACAATCCAAAATTATTATGCAATATTATTCTCAGATATCTAATCTGAGAATTACTAAGTGGAAATCGTTTACAATTTGTATTCAGCAACGAAGACAATTTGCAATCAGCAAAGCCTGTTACGGTACAGGAATCACGAGTATTTATATTATGAAATCATGAGACCGACTCTTATAACATCATTTATGCCTCAAAGGTTTTGATTGTTGGATTTTTTTGTATTATTTTATATACATTATAAAAGCGATGTTGATCAGAGGTTAATTTCAAATCTCTTATTATATTAAACTCGTGTATACATTTATGATATAAGAATTCTAATTATATAAACATTAGTACTTCCAGTAGAAGTATTCGACAAATACAAAACTTTTTTTGAATGTCTATATGTTTAAATTCATGCTAGAAGTGATCTTGGTAAAACCGGAGCGAAAACTGTTCTAGAGTCTGGTTTTAATCCGGTCCGTCTAAAGCGAGTGAAAATTGGTTAGTAGAGCATCTATATAGAATTTCCGTTTTCATAATGAGTCTGTGACTGCTTTAATGTTTAAAACTTAAATTTTTAAATATTAAAAATATATATAACGTAACTTGAGACGTTGAAATTGAGTAGTTATTAAGACTTTTTTTGGATCTAATAAACTATAGAGCTAAGCAATCGATGAATAGGAATGAATGGTTTTATCATAACCGAAATATGTATATTTCACTTAGGTACATGGGGTGGAAATATTGCGTTTATGTGTATGCAATGGAACCAAAGGTGTTCGAATGATACAACGTGACGAATGACGTAGGTATATTTTATCAACTACATGCTAATTAGCTTGGCTTATATATTATGGATTTATACGGGGGGGGGGGGACACTGGAACTACTACGTACACCTACATACACTATCACGTACATTCTACTTCCTATATGCTTATTTCGGAGATCATATTTATTTATCTATAGCTCGCGTACTATTTCAAATTATCAAACATGCGATAGTTTTCCTTATGAATTATTTCTGGCTGTACGTTACACGAAACAAAATACATAATACATAATTGAATAACTTATAGAATTAGGCGTTACTTTGCGGAGATCCATAATACAAAAGTAATATTAAAATTATTTTGCTTACTTATTACTTTTACATAATTGAATGTATTTTAACACTACTGTTCCGTAGAAAGAGCACTTTAGCACAAACTACTTTCTTTTCTTTAGTTCTCTCCTTTTCTAATTATTACCTACATAAAGTGTAGCTCCCTACGCTTAAACAAACGCCATCTAGCGCGCAATTAATTGACAAACCACATCAAAACGCACAAAAACTTAAAATCGCCAACGCGCCTGTGGAATCAACCAGAAAAAGGGGATCCCCGAAGAAGAAGTAAGCTCACAGAAAGAAAGGTGAGTTACACTTTATCATCAAAATTTCTCTTGATTCAATTTACCATACAACTACTATTTACAGCTAGTAAAATTATATATTCGTAAATAAACACACGAAATGTTAACTCTATAATATATATAAAGATGTATATATATATTTATATATATTTAAATACGAGAGGAGGCCTATGCCCAGCACTGGGATAATATAAGGCTAATACTTAACTTTTTTAAATTAAAGAAAAAAAGCAATTACATCACCCAGGGACGATGTGTCCAACTTCGTAATCCTAACTTATATTCGATTCAGTAATGGAATGCTGAAATAACAGAACGCAAACACATTGTCGGAGTTATATTTCTATCTTCAATTCCAATTCAAGTTGCAAGCTTTTATCTTAAACTTCGTTTGAGACTTTGTCGATTCAAGTTGCAAGATTATTTTAGTTCAAAGTAAAATTCAATACAAGGTTAAGTAAAACGTTTTATTCTCTTGAAAAATATTTCATACTTTTATTAATAATTTTTCACCATATATTATATATAGAGTTAACATTTCGTGTGCCTATTTACGAATATATAATTTTACTAGCTGTTAATAGTAGTCTTAAAAAACATTCAATTATGTATTATGTATTTTGTTTCGTGTAACGTACAGCCAGAAATAATTCATAAGGAAAACTATCGCATGTTTGATAATTTGAAATATAGAAATATTGAGCTATAGAGCTCGCGTACTATTTCACTACATAGATAAATAAATATGATCTCCGAAATAAGCATATAGGAAGTAGAATGTTCGTGATAGTGTAGGTGTACGTAGTAGTTCCAGTGTCCCCCCCCTGTATAAATCCATATAAATCCATCCATATAAATATATATGGGACACACACACGGTCGTCCGTCCCCTAGGAAAGTAACTTAATAATTGTGTTATGGGTGACGGAATTTTAAATACGTACTTAAATACAAATATACATCCAGACCCGAAGAACCAACAAATTGTTTATAGAAAATGTTGGCCCTCGGCGGGAATCGAACCCGCGTCTCGCGGAGCTGAAGGCAGGATCACTACCCACTGCGCCAACGGGCCAAAGAAGAGAAGGATTTGAATTAAGACCCACCACTACGCTTCTCCAATACGGATAGGTAGGTTACACATATCCCCAGAATTCTGTGAAGATTCTGATCCCCAGAAGTGATAAATTGCAAATATCAAATTACCACAAGTTTTAATGGCTGGGTTTGAACTCATGACCCCCTCGAAAGTCACACGGTCTCACCGCTGAGCTATCACATCTTTCTATTTTACTAATTTATGCGTATTATATTATAATATATTATAATATAATACGCGAATACTTCTTGATATCTTCTTTACTTCTTTATATTCATTTTTGTATTTTTTCATCTTGTTTAAATCTTCCGACTATACCCATCGCACTCAATGTCACTTTCTCTCGCTCAAACATCCATTTAAACTAATTATTTCAAGAAGAAAACAAAGTTCATCATCATTCTCCTGCCCTTATCCCACACTAAGTGGGGTCGGCACAACATGTTACAAACATGTTGTCACATGATTTGGCTACGTATTTTACTACGTACGACCGGCCGCCTGCCTGACGTCAACTAACCTTAGTCGCCTTTTACGACACCTCGGTAAGGAAATGAGGGTGGTCTATTCTATGCAGCCGGATACCACACGGCACATACCTTAGTCGCCTCTTATGACACCTCGGCAAGAACGGAGGGTGGTTTATTCTATTCTGCCGGATACCCCACGGCGTATATAGAAAACAAAGTTATTCTTTTTTAAAGTTTCATTTAAGTATAAGTTAATTTTTTTTTATGTGATACATTAAATTTGCATGAATACTTTTTATTTCAATGAATTCATATTCTTGATTTAAATTAGTTACTGTATTTTTCTTACAATAAAACTATTAGGAAGAACTAGAACTAGAAGATGGGTCAATACTACATTGAGTACGGAATTATGAAGTCCACTACATAAATGCTCGTTTTGTACCGACAAGGCACTACAACTTGACGACGAGCATTCTCCAAGGATTTGCTGTCTACAGCCTAAAAGCAATTACCTCAGACTGTAGCTCTAAAGCGTGTCAAATTACTGCTGAATGGTAAATCCATCCAACTCTTAATGGTTATATGTGTGTTCATTTAAATAAAACAACTTGAATATAACGAATTTCTTGAATTTTTTTAAAATCTTTCTGGGCATTTGTTCGTACGAGGTTAAACGTTTTGGCAGAATTGGATCCAACATGGTCAAGAACTGGTTGGAGCGCCACGTTGTCGTCGTTCCTGAGTACTAAAATCATTATTTTCTTCATCTACCCCCAGCTTTTTAAAAGATCGCTTAATCGAAATCGAAAAAATCGAGTTTATATAGTATAGAGTTGTGTGGTGATGACTCATTACACAATGAACCAAATATAATCATGATATTTATAATCAAATCAAATCAAAATATTCTTTATTCAAGTAAGCTCTTTCGAGCACTCTTTGAATCGTCAAGGATCAATATGATTAATGAAGTTACAACTCGTTCGGAAACTTGCCCTTACCGAGAAGAACCAGCAAGAAACTCGGCGGTTATTCTTTTGAACATTTTTAATTTTACAATATTCAATCGCATCTTGTATGAAGCTGAAAGGTTTTTCAGCCATAAACCAGAAGAATAAACAAAATAATGATATTTACAATAAATTAAACATATTTTAAATAATACACGTATACGTTTTAATAATAAACGTATTTCAAGTCTGAATTAGACTAAAATTGCCTCAATTTTTATTATTTACGATGTAACTGTAATAAATGATAAAAAATATTTGAACATTTTTTTGGTAATAAAATAAATGTGTTATTTTATTTGTAGTAATTTCAAAGGCTTATGTAGAAGATGCAGGCAAATGTAATAAAATATATATTTTGATAATTATAATACATTCGTTTAATAGACAATTTATTTAAGAATTTATTTATTTAATTTATTTATTTTGTTTATTTATCCTCCTGCCCTTATCCCACTATAAGTGGGATCGGCACAACATGTTTGTAACATGTTGTCACGTGATTTGGCTACGTATTTTACGACCGGCCGCCTGCCTGAAGATAACTTATTTTAGTCGCCTCTTACGACACCTCGGTAAGTAATGAGGGTGATCTATTCTACTCCGACGGAACTCAGCCGGATACTACACGGTGGGTCGTGAATATTTTTTGTCAATAATATTAAATAATGAAACTACACATACTAACTGTATAAAGAACCTGCCATATTAAATTTTGAGTTTACAAAGTTAATCATGCAACATTATACACCTATTTAAACTTAACTTACAAAAAGATATTCATCCGCTGTATAAAGTACCTAAACTTCAAACTTAGCAGCTCAAGTTGTAAATAAAGTTCTTTTAAAGCAACAGTAAAGTCAAGAGTATTAATTTTGTAAAATATTTAAAGTGCCTTAAAATACGCGCCTGGCGCCAGTTTAGAGGGTACTTCGGATTTTATAAAATTCGACGCTATATATACTTTTTATGCTTCTGTGCTTGCTTAAAACTTTAACTAGGTAGAGTTTTTAATGTGATATTTACGTACCCTTAAAACTTTCTATAATATTTATTAAAATCTTTACTTAAAATAAAAATGTGGGAATGTTCGTTAATTTTGCAACTGTTGTAAATTAAAGACAAAATAAGACAATTGCTTTGTGTGTTAAATGTATGGTCCTTAGTCGCTGAGATTTTGAATGAAAATTATTACATTAATGAAAATAATTTACACTATAAAATATCAAATAGTTGTATTAAACATTTCAATGTATTTGTATTCCTTCTTAATATATTTATTATCTTCTAAGTTGCATATAACAAAATTATATTATGTAAAATAATGTCATTCATAGGAACATTCATTTAAATTCATGGTACAAATAAATGAAAAATTTCTAAAAAAAAGTTCATCAATTCAATACCTATCAAATTCAATTCAAATTCAAAATATTCTTTATTCAAGTAAACTTGTAAACAAGTTCTTTTGAATCGTCAACATCTACTGCTGGTTCGGAAAGCTATTCCTACCGAGAATAACCAGCAAGAAACACGGCGGTTGCTCTTTTCAAACAATAATTCTTATCACTAGTTACATATAGTTATTAATGTCTTGTACAGGGTTGAAAATTGTAGAGGGTTATCAAAATTAATATCGGTTTCAAGCATGAACAATAATTCTGAAGTCAAATTAAATTTATATTATTTAGTAAATTTTATAATATTCGTCCGGCCATTTCATATTAAAATGTTATTAGGGCACTAATAGTTTTGTAATTAACAATGGTTATTAGCAATATGGCTACTTAACACAAACACACATGCCTGAAATGCAACAGTTCAATTCAACTCATGAATATTTAACCGGTTGTTACCGCACCCTACAACTATTTTAACAAAGGCTTGATTTACAAAGTGAAATCAATGGCGCATTCAATTCTCGGACGGAAATTCCTAGCGGATTAATTAGAGCCAACCGTTACGTAATTATTCTGAATCGGATAAAAAACAGGTAATAACTGTTGCATAGTAATCAAAAATAATATGGATTACCATATTATATTTCAATCATGCAATGATAGATCAGTAGCGGTATTTTAAGTTTAAATTCATTTTACGCAAGCACGCATGCTGATTAAATTAAGCTTATTATTTTATTTATATAATTCTTTATTCAAGTTAACTTGTAAACAGGTGCTTTTGAATGGTCAACTCTACTTCTGGTTCGGAAAGCTGTTCTGACCGGGAAGAGTAAGTAAAAAACTCGGCGCTTGCTCTTTTCAAAATATAATCTTATAACTAGTACATCTAATATCTATCTCGTACAGAGTCGCAAAATAGCAATATCTACGTATTCTTATCATCCATATAATCTTCAACAGTAGATATAGTAGCCTTCTGTGTCAGTTTTCTTCAACTTCTGTAATGGAAAATCTGAGATTGGTTGCGGAATTTAATTTTTGAATCTTATACCAAAATCCACAAACGACTTACATACTTATGTAAGCGCAAGCTTATGTCCGTTTCTACTTTGTCTATTATGTACATCGGCAATTGTTCCATATTTTAACATTACGTTGGTAACACGTATATTAAGTACCGAATTTATTATGTCATTGTTTTGGACCTGTACTGAAAGTTCGCATTTTTAAATCATTTCTGTTGCTGTAGCATTTTAGCTAAATCAAATCATTCCTAAATTCAAACACGGATGCGGTCTGTTCAAGCAATTAATGTATTAATTCCTTCGTAATAAACAACACCACAGTCGCTATTAGCTTGATGGTTCCTTTACAGCAACAACGCTCGCGCTATGCAATAGTTAAAGTTGTGTCATGAATATTAAAGTGCAGATGTTCCCGTGCAGCTACAACTATTTTCACCAACACCATTTGCAAATTGAAATCAATGTTGCAGTAAATGTTCAAATCAAAACTACTGGCGGATTTGTTAGAACACTCGATTTGTGCAATAGTTTTCGACAAAAGCAAATTTATTGTCAATACTGACCAGCATTTACTGCGTATTGAGCGAATCTGCTTGTTATTCCAAAAAAAAAGTTAAGTAACGGCCTACTACTCCTGTGCAAAGGTCTCGTCTCTCCATTTTCGGAGGGTTGGAGCTAAGATTCACTATGCAACTCCAATGCAAATTATTCACAATTCAAATTCAAATTCAAAATATTCTTTGTTCAAGTAAACTTGTAAGCAAGTGCTTTTGAATCGTCAAAATCTACCGCTGGTTCGGAAAGCTGTTCCTATCGAGAAGAGCCAGCAAGAAACTCGGTGGTTGCTCTTTTCAAATAAAATTCTTATAACTAGTTACATTTGGTTATTACTATCTTGTTCAGGGTAGAGGAGTAACTATATCCACGCATTTTTATCATTTGTATAAACCTGAATAGTATAGTAAGCCTTTTGTATCAGCCTTCCTTTAACAGCGCTTTTAAGCTGCTGTAGTGGCAAAGATAAAATCGATTGCGCGATTTAATTATAGAATCTTCAAAATTCAAAAAATATTAATCAATATTAAATTAAACATATCCCCAGAATTCGATACATATGAATAAACAAAAACTGTCATTAATGTCTGCCCGGGGTTTAAACCTTGACCTCCTTGAAAGAGTAGCATTGTTAAGTTATTCTAATTAAATGATAATTCCTAATTTGCGAATGGTATTTAACCTCGGTTAATAGGCTTCAATGAGTTACATGAGAAGCTATAAATATGTTACGGAACTCCTTAATACTAATTTGGTGACAAAAAAAACCACATCGAAACAGCTTTTTCTTTCATCTGCTAGCATTATGAGTCCATAGTATGAACTAGGTTTCAAATCTATATTACATCACTGGCAATAACCACGATTAACCTAAGCACGTAATGAAAACAAAGTGCATGGAATTACCTGTTAATTAAATGTATCATATTAACGTACCCATTACAAGTATCGCAACAGCCTTACTTTGCACTTTTATAAAGTTCTAATTAAACCTAAATTGCAACCGGAATGGAGCTCTTTGCTTAAAATTAGGTCGAAATGTCCAATTTCGCTGCATAAAAGAGTAATTACTTTCTATCTATTTTCTTGCGTTTCTGAATATTTCGTTGAAAGTGTTCTTGTTTGGATTAAAATTTTGCTTGCCATGTTTTTCTCTATCGGAGTACGTTAAAGGTAATTTTTTCTGAATTTGCTTGTTTGATGGACCATATATATTACTCATCACAATTACTATATAAAATATATTGTTACGAACATATAAAAAGAGTTCGTAATCGTTATGTCATAGAGTTCAAATTCACTTGACGCTAATTCTGTGGAATATTCACTTTGTTTACGAAGCGTATTCGGTATCGCCGCTAGAATTTGCGAACGGTCCTGTACATTCTCGAAATCGGTTGTTTCGATATATAAGCTGACGTATCGTGCGTCTAGTCGTTCAGTTTGCGAATAGCGATCAAGAGCGAATAATGAAGCGAAAATAAAAGTGAAATAAAAATATGGCTTTGTTATTGGACAACGTATTACATAGAGATTGTTAGTACTTTCATCCAAATCCACGAAACCTGTATGTAACAATATTATAACGACGATATTTTCCCTTTATACCTATTCAATAAATAAGAAGCGATTTTTTTCAGAAGTCAATCAATTTATTCTTTTTCAATAACTCGTTGTAGTATAATAAATATCACCATTCCTAATTATAACTACTTTCAGACAATTTTACATTATCAAATTGATCGTAACATATTTACATATTTCCCCGACACATTTTCAATGCAAACCACGTCGCGAGGTAAACAAAAGTTTGTGATTTGAAGAGAAAGTAAAATACTTATTTGCGAGTTAATTTATTTCAAAGTTGTTTGCCAGTTATTCGTTGTGAGCGTCTTTGAAAAAGTGAGCATGCACAGTTTCAACGAAGTACTTAAAAAAAATTGAGTTTTCTTGTTTACAAATTTGTTAGGTAACGTAAAGAGCTTACTGCAATCGGAAACGCACTTTTGCTTTCACATTACTGGAATACCTATATCTTGAAAATCTTAATTTACACAGAAATGGTATATGCTTCTTAGAAATTAAGCACTAATTTCATTATTATTTTTAACGTACCTCTTTTCACACTTATCATTAATTAACTTATAGGCCATCAAATACTGGATTAATCTAAAGTTATATTTAAAAGTTTCATTCGAATCGGTCCAGCCATTTCGGAGTCTATAAGGGACGTGCAGACAAACATACATTCTTAGACATCGAATATTATTTGTATTTAAATCGACCTTGAAAATAATTTATAGATTGATCTTATTGAAAACGATACATAACAATTGATTTAAATAAACAAATTTAAAATAGGTATACGTTTTCAAAAAACATACATTATACATGATGTGATTAAGTTTTTCAATGGCTCATTAGAAATATATCTAAACAAAAGGAATAAAAAAAATATTTTGCTATAATCAGCGATAAAATAAATAGTAAATATAATGCTAAATGTATAGTGGACTATCAGTTTTTTCATATCCGATACATGCAGGATTCGTAAAAACACATGCACAAACCTCCACCACCGGCACCACAATGCACAAGCACTACACACGTCCATATCACAAACTCAACAATCGTTTCACCCCGCAACCGAAGCATCATAAGGAGATAGACTCCATGATTGTCGCGGATTATAGCAAAATATTTTAATTATTACTTTTCTATTATGGATCTCCGCAAAGTGACGCCTAATTCTATAAATTATTAAAATATATCTTTCAGGTTCATTCATTTTACGAAAATGAACGTAATAAAGGCAAAAATAAATGGTATACAAATAACGATTTCCTAAAACAATTGTGTTATCACAAAACAATGTAATTTGTGGCCAATACATCACCGAAGCACACCTGAACAGTAATAACAAACAGTGTAACAGCATCATACGCGAGTTTTATGGCCGCTTCATTGAAACACTTTATGTGCTCTATTCTCTTTTATTTGTTGTTTCGTATGTCTGTTTGATTAATTGGTTGTTGGGTTGTGTGGACAAAAACAATTTGAGTGCGGTTTCGAAATGCAGTGGAAGGTGAAATATAGTAAAACAATTATGATTCGAGTGTAAATTCTTTGTTAACGCCGATATCAAATTATTGCGTTATTCCTGATCATAAAGATCAGCTAGAGCAGATTATGATCAAGAATCTAATCTAATCTATACAAGGAATAAAATTATATACATCTCTAGAGAGATGTAAATAGTTTTTTTTTTTTCAAATGTTGATATCTTGTTGATACTAACAATTTTATTAAGTTCGACTAATCTAACAGTTATTAATGTTGAGAGACCGGCTACCGTTCCCGCCGCAATAACGCCGCGTAAAGAGCTCATGAATAAGAGCCCCGTATGGGCTTGAAAATAGTCGGGCTCATCCGATAAAATAAGTATAGCCTGTCTCTCAACATTAATAATGAATACAACTCACGATAGTTTAAATTCAAAAATCTAACAATTCATCATACAGGGGCGAAAACCTGCATTTAACAACAGTTCCTTTTAGATAATAACAGCTCTCTGTTCAATTTAACAAATTTATTTTTTTATAAAGCAAGTTTTTGCTTTAGTGTCGTGAAAAGAGTTTATTGATTTATTTATTTACAGAAACTATAACAGAATTACTTTGCTATAATCCGCGTTTGTTAAAAGAATGTATGTAATGCTAGTGTATGAAGCAGGCAAAATTCACATACCTACTACACTTGTCCTGCATGTGTATGCAGGACAAGTTACCACACGTATCCCAAGATGCCTCCACCAGAAAAAATGTACACACCACCACCTTCAAAATCTCTACGATCTTTTCGCCTCGAAACCAAAGTATTATTAGGAGGATAGGCTCCACGACAAAATCGTACTGCACTACTGCATTACGTCTTAATCGCATAAACATATTGTTAGAAAAGAGAAAAAAAGTTCAAAGCATATGTATGACAGCCGACTTATCCCTAAGAGGGATCTCTTCCAATCAACCTTTGAGTAACAGAAGGAAAAAGGCAAGAAGTAAAATACGGGTAATATAGAAAAAAAGAAAATGAAAAATAACGAATAACTATGTACCGAGAGAATACTGTTACATAATAAGGGTTCTTATAACACGAGTGTGGTTTAAAAAAACGACCCGCAGGCGAGTTTTTTTTATAATGTCACACGAGTGTTATAAGACCAAGTTATGTACAGTATCATACACTACTTTATCTACTCTCATACTATAATAAGTAAAACGTACGTTTCCATTTCATGAACTCGTGGTAACATTTAATATAAATATTATAGTTGCTCCTAGATTTCGTCGGCAACAGGTTCACGGTCATGTTTGACGCAGCTTTCAGAATATCTGGTGGTGTACAATTACCACTATCCCCGCTCTCAGACATGTTTTTACACAAAAACTTATTTTTTACAAACAAAACTAAACTTCGTTTAAATATTGAAGAGATTTTTTAAATGTCATATATTGGCGCTAAGTCGCAAACATCGATTGCGCATGCGTGTTGCGTCGCCGCGGACCCATTCATTGAAACCTTCATTTTAAGGTGTATCGTTATGATTAAAAAGTTATATTATGATACAGGTGTCCATACAAGACCTGTATCGTAATGAAACTTTTTAATTTTTAATTTTTGTTCTGTACGTAATGTTTGTCATAAGAATTGTGTTTTCAGTTTTATAATCTTTGTATTATAGTATCAGAGTAGATAAAAAAAATAATCGGCTTTCCTTAAACGGTCACTACCTTAACGCAGCAATGTGAAGCAAATAGTGATGTTAAGATGGAAACGTTTATTGTGAATGTCTCAAACACTTGAGTATGCCGGCCGCTGACCACTCAGACATTAACAAACGTGACCCTTATAATAAGTTGTTACCGAACGACTAGTTTCCGCCTCTTATGACTTCCCTTTATCGGTCATTTCTCTAACGCTAAGGGTAATGATACAGATGATATGGCCCTGCCTTTTCACGGAATATCTTCTCCCTTTGTACGTGTTGTGATTATTTATCAGCTTGTTGCGTGTTTGCGAACAATTCTCTTCGGGGAACGAATTTTCTTAAAGTATTAGCGCTCCGTCACGTTTTTCTTTGTGTGGAATTTATATAAGAAACAAATGATTTCATCAAGGACTTGGTTTACTTTGTGAAATACATTATAAATTCAACATATGAACTTAACTTCTATCTCGCGGTGGAAGTTATTTTATATAAAATGTCTCAAAATATGAAAATAACTAACCTAAAATCATGAGTATTGTAACACAATTAATAGAATTAGGTGTTGCTTTACGGAAATCGAGAAGCGCTGTGATAGCTCAGTGGTGCGTGCGACTCTTCCAATGGGTCACGGGTTCAAATCCCGGGTAGGCAGCAATAAATTATTCTGTCAAACTTATGTGTTTAATTGATGCAATTTATGCAAATGCAATTTATTACATACTCTTGTTTTCGGTGAAAGAACATATCTATACTAATATATAATCTATATCTATATTAATATATAAAACTGAACTTTGTTTGTTTGTTTGAACGCGCTAATCTCAGAAACTACTCGACGGATTTGAAAAATTCTCTGAGTGTAAGATAGTCCATTTATCAAGGAGGGCTATAGGCTATATACCATCACGCTAACATAAATATCAAAAGGGCAGCAAAAAAAAATTGCGAAAACGGCAAAATTTAAAGCTTTCCTTGCGTGCGCTAAGTAAATGGTGAAAGTTATTAAAAATTCATGTACTACAAAATTGTTCCCCTCTAAAAGTTCTTAATAAAAGTCCGCGACAGCATATGTCTAGCTTTTAAGATTAACCCACTTTAACCATAATTAATATTATAGTTTACTCAAATAATAAGACTGCAGTCCATGCGAACGAAGTTGCGCTTAAAAGCTAGTCGTGAATAAACCTGTTTAGCTCTGTATATGTAAGAATTTTGGGGATATGTGTAACCTATTAATTCGTATTGGAGCAGCGTGGTAGGTCTTAGCACCAATTCTACTCTCCAAGAAAACGGAGAAAGGAGGAGGTGTATGCCCAACAGTGGGATAGTAATCGACCGTTAATATCACTATACTTTTTTTACTGTTTACCGTTGTGGGGTTCCGTCGTCTGGAGCCAATCTGTCAGCAGCAGATCATGCTTATCATAAATATGCATTGTCAACAGGTACTGTACCAATACGTAAAATTTCAGCTCAATCGGACCCCGGTAAGTGAGTCAAATTGAACTTGCAAGATTTCACTTTCACATACATAAAAGCTTTTAAAAATAGACGTTTTTTTTAAAGTTTGTAAAGAATACAAACTAGAATCGTTCAGTTATTTATTTTAACCATTGTTTCTTATCAGCAAATGCACAGTCATAACTAAATCATAGCACCTTCACCCAACAAAGGGTTTCATTATACATTCAATCGTAACTTTCCCTTTGCGAGCAAATAGACCCGTGTTTGAAACTCACACTATTAGCTGTTTAATAGTTATAGCAAAAGTTTTGATATATCCCATGTGTAGACCATTTAGTATTTAATATTTAACGATAATCCATAGTAATATTATAAAATCAAAAGTCTGTCTCTCTGCCTATTATGTTTAGACGGCTGGAGAAATTTTGATTAAATTGCACTTGACTTAGATGGAGGATAAATAAATACCGTTTTTCCTTGGGAAAAATCGCATACGTCGTTTGCATACGTAGGTTCACGATTGGCGATATTTTGACATTTAAGCTGACGTGAATTAATGGATACTGGTTGTTTACAAATATGATGTAGACTAATTTTTTTTATACGAGTGTCGACGTAAATACCTCGTTAGAAACTACTTAATTCTTTCCATTAAACTAGGGGGTTAAAAATACATGCTGGTCTCATAAGAAAGCTCAGAACAGAAGTACTTAAAAGTACTTACAGGTTTAATTTAAATACGATGACTACATTTTTTACCAGCCAACATCCAGAGGCTAATGCGCCATCAAACAATCAATAACCAAGAAAGAAAGCCAATCGTCATATATATAAAATAATAAACTTTTTTTTTTAAACAAAATATTGTAAGGAAACATTTGGAAAAAAATTTGCCAATATCACTTATCGAAATTTTTATCTATTTACAAATAGCAAATAATCACACGAAGATCCAAATATCACTGCTCCGATGAATGTGTAAGAAGGAAAAATAAATACAAATAACGCAATTTTGCATTTATAATATTAGATACAGATAAAATTTAAAAAATAGACAACAAATCAACAAAAATACCAGAATCGTTAAAGTTGTTTTGACCAAATATCGCTATAACTATTTTTCAAAATACAATTCAAACAAAACATAGGACATTTTAACAAAGAACAGTTTTGTGACTGTAGCATCACTACATAGTTAAAACAAAGTCGCTTTCTGTGTCTGTCCCTATGTCCCTATGTCCCTATTTCCCTATGTATGCTTCAATCTTTAAAACTACGCAACAGATTTTGATGCGGTTTTTTTGAATAGATAGAGTGATTCAAGAGGAAGGTTTATATGTACAATAACAGTCAATATGGAGTAGAGAAATACTGTAATTTTTGAGGTTTCTAACGTGATGTCGTAAATAATTTCATTTTTTTCCGCTTACATTGCAAACGCAGGCTGAACACTCAAAGATTTATCAAAATTTTGTTGTATTAAAAATTTGTACACCTTAAAAAGGTCTACAGAAAACTCCGCGAGGGTATATGTCTATCTCTTATGGATAACCCACAATAGCATTTTTTTGTCATTTACTTTTTACGAAAAATAACGCCCTCTTTTCGAAGCAATTTTAAGCAATACAGCATCAATCCTTATCCAATTAAGTACCTTAAATACATTGTTGATTTAATATAGATCAATATGGCCGTTTACAGTATGTAATTTAAATGAATATTTTCGAAGATATTACAGATTTAATATGCGGCGCGTGCCTATAAATAGCGCATCGGAGGCCGCGCTTCGCCCTATAGCACTTATAATTTAGCAGCGATTGGATAAATTGTAAAAATAAAATACATAGAGAAAAATGTAAAAAGGAACTAGGTAAAATGTATTATATGAATTAAGATATTCCAAAGATAGCAGGAAATTTTCATGGTATAGGGAAAGGGGAATTGTTTTACTCCAAATTTAACGCGTGCGGGCCGCGGGCAGTAATGAATAAATCAAAACTACTGGATCTATTTTAATCATTTTTTTCACTGAGTGACAGCCGATACTTATATATTTTATACCCGTGCGTATTTTACGACCGCCCGCCTGCCTGACGTTAACTTACCTTAGTCGTATTTTACGACACCTCGGTAAGAAAGAGGGTGGTCTATTCTTCTCAGCCAGATACCACACGGCGGGTCGACTTACCTTAGTCGCCTTTTACGACACCTCGGTAAGAAATGAGGGTGGTCTATTCTAATCAGCCGGATATCACACGGCATGTTCTATGTATTTTTTAATAAGTATGTAAATTTTCAATGATATTAATCAATTAATCTTTAGTCAATTTGTATATCTATTCCACATCATACGAAACATTAAAAAACGTAGAATTAAAACTTGAATAAATAAATAATTATAAAAAAAATGTAAATTTAAATTTCCTTATATAAATTCAAATTGCAATATTTCAGTTTTCAGTTATATGAGAAAACTTGGCACAGCTTAGCATCGCGAATCGTTTGCCACTTCTGCGAAGTTAATATTATCTTTAAATTTCTTTGCAAAATATTTCCTCTCGTAGCTTCGTAGCGTTGGATTCATAAATTAGTTTGGTTAACTAATTTTAATTATCCCGACACAGAATTTAATTGTTGAAATTGTGTACACAAAAAATGAATATTTATTCAATGATGATCGAAAATGAAATGGATAGGTGATGAGATATGACACAAATAACATTAATAATAATAAATACGCGATGATTAACAAAACACATGAACTTTTATTCTAACTTAGCGTGTGTACAAAATCCACGTTTGTCTGAATATAGCCATATGCGAAAACTGCTGATAAGCATTCGGCATTCTAATATTCCAACTCTATGTATGTTAATTTAATGAAAAATTGTATGAAACAATTGCTTATTATTACTTAAGCGGTTTTTACAAAATACGTCCTATTTTACTTATATTACCAATCGTTTAAGTAATCAAGCGATTCGATTACGCTTCCCTCATGAACCTGAATTTACAATGAATTTTCTAGAATGTTATATTTTTGCAACGTTAGGTTTTGACAAATTAACGGGCCGGTGGTGAGATACGGCACTGTGGCCCGCATCAATATCCAAGCGGCCACCATAATTCAATACCGTTCAAGTGTAACTGCCCAATTTACAGCTACATTTAACTGATGTGATTGAATCCACGGAAAGTTATCACCTTCGTCACTGCCGGATTACTTGATGGCGCACCTTTGATATGTGATCGTGATTTTGGAAAATTCCTTGAAGATTTTTTCATGGAAGAAATTACTTTTTATAAATGATTTATAGAAGCAGGCGTTACTTTGCGGAATTCCATATTACAAGCAATATAACAGAACTAACTACTTTGCTATAATCCGCACGGGTTAAGTGAATGCATGCAAAGCCAATGTGTATGAAGCAGGCAAAATCTATGCACCTTATACATGCAGGACCAGTCACCACATGCACCCCAAGGCGCAATTCACCAGAAACAACGAACACAAAAGCAGCACACACACCCACCACCACAATCTCGACGATCGTTTCGCCCCGAAACCGAAGCATCATCAGGAGGATAGGCTTCACGACAAAGCCTATCCTCCTGATTAAACCCGTGCGGATTATAGCAAAGTAGTCAGTTCTGTTATATTGCTTACTTTTTATAACGTTTTTAATAGTATACGCACACTTATACTATTAATATGCATAATGTTTAAAATAAATTACGAATCCTGCATTGATGATCGAATGCAATGAATCAGGTATGAAAAAACGGATAGTCCACTATACATTTAAGTAATATATATATTTTCTATTTAGTTTAACTTGGAATTTTTATTATTACTTGTGTAAAATAAAATGCTTAATTTTAATTTATTTAACTTGCCATTTATGTATATGAAGGTGGAATTTTGCAAGTTAAATTTGACCCCCTTTCCCGGTGTCTGATTGAACTGAAATTTTACATACTGGTCCAGTCCCGATGACAATGCATTTTTTATAATAAACTTAACTTGGTGCTGCTGCCAGGATTAGCTCCAGACGAGGGATCTCCTTAACCATCAACAGTAGTGACATAAAATTTTCTTAAAAGCTTTTTTTTGTCGGAAAATATTATAACCTTATTTCAAGTCGCAGTATAGACCTTTTTTTATCTATTCTGTTGTTTGAAGGCGGTTACTATCAGTTATGATTATTTTTGGCCCCTTTATTTAATATTTCGGTATGGCCATTATTTCCAGATAATAGTATATAAGACGTTAGTAGGGTCTGCGACTTCGTTCGCGCCAACTTAAACGCTTGAGTACTTTCAATTATTCAAGGTGTATTTTTTTCCATGTTCCCGAAGAATTTTTCTTTGCAATTTTGTCGTAGAGCCCGTGTGAAGCGGTCGTTGAGATTATCTTAATAAATGTGTGTAGTGCTTGTGTAAAGTGTTGTCGGTGGTGGTGTTTTGTGATACGTGCGGCAACTAATACTGCATGTATAAGGTATGAGAACGGTTTTTGCTACCTACACTTAACATTACATAGATACATTCTTAACAAATACTGATTATAGTAGAAATAATTTTATCGTAACTTTTGTAATATGGATCTATTTAAAGAAACAATTAAATATTATAAATTAATTGAAGCAAGTTCAATATAGCCAACTTAAACTTAGTTTACTTTGCAATTATTGCAATGTTTCGAGTCTCTATTTCATAATCACTTGACCATTTATCTTTTCTCTGCGACTTATCAAGTTGTATCGGCGACTTTATATTTTGTTATTTGATAACAGATAGATTTCACATTTTTCTACATAAATTTTTTTGATTTGATGTCGTAGAAATATTCCCAGCTCTTTCGAACATTCTTGCATACTTTATCCTTATTCAAATGATGCTAGAATCTTGTTTAATTAAATATTTTTGAATGGATCAGGTTCAGTTAAAACGCGGTGTTGCCGGTCGTAGAGAATTCGCTTTACGAAGCTAATAGCACATTAGGCGGGATATCCTACCCCAACTCTAGATACTTAAATCCCAGGCCGCAGATTTAAAAGGCTTTTCATTTTTATAAAACGAGACAACATAGCAGCTCTTTATGGCGTTCAATGAAATCGTAATTATATTATGGATTTTGTGGTCCAAACCCGTGAAAACTTAATATGCAAAGTATAAAAACGAAGCTTAAAAAAAGCTTTAAAACTCCAATATTTAGGGTTTTAGATATATTTATTTCTCATTAATAATTATATTCAATTACGATAGATAGTAACTTAAAACTAAAACACACTGGGCTTATACTATTATTTTGTTTATTTAACCACATTTAAAGTTTAATTAATGTGTAGAAACTGGCTATACTCAGGTCTTATTATATTGGATGAGTCCGACTAGTTTCAAGCCCGTATTCATGAGCTCTTTATGCGCCGTTATCGCGTCGGTAACTGATCCAGTTCCAGTTGCCAGTTCCCGTCGCCAAAATGAGTATAGCCGGTTTCTATACATTGATTATGAATACCACTCATTATAGTTATATTTAATTTTAAAAAAGTTAAAATTTATTTCAAACTATAACATGGAAACAAAACGTAATACTGGAAGAGATCTTCAAATTTGTACGTATTGTATTTTTCTTTAATCTTCATAAAAAATATTTATAATTCTAAACGCACTAGCTTCGGGAGTATTTCCAGTATTTTTGTTAATTAGACAAATTAAACAGCAAATGTAAAAACAGGCACTAACATAGATTCAATCTGTACAATCTTTCAACCTTTACATTGAAATATTAAGTGGCAAAATTCACTGACATCAGAGGACATATTTTAAAATATTTTCCAACATATCCAAGTCTTTTTGGCTCACTTTCAACTTTAGAGCAAATTATTCATATAACTCGGTATGTAGGGCACGCTTATTAGTGACTGACCGGGCCAGCTACACAGCGAAACAAAAGTCACAAATGAATATGTCGCTACCAACAAAGCAATGTTTGTTAAAAAAACTTCTATACACAAATGAGTATAATGAGTTCTTTTTTAATATAACTGCTTCGTTTGGGAAGCTACGCGAGATCTATTCGTCCAAAATACCTCAAATAAAATCAAAATAATCTTTATACAAGTAAGCTTTTTACAGGCACTTTTGAATCAAAGATCAATTAGATTTCATAAGCTACACTGATTCGAAATGTTGCTTTTACCGAGAAGAACCAGCAAGAAACTCGGCCGTCTATCTTTTAAACATTTAAATTTACATTATTTAATTACAGTCTTGTTTGAAGCTGAAAGGATTTTTATCATCTGTACCTAAATACCAAGGTCTTTGAACAGTGCGTGGTGCCACTGATGACTTACGGATCTGACAATAGGCTTCATAGAAAAGCTCAGAGTCACTCAGCGAGCGATGAAGGGAGCTATGCTTGGAGTTTCTCGTAATCAAATTAGGAATGAGGAGATCCGTAGTTGAACCAAACTTATCGACATAGCTCAGCGTGTCGCGAAGCTGATGAAGAGATGGTCGAAGCATATAGAGTGGAGAATTGATGGTCGTTGTACTTTTAAGGTGTTGGAAAACGCAGCGTTGGTAGACCCCTACCAGGTGGACTGATAACCTCAAAAGAGTCGAGGGGAATCGCTGGATCGAAGCGGCCCGAAATCATGTAGTGTGGAGATCCCACGAAGAGATCTATGTCCAGCAGTAGACGTCCATCGGTTGAAGATGATGATGATTACTGCTTTATAACCACCAGAAAAATATAAGATGAGGGTAGTTAGGGCTTCCTAGTATGTTTTTTTTAATGCCTTAGTAATCGTGGTGTACAACGTATGTGAGTGAGGCTCGTGCAACTAATGACGGCAATACCAATTCTGACTTCTGATCTTAAAGTGAGACAACCTAATAATAGTAAGTGTGATTTACGCTGACTGAAAATATGATAAGGCAACCAATTATCGCAAAGAGAGTGCCTGCGGTATGTATAACTTGTCCAAAATGATCATGCTATTGGGGTATACTCATTGAGAGAAGACTTTGCAGGTTTAGGCTTATCATGCCGTTCTATACTATATTAATAGATCTGTACCAGTATTTTTTAAATTTTACCAAGTCTCTTGGCTAGGAATTCCGGCGCCTTGGTGCCATTGTCAAGTAGAGTTCAATGGCGGAGATGTCAACACATTCCATAAGGACGGTCGAAAGAACCTTTCAGCCTTTTGGTCGCAACGCAGTTGGCCGGGCGTAATGCCGGATGGCTCTTTGTTGATGTCCCGTCGTGAGCGGTTGACATGTAAATTCATCTCGTGTTCCTTTGTGTGCGACAGTGGTAGTGTTATAGCCTTATTAAAATTAATTAATGTAACATACCTGTAAACCTTTGTTGTATGTCCAATGTCCACTTGTAATGATAACGAGTAGTGCCACCGTTGTATCTTTAATGAACCTTATTCCCAATGACGCCAACGTAGAGATGAAACGAATAATAATCAAAACAATGATGGCCTGATATAATGTAGCCACGTCATGTATATTCTTGATTCTTGTATATTTATTCACAAAAACATCTAAATTTCTTTGTTATGAAATCACAAAGGTCTGTAATTCTGTGTATGAAGGTTTTTATACAAAGTTTGTGGTAACGCACATTCTGTACAGCCGGCACTGCTTCCAATACAAGGGATTTATTGTTATTGATTCGACGATCATCTGAGGAAACTTATTGGGTGTGAATCTTAAAGAAAATAAAAAGGGCTGATCATTTTTACGACGTGACGCATTTGTATAATGAAATTCTTTATCTACTCTGATACTATAATACAAAGATTATAAAACTGAAAACAAAATTCTAATGACAAACATTACGTACAGAACAAAAATTAAAAATTAAAAAGTTTCATTACGATACAGGTCTTGTATGGACACCTGTATCATATCATAATATAACTTTTTAATCATAACGATACACCTTAAAATGAAGGTTTCAATGAATGGGTCCGCGGCGAAGCAACACGCATGCGCAATCGATGTTTGCGCCTTAGCGCCAATATATGACATTTAAAAAATCTCTTCAATATTTAAACAAAGTTTAGTTTTGTTTGTAAAAAATAAGTTTTTGTGTAAAAACATGTCTGAGAGCGGGGATAGTGGTAATTGTACACCACCAGATATTCTGAAAGCTGCGTCAAACATGACTGTGAACCTGTTGCCGACGAAATCTAGGAGCAACTATATTAAATGTTACCACGAGTTCATGGAATGGAAACGTACGTTTTACGTATTATAGTATGAGAGTAGATAAAGTAGTGTATGATACTGTACATAACTTGGTCTTATAACACTTATATCACGTGTGACACTATAAAAAAACCCGCCTGCGGCTCGTTTTTTTAAACCACACTCGTGTTATAAGAACCCTTATTATGCAACAGTATTATAAACTACTATAACAGTATCGACATAGATACTCATTTTTGTAATTAGCGACTGTGTTGTTTTTACGACCTTTCTAACTACAGCTATCTATGACTATAACTATAACTATCATAATATTTTTTTGTAATGTAATTTATTTAAATTAATTAAAAAAATAAATTATAACAAAAACTACTATCATAATATATTCTCATTAACTCTCATAAATTGAAATAACAAAAACAAAATCAAATATTATTTAATCAAAATTGTACACGCTGTAAAGTTCAAAGGTTCCTTTGACTAATACAGTGTTCATAGTTTCAAACTCGAGTATATTTGCACGTTGCCTTTAGTTTTGAAGTTGATAACCGAAGTTTGTAACTTGTATATGAAAGTCTTAGTGTAACCAGTTTCCAAAATTAATTATGTTTCTACAAATTTATTTTTAATATACGAAATCTAACTTGTCCACCGTGTGGTATCCGGCTGAGTAGAATAGACCACCCTCATTACTACCGAGGTGTCGTAAGAGGCGACTAAGGTAAGTCGACCCGCCGTGTGGTATCCGGTTAAGTAGAATAGACCACCCTCTTTCTTACCGAGGGGTCGTAAAATACGACTAAGGTAAGTTGACGTCAGGCAGGCGGCCGGTCGTAAAATACGTAGGCAAATCATATGACAACATGTTTGTAACATGTTGTGCCGACCCCACGTAGAATGGGATAAGGGCAGTAGGATGATGATACGAAATCTAACTTGTCTCTGGTTTGTCTAAGAGCAACTAAGAATAAAGAATGTTAACCTCCAGTTTGCTAAAAGTCAGACAGCTCTAAATAATTTATAGAATTAGGCGTTACTTAGCGGAGATCCATAATACAAAAGTAATAATAATAAAAAAATATAATTAGTTTTTTCAGTCAACTCTATCAAAGTAACTCAATTAATAAGCAAAAGGTATAGATAGCTAGGTCGTAGCTTAGATCCAATAACAAGCCTTAAAAAACCGGTCCACAAACTTACAATGTATCTAACACCTATAATCCTAGTCATTATCTGAAAGTTTAATGATCCTCATATTATAATTATATTGGCTACATACAATATAATAGATGGCGTAATTGTTTCATAAGTTTTAATTTTATCGCGTGCTTTTAAATTGAAAGAATTCGGCGTATGTGATTTCCTATAAAGTTGATTGAAGAGCTGATTTTCTATAAATAGCAGGCGTTACTTTGCAAAATTCCATATTACCGAAACTGTAACAGAACTACTTTGCTATAAATCCACGCGGGTTAAGCGAATGCACGCAAAGCTAATGTGTATGGACAATAATGCTATAACATTTTGTCGTGGAGCCTATCCTCCTGATGGTGCTTCGGTTTCGAGCCGAAAGGATCGTAGAGATTTTGGTGGTATTTGTGTGTATTGCTTGTGCTCATTGTTGCTGGTGGAGGCGTTTTGGGTACGTGAATTTAGCCTGCTTCATACAAATTAGCATTGCATGCATTCGCTTAACCCGCGCGGAATATGGCAAAGTGGTTTTGTTATAGTTTCTGCGTATGTAATTGTATTAGCTTTTGGATTGTGCGGGAGTACGCAATAAACATAAATATCACCAATCAATAAACAAAAATAAATATACATCATTAAACAAACATAAATATCTCAAAACCCTCTCGGTCCCTAATTGTCATAATGAAGTTAAATTTCCTAAACACTTAATATTACTAAAACGTAATGAAAGTTCAAAGTATGCAAAACATTTATAGCTAAAAAGTTTTTCAACACAATATGATGTTAAGTATCCAACGGATGCTTCTTTAAATAATTGAGTACTACACTCACCATCGAACTGCATCGCACTGAGCTTGCACAATGCGAAGAGTAATGTTGGCATAAAATGGGGATAAAGTATGTTAATTATGCAAAGTTTCTTGGCGAAGAAGATATAGTGAAGTTACTCTGTTCGGCGGTTAATATATTTCCTTGCAGTTTTGTGTATGGTTACATCAACCCAAATGAAGAGTTATTTAAAAAGTGAAATATTTTTGCTTTGCGTGCGCTTTCTAAACTTATGAATTTAGTTCAAACATGAGTAGCCAATAATAACAACACAAAACGACCGTTTGCATAAAATTAAGATATTAAAAAACAGGCTAAGTAGTAAATAATTAGCCAATTTTGAAATTTAACATACCCTTTCTGTCCAAAATTTATGGATTACTTTGATGGCTTATAATTTACCATACTTTAGTTACTGTGAAGATGATACAAAAATAATAATGAAATTGTTTTGCTATAATCCGCGATTAAGAAAATAGATAATATATATAATGCTTAATGTAGAGTAAGTAGAATTGACTATCCGTTCTCATACCCGATATACACAGCATTTGTAAAAACACATGCTCAAAACTCCACCACCACCACCAATATGCACAAGCGCTACACACATTCACTACCACAAAATCAAAAATCGTTTCTCCCCCCCAACCGAAGTATCATCAGGAGATAGACAACGACGTTTACATTGTTGACATTTTACATTTGA
This sequence comes from Morpho deidamia, assembly GCA_947086505.1. Classification (NCBI taxonomy): domain Eukaryota; kingdom Metazoa; phylum Arthropoda; class Insecta; order Lepidoptera; family Nymphalidae; genus Morpho; species Morpho deidamia. Next base: position 6,576,308 of record CAMTZC010000007.1, on the reverse strand, counting down.
GTTAATTAATTAATTTGGGTTAATATGCGTCATTTAATATACAAGTATTATGCAGCAAGCCTTACAGTTTCTTCCCATGATCCTGAGTTAATCCCGTTTGATTAAAAGGAGCTACATGGATGGTATCAAGCGGTCCTTTGATGGCATAATATAACATATTATATGTAACCAAAATATTTCTATTAAATAAAAATATATTTGCCCTTGTGATATTGAAGATTCGTGATCCCCCAATGTTAATGATGCAATTTTAGCTGTTTTTTTTCAAAATATTTTAATGTCCTTTAATGCCCTCTTTCTTACCGAGGTGTTGTAAAAGGCGATTAAGGTAAGGCGACCCGCCGTGTGGTATCCGGCTGAGTAGAATAGACCACCCTCATTTTTTACCGAGGTGTCGTAAAAGGCGACTAAGGTAAGGCGACCCGCTGTGTGGTATCCGGCTGAGTAGAATAGACCACCCTCATTTTTTACCGAGGTGTCGTAAAAGGCGACTAAGCTAAGGCGACCCGCCATGTGGTATCCGGCTGAGTAGAATAGACCACCCTCATTTCTTACCGAGGTGTCGTAAAAGGCGACTACGGTAAGACGACTGATCGTGTGGGATCCGGCTGAGTAGAATAGACCACCCTCTTTTCTTACCGAGGTGTCGTAAAAAGCGACAGGTAAGGCGACCCGCAGTGTGGTATCCGGCTGAGTAGAATAGACCACCCTCATTTCCTACCGAGGTGTCATAAAAGGCGACTAAGGTGAGTTGAATCACCGTGTGGTATCTGGGTGAGTAGAATAGACCACTCTCTTTCTTACCGAGGGGTCGGAAAATACGAGTAAGGTAAGTTGACGTCAGGCAGGTGGCCGATCGTAAAATACGTAGCCGAATCCTGAGATAACATGTTTGTAACATGTTGTGCCGACCTCACTTAGAGTGGGATAAGGGCAGGATGTTGATGATGATGATGTGCTCCACTTTAATCCAAATTCAAAAACGGTGTGGTATAATTAAAATGGATTAACAAGAGATAATTGGAAGACAAACTAGAAGCTTTGTGTGGAAATATATATGAGGGGATAATTTATGCATAAGGCTCCTATGTTAGGCAAGTTAACCGAGCGTGGATAAACAAGTTCGTGATCTCTTTGAAGTGAGGACTCGGGAAGTGTAGCTTTAAACTATTGCTTAAATAATGTTCTTGATACTCCATTATGTTTAATGCAACTTAAGTAATATTTATTTAAAAGTAGTTGACCCGGCGAACTTCGTACCGCTTAACAGTCGATTCTTTAATTTTTCCTAATACTTATTCTGCGATTCGGGGCACCGGGTTAGCTAGTAATATATAAAAAGATAGTTAATAAGTCAACAATTACACAAATTATGTTAAAAAAATAAAAATTATAATACACTTCAAATTCTTTTTAATAGTCACTAAAAAATCACAATGAAAATTACGATTTCAGATTTAATATTTATACGATACTAACGTCACTTCATAGTTTTGCCTTTCCGGAACCCCTCCACTAATACTAGTTTGATTTTTAGTTTGGTATTAAAGTTCAAATTGACTTAAAAGTATCGTTACGTACAGGGGTTCGTGGATTTGGATGAAAATACCTGGTGACTCGTTAAAACACTTTATTCAACTGTTCACTACAAACTTAGTACTTACAGTCTCTATACAGTTCGTTGTCCATTAAGAATGCCGAGGTCACTAATAATTCACTTTTATTTTCGCTCTTGATCGCTATTCGCAAACTGAATGTCGAGGCGCACGATACGTCGGCTTATATATCGAATGAACCGATTTCGAGAATATTCGATAGACCTTGAAAGATCTTAAACAAGTCCTTCGAGTAAACATGTTTTGATCCACATCGAATGTTCCAGAGAATTAGCGCCAAGCGAATTTGAACTCTATGACACATAGTTTACGAACTCCTTTTGCATGTTCCTAAACTGCCTTAGTTCAATTTGAACTCTATGACACATGTATTACGATTTCTTTTCGCCTGTTCGTAACACTGCCACCATCAAATTCTAATTCTATGACATACGCATTACGAACTCTTTTCGCATGTTCGTAACAGTATTATTAAGAATCTTTTGTATGGGAATATAGAAAAGTGTTGTTTTTAGACATTTTCAGGTCATTTTTTTAATTTCCTGCGCGTAAAAGCCATCTTCGTACTTCAAGGAATATTATAAAATTAGAATTACCGAAATCGGTTCAGTTGCTTTCGAGATTTGCGCTTAGCAACACATTCAGAAATTAATTTTTATATTATAGATATCAACAACTTTCTTAAAAGTTCTTATAGTTCCGGGCTTAGATATACCATCCTACAATGAGATATTTAAAATAACTTTACAGTTCAAAAGTAATATTAAAATTATTTTGCTACAATCCGCAAATAAGTTAAGGAGGCACAAACCGATTCCTTGGTAGAAACATGTTTTGGGAGATCCTCTAATCTCCATCTGGGAAAACGATTAAAATAATAAACGGGTTGCGTCTTAATCAAATCGGATAAAACCTCTGATACATCAGCTTTAGCACTTGCTTAATAAAAAACAACAACACTGTAGACCAAAACTGAGGTCCTGGGTTGTCAAGAAACATATATAAGACCATTTATAGAATTATGCGTTACTTTGCGGAGATCCATAATACAAACGTAATAATAAAATTCATCATCATCCTCCTGCCCTTATCCCACTCTAAGTGGGGTCGGCATAACATGTTACAAACATGTTGTCACATGATTTGGCTATGTATTTTACAACCGGCCGCCTGCCTGACGTCGACTTACCTTAGTCGTATTTTACGACCCCTCGGTAAGAAAGAGGGTGGTCTATTCTACTCAACCGGATACCACACAGTGGGTCAACTTACTTTAGTCGCCTTTTACGACCCCTCGGTAAGTAATGAGGGTGGTCTATTCTACTCAGCCGGATACCACACGGCGGTCGATTTATCTTAGTCGCCTCTTACGACACCTCGGTAAGAAATTAGGGTGGTCTTTTCTACTCAGCCGGATACCACACGGCATAAACGTAATGATAAAATTATTTTGCTACAATCCGCGATTAAGTAAAAAGAAAATATATATAATGCTAAATGTAGAGTTCACTATTAGTGTAGTATTATGTAGTTCTCATACCCAGGATTCGTAAAAACACATGCACGAACCTCCACCACCGCCACCATAATACACAAGCACTACACACGTTCACTATCACAAAATCGAAAATCGTTTCTCCCCGCAACCGAAGCATCATCAGGAGATAGACACAACAACGTTTACACCGTTAATATTTAATATTATATATTTTTTCTATTTACTTAATCGTGGATTGTAACGAAATAATTTTATTGTTATTTTTATTTATTGAAAGAAAAATATAAGAGAGTTCGAAGCGGTTTGAAGCGATTATGCAGAGCTCTTACAGGAAGGTCAAATGTAGTATAAATTGTTTTCCCTCAGGAACAGGGGAAATAATATATAGTGTATTATGGAGGGTATTGTATTATCGAAGTCGCAGTCTAGTCTATACATCGAGAATGTTATTGTTTACGCACAAATATAATTGCTATTTATAATTGCTAATTGCATTTTTCGTGTTAAGATGTTTAGGTAAGTCAGCGTAAGTCCAAGTCTTTTCATAGACTCATTCACTTCATGTTCCATTCCCTAGCGACACTTGAATAGTGTCAAGAGAGCTCGCTCAGCGCTGACATCGTTAGTTGTTTCTTGTTAGTGAGGTGAAAGAAAGCACGGTCGAGTTGGCATACTAACTCTGAATACAATCCTATTTTATTTACTTGTATAAAAACATTAAATACAAACTGCACCTGCTCTCTTTCAAGAGGTTCACGGGTTCAAACCTCGGACAGGCCCACTGAGCTTTTCTTTAAAACTGATATTCCTAATTGATATTTGCAATTTATCACACGCTTTACAGTGCTCGATAACATCGTGTGGAATTCTGCATCTCTCCTATCACTTCTAGAACTATAAAACCTTCTCTAGAAAATTCTAGGAATATGCCTAACATACCCATCCGCGTTTGCGGCAGGGGCTTCTCTTCAAAAAGAAGAGAAGTGGCCTATGCTAAACCGTGCGCTAATAAAAGGCTTTTTATTTACTTTTTTAAATCACTTGTATCCTAAGGAAAAATAGGACCTTCATCACACTGTATTAAATCCTGTATAGATCTGGAGACGGTTAGATTGTAAGATTTATGATATGCAGAGAAGCAAAACTTCGTGAAGAAATCTGTATCACTTCTATCACAGAATCTACTCTAGAGAGACTTCTGGGGATATGCTTAACCTACCCATCCGCGTTGGAGCACCGATCTCTCCAAAAAAGAGAGAAAAGACTTTACTCAGCAATGCGATAGCAAGAGGCCATTACTTTACTTTTTTTAAATCAATTGTACCCTAAGGAAAAACAGGTACTTTAATACTCTGTATTTAATCCTGTATAGACCAGAGGGAGGGGAAATTAAGACGGGTGGATTGTGTGATGTATTAGGTCCTTACATATGAAATTGGCGTTTTGTCGTACTGGCCACTTTGATCTCAAATATTACCTTTATGGTTAGGAATTCCAAATTCAAATTCATACAGCTATTTACTCATGCATTTGTGTTTCAAACCCCCTAATTCATTTGTTTTTTCTACTTTTGTTTTTTTCTTTGTGTCACTCTGTTTACAAAATGGAAAACATGAAATATCGCGTTATTTACGAGTATGAGTTCCACCGTGGCTCCAGTGCTGCAGAAACAGCTCGAAGGATTAATGATGTGTATGGTGACGGTGTCGCAAAAGAAAACACAGTGCGTTTTTGGTTCCAACGTTTTCGTTCTGGAAATTTCGACCTGCAGAACAAGCCTCGTGGACGGCCGGAGACCAAAGTTGATAATGAAGAATTGAAGGCTATTGTGGAAGCGGATCAATCGCAAACCACGTCCGAGTTAGGCTGCAGGCTCCGGTGTTAGTGATAAAACTATTCTAATCCACTTGAAGCAAATTGGGAAGGTGAAAAAGCTTGAAAGGTGGGTACCTCATGAATTGAGTGAAGCAAACCGACAAACGCGCGTCGACTGCTGCGTTACGTTACTCAACCGGCACAATAATGAAGGAATTTTGAATCGAATCATTACCTGTGATGAAAAGTGGATCCTCTACGATAATCGGAAGCGCTCATCGCAATGGCTGAACCCTGGCGAACCAGCCAAATCCTGGCGTAAGCGAAAATTGACTAAGAAAAAGTTGCTTGTAAGTGTTTGGTGGACTAGTGCCGGTGTCGTTCACTACAGCTTTCTTAAATCTGGCCAGACGATTACGGCAGATATCTATTGTCAGCAACTGCAAACCATGATGGAAAAGCTAGCTGTTAAACAACCGAGGCTGGTCAATCGCTCTAGGCCACTGCTGCTTCAGGACAACGCTAGACCACACACTGCACAACAGACGGCTACCAAATCAGAGGAGCTTCAATTAGAATGTCTTAGACATCCACCGTACTCTCCGGACCTTGCTCCAACAGATTACCATTTTTTTCGCAATTTGGATAACTACTTGCAAGGAAAAAAATTCAACTCCGATGGGGCAGTCCAAACTGCCTTCAAAGATTTTATTGATTCCCGCCCGAATGGTTTTTTTAGTAAGGGGATCAATGAACTACCTATGAGATGGCAAAAGTGCATACATAGCAATGGTACATACTTTGATTAATTAAATATATTTCATTAAAAAAAAACGACTTTATATTCCTCCCATAGAAAACGCCAATTTCATATGTAAGGACCTAATATAATATGCATATAAAAGTACGAGCGTCAGAGTTGATGAGTAATAGGAGAGAATGAGAGCAAAATATATATTCTTAGAGTTCGATAAGGATAGAAGAATAATAAAAAAACATCCTCGTATACAATCTGTCTACGATACTGCAGAGGATAAGCCGTGAAAGCGTATAACAGCCAGCTTTTGCGTTTAGAATATTAGTATGAATATTTCACTATTTAGATATGTAAAGTACCGATACATTCGCAAAAACACATGCACAAACCTCCATCACCGCCACAGAAGAGCACTACACACGTTCACTATCACAAATTCAAGAATCTTTTTGCCCCGCAACCCAATCATCAGATAGGATAGGATAGGATAGGATAGAATCATCAGGAGATGGACTTCACGACAAAATTGCGAAGCGAATTTTGCAAGAATCAAGTAAGAAAACGAATAGTCTACTCTGCATGTAGCATTATATATATTTGCTATGTACTTAATTGCATATTATAGCAAAACAATTTAATTAATACTTTTGTATAGATCTGTAATCTTAATTTTGTAAATTTTCTAAAAGTATCTTTTGTTGTTGGTGTTGCAACATAAGAAACAAAATTGTACACAATGAAAAAAATATATTTCAATAACTTTATTATAAAGAGTTTTCATGTCGTTTTTTTAGTTTCAATTTATTTTTATAGAATACTAGTTGTTCAGCCATGCGTTAATGTGGCTCAGTCTGGTTTCGAATTCCTCTCGAAACAGAACTGGAAATGTTATTTAAATCTGTCTAGCCGGAGTCTAGATACAGTCTACATACAGATAAACATTCATTTTAAACAACATAATTTACTCAAAATTAGCATTTAAATCGACGTATCAGTAAATTGTCTCTCGATTACTTCAAAATGTATTCTAAATAAAATATGCGAGATTGTATACACATAGTACGAATAACATCGGTTATTCGGACCCTAACGCCCCGATGAGCGTCTCAAGGTGTTGGAATTGCGACCCCGAACCAGAAAACGCTGGATTCAAGCGGCACAAAATCGTGTTTTGTGGAGATCCCATAAAGATATTTACGTTCAGCAGTGGACGTCTATCGGTTGACAAAGATGAAGAAGAAGAGAAGTATTCAAATATTGACAACTTGGGCTGCGTGGACTTGAAAATGGTTGAAAAGTAGCCTATGTAACCGATTAGTCGTGAAAATAACAAACTTCTCAATTTATAATAGCTATACTTATTATAAAACAAAGACCCAAAAAGCTGTCTGTCTGTATGCATCGATTTTCTCAAAATCTACTGAACGCATCTTTGTACGGTTCTCACCAAAAGATTGTCCAATACTTCCGGATGGTTTGGGTAAATAGTCCATATCGGTATTATGTAAATTGTGTTGAAGAGATCGCGCAGTTGTTAAAAAACTTGCTTGCTGGGAGCTTAAGTCGCGTGCGCTGCGTATACCAGTAGACATACGCTAAAGTAATGTACTAGAGAATTGTAGATCTATAAAACTACTACACAAAAGTCCGCGACAGCATGTCTCTATCTCTTATGGTTAACTCACAATAACTGCTTTTATGTTTAAAATTTGAATTTTAGAAAAAAAAAGTGACACAGATTTACACGCGGGCGAAGCCGCTGGCACTGCTAGTAAAGTATAAACAAATTTATCTTCAACGCTTGTTAGCGCGAAGAATAATTAAAAACATAGTCAATTATATTCTGTTGTAAGTCTTTTATTAGGTACACAAGTTAGGTATCGTACTAAAAGTTTTTTTTATGAAAGTCAATGTTTTAGGAGTTTTTAGCTAAACTGTACGAAGCACGTTCGGCGAGTTATTCCTGTAATTAATGTTTGCTCCAATTATAATAAAGGACGGGAGCATCATAAAAATTTTTCTCATTACCCAGCTTGTTACAGAGAAAAACAATTAAGAATTGCAAAATTGTTGTTTGACATGCGCAAACGTTTTTAGATATGAGCGCGAATTGCTTGCAATGCTTGCTAACTAAAATGTTCCAAATGTACTTTTTTTATACTATTTCATAATAACACTCCTACGTACTTTAAAAAAAAAAAATTCTAGGTATGGGTTATAAAGTTCTTCGCTCTGCAAATAATCTTACTTTAAGAATGCATAATGTTAGATATTGTCAGATATCATACGGTGACTCGGTATAACGTGTATAATTGTTAGACATAATTATAATAATCAGATATAAATTATATATTATAAATAAATACATTAATATGCATAGAATAATAATGAGGAAGTATTTTGTCTACAATATTATGTTATCTGTCATTTGGTGGTAGAGGAATAAAACCGAATGAATGAGGGTAAAATATTGTGACCCGAGTCTTGTTCGCGAGTGACATTCAACAGTTTAGTCAGTACAATATCACCTCTGTCCATACGTTTTAAAGTGCTGCGACGTTGTGTGTTGATTTGGTTACCGATACTGAGTATTTTGTGTTGTTAGAATCTAACCTCAAATAGTTAATATTCGCGATAAGAGCAACCATTGAGTTTCTTGCCAGTTCTTCTCAGTGGAGGACAGCGTTCCGAACTGGTGGTAGAATCGACCTGGCTAAATGATTCCAAATTATTATTAAATTAACCTGTCAATGCTTGTTTAGCGTGTCCAATATGTTATAGTTGTACGGTTATCTGTTGGTGACGTATTATTTGGTAACATTTTCTATGAGAGAACGTTAGAATTATGAGTCGAATTCCGGCCGTAGCTAACAATAGGCATAACACAATTTTTTTTAGTAAATCGTTCGCTGTACAAGCAGTTAAATTATGGAGTGCATTTAGAAACTCAGGAATCCAAACCATAATACATATTTTTAAAAATCTATTAAGCAATATTAGTAAGCAATAATAATAAAAAATTGTATTTCGCACCATAAACCATACGTTTAATAAACTTAATAGTGCAAAAAAAAATAATTATTCGTTTTAACACCTCGGTTGATCGCCTCTTCGGGTGACAAGAGCGCTGGCTCCTTTTTCGCACAAAGAATCAGCTTAAGCGATTCAACGCGGAAACGCTGCCAGCATTCTTGCCACAGCTGGGCATAGGCCTCTTTTTTCTGTTTTTGGTAAGAAGGGTTGGAGCTATGGGTATTTGAGTTTGCAATCGTTGATCGATTGTCAGAATCATACAGCAGGCTTACCATGAACTCTTATTGCGACCCAATTGAAGACGTAAACTATATTGTTTTGCTTTTTCATACCAGACAACAGCTGACTGAGCTGTACTGACTTTGAATTGAATTGTTTTCTAAAAGTTCATGGTAGGCCTACAGGACGCTTTTTGGACGCCTATATTTTCGGTGAGTCGAATTCAAATTCAAATTCAAATTCAAAATATTCTTTATTCAAGTAAACTTGTAAACAAGTGCTTTTGAATCGTCAACTTTACTGCTGGTTCGGAAAGCCGTCCTACCGAGAAGAGCCAGCAAGAAACTCGGTGGAGCTCTTTTAAAAAAGAAGATTCTTAATACTAATTACTTTTTGTCATAGCTATCCTGCACAAGGTCAAAGAGCAGCTATATCCACGCATTCTTATCATCGATGTAAGCCTCCACGGTATAATAGGCTTTCTGTATCAGCCTCTTTTTAACAGTATTTTTAAATTGCTGTAATGGCAAAGTTAAAATTGATTGTGGAATTTTGTTATAGAATCTTATACCCAAACCCACAAACGACTTACGTACTCTTACAAGGCGCAAAGCAGGAGCCGCAAGCTTATGTCGGTTCCTACTTTGTCTATTATATACATCGCCAATCTTTTTATAATTATGTATATTTTTATGCACAAAAATCAAATTGCTAAAAATATACTGCTATAAATACTGATACTACTGATATAAAAAATAAGCTAACGTAAGAATACCTGTTTCCTTCAACTTCTCTCGCAGGGACTCACGCGAATTCAAATTATAAATGCCACGTATGGCTCTTTTTTGCAATACAAAAATTTTCTCAATATCAGCGCATTTACCCCATAACATTATTCCATAAGACATAATGCTATGGAAGTAAGCAAAATAAACTAGTTTTGCTGTTTCGACGTCTGTAAACTGTCTTATCTTTCGAATAGCATAGGCTGCTGAACTGAGTTTCCCTGCGAGAGCTGTTATGTGTGTGCTCCATTGGAGTTTTGTATCCAACGTCATTCCCAAAAATACAGTTGTATTTTCTGTTTTTAGTGGTACATTGTCTATTAAGAGCTCATTTGCTTTTTTAGCTGTATTAGGTAATGCAAATTCTAAACATTTCGTTTTATTTGAGTTTAGTACCAAATTATTTAGCCCGAACCATTGAGCTACCTGCGACAATCCACGGTCAATATTATTAGCGTCATTCCTATTTACTTTAAATATTAAAGATGTGTCATCAGCAAACAGTACAATGTCGCAAATATTATGAATGAAATATGGTATAGATCATTTATATATACTAAAAACAGAAAGGGACCAAGGATTGATCCTTGAGGCACACCCATAACTAAGGCCGATCCGGATGACTGCACATCATTAATGCACACTCTACGAACTAACAGGAATGTATTTGGCTACTGTTATAAGTGGGTTCTGGTGTTCTTGAGCTTTGTCGAAGTAAGAATTTAAACGCTTGAGTGAAATATAAATAAGTAAACATTACGAGAAGTTTTGGCATTTGAAGAAATACAAATGGAAAATTCTTGTTAACCTAAATTACGAAGTAATCACTACAGACATAACAGTAATATCTTAGTTGATACGACAATAATATAATGCCATAAATGTAGAATTTAATAAAACAAGTACTCTTGAAATGCTTTTACGGATTTCGTAATTGTACACCGAAGAGCTCTTTTGCAAACTTCAGTTCAAGAAAGGTCTCTTATTAGAGATTTTCTTCAAGGTTGTATTTATTCGGACGGAATTAAAATTACGTTAGAGTTGCAACAATGGGAATATTTTATTAATATCGTATATTAATACAATTTGAGCCACATGAATGAAACCACCTTGCAATTTGTTATTTACTATAAGTATCTTTTATTCGATCCATGGACTCTCCCAAAATATATTTTTTCATTTCCACCTATACACACAATTTTGCAAAAATCTGTTCATTCTTTGGAGCATAAATGCGTTTGTACCCTACAAACAAATATATACTTACAATTTTTCGCCTTAGAATATTGGTACGATAGACAGAGTTTTAAATTTGGTCTCAAATATTCATATAAGTTATACGGGTATATCGCACACTTCGTATTTAAGTGACTTAATTCAAAAGTTGTTTTGTTGTAACGTAGCGCCTACAAAATTCGTCAGTGTACTATATATATTATACAATATTTATTTAGTTATATCTTATTCGTATGGAACAATATCCATACGTATAAGACGAAAGTTGATGTTCGTATATCATAGACATACAAAAAGGTCACAATAAGCTTGTGATTCCTGTATCATGACTCAGCAGTTAGCAACTCATTCGTTGGTCTCGGTATTCGCTTTTACAATAAAATTCCGTAATCCATACTAGACCACTCTACAGAAAGGTTTAAATCAAATGTAAGAGATATGCTTATACGTAAAGCATATCACAAAATTAAAGATTATTTGGATGATAAAAATGCCTGGATTTGAAAATCCTCTCAGTTTCATACAAGATTGCGGTTTAATAATGTAAAATTGAAATGTTTAAAAGATCGACCGCCAAGTTTCTTACTGGTTCTTCTTGGTAAGAGCAACATTTCAAACCAGTTGTAGCTTCATTAATCATATTAATCCTTGACGATTCAAAATTGACGAGCTTGAAAGAGCTTACTTAAATAAAGATTATTTTAATTTGATTTGAATGTTAAAGAGAACCATAACTTGGAAGAGCAAGAAAAAACTAGCTTTTTTAATAGCTTGATGACATATATGGCATTGATATAAGGATTACAATGTATCTAACTGAATCAAGCCTAATTTTTAATACGCGCGATATATAACTTTAAATAATAATAATACATTACACGTCGTTCTTAGCGATTCGTATTATTCTTTCGAATCTAAAGCCTATGTTTAGTCATTTAGCCCGAGACAGAGACTATCGTTTATAATTTGACTATAAGTCTTCATCATTCATCATTCTCCTACCCTTATCCCACTCTAAGTGGGGTCGGCACAACATGTTAGAAACATGTTGTCACATGGTTTGGCTACGTATTTTATGACCGGCCGCCTGCCTGACGTCAACTTAGCTTAGTGGCCTTTTGCGACACCTCGGTAAGAAATGAAGGTGCTCTATTCTATGCAGCCGGGTACTACACGGCATTTATCTTAGTCGCCTCTAACGACACCTCGGTAAGAACGGAGGGTGGTCTATTCTATTCTGCCGGATACCACACGTTTGCTGTTAGTCTTCATAATTGCTCTTACCTTATTATGAATGTATTTACTCAACCTAAGTTGTCGCTAAAAATTTAAGGACAGATAAAGATCTATGAGATGGAAGTTAATAAACTGGTTTTACTCGTTGGGGAAAATAAAAACGCATTTTATTTTTGTATTATTCTAAATTAGACGGCTGACTATACGACATATTAAGGCTCGTCGCCGCTTCGTAGGCTCTTTTATTACTGTAATAAAAATGTAAGTGCCTCTCGATACTCATTACGTACAATGTCAATAAAGTATACCCAAGTGGTATATTTATTAAGTTATTGTGAGAAAAATGATCCATCTTTTTGTGTTAATCCTACTAAAATTATAAATAAATATCACTTTCTTGCCCTTATCCACTCCACTCCAGTGCCCACTCTAAGTGGGGTCGTCACAACATGTTGTGACGACCCCACATTTACATGTTTTGCAAGACCGCCTGGCTGACGTCAACTTACCTTAGTCGACCTTTTTACCTTTACGACACCTCGGTAAGAAATGAGGGTGGTTTCTTCTTCTTCTTCGTCAGCCGATGGACGTCCACTGCTGGACATAGGCCTCTTCATGGGATCACCCACCACACGATCTTGCGCCGCCTGGATCCAGTGGCTCCCTGCGACCTTTTTGAGGTCGTCTGTCCACCTCGTAGGGGGTCTACCGACGCTGCGCTTTCCGGTGCGGGGTCGCCATTCCAGCACCTTAAGACCCCAGCGCCCATCGGTTCTCCGCACTATGTGCCCCGCCCATCGCCACTTCAGCTTCGCGACACGCTGAGCTATGTCGGTGACTTTAGTTCTTCTACGGATCTCCTCATTTCTGATTTGATCTCGTAGAGACACTCCGAGCATAGCTCGCTCCATCGCCCGCTGAGCGACTCTGAGCTTTCTTATAAGGCCCATAGTGAGCGACCACGTTTCGGATCCGTAGGTCATCACTGGCAACACGCACTGTTCGAAGACCCTGGTCTTCAGACACTGAGGTATTTCGGACGAAAAGATCTCGCGTAGCTTCCCGAACGTTGCCCATCCGAGTTGGATTCGGCGGCTAACCTCTTTCTCGAAATTGGACCTACCCAGCTGGACCGTATGTCCCAGGTATATGTACTCGTCTACAATTTCGAGTGCAGAGTTCTCAACGATGACCGGGTGGAGCGGAACATGTGAGTTTGACATGATTTTCGTCTTACTCATGTTCATTTTAAGGCCCACCTGCTGAGACACTCTGCTGAGGTCCTCGAGCATTGTGTTAAGGTCCTCCAGACAACCTGCCATAACGACTATGTCGTCGGCAAATCTAAGGTGAGTGATGTACTCGCCGTTGATGTTGATGCCGTATCCGTTCCAATCCAAAAGCTTAAAGACATCTTCCAATGCAGCGGTAAACAGCTTCGGGGAGATGACATCTCCCTGTCGCACACCTCGCCGCATTTGGATTGGTCTCGTAGTTTTGTCTTGGATACGGACAGACATTGTGGCGTTTTCATACAAACACTTCAACACTTGGACGTACCGATAGTCGATTCGGCATCTCTGGAGCGACCTTAACACAGCCCATGTTTCCACCGAATCAAAGGCCTTCTCATAGTCCACAAACGCCAAGCAAAGTGGCTGGTTATACTCCTCGGTTTTCTGTATAACCTGCCGCAGCGTGAATATGTGGTCTATGGTACTATACCCTTTTCGGAAACCGGCTTGTTCGGGAGGCTGGAAGTCGTCAAACCTACGAGGGTGGTTTATAGTTATAAAATTATAAATAAATAAGTGAACGAATATCCCATATATTTTTAAGCACACGGTCGTCCGTTCCTCAAGTTAGTATTTAAATAATTATCTTAGGTCAAATAATTAGTAAATTTATACATATATAGTTTAAATAGATACTTACATACTTTCGACCTTTATACACCGAAAATCAAAGCCCAGCGGTGAAACCGTCTTTGGAGGGGGTCACGGGTTCAAACTCCGGGCAGACACCAATGAGTTAATCCCTTACAACTTATGTGTGTAATTGATAACTACAATTTATCATGAGCTTTTCGGTAAAAAAAAAACACCGGGGAAAACCGGTATATCTTCAGAGAATTCTTGAGAATGTCACCAATCACCAAAATTTGACTGGCACGTTGGCGCAGTGGTTAGTGCCTTCAGCTCCACGTTGTTTGTTGGTTTTTCGAGCCTGGGTGTTTATTTTATTTAAGTATGTAGTATATTTACTAGTTGTCCGTTACCCATAACACAAGTATTAATTAACTTATTTTGGGGACGGACGGCCGTGAGTGTAAGTGTCCCATATATTTGTTTATTTGTGGGATGGAAATTATAAACACTTGCTCGTTTAATCGTTTATTACTCGTTTACAATATAATTAATTACCGCGCACACCTTATAACCCGCTCAGCCGTTAAACCTCAAACCTCTCAAACCTGTCAAACCTCTTCCCCCATACCTCTCCACTCGCGTGCACTGACGTCTTCGTTTAGAAATTCCTACATATTTATTTATTATTTACCTCCCAATCGCATTGCAACGTGGTGAGTTTTACCTCCAACTTTTCCATAACGGGAGAGGAGGCCTATGCCCAGCAGTTGGATAGTGAGAGGCCGTTACTTTATTAAATAAACTTTTCAGCGCCTGACTGTGTCTGGGTTATTATATATCAATGTTATAATCTAGAATATCACATCATCATCTTCCTGTCCTTACCCCACTCTGAATGGGCTCAGCACAACATGTTACAAACATGTTGTCACATGATTTGGCTACGTATTTTACGACCGGCCGCCTGCCTGACGTCAACTTACCTTAGTCGTATTTTACGACCCTTCGGTAAGAAAGAGGGTGGTCTATTCTACTTAACCGGATACCACATGGTGGGTCAACTTACCTTAGTCGCCTTTTACGACATCTCGGTAAGAAATGAGGGTGGTCTATTCTACTCAGCCGGACACCACACGGCGGAATCTAGAATATCACAAACACTTGTTTTTATTCCAGTAAAATAAGACTTTATATATTATTTGCATCCCAGGTGAAGCCTAGAGGCGTAACTAGATTGTAACGTGTAATGTTATAAAGCTTTTTAACGCTGAGTGCGCACCGTAGTTCAAATAATGCCACGTGGTGCTTAGTATGTACTTAGTGAGTCAGAAATATACATGTATAATTTAGTTAGGTGCATATAAACCTTGTTATAGACGGATAACAACTAATTCTCATTTAAGTAGGTTAAGATTGAAAAAATTGTTTTCTATAATTTATATTCCTTGATGGTCTTTGTCGTGTGGTATCCGGGTGAGCAGAATAGACCATGTTCACTTCTTACCGAGGCGTCGTAAAAGGCGACTAAGGGAAGTCGACCCGCCGTGTTGTATCCCGACCCGCCGTGTTATATCCGGCTGAGCAGAATAGATCATCCTTTCCTTACCGAGGGGATATGCTACAACATATTTTAACATGTTGTGCCGACTCCCCTTAGAGTGGGATAAGAGGAAGAGGATGATGATGATATTCCTTGAAGGTCTTGACTATCGGTCTTATAAGAAAGCAGAGAGTCACTAAGCAGGCATTGAAACGAGCTATGCTTGGAGTATGAGGTTGAACGACCTCAAAAATGTAGCGGAAGCGGCTGGCTCACAACAACACAAGATAGTGTGGTGTGGAGATCCCGTAAAGAGACTATCTATGTCTATCGGTTGACGAATAAGAAGAAGACGTTCAAATTGATAAATCATTTTCTTTAATTGACATTCCTTTATCATTTTAATTTCATTCATATACGAGTAGGCACTAACACCGTCAAAAATTATAGTGTTAAAAAAAAACTAATCTTGTTCCCACAGCTAATATTTATTAAATGGGTACTATTTATAAGAATGCAGTGCAGCGCCATCTAGTGGATTAATACAGTAACGTTGGAGTGTCATCTCTGAGACGGGACGTAAAACAGATAGATTCCTTTATTCGACTAAAATGAAGGAGTTTCCCATCTATATCCAATGTAGTGTATTGTCTATGGGCGGATGATTAGAGAATACAGTATTAAAAACATTTTTATCGTAAAAATATTTACGAGTATATTATAATTTTACTCGATCTTGGCGTCGCGTTGTGCGGGAAAAGCATTTATTCAACAGAAAAATACGAATGACTTTGCATTTTAAGAGGAAAATTTTGTATTCATGTATTTCATCTTCATAAACTTCTACTGAAGTGATCTAAAACTTTTTTATTACTGAAATATTCACTCTAACTAGTTGGAAACTTTTGATACTGCTCTAGTGAATAAATTATGAGTAATAAGTGTAATGCAAACAAAGTAAAACGGGGGTTCATAATTGATGAGAAATTTAGTACAATATTTATACTTTTTTGCATACCAACACTTATAAAACAACACTCTTAAAATAAAGGAAATACAAAAACTAAAGATAACAAAGTAACACATTTATAAAACAAAAGTTAAAAGGACTAAATTATACAGATATCTATTGTATTGTATTTGTTTTTGAAATAAACGAACACGTAATAATTATGATATACATTTTTTAGATTATATTATAATTATGTTACGAGTATAGAGGAGATTATAGAATAAAGAATATTCAACCATATTCACAAATATGAAGCATTAAATAATCATGACACTGAAAATAACATTTTTTTTTCTGTACATAAGAAAATTCTGATTTTTTTGTTTCTAACGGATACCTTTGTGATTTTGTTGTAGAGTCTTTCTCCTGGCAATGTTTCCGGTTACGGAGTAAAACAATTGTTGAGATCGTGGTACTGAATGTGTGCAGTGCTTGTGTATTCGTGTGTTATTGGTGGCGGTTAGTGCGTGAGTTTTACGAATTCTGCGTGTATCAGGTATGACAATGGATAGTACAGTAGAGTGTACTACCATTTAGAATTATAGCAAACTAATATTTTCATGACTTTCGTATTTTTGTTTGTAATAATAGTGTCTGTTCCTTATTTTGAGACGTAACC
Organism: Morpho deidamia; assembly: GCA_947086505.1. NCBI lineage: Eukaryota > Metazoa > Arthropoda > Insecta > Lepidoptera > Nymphalidae > Morpho > Morpho deidamia. The sequence goes on along the minus strand of CAMTZC010000007.1, from coordinate 6,559,074 downwards.
TCGATAATATACAACACTATATAAAGCTTGTAAAAGGAGTAAACATATGCAAATAGTGATATATTTTTCACTTCGCTCATAGTTTGCTAGTCCCGGTTTGCGATATAAAATACGCCCGGTTTATAGTGCTTTTATGTTGCGGACAAGTGCTCTTGGAACTTTCAGAAGCAAAAAAGAAGATTGAGCGTGGCATGTTGTAGTTGCGATACTCTATTTGAGGGTTATTGTTTACTTACAATTAAATAAACTATCAATGAAAAAAGTAAGGGATGTCACAGCTGGGTATAGGTCTCCTCTCCCCTTTTTCAAAGAGAAGGGTTAGAATTTAGCCCACCACGCAGCTCTAATGCGGATTGGTAGGTTTCACATATCCCTAGAATTCTCTAGAGATATGCAGGTCTCCTCGCGATGTTTTCCTTCACAGAAAAGCGTGTAATGAATTTCAAATATTATTTACGCACATGAGCTTTATCAAAAAAACTCATTGGTGCCTGCCTGAAGTTTGAACCCGTAACCTCCCTTGAAAAAGGCACAAGGATCATCATTAGACTATCACAGAAATTTATTAATGACTATAGATAAAATGATGATAAAAAAAAGCTATTGTGCGAAATTTCATCACTATTGCTCTAGCGGATTGCCCACGAAATCAAAACTGACAAACTGACGGACAGAATTATTTTTACATTTATATATTGGTATGGATTTATTTACTCCTTCCTTAAAGATTGTATTAATTGCAGATATAACATTTAAGAGGCACACTTACTTTACTGAAACGATCTGAAAGTTATTATTACTTAAAATTAAAGTTATTTGAGTCTACATCTCCGAATTCAAACAAAGTTCTTATTCGGAATGTGATTATGCCAGCTCGTTGAACAAGAACTGCACGAAGCACAGTGCATCTCGGAATAATCGAATAAACAGGGAATTTCATGGAGGATAGTGATTTCAACTTGCAGTATTCAACATACAAACGACATCGTCTATTGGACAAGTGGAAGTCTTTTTTGCAAATGATTTTTAGACAAGAAGGTTTTATCATAAAATATTCACCTACCAGCAAATTTGCTCTATGACACACCTTTTGATACTGCTATTAGTTTGTAATGATATTTTTTTAACTTATATTTTTATATACTTATATAAGTTTTTAAACTTTAATTTCAGTTATGACTTGGGATTTTTATGAAATATTACGTTCATAAAAGCTTCTAGAAGAGATAATCAAACTTTGAGCAATAAAAATTTTACAGGTTTTGATTTGGAAATTGATGTTTGGAAGTTGTATAACCTTTTGCTTGGTTTGTTTTTGCTATTTTTTGTTTAAAAAATAAAGAAAGAAAAATTAGTTACCTCTTCGTTTATAAAATATATGCGATTTTGCACTAGCACGTATTATTAAATGACTATTAAAATTTTAAGGCCCTGGCTGATAGTAATAAGTATGTTTGCATAAAAGCGTCGCATGCACAAATTTCTTCCGTGCATCCGATGACGATGACCAGAGCGACCAGGACGTTATAGAATACCACTCACGATAGTTTAAATTTAAAAACATTATATAATATTACTCTTAGTTTCTAGCTGGTTCTTCTCGGTAAGCACCTTTCCGAACAAGTCCAAGCTTCATTATAATTTGATGATTCATAAGTGCTTGTAACAGCCAAATTGAATAAAGAATAAAAAAATGGATGAAGTATACTGTAGTTAGTATGAAGTGTTTACACAAATTCTCTTTTATGTTTATGTCGTTACACATGTTGGTATTCATTTGAGAACTGAAATTAGAAACACAGATTACGAACAAACTTTTGTAATAACACATATTCGCCCGCTACGCACTACACGCCAAGTGGAAACAAACTCTATTTAATATTATGGACCTAAATAGGATATTAAAGCTTTTGAATACTCATAACTTTCATTTCTATTACAAGTTACGACCAATCGTGATAAGAAATTATAGGTAATACATAAAATTATAATTATGATATAGGATTCGGGCTTCCAGAACAAAGTAAAACTCCGCAGATTTAATAAACTTTATTTTAAACGTCGTCGCACGTCTTTCCTACCTCTCTCTCCCTTCCTCCTATCATATCATGCATTAACCTAACGCTTCATTCCTACAATAATATAATTATTGGAATAATTATTTCAGTGTATAATGTAATATGACGTGACATATAAATTATTATACATTAGTGTACAAATTTAGGATGTACATAATATTACAATAATATGAACATTTGAGGCGTTGACATTCGTAAAATGATTACACCACAGTAATCTTTTATTTTGTTGCCGATCAAATATACTACACAAATAAGATATTTTAAGGGTTGCGTTAATTTTATATGACAAGGGTGCTAATGCGAGATGCGCGTTAATGCCCTTGCTACTTAAAACTAACGGTTTAAAGTATGGGAGCTGTAGCGGAAATAATTGAATTGGGCAACTAGAGTAAATGTGCCTTTTATACGGAGCTACGAGTGCGTCTTTGTACAATTTGCAGCTAACATCGTCTACCATGAAGTTTAAGTCGAAATAAACTCGCAATGTAACTCACTAAATAGCTTTTTTTACGAACAAAAAGTGGCATTTGTTTTTCAAATCAGCCTTTAATAAAAATACAGTTAATAAGGTACAATTAATAACCATGGATTGGTTTGCTTTGATAAATTTTCAATTTGTGCAATGATAATACTTATACTTCTTATGAAATACTTCTTTGTAATTCTTTTGTGAATAAACTACGTTAAAAGCAAAGGTATTACAACCATCCAAAACATGTTCTAAAGTTATATCTAAAGCTACATCCTCATGAATTCATACTGCAGCTTTAGAGGTCGAAACCTCACGGGGTTATGTTCAAGTATAATTATCATATAAACTGAAGCCACAGGTTCTGGCCGGAAATGAGTTTTTACGCTCGCTTTTATCCTTGATGCGAGCAATTTAGCAATTGCTAGCTTTCGGAAATCCTTCATACATTTTAAACACCGTAGTGTTCAGTCACAAAACTGCATATATATTTTTAGGGGTTGATTGTGGAATTTTGCCGCTTAAACCGAAATCGGTTTGCTCGAGAACAACATAGCTCCGAGCGTTTTTACAAATTGATGTACTGCTGGATTTTTCGACAGTCATAGTTGTAAAAAATGACTTGTTACTACACGACTTCTGGGCAAATGCGCTTTCCATGTTTCATGGCGAGAGAACGATTGGAGCTTAAACATAGGCATCGTAACAGTGCCTAAGTTCAAAGCTACAAACCTTCAAAATGAGAGAGGAGTCAATGCTATTCAATGAGTATTCAATGAAATAAAATATTGACATATTATACTTATATTTATCCAAAAAAAAAACAATTAAATAATTAAAATAGATGCATTGACAGCAGAGGATGTGTTATATATATAGAGGATTATAAATCTGGAGCTAAATTTAACTTTCCGAAGAAGAAGTTTTCCGTATTACATTGGAATTCTGCAATTTGACCCTTGATACAGTCGTATATATTAAATATTAAATACACAACATATCTATAAATCATTTATTTACCGATATAAACATATTGCGGACAGGAAATAGAAAGGGTGCTTGGGCCCTGATTTATGATAGTATTGTTCCGCGAGGGTTTAGTTTATTACGAATTATCTTCTTTTGTCCCAAGTGGATCGTATAGAAAAATGAGAGAGATTGTCATTATAAGGGGGTGTTTGTTATAGGGAATTTTAATGTCAAATCGAGGGTTACACAACGTGAAACACTGTAAATGTCAATTTAGAGTGACAAATTCACAAAGTTTTGGAATTTGCCTTCTATACCGATTCGATATTTAAAATAATGATGATAAAATGCAACGTTTTCATATTTACCTATCTATATTTTTTTGTCCTTATAACTAACTATCCAGACTTATTTTAAAAATAAAATGTTTATTTGTTATTTATTTGTAATACTTTCAGGTTCGATTCGAGAAACGGATTTATACTATTTCTTGTGTGATGTACTTAAAGAGGTGAATAGGATTTATTTTAATTCGGTACTTATTTTCGTAAAATTGCGGTTAGAAGAAAATTATTTTATAAAGCGATATATCATTCGCTTTAATGTACTCTTGATTAAAATTATGTAAATAAATTCATTTATAGAATGCTTTAGTCACTAAGTCTATTCCTGAAAATCAAACATTAAGTACATTTATTCACCTATGAAAAAGCTGAGTATTAAATAGTGTGTGAAATTTAAGTAAATGTTCCGTGAACGAATAACTAAAGAATTTTATTCTGACTAAGGGGAAAGGACCATGTTTAACGAGTTGCTAATTCCTTGTCACTTAATATATGCTAATGACAGACCTTGCTTACTAGCCTTTTAATTAGTAGTCATTTGCATTTTGGGAACATCTATTTACTTTATTTTACTGGAAATTATGGTTTCATTTTCATCTATTTATAAACTAACAATGAGTTATTAACCTACTGTTGGAAAAATCCAATCTTTCTCCTTTGGAGGGAAAGTTCATGAGACGCACACCACACTATTCCAATGTAGACTATGCACATTTCAGAAATATTCCAGAGACACACAAATTGACTTGAAATGTTTTCTGAAAGAAAAGATGTTTTCCAAAAGACGGAAGATTAATTCTAAATAGTAATAATGTACACTACTTGTATTAAAAACGAACATAATAGCTTTGAACCTGCGATTCTTTGGAGAAGATATGTACTAAAATATCGGTTCTTGATTATCAGAGTAAAGTTTATACGATATGGACTCGAAAAGATTTCTCACATCGCGTTGCAAGAATACGGATCATTAAAAAATATTATATAGGTACAGAAATTAGAATGAAAGAATCACTTACCAGTTCAGGTTGGCACATACCATCTTCTTCGAGGTACCCACCCTACTTAGGACAGTAAAATTTCATTGTGCCAATTAAAATTTGTGTGTAAGATCTTGAAACATTGAATATCAGCTGTAATTGAAATCTATTTGGATAGTAATGCTCCAAAAATGGACAAGTCTGGTCGAAGTTTCTGTTTCTTAACTTAGACAGTTTGCTAGATTTTTTGTACTAACGCTTGGAAAAAATACATCTTTATCATAGACGAACAAATACGAAATAAGACTATCTTAGAGAAAGTACTTTTTGCCAATCCTTCAATCCAATTATAAGTACGAAATAGTATAGTACGAAACAGACTTTGTTGAAGGGTATATAAATAAGTCCTAAAAATAAAGTTTCTGCAATTATTTTTTAATCAACTTTTATTTAGAAAAACTAAAAATGAATTTATTCATGTATTAACATTACGCATTCAAATATATTATAGCAATATGGCAACGCATTTCCACAGACCAACAAATTATAGTCGTCTAGGGAGCATAAAGTATCGGCTGAAAGGGCACGATAGGAGCTATATCTAAAAGAAAATACACGAATATCTTGAGTTACCACCTGAATTCCAAAAGAATATCGGACATGTTTCGTAGCTTATACCTTTTTTACCGGCATTACAAGAAGAAATAACTGTACAAATCATACAATTTTTCTATATTGATGACAGTGACTTGGCTATTATACAATGTAGTATCAGGTGGAAACATGCTAATCAAAAGACGTAAGGATATCAATTCCGCCAAATTGCTAATTGTGACTATATATATATATATATATGAATCATTAAATCAACTTTTAACTTTTTAAGAACTCATTATTAGTGAGCGGTTAATTGCTTTCCAGTTTCGAGATTTCTGCTCTTTGGAATTGGACAGATTTGCGACTGGCGGACATTGGGGCAATGTGTTAAATAATACCCTGTCTCCAACATCAACAGCTTTGTGGAGCACTCAGGTTGGTTGCAGGCGTCCGCTATTACACAAACTGGGACTGAGATTGGGACGAACTTCTACGTTGCAACCTTTAGTTTCACTATATGGATTAATACGTTGGCGATCACAGCTTTAACTTTAGTCCTATTACGTTGTTCCCCTACAACTGTTAGTAGTACTCGTATTGAAAGCTTAAAATGCGCATCACGGACGAGACCAGAATAGGATTGGTCGTGGCTATTGGCACATACGAAGTTAATTATTGACGAATTAACGAGCGCAAATCCAAAAATAACATTAGCTTCCGGCCGGGATATCTCCATGAAACCTGCAACTTACGTACTTCGCTCACAATATAACTAAAAGCTATATTCTCATACCAGAGTAATGTAACGTTATTTTTGTATATCATTGTTACTTTTGTAATATCCACCTCTGTAAAGTAACACCTAGTTCAATAAATTACTATTGTTATTGATAACACTAATTATATTATGGGTGGCGACTGTTGGGTACACAAACTCAGTATCCAAATAAATCTATTTATTTACAGTTAATTATAATTATTCTTTATCTTATTACTATGCTAAAATCTTAAATACTAAATGCGTCCGATCCCACCGAAGTTAGATAGGGAAAGGCGAGGTTGAGCGAAGTGTCTTTCCCAGGCGTGGAACAATACACCTCCGGTGTCGAGTGTAGTCTGGGAAAGCGGCAATCGCTGAGTGGATGTAACACACTATTTTAAAAATATCAAGTCCGGAATTGCGAAACTAGAATGGGTTTCGAGTTTCCTTATGCGTTGCATTTATACCTACCATAATTTAAAAAATAAAATTTCGTTGAACTATATTGAATTGAAACGTTTATTCAAATTAATTTATAATATCTGGTACGTTAATTATAAAAGCAGGTACAATATTGATGCAATTTATTTACATTAATTACCCGTCATGTGCAAATATACGGTTAATTAAATCATGCTTATTTTTATTGTTGCCGTTTACTGTATGAAAACCTTATACTATTTTTGTTAATATTACATTTATTAACAGGTAACTTTGACTCACATAAGCTGAACTTTCAGCTGGCCATAGAAAGGGTAAGTTAAGAGTGGCTATGCGTGATAAAATTAGACCTAAAACCACAATATCGCTAGATACACTGTAAATAGAAGTAAGTAAATCGAAATGGTAAAGCCCCTGGATTTAAGTAATACAAGACCATATAGCGTAAAAATGTATTGAAGATACTTCTATCTAAGATTCGAAGTCCATTGATCGAAGAGAAAGTTTTCTCAAGCCTTTTGTATCTTTTTAACTCGAAGTATAGCCATATAATATCTACGAGTATATGGAAGCTCAGCCAAGTAGCATGAAACGAGTCAAACTGAATATGAATTCTTTTGTGTAATTTCGAAAATGGTTCTCTTCAAAGTATTTCCTTGGTGCGCCATATTTATTTTTGTTTTTTAAGTATTTTTGGGAAAGTTTTGATTCTACGTTCTCTCCTCTTTTGACTTTGAATTTAGTTTAATACGGGCCTCTATGATTTAATGTAACTAGGGCCGAGCTCTTGTCTTTGCTAACTGACGGAATCGCATTATTCTTCCCAGACTGTATCAGTAAACAAATTTTGGTCTTACGAGTTGTCACGGACATATGCTTAGCGCTTATTGTAATCCAACTGAAATAGATTTGTTAGGCATCTAAGAATCATTCTCGAAATCAAAACTACCTTACTGAACCGATCTAATTATAAATAAATAGAACTGTGCCAAAAATATATAAACTAGCGTATTCAAAGCCGATTTATACTGATATCTGACGGATAAATCATAATATTTCTGAGGTCAAAATCTATCAACATACAGCATCAATTGCATTTATATATAACACAATACAATTTCATTATCTATTTAACGCTTATGAATAAAATTGAGTTAAATGATAAGAATAAATAATTTATAGAATTAGGCGTTACTTTGCGGAGATCCATAATACAAAAGTAATAATAAAATTATTTTGTTATAATCCGCGATACAGTAAATAGAAAATATATATAGTGTTAAATGTATAGTGGACTATCCGTTTTCGTTATCGCAAAGCTTCGCGATTTTATCGTGGATTCTATCTCCTGATGATGCTTCGGTTGCGGGGCGAAACGATTGTTGAATTTGTCAAAGTGAAAGTGTGTAGTGCTTGTGGTGGCAGTGGTGGAGGTTTTGCATGTGTTTTTACGAATCCTGCATGTATCGGGTATGAAAAAATGGATAGTCCACTATACATTTAACACTATATGTTCGGAATAGATACGCAAGCGCGGGAAGGGGGAGATTGAATGCTTTCCTTCATGCGTTCGGCCTGAGCAGTTAGTGACGTTTTGGTCATCGGGCCGAATCCACGCTTGTTGTCTCGTAACACTATATATATTTTCTTTTTACTGTAGCGCGGATTATAGCAAAATAATTTTATTATTACCTTTGATAAGAATAAACTTGTTTTTGCATATTAAAAATAGAACTTACATAAAAAGGTAAGATCTAACTTTGTATTTTAACGTAGGTTTGGAATTTAATGAGATGAAGCAATAACTGCCAAATCTTCAAGGAAAACTTGAAATAACATACTTAATCATGAAACGCCAAACAATGAATATTAAGGCTTAAAAATGTTTAAAATATTTACAGAGTGTAGGGCGGTGGAGGTGCTTAAAATTTCAAGAGCGCGCGGTTACCTGCGCCTGAATATCATTGAGGTGAAATTTTGTGAGTTTGTAGTGCTTAAAGAGCTTACTATGTGAATAGTATTAAAACACACAAAATTTTGTCGTTCTATGGCACTGAAGTGACATGAATATCACAAAGGCATCTAATCTTACTATTTTAACAAGGGTAAGTAACTGCTACAATTATGTCCTTCATAATTAAGATATAAATGCCTTTTGTAGAGAAATCTACAATGACATAGGGTTCTGAAACGTTAGTCATATTAAACAATGTATAATATGCAGGTTGAAAGATCCTAGACCTGCCCCTATTCAGATTGTCAGAAAAATATCTGTTGGTAACTAGATATACATAAGGTAATAATATACATTTCTGGCTTATAAATTTACGTTCTTTAGTATTTTAGGTCACAGTTTCATCTTCTATGATGAGTTACTGCGGAAAAGTTCAATTAACTTCACTGTCTTAAAAATGTATTAGTTATAAGTGGAAACTAATTTTGGTCTATGAATTTATTATAACTTACTATAATTATGTTCAATTTGTACTGTTCGTTTCCCAAATACAAATAAAAAAAAAATATAAAATAAAAAAGTCAAAGTTTAGCGTATAACAATAATACCATAATATTAATTAAACCGTTAAAACATTACAAAGTGTATTAGGTGTTTACATCCTACTCTACATTAATTTCTGATGATGGTATATGCAATCACTTGAACCACCTCCAAGATTGTTAAAGGTTTTGGGTTATGATTTAAGTTTTCTGTGTCTGTCGCCAATACAATAAAAATCGACATATTTTAGAGAATAAAATAAAAGCAAAAAAAAAACCTGTACACTATAGGAGCATGTTTTATGTGTGCAACCTGTCATTCTACTCAATCTTTCACCAACGCTAAAGTATTTAAGCTTTAAATCCTTCTTTCTAACGAGGGTGGAAGTCCTATACGCTGCGTTGGGCTATCAATAAGCCGTTTCTTACTTATTTTTAGCTTAGATTATTTACCTTAAATATCATTGTCGTTATTAACCAAATGCAACAGTTGAATGCTAGTATGCGCTATGTACTAACCATATATAAAAAAATAAGCTTAGCATTTCGTATATATTAGAATTATATATTGAATTAAATGTCGTCTTAAAAGCTGTGATAGCCTAGCGGTGAGACCGTGTGACTCACTAGATACGATCATGGGTTACAACCCCGGGCAGGCACCAATGAGTTTTTCTATTAAAACTCATGTGTCTAATTGATAATTGCAATTTATGACACGCTTTTCGGTGAAGGAAAACATCGTGAGGAAACCTGTTACACATATCTCTAGAGAGTTCTGGAGATATGTGTAACCTACCAATCCATATTGGAACAGCGTGGTAGGTCTTAGCTCCAATCCTTCTCTCTAAAACATGGAGAGAGGAGGCCTTAGCCCAGCAGTGAGCATAGTAACAGGCCGTTACTTTACTTTTACTTTTATCGTCTTAAATTAATGACAAACTGAATATGTTGGTGGTAGACACGAAAGGAGAATCTAGAAGATCTACAAAAGTTTTAAATACTTTCGTATTATCGAACAACTACTCCCTAATTATTTTGTAATATTCCAGAATAATTGAAATTCAAGTCAAATTCAAAATATTCTTTATTCAAATAAACTTGTAAACAAGTGCTTTTGAATCGTCAACATCTACTGCTGGTTCGGAAAGCTGCTCCTACCGAGAAGAGCCAGCAAGAAACTCGGCGGTTGCTCTTTTCCAACAATAATTCTTATCACTAGTTACATATTTTTTATTTTATTTTTATTTATTTATCTTTATTGTATAAACAAAAGGCGGACTTATCCCTAAAAGGGATCTCTACCAGCCAACCTATGAGTAACAGAAAGAAAATGAAAAGAAAAAAAAAATTGATGATGGAAAAAAAGGAAGGAAGAAAAATAAAAATAACGAAACACTATACATAGATTAAAGTTGAAAAATAAATGAATAAAATAATAGATAATAGTGATTATTTGAATTGATTAAAATGTAATTTAATATTGATAATAAGCTAAATTCAATTTAACTGACTTGAGACAAATATTTTTTAGTCTGTGACTTAAATGCTGATAGGGAAGGAGATTTGCGGATTGATACAGGTAAATCATTCCACAGCTTTACACCTTGAAAGCTAAATGATCTCGAGTAAGTCGGTGAGGAGCATATAGTTATAAATGTCTTGTACAGGGTTAAAGAGAAGCTATATCCACGCAATCTTATCTTCTAGATAATCTTCAATAGGCTTTCTGAATTAACCTTTTTTTAATAGTATTTTAGTAGCTGTAAAGGTAAAGTTAATGTAGATGTAAGTAACCGTTATGCCAACACGGCAATATATTGCGTAATAAGTTTCATGTCTCGCTAACATGTTTCTCGCATTAATCGGATTTCACATTATATATCATCTTCTCCACGCTTGGAAGCGTATGTAATCTGTCTCATGCAACAAATCACGATTGAGTCGTAACAAGCGCCTGACATTTTCACTTAGAATAAATAAGCTTTTTCTATTTACTATCGTTTATCGTATTTATATAATTACTGTAGATTTATTAAATACGATTTCATATGATCACTTAACCATTTTAAACGCACAATGCCAAATCTGGCGACTTTAAATTTTCAGCCAATTTAATAAATAATCCTTGTATGTTGATGCATAAAATATTGACGGGTCGGACTTAATTACAGAAGAATTAATTTTGATTATTAGATTTAATATATAAGAGATGTTATTTACTATCTTGTAAATAGAATATATCTCCAATGACACGTTGCATTTCATTCTACAAATTTTAAATATTCGGAGATCTATGTCATTTTGGGTAAAAAGAGTGCATTCACTTCATATTTGGTCGTTTTATGACCTCTGAGTGGACATTAACGCCCACGATTTTGTCATTATAATATTTATTGTGAATGATAATAACTTTCTCGATATCCTGGAATATGCGTCTTATCTCAGTTAGTTATTAGTTATAATAGTTTACTGCCTATATTGTACTTGAAAACTGATGCGATAGTTTTTAAATTTTGCATCGAACTTACCGAGAACAAACCCAAATAACAAGTAACTGTTCACAATATGTTCTTAAAAATGTGTTTATTGTGACTGCATTGTGTTCGGGCATAATAAAAATGCGTTGTTGTCTGTTGAAACAAAAAATATCATACAATTTCTAAAGACAAAGAGTTATGTAGCAATTCGTTCACGAATGCACAAAATATGTTATTTCATTTGTAAACAGATCTCTTCTTGTGACGATGCACTCAACGATATTGACGACAATACTGTAGTGCTCAATCAGCCCTATGAATTCACAAAGTTCATTTTTAATAAGGTACCATAATAAGGTACATCTTAAGAAATTTTATATAAAAACTGGCTATAAATTTTGTAATTAATCAATCTATCTATTGGGGAAAATCTCAGGAATATCTGTTCAGTAGGTTTAAGTATATCACAATTAGACGGACAGTATAATATGGGCCTGATATTAACAGCTCATGGATTACATAACTAGTCGGGCCGGATATAAATAGGGGTGCGACATAAATCAAATTATGAAAGATAGATATAGAAAATATAAAAGACGCGAATCAACCCTAAATTTTGATGATGATAAAATAAAAAACGTTTGCAAAATATAATAACGCTGTATAAACGATGAAAGCAATTGTCACAGTCGCGGTATGATATGAGGACACGGAAATTCTGAGCGAGCTCGGAAGTACAGGATTTATGGGCACGCCGGTAAATGGCCGTGTGTTGAATTTTTATGAAGTAATATTTTACAAATAAGTGCAACTTGAGTTGTAAGGGAATTTAATAAATTGCAACAACCTACTACCATTTCCTCATATAATTTATATAATTAAGAAAAATTAAGTTATGTTGATGAAATAACGACGAAGTTGATGTTGACGTTAATTAACTTGTAGGGGCCTAATACATTAGGAAAATTACTAATACATTGTGCTCAAACGAATCATATTAAGATTTAGACTGTAATCCAGATCAGCGCCCTCAGTACAAAAGGTCTCGTCATTCGTGAATTTTTAGAGGTTTTTGATATCAAAGGCAGTCATTGTAAAGATAGATTCTAAACTATTATGATGCTCTGGCGTCTTAAACGTAGCTGTTGATATTTGCTTAATGCAAGTAGATGAGGTCTCTTCGGATAGGTACTGGCCCGATGACAATGTAGAAATGTCGGAATCGTTATTTTAAACACCATAGAATAGATCCGTGTGTCCCCATTAACGTTAATAGCGGATGACAGCATTCTGAAATCGCTCTACAATCATTCTAATTATTCTATTTCAAATTTATGATTGTGGGAACATTAATGAAAATACAAACCTAAAAAAACTATTAGCGTATATTGCACAATAATTAAAAGAGGTCGAGTTCAGAGATAAGTAGACACGTACAGAGTAAAAACTAACGCCACAGACAAATAAATATAAATTAATTAATCTGCTTGCGTTGTATTTAGTATTTTTCCAACAATAACGATTCAGCTACTTTCAGTCTATTAAAATCATATTCAATATTAACTAGAACCAGTTACTCTCGTGAGAACCTGATGTGTAGTAAGTTTCGCTCCTATATGTATACGATATCACAGTCCTACGATTCTAGAAGTTGTAAACGCATTAACACCCCATACCCTTAGCTGGTACCCAAAGTCAATGAGCGAATAAGTCACTCAAAGTTTTAGGCAAACACTATTAACCGTTTAGTTGTGTAAGAAACGACCTCACTTGGACCTTGATATAAACGAGTTTACACTTAATCAAAATTCGGGTCTGCTCAAAATAGATATGGGTATAATGGGTTTCTATGCTGTATAATTCAGTGAACGCATTGAGAACATAATAGTGTTCCGTCAAACATATGTAGATTATTGAAACAAAGTACAAATATTATTAAATCCATTGGGTAGAATTTTATTCTAAATAAAACATTTTGTCTCCACTTTCTTTTCTTTGGCAAAGGTCTCTTTATTCCTTGGAGAAAAATTCGGAAAAAGTTGGAAGTAGCACTTGCCACACTGATCTTTGCGAATGATCAGGTTACACATATATCAGAAATTCTGTAGGGATATGTAGGAAGCTAATGGATCCAAGCGGCGAAAGATAGCCGATTGTGGAGATCTCTTAAAAATAACACGTCTAGCAGTGGACGTTAATCGTTTCAATGAGAAGAAAGAGAAGAAAATGCACGTCTCAATACAATCACGATATTTAAAGGCACCATAAATCAAATGCTGATAAAGATTACTTAATATAAAATAAATAAAAAGAAATAAGGAAACGACAAGAGTTAGAAAGATTTTGGAAAAATTGTGATTTGAATTGATGGCTAGATATAACCAATGAATGTAATAACACGGGACAGTTATCGTTACAAATCGAAAGCACCAACAAAAATCTTTAAAAATGAAATCAATATTTGAGTTGTTAAAAATTTACAAGAAATAAGGAATAGATAAAAAGAGTTCGAAAGAAAGTATGTGAATATTTTACTCTGAAAATCAATAGTTGTTGCATTACTGTGCACATCGTAAGGTTCAATACTGAAGAAATAAATATTACGCAGAACAAGTGCGAATAAAGGAAAGTGTTTGTATGAAGTATAATCTGCAGAAACTCGCAGTTGGAAAACTCACTGAACAATTTAATGAGACACGTATACGAGTATAATAACAAAGCTTCTATAAAACGTAACTGGAATAAGCTCAATGGTCTCTAAGACAATGGAAATCTCGGAAGCGAGGCCAAGGTCGCATGAATTGAATTTGAAGCACAGCAAAAAAATACATTCAAAACCTCGTGTAAGAGATTTTAAAGAGAATATTGTTTTAACGCTTTCTGATAAAAACTGACTTCTAGTGACGAAAGTTTTATATTGAATACTTTCTTCTTCTTTCTCCATCCATGATATGCCTGATATTTGGGTTCGGATCTTCTCACTCTTTTGCGCCTATGTTGATGGTCTTGGCTTGTCAGCTCTGACAATGGGCTCTCTAGAGTTCTTTTTATATTGGACCACGAAGTCAGATGCGCGTGGCCTCTACCACTCTGTCGATCCGGTAAATTCCCTTTACACGGCCGCACCACTTGAGGCAGTTTTCAGTAAGTTTCGCCGTGATTGGTGCAACTTTGAAAGTGCCACGTTTATATTCGTTGCAGATTTTATAAAACCAGATACCTCTTATCGCCCACATCATCATTCATCTCGGTGAAATGCAATCTTTGTTCGCGTGTCTTCTTCACAGCTCAGCATTCCGATCCACACGTAGTCATAAAAGCAGGACTAAATGCTGCTATATATAACTTACCCTTAGTTTTTATGGTCATGCGTATATTGGATACTTTTATGTATCATATTAAACTTTTGCTCTAATGTCTATTAATTTCATGCGAGTATTAAAAATATTGTCTTTAACAACATATGTGTTTAATTTATTTCAAGTCTCATGAATCCATCAGCTCAAAAATTTTAATCATAAATCTTCGAACGTAAGTACAGTATAAATATTTTCATTTGCAAGTACGAAATGATTTACGAACGTTTCGGACCGTCATAAAATACCGGCAACCGATTCCTGATTTTAATTTCTTGGGTAAACTTTCGCAATATTTTTCAGCGAAGGTCGACGAGAAACGAAATTTGCATATTCAACAGTAAAATTCGCATCGCAAACAATACCCTATTACGGTACAATGGAAATGTCTTGACATTGTTTGTATAGTAAGAGATCATTACAAATCTATTTTAAATTCCCATACATCACCGAAAGAAACCAAACATACTAATATTAATGACAAACTGTACTCGAGATTTAATTTACGTCAATCTGAGTGTTAATCTAATAAATATCTACATAATGATTTAAAATTTCCGCATTTATCTATATAATAATGAAAAAAAATTCTATGTTTGCTCGAAATATAAGCTTCAATGTAGCAGATAAAATGTAACAGAAAGTAAGTCATGTAGAAAAGATAATATACGTATGGATAAATAATAAATATATGAATAAATATATAAAATAGCGCATACAAACACGCTCCTCCATCCCCAAAGTAACTTAATACTTGTATATATACATATATAATTTTAAATAAGTACACAAATACACATTGTCTCGAAGAATTAAACAAATTGTTTATATAAAATGTTGGACCTTGGCGAGAATTGAACGGAAGTCAGGGTAACTACAGCCTTCACCAGCAAGTCATTCAAATATACCATACCTACTAGATATTGACGTCTTTGCAATCTGTGCAATGTTACGACTATCTCTTTGGCTACTACGCAAGAGAATGGGGGAAGAGCGTATATGTAACTGCCGAGATTTCAGACGTAATTTGTGTGGATCAACGACGCTGTTATGGCAGAGACGACGCCTCCAACCAGGTGCTTATGCACAAAAGCTATGTACGAAATACTCGTAGCAAACGTACAAATGTGTTAAGCGGAAATTTAGGGGAATCTATTTAAAATTATTTTCTTGAACATGGATATTGTTGACGTAGTCTAGAATGGAAATACACTAACCTGAAACTTGAATAAATTTATAGAATTAGGCGTTACTTTGTGGAGATCCATAATTCTAAAGTAATAGTAAAATGAATTTGCTATAAATTATCCGCGATAATTTATTATGTATTATAGGAAAATAATTTTGCTATTACTTACTGAAACTTGAACAAGATCACAGGGCTTTTTTGTAGGGCACGTGGGAGAGCGAAGCCCTTGCAAAGGAAATTTCGAGAATATCAAAAAATGCTATAGAAACTTTAGAAAAATAGGGATTTTAACAAAAAAGACGAAGAAACAATAATTTGGGTAACCTTAACAAAAAAAATATTTTTTATAAATAAACATTATCCAAATGCAAAAAAAGATATAGACTTACTATTTCGGGACTTACATAAAATGAAGTGACAGAAAGGCATGATCAAAGGTGATGTTAAAAACTCTCATGAAAGACAACGTTATGACCTGTAAAGGTACGTGCATTTAACGACGAGCAAAACTGTCGGTTATAGCCTCTACTGTTTTTATGTACGTTTTATGTTATCGGCCGGTAAAACCATCGATTATGGCCTCACGCCAACAGGTCATGTCATGCATTAAAGCTATATAGGAAAACGGTCTGAATTAATAAACAGAGAAGGCGTTTTAAACAGCCAGATTAAACAAATCTTTGAGCAGTCGGTAAACTCTTGGACTAAATATACCTTTTCATTTTTAAGTTTTAACTATTACATTACTAACTAATACTACTTTTGCTACAACCGATCTAGAATATGCATCATTTTGCATCACATTTAATGGAATCAAGACACCAAGAAGTAATTGGGAAAAAAATCGATTAAATATACCTATATAAATATATAACAGTCTTTAGTTAGAGTCTCAATACATCCACGAAAAAAGCTTTTGTCGAGTGTTTTACAAGTACGTACATAGCCCCAGCCACCGACGAGTCGCGCCCAGCGAGCTGCTGCACGCAGTTCCCGCCAAGATAACGTCGTTGAAAGAGCTCATGAATAAGTGCCCCGGACGGGCTCGGAACTAGTCAGGCTAACCCGATAAAATTAGACATGAGTATAGCCGATGTCTATATATACTCAATACTTTAAATTTAAAAACTGTTTCAATGGCTTACGTTATATCCCAGTAACGTTGCAGATAGAATAAATTTGTATCAAGCATGTAAGCTAGTATAAAAAAAGTCATAGATTTCTGGGTGTTGTTTAAGCTCAAAAAACGTTAGCTTAGAAGCTTCAACATATTGTGAACCATGGAAATGTATGCGCGTAACTTTAACAAATTTACTTATATTATCAATCTATAGAGTTAATTTATTAATGTTGAATATAAAAAACATTTTTATACACTTAAACTATTTTTCCACGAAGTTATAAAGTTGGCGTATTTTAAATCCCATAGGATATGGTTTCCGTAATATACTTGAACGCTAATATATGATTTAAGCCCAGCCAAGTTGAAATCCCGCCTTTTAAAGCTTTAATTCCAGTATTTTTTCACGCTGTATTGAATAATGAAAAGATAACACTGAAGCTTTGCTAATGTTTTAACAAAGTAATGGGTCTATTTTTCACTAAATAAAAATAAAATACCTTCTCAGCCACTAGGTTTTAGCCGTTGTAATTCTTATGTAATAAAATAGAATAAACTTACCTTAATATTTCCGTAGTACACTCTTCGTAATAATATGCGACCGAAATTGGAATTATATTATGTGCGTGCGGCAAGTCTTTGAAACTTCATACCTAGGAAATTCCGAGCGTTGACATTGCAAATGCTAACGAGAAACTTCTAGCTATTTCTATTCGATGTTTGGTGTATACACCAAACAATACAGTATATCTAAGCAGCCAAAGTTTTTTAATATCAAGAATACTTTAAAGAACCTCCACATAGCCTTGACGCGTTAATTAGGTCTTCATGTGTATGGGAAATACTCATTACGATCTGTCTCCCCAATAACAATGATGGTATCATGAATTAAAACTATTATACATAAATATATACATTACCCGTTACAACTAAATTGATCAAGAATTTTGAAAATGAATTTATATATTCGATTCCACGTTCAAAGAATATTAGAGCTATTCCGATCATTTTTATTATAATTAACAATTTTGTTACTTTATTTCACTCTTTTTCACTGGATCGAATTCCTTTAAGCTCGTCACTTTGGACAGAGTGATCGTGGGCGCAATATTGGTGCGAAGGTGGATCGATTCACTATTACTTGTTTGAATACCTTGAAGGAATATTTCATTTGGCAATCAGTTTATTAAGAGACATATTTTTTTATTATATCTTTACTACGATACTGGAATACAAGCTTTACGAAGAGAAACTTGCTAAAATGCTATTTTCGAGCCATTTGAATGCAGCGACCGACATGCAGGTGACGTTTATTACTTTTTAACGTACACTCGCTACACATTTGGAAGCTCAAGAAAAACACATTCAATTTACGAGGTATCATTTAATTCATTCTATTTACTCTTTTTAGTATGCACTTTAAACGTTAACTTTCAAAGTGCATACCAGAAAGAGTAAATACTAGTATTATTTAAGTTAAACGTAAAATATTTTTACGTCGCATATTATATACAACGTTCATTGGTTCGTAATATTATCCCATGGTATTAAATAATACGTGCTATACCACGTACGGTGGGATAACCAGCATTCTCATACACCTGTTTTGCGATATTACATGTTGTCTTTTGTAAATGAAACACTGCTAAAATTTAAAAATTTATACACCCCCCCCCCCGTATTGGGGTCCTCAATACCAGGCTGGAAAACATCCCTACCCATGTCACGTGGTCTTCGGCGTTTCTGAACGGCATCTCATGACTATCCAGCATTGACGGGTTACGCTCCAGACCCATGCCTGGAGTGCCAGAAACGCATGAGATTGAAATTGGGCAGGTAAATGACCCAGATATTAATGGAAGTACTTGTAGAAAAAAATCGTAGTTGGAATTATCATACCATAAGTTTGTTTCCAAAATCTCATTACTGATTCAGAGCAGGTTGGCGCGGACATGTAAAGTTGGCGACTAGGAATACTGATTGGTTCACGTTTTCCCTTTATAATCTTATACAAAAACTAGAAATATGTGCGGGTTCACCCGAGTGAAATTCAGTTTTTAGTATATTATAGTCACTCGGGTCTTGGCATGAGACTGACTCTCTGATACCCTACACCGCTTTCATACCTATTCCCCCCTCTAAACTACAATCGACACCGGTTTGTTACTACCCCCACTAAAAATTGTTGTAAAACGAACTCTTTAACTCAATTTACATGAAACTGTTATGTGCTATTAACCTAAACCTTTCGGAGGAATTGCACTACATTTTTGTAAAAACCGTACTAAAATCCGTTCAGTAGATTTTGAGAAAATCGATTACATACAGACAGGCAGCTTTGGGGACTTTATTTTATAATAAGTATAGATAGATAGATAGATAAGAAGTAGTTGTACAACTATCTTCTTTTTAATTTATAAATTAGGTCTTTATTTTATATATATTATTTTGTTATAATCTACAATCAGAGAAAATCTTTGTAATGCTTAAAGAAGAGTACACCTGCCGTGTACGTCATGCATGCAGAAGGTTTACACCGCATGCAGTATAAACCAGCACCGCACACATTCACTACCACAGTCTCAACAATAAATTTGCCCAATAGCCAAACACTCATTAGGGGATAGATTCCACAACATGATCGCAGGTCAATATTTTTACCCACTTTTTTACAGCAGTTCCCACGTAAAAACGCGGCTGTAGCAGATTGGAAACATGTTGTTGTTGTTGTTTTAGATTATACAAATTAGGTTTTTATGGTAATATAATTGGGTGCAAACTCCATCGAAGTGTTGAATTCAGCTTTCTAGTAGAACTGTGAAGCCGAATTAAAATATCGCTATGTGTATTTTTCGTTGTAATATTTTTTTCATATTTCATGCTGCACACATGACATTGCTATGGGCTCCGCGATTTTCATCTCGTAAAGTAACCGAAATACGATCCCGTGATATTTCATTCGCAGCACTCTGCTCTTGAAACTTAAAATGCCACCTCGGTTTGGTAGCATGCAAATTCTCATGACATTTTGCTTACGGCAGGATTTTGAGTTGATGTCGCAGCCGAAATCACAGTTAAGGTCATAAGGCTGTTTAATTTAAATAAAGTATAAACTGGGTTATGCTATTTAGATTATTAAAAACGAAGAAAGTAAAATAAATCGATATGTTCTCAAACTTTCTATAATATGTGGTTTACTGGATATCATAAAAAAAACAATTTGTCATGTAAAAGTAATAATAAAATTATTTTGCTATAATCCGCGATACAGTAAATAGAAAATATATATAGTGTTAGATGTATACCCGATACGTGCAGGATTCGTAAAAACACATGGTTTCAATGGTCAATTCTTACTCGTTGTCCAAAATCATTAAATAATTAGGTAAGTACATACAAAAAAAGCTATAACCCTCTTTTAGAGGTCCAATATGTATCAGTACTCCGCAAAAAACAATCCAGAAGGTTTTATATTGACCCTTTAACACGAAATCATAGGCAATGGACGATTTGACGAAACCTTAATGGTATAAAACTTGGCAACGCTTAACGCAACTGTTGGAATTACAAATCCCAAAACATGTCTTTGTCTACAACTAAAAAAACTTCAAAGCTGGATATATTTTTATGCAATTTCAATGCCATGAGATCTTGTACTTATCGAATCCCCTGTGACATTTTTGCGATCACCTAGTCAAGTAATAAGAGGTCAACCAACGCTTATAAATCATGCCATTTACATGGAAACGTTAGTCGTACACTTATCGCAAAAAGATTTTTATTATTTTTATTTATTTATTTATTCTTTTTGCTCTATACAAAAGTACATTGGTTCATAAGAAAATAAATTATGACAAGTGTGTAAAGGGCACAGACAACCTTTGGTGAAGGACAACACTATGGAAGCGAGCATAGTGCATAGTAAACTATAATACATACAATTACACAGATATTTCTACGATACAAGCTGTGATAGCCCAGCGGCGAGACCTTGCGACTCTTTCGAGTGGAACACGAGTTCAAACCCGGGCAGGCGCCAATGAGTTTTTCTATTAAAAACTCATGTGTCTAATTGTGTCTTAGCTCCAACCCTTCTCTCCAGAAACGGAGAGAGGAGGCCTATTCCCAGCAGTGGGATTGTAACAGGCCACTACTTTTACAACGATTTGTTTTTGTTAAAAAATTTATAATTCATGTTCTCAAAAATTATAAGCCTGCAAAGCATAAGTAAAATTAAGTTTGGATTATGAAAACGCTGATTTACGAACATCCAATGCGCATGGATAAAATATTTTATGAAAACAACTAATAGGCGCCCACTAAGCTCTGTAATTTAAAATTGTGCAGTAAATAACTTTCGCAGCGGATTTAGTTAGTAGAAGCGTTATTTAGTTGTACCCAAACACGTTAAGCCCTAGATTGTTAATGTTTAGCTGCTTAACTGTAAATGTGGAAGTTAACGGCGAAGCGTGCTTTGAAAGTTTAGTACTTTTGTATTTATTTTAGAGAGACACTGAAACTGTAAAAAGGCTTAAGGTGGATGAATGAAACACTCAAAAAGGCTTTCATCCACTTAAGGACGGATAAAATGATAACATTTCGTAGATTCAATCACATCAGTTAAATGCAGCCGTAAATTGAACAGTTCCACTTGACCGATATTGAGAAATGGCCGCCGCTGCAATATTGATGGCCATCTGGGCCGCTACTGATCCTCTCATCTCACGGTTGACGCGTTTATATGTCAGATTTAAGTATTTTGCGAGCGACGCTCCCTAATGTAATATCGATCAGATTGGTATTACATTGGAGATTTTTCTTGATGATGAATATATCACAGAAATAATTTATACCTTTCTTTATTATCACTAGCATTTATCCACGACTTCGTCCGCTTGGACCGTAGTCTTCGAATAAACAGTAGCTTCTATCATTCTACAACCTTGTAAATATCTCAATCACAAAAATTAGATAATAATATTTAATGATTCCGCTACTCATTAAACATTAAATTCAGTTACCTTAATAAAATTACTGCTAATTAGCAAAGATATATCATTTGCACTAAGGAATTGTAAAACCTCACATAGTGGCCGGCAGCATCCTTCGCTATAGATGTTAATATGATACTCTATTGCGTCTTCTGATTATAAGTACGAAATTCTATCGCACTAGCTGTCTGTCTACTATGCTTTCACGGCTAATCCACTTCACCAACATGAAATTTGGTTCGAATAGAGCTTATATACTCAGCTAACATACAAAAAAAAAACGTTATTCCAATCTTCCTATCCCTATTGAGATAGATAGGAAGAAAACAACATTGTGCATAATTGAGGGTAACACTGAGTTTGTTGTCAAGGCAATCGCAGGTACCACTGTTCGTTCGTTCTTTACGACCAATGTACTCTCAATAGTTTCTAAGAATATAAAATACATGTTTATAATTTACATTTTTATTTAAGTTATCATAAGTCTAATAATCATCCGCCGTGTGGTATTCGGCAGACCACCCTCCTTTCTTACCGAGGTGTCGTAAGAGGCGACTAAGGTATCTGCCGTGTGGTATCCGGCTGCATAGAATAGACCACCCTCATTTCTCACCGAGGTGTCGTAAAAGGCGACTAAGGTAATTTGACGTCAGGCAGGCGGCCGGTCGTAAAAAACGTAGCCAAATCATATGACAACATGTTTTTAACATGTTGTGCCGACCCCACTTAGAACGGGATAAGGGCAGGAGAATGATGATGAAGTCTAATAAGTCATATAAGGATATGAGTTCCTAATTCATCGTCATTTAAAAACGTTACCTCTTAATATTATTTAACTTAATATTGCCTTAGTACTTAACAAGATCAAATCAGGAACAAAATATTTCATCATGGCGATGTCTTAATAGAGCACCGACGTGATAAATATTTGCGACACGCTAATTTTGTTTCGTCTGTCTTTTTTGATATAGAAAAGTTTCGACAAAATAAAACATTCCATTTACTTTAAATTTCGCTTAAATTTTGATTGTATTGCGCTTTATCTAAAATATTTATATATGTATAAATAATAATATCAATATCATCTATATTGATATTATTATCATCTAGATTAACTTTCTTTTCCCAAGGCTCAACCTGCTTGTTTTGGAGACTTTAATTAATGGACACACCCTTCTTTATATGCTATATATGTTCTCCAATCGTGAATTATAGCATACTTGTTCCATCATTACTTTTGAATCGATAATTACTATCGAAATATCAATTGATCGGTAAATAATACTGAACGACAAAAAACAACAAGATATAAATTTTTTTACTATCAAATGATAATATTCCATCTCTTGATAATAAAAATACTATCCAACTGGCAAACAGAGGCCGTGTTTCTCTCTAGAGATTAGATTGCAACTAACCCATCACAATTCTCGAAAATGGACAGGCAAGTTACAACAAGTAAGGCTCGGAAACTCTTAAAGTAAATGCAGTATTGCTCATGTTTTTGCTTCACTTTAGTCATTATTAATTGTGAAAATTAAAGAAGCACATAAATTATATATATATATATATATATATATATATATATATATATATATATACATACATAATATATATATATATATATATATATATATATATATATATATATATACAATGCTTTTGAGATGTGTGAGAGATGATGTGTAACCTACCAATCCGCATTGGAGCAGCGTGGTAGGTCTTAGCTGCAACCCTTCTCTCCAGAAACCAAGAGAGGGAGCCTATTCCCAGCAGTGAGAATTACCTTATTCAAGTCCCGAAGCAATATCATTCCCGCAGCACGTTCATATTTTATTTTATCTGACGTCATTGGTGTGGAAATTATATGTCACAAAATCAACATTTCATTTGTCGAGGGAAATCTTTACTTAACTTTATATTTGTATATACAAATAACTCGAAAGTTGTTTGAAAATACACTGTGACCAATTAGTTATGTTTGAAATTTATTTACAAGTTAAGCAAATACCTTATGTATTTGCGTGACCTATTTGCGTATATGGAAATGAAATCCTTATATAACATAAATACATGAAGCTAAAACTCTATACCTCTTTGTAAGCAAATTGGGCGCACGAAGGAGTGTGAAATTTGACATAATTGAAGTTCGCGTAGGGCATGAAAAAGGAAATGTGTTATAAATACTTTAAATGAAATAAAATCATTTGTTCATTGTTCAAATATATTGAACTAATTTCAAGCATCATCATCATCATTCTCCTGCCCTTATCCCACTCTAAGTGGGGTCGGCACAAGTTACAAACATGTTATCACATGATTTGGCTATGTATTTTACGACCGGCCGTCTGCCTGACGTCAACTTACCTTAGTCGCCTCTTACGACACCTCGGTAAGAAAGGAGGGTGGTCTATTCTATTCTGCCGGATACCACACGACGTATTGTACTAATTTCAAGCACGAAATAATTTGTCCAATATAATTACATATTTTGTCCAAGCGGTATAAGATCGTGTGGTATGGCGATGCTTTGAAAAGACCTCAGTATTGGGAGTCTGTCGGATGAAGAAGAAAAAGAGTTAATTAATTTTACCTAACATGTATATTATCTTCAATTACTTGAATATATTTTATTTCAAGAGGTATCGTCATTACAGAAAATGAGCGAAACAAAATCAACCTGTCGTATCGCCCGAGGGTAACTCGCTTCCCCTTAAATTTGTGCCAGTTATAATGTTTTGGTACAAAAACACAAACAGCCATAGATTGTTTTTGAAACTAATAATATTATCTGTACTATTAATATTATTTATTTAATGAATACTTTTATTTCAAATTAATTCTTATTTAATCTAATATTTTTAAATGAGCTAATCTTGTACACACACACGCTCGCACGCACACGCACGTATCACATCGCCGACCTTTTCTTTATTTGTTTATTTATTTAAAGTTACCAAGCAAGGGTCGGTCACCCGGGTAGAAAATATAACCAATTACCTAATGCTAAATGTAAACCGTACTATCCGCTTTCATACCTAAAACATGTTAGATTCATAAAAACACATGCACTATCAATGACCAATAATACAACAATGTACTGCACATATTTATGATAACAATCTCAATAATCGTTTCACCCCGTAACCGAACTATGACCAGGAGATAGACTCCATGACAAAATCGTAATCCATTGTGGTTGGTAGTGGATAAGTTTTTACGAATTGCATTTATGAGGTATGCAATACAAATATTTTTTACTATCGCGTATCATAGCAAAATAATATTTTTATTACTTTTGCATGATATTATATCATCCGTAGTGTATTTCGTATTAAGACGCTACTGTAATGTTAATCAATGTTTTCGTTTATTTGTTTCAGACGATATTAAGATAAAATTACGGAAGCAAGGCATGACCCGTAATATCTGCCTCGGTGATGACATAATCAAGCACTGAAGTAATATAATTTCCGCAGCGCGCTAATGAACGTATATTTTGTTTCATCTGGCGTTGTCGGTACAGAAAATGTGCAACAGAAAATCAACATTTATCTCGACCTGACAGTAAAATAACACGTTGGTTGTAATAAAAATAATGAACATCCAAGTTTTAGGTTTACTTAAAGTTTACGTTTATGTAAATCTTTTTAACACTATTTGATTACCGGATTCGTGACATATTAATAATTCAAAAGTACTCTACAGTCATAACATTATTGGCATTGATTGTTCGGGGCCGCCATGTGCTATCAGCTGAGTAGAATAGACTACCCTATTTCTTACCGAGAGGTCGTAAAATACGACTAAGGTAAGTTGAAGTCAGGCAGGCGGCCAGTTGTAAAATACGCAGCCAAATCATGTCACAACATGTTTGTAACATGTTGTGCCGACGCCACTTAGAGTGGAATAAGGGCAGGAGGATGATGATTGGTCGGACTAGATTTGCGATTTCTAGCTAGAACCACCACCATTCATGAACTAACTAGAAACCATTAAACATATCTGATAATGGGACAGCGCCTCATTTTTTTGCCTTTTTTGTCGGGACTGTAAAGTTCTTGGTATTATTATTTTTTAACTATATTTACTTTTTTTACTTTATTTACAATAAAAATGTACTAGTTATGTATATCTTAAATTAATTACACGCTAGTACTATACAAATCATACCACGTGAAATGGTCCCAAGAATGCCGGCAGCGTTTCCGCGTTAAATCTAAACTGATTCTATGTGCGTAAAAGGAGCCAGCCCTCTTGTCACCTGAAGAGGCAATTAACCAAGGTGTTAAAACGGATATTTTTTTTTGCACCATGGCCCTACGGTCTCAATTGCAAACGGAACAAATATAACTCTCGATGATGCATACTTTTGCCGCTTGCCGGATTCAGTCATTTTCACCGTATATCCAGGTCTTGACGCCGTTTCCCTGATATGGGACGAGGCTAACGTATCAATGCATATTGCGTCCTACATTAGGGCCCGTCCCTGATATTGTTTTGTTTTAATATTGTGATTGACTAAATACAAATACAAATAAATACAATGTAACGTATTTTCTTAACCCAACGACGAAATGATATATATTTTCTCTATTCCCTTTTACGATAGGCGCTGTATATTTAGTAACTTGTGTCGTATATATTTCGTACATTGATGGGTATGTAATTACTTCGTTTAGCTCGCTATAAAGTGCCAATTAGTATGTTTTCTTTTCACTTTTGGTATAAATATAAACTACCGCCGTGTTCTAATTAACTTTACTTCATTAAAGCTAGCAATTAGTTCCTGGGTGACTGCATTGCTTGTTGATTTTACATTTAAAAAGTTTTCCATGATATAAAAATATTTCTTTTGGGAATAAGTTTACTAATTAATAAAAGCATTTCTTTTTTCATCCCATAGTTAGTGATAGCATAGTCTAATAGTGACTTTTCTACATTAAGATATAGAATCATTCTGATTAATTAACACTTGTTATTTTAAGTAAAATAAAAAAGTATGAGTGAATTAATATCGGAGATCTGAACCAAATAAAAACGTACCAATCCGCCTTAAACTGACAATAACTGATTTAAACCCAGAACTATATTGAGTTTTCAAAAAAACTTATGTACTAAATAAAAAGAAAACTGCCTAGCAATATTGTTATATTGCAGTTTCCTTTTTACCGATATTACCTCAAAATAAGAAAATATGCCATCAAGAAAACATGAAACAAAAACAAAAGTTGTGACTTGATTGAATTATTTACAAATAGTCCATTTCTTTCCTGTATCGTGCGACAGAAAAATTCATAAAAATATCGAGTATGTTCAGAAAGCTCGGATTATTATAATATAAAAAGAAAGTTTAGGAAACGTTTTAGGTTTTTCTGGAGATCATCTCGAATACCCTAAATCTAATATTTTTTTGCTAAGATCCGTTTTTGTTTGACATGTATTTGAATAAGTAAAGCTCGATCCTTTTTTAAACACATTTACATATATTATATAAGCTTCTTACACACACTTCGAACTCGCGCCATGGTTTGATTTTAGCACGACGATAAATTTAGTATATAATAATAAAATAGCTAAAAGCCACATATTCATTGTTGGTATCAACTTAGTTTCAAAGAACACTCAATAATGTGAAGAATATTTGCTATCTATCACATGCTTTTCGGTGAAGGAACACATGAGGAAACCTACATATCTTTAGAGAATTCTGGGGATGTGTGTAACCTACCAATTCGCATTGGAGAAGCGTGGATGGTCTTAGCTCCAGCACTTCTTCGGAGAGAAGAGGCCTATACCCAACAGTGGGATAGTAAAAGGCCGTTACTTTTAATTATATACCATAAGTTTAATTCCAGCTCACAAAAGAAGAACGGGGTTTTTTTAACCTGTATGTTAGCCCATTACGTACGATTCAATTGTACGAAATATCAACAATTTTATTCCAGCGAATTAGTTCAAAGGTGTTACAGAGAGGCAAACAGACTTCAGTTTAATATATACACTATATATGTGTCATATTTCATCAATATCCATTTAACAATATCATACAACTCAGTTAAACCGCCGAATTGATCCAGTAGTACGTGTGCACACACATATATACACACACACATAAGAATTTTTAGAGAGACTAGAAACAAACTGGTGTCGCTTGTAGTTTAGAGGGCGAATAGGTATAAAAAGTGGTGTAGGTTGTCAGAGAGCGAGCCTCAGCAGGAGACTCAAGCGACTATTAGATGCCCTGACGTGACGTGCATCTTGCCGAGCCAAATAGATGCCACCATGGTCGCGAATTACTCCGTTCGTATCAATAGATAATATCCAAATGTACCCGGTTTCAAACCCTTAATATTTACACTCCATACACTTAAATGTGTAGAAAACATTGCAACTAAATCTGCTCCTAAGGAGTTTCTTGGACATGATGGCAGTCATTAAGCTTTAAATAACTCGTGTATATTATAAAGCTTTGTTGAAATAATGAGATAAATATCATATTGCTTAAGGAGAATTTACAGGAGGCTGTATATTATGAAATTGCCTAATATTCCATACAATTTATCACTAAGACAACGGTTGTAATTAGTCACGTGAGATTTAGCTATATTTGGTACGTGATAATAAATTTAAAGCAATAAGTAACTGGATGGTACGGTGAAATTGTTTTGTTGAATAATACGTAAGTACACTTCTAAATGTATAGTGGACTATCCGTTTTTTCATACCCGAAACATGCAGGATTCGTAAAAACAGATGCACAAACTTCCACCACTGCCAGCACAATACCCAAGCACTAAACACGTTCACTATCACAAACTCAACAATCGTTTCGCCCCACAACCGAAGCATTATCAGGACTCTAGGACAAAATCGCAAAGCTTTGGCAAGTGATATATATATTTTGGCACTATATTTATTTTCTATTTACTGTAACGCGGATTATAGCAAAATATTTTTTATTATTACTTTTGTATTATGGATCTTCGCAAAGTTACCCCTAAGTCTATAAATTACGTACACTTTCTTTTTCTTTGTAAATCGATGTATGTTCACAGCTGGGTACATGTCTCTTTATTAGATTACCATTGCAATCTTACCTATTTCTTTCTAATAAAAGCATAAAAGGGTTAACAGTCATCCCAACTACACAAAAGTCTTTTAAATATAGTCAGATTCGTCATCTCAAATGGTCTTACATTGTTTGTCATTTATTAAGGTTATTGCTAATTATCAGTAAATGCAAGCCGATTGATTACTATATTGACGCAATTACAGAGCACTTTCCTAAAAGTCTATGGCTTTAAAATTACCTGACTCTAATAGTGCGTCTTCTTGCTTCGTTTACACAGAAATAATAATAATTTACGAGGAGGGATAAAAATAATGTGACGAAACGAGTGTTAAATTAATTGGACGAACATGTGACTAGAGGGAGGTTATTAAAAGATAGGGTTGGATTGTGTGAGGTATGAAATTAATATAAAAGGAGTAGCGCCAGAGTTGACAAATGATTGGACAGAATGGAAGAGAAAAAAATGTTGTGCCGACCCTATTTAGAGTGGAATAAAGAGAGGAGAAGGATGAATAATAATTTATAAAATAAATATTTCCTCATTTGCCCATTACATACTAGAAACTTAATCTTTGAGTAGGTCTTTTATTGTGTTAATTAGGTAGTATTAGTATTAGTGTTAATTTTATTTTAATGTTTCAGGTTATTGCTAATAATCAAGGTTTTTTTTGCCTAAAATCAATTCAATCATTACACGAAATTAGATAAGTGTTTTGAGAGTTTTTCACCACATTACATTATGACAAATCAGTCATACTAGTTTGTATGGCCTGCGACTTATTGAATACCAGAAAAAAATAGGGTAAAGTTTTTTATAAGCAGGCATGATCGTATGTTACTAACGGTCGCCACAAAATTCTAAAATTGTAGTTAGTGTATACCACAGGAAAAGTCGAGTATGGGAAAAAAAACTGTGCCAAACTTTCCCCTCCAAACCAATATTCAAAGTACATTACAGAGATCGGCTCTTAAAAAAATCAATTTAAACTCGAAACAAAACAGTTGCTCAACAAAAAAAGTTTCTCTTTTGTTTAAAAAAATATTTCACGCTTTGTTTCTCTTGTAGCGTAAGCATGTTTTTCCTGATGGGAATTTCAAATTGCGAAAGCTTTCAAAAAGATTTTCATCAAATGTATTGAATGAAGTATAGAAGATCATTGCGTCCTCAATCGTTATGTAGAAGAAAGATAAGTACTCTAAGTAACTCTATCAAATCTTCGTATTATTTATTATATTGGCAGAAAAAACCTGAACAAAGGCCCAGGATTGAAATAGTAACAGTGAAGTAGTAGTAGGTAGTAGGGGCCTTACTTTACTTAAATGCTATAAAAAAAATCTTTGTTTTAATAATTTATTTTTTTCTATTTCTGTGCTTCTAAATTCTGGTTAATTTACTCTGAGATTGCTTTAAAAAATATATTATTGTGTTACAAATAAAGATACTTATATTTAGCAATATTACGTGTACATAAAATAGGACAGAACATTATCTTTTCTAATTACCTTTTCTATTTTTATATAACATCGGCATTCTCAGTGTTCATAATTAAAAACCCTCGGATTAATACCATATTAAAACTAGTTTTCCATAAATTTCTCAAAACATATAAGTGGCCATATACTCTTTGTATAAACTATACAACAATATTGTCTACTAGTATTTACTTATCCAAATATGTATTTAATAGTACAATTTATTATCTTTATTGTACAAGTGTGCCTAAGAATCAAAAGCTTTTAGGTTAAAAGGATTAAAGCTCATGTAAGCATGAGAGTATACTGTTTGAAAATTACTGACTCGCAAAATTACAAACCATGAGTATTCGAGCGTAGTTACATATACAATAGTTGCGTAGAATATAAGTATTTGTACAAGGCAGTAACATTTCGTTTAATTGTAACGATTTCTAAGTAGAGTTCGAATTCGATTAATTTATAATTGTGGCAAATAAGGACTTACCGAGGAGCTTTATTAAAATACAATTAAAAAGTGGCTAAAAGTTAGACTCACTAATTGCGATTATTTATTAGATATATCAGAATAAACTATTAATTTAGACATTAACTAGGTATACGCCGTGTGGTATCAGGCTGCATAGAATAGACCACCCTTATTTCTTACCGAGGAGTCGTCAAAGGTGACTAAGGTAAGTTGACGTCCGGCAGGCGGCCGGTCATTAAATACGAAGCCAAATCATGTGACAACTTTTTTGTAACATGTTGTGCCGACCCCACTAGAGTGGGATAAGGGCAGGAGAATGATGATTAACTAGGTATAAAATGCGTGACGCTCACCATTGGTTCGCAGTTCGAAACTCCAGGCTTAAGTAAGTAACCTATTAGTCGGGTTATAGAAATTTAGATTACACATGAATCTTATAATGTCAACAAAAATTTCGGCATAAATTAAAAAAGTGTACCAAAACCAACCCGAAAAATATTTTGATTTGATTCATTTACAACTCAAATATACATAAATGAAGCTTTCAATATTATTGCCGAACGATGTCACTATTATTGCCCTAATTAGAAGTTAACGACATAAAGATTATTAGTAAATTATAAAAAATCTTGCTTAGCTTAGTTATGCTGCAAGATAGACGTAATCAATGTAAACATTCGATATGAATGTTTAGCAGTATAACGAAGTAATCTATACAAATACTATAAATGTGAATGTCTGTCTGTCTGTTACGCTTTTACGACTTATCTTTTAAACTAATTTTGATGAAATTTGGCAAAATATTAGCTATATATAGCCCACCGGGGGTAAACTGGTTTTTTATTGGTACATTAAAAAACTAATTTACTGCATTATTGAGGGTAATATAACATAAAGTAGACGGAAATGATGTTGCAGGTAGGCAGGTTTCACAATTTTTTTTACCCGCGTAAACTTTATCATTTTATTCTATTATGGAAATGAAACATGAAAGTAGTTACTACAAGTTAACCATAAGAGATAGAGACATACCATTGCGGACTTTTTTGTACTATTTTAGTAGATCTAGAACTCTCTTGTACATTACTTTGGTGTATCTCTGTTGGTTTACGCGACGCATGCGACCAAAGCTCCAAGCAGGCGAGTTTTTTACAACTACGCGACCTGTTCAACACAATTTACCTCAAACCGTAATATACTATGAACCTAAACCTTCCGGAAGAATTGCACTACTTTTTAGTAATAACCATACAAAAATCTATTAAGTAGATTTTGAGAAAATCGAACACATACAGACAGACAACTTTTGGGGACTTTGTTTTATAATAAGTGCAGAAGTAATAAAAATATTACGTAATCAAAAAAACATCCGTAGGAAACGTAATACAAATAATTCTCTTTTTTTAAATTTATTTAGTAATCCAACAGCGTTTTAACAATTTAATACATACTATGACTATACATTATAAAATAAGTCACGGTTACACTGTTGATAGTTTTAAGCTAATCTTATCACTAATTATTCGTTATGGAACTTGCAAACCTACACATTATCAAATTAAAACCATATATACAATTAAAAAAAACAACATGAAATTTGTGGATGTATGTGTGTGTGTGTGCGTGTTTGTATGTGTGTGTCTATTTTGAGAATGTATGATTGTGTGAGTGTATTTCATAGAAATTTTTTTTTATAAGACAGTTGTAAATTCATTAAAATAAAAATACTTAAGCTCGTAAAGAACGGTCTGACCACGAACAGATATAAAAGATTGCCACGATACAGCTAAAACTGAGCTCGGAAAAATGTTTTCATAAATGTTCGCATTAGAAATAATATTATTCTTTCTAATGCGAACAGATTAAATATGTTATTATAAAAAAATGTACGAAATATAAACTATCAAAATAATTAAAAAAATATATAAAAGTGCACTTTGTTTACCTTTTTATCCAGTATGCAATATTTTAGCGTAATAATGATGATAGTTTTTATTGTATATGCATATTTTACCATTTCTTTTGTACTTTCGGCGTTTTATAATATTCTCCTGCCCTTATCCCACTCTAAGTGGGGCTGGCACGACATGTTACAAACATGTTGTCATATGATTTGGCTACGTATTTTACGACCGGCCGCCTGCCTGACGTCGTTTCGTTTCGGCGTTTTATAATATCAGAATAAAAAAAATCTTTATTTTTAATTATTAGTTTTCGCTTTAGCTTTGCGTTGCGTGTTTTTACGAATCTTGCATGTATCGGGTACGAAAAAACGGATAGTCCACTATACATTTAGCATTATCCCACCCTAAGTGGGGTCGGCACACATGTTATAAGCATGTTGTCACATGATTTGGCTACGTATTTTACTATCGACGGCCTGCCTGACGTCAACTTACCTTAGTGGCCTTTTACGACACCTCGGTAAGAAATGGGGGTGGTCTATTCTATGCAGCCGGATACCACACGGCACATACCTTAGTCGCCTCTTACGACGTCTCGGTTAGAAAGGAGGGTGGTCTATTCTATTCTGCCGAGTCTATTCTATACCACACGGCGTCCATCTGATATTATGCGCCCGAATTATTTTAATGAAAGCTTTAAAATTCTGTTACTTCTCTATTAGCGAACGTATTCGGTTAGCGGAAGAAAACTTCCCAGCAACTACAGGAACACAGACCGCAAAGCAAATGACGAGAAAACGGGTTCATTATTTAAACGGGTCTTCAGCGGTATGCATATAAATTCAAAGATAACAGTAACTTTGCGCAAATGAGGAACAATTTTCTCGACGATTTACAGTCAGAGTCCACTGAAATAATAAAGGATGAACTGAATACAGTTTGAGAGATTGTTATTATTTAAGGGAAGCTTACGGCTTAAGCGTTTCATTATTATAAGTGCCTCGGTATTGTAATGGTATTTTGCTTTATTGTTGATTACAAGCTTTCATCTAAAATTATCAAATATCATAAAATATTCATTAAAGCGGCCATTTTTTTGTTATTCGCTGGGATTAGATTGCTCAGGGAAATCTGCTAATACTTTTAAAGAATATTAAGATTAATTAATATTTAGCCTTCCGTCGGGCTATAAATTATTACCTGATATATTAAAATTTATTAAAAGCTGGTTTATTTTAGGAAGCGTATGTATATAAAATATTATATTAATAAAATGCATTTACATTTAATAAAATGCCATGTGATATCCAGCTGAGTAGAATAGACCACCCTCATTACTTACCGAGGTGTCGTAAAAGGCGACTAAGGTAAGTGGACCCACCGTGTGGTATCCGGTTGAGTAGAATAGACCACCCTCTTTCTTACCGAGTGGTCGTATACGACTAAGGTAAGTTTACGTCAGGCAGGCGGCTGTTCGTAAAATACATAGCCAAATCAAGTGACAACATGTTTGTAACATGTTGTGCCGACCCCACTTAGAGTGGGATAAGGGTAGGAGAATGATGATGATATGATATGTATATAATATTAGCACCTAGACGTGATTAATACTTCATGCATCCTTTCAACCTTCTATTCATAACTATACTGAAAATCCCATTAATTCATTTCTGACCGAATGGTCATGAATGTTTTATTTAAAAGTACAAAATACTCTTTATCGCTAATACCCAAAATGGTTTTATCACCTTAATATATCGCGCTTTTTATTAAATTGACACTCAATTGTGTTTTATATTACAAAATTTTCTCTAAACTGCATATTGAAAGTAAAACTTCGAAGCACCCAATTTAAAAGTTAGACCGCGGCTACTTCAAGGCAAGCTTTCCATAAAGCTTTCTTTAAATTTGTTTTCTCACTGGGAAAAGATTGTCTAAAAACGATTTATGTGTACTGAAATAGAATTATAAAAACATCTTATGTAAAATGAGCTCTGGACCTAAAAAGTTCTTTAGTAGAAATTATTTAAGCGACGTGTAAACAGACTTTGTTTATGTCTCATATGTAATAATCTTACGAGTAAATAGTAGTATAAAAAGGCATAGAGATAGGAGCTGTGATAGCCCAGCGGTGAGACTGGGCTATCACAAGTCCCAAGATCAAATCCCGCTCAGGCACCAATGAGTTTATCTATAGTATTAGTGAAGGAAAACATCGTGAGGAACCTGCATATCTCTAGAGAATTCTGGTGATATGTGTAACCTTCCAATCCGCATTGGAGCAGCGTGGTAGGTCTAAGACCTCCAACCCTTCTCTCCAGAAACGGAGAGAGGAGGCCTATTCCGAGCAATGGAACTGTCACAGGCCATTTCTTTTTACTATTTATATTATACAGGGATATGATTATATTTAAGTTAAATATTTAAATATATATATTTGGGAATATTCAAGCACGGTCGTTCGTGTCTAAAGCAAATATCTTAATATTAGGTCCTTACATATGAAATTGGCGTTTTCTATCGGAGGAACATAAAGTCGTTTTTTTTTAAATGAAATATATTTAATTAATCAAAGTATGTATCATTGCTATGTATGCACTTTTGCCATCTCATAGGTAGTTCATTGATCCCCTTACTAAAAAAACTATTCGGGCGGGAATCAATAAAATCTTTGAAGGTGGTTTGGACTGCCCCATCGGAGTTGAATTTTTTTCCTTGCAAGTAGTTATCCAAATTGCGAAAAAAATGGTAATGTGTTGGAGCAAAGTACGGAGAGTACGGTGGATGTCTAAGACATTCTAATTGAAGCTCCTCTGATTTGGTAGCCGTCTGTTGTGCAGTGTGTGGTCTAGCGTTGTCCTGAAGCAGCAGTGGCCTAGAGCGATTGACCAACCTCGGTTGTTTAGCAGCTAGCTTTTCCATCATGGTTTGCAGTTGCTGACAATAGATATCTGCCGTAATCGTCTGGCCAGATTTAAGAAAGCTGTAGTGAACGACACCGGCACTAGTCCACCAAACACTTACAAGCAACTTTTTTTTAGTCAATTTTCGCTTAGGGCAGGATTTGGCTGGTTCGCCAGGGTTCAGCCATTGCGATGAGCGCTTCCGATTATCGTAGAGGATCCACTTTTCATAACAGGTAATGATTCGATTTAAAATTCTTTCATTATTGTGCCGGTTGAGTAACGTAACGCAGCAGTCGACGCGCGTTTGTCGGTTTGCTTCACTCAATTCATGAGGTACCCACCTTTCAAGCTTTTTCACCTTCCCAATTTGCTTCAAGTGGATTAGAATAGTTTTATCACTAACACCGGAGCCTGCAGCTCACTCGGACGTGGTTTGCGATGGATCCGCTTCCACGATAGCCTTCAATTCTTCATTATCAACTTTGGTCTCCGGCCGTCCACGAGGCTTGTTCTGCAGGTCGAAATTTCCAGAACGAAAACGTTGGAACCAAAAACGCACTGTGTTTTCTTTTGCGACACCGTCACCATACACATCATTAATCCTTCGAGCCGTTTCTGCAGCACTGGTGCCACGGTGGAGCTCATACTCGTAAATAACGCGATATTTCATGTTTTCCATTTTGTAAACAGAGTGACACAAATAAAAAAAACAAAAGAAGAAAAAACAAATGAATTAGGGGGTTTGAAACACAAATGCATGAGTAAATAGCTGTATGAATTTGAATTTGAAATTCCTAACCATAAAGGTAATATTTGAGATCAAAGTGGCCAGTACGACAAAACGCCAATTTCATATGTAAGGACCTAATACTTGCATTACGGATGACCGACAACTGGCAAATATATACATATATAATTTAAAATAAATACTTTTATACATAAATACGCCGAGATAAGGTGGACTAAAATTTTCTTTTTAAAATGTTGGCCCTTGAGAATCTAATTCACGACCTCTTGAGCTGATGGAAGAATCATTGCCACCGGCGCTAATGGGCCGGTCAAATTTGTTAATATCTACTTATAATTACAGTTACAAACTATAATAAACGTAACATATCTTTCAAGTATTTGCTTGTGGAATGTATATACTCGTAGTTATATAATTAATTTCATCAAATTCTTCATGTATGAAGCAATTCCGTCAGACATTCCATATGCGCTACAGAATATCTATATAAAGTGTTGTTGATTTAATATTGTATGTATAATAAAGCGTAAAAGATAAATATATGTAACATAAATCTCTCAAAATCTCTAATCCAGAAAAACAAAACTATTATAATCCATAATAGGATATAGGAGCCACCTCAGGTAATCACTGTACTTCAATATTATCGTTGTCGTAACGACCTCATCGATATATTTTTTTTATTTAAGTCACTATTTTTTGTATTAATTTGTTATTTAATTTAATAGTAAGACTTTACCCGTTAAAAAATATTCTCCATATAAAATATGGCAACGTTTGAACCGGAAATGATGCATTTTTATCGGCGCTTGTATTTTTAACGAAGATCAATACGTTTCTAGACGCCCCCAACTTCGCTATCTATAATTATGACTAAGCTACATATATTCTTCTTAAAATATCACTTAATTTATAATGAAACTTTAATAGTTACTTCATACGTTTATTATGTCTTCAAATGAATAGTACAGAATAGACGGTATTTAGAGCGATATTGTAACGTCGATATCATAAATGCAGGTAGGGCTTGTAGTTGAAAAAAAAATTAAAATTCTTACTTAAGTAAATTTGTAAGTCAAAGTTTTTGAATCGTCATCTCTACTGCTGGTTCGGAAAAATACTCCTATCGAATATTTTGTAAAGAGCCAGCAACAAACTATACTGTTGCTCTTTGAAAAATATCGTTATTGTAAATAGTTACATTTTTTCGATATTCATATGTTTTATATTCCGTGTCATTACAAGGATAAATGTTAAAAAATATGTAATTACGAAAAAGGCGCTAGGTTTACTACTAAGAACCTTAGCAAATGTATATTAGTGGTCAAAAGCTTTTTATTTCATAATTACCTGACCTAGTCTTTTATTACTTTAATAAGTAATCAGCTGTACCTAAACAAGTTGATCTTCTCAAGGTACAAAATAATGTAAACACAACTATCCAAATATTGTCACGATCTAATTCCTGAACTAATAGTCGTTATTGTCTCTTGAACTATTCTCGTTCTGCTAATGTGACGTCATCTAAAGTACGATTTACACACAGATGGAACGCTTACAACTGCTATTATAATAGTTGGAGATAACAGTCCGATAAATCATGCTTGCTCCTATTAAACTTCAGATTAGCGTAAAACGTTGTTGTTCCATAATTGTAAAGGCTCAATCAAGATTTCACGTGTTCGTATTTTAAAATAGTTTTATCGTACACAATTTTGCTGTGAAAACTATTAAAGAGGGAATCAAATTCGCTAAGTATTATTAATTCTTAATTAATTATTGTCTATTTTCAAATCTAAACTATAATGTACCTATCTTTTAATAACCTTTAAATAATACAAGTTTTTGATTGAGTTAGTAGCATTAATTCTCTCTCTGTGTCTCTCGCTTTTTTTTCTTATATTTGTTTTTTTTACCAGACTATATGCTGTTAGCCTTAATGACTTGCATAGAGTCACCAGGCGAGCATCTCTTACATCAATATTCTCATATCAAAAGAAGGACAAGACTTGAATGTCTTTGTTTAATATAAGCATTATTTCGTTCATTTTGTGTTCACTAAAGAATTAAATAATATAATAATTAATATTCACATATATACTCATGACTCTCTAAAGACGATCATAGGTTCTAACCCCGGGCAGGCACCAATGAGTTTTTCTATTAAAACTTATGCGTCCAATTGCTAATTACAAAACAGCGCGAGGAAACCTGTTAGAGAATTCTAGGTAACCTACAAATCCGCATTGGAGCAGCGGGGTAGGTCTTAGCTCCAATCCCTCTCTCCAAGAAAGCGAGACAGGAGGCCTATGCCCAGTAGTAGGATAGTCACAGGCCGTCACTTTACTTTACTTTTTATGTACTTATTATTTTAAAGTCATTATTAATTCACAACAGGAAACATCGCAAAGAAACACACATACATCGCGCAGAATTTGAAAGCTACGTACAACCCGTCCAATTCATTCTTTATCCCTTTTTGCTAGCAAGAAAAGTGACTTTCGTTACTTTAGTACAAGTCTGGCGACTATAAACATGCCCCAAAATGTATTATATGTTTAAATAATGAAAAATTACGATATAATGCTTGTTTCCGAAAATATTGACAAATCATGTAATCATAAAATAAAGACGTAAAAATCCTTTCATCTTTTGAGGAAATCGGGATTTAAAAAATATGACAGACTATATAATTTACTACCTACGTTGCCCATCATGTTTAAATCAGTATATATCAATCATAGCATGCCGTAATTACCTATAATTAGTGGTGCAATTGTACTAATGGTATGTATATATAATTTAAGATTTAAAATATTGTTCATTTAAAGTACTGGTAGTTGAAATAAATAAATAAATCAAAAGCTATAGGTAGCTTCTGCATTGCTTCAATATTCGATAGATGTATCGATCACTAAGAGTCTCGGAACAACGTTTTCATTACCCATCAATATTGCTGCTACATGGCATTAATTCAAGAAACCTAAGCTTTTAAAGGTCCAAGAAACATAATCTAGGGAAACTCACACGTATCATCAAGGCACACGTCCAAAGTAACATTAGCTATATCTTAATAATATTTCTTCTTGTGGATTTAATACCTAACTAATGCTAATAATTGTTCTGTTTATTATAAATACTGTAAAATTTGACTGCTAAAATTCTCATCTGTTATTTAATTGAACGCTTACATTTGTACTATAACAGAGGGAAGTGACGACTAAAATCTCCAATTATATGCAATAATAGCTTTAACGTTCGAACTCGCTTGAGTTGTGACGAATTGTGACGAGTATCGGCACCTCGTACGCAATCAAGACCTGAACTGATATATCTACAAAAAATTACTAGTGCGCAGCGCAAAAATTCATGTGTCCTCCATATTATGAAACATTCATATGATGAAAATGACTAGACAAGAATAGGGAAAATGAGCGTAAACATGTTCGAATTCAAATCAAAGACAAATTTTCTTAGCTTCACTTCGTATAAGCTTGCTTTATATCTTCTCACCATTAAAGCAGTTTTCATTATATATACTGTATTTTTCAGCTTATTATTATTATCTCTTTTTTCCATTATTTGTTTTGCTATGATTATGAATATTACGTGCATTATCATTTTAATGCTAATAGTACGCTAAAAACAAAAATAAAATTAAAAATAGCGCGAGTAACAAACGAACGAAGAAAAGACAGGCTGAATAAAATCAATAAAGGTCTATTGGAACTCATTCTAGCGTGATTTTTATTAATATTTCATATAGGATATAGCGACTATGGAGCCCCCCGCACACCGCGCCCGTAAATTTTATTTTTTAGTACCGAACGTCACAGGTCCCTTCCAGTAAACCTTGTGAGTAACTGAAAGCACTGTAAGTGAGATGCGGGTAGTATACAATCAAAGAAAACAGTTTTTTTTAATTGAAACCCTGGCTCCTAAACTAGATTGAACTGTATTTTAGGAACCAGTGCCCTATAATATTATAGATTATTATACTGTAGAACTGTATGGAATAGTTGGAATAGATATATTTTTACATATGGATCTAAAATAGTTTTTATTTATTTGTTTTTGTAAGACCATCAACGACAAATACTTCATTTAAATTATATAAACATTATTAATATAAACCAGATTTTAGTTAAATATATCGTCAATTCCGGATGGTATGACATGAGCATCACAGTTAACAAAGCATGATGGAATTACCATCATGTTAAACGGAAAATAAATAAAATTAAAGGAAAAAATTTAATCATACAAAGCTACGAAATTCAATGCAGTTTGTATACATAAAAGGTAATATCTGCAGTAAAAGATGTGGATGGGTGTTTCCTCCGCCTCCGAGTAGATAGTCTGAACGGTCCAATTGTGGAAAGCTTCAGATTTAACATGTTTCTATTTATGTCATAGTGCTCCGTAAGTGACCTCGCTAACTTTAACGGGCTTGGTACTAAGGTGCTCAGCGCTAAGGCTGATATCATTCTCAAATTATATATGTCGGTCTTCATCTATATATATGTGAAGCAAAAACTTTGAATCCTTTTTTACGAAAATTGCAAGGACGGAGGTGTGTGAAATTAGACATACTTATAGTTTATATGTAAGACAAGTGCAGATCGCTAATAATTTTCAATAATAATGCTTATAAAGTACATTAAATCACATAAAACATTACACAACACCATACCACGCATTTAACACACAGAAACACAAGTATTTCATTAAACGCAAACATAATCTGTTATCAAATAGTTTCTTTTGTTTATCATTTTGTCTATAGACAGAGTACTGGCATAGACATAGAGTATTATCATCATTCTCCTGCCCTTATCCCACTCTAAGTGGGGTCGGCAAAACACGCTACAAACATGCTGTCATATGATTTGGCTGCGTATTTTACAACCGGCCGCCTGCCTGGCGTCAACTTACCTTAGTCGCCTTTTACGATACCTCGGTAAGAAATGAGGGTGGTCTACTCTATGCAGCCGGATACCACACGGGATTTACCTTAGTCGCCTCTTACGACACCTCGGTAAGAAAGGACACCCTCCTTTCTTACCGAGGTGTCTATTCTATTCTGCCGGATACCACATGGCTAGCATAGACATAGAGTATGATTTTGTATATTTACCGTTTAATATGTCTTAGTGAATGTCAAACAGAAAAGTTTTGTGCCCCATTTAATATATAAAATACTGAGTGAAATAACGCTCGCTTATATAAATTTATGTAATATAAGTTGTGTAACAGTAGTGCAAATTATTATGCTATAACGCGATACATTTAAATGTGCATAAATCATCATTCTATACTATCGAAAGTTCTGTAGCAATAATCTGAATTAACAACATCCATTATATTTTTAAATTATATTAAATAACTTATATAAAAAATTATTATGATTGGTTATTTGGTATGGCCACCGTGTGGTATCCGTTTGAGTAGAATAGACCACCCTCATTTCTTACCGAGGTGTTGTAAAAGGCGACTAAGGAAAGTTGACGTCAGGCAGGCGGCCGATCATAAAATACGTAGCCAAATCCTGTAACAACATGTTAGTAACATGTTGTGCCGACCCACTTAGAGTGGGATAAGGGCAGGAGGATGATAAAAAAATATTATGGTTGAATTGCAAACGCTGGGCGACCACTAATTTATATTAATCAGATCAATTTCTTCCTCCGCTCTAGCTTGAAAATTACACACATTCATATATTATTCTAACACTTATATGCAACAAAATACGCATATTTATCTAACTAAAATATAATAATAAAATATAATAATAAATAAAAACTAAAAAAACTCATAACTCCTATTTTAAAATCTCAACAAACGAATAATGAAACAAGCTTAATTCATGCGATTATTTTAGTTTAGTGCAGCGAGCGATATGCTCTCGAAATACTCAGTCGCTGTTCTATATCTGAAGTGTCTCGCTGCTTTAATAATTTATAAGACGAGTTGATCTCACAGCAATGCATTTTCGTGACAAGACATCCCCTTTGCTAATCCTCCAAGTATAAGATTACAGATTTATAAATGGATAGACATAAGTCGCGTTGGTTTTCTTTAACCGCGTTATAGCATAATAATTTGCACTACTATTAAAATTTTATCAAATACGTAAATAGATCCGCATTCAACATAAAAATTAATCGAATCGGTAGTCCTGGTAAAGTTGGTTAGTATATTAATTATTTTGCCCTTAATATGAAGATAGTGTATAGTGTGCATTTATTCATTAAAAGCTGTGATAGCCCAGCGGTGAGTCCGTGTGACTCTTTCGAGAGGAACAGGAGTTCAAACCTGGGCACTAATGAGTTTTTCTATTAAAAACTCATGTGTCTAATTGATAATTGCAATTTATCACACGCTTTTCGGTGAAGGAAAACATCGTGAGGAACTCTGCATATTTCTAAAGAATTCTGGAGATATGTGTAACCTACCAATCCACATTGGAGTAGCGTGGTAGGTCTTAGCTCCAACCCTTCTCTCTAGAAACGGAGAGAAGAGACCTATTCCCAGCAGTGGGATATTAACAGGCTGCTACTTTATTCATTAAAATTAAAAAATAAAGGTTCAGAGATATTTTTTTTTATTTACTTTTACAAAATTCACAGCTCTTAAACTATTAATTAATTAAAATATTACTTATTTTTTACATAAAGCCAAAACGGATTTTAATTTTG
The DNA here is from genome assembly GCA_947086505.1 of Morpho deidamia. Taxonomy (NCBI): domain Eukaryota; kingdom Metazoa; phylum Arthropoda; class Insecta; order Lepidoptera; family Nymphalidae; genus Morpho; species Morpho deidamia. The sequence goes on along the minus strand of CAMTZC010000007.1, from coordinate 6,515,528 downwards.
TTAACAATATTCCTATTATAATAAAGACGCCAGAGAAGTGTGTGTATGTGTGTATGTAGGTGTGTTGCATGTTTGGAGAAGTGTGTGTATAATTGAATGGTTGAGTGCATGTGATATGCGTAGGAATTATCTAATAATGGGATTATCTAGAATATCAGTGGAAATACACATTAGCAGCTTATAACAGTAATAACTTTCGCTTTTATAATATTCGTATGGATATATATCAAAATATACAAATGATTCTTACATCATCATCATTCTCCTGCCCTTATCCCACTCTAAGTTGAATCGGCACAACATGATAAAAACATGTAGTCACATGATTTGGCTACGTATTTTACGGGCGAACGCCTGCCTGACGTCAACTTACCTTATTCGCCTTTTACGACACCTCTGCAAGAAATGAGGGTGGTCTATTCTATGCAGTCGGATACCACACGGCATTTACCTTAATCGCCTCTTACGACACCTCGGTAAGAAAGGAGGGTGGTCTATTCTATTCTGCCGGATACCACACGGCGTATAGAAATAATTCTTACATTATTCTAAAATATATATTGCACAGCTGCTCTTAAAATAACATTCGGTTCATGGTCTATATTTGAAGTGTCGCCTTCATTGAATAATTTATAACTTGAGTCCATCTCTCATTAGACTTCAACTTTATATTAATTCTCGAAGAGAAAGTTAAATATAGATATTAATCAGTGGCGTAGTTAGGTAATAAAAGGCCCTGGGGCAGAAAATGTATTAAGGCCCTAACTAAACTATTTGAAACAGATTATTCCGTATGCGATTTGACGTACTCCAGATATGTGGTAATACAGATTCTTTGTACTCCAGATTCTAATACAGTAGATTCCATGATCCATTTATTGTATTTAATTTACCTGTATTTTTTCAAATTAATAAAGTTGCATTATTCATGAAATCTGTTTTTTTTATTTAAACTATCGTGAGCAGTTTTCATAAAAAATGAAAAATCTTCTGTTTAAAAATCGTAGAAAACAGGAACATAAAACTAGTCAAGCTAACCAGATAGAATAAGATGTGACTATAGCCGGTTTCAATATAAACTATGGTTTATTGTTATTCCGAATTTGAGAGAAATTTATATGAGTGATAATTGAGGCCATGAGAGCCAGAGTGGCCTAACTGACAGTTTTTCAGTACTTAGTTTTATATAATTAATTAATAAGATACTTAGGGTTAGTAAAATCACTTTAAAATAAAGAATATTATATGATAAGAGAGCAACACGGCAAATATGTATCAAGGATAATTTGCTAAAGTTGCAATTATTTTAAATTAGAGATAATTGTTTTTCCTTAATACTGTAACCTTCTGTTTAATGAGTTAGGCCATTCTGGCTCTCGCGGTCTCAATTTATAGTTTATAAGTCAGAGTTCGAGGGGGCCCCTGTGCTTGGAGGCCCTGAGGCACTGCCCTGTCTAAGCCTCCGGTAGCAACGCCACTGATATCTATACTTATTATAAAATAAAGTCCCCAAAGCTGCCTGTCTGTATGTAATCGATTTTCTTAAAATCTACTGAACGGATTTAGTACGGTATTTACTAAAAGGTAGTGTAATTCCTCTGAAAGGTTTAGGTCAATAGCACATAACCGTTTCATGTAAATTGAGTTGAAGAGGTCGTTTTACAACAATTTTTAGTGGGGATGGTAACAAACCGATGTCGATTGTAGTTTAGAAGGGGAATAGGTATAAAAAGCGGTGTAGGGTATCAGAGAGCCAGTCTCATGCCGAAATTCCCGAAAGATCACGCGGCCGAAGCCGCACGTATTTCTAGTTAATTATAAATGGGTGCATTGCTTTGATACTATCAACGTAACTCGCAGTAGGTAATTTAAACCTTAAATTATAACTAAACTGTGGTATTGGCGGTAAATTAATTATTTAGTACAGTGGCTTTTGTGATTCAATTGAATATTCCGTCAGTCAATTGTAGGTCATTCACATTCAAAATACATGGATGACTCTTAAATGAGGACTTAAGGCGAGTTTTCGTCATTGATTGCAAATGAGAAAATAAAAGTATTTTTTTAAGTTTCATGATCTTTTGGTTATGCATATACCCCTTTTAATAGTCCGCCGTGTGGTATCCGGCTGAGTAGCGTTTAAAACATTTGTTTTTTTTTGTTTTTATTGTTATTTTTTCCGAAATGAATAAAGAATGTAACCATTTGTGCTTGAGTTCTAGTAAGCATATGGCAGCATTTCAAATTCAAATTCAAGTTGTTTCAAGTGATAGCCAGTCCAATCTTGCATTGTTAGTATATTTTCCCCTTTTCTTATATGTTATCATTTTATTTTTTATATTTTATTTATATACCTTTATAATTAAACATGTTTTACTTAGATATTTATCCTGCCAAACTGCTAAATAGTTTGTCGGAAGTATATATATATACTGCCGACATGAGAGTATATACTCTCATTCGGTAAATGATGTAAGCTCTTAATAAAAAACTAGCATCCCTGACACCTGCCAGATCACCTGCCTATCAGATATCAGAAGTGGGATTGTACTTATATAAAAAGCGGTTTTATTACAAAACAGTATATTCCAAACCAAATATAATTAATAAACTATCCAGTGGCAATGATAGTTACTTGGAATCGGCTCCAAAGGCATCACAACAGGAATTCAATAACTTATGTATCAACTAAAATCATGTTCTGCTCTCAGTGAATTTCATAGCAGCGTCCCGATGCATAACACAGTTTGCTTTTGGCATACGAAGCATGTTATTGCTAAACAAACATATGTATAAACTAACACTTCTACATAGTCCCAGTATATTTAACGTGGGATTCTTATCAAAAATTGTGCTTACTAAAATATTTCTGAATTCAAAATTAATAATGTAATTATTTTGTTATAATCTGCGATTTAGTAAAAAGAAAATATATATAATGCTAAATGTAGAGTTAGTTTACTATCCGTTCTCATACTCGATGGATGGAGGATTCGTAAAGCACATGCAGAAATCAAAGCTTAAAGTTTTGCGATTTTATCGTGGAGTCTATATCCTGATGATGCTTCGGTTGCGGGGCGAAACGATTGTTGAATTTGTGATAGTGAACGTGTGTAGGGCTTGTATGATATGGTGGCGATGCTGAAAGTTTGTGCATATATTTTACGAATCCTGCATGTATAGAATATGAATATGAATCTCCGCAAAGAATCAAATTATTTAATATAAATATAAATAAATATATGTGACACTTACACACACGGTTGTCCGTCCCCAAAGTAAGTAACTTGATACTTGTGTTATGGGTGATAGACAACTGGTAGATATACTACATAATATAATTTTAAATACAAATATACATCCAGGCTCGAAGAACCAACAAATTGTTTATAGAAAATGTTGGCCCTCGACGGGAATCGAACCCACGACCCCCAGAGACCGTAAGCATTTACTTTAATATATTATGAAACCGTGTAAAAACAATGTCAATAAAAATACCACATTGATATTTATTTAAAATTATTCTTATCAATTTATTAATAAGTATATTATTAGTAAGTATAATAAAACTTCATAATTTTGATATTTGCGTACCAAAACTGCTTTACTATAAACTGTCTCACTTTGTAGGTTAGTTGGCAGAGATCTGTGTCAAAGGGATAAGGTTAAGGGTAAGGTTAAGGATAAAGGGAATAAGGTTGACCTTTGTACATTTTTTTTATTAATAATGTTTTTCCAACGTTTAAGAAAAAATAATAAAATAAAATTGCAAAAACCTTCCTTTAAATAATGTTTATCATAACTGTGAACAGTTCTTTGGCTTTCAGTTTCTTTCACTTGGCGTTAGTGTAACGATATCGCAAATAATATACTAATTTCTCATATAACGAAACTGCAGAAATAGTCTAAATCAATGGCGTAATTACCAGACAAATGCTGACCTCATATTTCATACTTGTAGTTGTTCGGATTAACTTAATTATTTAGATATTTAAAAAATAAAAATAATAACTCTCCGATACCACGTTTCATACAATTTACACGGTAATTACCGCCGACACGCGAGTTGTTAATTGTTTCGACACGCAAACTTTGATACCACGAAAATTATGATGATAATATTATTGTAATAAGCTTATAGTTGTAACAACTTTATGACGCAACTTTTATATTCTGCTTTCATAATATAAAGTAATGTTATGTTCAATCAACGTGTGTTAACAACATTCAGGACTTAAGTTCATTCAATACATTTAAATTCATTTAGTATTTTTATATACTTTCATAATATAGAGTAATGTTATGTTTAATCAACGTTTGTTAACAATCACGACTTAAGTTCATTCAATAAATTTAAAGTCAATCTGTATTTTTATATCCTTTTATAATATAAAGTAATGTTATGTTCAATCAACGTGTGTTAACAACATTCACGACTTAAGTTCATTCAATACATTTAAAGTCATTCAGTATTTTTATATCCTTTCATAATATAAAGTAATGTTATGTCCAATCAACGTGTGTTAACAACATTCACGACTTAAGTTCATTCAATACATTTAAAGTAATTCAGTATTTTTATACCCTTTCATAATATAAAGTAATGCTATGTTCTATCAACGTGTGTTAACAACATTCACGACTTAAGTTCATTCAATACATTTAAAGTCATTCAGTATTTTTATATCCTTTCATAATATAAAGTAATGTTATGTGCAATCAACGTGTGTTAACAACATTCAGGACTTAAGTTCATTCAATACATTTAAAGCCATTCAGTATTTTTTTACGTAAAAGCTTTTCTGCAATTCACTTCGCAGTATAGAATAAATGAACGGACATTTCCCATCTTATTCTTTCGAAACTTGTTGGATCGTAATATAAATTTAGCTTAGGTTTTAAAGTCTTTGAAATGAATTGGATGAGATGGACGCTATAATAGAAAAGTAGTCGCTTAGAAATAGTTTGTCTTAATGGGTTTCTTTTAATATAAAAATCTGTCTAGTACCGACCTGGCGCTTTACATTGTTTTGCGTCTGGCCTTGATCTGTTTGATTTCTGCAACAATTAATCTCCTGTACTCATAGTTACTATTACATTACTACTAGTTACTCAGAGATGATAAAAATAATCGATTGTTATATCAATTAATTATTTCATTATAATGATCGATTTTCTAAAGATGATAAATCGATTTTTTTTAAACCAATAATAATAATTATCCTACTTTTCTTCTTTTTGTACACTTTTATTTTTGTTTTTTAAGATAAGATGCGTTGTTAGATGACACCAATGTAGCTAAACTCTTCGAAACTTCAAATATAATCGTTGACATCACACATATACTTCTACCGTAAGCAGAATATATTGACTACACTGACGTAATACATTCTGCTTAAAGTTTTAGAAAAATAACTTGAAACTGTCAAGCAGGTCCAATATAGGCGACAAAACGATTTATAAAAAACTCAATACATATTTTTAGGGAGTAAAATGAATCTAAATTTATTTCATATCATAGAAGCTGTGCCATTATTTCATTTCATTTAAGCTGATTCATGATTCTTTTTTTACTAATTATTTAATAAGAAGTACTGCGTTAAATCTTAGAAAAGAAAATATTCTAATGGATAAAAAACGCGCACTAGGCGCATACAATCAAGTATACATTTCAATACACGCTCAAGTAAAATTAATATGTTAGATCATTCTCATTTCTGCATATTATTTTATTGTTCTTGATCTTTTTATAAAATTGTTATATTATCCAGTCAAATACAAAAAAATGGAATAATTACCCTTTAACAAAAATTCGATTCAAGTTATACAAATATTGCGGTTAATACAGCAAGTTATAATAACGGTATTTCTACGCTCATAATTATTTCATCCTATTTCGTCTCGCCGACAATTACGTTGAAAGCATTTATTGGTATCATAATGAATAACCTGGGAATATTAATATACATAAGTAATCGAGGGCAATATTACTATTTATGTAAATATATCGAATACAAGCAAAAGCTTTTTAGGATTCCGCTATGAGAAAACATCTATTTTATAGAAGAGTAAATGATGGGAAATTAAATTTCCTCAAATTCCAATTCAAAATATTCTTTATTCAAGTTAATTTGTAAACAAGTGCTTTGGAATCGACAACATCTACAGCTATTTTGGAAAGCTGGTCCTATCGAGAAGTACCAGCAAGAAACTCGGCGGTTGCTCTTTTCAAAGAATAATTCTTATTACTAGTTACGTATAGTTATTAATATCTTTTACAGAGTCGAAGAGTAGCTATATCCACGCATTATTATCATCTAATTAATCCTCAATAGTATAGTAGTCTTTCTGTATTAGCCTTTTTTTATAGTGCTTTTATACTGCAGTAATGGTAAAGTTAAAGTAAATTGCGGAATTTTATAGAATCTTATACCCAAACCCACAAACGACTTTTGCAAGGCGCAAAGCAGGGACCGCAAGCTTATGTCGGCTCCTACTTTGTCTATTATATACATCGCCAATCTTTTTTATAATTATGCATATTCTTATGTACAAACTTCTCACACTTTATTGCCCTATATTCTCGCTTATTTTTATCGGACGCTAGCTGGAGTTAGGTTCCCGAGGCGGTCGATGCATCTAGTGCTCCCGATTCATTGATTAGCGAAGATATGGGATATTTTTTAGAGAGGCCCGCATTCAGCGGTGGCGCACTCTGGGATTCAGAGTTGCTGCTGGCGGAGATGGGGGGCAATGTGTACAGTGTAGCACTGTCAGGTTTTTAGTCGATGAAAGTCCGACATACCCACCATTCGTCCCCCTCGGGCGGTGACAACCCATATTGGGTTTTCCAGACATAAAAAAAATACTCGCTTCTCATCAATTCCATCTGTAGCATGCCATCAGTTAGATAAGGAACCCGGTAAATGTGATATAGCCCGGCGATAGAATAAACTTTTTAAGTAAATGATTATTATGTGATTATCTCAGGTTGATTATAACAATAATTCGCCATACCAATCAGATTAAACAGCCAAAAATCATATAAAATATATGATAGTGTACATTTTTCAAAAGATATGAATTTTTTTTTAGCGTGAAGGTGGAATCTTTCAAGTTAAATTTGACCCATGTCCTGGTGTCCGATTGAGCTGAAATTTTACATACTGGTCCATCAGGACTGGACAATGCATGTTTATGATAAGTATGACCTGATGTTACTACCAGGATTGGCTCCAGAGCTCCTTAACAGTTAACAGTAGGGATATGAAATTTTGGAAAATGACAAAAATTATTTATTGGAACGATATATTAAATAGAACATTTACCTGACGTAAGAATAGAAGCAAATACAATAAATAATTTAAAATCACTTTAGTTTGTTTTGATTGGGATTGGAATTCTCATTAGCGAATATCTCGTCTTAATAAAACTAGAAAACACTATGTAAGGTAACGTTACAGACTGTCTAAATATGATTTGAGTAACAAGACACAAGAGCGTAAAATAAGGTTTGCAACTAGATCAGAAATGTGCATCCGTTTGTCACTTAATTCCAATCCTTTATCTTGTCGACGAATTGTTTCGTCCAAGCTTTGGTACGGAAATGCAGTGCACCGAGAGATGAACTTGCTTTATAAATTATTCAAACGGAGAGACACTTCAAATGTAGAACAGCAACTGAGCGTTATTTTGAGAGCATCCCGCGCAATAGGACTTTCTTCGTAGTATTCATGTTGTATGTAAATGTTGGTCATATTTCATACATATAACAAAAATTACATCGTGTTCGCTTAAAAAAAATAAAGAACCATAAACTTAAGCAATAGAAATAAGAATATATGATACAAAAAAAAATATTGCACGCTTAGTATTAAAGTGAAGTATTTAAAAAAAGTTGTATTTTGACACTTTGCGATGAACCGTAACGCCTACAAAAGTCGTAAGTAAAAAGACATGTTTTTTACTTTATTTGTAGCGTAATGACACAGAAATAATAATAATAATAGCATTGAAATAAGGATTACAATGTATCTAACTCAATCAACCCTAATTTTAATTGGTACAATACTTAATACTAAGCGTGCTATATATATTTTTTTTCTATAACAGTAAAAATAAAATTTTGTTCCAATACTAGTCAAATATCTACGCATTGGATCAGCGAGATCTAGTTGTTTAATCTTCTCACCAAAGAAGAGTTGTTGTTGTTGTTGTTGTTGTAAATCTCTTTATTGCACATAAAACAATTACAAATTAAAACTAATAAAGATGAGAAGATTTTAAAGAGTTGAAGACTTTGCAGTGCACTATTTGCAGATCAATACTTGAAGGATTGTATTACGTTTACTTATAAATAATGATTTGATTTACGTGTAAAACTTTATTTGGTAATCAAGAACAATTCGTCTGTAAAAATAGGTTTCTTAAAATTACAATACGCTTTTAGCTTGTAGGTATTTTAAAGCGTCACCGGGCAGGACGGAAAACCGCAAAACCATCATTGTAAGTATTAAAGAAAGTAGAGGTTGGGCGATGATTTAGGGCAACGCGTAGTGAAAGGCTGATGATGTCTGATAACTGCCATAGATTAATTTGGTGTGTGACTGAAAGCCTACGTAAGGGAAGACCTAAACCAGGCAGATTTTAATTCCCACTGCGATAACGCGGCATAAAGCGTTCATGAATAATGGCACCGTATAGGCTTGAATCGTGGGCTGACCCGATAGAATACGATAAGTATTGCATTTCATACATCAACCAAGAACTTCTTAGGTTATATATACATCATAGGTATAGTGTGATTTATGTTTTGTATCATACAATAATCCATATAACATAGAAACACTTTTTCCTGGTCCTTTTTACATAGTGGCTTTGATAACGTGAAGTGTTTTCACTGTCGAGAGTCGACCAGTGCTGAATTTCTAACTTTCGTAACGAAAGTCGACCTACATATTTGCATACCCAACGAAGTGAAAGCCACTCGTGCCATTACATGTTTTTGACGGGAAATTTCGAGCTTTCAAAGTTACAATCGGCAAAATTATATAAGTTTAACGAACAATATTTGTTATTTATATTTACAAGTGGTTTGTTTCGGTTTCGCTAACACGCTGCAGTAATTTTATAATGCTTTGCTCCATGTTTTTATGTTTTTATAGGAACAATATTTCCTATGATATTTAAAGTTAAAAATAAAAAGGGACTTATATACAACCAAAAGCTATAAAATCCATGTTGATAATTCGAAAAAATAGCAACCGGTTCGTGAAGTAATTAGTATTCAGGTCTACGCTAACTATGAGTTAGACTTTGTAGGTATACTATCATCCTGTAGATTAAAATTATTTGGGGTGAAAAACGCAAATTCCATACAAATAGTAGTAATTTCTGCATGTGTTGTGTATAATTGCAACTTGCCTTTGATGAATTGTATCATAATTACAAATATTATAGGCGTGGTTACTGCATACATAATCAAGTATAGAGATATATTTGACAAAAGCATGCGAAATTTATGAGTACTTGTTGTTTTTTTTATTAATTAAAAGCATTTATTTAACTTGACTAGTATATAGGTTTCAAGGTGAAATCTTGCGAGTTTAATTTGACCCACTTCCCGATTGAGCTTAAAATTTTGCATTTTGGTCCAACTCTATCATAATGCATATTTGTGATAGAGACGACCTAATGCTGCTGCCAGGATTTCCTCCAGACGAGGGAACTCTTCAACGGTTAACAGTAGAGACATGAGATTTAAAATGACCACTTGGGTTATGGATAGTTAGTGGTTTGTGAGTCCACTATGAAATTGCTGCCACTTTCAGGGTTGAAATTTATACTTATTTATAATTATTACTTGGCGAGTAAAACTGCCCAAAATCCAATAAATAATGATACGAATTGTAAGATTTGTGGTAAACTTTAGCGAATAAGAGACGTCGAAAAATGGTACTCTGTTTTATATTACTTGTAAATGACAAATTGCCCGATCGGAGAAAGAAAGTTCGCAAAATTTATTCATTCCAGATACGAAATATAATTTTAGGATACAGTAACTAACTTCTTCCTGCAACTTCGTCTGCATGATTTCAATACTGAGATAGAAAAAGAATTTCTATCACTGAGACATCCCAGTGGTGAGACAGTGCGACTCTTTCGATAGCTTCAAACTTCGGAAAGGCAATTTTTTAATGTAAAAATGTGTTTTCCATTAAAAAGTATGTCTAATTGATATTTGCAATTTATCACACACTTTCCTATAGGATATGTAAAACCTACTAATCCTTATCGAAGCAGCGTGGGGTACAAAGCTCCAACACTTCTCTCCAAAAAAGGATAGACGAGGCCTATGCCCAGCTGTAGGATAGTAACAAGCCGTACTTTAATTTTACTAATATACCACGTATTGAACTGTGATAGACCAGTGATGAGACCGCGCGACTCTTTCGAGGGGAACACGACTTTAAAACTGGGCAGGTACAAATGAGTTTTTCTATTAAAACTCATGTATTCTTCTTCTTCTTCAGCCGATGGACGCCCACTGCTGGACATAGGCCTCTTCATGGGATCGCCACACCACACGATCTTGCGCCGCCTGGATCCAGTGGCTCCCTGCGACCTTAACTAAATTCATGTATTTAATTAAGTATCACAACTATCCACATCCTTATTCTTCTGTGTAAGAAACAAACCAAACATTTAAAGCATTAATTTTTAGTGTATTCTAGGTATAATATAGTTAATTACAATTTACAAGATACATGTAGCTGGTTATGTTATTATGTTAGTCGTTCTGTATTAAGTTGAAACATTTATATGTGTGAATTTCGTTGTAGTTCTACGTAATAAGTAAAGTTAGCTCCACCAATTGCGCTTACTCTATAGAATGTCGACGAATATTGATTTTTCAACCTTCTAACAAAATTCTAGTGAATTATTTGTACTGCAAACGATGTGGATCCACTTATCACAAGTGATTCTCAATTTATCACTACATTAGAAGACTTTACGCGTTTAAATGGTGAAATAGTTTAAGGAAACATGAGTTGTATTATTACAAACTTTGACAAGCAATGTTTATAACAATTTAATGTGTTAACACAGAATGGAATAACATAGAATATACTTTATTGTACACAATAATCTTAATATACAATGAAATGAGATGATGAACATAACATTTTTTTTTATACGTGATTTAGACGTACAATGGGCGAACTTATTGCTAAGTAGTAATCTCTTGCAGGCAACCCAAGCTTAAAGAACAACGAATAGAAATCTCAAAACACAATGCATAACATATAAAAAAAAATTATTAGGTCTAACTAAAATGCATGACTAATTTTACTGCAATATCAATCAAAAAAATCTATAAGTAATGTCGCATAAACTGTTTTAAAATTATACCAAAACTTATGTCTTCTCTTATTGCCTTTTTACAAATATTAGACTTCCAAAGAAAATGTGGGATTCGTCCAAGGTCCTAAAATTATCTGCAAGATTATAAAAGTTTCTTTTGTTTAACAACAATCCAGACTTTTCCAAGTGACTAAGGTCACTGCGAAATCTTTTGTGAAAACCCTAAATATTTCCACTATATTAGTTTGCAAGCATTGGACTTTATTAAATTGAACTTATGTCTTTATAATGAAAATTTTTACATAGCTTAAAACATTCGACAATATTAATCAAAAGAAAACATTTGTTATAAATTAGTTTTGAAAGATATATTTTATTTTGATTTAAGCAACAGCTCTACCTCCCTGTCTGACTAAAGCTATATGCTATCGTGATGAAACATTAATGGGTTTTCTATAAAACCGTATACCTATGTTTATTTATATTTATGATTTGTCGCTGTTTTGTAAGGGGTCTACTGACGTTGCGTTTTCCAGTACTGGGTCGCCATTCCAACACCTTAAGTCCCCTACGTCCATCGATTCTCCGCACTAAGTGTACCGCTCATCGCCACTTTAGCTTCGCGACACTCTGAGCTATGTCGGTGACTTTGGTTCTTCTATGGATCTCCTCATTTCTGATTTGTTCACATAGAGATACTCCATCGTCCATCGCCAACTCAGTGACTGTGAGCTTTCTGATGAAACTACTTTGTCACTGTACGGTGAAGAAAAGTCCCTCGAGAGGAACCAGCATATCTCTAAAGATTCCCAAGATAATAGAGCGCTAGAGCACCGTGTGGGTTCTAGTTTCAATCCTTCTCTCCAAAAAGATAGGCGAGGCTGCTTTAACAAAAGCGAGATATAGCAAGATAATAAAGTAACACAGTTACCTTCAACGTTTTATTAGAAATATAAAATAAATAACATCATCAATTTTCTCTGAACTTATTAAACTGGCGAAGTAAGCTTGTCAATTAATGATAATCCATATATAAAACAAATATACAAAAGTAAGAGGTACAAGCATCATGCCGTGATACAAAACAATGGCACAAAGTCTTTATTTTCAGACACATTTTTGTTTCGGTGCGATGCAGTTAGTCTTAATGATACTAAATGAAAATGTCAGATTGATAGGAGATATTGAAAGAAAGGCTCTGAAGTAAGAAGTTAAAACAATAACATTATTACATTGGTTTATTAATAAATCGTTATGTTAACTGGTTGCTTTTAAATTTAAATGAAAATTAAGTCCCACAGGTTCCGCTAGTCTCGATCATTTGAGGTACAAACCTTTCCAAATTGTAGAGAATTGTAGATGGTCCTGTTAAGTAGGTGCAATTTGTGAAAGAGGTCAATGAACAATACTTGGATGGGCCGAAACAGGAAGTTAGTTGAAATTTTATTTGTGAAAAATCATTTATACTTGAAGAAGCAAGTCTTAGAACAGTGCATGACCTATCAATTCAAAATGCGGCTCTTAAGAAAGCTACCTAACTAAAGTAAAAGTGGGAAAATAATCTATGAGTGATTGATGAATCCCATACATAAACGAAGTAGTCACGGAACTGATCTACGGGTGAGGTACATAACAAAGTAAAGTGAAGTACGAATTTAAGATTGTGTTACATAGTGTCCAGAAGAATTCAAAAAGTAACATGGAGGCAGAGGCGTTAACAGATGATCGAACCAAATTATCTGTTAACGCCTCTGCTTCAAAAATATGACTAAAGCTCCCAGCAAGCAAGTCTTTTAACAACTGCGCGATCTCTTTTAAACAATTTACATAATACCGATATGTACTATTTCCCTGAACCATCCTGAAGTTTTGCACTATCTTTTGTTGAAAACCGTACAAGAATCCGTTCAGTAGATTTTGAGGAAATCGATTACATACAGACAGACAGCCAGTTTTTCGGACTTTATTTTATAATAAGTATAGATGATCATATGCGATGTAAATTCCATCTTAACTAAGGTTACGTGTTATTACCAAAAGTGCTTTGATTTTTTGCTAGCAATCTTTTAAAATAGTATATAATTAATTAAAACTAGCATTTTATTAGTAATAGTATTACTGCCAACATAGACATATTTTTAATTATCGCAAGTTGCAATTTACTATCAATACATGGCTTCAACTTAATGATTCTTTTTTGCAACAATAATTATCATATAGTCCGTTGGGGGTATTGCGGAAAGCAATCCGGTATATTTCATGCATGACTGAGAAAATAACAGCATGGCTGGCTTTGAAAGGTTTAAGTTCTTTGTGCAAGTTCCAGTGTTGCAGAATTTTAAACGTTCATTGCTGTACTAAAGGAATATGGGGGAAGGAAATATATGATTTTACCTCAGGAGAAATACACCTGACATTTTTCATATACATCTTCACTTGAAAACTGCCGATTAGAAAGAGATCAGATGTTTTTCTATAAAATTATTAATAATGATATTGATTCACCATACCTTTTAAGTAGAATATTATTACGATGTCCTCGATCAGGCTCGCGAATGACTAAACTATTCCATGTACCGTTCTCTAAAACTAAATATGCTGGAAATACTGTAATACATCGTTCTAGTAAGGCGTATAATGATTTATTTCACGACATTGATATATTCAACGATAATATATTTTCCTTCAAAAATAAAATAAGAAAAATACTGTATTGAACATTACATTAAATAGTTAAGCTCTTAACTTACTAACATTTATGTAACATTTTTTAGTGGAAACTTTACTGATGTATGATATATTTATATTTAAATATTTATTTAGTAATAGAACCATTGTTTGTTTCCCAAATAAAATAAAATAAAAATAAAATAAAAATAAATAAATACATATTTATTTATTTATATATTTATGTACCATAAAAAAACGGTAAGAAAAAAAATTTCTGCCAGCTAAACTACGAAGTGACTCAATTCATAATTAAGCAGTTTTGGTACGCAAATATCCAAAATTAAGGATTCAAATTATACCTACTAATAATATCCTAACTTATCAATAAATTTATATATATATATATATATATATATATATATATATAATATATATATATATGTCGCACTCATGGCAACCATCATTGAAAATAGAATAAGAAAGAGATGAAATAGAACGCGCTTCGGTGACACATTGCGGACAGCGCATGCGTGAGATGAAGACAGATACGTGTCATGGCGCAGTTGTGAAGTTGTTGAGAAGATTATAGAGTCGAAGAAAAGAGTTGTTATTCTTTCATCTATTTTTAACAACGTAACCATGTCGTGCGTCATCTCAGTTAACATTAGACTCCGACCTTGGAGCAAATGTATTAATTCGAATCTCTAATCCCACCGTCCTAATTCCAGCGATCGCACCAATTAAACAATTTCACAGTACGCAACGCTCAATTTCAACGGTCAATTTGTTCCTTACACACAAGATTATCCTGAGAGATAAAGATACGGAAATAAAAGAAAAGTACCATATCCTATATGACGCCCACTAATGTCTAAGAATAATGATGCCCACGACTATGATGCATTCGATATATGTAAACATAATGTATAACAACATGTCGACAAAATACATTATGACAGTAAAGAAATATAATGTTTCTTTAATCTAACTTTGAAAGCGCTGGCGGAAAGGTTAAGGCTATCATTGATAATGCTGTGTGGCAACGAGTTCCATAGACGTGCAAAAAGAACTGAAAAAGATCAATCAAAAAATATATTAATGAATATATTAAATATCATAATGAATGATTAAAAATTAAAACGCTCGCATACCGTAATCCTATGAATGACAATCTAAAGCATTATTATGAAGTGCAGGTTAGTTTTTTTTATTTATAGTGAAATATTTTTAACCGAATCCCTTAGTTGTTGAAAAGCAGTCTTAAAATGACATTCTATTAGGTAAGTCCCATTTACCAGTAACCAAATGCAGATATGATTGCAAACGATTAGAAAGTTATGCAAGAATTTTTTTCATCTAAAATCCTCAAATGCTTGAAATATGGTATTAAAACAGTGCGTGCTGCGTGTGATGACGTCTAACTTAGTTGCTTATTATGAGCCTGATAAAGAAGCTCAGTCTTTAAGCAAGTGATTAATTTTAAAAATTAAATAAATCTATCTAAATCTAATTTAAGATTTAAAAACTTAGTGTCTGTGAAATTTAAGAGTCTCGTCTCGGTAAAATAAGTAGATACGTACAAGAACCACAGTTATGGGCATAGTTTACGGTGCTGCAGTGGCGATCTGTAAAGCAAATAGTTCGGAAAAATAGAGATTGGCGACTTCCAGTAGGCATGGTAGGTACCTAGGTATACTGCCAAGCTCAACTCAAAATATCATTTTATAAGTTAAGATTTTTCCCTTGCTAAATTATTAAAACTACGATACGAAATAATTCTAATTCAACGTCTTAAGTTGAGAAATCTCAGGTACTTCAAGGAACAAAACTGAGAAGAATTCTCACTTTGCAACTCATTAATAAAATAAAATTTTAACATAAGTTACATATAATTATTTTGCTGTAATCCGCGCTAGTTAAAAGAATCTATGTAACGCTAAGTGTACAAAGCAGATAACATTCACGTACCTTATACATGCAGGGTCAGTCACCACACGTATCACAAAACGCCGCAACCAAGATCACACCACACAAGCATTACACACACTCACTACGACAATCTCTTTAAACTTCGCACTAAGCTTGTACAGAATTACAAGTACGAATATGAGTACGTTAGACGGCGCTCCCGCCGTCAACTGAAAACCTCTTCATCTTTTTGTCTCCCGTAAACAATTGCAAGTACTACACTTTGTTTGAAAGTTTTTTGTACCTTCTACATTTCACCCTTTTCTTTACTCTCGTGAAAACTGGTTCAGCTTTAAATTTATTTTACGTATATTCTTTTTATCATAAGCCTTATGCTAATATTACCTAAAACGTTAAAGCGGACTTAATTTAATGTTATTTAATAGCGTATATAACTGGAAAAATTATGGGTGTTGAGTCAATTAATAAAGGGGGTGAAAGTTCAATTTCTAACTGAGTCGGATAGTTGGAGCATGCACTCGATGGACACCTCGTCAGTTTTTGTTCTACTAACACAATCATTTACGTCTGTACCTTGCGTTTTAGTCTTCCTGAAAAGACCATTCAGTTTTTAGATTTCTTGCTATTTTAATGGATAGCATGTTTTCGGCAATGGCAGTAGTATTCTGACATTTTGATTCAAATTAAACGGGACTTGATTACTTATCGGTCTTTTGATCCTAGACTTTGACAATAGCCAATGATCTGTCTGGTTAGGCAAAGTATTTTTTCCAGACCAAGTCGAATCCAATATCGACCTTCTTCTTACTTCATTAGATTTAGTGAATTAAAGTCGTACGCTATGTCCGTCTGTCTGTTCACTGTCTGAAAAAACTTTTAAATGGATTTTAATGTGGTTTTTACCGATAAATGAGGGTTTAGACAGGCAGATTTAAGTATAGTAAGTTTACAATTTTGTGAAATAATCATTATTACTCGTCTATTCTTTTATTAGGTTAGCCCGGCTAAGCTTTGCTATTTCTTTGCGAATAAGTATGCAAAATGTTCAATAATTACTGTTGCCGTATAAATTTGAAATCTATAAATTTACCAGAATTACAATTTCAAAAATTATCATGTATAAAATTTCAAGGTAAAAATTTATCTACTTTATCAAAAATCAGTCATTTTTTCTTTTTTAGAAAATTTTAAATCAGAGACCTAATTTTAAAAATTTTGAACTGGATAAAACAAGTAAAAACAATATGTTTAGGTGCGTCATGTACCAAACGAGCATAAACCAGCCAGGATGTGACTACAGGCGACAGACATAAGAGCTCTTGGTGGCGCTTCAACACCTCTTTATCTTTTTGTCACTCTGGTAAATAATTGTATACGCCAAATCACCAAGACAATTTACAAACACTCAATTCAGTCCTTATTGAGTGAGTATCTCCCCTTACCATAACATTGTGTATCTCACTGTACAATACCCCTTACCATAACGATAACCAAGATGAAACTGGGTTCATAATTACGGTTTTCTAAGAAATTTATTTAGTAATTCTTTAAAAAACGAAAAAATTTATTACATTTACAAAAATATCATAAAATACGTAATCTTATTGCGTTCAGAAATAATTAGAAATGCTATCCAAAATTATGGAGTATCAATATGGAAAATTGAGTAAAAATATTATTAAATAAGTTTTATTAAAGGCTGTTTATAAATAAAAGCTTTTAACAAAATTCCATGACCGTACTAAAAACAGTCGAGGAGTTCCCTTGTCTGGAACAAATCGTGACAGCAGCATCAGGTCATACTTATCTTAAACATTTCAGGTCAATCGGACACCGGGAAGTGGGTCAAATTTAACTTGCAAGATTCCACGTTCACATACAAACATATATACAACGCTATTTAAAAAAATATATAAATCTTTGTGCCTATAATTAATATACGTTCCAAAGAAAAAAAAAACTAACATTAGATTATTATTTCGTACAAGATATATAAGTACAATAGTTTATTTGAACATCAATTTTATTTTTCCTTTTCAAACAATACAAAATAACAATGTATTTACGCTCAATATAACAGAACTAACTACTTTGCTATAATCCGCACGGGTTAAGTGAATGCATGCAAAGCCAATGTGTATGAAGCAGGCAAAATCTACGCACCTAATACATGCAGGACCAGCCACCACATGCACCCCAAGGCGCAATTCACCAGCAACAACGAACACAAAAGCAGCACACACACCCACCACCACAATCTCGACGATCGTTTCGCCCCGAAACCGAAGCATCATCAGGAGGATAGGCTTCACGACAAAAATCATATTGTCGTGGTGGCTGGTCCTGCATGTATAAGGTGCGTAGATTTTGCCTGCTTCATACACATTGGCTTTGCATGCATTCACTTAACCCGTGCGGATTATAGCAAAGTAGTTAGTTCTGTTATATTGCTTGTAATATGGAATTCCGCAAAGTAACGCCTGCTTCTATAAATCGTATTTACGCTCCTTATGAAAATAACAAGTACAGGTAGCCTAAAGGTGATCTGAAAAACGCGTAGGCCCACCGGTACTACGGCGGCAGCACCTCGCTACTCAGTTTGCAGCTGGCTCTCATCGAGTGTGGTTGTGTCGTAGACACGTACCGCAACCGGGAATAAAATCGACTTTTAAAATGATCCTGTATACGTTCCTCTTGTTAATGATTATTAAAAGTGACTAATGAAGTTCGAAGAAAAATGATTCGTAGTTTTGTTAGTTCACGATATGGATTTGTATGGTTTTGTGATGTGAATGTTATTAATTACTAACATTTCGTAAGTACTTAATGTGTTTATATATATTTATATCATACAAATATCTTAGTTGAATAAAATATAGTAAGTTTTGGAAGTTAATTTTAAGGTTTAAATAAAAGTAAAAATTCATAGTAGAGCATCATAAGGGGAACCGCATAATTACTCAGTTTATTTTATGTTTTTTTTATCTGAAATAATAATTGAGCTAAGAAATTAATATATTAATAATAATTTAGTAATCATTCCAAGATTTTTTTCCAACATCATTTCAACAATTTCTTATTTTCTCTCTTTTTCTTTTCAAATGTTTAATGGAACGTTATATATCCGTAATTTTTTTCCAAGGTTTCTGTTTTAGGTATTCGGCAGGTATTTAAACAAGACTAAATACATTTATATAAATTATCATTCTAAAAATAAATGCAATAAAATAAAGAACTTATAAAATAAATACAATTTTAGGAATTACAAATCTTAAATCTAAAAATTTTGTTCATATTTTCCGTTAGTCTTAGGTAATCTTTCGTATGGCTTAAGCGATTGTAATGGGCCTGTCACGGAATAAAAGTCTACATATAAGGATCGATTTTGCTACAGAAATGAAAAGTTCTTAATTTTTATGAATCATAATAGCATACTGGGTCCTAGTAGAGATGTATTTATAAGCAAAATCATACCTACTTATCTACACAGTCAAAAAAGTTTGAATTTGGCAAATAGCGTAGTTACTATGTACGCATTTTCAGACACAAAAACCCTTTTTTGTTCCTTCATGCCTGAAGGGAGTAAAAGGATGAAAGTTTTGTATTGAACCCTCTTCTTTGTACATTGAATAGAAGAAAAATATCGTACATTAATGATTATTTTTATAGAAACATCAATCTTAAGATAAAGTAAGCATATCTCAAACGTCAAGTAGAATCGTGTAAAAGATAAAAAGGTTTAAATTGTAGGTTTAAAGTATATGAAATATGCTTATACGTTAAGCATATTACAAAGTTGAAGATTATTTCGAAGATAGAGCTCCTGGATTTGAAAATCCTCTAAGCTTCATACAAGACTGTTTAATAATGTATATAGAAAATAATTTAAAGGCGTAGGCGTTACTTTGCGGTATTACATAGTAAAAAAGGTATATAGAAGATATAATTATTTTGCTACAATTCGCATTTACTAAGAAAATCAATCTAATGCGAATTATAGGAAGCAGAAATCATTCACATACTTTATACATGCAAGATTAGTTACCACACGTAACAGAAAACATCGCCTTTAAATTGAAAATGTTAAAAGACTGAATGCCGAATTTCTTGCTGCTTCTTCTCTTTAAGAGCAACATTCTAAACCATATTAACTGATCAACTCATATTAATACTTGACAATTGAAAAGTGCTTCAATAAAGATTTAATATGTCATACTACATTGGGTATATTGTGATTGCAACTTCGTTTGGGCCAACTTAAGCGTTTAAATACCGTAATATGTTTTATCCCTACTCCTGGCAGAAAATTGGGAAAATTTTATCCTATATGTATAAGCTTTAATTTAACCCCAATGTTTAAGCTTTACTGTGCCAAATATCATCAATATTCCAGAGAATTAGCCGTGAAAGTGTCACAGACAGAAAGGATTTTACATTTATAATATTAGTACATTGTCCAAAAATATTCAAAATCGCAAAGTTGAAAATTTTTTACTTATGTATTTTTTTCTCCTGCCCTTATCCCACTCAAAGTGGGGTCGACACAACATGTTATAAACATGTTGTCACATGATTCGGCTACGTATTTTACGACCGGCCGCCTGCCTGAGGTCAACTTACCTTAGTCGTATTTTACGACCCCTCGATAAGAAAGAGGGTGGTCTATTCTATTCATAAAAATTTGTATTCCAAAGTTTTCGTATATCATGACTGATTCTTTATGCCTTGCTATTATTTGTAACAATCACAATATCTGGGCCACAAAAACAAATTAACAAAGCGGTTTATTTGGGATACAAGGACTGAAAAAAGCTGAAACAAGGTCGCTTTAGAATAATTAATGGTTTTATCGCTATGTCGGCATTTACGCCGATAACCTTATTTAAAAATAATGACAATAAATCCACTTAAAATCACTACATCTATAGACCGTATAAGCAAAGACGTTTTTTCGTTGATCAATATCGTATTTTGTAGCTTATAACTAGCGTCTAAAATCATGTGACCAAAAGGTTTTATGGTTTTAAGGATATATGACTAGAGAGACATTGTGTGAAGAATGATCATCATCCTCCCGCCCTTATCCCACTCTAAGTGAGTCATCTGACGTCAACTTACCTTAGTCGTATTTAACGACCCCTCGGTAAGAAAGAGGGTGGTCTATTCTACTCAACCGGATACGACACGGTGAGTCAACTTACCTTAGTCGCCCTTTACGACACCTCGGTAAGAAATGAGGGTGGTCTATTTTCCTCAGCCGGATACCACACGGCGGATTGTGTAAAGAATGATATGCTTATAAAAGGAGTAGAGCCAGAGTTGAAGAATGATATAAGAATATGGATGACAAAGACATATTGTGCCGACCACACTTAGAGTGGGATAAAAGAAGGAAAACGATGACCATGAAACACTAGCATCTGCCTGCTTTTTCGTAGTATTCGGTACCAAAATAAAACCGAATCTATTTTATTCTCCCGCCCTTGAACTATTTCAGTACTAAAAACCATGTCAATTCATTTTCGAAAAGAAAGAACTTTCGGAACGAGATTATATTCAAACCATTAATTATAGTAAGATTAAAAAATGGGTTATTACGGGTTATTTCGTGATTCCAAAAAGCTAGTTCAACAAAATTGTTCTGACCTGCGTGCGATTTAATCGTGGTAGGTCATAGATAGATTAATAATATAGTAGTATGATTCATTATAGTACAAAAAGTATTTTTATTTTAATAAAACCAAATAAAAATGTATGCCACGTAGGAAATCCAAAACCATATTTGTATTTCGCCCATTATTTTTAATTACATCGCCATTTCATATATTATCTTTTGCGCTTCAATAGCAAATATACTTTTGTCATTTGCTCTCATTTGCGGCGTTTCGTGCAATATTCAATACTTAAAGTAAAATTTACAGTTAAAATTAAATAGGTAACATGAAATGATGCAGATATACTTATGGCAGTGCTGTTTAGCTGATGACTTTTTTTATTTGTTTGTTCGGTGTCTGCTTGTATTAATAATCGAAATAAATTTAAGAGAATTATTTATGTTAACTTAATATTAATTATTCTTTTTTATGATAGAACTATAAACGCACCTAACTCGTTCAGTAAACATAGCTCTGTTTTTGTTTTTATCTATTTATGCTAAATCATTACACGTCCTAGATATGAGTAATTTTGGTTCTTAAATACAGATTTTGTTCCATTTCAAGAGCGCCTTTTAACAGATCTTCATTACTTTTTACCAAATATAATAACAAAAGAAAACAATTCATTCGAAAAATCAGTCTCAAGCGTGAGTTCCATTTTTAATGTAACTAAGCTCTGAGCTAACTTACTAAACGGTTATGAAGCAACTAATATTTTATTTGTTATAGAGATAAGTAAGTAATTATTTTTATACCTATAAGCATTCATTCGCCGTATGGTATCCGGCTGAGTAGAATAGACCACCCTCATTTCTTAACGAGGTGTCGTAAAAGGCAACTAAGGTAATTTGACTTATTGTTTCATGACATCGCTTATAAATTTTTCACTACAATCACCATAGCTGATGACAAATAACCGTTGTGTATACAGTGTTAAATTAATATAGCTAGTGCAATACTACGCATCCCAAAACGTTATGTAATCGTCAATGAATAGTCGAATATAAATAAATATACCTCTTCCAGGTTTTCACGTCCCATCATAGGCTGCGTCATCACTCTCCGTCAGGTGAGTGAGTAGTCAATAGACTTAACCTATTTTAATGAAACATTAAAACTGTTTTGAACCAATATACAAGGCGAAATATTCTGTAATCTAATAATAATAATAATACTTTATTGCACATAAAACAAACTCGATACATGACACTTAAAATTAAACAAGAAAAAGTGCAAAGGCGGCCTTATCACTAATAGTGATCTCTTACAGGCTACCTACCTAAAGTAAAACTACACAATAGAAATATAAATTAAGGTGCACAAGGTATTCATTTATATAAATCAATTCATTCTAATAACTCCATATTAATACATAAATATAACAATAAAAATAACACAATTAGCTAATTTACAAATATACAAATAAACATGTCAAATTAATATAATAAATATTATAAATTAATATAATAAATAAATCTACATATATTTATAGTTATTGCCCCTTTTCAAGCACACTACGGAGGAGTAATTAAAATTCACATATAAAAATACAGCAAAATATATATTTAGCTATAACAGTGCTATGAATACCTTAGATTAAATTAAATATTCATTGTTTATGTTTGTTTTGTCAATGTCATTGACAAAAATCTTATCATTTATGTGTTACTAAATTCAATGTAAACATATATACATTCAATGATATTTGGGATGTGAATTTATTATTTTTTGTAATCTAATGTCATAAAACACTTAGGGTTAAAGAAGTGCGCTCACTTCGTGTTCACTTTGACTATGAACAGTCATGTTGTAGGTACAATCACTTTGGGTTAAAGAAGTGTCTTCACTTCGTATTCACTTTATGAGTAATGTACAGTCATAGACCCTAGTACTTACAAATTGATGTTTTTTGAACCACTAGAGCATCAAAAAGAAATCAAATATCTTTCTGTCCATTTTCATCTGTCTCTCGAGTCTATAACTGAAATAACTAATGAACTGTTTAACTTATTGACCATCTATTTTATACAGTTTGATTCGCCTATACCAACGTCTAGATGTACTAGTTAAAAACTTGTGATAAGATTATTATTTTATATCCTTAAGTTAAAAGTCACAGATAAAAATCACTCACATAACTAAGATTTAAATTGATATCGCTGTCTACGTATTGACTGCATATTGTTTTATATGGTGGATCTTTGTAAATACATATATATGCATATGTAGTGCTGTTAATTTCATCCTCCACATTAATAATACGAAAAATCTATGAGTGTTGGGGTCATATAATTAAGGTGCTTGATTAGAGACCCCGCAACCTAAAACCCTCTATTTCTAGTTGCTTTTTCCTACTTGCTTTGGTTCCTACAAGTTGAGGTACCTTATGCCGTGTGATATCCGGCTGAATAGAATAAGACCACCCTTATTTCTACCTTATGATCGAGGTGTCATAAAAGGCGACTATGATAAGTTGACCCACCGTGTGGTATCCGATTGAGTAGAATAGACCACCCTCTTTCTTGCCAAGGTGTCGTAAAATGCGTAGCCGAACATGTGACAACATGTTGATAACATGTTGTGCCTATCGCACTTAGAGTGGGATAAGGGCAGAAGGAATATAATACAAGTTGAGGTATCTGAATAAGGTCACTGGCAGTCGCTGACTGCATGCGTCACATAATCATGTAAAGCTTGAAAGACATCTCCAGCAGTAAACGTCCATGGATCAAAGAAGAGAAAGATTACATTTACAGTTACCTGACATATTGGCACATTTTTATATGAACATGCCAATATAAGTCAAATGCTGGTCAGTATAAACGAACAGAACGAAACTATAATAGTTCAGTTTGTACGTTCTACTACAGTACTCTAAAAATTTTCATATATCGCTTCAGGCGTTTCACATGAAACGACGCAAAATTACAAGTACAACAAACAAGGGCTTCTTTGCCAACGAGACACAAAGGCGTTCATTTGCATGACATTACATCGTAATTACAAATAACGCTTTGAGAACTAACTCGCATTTCAAAATTTCAATAATTATTTGTGTTTTGCTTATTTCATTTTGCATGTTGACTTGAAGTCTGTAGATGAAAGTGTGCTTCTCTCCGTAAAATGCAAACAACATTGTTTTTGCAATTCGCGCAAAAATTGTTTCTTCATATTTGGCAACAATCTTGAAATAGGTCAGGCGTAAGCAAGAATTATGTAACTTCTTTACTTAATAGAAGTTAGACCCTCAATATAATTAACGTTTAAAGTATTAAATTATATACAAATAAATAAATATATGGGACACATACACACACAGTTCTCCATCCCCAAAGTAAGTAACTTAATAACTTGGTAAATATAAACGTAAACATATAATATTCATCCAGGGTCAAAGAATCAAATAATTATTTATAGATATCGTTGGCCCTCGGCGGGGATCAAACTTGCGACCTGCGTAGCTGAAGACAGGGTCACTGCTAACTGCGCCAACGGAACAAATATGTCAATTTAGCTAAAGTTTAACATAGCACATGTTAGAATAAGCAATCCGAAAACAGAATAAACTTCAGGCGTAGTAGAATATATTAAAATACTTGATTTACCCGCAATCAACATCAATCATCTTCATTATTGGTAAAATCAAATTAAAAAGCAAACAAACTTTTGCTCTTATAATATTAGTGTGACAACGTTTTTCGTTTAGCAAACAAAATTTCTTTATATTTTTTGTGAATAATATAATATATGGCGAGCTTAATAATCATTGTTAGCTTTTTATTGTAGCACCCAAAGCATTTTTACCAGGAACCATTTTTTGTATTCTAAGCCAGATTTAATAAATTGCCAAGCATTACACAGCTAAACTGCCGCCTACCTTTTATAACCCATTAAAACCCACAAGAAATATTTGGTATAATTTAACCTTGACGCAGCTTTATAATTAATGTTAATCTTAATTTAATTTTTTTTGCATATTTATATGTACAATAACAGCTCTTCTGACTGCACATACAAAAACTTTCTTTCACACCTATTCATTTTGATATATCTTTTATGTCGTTAGAAACGTTTATTTTCTATAGATCAAGGTCAGTAGAGTTCTTTACCTCAAGGCTAACTTTCTACTACCACATTTCTTCTCGGTCGACTTTTTGGCCTCCAAGGCCTAAATAAATAATGTTCAGGACCAGCAAACTTGGTCCAAGCAAACATATTAGATAGGTACCATTCTTAGGTCCTAATTCAGTAAATTCCAATCGATTCTCGTGATCGTGTAAAAGGCCTTAGGACTGAACAAACTCCTAATTTCAAAACAAACTAAAAATGTAACCTCAAGTATTGCATTGACGAATTCTGTGTTCGGTTTCAATTTGACGCGTCTAACTATAGTTTTGTAGAATGACAAATTCCACAGGCAAGCACGCGCCTATTTTATGAAAAGAGGGCTTTATACGTTGACAATTAATAAAAAGAAAAGAGTATGAACACTTAAAATTTATTTTCGCATATCGTTAAACAAAGCAGTAAAATTGCAGATTAAAAAATAAAAGCGGCCCTACGTTATAAATAAGGGTCTAAATTAATTTCAAAATCATCAATTTTAAAAACCGAAATCTAAAACTGAATAAAATTCCAGCTGAAACTCGTTAACGCTTCAGGTGAGTAATAAAAATTCTCACTTTTTTATTATAAGTACCTCGGTTACGGTCGGTTTCATCCTTTAATTTTCCCCGCTTGGGTTATATTTTATACTTTTTTTCCCAGTTACGCGGATCTTTGAACCGAAAATTTTAATTAACCATCGCAATTTTTCGTATAAAGTGACAATAAAATTATTTTCACAGTTCGGTTCTTGATTTGTATCATTTTATTTGGTTGCATTATTTATAAAATTTACGTACCGATCATAATCATCTAAATAAAAACATTCAAACGTAGATATTATATTCTTATTTAGAACAAAACTAATATAACCTTAAACGACATGAATTCAATTTGTTTGCTTTTGTAATAACGTTTTAATATACTTTTACTGTAGGCAAATAAGGTACTTATTTTAAACCGTAAAATTAATTGCCAAAACTACATTATTAAAAATTTATTATGCGCAGAAGTTGCAAAGTTGTAATTTACCGGCTGTAAGTTTTAAAGTAGGAAAGAAGTTAAGTAGCAATACGGAAAGTGGAAAACTTTTTCACAAATAATTAATTTATAATTAGGTAGCGTTTTGATAAGGCCGTGCGGCATTTTGTTTTTGATAAAGTACCCGAAGGAGTACTCAAAATACTTTTCCAACTTGTTTTGCTGTCGAAAATAGGTATTGTTTTGATTAAACTCTCAAAACTTTTTGAGTGGTGTAAAACGTCCGAGGCTTTAAACTCCGAGTTACTGACAAAATAGATTAATGAAAGGTTAATATTTAAAGCCCTCTTAAGCTCTACTGAATTTTTTATGAATATCTTACGTTTATAAATTAATAAATCTTAAACATTGTAATAGATCTTGTGAAGAAATGCAGTACATAAACTCAAGTATCAAAAAAATTTACAGATTTCTTGAATCTTCATATTATGTGAGAAAACTGGAACATCGCATTTATGTTGTATAGATACACTCCGCTTACACTCGTGGTATCTTAATTAAACTTCAGCACAATATGTATTGAAGTTTAAATCGAAACAATGTGGAGCAACGTTCAAAGTCTTCGATGTTGCGTATACTCAAACTAGTTGTTTGTAACAACCATATAGTCATGATAGATTCTATTATATTTTGATGAAAGTAGGTGTACTGACTTTTACATTGGCCAATGTTTTTACTTTTTAATATGTGGGTAATCTGGCAGTAGTAATGAAAAATAAAGAAAAAGAGAATATTTTTGGGGCAGTTTTATTTTACTCGGCACGTTTCCCTTCATTTCTTATAGTCATAACTGTGGAAATGTGGAAATGTTTTATATATTAACTTTAAATTGAGAGTTTTCGTGACAAGTTTATGTAAATTGATATGACATAGAATGTATGGTGGTTGGGCAGCGATTGCTTCCTTGTACGAGGACGTAATCTAGCGGAAGCAGGCGGCAAAGTGGATCCAGCATCCTAAGTACTGGGCTCTGATCCGCTGTAGACGATCGGATCAAATGCCACCCTAACGAGGACCTCTATGATGATATTATGAACGGGGTTTATAGGCGATCGCAGGAGTTAGAAGCCCGAGGTGGTAGATGCATCTAGTGCTCCCAATGCATCGATCAGCGGAGGAGAGGCCGTTCTTTAGAAAGGCCCTGACCCGAAGATGGCGCTCCTCAGGGTTTAGACCCGCTGATGACAGAATGGCGGCAATGTGTGCAACGTTACCATGTCCCTTCCACCAGCGTGATGGACCTCTCAGGTTTTTTAGTCACGAGTCCGATCTACCCGCCGGTGGTAGCTCACTCCATTTAAATCTCAATTAAAACCTCCATCTGCGCATAGAATGATTTACTATATATGAATTACGGCGTTTATCAACAACATATTCACACAGGATTTTTCTGGCTAACTTTGCATAAATTGAACATCATATTTTAAGTAAAATGTTGTACTATATGAAATATGTATTATTAAGCCTATCTAAGTAGAAACTTAGATTTAATACAATCCTACAAGACTGGTGTTGTATGCAAAGACACAGCAAATTTTTAAATATGGATGATAGAATGAAGTTACTCCGTAAATTTGTGCATTGATGGTGTAGTAAGTAATGGATTTTATAACGCGTCATAAACCACATGCACATATATTACTGCGTGCACAAACTAGGACAGTGCGACGCGTATTATTCATTCACTATTTTATAGACACTGGAAATTTAACCAATTATAATAATCCATATATATTATCTGCGATAGCCCAGCGGTGACACCATGCGACTCTTTCGAAGGGAACAAGATTTCAAACCCGGGCAGGCACCAATGAGTTTTTCTATTAAAACTCATGTGTCTAATTGATAATTGCAATTTATCACACGCTTTTCGGTGAAGGAAAACATCGTGAGGAAACCTGCATATCTCTAGAGAATTCTCTTGATATGTGTAATCTACCAATCCGCACTGGAGCAGCGTGGTAGGTCTTAGCTCCAACCCTTCTCTCCAGAAACGGAGACCTATTCCCAGCACTGGGATTGTAACAGGCCGCTACTTATTTTTACTTTATACATATTATCAGAGTCCCAAAAACTGTCTGTATGTGATCGATTTTCTCAAATTCTACTGAGTGGATTTCTGAAAGATAGAGCAATTCTTAAAGGAGGCTTCATTTAATTCACAGTTTTATTCAAATTGACTGATATGTATCAATTTTATCGGTATGTAAATACTCATCAGTATTTACTCATCAGTATATAAAAATCAGTTCCATATACATATTTGGGACTGATTTCCACATAGACGGCTAGTATTATAATAAAAAGAAAAGTATACTAGTAAGTAAGTAGCGGCCTGTTACAATCCCACTGCTGGGTATAGGCCTCTTCTCTCCGTTTCTGGAGAGAAGGGTTGGAGCTAAGACCTACCACGCTGCTCCAATGCGGATTGGTAGGTTACACATATCTCCAGAATTCTCTAGAGATATGCAGGTTTCCTCACGATGTTTTCCTTCACCGAAAAGCGTGTGATAAATTGCAATTATCAATTAGACACATGAGTTTTAATAGAAAAACTTATTGGTGTCTGCCCGGGTTTGAACTCGTGTTCCTTCTTGAAAAGTATACTACTTCAAACGAAACTTCAAGGTTTTCAGGTTTCACGAGGAAGGTTTTCTGTACTTTATACATGTTAATATGCAGATACCAGCTATACCCACATCTAATTTATCGGGTTAGCCTGATTAGTTTTGAGCCCACCCGGGGCATTTATTTATAAGCTCTTTATATGCGACAACGTCCAGCTGTCCATGATATAGCCGGTGTCTACACTTTAACTATGACCACACATGATAGTTTAAATTATAAAACTTTGTATATGGTTATAATAAATATTTTATTTTATGATTTCTACTCGTATACTATAATGCTGTGATATCCCAGCAGTGCGACTTTTTTAAGGGGGTCACGAGTTCGAAATCCGGGTAGGCACCAATAAGTTTTCTGTTTAAACATATGTGTGTTAGTATATGCAATTTATCACACGCTTTCAGATGAAGTAAGATTTTTTGGGGTATTTGTAGTCTACAGATCCGCATTGTAGCATAGTTGATCTTAGCTGCAACCCCTTTCTCCAAATACGTAGAATAATTTATAGAATTAGGCGTTACTTTGCGGAGATCCATAATACAAAAGTAATAATAAAATTATTTTGCTATACTCCGCAATACAGTAAATACAAAATTTATATAGTGCTAAATGTATAGTGGACTTTCCATTTTTTTAT
The DNA here is from genome assembly GCA_947086505.1 of Morpho deidamia. Classification (NCBI taxonomy): domain Eukaryota; kingdom Metazoa; phylum Arthropoda; class Insecta; order Lepidoptera; family Nymphalidae; genus Morpho; species Morpho deidamia. The sequence goes on along the minus strand of CAMTZC010000007.1, from coordinate 6,485,498 downwards.
ACCCGTTACACGCAGGATTCGTAAAAACACATGCACAAACCTCTACCACTGCCACCACAATACACAAGCACTACACACGTTCACTATCACAAACTCAACAATCGTTTCGCCCCGCAACCGAAGCATCATCAGGACATAGACTCCATGACAAAATCGCAAAGCGAAGCGTTATCCGAACAAGCATTGTTATATAGTAGTTAGTTCAACCCCACCTTTACCTCTGAACACGTGCAACAAGCTTGAACTTGAAGCATTTATCTGATCGGTAATGAGGCTTCCATTATTATGCTTAATGATTTCTAATTGTTTCTAATTACCTAGAAAGTAGGCCTATGCTCAGCAGTGATATTAGAGAGTTACTTTTATGACATAATTAAGAGTGTTTTTATTAACGGTTATACCGCGATATTATATCAGCCGAATAGAATTGTCTTTGTGCTCGCATTGTTCAAGAATTCAAATTTGTGATTGTCTACAACGCGATACCCTCGAGAGAAGTTATAACTTTCGTAATAATTCTATTTCATAGTAAATTCTAAAGATATTTATCATTTGACAGGATAATTAAGTTGATAACTTAGTGTACTTGGAAAAGTTTTAAATTAATGTTGTTCTAGGCCGATCTCTAATTTTACATCTTAAAAAAGATCATCCTTGTAATATTCTGGATGTGACATTGCGTAAGTAACCTAATACTATATTACTGCTGAGCAAAGACTTCCCCTCTCTTTTCAAGGGTTTTAAGCTTATACCCACCACGCCGTTCCAATATGATTTAGCAAAAAGTAAAGTAACGCTTAGGCTTAGGCTTAGGAAGTAGTGGAGCAACCACGCTGCTCCAATGCAAATGTCCAACAAATGTCCCTAGAATCACTCTACGATATGCAGGTTCCCTAGCAATTTTTTCTTTCACCGAAAGCGTTTTATAAATTGCAATTATCAATTGGACACATAAGTTTAATAGAAAAACTCATTAGTGCTTAACCAGGGTTTGAACCCGTGACCCCCTCAAAAGTCAAACGGTCTCACCGCTAGGCTATCAAAGCTCTCATGCATTAGTAGCTTACAACCATTCTAGAAATTGTTCTGGAATGTAGAGGCTTCCTCACTATAAAGGGTATGATGAATTTCCAAATATTCGTTAACCGTAAAGCGGATGATTTTAATATTAATTAACACACAAGTTTTATGGAAAATTTACAGGTGCTCGTTCTGTATACAGTGATTAATGAAAATTTAATGCAACATCAGCATATTGTGACAATACAGGGGTCATAACTGTAAATTATAACAAATTCAAATTCAAATAATTATTCATTCAAATTAGCTATTACAAACAATTTTGAATCGTCAAATTACAATGAAGCTAAGACTGGTTCAGAAAGGTGTTCTCACCGAGATGAATCGCCAAGGAAATCGGCTGTCTCTCTTTTCAAAAATAATTATTTCAATAATATATTCTAGGTCCTTACCAAATAAAAAATTACAATATAATCTAGTGCGTAACTTTCTTATTATCAACATAGTCTTCAACAGTATAACAAGCTTTATGAATATGAAGTCTTTTTAATTGCTTTTTGAACTTGTGTAAAGGCAAATCCAAAACAGATTGTGGATGTAGAGGAATTTTATTATAAAAATTTACACCGAAGCCCATAAACGATCTACAAATTTGTGAAGTCGTAGCCACGGTAACAGATTTGATTGTATAAAAGATTTTAAATATACTATCAATAACAATAAGCTGGGACCACGAATTAATACGCCTCAAACTATGTTAAATATCCCTAAATACTATGTGTTTTATCGTATTTCCCAAGGAAAAAAAGGATTTTTTCATCCTTAATGTTAGCTCAGTATATGAGGTTTAATGATACAAAAATTTTATATAAAAAGTATATTATTAAAGGGCGACAGACAGAAAGACAAGCAGACCGTATTTATAATACGAGTGTGATATAGTAGACGAGAATGACCTTTAATGTTTCGCAATTATTTACAGAAACGTACTTTAATGAATAAGAATCACGATTTTACCAAAAAAAGTCAATTTTTATTCTTTTTAAAAGCCTTATCTGCACGCAAATATCACCCGACCGAAATAGAACCTCTCCTCTTGTGTACACAATCTTTTCCCCTGGCCACTCCATAACTCACCTTCCCGTTTCTCTTCTGACCTATTAACGTCACAAAATCATCACACTCCTTTTTTTCTGCTGTTAAAAATCGTTGGTCCACTCGTCACAGCGACCAATTATCATTGCCACTGAATGACCATTAAATTATTTCACGTACGATCTACTTGGGTTGTTACCGATTCAACTAGATCATACCTATTTGTTTGACCAAAATAGCTATAATACAATTTATAAAAACAGGCGTTACTTTGCGGAATTCCATATTACAGGCACTATAACAGAACTACCTCGCTATAATCCGCACGGGTTAAGCGAATGCATGCAAAGCTAATGTGTATGAAGCAGGGAAAACCGCAATCGCAATCGCATTGCGATTTTGTCGTGGAGCCTATCCTCCTGATGACGCTTCGGTGTCGGAGCGAAACGATCGTCGAGATTTTGGTGATGGTTGTGTGTACTGCTTGTGTGCATTGTTGCTAGTGGAGGTGCCCTGGGGTGCATGTGGTGACTTGTCCTGCATGTGTAAGGTGCGTAAATTTTGCCTGCTTCATACACATTAGCTTTGCATGCATTCGCTTAACCCGTGTGGATTATAGGTAGTTTTGTTACAGTGCCTGTAAGCTATAATATGATTTAATCACATGATCGTCGAAAAGTCGTACGAGTCGATGTTTAGAACAGGACTCACTTCACTATTAACTCCTTCCGCTGTTTAAAGCCAATCCTCACTCACTTTAAAACTCCTACTTTACTTAAAGATCGCTGGAGAACCCCATTTCCAGTATTAAATATGTATACATCTTTCATGTGAATATTTCTTATGCCGACATATTCATATATTTACTATTTATCATATTCCAGCTAAGTAAATATCTCGATATGCGAGATATAAAAAAACTATACATACACAAATAAGGTAACCTTTGACATTTTAACCACAATTCCAAGAAATTACTGATTGCAATTACCAATGAAGCCACCGCAAAGTATGTAGGTTTAGGATACCTAGCTATCAATAAAAGTACGAAAATTGTGCACGCAAACACTGAAAAAACATTAAATTAAATTGGATTTTATGATGTAGTAAAAATAAGTTGCAAAGTACCAAAATATGTGAATTCGGAATAAAACGTGCAAAGTTCGTGCATTAAAGTTTTAAAAATAGTCTAGGATATGGCGGCAGAGTGCATTTGCGCTGTGATTTGAACTCGTATTTGCATAATACAAAGTCAACAATAGCAACACAACTCCAGCTAACGCTTAAAAATAACATTTGGAGGAGATTTTCAAATTGAATTACATTTCACCTTCCTGCAACTTGTATGCCAATTTTCGGACTAGCTTTCACGTAAGTTAAATTTTATATAAAATGCAGGTGTTAAAATGATGATTGAAATTCGTAACTTTCTTCTTACTATTTGGCAAAAATTTTATTATATTGTAAAACATTTGATTATGTTTATGCTATTGTGGCTCACGGATATGATAATTCACTCCACAGGCTATAGTTTCTTGATTCTCGGTTGGGTCATATTATTCTTTTTACAAAATATAGACAATATGACTGCTCCAGTTTACTAATATATTTCACCAAATTCAATATATAATTAATTATAACTTTTCACTTTAACTTCAGGACATGCTGAAATCTGTTATTTACTTGGAAACAAGAAATCCATAGTTTATCTTAGAAAATCCTTCGTCAAACAAAGATCGTTATCATATTTTTTTTCGTTTTTCATCCATGTTTTCATCAAATTTAGGTGATACCTGATTAAAACATAAATTAAAAACAAAGAGGATTAAAGAACGCGGTTAAAAAATGAGTTCCTTATTTTTTCACAATGTTTTTTGCTGCTTAAAATTTTGATGCTTATATACTCGAAATAATCACTGTCTAAGTAAGTTATTGTTTAATGAAACCTATAATTATAAATCAAGTTTCAAACCTAAAGGGCGATTAGAATGGGACATTACTTTTTTTAATCAAAATCTCCGGAATGAACACAGAATAACAATGGAATATCGAAAATAATTGCTTTTTTACTTTTCTTTTCTACATACATCTATCTATAAAAATCGCGCCTGCTATATTAAATGTTTAAACGATTCACCGCCGAGTTTCTTGCTGTTTCTTCTCGGTAAGTCCAACATTCCGAACCAGCTGTAGCTTCATTAATCATGTCGATCCTTGACGATTCAGAAGTGCTTGAAAGAGCTTATTTGAAAAAAGATTATTTTGATTAGATTTGCTAGTAAATCGCTCTTAGGGATATTGAATGTAAATTTTTTCAGTTGATTGCGACTTAATCAGCTGTATTCATTGATCAGACTTGCCTGAACTGGTAGCTATTGACGCCTATAGGCTTAAAAGCTTTTTAATTCTGATAATAAATATTCCCATGTTGAATATAGAATCAGGCCTGAAAATCATATTAAAAATTTTATCAATATTGGCATCTAGATAGAACGAATAAATAACCAAAACGATAGATTTATAGACTTCTATTTATTGCATTTAACGCAGACTTAATTATACATTATTGTTCGAAATGTTGTAATAATAAAAATCCGGCTTGAAGGGCCACTTAGTTAGCTGTTTAGCTTTGCGATTTTGTCGTGGAGTCTATCTCCTGATGATGCTTCGGTTGGGGGACGAAACGATTGTTGAGTTTGTGATAGTGAACATGTGTAGTACTTGTGTATTGTGGTGGAAGTGGTGGAGGTTTGTGCATGTGTTTTTACGAATCCTGCACGTATCGGGTATGAAAATACGGATAGTCCACTATACATTTAACACTATATATATTTTCTATTTACTGTATCGCGGATAACCTATAGCAAAATAATTTTATTATTACTTTTGTAGCTGTTTAGCTGTTTAGAAGTTAGATAAAATTGATTTGAATAAATTGAATCGAACAATTCATACTTTTCATTCCATATTTAACAAATAATAGTGGAAATTTTATTTGTTTCACGTTATTCTATATATAGAACCTTGACTTATTTCAACCACGATTTTATCTTGCATAAACTTAAGTAGCTATATAAAAGTTAATCCTTAATTAAAAATTATGTATATCTGTGCACAGTTTCATAAAATCTATCAAACCTTTTTGTGGAATCAAGTGACAAACATCCAAACGTTTGGACTTTCTCATTAAAACTTTACTAGGAAACTGGTTCTAATGTAAATAATTTAGTATCACGCTCCAATTAACGTTGTATATTATATATAAAATATATAAACTCAATAAGTATGTTTAAATATAAAACTATATATTGTTTAGAAATAAAAAATGTGTAGAAAAAGGCGTGGTTTAAAATAATAGTTTTTACCCTTTCTAAGAACGATAAGAGTCGCAAACGGAAATAATATTTTTCTTATATGAGGAAGAAATTTCCTATTATATTCTATGTCACTGTTACTGCAAAATTATATAAGTAACGAGAGGTTAGGTTAGCTTTCATTCATCATTTTTTAATATTAGGTAAAGTGGACTTATAAATCAAGCAATATAACAGAACTAACTACTTTGCTATAATCCGCACGGGTTAAGTGAATGCATGCAAAGCCAATGTGTATGATGCAGGCAAAATCTACGCACCTTATACATGCAGGACCAGCCACCACATGCACCCTAAGGCGCAATTCACCAGCAACATTCCCGGAATCGAACCGCAAAACTTCGGCCAGTCTGGCCTACATATGTACCGTTGCAGTTCGATTCCGGGAACATATGGCTGCGTTTAGGAATAATAAACCACAAAATTCTAATTTTGCAAAACATTTGCTAGAAAGCGGTCATAAAGTGCCTAATGACCATTCATTTCATATTCTCCACACTTGTGATAAGGGACTCCGACTCAATACGTTAGAGCAACTTGAGATAATAAAAAATAACAATGGTCACTTAATTAACGAGCAAGTAAATGTATCTAATTCCGTTTTGCTACATGTATTCGGAGGGGAGGGTATTAGTGGGAATTGAACTATTTAACACTGCTTGTATGGGTAGCACGGCGCAGTACGATTTTTGTCGTGGAGCCTATCCTCCTGATGATGCTTCGGTTTCGGGGCGAAACGATCGTCGAGATTGTGGTGGTGGGTGTGTGTGCTGCTTTTGTGTGCGTTGTTGCTGGTGAATTGCGCCTTGGGGTGCATGTGGTGGCTGGTCCTGCATGTATAAGGTGCGTAGATTTTGCCTGCTTCATACACATTGGCTTTGCATGCATTCACTTAACCCGTGCGGATTATAGCAAAGTAGTTAGTTCTGTTATATTGCTTGTAATATGGAATTCCGCAAAGTAACGCCTGCTTCTATAAAGGACTTATAAATATTCTAACATTAAATCGTAATAATATCCTATGTAATATTACTGCATTGGCTATTCCAACGTCATGAATATATTATCATAATATCATAGTTCTAACACATACGTTCCAGTCAGTTCTGCATGGCTGCGATAAATTGGAATACGAATGGTTTATCGCTAGGATTTAACGCATCCACTATATAATTAAAACGATATTTTATGAATATGTACTAGATATACATATAACAGTACGTAGATTTAGGACTGCATGAGAACAGTTAGGTTTCCATTTGATTTTTTAATTGAATGCAAAACAATTGAAAACTGTAGGTATCTATGACATACATGGGTTCTACAATCATAAATAATCCTTTAGACTGAAGCGGAAAAAGATGATTTTGGAAAATCACTTAATAAGTCCAACAGTAGAGGTCCTTTGGTTGAAGATATTGATAGAGAGAGAGAGAAAGAGAGAGAGAGCTTGCAACTTTTCATATTAAAACAAGAACCGTATAAAAAGATTGACAATTGTATATCTACAACAATAGATACTCTCATAACAACACAAGGCACTACGAAGTGCGATACACAGAGCGATGAAATATTAACATCACTTACTATTTAGAAATTGGAACGTCAGGTAGTCCACTTTCAGATATGAAATGCCTATCAAACAAAACACGGCGATTGTTGGATTATGTCCTCAAACCGTTATAGTTATTTAACGAGAGTTTTGTAATGAGATACGATTGTCTAGAAACGGTCACTCCATGGAAAAAGTGCGTAATTTAATTTGTTAATTATCTTAATATTTATGAAAACACACAAAATCAGAAATATTACTTGGAAGAATAGATATTTACTCTTATATATACAAATGGATGTTTGTGTGTATGTTCTTCATATACACCGAAACCACAAATTTCAAAGAAATTTTCAAATAATCTTTAGATTGAAACAGCGGATAAATTTGGCAGCGATCGGAGCAAATTTTTTTTAACTGTTGAGTTCGGTTTCTAAGGAAATTTGAAACCACAATGAGCCACAACAACACGCAGCCAGAGAGCTAGTTTAAAATAATATAACGTTGATATTGAATTAAACTATAAAATGTACTAGTAATTGGAGTTACTTTAAAAGAAATATTTTATTCACACTGTATATAAAGTCACCATAGTCATATAAGTTTTAAGTAGCCTACAGTTTTGATATGTTACGACATGTATTTGATATCTTACTGTGTATACCGAACCTATAGCAACGACATTTCGTACTGACTAGGTAAAGCTAAAAAATCATTCACTATCTTTAAGTTACATCGAGATTTCACTCATCACTTATATAGGTGAAATTCTATGTTTTATTAAATTGAATCTACTCCGAAGAAACATTAATAAATCATTTCCCAATCGTGAACGCCAAACGTTCATATTAAAAGCAAATTTATCTTCGGCTGGTTCTTGAATATTGGAGTTAATATCCAATATTGGAATTTCTATTGATATAGAAGAACGTTCGGAGTCCATTTTGATAATAAAGCAACAAATAGTTAATAGACCGTTATTGTTTTATTTAAGCGTATATTAGGTAAAATGTCAAGTTTTGTTGATAAAAATATGAACTAATACAAAATACTAAACTTAAATACTAAAATTAATCAAAGGTAATTTTAAATTATATCAGCAAATGAGATTTTTTCTAAATATACAAATTTTTAGAATATGTAAATCAATTCAACAAACCAAAGTGCGGTTCAAGTTTTTCATCACATTACTTGATTGTTATTCATAGTGTAGTACTTTATTTTAAAACTCAGTTCTCAATAATTTCACGAAATAATTAATGAATAATTGATAGATCAGTATGAGAATAAACAAAAATAGTATAAACATTATATATATATTTAGTGAAAAGTATTAGAAAACAAAATGTTGATTAAGTTAAAAGAACTTGCGTTTGATTAGCAGTCTAACATATCTTACTTGCAGAAAATAAGACATGATGTTGAATATTTTTGAAATTACATTAAAATGTGTGTATAGGGGGAGGGGTTAAAGAGGTAAACTCATTCAAATTCAAATTTCCGACCCAAATACAAATGGCTTATAACTGAGCTTGCTCGCTACTAACTCGCACTCTAAGCCGTTAAAAATCTCGTTTAAAGATAAAAATAAAACTATTCAATAGTGAAACTCCAAATCAAAAGTCGAACGTGACTAAATTTCGCCCTATGAAAATCATGAAAAGTCTCGCTCACTCTATCAAAGTTGTGCAAATAACGTGGCAAGAATCGGAAAAACATTTAGGATGAGCTTAGAGGTTTTATGCCAAATATAGTCGAACTTTAACAGAAAATTGTTTGCATCCCATAGCAGTATCAATCTCTCCTTTATACTTCCTAGGTTCATAATTATAACTACTTATGGGACGTAGTCGTTGGAGCCGTACTTTGTTATTGGAACGGGTTCGATTTACATATAAGTTGTAATTCATGATAAGACTATCTTTGTATAAAATTATTTTGCTATGTATCACAGATAAAAGTTAAACAATTTTAAATACAACTCATTTATCAATCAATCACATAGGTTTTGATATGAAATTGATAAGTTATAACTTAAAGTTACGCATCATATCTTTAAAGTAAAAGTAACGACCTATTACTATCCCAAAAAGCTGTCTGTCTGTATGTAATCGATTTTATCAAAATCTACTGAAAGGATTTTTGTACGGTTTTCACCAAAAGAAGTGCAATACTTCCAAATGGTTTAGTATATAGTAAATATCGGTATTATGTAAATTGTATTGAAGAGATCGCGCAGTTGTTAAAAATCTTACTTGCTGGGAGCTTTAGTCGCGAGCGCTGCGTAAACCAGCAGAGATACGCTAAAGTAATGTACACGCAATAGCATGTCTCTATCTCTTATGGTTAATTCACAATAACTACTTTTATGTTTAAAATTCGAATTCTAGAAAAAAATTGTGACATGCTGATTTCCACGCGGACGAAGGCGCTGGCATATCTAGTTCTTGTTAAACGAGTAAAAATATGTAAACAAAAACTAAATAAGAAAAAATATGAGCCATAATAGCTAACAAAGGCGATATGTGACGCTTACCGGGAGTCACGGGTTCAAGCCGAAAGGGACACCAAGTTTTCTATTAAATTTTTTGTGCCTAAAATAACAATATTTCACGCACTTTTCTACGTAGAAATACATCGTGGGGAACCTTTCATATCTTAAGAAAATACCTAGATGCTGCTGCTGTTTAATTATTTATTAGAAAAACTTCATCATGATTTTTTGGCAGATTGTAGTTTATGATTGTATACAATTACATCTACGCATAATAAAAGAATTTTATTTGAAAAGAACAACCACCGAGTTTCTTGCTGGCTCTTCTCGGTAGAAAGCTTTCCGAAACAGCAGTAGAGTTTGACAATCCAAAAGCACTTGTTTACAAGTTAACTTGAATAATGAATATTTTGAATTTGAATTTGAAATATAAAACAAAGTCTCTAAACACTGTCTGTTTGTCTGTATGTGATATATTTCCTCTGAATTTACTGAACGGATTTTTGCACGTTTTTTATTAGAAGATAGTGCAATTCTTAAGGAAGTATAGGTTTATAGTACATTACGGTTGAATTCCTGCGGGATGGGGATTTATGAAGGAAATACTTTTTGACACACTGATGTCCACGCAAGCGAAACCGTGAGCACAGCTAGTGATATTTATGGATATAAATCTGACATTAATTAAATTAAACTTTCTTTTTCTTTTATATAAATTTTGTCTGCATGTCGCACTGTTGACGCAGCGACAAGCGCCTTTTATTAGCACTTAGAGTGGCGTCGACATCTTCGATTTTATTTTTCTTTCTCTCGCCTGTCAAAAAGTTTTCTTTTGATTGAAGAAGAAGAAATTGAATTTGACTGAATTTGGCTAATTGAAGATCGAAAGCCCCCGTAAATAAATACGTATTCATTAATTCAATAATAATTCAACATTTGCACCCAGCAAAGCAGAATATGCTATGTTAGGCACATAATATTTTAAGACCTTTGGTTGTAACAGCACGTTAAGATTAATGGGAGAGGAGCAGAAAAAAAAATATTTAAAGCTTTCCTTGCGTGCGCTAAGTAAACGGTGAAAGTTATTCAAAAACCATGTACTACAAAAATTTTCCCATCTAAAAGTTCTACGTAAAAGTCCGCGACAGCAAATGTCTGTCTTTTAAGGTTAAACCACTTTAACCATAGTTAATATAAGTATTACGGTTTACTCAAATAATAAGACTGCAGTCCACGCGACCGAAGTTGCGATTAAAAGCCAGCTAAAAATAAAAGTAAATTGAATTTATACAAAGTCTCTTTACAGTGATGGTGTTTGACGATGGAAGTGCGCGGTGGGCGCTCCAGACGGTACTAGCTTGCTTGCTAATAAGTTCGCTCACCCCAGAGCGTCTTGAGCCGTGCGCAAGCAGTCCGCTTTGCTCTTGCCGCGCCGCCCATATGTCATGCACGGCCGTGCCGCTACATCGATTTCCAGGTACACTAAAAACTTAAAAAATATCATCATCATCCTCCTGCCCTTATCTCACTCTAAGTGAGGTCGGCCCAACGTGTTTTCCCCATGTTGTGATGGAATTTGACTAGGTATTTTACGCCCGGCCGCCTGCCTGACGTCAACTTACCTTAGTTGCCTTTTACGGCACCTAAGAAATTAAGGTAGTTTATTCTACGCAGCCGGATACCACACGGCACTTACCTTAGTCGTCTCTTACGATACCTCAGTAAGAAATGAGGGTGGTCTATTCTATTTTGCCGGAAAGCAAACGGCTATAAAAACTTTAAAATATGCAATTTTTAAATTTAAACTATCGTCAGTAGTGTTTATAGTTAATGTGTAGATACTGGCTATACTCACGTCTTATTTTATAGGGTTAAGCCCACTAGTTCTGAGCCCATCCGGGGCACTTATTTGTGAGCTCTTTACACGACTTTATCGCGGCGGGAACTGAGGTGAATGTGTAAAGAGCTCTTGACTAAAACTTACTTAACCAAATAAAATAAGACGTGAGTATAGCCGCACGCATTAACTTTAAAAATATGCCTTAATAAGGACTTAAATTAAATGTAAGGAATTTACTTATACGCAAATTTTAGTATACAATTGAGGAATATAGAATTGGTTCCTTGCAGCCTGATTGCATAATGCAGCCTAATGAATCCATTAATAAATTAATTAATATATTAATTATTTTTTGATAAATATTGATAGATATATATAGATAGAATGATATGTCCATTAAAATAAACACCAGAATATTTTTTTATGGGACAATTACACGGCTGACGGTACCTAAACTAAGTAATTTAATACTTGTGTTATAGGTAACAGACAACTGGTAAATACATATATATAAATACATAATTTTAAATACAAATATACACGCAGGCTCGAGCTGTTAGTCTTGGGCGTGATACGAACCCGCGAGCCATCAAGCTTAAAGCAGGGTCATTGTCCACTGCGCCAATGGGCAAGTCTATAGTTAATATCTGCCAGTTTATATTTCAGAATGGCCACAAATGGAACTGCAGCATCTGGATATAAGTATGTCCAATCTTGAATTAATATCAGAAAGTTCTTTGGACGGGCTCGGACTGCAGACTCTAGTTTTAGTTGCAAACAGGTTACATTACATCGAATCTTATGCATTTAGGTGAGTATTGTTTTTCAGTATTTGAAATCGACTTAATACTATAATAACTTTACTTGTTTGTTCCAGTTCCATGGCTAATACACTAGCCTCTTTAGATCTTGGTTACAACGAATTCACGGAAATACCTGAACAAGGGCTAAAAGATCTTAAAGTATTAAATTGGTTAAATTTACAAAAGTAAGTCATTTAATTTTAATATCATTCCAACTTAATGAAATACCCAATATAGAAGTATTAATCTAACGAAGATTTTTATTTGCAGTAATTACTTAGCGGAAATCAGCCCTGACACCAGATGGCATCACCTCGAAAATACATTGACAAGTGTTTCTTTGAGCAATAATCAATTAACGGAATTGAAATCTGAAACATTTACATCTTTGAATCATCTACTGCAACTTGATTTGGAAGGAAACTATCTTCGGAGTATCAGTCCTAATTCCTTTCCAAATTCTTTAACAATTCTTAAATTATCAAATAATTTCTTACATGAACTTTCATGTGACCTCCTACTTAATCTTCCTAGATTACAAATGTTACATGCGCGACACAATTGGATTACATTTGACATCAATTCGACTAATTTTAACAATAAGACAAAGAAATTAGAAAAGTTAGATTTGAGTAATAACAATATTAACGACTCTTCAGAAATATTAATATTTCGGGAAATACAGATTAGGCAAATTATTTTAGATCTTAATGAATTGACAGTAGTTCCTCGAATTCTTTTTACAAATAATCGAATAGAAAGATTATCAATATCTTACAATAAACTAAGATCTATATATCGCGATGTATTTATATCGCTCAAGAATACGCTCGAACATTTAGAAGTAGAACACAACAAATTATCTCATTTGCCGGACAGTTTGGCTCAAGTTGCGCGACTAAGGCATTTATCTTTAGCTTACAATCAATTGGAAGAGTCACCCTTACTCCCAAGTCGCATTCAGACGCTCTCACTGGCTGGAAACTTTTTAACTTCGATACCCTCTGCACTCCAAGCTCTTGAACCGGGCTCCATTCGTTATCTCGACTTAAGTTACAATAGGATATCTAATTTAGTACCGAATGAATTTAAAGATTGGTCCACTTCACTTGGAACTCTCAATTTAAAAGGCAATAGAATAGCACATATTTATAAAAATGTTTTTCCCTCAAGCATGTCGTTAAAAGAAATTAACTTCAGTTTTAACGATTTATATTATATCCATCCACAGTCATTTACTAATTTAACTGGATCATTACAACTTTTGGAATTATCGGCTACTATTTTTAGTGGTTTTTTTCCATTTGAAATAGACGATGCTTTAGAAAACTTAAGTTGGTTAACGTTTGACAACAACGATTTTCATATTATGAAATTATCAGAAATTTCATTGTTTCCTAATTTAAAATATTTAAACTTAGATTATAATAGAATTGTTGAAATTTATGTTGAAGAAGATGTCAATAATATTTCTTTGGCACTTAGTAACGTCCGAATATCATATAACTTTCTGAGCTTAATTCCGACTAAAACCTTTTCACGTTTGTGCGAGTTAAGAAACTTAGATTTATCTTATAACCGTATCAATAACTTGACTAGAAATAGCTTCACAAACTTGTCCAACTTGAGATATTTATCTCTTGCGGGTAACGTAATCGATTCTATAGAAGTAGAAACATTTGTTAATTTACCTAAACTGGAGATATTGGAACTCCAAGGAAACAACTTAACATATTTATCACTATACTCTTTGAGTAATGTTTCTAGTCCTTATGTAACATTTACTCTTAATGTAAGTAGAAATAATATTAAAGTTATTGAAGGGGACAGTGCAGTAACCATAAATATATTTGATGGCTCGTATAACGATTTTCATGAAGTGCCAAATAGTTTATGTCTCGCTTCGGGATTTGCGTTAAGACAAATCATATTGTCTCATAATAAAATAACACATATTTCTAATGAGGCTTTTGGTCAATCCCTGCACTTAGAAATATTAGATTTACATAAAAATAGTATAAGTGTCATTAAGCGAAAATCATTTTCCGACCTTCTTTCGTTGCAAATATTAGATATTTCATTTAACTCAATTTTTCAAATGTCTGTAGAACAATTTTATAATTTACGCAAACTAAGGTATTTAAAAATGGACCACAATAATTTAAGACTACTACCAAGAGATGTATTTAAAAATACAGTTATTGAACATCTAGATTTAAGTTTTAATGAAATATCATTATTTCCTGTTACAGCGCTTTCCCATATTGGGTTCACACTGCGATATCTCGACCTTTCCAATAATAGAATTGAGTATTTGGATAGCAATATATTTCGAAATACTCAGTTCTTATCATCTCTTAATGTAGGGAACAACTTGTTGACAGTTTTGTCCGATAACACGTTTTCAAGTCTTGGGGGCCTACGGACGCTGGATTTAAGCTTTAATTCTATTAAGACAAACTTTAAGGAGCTGTTCCATAACCTTCCTAACTTGAGACACTTAAACCTTGCAAATATAGGCGTAAAGTCTGTGCCTTATCTACCTTTAACAAATTTAACAAGTCTTAATTTAACTTCGAATTTCATTACCAGTTACAAAGAGACTGATATAAAGCGTTTAGTGAATCTTCGTCATTTAGATTTAAGCCATAATCGACTTACCTCTTTAGTGCCAAAAATGTGGATTCATCTACATAATTTAAATGTACTAGACCTTTCATATAATCCTATAGTAAGAATAACGCCAAATAGTTTTAAATCGTTGAATAATTTATCACACTTAAACTTAAATGGACTTAAAAATTTAGATATAATTGATCAAGACTCTTTCCGTCCCTTAACATCCTTACGGTCTTTACACGTTGAAACGTGGTCTACTATCAATCATTCCACTTTTCGGTTAGCGAATATCACGTCTTCTCTTTCTTCCTTATACAAACTGTTAGTACATTGGACAGATGAAGCTATGGACAATCAATTACATGGAATAATAGCAAAGAAAATTCGATATCTGGAAATAAGCGGAACCAATTTACAAAGGATATCCGATGAAGCATTTGAACCCTTCGCTAATAGCCAAGAGATATTCATCAAAATTAGTCATACGTCGGTATCTAAACTACCAGCGGCATTTATGAAACATCTCTCGCAAGTCCCTCAATTAGGCATTGACGTTAGCTACAATCAAATATCGAGACTTGATCCGGCGATCTTCTACCCTAATTTCACTAGCTGGAGTCACGTAGCAACGAAATTGCTTTCAGGTATGTAACTTTCGAAGTTAATATAATGCGGCACACAGGTGGAAAACTATTTTAATGTTTTTTTTGGCTAGCAAATCTAATATTTGACATTTATAAATAAAATAACACATTAAAATATATATTTATACAAATCAATAATTTAGACCAAAACTAACTTTTGTAGCTTTACTTTAATTGTAGCCTTGTAATATGACACTTACATATAATTTTTACATTACAGTCATACATAATAAAGAATTAATATCTGTATTCCCAGTGTAAAATCTACCGCGTGGATTATGTTTCATACATACTTTATGAACGTCTAACAACCTCCTACTTTGGCGCCATCTTTGTAATGAGTTTTAATTCTTAATAGCCTACCAAATTTTCTGCTGCGAAAATTGCGTTTGAATTATAGATCATGTGTTTCATTGTCATTATTTAGGTGGCTTAATCCTGACTGGGAATCCTCTGCGGTGTGAATGTGAGCTGGCTTGGCTTGGAGCGTGGTTAAGGCGGTGGCTGCAAGAGAACGAGGCAGGGGGAGAATTGAGAAGGGCCGTACGCAGTGCCACATGCAAAGACTTACTCGGAAGACGAATACAATTACTGCAACTTCGTGCAGACGAAGCAGAGTGCCACGCCAGCGCGCTCTCTAGTGATGCACAACCAAACTACACTAATATCCTATACATATTAACCATTACCACGTGGACTATTCTTCTTAGATGATAATTGATAAACAGTTTAATAGACTCTGGTCATAATAGTGATTTGTGAGGTGTAATCAACTGGAATTAATGTAGATATAATTGTTGCGGACAATGCAACATCATTAGGAAATTACTACGAAATTAGATGTAACATAATGGATTATGTAGGGTAATTTTTATACGTTGCGAATTTTCAAACTTGTATCTTGCATTGTATATAACAATGACCTTGTCTTTATAAAGCCAGTCTCGTATTAATTTGGACTCGTATTTCAATTCTCATTGTTTTAATATTCCAATCACTTCATGATATCTATGACCAAATTTTTTTTCTATTGATTCTGAAACATAAATATAAAAACTGCAGTAAGGTTTCATTCATACATACAAAATTGATGATTGAATTGTCTTTTACAATTTATAGACATACACGTTAATTTAAGAGTTGCGTAATACAAAAGTAATGAAAATATTATTTTGCAATAATCCGCGAAAATAACTAATTATTTTATTAGGGATTGTAGAAAAATAATATTTTCATTGCATTATGACATTCATCAGTTTCCTTTCATTGCATTATGCCTTAACATTATTGAATTTATGAATCAAAAACACAATAGCTATCAACTAAAATATGATTATTTAACAATAAGATAAACTCTTTATAAAAAAATATTTTTTGCGCAAGATATTTTAAAGTTGGTACTCTGTATCTGAATTATCAGCATAAATACTTTTTTTTTTCAATTTTGGAACAAGATAAGTGTATATTTAGTAGACTGTGATTTATAAAAATTTCTTTTGTCCATCATCAAGAAAAAAGAAAGAATCGTAAATATGAATGAGCCTTTATTTATACTACCGCCAACGAAGAGAATCGCTTTTTCAATTTTATTAACTCTTCGATTTAGATAAAAAATGTGGGGATTGAAAAATTCGATATTTCTCAAATATGTTTTCACAGGTATTGTTGTTTTAAATTTACTTTACGTAAAAATATACTTTTATGTATTGTTTGAATGAAACGAAAATATTACACATTTATTTATGAAACATAGTCAATTTGTACACTCTGTCAATAAATGTAAATATGTACATAATAAATATTTTATTATAACAATTTATTTTATTTCCATTCTGAGTACTAAGAAACATAAACATACCTTTACAACTGTTACGGAAAAATAAGCCTTAACCCCTGGGCTTATAACCCCATTGCTCTTCTTGAAGAGAAGAATTGGAGATTAGACCCACCAAGCTGGTTCAATATGGATTGCTAAGTTAAATGCCGGAAATTCCCCAGAGATATATGTACATGTTCCTTTACGATATCTTTTTGTAAAATGACGATACATTATACATATTAGTAATGCAAACATTTTTAGCTCTCAACCTCAAGGTCGAGGTCACGTTATATCACCGATCAGCCATCACGAATATATAATCAAACATTATATTTTTATTTATTTATTTATACATAATAATATTGACTAGCCCGTTGGCGCAGTGGGTAGTGACTCTGCCTTCAGCTTCGCGGGTTGCGCGTTCTATTCCCGCCGAGGGCCAACATTTTCTATTAACAATTTGTTGGTTCTCCGAGCCTGGGTGTATATTTGTATATAAGTATGTATTTAAAATTATATATGTAGTATATCTACCAGTTGTCCGTCACCCATAACACAAGTATTAAGTTACTTACTTTGGGGTCAGACAACCGTGTGTGTAAGTTTCCCATATATTTATTTATTTTAAAATATAAAAAAGAAAGAAACAAATAGCAGAAATACAAAGGTAGACTTAACCCTAAAAGGTATCTCTTCCATTCAACCGTCAGTAACAAAAGAAAGAAAAAGGCATGAAGTGAAATATGGATAATAAGAAAAATAACGAAACATCTATCTATCTATCTATTTATCTATCTATCTATCTATCTATCCAAATCCAGGATTTCATTCACGTTAACTCAAATGTTAAAGTATCTTCAATTTTTTTTCCTGTCATGTTATCATAAACATGCATTGTCATCGGGACTGCATCACTATGTAAAGTTTCAGCTCAATCAGACCCAGAAAGTGTGACAAATCTAACTTGCATGATTCCACCTTAACATAAACACATTGCAAGATGAACAAAAGCTTTTAATAATAATTATAAATTACCAAAAATAAATAATATAGCACTGAAACTTTTCTTACTGGTTCTCGATTTACACAGAGATATCTTTCCACTGAATTCATCCTCCTGCCCTTATCCCACTCTAAGTGGGGTCGGCACAACATGTTACAAACATGTTGTCACTTGATTTGGCTATGTATTTTACGACCGGCCGCCTGCCTGACGTCAACTTACCTTAATCGCTTTTTACGACACCTCGGTAAGAAAATGAGGGTGGTCTATTCTTCTCAGCCGAATACCACGCGGCATATCTTTCCACTGAATTACCAATTATAATTAAAAAGATCAGTAATCATTTTCCAACTGACGGCAATTAACTAGTCATATACATTAATCATTTATAGTTCATAGAAGGTACGCTTCGCCGTGCAAGCATACTCAACCCTATTCCGCAGCTAGTAACCTAATTAATATTGTGAGATAGCGTAATATCTAGAATAATTTCACCCAGATAAAAAATAGGTACGAACGTATTTTCATTAAAATACAATTACTTGAATAACCGAAAACTATTAAGTTTATGTAAAAGACTATCTATACTTAGCATAAAACAAAGTCCCAAAAAGCTGTCTGTCTGTATGTAATCGATTTTATCAAAATCTACCGAACGGATTTTCATACGGTTTTCACCAAAACATAGTGCAATACTTCCGGATGGTTTAGGTAAATAGTACATATCAGTATTATGAAAATTGTGTCGAATCGAGCAGTTGTTAAAAGTTACGCTAAAGTAATGTAGTAGAAAATTGTAGATCTATAAAAATACTACAAAAAAGTCCGCGATAGCATGTTCCTATCTCTTACGGTTAACTCACAATAACCCTTATATTCAAAATTTTAATTCTGGATAAATCTTGTGACACACTGATTTCCACGCGAGCGAAGCCACTGGCATAGCTAGTATAGGTATAAATATTTAGCGGCAGGAAAAAGAGGAGCAGTGACAGGCGGAGAAGCACGGTGCGGCGCGGAGAGGAGAGCGCCATGTGACGTAGTCGTGATATGTTCGCGGATTTGAAAAGTTGTTGGAAAAAGAATCAATGGGTTGACTTTTGAGATAATTGCTTCTTATTTGTTGAATAGATAGAAAGGGAAAATATAATCGTTATAAATATTTGTTCACGTACTGCGTGCTACTTGCAGTTGGCCACCGTAATTAGGATAGGCAGACTTTTACGCGGTGATATTCTTCGCTTAGTGATCGCGTTCACACTGCTCCGGCCGAAGGATAAAATATCCACTAATATTTGCGGAATCACACAATATATTGTTTTGTGATATTGTTATATATTATGCACTTCAAAAATTAATAGTCAATAGTCACTTCATTTGCAAGCGCGGTCCATCTTAGGCGGAATCTTTCGCTTTCCATCAGGCGAGATAGCAGCCACGCGTTAGCCTTATCAAATAAAAAACTCACTAATTAAGTAATACCTATGTTGTATATAAAATTCTCGTGTCACATTGTTATTAACCATACTCCTCCGAAACGGCTTGAACGATTTTTATAAAATGTTATATGCATATTGAGTAGATCTGAGAATCGGGTGCTATCTATTTTACCTTTGGTTAGTCACAACATGTTTAAGGTGAAGAAAAACCCGATTATCCTCGGTAAAAAAAATTTACAGAACAATACTTAATAAGTAATGTATTAGAAAAAATTTTGGTTCCTCTGAATATTTTATTTCGTATCAGTAGTGGCCTTATTATTGTTATTATTATTATTGTTCAGGAAGCATTTCATGATTAAAATTTCGTATATTTTTATTTGTTTTGAAGTTGTATTTCTGTCTGCTCAATACGTAATAGAGACCATAGAATACCCAAAGAACGTATAAAGTAATAGCGAATAATTTTACCATGGCTGAAAATTACCAGCCCACCGTTGAAATATCAACCATAACAATACCTTACCCTCTTCCACGGGTAGTAAACTTATTGTACTATTGAGGCTTAATAATATAATGGTAGAAAATACTGAATTAAGCAATATAACTTAATTATATTACGACATTAGGGGTTTATAGGACTATTTCGTAGTTCGTTAATTCGTATATGGCGTTTACTAATCAAATTAAAAACCGTAACGGCAAAGGGTGGGTATTAATAAAATAGCCCGTGTCGTGAAAGTAAGTATGATTATTTTATAAGCGACAACACCTTTTATGCCGAATGGCAGTAATGGGCACTAAAATACATTAGATTTAACGAATTTTGTTACTAAATTTTGATAATCAAAACAAAATAAAATATACTAATAATTATATTTTCGATTATACTTAATACTACTTCTTTATGTTATATATAAACAAACTATAATAGGATTGATAGGTTACACATGTCCCAAGTATGTCAAGATCTATGATAGATTCTTCACGATGTCTTTTCACGATCAGAAAGAATGTGATAAATTTATCCGTCTCTATAAAAATAGTAATATAAAAAATGAAACAACATTAGGATTAACTATACATAGAGATTTAATCATTGTGATTTATGTCTATATACATACTAACTATCATGACGACTACATTTTAGAAACATTTAATAAATTTTTGGACTCATATGTCGGAGATGATAAAGTTATTTGACTCATTTTGTGTCAACAGCTTGTGTTTTGATTATTTCTGTTTCCGTAAGTACTGTATTTAACTAAAGGTTCATATCCGCTCGTGAGAACCTGCTTTGTGCCAATTGTCGACAGATAAGTCGTAGTCTAGATTTGGACACGGCAAGTAGTGCCCTGAACTGTCTCTGCGCTGTCAGGTACAGAGTTTATTTATAATGTGTTCGTAGATTGTTATTATGCCGTACCTACCTTAATTTGTTATTTTAAACTCGCAGTTCATGTGAGAAATAAATTGGTAATAAATTGATAAAACAGTGTTACTAATGTGTTTGTGTTATTCCTTATTTCCGTGCGCCCACACATATACACATAGAAAACGGCGTTTTATTATTACTAGGATTTAAAATTTGATTGAGACAACGCACAGCACACGCTCCTAGTGTTCTGAATGTTATGTAGATCGGCGTGTCTTCTTAAGTAGTATTGGAACAGACCTCTCTCTACAAGCAGTACTCTGCCATGTTCAGCAAAAGTCATGGTCTCCTTCAGTAAGATCATCATAGACAGAAAGGAGACTGCCAAACATAATTGAGAAAGAGCTTCATCTGGCAGGTGGAGACTAAGAGGCCCTGTGTAATAATCAATAATGGTCCCGACTAATGGGACCTCTGGGATCGCGAACGGTCATAGTGGGGGCTGTGGCCGTACCGTTTGTCCTCGTAAATTTAAAGATAGGAGTCAAACATAACCGGATCTCACCCCTATGAGCTTCGGTATCATTAAGAAGATTTCACCCTCCTAAAAAGAGGAGATTAAATTTTTGTATACTTAAAGTAAATTTATTTTCACGCCATCCTACATTTTAATGAAGGAAATATAAAATCTGGTATAGGCTCGATGTATAGTAATAAAGCTCGACCGATACGTTGAAATTACATTTCAAGTATATAACCCGGATCAATTAAAAAGACACCGCTTAAGACAAGCGGTATTACTTTAAAAAAACAAAGGTATTACTTGTCTTTTTTTATATATGGGACATTTACACACACGGTCGTCCGTCCTCAAAGTAAGTAACTTAATACTTGTGTTATGGGTGACGGACAGCTGGTAAATATACTACATATATAACTTTAAATAGATACTTAAATACCAATACACAGCTAGGCTGGAAGAACCAACAATTTGTTTATAGAAAATGTTGGCCCTCGGCGGGAATCGAACCCGCGACCCGCGGAGCAGGTCAGTACCCACAGCGCCAACGGGCCAGTCAAATTCTCTGAATATTGGCATAGAATACGTCAGCACCCGTCATTTATTCGCATGACCTGTATATTTTTATGAAAACTGATAGGAAACGGGGCTCCATAAATGTTGATATGGACTTCGGTATCGTAAAATTTACGACTAGGTGCAATAAACTTAATTTTATTTAGGCGATTTAAAATTTTTATTGAATGCTCTTAGCATAAATTATAATAATATTTATAAAAGGATAAAGGATATAAAGGGAAATTTATAGAGGGGTTTGGGTATAAACATTTACGTAGAATGACAATCATACTATTTTACTTAAATTTTCCTTTTAATGTTATTTACTACATATATATGAGTAATTAAGTTACTGTGGTGCATTCAGCAGGCCTACCATGAACTCTTATTGCGACTCAATTGACGATGTAAACGAAATTATTTGCTTTTTCTTACCATGACGTCTTGCAGACGCACACTTTAAGTCGTTACCGGAATGAGCGTTCGGAATTCGTCCTAAGAACATGTGAGTAAAAGAGACTGAGTTATCTATAGTTCATATAACGTGCAATTGACACTTCATGGTTCGAAAAGAAAGCGGTTCGCGATCGTCGTTTACGTCTTCAATTGAGTCGCAATAAGAATTCATGGTAGGCCTGCAGTTCTTGAATCCACACAAATAAACAGTCAGGCTTCGAGTAAAACAAACATTTACAAAGCTTAGCGAATTGCTACCGTATTTCCCTTACCGAGAATGTCTCTGCGGCATCAAGATAGTACTGAATTAAGAGCTCTTAAGATCTTAGTGGTTTGCTTTGGCTGAGGTGAAGTCAATTAGACATTGAGAGAACGGTTATCTCAGGAAACCGTTGCAACAAAATAGCATCTACAACGCCAATTTTATTAGCTAATGTATTCATTTTTCCATGTTTTACTCTTCTATTTCTTTCACGTCTATACAATGAGATGATGTTTATTATGTGATGCTTTATAAATGACTATATGATAATATAATAGCTTGACTGGCCCGTTGGCGCTGTGGGTAGTGACCCTGCCTTCAGCTCCGCGGGTTGCGGGTTCGATTCCCGCCGAGGGCCAACATTTTCTATAAACAAATTGTTGGTTCTTCGAGCCTGGGTGTGTATATGTATTTAAGTATGTATTTAAACGTATATATGTAGTATATCTACTAGTTGTCCGTCACCCATAACACAAGTATTAAGTTACTTACCTTGGGGACGGATGACCGTGTGTGTAAATATCCCATATATTTATTTATTTATTATTTATTTACAAAAAAGAGCCATACGTGGCATTTAAGTCCACGTGATTCCCTGCGAGAGAAGTTTAAGGAAATAGTTATTCTTACTTTGGCTTCACAGTATATTTTTAGCAATCTAATAGGTTGCGCATAAGAATATACATAATTATAAAAAGCTTGGCGATGTATATAATAGACAAAGTAGGAACCGACATAAGCGTTCCTGCCTTGCGCCTTGCAAAAGTAAATAAGTTGTTTGTCTGTTTTGGAAAAGAAGCTGAAATAGCCGTGTGGTATCCGGCAGAATAGAATAGACCACCCTCCTTTTTTACCGAGGTGTCGTAAGAGGCGACTAATGTAAATGCCGTGTGGTATGCGGCTGCATAGAAAAGATCACCCTCATTTCTTACCGAGGTGTCGTAAAAGGCGACTAAGGTAAGTTGACGTCAGGCAGGCGGCCGGTCGTAAAATACGTAGCCAAATCATATGACAGCATGTTTGCAACATATTGTGCCGACCCCATTTAGAGTGGGATAAGGGCAGGAGGATGATGATGATATAAGCAGCTGAAAGCAACAAGCTCTAAACAGATGAAACAAATTTTATTCGAAAGACGTGTCTGTCAGGATCTTGTTTTAATTATGTTTGATAGAAATAAAAGCAGTCATCTCCAATCTATTTAGATTTCAATAGAACTAGTGACAGGATGCCATAAAATATTGCTAGTTATTCCTTAATTTTGTTAAATTTGTTTATTTTTTATATCATGGAAAAGTAATGAAAATATAATTTTGCTATAATCCGTGATAAAAGAAAACATATGTCATGTAAAATATAAATATGAACCTGAGACATGCAGAATTCGTAAAAACTCATGCACTACCAATTACACAAAATACACAAGCGCTGCACACATTCACTACCACAGTCTCAATAATTGTTTCGCACCGTAACTAAATCATCATCAGGAGAGAGACTCCACGAAAAAATCTCAACTTTTTTTGCGATTCTATGAATAGTTTACGCATTACATACATTTTATTTTATCGCGGATTACAGCAAAATAAAATTCATTACTTTTATATAATGGACCTTTACAAAATAACTCCTAATTCTATAAATTAGTATATCATTAGTTCAATATGTGTCATGATTGTGTTGAATTCATAACTTAATTTATTAGAAAAAAATATATATATATACTTGGTCTGTGTAGACGCCGCTGAAGTGTTGGCTTAGGACGACCCGGAAACGTTGTCAAACAGTAGCCTGTCCTAACAGAAAGCTAATATTTGCATAAATATTACCGTCGTTTTGAAATGAGCGAGCCTTTTATACAAGACTTACTTTATCAAATTCCTTTTTTTAATATTTGAATGCAGAGAAAATATGTAATATCGAAAGACATTGGTATGTATAAATACATTGATATGTCGTACGATATATAATCAATACGCAACTATCGTTAATATAATGTCGTTTGGTATTCGGATGAGTAGAATAGACCACCCTCATTTCTTACCTAGGTGTCGTCAAAGGCGATTAAGGTAAGTCGACCCGCCGTGTGGTATCCGGCTGAGTAGAATAGACCACCCTCATTTCTTACCTAGGTGTCGTCAAAGGCGATTAAGGTAAGTCGACCCGCCGTGTGGTATCCGGCTGAGTAGAATAGACCGCTCTCTTTTCTTACCGAGGTCTCGCAAATGCGACTAAGGTAAGGTGACCCACCGTGTGGTATCCGGTTGAGCAGAACAGACCACCCTCTTTCTTACCGAGGTGTCGTAAAGGCGACTAAGGTAAGTTGACCCACCGTGTGGTATCCGGTTGAGCAGAATAGACCACCCTCTTTCTTACCGAGGTGTCGTCAAATACGATTTAGGTAAGTTGACGTGAGGTAGGCCGGTCGTAAAAAAGCTATGATAAGCATGACCTGATGCTGCTGTCAGGAGTGTCTCCAGACGAGGAAACTACTCAACGGTTAACATTAGCGACATGAAATTTTGTTCAAAGCTTTTTAACTTTACTTGTTATTTATAGAAATATAAATTAAAATAAGAATTTTGTAGTTATATCTGATATTATACGATCTTAATATTAAAAAATCATAAAATTTAATAAGCGTTTCAACAAGTCTAAACCACAAAGTTTTAACCCTATAAATTGAGTTAAAGTAGCACTTAAAGTTTATTAGATTTCATGATTCTCAGTAATAAGTTAATATTTTTGAGAAAGCCTACTCTTCTAAGCGAATCTAGTTAAAGTTTGTTTAAGATGTTTATGACTATACTAAATATGGGTTATTACAAGTTAATAAAGACAACTACTTGTTATTAGTGACGTTATATGGATATGTTCACTGACAAATAAAATCTCAATCAATAATACGTTTCCAACACCAGTTTGCTACACGCGTTTGGTGGCAAAATCAATGATGGGGGTTGATTTTTTGCTATATTATAATGTTAAATTGCTTGATGCGTCGCTTTTCGATTTTGTCGTGGAGCATACCTCTTGATGACGTTTCAGTTACGGCGTGAAACGATCGTTGAGTTTGTCGTAGTGTTTGTGTAGAGTATTGGTTTGTGGTGGTGTTTTGTGATACGTGCGGTAACTAATCACGCATATATAAGGTACGAGAAGGCGGATTATAGCAAAAAATAGTAATAGTATAATAGTTCTATCATTGCTTTCGTAATATACGGTAAAAATCTTGATAATTTTCATCAGCATAAAAAATCTAGACTTTGTAAGATGTGCCTCTAAAATAGATGAAAATGGCGTATAACTAATGACGTTATAATTAATTAAAATTAAAACTTACTGTCCTAGACTTTATTTTCGTTATGTAAAAAAATTGTTTCGAAATAAAAACAAAAAATAAGTAAGCAATCTAATGATATCATTTATATAATAACCGTAATTTTCTGCTGCGGTGAAAACTCGATGGCGCAGAAACGAAGCAAAATGAAATGAACTTTAGTTTTCTTATATTTTCTTTTTACTATTAAGTAACTTTTGTGTATAGCTTAAATGAGTTCAAAGATTAACCTTTTTTTTGTTATCACTTGGTATGAGCTTATAGATAAAAATACATTTTTACATGCTCCGGTGAGCGGAGCATGTAAATTATTAATAATTCCTGGTTGTGGTTTTGCAACAATTACGTAGCTAAAAATAAAGTAAAATAAAAAATAAAATAGTTTAACAATTGTATCAATAGCAATAACCTTGCTTTTGAACGCAAATATAAATCCAGCGTACATATTTGAATAGACAACTAAAAAGAAATAATATGGAATGTATTGCAATGGAGCAATCTAACTGTAACAATGACCATAAGGTTGTGTTCCATATAAATTGTGTAATAAAGAGAAAAGAAACAACATACATTGTAAACGATTTGTCATTAGTGTTGCTGTGGCTCAGCTGGTTTCGAATACCTCTCAAAGCAGAACTCAACAGTTAAGAAAATGCTCCGATCGCCACCAAACTTTACAGGATCGTCCGCTTGGTCATTCTAAAGATTTTCTGAAAATTTTATTAAAATCGGTTCAGCCTTTTCCAAGTCTATAAAGGCCATACAAACAAACAAGTAATAACATTATTTTTTATATATAAGTGGATGTCCACCACATCGCACACTAGCTGCAGCAACCCTTTTATGATGGATTATTCTGTTAATATTTACCGTTTTATATACTCCGTGAGAAGATGCCAAATGACATAATATGAAAGTAAAGAAAATAAACTTGGCCGTTTCATAATGATGTTTTAACGACCTCCTGGGTATGGTGCGAGTCACTGACTCGTAAACAAGAGACGAAAGATCAGGGTTTATGATATAACGACACTCAAAGTATTATCGTTGTTAAAATATGTGTGTAATATTATTTACATTATATTACCTCCTGTTCTGTGCTAGCACAACGGTAAGACTGTACAACTCTTACAAGGTGTCACGTGTTCAAACCCCAGGAAGGCACCTATGAGATTTTCTATTAAAACTTATGTGACTAATTGATAATTGCAATTAATCACACGCTTTTCGGTGAAGCGAAACATGGCAAGGAAACCTGCATATCTCTAGAGAATTCTAGGGATATGTGTAACCTACCAAGCAATATAAGACCAGCGTGGCAGGTCTTAGCTCCAAAAACGGAGAGAGGAGCCATATGCCCAGCTGTGGGATAGTAACAGGCCGTTACTTACTTACCTCACATTATTATATTTAAACAAACTTATGGTAATTATCTATTTATGTATTTTATGATGTAAAAGATAGGGTTATAATATACAATATTAATATATATTTGTATTATATTAATAGTATGTAGTAATCCTATTACTCATTATGCAATTTTTTATTATTATAAAATTTATTTTATTCTGTCGTCTTTTTACTCACACTCAAACACCAACTTCGTTATGTTGATGTCCTTAGGCATATAGATTGCTTATTAGAGATCACTTACAGTGATAAGGACGCCCTTACACATTTTATTTAAATTATTTGTTTCTTTTCTATGTAATTTTGTGTGTAATAAAGAGTTTCTTGTCTTATCTCTCTTGTTTTTCTGATAAAACGTATTGACAGCTTAACGATATGCGCACATAGAGTTATTACTTAAAATGTGTAAGTGAATCTTAAAATCTGCAAGTGAGTGTCACCATAAATAATGAGGTGCACTATCAACTCGTATACTTCATCTTTGTCTAATCACACGTAAAAAAGGCTTCATTTGCTTTCTCTTTATTATAATAAGGCTCCTTAAAGGCTGGTTTACCTACATAAGACCTACACAAGACTGGCCCGTTGGCGCAGTGGGTAGAGACCCTGCCTTCAGCTTCGCGGGTTGCGGGTACGACTCTCGCCGAGGGCCGACATTTTATATAAAACAATTTGTTGGTTGTTAGGTTTTTCGAGCCTGGGTGTGTATTTGTAATTAAGTATGTATTTAAAATAAAATATGTAGTATATCTACCAGTTGTCCGTCAGCCATAGCACAAGTTTTAAGTTACTTACTTTGGGGATGGACGATCGTGTGTGTAAGCCCGTATATTAATTATTTATTATTATTATTTACTCGCATATTTGATGATTTTGAGAAAATAGATCACATACAGACAAAAAGCTTTTGGGGACTTTGTTTTATAATGAGTATAGATCATCCAATTTGAGCTGTATTCGTATTTTTATACATAAATAAATCTTAATATTCTTTTGACGCAAACCTCAACCATTGTAGACCTTATAAAGTGCCATCAAATTTATCGGAAAATGATTTTATTGATTGATGTTTAAATATTTTATATGAAAACATTTGCACCCTCAAATTTGACCACCCTCATTTCTTACCGAGTTGTCGTAAAAGGCGCCTAAGGTAAGTTGACGTCAGGCAGGCCGGTCGTAAAATACGAAGCCAAATCATATGAGTTGTCATATGATTTGGCATATGGTGTTTGTAACATGTTGTGCCGACTCCGCTTAGAGTGGGATTAAGGCAGGAGGATGATGATGAAATTTGTAGGTGAACGAGGCATATTCAGATATATACCTACTCGTATATCTGTTTCTAAGATTATGTTGTTATCGATGGGATCAAATAGATCCCATTCATATCAAGAGACATCTCGGGTTATGTGGTTTACCTTTAAACAAAGCAAGCCTAAGATACCTAATTGGAACATGAGTAAACAGTTTCTGTATCATAGACGGATTATACTGTGACAACAATTAAGTAGAACGCAAGGTATCTTACATACATAATGTCATATTTTACTTAATACCTCCTAGTACATAAATTATTTTTATCGTACAAAACCAATGTTTAAGTAAAATTTTAATAATTACATACATGTTCAATTTAATTTCCTTTCCTTAATTTCCTTAATTGTTGTTTGCGCGAAGAAATTATTTGAGACGTAAATGTTTTATCGAAGAAAATGAAGATCAATGAGAAATAAATAAGCCACTAGTTAGGGAATGTAGTTTCCATTTAAATAGTTCAGTGTTTATTTTCATATATAAAAATGAATATTTGTCTGTATACCCCCTATAAACTTTTATTCGGCTTGACCGATTTTAATGAAATTTTCAGACACTCTTTAGAATGAATCAGCTGATGATCCTGTAAAGTTTGGAGGCGGATCGGAGCATTCTGTTTCGATTTCAACCAAACTGAGCCACAACAATGCGTGGCCAGACAGCTAGTTAGATATATAGTTAAACAAATATATTCTCATTATACGTGAATGAAAAAACGGAAATCACAACAACATTCATTCTTCTATTCGACGTCCAAGGTTGTTTCAAACAAATGTATACGTAAATTTATCATCATCCTCCTGCCCTTATCTCACTCTGAATGGGCTCGGCACCACATGTTACAAACATGTTGTCACATGATTTGGCTACGTATTCTACGACCGGCCGCCTGCTTGACGTCAACTTACCTTAGTCGTATTTTATGACACCTCTTTAACAAATGAGGGTGGTATATTCATAATTATATCTATTAATACTTTCTTTATTATACTATCAATATAACTTTTCTAATTATAGAAGTTAATGTTGCTCGTTATAATGAGGCTTACTCCAACGCATCTGTCCGCCCTAGCTAATTGATCAATGCCTACTCGTTGGTAAATGCTGAACAAATTATTGGCACGCCTCTGTTTACGTAACATCCATCCATATATCTCATACCTGCGAAATCATTCTTTATACTAGAATATATACCCTTTAATAATTGGAAAGTGAGTAGAAATTTTAATATATTAAGAGAACGACAAAATCACTGAGGTGCTCTAACACACACTGTTATTGAAAGTATATTTTGTTGCTGGAGTGTATTCTAAACGACATTCTTTTGATATCATTAATGAACCCCTTAATGAAGACCTTGTAATCTCGATATTAAAAGAAGCTCAACCAATATGAAGTACAAAAGGAATAATAAAATTATTTTGCTATAATCCGTGATACAGAAAATATATACAGTGCTAAATGTATAGTGGACTATCCGTTTTTTCATAACCGTTACATGCAGGATTCGTAAAAACACATGCACAAACCTCCACCACTGCCACCACAATACACAAGCACTACACACGTTCACTATCACAAACTCAACAATCGTTTCGCCCCGCAACCGAAGCATCATCAGGAAATAGACTCTGCGACAAAATCGCAAAGGATTATAGCAAAATAATTTTATTATTACTTTTGTATTATGGATCTCCGCAAAGTAACGCCAAATTCTATAAATTATTGAATATTAAGTAGTCAAATAAGAATATACAGTCTTTATAGAATAGTTGTGATGCGGAGCTTGAAGTTTTTAGCCGCTGTGATGACCCTTTGGGATAGATATTATAAAATCATAATATTGGTAATCCTATTTTTCTGGGCTCCATTTCTAGAAACGGAATAAGACAATATAGAAACGGAATAGGAAATATGATATGGTCACAAATTAATTGTACTTGTCAGCTAGGTAGAAGACCGGTAAATGAGATCAATAATTATTGAAAAAATATCAAAAATTGTACTTAAAATTTGTTATTAGGAGATTTAACGGAGCTTAAACGCCTGATCCTTTTTAAAATCTTTCTTTAAGTAACGGTAGTAAGTTTGGCTGGAATTAATGAATGTATATACATATGCGCCACCTTCATATTTTGAGAGATATATATTTCAAATAATTTTTGGAAGCAGGCATTACTTATTCATAATTCCATAGTAGGAAGAAGTTATGATTAAATTATTTTGCTAAATCCGGGTTTGTTTAAAGTATCTATGTAGTGCTAAGTATAGAAAGCAGACAGCGACCTTATACATGTGTTATAATATAAGGAATTAATGTAAAAATATCATTCTTATTTCTAACAAAAATTAACAAGCTTTGTTAATTTTTGCTTCAAAACATCATTTTGGCTCTGTTTTGATGTTATTATTTGTAAAGGGTCATAAATATTAAAACATCTGTTTAGAAAGCGGCGTTGCAATACAAACGCCTAAATAAAAAACGAAGACAAAAAATAGTACTGGCACAGGATTCGCTTTAAAACTATTGTTTTGGTATGTTTACTGAGAATTGCCGTTAGGTAATTCTGTTTTTTTTAAGGGAAATGTTTCTCGCAACCGAATAGGGCAGATTTGAAAGAATAGTTAACAATGGGCAGTAATCAGTATCTCTGGAGGTCTGGCCGAGTAAAGTTGTTACTCAGCATTTTTAAGTGAAGTAGTTGTGGCGAGATTAAGATAAGTATAGTGTTATTTACTTATACCTAAAAATGATGTGATGTTCTGATCAACCCAGGACTATTTCACGTGTCGAATAGATGTCGATAGATGAATCATTGAGAAATTATTAACTGACGTAATTCAAATGTCTTATTGTACTGTAATATAAAGAGAGTTGTTAAATATTATTAAGGTGTGACTATTCGAGTCGTTTGTGATTATAATAAGGATTGTATAATTCACTTAGTTCAAATAAGTGAATTATTATGATGTTGTTGGTTTGATGTAACGAAATAACCTATAGAGAGAATAGTCCTTTGTTTTGATATTATTGTAAATCTTCATTTCTTAAAAGAGCAACTGTTGAGTTTCTTACCAGTTCTTCTCAGCAGGTGACAGCATTTCCGAACTGGCAGTAGAGTCATTTCGAGTAAAGATAGAAAAGTTATAAAGATATTAAAAGATAAAATATATTAAGTTCCAACGAAATATATAGTTATTCTCTATTCTTTTGTTTCATTGACTTGTCCTAAAATATAGATAAGACTAATAGAGCTTTCCTGATTGCTGAACCTAAATAACAAGCTTAATAAAATAAAGTATAGCCTCAGTATGTCATATCAAATTTAACACATGCAAGACCAGTCACCACACGTATCACAAAACGCCGCCACCAAGAACACACCACACAAGCACTACACACGCTTACTACGACAACAACCTTTAAGACCGTTTCTCCCAGTAACCGTTAGGAGGATAGAATCCACAACAAAATCGCAATGCATTTCGCATTACGATTTCGTAAGTACGTATATTTCAAGTCGAGTGCAAAAATATGTCACAAGTGCGATATTACGAATAAAAGTATGTTATATTAAAATTCAAAATTCAAAATATTCTTTATTCAACTAAACTTGTAAGCAAGTTCTTTTGAATCGTCAACTTTACTGCTGGTTCGGAAAGCTGTTCCTGCCGAGAACTTAGTTAAACATTAGTTTATATTATATACCTGGCCGTTATTTGAGGAATAATTAGACACATCCTACTATAATAATAATGTAATAATGTATAATCCTGCAGAGATGAATTATTGAGGTGTGGCCCAAAATGAGAGATAAGCCTATGAGATATACAAATACACTGTAATACTTAAAATTTATAAGCAAAGCATATATAAATAATCATTTTTTAAATATTTACATTTAAAGGAAAAATAATCTTTAAAATAGAAACTCATTGTACCAATATTTTAGGTAAAAATCCGGTTTTGTCGTTGATTATTTTTAAAAGCTTTTTTAACTTGCGTGTATGTATAGTAAAAGTAAAGGTGGAATCTTGCATGTCAAATTAGGCTCAATTCCCGGTGTCTGATTGAGTTGAAATTTTACATATTGGTCTAGTTCCGATGATAATGTCTATGATAAGCATTACTTGATGCTGCTGCCAGGATAGACTCCAGACGTGAGAACTTCTTAACAGCAGAGGTATGAAATATAGACAAAAGCTTTTTTGAAAAACTATTTTTAACTTGTTCATTATAGATTTCTAGAACATAAGCGCATTGCAACACGCCGTGGATGCCGCAGTGTCTAGATAGTCTTTTATATGCGACACGATACGATATTCTATCGTGTAAATGTACTAAATCCAATTAAGGGCTGCTACAGATACCAGTACGTTTGAAGAGGTCGTGGGGACTAAATGCATTTGTTTATTATTTTGCTAATGGTGCGCGCGATAGCGATCATCATCTTTAGTATCAAATATTACTATATTGGTTTTTATTTTTCCCTAAAGCTAAATTAAATTTTTTATTGTATTATATTTCAGTATGAGCTGTGATAGCCCAGCGGTGAGACCGTGCGACTCTTTTGAGGGGAACCAATGAGTTTTTCTATTAAAACTCATGTGTCTAATTGATAATTGCAATTTATCACACGCTTTTCGGTGAAGGAAAACATCGTGAGGAAACCTGCATATCTCTAGAGAATTCTGGAGATATGTGTAACTTACCAACCCGCATTGGAGCAGCGTGGTAGGTCTTAGCTCCAACCCTTCTCTCCAGAAACGGAGAGAGGAGGCCTATTCTCCCAGCAGTGGGATTGTAACAGGCCGCTACTTATATTTCAGTATAAGTTTCACGAGCTTAGCAGTTTCACCTTGGCCAAATACGTGTGGCCTTGACATGCATGTTGGATATTTTCATAATTATAATCATGATATAGTAGTGAATCACTTAAGGATTACGGATTTCAAATAAGTGATATGATTATAATGAAATAGTCTAACCTAGTTCTGATAAAGAAATTTTATAAAATAATAATAATAATAATAAGTGAGTGAGCTTTCGTAGAATAATAATAATATATTTATTCACGAAAACTACATTTTACACTTAAAATTACTTATTTAATGGTATCGTGAAAAGGTCGTGGGACTCGGCTCTGCTTTTCAGCCCACGCCTTGTACAGAAGCTGTCAATATTGTGTTTTGTAATTGAAATAAGAGGAAAAAAACAAGAAAAGCAAAATATGAATCCAAATAGTGCATGAGCTGTTTAAACGATATATTATCACCTGCATAGGACAAACCAGCGCGTACCCACTTTGAATATTAGTCACGTTCATAATATTTTTTGAAAAAATGGAATTGTATAAAATAAGAAATTGAATTGTAAATAAATTGATATTTATTTAAAAACTAGCTGTGCCAATGGCCTCGCCCGCATGGAAATCAGCGTGTCACAAATCTTTTCTATAATTCAAATTTTAAACATAAAAGTAGTTATTGTGAGTTACCATAAGAGATAGAGACATGCTATCGCGGATTTTTTTGTAGTACTTTTATAGATCTACAATTCTCAAGTACATTACTATAGCGTATCTCTCCAGGTTTACGCATCGCACGTGACTAAAGTTCCCAGCAAGCAAGTTTTTTAACAACTGCGCGATCTCTTCAACACAATTTACATAATACCGATATCTACTATTTACCTAAACCATCCGGAAGTATTGCATCGTTTGGTGAAAACCGTATAAAAATCCGTTCAGTAGATTTTTAGAAAACCGATTACATACAGATAGACAGCTTTTTGGGACTTTTTTCATAATAAGTAATATTTTTTTATAATTATGTACAAGTTCGTGCGAGATGAACGATGCTGGAATAGACACATCACTTACGAACACCTGCAGAGTTTGGATGATGCCCTGTACGGGACATGTGTCTGCTACTAGATAATACACGACTAATTATTGCTTAAATAAATTTTTACCTAAATCACACTTCGCATTTGGAAATAGAATACCTTATTGATAGATTTATACAATAAGATAAAAAGCTTGTATCATTAATACATAGTGAATGAAAATAGCTATCTATAAAAATATAATATAAAAGATATCTTTAATGAAACTTTTTTATTTCCATTATAAAGACCAAACAAAAACAAAGTACTTTATTGATGTTGTGATCTAACCAAAAGGCTAATAAGCAACTTAAAGATAACCTGAACTTATAAATTAACTTATGTCTAAGAATAGGTCCAGTGACTTATTATAGTCTTTCTTGCTATATGAGACACTTTGTTCTTGTGTTCTTTTAAGTAGCACTAGCACTACACTACACTATCACTATATTATACTAATTCAAAACGTTTTGTCAATTTCATTCCTTTTATTACTAGTCCCGTGTTGTTGAGAAGCTAGATGGCCTCGATATTCAGTGATGAAATGAAACTTTAATGAAACTAAAGGATACATAATAATATAGATATACTTAATAATAGTCTATAGAAACTAAATTAAATTTGCAATCCACATGACTCGTTGGCAGTGTTCCTTCAGCTCCAGGGGTCACCGGTTAGATTCCCGCCGAGGACCACCATTGTTTAAAAAAGATTTGGTGGTTATTTTCCTTATGTTAGTCTGGGTGTATTTATATCTCACATATATGTCATTCTTAACGCAAGTATTAAGTTACTTTGGAGATTGAAGATCGTGTGTATAATTGTCCCATAAATTTATTTTATTTAGAAATTAAGTCCAATATTAGGCAGTACACAACTTACAAGCCTTAGCTGCTCTTGACATCACTAGCTCGAGTGTGACTGAGTTAATTACTAAAGAGTTTGCAAGACGAGGTACTTAGTAAATAGTTATCATGTTAACCAATGGAAGTCAAACGAACTGTTTTTGAAGAAAAACCCAATTTGTCACGAAATTTGATAATTCTATCGATAACATTATTGCACCAGTAACTGCTTTATCGTTCAATTTTATCACAAAAGTCACAAAAGGTCGTAACAACATTAGTCGTTTATCAGTTTTCGGCAAAAGTCTACAATGAGTTGATTATGGTCACAAATTATGGTCACTTCTATACTAAAGTTATTGTTCAGATTGTTGTACAATGTTACTGCTTCGGATTTAGGAACAAATAATCTCTTCACCGGAAGTCGGAATCGTGGACGATTAAGGCAAAAGATCGCAAGAAAATTGTCGCGTTTGAGATGTGGTGCAGGAGAAGGATGCTTCGCATACCATGGACCGCCAAGAGAACCAATAAGTCTATACTGGCTCAATTAAAAGTTAAGGTCCGCCTCTCAACAGTGTGCTACCAACGAATCCTGGGATACTTTGGTCACATTGCTCGCCGTCAACCAGATAACCTTGAAAAGTTGATAGTAGTGGGCAAGGTCGAAGGAAAACGACCCCGCGACCAATCACCTAGCCGCTGGTGTGACCAAGTGACCGCACTTACTGATATCTCCGTAACATCCGCCCTAAGAAAGGCCGAAAACCGGGAGAAATGGAGGATGATTGTAAGAACTATGAATTCTTCACTAATGAAGAATCCGACAGAAGAAGCAGAAGAATCTCTGCATTCAATTTGTTCATCAATCAATTGAGCTAATTTTAAATGACTTCAAGATTCTTCAATCACCGTTAATGCTCACACTTTAAAAAAGACACGTATATTTAATTAATATATGCAATTTATCACGTGCTAAATAGTAAAAAAAAATGTTGACACATTTTATACCAAGATAATTTTTAAGATTAAAAAAAAAAAGATAGTGGGTAGGTGTTACAAAGTAAACATCACTTGGATTTAGCTCTTACTTTTTTATTAATTTAAAAATATTTACAAGTATAAAAATTGAATATTGAGTGTTGATATAATGTGTATGTGATTGATTGTTACCTACCAGAAAGTGTTCTCCTATCTTTATTCCCTAAATTAACTTCACTTTAGTTACTTAACTACAAACTGACACATAACCTAAATTGTCATCATGGAGTCAATTAAAGATTCTTTAAATGCTATGACTATGCTCTTTCATCAAAAAATGAAGGAATTCCAACAAGACCTTGACAAAACTTCTTTGCCTGGCTCTACAAGCTCCTTAGCCACAGAATTCAGCAGTTTCAGGAGTTTCATGATTTCTGCGTTGAATACACTGCAAAGACAAGTGGAGTTCCTGGGCATAGAGATGGACCGTTTGGAAATGCGTAGAAGACGCAAAATGCTTTTATTTCATGGCCTGCCTGAACAAAAATCAGAGGATATTGCAGTAAAAGTTTGTAATATTGTAACAGAGCACTTAGATGTGTCTGTTTCTCCTGCTCTCATTAAGTCTTCTTTCCGACTTGGACGTCCCTCTGATAAAAAACCTAGGCCTGTTGTGATCAAGTTTGCAGATGTGGCTGTGCGAGACAAGGTCTGGTTTGCAAAAACTGGCCTTAAGGGTACTGGCATTACGGAGTCTGAATTTTTGACGAAGAGGCGCCATGACGTTTTTCTAGAGGCCAGGCAGCGGTTCGGAGTAGGAAAATGCTGGACGAGGGACGGCTGTATTCACATTATAGCTCATGATGGAACCCGTCACCGTGTCGAGTGTAAGTCGGACTTCGACTGCATTCCCGTGTCTTCCTCTAATCCTCAAAATCAACGCACAATCGTGGCTACAGATACTTCGGATAAAGCTGCTGCTCCAAGATCCAAAAGAACTGTGAAAAAGTAACTTTCTACGTTGTACGCCCTTGCGTCTTTTTTCAGTTTTTTACTTTTAACAGTTTATAACATGAAAGCGTAAAAAATTGCTTAATATAACTTTAATTAGATAAAACTATTCTCATCAACTTATTTTTAACTATATTTGTTTACATTTTTTATGAATTGTCAAGTTTTGTATTCTTTTTTTTTTTTTTAC
Organism: Morpho deidamia; assembly: GCA_947086505.1. NCBI lineage: Eukaryota > Metazoa > Arthropoda > Insecta > Lepidoptera > Nymphalidae > Morpho > Morpho deidamia. The sequence goes on along the minus strand of CAMTZC010000007.1, from coordinate 6,447,644 downwards.
TCTGTTTTACTTATTAGTCCTTTCTATAGAATTCAGTCTTTTTGTTCTCATTCAATTAACATTGGTGTCACCATGGACCAATATCATATATCTGTAATAGTTACTGAGTTTCAATTGGTAGTGTTTTTGGTTTACTTTATTTTTATTTTATTTTCTAATGTAATAATAGTTATTTTCGTATTATTTACGTTTTTGTTTGTTAAGAACATTTTATTTCTCTCTTTTCTTCCGTTTATTTTCTTTCTTTTTGTGAAGTGATTTCTTCTAATCCAGCAACTGGTGGGTGAACATTTAGTAAACTTATATATTATATAGTTATTTATTTTTGTTTATATATTTATTGATACATATTGTATGATATCGAGTAATGAAATTATCGACGACAGCTTTTTCTCCATATCCTCTTCCGACGAAACAGACAGTATCGACAGCTTTCATTCTCTTCCTTCTCTAAGCGAAACTCTTGATTCAAACTTCTCAGACCTACTGAAAAACTTCAACGTAATTCATATAAATGCCCAAAGTATTCCTGCACACTTTCCCGATATGTTGTCCGCATTTTCTAATAAAAACATCCATGCTATTCTGGTATCAGAATCATGGCTTAAACCAAGTTTGGCGTCAACATCCTACTCTCTTCCAGGATTTCATTTGATACGTAATGACCGCATAGGGCGTAGCGGCGGAGGTGTTGCCATTTATCTGCGGTCTCATATCCCTTTTGCTATTTTAAATTCTTCTCAATCAGTATCTGTGGGACCGGAACATCTTTTCCTAGAATTGTTATTTGGCAACAGAAAGTTTCTTCTGGGAGTCTACTACTGCCCGAGTTTAACAATCGATTACTTTTCATCATTTGAAATCCTGCTAGAGCAATTTACTCCTTTATATAACCATACGGTTATTATGGGAGACTTCAACACCTGTCTTCTCAAAAATGATCATCGGTCCCTTCGTTTTAAGTCCATTATAAATGGTGCCAATCTTAGTATACTTCCACTTTCTGCCACACATCTTTTCCCAAACTGTGTGCCATCACTTTTAGATTTGATTCTTGTCTCCTCCGAGGACCATGTTGCAAGACATGGGCAGTGCTCTGCTACTGCTTTTTCATATCATGATTTACTCTTCTTATCTTATAAAATTAAGCCCCCTAAACTTAAATCAAGAATCCTTCTCCAGCGTAACTTTAGCGGAATAGATTTGACTCGTTTGCAAGAGGACGCTGGGGATATTGACTGGTCTGTGGTTTTCCAGGCAGAGAGAGTGGATGAGCAGTTGTTAATTTTTAACTCTCTTATCACTAAACTGTATGACCGCCATGCTCCGATTCGTCCTGTTCGCTTAAAGCATCTACCTGCTCCTTGGCTCACTGCTGAAATTAGAGAACTGCAAAACAAAAAAAACTTGGCCAAATGGAAATATCAACACAATCCTACTAATGCTAATCGTGAGAAATATCATAAAATCCGAAATCGCTGCAACAGGCTTTGTAGAGATAATCAACGACGCCATATTCACAAATCTGTTCTTGAGGAAAATAACCCTACAAAAGTATGGAATTCCCTGAAATCTTTAGGAGTTGGAAAATCACAACATTACATAAATTTCGCTCATATAAATTTAAATCAGCTTAATCAGCACTTCTCATCATCTGCTACAATAAATTGTACTGCAAAATTAAATACGATAAATCAACTTTCAGCTACTTTAACTCCTGATTTCTCTAGTCTCTTCTTTAGTCAATTTGCTGAAAGTGATGTTAAGAAGAATATACTTTCCGTTACCTCTGATGCTGTTGGATCTGACGGCATTAGTCGTAAAATGATCACTCCTATACTAGATATTATAGTCCCTACCATAACATCCTTATTTAACAAGTCTGTTAATTCCCAGGAATTTCCGTCAATCTGGAAAGATGCCCTTATTATCCCTCTTCCAAAAAAATCGAATCCTACTACTTTTTCAGATTACCGTCCCATCGCTATCCTCCCATTCCTATCTAAAGTATTCGAGCGGCTAATACATCACCAGTTAAGCACTTTCCTTGCCAAACATAACCTTTTGAATCCTTTCCAGTCTGGATTCCGTCCTGGTCATAGTACGACTACTGCTCTTGTTAGAATAACCGATGATATCAGATGGGGTATGGATAATCAACTTCTAACAGTGTTAGTTCTACTTGACTTTAGTAATGCTTTTAACACTGTAGACTTCGATATCCTACTTGCTGTTTTAAGTTCAATTAACATATCTCCTGAGGCGATTGACTGGTTTCGTAGTTACTTGCATGGACGTCGGCAGCGTATTAGAGTTGATGACTCGTTTTCCGACTGGTCATCAGTTACGACCGGCGTCCCGCAAGGTGGCGTGTTGTCTCCTCTTTTATTTTCAATTTTTATAAACTCTGTTTGCTCATGCCTTGCTTCTCTCTACCACCTGTACGCAGATGATTTACAGATTTACAGTCAATGTAAAGTTGCGGATCTTTCTAACACTATTAAATCTGTAAACGAAGATCTTTCACGTATTTCATTGTGGAGTAAGTCATTTGGTTTGCAAATTAATACTGACAAGACACAGGCTATTGTTATTGGTAGTCCTAAGCTTACTTCGCGCCTCAGTTTGTCACACTTACCTCCTATTATGTTTGTTGGCACTAAAATACCGTACAGTGACAAAGTAAGAAGTTTGGGAATTATTTTTGATACGTGCTTGTCTTGGGCGCCTCAATTAAGTGAGATGAGCAGAAAAATGTTCTGTGCTGTAGCTTCGTTACAAAGATTGCGTAATATTTTACCTATTCCGACTAAAATTATGCTGGCTCAATCTCTCCTTTTACCGATTCTTGATTATGCGGACACATGTTTTTCTGACTTAAATATGGAGCAAGTCAATAAACTTGAGCGTCTCCAAAACCTTTGCATAAGATTCATATTTGGCTTACGTAAATATGATCATGTCTCCGAATTCCGTAAAAAGCTCAAGTGGCTCCCAATCCGACTTCGCAGGAATACTCACATTCTTTATCTTCTTTACTGCGTACTGTTCAATCCTGCCACTCCCATTTATTTGAAAGAAAGATTTAAATTCTTATCCGATTCCCATCCTTTTCCTCTCCGTACACAGTATACCCTCCGGCTCAAAACTCCAATCCACTCTAGCTCTTTCTATTCCAACTCTTATACTGCAATGGCGATTCATTTATGGAACTCTTTGCCATTGCATGTCAAACAAGCTCCGTCTCTTTCTATTTTCAAAAATAAAGTTAAAAAATTCTATATATCTTAATTTGTTTATGTATATCTAATTCTTTGTTAATTTATATGCTTCTTTGATATTTATTTCTTCAACCACACTGTCGTTTTATGTATCATCAACTGTAGTCTTATTTATTTTTATTCCTATACTTTTGTATTTATTATTTATATAGTACACCCACTTACTCTTTTATTTAATTTCCTATGCCCTAAGGTTGCCTGGAAGAGATCGCTGTTCAGCGATAAGGCCGCCTTTTGTACATTTTCTTCTTATGCTACGCAATGTATATCATTATTTCTGGTGTACAATAAAGAGTATAAATAAAAATAAATAAATAAATAAGATATGAGAAATCTTAAAATCCGCATTTTCGGCACAAGAATAAAAAGATTTCTTTGCCCAGCAGCGAGATAGTTTAAGAGTTTCTCTACTATAATGAGATAAATTGTTTCTTTAAAACTCCACAAATATCAGCTTTGCTATTAATAGCAGTTTAAAATAACTATTAAGAGGTGGCTGAGACAGCCAGCGACATAGTTACTATACTAATTGAGGATTGCATAAATGATAAGAATAATTGGGTTTGTTACTCTTCGACCTTGCAAAAGATAGCACTGGAGAAATGTAGTTTTCCACCGAGCAACCACCAAATTACTTTCAGCTCTTTTCGGTAGAGGTAATTTGTCAATCGACCTATTCGATATTCGATATATTGAGCAACTCTCAACGGACTCGACGCAAAGGACATGTTTAGATATTTTATTGAATAAAGATTTTTTTCTTTTTCGGAAATTGACAATATGCTGTTAGCCGAAGTGGATTTTATAGCGTCGCCGGGAGATATGGGGCGAGTGCAGAAGCATCGTTGGGGGTGAGGTAGACGAGACTCAGGAGAGATTCACAACATTATTAGAAACGTCGCCTTAAGGGTGCCTATTATGAGTCAGAACCTCGGCTTAAACACAACGCGTCGTGGAGAACTATGATCGGACTTGCAAAGATTACTTTGGTTATATGTAAATGATTCTGGTTTTGTAAATTTAATTTTGACACCTTTTATCGCATCGATAAATATGAAGTATATTCAAGTATTTTACGCAATGCATCTCGAAAATATATTTTTCAATAGAACGCCACGAGTGGCACGGTCACTAGGTGTGCAAATATTATGCTCGACTCTCGTTATTAAAGTTGGAAATTCAATAGTTTTTGCCGACACTCGACACAGTGAGAACACTCTGCGGAAACTCCTCCTATTTAATAAAACCGTGGTGGAATTCGCACGTCTGAATATTTTCGTATAATGCTAGCTTTGTTTCTATTCAAAATACAAATGTTTGTCATTCTCTCTAATACGCTTTGACTTATCTGCTGCACCAATATTGATGAAATTTATGCATTATAAAAGCCATACACCGAGATAATATATAGGAGAAAAAAATCCCGGGAAATTTGCGTTGGGAATAGGGAAAAAACAATATAGTACATAATTGAGGATGGTTTAAAACTAAAGTTAACTAATGACCTTACTAAAGTCACGTACTACTAGAAGAGAAATAAATATGATGTTACGGTATTACCGTACCTTTATGCTCAACAAACTTATGAATGTACCAGATTACCTCGCGTTAGCAAACTGTTAACCTTAACGAGATACTGAACCGCACTAATTTATTTAAAATATACACTGGATATACTATGTCTTTTGCTCGCTTGTTGCCGAAGTGATAGACCAGTCGCCGGTGTTCCGTCCATAGAGTCATTATACTGGAGTCATAAGCAGGTCTGTGAGTGTGTCGCAACAAATAATGGCAGGAAAGATGAAACTCATACACTTATCTTTGTCTAATCATACATAAGAAGAGACAGATAATAAGTGTAATTTTCTATCTCTTAAGTGTTGATTCACACATTTTAGGCTGACACCTTTACTCTAGTATAATAACTCTATGGTTCGAACCGATGAAACCTTGCACCACTGCGAAAACTCCCGCAGCGTGACGTCAATTTCGCCAACATTGTGTAATCAAAACACGGTATTGCCAATATTAGTAAGTTCTTAAATTACTTAACAGCAAATTGTGTATTGTCTTATACAGATTATTTCTAAAATTGGACATTAAAGAATTTCTACAAGTCACAAGGGCGAAAATACTAATATGCTCAAACAAAATTAAGGGTGCCGCTCAATAAGCACCTCACGTGCATTAAAGTAATTGTTTACTGCGAATACTTTGTCAGATATTCGCAACTAGTATTACATGCTACTTCGTTCTTCTAAGCCTCTTCCTTGGCGCCATCTGCCAGGTAGGAGAACCTCAACAAGTTTATGGGTGTTTCTTTACTATGTGGTAGCTATTTATCTATCTCTGTATATGTATGTATCTATCTATGTATATATTTTTTATTAATTTATTATGACGAAATGCATAATACATATAATATAGAAATATATTTAAAAATAGTTCTCCTTCAATTTTTTTTACTCATATAAGCTATGAAGTGAGCCTTACGAGTAGAAACGTAACGTCAGTCATTGGTCATGTCTATTTAAAATTTAAAATTGTTCGTTAGCCGTATTATAACGTAGATTACTAACTATTGCAGGATTAAATTGTCCACTGCTTGACATAGGTCTCTTTTAGGAATTTCAACACCCCACAATCATGTGTCGCTTGGACCCAGCAGCTCCCCGCGACATTTTTGAGGTTGTCAGTCCAACTTGTAGATTGTCTACCGACGTTGCGTTTTCCGAAGCGAGGTTGCCATTCTAGCACCTTAGTACCACAACACCCAGCGGTTCTACGTACTAAGTGCCCCGCCCCATTGACATTTCAGCGCAACGCGCCTTCGTTCGCGCCAACTTAAATGTTGCAGAAGTTTTAATAATGTTTACTATTATATGTTTTTTCCCTCTACCCGAAAAGACAACGAGAATATTTTATTCTATTTCTTACATCAGCTTAACTTAGACTGTTCCAAGTTCGAGTTACTTTAACTGTGCCGAATTTCATCAATATTTGCCCAGCGGATAAGCCGTGAAAGCTTAACAGTCAGACCGACTGACAGACTTTAACGTATACAATATTAGTATGAATTAGACAATAAATGTACCAAAACAAATTAAACTAACGAGTCTTGCATAATATATTGAATACACTTTGTACAACCGAACCAAGCAAGTTAACTCAATTATGGGAAGCTCGTGATTAGAATTCAATGACTAAATCCTATTACGCAGAGCTGAACTGTCCTCCCACATCTCATATAATAACAGTTAAAGCCCTTATTGTTGTCATTGTTATATTCTACAGACGTATAAGGGAGAGTATATATTATTTATTTAGTGAATCTTAAGATCTTAGAATTTAAATCGTACCAGGCTCGTTTTTACAATCGTTTTTTTCTTTTTAATCATGACAAAATAAACATCCCATTCTTACATCACGTCCTTTCTTAATAACTAAATAAACTTTTACAATTACTTTATTGAAATATAATTAAAATTAAAATTATAAAATTTAAATCTACGTCGAGACAAGCTGCCCAATGCTGGTGTTAACTGATGGATGGATGGTTAATTGATGGATGTAATTGAGTCGCAATAAGATTTCATGGTAGGCCAGCAGGTCGCGGCGTCAGCGGTTGGCGTTAAGGGTTCCCATGTAACAAACCTAAACGCTGTGATAATACAAAACATGTTTACATCATGTCCCAAAAATGCTGACTGCATTTCCGCATTGATTCATTAAATTGATTATTTAGTTGATTGTTTTAGTAAGACGTATTACAGTCATCTCTAAGATCGACGATCTAGTTCCTTCTTTATAATTATGCAACACCAGATGTCGTCAGGAGATGCACCAGTAGGTAATTGATATACCAAAAATCTGGACAAAACACTTTGGCTAATCAAATTTAAATTCAAATTCAAAAGATTCTTTATTCAAATTGACCTTTACAAGCACTTTTGAATCGTCAAATCAAAATTAAAATGACTCTACGACTGGTTCGGAAAGGTGCTCTGTCCGAGAAAAACCAGCTAGAAACTCGGCAGTCACTCTTTTCAAAAAATAATATTGTTTAGAAATACATTACATTACAGTATTTGTGATTAATAATAAGCAATAATTTCAATATAATCTAGTGTGTAGCTGGTCGCAATTATATCCAAGCTTTCTTATCATTAACATAATCCTCAACAGTATAATAAGCTTTATGAATGTCTCTTGTTTGCTTTTTTGAACTTGTACAAAGGCCAGTCCGAAATAAATTGGAGAATCGTTTTTAATCATGTATCTATTTATTCCGAACACAAGAAAAAAGGTAAAAAAAAAATAAGTGCTGTATGGGGCAAGCGCAATCCACCTTAGGTTAAATCTTACATTTTTCATTAAGAAAAATTGTGCCAGATGCTAATCTTGTCTTAGTAAAAAAAGTCGAATAAATAATCAATAGCCAATTATAGCACTTGGTAACAAACGGTCCCGTTTTCTTTATAGTTTAATTAACTTTTTCTCGTATTGAAAACTTTAAGGTTATTATTATAAGCTATTCCGTTCCACAAATAATAACTGCACTTTTTTAAACTTTTATTGTCCCCTCAGTAAAGTCTAGCAATCAAAACTTTCGTCACTTTATAGTTTTTAATTGCGTAGTTCATTAGTTTTTATTTATATCATGGCCGATGGTGTAGCTAGGTAGAGTGGCACACCCCCTCTCTCACAACCTACTCGTATCTATATAGTTTTATATATTATTATAAGGATACCAATATTCCTCGTAGAAAAGAGTTACATGACAATATGAAACTGCATTTTCACTAATTTTATTAACAATTCCTATTTTTTTATTACCCCGGGTCGCGCCCCTTGATATGCAAGCCCTCCTTCTTTCCGCATTGCCAATGTAGGGACGTACTGCAATACAGGGATGTACTTGACGGCACTGATTGAGGTATTCTAATAAAAAAGTAAAAGAAAAAATGCACGTATAAATTAAGCATCCACTACAAACTAATTGTTACATTAATAAATATCGTAAAAAGAAGATAAAATTACTGAAAATGTTAACACAATTTTACTTCTTTTCTAAGGAATGGTATTCCTGCTAAAACTTAATAAGGGATACTTGAAAATCTCAAAATTAAAAAAAAAGAGTTTTCCGTTGTTGCACCTTATAGATTATTTCAAATAACGTTAATTTTATTAAAAAATCTATGTTTATATTTTGAACATATGCATTTACTTATTCAGAATTATATTCGTATCATTTCACGAATCACACGAAATCTCAATTTCCCGAATCTGAATACCAAGATAACATCGACATAATACCAAGATAACTACGTGAAATTTGTTATCTAAAATTAGACGTAGTTCTGCTACCCGCGGCGCCTCCAGCAATTTGACCCTCATTTAAGCTCCTTTCTGCTCTAAGGGACACGTACTATTATACTAGTTTCAACTTGTGGTGTTATCTACATTCTATCAATACGGACGGACATTTTCCCTTATCGGAAAACGTATACGTCAGTTGGCTTGGTAACATCGTATTGTAAAAAACAAATTTACTGAAAAATATCGTATTTATTATGAACAATTTTATAGATGACGTTAATAGTAAATTCTTTATTTTTCTACGTAAGTTCTTAAAATCTGGGTTAAGTATTTGGATATTAAAAACATTTTAAAGCATCAGAGCATTCAAAGTAGGTTATATCCAGGAAAATGACAAAGTAATACCAAATATATTTTAAAACTTTTAGCGTGTTTTATATAAAAGTAATTTTATAAATAATTTATAGAATTAGGCGTTACGTTGCGGAAATCCATAATACAAAGGTAAAAATAAGATTAATTTCCGCGATAAAGTAAATAGGAAATATGCTAAATGCTAAATGTAAAGTGAACTATTCGTTTTCATACCCGAAACATGCAGGATTCGTTAAAATATATACATAAACCTCCATCACCGCCAGCACAATAAAGCACTACACCCGTTCACTATCACAAACTCAACCATTGTTTCGCCCTGCAAACGAAGCATCATCAGGAGATAGACTCCAGGACAAAATCGTGAACGTAGATCAAAACTATATAAACTTTGAAAAAAAAAAACAAAATACTATAAGCACAATAGTATGATAACCAATTACAAAGTATAATGCAAGATTAGTTAAATTTATTTCATACAAAATAACTTTAAAACATATACATATAATAAAGAGAAATAAAAAAATAATTATAACAAAATGTTCTATAAATAAATTAATTAACCTAAAAAGTAAACTTCATTACGCTACTATCAGCTATTAATTTTTATATATTTTTTATATTAATTTAAATAAATATATACAAGTTATATCTATCTTAAATTACTTACACGCTACTACTATACAAATCATGCCCACGTGGAATGGTCCCAAGAATGCTGGCAGCGTTTCCGCGTTGAATCGCTAAGCTGATTCTTTGTGCGAAAAATGAGCCAGCCCTCTTGTCACCCGAAGAGGCGATCAACCGAGGTGTTAAAACGGATAAATTTTTTTTTGCACTTTGGCTCCATGGCCCTAGGGTCTCAACTGCAAACGGCACAAATATATAACTCTCAACGAGAGATGCATACTTTCGCCGCTTGCCGGATTCGGCCATTTCCGCCGCAGCTTTTCCAGGTCTTGACGCCGTTTCCCTGATATGGGACGAGGCTAACGTATCAACGCATGTTGCGTCCCACATTAGGGCCCGTCCCCGTTCCCAAGGTACCAGCGTCAGACCGTCTGGTCTCTTGCCATCATCCCGACATATCCTGGAAGGCTCGAGAAGAGCAGGAATGTCGATGGTGGCAAGAGCTCTTTTGATGGTGTCATTAAGAGAACCATGGCGGAAAAGCCTACCAGAGCTCTTATGGCATGAAAGCCCGTGTATGCCAAAACTGTCTACCTCTTTTCCACATAAAATTAATTTCTATTAATGATGTTTATCCATTAGAGCGTTGTTTCAAAATTAATAAACTTAAGGGTCAAAATTATTTTCAAGTAGAAAACTTGATAGTACTTTTGGCTAATTACATTGTTGTACGATAAAACTTTTAGGTAAAAGCTTTGGCCCGCATTCCTTTCTCAATATTGTTTGCCGAAATTAACGCGCATAAACGACTATATGAAACTCGGCTCACACGGTACAAGCGGGAACATTACATTTTCATTAACATGACGATACTTCCATTTTACACTGTCGTTAACATCGGCGCTGTTCGTGTAACTCTAAAATGTTCGTATTATGTGTGCACTTTCATGGTCCTGTCATGGAATAACCAAATATATCGACAGGGATCATCATGACCTAGTTTAATATTCCTGTTTCGTTGTATAATTTCTATATAATCTACCTATAACGTATTACCTATCTACAGAGAAAGAGACTCTCATTAATAAAGCTTACTACAATGTTGAAGACTATGTCAATGATAAGAAAGCTTGGAACTAAATTGCGACCAGCTATGTACTAGACGATATTATAATCTAAGTTTGTTAACAATAGTTAATACAAAATTGTTATATTTATTTTTTAAAAGAGTGACCGCCGAGTTTCTTGCTGGTTCTGAGCACCTTTCCGAACCAGTTGTAGCTTCAATTTAATTTAAATTTGACGATTCAAAAGTGCTTGTAATAGACCAATTTGAATAAAGACTTATTTGAATTTGAATTTGAATCTACACTTAATATATAAAGCTGAAGAGTTTGTTTGTTTGCTTCACCGATTTGAAATTATTTTTTTTGAGTATAAGATAGTCCATTTATCGAGTAAAGTAATAGACTATAAGTAATAGACAGTAAAGTTGACGATTCAAAAGCACTTGTTTACAAGTTTACTTGAATAAAGAATATTTTGATTTGATTTGATTTGACTATAAAACAAAACGCTAAGATAAATAGGAGAGGAACAGCAATAAAAAATATTGCGAAAACGGAAAAATTTAAAGCTATCCTTGCGTGTGCTAAGTAAACGGTGAAAGTTATTCAAAAATATGTATTACAAAATTGTTCCCCTCTAAAAGCCCTTAATAAAAGTCCGCGACAGCATACGTCTAGCTTTTAAAGTTAACCCACACGACAATTAATATTAATGGTATTACGGTATACTCAAATAATAAGACTGCAGTCTACTCGAACGAAGTTGCTTTTAAAAGCCAGTATCATACTCGTAAGAGTTTACAATCACAAAACATTGTCTGTAGTCTTTCGTGGAGTCTATCTTCTAACGATGCTTCGTTTACGGGGCGAAACGATTGTTGAGATTGTGGTATTGAAAGTGTACAGTGCTTGTGTATTGTTATGTTATTGGTGGTGGCTAGTACATGAGTTCTTACGAATTCTAAATATGTGACGTTGACGACTGACGTCCACTTACCTTAGTCGCCTTTTACGACACCTCGGTAAGGAGGGTGGTCTACTCTATGCAGCCGGATACCACACGGCATTTACCTTAGTCGCCTCTTACGACACCTCGGTAAGAAAGGAGGGTGGTCTATTCTATTCTGCCGGGTACCACACGGCTAATGGATTGATTGGACTAGTGTGTAAAATATCATCTCAATCGTACACCGGGAAGTGGATCAAATTTTACTTACCAGATTGCACCTTCGTATACACGGCAAGTTAGATAAAAACTTAAAAAAATACTCACTTATATAATAATTTAAGTAGGTGTATTGTGTTCCAAATATATTTTTGAAGAAATCATCATTCTCCTGCCCTTATCCCACTCTAAGTGGGGTCGGCACAACATGTTACAAACATGTTGTTATATGATTTGGCTACGTATTTTACGACCGGCCACCTGCCTGACATCAACTTACCTTGGTCGCGTTTTACGACACCTCGGTAAGAAATGAGGGTGGTCTATTCTATTCTGCCGGATACCACACGGCTAATGGATTGATTGGACTAGTGTGTAAAATTTCAACTCAATCGTACACCGGGAAGATAAATAAAAGCTTTGAAAAATACTCACTCATTTAACAATTTAAGTAGGTGTATTGTGTTTCCAATATATTTTCGAAGAAATATAACTTCCAAACTTATATTTTATAACATTTCTAAAATCACCAGGCAATAAATTTATTGAGAGCGTCACTAAGTACTGCAAAGATGTACATTTCATTAATGTGGCGTGTATCATTTTACATTGTAGTCAACATCGGTGGCTCTTATGAAACTTAGTAAAACGTTTATATCATGTATACCCTGCTCATCATCATCCTCCTGCCCTTATCCAACTAAGTGGGGTCGGCACAACATGTTTCAAACATGTTATCAAATGATTTGGCTACGTATTTTACGACTGGCCACCTGCCTGACGTCAACTTACCTTGGTCGCCTTTTACGACACCTCGGTAAGAAATGAGGGTGGTCTATTCTACTCAGCCGGATACCACAGAGCGGATGTATACCCTGCTACCGTAATTTAAATACGCAAACGTATGTCCACGCTCGTCTTAAACAGTTTTAAAGTAAGTTTCTACGTTTTATTTTGTCGTTAACGTCAGCGCTGTTCATGTAGCTCGCTGAAATGTTCAAATACACTCTTATGGTCCTGTCTCTTGTACAAACTAAGGTACAGTTAAGAATCGTGTTGACCTAATTTTGAGGCACATTTATCTTAAGTACGCCTGTGTAGCTGGCATGTAAGTTTTACTGTAAAAATATAACGTTACTATTATCAAAATCAGCAAGTATTGCCGTGTGGTATCAGGCAGAATAGAATAGACCACCCTCCTTTTTACCGAGGTGTCGTAAGAGGCGACTAAGGTAATTGCCGTGTGGTATCCGGCTGCGTAGAATAGACCACCCTCATTTCTTACTGAGATGTCGTAAAAGGCGACTAAGGTAAGTTGACGTCAGGCAGGCGGCCGATCGTAAAATACGTAGCCAAATCATGTGACAACATGTTTGTAACATGTTGTGCCGACCCCATTAGAGTGGGATAAGGGCAGGAGGATAGTATCAAAATCAGCAAGTAATGGTCGATATCCACTACGCTATGCGCTATGCGGTTACGCTGTTTACGTTCTTTGCTGGTTGTAATTGGCAAGACCCTTTGCCAGTTTCAATTAAAAAAAAGTTTGACAACTCCAAAAAAAATCGACTCGCACAAAAAATAAAATTAGAATAACAAATTCAATTTGAATTTGCAAGTACATGGCTATTAATTGAATGATATGTAGTTGAGATCCATTTTAAAAATCTGCTTTAAGTTTATACAAAAACAAGTTTTTCCACCAAATGTCTTCATACTCTTATCATTAATATAATTAAGATCTTAAATTACAAGTATTCCTTTGAAATGTGTTATATCTTAATTAATAAACTAGTTACGATCACATATGAAGTCATTAATTTAATAATACAAAACGTAATCACAGTTATTAATCTAAATAACAATATTTAAGTAACAGTTTTGTTTTAATTATTCAAATTTTCGTCTGCCAAGAAAATATAGAAGGTAATATCAATCAGGAACCTGTTCCACTGAACATAACATTTTCATTAATATCGCCTTACTACCATTTTGCTCATTAACAGCGCCGCTCGTAGCATATCTTCCCAAATGTGCATATTACATTACCGTGCTCTCCATTCCAAATCACAAATGAACCTATTAATTCCCTGGTATAATTTGCATTTATTACGGTTTAGGAAATTCAAATTCCTTTAGAGTCTGAAGACTAAGGACTTTCAACAGTACGTCTTGACCGTGATTATCTATGAGGCCAATACTTGGTCACTGAATTTGATCTCATATGAAACCTTATAATTTTTTGGTGGACGCTAGAAGGAGAATGGGGTGAGCTATTTAGAAATAAGTAACACCTCATAGTAAAGTACCAGTAAACGTAGCAAAATCCCCTCAAAGAGTACAGAACCAGAGTGACTGCCATAGCCAAGTGGCTAGGAAGGCGCCATATTTAGAACTGATGGACTAAAGGGATCAAAAGCACATGATACATTAACTAGCATAACCTCTTTTAAATCCTTTAGAGAGAACACGTCCACCAATGGACGTTCCTTAGTTCTACAAGAAGAAGTAAAGATAAAATATCTAAATACTAATATAAAGTCAATATTTTATCTAAAATTTATTTAATAAAACTAATGTGACGTAAAATATGCATTAATTCGGCTGCACTATTCTACTCTCTCGTTAACAACGCCGCTCTTGGCACATATCCCTGAAATGTGCATAATACATTATCTAGTTTTCCATTTCAGATGACAAATGAATCCATTAATTTACTGATACAATTTACATTTATTAAGATAACTAACATTTAATATATGTCTTTCTAAATAAGGTCAAGCCCTTACATGCGAAACTTCGTTGATACATTGCTCTTATTCTATATCAAGGGAACTATATGAAAACCTTGAGCTGCGTCCAAAATAGCGATATCTCATCTCATTACATGCGACATATTTATATTATTTGTAATTAAGGACACAGTTTAGTAAAATTTCAACACCTCGACTAATTACGTTTTCATAAAATTTCGTAACCATTTCACGTGGCAATGATTTATAAAGTAATAGCTTTTAGGATAATTAAGCATAGATACAAATTGCGAATTTTATGTTTTAATTTATTGAAATAAATTATATTAATTTTGTGAAGAACATTTGATTTCCATGAATTTCTAAGAATAATCTAGTGTGAGGTTGTATGGAAAAATTTAAATAGAATTCTATTCATTTAAATATTCTGGAAAATACTAACACCATAACAAAATGTATATTTTTGATCAAGAGATATTATACCACAATGCCAAGACATCATTACACCAAAATACGCAATATATTTATTAGGTACCTTTTGATAAATATTTGTGTGGTAACGATAACATGGGCACAAATATTTGGTATATTAAAACATACAACCCTCTTTGGAATCTCGTACGACTGGAGCTTATTAAGCAAACATAAAGAATAATTATAATAATAGAAAAATTATATTAATAATTCAATTAATATAAGAATAACTGTTTTTCTTGAAATTGAAAAAACAATTAATAATTGTGGGTATTTGAACAATAAATTTGACGCGAACGAAGCCGCGAGTAGAATTCGTCATCATCCTCCTGCCCTTATCCCATTCTACGTGGGGTCGGGACAACATGTTACAAACATGTCACATGATTTGGCTACGTATTTTACGACCGGCCGCCTGCCTGCCGTCAACTTACCTTATCCGTATTTTACGACCCCTCGGTAAGAAA
Source organism: Morpho deidamia (assembly GCA_947086505.1). Taxonomy (NCBI): domain Eukaryota; kingdom Metazoa; phylum Arthropoda; class Insecta; order Lepidoptera; family Nymphalidae; genus Morpho; species Morpho deidamia. The sequence goes on along the minus strand of CAMTZC010000007.1, from coordinate 6,432,113 downwards.
GAGTATGGTCGTTTCTACTCAACCGGATACCACACGGTGGTTCAACTCACCTCAGTCACCTTTTACGACACCTCGGTAAGAAATGAGGATGGTCTATACCTTTTAGCCGGATACTACACGGCGGATCGATTTAATCGGCGATCGGCGATTAGAATTAATTAATGATTTAAGTCTTGTGTTATATTTTAATACTTAAAATAGGCTGCTGACAATTTTACGCACATTAATTTACAAACCGAATGAAGCACTAAAGTAAATTGCCGTCTTTACGGCCGGTTGTCGCGGCGCAAATTCAACGCCACATTAGTACCTTCCTCCAGACGGTGTGCCAACATTAAAGTTGGTCACGGTGAATAACTTTGTTGGCGCTCAGCCGACTCCAAACTTGCTGGTATAACAATTAAATTTTTTACACAGGAACGTTCTACTTACTTATAACGGTAACAGTGTTCCAATTTTTTTGAGTTTACGAATCAGTTTTCATATAAGGCTTGGATATCGAAATTTTACGAGAAGTAAAATTAATATAGGCAATAACACAAATGTTATGTTATGTGTTAATATAGGTCACTTGGGAATATTTTTTCTTGAATCCTGCGCCATACCATTGATGACGTGTGCCGCATGTAAGTAATAGGATTATCAATTTAAGGTCTTTTACTTCGAAGTCGCAATTTCTGCACCTTAGAGCTCCACAGTGAGCTCGTTTAAATGGCACTTTATTTATCGCCAATTTGACTTCGTGACTCGTTTGGCCAGATCGATATTTCTCACTCATAGTTTTAAGGATGAAGAGCTGAACTTAAATTATTATCTTAACACATTGCGTGCTTAGTTATATAGTTACTTACATTATATATTTTTGTGCTCACTTAAAAATAAAAAAATAAATATTGTTACACGAAACCGTACTGGTACGTGACCATAAAACGTATTGATCGTGATAAAATGTACTAATCCTGCGCTCAAGTAGCAATCGTCATAAAACGTCCTAATATGAGTCCCGCTTTGAAGTATCAATCGTCATAGAACGTACTAGTATGAGGCCCACGCTTAAGTTTCAATCGTCATAAAACGTACTAATAGGTGTCGCAAGCTCAAGTATCAATCGTCATAAAACGTACTAATAGGTGTCCCAAGCTCAAGTATCAATCGTCATAAAACGTACTAATAGGTGTCCCAAGCTCAAGTATCAATCGTTATAAAACGTACTCATAAGTGTCCTGCGCTCAAGTATCGATCGTCATAGAACATACTAGTACATGTCCCGCGCTTAAGTATCAATTGTTAGAAAATGTACTAGTACGCATACCGTATACAATGTGTTAAGACCTTTCATCAACTCATAAATTATCATCAAGCATCAGGATTTGAAATTGCTAAGTTTATTGTTTCCCCTAAGGAAACAATAAACTTAGCAATTTCAAATCCTTGTAACCATCTGTTACTAGTATAACTGGAAAAGTTTTGGTAACAAATATCTCTATTGTATTGCATTTTCATTAATATGGACGCAGTATCGTTCTATTCGATCGTTAACAGCGTTGCTATTTACGTATGTAGGGGCATGCTAACCCCTCCGTAATGTACATAATGCACTGTTTTCCGTTTCGAATACCAATGAATTTCCTTAAAACCAAAATCAAGCTTAATAAGACGAATTTTCGTTTATACTCAATATACCAAAATAATGTTTTATTAACGAAGATTCGTCTTGAATATAATTCGTCTGATATTAATGTTTAAAACTAACGTTCTCATATAAACATAGTAATTTATAGCATTGTACAAACATGATTTTGCACTGTTCCATCTAACATTACATTATCATTAATATACTCGCAATTACGCTTCGCTCGTTAACGTTTCTATTCACAAATTACTCTAAAATATGTAATTCATACTGATATAATAAATTCAAAAGTCGGTCTTTCATGTTTGATGTGTTGAGACAATATTGATCAAATTTGGTAACATTGAGGCTCAAAAAACAAGTGAACAAGGATTAAAAAACGGTGTAAATATTAAAATATACATTATTTTCAGCAGCAATACCGGCTGAACTCATAGTTCAATATTATTCGTTCGTCGGCCGTTTGTTTAAGCAAACTAAAGCATTTTTATACATTTTCATTAGCAACGAAAACATTAAACCTCTTTATTTCAAAACATGATTTTTTGAGATTTGCCACTATTGCAGCTCATGAGCGATTTACCGGTCTAGCGTATTAGATAAATAGTTCAAAATTTTTCTTTTGGTATATAATTATGACTTAAATTGAACAAAATTGGACAGCTTGTAATTATAGCCCTCTAGGTCGACAGATAACCTCAAAACAGTCGAGGTGAACCGCTCAATCTGAAAGCCAGTAGGAGTGGCGCGGAAATATTTAGAATAGATAAAAGATATTATATCAGGTTTTTTTTTATTTATAACAAATATGTACAAGTTATATCTATCTTAAATTACTTACACGCTACTACTATACAAGTCATGCCCACGTGGAATGGTCTCAAGAATGCTGGCAGCGTTTCCGCGTTGAATCGCTAAGCTGATTCTTTGTGCGAAAAAGGAGCCAGCCCTCTTGTCACCCTAAGAGGCGATCAACCGAGGTGTTAAAACGAACAATTTTTTTTGCAAAATAAATAGATTTTGATTTTGCAAGATAAAAGATAAAAGAAAAACGAAATATGCAGATAATTTCTTCATCGTGCATGCAACAGTCACAATAGTGTTTTTATTGACATTGATTTGTTCAACATATCTCTAAATAAATTAAAGTGTCATTCTATGAGTTTTTCCCTGCCAGCTTGTAAGTTCTTAATATTTCATATTTCTTTTTCCTTTTTATAAAAAAAAATGTAATTTAACTTGTCATCTGTATATGTTCCTGGTTTATATTGTTTCTCTTACATTTATGTATTATGTAACTGTGTGTGTTCCTAATAAATAAATAAATAAATAAATAAATAAATAAATAGAAATAAATCCAACAGTTGTTTAAAAATAAGATTATAATGTATATTAATATACATGCTGCTTTAATAAAAACATATAATTTTACTAATATGGCTGTATTTAATTTCCTATGCTGATTATTGACTAATTATTTCACAAAACGTCATAGCCTAAAATGATAAACCAAAGATTGACGTGTCCAAATGGCATAACCTGGCATGATTTAAGTTTAATGAAAGTTTTTACGCTTTTACGTTTTTACGTTTGTACAAAAATTCATTTCGTAGATTTTGAGAACAGACCAACACTTTATATATATCGAGTTCGGTTTCGAGAGTGTGAACTCACGACCCCTGTTAAAGTCACGCGGTGTCAGCGCTCACCCTTAAAATATCAAAGGGCATATGCTGATTGACAGAGTGAAAATTTTCAAATAAAGATAATTTATTTACCCTCACTAGCACTCGTCCATCGAAAGTTATTTAATTACATCAAAATTCTCCCAAGTTTTGGGGGAGCCACTCTGTAATTTTGTTAATTTCTATTTAGTTTACGAAACGCCTCATAATTCAATTACATTTAAACTACAACTCCTAACTCTTGTGACGTATTTAGACTCAAATCTGTCTGGAGCAATAATGTTTTCCATTTCATTTTTCTACCTTCTATTTTTATTACCTATAAAAGATATGAAACTTTTTTACAATTTTTTTTCCTTTTTTATTATTTTCTTAACTATCTTAATATAATAATTTTATTATAATCCGCGATAAAATCGATACCACGGATTATTTTACTATAATCAGTGGTATTGATTTTATCCGTGGTATTAATGATAATTTTTATTATGGATCTCCGCAATGTACCGCATCATCATCAAAGTACCGCAGAAATCATTTTATGTCATATATCATATTATTTATTATACAAGCTATTTTAGCTTTTAAATGCTTTTATAAGACGTGGTTTTATAACTCCTATGTGATATTAGTGGAATATCATATAGGAGTGTAAGTTTTTGCACACGTTTCAAAATTTAGGCTGCAAATCAAATCAAAATATTCTTTATTCAAGTAAGCTCTTTCAAGCACTTTTTGAATCTACAAAGCTACAACTGGTTCGGAATGTTGCTCTTACCGAGAAGAACCAGCAAGAAACTCGGCGGTCAATCTTGTAAATATTTTTAATTTTACCGCAGTCTTGTGTGAAGCTGAAAGGATTTTTAAAACCAAGCGATTTTAATCATCCAAATAATCATAGTAATATGCTTTACGTAAAAGTATATCTGTTACATTTGATTTAAACTTTTCTGCAGACTGGTCTAGTAGTCTAGGTTTGCTCGAAGTTTATTCGTATTATTATTTGATTGAGATCTGGCTTTGTCAATACTGGCTGATTGACGTGGCGCGGCGCGTCTGTTCAAAAACCAGGATAAAACAATAAAATCGTTGTGTTCTCTCCTTCGCACCCGTACTGGTTATTTTCGTTTCGTGTATTGTAATAGGATAAGGTCATTGATCTCTATTAATCGCGTTTATTTTTAAAAAACGTAAAATATTTCCTATAGCTAAAATATTTCGCTGAATTAACCGTTTTTTATGTAGGGTGTAGGTAACTAAAATTAAAACTAATTAATGTCGTATGGTCGGTACCACCATATATATATAAATATTGGTATAGAGCAGAATATACATACCTTAATGAAATCATACATTTTAGGCTAACTAACTTTTACCATAAACTAGGGCTATTTCATAAAACCATCGTAAAAACTTTTATGAAACCCAACCACTAACCAACACTGTATATTTTATGACGTAGGTACTAATTTAATAAACTTAAGCTGTGTTATGTGCGTAATAAAAAAACTTTCAAATCGAATAGTTTGGCTATCAAGATATAAAACCTTGACAACCAAACTGTTGGAACTAGTATTCAGAGGTTTATGGCTCAGGGAGATAGCCACAAGTATCAGCTAAAGAGATATTCCGAAATTTGCTATGCGCTTTATGGTTAAGAAAAACCTCATAATGAACCTAAAACCTTTATATATAATCTAGAAAATTCGTGAGATTTAGGTATCTTGTTTATTTATATATTATATAAGTATTTGTTTACATATTCATGTGTATTTGATGTAAGTATATTATATATAAAGTAATATATATTGTTTAATTTGATGATTATCTTTATGTACTCTGAGGTGCACTATCCTACGAGCTATTTTATCAACAGCTCTATAACGTTTAAGGTTTCCTGGAAGAAATCGCTGGTTAGCGATAAGGCCGCCTTATTGTGCCTATGTTTGTTTGTTTAAATCTGTAATTTTTGTTCTGTATGACAATAAAGAGCATTCTTCTTCTTCTACCTTTCCGTAGTGGTAGTCTATGGTATGATGGATCAATAACGGTATACAAACTGGGTGAAATAATATAAAGTGGTCAATAAAACAACTTAAAGTTTCGCACTTGTCGTAAGCTGGGAATTATATCAAGAGAAGATAACAAAAAACTTTTACTGCGACATACTCGTATTAAGGGCGAGTTTTTTTGTGATATCTTTCGCGCTGTCTCAAGTTTTTTCATGACACGATTTACGAGAAATATATTCTTAGTAGAAGTATTATTAAGAGTTTATACATTAATTATCAACAGTTAAAGCTTTGTCAAGATTATTTAAGGAGCTTTAACAAAAATTATTTTTAATAAATCAAAGTCTTTAGAGTCTGAAATTCTTAACAATTTTCAATTCCAAATTCTGACTAGTCCGTTTGTTTTTATCAATTTGTTGATATTTCGAGCTTGGGTGTTTTAAGTGTTTAAGATTTATACAAATTTATATTTTCCAGTTGTCTATAACCCATAGTACAAGTATTAAGTTACTTACTTCTGGAACCAACGATAGAGCATGAAATGTCCTATATATACGTAACTAATAAAACGATACACTCCAATTTTGAAATAAATATACAAAATATTTAAGCTTCGAATACATAAATTATGCCTATTATTTAAGTAACATAAACTGAATTCATGCAATATGTTTGCTAACCTATATTTTGCATCAAAATTGTACTATTAAGATCAATACAGCGCAATTTTTTCTAAAGATCAATATGTAGTATCCTAAAACGTATGTAACTCCCGTGTGGATTACTTACGAGGGCACATTTGCGATTGGCATTTCCGTGTCACTGCTCACGCTTTTCTATTTGCACACTTACGTCAATAACGAAGTCACATATTTGGCGTATTCTATTCTGCCTCTTGCGACTTCTACTTACGTGTAATTTATGAAAAGTTTTATTCCGTTACAACTAAGTTCGTCTTACTGCGAAATAATTTCGTGAGTTTTTACTATTATTATTGAAATAAATTAACATTTTTAGATTTATAGAAGCAGGCGTTACTTTGCGGAATTCCATATTACAGGCACTATAACAGAACTATCTCGCTATAATCCGAAACCGAAGCATCATCAGGAGGACAGGCTCCACGACAAAATCGTAATTGTATGGGTGGCGCGGCGCATTACGATTTTGTCGTGGAGCCTATCCTCCTGATGATGCTTCGGCTTCGAGGCGAAACGATCGTCGAGATTGTTGTGGTGGTGGTTGTGTGTGCTGCTTGTGTGCTTTGTTGCTGGTGGAGGAGCCTTGGGGTGCTTGTGCTGGCTTGCCCTGCATGTGTAAGCTTCGCTTAACCCGTGCGGACTATAGCGAGGTAGTTCTGTTACAGTGCCTGTAACTTTTTTAGTATATATGACTTAATATACTTTTTGCGGCTTTTGAAATTAATTTTGTACTAACTGTGCTTGCTACTTCGGCCCCGTCAAACTCAGTGTGTCACAAAGTTTTACTCTGATTTAAATTGTTGCCGAATTATTTTATATGTATAGATAGATGAACATAAAAGTCATTATTGTGAATTAATCATGAGAGATAGAGACATACTGTGGCGGACTTTTTTATAGTATTTTTGTAGATCTACAATTCCCTGGTACATTACTTCAGTGTGTCTCTGTTGGCTTACGCAGCGCACGTGATAAAAGTTCCTAGCAGGCGAGTTTTTTTTTAAACTGCGAAGCTTCTTCCAATTTAAATAAAACCACAAAGTAATATTAACCTAAATCTGTCGGAATAATTGCACTACCTTTTAGTAAAAACCGTACAAAAATTCGTTCAGTAGATTTTGAGAAAATCGATCGCATACAGACAGACAGATTTTGAAACTTTGTTTATAATAAGTAGAGATTATGGATTTCCGCGAAGTAATGCCTAATTATATCAATTATCATACCGAACGATTTCCTAAACTTATAAGAAAGATCTATGAGTAAATAAATGTTCAAAAATATATTATCGTTAGTCGTCACAAGTAAAGACTTATAGAAGAATTTAACTTTGTTAAAACCGACAAGTCTGGCTGTTTTTGCATATTTATTTTACCAATATCCTATAAGTCATAAAGCAATACTACTTTCCCAGAAAAAAATGTAATCTCAAAGTACTCGTACATTTCACGGTGATTATTTTTAATTAATTCCGTAAATCACCCAATTGTAGCGGCCTGTTACAATCCCACAGCTGGGAATAGGCCTCCTCTCTCCGTTTCTGGAGTGAAGGGTTGGAGCTAAGACCTACCACGCTGCTCCAATGCGGATTTGTTGGTACACATATCTCCAGAATTCTCTAAAGATATGCAGGTTTCCTCACGATGTTTTCTTTCACCGAAAAGCGTGTGATAAATTGCAATTATCAATTAGACACATTAGTTTTGATAGAAAAACTCATTGGTGCCTGCCCGGATTTGAACTCCTGTTCCCCTCGAAAGGGTCGCAAAGTCTCACCGCTGGGCTATCACAGATCCAATTAATAATCCACCCAATTGATAAGGTGCATTTTATCCTGAACAAAATTGTTTTGGTCTATAGTTCTTAAACTTTTCATCTAACCTTAATTAACACTTGTTAAATCATAACTAAGCAAAAGAAAGTTTTGTGGTTCAGAATTTCATTCCAGAACTAATTTCCTAGTACGATCCCAGAGGTATTTTCCATGAATCCTTATGTGATTACACCATACATAATATGATCTCCGTAGATACCGGCAAGCGACCCCTGTCAAATGGGATTTGTAAACGAAAAATCTTCTAATTTGGGGACTCTGTTTCATGTCACCTAAAGAACAAGATAATATCCAGGTCTCGATATTGGAAGTAAAATTACCTCAGTATAATTATATTACAGTTTGTCTGTCTTATTTCAAAACATTAATTATAATTTATGTATAATAAAGAAAAGAATAACAGAACAAAAAATGATGAAGATTTATATAACAGAAGGAAGGGCATTAAGTACTATATACAATCGTGTAGTAATATTATATGCAAAACATCAGTCTCCTGCTCTTATCCCACTGTGTGTGGTCGGCATAATATGTTACAAGCATGTTGTCACATGATTTGGCTACGTATTTTAGGACCGGCCGTCTGCCTGACGTCATCTTACCTTGATCGCCTTTTACGACACCGCAGTAAGAAATGAGGGTGGTCTATTCTACTACGCGGACACCACACGAAGGGTCGACTTACCTTAGTCGCCTTTTACGACCCCTCGGTAAGAAATGAGGGTGGTTTATTCTACTCAGACAGATATCACACGGCGGGTCGACTTACCTTAGTCGCCTTTTACGACACCTCGGTAAGAAATGAGGGTGGTCTATTCTACTCGACCGGATATCACATCTCTGTGAATGTAGCAATTTGCCCTTAATAATTTTGTTACCTTATAAATATTTTGATCGCAACAATAATCGACAGGTTCATCTATTCACTCGTGATAGCAGCGGTCACCCGACAAAACTCGTCGCAATTCACCTCTAAAGTTTTTATTTTTAGACCAAGATCCAATATCTCACAATAGACTTTCAGGGAAGGCATTATTAACACTAGAGTCTTAATAATGTCTTAGTTCTTATTATATTACATTAATTATGCTTTGAAAAGCACCCAATAGTCGAATGTGCGTATAAAAATATTAACAACACCAAAACGTAAAGTTCATCTCAAACTCACAGTTGCATCGAGACCTCAACATGCCTACAGTAAAAGAGGAAATCACAAAAAGGCTAAAGCTGTACTCCTGTCGTATTGAAAACCATCCAAACGCACTTGCTTGTAATTTGATGAAGGGGGCCAGCACTTTCAAACGACTTAAAAGGAGGGCTCCACAGGATCTCCTCCCATCAAAAGCGAATCTCTGATTTTAATTTCTAAAAATGGATAGGCCACTGGGCGTATGCCGTGCACGACAATACTAAACCACTTGACCACCAGCTAAATGCCTAGACGAGGCAGATTGCAGGGTAAATGAGAGTTAAAAAAAAAAAGTAAAGTAAAAATATACGCGTGCTTCTATAAAATTTGAAAAAGGTCGGTTTATATGTTATACCGAAGAATTTCAAAGGCTGGCTGACCTTCGTGTCAGCAATCTGTTTATTAAAAAGGCGATCCAGATACAATATTCCGATATTGCTGACGATATACTTACGAGCTAATCCACTAGTTTATTGCCCAAACATAAACATAGGAGAAAAACATTTCATTATCTTTATCGAACGTAAAAATAATGTTCCAGTTTTATTACATAGCCTTCTCGAATATTGATATAGTGTTACGAGTATATAAACGCAGAGATATATAACGTTAACAAAGTGTCTGCCAAACTATTTAGGTTGTATCTGTAAATTGCAACCTAAATCTGTATTTGTATTGTAGTTTCGAAAAGCCAGACTCAACACACACATGCACACATAAAATATACTTTTTACTGTTAAATTTAAGTTTAATTATATTATTTAGAGTAATCCTTGGCCTTATTTTTAAATAGCAATGTATTATTCATTACTAAAACTTGTGAAACGCTGTTTGATTACCAATAAAGAAAAAAAAGTTAAGAATCTTACTATAAACAAAGTATACTTATTATAAAACAAAGTCCCCAAAAGCTGTATGTCTGTATGTGTAAATTTTCTCAAAATCTACTAAACGGATTGTAGTACAGTTTTTAGACAGATATATAGATATTATAATATATATTTTTTATCCTATAACCTCCACAAGGTCGGGATTTGCGCTGTAAAAACTGTGAGACACTAATTTTCACACAATAAAGAAGAATAAATCAATAAAGAATACAAATTATTGTTAAATTTCATTTTTGTATAAAATAGTAAAAATCTGTTTTTCGGGAATAATAATCAATATGAAAAAACCAGTATTTCTTTGAGACAATCTTTTACTAGCTAAATCATAAACCTATCTAAGACGTACATTGTCATACGTAAACGACATAAATAATTTATAGAATTAGGCGTAACTTTGCGGAGATCCATAATACAAAAGTAATAATAAAATTATTTTGCTATAATCCGCGATAGTCCACTATACATTAAACACTATATATATTTTCTATTTACTGTATCGCGGATTATAGCAAAATTATTTTATTATTACTTTTGTAAACGACATACTTAATCCAAAAAATCTCTGATGTCTCTCTATTTATAGGAAAAGTTAACAAGTAAAAATGTTATGATAAAATAAGGCAATTGTGATTTTTTTAGTTCCAGAATCCTTAATAACGTTTGCACGTTTATTTTTGATCAACACTAAAATACCCTTATTTATTAACACATGTCTTAAATTATTTAAATCTCGTTTTCTAGCCAAATCACTGTGTTACAAAGAGACAATTATTTAATATTGTGGTCATTTTCTTGTTAGCACAACCTAAGCTGTAAGTTATTATTCATAAAGGACCACTTCCAGCTTGTAATAGCTTGCAATTTGTGTTTGCAGATTGTAAGGAAATAATTAATGTTGTACCGAAATAGCAGTATGCCCACACAATATCTTTGACGTCTCACGGTTATACGCTTGGAAGACAATTTCCGCTATAATTGACCACGAAGTTTGTGTCTAAGTTACCTTTCAAATTAAACCAAATTGTTTTATATACAACTATGTAACGTGACAATAGATAACAGAGTCCATATTATTTCGTTAGTCATTTAAATTACAGTTTGTAAATTGTTTTAGATTTTCCCCTTCACTTAAGTCCATATACGCCGTGTGGTATCCGGCAGAATAGAATAGACCACGATTTATAGATGATGTATAGAAGCAGAAGTTACTTTGCGGAAGAATAGACCACCCTCCTTTCTCACCGAGGTATCGTAAGAGGCGACTAAGGTATGTGCCGTGTGGTATCCGGCTGCATAGAATAGACCACCCTCAGTTCTTACCGAGGCGTTGTAAAAGGCGACTAAGGTAAATTGACGTCAGGCAGGCGGCCAGTCGTAAAATACGTAGTCAAATGTGACAACATGTTTGTAACATGTTGTGCCGACCAGGAGAATGATGAATAACTTCACTTAAGTCCATATAGAATAACACTATAATTCAATAGATGGCGCTGGGCTCAATCATATCATTGGAATTCGTAATGCTTTTAATGATTCGTTATTGCAATGGAATTCAAAGATGAAAAACGAAAGTATTGTACTACTTTTAATTATTTATTTATTTTACATACATATTGTTAGAAAAGAGAAAGAGCAAGAACAAAATAGCACATGTACAAAGGTGGACTTATCCTTAAAAGGGATCTCTTACAGTCAACCTTTGAGTGACGGAAAGAAAAGGACGACGACGGATAATGAAAACAGAAAACTTTTATAATGTCCCAAGTGTTGCTGCAAAAACAGCTATAATTTATTTCAACAAAAAGCCGTCTACTGCTGGACAAAGCGGATTTCATAATTGTCTAGCTGATGTGTTCCCGCGCGCACATACCTCGCCACCTACCCATTTAAAGCTGCTATAAAAATTACGCGCCACTTATAATAATCACGTGTTTTAACTACGAAACTATAATATATTTTAGCTCTATTAATATACTATAAGTTAAACGCTTAAACCTATATCTTGCTAAATCTTAGTAATACATCCAATAGCTTCCAGGCTTCCAACAATATGTACGACTAAAGGTTTAAACCACTAAGTTGCGTTAACTAATGTATTGGTAACAGGTCGCTGAGATTAAGCTCGCTTAAGCCGTAATCCTAACTATATTTTAATAGCCTTCCAAAGCTTTTAATGGTTGGTCGTTTGCTGCAATACTGTTGTAATTATAAATTATTTTAAACAATGCAAAATGTTTAAAGTTAAGATGTTGTCAATTAATCAAGAATTTAATTTGAAGGCTACTCGAAGCCAGTTCTCTTAGGTAAAGAGAACAAAATTAAGTAATTGGCAATTATGCCTTCAGGCGTGAGGTAAATCCTAAAAAAAGGGTCAAGGAATTCCGGCAAATTCGTAGATTGTTTCTGGATTTTATGATAAATCTGGTAAGACTAATGAGTAAAAAGCGTGTTTTTTTTTCACATATTTTAGTCTCAAACAAAACTGTCTTCTCTAACATAATATATCCTATTGTGAATTAGTTTGAGGAAAGATGTCCTAAGAATCCCAATTTAATCGCATCATGTCTAGACTACTTTTTTAATTTACTTTAGACTTAGTCCTTTTTGCTTTTGTATTTTTCGAGTTTATTAAGCTGTGATGAAGCTGTATTCTTAAGCTGTAATTCTAGCCCAGCGGTGAGATCGTGTGACTCTCTAGAGACGATCATGGGTTCAAACTTCGGGTAGGCACCAATGAGTTTTTCTATTAAAACTTATGAGTCTAATTGATAATTGCAATTTATCACATGCTTTTCAGTAAAGGAAAACATCGTAAGGAAACCTGCATATCTCTAGAGAATTCGAGAGATATGTGTAACCTACCAATCCGCATTGGAGCAGCGTGGTAGGTTTTAGCTCCAACCTCTCTCTCTCTCTCTTTGCCTGGCCTTATCCCATTTTTAGTTGGGGTCGGCCCTCCTCGTCATTTTTCGCCAGACACGTCGGTTCTGAGTTGCCAAAAGGTTTATATGGGCTTTCTTCAGGTCGTTGTTGACTACAGATATCCAAGTTTGAAGGGGTCTACCTCGACTTTTCGGACCGGTATCTATCTTCAAGATTTTTCGAGTCATGTCTTGGTCAGGTCTTCTCATGACATGGCCATACCACCTAAGTCGCGATTCGGCGAGTTTTTCTTCGATTGGGCGGATCTTAAAGCTTCCCCGTATGTGCTCATTTCGCACTCTGTCCTTGAGGGTGACACCACCCGCCCCTCGAAGCATTCTTAGCTCTGTTGGGCTGGCTTGTGTGGTAGGTTTTAGCTCAAACCCTTCTCTCTAAAAAATGGAGAGAGGAGGTCCAAGCCCAGCTGTGGGATGCTAATAGGCCGTTACTTTACTATGCCCAGCAGTAAGTTCTCTTACAGGGTCCGACTATATTAAAAATAATTTACGTGGTCAGACAGTACTTACGGTGTCTTGGGTCACGGGTTAAAAATTATGTATTACGCATTTCGGTGAAGAAAAACGTCGTACGGAAACCTGCATATCTCTAGAGAATTCTGTGGATATGTATAACCTACCAATCTGCGTTGTAGTAGCGTAGTGGGTCTCAAACCTTTGTCTCCAGAAACGGAGACAGGAGGCCAACGATAGGTTAATAAGAGGCCGTAACTTAACTTTTTTATCATCTTAACACAAGCTACACTCTTATCAGAAATTTCTGTTGAAAATAATGATTGTTCAGATGTTAGTGCACGTCAGGTTAAAAACAATTTAGATGAAAGATCTGTCTTGTCATTTCTGAACCACTTCGCTGTAAAACACGAAAGTCATTGGTGCTCTATTCGGAGCAATTTCTGCGCCATTACCTTGTAATCGCTGCTTATTGTGTGAATGACTTTCAGGAAAATTACTGAATTGTTTGCGCTTTAGATATTATCCATATTTATTTTCTCTTATACTTATATATCGTATATTTGAATTTAAACTGTCGTGAGTGGTATTCATAATTAATATTGAGAGACCGGCTATACTCACAGTGGCTGGGGCGGGGGGGGGGGTACAGTTGCGGCGGTGGTCGCGCGTCTTCTATAATGTCCTGGTCGCTACTCAGGAGTCCAGGTCTTCGTCATCAGATGCACGGAAGAAATTTGTGCATGCGACGCTTACGGTGTCTGGTTCGAACATGTTTTCAGTAGAACTGAAAACCTCAGGCTCATCTGATAAAATAAGACGTGAGTATGCCCAGTCTCTCAAAATTAATTTTCGTATATTTGTGTATATAAATCATCATCGTCTATGTAAATTATAACTTCCCAAGTAATTAAATTTTTATACGGAACAAGAATAAGTTACTCCAGTAAAGTAGTAATAACCGCCTGATACTATCCCATTGTTTTTATCCCATTGCCTCTTTTTCTCCATTTTTAGAGAGAAGGATTGGAGCTAAAACCTACTACGCTGCTCCAATCAATTTTAGTCATGCCATTACAGCAGTTTAAAAACACTGTTAAAAACGATGAAACGACGAAGAGGCTGATACAGAAAGCCTACTTACTATACTGTTGAAGATTACTTAGATGATAAGGATGTGTGGATATAGGTGCACTTCTACCCTGTACAAGACAGTAATAAATAGATGTAACTAGTTCTAAGATATATATTTTAAAAAGAGCAACCGCCGAGTTTCTTGCTGGCTCTTCTCGGCAGGAACAGCTTTCCGAACCAGCAGTAAAATTGACGATTCAAAAGCACTTGTTTACAAGTTTACTTGAAAAAAGAATATTTTGATTTGATTTGATTTGATTCAATGCGGATTGGTAGGTTACTCATATCACTAGAATTCTCCAGAGATTTGCAGGTTTCCTCACGATGTTTTCCTTCATCAATCAGACACATAAGTTTGAATAGAGAAACCTATTGGTCTGGGGTTAGAACCCATGATCGTCTCTAGAGAGTTACACGGTCTCACCGCTCGGTAATCACAGCTTGTAGTTCCTCCAGTAACGTTTACTTATTAAACTATGTATTATAAAAATTTGTTATAATGTTATTCATATTGCAATCCGATCATATCAATAATTATTATGAGAATAAAAGGCATAATGAGTTTTTGGTTT
Organism: Morpho deidamia; assembly: GCA_947086505.1. NCBI lineage: Eukaryota > Metazoa > Arthropoda > Insecta > Lepidoptera > Nymphalidae > Morpho > Morpho deidamia. The sequence continues at coordinate 6,417,071 of CAMTZC010000007.1, read as the reverse complement.
ATATCGGGTTAAGCATAAAGGCTTTAAGCAGCAGTCATCAGAACTGTATGGAAAGCGATGCAAAACTTTTGTAACGGATTTATTATGGAATTAGGTTCAAAAGTTAAGTCTGAATTATTAAACTATTGGAATATTGAAATTTTATATAATATACTTACGGTGAAAATATGCCTCATAAAAGTAATAATAAAATTATTTTGCTATAATCCGCGATACAGTAAATCGAAAATAATATAGTGTTAAATGTATAGTGGACTATCCGTTTTTTCATACCCGATACGAGCAGGATTCGTAAAAACACATGCACAAACCTCCACCAAAGCCCTTTGCGATTTTGTCGTGGAGTCTATCTCCTGATGATGCCTGGGTTGCGGGGCGAAACTATTGTTGAGTTTGTGATAGTGAACGTGTGTAGTGCTTGTGTATTGTGGTGGCAGTGGTGGAGGTTTGTGCATGTGTTTATACGAATCCTGCATGTATCGGGTATGAAAAAACGGATAGACCATTATACATTTAACGCTATATATATTTTCTATTTACTGTATCGCGGATTATAGCAAAATAATTTTATTATTACTTTTGTATTATGGATCTGGATCTCCGCAAAGTAACGCCTAATTCTATAAAATATACTTCACAATTATCAAAATATTGCAAGCTGAAATTAAAAATTTTTGAAGTTTGTGACAATCCACACTTTAGATGAAATATATTATTGTATTTAAGAACCATTTTCAAAACAAATTTTCTCTTCAAGCATTTTTTCATTCGTTCATATAATTTTAAAACTAACAACACATAATTTTAACAAAGATGCAGTTTAATTTTCTTTACAATGCTGATGAGTTTAGCATAATAACTAATTCATAAAATGAATGGGTTTTTGCACGGTAGGAATACGGTAAATAATACGATGGAGAATGTTTAAAACGATATTAAAATTCTCTTTTAAAGGGGTTAGTTATATTGTAAACTAGCGATGCGTTGCTGTGGCTCAGTATGGTTTCTAACGCACACCTTCAAACAAAACTGTGTTCGATAGTTTAAGAGACCCTCCGATTGCCACAAAACCACACGATTATCCGTTGGCTCAACGATTGTCTGAAAATTTCATTAAAATCGATCCAGCAGTTTCGGAATCTGTAAAGATTATACATACATACATTCTCTTATATAGATGTGTGTGTAAAACAAAATATGAATTCCATTTTCATCAAGGCAGTCCTCTTTGTTTTACAAGCCCTATTTATATAAAACCACAACGCTTATTAAGTTATAATACCTGATGATATAATTGGCGACTACAATAAGCTTTCATAATTATACGGTATTATGAAGTATCATAATAGTACTTTTGAGATAATTGAGATAATGAGAAACAAAAAAGAGCCATACGTGGAATCTACAATTTAAATTCGCGCGATTCCCTGCGAGAGAAGTTCAAGGAAACAGGTATTCTTACATTGGCTTCACAGTATATTTTTAGTAATTTAATTTTTGTACATATGAATATAAATAATTATAAAAGGATTGGCGATGTATATAATAGACAAAGTAGGAACCGACATAAGCTTGCGGTTCCTTCTTTGCGCCTTGCAAAAGTTCGTAATTCGTTTGTGGGTTTGGGTATAAGATTCTAAGATAAAATTCCACTATCTACTTTAACTTTACCATTACAGCAGTTTAAAAATACTATTAAAAAAAGGCTTATTCAGAAAGCCTATTGTACTATTGAAAATTACCTAGACGATAAGAATGCGTGGATATAGCTTCTCTACAACCCTGTACAAGACTTTAATAACTATACATATGTAACTAATGATAAGAATTATTGTTTGAAAAGAGCAACCGCCGAGCTTCTGGCTGGTTCTTCTCGGTAGGAACAGGTTTCCGAACCAGCAGTAGATGTTGACGATTCAAAAGCACTTGTTTACAAGTTTACTTGATAAAAAATATTTTGAATTAGAATTTGAATTAAATACGGCTATTTACGCCTAATGTGTGAGTATACGTTAAATAATCAGATAAAATGTTACTTATTTGAAGGTCCGTATGTAAAATAAAGTAAAGGCTTATTACTATCCCATTGCTGGGCGTAGGCCTCCTCTCTCCGTTTCTGGAGTGAAGGACTGCAGCTAAGATCCACTACGATCCAAAGTGAATTGGTAGGTAACACCATATTCCCAGAATTCTGTTGAGATATGCAGGTTTCCTCACGATGTGTCCCTTCACCGAAAAGAGTGTGATAAATTGCAATTGTCAATTAGACGCATAACTTTTAATATAAAAACTCATTGGTGGCTGCCCGGGCTTTGGACTCGTGACCCCCTCGAAAGAGGAGCACGGTCTCAACGCTGGGCTATCATTGATTATACGGATTATACTAAGCTATCACAGTTTACTTATTTGTAAGTATGTATTAATATTATAAATTTGAGAATCTGTCTGTTACGTTTTCATGCCTAATTCTCTGGACTGATATTGAAGAAATTTGGTACACTACAAGCTTATTTATATATCTGGAAAACATATATTTTCTTCGGGAAAATGTAATCAATAAATGGTACATAATAGCAGGGTTATTAACACTTTAGTTGGTGCAAACCGCGGATAATTGTTAAAAATATATCAAGTAATTGTCTAGGGTCTAGACGCTTACTGATCTAAAATTTTCGGATGTCTTATTCAACACATTCTCTTGCCCTTATCCCACTCTAAGTGGGTCGGCACAACATGTTACTAACATGTTGTCACATGATTTTGCTACGTATTTTACGACCGGCCGCCTGCCTGACGTCAACTTACCTTAGTCGCCTTTTATGACACCTCGGTAAGAAATGAGGGTGGTCTATTCTATTCTGCCGGATACCACAGCATTTCGGATATCTTATTCAAAACTATCAAAATTCGAAATACATTTTAATCAGCTGTTACATGGTTGAAGGATGTTATTGGAGTTGGTTGCGTTACTAGCGTAAATACAAACATTGATAAAGTTAATAAGGAAATATTTATTTATTCTTTAGTAGTAAGTAAAAAGTAACATCACTACGTATTACATGAAAGCATGACAAGCGTGCAAAAGAGGTCGTATCACTTATACCCATCTCTCAAAGAAAACCTTTGTTGTGAAGAGGAAGTATTTATATTAAAATACACACGATAGAATTTGTTCACATAGTTATGTTGAGTATGTAGACATTGATGCCTAAAGTTGAACTTAATTGTGACGAGCATATTTCGGGAGTGTGGTGTCCGGCTGAGTAGAATAGACCACCCTCACTTCTTACCGAGGTGTCGTAAAAGGCGACTAAGGTTAGTTGACTTCAGCCAGGCGGCCGGTCGTAAAATACGTAGCCGAACCATGTGACAACATGTTTATAACATGTTGCACCGACCTCACTTAGAGTGGGATCAGGGCTGGAGGTTGATGATGATGATGATATTTCGGTGGTATTTTTCGATAAAGCCGTGATAGCAGCGGTGAGACCGTGCGACTCTCTAGAGACGACATAGTTTCAAACCCGGGCAGGCACCAATTAGTTTTTCTATTAAAACTTATGTGTCTAATTGATAATTGCAATTTATCACACGCTTTTCGGTGAAGGTAAACATCGTGAGGAAACCTGCATATCTCTAGAGAATTCTAGGGATATGTGTAACCTATCAATCTGCATTGGAGTAGCGTGGTAGGTCTTAGCTCCAATCCTTCTCTCCAAAAACGGAGAGAGGAGGCCTTAACCTAGCAGGGGGCATAGTAACAGGCTGTTACTTTACTTTTTTACTACTTTTTTTTCGATAAAGCAACTTTATATTTAACGTTAAAGAGAGCTTAAATCTAAATATATTTATAATAATAATGTACACTCGTCTTTCATAACATACTCCTGGGAAATCAACTATGTCACAATGCCTACTATGCCTAAGAATTAATTATTAATTTGGCATAGTTTCATGTCAACTTTGCTCCCAAGGGTTCAAATGTAACATAATGGACATTATATGGTATGCTTCATAGATATCGTCTGAAACAATTCAAAGGCGCGTGCACATGGTATATTTAGAATACTTAAATATATTCTAAATTATCAAACGCCATTTCCCGAATCTTTACTAATTTGACTGATCTAATAATTTGTTATCCTGGAACGTAATATTTTACCCACAATCCGGTAAGAGTTAAGTTACTGAAATAGTTATTGACAATTCATATTTTATCTGTCTCCATCTCTTTTTTCTTTTTCTTTTTCTATTTATGTTCGTTTGAGTATCAAATTTCGATTAATAATGAACCAGTAAAGTCTAGTATTAGATGCCCAATTTGAAGAAATTCTTATTCATCTTGTTCTTATGTCGGATTTGTGAGGAATATGCAATGAGGTTTCTAAAAAATAGCTGCAGTTGAAATAGCCTGTTTGAGACCTCGGCCATTATTACCACAGATTACTGAAATTCATAACTTTGTGATAGTGAAAATGACAACATTTGGCAACTAAGATATACTTTTTTAATACTTCAATTAATGGTATGTATTAAAAATAAATTTTCAAAGCAATCTCCTATCTTCAATCTACTTCAGACAATTACTTGTGAAGTACAGTGGACCTTCATTTCCGGAAAGGAACCCTTCTCAAGCAAGATATGTTAGGGAAAAAGCTCCTAATTTGGTTCAACATCAAACATAATTTGATGTCATCTCAATATTAAGATAAGGACTCTCGATAGATATTCAAATCTGTATGTAATTATCAGACCTTTAGAATCTTGTTCCCTGATTCAAGCACGTTGTGTCGAGAGACTCTCTTGGCTATAGTACCTCGTATATATTTTAACAGAACATTCTTAAGATTCCGACATGACATCGGGTATTATATTTATTTTAAATTATTACTTCCACATCTTTTTTATTTCCTGAATGCAGGGTCATATCTTTTGTCCAATGTCCTCAGTGCGTGTTGCCAGTATATATAGCCTATAAATTACGAAACCTAGTCGCTTACTATAGGGGAATTTTTGATAAAACTCAGTCTGTTAACAGGTGATAAAGCGAGCTATAAATGAAATGTTTTTAAGTAACCAAATTAGAAACGAGGAAAAAACAGAAGAACCAGGGTCTCATATAGCTTATTGTATTATAAAGCTGGAGAGGCTATAGGTAAGACATATGGGTTGAAAAGAAGCTTGAATGTTGAAGATCCAAGGCGAAGGCCTGGTTTTTTTTTCGAATTGTCTGTATGCTGTTACCCCTAACGGCTTTTACAGCGTCACCGGGCGGGACGGGCGAGCGGAGAAGAATCGTCGAGGTTGCGAAATGCAGAGAGTAGAACGCAGAAGCTTTACTAGCGTCGGGGAACGTCGTCCTAAGGGTGCCTCCTGTGAGACGGGACCACGGCTTAGGGAAGGCCTGGTGACAACGTTTTAATGGAAGGAATCCGTCCATCCGTCTTGGATTACTAAAAAAACTGAAAAATTTCACAACATTCTTTAATATTGTATAATATGTCTATACTTATAATAAAACAAAGTCCCCAAAGCTGTCTGTTTGTGTGTAATCGATTTTCTCAAAATCTACAGAACGAATTTCTGTATGATTTTCATTTAAAGATGGTGTCATTATTGCGAAAGGTTTAAATTATAATGCATTGCTGTTTTATGCAAATTGTGTTGAAGAAAACGCTATTGTAAAAAAACTCGCCTGCTGGGAGCGTGCGCCGCGTCAACCAGCATATATACACTACAGTAATGCAGTAGAGAATTGTAGACATACAAAATTACACTAAAAAGCCCGTGACAGTATGTCTCTATCTATTATGGTTAATTCACAATAACTACTTTTATGTTCAATATTTCAATTCGGGTATGCAAATCGTGACACACTGATTCCCACGCGGTCGGAGACGCCGTTACAGCAAGTTTATATAAGTTTTTGTGGAAATATGTTTAAACAAAACTTTACTAAAAACGCGCCGAAACGCTACCGCATATCTTGATCAGGTGACACAAACATACATAAAAGGACATATTGTACTTTTTTCAGTTAACAAATCCTCCTTGACGAGGGTTCCTTTTGGGGAAATAAACAAAAAGTACAACAGAAAATCCGGCAAGATTGTATATCTGGATTATTATCAGGGTTCCGATTTTCTGAAAATAATACAATTTCATTCCATTACATCGACAGTTTTGGGCTACTTTTATTTTTAGCAAGGTTCGGCAGAATTGTGAGCTTAAATGGCTTTGACAACTATTGGTTCATTGTGTTCAATATATTATATTAATGAAATATCAGCGATGAAGTAAGTTATTGACTAAAATTCAAATCAAACTAACGGGATTTTATTTAGGACTATTTTAAAATCAATTTCACATGTGTATTCTTTTTATCCAATATAAGTATTTTAAAGTACTTTATATTTTTTACATATTAAAGTAATATCTAGGTTATTTACGGCGTCTCTCGCACAATAGAGTAATTACCCTTCTGGCTAACAAAGATTCGGAATTCACAAATGGGCTGAAATAAATAATGTATAATATAATTGAACAAAAACTTAATTTGAATGTTTTTGGGGAGAATAGGACTAGAAGAAGGGTTTCTTTGTAAATGGGGCTTCTTTTAAGAATATGAAGTTAAATGTAATTCATAAAATTCTTCATAGTAAGCGGCTAGGTTTCGGATTTTATAAGCTACATACCGGCAGGCCCTGCACAAAAATGATATGAAGATATCACCTTGTATATAGGAATTAATGATTTTCCAGTAGATAGTAGTAACTGTAGGAAAAAATTAATCACATAAATCTTATATATAAAATGCTTGTGTCACAATGTTATTATAGTTACCATAGTCCTCCGAAAAGGCTTGACCGATGTTTATGAAGATTCATACGCATATTCAGTAGGTTTGTGAATCAGCTTCTATCTATTTTTCAGACCCCTAAGTGCCATCACTTAGGGGTCTGAAAAATAGATAATCTGAAAATGTCAGGGTTGGACAACCCTGTTTCGTTTTTCTCGTCACAACATGTTTTACATACAATCTCCTTCATATAGTTGTTGAAAAAGATTAAAAGGGTTAAATTTTCAGCAAAGTGCTTCTTATTTATTGAATAAACGTAAAGGAAAAATATAGTTGTTACATTTTTGATCGGACATATAATTTTTATAATGTACACTAGAATTATCCTAGAAATAATATATAATGCAGCACAACGTTTGCCGGGTCAGCTAGTATTATAATAACAGAGCACCTTATATCTTTTGTCTCAATATTTAAGGTTCCCAAGGCCACATCAACCATTACTGTGGTCAACAGCCCAAAAACGAGAACACCTGTGGCCTTTCAAGTGTTTACGAGGGTCAACACTTAGTTTACGACAAAGGATACAGAATATAGGCATACGTGAATAATGTCACAGTCTTGCGACCATTCTTTGTATTACTACCTGAGGGTGTCGAAATTTCGCTTTTATTTACTCTATACTCTTTTACACATGTAAATATGTTTTATTGTTATCCTAAAAAAAGGAGAAATGGATTAACTTATATACAATTATTATCATTCTCCTGCGTCCCACTCTAAGTGCGGTCGGCACAACATGTTGCAAACATGCTGTCATATGATTTGGCTACGTATTTTACGACTGATCGCCTGCCTGACGTCATCTTACCTTAGTCGCCTTTTACGACACCTCGGTAAGAAAGGAGGGTGGTCTACAGGTTTATTAACTTATATACAATATACTACAATAAACCCGATTTATCAATGCAACGTCTATATAATAAACGTTGCAATAATAATATAAATTTTGATATTTGTTGTGGAAGAATCAGCCATTTCCGTAGTACTCCAAAAAAGGAACTGTCAATGGATTTATAATGGATACCTTTAAGCTTCATTTGTATTTTGTTTTATATGTATATTTACTTTTAATTCATTCATATTTTTATTGTGATCCGTTCGAGGAGCTTTAAATTAATATTTTATGTCCAGCAGGCCTACCTTGAAATCTTATTGAGACTCAATTGAAGACGTAAACTAAATTGTTTTGCTTTTTCATACAATGATGTCTTAAAGACGCACACTTTAAGTCGATGCCGAATGAACGTTCGGAATGCGTCCTAAAAACATTTGAGTAAAAGAGACAGAGTAATATATAGTTCACATAACGTTTTCCTTTTCAAACATTACGACCCCAATGCAATCCACACTTCATGCTACGAAAAGAAAGCGGTTAGGTTTAGGTACTGACTTTGAATTGAATCGTTTTCTAAAAGTTGATGGTAGGCCTTCAGATCATATTTTGGAGTATTATTATGTAAAACTAAACAATTAATTGAACTTGTAAATTTATTTTTAATAATATTCTTTACTTTATTTTAAATAAAAAAAAACAATATTTGTATACGCATGCATCTCTTATTGGGTTATGTATATTTTTTGAATTTAAACTATCGTAAGTCATATTCATAGTTAATGTATAGAAACCGGCTATACTCATGCCTTATTGGCTGAGCAACACTACTTTCGAGCCCATCCGGGGCCCATCCGGGGCCCTTTTTCTTGAGCTCTTTATACAGCGTATAAAGTACAGATACGAATAAGACGTGAGTATAGTCGGTTCTATACAAAAAGTAGTCATATATTTGTGATAAACTTTACAGTTGAGATCCTAGAGATGGAATTAAAGTTGAAGAAAAATCTTATCTATTCTAATACCTCGGATAATTAGATGACAAAAAGGCTTGCTTCTTTTCACGTGAGCACTATGATTATTATTAAGCAACTACTGTTTCTTCTTATTAAAGAACTTGTTAAGGAACTTATTTGACACTGACCTTAAGAATTTTCTTCAGTAAAATTACTTAGTTGAAAGTAATTTTACTTAAACTTTATCTATATTTTTAATGGAACTAAAATAATTATAATAGTGTAAGCTTGTAAGATCCTTTAAATTCAAAGTGGTTTTATTTATTTTGCTTTAGTTATAAATTGAGATTAGTAATTTCGAACTATATATATAACTTCAACCCTGAGTATTAAATGTAGAAAAACCTTTTTCGCAATATATTCAAATATTTCCACAGCAGTTAGAGCGAACTTTGTGAGTGCCCTGAATATTAATATGCGGCCAGAATGAAATTAATTTATACCAACCGACCATCTACATTACTGGAGTTTGGGCTTTAAAAATTCCGCCCGCGTTCAGTCTGAAGTCACGAGTATTGGATGGAATTATAACTAAATATCCTTTTAATTTAGCAGTATTTTCGTTTTTGTGAAATAAAATCTCGGGTCATATAAGAAAATAGTTCGACATGCAAAATTACGAGCGTTATCTGCGACTTCGTTCGCGTCAACTTTAGTGCTAAAATTCCTCAATATTTTGTTTTATTGTTTTTTTTTTCATTTTCCCTAAGAAAAAACATTTTTTTATCTTATATGTAAGCACGGTACGTAAGCTTCAATTGTACCAAATTTGGTTTCAAATTTAAAAATAGTTCTATGCACATCTTGACATTGGCATTATCTATCAAATAAATAAAATATTTTACCACGACTAATCTTATTTTTCTTATAGAAGATCATCAACGAAGCAAAAACTTATAATGTTGCATTAAGAGTTGCATTGGTTGGTACAGGCCTCCTCTCTCCGGTTTTAGAGAGAAGGATTGGAGCTAAGACCTACCACGCTGCTCAAAAGCAGATTAGTGGGTTACACATATCTCAGGAGTTTTCTAGGCATATGCAGGTTACTTCGCAATGTTTTTCTTCACCGAAAGCGAAATAAATTGCAATTATCAATCAATTAGACACATAAGTTTTATTAGAAAATCTCATTGGTGCCTGCCCGTGTATGAATTCGTGACCCCTTTGAAAGAATCGCACGGTCTCGCTGCTAGGCTATCACAGCTTCATTATGTTAATGTTGGCTTAAGCAGATGCTTAAATTGTTCGATACTCAAAGTTTTTCAGAAGGAAGTCACTGATAAAAAGAAATCACTGTTTTCAAGATAATCTGAAAGGCAGCTCCCTATTTGGAGGACACAGGTGTCCTTCGCAATTCCATCTTCAGCGGCTACAGTCCATTGTTTCGACATAAATCTTGAAAAGGACTCGAGCTTTATTCGTTTTTAAAACACGTACCAAATACATTCTTTGGAAATTCCTTCGAGCGTATTATTCGGCAAATGGACATTTGAAATAATATAAATAAAATAAAAAATACATTTTATTATGCAGTCACATTTACATACATTTGTTGTATATAATTGTAATTGATAATAATACTTTGAATTAAGAATTTAAGAAAAGCAGTTAATGAAGGTTTCTGTCTTGATATAAATTGACTTGACATTAAATGAGATTTTATATAAATTACTGCTGATATGTTCATGAAAAGTTTTTTAAAATTGTATATTACTAATTTCGACTATTAATAATTTATATATTGTTTGTAACATGTTGTATTGACTAGTTAGATATTGAAAGGAAAAATAAACAAAAGAGGGCGAAAAATGCCAAGAAAAAAAAAACAATTACTAAGAATAAACTTCAGACAGTTTTAAGTGCAAAAGAAGCTAGAACTAGTAGTTGTAATAGAAATAAATACTGTAGTTGTTATTGTTTGAAGTTATGTATGTTGTGTAATAAATAAAAAATGTGTTGTGTTTTAATAAAAAGAATTTTCTAACACATTAGTCGTCATATTAATTATTTTACAATGTCAGTTGGTGTCTTATAAATTTACGAGTTAATTTTAAATATTTCCTATTTTTTTACTTCAAAATATATATTTCGCCCATCATAAATGTTGGCATCATTTTTCTTAAACATTAATGAACGTGTATAGGGTTTTTGCTTATGAAAGAACTACAACGATTTCCTTCTACTTTATATTCTTCTTGACAATTTAACAACTGCGCCATGACACGTATCTGTCTCCATCTCACGCATAGGCAGTACAAAGTTTCTATGTACATACCCCTATAAATCTCTGTATATATCGAAAGCTTTACGTTGCCTTTGTGCAGTAAAATTCAGGTGTGACCAGTGAATAGTTGACAATAGGTCTTCTAGAATAGTATTTGATAGAATCAGTCATTACTTAACCTATTGTTAGTTAGGATACTATGTGCAGGAACATACCTATGCCAGATGCCTACGTTACCAGTATCAGATATCAGTGAAATCATCACATTATCAACATTACCTATTCAAATTCAAAATATTCTTTATTCGAATAAACTTGTAAACAAGTGCTCTTGAATCGTCAACTTTACTACTGGTTCGGAAAGCTGTTCCTACCGAGAAGAACCAGCAAGAAACTCGGAGGTTGCTCTTTTTAAAATATAAATCTTAAAACTAGTTACATTTAGTTATTACTGTCCTGTATAGGGTAGAAGTACACCTATATCCAAACATCATCTAAGCAATCTTCGACAGTGTAGTAGGCTTTCTGTATCAGCATGTTTTTAACATTGTTTTTAAACTACTGTAATGGCATGGCCAAAATTGATTTCGGAATTCTATTATAGCATCTTATACCCAAACCCACAAACGATTTACGTACTTTTACTAGGCGCAAAGCAGGAGTCACAAGCTTATGTCGGTTCCTACTTTGTTTATTATATACATTACCTATCGTTTTATAATTCTTTATACTTTTATGTACAAAAATTACATTGTTTAAAATATAATGTGATGTAAATGTAAGAATACCTATTTCCTTAAACTTCTCTCGCGCGCAATCACGCGGACTTAAATTGTAGATGTCACGTATGGCTCTTTTTTGTAATACATATTTTTTTTCACTATCCGCTTATTTAGCCCACAGCAATATTCTATAAGACATAATGCCATACACCTACATAACCTATAGCTGAATGTTACAGAAAAGCGCCTAACCTGTAAGAAGACCACAGCATCTGTAATGTTAATTCTACATTTGTTTCCGTAAACCCAGCCGTCAGCTATTGACCCTTATTAACGTTATTTCTGTTCCTGAAAGGTATATTTCGCTACGGCTGAAAGGTGGGTTTCTTATATATAGTGTTATAGCATATGATATAAGCAGCTGGTACATATAACAGATCACGTATACAGTATGCGAAGAGATTTGTAGATTTCCTAAGATTTATTTTCTTGGTAAATGCTGATTGGGCCGCTTTGCAAATTTTAATATTGGCATGCTTGCAAATACTATTTCTTCATAGAAACATTGATATACACAAAACAAAGTAATATGGTATGGATCGTTACGCTTTTTGATGACGTGACGATTTTGACTAGATGTGTGCATTTTGAAACATATTCCAGGACTTTTTCTAAAAATCTTGGAATATATTTCATATATAAACCTGCATACCCTTAAGGATATGCAGGTTTCCTAGCGATATCTTCTTATATTATATCTTTTTTGTAACACGTCATCTTATATATATATATCTTTTTTGTAAAACGCCATTATTACAAATAACAAGTTTAACAACAATAATTCCAAGTACTAGTACAGATATTCATAAAAAAAGTCAAATTAAAAAAGCTTTTATAAAAAGTTTTCAACTAAATTTTGTGGCTGTATTGTTAATCGCTGAGCAGTTCCCCCGTCTAGAGTTAATCCTGGCAGAACCATCAGGTCATGCTTATCATAAACCTGCATTGTCATCAGTATACAAATTTCATCTGCCCTCTCATCATTTGTTGACACACTCTCACTTTCAAGCCTGTCTATGATTCTCCTACTCTAGTATAATAATTTTACGAGTAGATATAAAGATACTAATGAGCAAGGTATGTCATTTATATCTATGGATAAATAAGATTACAAAGCGATTAAAATAGATATCTAACCAAAAAGTAAATTACTTCTTATAATTTTCATGTCAGTCGGCAATTCGAACTAAAAGTTAATTCTGAACCCAAATAAAGCTTGTGCACTGGTACAAGTAGGAACCGATTTCACAAAGCCAGTTTTTGATATAGATTTTAGCGTGGAATTACTGTTACAATTGTTCACTGGATATCAACTACAAAAAATATTTTATCTAAGAATGTTCCGTTCAACATTGGAATTTCTCGTGAATTTCTGCTTGTTAATAAACAAAAGGTAAAACTTTGCTTTTTATAAGTGAACTAGCTTTTACCTGCGACTTCGTTCGCGTGTTCACGCGTAGTCCTGGAATAAACAGAAGCTTCTGTCACGCCCCGACCCTGTAAAAATCAGATCCAGGGGGTTAAATTGCGATTCTAATTGCAATGAATCTGCTACTCGAAACGTCCATATTAAATTAGGTTTCCTTCATGGAAACTTCATTTAAGTAATAAGCAAAGATTGTACTGAAAATAATCAAAACGCTCGTTTAATAATATTTTAGTGTAATCATTACTTCTTCTAAAAAAATTATCTTGAATCAATGTCGATAAAATTTAGCACAATTAATGCTTATGCATCGAGGTAATATATAAGCTATAGAAATCCTGTAAATATAAAAGGGATAGGATTTACTGGATAAATTTGACTAAGCTATTACAATGTATAACATATAAGTAATACGCTAAAGCGAAGTTGAAACAGGTTTCTCACAAAAATATGATATCTGAATGTAATGTGTATAGAATATATTTTCTATTTATTTAGCTCTTTATATATCATGAGTTTTATCCAAAGAAAACCATTTTTAGACGATATTTTTGTGATGTAAATGAAAAAATAAACACGGCAAACAGCATTTAATATTGAACAAGGATAAAATGAGAGTCGATCGTCAGTTTTTGAAAAACGACATCTAAAATCATGCTCAAAAGCTGAAAAAGGGGCGAAAATAAAATAAAATATCGGAAAATTTATTTAGCGACAGATCACGAAGGCTCCATACATCTCCCGATTCCTGATTTGTCAGAGATTCATTATTTGTTTAACAAAGATGGGGGTTGGTTGGTGAATAACGATAAAACGCAATGGCAGTTTTCACGCCGAGCTTCCGCAATTTAATGGCTTAGCAGTCCACAAACTCTGGTTACACTGCGTCCCATTAGTCTTTTAGCGTTAAGCCACACTACTACATGACTACATATTTACTAAACTTATTTACAGAAGCAATAATAGAATTATTTTGCTATAATCCGACTTTGTTAAAAGTTTATATATAATGTTAAGTATATAAAGCAGGCAATGTTCACAAATCTTACACATGCAGGGCAAGTCACCACACGTATCCCAAAATGTATCGTGATGCATTACGATTTTGTTGTGGCGCCTATCTTCCTGATGATACTTCGGTTTCGGGGCGAAACGATTGTAGAGATTGTAGTAGTGATTGTGCGTATTGCTCGTGCAAATTGTTGGCGGCATTTTGGAATACGTGTGTTGACTTATCCTGCACGTGTAAGGTATGTGAATATTTCCTGCTTCATACACTTAGCATTACATAGATTCTCTCAAAAAAAGCGGGATATAGCAAGATAATTCTATTATAGGTTCTGTACTATGGAATTCCGCAAAGTAACACCAGCTTCTGTAAATCATTTAAACTTCGTTATTTATTAATCTTTTTTTATTTTTATACAGAATTTTAGTAAATAGTGCGTATTACTTATATTTATTATAGTTGTAATAGTATTAAATTTATAAATAATTATTTTTATCCAGTAAACAGAGATAAAAAAATATAACAACTTTCACCTCTTTTAAATTACAGATTTGACTTAAAGGGCTCGATTCCAGGCCGTTAATATATTAGTTACTATGAAAAATTGTAAATAATAACTTATTATGTTTATTATAGATGGTGTTTTTTAACGTCATCCTATTCCTGCTATATTAACAGGATTTCTATTGCCTATACGCTACCCTGGTGTAGGAAGGAATAATGCTAAATTTCATCGATATTGGTTCAGTGGATTGGCCGTAAAAACGACACAAACAGACAGACAGACAAACTTTCGTATTTATAATATTAGTAAGAATATCAATTTCTTTACCATACAATCCCTTTTTTTATATCTTTATTTTTTTTAGGACTTATAACAATCCCTTGTGTTTAAATATCAAAGCCAAAAAGTATTATTAATATGCCAGTATGCGACATATGTCGCTACAGCCAACTCTCTAATTTATCTCTGCAGGTGTTTGCAGGTGACATGTCTAATCTAACGTTAAGCATATGACACATGAATAATTTTAAATTAAAATAAAGCATAGTTAATGTAAGAAACCGGCTATAAACGTGTCTTATTCTATCGGGTTCGCCCGATTAGTTTTAAACATTATATTTGTTTTTTTTATAAGTAGGAACTAAAGTAGAAAGATAATAACGAAAGACGAAATTCCTGTATGGTTCATAAGATAACAGTTTATTTAGTCAAAATTCTTCTCTTAGCTCGTATCAAAGACAATAGAGGTTAGGCCCGACATAGGAATTCAATTAACCCAATTTCTTCCCCTTCGCCCCGAAAATATCGAGAAAATCTTCCGCCGTTGTATTTATCAATTTCTTATAGGAACCAATTACTTAACATTTTTAATAAATAAATGTCATTATTTTAAAACTGTATCTTTTTAGATTACTATAAAAGACGACCTATGAAATATTTTTTCTTATCTAAGATTTTCATTCATGTACAAAAAAAGTAATAACGAATAAACTAACAATGCCATCCTCGTCTTATTTAATTTTAAATGTTAAAAACATATGATAAATAAATAATATGATAATATATAAATAGTTATACCATAGTAAGAAACCTCACGTATATTCAATGAAGAAAATGGGGAAAAGAATATTTCATATTCAAAGTCACTGCTTAAATACAAGGAGAATGACAAAGTACTGCAGTAAGTTAAAGTCTGCCTGACGTCAACTTACCTTAGTCGTATTTTACGAACCTCTTGATAAGAAAGAGGGTGGTCTATTCTACTCAACCGGATACCACACGGTGGGTCCACTTACCTTAGTCGCCTTTTACGACATCTCGGTAAGAAATGAGGGTCGTTTATTCTACGCAGCCGTATACCACACGGCGATTCGACTTACCTTAGTCGCTTTTTACAACACCTCGGTAAGAAATGAGGGTGGTCTATTCTACTCAACCGGATACCACACGGTGGGTCCACTTATCTTAGTAGCCTTTTACGACACCTCGGTAAGAAATGAGGGTCGTTTATTCTACGCAGCCGTATACCACACGGCGATTCGACTTACCTTAGTTGCTTTTTACAACACCTCGGTAAGAAATGAGGGTGGTCTATTCTACTCAGCCGGATACCACACGGCGATACCGTCTCAATGACTGAATCAAAGCTGAAACATTTGTAATGATGCAATTGATATTTATCATCAATTGCTTCAGTACACTATATACATGGAGTAAAAAAGTTCTTTAAAAAATATTTTTTCAGCCAATTCAAGTAATCCAAACCAACGTGAAAACAGCAGTACTAACAACGTTACATAATATGATCGCAACTATTTACAAACCGCAACATTTAAAATAACGCATTAAAACTTTCTACCAACGGAATCGCAGTTAACAGTTTACATTGTTTCAAACTTTCCTGCAAACGGCATCGCAGAAAATAATTTTAATTACGCCAATTTTGCTTGCAGAAAATAAAGAAACGGGTCTTCTCGTTAAAATAATTAAATTTCTTAAACGATAATTCCTTAACGCAACATTCTCTATTATTTAACAAAATGATGGAATTGCTGATATATCGGAGTCCAACTAATGTTATTAAAATTATAGCTTGGTCTTATTAGTAACACGAGGCGATATAACCTTACACCGACTAAAAACCTTACAGTTCTCCACCGCGCTGCTATTTTCGTATATAGACTTTTTTTTTTACCTATTTTAAGTGAATCTCTGGCTGCTATTTTGATCCACTGGCGAGAAACGCCCAACACCGTGGTCAAACTCGCTACAGGTCGGGGCGACGGCTTCCGCTATTGGATATGTCCACCGCCGCCCCGATGGTGGAGACGTTGAGGACTGTGGAGGTAGCGTTGTACACATTGCCCCATCCCCGCCAGCAGCAGCTCAGTACTCCAGAGCAGTACCTCCGGGTCGGGATCTCTCTAAACATTGGCTCCTTCCCCGGCTAATCGATGAATTGGGAGTACCAGATGCATCGACCGCCTCAGGAACTCAACTCACAGCAAGTCTCGATAAACCAGAGTTGAGACTAAGTAGTTTAATACTCAGGAACGTCAAATTATTTAAAAAAAAAAGATTTTACTGTTTTTAATTGAAAATACATATTTCTAAAAAATCTAATTAAAAATATTACAATTAAATACCACGACTGAGCAGAGGCAGGCTCGAATCGAATGATCCCACCTGTGGAACATCACACCATGTTCCTTCGCTTGCGCAACATCGGACCACCCTTAATACGCTCATGTTGCGTTTACCTGTATGGTATGGATGCCAGGTGGTGACGTAACTAAGTTGTCCAACTTTAACACTTACCCATGTAATAGTTTAGCATCAGCAAAGTTTACCGACAATTTTAATTTTAAATTTTTTTAATGAGACCTATCGTATTATTAAATTTTCATATACCGCTTGAAAGCTCAATCTCAAAAAATGGAAATTTCATTACTGCTAGCGAATACGTTATTTGCATATCCTAGTAAAGTGTAAATAAATTTACACTTATTGTGTTTCTGTATTAGCAACTATCATTTAATCGTCAGAGACGAAATAACGGGTTAATAAATAACGGATTGTAGGCTATTCAATTATATACCCAATAATAAAGTAATATGTACATAAGAATATAAAAGCTTGATGATTGACGATCATCCATGCGCTGGACGTGACCCGCCCATCTAAGGCGATTAATCTTTATGTACTTCACCAAATATGGCTTATGTTAGACTCAGTATATCTTATAGGTATAAGTTCCTTCAACGTTAATTGTCAAGTACCTGGAGAGACAACGTTCTGTGGACGATTTTCTGCACAATTTCTTATTCTTATTCTATCATATTATTCACTGTATTGTCTTATATGTACACAAGTGACGCCATGTGGTATCCGGCAGAATAGAATAGACCACCCTCCATTCTTACCGAGGTGTCGTAAGAGGCGGTTAAGGTATATGTCGTGTGGTATCCAGCTGCATAGAATAGACCACCCTCATTTATAACCGAGGTGTCGTAAAAGGCGACTAAGGTAATTTGACGTCAGGCAGGCGGCCGGTTGTAAAATACGTAGCCAAATCATGTGACAACATGTTCTGCCGACCCCACCTAAAATGGGATAAGGGCAGGAGAATGATAATGATGTTTTATATGTATACAAGCTTTTACCCGCAACTTGGATTGCGTGCACTGTAGTCTTAGAAAAATCAGTAGCTTCTGTCACTCTGCAAATATCTCCATCACAATAATCAGATCGATCTGGGAAGACCGAGAGAGATTTATCGTTTTCTCGAGAGCATAGTCTAATTATTTTAGTAAATTACCATTACGTATGACTTGTGTGACTGGTGAAATATACATTAAATTGCTCAGTTAAACTTATCCAATAAACAAAAACCGAAATATATAAAAACTTTCTTAAAATAAACTTTTTCGACGTAAGGTATATAGCATAGCACAATAATTCGTAATAGTAAGCGTAATTATTTTGTGACTAAAAAATATCCTCAAAATATTGATAACTGACGACGTTTTTCAACTTTCTTCTTTATTCTGCGTTTCCCGTAGAAAAAACAGGATTTTTATAGCCTATATGCTGCTACCTTGGTTCGATGGAAATGCCGTGAAAACGTAACAGACAGACTATTGGGGGAGACAGATTGATAATATTAGTCATCATGCTCCTGCCCTTATCCCACTCTAAGTGGGGTCAGCGCATCATGTTACAAACATGTTGTCGCATGATTTGGCTACGTTATTTTACGACCGGCCGCCTGCCTGACGCCAACTTACCTTAGTCGCCCTTTACGACACCTCGGTAAGAAGTGAGGGTGGTCCACCCTCACTTGTTAAAGTGAGGGTGGTCTATTTTATGCAGCCAGATACCAGACGGCATTTACCTTAGTCGCCTCTTACGATACCTCGGTAAGAAAGGAGGGTGATCTATTCTATTCTGCCGGATACCACACGGCGGCATTGATAATATTAGTAAGGATTATAAAATTTTATAGATATTTGGACATCTTTATCTGTGTAGGAAGAAAAAACATAACATGTTATATACTAAATACGCTTGGATATATATAAACTAATGTTAACTATCCAGATTATCTTGTTTTATTATCTAAGTAAATGCTATAGGTCCCCGCACTATATTCTCAGCTGTAAATGCATTATGAACTGTTATGTCGTTATATTATAATATACTAAATGACATTGGAGCAAAATTATCGTCTAAGCAATCTCCATAAGAATAGAGATGACCCTTCCTGATCAAACATCCTCTGTTACTGGACTTTTATCTCGGATATTCTTTTAATATTCTTCGTGCTTTCTCTTAAATTGATGTTAATTCATGGCATGTATATTCTCTCTAAATATATTCTTCATTTTAACGTCTCTTTAAAATACATTTTCTCAAATAAATAAAAATGTTTGACTAGACATATGAATATAGATTTTAGTTACGCTCAAGCAAAACAATATTATTCACAAACTTTATTGAAACAAAACGAAGCTATTCTCGATTTCGCTATCAAACAATAAAATGCATTCAAACTTTCAAATGTTTTAAATTGTATAAGCGGAAATAGAATAAAATGAAACATATCATTTCATTGGAAAAAATAACAGTATTGCTACTTTTTCAAGAAGGTACCTAGTAGCTGCAGTGGCTACCCCATATTAAAAAACGAAGCATGGATCATCGAAGGGGTGTATAGGCAAAGCCTAAAGAAAATCGCAGAAGAGACGTATGTAAGTGGAAGTTCAGTGATTTAATAATAAGAAAAATATGGTAAATAGTGATTGATATTCACACGGAGATCCGAAAGCTTAGCAAAACATTAAGATCCTAATTTGCTGGCCAACGTAACGTTGGTAAGTAAAGAGATGATTTCAAAAGGTGTCAAAAAACCATTAGTTCCAACAAATAATCGTAGAGCGTCCTTCAAAGAATCACTGTCCAACAGTGAATGATCATACTCATTCTTCTCTATATATTTCTGTAGAGGTATTAACTGCACCGGTCTCTTACAGTTTCTCTCTCCGTTTATCAGACAAAAGGGTTGAAGGTAAGACTCACCACGCTGTTCCAATTGGTAGGATACACGAATGCAGATTGGTAAGATACACATATCCCCAAAGTTCTCTAGATATACGCATGTATCCTCACGATGTTTCCCTTCACCGAAAGGCGTATGATAATATGCAAACATCAATAATTTATAGAATTAGGCGTTACTTTGCGGAGATCCATAATACAAAAGTAATAATAAAATTATTTTGCTATAATCCGCGATACAGTAAATAGAAAATATATATAGTGTTTAATGTATAGTGGATTATCAGTATTTTCATACCCGATACGTGCAGGATTCGTAAAAGCACATGCACAAACCTCCACCACTTCCACCAAAATACACAAGCACTACACAGTTTCACTATCACAAACTCAACAATCGTTTCGCCCCGCAACCGAGGCATCATCAGGAGATAGACTCCACGACAAAATCGCAAAGCGAAGCGTTATGCAAACAAGCATTGTTATATAGTAATCGGTTCATCCCCACCTTTACCTCTGAACACGTGCAACAAGCTTGAACTTGAAACATTTATCTGCTCGTTAATGAGGGTGCCATTCACATTTCGCGAAACATTTGTTAGAAAGCGGTCATAAAGTTCCTAATGACCATTGTTTCGAAATACTGCACACCTGCGAAAAAAGCTTAAAATTGAATATTTTGGAACAATTAGAAATCATTAAGCATAACAATGGCACCCTCATTAACGAGCAGATAAATGTTTCAAGTTCAAGCTTGTTGCACGTGTTCAGAGGTAAAGGTGGGGATGAACCGATTACTATATAACAATGCTTGTTTGCATAACGCTTCGCTTTGCGATTTTGTCGTGGAGTCTATCTCCTGATGATGCCTCGGTTGCGGGGCGAAACGATTGTTGAGTTTGTGATAGTGAAACTGTGTAGTGCTTGTGTATTTTGGTGGAAGTGGTGGAGGTTTGTGCATGTGCTTTTACGAATCCTGCACGTATCGGGTATGAAAATACTGATAATCCACTATACATTAAACACTATATATATTTTCTATTTACTGTATCGCGGATTATAGCAAAATAATTTTATTATTACTTATGCAAACATCATTTAGACACATATGTTTCAACCTATGACTCCGTCGAATGAGTCACACTGTCTAACCGCTAGGTTATCACAGCTCTGTATTAACTGTAAAGGTCACTAATTTTTATTTGCAACATACTGCGCTCAAGAAAATGTTGTTCCGTGTTTTTAAACATTTTCCTAACTACCTGGATTGTTTTAAGTTGAAGCAAGGATAAATTCATTAAGCTTAAGTGAAACTAGCTTAATTTCTGCGAGTAGTTTTGTAGTTACGCGGTAAGCTTAAAATGAAACTATGTAAAAAGCGACGCAGCTTGCGGGATTGGAAGTTTTAATGTTGTAAATGTTGCGGTTTGCGGATATTACTCAACAACGGAGAGTAGGATATGAAGGTGGTATTTTTCTTTGGTGGAGCAATGACATAGGCCACAACTGGAAAACTGGCCTAAATTAGAATATTGGTGAATCTTTTTAAGCGATTCTACTATTATCTTTTTTCCTCACCTCTATAAATATTATAGACAGTTGAATCCGGTAATTATTTTTAACATTTAAAGTACTCATTCATTCACCCATAGGTGAAAAAGTTTACTCGTTATAGTGTTTCGTTTAGGACAGCTAAAATTTAATGTAAACGACTTTTCTTTATATCTAAGCAAGTAAGCTGGATATCATTAATATTTGGAAAAAATATCAATATTGAAGTATCATTTTTTTGTATCCAATACTGATGATATTGTATCCAGTCAGAATCTCCTAAAACAAGGTATTATTAATCTTATTCTGACATTATTATGCTTCGCCACGATTGAATAACAAATGAACAAACTTTGGCGTTACAAATTCAATTCGGTGTTAAATTTCTACTAATATTATTCCTGAATTCAATTTAATTTAAACAACCCTATTCTTGGCTTGTATCCACAAAAGTTTTTGGCACGAAACATACGCTATACCAGATTTGGCAGTGTTTAGTCAGCGATTATTCTTTATAGAATAAAAGGTACCGGACAGTCTATCTATTCAATATCGGGTTTGAAACAACATATCTTTGATCCAGTAAAATCGCTCTTTGTAACGAATTCCTTACGTAAACTATAAGTTTCAGAGTGATACATCAATCGCAGTCTAATACTTTACAATTACAATTTACAACAAATTATAGTTTTTTGGTTCTTCGAGCCTGGGTGTATATTTATATTTAAGTATGTATTTAAAATTATATATGTAGTATATTCACCAGTAGTCCGTCACCCATAACACAAATATTAAGTTACTTACTTTGGGGATGGACGACCGTGTGTGTAAGTGTCCATGTATTTGTTTATTTATTACAATATAATGTTGTGGTACAATTTCCGGCTGAGTAGAATATACCACCCTCATTTCTTAGCGAGGTGTCGTAAAAGTTGACGTGAGGCAGGCGGTCGGTTGTAAAATAAACCAAACAACATGCAACAACATGTTTAAACAAGTTGTGCCGACTCCACTTAGAGTGGGATAAGGGCAAGAGAATAATGATGATGATTTTAATAAGCCCAAAGATGAGAGCGCCTGACACATGCCGAGGGTTCACGAGTTTTTTATAGAAACTTAAGTGATTTAAGTGATGAATGTTATATTTACACACAGTGAGCTCTCGGTCAAAAACAAATATTTAGTACAAAAGTATAATGAAAATTATTTTGCTATAATCCGCGATACAGTAAATAGAAAATATATATAATGCTTAATGTATAGTGGACTATCCGTTTTTTCATACCCGATACATGCAGGATTCGTAAAAAACACATGCCCGGTTGCCCCGCATCCGAAGCATTATCAGGAGATGGACTCTACGACAAAATCGTAAAGCTTTGCGAAACGATTGTTGAATTTGTGATAGTGAACGCGTGTTGTGCTTGTGTATTGTGGTGGCAGTGGTGGACGTTTCTACATGTGTTTTTACGAATCCTGCATTTATCGGGTATGAAAAAACGTATAGTCCACTATACATTAAGCATTATATATATATTTTCTATTTACTGTATCGTGGATTATAGCAAAATATTTTTTTATTATTATTTTTGTATTATGGATCTCCGCAAAGCTACGCCTAATTCTATAAATATTTACTAGTAGATAATTTCCGTGCATATGATTTATGCATGTTACTTGTCAATTCGTATTCACACAGTTTGCTGAGTTTAGACTTCCATATACCTCTTTCCAAAGAGAAGAAAAAGAAAACGCAATTACTTAAAGAATCGGCATTACCATTTAATAATAATTGCATAAATCGACAAAGATATTCAGTTATTATACCCTATTTTTGATTTGTCACGAGGCGTCATACTTTACAAGCAAATGTTTTTGGGAATAATAAGTCGAGGAAGGTATTTTACCAGATAAACTAGTAGTAAGTGGAAGCGATAAATTTTACTTATGACCACGATTATTATCAGATGCTGGCAATAATGAGCACTGTCACCAACAATTGATTGATACTGATGCGCACATACAATGGCCGCTCCATGGGGACAAAATAAACGTTCATATATTTCTGTCAGAAACTCTCTCTTCAGGTGTACATGACCATTGAGTTTTTGTTTTGTCCATGACAAAGGGAAGGGAATAATTTATTACTGTATTTCTGATTACAATTTTTTTTGTCCAAAACACAAAAGTAATAATAAAATTATTTTGCTATAATCCGCGATACATCGTATCGTATATCGTATATCGTATCGTGTATCGCGGATTATAGCAAAATAATTTTATTATTACTTTTGTATTATGGATCTCCGCAAAGTAACGCCTAATTCTATAATGTTTTTTTTGTCAATTATATTAGAAATATTCGTTTGCTTATTAAATATAACTTGACGTATTTTGTTGAAATAGGAGTTATTAAGAACGCAAAATTTTATCAAAATTATCTTGCTTTATTTCTCGATAAATGAAAATCTATATAATGCTAAATGTACACTACGTTATCCATCACTTCAATTCATCCGATATATACTTTCCTTGGGTCTGTTTTCTACACACTTATAACCATGTAGTTTAAAAAAAAATAAGAAAGATTCAGCATTACGCTAGCTCAGCCCAGCGGTGAGACCGTGCGACCCCTTTGAGAGGTCGTGAGCTTAAACCCGAGGAGACGTCAATGAGTTTTTCTGTTAAAACTTATTTCCTCACTTTGCAAATTATCACACGCTTTTCTGTGAAGGGAAACATCGTGAGGAAACAAGCATATCTCTAGAGAACTCTGGGGATATGTGTAATCTATCAATCCGCATTAAAACAGCGTGGTGAGTCTCGGCTCCAACTCTTGTATCCATACCCTATGCCCAGCAGTGGGATAATTAACATTACCATAAAGTACGAGTACATCGGTTACATTCAGATCGCTTATAGGCGTTTAAATAAAAAATATGTATAAAAAACCTTACGTAGGGTATGCAAAGTAATCCTGAATAATATAAGGGGCTCATGCTTTCAGGGGCATAAAGAAAAGAAATGTATGTGAATACTTCCATTCATGCACAACAGTGAGTGCCTGATGTTACAATTTGTACGCGTTTTCAGGTTAAGTTTACAATAGCTTGCAACAACAGCTAGGTTCGAAGAATACTCGGAAATATTGTTTGTGTGTGACCTAGTAGGAAATTATTTACACGTCTTAAAATGCTCGTTTTATCATAAATATCTATACTAAGAGAGCCTTTCAAGATAGCATAGTCTATGTGTACTTTTTTCAATCTTTTACATATTCTAGCATACTTTCGCTTCGCTGGGCTTCATTTAAAGATATCAGTAGTAAAACAACTTTTATTGACAGTTAAAAAAATACTCCGATCGCCACCAAAATTTACAAGAACATCTACTGGGTCAATCTAAAGATTATCTGGAAATTTCATTAAAATCTTTCACGCTGTTTCGGAGTCCGTAAGAGATACACAAACATTCATTTTAGCTGACCATTATTTAAAGTTTGTAACAACTAAAATATAGTTAAAAATGTACGTATTAAATAGGTCCTATATAGTAAATATTTTGTTTGATATCTTATTATAATAATTGATTTATCGATGAACCTATTCTGTAAAGGTCACGAAATTTTTTTTATGTGTATAAATTTACAAACGAAAAAATTTACAAAAGAAATTTTGTGCACATAATAAAAATACACATTTTTATTATATGTAAAGGTACTCAATTTATTTCTACTTTTAAATTTTTGATTAATTCTCTCATGTGAAAATCAAAGAAAATCAAAAAGAAGTTATGACGATTATACGTTTCATACATAAAACTTTTCCGTGAATTGTTTCTTAAAAATACAAAATATCTATCTAAAAATTCAATTTTCGTGGATATTAAATAACACTACAATGATTTTGGCAGAAATCCACAAAAGGATTTGGCACGAAACGAGCCGTGGCCAAAATTGGCGGAGCTTACTGTACTTAATGGCAGTAAAAAGTTTCGCAGTACATTAACAATATATTTAAGATGTCACACAGATGGTAAAGTATGGGATAACCCCCGCACGACGGCTCTCATATTTCAGTAGGTGTGAGTGGCGTATTATCTTGTGGCAGACAGGTGTCGCTCGAATCCCGAAACTCAACGCCGGCAGGTGTTCCTAAGCGACGTGTCTAATCCGCCCTCTATCCGACCGAAATCAATAAAATAAAAATATAGTTAAAATAAACATGTACAGATATTGTGTCTGAAAGAAGAGACTAACATTTAAGCTGAACTTACACCGAAAACCCTTAACCTGAAAACTGTAAAAGTGGGAACTGTAACAGTTTAGTCAGTCATTAATTAATTAATTGATATTAAAGGTATATAGTAATGAAAAAAAGTAACAATATTTAATATTGATAAATATCTAAATCTACTAAAACATTTTAGGCTAGGATTTTTTGAATCTAGAATCAAGCGCTCATTTTTAAGTTAATTTAACGGCCATCACGGCTTTCAAGAGAGTAGAGATCTTTCATTCTAAAAGTGCACGCCCCTCCACGAAATTACATTATTTTAATGTGTGAGAGAAAATATTGACTGTACTATTTTATATGTGTGCGCGCAGCAATTTCAAAGTTGACTCGACTCATTCGCACACTTAAAGGTCAACTAATTGCTCGACTGGTATAAGTCAAGCATTTATATGGCGGAGAATGCACGCTTTGTATGAGACAACACGTCTATTCTGTCACGCGTTCCTATCATTTGTGCACTGGCTGACCAACCAATCCGGTTACACGGGTTACAAGTAACGTTTGCATAAAAATAAAATTAATACTATATAATATTTATAATCAAATATATGTTGAAAATTCTTTAGTATAAAAAGTAAGTTTGTAACGTTTCTCTGGAGTAATAGTAAGCGCTGTGGATTGTAAACGGGAAGTTCTGCATTCGAATCCTAGAAAAAACATATTAGTATATTTCTAAAATTTATCCCTGGTCTTAACTAGATAGATACTTCCGACGTACCCTTCTAACAAAGACGTACCACCAAGCGGTTTAGCATTCAGGTACGATGTCGTGTAAAAACCCTGAATGGTTACACGTTTAATCTCCAAACCCTTTCAAGAAACTTAAACTACATCGGCATCCATCAGGTGAATTCGCAATCAAGAGCTAGCTTGCCAACTTAATTTAATAATGATCATATCATATCATATATTCATTATGCAACTATTAGAATGATAAATAAAACGTAATGTACAGAATTTATTTCATTAGTAAAAAATATTTATTTTATTAGTAAAAAAAGAAAAAAATTAAACCGCAATAAATATTTATTTACTATTTTAACGCTATTCATTCACGTCGCTATCTTCAGATTCAGACTCAACATTAATTATAAACTCAAAATTTTTCATATATTCTATCTCAATATCATTCACATTTCGACACGTATTTTCTCACATATTTCTATCAATCATGTCAATTCGTTCCTTAATTAAAGCAATGGCTTTAATGGTGCAATAATGATAGATGTTAAGTTTTGTTTGTTTTTTTTTCGCCACATAGTTTTATAAAATTATCCATATTTTTCTATTAATGAAAAAAGTTATCTAATTATTATTTAAAATAAAAAAAAATAAAAATATCCTCTTTTTTTGACATGCTAACTGTACTTTTGGCAATAATCGATGCGTGCTCCCACTTTCGTGTCTGTCCGGCAACTGAGTAACCAATTAGAATAACAAGTTTGCGTGCATTTCGTCTGTACATAAGTTTTTTGTGTGTGAGTAAAGACATTGGAGGGGCGTGCACTTCTAGAATGAAAGATCTCTACCTAAAAGACATATTTATAACTTTAGTGTAATCTTACATATACCTAGTAGTGCGTAGAGTATAGAATAGTAGTTAGTTACACTCTGTATCGTAGTAGGTTACGCCGCGATATAAAACAACTGAACTATTAAATAAAATCCTATATATCGATTTTATATAAATTTTTAGAGCAGATATTACGCATACCTTTATTTATTTTATTTAATAATAGAAACTACGAGTCAAACAGAAAGTACATTCCATTGTTTATTAAACCCACTAATGATTTGCCAGTATCTTGCATTCGTACATTAAAATACCCATTGTCCTTATTGTCAAAAATGTTGAAATACTCGCAAAATTTTGACGCTTAGCGTCTAGATAAATGTAAATGCATTTAAGAACAGAATGTACGTCTCAAACAATGGTATATTCAAATTTCAATATCTGTGTAATACAACAATATGTATTCATATTCTATTCTCTTCTATCACGTCATTCTTCACACACTCCATTTACCTTCATTTAAGCCTTTCTCTAGTCGTATATCCAACCGCATTCATATTTAAAACTCTTCTTGAAACGCGCTTGTTGAATTTTGATTAGTCAGCCTTATTCAAAGACCTAAAATATACTGTAGTAAAACAATTGTCTTATATATATATTTTTTTTTTCAATGAAATATTAATTCAAAATATTGTAACAAATTAATATTACGGGCAATCAACCAGAGCATAATAAAAAAAGTGGCAAAAGATAATAAATGGTGGCGATTTAATTCATAAATGCGGTTCCTCTGTTCACATGATCTGATTGATTGCCTTTCATGAACCAATGAAAAGCATTCCATCATACGAATTCAATTTTTAGGGTTGTGATTCAATTAAATTTTGTTAATTCAAATTTCATTATTTAATAAATATTTTTTAATCGTTTTCCGCTTTGCAAATCGGAGCCCTCTATATTAGTTTAGATTGTAATATTGGTAATACTGATCGGATATCGTTGACAACGATCTGTCATCGGTTAACAAATACTCTCTAAAATATTAGTAGAGAAATGTACACGCTCAGACGTCGTTTATCTTGTTAAGGCAAATATATACGGTGTAATCGATCCTTGTTATACAGACAGGCATACCGTACTTCGGGAAGTGTCTAGTACTGTTGTGATAAGTGTCTAGTTTGGTAGCCTGTTACCAGCTGAGTTCTTTATATAGCACAGTGCTTTTGTTTTCTTAGGACGAAGCCCCATTAGTGCGTTGCGCGCGTCATCATTATGGAAAACGCATTGTATGCTACATCCGCGTTGCGTTACCCTGTGACAAGTGTATATGCACCCCGTCGCAGCTGCGTTTCAGTTCAGATGGATACATACAAAGTGGATCACTGCCCGTCGTCGCAGCGGAGCTCCGCTAACGCAACGCACATAGATAGACAAGAGGCGAAAGTGTCGCCTCTTGTCTATCGATGCATTAAAGCATCGTGCGGGGCGATGTATCGGTCTACTGAGGCATGTCATAAAAATAAACGGACAACGACGCAGCGACGACGCAATGCAGCGCAGCTCGCCCTTATATCTCATATTAAATCAAATCAAATCAAATCAAAATATTCTTTATAAGCAAGTTCTTTTCAAGTAAGCTCTTTCGAGCACTTTTGAATCGTCAAGGATCAATATGATTAATGAAACTACATCTTGTTCGGAATATTGCTCGTACCGAGAAGAACCAGCAAGAAACTCGGCGGTCAATCTTTTGAACATTTTCAATTTTACATTATTAAACCGCTGTCTTGTATGAAGCTGAAAGGATTTTCAAATCCAGGCATTTTCTCCAAATTCAAACACAAAATTTTGTAATACGTTTAAGCATATCTATTGCATTTAATTTAAATCTTTCTGTAGACTGGTCTAGTATGGATTGTGGAATTTTATTGTAAAAGCGAATACCGAGACCAACGAATGAGTTGCTAACTCTGCTGAGTTCGCGACACAGGTATTACAAGCTTATTGTGACCTCTTGTATGTCTATGATATACATAAATTTCGTCTTATACATATGGATATTTTTCCATACGTATAAAATATTACTACTTGTATATAGTGACGTTACAGTAAGTATGCCAAATTCTTTTAACTTTTCGCGAAGGGCCTCACGTTGCTTCACATTATAAATAGCCCGTATGGCTCTTTTTTGAGCAACAAAAATCTTTTCTACATCGGCCGTCTTGCCTCACAGCACTATTCCATACGACATAATGTTGTGGAAATAAGAAAAATTATATTTTATTAAGTGCAACCAAAGATAGCCTGACATCATTTAAAACAAATTTTCATTTAAAAATAAGATTAAAACCATAAAAAACTTAAAGTAGCTATTAAAATCTAAACTTCAATTTTAAAATATTTTAGCGCTGAAGCTACTGAATAGAAGAGCTGCTTGAGAACTTTATCTAACTTAGACCATTAATTTAGTACTCGGTAAATGAGTTCCTCGTGTAATAAAGTTTGTTAATATCCTCTGATAATATTTTAATGTTTGAAATTTTCCTTTTCAATCCAATTTTAGGTACGTCAGTAATAAATTACAATTTTTAAAAGTGAAATATAAGTAATGAGTTGTGATGAGTCCATCAGGAAAATAACACTCTTTTTTACATTTGTGTTGTCTACTCAGCGTTTGCCGCTTTCCTAGACTCCTTCCTTCCGAAAGAAACTTCGAGCGACCTGGCCTTTGTACTATCTAACATCGTCGTTGAAATCGGACACCATTAGATATTTGATATTTTAGTATAATAAAGACATTTAATTGCACAAAGTGAGTTTGTATACCCGGCAGTCACCCAATAATATAATTCGTTTTTAATCCACAACTGGACATAGAGAAAAAAGTTCACGATGCCTGTAGATTTTTTTTAATAAGTAAAAAAAAATTTACAAGTTTCTTCTTCTTCTTCTTTTTCTTCGTCAGCCGATGGACGTCCACTGCTTCTTCACTGCGTCACTGCATCTTAAATTACTTACACGCTACTACTATACACATCATGCCCACGTGGAATGGTCCGAAAAAATGCTGGCAGCGTTAGATTAGATTACCTATATACCTGTAGATTAGATTACCTATATCCAAACCCTCTAGATGTAAGTAGGTTTTTTCATATGTAACCTGAAGAAAACCGAGACTTTTATTAATTGGGTTACAACCAATTTAAATACGATACACAACATAATAACAAACATATGTGGTTGTGAAGTGATTATAATTCGTTAGTGTGACGCACTGTATTTGAATTTACAATCGGGCTTAGGCCTCATGCGGAGTATCAAGAGAAATTGTTACGAGACATATAGATTGCCTCCCGATGTTTCCCATCTGATGTATCGATTAGAATAAAGACCCTATAATTGATAGGCTGGATTCTGTTTATTTACGGGTATATTGCAGGAGGACTTAAATGCGTTCAACATTCAATTTTTTATGCAATAATGTTAAATCCCAACATTAATGAGTTTCTGTCTTTTTAATTGTTTGAATTTTTTAAGTAATAACATAAGTAGTAATAGCGGAGTTGTGTAGTCTTTGTGGTGAGTAAAAAATGTTAAATTCGCTTCAGGACATGAGACCTGATCGAAAATTCGTAAGATGGATGGAGAGTAGACCGCCTGCGCAGCGTAGGAGAGGAAGTATCCCTTTCTCTTTCTACCGCCCGACGAAAATGTATGCCTGTGTTTGGTTTCTTAAAGTAGGCAGATTACAATATATTAAATAACAATTATATTAATTTGTTAACGCCGTGTGGAATCCGGAAGAATAGAATGGACCACCTCCTTTCTTACCTAGGTGTCGTAAGAGGCGACTAAGGTTTGTGCCGTGTTGTATCCGGCTGCATAGAATAGACCACCTTCATTTCTTACCGAGGTGTCGTAAAAAGCGACTAAGGTAAGTTGACGTCAGGCAGGCGGCCGGTCGTAAAATACGTAGCCAAATCATGTGACAACATGTTTTTAACATCTTGTGCCGACCCCACTTAGAGTGGGATAAGGGCAGGAGCATATAAATGAATTATATTAATTAAACAATTATTGATAGCAATCGTGTCATAATAAAATAGCGTAAATACAATTTTAAATGCTTTGATAAATAAATATACTATACTGTCTAATGGCAAACGATTTTCATGTGAATATTCGAGTGCAACCCGTTGATTTTTTTATTAATTCCAATTTTAAATTCAAATTCAAATTAAATTCTTAAAATTTATGATTAGCATAGTCAAAAAATGTAACAGATATTGAAAATGCGTAGAACATTCTCAATAATTTTTTCCGTTTATCAAATCAATTATATTCGATAGAAAAATTGTTTGAAGATGAAGTAAAATTGCATAGTTCTGTAATTCTTCGGTTTCAATAACTTAATAACACTACTAAAGTTAGGATCATATAAAAATCTCATTGACAAATACGTACAATATTCGTAACTTTTCTAACATATTTAATTTAAATATTAAAGTATTTAAAAATGTAATCAGTTTCATTAGAAAATTATTAATGGTCATGCAGGAATTCGCTTTGATTCCTTCTCTGTTACAGAGGCATTAAAACGCCCGCCGCGGAAGATATATCGCATATGTACGATCTAATTGCGAATATCAATGTTAGTGGAATTATGCTTATGATAGAAGCTGTGATAAAGAATTATTACAAAATATAAATTTTAGTATCTAAAATAGTAAAGTTTATTACTATCTCATTACTAAGAAAATGCGTCTCAGAGAAGAAAAAACGAGCAAAGACTAAGAGCGAAAGATTGAAGCACACTGTCCTGATTGTATAGAAGCAATATCCAGATTGATTGTTTTAAATTTAAATATATGGGACCGTCGTCAAGGTAAGTAACTTATACTTGTTTTATGGGTAACACAAGTGATAAATATATACATATATAATTTTAAATGAAAACATAAATATACATTTACACCCAGATCTGACAAACTATATTATAGAAAATTTGGCCTTCGGCGGGAATCGAACCTACAACCAGCGGAGCAGAAGACAGAGTCACTGCCGTCTGCGCAACGGGCCAGTCAGTTTTCTTTTGTTGGTGACTGTGCAGATTCAATCAAAACTCAAACTTTCAATTATAAAACCATTGATCAAAGTTACGCGCTCTTGCGCTTTACCAAAAATCAACGTTATAGAACTGTTTCATTGTCTGGATGTCAGGGGATGTGATATTCTTAGATTAGGTCAGTTCTATAAGTGTGGCGAAAATCGATATTGCACTGAATATAGCA
This sequence comes from Morpho deidamia, assembly GCA_947086505.1. NCBI lineage: Eukaryota > Metazoa > Arthropoda > Insecta > Lepidoptera > Nymphalidae > Morpho > Morpho deidamia. The sequence continues at coordinate 6,384,209 of CAMTZC010000007.1, read as the reverse complement.
TAAACTCCCGCCCGTTTAATATAGCACCGCCTACTTCAAGATGCCGATGATTCACATCACACACATTCACACATGTATCACATAGCATCCATTGACAATTGTTCAATTACCGGAGCATCTGTAGGGTAAGTGCCCAAGGACTCGTAAAAGTATTGTCTGCTTCATACACATTATATTGAAATAAATAAAAAAGTAATCACCGCTGTTCCTTGCAAAGACTTTCTTGAAGAGAAAGATATGGAGCCTTCATCCACGACGTTTCTCCAAAACTGATTGGCCATTGTGTATCCCATGTATTTTCCACCATCAAGTCTATTACTATTATTATTATTAAGTCAGTATTATTAAAAATTGAGGTTATATAGAATTAAATTTTTTGAAAAAAGGACCTGCAATATTAATTACAAGACCGCGGTTTAATAATGTAAAATAAGATTGACCGCCGAGTTTCTTGCTGGTTCTTCTCGGTAAGAGCAATATTCCGAACCAGTTGTAACTTCAATTAATCATATTGATCCTTGACGACTCAAAAGTGCTTGAATGAGCGTATTTGAATAAAGATTAATTTGATTTGATTGAAGCTGTAAAAATTATATTGCCACGAGTGAAATAAAAATCGTATAAAGTTTTTCTTGTTGAACAGATAATCTCTCAATTGTAGAGGCACAAGTACAGGACGCGTTATCTTGGCAGAGACATATGACAGCCATTTGTTCAGAGTTGATCCACGCGCCAGCATGTATCAATCAACCTGTGACGACAGATAGATTGAGAGAGGTCTGATAATACCAGGCAGAGGCAAAATTGTTATAAAAATATTTGACTGAGTTTATAAGGTATTTATCAATCGTTTTGTTTCTGACCGTCCTACAGTTTGAGCCATTTAAACTTGAGATATTTGTATAAAGATCAGTTTCAATGTAAGATAATCACTTATTTTATACGTTACGTAATGTAGACTAACCTTTATGTTGCGTGAAACATCGCAAAGGTAAATCGACCACTCAAAACAAAATACAAATAAATTGCGAAGGACACCGCGGTTTAAGATGACTACTTTAAAACAAAATGCAAGTAAATCTCTGAGTAAGTATATTATTTAAAACAAAATGTAAATAAATTACTTAGGACATCTCAGTTTAGAATAATTACTTTAACAAATTTAGATAAATTCTGTGGAATATTGCAAATTAAATTTTAAACAAATTGCAATAAATAGCATAGGATACGCTGTAGGGTTTTTAAAAGAAAATGGAAAGAACCCAATCAAATTAGCAAAATTCGTTTTAAATTTGGAAAATTAAATATTCAAAGCCATGATTTTGGCATTTCTTTACACAAAATACCAAAATGTTTCTGAAAGTAAAGTAATAAAATTATTCAAAAAAATATTACGGGAAATTGGCAATTAAGAGTCGGGTTCCTTGAATATTCAATTTTGGGAGCTTATTTGAAACGCGAGTAAGGTGTACTTATAGCGTAAGTTTTGTTAGTTTAGGATGACCTCGAAAGCTTTAGTAATTAAAAGCTCGGCCTTGCAGAGCGCTAATATTTACATAAAAGTTACCGTGCCTCGTCAGTTAACGATTTAGTAGACGACAAAAGAAATGAACTTTTATAATAAATAAAATTCAAGGTGACTTTATTAGCTACATTATATTAATTATATGTAGATGTGTATAGATTTTTTTTTGTTTACTGATTATGTCATTCAATTAAACTTGTCAACTAGTGCTTTTGAATCGTTAACTCTACTGCTGATTCGGAAAGCGTACTACCGTAAATAGCAATCAAGAAACTCTACGGACGATCGAGAAATGACCGGCCCGTTGGCGTAGTGAAAAACTTATGTACTTTAATTGATCATGCGCTTTACTTTGAATAAAATGCTGAGGCACTGGACTTCAAATGGATTAACGATAAATAATTTAGGTATTTTAGTTACAACTAACCCGATTGTTCCCGCGACTTTTAAAATATAAATAAATAATAAATGGAACACTTAAACACACCGTCGTCCGTTTCCAAAGTAACTTAATTCTTGTGTTATGGCTGATGGACAACTGGTAAATATACTACATATAATCTTTTAAATACATTCTTAAATACTAATACACACCCAGGCTTGAAGACCCAACAAATTGAAAATAATGGCCCTCGGCGGGAATCGAACCCGCGACCCGCGGAGCTGAAGGAAGAGTCACTAACCACTACGCCAACGGGCCAGTACTTTACAGTACTTTGTCTGCACTTTAAAATAAAAAAAGTAGCTTATGTCACTTTCCAGCTCCAGATATATTTTTTAGCTGTTTACTTCATTCAGACGTGATAGAAGTAAAAAAAACTCTTTAGTACTCATAATTATATAACGGATTCAATTATTCCTGCCACAGTTATATATAGTTTCCAATTGGCTACCAAAATAAATCACTCTATAGTAATATATTACAAGCATATAACAAAATTGCCTTTAATAACATTTCGCAGAACGAAATCGATCTATAGGGTAAAGGAAATCTGAAGATCCTCTCACCTACCATCCATTAATCATAATAACAAATGCGCAAGTCATGCTAATAAATGACATGGGCTCACATCCGGCCAATATCCGTTCATGTGACTATGTAACTTTCACTGCAGAATGTGAGAAGAGAACCTTTGTTGTACGCCTACATAACATGTATACAATTTAACAATACAGGTTTATTGCTATTGCATATCAAGTTAAGAAGCAGCTGCCTGTTAATTCCCGGCATATGGGCAGAGACTTTTAGATTTCTTCAAGCGAAGGATATGCCTAATAAAACGTTTTAAACTAAAGAAACGAAACTAATGAAAATACATTTTCAATGTTAAGTACATTCCAACGTAATTCAGATTAGATTAAATACATAAAACGACCATTCAGGGTCCATTTTGAGATATGGTGTTCGCACGACGTAAAATAATCTTAGTAAGTTAGTAACGTTGTATATGTCGTGAATAATACGATTGCTAGATTTTTAACTTGCACGATTCACACTTATTATGAAATATACTTATTATATAATAATACCATCCTCCTGCCCTTATCCCACTCCAAGTGGAGTCGGCACATCATGCTATAAATATGTTGTCACATGATTTGGCTACGTTTTTTACGACCGGCCGCCTGCCTGACGTCAACTTACCTTAGTCGTATTTTACGACCCCTCGGTAAGAAATGTGGGTGGTCTATTCTATGCAGCCGGATACCACACGGCACTTACCTTACTCGCCTCTTACGACAGCTCGGTAAGATAGGAGGGTGGTCTATTCTATTCTGCCGGATACCACACGGCGTGAAAAATAAAATAAAATATACATACATACATAGAGGGTCGTCTATTCTACTCAACCGGATACCACACGGTGGGTTAACTCACCTTAGTCGCCTTTTACGACACCTCGGTAAGGAATGAACCCTCATTCCTTACCGATAAGACCACCAAATAGACCACCCGGTCTATTCTACTCAGCCGGATACCACACGGCGGGTCGACTTACCTTAGTTGCCTCTTACGACACCTCAGTAAGCAAAAAAGGGTGGTCTATTCTAATCAGCCGGATGCCACACGGCACCTTATTATATATTAATAATGCGATTGTTAATAATAGTCATCACTTTCGGTCTATCTACTCGTATTTAGCTGTGAAATCGTATTAGACAGACAAACTATTGTACTTTCTTTCGTAATTTGCCATATGTTGATTTGATCAATTCAAAAGTTTATAAAATATCATAAGCAAATAGCTAATATAAACGTTGTTATGACACACAGTTTTTATTCTTAACTTCACGTAAACTTTCTTAATATCAAGATGTAGAATTATTTATGAATATTATCTGTTATCTGAAAAATCGAATCGTAACGTAAGAACAAACTTTAGACCTTATTTATTAACACCATTTACGTACTATAAAAAAGATAGTACCTTGTTTATTTTGTAACAAGGAGGCTTTTACGTCGCCATTACTCTCACGTGAAGGAGACAAACAACCGTCACAATCGAGGAAGCGCCATAAATCCATGAAACAAATATCAACTTTGCCGTATCTCATTCAACAAGCTACCTCCCGTAGATCAGCGGGGATTGTTTTAGTTTCTAAGTTGAATTAAGCTTCGGCAATAAATTGTAGCAGAAGCACGTGGGACGTGCACATGTCCTTGTAGGAAGAAGCGAGACCCTAAGGTAGGAGTAATATAAACATCTTTACATTACATGTTGTCGCTGGATACATAGGATAGGGTACTAAATACAGATCACATTTTATATTCAACCATTTTAATTCACACCTCTTTAGAATCTTTGCGGTAAACTTAAAATCTTTGCTAATCAAATTATTTAATGTTTTTTTTTAATAGATCAATAAATCGTACGCCATTGATTGATGTCAAATATAAATCGAGTTCCACTTACTGTATTATAACCATTAACCATAACCATTAGTAACCATTTCTTTGTGAATGTCTATTACTACATAAACCTTCTTCTATTAATATAATTTTCACCTAAATATTCCAGGTATATAAAAATAATATAAAAATAACCAGCTTATTCTACTAACCCATATGCAACCAACCAGTTTTGAAACAGAGCAGCAACTGTTTAAATTACGATGCCATTAGTGATAAAACAGTGACCAAGAAAATGAATAGATTGTCTTTGCTTATATCATTTTTATGCAATATTAATGATAATAACTAGGAGCTATGGTCACTAAAGGTGTGAGTAAAGGTTCAATAGGCAAAGGAATTTCTAAATATCAATGACACTTGACAAATAGATCATACAAACTTAAATACTTGGATATGAAGCAAAATTTTAAAGTGGTGAAGCATAATTTATAGAAGTAGGCGTTTTTTGCAGAATTCCATAATACAAAAGCTATGATAAGTTTTAACCTAAAAGTTCGTAGAGACTATCTGATGAATTTAGTGAATGTGTGTAGTGCTTGTGTATTGTGTTGTTTTTTTTATTCCTAACTACCTCCATCATGATGGACGGAGCCTGTTCTTGTCAAAGTTTCGTTCATTTCAGTGTGTATGTGGTTGGTGTTTTGAGATAAGTGCGGTAACTAATCCTGCATGGATAAGATACGAGAACGATTTTTGCTTCCTGTATACATTACATAGATTTTCTTAACAAACTAGTTCTTGTATTGATTGTATGGATTGTAGCAAAATAGTTCTCACATAATTTCAGTTTTGTAGCAATTTATTATTAATTATTTATGATTATTTAATTATTTATTCAGCCGTGTGGTATCCGGCAGAATAGAATAGACCACCCTCCTCTTTCACCGAGGTGTCGTAAGAGGCGACTAAGGTATGTGCCGTGTGGTATCCGGCTGCATAGAATAGACCACCCTCATTTCTTACAGTGGTGTCGTAAAAGGCGACTAAGGTAAGTTGACGTCAGGCAGGCGGCCGGTCGTAAAATACGCAGCCAAATCATGTGACAACATGTTTGTAATATGTTGTGCCGACCCCACTTAGAGTGGGAAAGGGCAAGAGGATGATGATGATTATTTAATTATTTATGATTATTTTTTAATTAGATATTCTTTTAAACATGTTTTTAATAACTTCAAACAAGATAGTTTAATTGCGAAATACTGAAACCGTGACTTTAGTGAAACTTGTTAAACCTCTATAGATTGTCAAACTCATCAGCAAGTACTTAGCAATCAGTTGTAATTCAAAGCAATAGTTACGCATTTTCACATTGTTCAGCATTGAAAGAGCTATTATACTGCCGCAGTATCTACGTGGTTTTAATTAAGTTGGCAGTAACAGAATCTTGTTTAGGAGGCTCGTATCTCGAGCGAAACGAAGCTTGCGCGGGTTAATTGCAACAACAATGATTTATATACCGCTACCTTGACGTGGATTACTTGACTGTGCTACTTCACTATTCACGACTGTCTGTGATTTAAGTGCTGCATAGATTTATACAGCGTATATTCCCTTAAGTGTATACCGGAATGTCTACTTAACTTAATACCGAAATTGTTAAGGCAGTTAACCTTGCTTAGGCTTTCAGTATCGACTTATTATATTACTTACTCGAAAGAAATTGAACTAATTAATAGAAAGATTGTTTATAGATTTGTTTATATGAAATGTAGCACGCTTTGTATTAAAGTGACCGAAAACAAAATTATGCTTAATTCGGTTAGACACACTGTAATCCTTATTTCAATGCCATCTTTGATATTACCCAAGAACTATTAAATAAAACAAGTGCTTTCTTGCTCTTCCAAGTTATGGGTATCTTTAGCACTCATGAATTTTGTAGGCATTACGCTTTGCTTAATAACAATATGCCACAAAACTTTTTTCGACTTAGGTCACTTTAATACTATAATAGACAAAGTAGGAACCGACATAAGCTTGCGGTTCCTGCTTTGCGCCTTGTAAAAGTATAATACATAAGTCGTTTATGGGATCTATAATAAAATTCCGCAATCTACTTTTACTTTACCATTACAGCAGTTTAAAAACACTGTTAAAAAGGCTAATACAGAAAGCCTACTATGCTATTGAGGATTATTTAGACGATAAGAATGCGTGGATTAGCTAGTCTTCGACCCTGTACAAGACATAAATAACTATATGTAACTAGTAATAAGAATTATTCTTTGAAACGAGCAACCGCCGAGTTTCTTGCTGGTTCTTCTCGGTAGGAATCAGCTTTCCGCACCAGCAGTAGATGTTGACGATTCAAAAGCACTTGTTTACAAATTTACTTGAATAAAGAATATTTTGAATTTGAATTTGACTAAGCGTACGATATATTGTAATACTGATGAGCAGTTTAGTGAGTTAAGTGAGCTCTGAAATATTTTTATTTTTAATTCTTACAAATATAAGATCGTTAATTTGTTTTATTTAACTTAAGAAATGCTAATTTGTTCTAAGTATAAACATTGAAGGAAATTTCAGCTGGACTTGGTTTTAGAGAGGATTACAGAATTTGATTAAAACTTGAATTTAGCCACAGGCCAATCATCGTTTGCATAAAGTAACGGTGCGGTAGCACTGTGCCTACAAAATACAAGACGATGCCAGGGCGACCGAATTCAGAGTCTAATGCAAGTATCAACATATAAATAATACAGAATAATAAAATAACTGTAGTTAGCAAAATATTAAAAAACCACTTTATAAATTGATTGGTTGTTTAAACTTTTATGCTGTGTGGTATCTAGCAAAGTAGAATTGACCACCCTCATTTCTTACCGAGGTGTCGTAAAAGGCGACTAACGTAAATCGAACCGCCGTGTGGTATTCGGCTGATTAGAATAGACCAACTTTTTTCTTTCCGAGGGGTCGTAAAATACGACTACGGTAAGTTGACGTGAGGCAGACGGCCTGTTGTAAAATACGTAGTCAAATCATGTCACAACATGTTGTAACGTGTTATACCGACCCCACTTAGAGTAGGATAACGGCAAGAGGATGATGATGATTGTTTAAACTTTTGTTGTTATATTAATCTCATTAAAGCCTTTCATTTCTAATTATGTTGCCTTATGAAAAAAATGATTAACATTTTATTGTCCAGTTGTTTTTTGTTCTATCTAGTTTTATGTAGTTGTTGTCAAATTACACACGATGCTGCCATATATAATTGATATAGCACTTAATTTAAAAATAGTTGCATATCGTGCATTCGTAGCTCTGTATAGTGTGTACGAGTATATTATTAATGGCCTTTTTTTTCTTTATTCAATTAAACTTGTAAACAAGTGCTTTTGAATCGTTAACTTTACTGCTGGTTCGGAAAGCTGTTCCTGCCGAGAAGAACCAGCAAGAAACTCGGCGGTTGCTCTTTTTAAAATATAAATCTTAGAACTAGTTACATTTATTTATTACTGTCTTGTACAGGGTAGAAGTGCACCTATATCCACACATCCTTATCATCTAAGTAATCTTCAACAGTATAGTGGGCTTTCTGTATCAGCCTCTTTTTAACAGTGGTTTTAAACTGCTGTAATGGCATGGCCAAAATTGATTTCGGAATTTTATTATACAATCTTAATACCCATACCCACAAACGATTTACGTACTTTTGCTACGCGCAAAGCAGGAGTCGCAAGCTTATGTCGGTTCCTACTTTGTCTATTATATACATCACCTATCGTTTTATAATTCTTTATATTTTTATGTACAAAGATTACATTGTTTAAAATATACTCTGAAGCAAATGTAAGAATACCTATTTCCTTAAACTTCTATCGCAGGGAATCACGCGGACTTAAATTGCATAATAAATAAATTAAATAAAAAAAAATAATTGTTTATGTTTATTTCGTATAGTTGTATCCCCTACTGGTAAGACCAGTTTTCATGCAGACATTACGAGTCAATCAATTGTTTTTTCAACATTTTCGTAAAAAAAAATGTTGTGTAAAATATTCCTAGTAAATCCATAAACTATTTTCTTTTTATATGATCAGCCTATCCACGGCGAGATTATAACAGGCCGTTACAAAATTACGTTACAATAAATATGTTATTGGAAATATTTTAAATAATGTACAAGGCAACAACAGGGCAACATTCCTTTATCACAATAAAGTAAAATTTTGTATTTGTTAACTAAATGAGGTTATGAGATGATGTTTTTATCTTGTTACTGTTAAAAAATAGCTAATTGGATACAGTAACAAGATACGCGTTTTCACAGTCTATTCATTAAAGATCCATTAATTTACTGCCTGTGAAATAAAATGTATACTGTGAGAACGATTTTTTATTCAGAAGTATTAAATATTATCTCATTTAGAAATATTTGTAGTGGTTAATAACCTAGGGTACCTAGGGTTGCCACAGTCGAAGTATCTACTTTACTACATTATACTTTTTACCTTTGAACAAAAATGAATTACATACACATAACACTGTTTTTAACAATAGTGTTAGTATTGGACACACACATAATTTTTTAAACAATTTTTTGGCTCAATACAACGCAGAAACAAACAATTCACATTAATAAGAATTAATTTTAGTCACATTTGTGGTGAGGCGTATGAAGTTTTGAAAAAGATTGTAAATTAATAAATTATGTAAGAAGATCTATAAAATATTTATTTAAAACATTAAATAAATAAAAGAATGTCATTTTTTCTGAAATACTGTATAAGAATATTAATTCTTCTGAAACCTAAATATACTTTATTTCTACTAAAAATAGTTGGCAGCCCTGCTTGACTGCTATTATTGAATATTAGTAATTATATTCCAAACAGATCAATTATCACTGACAGGTTTATTATAATTAATAGGCCCTTAATAAGTGACTGATTACGGCGTGGAATTGTTATGATTGGCACTGTACTATATGATGATAAATAATTTCATAAAAGCGTTATGATAAATTGAAAAAAAGACAGCATACTAAATTGAAGACTATTTTGTACACGCCGTTCTCTTCCCTCCTCTCCAGTTACTTAAGTTGTAGATGACAGACAACTGTTAAATATAATGCATATATAATTTTTAAATAAATACATCCAGGCTCGAAGAACCAATAAATTGTTTAAAGAAAATGTTGACCCTTGGTGGAAATCGAACCCGCGACGCGCGGAGCTGAAGGCAGGGTCACTACCCATGCCAATGGGCATGTAGACAATGTAGAGTATTTATTAAAAAATATGTCTATCGCCTTTCGTAGTCTTCTGTTTTTTGCATCAAATTGAGGCATATAAATATACAATATATATTATACGTGTATTTAATTATTTAACACACATCATGACTTGTGGGAAAACTTTTAGGTGACGCCACTTGCCTGAAAATTTGTCAAGGGTCGCCGGCTCTATTGAGAGCACGCAAGTATAAACTTGGTAGTTTTCATAAATATTTATTAATAAAATTATATAGATATATTTGTATTTAAGTATGTATTTAAAATTATATATGTAGTATATCTAGCAGTTGTCCGTCACCCATAACACAAGTATTAAGTTACTTGCTTTGGGGGTGGACAACCGTGTGTTTAAGTGCCCCATATATTGATTTATTTATTTACATTCACTGTTCGTTTTTATTCTTATATAAACATAATCTAAATAATTACGATTGGTGTAAAACGTTCTTAATAGCAGATGTATCATGGTTTGTCACGACCATGACTGAGGTAACAGACGAGGGGCAACTGGCGGATTACGTTATAACAATGTTTAATGAGGGTACAAAATATAAAAAGAGATTTGATTATATAGAAGATAAAAAGAAAATTTGTCCATAGAGCAATCACATTATACTGGGAATGACTAACTGTTAGACACTTCAATAAGGTCGTAAAATTAGAAATAGTAACGAAGTTTGTTAACAGCAAACAGAATACTTCCATTGCGAGAAAGTTTGTATATTATAAAAGGATTAGACAGAAATAAATCTTAGATACAGAATTCTAATAGAAATAACTCTTATATATAATTTTCGTGTCACATAGGTCTGTGTCTGGCTACCATCTATTTTTCATACCCCTAAGTGATAAGGTTTGTCCACTCCTAACATTTTTGGAACATATCCTAACCACACTTATAACATAACATACAAAATATTACACGACATAACACCATGATATAAAACATTACACCACATAACACCATCATACAAAAGATGACATCACATAACACAAAATATAAAAATATAAATCACATTCAAAATTTTGTGAATTTTTTTTTAATTTAATTTATTTTTATTTTTTTTATCTGTAACAAAAATGTACAAGTTATATCTGTCTTAAATTACTTACACGCTACTACTATACAAATCATGCCCACGTGGAATAGTCTCAAGAATGCTGGCAGGTTTCCGCGTTTAATCGCTAAGCTGATTCTTTGTGCGAAAAAGGAGCCAGCTCTCTTGTCACCCGAAGAGGCGATCAACCGAGGAGTTAATACGGATTAATTAACTTAAAAATATTAAAAATGTATCTGTCATACTTGTTAACCTTTAAGTTTTGTATTTTTCTGCTTTAGTTTATTAATCATATAGTTAAATAATGTTGTAAAGTCTAAGTGGGTTATGTTAAATTTTTATACTTAGAGTTATATGGTCACAATAATAGCTTTGGATTTTTACAAATAAATACATAAATAGTTTTTCTTATAATATACACTAGAAATTCCCTAAAAATACTTTATATGGCATAACAAAGTTGACCTGGTTAACTAGTAATAACGTAGATTTGTAGTTTTTGAGGCGTCTGTTTTGTTGTCCGTATTGTGTTTATGTAGTTACTGGAGCTAGAGGTTTCGCCTAACCGCCATTAAAGTCGCATCCATGACAATAGGCAAGTCTCATTTCTTTAGTTTTGTATAGTGGCATCACTGTAATCACGTGATCGATACCAGAGCGGGGGCTTGGTTTTGGAGCGAGAATTGTTTATAAAAGGTGGAGTTCGCCACATGGAAGCCATTCAAAATCGATTCATGCGTACTTCAAAATCGATTCATGCGTACAGCCACTGGCTGTCCGTGGTTCGTGCGCAACGTGAATCTCCATAGAGATCTCGATCTTCCCACGATAGCCGATCTTTTCAAACGATTCTCGAAGACATACTTCGAGAAAGCGTCCACACACCCGAACCCCCTTATAGTGGCCGCGTCCAACTATAAAGTGTTTAACTTTCCCAACCGTTTTCACAGGCGCCCTAAGAGCGTCCTTAACGACCCTGACGATGCTATTACAGCATCAAACAAGATCTACACACAACATTCACACAAACAGCGTCTTCGCCGGCGAAGACGAGGTCCCCGCTTGCTTGTGTCAAGCGGCCGCAGCCCTCTGCCGCGGCCGCCGTGATGCAGACTTCTTCAAAGTGAATGTGTTAGATACAGTCCTCCAAAACGCGCCGCTTTAAGCCGAGGTTCGGTCTCGCAGGAGACACCCTTAAGGCGACGCTCCCAATAAGTTACGAGTGCCTAAAAACACTCGCTTCTTATCAATTTTACCCGGCGAAGCTTCTGCGCTCGCCCATCCCACCGGTGACGCTGTAAAAGCCATTAGGGCTAACAGCATTAGACACATTCGAAAAAAAAAACATGGAAGCCAGTCTTGTTGTAATACTCGACTCGTACGGTTATTAGCTTACGCTTACGCGGCTAGACCGTTCATATCTTGGAGTCTTGCTGTAAAGCTTGGCTTGTACGATTATTAAACGCTCCGCGTTTAGATCGTATTTCAACTTGTCTTGGTTGGTCCCAACCAGCATGTTCATGCGTTGTTACTACGCAACTAGTATCATTACTCTGTCATTTTAATATTGCTTAGGTTGTACCGCTTCTACCTAAAGGTGATAATTTCTAACTATATATATGTTTTCTTTTCTCATGTAATCACGTATATTTATTCTCAATAATCTATCGATAAACCAGACTGTGGTCATTAAATTCGTTAGTTGCAACCGAAATAAACCAATTTCTAATAACTACCTGTATATTATTCCTGTACAGTATAAAGCTTAGCAATAACAACAAAATCCTAATCGGTTCACGAGTAGATTTTTAGATTAAGCTACAGTTCATACAAAAATAATTTTCTAGAATATGTTTTCAAATACCACAACGGCTGCAATACAATAAATTCTTGCTGCGTACGTTCCCGCTTTGCTGCCCTCAGTAACAATGGCTGCTCGTTCAGGCGTTTCGGCTTTAAAAGAAATATTGCCAAAATAAAACTCTTCAGAAATATATTGTAACATCCAACCATAATATGTGTTGTTTACTTTGAAAAAATTTTAACATTTTTGTTAAAAATTTTACCACAAAAAAGAATAAATATATATATGTAATACAAATTTTACGTACCACACATTCCCTTATAATTATTTAATTTGTGTGTATATTAATTTATTTAAATATTTATTGGTAACAAATCCACAGCTATTATTAAGACTTATTATTATTAAGACTTTATAAATCTAAATACAAAAGTCTTAATATAAGCCAATTAGGATTACATTATTTAAGCTAAACATAGTAGATACCTTTATTATCACGCGTCGCCAATATAAATTTAAAAGCGTATTTGTATTTCGATATATTGTACATACGAGTAACTACCTTCTACCCACGATATCGTCTGCGTGCACATTTTTGTGCCGTGTGGTATCCGGCAGATTAGCATAGACCACCCACATTTCTTACCGAGGAGTGGTAAAAGGCGACTAAGATAAGTTAACGTCAGGTAGACGGGTGGTCGTAAAATACGTAGCCAAATCATGTGACAACGTGTTTGTAACATGTTACAAAAATGTCGTGCCGACCCCACTTAGAGTGGGATAAGGGCAGGAGAATTATGAATAAGTACTATACTAACAAACCTATCAACTGTGCCTTCATAAGTCCTATGTCCCCAATCCGAAGTAAAAGCAAGGCTTAATGTTCCATTTTGCCCTATCTAGAGCGATTCACCTCGTTTCACTCTAGAAGAGACAAATAAGTTTAGTTCTTTTTATTCTTTGACCATTTTGACTCAATTCATAAGGTCCGACTAATCCAACTAATATTATAAATACGAAATACGAAAGACAACAATTCCCTTAGAGCAACATTGATGAAATTTAGTAGTAACAAAGTTTATATACCAAGGTAACACACAAGATAAAAAAAACTTGTTTTCGTTAAGGAACAGATAAACATGCCTTAACTGAGGGTATATTAACACTTAACTCGACAATAACTATTTCATGTAAAGCTTATTACTATAATAACAGAGCAATTTATTTCGTTGTTAAAAACTAGGTCCCACTTTCTCGTATGACTTATTACTTTGTATTAAACCTTGTAAACTTTTGGAGACGCAGGTGTCGTCCTATTTACTCTCTGAACCGCAATAATTGTTATCATTTCGGTACAGCTGCTAATTAGGGACGTCGTGGAGTTAAGTAATCCATTATTACGTAATTAGCCTAATTTATGTATATCATTCTCTGATTGTCAACACTATAGCGGATATAAATTATGAAAAATACATAGCTTAATCAAAATTGTGTGACTTTCATGTTGGTTGGATTTCTTTTGGTAAACAGTTCAGAAATATGTTTGTATCGATTAATAAATATTTTTTGGTGTTATGTGAGGCCTTTGGAGGTGTATATAATACCAAGAACCTGTGGCCGCTATGGTTCTAAAGCAAAGTTTAGAAGAAGCAGAGTTGGTAGAACTTCACCATTAAATAGAAGTATGACCTCAAAATATAGATGCATGGTGTTTAATTTCTAAAGTATAAGATTACATGACGAATAAGACCTTCAAAGAGATGTCCAAAAATGAGCGATCACCTATACTAATATTATGTCTGTCTATCTGTAATGCTCTCACAGTTAATCTGATAGACCAATATCGATGAAATTTGACATAATTATAACTTTAACAGAGGTATAACGTATAGCACAAAAATTACCGTTTTTCTTACAGGATCAGGGAATAAACATATTGTGTTATTGAGGGTACATTAACACCTAAATTAGCGTGTAGAAGGTCTTGGGTACCATGGAAAAATGAGAGTTATTTTTTTACTCTCATTTTTCTTTCATAATCAGCTAGAAAGAGCTAAAATTTCATCTGAACAGGATCAGGGAGAAAACATATTGCATTATTGGAGGTACTTAAATGCCTAAGTTGGCGTGAAGGAGGTCTTGATTACCTTTAGCTAATTATGAAAGAAAAATGTGCGTAAAAAAGAGTTGAAAGTTCATCTGAACTCCAATTTTAAGTTCAAAGCAAAAGTTGATTTTATGGGATTGAAAGACCGAATTTGTTGGCCAATGGGTATAGTTCAATTGGGCATCAAATTCATATATGTTTATAAACATTTTCATTACAACAGTTCAGCCAAAGGGAACTTTAAACAAGAACTATTTGCATTTGTGGAAGTTGTCAGTCTTATTTGTACCAATTAGCGATACTGCTAATTAGAAGTTGTTAGTTGTTTCTGTCAGGAGTTTAGTAAAAGTCAACCGTCTCATAATTAAACTAAAATGTGACTTCAAAGTAAGCTTAGTTTATGTAATAGTGTGTGTATATTCATGCATTAACCATAATACAAAAGTAATAATAAAAATTATTTTGCTATAATCCTCGATACAGTAAATAGAAAATATATGTATAGTGGACTATCCGTTTTTTCATACCCGATACAAGCAGGATTCGTAAAAACACATGCACAAACCTCCACCACTGCCACCACAATACACAAGCACTACACACGTTCACTATCACAAACTCAACATTGTAAGTGTTATGTATTTGTATTATGTAAATTGTGTTTAAGAGATTGCGCAATTGTTAAAAAACTTGCTTGCTGGGAGCTTTAGTCGCGTGCGCTGCGTAAACCAGCAGAGATACGCTAAAGTAACGTAGTAGAGAATTGTAGATCTATAAAACTACCTCAAAAAAGTCCGCGATAGCATGTCTCTATCTCTTATAGTTAACTCACAATAACTACTTTTATGTTTAAAATTTAAATTCTAGAAAAGAATTCTGACACGCTGATTTCCACGCGGGCGAAGCCGCTGGCGCAGCTAGTTTGTAATATTTAAGTATTTTAAATATGGAGAATCAAAATAAACCTTGATAAGATCTAAAGAAAATGTAATAACTGTTATTAAACATTCCGTCTTGTATATTCTCATAACGTAAACTTCTATTACCTCAGGCCATAAATGTTGGAATAATATTAAGGTAGCAGAGCGCAGTGTTATCTGAGCTTAGACGTGGTTCAGGGAACTGAGCCTCCGGCGGTGTAATCCTTAAGTTTCGTGATTAATGTGTTTCTTGAAAACACCTGAATTATTAAAAATTTTCAGCCTTAATTCCGGATCAACTCCAAATAGAACAAAAACCTCTACTTTTTTGTTAATTTACTACTTACTAATTTTCCACTCAGTCTACATATAATTTGGATAGTATAGAATATTCATAATTCATTCATAATTTATATATCCTTAAGACTCTTCCAATTTAAATACAAACCTTACAATCTTGTTTGAATCCAGTATATTTTGAAAAAATGACTTGTACATTTGTATCTATTTATGATTTGCACAATATAAATATTTTGTGTCCTTATAAAAATTCATAGTATAGGAAGACAAAAAATAATGAACGAAAAATATTAGTATTGTTGTGAAATGAGATAGTATTGCCATCTTTTTAATGTATATACTTATATCGAGCAACACACGCATTTTTCACTATAATATCAATATATTTTTAGTTTTATTTTTATTCTACCTAATTTTTTTTTAAATTTTTGTTTTCGACGTGCTTTTATTTTTTAGTATTATATTTATTTTTTATTGTAAAAAAATAATAAGTAAAAACAAATTTGCCGTATAGCGATCGTACAGTTCGATTTACCAACATTTGTGTCATTATAGTTATTTCATTGTATAAGATCTTACTTAATTTAATAACACATTCATAATATCCTCCTGCCCTTATCCCACTCTAAGCGGGGTCGGATCGTCGGTCGATCGATCGATCGGGGTCGGGTCGGATGTCTAATATTGTTGTAATGATTTGGCCACGTATTTTACGACCGGCCATCTGCCTGACGTCAACTGACCTTAGTCGCCTTTTACGACACCTCGGCAAGAAATGATGGTGGTATATTCTACTCAGCCGGATACCACACGGCGGTTAATTTAATAACACATTATAAGGGTTCTTTCCCTGTTATCCCATACCATACATATATAATGAGTTTATCGTTCACCTTTCTGAATAGTTAAGATAGTTTGGACCGCTGAAGTAATAGGGTGAGGCCTCAAAGAGGTAGTATTTAAAAATTCCAATACCTAACAAAAGTTTTGTCTCACATTGTATATTACATCCATTGGCATCAGGACTGAACAAGAATATAAAATTTTAGCGTAATCAGACCCCGGAAAGTGTGCCAAATTTAACATTCAAGATTCCACCTTCACATACATACATTGGAAGTTAAATAAAAACTTTTACCAAGTCATAATTTATAGAATTAGGCGTTACTTTGCGGAAATCCATAATTCAAAAGTAATAATAAAATTATTTTGCTATAGTCCGCGATACAGTAAATAGAAAATATTTATAGAAGCAGGCGTTACTTCGCGGAATTCCATATTACAAGCGCTATAACAGAACTAACTACCTTTCTATAATCCGCACAGGTTAGGCGAATGCATGCAAAGCTAATGTGTATGAAGCAGGCAAAATCTACGAACCTTATACATGCAGGACAAGCCACCACACGCACCTCAAGGCGCCTCCACCAGCAACAATGCACACTTTAATTATAATTAGATTGTGGTGGTGGTTGTGTGTACTGCTTGTGTGCATTGTTGCTGGTGCAACCCGACAAGTGCTAAATGTATACTGGACTATCCGTTTTTCCATACATGCAGGATTCGTAAAAACAAATGCACAAACCTCCACCACTGCCACCACAATACACAAGCACGACACACGTTCACTATCACAAACTCAACAATCGTTTCGCCCCGCAACCGAAGCATCATCAGGAGATAGACTCCACGACAAAATCGCAAAAGCTTTTGCGATTTGGAGGTTTGTGCATGTATCGGGTATGAAAAAACGGATAGTCCACTAGACATTTAGCACTATATATATTATCTATTTACTGTATCGCGGATTATAGCAAGATAATTTTATTATTACTTTTGTTTAACAAGTGATTTTAAAAAAGCTTTTAACAACATTTCCCGTCCCTACTGTTAACCGTTAAATCAAATCAAATCAAATCAAAATAATATTTATTCAAGTAGGCTTTTTACAAGCACTTTTGTACCGTCAAGGATCAATTAGATTTAATAAGCTACACTAGTTTGGAATGTTGCTCCTACCGAGAAGAACCAGCAAGAAACTCGGCGGTCAATCTTTTAAACAATTAAGTTTACATTATGTATTTGCAGATTTGTTTGGAGCTGAAAGGATTTTCAAATCCAAGCATTTATATTCAAATAATCTCCAATTGTGTTATATACCTTACGTATAAGAATAATTCATACACTTAATTTAAAAAATTTCCGTAGATAAGTCTGATACAGATTGCGGAATTTTATTGTAAAAGCGAATGTGTTGCTGACTCTGCTAAGTCGCGACGCAGGTATTACAACATTACGATTACGTTGAGGAGTTCCCTCGTCTGGAGCCAATCCTGACAGCAGCATCAGGTCATTCTTATCATAAGCATTGTCATCGGGACTGGGCCACTATGTTAAATTTCGGCTCAATCAGGCACCGGGAAAAGCTTTTAATTTCAAACAATGGTTCTCAGGCGCTGCCTATCCGGGCGTGCCTTTATAATTAACCTTGTGTATGTTGATTTATACAATATTTTCATCAGTACCCCGGTCCCCCGTGAGAGATCATTGAGGTTGGTCTGATTTACATGTCTTACATATATTTGATTGATTTACATATATTTGAGGTATAAACCTATGACGTCTTGATAATTAACATGACATTTAAGACATCTAAGTCAAGGTGAGCTGAACGGTGAAACCATGTGCCTCACTCTAGGTGGTCATGGGTTCAAATCTCGAGTTGGCACCAATTAGTTTTTATATTAAAATTTATGGGCCTAAAGTGGGGTGAAAATTGATGTTAAAGAAGTTGATTACATACAAACATCATCATTCTCGTGCACCTATCCCACTCTAAGTGGGGTCGGCATAACATGTTGTTACATGATTCGACTACGTATTTTACGACCGGCCGCCTGCCTGACGTCAACTTGCCTTAGTCGTATTTAACGACCCCTCGAAATGAGGGTGATCTGTTCTACTCAACCAGATACCACACGGTGGGTCGACTTACCTTAGTCGCCTTTTACGACACCTCGGTAAGAAATGAGGGTGGTCTATTCTACTCAGCCGGATACCACACAGCACAAGTTGAATACATACAAACATACAAGAAAAATTAATATAAAGCATGTAAAAAATTGAGTACTACGTAATCTTTAATTTTTCTTTCCATAACAAGCCCTCCTGAAACTTTTGTTATTGTTAAGCGTTATGCGGCACTCGCGGGACAATCGGTGCTCCGCTCTTGAACACAACACATTGGCTCAAGGTACAGTTACCATAAAAAATGGTGTATAATCATAAATATTTAAAACTACTCTTTATTCTGAAAAGAATTCAGTAAAAGTGCTCACAGTGCAAAAGGTATGATAAACTTGACATTGTGATCATTATTTTTGACAGGGATTTGTAGGTACTCCTTTGAAAATTATAACTTAATTTGCTTGCGATCATGCGGTTACCGATGTAGAGAAACTAGCCCCATCGATGCTGGTTCATCTTCACATTTGGCCGTGCTTACTCATTACCATCCTCCTGCCCTTACCCCACTCTAAGTGGGGTCGGCACAACATGTTATAAACATCTTGTCACATGATTCGGCTACGCACGTCGCACTAAAGATGTTTCTTCTAAAAATATAGGTACAAGTACGTTTTGTATGGAAATAAATACGGTAAAGTGCGGTGTTTGATTACACCATACATAATTCAAAAATATTTTTTCAAGTAATTCATATGAATCTTATATTAGTGACGTTGTCCTTAATAAAAGAGCTGTAAAGTTTTATAGTGCGAATTCTGGTAAAGTAGATGCTCGCATGATATCAACTAATTTCACACTGACCGCACGTTAATATTCAGAGCACTCACAAACTGCGCCGTTGCTTTTGTACAAATATTCAAATCTTACCACTTCTAATTTAAAATAAGTTAATTTTGTATATCTGGGCCTTTCACAAGATATGAGACATAAAATTAACACGGCCATATCCTAATAACTGCTTTAATAAGATAATTATATTTTATGTAAAGGTTTATTAGGGAATCTGGTTACGAAATAAATCTACCGTCCCCAAGAAAATCTTATAAAGCGAGGAAGCGGCAACAAATCCCTTTAAAATTGTTAAATGCTAAGATAAACAATAACGATTAAACTTTATAGTCGAATAAACTGCGATTTATTAAAAGCTAGTTGGACCTTTATAATTTTAATGATAAAATGCTTGAGGGAATTACTTACTTACTTCGACTTCATCCTGTTTCTGAAAAAAAGGACTTTGCGATTTATATGTTAATATATAAGATTTAATTGTTACAAATTTCCTCAATGCAGCGGATAATCCGGGAAAGCGTAACAGACAGGCAGATAGATTTATTTGCAGATTTTTTTCACTTTTATAATATTAGTATAGTATTATTACTTTATCTCCAATAGAATAGAAAATAAATAATTTAATACTCCAAATTTAAAAATTGTAATCAACTAAATCCAATATTGACTTTCTATCCTGATTTTAATATATTGAAATCTCAATGTCTAAAGCGACTACCCACATTAAACCTTTAATAAAGCAACGTTAAAGAGGACTAATTGAAGTCTGAATACCGCAAACCTCACCATTAATTCGAACCCACGAATTCATCTCTATACAATCTTTACAGTGGTTCCAATTTACTGAAGAGTAAGTACACTTAAAAATTTGAAAATAAAATAGAAAATAAAGAATGTAATACTCCAAATTAAAAAATCGTAATCAACTAAATGCAATATTTACTTTCTATCCTAATTTTAATACATTAAAATCTAAAACGACTACCCACATTAAACCTCTAATAAAGGAACGTTAAAGAGGACTTATTGAAGTCGGAATACCGCAAACCTCACAATTAATTCGAACCCACGATTTCATCTCTATACAATTTTTACAGTAGTTTCAATTTACTGAAGATACATACTTACGTACACTTAAAAATTTGAAAATAGAATAGAAAATAAAGAATTTAACACTCCAAATTTAAAAATCGTAATCAACTAAATCCAATATTTACTTTCTATCCTAATTTTAATATATTGAAATCTCAGTGTCTAAGACGACCTTACTTAAACCTTTAATAGAGCAACACAACAAAGACATTCATATGAAGGTAACCCTGACGTCTTAACTGTCCTGATAAGAATGTAGCAGGAGTCATGTACAAGACCTTTGGAAGACTTCTCCTTTCTACTCCTTAAGCTCTAATCAAAGATTTACTATAAACAGAAGCTCCAAGGTCAATTATCGAGTAAGAGCTAATCTTGCTATTGTGTTCAGGATACTTAGATTTCACGACGCCTCCATCTATTCATATTAATTATCAAAATAACTTAATAAACTATAACATATGAATAATATATTAAAACTAAATTTTTGAACTTATTATAAATTTACTCTAGTACCCGAGATTTGGAAGTTTAAAAAAAATATGCATAACAAAATATTATTTATGTTATTGGTAAACCTACTTTGTCCATGATATCAAATAATCCTTTAAATGTAATCATTTTTTTTCACACAATACATTTGTTTTAATAAAATATGTAGTTACTCTGAATTGAGTCAGTACCCAATTTTCTTCCCTAATCCCGAATTAGAGATGAAAAAATTGCACTCGTACATAATTTTATTTTCGATAGTCTGTATTGTCATTGACAATAATTGAAACCAGAACCTTAGGCTTAGAGGCCAAAAATCATCTTACTTTTGCTTCTTTGTCAATATTTTGTATAATTTGTGAATCCGAAATGCTTAGTATTAAAAAAGTACATACTATACTAAAATATAGCTACTTTATTCATAATAATTGTGTGAAAAACACGGATTATAGCAAAATAATTATATCAATGAATAAAAAATATGGGACAATTACATGTATGGTCGTCCGTCCCCAAAGTAACTTAATACATGTGTTATGGGTGACAGACAACTTTGAAATATATACATACATATATGATTTTAAATATATACTTAAATACATTTATACACCGAGACTCGATGAACCAACAAATAGTTATTTTTTTTCGAAAATGTTGGCCCACGGCGAGAACTGAACCCGTTACTGCCGTCTGTGCCAAAAGGCCGGTCGATCATTATTTTTGTACTATGAAATTTTGAAAAGTAATGCCTGCAGCTATAATTGCATAGTGTTCAATTTAAACTCTTCGTCTATTCTTTCGATAAAGGTCGCAAGAATAAAATAACGTTTAAAGAGAAAATAACTAAAATAATTTCCAATGCGTTCATATTGGTTACATGCAATACTAACATTTATTTGCTCAGACTCTCCTATGTCTGAACAATGAAGATGGAACAATATTGATGCTCGGTAATTGAAAAATGGCGTGTCTACTGCCGAGGAAAATTGCTATTTTTTGCAACTCAATATCTGAAGTTATATCATATAGGTACGTATAATACGGTACTTAGACGATACCCTAGACATAACTGACTTGTAGATCTACAAAAATACTACAAAAAAGTTTGCGACAGCATAGCTCTATCTCTTATGCTTGAGCCACATAAATACTTTTATGTTCAAAATTTCAATTAAAAATATAACGTTATTTTCGAGGCTGTTTTCTTCTGTTCAGTATAAAAGGTTATCTAAACAAATGCGTTTGTTAGCTTTGTCATTTATTGCCTGTTCACGAAAGACGGGATTTTTTATATATTACCCCGTAGTATAAATTTAATTTTAATTATAATTTAAACAAGTCGTAAAAACGTGATAGGCTGGCAGACAGACAGATACGAAAATATAATATGAATGTTATCTAGAAATGTACATTGAAATATAAATTTTTGGGGTTAAAATTTTCTTCATACTAAAATGAGTAAGTAAAGTAAAGTAAAGTACCAGCCTGTTACAATCCCACTGCTGGGAATAGGCCTCTTCTCTCTGTTTCTGGAGAGAAGGGTTGGAGCTAAGACCTACCACGCTGCTCCAATGCGGATTGGTAGGTTACACATATCTCCAGAATTCTCTAGAGATATGCAGGTTTCCTCACGATGTTTTCCTTCGCCGAAAAGCGTGCGATAAATTGCAATTATCAATTAGACACATGAGTTTTAATAGAAAAACTCGTTGGTGCCTGCCCGGGTTTGAACTCGTGTTCCCCTCGAAAGAGTCGCACGGTCTCACCGCTGGGCTATCACAGCTAAAATGAGACCTAAGCCCAATTGTTTCAATAAATATTTTTTTTGAAAGTAGCACTGTTAAACATTTTTCATTGCTACTCCTTACCTTCGGCAAGGATTAATGTCTAATGAATCAGTCAACCTGACAAATCGGGGGCCGGTAATGAGCAGGGTTTCCTCGTTTGTGCGGTCGCTATAAATTAGCTGCGTCCCTAAATTTTTGATTTTGTACGTTTATTATGTAACGAAACTTTTTAGAACGAAACTTCGTACTATACAGTCATATTATTAATTTTATAATAAATATTCAGAACAGAGATAACCATTGGACATACATAAAGTAAGTTAAAAACAAATCTAGCTTTAAGAGATAGAGGCATGCTGTTGCGGACTTCTTTTTAGTAAAAACCGCACAAAAATCCGTTTACTAATTTTTGATAAAATGGGTCACATACAGTCAGACAGGACTTTCTTTTATTATAAGTATAGATTATCCAAAAGTCTTTTCATTGTCTACTTTAAACTTTTAGGTTTTTATCTCGAAGATGTCTAGCAAAAAAGGCAAAATCTTAAATAAGATACGGCTTAACTTGGCTTAAGCAGATAAAATTGGGGGCAACAAGATAGTATTACGAGCCCGATACTAGAATCAAATTAACCCAATTTCTACTTCGTCGCAGTGCAATTAATATTCAAGAGTCTAGTTAGAATTTTAATCTAATAATTACGATACCGTATATTTCGTATCAACAGAGAGTTTACGGGTAACTTTTACTTTAGTCTTTAAGAATTTTTTAAAGATTACTGATACTAAAATCTTGGTGTTTATTGTCAACTTGCTGTACATGCGGCTTCGCCCGCGTGTAAATCGGTATATTTAATTGAACATTAAAGCAGTTATCGTGAGTTGACCATAAGAGATAGATACATGTTGTCGCCGACTTTTATATAGTATTTTTTGTAGATCTACAATTCTCTAGTACACTACTTTAGTGTGTCTATGTTGGTTTCCTTGGCGCACGCGACTAGAGTTTGCAAGCGAGCTTTTTACAACTGTGCGACCTCTTCGACACAACTTACATAAAACCATAATTTACTATTAACTTGAACCTTCTGGAAGAATTGCATTACCTTGAAATAAAAACCGTTCAAAAATCCGTTAAGTAGATTTTGATAAAATCGATTATACACAAACAGCAGCTTTTGGGGACTTTTATAATAAATATAGATAATAGTCTGATAGGCAGAGTTTGTAAAATAGCAGTGTGGTATTCGGCAGAATAGAATAGACCACCCTTTTTCCCTTACCGAGATGTCGTAAGAGGCGACTAAGGTAAGTACCGTGTGGTATCCGGCTGCATAGAATAGACCACCCTCATTTCTTACCGAAGTGTCGTAAAAGGCGACTAAGGTAAGTTGACGTCAGGCAGGCGGCCGGTCGTAAAATACGTAGCCAAATCATGTGACAACGTGTTGTGCCGACCCCACTTAGAGTGGGATAAGAGCAGGAGAATGATGATAAGGCAGAGTTAGTAAAACTTTACCTATTTTATTGGCCATTCTTCCTGAACGGTGCAATGATATCTTACTAATGCCTTATTAGAAATGTTCGAAGTCAAGGTGTTATATTGTTTTCAAATTCTAGAAATAGGATTAGTAAATATTAATATAGTATCGTCTATCAGATAAGAGAAATAGGAGATTTATTCATTTTCTAGAAAGTCGCCAAGGAATATTAAATTTAAAAAGTCTAGAACTATCCAATTGTTTATTTAATATTTTGCCAAATACCAATTCAAGTCAAGTTCACTAATGCATTTGTAACTCATGTTTTTCTTACCTGCCGCCAATGACTTTTTTTATGTATAGAACATATTTAGTTTGTGTATAAGAACCGGCTTTAGCCAAGTCTTATTCTATCTGGTTTAATTATATTATTCATGACCTTTGTATACAGAATTATCGCGGAGGGAACTACATAAAGCAGCTTGCTAAGTAACTAGTCAGGCCCGATATAATAAAACATGATTATAGCTCGTTTCTATACATAATTTTATTTTTTTCCAATTGTTTTCCACGGCTTTTTTTAGTGAACACTGCGGAGAGACGCCAACAGTTCGGCCAAACTCAGGTCTGGTCGGGATGGCGGCTACGCTATTGACTACTTCCATCACCAACCCGCCTGTATTATGATATATAACTAAAATTTATACTAAGAAAGGGATCGAGGTTACATAAACTATTAATACTACTCACTATCTTTGAATACCACATCACTAAGACTTCACGACAAAATTTCAATGTAATTCTTCGTTGTTACTCCCGGGATTAGACATTCCAGAAAAAATGCCTGCTATAACAAAGAACTATATATTTTGTAATTCTAAAGGTAAATCAATAATTGCAAGCACTGTGAAAAATGTTATTAAAAAGTTTTATATCAATTAAGATAAAAGTAAGCGTGTTTCGAATGTACGAAACTTTGGAGATAGAAAATCTTATGAGTTGAGTAACAGCGGAGACTTAGCGGCTAATTACATTGTTGCACGATAAAACTTTTGGGGCCAAAGTTTGTTCACGATCCTTATACCAGTTTAGTGCTCCTATTGGGAGCGATAAAACCGCTTTCTATTTGATTGCGATTCTTTGTATAACACAACTATTATATTGAATTGCTTCCTACAACTATGTTTAGGAGTAATGTATACACATAAAGGAATAAATTATATATTATTTTTGGCATCTACATTAAGAACAAGTACACGATACTTTGCGGAGGTCCATAATACAAAAGTAACAATGATTTTTAAATTTAAATTATCGTGAGTAGTATTCATAGTTAATATATGGATACCGGTTATACTCACGTCTAATTTTATCGGATTAGCCCGACTAGTTTCGAACACGTCCGGGACACTTAGTAACAATGATGCTATAATCCGCGATAAAGCATATAGTAAAAATGTGTAATTCTAAATATAGTGTAATTTTGGTTTTCCAAGTTATACATGTAAAAACGCAGTCACTAAAAACTACACTACTAGCACTACACATATTCACTACCACAATCTCAAAATTATTTCAACACGTGAAGTATCCTCACGAGATAAACTCCACGATAAATTGTAAACCTTTGCAATCTTGTTTATTGAGATTGTGGTAACAAATGTGTGTCAACTTTTACATCAAGCCATCAAATGTCACAATAATTTTTCGTAAGGAATATTCGTTATCGGACTGGCCCGTTGGCGCAGTAGGTAGTGAACCTGCCTTCGGTTCCGCGGGTCGCGGGTTCGATTCCCGCTGAGGGCCAACATTTTCTATAAACAATTTGTTGGTTCTTCGAGCCTGGGTGTATATTTTTATTTAAGTATGTATTTAAAATTATATATGTAGTATATTTACCAGTTGTCCGTAACTCATAACACAAGTATTAAGTTATTTTATTTGGGGGTGGACGACCGTGTGTGTTAGTGTCATATATTTATTTTATTTTAATTTTTATTTATTTCTTATACCTATTAACTTTTCTATGTCTTCATCATGAAACATCTTTTATTATACAGGAAAAAAACCCCTTATGGATATCACCTCACGACGGCAATAGGCTGCGATTATGTCGGACTCGCCCCGACTAATACGACCTGGATTTTTTTTTCGAACTGACTGTATGCTGTTAGCCCTAATGGCTTTTACAGCGTCACCGGGCGGGACGGGCGTGCGCAGAAGCATCGCCGAGGTTGCGAAGTGCAGAGAGTAGAGCGCAGAAGCTCTACTAAAGTCGGGGAACGTCGTCCTAAGGGTGCCTCCTGTGAGGCCGGACCACGACTTAGGGCGACGTGTAGTGGAGGGTTGATGGTTTGACTTAGATTAGTCATTGCGGCGTCGGAAGGGTGGCGAGAAGCCACGACCGACCGATGTCAGAAAACTGGGACCTCGTCTTCGCCGGCGAAGACGCTGTGTGTGTGTATAACGTGTATCTGTGTTGGCGATCGTTATTTGATCGTCGGGGTCATACAGGACGCTTTTTGGACGCCTATATTTTCGATAGTCGGACCTAACTGGGATGTAGGTAGAAGAAACTTAAATAAGGGGGTTCGGGTGTACCTCAGATTTCTCGAAGTAAGATTTCGAAAAACGTTTAAAGAGGTGAGTAATGGTAGGGAGATCGAGGTCTTTATGGAGGTCAACGTTCCGCATGAACCACGGACAACCAGTCGCTGTCCGCATAAATCGGTTCTGTAGTCTTTGGAGCCTGAGCAATCTGACCTTTGAAACGTGCGCGAACGCAACGCTCGCATAGGACATTATTGGTCTTATGCAAGTTTTGTAGAGTGTCACTTTGTTGCGGAGCGACATCTTACTTTTCTTGCATAACATCGGATAAAGTCGTCCCATGACATACGCAGCCTTATTCCAGACTATGTGTATGTGCTCGTGGAAGGTCATGGAAGGTTGAAAGGTGACACCTAGGTACTTGACTTTCTGTTGCCAGTGAATCGGTGTATTGTAAAGGGAAATTTCCCTAGGTGTGTCTATGTGAGATCGAAAGCGGAGGATGTGTCTCTGTTCCCAGAGACACATCCTCCGGGTAGTGACTCCTCAAAAGAGAACCAGTGTATCGAGAGCACCAGATGCACCGTTCGCCTCGGGGACGTGTAAGCCAGGCGTCCAATATACTTCGTTTGAAACGCCCGAATGGTCCCCTGCGGCAGACGAGTGCCTTCGCCCGTCCATTCACCAAGCCTAAGGAATTGAATCCGCTCCATTCCAAGGAACTGCTAAGGGTGCGCCAAGAGGAGGCCGACTGACATTGGCACCTCACATCATTTGACACCTAATATGACAAAGATTAGGTAAGAATCACTATGAAAAAGAAAGTTACTTCTAACAAGGCTAAAGGAACTGTAAGTTAATTCTCTCAACAAGCGTAATAAAGAAAATTATAATCTCCTTGAACCTTCAGCTAATGTATGGAACAGGAAGTAAACTTTGCCTTCGGCCAGAGTTTTCTAACAATGTAATTAGCATGGATAACTTCGCCAGCGAGCAACTTGCATATTCCCACTTCCGTTGAGTTATAGTTCACTTCAAACTAAATCCTTATTAGATTGTAAAGAACGACCAAAGAAAAGGGTGCCTGAACTAAATCGATCGCCTTTTTATTCAGAGTTTACTACAGGAATGATTAAAGTGGTTACTAGTCAGAATACTTTGAAGCCTTTTTCTTTTGATATTTATCAATTTTCTTTTATAAGACGCATTGAGTTGTGAACGAGGTTCAACCTCACAGGTTTGATATTAATGGCAAAATTATTTCTTTCTGCAAGTTGAAGTTAAAAAAACATACTTTCTACTATGTATGTATATAGACCTTACTTTCACTATTCGCTCTCCTATCCTTATATTTAAAAGACTTTATGGAATATATCTTATACGTCTGTCTACTAAGAGAGGAATCCTGACACTAGGATTAAAAACAATATAATGCTACATATTGAAATATGTATATAAGGTCTCTTACGTCGAATCTTCTTATTGAATTTGCGACTCATTTAGCTGGTTAGTCGTATTGAACGGTATTTACATGGAACTTTTTTATTGGCAACAAGTCGCACCATTACAGTTTCCCATTCATATGAACCATACACCAAATAAAATTGATATTCATGTGAATAGTTATGGAATAATTGCTAAAACTAAAGTCATAAAAAAAAGGTGTCTTCATAGTAATCTTTTATTCAATCAACTAACATACGATATTAGAATGAAATCTTACAATATAATTAGCTAATTGTTTTACTTTATGGAAAATATACGTATTGCATCACCATTTGATGTGAAGCATCCCTAAAAATCCAATTAATTTTAAAAGCAAACCAAGTGGTACATTTTATTTTACAGCTTTTATGAGCGAATTAAATTAAAGGATGAGTTTATTGGCTTCGACAGTCTCTATAAAGAGTCAATAGCTCCTAACTTAATGATTTATGGAAGCAGGCGTTACTTTGCGGAATTCCATATTACAAGCAACCCGTGCGGATTATAGCAAAGTAGTTAGTTCTGTTGTATTGCTTAGCTCCTAACTTTTTTTTAATAGATTATTGCTTATTATAAAATAAGCATCATATATTTTAGTATTACAGCAAATGTGTATTTATACGAACTGTCTAAATAATTGTTGTCAAAATGCGCACGTCGTTGCCATTTCTGATTAATATATCACTTGGTTGGTAGCTCTATATTGTGTATATTGTTGATGTCGTTGAAAATAAATAAATAACTCAACGGTAAATAAAAGTTTTAATGGCCTACGTTCTTTTCTCACCAATTATCATAGTCTGTCACAAATAGCATATACGTATTAATACAAATATTTTTGTATTTATACGTATATGCTATATTTTAGATTATAAAGACAACAATATACATTCAAATTTTAAAACCATTAATGAGTCTAATTAATAAAAAAAGCGTAAGTTATTTCAGAGCAACATAGAGAATTTATAGCCATAGCTACAATGTATAAATTAATTCTTAGGTTACTGCGTTTAATTTTTACCAATAATTTTTTATAAATATAAATATAATTTTATATATATAATAAATTTAAAATTTTCAAATAAAAAAACCATGACAATGTCTAAAACACGACAATATCTAAATGTAAATTAAGCTTGCTATTTATTACATTAAATAGGCTTACATTGTTGCAATTTGCCAGTTCCTAAGCCATAGCCCAAATACATGTTTATCTTAAGCGTGGGTTTAAGGGTAATGTAAACATGGGTTAATAGTGGGCGCCGGTTTTAAGCATATAACACTACCCTAGGGAATCCCCTAAAGATTACGTAATTTACTAACTCTAAGCCTATTTTCAGAGTGCTGGTGAACTATTGATGTAAAATAATAGTACAAAAAAAGGGATAAATAGAACTGTGATAGCCCAGTGGTGAGATCGTGCGACTCTCTTGAGACAAGCATGGTATCAAACCTGAGCAGGTACCAATGAGTTTTTCTATTAAAACTCATGTGTCTAATTGATATTTGCAATTTATCAAACGCTTATAGCTGAAGGAAAACATCATTAGGAACCTGCATATCTCAAGAGAATTTCTAGGGATATGTGTAACCTACCAATCCGCATTGAAGCAGCGTGGTAGGTCTTAGCTCCAATCCTTCTCTCCAAAAAACGAAGAGAGAGGAGGCCTATTCCCAGCAGTGGGATCTTAACAAGCCGTTACTTTACTTTTAATATACTTACATAAAAAATATTACTCAATTTACATTGTGAAGCTGTGATAGCCCAGCGGTTTTTCTGTTAAAACTTTATCTAATTGATATTTGCAATTTATCAAAGCTTTTCGGTTATGGACTACATAATGAGGAAATATGCAAATCTCTAGAGAATTTTCGAGATATGTGTAACCTTCCAATTCAAAACAGCATGGTGGGTCTGAGCTTCAACTTTTCTGGCCAAAAACGGGTAGAATTCCTATGCCCAGCAGTGGGATACTAAAAGACCGCGACTTTAGGTAATTTTTTACATTATGACTAAAATTACGTTTATGTGTTTTATTTATAACACATAAATATCAGTTCTACGTATACACAAACGTTTATTCAATTTTTTCTCCTCGTAATTGTCTATACCCGCATCTTACAATTTGTTTTTTCAGCAAACAAATGTTGACCGGATCCCGTATCAAGTCCGTCTTCGTTCACTTTTTTCTTCACAAACTTTGTTTTCTTTTGTCGATATTGTGAAACAATAAAGAGATAAATAAATAAATAGTAATTCAGTTACATCTTATGTATCTTATCATCGCTGAGATCTGTAAGAATATAACGTTATTAACTGTGTACCGAAGTGCACATAGAACTCTAGAGCACCAAACCCGCCATACTTAAATATAATGTCAGCTCGTATGTACTATCGCTCTTTAAATAAGGTGTCTATGGATGTGTACCGCTTTCACACCCTAACAGCTTTAACAATTAAACGAAATTAATGCTTTGTTCTTTTCAAAAATTGGCATAAAGTCAGATTTTACCTAAAATACCTACAGCCATATTTATGCAGGGAAAATTGATGTTCTCAGAGAATACCCAGGTTATCCAAGGAAATGAAAAGATGCTTTTAGATAATTTTGTTGACGAAAAGAAGAATTTTAATTAGCAACAAAGCACAAGATGTTAAATTAGGCTTCTAAGTGCCTTCTCAGGTTTGAAATCCTAACTCACGGGAAAGAATCTTACGATATTACCGGCTTGGCCGTCATGGTTAATTTCATCAGTAATAATTTAATAAACTGCATTTTATTGAATGAAGAGTAACAAATATGTACAAGATATATCTATCTTAAATTACATGCACTATAACAGAACTACCTTGCTATAATCCGCACGGGTTAAGCGAATGGATGCAAAGCCAATGTGTATGAAGCAGGCAAAATTTACGCACCTTACACATGCAGGACAAGTCACCACATGCACCCCAAGGCGCCTCGACCAGCAGCAACGCATACAAGCAGAACACACAACCACCACCACAATCTCGACGATCGTTCCGTCCCGAAACCGAAGCATCAGAAGGATAGGCTCCACGACAAAATCGCAATGCCGTGGAGCGTTGCTGCTGGTCGAGGCGCCTTCGGGTGCATGTGGTGACTTGTCCTGCATGTGTAAGGTGCGTAAATTTTGCCTGCTCCATACACATTGGCTTTGCATGCATTCGCTTAAGCCGTGCGGATTATAGCAAGGTAGTTCTGTTATAGTGCATGTAATATGGAATTACGCAAAGTAACGCCTGCTTCTATAAATTATTAAATTATCTTAAATTACTTACACGCTACTACTATACAAATCATGCCCACGTGGAATGGCCCCAAGAATTCTGACAGTTTACAATTTATTATATATTAAACTTTTTTTTAATACAACTTTGAAACTTTTATACAAGATAATTAACCGTTCCACAGATGTCGTCTAATGCTTTGATATCCCTCAAAATTTTCCATTAAGTTTGTAATCGTTATAAGCAATTAGGTGCTAAACTTTGGGGCTTTAAACAACCTGACAAGAACAGAAGCCAAACTATTTATCAGGTTGTCGATATCTACGCAATTACTTTGACTTCCATTACATGAATTGGGTCTAACCAACTGAATTGATGAAAATTAGATCCAATATTTACTTCGTAGACGTTTACAGATTTATGAAAGTTGGATAAGAGCGTTTAATGTAATAAACTAGAATTTACTCGAGATTTTTTATTTGGCCAGAAGGTTTGTAGCCACCACGTTTTTTTTTCCCGGGTCCGATCCGCCGCCTCCTTCCGCGACATAACGTCCTCGCAGAAGGAGGCCATCGCTGCCCACGATCCCCCCCTGTCCACCATGGCACGAACCACAGTGGGCTAGGAGAGATCGTGCCCCACCTCTGCCACGAGCTTCGCCGCTGAGCCACCCAAGCTGGGCAGTCTGCGAGCGTGTGCAACGCCGTATCGAACTCGGCGCCGCACTCGTGGCACTCACCACACGCTTCGCGCTGGGCCAACTTCCACAGATACCTCCCGAAACAACCATGTCCGGAAAGTACCTGCATCAGGCGGAAGATGAGGACCCTATGCCTCCTGGCGACTCAGCCCTGGAGAATGGGCTGGATGAAATCGTCCAGAATGTAGACACCACGCTTATCTAATGGTGTGTTACACATATCGCAGGAATTCTCCAAAAGCACACAGGTTTCCTAACGATGTCTTCCTTCACCGAAAATCATGTGTTTATTAAATTTTATTTTTATTTATTTTAAGATATATCAACAGCAATTATAACAACACAGAAATAATCTAATGAAACTTTTGGACAGGGTTATTGGTTATTATGATAGGTTAATTCCAATCACTTATTGCAGGTATATATAGCATTAATGACAGGTCTCCATACATATGAAAAGATTATTGTATATCATTGTTACAACTTAACAATACAATTGTAAGTAATACACAATTTAGTACAATTTTTTACAACTCAATTTCTCTTCATTTCCTTTCTGTTACTCATAGGTTGGCTGGTACAGATCCCTTTTAGGGATAAGTCCGCCTTTTGTTTGTACAATAAAGAAAGAAATAAATAAATAAATAAAGAAAGAAAGAAATAAAATAAAACATAATAATGAAGCATTTCATGATACAAACTTTTAAATTTATAATATTGGTAACAAAATAGACTTACATAAATACATATTAGGTCCTTACATATGAAATTGGCGTTTTCTATGGGAGGAACATAAAGTCGTTTTTTTTAAATGAAATATATTTAATTAATCAAAGTATGTACCATTGCTATGTATGCACTTTTGCGATCTCATAGGTAGGTCATTGATCCCCTTACTAAAAAAACCATTCGGGCGGGAATCAATAAAATCTTTGAAGGCGGTTTGGACTGCCCCATCGGAGTTGAATTTTTTTCCTTGCAAGTAGTTATCCAAATTGCGAAAAAAATGGTTATCTGTTGGAGCAAAGTCCGGAGAGTACGGTGGATGTCTAAGACATTCTAATTGAAGCTCCTCTGATTTGGTAGCCGTCTGTTGTGCAGTGTGTGGTCTAGCGTTGTCCTGAAGCAGCAGTGGCCTAGAGCGATTGACCAGCTTCGGTTGTTTAGCAGCTAGCTTTTCCATCATGGTTTGCAGTTGCTGACAATAGATATCTGCCGTAATCGTCTGGCCAGATTTAAGAAAGCTGTAGTGAACGACACCGGCACTAGTCCACCAAACACTTACAAGCAACTTTTTTTTAGTCAATTTTCGCTTAGGGCAGGATTTGGCTGGTTCGCCAGGGTTCAGCCATTGCGATGAGCGCTTCCGATTATCGTAGAGGATCCACTTTCATCACAGGTAATGATTCGATTTAAAATTCCTTCATTATTGTGCCGGTTGAGTAACGTAACGCAGCAGTCGACGCGCGTTTGTCGGTTTGCTTCACTCAATTCATGAGGTACCCACCTTTCAAGCTTTTTCACCTTCCCAATTTGCTTCAAGTGGATTAGAATAGTTTTATCACTAACACCGGAGCCTGCAGCTAACTCGGACCTGGTTTGCGATGGATCCGCTTCCACAATAGCCTTCAATTCTTCATTATCAACTTTGGTCTCCGGCCGTCCACGAGGCTTATTCTGCAGGTCGAAATTTCCAGAACGAAAACGTTGGAACCAAAAACGCACTGTGTTTTCTTTTGCGACACCGTCACCATACACATCATTAATCCTTCGAGCCGTTTCTGCAGCACTGGTGCCACGGTGGAACTCATAGTCGTAAATAACGCGATATTTCATGTTTTCCATTTTGTAAACAGAGTGACACAAAGAAAAAAACAAATGAATTAGGGGGTTTGAAACACAAATGCATGAGTAAATAGCTGTATGAATTTGAATTTGGAATTCCTAACCATAAAGGTAATATTTGAGATCAAAGTGGCCAGTACGACAAAACGCCAATTTCATATGTAAGGACCTAATATTATGAGAGAGTGTAAGGTATTGCTTTAGTAGGAGTTCAAGGATGCTCGGAAAGAAATATGTACCTTACAGCTCGTACAGAGTGAACATTTAGCTTCATAGTATCATAAATATATTATATTCTCCCTCTATATTGTATAATAGTGAATAACAATATTTCCCCGTGCTTATACAAAATATATTGTATAGCGATAATAAAGTCGAGAGGGTACATCTATAAATTTAGACTTTAATGTGGCAAGAAGATATATTTTATTATGGCTAACGCTCTTTTCATGTTAAGAACCGAAAGATTGGAAGGCAGTGATAACTATACTCTAGCCTTGTAAGTATAGTTGCCACGAGTCGGGATTTCATTCGATTTTTACTCATTTGTACTCCTTAAAGTGCGTTCTAGAACTGTTTATTTCATCATTCTCCTACCCTTATTCCGCTCTAAATGGGGTCATCACAACATGTTTTGAACATTTTGTTAGTTGATTTTGCTATCTATTTTACGCCTGCTTGACGTCAACTTACCTTAGTCGCCTTTTGCGACACCTCGGAAAGAAATGAGGGTGATCTATTTTACTCACCCGGAATCCATACGGCAGGTCGATTAACCTGAGTCCCCTTTTATGACACCTCGGTAATAAATGAGGGTATGTTCTAATTAGCCGGAAACCACACGACGGGTTCTAAAACTGTTTGATTAAATTCCGGCAAATTCCATGATAATTTACCACAAAAACTGCTTAAAACTAAATCTAATAAATATGAAATTTTATGGGCCATATTTCTAGTTAAGGTGATCCAATGGTAAATGAAGCTAAGGTATGTACAATCTTTAAAGGTTAAACCTATTAACGGTTTCTACGCAGCATCGGAACAATAATCTTTTGCCGGTACGGCTTTTTCGGTAAGTTAAAGGCCAATGAGGCCTTCACCACATTAAACTAGGAACGGCAGGCAGGAATAAAAACCAATCGCTGCAGTACAATCTATACTTATTAAAAAACAAAGTCTCAATAAGCTGTCTGTCTGTATGTAATCGATTTTATCAAAATCTACTAAACATATTTTTGTACGGTTTTCACAAAAAGATAGAGAGAGAAAATCTTGTTGAAGAGGTCGAGCAGTTGTTAAAAAACTTGCTTGCTGGGAGTTTTAGTCGCGTGCGCTGCGTAAACCAGCAGAGATACGTTAAAGTAATGTAGTAGAGAATTGTATTTATATAAAAATAGTACATAAAAATCCAAGATAGTATGTCTCTATCTCTTAGTGTTAACTCACAATAACTACTTTTATGTTTAAAATTTGAATTACAGAATAAAAATGCGACACTCTGATTTCCACGCGGGCGTGGCCGCTGGTACAGCTAGTATATAATAAATAAATAATAAAATAAACAAATATATGGGACATTTACACACACGGCTGTGCGTCCCAAAAAGTAAGTAACTCAATACTTGTGTTTGGGTAGCAGGTAAATATATACATGTTTAATTTTTAAATTAACACTTAAATGCAAATATACGTCCAGACTCGAAGAACTATCAAACTGTTTATAGAAAATGTTGGCTATCGTCGCGAATCGAATCCGCGCACCTGCGAGTAGATTAATAAAATAAAGATATACATTCATAATTTGATATACAATTTATTTAATTACCGTTTTAATATAAATGTACTGCTCAATTTAAAACCTTTTTAATAATTTGATCCGAAATTACAATAGGATCGGAATGAAACATGCGTTTAATGATACGCGTAAAGTTTCAATAGCGCTATCCAACAATAGAACGCAGCTGCACAGTTAAAGTTATTATCGATATAACGGAAAACAAATATTTCGTTATTGTACATATCGAATTCAGAATAACACGTATGACGTGCGGTAGTTCAATTTAATAGGCAGTTGCATTGATAATTTAGATTATTTTATTTGGTGCACTCGATTGAATATTAATTTTCTTTTTAAATATTATTCCAAATAACACTTCCAAGTCATAAGTCCAAATTTCTAAAGCCATACCGTTTTGTACCGCCTGAATCTAGAACTCAACATCTTTTTCACGTCCACTTATTTCTAATAGATCTTCCTTTTATATTTCTTCTTAGTTACAGTTAAACAATTTGTTGGTTCTGGGTGTATATTTGTATTTAAGTATGTATTTAAAATTATATATGTAGTATATTTACCAGTTGTCCATTACCCATAACACAAGTATTAGGTTACTTACTTTGGGGGTGCACGACCGTGTGTAAGTGTCCCATATATTGATTGTTATTATAGTTTACTATATGTATAGTCAATCAAATTGTCACCTCATTTCAGGTGATTATACTATAGTGTTAACCAAAATTTCTGTAAATCCTCTTATTCGTTCTTTAAAATATACACTTTACATAAATCTATATGCCAATGTTCCATATCCTAATGAGTTAATCTAAGCTTACTTTTAAAGCATTTATTTATTATACTTCCAGGCTGGATCGTAACTGGCCACACCGCACTAATGCAGAAATTTGAGCAGAGAGGGATTTCACGTGAAAAATTTCATGCACTCAAATTTCAACTGATCGTAAATGTCCAATCTACTATTTCATAGTCAAGCGATAAGCTTACAAAGCGAATATATAAATTTCCATAAGCTTTTCCCATTTATGTGAATCTAGCAGTTCCTGAGATTTTTTTCCTTGATCGCCATTTGCTGTAAGTTTACTTAAAAGTCGAAAACGTACCCACATTATTTATTGTAAACAAATAATAAATTTAAAATAAAATACATTGCAATAACATAATGAATGAAATTCTCTCACTTTTTTATTAACATCTGCTTGAAAAAAAAAACTCTACGTGCGGTATGCATGAATAAATTTAAAAAGAATGCAGCTGAAAATATCACGGTACTTCAGTTTTCTTTTGACTTCGGAACTTGCACTACTTTCGCAAAAAAATATTAATAGTACCTTATTTCATATAGTGTCATATGATCTATGAACTAAATGATACAAAAAAGACTCCTTTCTCGATTATAAATAACAAATAGACTATTAATCCCAAAATACAAAGATTTTTAAATTAAAAAAATCATATTAAGTTTTTATAATTATTTCATAACTTTTTTTCTTGATAGTGTCAGAGCTAACTTAGCGCACATAAAGACGTGATGAATATTATGTTTTTGGGTCAAACTTTTGTAGGCGACTAGTGCTTTACAAGTCACAAAGACTTTTTTGCTCTTACGGGTCAAGTCAGATTTTATGATTATTATAAAAAAATATAATGCAACTTTTTTGTATTTTTTATATTATCCGATTAACAAACTTAAATGGAACGAAAGGATGCAATCATAGCAGTTTAGTTAGTGCGGACCTGATATCACTTCGGAGATTCTTTACTTTTTGTTTTTGAGGATTGGAGCTGTGACCCAAGTATTTTCCTAAAATATGCAGGTTTCCTCACGATATTTTCCCTCACCGCTATGTCCAACAGTGGGATAGTACTAAAACGTTACTATAGAAGTATATAGACTACAAAAGAATTACCTTGTCTACCTTTCCACATTCTTTTGATATAATTCCATTCACCCAAGGTTGCCTGTAAGAGATTACAGCAATAAGACCGCCTTTCTACAATTGAAATTACCTTTTACCATTTGTTCATGTATAACGTTGTACAAAAAGTATTAAACAAATACTTATAGGACCATATTTTTAGGTACACTTTTTGTCCAATATTAATATCACTAGTCAACCAAAATGGCACTTTTCTTATTCTAAGTAATATATTATATAATTTATTTGATAAAGCGACAGGTTCGCTTGGGGAGACAGAGTAGATATATTACTAAATGCTATATCGCGGTTTTATTTTTTGTCAGAAGTATAATAGAAATACGTTCATAGAAATGTTGTCATGCATATACACTAATTTATAAGATTGGTATATTCAAATTTCAAATTTGAATTCATAATATTCTTTATAGGATTTTATTAATTCAAGTAAACTTTTAAACAAGTGCTTCTGAATCATCAGCTCTAGTGCTGGTTCGGAAAGCTGTTCCTACCGAGAAGAGCCAGTCTAGTGTGATTGGAGCCTTATATTTTATTATACATTACCTACGTGTGAACTAGTATAAGATTCAGTATTACGCATAAGAGAGTATTAAA
The DNA here is from genome assembly GCA_947086505.1 of Morpho deidamia. Lineage (NCBI taxonomy): Eukaryota > Metazoa > Arthropoda > Insecta > Lepidoptera > Nymphalidae > Morpho > Morpho deidamia. Next base: position 6,345,509 of record CAMTZC010000007.1, on the reverse strand, counting down.
GAAGAATTCAAAGCATACGGTTGTTTGCTTTCATAACCTACTCCGCACCTTAGACCAGCAAGAAAGTCGGCGGTTGCTCTTTTGAAATTATAATTCTTACTACTAGTTTATTGTACAGTGTAAGAGAGTAGGTAGCTATATCCATTGTTACCATCGAAGTAATGCTCAACAGTATAGTAGGCTTTCTTTTCATATTTCTCTTTTTAACAGTGTTTTTACATTACTGTCATGGCAAAGCTAAAATTGATTGCGGAATTTTATTATAGAATTTTATACCCAAACCCACAAAAAAATTGCGTACTTGCGTGCGTATTGCAAGGCGCAAAGCAGGAGCCGCAAGCTTTTGTCGGTTCCTACGTATAAAATATAATACCAACAACAACTATTCATATATCCTTCATCTTCGTCAACCGATGGAAATCCACTGCTAGACATAGGTTTCTTCACGGGATCTCCACACCACACGATTTTGTGGTGATAGGATCCAGCGGCACCCCGAGACCTTTTTGAGGTCGTCTGTCCAGGGGGTCTACCAACATCGCGTTTTCCCGTGCGGGGTCGCCATTCCAACACCTTGAGACCTCAACAACCATCGGTTCTCCGCACTATGTGCCCCGCCCATCGCCACTTTATCTTTACGATACGCTATATTGAGCGAGACTTTGGTTCTTCTACGGATCTGCTAATTTCAGATTTGACCACGTAGGGATACTCCGAGCATAGCTCGCTCCATCGCCCGCTGACTTTGAGCTTTCTTAAGAAGCCAATAGTATCTTCTTTTCTTTTTCGAATTGACTGTATCCTGTTAGCCCTAATGGCTTTTACAGCGTCACCGGGCGGGACGGTAGAGCGCAGAAGCATCGTCGAGGTTGCGAAGTGCAGAGAGTAGAGCGCAGAAGCTCTACTAAAGTCGGGGAACGATAGCATCATTACAGCGTAAATCTGCTTGGCAAGTCTACTAAATATCAATACCGAATAATGACATTAGCGCATTTCACTAAAGTTTTAGCTTCACAAAGTAAAAGCGAAATATAAATCTTGCAGCGGCTACAAATAAACGCATGGCTGAATAACTTCTCTTACTTATATATATGCAGTTAACTGTACCTGCATTTGTAGCAAAGATTAATGGCTTTCTAATGAGTTGCCTGTCGAAGTGCAAACAGCACAATACGTTTAGACCACAGCGTACACTTATACTAGTAGCAAAACATTTGTAAGTAACAAATATGAATACTAAATCCATAAGTAAGTTTTATTAACCGATTGTTGATATAATTGTCGCACACTCATGTATTTTATCTATGTATTGAATGATATTGCTTATTCTGTTCCACGTACAGGATATCCAAAACTGTATCCTTTAGTCAACTTCGTTGTCTGAAAGAGGCAACAACAAGACATTACACAAGCACTACACACAATCGCTACGACAATCTCAACGATCGTTTGGCTCCGTAATAAAAGCATCATCAGGATATCAACTCTCAGTAGTAGAGATTGTCGTAGTGAATTTGTGTTGTGCTTTGGTAGTGTAATTGCAAAGCGATTTACGATTTTATCGGTGACGGTATTTGTGATAAGTGTGGTAAATAATCCTGCATGTATAAGGTATGAGAACGGTTTCCGTTTACATAGATTTTCTTAACAATCGCGGATTATAGCAAGATAATTTTATCATAACTTTTTTATATATTCTACTGTACTTACTCTTATAACAAAACTCAATTCCAACGTCACAATATAGTATGAGGGCGCATAAAATTTCGTATTTGACGGAATACACTGCCCATTATCTCCTTAAATCTTTTATATCCTCACATAAAATGGAATTAACTGTAATAAGATTTATATTTTGGGCACATTGAAGCGTGAATTTATGTTCCTATCTATTTTAGGATTACTTTACCCTACTTTTTAGGAAGTAATCACATACTGCAAAAAAAATTGTCTGTTGGGTTATGCGATAAAATTCGATATAGATACTGCAAAATATACAGTCCATTCTTTTATTTCGAAAATCATTTTAGGTATAATAAGTGAAGAAGCAGCTAGTCGATTGCATAGCGCTGTTTCATCGGTTTTCTTTTCCCTGCGACGCAGGGATTACAAGCTTTTTGTGACCTCTGGTATATCTATGATACACATCGAATTTGGTCTGATACATATGAATATTTTTTCGTACGAAAATAAAGTGGAAAAAAAAATTAACAAAATATCTAGCCCTTTCTTATGAGATAACCGCCTTGTGGAATGTTGACTCAACAATAATTGTTTCTATTGCTGTTTCAGTTAACGTAGCGAAAAGCCTCGACCATCATCTTCAGATGCTTTCGCTTAATGGTTGGATCAAGATTCGGATACAGAAGGCAGTATTACTCGAAACGGCACGTATTGTGAGGAAGTTCCTCACTCTGGAGCCCTAGCCACAGGTAGCTTGGAATATTGTCCCGCTACCGGCGGACGGCGATTTTTTATGTTTTTTAAAATTATTTAGTTTTTTTTAATCATGAAAAATATTAAAAAATGAAAAAAGTTAGGATTAAGAAAAATAAAAAATATAATAATAATTATAATCTACGATTAAATAAATAGAAAATATTTATAATGGTAAATGTAGAGTGGACTAACCATTCTCATACCCAATAAATGCAGGATTCATAAAACATGCACAAACCTTCTCCACCGCTACCACAATGCACACGTTCGCTATCACAAACTCAGCAATCGTTTCGCCCCGCAACCGAAGCATCATCAGGAGATAGATTCCACGACAAAATCGCAAATAATTTCATTATTACTTTTGTGTCTCCACAAAGTAATGCCTAATTTTATAAATTATCTTTTTAGTGATTAATGTAATAATAAAATTCTATGTATTTTAAAAGAACATAAAATACTTAAGTCCACCGGTAGATGAAAATCGGTCGAGAAAATAAAACAAACGATTACAAGTGCTTTACGCTATTAACCCAGGGGCCACTTAATAAAACTTGTGATTTCGTATCCGTTTGTGTTACAATAGTTTTGAAAAGGGAAATTTGCTTTCAGTAAAAGGGCTGTTATTGTGAAGCGGGAAATAGGGAGGCGTGTTCACAATATAAAGGGTATAATTTACTTGCGAACAACACAAACAAAGATTAGCTTCCTGACTACGGAAGATATGGGTTCTGAGATTAATGTTCGAATAATGAGTCAGCTTTAGAAAATCAGTAAGCGATTATGGTGAACCTTGGGGGCTTATTCACACTGTTAGTACCAAACATTCACTATTTATTCTGGAAAACTAGTAATGCGCTATTTTCAATTCATTCGCGTTTCATCTTATTATTAATTATTATTATTTATTTTAATTCAGACATTGTGTTCGTAGTGTTAGTTATAAAATTACTTAGCCAGGTATATAGTACTTTAAATATAAATTTACCGAATTTATTCAATTGGATGTCATTCCAAGTCCTCGAGAGAGGATTATCCCATTTACAAGAAAATGTTTTGAGGAGGTAGATGGTGCAATTCACGAGTCTGCATCATAGAGCACCAATTTTTCGGATGATAGCGTAGAAATCGTCTATGCGAGCTTCCTTCTTATCTTAGAATAATTCATACACGATATGTGACTATTGTTGGTTTATTTGTACACACATCATCAAATCATCTATCAAAATTGATGCTAACATAAATATAATCCAAAGGCTCAAACATAAAGTGCTAAGGGTTATTGTTAAAACGACGAGGTATGGTCTCAATGGTCTCAGGTACCCTGCCCCCGCCTTCAGCAGCGTGGTGGAGCATACAGCAGGCCTACCATGAACTCTTATTGCAACTCAATGAAGACGTAAACGACGATTGCGAACCGCTTTCTTTTGGTACCATGAAGTGTAAATTGCATTGGGGACTTAATGTTTGAAAAGGATAACGTTATATGAACAATAGATAACTCTGTCTCTTTTACTCATGTTCTTAGGACGAATTCCGAACGCTCATTCGACAACGACTTAAAGTGTGCGTCTTTAAGATGTCATGGTATGAAAATGCAAAACAATTTTGTTTAGGTCTTCAATTGAGTCGCAATGAGTTTATGGTAAACCTGCAGGTCGTTTTAGTCGGTGCGAGTACGACATAACCGCCGTGTCATGTCCCCGTCGGGCAGTGGTACCCATAAGGAGTTTTTCCTGATAAAAGAAAATAAAAAAATTAACACATTCATCATCATCTTCAGGTTCAATTTGTAAATAAAGTAATAAAGACTGTGCAGAAGTTTCTCGATAGCAAGGATAGTGCTACTTAAAAGGACACAAGAACAAAGTGTCTCATATAGCAAGAAAGACTACGCTAAGTCACTAGACATATTCTTAGATATAAGTTAATTTATAAGTTAAGGTTAGCTTTAAGTTGCTTATTAGCCTTATGGCTAGAATGTAACTTCAATAAAGTAACTTCCTTTGTGGTTGGAACTATATTATAGTAAAAAAAATACTTTCCTTATTAAAAATCCTCAAGGAATACATTGATTTGGACTATTTGTTTCGAGGTATTTATCAATTGTTAAATATAGGTGGAATCCCACCACCTTACCCTTCACTCCAAAGAGGAGAGTGAGTGCCTATGCCCAGCTGTGAGATAGTAACAGGCTGTAACATGGACATAAAATTTGGGTTGTGTTCATAAATATATGTACAAAAATTCAGTAATAAGTATGGAAAAGCACTTTGAAATCACCATTTCACTCTTATTATACTAACGTATTTTACCCACCTAGGTCGAATTGAAGCAGCGGAGTCGGCAATCAGATTCATAGGACTTTCTCCTATATTTTCAAACAATAAATAAAGTATGATAGACAACATTCGAAATCTCATGAAATTTTCGCGTGTAACGAAATCATTAAATTTGACTTAAATTTTCTTTAATAATCCAACCCTGATGTTAAACTTAAATAGTATCTCAGATAAAATAATATGAAAAACCCTTAATCAAAAATAAACTCTTACCGAGTAAAAATAAGGTTCATTTTAAATAAGTCATTGTATAGAAGTTTAATAACCAGCTTGAAGATTCGTTGAATGTTGACAGCTGCCGAAAAACTGCTTCAAGATTTTTACTACATCGTAAACGCGAAACGAAATTATTTTTAAGAATCCTATAGATGCAATAGACGATTTAAGACAATGACAATTTTTTTTTAGTTATTTTTAAGTTATTATTAATAGTATATTTTATGACATTTCGCCGTATGGTATTCGGCTGAGTAGAATAGACCACCCTCATTTCTTACCGAGGTGTCGTAAAAGGCGACTAAGGTAAGTTGACCTATCGTGTGGTATCCGGTTAAGTAGAATAGACCACCCTCATTTCTAACCGAGGTGCTGTAAAAGGCGACTAAGGTAAGTAGACCCACCGTGTGGTATCCGGTTGAGAAGAATTCAACACCTTCTTTCTTACCGAGGGGGTGTAAGGAAACTAAGGTAAGTTGGCGTCAGGCAGGCGACCGGTCGTAAAATATGCAGCCACATCATATGACAACATGTTTGAACATGATGTGCCGACCCTGCTTAGAGTGGAATAAGGACATGCGAATGAAGGAGGAGGATGATAAATTTTATAACATTATAAAACTAAATGAAATTAAAAATGTTTTTTTCCTTAGGAAATAGTATTATTGCTTAATAATAATTATTTTATTGATATTACGGATCAAATTCGATTCACATCGTACCAAACGATTTATCTTAATTTACTTATTTCATTATAATATAGATTATTCTTTTCAATTAAAGATTTAAAAGAATATCTAATCTATATGAATTAATCAAATTATGTTTAATGTGACAAATTGTTTTTATGCCATTTTAATAGAAATAAAAAAGAGAAGGAGCAGAATAAATATTCAAAACAAACAGGTCAGGTACTAATAAAATATTATTGCAAATTTCTACAAGCGTCTCACTCTTAATAGCAGTTTCATATTTGCATGTCAATATGCAGTTTCAGCTAGTGAACGTAATTAGTTTTTCGTTTACAACCGGCTGCGATCTAAACAACATTGTAGCTATAATTTAAATAAATAATTTGTGGTATTACTTTTTTAATAAGCGTTTTTTTCAGACTCGGTTTTCACACATTCCCTACAAGTAGTGCGATTTTTTCGTGGAGTCTATCGCTTAATGTTGCTTCTGTTACAATAGACACGATAATTGGGATTGTGTTAGTTAATATGTGCAGTACTAGTGTGTGCGTGCGTTTTACGAATCCTAAATAAAACCGCCAAGTTGCTTCCTGGCTCTTCTCGGTAGAGGCAATTTTATAAACCAGCAGTAGGGTATTGATCAATGAGTTATTTTGAAAAAAGAAAACTTGTCTCTAATTATCGAATAATTTATGGCACGCTTTTTGGCGAAGGCAAGCATCATGAGGAAACCTACATATCTTTAGATAATTTTACGCGTATTTTTAACACACCAATCTACATTGGAGCAACGTGGTGGGTCTTAGAGCCAACAACTCTTTCCAAAAACTAAGAGAGGAAAAAAACAAAGAGAGGTCTATTTTACTTTTATAACTAAATAATATGATCATTTCTTTTGTAGTTACTCTAATATAAAGACACGAATTGGAATAGAATAGAATAGAACACTCTTTATTGTACGCCTCAAATTTACAACAATACTGAAATCTAAAAATAGTGGTATCCGGTAGAATAGAATAGACCACCCTCCTTTTTACCGAGATGTCGTAAGAGGCGACTAAGGTAAGTGCCGTGTGGTATCCGGCTGCGTAGAATAGACCACCCTCATTTCTTACCGAGGTGTCGTAAAAGGCGACTAAGGTAAGTTGACGTCAGGCAGGCGGCCGGTCGTAAAATACGTAGCCAAATCATGCGACAATATATTTGTAACATGTTATGCCGACCCCACTTACAGTGGGATAAGAGCAGGAGAATGAATGATGACTGAAATCCAAAAATAATAATATAAATTGCGTAATACAGTGAGGCGTCCTTATCGCTAACAAGCGATCTCTTCCAGGCAACCTAGCCCAAGCTAGGGAACTTATAAACTCAAGGAAAGAAGGTGCAAGACATACACATACTAATATTACATACTTACAATAAATAAATAATATACACAGATACTACATATATAAAAACATGAATTTACACAGAATTTATGACTAATAAATAAATCAAATCAAAATAATCTTTATTCAAATAAACCATTTCAGGCAATTTTGAATCGTCAAGCATCAATATGATTAATGAAGCTACAACTGGTTCGGAATGTTGCTCTTACCGAGAAGAACCAGCAAGTAACTCGGCGGTCAACCTTTTAAACATTTTCAATTATACATTATTCAACCGCTGTCTTGTATGAAGCTGAAAGGATTTTCAAATCCAGGCTTTCTTATCATCCAAATAATCTTCAATTTTGTAATATGCTTTACGTATAAACATATTTTTTACACTTAATTGGATTCTTAAAGTATACACATACCGTTATAAATAATATACATATACATATAAATGCATCAGGATTAGGCAGTCGTCCTAAGCAGATAGTGACAGATAGTAGTTTTTAAGAATTACACAATTTTCAATCTCTTTCGCAATATGTTATATTCTGTCCAAAAAAGGAAATGGGATAAAAGGTACGTTTAGCATTTACGCGGCTCAAACTCCCAGACAGGATATAAAAGATACCCTTTATGTTATGTCGACAATTGTTGCTGACTGGAAGTTTGTTATCACGTAGAGTCGCGCGGCACTCACGGGACAATTGTCGCTTCTCGCTTGAATACACACCGCATTGGCTCGAGCGTACGTTTTATACAGAATACTTTCCTTACAAAGCGAAAAGTTCCAAGCGAATGCATAGGTACCACTATCTAACTTGTGTCCTTGTTTTATTCCGTTTAAAATACTCAAAACTTTCTCGTCGAGCAGTAGTTTGCGACAGCTTTCCTTTATTTTAAGCATGTGTTTTACGCTTAGTCAGAAGGAAAAGTTCATATATTCTTTGCCGCCATTTTGCGACATTTTTTACAGTTATTGTCATTTTATTCTGACTTAAGTAATACAGAAATTTGATACAACATATATTTTTAGAAAAAGAGACATTTTGTTAGTAGAATAAATCTTAACTTTGTTTTATAATAAATAAAAAACAAAGTTTCCAAAAGCTGTCAGTCTGTGACCTGTGTGTCTGTGTCTGTATATGGGATCGATTTTCTCAAAATTTACTGAACATGATTTTGGTACAGTTTTTATTAAAAGATAGTGCAGTTCTTGCGGAAGGTTTAAGTGCTCAGAAACGGCTTAACCGATTCTGATGGGACTTTCACACGAAGATAGAGGAGATTGTGGAACATCATATATAGGCCTTTATCTTTCTATATTAGAATTCCAGCGAGGTTGACATTTACGCGGGAAAAACATTTTAACACTGACTTCTGCGCAGGCGATGCAGCCAGCATAACTAGTATTTCATAAATTATAAACAGAGCGACATAATAGTAAATGTTTACCAGATTATTTTTGAAATCTTTTTGTGAAATTATTATTATTTCACACCGATTGGAGATATAGAGAAAATAGGGCGATAGATATTTTTTTCCTACCAGAGTAGGGACAAAATACTAATAATCGAGAGAATGGGTCGACCGAGGGAACCAAACCTCTTTATAAGAGGTATCTCTCTTCGCTCAAGACAAAACTGCAATGCTGAAAGGCTCTTTTCTTGTAGAGAAATATCAGAGGTTACGTCGACACTGCTCCAATACTTATGGGCAAGTTAAACATGTCCCAGAATTTCTAATTAAACGATTTTAGGATAAAGCATTAATAAAAATAAGCCTAATGTGCTCAACATTAGTTTTTATTAGACAACTCTAATATACACACCCGGGCTTTGAACTACCGAACGAACTCTATAAGAGTGACACCTTTAAGCGTTAATCAATCGTGGTATATGCATAGCATAACTAATTTGAAAAAAAAAACAAATTTTCTCAATAATTCTCACGTTCTTATCGCTGAACCAGTTATCTTACCCTATACCTTAGAGACTCTTTAACTTTTAAGATTATGTGTATAAAATATTAGCCATCAAAAGCGAAATCTCTTATACGAGTTTATATATAAATCGTAAAAAGAATTTGCATTGCTTTTTAAAGCCAATTTAAATAAATCGACTCGAAAATTTGTTTAAATCGAATCGATGGAATACAAATACACGGTACATAAAAACGGACAAATAAATCAAATAAATATAATCTCTGGATTGAAGCAATATAATTTGAAAAAATCCAATCGAAAGCTCTCGTGAAAACCGTTTGACGATGAATTAGCAATAGGTTTAAAACACTTTGTATGCAAATTAAACAATAACTCGTGGTATAAGCGCAGCATAAATATTATCTTTACGCGGTTTATAAATTTCGTCTGAAGAATAAGCAATAAAAACTTTTCAATGATGTTTTATATTAGATAAGCTAAAAGATTTCTGTATATTTGTAGATATAGCTTTCCATAAATACCTGAAGTAGAAACCGTAAATCCACCAATTCCGCCCTTTTTACGTGTCAAACACCTGATGACGCCATGACGTATCTGGCTTGGTAGAATAGATCACCCTTAATCCTTACCGAGGAGTAGTAAAAGGCAACAAAGGTAAGTTGTTAATATTTAAGACAAGTTTTTTTCGCTTTACTTATTCTTTTCTGTTTTCATTTTTATTTCTATTTTTAGTTCTATTTGATTTAATATATTTTTTAAAATACCGCTGTTAAGGACAAAACATATAGACATTTTTGTAAAAACCATTTCATATCAAGTATGCATTCATGCATAAGACACCAACGTGGTCAATTTACAGCTTTTCTATTCAATTAATATTATTAGAAATATGATATATAACCTCAAACACAATTGAGTTGTTATTTCAAATACCTTTGCACTAGAATATTCCTTTTTAAAACTAGACTTGTGTGCAAATAAACGGTCAAGTTTTAACAAAGACTTACAAGTTACATTTTAATACTTAAATAAGTACTGCTGCTATATTGTTTTGAAATATTCAACGTTTACTTGCTCTTACTGTTATACCGTTGGTTTGACTTCAATAGTTTTGCATTCCGTACAACTTTGTTGAATTAAAAGTAACTATTGATCTATCTTATATAAAAGGAACTCATCATCCTCCTGCCCTTACCCCACTCTAAGTGGGGTCGGCACGACATGTTACAAACATGTTGTCACATAATTTGGCTACGAATTTTACGACCGGCCGCCTGCTTGACGTCAACTTACCTTTTTCGCCTTTTACGACACCTCGGTAAGAAACGAGGGTGGTCTACTCTATGCAGCTGGATACCACACGGCACATACCTTAGTCGCCTCTTACAACACGTCGGTAAGAAAGTAGGGTGGTCTATTCTATTCTGCCGGATACCACACGGCGGAAATACCTGTCTCTCTGTATGTGATCGATTTTTCAAATTCTATTGAATGGATTTCTGCAGTTTTTTACTAAAAGATAGGGCATATCTTGATGAAGATATGCCCTATCTTTGTAAAACTTTGTAAAACGCTGATTTTCAGACAGGCAAATCCGTGGACACATCTCGTTATTCGTAAATTAATAATTCACGCTAACAGTTTTTCGTAACTTATATTTTCGTTACTTGTATTTGTAATTTTAAATTATTTTTAAATAAAATTTGAAATGATTTGAAAGATATAAACCAAAATTCGACGTTTTTTATAAAATATTGCTTCAGTGATAAGAGGGAAGTATAAATAAGACGTCCTCAGTTCCTCATTCATAATCCATCTCACGTAATTGCATTATATTCAAGTGCGTGTCTTGAGTTTCAAGCCAACATAGTTATCTTTTTATATTGACATTTTTATACGTAAAATAGATCTCTTTTTATACTTTAAATATAAGATAAGTAGTGCTACCCGTATAGCTGTTAAAACTGGTATTAAAAAGTAAAGCCGAGTATTAGCTTTTACTACTACTATTACTATTCCACATCTGGGTGAAGCTTTACAACTGGCCAAAACTCTACAACTTGGTCTTTTTGAAAAGAATTATTGCAGCTTAGATCCAGCACGCAGTTGCAATGTCGATTAACAATTAAAGAAGAGACAATTTAATATTGAAGAACATGATGAATTATAAAATTGCTATCCACTAACCAAATGAGTTTTTATAGGAAAGTCTTTGGTACCTTTAGGATTGAAATACTTAAAAAAATTCACGTCAGCTCGCCGCTTGATCATTACGGTTAGCCGTAAGAACTGAAAGTATATATTCAACTCGTATAACAAGGTACACTAAAAGAAAGATGCAAACAATACAAACATTACGGTTTTATAATTAAGTAGGTATCTACAGCCAAAATAACCTCTAAACAGAAAAAAACTAGAAATGATTATCTGAAACACATAAATTAGATCTCTTACCGAGAATTGAACACAAGACTTTCAGTATTAGAGCAGCGCACAAACCACAGGAATAAATAGGTAGTCAAAATATAGTGAAAAGACCACCGAAATAGAATCCACAGCAAAACAACCATAGGCTTACCACATTTCTCAGTACATACCTCAATTTAATCGAAGCCTTTGATCGTTAAGGGAATTTAATTAACCCAATTTCTGCTAAGAAGAGGAACGTACATATTTGTAGATCGCGGACCGAATATTAGACCTTCGATTGGAATTTCTTTATTGCTTTGTTTTTTCACTTTCTTGTGTAACAATAACAAAACGGGGAAAAGGTAAGCTATCAGATATTTTGTTTTTGTGGCGATATATATTTCATATAATTCCGAAAAAATCACATTTCCCCTCTACCCCCAAATGGGGATATTTCCGATAATACAATTTCCGGTACGTCGTTACCAGCTTCTTTAAATGACAACGATTCGCAGATTCTTAAAATTATTACTTAACGCAGTAGGCCTTCTCGAAATGAGCCGATACAAATTAAGGACCAAAAAATATAGAAAAATTATAATGAAACATTTATAGACGTGACGTTGCCAGAAATAAAAAAAATATGTCAATCTTAAAGCCTTATGAGTTTTCTTTTCATTGACGCAATGAAATATTACATACCAAATGGAATCTGTAGCGCATTCCAACAGAACAAAAAGTGTGTCAAACCGGCAATACGTACGGGCGGAGTGAGGAAAATTGGTAAAAAATAATGGATAATGGATTTCATTCCCACGAAATGTCCACGAAATGACTCCGAGTTAACGTTATTCTTTATTTCATGTTTCCACTGAGGCTTATAATATTTTATCTAAAACGGAATTAGATGTCGCATTTGAGTTTAAAAGGTAAGCACGGACTTTTTAACCGTACACGATATACTTGGCTATAACAAAACGCTGTCAACAAAAGTTGTCAAAACATGAGAACATGGCCTATAAAGCACGGCGTCGCAAAGATTCTCAATCAGGAGTGTAATAAATTAAAACAAATAATTCTACTTACTCTATAACACAATAAAGTGCGGTCTACATATTCATTTATATTTTAATTGAGACCAAATTAGTTATTATTGGATAAAGCTTTGGCATCGACAGCAAAATTATTAGTCACTGTTAGTAAACTCATTAGGATTTCCGCAATATGCAATCACGTTCATCTATGGGTGCAATTTTAGAACAATTTCATGTCAATATTCTACATTAATTATTAAAATATTTAGTTAATCACACGTTTGCACTATAGCTTACCTTTTCATTTAGAATTTCGTATAAGGCTATTTTGAAACTTTGATTAATGGAAATATTATCTTTCTACTGTAGCTTCAGATGATCGAGGATGCAGTCAGTACTATTATACTGTTCCTATGTACTCAAAAAATAAGTTACAATAGGATATAATCAATACAGATGTTGCTTCGTCACTGAATCATCTATTAGATATTACTATTCTAATTAAAGTTTATGAGAGTGTATAGCAGAACATTAGATTTAAAATTGAGAACATACACGTATATTTTGATAATGCATTCAGTAACCAAATGGCATTGACAACTGATGAAGGTTTAGCCGTTAGTTCCAGACCAAACTATCATTATGCTAGGCAAAATAGTTATTAATTAAGACTAGACTAGCAATTATATAGCGCTCAACAATTGGCTTACCAAAAATACTATTGTTAAGCATTGTTAATTTATTACAGTGAATATTTAAAATTAAACATACACCCAGCCATACAGATTAAGTCCTTTACACAATGCTCGACTTCAAGAAAGTAAGTCTTAACAATTGATTGACCTTTAAATAACGAATATGGTTCAAGTGCTTGCTTGATAATAATTTATAGAATTAGGCGTTACTTTGCGGAGATCCATAATACAAAATTAATAATAAAATTATTTTGCGATAATCCGCGATACATCGCGGTATGGCGGATTATAGCAAAATAATTTTATTATTACTTTTGCTTGCTTGATCTTGGACATCATTCAAACTAGGCTCTCAAAAAACGAGTATATGCTCTTTAAATAAGTAGATCTGGACTAGTAAATCGGGTCAAATTTTGATAACGAGTCGAATAAGCCAAATTAAACCCGTTCCTGTAACACGTCGCCATATTCCAACCCACCTAAGCTAGCTTAGCCAACCAAGCGAGCCAGTTGAGCACAATGACTATCAGCCAAAACAATGAGGCCCCAGTAATACTTCAAATTGAAACGGATGTGACATCGGACTTGCCGCCATATTGTCGCTCTTTACCGCCAAGAGCGTGTATGCTTTAATACAAGTCGTAACCAGTCATTGCTGGATGTCTTTTGATACAGTAAAAGTCTATATATCGTTACTCTGTCTGACTTTTATTTCATTGTCGTTACAGTCCCGAAGGTTCTGAAGGCATAAATCCTGAGAGTGTGAGATCAATAAGATATAAGTACATTTGTACAAGAACCAGTGTTTATTCCTTAAGGGCAGTTCCTTGTAATATAAACACTAGTGGTTTAATTACGTAGAAACAAAAATAAAACGTGTCTAAAATACTACAAAGTATACTGATATTTAAATTAGTTTAATGTAATGGAAACTTTAACAGGCTTCACGTAGGTTCAAGAATAGAAATGTTCTCATTACCCCATGTTCTCATTATTATCGTGCTCTGTAGCACTAATGACGTAATGTATTTTGTTTTACCATTTAAATCGCAGAATTTTTAAATATTTTTTTATGAATATAATATATATAATACTAAAATTATTTTGCTATAATCTGCGATTAAGTAAATAAAAAAAATATATAATGCTTAATGTATAGTGGACTATCCAGACCCGTTTTTCCAGACCCGATACATGCAGGATTCGTAAAAATACATGCACGAACCTCCACCACCGCCACCACAATATACAAGCACTACACACGTTCACAATCACAAACTCAACAATCGTTTCTCTCCGCAACCGAAGCGTCATCAGGAGATAGACTCCACGACGAAATCGCAAAGCGATTGCAATAGCATATATCGGGTATGAAAAAACGGATAGTCCACTATACATTTAACATTATATATATTTTCTATTTACTTTATCGCGGATTATAGCAAAATATTTTTTATTATTACTTTTGTATTATGGATCGTCGCAAAGTAACATCTAATTCTATAAAGTTTTGTAAATCTTACGGTGTACTGCTATCGCAAAAAACTGTTTCAGGCTAAAACTTCAAAACATCATGAAAATCAAGACCAAATGAGTCATTTAGGCGCTAAGGCGCTCAAAATGTCAAGCCATCAACTCATAAAATTGTACTTTTGACTCATTTACTGCTTTTAACACAACAACAGTATCTAATATAGTCTCTATAGTCTGTTTCAAACCAGGCTGAGTCACAGCAACGCGTGGCTGGTCAGCTAGTATTTAATATTTATGCCTGTAGAAAATTCTTTTAATACGATTTTTATTAGCACAATGTTTTAATTTAATAACGCCGTGTGGTATTCGGCAGAATAGAATAGACCACCCTCATTTCTTACCGAGGTGTCGTAAAAGGCGACTAAGGTAACTTGACGTCAGGCAGGCGGCCGGTCGTAAAATATTTAGCCAAATCATGTGACAACATTTTGTAACATGTTGTACCGACCCCACTTAGAGTGGGATAAAGGCAGGAGAATGAATGTGTTGTTTTAATTTAAAAATAAAGAATAACTTCGTTATTACATAGGCCCCTAAAAATTTATTTGAGCACGATTTTTGTTAGCGTGTTTTAATTTAAATTATAAAACAAAACTCTTGCTATACTGTTAAAATTATATGCAGAAGTTTAAAGAAAATTCTTATTCACATTAAAGAGTCTAACTTACCGAACACTCAGAAAAATCTTTATTTCCAGGTAAAGCTTGTGGCAAAAAAATGTCGTGACCCTTTTGGATTATTGGCCTGACTAAGAAATTGTCCGCAGTTTAAGTTGGTGCAAATATAAATTATATAAAATCTATATATAAAAAGATAGTAGACTCCGATTTTACTGAATTGAATCCGATTTTATTGATTTTAGGTTTTTTTTGAGACACTATTTAGGTTATCTAGTGAATTAACTTCATGCACTATAACAGAACTACCTTGCTATAATTATAGCAAGGTAGTTCTCTTACATGGAGTATGGAATTCCGCAAAGTAACGCCTGCTTCTATAAATCATGAATAAACTTGTTAAGTTAGGTGGTGATCGGAGCATTTTTTTAGTACTGTCAATGACAGATTTATTTCGAGGGTAAATCGAAACCCGATTGAGCCACAGCAAAGCGTGGCCACACCACGTTGTAATTTGTTTTATGTAGATTTTAGTATATAAAGCAGACTCAGTCTCACCGCTCGGCTATCACCGCTTACCATATCGCTCAAACTGTATAAATTAGTAATTGTAAAGTATTCATCGGTAAATTTAACAAATATATACAAACGATTTCATGACAGTAATTATGTTACGAAAATATTCTGCTACTAGCACTTTACTTCATAAAATCGAATTTTTATCTAATTTTAAGTGTATTATTTAAAGAGGAGGCAAAAATCATAAAAGACGATGTGTCGCAAGTTTATGCTTGCCTTAAATTCTTATGTGTAAACGAAGTATATAGAACAAGCACACACAAAGACTTATCCATTACCGCGAACTGATTTGTCACTAGAGCTGATTCATTAGGCGAGCATTAATCTTGGAACACGTTTGCGCTGTACTATCACGGTACTTACGGTTAAGTCCTCCTTTGTTTGTTGCTTTTCTTTTGTTATTTATTACTACTAATTATCCAAAAGTTTCCTGTTCCTATTATGATTGTGATGTGTAAACGCCTTTACAAACAAACTATTATTTGTGTGTAGGTATATATAAAAATTCCAAGCTGTGATAGGACATCTGTGAGACCGTGCAAATCTTTCGAGGGGATAACCAGTTCGAACCCAGGGCAGACACCAATGAGTTTTCTGTTAAAACTTATGTGTGTAATTGATATCTGCAATTTATAGCATCTTTTGGTGAAGGAAAACATCTTGAGGAAACCTGCATATCTCTAGAGAATTCTAGGGATATGTGTAATTTACCAATCCACATTGGAACAGCGTGGTGGGTCTTCGCTCGAACCTTTCTCTCCTAAAAAGGAGAGAAAGGAAAAGAAGAGGCCTTTGCCCAGCAGTGGGATAGTAACAGGCCGTTACTTTACTTTATTTTAGACTTGAGAAATAAAACTCTTTCAAAGTAAATGTATTTTAAGATGGTATACATAATTTCCCACATACACCCGTGGCTCGTTAGCTCAGCGGTTAGAGCGCCGGATTTAATTGGTAAAAATTGGTGGTCGAGGGTTCAAATCCCTCACGAGCTGTTTTTTTAATTTTTTATATATTTTTTTACACTTATAAATCAACAAATTAAAAGTTTTATATCTTCTAAAGTAAATATTTGATTCATATGAAATAAACGAAAATTTTAATTTCTATTAAATAACAAAGCTAACGAACGCAATTATTTAGACAAGGATTAATACTGAACAGAAAAAAACAAGCACGAAAGAGAGAGATACGCTGTCGCCGATTTTTTGCAGTATTTTTGTAGATCCACAATTCTTTAGTATATTATATAAATTTATCTTTGTTAATTTACGTGGCGACGTGACTAAAGCTCCCCGCGGGCGAGATTTTTTATAACTGCGCGACCTTTTGAACACAATTCACATAAAACCGTAAAGTGCTATTAACCTAAACCTACCGGAAAAACTGCACTACCTTTTAGTAAAAAACTTATAACAGTCCATTCAGTAGGTTTTAAGAAAATGCATCACAAACAAACAGACAGGTTTTGGCAGACTCTGTTTTATAACAAGTACAGGAGTAGACGACACCAATGAGTTTTCTGTTAAAACTTATGTGTATAATTGATATCTGCAATTTATCGCATCTTTTAGTGAAGAAACACATCGTGAGGAAACCTGTATATCTCTAGAGAATTCTAGGGATATGTGTAACCTACCAATCCACATTGGAGCAGCGTTGTGGGTCTTCGCTCGAACCTTTCTCTTCTAAAAGGGAGATAGGAGGCCTTTGCCCAGCAGTGGGATAGTAACAGGCCATTACTATACTTACTTTACTAAAAAAATCCTGTACCACGATATTCGTTTACGCTAATCTTCAAATCTACTGTACCCTTTTTAATGCAATCTTGTAGTCAGTTATATTCGTACCAACTTAAAGGTAAGATATTTTTAACTCGATTATTGATGTTTTTTTTTCCTTGGGAATTTAAAAATTTTTATGATTTTAGTGTCTCATTTGCTTCAAAGTTATTATATATAAGTTTTCAGTAGATGTTAGGTATTGGCTTGGCAGAAAAATGTCATCATTGAATATTTACGCTGCGCTAAAAGTACCAAAAATATGATTTGTCAGAAAAAAAATTAAATTATTGAACTTTGACATATTATTTATTGAAAAATCGATACAAAGTTCGCCCGGGCTGGGTGTATTTTATAAAATTAATTTTACATATATCTTATTTTTCAGATCTGAGTCTAAAGTTACTGCTTATCTGTATCATTGAAGATAGATCTAAAGATAAGAAACTATTCCTAAGCATTTTTCATGCGGTTTTCTTTCATAAGGCGTGCCAAAATTTCATAGATATCAATTCTGATAATGGTTACATAATTTAGGCCTTTATACTAAAGCTTTTATTTGGAGTTTATTGTTAGAACTGACTTTGTCTTGAATCAAATACTTTTAAAATCTAAAATATATTTCTGAACTCTGAAATCCTTTCAGCTGTAACGGCCAAAATACTTTAGCTACGTGTTCGAAATGTTTTCTTGATTTCAAATGCGGTCAATAAGAAATAGTATAGACCTGAATAAGATTTATTGAATAAAGACATTTTGGCCGAAATCAGGTTAATCGAATTCATCGGCAAATCCATTGAATGTGCGTAGGGGTTAGAACGGAATAAAGCGAGGACATCTCGCAATTATAGTAGTAACTTCCTTTTTATACTTCTTTATTCTCTTCTTCTTCTTCAACCCATAAACGGAGGTAGATCTCTACAGCACATGAACTTGTACCGCTTGGATACAGCGTCGCCTGCTTATGCTCTTAATAATACACATACTTTCTATCATGTATTATGATTTGACTTGATTGTAGTATATCACTAATATTAGGCGTTATGATTTCACGTATCGTCATAAATATAAAAATATATATATTTTGTTCTTTTACATACGAACCTAGCCGAATCTAATGGAGGCTTTAAATAAATAAGTGATAATATGGGACAATTGCATACACGGTCGTCCGTCCCCAAAGAAAATAAATTAATACTTGTGTTATGGGTGATAGACAACTGGTAAATATATACTTATATAATTTTAAGTACACATATATACGCCCAAACTCGAAAAACCAACAAATTGTTGGCCCTCGGCGTAAATCGAATCCGCGACCCGCGGAGCTAAAGGTAGGTTCGCAGTTCACTGCCAACTGCGCCAACGTGCCAGTCAAAAGGCTATAGCGTGAATAAGCCTACATTTTACCTCTATTGGACATATGAGAAACCAACATAAACTAATGAGGCCTAGGTTAAGCCTCCAAAATGTCCGAAAATCATTTGTCGATCTCGGAACACGCTTTACTAATAGAATTCCTCGACATTGTCTAGATTTGCCTTTACATTAGTTTAGAAATTATGTAAAAATGATGCTGCTACATAAAACTTACTATACAATTCAAGATTATTCGAGTGATAGTAGCATATCTTAACTGCGCTCAGCTACGTACCAAGCTGCGACGACTTACTTGTAACCATCAATCAAATTCTTTCTTCTTAAAGTTGAATGAAAGTAAAGTCCCGTGTGAAAGCATACTTTTGTATACCAGCTCACTGTGCAAGTATCGGGTTAGCTCGACTACTTTTGAAACCATCTTTAGTTATGAGCTTTTTACGCGTTTTAATATTTTTCTATAATATTTTATGAAAGCATATAAGACGTAAATATTCCATATCATCATCCTCCTGCCCTTTAACCACTCCAAGAACGGACAGCATAACGTGTTTTAAACATGTTGTTACATGATTTGGCTAAATTTTACGATCGGCCGCCTACCTGACGTTAACTTACCTTAGTCGCCTTTTACGACACCTGGGTAAAAATGAGGGTCGTCGCCGAACGAGAGTCAATATTTCATAATTGTTGGAATTTTAAAATCTATTAATTTTGACCTGATTTATATGATATCGTGTTCTACATTCATATTTCAGGAATAAGTACAAACCTTATGCTATTTAATATTTAACTAACCTAATTATTCCCGTTCAGTAATTTAATTTATGTTGGGATTAATAATTTTCATAATACCGGTGAGCTTAACAATGTTTATTGTTATAAAAAAACCAACTATGCTAATAGAATAAAATCAGTCCGGAATAACTGAACGTGTACAAAAGTTACTAGACTACGAGTAAAGTTACTAGACGACTAAATTATTTCTATTAAAATTATTAGGGCGCGAAGTTCTTGAATATATTAATATTGTAATCCAATAAATATGAAACTATTAAACATGAAGAAGTATTCTTTTGTTTTGATCTAGAAATCACACAATAACAACTCGCAAATCTAATAAACTTACGGGTAAAATCCAAGCTCGCACTTTTAATAAATGAAGCAAGGAAAAAAAGCTTCAAATCGTGATTCACAGTTACATTTTTTTTTATTTAGACTATCGTAAGTGATATTCATAATTAATGTATAGAGATCTGCCATACTCATTTCTTATAATCGCGTGGCCCCATTTAGGTTCAAGGCCCGCCGCGATAACGCCGTATACAGACCTCACGAATAAGGGCCTCGTATGGGCTTGAGACTAGGCCGGCCCACTCGATACAATCTGATGTGCATATAGCCGGTTGCCATACATTAACTAGTTACATTTCTGCTCTTTACTTTGGTTAGGTCCATAGTTCTTTTCCAAAAATCTTGGGCAAGAGAGTTAGGTATTGCTCGCTTAAGCTATATAAGATTATATTGAAATTAATTAAAATCCTTCATGCTCTCCCGTCTAAAAATCTTGGCACACTTTTAGATAATGAAAGTTTTAGAGTGGCTTTGGGTCTCAGATTGGGAACCACATTGTGCCTTAAGCACAGATGTCCATGTGGAAAAGAGGTAGACAGTTTTGGCATACACGGGCTTTCATGCCATAGGAGCTCTGGTAGGCTTTTCCGCCATGGTTCTCTTAATGACACCATCAAAAGAGCTCTTGCCACCATCGAAATTCCTGCTCTTCTCGAGCCTTCCGGGATATGTCGGGATGATGGCAAGAGACCAGACGGTCTGACGCTGGTTCCTTGGGAACAGGGACGGGCCCTAATGTGGGACGCAACATGCGTTGATACGTTAGCCTCGTCCCATATCAGGGAAACGGCGTCCAGACCTGGAGCTGCGGTGGAAATGGCCGAATCCGGCAAGCGGCGAAAGTATGCATCTCTCGTTGAGAGTTATATATTTGTGCCGTTTGCATTTGAGACCCTAGGGCCATGGAGCCAAAGTGCAAAAAAAATTTTATCCGTTTTAACACCTCGGTTGATCGCCTCTTCGGGTGACAAGAGGGCTGGCTCCTTTTTCGCACAAAGAATCAGCTTAGCGATTCAACGCGGAAACGCTGCCAGCATTCTTGGGACCATTCCACGTGGGCATGATTTGTATAGTAGTAGCGTGTAAGTAATTTAAGATAGATATAACTTGTATATATTTGTTATAAACTACACTATAGTTTATTTATTTTTATTGCCAAATCTAAGGAATTTTATGCCGTGTATGAGGGCAAACCTGTATCATTTTATTTATCTAAAATATACCTCTGCCTTAGCTTCAGTTACGCGCTCCTCCATAGAGCAACAGTTAATATAAAAGCCGATGTTCTAATTCTCTTTAATAGGGTATAACGTAAATATAGATACGCCTTAGCAAATATTAAGGCGCACCTTCGCATTCATGTAATGGCGTATAACAGAAGAGTTCCCGTTTATGAAGTCGTTAGGATATAATTTCATCTCGTGTTTATAGCACCGTAAAAAGTTTGCACCGCTCATACAACCGCTGCCAATCACCGCCGGCGGCCTCTTTGACGTTTTCTTTTTCAAATACCTCCGTTTTAAGATTGTTTTTTATTTCACCGTTCAATATTTCTTTTAGTGATTAATCTTCGTAGGGTGAATTGATTTCTTTCGTGGGGCACATAACTTTTCAAACGGTCTTAATGGTCCATACGATTTCATTCATTCTAAGTTCTTTGTAATAATAAACATTAGAGAGTCAAACCATTGAGAAGTTTTAACAATGAAATACTCAATAAATACTTAATAATGAAATGAAATACAATTTCAAGAATCCATCATCATCATTCATCATTCTCCTGCCCTTATCCCACTCTAAGTGGGGTCGGCACAACATGTTACAAACATGTTGTCACATGATTTGGCTACGTATTTTAGGACCGGCCGCCTGCTTGACGTCAACTTACCTTAGTCGCCATTTACGACATCTCGGTAAGAAATGAGGGTGGTCTATTCTATGCAGCCGGATTCCACACGGCACACCATTCAACAATCCATAGTTATATTAATTTATAAAATTAAGCGTTAACGGAGATACATAATACAAAAGTAAAAACGAAATTATTTTCCATCACGGATTATAGCAAAATAATTTCATTATTACTTTTGCATACTAATACTATAAATTACGATCTACCTGTCTGTCTAGATGGTACGCTTTTACTGGAAATACGCTGGACAAATATTAATGAAATTAAGTACAATTTCGCAACCTCGACGATGCTTCTGCGCTCGCCCGTCCCGCCCGGCGACGCTGTAAATGCCGTTAGGGCTAACAGCATACAGTCAATTCGAAAAAAAAAATAGGCTGGGAAAGTTCTGTTTTAGAGCAGTATGGTTACGGCAAAGTGCCAATTGTTCTGTCTAAGAGAAAGAAGGTTTTTGCCCAACAGTGGAATAAACAGTTTACTACTACAACAATTTTTAAGATTGAAGAAAATACTTACGCAGGATTTCTCAAATATTTTTAACTTAATAATAAATAACCAGGCAATCTTTGCTTTACTATATAAAATAATTCTAGGAAATTTATAGTAAAAAAAAATGTTAGGGTAGACAACCCTTATCAATAGATACCGGCCGATTCCCAGAACTACTATGTATATAAAATTTCATAAAAATCGGTCAAGCTGTTTCGGAGAAGTATCGTAACTAACATTGTGACACAAGAATTTTATATATAAGATTATGATAAATATTTTTCTGCGTTAGCATTAATAATTCAAGTAATTTAAGTAAGTCGTTGAAAATATTTAATTTGAGCTCGCAGTTAATACGCTTTTTGCCTGCTCATTCAATATAATTCTAATAATTATATTAAACGCCACTCTTAATTGCTTGTCACGAACAAACCTCGTAAAAGAGCCTTAAAAATATTCCCCTTTGAAATATTTTTCTTAAGATGTAGTTATTAAGTGGAGAAACGATGAAATTTAAACCGAAAAACCGTAATTAAAGTTTTATAGACGAGCCATCAAGGTTGGTTACTCCATCAAGTCTAGATTAATGGAATAGTTTTTTAATTTTTGAATAAGTAATGCGAAGTTACTTAACATTCTTATTTATCGGCTATCTCATTCTTCTATTATAAAAATTCACTAACTTATCTGTACGTTAATTAATAAAGTTAGACACAGATAATATAAAACAAGATAGGGCTATAGAAACTCCAATTCAAACTCAAAACATATTACAAGCAATATAACAGAACTAACTACTTTGCTATAATCCGCACGGGTTAAGTGAATGCATGCAAAGCCAATGTGTATGAAGCAGGCAAAATCTACGCACCTTATACATGCAGGACGAGCCACCACATGCACCCCAAGGCGCAATTCACCAGCAACAACGCACACAAAAGCAGCACACACACCCACCACCACAATCTCGACGATCGTTTCGCCCCGAAACCGAAGCATCATCAGGAGGATAGGCTCCACGACAAAAATCGTCTGATACGATTTTTGTCGTGGAGCCTGTGGTGGTGGGTGTGTGTGCTGCTTTTGTGTGCGTTGTTGCTGGTGAATTGCGCCTTGGGGTGCATGTGGTGGCTGGTCCTGCATGTATAAGGTGCGTAGATTTTGCCTGCTTCATACACATTGGCTTTGCATGCATTCACTTAACCCGTGCGGATTATAGCAAAGTAGTTAGTTCTGTTATATTGCTTGTAATATGGAATTCCGCAAAGTAACGCCTGCTTCTATAAATCACTCAAAACATACTTTACTACGTTCTGCCTGCAATTTTATCTGCCCCGTGATTTTCAGTACAAAGATACAGAATCAAAAACTAGCCAGTGTCAATCTTCAAGTACAAATAGCATAACGCACGCTTAGTATTAATAAGTGACCTAATTCAAAATTAGTCTTAACTGTTAGTTGGAAGTATCCAATGCAATATATGACATCACGATATGAACTATTAAAAAATAGTGTTTTCTTGCTCTTCCAAAGTATGGGTTTCTTTAACTCACGACTTTTGTACGCACTACGCCTTTTATTGCTTCTCGTCTTCTTTGGCAATACTCCAAAACACTCGCAATAGCTGACCTAAACTCTACCAGACCGACATTGTCAGAAATGCAATCACCAACCCGCATGTCAAACGTGGTGATTACTGGCAAAACTGGTTTTTAATTGTGACTGACCATGAAGGGTCAGTTCACAATTAAACACAGTTCTCGTTATAGGCAGTCCCGCTATTCGCTTTATAGCAATTTGCCTCAAACAACTTTTTTGAATTCGGTCACTATAATATTAAACAGACGCTTAAAAAAATTTTGGATGTAAAAGGTGGACAAACAGACAATAAAACTCACAAAAATTTGTTTTTATAATATAAGCATAGATAACAAGTTTTGTTAAAATTTAGGTGTCAATTTTTATGCCTATACTTCTTAAAGAATTCTTCTTCTTTAAAAAACTTTAAGTTCAAGCTGTCTTGATTTCCTGAATCATTTCGGACGTCTATTTGACAGTTATAACAAATTTATGACAGTCATATAAAAAAAAGTATACACTTTGGTAAAGCGATGTTATTCGCAAATGTATGTAACTTTTTACGAGAAAAATAAAAAAGAGAAAGCCCAGGTAGCTTAGAATCATTTACCAGTCAGCGTTTCGTGTGTATAGAATCCATTATCCATAATTCTATTACCGGATTTCCTCACTCCGACCGTTCACGCATTTTTGCTCCAACACACTTTTACCCCTGTACCAGACACGCAACATCGTTTATTGTATATAATAAAATATAGCTACAAACTTTTTTTCAGAAGAGGAAAAAGCGCTTTATTAAGCAATTCTGATTCTATCTACACAGTGATGCGTGTAATATATCATAGTCATTCAAATTCAAATTCAAAATTTTCTTTATTTATTTAAAGTTGTGGAATCGTCAACTCTACTGCTAGTTCAGCTCTTCCTACCGAGAAGAGCCAGAAAGAAACTCGGCAGTTGCTCTTCTCAAAATAATACGTATAACTAGTTATATTTAGTAATTTCTATCATCACACGTATTTAGTCACTACAAGGTCGAAAAGTAGCTATATAGTAGGAAGTTTAATGTGATTTATCTGTGAATAAAAGAATTTTGATTTGATTTTATTTTAATAATAGACCACCCTCATTTCTTACCGAGATGTCGTAAAAGGCGACTAAGGTAAGTTAACGTCAGGTAGGCGACCGGTCGTAAAACAACTAGCCAAATCATGTTACAACAAGAACATGTTGTGCCGACCCCACTTGGAGTGGGATAAGGGCAGGAGAATGATGATTTATTTTATTTTTTTATTATATAAACGAATTTTTATCGTCTAAGTAATCCTTAATACGTTTGTGTCATGAAATGTTCTGATGACTGCAGAAATATGCGCCTCTCCAAAGATAATTCTTACTAGATCTTACCACTCAAAGAATAAGTGGCGGATCTACAATTGGATTTTGTATTCTGTCACTTTTGATGGAAAACAAAAAAAATTATGACCAACCACGAGTTATGATATGGCGGCGATAGAAAGTCTTTTTTAAAAAAGATAATTTTATTTAATATTACAATATTTAAATAATTAAATGAAAAAAAGACAGGACTTTCTTGACTGAAGACAGAATTATGAGTAATTATAATTTTTAAATAAAATTCATGTTGCATTCCGTAACCCGGTTGGGATTCCGCGAAGCCCATTGTCTTGCAGCTTGCTTCTTCAGCGGATTCCGTGGGTTACGGCACCTTAACTCCTCCCTCCTTAAGATGGAAGCTGGTCCTGCAGCTTTCAGGAGCGTCCTCGCGCTTCCGGTCCTTGGGGGAACTCTTGAGTTGATAGAACTTCCATACTGCAAAAGCTATGATTAGAACGTATAGAAGTAAGGTGGACCAACTGGGAATAGCCATCTTATTAATCCAGGGACTATAATCTATTTCATCAACATCTTCTATTTTGTTCAGGAGCTCGTGGATGTTATCTAGCAAAACGTCGTCCATGTGTAGTTCGTAGTGCACTGCCTCTTGATCTAAGATTTTCTCATTCGGTAGTGGGACAATCTCGTTCATAGTGACGGTGCTACTGTGCGAGTCTAGGGTCCTGTTCATGACGGTTACGTTGCAGTTTTCCGTGATGGTTATAAGAAATATGGCTGATGCTCTTCTATATTCGGTTTTACTTCCGCATTGCGTTTTTATTACTTCCGGTTCTATCGTTATCACCAACCATGTGTTTTCTCGGATTTTCTGGATAATTCCTTGTTTTAGATTCATCTTAGCGCGGGTACAGTTTCCATTTTGATGTTTGATAAGGGATATGATACAATCGTCTGAATTCTCAGTGATTTTAGTGTTGAGAGATTTGCAGAGTCGAGTGTCTTCTGATATCTTCTTGCACTCTTCTTCCAGGTAAGCATACTCGTCGCTTCCAAGTGCAAGGAACTTGGATTTAGGAATAATGGTTAGGTTTTCTTTATTTGGAAGGGAGTATAAATGTATATAATCATATATCTTATGATAAATGGATGGGATTTCTAATATAAATGTTAAAGAGTTGTCTGTGCTGTAGGCCTTTACATTAATAGACTTTTCTATTTTATGAATATTATTAATACTTATATCTGCTACAGTCCTTAAGGGATAAAGTCTTTGCATAATATTAAGTTCCGATATTAAATTACGGGTACTTATAATACTAGGGTGCATTATACCTAATTGCGAGAACGTCATCGCATCTTCTAGTATCATTAACTTATCTAAAATTATTTGTAAACTAAAACTTATTTGAACGTATATCTCCAAAAAGTGCAATTGATTCATAGTTGTATTTGAGCTAATAGTAATATTTTGTAAAATGGATACTAATCTATTTTGATTATTATTTATTTTATTTAACTGAATAGAAAATTCATTAATATTATTTTCCGCCAAATAAAGTGTTTGTTTCTGGGATTTTTGGATTTTAACTACTGAGTTACGTAATTTATTTATTTCGCTTTCGAAACGAATCGCGTCTTCATTATCTAAATTACCTGTTATTAACTTAACTATTGAGCCTAAACCGTTAATAATACCACGTCTTACTCTTATCCTAGGTGCAATAAAAATGATTTTCTTACTAATTAAATCTAAGTTATGTTCTATCTGATCTCTATATGTCCTATGTAAATCCTGCGAAGCAGTGTTGTTTTCGGCTGCTTTAGTACTTGCATATAATGACATTAGTTCGATTGAAACTAAATGCATTTGCGTAACATTATAAACACAAGCTAGGTTCAAGGAATCAATTTGTTTTATAACAAAACCTTGACGCAGTAAAAGGATTCCATTAACATTATCTACGGGTTCAAAGGTAAGTTCGGATCTTGTCTGGAAGACGAGGGCTCCGAAGACGAGGGTACTGGAACAAGATGTGGTCTTCGTAGGAGTTTAAAATGTACTCTAATTGATTTAGAATTAGGGTGGTTGCCTATAATCTCAGCTATACTATTAGGATGCAAATGTATAATTTTGTAGGGTCCTTTAAATACCGGTTTGGTCTTATCATTCCTCGCTGTCTTCGCCACCTGCTTATAAACTGTTTCACCTACCTTAAAAGTAACTGCTTCAGCTGCCTGGTTGTGTTTTGCGATAATTTTTTCTGACTTGTTTTCAACGAGAGTAACACGTGAAGGGCATCTGAATAGCTTAGCGCCTCTATTATTAAATATCGTAGTATATACCCTAGAAAATGCTAGATATAAATCTTCGTCATGGAAATAACAATAGAATACTCTATCAGCAATGGTATGCTCTTTAAGAAATTGAACTATTTCCTTTTCTGTATTGTTTACTGGGATAAACACGTCTTTAATAGGTGAGGTTGTCGATCTATTATCTACTCTATAAGATGAGCCAGGGGTTGATCTTATATGAAATTGTTTTAGCTGTCGATCTATTGCATCTGATAAAATTAGTATACCTCTGTTTTCATTATCAGGTTGAGTATGATTAGTCGAAACTAGATTATCGGGGTCAAATGTCACGACACTCATAGTATCCGATTCCGATTGTAATGTAAGGGGTTGCGTGTTTGTTTGGGGTAGATTATCGTTATTAGGGTTGTCGTTATTTTCGTTAGATGGGGTTGCTTGTCTCTCTACTGTTTCAGATGGGGGTTCTGTCTCTGATTGGACGTTTTCGAATATCTGATTTATCAAGTTCTCGTCATTATTGTCATCTAAGTTAACTGCTAGAGAATCAATACTATTGTGATAAATCTTGGCTCGTGATAGGGCGTCTGCGTTGGTGTTTTGTCGTCCCTTTTTATAAATAACGTTATAGTCATATTCTGCGAGTTTCAGTCTCCATCGTGTCAGTTTAGAGTTAGGGTCTTTTAATGACATCAACCATGTTAGGGGCCTATGATCGGTATAGATAGTAAACTTTCTACCGTAAAGATAAGGTCTGAAATATTTTACTGCCCATACTATAGCTAACAGTTCCTTTTCGATCGTCGAGTAGCGAGTTTCAGTTTCAGATAAGGTTCTGGATGCGTAAGCTACAGGTTTATCTGAACCTACAGATCCTTGAGATAATACTGCACCGAGGGCTATGTCTGATGCATCTGTCGTCAATATAAAAGGTTCATCAAAGTTGGGGTATTGTAAAATAGGGGCGTTAGTCAATATCTGTTTGCATTTATTAAAAGATTCTAGGAATTGTGGGGAATGTATTATTTTACTATTTTTCTTTAAACATAACGTCATAGGTTTAGTTAGCTTAGCAAAATCTTTTATGAATTTTCTGTAGTAGCCAACTAGGCCAAGAAAGCTTTTAATGTCCTTTTGAGTTTTTGGCAAAGGGAAATTTAAAACTGCTTTGATTTTGTCCTGATTTGGTTTTATACCTTTGTCTGTCAGTTCGTGTCCTAGGAACTTAACATGTTTTTGTAGGAACTCTGATTTGTCTAGCTGTACTTTTAAGTTGTGAGTTTTAAATCTGTCAAACACTTGTCTAAGCTTCTCAATATGTTCTTGTAGGGAAGTCGATATTATTATGACGTCGTCTAAGTATGTAAATACGTTGTCTATTCCTCTCAATATATGGTCCATAAGCCGTTGAAACGTACTAGGGGCATTCTTTAAACCGAATGGCATCCTAAGGAATTCGTAATGACCTCTTTCTGTTGTAAACGCCGTTTTTTCTATGTCTTCGGGGTGCATTTCAACCTGATGATAGCCACTTAGCTAGGTCAAGGGTTGTAAAGTATTGTGCTCGTCCTAGTTTATCGAGTATGTCGTATATGTTAGGTAATGGGTACTTATCTTCTACTATTCTCTCATTCAGTCTTCGATAGTCGATAACAAGTCTCCATTTTATTTTTCCAGAAGCATCTGGCTTCTTCGGGACAATGTGTACGGGACAAGACCATGGGGATATGCTTTCACGAATAATTCCTTGATTTAAGAGATTATCTACTTGGTTTTGTATCTCTTTACGTTGTTGTGGGGGTTGTCTATAATTTCGTACAAATATTGGAGTCTGATCAGTCAGTCTTAGTTGATGTTTCACCGCGTGAGTGAAAGAAAGAGGAATATTTTCAGAGTAAAAGATATCTCTATACTGAAAACAGATCTTGGTTATCTCACGAGATTCCTCTTCGTTCATATGGTTGGTACGTATTTTATTTAAGTTATTATATAATTCGTTTTCAATCTCGGAATTTATTTGCATTGAATTTAAATTGCATTTTTCTACGGGGTCTCTATAAGGTTGTAATTTAATAGTCTGCGAGTTAGATATGATTCTTTTGTCAAAATTAAAATTAATAACTGAAGTATTGAATTTTCCTTTCTTTACTTCTACAATAGCTGCGGGGGATTTTACGCCATTGAGCCACATAAAGTCGTCATGTATATAATATCCGTCTGTATAGTTAGTCTTAACTGTTATAATTTTTTCGCACCTTGGTTCAATCTTAAGATTCTTACTAGGATAGTCAAAGTAAATAGGTATCTCTGCGTCAGCTGTACATAAGATCTTATTTTTTATATTAATGTTACACGATAACGCTTGTAATAAGTCCAGTCCTATAAGTCCTTTATATTTAGGGTCAAAGTCGAAAAGAAGGAATTTATGAATAATGTCACTATTAAATGCCGGGGGAAGGGGTAAATAAGCTACTTGATCGTGACGCGTGACTGCATGTGCTGTCCTAACCTCGAATGGTTCATATTCAATGAGTTCTTCGAATATGGTATCAATTATAACGCTAGGCGATATCATAGAGCGTGATGCGCCGGTATCTATTAGGAATTTGCCTTGAAATTCTGGTAGTTCTATATACGGAAGGTGGTCTTTATAGTGGTTGAGCTTTACTACGTCGGGTGCTCTGTGTTCGAGCCAAGGGGAAAATCCTGCTGAATTTCACCTTCTTCTGGTTCACATTGAAATTCCTGATCGTTAGGGATATTATTATCAAAGTATTGGTACTGACCTTGTTCGTAGCACGGTTCGGGTTCTTCCTCGTAGTAGGTCGATTCACTTGTTAAGGGTCCACCTGAGTAGAACAGCTCCTCAACGGCAAACTGTGGTGTCTGAGGCTTTGTGATAGACCTCATGGTTACGTCGGAAACCTTTTGGGGTGGGTTCACCTGTTGTTGTTGGGGGATGTTGTTTCTAAAGTTACCTAAAGGGGGTCTAAAATTGCCTGATTGTGGGCGGTTCTTCCACGGTAACATAGATTGAATCCACTTTTGTCGTTGTTCGGGGGTATCGTTATTTTGACGAGGTGTATATGACGGGTTTGGTGACTGGTATTGTGGGTTATTAAATTTAAATGAGTTATGGTTTTGCTGGTTAAAGGATCTCATTGGCTCTTTTAACCTTGCTTGAGAAGTTGAAGGATTATTAAAATTATTAAGCGTCTTATTATATGCAATTCTAGTCTCTTCCTGTCTAGCCGCAACAATAGCTGTTTCTAGCGTCGCGGGTTGCGCTATTCTTACGCCTATTGATATTTGAAATTCTAAATTATTTATATATTGTTCTATCACCATGCTTTCATAATACGCTTTATTTGTGTGCGTGCCTACGGAGAACAAAGTATCTAATATTTCTCTGAGTCGCTTACCGAATGACTCGGCGTCCTCCTGCCTATTTCTACGCATCCTACTTAGTTCTTGCATAACTTGAATTTCGTTACGGGGTTCTCGTAGTCTACGTATGAGGGCTACTTTAATATGCTCCCATGAGTCGAGACACTCTTCATAAGCTATCGCGTCTATAGCGGCACCACTAAGTCTACTTTTTATTAAACAAACTGTTGCCGGGTGTGTCTTAGCGGACTCGTCTAAAACGCTCATAATATTTTCTACCTCTCTTATGTAATAATTTAATCGTTTTACGTTCCCATCGTAATGTGGCATAAAATCTGCTATTAATTTATAACCAGAAACATCGCAATTTTGAAAAGCCATCTTTATACTTTTATTTAATTAATTAATATATATTTAATAACTTACACTTATATTTATATTCAATAGATTTTATATACGAATATGTAATTTAAAACTATGACGCAATATCGTCTTCAGTGAATCAATATGCCTAACAATGCGAATTAGCCATTAAACAGAAACACTTTTAAAATTTGTATCTTAAAATTATTTTTATATTCGATAGATTTAATATACGAATATTAGATTAAAAACTATGACGAAATATCGTCTTGAGTGAATCAATATGTCTAATAATGCGAATTAGCCTTTAGGCAGAAACACTTTTAAAATTAGTAACTTAAATTTATTTTTATATTCGATAGATTTAATATACGAATATTTTATTTAAAACTATGACGAAATATCGTCTTAAGTGAGTCAATATGTCTAATAATGCGATATTAGCCTTTAGACAGAAACACTTTTAATATACACTAAATACACTATACGGTAGGAAATATAACAGAGGAACTTGGATAGCGAGAGTACTCACCATAAGATCAATTTTCTCTGCATCTCCTCTCCGGACTCTTCTGCCTCAGCGCCGCCTTCGTAGGTTCAATTTAGAATTGTGATTTTAACGATTAATATCGTTCAATTGGATAAGAATTTGATTAACCAATTGTCACAATCCGCCACGACTGCGCCAGTTATGATATGGCGGCGATAGAAAGTCTTTTTTAAAAAAGATAATTTTATTTAATATTACAATATTTAAATAATTAAATGAAAAAAAAGACAGGACTTTCTTGACTGAAGACAGAATTATGAGTAATTATAATTTTTAAATAAAATTCATGTTGCATTCCGTAACCCGGTTGGGATTCCGCGAAGCCCATTGTCTTGCAGCTTGCTTCTTCAGCGGATTCCGTGGGTTACGGCACCTTAACTCACGTCGCACGACATTTTAACTCAAATGTGAAGAATCTCAATGTTTTTTCATTAAAAGCACCAAAGAGTTATTACTTAGAGTAGGGAAGCCAGCGTAAAATGTTTCAGCTATCTACTTATTATAAAACAAAGTACCCAAAAGCTGTATGTATGTGATCGATTTTCTCGAAATCTACTGAACGGATTTCTGTACAATTTTACTGAAATGTAGAAAAATTCTTCCAAAAGGTTTAAGTAAATACATTAATGTTTTATGCATACTGTGTTGAAGAGCTCGCGCAGTTGTAGAGAACTCTCCTACTAGGAGATCTGACACTGGGAGAGCCACATGTATCGCGTAAATTAACAGAGATACAATGTAATGAAAAAAAAGGAATGTATTAGAGAATTGCAGATCTCCAAAAACACTACGAAAAAATTCACGACAGGACGTCTCTATCTCTTACGGTTAACTCACAATACTGACTTTTATGTTCAAAAATTTTAATTAAATACACACTGATTTCCACGCGTGCGAAGCCGCAGTCAATGCTAGTATTACAAAAAAGAGAAATAAAGGTGAAGTAATTGAGGGTGATCTATCTGTCTCTCTTTTTATGTATGATTAAACAAAGTTAAAGTATACAAGTTTCATCTTTCCTCTCATTCTATATCGTGTCACTGTCACTTAAAGGCCTATCAATCAAAATATTATTTATTCAAGTAAGCTCTTTCGAGCACTTTTGAATCGTCAAAGATCAATATGAATAATGAAGCTACAACTGATTCAGAATGGTGCTCTTACCGAGAAGAACCAATAAGAAACTCGGCGGTCAATCTTTGAAACATTTTCAATTTTACATTATTAAACCGCAGTCTTGCATGAAGCTGAAAGGATATTCAAATCCATGCATTTTTATCATCCAAATAATCTTCAATTTTGTAATATGCTTTACGTTTAAGCATATCTCTTACATTCGATTTAAGCTTTTCTGTAGACTGGTCTAGTATGAATTGCAGAATTTTATAGAAAAATTTATAATAACTGTATGAATAGCACACGATAAAAATTAAACGACGTCGTGTGTCAATTTTCTAATTTAAAATATACCAAATTCACAAATATCAGTTCAAAATACGAATTAACTTGAAATAGTACCAAAGGCAAATTATTTTCATGTTTAGTCAACGTCTAAACAATTTAATACACGTAACGCATGCTTGACTCGCAATATGTGGTCAAGGTTTACTTAAGGTTAATTAAATTCCCTTTCTGATAAAGGTCAGCATACTAAAGCTCATGACCTTGAGCTACGGAATGTATGTATAAGTTAAAATCTTAGGTGGTATTAAAATGCCGTATAACGTAAAGATAGTCAGCCCTCTTTAGACGAATAATCTTTTAAAATACGAGTAAATTTACTTGATTTACAATTTACAGTACGATTTTTGTCGTGGAGCCTATCCTCCTGATGATGCTTCGGTTTCGGGGCGAAACGATCGTCGAGATTGTGGTGGTGGGTGTGTGTGCTGCTTTTGTGTGCGTTGTTGCTGGTGAATTGCGCCTTGGGGTGCATGTGGTGGCTGGTCCTGCATGTATAAGGTGCGTAGATTTTGCCTGCTTCATACACATTGGCTTTGCATGCATTCACTTAACCCGTGCGGATTATAGCAAAGTAGTTAGTTCTGTTATATTGCTTGTAATATGGAATTCCGCAAAGTAACGCCTGCTTCTATAAATCATTTAAAAAAATTTACTTGAGCTACGGATTGTATATGTAAATGTATAAGTTAAAATCTTAGACGGTATTAAAATGCCGTATAACGTAAAGATAGCCTGACCATTAAGGACGAATAATCTTCTAAAATAAACTTACACGCACGTTCGAATGTGCCGCATCGTAGTTTACATTAAAACTCCCGCTAGTGTTAGTTTGTTCATAAATTTCAACAGCCTCAGAATTAGGTCAAATGTTTTTAAATGTCAGCAACAGGAACAAAGCATTTGTGAAAGAAATATGAAACCATGTTTTTTCTGATAGATGGCGTTATCACATGTATGTAATTAACCTTAAAATGTAAATGTCTTATAATAATTTTACTCTTTCTTCTCAGCATTAGGACATCCAGTGTTCAAATAAGGCTTTATAAGGAAAAGTAATAGTAAAATTATTTTGCTATAATCCGGGATAAAGTAAATAGGAAATGTACTATACAATGCTAAATGTAGAGTGGACTATTCGTTTTCATTCCTGAATCATGCAGCATTCGTTAAAACACATGTACAAACCCCCACCACCGCCACCACAATATACAAGCACTACACGCGTTCACTATCACAAACTCTACAATCGTTTCGCCCCGAAAGCGAAGCATCATCAGGTGATAGACTCCACGACAAAATCGCAAAGCGATGCATTATCCACTCATTACATTATTATGCATTGAATTGATCAATAGCATTAATCGATTCAATCCCCACCATTTACTTTATTTTGCTTGTGAAAACGTGTAACAAGTTTGAGCTAGAAACTTGTTACACGTGTCATATATATTTCAATAATTTTTCTGGCATTTCTATCTCAGACTACAGAACCATCGCTTAAATTGGGTCAAATTGCGCTCAGAATCAGATTTGTGATATTCATACAATAATAATTGCACATACAATATTTACTTACAACTCCATACGTCAAAAGCTCACTACAAAATAAAATGGTTTAAAATCCATCGATCATCGATAAAAAGAATACGCGACTACTGTGAACGCAAGAAATATATTTCGTTTACGCGAGATGAATTGGTAATGTCAGGATGTTTGAATCACATTCAGTCTAACTTTTTTTTTAAAGCCGATAATATCTGAACAGAACAAGAAAGTCCTTTGACTATTATACTACGTGGCTTTAAATGACCATATCGCATAAGTCATGTAAACGAGGGTGCCAGAATTGGACCTAATTGTTATTGGAACCCCACATACATCAAAAAATTCTTAGTTATTTTCCGTTTACATATCACTATAAATATTATAAACTTTCAATGGAAATAAGTTAGAAAACTTTTTAAATAATGATATTTATAATGGTACCTATTAAAGAAGTTAATGCCCTAAATCACTAAATCATTGTCAACTTGATACTTTTTTAATTGCCTATAGAGCGCTGGAATCCAGCGTTTTTAGTATAAATAAACCCAAAAAAAAAAGATTTCTTAATTTCGTTTTTATAAACATAATAATTTTAAATATTTATGTAAAAAAATATATTATCTTCATTTTATTAACAATAACTACTTTTCAGATATTAAAAATGTTTCGAATAAAATATTTTTTCCATTGGCTGTATGGCTTACGATCTTCATCTCTGTGGGATCAAATAATTTTTTTTACAATATATGTCAATTATTAGTCATCTTTTAGTACATATTGCCATAGACTAATAACTAAAATAAACGTTGCGCTTACGAACGTGTTTTCTCGAAATGTTTGTTTTTCTGACGACAAAAAAAGATTTATCAAGTTTTACTTCAATGACGATAGCTTATTGTTATATAACAATAA
Organism: Morpho deidamia; assembly: GCA_947086505.1. Lineage (NCBI taxonomy): Eukaryota > Metazoa > Arthropoda > Insecta > Lepidoptera > Nymphalidae > Morpho > Morpho deidamia. The sequence goes on along the minus strand of CAMTZC010000007.1, from coordinate 6,309,468 downwards.
GCTATCGTAACATTACACTGTCTCAAAATGCACCATGTCAGTAACACGATAGCCTCATGGTAAAGTGGACGTGCAGTAACATTATGTTACTTATTAATATGTGTCTGAGTCTGAGCTACATTCATACAACATTAGTCTATATATTAATACAATACAAGTGAACACGTACACTGCAATATGGGATCCATTGTATGAATTAAAATATTAGTTTTCGTACCAATTATTTAGTATCGAAGCAACGTAAACGCATTATCAAACATACTAAACTAACTAACCAAAGTTGTGCAACCAATCCGCTTATATAGACAGTCTTGCGGCCCCTCATCAAAATATGCAGTAATTAACAATAGTTATTAATAGTCTTTGTTATAATAACCATCGTTTAACATTATACTAAAAAGCAACGGTTTGTGCGATCGGCGTGTGTACTTAACAGATGACTTCATTAGAAATAATTTTAAATATATAAAGAAACCAAAGGGTGCCAATTTTTTAATACTCGCTAGGAATTAAGTTTATGAACTTGCCGTAATAATTTAAACACTAACTGATGGCAGCGGTATAACTTTGCAAGGAATCAAAGAGACTTCTTGAAGATCGATAGCCGCACGCTCGAAGTTACATACGCTCGTTTAAAAAGTTTTTAACTTATATGTATGTATAACAATTCCAATATGTATAACAATTCAAAAGTTAGAAACTAATTAATATTATATTTTTATATTTATGGCATGCATTATCCGTCAATAGTAATAAGCTGCCCGTTACACTGGTGCGGGACATATGTTATATGACTGCCTAGGCGCGGGCAGATCATGACAAAATAACTTCATTATGAAATTAAACATAAATACAGCTACTTACAAGACATAACAACGAAAACGATTTATAAGATAAAGCCTAGGAGCCTACTCTCCTTTAAAGGTGCTATATTACTTACAAAGCAATATCAAATCTGACTTTCATTTGTACAATAAAAAGATCACATTGCATATTTCGCCTTACTTTGTATTAGAGAGATTACTTACATTGAAAGTCACACAACCTATATTATACATATTTATGTATATTATAGGTTTGTTTGTGTGACAAAATTTACCAAAATTTCAGAATTAAGATATTTGATATTTTAAAATATAAGCTTGCAGCTTCACATGTTAAACGCTGAAAACTACATGTGAGTAGTTTTTCCTAAAAAACTCTTAAATCTTCGTAGAATTGTGATTTATGCTAGACTGCTGTTGACTGAATGCTAAGGAATAAGATGTCTATAAAATATAAAACCTACCCTTTACAAGAACATACATTGAATCGTCTGTACGTAATTTCATCTCGTGTTTACTACTTCATTAAAAGTTTCTAGCGCTCATATTACCACAGAGTATTGCAGAATTCAATACACCCTCTTATATTATTTTTAACTTTACTTAACACTGCAATATCGACTTTATTTAAAAAGACTATAATATATCGTAGTCTGAGTAGATTTTCAATTGAAAAAATTAATGAATCAGTTAGATGAATAGATAAAATCTGGATTGCATGTTTCATAAAATTTTAAAGCATCTCGACCGTATCAAAAATTAAATATGAAAGATCGTATTAAAAATGAAGATTGAAATCAATTGAAATTCATCGAATTATCTTACCATTTCTTTTCTAGAAATAAACCAATGAATTATTATGCAATCACTTAAAGCTGGTTTTTTTAAGAGTATACTCAGTTTCTCTAATAAATAAAACTAAGGACACGTATGGGAAGTTGCTGGATTTATAAAGACGTTGTTTTAGTAGAGAAATAGTAAAAAAGTAAGTAAAGTAACGGCCTGTTACTATGCCCGCTGCTGAGCTAAGGCCTCCTCTCTCCGTTTTTGGAGAGAAGGATTGGAGCTAAGAGCTACCACGCTGCTCTAATGCGGATTGGAAGGTTACACATATCCCTAGAATTCTCTAGAGATATGCAGGTTTCCTCACGATGTTTTCCTTTACCGAAAAGCGTGTGATAAATTGCAATTATCAATTAGACACATAAGTTTTAATAGAAAAACTCATTGGTGCCTGCCCGAGGTTTGAACCTATGTCGTCTATAGAGAGTCACACGGTCTTACCGCTAGGCTATCACAGCTTAGTAGAGAATATGCTGCATAAGCTGATGATCTCAAACGTGTCGCTAAATAAACCTCACTAAAGGAACAAGATTTCATTAAAAGGCCTTAGTATGGTATTTGAGTGAATGTTTTTGAACTTTATTTAATCCATAATTGATGACAAAGATTGCCATTTCTAAGACTACAAATTCAAATTCAAAATTTTCTTTATTCAAGTAAAGTTGTAAACAAGTGTCGCTTTTGAATCATCAACATCTACTGCTGGTTCGAAAAGCTGTTCCTACCGAGAAGAACCAGCAAGAAACTCGGCATTAAAAACTATTAACATATAGTTATTAATGTCTTTTACAGCGTCGAAGAGTAGCAATATCCACGCATTCTTATCGTCTAAGTAATCCTCAATAGTATAGTGGACTTTCTGTTTTGTTTTTTTGTGATATTTTGATTTTATACAGATATTTTGAAGTTTCAATTAAGGTATATTTAGCTATTTTTTTATTTTTAGAATTCGGCAAACGAAAGTAAATAAAAATGGATGCGTACTTTGTGTAAAATGGGGCATGTGGTGAGTTGTTGTAGCATCGTGATGGAACATTAGCAGACTGTTACTGTATTTTCACGGAGCATCAGTATGTATAGTTTTATTTTTAGTCATGCGATGTTATCATTAGCCTGTTCTTAGTTTCATTTTCTGTAAAGTGAAGACGAAACATTATTTATATTGTGTAATGTATAAATGGCGTGCCATAGCCAAATTACTGGCCTAGACAAATTGCTATATCCTTTGCCATTACCATATAAAGGCTAATTAGGTGATGGATCGTTAAACTGGTAAATTTAAACTGCTAGTCAATTCGGGAATACATTGGTTACAAAAGTACTGAAAATATTAGTTTTCTATAATCAACTATAAATAAAGATTTTTTATCGCGCATTATAGCAAAATCATATTTTCAGTACTTTTGTATTGTGGACCCCCCCAAAGTAACGCCTAATTCTATAAATTAATATACACTAAATATATATAAGTACACTGGTTATAAAATCGGAATCAAGAACTAGGTAACTTATTTCAGAACGATGTCGACTTGTAAATCCGATTTTGGTTTCACGTAATATACAGAGATATTCATTCTGTAATATAGTGTATGACAAATCAAAAACAAATTTTATTCATACCTTTCGATCATCGATCATTCATTTGTATTATTAAATAATATTATTAAGACAAAAGTTACGATAGAATTATTTTGCTATAATCCGCTTTTGTTGAGAAAATGTATGAAATCCTAAGTGTAGGAAGCAAAACCGTTCTCATACGTGCAGGATTAATTACCGCCTGTCATAAGACACCACCACCAACAGCACCCTTCACAAGCACTACACACATTCACTACTACAATCTCAACAATAGTTTACACATCGACCTTTGTTTACGACTAAATCGCAAAGCGACACCATTGATTTTTCTTACAAAGACGTGTAGTAAACTGGTGTTGTAAACAATTTATAGAATAGGTTTTACTTTGCGGAGATCCATAATACACGTAATAGTAAAATTATTTTGCGATAAAAAATTTAACGCGAATTATAGCTAAATAATTTTACTATTACTTTTGGAGTTGGAAACGTTTAAACGAACTTTAAAAGTTTCAATTTTTTTTAATTAGGCAACCTTAGTGCCTAATTTTTGGAACTTATAATGCTTTTACACAAATTAGCATATTAACAACTGCGTCGTTAAGTTAGTTTCGAAAAGCTCTTCTTAGATGATCTTACTGTCTGAAGCTTAACATCAAAGGCTAATCCGTTCCGCCAAAACAGGCTTTGCTAAGTATTGGAGGGTGACTTGCTACTCTGCGAGTTGATTTATGATCCTGTGCTAAGATGCATCGGTATTTTCTAATTTCGTGTAACAAAAACTTGTTGTTCTTTATTCTTCACACAATTTATTTTAGTAACATTATAAATATCGTCTAAAAAATCATTATATTCAAGGTTATTTGTTTGTAAAAATACATGGCTATTACCTTAAAGTTAGTTAAGTGGTATGTTTCAATACTGAAATCATTTGATTCATCTCCTCTTAATTAGATGGATCGAACCGTAACCCACTACATTAATTTGATTCGAATTGAAAGGTAACACATGTACTAAGATATAAAAATATTTGGCGGTACTAGGATTCTAAACAGAGAGGCAGAAAACTCTTGACTACTTTGTTTTTAAATAATTTATAGAATTAAGCGTTACTTCGCGGAGATCTATAATACAAAAGTAATGCTAAAGTTATTTTGCTATAATCCGCGATACAGTAAATAGAAAATATATATAGTGCTAAATGTATAGTGGATTATCCGTTTTTTCATACCCGTTATATGCAGGATTCGTAAAAACACATGCACAAACCTCCACCATTGCCACCACAATACACAAGCACTACACACGTTCGCTATCACAAACTCAACAATCGTTTCGCCCCGTAACCGAAGCATCATCAGGAGATAGACTCCACGACAAAATCGCTAAGCTTTGTTTTTATAATATGAAAAAAATTATACCTAGATCCTGTAGTATCACTTTGTTAAGAGTTGTCAATTGCCATTTTACCAGCGACCGACCGTTGTTCGACCGCGCAGAGGTGGGCAGCTACATCTTCTTATCGAAACTGTGTATTTTTAAGTAAACACATAATATGTCATTATATGATCGCAAAAATTCTAAATTTTATGTTCGAAAACTCACGAGTAGTTTTTCGCCATTTGTGACTGAATAGAATGAACAACATTTGAATTTGAATGTTTTTAAAATCCTTCTTTAGAAAATGCTTCCGACAAATGAGGAAACTAGATGCAATTTTTCATATTTATATACTATATTATTCCTAAAATGTTGATATCACGACTTTTTTCGTGATTTTTTAACAAAAGTTAAAAAATAAATTGGAACTGGCCTACTGTTAAACCTGTTAACAATTTGACTATATGTTTGTAAGAATTGCAAACATAAAGTTATAAATTAAAGCATCATATTACTGAGATGGGACTTTAGTCGCGGGGACTATCATGATTTACAGAATACCAAGAATTACAAGAGTTTGCACTTTATTTCGGCTAAGAAATCTTGACGAGCTTAATAAGCCCGAAACTTTGAAGATTGGTTTAATTAATGAAATTTCTAAGGTTCCACATCTGACAACCGCATTTTATTACTTTGATCATTACATTTGTAAAATCTGCTTATGATCTTACTTTTTTTTTAAGTTAAGGCGTTTCCGTGATAATAAAGTCTGTGGCCTTGGTAATGGGTCTTTACTTTATAGTAATAATCAATGGAAGTTAGGTTTCTCAAGTTTTGGAATGGTAATCAAGTGGATATATGACTTTATGAGTAGCATTGACAATTCAAAGGCACTTGTTGACAATTCAAAGGCAACTTGAATAAAGAATACTTTATTACCAAAGCCAATATACGTAGATTTCTTGGATTATATCTACCCACCACTACTTTAGCCATGCAAACCTATCAGCTACGCTAGTCGCTCTGGTTCTTTTGTGGATCCCATTCCTGATTTGGTCCAGTAAATATATTTCAAGCGTAGCTCGTTTCATTTTAATAAACATTATTTTATCTTTAAACGCTATTTTGTAGTAATTTCAATTTAAAATCTATGTTTACATAGGATTAAACTACTCTAAACCGGAAAACAAAAGGTACACCCAATTTATAGTTACCTGACGCTAAGGAAAAGTAAACATAGGATAACATCCCTAACGGGCGAGCAAAACTTACACATTGAGAAGTTTGAAAGCGCTTAGTTAAAGTTTCCTTTGTATTCAGCTTTATTTACACGAAGGTTATCCGCTAATGAGAAAGTCTTTGTATTGCCAATTTTCCCAATGTTTATATGAGAACACCATACTGACTTTCTTATTTTATTATCATACATGACATAGTCTGCCAAGTATCGTAGCTACTGTCTAATTTATTTTTTCTTACAGGCACTATAACAAAAACTACTTCGCTATAATCCGCACGGGTTAAGCGAATGCATGCAAAGCTAATGTGTATGAAGCAGGCAAAATCTACGAACCTTATACATGCAGGATTGATGTTTAACATGTTTTTTTTTATATCAGGAAAACCCGTTATGGATCATCACCGCTCGTCCCCGTCGGGACGCGACCCATATATCGGACTCGCACCGACTAAAAACCTGACAGTTCTCCTCCACGCTGCTAGTGGCGGGGATAGGGTATCGTTGTACACATTGCCCCCATCCCCGCCAGCAGCAGCTCTGTACCCCAGAGAGCGCTACCTCCGGGTCGGGGCCTCTCTAAGCAGTGGCCCCTCCCTCCGCTAATCGATGCATCAGGAGCACCAGATGCATGGACCACCTCGGGGACCTATGTTTAACATGTTGTGCTGACCCTACTTGAGTGGGATAAGGGCATGAGGATTGTACGGGCTAACACGTACATTTGCACCGTCGGCATTTACGCCATATTATTAATATCACTTAATATGAATTTGAAATCAGTACGACGTTAGCGGCCGCGCGTGCTCAACATATCAAATTATTACTATCAATCATTATAATTTATCAATCAAATAAATCTATCAATTAAGCGTCGCAGTTATCAATATCAGTTATCAACAAAAGATAGTACAGGGTAGTAGCAGCCCGTACATCTTTTTGGTCCTTCGAGCATCTTAACCACACGTGCGGGTTGGTTAAAGTGCGGAATATCAAACACGTGGCGCACTCGAATTAACGCGTGTGTGTGGTGTAATCAGTGACTTTGGACTACACGTGTCCACAAAGCATCAGCATTCAGCATTCATCAGCAATCAGCAATCAGCATTCAGCATCAACCGGGAGCCAAACAAGCAAAGGTAGAGAGCAAACTCCGCAGCAACCAAGTAAGAATTTTCCATTTTATTATTACTCATAAGCAAGCATCATGGAAGCTTTGTACCAAAATCAAAGAGAACTAAATGAGGCTATCGCCAAGTTTTTCGTTAATTTAAAAAAGACCGGGGCCGAAAGGAAAACTGTAGAATATTTTATGAGGCGATCGGAACTTTTACAAAAGTATTGGGGTGATTATGAGAAAAATCACAAAAGCATATTGAGGTTCGAAGCAGAGGACCACCCATATTTTAAATATGCAGATTACGAGAGCACTCGTAAGCTGTATTTAGCAGCCAAAGCCCTCGTAGACAAGCAGCTACAAGAGGTAGGCACAGCAGGGGGGAATGAAGGGGATAGCATAGGCCAGAGCCCAAACATAGAGCAGGAAAAAGAAGCCCACCGCCCGAGCTCCCCAAGACTCAGCCAGCCTGGACCATCCAGGTCATATTCTACAGGTAAAACAAGTAAGGGCGACGATCTGCTGCGTAAACAAAACATCAATTTTCTGGCATTCATGCGAACAGCACGCAGAAGCGATATAGACACGATCAGTGAGAAATGGGAATTAGAAGATATGCTTAAAGAATAACAGTCACGATGGGCAGCAATAGACGAACTCCACTGGGAGATATATTTAGAGTTAAATGGAGGAAATGAGGATTATGAAGAGCAATTTAATAGTCACGAAAACACATTCCTAGCATTAAAAAAGGCCATTTCTAGCAAAATGTGGTCCACAAAGCACAGGGAAAATATCACTCCGCAAATGGAGATTCCAGAATTTAATGGGTCCTACAATGAATGGACATCGTTTAAAGACTTGTTTACTGAGACCATTCACAATAATACAAGTTTATCAAAAGCCCAAAAGATGCAATTTTTGAAGAGCAAAGTTCACGGTGAAGCCGAAAGGTTAATCCAACACCTATCCATCAGTTCAGAAAATTACACCACTTGTTGGGATATATTAAATAACCGCTATAACAATAAAGCGCTTATATTTCGCTCACACATCGATCAGCTATTAAATATTCCCGTTGCTCAACAGACATCCGTAAATCATATCAAACGCATTCACGATACCACCTTAGAAACGCTGAATGCAATTAAAAATCTCGGCGTCGATGTCAAATCCTGGGATCCACTACTCGTGTATCTCCTATCACAGAAACTAGACGTCGACACGTACAACGGATACGTAGCTTCAGTCAAACAGCCGAGGGAATTGCCTAACTTGCAGGAATTTTTATCAATTTTAGAAAGTAAATTTACTAGTTTAGAATCCTCTCGTAAAAAACCTGAAAATCATACAAGTAAAGTAATGAAATTTAATACCAATCATTCACCTCAAAAGTTCAACAATTATCAAAGGAATTTTAATACGCAAGCATTTCCGGCGCACAATAGCAATATTTCGCAACAAAGCAGAAATAATATGTGGAATTTTTTTAAATGCGGACTTTGCAAGAGCAATGCCCACTGTCTATATTACTGTCGCAAGTTTTTAAATATGACACCATATCAAAAACGCAGGACTGTAACACAGTTAAAGATATGCGAAAATTGTCTCTATTCGCATAACGGTAAGAAATGCATTTCGAAAAAAAGATGTTCCGAATGTCAGCAAAACCATAATACCCTTTTACATCAAGCATTTTCACAGTCACATGCAACAAATGATATCACACAAATATCACGGAATCCCACATCAGAATCTTCACAGCAGTTAAGCAACAACTCCCACGTATCATTACAGAACGATATCCCTGAAATACTTTTAGCAACAGCTATCCTGAAGGTTCAAAAGTATGATGGATCCTTCGTTAATATGCGCGCTCTCATTGATCAAGGTTCCCAAACATCACTTATCACGGAACGTGCAGCTCAGCTACTTGGTCAACCTCGATTAAAATGCCGAGGGGTGATATCAGGCGTAGGGGTCAAAGAAAGCAACTGTAAGGGAGTAATTTCTATCACCTGTGGGGCTATAAGTAATAATTTTGAATTTAACACAGAAGCATATATCATGAAAACTCTCATCAAAAATTTACCGAATTACAGTTTTTCCAAACCCTCGTGGAGCTATTTAGAAAACATAACTTTAGCAGATCCCGAATTTTATATCAGTCGTCCCGTAGATATACTTCTGGGGGCGGACATATACTCATCTATTTTGTTAGAAGGAATTTGTAGACCTAATGAGAATATCCCAATAGCTCAAAATACGCGTTTAGGCTGGATATTAACAGGCAACGTAAAAACTTTACAATGTAACGTAATTATCAATAATTTAGAAGAGATCCAAAAATTCTGGGAGATTGAGGATATCAGCGAGGCATCATATGATTCTTCAGAAACTCAACAGTCTGTAGAATACTATAAGTCAACAACAACGCGATGCAAAGATGGACGATATGAGGTTCGATTACCAATGCTTCCAGATTTTCAAACAAAACTGGGAGACTCAAAATCAAAAGCTATAGCACAGTTTAGGTCATTAGAAAATAAATTGAACAAACATACCAACATAGAAGAACAATACAAATTATTTATCAATGAATACCGCGCGCTCGGTCATATGATTCCCGCCAATGGAAATTTGAAGCCTGAATACTTTAATACACATCATTGTGTGCAGTCTAATGATCCTATCAAGTTTAGAGTGGTATTTAATGCCTCAAGCAAAACCTCAACGGGGATGAGTTTAAATGATGTGATGGAATGTGGTCCTAATTTACAGCAAGACTTACAATCTTTAATTTTAAAGTGGAGACAATATCAATTAGCTTTTACAGCTGATATAGAAAAAATGTTTAGGCAAATATGGGTACATACTCAAGACCAAAATTTACTTAAGATCATATGGCGTGATTCTGCCGCGGAGCCGATCAAACAATATCAACTTACAACGGTTACGTATGGTACTAAAGCCGCGCCTTTTCTAGCTATGATGTCGGACAAGCAACTTGCGAATGACGAGAGAACAAACTATCAAAATAGCAAAGCAACCGAAGTTTTGGAAAATTCATTCTACATGGATGACCTTGTCCATGGCTGTCACAGCATAGAGACGGCAAAGAGGTTACAATTAGACATTATCAATTTATCAAAATCAGGCGGATCTCCATTGAGAAAGTGGATGTCGAATAAGCCCGAACTACTCGCTGGGATAGAAATTAGTCAGGAGAACACTCCGTCATTGTTTTATTTTACCACACAGAGCATGATGGCATCGACTAAAGCTTATGCCTGCGGGATCTATTCACGAGTTGTCCGGGAGAATGAGGTGAACATAGCACTGGGCACATCCAAAACTAGATTAGTTCCACGTAGCAAAACAATTTTTTCGTTCTTCGCGTATAGGGTCAAGGGTATAGCGCAGGTAATAAAACCTGATAGATGGAAATTCGTGAAATCAGCAAAAAATCCTGCTGATGTAGCAAGCAGGGGTATATTAGCATCTCAATTAGCAAGTTCTAGATGGTGGTGGCAGGGACCAGAATGGTTAAAATCATTTGTAGAAGACAGCAACAAGCATACTTGCTATAGCACAGAAATCGATCTCAAATCAAAACAAAAAGTTAATGTTGTTCAGAAAAGTCACGAGCAGAGCATAGTATCATTATTAATGCAAAAAACAGGTTCGTTCGTAAAAATAACAAGAATTTTAGCATGGATTCTAAGAGCTACAAATACAATTACATTTAACAATTCAGCAAATAAGCCGCCTTGTGGATATCTCACGTTACCGGAGGTGAAAAATACAAAATGGCTTAACATAAAATACGTTCAACCAACGGAATTTAGTTTAGGTATAGAAGTTAAAGCAAACAAAAGACGTAGAATAAAAACTTCTAAATGTTATATACCATCGGAGAGCAAAGAAGAAGAATTAAAAAAGAGCATTAAGGATGACAAAAGCAAAAAAAGCATACAATCTTCGTCTCGCTTGGTGTCTATGGCAATATTGTTTATGCTTTTTATGAAAATGGTTAGCGGATCGCAAGTATCGTATAACCTTACAGCATTAAACCCAGACCAAGGTCTATATTTAGACAAAATTGGCGAAATAAAATTAATGCGGGACACCTGGCAACTTGTCGTCTATTATAACATGGATCCCTATTGGCAAGGAATAGCCACATTAGAAAAGTATCAAACTTATTTGAGCAAGAAATGCTCACGCATTTCTTCGGAATCATACTGCGACGTAGTCCTTTTACAACTTCGTCATAGTACGTTAAACTTCGAGTTCAACAATCGCATACTTCTTGGTCAGCGAAACACAACACGTCGGCGTAACAAACGCGGGCTTATTAATGGAGTCGGATATCTGGCAAATTCATTGTTCGGAGTATTGGACGAACGTTTCGCCGAACAATATCACCAAGACATACAGCTTATCAAACAAAATGAAAACCATTTAGCCGCCTTATGGCGAAATCAAACATCAATTATAGAGGGTGAATATAATGTGCTGAAAAGGATGGAAGAGACTATTAATATACAACATAAGACCATAAATAATCAGTTAAATGTTCTCAATAAGGATATGAAAACAGTAAAAAAGGAGGTAGAAAACATGGCGATAATTAATGACTTCACCATGTTATCGTTGATAGCTAGCAATCTTGTCATTAATTTAAGCAACCTTCAAGATCGTTTGGTAGAAATGATAACAGATACTCATCAAGAGATTTTCAATTTTCATCTTCTTTCCCCTCAGCAGTTACAAGATGAACTGAATATCATTTCCGGGCAGTTAACAAAGGACGTATCTCTTCCTATCGATAACATATCTCAGGATATTATAAAAATATATAAGCTCCTAAAAGTGAAGGCTCGCCTGACAAGCAAACATTTTATATTTGAAATACAAATTCCTCTCGTCTTCCGAGACACCTTCGAACTACACAAAGTAATAGCTGTCCCACGTCATACACTAACTGGAATGATTAGCATTATTCCCATTTCCGACTACATAGCAATAAATGTTCAAAAGGATATATATGTACAAATACGAGAAGTGGACATTCAGCATTGCATGAACTTTGACTCAGACACCTATCAATGCAACCTGCCCTCTAATGTATATCATCTAACATCTGATTTTAAATTTTGTGTGCCCGATGCCGCTACTCACAAATGTCAACTAAGCATATCCGTTTGTGAAAGTAAATGGATTCGATTATTCCGAATGAATACGTTTTTGTTTTCTTGTTGCGGTAATTGCACACTCCGCATCCTATGTCCCGATCACGTTGCTATGGAAAGGCTGAGTGGATCGGGCATTCTTAATGTAGCAGCAAATTGCATTATAAAAGAAAATAACTTTACAGCACACTCTCATAACACTTTGAATATGAACCAGATTTCGATCGATTCAGATTTGTATAACCCCCCAATCGCTCCAATAAATCATTTATTTAACCTCACTCTTATCAACTTTGGTAATGAAACAACGCATACAAGGCTTCACCAAGATATAGCCAAGATCGGCGAAGAACTTACCCAACTGCGACAGCTAAATAGTGATTTTCCGGTGGACGATTTATCACCTCATCATATCCACCACTACATTGTAAGCTATGGTCTGCTATCAGTAGCCATAGCTGTAGCAGCGGGGTTCCTGTGGCGATGGAGACGTTATAAAACGCGCCGGGCCGGCTCTCGGCGGGCCGCGCCGTCTGCCCAACCGGAGTCGGCCACGCCGAATATCAGTGAGAGTGTGTGTGAGCTGAGGACTAGGGACATGACAAACTCTTCTACGCCGAGGAGAGTTATACTTTAGAAAACATAGTGTAGTGCAGTGTAAAAGTGGATATAAATAAAAGCAAATCATAAGTGCCTCAGTGGGTGTTGACTATCAGTGATTAATTTAATTAAGATTTATTATTACTTTGTATTTTGTTTTATCATTATTTGTTTTTTGTACTAGTTTAAGCAAAATGCCTATCATCTTGTAGTAGTTTTAAGTCACCTCATCAGCTTTCTTATCATTTGGCCGGGGAGCATGTACGGGCTAACACGTACATTTGCACCGTCGGCATTTACGCCATATTATTAATATCACTTAATATGAATTTGAAATCAGTACGACGTTAGCGGCCGCGCGTGCTCAACATATCAAATTATTACTATCAATCATTATAATTTATCAATCAAATAAATCTATCAATTAAGCGTCGCAGTTATCAATATCAGTTATCAACAAAAGATAGTACAGGGTAGCAGCCCGTACAAGGATGATGATGATTTTAAATTTATTTTACTTACTAAGATAACTTAGGTATTAGTAAATCCTATTAAGATGTGTTTGAATGGAGGGTGTTGAATATGCTATAGGCAGTAATTATGATTACATTATGAGAGCTAAAACTTTTTACGTTATCGTAAACACGAAATTAAATTATATCCAAACGAACCCATAAAGGGAATGTTTCTTTTTAAATTCAAAATGAAATATGCTAACGAATCAATAAACAAGATCTTTTTTCTTATTTTGTCAAAATTAAATTATTCTGAAGCAAATACGAGTAACTAACTTTAAGCTTTGTATTTTCTAAGCAATCATAATTTATTATGGACCCATAACTTGGTAAGTAACTTTGAACCTTATAAGAAAAGTAAATGTCCCTAAGCAGTGTCCCTTCGCGAAAAGTTCCAAGAAATAGGCATACTCACTGTAGCATCGCAATATATATATAGTAATATTCTATTTGTACGGAAAAATATAAGTACATATAAAACAAAATTTGATGTATATCATAGGCATACGAGAGGTCACAAACAGCTTACGATACCTGCGTCGTGACTCAGCAGAGTAAGCAACTCATTTGTTGGTCTCGCTATTCGCTTTTCTAATAAAATTCCTCAATCCATTCTAGACCAGTGTACAGAAAGATTTCAATCAAGTGTAAAAAATATGCTTATACGTAAAGCATATTATAAAATTGAAGATTATTTGGATGATAAGAACGCCTGGATTTGAAAATCCTTTCAGCTTCATACAAGACAGCGGTTTAATAATGTATAATTGAAAATATTTAAAAGATTGACCGCCGAGTTTCTTGCTGGTTCTTCTCGGTAAGAGCAACATTCCGAACCAGTTGTAGCTTCATTAATCATATTGATGCTTGACGATTCAAAAGTGCCTGAAATGATTTATTTGAATAAAGATTATTTTGATTTGATTTGATTTGAGTGTTAGTAAGAGCTGTACTAAATAAAGTAATCAAAAAACAATATATAAGACCGACATAACTCAACAGACCGCGATATCAAAGTGGCGATCGATAGATTACATACTTCAAAAGACCGAATTTGGACCTACAGATCTTTAATTGACATCTCCAACCCACAGACACGCTGAATTCTATGGCTACATTAAGACGTTGAAATCACTTGAAGGTGGGTTTATCTCTCCAATCTATTAATTAATATATATATTGCTATGAAAAAAAATTATATTATATGCCCTCATTCTTGTCTTGCCGTGTGTTATCCGGCAGAATAAAATAGACCATCCTCCTTTTTACCGAGGTGTCGTAAAAGGCGACTTAGGTAAGTTGACGTCAGGCAGGCGGCCGGTCCTAAAATACGTAGCCAAATCATGTGACAACATGTGTGTAACATGTTGTGCCGACCCCACTTAGAGTGGGATAAGGGCAGGAGAATGATGATGTCCTCATCCTGGTCGTGATTTACATTCAATGTTAAAACCACAGCCTTTTTTGTCTTTGCTTTGTTAATGAGAAAATTTAAATAAATCCTATATATAATTGAAAATATTTGAATTACGTTGTTTTCAATTATTAAGTTGAGAAAATTCTAATTGAAACCGATAAATCTATACTCGCTTAGTATTTACAAACTTTGCGAATAATATTTCGAAATAAAAAAGTTAGTTTTAAATCTATTATTTTTATTCTATTCTGCTGTCCTTATCCCACTCTTAATAGGATCGATACCTGTTTATGCTCTTCCATTCTCTCCTATCATTTGTCAACTTTGGCGCCACTCCTTTTATATTAATGTCATAAAAGTGGTAATACAAATTATTTTGCTATATATTATTACTTTTGTATTGTGGATCTTCGCAAAGTAACGCCTAATTCTATAAATTATTAATGTCATACTTCACATAAACCATCTATCTCTTTTTAGGCCTCTCTCTAGTTACATATCGATCCACATTCATACAACATGAATGTGGATCGATATTATATTATATACTCTTTTGGTTACATGATTTTCATCCCTCCTCATTACATGTCCATACCATCCCAATCTTGCACCTCTCGTCTTTTCTATAATAGGCGCAACTTTCTGACTTCCCCTTATATACAGCCTAGCCACAAGTTAGTCCGATATGAACCAAAAACACCACTTGGAAAAACAATATTTTGAGAAATAAATATTTTTCATCAAATTCTATTGCATTTGAAATTAAAAAACTAATTTAATATAAAAAGCTGCTAACGTTTCAAACAGATACGTTATAAATAAAAAAACTGATTCGAAACAAATTTTATATTCATGACGATTTAAAAATTAAATTTGGACGCAATAAAAAGCTAAAGGGAAATATTAAAACACGGCCAAATGTTATATAGGATTTCATTTTGTGACATGTACGTTCTGTTTAACTATGCTTCATGCTGTTTTCATATTCCATTAGGATGGTTTGTTTATAATAAACGGGAGGTTTTCAGTTATTTGCATGTGACTTTCTCAATTCGAATTTTTATTGAATACTGCGAAGCCTTTAAATTAACGAACCGAGAATATTTTTCTTTATTTTATTTATTTATTAGGTTAAGTTAGTATTTACAACTATCAAACTAATTTATATAGAAAGAAAATTGACTAAATGTTATAATTATTTAAAAACGAACACAGGATGGCCACAAAAAACTATAAAAAATGAATATAACTAACAATATTAATAAATATAAATATAAAGATATATAAAAGAGTATATTGAATATAAAAAAAAAATTATAAGTAATATTTTTACTTATAATTTTTTCACAAATTCAAATTCACAATATAATTTTTCGTCAAAATATAAAATATTTGTAACAAAACTGTTTTAACTTGAACTTTATAAAATCCTTACATCAAGCTCATGGCTCGACCTCCGTCGACGAACCATAGTGGGATTTTCCTAAAAATATCAAAAAAAGGGTAGAGTTTTCAGCTTCGCTGAATCGCAAATGCGCTAAACAAATGTCATTCATGGAGGTGCACAAAATGTATAACTAGCTATAAAAAATAAAGTAAAGTAGCAGCCCAGCTCTCCGTTTCTGGAGAGAAGGATTTGACCTAAGACCTACCACGCTGCTCCAATGCGGATTGCTAGGTTACACATCTCCAGAATTCTCTAGAGATATGCAGGTTTCCTCATGATGTTTTCCTTCACCGAAAAGCATATGATAAATTGTAAATATCAATTAGACACATAAGTTTTAATAGAAAAACTCAATGGTGCCTGCCCGGGTTCGAACCTATGTTCGTCTATAGAGAGTCGCACGGTCTGACCATTGGGCTATCACAGCTTAACACATTACTAGCTATGCCCGCAATATATGCCAAAGTTTTTCCAGCATAAATCCTGACCTCGTGGGAGTTCTAGGACAAAAGCCTATATGTTGCTCTACCTGCGGAAGTCCTCCTCCACTGAAAGTCCCACGAAAATCGATTAGTCATCATTTACCTAAACCTTCCTCAAGAATTGAATTTTGTAGTAAAAAAGCTGTGCTTGCGGCTTCACCCTCATGGAAATTAGTGAATTTGATTGAGATTTTGAACATAAAAGTAGTTTTTGTGAGTTAACTATAAAAGATAGAGACATGCTGTCCCGGACTTTTTTGTAGCATTTTAGTAGATCTACAATTCTTTTCTACATTATTTTAGTGTATCTGTGTTTCTTTACGACCTCTTCAACAAACATTTAGTAAAAAGCGCACAAAAATCTCTCACATAAATGTTGAGTTAGATTAATGCCAAAGTTATTACTATAGGAGCTCTATTCTTGTAACATACCGCGATGGATACAGAACGCAGTAAAATGTAATGTATTTTGTTGATAATAGCTATTGTGCTGATGAATTGCCTAGACATTACGCAGCAGTTATAAACTATTAAGATCGAAACCGCGTTCGCGTAATGAGATTATTGGTATAAGGTGAATTCCAAAGCCAATTTCATGGTACTATAGATGCTTATGTTACTACGGGATATTTTTAGAATAATAATTTAATTATTATTTAGCTACCGCCGTGTGGTATCCGGCTGAGTAGAATAGATCACCCTCATTTCTTACCGAGTTGTCGTAAAAGACAAAGGTAAGTTGGCGTCAGGCAGACGGCCGGTCGAAAAATAACTAGCCAAAACAAATTGTGCCACCCCACTAAGAGTGGGATAAGAGCAGGAGAATGATGATGAATTTTAATATTAGTTAGTAATGAACGAGTACCTAATAACTATTTTTAACTAAATTATACCAAAAATATGAATACATAGATTACACATCGCCACAACAATTGAACTTGAATATTCTGGAAAAAGCTTTAGGATTTTTTTTAACATTTGTTTTAGAGGTCACTTTAGAGATTATTATGCTATATAAAGCGAAATAGTACGCTAACTAAAAAAAATTATTAACAGATATATCAAAATCGTAAATGAAACTACAATAGGGACTGGAAGTCCCAGAAATGTTTATTATCCACACCACGTAATTACGAGAAATATTCGGAAAAGCAAATAAATTTCCCACGAGACGTTCCTTATTTTAATGTCATTAATATTTGGAAAATATCCTAGCATGGCAATACCATCAGGAAATAATACATTAATAGTACTTACTTTTAACTATATTGAGTTCCTTTAAAGCATTGAAAAAACACAAAATAACAACGTGCTCGAAATAAATCCTATTAGATATTTGATTTCTTTAATTGCATCTTACAATTTATACTTATTATAATTAGTTGGGACCATAGTGCATAGATTAAATACTTTGAAGAAGGTTTATCTGCTTTGATCACGAACTGATCAAACACTTTACCTTCTATAGTCTTGAAAATATTTACCGCCCTGTGGTATCCGGCTGAATAGAATAGACCACGTTGACGTCAGGCATACGGCCGGTCGTAAACTACATAGCCGATTCACGTGACATCATGTTTTATAACATGTCGTACCGACCCCCTTAGAGTGGGATAAGGGCAGGGAGCTGATGAGTCCTGAAAATATTTAATATATTTAATTTAGTACCTAAAAACTAAACTAGATTTGTTTCATGTCATATATACAAAGGAAAGTTGCGTCCATGATAGAAAAGAAATTGAAGTTGAATTTGAATATGGCTATACATGTGACTAGAGGGGAGCGGAAAAAGAGATGGTAAGATTGTGTGAAGTATGATATACATTTTAAAGGACTAGCGCTAGATTTGACGAATTATAGGATTCACTTTGCGATTTTGTCGTGGAGTCTATCTCCTGATGATTTTTCGGTTGCGGGGCGAAACGATTGTTGAGTTTGTGATAGTGAACGTGTGTAGTGCTTGTGTATTGTGGTTGCGATGGTGAAGGTTTGTATAGTACCCTGCTTTAAATAATGCACATCGAGAACTTAGAACGAAACAGTCGGCGTCACTGTCACACACGGGTTCGTCAGTCTGTGCAACAAAGACAATGCTCTAAGAAGCAGAATCTAGCCGATTTCTTTCTCTGAGCCTCGATGTACATTATTTATTGCCGCGTACTATACATGTGTATTTACGAATCCTGCACGTATCAGGAGAGTCCACTATATATATATATATATATATATATTTATATATATATATACATCTCGTAACCCATTTGGCGTCATGCACGTTGTGCATCATTATGGCGTCTCCCAGTTGTACTAACTTATTTTATAATGTTTTTGCATATATTGCTTAGTTTTTAAATGTTAACCTTCGTGAGATATTTTGATTTCTTATAATTTTATTTATCGCAATATTCTTCTTGTAATCCTGCCCAAGAATATCTGAACCCCATTTCAAAGTAATGAACTTTTAGCTTCCTGAATATACTTCTCACAATTATCTACTACGGCGATATTTGTGCGTCCTGTGAGTCTGTGTGTGTGAATGCGACGTTGCCGGCCTAAAATTTAGTTTCTATCTCTTTCTTTTCCTGAGAATCTCAGTACAATAAAATAAAGTAGTTGTGATGTTGCAATCAGTACTAAACTTTATTAGGTTAATATCAACAAAAAAAACTTATATAGCAATGTTACACGTAAAGTTGAAAAAAAGAAGCCCAATATGAATATATGGACGACTGAAATCAAAAAATGCTCTTTTTAAACTGATATATTAATAGTGGGTTGGTGATCGCAGGGCTGAATCTTTCATATTTACTATGCTGTCATGATAGGATTTATTCATCAGCCTTATGTAACTTCACGCCCATAGTTATACCACTATGACAAAAGTCAGTGCCTTGTAAATAAACAAAAAAATACATTTATTCAGTTCTGTCTTGGACATGGACGGATAGCATTTTTATACAAACACTTCAACAATTGGACGTACCTAGAATCGAATGAGTATCTCTGGAGTGACCTAAACACAATCAAGGTCTCGAGCGAAACAATGGCCTCCTCGTAATCTACAAGCGTCCGAGTGATCCGTGGTGTTATATGATGTTACGATGCCTTTCCGCAATACGGGCTTATTCGAGAGCGTGATAGTCGTAGAACTTACGATAACTTCAGTACTTTTTGAGTTGATCGCGAACAGAAAGTCATACACACAGACGTGGCGAGAGATAAATGTTCAGACAGACTCAGCATACTTTCGATTTTACTATAATTATATTCAGAGATAACAATAAAGCTAAACATGTTACATGAACAATATATTTCGATAACTATATGATAAATATATAAATTCTAGTAGTACTCTCGACTTCATTCGCGCCAACCTAAGCGTTCATTTACCCCCGATGATATATAATATAATATAATTTGTTAAATGATTTAGAGAAGCAGGCGTTACTTTGCGGAATGCCATATTACAAGCACTATAACAGAACTAACTACCTTGCTATAATCCGCACGGGTTAAGCGAATGCATGCAAAGCTATAGGCTCCACGACAAAATCGTAATGCATTACGATTTTTGTCGTGGAGCCTATCCTCCCGATGATGCTTCGGTTTCGGAGCGAAACGATCGTCGAGATTGTGGTGGTGGTTGTGTGTGCTGCTTGTGTGCATTGTTGCTGGTGGATGCGCCTTGGGGTACGTGTGGTGGCTTGTCCTGCATGTATAAGGTGCGTAAATTTTGCCTGCTTCATACACATTAGCTTTGCATGCATTCGCTTAACCCGTGCGGATTATAGCAAGGTAGTTAGTTCTGTTATAGTGCTTGTAATATAATATGTGTTTTTTCACGTTCCCGTAAGAAAAACGGGTTTTTATGCCATTTGTTTGGCATAACATTTTTATTTTATTCGCAGTGTATATAAGCCTCCATTTTATCATAAGAGACATGCGCATTAGCCATGAAGTTGTAACAGACAGACTAACGGACAGACTATCGAATTTATACTTTTAATATGGATGTATAAAATATATTTAATTATAGTAAAATAGCATCAATTAAAGTATTTAAATTTATTTTATCTACCTACTGCCAAATGCATGTTTCAGATTTTTTTATGATGAAGTGTAAGTATAAACTTGTATTTTACATCTAATTTCCGTCTTCTAATTCAAAAATTACTTAAAATAATAAGAAAAAAACAAATCGGACGAGCTGGCATCGTCGCAATTCGCGGACGCGACATACGCGGTTTCTTAGTCAAAACATGACAGTGGTATACGACAGTAAATATACACGCTACAACAGCGCCGCACCTCTGCTACGAATTCACCCGGAATTATTAATTATACAATTTCAACCACTAAGCCAACTTTTTGGCTTCTACCGATATTTGTTCTATAGCTTAGTAGAACTTATAGGATGCTAGTGCACACGTTGAAAAAAGTGGCGTCCGATATTCGGACGTCAAAAGTGCGGGGACGCCAGATTAAATGCAATTACGTGTTAATAAGACGCCAAATTGTTTGCAGGATAAATATATATATATATATTTATATATATATATATATACTGGATATATAGTAATATATATATATATATATATATATATATATATAGTTATCCCTTCTAGGAGTTGTTTGATCAAGCGGTACGTATAATCAGTTCTAAGTTGATCCGTTCGGATTTGTTGATCCAGGCCCGATTTGTTGATCCAATACAATTTTACATCACATTTGTTGGCTCCGCTTCGGATCAACAAATGATGAATACTGTTTCTCTGTAAGTACTCAATAATTATACAAATCCACTCCGTAGTTATTTGATCCGATTCAAACGCGCCAATCACAGAGCAGATCGTCACCGAACGTACTCCGTACTTTGACCCCGTCATTCAAGGCTCTTTCAAGGTTGAGTTTGCAGTACATTCTTAAGCATGCAGATTTCAAAGAAATGTAGTTGAAGGATCTGATGGTTCTAATTGAAATTACAACATTTGGGAATAAGTGACCTTGAATAAGAGACTGAATTAATATTAAAAAATATCCCTAAAAATCTCTCCTTTCTGCCTAAAAGAAAATCTTATAATAAGTACATGTAAAAAAAAGTAATCATAGAAATTATTTTGTTATAATACCAAAATAATTTATATTATTACTTTTGTATTATGGAATTCCGCAAAGTAGCGCCTACTTCTAGTTTTAATTTTAAGTTACTAGTTTTGAGGGGCTCCAGGCGAGGGTGTAAGAGGGAGGCCCGTCCTATTCAGTCTCTTCAAGTGTCACCTGCTAGTGGTGCACCCTGCAGATAAACCAACGAGGATCTGGCGACTGATTAACCATACGTTTATATGATTAACCATTTCGGTCCAGCTAACCCAAATACCAGACTGACATTGAACAGAAGCACTGTCGGTGCGACATTGTCAGCACTACAATCGCCAAGCCGCATGCCGAGCGTGGTGATTACTCTCAAACCCTTCACATGATGTTATCACAATAAAAACCACAGCCCCTAGTTCTCAGCTCTGGCAGCGGATTTAATAACGGCGTAGCAGGGGGTTTCATGAATTTCCGGCAAAAAATCCGCTGCCAACCACGAAAACCAAACCTTGCAACGTAACACACAAATTTTGAGGGAATAGAAGTTGGAAAAGATACTTGAGCTGGAAAAAAAGGTAAACAAGTTGCGGTGGTGATAGGATAATCTGAAGTCGCGTTCCTTATACTCAGAATTACCAAACGGTATTATCTGAATGTCATACAAGTTTACGCACCGACATCAGCACATCAAGACGATGATTATGCATCGTGATTATGATTTGATGCATGCCTCAAAAACCTTCTACACTGGGTAAATTCCACCAATAAATTACACCAAGTAAATTCCAACTGGGAATTAAACGCAAAGCTTGGCAAGTGAAGCGGCACAGAGGTGAGAGTAGGGCAATTTGGATACGGGCTACGGAACCACATGGGCCATATGTTGGCCGTTTTTTTGGAGAGAGAGGACCTCTACATGATGAATTCTTTTCTCAAGAAACAGCTGCATCAAAAATGGACTTGGATTAGTCCCGATGGTTCCACGAGAAACGAGATCGAATTCATCATGTCGACCAGGCGTTATATATTTAATGATGTATCTGCGATCAATACCGTAAAGAAGCTCCCCTTCATCACCGTATAGTTAGAGGCACATTGAATATATGCGTACAGCTGGAAAGATCCAGACTGGTGAAGTCTACGCTCCGACCCATTTGAGCTCATATCTAAAACCCCATGAAGTTCCAACTCAATCTAATGAACCATTTTGATTGCCAAACTGACTGCGCTATGACTGTGGACGATTTAAATAACAGGCTGGTGGAAACTGTCCATACAATCAAAACTTTATAAGAAAAGCCGTAAGAGAACCAATAAATTCTTGACGTAGACTCTCAAGCCCATGAATGTGATGAATGAAATGAGATTACAGTGTTCAGTAGACGTGCTGAGCTACCGTTTGATCCATAGACAGATTTCTAAGGCGTAAAAGTGCGACCAGCGACAGTTCAACGCCGAATACATTCGAGGTACTATAGAGCGTAACAGGGGCTCAAAAGTTTTCGCAAGACATCTGTCTATTAGGCAAAGGCAGTTGACGTGATTAAATACCGATATTGCTATTATTTCGTCTCGACCTGAAATTTTAAGAGAGGTTGAGAGGTTCTATGGGCAGTTATACATTTCATACTGTTGTAAATTTAGCAAAAAATCCAAGAACCAATTTGACTCGACACAATACCGAAGATATCCCGGACGTCAGCCTTACGAAATTAGTATTACTCTCAAACAACTTAAGAACAACAAGGCTCCAGATGATGATGAAATGACAACCGAACTACCTGTCCTGCAGCGTTTTAATTCCGTTATTTATGAAGGTATTATGCCGAAAACATGATACAGGAACGTGTTGGTTCTCTCCTGACGTCTTATTGAAGAATTACAGACCCATCTTGCTGCTGAATCATGTTTATAAGTTGTTCTCGAGAGTCAAAACGAATCGTCGCGCGGGTAGGTGCGACGACTTCCAGCCTCCCGAACAAGCCGGATTCCGAAAAGGCTAAAGTACTATATTGCCACATATTCACGCTGTGGCAGGTTATACAGAAGACCGAGTAGTATATCCAGCCACTTTGCTTGGCGTTTGTGGACTATGAGAAGGCCTTTGATTTGGTGGAAACATGGGCTGTATTAAGATGGCTCCAGAGATGCCGAATCGACTATCGGTGCGACCAAGTGCTGAAGTGTTTTTACGAAAACGCCACAATGTCTATCCGTATCCAAGACGGCGAGATTTGAGACAGAGAGATGTCATCTTCCCAAAACTGTTTACCGTTGCATTGGATGATGTCTTTAAGCTTTGGATTGGAACGGATATGGCATCAACATCAGCGGCGAGTATATCACTCACCTTAGATTTGCCGACGATATAGTCGTTATGGCTCCTAAGGTCTCTAAAGGACCTAACCTTGAAGGACCTTAACATAATTCACGACGACCTCAGTAGAGTAACTAAACATGTGGGCCTTAAAATGACTCAGATGTTGATGCTGATTGTGACTTGTAACTTATTTTGACAGTCTATATTATTATGAATTATTAAGTATTATTAATAAAAATAATTTTGTTGTCTCTCATTATTCAAACTATAGCTAAGTAGTAATACAGTATTATTTTATAATTTAACACCATATTTCGTTTCATTTCATGCAATAAAAAAGCAGTCCAGAAATATTTCTTACTAATAAGTAGTTTCGAATTTCAAATATATGTCAGAATGCTCCGGACGATGTTAAAAAAAAAAATTTATTTTAGATCAACTTATGCCTATTGATACAGAATTATATAGTATGATGACCTCTGGGGCCGACGTTGACAGGTGAGGCATCTCACTCCTATATATTAAACATGGATCAAAAAGTGTCTAGAATGTATTGGATTTTAAGATCAACTAATTCTTAACGGAGACTTTAGCAAAAACCGTTAGCAGGAGCCACAAAATACATAAAAAATATTACCAGAAAAATATAGAGTCTACTAGTACATCACAAAATATGAGTGAGTGACACGATATGCCAATCAAATATATCCTTTTTGTCATTGTGAATACAACTCAGGAGCCATTAAAACAGCTAATTTAAGGGGATCAAACAAGTACTTAGGAAATTCGCATGATCAAACAAGTAGCAGAAAAGGACTATTAGTCCTTATTGTATAATTATTGAGTACTTACAGAGAAACAGTATTAATCATTTGTTGATCCGAAGCGGAGCCAACAAATGTGATGTAAAATTGTATTGGATCAACAAATCGGGCCTGGATCAACAAATCCGAACGGATCAACTTAAAACTGATTATACGTACCGCTTGATCAAACAACTGCTAGAAGGGATAACTATATATATATATATATATATATAGTAATATATATATATATATATATATAGTCCTTTTCTGCTACTTGTTTGATCACGCAATTTTTCTAAGTACTTGTTTGATCCACTTAAATTAGCTGTTTTAATGGCTCCTGAGTTGTATTCACAATGACAAAAAGGATATATTTGGTTGGCATATCGTGTCACTGACTCATATTTTGTGATGTACTAGTAGACTCTGTATTTTTCTGTTAATATTTTTTATGTATTTTGTGGCTCCTGCTAACGGTTTTTGCTAAAGTCTTCGTTAAGCATTAGTTGATCTTAAAATCCAATACATTCTAGACACTTTTTGATCCATGTTTAATATATAGGAGTGAAATGCCTCACCTGTCAACGTCGGCCCCAGAGGTCATTGCTACTATATAATTCTGTATCAATAGCCATAAGTTGATCTAATATAAATTTTTATTTTTAACATCGTCCGGAGCATTCTGACATATATTTGAAATTCGAAACTACTTATTAGTAAGAAATATTTCCGGACTGCTTTTTTTTTTGCATGAAATGAAACGAAATATGGTTTCAAACGGCGTTAAATTTTAAAATAATACTGTATTACATACTTAGTTATAGTTTGAATACTGAGAGACAACAAAATTATTTTTATTAATAATACTTAATAATTCATAATAATATAGACTGTCCAAATAAGTTACAAGTCACAATCATCTTCAACATCTTCTGAGCCATTCTAAGGCCCATATGTTTAGTTACTCTACTGAGGTCGTCGAGCATTATGTTAAGGTCCTTCAAGGTTAGGTCCTTCAGAGACTCTGCCATAACGACTATATCGTCGGCAAATCTAAGGTGAGTGATATACTCGCCGCTGATGTTGATGCCATATCCGTTCCAATCCAAAGCTTAAAGACATCATCCAATGCAGCGGTAAACAGTTTCGGGAAGATGACATCTCTCTGTCTCATATCTCGCCATCTTGGATACGGATAGACATTGTGGCGTTTTCGTACAAACACTTCAGCACTTGGTCGTACCGATAGTCGATTCGGCATCTCTGGAGCCATCTTAATACAGCCCATGTTTCTACCAAATCAAAGGCCTTCTCATAGTCCACAAACGCCAAGCAAAGTGGCTGGATATACTACTCGGTCTTCTGTATAACCTGCCACAGCGTGAATATGTGGCACTATAGTACTTTAGCCTTTTCGGAATCCGGCTTGTTCGGGAGGCTGGAAGTCGTCGCACCTACCCGCGAGACGATTCGTTTTGACTCTCGAGAACAACTTATAAACATGATTCAGCAGCAAAATGGGTCTGTAATTCTTCAATAAGACGTCAGGAGAGAACCACCACGTTCCTGTATCATGCTTTCGGCATAATACCTTCATAAATAACGGAATTAAATCGCTGCAGGACAGGTAGTTCGGTTGTCATTTCGTCATCATCTGGAGCCTTGTTGTTCTTAAGTTGTTTGAGAGTAATACTAATCTCGTAAGGCTGACGTCCGGGATATATTCGGTATTGTGTCGAGTCAAATTGGTTCTTGGATTTTTTGCTAAATTGACAACAGTATGAAATGTATAACTGCCCATAGAACCTCTCAACCTCTCTTAAAATCTCAGGTCGAGACAAAATGATAGCATTATCGGTATTTAATCACGTCAACTGCCTTTGCCTAACAGACAGATGTCTTGCGAAAACTTTTTAGCCCCTGTTACGCTCTATAGTACCTCGAATGTATTCGGTGTTGAACTGTCGCTGGTCGCACTTTTACGCCTTAGAAATCTGTCTATGGATCAAACGGTAGCTCAGCACGTCTACTGAACACTAATCTCATTTCATTCATCTCATTCATGGGCTTGAGAGTCTACGTCAAGAATTTATTGGTTCTCTTACGGCTTTTCTTATAAAGTTTTGATTGTATGGACAGTTTCCACCAGCCTGTTATTTAAATCGTCCACAGTCATAGCGCAGTCAGTTTGGCAATCAAAATGGTTCATTAGATTGAGTTGGAACTTCATGGGGTTTTAGATATGAGCTCAAATGAGTCGGAGCGTAGACTTCACCAGTCTGGATCTTTCCAGCTGTACGCATATATTCAATGTGCCTCTAACTATACGGTGATGAAGAAGGGGAGTTTCTTTACGGTATTGATCGCAGATACATCATTAAATATATAACGCCTGGTCGACATGATGAATTCGATCTCGTTTCTCGTGGAACCATTGGGACTAATCCAAGTCCACTTTCGATGCAGCTGTTTCTTGAAAAAAGAATTCATCATGTAGAGGTCCTCCCTCTCCAAAAAAACGGCCAACATATGGCCTATTTGGTTCCGTAGCCCGTATCCAAATTGCCCTACTCTCACCTCTGTGCCGCTTCACTTGCCAAGCTTTGCGTTTAATTCCGCCATCGAAGAAGAGAGCTTCTTCGATGGGGGAATTTACCCAGTGTAGATGGTTTTTAAGGCATGCATCAAATCATAATCATGATGCATAATCATCGTCTTGATGTGCTGATGTCGGTGCGTAAACTTGTATGACATTCAGATAATACCGTTTGGTAATTCTGAGTATAAGGAACGCGACTTCAGATTATCCTATCACCACCACAACCTGTTTACCTTTTTTTCCAGCTCAAGTATCTTTTCCATCTTCTATTCCCTCAAAATTTGTGTGTCTTACGGTGCAAGGTTTGGTTTTCGTGGTTGGCAGCGGATTTTTTGCCGGAAATTCATGAAACCCCCTGCTACGTCGTTATTTAATCCGCTGCCAGAGCTGAGAACTAGGGGCTGTGGTTTATATTGTGATAACATCATGTGAAGGGTTTGAGAGTAATCACCACGCTCGGCATGCGGGTTGGCGATTGTAGTGCTGACAATGTCGCACCGACAGTGCTGCTATTCACTGTCGGTCTGGTATTTGGGTTAGCTGGACCGAAATGGTTAATCATATAATCGTATGGTTAATCAGTCGCCAGATCCTCGTTGGTTTATCGGAAGGGTGCACCACGAGCAGGTGACACTTGAAGGAACTGAGTGGGACGAGCCTCCCTCTTACACCCTCGCCTGGAGCCCCTTAAAACTAGTAACTTAAAAATTAAAACTAGAAGTAGGCGCTACTTTGCGGAATTCCATAATACAAAAGTAATAATATAAATTATTTTGGTATTATAACAAAATAATTTCTATGATTACTTTTTTTACATGTACTTATTATAAGATTTTCTTTTAGGCAGAAAGGAGAGATTTTTAGGGATATTTTTTAATATTAATTCAGCCTCTTATTCAAGGTCACTTATTCCCAAACGTAATTTTAGTTAGAACCATCAGATCCTTCAACTACATTTCTTTGAAATCTGCATGCTTAAGAATGTACTGCAAACTCAACCTTGAAAGAGCCTTGAATGACGGGGTCAAAGTACGGAGTACGTTCGGTGACGATCTGCTCTGTGATTGGCGCGTTTGAATCGGATCAAATAACTACGGAGTGGATTTGTATAATTATTGAGTACTTACAGAGAAACAGTATTAATCATTTGTTGATCCGAAGCGGAGCCAACAAATGTGATGTAAAATTGTATTGGATCAACAAATCGGGCCTGGATCAACAAATCCGAACGGATCAACTTAAAACTGATTATACGTACCGCTTGATCAAACAACTGCTAGAAGGGATAACTATATATATATATATATATATATAGTAATATATATATATATATATATATAGTCCTTTTCTGCTACTTGTTTGATCACGCAATTTTTCTAAGTACTTGTTTGATCCACTTAAATTAGCTGTTTTAATGGCTCCTGAGTTGTATTCACAATGACAAAAAGGATATATTTGATTGACATATTGTGTCACTCACTCATATTTTATGATGCACTCGTAGACTCTATATTTTTCGTTTCATATTTTTGGTTATTTTGTGGCTCCTGCTAACGGTTTTTGCTAAAGTCTCCGTTAAGCATTAGTTGATCTTAAAATCCAATACATTCTAGACACTTTTTGATCCATGTTTGATATATAATGAGTGGGATGCCCCACCTGTCAACGTCGGCCCCAGAGGTCATTGCTACTATATAATTCTGTATCAATAGGCATAAGTTGATCTAATATACATCTTTATTTTTAACAATGTCCGGGGCATTCTGACATATATTTGAAATTCGAAACTACCTATTAGTAAGAACTATTTCTTGACTGCACTTTTTTGCATGAAATGAAACGAAATATGGTTTCAAACGGCGTTAAATTTTAAAATAATACTGTATTACATACTTAGTTATAGTTTGAATAATGAGAGATAACAAAATTATTTTTATTGATAATATTTAATAATTCATAATAATATAGACTGTCAAAATAAGTTACAAGTTACAATCATCTTCAACATCTTCTGAGCCATTTTAAGGCAATTTTATGTTTAGTTACTCTACTGAGGTCGTTGTGCATTATGTTAAGGTCCTTCAGGACTGCCATAACGACTATATCGTCGGCAAATCTAAGGTGAGTGATATACTCGCCTTTTATGTTGATGCCATATCCGTTCCAATCCAAAGCTTAAAGACATCATCCAATGCAACGGTAAACAGTTTCCGGGAGATGACATCTCTCTGTCTCATATCTCGCCGTCTTGGATACGGATAGACATTGTGGCATTTTCGTACAAATACTTCAGCACTTGGTCGCACCGATAGACGATTCGGCATCTCTGGAGCCATCTTAATACGGCCCATGTTTCCACCAAATCAAAGGCCTCCTAATAGTCCACAAACGCCAAGCAAAGTAGCTGGTTATACTACTCGGTCTTCTGTATAACCTCCCACAGCGTGAATATGTGGTACTATAGTACTTTAGCCTTTTCGGAATCCGACTTGTTCGGGAGGCTGGAAGTCGTCGCTAGAAGATTCGTTTGGACTCTGGAGAACAACTTATAAACATGATTGAGCAGAAAGATCGGTCTGTAATTCTTCAATAAGACATCACCTTTCTTGAAGAAGAGAACCACCACGTTCCTGTCTCATGCCTTCGGCATAATACCTTCATAAATAACGGAATTAAATCGCTGAAGGACTTGAGGTAGTTTTTCAGTTCTTCATCCACATTCAGTAGTTAGGTTGTCATTTTTTCATCATCTGGAGCCTTGTTATTCTTAAGTTGTTTGAGAGTAATACTAATTTGGTTAGGCTGAGGTCCGGTGGTATATCTTCGTTATAGTGTAGAGTCAAATTGGGTCTTGGATCTTTTGGCCAAATTGACAACAGTATGAAATGTATAACTGCCTATAGAACCTCTCAACCTCTCTTAAAATCTCAGGTCGAGACGAAATGATCTATCTATCTATCTAATTCGGGGACGCCTGCTGTAGCAGTGCTGGTGGTCAGCTCCTATGTCAGACTATTCCACCCATTTCCCCATGTTGGGACATGGGTATCATTGATGTCCCGGCAGTGTCACCTGCTTTAATCTACCAGTAGCTTTAATAAACCTGATAATGTCCCTGAAGGGGATATCAGCCAAGTCCTTAACTGCAAGTTCATCCTTACCTAGTATCTCCCATCTTACCCGCGAGTACATAGGGCACTCAGCTATAAGGTGAAGACTCGTTTCTTCTACTCCACACTCTGGGCACGCTGAATCTTCCTTTATTCTCTTTATCGACCAGTGTTTGTTTAACAGGCAGTACCCCTTAGTAATACGTGTTATAATTGACACATTTTCCCTACTCTGAGATATTAGCTGCTTGGTCTTCTTTGTATCGAAAGATTTGAGGAATAGCTTCGACTGTCTGAGTGTTTTCTTTCTCCATCTTTTGTTAGCTTCTATCTCTATTATTTTACCTATAACACGCTTTATGATAGTGTTAGCAATTGGGAGATAGGGTT
This sequence comes from Morpho deidamia, assembly GCA_947086505.1. NCBI lineage: Eukaryota > Metazoa > Arthropoda > Insecta > Lepidoptera > Nymphalidae > Morpho > Morpho deidamia. Next base: position 6,278,511 of record CAMTZC010000007.1, on the reverse strand, counting down.
CAGGCCCTATAAAAGTCTAACTCGCTCCCGTTCTTGCTAATTCATCAGCTTATTCATTACCTGCATGGCCGTAGTGCCCTGGGACCCATGCAATCATGTTACTTCAACAGCTTCAGATAGTTCATTTAATGCTTGTTTGTATTCTTTAACTATGGCTGAAGTCGTTTCTATACGGTCGAGTGCTTTTAATGCCGCTCGACTGTCGCTTTATTTAACTATATTACCTGCTGTTTGTGTTTCTTTCAATCTCCTGGCGCATTCCATGATAGCGTAGGTTTCTGCCTGGAAGACACTTGAGACGAAATGATAGCAATATCGGTCTTCAATCACGTCAACTGCCTTTGCCTAATAGACAGATGTCTTGCGAAAACTTTTGAGCCCCTGTTACGCTCTATAGTACCTCGAATGTATTCGGTGTTGAACTGTCGCTGGTCGCGCTTTTGCCCTTAAGGAATCTGTCTATGGATACACTAATCTCATTTTATTCCTCTCATTCATAGGCATGAGAGTCTGTGTCAAGAATTTATTGGTTCTCTTACGACTTTTCTTATAAAGTTTGGACCATATGGACGGTTTCCACCAGCATGTTGTTTAAATCGTCCACAGTCACAGCGCAGTCAGTTTGGCAATCAAAACGGTTCATCAGATCGAGTTGGAACTTCATAGGATTTTGGATATGAGCTCAAATGGGTCGGAGCGTAGACTTCACCAGTCTTGATCAAATATATAACGTCTGGTCGACATGATGAAGTCGATCTCATTCTTCGTGGAACCATCGGGACTTATCCAGGTCCATTTTCGATGCAGCTGTTTCTTGAAAAAAGAATTCATCATGTAGAGATCCTCTCTCTCCAAGAAATCCGCCAACATCTGGCCCATGTGGTTTACTGTTTTTTTTCCAGGCGCTACTTTGCGGAATTCCATAATACAAAAGTAATAATATAAATTATTTTGGTATTATAACAAAATAATTTCTATGATTACTTTTTTTACATGTACTTATTATAAGATTTTCTTTTAGGCAGAAAGGAGAGATTTTTAGGGATATTTTTTAATATTAATTCAGCCTCTTATTCAAGGTCACTTATTCCCAAACGTAATTTTAGTTAGAACCATCAGATCCTTCAACTACATTTCTTTGAAATCTGCATGCTTAAGAATGTACTGCAAACTCAACCTTGAAAGAGCCTTGAATGCCGGGGTCAAAGTACGGAGTACGTTCGGTGACGATCTGCTCTGTGATTGGCGCGTTTGAATCGGATCAAATAACTACGGAGTGGATTTGTATAATTATTGAGTACTTACAGAGAAACAGTATTAATCATTTGTTGATCCGAAGCGGAGCCAACAAATGTGATGTAAAATTGTATTGGATCAACAAATCGGGCCTGGATCAACAAATCCGAACGGATCAACTTAAAACTGATTATACGTACCGCTTGATCAAACAACTGCTAGAAGGGATAACTATATATATATATATATATATATAGTAATATATATATATATATATATATAGTCCTTTTCTGCTACTTGTTTGATCACGCAATTTTTCTAAGTACTTGTTTGATCCACTTAAATTAGCTGTTTTAATGGCTCCTGAGTTGTATTCACAATGACAAAAAGGATATATTTGATTGACATATTGTGTCACTCACTCATATTTTATGATGCACTCGTAGACTCTATATTTTTCGTTTCATATTTTTGGTTATTTTGTGGCTCCTGCTAACGGTTTTTGCTAAAGTCTCCGTTAAGCATTAGTTGATCTTAAAATCCAATACATTCTAGACACTTTTTGATCCATGTTTGATATATAATGAGTGGGATGCCCCACCTGTCAACGTCGGCCCCAGAGGTCATTGCTACTATATAATTCTGTATCAATAGGCATAAGTTGATCTAATATACATCTTTATTTTTAACAATGTCCGGGGCATTCTGACATATATTTGAAATTCGAAACTACCTATTAGTAAGAACTATTTCTTGACTGCACTTTTTTGCATGAAATGAAACGAAATATGGTTTCAAACGGCGTTAAATTTTAAAATAATACTGTATTACATACTTAGTTATAGTTTGAATAATGAGAGATAACAAAATTATTTTTATTGATAATATTTAATAATTCATAATAATATAGACTGTCAAAATAAGTTACAAGTTACAATCATCTTCAACATCTTCTGAGCCATTTTAAGGCAATTTTATGTTTAGTTACTCTACTGAGGTCGTTGTGCATTATGTTAAGGTCCTTCAGGACTGCCATAACGACTATATCGTCGGCAAATCTAAGGTGAGTGATATACTCGCCTTTTATGTTGATGCCATATCCGTTCCAATCCAAAGCTTAAAGACATCATCCAATGCAACGGTAAACAGTTTCCGGGAGATGACATCTCTCTGTCTCATATCTCGCCGTCTTGGATACGGATAGACATTGTGGCATTTTCGTACAAATACTTCAGCACTTGGTCGCACCGATAGACGATTCGGCATCTCTGGAGCCATCTTAATACGGCCCATGTTTCCACCAAATCAAAGGCCTCCTAATAGTCCACAAACGCCAAGCAAAGTAGCTGGTTATACTACTCGGTCTTCTGTATAACCTCCCACAGCGTGAATATGTGGTACTATAGTACTTTAGCCTTTTCGGAATCCGACTTGTTCGGGAGGCTGGAAGTCGTCGCTAGAAGATTCGTTTGGACTCTGGAGAACAACTTATAAACATGATTGAGCAGAAAGATCGGTCTGTAATTCTTCAATAAGACATCACCTTTCTTGAAGAAGAGAACCACCACGTTCCTGTCTCATGCCTTCGGCATAATACCTTCATAAATAACGGAATTAAATCGCTGAAGGACTTGAGGTAGTTTTTCAGTTCTTCATCCACATTCAGTAGTTAGGTTGTCATTTTTTCATCATCTGGAGCCTTGTTATTCTTAAGTTGTTTGAGAGTAATACTAATTTGGTTAGGCTGAGGTCCGGTGGTATATCTTCGTTATAGTGTAGAGTCAAATTGGGTCTTGGATCTTTTGGCCAAATTGACAACAGTATGAAATGTATAACTGCCTATAGAACCTCTCAACCTCTCTTAAAATCTCAGGTCGAGACGAAATGATCTATCTATCTATCTAATTCGGGGACGCCTGCTGTAGCAGTGCTGGTGGTCAGCTCCTATGTCAGACTATTCCACCCATTTCCCCATGTTGGGACATGGGTATCATTGATGTCCCGGCAGTGTCACCTGCTTTAATCTACCAGTAGCTTTAATAAACCTGATAATGTCCCTGAAGGGGATATCAGCCAAGTCCTTAACTGCAAGTTCATCCTTACCTAGTATCTCCCATCTTACCCGCGAGTACATAGGGCACTCAGCTATAAGGTGAAGACTCGTTTCTTCTACTCCACACTCTGGGCACGCTGAATCTTCCTTTATTCTCTTTATCGACCAGTGTTTGTTTAACAGGCAGTACCCCTTAGTAATACGTGTTATAATTGACACATTTTCCCTACTCTGAGATATTAGCTGCTTGGTCTTCTTTGTATCGAAAGATTTGAGGAATAGCTTCGACTGTCTGAGTGTTTTCTTTCTCCATCTTTTGTTAGCTTCTATCTCTATTATTTTACCTATAACACGCTTTATGATAGTGTTAGCAATTGGGAGATAGGGTTCAGGCCCTATAAAAGTCTAACTCGCTCCCGTTCTTGCTAATTCATCAGCTTATTCATTACCTGCATGGCCGTAGTGCCCTGGGACCCATGCAATCATGTTACTTCAACAGCTTCAGATAGTTCATTTAATGCTTGTTTGTATTCTTTAACTATGGCTGAAGTCGTTTCTATACGGTCGAGTGCTTTTAATGCCGCTCGACTGTCGCTTTATTTAACTATATTACCTGCTGTTTGTGTTTCTTTCAATCTCCTGGCGCATTCCATGATAGCGTAGGTTTCTGCCTGGAAGACACTTGAGACGAAATGATAGCAATATCGGTCTTCAATCACGTCAACTGCCTTTGCCTAATAGACAGATGTCTTGCGAAAACTTTTGAGCCCCTGTTACGCTCTATAGTACCTCGAATGTATTCGGTGTTGAACTGTCGCTGGTCGCGCTTTTGCCCTTAAGGAATCTGTCTATGGATACACTAATCTCATTTTATTCCTCTCATTCATAGGCATGAGAGTCTGTGTCAAGAATTTATTGGTTCTCTTACGACTTTTCTTATAAAGTTTGGACCATATGGACGGTTTCCACCAGCATGTTGTTTAAATCGTCCACAGTCACAGCGCAGTCAGTTTGGCAATCAAAACGGTTCATCAGATCGAGTTGGAACTTCATAGGATTTTGGATATGAGCTCAAATGGGTCGGAGCGTAGACTTCACCAGTCTTGATCAAATATATAACGTCTGGTCGACATGATGAAGTCGATCTCATTCTTCGTGGAACCATCGGGACTTATCCAGGTCCATTTTCGATGCAGCTGTTTCTTGAAAAAAGAATTCATCATGTAGAGATCCTCTCTCTCCAAGAAATCCGCCAACATCTGGCCCATGTGGTTCCGTAGCCCGTATCCAAATTGCCCTACTCTCACCTCTGTGCCGCTTCACTTGCCAAGCTTTGCGTTTAATTCCCCCATCGAAACAATGTAGAAGGTTTTCGAGGCATGCATCGTATGCATCATCGTCTTGATGTGCTGATGTCGATGCGTAAACCTGTATGACATTCAGATAATACCGTTTGGTAATTCTGAGTATAAGGAACGCGACTTCAGATAATCCTATCACCACCGCAATTTGTTTACTGTTTTTTTTCCAGCTCAAGTATATTTTCTATCTTCTCTTCCCTCAAAATTCGTGCGTCTCACGTTGCTACCTGGTTTTCGTGGTTGGCAGCGGATTTTTTGCCCAAAATTCTCGAAACCCCCTGCTACGCCGTTATTTAATCCGCTGCCAGAGCTTGGAACTAGGGGCTGTGGTTTATATTGTGATAACATCATGTGAAGGGTTTGCGAGTAATCACCACGCTCGGCATGCGGGTTGGCGATTGTAGTGCTGACAATGTCGCACCGACAGTGCTGCTGTTCACTGTCGGTCTGGTATTTGGGTCAGCTGGACAGAAATGGTTATATGACCATTAATCGGTCGCCAGATCCTCGTTGGTTATCTGCACAGTGCACCACGAGCAGGTGACGTTGACACTTGAAGAGACTGAATGGGACGAGCCTCCCTCTTACACCCTCGCCTGGAGCGCCTTAAAACAAGTAACTTAAAAATTAAAACTAGAAGTAGGCGCTACTTTGCGGAATTCCATAATACAAAAGTAATAATATACATTATTTTGGTATTTAACAAAATAATTTCTATGATTACCTTTTTTTACATGTACTTTATAAGATTTAAGATTTTAAGAATTTCTTTTAGGCAGAAAGGAGGGATTTTTTAGGGATTTTTTTAAATATTAATTAAGCCTCTTATTCAAGATCACTTATTCCTAAATGTTATAATTTCAATTAGAAACATCAGATCCTTCAACTACATTTCTTTGAAATCTGCATGCTCAATAATGTACTGCAAACTCAACCTTGAAATAGCCTTGAATGACGGGGTCAAAGTACGGAGTACGTTCGGTGACGATCTGCTCTGTGATTGGCGCGTTTGAATCGGATCAAATAACTACGGAGTGGATTTGTATAATTATTGAGTACTTACAGAGAAACAGTATTCATCATTTGTTGATCCGAAGCGGAGACAACAAATGTGATGTAAAATTGTATTGGATCAACAAATCGGGCCTGGATCAACAAATCCGAACGGATCAACTTAGAACTGATTATACGTACCGCTTGATCAAACAACTCCTAGAAGGGATAACTATATATATATATATATATATATATATATATATATATATATATATATATATATATTCTAATTACTGTATCGCGGATTATAGCACAATATTTTTTTTATTATTACTTATGAACTATAGAAGAAAAAGGAAGCAAAAAAAATATATTATGCTGATCACACTTAGAGTGGGATAAGGGCAGGAGAGTGTTTTATATCTATATCGGATCTTTAATGTCATAAACACATGCAAATAAAAACCTGTTAGTAATAACATTACCATCGCCAATCTGTGTAGTCAAACAGATACAGTTAGAGTAAACTTGAACTTAGTCGAATGCAAACAGGTTTAACGCTAATATATTACTGTAGTGTATAACTATACTGTATACAGTACAGTACATTGCGTCCTCGCTATACACATTATTCACTGCGAAATGTTCGAAGTTCACAGTACTGTCATGGAGATTAAGTTCCGCCTGTCCACAGGTGTCATTTGACAGATAAGCATAATTTACGACTAGCGCAGTGTCCCAACAATATAAATTATAATAAGTAAGAAAGTTTTGTTCATAACTTTTTGATATCCTTAAACGTTGATATAAGAAACATTATTTGAATCTGGAAACATTAGTTTAATTGCTGAAGCTTTGGTACGACGAATTTTATAACAAACAAAACGAGACTTATTTGTTTGATCATTTCATTGAGCATTCGGCATTATTTCAATATTTGGAATATCATTTCATTGATATTCCAAATATTGAAATAATGCCGTGTGGTATGCGACTGATTAGAATAGACCACCCTTATTTCTTACCGAGGTGTCGTAAAAGGCGATTAAGGTAATTTGACGTCAGGCAGGCGGTCAGTCGTAAAAAACGTAGCCGAATCATGTGACAACATGTTCATAACATGTTGTGCCGACCCAAGTTAGCGTGGGATAAGGGCAAGAGAATGATGAAATATTGAAATTAATCAGGTGACTTTAAAATTTTTCCCTACTAAGCTATTAACGAAAAGAAGAACGAAAATATAATCGACTCAGATTCGAGAAATATGATAGATAATAAAAATGACCTATTTTATTTTATAAACAAGACCTTTCGTTCTATAAGATCGTGGTTCAGGCGCATCACATATGCTCACATTGCTTTACGTTATATATTATATATTTTTAAACGCAAGACTTCACTGCTCATAGTTATCATATTAAGTTTGTTTCCGTTTTTACCAAGGAAAAACGGTGTTTTATATCTTAGCCGGGTATATATTATACGCGCCAAATTTAATCATTGTTTCCCCCGCGGTTTAGTTAGAAAAGTCTACCCAGACAGAAAGACAGACTTTGGCATTTATAATTATTAGAGTTAATAAGTTATGTATTGATAAATAGTAAGAAATTCTATAAATCTTTATCAAACATAACTGATAATTCGGACAATCTAAAAATATATAAAAATGATTCTATGACATTACAAACGACTTTTTAGTTTTAAAACTAAAAAGGTCTTACATCTAGATTATGTAAAATTCATTATTCAATAATAATATTAATAAAGAATTTTTTAATAGATGTGTCATAGTAAGGAACTCCCGAATTTTGAATTAGAATTTAGTTGCTTAACTCATTACAAAAACATCGAGAGATTAGTTCGACGTCTTATATTTTTATGTAACATTCAGTGTTGCGTATCAGTAAACAAATATTGTAAGACAAAATTAATCCGATTCCATTATACTTTGATGGTTTTTGATATTATTTAAAACAAAGCTTAGTAACAAATGAAACTTAATTTCAAACGCGATGAATGAATAAATTATCAAGTTTAGATTTGAGTGGGGAACCAACATTTACATTCTGAGTGATTTTAATATTAAATTTTGAAATCAAACGAATTTATAATATTGTTTCTTTATCCTAAATCGGACTAAAACGAATTAAAAATAGAAGTAAGTTGTGACTCAACATCGTGTGGTGTCAAGCTTTGATCGTGTGGTGTCCAGTTGTGGATGTCTATCTCTTAATAAGAAGAAACGAAAAACTTGTAGCAAACCGTAGCAACTGTCATATCGGAATTTTATATTAGATCAACTTTATAAGAAACAAGTCACATTTTCCATGTTCTATATAAATTATAAAGCTTTTGCTCCTTCCAAAGCTACCAAATAACATACTATAACAACGGAAGATTGCAATGCACTAATCCGGTTTGTTAAATTATATTTTTGTTGTTTACTATGTTTTTCAAAATATTATTTTCGTTGCATAGGGTTTATTTATATAAACATCATCATTCTCCTGCCCTTATCCCACTCTAAGTGGGGTCGGAACAACATATTACAAACATGTTGTGATTTGGCTTCGTATTTTACGACTGGCCGCCTGCCTGACGTCAACTTACCTTAGTCGCCTTTTACGACACCTCGGTAAAAAATGAGGGTGGTCTATTCTATACAGCCGGATACCACACGGCACATACCTTAGTTACCTTAGTCGGGTCTTATAAAGAAGTAAGTGAGTACGACATGGATATAATAATAATGACAAATAAAAAAATTAAAAATTATTTGTTAAGAGGGCTGTACATATATTTTTCGACTGTAACATTTAGTATTATAAATTCGAAAGTGTAATTTGTTTAACAAATCACGATGTGATTTATGGTGTAAAAGTGTTTGAAGGATTCGATAATAATAGATTTTTTTAATTTACTTATTACATAAAATCTTAAAAGGTATTACAATATTCAATACGGCATAGCATAAAATTATAACAAGTTTTTGTGTACACCGCGTACATCATCGGTGGTTTGCTTATAATTGTACAGTTGTTGTTGTAAGCAATATTAATCTTTAGTACTCGTAATATAAGGAAGTTATTTTTTTGATGAAACTGCCCGAGTGAGAAAGAATAACTAATCGCACTCGATCTTCCTAGCCATTACGGGTGGGCATGGAGGGAAGGCTAAGTACAGGTTGATCATTTTTTTTATTATAAAGTACACTATACATTATATATTTATTTTCAGAAACAGAAAAAAAAGTATAGTTGAATATTATACGAGTACAATAATAAATAAACATGTAATTTAATAATGCATATTAAATAAATAGCTAGTCAAAGAAGCTACTTTGTATCGCGTACCGAAGGCCACATAGATAAAGTCGTGAGCAGAAGCTAGTGGCCTATATAGCATTGTTTGTATGGAAATATTTTAATAATAGACATGGAAATATGGGAAAATATGTAACATTACACACGATCACGACAACTGAATAAGTAGGAGGTAGTTCAGGCGCACACGCGACCTGAATCGATTAATGGTTGGAACTCGTAAAATATTAATGGTATTGTATCGTAAATATATGTCCCAGGAGAAATTCATCTTGTCATTGGAAAACATTAATCAAGGACAAAAGTAATAATAAAATTCATTTAATTCATTCGTTCATTCAATCGCAAAGCTTTGCGATTTTGTCGTGGAGTCTATCTCCTGATGATGCTTCGGTTGCGGAGCGAAACGATTGTTGAGTTTGTGATAGTGAACGTGTGTAGTGCTTGTGTATTGTGGTGGAAGTGGTGGAGGTTTGTGCATGTGTTTTTACGAATTCTGCACGTATCGGGTATGAAAATACGGATAGTCCACTATACATTTAACACTATATAGTTTTTCTATTTACTGTATCGCGGATTATAGCAAAATAATTTTATTATTACTTTTGTATTATGGATCTCCGCGAAGTAACGCCTAATTCTATAAATTATTAATCAAGGAAATCGAACGTTATTAAAATTGTTATAAATGAATGATTAACCATATTTAGGCATACGCAAGCCCACTATCTCTATTTTATGTACATAAATAAAATATAAATAAATAAATATATGGGACACTTACATACACGGTCGTCCGACCCCAAAGTAAGTAACTTAATACTTGTGTTATGGGTGACGGACAACTAGTAGATATATATATGTGTTGAAGGTATATAGACCTTCTATTGAATAAAATACACTATAGCGTGTTAGATTGTTTATTTTTTATAGAAAATTACAAATGTTACAAATAATGTACAAAACAATGAATACAAAGACAAAAGACACAAGCAATCCAAAAAAAGGAAAAATCACAGACAAAAACATAAAACACAGATAAATGAAAAAACTAAAAAATATACTCTTACTTAGTAACCAATGTTTATGTTCATTGAACATAAGTTGGGGCGGGCCGGATTGATTGAATTTTTTTTTTTTTTTTTAAACCGTATCATTTTCATCTGTCTAATCTTTTATTGGTAATGGGCATAATTTGTTGTAAGATCTGAGATATGTTTTAGTGCCCATTCGTATCTCTGCTACCCGAACTTTCCCATCATGTCCAGGGTGTACTTTAATTACACGACCCATTGGCCAAGATAGTGGAGTAACATTATTTAGGCGTACAATAACTAAATCTCCCTCTTTTATATTGTCAACAGGATATTTCCACTTTGGTCTACTTTGTAACAGTGTTAGGTAATCCTGATACCACACCTTCCAAAAATCTTGTTTCAACTTTGTTACTAAATTCCAAAATCTTAGTCTATTGATATTTTTATCAGAAAGGTCTAATTCCGGATAGCTAGATAAAGAAGTTCCTATTAAAAAATGCCCGGGTGTTAAATAGCTTAAATCAGTTACATCTGTACTCATAGGGAGCAGAGGTCTCGAGTTTAATATTGATTCAATTTGAGTAATTACAGTATACAGTTCTTCAAAGGTAAGGCTTATATTCCCCACTACACGTTTAAAGTGGTATTTAACACTTTTTACTCCCGCTTCCCAAAGGCCTCCGAATTCTGGAGAATAACTAGGAATATATTTAAATTTGATCATCTTTTCCGAACAAAAGCATTCAACAGACTCAATATGTTTTTTACTAGAATGGAGCTTATACAAGTCATTTAAATAATTCTCTGCACCTTTAAAGGTTTTAGCGTTATCACAAAAAATCTGCGTAGGCATACCTCTTCTAGCAATAAATCGTTGTAGACCTGCCAAAAATGTTTCAGTAGTAAGGTTACTGAGCAGCTCTAAGTGAATCGCCTTTGTGCTGAAGCACACAAAAACGGCAATATAAGATTTACTTACTAATGGTTTTCTAATTCTCGCAATTTTCATGTCAAATGGACCACAAAAATCTACACCTGTGACCTGAAATGGTCTTGACAAGGTTACTCTTTCTTTTGGCAATGAACCCATAAGTTGCTTAGCAGCAATGGTTTTATTTCGAAAACACTTTACACATCCATGAAGGACCTTTTTTATTTCGCGAATATTATTTATCAACCAATAGTGTTGAGATAAAGAACTTAATACAAGTTTAGGTCCAGCATGTAACAACCTCAGATGTTCTCGTTGAATTATCATGTCTGTAATGTGACTAGATTTGGGTAATATTATAGGATGCTTTTTATCGTAAGCCATGTTAGTGGCATTTTGTAATCGACCACCAACCCTCAGTATTCCAAATCCATCAATAAACGGATGCAAATTGCATATGCCTGATTTAATGACTTTATTGTTTTTAAGTAATTGTATTTCATTTTTAAATTTTTGCTGCTGACTGTATTTTATGATTAATAATAATGATTTTTGTAACTCTTCAGGAGATATTGATCCAGATACTTTATTATTGGAGTTTAAACAATTGTATTTAAAGCGAAGAAGTAAAGCAATAATTCTTTGTAATTTTGTGAAATCAGAATATTTACTGAAAATATTTGTATTATTTGTTGCACAAAAATTGGCAGATGTTTCCAAAACATTTTGCTTACTTTCCAAGTCAGAAATTATTATGTTACAGTCATAATGAGGAAAAGTGTAAGTGGGTTCAATCAAGTACTGTGGACCATGCCACCATAAAGAGATTGATTGAAGTTTATGTGGGTCTACTCCCCTAGATAATATATCAGCAGGATTATCAGTGCTTTTGACAAAGCACCATTTAAAATGACTAGTCAGTTTTTTAATTTGTTTGACTCTATTTGATACATAGCTCCCCTTTGTTTTTTCTGAATTCAACCACGCGAGTACTATTTGAGAGTCAGAATGTAAATATGCTTTCAAAGAAAATTGTGATTTTAAGGTTTCATAAACTCTATGTGCAAGCTGTGATAGTAGCAACGCACTGTTAAGTTCTAAATTGGGAATGGTGTGTGTTTTATTAAGAGGCGCAACTCTTGATTTAGAGCATAATAGATTTACCTGCACGTTACCACTTTTATAAAATATTCTTAGGTAAATACATGCACCAATTGCCTTTATAGAAGCATCTGAGTATCCTATTAATTCTATTGTGACTATGTTATCCCCTTTAATTCCTCTTAATGTTTTGATAATTCCCATTTCATTAAGGCTATCAACAAACTTCTTCCAATCTTTTAATTGACTATGGCCTAATATAGAATCCCAGTCTAATTTTGATTTCCATAGCTCTTGCATGAAAAGTTTTGCCTTTACCATTATTGGTCCAATCAGGCCAAGGGGATTAAACATCTTACCAATAAAACTCAATATTTTACGTTTAGTGTTAAGCTCATGAACGTTAGCTGTAGGGCTTGTGAATATAAATAAATCAGTATCTACATCATACTTCAGTCCTAATGTTTTTATGATTCTATCTTGGTTCATATCAACAGTTCCAAAATATTTTTGTTTTTCGGGAATGTCATGTAATAGTTTGTTAGAGTTAGAGCACCATTTGTGTAGCCTGAATCCACCTAATTTTAATAATTCAATTAATTGTGTTTTAAGATCATTGAGTTGCTCTATTGTGTCACAACCAGCAATAATATCATCTACATAAGTATTGCTCTTAATTGCATTTGCTGCTAAAGGGTATTTGTCTTCGAACCTAAGTGCTAATTCTAAGAGACACCTTGTAGCTAAAAATGTTGATGATTTGAGCCCATATGTGACAGTTTGCAATTGCAAGCAACTTACAGGTTTTGATGGATCATTGCGCCATAATATATTTTGTAAGCAAGTCTGTTTAGGATTAATATTAATTTGTCTAAACATTTTTTCTATGTCACACATAACAGTATAGCGATATGTGCGAAACAGAATAAGTATATCGAGCAATTCATTTTGAACTATTGGTCCATTTAGCATAAGATCATTCAAAGACACTTTGTTCTTTGACTTCATGCTACCGTTATAAACCACTCTTAATTTTGTGGTTTTACTTTGTGAATTTAGAACTGCATGATGTGACAAAAAGTAAACTGAGTCATTGTATATGTCATAATTCCCAATGTCAACAATTTTGGCATGTCCTAGGTTAACATATTCATTAACAAAATCTACATATTGCTTAAAATACTCCGGATTAGTTTTAAATTTTTTCTCTAGTCCAAAAAATCTTTGGAGGGCAATTGAAAAGAAATCCCCAATCTGAAGTTGCTCTATTGGAGCTATCAGTGGTATATCTACAGTGAATTTATTGTTCTGTAAAATAACAGAATTATTGAAAGATTGTTCAGCTTTTTCATATTCAGTAGATACCTTTTCAATCTTCTCTGGTATTTTTTCTGCTAACCAAAATGTATCCATAATAGTATTTAAATCTCTACAATTATAACAATCATCATTGACAACAAAGTTGCTGACCAAATTGACATCAGACGAGTTGTGAGGGACTGTTCCTCCAACTATGTACCCGAACAAAGTGTTCTGCAACACTGGACCTTCCGGTAGGTTTATTTGACCATCAATTAAAATATTAAAGTAAAAATCTGCTCCTAACAATAATGAAATTTCTGATGGGATATTGTATTCATCATCAGCTAATTTAATATTTTTTGGTATCGAAATACATGATGGATTAAAGTAATTTTGTGGCAATTTTGTTGTTATTACATTAATGGTATAACATTTTAATTTTATCTTTACATCATTATAGCATGCTAAAACAGAAAGGTTCACAGATTCCTCCATTTTTTGTGGTCTATTGCCTACAGCAATTATGTTAGTGTTCTCAGTGAGGGTTTGCAATTTGAGCTTTTGGCACAAACTAGTAGTGATAAATGAAATTTGGCTTCCACTATCTAGTAATGCTTTAACTATGATGTATTTTCCAGTATTATCAGCAATTCTTACTTTTACTGTGGGCAATAGAACACTTGTGGGTGACCTAATATTGGAATGTAAAGTCACCGCTTCAACTTCATTATCATCCATGCCATGCAGAAGGGTGTTGTGATTATCAGAACAAATCTTACATTTAAATACAAACTTACATTTGTCTTCATGAACCTTCAAGCACATTTTACATAAGTTTTTAGTTTTTATACATTCTACTCTTTCTGCGATAGATGCAGTTTTAAATCTAGAACACATGTATATAACATGATCACATTTATTACAAAATAAACACAAACTCTGTTTTTTATTATTGTTTTGAAGTGCCACATTAGCTACTTTATATGACTTTTGATTTTTAGTTTCCATGAAACTTTTTTGGGGGCCACTATTTTCTAAACCTATAGCCCTCTTTTCTAAAAATGACAAAAAGTTTTCAAGGGTGGGAATATTTTCTGGATCTACTTTATCTAAATGGTATGCCCTATTAGTGTAAGAATCCAGTTTCCGTGATAAAATACATATTAATAGCATATCCCAGCTGTTAACAGGTTGCTCTAAGTTCTTTAATGCATGTAGCTGCTGTTGTACTTCAGATATGAAGGCCCTTATATTGGATGCTGTACCCTTTTGCATCACTGGTAAATCTAATAATATATTTATGTGATTAGTTACAAGGCGAGCTTTATTCTCATACCTTCTTTTTAAAAGCGAGAGTGCCTCAGTATATGACTCATGAATTAATGGCAAATTTATTACTAATGAAAGAGCTTCATCTATCAAATATTTTCTAAGGTAATATAATTTTTGGACATTTGTTAAATCTTTATTGCTATTAATAATAGACATAAACATATCTATAAATGGCTTATACCTGGTAAGGTCTTTGCCAGAGAATACTTCTATCTCAATATTAGGTAACTTTGTGTGTGACATTGGACTATTTGTGCTCTGAGGCAATTTTCCTATAGAACAAGCTTTAATCTGTTTTTTCAACAAAGCCAATGTAGTGTAAAATTGTTGCTCCACAGAGGCTATGTCCTCTTTGTCGTCTTCGTTTATTGATAATATTTCAAATTGAATATTTTCATACTCCTTGAATAATGACAATAATTTTTCATGTCTTACTTCTAATAATTCCACACTGTCAGAGGCTTGCTGTTCTTTACTAGAAGACAAATTTGTGAGGCGAGTTAAGGCCCCTTTTAAATATGTACGTTTTTTGATTAATTGATTTAGATTTGCTTCTGACATTATGGAGGTTACAAGTTATACTAATATATTTACCCCAATGTAGTAGTTGTATTTATAGATGCACTTTTTATTTTCTATGCACAGATCACTTTTAAACAATTTTCAAGCACACACACTATTCTTCATATGTATATTTCTTTTATCCACTGGGATGAAATATCTTCAATGTTAGTGACTGCATACATTAAAAGGATTTTATGAAATTAATTCCGTATATAGACAGAAAGTTGTTATGCGATAGGCATATTTGTTGAACTATTCATTTCATTTGCATGAATCCTTACTCCTTGCTTTATGAATATCTACCATCATTGGACAACATTTCCTCGTGTTATTTTTTAATTTTTAACACTTAATATTTCTTGTGAACATTTGTTGGATTGTTTTTCCACTTCTTGAAGGACCACTATTGTTGAAGGTATATAGACCTTCTATTGTATAAAAACACTATAGCGTGTTAGATTGTTTATTTTTATAGAAAATTACAAATGTTACAAATAATGTACAAAACAATGAATACCAAGACAAAAGACTCAAGCAATCCAAAAAAAGGAAAAATCACAGACAAAAACATAAAACACAGATAAATGAAAAAACTAAAAAATATACTCTTACTTAGTAACCAATGTTTATGTTCATTGAACAATATGTAGTATATGTAATTTTAAATACATACTTAAATGTAATGTTAAATTGTTGGTTCTTCGATCCTGCGTGTATATTTGTACACCTAAGCTCGAAGAACCAACAAAGTAGTTATAGAAAATGTTGGGGAATCAACCTCGCGACATATTTGTTTCTGCAATAAAAAATAAAATTACTAGTATGTTACTTATCGAATGGCTAATCTCTTATTTCTAAAAATAATTGGATTGGACCTATCACGCCACCTAAATGGAGATTAGTATGTTTCACATATCCCAAAACTACATCGTGGGCTGTACAGATTTCCTCACGATATTTTCCTTACCAAAAAGCCTATGACCAATGATAGGTATGAATTGGGCTAATAAGTTTTAAAGAAAACACATAAGTTAACACCTGTTAAGCTGTGATAGCCTAGCGGTGAGACCGTGCGAATCTCTAGAGGCGATCATGGGTTCAAGCCCCGGACACCAATGAGTATTTCTTTTAAAAATTATGTGTCTAATTGATATTTG
Source organism: Morpho deidamia (assembly GCA_947086505.1). Lineage (NCBI taxonomy): Eukaryota > Metazoa > Arthropoda > Insecta > Lepidoptera > Nymphalidae > Morpho > Morpho deidamia. The sequence goes on along the minus strand of CAMTZC010000007.1, from coordinate 6,262,118 downwards.
CAATTTATCACACGCTTTTCGGTGAAGGAAAATATCGTTAGGAAACCTGCACATCTCTAGAGAATTCTAGGAATATGTGTAACCTACCAATCCGCATTGGAGCAGCGTGGTAGGTCTTAGCTCCAATCCTTCTCCCCAAAAACGGAGAGAGGAGACCTATGCCCAGCAGTGGGATAGTAACATGCTGTTACTTTTTTAAGTACCTGTCTAGTGTTTGAATCCCTACTTATACTTGTTAAAGGGATCGCGTTCCCATCATTCAACCATCACGTATTTATTAACCTTGCCTATATTCATACCGCTGACGAAGACTTGTTTGTGACCACAGTATTGTCTGTACAATGCTGATAATGCTATTATCAGTAAGTGGCATCTGGCTCAATTAATATAAGTGATTGTTACCGCCATGAAGTGAAGCTCATTGGCTATCTGCAGTGAGCATTGCGGGTAATTTTGACCATTAAGAATATGTACTAAGCCCAAATTTTTCAAAATATTCATACAGTTAGCAGATCACTATGAACAAATTAATATATTTAGCAGACCACAATGAGCTTCGATTCGGTGAGACCGTACGATGTTTTGAGTCGGTTTTGGGTTCAAATCTCAGGGCGGCATTGGGGAAGGAAACTTGCATTTCTCTTGAGAAATCCTGGGTTATGTGTAAAACCCATTGGAGCAGCGTGTTGGGTCTAACCTCCAAAATTTCTATCCAAAAAAGGAGAGGAGGCTTTTCCCATCTGTGGGAATAGTTACAGGCCGTTACTCATTTACTTGAGTTATTAGAAATAATACTATACTAGCTGTCCCAACAACATCTTCGCCCGCGTGGAATTCGGTGATTTACGAAACTTTTCCCGAATTTTCGAAATTTTGAGCATAAAAGTAGTTATTGTGAGTTAAACGTGAGAGATAGAAACATGCTATCGCGGGCTTTTTTGTAGAATTTTTGTAGATCTACAATTGTTTAGTACATTACTTTAGCGTATCTCTACTGGTTTACGCAGCGCACGCGACTAAAGCTCCCAGCAAGCAGGTTTTTTAACAACTGCGCGATCTCTTCAATACAGTTTACATAAAACCGATGTGTGCTATTTACCAAAACCATCCAGAAGTATTGCACTTTTGGCGAAAACTGTACAAATATCCGTAGATTTTGAGAAAATCGATTACATACAGACAGACAGCTTTTTGGGACTTTGTTTTATAATATAATAAAGTAGAGATGTAGCTTGGAGAATATTTTACGTTTTAATTAATGTACAAAAGCTTAAATCTGCTGTATGTTACAAACATTTTACGCAATATTACTGCAACGTTAAACCGTGTTCGTGACAAGCGATCAATGCCCCATTTAAAACAATATGTTCGTATTAAATACCTGCTAGAACAAAATGAATTTTGATGTAATAATTTATAGAAACAAACGTCGCCTTGTGGAATTCCATAGTAAAAAGTTATGATAGTTTTAGGATCCAAAGTAGGATTTATAAAAAGATAACAAAATTAACACGTATGTAACCATACAACGCAATAAATAAAATGAAGTCACGTGAATCGACCACTTGGCTTGCTTCCGCAAGCAAGATCCGATCGCAAGAGAGAGCTCTGTTTTTATTTCGAACTTTAATTAATGCTTTGCCCTAATGGCTTTGACAGCGTCACCGAGAGAGTGGGTGAGCGCGGAAGCATCGTCGGGTGTGTGAGCTGGGAGAACGAGTCTCGAGCGAGGCTCGCAACATCCTGGGAGAGTCGCGTTAAGGGTGCCTCGGAGTGTGAGCCGTACCTCGGCTTAAATCGACGCGCTATGGTGGACTGTGTCGGACTTGCGGAAAAGTCCTAATCTCATAACGGTCGGGGCTGAACGCCCCTACCGCTAGACGTAAGGAAGCGGGGACCTCGTCTTCGCCGGCGAAGCCGCTGTGTGTGTATGTGTTTATCGGTGTAAAGAGCTCTGTTAATGACCTGGCCACTTATATACCCCTGGATGGGCGGTAACTATAGTGTTGCTAGCAATAAATTGAGACACTGATTAAAAATTGTTGCTGTCTACAATAGATTTATTTTGCATAATCTGCGTTTGTCAAGAAATTGATGTAATTCTAAATGTAGAAAGAATAAACCTTTCTCATAACTTATACATGAAGGATTAGTTACCGCACATATTATAAAAAACCGCCTACAACATCACACTACACACATTCACTAGGACGATCTCAACGATCGTTTCGCTTCACGACAAAATCGCAATGCGATGTTTGTGGCGGTGTTTTATATACGTGCAGTAACTAATCCTGCATGTATAAAGTATTAGAACGGTTTCTGCTGTTGACGTAATATTAAACAACTGTTAAAAAAATATACATACCTTCGTTCTGCTTAGAGAAGTAATTTTACCTAATAATGTAAACTAATAGTTCCTACGCGAAGCGAATGTTGTCATACTAAACCAATCTATAAAAAGGGCATATACTTTATGCCCTCGTCCGATATAGTCCTCCACAGCGCGTCGTTTACGTCGTTTAGGGTAAAAAATCCGGGGTTTATAAAATAGATTGTCCCTGAGTGCAACGGAACATATATAGGTCAGACTGGCCGAAAGTTTTGCGGTTCGATTCCGGGAACATATGGCTGCGTTTAGGAATAATAAACCACAAAATTCTAATTTTGCAAAACATTTGCTGGAAAGCGGTCATAAAGTGCCTAATACCATTCATTTCATGTTCTCCACACTTGTGATAAGGGACTCCGACTCAATACGTTAGAGCAACTTGAGATAATAAAAAATAACAATGGTCACTTAATTAACGAGCAAGTAAATGTATCTAATTCCGTTTTACTGCATGTGTTCGGAGGGGAGGGTATTGGTGGGAGTTGAACTATTTAAGACTGCTTGTATGGGTAGCGCGGCGCATTACGATTTTTGTCGTGGAGCCTATCCTCCTGATGATGCTTCGGTTTCGGGGCGAAACGATCGTCGGGATTGTGGTGGTGGGTGTGTGTGCTGCTTTTGTGTGCGTTGTTGCTGGTGAATTGCGCCTTGGGGTGCATGTGGAGGCTTGTCCTGCATGTATAAGGTGCGTAGATTTTGCCTGCTTCATACACATTGGCTTTGCATGCATTCGCTTAACCCGTGCGGATTATAGCAAAGTAAGTTCTGTTATACTGCTTGTAATATGGAATTCCGCAAAGTAACGCCTGATTCTATAAATCATTTAGAAAAAGCTTTTAAAGTATAAATGTTGTAACATAAACCATAACAATATTTAAATACAGACTCAAGGTAATAAAAAACTGATTACAATAACTTCCACAATTACAATTTACAGCATCCTCTTATCGACTTCAAAAGCATCTTTAATAACATTTTTATCTATTATCATGAAATGAAACGGCCAAACTTCCAGGGCTGATCAGTTAGTTAAGACTTGTAAAGAGTTATTTATTATCACAATTTGTACACTTATCAATTTTCTTTAAACAGTATATTTTATTCAAAAAACGATGATTATTTATAATTATAAGGAGAATGATTACTAAAAATGATGCATTGTATATTAACGTTTACAAATCTTATTGTTTTATGTATAATAAAATCTATTTATATACCATCCTTTTGTCATTACCATAACGGGTTAAGTTGAAGCCGCCGTGTGGTATCCGGCTGAGTAGAATAGACCACCCTCATTTCTTACCGAGGTGTTGTAAAAGGTGACCAAGGTAAGTTGACTTCTGGCAGGCAACCAGTCGTAAAATAAATAGGTAAATCATGTTACAACGTGTCCATAACATGTTGTGTCGACTTAGAGTGGGATAAAGGCAGGGGATTGATGATGAACGTTAGTAAAGATAAATACCATAAATATATCCATCTCTCGTGATTCATCAATTGCTAACTTCACTTGCCTATGATGATAACCATCATTCTTCTGCCCTTATCCCACTCTAAGTGGGGTCAGCACAACATGTTACTAACATGTTGTCATATGATTTGGCTACGTATTTTACAACGGGCCGCCTGCCTGACGTCAACTTACCTTAGTCGCCTTTCACGACACCCCGGTAAGAAATGAGGGTGGTCTGTTCTATTTTGCCGGATACCACACGGCGTTATGATGATAATAGCCACCGACAAAACGAATAGCGATCGACTAATAATTATAATTATGGTGCAGTAAGGTTTATGCAGTTAGTGACAAACATGCTAATAAAAAGATTAGTGCGTTGATAACAGAAATTCTCTGCACGACCAAGGATTTTTTTGATAAAAAAAAAGAGTTTAATTTATACTTAGTAGGTAATCATAAATATCTCATATCAAGGAATTTATAAACCAATTTGAATGTACGACCTTATTTAAAAATAAAATGTTTTATATTTTTCCCAACGTTAAAAAGAATTTGTGAGAGGCTTAAGTATTAATACGCAGGTCAGGGCGAAATTAATGGGGGTACTCACTCGTATATGAACAGAAAGACCAAAACTTTACTGAAATTTTCTCGTTAAAAATTCTATCCTCGTTCAATATAAAATTCGAGTCTCGATTAAATATATTTATGATATAATTAATTATTCTTGTTAAGGCAATAACAAATGCGGAATATATAGGTAGAGTTGGTACAACTTATTGTTTCAGTTCGAGTTCTGGGCAGGCATTTGTTTACTACATAAAGCTAATTTAAAAATTTTAGCTTAGGAAATTAAAAATAATAATAATGAATGAATGAATTGTTAACTTAGCCTTAGACCGCTAGTTACACAAATATTAATAATAACCTCTTCAAAATTTAACACAAAAACAATCAACACTTGTTCACGATCTTCGCAGATATTCCCAGAGCTCCGTCCAGCGATCCGCTTTGCTTATATACCCTCTACTGGCTTCCCTTCCATTCGCGCTAGTTAGTGCAGTCATTGTAAAATATACGAATTTCAAAATTCATAATTGTAGCAACGCTAACTGAATGAAATAAAGAGATGAAAGATCCATACTTATCATTGTCTACTCACACATAAGAAAGAAAGATAGATAGGTAGTCTCAGTAACTTTCTCTGTTTTTAACGGACATATCCTAGCTGGCGGAAAGTAGAGGCCATTATAGTAAAGACGAGAATTGCATTATTAAGATGGGTCGGACATAGAACGAGGAGGATTAAAAAATCATATGACCTAACAAGTGTTAAATATAATGAGGTGGAAAAAGAAATATTTAAATTGTGGGAAATATGACATGCATTTAAAAGGATAGCGCCAGAAGTGATGAATGATAGAATGGAATAAAAGAGATATTAGACCAGTCTACAGAAAGGTTTAAATTAAACGTAAGAGAAATGCTTCCGTAAAGCATATTACAAAATTGAAGATTATTGATGGATGATAAAAATGCCTGGATTTGAAAATCATACAAGACTGCGGTTTAATAATGTAACAGTGCAAATGTTTAAAAGATTGACCTACGTTTCATGCTGGTTCTTCTCGGTAAGAGCAACATTCCGAACCAGTTGTAGCTTCATTAATCATATTAATCCTTGACGATTCAAAAGTGCTCGAAAGTGCTTACTTGAATAAGGATTATTTAGATTTTATTTGATTTGATTTGGAGAAAAACTTCTTGTCCGACCCCACTTAAGTGAGATAAGGACGGAAGAATGATGATGACTTTTAGGCTGGCTCCCCTATTAATAATAATTCTGTTATATTTACGGTAACCGTATATATAATAACCTATCAGAAGTATGCCAGTAACTTTTTCTCAATATACCGCTCGCTAAATACTGTGAGGTATTCGCGCAGTCCACGCTCCGCAGTAATTTGAAAGCGGTTGAAAACTATTATTCACCATCGTTTCCCAGTTATAAACTGCTACGTAATGACTTTCGAAGCCATACTCGTTTCGTGGAAATACCGTCGGTATTATTTTGCAGATGCGCATTTTCCCACCTCGGACTCTGCTAGATATTGCATTTTCAATCTGGTCCTGACGCATGTTGTGTTGCGGTCAACTCCACAAATTGCTTTTCCTCGCGATAAATATTTTAATCCGATTGGTGGTTCGTTACCCATTAATTGAGGTTTAAAATTTTGTTCGAAACAAGTGCTGATTTGTTTTTTATGTAACTATCTTGATAGGTTCATGGCAAATATTCAAATGTTCGACCAACATTTGAGTAGGCCAAAACTTTTTTTTAATAAAAATAGTTTAACAATATTGCTTTTCTATTATAAAATTTGATTATATTATTGTACCACCACATTACATTGTTATTATGACGTCAATTATCGGATAAAAAAACACTGGTTTGATCTGCTCTATTTGAGAATGCCAAAATGATATAATCAATAATAATTCTAAAATTAAGTTAAAATAAGAAAGAAATAAAAATAAAATTCAGTAATTAATGAAGTTAAAATTGAAACACTTGTAAAAAAAATATCAATTGAAGAATTAAAAAACGTTGAATAGCCATTCCAATCATCTCAATTTTTATAGCAATAATTGCTTTTAATGTATTACATATTTAGTACATAATAATAAATATTAATCTAGACGGATTAAAATGTATAATACTAGACGTGAATTCCTCACGTCATACATTATTTGCGGGCATAAGTTATTTCATGTTCATAACTTATCTACAGGTGCCAAACAAACATATAATTAAAACAATATTTTATGAAGCATGCTTATAACCTGAAATTTCACTTATCTTCAAATATCTGAACTATCCTCCAATGGCGGAAAAGTCTGAGATTAATGTCAGGAATAACAAATACTCATTCATAAAAAGAAAATTAAAAAATTAACTGTTTATACACAGTTTAAAGAACATTTATCAAATAACATAACTTGCCCAACATTGCGTGAGCAAGAGTTAATTCTTCAGCTTTATACTAATCTCAGAGAGGGGTAATTAACTATGATGGATATTCAGAGTTTATCACGGCTGAAGACACGAGCCGCGAAACTTTCTTATCATTTGATTTATTGTGAAAGTGGACATTCGATTCGACACAAAAACGTCGACCGTTACTAAATTCTTTTTCCTCTCTTTGTTCATAAGAGGTTAAGCGGTAATTTAAACGGAGCTAACTTAAAAGAAGGGCTTATCAGTAAGCCTAAAAAGTAAAAGTGAAAAATAAGCGAAATTATTAGTATATAAAGAAGGTTGGGGTTCTTGGTTCTTTTTTTATACAGATATCGAGCAACCCACGCTTTTTACACAATAATATTTTTTGTTTTGTACGTACAAAACAACATTAGGTAAACCATTACAGTTCCAACATAGGTAGACCTACATAAAGAATTATTTTTCACTAGTTCTATGTGCTACATAATGTAATATAAACAAGTCAAGTTAAAAATGCTTATAAAAAGCATTTAACAAACACTATAACAGAACTACCTTGCTATAATCCGCACGGGTTAAGCGAATGCATGCAAAGCTAATGTGTATGTAGCAGGCAAAAAAAATCGCATTGCGATTTTTGTTGTGGTGGTTGTGTGTGCTGCTTGTGTGCATTGTTGCTGGTGGAGGCGGCTTGGGGTGCGTGTGGTGGCTTGTCTTGCATGTATAAGGTGCGTAAATTTTGCCTGCTTCATACACATTAGCTTTGCATGCATTCGCTTAACCCGTGCGGATTATAGCAAGGTAGTTCTGTTATAGTGCTTGTAATATGGAATTCCGCAAGGTAACGCCTGCTTCTATAAAGCATTTAACAAAAGTCCCTATTGATAACCGTTGAAGAGTTCCTCGTCTGGAGCCAATCCTGATAACAGCATCATGCTTATCATAAACATGCATTGTCATCGGGACTAGACCAATATGTAAAATTTTAGCTCAAACGGACCTCGGAAAGAAAGTCAAATTTAACTTGCAAGATTCCACCTTCACATTCATACATTGCTAAAAGCTTTTAAAAACCACGACCGACTAACTAGGCATAATAGACATATGTGCTAGATTAGTCTTCAATACAAAGGTGATAATAAAATTATTTTGCTATAATCCGCGAAGCTTTGCGATTTTATCGTGGAGTCTATCTCCAGATGATGCTTCGCTTGCGGGGCGAAACGATTGTTGATTTTGTGATAGTGAACGTGTGTAGTGCTTGTGTATTGTGGTGGCAGTGGTGGAGGTTTGTGAATGTGTTTTACGAATCCTGCACGTATCGGGTATGAAAAAACGGATAGTCCACTATACATTTAGCACTATGTATATTTTCTATTTACTGTATCGCGGAATATAGCAAAATAATTTTGTTATTACTTTTGTATTATGGATCTCCGCAAAGTAACGCCTAATTCTATAAACTAGTCTTCAATAAGTAAGACGACTAGAGAGTGATAGGGAAGTCTCAAATAAATCACAACCTGAGTACTTCGACGATTTGAAAACTAAACCAAAAACATCGTACAAATAAATAATAGAAGAAGTCTAAACTGAAGAAAAAATCTAAACTGTAATTAAAACATGATTATTTTTAGTACACTGGGTATTTCATGACAGGGACATAAACTTTTCAAAACGTTTATATCCGTCCTAAATTTTTATTGGCCTAAAGAGGTCATAAAGTTCTACTTGTAGATAAGAAGTTATATATCCGACGGGCATTTCGTATTTCGGCGGGTTCCATCCCATACTATCTATCACACGTAATTGCAGTTTCTTTCATAGTTCGGCACGGTAACAATAAAAACCGAAATCTTTTTTTCACCTATTCCATTCTGTTTAAATCATTGCACGATGTTATATGTGAATTTAAAAATAGTTCGATATTCTCAAACTACTTAAGTTTTAAAGCAATTTTGTCCTAAACTGTGACCCGTATTTTTTACCTAAAAGAGTTCCTTAACCTTCCTCTATTTAATAATTGGACAACCGAAATGGTAGACATCTATCAGTTAATATAAAGTTGACGTCAGTTTCATAGGAAAGTTTCCAACTTCTTCTCTGCGAAAGTTTGCCGGTCTTCTGAATTGCAAATAGCTCGACTGTGTCTTACAGGTACCGATTAATAATTTGTAAACTCAGTCAAGCCTTTATAAATTATTTTATAATCATTGTCCAGTATCAAAAATTATGCAATTTAATGTTAGTAAAAAAATAATTGAAACTAAAAAACAGGAAGAAACAACTTGTTCATAATTGCTTGATATTTTAACACTTAATTTAATCCGAATGTATTCGCGTGTACAATTTGCATGTAATAAAAGTAGTAAACCATAACACCATAAAAAAGTAGTAAAGTAGCGGCTCGTTACAATTCCACTGCTGGGCATAAAACCTCCTCTCTTCGTTTCTGAAGAGAAGGATAGGAGCTAAGACCTACCACGCTGCTCCAATGCGGATTGGTAGGTTACACATATCTTTAGAATTCTCTAGAGATATGCAGGTTTCCTCACGATGTTTTCCTTCACCGAAAAGCGTGCGATAAATTGCAATTATCAATTAGACACATGAGTTTTAATTAAAAAAAACTCATTGGTGCCTGCCCGGGGTTTGAACCCGTGACCACCCCGAAAGATTCGAACGGTCTCACCGCTGGGCTATCATAGCTTGGAAACACCATGCCAGTAATTATTTATACAAACCTTAAAAAATACAATGGAAGATATTAGTCAATAGCTATAAAATATGCCAAAAATCAAAAGATTTACGCCATGTATCTTTATCAGTCGGATTACCGGTGATGCGGAGAGTCAAGCGAATGTGAGTAACGGGCGCACTCAGGCTTTTACAAATAGCTTGGGCGGTCCAATGACCGGAATTAAAATTGATGTCAATTCAGAATATATCAGCACACCTACTTATAACAATATTATATAAATTTTATTTTAAAAACTGCGCTGTTTTAACAAAGATTACCTACTCTAATATTATACATTCCACACTATAAATATTTTTATACTGTAATTATAAATTCGATCGCCAAAAATAATTATAATGACAAATATTGAATGCTGTGCATGCCTTTAAGTGTCGTGTTCACCCAGAACGAAAATTTATGCACTAAATATGTAACTATATAATTGTAACTGTATCATGACGGTGGTGTGTCTTATATATAAATAAATAAATAAATAAACGTCATTAATTCATTTCAAAATTCTCCATTCTACGTATGAAAAACAACAAAACAAACAGCCGTTCGAATTTGTAATATAAATATATCGAACCAACGAACTTCCATCAACAATCATAATATTAATAGCCTGCTTGACAATGATCAGTTAGTAGGCCATTAAGAAACTGGAGGATAGTATAAAGCACAAATATTGGAACAAAAGTAGACTCGAATAGAATCGAAGGTCCGCAAAACGCAGTATCAACAATGATGATAGGTAATATAAACGTCAGCAGAGAAATCTACAATAGCGGATTCTTTAAAGTAAACTAACGGCATGTTACTATGTCCACTGCTTGGCTAAGGCCTGCTCTCTCCGTTTTTGGAGAGAAAGATTGGAGATAAGACCTACCACGCTTCTCCAATGCGGATTGATAGGTTACACATATCCCGGAGGAAATCTGCATATCTAGAGATATGCAGATTTCCTCACGATATTTTCCATCACCGAAAAGCGTGTAATAAATTGCAATTATCAATTAGACACATAAGTTTTAATTAAAAAACTCATTAGTGCCTGCCCGGAGTTTAAACCCATGATCGTCTCTAGAGAGTCGCACGGTGGCAGGCTATCACAGCTTATGGGCTATGGAATCTTTACAACTCCCTAAATTATTTATTTCGTCGCATGGAAAAAATTAGCAGCCTCTTCTTCCCTTCTTTGGAAGGTTTTGGAGCTTAGACCTAGTACACTTGTGCAATGTGAATTGGTAAACCGTTACACATATGACATATCTTAGGAATTCTCGAAAGGTCTCTTAAGAAGTTGTGATAGGTTCCCACTACTCAAGTTAAACAGGAAGCATATTGGAATGGTTCTTATTTTAAATATTACTATCTGTGCCACAGGCTTCGCCCGCGTGGAAAACTTTAAACTTAAAACATAATTAATTAATTTAAAATTAAAAAATAAAAGTAGTTATTATGAGTGAACCACAACAGATAGAGACATGCTAGTGCGGACTTTTTTGTAGTTTTTTAGTAGTTTTATAGATCTACAATTCCCTAGTACATCACTTTAGCGTATCTCTGCTGGTTTATGCAGCGCATGCGACTAAAGCTCTCAGCAAGCAAGTTTTTTAACAACTGCGCGATCTCTTCAAAACAATTTGCATAATACCGATATTTACTATTTACCTAAACTATTCGGAAGTACTGCACTATTCTTTAGTGAAACCCGTATAAAATTCCGTTCAGTAGATTTTGAGAAAATCGATTACATAAAGACAGACAGCTTTTAGGAACTTCGTTTTATAATAGGTATAGATGTGTCCCGACAAAGTTGCGAAAATATTAATTAAAACAGAACTCATAACATTAATGTGCACGATTTAATATCGCTCTAAATTACTGTTATGGAAATAGCTTCGATAAAATAAGAACCTACGCTCTCATTTCATTGATATTTTCGTAGGTAAAGCGAACTTTTTGAATGCTCTGCTCGGAATATTAATCACGTCGAAATTAATTTGTACGACCAAACGTTGTAGGAATTTATACTTTTAAAATTCCATCTCCGTTTAATCTGACAAAGTTATTATTATTGATTTACTTTTTCTACTAAAATCTTAATTTAAAAATATATATTGCTTGTACCGATGTATTGTACTTTTTATTTTAGTATATTGTAGACGACCTGTATTAATTCTTCTTTCTAAAAATATACCTATAAGTTATATACAATACTTCCCGCCGCGATAACGCCGCATAAAGATCATGAATAAGAACCCCGTATTGGCTTGAAACTAGTCGGGCTCATCCGATAAAATAAGACGTGAGTATAGCCGGTCTCTCAACATCAATAATGTATAAGTGTTTTATGTTGTTGTTGTAATTTTCATTCTTTAGTATACTAACGGATAATATAAATCGTCTAATTGGCGTCGTTGAATGGAAAGCGATTTCTGGTCACGTATGAAATACGATTACTAGATAATTTCTAATTGTATTACTATAAAGATATTCAATTATGTGGTAGTAAACATGTATTTAAACTGTATTTTAAATATGCTGTTTGTGTTTTGATACTTACTTCTTTCAATTACGTTTTATCGCCAGTGATATAAATTTATATATTTTACGTTATCAAATATAACACTTGGAATCATTATATATAGACAACTAGTCCTGTTCTAAGTACCACGACCGCGCGAAATTACTTTGAGCACGCTGTTCACCCAAAACAATTTGCTTGTTTTAATATTCAATTTGCAATTTGCAATTTTTAATTATTTCTTAATATAAAAGTGTAGTGTAATGGGAGCCTTATATTTTATTATGCATTACTTACGTGTAAACTAGTATAAGATTCAGTATTTAACCTATTATAAGAGAGTATTAAAGAAGACTTCAAAGCATACGATTGTTTGCTTTCATAACCTACTCCGCACCTTACAAAAGCAAAATAAAGTAAAAATAAAGTTTTAAATAATAAATAACAAACCGTTGTCCTCTCGAATCTGGATTTAAACTCAAAGTTAGGTTAGGGACTTAGGGTGTAAAATTTCACAACGAGCGATGTAAAATGTAATGAAAATATATGTAATGCTATATGTAGAGTGTCCCAAATGAAGAAATATGATTCTTATACCCCAGATATATGTATGATATGAACGCATAGTGCACTCTACATTTAGCATTAATATATTTGCTTTTATTAACGATTAAACCAAAATAATATTTTCATTACTTTTTGTATTATGGACCTCCACAAAGTAAAGCCTAATTCTATGAATTTAAAAAGCGTAAAAGTGTACTAACCAAGTTAAGTAACATATTCCCGATAAACGATATCCCGATACCCAAAGAACACACAGAGCAAATTGATTAACTAAAATTTGTGCAACTTGAAAATGGGGCGGGGAAAAAACTGTTGTCATCGATTCGATTCCAGTAGCATAAGCATTATTTATAATTAGATTTATTTTTATTTAAAGCCACCATATTCTATATTAACTTTTATACGAAGTATTAAAAAAAGATACGTTGAACTAGGGAATGAAGAACCTTTCATAATAGGAAAAAACTCGTGTACCCCAAATGTGAAATAGAGCAGATAGATGAATGGAACAAGTGTGCTATATTGCTCCGCGAATTAATGAGCAGCTGCAGAAAAATACAAACAAAGCCTAATTAAATTTCATCGGATTTTAGCCCATTGTACAATGATACTAGAAGAAAATCTGCCCGTTCTTTTAAGTATGGTGACATGGTATTAAAAAAGGTCCATAGTAAGAATATCAATGAGATCATATCACTGCGATCTCTACTTTAGGAAATTATTCTTCTTGGAAAATAGGTAAGACGATCAAATGAGGTGCTAATAATGGCTTAACTGCGTGAAACTTGAAACCTGGTTTCACAAAAGAAAACATCGCTGTTGATGTTTTCTTCTGTAAAACGACGCTCAATGAAATTGTGTTAATCTTTCGGCAAATAATTTTTACTGTGTATTAGTCTGTTTTGATATTATTATATTCACCTGTCGTGGAGACATGCAGACAGACTGACACTTATAAACCTTCAATCGTAAAAATATTAATTCCCTTTATAATTTTTTTATTTTTAAAGAAAATAAATTATAACGCTGCCGAGAAAAGGCCCAAGGACAAAATTTCAAATACACAATATTCTTTACTAATATCGGCTTTTAATAGAACCTATATAATTGTCAATTATAAAGAAGCTACCATTGGTTCTGAAGGGTAATTTTACCCGAAAGAATTTTGGAGTTCACAAAACTTTTTTAGCACTTAAATAATCTTCAACAATTCACAATTCAAAGTGCTTGTAAAGGCTGGACGGCAAAGTACCCTAATTATAAGGAAACTCGTCCGTGAACCTAGGTCGCCGGTTGGGGGTTAAGTGGACTGTATGAGGGAGTGAAGGTTTTATCCTATTTTCTATTCTTCTGGGCAATGCGCAATTATCACCGATAAGTAGTAACAATTTAGCACCACCCACCCTTCGTTGCCGTTCTACTGCCGCCACGCACTGGAAGGTTCGAAGTCCTTGACATGCGCCGGCGGCCGGCCGTTTCTTGTGACGCCAAGAGAATTGTTTACTCGAACGAACAGTAACACTATTACGAGTCCGAAACTCGACACGACACTTTTAAGTTGGACACAACACTTGATATTGCAAGTTCCAGACGAATTGTCAATATTTTACAACAAAATTAATACGAATAATGTAAGGCGATCAAGCGGCCATTAGCGAACGATGGCGCGCAAGTAGACACTCGCACGGCGACAGACGTCGATCGACGAGTAGTGTTTCCATTGCTACCTACATATCGATGAATAAAAAATGACAACTGCCCAGAGAGAAAAAGATAACTCGAAATAATTAAAAATTATCAAATATTTACGAACAAAGGCAAATCGAAAATAAATTTTACTATAAAAACGTACATAAAAGTCCACAAACGAAAGCTTTGTAGGCCCGTAGCTTTTGTATATTTTTTTTATATTTGCACCTGGTTTGTCTATACCTGATACCCCTATTTTTATTTAAAAGATGTATATATTTTGTGGCTCAAATACCGTACCACATGATATTACGTACGTACACACGTATAAAGTACAAGATTTTAGGAAAAGCCTTTGTGAATAATATAAAATGCTTACTCTCCACAACTAGTCGCTCTATTGTGTCTAGCCCTGTACATAATGTTCTATGTGCGTCTAGTGAGAGTTTGTATTGTTGAATGTTTTATTACATTGTTCCCGTGCTTTGTTGGGGCTACTAATCCTAATCATCCAGATTAGGTATGTATTACTTATGTATTGTTGGATTTAAAAAATAACATTATCTTTCCTTATCTTATTCCTATCTTATCCTTTTTTGATTTTGAAAATTATTGAACAAGGATCCTCATAGCCCTAAATTTAATCAGATACACTGCTATATACCATTAACACGTGTTATATACATAGAGTTATTATACTAGAGTATCCCTACTCTAGGCAGAATAAAATTCCATATTAGAATAAAAAGAAAGCAAATGAGGGTGTACTACCTGTCTCTCTTTTTTATGTGTGATTAGACAAAGATGAAATATACAAGATAAAAAAAAAGATAAAAATTTTAATTTTAATCTTCAACAATTTTAATCTTCCCTCTTTTTATTTATTTTGTCACTTTTACTTACAGGCTTCACTATGCCTGCCCTACTCAAGTATTAACAAGTTCATGGTTATATATGCATGTTACGTCAAATTCTTTTGGTCCGTCTTATACCTTCTTATTTAACTTGCCGTGTATATATGTAAAGGTGGAATCTTGCAAGTTAAATTTGTCCCACTTCCCGGGGTCCGATTGAGGTGAAATTTTACGTACTCGTTAAGTCCCAATGACAATGCGTGTTTTTGATAACCTGATAGTGCTGCCAAGATTGACTCCCGATGAGGGAACTCCTTAACGATTAACTTCAATTAAATTCTTTTTATTTCAATAAACGACAGAAATTATTTATATTTAATTATGACACGGACAATATATCAACAATTTTACAATATCAACTTTAATAACTTATCTTAATTAGATTGCGTGTATATTATTTCAAATATACAATATATCTGTACTGATATGATACAATATATCTATATTGAAATTGTGGAAGCGTTTTGTGTAGTTTTATATTAGAACGAAGTATTTTATTTTAGAGGAATATACGTGGTATCTTATAAAGCACAAATAGAAGCTTACATTTACCAAGACAGTGGGTTACACTTGGTTGTGATGGTTTAATTCTTTTCTCAAGGAAAAAAAAGTCTTTTACTCGGTAGTTGGATATCAATACTATAATAATATAAACTGAAATAAATAAATAAATAAATGCATTAATTTACTTTTAACAAAAGTATTAAAAACACCTAGCATTAAAAACTTTCAAAAGATACTTTTCTTCCGTAAATATTTTAAAACAACAAATTTCACTTAGCGAAAGATCTTTTTATTAGAGCTTGAAAAATAAATAACCAAATGTATGTAAGCGCTTCCAAATGAAAAAGGCCCCGAGCGAAACGTTCCGTGATGTTCAATTTGCAAAATTACATTTCTTTGCAAGTTCCTCCATTTTAGCGTCAGATAAAACGTGTAGACGGTGCCTGTGATAAAGACAGATTAGAAATATCTTGAATATGACATGTAATTTTGCAGAAACTTGGGTGTTATAATAAAATACGTAAAATCGTTTGATAAAGTGTGTATTGGCAGCTAGCTTTGACATCTAATCAGTAATGGCCAAAAGGAAGTGCGCGTCATCCTTGTATTGGTTTCGTGGGTTCAAATTTAAACCAAAAAAGTAACTACTAACCATCCATACTAAAAAGTATATTTATGAAATAACAACGATAACAACATCAACTAATAACAATAATGAATAATAACGATATCTATACTTATTATAAAACAAAGTTCCAAAAAGTTGTCTTTCTGTATGTGATCGATTTTCTCAAAATTTACTGAACGGATTTTTGTACGGTTTTCACCAAAAGATAGTGCAATACTTCCGGATGGTTTAGATAAATAGTACATATCGGTATTATGTAAATTGTGTTGAAGAGATCGTGCAGTTGGTAAAAAACTTGCTTGCTGGGAGCTTTAGTCGCGTGCGCTGCGTAAACCAACAGAGATACGCTAAAGTAATGTACTAGGGAACTGTAGATCATTAAAACTACTACAAAAAAGTCCGGGATAGCATGTCTCTATCTCTTATGATTAACTCACAATAACTACTTTTATGTTTAAATATCAAAATTTGAATTCTAGAAAAAAATTGTGACTCAAAGATTTCCACGCGGGCGAATCCGCTGGCACAGCTAGTGTATTATTAATACGAAAATCTATCTATCTGTTATATCATTACGGCTAATCTAGTAAACCAATATAGATGAAATTTGGGATAATTATGTTTGTAGACCGCATTATCATATGCGATAAAAAATTATTGTTTTTCTTTGTATACGTTTACATAGTAACATTTGCTTCCTTGATGTTAACAATTTAACATTCGCTTTACGGAGAGATCTATTTTGATTCTAATTTATAGAATTAGGCGTTACTTTGCGGAGATCCATAATAAAAAAGTAATAATAAAATTATTTTGCTATAATCTGCGATAAAGCTCTATCTTGCTTTTTCCACACAATTCAACATTTTGGGACCCCAACGCCATCGTTGCTAGAACTGATATCGTTTTCAACTAAGTTCACATCCATTTATCGCTGCAACCTCTCTAAGTGGGCACTGAATGCTCCATTATTATGAAATGCTATCTCGACCATGAGGTACACAGACTCCCTTAGCCTTAGTTTGTCGATTTGGGATGGACAGAGAAAAATTATTTCCTTTCCAATCTTTTCTCTTAATGTGGGTGGACACAGCTTCCTTTACCCAAGATAGATACCCTTTATTTTTGAACACATCACAAAGGTAGCAATTTCTCCTCTAGTACGTCAGTTTTAGATATAATCAGACTGTAACTACATAACTATATATAAACATATTTAAATTAATAAGCATATGTAATATTTATTCCAATAAAAAATATTTGCTAATTAGCTACCTCTGAAGGTAAAAGTAAAACAGTAAAGTAGCAGCTTATTACAATCCCACTGCTGGGCATAGGCCTCCTCTCTCCGTTTCTGGAGAGAAGGGTTGGAGCTAAGACCTACCACGCTGCTCCAATGCGGATTGGTAGGTTACACATATCTTCAGAATTTTCTAGAGATATGCTGGTTTCCTCACGATGTTTTCCTTCACCGAAAAGCGTGTGATAAATTGCAATTATCAATTAGGCACATAAGTTTTAATAGAAAAACTCATTGGTGTCTTAACTTGTGACCCCCTCGAAAGAGTCGCACGGTCTCACTGCTGGGCTATCACAGCTCTGAAGGTACTACGTTTAATTTCGTAATATTTATGTAATTAAGCATGAAACTGGGAATATTAAAACCTAGTCCTATCGCATTTCTCTTTGTCCCATTACCGTTGAACTATGGAAATCTAAATTATGTTACACTGGAATATTTTTGCATTTCAAATTTACTTAATTTACATTTCAAATCTACCTTGTCATTGGTGGGAAAGACTCGCCAGTCTTGAATGTACTATAGAAATTTTTTACTCTGCTTTTTTGGCTTTCTACATTTACTTCAGATTGACTATGTTACTGCAATATTTTTGACCTAAATCAGAATGTGTATCAGATACACTATCTCAACTTAGATAAATTATTAAATGACGTGAGATAAGGGTTAAGCATCTTAGCAAGATTAATTGCAGACTGTAGTAGTTTAATGGCAAAGGATTTGTGTAAATTATATTGACTCCTGAGTTGCTGTTATGGACTTAATGTGTGCGTGTGATCCTAACCTACAGTTTGCGGTTTCAAATCCCAAGATCACATGTATTGATTGCTAAATTTATATTTTCAAGTTGTCACGCATTTTATTGCAAAATAGAATATTGTAATGCTACTTTTATATAACTGGAGAATACTAGAAACAATTTCTAGTATTCTCTGTTTGCCAGTGCCAGCATTATAGAAGTACGCTATAATTTTAAAAAAGAAGCATTCGGCCAACAATATATACTATATTAAACTGTTACTTACCTTTTTTTAGTATAAAAAAAGTAAAGTAGCAGCTTATTACAATCCCACTGCTGGGCTAAGGCCTCCTCTCTCCGTTTATGGAGAAAAGGATTGAAGCTAAGACCCACCACGCTGCTCCATGCGGATTGGTGGGTTACACATATCCCTAGAATTCTCTAGAGATATGCAGGTTTCGTCACGATGTTTTCCTTCACCGTAAAGCATGTGATAAATTACAAATATCAATTAGACACATAAGTTTTAATAGAAAAACTCATTGGTGCCTGCCCGGGGTTTCAACCCATGTCGTATCTAGAGAGTCGCAAGGTCTCAACGCTAGGCTATCACAGCTTAGTATATTTTTAAAGAAATATATACTTCAAAAGTAATAATAAAATTATTTTGCTATAATCCGCGATACAGTAAATAGAAAATATATATAGTGTTTAATGTATAGTGGATTATCAGTATTTTCATACCCGATACGTGCAGGATTCGTAAAAGCACATGCACAAACCTCCACCACTTCCACCAAAATACACAAGCACTACACAGTTTCACTATCACAAACTCAACAATCGTTTCGCCCCGCAACCGAGGCATCATCAGGAGATAGACTCCACGACAAAATCGCAAAGCGAAGCGTTATGCAAACAAGCATTGTTATATAGTAATCGGTTCATCCCCACCTTTACCTCTGAACACGTGCAACAAGCTTGAACTTGAAACATTTATCTGCTCGTTAATGAGGGTGCCATTGTTATGCTTAATGATTTCTAATTGTTCCAAAATATTCAATTTTAAGCTTTTTTCGCAGGTGTGCAGTATTTCGAAACAATGGTCATTAGGAACTTTATGACCGCTTTCTAACAAATGTTTCGCGAAATGTGAATTTTGTGGCTTATTATTCCTGAAAGCGACCATATGTTCTTTAAAACGGGTTTCAAAATTACGACCAGTCTGACCCACATATGTATCATTGCATTCAGGACATTTTATTTTGTAAATACCACTCTTTTTCGGGCTTTCTAATTTGTCTTTATTATTGCATAATATCTTTTTTAAGCAGTTATTACTTTTAAAACTGCTAAAAAAAGATATTATGCAATAATAAAGACAAATTAGAAAGCCCGAAAAAGAGTGGTATTTACAAAATAAAATGTCCTGAATGCAATGATACATATGTGGGTCAGACTGGTCGTAATTTTGAAACCCGTTTTAAAGAACATATGGTCGCTTTCAGGAATAATAAGCCACAAAATTCACATTTCGCGAAACATTTGTTAGAAAGCGGTCATAAAGTTCCTAATGACCATTGTTTCGAAATACTGCACACCTGCGAAAAAAGCTTAAAATTGAATATTTTGGAACAATTAGAAATCATTAAGCATAACAATGGCACCCTCATTAACGAGCAGATAAATGTTTCAAGTTCAAGCTTGTTGCACGTGTTCAGAGGTAAAGGTGGGGATGAACCGATTACTATATAACAATGCTTGTTTGCATAACGCTTCGCTTTGCGATTTTGTCGTGGAGTCTATCTCCTGATGATGCCTCGGTTGCGGGGCGAAACGATTGTTGAGTTTGTGATAGTGAAACTGTGTAGTGCTTGTGTATTTTGGTGGAAGTGGTGGAGGTTTGTGCATGTGCTTTTACGAATCCTGCACGTATCGGGTATGAAAATACTGATAATCCACTATACATTAAACACTATATATATTTTCTATTTACTGTATCGCGGATTATAGCAAAATAATTTTATTATTACTTTTGTATTATGGATCTCCGCAAAGTAACGCCTAATTCTATAAATTATTTATATACTTCAAATCAAATCAAATCAAAATAATCTTTATTCAAGCAATTCTCTTTCGAGCACTTTTGAATCGTCCAGGATCAATATGATTAATGAAGCTAGAACTGGTTTGGAATGTTCCTCTTACCGAGAAGAACCAGCAAGAAACTCGGCGGTCAATCCCTTAAACATTTTCAATTTTATATTATTAAACCACAGTCTTGTATGAAGCAGAAAAAATTTTCAAATCCAGGCATTTTTATCATCCAAATAATCTTCAATTTTACGTACAAGCATATCTCTTACACTTGATTTAAACCTATCTGTTGACTGGTCTAGTATGGAATGCGGAATTTTATTGTAATAATACATAAACACCTACCTAAAGCATAACAATAGCACCCTCTTTAATGAGCAGATAAATGTTTCTAGTTCAAGCTTGTTGCACGTGTTCAGAGGTAAAATAAATGGTGGGGATGAACCAATTACTATATAACAATGCTTGTTTGGATAATGCTTCGCTTTGCGATTTTGTCGTGGAGTCTATCTCCTGATGATGCTTCGGTTGCGGGGCGAAACGATTGTAGAGTTTGTGATAGTGAACGTGTGTAGTGCTTGTGTATTGTGGTAGCAGTGGTGGAGATTTGTGCATGTGTTTTTACGAATCATGCATGTATCGTGTATAAAAAAACGGATAGTCCACTATACATTTAACACTATATATATTTTCTATTTTACTGTATCGCGGATTATATCAAAATAATTTTATTATTACTTTTATACATAAACACCTATTACTGATATCAGCAATGCACCACCACTGAACTGAAAACGGTATTACGTTAATATGTAGCGGCATAAAACACGAAAAATATTCAGAAAGGCGAGAAACATCGTTACGAGTTCGCTCGTAAGCCTCGTTAGTGAATTTGGTTACTGACGGCCGGTCAAAGTTTTAGCTTGGCTGATGAAAACCGTTTTAACCTATTTTCATTCATCAAAGTTTGATTCTTCCCCTGTGACGTGTTAACAAAATTTGGCTGGTTTACAAACGATCGAGTTTAATGAAGTTGTAAATGGGTTTTTTTTGTTCGTTATTCATCGTTATCTTTGAACTAAATATTCCTTATACATCATTCTCGTGCCCTTATCCAACTTTAAACGAGGTCGGCACAAGATATTTTAAACACGTTGTTACATGTTTTGGCTAGTTATTTTACGACCGGCAGCCTGCCTAACGGCTAACTTACCTTACTCGCCTTTTACGAGTCCTCGGTGAGAAATGAGGTTTTCTATCTTTAAGTGGCACTCTGCATGGGATTCTGTGTAACATTGTCGAGAAACGTCCAACTTGGTCCCAAACTCGACTTAGGTTAGGGGTGACGGCTTCCGCTATTGGATAGGTCTACCGCCGCCCCGCCTGTATTAAGAGAATAGGGTTATAAAATCACTGATATGATTTATATCTAGTGTAACAAGTATACATAATAATATATATCGGCGCAAACGTGGTGTTGCATCCCCACTATTGATGCAGTCGCGTTGTCAACCCCACCTTGTCTTAGATTATAAATAACGGAGCATTGTCGTTGGAGGGGTTATACGTTTGTGAATACTTGTAGTGTAAAGTCGGTTTGATGTAGTGAAGTGACTGTTTACCATTGTATAAATAGATTAACTAATTATATAATAAAATGCATAATGAAAATAATGTGGATTATGACTGCCCTGGATCTCCGATTCTTACATATATGCTACCAGTAATAACATAAATACACTACAGAAATAAGGAGGGTCTATTCTACTCAGCCGGATACCACATGGTGGGTCAACTTCCCTTAGTCGCCTTTTACAACACCTTGGCAAGAAATGTGGATGGTCTATTCTATTCAGCCGAATACCACACGGCAGAAAATATTTCTTAACCACGCAACAATAACAGTGCATTTACAAAAAAAAGAGTAATTTTGTTCCCTGTGCTAGTTAGAACTGCATCGTCGACTTAAAATAGTAAGGTATATCCTCTGCTACTACTAGTATTATTGCTAGGTCAATTAGATTTAGGTTGAACAGTTTAGAGAGTAAATGAAATAAAGAATAAAAATAAATAAAAGGTATATTATAAAGAGTACCTATAATCTATGGATGCACATATATTTTTAGCTTGAGGATCGTGTAGCCTAATATAGTTTGAACATAATATGTAAGGGATCTGCGGAAAAAGTACAAAGCCGATTTGATTTAAGAGATTCGTAGCCACCATAATATAACTTCAAAAGGAACCTGGCTAAGATTATTCATTGAAACATCATAAATCATATAATAGTTGAATAATTAAATATCCAGTTAATAGCTATGATATGCGAAATATTTAACTATAATGAACAATTATCTTAACCATTAAGGAATAACAATAATATGAGCAGTACTCTGTTTGTATCATCGTAGTCATGAATATATTTTGTTGACGTGGTTATTATTATCCTGGTTAAACTTAATGAGCGATACAGGTTGCTTCAACTTATAATAATGGGCAAAATTGATGAGAAGAGGCGCGCTGGACGTCGGAAAAAAACGTCGTTGCGAAACATAAGAGAGTGGACCGGAATTGCTTCCGTTGAAGAATTGTTTCATCTTACGTAGGACAGAGTGGCTTACAATCTGCTAACGGCCAACCTTCAGTAGTGAACTGGCACGAGAAGGAGAAGAAACTTAATGTACAAATGCTATGCTATACTAAGTTCAGAGATTTTTGTGAATGAAAGATATAATCAAAATAAGAGAGACCATTATGGCAACTGGAGCAATTACGCGTGATGGATTATAGAACTCGTTTGCTCTTAACGACCCGTCGTTTAATAACGTCTCGCCAATGTGACGGATACTGTTCAATTTTTCATTAGTTGACTTATAAAATTTTAAGAAGTTATGAGACGTTGCGAGCTGTGATGACCGATTGGGGCGGCACCTGAGCCTTACAAAAGATTCTTTAAAACAGGCAGAGACCAATAAGTTCTTTCGTATTAAAACTATACTCAATTGATATTTATAAACTACGCTCTACTTTGAAAGTAGAGCGTCGTATATAAATATCGTATATGAATATCAATTAAGTATAGAAGAGCATTGTAAGGATTCACATATATCCTCACATATATACACTCTCAACAATCGTTTCGCCCCGCAACCGTAACAAAGCATGCCTTGGCAAATGGCTTTGCGATTTTGTCGTGGAGTCTATCTCCTGATGATGTTTCGGTTACGGGGCGAAACGATTGTTGAGTTTGTTATAGTGAACGTGTGTAGTGCTTGTGTATTGTGGTGGAAGTGGTGGAGGTTTGTGCATGTGTTTTTACGAATCCTGCACGTATTTGGTATGAAAATATGGATAGTCCACTATACATTTAACACTATATATTTCTTCTATTTACTGTATCGCGGATTATAGCAAAATAATTTTATTATTACTTTTGCATTAAATAATTATATTATTACTTTTGTTTTTTTACACATAAAAAGGTTAACCGACTCAATTATTAAACGAGAGTCCTAAGTTCAGGGACCCCGGGTCGCTATAATCCCAGGATCTGCTCGTTTCACCATCAATCTTTATCAGTGAGATTACTTATTTCGCGCAAATGGTCAACTGAATCCGATTAACGCATGCGCTCATTTTGTTATGTTATATTATGACGCTACTGATGAGAGGTTATAAACTCTTTCTACACAATTTTGTTGTTTCTCTTATCTTTTTTTCAAGCATACTATGCACCTGCAAAAAGCTGAGTCTCTTAATTTTACCTGCCATAGACAAACGCAAACTGCAACGACGAATGTCATTACTATAAATACTTTTGTAAACAGTATTATTTCTTACTAGAAGCAATTTGCACTGTCGTGAACAATATACTTCTTTCTCCTACCCTTATCCCACTCTAAGTGGGGTCGGTACAACACGTTTGACTCTTCCATTCTCTTCTATCATTCGTCAACTCTGGCGCTACTCCTTTTATATGCATGTCATACTTCACACATTCCAACCATCTCTTTTTAGGCCTCCCTCTAGTCACATATCCATCCACATTTATATTCAACACCCGCTTAGTCACATGATCTTCATCCCTCCTCATTACATGTCCATACCATCCCAATCTTGCAACTCTCATCTTTTCTATAATGGGCGCAACTTTCATACTTCCCCTTATATACTCATTTCTTGTGTGAACAATATTGATATTATAAAAATCAAAATCAGCTAAACTCGGACATAAATAACGGGTCTATTTCAATCATTTCGAGTGTCACACTTATTACCTCTTTCTTTCATGAAACTAGAGTTCCTGTCACTACTCCCTTTACATCCTAATTGGAGGTTTTAAATTTTTAATGCGGCTTTAATCTGTAGCTATTAAATAAGTCTTTAAATGCTTCAAATCAGGTCTGCGTGACAGTTGAACATTAATTCTTTGAGTTTACGCTAATCTGTTAAAACGGGGTAATTAAGTATCGCAGATATGCGCGGTTTATCACGGCTGGTAGAAATAGCTTTTACAACAGTCTTATCTAACTTACAAGAAAACGATGAACTATTTAAAAAATGAATATATCCTCATTTTAATTTAAGGACTGTTTTTTTTATAATAAAAACGAACTGATCGGCAAAACATTGTTTTGCCACATAAATTATTTTCAGGGAATTTCTAGCGTACCCCTCGTACGCTAGAAATTCCGTTATAAAAAAAAATTGACCAAAAAATGGAAAAAAATATGTTAGCGGTGAATAACCCTTAAAATAATACTTACGATTCTCAGACATCCAGCATATGCATGTAAAATTTCATAAACATCGGTCAAGCCCTTTCGTTACCATACTCCTCGTATGGAAACTAACATTGTGACACAAAAATTTTATAAATAAAAATATATAATTTTATATATAATCTTCCTCTCTATATTGATCACTACAAATTATTTTGAAAAATCATTAAGTTTTTCGGTGTTTAACATAATTTCAATCATGCAGAATTAGTACACTCCCCGACAAAATCGAGTCTCCCAATCATGCTTCTGTTACGGAGCGAAACGATTGAGATTGTGGTAATGAAAGTGTGCAGTTCCAGTGTGGTGTGGTGGTGGTTTACGAATCCTGCATACATAAGGTATGAACACAGATAGTACACTTTTCTCTTTCTTTCTTTTTACTTTTAGCATTACATTAATACACTGTTATTTTTAATTGAAGCTGTGATTGCCCAGCGGTGTGACCGCGACTCGCTTTAGAGGGTCACGGATTCAAACCCCAAACAGGGACAAATGAGTTTTTCTGGTAAATCTTGTGTTTCTTATTGATAAATGCAATCTATCGGTGAAGGGAGACATCGCGTGGAAATCTGAATATCTAAAGGCAATAATGGTGATATGTGTAACCTACCAATCTGCACTGGAGCGGCACACTCGTAGTTATCTTCGCTCTTAACCTAAAACGGAGATAGGAGGCCTACTCCCAGCATTGGCATGTGAATTGTGACTATTCGTTTTCACTACTTTTTGTTTTAGTCTAAATTAAAAGGAATACCACACTTAATATCATTTCAGATTTTGATACATTCGATGTGTGTAACTACGTGAGCAAATACACTTAAGTTGAAGGTAAAAGTAGTAATATCCGGACAAACGGTCTACACACCTGATGCCGCTCAGCCCATTGATCAACGATTTATCACATTTAATATTTCCAATATTAAATGTTATGTTATATACTTTGTTGGTTATTCTATTGTCCCTCTCTTATTATTTATGTCCCTCTTTTATTATTCAAAAGGAAGATGTTTTCCTAAGACAACAATTTTAATTACAACATTTTCAAATAACTATCAAAACGAGGTCGATACAAAATCATATTATTGTAATAAAACTCCTTTTACTTCACACTATTTATTGAAATACTTATTGACAATCTCTCTTATCAACTAGTCCGACACGAAACGCATCCACCATCTTACTTCTTTATCTTCTTTTTCCATCCTATTCGAAAGTAATACCAACATATCGAACTTTATTTTGAAACAACAATTTATAATAATAAACAATATCATGTTTACCAACATTTAAGACCTAACACTATACTATTGAGGAATACTTGAGTAATGCATGGCTTTAGATTTTCTTCAACCTTGATGGCAATGATAAAATGTTAGTTACATTTTATCATTACACTACAATCATTATATTTTGAAAAAAGCAACTGCCGTGTTTCTTACTGGCCATTCTCGGCACGCTTTCCGTACCAGCAGTGGAGTTGACGATTCAAAAGCACTTGTTTATAAGTTTACTTGAATAAAGAAATATTTTTAATCTGAATTGAATTGAATGCAATTTCATGATCATCCTTACTAACATTGTTCAAGCCCAAGTAAGTTTATTTTTTTATCTTGTCCTTGTGATTTGTTTTAGATAAGGCGTTAATTTTGTTTAAAAATTAATAAATAAATAAATAAATAAATAAATAAATATATATATATATATATATATATATATATATATATATATGGGACACACTCACGGTCTTTCATCGCCAAAGTAAGTAACTTTATACTTGTGTCACGGGTGACGGACAACTGGTAAATATACTACATATATAATTTTAAATACATACTTGAATACAAATACACACCCAGGCTCGAAGAACCAACAAATTGTTTAAAGAAAATGTTGGCGGGAATCGAACCCGCGACCTGCGGAGCTAAAGGCAGGAACACTACCCACTGCGCCGATGGGCCCGTCGTTTAGTGGAATTTTATTTGATTAATAAAATAATAATTAATAAATTTTATCCTTAAAAACATATTTGAAATCCACTGCGTGTTTTGATTTTTTCCAATTATCCTTTTTTTTTGCTTCTTCTTAGCCTTCAGAATTAGCTTTTAAGATTTCACGTAGAAGAACATATAGAGCGTGTTCGTTGCTTATAAAATTGCATTTTTTTTGACGAACAAAAAGGTCTTTCTCTTTCTATAACTTCCGTCCACTGTAATCAATCGCGTGTAATGGCAACATTTTTTCTAGTTCACAAAAGTATATAACCGAGTGGCAATTTAAAGTTGATAATTTTTCCTCTTTTCCCTTATTGCTAGCGATTTATACAGTCTGAGAATATTGAACATTATGTAGGTACCCCTAGAATTTCATTAACCATTAAGCTCTCTGTATATCAATTTATAGAAGATATATCATCTTTTCAATCAATGACTTCGATGGCGTTCCAATCAGCTAAAATAATATTGAATGGTATAGCTGGATAGATAAATTTTTTTTACCATTGACTATTTGTAAATTAATCTTATGGTTTGCAGACATTTCCATAATTATATTGCAACATAATTCATAATTGGATGAAATTTGGCACGATTAAAACTTAAACACAGGTATTAAAAAATAATATTTCCATTTTTCTTTCGGGAACAACATTGCATTATTGTGGGTACTTAAACACCTAGTTTGCGTGTACGACGGATTTTTACATATACCAGGATGGTATATTTACTTTTAAAATAGAATTTCGTTAAAATAGTGGCAGTGACTCGATTACGTGAGTACGATTCCCGTCAAGGGTCAACATCTAAATACAATGTGTTTATTTTAACATTCTGGGTGTATTTATATATATATAAGTATGTATACATTTACCAGTTGTCTTTCACTCATAATACAAGTACTATCTATTATGTCACTGACTTCTCGGACGTATGACGGTGTGTGTAAATGTCTCATATATTCAATTTCATTTTTGAATCTTTTGAAGAACAATGAATGTTTGATCAAGTACGATTTGAAATTTCAATTAAGCAATCACAATGGAATTGAAATCAAATCCGAAATTTGCCGCCCCAAAAAACTGCCGCCTTAGGCTCAAGCCTCCTGGTAAATCCGCTCCTTATAATATCTTAATATAAGTCAGTCCCAGTTTTTACAAAATCTACTTAAGACTTAAGATTCAGTTTTAAGAAATGAAAGAATTTTTATATCTTCTTCCTAAGTAATAAGTTGTCTACTGTAACAGATTGATGGATCACTCACTTATTATTCAACTTTGCCTCTAATTTAGCCAGTATTCCTATAGTCTATTGTGTTTTATAGCAGACTTCGCCGGTCATTTATCAACGTGTCACTTTGTTATGCGACACGATGACCGGTAAAGGATCCAGTGGGAAAATTCTGCACGTAGTATATTAATAAAACTTCCTTGCATACGTTATTTAGGTTAGACAGTATAATATATAATTTATACAAAGTTCCTGTGCTTACTGTGCTTACGATTTCGAACGCGTGGAAATAAGTTTATTTCTTTTGAAATTTTAAACATATAAGTAGTTATTGTGAGTTAATTATAAGAGACATGGTGTCGCGCACTTTTTTGTAGTATTTTTGTAGATCTACAATTCTTGTACATTACTTTAGTGCATCTCTGTTGGTTTACGCGGCACACTCCCAGCAGGAGAGTTTTTTTTTTACGACCGCGCGATCTCTTCACATTATTTACAAAAAACCATTATTAACTTACCTTAACCCTCCCGGAAGAACTGCATTACCTTTAGTAAAAACCATACAGAAACCCTTTCAGTAGATTTTGAAAAATCTATCACATACAGAGAGACAGCTTTTACGGACTTTGTTTTATGATAAGCATTGATTGCAGCTACGGATCAGAGATGGATGAGATCGTGTGACTCCTTGGAGTTCACGAGTTCAAAACCCGGGCAGACACCAATGAGTTTTTCTGTTAAAACTTATGTGTCTTATCTATAATTGCAACTTATCTCACGCTTTTCGGTTAAGGAAAACATGGTGGAGACCTGCATATCCCTAGAGAGTTTTTAGGAATCACCTAACTTACCAGGACATATTGCCAGCAGCGTAGTCGGTCTTAGCTCCAACCCTTCTTTCCAAAAGTAGAAAGAGGGGGCCCATGCTTAACAGTGGGATGATAACAGGCAGTTACATCATATAAAATTGTCTGTCTTAAACTAAAGTTATCAGATACTATCAGAATATTGAAGAAATTGAAATTGAAGAAAACAATTGTTATTCTCATTCAAATTCAAAATATCTTTTATTCAAATTGACTTTTACATGCACTTTGGTATGATTAAATTGGAATTAATCTACCACTGGTTCGGAAAGGTGAAAAAAACGGCAAAAAACTTAGCGGTCAATTTAATATTCAAAATTAATTAATAAAATTAATAATTAATTCAGAAATTATTATCCCTAACCATCAATTAATCAATATTGTTTATTCTATCTGTAGTTGGTTGCAATTCAAATGGAAGCTTTCTTATCATAGACATGATTTTCAATTATATATTATTAATTATATAAGCTTGGTGTACTTTTGTGATGTTTGAACTCGCCTATAACTACTATTAAATAGATATACGATCACTACATTCAAAAATGATTTGCTACTTCTTTGAGGCGAAATTTAGTCGCAATCGGATTCTAGTTAGCCTGAATTTTTGATAAATATGAGTATGAAATCTATTTATAATGGGCATATCTTGGTATTAGTAGATAATTTTCATAATATTAGGGTCGTTAGGTACACATTAGGTTTATTCTCTGTCTCTATACTACGCAATCCATTGAATAATAGACATAAAAAGTAATAATTTAGAAGCCAAAATTTCCGTCGAACGTCGCATCACTAAGTGACGTTGTGATAAATGATTACGACAGTTTCATCCGCAATTTATTACGGGATCGGTCGACAGATTAAATTAAAAGCCCAAATCAAACTTCTTTAATTATAACTAAAACATATATACATAAAAATGTACCATAGACACGTCGTCTTTTCAATCTTTCTATTTTGATTGATTTCTATATGATATTGAAAAAAGCATTAAAACTTCTAAAAAAGCTCTTAATAGACATGCAAAATTGTATCTAATATATCAATTTATGGCTAAATTAAATTGAACAACTTGGTTATTTTTTCACTACTACAAACTAATGCACTAATTATTGGAGTTTTGAAAATCTACTTTCATGGTTTTTTAGGAAACTTTATGTGTTAATTAAATAAACATCCATGTTAAAATAATTTTATTCCTTGTCTTGAATTTAAATAAAAGGATCAATCAAATATTTAATCGTTTATATGGGAGTAGAAACCTCTTAGGCAGATTTAAATTATAATTTGACACAGTTTACTTCTTTTTAATTTTTTTGGTAAAATATATTTGTTTTAAAAATATTATGGTGAAGAAATCTGCATTTCTTCATTCCACACTATCTCTTCAACGAGAGATTTGCTCAGCTGCAGGATAGACAAACCAATCTAAATAACTACTATTGAATACTACAATGAATACTAAGATAACTCAACAATTTACCATGTTACTAGAGAATTACAATATCCAGTGCCATATAAAAGAACCAACACGCCGTAATACATGCATAGATCAGATAGCTAGTAATAAAACAGTTGCTTCATCAGCTGTCGTTCAATCTGAACTTTCGGATCATAACACCTGTCAAATAATAACTTTTGTTCTAGAAAATAAACCCCAAACTTTGACGCATTACTTTGTTACAGTGAAAGATTATAGCCATGAAAATATAATTAAATTCAAAGAGTGCATGAAAGCACTTACATGGAAGAAATGTATTAACGATTATGGACCCGAAAGTAATTTTAATGTAATTTTTGAAAGTTTTTATGACGACTTTAATTTATTTTATGACCTCTGCTTTCCTAATATAAGAATCAAAATTATTAATCGAAATACAACAACTAAATGGTTGACACGGGGTTTGAAAACATCTTCCAAAACATAAAAAATATAAATATAAAAGGGCAGAAGATAAAAAACATTACTTAATCTATGGGAAGTTATTAAGATTATGCATAAATAAAGCGCAAAAAAATTCAAATAAAGCATTTATCGCAAAATCTAGTAATAAATGTAAAGCCGCATGGAGAGTAATAAAGGGAGATGACAAAAAAACTTATGATCAAATAAAAGGAATAGAAAAAATTGAACACAATAATACGAATATCAGTAATCCCAGTGAAATAGCACAAATTTTTAATAAAGTATTTATAGATATCGAAAATAAATCAAAGATGTTAAAAGAAAATTCATTGACTTTAAATAGGGCTCAAAATAGTTACTCAATTTTCTTAGAACCATGCACCACAGAGGAAATTAAAACTATCATTCGTTCTTTGAAAAATACAAATTCAGTTGGTATCGATGGTATTAGTACTAAAATTTTAAAAGAAATTGTTGATGAAATATCACCGATTTTAAGTGAATTAATAAACATCTCCTTTATATGTGGAACATTTCCATCGAGGCTCACAAAATCTTTAATTAAACCTCTACATAAAAAAGGGTGCCCTACTGATCTAAACAACTATAGGCCAGTTTCACTACTTTCCGTGTTTTCAAAATTTTTTGAAAAAGCGATGGCTAAGCGAATAAATAGCTTCGTGAAGAAATATAAGATAATTAAACATGAGCAAACTGGGTTTCAGAGAGAGAAATCAACAACTATGGCAGTATTTATGCTAGTTCAAGAGATTATTAAACACATCGACAAAGGAAATCCAGCCTGTACTATTTTTTGCGATATGAAGAAAGCTTTTGATTACGTATCACATAATTTATTATTGACAAAATGTGAAATCTACGGATTACGCGGACAGTGTTTATCATGGTTAAAGAGCTATTTAAGTAATAGGACGCAATTGGTTGAAATATCGAAGCTCAATGAAAAAAATTATGTTACTACTTTTAGATCAGAGTCAGAAGTCAATCCTTTTGGTGTGCCTCAGGGCAGTATATTAGGGCCGCTTCTTTTTCTGCTATATATTAATGATCTGCCAAATTGCACCCAACATAAATGTATAATGTATGCAGATGATGTATCAGTTGTCATACCATGTAAGAAGAATAGTGACAATTCTGGTTCAATAAATAAAACATTACATGACATCAATAAATGGCTAATTAATAATAATATATGTTTAAGTTTAAACAAAACGAAATATATTATATTTAAAAATAGAAAAATGAGTGTTCTTAAACGCACAGTGACATGTTCCAATGAAATTATAGAGCAATTACAAACAATGACATTCTTGGGTATAACCGTTGACGAATACTGCACGTGGAGTTTTAATATTAAGAATATTTGCAATAAAATAAACAAATTCGTTTACGTGTTAAGAAGGATTTCGAAAATAACTGATTTAAGAACAGCTCTAATAGCATATCACGGATACGTAGCATCTGTAATTCGGTATGGTATTATACTATGGGGAAATGCTAGTGATAGCAATAGAGCATTTATAATCCAAAAAAAGTGCATCCGTGCTATATGCAATACTGACCCGACACAGTCCTGTAGACCATTGTTTCGGAACCTCAAAGTATTACCGCTGCCATGCATATACATCTATGAGATAGCATGCTTTGTTAAACAATATAGGACGGAATTCTTTGAAGTGTGCTCTAACATTGTTTCATTTAACACGCGATATCCCAACAAGTTACATTATCCGTTTTGTAAAACCGCTCTCAGTTCTAAAAGTTGCCATCATATGATGATTCGGATATATAATAAATTGCCGCAATCAATTAAGGATATGCCTTTGACACAGTTTAAAAAGCAAATACATTCCTGGTTAGTCGATAAATGTTTTTACTCGGTGGAAGAGTTTCTTGAATTTAATATGCATTTAAATATATAATATAAATAAAATATTATAATCATAATGACATTACAATTAGATTGACATAAAATAATTCATAATAATAAAATAATAAAATATAATAATAAGTTAATAAAATTTGCATGTCAGATATATGACTAAACATGTTGATACTAAATGTTGCTAATATCTTGTTCCACCTGTTGTTACCATGTTTTTGGCAAATAAACTAATTTGAATTTGAATTTGAATTTGAATCTACTCATCTTTTAAGGGGGTACACAAAAGAACCGAAAGATGAAATATCCTAAAAAATATAAAGTAAATAAGTTAATAGTTATTATTATGATAATATTCATACAAAGTGTACAGACACTTTAACTTATGATGAACTTAATGATAAAACTTCTCTTATATGGGGAATGGAGTAAATTTATTTACAGAAGCTAGACTAGTTTAGAACAAAAAATTTATAGTCATAGATGCCAAGTAAAAACAATTTATGGTCCGCATTCCCTAACGATCGTCGCATAACAACTGGTCATGATATATGAATGTCCGTACTTGCTGGTTGAATGATATTATGACCATTTGTAAACATATTGGTAGTATCTATGGGCGGCTAGCCTTTTGCGTGATAAAATAAACTTATAGTCAATTTTATATTTAATTTTTTAATATTAATGCTAAAAATTGTAACTATTATATGATAAATATTATTATTGTATGAAATTAATTATAATAACACAAAAAGATTTCTATCTGTATGTTTAATGTAATATTAATTTAATAGTAACTAAATGTTTATTGAATTACGCAACTCGTCTTGAGAAAACGCTATGACGCAAGGGGGGAAAACTGCTTGCTGTTGGGGACAGAGAATTCTTAAACGTTGTTTAAGGTGTTACTCTGCCCGAATAAAGTTTAAAAAGTGATAAATGCGTAAATATGGATAATAAAGACTGTGTCGATGGTTCGACGCCGACATATCCTATAAAAGAGAAGGAACACCTGCTAAAGAAGATTATTTCTTTTTGAACTAATGGAACATTTATGAAACCTACGTGCCTTGGATCAATAGCCTGTCTGTGGCATTTAATATATTACGTGTACATACAAATTCAAGCCTGTACACGTAGACTTGGTTAACCCAAGCTAGGTTTTTGGTCTTTGGTCGAATAATTTATAGAAAAAGGCGTTACTTTGCGGAAATCCATAATACAAAAGTAATAATAAAATTATTTTGCTATAATCCGCGATACAGTAAATAGTAAATATATAGTGGACTATCTGTTTTTCATACCCGTTACATGCAGGATTCGTAAAAACACATGCACAAACCTCCACCACTGCGACCGCATTACACAAGCACTACACACGTTCACTATCACAAACTCAACAATCGTTTCGCCCCGCAACCGAAGCACCATCAGAGATAGACTCCACGACAAAATCGCAAAATGTTTTGCGGGTATGAAAAGCGGATAGTCCACTATACATTTAGCACTATATATATTTTCTATTTACTGTATCGCGGATTATAGCAAAATCATTTTATCATTACTTTTGTCTTTGATCGAAAATGTAATATCTTGATATCATCTAGGACATACCATATATTTCATTCATTTGCCACTTTACTATTATAAACTAAAACTTAAATTAGGCAATAAAAAAATACAAATATCGTACGTACTGTATGTATATATATTATACTGATTGTATTGTCACATATATTAAAATAAATTATATAATTTTCATTTCAATTTCTCTGATGTGTCTACAAATCACATAATCAAACTGTAAAAACTTTAAAAGGAAATAATAATTTAAATTAAACCAAATTAAACCCTCTTTGGGAATACTAACTGATTTTTCCTGGTATAATTAGTAAGCGGTAGACAAAAGAAATGTATGAGTAATAATCAAATAACACGGACGACCACTCTGGGAACTGAAGCAATTACGGATGATGGATCGTTGACCTTGTCTACTGAAATGACCCGCCGTTTAATAACGTCTTCTTTCATTTTGGAGGATTTTTCGTAATTTGTCACAAAAGAACTAAAAGAGTAATACACGATAATGGAGACAAACAAATTTGAAGTCATGTTTACTTGTTACGACATTGATTGACGTTTGTTTCAGTATTATTATATAACTAATACATATAATGGAAACTGAAGTTTGAAATAAAATATGCGTTGAGTTATTTCTTATTATTTTTTGCTTAAAAGTGGCCGTAAGTAGAAAAGAGAAAACATCGCCCTCGATTTTTGCGTAGCAAATTCCCAGTACAACCAGGGTCTGTTAATTATTCTAACCAATTTGTAACACGCGACCGGTTTTTGCACGCCGAGAAGAATTTACACATTTCATTTAACTACATTTAAATTTAAATGACACCTTTTAAGATTCATATTTATCTCTAGTTAAAATTGTAGTTGCACTTTACTATCTGCGATGATAGTTGGCCGAGTAATTATCAATAAACGGCACGATTATCGTGCAACTGTCCATACGATCGTCAGTATTATCATTTACACCACCCAGCGATTGTCTTTTATGAGTGTCTGTAAAGCCGACAACTTCCAGGTGATCGTAGGCGATCATAGATGATTGGCGATTATAGCTGAGTATGGCCTCTACACGATCGTGCTCAAGCTTAATTGTTTAGAGTCGCAGATTATGAAGAGCATGAGCGTAGCGTAGCATGTCGTAGCGTAGCTTAGCGTGACGTAGGCGTAAACGTAGACGTAGGCGTAGGCGTAGGCGTCGGCGTAAGCGTAGGCGTAAGCATAGGCGTAGGCGTAGACGTAGGCGTAGGCGTAGGCGTAGGCGTAGGCGTAGGCGTAGGCGTAGGCGTAGGCGTAGGCGTAGGCGTAGGCGTAGGCGTAGGTGTAGGTGTAGATTACCAAAGAGTGCATTCGCTCTCCCTGTCTGCGGAATGATCAATAGGCTACTGAAAATACCGCGTCACCTATACTGGTTGTCTGTGAAAATGCTATTGAATCGTTATCGGACCTACGCAGTACTCGTAGCTTAGGACTTAACGAATTATCTCGGCTGTCAGTACGCCCGGCCAATTGTGAATAACGGAGCGGGGAATTTATAATCACCGTCGCCGCTTCGACCAACTTCACGCGGTACAAAGCGTAATATTCCTTTGTCCGAAATTGATTTCGGTAATTTAATTTGCATTTCTATAAATGAACATGAATACTGAACACGATTACGTGTCTCCTTTAGGGTGTGGACAATGAGAGTAGAAATTTAGGTGCTGATGAGATTTAGTTATGTGGGATTCACGAGGGACATGGTCCTTGTGTCTTAATCAATACATTCTACAATATCTTTTCAATTACGAGTGCCCGACTTACATGTGTAAGTACGAAAAATCTCACTTGGGTTAAGCTTTGAAATTCTATGAATGAATATGTAACAAAATATATGCTCAGGTTTTCTGTAATTATTATTTAATAAGTATATGATTTAACGATTAGAGAAAATAATCTTCACCTTCTGAATTTCAGGGTTATGTCTTACCTGCGAATCAGTATTAGAGCAGCGTAGTCAGTGGCGTAGCTAGATAATCAAAGGCCTTGGGGAAAAGAAACTAGGGCTTCAACTTAAGTATACAAAACCATTTGTTCCATATTCTCCGTGCACTGAATTTTTTGGATTCCAGGGGCGACGGGCCATGCTCAAAAGGCCACCTGGACTTAAGGGCCCCCGGGAATTGCTGCGTCTAGTTCTCCGATAGCTAGACCACTGTGCGTAGTAGTTTCTTTAGATTTATGTCCCACTTTTCATAAAAAAATATTAAATCGTATGTAACGAAAAAAATAGACAATAGAAAAATAAAATCGCCAACTAATACCGATGTTTGAGACATAATCATTTGAGTTTGCAATATAAAGTATATTTGAATAGATACTATTCGATTTTGATATATTATAAAATTGGGCAGCGATATCAAAATTACTGGCAAAGTCTTTATATTTTTTACTTTTTAAAAGCTTTTATTCAAATTCCCGTCAGAAGGTGGAATCTTAGAAGTTAAATTTGACCCACTTTCCGGGGTCTGATTGAGTTGAAATTTCATACACTTGTCAAATCCTGATGATAATGTATGTGTATGATAATGATAATCTGATGCTATTGCGAAGATTGACTCCAGAAGAACTCCTCAACGGGATATGATAATTGTTAAAAGCTTTTACTAACTTGATTCTATTGTTCACGGAAAACTCCTTTTGTTTTTGAAATACAGTTGTCGCAGTATTCGTTTCGTATTTTTATGCCTTCATTTGCTGTATCACTATGAAAATATTCTGGGTATTTTAGACATAAAGTCACAATTACGTTTCTAGGAATTTATAGAGCTATTCACTGAAATCCAGCGAACGTGAGATCGTGAAAGTGAAGCAATATCCGGGCAAACGTTTTCGACGTGTGTTTCCGAATCGCGAACGATTCATCCATCCCATTCGCTATATATTTTCGCAGATGTAGAATTTTTTACATGTTATTTTTGTTTCACAGTGTGAATGCCTCGTTAGGTTTTACTGTTAAAATAAATAGCCTTTAGAGAATGTTTACGATGCTAAATCATCAAAAAACAGGGATATCTTGAAAGATGGACACGATATGTTTGTAATAGAGGAATAAGAAATTTGTAATATTACATACTAGCGCCCGCGACACATTGAAATCATTATGTCATAAAGGTTTTCCCGCATAGATAGATAGACCCCGCGGGAATTAGTTAGAAAAGTAGCCTATATGTTGCTCCACAATCTCGTCTACCTTCCGGTGAAAGTAACATCAAAATCGGTTTAGCCGTTCCGGTAACTATTGACCTAAACCTTCCTCAAAAATTGAACTATCTAATAGTAAACACCGTATAAAAATCCGTTCAATAGATTTTAGGAAATACGATCACATACAAACAGACAGCTTTCGGGACTTTGTTTTATAATATGTATAGACTATATTATTGAGGGAAAGGGAAGGATTTTATGAATCTACAATTTAGAAGGAACAAATGAAGATTTTACCAAAAGATGTGCCAGGTTACGGTTTATGCCATTTAAAAGTTTTGCGATTGATTTTTAAAAAATAATATGCAGAAGACAAAAGTAATAATAAAATTAGTTTGCTATAATCCGCGATACAGTAAATAGAAAATATATATAGCATTAAATGTATAGCAGACTATCCGTTTTTTCATACCCAATACATGCATGCATCGCGAAGCAAAAGCTCTGCGATTTTGTCGTGGACTCTATCTCCTGATCATGCTTTGGTTGCGGGGCGAAACGAATGTTGAGTTTGTGATAGTGAACGTGTGTAGTGCTTGTGTATTGCGGTCGCAGTGGTCGAGGTTTGTGCATGTGTTTTTACGAATCCTGCCTGTAACGGGTATGAAAAACGGATAGTCCACTATACATTAGGCACTTTATATATTTTCTGTTATAGCAAAATAATTTTATTATTACTTTTGTATTATCGAACTCCGCAAAGTTACGCCTAATTCTAAAAATAAATATGCAAAAGCTTCTATTTATTTTGATATAAGCAACGCAAATAATTAGGTCATTAGTATTTTATTATATTGGATGCAGCTTTGTTGCTATTATTAATGTATTATCATCATAGTGTTATTATATCATACTTAAAGTAGGGAAACCGTAAGCAGGCCTGTAAGTGACAATGACAAAATAAATAATGAGAGGAAAGATAAAGCTCGTATACTTCATCTTTGTCTAATCACACATAAAAAAGAGAGACAGATGACTGGCTTCGTTACTCTTGTGGTATCCGGCTGAGTAGAATAGACCACCCTCATTTCTGACCGAAGTTTCGTAAAAGGCAACTAAGGCAATTCGATTCACCGTGTGGTATTCGGGAAAGTAAAAAAGACCACCCTCTTTCTTACCGAGGTGTCATAAAATACGACTAAGGTGATTTGAGGTCAGGCAGGCGGCCGATCGTAAAATACGTAGCCGAATCGAGTGTCAGCACGTATTAACATCACATACGCACGTAGTAACATGTTGTGCCGACCCCACTTAGAATGGGATAAGGGCAGGATGATGAAACATACATACATACACGTGAAGCTAATATAAAGCGATTAGAAAAAAAACTGGTAAATGAAGGGTACGAGCTTTTAAACCTAGTAAAATACATACATTCTCCTGCCCTTATCCCACTCTAAGTGGGGTCGGCACAACATGTTTGAAACATGTCGTCACATGATTTGGCTACGTAGTTTACGACTGGCCGCCTGCCTGACGTCAACTTCCCTTAGTCGCCTTTTACAACACCTCGGTAAGAAATGAGGGTGGTCTATTCTATGCAGCCGGATACCACACGGCGATTTTAAACGTAATAAAATATTTGTGACAAAAAAACAAACAATTATATGTATAACGATTTATTTTAAAGCTTTCATTACAATCTCTTTAAAATTCTGCATTTACAAAGGGATGGTCCTTGTGGGCGCGGCCTCTGTAATTAAAAACATACATTTCAGAGAGAATATCTAATGCGAAACTCTATATAAATTCCATTGTTTTCATATATTTTGATAGCCTTGTACCAGCTTTAAAATTTGCTGTAAAAAACTCGCAAATTTGTTTGTCTTGTTTACTAGATACATTGCATTGTGTACATCGCATACTTTTAACCAATTATATCTTTGGTTTTTATAGTAAAATACTCTTTAAATATAATTGAATCTATTAAGGATAGTCCTGCTTGAATCAGTACAATCGTTTCAATGCATAAGTAGGTCAATCAGTGACTTAAAATTATATTTTATTTGTTGTATTGTAAGTTAGCAAAGTATTTTTTTAATAGTGAAATTGCTATATTAAATTCTAAATAATCAGGTTAATGTATACCAGCAACCACAATATATAAATAAATATAAATATATGGGACACTTACAACCAAAGCAAGTAACTTAATACTTGTGTAATGGGTGACGGACAACTGGTAAATATACTACGTATATAATTTTAAGTACATAAAAATAACGGCCTGTTACTATGCCCACTGCTGGGCTAAGGCCTCCTCTCTCTGTTTTTGGAGAAAGGGATTGGAGCTAAGACCTACCACGCTGCTCCAATGCGGATTGGTAGGTTACACATATCCCTAGAATTCTCTAGAGATATGTAGGTTTCCTCACGATGTTTCCCTTCACGATGTTGTTGTTTTCCTTCACCGAAAAGCGTGTGATAAATTGCAATTATCAATTAGACACATAAGTTTTAATAGAAAAACTCAAAGGTGCCTGCCCGGGGTTTGAACCCATGTCGTCTCTAGAGAGTCGCACGGTCTCACCGCTAGGCTATCACAGTTTTTAAGTACATACTTAAATACAAATATACACCCAGGCTCGAAGAACCAACAAATTGTTGATAGAAAATGTTGTCCGTTGGCGGGAATCGAACCTGCGACCCGCGGAGCTGAAGACAGGGTCACTACCCACTGCGCCAACAGGCCAGTCAATTGGATGGGTTACAAATATTCAGGCTTTTATGTTGCGTTATCATCTGTTGATTTTATAGAGTTATTATACTAGTGCAGGGAAGTCATAGGCAGGTCTGTAAGTGATAGTGTCAAATTAAATCATGAAGGTAAAGATAAGACTCGTATACTTCATCGTTGTCTATACACACAGATTGTCAGATATATTCAGTTATGTCACAACATCTGTTATATGTATTTTAGGTTTAAGGTGACATTTTATATATACCATTAAGTCTTATGATATCTTTAAACACAGTCAACGGGCGGAAATTTGAAAAATATTTATAATACAAAAAAAAACATCAAGATATGAGTAATTTATGACGCGTAATTTCCTTTGAGAAAATTCTGAACCTTAACTTTGCTATAAATTTGTAATAATATACTATACGCACAAAAAAGTTTTCAATATAGAAAACAGGATATTTCGCTTTCCACTTTCATAATTTTTAAGTTAAACGCTAGGTATTTTATTTAGTTAATACTCGTGTATTTACATAATAAAATAATAATTAATAAAACTATATTCAAACAGAAAGCTCATCATGAAGTCGAATAACATATAAAAAATATATATAACTAATGTTAGGCTTTAAACCGCGTTTAATCTAGTAATTGTAATGCGACTGCAGGCGCAAAATATACTCAAAACATTTTTAAAAAGCAACAGCCAAATGTCTTGATGGTTCATCTACAATATTTCTAAACAGCGGCTATCATCATTCTCCTGCCGTTATCTCACTCAAAGTGGGGTTAGCACAACATGTTATAAACATGTTGTCACATAATATGGCTAGGTATTTTACGACCGGCCGCCTGCCTGACGTGAACTTACCTTAGTCGTATTTTACGACATTTCGGCAAGAAAAAGTGTGGTTCATTCTACACAGCCGGATACCACACGGCGGTTAAATTTAAGTATGACAAATTTGAAAGTATTGATATTAAAATTTAAGATAAACTTACTCGGCTTGCGGAATTAGGCGACCGTTACAGTCAAGACTGCTAATGATATCTACATCATCCTTCGTCAATTTGAAATCCCACACCTTAAAGTTGTCTGCAATACGGGCTCTGTTCACAGATTTCGGGATCACAATTATATCTCGATCGATCGCATATCTGAAAAAGTTTTCAAGAAACTATTTATTTCAACTCGAATGTTCTTATTCTAGTTCATAATCAAGCAACATAAATCTATACTTATTATGAAACTAAATTCCCAAAAGAGTGTGTATCTGTATATGATCGATTTTTTTTAATCTACCAAATGGATTTTTATAGAGTTTTACGAAAATTTAGTGCTCGGATGGTTTAGGTTAATAGTAAATTACGGTTTTATGTAAATTATATTCAAGAGGTCGCACAGTTCAAAAAAAAACTCGCCTACTGTGAGCTTTAATCGTGTGCTCCATGTAAACCAACAGAGATACAATAAAGTAATCTACTAGAAAATTGTAGATCTACAAAAATACTACTACTATGTCTTATAGTTAACTCACAATAACTACTTTTATGTTCAAAATTTCAATACGGGAAAATTTTAGTGAAAATTATTGTCAGCTAATACAATATAAAAACGGATAAAGGCCTCCTTGAAGAAAAGGAAATAAAGATTAGTCCCAGCACATTACTTCAGTGCCGATTGGCAGGTTATCCCAAAAATTACATAACAAAATTATAACTTTAAATATTAAGTAAGCATGTTTTAATAACTTGTAGGGATTTTAAAACTTCAAATCCTTGAAAGGAATGACGCGCTCTATCGGTTAAAGCTTTTTGGCTTAAGGTTATATATAGGAAATGGAATTCTAAACCTTATTTAAATATAGCTACTACAAGTTACAAATTCAAAAGTGTTGCCACTATATTCTAAAATCCATTTAAAGTTATAAGCCCAACGATACTCGCTCGCCGTGTCGGGTATTTCAAAACTTATTTTAGATTGTTACTAATAAAAACTTTTGTCGTATAGAGAAGCTTTATGAAATTCTATAATCATTATTTCAAATCAAATATATGATTAAGTAGAATTGCCACAGAGTCATTTATTATAGAGTAGAGTAGTATTTATATTAGGGTAGGGAAACCAGTCTAAAATGATATTACTATAAAGAGAAAACTAATGAGGGTGCTCTATGTGTCTCTCTTTTTATGATTAGACAAAGATGAAGTATACGAGTGTCTTTTCCCTCTCATC
Organism: Morpho deidamia; assembly: GCA_947086505.1. Classification (NCBI taxonomy): domain Eukaryota; kingdom Metazoa; phylum Arthropoda; class Insecta; order Lepidoptera; family Nymphalidae; genus Morpho; species Morpho deidamia. The sequence goes on along the minus strand of CAMTZC010000007.1, from coordinate 6,219,135 downwards.
ATATACTCGTATTGTGTCACTATCACTTACAGGCCTGCCTATGGCTTCCCTATTCTACGTCTATTCAAAAGTTCAAAAATTATTATTGAAATTCTACTAATGAGAGTAATATATATTTTTTAAAGGCTAATACAGAAAGCCTACTATACTATTGAGGATTACTTAGACGATAAGAATGCGTGGATATAGCTCCTGCAACGACCCTGTACAAGACATCAATAACTATATGTAACTAGTAAAAAGAATTACTCTTTTAAAAGAGCAACCGCCGAGTTTTTTGCTGGTTCTTCTCGGTACGAACAGCTTTCCGAATCAGCAGTAGATGTTGACAATTCAAAAGCACTTGTTTGCAAGTTTACTTCAACAAAGAATATTATCTTTTTATTTTGAATTTGAAAATTTTTATTTGAATTTGAATGTAAGAATAATATAAGTTAAATTGTGTCGTGTTATTATGAATTAAGAGTAAATTAAGATATTCTTCTTGACAAGAATGGATTTATTATATTACTTATAGTCGGGGAGGAGAAAACAGAAATCTATGCAATGCGAAAAGTAGAGTTTACTTTCGTGTTCATACCTAATGCATGCACGCAACAAACTGCCATTAACAGCATATTACACTAGCACTGCACACATTCACTACCACAATATCAACAATCACGTAACCGAGCAACGTCGGGAGATAGATTCTGCCACGCGGTGTGTTTTAGGTTTATGAAGTGCATTTCCCGTAGTTCAGTAGCAGAAAGACTTGATTCAAACAGATTAAAAGTTAGTTTCAGGAAAACTAAACATGTAGCGGATTTGTTCTACTTATTTATAATGAGTATTTAAGTTGGTTAAGAAATTTTATATAGATAAAGAAAACACTAACCGTATCAAAACTTGCGCCGCTGTTTTCTTATATTTGTCAGCTACAGCTTTAACTTTAGGGTCTTCAAGCAAATGAGGGTCTCCAGGCTTGGCCCAAGGACGGTCGGGGCTGCCTAGGGGACTGTAAGCAGTGATACAAATATCCCTTGCTCGGCAAAATTCAATAAGTTTCCGCTGCGACAAATATGGATGGCACTCGACCTACAAGAAATCCAGATTTCATACATATTCTCTTAATCCATGATCATCCTCCCTGCTCTTAGCATGCTCCAAGTGGAGTCGCCAAATCATGTGACAACATGTTAAAAACATGTTGTCACATAATTTGACTAGGTGTTTTATGACCGGCCACCTGTCTGACGTCAACTTATCTTAGTCTTCTTTATCGAAACCTCAGTAAAAAAGAGGGTGGTCTATTCTAATCAGCCAGATACAACACGACATTTATATACTCTTAATCCATGCTAATATTATTATGTGATTATGATTGCGATTATGTTTGTCTGTATATCTGTTTGTTACGCTTTTACGGCTAATCCACTAAAACAATATTGATAAAATTTGGTACAATCGAAACTTTAGCATAATAAAGAATATACCAGGCTTGTATCTTGGATTAAAAAAACCCGTATCTCCCTGGGGAAAACGAAAAAACGATATAGTGCCATAACTGAGGGTATTTTAAGACTAACCTAAGAACTAGAATGTCTCGAAATATGCGGTGGGCCGACTAAGTAAAATCTCTTGTTGGTGGCCCTCATCATGTTTGCGGCAGGAAGAAAGCAAATAGAGATAGATGGCGAAACATGATTAGGCGAGCGATAAGCGTCTCAACTACACGAGGGCCACGATCGCTCTGACCATAGGTAATCGCTATAAAGGATATATATGAGAAACTCCTTTATTTTATTCGAGTAATGCTGTTTTACGTACCGTCTCAGAGATGTCAATGCTGCGTTACCGTTATAATCTACTAGATGGAGCTGTACTGCATTTTTATAGTGACCCATATAATGACCAACATAACTAGGTGAATGGTATTTTTTTAGAAAATACAAAAAGCAAAACAAGTTGAATGGGCTAGTTATATATGCGATTGATCCAGAAAAATTTGAAAATTGAGCCCACCCGTTGCCATCTGAGCTTTAGAGACTTTAAAATTGACAACGTAATAAACCTTTTTAGTCTAATAATATTGTACACATTGCGATATCTCTTATACTTACTATACTATAGTACTTAGATAAAACTCATTTTGTTTTTCTACCTCCCAAAAGATAGAGATCGCGGCGACCTGAAAAGTGCTTCTCAGAGAGTCGACGGAGCAGAAGAAACCAAACGAAATCAAGGGCAGAAGCTGGCATCTGTTACTTTTTTTTAAGCGATTCGCCGTTGACGAAAAGTTTAAGGACGAGTATCTCTTCAACAATAAAACAATATAAAAAAATATATTAATTTCAACTTCTGTCAAATTATATCTATCGAATCAACAAAATTTTAGAAAACAATTGTAATAGTGTGTTATTATGGTAAAAGCAGCATAACGAAAACAGCAATACAAGTTGTTTTATTCATTAAGTGGTAGTTTAATATATTTGAGTGCTTATAACAAAAGTTCCCAACTATTGACCACTTCGAAATAATGGGTTCAAATTATTCTTCAATGCTTTCAAACTTTGACCATTAAGTCCAGTAATGAATCAATACTTAGCGGTAACACCTTTTAAATATACAAATTCTTATTCTGGCTTATTATTTTATAACTTTAATATTGAGCCTAAAAGTCTACACTGTATCTCAAGACTTTTATAAAGAAAGGTTCTAAAGTAAGTTTCTACTAACTGAAAGAAAAACTAATAAAAAAACAATGACCTTATTGATTGTCAGCTGAATATAAGAATATTTTAATTATGAAAAAAGTTTAAGAAGGTACAAACGTCTATACTTCTTTACTTATTATAAAACTAAGTCCCCAAAAGCTGTGTCTATGTCTATGTGATCGATCTTCTCAAAATCTACTGAACGGATTTTTGTAAGGTTTTTATTAAAAGATATTTTATTTTTTTATTTTTGTAAGACCATCGACGGCAAATACATCTTTACGTTACATAAAACATACTTAAAATTAAACGGATTACATCTAGATGTATCGTCAATTATAGATGCTGACGACATGAGCAATACAGTTGACAAGTGTAAAAGTAAAATGGTATTAAAAGCATAAAACAAATAAAGGGAAAATTACAATAATAGGAGGCTACACAACGAAACCATATAAGTAAATAATGTAATACATGCATATATATATATATATATATATATATATATACATCCCGCTTCACATCAGGCATCCTTTCATTTTGCATTATTGTAACGTCCATCACTTGTACTAGGTTTAGGCCAGTGCTTTCGGCGAATACTGGCTAATAAACGTTTAGGAATATTGGTAAGCAACTTATTTTCATGGAAAAATTAACTGTTTTAATATACAAATATATGTATATCATCATGCAAATCGCTGTTGTTTAAGACTCCCCTTTAGACTCCTAATCGTCAGGCTTCCTGTGTATACTAATTAAATAACATTCAATTCTACGACTATTTTGCATCCAATAAAATGCGACGTTGCCAATTTGTGTATTGTGTACGTAAGTATGAGGTAACGAACATCGTTACACTAACATATAAAAAAAGCTGTTTCAGACTTGATTAGGCGAAGTTCAATTAATTTATTTTCGATTTTCCAAATGCTCTATGATAAAAAGCCCACTTTTGACTTCATAAAAGCAAAAGTAATAATAAAATTATTTTGCTATAATCCGCGTTACAGTAAATAGAAAATATATATAGTGTTTAATGTATAGTGGACTATCAGTATTTTCATACCCGATACGTGCAGAATTCGTAAAAACACATGCACAAACCTCCACCACAATACACAAGCACTACACAGGTTCACTATCACAAACTCAACAATCGTTTCGCCCCGCAACCGAAGCATCATCAGGAGATAGACTCCACGACAAAATCGCAAAGCGAAGCGTTATCCAAACAAGCGTTGTTAAATAGTACTTGGTTCATCCCCACCCTTTATTTTACCTCGGAACACGTACAACAAGCTTGAAATAGAGACATTTATCTGCTCGTTAATGAGGGTGCCATTGTTATGCTTAATGATTTCTAATTGTTCCAAAATATTTTTTCGCAGGTGTGCAGTATTTCGAAACAATGGTCATTAGGAACTTTATGACCGCTTTCTAACAAATGTTTAGCGAAATGTGAATTTTGTGGCTTATTATTCCTGAAAGCGACCTTATGTTCTTTAAAACGGGTTTCAAAATTACGACCGATATTAATACGAATATATTAAATGCGTAGTAGTTCAGACCAGTCTTTTTCTCATGAAAAACGACGAAAACCGGAAAAAATGCAAATAGCGTTATCATAGTAAACGACCTTCCAACTTAAAATTGACATATTTTTTATTTGCTGACCAATGGAACTAAAGAATGAGGCTTTCTCCATGTTAATGAAAACGGCGTCCAAATGCCCTAAAAAACTGGAATCAAAAATTCTTCAAACAAATCAGCTTCAGACCGGCCTAGTTCTCATAAAAAGATGTATGCTTCTCTTAGACATGGTAACATATGTAATCCAGTAAGGAAGATTGCTTCATGAACACCGAAAAACGTTATAAATGCAAGTACCAGTATCATAGTACACAACCTTTCACCTTATAATTGACATCTCTTTTTTATTTGCGGACCGATTGAAATAAAACATACCCTATATGTTAAGTTAGACTTCTTACTATAATATTAGGTCCTTACATATGAAATTGGCGTTTCTATGGGAGGAACATAAAGTCGTTTTTTTTTAAATGAAATATATTTAATTAATCAAAGTATGTACCATTGCTATGTATGCACTTTTGCCATCTCATAGGTTCATTCATTGATCCCCTTACTAAAAAAACCATTCGGGCGGGAATCAATAAAATCTTTGAAGGCGGTTTGGACTGCCCCATCGGAGTTGAATTTTTTTCCTTGCAAGTAGTTATCCAAATTGCGAAAAAAATGGTAATCTGTTGGAGCAAGGTCAGGAGAGTACGGTGGATGTCTAAGACATTCTAATTGAAGCTCCTCTGATTTGGTAGCCGTCTGTTGTGCAGTGTGTGGTCTAGCGTTGTCCTGAAGCAGCAGTGGCCTAGAGCGATTGATCAGCCTCGGTTGTTTAGTAGCTAGCTTTTCCATCATGGTTCGCAGTTGCTGACAATAGATATCTGCCGTAATCGTCTGGCCAGATTTAAGAAAGCTGTAGTGAACGACACCGGCACTAGTCCACCAAACACTTACAAGCAACTTTTTTTTAGTCAATTTTCGCTTAGGGCAGGATTTGGCTGGTTCGCCAGGGTTCAGCCACTGCTTTTTGCACTTTTATCACTGGTAATGATTCGATTTAAAATTCCTTCATTATTGTGCCGGTTGAGTAACGTAACGCAGCAGTCGACGCGCGTTTGTCGGTTTGCTTCACTCAATTCATGAGGTACCCACCTTTCAAGCTTTTTCACCTTCCCAATTTGCTTCAAGTGGATTAGAATATTTTTATCACTAACACCGGAGCCTGCAGCTAACTCGGACGTGGTTTGCGATGGATCCGCTTCCACAATAGCCTTCAATTCTTCATTATCAACTTTGGTCTCCGGCCGTCCACGAAGCTTGTTCTGCAGGTCGAAATTTCCAGAACGAAAACGTTGGAACCAAAAACGCACTGTGTTTTCTTTTGCGACACCGTCACCATACACATCATTAATCCTTCGAGCCGTTTCTGCAGCACTGGTGCCACGGTGGAACTCATACTCGTAAATAACGCGATATTTCATGTTTTCCATTTTGTAAACAGAGTGACACAAAGAAAAAAACAAAAGAAAAAAAAAACAAATGAATTAGGGGGTTTGAAACACAAATGCATGAGTAAATAGCTGTATGAATTTGAATTTGGAATTCCTAACCATAAAGGTAATATTTGAGATCAAAGCCAGTACGACAAAACGCCAATTTCATATGTAAGGACCTAATATATATTAGTGAAAACCGCGACCAAATCGGATCAGCGGTTTCTGAGATTAGCGGGCACAAACGCACAGATAAACAGACAAAATTTTAAAAAACTATTGTTTTATGTTTTGGAGCGTGTTTAGGGACGACTACAGTTATTTTTTCTTGAAAATATTAAATGTTCAGATTTGACATCTCAACGATTTTATTATATGCATTGAGGGTTGAATGTTTATATTTGGGCGATAGGATGCCTAATATTATAGAATATGAATGTTTTTACTCATTCGACGTCTGTATAATACAATTTTTTAAATTAATTATATTTCCTTCAGTTTTGGGCCCAAAGACCCAGATAAAATTACATAACTAATGTATGTAATCAAGTATATAATATAATAGCATCTCGATTGATGCCTACCAACTACCTATATATGGACGTCGATTGTTGTGCAATATGAAATATTTATGGCCATTCTACATCCGTATAATGCAGTTCTATTAGTAAATAATAATATTTTGAATTAGAAAAACAGTTATTGGCATTAAATTGGTTATCGAGTTGAAATTAATTTGTACTCAATTTTAACGTTACCTACGCTACATTTGTACAGAAGTGAAATGTTCATACATCATGCATGATTTATGCTTATCCGACATTCGTTTGTTATTTTTATAATAAACGAATTAATTAAACTATGGATTATTTGTAAAATCAGTTTAGGTACGAAATTTAAATTACAATGAATTTGTACTCGTTACAGTAAGAACATTTTACAACATATAAATCACTTATATTAAAAAAAAGTATTACTTAAATTTTAGCTTTTCAACAAGCATTTCTTGAAGGTATCCAAGTTGACATCAATTTAGAAAAGCAACTAAAGAAAGCTCGTTTCATATCCAGATAGGTAAGAAGAACGAATTGAAACTCGTCATTAGATTAGAGAAATCAACATTTTTCATTACAACGTAGGTTTTTATAGTTGTATTTATTCGGCATTTCATTAATTTTTTTGGACGTCAAAAAACAAACTGAATGTACGGACGCGTGTATAAAGAATACTCGATGGGCGAAATGAAAAATAATTAGAAAATCAAAACATTGGTAAACAAAACATTTGTATTTAATTAAGGGCACGATTTGGCAACGTCGCTTCAGTAAGCGGACGTAACATACTGCATGCTATGAAAACATCGGCAAACAGCAGTGGCGCTACTGTTTTTAGCGATGACAAATTGCTGAACTACGAAAATATTCAGTACCTTCAGCATGGAACCCAAGTGACGCCCAAATTTTTTTTTTAATTTTTACATTTCTGTGCTCAGTATAGAAAAGTGTACGCGATCCTCGCAATCTCTCGTTCAACGTCCGTATATCGGACGCCGTAAGCAGGTGGACGTCACATTATATGCAAAAAGGCCCATGTAGGGTGCAGAATAGGTTATAGGATGTATGGATGTATATATATATATATATATATATATATATATATATATATATATATATATATATATATATTTACATTACATTATTTTTTTTTTATTATTGAAATTCTTCCGGAAGATTTAAGTTAATAGTTTTAATATAATAACTGTTTTATGTTAATTGTACTGAACAGGTACCGCGGTTGCAAAAAAACTCGCCTGCTCGGAACTTTAGTCGCATGCGCCGCGTAAACCAACAGAGATACACTAAAGTAATGTACTAGAGAATTGTAGATCTACAAAAATACTACAAAAAGTCTTTAACAGCATGTCTTTATCTCTTATGGTTGATTCACAATAACTATTGTACTTTTATGTTCAAAATTTTAATTTATGACAAATTTTGTTACACACTGATTTCCACGCGGGAAAAGCCACTGGTACACCTAGTATAATATAAATGTAGAAATTTTGGTTATTACAAAAGTCAGTTAAACGTTTTTAAACGTTAAACAGTACAGAACTAATTGACTCTTGTCAATGTTTCAAATACAAATAGAGTTAGATATTTAACATAGGTTCCTCAGAATATTAAGACAGGTTACAGACTAAGTATTCCATTAAAAAAACTTTTTAAATAAAAGTTAAGTATTATATTTATATTCAAATTCAAAAATTCAAATTCAAAATATTCTTTATACAAGCAAACTTGTAAACAAGTGCCATTGAATCGTCAACATCTACTGCTATCTATAATTTAATTTAATAAGCTGTGATAGCCCAACGGTGAGACCGTGCGAGTCTTTAGAGTTGATCATGAGAGTTTAAACCTCTTGCTTTTTCTATTAAAACTTATGTGTCTAATTAATAGTTGGATTCTATCACACGCTCTTCGGTGAAGGAAAACAGCGTGAGGAAACCTGCATATCTCTAGAGAATTCTAGGAATATGTGTAACTTACCAATCCGTATTAGAGCAGCGTGAGGAAACCTGCATATCTCTAGAGAATTCTAGGAATATGTGTAACTTACCAATCCGTATTAGAGCAGCGTGATAGGTCTTAGCTTCAAGCCATCTCTCCAAAAACGGAGAGAGCTTTACCCAGCAGTGGGAGAGTAGTATTATTATATATTATAGTATAGTATACTATTATATTCATTGTATATAGCCGTATATTCACATTGACATTTTATATCATACTATTAAAGATTGAATCTTAACTCAAAAAACATTTAAGCAATCGTCTAAATCGAATACCCACCTGATTTGTAACAGGTTTTATCTTTGCAATTTTCAAAACGCGTTCGATCTGTTTCGAATTAAAATTGCTCACTCCGATGCTTTTCGTTAATCCCTTTCCAACGAGTTTTTCCATCGCTTTCCACGTGTCTGTATAGTCCACATCTGAATAGATTACCTTTCCATTAGCATCCGAGGGAAACGGATCATTTCCTTCCTGTAAATGAATAATTAAATAGGGTAATAACCTGTTCCTGGATTTCATACATGTCCTGCATTGTTGAATGGAAAATGGAATAAGTAATTAGGTTAATATCGACACTGAGCATATTTAGATATACCTTCATCTTCTTTTTTTATCTCATAAAAGTCTGCACGTACGAGAAGTAGTTTCACTTCTTACGCTTGGTCCTGTGCTCTTTCAGCTTAGAGGGGTTTCTATCGACCCTGCATTTTGTAGCTTTTTTACTTCAGTCTTAAAATACGGACACGATAAGTTAGGCCAGGAATTTTAATTCTTCTACTAATCTCGTCATTTTTATTTTCCATTACCATTTCATTTTGCAGGATTGGAAACTCATGTTTTTTTACATATATTAATCCGTTTACTCAATTTACCATGTTGATACTTAGCAATGATTTAAATATAACCATTATATTAAAATGATAGCTAAGTGGACAGACGAATTTAAATAAAGGCGCGTAAACGCTGAATGCAGACGACACGAGATCATGTAGAGTAGAATTTCCTTGAAGAGACTAATGTCCAACAGTCTATTGGTTGTAGAGAGAGAGAGAGAGAGTTCCATTAAATATATTCCTGACCGGAAGAAAACAAATGTGACTTGAAACTTACCATCCCCTTTTTTTCCTATACATACAATTGAAGATTTTTACCTTGTAGGCCATGGGCCAATGAATCAGATATAAATCCAAATAATCCAAGTCCAAATTAGTCAATGATAGTTTCATGGCTTCTTCGACTAGATCGGGACGATGATACGTATTCCATAACTTGGATGTTATGAAAAGGTCCTCTCTAAAATTATTAATACAGAAAAAAATAAGTGAAATTAAAAAAGATTTTAAAAAACCATTTAACAAAAATTCATATCCCAACTGTTAACCGCGGAGAAGTTCCCTTATCTGAAGCCAATCCTGACAGCAGCATCAGGTCATGCTTATCATAAACATACATTATCATCAGAGCAGTATGTAAAATTTCAGCTAAATCGGGCACCAGGACGTGGATCAAATTTAACTTGCAATATTCCACCTCCACAAATACGGCAAAATAAATAAAAACTTTTAATAATTACAAAAATACATTATACATTATAATTATAGTAATTGGAACTGTAGTTATTCAATTAAATTCAAATGTCGATCACGATGGCAAAATATTCAGCTAGATATTGTTCAGTAACACTGAATAGACCGAATAAAAGGTTTTCCACCAGACGACCAGTTTAGTTTCTGCAAAGGAAATGAGAAATGGAGAACTCCGTTTAAAACTAGTTTTAAATTACAGTATCTAATATATTAAAAATTTACCTCTTTACAGTGCCGTCATTAATTTTATCTTTTATACCAAGACCGACTTCTTTTTCATTGCCGTAGAGAAAGGCGCAATCGAGGTGGCGGTACCCAATGTCTATAGCATCTTTTACAGCTTGATAAACTTCGCCGGGCTTAGACTGTAAATATATAGAATGAGTGTATCGCAAAATACTTCCTTATATAGGAATGGAATAAAAACATAAACGGCTGTATTTTATTATAAACATATCAATGATGTGATGATGACTGTAATTTATAGAATTAGGCCTTATTATGCGGAGATCCATAATACAAAAGTTTTAGGAAAATTATTTTGCTATACTCCGTGATAAAGTCAATAGAAAATATATACAATGCTATATGCAGAGCGGACTAACGTTTTCATACCCGATACATGCAGGATTCGTAAAAACACATACACAAACCTCCACCACCTCCATCACAATACACAAGCACTTCACATGTTCATTATCACAAACTCAACAATCGTTTCGCCTCGCAACCGAAGCATCATCAGGAGAAAGACTTGTCGTGGAGTTGTTGATACTTTATCGCGGATTATAGCAAAATAATTTTATTATTAGTTTTTGATGATCACTGTGGCAACTATTCATTATAGAATACTTATTTCTCAAACTCAATGCATCTACATATGTACTGAGCATTGCAAACAAGGTATGTAACACAATAACAATCCATATATTTTACTAGCTATGCCCGCGGCTTTACCTGCGTAGAAGTCAATATCTAGCAAAGATTATTGCGCATAAATCCCGATTCCCAGAATTGTATTGTGATGTGCTATGTCCTGTAACTTCCCCAAGTGTCTCTATCTATCTCTTATTAAAAACCATACAAAAATCCTTTTATTAGATTTGTGTTATTTGTGCCATACACATCCATATCAAAACTAAAGTACACAGTAATTAAAATACCAAATAATGGCAGCACCAATAATGCGTAATTATTATTTCAATATAGAAACATAGTATTTTTAAATGCTAAGCCTACAATACAAATTAAATAAAAAGTTGTCTACCTTCCATGTTCCAAGTCCTAAAATAGGACAAGTTTTCCCGTTATTTAACTTAACAATTTGTTGTGACATCTTAGAATAAACCTTTCTTACGATTAATTGTTGCATGCACAATAATTAGTACAGAAAATGTAACTACAGACTAGATAGACACCAATTGCATATCGAGCATGCTTAAATAGGCATGGAAATTATATCTCTTATCATGATGAATAAACATTATAAAGGTTAATGTCAAGGCAGTTGTTTATGAGAGTTACTTATCTCTATTATTTAATATAACACAGTTTATTTATATTAGGTTGACTTATTATTACATATATTTAACAATATAGAGGCTTGTTTTTAGACAAATATATTAAATATCAAAACAACACTATATAATCTATATTTATTATATAACAAAGTCCAAAAAAGCTGTCTGTCTGTATGTAATCGATTTTCTCAAAATCTACTGAACGGACTTTTGTACGGTTTTCACTAAAATATAGTGAAATACTTCTGGATGGTTTAGGTAAATAGTTCATATCGGTATAATGTAAATTGTGTTGAAGAGATCGAGCAGTTGTTAAAAAACTTGCTTGCTGAGGGCTTTAGTCGCATGCGCTGCGTAAACCAGCAGAGTTACGCTAAAGTTATGTACTAGAGAAGTGTAGATCTATAAAATTACTACAAAAAAGTCCCCATAGCATGTCTCTGTCTCTTATGGTTAACTCACAATAACTACTTTTATGTGTAATTTGAATTCTAGAAAAAAATTGACACGCTGATTTCCACGCGGGCGAAGTCGCTGGCACACCTAGTATATATAAAATTAAATATTACTTATATTAAATTTTCATTTGATTTGGTTTTAATTGTGTAAGAAATATGCTGATACGTAAAGTATACTAGACCATTAAAGATTATTTCAATGATAAAAATGCTTGGATTTAAAAATTCTTGCAGCTTCATACAAGAGTTCAGTTTAATAATGTAAATTGAAAACATTTAAAAGATTGCATGCCGAGTTTCTTTCTGGTTCTTCTCGGTAAAAGTAACCAGTTATAGCTTCATTAATCACATTGATCCTTGACGATTCAAAAGTGCTTGAAAGAGCTTATTTGACTAAATGTTATTTTAATTCGATTAGATGTGTATTAAAAAAAATACCAAATGTACCAAATAGCATACATATTAACGAACAAAAACCTCCACTTGTGTGTTTTTCTGTTAACGATAAACTAAAACTACTGTACGTGCTTTTTTAAATAATAGTAATTCACAGGAACGATTTAAGTCTATAATTTGTCAAGGTTTTATATAAATAAGTTAAAAAGTTATATTGTTATTAATTTCGTCAAGTTTAAAGCGCCACTCTTCTGCTAAAGGGGTACAGTATTAATAAGCAAAAGTAAGTACGCCTTATTCTATAAATTATTTACTTAAATTAATAGATAAATTAAATTATTTTATTTAATAGAATTAAATAGATGATTATGTGAGAAGTTGTCGCAAAATTAAAACTAACGCACGTCTATGTACACGAAGAGAGGAAGTCGTAAACACAGTAGCCACTAACCAGTGGCTGAGTCTGCAAGTGAATAATAAAATTAAGCTGCATGCTTGCTTGTTATATAAACACGACCACTACTGCCATCTAGCATGCTGTATTTAAAAATTCGGAATTTACCGAGTACAAACTACCAAGTACCAACACAAATTGTTATTTGTGAAAAAAGATTGTCTTGTGACCATTTCAACACTTTGATTCAAGCCTATTCACCCTCAACATTGCTTCTCATAGGAAAAGCCACTAGAGCTTACAACATACGAGTATAGTTGGCTCTTTTATAGAATTAGGCGTTACTTTGCGGAGATCCATAATACAAAAGTAATAATAAAATTATTTTGCTATAATCCGCGATACAGTAAATAGAAAATATATATAGTGTTTAATGTATAGTGGATTATCAGTATTTTCATACCCGATACGTGCAGGATTCGTAAAAGCACATGCACAAACCTCCACCACTTCCACCAAAATACACAAGCACTACACAGTTTCACTATCACAAACTCAACAATCGTTTCGCCCCGCAACCGAGGCATCATCAGGAGATAGACTCCACGACAAAATCGCAAAGCGAAGCGTTATGCAAACAAGCATTGTTATATAGTAATCGGTTCATCCCCACCTTTACCTCTGAACACGTGCAACAAGCTTGAACTTGAAACATTTATCTGCTCGTTTTATTTATTTATTTTTTTATTTATTTATCTTTATTGTATAAACAAAAGGCGGACTTATCCCTAAAAGGGATCTCTACCAGCCAACCTATGAGTAACAGAAAGAAAAAGAAAAAAAAAAAAAAACAAAATTGATGATGGAAAAAAAAGGAAGGAAGAAAAATAAAAATAAAAGTAAAGTTAGTTAAAGTAAGTTAAAAAAAAGTAAAGTAAGTTAAAAAAAAATAAAAGTAATAACTGCTTAAAAAAGATATTATGCTATAATAAAGACAAATTAGAAAGCCCGAAAAAGAGTGGTATTTACAAAATAAAATGTCCTGAATGCAATGATACATATGTAGGTCAGACTGGTCGTAATTTTGAAACCCGTTTTAAAGAACATATGGTCGCTTTCAGGAATAATAAGCCACAAAATTCACATTTCGCGAAACATTTGTTAGAAAGCGGTCATAAAGTTCCTAATGACCATTGTTTCGAAATACTGCACACCTGCGAAAAAAGCTTAAAATTGAATATTTTGGAACAATTAGAAATCATTAAGCATAACAATGGCACCCTCATTAACGAGCAGATAAATGTTTCAAGTTCAAGCTTGTTGCACGTGTTCAGAGGTAAAGGTGGGGATGAACCGATTACTATATAACAATGCTTGTTTGCATAACGCTTCGCTTTGCGATTTTGTCGTGGAGTCTATCTCCTGATGATGCCTCGGTTGCGGGGCGAAACGATTGTTGAGTTTGTGATAGTGAAACTGTGTAGTGCTTGTGTATTTTGGTGGAAGTGGTGGAGGTTTGTGCATGTGCTTTTACGAATCCTGCACGTATCGGGTATGAAAATACTGATAATCCACTATACATTAAACACTATATATATTTTCTATTTACTGTATCGCGGATTATAGCAAAATAATTTTATTATTACTTTTGTATAGTTGGCTCATTGAAAAAAAAATGATACGAAGAATAAAACCAAATCATTTCACATTTCTTTGCATAATTTTTTATATTGGTTTTACATTAGTTTATTATACTCCAGGCCATTTATATTATTGTACAAGTGTGGGAGGAAACTTCATGGTACAGGTCACCAAAACTCCATAGCATATAATTAAAAAAAATTGTTATGGTTAGAAGACTAATATATACTTTTATTATATTAATAACAAAGAACAGCAATGTCAACCTTTTTGCTACAGGTCTCATGAACTAACTTTGACATGATCTATTTGGCCAAAATATAAGATTGCACAAAACCCAATAAATCCACTACATACTAATTCTAGTATAAAGAAAACATTTTTTTACATCTACCTTCATATTTATTACAAAACATTACTTTTTCTTTATATTATTCATCTTTAAATGAGATTGTATAATGCAGGATGTGATTAGGCAGACATGTAATAGAGACTATCTCTAGATTGATTAAAATAAAATAAAAATGATATCACTACTTAAAAGAACATTTTATTTACAATAAATAACACTTAATCTATTAATAATTCACACTCTACGAAAGCATTTTTTCCGAAGATCCTTCAGATAACAGTTCATTTTCTGCAGATACTTTGGCTGCATCAATTTGAGGCTTAACATGTGTAAAATATCTATAGAAATGATTACCGAGAATAACAGAACCATAAAGGGTTAAACCAACGCAACAAAGAACTGCGCCTTTATGCAGCTTATCGTAGAGGATATTACGCGCATATTTCTTCATAGTACCTGAGAAAAATATAAATTGGTAATGAAATCAATATAAATTGGTAATATCTAGTAGGTAAACCTTAATTTTTAATAGACAATCCAAAAAACAATATAAAAACATATATAACAGATACAAGATTTCTTAGATAGTTAGTGACTGAAACTACTCATTACCTGATTTATAACTTATATTTATTATTATAGATATTAATTATATTAAGGTTAAACAATCCGTTTAACGTCAAAAATACCTGTTACCACGGACGAATAATTCTATACGTCCAAAGACAATTTATATACTGACATTAACCGTTTTACCCTTAAACCAAATAAAAAGAAAATACTTACATACCTACATGATATAATCCATATATAATCCAGTGACTTTTAATTCAGTTTCTTTCTCATTTTCAGTCACAGAGAGATTATTTTTGTATTTATTTATCTTTTTCAAGTTAAATCATTTTCATTCATTCATTTTCAATTTGATAAGTAGGCTATGAATACAAAATTCTAAGAAGACTATGTAATATAAGCAAAGAAAGTAAATAAGTTATATGTGATTAGACAAAGAAAAGTATTGGTCTTTCAGATTCTCTCTTATCATCTGTTGGACACATGCCTATTGCCTTTGGAGCTTTTTCCCTATGTATAATAACTCTATGGATTTAAAGCCTCAATTACATGGATTCTAGGCCGTAAATAAAATTATAAATAATGTGTTAGAAATTGACGTTTGTTTTTCTGTTCTCACTTCTCAAGTTATTTTAAAATTTCAGGTTATCACAGAAATTAATTACTTCATATTTCATAATAGTAATATTAAAATAACTTCTGTGTATTCTCAAAAATAAGTTATGCACTACAGGCTAACTATTCGGGTCCTTCATAAAACAATATACAGATTACAAACTCGGAAATATAATTCAAAAGTACCTGTAACACCTCTCGTAACTTTAGAGAAGCAAAAACCTGAAAAAACTCAAGTTGATGCGAATACAATAGCGCTTTTAGAAAGGTTATCTCTAGTTAAATGCGACACCGACGAAGGTGTAAAAATATTGGAGGATTCTATTGCTTTTGCTGATAAAATACTTCACATTGACACTAGTGGAGTTAAGCCACTGTACACTGTTTTAGAAAACGAGTACGTACATATTTTTATTGCACTACAATTTTGATGAAGTAATGGATACATTCTATGTTTAATTTTATTGATTAAAAAATATATGAAAAATTAATCCCTTTTCTATATGACTCTCTTAGTTACACTATTACAGTTATTTGTGAATATACTATGTTGATGATACATGAAATTGAATTTTAAATCATGCATTCACTGTTGTTTACAAAGATAATTTGAGCTAATATAACTAGAAATAAAATTTTTTGTTCAACTATGTTTATTGCAAGTCTGTATGCTGTCTTATTTTAATTTTGTATTTTTTTTTTTGGAATTTTTAATTTTTGTGTGTTAGCCTGGATATCAACAATAAATGAAAATATGCCAATAATAAAATCAGATGAAATATTTGTATTACTTATTGACATTAGTGACCACGTTTTTAGCTTTGAATACATTCAAATTTTGAATATTATCATTATCACAAAATAATGTATAGTTTGAAATCTACACTATAAAAAGAAAAGCTTACTTTCCTTTTATTCATATTAATTATTTTTCATCTTTAATGATCTTCCACAGAAGTTTATGTTTAAGAGAGGATAAAATAACCCAAGGAAACTGCCAAGCTGACATATTAAAGAATGCAGCTGTTACAGAAGATGATTATTTTGTAGCACCACCTGGAAATATTCCTCTTCATGAAGTACAATGTGAAGTAAATATCACACAAAAAGCAGAGAAAAATGAGAATTGAAATACAAAAATTGGCCTCCTTAAGAAAATTTCTCAATACAAAGCCATTAACTAAAAGCCAGACACTAATCACTCTAGAGAAACCAAGTATCATTCTCTTACAAAATATTTACCATAGTTGGTTGCTGTCAATACACACAAAAACAGTGCACCATTTTCCTGTTTATCTTAACAAAAATATAGCACAAGAAAGTAAGAATTACTTATATGGTTATATTGATCAACATTCAATAAATGTAAAGGAAATATTAATCGATAGTAGTAATGATGTATATAGTCCTAAAAACAGTGTAGAGTTGAATCTAAATTTAGTACTTCCTCAGACAGATGTAATGCAATATTTCATACAGTGGCAAAGATATAGAAAGTATTGGTGGAGTTCGGTAAGTATACTTTAACCATTAATATTTTTTTCATTTTTTATGATTTAACTAGCTCTGCCTGCACTTTCGTCCGTGTGAAAAACTGTAACATACTATTAACTTAGATTAATAGTATGTTACGGTTTATTAGACTTTTTACTAAACCTTCCTCAAGAATTACATCTTTTAGTAAAAATGGTACAAAAATCTGTTCAGTAGATTTTTTGAAAATCCATCACATACAACAGACTTTTTTTTGCTTTTGGCAGCTTTGTTTTATAATGTGTATTTAAAATGTATGATAGCACAAAAGAGTATGAGTATCTCTCATATTTCACTAATAAATTACACATATTTTTAAGATCACCACAACACCAAGCTTGTTAAGTATAAATGATATGAAGCCTGGAGTTGAAAGGACTGATGTTAATATAATAGCTAATTTTAAATATGGAGGACATATTGTAGAGACTATAAGCATTAAAACTAACAATTTTGATATTTTTAACAAAAATGTAAGTGTGATTTTTGTCTTATTATTAAATATATGTTAAGTCCAATAAAATATACAAGCATTTCTCATGACTGTATTCAAAGTGACCAAAATATGAAAATATGTACTGTTTATTCCTGTTACCAAAGAAAACTGGTGATTTTTTTCTTATATATGTAAAACCTGTACATAAGCTTTAATTTTATCACTATTGCACTAACAAATTAGCTATTAAAGTGTGTCTGACACACAGACAGGAAGACAAACACATTTTACATTTATAATATACTTATGGATATTACCAGTATCCTAATCTACGAAAAGAGAGGTACTGTGGAATGAATTGTTATAAAAATCTCAATGAAATAAGTTAAAATATTTGAAATATTAGTATTTTTAATTAAATTCTGTTGTGAGCATGTACCTTGCTGTACCTTGATGGTATTTCATAGTGATAAAGTGTATTACAGGTTCATTATTCTGGTAAATGCATGCATCACAGTTTGCCCTAGTGTTACATTAAGTCCAATAAATGTATATTAACTGAACTGAATTTAGTAATTGAGAAAGAATTAACCAATTTTTTAACCTTATTACTAGACCTCCACCAAAACATCCAGTCTTACTTGCACTATGGGACTCGAGATGGCTCTATTGACTCTTCTCCTTGATGGACTTTCGAACGCAACTAAAGAAGAATATTTGAGACTGCACAATAGAATGGCACCGTATAAAATTTCCTTTGCATTAGACAGTAAAGGTATCGAGAAAGGTAATTTACACAAATGGTACCAAATTAAACTTTTTTTAAATTCTTGTTCTAACCATTTTAGGTAATTTTAAGTTTGTCACTCTGTCTATAAAGGGTCTACTTAAACACCACATCCTTAACACTTTGAGCGTAGCATATGAGTTTTCAAATGTTTGTTGTAGGGCACTACGTATGCTCATGCAAAATTAATTGCAATTAATCTCGCTCTGATACACATGTACAAAAAACTCACGTGGAGCAGTTGGGTTCTTAAGTTCTTAACTCCCAACAATGAAAGTGTTTGTGTACATATTTGTAGAAGTGAAAAAATTATTCTATGTAGCTTTTTATGTGGTTTGTTACTATTCTAATCTCATAGTTAGATTGGCAATCAATTTAGATGAAAAAATTATCACAATAATCATCATCATTCTCCTGCCCTTATCGTGCTCTAAGTGGGGTTGGCACAACATGATACCACACGGCGGGTCAACTTACCTTAGTCGTCTTTTACGACACCTCGGTAAGAAATGAGGGTAGCCTATTCTACCACTCTACCAAAATAATGGCAATCAATTATAACATTGAATCATAAGTGAGGCAAACCTTAATCTTCTATGTATTTGAAAAGTATTCTACGCGTTGCTGAGGCTCACACTGAATTTTATTATTTTGAAGTTTCTCCCTCCGTCCATACACATTACTTAGAATTACGAGTAGTTTTCGCTGTATTTTTTTCATAAAAATCTTTTTTCTAGATAAGACTATACTGAGTACTTTGCAAGAATTAGCTAAACTCATTTTTCATAAACTCAGTTTGAAGGAAATATCGGCTTGGTTACCAGATTTCACACTCCCTCTACAATATCAGGTATTCTTTGGCTACTAACCTAACAAAAAATATTATAAAAATATTTAAATATTCCACTGCAAATAACGAAGTTATACCTGATCAAACGACATTAATTTTAATTACCTACACATGTCAACACCGTACAAAAAAAAACGGTTAATCCAGCGAAATAATTTAGCCACAGGAATCATTAGACATTTTTTTTTCAAATAAACACGATTTATAGAAATCAATCACCGTACCCTATTATTACACACGAAACGGAAAATAACCTTGACCCAAAAACTAAATAGTCTGATAGATGGAGATTAAACAAAAATGTTATTTTTTTACCTATTTTTTGAACAAAGGCGCCGCGCCAGGTCAGTGGATCATTACAAACAAAGCCATATCTCGATTAAATTTGATTATTTGTTTGGATAATACATTTTTTTCTATTACGTCCAAATGATTAGTGGGTTCATTTAATGTTGCATCTCGGTACCACCCTGTATAACTCAAATATAGACTTATTTAGGTTTCACTACTACGTTTTTCGTTTCTATCGAAATCAATCAATGACTTGTGGTGATTCAAATCTTTTTCAGACAAAACCATGCTTGAAAATATTAGGGTAAGCCCGTTCCGATTTTCAAACTAGGTCTGACATGACTTTCTTGCATTTATAACATAGAAATGGTAACATTTATTATGCGTAAGTTATTTAATTTTAGGAGAAAAAAAAACAAATTACTGCTCAGACTTTATACGCTTAAAACCTTAGTTAAATGTGGATGTTAAAAATATCTGCTCATTTCACAGATAAAAGAAAACTTACAAATGGGTGTAACATACACAGCAGTTCTAAGTGAAAGTACCCTTAAGAATGGAATATTTCATTTGTTAAATAGCAGTACAATGTTAAAGGTAAGATTTTTCATTTACTTAACAGCAATAAAATATAACTGCTTAGCCATAATGTTTGTTCATTGATAAGTCTTGATTAATTGTAACTTTTTATTACTATTGAAGATATTAGGTTGACTGATAGTATCTTGAACAACAACTAGTGTGCGTTATAAGATACCCAATTAGGTTTAGATAATAAATATTAGAAAGTTTTATCATTTTTACGTGAATCGGTTATTAATTTTTTTTTTTAATTAAGAATTTTTACTTATATTGCATTAATGTGGGTACTTAAACACTCTCGGCCTTACAAATAAACCCAGTATAAAATGTTATACTGAGAATAAAAGGAGAATAAGCAAGATTTCAACAAATAAATTCGGAATAAGTTATACCTTGGATAACGTCGGAATATCTTTTCATACTAGCACTATTCCCACCTTATACTTACCCTTGCCCTAGTTTAACTAAGGAATAACCTCAAAAATCATTGACTTGTGTTTATTTTTAGCAAGCACAATAAGTTAATTTTTTAGTTATTTTATTATTAACGATGTCATTAAGAGCAATATCTGAAGTAGAGCAAGTTAATATTATTGTTAATCAAATACAGACAGAAAGGTAAGTTAAACATTCAAAAACAAAGAAAATCCCTTTGATTTGTATGGTGAAGAAGAATTTTGTGTTAAATATAGATTTTCTAATAGCAGTGTTATGTTTCTGGACCAATTATTTAGTAGTTCTTCAACTATGGATAAGTGTGGTGCAGGTTTCCTCTCCAGATATTAGGTATAGCATTGAGTTACTGGGGTCGCAACCAGGTAAGTAGCTTTTTAATATGTATCTACTACAATCATTAATATCTTACTGTTATGGCACAGTTTACTGTTATCTTTTTTAGGTAGGTAAATAGATATAATTTTTTCTGCTTTCTTTATGGATACAAGATGAAGCAACAGATATAAAACAATGTTTTGAAAAAGGACAGTTCCATGGTAGATTACTAGAAGACTCAGGCTATGCATGTACTCCACACTTGTTAGCCCCCCTACTAAATCCAAGGACATGGAAACAAAAGTTATTCAACTATTCCCACATTAGAACTTGTAACACTAAGAAAGATGTTTTGCTGTTTGGATAAATAGATTTATGTGTTTCCTAACAGGATTCAGAACATCTCTAGAGAACACCAAAATGTATATAGTAGCATTGGCAGTGTTACATAATATAGCCACTGAGTTGAATGAAGAGCCTTTAACTAATAAAACTAACAATGTGCATTCCCTGCCTCAACCAACCATGGCACCTATACAACAAAATACCTTGCATGGAGCTGCAGTGAGAGCCACATTTATAGAAGAAAATTTATAAGATTAATAAAACTGTTCTTTATTCAATAAAAACATTTTATTAAATTCTTTATTATTTTTTTAATGATTCCAAAGTCTTAAGAAGAATTTGTTTTTAAGTTTCCCATCGCTTCATTATGTAGCTCAGCATTCTTCATCCTGAGTTCACGCTCCTTTGGCAGTCTCTCATTTTCTATGACTCTTAAGTTATGCATATCTATATATAAAGAGACTGCAAAATTAAAACTTTCTTTTTCCTTCTTTAGCTGTAACAAAACAAGAATTTGTTGATTTTTTAGATAATAAATTGTTACAATATGTTTTAAATACAACCTTCTTCAAGTAGGTCAATAATAAAAAAAAACATTATCACCACCAATGTGAATTTGTTGATAAAGAATAAATGGGTTAACTTTTTATTTACAGATCGCTTTGGTGTAGTTAATGGCTTGCACATAAATTTTTCTTCAATTATTTTTTTCTTCATCACCATTTAATTTCATCCTATAAAAAATATGCAATTAACTATTACCAATTAGTACCAATATATTTACTGTATGAACACTATTAATTCTAATCTACACACTGTCTGCTAAGCCAGCAGAGTAAGTATTATTATTATATAATATTATTATAAGTACCTGAACGCCATCACAATCGAAGTTGTTACTTGTTAGTATCTACTTCGAATTCTTGAGGTATCAACTCTATTAGTTCTACAGTTTCTGATGAAGGGGATGGTGGTTTCGTTCCCAGTCGATAGAGCGTTCTCGATTATTTGCCATTATAGCTGTTTGCCATATTTACAAAATAAATCTGTTTCTTTAATCAAGAGAATCATAGAAATAATAATTAACAGTCTATTCACTATCACAAATCACAATTCACAAAATCGTTTCCGCCCGCTAAATTACAAATAGAAATGTCAAAGTTATGTCAAAATGACAAAAACACGGCAGCCATAAACAAAATTTTAGTTTTTCTTATGCATGCATGGCATAACAGAGGAATAGTTATGACGAGCTTATACCTAGTTTATTTGTAGGAATATATTTGTCTTCTTAAACTTAGGATATTCTAAGCATAACTATTCCTAGAATAACTCTCGCATAAGCGTGGTTTTATTTGTAAGGCCGTCTAAGTTTGCGCATTGAACGTTGGCTACTTACACTGGTAATTATACTTCTTTGATTTATAATTATATTTTATTATATCCAGATAGAGCTGTGATAGCACAGCGGTGAGATCGTTCGACTCTTTCGAGGATGTCACGTGTTCAAACCCCAGGTAGGCAACAATGAGTTTTTCTATCAAAACCTATGTGTCTAATTGATAATTACAATTTATCACACGCTTTTTGGTGAAGGAAAACATCTCGAGGAAACCTGCATATTCTGGAATTCTGGAGATATTTGTAACCTACCAATCCGCATTGGCGCAGCGTGGTAGGTCTTAGCTCCAACCCTTCTCTCCAGAAATGGAGAGAGGAGACCTATTCCCAGCAGTGAAATTGTTACGGGCTGTTACTTTACTTACTACTTTCACTTATAATTGGAAGAATCGAGGAGTGTTTAACTCCTTACGTCGGAATGGTGACACAAAAAATACAATAGACAGCGTTCGTAAGTGAACTAACCAACGTAAGGGCACAGCGTAATTAACCTATCTTTTCGAAAATACTGTAGACATTGCTACATCTTTTAGGTAAAATACCATTTAATTTTTCCTACTTGTTCAGAGATGAGGATCGCGTCGATAACACATGATAAGTGTTTCTTAGGGAGTTTCATCCCCCTGATAAGGCCATCAAATGTCAATAACGACAAAAAGGAAATAGTTTAACGACAAATAGGAAATTTAATTTGTGTATAACTATGTTTTAGAGATCGTTTCTTTTCCAGGAGCAAGTTCACGTAGCCGATTTTGACTCCTATGCAGCTCTTTTGTGCGGAAAACATTAAGGTGTATTTGTACCTGTTGTTTATTGTAAATAGATTGTAAAATACTGATGTTGTTTTTTATTACTGGACCATAATAGCGTATTGCAAATTATTAAAAATTTCAATGGTATTTTTTGGATGTATGGTGTGACAGACTGTATAAAATACGAAATTAGTATATAAGGGTATGTCTGAAAGTTGCGCCCATTATAGAATAAAAGAAGTGCAAATACAAATACTTGACATATGAGGGATGAAAATCATGTGACCAAAGGAGTGTTAAATATGAATGTGAATTATGAGTATAATGTTAGTGATTAATGAGACAATAATGAAGATAAATATATGATATAGAATCAAAATTATATTTATATTAAAAAATTGCAAAATTTTCTACAATAATTTTTATAAATAAGAAATAAAAATCAAGATCTTTTACTTCCCAATTTAATTCTTATTGCAAGTCATTACATAAAAATCTTACGAGGCTATATTTTATAAATTAAATGATAATTAAAGATAGATAGGCCATCTATCTTTAGAACATTTTACTCTATCATAAAATCGATTTTAATGGAAACAAATGGATTGGATTTATGAGGTAATTAATTTCGGTTAAACTTCGACAATTTTCAAAATTTTATACCTTAAAATTCAAGTGTATTAAACTGAAAGCATATTGTATCGTTTCCGATACAAAAATTATCTCTACATTATCGCAAAGATCTCTTACAAGTAAAATTTTTACATTTTAGTACAAGTTTCTGCCGTGAGATAATAATAATATATGGGACATTTACAAATACTGTCAGTCCCCAATGTGAGTAACTTAATACTTATGTGGTGACAGACAAATGGTAAATATATACTTATATAGTTTTAAATACATATATACACCTAGACTCAAAGAACCAACAAATTGTTGTTAGAGAATGTTCGCCCTCTGCGGGAATCGAACCCGCGACCCGCGGAGCCAAAAGCGGGGTCACTGCTAACCGCGTCAACGGACCAGTCAAATAAATGACAATAATAAATAAATTATAGCCTTTGTCACTCTCCATACCTACACTAAAAAATCATATCGATCCATTTTTCTCGTAGATAACTGTCTCTAACTTCGAAAGACATTAGCATGCTGTGACAACATTGAATAGCAGTCATTACTTGGGTAAGTTGAACTTGGTTCATTCGCAATTCGCATTTCTTAGGTCGTTTCGAGACTAATATCTCTGGACGATATTTGGTTTCTAATGTTAAAAAGCTCGGTAATGGCGGGAATATCTAGATTCCCATGGAACTCTACTTTATGCGTATATTATTAATCTTTATATAACCGCATATTCTGATTAAAACACGTAGATCGTTTTAGATATATCTAATACTGTCTTAAATGCGAAAATTTTGTAACTATATTATAAACGTGCAAACGTTTTTTAAGTCTCTTTACGACGTCGTATCGGTTTGTGCAGAGTTTTAAAATCAAACTTCATGTCACTCCTATTTCTAAAATTACACATAACTCTTTGTCTGGTTCCACTATAATAATATAATAGCTGATAAGCAAAATTATGCTCACCAGCCATTAACAACAGAAGAATAAATAAACAAGCCAAATCGATTTATCATTAATTTAAATTAAAAAGTTTAGTTAAAATAATTTACATAAGAAATGTGAACTGGTCTTAATGGTCCAATCTTTCATCAAATATTTGTTCGAATTTCAAATTCATTTGTTTCGTAAAATGGCAACATCAAATAATTTTCTTTTTATACAAAAACAGAGATGGGCAATATGTATTTAAGAAAAGAGTGATTTATATCCTTTCGATCTTAGGATATATATATCACTCTTGTATATTTTTAATGGTCCAATCTTTCATCAAAAATTTGTTCAAATTCAAATTCATTTGTTTCGTAAAATGGCAACATCAAATAATTTTCTTTTTATACAAAAACAGAGATGGGCAATATGTATTTAAGAAAAGAGTGATTTATATCCTTTCGATCTTAGGATATATATATCATTCTTGTATATTTTTAATGGTTCAATCATTCATCAAAAATTTGTTCGAATTTCAAATTCATTTGTTTCGTAAAATGGCAACATCAAATAATTTTCTTTTTATACAAAAACAGAGATAAGCAATATGTATTTTAGAAAAGAGTGATTTATATCCTTTCGATCTTAGGATATATATATCAATCTTGTATATTTTTAATGGTCCAATCTTTCATCAAAAATTTGTTCGAATTTCAAATTCATTTGTTTCGCAAAATGGCAACATCAAATAATTTTCTTTTTATACAAAAACAGAGATGGGCAATATATTTAAGAAAAAGAGTGATTTATATCCTTTCGATCTTAGGATATATATATCGCTCTTTTATATTTTTAACTCATTTAGCTCAGTACGGCTCAGAGAGAGAGAATAAGGCAGCTAAGACTAAAAATATATCCTTTACATCTTCGGCTCTTTTAGCTTGTCACATCTCAAAGATTGCTTTTCTAATAATCTGTATTTACATTATTTATTTATTTATTTATTTATCTGTCTCTCTCTTTTGCGTGTAAATTGCTGTATAATCCTATCTCTCTGTCTCTAACTCTGAAAGAGCCGTAACTCATCTCGAAAATTGACTCTTTAAGTATAAAGATATAATTGGAACATATGCGAGTTAGAGAATGATTATATCTTTTGCAAAGATATATATCTTCCTTGTCTTTAGCTGGTGAGCTACCCATCTCTAATAGAAGCCGGACATGATTTAACTATTACTGGGCTTAGGTAATTAATATATAAAACATCGTTATTTAAGTAAGAAATATATTAACATATACTTAAATTATTTTACTGTGTCACACTATCAATGCATCACATAAACGCACGCCGCAGTTTTAAAATATGACATGTCCACAAAATGTCGTGGACATGTCACAGTCAGATATGCAGTAGAAGTCACAAGTAATACTAACGTGGTTTCAGTATAAAAACTCAGTGAGACATGCACGCTTTTTATTGACTATTTAATAGTGATTATGGTATTTTTGGTTTCCAAAATTGATCACATTATTGAAATTGTGAGGACAGATTCATAAGAAATGGCATACTCCAGAGACAATGTTGAGGAAGGCAGAGTCAGGCGGCGTGTTTTGAAATAATCCTCTTATTACGGAAGTATATAGTCACAAAAAAAACTATCAGATACAAAGGTTGCCGATATTTTTAATTCCCTTCATTCAATAAATTATAATAGCTTGGCAAAGACCAAAAACATTGATTTTGACCTGATGACTTATCAATATTAGGATAAGTGTAAGAAACTATTTTTAAATTAACTCAGGTGTTATTATTACTATAGAAATTTTAAAAAACAAGACATGATTTTTCAACAAATGTCTGATAAATATATTTATATTTATCATTGTATTGACATAACTGAACACAGATTACAGAGCTATGGGTGGACATGTAGCTGCATCATGACTAAAATTCCTCTAAAGGCACTGATGAACTTTTCTGCATCATGTGGTGTTTGGAGAATATCAAATCCAAGAGTAAACATTAAAACTCAAATTGAGTGCTGCTAATAAAACTACTCTACTACTGGTTTCTTGATGACCAAGTCCCATTTCTTCTAGTTCATATTGCCCTTTTGTCAATGAATATCATAATTTAAAGCAAGCCCATTTTGTGGCAATCTGTCACTACCTGCTATAATTTATCCAATTAATTTCTATGCCATTATCTCAAACTATAGAGAAGTAAATTACATAACATTATTATAGGTACCCATTTGAAGAATCGTTCAAAACGTTTGCTATCTTCTTAATTAAAATTTATTGCTTGACTCCATAAAAGGTATCAAAGTAAGTGTAAGATATGAGAACTAAATGGTATTATAAAAACGAATACCTAGCCCTTGCTTACTATGAATTAGTTGAATGGAATCTGCCTCAACTATCCTGACATCTGTGTATGTCATTTACCTACAGATAAAACAAACAACCCTAATACTTACAAAAAGTCGAAGGTACAGAAAATGGAAGTATGGTTAAAAGTAATATGAAAGTTCATATAACAAATGTTTATACTGCTGCTAGGTGTCACTCATACAACTAGATCTTAGGTAATTATTATTGACTTATATAAAATAACTTGAAGACAATTTCTGTCAGTTTATATTACACCTAAATCACTTTCGTTACATTAGGCAGGCAACTGTAATTTCTTCCCTTTGAGAACTGAAACAAGAGATTTATATTTAAAATTAAAATTATCTAATAATAATCATTAAAATTTTTATAATTTTTAAAATAATTTTGATTTATTTGTAAAAGAGTTTGTCACTCATGTCTGGACATAAAATATTGATATGTTTAACCAAAAAGATAAATCATGTAAATTTAAATATACACAATGAAAATTATCTTGACAGAAAATTCAATAGTAATTTCATAAAACAATATTTATTTTTTAATACATTGTTTTAAAACAACTGATCGATTGGCTAGTATAAATATATTATACACAGTAGACATCTAGAAATATTTTTTGTAAGTGAAGGTGATTACCTATGAAGATTAATGCCAATAATTTTCTGGCCTGGAAAGTGAAAATATGGGTTGGAACAATAATTGTTATATTTTGCATCATCATACATATAAAGTTGATAATGTTGCCATTAAAAAAAAGCATGTAATAATGCAACAATACACATTTGTATCTTTCTTATCACAGAGCCAAGTTCTAAATTTGCCCACAAAGGGATAATACTACTATGGACTAAGTAATGCCTATTAACAAGATTGATTAGGCATGTTATCAACACTTTGTGTGTTTACTTGTTGCTTTAAAATACCTTTGCATGTCAAAATAAACTTTAAAGAAATATAATAAAAATTACCTTTAGTGATATAAAGATAGAAGAAGTCACAATACAGTACTGTCTGTACCACACCAGCAACAACAGCTATAGGTTCAAAATGCATTTCTACAATGTAGCGATATATCTGCAATTAAAATTAAAAATTATAAATATTTTACTAACTAACTTTAAACATAACGGAGCGAGAGATAAATAGTATTTAAGAGAATACTCCAGTTTTGCAACAGCTTTCAAAGTGTTGACCACAAACATGATGGTAAAAATACCAAAAATAGTTTACACATTTTAAGGTTTAATATAATATAATAGGTCAAAATACAATTATTCAACTTGTTTTGAGATATTTTTGAGGTGATTTATTGTTTGATGTATCAGGCAACTCTGGCTGTCACAGTCATGTTCAATAGTGATTTATTACAGCGTGCATGACTGATGGACTGGTGGCTAACACAACCCAATGGAAAACCTCCATATGACTGTCAGCATGTTAAAGTTAGTAAACAAAATAATATTTTCATCATCAGTTAAACTGTGTAATTGTCAAATGTGTCTAGGTCTGTTCCAGGAATTGTTTATTTTAGAATAGTAGAAATGATATAGCATGATTTGTGAAAACAACATAAAGTATGTTTAAAAGAATACTACTACAAACACACTAAACCTATAATAGTAGAAAGTGAATATATTATTTATATAAAACATCTAAAATAACTTAATTAGTTATCTACTTTACATTTTATCTTATTTAATGAAATAGTTTAATTTAACTTATTATCATCACAATCACCAGGTCTTGCGGATTGCAATGCTAAATCATTCAGACTTAACTTATACATAATGTGTGGTTTATATTTGGGGAAACAGGCTGGAACTCCCCTAAAACTTAACCTTTCATAATTACTTTCAATTAACTAATAACATTGCTGTGTTTAAATTTTAAGAATCTTTGCTCAAGTCATTATTAAAATTAAAGTAATGAAAAAAAGTATCAAGTATTGGATTACAAGGTAAATACACTTCATAAACACATAATACAATTACCCTACACCAGACAGACATATTGCTGGATGCCCTGCTTATCCATCAAGTCACATTAAATTACCAATAAACTAATAAGTACAATTAAAATATCAAACCATAAAATAAAACTTCAATGAATATAAATGAAAAAACTGTAAATGGATTGATAATTTACTTTGACTTAATAACAACTTTGTTACTACTCACCCAATTTAAAAGATAGAGACCTCTATAAGAACCTAGAGCAAACAAATAATGTGATGTAATACTTTCAGCCTCTCCAGTTTTGGAAACCAAGAACAATTGTGGCAAAATTGCAACTGATTCTAAATAAATAGAGAATGTCCAGAGAACCTGTAACAAGTTGAAGTGTTTGTTTTCAAACATTTTATAGAATAAATAAATACTACCTTCCACGCTTCATAGTCCATAAAGATTAAATCTTATCATTTAAATGCATTTGGACAGAATTTTTAAAAACTAAGGTTTACATTGAACATACATCACAAAATATTATCATAATAAATAAAATAATAAATTATGTGTCTCTAAAAACACTCAATAGAGATAATACAAAAATTAAAAGCACAACTGGAAAAAAATGTTTGTCCATATTTTTTTCATCATTTTATTAATATGTATCTTTTAGATAGGATATAAAATAATTTTGAATTGAATTCAGTTTCATTTTTAATGAGAACACCAAAAAGTATAAGTACACTAGCAATTAATTAATATATTAGGAACCGGTCAAATTCTACTTTTAATGTACTGAAATATATGCGAAAGATAAACTTCGAGTGATATGCAGAGCATTGAACCATACTAACCTCCAATACCGTAAACTCGCGATTAATAAGTAAAGCAAGTATCAGACATGGAATCAACAGGAACTCAATTCTAAACGTGTCGTGGTTGTGATCGTAGGTGGCCTTAAATTTGACATACATCAAATACACTGTAGCGTATGATGCTGCGATAAAGACAATTTTCATAATAGTGTTATACGCCGATACATAAGCCGTAAGTAAGTCCAAATACCGCGCTGTGTATACTACTGAAAATAGAATTTGCGATTTTCCTGATATTCCTGAAAAATAAAACAAAACATTAACAATATTGTATTACAACTACAAAATAGAAGTAACATGCCGGTTGTAATTACCTGCACATGATCTGGTTTTCCAGATTTTTAGTAGAAGTATAATTATAGCTAACAGGTGGGATAAATCCGCGAGTAAACGGAATAAATTCATGATTTTATATGTAAGAAGTGGTTAAAATTTTACGCCGCGTAAACTCAACAATCCTCTCATTCAAGCAAAAATGACGTGGCTGAATGACAAAGAATGTTTTCGTTGCCAGCCTTTCAAATTAACAAATTGATTCTGATACGTCTAAAATTAAAAGAAGAATTAAAATTAAAAAAAATATGTTGTGAAATGAATCATAATTCATAACATTTGTATGACAAATATAAAAATTTATTACCATAAGGAAGTTTCAGTTACAATACATTCAAATTCAAGTAAACTTCTAAACAAGTGCATTTGAATCGTCAACTGCTAGTTAACACAGCTATTCCTACCAAGAAGAGCCAGCAAAAAATTCGACTCTTTTCAAAACATATCTTATAATTAATTACGTTTAGTCACTACTGTCTCTTACAGTTTCAAAAAGTAGCTAGATCCACGCATTCTTATCATCTTTGTTATCTTCAACAGTAGGTATAGTAACCATAGGCTACTAATTAAACTATAGCATCACAGGTTGAGATATGAATAAGTGATTAATAATATTAAACGATATTTAATTAAATTCAGAATATTAGTATATTAATAATTTTGAAACTAAGGATAGTTGATACTTTCGATTTCATTACTTCTGAATAAAATAATAATAAAATGACTGAATGATGTTGTGTATTTTTTATTTACACCATGACAATCACATGAACAACACATAGACATGTTAAATTATTTGTCTGTGACTGGTGGTATTTCAACAGCTGATTTTGGCATTTCGATAAAGTATGACATTATTGACAGCAAAAATATCACCATAATGGAACTAAACGTAATGTATGTTATCTTATGAATTAAAAATAATTTTAAATGAACACAGAATGGTAATAATTATAAATAAAATACGGAACTTATATTCTTGTGCCTACAATATTAGAATTTATAAAAGGTATGTATTAATATATTTAAAAATAACCTAAAAGATTTGTGGAAACTTAGTATCTAATGATTAATTTTGCAAACCAGTAGCCATCTATTGCTACTCTTCTTCTTGGTGTTGGCATTCTTGATTTTTGGGTCTCAAGACTGGAATTATAACCCAGGAATTTTCTAAAGTTATGCGACTTTTCTGTTGCTGTGAAAGAAGGCACATAGGTTTTATATTTTAGATTACTAAATCAATGTTTGAACTTCCCTCTTATTATACAATATTTAACGTATTTAATATTTGATTCTATTTTCAGGCGCCTTTATAGTTCTTATAGTGAAGCTGTTGAAACAATTGATGTGACCAAAATCAGAAATTTTAGTATAGTGGCCCATGTTGATCATGGTAAAAGTACTTTAGCTGACCGGCTACTTGAATTAACTGGAGTCATTAAACCAGGAAATGCAACTAGTCAAGTTTTAGACCAGCTTCAGGTAAGTATAGATTGTATTGACTTTTAATTTATATTTATTATATTTAGGAATTGTAGTTACCATATTTAGTACCCCTCAATTATAATTAAACTGAACTATTTTGTATTGTTAAGTATATAATATTAATTCATTGTTATATATGTTTTAGGTGGAAAGAGAGAGAGGCATTACAGTTAAAGCTGTAACAGCATCATTAAATTATAAATACAATAATGAAAGGTATCTTCTAAATCTGATAGACACCCCTGGTCATGTGGATTTCTCTAATGAGGTAAGGAACATACTATCTTACTCATATATTCTGTTGTTTTTTTTGTAGAAAAATTTGGCTATTTAGTTATTACAGCATACAATAGTATGTCTATATAAATCAATTTTATCATATGCTAACGGTCTGGCTACATGTAGCTCATTCTGGTCTGACAAAACTATCATTGAGAGTGTAAAAATATATGCTGGGTCAATATAAAGATCCATTCTCCTTTGTATGTCCTTCCTTTCTTCCTTCTCCCTACCTCCAGTCATACTGTCTCGCTTACACACTCACTTGCATTCCATTTCATGCATCATTATCCACATATATTTTTGATTTATTAATTTCTCTCAGGTTGTTCGTAGTGTAACAGCATGTCAAGGAGTAATACTATTGGTGGATGCTAACGAAGGTGTCCAAGCTCAGACAGTCGCCGTGCACTCTCTAGCAAAAAAAAACAATTTAGTCATTATACCCACTCTCAACAAAGTTGATTTGCCGCGAGCGGATCCTGAGAACACAAAGTCCCAATTAAAATCACTTTTCAATATTGAACCTGATTCGGTATTGAGTATATCAGCAAAAAAGGGATGGGGAGTTAAAGAGTTATTAGAAGCTGTAATAATGAGAATACCACCGCCTCCAGCTGATTTGAATAAGCATTTTAAAGCGTCAATAATAGATACTTGGCATGATAAATATAGGGGGATAATGTGTTTGGCGTACATTGAATCTGGTTCGATTGAAATCGGGCAAACTGTTAAGTGGAGATCAGATTTGAAGCAACATACGTTAAAATATCTGGCACTTTTACGACCACAAGAGGAGCCTATTCTAAAAGCCGTCGCAGGGCAAGTAGTCATGGTGGGTAAGTAAGGTATAGAGCCAGATTAATTAAAGTTCAATTGCCGGTTTAGAGAGTCGAAATCCAAAAGTAATAATAAATCTATTTTGCTATAATCCGCAATAAATTATCATCAGCAAAATAATTTTATTATTGCTTTTGTCTTATGGATCTCCGCAAAGAAACGCCTACTTCTATAAATTACAGTCGAAATCGTTAAATAAACTTACGGTTTCTACTTTATGCCTTAAAAATCACGGCAATCATTGGGATATTTAGTCTGTGATAAGATTTCATTATCAATTTAAAAGGTAACTCGCAAAGCTAACATCTTAGCAAAATGACTATTCAAGAGATCTTATATACGGAAACCTTATAATAATCTTTTGATAATCAAATTTTTTCCCACCTTGTACGATATAGCCAAAAGAGGCTATACAATTACTAGAGGGTATACAATTATAAAATCATTTGACTGAAAATGAATAGAATATAAGTTATTAAGATGGTTTTCTACTTTTCATAATCACATTTGAATAGAATGACGATGTTGACTGCAAGCGCCTCATGTAAGCATCATAGCTTAAATTAGCGCACTAGCTGATATACTGTCCAATAATCTATACAACTGATGGAAATTTGAACGAGTAAAAACATCGGGAAGTGCGCAAATGATTTATTATGCAATTAATCGGATTCTTGATTGACACGAGTTGCTTGTGATTTTGAATAAGCTGTCCTTGTTTTGAGGTGACCCAGATTTTGTAGATTATATTTGTAGATGATAGATTTTGATCCCTATTTTTCTTGTAGGTTGTGGTCCTAAAGGTGGCGGATGTGTAGGTGATCAGCTATTATCTTTAGAGTCAGCAGAAGTTATTAAACAATCTTCAGCAACAATCATAGCTTAAACTAGCGCACTAGCCGATATTATACTGTCATATAATCTATACAATAGATGAAAATTTGGACGAGTAAACACATTGGAAGTGCGAAAGATGATTTTACGCAATAAATCAGATTCTTGATTGACACCGTTGCTTGTGTTCAATTAAATAAGCTGTACTTGTTTTGAGGTGGCCCAGATTTGGTAGATTACATTTGTAGATGATAGATTTTGTTCCCTATTTTTCTTGTAGGCTGTGGTCCTAAAGGTGGCGGATGTGTAGGTGATCAGCTATTATCTTTAGAGTCAGCAGAAGTTATAAAACAAGCTTCAGCACCTACAGTGAAGCACATGGTGTACGCGGGTATTTTTCCTGCGGACCAATCGCAGCACACACAACTAAGTGACGCAATTAAAAAATTGGCTTTGAATGATTCAGCTGTGAGTGTTAACGTTGATTCAAGGTAAGAATAGATCAAATTAACTCAACCAGCCGGAATGATATCAATACCCTAGAAAAGAGCTAACGATTCCAATATCTTAGAAATCCTTTAAAATCTATCGCTGCTTTACTAAAATTGTTAGTAAAGTTCGCTCTTCGAAAAGTATTTAGTTGGTTCTTGTGGAAGGATCTTGTGATATAATATAGTTTCTTTTTTACAGTTGATATACTAAGAAGTACAAAAGTAATAATAAAATTAGTTTGCTACAATCCGCGATGAAGTAAATAGAAAATATATCTTACTTATTATAAAACAAAGTCCCAAAAAGCTGTCTGTTTGTATGTAATCGATTTTGTCAAAATCTACTGAACTGATTTTTGTAAGGTTTTCACCAAAAGATAGTGCAATACTTCAGACAGCTTTTTGGGACTTTATTTTGTAATAAGTAAGATATATTTTCTATTTACTTTATCACGGATTATAGCAAAATAATTTTATTATTACTTTTGTATTATGGATCTCCGCAAAGTAACGCCTAATTCTATAAATACTACTTAGTATTTAAAGAGACAAATAAGTAGCAAATCTCTTCAAGAAACAGATCCACTGTTGGATACAGGTCTCTTTACAGGATAACACATGATCTTGTTCCACTTGGATCTCACGAATAACCGCCACTTTTTAAGCCGCTTCCTTTTTAAGATCATCAGTGCACAGACTCTGCGTTTGTTTTTTAACTTTGGTTCTTCAACAGAACTCCTCATTTTTGGTAGGAGATACTCCAAGCAAAAGTCTATGGCTTGCTGAGTGACTTTGAGCCTTCTTATAAGGCCCAAAGTCAACCTTGTTTCGATATCATTTGTCATCAAAAAGAGTTTTAGCCCAAGCTATTTAGTATTTAGATACGATACTTTAAAAACTGTGCAAAAAGAAATAACAAAATTGTCATTTACAATCTTTTACATATTACCCTATTATATCAATGTACATGTTATCTTCTTTTAATTGTATTTTTTCTATATTATATGTTTTAAATCACTCAAAATATTATTTTTCATTTTAGTCCAGCGTTAGGACAGGGATGGCGCATAGGGTTCCTTGGTCTTTTACATCTGGATGTATTTACTCAACGTCTTCTGCAGGAACATAAAGCTGAGGCTATATTAACTGCTCCATCTGTGCCCTATAAGATTAAGTATGTTCAAAAATTGTATTTATTACATGTTTAAATTACCTTAAATTTAAAACGCTGCGAATTATTTAGGGATATGCAGATTTTATTATAATGTTTTTTTTTTACTTTATGTGAATAATTTATTGTAAATATCAATCAAGCACATCTTATACCTATATAAAATTCTCGTCTCATAATGTTAGTTACCGTACTCCCTCGAAACGACTTCACCGATTTTTATGAAATTTTATATGCATATTCAGTAGTGATAAGGCTCGTCCACCCCTAACATTTATTTTTGGTCAATTTTTTTAATAATATATACTAGAAATTTCTTAAATATAATTTATATGGCAAAACAACTTTTGCCCGGTCAGCGAGCATCGTTATCGTGATCGTGATCGCGCGCTATTGCTTTTTATCATTTTTTACCTAAATTAACTTTATTCAGGCGGTTGAGCAGTAGTTGCTATTATTTCGTTCTATTTTCAGAGTGAGGGGTGCAAAAGTCATAAAACAGTTCAAAGGTGCAGAAGTTATTATCACCAACCCGTTGTTACTGCCAGACCCGAATAACATTGAAGAGTACTATGAACCATTTGTTATCGGTGAGAGAAGTACACCAAAATAGTCAACGATTTCAAATTCAAATGATTCTTTATACTTTTGAATCGTCAAATTACAATGAAACTACGACTTGCTATGAAAAATTGTATGATTTGCTAACTCACTTAGTCGCAACGCAGCAAGCCTACAATGAACTCTTATTGCGACTCAATTGAAGACGTAAACGAAATTGTTTTGCTTTTTCATACCATGACGTCTTAAAGACGCACACTTTAAGTCGTTGCCGAATGAGCGTTCGGAATTCGTCCTAAGAACATTTGAGTAAAAGAGACAGAGTTATCTATAGTTCATATAACGTTATCCTTTTCAAACATTACGACCCCAATTTTTGAATTTAAACTACCGTGAGTGATATCCATTATTAATGTTGAGAGACCGGCTATACTCACGTCTTATTTTATCGGATGAGCCCGACTAGTTTCAAGCCCATACGGGGCTCTTATTCATGAGCTCTTCACGCGGTGTTATCGCGGGAACACCGCGGGAAACTAGTCGGGCTCATCCGATAAAATAAGACGTGAGTATAGCCGGTCTCTCAACATTAATTACGACCCCAATGCAATTCACGGTACGAAGAGAAAGCGGTTCGCGGTCGTCGTTGACGTCTTCAATTGAGTCGCAATAAGAGTTCATGGTAGGCCTGCAGGAATCAGCTTATTTTGACCTCATATATCTGTGATGTACACCAAATTTTGTTAGGCGCTAAACAAGAGTTATACCGGAAATACACTTTACAATTGACACTTTTAGGTACAATTATAACACCTGTTGAGTATATTGGTGCCGTGAACACCCTTTGTGTGGATCGTCGTGGCGCCCCTCTACCCTCGAGCGCTGTAGACGAGAAGATGACCATGATGCAGTTTATCCTACCACTTTCAGAGGTCGTTATAGACTTCCATGACACTTTGAAAAGTTTGACATCTGGATTTGCCAGCTTTGATTATCAGGATTATGGGTTTCATCCCAGTTCTTTAGTACGAGTAAGTACCTGTTTTTACTGCTTTTTTGATTACAAATTTAGCGGTCGCTTAAATTATATCATGTATAATGTACTGGATTCAAATATTTTTTGGCATATGGAGATTTTTTTGAGTTGATGAAATAGTAAAATCATCATCAAGAATTATGTATCGGCTGAAATTCTCAAGCATACTCGATAATGATAAATATATATTGACTGAGTTGATGAAATAGTAAAATCATCATGAAAAATTAGGTATCGGCTGAGATTCTCAAGCATACTCGATGTTTCAATTTTCTTTGTGCAATGTAATTTTCGCTTGAGATTCGTTCTGCATAATCTGCAGGATAACTTAAATGTTCCAAGCTACAACTAAATTACTTAATTTTCTTAGAAGTTTTCGATACACTGAGTACCAAAATTATGTTTTAAAATGCTAACATAACTGAAGTCATTAAGACGAGGCTTATTTATAGCCTTTGATTATATAAAAATGTGCAATTCGTGTCCTTCTTTTCACACAGATGGATATACTAATAAATGGAGCATTAGTTGACGAATTAACTACAATAGTACATACTAGCCGCTTAGAGTACAACGCAAGAAGGCTCACAGCAAGGCTTAAAGAGATGATACCAAGACAGATGGTGCAGGCAAGTGTTTATTTAGTCTATTTAATTATTTAATGAACAGTTGAATAACAATAACGCAGTTGTTAAGCAATTTGAATTTATAATGCAGAAGTACATGGTTAGACAGGTACATGTAGGAATCTGAAAAGTCTGTGCGAAACTTTGACTCGATACAACTATAAGGTGCTTTAGAGTATGGGTTCTG
Organism: Morpho deidamia; assembly: GCA_947086505.1. NCBI lineage: Eukaryota > Metazoa > Arthropoda > Insecta > Lepidoptera > Nymphalidae > Morpho > Morpho deidamia. Next base: position 6,180,888 of record CAMTZC010000007.1, on the reverse strand, counting down.
GGTAATGTTGATTTTTCTTAACAAGGCAAGGTGTTTTGTCAACCACAGTTAAGTAAAGAATATATGTAGGCTTTTATCGTTGTTATAATTCTTTATGGTATATTCAATATATAGAAAATTCTTTAAAGTGTCTGTCTTTACAGGTTGCTATACAAGCAGTTGTATCGGGAAAAGTTTACTCGCGAGAAACCCTAAAAGCGTATAGAAAAGATGTGACCGCAAAATTGGTAAATAAACATTATATTAATTTAATGTAACATAAGCAACCATTATTGGTAAGTTTCAGTAATGGTATGTGTACAATGTGGACCCTGCTGAGCTCTTTTGGCAGTTTAGTAGACGCGTCTATCCCCCTTCCCCTTTTAATGTTTTATTAAACAATATATAAGTATACGCACTGCACAGTCGATAATTTTTAAGGATTGGTCTTGCCGAATAATAATTCTTATCCTTCTAATATTCCAGGAGCAATTCTAAATTTTTTTAATTGAAACAGTGATTTGGAAAAGTGCTTTTTGTTATAGAAAGCACATGCTTTAGAAACTTATTACTACTTCCATGTTTATTGATGTGTGTCGTTGCAGTATGGAGGTGATGTGACCCGAAGAAAAAAATTGTTAAAACAACAAGCCGATGGGAAAAAGAAAATGCGAAGTGTTGCAAACATTAAAATACCCAGAAACACATTTATAGATGTATTAAAAAGATAAGTTGAATTAAATTACTTAATTATGACTTAACTATAACTGTTTTTCTTATTAAGGATAAAAGGTAAGAAATTAGTAACTTATTCAAGTTCGACCAATAATTTTAGTGAGATATCTTACACATGTATATAACGTGAATTATAAACATAATCAGTTTATATTGGGCTTATTTTCATCATAAAACTAAACTTTACATTTTATTGTTTTTTATATACATTTACCGTAGAATGATTACATTGTGGATTTAAATAAAGAGAGTAAAGCTGTTTATACGACTATATACTTAGGTGTCATTTAACACAAATATTTTGAAAGTTTGTCGACATTTACAATTATATATTTTTTTACTACTTAGTCGTGTAGTTTACACTGTCTCTCTTACAATGTTGAAACGTCTGGATAAAAGTCTGTTGAAGAAATCTATATAAGATTTATAACTGGAGATTGTATTCAAGGTAAAGAATAAAAATACATTTCTATATAGAAAATAGTTTATTTAAAAAATGATTACCATAGTCATAGCATAGTCAAAAATCATTAATTTGTAAAGTACCTATAGTATAACAATTGTCTGTAAATTAAAAAGTATATATAACCAACCTTTTGCAATTAAGTATTGCCAGCGTGTTTATGAAACTAACAAGCGGTGAGTATAAACTTGACAGATTAAATATGTCATTCAAGACTTTTAAAGTATTTTGGATCAAGGTACTTTTGAAAATATCTAATTTAAGGTTTTTTTTTTTTGGAATATTACATGGTATTTTTATAAAAATATCCACTGATTTTACAGTTCTTACGTCCTGCTTCTGCTTTCAGTAAGATTTGTTTCTTATTTTAGGAATATTTAATACAATAATTATATCACACTTATAATTTTTCAAGATAACTGTAAATTATTAAATGTCATTAAACAAAGGATATATTTTAAAACTGTATCTTTATATACTTCTATAGCGACGCGTAGATCATATCAAAATCAATAATCTCAAACTTAAACAAAAATATTCCACCACGGTTAATATGATGACAGATGATCAACAACTTTTAAATTTTAACCTTAAAACTAATAGCATCTTTCACTTATGAAAAGGATGTTCAGTACTTTTTAGTCCCATAGATAGAAATAATCACAAATATCAGATGGCATACGTGGTTTGGTCGTACTGTGTGTTGCCAGAGTTGCCATCCAAATTTAACATAAATTTCAGACAACTTGACTTCTTGACTTACTTCAATTACCAGAATTGTAGAATGTACAACGCAAATCTAGACTCCAGCAAATAAAATCTTACATCCTTGAGGGGCCGAAAACCGACTTCCGTTATAATACTATAAGCAAGTGTCCAAGGTTAAGCTTAGCTATTCTCTATTTTCTACCCTCAAAAGAGTAAAGATCACAAAAGAAAAGTTCTCAAAGCCATAGAACAGATTTTAAATCGTTTGTTCAAAAGCCCTTCGGTACAGCATTTCTTCTATGTGCAACAAAATTATAGAATAATAGAAATGATCAAACAAGCGCGTTTATCTAATACAGACTTATAATAACCTAATATTTAAATAACTTGATTGCTTTTATTAGAAAGATTCTATGGATTAAAAAAACTTAGGGTAGGCACATTTTAATTTTCACAACAATTCATCAATGCGCTTTAGGCTACAGAACACCATTAAATAATGCATGCTAACTCGCATTTAAGCATCGTAATGAATATTATTTCATATCCCTTTCAGAGAGTAGCCCTAAACCCAGCAGAAATTATAATAGACTTGAAAAATGAGAAACAATTCAAAACGTTTCATTACGATTAGTTATACATGGATTTCATCGTTGATTAGCTTATCACAATAAAGTATAAAGTCCCATAACACACGCTTGGTATTAAAGTTTACTGATAAATAAATTTATCTACTCTGATACTATAATACAAAGATTATAAAACTGAAAACAAAATTCTTATGACAAACATTACGTACAGAACAAAAATAAAAAGTTTCATTACGATACAGGTCTTGTATGGACACCTGTATCATAACGTAACTTTTTAATCATAACGATACACCTTAAAAAAAAGGTTTCAATGAATGGGTCCGCGGCGACGCAACACGCATGCGCAATCGATGTTTGCGCCTTGGCGCCAATATATGACATTTAAAAAATCTTTTCAATATTTAAACGAAGTTTAGTTTTGTTTGTAAAAAAATTAGTTTTTGTGTAAAAACATGTCTGAGAGCGGGGATAGTGGTAATTGTACACCACCAGATATTCTGAAAGCTGCGTCAAACATGACCGTGAACCTGTTGCCGACGAAATCTAGGAGCAACTATATTAAATGTTACCACGAGTTCATGGAATGGAAACGTACGTATTACGTATTATAGTATGAGAGTAGATAAAGTAGTGTATGATACTGTACATAACTTGGTCTTATAACACTCGTGTGACACTATAAAAAAACTCGCCTGCGGCTCGTTTTTTTAAACCACGCTCGTGTTATAAGAACCCTTATTATGCAACAGTATCATAAACTACTAAAATAATATGGGACACTTACACACAAGGTCATTCAACCCCAAAGTCAGTAACTTAACACTTGTGTTATGGGTTACGGACAACTGGTAGATATACTACATATATAATCTTAAATACATAAAAGTAGCGGCTTGTTACAATCCCACTGCTGGAAATAGGCCTCCTCTCTCCGTTTCTGGAGAAAAGGGTTGGAGCTAAGACCTATCACGCTGCTCCAATGCGGATTGGAAGGTTACACATATCTCCAGAATTCTCTAGAGATATGCAGGTTTCCTCACGATGTTTTCCTTCACCGAAAAGCGTGTGATAAATTGCATTTATCAATTACACAGGTTTAAACTCGTGTTCGCCTCTAAATAGTCGCACAGTCTCATCGCTGGTAATTTTTAAATACATACTTAAATACAAATACACACCCAGGCTCGAAAACCAACAAATTGTTTATAGAAAATGTTGGCCCTCGGCGGGAATCGAACCCGCGACCCGCGCGGCTGAAGGCAGGGTCACTACCTACTGCGCCAACGGACAATTAAAAAAAGTTTTGTGTTTGTACAAAACTTGTGAGAGTTAAAGAGATTCATAACTTGGAAGAGCAAGAACTACCTTTTTTTAATAGTTTGTACCATGATGTCATAGATGGCATTGAAAGAAGGATTAAAACGTATCTAAATTAAGCCAAATTTTGAATTCGGTCACTTTAATACTAAGCGTGCAATAAGAAGTATTTTATGGTCATTTAAATTATAACCTAAAATTTTATTTTATCAAACTGCCCCTTTATAGCAACGGGTAAAAAATTGCGCTATCGCTTTTACAGTTTTCTAAACACTTTATAAATGTAAATTTAATATATTGCTATTAGTTATTTAGTTAGTGTTTCTTTATCGGTAAATATTCAGTCATATTTTTATTTGAAATATTTGCACTATATACAGGGGTATAACCAATATCTAAATAATTTTTAAAACGTACTTCGAGATCAACTAAGGCATAAGAGAAGGGCAGAGAAAATCTTATTTTAACAGGCGTTATAAATTTATTAGATCTTTCTATCGATAACAATAGTTATAAATGTACAAATATGTATCAAATCAAGTGTGTTACAAATATTTGTCTGTGTAACATTTAATAATAAATAATGATTTGTCGCTTCAAAATATTTGGTACTGTGTGAGTCAACTCCTATGTCGCGTACAGACAGTGTGAAATGAACGCCGATAATTTTCTATACAATTTATGTATTTTATGTATAATTTATGTATGCATGTGTGCTAAATTGTTTTATTTTCGTTATTGGTATAGATAACAATATATAAAACTAGCTGTGGCAGCGGCTTCACCCGCGTGGAAATCATAGTGTCTCAATTTTTTTCTAGAATTCAAATTTTGAACATAAAAGTAGTTATTGTGAGTTAACCATAAGAGATACAGACATGCTATCGCGGACTTTTTTGTAGTAGTTTTAAAGATCTACAATTCTCTAATACATTACTTTAGCGTATCTCTGCTGGTTTACGCAGCGCACGCGACTAAAGCTCCTAGCAAGCAAGTATTTAACAATTGCGCGATCTCTTCAACACAATTTACATAATACCGATGTGTACTATTTACCTAAACCATCCGGAAGTATTGCACTATCTTTTGGTCAAAACCCTACAATAATCCGTTCAGTAGATTTTGAGAAAATCGATTACATACAGACATACAGCTTTTTGGGACTTTGTTTTATAAGTATAGATTTAACCTATATTTGCTTCATTGTATAACGGTCATATACATATTAGGAATAATAATTGCGTACGCTTAAAGCTATATAATCTCTATCGATAACGTTTTAGTTTGTTTTTTATTCATATGTAAACATATCCATACGCATTTTCACCATGGAAATAATACAAAAAATCTAGTTTAGCCTATTGCGGCATATGATCAATATGATTTAGTTCTAAGAGCAATATTTTTTATTTAACTTTATATAAACTATAATCCAGTTATGAAGCAGTTAAATCCTTAATCTTTCTTACCATACTGTGTATCCATCATCTTTTGTTTTATTGAGAACTAATATAATCGTGTTCAGTTTATCTTACAATCATTGTGTTACTTACTAAAAAATATGAATTCACCATTTTATTTCGATATATTTTTCTATTTAATATACTTAACAAACCAAACAGATAAGTTTATTATCGAAATATTTTGTGATTATAAACACATAATATTTATATAATAGATCGTATTAAAATATGTATAATGATTCCAAAACAGGTACATCACTCGCTTCGTTTTGGCTTAGTCTGTAAACGGCTTAAAGTATTACAGCATTATAAATTTTATTAGACATGAAATTCTGAGAGATATGTTTTCGAGTTATATATCTCCCTAATAATTAGGCAGTTGTAATGTCGTATGTAAATAGCTTTTTACTGTCCTTAAATTTTATGTTTTATGCTCTAATTACTAAAACGTAAAGTTATCGGTCACAGAAAACATTATTTTCCTGGAAATGTGCTGGGGAACATCAGCCTCTTTAAGGACTTTTTCGGCCACGCGATCCTAACCCGTTTCGATCATGTTTAGGTCGCCTAAACTGTCTTCCGATCCGGTATTGACATTAAAACTCTTTAGCAATCAATTTCCATCGGCTCTTTGAGCTTCAAGCTTTGTCATTTGCGATCTTAGTAATGCGATACGGATATCGTTCATTCTAGTTACAAATCTAACATGGTTTCTTCACCTCTATTGTAACTTATTTCAAATATCAATTTACTAAGTTCTGTAGTTATCACGGATACTCAATGTGCCAACAATATATTCTTCAGAGACTAAATAGACGATAAGCTCTTGAGCAGTTTCCCCAACGTTACTCAACCAAGACGACTGCCCTCTCGTAATGGATATACTTAGGCTAGACCAGTGATGGGCAAAGTACGGCCCACGGACCAATTCCCGCGAAATCATTTAATCCAACCCACCGAGGGTCCATCAACATGGATAGTTAAATACTATCACGCTATAAATACGTTTTGATACATTTTTTCTATAATTCTAGTCCTCCTCTAGAATTATAGAAAACTTAACTTCTTAAGTCTTAACTTTGTGACTCCCCTTAAAAAAGTTTGCCCACCATAGGACTAGACTGTAAATTTTAGCTATATTTACTCGTTTACAAATTTGAATGCTGAGTTCTCAACTATAACTAAACGTAACTAAGTTTTTATTTTGTATTCTTTATTTACCTATATCCAATACCCATTTAGATTACTCCGCTGGAGTCGTTGATGGTAATATCTTACAGAAGTGTTTGCATTACAAGGTTTTATTCACTTGACGTTCGCGTCAACTGATTTCAACGGATACGTCTTGATACGTTGCTAACATTTTTCCATTTAATTTCAACAAATAGACAAACAATAACGATAATACTATTTGTATTTGATAGCTCTAAAATAATCCATTTAAAACATCAAGTTCATAATTCACCTGACTATTTTTTTCCCTAATTTTTAGTCTTCATTATAATCTACGTTATCTTTAAAAAGCTTTCCCAATTTCTATATTCTTCAACAGGTACAGTTTTAACGCTTTCGGACTTTCTACATTCAATGTAAACTTATGATAATTTATTACAAATTTCATAGCACTATCGACATCCCATCAATTGACAAAATGTCTAAGGTTATAAATGTTCATAAGTTAATAATACAGATATTTTGAAATCAAAATTAATCCAAATAACCCAACTAAGTAAATATAAAAGGCTAGACATACATCACAATAACTATAATTTTTCTGCGATGTTAAATAAGTCAAATTGGTCCTTGATATTCTTCTACTAAATATATTTGAGTTTCATAACACAGTACCAATATTGTATTTATAAGAAATCAGTTTGTTTGTTATTCGATTGTACTAATTTCCGCGATAAATCCGCTCCTTCATTTCATAGGAAGGATACCACTTATCTGTCCTCTGATGTTTCCAAAAATTGCGCGTAGACATCTCTAGTACATTCTCCTTTTTCGTTAAACTTGTATTTGTAATAAGAGCCATCAGCGCAAATAACTGCAATGAATGAAATACACAACTAAAGTAAACTTAAAAGATTTAGAATAGACCACCCTTATTTCTTACCGAGGTGTCGTAAAAGGCGACTGAGTTAAGTTGACGTCAGGTAGGCGGCCGATCGTAAAATATGGAGCCAAATGATTTGAGAACATGTTTGTAACCCAGGTAGAGTGGGATAAGGGCAGGAGGATGATGATATTATATGTTATATAAACTACAACTCATATAAAATTTCTTATAATAGTTTGTATTTAATAAATCAGATAAACTAATCGGACAATCGGTCATCATCATCCTGCCCTTATTCCACTCTTAAGTGGGGTCGGCTCAACATATTAACATGTTGTCACGTGATTCGCTCCGTGATGAGGTTTGCTTCCGCCTGCCTGACGTCAAATTACCTTAGTCGTACTTTACGACCCCTCGGTAAGAAAGAGGGTGGTCTATTCTACTCTACCGGATACCACACGGCGGGTCAACTTACCATAGTCGCCTTTTAGGACACCTCGGTGAGAAATGAGGGTGGTCTATTCTACTTAGCCGGATACCACACGGCGGGTCGACTTACCTTAGTCACCTTTTACGACACCTCGGTAAGAAATGAGGGTGGTCTATTCTACTTAGCCGGATACCATACGGCGGGTCGACTTACCTTAGTCACCTTTTACGACACCTTGGTAAGAAATGAGGGTGGTCTATTCTACTTAGCCGGATACCATACGGCGGGTCGACTTACCTTAGTCACCTTTTACGACACCTCGGTAAGAAATGAGGGTGGTCTATTCTACTTAGCCGGATACCACACAGCGGATAAACTAAGACATTCTGTATCTAGTGAAATTTTATCTAAAATATCCTATATATATTTACAAGTAACAGTTTACAATTAACTAATAGAAACGGTATCCAATATGTTACAAAGTTTGGGCACAAAAGTGATAATTACATGTTCGGAAAAAGGTAACATGGAAATTTAAATTTATGTTCGGTCTATATTTTGGTTTCTTGCAATAAAGTTCTAAATCTTGCCCTCTTGCCCTTATCCCACTCTAAATGGGGTCGGCACAACATGTTACAAACATGTTGTCACATGATTTGGCTACGTATTTTACGACCGGCCGCCTGTCTGACGTCAACTTACACTAGTCGTACTTTACGACCCCTCGGTAAGAAAGAGGGGTGGTCTATTCTACTCTACCGGATACCATACGGTGGGTCAACTTACCATAGTCGCCTTTTAGGACACCTCGGTGAGAAATGAGGGTGGTCTATTCTACTTAGCCGGATACCACACGGCGGGTTGACTTACCTTAGTCACCTTTTACGACACCTCGGTAAAAAATGAGGGTGGTCTATTCTACTCAGCCGTATATCACACGGCATCAATATATTTTTTAATGAAATAAGTTATTTATTTTCAATGCAATTCAAAAAACCAACTCACCAATTATCGAACTTTTATCCACACCAAAGGCACATATGCAAGGAGGTCCGTTTGGTATGGTGAATTTACAAAAACTCCAATTACTCGAAAAGTATTTAGGCAAGAAGTTTACGGTTGCGAGACTGGATTGTTTGTTTAATTTTTCGTCTTCTAGACTAAAAACATGAACTGTTCCATGGTCTGATGTGACACAGAGATTGGTGCTTGTATGGTTGAAATTTATACAATAAATTGTTGCCTGTGAAGGACAATACATATAAATAATACAACATAAATATTGTAACATAAAAGAAATTTTTAGCATTTATATTACATGAAAATTATCAAAAACAACCCTTTTATTCTATGTCACTTGCCTTCTACCTTCAATTTTGTTATAAAAAATTGCATCCTCTCTATTGTTACAAGATTATTTATCTCTTATCACTTGTACTGTAGAGTTGGGTTTGTTATAATGTCTTTCTTATCACTGTTTATATAACTACCAGAACTATATGGATATAAGAAATTTTTGTTTGTGTATATCAATTTGCCCAAATCAAGTATATCTAATAAATAATAGTTTTAGAGTTTTATGTAGTTGAACTGACAAGCTGTCCAAAAGTAGCATATATTTTACATAATATAATATATAAAATTATATAATATATAAGAATCACTAAAAGTAATTGTTATAACACACAAATCTTTGAACACAAATAAACAATTTTGGAATTAAATTATATTTTTTCTAGTGTTAAATATTGAATACTTCTAAAGGCAGTTAATGCTTGGAGGATTCTTGCATTGGCAATGTACTGTATGCAATTGTGATCACACTAGAAGAAAAAAGAAAAAGGGCTTCCCCAAAAGAAAAAGGGCTTCCCCAAAAGAAAACGGGCTTCCCCAAAAGAAAAAGGGCTTTCATGAGAATTTAGAGTTAAGTGTCAATGTGTAAATGTCTGTGTGACCTATTGTAATTATGTAATCTTTAGTTATATTAAGTTACAAAATATATTTTTTACTGGTCAAACTTCTTACCTGATGTGCTCCTCGTCTTAACTCCGCTAACTTTTGACCAGTATTTGTGTCAAAAACTCTAATAAGTGTGCCCTTGGTGGACGCTGTTGCCAATCTTGTTCCACCAACGTTAAGTGACAAGCAGCTTAATGGGGCTTCATGAGCAGCTATGAGATGACCTTCGGGAGCTGTACTAGTTCCTGCATGACTACTCAGTTCCACCAGCTGTGAAAGTCAAAATTATAAAGTCCGAGTTTATGAACATTTTATCATATATAGCACAACACCTTTACTTGGGCAACTGTGATAATCGAGTTTCAGATTGATTCCTCATTTAAATTGCTTAATTATTAACTCATATCATAGACATCCTATGTCTATTAGACATAATTTTTCATATGTACCTCTAGTTTACAGGGTATAAGGCCTAAGACTAAATATTTTGTTTAATTAAATAAATCTTTGTTCCTTTTAAGAAAGCTACTATTGCCACTTTACAAGAACAATGATGTCTCATGAAAAACATTGTTTTTTATCTTTTTTGCTTATTTTTAGAAAGCACATTAATTACTGCAACAATTTATTTATTTTTCTATACTAAATTATAAATATTTTTAAATTTATCAATGTTTAAATGTTTAAAATTACTCTCCTGAAGTTGTGTTTGTTGTGGTTTAACAAATATCATGTTGAGCGACTAAGTGCGGAAAACAGCCCACCAACAAAGAAGAAGAAGGTCATGTTGTTCTTGTAAAGAGGCGATATATTGGTATATTAGGAAGGATTAAAATAATACAATTTTATTATCCATTGTTTCAATATTTTATGAGAGATTAGAGATTGTTATTATATTGATAGGAAAAAAACTCTTAAGTAGGTGAAGAGTGTTTATTACTTTACTATACTCTACAAAATAGTTGACTTATAAAATCTGGTTACCTGAACATGTCCTGTTTTACGGCTTGGATATGCAAGCAAAGCATTGTTGCTATTTGGGCACACCACACACAGTCCTCTTAAATTCTGGCATGTCTCAAATACATGAAGCAATTGAGGTTGTGCAGTGAAAGTGTAAACTTTGATCAAATTTTCTGAAATAATAGTTAAATACACTCAAGATACATACTAGGTACATAAATGAATACATTTCGGAAAATCACTCCATTAGTACTCCAACACTCCATATTACCAACTCCAGAAAAATCTGTCATGTTGTACAAATCCAAAATATTCTGCAAAGCTGTGTCTCCATTTTAGCTCTAAGTGGAGCTAAAATGGAGCACATTATAAAATAACACTAAATAAATATTACAGATAAAATAAAATTAAAGAGAAGGCTCAAAGATTGTTATTTCTAAATTCTAGTAGCAATTAACAGTAGATAACAAAGATATGGTTAATACTAACATTTAAATCATATATATGTAAATGTACATGTTTACTATACCTGACAAAGGAATATAGATATGAAAGATATCTTACCCAAAACAACAACAATACGGTCTCTTCTCAATTTAACAGCTCTTACTGGACTGTTAAAGTCTAGTGATATAGCTGAATCCTTTTTTAGGTCATCCCATATGATCACTCTGTTCGGAGGATAAACCGGGGTCTTGCCTCCACCGACAAGTGCCATGTAATTACATCTAAACAACATTTCGACATACGACAACCCTCCTTCTGTGAAATTTTGTCGTTCCTTTTCCTTAAGCGGATCGCTATTAAACACTCTAAATCCATTTTCAGTGCCACATGCGAAACAACCTGCGACAAATTACGACATAGAAGACTCATGAAATAACAGTAAACACAAACATCATCTAAAAGTTAGTTTCACTTGCAATATCTATTGTGTAATGTATTTACCTTGATCCTGATTAAAGCCCACGTACAAGAGACCGTTTGAAAAACTGCTTTCCTCAGATAAATTCATGGTCAATTTTTATGGTTTATATTTACTGTAAAATAACTAGTAAACAGCTACAAAATCATAGTTAAGAATTTGCGGCGATTTGACAGTTGACAACGACAATAGAAAATTAGATTGACATTTTGTTATAAACAAAATTCAAACGTGGACATCACTAAGTAATACAGATTATGTAAATTATATTGGTATAAAATAAAAATAAATAAAATCGGTATAAAAGTGCTAAACGACTTTAAATATATATTATATGTTTTCGTAATAATTAATACTAGACAGTGCAGGCATAATTTTTTTTAAAGTGTTTCAATTGATTTCTGAAACCCGACTGCCATCTAGCGTTGATTAGCTACAATTGTAGGACTTACCCTAGTTCTTTTAAAGCCCGGCATACCCCAGGAGGCAGGAATTACAACTCATCAATCCTAAGCCGCAAGGCTTATGATAATTAACAAATACCCACGCATTTGAACCTGCGAGGATCTATCTGGGTTTAGTTTAGCCTGGAGTTCGTTACACTAAACAGTCGGTGCTAGAAAAAACAGTTGTTACTGCGAAATCAAACACTGATGGATAGATGGATATAGTGTTTTTTTTATATATTAAAGAGTAAAAAATGAATTTACTAAAATGCCATAGAATCATGATTTTTTATATACTACGGTTTATTAATAAAAATATTTGATGAGAGAATGAAAAATCCGAGCACTAGTTTATGTTTCATCCATCGTTCATATTTAAAATCATTTTTAATATTTAGTTCAATGTTACTAGAAACAAATTATACCTTAGATATTTATTATACATACTTCACCCTCGTTCAATATTAACGCGCTTTATGATACATTCGAAAAGATAAGTATTACACTGTAATTTTATTTTCCTGTTTACTGTAATTATATAGCGTTTAAAGAACACTTCAACAGACATAATTAAGCGTCATTCAGACGAAACGTAAATAGCAAATTGCCGGCAGCGGGAACATTAAGTAAATATTAATCGTCGCCTGTCTCCATTATCCCGTCCTTAGCGTCCAGACGATAAAAAATTATAGGTACCTAGCTTGCTTTAATTACCAGCGCGGTCTGGAACTTCGGTGCATTTTAATTTTGCAGCCATTGACTTTATCGTTAGCTACGCGTTTATGGCAGTTTTTTATGAAAAATATATTTTTGTATTTATAGGATATCGCACGAATATTCGTTCTTGCTCATTTTTCTTCTTAATAGAAACCTTGATTGTGATGTTACTTTAGCTTCTAGTCATAGTGGAGATTAGTTCCTTTATAAAAAAAAGATTTATGAAACTTACATACATTTCGTGAATATACTAACATGTATATATGTAGTATAGTGGGTCTAATACTGCTCCAATGTAAACTACATTAGGTTACATATATTACAGGAAAACTCCTGGGACATGCAGGCAGGAAAAGTGCTTGATAAATTGAGAATATCAATTAGAAACATTAGTTTAATTAAAAAAATATTTATAGAATTAGGCGTTACTTTGCGAAGATTCATAATACAAAAGTAATAATAAAATTATTTAGCTATAATCCGCGATACAGTAAATAGAAAATATATATAGTGCTAAATGTATAGTGGACTATCCGTGTTTTTATACCCGATACATGCCCCTTGGTTCCTGCCCAGGGTTTGGATTCGTGATAGTAAATACTCAAATCGCTCATGGGCTGCTATAGTGGCACAACTAGAAAAAACACGTGTATTGGACTAGGAATAGGTGTGAAGGTAAAAATATATTCTTTTGGAGTAAAAATACCTCCAGAGGGCGACATAGTCGGGCACGACTAAGCTCTTAATAAAGATTTTAAAAAATACCTCCAGAACTTATAATTCAATTTTAGACCGCTCGTTTAAGGAAGCTCAAGCATTTTTTATCCATTTTTCTTAGCAATGAAAATTTTAAACCCATTTATCATAAAATATGATTTTTGTGTTGTGCCAATATTACCCATGAGCGATGTGGTCTCTACCTTCGGCTGTCGGCTTTTGCGTTTTTTTTAGTATTCCGATTACAGCAAATATCAAGTGCTTCAGAAGTTCCGCGTCTCGTTACTATGGAATCTAAGCATTAGCAATATTTACATCCCCATTTTAATAAGCCAAGCGGTAGTTTCCAATATTGTATTTTTGTTAGGTTCGGAACCTAGTCAATTTTAGAAACCACAGCTTTAATTAATCGAACAAATATATAACTCAACAATCCTTAAATATTTTGTCAAAATAAATAAACAGAAAGGTGTGTATTTTATAGGTAGTAGAGGTTCTTGCAGAGACATTCAATGCAATAGAGTTTCTGTAGGTTAATCCTGTTCGAGAAATGGGGCAATCAAATATTCTAGCGAGTATTAGAGCTTGCCGCCATCACTTTTCTACAAAACTTTCTACCCTATAACATCTTATTTTGAATGATTTGAATAATAAGGAATAATTAAATTTAATAGACAATAATTTATTAGAAGACCTTATTTTGCAGGTATCCTTAATTCGGATGCAAAAAATCATAATCATATCAAAAGTAATAATAAAATTATTTTGCTATAATCCGCGATACTATCGCGTTTTGTATCGCGGATTATAGCAAAATAATTTTATTATTACTTTTGTATTATGGATCTCCGCAAAGTAACGCCTAATTCTATAAATTACATAATCACATCATTCATATTTTGCTATTAATTTCCGCTGTATTTAAAATTTCCGCAGTGAATTATCGCGGATTATATCAAAGCGTTTGCCCTATGAAATGCCGCAATAAATAAATAAACAATACTACCCTCTGCATTACTCTGATTGAAACTGTCTGTTAAACAGTCTCAATCATTGTGATTTTATTGTGATAACCTAACGCAATTAGCCGTGGCATTCTGATCTAACGACGGATTTATTTGGGCTCTTTTAGAAAAATCTTAATTTCTTAAAAGACTTCGGCCAATCTTAATTCGTACGACAATGAGGTATAATTAATTATTCTACTTCATATTCTTTTATTTTTACTTATTAAATTTATTAATGTGATTACTATTTTATTATAGGTTATTTAAACCATTTTATGTTGATGGTGAATGTTTCAAAAACTGTATTTATTTCTTTCTTAAAATCCAATACTATTACAGCCTATTCACATAAAAGAAAATGTATAAAAAAAAATGCACGGCTAACAACTGTGTAACAATATAGTAATTTTATTCCAACCCCCACTGTTAGAAATCTTTGTAAGGCTTTTGAAATGATTGTATTTTTACTCAGGCATTTTCATTCTCATTTATTTTATGGCTTTGTCTGGTTTTCGTGTGTCTTTGTATTACTTTTTTCTCTTTAAGAGATTGATATAAAATATAGCCAGCATTTTGCACTTTAATGTATTATAAAGTTGCTTAGTTTTTTTGTTTGACTGGCCCGTTCCTAAAGATGGCCGTAACCTTGCTTCAGGTCGCGGGTTCGATGTCCGCCGAGGGCCAAAATTGCCAAAATCATATTAATTATAATTATATTATATATATATTATTCGAGTCTGGGTGTATTTATGTTTCCGAATATGTTTTTATTTTAAACTAAGTCTATTTGTCCCATATATTTAATTATGTTTAAGTAATTACCTCGACCCTTATATACCGGACAGTTACATTTATTAAGACAATAAAATATATTCCTGGTTTTCGTTCAGGATTAGGTGATGGATTGTTTTGGCGCTTTAATATGGACTTCTTCTTGGGATTCGTTGAAATTCAAATTGGTTCGTTGATATAATTATAACTTTCCTTTCCTTCATAGTAGCAGGCTATTTCTTTTTTATTGATTGAAACTACTACTATATTCATTATATGCTAAATAAGCTCAAATCGAGATTTCCGAACATTAAACATGACATTAACATAAATATACAACATTGAAATCAGTTACCTGCTTGTTTGTTTTTTAAGGAAATCATTACGTTTTTGCAGTTACGTTTACAATTTCATCGTTTGATCGGTGTTTGCCGACCTAATGGCGTTTTCAATTTGCATTCAAATTCCAACTTGCATTGCTGAGCCGTGCGGAGAAGGGATGAATGCAAGCCCGAATATCCGAACGATAGGATACCCGACTGCTCCAATTCCCAAATCGAATTATCCTAACGACGCGCTATTCAGTATTGCCATCGCACTGGGTTTGCCTCTGCGGATACTGGCATCAATATTTTGTTATCAATACTGTGCTTGAAGGAGTTTGACAAATATAAATACGATTATATTTAACAAAAAAATGAACCTCGGGTTATTATTAGAACAAACCACAACGCATGAAATAAATATGAATAATATATTAAAGGCTAAATAAAGAGATCTATATGGCGATGGTACGTATATAGGCGTTGGAATAGCGACCCCGCGTCGGAAAACGTAGCGTCGGTAGACCCCCTACTAGATGGACTGACGACTTCAAAATGGTCGCGGGGAGCCTCTGAATCCAAACAGCACAAGATTGTGTGGTGTGGAGATCCCGTGAGGAGACCTGTCCAGCAGTGGATGTCCACCAGTTTAAAAAAGTATAAATCCCTATAGAAACCGCATACGCATCTTCTAGTCTTCAAACCAGGAATAAGAGATTCGTAGAAGAACTGGAATATCAATAGACCTTAGAGGATTGCGAAGCTAATGGTAGGAAATTGCAGCGTTGGTAAACCTGCGATGTGGACATATGATCTTAAAATGGGAGCTGGAACACAGGAACGTTAGAGGTAGGAAAGTGTTTCGACGTCAGTGAATCTAATAGTCGTGTTAAGTCTAAGTCCAGAACGAACCTGGCTGCTATACCAATGCTCCGCTATTTAAAGCAAATGTCTCACCCCATTAGCTTCTCCAAAGTTCTAGATACATTAAGTAACGTTACACTATTTTCACTAACTCATTTACGAATCGTTCGTAACAGTAATAATTAGAAACCAAGAATTTGATTTGATTTTATGCTGCTTCGGAAATGTACAGTATATTTTACGAACACATCGACGTACAACCCTAAGAATCTCACAAAAATCGTTAATTTCTTTCGTCATATTTTATTCTATGCGCATAAACTTTTACGTTATAATTTGAGCAGTGAAAATTAAATTTAGGCCTACTCCCTAGTAGGCTTAAATTTATTTTTCACTGCTAAATGTATTATACTGTATTATTTAGGTTAAGATAAAACATTTTTAGTTATTACTATGGGATATTGGCAATTGGCTTAGTTATTTAGTTGCAAATTAAAGGTAGAGTTTGTTTTCAAATAAAACAATCGCTTCAAAAAACAGTGATTGCTGTCGAGAAGATAATCACTCTAAAGGATAATGTCAAGATTAGATTAAGATATGGTTAGATTCTATGTTTATAAAATTGCTGTTCATTGATAGGAAGTAGGTACATTTCTGAAACGCGTTATTTTTACGGCATCATAAAATTTTAGTGTCGGTCGAAGTAAATTTAAATAAAATTTGCGATGCATGTGATTTTGTATTGTTCCTTTATGTTGTTAATAGTTAACGTTATTTCTAATGAGATTGAATATTTGGATAGTACATTGACAACTGCAATAGTACACGAAAACATCTCTCCTAAACCAACGACTATTTATAGAAGAATAAATCTTGAAAGGGACGCTGGTGAGACTACAAACTCTCTAATAGACATATTCCGATATATTGATGCAAGACGAAAAAAGGAAGGTAGTAAGTATTAGGAAGTATTATTAAGGAAGGAATTCTTACATTGACTTCACAATATAAATATATTGTGAAGTATTCTAAGGAATGTAAGAATTCCTTAGCAATTTAATTTTTGTGCATAAGAATTTACATAATTATAAAAAGATTGGCGATGTATATAATAGACAAAGTAGGAATCGACATAAGCTTGCGCCGTAATCGCAAGCTTACGCCTTGTACGTAAGTCGTTTGTGGATTTAGGTATAAGATTCTATAATAAAATTCCCCTATCAATTTTAGCTTTGTTTTTACAGCAGTTTTAAAACACTATTTAAAAAAGGCTGATACAGAAAGCCTACTATACTATTGAAGATTATTTAAACGATAAGAATGCGTGGATATAGCTATTGTTCGACCGTGTACAAGACAGTATTGACTAATTATATTTGGTAAAGAGCAACCGCCGAGTTTCTTGCTGGCTCTTCACGGTTGGAACAGCTTTCCGAACCAGCACGATTGAAAAGCACTTGTTTACAACTGTACTTGAATAAAGAATACTTTGAGTTTGAATTTGAAGTACGCAGTGACCCTGCCTTCAGCTGCGCGGGTCGCGGGCTCGATTCCCGTCGAAGGCCAACATTTTCTATAAACAATTTGTTGGTTCTTCGAGCCTGGATGTGTATTTGTATTTAAGTATGTATTTAAAATTATATATGTAGTATATTTACCAGTTGTCCGTCACCCATAACACAAGTATTAAGTTACTTACTTTGGGAATGGACTACCGTGTGTTTAAGCGTCCCATATATTTATTTATTTATTTATTTATTGTTATCTACTATTGGATATTTGTTTTCTACAAATACTTCTAATTTATTAAATTTTCTATCAGTAAACAGTACATTGCCAGGTTTTATAAGTGTTAATTTTAAATAAAGGAAAAAATTTCAACAAATGTTCTTTTTCATTTGCTTTGCCGGAATCCTAACAGTCCAGAAGTTTACGTGGTTATAGTCAAAGCATCAAAGCCCTTTTGCCCTTTGTTGTATGCATTAGAGTCGCGTAATTTCTTTTCCCATTCTATTGGTATTTTCTTATTAGATTTGGTAATTCTATAAAGTATTTATTTTTTACATATCCTATTATTATTGTCATTACAAAAGTAATTTTCAATATCTAGTTGTTTAATATTTATAAGATGCTCAATTTAATATTTTAGAAACTTCATACATTTGGAAATGGGATCACTGGTGCCAACTGCAACCTAAAAAAGGAAATTGTGAAAAGAATCTGAACAGGTCCGAGAATGTTAATTTTTTTATGATTACTTTATATTCTTCTTTATTACTTTTTCTCAGACCAATTATAGCGGATGCCTTTTTTAATTTAATAATTTTCGATGCTTATTTTTCGGTTATTTCGATGTTTGTTACACAATCATGCTAAAAGGCCAAGTACCAATGAGTTTAATGAAAATTGAGTGCTCAGTTAATATTGAAAACATGTCATGCGCTTTATGGTAATAGGAAACATGCATATTATTAAAAATTCGCAACATTTATTAATTGTGGAAGGAAATAGGTATTTGTAGAGAATTTCTGGTATATCTATATTTTATTTTATATATTTTAAATGATAGAGTCTGTCTGTTTCACTATCTTTCTGTATATCTCTTATGCTTTCACGGCGAATCCGTAGTATTAATGAAATTCGGTACCATTGAAGATTTTATACACATATAGCATTATCCTCCCACCCTTATTCCACTCTAAGTGGTGTCGGCACGTCATGTCTAAGCGGTGTCGGCACATCATGTTACAAGTTTGTTACATGAGTTGGCTACGTATTTCACGACCAGCCACCTGCCTAACATCAACTTACGTTAGTCGTATTTTACGATCCTTCGGTAAGAGAGAGGGTGATCTATTCTACTCAACCGGATACCACACAGTGGGTCAACTTACCTTATTCGCCTTTTATGACACCTCGGTAAGAAATGAGGGTGGTCTATACTACGAAAATCAGTTTCATCTAAAAAAAACACAAACCTGAGGGTTCTTAAAAGCTAGAGTTGACACTAAAGCAATGTCGAGTACAGAAACGTATAAATAAATTTTTCGATAAAATAAAAAAAGATTCGCTGAGAGACGTAGTGATGTAGGCGGTCTGAAAAATTTATCTGTTATCTATTCTCTATCTTTCATATCTTACAAGTTATTAATAAACAAGACATTTCTAAGAATCTAATAGCAAATTTTAACTTTTCAGGTTCTTTTACAATTCACAAACTGATAAGTGTTTACCATTTATATATAATGGATGCGATGGTAATAAAAATAATTTCGAAACTGTCTTGGATTGTGAACGAAATTGCAAAGGTAATTAAATCGTAGCTGCGTTAAGATCAATTGTTCAATCGGGAGAATAAGTTCAAATTAAAAATAGCTGAAATAATTAACAAGATAAGGATTTTAATGACTGAACAAAGACAGGCAAAAATATTTAATCACTCACACTCAGCAAAATATATTCAAAATTATATGTTTACAAATAATACAAACTGACTGGCCCAATGGCGCAGTTGGCAGTGACCCTGTCTTCGGCTCCGTGGGTCGCGGGTTCGATTCCCGCCGAGAACCAACATTTTCTATTTAGAATTTGTTGGTTCTTCGAGTCTGGGTGTATATATGTATTTAAGTATGTATTTAAAACTATATATGTATATATATATATACCAGTTGTCTCTCACCCATAACACAAGTATTAAGTTACTTACTTTGGGGATGGACGACCGTGTGTGTAAATGTCCCATATATATATATATATATGTATTTTTAAACTCCTTCATATAATTAGTCAATAATATAATGCTGTGATAGCCCAGTGGTGACCGTGCGACTCTTTCGAGGGGAACACGAGTTCAAACCCGGGCAGGTACCAATGAGTTTTTCTATTAAAACTCATGTGTCTAATTGATAGTTGCAATTTATCACACGCTTTTCGGTGAAGGAAAACATTGTGAGGAAACCTGCATATCTCTAGAGAAGTCTGGAGATATGTGTAATCTACCAATCCGGATTGGAGCAGCGTGGTAGATCTTAGCTCCAACCCTTCTCTCCAGAAACGGAGAGAGGAGGCCTATTCCCAGCGTTGGGATTGTAATAGGCCGCTACTTTACTTTACTTTCATAAAAAAAACATTCTAATGACATGGTGTGGTTGTAAGAGATTAAATGGGTTGACTTTTGAGAAAATTCCTTCTTATTTAATTTATAGAATCAGGCGTTACTTTTCGGAGATCCTTAATACAAAAGTAATAGTAAAATTATTTAGTTAGTAGTTTAGCTATTAATTATTTATGCAGCATTATGCTTCGGTTGCGGGGCGAAATGATTGTTGAGTTTGTGATAGTAAACGTGTGTGTGCTTGTGTATTGTGGTGGCGGTGGTGAATGTTTGTGCATGTGCTTTAACGAATGCTGCTTTAACGAATATTTCAGGTATGAAAACGAATAGTCCACTCTACATTTAGCATTATGTATATATCTTATTTACTTTATATAATTTATAGAATTAGGCGTTACTTTGCGGAGATCCATAATACAAAAGTAATAATAAAATTATTTTGCTATAATCCGCGATACAGTAAATAGAAAATATATATAGTGTTTAATGTATAGTGGATTATCAGTATTTTCATACCCGATACGTGCAGGATTCGTAAAAGCACATGCACAAACCTCCACCACTTCCACCAAAATACACAAGCACTACACAGCTTCACTATCACAAACTCAACAATCGTTTCGCCCCGCAACCGTGGAGTCGTGGAGTCGTTTGTCGTGGAGTCTATCTCCTGATGATGCCTCGGTTGCGGGGCGAAACGATTGTTGAGTTTGTGATAGTGAAGCTGTGTAGTGCTTGTGTATTTTGGTGGAAGTGGTGGAGGTTTGTGCATGTGCTTTTACGAATCCTGCACGTATCGGGTATGAAAATACTGATAATCCACTATACATTAAACACTATATATATTTTCTATTTACTGTATCGCGGATTATAGCAAAATAATTTTATTATTACTTTTGTATTTACTTTATCCCGAATTATAGCAAAATAATTTAAACTATTACTTTTGCTTTTTATTCATTGAATAAGTCTAAAGGAAAAATACTGTTGTTGTAAATGTTCGGAGAGTTTTTTATTTATTTCATTCTGTTTTTTAATTATGGCATAGCTGCAAGTCTTTTAATGGGCTACTGATTACTGCTTAAGCTTACAGCCCGTTAGTGTAGCATATGCGAGACGCAAAGGTCTCCTCTCATTTCATGGAAAGAATATTGATCTTAAAACCATCATCATTCTGGCTCGGAGCAGACTAGCATGGTCAATTTTAAAATTAGTATAAAGATTCACATGTTTTGTCTTTTATCGTTAAGTGCGTAATCATTAGAAATGTAGAATCAATCAATCTAATTTTATAAAAAGCCCATAACTTAAAGCCCCGGGTTTAAATCCACATCCCCTCGGTGAGCGGCGCGAGTTTTCAGCGCTGTCATTGCGGTCTGTTTTTAACGCTATTATGGTTGAGTCGCTTGACTAATATTAAAAACTAATTAATAAATATTAAATTGGGCACAATTTAAAATTTGACACCGGGGTAAGATATAATAGTGAAAGACATATTGGATAATTGAGAGTACTTAAATGCTTAAGTTGGCGTGAACGAAGCCAGGTACCACTAGTGATATATCATTTTGTATTTAAACCCATGGTCGTTTGTTGAAATTATAACGTTAAATTGTTGATGTTATTTGCACCGCAGGCTCAAACTTTATGAAGATTGAAGATTTTAATCAACCAACGTTTTGCTATTTACAACCTGATGTTGGATTATGTTTAGGTCTGATAACAAAGTAAGTATTTGATAATTAATCGTTCATTTTATTGTACTTTTTTATATTAAGACCGTAACACAGAAAACAGTGAAACATTAACGAAGTAAAAAGTCTGAATAACAAAATATCATATACTAAAATAAAATATCATATAATGTTTCAAGAGAGTCACGGGTTCAGACTCTGGGCAAGCACCGATGACTTTCTGTTAAAACTTATGTCTAATTGATAATTACAATCCTACTAATATTATAAATGCGAAAGTTTGTGAGTATGGATGGATGTTTGTTACTCTTTCACGAAAAAACTATCAGACGGATTTGGATGGAACTTTACAGTTATGTAGGTTATACATCGGAATAACATATAGGCTACGATTTGTAATGATTTTATATAATATAACGATACATGTCAATAAAGTCGGAAAAAATCTGGCTTCTGAGAGCTATCTCGGCGTACGCCACCTAAACCATTAGAGTTACACAAAGATGATGTACCGTAGTATTGTTTATCTTTATAGTTCTAAATAAAAGTCTGCGACAGCATACATCTATCTTTTATGTGGAAGCCACTATGACCAAAATCGTGAATCATAAACTTAATTAAACTAGATACCGTCGCAGACAAAATTCCTAGCGAGTGAAGCCGCGGGAAAAAACTAGTTTATCATAAGCTTTTCGGTGAAGGCAAACAAAATGTGGAAACCAACGTATCTCTGAAGAATCTGTGGTTATATAACTGTAACTTTAGTCTTCGAATGGGGCGATACCTACCAATCCGTTACTTTAAGCTGTTATAAAAGCACATTTTAGTAATCGATTATAGTTCAGTAAATTACTAACACAACTTAAATTTCCAGATATTATTATGATGTTAATGAAAATTCGTGCAAACAGTTCACGTACGGCGGATGTGGTGGAAATCAAAATAAGTTCGATACACTGTTTTCCTGTATGAGAACCTGTAGAGGCTGACGACAATAAAAATATTATAAAAATAAAAGTAAATTATTAAATTGTCTTTCAGTATCGATGTACGTTGTAATTTTATTGATAAATTTCTAATTTATCTGTAGCTAGAATATGTATTCTCGCTACAGATAAAATTTATATAATTTAATATTAAAAATATACAACTCTATCGGCTATGTAGCCATTAGAGTTGTATTTATTGCAATTAATGAATGAATATTCTTTATCTTCATTTTCTTATCTTACTCGGCATTTTTTTTTACTCGGCAACTCTAATTGCCCGAAGACTATAAAATTGTCATTTTTCTTTTGTGGTTTTCAACATTTTGAGAGTTACAAATTGTGTTTAAAATTGTCTTTTGGCTATAAATCTCAAGGGAACGAGCAATAAATTAGTCTACACTTACTGACGTTGCAAAATGTGCGCTCGGAGCGACAATAAAAATTGGCGACTTTCACAAAATCCGCGATTTTCTTAAATATTCGTCCCAATCAAATTAAAATTAATATTCAAAATAGTCTTTTTTCAAGTAAACTTTTAAACGATTGCTTTTGAATCGTCAACATCTACTGCTGGTTCGGAAAGTTGTTCTTACCGAGAAGAACCAGCAAGAAACTCGGCAGTTGCTCTTTTCAAACAATATTTGTTAAAGGTATAAAGGATAACATGTGAAAATACGAAACAACTTAGAACAAAACCGGAACGAAATATGTAATAAAAATATCGAGAAGAGGTATTCTCGGTATTACTTTAATAGACTGACTTAAAAAAGTAATACTTAAAAGAGAGCTATGAACAATTCTGCGCTACTTTTTGCTTAATAAAAAAAAACTACAAAAACGAATCCTGCACTTTAAACCCAACATTAAAAAGATTTTTTTACTCGCAGATGATAGCGTTTTTTACCCTTATCCGTCGGATCGGCACAACATGTAATAAACGTGTTGTCACATAATTCGGCTACGTCGTATAACGACCGGCCTGCCTGACGTCAACTCGGTAAGAAAAAGGGTGGTTTATTCTACTCAGCCGGATACAACACGGCGGGTCGAGTTATCTTAGTCGCCTCTTACGACACCTCGGTAAGAAAAAAATTAGGATGGTTTATGCTACTCAGCCGGATACGACACGGCATCTTTATTCGCAGATAATAGCGAAATAATTTTATAACTGCTTAAAATAATTACTCAAAAAAATTTCATTCGAAAACTAATAGATCGACATGAGGAAATATATTCGTATTCCAAATAGGAAACGCTCGGAGTCATGTCTTTGATAATTAATCCAGCTCTACTATTAATTAGGCGAGTTTTTCTTCGTCAGAACGTTTGGATTAATGCCGTCACAGTAATTACCAGCCGACTGGGCTTAATTATTTTTACTTCAAGCAAGAAATACAAAAAAATAGGATTTTTAGTTTATAAAACGGAGATTATGCAATACGACGCAGAAGATCGCATATACGAACTATATATTATAGAATTGATCTTTATTCTTTGGTAGTTTTTTGTGCAAATGATATATTTTCGCCAATAATGAGGGTGGTCTATTCTACTTAGCCGGATACCACAGTACTCATTTTCTTACCGAGGTGTCGTAAAAGGCGACTGAGGTAAGTCGACCCGCCGTGTGGTATCCGGCTGTGTAGAATAGACCACCCTCATTTCTTACCAAGATGTCGTAAGGTGCGACTTAGGTAAGTCGACCCGCCGTGTGGTATCCGGTTGAGTAGTTTTGACCACCCTCCTTCTTACCGAGGGGTCGTAAAATACGACTAAAGTAAGTTGACGTCAGGTAGGCGGCGGGTAGCACGGTCATACGTAGCCAAATCATGTGACATACCCCACTTAGAGTGGTATTAGGGCAGGAGAATGATGATAATATATTTTCGCCAACAAGCAATAATGTCTCAAAGGAAATCAAACTCAGGTCGACTTATTCGGGTAACGGTATAATTGCGACGAATAATTGCAAATTAAACCCACTAATCGATTTGGCTTTCTGTAATTGAGGTATTTGAAACGCGGACGAAGCTCGGATAGAAGCTAGTTTAAAACATATTTTCCTTAACACAAAAATTAAAATCAGGTCATAGTAAACGCTCAGCGGCATGTCTTTGCTAATTAAGCCAGCTCGAGTTTTTCTTCGTCACTTTTCGATTAAAACCAGGTCCGGTATTTGCTAGAAATCTGGCTTAAATATTTTTATTTTTTCTCTTTAAAATTCACAAGAATATTAGGGGAACTTTATACATTGACTTTAAAGCTTTCGCAGTGCAACTTTCTACTTTTTCTTTACTTTGTTTGAAAAAAACATTCGTTTTTTCTTGCATTTATCTTTAAAGGAAAGGAATTCGACATAAACATACCATCAAACCAAATAAAAAATCATAAATATGAAACTGTGTTAGCTTGTCCTTCTTACGTGTCTGAAGATTTCTGATCCTTTTGATTTTGGTACAAAGAGTTGGAGAGTGACATAGATTTTTGACGTCGGTACTGAAGTTCACATATACGACGGAAGGAAATTAAATGAATTGTAAAATTGTTTTAAAACATTTTCGTGTATGTAGATTTTGAAAAGTTAAAGTAAATGAAATATAATAATTCTTTGCTGAAACGAAAAAAAAGAAAGAAAGAGAATAACATTCATACTATTATAATTTGATATTTACATTTTCAATGTAACTATGAATTTCGTAAAGAGCTTTCCGGAGTACACATCTAAAGGAAAGAGGTTGTAGAAGGGAATAAAGCACGTTAAGCATCATCATCATAAATCTTGATTTTGGAGACTTTCAAACATTAAAGCAATCATCATTCTCCTGCCCTTATCCCACTCTAAGTGGGGTCGGCACAACATGTTACAAACATATTGTCACATGATTTGGCTACGTATTTTACGACCGGCCGCCTGCCTGACGTCAACTTACCTTAGTCGCCTCTTACGACACCTCGGTAAGAAAGGATGGTAGTCTATTCTATTCTGCCGGATACCACACGGCTAAACATTAAACATTAAAGCAAATAAATATAAATTTATGGGACACTTACACACACAGTTTTTCGTCACCAAAGTAAGTAATTTAATACTAGTGTTATGGGTGACGGACAACTGGTAAATATTCTAATTATAATAATTTTAAATACACCCAGACTCGAAAAATTAACCAATCGTATTTTAGAGAATCTTAACCCTCGGTGAGAATCGAACCCAACATCCACGGAGCTGAACGCAGCGCTACTACCCTCTGCGCCAACGTCAGTCGGTAAGATAGGAAGCTTTTAATTTCTTAATTTCTGTTTCATCGTTTCATTCTTCACTATAAATATGACGCAGAATGGCCATCATCATCATTATTATTCGTCTCCATACTCTGTGGGCTATGTTTGTAGGTGGGAAATTCAAATAAGAGTTGACAGGATTTATAATTATTTGTCTCTAAAAAGATTCACACAGTAATTTGCACAGAATTAATTTAAACAGTTGCAATAACGATTATTCGCCTGGATTTTCCAATTGTATGGCGTTTTGTGAAAGCCGCGGTGCGCTGGCTCTTTTCGTCCCGATCCCTTGTTAAAAGATGGCTGCCCCGCTGCCACAGTAACGACACTTCGCCTGAGTGACATCCAACGTCACTCAATTCAACATTTTAATTGTTCGAAACATTTCGAACGCCGTCAAATATAATACCGACATATAACAAAACTGAAATATATACTTTAGTGGCATATCTTTACTTATATATCCAGCCCGAACATAAATTAGCAAAGCAGGTCAGATATCTAATAATAATCCAGCTTAAATATTTTTATATTTTTCTTTAAATGTACACAAGAATATTTAAGAGGAGTAGCTTATGTAGACTCTAAATTTTTCGCAGGGCACATTTTTAATTTTTTCCTCATATGGATTAAGATGAACATCCTACCATGTTTCTTCAGAATTATTTGAGTAGGACTAAATTTGCAATATTTATTTCATGTTTATTACATCTAACTTATTGAGGAAAAAGTCTAAAAAATAGTAAAAAAGAAATAAATAATTTAGTAGGTATTTAAAAACTTCAACAAACAGGGTCAGATTTATAATTTCACTAAAAAATAATGGAAAAACGTAGAATATACCAAGAAATATAATTAACAATAAGTACGTAAGTTAATTTAACAGTACTAAAATATATTAATCTTACAAAATTACAAGTAATGTACACAAAAGTTGTCCACAATTAATTTTGCGACCACAACAATCTCCACCAATACTGACTTTACGATAAAAAATTCTAAACAGAATGATTTTTGATTCCTCTCACTATCTTGCTTTATACTTAGAGCCGACTAGGGTCTGCAAAGTGAAAAATTGTTTCAAAGCGTTAAAAATCTTCATGTAGCACTTTGACGATGTTATCGAAGTGTCCGATCTTAATTTTCCGAATTTTATTTTTCTGCCGCCTGAAATCAGTAATATCTCACTACGTATGCGAAACAATGGGAATAATGTATATGATATATGGTATATGATATTTACATGTCCTTACCATCTCGTATCGCATCTCAGCGTTGACTCTTGCACAGAGATCCGTAGGTATATCGGTATCTGCTACGTCTTGTAAAACATATTCAAGTTGGGATGTTCTGTAACAAAGCAAACATTGAAATTATTTTTAATGATGCCTCAAGGGGAGTACTTTGTTTTTTAAGCCACTAGTAGACCCTATCCACTATGTTATGGCTAAGTCTATTTTCGATTTCTCGTCTCCTAATATTTAGGCGCGTGTTAATTTTACATTTTATGATGGTGCCCGCCGTGTGGTGGTGGCTGAGTAGAATAGACCACCCTCATTTCTTACCGATGTATCATAAACGGTGACTGAGGTAAGTTGACCCACCGTGTGGTATCCGGTTGAGTAGAATAGACCACCCTCTTTCTTACCGAGGAGTCGTAAAATACGACTAAGGTAAGTTGACGTCAGGCAAGCGGCCGGTTGTAAAATACGCGGCCAAATCATGTTTGTAACATGTTGTGCCGACCCCACTTTGAGTGGGATAAGGGCAGGAGGATGATAATGATGATAGATAAAACAAATCATGAAAATTACAAAGTTGGTCTAAAGGCATTGATGTTATGGCTATCCAAAAACTTAAATAAAAATAACCATAATGGTATCCTACAGAAGACTTTGAACAAAAAAATTAGAAGCTTTTTATTCTTACTTTATGTATATAAGCATGTAGGCGCTGGTAGCTCGCCTTGCGAGGTACGGTGCATCCTCTTCTCCCCCGAAGTTGTAATCAATTGCTTCTTTCTTACTGCATTGGGAGACCACATCGTCGTCGAACTTGCACCACTATAAAAAGTTCTCGAGTTTCAGTATAGCCAGGGAGCGCTAGTCTTAACGTGTGCGTGTATAAAGGAATTCAGCCTTTGCATCTCTGCCATTAAAACGGGTAATGTTCTATTAATGAGTATGTCTCAAGACAATTAAGGTAACAACTTTGTGACCTATCTCTGTTTCTTTCAATTACATGACATTTCAGAATTTTTTCTTATTAACTTCAACACCTTTAAACTTTAAGAAGGTTGTCGATTCGTCGAGCCTCAATAACAATTAATAAATTGATTGTCCTCGAAGTATTAATTGGAGATTAACACATCCATGTATTTTTTGTACATTTTTTAAGAATCTATATTCATACTATATACAGTAGTATGTATTGTATTGTATGGTAATACGAAATATTATATGTTGTATAACTCAATCAATAAAAAAGATTTTAATTGGAAGAAGTGAGGTTCAATTTTGCTTTGGTAATTACGACTGTAAACCTTAAACATGGATGGTAAATATGATTTTGAATAGAACATGCTTATCGCGATGATGCTTTTTTAGTTGTGGTCTGAACGTCAATGCGCTTTTAATGCGGTTATCGATCTTGGCTTATCTATGTGGACTTAAATTTGCCCAAATTCATATTTGGGTAAGCTGTTACCTTTCCATCTCCTTTCGGGTTGATAAAGACAACATAATGTCCGCCGTGGTTATCTCCTGAATGTACAAGCACGGCGTGTAGCGTATACTGCGCAGGGGACTGTGGGACCTCTTGTAGGAAATGGTCGAGATTAACTTCTTCGTAAAATTCAAATCTGAGATTAAAAAGGTGAGGAATTTAATAAACAAAATTTAGTTACTGGACAATGAATTAGAATGATGAATATGAAAATATTGTATAAGATCGTCGAAGTGCTTTTAAATTAATAAGGAAAAGCTGGGATAGATCGGCTTTGTTCTTTTCCTTAATAATTAGATAATTGAAGTCCGAACTGGGTATTTCAGCTTAGAAAGTTCAGATTCATAGATAAGTAATTGGATTGAAAGTTGGGTGGATTGGTATTTTGGTAACGATTACTGGTTATTACAGTCCACTTTTAATTGACGGCAAAGCAATTAAAATGTTGCGATCCATAACGTGTTTTTTCTGATTAAAAAAAAAACTTAAAATGTTGTGGAAATTAGAAAGTTGTACCTGTCATTAAATTTCACCGAAGCGTCTCGTTGTGGATCGTACTGAAACCTCAATAGGTGCAGATGTAGTATAGGCGGGAATACGTCAAATCTCACACCTTTCTCCGCTTCTTGTAAACCATGTTCACCGGCATCGTATTTGTTATCGCCATCTAACAACTCTGTACCGATGTAGTCTTTAAATGATTCATAAACTAAAAAGAGAGGAGACATCATTACTGTTAAAGAAACCATCTAGATACAACTCATTTTGTCAATCATTGTAATTTTAATTAACGTAGAAACAAAGTCCAGTACGGGCTGATGAAAGAACTAAAAAGAAAAAATCAATATTAAATAGCGATTAATTAAAAATTTATTTCGTTTACAAGATTGTATGCAAATACTTGAAACATTTTTAAAATTTCGTTTACAAATAAATTAATCTCTTTGTCGTGAAGGACAAAATAGTAATAGCACAGATATATTTATAAAAAAGGAGAAAACCAGCTGCTACTGTAATTTTAACTACAAATTCAAATTTTAAACAGTCAAGCGAAGTAAACGAGCTGACTTACTGTTATTTTTCCCCTTAACGCAAAGTTGAATATCGTAGAAAGTTTCCTCGCGGGTGCTCGTGCAGTTAACATTTTTGCACTTTATAAAAGATGTCATTTTGCCTTCTAACAGCTTTGGAACTGTGCCTTCAACTAATGTGCCGCTCATCTTATGTTCTAATTTATCTAGTAAAACCTGGTTAAGATGTAAAATATTAGAATATGTTTTAACTAATTATAAATGTTTAACGTATTTTCCATAACTCAATATCTTACTCGAAGAAATTCTTGGACATCATGTTGCATAAACGAATCCAGCGTTTCCCATCCAAAGCTCTTCGTTAGTTTTTTTGTAGAAACTGCTTTATCGGAAAATTGTAGATCGTAAAAAACTCGTTGCAAAGCAAAAGCAACTGATCGTGAACTGTCGTCACCAACAGTAGGAATTTTATAAACAGCTTTCCGAAGTACATTTGTAAAGAAGAGGGTTTGTAAAAGTGAATTCATATAGCATGTTGCACCTTGATTTTTGAGACCTGTAAACATTAAAGTTCTCATGAGACTTTTACAAAGGTTAAAGAATGTCCAAGAACTTTGAATGTCGAACCTATGTATCCTGTATGTTTTTTAGAATCCCAAGAAACTCCGTGTGGAGCTTCCGCAGCAACGTATGCTTCAACTGTGATGGAATCATCTATTACGAAACCTCTCTCAGGGTCCATTAGATCATGCCATGATATAAAATGTGCGAAACCCCAATCGTCTTCTTTGCTACCAAAAAAAATTTTAATCGATTTGAATTCATAACTAATATTAATTGCGATAGATCTCTAACTAAGGAATCGTCTTACCAGTGATACATATGATTGAGTTTCCTACAAAGATGTTCACTATCAGGCTTAAATGAAAGTAGTTTGAGCGTTCCCAGTCCATAACATGACCACCCTGTTGATTCATTTTCCCCATTGCATTGAAGGAAAATTCCAAGAGCTTTTTGCTGTTGACGATCTGGCGTAGTGGTATTTCGTATCAGGATGAGTACTTTCCAGGGTAGACATCTTACGTAACATGGTGGGGAAAGAACTTGTTCCTTTAGTTGACTTATGTTTTGTACTGTGAAACGAAAGGTCGCTTCAGGTCGGGAGGGGTCTTCATCTTTTTTTGTGATAATCTAAAATTTGATTGTATGCATTACACTTAAGTAAGGTTTTTGTATAAATGTAGTTTTATGCATAATTTTAATCTATATTTTCATTATTTCGATGAAGTGTAAATTGTAATAACCCTACTTACTCCATTACTTTCAGTGTTTTCGCCAGTTGCATTTTCTGATTCCATAGTGTCAAGCATATTTCATCAACGATAAAATATAATTACGGAAACTTAAGGCACCACTTAAAAAAATATTCAAACCAAAACACATTAATTTTGCCATTTTATAATTTATAATTGTAATTTATTTTTTCTGACAGAGGTATATTACCAAGAAAACAGTAACATTACATTAAATGAATAATAAATATAGGACGTATCAAAATATACTAAATATATTAAATTTGTTTAGCAAATTTTGGCCCAAGACATATGTCATCCGTTTATTTTTTTTATTAATCATTATTTTTACATTTTAAATATTTACGTGGCTATGAATAGGAAAATTAAGGTTTATAAAAGTATTTATAATATATGTTTGTATTATTTATACAAATTAATGATGGTCCCAAAAGCTCCAAATTACTAATAAAAATTTATCTGTTAACAATGTGTTTTTTATTATATAAACATACGGGTCACATAGCGAAAAAATCGCGGCGAAGTTGCATCCACCGTGGTCACGAAATAACTGGAGATAATATGAGTGTGGTGTGCAAGGGACCTTACGTGGATTGTGCGGTTCAAGTGAGGGTAGAGACAGAAAATAATAACTGCTGTACCTTGGAACGAAGACGATGCGGCGCTCCAGGCGCAACGGCCTTAAAAGCTGGGCGGGATCGTTTATCTGATATTAATTAAATCCTCAAGTCATCTTGCGACGTCTTTATGCAAGGGTTTCGGGGATTGATAGACAGATGTCGGACCTTTAATTAAAATTTACAAATGATCTTCTATAGGGGACAAGTTATGCATTCATTTTAACCATTAAGGTTGACATTATTGAACTTTACAGTGAGACAAAGGGCAAGATATTTTGTACATATTATATCTGAATCAATAATATACAATATCTGAATCAAACATTAACTTTACCTTTACAGCAGTTTAAAAATACTATTAAAAAAAGGCTAATTCAGAAAGCCTATTATACTATTGAGGATTACCTGGAAGATAAGAATGCGTGGATATAGCTTCTCTTCAGCCCTGTACAAGACATTTATAACTATATGTAACTAGTGATAAGAATTATTGTTTGAAAAGAGCAACCGCCGAGTTTCTTGCTGGTTCTTCTCGGTAGGAACAGCTTTCCGAACCAGCAGTAGATGTTGACGATTCAAAAGCACTTGCTTACAAGTTTACTTGAATAAAGAATATTTTTGAATTTGAATTTGAAAAAAATAAAGATTGAATAAATTATGTTATGTTGTAAAATTGTCGCTCTTTTGTACATCAAAATGTTAAATAACTACATAGAGTAAGTACATTTTGCTTGTTTCTGAGTTATTTTATTCCATTGTCTTAATCCATTAAGTAAATTCTGAATATTAAAAAATATCAAAACAAAAATCTTTGAAATATTTAGAATTTGAATACTCTAAAGATAATAGGTTATTTTTCATTCGTCTTATAGTTGTACCTAACCTAGCAAATTTTTATCGTGTTACGAACTCTATTTCCGCTTTTAATCAAATTTGGATGAAAACACTCAAAGTAAGCCAAAATGCTACTTGATTACTTTCTTACTCCGACATACGAGTATGTACTCAAATTCTCAGAAGGTACATTTATCCCTAATCAAAAATAAATCGTACCGATCAGTCGACTGAAACATTTTAAAGGTTCTATCCATCCATTTTAAATGTTGCGTGTATAAAATAATTTTATAACCTAATAAGATCTGATAATTCAAAACGCCTAAAAGCTCATTAGATTCAACTTTAAATTCAAATTCAAAATATTCTTTATTCTAGTAAACTTGTAAACAAATGTAATGTAAACAAAAACAAATTTTGAATCGTCCACTCTACTAAGGCAGTTTGAAAAGAAGGTCGGCCTAGTATGTGTGCAATAGAAATCCCAAAAATACATCATTTTTGTTCTTTGCATTCCATCGTGGTAATTTAAATTTGGAATCAGGTTAGTGAATTTAAATCCAAAAATACTTTTCCTACATTAAAATAAAAGATTGTATTTAATTATATTTTAAATAAAGCTGAATATAACAATCAAAGCTCAGAACAAAGGCCAAGCTTTCACAAAGTAGTTAAAAGCTCGTGCCGTGGCACGTGTGCATACATGCAAAGTAAAAATAATAGGGGAAAATATGGAGAGAGCTAATTAGCGGGACTTGTTAGTGTCTCTAGTTTCTTTTTATAGCTGCTTTATATATTTTAACTGGTATTTACAGAAAAATGCACTATCCTTTACTACTTTATACTTGGCTCGCTCTCTCTAATTTTTATTAATTCTTCTACTTTTATGATGAATAAAATTTTACCTAGCCTTAAATGTCAAATTTGGAATATCTATACTTATTATAAAGCAAAGTCCCCAAAAGCTAACTATCTGTATGTGATTGATTTTCTCTAAATCTACTGAACAGATTTTTGTACAGTGCTTACTAAAAGTGCAGTTCTTCCGGAAGGTTTAGGTTAATAGTAAATTACGATTTTATTTAAATTGCGTTAAAAAGGTCGTGCGTTGTAAAAAAATCGCTTGCTGTGAAACACTAGAAGAGATACACTAACGTCATATACTAGCAATTGAAGATCTACAAAAGGAGTCTGCGACAGCATGTTGCTGTATCTAATGGTTAACACACAATAACTTCATTTACGTCTGAAATTTCAATTCGGGAAAAATTTTGTGACTCACTGAATTCAAAGCGGGCGAAGCCTGGCAAAGCTAGTCTATACTTATAATAATCATTGATATAGACTTTTGTTGAAGGAGCTCTGTTAAGAATCTTAATGAAACCTCAACAAAAGCTCTTGTGCTGTGCGAAATAGTATATCTTCAGTCACACATCTAGCTGTGAACGTCTAAAGTTGGAAGTAAGGGAGTTTTACAAAGCAGAAGGAAGATAAAAAAACATGCGGCAAAAGTTTTGATATACGTACATTATAAGATTTTGTCTTACAGCCTATCTCCTAAAGTTGCTTCGGTTACGGAGCGAAACGATCGCAGAATGTCGTACTGAATGTGTGTAATACTTGTGAAGTGTGCTGTTGGTGTATTGCATGTATAAGGTCACATACCTTATACATGCAAAATCTCAACAGTTTCTGCTTCCTACACTTAGCATTACATGGATTTTCTTAATAAATGCGGATTATAGCAAAATATTATCATAACATTTGTATCAAGGAATTCCACAAAGTACTTTTATAAATAATATTTAAAAAAAAAGAATTACAAAACAAAAGATAGTAAGACCATTAAATTTTTTTACGCAAAGAGATCTATTAAACTATTGCAGTCAAAAACCTTCAGGCGCTCCATGTAATAAAAGGTATAAGATTTCAGCACCATCTAATTTTACTTTATCCAAAAAATAAATATCATCAAGTCGAAAATATATATCTAAGAGTTGTTTCCCTGTATCCTACAGGAAAAGCTGTGATAGGCTAGCGGTGAGACTACTTGACTCTTCCCAGGGTGTAAAGGGTTCAAAACCCGCGCAGTCACCAATTAGTTTTCCTATTTAAACTTATGTGCCTAATTGATATTAGCAATCTATCACACACTTTTCGTTCAAGGAAACCATCGTGAGGAAACCTGCATATCTCTAGAGAATTCTGGAGATATGTGTAACCTACCAATCCTTCAACCCTTCTTTCCAAAAACGGAGAGAGGAGCCCTATGCCCAGCAGTGGGATAATAAGAGGTCGTTATTTTACTTTTTACTTTTATCATATAGCAATTCAACGGATTTCTTATTACAGAAGCAGCAATTAACATGAATATTCAATGTGGATTTCATCATTTTCCACGAATCATTAGCCGCGAATAATTGTAGTCGGAAACTGATGGCAATGATGTGTTGCTGCTACGTTATTAGACGCGAAATGTTCCATAAGCGTAATTTTGGTGGATATTATCACATATTTGTGACTTAATTTTTAAACGCGTGTATGCGTAATATTTGTTGCGCTTCTGTACTCATTATAAAACTTCTTCTTCTTCTTCTTCTTCTTCGTCAGCCGATGGACGTCCACTGCTGGACATAGGCCTCTTCATGGGATCGCCACACCACACGATCTTGCGCCACCTGGATCCAGTGGCTCCCTGCGACCTTTTTGAGGTCGTCTGTCCACCTCGTAGGGGGTCTACCGACGCTGCGCTTTCCGGTGCGGGGTCGCCATTCCAGCACCTTAAGACCCCAGCGCCCATCGGTCCTCCGCACTATGTGCCCCGCCCAGCGCCACTTCAGCTTCGCGACACGCTGAGCTATGTCGGTGACTTTAGTTCTTCTACGGATCTCCTCATTTCTGATTTGATCTCGTAGAGACACTCCGAGCATAGCTCGCTCCATCGCCCGCTGAGTGACTCTAAGCTTTCTTATAAGGCCCATAGTGAGCGACCACGTTTCGGATCCGTAGGTCATCACTGGCAACACGCACTGTTCGAAGACCCTGGTCTTCAGACACTGAGGTATTTTGGACGAAAAGATCTCACGTAGCTTCCCGAACGCTGCCCATCCGAGTTGGATTCGGCGACTAACCTCTTTCTCGAAATTGGACCTACCCAGCTGGACCGTATGTCCCAGGTATATGTACTCCTCTACAATTTCGAGTGCAGAGTTCTCAACGATGATCGGGTGGAGCGGAACATGTGAGTTGGACATGATTTTTGTCTTACTCATGTTCATTTTAAGGCCCACCTGCTGAGATACTCTGCTGAGGTCGTCGAGCATTGTGTTAAGGTCCTCCAGACAACCTGCCATAACGACTATGTCGTCGGCAAATCTAAGGTGAGTGATGTACTCGCCGTTGATGTTGATGCCGTATCCGTTCCAATCCAAAAGCTTAAAGACATCTTCCAATGCAGCGGTAAACAGCTTCGGGGAGATAACATCTCCCTGTCGCACACCTCGCCGCATTTGGATTGGTCTCGTAGTTTTGTCTTGGATACGGACAGACATTGTGGCGTTTTCATACAAACACTTCAACACTTGGACGTACCGATAGTCGATTCGGCATCTCTGGAGCGACCTTAACACAGCCCATGTTTCCACCGAATCAAAGGCCTTCTCATAGTCCACAAACGCCAAGCAAAGTGGCTGGTTATACTCCTCGGTTTTCTGTATAACCTGCCGCAGCGTGAATATGTGGTCTATGGTACTATACCCTTTTCGGAAACCGGCTTGTTCGGGAGGCTGGAAGTCGTCAAACCTACGAGCGAGACGGTTCGTTATGACTCTCGAGAACAGCTTATAAACATGATTCAGCAGCGTGATGGGTCTATAATTCTTCAATAAGGTGTTATCACCTTTCTTGAAGAAGAGAGCCACCACGCCCCTGTACCATGCTTCCGGCATAGAGCCTTCGTGAATGACGGAATTGAACAATCGCTGAAGGACTTTAAGTACCGGTTTACCACCCGCCTTCAGGAGTTCGGTAGTGATTCCGTCATCACCTGGAGCCTTGTTGTCCTTAAGTTGTTTGAGAGCCATACTAATCTCGTATAAGCTGACGTCCGGGATATCTTCGGTATAGTGTCGGGTCAACTTGGCTCTTGGGTCTTTTGCCAAATTGACAACAGGCTGTTGTGTTGAGGTGTATAACTGCCCATAGAACCTCTCAACCTCTCTCAAAATCTCAGGACGAGATGAAATGATACTACCAGTATCGGTCTTCAATCGTGTTAACTGCCTCTGCCCAATAGACAGATCTCTTGCGAACACTTTTGAGCCCCTGTTACGCTCAATAGCATCTCGAATGTGTTCGGTGTTGAAGCGTCGCAGGTCGCATTTCTGCGCCTTAGAAATCTGTCTATTGATCAGACGGTAGCGTGCCGCGTCTACAGAAGACTGTAGCCTCATTTCGTTCCTCTCATCCATGAGCTTGAGAGTCTGGGTCGAGAATTTACTAGTTCTCTTACGGTGTGTCTTATAAAATTTGGACCCCACCGTATGGACAGTTTCCACCAGCCTGTTGTTTACGTCATCCACAGAAGCGCAGTCAGCTAGGCAATCAAAACGATTCATCAGCTCGAGATGGAACTTCTCGGGGTTTTGGATATGAGCTCGAGTTGGTCGGAGCGTAGACTTCACCAGGCCGGATCTTTCCAGCTGTACGCATATATTCAATGTGCCTCTAACCAGACGGTGATCGCTACCGGTTTTCACAGTATTGATCACAGAGACATCATTGAATATATGACGCCTGGTCGACATAATGAAGTCAATCTCGTTTCTCGTGGAACCGTCGGGACTTATCCATGTCCATTTTCGATGCGGCCGTTTCTTGAAGAAAGAATTCATCATGTAGAGGTCCTCTCTCTCCAAGAAATCGGCCAGCATCTGGCCCCTGTGGTTCCGTTGCCCGTATCCAAATTGCCCTACTCTCACCTCTGTATCGCTTCGCTTGCCCAGCTTTGCGTTGAAATCCCCCATCACAACAGTGTAGAAGGTTTTGGAGGCATGCATGGCTCTAGATAAATCCTCATACATGGCCTCTACCTCTTCGTCTGGATGTGCCGATGTCGGTGCGTAAACCTGTATGACCTTCAGCGAATACCGTTTGGTAATTCTGAGTATAAGGAACGCGACCCTGCTCGACACACTCTCGACTTGAACAATGTTGTTGACAAGGGACTTGTGGACGAGAAACCCGATACCACCCTGGGACTGTTGGTCGCCCTCCCGGTAGTAAAACAAGTTGCCGGATTTTAGAATCATCGTGTCCTCCCCCTCTCTTCGGACTTCGGATAATCCTATGACATCCCACCGCAACTTGCTTACTGTTTCTTCCAGCTCGAGTATCTTTTCGTCTTCCCTCAAAGTGCGTGCGTTGTACGTTGCCAGGTCCAGTCGTCGGGGTTGGCAGCGGAATCTCTTCCGGAGATTCTTGACACCCCCTGCCCCGCCGTTACCCAAACCGCTGCCAGAGCTGGGAATAGCGGAGCTGCCGGGAACTAGGGGCTGTGGTTTTATTTGTGATGCCATGAAGGTTTTGCCGGTAATCACCACGCTTGGCATGCGGGTTGGTGATCGCAGTGCTGACCGTTTTGCACCGACAGTGCTGCTGCCCACTGTCGGTCTGGTATTTAGGTCAGCAAAAAATGAAATGGTTATACCGCCATTTATCGGTCGTCAGAGCCTCGTCGGTTGATATGCAGGGTGCACCAAAATTATAAAACAAAGTCCCAAAAAGCTGTCTGTCTGAAATCGATTTTCTCAAAATCTACTGAATGGATTTTTGTACAGTTTTCACCAAAAGATAGTGCAATACTTCCGGATGGCTTAGGTAAATAGTACATATCGGTATTATGTAAAATGTATTGAAGAGATCGGGCAGTTGTTAAAAAACTTGCCTACTGGGGGCTTTAGTCGCGTGTGCTGCGTAAGCCAGCAGAGTTACGCTAAAGTAATGTACTAGAGAATTGTAGATCTATAAAAATACTACAAAAAGGTCCACGATAGCCTGTTTCTATCTCTTACGGTTAACTTACCATAACTACTTTTATGTTCAAAATTTCAATTTGAATTTTTGACGTGACAACGTCTTATAATTCGATTGAGTCTTATAATTCGTTCGGCAGCGTTCGACATCCGTCTCTCTCCTACTTGAGTGAGCGATGCGTCTGCGTGGACAGCTGCTATACTATATAGTACATTTACATGTTTTGGTCGAGATAAATCTAACTTGATCAATTTCATTGTGATTTCCAATTACCTCCTTCTCTATATACATACAAATCTATTAAACAAATGAATTAAAATTTTCTTTTGAAAAATGCTACTATTCCATCAGTATTTTCTTAAGACGTTGTCACGTTCTACTATCGTCAGTAAACCGACATTACAGACCTTGCAATTTTTTTTTCTGTGACAACTGATTTCGACGCGGGCGAAGCCGCTGGCACAGCTAGTCTTAAATAAAATTAAAAGTATACCGTTCTTGGAAAAAATTGCTTCATTAGTATCTTTCTATACTTCTACAATTATTATAAAACAGATTCCCCAAAACCTGTCTGTTTGTGGTGAATTTTCTTAAAACCTACTGAATGGATTGTTGTAAGTTTTTTACTAAAAGGTAGTACAGTTTTTACGGAAGGTTAAGATTAATAGTACTCTACGGTTTTATGTCAATTGTATTGAAAAGGTCGCGCAGTTGTAAAAAATCTCGCGGCTGGTTTGGTCACATCGCCACGTAAATTAACAGAGATAAATTCAAGTAATATACTAAAGAATTGTGGATCTACAAAAAAATCCGCCACAACATAATTTTATATCTTAAGGTTAACTCACAGTAACTACTTTTAAGTTAAAAATTTCAATGAAAATATTACGTTATTTTCGAGGCTGTTTTTCTCCTGTTCAGTATCAATCCTCATCTAAATAAATGCGGTCGTTAACTTCCACCATACCATATGAATAAAATAAATGCTTTAGAAGATGTTAAATTTTAACGCGGGCGAAGCCGCAGGCACATCTATTTGACTTATAAATGTAAAAAAAGTAAATATTAAAACATCAAAACTTCAGCTCGTGAGGGATTTGAACCCCCGACCACCTCTATTTAAATTTAGTTGGGCGCTCTAACCGCTGAGCTAACGAGCCGCAGTATTATATAGTAGATTATTTATACAAATTTAAAATACAATTAATTTTAAACAGCTGTATATCTCCAGACTCAACCCTAATAAACATAATGTATATTATTTGATGAAATAATTGTTTATGAATATATATAATATCAAATTTAATCATAATGTAAAACGATATTAGTCGCGACTCGAATGATGATAAAGGAATCTACGTAGGCGTAGGCGGCTTTTTGGCGCTGTCAATATTGCAATTTAGTTTGGATCTTATACACTAGATGGCCCAGCATTAAAGCAAGTAAAAATAAAATATTCTTTAGCTTTCCAACTAATGTTGTTTTCTGGTTGAGTGATAGGCGGACCACATTCGGAAATATACTCGTTATGAGTATGAATTGAAAAATCGGATTTGAGTCTAAAATTTTTATTTGTAAATTTTTGCTCGTGCCTTTAACACACCTGCAGATAAGTGTCTTATCTGTATTATTTAGTTTACAAAAATGTGAATAGAATATGGGAACACTACGTCATTGATACAACACTTAATATTACAATGTTAATATTGGAGAGATATGTATAAAGCGGTTCAGGTCATCTTTTCTGATGCGTACAGCCAAAGTATGGAATTCCCTTCCTGTATTTATCTTCCCGGATTCCTACGATTTGCATAGTTTCAAAAGACGAGTGAATAGGCACCTACTTGACAAGCGCGGTTCATCTTAGGCTGCATCTTCCGCTTATCATCAGGCGAGATAGCAGGCAGGCGCTAGCCTTATCGCATAAAAAAAAAGATAATTATCAACCGCTAAAGGAATAATTAGGATTAAGGACTAGTGAAACAATTGCCATTTGCTAATCGTGATTAGTGGTAAGCGAGACAATTATAATTTGCTACGTGTAATGAGAATTTGTGGTTTAAGGCAAAAGAGGCAAAAAAGTTTGACATAAGCTGGTTCGGAATCCAAAAACAAAAGTAATCAAAATATTATTATGCTATAATCCGTGATAAAAAAATATATCTAAATGTAGAGTGTACTATCCTAATTCTTAAAACCTCATGCAGTACCCGCCACCAATAACACAACAATACACAAGCACTGCACACATTCACTACCACAATCTGGACAATCATTTCGCCCGTAACCGAAGTATCGTCAGGAGATAGACTCCACAACAAAATCGCAGAGTGTCGCATCATGCAAGCTAGCAAAGTTATACAGTAGTAAGCTTAACCCCCACCATTCATTTATTTCCAAATATAGTTCCCGTATACAATTTACCCTAGAATATTTCGTGGTTACCCTAGTCGTATTGCGGTCTAATAATCCTTTCGTGATTTCATATTGTTAAAATAATTAAGAATTGTAACGATAGTAAAATATAATATCACAATCTATTACTGCAGAAAAGATTGTTCATTTCCTGAAACAATTTCCTTTTATCCCACTTAGCAGAGATGTCAAAAACAAGGAACGTTATTTTCACGAACAATAACAATGATCGTCGTATCAGGGCGTCTTCGGAAAGTACTTATGAGACTGTTGACGTCGAAAACCCTGTCCATTTTTTTTCAAACGAGTCACTGCTATGTCACTTCAGAAATTTGTAGAATATAAGAAAATGGAAGTGGTATTAATTTAACTCACAACGATCCTGTGGTACGTCTATATCGTCGGAAAATATAATAAAATGTTGTAAAGTTGTGTAACCTTTTTTCCTCTAAAAACCTCACTGAACGAGGAAGAAGTTAATGAGATCAATGAATAACAAAGAA
Source organism: Morpho deidamia (assembly GCA_947086505.1). Lineage (NCBI taxonomy): Eukaryota > Metazoa > Arthropoda > Insecta > Lepidoptera > Nymphalidae > Morpho > Morpho deidamia. The sequence goes on along the minus strand of CAMTZC010000007.1, from coordinate 6,138,897 downwards.
AGTATATTAAAATTATATTTGTAAGATTAATAACTATACAGAATTGTATGTACGCATAAGTCAAGTTTTTGCTTTATAATCAATGTTAGATCCGTTATATTAAAGAGTTTTAATTTCATTCAGGCACGGGGAGATCCCTTTAGCGTTAATTTCATTCAATCAGTAATTATTTTCGTCTACTTTCTATTCTTCTTATATATATTATACCTTACTTTGATTATGTTCATCTTATGTCAAATTAAATAATTATATCTTAACATTGTGATACCTTTGATTATCTAGATTTTTTTGTGCTTAAAAAATAGTTTTAATATCGTTTTTTATGACGTTTTATATCTATGGTATATTCGTAACAAGCTTCGTAAAGTAAAGTATTATTTTTATTGAATAAGGAAGAATTTATTGATACTTTTATATCAAATAAAACTATATTAAGTTGCACTTACTATGTAGGGATCATTAAAGTTGTTTATAAGTCTTTTTACAGTCAATTATATTGCGTGATATCATAAAGAGTGCAATTGTGCACATTACACACTTACAATTAACAGTGGCAATATAATTGATCGATAGAGTTTGAGTGTGGTGATTGGTAATCATAGAGTTATGACACCAGAGAAGGGTAGCCAAGCCAAAATATGCCATATTATAATAAAAATAAATAAAGAAAAAAGCAGAGCATATCTATGTGTCTCTCTTTATGTGTGATTAGACAAGGATGAAGAATACGAATTTCATCTTCACTTTCATTATTTATTGTATCACTACTAATTATTGATATAGTATTACTTAATAACTGATTATATAACTGATTATTATTACTATTTATTGATTTTTGAGCGTGATAGCCCAGCGGTGAGATGCGAGCGTGCGACTTTTTCGAGGGGAGTTCAAACTCCGAGCAGGATCCAATGAGTTTTCCTATTAAAACTTATGTGTCTAATTGGTAATTGCAATTTATCACACGTTTTTCGGTGAAGAAAAACCTGGTTATTTTTAGAGAAATCTGGAGAAATGTGTAACCTAACAATCCGCATTGGAGCAGCGTGGTAGGTCATAGCTCCAACGCTTCTCTCCAGAAACGTAGAGACGAGACCTATTCCCAGCATTGGAATCGTAACAGGCAGCTACTTTACTTTTACTATTTATTACGTCAATTACAGGCCTACCTATGGTGGTGATTCAACCATTTACGAAATTTAAAAAGAGCATTTTTTTCAAGCGCAACTATTGATATGTAATATTATACCACTTCTAGTATCAATAGCGCCGGAATGAGTGCTCTGTAACTCAATCCCGCGTAAATGGGTGCCCGTAGCCGCGGTATTGCGTTACAGAGGCGACATCGGACGACTATTCCCCAGACTGAGGCGCTAACTCAATCACCGCTATAGAATTTTTCCTCGTTTCCCAAAGGTTACGCGACCCGACAACTTTTCGTTCTAACGTTAGGTATAGTTTATATAATAATAAATTTTTAATCGTAGATAGACACATAGAAGAGTTAGGTTATGAAATTTTTTTGAATTTTTGAATGGGTTCATTCCCTTTAAGTATAATACAATAATTATGGCTTATATAGCTATTATCTAAACACCGCCGTGTGGTATCCGGTTGAGTAGAATAGACCACCCTAATTTCTTACCGAGGTGTCGTAAAAGGCGACTAAGGTAAATTGACGTCAGACAGACGGGCGGTCGTAAAATACCTAGCCAAATCATATGACATGTGCCGACCCCACTTAGAGTGGGATAAGGGCAGAGGATGATGATGATGATGAGCTATTACCTAAATAAAATATTATTAATATAATAATAGTTTATGTTTAAAATTTAAAACAAACCTTAATTAAATTAAATTTATAAGAATATAGATTAAGATATTGTTACAACAAAAAGATAATATAATTATGTTAGCTTTGGCGCTATGGAAGAGTGAGATCTTTGATACAGGCTTTATTAAACTTAAAAGAAGTCCTCCACAATTTATCATGTAAGTTGTAAAATTGTTATTGTGAATAAATTTTATTTTATTTATTGTTTTATTTATTTAACCTATAAAAATCAACCTTAAAAAGAAAACCTTTTATTGTGTATCTGACTGTATGAATACTTATTAAAAAAAGGTATTAACAAAGTATTCTAGTAAAATTTGAAGTAGCAGTATAAATATGATTAAGTATGATCAGGATCATATATAATTATTTTCTAAGGTGTATTTGGGTGAAAATTTGTATCGTACTTTAAGTTGTAAGATTAAAAGATAGAAATTAAGAGCAAGCTTACGGGATCTATGATTTCCGTCTACGTTTCGTTTAAAACAATTACCTTTCAGTTATAATTGAATATTGAACAATATTAAAAATATGTTTTATTTTATACGTTCTTTAAATCGCAAAGGTCTTATTATAAAATATTACTCGAAGGGAAAATTAATGCAGTATGTAAATGTATAGAAATGCAACGTGCTTGCGCAACAAAATCAAGACTTCACCGTGTACCATAAAGTTTTTATTTTCTCAAGCGTTTAAAAGCCTGCAACTGCTAATTGGAAATTCAGTGAATGCACAAACCGTCACCTTTGAAAATGATTCACTTTCTGAAAGCAGTTTTGCTGAGACTTAGTGTGCACTTTTATTTTGTTTTGTTTACCTTTATACTACACACGGGGTTCGCGTTTGAAGAGCTAACCTAACCATACATGATATAAGCATGTTTGAAAGTATATAAAACTTAAGTTTAAGATAGTTAAACTGAATTTAATGCGGATATGTGTAGCATGTTTTGATCGAAAATTATAATTTGCCCTAAATTGATAAATTAACGTAATCAGCTGGAGCATTATTGATGGAGTTTTGTACGTTTGAATCTTATATATTTGTTGGCGCAGTGGGTAGTGACCCTGCCTTCAGGTCCGCGGGACAAGTAATCGATTCCCACCGAAGGCTAACTTTGTTGGTTCTTCCAACTTTGGTGTATATTTGTATTTAAGTATGTATTTAAATCTGTAGTATATTTACCAGTTGACTGTCGACGTGACGAACGTGTGTTTAAGTGTCTCATATATTTATATTTACACCAGATTAATATATGGGCTTAAAAATCGCGGATTAAAAATTAAACAACATATATGAGGGTCTTTGTTTATTGATTGTTTTAAATTATTACATTGTGCTCATAGTTTTACAATAATTACATAATTTCTATATATTTTAAAATCTAAATTTATGTTATTGAAGTCACGCCTATAGCTTGTCTAAATAATTTGACAATTTGCTAATGGGCTGCTATAGAGAAACAACCCAAAAAACGCGTGTTTTGGACTAAGAATACGGGGTAAATGTTATAAAACACAATTTCTCTGCAGCAATTCCGGCAGTACTCATAATTCAATAGTAGGCCGTTCGTTCAAGGAAATGAAAGCATTTTTTATGCATTTTCCTTAGCGATGAAACTTTAAACTCAAAACATGATTTTTGAGTTGGGCCACTATTGCAACCCATCAGCGAATTGATATTAAAATAGGTGTATAAATTGCGTGTCGTTTGCATAAAACGTGTTACACGTAATTACGTGAACTTTCCCACATGCTTTCTGCTATGCCTTTGAAATTCGATATTACCTTTGATATTGTGAAATTTCCATTAGATGACTTTCACGTTTTTCAACTGCATATTTACGAACGACGAATAAATAATACGATGTTTATGTGGAATATTTATATTATGCATTTTCTAATAACTTAAGTATATGTTTTTAAAAGTACATAATCTAATATAGATTGCATGTATTAGATTATTACGAAATGTATTGTTCGATACTGTCAGATATCATACGGTGACTCGGTATAACGTGTATAATTGTTAGACATAATTATAATAATCAGATATAAATTATATATTATAAATAAATACATTAATATGCATAGAATAATAATGAGGTCTGAGGAATTATTTTGTCTACAATATTATGTTATCTGTCATTTGGTGGGTAGAGGAATAAAACCGAATGAATGAGGGTAAAATATTGTGACCCGAGTCTTGTTCGCGAGCGACATTCAACAGTTTAGTCAGTCCAATATCACTTCTCAAGGTGTCCATACGTTTTAAAGTGCAGTGACGTCTTAATGTTGATTTGGTTACCGATATTGAGTATTTCGTGTAGATAGAATCCAACGTCAAATAGTTAATATTCGTGATAAGAGCAACCATTGAGTTTCTTGCCAGTTCTTCTCAGTGGATGACAGCGTTCCGAACTGGTGGTAGAATCGTCCTGGCTTAATGATTCCAAATTATTATTAACTTAACCTGCGAATACTTGTTTAGCATGTTCCATAAGTTATAGTTGTACGGTTATCTGTTGTTGACGTATTATTTGGTAACATTTTGTATGAGAGAACGTTAGAATTATGAGCCGAATTCCGGCCGTAGCTAACAGTATATAATATATTTAACGATTTTTATATTGTGAAACTCATATCATCATCCTCCTGCCCTTATCCCGCTTTAAGTGGGGTCGGCATAACATGTTGTAAACATGTTGTCACATGATTTGGCTACGTATTTTACGACCGGCCGCCTGCCTGACGTCAACTTACCTTACTCGTATTTTACGATACTTCGGTAACAAAGAATCAAATCTATTCTACTCAACAAGACACCACACGGTGGGTCAACTTACCTTAGTTGCCTTTTACGACATCTCGGTATGAAATGAGGGTGGTCTATTCTATTCAGCCGGATACCACACGGCTAATTGTGTCATTCATATATAATATTTTATAAAAATTAAGTATAATAATGCAATGTTTTGTGAATCTGAGGCAATTATATTTGATTGAGTTACCGAAACAAATATCGCATTTGGGTTATACAAAACAATAATGGGGTTCATTAACTATACAATATCTATTTGTATGAAAATTAAAAATAAAATTCATCTAGTTAATAAAGATACCGGCTATACTCACGTCTAATTTTATCGGATTAGCCCGACTAAATTAGACGTGAGTATAGCCGGTATCTTTATTAGTTAATAAAGATACCGGCTATACTCACGTCTAATTTTATCGGATTAGCCCGACTAAATTAGACGTGAGTATAGCCGGTATCTTTATTAACTATGAATACTACTCAAGATAGTTTAAATTTAAAAATTCATCTAATTCTAATAGTAACAACTTACACATTCTTCAATACTATGTGAGTATTGAAGAATGTGTAAGTTGTGTAAAATTTAGATGAGACGGTTTAACTTTATACGTCTGGTATTATTTAAAGCTCTCGATTTTCCAATAAACAACCAAATTCGTCTAAAGAAGAAAGATAGAAAGGAAAACGAATAATGAAAAAATTGGTTCCAAATTCGTTCACTACAATTGACAAATACAACGTTGCCTTTTTTCTTGTGAGCTAATATAAACGTATCAAACAAGAAAAGGAATTCACCTGTCCCGAGAAACTATAGATCAACATTTAACAAAGCCCTTTGTAAAATAGTTGAGGATAGCTATTTATCAAAGGGAAACTTGGTTTGATTCCTGTAACTGCTTTTAAAATGCGAGTTCTTTTTGTAGACACTGTGAAATAGAGGTCCTTTTTCGCTTTGACAATTCGTTTGGAAAATGAGTTGCTTCGAAATAGTAAGTTTGAAATGTAATTTCCGATGTCCTACATTTTTATATACTTATTTATATGATGTAGCGTTTATTGTGCGTTCGTTTGGATGCATGGCGATCCAATACATTGCGGTTTTCAAATAATTTTATTCCACGCACCACCATTTTATGGAATCTCCCTCTAGCAGCGTTTCCGGATCGGTACGATATAAGTACCTTCAAAATGCGTATTTTCCATCTTTTTTAAGGTTGGCAGCGCACTCGCTCTGCGAGAGGTCGTGGACGGCGGTGATATCGTTAACCGCATGCTTGTCTGCCATCCTATTTCATAAAAAAAATAATCATGTATATGCTGATGCTGACCCGGCAAACTTAATGTCCTATAAATAATTTCTAGTGTATTATTACATTAAAAAAAAATTTGTCCTCAGCCTTAAAAAATGGTAGAGGTGGACACTTATGGGTATAAAAAATACTATACTACAGAATATTCATATAAAATTTAATATCACTCGGTCAAGCCGTTTCGGAGGAGTAACTAGCATTGTGACACGAGAATTTTCTATATAAGATAAGATATTTTTATAGCTTTTACTCATTTTTTATTGCTCATAGTGTAAATTTTTAGGTTCTAGAGCAAAATTGTAATAGTATATTCAAATTATTCTTTATTCAAGTAAACTTGTAAACAAGTGCTTTTGAATCGTCAACTTTACTGCTGGTTCGGAAAGCTGTTCCTGAACTGTTGTTCGAGAAGAACCAGCAAGAAACTCGGCGGTTGCTCTTTTTAAAATAAAAATTCTAAAACTAGTTACATTTAGTTATTACTGTCTTGTGCAGGGTAGAAGTGCACCTATATCCACACATCCTTATCATCTAAGTAATCTTCAACAGTATAGTAGGCTTTCTGTATCAGCCTCTTTTTAACAGTGTTTTTAAACTACTGTAATGGCAAGGCCAAAATTGATTTCGGAATTTTATTATAGAATCTTATACTCAAACCCACAAACGATTTACGTACTTTTGCTAAGCGCAGAGCAGGAGTCGCATGCTTATGTCGGTTCCTACTTTGAATATTATCTATATCCCCTATTGTTTTATAATTCTTTATATTTTTATGTACATAAATTACATTGCTTAAAATATATTGTGAAGCCAATGTAAGAATACCTATTTCCCTAAATTATATAAATTATAAATAATTGAAATGGAATAAATTGCAATGACATTTAAATTTTTATTAATAAAAGCTTCACTTAGTCCACGGTTCCAGGACCTTAAAAAAGTATATACGGGATCAAAACTAAGGCAGGTGAAATGTCGTATATCAGAAACGTAATGGATTTAAGCTCCAGTCATTATCTTTGATGTAGGAGGAAGCTTTTTTCAGTAGTGGTATGGCTCTACTTTAAACTTCCGATATGAAATGTTATAAACAACTTTTATATGTTTTATTTATTATTTTGAATTTAAGCTATCGTGAGTGGTAATCATAATTCATGTTTAAAGACCGGCCATACTCTCGTCTTATTTTTTCGGATGAGTCCGACTAGTTTCAAACTCATACGGGGCTCTTATTTATGAGCTCTTTATGCGGCGTTAACACTCAAACACATGTTAGATGAATATGTCGTATATGATGCCTTAACATACTAATAGATTTGTATGACCGTACGTTGAATTCTGGAAATCTTTTTACATATGAGTCACAACTACTACCACCAGAGATTTTAGTCAAGTGCAACATATAAACATTACTATCCAGCACCATGAAATGCAATCATTTGGATCTCCTCAATAATATCATCTCTATACATATAAAGACTACTATATTCGTAATATATAATCTGTCTATATATGCCTTTATCTTTTTACCATAACGCGTACCCCGTTTTAATATCCGTTCTGAGATGAACATTGATTTATTTACCATTCTTATTTATTAGGTATATTTTATGAGGAAATCGGTTTTTTATTCACTTTTACTAAGTTTTGTTAAGGTATCAAATTTGTAATCCATTTTTCATAGACATTGCTCACATCTTGTTTACGAATTTGTTCACAGAGTCTGCCAATACTGTCAGGCATGTTGTCGCTGGCAACATTTTGCTGGGGTATTTTGAATAAAATACTGGCAATACTGAAGGCTGCGCCATCTTGACTCGCACTATTTTTGGGGTCTTCGCGATGTAGTCAAGATGACTGGAGCGGCATTCAGTGTTCACCAGTGGAATAATAAGAAGTGAAGACAAAGTGATAACAGGCACTTGTGAACTATTTACGTTAAGTAAATTAAGTTAAGTATTTAATTGCACAGAGAAACCCAGCAATCAATCGAGCCGTGTTTCTCTCTAGGTTTATTGACAAAATCTTTGTCTAAATAAGATTTGTAATCACACGCCTTTCGGTAAAGAAAACTTACAAATCTTTGAAGAATTTCTTTGGAATGTGTAACCTAACAATCCGCATTCATGCTGCGCGGTGAGTCTAAGCTCCAAATCTTCTCTCCAAAACAAAAGGAAAGAGGATACCTTGCCCAGCACTAGAATACTAGCAGGCTGTTATTTTTTTGTACAGGAAGACACTGTAATGAGACCGGCTAATTGTCAATGAATTCCTCAGATATATTTACCCTTCCAATACCTTGGAGCAATGTAACTATAAGCTCAATTTTTTCCTTTCCAACGAGAAAAGAGAGGATAAAACAGCTGCTTTCTAACTTAATTTTAAGGCACAATTATACGGAAAGATGTTAGTTAGTTACGCTGTTATGTAGTTTACGCGGCGCACGCGTCTAAAGTTCGTAGCAGGCGGATTTTTACAAATGCGCGACATTTTTAACACATTTGACATGAAACCGTAATGCACTATTAACCTTAACCTTTCGGAACAATCGCAGTACCTTTTAATAAAAAGCGTACGGAAATCCGTTCAGTAGATTTATTTAGACTATGTTTTGTTGGCGGCGCAAGATCGTGTGGTGTGGCGATCCCATGAAGAGGCCTATGTCCAGCAGTGGACGTCCATCGGCTGAAGAAGAAGAAGAAGAAGAATGTTTTGTAATATGTTTAGATTTAAACACAAATAAGAGAGGCACGTCGTTAATGTAACGCGAGACTTGTTTGTGTTTTCAACTTCTCAAAACCGTCTGACAAATGAAAGCATTAATAATATCACGTTGCCTTGTAACAACGTAATATTTTAACAGGCTCGGCTTTTCATAAATTACCTTATTCATTTGAATTATAACTTGATTGTTTATAAATTTTATGATGATTATAAATTTATTGATATCCTTAGTATTATGGCATTCAATCTTGTCCCACGAACAATTAAGACGTTTAGGTTTTTCCCATTAATCCTGTAATGTTGTACCTTCAATAATGCTGTGTGAATTTTTTCTAGTTCCAGAAAGAAAAATGGAACTTTTTGAAATCCTTAGCCTGGTGTTAAAGCTTAAAATGTGCGAAATCTCATCAATATCGGTCAGGCGAATATGCCGTTAGAGTAAGACAGACAAATTGACTTTCTTATTTACTATTTTTGATAATAGTATAGCTTGCTCTTTATTATAACGTTTTTTACTAGATTACGACTCTTCCAGTCTTGGATGAACTGCGTTTGTTAGTGTCGGGAATATATATGAGGAAACGCCAGGCAAGTATTCCATATTAAATAGTTGATTACGTAATAGATATGGAAATTATTTTTAATTTGTCATTAACAATTACTTTTCATGAAATAAAAGATCTCGTTCATGAATAATAGCAAAATAGCAGTAGTGTATTTAAAATATATATAAATCGTGTATTTTTATATTGAACGAAAAAGGAAATATTTCTTATTTTGGCAAGGCAGATGTCGAGTCAAAGCACTTTGTGCGGAATGGTGTTATACCGGATCTTAAGACGTTAATGGTTCATTGTTTATTCAAGAGTACTCACTTTACACACTTAGCTATGATGGCTAAAGATTTTAGCTCGGGACTCATACCAAGGGTTCGCAAGTTCAAGCATTGGGCAGACACTTAAAAGTTCTATTTATCTATATATTAGTGGTAGCTACCCGAGAAATAGTTTCGTATCAATTTCAATGTTAAAATTGTTGTTGTTAAATTAACTTTAATTATTTACTATTGTGTTTTCTTATTCCCGAGGGAAAAATGAATTTTTTTATATTTCATATGTTAGCCCAGTTTATGACCGTAAAACGTACCAAATTTTATTACTATTACTATGGCACATTAGCCGTAAAAACGCAACAGACAGAAAGACAGACAGATTTTCTTTCGTATTTATAATTGAGTGACCCGTTGGCGCAGTGGCGCACTTTGCCTTCAGCTCCGCGGGTCGCGTGTTCGATTCTCGCCGAGGGCCAACATTTCCTATAAACAATTTGTTTGTTCTTCGAGCACATAATAATTATTTGTATTTAAATAATTATTACTTACCAGTCGTCTGTCACTCATAACACAAGTATTAAGTTACTTACTTTGGGGATCGACGACCGTGTGTAAGTGTCCCATATATTTATTTATTTATTTATTTATAATGTAAGTTTGTATTTAACTTTTAAATCACAAATTTTACATCCGCATCCATCCCTTTATCCGATATTTAGCTATGATATTCGAACGGTTAAACCGTGAGCCTGTCTCCTGGGAGCCAAGGGTTCAAATCCTGGGCAGGCACCACGAGTTATGCTCTTAAAACTTGCCTTATTGATTTTTGCAATTTATCACAGGCTTTTCGGAAGAGAAAACTTGCATATCTCGGGAGAATTCCTGAGTTCCTTGCCTCTAACATTCTAATCCGCATAGAAGTAGCGTGGTAGTTCTAACCTCAAAAGACCTGTGCCCAGCTTTGAGATAGTAAAAGGCCTTTCCATAGTGAGAAAAGTTGCATATCTTCGGAGAATTCCTGAGTATGAGTACCTTACTTCTAACATACTAATCCGAATATATAGGACTATATAGGAGAAGCGTGGTAGTTATAACCTCAAAAGAACTATGCCCAACTATAGGATAGTAAGATGTCTTTCCATTTTTTGCCGACATAACATTCTTAAGTTTAAATTTATATACCACTGTTTAAATATATTTAGGGTAGGCACCACTGAGTTTTGCTATTAAAACTTGCCTTATTGATTTTTGCAATTTAATACACGTTTTTCGGCGAAAAAAACATAGTAAAAAAAACTTGCATATCTTGGGGGAATTCCTGAGTTATCTCTAAGATACTAATCCGAATAGGAGAAGCGTGGTAGTTCTAATCAAAACAGGCCCTTTTTTATTTTATCTGACATTCGACATTCTTAAGTCTAAATTTATATACCACAGTTTAAATATAATTAGGTAAAGTTATTTTTGGCAGCATTAATGTAACGAATAAGAGGTATGTCGGCCATTGTTTACGCACTCCAACATCTCAAAGCGTGTAACAAATGGTAGCATTAATAATTTTGTGTCGCAATACAACAGCGAAATATTTAAACGGAGCCTCGTTATGCCCCTAAATTGCTCCATTCATTTTCCTGTACTGCATATTAAATGGATCATACCTTTAATGGGTTTACTCGTATCAGAGAGTTTTAGTGCAGTGTATACATATATATTGCACATAAGTCAATATACATGGGGAAAATATAAAAACTAGTGGTCAGGCCATTACGCCGTGTGAATAAAATAGAATAGACCACCCTCCTTTCTTACCGAGGTGTCGTAAGAGGTGACTAAGGTATGTGCCGTTTGGTATCCAGCTGCATAGAATAGACCACCCTCATGTCTTACCGTGGTGTCGCAAAAGGCGACTAAGGTAAGTTGACGTCAGGCAGGCGGCCGGTCATAAAATACGTAGCCAAATCTTGTGACAACATGTTGTGCCAAGCCCACTTAGAGTGGGATAAGAACAGGAGAATGATGAATAGTCAGGCCGCGCGTAGCTGTGGCCCAAGCTGCTTCCGATTTCCTCTCAAAACAGAACTGTCATTGACAGTTACTAAAATACACCAACTTTACAGGATTAACCACAAGTTTAATCTAAATATTGGCAGAAAATTTTATTGAAATCGGTCCAGCCTTTCGAAGTCTATATATCCGATAGTTTCGCTTTCGGCAGGTCGAATTTCATCTGACGAAGCGATTCGCGTGAAAAAAGGAAAAAACTTTTGAACAGAGAGAAATCGACGGGGGATGATTTTGCAAAAACTAAAAGCAAACGGCGAGAGCACGACGTTGTAGAGCAAGCACTTAGTCTGAGGTACTTTGTAAGTGAATCTAGAATTTAGTAACTTATACCTTCACCATAGTACGTAAATATGGAAAAAATGTTAAACATTTGCGTTTGACATTTATACGGCTTCGCCCGCGTGGAAATCAGTGTTACAAAATTTTTCCCGAATAGGCCTCCTCTCTCCGTTTCAAGAGAGAAGGGTTGGAGCTAAGACCTACCACGCTATTCCAATACGGATTGGTAGGTTACACATATCTCCAGAATTCTCTAGAGGCATGCAGGTTTCCTCACGATGTTTTCCTTCACCGAAAAGCGTGTGATAAATTGCAATTATCAATTAGACACATGAGTTTTAATAGAAAAACTCATTGGTGCCTGCCCGGGTTTGAACTCGTGTTTCCCTCGAAAGAGTCGCTCGGTCTCGCCGCTGGGCTATCACAACTCTGTAATATATGTTTAAGTGTTTAAAACATGTTGTTCCATCCCCACTTAGAGTGGGATAAGAGCAGGAGAATGGTGGTAATGTTGATTATATAAATAAATTGAAATTAAAACGATAGCTTACCAATAACCTAATTTTTACCAGAGATAATCGCGATTCGTCTTGTCTTTCTTCTACCAATATAACATCTTGTGATTTACACCACGTTCCTAACAAAAAAAGAAAAAAATATTAATATGCAGATTTGTGCCGGCAGCGTAAAGAATAATTCAAATTGTAGAGGGGGTCGGGAGGCATCCATTTCCCATGTAGATACGTTTTGGTGAAATCCCGCATCGCACTCACATGTAATTAGGAGATTAAAAGATCAGAGATGCGGGCGCACTGGTTGGGTTTTTACGAAAATACTTTTGTACCGCACAAATGTGAAAATAAAAGGTAACGTAGCTAAATAATATAAGCTTTTTGTACGAGGGAACGTAGGAAATTTTTAATAGACTTATAAATATTATGACAGTGTCCTGGCTGCTAAAATTTTCCTGAATACATTTATATTATAAAATTAGAATTAGAATCGAAGAACCGATAAATAAACGTTTCGTTCTGAAAGTTTTTTTACCTATGTAAATGATATTACGTTGTTACAACCTTAATCATGGGCATATGTTGCCCAATTATCATTCTATTAACGCTCATTATGAATTGAACTTTATATATATAAAAAAATATTATTTTAATTTTTCTTTTCTTTTATTCTTTTAGCTAGTAACTTTAGCGAAACACTTCTATAGATACTTCATAATAAAAAATTTACGGTCAAATATATTCAACTGTGAAAGAAGAAAGAACGTGAATTAATGGAAATTTTACTATGTCAAAGGTGCAGTAAGCTTCAAAGGCATAGTAAAAAGCTTTCAGAAAAAGATAATGTGTGAACAACACGGTTACAGCAGTGGTCCAATCTTTTTTTTTATATGGTCAATTTCTAAGATTAATAAATTTTCAAAATTTAAATTTTTATCGAATACGAACTTCAATGTTATTAAATACTGTACTCCAATTTTTAACACGAGTATTACAAGTCAAATACTTCGTATAAACGCTTAATTAGCACGTTTAAAAAGTTGAGGATAAATTACCGTGACATTAGTATTCCATATCTGCTTTATGATCTTTGACTAGAGAGCAAAGGAGCTTTGTAATCGATAACTCAGTAACTGAATGTTAAATCTTCCTAATTAATGCCTTAGATTTAACAAACGACATAAATAGTATCGTACAATTAGCGACGCAGAATAATAACAATATTAACTATACTAGCACATCTCGTTTGAATTATAGTACAGTACCTATGAAAAAGATGTCATTTTAGATTCTTAGAATCTTAATTTAAGAGAATTTAATTAATTTAATCTAATTTAATTTATCCAATTTAATCTAATTTAATTTATCCAATCAGTTTACGGTGAAAGAAATGATAGTCAAGTGCAATGTTATATTGGAGTTTATAAGATAGAACTTCAATTAAAATTATACTATACTAGCTGTGCTTGCGGCATCGCCCACGTAAAAATCAGTGTATTTAATTTAAATTTTGAACATTAAATAGTTATTGTGAGTTCACTATAAGAAGATAGAGGCATGCTGTCGCGGACTTTTGCGAGTATTTTTGTAGATCTTAAATTCTCTACTACATTACTTTAGTGTATTTTTATTAGTTTACGCAGCGCACGCGACTTAAGCTCTCAACAGGCGAGTTTATTTTACAATTGCGCGACCTCTACAATACAGTTTACACAAAACGAAACATGAAATGAGATTACTCACCGATGTCCTTAGCCGTGTGTCACATAGACGGAGTAAATGCCACAAAAAGTGTAAAACGCTGCGTCAGCGTAATACTGCACTCAAATACCTAGTACGCTCCCAGAGGTGGTGCTTTGTGCGTTCATTGCACTTCTAATTAGCAGCTTTCGAACCACACATGCTGGTAAAGCCTTAAAACACACAATTTAATGTGTATTTTGGTTAACCATGTTACAAGACATTTTAAAAGACTAAACATGATCTATATACAAGGGCGCCAGTATTCTAACAGGGGGTGGGGGGGCAACATTGTCTCAAAAAATCTAGACTATTTTTTTTCGTAATCATGGTATTTAAAATATAAGGAGCTCAGATTTGTAATGAAGGTGAGAAATATTATAGGTCTGTTGACAGTTTCCCAGTGTTACAGTTTTCAGTGAATTCTATGTTCTGATATATTTAATTTCGTATATATTTATTTTACTTAGCTCGGGAAAAAACCTAGATAAACGTTATTCCCGGAATGATTTACCACATCTACTTTAAAAAGTCCGTGACAATTTTGATATAATTTATATATCGCGGGTTTAGATTTAGCGCGGGAATAACCTCGATGTCGCACATTGGTTACTCTCGGGCTGAGCTAAGCGATCAATTCTATGTGATCGATATTGACTATCGTAGAATATTTTATATATCATTAATTATTAATTCTTAATCATTAATTATTATCCCGAGTATAAAGTATAGGTATCGTGTATATTGTTCTTGGTCTGAGCTAACCGATCGACCTTAAATCGTACATGAGGTCGTCACGTTCATAAAATTTCTAAGACTATGCAGAAATTTATGAAATGTTGTAATTTAAAGCGGAAATTAGTTGCTATCGCTCTAGTCAGGTGTTTCAGTATAGTCTGTTACCATTTTCATTGATACTCTGCTGGTGGTCAAACTATTATCATATTCGCATCATTATATATCATACTCTCATATTCGCGTTTGATTTGTTCCGAGGTGACTTGGAATATTTTTTTTGCTGGGTATTTTAGTACAACAAGGCAGTTAAGTTTGTTTATATTTACATCTGAACGATATAATTCCAAAAATCTAACCGTTATGATAATATAACCAAGTTATGTAACATGATTGTATACAATACTAAATTTTGATAAAAATAACGGTATCCTTCTAACATAGAGTCATTCATTATACTAGAGTAGGAGAGTCATATGCTGGCCTGTGAGAGTGTCACAATAAACAATGAGAGGTAAGATGTAACTCGTATACTTATCTTTGTCTAATCTATACTTATTATAAAACAAAGTCCCAAAAACCTGTCTGTCTGTATGTAATCGATTTTCTCAAAATCTACTAAACAGATCTTAGTACGGTTTTCACCAAAAGATAGTGAAATACTTCCGGATGCTTTAGATAAATAGTATATATCGGTATTATGTGAATTGTGTTGAAGAGATCGCGCAGCTGTTAAAAAACTTGCTCGATGGGAGCTTTGGTCGCGTGCGCTGCATAAACCAGCAGAGATACGTTAAAGTAATGTACTAAAGAATTGTAGATCTATAAAAGTACTACAAAAAAGTCCGCAATAGCATGTCTCTATCTTTTATGGTCAACTCACAATAACTACTTTTACGTTTAAAATTTGAATTCTGGATTTTTTTTTGTGTTGCTGATTTCCACGCTGATTTATGTGTGTTCGCCAGAACAAACATAAAAAATAAAAATAGGTAGACACAGTTTAATTTGCTTACCTTTATTTCTCTTATATATTATAATATTTATTATATTATTTATTTCTCTTATATATTATAATATTTATTGTAATATGGCACATTTTAGGCGGACTTCCCTACTCTTGTATAATAACTCTAAGCCTTCAAAATGCTCGCATTAAAATGCCAACTTGTAGCTATTACAGAACTGACACTTGCTATGCGCTGTCGTTTTTCGGAGGACGTGCATTCATTTTGGGAATATTCACGGTTTGTTTATCACAGGGTTAGGTTGCATATTGTCAGTATTAATGTATCGTAGAAGTTCTGCCGAGATATACAGGTTCAAAAGTAATTATAAAATTATTTTGCTATAATCTGCGATACAGTAAATAGAAAATATATATAGTGCTAAATGTATGGTGGACTATCCGTTTTTTCATACCCGTTACATGCAGGATTCGTAAAAACACATGCACAAACCTCCACCACTGCCTCCACAATACACAAGCACTACACACGTTCACTATCACAAACTCAACAATCGTTTCGCCCCGCAACCGAAGCATCATCAGGAGATAGACTCCACGACAAAATCGCAAAGCTTTGCGATGCATGTGTTTTACGAATCCTGCATGTAACGGGTATAAAAAAACGGATAGTCCACTATACATTTAGCACTATATATATTTTCTATTTACTGTATCGCGGATTATAGCAAAATAATTTTATTGCTTCTGTATTATGGATCTCCGCAAAGTAACGCCTAATTCTATAAATTATATACAGGTTCTTTCGCGTTTATTTCCTTCACCGTGAAGTACTCTAATGTATTATCAATGCCAATTGAATTACTAAAACTGAAATAATTTAATAATCTCAAAGATGAAACTCAAGCCTAGGTATGTTTAGCTATACGAACTTACTATAGAGATTATATATACACTCAGTTAATGCATCAATTCAGCCTTTTTAATGGACTGTCCAAATGTCCGGTATGTTATATTTTCACACACCAAACATCAAAATTCACTTAATTTGATTGGTACTGGACGCGAATCTGTAGTGTTTGATAGAATTTTATTTGATAGACTTTTATGTTTTGGAAGTCAGTAATCAATTAATTGTTTATCTAAAAACTGCAATCCTTTCAAATAAAACCTTTTAGTTAATTTAACTCTCCAACCATATTACTATCGAGATAAAATAGTTTTTTTTACTGTTTAATGTTTCAAAAAGCTTTCGCGTAACTTTGTTGTAGCTTTGACAGCTCCTAACGCGAAATATTATTTAAATTTAAATATTGAGTGATAGTTTTTATTAAATATTACTAAATTACTAAATATACACGTAAAATGCTTATCTTATCTTACTCATAGTAACGAATCAACTAAAAATTTTTTCATTGAAAATTGCCATACTAATTTAAAATAAAAAAGATATTTTAGGGAATTAATTTGATTCATATTAGTTCAGTTACATGATATGTGTTGACAATATGCCAAAAAGATTGCTAGAAATTATTGCTAGAAACTAATTATCTTCGTTCATTACAGATTTTTCGCATACGGTATTCAGCAATACGCTACTGGTTCTAAATTAATTATACTTATCACTAATTCAAGTTTTTAGACGTTTTTAATTTTGTTTTAAAATACTCGGTTATCCTTTTATGCACAATGTAGGAAGTTGCGTCAGTTACTTTAAAGAGAGTATCGAATTAATTGAAGAGGTGATGTAAGTCAAACTTTTTTGGTTAAAAAAAGAAAATTTATCATAATATTGATGTAAACAACGTACCGAATTACTATTGTTCGTAACATATAAAATGGAGAGGAAAGAGCAATTTCGGAACAAGCTCTGCGGAGAATATCTATAAATTGAATTCACAACAAAAGATAACGTTTTCATTCGAATTTCACAATAACTCGCACAATGGAGCTTTATTAGATATTAAGGCTTTTTTGTCTTGTCGGGTATTAATTCATGTTCCTAAAAATACATTTATCAAATAACATATTACTTATTAATAACATATTACATAATGCACTTATGTGCATTTGTATTTAGATATATAATAGTAAGTGGACTTATAAATTACTTAATCAAATTATGAGTGTGTAGAAGGAGTTTTGCCAATAAATACTTATTTAAACAAATAATTTCGTTTATTCGAAAATTAAAAAATGGTTAAGTGGATTTAACAAAAAAATTAAGATAGATAATTTTTATCTTTTATACTTAAGACTTCGGGTGGAACTTAAGACTTTTTCTTATACAAAATAAGTTACGACTAATGACCCTCTGCCTTTGATACAAGTGTATAAAACAACTAAAGTGGAGCGGCGCGATCAGTCCAAAATTTTTAAAAAGTACGGCGTAATACTTGAAGCATTAATTCAAGCTTCTTCAAAAATATGTATTTAAAAAAATTGATATTTTTATCCGACGTGTTCAGACGTTGTACCATTTAGTGTTTATCTAATTTGACGTGTAATAACGTTGCGTCATTTAAAGTGTTAATAGGATAACAATAAATATACTTTATTGCATTAACTCAAATAAAAACACCTTAATAATATGAATAGTACAAATCCGGCATTATCACTAATAGTAATCTCTTCTATTTCAATTTATGTAGGAACAGCTTTCCGAACCAGCAGTAGATGTTGACGATTCAAAAGCACTAGTTTACAAGTTTACTTGAATAAAGAATAATAATAATAATAATAATAATAATAAAATATTTATTTTTATTTACGGAAAGAACATTATTTATCCAAAAATCCTGTATTTTAACATGTTTAAATTACGTCCTAAAAATAAAAAGAAGGACGAAACGAAAATGGTGATTAAACCCAAAAGTACTGTTAATTAATATCCTCATTAAAAAACATCCTTGCAGAACGCAAAATTTTAAAAAAGGCTCTCGTTACGTCTGGGTATTTCAAACCGTCGAATATTGCGGCTCCCTTGTATTTATCATTATTTTTTGCGTCATTTGCAACAGCAGATGACATTGAAGCATGTGGAAGATTAATCTGGCTGTGGGCAGATGTCGGGATGTTGAAATATAAAGCTTATAACGGGACGACAAGAAAGTCGCATAGTCTGTTAACATATTTGCGACATCGTTTATTGCATTTGTTATTATATTACTTAGATAGAGTCCACCCGTAATATTATCTGCGTGCACTGCGTGCGTTTGTTCCTATATTCAATAAATTTAAGTTAATCAATATTTATAGTATCTCTGGTTTTCTTATTGTCAGAATGCGCTGCCTTCAGCTACGCGGGTCATGGGTTTGATTCCGGCCAAAGGCCGACATTTTCTAAACAACCTGTTCAAGACATTAGGGGAAGTTTAAAAGTTGCGTACATTATAGAAAAGACGAAAAGTGCATGAATAATTTAGTATGATCATGTTATCAGGAGGGATGAAAATCATGTGACCAAAAAAGTTCAAAATGTGAATGTGAATGAACATAATTCTTTCTTTAACACACAAAGGTTAATTAATACATATCCTCTTATCCTAGTACATTCTGAATATACACTTAGTTACGCTAAGATTATGCCTAGCGCTCAAACTAGGCCTAGCCTGTATCTTGAACGCTAGTCTTTTCCGATGACGTCAACCGTGTTCTTCTTTCTTCTTCTTTCTCAATCGATGTCTAATGCTGGATATAAGTCTCTCCGTGTGATCTCCACAACAAACCGTGTTATGAATATTTATTATGACCAAATGGACGTCCAAATATGGATGTATTTTGTGAAAAAAGATATGCATATAAAAGAAGTAGCACGAGAGCTGACCAATGATAAAGGAGAATGGAAGATGAAGACACATTTTACCGATCTCACTTAGAGTGAGACAAGGGTAAGAAAGTTAAGATAATTTCTAAGACATTTTTGTCGCACAACTATGAATGGCTGGTTCGTGTCGCCGTCATTTGCTGGAACATTATATCAAGCCTCCACAACGCCTGGCGTTCGCTTCAAATTAAATCAAGGAGCATTCAACTGATTCATTACTATCGTTATACGTTCTACAAATTGCGGTTGAGAATTCTAACAGCACATTATTAGTGTTTTGCGCTAACAATAAAGTTTAATGAATACTTTAAAGTCCTACGATATTTTGTAGCAGGTGTTTGAATGGATGATAATTTTATAATTACCTGATGGCTGCGTTGAAATATAGGGTTGGAATGTAAAATATTTATGAGGGAAATGATTTCAACGATTCTGAATGAGTAGTTTGGAGATGTGGATATTTTAGTGATATTAATCGGTACTCTCTATTAGTGGAATCTTCTAGTTAACATAGATTATACATCCATTGCGTATTTCACAAACTGCTGTAAGAAAAAGGTCGATTTTTTTGTCATTTTAGTGTAAAGTCCTTCATATATAGGTGGCGTTTGTGTTCTGAATTGAGTAGGTAAATTTAGCACATCATTTTTTATTATTCGTTCAAGAATACCACTTTCTTGTAAGACCTATATTTTCTATCCAATACGTAAGCTTATTTTTATATACGATTAGTCTGTAACGTATATTTATCATTATAATATATATGATATCCCCACCGTGTGTTATCTGGTAGGTAGAATAGACTACCCTCATTTCTTACCGAGGAGCCGTAAAAGGTAAGTTGACGTCAGGCAGGCGGCCGGTCGCAAAACACCCAGCCAAATCATACTTAAAACATATAGTGCGGACCCCACTTAGAGTGAGATAAGGGCAAGAGAATGATGATAATATATATGAAAATACTATTTAGATATAATTATTAATATTTTCAAGGCAAAAGTTACCAAGTCAAGAATTTGTCATAAATATTATGACTCGAACACACGTAATAAATGAAAAATTTATTAATGTTAGCTTACAAAGTTTTCAGGATTGTTACAGACCGACCTAATTGTAAGCATATGAATTGTATCACCAATCCATTAAATTTATCACGCACCATTAAAATAATTGGATTTTTAAAGGAGCAATGTAACCGGCGCTAAAGAGATTAATTACAGATCGTCGTTTTTAATTAGTTTCGTAATTAACAGCGCATGCCTTCCGCGCCAACTAAAATAAATTACTTTTTAATACAATCACGAGGCGGACTTTGATTAAATTGCTACGTTGCAGGGCTTTGGCTTTAGGATTTAGAATTATTGTCACGGAAAAATCACTGAAAAACAGGACTTTGAACACCATGTAACATATCTCTCGATACGACAAAAGTATTGGATTTTACTTTTCAGGTCAATTAAAACGTTGGATGGTTACGAAATTTGCCTACCGATTTTTGATCCAATGTTTTTTTGGTATACGTTTTTAGTTATAAGTTATATACGTCAGCAGCTAGGTAAAAATTATGCCTTTTTCATTTAAGAGGAGAGTAATAATAGCTTGTCAAATTTAACAATGAAGGTTTCAGCAACCGCCTATTTTCATCGCGCTCAGTAAAATAATTTTATTGCTTAACGTTGAAAATGGTTACTACTCATTGACTTAGTTTGGGCGAAAATGGTTATTGAATACAGCGACCACACTATGAAGTTAGTATTATCGAAGTTATTAGTAGTTAATTTTGTCGCTAGTGATATGAGTGAATATTTGAAATTTATGCGACGGTAACAAAAGCCGTTCCATTAAATTACCGAATCCTTAATATCAAGGAAAACACTTAGCTACAAGTTCAAATATTGGAAAGTCATTATTCATTAGATCAAAATTGAGAAATTGTATTAAAACTAATTATGCTGCTTTACTTTTTACATTGAGAAATTCAGAGGAAAATTCTTAATTTTTTGAGTACAAATGGTGTACAGTATAAGTGTTAAATATATTTGATATGGTGCATAAAAGTGTTGTAAGCAACAAATATTATAAAATGAAGTCCGGAAAAGCTGCCTTTATGTGATCGATTTCTTCAAAATCTACTAAGCAGATTTTTGTACAGTTTTTACTCGAAGACAGTGCAATTTTTGGGGAAGCTTTAAGGTAATAGTGTATTACGGTATTATGTAGGTAAATTGATTGCACTACATATCTTTGAAATACATGTGAAGCTGTGATAGTCCAGCTGTGACACCGTGCAACTCTTTAGATGAAATCACGAGTTAAAACCCTGGGCAAAAGCACCAATGAGTTTATCTATCAACACTTAAGTGTCTAATTGATAATTGTAATTTATCGCACGCTTTTCGGTAAAGGAGAACATCATGAGGAAATTTGCATATCTCTAGAGTATTCCGGGGATATGTGTAACCTACCAATCCACATTGGAGCAGCGTGTTAGTTCAAAACCCTTCTCTCCACAAAGGGAAGGGCCTATGCCCAGCAATGGGATAGTAAGAAGCCCTTGCATTTTACTTTTTACATATCTGTGACACATTGATATCCACGCGGATGAAGCCGCGGGTGTTAGTTATAAATATAAAATTAAATTCATATCAAAACCCTTAAATATGATACTTTTTTAATTTGACATGAAAATTATTCGCATTACAGATACAAGGCTTTAGGTTACATTTTTATTTGGGACGGTGCCGTATGTCGGCGAAATAAAAAATCTAATTTTCTATATATTGAGGTGGATCCCCAAATGGAGGCAATATCGGAGTGCTGATTTGTCGGTCCACTGAATATTGCTCTGGCGTTGATTCAAATCGGTGCGAATTGTGGGAAATTGACATAACTACATACGTAGCGCTCATTGGTGTCTCCGATATTTTCTGATTCGGCCGCTTTTTTACTTTTTTATATACGCCATTTTATTTTTGTACTCCAAAAGAATTATTAACTCTCCGATACGATCTGTAATTATTATGAGTGGAAAGAAGTTTTAATATCAATGAGAAGATGAAATAATTTTTTAACAAATATACAGTAATAGACATAAAAATAATGCAAACAAAAAAACAATTAAATGATTTATGGCATGGCAGTCGTTACTTTGCGGAATTCCATATTACAGGCACTATAACAGAACTACCTTGCTATAATCGCAATGCATTGCGATTTTGTCGTGGAGCCTATTCTCCTGATGATGCTTCGGTTTTGGAGCGAATTGATCATCGAGATTTTGGTGGTGGTTGTGCTTGTGTGCATTGTTTCTGGTGGAGGCGCCTTGAGGTGCATGTGGTGACTTGTCCTACACGTATAAGGTGTGTAAATTTTGCCTGCTTCATACACATTAGTTTTGCATGTATTCGCTTAACCCGTGCAGATTATAGCAAGGTAGTTGTGTTATAGTGCCTGTAAAACAATTAAAAATCGTGTGTCTAAATCATTCATAACATACTGTTATTCTTGTAGTACTAAATATGAAGGATGGTCAATCTGATTTGAATCTAGTGATACTAAAAAAAATATTTCAGTACTAACATAAAAATAGCAATAATTTAACTTTACACTATGCGTTCACCAGCGCTGGGAACAATGGTTGAGGTCCTAAGGTGCTGGAATGGCAACCTCGCACCAGGAAACGTAGACCAATGTTCAGCCGTGGACGTCCATTCGTTGAAGAAGAAGTAGAAGAAAATGCGTTCCTCAAATTTTGTGCATGCAAAATTTAAAGGATGTACTATAACCAAAACCTTTGCCAGGGCTGGTGGGGCATTCTAAGAAGCACTTTTCAGTTCGCTACGTTCACCAACTCTAAGCACGCGAGAATAAAATAAAGAGGGTTTTATCCCAAAGCTTAATAGATGTCGCAATGAAATACATTGTATGCAATGTCTACAATTTTTTAGAAAAGAAAGGTTAATTACGCTGCCACTGACAAAATCACAATAGTTTGGTTTGTAATGGGTGGATTCCAAATAAATATTTCCGGGATCGAATCTATATATCGTCAACCTAATCTGACTGACCTTTTTGTTTATTTTTTCAAATTTCATTATTTTTATGTTTTGTAATAAAAATACCGTGCAAAACTCGGTCACCTAGGTAGTTTTTATTAAATGGATCACTATAAGAACGTAGTACACTGCAATCTAGTAAATTATTACGCTAGAGTTGCAGTGACATTTTTGCGACAGCAAGTAAAATGGTTATTAGCTTTAACCATTGCCAACGCATTATATTAGTAAAGTAGGTACTTTACTACTTGAAGGTAACTTGAAGGTAAGTTATCAAAATCGAAATAATGAGCTTACCGATGTACGTCAATTTCCACGTTCTAAGCAGATTAAAGACAAAAGAGCTTAGAATATTTCCTTTGCGAGATCGTCTTTGTACATGAATTGAGCTCATTTGTGATTTTCCGACCGAATAGTTTTAGGAAAGTTTAATAAGGACTTTATTATAAGGATTCATATATACGAGTTAGAGAGCTCTTGAATGTATTTCATAGAATAAGGCGTTACTTTGGAGATCCTCATTGCAAAAATAATAATAAAATTAATTTATAGAATTAGGCGTTACTTTGCGGAGATCCATAATACAAAAGTAATAATAAAATTATTTTGCTATAATCCCCGATACCGGAAATAGAAAATATATATAGTGCTAAATGTATAGTGGATTATCAGTTTTTTTTTCATACCCGTTACATGCAGGATTCGTAAAAACACATGCACAAACCTCCACCACTGCCACCACAATACACAAGCACTACACACGTTTACTAACATAAACTCAACAATCGTTTCACCCTGCAACCGAAGCATCATCAGGAGATAGACTCCACGACAAAATCGCTACGTATAACGCTTCGCTTTGCGATTTTGTAAATAAGCATAGTATTTCGAAACAACGGTCATAAAGTTGCTAATGACCATTGTTTCGAAATACTGCACACCTGTGAAAAGCTTAAAATTGAATATTTTGGAACAATTAGAAATCATCAAGCATAGCAATCCCTCATTAACGATCAGATAAATGTTTCAAGTTCAAGCTTGTTGCACGTGTTCAGAGGTAAAGGTGGGGTTGAACCGACTACTATATAACTATGCTTGTTCACATAACGCTTCGCTTTGCGATTTTGTCGTGGAGTCTATCTCCTGATGAAGCTTCGGTTGCGGGGCGAAACGATTGTTGAGTTTGTGTTAGTGAACGTGTGTAGTGCTTGTGTATTGTGGTGGCAGTGGTGGAGGTTTGTGCATGTGTTTTTACAAATCCTGCATGTAACTGGTATGAAATAAAAAAACAACTGATAATCCACTATACATTTAGCACTATATATATTTTCTATTTACGGTATCGCGGATTATAGCAAAATAATTTTATTATTACTTTTGTATTAATAAAATTACCATTTAAAAAAGAAGAAACAAACTGTTTTAATGTTACAAGTACAACATGCTTCAAATAATTAGGTCAATTATTGAATTAAATATAGACAGCATTTTCGCCGTCAATGTGATAAATGTGCGTGGTTTGGTTCTATTGTTCTGAGCTAACGAATGCACGGTTGCATCAACTGATCTTTTATAAGCTATAAGCCTTTCAGTAGATTGTCACAGAGCCAGTGTCTTGCTGAGACTCGAGCGCCTATTAAATGTTGATATTTAGTTCGTGAGCTAAGCTAACTTGTCGTGTGCTGGGCTAATATGGGCTGGGCTTAATGATATGCTCCACGACAAAAATCGTACTGTAGGCAGTACGATTTTTGTCGTGGAGCCTATCCTCCTGATGATGCCTCGGTTTCGGGGCGAAACGATCGTCGAGATTGTGGTGGTGGGTGTGTGTGCTGCTTTTGTGTGCGTTGTTGCTGGTGAATTGCGCCTTGGGGTGCATGTGGTGGCTTGTCCTGCATGTATAAGGTACGTAGATTTTGCCTGCTTCATACACATTGGCTTTGCATGCATTCACCTAACCCGTGCGGATTATAGCAAAGTAGCTAGTTCTGTTATATTGCTTGAACAACATTTCATAATTATTGCTGCAGGGGTTTACCCATGAAAGCGTAGCCAACAGACAGACTTTCGCATATATAATGGTATGAACAGTACTATTAGTACTTGTCAAGCGGTTGGTATAATGAACATCAAAAGTAAGGTAGGGTTGGAGTACGAAATCACGGGATTAACAAACTAAGTTGAAAGGCATTGTTACGGTCAAAGCGGAACTTTCCACTTGACGGTAATTGTAATAGTCCACTTTGGTCCATTAGCTGCTCGGTAATGGACCGTACTTTGTTCCAGCCGCGGTTTGGATTGCCTTTGTCTGTGGCCCTATTATTATTACTACATATATTGTTCTATATCTGTCTACGTGTGTGTGTGTGTGTGTGTGTGTGTGTGTGTGTCAGTGTGTGTGTGGTATGTCTGTATTATTTTGCTTTATGCCTGGGTGTTTGAAGACTTACACCCAGCTGCTATCAATTTCCTTAAAAAAATTATGACTTAACTATTATTTACAATTCATATTGTGCATCAAAGTAATAGATTGAATTTATTTAATCGATTATTTTATATTATAATCGATTTTCAAAAACTTATAAATCGATTTTAAAAATATCGATTATAATTACTCTCGATTTTTATACTTTTTTTTTCATATAATGTCGGTCGTTAGAAGACACTAATGTTGACAAACTACAATTTTAAGCGGTTTATATAATAATCGTTTTTTTAAACTCCAATTCACATTCCTCATCCCTAGACAATTTCTGTGATATCTCCTTACTGGGGAATAAGCAACTCTAGTTTGAAAATAAAGGATTGGAACTTAAATCCACTACGCAGCTCCAATACATCCGGCAGCCCGCATATATTCCAGGACCTTTTTAAAGATATGCAATTTTTCTCACAATGTTCTCTGTTACCGAAGGAGAGGAGAACACCAATAAGATGCATAAGTTTTACAGTAAACTCATTGATTCTTCGCCGAGTAGTATAAGTAATATAGTAATATCCATACCCATACTGATATATATATATATATATTTTTAATTGTTTAATAGGCAAGTGCTTGACTGCAATCATGCCTGATGGTAAGCGATGATACAGTCCACGATGGAGCGCGCTAACCTAGAAGATTACCTATTTACTCTAGGTTTAAAGGTACCTATATCATAAGTATTGGGAAACATAGATGCCTGGAGAGAATTCCATTCCGTGCCATGTGCAAAAAAAATAACGAAGCGAAGCGCTGCGTGTGACTTCGTGGGATGTCGATAATATAAAGGTGGTAGTTCTCCTGGTGCCTAGCGGTGCTATGATAAAACGGGAGTGGAACAAGGTCGTGAAGTACCTGGGCGCACTCACCGAAATATATCTTGTAGAAAACCGATAGACAGGCAACCCTGCGCGCATATCATAAACGTTAAAGTCTATCTGTTATTCTAAGGCCTATTCGCTGGATTCGTTACAATTAAAGCTTATATACCAGGCGAACTTGAAGGATAAAAAATACCTTTGCCCTACGAGTATAGAAAAAAACAATATAGCGGGTAATTTTACACTGAAGCCGAACATAACTTTTACTATACGGAAATGACATCATATCATCATTCTCCTGCCCTTATTCCATTTAAAGTGGGGTAGGCACAACAGTTATAAACTTGTTGTCACATGATTAGGCTACGTATTTTACAGCCGACTGCCTGCCTGACGTCAACTTACCTTAGTCGTATTTTACGACACCTCGGTAAGAAAGAGGGTGGACTATTCTACTGAACCGGATACCACACAGTAGGTCAACTTACCTTAGTCGCCTTAAACGACACCTTGATAAGAAATGAGGGTGGTCTATTCTACTCAGCCGGATATCACACGGCGGGTCGACTTACCTTAGTCGCCTTTTACGATACTTCGGTAAGAAATGAGGGTGGTCTATTCTACTCAGCCGGATACCACACGGCGGGTCGACTTAATTTAGTCGCCTTTTACGACACTTCGGTAAGAAATGAGGGTGGTCTATTCTACGCAGCCGGTTACCACACGCCATAGAAGGAATTAACATCATAACTGAAACAAATTGATAATCGTTCAAAGAACATCTAATGGTTCAAAGTAGGCAATTACAATTAGTGCCGACTGGAAAGTTAAGCTTTTACGTGATAGTGCTGTTATAATTTAGCCGATTAATTTCATTTATTCACACTAATATTAAAAATGCAAGTTTTCTGTCTGTTTGTTAAATTTCTATACCCCATCTGCTGGTGTAATATTAATGAATACAATTTTTAAAAATACAAAAAGTGAATGCAAATGAGAATTTTAAGGTTGATTGCTGGTGTGACAAGATTGGATAAAATACGAAATTAGTATGTAAAGGGAAGTCTGAAAGTTGAGCCCCTTATAGAAAAGAAGAGATAAGCAAGATTGGGATGTTATCGAAATGTAATGAAGATCGATGAAAATCACACCAAACTAGAATGAATATGGATGTGGATGGATATGTGATTAGCAGGAAGCCTAAAAAGTGATGGTTGGATTGTGTGAAGTATGGACATGCATATAAAGATAGAATGGAAGAGAAAAATATGTTGTGCCGACAGACTTAGAGTGGTATAAGGGCAGGAGAAAGAAGAAGAAATTTTAAAAAATACTTTAATTTATCATCCTCCTGCTCTTATCCCACTGTAAGTGGGGTTGGCACAACATGTTACGACACCTCGGTAAGAAATGAGGGTGGTCTATCCTACTCAGCCGAAATCACACGGCGGGTCAACTTACCTTAACTTTAATTATATATCAAATCAAACTAAAATAATCTTTATTGAAATAAGCCCTTTCAAGAACTTTTGAATCATCAAGGATTAATATGAATCTTGAAGCTACTGGTTAGGAATGTTGCTCTTACCGAGAACCAGCAAGAAACTTTGTGGTCAATCTTTTAAACATATTTAATTTACATTATTAAAAAGTTGTGATAGCCCAGAGGTGAGGCCGCGCGACTCTTTCTAGGGGAACACGAGTTCAAACCCGGGCAGGCACCAATGAGTTTTTCTATTAAAACTAATGTGTCTAATTGATAATTGCAATTTATCATACGCTTTCCGGTGAAGGAAAACATCGTGAGGAAACCTGCATATCTCTAGAGAATTCTAGAGATATGTGTAACCTACCAATCCGCATTGGAGCAGCGTGGTAGGTCCTAGCTCCAACCCTTCTCTTCAGAAACGGAGAGAGGAGGTCTATTCCCAGCAGTGGGATTGTAACAGGCCGCTACTTTTATTAAACCGCAGTCTTGATGGATTTTCAAATCCTGAATTTAAAAAAATATTTAAAAAGTTAGACAATAGATTAACTTTCCCATCACTTATCCTTGATAAGTAATTTTTCGACGTGAAATCGCAAAAGGATTTTTAAACTGCGCTTCGCAAAAAAGGGGTGCGGTGGGGGATCAAATGATTTAAGGGTGGTGAGTAGGAATGAGGGGGGGGGGCTATGAAGCTCGTTAGCGACAATTTTTCTCAAAGCTTTCCCGGTAGGATTGTCACAACTCCGATTGTGACGAATTACGCTACGAACAGAGCACCGTGTTCTTTTTATTCAATTAGACATTTTTTTTTCATGATAATAAAAGGTTTTGGATTCACGCTTAATTTATTATAAAATATTTATTTTTAAAAGTACTTTCACGTATACATGCGCGAGAACTAATTTTTTTATAAAAGTAGGCGCCAATTTCCAGAATTCCATTGTACAAAAGTAATGATAGAAATATTTGCTATATTTTGCGTTTTTCAAAACGGTGAAGCTCACCGTCCTTGAACAACGTACGTAACGTAACGGACTGGTTACTATCCCACTGCTGGGCAAAGACTTCCTCTCTCCGTTAGACCAACCACGCTGCTCGCTTGCGGATCGGTAGGTTACACATGTACCTAGAATTCTCTAGAGATATGCAGGTTTCCTCACGATGTTTTCCTTGCGAAAAAAGCATACGATAAATTACGACACATAAGTTTTAACAAAACACTCATTGGTGTCAGATCGGGGCTTGAATTCGTGACCCTCTTGAAAGAGTCGCACAGTCTCACCGCTGGGCTATCACAGCTTTTTTATCTTTGAATAGTTTATAGAAATAGGTTTCTTCGCAGAATTCCATAATAAAAAAATAATCATAAATCGTTTTGGTAGTATACTCATTTATATCAAAATAATTCTATGATTACTTTGGTTCCAGAACCAATTAGGGACAGCTAGTACTTAAAATACAATAAAATAATATAAAGCCTTCAGCTCCACTGGTCACAGGTTAAATTCCCGCTGAGGGCTAAATTCGAAACTAGCTAGTTTCGAATAAATAAGCTATGAGTAGGTTTAAAAATAAAAAATACATCGATTCTCAAACAAAGTAACATTTTAATAATTTATTCCACGTCACGCTCCTTAAATATAACCTACTTGACAATAAATCATGAACAAACCTATATTGATAGAAAAAAACTACGTATTACTTGAATACAAAGTATTCAAACAAATAACTGAAAAGCATATTAGGTTGATGAATTTCATATTCTATATATGAAGTGTACAAGTAATGAAAAGATAATTTGAGTGCACTGTTTTGACGTTATTATGTACCCTCATGACTTTTACATTGTAACAAAATGTCGTATCAATCTTTTATTTGTATTGGAAGTAATTATATTGATTACTATCATATATAAGTCCATACAGCTTAATGTTGAAATGTCACGATTAAACCTTTCTTATTATAAGATCAAAGTTCCTAAAAGCTGTTTCTATGTGATCGATTTTCTCAAAATCTACTGAATGGATTTTTGTATGGTTTTTACTAAAAGATTGCGTATTTCTTACGGAAGGTTTCGGATAATTGTATTTAACAGTTTTATGTTAATTATGTTGAAGATGTCGCGTAACGCTTGCTGGCAAACCGCTTAAACCAGCAGAAATACATTAAAGTAATGCACTAGAGCGTTGGAGAAAAATACTACGATCAATATAGTTATATTTCGTGATAGCATGTGTCTATCTCTTATGTTTCATCATTCATCATTCTCCTGCCCTTATCCCACTCTAAGTGGGGTCGGCATGTTGCAAACATGCTGTCATATGATTAGGCTACGTATTTTACGACCGGCCGCCTGCCTGACGTCAACTTACCTTAGTCGCCTTTTACGACACCTCGGTAAGAAATGAGGGTGGTCTATTCTATGCAACCGGATACCACACGGCGTTCACCTTAGTCGCCTCTTACGACACCTCGGTAAAAAAGGAGGGTGGTCTATTCTATTCTGCAGGATACCACACGGCTTTATATCTCTTAGGTTTAACTGACAATAATACTTTATCATATGTATTATTATTAATATTACTTATACTTATATTAAAAATTTCCGTGCGTGTTTGAGACTATGCTATATTCATAGAACACAATTCTTTATTAATAAAATATAAGTGAACACATAAACCACAGAAGTCTCAAGTTAAAGTTCTTTAAATATTTTAATTATTATTTTTTTTTTTTTTTCAAACCGACTCAACTTTCTATAGATCTGTTCAACGCAGACGGCCTTTGGGAACAGATTCACGAAGTACGCGAATTTTTGGCTGCGCACCCTCTCGACATCCTTTTAGTGCAAGAGACATTCCTGAAGCCTTGCAATCGCGATCCTAAAATAGCAAACTTCGTCTTAATCAGAAACGATCGACTTACAGGCCCTCTTGGAGGCACTGCAATTTACTACAGGAAGTCTCTTCACTGCACCCCTCTAGATCCCCCTCGACTTACTAACATAGAGGCCTCAGTATGTCAGCTAGGTATGACCGGCCATCAGCAGATTATATTGGCGTCAATCTATCTCAGACCATCTAAATCTCTCCTGGAGAGCGATATTAGGACACTTTTAGAACTTGGAGATGCCGTCTTACTAGGCGGTGACTTCAATTCAAAGCATAGTCAATGGAACCGATCGTCTCCTAATGCCAATGGCAATCTATTACATAGATTAAACAATTCCCCGTTCCTTAACTTTGAGATTCTAGCTCCAGACGAGCCCACACGGTACTCTCGCCCTACCCACCCCATTCAGACTGCCAGTACTATTGACATGGCACTAATAAAAAACATTACCCTGCAACTTCATAGCATACAAGTTATTCACGACCTAGATTCTGACCACCGCCCAGTCTTACTACAGCTAGGACCCCCTCTAACCGCGTCGGTTCAAAGTAAAACTATTATTGATTGGAAAAAACTTAGTGAGCGTCTCCACTTTGTTGATTCAGATCACCTCAAACAAATTCCTGACCGTATAGATTCAGTGGAAACCGCCAAAGCAGCGACCGCTCATCTCACAGCCCACTTATGTAATACTCTCAAGGACTGCTCTAGGGAAATTCCCGACAACTTCCGCTGTCGAGAACTACCAGATGATCTGCGAGAATTAATAACCAAAAAACGTGCTGCCACTAGGGCACGCGATAGATATCCGACTCGAGAGAATCGCTTTACGCTTAATAGATTACAGAAAGAGGTTAAACAAAAATTAGCTTCATTTCACAATACTTCCTGGGATAGAAAGCTCTCGGAGATTAAGCCAGGACACCAGGCTTACTGGCGCCTGGCGAAATCTCTAAAAGCGGATGGGTACGCAGCCACCCCACCTCTACTTCGTCCGAATCTTCCCCCTGCGTTTGACGACGCTGAAAAGGCAGAATGCTTGGCGGACAGCTTGGAAGAGCAATGTTCCCCCAACCCCAGTAGACCCGAACTCACCGAATTCCACTCCAGAGTGGTAAAGGTAGTAGATGATCTGTCTGTGACGACTCCCGAAAGCGAGCCGTTGCTTCCCACTACCGGAGAAGAAGTCCGCACCATTATTAAAAACCTACACTCCAAAAAAGCCCCAGGACCTGATTCCATCTCCAACAAAGCACTAAAGTGCCTTCCTAACCAAATCATCCACTTACTGGTACTGATTTTCAATGCCCTCCTTGTCGGATGCTCCTTTCCTGATGATTGGAAAGAAGCTACAGTGATAGGTATCCCTAAACCGGGAAAGCCCCGAAACGTCACAACTAGCTATCGTCCCATTAGTCTACTAAACAGCTTAGGGAAAATATACGAACGAATTATCCTCGCCCGATTAAAATCCGTAGTTGATAGCCAAAATCTTATTCCGAACGAACAGTTCGGATTTCGTCCAAAACACACCTGTGTTCAACAAGTGCACCGCCTCACGGAACACATTTTGCAAGGTTTACAAACCAAGCAGTTTACAGGTGTCATATTCTTCGATGTCGCCAAAGCCTTCGATAAGGTCTGGCACGCAGGCTTAATTTACAAGCTGCTCCAACTAAATATACCAGACCGACTTGTACTCATCTTACGAGAGTACCTGAGTAATCGCACCTTTCGGTATCGCATAGACGGCACTTTATCGTCTCGCCGCACAATTCGTGCTGGTGTCCCTCAAGGATCTGTGCTGGCACCCTTATTGTACTCGCTCTACACGAGTGACATTCCACGGGCGCCTATCAAAGAGCGTACACATCTTGCCCTTTTCGCGGATGACACCGCTGTATTTACCACATCCCGCCGACCTCAAGTAATAACTAGACGTCTCCAGAAAGCGGTAGACAGCCTCGGACGCTGGTTCCGCCAATGGAGAATCGAAATAAACCCGGATAAAAGTGCAGCCATGCACTTTATCGGTAATCGCTTTCGATCTCACATAGACACGCCTACGGAAATTTCCCTTTACAATACACCGATTAACTGGCAACAGAAAGTCAAGTACCTAGGTGTCACCTTTCAACCTTCCATGACCTTCCACGAGCACATACACATAGTCTGCAATAAGGCTGCGTATGTCATGGGACGACTTTATCCGATGTTATGCAAGAAAAGTAAGATGTCACTCCGCAACAAAGTGACACTCTACAAAACTTGCATAAGACCAATAATGTCCTATGCGAGCGTTGCGTTTGCGCACGTTTCAAAAGTCAGATTGCTGAGGCTCCAAAGACTACAGAACCGATTTATGCGGACAGCCACTGGTTGTCCGTGGTTCATGCGGAACGTTGACCTCCATAGAGACCTCGATCTCCCTACCATTACTCACCTCTTTAAACGTTTTTCGAAATCTTACTTCGAGAAATCTGAGGTACACCCGAACCCCCTGATTTCAGTTGCTTCTACCTACATCCCAGTTAGGTCCGACCATCGAAAATATAGGCGTCCAAAAAGCGTCCTGTATGACCCCGACGATCAAATAACGATCGCCAACACAGAAACACGTAATACACACACACAGCGTCTTCGCCGGCGAAGACGAGGTCCCAGTTTTCTGACGTCGGTCGGTCGTGGCTTCTCGCCACACTTCCGACGCCGCAATGACTAATCTAAGTCATACCATGAACCCTCCACTACACGTCGCCTTAAGCCGTGGTCCGGCCTCACAGGAGGCACCCTTAGGACGACGTTCCCCGACTTAAGTAGAGCTTCTGCGCTCTACTCCCTGCATTTCGCAACCTCGGCGATGCTTCTGCGCTCGCCCGTCCCGCCCGGTGACGCTGTAAAAGCCATTAAGGCTAACAGCATACAGTCAGTTCGAAAAAAAAAAAAAAAAATAAAAATTATTTTTTAATGAATCAATTAAACTACATTATTAAACTGTAATGCGATAACAGTGTAAGAAGTGAAAAACATGATGAATTTAGGCAGAAGTGTCATGTCAATATCAATGGAGCCAAATGCTTGAGTTTTTATTGGACGTGTCGATACCAAACGTAAGAAATCCTGAGTCTCCTTGTAGCAAACTATATCTGAAAACAAGTAAATTTTCGTAACCGCGAATATTAAGGCGAACCTATTACAGTAATAGTTAGCAAATAAAAAATGAGCAGCCTTATTTTATACAATCATATAAATAATTACAAATTTAACTTAAGATTACAGTGTACACTATAAATATTAATCATCAAAAAAAACAAAGTTAATATGTAAAGCAAAAAGTTGCCTTTAAAATATTTTACGACAATTTAATCCGTGTATTTGAATACTTACTTTCGGTTAAATTTATTATAAGTTTTCCAAGGCAACGTTTCAATTTGTCAACATTGTTTTTGAGCATTTGTGCACTCCAGGAAAGCATGTATAATGTTGACAGAAAAAATATCAATTTAAGCAAATATATGAACAACTCTAATGACATTACGGAATCCTGTAAATAAAATATAATTAGTGATGGTATTCATAAGACATACAATTTACAAAAATTTAAAAATTCTTACTTTCATGCTAATATATATTATTGCATATAAAAATATTATAAAAAACGATATAAGTGTTGCAAGTATTATAGTTATCTGAAAAAATATCAATTGATGAAATAAATTAACGTCAAAGTAGTTAATCATATTGTTGCAATGATAACCACCTCAACTCCAAAAATAGAGTTAAATAGAAGTGATGATTCTTTGATATTTGTATATATTGCTTTCCAGTCTTCAAAACTGTTTGTTTCTTGAATATCGTTATTTGTACTGATATGATTTGGAACGTCAATTAGCCAATTTCCAAGTCTCTCTTTGGAAATTTTTTGCGTTATACAATTTATTTGTTGCGAGAGGATAAAGAGAATGCTGTATACTACAACGTATTCATGAACATAACGTATATTGCAGATAAATGTATTAATTGTATATATTATGAATTTATATTCGTACATTCTATTACGGAATACAGCGTAACAAACCATTAAAATGCTAACTGTAAAAATTAAATAACCAATCATAAGAAAAATAATATTTTTACAGGTTTTGTTCATATTATTTTTGTATTCCCTATCTTTATCAAAATACACATGAGTATTTTCAATACATTCAACAAGGCTGTTAAACTTCTTGGCGTGGTACATGGATAGTATAAGAATAAAAAAGGAACTATTTAAAGTCAAATATAAATATGTTAGTCTACTTATTGAACCATCGAAATATAAAAACTCTGTAGCTATACAAGCCATAATTAGGGTGAATTCAATTATTATCCTCGTCCATATAATACATCGACCAACTAACGAAAAGGAATAAAAATTTCTGTAGACACAAAGTATGTTCTCAGTAAACACTATTAGTTTCATAACTTTGTTGTTCATTTTAGATTTGCCTTGGATACGTCTTTTAAAACTGATAAATTTGTACCTAATGATAGAAATAAAGTCTGTTAAAGTCAAGTTAAGTGTTAAGTGAAACCATTAAATTAATGGAGCATAACTGACAAAATTGTACGACAACATTTTGATAATAAACTTGCAATTCTAATAACTCAAGTGCAAAGAATGAAACTGATAATAATTTAGTATTTGAGTTTTTATATTAATTAATGTCTACACATGTAAGGACGCGTACATGTTATAAGAGATTGCAAGGCGATGTAAGGCGAGCAAGCGACTGCAACACATGCTACGTTTATTTCGAGCATTTTATATAATATGCTATATCCGCGACCTCTGTTGCGTTGCTAACTACATCAAAAACTGAAATTTCTGCATACTATAAGATAATTTATAGTATTTTCTTAAGGCCTGCTCTGTCCGGATGCGAAAGAAAGACATAAAACAAACAAACACATCTATCCATTGATTTTAATAATGACCTGCGGTCATTTTTTGGCCTTTTGCTATAGTCGGTATGTGCCTTAAATGTGTTACATTTGTGCATGAATTGTCTTGTCAAATAAACAAAAATAAAATTTAAAAAAATCCCAAATTGAATAAAAATTTAATTTTTTTTTATCTTTATCCACATTAAATACATAATAATAGTCTACGAAAAGTTATTCTCTATACGCAGCTCTTATCACATTTGGCTTACCGAAATATTCGGTATTGTTACGACGTGTTTTAAATACAACCTCCTTCATATTGTTGGCCAGTAATAAAAAAAAACATTGTCGCTGTCATGATGTGTTTAGTTGTTGAAAAAAATTAAATGAGTTGACTTTTGGAAAATTGCTTCTTATTTATTGAATAAGTGTAATGGAAAAATATTGTTGTCGTTATAGTATTCAAAAAACTAAACTTTTCACTTATTATTGTTACGACGTGTTTTAAATACAACCTCCTTCATATAGTTGGTCAGTAACAAAAAGAAAAGCATTGTCGCTGTCATGATGTGTTGAGTTGTGTGAAAGAGATTAAATGGGTTGACTTTTGGAAAATTGCTTCTTATTTATTGAATTAGTCTAAAGGAAAAATATTGTGTCCGTTATATTATATAAATTCTAGCTGACCCGGCAAACGTTATTTTGTCACATAAATTATTTTTGGGTAATTTTTAGTGTATGCCATAAAAATATTTAAAAGTGTCCCAAAAATTAAAAAAATGTTACAATCCTTATCATGGGGTGTGAAAATGGATAGAAGCTGATTGTCAGATCTACTGAATATGCATATAAAATTTCATAAAAATCAGTTTAGCCGTGTGGGACGAGTATGGTAACTAACACACATGAGAATTTTATATACAAGATTTACGTTTACATGTATTAAAATACTTATAAAGGTTGCCAATAATATATCAAAACCATTCTTAAAACACTTTATTACGCGTAATTACTTTTATATTAATTATTTTTCGTCACACCAGAATGCCGCCAAAATGAATTAACATATCCTTTTTTAATATCCCCTCAACTTGAGGCCAATGCCAATACTCAAACTTCCAAATACACTTAACTTAATACAATAATCAATATCAATACAATATTATTATTACAATTATTATATAAATGTTAAAATTGCTAACACATGTTTTAATTTTTGTTAGTTACCATAACATTGTGACATGAGAATTTTATATATGAGATAAATGAAAATGTTCTTTTTTTAATACCATTATGGTAATGAAAATTATTCAATTGTGTAATGGTTCATTTGATTTATTACAACTAGCCAGAGTAACAAATTAATTTGGACAATGATTCAGAATCCTTTGGTTAGTATTGACGTCCAACATGACAAATATAATTCTTAGATCTTTATTACGAGTTGAGGCTATAATTAGCTTGCACCGTAATTATTATATGCTTTCCACCAATAGGCGTCTTTTGGTATGGTCAAGAATAATTATTGAGACCGTATCATATGTGATTATTTTATTTATTAGATATTTCGGACTAAGAGCCGAACACAATATGTCACATTTATTTTTGACGTTTAACCATTTTACCTATGTATGGGTTATGCTCATTTTATCTATAATAACTTCAAAGAAATTTCAACTTCTGTTGGATCGTATCCAAGAAAATGAAACTCATATATCAAACGATACAGTATATAAAAAAATCATGTCTAAAAAATTGAGCGAGGTGTGGTGTTTTATTGTTATTTTGGCTTTAATGATAGTGCCACTAACAATTGTAAAAAATATCTACCGAGATCGTACGTTTGACTCGTTTCACGTTATCTTCACTGTTACTATCAGTCTTGCTTACTTTCGATATATAGTCGACTTTTCATTGCTGTACAGTATGTATTTTATATTATCCGAACAACTAAATTATATAACTCGAAAAATATGTGAAGAAACTGAAATGATCGTAAATGATGAAGGTGACGAAATAACAAATGTAGGAACGCAAGAAGTAATCAATCTCCAGAAGTGGAAGGACTTTTACAGAGAAGTTAACAAGTGCTCTGATTTTACTATTTCTGTGTTTGGTATTCAAGTAAGTACTTTTCTTTAACTCGCAAAAAAATTATCATATTAAAGTAATAAAAATCCCTGTAGCCTTCTTCTATTTTGTATAAATGATAAGTGTTTGTCGCCATAGCTGGAGTTAGCTAATAAAAACAGTTCTGATATTCCAGTACTCTATAAAGTTCATTAATTTTATTTATTTAATTTTTTATTCTTATTTCATTACAAGATAGAAATCGCCGAATTGCTCGATGGCTCTTCTCGGTAGGAGCCGTTTACCGAACCAGCGGTAGAGTCGACGATTGAAAAGCATTTGTTAACAAGTTTACTCAAACAAAGAACATTTGAACTAGAATTCGTATATAATATTTACAAAAAGATATCATACTATATCGACCTTAATAGAAAGCTTCGTATAAGATATGTACCAATCACAAGCTGTCTTTTATCAGACGCTACTCCTTTTATATGCATATACTTCACACAATCAAACTATCTCTTTTTAGGTCTCCCTCTTGTCACATGTCCATCCACATTCATATTTAACACTCGTTTGTTCACCTGATTTTCATCCTTCCACATTATATTGAAACGTAAATACGTATATTTATTTATTTTTATATTAATTCAACGTATATATGTATTGTTTATTATTTTAAATAAAATTATTTTACGCGCGGCGGGGTGACTCATCCGTTATCGCGTGGTGAGTGCTCACCTCCCGAGCCCCGCACCCTGCCTCTTGGCTCGCCGAAGGTGCGGCGCGCGGGCATTAGCCCGTCGGCCCTTGCTGTTCGCCTTCTGAGTCGATGGGGTGCGCACGTTTACAGGCATAATGACCTGTGACGTCTATTGTGCGTGACCCTTTCTTCAAAGATCGACTGATAGCCTCAATTTCGTCTAAATCTAGTATGTGTGCATATATTCCCACGTATTTGGAACTAGTATGTGGCATCAACAAATATCAGCAAATATTGGGTTCGAGCACCTGTTGCTGGCCAACGCATACATATTTAAGAGGCAGCGTGTTGGAGCCTGACCCGACGTCATCGGGGCGGCCCATCATTCTCCGAGCGCACGCTGCACGGCCTACTTCGCTGCGTGGCAAAGCCAGGGTAGTACCTAGTGCACACCTACTGTCTCAAGAAGTAATTGCATTGACGGGCAGTAGACTCCCACGGCCCACAATAAATTTGTTGTCGACTGTGAGTCAACGTGTTTCATTACTCCCAACGTCACAATATAATAATAATGCTTTATTTATTTCCTCTTATTTAAAAACTTATAAACAATCTTTAGAATATTTAAACTTAATGTTATGAAGTTTAAACAGTTTTCATTAGGTGCACTATGTAAGAAGACTGACGTCTGAGCTAGGATTCCCTGTATTTCAGGTTATCATACGTCCATACTATCTTAATTTTGCGCTTCTCTTTTTTCTCTATAATGGGCGTAATTTTCAGACTTCCCCTTAAAAACTCACATTAACATTAACATTCTCATCACGTCTCATTTGCATTCTCTCTACTTTCATCCGTCTTTTTCATTGTCCAACATTCTGATCCATGTAATACGAAAGGTCTAGTGACTGTTTTATATATTTTTCCTTTAACTTTGGACATTCGGGTGTCACATATCGATCCTTTGACCTGCACTTAATCCATCGTTTATTCATTTATCCATATTTCGATCTATTTTAATGTCATTTTGAACGAGCAAACCAAGGTACTGGAAATCAGAGCAGGCTGGCAAAATTTTTCTATCCAAGATGATCAGTAAAAATTTGGAATTCACTCAACTCTAATTTGATTTTGTATGAGTAGTATTAGGAGAGAGTTAACTGAGAAAATAGGTACACGAAGTAAGAAAGAGAAATCTGAAATGACATTCATATAATACTAGGTTAAATATATGTTTATCTCTATAATGTATATATATATATAACACAAGTTAATTAAAAAAAAACTCCGATGTAGTTGCATAACTGCAAACACAATTAACGTGAGCACATCTCGATTATTAATACTAAAAATATTTTGATTCATTCGTTAGACAAGTTAAAGAGTTTGAGCTTATGTGCTAGGTATGCAAAGAAGAATTATTTCATTTAATCTCTTTCAATCCAAACTGAAGATCAAATTCTTTGTGACCTTAGAATTATTTATCGGACTATAAAATATTTAACTGAATTAAAAATATTTTGGGGGCATTTTGTAAAAAGTAAATGAAATGGAATTCAGTTTATTTTAAGTGTCACTACAGCTCGAGATCGAGCCAATTTGAAATACGTTTTGGTTGTAAAAAGTTATGTGAAAAATAGAATATAAATACACTAGTGTTAAAACACATGTATTTCTTTTTCAGGTTGCATTATATCTCGTCGCAATAATAGGTCATTTACTAGTAACTTTGTATGAAATCATATTTATTAATGCTGTTGTGAGTATTACGATTTCAATATTATTAAATTTTTATTTCGCCTTTGTGCAATCAGTGTCACTTTTCTCTTTTCACAAATAAGATTTCTTGAAATAACAATACAAATTAGCCCGCTTTCGTTATGCAATAAATGTAAAATAGGTTCAATTTCAGATCATTTTCATTTAAAGACAAGACTAATTTTATATACTTAAAGTGACGAGTACTTGCTAATTCTTTTTAAAATAAAGATGAATGAATTATTTATTTAGTATCGATTGGAAACCCCAAGAAAAGATGGCAAATCTTACCAATCGTGCATATGTCTGAAAAATTTTATGTCCCAATAATTTGGCTCTGTTAAATTAATCCTTGTGATGATTTGGAAAACTTTGGAAAGGGAATGAGGAAAAGTAAATTGATGAATATAGTTTTGTTTTTCTAACATCTTAAATGAATTTCACAAGTCTAATCATTTTGTGGAATACACTGATGTTAGATGATACTTAAATCATTGTGTTCCCGGCTCTATTGATGAAATTTTATTGTTAAAAAAACCTCAGATCGCCTCATTTGAATGATGTAAAAAGTTTGTGCTAGTCTTTACAAGATTGCCTGTCACTTACATCTTAGCATCCCGACGTTCATTAATCTCGAGAGGAGAACTTGAGCTTAGACTTTGTTTGGTATTGGCAGATTACACATGCTCAAGGAATACTCCAAAGTTAAGTGGCGTTTCTTTTGAACTTGTTCTGCACTTAAAAGCACGTGATAAATTGTAAATATTAATTAACCACATAACTATTTAGCAAGTCTCATTCGTGATCAGACCGGTCGGCCATTAAATTTCAGGTCATAACAATTAATTTGTTTGGCCAAAATCGATAACCCAAAAATTTCTACTTACGTAAGCACTATTTGAAAAATATTTGAGTATTTATACTATTTTTCTATATTTCAATATTTCATAATATTTAGTATAAAAGAATATTTAATTTATTTTACAGGATTTTCATAATGTGACGAACACGATATATTTTTCTGTGAAAATAGCAATGTGTATGTTATCCATTTATGTTTTATCAAGAAGCACTCAAATA
Source organism: Morpho deidamia (assembly GCA_947086505.1). Lineage (NCBI taxonomy): Eukaryota > Metazoa > Arthropoda > Insecta > Lepidoptera > Nymphalidae > Morpho > Morpho deidamia. The sequence continues at coordinate 6,096,978 of CAMTZC010000007.1, read as the reverse complement.
GTTCGGAAGAGTGACATCGAATTGCGTCGTCAGCTTGCATCACTCCTTATTCAGTCGACAACAAGTAAGATTTTTTAAACAAGGCATAAACTACTTTAAAAAATACATAAATTACAAAAATTACAATACAATTGTGATGACACAATATATAGACGTGTGGTATCCGGCTGAGTAGAATAGACCACCATCATTTCTTAACGAGGTGTCGTAAAAAGCGACTAAGGTAAGTCGACCCGCCGTGTGGTATCCGAGTGAGTAGAATAGACCACTAGATCGTAAAATACGACTAATTGCACTTACAACTGTAATACTCTTGCTTTCGAACTAGGAATAATAATGTGACCTGCGTTTTACTTTATGGTTTGTATTTCCTATTGCACTCAATAATCTTGAAAAAAATATTCTCTTTATGCAGTATCTCTTCGAACTTTATCAGACTGGCTGAATCAAGCATTGGCCGCCCGGCCGTCTGCCTGACGTCAACTTCCTACCTTAGTCGTATTTTACTACTCCTCGTTAAGAAAGAGGGTGGTCTATTCTACTCAACCGGATATCACACGGTGGGTCAACTGGCCTTAGTCGCCTCGTATGACACCTCGGTAAGAAATGAGGGTGGTATAAACGGCGTTCTATTCAGCAATAATAATTTAAGTTTTGAATGCACTGTCAGGACTGCAGAATTCAAATAGCTGGATTAAGCTTTAATTATTGATTAATTTAATGTTCTTGGTACATTATAATTTGAACTGCTCTTGGCACTTGTATAATGTCTAAAATTGTAAGTGGCTACATATATAATTATAGAGAACTATAATCTGATTGCATCTTTTATTACATATTTGTTTTATCGACATATTTTCTATATAAGGAAGAAATTATGTATTTCGTAAATAAAACTGTTTCATGTCACTGTATCATCGACATATATATATACATATACAACCTTCATTAGGGTACGTCTATTGTTTGAACAGAAACGGATTATATCGAATACAGTGCGAACTATTTCTTGGCGTTTCGGTTTTGAAGCTATCTTTGTAGCACGTTAAAAGCAAACTATTATCAAAGCTCAGCGACGGCATTTTTTTTGGAATAATTTTGGATCTTGATTATTCCAATCAAGAACAAAGTGACAAGTTTAGCTTCCGAGGCACTAAACACGATCGCGTTATCGCAATTATACAGTTTATACTATTAATATATTTTAATGGTCAGTATACTACGCGTATAATGGAATATATTGAATTGTATGTTATATATACAATTTTTTTCCGAATATTTTTATTATGTATTATATATTTAATAATTATTTTATATTATAGAAACTGAAATACTTTTAAAATACCGTGTAAATAATATCTTTTTTATTTTCAGATGAGAAAAACTTTAATGAAATCAAAAATACATTGCGCTTAGTTTCAAATACACCCTTAAAAACTCTGAAGTTCGGTTGTTATGACGTTGATATGAGTCTTCTTCCTACCGTTATTATGTTCGTTATTTCTTATGTTGTAATAGCACTACAGTTCAATAAAGTTCTTTAAAAGTATCTTTTACTCAAAATTTTCAAGCATTAGCTAATGTTAATAATATGTGCTACTGAAGGCGATAAAACATAGTTAAAAGTTAGGTTAACATAGAGATTTATCTAAAACAGTTGATGTAAGTTACTTAGTATAACAATTTACCGCTTCAATTCATGATATGTTTTAATTAGTAACTTAATTAATAGCAATACTGATTGTGTATTAATGTAAGCCATGTGGTATCCGGCTGAGTAGAATAGACCACCCTCATTTCTTACTGAAGTGTCGTAAAAGGCGACTAAGGTAAGTCGACCCACCGTGTGGTATCCGGCAGAATAGAATAGACCACCCTCATTTCTTGCCGAGGTGTCGTAAAAGGCGACTAAGGTAAGTTGACGTCAGGCAGGCAGCCGGTCGTAGAATACGTAGCCAAATCATATGACAGCATGTTTGTTATATGTTGTGCCGACCCCACTTAGAGTGGGATAAGGGCAGGAGAATGATGATGATTGTATATTAATGTCGTTGCATACAAAAAGTATTTTCAATAAGTAAATATAGTTGTTTGAGTAAAATAATGTGCATTGCTACAAGTTGTGGTCTACGTATAAACTTTTTTACACGTTTTGATTAGTTTTCACTGATATCTCACTGATAAGTAACTCGTATTCAATAAAAATATATATAAAATTAAAAAAAAATTTAAGATTTAAGATAAGATTTGGAACATAATTACTGTAAAAAAATTTAAATAACAAAATTCTTATTGCGATTTGCGCTTCGAATCTGCTAGCCTAAATATATTAACAATATTTAGCATAGTACCATAATTAATTACTGTTTCCTCGAATCTCTGTATAATACAATTAATTGCAATAAAGTTATGACATCTTTTCAAAACTTTTATTTAATATTAGTTAAATTCGTTGATTCCATATCCGCCGTGTGGTATCCGAATCTGAATAGAATTGACAACCCTCATTTCTTACCAAGATGTCGCAAAGGACGACTAAGGTAAGAGAATTATAATTTGTAAGATCCATTGATTTTCGTGCTGGTTTTACTCAGTTAGAAAACTGAATCTGAATTGTACTCAATTCAGATTAAAAAAAAATACTTTTAATTGCTCAATTCAGTAATTCCATGATGAGCTTCGAGATCCTGATACTTTATTCTCTATTTCGAAAACCGCTAAAACAAAAGAAAAATGGAAAAAATTATAAACTATAATTTAAATAAACTAATAAATTTAATTTAAATAAAATAAAATAACTTATCTTGCTAAACTTGTGATATACATAAACGAGATAACTTTATGCTTTTCATTTTGTCGGAAATCGTGCGCATAGAAAAACAAAATTCACTCATTATTTTTCCACATTCCAGTTTTTTAATTTTAATAAAAAAATATATAATTTATGTAATCTATTTTAGTCGCATATTTACCACATTACAATATCCCACAAAAGAAAGTATTCTTCAAAAACAGTTGCCATCTCATTTGGCTGAATGCTCCATAATTTTTCGGACGGAGTAAATAATAGAATCAGTCTTCCTACAGCAGACACAGACTACACTAATTCATCACCATCCTCGTGCCCTGATCCCACTCTAAGTGGGATCGGCACAGCATGTTACAAACATGTTGTCACATGATTTGGCTACGTACGAGCAATATAACAAAACTAATTACTTTGCTATAATCCGCACGGGTTAAGTGAATGCATGCAAAGCCAATGTGTATGAAGCAAGCAAAATCTACGCACCTTATACATGCAGGACCAGCCACCACATGCACCTCAAGGCGCAATTCACCAGCAACAACGCACACAAAAGCAGCACACACACCCACCACCACAATCTCGACGATCGTTTCACCCCGAAACCGAAGCATCATCAGGAGGATAGGCTCCACGACAAAAATCGTACTGCGCCGCGCTACCCATACAAGCAGTCTTAAATAGTTCAACTCCCACCAATACCCTCCCCTCCGAACACATGTAGCAAAACGGAATTAGATACATTTACTTGCTCGTTAATTAAGTGACCATTGTTATTTTTTATTATCTCAAGTTGCTCTAACGTATTGAGTCGGAGTCCCTTATCACAAGTGTGGAGAATATGAAATGAAACGATCGTCGAGATTGTGGTGGTGGGTGTGTGTGCTGCTTTTGTGTGCGTTGTTGCTGGTGAATTGCGCCTTGGGGTGCTTGTGGTGTCTGGTCCTGCATGTATAAGGTGCGTAGATTTTGCCTGCTTCATACACATCGGCTTTGCATGCATTCACTTAACCCGTGCGGATTATAGCAAAGTAGTTAGTTTTGTTATATTGCTCGTAATATGGAATTCCGCAAAGTAACGCCTGCTTCTATTAATCATTTGGCTACGTATTTTCCGACCGGCCGCCTGCCTGACGTCACCGTACCTTAGTCGTATTTTACGACCCTTCGGTAAGAAAGAGGGTGGTCTATTCGACTCAACCAGATACCACACGGTGGGTCAACTTACCTTAGTCGTCTTTAACCGCACCTCGGTACGAAATGAGGGTGGTCTACTCCACTCTGCCGGATACCACACGGCGGACAGACTACAATAATTATCCTTACTTAATGTTATAAATGCGAAAGTCTGTCTGTCTGTCTGTGTCGTTTTCAAGGCCAATCTGCTGAACAAATATCAATGAAATTTGGCACAATTGTTCAAAATCGTACAAAAAGTATAAAGATTCGAGTAACTTAATTATTACTCTCTTAGAGATTGCAATTCATAAAAGGATTAACTAGATATTGTATTATTTCTGAAAGTAAAGTGTCATCATGTTCCAGTTGGATTAACAGGATTTCTACAGCTTTCATATTATCCCTGTGTATTAATGTGTAATAAGCATTTATTGTATCAAATTTCATGGGTATTGGCAGATTTTTCGTGAAAACGTAACAGGCAGACTTTCACATTTACTTTTCGTATTACTTACTTTTGTTGTAATAGCTAAGTTAAATTTATCCAGTAAACAGAAAACAAAATATGAAAACTCTTTTAAATAACTGATTTGACTTGGCCTTAAAGGACGTGATTCCAGGCCGTTAGTAAGAAATTCTACAGGAATAGTATGACATTTAAAACGCCATATATTATTAACCTATCAAAGTTTTTTAATTAACTATAATTTTCACTTATCTCTTACAATGTATAACAAATGTAAGTACTACTCGCTATTTACTAAAATAAATAAAGTATGCTTTAGAATAAACGATAAATCTCTCTGTCTTCCCGAAATGTTACAACCGATTGTGAGTATCATACAGAAATGCAAACTTCGAAAACATTATCTCAATATCAATAGTAATTCATTGCAGATCGCTGTAATTATTTGGAGTTGATATTCCAAAAGATCAGCTCAGCCTGCATCCGAAGACAACAGCAGATTAACACACTCAACTGAGAACTTGAGAGACATTCACTTAATATAAAGAGCAATTAAATGCATATCACCGTTGCCCTTCAAAGTTTAAAGCTTCAAAAATGCTATAAGAGATTAAAGCAAGACTCATAGCAGTCCGTGATCATAACACCGATATGCGGACTTCGGAAACGTTCGCGCAAAATGAGGGGCAGTTAAGTGCGAATCGCATTCGCCATTCACTTTTTGAAGGCAATTTTAGCTAACATTAAATTAGCACACGTGTTTTTTATAAAAAAGGGTTTGTCTACAAAGACAAGATTCAAGATTGGACAATAAGTACAAAGATTCAAATAACTTAATTGTACTTGTTGTATAACTTACATTAATTTTACATTTTAATAACTCAGTTAAATTTATCCAGTAATAAAAACCATAATATATTAAAACTTTTTTAAAATAACTCTTTCGATGAAAGTCAAACAACATGATTTATATAACCTTCTTCAAATTACTATAACAAATAACTTTGATAGGTTGATAATAGATGGCGTTTCCTAATTTCGAGCTATTCCTGGTAAATTAACAGGATTTTTAGGACTTATATCATAGCCTATAAGTTACCCTGATGACGAGTATAAGCATTAATTGTGCCAAATTTCATTGATGTTGGTTCAAGAGAAGTATTTTATATAAAATGTAATAACTATATTAAAAAGTTATTAAACGAATGTTTAGAATTTTTGTGAATTTTTCTTATAATGTTTTTAATTTAATCAGAAGGATAGAGATAGAGTCTCAATTTAACAGATAAACTGAAAGATGATGCTGCCCACTAAGAGAGGTTTTACAAATTTTTTATGCTTTTGTTCGAATATATTCAGTGCAAATTAATATCTTTGCAAAATAATAGTAATGGCATGAAGGAAATCAAATTTAATATGGACTTTCGAGTAGCGTACTAAATGCAACAGGAACTGTTATTTAAGGCCCCGAATCGATCTGATTTTTGTGATGGATATATTTGCAGGGTAGCGATAGAAGCTACTGAGTATTACAGGACTACGCGGACGAAGTCGCGTGTAAAAGCCAGTATAAATATGAATGAAAAGTTATTTTTTACGTCCATTATGATAATGAAAATTATTCAATTGTTTAATGGTTTGTTTGATTTATTACAACTAGCCAGCGTAACAAATTAATTTGGACAATGATACAGAAACCTTTTGTTAGTATTGACGTCCAATATGACAAATATCATTCTTAGATCATTATTACGAGTTGAGGCTATAATTGGTTTCCACCGTAATTATTGTTTGCTTTCGACCAATAGGCGTCTTTTGGTATGGTCAAGAATAATTATTGAGACCGTATTTTATGTGATAATATTATATATAAGATATTTCCAAATAGAAGCCCAACAAAATAATTTGCAATTATTTTATTCGTATAACCATTTAACCTATGTATGGTTCATGCTCATTTTGTCTATAATAACTTCAAAGAAATTTCAACTTCTTTTGAAACGTATTCAAGAAAATGAAACTCATACATTAAACGATACAGTATATGAAAAAATAATGTTTAAAAAATTTAATGAGGTGTGGTTCTTTATCGTTATTTTGGTTTTAATAATAACGCCGCTACAAATTGTAAAAAATATCTATCGAAATCGTACGTTGGACTTGTTTCACGTTATCTTCACTGTTACTATCAATCTTGTTTACTTCCGATATATAGTCGATTTTTCATTGCTGTACAGTATTTATTTTATTTTATCCGAACAACTGAAATATATAACTCGAAAAATATGTGAAGAAACTGAAATTATTGTAAGAAATCAGAGAGATGAAGGCGACGTAATACTCGTTACTAATGTCGAAATGCAAGAAGTAATCAATCTCCAGCAGTGGAAAAATCTTTACACAAAAGTTAACAAGTGCTCTTATTTTATAATTTCTGTGTTTGGTATTCAGGTAAGTACTTTTTATAGCACGCATAAGTTTATATAAAAAAAAAAAGTTATGAGAGTGCTTGTAGAATTCATCTTTTTCATGAATAGTTGGGTTAGTGCTGATAAGTACAAGTCCGATGTTCTGATTTCAGTGCTTTATAACTTTTCATTAATTATGTTTATTTAATTTTGTTATTTCATTACAAGTTTTTTATTTTATGGCAGTATGTAAACAGTTATAAAAATTATCATTCAAAAGAGCAACCGCCGAGTTTCTTTCTGGCTTTTTCCGAGAAGACTCGGCAGGAGCCATTTTATGACCTATGACGATTCAAAAGCACTTGTTTATATGTTCCCTTGAGAAAAGAATATTTTGAATTTGAATTTAAATTTGAATGTCTAGATAGATATAGTATGTCTAGCAAAGCTAGCAAGACCGTAATAGATACAAGAGATATACACTTTACAAACCGTATAGGAAAAATTAAATCCTGTACTCAAATCATTGCTATATTGATATATTGCATGGATACTATAAAAGAGAGAATAAACTGGCAGCGTACTAGAAAGTAACTGCATTTGTTATAATTTTAGCCTAATACAATATATGTACTATATATGGCATTAAAAATATCATAATCATCATCATCATTCTCCTACCCACTCTAAGTGGGGTTGGCACAACATGTATTAACCATGTTGTCACATGATTTGGCTAGGTATTTTACAACCGGCGGTCTGACTGACGTCAACTTAATTTAGTCACCTTTTACGACACTTCAGTAAGAAATGAGGGTGGTCTATTCTATAAAGCCGGATACCACACGGCGAGTCAACTTACCTAAGTCGCCTTTTTGGACACCTTGGTAGAAAATGAGGAAGGTCTATTTTATTCAACCGGATACCACACGACAGGTCAAGTTTCCTTAGTCGCCTTTACGACACCTCGCTAAGAAATGAGGGTGTTATTCAGCCATAATTATAGATTAAATATAAGTTTAAGTTAATAAACATTTCCATTCTAATGGCACACTATTTAATCTGTTGAAAAAAGGTAATGCAGTTGAATGACTCCTAATTTAATAGCATTAGTAGATCTCAATAATTAGCATGGAGATATATTAATTCGTTTGAAAAGAGTTCACTAGTTTGAGCTTCTATATTCAAGACTTGTCTTAGCAATGAAAATTGTTTCATTTAATCTTTTTCAATACATGATGAATGTTACATAGAACTCTTTGTAACTTTAAAATTATTTACTGGACCTTAAAATATTTGTTGGATTTCAAATATTGCGGTTATGTCTTAGAAAATAAAGGGATATATTTAATTTCAAGCATGATTCATTTACTTCTTGTGTAAACGTCCGAGTGGAATTAAAATATTTCTTGATAAGAAAATAGTTGATATTATGTGAGAAAAGTATTAAAACCCTTTTTTCAGGTTTCTTTATGTCTTGTAGCAATAGTAAGTCAGTTACTACTAACTTTATATGACGTCATATTTATCAATGCTGTTGTAAGTATTAAGATTTTGATATTACTAGTTTTTTGTTTCGCCATTCTACGATCGGTGTCATTCACTGTTTTCACAAACAAGATAAAAATTAGTCCGTTTTCATAATGCAGCATTTTTAAAAAGGTTAAATTTCATATCATTTGAATTAATTAATAAGACTAGTTATTCATTGTTAGTAAAAATTCCTGAAATGACACTATTTGTTAATTCTTTTTAAAATAAACAAGAAACGAATTGTTTCTTTAGTATCGAATGGAAACCCTAAAACGATGGCGAATATCACAAATAAAATCGTGTACATGTTTGAAATTTTTTTTATGCCGATTATTTCGTGTTGTTATTACATTTTTAAATCTCCCAGCGCCTATTTGAAATTCACTGAATGGAGAATAATAACAGATGGGCTGGATATTAAATTAAAGTCTTCGTCACAAAATTAATATCCCAGTTTGTCTGGTAAAATTGCGTCTATCGGGTTGGTTTGCTGCTAACAACTTAGTAACCATCCATCAAACTAGAGAGAAGTTTGTAGTTTAGACCAACCGCGCTGTTTAAATGGGGAATGTGCAAGTTACACATGCCCAAGGATTACTTCAAAGTTAAATTTTTGCGATGTTTTCCTACGCCGAACAGCACGCGGTAAATTGTAAATATCAATTAACTAATAATTCAAAATTAATAATAAAATTATTTTGCTATAATCCGCGATACAGTAAATAGAAAATATATATAGTGTTTAATGTATAGTGGACTATCAGTATTTTCATACCCGATACGTGCAGGATTCGTAAAAACACATGCACAAACTTCCACCACTTCCACCACAATACACAAGCACTACACAGGTTCACTATCACAAACTCAACAATCGTTTCGCCCCGCAACCGAAGCATCATCAGGAGATAGATTCCACGACAAAATCGCAAAGCGAAGCGTTATCCAAACAAGCGTTGTTAAATAGTACTTGGTTCATCCCCACCCTTTATTTTACCTCGGAACACGTGCAACAAGCTTTAACTAGAGACGTTCTCTGCTCGTTAATGAGGGTGCCATTGTTATGCTTAATGATTTCTAATTGTTCCAAAATATTTAATTTCAAGCTTTTTTCGCAGGTGCAGTATTTCGAAACAATGGTCATAAGGAACTTTATGACCGCTTTCTAACAAATGTTTAGCGAAATGTGAATTTAGTGGCTTATTATTCCTGAAAGCGACCATATGTTCCTTAAAACGGGTTTCAAAATTACGACCAGTCTGACCCACATATGTATCATTGCATTCAGGACATTTTATTTTGTAAATACCACTCTTTTTCGGGCTTTCTAATTTGTCTTATTATTGCATAATATCTTTTTTAAGCAGTTATTACTTTTAAAACCTAATTTTATATTTGACTTTGTTTTAAATATAGCTGAAATTCGTTCTGACAATGTTCCAAAATAGGTCAGACTGGCTTTGTATGTATCTGACCTATTCTATAATCTAATAATTAAATTCCTAATTCTATAATTAACTAATAATTATTTTGAAATGCCTCATTCAAAGGTCTGACCGTTCGATTTACAAGTGTTATTTGACTATTTAAAAGCAGTCCTCTTTGAGTTATTTATTGTTAATATTGTATGTATCAAACCCGGGCAGGCATCAATGAGTTTTTCTATTAAAACTCATGTGTTTAATTGACAATTGCAATTTATCACACGCTTTTCGGTGAAGGAAAACATCGTGAGGAAACCTGCGTATATCTAGAGAATCTAGAGATATGTGTAACCTACCAATCCGCATTGGAGCAGAGTGGTAGGTCTTAGCTCCAACGCTTCTCTACAGAAACGGAGAGAGGAGGCCTATTCCCAGCAGTCGGATTGTAACAGGCCGCTACTTTACTTTATATTTATCTTTCTATAATTTTACAGGATATTCATAATACATTGCAAACAATATTTTTTACTTTTAAAATAGCAACGTGTGTATTAGCCATTTATGCTTTATGCAGAAGTACTCAGTTGGTTCGGAAGAGTGAGACTGACTTGCGTCGTCGGCTTGCAAGACTCCTTATTCTATCGACAACGAGTAAGTTTTTTTCGAAAACAATCATCATCCTCCTGCCTTTATCCCACTCTAAGTGGGGTTGGCACAACATGTTAAAAACACGTTGTCACATGATTTGGCTACGTATTGTACGACCGGCCGCCTGCCTGACGTCAACTTACCTTAGTCGTATTTTACGACCCCTCGGTAAGAAAGAGGGTGGTCTATTCTACTCAACCGGATACCAAACGGCGGGTCGACTTACCTTAGTCGCCTTTTATGACACCTCGGTAAGAAAATGAGGGTGGTCTATTCTAATCAGCCGGATACCACACGGCGGTTTTTTTCGAAAACAAGGCATAAACTAGTTTATAAAAAACTAAATAACTATTCTTGCCAGTAATGTAATTTTAGGAATAAAAATATAATACGATTTTCGAAATCCATATTTTTATTGCCGTAACAATATGTGTAAGAAGGAAAATTATGTATTTCGAAAATAAATCACTTTCATACAATTGTGGTATCGACTTGATAAGGTACTTAAATTGAATAGTTTTCTTTTTGCACTATGAAGTGTTTTTAACTGAAATGTATTTGAATCGGTTACCGTGAATGAAAGAACGATATTTGTCTGTGGTCTGCATTTAAATTCTAATGTTAGAAAAGGAAAACATACAAATTTTAGCTAACTGTTTCTCTTCCGTATAGTGTATGCGTACAGAAATTTCTGTTTTTTCTTCATATTCGCTTTTAAATATTACCTTTGAATTTATTTTATAATTGCTTTAACCCAAATGTTTAACAGTACTAACCTTTCTGTATTAAGTTGTCTTATAGATCCATGTAAGACATTATTTTATATATATTTATTTAGGAATTATTTTACAATAATGGCTATTCATAGTTACGCTATGAGATAACTTTTTTGAATTGCTTGTTTTGACAACGAAGCAATTTAATCACGGCTCTAATAAGTAGTCATGGTACAATATAAGTGTAAATGAAATACGTTTGCGATTCAGTCAAAGACTACATTGTACATATTGAAATTCAGTTAAGGTTGTCATTCGGCAATGACTTAAACTGTGCGTGTTTAACACGTCATGGTATGAAAACGCAAAAAGAATTCAGCTTATGTCTTCAATTGAGTTGTAATAAGAATTCACGGGAAGCCTACAGAGCTTTTGAGGCAGTAATAAAACAAAGGCGTGATCGCATTAATATTATTTTCTATAGTTTGTTAATTTTCTACTTACAGTACTATTTACAGTTATAGTTACAGTAAAATACTTTAAGAAAAATGCTGTGTTAAGCCGAAAATAATGTTTTATTTATTTTCAGATGAGAAAAAATTTAATGAAATCAAAAATATATTGGGCTTAGTTACAAATAAACCCTTCAAAACTCTGAAATTCGGTTGTTACGAAGTTGATATGAGCCTTCTTCCTACCGTTATTATGTTCGTTATTTCTTATGCCGTAATAGCACTACAGTTCAATAAAGTACTTTAAAAGTATGTTTTATTCGCAATTTTCAAGCACTAGCTAATGTTAAAAATATGTATTAGTGTATGCGATGAAACACAGTGCAAGAATTAGGTTATTTTGGAGATTTATCTAATACAATTAATGTAAGTTACTTAGTATAACAATTTACCGCTTCAATTCGTGATATGTTGTAACTTGTAAATTAATTAATAGCAATACTGATTGTATATTAATGTTGATGCATACAGAAAGCATTTTCACCAGTTAATATAGATATTTGAGTAAAATAATCTTACTCGCTACACGTTGTGGTCTAGGTATAAACTTTTTGCACGTTTTGATTAGTTTTCACAAACAGCTAACTTGTAAAAGTAACGCCGTATTACTATCCCATTGTTGGCTATGCGCCTCCTTTTCCGTTCTTTTTTTTGGAGAGAAGGGATGAAGCTACGACCCACCACGCATCTCTATTGCGGAGATCTCTGTTACTCATATCCCCAGAATTCTTTACAGATATGCAAGTTTCCTCCCTATGTTTCCTTCATCGAAAAACGTGTGATAAATTGTAATTATGAATAAGATACATGAGTTTGCAACAGAAAAAACACGTTGATACCTTCCCGGGGTTTAACCCGTGACCCCCTCGAAAAGTTCCCGTGGTTTCGCCGCTGGGCTATCACTGTTAACTCGTAAATATTAAGTCGTATCAAATTTGAGACTAAAAGAAGAATATTGATAAGACTGTAACGGACAACACGCTAAATTGCAAGGTTTCGAATAGTCTCCAGCACACACAAACTATCTGTCTCAATCAGTACGCTCTCACTACATGACATCAAGAAAACAATGCGACCAGATCTAGGCCTCCCCTCCATTGCGTACGAACGATTCTCGAAGAGTAACTAGGAAGGGGCAGAGGTACATCCAAACCCGCTCATGAAAGATCGTAAATACTCGTTCTACTATAAGAAAAAGTTTGGCTTTACCAAAATTCATAGACACACTAGGAGCGTTCCCTATGACCACGACGATCACTTCACGATCGCCAACGCCATAAACTTCACAAGCATACACAGCGTCTTCGCCAGCAAAGACGAGGTCTTGGTTTATCTCACGTCTAGCGGCCTGTGTGTCCAGCCCCAACCGTTATAACATTAGGACTCTTCCACAATCCTCCACAGCACGTCGCTTTAAACCGAGGACCGGCCTCACAAGCCCAGTTTTCACTCCCGAAGATCTCCAATCTTGCCGGTGACGCTGTCAAAGCCTTTAACGCCTTAGCCTTTAGCCTTTATAATTAGTTCGTGTCCGAAAAAAGGCGAGAGTCCTAGTTAGCTAGCGACCTCACTGGTACATAGTCGCAGCACAGTCGAGTCTAGGGCTAGAGTACGATAATCCCTGCAGTTTGCTACGGCGCCTACAGCTAAGGAACTGTTAGCTTAGCTCGTCACACACTATAAGCTTAGAGATAGATAGCCTACGCAGTCATCTCTGATGCTTGATAGTGATCTAGAGAAGTCATTGTATATAACAATAAACGGATACAAAGGGATTGGTGTCTCATTTTTACAATCTACCGTACAAGACAATATGTGGAAAATAATTATGTAAAATTTTTTAAATGAGAGCATTCTAATTGCGAGTTGTGTTACCAATCTGCTATTAATGTTGTTTTTTATCAATCATTAATAATAATATTTTGTATAGTAGCATAATTACTGTTTTCCCGAATACATTTGTAAAATATATTTGTAAAATTTATTTTAATAAAGTCATAAGATCTTTTTTTATAGTTTTATTTTTTTTAAAGTAAAGTAACGGCCTGTTACAAACCCACTGCTGGGAATAGGCCTACTCTCTCTGTTTTTGCAGAGAAGGATTGGAACTAAGACCTACCACGCTGCTCCAATGCGGATTGGTAGGTTACACATATCCCTAGAATTCTCTAGAGATATGTAGGTTTCCTCACGATGTTTTCCTTCACCGAAAAGCGTGTGATAAATTGCAATTATCAATTAGACACATGAGTTTTAATAGAAAAACTCATTGGTAACTGCCAGGGTTTTGAACTCGTGTTCCCCTCGAAAAATTTTATTGTGACTTTTTAATGACTATTTTTAAAAAGAATTTTAAATAATAATTTTCATTTTTTGACATAATGCTTAACTTACTGTTAAGTTATTAACTTTATTTTTTCTTTTTTTTATCTTCCTAGCGAACCCTGTATCCCGAATAGCAGAATAGGTATTAGAAAAAACAAAACATCAAAGAATCTACTATTAGGCGGTACGAAGTTCGCCGGGTCAGCTAGTTATAGATAATAATAATAGAAATATGAAATGATAATAATAATAAAAATGAAAATGGTCTTATTTATGTACATTATGCATGTGTTGTAATGTATTTTACCTTGTATAACTAACGTTACATTGTACTTGCATTGTGAGAGATTAATAAAAAAAGTCAATATCAGAATAGAAAAAAACTTTTAGTTTATACTTTTACTTCTTCTTCTTCTTCTTCTTCAGCCGATGGACGTCCACTGCTGGACATAGACCTCTTCATGGGATCGCCACACCACACGATCTTGCGCTGCCTGGATCCAGTGGCTCCCTGCGACCTTTTTGAGGTCGTCTGTCCACCTCGTAGGGGGTCTACCGACGCTGCGCTTTCCGGTGCGGGGTCGCCATTCCAGCACCTTAAGACCCCAGCGCCCATCGGTTCTACGCACTATGTGCCCTGCCCAGCGCCACTTCAGCTTCGCGACACGCTGAGCTATGTCGGTGACTCTAGTTCTTCTACGGATCTCCTCATTTCTGATTTGATCTCGTAGAGACACTCCGAGCATAGCTCGCTCCATCGCCCGCTGAGCGACTCTGAGCTTTCTTATAAGGCCCATACTTTTACTTACGCAGTGATTATCTCGTACCATTAGTTCCGCAACTTTCTTATATTTTTTTAATTGTTAGACAATAACGCAAATTACGATCAGAAGCCATAGTTATTATTATATAAACAAATGGCGCACATCGTGATAAAATTGAGTTACCTGTATATTAGGTTCGACGTTTCACGGCGGATGCAACTCCGTCAAAACTATTTATGGACAATCCAGTTAGTGTTTTTAGACATTCTCGAGTAAATATTTCATTAACTTTATTATAATGAACAATTATATGAATATCTATTAAAACTAATTTACTGAGAAACAGCGACAGGTAACATAGGCAACGATGGCCTCCTGCAACGACATTATGTCGCGGAAGGAGACAGCGGAGTGGATTCAGGAAGTGGAGTCCTTGGATCCGACAATACAATAATACGAAATACAATGTGTACAACGGTACCCTGTCCCCACCACCAGCAGTATGGGTGACCACTGTCAGGTTTTTATTCGGTGCGAGGCCGCGTCGGGTGGTAACGAAGTGGTAACCAGGAAATATGCCCTTAGGATCATTTTTTATCTTTGCATAAAATATACTTTTTGTTGCACTACAAATGCCCAATTGCTAATGAAAAAATTAAAGCTGAAATGGGAAAAAATAGTCACAAATTACTGATTGCTTGGAATTTATTTAGAAATAAATCCCTAAAAAATTCATTTTATAGAAAGCGATTTTATTTTGACATGATGATCTGGTGAGGGAATCTAAATCGTAAAAGAAAAGTAACAGTAAAGTGTGACGCATCGTGAGTGTAGCGGTGAGGGGTAAAAAAACTTATTTAGCATAACGTATTTTAAAAACCACCTCATTGAAACTTGGAATCCAAGGTGAAAAATTTAGTTTAAAACAGAAATTTTGCTTTTAGACAAATGAAAAGGCTCCTTTGTTTTTATGTCCATTATGACAATGAAAGTTATCAAATTATTTGATGGTTTGAGTGATTTAATAATACTAACCAATGTAAGGAATTTTTTGGATCATTGATACTAGAACCTTTGGTTAGTGTTGCCGTTCAATATGACAAATATACTTCTTAGAACAGTATTAAGAGTTGAACATATTATCGGTGTGTACCGTAATTATAGCTTGCTTTCGAAGAAATGTCGTCTTCTAGTATGGCCAAGGGTATTAACTGAAATCTTAATATATTTGTACATTATACCTATTCGGTATTTCGAATTAAGGCTCAATAAAAATAATTTAGGTTTATTTCGTTTTTTCATTCATTTAGGATATCTAGTCTTTATAACCGTATGGTCTTTATTCACTTCAAAGAAATTTAAATCTCTATTGACTCATATTGAATTAAATGAAACGCATATTTCCAACGATATGCTATATCAAAGCAGGATGCGTCAAAAACTTAAGAAGTTGTGTTTTATTACCATTATTTACATTTTATTCATTGTAACGATACAGTTTATAATATTTATTTATCAAAATAACACATTTGATTTCACCCATTTGATTCTAGCCTTTATTTTGAGTGTTTATTACATACGTTATTTAGTCGATTTTATAGTACTGCACGCTATTTATTTCATTTTGTCCGAACAAATGAGGCATATCACTCGAAAAGCTTGTGATGAAATTGAAATAATTATAAACAAAAATACAAATGAAGACAATGAAATAACCTGTGACGGAAATCAAGAACTAATCAACTTGCAAAAATGGAAAGTCCTTTACATGAAAGTTAACGAATGCTCTGATCATATTATTTCTGTTTTTGGTCTTCAGGTTTGTATTTTTTTAAATGATTTATAGAAGACCACAGTTTTTAACATATCTTAAACGTTAACGTTTGAATGCTATCATAACAAATAACATATGGGCATCTTACTGATTTTGTGTTTTGTGATTGGTGTAAGTAAAATTTGATAGAGTTTTTTATTAATTTATATGATATGGTATCCGGCTGAGTAGAATAGACCCGTTACTTCCCGAGATGTCGTAAAAGGTGACTAAGGTAAGTTGATCCGCCGTGTGGTATCCGTACCAAGGTTTCGTAAAAGATAACTAAGATAAGTTGATATCAGGCAGGCAGCCGGTCGTAAAATAACCAGCTAAATCATTTAAAAAAGTTTAAAAGGAAGGCGATATATTAATGCCTGTTGCGATTTCAATAATGGAAATTGAAAATGTTTAATAGATTAACCGCCGAGTTTTTTGCTGGTTCTCGGTAAGAACAACATTCCGAACCAGTTGTAGTTTCATTAAATCTAATTGATCCTTGACGATTCAAAAGTGCTTGCAAAAGCTTACTTAAATAAAGATTATTTTGATTTGATTTGATATGTTATAAAATATATTTATAACATATCAAAGTAACTTTGTCATCAAATCAAATCCAATTTGAAATAATCCTATGTATATCATATGATTTACATACTCTTTTTTCTATTTTTTAACGCAATTTTATATTTTAGGTTGCCATATATCTTTTAGCAGTAATTGGATACTTACTAGTTACTTTATATGGAGTCATTTTTATAAATGCTATCGTGAGTATTAGGATTTTAATATTTTTTTTTTTATAAAGGGACCTTCCACGCATTGTTGGTGCTCAGTTTTTTTTGTCTCTTCTAATAAAATGGCGCGCGTTAGTTTTCATTTGCGTTAAGTTTTGAACTATTTATTTGAATGAAACGAATAAGTAAGGGATCATGATATTAAAGACGAAATGCTAAAGTTAATGTATAGTACCCGACAATAAATAATGCACACCGAGGCTTAGAGAGAGAAAATCGGATAGATTCTATATTTATATATTTTAGATACTCGTCCAGTCCCGATTATACTGCATCTTTATGATAAATATGTCCGAATGCTGGTGCCAGGAGTGGCTTCAGACTATAGCACTCTTCAAAGGTCAATAGTAGCGACTTTTAAATTTAGTTAAAAGTTTTTTTTAAGATTTTTTAACTTGATTTTTTCAGTTTCAAAATATATTATTTTCCTTGTTGGTAAATTAAATCCTTAAAATTAGTTGGTAATTAATGAAAATTAGATCACATTTCATATTTATTTTACAGGATTTTAATAATGTATTGGACACAATTATATTTTCTTCTAAGATCCTAATGTGTTTGTTGGCCATTTATGCTTTATCTAGGAGCACTCAATTGATTCGGAACAGTGAGATCACTTTACGTCGTCGGCTTGCAAGACTCCTTATTCAGTCGACAACAAGTAAGAGTTTTAAAAGTAATCTTATCACATATAATACAGTACATTCAAACTAATACTTATTTGTATTTTTGATTTTCACTTCTTGACATTATCCATACTTATATTATGTTTAATTTTATACATATAAATGATAGATAGCTCTGAATAATTCAATTGTAAAGTTACAATTGCAGTTGATATATCTTTTGTTATTTTTAAACTAGATCTCTTTTGCTTTCTGGCCAACTTTAAATATAGTATATATGCTATATTTAAAGCTAGAACTTAAATCCTTCTAGTACTATTTTTCTCTTATGTTGCATTTCCATCATTCAACCCTTATGGGAATAGATAATGTAGTAGTATGTCGTTGCTTTCTACAACGTGGCACTATAGACATGATGTCCGTAGATTTTTTTTCTGAACTGATTTAGAAAAAAAGTTCTTGCTCGCTCACGATCACTCTATCAAGAGCGAACGACTGAGGAAGGAGGAGTAATATATAGTATTACTTAAAGATTTTGACGGTTTGTGAAGCTTAACACGGGTGAGCAACATAAAAGCCACACCTAAAATACTTTTTGATTACGTTTATAAAGTGAAAGAGCTTTGGTGGGCCAAGCAAATTATTTATAACGTTTTTAAAATTACGAAGCTTACCAAGTATACTAGACTAGTCTATAGAAAGGTTAAACTTAAATTCAAATTCAAAGTCAAAATATTCTCTATTCAGGTACACTTGTAAACAAGTGCTTTTGAATCGTCAAAATCTACCGCTGGTTCGGAAAACTGTTCCTACCGAGAAGGGCCAGCAGGAAACTCGTTGGTTGCTCTTTTCAAATAAAATTATAATAACTAGGTACATTTGGTTATTACTATCTTGTACAGGGTAGAGGAGTAGCTATATCCACGCATTTTTATCATCTATATAATCCTCTATAGTATAGTAAGCTTTTTGTATCAGCCTCCCTTTAACAGATTAAAAGCGCTGTTAAAGGACTGCTGTAGTTGCAAAGATAAAATCGATTGCGGGATATTGTTATTGAATCTTATACCCAAACCCAAAAATGTCTTATTTACTTTTGCAAGGTGCAGAGCAGGAACTGCAAGCTTATGATGGTTCCTACTTTGTCTATTATATAAATCGCCAATCCTTTTATAAGTTTTTTTATTCTTATGTACAAACATTTGTTTGCTAAAAATATACTGTGAAACCAAAGTAAGAATACCTATTTCCTTAAACTTCGCTCGCAGGGAATCACGCGGACTTAAATTGTAAATGCACGTATGGCTCTTTTTTGTATTACAAAAATTCTATCAATATCCGCGTATTTACCCCATAACAATATTCCATGAGACGTAAAATGCTATGAAAGTAAGCAAAATATACAATTTTTTCTGTTTCAACATCTGTAAGCTGTCTTATCTTTCAAACAGCGTAGGCGTAAGTTTCCCTTCAAGAGTTCCTGCAAATGCAAGAGATATGCTTATACATAAAGCATATAACAAAACTGAAGACTATTTGGATGATAAAAAAGCCTAGAATTGAATATCTTTTCAACCTCAAAGACTTCGGTTTAATAATATAAAATTGAAAATGTTTAGCAGATTTACCGCCGAGTTTCTTGCTGGTTTTTCTCGGTAACAGCATCATTCCGAACCAGGTATAGCTTCTTTAATCTTATTGATCATTGACGATTCAAAATTCAATTAAGGTCTTTATTTGAACAAAGTTTATTTTGTTTTGATTTGAAGCAATTTATAAAACAACTAATAATAGCATAACTATCTAGGTGAATTTATAAAATTAGGCGTTACTTTGCCGAGATCCATAATACAAAAGTAATAATAAAATATTTTGCTATCATCCGCGGTAAAGTAAATAGAAAAAAATATATAATGCTAAATGTATAGTGGACTTTCAGCTTCTTTAATACCCGATGCATGCAGGATTCGTAAAAACACATGCACAAACCTCCACCATCGCCATCACAATACACAAGCAGTACACACGTTCACTATCACAAACTCAACAATCGTTTCGCCCCACAACCGATACATTATCTGGAAATAGACTTCATGACAAAATCGCAATTTTTTGTCTTATATACTAAGACTAAAAATCTACGTTTAGCATTATATTCATTTTCTATTTTACTTTATCGCGGACTATAGCAAAATAATTTCATTATTACTTTTGTATCTGGGCGAAGTCAGTACACACAATTTATTG
Source organism: Morpho deidamia (assembly GCA_947086505.1). Classification (NCBI taxonomy): domain Eukaryota; kingdom Metazoa; phylum Arthropoda; class Insecta; order Lepidoptera; family Nymphalidae; genus Morpho; species Morpho deidamia. The sequence goes on along the minus strand of CAMTZC010000007.1, from coordinate 6,076,714 downwards.
TGTATAATTTATTAGTATATATAAATTTTTTGTTTAACTATGAGTAAACCTTTGTTTTCAAACACAAAAAACAAAAAAAAAAAAACACACTATAAGCTGTGATAGCCCAATGGTGAGACCGTGCGACTCTCTAGAGACGAACATAGGTTCAAACCCGGGCAGGCACCAATGAGTTTTTCTATTAAAACTCATGTGTCTAATTCATAATTGCAATTTATCACACGCTTTTCGGTGAAGGAAAACATCGTGAGGAAACCTGCATATCTCTAGAGAATTCTGGAGATATGTGTAACCTACCAATCCGCATTGGAGCAGCGTGGTAGGTCTTAGCTCCAACCCTTCTCTCCAGAAACGGAGAGAGGAGGCCTATTCCCAGCAGTGGGATATTAACAGGCCGCTACTTTACAAACCTTTGTTTTCAGATGAGAAAAACTACAGTGAAATTAAGAATTTTTTGCGCTTAGTTTCAAATACACCTTTCAAATCTCTGACGTTCGGCTGTTTCGAAGTTGATATGACTCTTCTGCCTACTGTCATTATGTTCGTTGTTACTTACACTGTAATAGCATTACAGTTTAATAAAGTACTTTAAACGTATCAGGTGATTAACAAACTCGTAATAAGGGTCATACTTTTCCTTCACATTTTTCAATCACTTGAGCAAGCAATCAAAAATATGATAGCGATCAAGAAAAATGTGTAGAAATAAGCTATACGTGAAAATTTATTAATTATTCGACTTTAAATACTAAGTAGCCCAAATAAAATTTAAAGCCTGCTTTCTTTATACGTCTAATCCATCACATTATTAAAATTTTCAGGTTCAGATTTTCTAGATATGAGTAAATTTAGGAATTTTAATCAAATAAATCGGTACAGGAGTTTTAAATATGTAATTATTAACAGAGTTTGATATTTTGATCGTTGCTATATAAAGTATTTTAAGTCATAGATGTAAATACTAACGTACCAACACGAATTGCAGTCTGCTGTTAGTTTTTCACATTATTGTTCATGAAAATCTTATATTAAATTTCTAAACTTTCTCTATTAATACTCTACCACTATAAAACGTATTTTATATTAAGACAATGTATTTACATGCCAGCAAAATATTGCCTTACAGTATATGCGTTGATCTGCATTATAATAAAAAAGATAAACATTGAATTCTAAGAATGATGTATTCTATTGTGTGTGTAGTAAAAAAAGATAAACATTGAATTCTAAGAATGATGTATTCTAATTCGTGTGTAGTAAAAAAGATAAACATTGAATTCTAAGAATGATGTATTCTATTGTGTGTGTAGTAAAAAAGATAAACATTGAATTCTAAGAATGATGTATTCTATTGTATGTGTAGTAAAAAAGATAAACATTGAATTCTAAGAATGATGTATTCTATTGTGTGTGTAGTAATAAAGTTATGATCTAAAATGTTCGTTTTATTTTGTGCTTATTTATTAAACTTTGATATATTTAACTTTGATAAAAAAATTGGTATTCAAGAAAATATGATAATAATATGAAAAATATAATTAACCTACATGTTTTGAATTTAGAAGCTATGAATGTATATATAGTTGTAACAAATAAACAAAAAACAAACAAATACACTTTATTGCACAGAAAAACGTAAATGAAAAATCTCATAAAAGCGGAAAAAGAAAAATTGACTAAATATTTTCTTATGAGATATCTGCAATGTGGAATGTTGACTCAACCATAATTGTTCCTATTGTTGTTTCGGTTAACGGTCTGATTGCGAAGAGCCTCGACCAACATCTTCAGAGGCTTTCACTTAATAGTTGGATCAAAAGTCAGATGCAGAAGGCAGTATTGCTTGAAACGGCACGTATTGTGAGGAAATTCCTCATTCTGGAGCCCTAACCAGCGGAAGCTCAGGATATTGCCCCGCTTCCGGCGGACGAGAATTTTTTATAAGCAATATAACAGAACTAACTACTTTGCTATAATCCGCACGGGTTAAGCGAATGCATGCAAAGCTAATGTATGAAGCAGGCAAAATCTACGCACCTTATACATGCAGGACAAGCCACCACATGCACCCCAAGGCGCCTCCACCAGCAAAAACGCACACGAAATTGCAATTTATCACACGCTTTTCGGTGAAGGAAAACATCGCGATGAAACGTTCATATCTCTAGAGAATCTCTGGCGATATGTGTAACCAACCAATCCGCATTGGAGCAGCGTGGTAGGTCTTAGCTCCAACCCATCTCTCCAGAAATGGAAACAGGAGGCCTATTCCCAGCAGTGGGATTGTAACAGGCTGCTACTTTAGTTGAGATTTTGTTTCGAGGTTATCATGATTTAACACGATTAAGATTGTAGTGCCATTATTCTACTGGAGTTTGCTCGTTAAGAAACAATATTATGTAAAGCCACCGGGCATGATATTATTTTTTTATTTCAAAAGTAATAATAAAATTATTTTGCTATAATCCGCGATAAAGTAAACAGTAAAATATATAAAAAGCTAAATGTAGAGAGGACTATCGGTTTTCATATCTGATACATGCAGAATTTGTAAAAACTCATACACTACCCGCCATAAGTGCATGACTATTCACAAATTTTGCATGTATCATGTATGAGAACAGATAGTAGACTACATTTAGCAGTACATACATATATTATCTTTTATCGCGGGATATAGCAAAATAATATTTTCATTAGTTTTTTTTTATGAGCCTCCGCAGAGTAACGTCTGATTCTATAAATTATTCACGATAATCTTATGTCTCCATTATGAGAATGAAAATTATTCGATTAATAAATGGTTTGTGTGATTTACTACAACGAGCCGGCGCTGCAAATATAACAATTATACGAGAGCCTTTGATTAGTGTAGACGTCCAATATGACAAATTTAATTCTTAGATCTATAATACGTTATGAGTATATAATTGGCGTGTACCGTAATTATTCTTTGTTTTCGACAAAACGTCGTATTTTGTTATGGTTAAGAATATTGACAGAATTTATATTATACATTGTACTTTTACCTTATCGATACATCGAATTTAGAAACGAAAATGATATTTTAGCTCTATTTTATTTCATAAACCATATATGTTACACGTGTGTGATGCTCATATTGTCTTTACTAAGTGTAAATAAATTTAAACTTCTATTGGATTGTATTGAAGCAAATGAAACACATATGTCTAACGATGTGATATATAAAAAAAAATTGCTTCAAAAATGGAATAAGTTGCGGTTTCTTATTATTGTTCTAAGTATATCGACAACGCTAGTTCAATTTCTACGACATGTTTACAATTATGGTACATTCAATATTTTTCGTTTTATCATTACTTTTACCGTGAGTCTTTGTTATTTACGTTATACTGCCGAATTGGCATTGGTGCATAGTATATATTTTATTTTATCCCAACAAGTTAAATATATAAAACGTAAAATTTGTGAAGAAACTGAAATGATTATAAGAAGACAGGAAGATATTGGTACTGAAATTATTCGTGATGAAATGCAGGAAGTAATCAACCTGAAGAAGTGGAAAGTTCTCTATCTAAAAGTTAACAAGTGCTCCCACTATATTCTTCCTGTATTTAATATTCAGGTTAGTTATTTTTTTAGAACACGGGTAAACGCAGCAAAAAAGTGAATGAAAGCCAACAAGTATGAATATTAGCTAATTAAATTTATTTCTACTGATTGTGTGTACTGGTTGGCTAGTATTATAATAACATTGTATAACATTTTTTATAAAAAATGATATACAAGGTAATGTTGTACATGTTGTACAAGGAGATCATTTGACGATTCCCAGAGGTCATGACTTCTAACCCCGTGTGGAAACAATGAGATTTTCTGTTAAAACTTATGTGCCTTAAGCTGTTCGGTCAAGTAAAACATCGTGAGGGAACCTGTATATCTCTGGTCAATGTTACCCTCAAATCTGTGTTGGAGCAGCGTGGTGGGACTAACGTGGCTCAGCATTACTCTTTAAAAAACAGAGACAGGAGTTCCATAGCCAGCAGTTATATAGTAACTGGCCGTAACTTTCAATTTATTAACTTCATGAAAATATGTTTTTATTTCAGATCACATTTTTTGTTACATCGATAATATCCTACTTACTAGTAACTTTATATGGAGTTATTTTTATAAATTATGTTGTAAGTATAACAGTTTTGATTACTAGTTTATCTTATTTACATGCTAAGTTTTCGTTATCAACGAACACAGAAAATCAACTTACGAAAAATTCGAATTTATTTATGTAATGACTTTTGCAATATTAGCTTCTGGTACTCGTACTGTTTAATTTGTCAAGTAAAAAAAGTAATTTAAGAAGCTCATAAGCTGTAAATCTGTAATGCTCTATCAGAGCTTATTACTTTACTTTGAAGGAAAGCATCGTGTCGAAACCTGCATATCTGTAGAGAATTCTGGAGATATGTGTAATCTATCAATCCGCATTGGAGCAGCGTGGTAGGTCTTAGCTCCAACCTTTCTTTCCAGAAACGGAGAGAGGAGGCCTATTCCCAGCAGTGGGATTGTAACAGGTCGCTACTTTTACTTTCAATTCTATCATAGATTTAGTTTTTAATATCATTATTGGATGGATTGGATGAATATATTTAATATTATGATTTGGATCCAATGACGGAAATTAATTTAACGTGGATGCCATAAGCGTTCCTTATCTTATATACGAGTTTTTCAAGTTAAATTATGTAATCTATAAAATCGTTATGAATATTTTATTCCTTTCTATACACATTTGTTGTTCTTTAATATTAGTGTTGCTAGCATCTTAAAAAGTGTGGTATCCGGCTGCATAGAATAGACGACCCTGATTCCTTACCGAGGTGTCGTAAAAGGCGACTAAGGTAAGTTGACGTCAGGCAGGCGGCTAGTCGTAAAATACGTAGCCAAATCATGTGACAACATGTTTGTAACATGTTGTGCCGACCCCACTTAAAGTGGGATAAGGTCAGGAGAATGTGAATTACTTTGTTTTGCTATAATTTCATAGGATTTTACGAATGTGAAAGGAACAATCTTCTATGTTACAAAGATTGTACTGTCCTTATGGGCCATTTATGCTTTATCCAAAAGTACTCAAATAGTTCGGAACACTGAAAGTGATTTGCGTCGTCAACTTGCAAAACTACTTGTTCGATCGACAACAAGTAAGCTTTTTTTTTGTTGTTATCCAAAACTCAAGCTTAAGTTAACTATTTTTTGGCATACTGCATTGTATAAAGCGATACTCAAACTGCCATTTCGATATCCTAATTTAGTTTTTTATTTAAATTAAAAAAGGGTATAGGGATAATTACACACACCGCTTAAATTAAGTAACTTAATACATGTATAGGTGACAGACAACAGCTAAATATTTGCATATACATATTTTAATTAAATACTTAAATACATATATACACTCGAGACTAGAAGAATTAACAAATTTTGCTAGAAAATTCACATTTTCTAGCAAAAAGCAATTTATTTAATATAAAATCTATATAAAATTCAAAAATTTTGCAAATTCAAATCAGTTAATTTGCTGAAAACACGGTAACAAAAGGTGTTGTAACAAGACAGTTAGTAGCAACATGTTTAGTCATATATCTGACATGCAACATGTTAAGTCATATGTCTGACAAAGGAACTTCATTGGTTAAAGAAACAGGGAAATTGTTACGAGTAATAGTGTCTACTGCCATTTGATTCTATCGTTTTGTCTTTGCTTAACTCCACGCAGTTTTTGTTTGTTCTTTTCTGTTTAAATCCATGCAGAACGGTAATATGCTCTAATATACACAAACGATAAATATAATAGTACCATAAATCATAAAAAGTAATTATTAAAAAAATTATGTTTATTTATTACTAGTCAAAGCTATTTTTAAGCTTAACGAGTCAAGTTAAAAAAGCTTTTAATAACTGTTCATGTTCTTACTGTTACCGTTAAGGAGTTGCCGGAACTGGAACAGTATATAAAATTTCATCTCAATCGCGTACCGGGAAGGGGGTCAAATTTAACTTGCAAAATTCCAACTTCACATACATACACGGCAAGTTAAATAAAAACTTTGAAAAACAATAATATTTAAAGTATTTACTTTGTAGAGTTATTTATACTAGAGTAGGGAAATAAAGGGAAAGCCAACGAGACTATCTATCTAGAGTATCTATTTGTCTTTGATTAGACAAAGATAAGTATACGAGTTATATCTTCCCTCTCATCATTTAGTGTGACACTCTTTTACATGGATGGCTATGACTCCCACTTTATGATATAAATACATATTTGGAATAGCACCAATCAAAAAATCAATTTTATTACAGATGAAAAAAACTACAACGAAATCAAAAAATTATTGAGATTGGTGTCTAACACACCTTTCAAAGCTCTGACGTATGGATATTCAGAAATTAATATGAGTTTTCTGCCTACTGTTTTTTTCTTCGTTATTTCTCACACTGTAATAGTACTACAATTCAGTAAAGTACTTTAAAATAAGCGATTAATACTATTGTAGTTTAAGAATCGTTTTATAGGCTGACATTTCTAAATAACAGAGATACATGCATTTAAGTGCATGAGATAATATGTCATTTTCGACAGTGTGGAAATATCAAAGACATGTAAAAGTAAGTTAAATTTACGTAAAACAATCTATGTACCTGATTTAAAAAGAGAAATGACAGCAATTACCACCCTACTTTATCACACAATTTGATGTACTATATCTAATTAATTTATTAAAAATTTGCTTATTGATTGTTATATTGAGATTGTTGCCTAGAAAATAAAGTGTCCTTTAATAAATAAAGATTTTTGAATAAAGTTATGACGTGTGCTATCTTAGCTGAGTAGAAAAGACCAACCAGATTTCTCACCGAGATGCCGTAAAAGGCGACTAAGCTAAGACGACCCGCCGTGTGGTATCCAGCAGAGAAGAATAAACCACCCTCATTTGTTACCGAGGTGTCGTAAAAGGCGACTAAGGTAAGTTGACCCACCGTGTGGTATCCGGTTGAGCAGAATAAACCAACCTCTTTCTTTCTTACCGAAGAGTCGTAAAATACGACCAACGTAAGTTGACGTCGCCAGATCATGTGATAACATGTTTGTAATATGTTGTGCCGACCCTATTTAGAGTGGGATAAGGACAGGAGGATGATGATTTGAATAAAGTTACGAACTGCAATATGCTGTAAGCGACTGATTCACTTTCTGCACGATGTGATTTGTTTAAAGCAAGCATAATAATAATCAATTTTTACTCATTATAGATTTTGTCGCGTTTTTTCATCTAAGGTGTTTAAGTGTTTGGGAAATATTATTTTCTGTAGTTGCGAAATAGAAAAAGTTAAGTATAACGTATAATATTATGTACTATTAGGTATTATAAAACGATTAACTATTAAAACAAAGCCTGCTGCATAAATAACATTATACGCAGCCTGTTGCATATATGCAACTTATGCAGGCTTGCATATATTGTATACGATATTTAATAGTATAATCAATGTTTCTTGATTAATTAATGCATTGTGTTAACGAAATTTGGTGTCTTAGGCAATAAAATCACGGTGTTTAATAATATTGTTTCATTTCATTTTCATTATAATGTATTTGCCTTATCTTTCAGTCGTGTGGTCACTGTTGAGTATCGTGATGGTCCCGATACCCTTTATTATGAACTAGCTTTTACCCGCGACTTCGTCCGCGTGGACCGTAGTTCTGTAATACTCAATAGCTTCTATCCGTATCCAACCTTGCAAATATATCACAAAAATCAAATCGATCCGGGGGGTTAAATAGCAGTTCCTATGACAATTATTACGCTACTCGAATACTACTACTATCTCCTACTCCATTTTAAATTTAATTTCCCTGATGCCATTACTGTTATTTATCAAAGATATTTGCACTGGAAAGATTCGAACAAAACCATAAGAAATTTGTAAAACCTCTTAGTGGGCAGCAGTTCTTTCAGTTTATCTGTCAATGTGAGACTCCATTCGGCCTACTGATTAAATTATAAACATGATATAAAAATTTGCACAAAAATTCTAAACATTCGTTTAATATCTTTTTAGTATAATCTTTACTTTTTATATAAAATACTTCTCTTAAACCAACATCGATGAAATTTGGCACAATTAATGCTTATACATCAGGGTAACTTATAGGCTATATAAGTTCTACAAATCCTGTTAATTTAACAGGAATAGCATAACATAAGGAAGCTGAGCTATTTAAATGTAAAATTGATGTAAGTTATAATTAACAGTAAATGCGAAAATCCGCCCGTCTGTTACGTTTTCACGCCGAATCAGCTGAGCCAATAAAAATAAAATTTGGTACAATAAATGCTTATACACCGGGTAAAGCTATAGAAATCCTGTTAATGCAACAGGAATAGGATGACATTACCATTACTTTACTTTCATAAATAATACTGTCGTGAATCATTTTTGGAATTGCACTCCCTATGTGAGTAAAATTAAGTTACTTGAATCTTTGTACTTTTTGTCCAATCTTTAAGCTTGAATCTTGTCTTTGTAGACAGACCCTTTTAAATAAAAAACACGTGTGCTAATTTAGTGTAAGCAAAAATTGCCTTCAAAAGCGAATGGTGAATGCGATTCGCACTTAACTACCCCTCATATTGCACGAACGTTTCCGAAGCCCTGCATATCGGTGTGATGATCACGGACTGCTATGAGTCTTGTTTTACGCTGTTATACCGCTTTTGAAGCTTTAAACTTTCAATGACAACGTTGATATGCATTTAATTGCTCGTTATATTAAATGAATGTCTCCGAGGTTCGCAGTTGAGTGTGTTGATCACAATCTGATGTAGTCTTCGGATGCAGGTTGAGCTGATCTTTTGGAAGATTAAGACTCCAAATAATGACAGCGATCTGCAATGAAACGCTATTCATATTGAGAGAATATTTTCTAAATTTGCATTTCTGTATGATACTCACAATCGACTGTAACATTTCGGGAGGACAAAGAAATTTATCGTGTTTTCCAAAGCATACTTTATTTATTTTAATAAATAGAACCTATTACTTACATTTGTTATACATTGTAAGAGATAATTTAAAATTATCCTGCACACAAAAACCAAGATTTATAAAAACTCTTCTTAAAATAACTCTTTCGACGTAAGCTAAACAACGTGATAAAGAACCTCCTTTTAATTACAGATTTGACTCGCCTGTGTGTATCAAACGCAGTGAATAAAAAAAAATGATAGAATGATAATAGATGGCGTTTCAAATGTCATCCTATTCCTGTTGAATTAACAGGATTTCTATAGCCTATACCCCGATGTGTAAGCATTAATTGTGCACAAATTTTATCGATTTTGCCGTTTTTAAGCTTTAAACTTTGAACGACAACGATGACACACAGTTAATTACTCTTTATATTGAGTGAATATCTCCGAAGTTGGCATTAAGTGTGTTGATCACAATCTGCTGTATTCTTCGGATGCATGCTGAGTTAAACTTTTTGAAGATCTAGACTCCAAATAATGACAGCACATTGAAATGCTATTCATATTAAGATAATTTTTTCGAGGTTTGTATTTCTGTATGATACTCACAATCGGCTGTAACATTTCGGGATGACAGAGAGAACGTATTTTCGAAAGCATAGTTTATTTAATTTAGGAAATAGCGCGTATTACTTACATTTATTATTTTTTGTAATAGCTAAGTTAATTTTATTCAGTAAACAATAAACAATATTTTGATTTCTAAATTTTATTTTAAAAACTTTCCTAAAATAACTCTTTCGACGTAAGCCAAACATCACTAACCTCTGAAATACAACCTATTTTATTTTCCGATTTGTCTTTGCCTTAAAGGACTCTATTCCAGGCCGTTAATATTTATAAACTAAATTAATTAAATTTAAACCTAATTTGATAAATTGTGAATAAAAAAACTTATTATTATATTGATGATAGATAGCGTTTTTAATGTCATCCTATTCATGTTGAATTAACACAATTTCTATAGCCTATACATATAGGGGTAACATTACCCCAGTATATAAGGAATAATTGTGGCAAATTTCATCGATATTGGTTCAGCGGATTGGCCGATTAAAAACGTAACATACAGACAGACAGACAGACTTTCGAATATTAGTAAGGATTTATTTAATTGATACTTAAAATTCATCATGTACTGTTTCGTGAAACATGGACAAAATGAAGAAATAAATATCTACATATCCCTGGACAATTTCTGGAATATGTCGAACCTATCAATACGCCTGGTATAGGCATAAAGGCTTCAGTCACCGTTTTAAAGGAGACAGCTCCGAGGCTTTGCGCAGAATAGGAGATAGTATCAGGCCATTTCTTTCCCTACAGAAATAATAACACATTTTAAAAAATCATTAAAATTTAAAGCTCCATACAAATGATCCCCTTACATTTATTTTGATTTAAGCGTCTAGTATTCCATTCTATATTACACCACCTTGAAGCAGAAATTGCTTAAAAAATATCTTATATTTTGTTCTTATACTATACGTTCTAAAACCTATATTGTTACGTTTCATCCAGAATTTCAAGTAAATGCCTTCAAGAAATAAAAAATTTCATACAAATATTCACCGTCCATTAACAATGATTACTAACGATGAATATAAAATGTGATATTCTTTTAAAAAAAAAACGGCTCTAGACCGGCTTTGTTCTCATAAAAAACGACGGAAAATACCATTATAATTGTAAACGACCTTCCAACTTAAAGTTGTCATTTTTTTTATTTGCTGACCAATGGAACTAAAAAAATTAGGCTTCTACTACATATTAGTTTAAACAGTGTCCAAATCGTTTCAGCGGTTTCTGAGATTAGCAGAAACAAACGCACAATGCCAAAAAATAAAAATAAAAATGTGAAATTCTTCAATAACGTCAGCTTCAGTCCGGCCTAATTGTCATAAAAAGATTTGTGCTTCTCTTAGCCATGGTAATATACGTAATCTAGCAGTTAAGATTGCTTCAGGAACGGCGAAAGACGGAAAAAATGCAAGTACCTGTATAAATAGTATAAAGTAAAGTAGTAAAGTAATAGCCCAATACAATCCCACTGCTGGGCATAAGGCCTGCTCTCTCCGTTTCTGAGGAGACGTGTTGGAGCTAAGACCTACCACGCTTCTCCAATGCGGATTTGTAAGTTACACATGGGGATATCCCCACAATTCTTTAGAGATATGCAGGTTTCCTCACGATGTGTTCCTTCACCGAAAAGTGTGTGATGAATTTTAATTATCAATTAGGCACTTTGAACCCGGGAACTGGCGAACACCTCGAAAGAGTCGGACGGTCTCACCGCTAGGCTATCACAGCTTATATATCATAGTATACGATCTTTCAGCTTAAAATTAACATATCTTTTTTATTTGCTGACCGATTAAAATAAAACATACCCTGTATGTTAAGTGAGACTTCCTACTACACATTAGTTAAAACCGCATCCAAATCGTATCAGCGGTTTCTGATATAAGCGCAAACAAACGCACAATGCCCTAAAAAATTGGAATTAAAATGTAAAATTCTTCAAAACAATCAGCTTCAGACCAGCCTAGTTCTCATAAAAAGATGTGTGATTCTCCTAGCCATGGTAACATATGAAATTCAGTAAGAAAGATTGCTCCAGGAACAGAGAAAAACGTTAAAAATGCAAGTACCAGTATTAAAGTATACGACCTTTCACCTTAAAATTGACATATCTTTTTTATTTGCTGACCGATTGAAATAAAACATACCCTATATGTTAAGTGAGACTTCTGACTATATATTAGTGAAAACCGCGTCCGAATCGGATCAGCGGTTTCTGAGATTAGCGGGAACAAACGCACAGACATACAGACAAACCGACAAACAGACAAACAGACAAACAGATAAACCGACAAAAATTTTAAAAACTATTGTTTCATGTTTAGGAACGTATTTTGAGACGACTACACTAATTTTTTTTAAATATTATATGTACAGATTTGACATCTCAACGATTTTATTATATGTATTGATTAGCTGGCGCCACGTTTCCCAGTTATCAGCACTGTGTATAGTCACGCTCAGTCTGATGTCGAGTAGGCCTACCATGAACTTTTAGAAAACGATTCAATTCAAAGTCAGTACCTAAACCCAATCGATTTCTTTTCGTACCATGAAGTATGCTTGAAAAGGACAACGTTATATGAACTATAGATAACTCTGTCTCTTTTACTCAAATGTTTTTAGGACGCATTCCGAATGCTCATTCGGCAACGACTTAAAGTGTGCGTCTTTAAGACGTCATGGTATGAAAAAGAGAAACAATTTAGTTTACGTCTTCAATTGAGTCGCAATAAGAGTTCATGGTAGGCCTGCAGACACCTGATCCGTCCATCTTTTCGGGTTCCGACTCTTGGATCTTGGATGACCATGAGTTTCTAAAGGTTATCGCTGAGTTTTCTAGCAGGTCCTGATTTTTATAGACTTGTATATCTGTAACCATTTTGCGAGACACGTAGAGTTTAAAACATCTTAAATATTAAAATTTATAACGCACATTGTATTATTCATTAATATATTTATAATAAAAAGGTAATCGAGATAAATAATTTACATAATGAATCGTAAAAAAAGGTCGGAACTTTACGTGACGTCATTAGCCACTGACCATATTTTTGTAATGTGATGAATTTTTGTAATGTGGCTACTATCGCACCCCAACTGTTGAGTTGTTTTGAGGTTATCAAGATTTACACGATTAAGATGCGACTGCCATTATTCTATTTGAATTAGCTCGTTAAGAATTAATTTTCATATAAAGCCACCGGGCATGGGCAGTCTAATGCAATATTTTTTTTATTTCAAAAGTAATAATAATATTATTTTGCTATAATCTGCGGCGCAGTAAAATGTATAAAAAAGCTAAATGTAGAGAGGACTATCGGTTTTAATATCTGATACATGCAGAATTTGTAAAAACTCATGCACTACCCGTCATGAAAATGACTTCTCACAAATTCTGCATGTATCATGTATGAGAACGGATAGTACACTCTACATTTAGCATTACATATATTAATCTTTTATCGTGGGTAATAGCAAAATTATAGTTTTTTTTTATTATAGGCCTCCGCAAAGTAACGTCTAATTCTATAAATTATTTATAATATACTTGCATAGCTTATGTCTCCAATATGAGATTGAAAATTATTCGATTATTAAATGGTTTGTATGATTTATTACAACGAGCCGGCGCTGCAAATATTGTGAACAATAATACGAGAGCCTTTGATTAGTGTAGACGTCCAATATGACAAATTTAATTCTTAGATCTATAATACGTTATGAGTATATAATTGGCGTGTGCCGTAATTATTCTTTGCTTTCGACAAAACGTCGTATTTTGGTATGGTTAAGAATATTGTCAGAATTTGTATTGTATATTATAATTACACCTTATCGACTCATCGAATTAAGAGACAAAAATGATATTTTAGGTTTATTTTATTTCATAAACCATATAGTTTACACGTGTGTGATGCTCATATTGTCGTTACTAACTGTAAATAAATTTAAACTTCTATCGGATTGTATTGAAGAAATTGAAAAGCATATGTCTAACGATGCGATATATAAAAAAAATATGCTTCAAAAATGGAATAAGTTGCGGTTTTTTATTATTATTCTGAGTTTATCGATAACGATAGTGCAAGTACTACGACATGTTTACAATTACGGTACATTCGACTTTTTTCAAGTTATCATTACTTTAATCGTGAGTTTTTGTTATTTACGTTATACTGTCGATATGACATTGCTGCATAGTTTGTATTTTATTTTATCCCAACAAGTTAAATATATAAAACGTAAAATTTGTGAAGAAACTGAAATGATTATAAGTAGACAGGAAGACGTTGGTACTGAAATCATTCGTGATGAAATGCAGGAAGTGATCAACTTGAAGAAGTGGAAAGTTCTCTATCTAAAAGTTAACAAGTGCTCCCACTATATTCTTCCTGTATTTAATTTTCAGGTTAGTTATTTTTTTGTAACACAGGTAAAGGCAGCAAAAAAGTAAATAAATGCCAAAAAGTATAAGGTCCTTACATATGAAATTGGCGTTTTCTATGGGAGGAACATAAAGTAGTTTTTTTTTAATGAAATATATTTAATTAATCAAAAACCATTCGGGCGGGAATCAATAAAATCTTTGAAGGCGGTTTGGACTGCCCCATCGGAGTTGAATTTTTTTCCTTGCAAGTAGTTATCCAAAATGCAACTTTTTTTAGTCAATTTTTGCTTAGGGCAGGATTTAGCTGGTTCGCCAGGGTTCAGCCATTGCGATGAGCGCTTCCGATTATCGTAGAGGATCCACTTTTCATCACAGGTAATGATTCGATTTAAAATTCCTTCATTATTGTGCCGGTTGAGTAACGTAACGCAGCAGTCGACGCGCGTTTGTCGGTTTGCTTCACTCAATTCATGAGGTACCCACCTTTCAAGCTTTTTTACCTTCCCAATTTGCTTCAAGTGGATTAGAATAGTTTTATCACTAACACCGGAGCCTGCAGCTAACTCGAACGTGGTTTGCGATGGATCCACTTCCACAATAGCCTTCAATTCTTCATTATTAACTTTGGTCTCCGGCCGTCCACGAGGCTTGTTCTGCAGGTCGAAATTTCCAGAACGAAAACGTTGGAACCAAAAACGCACTGTGTTTTCTTTTGCGACACCGTCACCATACAAATCATTAATCCTTCGAGCCGTTTCTGCAGCACTGGTGCCACGGTGGAACTCATACTCGTAAATAACGCGATATTTCATGTTTTCCATTTTGTAAACAGAGTGACACAAAGAAAAAAACAAAAGAAGAAAAAACAAATGAATTAGGGGGTTTGAAACACAAATGCATGAGTAAATAGCTGTATGAATTTGAATTTGGAATTCCTAACCATAAAGGTAATATTTGAGATCAAAGTGGCCAGTACGACAAAACGCCAATTTCATATGTAAGGACCTAATATCATTATTTATCATTTTTACTGATTGTATGTACATCTGGTTGGCTAGTATTATAAAAATGTTTTTTTTTAAGAAATAGCCAAACTAGGAGATCATTTGACGATTCCCAGAGGTCATGACTTCTAACCCCGTGTGGAAACAATGAGATTTTCTGTTAAAACTTATGAGATTTATAGAATTAGGCGTTACTTTGCAGAGATTCATTAAAAAAATAGTAATAATAAAATTATAATGCTATAATCCGCGATAAAACACGAGTTTATCGCGGATTATATATATATAATATATAATAATAATCTTATTATTACTTTTGAAAACTTATGTGCCTTAAGCTATTCGGTGAAGTGAAATACCATGAGGGAACCTGCATATCTCTGGTCTATGTAACCCTCAAATCTGTGTTGGAGCAGCGTGGTGGGACTAACGTGGCTCAGCATTACTCTTTAAAAAACAGAGACAGGAGTTCCATAGCCAGCAGTTAGATAGTAACTGGCCGTAACTTTCAATTTATTAACTTCATGAAAATATGTTTTTATTTCAGATCACATTTTTTGTTACATCGATAATATCCTACTTACTAGTAACTTTATATGGAGTTATTTTTATAAATTATGTTGTAAGTATAACAGTTTTGATTACCAGTTTATCTTATTTACATGCTAAGTTTTCATTATCAACGACCACACAAAATTAACTTATGAAAAATTCGAGTTTATTGACTTATTGACTTTTGCAATATCAGCTTCTGGTACTCGTACTGTTTAATTCGTAAAGTAAAAAAAGTAATATAAGAAGCTCATAAGCTGTAAAGCTGTAAAGCTCTATCAGAGCTTATTGCTTTAGTTTGAAGGAAAGCATCGTTAGGAAACCTGCATATATCTAGAGAATTGTGGAGATATGTGTTACCTACCAATCCGCATTGGAGCAGAGTGATTGGTCTTAGCTCCAACCCTTCTCTCCAGAAACGGAGAGAGGAGGCCTATTCCCAGCTGTGGGATTGTAACAATTCCTATTATTCCTTTCTATACACATTTTGTTGTTCTTTAATATTAGTGTTGCTAGCATTAAAATAGAGATAATCACTCTGTTTTGCTATAATTTCACAGAATTTTAGAAATGTGACAGGAACAATCTTCTATGTTGCAAAGATTGCTTTGTCCTTGTGGGCCATTTATGCTTTATCCAGAACTACTCAAATAGTTCGCAACACTGAGAGTGATTTGCGTCGTCAACTTGCACAACTACTTATTCGATCAACAACAAGTAAGCTTTTTTTTTGTTTTGATCCAAAACTCAAGCTTAAGTTAACAATTTTTTGGCATACTGTATTGTATAAAGCGATACTTAAACTGCCATTTCGATATCCTAATTTAGAGTTAAAATTTTTTAAATTAATAAATATGGGATAATTACAAACACTACCTAAAGTAAGCAACTTAATACATGTATTATAGGTGAGAGACAACAGGTAAATATTTGCATATACATATTTTAAATAAATACTTAAATACATATATACACCCAGACTAGAAGAATTAACAAATTACTTTTTTAGAAAATATTGGCCCTCGGCGGGAATCGAACCCGCGATCAAAGAAGCTGAAGACAGGGTATATGCCAGTTGCGCTTACAGACCAGTCATATTGTTATACTTATTTAATTACCTTTTTAAATAGTTGCTGAATTCTGCTATATATATATTTTCTATTTACTGTGTCGCGGATTATAGCAAAATAATTTTATTATTACTTTTGTAAAAACCTTTTAATACCATTTCATGTTCTTACTGTTACCGTTGAGGAGTTCCCCCTGAAGCAAGTTCTTGCTTATCATAAACATGCATTGTCATCGGAACAGGACCAGTATGTAAAATTTTATATCGCATATCGGGAAGTGGGTCAACTTGCAAAATTCCAACTTCACATACATACACGGCAAGTTAAATAAAAACTTCGAAAAACAATAATATTTAAAGTATTTACTTTCTAGAGTTATTTATACTAGAGTAGGGAAATAAAGGGAAAGCCAACGAGACTATCTATCTAGAGTATCTATCTGTCTTTGATTAGACAAAGATAAGTATACGAGTTATATCTTCCCTCTCATGATTTATTGTGACACTCTATTACGTGCCTGCTTATGACTCCCACTGTATGATATACTTAAATACCTTTTTGGAATAAGACAAATAAAAAAAACTTTTATTACAGATGAAAAAAACTACAACGAACTCAAAAAATTATTGAGATTGGTGTCTAACACGCCTTTCAAAGCTCTGACGTATGGATATTCAGAAATTAATATGAGTTTTCTACCTACTGTTTTTTTCTTCGTTATCTCTTATACTGTAATAGCACTACAATTCAGTAAAGTACTTTAAGATAAGCGGTTAATACTATTGTAGTTTAAGAATCGTTTTATAGCCTGACATTTCAAAATAACAGAGTTACGTGCACTTAAGTGTATGAGATAATATGTTATATTCGAAAGTGTGGGAAATCAAAGACATGTAAAAGTAAGTTAAACTTATGTAAAACAATCTATGTATCTGATTTAAAAAAGAGAAATGACAGCAATTACCACCCCACTTTATCACACAATTTAATGTATATCTAATTAATTAATTAATAATTTGCTTGTTGATGGTTAGATTGAGAGTTGCCTAGAAAATAAGGTTTCCTTTAATAAATAAAGATTTTGAATAAAACTGTGACGTGTGGTATCCGGCTGAGCAGAATAGACCAACCGCATTTCTCACCGAGATGCCGTAAAAGGCGACTAAGCTAAGACGACCCGCCGTGTGGTATCCAACAGAGTAGAATAAACCACCCTCATTTGTTACCGAGGTATCGTAAAAGGCGACTAAGGTAAGTTGACCCATGGTGTGGTATCCGGTTGAGCAGAATAGACCACCCTCTTTCTTACCGAAGGGTCGTTAAATACATCCAACATATGTTGACGTCAGGCAGGCGGCCGCTCGTAAAATACGTAGCCAGATCATGTGATAACATGTTTGTAACATGTTGTGCTGACCCTACTTAGAGTGGGATAAGAGCAGGAGGATGATGATTTGAATAAAGTTAAGAACTGCAATATGCTGTAAGCGACTGATTCACTTTCTGCACGATGAGATTTGTTTAAAGCAACTATAATAATAAACAATTTTTACTCATAGATTTTGTCGCGTTTTTTCATCTAAGGTGTTTAAGTGTTTGGGAAATATTATTTTCTGTAGTTGCGAAATAGAAAAAGTTAAGTATAACGTATAATATTATGTACTATTAGGTATTATAAAACGATTAACTATTAAAACAAAGCCTGCTGCATAAATAACATTATACGCAGCCTGTTGCATATATTGCTACTTATGCAGGCTTGCATATATTGTATACGATATTAAATAGTATAATCAATGTTTCTTGATTAATTAATGAATTGTGTTAACGAAATTTGGTGTCTTAGGCAATAAAATCACGGTGTTTAATAATTTTGTTTCATTTCATTTTCATTATAATGTATTTGCCTTATCTTTCAGTCGTGTGGCCACTGTTGAGTATCGTGATGGTCCCGATACCCTTTATTATGAATTAGCTGGCGCCAAGTTTCCCAGTTATCAGCACTGTGTATAGTCACGCTCAGTCTGATGTCGAGTAGGCCTACCATGGACTTTTAGAAAACGATTCAATTCAAAGTCAGTACCTAAACCGATTTCTTTTCGTACCATGAAGTATGCTTGAAAAGGACAACGTTATATGAACTACAGATAACTCTATAGATGTCTCTTTTACTCAAATGTTTTTAGGACGCATTCCGAACGCTCATTCGGCAACGATTTAAAGTGTACGTCTTTAAGACGTCATGGTATGAAAAAGAGAAACAATTTAGTTTACGTCTTCAATTGAGTCGCAATAAGAGTTCATGGTAGGCCTGCAGACACCTGATCCGTCCATCTTTTCGGGTTCCGACTCTTGGATCTAGGATGACCATGAGTTTCTAAAGGTTATCGCTGAGTTTTCTAGCAGGTTCTGATTTTTATAGACTTGTATATCTGTAACCATTTTGAGAGACACGTAGAGTTTAAAACATCTTAAATATTAAAATTTATAACCCACATTGGATTATTCATTAATATATTTATAATAAAAAAGTCATCGAGATAAATAATTTACATAATGAATCGTAAAAAAAGGTCGGAACTTTAGGTCACGTCATTAGACACTGACCATACTTTTGTAATGTGATGAATGTTTTAAATGGTTGGTCCCTCGAGCCGGATTTTGGATTTAAGGATACGTAAGTGTTCAACCAAATGCCGATTGAAAATAAAATTCGAATTTACACGACACTGGCACTCTAATCACAAATTTGCTATTTTCGAGTTTATTTATTATTTTTAATATTTACATTTGATAATTAAGTTATTTAATTTTTTTTTGTTTTGCTCTCTGTCTTGTTTTTTATTTACTTCCATATATTTTTTTTGTAGGGAGACTTGTAAATGTGACATACGATATTTTTATCACTGTTTTAATGTCCTCGAGGACAAAGCTAGTTACATACACATTTAGAACGGTTCGTTTCCTTTTTAAAAAAAATTATATCTTTTTTTCCTTTCGCTTCGAAAATGTCGGCTAAACGATAAAAAAGACGTAAATAGAAGAGGTGGAGCTGAGCTCGATAAAATGAAAATGAGGGGGCGAGGGGCTCGTTAGTACACGAGCATCTCACTGCGCCCTCTGCCGATTGTCACAATCTCAATATTTACATTTATACCCAAAGCAAAAAGCACTCTAATCATACACAACTAAGGTTGATATTGTAAAAGTTTTATTCATTGAAAATACTTATGAAACAAAGAACGCATAAAAATCTGCAATACAAAGGATTTTCAGAACTGTAACAGACATAATGTCTAATTAGATGATTCGTTCCCGCTTTGAGGATCGAAGGAAAACTTTTTGAATTTTAATTGGTATGAGGACTTTGCTCTACTGTTTTTATTCCAATTTTATGAATACTTTCATAAGTTATTTTAATTTTATTAACGATATTCTGTGGTTTTTCTTTCTCATTTCACTGATGGAGAGCTGTGGTCTTGAATTACGAAGAACAACGTTATTTTATGTTGCATTATAATAGACTTTATTGAAGCACGTGAATGATAAAAAAAATAGATTCTAATTAATTGTCTAGCCTTCGGTATCAATTACATACGGAAAGTCATAAGTAAAATAATATATTGCCTCATTTATTTACAACACATTCGTTGTGTTCTTAAGCATTAATGTGTTGATGACATAGGACAATAGGACATAGATTTTTTGTCAAAAATTCCACGGCACACAACTTTGTGCTATACCGTGGAAACCATCTTGGAGGTCGCAGGTTCTAACTCCGAGTAGGGACCTTTGCACCCATACTAAGATTATAAATGCCAAATTGATGAAATTTGGCATAAGTAACGCTTATACACTAGGGTGTCATTAAAAAAAAAAAACTTTTCCCTTTCGGAAATAGAGAAAAAAACACATATTGCATTTTTGAAGACCAGCTAAGCCTCTCTTGTGTAAACTTAGACAAAAACACATAGATAACAATTACAGAGCATTTGTTCTTTAAGATGAGCAATTAAATTGAACAATAACAATTATTTCAATGAATATTTGATATATGCAGATACAACTAAGACTCTGACTAGTAACTGCTGTAACGGCAAGGCTAAAATTGATTGCGGAATTTTATTATAGAATCTTATAGCCAAACCCATAAACGATTTACGTACTTTTGCTAGGCGCAAAGCAGGAACCGCAAGGTTATATATATCTGTTCCTACTTTGTCTATTATATACATCACCTATCGTTTTATAATTCTTTATATTTTTATGTTCAAGAATTAAATTGAATAAAATATACTGTGAAGCAAATTTAAGACTACCTTTTCTTATTTATTATTTCCTTAAATTTTTCACGGATGTAAATATATAACAACATACTGAAGTTCTATACAAAGAAGTGTTTCAGAAGCCTACTTTGAAATGAAAATGAGCAAGTGTATAATATTCCAATGATTTATCAAAAAAGACCAACATTTGACACAATGTATCGAGCACGTTAACCCGTCACTACAAATTAGGTTATGGTACAGCGAGTCCTTTTACACCATCCGATACTTTAAAGGGACTGCACTTTGTCTTTAGCCTCAGACTCAGTTTAGTTTGGTTTCGAGCTCCTCTCGAATCAGAACTCAAAATTTAAACTTCTTGCTTCGATCGTCACCAAAACTTTACAGAAACATCCGCTTTGTACTGATTAAGAATATCTGAAAATTTCATTAAAATCGGTCAAGTCGTTTCGGAGTCTATAAAGATATATATAAGAATATAAGAAAAATCTTTATATGATTCATGTTTATATAATTCAAATGTTATAAAAAACATGTTTAGATGATTTTTTTACTTTTTAGAATGTATAAAGCGTATAATTAATATGAATATTGATATTTTTAGTAAAATACAGAAAAGTATTTTTGAAAAGGACCGCGAAGGATTCGAGTTATTGAGAAAAATGTTACTTCGTGTATTTCGTTTTGTCTTCATTTATTCTTCACGTCTAAGTAGACATGAACAATAAATGAATGATAAGAGAGAGCGTCGTTCTATATAAAACAGCGCAGTGAACGAGTTATGCAAATCGAATCATTCGTTTCCCAACGTCCAGTTAATACAGTTCTTTCTGTAGTACGTGGCTACGGAAAATTGTGCTGTTTTGCATTTTGATGAAATATTTCGCAAGTTCTTTTGCCAATACCGTTGCATATCAAAAGTTAAATTGCATATTTGAGGTTAACTTTATTCAAAATATACATTTTGGTTTACGGTTGTACGGTCTTGTAAAAATAAATTTTTGGTTCGTTGTTAACACACTGTGTGTGGATACATTTAGCAGGCGTTTTACGCGTAAATTTAGTTACTCACAATATTTATTACTTTTGTACTCGCAAACAAACCACGTTGTTACACTAACCCATATTAGTACGTGACCCGCGCTCAAGTATCAATCGTAAGAAAATGTACTGGTTGGTGTCCCAAGCTCAAGTATCAATCGTCAGAAAACGTACCAGTTAGTACGTGTCCCGCGCTCAAGTATCAATCGTCCGAAAACGTACTAGTACGTGTCCCGCGCACAAGTATCAATCGTCGAAAAGCGTACTAATACGCGTCCCGCATACAATTTTTTACAAATATTGAGTTTCGTTTGATATACAATCCGTAATAGCTGGAAGGTGAGACCACGTGATTGTTACCTTTCTTTATAGCTTCTGTATTAAATTTATGTATTATTAATCACCCACATAAATAAAGAAAACGTCTTGATGAGGTTTCTGGAGATTTATTGAGACATCTATAATCCAACCTAAACCAAAAACCAAAGAGTTACAATGAGCTTGTAAACTCTTTTACAAAGTAAAATGAAGGCCTTGTGAAAAGCAACTCGTAGATGGATTGTTACATAACTTAACTATATTATTTATGAAATATACTGCGCGATACATGTATATTAGCGGTTACCTTAGTTACGAAAATATAAAACAAAGTACATAACATATAATTACTCAACAATATTTTAATGTTTTACAAAATACCACAATACAAAGTTATCATAAAGGCCATAAAAAATTGTTACTGTTTATCTATACGAATACATCTTTGAGATAAGCATTGAAAATATTAAAGAAATAAAATACATAGTAACCTTGGTGATTATATCGTACACAACAATATTTACAAAGTAGTCAATATTGTTAACGTCAATAGTCATCTAAAAATAGATGATCAATCTATGACATTAATGGCTGGAATAATAGCTTTACATTGCAATAGTTTCAGGCTGTTACTTGTATCCAAATCTATACATATTTTAATTCTAATTGCACTAAAAAAAGTTATGAAATAAAAGCAAGATATGCTTAGAAAGGCAGTCTTATAGCTATATTTATATATTGGGTATAAGGTTATATAATAAAATTCCACAATATCCTTTAACTTTACCATTACAGCAGTTTAAAAAAAACGGTTAAAAACGGCTTATAGGCAGAAAGCCTACTATATTATTAAGGATTTCTATAAGAATGCGTGGATATAGCTTCTCTTCAACCTTGTACAAGACATTAATAACTATATGTAACAAGTGATAAGAATTATTGAAAAGAGCAACCGCCGAGTTTCTTGCTGGTTCTTCGGTAGGAACAGCTTTCCGAACCAGCAGTAGATATTGACGATTCAAAAGCACTTGTTTACAAGTTTACTTGAATAAAGAATATTTTGAATTAGAATTTTTGAATATAGCGAACTCTCACAAACAACTTTTAGTGAGAGGAGGAAACTATAAGAGCGGGTGTAGTGCAAAATAAACTACATACTAAAAGTAATGACGACCAGTTACTATCCCACAGCTGGGCATAGACCTCCTTTCTCCGTTTTTGGAAAGAAGGGTTGGAGCTAAGACCTACCACGCTGCTCTAATGTGGAATGGTAGGTTACAAATATTCAAAAAAATGTCTGGAGATATGCAAGTTTCCTCACGATGTTTTCCTTTACCGAAAATTGTGTGATAAATTGCAATTATGAAATTATACAAATAAGTTTATTCATAAAACTAATTGGTGCCTACCTGAGGTATGAACCCGAAAGAGTTACACAGTCTTACTGCTAGACTATCACAGGTCATTTAATACTAATATTACACATATATTTAAAACTATGTATACATATATTAAGTACCCCGGGCAGGTAGCAATGAGTTTTTCTAATAATACTTATGGATCTAGTTGATTATTGCGATTTATCTCACGCTTTTCGGTGAAAGAAAACATCGTAAGGAAACCTCCGTATCTATAGAGAATTTTGGGGATAATTTATAGAATTAGGCGTTACTTTGCGGAGATCCTTGCGATGTGCTTTGGGATTTTGCCGTGGAGTCTATCTCCTGATGATGCTTCGGTTGCGGGGCGAAACGATTGTTGAGTTTGTGATAGTGAACGTGTGTAGTGTTTGTGTATTGTGGTGGAAGTGGTGGAGGTTTATGCATGTGTTTTTACGAATCCTGGACGTATCGGGTCTGAAAATACGGATAGTCCACTATACATTTAACACTATATATATATTTTGAATTTACTGTATTGCGGATTATAGCATAATCCGACTGGACTGGTCATGGCGGGTTGGCCTATTACCTTTATCGTTTTGAGCGTCGTAATGGACCTGGATGTTATTGTTCAGCTGATGTCGAACAAACAGTCGAGCATATTTTAAACGAATGCCCACGCTTTGACGCTAAAAGGCTGCAGCTCGAATTTCATTCGGGTAAAAAAATCACCACTGCCAACTGGAGTTCACTGTCAAGTGATACACATACAGGACCGAAATTTGCCAACTTCTGCATATGGATCATGCGAGCGGTAGCCCATACTAATAAATAATGATAATTTGTCAACACTTATAACTTTATTATTTTTTTGTTTGCGATTATATTATATTGTAAATATTTATTATTATTATCAAGGACACTGAACAATGAATCAGGGGGTTTTCTTAGTATAATAAAAAATATATATATAGCAAAATAATTTTATTACTTCTTTTGAATTCTGGGGACATCTGTTACCTACTGCATTGGAGCAGCTTTGGTAGGTCTTAGCTCCAACTCTACCATCCTAAAAACGGAGAGAGAAGACCTATACCCAGCAGTGACAAAGTAACAGGTCGTAGCTTTACTTTTCTACATATATTATAATCTATATAAATGTATTGTTACTTACATTTATACATAATTTGTAGGTGAAATGTAATGCTTGAAGTGACAGAAATACAAACGTAGCAAAACAATTTACCGGAACAAACTAAAAACGCAATATTTTTCGCCTGACTCCACTAACACCGTGGCAATAAAACGAATCTCATAAAGCCTGCCGGGTGGTGCACATTACTCCGCAGATGTTATCACAACATAAAACACCAAAATTAAAACCTATAAAATATCGAGGACATGATTTATATCACACGTTAATGTGCGACAAATTGTGTTCCGTTATTTTGGGCCGTAAAAGTTTCGGTTTCGATAGCATCCATTCAATATTGTTACACATAGATGTACATTTAAGATCATATCTTGTAAGACTATTGAAATTATCCGTCTCTTTGAAGGTATTTTGAAGATGCTTTAAATAAAACTTGAGTCAGTTAAAATAGACAGGTTCGATAGAGTATGTCAACTCTTCCAGAAGTTAATATTAACAAATATATATAACATGTGGGTATATGTATATAACAATATATTAATTTCAACAAAGATTATAAATTACGTTCAAAAGACTATTTGCTATGAAAAACAATTATTTTGTTTATTAAAATACTTTAGACATATGAATATGACTTTAGACATAGATAATTCATATCTATGTCTAAAGTCACATAAGTCAAAAATACTTGTGTATTCTTTAAAACTAATATTCGTGGACGGAGACGATATCTTATGTTTTATCCTTATCAAATTAAAATAGTTTTATGTTGTACATTTCAAATATTTTTTTAAATAATCATAAAATTAGAATAATTTATAAACTATAATCATAAAATTAGAATAATTTGATATCTTTAAATAGAATTGTAGATATTGTCATAGCCGAAAAATATTTTTATAATATTTTTGTTAGATGTAGAGACATATTAGTTGCTTCAGCATTTATAAGGCTAGTGAAGAAAAACATCACTAAACAACTTGCATGTATAGAAAAAATGTCTAAAACTTATGTTGCCCATAAAATCGTACAAGCACAGTCGTGTGGGATTTTAGGCTTCATCAATAAGACATGGGACTTATACAATGTTGTTTTAATATAATGTTACGTTGTTTTTTTCTATCATTTTATCGACCTCAACATTCCTATTAACCACTTTGCTACTTTTGTTGAGTATATTGAGTTGTGATTTATTATTTACTTTGCATCGCTTAACAAATTAAGGTTGACGGAAAAACAGGATTAAATGTGCAAACAATTTTGAAACTTACTTAGTCGCAATAGAATTCATTATTTGTTTTTTATTCTAAGTAAACAATTAAGACGTAGATGTCTGACGGTTTTTCTTAATAACTAGGGTGATTCAGTTCAATAACTTTATAAAGAAACGACTATAATTATGAACGTTATTATTAATGATCGAAATTGGATAATAAATGTTGCCAGTTTAATTTGAATGGTATCAGACAAAGACTAAGCAAGACTTTGGTATATAATAATATAACTAAATAACTACGTAGGTATTTTGTAGAAATGTAATTTTTAAGAGGAATAATATTGTATATATAAAAAAAATTAAAGTTATGAGATCATAATTTATATTGGAGTAATATTTGTCTCATAAAACTAAGTTGTGCAATGTATTTAAGATAAAAGCGCAGACGCAGTAACGCTGCCAAATGCATCGTAACGAATAACTAAGTAAATGAGTTTATATGAATGATTATGTATATCTATATAAATAAAAGGGAAATTATGTATGTTCCCTATAGTATCTGAAACGGCTAGACCGATTTTAATGAAATATTGGACAATGATTCAGCCAGTGGATAATCCGTAAGCGTAAAGTTTGGTTTAAGTTTGGTTGACGGTCGAAACATTTTTTGAATTGTAAATGACAGTGTTGTTAAAGAGGAATATAACACAATAACGGGTGGCCGTACCGCTTCTTTTAAATAAATGGAACAATGCTGGGTTCATCGAATTTTTCTGTCCTTCACACGCACTCGTATCTAAGACCTTATTTCGTTTTTTGTTATTGATTACCCTCACTTATATTTAGTTACTACTGAAATAGTTTTATGTTCTACATTCCATTTTTCACATTTGATACTTCAAAATGCGTTAGATAGCAATATAAGAGTGCTGCTAGAGAAGCTTACGGTAATTTTAATAAGCACTAATATAATTTTTGCTTTAGTGCCTGTACTTAAGTAGATTTCATGTAGCATAATTATAAAGAATACTAGTTAAATACCTAATTTCTTTGAATTTACTCTTGACTAGTAAGTGTTAGTAACGTTAAATGCAATATCAAAGATTATTAAAATATGCCAAATCTTGTTACTTCCTAAAATTATTCAGCTCTACCTACCTACCCACCTCTTTTCCTTCTCGTTGGTAAATTTTACGTTTTAACGTAATGTTTCTTTTGTTTTCTGACGTAAAAAAAACAGTGTTATATTTGTAGAGTAGAGTAATAGGATAAAAACAAAAAATTAGAGATTGTGCGCAAATAAAAGTTCTTGAAAATATTGTACATAAAATTATAGAAGAAATAAAACTTATTTAAATATTTTCGAAATCCAACCCCAAGGGGTGAAAGTTGTTCTAGGTAACTCTGTCCTTGATTCAAGGGATTCGGGTAGCTATTAGAGCGCGTGTAGATTAAATGGCTGGGTTGCAACATGTGGCTGGACTATAAAAGCGTTATATAAATTGCGCACTGCAGCATTTTCGGACTGCCTAGGTAAGTTTTTGGGTTTTATTGATACGACTCTAGAACTTAAATGCCAATATACTTCCTCTATATAGACTTAATATAATTTCTTAACCTAGATTGCTACTATTCAAAGATATGTTCGGAGCAACTGCTCTTGTATTTCAAATTGTTCTGTACTATCGAAAGAGTTAATGATTTATTTTACATAGTGCTAAAATTTAATTTTGCGTCTAATTTGCTACTTTTAATTAAATAATTTGAAATATCTCGTAAGTTATAAGTTATTTATTAATAATACGTTATTAGACAGAAAATAATAATATATTCTTTTATTATTATTTTCTAATAAGCTAAGTTTAAAAAAGGCAATGTGCAAAGATAAGTTATGGTGACTGATCGATCACATAATGTTTTTTCAATATTATTAAGTGAAAAATTAGTCCTTTGGTAGGTAATTTTTGTTATTTCTAGGATGAGCACTTTACGTAATTTCATATTGCAAAAGTAACATTTGTCATAGTTTGCTATATAAGAAATAATGTCATATTAAATATAGGACTCTCTTTAAAGTATATAGTCTCTATTTTAAATGTAACGTGTGATTCTTGAGAGATTATAAAAAACCTTATAATAAAATCGAAATTTAAATAATTAAAAAAATAAAAAAACATTTTTTTCTCGAATCTTATATTGCCGTGCATTACGTAGATTAAGCAACCCTATTAAGATAAAAGGATACATTTGGTGGGGTTACCTCGCAACTTCCGTTAGTTAAAATATAACAATGTAAAGACTATTATAGAAAAAAAAGTAATAGAATTAAGTTATTTATAACATATAAGTTTAGTATAACACATGATAATATTTTTTTAAAATATGTACGTGTGCATGCCTTTATAATTGTGATTGTGTGCCTGGATGAATGTGACTGTGCCTGAATCTGTTTTTGAATATGTGCATGTGTGTGTATGTATGTCTGTGAGTGAATTGATATTAAATATGTTGTGGTTTATATTCAGAGCAACAATACATTATTTCTCGTTTTAAAGGTTTTTTAAATCGAACATTAGCATATACAAATTACAACAATCGAACCTAAAAGTTTACAGAATCCAGATGGTACTTCCAAAACGAGTTTCTACAAGTATATTATCGCACGTAACAGGTTTGTATGCAAATTTTATTCCCGAAATCCAACTTGATGGAAAACGGTCGCCCTAAGTATTATCTGGCCAACCCGAAGAAAGTTTTGGGTCGAGTTGATATCACGTACGTACGAACGTCCACCGATTAGCTTACCATATATACTCCATTTAAATATCGTGTATTCTATCGATTTAAATACTATAAAAGGTTTTAGGATTATCTGGATTTTATCTGTATTCAAAGAGATTTGGGAAGAGCGGAAAACAATCAAATGGAGTGGACGTTAAGAGACGGAAATCCGATCATTTACATAAAATGCTTAGTGGAGCTTCCGATCACGATAGTATGAAAGAATTCTGGTAATATTCAGTTGCAAGCTAAAAAAGGGAATATTTATTTTGAATAAAGTATAACAAGTTATTAAGTATTCATAGACATAATACTAACAACTGAGGAAGATAAGAATGTTATATCACATAATTAAACATGCAAAAGGAAAGTATAATAAGAAAGGATATAAGAAAGCCTGGATTTGAAAATCCTTTCAGCTCCATACAAGACAGCGGTTTAATAATGTATAATTGAAAATATTTAAAAGATTGACCGCTGAGTTTCTTGCTGGTTCTTCTCGGTAAGAGCAACATTCCGTCCAGTTGTAGCTTCATTAATCATATTGATGCTTGACGAATCAAAAGTGCCTGCAATGGTTTATTTGATGGTGATATTTTGATTTGATTTGATTTGAAGTATTCACGATAAAAATTAAAATTAATTGGTCAATTATCATTAAATATAATAATAATAATAATAAGTGGTACTGCTGGATTCTGCTACGATAGTTCGTCGTTTCCTTAACCTTTCGCCCTGACCACCGGTTGTTTGGTACTGCCACTCCCCTGCCGGGGTATAATCCTCCGCCATATTTATTATTTGTATTTATTTTAATTATATATATGTTAAATTAAATATGTTATGGTTATCATAAACATGCATTGTCATCAGGACTAGACCAGTATTTAAAATTACAGCTCAATCGGACACTATCAAAAATAATTTGCGAGATCCCACCTTCAAATACATTCACAGCAAACTAAATAAAAGCTTTTAAAAAATAAAAGAACAGAAGTACGTTTCCGAAATACGAACGTTTTGAAATATCCTGTATAATGAAAAATATTTTTGTTTCTTTTAATAATAGCCATTAGTACGGACGTAGTATAGTATATTTAAAAGCAAAGAATAATATAAAGAGTTGTTATTTCTACAGCGAATAATAAAGATTTAATATTATAATGTATTAGCAGAAATTATTTGGAAAGTTTTACATTATGTTTGATTTTACATATACTTTTTTATTTCTTATTGCAATAGGTAAGAAAGTAGTTGCATTATATTTGTTACGTTGTGCATTTAAAATTCTATTGCTATGCAAAAGTCATGTCCTTACAAACCTAATAAACTCTATTCTATTATGTATTATGTATATAAAATTGATTTAGAAGTATTATATTTATTACCTCTGGTTATATTTGATTATCGGAAACCAATTTCAATATAATTGGCACCGAAAATTACTGATAACAATTATTATTTCTTTTAAAATATGAAATGCGCCGTGGGTAGTGACCCTGCCTTCAGCTCCGCGGGTCGTGGGTTCGATTCTTACTGAAGGCTAACATTTCCTATAAACAATTTGTCGGTTTTTCGTGCCTGGGTATACATTTATATTTTAGTATGTATTTAACATTATATATGTAGTATATCTACCAGTTGTCCGTCACCTATAAGCAGCATGAAGTTAGTTACTTTGGGGATGGACGATTGTGTGTGTAAGTGTCTAATAAAAAAAATATATTTTATTGTAGCCAGTAATATTTTAACAAAAAATGTATTGTTGTTGTCAATAAATCTAAAGGGCCATGAATTAAGATTTGGTTCCAGGAATGGTGTATATTTGGATACAAAAATTTAGCTAATTCTTACATTCAAAATCATTGGAGATTGCATCAATATGATGCGAAGTGTAAGCGTCCCGTCTTTAGGGACGGTTACAGAGTAAGTAACATTTCGTTTTCGCCGTCAGTAACAAAGTACTCTATCGAAAAAGGGTCGTGTCTTCACAGTAGAGTTATATATCCTTGATATAGTTATATATCCTTGAAATGCTCTTCAAGGATATACAACTTACACCATTCCCAACACCGTGCACGACATCTCTCACTGTCTAGTGTGGATTTGCATACGACGGTATTATATTCCATAAATATATAATTCTGCTGAGTAATGAATGGTCTGAGAAAGGGAAAGGGATAGTTCATTTCGCAGGTATTTGAATTCTCGTGAGGCAAAATTCGGTTTTCTATATTCTCTGATAGATGTATCAAATTTAATATAACGAGGCTTACGGCGATAGAAAATATCAAATTCAAATTCAAATTCAAAATATTATTTATTCAAGTAAACTTGTAAACAAGTGCTTTTGCATCGTCAAAATCTATCTACCGCTGCTTCGGAAAGCTGTTCTTACCTAGAAGAGAGCCAGCAAGAAACTCCGTTGTTGCTCTTTCCAAATATTTTTTTTATTACTAGTAACATTTGGTTATCTTGTACAGGGTAGAGGAGTAGCTCTATCTATCATTAGGTATCATTATCATCTATATAATCCTCAATAGTATAGTAATTGTATTGTAAATATTATCGTATTGTAACCTGTATAATGTCTAGAGAATTTCTAGATATAAAAAATGTTAACGATTTAATAGATATTAACAATGTTCTAATAACAATTGGAGCATTGTTATTTGATCTTAGTAAGTTTAAACAGGTTGTTTCTTGATTTTTTTATATAAGATATCGTCATTTAAAATAAACCAGCAAATAACTATTACTTACATAAATATAGTTGAACAGCGTACTTTGGCATCGTGGTTCCAATGTGTAGAGTTAAATCAGCCAATTAAATTCAGCAAATGCCGAATAGTAATACATCATCAGTCACCTGCCCGTATCCCACTCACATGTTACAAACATGTTGTCACATGATTTGGCTACGTATTTTACGACCGGCCGCCTGCCTGACGTCAACTTACCATAGTCGCCTTTTACGACGCCTCGGTAAGAAATGAGGGTGGTCTATTCTATGAAGCCGGATACCATACGGCAAATGCCAAATAGTACGTATAGTACATATATGGCAAGTAGTAATACAACTTTTATAATATAAGATTTTGTGTTTGACATTATCCATTCAATAATACTTAATATAATATTATGTTTTCTTTTTAATTATTGAATGACAATATATCTAATGTACATATCTTGTAATGATATTGTATCTTAATATCAAAAAGCTTTAATAAGCTTGTTCCATTTTTTTGCGACTCATAAAACACTCATAACAATTTTAGTTATTGCCTGTCCTTATAAAGCTGGGCAATATAAAAGCGTTAATAAATTCCAGGACGATAGCAACAGCTGCGACCGGCCGCGCTAGTCATATAAATATAGCGACTAAAAATGTAAATCAGTCATACAGAGGACAAAGGTTATGGAGAGGGCGTCTTATGCCTATCACCCGTAGTATTATGATGGGTCCCTGGAACTTTTGGTGGCAGGTACGATTAGAACATCTAGTTGGATAAGGTCTCCGCGTTGCTCGCTGCATCTGGTGCTCTCGATGCATCGATTAGTGACGAGACCATTATTTTATAAGGCCCTGACCAGGCGTTCTCCGAAGTACTGAGATGCTGTTGGCCAGAATGTGCAAAACATTACCCTGTCCTCGCCACCATCAGCGTGGTGGAGCACTATCAGGTTATAAGTTGGTTATCCGGTTTTCCTATTATAAAATAGTACGATTAGATATGATTAGATAGATGTTTAACTTTAAGACAACCCTGAGAAGATATTGCTCCAGACAGCAGTTTCTACCCATGATATATAGATGCACAATATATCTGTGCCTAGCTACCCAACTTTGGGGTATATAACAAATATGTTTAAATCCTGTCGTCATTAAAATTCTCTGGTCTACTTTTCGCAAAATATATGAATAAAATACCGAAATAAAAAATATATTGAAACCAAAAGTTAGTACCCAAACCCCGCTCCGCTTTTCTCCAAAATTCAGTTTTTTTATAAATTTCCAAATTAAACAAAGTATGTTTATATAATTAATACTGGTGTAATATTGATTTTGAAATTTAATTGGATTGTGTGAAGTATGATATGCATATAAAAGGACCGCCAAAGTTGAGGAATGATCGAAGAGAATGGAATAAAAAGACAAGTTATGCCAACCCCACTTAGAGTAGGATAAGGACAGGAGAATAATGTGTTGATTTTGCAATTTTAATTCTCTAATTAATTTTATGGCTAATAAGATATGGATAATAATAATAAATACATTTTATTCAAACGCAATACAAGCTGTGATAGCCCAGCGGTAAGATCATGTGACTCTTCCAAGGGGTCACGGATTCAATCCTGGCCTGTCCAGTCCATTGACTAATGAGTCTTTCTATTAAAACTTATGTGTCTAATTAATAATTGAAAATTACCACACGCTTTTCTGTGAAGGAACATCGTTACTTTTACGCAGACAATAGCGTATATCTATCTATACTTATTATAAAATAAAGTCACCAAAGCTGTCTGTCTGTATGTAATCGATTTTCTCAAAATCTACTGAACGGATTTTAGTACGGTTTTTTACTAAAAGGTATTCCTCCGAAAGGTTTAGGTTAATAGCATATAACCGTTTCATGTAAATTGAGTTGAAGAGGTCGTTTTAAAACAATTTTTAGTGGGGGTGTCGATTGTAGTTTAGAGGGGGGAATAGGTTAGGTTAGGTTAGAGAGCCAGTCTCCTGCCGAGACTCGAGCGACTATAACATGCTTACGCTGAATTTCGCGCGGGTGAAGCTGCGCGCATTTCTAGTTGTTCTATATATTTTTGTGATGTTAATGACAAAAGCATAATAACACCGTGTGATATTCGTTTGAGTAGAATAGACCAACCTCTTTCTTACCGAAGTGTCATAAAATTGTAAGTTAAGTTGATGTCAGGCAGGCGGCCGGTCGTAAAAAACGTAGCCAAATCATGTGACAACATGTTGTGCCGACCTCACTTACAGTGATGATGATGATCATAATAATCCTAAATCTGAATTTCAGATTTTAACCCTATTAATAATAATCTACAAGTACATCATTCATTTCTTGATCGCTTACTACTTTGAAGAATCAACAATGTTCCTTGACGTAAGCGTAATTCTTGGCGAAGTTTTCTTCTTTATCGACGTATTTTTACATTTGCTACACACATTCTGGCCAATTTTGCGATTATATATACGAGTGTATAGAAGAAACTACGTATTACTAATTTATGATGTTATCAGTCTTCTACCATTGGGGATCATTTGTAAGTAACTTATAGTAAAAGTTACTTAATGCTTAATTAGCAGTTAGAACAGGCCTGGTCAACCCTATGCTCGTGGGCCATAGTGTGGCCCGCGGACGAATTTCGAATGTCCCGCTTATGAATCATAATATTTTCAAGATGTAGGAAAAATATTAAGCCCTTTATACACCTCAGAATTATTAATTTAGTTTAATAAAAGTGGCGACGTGTTACCTGGAGGTCAATGCTCTTCAATGAGATATCATTGAAGAGCATTGACCTCCACCCTCCTTTTGGAGCTTAAATCTATCACGCTGGTTTATTTAATATTTTATCAGTATTTATTCGTAATATGCTAAAGTAATAAAAAAATTATTTTGCAATAATCCGCGATACAGTACATAGAAAATATATATAGAGCTAAATGTATAGTGGACTATCCGTTTTTTCATACCCGATACATTCACGATTCGTAAAAACACATTCAAACACACAAACTCTCACCACAATTCACAAGCACACACGTTCACTATCACAAACTCAACAATCGTTTCGCCCCGCAACCGAAGCATCATCAGGAGATAGACTCTACGACAAAATCGCAAAGCTTGCGTTTCCACTATGCATTTAGCACTATATATATTTTCTATATACTGTATCGCGGATTATAGCAAAATAATTTTATAATTGCTTTTGTATTATGGATCTTCGCAAAGAAACGCCTAATTCTATAAATTATTCATAATATGCTATTTTAATTGCGCAGCTAAAATACTGTATATAATACTGTAATGGCCCGTCAAAGATTTTCGTATCCGTTTGGCCTAACCGTTAAAAAAGTTTAGCACGCTTGAGTTCGAACAAATTATGATCATTTCGACGGCGAAACAATAAGATAACAGAGGAATAGTAGACATACCTCTTATACTGGTCATCATGACAAAAATACCTAGACACGTAATAGTAATCTATTAAAGTAACTTATTTTTATAATTTTAATGTAAAGTATTCGTTTTACAAGGACTAATTTCATTTAACTGAACTGAGAATCCAACCATCACCTGAATGCAAAAATAATATGATTCACTGCGTTATAGATCGATTAAATATAGTCTTCCATAGTTTTTTTCTTAATTATAGTATCTTATACATAAAATTCACGTGTCACTATATTAGTAACCATACTCCACAGAAACAGCCAGACCTTTTTTAATGAAACTTTATATGTATATTCAGTAGAATTGGAAGTCATAGAATTGGCTGCTTTACTTTTCATAACCCTAAGTGATAAGGGTTCTTGACCCCTATTATTTAATTGTTTTTTTTTTGTTTTTTATAATTTACACTAGAATATCACTAGAAATAATTTATATAGCCAAACAACGTTTACACGGCCAAATAGTTTCCTACATGAGCATGCAGTTAAATGATAAAACATTTTTTA
The DNA here is from genome assembly GCA_947086505.1 of Morpho deidamia. Classification (NCBI taxonomy): domain Eukaryota; kingdom Metazoa; phylum Arthropoda; class Insecta; order Lepidoptera; family Nymphalidae; genus Morpho; species Morpho deidamia. The sequence continues at coordinate 6,041,144 of CAMTZC010000007.1, read as the reverse complement.
TCAATATATGGTCAATTTTTTTAATGCTAAATAAATTGAGACATCATAACAACATGCAGCAAATAACAGCATGCAATGAACATTAATATAAAATGGACAGTAAAAAAATATAGTTGCTTATACAAAAGATGTATTTTAGATATATTTAACGATTTTGTTAAAAAAACCTTTAAGGATCTGTATAAATATAAAAACCTTTTAATGTCTTGCGAAGCAAAACTTAAAAACGGTACGATCAGTTAAACATTTTTTTGTTTTATATTCGTAAAGTAAGAAAGTTTTGATGCAAAGAAAAACTGGAAAAAATTTCAGGAAGATAGGAAAAACAAATCTTTTCTTTAACCATACAAACTAACCGTTTCTAAGAATCGAAACATTTTCCAAAGCGGAACAAAGTTTTCCGAGTCAGTTACTAAAAAAAATGTTTTTCAGTTAAATATAAAAAAGGTCACGAGAGATGGTTATTTATCGGTAGATGTCTGGCTATAGGACGAATTTACAGAATTTTTGGATTCTTTCAAAGTCTCAATGAAACGGTGAGCTTTTCCAATTTCTAATGGATAAACAACTTAGATCTAAACAGTACCCAAAAAAAATGAATGAAATGAAATATATCCCTCAACTTATTTTTTATGAATTATTCTAATCAATCAATTAATTATTTATGATAAGTGTACACTAGATTTAAATTTATTATTAATTCTTTGGGAATCATACCTGTCAATATTTTTTGTCCATGATACAGTTATTATACTTAGAGTAGGGAAGCCAGCTTAAAATGTAACATACAGTAACATAGTCACACACAGCGTCTTCGCCGGTGAAGACGAGGTCCCAGATTTCTGAGTCAGTTGGTCGTGGCTTCTGCCCACCCTTCTGACGTCGTAATGACTAATCAAAGTCATACCATCAGTCCTCCACTACGCGTTGCTCTAAGCCGTGCCTCACAGGAGGCACTCTCAGGACGACGTTCCCCGACACTAGTAGAGCTTCTGCATTTCGCAGCCTCGACGATGCTTCTGCGCTCACCTATCCCGCCCGGTGACGTTGTAAAAGCCGCTAGGGCTAACAGCATTCAGTCAGTTCGACAAATAAAACCTATTACAATAAAGAGAAAGCAAATGACGGTCTATCTGTTTCTCTTTTTTATGTATGATTAGACAAAGATGTGCCATTGTCACTTACAGGCCTGCCTATGGCTATACTATAAGTAGATACAAAATAAATGACAAAATATATGTATGATGATGATTTAAAATGAAAAAACAATAAATCGAATCAAATCAATCCAATTGATAACAGATTTTTTGCACTTAATAAAAAAGTTTAATAATTTTTTACGTTTTCGAATAAAATAATATCATAAATTATTAAAATAATAAATTATTTGCAGAATTTGTAACTAATCTGATAATCTGATTAAATTATCTCTTCGCGTTAAAAACTTACAGATGAGAAGCTCGCGCAAGAAAATATATGTGTTGGAGCATATTTTGCTCGTGGTGCTATTACTGCATGGTGCCTCCTGTTTCTGGTACTCCTTCCATCGACCGACAGTTTACAGTAAACATTGGCAGTCGTTTGGTTTTAACATCGCCAGCAAGAATATAAAATTTGACAAGTAAGGAATATTTAATATAATAACCTGCTGTAACATAACGTACTAGTAACGTGGTTAACGTATTTTCCTCACTGAAATAACTGCGAAGGACCCGTCCGCGATACTCTCTGTATAAGTGGATAAATTACTGTCCTGTCACTTGTACGTATTCTTCCCCGTCCGTACGTTCGTCCGGGTTTAACGCGTTACACGGCTCAAACTTTATGATTGTAATCTATAAACCTTCTTTTATTATATTTATTAAAAATTTAACACGCGCAACTCAATGATTCTGTCAGACCACTCACTGTCTCGTCAAGTCATCATCATTCTCCTGCCCTTATCCTACTCTAATTGGGATTTGCGCAACATGTTTTAAATGTGTACATAACATGTTGCTACATGATTTGGCAAAGTATTTCGTGACCGGGCACCTGCCTGACGTAAAGTTAGTTGCCTTTTACGACACCTCGGTAAGAAATGAGGATGGTCTATATTACTCAGCTGGATACCACACTGCGATCACTATCTCATCAAGTAGTTCCTTGATCATAACCCGGTACGACAAAACTATTAAGCGAATACTCTAGTAGTCTCATAAGGCTCAGCCCGCCTTACAAAAAGTCTCAGCTCTTTTATGTGTTTTGCACTTTTGATGATAATTCTACGCTTAAATGTCCCATAAGCTAAAATCACAAAATTTGCCAATACGATAACCATTTTTAAATTAAAAAAAGGAAATTTCGCTACTATAAATTCGAAATTCGATAATAAAAACATACTGAACGGTACAATACAATCGATTTCTTTGTTGTGTAAAAATTAGTAAGTAAATTTTCCCTAGCCCTGAAATGTTTAACCATAAAAAATTAAACATAATTTTCTGTCCGCAGTTATATGATGTGCTGGTATTATTGCGCGTGTCGATTTTTCAACTGTATATTTGGCGACAGTTTTCCTTTAGTAAGTATTTTAGAGTTTATATCTTATCTATATTTTTAATATAGATAAGATATAAACATAGTACATATAGTGGCCCTGCCTTCAGTTCTGTGGGTGAGGCCGTGGGTTCGAGTCTTGGTCTATTAAGTATTTATATAGAATGTACATAAGTAAGTAGTATATGTACCAGTAATCCGTCACCCATATGACAAGTATTAAGTCACTTAATTTCGGGACGGACGTTCGCGCCTCTAAATTAAAAAGTAGAGAGGAGGCCTTTACCCTATGCGATAGTATCAAGCCGAGACTTATTTATTTATTTCTTTATTGTACATGTATATTATTAGAAATGAAATAATTTACGTTTAAGTTATAATTAGTGATTGATATTTTCGAAATTATTTAAATTTGTGTTACAGAATAGTCACGAGAAATGGCTGACTTCCTTGTTGATGGTATCGGGGTTTGTTTGTATGCGATACCGATTTATTGGAGGTCTCACTTGGGAATTTGTCTTGGAAAAGAAACGCTGGTCTGTGTTTGTAGAGCAGGTACTGTCAAAGTTATTTAAACTTTTAAACCTATGTATAATAGGTATCGTGGATTAAATAAGAGGTAATAATGCTTGGATTTTAATTATTCTCCGATCTTTCATAATATCAAATATTTATCCAGAAAAAAATACAGTATGTAATGTTTTATTTTAATAAAGGATATATTGAAGTTCTAACTTTTCCTCTCAAAGGAGAGGAGAGATTTTTCTCCTGCACTGGAATTGTAAAAACCAATAACAGCAACAACAAGTACTCTTTATACTTAATACTTTGTTATAATTAAATCATAACAAAGTACACTACTACTACTTCTTAACCACGTAATTAAAAATGAATAAAACAAAACATATATTTATTTACATATTTACTAGCTGTGCCAGCGGTTTCGCCCGCGTGGAAATCTGCGTGTCACAATTTTGTTCTACAATTCAAATTTTAAACATAAAAGTAGTTATTGTGAGTCAACCATAAGAGATAGAGACATGCTATTGCGAACTTTTTTGTAGTAGTTTTATAAATCTACAATTCTTTAGTACATTACTTTAGCGCACCTCTGTTGCTTTACGCAGCGCACGCGACTAAAGCTCCCAGCATTTTTTTAACAACTGCACGATCTCTTCAACACAATTTACATAATACCGATATGTACTATTTACCTAAACCTTTCGGAAGTATTGCACAATCTTTTGGTGAAAACCGTACAAAGATCCGTTCAGTAGATTTTGACAAAATCGATTACATACAAACAGACAGCTTTTTGGGCCTTTGTTTTATAATAAGTATAGATTGTGTAAGACTATCAACGACAAATGCATCATTTACATTACATAAAACAAACATAAAATTAATCGGATTACAGCTAAATGTATCATCAATTACAGATGGCGACAACATGAGCATTACAGTTTACAAGCATAAAATCAAAATGGTATTAAAAACAGAAAATAAAGAGAAAATTTAAATTATATGAGGCTACGAAATTCGATATAAGTTATTTGTGTATTCTATTTTATTTATTGTACATTACACACACATATATACATACGTATGTATACACACACATACATGGATAAACATATATAAACAAAAAAAATACTTTAGAAGTGAATTTACATTGCGGAAATCCATAATACGAAAGCAATGCTAAAATGAGTATGCTATAGCCCGCGTTTGATGAGAAAACCTATGTAATCCTAAGTGTAGGAAGCAAAATCCGTTAGAATGCTTTATAATTTTGAAATTAAATAAAATGAAATGTTAATTTCAATATCTATCAAAATCTTTGTATACGTTAAGTGACATACAGTTAAGGTAACTTCAAAGATTGATATATCAAATCAGAGCAGTTAACAGGGTGCGAACAGGCAAGAAACGGAAGTACGCGTCAAATTGAGTAAATAATGTAGGTGGAAAGGAAACTCAATTTTCGTGAGTCAAGGCAACTTTTTGGTGGGATGTGATTTAATAATTTAAGATTTCTTGTAAGTGGATTACATCAAACTAGTACATAATATAATACAGGAAGGCTCAAAATCAAACAAATTAAAAATGTAACTATATACCAATTTTATTTACTTAACACAAATCAAATCTGACTGGCCCGCTGGCGCAGTGGATAGCGACCCTGCCTTCAGCTCCACGGGTCGCGTTTTCGAGTCCGAGGGCTAACACTTTCTATAAACTATTTGTTGGTTATTCGAGCCTGTTTATTTCCCAGTTGTCCGTCACCCATAACACAAGTATTAGGTTACTTACTTTAGGGACGGACGATCGTGTATGTATCCCATATATTTATTTATTTCAATATGACATTAAATAAGTTAAAACAAAAACCTCCTACTGGGAGCTTAAAAACGGCTCTAAACTGATAGAAGTTAGAATTACAGAATGAAAACCTCCTCGCTGTACGCACCATCTCAAACAATGCAGTTTTCTGTATCCTACCCTTGATTAAAGAAAACGTCTCTTGCGGTGCTTAATAAATAATAAAGGATCCTAAAAAAGTTATACTACAACGTGTCTCAAAAACTTCCAAAATCAAATACACGAATATAAAACTCACTACCCATGAAGGCAATTTAACACTAACACTAAATTGTTACTTAGATCTTAAAATTATTGTAACATTTAAGAAATAATTTAGGTAATTTAACAGTAAGACTTTCGCCTAATATTGTATCATGAGTTTTCCTTTCATTTGAAAATCGTTTACAGTTCGAGATCTTAAGCTTTCGCTATTAATATGCATGAAAACTAATCCCAATCTTACGTTATTCAAATAGCCTTTTCAAGGTCTAGTTAATCGCTTACTTTATTGCCGGTACGCCAATCTGATTCAATTGAAAAAAGTTGCCAAGAAACTAGGCATATGCTTTTCAGAATAGAGTTCTTATAAGTAATTACATTTCGTCAATTATGTTTTCAGCAAGTTCAGAGTGCATCGAAACCACGCATTTTTATCATCTGTAGAATCCTCTCTAGATGAATTTTAATTAAAAATATATTTTAATAGTTGTTTTATTTAACTCAATCGGATTTGATGTTAGTGATATAACACAATTTTTTAATTTATGTTAATGCATTTGGTTTTCACTAAGCTTTTCCGAACTACAGTACCACCATATGATACAATTCTTAAAATTGCGTGCGGCGCCACCGGAATTGATAAATCAAGCTATGCTGTACAAAGAGCAACTTTGGAAGATGAAGGATGGGATCCTGACCACTCATCATTTGCGAGAGCTTCCAATACCCTTCCAGATGGAACTCATTTTCGATATTAACGTTGGACTTTTTCACGATTCGTTCCTGATGAAAGACACAGGTATTTACATTGAAAATTTTTTGATCCAAACACAGTAACTTATTCTATCCGTCTTCGCATTCTCCTTTCCTAATATTGTGGAATATGATTTTGCAATTTCGCAAAACTTCTAAGATATGATATAAGATATTCATTTGTATAAAATAGTGTAAGTTACGTAATACTGGGCTGAAATGCTTTAGGTAATAAATAAATATTAATACTGTATCCGACTATAGCTTCCCAGATCTAACAAGCAAGTTTAGCCAACTGTTAAATAATGGACGACAACTGCTAGACTCAGATATTTTCAACTTATTTCCAAGCCAAACGATATTGTTTGGAAGCAGGGCTTCCTCCGAGTCACTTATTGAGGTTGTTAGTCCATCAGGGGGAGCTTTACCAATGTCGAATATTACAGCCCATGCTCTCTTCTTCAATATTTTAGGTTATAAAACCATGAATGAGAAATACGATAAGCTATGCCGTAATAAAAAGCTGTGATAGCCTAGCGGTGAGACCTGGAGTCTCTCTAAAGACGATCATGGGCTCAAACCCCGGGAAAGCGACGATGAGTTTTTCTATTAAAACTTACGTATCTAATTGATAACTGCAATTCATCACACGCTTTTCTGTGAAGGAAGACATCGTGAGGAAACCTGAATATATCTAGAGAATTCTAGGGATATGTGTAACTTACCAATCCGCATTGGAGCAGCGTGGTAGGTCTTAGCTCCAATCCTTCTCAGGCCGTTACTTTTACTTTTTTTTTACTATGTCGTAATTATGGTTCTTCTGCAGATCTCTTGTTTGTAAACTGATAAGACTCGAAAAGTATTGTTTGGTACATAGCTTGCTGAAAAATTTCATTTTCACCTCTTTATGTAGTAAGATTTACAGAACCGTCTAATTTCACCGCTTTAGATGAATCTTTCATGCGACACATATCACTCTTAATGAGACACGAGCTGTATCTTGCTGGTCAGGATGTATGGACTCAGGGCGTAGTGAAAAATGGTATGCTTTTCATCAAATGTGGAGTTCTTGAAATGCTATCAGACGAGGACGATGAGAGTCCCATGATTGCTTTCAAGGAAGGAACTGTAAGTAAAAATATTTTTTAGCATATAAAATAAAAGAAACAAAGCCTCTACTTTTAGAGTGACTATATAAGCTAAGCATCGGATAGGACTTTATTGACATTGATTAATGTTTGTAAAGGTGAAGGGAAACACCTAGATTAAAAATAACATAGCATGCCTAGAGACTTTATTTTCTTCATGTAACCTAGTGTAATGAGCATAGGAAAAAGGCACCCTGTTGATTTTTATTAGTACTTTAAAAGATTTAAGTTATACATTAAAAAATTTCATTACGAAAAAAAATTAATAATTTAGGTTATCCATAATAATAATTGTTACAGGTACTAGGTGAAATTAGTTTGTTTTATTCGATACCATCAAAAGTGACCATGAAAGCGGCTACATACGTAGAATTACAGGTTTGTGTTATTATTTTGGATTATGAATTTTATGAAATTAGATTTGCTCAAAGGAGAAATTATTTTACTTATAAAATCGATCGATTGTCAATCAAACCGTTTAATAAATATCATTTAAGAATTGTTATTTAAAGGTCCTGCGTAGAACAGATTTCATGAGATCAATGATTGAAAATCCATACATGCTACACGATGTCCGAAATAAAGTCGAAAGAAGAATCAAAAGTTCTAAAATGAGACAAGTACGTCATTATATTTTCAATACTATTAAAGAAAGCATAACATTATAACGAAATTTTAAGTACAATGTGTCTTTGATGTTATCCAGCTAATACGACCTTACACATTTATTATATCAATGTAATTTTTGCACATCAATAACGTAGTCACCGCCGTGTGGCATCCGGCTGAGTAGAATAGACCACCATTATTTCTTACCGAGGTGTCGTAAAATACGACTATGGTAAATTGAATTGAGGCAGGCGGTCGGTCGTAAAAAACGTAGCCAAATTAAGTGACAATATGTTTTATAAAATGTTGTGCCGACCCCACTTATTAAAACTTCATTGAGAATATTGTTCCAACAACTTTGTATATAAGCTACATTTTATATCACAGTGTTTCAAAAGTCAGCCTAATGATTCATAATAAGTAAACCTTCATAGACATTCCTATAAAATGTTCGCCCAATTATTAAATAGCTATGCAATGTACTTTATATGATATGATATATAGAATCGAATCGAAATATACCGTTTTATGACAAAATTAAAATCTTTTAGCTTACGGCCATTAACCTCATATTTTATACGTCGCAATCAAACATTATATAGGACAATTTGTTAGCTGTTAACTTTTATAGAGCTTTTTTTAGGTAGCGATAGGAAAATACAATCACAACGATTCCGGAATTATTAAAAATCGTTACCGACCATTGAAGCTATTTAAAGATCATTTGGCGGGAGTAAAAGAAGAAGATCCAACTTTTGTTGACGATTCTTATATGTACTACAAAGGTTTATTATTTAATAATTATTTACCACGTCGGAGTTTATTTGTAAAAAAAATAAGCTAACTTCAATTACTTTTATAATATCATACTAGTAACAAACATTACCAAACTACGAGCGACAAATGCGACAAAAAATCACCTTGGTAACCCTATAACTATACAAACAAAAAATCAAATTCCGTTTAGGAGAGAAGTTACGAACACATGAAATTATATTTTTTTTACATAAAAACGTTGTCGAGAACTTGTTTACGGCAATGGATTCATACTAAGTAATAAATAAATAAGGTTTTAAATATTTAATACTATACTAGATGTCAGGCCACGCGTTGCTGGGGCTCATTCCGGTTTCGAATTCCCCTCGGAACAGAACTCAACAGTATAAAAAAAAGCTCCGATCGCCACAAAATTTTACAGAATTTTCCGCTGAGTTAATCTAAAATCTGAAAATTTTATTAAAATCGTCCAACCGTTTCGGAGTCCATAAAATTTATGTTTGTCTGTGTATCATGACACAGACAAACATAATTTTTTATACATTAAGAAGAATATATACAAATACATTCCTGCCTATTTCGTATGAGTCAAATCCGTCTCGGATTTTATGAGGTTGCAATTAGAATACTGAAACAATTACAAATTAGATTTTTATTTAAGGATAAACTACCTACTCAAAATGTTAACAATTTGATTTATAAAAAAGTTTTATATTCAAATACCAAGTGGAAAAAAACATTTAATCTATATTTGACTTGACTCTTTCTTTTAGATGAAAACAATATTAGTCACAGAAAATTTACTACTGAGTACTTACAATTATATAAAATAGCCAACAAAGTTACCACCATTAAAGAACCTCGAATTTGTCTCCGTGCAACATTTCCTTGGATTTTAGAACCGAATACTGATTTTGTATGTATATTGGACAAAGTTAAATGTTTATACATTTTTAATACTAGTATCGACATCAGAACATCGTGGTTTTTACCTAAGTATCTACTTTAATTCAATATTTTATTTATATTAGTTTTTTATGGCAAACAGAGATCTTATTATTAAAATGACCTAATTCAAAAAAGTGATTTGTGTCAAATTGCAGTAAAGCGTAGAGTAGCGTCTACAAAACTTGTAGAGACCCATAACTTGGAGGGGCAAGAAAAAACTAGATTATTATAGTTCGCAGCGTCATGTCACAGACGGCATTAAATTAAGGATTACAATGTGACTAAAAATCTTAAGTAAAAAAGATCTAAATCATTCAATTCCGATTTTCAATTATATCACTTTAATATAGATACTGGCTATACTCATGTCTAATTTTATCAGATTAGACCGACGCGCGACAATCGCCCCGAGCTGCTGCACGCAGCTCCCGCCGCGATAACGTCGTATAAAGAGCTCATGAATAAGTTCCCCGGACGGGTTCGAAACTAGTCGGGCTAATCCGATAAAATTAGACGTGAGTATAGCCGGTATCTATATTAACTATGAATACTACTCACGATAGTTTAAATTTAAAAATATATCACTTTAATACTAAGCTTGCGATACGGCGCAAAAATCCCCCAAAGAGATAATCAGCTGTAGAATAATAATATTTCCCTACTATAAACTTTAGCTAACTGTAGTATATAAAAAAAGTTACAATGAAGGGAATAATGTTTGTGTTGTTTCCAGCAATTTGTTTGTTGATTTATAGTAACTTCAAAAACAATTCAAAGATACTACACTGACACTACTACAGAGCTAACAATCTCTTTGAAATTTGTAAACAGCAGAGACAGAATAATATGTTATATTACTCGTGATTTCAGACATGCATGTTTGATGTAATTCACTTTATTATGGTGTTGTACGTTTGTGTAATGTGCCCGCATTTGGCGACTGTCCCTTTGCAGTCTGATTGGGAGAAAGTTCTGAACACAATAGTGATTGCTGGATTGTTGCTGAACATTTATATACAACTCACGACTGCTATTGTTGAGAAAGTGAGAGAAGTGACGCTTGGTTAATTTTTAATTTCATTGCTACTAATATTTTATTTCTAGATAATAATAGTATCTGGCCCGTCGTCGACTCTGCCTTTTGCTCCGCGTGTTGGGGAAACGATACCAACGAAAAAAAAAACGATTTGCTGGTTCCTCGAGTCTGGATATTTATGTATTTAAGTATTTATAGATTTACCACATATGTGTTACCAAACACAAGTATACACTTACTTAACTTGGGGACGGACGACCGTGTGTATAATTAAATTAAATTCCATATATTTAAAAGAAAATATTAACAACTAGTGTACAGAAACGAAATTCTTCTTAAAATATAATTTTAATGAATATAAAACATTCTGATTAATATGTAAAAAACACTTTATCTATTACTTAATACACCACAAATAAATTAGTGTTGTATCATAAAAACAGTTTAATTATCCAATGCCTTTTTGTTTTGTCTCCTACTGTAATGAAGTATGAAAAAAATGGAAAATGGTTCTCGTTATGCTTAACGAAGAATTTCATAATTTAAAATTCTCATAGATCGCGATATCTCTACAATTTCATTTCTCGCAATATGCAAATTATTCGTTGTCATAATATAGCAGCTAATTTGAATTTTAGAATGTCAGGAAAGAAACTGTGCGAGAGATAGCCGAGGAAAAAATGGCCACTTTTGGATTTTATCTCGATGTTCTATCAGTATTCCCTATGTATATATTTACTGATACGCTGGATCCAAGAGGCGAGACAATCGCATCTCAAGTGGCTATTATGTTTCCAATTCTGCAGGTTTGGCATATATGGGATTATTTGGATAAGTGGCAAAGCAATTTTAATAGCAATGCAAGTGTAAGTATTATCAATTTGTTGATAGATTTTCGGAAACCTTTAAACCACACGGGCACGTAACGGAATCTTAAAAATATTGCAGTATCTGAAATTAGTCGATCGTCTATGGACTTTTGACGTCCACCTCCGTAAAAACTGAAATACATTACTTTAGCTGAGATAAGTCCTTAATTGTTCATGGACTTTGATGTCTACTTCCATTGGATCTTAGATACATTGCTGTATCTGCGGTAAAATCTTAATCGTACATGACATCCGTTCTTTGGACATCCCCTTTCGTTCGATCTTAGGATGCATTGCACTATCTGAAATTTGTCCTTAATCTTCCATGAACTTTTGCATTCACTTTCGTTATCTTAGATACATTGCAGTATCTGATATTTGTCCTTAATCGTCCGTGGACTATTGAGGAGGCAACTGCTGGAGCTCTAAGCCAGCCTAGCTTGCGAGGAAGGCTTGAAAGAAACAATATTACTCACAGTATGTAGCTTTAGTTTCATATATTTTTTTTAAATCACCATTTAATTAAATTTTAATTTTCAGTGCTTGTGTTGTACGAAACATTGCATTTTATTCTTAATATTCTGCTATTGGTCCGGATGCATCATGTATCTTACTGCATGTCCAAAAAATCTATGCAAGGAGGTAATATTTTTTTCATAACAAGTACTATATAATGATTTAAAGGATCTTGTTAGAGATATTTTCTACGTCTAATTTAAATTGTCTTAGATTAGATTAAAGAAAAGCTACGTAAATCTTTGCGATTTTGATGTGGAGCTTATCTCCTGATGATGCGACGGATACAGGACGAAATTATGTAAGGCATGAGAACAGATTGTGCTTCCTAGACTAAGCATTATATTAAGTTTCAACTTCAAATTCAAATTCAAAAAAGTCTTTATTCAAAATGGCCTTTACAAGCACTTTTGAATCGTCAAATTAAAATTAAGCTACGAATGGTTCGGAAACGTTTCAAGAGCATAGTAGCAAAACAATTCTATCATTACTTTTGAACAAAGCAAAAGGAAAATTTGTGTTTCACTATTTTGAGCGTGTTAGATAACATTTTATTACTTTTGTGAATGAATTGTGTGTTTAAGAATTCCTGGATGTCATTACTCATTTTCTGGGAAACAAAGGTGTTTGTTACAAATGATGCCAAGCACGAGAGGCCGATGACTTCTTGTTTTTTTTTTGGCACATCAATTTTCACAGGCAGCGGAATATCAGATATGTCACCAGGAACTCAGGATTTGATGCTGGTAACCCGTTTTTATCAATTAAAAGTAATGGAATTTAAAATCTTAGTCTAGATCTAATCTAATCTAAGTATATAATAAATGGTTAGTTACAGGATTATTCAAGAGGGTGGACTTGCTTCATGTAATAGCCATTTGGGTATATAAATATTAAGCTGTAGTCGTTTACGTGTATACTTCTTTTGCACTGAAATTATCTGCTTGTAATAAATATTTGATTACTACTGGAAATGAAATTGGCTTTTAATATGAAGCAAACATTTATTTTGTATGACTTATTAAAACCACAATATTTAATATTTATCACTACTGTTTGTATATGTTATAATACAAACATGTTTTCACATGATTATTTTACGACCGGCCGCCTGCCTGACGTCAACTTACCTAACCTTTTATAATCCCTCGTTAGAAAGAGGGTGGTCTATTCTACTCAGCCAGATACCACACTGTGGGTCAACTTACCTTAGTCGCCTTTTACGGCTTCTCAGTTAGAGCATCTCTCGGTGCTTAACATTATATACTATTATTTTACATTACATACATATTATTGTTGCAGGTCGTATTACTTTTCTGCGTAGGAGCGTATTTGTCATTCTTCTACACAGCTAAGATGTGTTCATTATATGTATTATCAACACAGCGAAAGTTAAAATTCAGGGTAATTTGTCTTTTTACAACAACGATCGTTCACTTACACAAGCCTAAATTGCTTATATCTTACAGTAATTAGACCTGAAGGCCTACCATGAACTTTTAGAAAACGAATCAATTCAAAGTCAGTACCTAAACTCAACCGTTTTCTTTTCGTACCATGAAGTGTGTTTGAGAAGGACAACGTTATATGAACTATAGATAACTCTGTCTCTTTTACTCAAATGTTTTTAAGACGCATTCCGAACGCTCATTTGGCATCTTTAAGACGTCATGGTATGAAAAAGCAAAACAATTTAGTTTACGTGTTCAATTGAGTCGCAATAAGAGTTCATGGTAGGCCTGCTGAGCTACAACCACAAATATATGAATTTATATGTCATACGAATTCAGTGCTTCTTTGCGACCTTTGTAAACTCTAGCCTCATAATGAACGAGTTATCTACCAGTTTTGCAACGGCGAGTACGGTGTAGCTATACCAAAACCTTGGGACTCTAGTGACGCAAATAGTAAAAAAATATTCTTGGTCAAATAAATTAATTTCATTTTATTGCATTATATAAATACTTCAAGAATAAATAAATTCGTTTTTTCATTCAATAAATTTATTCCAGGAGACTATGAGGGAGCTTTTTTATTTCCTCTCTGTGAACCATGTCAGCGTAAAAATTAAAGCTCGGGTGAAAAAGTTCTTTTGCGTTCAATGGTAAGCCACTTTACTAAATTATTTCACTAGAATTCCTTAAATAGGTCACTCCAATATAAATCTACTTTAACTCTATGGAATTATTACTCACTCTATTATTATTTCTCGGTACTCACGAGACTATTTTTTATTATAGTTAGTACTAGCTTCCTGACTTTGCGTTAATTTCAGTACTGAGTTAAAGTTATCATAGTTACTCTCCAGTCAATTAACCAACTGAAAACTAAGTATAACATCAATCTATCTATTTATCTATCTGCTGCTCCGTTTAGTTGAGAAGTAAGAATTTACAACAACAACAAAACATTAATAAAAAGTAAAGTAAAGTAATGGGCTGTTACTATCCCACTGCTTGGCTTAGGCCTCCTTTATCCGTTTTTGGAAAAAAGGATCGGAGCTAAGACCTAACCACGCTGCTTCAATGCGTATTGGTAGGTTACACATATCTCCAGAATTCTCTAGAGATATGCAGGTTGGCTCATGGTGTTTTTCTTCACCGAAAAGCGTGTGATCAATTAGACACATAAGTTTTAATAGAAAAACTCATTAGTCCCTGCCCATTGAACCCATGATCGCCTCTAGAGAGTCACACGGTCTCACCGCTGGGCTATCACAGCTTACAAAACATTAATACACCCTTATAATTGTATCACTTAACAGGTATTACAACAACGCAGTTTCCACTGAAGAAATATTTAAAGACATGTCAAATAATATACAACAAGAGGTTTTAGCATTGGAAATGATAAAAACGTTATTGCATTGTCCTTTGTTTCAGGTATACTGAAAAATTGTCGTGTATTAAGTAATATATTAATATATCAATCTTTTGGAAGTTCTTCGTAAAGATTCACCGGTTAAAATTCATTTATCAGATTTATCTAACAAAACATAATGAATTGTTTTGCTATAATTCTCGACTAAAGGCAATCTATGTAATGCTAAGATTGATCACATTAGTGCATTTTACAGATAAACATAGTTCTTTAAGTATATTATATATATATATATATGTGCTAGCGGCTTCGCCCGCGTGGAAATCAGCGTGATACAATATTTTTCTAGAATTCAAATTTTAAACATAAAAATAGTTATCGTGGGTTAACCATAAGAGATAGAGACATGCTATCGCGGATTTTTTTGTATAATTTTATAGATCTACAATTCTCTATTACATCACTTTAGCGTATCTCTGCTGGTTTACGCAGCGCACGCGACCAAAGCTTCCAGCAAGCTAGTTTTTAACAACTGCGCGATCTCTTCAACACAATTTACATAATACCGATATTTACCTAAACTATCGGGAAGTTTTGCACTATCTTTTGGTGAAAACCATACAAAAGTCCGTTAAGTAGATTTTGAGAAAAACGATATCATACAGACAGATAACTTCTTGGGACTTTGTTTTATAATAAGTATAGATTATGTAGACAGCCACTTAGGAAGGTTATCAGAATCTTCATTCTAAAAAGAGGTAAAATAAAAGATGAGGTTCAATATGACATTCTGTCAATTCTAATTAGAGAGCCATGTAAGCGAATATGATTTTGTTTCATGCTGTATGAACTTTTAGCACACTTGATTGAATGCTTCTTTTTTATAATTTCGACAGTCGAATATAGCATTGATGTAGAACGCCAGAATATATAATTTTACAGTTTATATTTTCATGTTTCAGAACTGCAGCCGTGACTTTCTGCAAACGTTAGCCTCTCACTCTAGAACCATAGTGTTGCCAGATAGTGAAATAGTACAACACGCGGCAGACATTGGCCGAGATATGTATATTTTAAAAAAGGTACCTGTCCTTCAATTATTTGTTTTGTCTTTTTCATTCTCAAGAGCTAGTCAATTTACGGCATTTCCGTAATAGTTATTTTGTGGATTAGCTAAAGTTATAATAATTTAAAGTAATAATAATATAATTTATAGAATTAGGCGTTACTTTGCAGAGATCCATAATACAAAAGTAATAATAAAAAATATTTTGCTATAATCCGCGATACAGTAAATAGAAAATATATATAGTGCTAAGTGTATAGTGGACTATCAGTTTTTTTTTCCCAATATATACAGGTTTCGTAAAAACACATGCACAAACCTCCACCACTGCTATCTATACTAATATTATAAATAAAGAGGAAAGATTTGTATGTTTGTTTGTATGTATGTTTGTTACGTTTTCACGCAAAAACTACCGGACCGATTTCAAAAATTCTTTCACCATTGGAAAGCTGCTTTTTCACTGAGCAACATAAGCTATATGTCATTTTCAAAGAAAATAGGGATCCCTAATAAAATTGTAATAACTTGGTAAAAATTTAGTCGTAAACATCTATCATCGCGTGCGCTGCGGAAACTTTTGATGATAGAACAAAAAAATGTTCTACAGTATTATAGAACGTATCAATATCCACAAAAAAGTCCGCGATACCATATGTCTAACTATTATAGTTATGCCAATATAACTACTTTTTTACATTGTAAAAGTTGGTAAAAGTGCCGACAATAATCAAACCATTTTATTCATATCTCTGTATTAATCCTTATCCCATTAAATGATATTTTATGAATAACTGTTTCAATACCTGTAAAATACTTTTTAAATTATTAAAATCCGACATCCCAATCAAAAGATTTTACGAATTTAAGAATGTAAATCGAAATCAAATAATGCCATAACAAACCTAACCTACCGTTATAGCAGGGCCTGCACTTGGTGAGTTAAGTCTTATTCCAAGAATACTAATGATACCCATTTTTTATAATTAAATAATCTACAAAATAAATCTATAGTCCGATTTCGTAGACTTTCCACTACCACGAGATCTGTATGGACGCGGGTGAAACCACGGGGCTTTGCTAGTCACAATACAAAACTACTGCACATGTTCACTATCACAAACTATACAATCGTTTCGCCCCGCAACCGAAGCATCATTAGGAGATAGACTCCACGACAAAATCACAAATCTTTCCAGATCGCGGATTATAGCAAAATAATTTTTATTATTACTGTTCTAAAGTAATATAATTAAGGCTGCCTATATGCCACAATATTTGTAAGATTTCCTTAGCGTGATCGTAAACTTTATAAACTGAAGAGGTACTTCTTACTTCTTCATACAGCACGGGGTTGAAAATGAAATAAGTCATATTTCATTGGTATCTGCCCATGTTCCTCTTTTCGTTTTGTACAATACATATCACATATCTTCTATGTATTAATATCGAATAAGAAATTAATACACGTAATAGTATTTAGAGAGGACCTTAAAGATGTTTTATACTTATGTATTTTGATGCTGAAAGTATCTACTGCACAGTATTTAACATAAGAGCGAAGCGTTCACTTATTTACATTTAATGACCCTTTTTTTAACACCTATCATCACTACTAAGACTACTACTAATATACTTTAAGTGGGGTCGGCACAACGACGTCGGCCTGACTTCATCTTACCTTAGTCGTATTATACGAGACCTCGGTAAGAAAGAGGGTGGTCTATTCTACTCAACCGGATACCACACAGTGGTCAACTTACCTTAGTCGCCTTTTATAATACCTTGGTAAGAAATGGTGGTCTATTATATTCAGCCGGATACCACAAGGCATCCGTGTTTTAACACCCATTGAGATATTATCGGGGTTTCTTCACGTGTTTAATGAGTTTATGGGAATTAAATATGACCTTAACATTGCTTTCAGGTATCTAGATATCGTTTTCCATTATTTTTGGTAGCTATTACTTAGTCGATGAATTCTCTTGATATTCTTAGTCCCAATTAAGCCATTTTGTATATATTTATTTTACAGGGTTATTGTAATAAACTGAATAGTTATGGCAAAGTTGAATCATCTTTTGGACCTGGTAGTGATATAGGTGTTGTCGAAATGTTGTACGGACTACCTAAAGTAAGAAATAAATATTTTTAGTCTTAGTTCACGTTTTTATTGCCAATTGAACGGCAAAATAACAAAAAACAGTCAAAGATGAGTAATCAATACCAAAGATTTTTGCGTTCCGATCGGAGTCTCCAATACTTATTTGTTTAATTTTAGTAACGAAAAACTGTTCTTTGGTTGAATATTTGCTAAAAAAAAGTGTAGTAACAAATGTTTTGCATTATTTTATGCAATAATGTAGCTGTGATAGCCTAGCGGTGAGACCGTGCGACTCTCTAGAGACGACATAGGTTCAAACCCCGGGCAGGCACCAATGAGTTTTTCTATTAAAACTTATGTGTCTAATTAATAATTGCAATTTATCACACGCTTTTCAGTGAAGGAAAACATCGTGAGGAAACCTGCATATCTCTAGAGAATTCTAGGGATATGCATAAACCTACCAATCCGCATTGGAGCAGCGTGGTAGGTCTTAGCTCCAACCCTTCTCTCCAAAAACGGAGAGAGGGGGGCTTCGCCCAGCAGTGGGCATAGTAACAGGCTGTTATTTTACTTTTTTTTTACTTTTATGCAATAATGTAATATCATCCGTATGCCTAGTCATACTGCTATTACCGTTTATTTCCACCCTAATAATAACGCCAATTAGTTTATTAATTTCATGTAGGTATATAGCTTCCGGAATTATATAAAATTCGCGTATTAATTGACCAATCCTGGATGCGACATTTAGAGAGACAACATTACTCACGCTATTATAAGATCGTCTTTAGTTATAGATCATCAGGGTTAAAAACTAGTAAGTACTAAGTTTTTAACCTTCTTTTTCAATTTCTGGTAGTTTTTATCTTATATTTGAATTAATTAAATAAAAATTTCTAGGTGTACACAGTACTGACTAGAACAAACTGTATATTGCTTCACATAGAATATACAACGTTAGTTCAATGTTGGAGCACTTTCCCTGATATCTATGAACCTATTATAAAGGTACAACAGTTTTTATTAAACACTTTATTCATTTATAACACACATTCCAATTTATTATGATCATGAAACCAGCGGCGATCTCATTCAAGACTGTCGTGATCGCGGTGGATGTGTTTAAAAGCGAAAGACGTCATGCCAACGACTTAAAGTGTGCATCTTTAAGACGTCATGGTATGAAAAAGCAAAACTATTTAGTTTACATCTTCAATTGAGTCGCAATAAAAGTTCATGATAGGCCTGAGTTGAGTTTCGACTGAATGCACGGCTTTTCTCAACGGTGTACCATAACTAAAACACTCAGAGATACACCAAAAAATATAAGAAAGAAAAATTATATGATAAATGTGGGAGTCTGACTGTCTGTTACGTTTTCACTGCTAATCAGCTGAAGCATTATAGATGAAAAAAGAAATAATTTGGTTTAATTGTACCAAATTGTTTTTTTTTATCTTATATCACATGTACGAAAAAAAATCAAATTCCCTTTGAAAACAAGAAAAAACAATTGATTTTTTTATAGGTAATGAAAGACCCAGAAATTCATAGGCAAACATCCCGTTACGAAGAGGGCAAGCCTTTAATAGGCAAAATTGATATAAAAACAAATAAAATAGCGGTAAGTAAACTTTATTTTTTACAGCATTTGGAGCTTGTTAATGACTTTTTATGACTTAGATGATAAAACATGAAATTTTATTTTAGCAAGAGATAAAAGACAGCTTCGTTATAATCAGCGGAAGAAGAGAAAGAATGCAATACCTGGAGGTTTTCGATAAATTAGGAATCATGAGGTATGATACATCCATAATAATCTATCTAGTCTGTATGTCTGTTTGTTACGCTTTGATCACTAATCCGCTGCACCAATATTGATGAAATTGGACTTTATTGTAAAAATTGTCTTGAAGTAACGTGTGAGAAGTGAAAAAACACTGAAATTTAATTCTTTTACCAGGTACTTAAGATATGTTTTTCTACCTGGGTGCATTACTCCGCATGGGTTGTTCCTAAAATTATGGTGCACATTACGATTTATATTGGCACTTTATTATGTGGTGACCATACCTTATAATATCGCAGTAAGTGAGCGAGTGAGTGAGTAGAATACCTTTTAAAAAAGACAATTAAATAGCAAAACTATTGTATTTTATTTATGTAACTAATATTTTGTATGGGAACTTCTTATGTAACTAGTAGAAGTAGTGTAAAGTACTAGTGGCGAAAATTACCAGTGAGGAAAATACGTGCGTAAACCGTGTTACCAGTACGTTATGTTACAAGTATAACTTATTTTTTAATAGGTATATAATTAAATCAATAGTTATGAAAAAATAAAAAAAAACTATAGTATATATAATAAATATAAAAATATAACAAATAAAATAATATAATAAATACAATCTACTTATAATAAAATCTAAATATCACTTATTTTTGAGTGTAGTGAGCAAATTATAAAAGACGCTAGTTGGGTTTCATATTATTAATGAACATAGTGCGCGAAAGTCAAAATTCTATGAGAATTATGTTTTAAATAATTATATTTTTCACTCTATTATATTGTTAACATTTTAGACGAAACAAAGTAAGCTCGGAAGTGGTTATGCTTGGACGGACATAGTATTGTATGTAGATGTTGTGTTAATGTCGTATGTTGCTTACTACAATGACAGATCTTTGTTAGTCAAACATCCCTTACTAACGTTGACCCGGTATTTAAAATATGCTTTCCTATTGGATATCATCAGCGTTTTTCCTTTCGAAGAACTGGTAACTACTTTTTTCAATAACTAGTTTAGAATATAAGAGAAGTTAGTCGCAGTTTATTTCTCTAATAGCCAATCTGTACGAAGCTGAAACTGTGCGACTCTTTAGAGGGGTCACGGGTTCAAACCCCGGGCCAAACCAATGAGTTTTTCTGTTAAAACTTGTGTCTTATTGATAATTGAAATTGGTTACATGCTTTACGGTGAAAACATTGTGATGAAACCAGGATATCTGTAGAGAAATTTTGGGATAACATACCCCTACCTACCGAGGGTCGCAAAATACGGCTAAGCTAAGTTGACGTGAGACAGGCGGCCGGTCCTAAAATACGCAGCCAAACCATGTGACAACATGTTTCTAACATGTTGCGCCGACCCCACTTAGAGTGGGATAAGGGCAGGAGGATGATGATGATGATGTTACCTACCAATCCGCATCGAAGTAGCGCGGTAGGTCTTTGCTCCAAAACAGAGAGAAAAGGCCTATTCCTAGCAGTTGAATAGTAACAGGCTGTTTCTATACTTTACTTTACAACCTGTACGTCACTTAACTTCTCAAGTTGCTATAAATGACGACACACATTACTTTTAATTCATCCAACGACACAATATAATTGATCCAGCTTACAAATAATGAGTTCTTTAATGAAGTAAACTACGTCGCTGATAATGAGCCTTTGGACACGCCTTATTTTAAAAAAAACCGTCTCAACAGACTCCTCACTCGGCGCATGGGTGATCTGAAAAAGATCTACTATATATGAGTTGCAAATACCGTGTACCGTGGAAAATCTTTATGACCTGTGCTCAGCAGTTAGGTATAACTAGTTGTTAAGAGGAAAAAGAAAAACAAAAATAAGGTCGAATATAAAATTCATAGTAATTTTAATTAACTTTTACTACTTTTCAGTTTAAAGTTGTGAATGAACACGCCGATTCAGATCTTTACAGAATTAACCGTATTTTACTCGTAAGTTCATATTCATTGAATTAAATTATCTGCTAGCTAACTTCCTTAAGAAGGTAACTTTTTTTTGTTTCATCATTCTCATCATTCTCCTGCCCTTATCCCACTCTAAGTGGGGTCGGCACGACATGTTACAAACATGTTGTCACATGGTTTGGCTACGTATTTTACGACCAGCCGCCTGCCTGACGTGAACTTACCATAGTCGCCTTTTACGACACCTCGGTAAGAAATGAGGGTTGTCTATTCTATGCAGCCGGATACCACACGGAACATACCTTAGTCGCCTCTTACAACACCTCGGTGAGAAAGGAGGGTGGTCTATTCTATTCTGCCGGATACCACACGGCGTTTAATCTATTTATTAGGACTTTAATACTAACAGTACATGCCAGTCCTATACCCTTTTCCTTAAGTCTAAACAGTTTTTGTATTCTTTAATCTATATATCAACATTTTAAGCTATTTATGACAAAGTAATATAGCTATAAAATCAACTTGCCAAACGATATATCAATTTTAGACTATTTTTATATAAGTAACTGTTCCGCGCAAACATGCGGACAGATGAAACAACCTCCGGGACCTGGGCCCGACGCCCCGGCGTTTCAACCTACCTTATGCGGCCGTTAGCTGTATGTGGTCCGGCCTCGTGAGTCACTGCGTGTATATGTGTACGTGTGTGTGTGTGCTTGTATGTACTTGGCCGATTCCCGAAATAGTTGGCTCGCCTCTGCACTCTTCCACGGACACGTAATGTCTGTTTCTCCCTGAGTACACTTCACTATATCGGCTGAATAACACCCGGTGTGCACACAACCTTCGTAAGGTCACACGTTATTGAGTCGTCCCTATATCGGGGAATAGTACCCAACGCGCACCAAAACCGTGGACGGTTGCGTCTTCTCAAACACTTCACTGGCTAAACGCGTCACTAAATCTGAGAATAACACCCGAAACGCAAAATTACACGTGTGCGTAAGAAAGGAACGCGGCTTCTCCCTATCGTGTTTGAAGGGTGACTAGCGGGCGGCCGCTCTGGTAGGAATCGAATGCCTAAACGTCCTTGCTTTCGCCGCTCGCGTCGCTCGCCCCTCCGGCGGGCGAGTCATTTTATTCAAAACAGTAACTATAATAAACACCACAAAAACTTATTTTATTTATTATAAACAGTATATCATTCCATAGTGTATGTATCTGAATATCCATTAGGGATAACTTTAAGGGACACATATATTTTATTACGATCCCCTGGAGCGTAGATAAACGTGGTGGTAAATAAGAGTCCGTCATAATGTACCTAACAAAAATGTAATCAAGCCATTGCGCTTTTATATCGACCTAATTGCTATAACTGTCGTTCAACTTTGCGGCAGCTTTTACGTCGTCGGATTGTATTATAATATAATAAACTATTTTAAGTAAATAAGCAACTTTGTTATATAAAAGTAAAGTAAAGTAACAGCCTGTTACTATGCCCACTGCTGGGCTAAGGCCTCCTCTCTCCGTTTTTGGAGAGAAGGATTGGAGCTAAGACCTACCACGCTGCTCCAATGCGGATTGGTAGGTTACACATATCCCTGGAATTCTCTAGAGATATGCAGGTTTCCTCACGATGTTTTCCTTCACCAAAAAGCGTGTGATAAATTGCGATTAATTAGACACATAAGTGTTAATAGAAAAACTCATTGGTGCCTGCCCGGGGTTTGAACCTATGTCGTCTCTAGAGAGTCGCATGGTCTCACCGCTAGGCTATCACTTTGTTATATATATATGGGACAATTACACACACGGTCGTCCTCCCCACACTTAATACTTGTAATGGATGACAGGTAACTATAATATATAGAAATATAATTAAAATAAATACGCTTAGACTCGAAGCATCAACAAATTGTTTATAGTATATGTTAACTCTTGGCGATCGAACCTGCAACCCGCGTAGATGAAGGCAGGGTCAGCAATAAAATATATGAATCTTTGTTTAAGTTTAAAATAACTGATGAGCCCGCTTATTGAAATAATATACTTTCTTTGGCCCATTCAAATAACTGTCTTATACATCATTGCTTCTACTTTACACCATTGCCATTACAGCAGTTTAAAAACACTGTTAAAAGAAGCCTAATACAGAAAGCCTGCTATACTATTTAGAATTGCAATTAAAAATGCGTGAATATAGCTACTTTTTGAGCCTGTATATGATAGTAATGACTAACTGTAATTAGTTATAAGGATAACATTTTGAAAAGAGCGACCGCCGAGTTTATTCCTGGCTCTTCTCGGTAGGAAGAGCTTTCCGAACCAGCACTAGAGTTGACGATTGAAAAGCACTATAAAAGTTTACTTGAATAAAGAATATTTTGATTTTGAAAAATCAATGCCCGTGAAATGATATTTCATTTTTGTTTTAGATATTTAGAATAACAGGCGCCTTTACTTACTGGGAAAGTGATATAATGAATGTCAACCAAGCCGTCACACTTCTCAAGTTCCTCCCAATAGCTTTAACTCTGGTCAATTTTGCAACATCATTCATCTTCATGAATTCATGTAAACCCAGTATGTTGCGTAACGACGATTACGTTATGGTCAATTGTACAAGAATCATGATTTTTAATAGTTCGGAAACTGAACTCAAGTGTAAGTATTTGGTTTGAGTATGGTTTAAAATCGACACTTTTAACTTTTAACCCAAGTTAAATCATTTTTTAATTTTACCTTCGCAAACATACGGGAGCATAATTATTATTTAAAAATTTTAATAATTGCTTTTATGTATGTAAAAAAATTAAATTATAAAAACAAGCCTATTTTCAGATGCAGTTACACAATATTTTCATACATTCTATTGGGTTTTTCAAGTATTTGTTGGTAAGTTTTTTTTTATTTTATAGGGAATAAATTTTTTTAGCTAAACTAATAAGTTGATTTTTATCAATACTGCGTTTGACTAGAAGGGATTTCATGTTGCGTTTTAATTTTATAGGGATTGGTAAGTCATTATAAACCCAAATATTGTCTTTGTGTACTATGATTATTTATATTCTGTTTGATTTCTTAACAAATTAAATACACAATATTCAAAGTAAAAAAATATTTCAGTCATAAACACTTTGACTACCTTATTATAAGCCATATTATAACAAGGCCATATGTGTGTCCTGATTATAACCATTAGAATCCGGTAATAAACGTTAAACTAAGCTACAGTGTATTATATCATTCTGCCAAAAATTCCCCTATAGCAGCGAGCAAGCGTCTATTAGCAATACTTCACTCTTGAGGAAGTCGCCTCGTATAAAAGTCCATATCGCGTCAAATTAAAAACATTTTATTTTAGTAAACTTGTTAATGAATATTTAAGTGAATTCTGTAAATCGTCGACTCTACTGGTGGAAAATTGCTCTGTGTATATACGAGTTACTGACTAGCAGATCATTCCAATGTCGGATTTAAGACAAAGAAAAAAATTACTTATAATATTAACTTATCTCTTCGGGTAACAAGAGAACTGACTCCTTTTTCGCACAAAGAATCAGCCAAGCTATTCAACGCGGAAGCGTTGCTAGCATTCTTGGTACCATTCAACGTGGGCATGATTTGCATAGTACTAGCTTGTAAGTAATTTCAGATAGACATAGTTTGTACATTTTTGTTGTTGATTAAAAAAAAAGATTAACTGAAAAAAAAATTACTACACATAATAGTAACTGTAATGCCGTGTGGTATCCGGCTGAGTAGAATAGACCACCGTCATTTCTTACCGAGGCGTTATAAAAGGCGACTAAGGTAAGTTGACCTACCGTGTGGTATCCGGTTGAGTAGAATAGACCATTCTCTTTTTTTACCGAGGTGTCGTAAAAGGCGACTAAAGTAAGTTCACCCACCGTGTGGTATCCGGTTGAGTAGAATAGACCATTCTCTTTTTTTACCGAGGGGTCGTAAAATACGACTAAGGTATGTTGACATCAGGTAGGCGGCCGGTCGTAAAATACGTATCCAAATCATGTGACAACTTGTTTGTAACATGTTGTGCTGATTCCACTTAGAGAGGGATAAGGACAGGGGACCACCATATAATAGTAACTGTAGTTGCATATTAATTTACTTTTCCACATTTATCAGGTTGCGGTTGTACGCCCGTGTTTGTCTCAAATTCGACTGACGTGTGGTTGGCGATGGCATTGCAAATCACCGGAATACTGTATTTCGCGTTTATGTTCGGCTATATTTCTTCCACACGTTCTGCGTCGTCACACGCCTTGCTGGATCATAATGTAAGATTGTAACATAATACAAAAACTAACTACAACTGCTTCTCCTTTTTTAGTTAACGGACATTTACTGTTATACTGAACATAAATCCTAGGGAAACTTGTGTCCTATCAACATTATCGACACGAGTCCATACTAATATTAAAAATGCCAAAATCTGTCTGTCTGTCGTTTTTGCTAAGGCAAATATTTATGAAAATTTGTTCAATTGTAATTTATATATCGTGATATATAAACTACATTTGATTAATTGAACTAGGATTAGAGAAATCCTTTTTTCATTCGGAAATGGGACGAAAACAATATAGATAATTAAGGGTATTTTAACATTAAAGTTGATACGAATGATATCGCAGATACCATTGGTATACTAATAAGTACTTAACACAGAACGGCGAGAGGATTAAATGAAATCAAATGAAATTATTCTTTATTGAAAAAAAATATGTAAACAATGCTTTTGAACCGTCAATTCTACTGCTGGTTCGGAATGCTGCTCCTACAGTGGTTGCTGTTTAATCATCATGTAACAAACATGTTGTCACATGCTTTGGCTGCGTATTTCACGACCGGCCGTCTGCCTGACGTCAACTTACCTAACTTGACGTCGCCTTTTACGACACCTCGGTAAGAAATGAGGGTGGTCTATTCGACTCAGCCGTATACCATACAGCGGGTCGACTAACCTTAGTCGCCTTTTACGACACTTCGGTAAGAAATGAGCTTGGTCTATTCTACTCAGCCGGATACCACACGGCGGAGTGGTTACTGTTTACAAAATATAATTTTATAACTAGTAGTACATATAGGCACTATCTTGTACAGGGTCGTGAAGCCAATCATTAGCCGGGGGTTCACGGATTTATATGCCGGACTTCTGACCGGTATTTCTGAGTATATATGATTAACTATGTCAATCTTAATTTATATTCATCTCATGTGACTTGCAGTAAATATCTCAAACATGTATAAGATTTTATGCATTTTAAAGATTTTTATTATATATGCGGTATATGCGTTCCAAGAATTCTTAAGAGTTATGCATACCATCCGAAGAAGCGTAAGCTATAGAGTCCTTATCTCGTGGGATATAAACAGGTCTTTACTTTTATATTGCATATATGATTTATAGAAGCAGGCGTTACTTTGCGGAATTCCATATTACAAGCAATATAACAGAACTAACTACTTTGCTATAATCCGCACGGGTTAAGTGAATGCATGCAAAGCCAATGTGTACGAAGCAGGCAAAATCTACGCACCTTATACATGCAGGACCAGCCACCACATGCACCCAAAGGTGACAAAAATCGTACTGCAGTACGATTTTTGTCGTGAAGCCTATCCTCCTGATGATGCTTCGGTTTCGGGGCGAAACGATCGTCGAGATTGTGGTGGTGGGTGTGTGTGCTGCTTTTGTGTTCGTTGTTGCTGGTGAATTGCGCCTTGGGGTGCATGTGGTGGCTGGTCCTGCATGTATAAGGTGCGTAGATTTTGCCTGCGTCGTACACATTGGCTTTGCATGCATTCACTTAACCCGTGCGGATTATAGCAAAGTAGTTAGTTCTGTTATATTGCTTATTGCATATATCTTGAATTTATTACAAGGAAAATATTTTTCTGACTTAATATTATATTTATGATTGTTATAATATTCCGCGTCAGAGGCCCGGAAAACGACCGGCAGCTCAACTTTCATCATTAAGGCAGGTAAAAGTAGCACTTTTAATGAGCTCATTTGGGACTTTTAGGAAAAAACGAGGGACTTAGCCGACTTTTTGTATCGGGAGAACGTCGACCCAATGCTTACGGTTAAAACTTTGAAATACTTTGAATATGTTTGGAAAAGAACTCACGGCAGCGACCCGCAGGTATTTTTAGTACATTATCAATATACATATTATTACATTGGTCATTATATACACATTCATACTTTAAAAACATACTGGTATACATTACCTTTAAAAAATGTAAATAACATTATCAATTAACATCATGTAAACCAAAATCATAGGAAATACCAGTTCAGAAGAAATAACAGTTATAATTTAATTCAATGTAAACTTAAGTTAAGTTAAAGTTAAATCAACACATCAGTTTTAAAAACAAAGTAAATTAAGATATAAATTACATATGGTTCTTACATATATATATGTATATATATATATATAATTATATATATATATATATATATTTATATACATATATATATATATATATATATATACAAATAAGACGAATTATGCGAAGATTTCGGTCTCCTGGCATTTTGGTATTTGAGGTCACTTGAGCTTTGCCAGCAAATTTTAGCCTAATTTGTTAACGTGGATATAATTCAAGCACAGCTCGGTCCACAGCCACCTAAGTGATTCTAAACTTTATTAAGAGGCCAATAGTCAGCCACTAAGTTTTGGATCAATATATAATCACAAATAATACGAGTTATTTGAAAATTTCGGTCTCCTGGCATTGAGGTATTTGAGGTCGCTTGAGCTTTGCCAGCAAGTTTTAGCCTAATTTGATAACGTGGAAAGCTAGGCGAAATCTTTTCGTCCGAAATACCTCAGTGTCTGAAGACCAGGGTCTTCGAAAAGTGCGTGTTGCCAGTGATGACCTAAGGATCCGAAACGTGGTCGCTCACTATGGGTCTTATAAGAAAGCTCAGAGTCGCTCAGCGGGCGATGGAGCGAGCTATGCTCGGAGTGTCTCTACAAGATCGAATCAGGAATGAGGAGATCCGCAGAAGAACTAGAGTCACCGACATAGCTCAGCGTGTCGCGAAGCTGAAGTGGCGAAGGGCGGAGCACATAATGTGGAGAACCGATGGGCGCTGGGGTCTTAACGTGCTGGAATGGCGACCCCGCACCGGAAAGCGCAGCGTCGGTAGACCCGAGGTGGACAGACGACCTCAAAAAGGTCACAGGGAGCCACTGAATCCAGACGGCGCAAGATCGTGTGGTGTGGCGATCCCATGAAGAGCCCTATGTGCAGCAGTGGACTTCCATTGGCTGACGAAGAAGAAGATAACGTGGAAATAATTCAAGCGTAGCTCGGTCGATAGCCACCTAAGTGACTCTAAGCTTTATTAAGAGGCCGGTCAGCGACCAAGTTTTACATCCATACTTCATCACAGGCAACACGCATTATCATTTCAATCTTCAGACAGTGAGGTGTTTGGACTTTTTATTACTTAACAAGGCTAGTGAAAGTTAATCTAAAAGTATCTGCAGAAAATATGCCGCGGTCTAAACTCAGCGCTAATGGAAGACACGCTCGTTTTTATGTACGAGAGGGCTCTCCGTGAGGTGCCGTTGTTTGGCAAAGTGGAACGCTCTTTCATCAGAGTCATTACGCAGCATCTTCACGAAATGTATTTCCTTAAGGGCGACAACGTCGTGCTGTGTAAAGACTTGCAGACTAATATATACATCATTTATAGGGGCAAGGTACTTTATATCTTTAAAATGTGTAATTAATAATTTTGGTTATATATTTTACAAACTTTAATATTTAATATAACACTCAAACGCTTTTGTTTGAGTGTTATATTTTGATATCATGATCCTTTACCCCGAGGGTTATATAATTTATAATTTTTTCCTGTTTCCGAAGGAAAACGGGAATTTTTAACATATTTGTTAGCCCGGAATTATCGATATTGCTCCAGCGGATTAGCCATGGAAACGTAAAAGACAGACAGACAGAGTTTCGCAATTAAATATAAATTCAATATATGGGACACTTACACACGGTCATCAGTCCCCAAAGTAAATAACTTATACTTGTGTTGTGGGTGACAGACAACTGGTAAATATATAATAATATACTTAAATACATACAAACCCAAAGACTCGGAGAACCAACAAAATGTTAAAAATAAATGTTGACCCTCGGCGGGAATCAAACCCGCGGATCTGAAGACAGGGCCATTTCCAAATGCGCCAACGGGCCAGTCAAAATTATAATGAGTTTTGAAACATCCTTATGTATCTTATATATATAAAACAAAAACGGGTTTGTTACAACACCTACAACTCGAGATCTGCTGGACCAATTTTCATGGTTTTTAATTCATCTTATTTGTCTCCGCCCCGAATAACAGAGTACATCTTTAAAAAAAAACCGACGAATATATAATTATGAAACATTTGTTGTCCATCCTGTCAAATATTGTAATAATGATTGACATTTATGCATGCGTTCAGAAATGTATTGCGTGTAAACTTTTAAAAAAGGAGAATAAACTATTGACGGATTTTTTTTCAAATCAATTAAAAATGTTGAAAAGTGCTTCAAGCAGATACCTACAAGTTCCTCAAATATTTATGAGTGCGTACAAAAATAATGACAAATGATGAACATTTACGCGTGCGTTTTGAAATTTCTTTTGTGTCATTGTATTACGAGTACGTTCATCAATGCCTAAATTAGTCAGCTAAAAGGTAAGACACCATTCATTGAATATTAGGCGGTACGAAGTTCACCGGGTCAGCTAGTGCGAAAATAAAAACAGCTATTAATTCTATCATAATGAAATTTAATCTACAAAATTTATTTCCAGGTCGACGTTTTGAGCTCATACAATGAAATGATTACCTGTATGGGGTCTGGCGGAATGTTCGGTAACTTTACGGGAGTGAGTTTTATTATAATTTACTTAACAACGAATATGAAATTATTAATTGAGTATTAACACCTTGTTTCTAGCTGTGATAGCCCAAAGGTGAGACTGTGCGACTCTTTCGAGGAAAACACGAGTACAAACCTGGGCAGGCACCAAAGAGTTTTTCTATTAAAACTCATGGTCTAATTGATAATTGCAATTAATCACACGCTTCTCGGTGAAGGAAAACATCGTGAGGAAACCTGCATATCTCTAGAGAATTCTGGAGATATGTTTAACCTACCTATCCGCATTGGAGCAGCGTGGTAGGTCTTAGCTCCAACCCTTCTACTACGCTACTTTACTTTACCTTGTTTCTAACGTGTTAAAGGTAAACTTCGTCCTGAAAATTGAAAATATACAATTACTTCGCAGATAACTGTTCATGTTAATAATATTGAGTATGTACTCAATATTATTAGAATGTATTTATTTATTACACTGCAAAATAAAATGTGCATAAAGTTGGGTTTTCTTTAGCAACTGACTCTGAGGGAGTATCATAATTGTATTGGTTTTGATTATTGCGTTTATTATTTTTTTTACGAAGAGTCCATTATTCAAATTCTGTCCAAGTATCTAATTTGATAATCCGAAGGGATTAAGACAAAGGATTGTAATTTACAATACTGGCGGCAGACAGGCGGCCGATCTTAATATACGTAGCCAAATCATGTGACAACATGTTTGTAACACGTTGTGCCGACCACACTTAAAGTGGGATAAAAGCCTTCTCTATCCTGCCTTTATCCCACTTTACGTGTTTTACATTGTCTTTTGCAGTGAAAAAAAACATTGTTAGTGAATCTGCGTAAATTAGAGTTCCATAATATACGCAATTTTTACAGGAGTAACTTTTTTTTAATTTTTTGATATTAGAAATAATGTCCAGAAAGTGTTTTTTTTCTTGAGTGTCTCCTGTTGAAACAAAATACAAAAATATAAATTTACAGAAAGTTAAATATATGTATAGGTACTAAAAAAATCTGAATTACATCCTTATTATATTAAAGTGTTATTCTGATATGAAAAGAAATTAAGGTTCCTTAACTGCCTAAAGAATGTTTCTTTTAGAAACGGCACGTCGTGTGTAATCTGCATGATTGCTAATTTCTTTCACAGCAACCTATCTCAGCATCAGAAGTCGCAATATATGCCAGTAGAAATCTAGATTTGCTAGTACTGCACTCCCAGACGTTTTTTAACCTCGTGAAATATTATCCCAAAATACAGGAGCCACTGAAAAAGGCATTCGAAATGTCTAAAGATTACATTTTACCCATATCAATGGACGACGTAGACGAAGATTCTTCAGGTGAAAAATTGGAATCAAAGTTTCTTTTGAAAAGCTTGTTAAAAGTTGTTACGAATCCAACGGTCCGTTTGCTTTGTAAACTAAAGATGTTGTTACTGTATTGTAACTTTCTATAATATATTTTTGGATCAATAAAGCTAGTTACGTTAGAACAGATAGAGAATTATGGGTAGGCCTTTTCAAAGGAGGTTGTTATGGATTATTAAATTGGTTGTCAGATATTACATATGCTTATATCACCTTTAATTGGACGACAGAACCTCTTTAATTCATTGATAAAATACATCTCAGATTTTAGCATGTAATTTCAGTCATTAAAATGGTGAACGGACGGTAAGTTTTGTGTTATTAATAAATATATACAATGTGTCCAGTCATGATCTAGCGATATTTTAAAGTTAGAAAATATACCTAATTTCATCGACAAAAACACCTATATAATGAGGGTCTATTCCAAATCCTGTCGGAGTGGCTGCCATTTCAATTTTTTTTTATTCTTGTAGATATCTTTGCCAAAAGATAATTTACATAATATATTTTTTGTTTTAAGGTGATTCTGAATTAGATCAATTGTCTCAAGAATCTCCTTATGATTCAAGAAGTGGCTCGAGCCGGTATGATTCATTAGGTTAGCTGAGGATCTTTTTTATTTTATATAAGCGACATGCCCCGGCTTTGCACAGGCGAGACGAGGGGCGCTGCGCGGCTCACATACAGCGGGTCCTATGCTTGGTGGGGCAATTTATTTTTGTACGCGTTAGTTAATCTTCATATGAATCAGTCTGTCTTTTATTATTTTTAACATAGAGTTAACACACACACATACTTATGCCATGCAATAACACAACATAGACACACAACTCTTTAAAACAACAATTCAATTAAACTTTGAGTTAAAACTTATACCTAACTATATAGGTAAATACCAATAATGGCTATCGATGGATGGGTTGGTGATCCCAGGGCTTACGCAAATCTGTTATCAGTCATTGTTATTTGAGTTAAAAGTTATGGTATGGTTATAACGTTATTCGTCAGTGCTTTTTTTTTACTTTAGTTACAGTAAACTGCGTTTTCATTAGACCATGGCTAAATTTGATTAACAGAATGTTACGAGTCTAAAACAGTTTTTTTATTAGGTGGTCAGTACACGCTCTCTAGTGTCCCTTCGTCGAGTAATATAAGTCAGGCGAAGTCTTATGCCAGCGTCATGACATATCAAAGTTACTTGGATGTTAATAATTTGTTGAAACCGGGGTCAAAACTGTACCAGGTGACTATAAGTAAAAATTAAAATACCTTCAATGGCTTTTGTACTACTTTAAGGTAAGATAATTGATATTTGCTTTTTGAAGTATGTATATCGAATTGAATTAAAACTACTTTGCTATAATCCACGTGTGTTAAGCGAATGCATGCAATGCTAAGTGTATGAAGCAGGCAAAGTTCACGTACCTTACACATGCAGAACATTAAATTATTAAATTATAAAAACAAAAAAACATTAACTTTTGAGTCAAACCCGACATAAGTAGGTCTACTGTATTCTACTTTCTACATTTTGCGCCCTCGACGATGCTTTTCTATTCGCTTTCTCATCCGGTGTCGATTTTAAAGCCATTATAATTCTTTTCTATTACGCTATCATTTTCTAAATACACATTTTTATACACAAGCATCCATTTATTTTTACAGGTTTTTGGATATACAACATGTGCAATAGCAACCGCAAATTATGTTCTGGCGTTATATGAATTAGTGACTTTGAATGACTGTTATATTATATTCTGGCTTCAGTCGATTTTTGACATTTATTTCTATATAAAAGTTTATTTATCTATGCATCAGGTAAGTTTAACTTATCTACTATGAGATTAATATTAATATGTAAACAAATATAAAAAATAAAATATTTCGTGTTCAAAATACGAAAATATTTCTTTTTGATTTTATTCTACAAAAATCTTTTGAGTATAAAATACTACAACTTATGTTTTCAATTATAACATCATCATCCTCTTATCCTTATCCCACACTAAGTGAGGTTGGCACAATACATTATGTAGAAAGTATTAGGTACATTTATGGTTTAAGATTAAAATTGGTTTCATGGTTATATGGTTTATATATTTACATATGTGACCATGGATTTTATGGAAATAAAAATTAGTCTCTATTTCGCTACTCGTCTTTCCATAAAAGGCTCCCTGTGTTTTACAGGGAGCCTTTTATGGAAAGACGTATTTGAGATAGAAGTATTTGAGATATATCAAGAATTCTCTATGTATGTGGATAATAATTTGCAAATTAATTTAACACTTTAGTATTAACTTATTAACAGTTGATTATATTATAATTATACATTACAGGGATACCTCAATCGCCATGGTAATCTCATATTAGATTCTGCGAAATGTCGCGCCAGATATTACAGACATAAACTGTGGCTATGGTCGGATTTGTTGTGTAATTTTCCGTTTGAATTGCTCGGATTCAGTTTCCCGTGCGTATCTATTATATTGTTGCAATTTTATTTGTGTTAAAATTTGTACCTAATTATTTCATGATAAAAGCAGGTTAAATCTTTTATAATAGCAATAAATATATTTATTTGTTTCGTAATATACAATCAAACATGGAATAATATATCAAAAAAAATAATCTTTATTCAAATAAGCTCTTTCAAAAACTTTTGAATCGTCAAGGTTCAAAGTGATTAATGAAGCTACAACTTGTTCGGAATGTTGCTCTTACCGAGAAGAACCAGCAAGAAACTCGGCGGTCAATCTTTTAAACATTTTCAGTTTTATATTATTAAACCACAGTCTTGTATGTTACTGTATTAAAAACAATTTATTACGTAATAGTACCAACAGAGAAACAGTAAAGTAGTAAAGTAAAGTAGCGGCCTGTTACAATCCCACTGCTGGGAATAGGCCTCCTCTCTCCGTTTCTGGAGAGAAGGCCTGGAGCTAAGACCTACCACGCTGCTTCAATGCGGAGTGGTAGGTGGTAGGCACACATATCTCCAGAAATCTCTAAAAATATGCAGGTTACCTCACGATGTTTTCCTTCACTGAAAAGCGTGTGATAAATTGCAATTATCAATTAGAGACATGAGTGTTTAATAGAAAAACTCATTGGTGCTACCCGGATTTGAACTCGTGTTCCCCTCGAAAGAGTCACACGGTCGCGCCGCTGGGCTATCACAGCTCTAGCTGCGAGATCTTTGACAGCAAGTCTCTATCTCATAAAGTTAACTCAAAATAACTTCTTTAATGTTCAAAATTTCAATCAAATATACTGAATTCCACGCGGGCGAAGCTGCAGGTTCAGCTAGTATAGGATAAAAATATTCTCGTATTTATTCGGGAACTGGAAAAAATACACATCGCGTTATTGAGGGTACATACATGCTCATGTACCGAAACCGAAATTGCGGGTAGTCTATATTTTTTGTATTTTGTAATCCATTCCATTACGTTGTCTAATATATTTTTATGTATATAACTTTTCTAGAAAACCATTACAAGCGATGCATTATTTGCGGGCTAATAAATTGCTTCGACTTAAATACCTGCTCGAGTTTTATCGGAAGACCTCTGCTGAACTTACGAATAACTTAACTACATTACAGGTAAGTGTTTTCTTATACATGCGATTTTTAGAACAATTTAAAAATTTAAGTATATATTTCATCAATTAAATGTTAATATTTCATACACGAATAACAAAAAATGCAGCTTCGTTACACATCCCACGAGGTAAATAGACGATCACAAAAAGGTCTGAGGGATTTACTATGGAAAACCCCTTCAAATTCAAATTCAAATTCAAATTCAAATATTCTTTATTCAAGTAAACTTGTAAACAAGTGCTTTTGAATCGTCAACTTTACTGCTGGTTCGGAAAGCTGTTCCTGCCGAGAAGAGCCAGCAAGAAACTCGGCGGTTGCTCTTTTTAAAATATAAATCTAAGAACTAGTTACATTTATTTATTACTGTCTTGTACAGGGTAGAAGTGCACCTATATCCACACATCCTTATCCTCAATGTAAGCCTCCACGGTATAATAGGCTTTCTGTATCAGCCTCTTTTTAACAGTATTTTTAAATTGCTGTAATGGCAAAGTTAAAATTGATTGTGGAATTTTGTTATAGAATCTTATACCCAAACCCACAAACGACTTACGTACTCTTACAAGGTGCAAAGCAGGAGCCGCAAGCTTATGTCGGTTCCTACTTTGTCTATTATATACATCGCCAATCTTTTTATAATTATGTATATTTTTATGCACAAAAAATCAAATTGCTAAAAATATACTGTGAAGCTAACGTAAGAATACCTGTTTCCTTAAACTTCTCTCGCAGGGACTCACGCGAATTCAAATTATAAATGCCACGTATGGCTCTTTTTTGCAATACAAAAATTTTCTCAATATCAGCGCATTTACCCCATAACATTATTCCATAAGACATAATGCTATGGAAATAAGCAAAATAAACTAGTTTTGCTGTTTCGACGTCTGTAAACTGTCTTATCTTTCGAATAGCATAGGCTGCTGAACTGAGTTTCCCTGCGAGAGCTGTTATGTGTGTGCTCCATTGGAGTTTTGTATCCAACGTCATTCCCAAAAATACAGTTGTATTTTCTGTTTTTAGTGGTACATTGTCTATTAAGAGCTCATTTGCTGTTTTAGCTGCATTAGGTAATGCAAATTCTAAACATTTCGTTTTATTTGAGTTTAGTACCAAATTATTTAGCCTGAACCATTGAGCTACCTGCGACAATCCACTGTTTACTTCGTCAATATTATTATCGTCATTCCTATTTACTTTAAATATTAAAGATGTGTCATCAGCAAACAGTACAGTAAAACTCAGTACTTAAAATCTCAAGTCATATATCTAGCGGTGGACTTGTACTGTTTGAAAAAAATAAGTTTTATAAATAGAAATACAGAAGTGATAGACATAAATAAAATAGTATCTAAAACTGGGTTACCCTTAGTATTTGCTTATGAAACTTCAGATTCATTTAGCAGTTGATGAAAAATGCTTTACCTAATACAAGTATAAACATAAAGTGGGATCCCTAGGTTTTGTAGTGGTGGCAATAAATTTTCTACAAACACTTTTGTGCGTAAATGATATTCATCATGAAAATATAATAGCAAGCCTGCATATCTTTGAATAATTCTTCGTGTAAATTCAATTTACTAAACCGTATTAGAGAAGCGCAATGGGTTTACATTTTCCTCCAGAAAAGCATTTGGCCAGAAGTGGGATAAATACAGACCGTTAATTAAATAATAATAAATATATAGGACATTTACACACACGGTCGTCCGTCCCCAAAGTAAGTAACGTAATACTTGTGTTATGGGTGACGGACAACTGGTAGATATACTAAATATATATAAGTTTAAATACATACTTAAATACAAATACACACCCAGGCTCGAAGAACCAACAATTTGTTTATAGAAAATGTTGGCCCTCGGCGGGAATTGAACCCGTGACCCGCGGAGCTGAAGGCAGGGTCACTACCCACAGCGCCAACGGGCCAGTTTTATAATTCATATTATTATTTATGAATCTAATTATATACCGAGAATACGATTTGTCACAGATAATACGTATAAATAGCCTGATCTAATCTAGGTTACTATAGGATCGATAGTATTTAGTCGCTTCACGTGCTCCCATTGAAAGCTCCTTTATCGAAACTGGTAAGCGGCTTACGTTGATCCAGGTTCAACGGAAACAAATGGTATTCACATATTGTTTAAATTGTACTGACATATCGAAAACGAGTATATAATGTTAGTATGACTTATAAGATTTAAACTCTTGCCAGTCTATCTTCGAATAGACAACCATACCAGCCAGCGGCCTTGGATTGACTGATGGATTTAAGAAGCCTTTAGCAATACATTAATAATTAGAATTTTCATAACAGTTGATTAATTTTATTCCAATAGTGACCTAACTTGGTTACCCGATGGATAATCGATATTTCGTTCTATTTCGTTTCGTTTGGCCATTTACCTGTCCTCCGTGCCTCGCAGAGCACTTTCCCTAACGGAATGTGAAGACGATCATTCCATACTAAAATTGTTATGGTTTGAAATCATATAGTCGTTAAATAATTTATAGAATTAGGCGTTACTTTGCGGAGATCCATAATACAAAAGTAATAATAAAATTATTTTGCTATAATCCGCGATACAGTAAATAGAAAATATATATAGTGTTTAATGTATAGTGGATTATCAGTATTTTCATACCCGATACGTGCAGGATTCGTAAAAGCACATGCACACACCTCCACCACTTCCACCAAAATACACAAGCACTACACAGTTTCACTATCACAAACTCAACAATCGTTTCGCCCCGCAACCGAGGCATCATCAGGAGATAGACTCCACGACAAAATCGCAAAGCGAAGCGTTATGCAAACAAGCATTGTTATATAGTAATCGGTTCATCCCCACCTTTACCTCTGAACACGTGCAACAAGCTTGAACTTGAAACATTTATCTGCTCGTTAATGAGGGTGCCATTGTTATGCTTAATGATTTCTAATTGTTCCAAAATATTCAATTTTAAGCTTTTTTCGCAGGTGTGCAGTATTTCGAAACAATGCTTGCGAAACAATGCAGCAAAACTTGCTGCCTTTCATAGTCATATACACAGACTTTTATCAGTCCCTCTTTCGGAAAAGAATTTTAACAATGAGCTGCAAATAATCAACCAGATGGCGCATTCCAATGGCTACGATGAGCAATTAGTACAAAATATATTAAAAAATAAACAGAAGTTGCAATTGACAAAACACTTCTATGCGGTGCCACATTACAAAGATAATAAATACAAAGCCAGTTTGACCTATTTTGGAACATTGTCAGAACGAATTTCAACTATATTTAAAACAAAGTCAAATATAAAATTAGGTTTTAAAAGTAATAACTGCTTAAAAAAAGATATTATGCAATAATAAAGACAAATTAGAAAGCCCGAAAAAGAGTGGTATTTACAAAATAAAATGTCCTGAATGCAATGATACATATGTGGGTCAGACTGGTCGTAATTTTGAAACCCGTTTTAAAGAACATATGGTCGCTTTCAGGAATAATAAGCCACAAAATTCACATTTCGCGAAACATTTGTTAGAAAGCGGTCATAAAGTTCCTAATGACCATTGTTTCGAAATACTGCACACCTGCGAAAAAAGCTTAAAATTGAATATTTTGGAACAATTAGAAATCATTAAGCATAACAATGGCACCCTCATTAACGAGCAGATAAATGTTTCAAGTTCAAGCTTGTTGCACGTGTTCAGAGGTAAAGGTGGGGATGAACCGATTACTATATAACAATGCTTGTTTGCATAACGCTTCGCTTTGCGATTTTGTCGTGGAGTCTATCTCCTGATGATGCCTCGGTTGCGGGGCGAAACGATTGTTGAGTTTGTGATAGTGAAACTGTGTAGTGCTTGTGTATTTTGGTGGAAGTGGTGGAGGTTTGTGCATGTGCTTTTACGAATCCTGCACGTATCGGGTATGAAAATACTGATAATCCACTATACATTAAACACTATATATATTTTCTATTTACTGTATCGCGGATTATAGCAAAATAATTTTATTATTACTTTTGCATATAGTCGTTGTTAAATACTGCGACCTAAGATGAACCTAGATTCAGAGTTCAGTGATTCCAGCTGTTTTCTAGCAATAATCTTATATGAAAATTCTCTCTAAAAAATACTGCTGAATAATTAGAAAATACAATAAAAATGTCGAGAATATTCTAAATACCCGTTATATCTATAACATGATATGCTATTTTTATAACGTTTTAATTACTATATTCACCCATATGTGTACAACAAGATATTAGCAAAATGTAATATAAAATTCCTACCACCAAAACCAGGTAAAGATGTAATAATTAACTGCTCAAAGATATCTTGATATTGAATGACTTTTAAATTAACGTTTTGCTATTGTTAATTGTAGTTATAACGTTGAGGGAAACTCTAGCCGCCCAAAATACAGTTTTACCTAGTTTGGAGGCTACGAGTTAATGTTATCATATTTAATGTCAATTTTTAATTATTATAATAACTTATGTATCGATAACACATCGCTTAATTTTAAAGTTTTATTTATTTACAACAAAAATGTACAAGTATATCTTAAATTACTTACATGCTACTATTATAAAAATCATGCCCACGTGGAATGGTCCCAAGAATGCTGGCAGCGTTTCCGCGTTGAATCGCTAAGCTGATTCTTTGTGCGATAAAGGAGCCAGCCCTCTTGTCACCCGAAGAGGCGATCAAACGAGGCGTTAAAACGGATAAAAAATTTTTTTGGACTCTGGCTCCATGGCCCTAGGGTCTCAACTGCAAACGGCACAAATATATAACTCTCAACGAGAGATGCATACTTTCGCCATTTCCGCCGCAGCTCCAGGTCTTGACACTGTTCCCCTGATATGCGACGAGGCTAATTTTAAAGTCAAAAAAGTCAGTTGTCTAAGATGATAACTTTTTTTTATTTCTACTTCGGCTTTCTCTGCTTGAAACATGGATAAGATTTTTTGTTATGTATATCGCATTTGAAATAAAGCATCAGAACTAATAAATTAAAATAATACACCATCATTATCACAAACGGGTCGCAGGTTCTATTCCCGTCGAGGGCCAACATTTTCTATAAACAGTTTGTTGGTTCTTCGAGCCTGGTTGTATATTTGTATTTAAGTATGTATTTAAAGTTATATATGTAGTATATCTACCAGTTGTCCGCCACCCATTACACAAGTATTGAGTTTCTTACTTTGGGGTCTGATGACCGTGTGTGTAAGTGTCCCATATATTTATTTATTTAGTTTGGCTGTCTCTAGTCAAACCGTATATATGTGCAAACAATATTTATGTCAATTTACATAAAAGCAAATTCAATCTGTTTAGTATTAAATTATGGTGATGTATATTAGAGATATAGCAAATTCTTACCACAGTGGTTAACCGAATACCTTGCGGTTTGTTTTAATCCAATACAATGTTATACTAAATCACCTAAACGCTTATTACGTTATGTCGGTGTATGTGAAAGTGAAATATCACTTATCAGCATATGTGCAATGCACACAATATATTAAAAAATTTAACATACATGTTGGAAGTAAACGATCGTCGAGATTGTGTTTGTTGCTTGGGTGCATTGCTGCTGGTGGAAGCACCTTGGGGTGCATGTGGTGACTTGTCCTGCATGTGTAAGGTGTGTAAATTTTGCCTGCTTCATACAAATTGGCTTTGCATGCAGTCGCTTAACCCGTGCGGATTATAGCAAGGTAGTTCTGTTATAGTGCATGTATTTTTAAAGACTTATTACAATGTCAATTGGCGTTCTAAAAACTTTGGTAATGAAATAATTAGTGCCTATTTACTAAAATCATATTGCGCAAAGAATAAATTGAGTGAAACCAACCAACAGAACAGTTCGTCAACCGCAATGTGTATTGTCATGCCATTGTTCGTTTAATATGACACGTCAAATTGAAACAATTGTATGATTTATGGCTTAACTTGCCTTGACTTGCTCATCGCATAGCATTCTGCAGTATTGTTTACTTTAGGGGAATGAATGACAGATTGTCTCGGATTCTGGATTCCTATTTCACCATAATTTGGATAATGTAGGAGAATGTTGTATACATCGATGTTATGCAGTGTTTTATCCGGCTAAGTAAAATAGACCACCCTCATTTGTTATCTAGGTGTCGTAAAAAGTGACTAAGGTAAGTCGACCCACCGTATGGTATCCAGTTAAGTAGAATAGACCACCCTCTTTCTTACCGAGGAGTCGTAAAATAAGACTATAGTAAGTTGACGTCAGGTCGTCGGCCGGTCGTAAAATACGTAGCCAAATCATATGACAACATGTTTGTAACATGTTATGCTGACCCCACTGGGAGTGGGATAAGGGCAGAAGGATGATGATTGTATACATCGATCGATAGAATAGTTAAATAAGTGGAAAACTATTTTTAAAATACTATTTATTTTGTGTTGACGTTTTCTATTTATCAACATTTATCATAATAGTACATATTTTTAGATTTCTTCTATGATTAAAATTAATATTATCGTGAGTATTTTGTGACGGACATCAATAATAACAATAGTTACATACTCTAATATAACAGTAATAATTATAAGTATATAAATATTTGTATGTATTTACATATGAAATTAAATTAAAAAAAAGGTTTGTTGACGCTTATCTCCGAAACCGCAGAACTTATATCAAAGTGATTTTATGTATGAACTAGTTTTTGCCCGCGGCTTCGCTCGCTAGGAATTTTGTCTGCCACAGTATGTAGTTTAATTAAATTTATGATTCACAGTTTTGGTCATAGTGGCTTCCACATAAAAGATAGATATATGCTGTCGCGGACTCTTATTTAGAACTATTAAAGACAAACAATACTACGATACATCATCTTTGTTTAACTCTAATGGTTTAGGCAGCGTACGCCGAGATAGCTCTCAGAGGCCAGATTTTTTCCGAATTTATTGACATGTATCGTTATATTACATAAAATCATTACAAATTGTAGCCTATATGTTATTCCGATGTATAACCTATATAACTGTAAAGTTTCATCCAAATCTGTCCAATAGTTTTTTAGTGAAAGAGTAACAAACATCCATCCATACTCACAAACTTTCGCATTTATAATATTAGTAGGAAGTAGGACTAGTAGGATTAGTAGGATTGATCTCACTC
Organism: Morpho deidamia; assembly: GCA_947086505.1. Classification (NCBI taxonomy): domain Eukaryota; kingdom Metazoa; phylum Arthropoda; class Insecta; order Lepidoptera; family Nymphalidae; genus Morpho; species Morpho deidamia. Next base: position 5,998,571 of record CAMTZC010000007.1, on the reverse strand, counting down.
AGGGATTGTTTTTAAACTCGCCATATTGTGTACTGCAAGTTTTTACTATATGTATAACGTAACCTAGTAAGTGTTTAAACAATAATTATTTTTACCGTTTCTCTTTCTATGATTTCAGACTGCAATGACGTTCTTTATTGTAGTACTATTGCTTCATACCTTCACCTGTATTTGGCTACTAACGCTCATAGCTATATCACCTTACAATGTAATTCGGACCCTGAAATTGCATTTATTAAACGAGTAAGAAATTTTAAATTTTATTAAACATATAGAATTCACGAGGATATAGTTGTTATTTTAAAATTTATATTTTTTTCATTATTATAGTATTTAAGACAATTTATTATAATTATAACGAAAATTTTAATTATTCTTAAAACCGTATACTTTATGCTGTTAACTATGAGAATTTTTTTAAATTATAGTAGTGATAAAAATACTAAATATACCGTGTGTAATATAAAGAATCTGTTTTATATACTGTATGTAGTGGTATTTATATGTCCGAATCAAGATAAATTCAAATTCAAAATATTCTTCATTTAAGTTTTTTTTGTGAGTCTCGAGAGTAGATATAATCTTATTTTCATTTCAAAGATAATCTGTTAACAAATCAAGTTAAAAAGGTTTTAACAAAATTTTACGTCCTTACTGTTAATCGTTGAGGAGATTCCTAGTCTGCAGCCAATCCTGGCCATGACCAGATGTCATGATTATTATAAACATGCATTGCCATTGACACTGGATCAGTATGTAAAATTTCTGCTCAATCGGACACTGGGAAGTGTGTGAAAATTTAACTTGCAAGATTCCACCTTCATATACATATTACATACACGGCAAGTTAAATAACAACTTTTAAAAATGCTTACTTTTTCTTTTTTTTTAATTTAGTTAGGTTCACATTATCTATACATATATCAATCTAAAGTTTATATTATTTATGTTGGAAAGATTAGAACTACCTGTTTTATATATTTCAGTGACTTACCTCTCCGCCGATGGGATTATACAAGCTCGTTCTATGTGGTAGTCGCTGAGCTTACTTCTACGGGTGGTGATGAATTTCTTGTTCAGGAAATATTTTCCAAGATAATACTAGCTATATGTCTCATTTGTGGCAAAATGCTGGCAGCCACGGTGATCGCTACATCCATGCAAGTCGCGTACTCGGCGAAGTACGCATTAAACTGCTACGAAAAATCTACGTGGGAACTTATAGATGTATTGAAAAATCAGGGCTTGTCAAGTAAATATATATTCTTTGAAACGCTCAACCTCGTATATTTGGATTATTCATGTAAATAACTGTAAATAAATATAAGTAATATACATAATTTAAATACCGCCGTGTGGTATCCGGCGGATTAGAATAGATCACCCTATTTTTTACTGACGTGTCGTAATTAACGAAGTAAGTTGACGTCAGGCCATTGACGTCAAGCAGACAACTGGTCGTAAAAAATTAGCCAAATCAAGTGATAACATGTTTTAAACATTTATTGCCGACCCCACTTAGAGTGGGATAAGGGCAGGAGGATGATGATGATGATAAATAATTTCAATACTCGTCTCTAATAATGAAATAAATCAAATACTGTTGAAAAAAGAAAGTAAAAATAGGATAAATCATTATATTTAATTGCTTTTACTTAACTCACCTTAATAGTTGATAAAATCATATCATTTTGATTAGCTAATGATATGATTTTCTGATTCTATGATATGATCTTGCCAACCAATAATACCGTCCTCCTAAAACTAAAAATAACAAAGTCATAAGTACAAAAATATTATTTGTTTAAGGTTATCAAGTAATGAAATTTTGGAATTACGTCCGATTGCTATGGGTAACAGAAAGAGGTCGTCAGGTAAATCGAATTTGTCATCCTACAAAGTAGATCATATAAAAGTTATAAAATAGGGTCTCGTCACTATTAACTGGAGAAAAAGATATAATTTAAGCATATAAGTGTTTAAAGAAAATTAAAAGACCTGTTGCTCTACAATATAACATGCGCGCCGTTCAGCTATTGCGCTTATTGAAAGATTATATAAAAAAGAAGCGGGCTGTTAATATTAGGATATTAATGCTGCTGGGCTTAATATCCCACTGCTACTCTGCTCTTCAAAAGGAGAGGAGGGCTTGAGCTAGTCCACCACGTGTACAGCTAGACAAATGCGGTTTTGCAGTTCACCGATTACGATTCTTTGAAAAGAGCAACCGCCGAGTTTCTTGCTGGTGCAACGGAACAGCTTTCCGAAAAATTATCCATACATAATATTTGATACGGTGAAATAGTATGTTCAATAGCCACTTAGATGTAATTAAGAAAAAGGAAACGTATTAATGTACTGTATCGAATGATAACCGGATAAAGGTCAACTTTATCCGTCCGTTAATTACATCATCTTGATTGCGTACTATTCAGAATCGTATACGACCGCAGTATGTAAGAAAAAGTCGCCCTAATTTGTACCCGGATAGTAACCCTCAATGGCCGACCTTAGATACTTTTTCCACACTAATAAACTAACGACTGATTAATGCCGGTATAAGAATTCTAAAAGAGCAAAAACTATTAAACTAAATAATATATATTTTGTAATAGTGTAGCTATTAACCTTCTATTAATATTCGGAAAGCAAGATATGCCATCGGTGCTATCGGATTAAGATATAGGTCTTTTTAAAATATTTATTGGATCAATTTAATCTAGCAGGTTATTATGAACTTTTAGGAGTTCTAGTTTACCATATTAGGTCACACTATAAGTCTTTTTGTATGTCATATATCAAAGCATACCTATATAAACATCTCACCTTGGGTATCCGACTTTCAAATACGTGTTCCGTTCATAGCCACTTCAGCTCAAATAGTTAAGCTACGTCAGGTACTCCTATTTTAACTTATTTGGTCATGAGGGGACGCTCTAAGCAAAGCTCGTTTCAACGGCCAATAAAAACTACTCCAAGGTCCAACATATCTTCGATAAACATCGGCGCAGGGTTGCCTGTCTATCGATTTTCTACAGGATCTATTTCGGAGAGTGTGCTCAGGTACTTCACGATCTTATTCCTTCATCGCCTTTCTATTATCGCACCGCAAGGCACCGAGAGAGATTCCACGCCTACATTGTAGATGTCCCGCGAAGGCGCACTATGCGTTTCCATTCTTTATTTCTCTTGCGCACAGCACGGGAATGGAATTCTCTCCCGGCATCAGTCTTTCCTAATGATTATGGTATGGGTATTTTTAAAGCTAACGTGAATAGACATCTTCTAGGCATCTTCTATTCATAGACTGCATCAGTGCTTACCATCAGGCATGATTACAGTCAAGCGCCAGTCTATATACAATTTAAAAAAATGGCAACAATATACTAGATCTTAAAGAAATACAGTGGTTTAAAATTAAATCACATTTTCATAATCATAAAACCAATTTTTTTCTTCACTTAAACACAACTGATACTACAGAATATATCAAATATTTGTTTTATGAGTCGGTCTTATTGTATGTTTATGTTATTACGTTATGTTTAGTTACCGGCGCTGATCACCAAAACTCCCTACGTGCTTCGATGTGACTTAATGTCGGCCATGTTTGGCCAACATTTGCGCAATTGTTTTATTTTCGCTGACACCGGCGAGCCTTTTCTGCGTCAGCTTAGCGCGTTGCTGGATTACTCTATTTATTTTCCAGGTACAAATGTGTTTCATACTCACTCATATTCAGCTAGTGTAATGTAGTGAAATATTCGCACGTTGAATATAAACAAATAATATTTGCCTGTCATTTTTCCATCATTCTTGATTAGTGATATCTTATTGAAGTTAAATATTGCTTTTGTATTTTTATAATCAACTCGCTTTCGGCACTTGGCAGTTTATATATATTTTCTTTTACTTTCACACAGTTAAAATGTACATATTGTAGCAAATGCTACAATATAAAGGCAGAGAAATACTGAATCTCTGTGTTGTTATAATAACTTGATTAATTACTTTAATAAACCAAGGCATTAGATAAGGCACTTTGTTTCTGATGTTTCAACTATGAATAGCAAGAATATGTAACAATAAAAAAGTATTATTTGTATGAATATGTAATTCTCAAAGTGATATAGAAATAGTTTTTTCATTACTCAAACTACGTTCAATCTTGATACGGCATCACGAAGTTGATAAATAGAGAAAAATGTGTTAGTTAATTGAGCCATACGTCATTGTCAACGCAATAGAGATAAGGGTAACAGGTGCATATTATACGTACCTACGTAGTAATTTATAGTATACCTCCAAATCTAATAAGGAAACTTTTTGCTGACGTTATTAACAGTGTGAGCCTCTACTAAGTGTCGCATTAATAATGAGAGGTAAGATGAAACTCGAATACTTATCTTTTTCTAAGCACACATAAAAAAGAGAGACAGATAGTTACACTCTCATTTGCTTTCTCTTTATTTGACTTTATTATAGGGCACATTCTAGGCTGGCTTCCCTACTCTATTATAATAGCTATATATTTGTAACTCGTAATTAGTTTCAGTAGAAATATGACTTATAAGGAGAGTGACCTAAAAGATGTGTCTTTATGTATATATTTTGTTACAATTTCATCTGAGAAATTAGTTATTTTATAGAGCACCTTTTTATACGCGTGATCTCTCCAATAATGTTTCTGCTTTTTTGGGACTCTGTTTCCAGGAAACTATATAGTAGTTGCTGCAGACAGCGAAACACGTATGCATTGGGTGACATCAGGGACCGTTTCAGTTGTCTCTGTTCGTCCTGATTTGACAGAGACCACACATGAACATCTAGGGCCTGGTGATGTGTTTGGTATTCTGCAAGGACTAAACCGAGGGATACCTCATTCTTTCTCTTATAGAGCTTTAAATAAGGTAATCAAAAATTAAATTAAATTTTGAATTAACAACTCACAGTTACAAAAGAATAAGATATATTTGTATAACGCTTGAGAACGATTTGCTTTCTGTGGAGTGTTGTTGGTTTGCTCTTAGCTTAGTATCTCTGTTACAAAATATTGAAGATACCCTTTAAAAGTACCAAAAGCAATGATAAAATATTCTGCTACAATCCATGATTAATAGTTTATAGAATTAGGCGTTACTTTGCGGAGATCCATAATACAAAAGTAATAATAAAATTATTTTGCCATAATGATTTTCATGATCAATCCATGATGATCAATAATACTTTATTATATCAAAAAACATTCTTACACAAATATAAATGAACACAAAATTATTATCTTTACAATTTTGTCTTTATATATTTTAGACCTCTGTAACCGAATTAGGTTTACCTGTATCTCGGTATACATACATACATTCTCCTGCCTTTATCCCGCTCTAAGTGGGGTCGGCACAACATGTTACAAACATGTTGTCACATGATTTGCGTACGTATTTTACGACCGGCCGCCTGCCTGACGTCAATTTACCTTATTCGCCTTTTACGACACCTCGGTAAGAAATGAGGGTGGTCTATTCTATGCAGCCTGATACCACACGGCACTCTGTATCTCGCTACACAGATTTCTACAGTGGTTTCACTCCAAAGTACTTACTCCTCATCATAAGTTAGGCTCCATGATATAACGCAAAGCGTTACGAATTTTGACATTATTTTAGTATTAAAAAATTTAGCAGTGTGTGTTCTACTATGAATTATTTAAAACAAGTGTCTATATTTTCAATTATATTAAATTAACCATACTAATTTTATAAATGAGAAAGTCTGTCTGTTTGTTGCGTTTCACATTTATCCACTGGGTGAAATAAACAATAAATAAAAAATGGTGCATTTCAGCTTTACCGATTAAAGCGAACATTATAAATACCATTACACCCATAACATAAGTATTAGGTTACTCACTTTGGGGACGGATGACCGTGTGATTAATAAAAAGAAAAATGGCTTCTACTTTTCAACCAGCCTTACATTTATTTTCCTGTAAAATTCACATCAACCCATTTCAATTTCAAAATATTCTTTATTCAATTAAACTTGTAAAGAAGTGCTTTCTAATCGTCAACTCTGCTGCTGCATCAACCGAGAAGAGCCAGCAAGAAACTAGGCGGTTGTTCCTTTCAAATATACCACTTAAAATTATTTACATTTAATCATTACTATCTTGTACAGAGAATAAATCTTCGGATTTATTATTTCAGCTTTACTATGTATATTAAAAACAAATATTTTCAGGTGGGCATAATCACACTGAGCTTGGATTCATGGCTCAATATATTGCAGTACTTTCCAGATGCACAAAGGATAATTTCAGAAAGAACTGACGTATTATTTACACAAATTTCGGACTGATTGTACTTTTTTTTAAATATAAATATATGGGACACTTACACACACGGTTGTCCATCCCCAAAGTAAGAAACTTAATACTTGTGTTATGGGTGATGGACAACTGGTAGATATACGACATATATAGTTTTAAATACATACTTAAATACAAATACACACCCAGACTCGAAGAACCAACAAATTGTTTATAGAAAATGTTGGCCCTCGGCGGGAATCGAACCCGCGACCCGCGGAGCTGAAGGTAGGGTCACTACCCACTGCGTCAACGGGCCATTCGTCATTGTTAAAATATGTTACAATTTTTTTTTAATACAATAAATGCAGTTTATTTACAACGTCAGCAGTTGTTTAATTTAAAAATAGTTAGTTGATATAATAAATTAGGTTGATTTGAACTGTATTTTATATTCGTTTGGGTACCCCAAATATTTTTTATACCATATTGCCGATTGATCTCCCTGTGTTTACAACCTGACAAAGAATAGATGATTCTGATATCATCAATAAGGGCTATAATTACTCGTTAAAATATAATTAATGTCTATAGAGGTAAAATTTTCAAAGGTATCTTTTTTTGCGCTTTTCTTTGCCCTTTATCTTCTTTAGCTCTTGTAAAAGACCCCGTTAATGCAGTCAGTAGGAGCTTCAGAGTTCAGGGATACATTTTCATGGTATAGCATAGTACGGTATAGAACTTGTATAAAACTAAAATTTTCTTACGTCTTCTTCTTTAAAGCTTATGAATATCAAATATGTAAATATAAAAATATATAAATATAATGGCACATGTCATCATTCTCCTGACCTTATCCCATTCTAAGTAGGGCTGCACAACATGTTTTAAACCGGCCGCCTACCTGATATCAACTTACTTTAGTCGCCTTTTACGACACCTCAGTAATAAACGAGGATGGTCTATTTTATTCAGCCGGACACAACACGGCGGATCAACCTGCCTTATGCGCCTTTTACGACACCTCGGTAAGAAATGAGGGTTGTCTATTCCACTGAGCCGGATATCACACGGCGGATAGAAGAGGCACATATATATTTTTATAATGCAGATTATAACCGCCCAAGCTTTAACCCGTATCCTAAAGGATCATATGTACATAGGTTACTAACACATCTATATTACTTATTACGTTTGTCCTATGAAATTCAAAACAAACACAATCAAATAAATCCGGAAAAGTTATTTACTTAGCGAACCGAGAACTTCGGTTTGAATTATTTTTCGTCAAACACGTCTTAATCCACAAGGCAAAGGTGTATGAAAGGCGTCCAAAATACGGATCCTTTTTATATTGCGCCTTGTATTTGTTTAGGTCAGCGGGAAATGTGTAACACAGAATTGTACGTGTAACGCTTTTGTATTCGCAGAGAAAGGTATATGAGAGAATATATACGAGGATTTATTATCGTCATATGAACCCTTTATCTTTGCAAAGGAAAGTGTATTTGAATATTATTTTTATGAAATAGACTATATTTTCCGAGCGATCGCCTGATCTCAATCACATCTGATGGAAAGTGGTGATTTAGATAAGATATGAGTTGCGTTTAAAATGCCTCTTTTCGATGTCAGTAGGATGATACCTAAATATTTAGTAATAGGTATATTAACTTAAAGTAGGTTTTTTTCAAAGGTTTTTAATAGGTATTTGTTTTATTATAACATATTAAGTTAAATTAGGTTATCGATTTCGTTTCATCGATCATCTATTTTCGAGTTTTTGTCGAGCTTCGGTACTGAGAGGTACCGAGGTATACATAATAGAGGTATCTCATGATCCCATTTAAAGCTGTAGTGGCCTTTATTGGTTAAAATCCGTCATTATCATATTGCCACGGACTCAAACCATGAAAAAATCGTTGGGAAACCTGCATATCTCTGGAGTATTCTTAGGATGTGTGTAACTTTCCAATCCGCATTGGAGCACCGCGGTAAGTTTAAGCTCTAAACCTTCTCTCCGATAAAAAAGGACGCCTATGCCAAGCAGTGATAGTAACAGAACTTAATAATATTATGCTTAGTTTTATAAGGCAACAGTTGCAAACAGCTTATAATCTTTTCATTTTATTTCTTATATTGTCGGCACATAATTAAGTATTGGAAACTGTTAAATGCCTGCTGGTAGTAAGACCGCTCATCAGTGCTTGAAGTAAGTTGGCCCTCGACTTAGTGGTCTTTTCCCATCAGATCAAAGTTTCAAACTTTGACCGAGCAGGGCACTAACACTGGCTACATGGAGGTACGTTTAAAACTTTCTGGTACTTGCGCGATTACTTCACTAAAGAATAATCTTTAACCAACCAACCTACCCAACATTGACAAATCTAGATGAAGGAATATAACAAAATCCCTGGCAATGTTCCCGTTGACTTTAGTAATGAAATATTTTTTATGTTAATCTATATATTCTTTTTTCATAGTCTCGAAGAAATTTTTTTTAACCTGTTGTTACTTCGGTATATAACTTCAATTGTACTAAATTTCATTAATATCGCTCCAACGGGTATTCTGGGAAAGCGTAAATTGCCTGTCCGTTATATTTTCACGACTTATACTTTCATTTGAAGCAGTCAAATTCGGTACAATTGAAGCTTACATATCGGGCTAATATATTGTGTAAAAAAATACTGTTTTACTTCAGAGCACAAAAAAATAAAATAAGATAATCGAGGGTAACAAAGTCTTCGCGAAAAAGGTCGAGAATGTAACTACTAATAAATAGATTAATAAAAATAATAATATCAAAAATAGAAAAATTTTTCATAGCTTATATATATTAACCACATTAAGTTGTACGTAAATTTGGGGGCAAATAAATAACTAAAGGTCGAGCGAGTTGAATTTATATTTAAACATAGCTCCGGAGGCAGCATCGAAGCCAATTGTGCGGCGACTGAAACTCCGTCGTCCACAACTTGGCGATTTAGTTGACTGTCATTAAATATATTAAACAATAAATAGCTTTAGCCAGCCAAGTAATACGCCCCATCTGATAGTGACGTAATAGCATTTTGATACTAAATTGAAATTACAAACCTTTTAATAAAATTGAAATACCTACTGCATCTTCACTTATAAAATACACTTTTAAATATCTAATTTTAAAATGTCGTTTGAATTGATCTCTTCATTACGTTCGAAAACTAACGTAACATCTTCAGATATATATACAGGTTTCGTCACGATGTTTTCATTTACCCAAAAGCGTGTGATAAATTGTTAATATTAATTAGATACGTTAGTTTCAATAAGAAAACTTAATGGCGCCTGCCTGAGATGTAATCTTGTGAACCTCTGTTAAGACTCACACGGTTTCACCGTTCGGCTATCGCAGCTCTATTCTTTTCATTGTATTTTTGTTAAATTACAATTGGCTTAAGCTTGAACAGCATATCATTAAATATGATCTCACTAATTCACTGCCAGCGTATTTTTCGTCTTGCTGACTTTGTAATATTATTCAAATTAGTTTTCTTAAACGAATGAATGACCTATGATATTAAAATATAAGTTCTGCCGATATTACTGCTGAAAAGAACGTGTATTTTAGTCCATAACTCGTATTTTGAGTTGGGTCACTATTGCCGCCCATGAGCGAATTATATTCTACATTTTGTTTTCAATGTGCAAGAAATCCCATCGTGTAGAATAAATAAACTATGTTTGGATAAATGTGGTAATAGAAAATCTACCCAGCTAAAAGAGGACAGAGAAAGAAGTGCCTGACATCAATTGGACGCGAAAATGAACATTTTTTCTAGATTCGATATCTAATATTTTAGATTCCTCATTCTTTCTTTTTGGAATTCGTATTAAGAATTCGGAAGTCTTCCTATTTATTGCTGTTTAAATTGGGAAACTAAAAAGCTTTCACTAGAAAAACGTCGTATATTGTTACTCGTTACCTTTGTTCATCATCAAAACTGCCATCTTTATTTTCCATTCAGACATGGAAGCGAGCAGTTGCCATTGAAAGGTCTAACGTTTGCCCCTAGAGAGCTCTTTCATCGGCCCGAGACTGTATGTGTAATATGAGTACTTTAAACAGAATCAAATAAAATATGGAGAAGGCATTTAGGTAGCATTGTGTGCTGGAGTAATTTTTTTTCTTCATGCTTATCAATTGTCACTGGCTCACTCGTTAGGTCGTTACGGCTGAATGGAGAGTGCGTGTCGTATCCTAGCGAGTAACAGGTATAAAATCCTTGTACATTTGTACAAGTGTAAATATTTACGTATATTTGAGCAAAGTGGTGAATATAAGCTAGCTAATGATTCTCTTCTAAGTAGAGGGGAGCCCTTTTAGTAGACGTGAAATATAAACAATCCGTTTTTATGCTAAACATTTTGATTTTAAATGCTTGAGTGCTTAAGTGTTGCAAATGTTTTCAATGTAGCCGGAGTTGTGTAAAAGTATTTACAAGTGTAATATAACTTATCTGAATTTTTGGTTTCTCAAATAGGTTTTAGAGTCATTGCTCTATTAGTGCACAGATTCGGTTTATAATATGTATTAAAAAATACTTGAATAGAATCATACTGCAAAATATAACAAAAATGATATTATTTAACTTTATGTTCATATGAAACGTTGATATGAACAAACATGAGCTCAAAGTTTGGCTGAAAGAGATCCCTTATTGAGATAAGTCCGCCTTTGTACAATTATCCTTTATTTTATATATATTTCTGTCATATATGCTTTTTTTACTTTTTTGTACAGTAAAGAAATTAAATAAACAAACAATACTTTTTGCTTTTGCAAATTTAAAAATAATTTTGACTCCTTCGAATTTTAATATTTTTTAGGTTCAATGTATGTCGCTCCCCTCGGCGACATGTATGCGTCGCGCGACACCTGAGCAAAGATATCTCAGCCTGTTTGTATACTTTGCCCATTCACCGCAGATCGCATACAGATAGAGCTGCCGTTTTGGCTGAGATTAAATCCGTAAAAGCAAAATAAGGCTCTCTAAAACAAAAGAAAGAAAATTGCGTCACTAATTAAACTCATAATGATGTTAAAATCCCATTAAGTATTTTATTTTATTCCTATAAATTTCTTTGTCTCAAAGACGTACTAGTTAACGAACCGTAGAGTTTAGAAATAGGATTATATTATTGGTTTAAATATAACAGAACTAACTACTTTGCTATAATCCGCACAGGTTTAGCGAATGCATGCAAAGTAACGCCTGCTTCTATAAATCATTTAAATCATTGGTTTGAATATTCGCAATCATAACGTTACTTATTTAAAGTATATTCATTATAATTTATCGTCTCTCTTAAGTGCAATTAGCGTTAGTGATGAAAGGTAAATTTTCAGTTCTTTTTACTATACGTCAATTCATCTTCACTATATGATGTGCTGAGTATTTTTAAAGGTAATTTAAATGTGGTAAATGAAATAATTTTCCGTGTCCGTGGCCGTCCATGATTACTTATAGATTGAAATGTGTGATCATTACCAAGGATTTGCGGTAACAAAGCCCAGGGAAACAATTCGATATCGATAAAATTTTTATTAAATTGTCTGAAAATAATAGTATAGGTCTTTATCCAGTCGTGTACTCTTACGATTTATTACTTTCACCTATTTCTACTACACTAAATTTTACAGACAAAGAAGACCGCCTTCAGTTATTGGCTGTCAAAAAAGCAACCCTTGAGTCGTTAAACAATAATTATATTTGAATATCGAATTTGTTAGTTTTTAGTTGTGCAATCATAACATAATTTGTATAGTAATTTTTACGTTAATAAAAATATTGCGCAAAATTATACAACTTATCTATAAAATAATAATCTTTTAAAAATGAATAGAAGTCCCGCGGGAGTTCGGAGACGATGTCATTATGGTAATCTACGTAGCAATTTGAATAAATATGAGCACTTAGCATATCGCAGTCGGTATGTTCATTAAAAATTCATAGTTTTCCCTTACACTGGTTCTAAAGAGAAATTATTACTAGCTTAGCCAGAGTGAACCTCAGATTGTTATTGGTTTTCCACAAACTAAGTCAAAGTTCGGAGTATCCGAATTACACTTTAAATATCACATTTAATTTAATTGGTGCATTCTATTCCGACATACGATACACATTTTTATTAAATACTGGAATAGCGGCTGTCATCATTAGATGGACAGGCGATCGCATGAAGCCCCTGGATGGTGGTAGATTGGTAGACTGTATATACATATATAAAATATGTTATCAAAATGAAATGGAAGTTATGTTTAGGAGGTTACAACAACTCCTCCAAAGCCTCCTCCAACACAGAACGCCGTTAGCACTAAAACAAAATAGAAATAAAACAACATACTAAATTATATTACAATATAAGATATAAATAGTAATAAATAAATAAATAAATAAGAGTTTGATGAGTGTAAAATATATAATAATAGAAAGTTTAATTTAAAAAAAAATATTAGTAACATTTTTAGCATTTCATATACCTATTAGTATAATTTTTAAAATATTATTCCTATGTTCTAAATGTTGTTATATGAAACAGTTTCGAACAAATATCTTTCGGAGTTAAATAAAATGTGTTTGAAACGAAGAGTTCCCCATGCGTGCCATTTTATATAAGTCCCCAATTCAGGTCTACATATATTTACCGGCTCCCTAAATAAATATACGAGAAAAGATCCGTGTTGTGCCGAAACTAGACTAATCTGTCATATCCAAAAAGGAATCTCAGTTCCGTTTTTATTTCGTGTTAGTTACGTTAGCAATATCCAGTAGATTGTCAGCCGTGAAAAGGTCGTTTGGAAATAGGTATAATTCGTATCAAATGCTTTTCATATTTTAATTTGGAACGGGTATTTAATTTAATTTACTGTCAGAGATTTGGATTTGTTACTTGTTGTAGTGTAATTAAACAGGGCTTGATTCATTCACAGTTCGTCATAATGATGGAAAATTATGTAGTGTCACGCTTGCTTAGTTAGCCTTTAAGTTAGCTATTTAGTATTAGGAAAGGGTGGATATTGTATGAAGAAGGAATCTTTCACAAATATATCGTCTGGATAATTACATGATACAGTTTTCGCGCAATGCCCACAAGACGTGGGTTCTATTCCTCTGGTATAGAGAAGTTTTAAAACACATAACCAACTGTTATGACCGTTCTTACAAAAGTTGTTGCTCTTTAAATCATATAACTATATGTTGCTCAAAATTGATGGAAACTTATGTTGTTTCGCAGCTCAAACTGGATTCTATTAGACTATATAGTGAATTTCTGGGGTAAAAGAAAATAACGTTCCCGTTTTATGTAACCATTTTAGCCATTCTTTTGTATTCTATGTATTTAGTATGTATTTAAACTTATATATGTAGTATATCCACCAGTTGTCCGTCACCCATAACACAAGTATTAAGTTACTTACTTTGAGTGCTGACGACCGTGTGTGTAAATGTCCCATATATATTTATATTTATTTATTTATCGGGAATCGAACTCGGAATCTCCTGTCAAGACAACACAACTCTACTAAGATATTCGTCCTTAATGATATTTGAAATTTACCTCAGCTTTATTTAAGCTATCTGGCATGTGACTATATATATTTATTTGTCCATAAAATCATTCCCCTTGTCTAGATGTCCTATGAAATCACGTTACAAACTCTGTATGATATCTTTACTCCTGATGTCACGTTTCCAGAAACGTGTTCGATACTAGTTGGGCTTATTATCACGTTATTTGAAGTGTATTTCACTTTCTACGGGAAATAATTGTGATCTACCAAATAGTAGTGATACAATTACAAAATTATATAAAAATAATGAATTAACTGCCTGTACTAAATAACACTCTTTTTCTTCTCTATTCACCACTTTACCGAAAAACACTTTTCCTTCTTACTAACTTCTCTTTTTAACTTCACCTTCGCTCTTTGAACGGCACTCTTTGAAGCCTTTACAGTGAAAGCAGTAAGACTGTTGAATGTTTTTCTATCTGAAGGTCGAGAATCATTATCAATAACCATATCTAATTTCGGTGTTAAGGATCTATTTATGGACCTGTACAGATAATTTACACTGGTATTATTCTTTTATTTATTTATATACCAATTAACATAATATTTCTAATTATTTTCTAGTAAAAAGTAATAAAAAAAAAGCAATACTACCTTTTGTATCCTACCCTTGATCCAACAACTAAGCAAGAGCCCCTTGAGATGTTGATGAAGGCACTTCGTTAGTAGACCGTTTACCGATACAACAATAGGAACAATTATCGTTGAATCAATATTTCACATGACGGTTATCTCATGAGCTAAGTCTAGATATTACACTGGCATTATTATTATTTATTTTATTGTTAGTTAATTTTGCTCTTCTTTTGTTTCCTTGATTAGTGCAATATGCTAACCCGTGTATAATTATACAAAAATATCTTTTCTTTCAAAGGTTTGTCTGAAAGAGATACTGCGATAAGACTGCCTTTTGCAAATTATACTGTACCTGTAGTCTGTTTGTTTTGTATTTATATTTATGCAATAAATGTTTCGAAATCTTTTTTTCAAGCTTTTTTCATAGGTTTGCAGACCTATGAAAAAAGCTTGAAACTAAATATTTTGGAACAATTAGAATCATTAAGCACAACAATGGCACCCTTATTAACGAGCAGATAAATGTTTCTAGTTCAAGCTTGTTGCACGTGTTCAGAGGTAAAATAAAGGGTGGGGATGAACCAAGTACTATATAACCATGCTTGATTGGTTAATGCTTTGCTTTGCGATTTTGTCGTGGAGTCTATCTCGTGATGATGCTTCGGTTGCAAGGCGAAACGATTGTCGAGTTTGTGATAGTTGAGCGTGTTTAGTGCTTGTGTATTGTGGTGGAAGTTTGTGCATGTGTTTTTACGAATCCTGCACGTATCGGATATGAAAATACGGATAGTCTACACTATACATTTAACACTATATATATTTTCTGTTTACTGTATCGCGGATTATAGCAAAATAATTTTATTATTACTTTTGTATTATGCAATAATGTTATTCTACTACTATAAACTATTTATGATGATAAATCGTAACCGCGTAAAACGTTTCGACTGTTGGTAAATTGTACGTAATAACTATTTAAAAGTAAACTTGATAACATATTTCAAACTTGAGGTAAACTGTACGCAATGACTATTTAAGTCTTTAGAATCATCATTCAGTGAAATTACAAATTAATAAAGGGTAATTTAACGTATTATAAACGTACATTAACCCAGTTGCAATTCCAGTTTATCTGGCTTGCATGGGCCGATATATATCACGTATAGTAGGAAACAGCCCGAGGTGTTAGCTTCTAAACCGTTAATTAATAGGACACCGGAGACAAACTAATCTACACTGTCAGCTTATTTATTACTAAAGCTATATTGTTCTATATTCATTTTAACGCGGTATTTACTTTTAAATAATATTCTGAAACTGCGTTCAAAGCTTCTTATAAATTATATGTCGATTATACTGAAATTTATTATATTTACTTGAATGAAACAGAATTGGTAAATATGTTTCAATTTCGTTTTGTCTTTGACCTTTATAATTCATTATGCGTTAAGCAATAGCTCTATTAAAAATTAATAGCATATAAAAGTAAGTTGGTACGCCGTGTGGTATCCGGCAGAATAGAATAAACCCTCCCACCACCAACCACCCTCATTTCTTACCGAGGTGTCGTAAAATGCGATTAAGGTAAATGCCGTGTGGTATCCGGCTGCATAGAATAGACCACCCTCATTTCTTACCGAGGTGTCGTAAGAGGCGACTAAGGTATAAGCCGTGTGGTTTCCGGCTGCATAGAATAGACCAGCCTCATTTCTTACCGAGGTGTTGTAAAAGGCGACTAGGGTATGTTGACGTCAGGCAGGCGGCCAGTCCTAAAATACGTAGCCAAATCATGTCACAACATGTTTGTAACATGTTTCGCCGACCCCACTTAGAGTGGGATAAGGGCAGGAGAATGATGATGATAAAAGTAAGTTGGTAAAATTAAAATTGATACCCTATTGCATTATGTGTCTTTAAGGATTAAATTTACTTAAAGGTTTATGTAAAAGTAGTAAAGTAAAGTAGCGCCTGTTACTATCCCATTGCTGGGCGTAGGCCTCCTCTCTCCATTTCTAGGGAGAAGGGTTGAAGCTAAAACCCACAACGCTGCTCCAAAACGGATTGGTAGGTGACACATATCCCCAGAGTTCTCTAGAGATATGCAGGTTTCCTCACGATGTTTTCCTTCACCAAAAGGCGTTTGATAAATGCAATTATGAATAAGACACATTACTTTAAATAGAAGAATAAACGAAATAGAATATAAAAAAATATTAAGGTGTTTTGAGCAGGCTTACGGTGAAATGGAAATCCGTAAGAAAATCTTTATAAGCCTTAGGACACTATTTATTTTGTCAAGTTTGAGGCATATCTGTCTTCCTAATGAGAGGTAACAAAAGAAGAAATACTCAAAGATACGAGTAATACGATCTCGTAGTAAATTGAACCCTATGCATAAATTTAATTAGCTCACTATTTGAAAACTATAAAAGCTTCGTGCTTTTGTCAATCTTTCACTGATGGCACGTAATACTTATAAAATTTTACATGTAAAAATGAATGTTTGTCTTTTTCGAAACGGCTGGATGGCTTTAATGAAGTATTCAGTTCCTGTAAAGATGAGCCTGTAGAGTTTGGTGGCGATCGGAGAAATTTTTAATCTGCCGAGTTCTGTTTCGAGGATTGAACCACAGCAAAGCACGGCTGGACTGAGCGTGGCGGTCAATATTAACCAGGGCAATGTCAAAATCAAAGTAACGGCAGCTATTTTATACACCCTGGTAAAGTCGCTAAAGAATCTGACCATATCGATGACTTAAAAATAATCAAAACAATTCAGTCATCCTTATGCTTATTTAATATCAGTCCATCTACTTGATTTTCTCTGCTGAAATTTATTATCGATATTCAAACGCGTTTTAAATTATATACTTACCTAAGTTAGTCTATAGAAGTAGTTCTGAGCGTAAATGTTATCAACTCGTCCCAAAACTTCCTTCGGTTATACTTAAGAGCAACCGTTTTCCATTACCCTGGATTTTGGGCATGAAATTTGCATACAAACCTATAGGCTCAGTGGCTTACTGGAACTATCTTTGGAATAAATATTTATATTGGAAAGCTTTGCATCCCATTTCTGACCATGTTTTGAATAATTCTTTAATGGATTCACATACTGTCAATGTCACTGGGATTTTTGAATTTCAACCATCGTGAGTAGTATTGGTAGCTTTTGTATAAAAACCGGCTATACTCGCATTTTATTCTATTGGGTTAGCCCCACTAGATTAGTGGGAGATTGTAATGGTCACTACCATCTACCCAAGCGGTTATACGGCGTTATAACGCCGTGTAAAGACGTCATGAACAAGTGCCCCCGATGGGCTTAAGTAGTCGGGCTAATGATGATCTGATGATGACCATGTTAGGAGATTCGCGTATATATTATTTATCCTTTAATCAAATGCGTGATACTGAGTTGTTGATGTCAAACAGCATGTAAGTGAAGGTTAGGAATCTTTTGAAATCACCAATGTGCAGTAAACGTTCATCGGTTAAGATTCTAAAGAATAATTGATCCAAGATTCATTCAATTTGGCGTGAGAGGCTTTCAGTTCTTAAGAATGATTTCAAAAGATCCGTCAGTTCTTAATAACGCTACGAGAAAAGCTACTTAGAAAATAATGTAAGTAAAGATTTTGAGATCCATGAAATAGTTTTAAACCACTCGCGATACTAAATTTGCTTATAATTTAATACGTTTTGATAATATATAACTACGTCTTTAAAATTAATATTTATGCTAAGTATTTATTATAAGACAGAAATAAAAACTTCTTATGATCAAAATAAAAGCACGGCAGTCATAATATGATTTGGTATATTTTTTTTATTGCTGTATCTATACTCATTATAAAACAAAGTCCCAAAAAGCTGTCTAAAAAAAAAATTTTTCGCAAAATCTACTGAACGGATTTTTGTAAGGTTCTCACCAAAAGTTGCAATATTTCCAGATTAGTTAAATAAACATCGGTGTTATGTAAATTGTGTTGAAGAGATCGCGCAGTTGTTAAGAAGCTTGCTTGCTGGGAGCTTTAGTCACGTGCGCTGCGTAAACCAGCAGAGATACGCTAGTAATGTACTAGAGAATTGTAGATCTATAAAAATACTACAAAAAAGTCTCTAGCAGCATACTTTTTTTGCGGGCGAAGCCGTTGTTGTCACAGTATTTTATACTGTCAATAAGCCGCTAGTATTTTTATAAATCAAAGGCGTTTAGCGTTAGGCTTTTTGCCTGGTAATTTTTGAGAAAAAGTTAATTCTAAAAAATTAGAACACTTTGTGCTAATTATATGAATTTAAAATAAGACCAATCTGTATCAAAAGCAAAGTACGTACATACATAGATATGATTTTTTTTTTTTTGGATAAAACTCCCTATTACCATAAACAGTTCAGCTTTTTAATTACGGTGACCTATGTTTTAAATTTTTATCCATAATACAAAAGCGAAAAGCTACTAGAAGCTATTGATTTTTATCTCAAGTTTCATTAATACAGTAATCGTATTACGCTCTAAGTCCTTTGTGTCGGCTTTTAGACTGGATTAAATTCTAACGCAGTCGTAATGGTATTTTCCTTTATTAGACACTTTAAATGTAATTATAACTTGGCGCTCTTGCACAGTTAAGTTCCTACTCATTAATAAATATAGGTCATTCCATTTTTAAAAGGAAATTTTTCAAAATATTATGACCTAATTCTCTTCTCCTTTTCACGTTTGCTATTTCCTAGTAGTAACTTTCATGAATTAAATAAAAATACTATTCCAAACTTCTTATTTTGGTCATATTTTTGTTTTTTCTTACCCATAAAAGGAGAATGATTTTGTCAGACTCATTGATCTGGCTTCCATTGATTTGGATGGACCGAATACTACAAACAAAATACTCGATACAGAACCGCTGTATTTAAGCTCTTTGATTTTTTTAAAGACCTTAACCTTAGTTTAATTTAATTTGTAATAGGTCGGAATTAATAAGATAACAGCTTTATTTATTTCCTTTTTTTAAAGAATATTATATAAGAATAAGAAGTTCCATTTGGATCATTAGAGACACATAGAGCATCTCATATGGTGCCTGTGCTAGTCCGTGAGATGTCGGCGGGAATGTAATAATTTATTTCATAGACTTACGAGTACATCATACCGTGGCTTAACATTATATTGTTTATCTAAGTTTGTTAATTTGTTTAAAGCTATCAAAAACGATGACCCACCAAATAATCCAGGAAGTGTAAATTATAATTACCTTACAACGCTTATTTTCAAAATACTAAATGTAGCTGAGAACATGATAAATTAGAGTTTACATTGATAGTCATTTATTGAAAATAAGCTATATGTATTTGTCTTATTTTACGATAACATTTGAACATCTTTTGATCGTACAAAACATATCAGCATACAAAATAACATGTAAATGGCATCTCATTTATTTAATACAAATTTTTGACGATTGAACTCGTCAAAACGTATTAAAATATTAGTGAAGTGAGAAATGCCATCGAATGTCGAGTTTCAGAGACTGAATTTTATAGGGTTATACTGTTCGTACAAGCATAGGCTACGAATAGTTATAAGTAACAACTGGTACTTTCATATTACACAGAAAAATCATGAAGTACAAAATTAGTGTTAATCTGAATGCGAGTTATTAAAAATTTACTAATTATTTATGATATTTATGACCCCCTATTTTTGATTTTTAGTACTTCCACCCTGAGCTTTTTGCTATTTAAATCTTAATTTATAGCGTGAACAATTTCAGTTCACTTAAACATTACATTTCACAGTGAACTGCTAGTATCTACTGACGGCTGCCTGTAATCTTAGGAGTTGAACTTTGGATAAAATAGCTCTTGTTACCGTTAAATCAGTCCTAAGGCTCGTCAATATATATTATGTGAATATATTTTATATGGATTCTTTTTTTTTCAAATACTTTGCTTGATTAGTGATACTTTTTGAGGTTCATAATTAGCACTTCTGATCAGATGTGAAAACCTTAGGGCTCACTTATATAAATGTTTGAAAGATTAAAGGGTATAAATAGAATAAAAGAAAAATCTCATAATATAAATAGACAATATTATTGTAAAAATTTTTGTATACATATTAATATGTATAACTGAATTCACTAATTACGATGACTAGATATTTTCACTAAATGATTTGGCAGTGTTTTCTCAACTCCCTGAGTCTTGTGAGCAGCCTGTAGATAGAAAAGAAATGCGTTAATTCATCATTCATTGTTATATAGTGTAATTTTGTGAAATAAAGATGTTTATCTGCTTATCTATCTCTTCTAAGAGGCTAAAATGACAGATGAGCGACAGCGATAGTTCTAGCTGAAAGTTTGCGAGTTATAGCCCCAAACTCTACTCAAAATATTGTGGTGAATTGATATTTGCACTTTTGTATGTCTAATTTCTGGAATATATATAAACTGTCACTAGAATAGCATGGAGAATTTAAGCTTATCTGTGAGGAAGCCATTTTTATCTTTTATTAATAATAAAAATTTGACATATATATTCAAATATATATTTTACAAGTCTATACAAATGTACCTGTAAATATTCATGAATTAAAAGGTTTTTTTTAACAAATATTGTACTGTAATATATTTGAAACAGATCTTAGTCATTCAAGTCTAAGATATTCAATGTTTTGAATCGAAATTAATTGAAATCTAAAAAATACATTAAAATAGTTTTATATAGAACTGACTTGTCTGGCCGCAGGTCGCGGGCTCGATTCTCGTAGAGGACCAACAATTTTTATAATCAATTTGTTGATTCTTCGAGCTTGTGTGTATATATGTATTTATGTATATACGTAAAATTATGTATGTATATATTTACCATTCTGTCTGCTACCCATAACACAAGAATTAAATTACTTTGGGGTTGGACTACCGCGTTTTTAAGTGTTCCATATATATTTATATAGGAGATACGTGACACATTTCTGGTTATATATCACAATAGTCTAATCGAGTTTTATGTTACCGTGATCTGGACAGTAGTGCCTCCGTCGTCTTCGCCGTCGCTGAGCCTCGCAAGCATCAACACACGTTTCTTCTGTTAATATTTCAATAATTAATAATAACAGTATTTACGAGATATATAAAAAATATATTATATTATATTGGTACATGCGGAAAGAGTTCGTAAACTTTAAGTCATAGAGTTCTTATTCTAATGGGGCTAATTCTCTGAACATTCACGTTGTTTACGAATCGTTTTCCGTATCCTCGCTATGACTAGCGATCAGTCGGGGACGTTTCCGAAATCGGTTCGTTCGATAGATAGATAGATCCTATCGCGCGCCTCGACTTTTAGTATGCGAATAACGATCAAAAGCAAATTAAAAAGTGAAATAATAGTGACCTTGGCTCGGACAACGGACTGCATAGAGAACGGACTGCTTTGTAGTGAAAAGCTGAATAAAGTGTTTTAACGAGTTACCGGGTATTTTCATACAAATCCACAAACCCCTGTGCGTAACAAAATTAAATATTTTGACTCTAAAGATGTACAAGAAAAGTCGGGATTCTTTAAATGTTTACGATTTGTTTAATAGCGTCTATAAATTCGTTGGTAGTTAAGTAACACTACCTGCTTTTGCTCTATCACTCAAATCTTTTTTCCCAAAAATTTTCCTTGCCTTACTCGCCCCAAATTCCAATTGACCCCCATTTTTGCGATGCCGTCCTTTAACTGTCTCCTTCACCTTTTTTTTTTAAATACATGTCAATGCTTGACATGTATTTTGTTCCTTTTTTTATTTACAACAAAATGTAAAAGTTATCTCTGTCTTAAATTACTTACACGCTAGTACTATACTAATCATGCCCATGTGGAATAGTCCCAAGAATGCTAACAGCGTTGCCCCGTTGAAACGCTAAGCTGATTCTTTGTGCGAAAAAGGAGCTAGCCCTCTTGTCACCCGAAGAGGCAATCAACCAAGATGTTAAAACGTATATGTTTTTTTGCCATGACTCCATGGTTCTAGGGTCTCAACTGCAAACGGCACAAATATATAACTCTCGATAAGAGATGCATAAATCACCGCTTGCTGGATTCCACAGCAGCTCCAGGTCTTGACGCCGTTTCCGTGATAAGGGACGAGGCGAATGTTGTGTCCCACATTCCCGTTCCTGTATATCAAATCTTTCAATACTCCAAAAAACATTTTTTTACATTGTCTCATGTAAACACTTACCATCACAACAAGGTGGATGAGAGGGCGGTGCAGCTTCGTCCTCATGGCGGGCGAGGGCGCGAAGTTGGAGAGTGTAAGCTCGCGATCCCCCACTGACACCTAGCTGATCTCCACCCGCAAATGTCGCGTAAGGGCTTATTTCATACACATCTGTTATATGAAACATATTTAAAATTTAAAAGACACTTTCATACACAACAAAAATTAAGGAATTGTTAATACTTTTTTATTACCTAATTCTATAAGATAAAAAAATCATCTAGATTAGCTATAAAATGTTAAGAAACATTTTTGTTTTATGACATTAGCATTTTTTTAAAGACAATAATCATCAATTTTACGAAGTAGGCTGTTAGAATGGTAAATTTAATACATCGAACACGGTCCTTTAGCTTTGACTGTCGCGGGTTCGATTTCCGCCGATAGCCAATATTTTCTATAAAAGATTTGTTGGTCCTTCGAGCCTGGGTGTATATATATATTTTTTCTTTATTGGTAATCAAACAACGTTTCAGGAAGTTTTAGGAATGAATAATACACATTGCTATTTAAAAATAAGGCCAATAATAGATTATTCTAAATAATATAATTAAGCTTAAATTTAACAGAAAAAAGTATATTTTATCTGTGTGCGTTGTGTGTGATGTGTGTGCGTCAAAAAATTACGCATATCTTTTATTATACTTTATGTATTATGTAATTTATCAATTTCTCTCTTTAATTGCGCCATAGAAAGATAGAATGGGTCAATTTTGTAATACTTTTTATTGTAACTCTGTGCTAATCAACGTATGATTTAGTTTTTGCCGTAATTAGTATTTGTATTTAAGTATGTATTTAAAATTATATAGGTAGTATATGTACCAGCTGTCTCTCACCCATAACACAAGTATTGAGTTACTTACTTTGGGGTCGGACTACCGTGTGTGTAAGTGTCCCAAATATTTATTTATGTATTTATTTATAGTTGCCAAAGAGATGAATTTAAGTAATGGCAAATTTGCACAATACCTGGTGGATCTGGTGGTAGCTTGGGTGTAGGATGAGGCGGAGGTCGATATGTTCCGCAACCTGGCTTGTCGGCGCTAGTCATTACACGGGCTACCGCGCCGTCGCTTCTAGGAATAAGATTAATATATGGAGAATCAAGCTCTGATAGCCCAGCGGTGAGACAATCTATGGGTGAGACCGTGCGACTTGCGGAAAGACTGCGAACACGAGTTCAAACCCGGGCAGGCACCAATGAGTTTTTCTACTAAAACTCATGTGTCTAATTGATAATTGCAATTAATCACACGCTTTTCGGTGAAGGAAAACACCGTGAGGAAACCTGCATATCTCTAGAAAATTCTGGAGATATGTGTAACCTACCAAACCGCATTGGTGCAGCGTGGTAGGTCTTAGCTCCAACCCTTCTTTCCAGAAACGGAGAGAGGAGGCCTATTCCCAGCAGTGGGATTGTAACAGGCCGCTACTTTACTTTTTACTTTACTTAACTATGGAGAATCAAGCGTATACAATCAAGCATTGTTCAATCTTTTTCTATCTATGAATGCCCACCGCCAGACCTCAGTCTTGAAAGGATTTCATTCCCCTATGAGTTTATAGTTTAGGAATAAATGATTGCGTTATTTCATCAATATGGTTTTGACAAACAAGTACATGAAGAGTTGAGTTCCGGATATATTTTCCAACCTTATTTATCATCCTCCTGCTATTCCACTCTAAGCGGGTTCAGCACAATATGTTAAAAACACGTTGTCACATGATTTGGCCACGTATTTTACAACCGGCCGCCTGTTTGACGTCAACTTACCTTAGTCGTATTTTACGACCCCCTTGGTAAGAACGAGAGTGGTCTATTCTACTCAACCGGATATCACACGGTGGGTCAACTTACCTTAGTCGCCTTTTACGATACCTCGGTAAGAAATGAGGGTGGTCTATTCTACTGAGCCGGATACCACATGGCATATGTTCCAACTTTAATATCCATGGATATTAACTTTATTTTAATTATGACTTTATCACAATATATCACATAAAAACACTACGTATTATAATTTTAGCCATGACCCTCTATAACTTTTTACAAATTATACTTCATCATAAACGTTCAAAGCCGCATCTGCTATCCCTGAAACATTATAGTTCCCTTGGTTAAAATATTACCGGCGCAAATTAAAGTTGGGATCATCTCGCAAAATTATGACGGAAACGTACGGAGATAAAGTCCTTTAATATCTAACTGAGAATAGACTCGTAACGAAGGCATAATTAAGCAAACATTTTCATAATTAGACTAGATATTTTTTATGTGTATTACTTTATTATAAAGGTTGTACATATTACGTATTATTTATTATTAATTGAACATGTCTATTATGGAACACATTTGTAAACTACCTTTTGTTTCACTAACGATTTTCAGTGAATTTTGATATGATTATATGGTATATAATTTTTTTAAATAATTAATAGACCTAGGCGTTACTTTGTGGAGATCCATAATACAAAAGTATTACTTAGATTATTTTGATATAATCCAGGATTTATTTAGATTGAATTTTTACAATACATATAAAAAATATGGTCTTTATGTAATTAAAAGAATTCAAGATATCAAAAGAGGGCTAGCAACATTAATAGATTCCTGATCTCAGTAAAAATAAATACGATATGTGTGAGACGCTAATACTTTATGGAGAGGATCCGTTTTGACATCAGACATTTTTGTTAAATGTGCCCCGCAACACATTCTAACCATAGGCTCGTTTACTTATCATCTTCGGAATTAAGTATTTAAAAAGGTGTGAATTAATACCTCTGTCCTTATAATAGAATTCAGAAACTCTGATATGCCGTGTTACCTTTATCGCTATATATAAATTCATTTTCTTGGACCGCCAAGAGGACCAATAAGTCTCTCACCAGTGTGCTACCAACTAATCCTGGGATACTTTGGTCACATTGCTCGCCGTCGACAAGATAACCTTGACAAGTTGATAGTAGTGGGCAAGGTCGAAGGAAAACGACCCCGCGCCCGATCACCTAGCCGCTGGTGTGACCAAGTGACCGCACTTACTGGTCTCTTCGTAACATCCGCCCTAAGAAAGGGCGAATACCGGAAGAAATGGAAGAAGATTGTAAGAACTATGAAGGACTTTCATTTAGGACACGACTTTCACTAATGAAGAATCCGACAGAAGAAGAAGATAAATTCATTTACACATCCAGAAAAAGTCACCAAGTAGTCTAAGTTACGTGAATATTGCCTGCTTCATACGCTTAGCATTACATACATTCGCTTAACACTCGCGGATTATAGCAAAGTACTTCTGTTATAATTTCTGTAATATGGAATTCCGTAAAGTAACGCTTGCTTCTATAAATAATTTATCGCTGTTGTTTCAAAGGTGAAGCTTACAATTGGAAGACTCTATTTATCATACGTTAATGTCAATTTTTAAGGGGAGAGGCCTGGTTGTCCTTAGCATAGTATATTCTAAAGTCTACCTAGTCTAGGAATAGTTTGATGATTGATTGTAACTTAAAAACAATTTAAATTGTGTTTAAAGTAAAAAAAGTAAAGTAACAGCCCGTTGTTATGCCCACTGCTGGGCTAAGGCCTCCTCTCTCCGTTTTTGGAGAGAAGGATTGGAGCTAAGACCTACCACGCTGCTCCAATGCGGATTGGTAGGTTACACATATCCCTAGAATTCTCTAGAGATATGCAGGTTTCCTCACGATGTTTTCCTTCACCGAAAAGCGTGCGATAAATTGCAATTATCAATGAGACACATGAGTTTTAATAGAAAAACTCATTGGTGCTTGCCCGGGTTTGAACTCGTGTTCCGCTCGAAAGAGTCGCACGGTCTCACCGCTGGGCTATCACAGTTTAAATTGTGTTTATTTTCGCTAATTCCTTTGAAGTAAACATTAAAAAACTATTATTATAAAAATTCTCTTAACACTGATGTGAGACCTTTACGAAACTATTAAAAAAAAAAATAATGAAGTTTATTTGACATAAAGCCTTAATACAAACATAACTTAACGTATAAAAGATTTATAATTTTGGCTTGTTTATAAGTTGCTTATAAAATAATGGTAACCCTGACTTTCAAGTGTTAGAGTATGTAATTGTAATTGCTAATAATAATTTGAATTAAGAATTTAAGAAAAGGAGATAATGAAGGTTTCTCTCTTGATATAAATTTAATTAACGTTAAATGAGATTTTATATAAATTACTGCTTGCGAAAATGCCAAGAAAAAACAAAATGAAAAAAAAAGAAAAAAAAGTCCAGACAGTTTGAAGTGCGTAGTTGATTTAGTAGTCGTAATAGAAATAAATATTGTAATTGTTATTGTTTAAAGTTATCTATTTGTGTATTAAATAACAAATATCTTAAAGAGTCTTTTAATACGAAGAAATTTCTAACATATCCGAAGAGGGAATGAATCACGCGACCATTACAGGATAAGGCCATTCTAAACAGTACAGGTTTGAATTTGTTAATAAAATTGGATGACAGGTGAGTTTAACTTATACTATGTTTTGCTTTTATTAATATTTTCTAAAAGAAAGAAAAAGAATAATGAATGTTAAATTAAATTATTGCGCCATGTTTTTAATTAATTATGAACAAATTATTAAAATGTCTTTATATGTTTTAGATATATTTTTTTCTTGCCATGTGTTAATTACTTATCTCTTTAATTATACCACTAAGGTACTATTTTTTTTCTCATATGTCTTTTAGATATTGATGATGATTATTTGATAATATTATTTATTTATTTATTTATTGTACAAACAAAAGGCGAATTAAAAAAATTATTAACGAAGCCTAACTTGACATTGTCTGTAAATAATGTTCACAGCGGATTTAAAATAATCTAAATGGGTCGTATAAGGTCGACATCGCGATGCCGTTCGCGTTCCGAGAGAAGCTCGAATAGTCGCCGCAGAGGCGTCGAAAGAGATCCGGGGCTTGACGGCCTCATGAGGAACCTGAGCGACGCCGGTCGCGGTCACGATTGCTGTCGCAGCAATCTCCTCCATATTATACCATGTTGCAGCGTAAGTCACAAAATCGAGGTACGTCAAAGCATTGTAATAGAAATAGGTTGACTCATTCACAACGTTCAGAACTAAGAGAAAAACGAAGGCGCTCACTGAGTGACTCGCACTATACGACTGTTGTGCCTCAGCATACAAATGATAATGAATATAACGGTTTGCCAACTCGATACAACCGGTGGATGCTAAATGAAAATCTAGAAAGTGCTAGATAGTTGTGAAATCTCAAAAACAGTGCTTGTTTTAGTGAACATGAAATAAATCCACATTTACAGTAAATTTTTATTAGCAAATTTAAATAAAATATATCTCTATAAAAAGTATCCTTTTACAAATTAAAAAAAGGTAAAATTATTTGGTTCCTCTATTCTAGTTAATAACTCTATGAATGTGAGAATCCCTTAATCAAGTATTGCTACGCTATTTTATTATTTACACTATTTTGTCATAGTCTACTTGGTGTTTCTACACTATGTACAGCTCAGAAATAAAGAATAAAACTAAAGCGTCATGATATTGCATGCGCGGTTTTATTTTTTTTGTTAGTCAATAAAAATCGGATTGAAGTCAAAATAGTGCTAATTCTGGCACCGAAAGTGCTAAGTTGACAACAATAATGAACATATATGTGAATCCCAACGCCTTAATAATTTTTGATAATTTTAAAGAGTTTAATAACAATAATTGTAATACGCAACCGTTAAAACTTCCGCGCGTACATTCTGAAGTATGCATGCCGAGGGACAGTAGTCCTTATATAAATTGCGATATAATTATGGATTTTAATAAGACATTAGGGGCTATAACAAACGTAAATCATCAGCTGAAAGAAATTTTCGATAAACGTCACTCCAAAGTATGAAGTTGAACACTTGCTGCGTTTAGGGCGACAAGTGGCAGCGACGGGACAGAGTAAAAAGCTTGTACTAAAATATCAAGGTCCTTATAAGATAACAGCTCTCGTAGATCATGATCGTTTTTCCTTTGGAGATACCCCACTGACAAAAAACAAAGTAGACGCTTTTCTACTCTTGTAGCAATTGAATAAATTAGACCATGGCTTAACTTTATGACTTAACTTAAGACCAAATGTAAGTGGTGAATCTATTGGTAAATCTGACGAATAGGGCAGATTAACACGATTTATTTAACAATCATTTAAAGTTATAATATCGTTTACAATAATTTAAAATTCTTTTATATGCAATTTCATTTAATACTGATCTTTACAAGAATTATTCATGATTTATTTAATAATTATCATAACAATTAATGAATTCTCTTATTTTATTTTATTGATGTGTATATTATTTGCAGGAATTAATTGATGTTTAATTAAATCATATTGGTTACAAAAAGATACGTGTATAAATTATACAATACTTAAAAAAATATATATTTTATATGCAATTTCATATGATACTGATCTTTACAGGAATTAATTCATGATTTGTTTAATAATTATCATAACAATTAATGAATGCTCTTATTTTATTTAATTGATGTGTAAATTATTTACAGGAATTAATTTATGTTTAATGTAATCATATTGGTTACAAAAAGACACATGTATAATGCAATACTTTAAAAATATTTTTATACACAACAAGATATGATCATGATATTTACAGGAATTAATTCATGATTTATTTAATAATTATTTTGACAGTTAATAATCTCTCTTATTTTCTTTAATCGGTATGAACATTATTTACAGGAATTAATTTGTTTAATTTAATCATGTAAATTATATGGGGCCTGTTGCCAGATATTCTGGACAAACTGTATGGGACTCGTTGCCAGGTATTCAGGACGAAAGGGGCCTGTTGCTCGGTATTCGAGACATTTATGTAATTATTATAAAGTAGTAATCTTTAGAGTATTAAAAGGGTTTGGAATTCGAATTTAAAGAGTGTATATAATATGTTATTTAAAGTTGTTTGAATTAATTGATTGTTTAAGTCTTTGTATAAGGACATACGATAGTATTTGGATAGTTTAAATATTGGATCCGTAAGTGAAACTGAAATAGAAAGATTAAAACTATTGATTGATGAGTACCGTTTTTGTTTTGTATTGGATTTATCCGAGCTAGGTCACACTAGTACTTTAACATATATGCGTATACAGTTAAGTGATAAAAATCCAGTCGTCCTTATTGATCTCGTTACAAAGAGTGAGATGAAGTTAGGTAAATGACAGACGATCTATTGAAATACGAGATTATTAGAGAGTCGTCCTCGCGTTGTGCATCACCCGTTATACTAATCAAAAAGAAAACAGGGGTAAGCGACTGTGCGTCGATTATCGCGCTTTAAGTAAGAAGACATTGCAAATTCTCCTGCTGTTTTTCAGTGGAGGATAAATTTGATGTCAGGAAATACTCGTTTTGATGCTGCATTGGCGTATATAGACGACGTTTTGGTGCCATTTAATCGTTTCGAACAGGGGATTCAGAGGCTTCGACTAATATTTGTTTTTTTTTAATATTTGACACCCCGTGGGAATGGACCGATGATCAAAACGTGGATCGCTGCAGCAAGAGGACCCGGCAGCAGCGCAGCGGTCGTCACCCCGGCAACCAGTAGCAGCAACGCTGGCTGCGGCAATCAGAGACCGGCAGCAAGCACAAAGTGTGCGAGGTTTAAAGCACAAAGTGTGCAAAGTTCAGAGCACAAAGTGTGCGATTTTTATAGCACAAAGTGTGCAATTTTTAGAGCACAAAGTGTGCGAAGTTTAGAGCACAAAGTGTGCAATGTTTACAGCACAAAGTGTGCAAAGTTTAGAGCACAAAGTGTGCAATTTTTAGAGCACAAAGTGTGCGACGTTTAGAGCACAAAGTGTGCAATGTTTAGAGCACAAAGTGTGCGATGTTTAGAGCACAAAGTGTGCAATGTTTACAGCACAAAGTGTGCAAAGTTTAGAGCACAAAGTGTGCAATGTTTAGAGCACAAAGTGTGCGACGTTTAGAGCACAAAGTGTGCAAATTATTATAATGTACAAAGTTTGTGATTTATTGTTATTATCAAAATGTTCTATTTTTTGTAACGTTCATTTAGTAATATCTGTATTTTATATTAAGCACAAAGTGTGCGAAGTTTAGAGCACAAAGTGTGTGATGATTAGAGCACAAAGTGTGCAATCTGATGTCTTATTATTACAAGATGATTTGACGAGATTGGTTGACTGGTGTAGGAAAAATAAAATGTTTCTTAATGTTGACAAGTGTTACTATATAAAATTTACATGTAATAAAAATAAGATTTAAGTCTGCATACTATGTAAATGACAGAAAGTTGACCGAAGTCGGTAATATTTATTGATTTGGGAGTTATCATTGATGGGAGTTTAAGTTTCAATTGTCATGTTGATAAAACATTGAATTTAGCCAATAAATCGCTAAGTTTTGAGCTTAAGTGTTCAAAAAAATTCAAGAGAAGTTCAACTTTAATAAAACTATTTCGTTATTAAGTTCGTAGTAGGTTAGAATTGTTACACAGTCTGGGCACCTTATACTAAAGTTAATATCCAAAGGCTTGAAAAGGTACAGGAACGTTTTCTGCACCACCTTACCTATAAATACAACATTAATATAAAAGGTTATGAAGAGAGGCTCAATTTTTTCAAGAGAAACAGTCTTGAAAAAAGAAGAAAGAATGCTGCAATGATGTTTCTATTTAAACTTTTTTAATAATAATACAGATTGTCCTGAGTTTTGTCAAAATTCAAAATTAATACACCACGTAGTAATAATCCCCGATATCCCTGTAAGTTGTTCTACCATAGTGTTAAAAGAACTAACCTAGGTAAATTCTCTCCTGTGCCACGACTGTCGACATTCTATAATACTTTGGCTGGACAGCAGTGCGATCTAGGCATTTTCCACGATAATTATTTAGAATTTAAACGCAGTCACTGAAGTTGTTTCTTCTAAATTATAAAAAATAAATAAATAAATAAAATAAAATAAAAAGTTATACAAAATTATAATTGAAAAAGTAATTTAATGTAAATTAGATAATATTCTTGTTATTTTTAATATAATTAATTATTGTGTTAATTATTACTTTATGACCTGACATTAAGTGTTTAGTGCACAAAGTGTGCAATGTTTAGGGCACAAAGTGTGCGATGTTTAGTGCACAAAGTGTGCAATGTTTAGAGCACAAAGTGTGTAAAGTTTTGAGCACAAAGTGTGTTAATTTTAGAGCAAAAAGTGTGCAAAGTTTAGAACACAAAGTGTGCAAATTATTATAATGTACGAAGCTTGTTATTTATTGTTGTTAACGAAATGTTCTATACCGATTGACGTAAGGTGTAATTTTATTATAACAAACATCACAATAGATACACGAGGGCGTGTAATGTTATCAGGATGGACGAGTTGTTAGAGTATGTAATTGTAATTGCTAATAATAATTTGAATTAAGAATTTAAGAAAAGGAGATAATGAAGGTTTCTCTCTTGATATAAATTTAATTAACGTTAAATGAGATTTTATATAAATTACTGCTTGCGAAAATGCCAAGAAAAAACAAAATGAAAAAAAAAGAAAAAAAAGTCCAGACAGTTTGAAGTGCGTAGTTGATTTAGTAGTCGTAATAGAAATAAATATTGTAATTGTTATTGTTTAAAGTTATCTATTTGTGTATTAAATAACAAATATCTTAAAGAGTCTTTTAATACGAAGAAATTTCTAACACAAGCTAGGATAAACCTGTGTTTTGAAAGTCAGTGGTTCAGCTCGGACATTAGACAATGGCAACGGCATTCCTTATATAATAAAACATTATTAGAGAAACTTACATGCTATATAAAAATTGATTTTCCATTAAACATTACTCACCTTTTTCTTCTTAAAAGTATAGCAAGAATTGTCAGTGCTGCAAGTGATAACGCAGCGCATAAAGCCAATAGCAAAGCCAACTCTCCTGCAGTTGCTGGAAATGGAGCGTCAACTTCCTCAGCATAACTACCCTCAGCTGGTGTAGTCATAAATTCATACACTTCACGCGTCCAACCAGCTTCATTAGAAGCACGAGCCGCTACGCGATACCTTGTTCCCGGCGTCAAACCTTTAGGAATGGTTGATTATTTCAGAAAACATTGATAATATGTATATACATTATATATAATGTATACATAATATCAATGATTATATTCTTATGATTATAGTCTCTAACACATATCATCATATCACATATATCATATTCTGTATTCCAATAGAGGGTCATATATATATGACCCTCTATTGGAATACAAAAATAAACTTGCACGTCTGTTTTAAGTTGTGTTTAAGATTATTAAAGGTAAAATTAAATATTTTGGTAGGTATTTTTATCCAAATAACGCCCTTTTAGTAGTTGTATAATTTTCCTTTTGTTATTAATATAAAAGATTTTGTATCTAACTTCTTATGATAGCGCTGCTTGCTTTAAATAGAATTTTACCTAGAACTTGCTTTATACAAATATATTAATAAGTATG
Organism: Morpho deidamia; assembly: GCA_947086505.1. Taxonomy (NCBI): domain Eukaryota; kingdom Metazoa; phylum Arthropoda; class Insecta; order Lepidoptera; family Nymphalidae; genus Morpho; species Morpho deidamia. The sequence continues at coordinate 5,965,271 of CAMTZC010000007.1, read as the reverse complement.
TGCAAAATGCTATTGGCTTGTCATAATTTATTTATTATTTATTTATTTATTTATGTATGTTTATATAATAAGTAAATAGATGAATTACATCATTCTCCTGCCCTTATCCCATTCTAAGTGGGGTCGGCACAGCATGTTACAACATGTTGTCACATGATTTAGCTACGTATCTTACGACCGGCCGCCTGCCTGACGTCAACTTACCTTTTTCGTCTTTTACGAGACCTCGGTAAGAAATGAGGGCGGTCTATTCTATGCAGCCGAATACCACACGGCACATACCTTAGTCGCCTCTTACGACACCTCGGTAAGAATGGAGGATGGTCTATTCTATTCTGCCGGATACCACACGGCGTAAATAAATGAATTACAAACGTGTCTATTATCAATTCTATATGGATCATTAAGCTTACTATATTAATTATATTTTATCATATTGTTTCTACATTATGTAATTTTTACATCAACAATCCAAGAGTTTCTGATCTTTTATTATTCGTGATCATCACATGTTTGAAGTTTTTTTTGGAAATAAAAAAAAACTTTTTATTTAAGACATTTTTAGGACTGACTGAAATACACTTAATTAATAAATACCAGACTGTTTAAAATTGTTCAGCTATATAATTTTTATTTATCATTGTAATGTTTAAATAAATAAATATATAGGACACTTACACGGTCGTCCGTCACCAAAGTAAATAACTTAATACTTGTGTTATGGGTGACAGACAACTGAAAATATAAACATATATAATTTCAAAAACATAATTAAATACAAATATACACCCAGGTTCGAAGAACCAACAAACTGTCTATAGAAAGTGTTGGCCCTCAGCGGGAATCAAAACCGCGACCCGCGGATCTGAAGGCAGGATCACTGTCAACTGCGCTAACGGGCCAACCAATGTTTATCCAAATTATATATTATTTTGTATAACGTATAAAATTACTTACCACCTAAAATAACATCACCCCCAACAGGAACATCTCTAGCACCACTTATTCCTATACCGCCCCACTCTAGTTTCAAAGCGACCGGTCCACATCCTCCATCAGACCATAGACTTGTATCAAAGGTAGCATGAGATGCATTTGCTCTGATCCATCTTGTATCTGGAGGAGCAATAGGGGGACCACCAGAGGTCCGAATAGATATTTCGGCACCAGGTGCACCTCCTGCCGACCCATAAGCTCTATATGCCGACCCACAGCGTAAACCAGTTAACGTGACTGGCCCGGGGCTAGCTGATTGTATACGCCATTCGCCCTAAAATATCCACTTGCTACTAAATTTATAATTAAAAATACCATCATCATCATCATCCTCCTGCTCTTATCTCACTCTAAGTGGAATTGGAACAACGTGTTATAAACATGTTGTCATATGATTCGGCTACGTATTTTACGCCGCCTGCCTGATATTAACTAATCTACTCAACCGGATACCAAGTGGTGGGTCAAGTTACCTTAATGGCATTTACGACACATCGGTAAGAAATGAAGGTGGTCTATTTTACTCAGCCGGATACTACACGGCATTAAATATTTAAAAATAATACAATTAATATTTTTAAAAAATCTGGTAAAGTAACTTCGAATTTGGAAACATTGGAATTAATAATAACGTTAAGCAACACAAAGACGAAATGAAATAATTAAATCAAGCAAAATAAAAATCATCTTTATTCAAGTAAGCTTTTGCACTTTTCAAAAGTCAAGATCAATTAGTTTTAATGAAGCTACCCCTGTATCAGAATTTTGCTTTTACTGAGATGAAACTGAGTTATTTACACTCGGCAGTCAAAAATATTTCGTAAATTATTTTATACATTATCCACATCTTTGAATATTCAATAAGTAAAGATTAAACTATTTAGTTTTTGAACTATTTATTTTTAAAGCCGGATGCATATAATATACGAGTATCTTGAATGATTATTTTATATTTCTAGTAACTTACTTCTGGCGCAGCAAGCCTCCAATGCAATGTATACGCTTTTGGTAAAGCATGACCTTGCGCTCTTGGCGCCTGGCGAAGGTCTAATTCTAGTTCTCTTGATCTCGCTTCTATCAATGCCAACCCAGGAGGCGTTGGAGGTCTTAACACATATACACGCCACGTGACAGAATCTGAGCCATGTGGGTTTTCAGCTACACATGTATAATTGTCAGCATGCGAAAGTTCTAAGCCTAAAAGGATTAAAGATGTTCCGCTTAGTGTCGTTTATATTCAAGAAATTTAATTTAATGGTATACAAAAGTAATAATTACATTATTTTGCTATATCCGCGATAAAGGAAATAGAAAATATATATAATGCTAAATGTGTAGTGGAATATCCGTTTTTTTTCATACCCGATACATGCAGGATTCGAAAAGATACATCCACAAATACTCCACCACAGCCATCACAATACACAAGCACTACATACGTTCACTATCACAAACTCAACAATCGTTTCACTGAAACCGAAGCATCATCAGGAGATAGACTCCACGACAAAATCGAAAAAAACGGATATTATACATTTACACTAGACATTTAGCATTATATATATTTTCTATTTACTTTATTGCAGATTACAGAAAAAAAAATGTAATATTACTTTTGTATTATGGATCTCCGCATAGTAACCCCTAATTCTATTATTATTTAGTGGTATACAACGTAATTAACTTTCCAGAAAATAAACGAAAGTTAAGAAGCAGTTATAACGGATGGTAATTGACATGACCGTACGAAATTATAAGATCACCCTTGCACTTCTGAGTATGTACTCTTATTTAATTACTTTTTGATTTGATAAGAAGTTTTTTAGTTACTACCGCATTGATAAGAATTGATGAAGTGATAAGGTCGCCTTTTCACTACTGTGTACGTTCTACTATTTCATTAATTTCTTGTTTGATTTAAAAAAAAATTACTATTATATATTTTTATATATGTAATAGCTATAAAAGAAAGATAGAAAATTTCCCCTACAATGTGATACAAAAATTTGGTTTCACTGTGTCTTAAATATACGAAACGTAACTGGCTATCACAGAAAGGGAGAAAGAAAATCTGTGCCCGCACTTCTCTCTTTTGCTTCTACATTAATATACGAAACGTAACAAGAAGCTAGTAAATATACAAAGAGGTCTATTTTCACTGTCTCTAACTAACTTATATCTCCTTCGGTTCGCCTCGCCCGATCATATTATCTTAACACTCTCGGCACACATTCAGCAGCTTACTCCCGAAGTCAACCGTTAAAAAGTTGAAAAAGTTTTACTTACAACTAGTGATTTTTTTTTTAATTAACAAAATTTCATGTCCTTACTAATAGCCGTTGAGGAGTTCCCGCGTCTAAAGCCAATCCTGGCAGGTATGCTTATATCATAAATATGCATTGTTATCGGGACTGGATCATATGTGAAAATTTCAGCTCAATCGGACACCGGGTAGTTGGTCAAATTTAACTTGCAAGATTCCACCTTCACATACATTGAATGCTGAATAAAAAATTAAAAAAATATCAAATATACAACATAGATTAATAAAACTTACTGCGAATCAACAGCGCATCACCATCTAAATGAAACGGAGATCTCGGGTGCAGTTGATTCCCTGCTCTTAACCATCTTTTAGCAGGTGGTGGTACGCCTCCCACTACACATCTTAGAGACAAGGATCCACCGGCAGTACCAACAGCAACACCACCAAATGAAGAGATACGAGCAGGTGCTAAACGTACAATGTAATATGATTATAATAGTACTTGAAGATACAGCCCTGGCAATAAGCCTTATGGAAGAAATCGCTAGTTAGAGATATACTCATAAATATCACTCATAGGAGACAAATCAAATTGAATTTGCAAACTTATATAAAATAATAGCATTGGTTCGCGGCAACTGAGGTACCAAAGACACCATATTGGGCAATATATATTGTAGACAGCAACAATTTTTAATCAATGTCTTAATTTATTATTGCTAGCAACACTATAGTTACCGCCCATCCGGGGTATATCCGGGGTATATATCCGCCAGGTCATTAACAGAGCTCTTACAGCGTCACCGAGAGAGTGGGCGAGCGCGGAAGCATCGCCGGGGGTATAAGCTGGGATAGCGAATCTCGAGCGAGGCTCCCAACATCCTGGGAGCATCGCCTTAAGGGTGCCTCCTGTGAGGCCGGACCTCGGCTTAAAGCGACGCGCTGTGGTGGACTGTATCGTGAGCCATTAGGGCTAACAGCATTAGTTAGTGTCCGAAAAAAAAAAGGAAGCTCTCTATTTTACGATAGGGTCTCGCCTGCGGAAGCTCTGTTAATTGGTCGATTCAAGTGACTCATTTTATTTTTGCGTTGTATGGTTTAATATTAATTTTGTTCTCTTTTTATAAATCCTACTTTGGATCCTAAAAATATATATAATACTGAAAGCTTACCAAGAGCACTAGTTTGGCAAGCTACAACAGTGGACGGTGGTCCTTCGCCCACGCTAGTAGCAGCTCGGACCCAAGCCTCGTAAGTTCTTCCAGCTCGAAGCCCACGCAAAGGTCTCATACATTCTACAGAGCCTTCACCGTCCGTGCAAGCATTGACGCGTGTAATATTCGCCTCTTGAGATCTATTACAAAATTTATCTTAAAACATACAGTTCACGCTATATTTGTGATCTTATAATTTTGCTATTACATGTAAATTTTCCTCTTAGTTCTCGAAAAATCTCATAATACATTGATTCTTTATATATCAAAAGAGTTGTATAACTCAAAGGGATTTCGATGAAATACTTCAGGAGCTCATTTTCATTAATAACCATTATATTTCAACCAATTTACACAGAACCTTCATACACACCTGAAAACCCGTTTATTCGAGAAAACCGCATGAAAATCCGTTCAGTAGTTTTTAAATTATTCGTGAACAGACACTGATTGTTTTGATAGATGAAGTGATGATGATAAAAGAAAGACGGTCTTCAAGTATTATAATTTATACATGAATAAGGTTCTGCTGCCTGAATGGGTTATAAGCAATGCAATCATTTATCTTGGCAGACCCAAATACCATTTAGATGTCACCCACATTTTCACTAAGACGACTTCGAAATCGATCTTCGAAATTCGACCACCTCACCCTACTACCATCGTAACGTAAAAAGTACAGGTAGAGTAAAAAGTAGTATTTGCAAAACTATTTCTGAACTAACATCAATTCGAATTTGTTTGAGAAATGAAGATTTGAAATAGTCAATTAAATACTATTTGAATTAAACTATTTTGTGATTATGAACATAATGGCTATACGGAGTTGGAAATGAATAAAAGCATTGAATTAATATTCAATACTGCATTGCGAGCGTGCCTTTTATAAAAGCTCTAAATGGATCACTTTAATTGAGCAAATGCCAAATTGAACAGAATTGCAACGGTATATTGAATGCATGATAAATGACATTTATACTAATAAATTTGTGTTTGTGCATTAAATTTTTAATATAATTTTTCGTAAATAGAGTACATATGAGATATCTTCATCATGAGAGGATTTGTATATCTGCTATGAATATGATTTTTATAGGACCCCCAACCTTCGCAGGTCACGCTCAGTCTTTTTTTAACAGAACTAAGTGCATATAAATATGACAAATGAATGACAATGATGTGTGAACGCGAGCGAATGATTCAACTACCTCCCTTTTTCGGTACGACGCCAACACGCTTACTTACGTCTCTGTTAATTATTATAATTTTAAAGAATAAACGAGCTAATTTAATAAAAAAAGTGCTTTCATTCACACCCACACCCACATAAATGACTTTGTAGGCAACGCATAGCTTACCTAACATCTGTTGATAAATGGTAATGTGATGGCAATCACTTAGTTCTCACTAAAAATATGTTCTTAATTCATTATCGCATTAAATAGACAAAAGAACTGTTCACTTAGAGTCACTAAGAGATTAAGATAGACTATTAGAAATATACTGTCTCTCTATCTTTACTTTTTTGCGATCTTTAATATTAAATTCGTCCTATTCGAAAGTCGTGTGTTTGTTATATAATGATGTCTTTATATAGGGTGGAACCAACTATACAAATTTAGCTGAATCCACTGATCACCTAAACGTATAAAATATTATACGGTAAAGATTTAAAATTAGATCGTGTTAAATATCGTTTAAAAAAAATGTAACTTCGAACAAACAAATATAATTTAATAGAGATCTGGCTATGTTAGTAATAGTTCACTGACCTGACGCGGCGCACATGCTTTAAAAACAGGACAAAACAATTACATTATAGTTTTTTCTCCCTCGTACCTATTTAGTATTACTTCCCGTATTTACAATTACTGCATTGAGGCCAAGATTGGTATGGCATGTACGGGCATTGATCTCTTTACATTGTGTTAATTTTTTGAAAAATGTAAAATAATTCCTGTGACTATAAAAATACTTCACTAAAATAACTGATTTTTTTATGTTGGGTGCTGAGGTGTGTAGGTATCTAAAATTAAAAATAATGTTGTATGGTCGGTGGTATACAGGATACCAGACTTGAATAAAAAATTTGTATTAAGAATACACACTGAGCAAATCAACACATACAGAACAATAAACAATGATTATTACATGAATAGAGATATATTAAAAGACTTTTTAAAATTAAAGTGTTTACATACCCGGAAAGATCCTTTACGTAGAGAGAATAATGAGTGAGCTTTCCATTAGGCTCCAAAGGCGGAAGCCAGGATGCCCTCAATGACCGCTCACTGAGAGCAATCAATTTCATGCCGCCCGGCGCGCTCGGCACTAAACCATGTTATTATAGTACATTTAGAAATTCAAATTCAAAACATGCTTTATTCAAGTAAACAAAACAACAAAAACAACTCTTTTTAAAATATATTTATTCTAACTAGTTACATTTTATCATTGCTGTTTTGTACAAGGTCCAAGCTGTTTGATTGTTTGAACGCGCTAATCTCAAGAACTACTGGACCGATTAAACAAATATTTGAGTGTAAGCTCGTCCATTTATCGTGGAAGGCTAAATAACATCGCGCCAAGATGAATAGGAGAGGCATTAAAAAATATTGCGAAAACGGCAAAATTTAACAAAGCTTTCCTTGCGTGCGCTAAATAAACTGTGAAAGTTATTCATAAATCATGTATTACAAAATTATTCCCCTCTAAAAGTCCTAAATAAAAGTCTGCGACATATCTTTATTTTTTAAGGTTACCCACTTTAACCATAATTTATATAACTATTACGGTTTACTCAAACAATAAGACTGCAGTTCACGCGAACGAAGTTACGTTTAAAAGCTAGTTTTTTATTAAATGATTTAGTACTGCAAATTAATATATATTATACAAACCGTCTTCGTCCGTTTTGCAAATTTGAGGCGAAGACAATGGGCCGTCACCGGCTGCATTGTGAGCCCGCACTCTTATTTCATATTCAGCATATGATGTCAAACGGGACACTGTCGCTTCTTCGCCCTAATCAATAGATATAAATACATTTCATCGCCATCATTCTCTTGCCCTTATCCCACTCTAAGTGGGGTCAGCACACCATGTTGTCACATGATTTGGCTACATATTTTACGACCGGCCGCCTGCCTGTCGTCAACTAACCTTAGCCGTATCTTACGACCCCTCGGTAACAAAGAGGATGGTATATTTTACTCAACCGGATACCACATGGTTGGTCAACTTACCTTAGTCGCCTTTTACGACATCGCGGTAAGAAACGAGGGTGAACTATTCTACTCAGCCGAATACAACACGGCAGTGTTATATAATTACATTGTCACACAAATTATTTCCTGAAAGTGACGTTAGTGTTGAAATGTATCAGATATCATTAGAACTGCAAATATCAAAGGAACATCAATGCGGATCATCCAAAACGGTTTCATTTGTAACTAGCATGACATTTGATGTAACATCTACGACTAAAGCCGCCTATATCCTTTGATACGTGATCGTGTTAAAGGACGTTTACAGTACAATCACAATATTCAAATTAAATCATTTGAATATACTCTCGTAACTTTGATTTGGCTGCTAAAGATACGTGAAATTCTAATTTTGAAATACACAGGCACTTATGATTTCCATTCAATTTTGAGTAGGAATGTTTAGGTTTGAATTTAAATGTGTCAACGCACCGATTTAACTAATCAATCATAGGATGATATATTTAGATTTGGTATGTCAGACATGAGCGGTTCCATTACGGTTTGTTAAATTGCTGTAACTAAAAAAAAGCCAGAAATAGCTTAAATACCTAGCTGGCCGCAGGAGTATAAACCTTTATTTCATATATTTTATTTAATGGAGAAGCCTTTACATAAAACTTAAAAGTTTAGTTAGGAATTTTGTGCGGTAAAATTATAGATAAATAATAATCAAAATTTCTTATACATTTTTGCAAAACTTCTTTAGTTTGTTCCTGAGACACAGAATATATGAAACCTGCAGTGCTAAAAGTTCATTTCGATTTCTGTTTTCTTTGATATTTTACTACACATCGTACAAAGTTTTGTACCGTCAAAAATATTATAACTTTTATTTTACATACCTGTACCCTCAAATGTGCATCTTGTGTCGGCTGCAAAGGATCCGAGTCCCGCTTAGTATATTGCAACGTATAATGTGTTATTTGTCCACCCCTAGCATCAGCGTTAGGTGGCCGCCATGATACACGTAGCGAAGTCGAACTACTAGAAGTGCAAGAAAGTTCTTCGGGGCCACTTGTTGGCGCTGTTGGGAAATGTTATTAGAAAGTAAAAATCTGTAAATGATGAGGCATTATATTTATTTATTTAAATAAGAAGCCTACACAATGTACAAACTATGCAATATATATAAATACAATGATCTTAGTATGTATCCAATTATAGAGAATTGTGAGGAAGTTCCTCACTCTGGAGCTCCAGTAGCTTGGAATATTGCCCCGCTTCCGGCGGACGGCGATTTTTATGTTTTTAAATGTTTTTTTAATTATTTTGTTTTTTTTGTATTTAGAAATATTTAAAAATTTAAAAAGTTAGTGTTAAGAAACATAAACAACAATAACAAGTAATATGAATGAAATTGCAAACAAGAGATTCAATCAAAATAAAAGATAAATGAATAAACGAAAATGAAAATTCCGAAATAAGTTCCGTTATAGGTGATAACTTTTTTTTTAGCTTCACTCACTTCAACTTATAACAGAACACAATAATTTCAGTTAACTTTTAGACGCGAAAAGAGTTCATGTACACTCTAGATGGACTTGAATCTATTCAGAAAAATCCTTACAAAATGACTCGATTTGATTTTAACATATGAAATTATAAATAAGACGCCGTGGGGTATCCGGCAGAATAGAATAGACCACCCTCATTTCCTACCGAGGTGTCGTAATAGGTAAGTTGATGTCAGGCAGGCGATCGGTCATAAAATACGTGACAAATCATGTGACAACGTGTTTGTAACATATTGTGCCGACCCCACTTAGAGTGGGATAAGGGCAGGAGAATGATGATATGAAATTATAAACAAGACATTCGAAGATTTTATTGATAAAGATAGCACTTGACATCTCAAACACAGCCCAGGCGAGTTTGCTTCATCTTATAAAATTCTTGTCAGAATGTTATTTACCATACTCCTCCGAAACGGCTTGACTGATGTTTATGAAATTTTATATGCTTTTTCAGTAGGTCTGAGAATCGATTATTGTATATTTTTCATATCCCTAAGTGATAAGGTCCACCCTTACAACTTTATTTGAAACTTTTGTAAACTTTTGTTAACTTTTTTTGTTGCTCGCGCATAAAACTGCATAAAGAGGTCATGAATAAGAGCCCCGTATGGGCATGAAACTAGTCGGGCTCTTTCGATAAAATAAGATGTGAGTATAGCCGGTCTCTAAACATTACAGAATACCACTCATGATAGTTAAAATTAAAATTGTTTTAAATTCTTTCTATTAATTTTTTTTATAATATACATTCGAAATTGCCTAAAAATAATTTATATGGCAAAACAACGTCTGCCCGGTCAGCTAGTTGATATATAGAACTATTAATTACATTGGTAATACTACGCGTCGCCCTAAGCCGTGGTCCAGCCATACAGGAGGCACCCTTAGGACAACGTTCCTCGACTTAAGTAGAGCTTCTGCGCTCTACTCCCTGCATTTCGCAACCTCGACGATGCTTCTGCGCTCGCCAGTCCCGCCCGGTGACGCTGTAAAAGTCATTGTCATTAGGGCTAACAGCATAGAGTCAGTTCGAAAAAAAATACATTGGTAAACTTCGTAAAGCTCAATAAAAGAATGTAGGCGTCACTGTTTATTACACTTTGTAATTTATATCATTTGCAGCAATGCGCATACCTCGGTTATTATGCCAAACACAATTTGCAACGTTCTTATTATTTCGGTCGAGGCCATTGGCATTAAAAATTTACACCAAGCCTTTTATGCAAAACACGAATAAAAGGGCTATGAACGTCGGCCAACTGAAGTAGTTATTGCTTTAGTGTACTTTTCGCAAAGAATTATACGTTACAAAGTAATTAAATGGAATATTCCGCTAACTCTTTTAGAATTCAGACTCCTAAAGCTTAGTACCTGGATACAGAGAGTTTGTTGCAAATTGAGTCTTTTTATATCTTTTATGTTAACAGCGAATGTACCAATTGAATTGTATTTTGTTATTTTTTATTTATTTTGTCTTAAATTATAAAACATTAACTTTTGAGTCTCACTTATTAAATTTTTAATTAGGTCATAACGACACAAAATAACATGAAAATTTACGTGAACAAAAGCGACGCCACAAACTACAGCGTAATAATAACGCTAGCGTCCAAAATCACAGAAAATAATGACACGACGGTAGTGTCGTTGCACTCGTTACATTCCGCACATTTGCATAATGCATTAATCACTCGTTTTGCCGCAGTCACTGACGTCATTCAGGCAAAATCTTCCTATGAAATTGCACCTTTAAATTAAGGAACTTAGATTTAATTAATTATTTATCGACAGTAACTATAACAGAATTACTTTGCTATAATCCGCGTGTGCTAAACGAATGAATGCAATGCTAAGTGTACGAAGCAGGAAAATTTCACATACCTTACACATCCAGAACAAGTCACCACACGTATCCCAAGACCCCTCCACCAGCAACAATACACACAACGGTCACCAAAATCTCTAAGATCGTTTCGCCTCGAAACCGAAGCAACAGGAGGATAGGCTCCACGTCAAAATCGTAATGCGTGCATTGTTGCTGGTGGAGACGTATTGGGATACGTGTGGCGACTTGTCTTGCATGTGTAAGTTAAGTGAAATGTGCTTGCTTCATACACTTAGCATTGCATGAATTCACTTGACACTCACGGATTATAGCAAAGTAGTTCTGTTATAGTTTCTGTAATATAGAATTCCGTAAAATTAACGCATGCTTCTACAAATCATTTACGATTATTTATCGATATTAAATTTACATAGTAAAAAAATCACTTGCTAATGCAAAAGATTGTAGATAAAACTGTAGATAGGCCTGTTTTGTATTACACATATACAACCACCTAAACCAATAACAATTTGTTGTTAAAGATAGTAATCTCGGACAAAACTGGGTTTTTTATCGATCAAGGACTTCTAATTGAACATCATTGGATAATGATTCAGGAGGATTCCTGCCCTTATCCCACTCTAAGTGGGGTCGGCATGTTACAATCATAATGTCACATGATTTGGCAATGTATTTTACGACCGACCGCGTGCCCGACGTCAACTTACCTTAGTCGTATTTTACGACACCTCGGTAAGAAAGAGGGTGGTTAGAATAGACCACCATCAGCCGGATACCACATGGCATACTTCTTAAAGAACATGTTTCAAATAATCAAAATTAAAAACATAGCGATTCAAGAAAATAAGTTGAATAAACTACTTAGATAACTTAAACCTGAACATCAAAGATTTGTAATGCCATGAAAAAAATAAACGATCGGCTCCAGTGACACACTAACATATTAGATGTTGTATTCCCAAAAGTAAAATAACAATAAAAACTCAGTTAAAATCGCATAAAAGTGCTATCAATTTGTTCCGATCCGTTTGACCTGGATCGAAAAGGCCACGGTCCAATTAAGCCATTTTGCATTTTGATGGCGAAATTTATGATAGCCGCTTTGGGTTTGCAGCGTCGAATATATTCACGACAGGGATAAAACTTATGAGTGCCAGTTAGAAGTTTGGTTATTGGACTTTTAGAGTACATACTTGCTCTTTATATTAACATATTCAAACGAGACTTATTTCAAAAAGGTATAGCGGTTTATTCCGTTCCATTAAAAGTTTGTTTAACATTTTTTGGACTAAAGCGACCTTTTACTTTGCGAATAAATATTATAACATCAGTTATTATGAATGAATCGCGAGGTAAATCGAAAACTTGACTGGCCCGTTGGCACAGTGGGTTAACCTTGCCTTCAGCTCCACGGGTTTCAGGTTCGATTCCCGCCGAGGGCCAACATTTTTTATAAAAAATTTGTGCTTCCAGCCTGGGTGTATATTTGTAACTATGTATTTAAAATTATATATGTAGTATATCTACCAGCTGTCTGTCCACCCAATTAATAAGTTACTTACTTTGGGGACGGACGACCGTGTGTGTAAGTAGCCCATATATTTATATTTATATAAAAACAAATTTAATATGAATTAGAACTATTTTATGAATTCACTCTTAACCTGGGTATGTTAACATAGAGTTATAATACTAAAGTAGGGAAGCCAGCGTAGAATATCGCAAATTACAATAAAAAAAAGCAAACGAGGGTGATCTATCTGTTTCTTTTATTTATATGTGATAAGACAAAGATGAAGTATACGAGTGTGACCTGCCCTCTCAATATTTATTGTATCATTAATATTTACAAGCATAGATAATATACTATATTAAGTTTACAAGCCTGCCTTTGGCTCCCCTTCTCTATTATTAATAACTCTATGGAGTTTAATCGGCCAGAATTTTTTAAGGAGTACATGCAATCATCAGTAACCTCTCTACTTTGCTTAGCACAATCATACGTAACTTTCCAAAAATCATGCTGCCTATTAAAGGCTCAAAAAACTAGTCTACTATGCTATTCTTGTTTTTGTTCTTAGGACTAAGTAATACATATATTTTTTTATATATTGCAATGTTCTATATTGACAGATGGTTTACAGAACAATAAGTCAAAGCATTGGAGCAAGTCGACTTAGAAACGTAAGAAGAAAAGAAAATTATAGTAAAAAACCCTTCAAGATCTAAGCAAAGGATGTAGGATAACGTAACGAACGAAACGATAACGAAAGTAAGAAAACTTACGTGATTCTAACGTATGCCGATAATGTGGTGGAGATAAAGGTCCAGTCCCAGCAGCGTTGTACGTTCTTACAGTGACTCCATATCTTGTAGCTGCTTTCAGACCTCTAAGCGTGGTACTGGTAGCATCTGCACTAGCCCCACTTTCGGAGCCGGCGTCACCAGCCGCCTTGCTTTCTTCAGATGCTTCCCACCAACGAATAGTGTAGCCTAGGAGGGTACCGTGCCAGGTCTCTCGAGGAGGGGGCTAAGGCAAATTACTTTAATGTCAAAGTTGATTATAATATTAGTAATTACTCCAGTACCCATAAATCTAAGAAAAAAACGAACAGTTTTTACATATTCATCAGTTTTGTAGATTTTAATCAATATCCTCCTGCTATACTCTAAGTGAGGTCGGCACAATATGTAAAAAACATGTGTTCAAATGATTTGGCTACATATTTTACTACCGGCCGCCTGCCCGACGTCAACTTACCTTAGTCGCCTTTTACGACACCTCGTTAAGAAATGAAGGTGGTCTATTCTACTACAGTACTATACTACAGTATCCGGCTGAGTAGAATAGACCACCTTCCACCACGTTAGAAACACTAAAATTTTAGTGTTTATTAAAAAATAATCTTCAAGTATTCATTAAAATGTTTCAGTTAAAACAGAAAACTTTCATGAAAATCACAAAAAGGCGTTCTGAAAAATGCCCTACATTCAGGTTCACTTTGTTAACGTTAAAGAATAGTTCTTCAAACTGCTCGTTTGAAAACAGTAGGTAACCTTTTTGTTCTATTTCAACGTGGCACCTTTAAACGTGCGCTTAAAGAAAAAAATCCGGGAATTCAATAAAGCAGGTATTCTCTCTTTGTGTTAGTGCCATCTATTAAAATTTTATTTATTTAATGAATATTACCCGCAACTACGTTGGAAGGAATAATTATACACTAGATTTATACTATCGGCCAAATTAGTTTCATTCAAACTCTTTCATTTATAATATTGTTAGCATAATTTAAGAAAAGTAATGAATTCATTAAATTTCTTTTAAATCGAGTGTAATAAACATCACCAGTTACAAATACACAAAAACACACAAATATAAATAAAACTGTATCTAGTCAAACTTCGCGTTCACTTCAATGATTTTTTAAAAAGAATAAAAAATATATCTTTTAAAAAAGGAAATTTATTAACTAACTTTCACAAGACCTAAACTAAGGCTAATGCTATTCGGTAGGAGTCGAGTTATGGACTGACTCCTCCCGATGGCCCAAGCGACCATCACGCGAGCAATGCAGGTGGTCGCTGTTACCGGGAATCTATCTCAGCGTTCCCGCGATTCATCGCTTATTGTTGGAAGACCACCCTGCATATCGTGGGATCGACATCCATAACTCCTCCCTCCTTAAGTTCAAAGTCAGCAGAGGGATGATTTTCAGTCTGCTGATTTTGACTGCAAAACTTAAAAGGCAAACGTATGAACTTATATATTAATACTAGAACGACGCTTAATACTAATATTACATAGAGAATCACTGTTCCGATGCTAACACTTTTGATATTTATGGGCTTTTCACTATAAAAACTCACTTTTTCACTATCACTTTCCTTTAGACTATATGATAGTTGACGAAGATGTTGAAGATTAACACTGTCCAAATCTAAAAGCCTTTTTTCAGGTAATGGGCTTAATGTGGGTAATTCAGGCACGTTCAGTATTGGTAATTGATTGGAGTAATTTACGATCTTACCGATTTTTTGATGGTTTCTTAATGTTAATCCTTGAAGTTTAAAATAGCAATCGTCTTCAAGGGTGAGTATGTAAGTTCCTTGTATTTTTTCACGACTTTCTTCAGTATTGCATGACTTTAGAAGAAGCGTTTCGAGTTTACTATACACGATCCATCGGTCGTATCGGAGGGGTTCTATTTTAATTACAGTTGTTTCAGCTAAGATTGGGCTGCATGCACTAGTATTTTTTGAAAATAATATCAATGCTTCTAGGCAGTCATCTTTTATTAGCAATTCCAATTCTGACTCATGGCATAAAAATACGGATTTGTCCACTTCTTTACAGGGTTTAGGGAGTGATATGATTTTCGAACCTTTCACTAAAAGGTAAGGATTTTTTGGTATTATAAGGGATGTTTGATTAAATATATTAGTGATAGGGAGAGGTACGACTTGAAAGTAATTGAACAACTCTTTTTGAACGAGAGGGATATCTAAAATAAATGTTATCTGATTTTCCTTAGAATAAGCTTTTAGTTCAATAGATTTTTCTATATTTAAAAGGTTTCCTATACTAACAGGGTACATTAATTTGTCGGTTTTTTCAATATCTAATAATAAATTAAACAATTCCTCCGGGTCTATTACAGACTGGTGTAAAGTTTTTAGTTTACTAAAAGCTATGGCTGTTTCAACTTCGTCTATTTTAACATACAACATTTGAAAGCTATGTAAGAACAAATGGTAAGTACTAATTAACCTATTACTACTTATTACCTGCTTTGTGTTATTTATCCATTTAATTATATCCGAAAGTTCTTTATCTAATTGAAGTAAATTAATTTTTGAAGAGCCAGTGATGTTGATAAAAGAATCTACTATTTCTGAAATAATAGTCATTTTTTTTGATAATCTTTCCTGTTCCGTTTTCAAATCGGAAATCAGTCCATCATATCTTAAAGCGTCGTTATTATCTAGATTTCCGGTTATGATTTTAATAAATGAACCTAGAGGATTTATGATGCCACGTTTGACTCTACTTATTGGAAAAAGCTGTCTACATTTTTGAACTGTGATATTCAGAAATAGATCCGTTTGCATCTTAATATTACTTATATCGTTATAGAGTGTTTTATATTCAAAATACCTTAATAAATTTAAATTAAAATGTTCGTACATCCTAACAGTATAATCTAAATCTTCTTTTAACATACTTAAATCTAAAACCTTAACATAAGACCAACTATCATAGGTTATAAAAGCCTGGCCTTCTCGTATAGGCAGAATACCGGGGTTATGTTCGATTTTCTGCACTAGGGCCTGGATCATGTGGACGTGGGCTACCAGGAGAATGGTGAACCTGTGAAGGACGTTTGATGTCTTTAATTGGCACTCGTGTGTCTCGATTTTGAACTCTTACAGGAACGGTATTCCTGGAGATTTCACCTGTCACTCTAACTTTCTGATAGCGAGGTTTATCCTTGCTACGTCGGGTATTAACACCCTTAATAAATATCTCATCATCATCATTAATGTTAAATGATGTTTCGCCTCCCCGTTTTTCCCTAATCTTTACTTTCTCTTTTATCATTTTATCTGTTAAATGTCGATAAAGGAAAGACGTTCTTTTGACATGATCCCTGACTAATTTCTGAGTGTACTGTTTATTAAAATCAACGTTGAACGAGTTAGATGAAGAAGTATGCCCAAAAACTACTTCGAACGGTGTAAGGCCTGTAGTCGAATGTATAGATTGGTTATATGACATTACAGCATAAGTCATGACAGAGGATGCATCTGTCAGTTTATGCTCATATTTTGCTAGGCGATAAATTTCTAAGATAGTGGAATGAAACCTTTCTATCAATCCCATCGAGTTAGGATTATGCGGTGTACCTATGTGGAGCTCTATTTTATAAAAATTCAAAGTTTCTTTAAGTAATGTATTATTAAATTCTGTACCGGGGTCCGAGCTGATTTTATTGGGTATACCGTAAAATGAGAAGTATTTGATTAAGGCACGTACTACTTCGGGGGTGGATCTATTGCTTAGTTCAAAAGCCTGACCGATTTTGCTAAATGCATCGATCAGTGTTAAAAAGTGTTTTCCCTCTATAGAAAATACATCCATAAAAATTTCCTCAAAAGGTTTTGTTTGAGTTTGAGTGAGTGTAAGTTTAGGATTTAATGGTTTCCGATCATATTTCATTTGCTTACATAATTCACACGCATTAATTACAGAGGATACGGTTTGATCCATGTTATTCCAATAATAAGTGCGTTTGATTTTCATAAGGGTTTCTTTAATACCCCTATGACATGAGGGACCCTGGTGGTATTTTATGACAATATATCGTTGTTCTTTTTCGTCAGCAACGTATATTATTCTTTTCGTGCATTCGTATATTTTAACGGAACCCTTTTTAAAGAGTTCTATTACGGTTTTTATAAAGTCTTTTCTATGTGTGTCATTTTCAAAGTAAATAAATTGTCTTATTTTCGGGTTTATGTATTCTTTCAAGAATTCTTTAATTAATTCAAAATTTCCTACAGGCATATGGGCTTCAATAATCTTTTGTTTATCGCGAGAAAAGTTCTGGATAGAGGTGTGGTCCCTATTCCAAGTAAATATAAGCATCTGGTGTGGTTTTGTGTCGATAGCTTCGTTGAGTATGGGAATAGTGTCACAGTCCATGTCTAACGCGGAAAGTGCGGTATCAGTTCGCGAACTACAGCTTACCGTACTTTCAGATGGTGAGCGTATAGGATATGATAAATTTGTTTCGTCAGAGTCTGGGATTCGTCTATCTTCGTCGTCGGAGCTACTATTCAAAGATATTGTATCCACGTTAACTTGAATGGAGGTATTATCGTTTTCGTCCAACGCGTTTAATTTTATTCGCGAGAGCGCGTCCGCGTTACTATTCTGTTTGCCGTTCTTATATACGATATCGTAATCGAATTCGGATAATCGTAATTTCCACCGTGTAAGCTTGCTATTAGGTTCTTTTATAGAGTTTAACCACGCTAAAGGTCTATGATCTGTGTAAATAACGAATTTTCGGCCATAGAGATATGGTCGGAATACTTTTACAGACCATACGATCGCGAGCAGTTCCTTTTCAATAGTACTGTATCGAGTTTCACAATCGTTCAAGGTACGACTAGCATAGGCAATGGGTAAATCACTACCAATACTTCCTTGTGAAAGGACCGCGCCAAGAGCATAATTTGATGCGTCTGTTGTTAGTACAAATGGTTTAGTAAAGTCGGTAAATTGTAATAATGGAGCGTTAACTAGAAGTTCTTTACATTTGTTAAACGCTGAAATATATTCCGCGGTAAGTTCTATCTTTCGCCCTTTCTTGAGGCAAGATGTAAGAGGGTAAGTAATTTTGGAAAAATCCTTTATAAATTTCCGGTAATATCCAATTAAACCTAGAAAACTTTTTATTTCTGTAGCTGTCTTTGGAATCGGTATATTTAAAACAGTTTTAATTTTATCGTCATTTGGCTTAAGGCCATTTTTTGTTATTGTATGTCCCAAATAGAGGACCTCCTTTTTTAGAAATTCACATTTGTCTAGGGTAACCTTCAGATTAGTCTCCTTCAATCGATCAAATACCTTTCTTAATTTATCTATGTGCTCTTGTAAGCTAGATGAGTATATAATAATGTCATCTAAATAAACTAGACAGTGTATTCCCTGCAAACCACGTAGTACGTTATCCATTGCTCTCTGGAAGGTGGCTGGAGCTGTTTTCAATCCAAAGGGCATACGGGTAAACTCGTAGTGGCCAGACTGGGTGGTAAACGCTGTCTTGTGCCTATCTTCCTCACTCACCTCAATTTGGTGATAACCACTAGCGAGATCTATTGTGCTAAAATAAACGGATTTACCTAACTTGTCAAAAAGATCTGTGATATTCGGCAAGGGGTATTTGTCGTCCACGGTAATTTCATTTAGGCGTCGATAATCAATAACCAGTCTAAACTTGGGTTGTCCAGATGCATCCATCTTCTTTGGAACCAAGTGCACAGGTGCACTCCAAGGAGAATGGGATTCGCGAATAACGTTGTCCCTGAGTAGCTTATCGACTTGATTCTGTATTTCGATATTTTGAGACGGAGGGTGTCGGTACGGTCTTAAATAAATAGGGTCTTCGTTTTTTGTACGTATGTGGTGTTTTACATGGTTCGTAAAAGATAACGGTATGTCGTCGCAGTAGAATATGTCACGATATTCGTAGCAGAGGTTGGAAATCATATCACTTTCTTCTGAATTCATGTGGTCTAAACGTAATTTCGACAGATTTTGTAACAGCAAAGCATCGTTTTTGTCATTTTCACAGATTGTATTAATTTCGTACAAGTTATTTTCAAATTTTGTTACTTTTAATGGTCGCTCAAAAGTTAAAGTAATAGTTTGATCTGAAAAATTCTGTATTACCGACGTAGCATATGAGTCTACACATTTAACTAAGGCACTTGGCATACAGACTCCAGGTCCAAAATTGTTGTAATTCAAAATAGCTTCACCGTTTTCTAAGTTTGTAGGAATTTTCACTCGAGTTTCAGTTCGTGGTTGTAACGTTAACTCGTATGGCGGATTGTATAAAATAGGTATACAGGTGTCACGCGTATGCAAAATTTGATTTTTCATGTCGATCGTAGCGTCAAGTTGTTTCAGTAAGTCTGATCCTATTAGTCCGTCGTAGCTTTTGTCCACATTATATACATAAAATTTATGGGTGGAGTTACTTTTAAAAGTTTTTAAAAGTGGTATGTGGTATGACCTCGCTATGCTGACTGCGAGCATGGGTGCTTATTACTTCGAATGGTTCTGAATATTTAAAGTTCTGAAAGTATATGTTTGCTTTTTCAGGGCTTATGAATGATCGTGTACTGCCCGTGTCAATCATAAACTTAGCCTGAATTTCAGGAAGTTCAATGTGTGGTAGTTTAAGTATACTGTCACAGTTAAGATATATTATTTCGGTTTTTCCGTCGAGGCTGTTGTGCAAAAATTTTCCTCGGGTATCGAATTGGTTTCTACTAGTTCTTCCAGTTCAGTTATAGGGTTATTTTCACAATAGGGTTCTACATAATTTTCGTATGATTCGTCATAGTTACAGGTCGGGTAAATGTCACAGTCATCCTGCGTTAAATGGTCAGTGTCGTAGAATACGTTCTCCGGAACTTCCGTCATATTGTGTCTTATTTGTGGTGCCGTACGCATAGAAACGTCCGTAGGGTGGTAATGGTTTTGCGGCCTGGGTATACCGAATTTAAATCTATTCTGATTTCCCGAAAATCCCGGTTGTGTTAATTGCCTGTTAAAGTTGTTGTTATTAAATGCTTGATATCTAATCTGGTTCTGGTTCGGTATTCCGAATTTAAAATTTTGTTGTTGGTTAGGAATACCAAACTTAAAACTATTATTTTGCGGCGGAATACCAAATTTAAAATTATTATTTTGGAAATTATTCGAAGGTCTGTATCCGTGACCAAATTGATTTATTGGCCTTATTTGATTTTGAAAGGAGTTAGGTTGGCTTAGCTGTTGATTAAATGGACGTTGAAAATTATTTGGCCCTGCTCTATGCATAAACTGTGGATTACCGAATTTAAAATTATTATTATTAAATGGTGACTGTAATGGGGAATTTTGTGGGGGTTTAAAAATGTTCTTATTTTTGTTTTTTGAATTATACTGAAATTGAAAATTTATCTCTTCCGTTACGTAAGCTAGAGCGGTTTCTAATGTTTTTGGGTTTTTAAGTCGCACAATTCTAATTAAATCCTCCGGAAGATTATATAGGAACACATTCAAGGCCGTGTTATCATAGATAATAATTTTTGATTCCTTAAGGGTTTCCTCCTCTATTCTATTTACCTTTGAAATGAGAATACTACGCATATTTTGGATTCTTTTACAAAAATCTTGGTATGACTCGCCGATTTTAATTTTCAAAGACTCTAACTCTATGGCAACGCACTCCTCTGAACGAGGGTCACCAAAGTGCTGTATTAGCACTTCTTTCATGTCGTGCCATGACGCAATATCTTCCCTTTCACTTATTAAATTCGCTGCCCTACCTGTCAGCCTACTTGTAATAGTATGGAATAAATACACTTCCTGCGCGGCACTATTCGAAGTTCTAAAATTTAAAATAACGTATTCGCATTTTTTGATGAACATATTTAATAGCTCTGCCTCTCCCTCGAATTTAGGTATTAATTCTAAAATTTGGCGTGGAACTAGATTAATTTGTTCCATTTTCGCGAGATTATTATTATTATTATTTTTTGGATAACACAAAAGCAAATGATAAATGGTATCACACAACACACTAAATAAAACAATAGTATATAAAAAGAAACAAATTATTGTAAATTTAAATACAAAAATGCCTAAAAAAATAAAAAGAAAAGAAAAAAATCAAATATAATTGTATATAAAAGTAACTAATTTATTTTATCTCTTAAAATAAAATATTAATTAAGTTTTAAACACAAAAATTTCTACGACACACAAAAAAAATCTTAAAATCAATCAATGAATCAAAAAAAAAAATCTCAAAAAAAAAATTATTTTATTATATTATATACTTTTAATTCGTAAAACAAAATTCTCTTTATCATTTAATTATAATTACTTAATAACTAACACCTTTACAATACCGATTTTGTGTATTGCAGGAATATCAGATAACTTAATGAAAAATGTGAAAGTTACTTTATAATAATTAGACGCGAAAATAGCTAAAACAAGTATGGGATAAGGACACACACAGGATAGTGAAAAGTTCTACTCACCACCTCGTCGTCTTCATCTCCCTGTTCTAAGTAGCTGCTTTTCGGGTCACAGGAGCGCTTCTTTTTTGACTTATTTGTTTGGTTCGATTCGGATATTCGCGAATCGCGCCCGGACTGAGTTAGGAATCCTAGACAACGACCTATTCGAACTATCCGCTCCGGCTGCGCCAGTCAAACTTCGCGTTCACTTCAATGATTTTTTAAAAAGAATAAAAAATATATCTTTTAAAAAAGGAAATTTATTAACTAACTTTCACAAGACCTAAACTAAGGCTAATGCTATTCGGTAGGAGTCGAGTTATGGACTGACTCCTCCCGATGGCCCAAGCGACCATCACGCGAGCAATGCAGGTGGTCGCTGTTACCGGGAATCTATCTCAGCGTTCCCGCGATTCATCGCTTATTGTTGGAAGACCACCCTGCATATCGTGGGATCGACATCCATAACTATCTCATAATCTTAATATTAACTAAACTTTTACTTCTAACCCATTTGACTATTTCATTATTTAATTTAAATAAGAATTATTTTATACACATAATAGAGGTGATATCGTCTTAATTATAGTTGAACTTATCAATTGGCAAGGCACAGTGGGTAGCCCAGTAACCCTGGCTTCAGCTCCGTGGGTCGCGGGTTGGATTCCCGCCGAGTGCCAACATTTTCTATAAACAATCTGTTGGTTCTTCGAGCCTGGGTGTATATTTATATTTAAGTATGTATTTAAAATTATACATGTAGTATATTTACCAGTTGTCTCTTATTTATAACACAAGTATTAAGTTACTTAATTTAAGGACGGACGACCGTGTGTATTCATAAAAAAATATAAATAAAATAAAAATAAAAATTATGAATTGAATTAAGGTAGAATTGGTAGGTATTATGCCAGTGGGTGAGCAGTGAAAACTAACATTTAGAACAGACAGAGAGACGGATAGACTTTCGCACTTATAGAATGAATGGATGTCAGGCAGCACATACTGGTCAAGTTCCGATGATCAAAACGAACATACGATTTACTTTTGAATTTATTTTTATCTCAATAGATGTTTGTTTCAGTTTCAAATCCCCACCTGCCAAGTAACTTGAAGTTCTCTTGCTCGTAGCGCGCGTACTGTGATATCACGTGGTACTCCTCCGGGTGCTTGCATGTGAATATTTTTTTTTAGTACACTTTAATAAGGTAGGCTTCATAGTTACAAATCACATTGAATAGTAACCAAATTCATTACGTAGATGTATGATTAAAAAAGATAAAGTAATAACATTGGAAAGTATATTTCCTCGACAATCTGTTTTTTTTTTAATTCTCTTATCTAACATATTAATTTATCTCAAAAACAAATACATCAAGAGAAAAAAATAAACTTGGAATTGTTGTAGATATTACACGCACAGATTTATAATTCAGAACAATGCTGTATTAACCATAGAGCTATGATACTAGAGTAGTAAAGTCAGCCTAAAATGTGGCGTATTACAATAAAAAGAAATAAAGGGAAAGCAACTGTATCTATCTCTCTCTTTTTTTATGTGTGATTAGACAAAAATAAGTATACGAGTTTTATCTACCCTCTGATTATTTATAAGTAACACTCTTGTCTTTAATAATAACTATGTTATTGACAACCGCAAAACATATGGTGTAAGCACGTTTTAATACGTCATTCGGGTTAAATATATTGTGTACTACACTTATTAAATTCAAAACTTATTCTTTCTTCATATAACACTTTAATAATTATAAGAATATAACGTGCTTACAAAATTATTTAGAGTAATATAATTTATTTTAATAGCCTGTTATTACGTCTACGAATTGTAAAATAAGCTTTACCTCAATTGAAAACTGATAAATTGTCGTTGAAAAAAACATTGTTGTAAGAACATAAATCTCACCCTCCTCTCGGGTGGTGAAATGTAAAGGCGGCGTGTAGGGGGAGGCGCCGACGTCGTTAAAGGCAGCCAGCCTGAGCACATATCGGGTGTCCGGAGATAATCCAGCCACGGAAGCGCCAGCTCGGCTCGGTCCTTCAGACCTGTGAGTGGGTTATTTGATATGTTTTATGTAGCTTCGCAGACACTGCTATTAAAGTAAAATTAACGTTCATTCTTGTCAATAATGGATATATTGTTACGAGGGCAACGTCGTTTGGCTGACAACATCTAATCCAAGCAAACACTAGGCACATATGATCATGTTGATTTTATTCAGCACATCTTCAATACATATAATAAAATCGTTGAGATGTCAAATCTGTACATTTAATATTAAAAGAAAAAAAATAGTGTAGTCGTCTCAAAATACGCTCCTAAACATGAAACAATAGTTTTTAAAATTTTTGTCGGTTTATCTGTTTGTCTGTTTGTCTGTTTGTCGGTTTGTCTGTATGTCTGTGCGTTTGTTCCCGCTAATCTCAGAAACCGCTGATCCGATTCGGACGCGGTTTTCACTAATATATAGTCGGAAGTCTCACTTAACATATAGGGTATGTTTTATTCCAATCGGTCAGCAAATAAAAAAGATATGTCAATTTTAAGGTGAAAGGTCGTATACTTTAATACTGGTACAGTAGGCCCAATGGAGTCTCACATTGACTGATAAACTGAAAGACGCTGCTGTCCACTAAGAGAGGTTTTACAAATTTCTTATGGTTTTGATTGAATCTTTCCAGTGCAAATTAATATCTTTGTTAAATAACAGTAATGGCATGAAGGAAATTAAATTTAAAATGGAGTAGTAGATAGTAGTAGTATTCGAGTAACGTAACAATTGTCATAGGAACTTCTATTTAACCCCCCGGATCGATTTGACTTTTGTGATGGAGATATTTGCAAGGTTGGATACCGATAGAAGCTATTGAGTATTACAGAACTACGGTCCACGCGGACGAAGTCGCGGGTAAAAGCTAGTTTATAATAAACGCACACATTAATTCAAAAATACTTTAAAACGCTTGTTTAAAACTCGGTTGTTCGGCAAAAGTCAATCTTTTTTTAACCTGATTTTTTCAGCATATCACTACGTAAGTTAGTTAGTTAGTTAGTTACGAACCTGCGTAAAAAATAATAATAGTGTACGAGCTAAAGTAGCGATCAAATACTTCGGTAACAGCTTCGCGTAAGAATTCCTCCAAAAAGGAGATATTTTTTAACAATATAATCAATTTTATGCTAATCAGAAAAGATCTAGTTTACCCACTTGGATCGAAGTGACTCGAGATTTTGAAGTGTAAAGATTGATTTAAAGAGACTTTAGTCAAGGAGTGAGCGTCAAATTTTATGCCGACCAGGAACACCTAGTCTCTGCGCTTCGATCCAAGTTACCAGAGATTATGTGAATCGTAATGTGTGATGCGAATTCGAATGGAAATAATCGATTTTTCAATAATATATCATTCTTCTGATGAACTGATTAGTAAAAAATTTATTAATACGTATTGAAAATCTATTATTAATAATCGTTTTTTTGCTACTTCAAAAGTTCCTTTTTAAAAAGTAATAATTAATTACAATAAAGACTAATTAAAGTGGACTAGTACGTATAAAAATTGATGATTTTGTTTCATTGTTTGCGAAATTCGAATAAAATTTGTAGTTTGGCTACATTGGTGTCCTTTAACTGCGAATATTTCCTATTAAAAACAAAAGAAGAAAAGGTAGTAACTTATATTATAAATTTTTAACAAAATAGATTATTTTTTAACATTCCTGTATGTAGCCTGAAAATCCCCTCAAGAGACCTAAGTCACAGAGCGACTAAAATTTGAAAAATGTTTGAATGTTTTTCGTTAAGAAATATAATAAATTTTATGTCAATCCAATATATATTCAATAATACAATCCAAAGTCAAAAATTATTCCTTGATAATTCTTTGGAGAGAAAGTCAAAGGAGCGTTAAATGATCAAAAATAATGGTTTTCGACAACATACCACAAGTTTCACTTACTTTAGCTATTTAACTCAATATAAAATATGTAAGCACATACGTTGACAACTTTTCATTTAAGAATATTGTAAAAAAAATCTTCTTATATTGATATTATTTTAAGTACTTGTTAACGTGTCTTTTCTTTTAAAATAAACAAATAAATGATTATTATTATAAATAGTAATGTAAACCATTGTATACAGCTCAAAGTCCGCATTTATATAACAAAGACGCAGGCAGTACTTTACGCTACAGAATTCCTCAAAAAATTATATACAGAATAGCAGAGTTATATTTAAAAGCCTACTCCATATTCATAAGCCTCTACAAAATTAAGTCGACACTTAACCATTCAGACTTTGCTGAAGTCAACTTAAGCACTTCAGAGCTCGCACAGGAGTCATTTATAAGTCGAGTTGGCTGTAAAGTGTAATACGGGTGCATAATACCACAATCCTCGTATACATTTAAATTGCGCCACTGGACATGCATTCACAAATGAAACATTCGTATGCGTTGAGTTTGTAATTTGTTTATTATTGTCTGTTTCATTCATTATAAGAGTAACAAAAAAAGGATTGGCAAATATAGTTTCTGCATAGACCGTAGTCATTATTCTTCTGCCATTATCTCACGGTAAGTAGGGTCAGCACAACATATTGTCATCATTCTCCTGCCCTTATACCACTCTAAGTGGGGTCATGATTTGGCAACGTATTTTACGACCGGCCGCCTGCCTGACGTCAACTCAACTTAGTCGCCCCTTACGACACCTCGGTAAGAACGGAGGGTGGTCTATTCTATTCTGCCGGATACCACAAGGCGTCGGCACAACATATTATAAATAATATGAGACACTCACACAAACGGTCGTCCGTCGCCAAGGTAAGTAACTTAATAAGTGTTATGGGTGACGGAGAACTGGTAGATATACTACATATATAATTTTAAATACTAATATAAACCCAGGCTCGAAGAACCAACAAATTGTTTTATAGAAAATGTTGGCCCTCGGCGGGAATCGAACCCGTGACCCGAGGAGCTGAAGGCAAGGTCACTACACACTGCGCGAACGGGCCAGTTATAAACATGCTGTTACATGACTTGGCTAAGTATTTTACGACGAGCCGCCTGTCTGACATCAACTTACCTTATTCGCCTTTTACAACACCTCGGTAAGAAATGACGATGGTCTATTCCACTCAGTCGGATACCACACGGCAATTACGTTTGTTGCCTTTTACGACGCCTCGGTAAGGTCTGCATAGACCATAGTAAAAGAAAGAAATCTGTATAGTGCTAAATACTGAACAACTAAGAAACAAAGCAAACTATAAATTTCCTTACTTCCACCTAGATACTTGCTAAGTCTAATTTATTCTAAGTATTATAACTTCTACTACCATTCTTTCAAAGCATATTTTGTCCTAGAAAACTCTAATAGCCCTATGGAAAAGTTACTCTAAACAACGGAAACAAAAGTTTCTTTTTTCTATAATCCACTAGATTAGGTTAATAGAAAATATTTTTTATAAAAATATTTAAATATTTAGTCGTTAAACGCTTCTTGCGTTGGTTTCTTAAGGCTTTTTTCACTAAATAAAACATGTATCATTGTAAAAATTTTCAATTTCTTTAATCACGGATTATAACAAAATAATTTTATTATTGCTTTTGTATTATGGAGCACCGCATCTAATTCTATAAATTATTCTTACCAACGGGCCGCGAGCTCAAACCCCGGGCATAATTGATTCTAGAAATCTAATATGCCTAGGTAACATTCACAATTTATCACGTCCTTTTCGGTGAATAAAAATATCGAGAGGAAGCGAAGACTCTAGAGAATTTGTCGCATATGTGTAACCTACCAATCCGTATTTACCTTATTATATCTAATAAGGCAAATACGAATGAGTTGTTCACGATTACCAACGGTTGATTGCGAAAACTATAACCGCTTACTTATAAAGACAAGTAAAGTTGACACGCGCTCTTCAAAACAAGATTAGAAGACGACATCTAATGTAATACCATAATTCATGTCAATATAAAAGGAAACTTACGCGACATGGAGCAAATCGGAGTTTGCCAACGTTATGTTGAGTACTTCAGGTGAGTCCCAAGTCTCAAGCAGAGCGGGCAGCGGCGCGTTGAGCGGAGCATTCGTGAGGTCATGCGTAAGAGCTCGGTATTGCATCGAGTAATGCGATACAAATGCTCCCCGTGCTATTCTCCAAGTGATTCGCGCTTTACGTGACCACACTTCCGATATGCGAACTTCTTCTGGAGTACTTGGCCGTTCTAAATTTCAAAAATTTCTAATATTTATTAAAATTCGGAAACAGAACAACTTTTACTTTACTCTTACGTAAAATATTTCCTTCGTTATTTCAACAAACACACTAACAGTTAGACGAAAAATTGAAAATAACTATTTACATCATTCAGACCTAAATCATTAAGAATAGCTCTATACGTATAAAAAGATTAATTATTATAACTATACTAGGTTATAAAATTTTTAATAAACGCTTTAAACTTAAACAAATTAGTTCAATTCAAAAATAATGTAATAGGAGTTAATAAAGAGAATTTAAGAAAATCAAGTATTATAGCGATCAAACTAGACCATAAAATTGAATTGAAAATATGTATAGAATATCAGTACTATGATTAAATTTACGATTATGACTACACTTTTTTTATTAACATGATAAGCTACACTAACTTAACAATCACAATATTATTCTTAATTACCTTTAACAAATAACCGGAATAATAACTCATCAGTGCCGTAAAGATTCCTGGCCAAACACCGATAGTCACCTGCATGCTCGGGGCCAGCATGCGTAATGGTTATCTCCGAACTCATGGCCCCATTTCCTAAGTCCCTCATTTCCACACCACCTGAACCACTATAACGAAGAAAACTTTTACTAGAAAATAATTACTAACGCTAGATAAAGTACATCTCTATCACTACTTACGGAAATCCATCGGTTTTCAGTGCCCAAATAATTTTATAGTTAAGTAAACGCAGGCTTGCCACGCGTTGCTCAGTTTTGTTTCGATTTTCCCTTTAAACAAGACTGACATTGTCAGTAGAAAAACGCTCCGATCGCCACCAAACTTTACAAGTTTAATTGCTAAATCAATCTAAAGATTGTCTCAAATAAAATCGATCTTTAAGAAACATATATCTTCTCTTTTATGTCTATCTATATATATGGATAGATTAAAACTTCTGATTTACTAATGTTATTACAAGCACAAATCAACCACAAATTATCAAAATACTACAAAGTGCCCACGGTTAAGCCGTGATAGGTTAAACCGCGCAATAAAATGGCTTGCCAGCGACAATTTACACGGCACATATAAACCAGGATTCATCAGATTACCAACGAATTAGTCCATTCCTGCTCGTGTTACAGGCTCGACATTTTAAGCCATTAGCCTGGCACGGTCTTTAGTAAATAGTCCCTAACAAACAATAGCTCATTTGTAACAACCAAATTTATCATATAAAATTACCGTTTAATATTGATATAATGCGCATGTTTATATGATATAGTTAAAAAGAGTAAGTATATCGAAACATTTACCTTTTCAATTATTTGGAAATCTTAGCATTAATGTGACCTAATTCAAAAAAGTTTGTAGCGAATTGCAATAAAGTGTAGGTAGCGCCTACAAAATTGCAGAGTTTTGAAGACGCCTATAACTTGTAAAAACAATTAATTAATTTTTGAAAACATTAAGTTAAGAATTAAAATGTATCTAACTCAACTAAGCGCAATTATGAATTAGATCACTTTATTACGAAACGTGGGACTTATAAAACATCTAATTGTAATAACATATACATATATAGGTACACAAGTGGTACCCGCGACTTTGCACGATTTAACTCTACTATTAAAATACTCTTAACTGTGCACTATATTGTGTATATGTTCTTGAGGAAAACAGGATTTTTTTATCCTATATATTAGCTCCGTATATAAACGCCAATTGGATCAAATTTGATCAAATCGTAAGCACTTACTGTAAGGCTAAAGGTCTTGAATCATGTGTCCAGTGAATGTGAATTTCTGGTTCGCCCCGTATAGTGCAAATGAGATGTGCTGCTGAGCCCCGAATCACCCATCGAGTCTCACCAGAATTACCTCCTCTTGTCAGTTTTGGAGGTTCTAAAGAAAGACTTATTAATTACTTCTCAAACATTACTCTCATAACAAAAATCGACGTTAGTATTTTTTTAAAGATTCTCTATAACCAATTGAATTCTAAGTAACTGTACCATAATAGACAGCTAAATAAGATTAAACAGATAATAGGGATAAGTATTCAAATACCTCTGACGTCTAGATAAAATGAATGGTGAAGATAAGAATGCTGGACACGTGCAGTACAACGGTACCATCCTTCGTGTTCTGATGTAGCTGCTCTAAGCCAAACTGTTCCGTCTGAGAGAATTGCTCCTTCACTCGCATCTGCTGAATCTGACTGTCCCCATAATATATGACGCCAGTTTTCTCCTTCTGTATCAAAATTATTACGTTAATTTTAATGTATCAAACGATAAATATCGATAAAGAGAAGAAAGGTAATGAATAAGTAGGCATTATAAAAACGAATCTATGGGCTAAAATATTTCAATGATAACTATCAGATTTTATTATTATAAAAAGAACCACTGAAAGCCGAGCATCATTACAGTAAAATCTATTACCACTTTGAACCGCTTGCTAAGAATCTAATAAAACCTTTATTACATATCTATGAATGAAAGAAGTTTGTAAAGTATCAAAACTGACCAGAAGAAAACTCCCAAGATATTCTCGGCATTGGTTGTCCTTTTGCAGAACATGGTAGAAGAACTGCAGCTCCAGCTGAGACTGAAGTATTTTGTGGTCGCCATACCCATGTAGGAGGCTCTGTACGAAGAAACTGCTTTATTTATTATGCTATTCGGTTTTAGAAAGAACAAAGATAAAAAAAACATTTTTTATAAATCATATTATTCTCAGAAAATAAATACCTTTGACAATTAAGGAGGCACTATGACTAACAGATCCGAAGTCATTTGTAGCTTTACAAGTATATTCTCCGCTATGCAAAGAATTGAGGTCTTGAATTACTAATATGGTAAAAAAATCCATATTTTTTTGTTCTACCTGGTGAATTATATTTAATTAGTATATATAGAAAACAAACATTTATTTTCCATAAAATTTTAATATACCTTCAATGTAGAAGGAATCGGTAAACTATCCTTTAGCCAAGAAAATTGTATGGGTTTGTCACCAGAAATCAAACTACAGGTTGCTTGTGTACTACCGCCGACTTCTAACTCTTCCGGAAACTGAAAAGGTGCTATCTTCGGAGGTTCTAGAAAAATATTATATAATACATATATTAATAATGCTCATGCTCTCTAGTAGAAAAATAACTGTATCGCAAATTTCAGTGTGTACTTACTGTGTACTTCAACTCTTACAGTCCTTCGAGCCAGTTCACCGCTTTCTGCTCTAACTTCACAAGTATAACTCCCAGCTACTGAACTCCTTATAGAAGATAACCGAAGAATTCCTCTTTCATCACTAGTTTCAATTGGTGATTCTATAAGAGCACCATCTTCACGTCGCCAAACAACGTCTCTACAAATATGATGTAATTTAAAATATATATCACCTATGTCAAGAAAACTCTTATTTTCATGCTATTTATTAAATCTTGTTTATCTAAGATACTGCTTACTTTATGGGATATCCTGAATAAGGACAATATAAAATCACATCTGTATCAGTCTTAACATGTACTGGTTGCAAATATCTAATGTTTGGTGAACCTGTAGAAAAACGTTTTAGTTAACGTAGTTACACTTTCTCATATTCATTAAATTATTCTAATTTTAAAATATTTACCAAAAACATTAAGACGAGCGTGGTGTGCATGAGAACCACCTGAATTAGTTGCGTTGCAACCGTACCTTCCTCCTTCGTCAGCAGTTCTGATTGTTATACTTAGAGTAGATACAATTGTGCCTTCTTCTCCGCCAGTCAACGTTTCGGCTCTTGTGTTTACACTGTATCTGTTATTATTAAGCGAATGTTTATTATTTGCATACACTTATTCTTTATACTCATTTGATCAAAAAGTGTTAATAATATGCCATTTATATGTTATGTAAAATCTCACTTACTTTTCAGGAGCAGATGGTAATGGTCTGTCGTCCAAAGTCCACGAAATTCGCGGTGAAGGAATCCCATTAGCAGCACATCTAAAGGCAATTGTTTGACCAATTCTCGTAATCGCTTCACTAAATGTTGATACCAATCTAGGCGGTCTGTCTAAAACGTAGGATTCTTATGACTGAATAAAATATTTGAAAAAAGGAAGAAAAAAAATTCATAACACTTCTATTTTTATATAATTTTTAATAATTAAAATATTACCAGCTATAACAAGTTCAGCACCAGCTACTGCTGAATCAGAATGATCATAAGCCGTGCATTGATATAGGCCAACGTGATGTGGTCGAACGGGTCCAACTGCTAATCTTGGCTGAGGGGAATGTAGAGGCCGTCCTTCATGTTGCCAGCTCAATGTAATCCCTCCACCTCTCCCTCCGTGTACAGAACAATTAAAATGGCCACTTCCACCAGTTCCTAACAACTAAAAGAGGGTGCTTTATTGGAATTGTTATGATAGATGGTCGTTAAATTAAAGAAAAAGATGGTAATAAGTAAGCAGAAAACTAAGACTCTAGGTGTAAAAAGTATATTGATAGTTATAGTTTTATTATGGATATTGTAAGAATTATGAAATAACATTTATTTCTTACCAGTGGATTCGGCACTACAGTAACTGTTAATGGTTCATAAACAACCAATCGTACTATAACCCTCGGGGAAGTCTCAGTCCCTTGCGTGCAAGCATATCGGACCGCATGATGTGTGCGTACACTCGGCAACACAAGCGTACCGCCGCGCACTACTCCCTCTCCTGCAGACACCCACACGCCATTTGCTTCCTGTCGCTGCCAACTGACGATTTAATTTACCATTTGACGTATCATATTATGAAGATATTCGATATAATTTATTATGTAACAAGAAATAGGATTATTGTATAAAGTTTTAAGTTTCACGTCATATGCTATTGCGCTGACTAAGCTCAAAAGCTCACTGGGAACTTTTCAAAGCCGTCTGTCCAGCAAATGAGGGATCAGCAACACTGCCTCTCCCGTGAATTTTGCTATTCGGTCATATTAGGACCGAACGTCTCAAAGTTGTATTGTTTGCCATCCATATTCGCGACTTGTTTGGCTACATTCGATTTTCATATTTATCACAAAATTTGGACTACTAGCATTTACACATTGAGTATGTTAATAATGAGTTAAAAAATCATACAAAATATATGACTTACGTGATGGTGTGTTTGTTGATATGTCTCATTATACAAGGTAGCAACACTGTATCCCCTGTGCGTGCTTCAATTGAATTCACTTCAATATTTTCCAGCCAACTGCTATCTGTTCAAATAATGAATTGAAAACGAAATATAAACATGATAGCATGAATAAGGGCAAATGGCCTAGACTTATAAAGTTCAAATCTCAGGCACCTATGAGTTCTAATACACAAAGCAATGTTAATTGATACTCACAATTCATCAAGCCCTTTGCAATATAACGGAACAGATACGCTAGGAAACCGCAAATGGCTATTGCATTCTTGGGATATGTGCATCGCATTGGCCAAGCATAATAGGTCTATGCCTATACAATACGATACAATAAATTTCACGTATTACTTGTGGTCACGTATTGCTTTCTTTAGTTTTTTATAAGTTCTTTATAGATCGTTTTTTAATAATATTAACGTCTATAATTGTCTGGAAACCAGATGATTCACCACAAAACGTGCCTACTTCTTTAGATCCTAAATTTTTCATTGCAGATTGCATCAGAGTATGATAAAAAAAGTATAATAAAAATAAAAAGTAATATATAATAATATATAAAAAGTAATAATAATGCTGAGCGTAGGCTTCCTCTCTCCATTTTTGGAGAAAAAGGTTAGAGCTTAGACCCACCACGCTGCTCTAAAGCGCATTGGAAGGTAACACATATCCCCAGAATTCGCTAGAGATATGCAGGTTTCCTTTCAATGTTTTCCTTTATCAAAAATTGTGTAATAAACTGCAATTATCAATTACGATACATATTTTTTAATAGAAAAAATTTTTAGTGCCTGCCTGGGGTTTGAACCCGTGTCGCTCTCGAAAGAGTCGCACGGACTTGGCCATCACAGCTTATGTATAATGCTTAATATATGTTGTAAAGTACTTAACATTATAATTTTTCATTATATTATAGAACTAGAGAATAAAAGTCCTAAAATACACCTTAGCGTAGGCCATAAAATGCTCAGATCTCTGCACATACCGCCATATGTTACTACAAGGCTGCCAACAATTTACATACTACAACTAAGCTCAGACTCATTTGAAAAGCATATAAACCAAACTCACCATCTGTTGTTAGTTTCAAAGACGTACTGGGTGTGTCGAGCGCCAAGCATGAATATTCGGCCTTTACATCGGCCTGTGTTAGGTCCAAGCCAAGTAACAGCCCGCCGGCGCCCGATATCCAACGCGTTTCTAAACAATGCTTTTAGTTAACAATAGAACGTTCGGTGAGAGTGGAAACTTTGCTGGTAACAGCACGATAATATCCTTAAATATTTAAATATATAAATGAATGCGTTCGCGTTAAATGTCGAAGTACCCTCAATTATATATTTTTTAGACTATATGGTTTAATTGTACATTTGTGAAGTTTGTCAATTGCCCCATTGCATTAACGCCACATAAACATTTTTCTTCTTTTTTTCGCATTTGATTTGTTATCCCAGAGAAATTAGCTCTGAAAACACAGACGGATCGACAGACAGATTGTTTAAAATATATAGAATTAAGACCACGACGAGAAGCGCCGGTTTTATATATTAATAATCGTTTCTTTATAAAGACTCTTTATTTGAAATATTTTCGTTTGGAATCTTAAATCAGAAGGATTAATTATTCAGATTAATTTATTTATCCTTTGTGAGTCTTCCCCCATATTTTAAAAGATTATTGTTAAAGAAAAATAGTTTCTTCTTTCACTAATAAATTTATTTCTTTACTAATTTATTTTTTGTAAAATAGTAAGCACATTATTTAGCTTATACTATATTGAATTCTAAGTAAGCCTATAAGTGGGTTTTATAAAAGAATATTTCTATTTACAAATAGCCATTAGTCTATTACCTAGTCCATCACGTTGTCTTAATAATAAATAAATAAATAATTACATTGGGATTTTTTAATGAAACGATCCGAAATCAACATTGAGAAACCGCTTTGTGAAAATAACACAACATTGGTTCGAAACGACTAAACCTGAATGTTATGTTGAAAATATAGCTGGTTTCTATAGACAAAAAACATCATTTCCTCCTGAACACGGTTATTTCAGTAGCTTTGTAAGAATTTACTGTAAAATCATTTCCAGTAGAATACTCACGTCATTAGCACCGGATTATTACGACGGGATTTTTCAAAGCGACAAGATGAAATCGATAATGTAAAAAGAACTGGTACACTATTTACGACTATATTCAGTTTCTATATGTAAAAATATTGCCCCACTGAAGCGATTATGTTGATAATTCTCTAAGAATTAAGATTTCAAAGAAATATTTATACTCGTAGATAATAAAACGCATGACTTCCTTCATTGGAGAATTTTGAACAATCTTTGGTAATTTGTATGCGTTTGCTTATAATATTTCAAGTACAATTAAAATATTATAGTTTCACAAGCTTAAGTTGCCTCAAGTTACGTGTTAAATTACCCTCAATTGTGCACTTTTCTAAAAAAAGGAACTTTTTATCGGTTATGTTTCGTTAGTATATAAATTTAATTGTACAAATTGTCATCAATATTGCTAAGGGAAAATTGCCGTGAAGTGTTATAAAGAGGCAAATAGACTTTTGAATTTATAATATTAGTATAGTTTCTGGTTTCTAGATACAAAGGAATATTAACTATATACTGAGGTTTCGCTATTCTTGAAATTTAATAACTAAACGTCATCTTTGGTAAATATTGATTTTCTGTCATAACGATTCGTGGTTTACCAAGTATGTCTTTGTTAACAGTAACTGTGAATATTTTGTCCAATTTTTGTATAAATTTTAATTTAAAATTTTATTTAAATGACATTACGTTGCCCATTTGTTTTATTTTTCATTTGACAATTAATTCATTAGTATTAGTAAAAACTTATTAGAATATTTTTAGTATAAAAACTTCAAGGAATCTCTAAACTAACAGTAAAAAAATCTAAAATTTAAAGAACTGTTTGATAATATCAATAAAGAGATAGACAGTCAAATTTAGATTACGATTATAAGCGTTAAATAGATATGAAGAAAACAAGTTCAAACTTACCGCCACCCATATAACCAGATGACAGAGGCAGTCCATCCTGCAGCCAAGTAATTTCGACCAGACCGTACTGCGGGGAAACTTCACATCTCAAGACCACAGAACCCCCTATCTTCGCCGGGATGAGCTGGCGTACAACATGCAGCATCGCGTTGTCTTCCACTAAAAGAAAACTAACATTAATCGGAAAGGTATTCAAACGTTTAAGCAAACCTCAACTAATAAATATATTTTGTTTCGAAACCATTCCGTTACATTAATCTAAGTATTGCAACAACAAATAAATCACATATTTTTAGATAGTGGACGTATATACCCTGGATTTCTATGGATGAATATCAAATATCGATGACTATTAAAAACTAAGTGGAATATACAACTTATTAATACAAGATAGGAAAAATGTATTATTATTTAAAGCTTTCACACCGAGCTGTTTCATCGGTACTGTTACTAATATAAAATGAAGTTTTTTATTAGAAATCCCCAAACATCTTATGAATATGAATGTGGATGGATATATGACTAGAATGAGATCGAAAAAGAGATGGTAGGATTGTGTGAAGTATGACAGTATATGAAAGGAATAGTGCCAGAGTCGACAAATGATAGGAGAGAATTGAAGCGAAAAACATGTTGTGCTGATTCCACTTAGAGTGGGATGAAGAGAGGTAAATGAGGTTTTTTATGTACTATGTTCATACTATACAA
The DNA here is from genome assembly GCA_947086505.1 of Morpho deidamia. Taxonomy (NCBI): domain Eukaryota; kingdom Metazoa; phylum Arthropoda; class Insecta; order Lepidoptera; family Nymphalidae; genus Morpho; species Morpho deidamia. The sequence continues at coordinate 5,928,182 of CAMTZC010000007.1, read as the reverse complement.
AAGATCAAGAATGTGGAAAAGGTAAAAGTAATCATTCTCCTGTCCTTATCCCACTCTAAATGGGGGGCACAATATGTTACAAACATGTTGTCATATGATTTGGCTACGCATTTTATGACCGGCCGCCTGCCTGACGTCAACTTACCTTAGTCGCCTTTTACGACACCTCGGTAAGAAATGAGGGTGGTCTATTCTATGCAGCCGGATACCACACGGCATTTACCTTAGTCGCCTCTTACGACACCTCGGTAAGAAAAGAGGGTGGTGTATTCTATTCTGCCGGATACTACACGGCTATGGAAAAAATAAAAGTACAAATTAAAAAAAAATACATATAAGAATGTTAGATAAAATATATTTCGTCTATATAGATGATAGGATTAGGTAACCAGTAGTACATTAAAAGTTTGATAATATGGAAATGGCTAATTCCAAAGAAAATATTAGATAAGCTCTATTATACTCTACACTCCCCGATTCTAACACTAATAAATTCTTTTTACCTATAATTTTCTTAGAGTTATTTTTGAAAATTGTGGCTATTATACAAAACCTATGATATGAAACAAACTTCAAATCAAAAGAAAACATTTTACGGAGTATTTAATTTAGTTTTCCACTGATACAAGAAATATTTTAATATAAATTTCGGCAACTTCAATAAACTTTCAACGAGGCTTCTTAATTTTTATGAAGAAAATGTATTTAATTTTAACATAATCCAAACTTTGTGAATTCCTCAGAGGAAAAGTAATTTGAATAAAAATAACTGTAGGTAAGTATCTATTTTTTTTATATTACTTAAAATATTTTAAAATTGAAAATTCTAAGTGAAATATTGATAACCCATATCGTAATATCAAGTAATATAAATCAAATAGTGTTATTTGATTAGATGTTAGTAATAGTAACGGCTTGTTATATTTCACTGTTGGCCTCCTCTCTCTGTTTTCAGAGAGAAGTTTAGAAGCTAGACCCGCTAAGCTGCTCCAATACAGATTGGTAGATTACACATACCCACAAAATTCTCTAGAGGTATGTATAAATTATAACATCATAACATTATGTCTTACGGAATATTGTTATGAGGAAAATGCGCGGACATTGAAAAATTTTTGTATTACAAAAAAAAGCCATACGTGGTATTTACAATTTAAATTCGCGTGATAGTCCCTGCGAGAGAAGTTCAAGGAAACAGGTATTCTTACATTAGCTTGACAGTATTTTTTTAGCAATTTAATTTTTGTACATAAGAATATACATGATTATAAAAAGATTGGCGATGTATATAATAAACAAAATAGGAACCGATATAAGCTGTTTGTTCCTGCTTTGCGCCTTGCAAAAGTACATAAGTCGTTTGTGGGTTTGGGTATAAGATTCTATAATAAAATTCCGCAATCTACTTTCACTTTACCATTACAGCAGTTTAAAAATACTTAAAAAAAAATCTAAAACAGAAAGCCTACTTATATCATTGAGGATTACTTAGATGATAAGAATGCGTGTATATAGCTACTCGTCGACCCTGTACAAGACATTAATAACTATATTTAACTAGTAATAAGAATCATTCTTTGAAAAGAACAACCGCCGATTTTCTTGCTGGTTCTTATCGGTAGGAACAGCTTTCCGAACCAGCAGAGTTGAGAATTCAAAAGCACCTGCTTACAAGTTTACGTGAATAAAGAATATTTGGAATTTGAATTGTAAGAAAACATGTGATACATTGCAATTACCAATTAAACATAACTTTTAGTCATTAGAATCCGTGACCCTTTCGAAAGAGTCTAACAATCTATCAAATAAGTTAATGATGATAGTAAAAAGTACAGACTGCGTGTCGCTCTAAGCAGTTGTCCGCCTCTACGGGTTTCTCTTACATAGAACTTCCGTATTCTAAACCTATTATGGTCAAAATCTAACAATTAAAAAAAAAATCGAAATTCGAACCTAGAATGACACATTAGACATGATCATTTTTAATGCTATCCATAAAGGAACAGAGTGGTTAAATGATTATTCGCAGTTTCTCCGATTAGGTGATACAAAATTACAGACACGAGAGTTCATAAAGAAAATCTTTTGGATCAATTGTTATATATTGAGAAGATATTTATTATCCAAATTCAGCAGACTAACATCATCATTCTCCTGCCCTTATCCCACTCTAAGTAGGGTCGGCACAACTTGTTACAAACAGGTTGTCGCATGATTTGGCTACGTATTTTACGACCGGTCGCCTGCCTGACGTCAACTTATCTTAGTTGCTTTTTACGACACCTCGGTAAGAAATGAGGGTGGTCTATTCTATGCAGCCGGATACCACACGGCACATACCTTAGTCGCCTCTTACGACACCTCGGTAAGAAAGGAGGGTGGTCTACTCTATTCTGCCGGATACCACACGGAGTTCAGCATTACAACGGTTGCCTTATAAATAATTTGATAAATGCATTAAAAGGTTTTAAAGGCATATATTTTTTTGATGATGATATTTAGGAGCCTTAAATTTGCTCACTTAGCAAATTAAATTATTAATTATATCTACAACGACTCAAAACGCAACGATAATAGATAGTTATTAGACTTCGCATATGATTGTATGGTTTGAAATTCCTTAAAGAGATTTATGTCAGATAGAGAATTTAAAAATAGCAAAAAAGACATTAAAAATGTTTGTTATGATAAAAATATAAATTACAGGATTTCAATATTCTAATATTTACCGCTGAATGATATAAAAAGTAATATTTGTTTTTATCTATCCGAAATATTGGCTATAAACATATAAAAATGAAGGTCAAAGTTTTGTTTGTTTCCAGAATTTTCTTTTCAAATTGGCGCTGAGCGCGGCCGAAATAAATGAGTATCATAATAAGCAATCGCAAAGAAACAGATAAAAGATACAAAAGTAATTGTGAAAGACATTTTTTTTGTTTCTGAAGTATTATTGACATAATAATTGTGTCTGATATTTTTTGTGACGACGCTACATCTAATTTATTCTGTTTATCATGAAAATTTTATTCATTTGCCTATAGAAATACTATTGTTTTCTATTCTACAAAATAAACTTCTTTATAATACAAATTGTAGATGTAAATAATGAGCTAAGTAAAAGCCGACATACTCGTAAGATTGCAATTGCTATTTAAATCCTCATAAAAGTAATTTATAGAATTAGGCTTTACTTTGGGACGATCTACAATACAAAAGTAATAATAAAATTAATTTTCCAAAATCCTTGATAAAGTAAATCGCAAATGCTATTGATGCTTCGGTTGCGGGGCGAAATGATTATTATGAATATTATGGATATTAATTAAACGTCATTCAATATAAAAGGATTATAATCATCATTCTCCTGCCCTTATCCAACTCTAAGTGGGGTCGGCACAACTTGTTACAAACAGGTTGCCACATGATTTGGCTACGTATTGAAAAATTGTATTGTATTATAATTGTAATTGTATTGAAAAACATTGAAAAATTTTTTGTGTTACAAAAAAAGCCATACGTGGTATTTACAATTTAAATTCGCGTGATTCCCTGCGAGAGAAGTTCAAGGAAACAGGTATTCTTACATTAGCTTCACAGTATTTTTTTAGCAATTTAATTTTTGTACATATGAATATAAATAATTATAAAAGGATTGGCGACATATATAATAGACAAAGTAGGAACCGACATAAGCTTGCGGTTCCTGCTTTGCGCCTTGCATAAGTTCGTAATTCGTTTGTGGGTTTGGGTATAAGATTCTATAATAAAATTCCACAATCTACATTAACTTTACCTTTGCAGCAGTTTAAAAATACTATTAAAAAAAGGCTAATTCAGAAAGCCTATTATGCTATTGAGGATTACCTGGAAGATAAGAATGCGTGGATATAGCTTCTCTTCAACCCTGTACAAGACATTTATAACTATATGTAACTAGTGATAAGAATTATTGTTGGAAAAGAGCAACCGCCGAGTTTCTTGCTGGTTCTTCTCGGTAGGAACAGCTTTCCGAACCAGCAGTAGATGTTGACGATTCAAAAGCACTTGTTTACAAGTTTACTTGAATAAATAATATTTTGAATTTGAATTTGAATTTGAATATTTTACGACCGGTCGCCTGCCTGACGTCAACTTACCTTAGTCGCTTTTTACGACACCTCGGTAAGAAATGAGGGTGGTCAATTCTATGCAGCCGGATACCACACGGCACATACCTTAGTCGCCTCTTACGACACCTCGGTAAGAAAGGAGGTTGGTCTATTCTATGTATCCGGATACCACACTACAATAAAAGGATTATAAATTTCATTATAATATTATTTCTTTTATATATTGTTGTGGACGTTAAAATGAGAAACTTTGAAAAAAGTCGGTAATGAAAGGATTAAGAAATTGCAAAAATTCCTAACTGTAATTACCTTCCTTTGAAATACACAAACATAAAAAAGATCTTATAACAAGCCTACTTTGCGACGCAAAATTTTGTAAGATGTAATGTCATTTAATTCTTAATTATAACTTTTCTCGACGAAAAAGTAATTGAAACAAGAAAGAATCTTTTTATGTGCCTAATAACGTTATTGAAACTTTTTCGGAAACCCGCTTCGTAAATGTAAATACAATTACTGCGAGTTATAAGACGACTGCTCGAACGAGAAAATTATGGTCCTCATTTTACTAGTGATATATAATAGTCTAATATAATATTTTTAATTATCATCCTCCTGCTTTTATACTACTTTATGTGGGGTCGGCACAACATGTTATAAATATGTTGTCACATTATTCAGCTACCTTTTTTACTACCGGCCGCCTGTCTGATGTCAACTTACCTTAGTTGCCTTTTACGATACCTCGGTAAGAAAGAGGGTGGTCTATTCTATTCAAACGGATACCACGCGGTGAGTCAACTTACCATAGTCGCCTTTTACGATACCTCGGTAAGAAAGAGGGTGGTTTATTCTATTCAAACGGAAACCACACGGTGGGTCAACTCACCATAATCGCCTTTTACGACACCTCTGTAAGAAATGAGGGTGGTCTATTCCACCCAGCCGGATACCACACGGCTGGTCGATTTACCTTAGTCGCCGTTTAAGACATCTCGGTAAGAAATGAGGGTGCTCTATTCTACTCAGCCGGATACCATACGGCGGTTACGGTACTGAATTTTTCGACATTGGTGATCTTGTTTCTCTTGTATATTAGCAAAAGCGTCCACTATATGAAAATTTGAATTAGAAAAATCGCATCATACAACTAGGTTCAAGTGGTATTAGGTCTCTTATAAATTCCTTGAAGACACCTGTGTATAATCATTTATTCATGCATACAAAAATGCATATAAACATATAGTCTCATTTAATTAAAAACTAACCAGAAAATGTTTTATCACTGTTAAAAAATTTCTTCAGCTTGTAAGTAACAAAAGGAAATTCACGTTGTTCCGAACTCACTCTAATGTCATTTATAATCCCTTAATTAAAAGTTTCTTCGTGTAAAAACTCGAACGGCCTGGGGCTGTTTTTCATTTTATTTCATATTTTCCCTGTTGTAACGGAAAGTTAATTGGTTCAGCTCGACTCAAAAGTTGTAATTTGTTTTGCCCTCTTCTCGTACATCTGTTTATTATACAATCCTCTTGTTTACATTTTGGCTATTATCATTGTATTTGAACCGTAAACTAATTCGAGGGAGAAATAATTATTGCTTACATTTTAATGTGCTATTCGAAATTATGTATTCAGGTAACTGTAATTTACCTTAGTAAACTTTATTTCTAAAGCTGGCTACTTTTGGAAAATTAATAATAAATTTTCAAATATATGAGAGATATTAAAAATGTATTAGATATCAAAATAAGCTTGGGATTCCTGTGCTCGCCACTTAGTAGAGTTAGCAAATCTTTCGTGAGCTTAGGTGTACACATACACATGGTATCCGGCAGAATAGAATAGACCACCTTCCTTTTACCGAGGTATCGTAAGAGGCGACTACGAGGTACGTGCCGTGTGGTATCCGGCTGAATACAATAGACCACCCCCGTTTCTTACCGAGGTGTCGTAAAGGGCGACTAAGGTAAGTTGACGTTAGGCAGGTAGCCGGTCGTAAAATAAGTAGCCAAATCATCTGACAACATGTTTCTAACATGTTGTGCCGACCCACTTAGAGCGGGATAAGAGCAGGAAAAAGATCATGGTATAAAAAAATATCCGCACAACATCTTAGTACGAAGACCTCAATCTTGCGTTTAAACGTTAAGTACGGACATAACTGAAGATTATATCAATTATAAAAATGCTTAGTTGAAATTATTCTAGATTCGTACAAGACTGCAGTATTTAAATTAAAAATGTTAAAAGGATGAAAAGTTGAAAAGATAAATGATAAAAAGAGAAAAGAAGAGAGTTGCTGAATATCTTGCTGATTCTTCTTGAAAAGAGCAACATTCCGAGTCAGTGGTAACTCCATTAATGTAAGTGATCCTTGACTATTCAAAAGCTTATTTAAATAAAGATTATTATGATTTGAATAATATTTTATTGATACTTGAAATCAAGTGCATACCTGGTTGCAACAACATTGGCCTGGATAGCGTAACTCCAGCGCGATTTGACGCCCTGCAGCGCAGTACCGCGCTACTGCCGCCTCCCCCGGCGTCAACCAATGACCGACGAGCGCCTACCACCAGCCTCCCATCAGCGAGTATATGTCTGCGTACGAATACATTAAAATGTAAATAAGGATATAAACTACAAAAGTTAATGTTTGGGACGAACTTTAATTCTTTAACTAAAGACCCAGAGCAGAAATTCAGATATAAGAAACTCCATAATCTAACATAACCTGATTCTCTTTCATTTATTCATTTATACTGCCTATAGGCCTCCTCCTCACGAGACTTTAACTGAAAATCAGTTCTGTGCGCTTCCTTTCGAGGCACAGAGAATTATGCGGAGTTTAAAGTCTTTTCTGCATTTTTGATAATTAAAATTAAATTTAGTCTGTCTACCTTTATATGTCATGCACATTTGTAGAATAAGCGATTTTAAAAGAAAATACATATTAACAATTACTTAAACATATTTTTTTATTTACAAGCATTAATTTATAAAAAAAGAATGCTTCTGATGGAAAAATATTTCCACCACTACGCAAAAAACCTCTTCAATTAAGAAAAAAATGAAACTACACAGACGCGTCTACAATAGTGATTGATAACTTATCAATCTACATAACCCTGAAACTGTCTATGCATTCAATACATAGAAAATTAATTGGCATTGAATATCCTGACTTTAATTCTTAATAATAATGCCTATTCCGTAAGTATGTACCTAATATATTTATTTTTAATTATTATAAAAAATCTAGTTTGGATTGGGGAAAAAAATCAAGACTAAAGCACGCGTGTAACAAAGGAGCGTATGATCAAAATGATTATAGCAACGGTTGATTTACGAGACGTGAACGTACTCCAAGATAAATGACTTACGCACGTGTTTAACGTTCCTGTGCACGTGAAAGGCAGTTTATGGAATTGAAAACGTGTCTCTTACAATAATTTACTAAACAAAGGCTTGCAAATTGAAGGCAAGTGAACCTAGAATGGTAACTTGTTTTTCCAATTATTCAAGTTTCCATTCAAGTAGTAGATAGTCATCAAAATATACTGGATTTTCTTCTCTTCTAAGGTCTCTTGAAAGGGTGTCCACATCACATGATCTTGTGCCAATGAATCCAATAATCGTAGCTTTAAAGGTACTACTACTTTAAAGGTACTACTTTAAAGGTACTTCTAGATACTAGATACAATACTGAAATGCTGTTAATTAAATAAGTATGATTAATTTAATTAGTGTAAGTACGGGCATAGTGAGAGATTTGAAAAGAAAGTCAGTGAGTCTCTGAAATATAAAAAACAAAATACCTCTTAAAAAACAAGTACAAAGTATATAATATAAAGCTCTGGAATATTTTTATATAACTACGGAAGCTTAGCAAAGAGAAGACTTGTTAAAGTTAAATGAGCACATGTCCTTAAAATAAATCCTTTGTACCTGCGTGGAATTCAAACCTGTAAAGCCTTGGTAAAAACTGCGCACCGTAACTGTAAAGGCATTTTTATACCATTAAGTTTTATTAAAATTGTATTGTAAGGTATATTAATAATGGCGGGTCTATTCTACTCAGCTGGATACTGTGGTTGCCGGTGTCTCTGGCTGAGTAGAATAGACCACCCTCATTTCTTACCGAGGTGTCGTAAATAGCGACTGAGGTAAGTTGACCCGCCGTGTGATATCCGACTGAGTAGAATAGACCACCCTCATTTCTTACTGAGGTATCGCAAAAGACGACTAAGGTAAGTTGACCCGCCGTTTGGTACCCGGGTGGGTAAAATAGACCAGCCTTTTTCTTAACCACTGAGGTAAGTTGTCGTCAGGCAGGCGGCCGGTCGTAAAATACCTAGCCAAATCTAGATAAGAACATGTGTGTAAACCCGACTTAGAGTGGGATAAGGGCAGGATAATTATGATGTATTTTAATAATGGCGAAAAAATAAGTTTCAAGGCTTGAAATGTTTTTAAAGTCTTTTAAAGCCTATTGGAAAAAAGTTTTTAAATGATTTGACTATATAATTAATACAAAATAAATGGTTCATTTGACGGGGTAACACGGGTAAGTAAGAAGGAAACAACAGCGACAGTCGTCTTTCGGCGCGTGATCCGACGTTCTCGCAGATAAATGACTTACGCACGTGTTTAACGTTTCTCTTCACGTAACAGTCGGTTTATGGAATTGAAAACGTGTCCCTGTCATCAAGTTACTCAAGTAGGGCCTATTTATTTTACGGAATACGCAATACAAATTACTTTCTGTCATACCGATCTTTAAATCTAATTTATTTTCACTCAGTTATCCATTCTCATTTTTTTCAGCCGTCCATTATTGTATATTATTTTACTCTTTTACTTTTGTTATTTTACATCTTTATTTTATCTCTGAAGACGCACAGTTTATGTTATAGTTTTATGTTTAGTGAGTATCGACCCAGCCTTCAGCTCCGCGGGTCGCAGGTTCGATTCCCGTCGAGGGCCAACATTTTCTATAAACAATTTGTTCGTTCTTCGAGCCTAGTTGTACATTAGTATTTAAGTATGTATTTAAAATTATATATCCATTATATCTACCAGTTGTCCGTCACCCATACACAAGTATGAAGTTTCTTTGGGGATAGACGACTGTGTGTGAGTGTCCCATATATTTAAATATTTATTTATTTTACTTCTTTTAAATTAAATGTATGTTTTAAATGTATTCTATAAAAAATGCTTAGTACGGACTAATCCATAATGCAAATCTTTGTATTATCTTTATAGTTCGTTGCTAATTATTATATAAACAAGTTTAAAATTAGCATAGAAGTACAAGTAATGTACCTGGTAATAAATAATGCACATCGAGGCTTAGAGAGAAAAAATTGGCTAAATTCTGCTCCGTAGAGCATTGTCTCTGTCGCAGAGACTGACGAACCCGTGTAAAACGTCACATACTAACTGAGTGACAGAGACAGCGCTCTACGAAACCGAACTGGCCGGCTGTTTCGTTCTAAACATCGATGTGCATTATTTAATGCCGGGTATAGTACGCGTATGTTGAGTAATGAGCTGTTTTAATTATATGTAAACTCTAGATATGTGAGCTTACGTAGTTATCTTCCCTACTTCGACTAATCTGATGGTATTTAGAATATATGTATAAGACATTTCTCTGAATATATTTTATCCGACTGGCTCGTCGGTGTTGTTCGAAGTGTTAGGATACTGATCTGAATATCGCTATTTAGTTACATACGCTTTATATTTTTATTTACAATCATTATTTTTATTGAGAACAGATAAAACACATTCATAATATCATTTTATAAATGTGAAAATCTGTATCATAAGCCGCCGTGTGGCATCCGGTTGAGTAGAATAGACCACCCTCATTTCTTACCGAAGTTTCGTAAAAGGCGACTAAGGTAAGTTGACCCACCGTGTGGCATCCGGTTGAGTAGAATAGACCACCCTCTTTCTTACCGAGGGGTCGTAAAATATGACTAAAGTAAGTTGCCATCAGACAGGCGGCCGGTCGTAAAATACGTAGCCAAATCATGTGACAACAAGTTTTTAACATGTTTTGCCGACCCCGCCTAGAGTGGAGCAAGGGCAGAAGGATGATGATAAATGTGAAAGTCTGTCGTTCTGTCTGTTACAGTTTTACGGCCAATCCACTGAAGCAATATTTCGTGTTATGTTTCTATACAATTCTAGCATATAGGGTAAAAAGTCGTGGTTTTTGTTTTCGGGAACAGGAAAAATACACAGTCCATAATTGAAAGTATTTTTTTTACAATTTGACGTGAAAGTATTCAGGGCTACAGCTTGTTAATTGAGGTGCACCACGTCGATACTATTTGCGATATAAATGAAATTTCTCTAAATTATTGAAACGCTGTTACTAACGCGTGCCGACTTCACGACCTAATAGTACGATTCCGACCGCTACTCACAGAAATCGTATGAAGACCTACGATCCGAACTAATTCCCGAGCCTTCGGAAACCCTGCCAATTTATTAGCGGCGAGCGGGGAAGTCGAATTAGTTATGCCACATATCACCGCCGTCTTGGTAATAGTTTGTTAGAACTTTAAGAGTAGATGGTCCATTTATCAGGCAACGTGGCAAACTATTTAATTGATTTTGATATTACTTTAGGCTCGAGAATCTTATGTTCGTAGTAAGACTTAAAAACTCGTAGTTAGAATTTCATTAAAATTATATTTCTGGTATGCGAAAGTACTCGTAATTAGCAGTTAGTATATCATTGTTGGGCAAATGCCTCTTTAGAGAGAGAATTCGAAACTTAAAACCACCATTTTTCCCCTGATGTGTATATAATTAAGTTACATATATTCAAGGAATTCTCTAGAAATATACAGTTATTCTGACAACGTCTTCATTTATAGCAAAGTGCGGCTATGACTCTAAATGTAAATAAGCCTAATAAATTTATATAGCAAACCCATTGCTTGTCCGGGGCTTGAACTCGGCACTCTTTGGTAAGGAATTCTGTCATTTCAAACTTGGCCAACATGGCTGCCCTAATCAATCGAAAACGTTTCCCACAATCTTATAAATTATTTTTTGATAAACTTAGGAATTGGGTGATTGACACAAGTTCTCTAAAATTAACCAAAACAATTAAAGGTTAAACAATATAAATACAAAATTAGTAATTTCTAAATTTTAACTATCGTGAGAAGTATTCAAAGTATATATATAGACACCGGCTATATTCACGTCTAATTATTATATTAACAAATTTAGTATTTTCATATTTTATTTCAAAGTACATATTTAAATAATACTAAATTAGCTAATGTTTGGACCTAACATATTCCATTCCTTTGTGAATTCCATCGAGTTTTTGAATAAAATTTTACTTTGATGCGGTTTAAGTTAGCGGTTTAGCGAACTTTAAATATTACTTCACTCGCAACAAAGCTAGCTTGCTTTTACTGGAACTAAAGAGCGAAGTCACTAGCAGATGGTACAAGTAGGTATATAAAAGATTACACTTATTTTATTTTTACATCATATTATTTTACTTACGTTGTTTCAGATTTTAATATCTTCGGCACTCTGCGTTAAAAGAATAGATCGTGATGAAAACTTCATCTAATAATATACAAAAATGAATATCTGTCTGTATTTCCTTTATAGACCCCGAAACGGGTAAACCGGCTTTTATGAAATCCCTCATTTCTTACTGAGATGTCGTAAAAGGCGACTAAGGTAAGTCGACGTCAGGCAGGCGGCCGGTCGTACAATACGTAGCCAAATCATATGACAACATGTATGTAACATGTTGTCCCAACCCCACTTAGAGTGGGATAAGGGCAGGAGGATGATGATTTCAGACAACCTTTAGAATGCCAGCCGGATAATCCTGTACAGGTTAGCATTATAAGTTTTGAGTTTAGTTACGAGAGGAACTCGAAATAAGACTGAGCCAACGCAACTTTTGGCCGGACAGCTAGTATTTCCATAAAATTCTTGGGATGTAACAGAATTTAAGCCACCGTATTTTGAAGTGTCGTGGGACTAAGCTTCTTCTTTCCAAGGAGAAAAGAAGCGATTTAACATTAGAAAACAATGTCAGAGACTAAAATTATTTAAATTCGCATTATACAACAAAGCAATGAACGTTGCAAAAATATTTTAAGCGGCAAAATTAAACAGATCATCAATAACTCAGACTTCAAATATTCTAAATTATACTTCCCCTGTAATTAATTCGGCTATCGACCCCAAACTAACGAGTTGGAGCTGAATCGGCATTGACGTTGCTAAGATATGGCGGAATTATGGCCAATCTTATATATAAAATTCTCGAAACACAATGTTAGTTACCATACTGCTCCAAAACAGCTTGACTGATTTTTATGAAATTTTCTATTCATATTCAGTAGGTCTGAGAATCGGCCACTATCTATTTTTATACCCCTAAACCTAAACAAAAATCCATAAAATAAAAACTCCACGTGTTTATTTTATGGATTTTTGTTTTGTTGAAATCATCACCTCCTGCCCTTATCCCACTCTAAGTGGGGTCGGCACAACATGTTACAAACATGTCACATGATTCGGCTACGTATTTTACGACCGGCCGCCTGCCTGACGTCAACTTTTACGACACCTCGATAAGAAATGAGGGTGGTCTATTCTACTCAGCCGGATACCACACGGCGGTTTTGTTTTGTTTAATGTTTAAATGTACGATAGAAATTCCTTAGAAATAATTTATATGGCAAAACAACGTTTTCCGGGTCAATTAGTGATATATATAGTTTCTGATGTATATAATACAGAGTAAATCATTATTGTCACAGGACATAATCTTTAACATCATGGATTGGACCACATAGAGTTGTAAATACTTGAAATTATTTGATAGTTTACATTCTTCATGCCTTTTAAAGTAAAGGAAAACATCGTGATAAAACCTATTTACCCTGGTCTTGGCATGAGACTGGGCTGTTGACGCAGGTGGCAAATCCCTGCATTCAGCTCCGCGGGTCGTTGGTTCGAATCTCGTTGGGGGTCACCATTTTCCACAAACAATTTGTATGTTCTTCGACTCCGGCTGTTTTTTTTTTTTTTTTTGTATATATGTACCAGTAGTCTATCACCGACAACACAAGTAGTTATTAAGTTACTTATCTTGGGGATGGATGACTACATGATCGTCCGTCCCACGAACTTGTTCCATATTTTTGTATTTTACAATTTAATTGATTACAATTTTCAGCCATGCAAAAAAATATTCGTTTTAAAACCTCGGTTTAATACCTCTTCAGGTGACCATAGGGTTGGCTCGTTTTTCACACAAAGAATCAGCTTCGCGATTCTTTGGACAATTCTACGTGGGCATGATTATAGTTCTAGCGTGTAAGTAATTTAAGATGTGAATAAAATGTGTAATGTAACTAAGTGAATAAAATTTAACTAGAAAGTTTATTACATATCCCTAGAAAACGTCCATACCTTATCATGAATGATTTAGTTTACACTTGAATAAAATTGATTATAAAAATATAAACTGATATAACAAATAAAATGCTATTCTTGAAAGTAAATTCAATTCGAATCCAAATTTAATTCACTTAAGATTTCCACAAAGTTGTTATAAGAAAACTGAATTTCAATGGCGCCTAATAATACCTACTACTGTTAAAATTCCCACGCCAAATAGAATACTCAAGTTGGATTGATATATATTTTTTGTGTGAATAAGAGGCTATTAGGCATCTTCAAACATCTGTCGCTTTTGCTCTTATCTGCTTTGTGGTGAATATACCATGCTACAATAGTTTGAAAATAGTTTATTTGTGTTAAATATTACTAACTAGCTGTGCCAGCGGCTGTGCCCGCGTGGAAATCAACGTGTCACATTTTTTTTCTAGAATTCAAATTTTAAACATAAAAGTAGCTATTGTGAGCTAACCATAAGAGATAGAAATATACTCTAGCAGATTTTTTTGTAGTATTTTTATAGATCTACAATTCTCTACTACATTACTTTAGCGTATTTCTGCTGGTTTACGCAGCGAACGCGACTAAAACTTCCAGCAAGCAAGTTTTTTAACAACTGCGCGATCTCTTCAACACAATTTACATAATATCTTATCATACACCTACATTAACATTTTCATCTCATTTGCACGTTTGCATATTCAATATAACAAAAAATGTAAATCATTTTTAACACTTTAAAATAAATATAACAGGTATAGTACTGTAAGTAAATGAAGTAGAAGGTCTTTATCTTTAGTTGCTAAGAGGGATATATCTTATATTCACGTTAAGAGCCCTAATTCTTACCGCAAGATTATCACGGCTTACTATATAGCCTACACATAAATAAATAATCTTTGCTCATTAATTTATTAAGTCACAGTCCAATTACTTATTCCGACGTATAGTCTGTCTTTTATACCTTCAGTGCCCGCTTTGGAATAGAACTAGGTTAAAAGTTTACACTTGGCTTCAATCACAATTACAAAGTATAACGAAGAGAAAATTTCAGTCCTCCAACGTAATTACTTTGAAGTCTCTCAATTCACAGACAATAATATTATAGAATTGTTACCTGATTTTATAGAAAGAATAAATTATTGTTATATTAGAATAGAAGTTATAATAAGAAGAAATAAATATAGAGACACGGATCCCAAACACTTATGAGTTTTTCTGAACCTTTTTTGGCCAATTGTTTCGCAATGTACGCTTTTTCATTCTGAGGAAAACATCATCTCTAGAGAATTCTGGAGATATGTGTAATCTATAAATCCGCATTGGAGCAGCATGGTGGGTCTAAGCTCCAATCCTTCTCTCCAAAAAGATAAAGGAGAATGACCATCTGTAGGATAATCACAAGCCGTTACTTTACTTTTTTATTTGAACAAAGTTAACATATCTACACTTATTATAAAATAAAGTCCCCAAAGCTGTCTGTCTGTATGTAGTCGATTTTCACAAAATCTACTGAACGCATTTTAGTACGGTTTTTACTAAAAGGTAGTGCAATTTCTCCGAAAGGTTTAAGTTAATAATACATAACGGTTTTATGTAAATTGAGTTGAAGAGGTCATTTTACGACAATTTTTAGTGGGGGTAGTATCAAACCGGTGTCGATTGTAGTATAGAGGGGGGGGAATAAGTATAAAAAGCCGTGTAGGGTATCAGAGAGCCAGTCTCCTGCCGAGACTCGAGCTACTATAAATTGTTGAACACTTAGTTTCACGCGGGCGAAGCCGCACGTATTATTAGTTTAATATAAGGTGCACTCGGAACTTCGGTCGATTCAACCTAAATATTTATGCTTCATTTACTTAATAACACATAACTTTGATTAATAATGCTTAGAAGACATAATTGTAAGTTGTTGGTGTAATATATAAATAAATAATTAAGATGTATAAATGCCCTTAATAATGAACGTATGAATGTGAATGTAATGAACGTAGCGCTACAACGCTACAAAGTAGCAAAAGATACAAAATATATTTGGATGTAAACGAATAAAGTATTATACGTGCAAGTTAATCTTCTTTTTATTTACTATGGAGGAATATAAAGTCATGCCGCTAAAACTAAGTAGAAGAAGACTAATATCATAAACTTTATTTTCCAGAACACAAAAACAGGCTAGCATAGTTACCAACTTACATTATTGAAGAGAATAAACTCCCTAAGGAGTTTTCTAAGTGTTTAACAATGGCTTATCAGAAATAATAAAGTTGGTTCAGGCCGTAGTCACTGTAGCGATTTAACTATTTAAAAGTGACGGCCTGTTACTATCCCACTACTGGACACTACACGTGGCCCCAGAATTCTCTAAAGATACGCAGGTTTCCATACGATGTTTTCCTTCAATGACAAGCGTTTGATAAATTGCAATTATCAATTAGACACATAAGTTTCACAAAATTTTAACGGAAAAGCTTATGGTATGGTGGTTGGTTTGAACCCTGGATCTCTCGAAAAAGCCGCACGGTCGCACCGCTGGGCTTTCACAGCTTTACCAGTTGTAGCTTCGTTAAATATAATTGATCTTAAAAAGTGCTTTCAAAAGCTTCCTTAAATAAAGATTATTTTGATTTGATTTGATACGCTCGGTCTTACCATTGGGCTATTACAGCTATAACTATTTACTTGTAATCTACTTATAAATGTCGATATACGCTTGCAGCTCCTGCATTGAGACGTACAAAACTCTGTAAATCTTCTTCTTCTTCTTCTTCGTCAGCCGATGGACGTCCACTGCTGGACATAGGCCTCTTCATGGGATCGCCACACCACACGATCCTGCGCCGCCCGGATCCAGTGGCTCCCTGCGACCTTTTTGAGGTCGTCTGTCCACCTCGTAGGGGGTCTACCGACGCTGCGCTTTCCGGTGCGGGGTCGCCATTCCAGCACCTTAAGACCCCAGCGCCCATCGGTCCTCCGCACTATGTGCCCCGCCCAGCGCCACTTCAGCTTCGCGACACGCTGAGCTATGTCGGTGACTTTAGTTCTTCTACGGATCTCCTCATTTCTGATTTGATCTCGTAGAGACACTCCGAGCATAGCTCGCTCCATCGCCCGCTGAGTGACTCTAAGCTTTCTTATAAGGCCCATAGTGAGCGACCACGTTTCGGATCCGTAGGTCATCACTGGCAACACGCACTGTTCGAAGACCCTGGTCTTCAGACACTGAGGTATTTTGGACGAAAAGATCTCGCGTAGCTTCCCGAACGCTGCCCATCCGAGTTGGATTCGGCGACTAACCTCTTTCTCGAAATTGGACCTACCCAGCTGGACCGTATGTCCCAGGTATATGTACTCGTCTACAATTTCGAGTGCAGAGTTCTCAACGATGACCGGGTGGCGCGGAACATGTGAGTTGGACATGATTTTTGTCTTACTCATGTTCATTTTAAGGCCCACCTGCTGAGATACTCTGCTGAGGTCGTCGAGCATTGTGTTAAGGTCCTCCAGACAACCTGCCATAACGACTATGTCGTCGGCAAATCTAAGGTGAGTGATGTACTCGCCGTTGATGTTGATGCCGTATCCGTTCCAATCCAAAAGCTTAAAGACATCTTCCAATGCAGCGGTAAACAGCTTCGGGGAGATAACATCTCCCTGTCGCACACCTCGCCGCATTTGGATTGGTCTCGTAGTTTTGTCTTGGATACGGACAGACATTGTGGCGTTTTCATACAAAC
The DNA here is from genome assembly GCA_947086505.1 of Morpho deidamia. Lineage (NCBI taxonomy): Eukaryota > Metazoa > Arthropoda > Insecta > Lepidoptera > Nymphalidae > Morpho > Morpho deidamia. The sequence goes on along the minus strand of CAMTZC010000007.1, from coordinate 5,910,862 downwards.
ACTTCAACACTTGGACGTACCGATAGTCGATTCGGCATCTCTGGAGCGACCTTAACACAGCCCATGTTTCCACCGAATCAAAGGCCTTCTCATAGTCCACAAACGCCAAGCAAAGTGGCTGGTTATACTCCTCGGTTTTCTGTATAACCTGCCGCAGCGTGAATATGTGGTCTATGGTACTATACCCTTTTCGGAAACCGGCTTGTTCGGGAGGCTGGAAGTCGTCAAACCTACGAGCGAGACGATTCGTTATGACTCTCGAGAACAGCTTATAAACATGATTCAGCAGCGTGATGGGTCTATAATTCTTCAATAAGGTGTTATCACCTTTCTTGAAGAAGAGAACCACCACGCCCCTGTACCATGCTTCCGGCATAGTGCCTTCGTGAATGACGGAATTGAACAATCGCTGAAGGACTTTAAGTACCGGTTTACCACCCGCCTTCAGGAGTTCGGTAGTGATTCCGTCATCACCTGGAGCCTTGTTGTCCTTAAGTTGTTTGAGAGCCATACTAATCTCGTATAAGCTGACGTCCGGGATATCTTCGGTATAGTGTCGGGTCAACTTGGCTCTTGGGTCTTTTGCCAAATTGACAACAGGCTGTTGTGTTGAGGTGTATAACTGCCCATAGAACCTCTCAACCTCTCTCAAAATCTCAGGACGAGATGAAATGATACTACCAGTATCGGTCTTCAATCGCGTTAACTGCCTCTGCCCAATAGACAGATCTCTTGCGAACACTTTTGAGCCCCTGTTACGCTCAATAGTATCTCGAATGTGTTCGGTGTTGAAGCGTCGCAGGTCGCATTTCTGCGCCTTAGAAATCTGTCTATTGATCAGACGGTAGCGTGCCGCGTCTACAGAAGACTGTAGCCTCATTTCGTTCCTCTCATCCATGAGCTTGAGAGTCTGGGTCGAGAATTTACTAGTTCTTTTACGGTGTGTCTTATAAAATTTGGACCCCACCGTATGGACAGTTTCCACCAGCCTGTTGTTTACGTCATCCACAGAAGCGCAGTCAGCTAGGCAATCAAAACGATTCATCAGCTCGAGATGGAACTTCTCGGGGTTTTGGATATGAGCTCGAGTTGGTCGGAGCGTAGACTTCACCAGGCCGGATCTTTCCAGCTGTACGCATATATTCAATGTGCCTCTAACCAGACGGTGATCGCTACCGGTTTTCACAGTATTGATCACAGAGACATCATTGAATATATGACGCCTGGTCGACATAATGAAGTCAATCTCGTTTCTCGTGGAACCGTCGGGACTTATCCATGTCCATTTTCGATGCGGCCGTTTCTTGAAGAAAGAAACTGAAAATCTATTCTTTACTAAATTCCAATTTTAGCTTTAAATCGACATCTAATTTAAATGAACACATGATCCCATTATTATCCGACCTTGCATTAGCTTCCAATAACTCCGTGTAACAAGATATAAGAAATGTATATGGTTTATATCATTAGTTATAAACAAATATATTTTTAAACTTCTAATTTTTTTGGGGATATACCTTTATAATATCTCAATAACTTCATCCATGGCCAAAATGAGAATCACTAATACTGTAAAACAAGGAAACGTAACGTCTTTAACGTCTGTAAAGTATAAACTAATTAATATTAAAACTGAAACTCAATCTTAGTTATAGCTAAATATTAAAAACTTAAAATATAATAATAAATTATAATAGAGAACATTGTTAGCAAAATGTAGTCGCTTTTGCAAGTCGATTTCGATAAAATATAGCCAAAGTTTGTGCACCCCTGACCGGTTTAAGTGCGACTGTAAAAGTTTATCCTAAACGAACTAATCCTAAAGATCTTTGGGACTACGTAACAGTTTCATATACTAAGTAATTTAAAGTTTCATCCGCCGAAGTTGTTCTTTTGAACACGTAACTCTGTTGAATTTCCAACAAATTACCATACAATATATTTAGGGACGGAAGTAAAATGGAATAGTTATGCAACGAAATATGTTAGCAGAACTGTTGGCAAAGTAACTAGCTTCATTTTTGTGTTGAACATATAAGTTGGACAAAATACGCAGGCAAAATAATTTGGTCTTTCCTGATTGCTTTTTTTGAGCTTATTTGTAATAGTTCAGTTAAAAGGATGTAAATATATATATCATTTTATTGAACAGTATAACCTTATTTAGCTTATATACTTGGTAATGAGTCAAATAGGTAGTGGTCATGCCAAGGCCATACGTAGGCGCCTCTGGACGCCCTGCTACGAAGGTGCGAGGGACGCGCGCGGGCCGGACAGGTAGAGCGGCCTACAGAAACGCAGTTATAATATTAGTATGGATTTAAAAAATGAAAATTACCTCAATCCAGGTATAGTCGTTATAACTTGGCCTTCGGCAGTGACCCAATGGACATCCGGGGTGGGATGCCCGGATACCCGGCAAGCCGCGTAAGCGCCACGCGTAGCAGGCCATAGGACTCGCGACGGCGGCTCCACCACGAAATGCGGTCTCTTGTCACCAGAACTGGCTACAACGCCAACAGCCAACGTGATGCCGATGATCCATTGTATTTCGTGACCTGATAAAATAACAAAAATGGATCTCAGCGAGACTTACACGAGCGAGACATACAAAACTGGATATTCCTTATGTGATATTGTTTACTTGTGTGCGATTGTTTTTAAATATGCAAAACTCAAAGATATTACATAAAATTGAGCGTTTCCCTCAGTCAACGCATCACGCATGATGGATTTCTATGGCTGGAATGCTTTTTAACTAACGATCTATTCGCCGCAGGTAGCAAGTAATCGATATATTGAAACATTATATAAAAATCAATTATTTTTTCACATCTATATTTAAAATAGCTATGCTCTTAGGGAGTAGGGGGTCCATATGCAGGTCTGTAAGTGAAAGTGTCGCAACAAATAATAAAAGAGGGAAAAAGAAATTCATTATCTTTGTCCAATCAGACACAAAAAGGGTCAGATAATAAGTCTCGTTTCTGTTTGTTGTCGATGGACACATTAGTAGTATAAAACTCTATGGTAGAGTTACACCTTAAGTCTATTTTAAGTATTCAATAGAGAATGGTAGATAAACTTTAACGTTGTCGTACTTGCTTAAACAAGTTACATCATAAATTTGGCACATTTAAAGCGATACCATCATTACTTAACGTAACATTTTGATTTATATGGTAACATTTTGGTAACGGCTTTAACAAATATTTTTCTCTGGATAAGAAAAACTTGTAACTTTTTTGTTTTAATTTTAATGATGCTTGCAATTTTATTTTTATATTAAATCAAAAGTTAAAACTAAAAATTTTATAACGATCTAAAATATCGAACTGTAAATTTCTTGTGTTTTTATGGATACTCTTTGTTTTGTTTTCTATTAAAATTTTAATGTTAAAATCATAAATTAAAATTAAAATATAAAATTTATTAATGTTCACTTCCTTTGTTGTTACCTCTTGATGTAAACTTTGTTGGCATCTGTATAAAAACGTTTTGTTTTTTTTTTGTAAAAAAAAAATTGTGACACATGTCATATCTTAAGCTATATGTTTCCCAATAATCAATAAATAAAATAGATGCAATTAGATTATTAAGTATAAACCCTTAAGTACAAAAATAATACTAATAATATCAAAAAAAGAATTCGAACTATACGGCGCATAAAATAGAATTTGCGGGAAAGAATCACCGCTTTTACGACTTCAATTAATCTGTATTTTTACGATTTACGGTAATACGTACAGTACCAGAGCATAAATTGGAGTTGACGTGTATCCTCCAAACAACCGTTATTTAGTGCTGTGCGAATACGGGCATAAAACTACGACAGAATCCTAACTTTCATACGTCATCGTAAAATTTAAATTAACGGAGTTGCGTCTGAAATAAACCATTGTCACATAAAAATCTCGTAAAACATTCTAACGTGGTATCTGATCGTTATAAAATAATAAGCTACGTAATAAAACCCTACCTATACATAGTATATGACTATATATATATACTATGTATATATATGTAGTCATATACTATGTATGCGAATGTCAAATATATAGTAAAATATTAATCTAAATTGTGTATATCTCTATTATTCTATAATTAACTAATGTTTTGGAATGTTTTTGTGTAAAACGTTCAACTCTAGTCATATATTTTTGCGATCTGAACTAACGAGAATTTTACATATAAATGAGTGCTGATTCTAATTTTAAATTAAGATTAATCTTATGATTAAATATGTAAACTACTTAAATCGCTATAAAATTAATATATAAATTGAATTCCTAAGGAAGACGAGCATCGCTTAATACAAGTAATGTATTCCCCGTATTTTGAGTATTCATCAGAACGTGAACATCCAGGCCATCCAGCTCCTCGATAACACGTGACCAGTAAGAAGACTGAAAAGGATAAAACCTTTTTAGTTAGTGTAATATAGTGATAGTGTAGTGTAGTGTAGTGTTAGTGCTACTTAAAAGAACAGAAGAACAAAGTGTCTCATATAGTAAGAAAGACTAAGATATATCACTGGACCTATTCTTAGATATAAGTTGTTATAAGTTTAGATAAGCTTTAAGTTGCTTATTAGCCTTTTGGCTAGATTGCAACATCGATAAAGTACTTTCTTTTTGGTTGTTCTTTCGAATCGATACATCGAACAAATTATCATTATCTTCATATTAACTATTCAGCGTCCTCAGCTTGACATATAGTTATGTATGAAAGGGAATATCATCATAGGAGGTCGGTTCGGTATCTGACCAACATTTTTTTTTCATTTATTAAGGATGATGTTTCTTTACAGCACACGTATTAAAAATTGATTAGGCTACATACAAAAATAAGAAAACGTCTGATACATCATCATCATCCTCCTGCCCTTATCCCACTCTAAGCGGGGTCGGCATAACACGTTACAAACATGTCGTAAAGTGATTCGGCTACGTATTTCACGACCGGGCGCCACCCTGACGTCAACCCACCTTAGTCGTTTTTTACGACACCTCGGTAAGAAATGAGGGTGGTCTATTCTACTCAGCCGGATACCGAACAGCGGCGTCTGGCGTCTGAAGAAAACGTCTGAGACATGATGATGACAATTATAGTTTTACACAGCATTTTTGGGACGGTTCACCGTATACTATTATTAATAAAAAGACATACAAAAAACTTAAAACAACATTAACGTAGTCTGTCACCAGTGTCTTACCAGTTACAAATCTTATACCCCAGTGGCCCATACCCGAAATAATTACTCACAGTAGTTTTGAAGGTGTTGGAATGGCGACACGCAGTGTTGATAGACCCCCTACGAAATAGACTGAAGACGTCAAAAAGGTAGCGGGGAGCCACTGCTTTCAATCAGTACTAGATCGTGTTGTGGAGATCCCAAGACTTATATCCAGCAGTGAACATTCATCGGTTGACGAAGAAGAGTCGTTTGGAAATATTTGTTAACTTTATATTAAAAATTATAAATATATACGCACTTTAACATAAATGCACTTTACAGGAAACACTAAAGTTGAAAGGTATAATAGTCAATTTGCCATTTCGAATTTAAGTAGTAATTGGATCTAAGCTCTAATCCTTATCTCCGAGAAGTAACAAGGGCTTTGCTTAAAAGTGGGCTGAAATAAAACCAAATCAAAATTTCTTTATTTAAATAAGCTTTTGCAAGCTCTTTGAATCGTTACCAATATTAATATAGTAAAAGTACATTCCTTGGGTAACTTCTCCATACGTTCTAGTTGCTCTTTAACAATTTAAAATAGTCAACCCACAAGCACCACGCTTTGCGGGTAAGAATTCCAACATCTTAGAACTCTAACGCCTATCATTTAATTAAATAATAATTTATAGAATAAGGCGTTACTTTGCGGAGATCCATATTACAAAAGTAATAATAAAATTATTTTGCCATAATCCGCGATACATGTATCGCGTGTATCGCGTGTATAGTGTGTATGTGTATACATGTATCGCGATACGTGTATCGCGGATTATAGCAAAATAATTTTATTATTACTTAATCAATCTTTATTATCTGGCAATAAGTGTTAAACTTATCATTATTTTTAATTCACGAGTCACTTTGAAATAAAGCGTTATTACGCATGGTTAAATATATTGCCGCGGCATAAATTGTGATTTGAATGGTTTGGTTTTATGTATAACGATGCTTGAATATAAATTGTGTTTGTAATCTAATACATAAAATATAAAGGTTGATTGGGATGGAAAAATATGAATTGTTTGGCCTAGTTGTTACGTTGGGTTTTATTAACGACTTTAATAATCAGTGATTTAATTCTTGATTTAAGCACTTGTAAACGCAAGTTAAGCGGTAATCAAGGTCAAGTTCTACTCAATGTATAGGTAAATTATAGCCTAAATAAACCTTACATATACTAAAAGATTTGTAATTGACACTTTAAAGCTTCTTAAATATAATAAGTATTAAACAACCAAAAGTTAGAAAAAATATACATATATATGAATATAAAAAAAGTATGCTTCACGACATAAACCAAAATGGCGGCAACATATTACGGCTTTATGAATCGCATTATTATTAAACTCGAATTAGAAACATTTTCATTCCCAATTATTAGATAAAATCGTTAATTTTTTTTATAAATTCAAAAACAGTACATTTGTATTAAAATATATTAGGCGAAACGAAGGTTTGCTTTAAAAATTAATATTCTGTCTCATACACTCAATCAACCATTTTAAGTTGATATAATTAAAAAAAAATTGTATGTAGGGAATTCGGTAAAAGTAGATAGAACTACCTTAAAAGCCAACTTAAATATCTTATTAATCTCTTTCGATATTTTATATAGGGAACAGAATCTCTTATTTTTATGTTATCAACTGAACTGTAAACTACTTCTAGAACAAAAAACAAACCTTTCATTCCGTAATCACTGCACACTTTTCCAAGTCATTATCAAATTTTCGTCACAGTTAATCCGCAGTCATTTTAAACTGATACACTACACTAAATAAAGCGTCATTCTATTTATTCATCGCGCAGATCGCAAAAGTTTTCCCTCTAAACCGGGGAGCAGCTCGATACGTGTGTCTCCCGTGACGATCGCGAGTGGACTGAGGCTGTGCGCTAACTGAGGGCAGCCACCCTCTCTTCAGATAATAGCTGTGCTGTTACTGTGGGTGGTTCAATTAGATACAAGTATAGTCTTCAGCTTAATACTTACTTTTCACAAGCACGTACTAAACTTGCACTATTCCTCGCGTACTGCGTTAATAGCTATAACTTTTGTGTCTTATAGACAAATTTTATTCTATCCTTACGGAAAAGGATATGAAATTGACTGAATCTCCAAAAATTAAAAATTTTAGTAGCTAAATGAGGCCTAGAAATTTTCTAGGAACATGTCATTTTTGATCCAATGTTTTCCTTCACTGTAAGACGCATCATTAAATTACATTAAATTATTGATACATATTAATGTATCAAGCACATAAATGTTTGTGGATAACTCGTATGTATGCTCGGAGACTGAATCTGTGACCCTCTAGTAAAGGTCACACATTCCCACCATTCAGCCATAGAGGATAATAATTTATAATTTTATTAAAAAATAAATCACAAATCGTACAAAAGTGATACAAAAAACATGCTATAGTTTTATATAGTGATCCTTTTTTGTTTTAAACCTGTATTTGGTAATATCATAATTAAGTAATAAATAGTTTTTCCTGTGATTGTCACGGATTCGCATCATTTCAATTATTAATATACCCTCAATTATGTAAACAAGCTTATTCCTGTTTGCGAAGGAAAACGGTTCTGTTTTTATTGCAATTATATGTATTAATATGTTATTAATATTATTATTATTATAACTTTTATTTCTCTTAAAACTAACTTTTTACATTTTTAAATATTTTTAATGATAAAAAAGAACTAAATAATTTAAAAAAAACATTTAAAAATAAAAAAAATCGTCGACCGCCGGAAGCGGGGTAATACCCAAGCTACCGGTGGCTAGTGCTCCAGAGTGAGGAGCTTCCTCACGATGCGTGCCGTTTCGAGTAATACCGCCTTCTGTATCTGACTCTTGATCCAACCATTAAGCCAAAGCCTCTGAAGATGTTGATCGAGGCTTTTCGCAATCAGACCGTTAACGTATATTATTATTATTATAAATATGTTAGGCCAAATATCATCAAAATTGGTAAAGACAAAAGTGACAGGGAAAAATTCGCACTTATAATATTAGTATGAAGAATAAACTGATGAAATAACAAAATCAAACTGTTGTGCTTTAACTTTCAAATTATTTCAAATACTTAAGCGGTGCACAGCTTTTAACATAACAATAGCATTTCTACGGCACTATTCGTCGAAGTGGCGGACGATAAAATCTATTTCCATCAGAAGACAAAGGGCTATTTTCCACACAAAGAGCGGAAACACTGAAGCAGGTTTTATTTCAGAGTCCTATTGAGTCAGCAACATTTAATTGCGTTGCAAAATGGCCAACGCTGCATTGAAATCGCCGCATAACAGTTATTAAAATTGCAACCATTGCGATTTAAAATATGAAAATTTATTTTTACAGTATTTTCAGATACGCCGTTTAAAAGTAACCTGAAGGGTGAGCATAGAAACATCGTAGAGGGTTTTGTTTTCTTAATTCTAGTTTAGCCACTAATTGTTCGTTTATTTACTAAAAAATATTTTTTTGTTGCCCTATTTTCCTTTACATATAAGTTTTGCTGTGAGCGCGCAATTTGATACGCACTACAATTTCCAAGTCCTTACTACTAAAAAGCAAATAAAATATTAACATAATAAGACAAAACTAAACCTAGGTCATCCTAATGCCTCGTACGCACAGGCGTTAAAAAATACGTCGCGTTAAAACTCCTCAATAGGCATAATAAGAAGTTTCGTATGGTATATTAGGCTTAACGCCCTACGCCTAACGCCTAAAATGGAAAGCTGCTCGATAAAAATACGTCGCGTTTTAAAAGCGCTGTCATGCGATATCTGGATACCCATTTGTTTCCTTTCGACGTATTTTTAACGCACGGTAAAAACCTTTCGTGCTTACGAGGGGTGATGTAGGCACGGTAAAAAAACCTCTCGTACGGACGAGGGCTAAGGGTGCTGGCTGTGAGGTTTAGAGCATTTAGGATAAGTTATTTAGCAAGGTTCAACGTTTGTGCTGTAGCAACAACTAGTCATTATGCAGTCGAGTACATGACTGAAATAAGAAAATTGAGACACTTTCTTCGTTGGCGAAGGCGCTATGTGTTCACAATGTAAGCTGCTGTTGGCGATCGTGATTTGACCATCATGATCACGTGATATGTAACTTCTTTAGCTTAACGATGAGCTAATTACATATCGTAGTAATAGGATTTCATATACATAATTCAGTATATGTGGTTAAAAATTATATGTAAAAATTCCAGATTTTTGCATCACTTCCAGAATTCGAACTAGCCTACAGACTATTACATTAAATAGAATTCAAATTTAACGAGTAAACAATATTTAAATAACACAACTAGCTTCGTGTGTTTCCTTTTATAATACTTACCCACACTGAACTCTTTGTTATAGTAAGTGAAGAATCTATATATAGATATAGATTTAGAGATTAGTATAGACTAATATTATAAAGAGGAAAGATTTGTATGTTTGTTTGTATGTTTGTAATGTTTTCACGCAAAATCTACTGGATCGATTTCAAAAATTATTTCACCATTGGAAAGCTGCTTCTTCACTGAGCAAAATAGGTTATATGTCATTTAAAAAATAAATAGGAATCCCTAATAAAATTGTAATAAGTTGTGAAAAATTCAGTCGTAAACATCTTTCATCGCGTGCGCTGCGCAAACTATAGAGGGTAGAACAAAAATGTTCTAGAGTATTAAAGAACATATCAATTTCCACAAAAAAGTCTGCAATACCATATGTCTAAGTATTATAGTTATACCAATATAACTACTTTTTTTACATTGTAAAAGTTGATAAAATTGCCGACAATAATCAAACCATTTCATTCAAATCTCTGTATTAACCAGCATCCCATTAAATGATATTTTATAAAAAGCTATTTCAAAACCTGTAAAATACTTTTTTAATTATTAAAATCCGACATCCCAATCAAAAGATATTAAGAATTTAAGAATATAAATCGAAATAAAATAATGCCATAACAAAACTCATTGTACTGACCGTTATAGCAGAGCCTGCATTTGGTGAGTTACGTCTTATTCCAAGAATACTAATGATACCCATTTTTTATAATTAAATAATCTACAAATAAATCTATAGTCCGACTTCGTAGAGTTTCCACTACCACGAGATCGGTATGGACGCGGGTGAAACCGCGGGTCATTGCTAGTTATTTCAAAAAATTATAATACGTACCCTAACTTTTACGTAGCTTCATTTTAATTTTAATTTGACGATTCAAAAGTGCCAATTTGAATAAAAACTTATTTGAATTGAATAACTGTAATCATGTGGTCAAAATTTCAGAAAGGAGAAATATATATAAAATATATAGAAAGTCAAAGTAGATGTTTTTAAAAATTATCTCAAAGCTTATAGACCTTCTTTAAAAAGGATTTTTATGTTAGCTCAAACATTCAACACGTTTTATCCTAATTAAAATACAGTTTAAATGCCTTTGCGTCAACAGCTGGGAAAAGGATTTTTTTTTATAGAATGTTCACTGATACAAATAATAGTGACCACACGTCGACCATAAAATATAACTTTTACGCTCAAAAACCAGCCACTGTCCCTTGTAAATAAACAAAAGTATGAAGAGACAGATTACGTCTAAATCATTAACGAGCAGATAAATGTTTCTAGTTCAAGCTTGTTGCACGTGTTCAGAGCTAAAATAAAGGGTGGGGATGAACCAACTACTATATAACAATGCTTGTTTGGATAATGCTTCGCTTTGCAATTTTGTCGTAGAGTCTATCTCCTGATGATGCTTCGGTTGCGAGGCGAAACGATTGTTGAGTATGTGATAGTAAACGTGTGTAGTGCTTGTGTATTGTGGTGGAAGTGGTGGAGGTTTGTGCATGTGTTTTTACGAATCCTGCACGTATCGGGTTTGAAAATACGGATAGTCCGCTATACATTAAACACTATATATATTTTCTCTTTACTGTATCGCGAATTATAGCAAAATAATTTTATTATTACTTTTGTATCAATCATATGTATAATCATATCAATCATATCAATGTATAATCAATCTTTATTATCTGGCAATAAGTGTTAAACTTATAATTATTTTTAATTCACGAGTCACTTGGAAGTAAAGCGGTTATTACGCATGGTTAAATATTTAGCCGCAACCTAAATTGTGATTTGAATGGTTTGGTTTTATATATAACGATGCATGAATATAAATTGTGTTTGTAATCTAATAAATAAAATATAAAGGTTGATTGGAATGGAAAAATATGAATTGTTTGGCCTAGTTGTTACGTTAGGTTTTATTAACGACTTTAATAGTTCAGTGATTTAATTCTTGATTTAAGCACTTGTAAACGCAAGTTAAGCGGTAATCAAGGTCAAGTTCTACTCAATGTATAGGTAAATTATAGCCTAAATAAAGCTTACTTATACTAAAAGATTTCTAATTGACACTTTAAAGCTTCTTAAATATAATAAGTATTAAGCAACCAAAAATTAGAAAATATATATGAATATGAATATAAAAAAAGTATGCTTCACGACATAAACCAAAATGGCGGCAACATATTACGGCTTTATGAATCGCATTATTATTAAACTCGAATTAGAAACATTTTCATTCCCAATTATTAGATAAAATCGTTAATTTTTTTTATAAAGTCAAAAACAGTACATTTGTATTAAAATATATTAGGCGAAACGAAGGTTTGCTTTAAAAATTAATATTCTGTCTCATACACTCAATCAACCATTTTAAGTTGATATAATTAAAAAAAAATTGTATGTAGGGAATTCGGTAAAAGTAGATAGAACTACCTTAAAAGCCAACTTAAATATCTTATTAATCTCTTTCGATATTTTATATAGGTAACAGAATCTCTTATTTTTATGTTATCAACTGAACTGTAAACTACTTCTAGAACAAAAAACAAACCTTTCATTCCGTAATCACTGCACACTTTTCCAAGTCATTATCAAATTTTCGCCACAGTTAATCCGCAGTCATTTTAAACTGATACACTACACTAAATAAAGTGTCATTTATATTTATTCATCGCGCAGATCGCAAAAGTTTTCCCTCTAAACCGGGGAGCAGCTCGATACGTGTGTCTCCCGTGACGATCGCGAGTGGACTGAGGCTGTGCGCTAACTGAGGGCAGCCACCCTCTCTTCAGATAATAGCTGTGCTGTTACTGTGGGTGGTTCAATTAGATACAAGTATAGTCTTCAGCTTAATACTTACTTTTCACAAGCACGTACTAAACTTGCACTATTCCTCGCGTACTGCGTTAATAGCTATAACTTTTGTGTCTTATAGACAAATTTTATTCTATCCTTGCGGAAAAGGATATGAAATTGACTGAATCTCCAAAAATTAAAAATTTTAGTAGCTAAATGAGGCCTAGAAATTTTCTAGGAACATGTCATTTTTGATCCAATGTTTTCCTTCACTGTAAGACGCATCATTAATTACATTAAATTATTGATACATATTAATGTATCAAGCACATAAATCTTTGTGGATAACTCGTATGTATGCTCGGAGACTGAATCTGTGACCCTCTAGTAAAGGTCACACATTCCCACCATTCAGCCATAGAGGATAATAATTTATAATTTTATTAAAAAATAAATCACAAATCGTACAAAAGTGATACAAAAAACATACTATAGTTAACAGTATATAGTGATCCTTTTTTTGTTTTAAACCTGTATTTCTTATACACTAGCTATAGTACACAGAACATGTAATAAATAAGATAATGTAATAAAACATATATCATAATTAATTAATAAATAGTTTTTCCTGTGATTGTCACGGATTCGCATCATTTCAATTATTAATATACCCTCAATTATGTAAACAAGCTTATTCCTGTTTGCGAAGGAAAACGGTTCTGTTTTTATTGCAATTATATTTATTAATATGTTATTAATATTATTATTATTATAACTTTTATTTCTCTTAATACTAACTTTTTACATTTTTAAATATTTTTAATGATAAAAAAAGAACTAAATAATTTAAAAAAAAACATTTTAAAATAAAAAAAATCGTCGTCCACCGGAAGCGGGGTAATACCCAAGCTACCGGTGGCTAGTGCTCCAGAGTGAGGAGCTTCCTCACGATGCGTGCCGTTTCGAGTAATACCGCCTTCTGTATCCGACTCTTGATCCAACCATTAATCCAAAGCCTCTGAAGATGTTGATCGAGGCTTTTCGCAATCAGACCGTTAACGTATTATTATTATTATTATAAATATGTTAGGCCAAATATCATCAAAATTGGTAAAGACAAAAGTGACAGGGAAAAATTCGCACTTATAATATTAGTATGAAGAATAAACTGATGAAATAACAAAATCAAACTTCTGTGTTTTAACTTTCAAATTATTTCAAATACTTAAGCGGTGCACAGCTTTTAACATAACAATAGCATTTCCACGGCACTATTCGTCGAAGTGGCGGACGATAAAATCTATTTCCATCAGAAGACAAAGGGCTATTTTCCACACAAAGAGCGGAAACACTGAAGCAGGTTTTATTTCAGAGTCCTATTGAGTCAGCAACATTTAATTGCGTTGCAAAATGGCCAACGCTGCATTGAAATCGCCGCATAACAGTTATTAAAATTGCAACCATTGCGATTTAAAATATGAAAATGTATTTTTACAGTATTTTCAGATACGCCGTTTAAAAGTAACCTGAAGGGTGAGCATAGAAACATCGTAGAGGGTTTTGTTTTCTTAATTCTAGTTTAGCCACTAATTGTTCGTTTATTTACTAAAAAATATTTTTTTGTTGCCTTATTTTCCTTTACATATAAGTTTTGCTGTGAGCGCGCAATTTGATACGCACTACAATTTCCAAGTCCTTACTACTAAAAAGCAAATAAAATATTAACATAATAAGACAAAACTAAACCTAGGTCATCCTAATGCCTGGTACGCACAGGCGTTAAAAAATACGTCGCGTTAAAACTCCTCAATAGGCGTAATAAGTAGTTTCGTATGGTATATTAGGCTTAACGCCCTACGCCTAACGCCTAAAATGGAAAGCTGCTCGATAAAAATACGTCGCGTTTTTTTGTCGCTGTCGTGCGATATCTGGATACCCATTTGTTTCCTTTCGACGTATTTTTAACGCACGGTAAAAACCTTTCGTGCCTACGAGGAGTGATGTAGACACGGTAAAAAAACCTCTCGTACGGACGAGGGCTAAGGGTGCTGGCTGTGAGGTTTAGAGGATTTAGGATAAATTATTTATCAAGGTTTAACGTTTGTGCTGTAGCAACAACTAGTCATTATGCAGTCGAGTACATGACTGAAATAAGAAAATTGAGACACTTTCTTCGTTGGCGAAGGCGCTATGTGTTCACAATGTAAGCTGCTGTTGGCGATCGTGATTTGACCATCATGATCACGTGATATGTAACTTCTTTAGCTTAACGATGAGCTAATTGCATATCGTAGTAATAGGATTTCATATACATAATTCAGTATATGTGCTTAAAAATTATATGTATAAATTCCAGATTTTTGCATCACTTCCAGAATTCGAACTAGCCTACAGACTATTACATTAAATAGAATTCAAATTTAGCGAGTAAACAATATTTAAATAACACAACTCGCTTCGTGTGTTTCCTTTTATAATACTTACCCACACTGAACTCTTTGTTATAGTAAGTGAAGAATCTATATATAGATATAGATTTAGAGATTAGTATAGACTAATATTATAAAGAGGAAAGATTTGTATGTTTGTTTGTATGTTTGTAATGTTTTCACGAAAATCTACTGGATCGATTTCAAAAATTATTTCACCATTGGATAGCTGCTTCTTCACTGAGCAAAATAGGTTATATGTCATTTAAAAAATAAATAGGAATCCCTAATAAAATTGTAATAAGTTGTGAAAAATTCAGTCGTAAACATCTTTCATCGCGTGCGCAAACTATTGAGGGTAGAACAAAAATGTTCTACAGTATTAAAGAACATATCAATTTCCACAACAAGTCTGCAATACCATATGTCTAAGTATTATAGTTATACCAATATAACTACTTTTTTTACATTGTAAAAGTTGATAAAATTGCCGACAATAATCAAACCATTTCATTCAAATCTCTGTATTAATCATCATCCCATTAAATGATTTTTTATTAAAAGCTATTTCAAAACCTGTAAAATACTTTTTTAATTATTAAAATCCGACATTCCAATCAAAAGATATTAAGAATTTAAGAATATAAATCGAAATAAAATAATGCCATAACAAAATTCATTGTACTGACCGTTATAGCAGAGCCTGCATTTGGTGAGTTACGTCTTATTCCAAGAATACTAATGATACCCATTCTTTATAATTAAATAATCTACAAATAAATCTATAGTCCGACTTCGTAGACTTTCTACTACCACGAGATCGGTATGGACGCAGGTGTAACCGCGGGGCATTGGTAGTTATTTAAAAAAATTATAATACGTATCTTAACTTTTACGTAGCTTTATTTTAATTTTAATTTGACGATTCAAAAGTGCCAATTTGAATAAAGACTTATTTGAATTGAAAGTGAATTGAATAACTGTAATCATGTGGTAAAAATTTCAGAAAAGAGAAATATATATAAAATATATAGAAAGTCAAAGCAGATTTTAAATTTTTTATTATTTAAAAATAAGCTTTTAGATAATAAACATTAATAAAAACGACCTACTTTAAAAAGGATTTTTATGATAGCTCAAAAATTCAACACGTTTTATCCTAATTAAAATACAGTTTGAATGCCTTTGCGTTGACAGCTAGGAAAAGGAATTTTTTTTTAATAGAAGGTTCACTGATAATAGTGACCAAAAGTAATAATAAAGTTATTTTGCTATAATCCGCGATACAGTAAATAGAAAATATATATAGTGTTAAATGTATAGTGGACTATCCGTATTTTCATACCCGATACGTGCAGGATTCGTAAAAACACACGCACAAACCTCCACTACTTCCACCACAATACACAAGCACTACACACGTTCATTATCACAAACTCAAGAATCGTTTCGCCCCGCAACCGAAGCATCATCAGGAGATAGACTCCACGTCAAAATCGCAAAGCCATAGTTACCACACGTTGACCATAAAATATAACTTTTACGCCTAACAACCAGCCACTGTCCCTTGTAAATAAACAAAAGTATGAAGAGACAGATTACGTCTAAATTGAAAGCGAAAAACAATGAACTCATTCGCGTTGAGTGAACATTTCTTTTTATTATGTCACAGGAAAATCCAAGAAAAGATTTTAATCTAAAAACGAGTAACATCTAAAATATATAAAGATCTTACCAAAGCGTATCTCAATAAAATGTCAAAAGGCATTTAATAAAGCTGCCTTTTGACATTCATTCTGGCTGACGAAGGGAAGTATGAAAAAAATTGTTTACTAAATAAAGAAACAATTAGACACTGAATAAAAGAAAAGACTATCTTATATATGGTTCCCATTTAGGTTGTACATTTAAATTTTATATAATTTTAAAATTTAACCTAATAAAGTCATAGAGTTATTATACTAAACTCGGGGTATACTAGAGTATAGGTGGCCTGTAAATAGAGAGGCATAATAAATAATGAGAGAGAAGATTCGATTCGTATACTTATCTATGTCTTATCATACATACGCAGATAAATATACATAGGACGTTTTTAATTTTAAAAACTTATATCTTTTTTAGTTCAACACCTTACACCTTCAAAATGACGTTTGCTCACTACGCACGCAAAAAATAGATAAATGCTAAACCTGTTTTATCTTTATTGCAATCTATTGGCTTCTCTACTCTAGTGTAATAAATCCATAAAACTACAAAAATAATCCATTTTTCTTTTAAATTTTAATTACGAAAAAAATATGGAATACATTAAAATTAAAAGAACACATAAACGTAGTATATACCCTATTTATGCTAACAAAATTCTTTAGGCCTTAAATAAAAAGTTAAATACCTGAAATTTTAAGCAAAATTTTAACTTTTAAATTTAAAAAACTTTGAACCGAGTATTTTTATAATGTAAGTATAAAAACCTAAAATATGAATCACTGAAGCAATTACTATCCATATAACAGTGAAAAAGACGTAGAAAAGAATCGATAATTAATGAATCGACAATTTAAAGTTCCGTATCAGAAAGCGACGAGAGTTAACGAGACTGGGCATAGAGTTATTATACTAGAGTAGAAAACCCATAGGCAGGCCTGTTAGTGAGAGTGACACAATAAATAATGAAAGGGATTATAGAAGCCGTATACTTATATTTGTCAAATCATACACAAGAGAAACAGATGGACACATTCTCATTCGCTTTTCATTGTAATAGGGCACTTTTGACTGCCCTTAACTGGCTGACTGGAGACTGGGACTGGGACTAAAGACTGGGTAAATTTAACACAATCGTAGTTTTATGAAATTGTTTGTTTGTAGTAATGTATGTATGTATTTAGTAGTATAATTACAAGTATATTGTTACAAAAATCCTAAATGAGTCTCCAATTACATTACAAGGTATATCCGTAAAAAACATATATTCATTAAGAAGGTTAAAAGATATTTGCTTAAAACTAATAATATAACCCATATTGTTTAGTTGTATTAATTTAATTTTGAAACACTGTAACTGTTACTTATATTTGAATTTCTTATAAACTTAAAAATTAAACTTAAACTTTTTATGTTTTCATTACTATTAGATTACTAGAAATAATGCGAACTCCACACCTTCATATAAACCTTGCGTGGTTTTAGAAAGGTGTGTTAATGTATTAATATAAGTCATAAATAATGTTCTTGGATGACCGCGACATAGGACGTTGATAACTTGAATGAAATAATTATTACTTTCTAAAAACATATTAAATACTTGTACATGATAAATACCAATGAATATCGTATAATTGATCAAAGTTCAATTAAGGCTTATAACAGATCCCAGCGGACATTCAAATTCGGACCCCTTAGACCGTCCTTGTATCCGTTTAAATTCAGTCCACTTCCCTTAATGTACGACAATTAATATTGATTAAACTTTAATCCTGCTAATGGCCTTATGTACTTGACCTCTGAATTGCTAATGTATAATTTAACATTATCCCTTTAGAAATTGCGATTAATTTACCGTCTCTATTCTACTTAATAGAATTAGGCTCTACTTTGAGGAGACCCAAAAAAAACGATGTTATTTTATTTTTACTTTAAATATATGTAATTAATGTACAGCGTATCCGATACATGCAGGATTCGTAAATACCCCCAATAGACTTTTAACGACTTAGAAGGTTTGAGATTTTTTCGTGGAGTCTATCTCCTGATGATGCAAAAGTAATAATAAAATTATTTTGCTATAATCCGCGATACAGTAAATAGAAAATATATATAGTGTTCACGATGCTTTGCGATTTTGTCGTGGAGTCTATCTCCTGATGATGCAAAAGTAATAATAAAATTATTTTGCTATAATCCGCGATACAGTAAATAGAAAATATATATAGTGTTCACGATGCTTTGCGATTTTGTCGTGGAGTCTATCTCCTGATGATGCTTCGGTTGCGGAGCGAAACGATTGTTGAGTTTGTGATTGTGAACCTGTGTAGTGCTTGTGTATTGTGGCGGAAGTGGTGGAGGTTTATGCATGTGTTTTTACGAATCCTGCACGTATTGGGTATGAAAATACTGATAGTCCACTATACATTAAACACTATATATATTTTCTATTTACTGTATCGCGGATTATAGAAAAATAATTTTATTATTACTTTTGTATTATGGATCTTCGCAAAGTAACGCCTAATTCCTGGTGATGCTTCGGTTGCGGGCCGAAATTTTATAAAAATTATTGTTGAGTTCGTGATTGTGAATGTGTGCAGTGCTGATGTATTATTGTGGACCACCACCATAAGCATCGATTGATTTTAGCCCGGTATATAACTTTTAAATGTACGAAATTTCATCAAAATTGTTAAAAAATAACAAAAAGGGGTATAGACTTGAAAGAAAAAAGTGACAGACAGACTTTCGCTGTCATAATATTGATGTGGATTACCAGTAAATCCGTGTGAGTCTAAGGACCATTTATGGTTGATAATAAATTAACATTCTAATTTTTCTTACGTTACTTTCTATTCACATGTAATTTAGTGTATTATTTTACATGATAGCCTTTTATTTTCTTTTCACTAGGGAGAAATTTAAATGACAATTTAAATTCTCTACTTAACGGTTGCAAAAGTTTGTTTATGTTTGAGTTTCATATGATCATTCTCCTGCCCTTATCCCACTCTAAGTGGTGTCGGTACAACATGATTTTAATATGTTGTTACATGATTTGGCAATTTTCTATGAACAGCCGTTAGCCTGACGTCAACTTACCTTAGTCACCTATTACGAAACCTGGGTAAGAAGTGATCTATTATACTCAGCCGGATACCATAGAGCATTATGCTTATGTGTCATGCATAAAAAAAATACTCTTCAGAAAGTAGCTTATCATTTGTCAAATGCAGGTGAAATTTTCTTTGAACTTTTGAGAGCTTTTTCACTTTATATCGTACGAATATATACATATACCGTGTGGTATCCGGCTAATAGAATAGACCACCCTCATTTCTTACCGAGGTGTTGTAAAAGGCGACTAAGGTAAGTTGACGTCAGGCAGGCGACCGCTCGTAAAAGACGCAGCAAAATCATGTGACAAAATGTTTGTAACATGTTATGCCGACCCCACTTAGAGTGGGATAAGGGCAGGAGAATGATGATCGTACGAATAACATACATTCGTGTTCTAAGTACACAAATTCATAAAGGGAAACTAAAATAATAATTAATATAGCAATGTAGTATACACATGTCAACGTATAGAAGAAACTTTGCAGATAGCAGCACTGTGAACAGACTCGGTCTTTAACGATAACGCGTTTCCGGATCGCGCGCGACGGAAATGGTGTCTGCCTCCAGACATCCTTCATTTCCTCTTTGCTTTGCAATCCTTTTGCGGTCGTTCCCTGTTTAATTATGTAGTAAATTGTGGTATTTTAAACTTTTAAGTCTACATTAATCATTGACATTTTTCTTTGAGTCAGAACGGGAAGAAATAACTTACCGGTTAACTTACTACACAATATAACGATAATTAGAACAATATTGACATAACTTAGGAACATGTTCTCGACATGAAAGTATAAAGCTATATTTTTGTTTGTTTGTTTGCTTATTAAGTATTTTTCTAACAATATTATTAAATTATGTCATCATCATCATCCTCCTGCCCTTATCCCACTATAAGTGGGGTCGACACAACATGCTGCAAACATGTTATCACATGATTCGGCTACGTATTTTACGACCGGCCGCCTACCTGACGTCAACTTACCTTAGTCGTATTTTACGACCCCTCGGTAAGAAAGAGGGTGGTCTATTCTACTCAGCCGGATACCACACGGCGGGTCGACTTACCTTAGTCGCCTTTTACGACACCTCGATAAGAAATGAGGGTGGTCTGTTCTACTCAACCGGATACCACACGACGAATAATATTAAATTATAATCACAGAATAATCTGTTATACACGATACATAAATAAATAAATAGACCACTTAGACACTAAGTTATTTTTCTCTTAAATCGTTGTTTTGAGAAGTATCTGTGGAAGATGGTCCGGTATAATGCTGAAAAGTTAATTAAGAAAAATATAATTTTATGTTATAAAACAAATTTTACTGGTAGTTGCAAATTATTTTACAATTCATTATCCAACGACTTAATATGGAAGAGTATGGTTTGTACAATTTATTACGAATACAATTTCAATAGAAATATTGCAGGGTTATAAAAATTGCACTCAAAATGCGTTTCATACTTGCATAAATTACGTTGGGTAGACTAATTATTCTGATGCACAAATGGCGCTCGGTATCGTTTATACGAGAAAATATGTTTTAATTTATTTGCTTTGCGCTTTCGTTTTAATGTATACAATTTTTATATTGCGTTCAATATTGTAATTTTTCAATGTTGGAAATTTTAGTATAATGTATTTTTATCATTATAAAGTAAATGTATTTATTTTCATTTAATCTTTGCTTTATATTTTTTGTTAGTTTAACCGCACAAACTTTCTGCCCAATATGGATAAATTTTTATACAAACATTTGTTTGACTTGCCCGTTGGCGCAGTTGGCAGTGAACCTGTCTTCACATCCGCGGTTCGCAGACTCGATTTCCGCCGAGTTTCCGAAACATTTTCTATAAACAATTTGTTGGTTCTTCGAGACTAGGTGTGAATTTGTATTTTAGTATGTTTTTAAAACTTTATATGTAGTATATTTACCAGTTAACCGTCACCCATAGCACGAGTATTAAGTAACTTACTTTGGGGATGGACGATCGTGTAAGTAACCCATATATTTATTTATATAAAAAAAGCGCACAAAACGTTTTGTTAAGAAAACCTTCACATCAGTGGTATTATAATTGGTGTATTTATTTTATGAATTATCGCAGTGATAAAAGATTCAAACTTATTTTTTTTTAAGGTTACCGATGAACCTACTAACACTTGGTGTTTTAATTTAGGACTCTATTACTGGTACTATTTTGTAAAAGTAACGTAAAGTATCGCTCTATTCCATTTGCCAACACGGTGTACATTACACGGGGATACCGTGTAATCTACGAGTAATGAGAGTAATATCACGTTACCACATACCGGTTAGAATATTAAAACCATTTTAATCTAAATGATTTTAAAAAAAAAAGGCATTATTTGATAACATTAAAAATGTTGTGAAAATCTTGTCTGCAAATGTTATGTGACGCAATCTGGAATATTTCTCAGCCTTCTAATGATTACCTAAATCATGAAATGAATATAGTCATTTATCGGTAAATCTCTGACATAAGTGCTGATCTTCTATATTTAAGTTTGACGCAAACAACTCTGAAAGACGTCTCTTGCAGAAATCGCTGTATAAACAATTTCCACGTTTTAATAACGGCAAAGTAACGTGCCCGTGACGCGGCATTAATTAACTGACCCATTTATTGAACTAAAGCATCTCCGTGTTTCGTCGAAATAAAAATAAATCTTAATAATACAGGATTAATTTCATTCGTATCATCCGAAACTATGGCACAACATTGTTCAAATAATAGATGAAGAAACTCTTTGAATACCAGAAACGAAGAATATCGCACGCTTAGCGAAGCGAAGCGTGTTTTCGTGTCGTGTCGTGTGACAGAGACCCATAACTTGGAAGAGCATAAAAACAATAGCTTTGTTAATATTTTGCAGCCTATTTTAAGTGACTAACTTTATAAATATATATACATATATATATATATATATATATATATATATATATATATATGTATATATATTTATAATACATATATATATACATACATACATATATATATATACATCCCGCTTCACATCAGGCATCCTTTCATTTTGCATTATTGTAACGTCCATCACTTGTACTAGGTTTAGGCCAGTGCTTTCGGCGAATACTGGCTAATAAACGTTTAGGAATATTGGTAAGCAACTTATTTTCATGAAAAAATTAACTGTTTTAATATACAAATATATGTATATCATCATGCAAATCCCTGTTGTTTAAGACTCCCCTTTAGACTCCTAATCGTCAGGCTTCCTGTGTATACTAATTAAATAACATTCAATTCTACGACTTTTTTGCATCCAATAAAATGCGACGTTGCCAATTTGTGTATTGTGTAAGTAAGTATGATGTAACGAACATCGTTACACTAACATATAAAAAAAGCTGTTTCAGACTTGATTAGGCGAAGTTCAATGAATTTATTTTCGATTTTCCAAATGCTCTATGATAAAAAGCCCGATTTTGACTTCATAAATGCAAAAGTAATAATAAAATTATTTTGCTATAATCCGCGATACAGTAAATAGAAAATATATATAGTGTTTAATGTATAGTGGACTATCAGTATTTTCATACCCGATACGTGCAGGATTCGTAAAAACACATGCACAAACCTCCACCACAATACACAAGCACTACACAGGTTCACTATCACAAACTCAACAATCGTTTCGCCCCGCAATCGAAGCATCATCAGGAGATACACTCCACGACAAAATCGCAAAGCGAAACGTTATCCAAACAAGCGTTGTTAAATAGTACTTGGTTCATCCCCACCCTTTATTTTACCTAGGAACACGTACAACAAGCTTGAAATAGAGACATTTATCTGCTCGTTAATGAGGGTGCCATTGTTATGCTTAATGATTTCTAATTGTTCCAAAATATTTAATTTCAAGCTTTTTTCGCAGGTGTGCAGTATTTCGAAACAATGGTCATTAGGAACTTTATGACCGCTTTCTAACAAATGTTTAGCGAAATTTGAATTTTGTGGCTTATTATTCCTGAAAGCGACCTTATGTTCTTTAAAACGGGTTTCAAAATTACGACCGATGTTAATACGAATATATTAAATGCGTAGTAGTTCAGACCAGCCTTTTTCTCATGAAAAACGACGAAAACCGGAAAAAATGCAAATAGCGTTATCATAGTAAACGACCTTCCAACTTAAAATTGACATATTTTTTATTTGCTGACCAATGGAACTAAAGAATCAGGCTTTCTCCATGTTAATGAAAACGGCGTCCAAATGCCCTAAAAAACTGGAATCAAAAATTCTTCAAACAAATCAGCTTCAGACCGGCCTAGTTCTCATAAAAAGATGTATGCTTCTCTTAGACATGGTAACATATGTAATCCAGTAAGGAAGATTGCTTCATGAACACCGAAAAACGTTATTAATGCCAAAAGTACCAGTATCATTGTACACAACCTTTCACCTTATAATTGACATCTCTTTTTTATTTGCGGACCGATTGAAATAAAACATACCCTATATGTTAAGTTAGACTTCTTACTATTAGGTCCTTACATATGAAATTGGCGTTTTTTATGGGAGGAACATAAAGTCGTTTTTTTTAAAATGAAATATATTTAATTAATCAAAGTATGTACCATTGCTATGTATGCACTTTTGCCATCTCATAGGTAGTTCATTGATCCCCTTACTAAAAAAAACCATTCGGGCGGGAATCAATAAAATCTTTGAAGGCGGTTTGGACTGCCCCATCGGAGTTGAATTTTTTTCCTTGCAAGTAGTTATCCAAATTGCGAAAAAAATGGTTATCTGTTGGAGCAAGGTCCGGAGAGTACGGTGGATGTCTAAGACATTCTAATTGAAGCTCCTCTGATTTGGTAGCCGTCTGATTTGCAGTGTGTGGTCTAGCGTTGTCCTGAAGCAGCAGTGGCCTAGAGCGATTGACCAGCCTCGGTTGTTTAGCAGCTAGCTTTTCCATCATGGTTTGCAGTTGCTGACAATAGATATCTGCCGTAATCGTCTGGCCAGATTTAAGAAAGCTGTAGTGAACGACACCGGCACTAGTCCACCAAACACTTACAAGCAACTTTTTTTTAGTCAATTTTCGCTTAGGGCAGGATTTGGCTGGTTCGCCAGGGTTCAGCCACTGCTTTTTGCACTTTTATCACAGGTAATGATTCGATTTAAAATTCCTTCATTATTGTGCTGGTTGAGTAACGTAACGCAGCAGTCGACGCGCGTTTGTCGGTTTGCTTCACTCAATTCATGAGGTACCCACCTTTCAAGCTTTTTCACCTTCCCAATCTGCTTCAAGTGGATTAGAATAGTATTATCACTAACTTCGGAGCCTGCAGCTAACTCGGACGTGGTTTGCGATGGATCCGCTTCCACAATAGCCTTCAATTCTTCATTATCAACTTTGGTCTCCGGCCGTCCACGAGGCTTGTTCTGCAGGTCGAAATTTCCAGAACGAAAACGTTGGAACCAAAAACGCACTGTGTTTTCTTTTGCGACACCGTCACCATACACATCATTAATCCTTCGAGCCGTTTCTGCAGCACTGGTGCCACGGTGGAACTCATACTCGTAAATAACGCGATATTTCATGTTTTCCATTTTGTAAACAGAGTGAGACAAAGAAAAAAACAAAAGAAAAAAAAACAAATGAATTAGGGGGTTTGAATTACCATAAAGGTAATATTTGAGATCAAAGTGGCCAGTACGACAAAACGCCAATTTCATATGTAAGGACATTTCATATATTAGTGAAAACCGCGACCAAATCGGATCAGCGGTTTCTGAGATTAGCGGGCACAAACGCACAGATAAACAGACAAAATTTTTAAAAACTATTGTTTCATGTTTTGGAGCGTGTTTAGGGACGACTACAGTTATTTTTTCTTGAAAATATTAAATGTACAGATTTGACATCTCAACGATTTTATTATATGCATTGAGTTTTGAATGTCTATATATGGGCGATAGGATGCCTAATATTATAGAAGATGAATGTTTTTACTCATTCGACGTCTGTATAATACAATTTTTTAAATTAATTATATTTCCTTCAGTTTTGGGCCCAAAGACCCAGATAAAATTACATAACTAATGTATGTAATCAAGTATATAATAAAATAGCATCTCGATTGATGCCTACCAACTACCTATATATGGACGTCGATTGTTGTGCAATATGAAATATTTATGGCCATTCTACATCCGTATAATGCAGTTCTATTAGTAAATAATAATAGTTTGAATTAGAAAAACAGTTATTGGCATTAAATTGGTTATCGAGTTGAAATTCATTTGTACTCAATTTTACAGAATTGTACCGAAGTGAAATGTTCATATATCATGCATGATTTATGCTTATCCGACATTCGTTTGTTATTTTTATAATAAACGAATTAATTAAACTATGGATTATTTGTAAAATCAGTTTAGGTACGAAATTTAAATTACAATGAATTTGTACTAAATATAAATAATAAATAATAAATAAATCACTTTTATTAAAAAAAAGTATTACTTAAATTTTAGCTTTTCAACAAGCATTTCTTGAAGGTACCCAAGTTGACATCAATTTAGAAAAGCAACTAAAGAAAGCTCGTTTCATATCCAGATAGGTAAGAAGAACGAATTGAAACTCGTCATTAGATTAGAGAAATCAACATCTTTCATTACGACGTAGGTTATTATAGTTGTATTTATTCGGCATTTCATTAATTTTTTTGGACGTCAAAAAACAAACTGAATGTACGGACGCGTGTATAAAGAATACTCGATGGGCGAAATGAAAAATAATTAGAAAATCAAAACATTGGTAAACAAAACATTTGTATTTAATTAAGGGCACGATTTGGCAACGTCGCTTCAGTAAGCGGACGTAACATACTGCATGCTATGAAAACATCGGCAAACAGCAGTGGTGCTACTGTTTTTAGCGATGACAAATTGCTGAACTACGAAAATATTCAGTACCTTCAGCATGGAACCCAAGTGACGCCCAAAATTTTTTTTTAATTTTTACATTTCTGTGCTTAGTATAGAAAAGTGTACGCGATCCTCGCAATCTCTCGTTCAAAGTCCGTATATCGGACGCCGTAAGCAGGTGGACGTCACATTATATGCAAAAAGGCCCATGTAGGGTGCAGGATAGGTTATAGGATGTATATATATATATATATATATATATATATATATGTATGTATATATATATGTATGTGTGTGTGTGTGCACGTTATGTATATTTGAAACCTATCTTGTTCATATAGATATTATTTAGTTTAAATTAGATTATTTTGTATTATTTTGACTGGCCCGTTAGCGCTGTGGGTAGTAGCCTTCAGCTCCGCGGGTCGCGGGTTCGATTCCCGCCGAGGGCCAACATTTTCTATAAACAAATTGTTGGTTCTTCGAGCCTGGGCTTCGTTGTAGCTTCAATTTAATTTTAATTTGACGATTCAAACGTGCTTGTAATAGGCCAATTTGAATAAAGACTTATTTGAATTTGAATTTGAATTTGGGTGTGTATTTGTATATAACTATGTATTTAAACTTATATATGTAGTATATCTACCAGTTTTCCGTCACCCATAACACAAGTATTAAGTTACTTACTTTGGGGACGGACGACCGGGTGTGTAAATGTCCCATATATTTATTATTATTATTATTATTATTTTTTTGGTTCTCAGCTTTTTAGGCTGGATTATCCTCACTTACGGGCTGTTGCCAAGTAAATGAAGTGTGTGGTGTGTTGTTTTTTAATTATGTATTGTGTTGGGTGATAAATGTGTTTTCATTATTATTGAGTTGCATGAATTTTCTCACAATTCTACAGGTGTTGAGAATTGCTGCCTTTTGTAGGGTGATATAAATATTATTATTATTATTATTATATAGATCAAGTTTTGGCTTTCCAGTCGAGACTTATTACTAAAAAAAATCTGTCACAAGATAAAATTTGACAGGTTAGCAATCATTATTCAATTACAAATTACCATTAAAAAAAATAGCTGCATTAAACTGAAAACTTTACGAACAATGCTCTATTGTCACATATACGACATAATTTGATCGCTAAGTAGCTTCAAGAAGAAAATTGCAATAACAGTACATTGCAACAACAGACATTGAGAATGAAGTAAATAATAATACGTTTCGTCTTAAAAAGCATCATTAATAACAATCTTTAATCATGCTATAAACCACCTTAACAGTAATTTATAAATAGCTACTCTCCATTAGAATATGGCAGCTATTCAAAAATAAGACGCCGTCGTAAAATATAAATTTCCTTCCTTCCTTTTAACCTTATAATAACAGAGGTAACATCTTCATTCCCTTTATCGATTCTATTCAATCTTTTGGAGGGCTCGATTATCTTTTAAGTTTGAAAAACGTGGAAAATTCATTACCTTAATGCGTTGCCCATGAAAATAATTTTCCTTTCCGAATATTCTGTAGTTGTTTGAACATCAAATCCGAATGGTTTACAAAAAATAAAAAACATTTCAAAGTTGTGAAAAAATTACGGAACAACGAATGCTATACCTTAAAATGTGAAGATAAAATATAGTTTAATCAAGACATCGTATATAGTTCAATCAAGAA
This sequence comes from Morpho deidamia, assembly GCA_947086505.1. Classification (NCBI taxonomy): domain Eukaryota; kingdom Metazoa; phylum Arthropoda; class Insecta; order Lepidoptera; family Nymphalidae; genus Morpho; species Morpho deidamia. The sequence goes on along the minus strand of CAMTZC010000007.1, from coordinate 5,882,605 downwards.
TAGTGTAGGCAAAATTAAATGGATTAATATTTTTTACCATTAATATTTAATTAAAGTGTAATCGGACAATAATTGATGTCAAATCGAACAATCTTTGAAATTTTCTTAAACCTATCATACAAGTTTTTGTGACCTCGTTGGATGGAATTTCACTACGTTAAAATAATAGCTTGAACTACAGTGCTCTGATAGTAAATAGCTATACTAATCAATTCCAGCTACTTCAAATGAGGATTTGAACGTAGACTCTGCTTTTTAGACTATTCCAGATTCTTTTTCTCGGCGTTTCTTCCATAGGCAAAGATGCAATAGGTCAATGTTAACTGGCCAGTTGGTTCAGTAGGTAGTGACCGTAGCTTCAACTCTGCGGGACGCGGGATAGATTTCCGCCGAGAGCTAATATTTTCTATAAACAATTTGTTGGTTCTTCGAGCCTGCGTATATATTTATATTTAAGTATGTATTTATTATTATTATATATTAAATTATATATGTAGTATATCTACCAGTTGTCCGTCACCCATGACACAAGTATTACGTTGCTTACTTTGGGGACGGACGACTGTTCGTTTAGTATTTAATTATTTAATATTAAAAAAACCTAAAATTTGTTTGTTTCGTATAACTTCAATACTAAGTATTTAAATGTTGCCTGGTTTCTAGACGGAGCACAGTAGAATGTTACAAAGATTGGCTCAACCGCTAAATTTTCGCTACTGAAGTATTTAACTTGTATACGCCTGAAAAATAAAACTCAGTATGCATGGGACGTCGAGCAAACGACACAACATTAGCTTATCTCAGTAATTCAGAATGCCGGCTTATCTGAATTGGATATAAGGAACGCCATCATCGGCACACAGTGGTTAGAAGAGGACGTGCGCTTATGGCTTAATGCTCATATGACTACGAATCATGCTATTGTGATAAGAGAATTATATAGTTGTATATTCAAATACTCTCATAGTAAGGTTAGGAATTTAATTTTACGATCCGTGATTAGTGAACAGTAGATCATCGTTGTCAAGGGTAAAACTGATTTTAACTAATGATATATAAGGTCCCTAGGTATATGTCCATATAACTAATGAGAAAAACAGATATGCCCAACTGATATTTGCAGTAAGTTATGTGCTTTAAAATTAACAAAAATATTTTAAAGTGGTTTAGATATTTCTAGAGAATTCATTCGTTTCATATGTGTATGTGTAACTTACCATACAGGACTGGTCTAGTCTGACGGTGTCCCAATTTCAGGTAATACTCTAATGGAAAAATATTAAAACGTGTTTTGTTTAGTTTTTATAACTATATTTATTTATTCTGTCGTGCTAATTGGAGTGGTCAGACTATCTATTTATACATATTACAAGTCAAGTTTAAAAAAAGCTTTTAAAAAATTTCATGTCCATACTGATAACCATTCAGAAGTTGACCTGTCTGAAACCACTGCTGACAGCAGCTTCAGGTCATACTTATCATTAACATACATTGTCATTAGGACGGGACCAACGTACAAAATTTCAGATCAATCGGACACTGGAGTGAGTCAAAAGAGGTTGTGGAGCAACATATACTACTGGTTACTTGTTATCTTAGAATTGCCGCGATGATACAATGATTTCAACGCGAGGGAAGCCGCCGTGTGGTATCCGGCTGAGTAGAATAGACCACCCTCTTTCTTACTGAGGGGTCGTAAAATACGACTAAGGTAAGTTGACGTCAGGCAGGCGGCCGGTCGTAAAATACGTAACCAAATCATGTGACAACATGTTTTTTACATGTTGTGCCGACCCCACTTAGAGTGGGATAAGGGCAGGAGGATGATGATGATAGGTGTTATCATTTTGTCTTTGAACCTAACTACAACTCGAGAAACCCAAAATTAAACCCCCAAATTAACCCAAATTAATTCGTTGTAGTTGTTTGTGGGATGTCGATTAGACGATATCGGTACGTCAATATAGTACCAAACTATGCGATCATAAATTAAAGAAACAAGATCACAACTCTTTTTCGAATAACAGTTCAATTATATTTTTTTAATTATAAATATAAACCTAAAATACTGGCAATATTAAGAAAATGATTGCCATTTGCTTGTCTCAGACATTCAGAGTGAGCTTATCTGAAAACCGATAGTAAACAGCGTCATGGGTGAAACATGAATTGCGGTTAAAGTGAGGGAAGCATTTACGGCTTCACTTTAACATGAACGTTATATTGTGCTATCATATTAACCCAACAGTAAGACGTAAATTAAAATAATTGTTTTATTAAAAACATTTATTTTATAAAATTAATAAAAAATAAGACTTTATGAGTATTACAATGTTTTTTTTGGTCAGGAAAACCCATAATATTAAGCTCCATCAGAGCTGTTCTCCGCCAATCCACCTCCACCGCTGCAGAGTTTCCCTTCGAAAGACGGGCTTTAACTTAACGGCGGTAGGCCTGAGTAAGCACCTTGGCCTCTAGATCCCACGGAGGGGAACCGGCCAAGGTCGGGACCAACAACCTCATTAACGATCAAATAATAGTGTCTAGTTTAAGCTTGTTACACGTGTTCGGAAGCAAAATAGCTGGTGGAGGTTGAATACGCTTGCTTGCTTGGGCGACGCGTCACTTTGCGATTTTGTCGTGGAGTCTATCTCCTGATGATGCGGGCGGGTTGCGGAGTGAAGGAATTGTTAAGTTTGTGAAAGTGAATGTGTTTGCTTGTTCTTGTGGATTGAGGTGGTGGTGGTGGAGGTTTGTAGTGCATGATGGATCTCCGCAAATAATGCCTAACTATAAAAATTATTCATAATAGGCTCTTTGTTGGTAGTCCTTGTTTACTTTTTTATATATTTTTCCTTTTTCATCTTAATTTCTTTGTTGAGTCCAAATAAGTTAGTTTTTTAACAAAAGTAGCAGAAACTTATACATTGACGTAGTGGTTACGTAAATATATTTATTTTTCTCATCGGAAACCAGCTGAACACTGAACGCTTGGCAATATTCGTTAATACGCAGCATAAATTGCAGAGCTTATAGCCATTGCTGTATTGCCACTCGCTGTCCAATAAATAGTGACCCGGTGTTGTAGCTATAATATTCAATGAACTACAGTTTGGAAATTATTAAATTCTCTTCTGCAATATTCTAACATATAGAGCTTATCAGAAATATTAATTATCTATTCAAAATAAATGTTTCTCTTTTTTTCACGTCTGAACAGATAAATAGATCGATATCATTTTTAATATGATGAATGATAATTAGATGAATTCGCGTGAGTCCCTGCGAGAGAAGTTTAAGGAAACAGGTATTCTTACGTTAGCTTCACAGTATATTTTTAGCAATTTGATTTTTGTGCATAAAAATATACATAATTATAAAAAGATTGGCGATGTATATAATAGACAAAGTAGGAACCGACATAAGCTTGCGGCTCCTGCTTTGCGCCTTGTAAGAGTACGTAAGTCGTTTGTGGGTTTGGGTATAAGATTCTATAACAAAATTCCACAATCAATTTTAACTTTGCCATTACATCAATTTAAAAATAATGTTAAAAAGAGGCTGATACAGAAAGCCTATTATACCGTGGAGGCTTACATTGATGATAAGGATGTGTGGATATAGGTGCACTTCTACCCTGTACAAGACAGTAATAAATAAATGTAACTAGTTCTAAGATTTATATTTTAAAAAGAGCAACCGCCGAGTTTCTTGCTGGCTCTTCTCGGCAGGAACAGCTTTCCGAACCAGCAGTAAAGTTGACGATTCAAAAGCACTTGTTTACAAGTTTACTTGAATAAAGAATATTTTGAATTTGAAGAATATTTTGAATATGACGTAATCAATAATAAATAGTAATCAATCATAGTACTTAAGAATTCGTCCGAGTCAATTGAAACATATAAGTATAAAGGAGCCAATTAAAGATTCATAGCATGTCCAAGTATGAAATATTTTGTTCATCAGGAATAAATAATAAATTACAAAAAAAAATTTTCTTCTCATATGTATTAGTTTGAAGTATAAACTTTAATTTAAATATATTTAATCAATGTGGGTACGGTGAATTACCGATTCGAAATAACAGAAACGCAGAAAGATTTTCGAATTTGTAATATTGTTGAGTACAACTTAATACAAATTTAAGTAACCCTTTATTGTTTATTTCTAATGCAAATACGTCATTGCAAATGGTATTTATCCATGTAGTGTGGTGATAATAAAACTTATAAACTTATTAACTATATTTTAACTATTTTTTGACCAATTAAACGCTGTATTGATGAGATTTTTATTATATATAAAAGTATTGTTTATTCTTATAAACTGTGTTAACTTTTCTTTAATAGTTATTAACTTTGATATAGATTGTAAAAGTCTCAGCCCTACATTCTTGTCAAAATTAATATTTTTTTAATATTTCGATATTTCAGCAAATAAGCGTTTGTTTGTCACGCAATTAGATTTTTCCGCATCTATAATTGATGCTCTAACCATAAAACATAAAAATTGAAAAAGTCAAATTTTCATCATTTTGGCCGAACGTCGCGACAGCCGCCGTTCTATAGTAAGAGAGCGGGCGGAGCGCATAAGTGACCTATACGGACACTTATAAAGTATTGAACTAATGTTACTGTAGATGTGTACTGGGGCGATACACAATATTAGTTGAGGTTTTACCTCGACTATTTCATATATGAAATTTAATAACAAATACACATCTAAATGCCCGCTCTCCCCCGTGAACCATTATACGAATAATGGTTCAAGATGCAAGATCGTGCCGATCTTTGGAAAGGCTGTGATTGCGACTTGGCCATTAGAGTGTAAGAGATTGTTATATCGCTTACCTCACCTCGAACGATTATAGTGTCTGAATGTTACTCGGCGGAGGAAACTTTGCTGAGTAGTGATTGGCACTGTACCGAATCATGCTCTGGCGGGTACTGGTGGAAGATTTGAGGTTTAGGCCGGCAGTGATTTCGGTTATTGCTGTGTGCCTGGCCCAAAAGTCTACGCCAGGCTGCATCTTATTGAGGCTGGGTCTAGGCCAGTGGTTGATTCGGCTTTGATTTGACACAGCCAGAGTTACGTAGGGCGTGTGCCTTTTTGATACGGGTTGAGTTAGGCCGGTGGTGATTTCGGTCGTTGCCGTGTGCCTTACTCGACTTTTGGACGCTTAGGCCGCTTGAAGTAGTGCCGGTACAATGTGGTAGCTGAAATGTTACTGTTTGATATCATCGGAAACGTTGTTCTTAGTCTCTCAGTAGTGGAACAGGAACCACGACCGAATGTTGCTGGGCGTTGCGGAAGCTAGCCTTTACGTCTGAAATGGCGACAATGGGTACCCTAGCTAGTCAACGTATTGTGCTGAAGTGATACGCCGCGGCAGTAATGGATCGCTATGGACTTTGTTCATAGTAGCGCATGGAACGTGTGATGTATCCATGGCTGCACAAGAGCTGTGACACTCACATGGGAAATCTTGCTTGTTGCCAAATGACTCGTCCTTTTTGGGACGCCCCCTTAGCTTAATTAATGATACCGCGAATGACAATTATAGCATGGCCATTATTTTTAGAGCCGCTGGTCGGGTCTTTATTAACAAGGCCGCGGACTAGCTTTAGACAGTGTGGCCTGCATATCATATACTTTACGTAGCTTGCCACGTAACATTTTTTACATTGCTTGTTCTTGTATTGGTGGTGCGTTGAGCTTGGTGCGCATCTCGTAATCGAGTGCCTCTATGTGTGAATCAATATGAGCTCACCGTTGGTAGCGGGTGAGGAGCTACTGACCACCTATCCCTTTTAATGTTTTTCTTAACGAAAGACTTAAATATCGGGAATGGTGCCATTATTTCAAGCTATTCTTCGGAAAGGCTTAATATTTCATGGGGTTAATATTATCACAATCTTCAGTCCCTTCTGATGGCTAAACAATTCAATATTCAAATAAACATTACATAAACTGATTATTTCACACTGATGACAAACAATCGTTTAATGCTATTACATTGAAATTCGATACTTAAAGTTCTCTGACGAGCAAGCTGATATAAACTAAGAATGTAGAGCCTGACGGCTTGTTATAAGTTAAAGAATATGACATATCTTAATATTATTATTATAAAAGTATAATGTGATAGTAATCACATTATTTTAATTTATCTTAGGTTTTATTTGACTTCTTTAGTTGATGGACACGCGGCCTCTGACACTCTTAAAGAATTTGAGTTATTACAAATCACAACGTAGTACGGGTCCAAGCCACTTAGACGAATCACGTGCCAATATATGTTTAAGGTGCTAGCGCCTTCGGGCGTGTTTTACGCATTTCGACGCTTGAGCGCGAGCGCTATGGCGACGATTTAAATATCTTAAATATTTTTAAGACGATTGAAGGAGGTGATAGTTACAAGATTAAATTAAATTATAACTGTTTTTCTGAAATGCTACTATATATAATTTTGGCTTACATGGTGTTAATTGGTAGATGTTACGTGCACTTATTAGAGATATGCATATCAGTATGTTTAAAATATGAATGTGAATATAGTGGTTAATGTAATAATATGTATATTGTTAGTGTACTTTTAAATAAATTAAAAAAAAAGATAATTTAGTCCCCTTATTAGTTTATAAATCGCTAATTGTACCTACGGCTTCGTCCCCGTGGAAATCAGTATGTATCAAAGTTTTCCCGCATAAAGAAAGTAATACTTGTAATTGAAATTTTATTTACTTATTAATTTAATTTTGAAGATAGAAATAGTTATTGTGAGTTAACCATAAGAGACAAAGACATGTTGTCGCAGACTTTGCTGTAGTATTTTTATGCATCTACAACTATTTAGTACATTACTTTAGTGTATCTCTATTGTTTTACGTGGCGCACGCGACTAAAGCTCCTTGACCTTTGACCTCTTCAACATAATTAACCTAAAACCGTTATGTACTATTAACCTAGACCTTCTCCAAGAAATGCGCAAAATTGTAGTAAAAAGCGGTAAAAAAAGCCGTTCAGTAGATTTTGAGAAAACCAATCACAGACAGACAGCTTTTCAGGACTTTGTTTCAAAATAATTATAAATGTCGGTATATAAGTTATAATTGAACCAAATTACATCAATATTGGTTTCTCAGATAACCCGTGATAGAGTAACAGAAAAATAGATAGACTTTAAAATTTATAATATTACTGCAGATGCGGGCTTATATTAGATTATAGTTTATATATTCAAAAATGGATGTTTTTTTGTATGTCCCTTATCTGAAACGGCTGAACTCATTTTAATGAAAAAGATCATATTATCTTTAGATACACCCAGCGAATAATCCTATATAGTTTGGAGGCGATCAGAGCGTATTAGTTTTTAATAAAAGGATTGATTTATCTTTACATGTCCTTTAGTCTAACAAGTGAATTTCTTTCCCCTTTTTACTGTCAGTATCGTGAAAATATTCAAAAAAATCTTGCATGTTTTCAATTTTTTTTAAGTAATATATAGGTTAGTATTATTGTGCATATTTTTGCCATCTTTAATTAATATAGCATTTAGTTAAAACATTTTATTGTATCACGCATAATCTTAAACGTATTAAATGTATATGTTGTTGATGGCCTAATAAATAAAATAAAAAAATAAAATATAGGTGTTAATCCGAAACAGGCTAAATTACGTTACACCTAAAATTTGTTACCTGGAATTCAGTCCCAAACTCCGTAATACGTGTTCAGTTGGACACGGTAGCTAAAAGCGGTTCCGTGTCGAGAGCGACTCGTTTATCACCTTGTGTACGAGTATATGTGAATGTATGTCCATTTATTTAACTGCCATTGTTAACATTAGACAAAATTTCCCATGTACATAACACATTTAACCTATAAAACTGCTATATGTATGCCTACCTAAACCAAAGCAAACTAAGGTACTTAAATTAAAAAGTTAAAACTTAATAACCTAAAAATAATAAATACAAAGTTGAAGAATATTGTGCTGTTATAATTTTATATCAAATCAAAATAATCTTTATTCAAATAAGCCATTTCAGGCACTTTAGAATCTTCAAACATCAATATGATTAATGAAGCTACAACTGGTTCGGAATGTTGCTCTTACCGAGAGGAATTAGTAATAAACTCGGCGGTCAATCTTTCATCATTTTTAATGTTACCTGTATGAAGCTGAATGGATTTTTAAATCCAGGCATTTTTAGTATCCAAATAGTCCAATTTTGTTGCTAGTTTGCTTTACGTATAATACGTATTTAAAAGACTTGCTTGTAGTGATATTCCTATAAATGTTAATAATTTAAACGAATTCGATTAAATTATTTACTTCAAGTACAGCAAATCTTTGATATTTCCGTTTAAACAATTAATTTTTAGTTTTTTGTCTTATATTTGCAAGATTTCATTCATTTAATCTATAATTTTTTTGTTAAGTTTTTAGTTAATTATCTTATATATTAAGTTAATCAATAAATTGTTTGTGATTTATATTTTTGCACATTTTTATATTGTGGCTGTAAACTTAATTTTATAATGCTTATTTAGTAAATAAACACAAATACAAGTTAAAGTGAGACATCACGTTTAAAATTACATTAAAAAAAAATCTTTTCAACCAGAGTAAAATTGAATTAACATAATGTCTTGTGGTATCCGGCCAAGTAGAATAGACTTCCTTCATTTCTTACCGAGGTGTCGTACGACTGAGGTAAGTTGACGTCAGGCAGACGACCGGTCATGTTACATGTTTGTAACATGTTTTTCCGACTCCACTTAGAATGGGATAAGGGCAGGAGGATGATGGTATCTGAATTAACATAGCCAGATAGTAAAACATATGTAAGACAATCCCATATGTACTCGTATAATAATAGCAGGCAAGCTAAAACTACACCATTCTTCGTGTTGGAAGGTTTAATTAATAAAGAGTATCTATCTTCAGATACCAAAATTGTGTAATACTATGTTTATAAGACTAAAAAGACCTATTTAGCAATCGATTTTAGAAAAACATTGATAATATTTCCATTCACGCCACATCAAAGTAATGCGAATCTTTTAAGGCTTTGTTGCTCTATCGGTTTGCTGAAATACAGTTGTATGGGGGTAAGTATGATAAATTACCTTAGGAATTGCTTTTCAATATGTGATAATAGACATACATAAATCTCCCAAGTACCTAAAGCATTTGTTGAATTTTTACTATCAATGACAGTACTGGCCCAACATGCTTCTATGTTAGCATATATATTAAAAATTAGGTCTACATTCTGGAAGCTATGATATAGTACTACCTTTAAGCAGTGTAGTTTTGTATACAGAAGCCATTTACATTCTGAAAATGGATTCACTACGATTAATAGATGCTTTGTTGTCTTGGTTTAAGTTGGTATTAGTATTTTTCTTAGTAAAGCAAATAGCCTATACAACTACGTACACCTACTTACCTTCCTACAACCTAATACAAATCTTTACAAAAGAATATTCGGACTTGATCAGGTTGCACTAAAAAAATTCTTATCATAATTCTGAAAATTCATTTTGCATAATATCATGAAAGACTGACCTTCATACTTAAGGAAATCAGTCAGTTAATTAACTTTTAGTAGTAATAGCTAGATATCCTTGGAATCTATCATGCTCCTAGCGCCTTGGACCTTCTAATTGTTACTTACTCGTATTTCTGTCTATGCAAATGTTTATGACTCTAGCTCTTAGTAATAGTGATACTGAATGACAGTTTTAACATGTATACCGTAGAGAATTCCTTTTAAGAATGGTAACTATGGAAATACATGTTTGTGAATTTGAGTTCAGAGCTCAAAAAAATAGGTTGTGATAAATATTATTTTTAATAGTTTTATTAGAGCTCCTATCTTCTTCTTCTTCTTCGTCAGCCGATGGACGTCCTCTGCTGGACATAGGCCTCTTCATGGGATCCAGTGGCTCCCTGCGACCTTTTTGAGATCGTCTGTCCACCTCGTAGGAGTCTACCGACGCTGCGCTTTCCGGTGCGGGGCCGCCATTCCAGCACCTTATGACCCCAGCGCCCATCTAATAGAGTTATTCAACAAAATTTATTGCAGGGCAAACAATCCAAGTACGAAGAAGATAGCAGGTGATTTTTACCCTCTAAAGATAAGAGATTAAGAAAACAATGGTATATACATACTGCAATCGCGCTGAATAGAAGTTAAATATAACAATGGCAATTACATTATTCAATAAAATTTATTCAAAGTATGAAAATTTTATTGTTTTATTTCATTTAAAACAGACAGAACTATCTGGTAAGTCTATTATAATATATATCTATAGATACAATAAAGAAGCAAGAACCGTAAGAATCCTCCGCAATTCTCTACAGCATCGTAATCAAGATTTAACAGTCTCTGAGGACGCTCGCATCCGGGACAGATAAACCGCCCTTGTATCCGTTTTAGTTCAGGCCGCTTGGCTTGTTATGCCCCATTTAGAGTCGAGCGAGGTTTCATCCTACTAATGATCCTGTTGACCCGAGCCTTAAATATAAATTCTACGTCAAACCATTTGTGTTGTAATCAGATGACGAAAAACTAATTATCCCTTACTCTTAATATATTTTTTCTTCTTCATATGACGTTGGAATTCTACTTACTAGCAGCAATTTACTTTGCATCTCGCTTGACCGAACGCGCTTTCCACAGGAGGCGCGACTTGACGAAATCTCCGTATATACAAAAGTATATATTTTTTCAAATGGTCATTATACTATGAGCCAACGGCTACATCATATATTTGACCATATCCTAATGATGTAAATATGCAGCAGAGAGTCACTCAGAACTTAGTTTTGGGAATGGTCGTCTTAAGGGTCGTTAGTGAATTTCAGCTTCAATACTTACGGCAATATACACTAGAGGATTGTAGTATGATAAACAAACAACAAACAATAAACTGAATACATGTAAAAACGAATTATATAAATTAAATAAATATAAGGATTTAAAAAAAATTAACTGCGTTCAAATATTGAGGAAAATCAGATGCCGTTGATGTTAATAGATGCTCCGTTGTGTTAACGAGTGCGCACTTCCGGGTCGCTCGAACCGGAAATGACGTCTGGCCTCCAGACATCCTTCATTTCCGTAACAATCCTTTTGCGTTCACTCGTTGCGGGTGCTACTTACTCTTTCTTACCCCTCGGTAAGAAAGAGGGTGGTCTATTCTACTTAGCCGGATACCATACGGCGGGTTGACTTACCTTAGTCGCCTCTTACGACACCTCAGTAAGAAAAGAGGGTGGTCTATTCTACTTAGCCGGATACCACACGGCATTTAATTCATATATACATAATGAATGTGAATGTGTAAAGTGACAAAAAACATCGCGAGGAGGATTCTCTAGAGACATGCAGATGCATATCTAAGAATCCTAGAGATATGCTTAACTTACCAATCCGCAATGGAGCAGCGTGGTAGGTCCTAGCTCTAATCCTTCTCTCCAAAAACGAGGAGTACAGGCCTATGACCAGAAGTGGAATAGTAACGGACCGTTACTTTACTCTTTATTCAAAATTATCGTAGATAAATTTTCAATCTTATCCGTTTCTTATTTTATTCATCGTATCATAGGGTGCTTATAACTTTTGTAAAGCAGAGGCAAATAAGCTTCACAACCTTAGGCAATGAATTATATTCCTAATTATTTTAACCTTTTCCACGCTTTTATTTGGTAAGAAACATCGATACAACGATTACGATATAACTTACTCTCCTACCCTTATATGTAGAATAAGTAAAAATTGTAATAAAAAAAGTAACTGCCTGTGACTATCCCACTGCTGGGCATAGGTCTCCACGCTTCATTTTTTAGAGAGAAGGACCTACTAGCTAAGACCTACCAAGCTGCTCCAACGCAGATTGGTAAATTACACATATCCCTAGAATAAGTAACAGAATTCTCTAAAGATATGCAGATTTTTTTGTGATCGTTTAATTCACCAAAAAACGTATGATAAATCGCAATTTTCAATTAGCTATACAAGTTTAATAGAAAAAGTAATTGTTGCCTGCCCATGATCGTGTCTAGAGCGACGCACGGTCTTACCGCTGGGCAATCATAGCTTATGAAAACAAAAAAAAAGGTAATATCACAATTTAAAAATAACACCCCAGAAATTTTATTAAAAACCTTACTCTAGAACTGTTTCGTGGTATGTTGCCGAATTTAACTAAAAAAATTAAAATGCCGAAATTTTATGTATTTAATGTAATGTTTATAATTATAAATAAACTCTTCTTGGCTTTTCCGTTTTGACAGCTCATCTTACCCAATATAAATAAATTAATAAATTACAAGTAATGTGAACATTTACCAATAGGAAACATACGTGCTAAGTATACATTCCTAAAACACAATTTTCTGCAGCGCTTAAATCTTTTTGTGAGGCAGACAATAAAGCTGACTGTCGTGGAAAGTAGAAAAGGGATCGCGACAGACGCTATGACATGTTCTTTTACAAATGTACATCGAACAACTAGTTTGCTGAATAGCTGGTGCCAACGATAAGGGGTATTGTATTTTTGTCGTTGAACTAAATATTTCTGAAAGCTGTGGCGAACATATTTGTGAATTAAACGGTATATCAATTCAAATTCAAAACATTCTTCATTCAAATAAACTTATAAACAAGTGCTTTTGAATCATCAACTCTACTGCTGATTCCGAAAACTGTTCTTATCGAGCCAACAAGAAACTTATCGTTTGCTTTTTTCAAAATAACATAAACAAAATTTTTTATAACCCGGAATTTCAGTAAGCCAAAAATTACGAGACATACCGAAATCGTTTAAGCATAAATAAATGCATTATATAGTAAAAAGAAAAGGTAAAGTAACGGCTTGTTTATATTCCACTGCCGGGAATAAGCCTCCTCTCTCCGTTTTTTGGAGAGAAGGATTGGAATCCTTCTCCTCAAAAAAGGAGGCTTAGCTCCAGCTAAGACCTACCACGCTGCTCCAATGCGGATTGGTAGGTTACACATATCTCCAAAATTCTCTAGAGATATACAGGTTTCTTCACGATGTTTTCCTTCACCGAAAAGCGTGTGATAAATTGCAAATATCAATTAGACACAAGTTAGAAGTAAATAGAAAAACTCATTGGTGCCTGCCCGGGTTTGAACAAATGTTCGTCTTGTGCATGCATTATTAAAAAGGTACATTTAATCGGGTGTAAAGGTATACTAGTTTCTATCGGGGACTTTGTCTAAACACACTGAGAGCAACTGACTGTGTCAAGATAAAAGTTAGCCACTCGCGACATACATATGTATGGTATTCCGGCAATTGAGACGTGAAGAGAGAAACAACTTCCCCATTATGATATAAGTATTAAAATGTTATAAACTTTCCCCCGCCCATATCAAAATGCAGCTTATAATATTCTGTAAGTAGTGCCAAAGTTTGAACGTCTAAAGTTTTACAACACCGAACTAAGAGCAACTGCTGACACTTCCTGACGTTTACCTCGCCTCGAGGGTTCATAACATATTGTGTCACAACGACTTCAAAAGTGTTTTACTAAAGCACGTTATTGGAACATGGAATACTGTCAGAAATATTCTAAGAATCGTCATGTGTTCGAACAGTATTTTAATTTGTATACATGACTTTAGGGCAATCTTGTGATTGTTTAAATAAATAAAAGTCAAAGATTGCCTTATTTAATATGTTTTATTAATACATTAGCCCAAGCCATCACTTGACCTCTTTTATATCAATCAGCAACATATTTCCTGTTTGCTTAAGTTAGCAAATACGTTTCAGATTCTCAAATTAGCAAAAGTTTATAATTATCGTTATTTACAAATTCCAAAGCATATAATTTACAGCTAGTACTATTTTTGAATTTAAACTATCTTGAATAGTATTCATAGTTTATGTATAGAAACCGGCTATACTCACATACTATTTTATCGAGTTAGCCCGACTAATTTAAAACCCATTATAACATGCACTAATTCATGAGCTCTTAGCACGGCGCTATCGCAGAGGGAATTAGGCTAAGCTAATCGAGCTAACCCGATAAAATGCGACGTGAGTATAGTCGGTTTCTATATATAAACTATGAACACTATTTTTGCTAAAAATAGTAATAAAAATGTACGTAAATTCAAGTTCTTTCAGAATTTGCGCCATTTTCTCGTTATTTATACAGCCCACTATGAAAAAGTTATTACAGGCAACATAGAGGCCTCACACAAAGAGGCTTTTATCGCTGCTGCGGACGTGCGAAAGTACCGCTAGCCGGCGAAATCTGTACTACATGTAATGTCATATATTAGAATGTATGATACGTAAATTTGAACTACCTTTTTACTTTGAAAGTGTTTCACTTCAATGAGCGTTATGTAAGGAGAGTTCCTAATTTTATTAAAATACATAAGAAAAAACGTATTGTAAAAAGTGTTTCTGGAAGTTGAATTTTTAATTGAATTTGAAGAAAAAACGTAAAATTAACTTTTTATGTTAGTAATTTTTCATTTAGCCATGGACGATACTAAATAATCCAATTAGGGCACAGCTAGATATTTAAAGCCTCTATTCAGAAAATGATCGTCTTATTTAAATGAGAACTTTTATGAGCCTATCTTCCTAAAATATATTGAAGAAATTTAATATTATTTTCTGAAATATTCTCTCTAATCTTATAGAAGAATTTGAATATTGACATAAGTACCTTTCGAATAGTGTGGTTCGCTTTTTTTTGATTAAGCAGACTTCTCCCGACGTCATCTGAGCCAGAAAAGAAAAACAAAACCCATTAGTAATCAACTAACATGTTCATCATTTTCATGCCCTTATCCCATTCTATGGGGGGTCGGCACAACATGTTTTAACATGTTGTTACATGTTTTGACTGATAATTTACGACCACCCGCCTGTCTGATATCAAATTACCTTAGTCGCCTTTTACGACACCTCAGTAAAAAATGGGTGTGGTCTATTGTTCTCAGCCGAATACCACACGGCAGAGTGAACTAACGTGTTCAATTAAAAATATTATCAATGGTAATTATAACAAGTCAAGTTAAAAATCTTTTAACAAAATTTCATGTCCCTACTGTTAACCGTTTAGGAGTTCCCTTCTTGAGCCAATCCTGGCAGCAGCATCGGGTCATGCTAGTCATAAACATGCCTTGTCATCAAGACTTGACTAGTATGTAAAATTTCAGCTCAATCGGTCACCAGAAAGTTGCTCAAATTTAACTTGCAAGTTTCCACCTTCACATACTACATAGCAAGTTGATAAAATCTATCGTGCTGCCATTTTTAAAGCTTATTAAAGCTAGTCGTAAAATACGCAGCCAAATCATGTGACAACATGTTTGTAATATGTTGTGCCGACCCCACTTAGATTGGGATAAGGGCAGGAGGATAATGATGTTGAAATTTACGTCAAAGTCACACTGTATGTATGATACAAGAAAAAGATAACTGTAATGGCCTTGTCAATTTTTATAAATTTCGACATATATGTAACAAGAGAAGACAAAAAGGATTACACACCAGGGTATTGAATAATAAACCTGAGAAATAACGCAAGGGAGAAAACATCGGAAAAGGATATGCTTTATTGAGGGTAAGTTAAAAAAAATCGCGTATTAAATAATTCAATCAGGTCTTGTAGTTGTACCGATAAATATGTTAATATAGTAACTACTTTTAGCGAACTCGCAAGTGGGGATTTTAGTAACGGGACAAAAATATTCCACGGCTTAAACCAAGTTAGAAATTTCATTGAATACAGTTAAACCCTTTTTGTGCGATTGGGTAACTAATGTAGACCTTCACAATTATAAATTATTTTCGAATTTAGACAAATGTAGAATTCATAGTTAATGTACAAAAACCGGCTATATTCACGTCTTATTCTATCGGGTGAGCCCGACTAGTTTCAAGCCCATATGGGGCCCTTATTTATGAGCTCCTAATGCGGTGTTATCCCTGCTGGAGAGTTCCTGCCTATACCGAATAAAGGTTTCTAAAAGATTACTAAAAATATTCGGATTGAGATTATCTTGAGTGTTATTCATATTTGTATTTGTCGTAGACAGGAAAATCTACAATGACCCCAGTTATAGCAGTGACGTTAGAATAATAGCTTAGACTTCATCTAATTACATACACTTCAACTGTATTAATTTCTGATAGAAATCCTTCCTTTTTCTAATGCTCATAGGAAATAGGATCAACACTAAGTGACCCGCGCATCCAAATCCCCGGAGCCTGGTCACGCATCAGCTCAGTTTATCTGCGGCCATGAAGAGACTAAACACCATCAAACGCCATCCTGTATGCACTAAAAGCGTGGCCGCTGCGACTATTGCGTGCTTATTCTATGTCCTACTTAATGATGAATAAATAAATATGTGGGACACTTACACACATGGTCGTCCGTCCCCAAAGTAACTTAATACTTGAGTAATGGGTGACACGCAACTGGTAATATACTACATATATAATTTTAAATACATACTTAAATACAAATACACAGCCAGGCTCGAAGAACCAACAAATTGTTTATAGAAAATGTTGGCCCTCGTCGGGAATCGAACCCGTGACCCGCGGAGCTGAAGGCAGGGTACTACCCACTGCGCCAACGGGCCAGTCAAGATGAATCGTGTTGATCGTGACCGCCGCCTAGTGTGCGCACCAGCATTTGTCACGGAAGTATTAGTCGGCCTTGGTGGCTAGGTGCGCAGGGGTATGCTCGTCATATCAAGTCCAAGAACGGGACTTTTTAATCACCATCTATATAATTTCTACGCTTTTCTTCCAACTTTCATCAAAATTCATAATTAATAGAGCATGCCGTCCATCACCTCATTCTTTGTAATTTGTAATATTCTTCACAAAAGAATCACAAATGTTACGGATTTATTAATTTCACTTTTTTTGTATAAAAGTAATATGAAAAAATTGTAGAATCTTTTATTCTTAACAAAGAAAATCCTGTCCAAAAGATGTCTTTGCTTAAAATATTAAAGTACCTTTGCGCCTTAAAAATTTCGTCCAGATTTCGTATTCCCGAAACACAAAGGGAATTTATTTCACCCGAGTCTACTCCTTTAATGGCCGCGTTACCTTTCATTTTAGGATTTCGCGATAAAGCTTAAGCTATAATCTTATTTCCTTCCTTGTTATTAATGAAATATATGAGAAAGTACTTTTGAGCGGGTCTATTAAGGAAACTTTTAATGAAATTGAATTTAATTTTATCTTGCGTCCTAATGAATCATTTACTATCATGCTAAAATGACATTACACATCTTTTAGGTTTTTTTTTATGTCAGGAAAACCCATTATGGGTCGTCACCGCCCGACGGGGACGAGCGGCGGGTATGTCGGACTCTCACCGACTAAAAACCTGACAGTGCTCCACCACACTGTGGCGGGGACAGGGTGCCGTTGGACACATTACCCCCATCCCCGCCAGCAGCAACTCTGGGCCCCAGAGTGCGCCACCTCTGGGTCGGGGCCTCTCTAAAAGTGGCCCCTCCAACATCTTTTAGGTAGATTTACCATTAATAAACATTAAGTCTGGTAACCACCACGTGGTTAAGGTCACTACGTCTCACATGTGAACATCATCACATGTGTACATACATCTCTATGTGAACTCTTACTATCAATGAAGGTTAATTCTAATAACCTTCACGAGGTTAACAGCTAAGTTAGGCGCTATGTTGACTTCATTGGATTAAAGAATTGAAAAGCTGTTAAAATGCTTATATTGCACGTAGTAGACTTGGCATTGACTCTTCGTTTTGTAAACAAAGTGCAGAGCGGGAGTTGAAGTTACTTATTAATATTATAGTTATCAAACCCAGACCTGATTCTTACTACTAATGATACTTTATTTGCCTATCATCAGATAACTACGTTTGATGCCAGTCATCATTACAGCGGACTAATACTTTGATAGAAGAAACGTCAATTACTTACCTTGACGGGATTTGTAGTAAATTCTGGGCACTCAGAACACCTCAAGATTAGGGCTCCAAAACAAAAGTTTTTTGGTAATTGTTTTTGCATATGCGTATGTTTGGTTTCGCATAGGAAGGAATAGGAAGGATAATAACGAGTGTTTGCCATTAACCGATCAAATTTGTTCCTTTAATATTTACGATCGGACACTTTGACCAAACACTAAATTTGAATTGAGGTTTCATTCAAAGTAAAAGGGTTCTCTCTTGTAAAATTTGATGTTGGTTTGATGTTTTGGGTGGTAATAATAATGGACCAATTTCAATCATGACTGTGATTCCTTAACTTGTAAACATGAATCATTAAACAATATTTTAAGTCAAAAAACTATATTTTTGTGTTGTCCAGCGCACCAACAATATCCATAATAAAAATTAAACCCATCCATTGCTCCACAAAGAGAACAAAGAAACTTTTACTTGTATATTAGTATGAATTACTAAGCGTCATATATTAACCAATTAAAGCGGTAATATACCTGCCATATTTGTAAGAAAGAAAGGATGCTATGGACATGTAATGAGAAGGGATGAAAACCACATGACCAAACGAGTGTTGAGTATGAATGTGGATGGATATGTGAGCAGAGGGAGGCCTACAAAGAGATGGTTGGATTGTGTGAAGTATGACATGCATATAAAAGGAGCAACGCCAGAGATCACGAATGATAAGAAAGAATGCAAGAGAAAAACATGTTGTGCCGACCCCACTTAGAGTGGGATAATGGTAGGAGAAAGAAGAAAGATTTGTAAATAAAGTCAATTACATTACATAACTTTTAGTTATCGATGTCAGAAAGGCAGCTGAACAGTAAAAGGAAACAAACACTGTATCATTATTCAAATAAAGTACCTATATGGAACATTTAGGGTGTCGGGGAAACGCTTACACTCAAGTTTTATAGCTTTTTATTGTTTATGCGCTCGGACCTATTTCGAATGAGTTATTGGATAACATACTGCTGCCCGATTCTCATACATGTCCCTAAACGTAATTGACTATTTATACCTTATTTTCTCTCTCTCCTGTCCTTATTCCACTCTAAGTGGGGTCGGCACGACATGTTTTTGTCTGCCATTCTCTCCTATCATTCCTCAATTCTCTTTATTACATTTCCATACCATCTTAATATTGCACTTCTCGTCTTTTCTATAATGGGCGCAACTTTCAGACTTCCCCTTATATATTCATTTCGTATTTTATCCAGTCTTGTCACGCCACACATCCACCTTAACATTCTCATCTCATTTGCATGCACTCTTCTTTCATCCGTCTTTTTCAATGCCCAACATTCTGATCCATACATTACAACAGGTGTAATGAGCGTTTTATATTTATCCCCTTAAGTCTAAGGGGCATTCAGGGTCGCATATTGTTCCTGAGACCTGGTGCCACTTCATCCATCCTGAATACATTCTATTGTTCACATCGCGATCTATTTCACTAATAATTAGTTGACTATTTATACCCTAGAATGTAAACGAAAGTCGACATAAAACTGCACTGTAATAAGTACACACTATTGGGTATATCTGTACTGTTTTACTAATACATACATGGGCACCTCTGTACCTATCTAGTGGTTTATTTTAGGAATAAACCGAACCCAAGATTTTATCGTAGGACTGGACAGATGCCAGGGATGTTAGTATTTTTTTAAATTTATACTTAATTTATGTCTAGAAATGAGAGCATACTGCCTACAAACTTCTTAGCAATTTGGCAGAGAAAAATCTGTAGGCAACAAATTTGTTTAATTATAAGTAAGATAAAATAAATTAAAAAAAACATTCTTGTAAGACCTAACTTTTCTGACAAACCAGTTGTTAGTTTTTCACAGGTTTCGAAACATTTCAGGTTTTTTTACTTTTGAAAAATATTGAGAAAAAGACTCATGAAAATTTATTCAGCTGTTTAAAAGTATAAATATAAAAAATATAGTTTACACAGTCTTATAAACTAACTAATTACAAGAGTAAAACTTAATTGGGTCCTGATTTAGGCGATTCTTTGAATATTATATAAATCCATAGAATAGTTAAATCCATAGTTAAACGCTATTCAATATCTATTAATATATTAACCAAGAATAATACCATAAGCTTATTAAATACGGTGGAGCTATCTCATTTAAATATAGCTATTTTCATCGGTACACCAAAATTAAACTCAAAATACCGTGTGGTATCCAGCTGAGTAGAATAGACCACCCTCATTTCTTACCGAGGTGTTGTAAAATACGACTAAAGTAAATAGATGTCAGGCAGGCGGCAGGTCGTAAAATACGTAGCCGAATCATGTTTGTAACATGTTGTGCCGAACCCACTTAGAGTGAGCTAAGGGCAGGAGGATAATGATGATGGATGATGAAAGTATCTAAGAAAAACAATCATTCCATCTCAAACCAGGAATCGCACATATATTTTCTTAAGGACCATCTAAGTGTCTAAACAAAATGTTATGTTTAACTTCTATTATACTATTGAAGTTATATTTAACTTACTTACTATTGAAGTTATATTTAACTTCAATAGGCCAGAAGTCACACGTATCACTTAATGGGACAAATTATACCATATACTCGACATTAAGTTAACAACATAACCAGCTACGCCAGTTATATCCATAATATTCAACATGTTATGGGAAAATTAAGTCAGTAATTATTTAACACAGCAGAAAGTACATTTGAGAGGGAACATAAACTTATTTGTAACTCCAGACCCTTAAATTTGTTTGTAAAATATTCATCTAAAAGGTACACTCCAATTTTTAAACATATAACTAATTATATGATCGAAGGAAGGATACTACTAAAAGAAGTTTAATAAAAGTTTTTTAAACTAGCTCTTTTACTTAAGTCACATTAGTCAGACGACATAGATAACAGGATCGACCCTCCTGCCCTTATCCCACTCTGAGTGGGGTTGGCTTAACATGTTAAAAACATGTTGGCACATGATTTGGCTACGTATTTTACGACCGGCCGCCTGCCTGACGATAGATAATAGAATCAAATAATTACATATACATGAGGTTAAAATAACTACATTACTAAAAACTAATTCACAACATATTTATTATAAGCTGATCGAAACACTCAATATACTTAGTTTGAACTTAGTTTTTTTAATTAAAATCGATCAATTTACTACATAGGTTAATCTTGCGACAAGCTTTTATTTCATAAAAATTGTTTAATGACGTTATAAGTTGATATTAAAAAATTTTAACAAATAGATTACTTATTTTAAGCTTTTTTAAAAACTTTATTTTGAATTATATTATTTTTTATTCTGTAAGTGTGTGTTTGATACTCAATAAGACAAAAAGCAAACAGATTTGCATAAAATTTATGACAAAGTAATTTATAAAATGGTCTCTTGTTTATAGAACTAGGCTTTGCTATTGAGTTCGGAGATGCATAATATAAAAAATAATGCATTATATAAACCTATAGTCCACGATTAGATCTAACATGGTAACTTTTATCTCAGTAGTGAATGAAATGAATTCTCCTGCCTTTATCCCACACTAAGTGGGGTCGGCATAACATATTTTCTCCTCCATCCTCTCATTTCATTTAACTCTGTCACTATTTCTGTTATATGCCTGTCATGAAGAAGTATGAATAAATTAAAATTACAAAACCATGATATAAAGAGCGCACGTTAAAACTAAAGAGAAACAATTCAATGGGCACTCATTTACGATTATCAATTCGCATTCGATAATATTACACAATTAAAAGCAGCTCGCAATTTTGTGAATTCCAATATTATGAAAACAGTTTGCTATAAAATATTGCTGTGCATTATTAATCTAAAACAAAGCCAATTTGCGACAGACCAATCAATTTATAAATTTGATGAGCCTTTGACCTATGTTTTTGTTTACACTGACTTCGGTTTGCTGGACTCGCTGCGTATCTATGTGTAAGTATGTATATTCCTAAACATTCCGAAGCGGCTGGACCGATTTTATTAAAATTTCCAGCGAATTTGAAGCGAACTGGCTATGCTTATGTTATGTTAAAAGTAAGGTGGATGGACTAGTGAAATAAAATATATTTTTTACTATTTTTCCAGTGACTTCTGGAATTAAGCCCAAAAACTAAAAGCAGATCATGTTGCTGTCCTCCTAAAAGATGGGTAGACGAGATAAGGCGACACGAAGGTCAAGACTGGATGCTGAGAGCACAAGACCCTCTAACATGGAGTTGAAGGTCTAACCCGAAATGGCTTAGGATGACGATGATTATTTTTTAGAGACCATAAATTTTCATGAAATGATTGGAATGTTATTCACGTCGCTAGTCGCAGCCAGAAGACAGCTACCAAAAGCTAGCAGAAACAAAAAAGTAGTAATGTAAAGCAATACAAGTAATACAAAGTAAATTTTAAGTTGAGTAATAACTTTAATTAATTAATTAAATAATACTATGAATTCAAAATTTACATAGTCAGAAGAAGAAAGAATACAGTTGCATAAAAATAATGAAAAATTCTCATAATGTAAATATCCATCATATACGTAATCATTACGGAAATAAGAACGATAATTAATTAATGGATTGGGTAAAAATAAAAAATTCTAAAAAGGTAGCAGTCGTCGTTAATAAAAATAGAAACAAGGAGTTAAATATAACTATGGCCAGTAGTAGTATTTAAACGATGTCAGTGACAAAGTTGCTCACTGTACGTACATACGTAACTTGAATACGAACGCCAAAGAATTCAGTACACAGCGCAGTACATGCGACGAAAAATATAGTGTTAACTGTATTTATTTCGCTTCGATACAAGTGTAATGCAACTGCAAAGACAATAACTTTAAATTTTTAATTAACTTTATACAATAACTTTATTACATAAATAATAATGCAAAGAGAAAGGAACATAAAGGTATAAATAAAAATGCAAAGAGAAAGGAACATAAAGACATAAATAATAGATACAGTTAAATGTGCAAAGGGCAGTCTTATCACATTATTGTGATCTTTTCCAGACAACCCTTTGAAAGAGAGGATCTTTTGTATAATTATCCACGGGTTAATAAATGCACGCAGATAAGTATTCAAAAGAAAAGAACAAATAAATAGGGAGAAAATAAACTAAAAAGAGAAAAAATGAAAATAAATGAAGGATAACAATGGCAGTAATAATCATTCTTATTGCAACAAATAAAAATTTTTATCACACAAACCTTTCATATGTTTAATGAAGGAGATTCCCGAACTTCAGATGCAAGAGCATTCCACAGTTCTTTCTACTGCTTTAACTGTAAATGAGTCATGGTAGCAATTTGAGTTACATTTAGGAATTCTCAACTTACTACCGTCTAGCGAGCGAAGGGAGACGAAGAGAGTCGAAGAAGTCGGGGGTGTCGAATAAGGAAAAGCTGAACGTGATGAAGCTGGTCAACGAAAATGGTGGCGTCTTTACTGGGGCGTTCCAGTGAGCTAACCGACGTGGTGGTGCTGATGAAGTAAGAGTTTTTGAAACATGGAACTAATTAAAAAGTAATAATGAAATTATTTTGCTATAATCCGCGATTAAATTTAGAGTGGACTATCCCTTCTCATACCTGATACATAAGGGATTCAAACTCAAACCCAAACTCAAAATATTCTTTATTTAAGTAAACTTGTAAACAGGTGAATGGAATTTTTGAATGGACAACATCTATTGCTGGTTCGGAAGAGAGGAGTTAGTAAACAAGGAGAAGAAACCAGATTGGAAGGGACTGAGGATATTGTGTTGAGATATATAATAGGAAAGTTGTAAGTGAACTAAGCATTCAAGGATAAAAAGAGATTTATTTATAGCTCTGTCTTTTTTTTACCCAAACATTTTCTATGAAAAAGCTCTAACTTTTATCATTTATGTTTCGTACACCGTAAACTTAGTGCGCATAAATTACCATACGAGCGTACTTAGCCGTAAAAATATGCGAATTACGTATAATATGCAGCTTGGGCACATATGCTAGAGCTATTAGCAAAAGTGGAAGTTGTAATAAGGGCTTTTGAGTGCTCGTGCAAGTTCATTCACGCACGATGTGAAGATACGCTCTTGTTAATATGTATGAAACTTTGAGTATCCACTCACGACATTTCCAGTACCATCGTTCTATATTAAATTATTCTTAAATAACGAGCACTCCACGTTGATGTACTTATCAGAACAAATTCACGAATATATTTGGAGGGAAACAATTTTTTTTTACGTACAAAGGTCGTTTCGTGAAAGAATTTTGCTTTAACATGCTATTGGTAAGTCAAAGTAAGAAAATATTTATAAAATGACGGCCGGTAAATATCTCACTACTCTGTCAAAAAAGGGACTAAGACACCACGATAATATAATGCCGATAGGCGGGTTTTAAAAGATATTTTAAAGTATGATGAATTTATAATGGTATACAAATGTGGTATAATTATTATGTAGTAAATAAAATTATCTAAAATGAAGGTTAATAATTCGTAAACCCACCCCCCTTCTTATCGGTCAAAAGGTTAATATCATAAATGCAAACTTCTGTGTGTTATGCTTTCACGTCTAATATTAATTTTTTGGCCAATATTGCAGGATTAATATTGATAAAATGTAAATTAAAGTTTATACGTGAAGGTATTATGTACCTTAAAAAGTCCCGTTTTTAATTCAGTGACAGGAAAAACACACAACATTATTGAAACAATTAGCGCTGATGAAGTCAACTGTATCATCATCCCCCTGCCCTTATCCCATTCTGTGAGGTCGGCACAACATGTTACAAACGTGTTGTCACATATTTAGCGACTGGCCTGCCTGACGTAAACTTACCTTAGTCGTATTTTGTGACCCCTCGGTAAAAAATAGGGCGGTCTATTCTACTCAACCAGGTGGGTCAACTTACCTTAGTCGCCTTTTACGACACCTCGATAAGGGATGAGGGTGATCTATTCTACTTATCCGGATACCACACGACATTCAACTGTACCATAAGTTGTAATAAAAATCAAGTACCAAAGTTTTTTTTTTCGAACTGACTGTATGCTGTTAGCCCTAATGGCTTTTACGGCGTCACCGAGCGGGACGGGCGAGCGCAGAAGCATCACCGAGGTTGCGAAATGCAGAGAGTAGAGTGCAGAAGCTCGTCCTAAGCGTGCCTCCTGTAGGGCCGGACCAGGCACCAAAATTAAACCAAGGTTAATGTAGGTGGTAGATTTTCCACCCTTACTTCACCTGCTTTTTAGATAGAGGTTTAGATATGCCTCTTCTGTTTAAACGTGATCTGTTTAACAAACTAAAGTGGTTCAAAATTAAATATTATTATATAAAAACTAGACGTGCACCTCAATGACGATATTTTTTCATAGCCCTCTTGTATAGAGAGGTAATTTAAAAAAAAGCCTCATAAAACCATACCAGTATAAGCGTTATTAATTAGTATCGATGGAATCCGGCCGGAGTGAGGGCTTTCGATGTAGATACGGCACGGTGAACTTCAAAAGGCCTACCGCATGCTCTGCACGAAAACTAAAAAATATTTGTGGCTCGCATGTTTTATAATCAACAGAACGTCAATAATTTATACCGTAATCACTTCATTTAATGTGTTAATGCTGATCGGATGAACAGGGCCATTCGCGTTAAACCGGTCGAATCCTGTAATGAAAGTTAATTGCGATGTTTATTTTTCAATCATGTAAATTGCCTGGAAAGCTGTGATAGCCCAGCAGTGAGGCCGTGCGACTCTTTCAAGGGGGTCACGAGTTTAAACCCGGAAAAGCACCAATGAGTTTTTCTATTAAAACTTATGTGTCTAATTGACAATTTCAATTTATCACACGCTTTTAGGTGAAGGAAAACATCGGGAGGAAACCTGCATATCTCTAGAGATTTCTGGAGATATGTGTAACCTACCAATCCGCATTGAAGCAGCGTGGTAGGTCTTAGCTCCAACCCTTCTCTCCAGAAACGGAGATAGGAGGCCTATTCCTAGCAGTGGGATTGTAACAGGCCGCTACTTTTTAAATTGCCTGAAATGATTTAATTAAATTTATTGCGTACTACTGACTAGAGGAAAACCGAAAAAGACATGGCTATATAATATAATACAATAAGCGACTATCGCACCGATCGCATCGATTAGCGACCTCAATCGCGGATTATAGTAAATTAATTTCATTATTACTTTGGTAGTTTAAATTTCCCAAAAGTAATGCCTAATTCTATGAATTATATGATTCCACACACGGTCATCTACCCAAAGTAAATTAATACTTAATAAACGTTGTAACATGGGTGATAGCAACTGGTAACATACATATGTAACATACATTTTAAATATATACTTAAGTAAAATCACCCAGAGTCAAATAACGAACTAATTGCATTTTCAAAAAGTGTTTCGTTCCGCGGCAGGAATCGAACCCGCGATCATCGTAGCTGAAATCAGTGTCCCTACCACCTGCCGAATAGGCCAGTCAAAACGGATTATCGTAGAATGAGATACATATAAACGGAGTAGCACCAGAGTTCACAAATGACAGGAAAGAATGAAAGCGAAAAACATGTGCCGATCCCACTTAGTGTAGCATTAAGGTACAAGACTGATAAGATTGATTATACCAAACTACATACTTGCAACGCTGTGTATTTTTACGCTTTAACTTATAACATCATAGAAATAACATGTCGAACTTCCATAACGAGTTTTCAGGGTCCCTCAATGGAGGAAAACGCGCTCCATAACAAGGCCACCTTTTTGCCGCGTTTTACGACTCTTTTGGGACACATGACAATGTTATTAAAAACTTTTACCTGCCTGCGAAATTAAACAGTCATCTGATTATGTTGCACAATAAAGATTTTACGATATGAAAATCCTTCGCTTTAGAATTCCTATAAAAGTATTTATAGAAATTGTGAAGTTAAATTAAACTTTATGACTAGATCATTTTTCGCATATGCAATCAATTTTTTTTTTTACTAGCGTATACTTAAAGTAAGTAATAACGACCTGTTTCTATCCTACCGCTAGGCATAAACCTCCCCTGTCCGTTTTTGGAGAAAAGGATTGGAGCGAAGAAAAACTCATTGACGTCTGCCCTTGAAAGATCACTGGGCTATTACCGCCTCACAACTTATAATATAAGTAGAAATATAAGATAGAAACCAAAATATAAGTTATGCTAAGTGCACAAGCATAAACTTGGCGTTACTTTTGTTTTCGTTGTGAATAAATAATATATAATATAGTGCTTTATTTACTTTAACGTCATGCTATTACTATTCCTCTCTAGGCAATGGCATCCGCCTTGGAGAAAAAGTTAGGGGCTTATATCCACCACTCACCATATCGTATTCAATTATGTAGTCGTATCCAATATTCAGGTTACCTCACAAATTATCGTCTTAGCCATTATATAAAACTGTTGACTGTTATATAAAAACTAAACATATAAAATCATAGATTCCCATAGGTACTCCAAGAGTACGTGTTATAAAAAGGGTCACGTTTCACCGTTCGATCATCATTCGCTGTGTACATATAAAATAGAGCAAATACGTATTTTTCAAATCAAATCAAAACAAGTCAAGTTAAAAATCTTTCAAGAAAATTTCATGTCCCTACTGTTAACCGTTGAGGAGTTCCCTCGTCTGAAGCTAATTCTGGAAACAGCCTCGGATCATGCATCATCATAAATCAAAATCAAAATCTAAATAATATGTATTCAAGTAGGCTTTTTACAAGCACTTTTGAATCGTCAAGGATCAATAATTAGATTTAATAAGCTACACTGGTTCGGAATGTTGCTTTTACCGAGAAGAACCAGCAAGAAACTCGGCGGTCAATCTTTTTAATATTTAAATTTACATTATTTATTTGCAGTCTTGTTTGGAGCTGAAAGGATTTTCAAATCCAAGCATTTTTATCATTCAAATAATCTTCAATTGTGTAATATGCCTTACGTATAAGCATAGTTTTTACATTTAATTTCAACTTTTCTGTAGATAATTCTAATACAGATTGTGGAAGTTTATTGTAAAAGCGAGTATCGAGACCAACGAATGAGTTGCTAACCCTGCAGCATTGTCTAAGCATGCATTGTCATCGGGACTGAAGCAGTATGTAAAATTTCAGCTCAAGCGTGTAATGTGGATAAGAGTTAACAAAACTACTGATGTTTAGTGCATATCTAATTATAGAGTATGTTGCGTAATTATTTGACACCGGAAAGTGGGTCAAATTAAACTTGCAAGATTCCATCTCCACATTTAAACACGGCAAGTTAAATAAAGGCTTTTAATAAGATTTAATGCTACTAAGAAAGCAAGACTGAGGTTCTTTCCATGTGATGATATCTGATGAACTGTTTCCATTTTTTCTGCACAGATATGCATAATAAAAATGGCACATGGCATATTTATGTCACTGTGTGCAGGTCATGCTAAATTCATATGTAGGTCGCATGTACATAGGACAAGTCGTTTTTTACATGAAATCTTCTTATAAAGATATTTAATAAGCAAATATCCTTTTTCTTGAAAAGCGTAAGAGGCAACGAAGTGTAAAATTGGACATTTGAGAAATGTACCGTCTTCCTTTCAACGATAAAAATGTGTGCCGTCGCGGAGTGCGGTAAGTCCACAACAAAGACATATTTTATGAGGGCCCTTACATAGTCCTAAGTGCCACGGGCTCTTTACTTAAGCGGTTTCATCTACAAAGAATATTATATTTCTTACCTACGCTTTTTTCTCTAATTATTTTTCTATCAAATCATTCTTTATTGAAGTAAATTTGTAAAATGCTTTAGAATCGTTAACTTTATTGCTGGATATTTATTGGTTTGGACAACTGTTCCCAGCATGAAACTCGGGGGTTGCATTTAGTTAATTTCATCAAAAGTTATTAACATTAAATAGGACCCTGATGAATATCATCATTTTAGTTCTAAGATATAATATTTTTTTGTTATATAACTTATACTAAATTCTTTAATAACATTTATTTGATTTTTTTCCTAGATGCCTATAATAGTAATTTCCTGTCATAAGCAGAATAAACTATAGAAACGATAATTGTTGGAATATTATCAGAAAGAGGGAAGAGCTGAAAAATAGAACGAAAGAATTTAACCGCATATCAACAGTTATAGTAATGCTTTCTGTACGAGACTTCTCAATTATTCAGTATGATGGGCTAATATTAACATCGAAAAGGTAATCTGCAGGATTTTTCTACTTATGGGACCCACAGATTTAGTAAAATACCGTAAACAAGTCAAGCCTGATACTTATGGATAACAAACATATGAATAAGTATCAGGAATAGGTCCAACCTAGACGGGCAAAGACTTATATATTTTTATCTAATGATACTAGACGGGCAAAGACAACAATTTAATGATAAGAGTATAGCAAAATATATTTCCTGGTATTATGTCTTTAAAATTTTACTTCCGTCCAGTAACGCTCTAAAAGCCGTTAGGGCTGACAGCATAAAGTTTTAATTAAAACTAACTTGTATTCACTAATAAGCAATGCATGGCTTTCTTACTAACTTTCCATCACCAATCATTATGTAGGTTATTAGTCCAATTATTTAAAATTACCAAGCACCATTCTACCGGACTTACATATGTTGCTCTATACACTGTCCATTATATTAACCATCTTTTGACAGATTGACGATTTACATATTTAGTGATGTCCTAAAGATTCTCGTATGCGATACCATTCCGATTATAGTACCTACTATCATTAATCGAATTACGTACCTAAGTAATTCGATTAATGATAACCTACGTAAACTAATAACAGATATAGAAATCAACATTTTGATTTAATATTGTCTTAGTTTTTTGAAAATAAATGTTAATCCGTGTGTATTTATTATAATCATAAAAAATATATTATACATCAACTGGCAACATCAACAGACCTTCCGCTCGGCCGCCATTTTGACGTGATCTGTCACTCTCAACGAAACGCCCGTGATAGTCACACGCATTTACGTTCGCTGAGTGTTCTCTCGCATCTGTTACACCTTGAGTTAAGTAGCTTTATTCCTGGGAAAAACTTTTGTGAAACTTATATTAATTGATCGTGAAAATGCCGAAAGGACGTGTGTTGAAAGCACAATCGAGACAGTTAGTGTTAAAACTTCATGAGTATTTTGAGCAAGAAAATCAAAATGGCGGACCTCTTATACCTATCACGCAAGTCCGAAACCGTGTTGCAGCCGCGTTGGGGATCAGTCTATCAACTGTGACTAAAATCACTACTGATGCCTACGGCAGGAGCGGCTTGGAGCAAAACACCAAAAAGAAAGCGCCGGGCTCATAAGGTGACAGCTGTTGATGACTTTGACGCTGACGCTATTCGTCGTCATGTATATGATTACTACTTGAGAAAAGAAATTCCAACTTTGAGAAAACTTATTGTTTCTTTGAAAAGAAGTGGTCTATTTCATGGTGAAAAATCTTCTTTGGTCAAAGTTTTGAACACAATTGGCTTTTCATATAAAAAGTTAAATAAAAGAAAATGATTAATGGAACGCACAGATATAGCTATAGCACGTTGTGATTTTTTAAGAGAGGCAAAGAAAATACAAGATTGGGCAAATATTGTTTTCACGGATGAAACATGGCTCAACGCTAACCACACACTATCTCGTTTCTGGACTGATGATACTGCTGATTCCACTTCCTCAGTTCCAATGGGAAAAGGTGAGCGCCTAATCATTTGCCATGCAGGTACAGCAAAAGGATTTGTACAAGACGCACTGTTGGCATTTAAATCGAAGAAATCAAATGACTACCACGAAGAGATGAATGCAAATGTGTATGAAGAGTGGTTCAAAAAAATGCTCATTTCATTGGAAGAACCATCAATAATTTTTATTGATAATGCGCCCTACCACTCCCGTCAAATTGACAAAATGCCAACACAGGCTAATAAAAAGCATGAAATAATTAATTGGCTTCGGGACAATGGAGAAAATGTGGACGACTCAATGTTAAAAGTTGAATTAATAAAAATATTAAAAACCAAAAAGAGAGCAAAACGCTATGTAATCAATGAAATGGCAGCAGAATATGGCCATACTGTTCTTCGGATTCCTCCATACCACTGCCAGTACAACGCAATAGAACTTATATGGGCACAAGTAAAAGGGCATGCTGCGAGATGCAATACAAGCCCCCCATTCACAGCGAATAAAATGTTGCAATTGCTAAAAAATGCTTGCACCCACGTAACGGCCGAGAACTGGGCAAGTGTGGTGGAAAGAACTAAAAGAGTAATATTCTCTGATTGGGAACGTGATATTGCGTTTGATAATATATTATCTACACAAGAGCTAATAATAACTGCTACTGAAGACTCCTCATCGGAGGAGTCTAGTGTTGATTATCATTCCGACGACTCGTGCTAATAAAATAAATTAAAATATCCTGATTGTTTTATTTGTATTCATGTATTAACTAAGAAGAAAGTAAAACTTTATATAATGTTATTAAATGTCTTTTAATACTCGTAACATCGATTTCTACCGATTATTTTTAATCTGTGGCATAATCGTAGTAACCATTATGTGTGACATCACTAAGTGGGCGGTACCCATCCATAAAGTACAAATATTATTTGTATGATATTTGTACGTAAGCAATACAAAACTTAATGAGCGTGAGCTGTCAAAAGACTGATAATATGATGGACGCAGTATAGGTTGTTATGCTTCTCTATTTCATTTTGAATTTTCAAAGATGCTGTTTAGAATAGATGCGCGCGGGGAGGGGGCGATTGGATGGGTTCCTTCATGCGTTCGGCCTGAGCAGTTAGTGACGTTTTGAGTGAAAGTGCAAAAGCGCGTGTTAGGTGAAATCTAATTAATTATTCAACACGTGATAAGTGAGGTTATACTTGTGCGTGCTTTATTGAACCGTTAACTATTAAGCGATATAAACTATCGGTGTATATAGTATATAGCGCGGTGTCGGGCGATAGATCGGTTACTGACCGGCTGTGGTTTGAAGTATTGCGAGTAGCTTGTGTACACCAGCGGGAGACCAGGGTTCGATTTCCGCCTTCTGGGAGACCCTGTCATTCCGGCATCATACACACACACACACACACATACAATAATACATCGAGGACGCCTCAGCTCCCGATCAAGGTCAAACAATATGGCGGCACGGATGACGTCATATTCTTCAAGGTAAGCTAACGACGGGGTTTTGGGCCCGCCCCGCAATTGGAGGTTAGCAGGCCGTACGCTTGTGGGGCACGTAACAGATGCTTTAGTTTTGGTTCAGCCTGCTCGATAGCATTACAAAAGCCTTAACTACCATTTGCTAAACACCTTTATTTCAAATATTTATTACAGAGTTTAAAAAAACAGAAATTTATTTTGTACTGTCCTTATTGTGTTCATAGATTTGTTATTGAATTAACAAATTCATCGTAACAATATCCTTAGCAAAGCCCAAATTTTCTTCTCAGTAAATAGATTACAAGAAAATCTTGTCACGCATTGAGACTCCAAAATGAACACTTCAACGTAATTGGTATTATTATGTAAATTACACGACAACTCCGCTGCGGAATTTTAAGTACTTAAATTGTACCGCGTAATTTGACTGCGAAGCGGAGATTTTGGCTTGAGATTAAGAAAAAAATGGTTTACATCAAAGTGGGATCTTGGAATACAAAACGCTTTATTGAAGTGAAACTGAATTAAAGCTATAATGTAAATCATTTATAGGCACGAAAGTGCCGCCGTGTGGTATCCGGCAGTAGAATAGACCACCCTCATTTCTTACCGAGGTGTCGTAAAAGGCGACTAAGGTAAGTTGACGTCAGGCAGGCTGCCGATCGTAAAATATGTAGCCAAATCATGTGACAACATGTTTGTAGCATGTTGTGCCAACCCTACTTAGAGTGGGATATGGGCAGGAGGATTATGATGGGGTACGAAAGTCCATTTAGACAAATCCCGCGACTTTATCTGTGTGACCAATAATATAACTATCCAGCTTCTCAATAATTTCCGTACTTTTGTACGGAAATTATTGTACGAAAATTATTATAAAGTTACAACAGTTATCCGTTTCGACGTGCAAAAAGGACAAACGAACACATTTTTATATTCATAGTATTAGTACGAATATGTTTTTTGCAGGATACCATAATAAAGTTAAAACTGTTTTGTTATAAACTAAATATTCCACGAATATTCTATTACGGTATATTCTTTACTTCTATTAAAATAGAAACTCAGAATAGGTACACACTTTATTTATTTCTATCTCTATTTATGATTATAACAACTGTGATCTCGAGCGTTGAGATCGAGCGACTCTTTCGAACGGGTCGGGGGTTCAAATCTCGGGCAGGTACCAATAAGATTTCTATTATAGTTTAAGAGTCTAATAAATAATTGCAACTTATCACACGGTTTCCGGTAAAGGAAACCAACTAGCGTAGCGTGGTAACTTACCAACTGGCTTAGCGTGGTAACTTACCAACTGGCTTAGCGTGGTAACTTACCAACTGGCGTAGCGTGGTAACTTACCAACTGGCGTAGCGTGGTAACTTACCAACTGGCGTATCGTGGTAACTTACCAACTGGCGTACCGTGGTAACTTACCAACTGGCGTGGCGTGGTAACTTACCAACTGGCGTAGCGTGGTAACTTACCAACTGGCTTAGCGTGGTAACTTACCAGCTGGCGTAGCGTGGTAACTTAACAACTGGCGTAGCGTGGTAACTTACAAACTGGCTTAGCGTGGTAACTTACCAACTGGCGTACCGTAGTAACTTACCAGCTGGCGTACCGTGGTAACTTACCAACTGGCGTAGCGTGGTAACTTACCAACTGGCTTAGCGTGGTAACTTACCAACTGGCTTAGCGTGGTAACTTACCAACTGGCGTACCGTAGTAACTTACCAGCTGGCGTACCGTGGTAACTTACCAACTGGCGTAGCGTGGTAACTTACCAACTGGCGTAGCGTGGTAACTTACCAACTGGCGTAGCGTGGTAACTTACCAACTGGCGTACCGTGGTAACTTACCAACTGGCGTATCGTGGTAACTTACCAACTGGCGTAGCGTGGTAACTTACCAACTGGCTTAGCGTGGTAACTTACCAACTGGCGTACCGTAGTAACTTACCAGCTGGCGTACCGTGGTAACTTACCAACTGGCGTAGCGTGGTAACTTACCAACTGGCTTAGCGTGGTAACTTACCAACTGGCGTAGCGTGGTAACTTAACAACTGGCGTAGCGTGGTAAGTGTAAGCTTCCAAGTCTCAAGTCTTAAGTTTCCCTAAAAAAGTTTCTTTCCAATAAGCAGACAGTATTCCTTTGCCCAGCAATATAATATTAACAGGCTGGTACTTTACATTGCTATTTATATCATGAGGAATAACAATACAAATTTAATATGCGTAGTAAATTATTTTGTCTGTTAAGAGTAAATATTTAAATCGGACATTGTTTACTGAGTGAACAGTCGATGATAAAGCAAATATTCAGCCGCGCGGACTTGATCCGATTTTCAATTATTGTTAAATACAAACACACTGGAATTACGATTCATGCAACGCTATATTTTAAAAAGAACTGTTTAATCTTTTTTATTAATTTTCTGTTTCGTAAGAGGTATTCCATATCATTGATAGCAACTATGAAATGGATAAAAATGTGTTAGGTCTATTTTGCATCTGGACCATATCAATATACACATGGCATATAAAAATAAAGAATCTTGAGCATAGGCAAAAAATATATATATAGTTTTAAAAATTAGATAAAAAAAGCGCACGCTACAATGAAAAATATTGATATCAACATGCAGAAAATTTTATAAACAAAATATTTCAGAGAAGAATCTAAAAAAAAAATTTCGGTAACGGCATTGTATGATGGCTATAGGATCCATTTTTTAGTAGAACCATAAATACAATTAATAATTTCGTGATATCGGAATTTTCATTTAAAATGAGGTAGATATAAATTATGATATCTGATGAAAAAGTTTTTTTTTGTACTAAATCTCTGCAGAAACTTTTGACTTTAATTTTAACATTTGCATTAATATTCAGTTGTGTTAAATACCTAATTTTCTTAATTTTTAGACGGAAAAACCGCAATCATCAAAGTGCCCTACTTTCTTTAAAGGCCAACGCGCTACTTACAAAAAAAGAAAAAATATAAAAGTTATTCATTATGGAATGGATTTTTTTTTATTAACTTTACTTTTGTATTTTCCTGGGTAAAAGAATACAAATACAATTATAGTTGAAAAAATATTATATTCTGGTAGAGCAATATTCAATTCAATAAAATAATTAAGGCTGCATACATCGTTTAAATACCCCGCCGGCGGTGACTAAAGTAAGTTGACCAACCGTGTGGTATCCGGTTGAGTAAAATAGACCACCATCTTTCTTAACGAGATATCGTAAAATACTACTAAGGTAAGTTGACGTCAGGCAGGCGGCCGGTCGTACAATACGCAGCCGAATCATGTGACATGTTCATAACATGTTGTGCCAACCCCGCTTAGAGTGGGATAAAGGCAGGAGGATGATGAGGATGATGACATCGTTTCAATAACCTCTAACAACTTCTTTTCTTTTTACTTTTTCAGTAAGATTTGTGCAATGACACAGCTTAAAGGAATTGGTACAAGGTTCGGCCGTCTGTTCACGTCCTTTAAAGAAAGACGTATTTTTTGCCGACGTGTTAATCCGTGTCAATTGACACAAAGCTTTATTAAATTTTACGTTTAGTAACGTTGCTCGGCTCAAAATTTAAGTTCCAACGAATTCCAAATCATAGAAAAAATGAATCAGTAGGAAACCTCATAAGATATAGAATTTCGGCACAACTCGGCATTTCTATTAAGAATGGGTAGACTAGCCTGTAGGAATAGCTTCGTTAGTCTAAGTTATATGATAAAGACTTTATACAAAGTTTACATTTATAAAACGAGACAATAGCTCTAAGATCCTCGCCCCACGCATCCAGCATATAAAGTACCGCATCACTGACTCGTTAAAAGCCTTTTCATGTTAGTTGAGTTGTTCACGCCGCGACCCCGTTGCTACTGCAGTGTCTTTGTTTAGAGCGTGTGACGAGATTACCTTTATGATGCAAACTCGTTAGAGATACGGAACAAATCGGCTTTGTTAGTGAAAGGTTTATATCGTTACAATCAGATGAGGTAAGACATTTATCATCTATATATAGTTCCACTCAGGTTGATATATTTAATAACTCAAAGGAGTGTTTTGAGAAAAAAAATCTGTACGTAATTCAGAATATCATCATCATCCTCCTGCCCTTATCCCACTGGGTCTGCACAACATATCACAAACATGTTGTCACGTGATTTGGCGTATTTTACGACCGGCCGCCTGCC
This sequence comes from Morpho deidamia, assembly GCA_947086505.1. Taxonomy (NCBI): domain Eukaryota; kingdom Metazoa; phylum Arthropoda; class Insecta; order Lepidoptera; family Nymphalidae; genus Morpho; species Morpho deidamia. Next base: position 5,846,133 of record CAMTZC010000007.1, on the reverse strand, counting down.
TGACGTTAACTTACCTTAGTCGTGTTTTACGACCCCTCGGTAAGAAAGCGGGTGGTCTATTCTACTCAACCGGATACAACACGATGCCTTAACTTACCTTAGTCTCCTTTTACGGCACCTCTGTGAGAAAGAGGATGGTCTATTCTACTCAGTCGCATACAACACGGTGGGTCAACTTACCTTAGTCGCCTTTTACAACACCTCGCTAAGAAATGAGGGTGATCTACTCAGCCGGATACCAAACGGCGGTTTGTATGTAATTCAGAATATATATAACATTAATTAAAATTAGACATATATTACAAATTGAAACATTTCCACGCATATCATACACACACACTTCTCTTACGTCCTTATTATAATAAGAAAACTTAACACATTTAAAATCCTTTATTGGCCGTATGTACAAATTAAACTAATATTTTGTAAATTAATAGTATAAGAGCTGTTGATTTTGTATAAATAAATAGATAAAATATTGAATGATTGTTTACTCAACGACACGACCTAAAACACAAACGGTTGGAACTTAGACACACCTCGCTGCTCCAATGCGGATTGGTAAGTTGTATAACCTAATTTCAAACCAAAACAGAGAAGTGCAGTTTTCCTAACGATGTTTTCCTGTGCTTTAAAACCGTGTGATAAATCGGAAGTATCTATTAGACATAAAAGTTTTAGCAGAAAAACTCTTTGTTATCTGCCACGGGTTTGAAATTATCATTTCTCATGTCCAAACGCTCGCATTCAAATGCGAACGATAAACAATGTACAACAACGATTCAATTCCATTCCAACAAATTAATACAGCAAATAGCCCTAGGCTTAAAACCTGGCAGTTTTAAGTCTAATAAAAACCAGCAATTAATAAAATGCAAATTTTTATGAAGTCCTTGTAAGAGTTTTAAGGCCAAAGAAATACCCAAAGTGATTTATAGAAGCAGGCGTTACTTTGCGGAATTCCATACATCCTCCTGATGATGCTTCGGTTTCGGAGCGAAACGATCGTCGAGATTGTAGTGGTGGTTGTGTGTGTTGCTTGTGTGCATCGCAGCTGGTAGAGGCGCCTTGGGGTGCATGTGGTGACTTGTCCTGCATGTGCAAGGTGCGTAAATTTTGCCTGCTTCATACACATTGGCTTTACATGCATTCGCTTAACCCGTGAGAATTATAGTAAGGTAGTTCTGTTATAGTGCCTGAAATACCCAAAGTACCAATTCCAGAACTTAATCCTTCTTCAAACCGAATTCTCTTACATCTAGTATATCCATGTTGCAGAATAAATTTCGTACGAAACATGAATATTTTTCTTACGAAGGATTAAAGGATTTAATAATAAAAAATTGTAAAATAAATTTTAGGTTGCCCATATATAACTGTGAATAATTACGAATGATAAGCCACCGGATGCGCTCACATAACGGTCCAGGACGCATCCGATCTGACCGCGACGCATTCCCACATCCGACCTCGATATCGCCTTCCAGCCTGTGAAATTTGCTACGATATATATATTTATGTGTTTATAGCGTCATCAATATTGTACTATCAACGGTGATTTTATAAATTAAAATAGTGTATTGTCATTAACATTGCATTATCAAAGATGATCTCATAAATTAATTGTTGTGTAGTGACTACAAGGAATGAAAGATGGCGCCACGATTTTGTACGTAGGGATAAAAGTGAGGGAGTCTGGGTAAAACGGGCAGCAGCCAGTCCATTGCTTGTCGTCGATTGAATACAGTAGCTGTGAAGCAATATGAGTATAAGTTTATAAAGGAACTGAAAAACTAAGTATCTCTGACTTCTATCTATACTTATTATGAAACAAAGTCCCCAAAAACTGGCTGTATGTGATCGATTTTCTCAGAATATACTAAACGGATTTTTGTACGGTTTTTAATAAAAGAAAGTACAGTTCTTTCGGTAGGTTTAGGTTAAGAGTACATTAAAATTTTATCTAAATTTAGTTAAAGAGGTCGCATAGTTTAAAAAAAACTCGACTGCTGGGAGCTTGTCTTCATTATTCATATTGGCACATTGATTTTCACGCGGGCGAAGCCGTTGACACAGCTAGATTAATTTTAAAAAACCTTTACAAATTAAAGTGTAACAGACGCCATATCTTAATATTGTAAAAAATTAATACATAAATGAGCTCGAATCCTGCAATAGTTTTTGAAAAGCGACAAAACATTGATAGATAAAAACAATTTACTGTACTGTATAACAGTGTAGATACAGTCAGGAAACTTTTGCTACAATAGGCAGCACTACTGCTATAGATCTATTTCAGGCAAACAAAACAGAGGTTTAATAAAATATCAAAGGAGTAAATAAATTTTTAACGATAATTTTCATAATACTCGTAGATGAAGGAGCTAAATAAATAACGCGTGTGAGCTTCAAAAAATTGTACGTCTACACTATATCTTACACGATTCAAGATTATATCAATAATTAAAATCCTAAGACTAGAGTTCCAACGAGCTATTTCTCTATTATAATACTTATATTCAATGATATTAATAATGTATTTGTAAATATATTATTAAAATAAAAACAGCCGCTGAGTTTTTTGCTCATTTCCATGATTGCGTTTTAATCCAGTCTAAAGTCTTACTTATACAGTAACAGTCATTTGATGATTTAATAAACAATATTTGCAAAAACCTGGACGAATATTAGAACAAACGAATTTTAGAATTCAAATACACATTTTCACAATTGACTTAAAAGCACAGACATTTTTCATATCAAAAACTTTTCTCCATAACATTGCAGAGATCTTTTTGCTCAAAGGACCCTAATGTACACGACTTGCACAAAGGATGGATATTTGAAACAAGAAAATATACTCATTTTCTTGTTTCAATTATATTTTAACGAGTTCGACACCATCATATATATTTCATAAATATTAAAGTTATCTTAAATCATTGAATAATAATTACTTACTACCGGGGGTCCTTTCTCCGCACTCCCGATGCCGATTTTTTATATTATTAAATGTTTTTTGTTTTTAAAAATATTTAAAAATTTATTAATATCTATGAACGAATAAATGATTGTAATAATAATTATTTATTTATTATTAAAACATGCAAAAAAATTGAGTGAAAATATATATACGTTTTATTTGTATACCGAATTAAAAAATAACCTATGTCACTAGAACAAAAAAATGATTATTATAACATAAGTATAGACTATAATATTTTTAGATAGATTAGATATTTGGTTTATAAATAAAAAATACTCAACTTTTTATATGTTTAACATTAAAATGATAAGATCCGTTGCTATATTCAGATCATGTCTTGCGTGTTTGCCACCGACATATTGAAACATACCAAGTAAGTTAAATCTGCACCTCGGGATACGGCCGACTACGGCTTGGATGTGAGCCAATACCCTAACTGCTGTAATAACATTTATGTTTAAGTTATTGTACCATAAATTCTGTTTCTGCATGTTTAAACTTGAATCTGCGAACTTACAACCGCATTTAAAAGTTTTTAAATTGTTATCAAGCAGTTATTTTGTTGCACATTACACTGAATTTATAAAGATTGTAAGTGTATGTGTGTTTGTTTCTACTGCTCTAACGTTACAACGGTTTAACGAATTTATATGAAACTACCGCCTTTAACTGCGTCAACTTTGCGACCAAATAAAAGACCTTAAGATACCTGAACTACGAACTGAAATCTATGAACTGTGATCCATTATTAACTTCTCAATACTACAAAAGAAACAGCTGACTCACACGCATTAACAGGCAAACTCTACTCGTTATTAACTACAGACAAAGTACGCATTAATAACGTAAATACAAATAGGCAACTACGACATTTCCCTTTTCAGTACAGACGGGAAAATGCTCAGCGCCCACAGCCCCTAGGACATTGTAAGGGCTTTCGTGAAATACTGCCTTTGTTGTTCGCCTGTGACGGTACTACGGATCCGCAATCTCACACACACTTCGCCATTGTAAGCCGAATGAAACATTTCTCAATGGACTAATTTTATACTTCATCGCATCCACCAGATGGATAAAAGAAAATTGCCGCTAAGTACATACTTCATACAATATAAATTCTACGATAATCAATCGATACTAATATTATAAATGCGAAAGTCTTTCCAAGTCGCTAGACCAATATTTACGAAATTTACTTTAATTAAAGCTTTTACGACATATAGGAGCGGTAGAAGGAGAATTAGGCGGTGAGGTCGTGCGACTCATTCAAGGGGGTTACTGGTTTGAACCCCGAGCAGGCACTAATGAGTTTTTCTATTAAAACTTACGTATGCAATGTATGCAGAGCTGTGATAGCCTAGCGGTGAGACCGTGCGACTCTTTCGAGGGGAACACGAGTTCAAACCCGGGCAGGCACCAATGAGTTTTTCTATTAAAACTCATGTGTCTAATTGGTAATTGCAAATATATGCACACGCTTTTCGGTGAAGGAAAACATCGTGAGGAACCCTGCATATCTCTAGAGAATTCTGGAGATATGTGTAACCTACCAATCCGCATTGGGGCAGCGTGATAGGTCTTAGCTCCAACCCTTCTCCCCAGAAACGAAGAGAGGAGGCCTATTCCCAGCAGTAGGATTGTAACAGGCCGCTAATTTACTATGCAATGTATATTGCGTGCGTAAAAGTATAGAAATACTTAGTATAAAATAAAGTCCACAAAGCTGTATAAAGTAAAGTAAAGTAAAAATTGAGTTAAATAGGTCGTTTTACAACAATTTTTAGTGTGGGTTGTTACAAACCGGTGTCGATTGTAGTTTAGAGGGGGAAATAGGTATAAAAAGCAGTGTAGCGTATCAGAGAGCCAGTCTCATGCCGAAACTCGAGCGACTATAACATGCTCACGCGGGCGAAGCCGCACGTATTTCTAGTGTGTATATAAAAATTAGGTATGTAAGTTGATATTTGCAACTTATCACATACTTTTTAACGAATGAAAACATCGTGACGAGACCTGCGTATTTCTAGAAAATTAATGGGATATGTGTCCCTTACCAATGCGCATTGGAGCAGCGTGGTGTTTCCAAGCTACTGTAGTCAACTTTTCTCTTCTAAAACGGAAAAACAAATCTTGTGCCCAGCTGTGGGACAATAACAGGCCGTTTTTACCTATAATATAAAAAGTTACTGTAAAAACATATATACCTTTTGGTATATATGTTTTTAGTTGGCGCGAACGAAGGCACTGTTCTACTAGTTATTTCTTATTTTATTACTTAATTTACTTACAATGAAGCTACATGACTTACACACTTTATTTGTTATAGAAACAAAAGGAAGCGGAATGACTGGTAATATTAAATAGTAATTAATGCTCGGAAAGAATGAAATGTTAAAATTTCCTTGTTCTGATTTATAATTTGCTCGTTAATATAGCAGCGAAGTAATTAAAAATCAATTTTCGTACAATGAACCGTTCCAAGGGAAACTTGATATAGCGATCAACTTGAGATCAGGAAATTTAATGTTCCAATTGTAGTTACGCGGTAGCATGCATGAACTCCTCCTGTGGAGCTTTACTCCCATAGCTACTATGCTTGCGGTTCGCTCACAGCTGTTTATACTTCTCTCAACTAGCGATACTCAAAGTGAGTATTGTAAATCTATGTACCTACTATAAGTACATGACTTCTGTACATGATTCTTCAGATATCTGCAAGTTTATAATGCGGTAGGAAATAATTATTACCAATGTAGGATTATAAGCAAATATTTTTTTATGTATTAGTAATATTAAGCCATTTTCTTGAAAAGAAAAAAACTTTTAACAAAATTTCATGATCCTACTAATAACCATTGAGGAGTAGCCTCTTCTGGAGCAAATCCTGGCAACATCATCTGGACATGCTTATCATAAACATGCATTGTCTTCGGTACTGGATCACTATTTAAAATTTCAGCTCAATCGGGCACCGGAAATTGGGTCGCGTTTAACTTCCAAGATTCCACCTTCACAAACATACACAAGTGTAAAAGCTTCTAAAAATAGCCCGCTGTTTTTAGGATATAAAAAAGGTCTCTTTATCAGTTTAGGTTTTGCAGTAGCAGTCTTTCCAATGCTTTTGGACCCCAATGTTTATCGATATTTTTAATAATATACCACTTATCTTCAATTCAGCTTTGCAACACGATAAATTAATTTTAATACTGATCTACACATTTAGCGGAATTAAAATAAAATGTCGTTAAAAATACATCAGCATTTTTTCATACAACACTTATATCAGTAACAACTTTGAATCCATAAAACTGATAACCACGGAAACACTAGCTAGTTTTTGTAAATCCAAGAATAGAAATGGGTTTTCCAAAATCCTTTATAAATAAAGCGTATGATCATAAATGACATAACTGTGTAGATAAATCCCTTCAGATTTTTGCCAACGGATCGTTAGCATAAAATCATCGTATTCGCAAATCCACAGGTATTTAGATGTTTTGATCGTGGAATCCCGATGGAGCGCATAAATTTTGCCTTGAGTCGGCTTAAATTCCTGACAACAACATCACATTAAGATATAATAATTCCTGAATTCCTGTACAATGCCTTATTTTATATCTTATGTATTTAATTACCATATAATTATTATATTTTATGTTATTGTTTATTGTCGAAAGTCGTAAAAATGTATTTCCAAAAACAATAAGAATATCTGAACTTTGATTTGGTGTTACATTTTATATCCTGTACTACATTTGTAAATTCCAAAAATAAGAACATGTATTATAAAATACATTTTAATATTTTAATTATTTGATTAATAATGATTTTTATAGATTTAATCTTTTTCTGGTTTATTACGCTCCAAATTTTTAGGGACACGAGTTACTTTCTATTGTATATTTTCTTAAGTATCATACTGATAAGTCAAGAATGATCCGGTAATCTATATATTTGTATAAAAAAATACATGGACTCTCTCAAAGTCATAGAGATAAAGATAAAAAAATATTTTCAGAATGAAGACTAACACAATTCGATTCAATACAGAATTCTGTATCAAAGCGGAAAATTTTTTTATAGAATGGTATTTTACGTCGGATTATTCACGCCATTTATAATGAAACTTTTTTTAACAATTACGAAAGTCGATATTGTGCCGATGTATGATTCTTTAAATATTTGATTCAATATCATACCTTAATTCAAGTATTTTTTTTTACAAATATGTACAAGTTATATGTATCTTAAATTACTTACACGCGACTACCATACAAATCATGCCCACGTGGAATGGTCCCCAAGAATGCTGGCAGCGTTTCCGCGTTGAATCGCTAAGCTAATAAGGAACCAGCCCTCTTGTCACCCGAAGAGGCGATCAACCGAGGTGTTAAAACGGATATATTTTTTTTATGAAACTAAGCGAATTCTTCTTTTATTCATAGATAGAGAATATTAAACGTAAAAAATATGTCTATAAAAATTTACATTTCACGATTTGTATGAGATAAAAGGAAAATAAAATAACTTTGACAGCTTGAAAAAAAATGTCTTCAAATCAGTATTACAACCTCAGATTAATAAAGAAAGGAAAGATTGATTTTTGCCAAGCATTTTTTACTTCGATGAGTTTAACAATACGCCCGAATTCACTTATTATGATGGTAGGTTTAGCTTTATGTATCCTTATGGAGAAATCAAGTTTGGAAAGTGAAAAATTACTCGAAAATGTTACATTTTTTAGGTTCAAGCACTCCATCTTTAATTTTTTTGATCTGAGGCTACAACGCAAAATCTATGACGAACCATCGACGAGACATGCATTTAGATAATTGCAGGATAGTGCTGTAACTTTGTAGGGACAAAAGCAACACGCTTTGTTTCGCTCAGATCGCTCTTTGAAACGTATAATAATGATTTGTTTGATGGACATTGTTTGACGATGCCATATGCCGATATCTGTGCACGATGTTATCTCTCATTTTAATAATGTGAATGGTTGTTATTGTAGTATGTGTAGTATAAGTACGTTTTTCATTATTAATATCGAAAGTATGCTACATAAATAGTTCAAGTTAAACACATAGTGGACAAAGGTGTTATCCTGATCACCAAAGTATTGAATAGTGCACACTGCCAGTGATAACTTCTGCGTTCGGAATTTCGTCGCTGATAATTAAAAAAGCTCACAGTCTCTCTGTTGGTTGTAGAGCGAGCTTTAGCTGTGTAGTATATTATTAGAAACTTACTACGTATTAAATTAGAAACTTAATACGTAGAAAAATTAAAATTACCTTAATAAATCCCTAATCCTAAACCTTCGGAGTAATTACAGTCGAATATATACAAGCGTTGCATACATCCTCGACAAACAAATAGGTCTATAGGCTAACCGTTTAACTCAGACTTCGCCACGTAGTAGTGAAATACAAGAGGTGACCGCCCGCAGCTATCTTACCTATCTATCTATCGCGTCTTCGTTCTCGTTCTACCTCCGCACCCGCAGGCGAAGTCTGAGTTAAACGGTTAGCCTATAGTAGACCCGTCACGCTTAGCTGCCACTGTGACTCCGGCTGTTTTATAACTTCTAATGTATTAAATTAAATGAATTAAGCGAACGTTATATGAAGCATGAAATGCGTAGCTTACGTAATATAACTGAGTTGATAGTTATATTGTTTTTTTTTAATGCAATAGATATATCTTTTTATTTGTAGTTTTGTAATGTGTGTAGATTTATTTAATAAAATTAATATGTAGTAAAAGTTATAAATTGAAACAAAAATTATAAACTCAACAAATAAATATAAATTCAACAGCCAATAAAATCTCGCTGTACATCAGATCGTGCATGGCTTGAATCTAGATTGGTATGTGTGAATGCTACAATACGTATCGTGTTCCGAACCATTGGCTACGGGCATCAATCGATGTAAACGTTGAAACGATTTCTGTTCCACTGATCACTGGACATCTATAAAATACCTTAATAAATAACAGAATGAATTGAACTTTGCAGTTTTTGTGTATACGCCTTCAGCCATAGGATTGTTATGAATGTAATCTGCTAAAGCAATATTAGTTAAATTTTGTACAATTGAAGCTTATCATAACATCTAACATCGTAAAAAATCCCGTTTTTACTATGGGAACAGATTAAAATAAATACATTGTTACTAATTTAGGATATTTTTCAATAAGTATGCAATAACATATTCGTTGTCACAATGAGACTCTACTGACCCTTAGAAATAAAAAAAAAGCGACGGGAGATCTATAAAAAGCTTTTCAAATCTGAAAAAGACACTGAAGAGTTTTCCTTTAAATTCATATTAATTAATGGTAATGCTGGTAAAGACATCGTTAAAGAACAGCGTTATCTCACGAATATTTTTCAAAATATAGTCCTAGTAATGACATGCGGTAGTAGTGAGCTTCCATTCTCATTCCATTCTCACATCATTCTCACTTCATTCTCACTCCATTCTCACTTCATTCTCACTTCATTCCCGTTCCATTTTTCATTTCATTTTCATTTCATCTCAAACACATCATCATCCTCCTGCCCTTATTCCACACTAAGTGGGTCGGCACAACATGTTACAAGCATGTTGTCACATGATTTGGCTACGTATTTTACGACCGGCTGCCTGCCTGACGTCAACTTACCTTAGCCGTATTTTACGACCCCTTGGTAAGAAATGAGGGTGGTCTATTCTACTCAGCCGGATACCACACGGCGAATTTCATCTCAAACACGAGGAATCCATTATTCATAATTTCAAATCACCATGTACTTTATGGTCCGAAAAAATCAACAACGTGCATACAAGATATTCTTTTGATAAATCTTTTCCGCAAACTGACACAAAGTAGTGTAAATTAAATGTACACATTCCTGCTTCCAGTTAGAAAGAATATCTTTCCCCAGGCTTCTTTTTTACCTAACATAATGAAACCAAAATTAATATTTCATTTGCAGCGTGGAATATTTAATCTGTACCCACAAAGTAGCTTCCGACCATTAATAACAGCAGGAAAAGATGTAATATTAAAATTGTAATATGGAAATATTTGCGAAACTTATTTTATTAAAGACTTCATATTACCTTGGCAGTTCCTCTCTTTAGAATTGGTAGTTAATTCAGTAAATCTTTGTAAAAGCTATCTTAATAAATAATATTTTAAATTTGTTAGTAATATAATTTTGTGAGTTCACTGCATACTCCTGCCCTTATTCCACTCTAAGTGAGATATTTTACGACCGACCGCCTGCCTGACGTTAACTTACCCTAGTCATCTTTTATAACACCTCGGTAAAAAATGAGGGTGGTCTATTCTAGTCAGCTGGATACGGCGGGAAAAGGGCGGCGGGTTTTACGCAATAATTGTTTTTATATAAAATTGTTTTATGTGCATTTTATTTTTTAACTTGTGCAGGAGAATTCCCCAAACTTACCCAGCTATGCACATAAAAGCTTTATCGACTGGCCCAATGGCGCTGTGGGTAGTGACCCTACCTTCAGCTCCACGGGTCGCGGGTTCGATTCCCGCCGAGGGCCAACATTTTCTATAAACAAATTGTTGGTTCTTCGAGCCTGGGTGTGTATTTGTATTTAAGTATGTATTTAAACTTGTATATGTAGTATATCTACCAGTTGTTCGCCACCCATAACACAAGTATTGAGTTACTTACTTTGGGGACGGGCGACCGTGTGTGTAAATGTCCCATATATTTATTTATTTATTTATACAAAGGGTTATTTTTAGAAGAATGTGTACTTCTGTAATACAAAACCGTTATTTAAATGAATTTGTGTACTTACTTAAATTACTGCCTATTTTGAAGGTGTCGATTAAGCCTCGGTCAACTCAGATTGAAGCTTAAATTCACCTAAATTGTGAGAATATTTAAACCCATAGTTGCGGTAAAATCTTCTCCTAACGTTTAATAATCGCAGTACGATTTTTGTCGTGGAGCCTATCCTCCTGATGATGCTTCGGTTTCGGGGCGAAACGATCGTCGAGATTGTGGTGGTGGGTGTGTGTGCTGCTTTTGTGTGCGTTGTTGCTGGTGAATTGCGCCTTGGGGTGCATGTGGTGGCTTGTCCTGCATGTATAAGGTACGTAGATTTTGCCTGCTTCATACACATTGGCTTTGCATGCATTCACCTAACCCGTGCGGATTATAGCAAAGTAGTTAGTTCTGTTATATTGCTAGTTCTATTATATCACTCTTTAAGTCATTGCAATCTTTTAATATTTAAACAAAAAGAATTAGACGTTACTTTATGAAGATCTATAATACAAAACGATCATTTTATTTTGCTACGATCCGCGATAATAGAAAATAGAAAATATGTGTAATGCTCAATAAAGAGTTTACTATTCATTTTCATAGAATTATTCAATATCAAATCAATAGAATTCGCAAATCCATTTCACAATTTTGTCGTGGAGTCTACTTCCTGTTTATGCTTTGGTTACGGGGCGAAACGATTTTAATGATTGTGGGAGTGAATGCGTGCTGTGCTTGTGTAGTCTGATGGTGCTAGATATTTGTAATACAGTCTTACGCATCCTGCAATTATCAAGATTAAGATTAAGTATTAAGATCAAAACGTAAATTGTACCCTCAACGAGTACATCGTGGATTATAACAAAATAATATTAACATTACTCTTGCTTAATATGTCATAAAAAATCTCTTATATCGGAGACTATAATCTAAAAATTGACTTCGTTCATCTACTAATCTGTAGTCTGTAAAGTAGTCTTAAGCCGAACGACTTAACGAGTTAACGATGAGAATATTTTTAATCCCCTAGTTTTGTTTAATAAGTGTTTGTCGGAAATCTTCGAATAAACGAATAATAATCTAATAAAAAGAATTTTAATAATCCCACATATACTTGTAAATTTTCAAATGTTAACTTTGGATAGTACCTAGAAAACTCATTCGGTATTTTTAAAATACATATTCTTTCTTTTTAAATAATAAAGTTCTTTTTCTTTTCTGCATATAGCTGTTTTCTATTTTCTTCCTTTGCTGAATTTCTTAACATAAAAATAACAATAAATATTTGGGACACTTACACACACGGTCGTCCATCCCCAAAGGAAGTAACTTAATACTTGTGTTATGGGTGAGAGACAACTGGTAGATATACTACATATATAGTTTTAAATACATACTTAGATGCAAATATACCCCCAGCCTTGAAAAAATATTTATGAAAATGTTGGAAAATAATGATAATGTTGTTTTTGTAACTCATTGTGAGAAAAATATAAAGTTGAAACAAAAACAACTGACAGTAATAAGTGAAATTCAGACAGGATAAAAGAAAAAAATATACAATACAACTCATTCATTAGGAAACTTTTTTATTTTTGGATCATTTTGGCTCTACTCTACTTACTTTGACTGAAGTCTTTTCATTACTTTTGTTTTTATTTTAACCATCGGAAAAACCGGCATAATCCTATTTGAAATGTTCTTAAAGTGGAAAGTTTCTTTATCTCAAGCATCGTAATTCTAATTGGTGCACGCCCAGAATTGTTTTAGACATTATATTCAAAACATTTTTTTCCCTTTCTAGTCATAAACACGCAACCATTTATTTTAGTTTTTTTTTTCAAGGACATTTGGGTGCGTAGATATTGTGAAGCCGACTCCACACCGAACATAATATTTTAACAGACTAGCCAGAAGGTTAGCCGTGTGGTATCCGGCTGCATAGAATAGAGCACCCTCATTTCTTACCGAGGTGTCGTAAAAGGCGACTAAGGTAAGTTGACGTCAGGCAGGCGGCCGGTCGTAAAATACGTAGCAAAATCATATGACAACATGTTTGTGGCATGTTGTCCCGACCCCACTTGGAGTGGGATAAGGGCAGGAGAATGATGATGAGACTAGCCAGAAGGTGGACGGTCAACCCTAACAATTGCACTCTCGAAAATACTTTGAAGAGAGTGATTACCAGCAGTCAACGTATATAACGTAAAAAAAAACAAAAAACTTTTACGCAATTGTAAATAGACTCGCCTGTTGTGAGCTTTGGACGATTGCGCCGCATAAACTAACAGAAATACACTAAATATGTGTACTAGAGAAATATAGATCTATAAAAATACTATGGAAATTGACTAGCCCGTTAGCGCAGTGGGTAGTGACCCTGCCGATTCGATTTCCGCCGTTGGCCAACATTTTCTATAAACATTTCGTTGGTTCATCGAGCCTGGGTGTGTATTTAAGTATGTATTTAAAATTATATATGTATATCTAACAGTTGTCCGTCACCCATAACACAAGTATTAAGTTACTTACTTTGGGGACGGACGACCGTGTTTCTAAGTGTCCTATATATTTATTTATCCCTTATGGTTAGCTCACAATAACTATTTTTATGGTAAAAAATTTAATTCGGGAAATATTTTGAGATTTCTACGCGAGAACAGCTAGTACGTAATATTAGTTAGACGTATCACACTAATTTATAATTTACACGACACTGCACTTGTGAAATGCATTTGCGGATAAATGGGACCCGTGACGTTTATTCTTCGGAGCTAGTTACGTATGTTTATCACGCGCACGTTCCCAGCACACAAAGCGTCGCGACTCTGACTACTTAAAAGCATACCCGTGTCCCTGTGAAGTTGTTCACATCGCGTTCTCTCTCGTGACTCGTAACGTAGCACACCCAAGAGACGAGTGTGATTCGATTAATACCCAGTTTTGGAATTTTGGCTTTTATTAACACGATGGCTAAGTTATTATGCCTGTTATTAATAAAGATGTTTACATCTTGTGCCGCCGTGTGGTATCCGGATAAATAGAATAGACCACCCTCATTTCTTACGGAGGTGTTGTAAAAGGCGACTAAGGTAAGTTGACCCACCGTGTGGTATCCGGTTGAGTAGAATAGACCACCACTTCAATTCAAGTAAACTTGTTAAGTGCTTTTGAATCGTCAAAATCTACCGCTGGTTCGGAAAGCTGTTCCTACCGAGAAGAGCTAGCAAGAAACTCGGTGGTTGTTCCTTTTAAATAAAATTCTAATAACTAGTTATGTTTGGTTATTACTATCTTGTACAGCGTAGAGGAGGAGGTACTATATCCACGCATTTTTATCATCTATATAATCCTCAATAGTATAGTAGTAGGCTTTTTCTATCAGCTTCCCTGTAACAGCGCTTTTAAAGTGCTGTAGTGGCAAAGATAAAATCGATTGCGGGATTTTCTTTGTACCGAGGTGTCAGAAAAGACGACTAAGGTAAGTTGACGTCAAGCAGGCGACCGGTCGTAAAATACGTAGCCAAATCATGTGACAACATGTTTGTAACATGCTGTGCCGACCCCACTTAGAGTGGGATAAGGGCAATATGCAGATTACAATATGATACTTTGCCATAGAGAATAATGATCATTCTCTATGGCAAAGTATCATATTGTAATCTGCATATTTCTTAAGTTTCTTTTATATGTGTAACCTACCAATTCGTATTCGAGTAAGGAGCTGGATCGAGTTTTTAGACGGCCTAAAATTCTTAGTGTCTACTGCCGCATCGTCCATACTTATATTTTAAATGAGAAAACGTCTGTCTATCTTTTTGTCTATATTTTTAAGCTTTTAAGCCTAATTTCTATGAAACTTACTATAAAAATTAGGTACAATTGAAGCTTAAGTGCAGGGCTAACTAAATACAGGAAAAAAACATTTTCGTTTGAGAGTAAGAAGAATCATAATTGAGGGTATTTTAACACTAGAGTCGACAATTAAAATAATAAAACAATGATAAAAATAAAAATTTTTATTAGCTACCAACTTACAAATTACAGCGAGAAAAATTGAATGATAAGTACATATAATACATTTCAAAATCCAATAATGATATATAAATATAGCATTAATAACGAATGATACACTCACCGGATGCGCGCCTACCGGAAGTGACCTCGCTTCTGACTTATCTCCCGTACTGTGTGTATACTATTACATAAATATAACCAAATTTACACTAATTGTATACTAAAAATGTATTGCTTATAAAATGTGGAACATATAACAACTCTGGTTTGAGGTACTTTTATTTGTAAATCATCACCATCCTTCTGCCCTTATCCCATTCTAAGTGGAGTCGGCACATGATTTAGTTACGTACTTTAAGACCGGCCGCCTGCCTGACCTCGACTTACCTTAGTCATATTTTACGACCCCTCGGTAGGAAATGAGGGTGGTCTACTCTACTCAGCCTAATATCACACGGCATTGCTAAATAATATATATATGTATCAAATTTTGTAATAATTTAATCAAAATTTATTATAATTTTAACAGTTCTTTCGATCGTCGACTACTGACTACTTACTAATTCGGAAAAGTGTTTATACGTAGAAGAGCTTAACCCAAACGTTACTTTGAAATAATAAGGGAAATTAAAAAAGCTCTATGTATCTGTCGAAACATCTGACTTGATAAAAAAATATTCCATTTTATAGAACACGAATAGCGATAGTTAATAAATAAAAACGGCTAAAGTAACCGTTATTTTGTGATGAGAATAAAGTTGGTTTGAAATAAATGGCATACATCGGCAACTTCCGTAAACATGTATTAAGCTGGAGCCAAAATTCTGCATACGCCTGATTTACATCACATCAAATTGCCTGTAAATTGGCGAGTAGCCAATTGTCTTAACACATTCAAGTCACATTATTAAATGTGATAGTTTATTAAAGTGTGAAAAACGATTAGAATGTTTCTAAATCGGGTAGTTCATTTATAAGGTTTTTAAGCCTAAACTATATGCAATACACACAATCATCACCAAAATCTCTACGATCGTTTTGCCCCGAAACCGAAGCATCTTCAGGAGGATAGGCTCCACGACAAAATCGTAATGCAATATGTATATATGTAATTGGTGGTGGTTGTGTGTATTGCTTGCGTGCATTGTTGATGGTGGAGGTCTTGAATGCATGTGGTGACGTGTCCTGTATGTATAAAGTACGTGAATTTTGCCTGCTTCATACACATTAGCATTGCATGCATTCACTTAACCCGCCAGGATTATAGCAAAGTAGTTCTTTTATAGTTTCTGTTAATGGCCATATTTGAAAAAGTAAGTAAATAACTGAAGTATTTATCAAATGAAAAGAAAAGTATTGTACAAAATATACTCATTAGTAGCGTGTTTTCATTAGTAGTTTTAAATCAAGCTTAGTAGATTTATAAAAAACTACATTTCTGATTTACATCAGTAATTACTAAGTTTCCGCCGTGTGGTATCTGGCTGAGTAGAATAGACCATCCTCATTCCTTACCGAGGTGTCGTAAAAGGCGACTGAGGTAAGTTGATCCACCGTGTGGTATTCAGTAGAGTAGACCACCCTCTTTCTTACCGAGGGGTCGTAAAGTACGACTAAGGTAAGTTGACATCAGGTAGGCTGCCGGTCGTAAAATACGTAACCATGTGACAACATGTAACATGTTGTGCTGACCCCACTTAGAGTGGGATAAGGGCAGGAGGATGATGAACAGTAATCACTTAGTTTGTTAAAAGCACAATGAATTGTAGGGATTAGACGGTAATTGTGTTTAAAAAGTAGCTAGTAACAACAGCTTACAAAAATAATCAGACCCTGACTAAACACCGGAAATATGTTAGGTCAAAGAGAAAGTATGTGCCTCGAAATTGGAGTGTTGCCAATTTCCTAAGCTCTAAATTGTTAAGATTTATTTAGTACTACTGTGCGTGGAAAATAAGTTAAAATTATTATTATAACTAGTGATAATGTAATCTTTGTATCATTCAGAAAAACGGTAAATATCAAAATGTTGCTTTTCTGCGTTCCTAAATAAAATACTTCTATAAAAACCCTTTCTTTAAATTGTGTAGTCTCATTATAAACAAGTCAAGTAAAAAAGCTTTAAAAAAAGCTTTTAAAAAAAATCATGTCCCTACTGTTAGCCGTTGAGGAGTTCCCTCGTCTGGAGCCAATCCTGAGTTAAATCAGATCATGCTTATTATAAACATGCATTTTCATCGGAACTGGATCAGAATGTCAAATTTCACGTTAATCGGACCCCGGGAAGTAGGTCAAAATTTATTCTATTATTTATTTCATTTGATTCCATATATATTCAATTATTTGTTCAATTTATAATTCCACCGTCCCATATATACATTGAAAGTTTAATAAAAGCTTTTTAAAAGAAAACAATTTTTTTTATAAAAGAAAAATTTCGTAACTTAAAAATTGTAACTGATAAAAATATCAGTGAACACGTACGGAAAGGCCTGCGGTGATAATAGTCCGTAACATGTCCGGTTTATTTGAACTATACGGCATCCTGTAGAGCCGAGGTAGGTTCCGGCGTACTGTTTCAAAATGGCCTCTGATTACACAATGCTAGTATTTGTAATTTTTAATTGAAACTGTTCAGCAACTATGGCTTATATTAGTTTTGTGTCTTGCTTTCATGTCTTGTGCGATAATCCCTGCATTGAAGTCCCCTTTTATACGATACTAGCAATGCCCCGCGGTTTCACCCGCGTACATACCGATCACGTGGTAGTGGAAAGTTTACTAAGTCAGACTTATTTTTATAAATTGATAGTTTGGTCCTGGGACTTATCAACAGTTAAGGCAAAGGATTTTTTTAACCGAAGGTATTCATAGGTATACAAATAGAATACAATTGTTATGACAGTTTCTTTTATTTTAAAGGTATTGAAACAGTTTTTAATAAAATATAATTTAGTGGCATAAGGATTAATACGGAGATGTAAATATTGATTATTGTCGCCACTTTTATCAACTGTTTACAATGTAGAAAAGTAATTATATTGGCAAAACTATAAAAGTTAGACATATCGAATTGCTGACTTTTGGTAGATATTGATACGTTTTATAATACTGTAGAACATTTTTTGTTCTATCATCAATAGTTTCCACAGCGCACGTGATGACAGATTTTTATGACTTCATTTATACGCCTTATTAAAATTTTATTAGGAATCCCTATTTTTCTTTTGAAAATGTAACGTAGCCTATGTTGCTTAGTGAAAAAGCAGATTTCCAATGGTGAAAGAATTTTTGAAATCGGTCTAGTAGTTTTGGCGTGAAAACATTATAAGCATACATACATACACGCAAATATACAAATCTTTCCTCTTTATAATATTAGTATAAATAAATAAACAGTACCAGTATGAATACCAGACAGCATGGCAGATTTATAATGAGATTTACTGGCCTCCAAAGAGATGTTTTGTAAGTCGGAGTAACTTAGTGTAGTCTTTTTGGTACTTTTTGCTCACATTATATTATATTATAAAAATCGCCTCTCACTATGTTCGTTTACGGTAGGTAGGTTTCTATTGATTCACTTTTAAACAAGATAAATGGTGATTTTGTCTTTCTCAGCTCGAGTGTCCTGAAAAACTAGTATGTTGTGGAAAGTGTATATAAAGGGTGTATATTGAGCTGACAGTTAACTTTTGTTTTAATTATAAAAAAGTACCAAAAAGCTATCTATCTGTATGTAATCGAATTTCTCAAAATCCACTGAACAGATCTTTGTACGGTTTTCACCAAAAGATTGTGCAATACTTCCGGATGGTTTAGGTAAATAGTACATATCGGTATTATGTAAATTGTGCTGAAGAGATCGCGCAGTTGTTAAAAAACTTGCTTGCCTGGAGCTTTAGTGGCGTGCTCTGTGTGAACCAGCAGGGTACGCTAAAGATATGTACTAGAGAATTGTAGATCTATAAAACTACTATAAAAAAGTCCGGGACAGCAGTCTCTATCTCTTATGGTTAACTCACAATAACTACTTTTATGTTTAAAATTTTCTATTACCATGCGGGCGAAGCCGCTGGCAGAGATCGTCTTTTTATAAACTTAGAAAAATAATCTAAGTATTATTAGTTATATATTAAGTAGTATTAAAACTTGAATTCTATAAAAAAATTGTGAAAAGCAGTTTTCACGCAGGCAAAGCCGCTGGCGCAGCTAGTACATACATAGATAGGTTACATCGAAAAAGTTGGGGATATATTGTTATTTTTTAATTCCTGATTTGCTTGAACATTTTTACGACATTCGTGCAAATTTTCAAATTAACTAATGCCTTCAATTATTCACAAAACTATAATATGGATACGATCAGAATACGGAATAAATGTTTTGAAAATCAAGGTTACTTAGCTGATTGTTTATACTGCAAGTGCCTATAACATAACACATCTCAAGTTGTGAGAAGGCGGTACAAATTTATCCCAACAAAAAATTTTGTGAATCGAAATACTTGACAAATATTTTGAGTTTTTCGTACGTCATTAGAATTGTACCTGCTACAAAGCTCGTACTGGAATTCAAAGAAACATCGCAATTAAATACTGCATATTCTATACTGGTATAAAAACCAAATGCACGTTGCGATTGTATTAAATGCATTTGATATAGACACTTCAAATATTTTAAGCAGTAAAGGTGAAACTATCATACAAATGTTCTTCAGAATATAAAGAACTCTCATTCATACTCCATTTGTTTTTATTCAAAAAGCGCTATCGGGTGTGAATGCACAAAGTTTCTTTCGCAGCTCCCAGCGGCAGATGTTTAAAAGTTGCAGGTACGCGGCACTTTTTCCGTTTGGCACAGTTTCATTACAATGTAAAATTCAACCTACGATATTGCGAATTCCATTTTTGAGAGACGCTCTATAAAGGACTTTTCTCTTTTGTTCTCTGCGAGCTTTTGTGAAATAAAAGCTGAAATGTCATAATAGAAGTACGTTCGTACAATATACAAAGCCGTTAATACACTCGCCACTTTATCGCACAGCAGCAAAAGAGTTTGCCCGCTGCCGACTATCTGCTCGTATGTTTGAAAAACTTTTTATATATTACACATTTATCTATCCAATTTAATATTTAATTAAACTATAAATCCTAAAGTCTGCCCTTCTATCTATCTGTATGTTTATCTGTTAAGTTTTCATGGCTTATCTGCTACGTCGATAGTAAGGAAATTTGATACAATTTAAGCTTATACACCTAGGAATATCCAGCTAACTAAAATAGACCACCCACTTTCTTACCGAGGTGTCGTAAGAGGCGACTAAGGTAAGTTGACGTCAGGCCAGACGGCCGGTCGTAAAATACCTAGCCAAATCATGTGACAACATCATGTGACAATGTTTGTAACATGTTGTGCCGACCCCACTTAGACTGGGATAAGGGCAGGAAAATGATGATATTAAAGGAGATAAGAGGTTTTATTAATAACAATATTGTGTATTAAAATAGCATTTTTCCGTTCCGCCATTTCAACATCTTACTACTAATGCCCATCGCCCACACTCTATGCCACGCCCATTGCTACTTGAGCTATACATCTAACGCTTTATGTCTAAATTTTGATTTAATCATGTATTAACCAAAGCCACGTAGTTTTAAAGATATTCCAAGCATAGCGCGCTTCATAACCTGCTGAGCCACTACTTGCTTTCTAACGAGGCCACTTGCATTCTTTATATATTATATAAAGGATATTGAATTCGCCGTGTGGTATCCGGGTGAGTAGAATTGACCACCCTCATTTCTTGCTGAGGTGTCGTAATAGGCGACTAAGGTAAGTTGACGTAAAATACGTAGCCAAATCACGTGACGACATGTTTTTAACATGTTGTGCCGACCCACTTAGAGTGGAATATGGGTAGGAGGATGATGAGGATAATGATAAAGGATACTGAATTCTGCCCCAGACTTCTCGTAGCGTGAAATTCAGTACCGAGTAGAAAAGTAGTCTATATTAATTCTCAACCTTTCAACTAGGTCCATACCAAAAATCAAATCAATCCGTCCGTAGAAAAAATGCCGATTTAAAAAATGCCGACGTGTTAATATTTACATAATTACTATACACTTATCTATAAATACGGTAATATAAAATATGTTTGAACAGGAACCAATAAAATATTAAATCAGGCGGAATTTACTGCGTGAGCTACCGATGATAAACGTAAACATTCATGCGCGGGCTTTGATCCGATTTTCAATTATTATCAAACAAACAACTGCCTCTCGCAGAGGATGCTGCAATTTATGCAAATAATAACATAATACATTCATCTAATAGTGAAGGCTGGCTAAAATGAACAAAGCTTCGTCGAAAATATTTACAATTACACAGGTATTAAAAAATGACTATTATAGTCGATTTAATTCTACCCGATACTTCGATCGCCTCGTATTCATTGGAAAACTACCCTAAATGATGTATTACATTATTTTTCCTACTTTCGATGGAAAAACGGGAATTTTCATATCCTATAAGTAAGCCCGATACAAATAGCCCCATATTTTCCCGCCTGATTATTCGTAAAAACGTAGCAAACATACGTCAAAAGGCAAAACATAAAATTAATACCGTCTTTTCACCTTAATTGACTACGATTCAAATTATCTTTCATTTCTATACCTACTTTTAAAAGACGTTGTTCACAATCAAACTATTCTTTCAGTGACTTATCGTATCTTATCGTAAGTTTCTATTTATATGTATGTAAAGTATATATTTAAAATTACCGGTTTCTTATTATCCAGTAATTTGTCACCCATAACACAAGTATAAAGTAAATTGCTTTGGGAATATCCATATATGTAATTGTCCCATATAATTATTTAGTTATTTGTCTCATGATCTCATCTCATTTCACAACTGATGATATTAGTTCAGAAGCATATTAAAAATCGTAGAAACCCACTTAACAGACTAACTTGCATTTGACATTGATATTATAAAAATAAAGCATGAATGTTTTATTTTATTGAAGTCAATGTATTTCGTAATCCATTTTTTTTTCTATGGTCCTTTTCTAAATGAAATATCGCCAAATCTCCTTAATGCACATCGATTCTTCTACAAGTTTATAAATTTATTTCCAACTAAATATTTGTATACAGAATATACAAAAACACCTCAGTCCCTAAGAAACGACTTTAAACATTAGTGTAATTAATCCGGAACAGACAAACTCAAAAGCAAAAGTCTTCGGACTTCGAGAATTCCAATTTAAACTAAGTGCAGCGCCCTAGTATCAGCTTTGAGGCGCAAAAAGTAATCTACAAAGCAAACATCAAATTGCTACGCGTCTCTTTACATAAATACATTCACACTGAATCCATTTGCTACCATGTAGACACGCCTACAATGTAAAAGGTTCTGAAAAGGGACCGAAAGCCCATTTGCTTCAGCTAAAATCAGTTTTAAGGTTCTGTGACTCGACTAAAACAGAATTCTTTAAAAATTAGACAATATATGAAGAAATTAGTTAGTTAAAATCGATTTATACCGAATGAGTATTCATTGTTCGACTCGACGGATGGCGCAGTGGGTACTGACCCTGTCGTCAGCTCCGCGGGTCGCGGGTTCGATTTCCGCCGAGGGCCAACATTTTCTATAAGCAATGTGTTGGTTCTTCGAGTTTGGGTGTAATTCGTATTTAAGTACGTATTTAAAATTATATATATAGTATATCTAACAGTTGTCCGTCACCCATAACACAAGTATTAAGTTCTTACTTTAAGGACGGACGACCTTGTGTGTAACTATAATATCCCATATATTTATCTATTCATTTATTATTGTTTAATTTTTATATTTTTATTATACTTTATAACGTTTGAGAAGATTTGATAGCCCAGCGGTATACCGCTGGTGTGACTCTCTAGAGACGATCGTGGATTTAAACCGCAGGCAGGCACCAATGAGTTTTACTATTAAAACTAATGCGTCAAATTGATAATCGCAATTTATCACACGCTTTTCGGTGAAGGAAAACATGTTAAGGAAACCTGCATATCTCTAGAGAATTCTGGGGATGTGTGTAACCTATCAATCCGCATTGGAACAACGTAGTAGGTCTTAGCTCTAAACCTTCTCTCCATAAAGCCCATCAGTGGGATAGTAACAGGCCGTTACTTTATTTTTTATAACGTTTACGTATTGCAACTTTTATTTATATAAAACCTTTATACTCATACTAGTAAAGCGTATTTACAAAGTGTAATTGTAGTTTCTGCTTAGTACATTATGATATTATTATGATATTATTATTATTATTTTATGATAATTCCGAAATATATTTTTTTACTAGAATAGCAGGAATATAAAAGACAAAAGACATGACATAGCTAGCTTCTGCACTATAATGTTTTTTGTATATAGAAAATAAGATCCGACCTTTTCTCCAGTTCCTTTGCCATTTCTGAAAGTTATACCATTTAGTATTATAAATACGTATGTTGAAATTTCCATTTCCAAGACGTTCGATAAACAAGTCAAGTTAAAAAAGCTTTTAACAAAACTTCATATCCCTATGTTAACCGTTGACGAGTTCCCACGACTAGAGTCAATTCTGGCAGCATCATCAATCAATCAGCATCCGAGACTGGATCAGTATGTAAAATTTCAGCTCAATCGGACACTGGAAATGAGTCAAATTGCAAAATTCAACCTTAAAACACGATAGATTTTATTATATTATTAAAATGCTTTTGTTTTTTCCTTGGTCCATATCTATATAATAAGATCAACGCTATTACGAAATTGGCGTTTTGTCGTACTGGCTATTTGATCTCAAATATTACCTTTATGGTTAGGAATTCCAAATTCAAATTCCTACAGCTATTTACTCATGCATTTGTGTTTCAAACCCCCTAATTCATCCCCGCGTTATTTACGAGTATGAGTTCCACCGTGGCACCAGTGCTGCAGAAACGGCTCGAAGGATTAACGATGTGTATGGTGACGGTGTCGTAAAAGAAAACACAGTGCGTTTTTGGTTCCAACGTTTTCATTCTGGAAATTTCGACCTGCAGAACAAGCCTCGTGGACGGCCGGAGACCAAAGTTGATAATGAAGAATTGAAGGCTATTGTGGAAGCGGATCCATCGCAAACCACGTCCGAGTTAGCTGCAGGTTCCGGTGATAGTGATAAAACTATTCTAATCCACTTGAAGCAAATTGGGAAGGTGAAAAAAGCTTGAAAGGTGGGTACCTCATGAATTGAGTGAAACAAACCGACAAACGCGCGTCGACTGCTGCGTTACGTTACTCAACCGTCACAATAATGAAGGAATTTTAAATCGAATCATTACCTGTGATGAAATGTGGATCCTCTACGATAATCGGAAGTGCTCATCGCAATGGCTGAACCCTGGCGAACCAGCCAAATCCTGCCCTAAGCGAAAATTGACTAAAAAAAAGTTGCTTGTAAGTGTTTGGTGGACTAGTGCCGGTGTCGTTCACTACAGCTTTCTTAAATCTGGCCAGACGATTACGGCAGATATCTATTGTCAGCAATTGCAAACCATGATGGAAAAGCTTGCTGCTAAACAACCGAGGCTGGTCAATCGCTCTAGGCCCAGTGGCCTAGAGCGAAGAAGCAGCAGTCTGCTTCAGGACAACGCTAGACCACACACTGCACAACAGACGGCTACCAAATCAGAGGAGCTTCAATTAGAATGTCTTAGACATCCACCGTACTCTCCGGACCTTGCTCCAACAGATTACCATTTTGTTTCGCAATTTGGATAACTACTTGCAAGGAAAAAAATTCAACTCCGATGGGGCAGTCCAAACCGCCTTCAAAGATTTTATTGATTCCCGTCCGAATGGTTTTTTTAGTAAGGGGATCAATGAACTACCTATGAGATGGCAAAAGTGCATCCATAGCAATGGTACATACTTTGATTAATTAAATATATTTCATTAAAAAAAAAACGACTTTATGTTCCTCCCAAAGAAAACGCCAATTTCATATGTAAGGACCTAATATATGATTGAAATAAATTTGATTTGATTTGATTGATTGATTGAAAATAATGTAATTTTAATTTTATTTTGCTGTTAATTATACTATTAAAATTAAAACATAAGTAGAGATGACAAATATAGATAAAAATTGAAACTAGTTATCATTCGAGCACACAAAGAACTGTCATCAATGGATTGTAATGCAAATCGTCATTATGCACTTCAAAGTGTTAACTGTGTGGTGAGGAGGACAAAAGCAACAAACAACCCATTTCCCGTGATCAACCGCAATTATCTAAATGTGAAAGCTGTTTACTGGCAACAGTACTGATTGATCGATCAAAATTTTAGGTGACATCTTGTACTACTATGCCAGAGTTAATATGACTTTAACTAGTTAATGTTTCAAAAGTAATAATAAAATTATTTTGCTATAATCCGCGACCTGAGTAAATCTATCTAATGCTAAACTTAGAATGTACTATCCATATTCCGTGTACCTTATGCATATAGGATTAGTGAACCGCATAAACTATAAACCACCACTGCTACCGCCATTCCCTCATCATCAGGAGATCTCCACCTCCAAATCTACAAACGACGCATCATCCAAGCAATCAGAGTTATATAGTAATTGGTTCAAGCCCCACTATTAATTTCGCCTTCGAATACAACACATGGTTATATATAGGCGTCAATTGCATCAAATTTTATTAATATTGCTAGATAGAAAGACAGCCTTATAAACTTTCGCAGTTATGATATTGGTAAGTACTCTACATAAGGCCTCAGTAACATCAATATTAATTAAATAAATAAATATATGGACCACTTACACACACAGTCGTCCGTCCTCAAAGTAAGTAACTTAATACTTGTGTTATGGGTGACGGACAACTGGTAGATATACTACCTATATAATTTTTAATACATACTTAAATACAAATATACACCCAGGCTCGAAGAACCAACAAACGTTGGCCCTCGGCGGAAATAGAACCCGCGACCCGCGGAGCTGAAGGCAGGGTCACCCACTGCGCCAACGGGCCAATCAATTTTGCCAATATTGACTGTCAATATTAACAGCTCCATTTGATAAATAGCTACTATACAACGAAATATTCAAATTTTATTTGATCGAACTTGCACTGTTCAGTCATCTTCTCTGAAACTCGCCGGCTACCTATATGAATTTCAAATGAGTCTTGAGCCACCTCCAGGCGAAGTTTGGTTATTCAAACAATACCTACGAGCTTACATTGTATATCGTTACAATATGATTTTGATTACAACAATGAACAAAACGAATTATAATATTATACATTATTTTATTTATACACTTTATTGTACACCACAGAAAAAACACACAGAAAAGTAAAAAAACAGCAATAAAAAAAAACATAATTGTAACGTACAAATGGCGATCTTATCGCTTAGTAGAGACTTCTTCGTGACGAAGGGTTAAGGAGAACTGAAATGAGTGCAGGTGGTACACTATTTTATGATTAAATACATACTAATGATACTCACCTATATTAAATCTATAAACTAATAAATGACATAAAATAAATACACTAGCTATATACTAATATGCTAGCTCTGTCCGCAATATACATGTATGAAAATAATTGGGACACAAAGTTTGTCCCACGTAAATCCCAACCCGGGCGAGAGTTCTAGGATAAAATGTAGCCTATGTGTTACTTAACAACCTTCTCTACCTTCCAGCGATACGTTTATAGAAATTTGGTAAAGCCATTCCGGAGAATGTAATATTAACCTTAATGTTCTTAAAAACTCTTTAAATAAAATTCGTACACAAAACCGTTTAATAGATTTTTAGAAAACCAATTACATACAGAGAAACAGCTCTTGTGGAGTTTGTTTTATAATATGTTTAGATTGTATTATAATTTGTTATATTAAATACAGTTTCTAAACGAAATAAAAAGTATTTATTTACAACACTTTAAGTTTAACTAAACAATAATTATAAAGTTGCAAAAACCATAACAATTACATTTTCACATTCTTCAGAATTCTTCATGATTACTTAAAAGCTATTTACAAAAGTGTAGTTTGTAAAAGTAGCTATTAGGTATATGGTAAGGCTAATGTTCCACGGCAACCAATTAAATGAAAAGTGAAACAGTCCTTCGAAATAAGAAAAAAAAATCAAATACGAGAACACAAGATTAACAAACTCCAATTCAAATTCCAAATATTCTTTGTTCAAGTAAACTTGTAAGCAAGTGCTTTTGAATCGTCGTCTACTATCAATTTTCCAAACCAATATTCGTAAAATTGCTACTGCCAAGAAGAGCCAACAAGAAACCCAGTTCCTGCTTCTGTTTCGAAGCAACCTCATTGCATCAACCAAAATAATATCACCATTAAATACGTTGATACAATTGAATTATTACTAACGCGTTCATGTAACTATTAAACTATATACAGCAAATATCAAGAGCGTAAATCCTTATCTCCCCTTATCTCCCTTATCTATATCTATCCCGGACGGACGTCAGCCTATACGAGATTAGTATGGCTCTCAAACAACTTAAGAACAACAAGGCTCCAGGTGATGACGGAATCACTACCGAACTCCTGAAGGCGGGTGGTAAACCGGTACTTAAAGTCCTTCAGCGATTGTTCAATTCCGTCATTCACGAAGGCACTATGCCGGAAGCATGGTACAGGGGCGTGGTGGTTCTCTTCTTCAAGAAAGGTGATAACACCTTATTGAAGAATTATAGACCCATCGCGCTGCTGAATCATGTTTATAAGTTGTTCTCGAGAGTGATAACGAATCGTCTCGCTCGTAGGTTCGACGACTTCCAGCCTCCCGAACAAGCCGGTTTCCGAAAAGGGTACAGTACCATAGACCACATATTCACGCTGCGG
The DNA here is from genome assembly GCA_947086505.1 of Morpho deidamia. Classification (NCBI taxonomy): domain Eukaryota; kingdom Metazoa; phylum Arthropoda; class Insecta; order Lepidoptera; family Nymphalidae; genus Morpho; species Morpho deidamia. The sequence continues at coordinate 5,818,405 of CAMTZC010000007.1, read as the reverse complement.
CAGGTTATACAGAAAACCGAGGAGTATAACCAGCCACTTTGCTTGGCGTTTGTGGACTATGAGAAGGCCTTTGATTCGGTGGAAACATGGGCTGTGTTAAGATCGCTCCAGAGATGCCGAATCGACTATCGGTACGTCCAAGTGTTGAAGTGTTTGTATGAAAACGCCACAATGTCTGTCCGAATCCAAGACAAAACTACGAGACCAATCCAAATGCGGCGAGGTGTGCGACAAGGAGATGTCATCTCCCCGAAGCTGTTTACCGCTGCATTGGAAGATGTCTTTAAGCTTTTGGATTGGAACGGATACGGCATCAACATCAACGGCGAGTACATCACTCACCTTAGATTTGCCGACGACATAGTCGTTATAGCAGACTGTCTGGAGGACCTTAACGCAATGCTCGACGACCTCAGCAGAGTATCTCAGCAGGTGGGCCTTAAAATGAACATGAGTAAGACGAAAATCATGTCAAACTCACATGTTCCGCTCCACCCGGTCACCGTTGAGAACTCTGCACTCGAAATTGTAGACGAGTACATATACCTGGGACATACGATCCAGCTAGGTAGGTCCAATTTCGAGAAAGAGGTTAGCCGCCGAATCCAACTCGGATGGGCAGCGTTCGGGAAGCTACGCGAGATCTTTACGTCCGAAATACCTCAGTGTCTGAAGACCAGGGTCTTCGAACAGTGCGTGTTGCCAGTGATGACCTACGGATCTGAAACGTGGTCGCTCACTATGAGCCTTATAAGAAAGCTCAGAGTCGCTCAGCGGGCGATGGAGCGAGCTATGCTCGGAGTGTCTCTACGAGATCAAATCAGGAACGAGGAGATCCGTAGAAGAACTAGAGTCACCGACATAGCTCAGCGTGTTGCGAAGCTGAAGTGGCGCTGGGCGGGGCACATAGTGCGGAGAACCGATGGGCGCTGGGGTCTTAAGGTGCTGGAATGGCGACCCCGCACCGGAAAGCGCAGCGTCGGTAGACCCCCTACGAGGTGGACAGACGACCTCAAAAAGGTCGCAGGGAGCCACTGGATCCAGGCAGCGCAAGATCGTGTGGTGTGGCGATCCCATGAAGAGGCCTATGTCCAGCAGTGGACGTCCATCGGCTGAAGAAGAAGAAGAAATCCTTATAAGATGCATTCATGCATGCTACAGCGTCACAGGAGCACGTCCGTAGATTAAAGCGCTTGATCGTATCACTAACTCAAACGTGTCTCCGGCCACCTGACGATGTTTATTTATGTAATACTCCCATTCTAACACGTAACAGGAATTCCAAATTGAATTTACCTATTAGTTACTTTAATGTTTATTAGTAGATAATTAAATTCGAAATGTGGTAGCTGATTATGGGTCTCATAAAAAAAGTTCTGAGTCACTCAGCGAGCGATGGAGCGAGCTATGCTTGTATATCTATATCTACATGTATTAAACATGTATGTAGTATATCTACGTGTTCAAATCAGAAATCAGGAGATCCGTAGAAGAACCAAAGATACTGATATAACACAGCGTTCACTTCGCGAAGCTAAAGTAGCGATTGCCGGAACAAGTAGTCCAGAGAACCGATGGGCGTTGAGGTTTTAAGGTGCAAGAAATCGCAGTGAAAACACAGCGTCAGTAGGCTTCCTACGAGGTAGAGTTACTCAAAAAGTTCGTGGGGAACCCAAACGGCACGATACTGTGTGATGTGGAGATTAATAAATAAATAAATATATGGGACATCTACACACACGGTCGTCCATCCACAAAGTAAGTAACTTAATACTTGTGTTATAGGTGACAGACAACTGGTAAATATATACATATATAGTTTTAAAATACATACTTAAATATATATATATATATATATATATATAGTCCTTTTCTGCTACTTGTTTGATCATGCGAATTTCCAAAGTACTTGTTTGATCCCCTTAAATTAGCTGTTTTAATGGCTCCTGAGTTGTATACACAATGACAAAAAGTATATATTTGATTGGCATATCGTGTCACTGACTCATATTTTGTGATGTACTAGTAGACTCTATATTTTTCTGTCAATATTTTTTATGTATTTTGTGGCTCCTGCTAACGGTTTTTGCTAAAGTCTTCGTTAAGCATTAGTTGATCTTAAAATCCAATACATTCTAGACACTTTTTGATCCATGTTTAATATATAGGAGTGAGATGCCTCACCTGTCAACGTCGGCCCCAGAGGTCATTGCTACTATATAATTCTGTATCAATAGGCATAAGTTGATCTAATATAAATTTTTATTTTTAACATCGTCCGGAGCATTCTGACATATATTTGAAATTCGAAACTAATTATTAGTAAGAAATATTTCTGGACTTCTTTTTTTTTGCATGAAATGAAACAAAATATGGTTTCAAACGGCATTAAATTTTAAAATAATACTGTATTACATACTTAGTTATAGTTTGAATAATGAGAGACAACAAAAATATTTTTATTAATAATACTTAATAATTCATAATAATATAGACTCATAGTCAAAATAAGTTATAAGTCACAATCATCATCAACATCTTCTGAGCCATTTTAAGGCCCACATGTTTAGTTACTCTACTGAGGTCATCTTGCATTATGTTAAGGTCCTTCAAGGTTAGGTCCTTCAGAGACTCTGCCATAACGACTATATCGTCGGCAAATCTAAGGTAAGTGATATACTCGCCGCTGATGTTGATGCCATATCCGTTCCAATCCAAAGCTTAAAGACATCAAATGTAACGGTAAACAGTTTCGGGAAGATGACATCTCTCTGTCTCATATCTCGCCGTTTTGGTTACGGATAGACATTGTGGCGTTTTCGTACAAACACTTCAGCACTTGGTCGCACCGATAGTCGATTCGGCATCTCTGGAGCCATCTTAATTCAGCCCATGTTTCTACCCAATCAAAGGCCTTCTCATAGTCCACAAACGCCAAGCAAAGTGGATATACTACTCGGTCTTCTGTATAACCTGCCACAGCGTGAATATGTGGCACTATAGTACTTTAGCCTTTTCGGAATCCGGCTTGTTCGGGAGGCTGGAAGTCGTCGCACCTACCCGCGAGATGATTCGTTTTGACTCTCGAGAACAACTTATAAACATGATTCAGCAGCAAGATGGGTCTGTAATTCTTCAATAAGACGTCAGGAGAGAACCACCACGTTCCTGTATCATGCTTTTGGCATAATACCTTCATAAATAATGGAATTAAATCGCTGCAGGACAGGTAGTTCGGTTGTCATTTCGTCATCATCTGGAGCCTTGTTGTTCTTAAGTTGTTTGAGAGTAATACTAATCTCGTAAGGCTGACATCCGGGATATCTTCGGTATTGTGACAAGTCTATTGGCTCTTCGATTTTTTGCCAAATTGACAACAGTATGAAATGTATAACTACCCATAGAACCTCTCAACCTCTCTTAAAATCTCAGGTCGAGACGAAATGATAGCAATATCGGTATTTAATCACGTCAACTGCCTTTGCCTAATAGACAGATGTCTTGCGAAAACTTTTGAGCCCCTGTTACGCTCTATAGTACCTCGAATGTATTCGGTGTTGAACTGTCGCTGGTCGCACTTTTACGCCTTAGAAATCTGTCTATGGATCAAATGGTAGCTCAGCACGTCTACTGAACACTGTAATCTCATTTCATTAATCTCATTCATGGGCTTGAGAGTCTACGTCAAGAATTTATTGGTTCTTTTACGGCTTTTCTTATAAAGTTTTGATTGTATGGACAGTTTCCACCAGCCTGTTATTTAAATCGTCCACAGTCATAGCGCAGTCAGTTTGGCAATCAAAATGATTCATTAGATTGAGTTGGAACTTCATGGGGTTTTAGATATGAGCTCAAATGGGTCGGAGCGTAGACTTCACCAGTCTGGATCTTTCCAGCTGTACGCATATATTCAATGTGCCTCTAACTATACGGTGATGAAGAAGGGGAGCTTCTTTACGGTATTGATCGCAGATACATCATTAAATATATAACGCCTGGTCGACATGATGGATTCGATCTCGTTTCTCGTGGACATTGGGACTAATCCAAGTCCTTTTTCGATGCAGCTGTTTCTTGAAAAAAGAATTCATCATGTAGAGGTCCTCTCTCTCTCCAAAAAAACGGCCAACATATGGCCCATGTGGTTCCGTAGCCCGTATCCAAATTGCCCTACTCTCACCTCTGTGCCGCTTCACTTGTCAAGTTTTGCGTTTAATTTTATTTACTAAATTTACCCAGTGTAGAAGGTTTTTGAGGCATGCATCAAATCATAATCATGATGCATAATCATCGTCTTGATATGCTGATGTCGGTGCGTAAACCGTTTCGTAATTCTGAGTATAAGGAACGCGACTTCAGATTATCCTATCACCACCGCAACTTGTTTACCTTTTTTTCCAGCTCAAGTATCTTTTCCGTTTTTTATTCCCTCAAAATTTGTGTGTCTTACGTTGCAAAGTTTGGTTTTCGTGGTTGGCAGCGGATTTTTTGCCGGAAATTCATGAAACCCCCTGCTACGCCGTTATTTAGTCCACTGCCATAGCTGAGAACTAGGGGCTGTGGTTTATATTGTGATAACATCATGTGAAGGGTTTGAGAGTAATCACCACGCTCGGCATGCGGCTTGGCGATTGTATTGCTGACATTGTCGCACCGACAGTGCTGCTGTTCGCTGTCGGTCTGGTATTTGGGTTAGCTGGACCGAAATGGTTAATCATATAATCGTATGGTTAATCAGTCGCCAGATCCTCGTTGGTTCATCTGCAGGGTGCAACACGAGCAGGTGACACTTGATGAGACTAAATGGGACGAGCCTTCCTCTTACACACTCGCCTGGAGCCCCTTAAAACTATTAACTTAAAAATTAAAACTAGAAGTAGGCGCTACTTTGCGGAATTCCATAATACAAAAGTAATAATATAAATTATTTTGGTATTATAACAAAATAATTTCTATGATTACTTTTTACATGTACTTATTATAAGATTTTCTTTTAGGCAGAAAGGAGAGATTTTAAGGGATATTTTTTAATATTAATTCAGCCTCTTCAAGGTCACCTATTCCCAAATGTAATTTCAATTAGAACCATCAGATCCTTCAACTACATTTCTTTGAAATCTGCATGCTTAAGAATGTACTGCAAATTCAACCTTGAAAGAGTCTTGAATGCCGGGGTCAAAGTACGGAGTACGTTCGGTGACGATCTGCTCTGTGATTGGCGCGTTTGAATCGGATCAAATAACTACGGAGTGGATTTGTATAATTATTGAGTAATTACAGAGAAACAGTATTCATCATTTGTTGATCCGAAGCGGAGCCAACAAATGTGATGTTAAATTGTATTGGATCAACAAATCAGGCCTGGATCAACAAATCCGAACGGATCAACTTAGAACTGATTATACGTACCGCTTGATCAAACAACTCCTAGAAGGGATAACTATATATATATATATATATATATATATTTAAGTATGTATTTTAGACTCGAAGAACCAACAAACTCTAAAGAGAAAATGTTGGTTCTCGGCGGGAATCGAACCCGTGACCCGCGGAGCCGAAGATAGGGTCACTGCCAACTGCGCCAAGGGCCAGTCAAGATTCCGTGAAGAAACCTATTTCCAGTAGTGGATGTCGATCTGTTGAAGGAGAAAATGTTCATAATACTTGGTTCTTATAAACACTTTCTTTCACTTATAAGCACCTTCGAATCGTCATATTATGAATCTATATTTGGTTCGGAAAGATGTTCCTACAAACAGAACCAGAACGAAACTCGGCGGTCACTGTTTTTATAAAAATAATTTAAAATTACTGCCACAAGCACCAGCCTTATTATGACACTCTTATGTACACCTAACTTATTGCATAAATTATATAGCTTATTTTGATTATTAAAAAAGTATAATTAAAACTACAATTACCCCTTTATTACGAAGTTTATTAACTCTCAGCTACGTAAGTTAGAGACCTGCAAAATAACAGAATTTGTGCAAATACTCTGATACCCTAAGGCCATAGGGTGTTTGAAACGGCTCTCGTTGAGTCGTGCCTTTGTCACGAAAAAACCGCCAACACAATGCAACTGCAAACCCTCTGAAACTTCAACGAAAGAAAGGCGACATTTCTCAATGAACAAATTTTTCACTCCACTGCTCCTATCGGCGAATGCAAACAATCCAGACGAAAGATTACTTATTCTGGCGAGCACTTTTTGCTAAAGAATAAACGTACGAAGGAAATTTTAATTTGATTTAGTCAAATTCATAAGTATTATTAAGCATTTAATAAATAATCTATCAGATTCTGACCAAGGCTTTGTAACCGTGATATCCAGAGTTAGGATACAAAAAATAATACTCTGTCACTATCTACACCTTCAACCACACCTTTTACTTTTAAGATCCTTTCCTTTCTGAAATGAAACAAGGAACACACTTTTATATGTAACTCAGCATTTTCGTCTCATTTTATTATTGTCAAACTAACAATAAGCTGTTAAGCGCTAAAAACTTTTCAGCAACTAGGGAAGACGGACGAGCAAGAAAGTACAACACATAAACTCAACTGAACTCATAAATGGTCGAGAAACAGGCACCAGCTATCTTCAGTGATCCCAACGGTGGCGGTAGAAAGTTGGTATATAATGCGTCAATCATTGAAAGGTGTTCAAGCGGAATTCCAGTACACTGGCGAAAACACTGTTTTCGTCGACATTTCACCTAACTGAGCTAACATTATTCGGATGCGTTTATTTTTCTTGACAGTAGAGACCTTGAGGAATAGAGATAGCAATATATGAATATTTCATCTCGTCTTTTACTAATTTTCTTCTAACGAGACAGGAGCTCTATCTCACATAGAGCATTGAATCCAAGGCAAAAATGCAGCTTTCATTGTTGCATTCACTTGAGTTCATGGCAACATATCGTAAAATATATTCAAATATTAAACTTTTTTTTTTATTTCTTATATAAAAAAAATGTTTTTAAAGCAGGAACGAATAATTTTGGACTTTAGAATCTAAATTTAAACTAAAAGGCCGCCAAAATGTTAAAGTACACTTAGGTCCTAACAACTAAGTACTGCGATATTCAGGAGCATGATCCGAGCATGTCGTAATTAGTATTCGCCAAGTAGTCCTTTTTCAGACCCTCGGTTGCGATACTTCAAAAACCGGCTAAGAGGTCCTCCAGTAAAACGCGGTGTGAACTGAGTAGCACATGAATTTTAATGCTACGCCGTGAGCAGAAATAAGTACATAATAAATGATTTTACCTTCAGTATCCTTCTTGTTTAATGTTGGATATAATAAAAGAAATAATGTCATGCATATGGGGTTCTTGAAAAAGAAAGAAAACTAGAAATTAATGTAGGATATCGCGAAGACCTTAAAATTTTAATTTGTGACGGGCAAAGGAATGAGATGTGGAAAAATGTCTGGATGGATGGTAAGAACTGAGATATAAAAATTATTATTATTATAATTTCATTAGGGTTTCTTGTCTGGCTCGAATGCTAGAGTTTATTATAAACACTCGTTTGAGATAACGTAGTATCTAATTAATCATTGAAAAAATATTTAACGGCAGCGATGTAATTGGCAATATCGATAAAATTTTCAAAAAACTTGTGTTTAAACATTCTATAAAAAACATATTGATTTCTAATAAACTGAGACGCTATAGAAATGCAGCAACAATTCCGAATTGAAAAAATTAAGTGCATTCGTATTTATTCGTTAACACACAGATGGCTTCTCTTTTACAATATTGACAGTGTTGACAAACACTGGAAACATCTTATTTTTTCTTATCTTATTAAATAAAATTCAAACTTATTTTTCCAGATATTTTATAATTCTAATAAATTATATAATATCAGAACATTTAAATAAGAATATATAACAGAACCGATCCAAAATTGAAAATATCCGAAAACATTCAATCCATTCAAAAAAGTGATATGACAATAGTCGTCTCTGATCAACAATAGATACACGCAAGCATAAGTGTATTATTATGATTTCAATTGAATGGATGAGTACACCATTACAAAAATAATATTTTTATGCGTAAATAACCATACAACGGATTCAAGTGCTCCACTTGAAACTGTATTTGGCCGAGAGGCCATTGTATTAATTTTAAGTGGCTATATGCAACTTTAAGCACAGTTTTCAGCCTGCACTCAAGTAATATAGAGGTAATTTTATTGTTATTACATTAATGTAGAAATGCAATACAAAATACCTCTTCAACAAATAAATGAGGGGAAAATAGCAGGTAGAAGGAGGATTCTGCGTCAGTGGTATGTAAAGAGCACGCAGACTTTGTTTACAGCAGTCTAAAGTTGAAGTCACCCTTTTTACATTTAGGGGTACGCAATGGAACCGAAGGTGTTGAATAATAAAGGTATATTTTATTAAGTACGTGCTAGGTAGGTAATACAATAATAAAAGTAATATACAAGAACCAAGTAGGTACATCATAAGAGGCTCGCGCTTAGTTGCTGGATCAAGCGTAGTATACAGAAGGAAGTATTGCTTGAGACGGCACGTGAGGAGCATCCTCGCTCTGTATTCTTACCTATCGAGAGCTTCGGTCTTTTCTCTGCTCCCTATAGATTCCGATTTTATTTATATTTTTAAATGTTTTTGGTTTATTTTTATTTTTGAAAATATTTAAAAATGTAGTAAAATCTGTAAATAAATAAAAATAATACTAATAGAAATAATACTTCACTTATTTACTATAGATTCTTAAGGGGGCACAAAATACAGGAACTATATTATCACGTATATTCTATTTCCTAAATGCTAATTTCGCACAGCATAGAGAACTAGTATTTACGCCGTGTGGTATCCGGCTGCATAGAATAGACCACCCTCATTTCTTACCGAGGTGTCGTAAAAGGCGATTAAGGTAAGTTGACGTCAGGCAGGCGGCCGGTCGTAAAATATGTAGCCAAATCATGTGACAACGTTTTTGTAGCATGTTGTGCCGACCCCACTTAGAGTGGGATAAGAGCAAGAGGATGATGATACTACTACTTAGCTTAGTTTTCAAATATACAACATGTGAGCTATGGTTTTGCTTATGTTATTAGTGCCTGTACACCACAGCTCTAATGAATGCCAACTTTTGTTAGGGGATGGTATTTACAGAAGAAATGCAATATTGTTACTTAGAAACGTGACTGAGTCGGTCAGTGTATGCCGAGTGACAGTGTATGGTCAGTGTCATTTATGCATTTCGTTATCGGCTATTAACCTATATAAAGCAACTGAGCCAAAATATATTTCCGTTTTCGTGTAAAGCCGTTGCAGTGGATATTTTGAAAGTGCAGCCTGCCGTATCTGCATCAAAAGCTCTCAGTCAGCCCGGATTTCACCGATAGTAATTAATAACGCTTATCCTGCAATGTTTTAAAGGCCTTTTTTAATTACGACTCTCCATGACGAACGAAAATATGATAAGCATTTTTTTTAATGCAGACAGGTTGCATATATATGGATTGTAGGAAAATAAATTTGAAAAAAAGCCTTTAATAGGTGCAGATTGGTTTTTCTTTATTTTCGAATAAATATTCGAATTTCTCTAGAGATATGCAGGTATTTTCAAGATGATTTCTATTAACCGCTAAGGGCTGGTGTAATTATATTTTTTTATAAAGAAATCGATTTGGTGTATGGAAATCAGGGTTATAATGAAAACATATCATAAAATATTTTTTAAGAACAAAGTAACAGTAAGATTTACGATGAATTTACGGTAATAAATGTTAAATATGATTTTATATGATATATAAATATGATTTTATTATAATTGGGTTACAGATGTCACCAAAACAGAGAATGCGAATTAAGCGGTTTTTTTTACATTATATTAATAAATAATATAAATATCGACGGCTCGTATGAATGCATTTGTTGAACTGAAATGCCCTTAAACAATTTTGTATTTTCGTAATAACTCCTACCGCCATATAAAAATGCCTGTTCTACATATTATTCGCAATTCGCATTCTATGGCTGGTAATTAGGCTCATATACGGTAATTTGGGTTTATTCAGTGCACACTACAAAAAGCTGCCGAAGTAAGAATTAATTATTTAAATGTTTTTTTTTAATACATTACTATAAAAAACTGTCCATCGTTTCACCGTATTTTTTGATACTTTGTACACCAATATCCATGGCGTTTCTGTCATGGTACCTACTAAAACCTTCAGTTATAAAACACCGTGATATGCTCCTGACGTTGGAGGCAGCAACTGCGACAGAGTATTTAAATCTATAGGCCAACCGTTTCACTCAGTCCTCTCGTGCGTCAAATTTTTGATGCGACGCCTACGTTTGTTTAAAAAAAATCTCACGTTGAAACTCAAGGGTTCAACTATCCTGGTCTAGTCGATAAAATTAAACAACACGGAATGTGAAAAAAAAATCAAGTGGTTTTAAACGTGACCTATCGGTAACATCGCACAAACAACTCTCAGGTAAACAATTATGTAGTGGTATTGAGACAGGAAACGTCAAGCGGGCATTGTAAGAGAAAGTACTGGACTGGAGAGCACTCCAGATGTGATACCGTGAGACGCTACACACTTCCTAATGGCCACTCGGCAGAAAATCAATTGAGTGTGCTCCCTTTTAAGCCACATTTTTCCTATACATATGAGACAGATTTTGAATCAACAAAGATGATCGTGTAAAACTAAATTTTAAAAATGTATTTTATCCTTACATATTTGCAAATTATTAAGCTGCAAATGAATGAGATATCCTTTTAAGCGTGAATTATAATACTTGTGGTAGAAGATCCCGCTCTTCCTAAACTAAAATATTACAAAGAAGTATTACTTCAATACTAAGTAGTTGTCAATCTTAATTAATTATATTATATTAATTACTCTTTTCTTCTTTCATCTTACTCCCTTTTATGTTACTAGATAAGATATGCATTGTTAGATGACACCAATATAACCAAACTGCAAATATTAACCGAATAACAACGCAAAAACAGCAATTTTTATTCGTACTAGTCCACTTTAATTAATATATGTAGAATATTAGTTAAAGCGGATTTTATTGTTCTTATAATTTTAGTGGCTTTATAATTTTTTTTTTAACTGTTTAAGTAGTTAAAAATTCGATTATTTAAAAATCTATTTTTCCCAGTTTAATTTACATCCCTAGTGTTCTTACAAACGTGATTTGGCATAATTCTATTCCATTTTTTGAGACTAGTAACCATAGACAAAAACATAAATAATATAAATTTCTTCAATTTGACTACAGATCAAATTGAATGATCGAATGATTGATTAAATGATTGAATTGAATGATCAAGATGATAATTTCGTTGATTTACTACTTCGGGTGTACCGAAGTAGTAAATCAACGAAATTATAGACTTTGTTATAATATTATAATATATATAAACGGGTCACATCGGGACAACATCGAGTTACCTTTTGTTATAAGGTTCGACGTTTCGGCAGAGTTGCATCCGCCATGGTCACGAACTGACTGGAGCGCCGCGGCGTCTTCGTTCCCGAGTACTACAGTCATTATTTTATTTATATACCCTCACTTGAACCGAACAATCCACGTAAGATCTCTTGCACATCACACTGATATTATCCACACGCGATATAGCTTGCAACGATTTCTTTCGCCAGTTATATTTATTAATCACTGGATCCCAAGTCATCGACAATCTGAAACCCTCTTCTCTGTTGAACGTATGATGCTTTTTAATTTCAACAGCTCCAAGCGCCACTCTTGCATACTAAAAATGTTGTTGTAAAATTACGTAATGCATAGTAAAAATACACATGATCCAAAAAATAAAAACCAATAGCTGTATCTATATTCTTTCTTTATTCTTTCCTATTTAGCCGATTGTGATTAAAGTATTTTATATAGTTGATATATAGTTTATAGCTTTATAAGGTAATACTTGCTGAAATTTAATTTCTTATATTGTCATAACATGATAGCATAGTGTCCATAACTCATACGAAGCCGACCCTTAGGGTTGTTCCTAAGGGACAAAAGCTGATCTGGTGAGCGGTGATCTCGAAAGCTGATCCTGTTATTTTAATTACGTAAAATTTTCAAGCGTATTGCTCTCGTTACAAGTAAAAGGTCCCAGGTTTAATAAGCGTTTAGGTAGTCTAATTTTTGTTTTAAATTTTAGATCTAAGCCAAAGGTTCTCGAAAGTGAGAGTTGCTAACTCTGCTGAGTCACGACACAGGAATCACAAGCTTATTGTGACCTCTTGTATGTCTATGACATACATCAAATTTCGTCTTATACTATGGATATTTTTCCATACGAATAAAATATTACTATATATATTGGGATGCTACAGTAAGTTTGCCTATTTCTTTGAACTTTTCACGAAGGGACTCACGTTGTTTCATAGTATAGAGAGCCTGTATGGCTCTTTTTTTGAGCAACTAAAATAATATATCAATCATTCAAATAAATATTGAAAAAACTACAATAGAAATAATGTTGGCTGAACAGCGCATTCAAAAAAGTTACTCATTCATAGGCAAATGTAACTTCGCAAACTCTTTAGGCGGCGCGTGGACTTCAAAAGCACTCAGAGTGAGGTCCACAATCAACGTAATGGGTGTCTCCCCTTTATATCTATACTATTCGATACACATTGTTTTTATCCTTTCAGCATAAACTTTTATCAAAGTAAAATATAAAGTGAATGCGTAAGCACGAGAACTTGTTTAATATTTTGGTAAGACTTTGTCGGGATAAAGGATATAAAATAAAATAATTTCTTTCTATATGAGAAAGTATGAATGCTCTCGGAGAGATATATAAAATTTTCCAAAGCTTTGCTATAATCTGCGTGTGTATACATATTGTATTCTTTTTATATGAATGTTTGTCTCTTTTGTTCTTTATAGACTCCGAACTGTGGGACCGATTTTAACTAAATTTTTAGATAATCTTTAGATTGTTGATGATCCTGTAAAATAGGGGCATTTTATTTAATCTGTCAATTAATCTTTCAGGGAATTCGAGACCAGACTGAACCACAACAACGCGTGGCCGGATAGCTAGTATACTATAACACAAAGTCCCCAAAATCCGTCTGTCTGTATACGATCGATTTTCTCAAAATCTTATCAATGGATCTGTATACGGGTTTCACTAAACTGCAATTCTTGAGGAAGATGTAGATGAATAGTGCATTACGGTTTTTTTGTGACACACTAATTCCCACGCGTGTTAAGCCTCTCGTAAAGCCAGTATAAAATAAACTTACTGTGTCAGTTTGATATCACGTGAGATGACTACAGCTTTAAAGGAAGCAACAATAATACCGTGCGAAGACATCCTTCCTTTATGCTGAGGACATAGAGCTGTAGCAAAAAGCCAACCATTTTGCAGTTCGCCATTGTTGTCTCGGCGTTAACGCAAACGATTAATTTTGCCGCACTCGTCGCCCAAACTAGACACCACAGCGCAGAGAACGCGTGAACAACTTTATACGAACACGGCAACGCTTTTAAGAAGACCACGGCGCCTTCAACCAACTGTACGAGTAACGTACACGGAATCAAAATCCGAAGCTATTTAGTCTAAGATGTTTCGTAGTAAGTAAGCTTATTTAGCTACCAAGCTTAGCTACCGGAACATTTGCATATCTTTTTCACTGAAATTAAAACTAAATTTAGTTGTTCAAGTTTCGTGACTTAATGCCTTTCTAATGTAACTTAGATACACTTGCTTTTACACAAGTTTAGAAATTATCTTAAAACGATGCTGCTACATAAAGCTTACTATACAATTGAAGATTATTTGAGTGACAGTAGCATATCTTAACTGCAATCAGCTACGCACCAAGCTGCAGCGATTAATTTGTAACCATCAATCAAATTGTAAAAAAAATATTTTAAGTTTTCGTCGAGTTTCTTGCTGGTTATTCTCGATAGGAGCAAACTTCCGAATCAGTGGTAGCTTCTTCAAAACATTTGACGATCCAAAAGTACTGTAAACGGTCTACTTGAATAAATAATATTTTGATTTTGAGTTTGAGATAACCTTATTTAAATTAACACTGGAATAATTTATAGAAGCACGAAATAGAAGCATACATTGCGGAATTCCATAGTACAGAAGTTATGATATAATTATTTTGCTAAAATCCGCGTTTTTTAAGAGAATCTAATATGGTGTTATTTGTAAGAAGCAGTCATTATGATTATGACGTGAAGCCTATGCTCCTGATGATGCTTCGATTACGGGACGGAACGATCGTAGTGAGTGTGTGTAGTGCTCGTGAAGTGTGTTGCTGATGGCGGGGTTTTGTGATACGTGTGCTGACTGGTCCTGTATATATAAGCTATGTGAACGCTGCCTGCTTCTACATAGCATTACATACATTCTCTTAAACATCGCATTATTGTCAAATAATTCTATCATAATTCTTAAACAATGAAACTACAGGTCACGTGATCATTTAAGATGAGACTTAAATAATATAACATTTCAAAGTAATTTAATAGATTATATATATGAAAATACTAATTTTATGGTATAATATGGTATAATAATTTATCATACGGTTTAGTTTACAGAAAATATGGTGAGAAAATCCGTATATCTCTAGAGAATTCTAGGGATATAATATGTAAACTATCAATCCGCATTAGCGCAGCATGGTTGTTCTAATCTCTAACCCTTTTTTTCAAAAAGAAAAGAGGAGGCCTATGCCCAGCACCTAACAACATAGTAACAAGCCGTTACTTTATAATCGTAAAAGAATGAAGAAACTACCTAAAATTTCCAGTTTTATATAAATATTCAATTCTATTTCTTTTTAGCGGCCGCGAATGCGGCGGTCCTAATGGGTTCTATTCACCACAGAGTGACACTCGAGGCTCGCATTGTCACAGCTAGGGTGTGACACGACAGACAAATCTTTGCAAACAATGCCCAGTTATATCTTTTGAGGGTGCTTCAATGGTGTTTGTGAATTTTTCTAGTGGCTATTTCGCGTTTTAGAAAACTGTTCAAACAGATTACGACTCTCAACCCCTATGTTATATAGTTGGAATATTTATACAGTAAACGATTCCCAATATAGAAACTATGAGTAAAATTGTTATAAACGTTAAATCATATAAAGTCAGTTTCCACACGATATTTTCCTTCATCGAAAAGCGTGTAATAAATTGCAAGTATCAAAAACTACTAAAATTTATGTGTCTAAACACATAAATTAAAAAAAAACCTCATTGGTGTCTGCTTGGAGTTTGAACCCGTGATCCTGTAAAGAGTCGCACGAACTCACTGCTGGGCTATTTACTAGAGTACCGTATAAATGATATTAATTAAATCAGTCAATTGTAACAACGCATATCTCATTATAATCAGATTAGTTGTTCAGCTTTCAAGCAATATAACAGAACTAACTACTTTGCTATAATCCGCACGGGTTAAGCGAATGCATGCAAAGCCAATGTGTATGAAGCAGGCAAAATCTACGCACCTTATACATGCAGGACCAGCCACCACATGCACCCCAAGGCGCAATTCACCAGCAACAACGAACACAAAAGCAGCACACACACCCACCACCACAATCTCATCACATTGGCTTTGCATGCATTCACTTAACCCGTGCGGATTATAGCAAAGTAGTTAGTTCTGTTGTATTGCTTGTAATATGGAATTCCGCAAAGTAACGCCTGCTTCTATAAATCATTTGTTCAGCTTTCAATTCTATATTTAATTTAAAGTCTTATTATAGAATCAATCTTATTTTCGTTAACGAGTATTTTCGCGAAGTTAACGAGTTCCGCTTGGATTTCATTTGTTACTTTCAGTAATTGATCTTATCTTCGAGGAATTAATTTAAAAGCTTTACGATATTATTTACTACTAGCCTCGTGTCTCTGAATAAATATATTTACCAGAATAATTCATGGAATCACGCGTCACTCTGCAGAGATCCGTAATACAAAAGTAATTATTATAATATTTTGCAATATATTATATTAAAATTTACATTATAATATTATCATTTCTTTTATGTTTAAAAGAATAAATAATATGTTAATCAATGTTATAAAACATCTTAAGAGCCATATTTGATCAAAATTCGTTTTATTATGGAGATAAAAGTACGTATATATTGAAAAATAGAATAAATAATAGAGAAAAGATGTATGTATTTTTCTTATAGACTCCAAAACAGCTGGACCGATTTTATTGAATATTTCAGTTAATTTTTAAATTGCTACTGCGGATAATTCTGTAAAGTGAGGTAGCGATTGGAGCATTTTTTTTACTGTCAATGATAGTAGAGTTTTGAGGGGACGTGTAAACCAGAGTGAACCACAGCAACTCGTAGTCCGCCGTTACCGCTAGTCTATACATTTCTATTCTTCTTCTTTCTCCTACCCTTATCCCACTCTAAGTGGGGTCGGTACAACATGTTTTCCTCTTCCATTCTTTTCTATCATTCGTCAACTCTGGCACTACTCCTTTTATACGCATGTCATACTTCACACATTCCAACCATCTCTTTTTAGGCCTCCCTCTAGTCCCATATCCATCCACATTCATATTCAACACTCGCTTAGTCACATGATCTTCATCCCTCCTCATTACATGTCCATACCATCCCAATCTTGCACCTCTCATCTTTTCCATAATGGGCGCAACTTTCATACTTCCCCTAATATACTCATTTCTTATTTTATCTAGTCTTGTCACACCACACATCCACCTTAACATCCTCATCTCATTTGCATGCACTCTTCTTTCATCCATCTTTTTCATTGCCCAACATTCTGATCCATACATTACGACAGGTCTAATGACTGATTTATAAATTTTCCCCTTAAGTTTAGGGGGCATTCGGGGGTCACATATTGTGCCTGAGACCTGTCGCCACTTCATCCATCCTGCATTCATTCTATTCCTCACATCGCGATCAATTTCACCGTTCTTTTGGAAAAGCGAACCAAGGAAAATGTACTGAACGAATTTTTGTACGGTTTTTACTAAGAAATATACTGCAATTCATGAGGAAGGTTTAGGTTAATAGTATATAGTTTGGAACTGCTGAACCGATTTTGATAAGAATTTTAAAGGTAAGAGTAGAAAGGTAGAGGAGGGACAGCATTTACACACGGCACTGACACTGGCACTGCTAGTAAAGTGTAAAAAGGATATTTACCTACTAAAAATATATTTGAAATATATTTTTAGTAGGTAAATATTTTAAAGCACATTGTTTTAAATGACGTGTGGTATCCAGCTGCATAGAATTGACCACCCTCATTTCTTACCGAGGTGTTGTAAAAGGCGACTAAGGTAAGTTGACGTCAGGCAGGCAGTCGGTCGTAAAATGCGTAGCCAAATCATATGACAACTTTTTGTAACTAGTTGTGCCGACCCCACTTAGAGTGGGAAAAGGGCAGGAGAATGATGATATTATATTGATTTAATAAAGAAGACGGGAGGATGTTTGCGTATACCTAGTGTATTATAACTTTAACTTGAATTTAAAAGCGCATTTTAGAAATATATAACGGATCATGCTTTAAAAGGTGATTTTCGCCTCTTGTAAATCAGCACATTATGCATTCTCAGTTGAAATGAGCAAAAAGTACCACATCCAGATTGTTCGCAGCCGGCACCAGTTCCGACATACGTTCAGGCAGAATTCAAATTAACCACTTTATATTCACATTTATATATACAGTGCAAAAGTGTTTACGTCCGTCAAATTTTTCGTATATTAATTTTCTTTCGGTATTTATTTGACGAAATGAGTGTTAAATACCAATGTGAATGGATATGTGACTAGAATGTGGTATCCGGCTGAATAGAATAAACCAACCTTTCTTACCGGGATGTCGTACACGGCGACTAAGGTAAGTCGACCCGCCGTGTGGTATCCGGCTGCGTAGAATAGATCACCCTTATTTCTTACCGAGATGTCGTAAAAGACGGCTAAGATAAGTGGACCCACTGTGTGGTATTCGGTTGAGTATGATATATGATATGATCACCCTCTTTCTTACCGAGGGATCGTAAAATACGACTAAGGTAAATTGACGTCAGGCAGGCGGCCAGTCGTAAAATACGTTGCCGAATTATGTGACGACATGTTTGTAGCATGTTGTGCCAACCCCACTAAGAGTGGGATAAGGGCAAGAGGAAGATGATGGATTGTGACTAAAGGCCTAAAAGAGATGGTTGGATTGTGTTAAGTATGACATGCATATAAAAGGAGTAGCGCCAGAGTTGACGAATGATAGGAGAGAATGGACGAGAAAAACATGATGTGTCATAAGGGCAGGAGAATGATGATTTTGACGATGAGTTCATCACGTCAGCCCTTTGTGATAACAGATCATCGTCAGTCGTTGATATATATTAATACATGACGTAAACGTCATGTTGTTATATTATAAGATCTTTAGCATTATTTAATTTTGACAAACTTACTTTGACTCGGCTTAACGTATTTTTATCAGAAGCATAGAGACTTTGACTTTGAGAATTTTCGCAAAAATCTGAAAAGATAACACCAAACGTTTCCACATTTTAATATGCATAAGAAAGTTTCACAAAAGTTGCGGAATGAATGCACAGAGTTTAATAAGTTCATGATATCTCTGTAAAGTTTTAAGCATTTGCTTGAAAGTCGTAAACTTAAACAACGCTTATGCACATCATAGAAATGGAGCACTCGCAGAGCTGAAAGTTCATCCAAAGGAACAAAAGATGGCTTTAAAAGCAACTGCCTTTCCTTCACACGACCCCATTTCACATTAAAAAGAACCTTATTGTTATATCAAAAAGAGGTCGTTTTGGGGTAACCATTTGTAAATTTACGCGGCATTGCGGTAGGGCTGCCAAAAACTCAATAAAACGCAAAAAATGTTATCTTTAAAGTATCATCGGATATTAAACAAAGAATGGGGAAAATATACGAATCGCATGCTTCAATTTATATTGAATGGAATTTTCAAGAAATCAATAACTAGTAATACTTAACTCATAAGGAATCCCACCGTGTTGTATCCGGCTGAGTAGAATAGATCACCCTCATTTCTTACCGAGGTGTCGTAAAAGGCGACTAAGGTAAGTTGACGCCAGGTAGGCGACCGGTCGTAAAACACCTAGCCAAATCATGTTACAACATGTACATGTTGTGCCGGCCCCTCTTAGAGTGGGATAAGGGCAGGGAATGATGATGATGACTCATAAGGATTCATTCAGTAAGAGTTAAAGGTTAGAATCTCGATAGTCTTATATTATATAATAATTTCATATGGAAATATTCTGAAAACTTTACCCACGAAGTGAACGGTACTGTATTTTATATGCAAACTTTCGATCTTTAAAACACCACCCACCGAACAGAATGAACTTCTACTACTATATACATAATAACTGAAAAACTGCGAGGAAGTTGCAATTACGTTTTATGCGACTATACAATAGATACCAATTTTTGTAGTTTGTTAGACTTTTTATTAATATTTTTTATCCAAAATTAAAAGAAACTTGTCATAAGAAAAATATTATAATACATTTCAATATTGATTGCCATCAACATAAATGTATATCGAAAAATGAGACTTGCAGTTCTCAAAAGTCATAAGTCAGGCGTGCAAGCCTGATTGAACCCATAAATGTAACGATATGTATAGATTAAAATACATATTTATTATTTTAGTCTGTATTTTTTCAAATTGCCAAGTGTAGATTAGAATTAATTTCTATATTGTTTACAACTTTGGAGTTTTAAAGACTGTCGTATATTTGCACAAAGAAATAATTTATTAAATAAAATTAAACATTAATCAAGATATTTTTGTATTTGAAAAAAAAGGAAAAAATATGCCATAGATAATTTTAATATTAATTTCTAGACTATTGTAAGATTTCACAACCCTAAAGGACGCAAGTAATTCTCTTTGAAAATTGTTAATGAACGAAATCATTAGCACTGAGAATTTCGCAAAGATAAAA
The DNA here is from genome assembly GCA_947086505.1 of Morpho deidamia. Taxonomy (NCBI): domain Eukaryota; kingdom Metazoa; phylum Arthropoda; class Insecta; order Lepidoptera; family Nymphalidae; genus Morpho; species Morpho deidamia. Next base: position 5,798,369 of record CAMTZC010000007.1, on the reverse strand, counting down.
TACGTACCTTCTCATAAAAAATTCTTAGTTGTTTTTTGAGCACTTCGTAATTGAAAACTTGCTGCTGAAGGCAAGTAAATAAAAGAGACGACCAAGAGGGGATTAATTAAATATTATAATACTTTTGTGGCTTCGTTTTCAGAAACAGAAATAAATGGATTCATAAGTAACTAGTAGTTATAAAAACCTTTCTGGAGAGAGTGAGTGTACTTTGCAATAGAATAGAATTATTAAAAAACAAACATTAAAATTGTACTTCCTTGTTCCTTCCTTGTATAAAATTTTGAAAAATGTAAGTTTCACATATAATCAATAAACCAACCCCAATAAAATATATGTCATAGTTGATTTTTGGACGTTTATATAAACTCAATTAACCACAAACACCCTTGGCATCATATACCTTTAAATGAACTCTACTTAAAAAAACAATTTGTAACATTAAAATAAAAAATATTTTACTATGTTAAATATTTCGTCACTATAATATTTAACTTTGTTAATTATTTTATTATAACTTGTAAATATACTACATATATAATTTTAAATACATACTTAAGTACAAATATAAACCCAGACTCGAAGAACCAACAATTTTTTTACAAAAAATGTTAGCCCTCGGCGGGAATCGAGCCCGCGACTCGTGGAGCTGAAGGCAGGGTCACTACCCACAGCACCAACGGGCCAGATCCATCCATCAAATTATTACAAATTCATATGGATTCGTAGGACAATTCGTTTCGCATATTTCTAGTGTAATCTCCAAAAAGCAAAAAAACCTCATTGGTTGATGATTTGATTGAAATTGTGCTATCTAAATTGCGAAAATGAAATGATCGGATGCCCACAATTAAAATACTTGGTATATTTTACCCTTTGTTCAACTTAAAAATACACATAATTTATTTTAACTCATCTGAAATGAATTGAAATATACCTAGTACTAAAAATAACAATGCCATAATACTTAAACGATATTGTCATTCTTCGTTTTTCATTTAGTACCACTTAACACTATTAGTATTATATTGGCAGTACATAATATTGACTTTTATGTGAGTATTCGTGACAATGTTTAAAATTGTTATTACACATATATGTAATATGTGTTTTTACTAGGTATTCATACAAAAAGATGATATTGGCGAAGGTCATACGAGTTCAATGAACTAAGTAAATTAATAATAGGATAATCAAAATCATTTTTATCAGTGGACTGGGCATCTGTTGCAGCTGTGACCATAGTTTTTAGAAACACACTCTTAATTACTAGATATAACGACAGATTTCGTTCTTTTGGGTTTACTCGTAAGTGTGAATAGGGAAAATGTGATACCGTTAAAATAGCTTTGAGAACTTAATGATTTTGTAGTGAAATCTATTTTGTTATGTTTTGGTTAGGGTGCGAAACAATTGTTAAAATTGTCTTCGTGTATGTGTTCAGTGCTAGTATAGCATTTTGGTGGTCGTGATGGTGATTGGTTGTCACTCAGTATATTTAGTCTGAATTTACAAGAACAGCTAATATATCCTGCGTTTAGCATTATACAGATTTTCTTTAATGGTGAATTAAGGGCAAAATTTTATCATTGAACCTAATTGTCCAAAGGTCTTCCGAAGAAATTCCTTGAACTTGAGATTGAGAACTTTCTACGGATACGTTATTTTCAAAACCTGAGGTACGCGCAAAAAAAATTGCGTTGCTTATGATGCATACCAATTAGCATGTCCTTGAATCTCCAATGTATATAGACAACACCACTCCGAGATTACTCAGTTGTACTGAAAAACCTTGTACGCGAAATTATGGAAATTCACGTAAGTTTTGAGTTTCTTATGTACTTTTCTACGCGTGTCGCTACTTAAGCTTACCCCATTTTACTGTGAACTGGACACAGGATAAAGATTGAGAACAGCTCTCTATCAATTCGGTCGTCCTGTAAACAACGGACTCCCCTTAAACAGTGATAGCTCAATGATGAGATTGTGCTCAAGGGGTCACGTGTTCAAACCCCTTCAGACATCAATTAATTTTTCTGTTAAAATTTATGTCTCATTTATAATTCCCATTTATCACTGCCTTTTCGGTGAATGAAAACATCGTGAGGAATCCTACATATCTCTAGAGAATTCTAGGAATGTGTAACCTACCAATCCGCATTGGAGCAGCGTGGTAAGTCTTACCTCCATTCCCGCTATGCAAAAACGGGGAGAGAATGACTATGCTCAGCAGTGGGATAGTAACAAGTTACTTTTGTTTTTTTTATTAATTTTTATAACCTTTACTTCGAAGATTTTTACATTCGAAGATTTTTCAAATATCTATTTGGTTTTCAAATATTACACCAAATATTAAATCAAAATATCACCAATAATTATTTTACCAGTTGTATAATATTTATTTTTCTTTTTCAGAATTTTTGCAGCATCGTTTTTGTTATTATTTTTCTATTAGCAGATATCCAAGGATCATATACGCATGACCACAGCCAGAAAAGGACAAACAGAAACTTGAAACATTTAGAAAATGCAGTATTACAAAGAAACAGTCGAAGTGATGTTGTGTACCAAAATAATCATCCCAGAGTGAAAAGACAGTTTTACCCGTATCCATATCCATGTTAGTACTTATTTGAGATTAATAATATTGTTAAGTGTCACGAAATACTAAATTTCAAAGATCAAAATCAAACTATATGTTCAACTAAACATAATAAACTTCAATCATAGTACCCGGCAATAAATAATGCAGATCGAGGCTTAGTGAGAGTAATCGGCTTGATTCTGCTTCATAAAGCATCGTCTCTGTCGCATAGACTGACGAACGCTTGTGTGACAGTGACAGCGCTCTACGAAACCGAATTGGCCGGCTGTTTCGTTGTAAACATCGATGTGCATTATGCCGGGTACTATACACTAAATTTCATCAATATTGCTTCAACCGTGAGAGCAAAACAGATTCATAACATTAATATTAATATATATTTTTTTAGATTCTCAAAGACGTCCTATACCAATAGTGGTAGGTGGAATAGGTATTGGAGGACCATTAGGTGGAAGAGGTTTTGGTGGCAGAGGTGGCTTTGGCGGTAGAGGCGGCTTTGGCGGCAGAGGCGGATTTGGTGGTCGTGGTATTGGAGGTAGAGGTGGTATAGGCGGTAGAGGCGGTGGTGGAGGACATGGTCGTGGATAACGGTCTTTTATAGTAAAAACCTATTTTATATACATTGTTAAACGAAATAATGCGTACAATAATGAATCTAAATTATTTATCTAAAAAATATAATATTTCACTTATTAAATAATAAAATATGTATTATACTTCTTTCTTTGTTTATGTTATTCGGTTTTGTATTGCTTAGAGGTAGACTTCTCATACATTAATACATAAAATTAATAAATAGATAATGATTGTTTCATCATTACTAATTATTATATTAATATCGATAACTAAACAAATAAACATACTAAAGTAGTTCTCCTCCTCTTTTACTTTTTGACATATTCCTTGATGTCTTTTCTAATCTGTGAACTTCTAAAATTTGTTATGCCTGTCATCTGTGCTTGTCGGTCTCATTCAAATGTCACTGATTAATATTATTTATCTGTCGCAATTTAGAATTTTCTATTCAAATTCTATAGGTCTGTTTTTTGTTATTATACGTAATAAGAATGAAAGCCAAGGGCAAAATATAAGAATTAAATCTTATTAAATTTTACTTTGTACGGACATTGGTAGGTTGTCTATAAGCTGTTTCCAATATTAAGTTTATTTGAATCTCCTTACAAGAAAAACTCGATCGAAAAATATAGAAAATTGTCGAGCTACAATTTTTTTTTCGATTTGAAAATTTGCAAAGCCTCGTCATGTTTTCGTTGTAATAGAAAGTCGTTAATATACTACAAAGTACAAACCAACGCCAGCAGCTCAAAACTTCAATCCAAGTTGGACTAAATAACCTTTAAAAACAAGTTCAAGGAAACAGTATACAGTACATAAAAAATAAACTTGAATTATATTATTAATTCATTAGGTCACTGTGTTGTCACCATGGAGGGAGCGTATGACGAAATAATTTCCGATAATCCGTTTTTCATAGAGCTGAAAAACGAATATTCAAATTTATTTCAACATTGTATTTCACAATCGTGGATAATATGTGTACCTCGTATTGGCAGTTTGATAACTCGCGTGTTTACCGTTGAAGACTTCTGCGCCCACGTGCTAGTGCCAAGTGATGAATTACCTGAAACACATTACAGTACCCTTACTGAGAAACAGGTGACTGTCGCAAACAAAGTTATTACTCTCGAAGTTACAAAAGGTTTGCCGCTACAGAGCCACATACTTTTTGAAGAAACATTTTATACAGAAGACTTCATAAAGTACAAGGTATGGTGTGTGGAAAGCCCTTTAGAACCTAATGCAAATTTAGGTGACAATACAGTAACTAAGGAGTCTGTCCTATCAATCAATGATTGTATAGATTTACTTTGGACACAAGCAGCAGGTAGACAGGTTCTAGATCAAATAGAAAATAATATACAAATGTTTATAAAGAAAAATCCCAGTTTACCAACAGCTATTGCACCACTAAAGGATGCCATTAGTGAACTTTACACACAATGTCTTCAAAGTACATTGCAGAATCGAAGAATCAGAGAGAAATGTAAGGCATCAAAACATCTACTGGAAAATATAAAACTATCAGTTGAATGCTATATGCAGCATTTATTATTTGACTCATTATTTAAACCTATATGTACTACTTGTGCATATGAAGACTCCCATCTTAATAAAAAGATAAGAAACATGAGTGATTTTCAGCTCAGAGATCTTGACATAAGGAAAGACTTATACCATGCAGTGCCGAAAGCAAAACAAATACTCTCAAAAATTGATACATACAATACAGTCTTGGAAAAAGTATTATGCCTGAAACAAGCATTAAATGCAATTAATAAGATAGACAATAGCAATAACATTGTCTTACTAACTGCAGATGATCTACTCCCTGTGTTTGTGTTTCTGTTAATCAAATCTGGGTTACCAAATTGGTATAGTCAACTTAAGTATATGAAGGAATTTCGTTTTAGTGGTATAGGTAAAGGTGATGGTGACGAAAGTGATTTTCTAATTACTACATTAGAAGCAGTCATAGAACACATACAATCTGGTGTATTAACAGGTCCACCTAATCCAGAAGCCTATTATTATGAGAATCATACAGAAGATCATTTAAATAACACTTATCAAAGAAAAAATAGCCTAACTGAATCAATCTCAACATGTGACATAAGTGGGAAAGAGGAAACTATTGAGTACATTTTTGATTTAATCAAAGCGAATAATTCTGAACAAGTGCAAATATTACTAGAAAAAAATCAAAAACATCTTGATATTATTCAGAATGAAAAAAATGCTATAAAACTGACTGTTCTTGATAACGAGGATGATGATGATGACGATGATGATGACTCTGAAACAGAAATATACCAAAGACTCTGTCATCCCCTTTGCAATTGCAAAAAATGTTGCTCGAAAATATCTAGAAACTTGTTAAAAACTTCTCCAACCATATCCTCAAGAGATAGCCATGGTCTTACATCTTTACATGTTGCTGCTGTACATGGAAAAGCAGCAATAGTAGAAATTCTCATTGACATGGGTGCTTCTGTAAACGCTACTGATCTTAATGAATGCACACCTCTTCATTATGCAGCATCCAGAGGTCATCAGAATGCATTACTGCTATTGTTACATTCAGGATCTAGTATAAATATGGAAAATGTTGATAAAAACACTCCATTACATTTAGCAGTTAACAATGGACATATAAACTGTGTGAAAGCACTCATATACTTTGCTGAACATGGTAGAATGAAGCTTAACATTAACTGTACAAATGAGAGTGGCAATAGTCCCTTGCATCTTGCATCTAAATGGGGATATGAAAGCATTGCAAAAATATTGATTGAAAATGGCGCAGAACCGTCACTCCAAAACAGAAGCAATAAAACCGCCTTTGACTATGCCCATAATTTAAAAATACTACAAGTTCTTAGATCGAGCACACCCAATTTGTATGAATACATCCACATCACAAGTAGCGATGTGAAGACATTAAAATGTAAACCTGAAAATCCAGTTACATTGAAATTGCAAAATCTGAAAAGTAAAAATAAAGATGTTAACCATGCCTCGAAAACTGTTGAAAATTTGAAAAGAATTGAGAGGATTTTACAGGCTATATCATATGGTGATGTAAAACTGGCTTGTTTTTATATGAATATCAATTATGAAAATTATGCCAATACTAAAATCATAAAAAAAAACCCATCATGTCACCCTCTGTGTGAATGCCAATTTTGTAAAAAAACTGTACAAATTGTATCTGACTTTGACGTTAATTTTGCTGATACCAGTGGATTCACAGCACTTCATTATGCAGCTAAATATGGTTTGGATGAGTTATGCAATATTCTTGTCCTGAACAAAGCTAATATAAATGCTTGTGATAAAAAAGGTCAAACACCTTTGCACTTAGCTGCCTTTAATAATAAGACTATGGTTATTTATTGTTTGCTTGATAATGGAGCTAACATAAATGCTATTGACTTGTTAGGAAACACACCACTACATGTAACTAGTGAAATGGGAAATATTGGGGCTACGAAAATTTTACTTAAGTACAATCCAAATGTAACATTATTAAATGGGTCTGAAAAACGTGCTATTGATGTAGCTAAAGAGAAACTCCACTTAACTGTAATAGATTTGATAGAAAAATATGGAAATAGAATAACATAAGCATAAAATTTAATTAATCTTATCAATTTTATACCACAGCTTTACTTATGCCAATTAACTAACAATGATAAGTTTTAAGTTATAGTGTTTACTTTCATTTACATTTCTGTTAATCTTTTAGTTTTAAAGTTTTGGTTCATTAATTGATACATATTTTGTTTTCATTTAAATATATAAAATAAGCTTTAATATGTATACATGGAATATATAACTTTAGTTGTCCATAACAAAAAGATATAACTATAAATATGTTATTTCAATATAGGACAAGTATGGACAATACATAAATAAACATGTAAGTTTGTATGAATGCTTTATAAAAAGTATATTTTAACTTATCCTATCATAAGTAATATCATTAATTTTTATTTTGTGCCATATTTTAACATTTGTATAACAAAAAAAAGACTGATTTATGTTGTTAATTGTTTATTGTACAAGTATGTATCACGACTATTTTCAAGAATCTGAAAAATAAATCTTGCAATTTCACTGAATTTTATTCATAAAAAGAATATTTCCTTATTTTAATAGTACTATTAAAAAGTATTTTTTTTAATAGTACTATTAAAATTATACTCTTAAAGGATAAATATAATATAGAAGATGCAACAGCTACAACGTATTTAAGAATCTGGTATTAAAGAAAACTATAATTCCAGGTGACTTTAGAAAATTACTAAAATACTAAAAGCCCTAGGTCGAGTAACTATACATTTCTGTTAGATTTCTAATAAACATGCAATACGTATATGGTGTGTTAAATTTTAAATGAGTTAGAAATTCAATATCAAATGCTATAGCTGTAGCAAAAAACAAAAGATCCTATACTTTAATTAGAAGACGTTTTAAGTACTGTGAAATTATTACAAAATTGAAAATAACACATCAAGTAGTAAAAGCTTAAAATTACACCTTTTCAAAAAGTACTTCGAGTCAATGAATTTATTTATTTTACTACAGATTTTTATTATTTTGAAAATTTTTTAAGTCCATAATGTTGCCATATGTTAAAAACACGTAGTGGTATCACAATACAAATACGACGTACGAATTAATATTATTACTTTTAAATTTGAAATATGCACTCATTTTTATAAAAATGAACATTGTCAATAAATTCTATAACTTAAAAAACTGAAGTTCGGTATAATGTGGCTAAACTAGTATCACAAGGACACGCTCACAGTTAAAAATATATAATGTAAAATGCTTCATTCGATTGTTCGACAGAACTTTTTTTTATCTGAGAATTAGACATTTTTATATCGCTTAATAAATATTAAAAAAATCATATTACTAATAAATATTCACAATAATATGCGACAATCCTGAAGTACACGTTGTAGAACACGCTCTAATCCTGTAGTACGCGCTCTAATCCTGTAGTACGCGCTCTAATCCTGTAGTACCGCGCTCTAATCCTGTAGTACGCGATCTAATCCTGTAGTACGCGCTCTAATCCTGTAGTACGCGCTCTAATCCTGTAGTACGCGCTCTAATCCTGTAGTACACGATGAATTTAGCTTTGTGCCACAGTTATCACTTATTCGCTATAAATGTTACAATAAAAAGTTCTCTTCATAAAAATAATTCAAGTATTATTCCGCGTATTTTAACGATTAATTTCGATGAAGTACAAGATTACCTCAACATTTCACTAAAATCTCGAACAAAATTATTTTTCTATAATCGGACAAATGTAAAAAACAATAGATAAAAACACATTTTGGTCCCATTAAAAACAAACATTCAAAAAAGTCATGAAAAATGTCTAATAAACTTGCATAATACAATATGTGAATATAAAAAAATACATCTAGGTGTACAGATATCGATATGTATAAGTTTATCTAGAACACAATATAAATAAAAAATCATAAATCACCGACCAATACTTATCAATTACTAATTTAAAATAAATAATTTCATTTGTTACTTCGATAATTACTATTGGTAAATAGACACAAATATATCAAAAACTTGAACACGCTAAAGGCTATGTGAGATAAAAATACATGATCTTATAAACGTCAAGTGCAGTTCTTACAGAACAAAATAAGTGATAAAAAGTATCGATTGTAATATAAAATCTAAATTTCTTGTGCGTTTCAGTTTATTGATAAAATGTTCTTACAATAATAGATATATATATATGGTTTATATTAACATTTACTATATTACAGATAAGATGAACAAAGAATTTCACTGTTTTTGAGAATCAATATAAAAAAAAATGCCATAAAATAAATTGTAATTGCAATAAAAATTAAGAAAAAAATTATTTAAAACCTAGGTTGACTTTGAAAACTACTTTCAAAATATGTTGAATGTGTTTAAGACGCTTTTATTTTACAAATTGACAAATTCTAATATTAAGATTAATTTATTCCTCAACAAAATTTCATATTTGCATTCAAATTAGATGAGCAGGAGTAATCATATACATTACTTCTTATTTTTAATTGTAAGTAAGTAAGTTATAATGTGATGTGTGAAGAAAATAAATGAATTAATTTAGCTTAACCTACCTAAAGTAATTGTTTAAAATAAAACAAAGCATATTTATTCAATTTTCGATGTGAACATTTCTCATGTGAATTCTATTATTTACAAAATCAGCCCAATAAACTATATAATTCGTAATAATAATTTAACATTCCGTAAAAGTTTAAATTCATTAAAACTAGAATCCTAAACTTCTCTATCAAATCAGTACATCTAAAATGAAATACATATAGAGATCTTTCATTCTAAAAGTGCACGCCCCTCCACCAAATTACATTATTTTAATGTGTGAGAGAAAATATTGACGGTACTTTTCTATATGCGTGCGCGCAGCAATTTCAAAGTTGACTCGACTCATTCGCACACTTAAAGGTCAACTAATTGCTCGACTGGTATAAGTCAAGCATTTATATGGCGGAGAATGCACGCTTTGTATGAGACAACACGTCTATTCTGTCACACGTTCCTATCATTTGTGCACTGGTTGACCAACCAATCCGGTTACACGGATTACAAGTAACGTTTGCATAAAAATAAAATTAATATTATATAATATTTATAATCAAATTTATGTTGAAAATTCTTTAGAATAAAAAGTAAGTTTTTAACGTTTCCCTGGAGTCAATAGTAAGCGCTGTGGATTGTAAACGGGAAGTTCCGCATTCGAATCCTAGAAAAAACATATTAGTATATTTCTAAAATTTATCCCTGGTCTTGATTAGATAGATACTTCCGACGTACCCTTCTAACAAAGACGTACCACCAAGCGGTTTAGCATTCAGGTACGATGTCGTGTAAAAACCCTGAATGGTTACACGTTTAATCTCCAAACCCTTTCAAGAAACTTAAACTACATCGCCATCCATCAGGTGAATTCGCAATCAAGAGCTAGAGCTTGCCAACTTAATTTAATAAAGATCATATCATATATTCAATATGCAACTATTAGAATGATATAAAAACGTAACGTACAGAAGTCTGTTCATTTATTTTATTAGTAAAAAAAGAAAAAAATTAAACCGCAATAAATATTTACTATTTTAACGCTATTCACTCACGTCGTTATCTTCAGATTCAGACTCAACATTAATTATAAATTCAAAATTTTTCATATATTCTATCTCAATATCATTCACATTTCGACACGTATTTTCCCACATACTTCTATCAATCATGTCAATTCGTTCCTTAATTAAAGCAATGGCTTTAATGATGAAATAATGATAGATGTTAAGTTTTGCCCGTTTTTTTCGCCACATAGTTTTATAAAATTCTCCATATTTTTCTATTAAAGAAAAAATTTATCTAATTATTATTTAAAATAAAAAATAAAAAATATTTATCCTCTTTTTTTATGACATGCTAACTGTAATTTTGGCAATAATCGATGCGTGCTCCTACTTTTATGTCTGTCCGGCAACTGAGTAACCAAATAAACAAGTTTGCGTGTATTTCGTCTGTACATAAGTTTTTTGTGTGTGAGTAAAGACATTGGAGGGGCGTGCACTTTTAGAATGAAAGATCTCTACTCAATTACTACTATAATTAAGCATAAAAATTATAACGTTAATTTTATTAATAACTTAACAACTTCACTTACATCTACTGTGGAGGTAAACTCCAGACAGGAACTTCTTCCATTTTCTTTTCTTTCTTATAATGTCTATCTCTCATTCTGACGTCATCTTGACGTGTCCTGAAATCAAAATTTTCACTGCGCCAATCGACACGTTTCCGAGGTGACCCATTTCTATAATATAACCGTTTTTCTTTATCGTTATCATCATAATACACTTTGCTCTTAAGGAATAGACCATTCTTCTCTGAATCAACTTCTACTGGTATTTCTTCTTCATAATCTTTATCTACACTTAGTTCTATTACGTCTTCTCGGTTAAATGTGTAGGAATGAGGATAGTAAGCTTGTAGAATATCTTCCTCTCTGTACTGTTGCATTTGTAGCCACACATGTGAGAGCAGGAGAGGAAATTTACTAATCCAGTACGAAATGAAACCGTCTGGTAATTTTCCGAGACTTTCCCGAACCTCAAGCTCCAATTCCCGATAATGATGTTTCTGTAAAGATATCATAACCGTACGAATAATTGCCAATTTTTTGAGTAAAACAAACATTCTCGTAACTTATTTTTTTTGATAAGTTTAAATTTTACCGCTAATCTAACCATTCAAATCAGCAATAAAGGCTTTCACAGAATCACTGGACTCAAAATGTAGGTTGACACTAAATAATAAAGAAAGGTTTAGGCCTTAGGCGGCGCCCAAAGGCAAATTCGCCGAAAAATAGATGGCAGGCTAGAAAGCTACGATACGGTTTCGCGGAATGATAAAAAATGTTATTGTTACATAATTACTTGCAAAGAGTATAATTTCATAGAACTAAATTATTAAACTTTTTAATTGTAATAAAAAAGAAATTCTATTGAGTAGTTCTTTTAATAGTGGTGGTAGTCTTACGGTTAAAGAGCGTTATTATGAATTGCTAATTACTATGATTGTTTAAAGCTGTGGTAGCCTAGCGGTGACACCGTGCGACTCCCTAGAGACGACATAGGTTCAAACCCCGGGCAGGCAACAATGAGTTTTTCTATTAAAACTCATGTGTCTAATTGATAATTGCAATTTATCACACGGAAAACATCGTGAGGAAACCTGCATATCTCTAGAGAATTCGGGAGATATGTGTAACCTACCAATCCGCATTGGAGCAGCGTGGTAGGTGTTAGGTTAGGTTAGGTTAGGTTACCTTTTACACTTTTACCTTTTATCTTTTACCTTTTACCTGTTACCTTTCTCACCAGAAACGGAGAGAGGAGGCCTATTCCCAGCAGTGGGATTGTAACAGGCTGCTACTATGATTGTTTAAGTTATTATTGATTTAATTTCCATCACATCAATAGCAAAGCATTACCTTGTTCCTGATAGCCCGTAACAGATGTGCGACGCGGTCTCCTCGGTAAGTGCGACGCGCACGCAAATCGCCCGCAACTGTAGCGCACACGTGCAAACGCCAATCACCTCGAATGACGCACCGTGCTCCCTTCTCTAGAGGATGCTCAATGCCTTCTTTACTAGAACTTTCTACGTGGTCACTTACATCCTAGGTAAGAAAATAGAGATATATATTTTATCTTGAAGACATAAGACCCTACTCATTTTTCTAAAGATTAATATCATCACTACATAAGTCGCTTTCTGTGTCCGTCCCTATGTCCTTATGTCCCTATGTCCCTATGTATGCTTCAATCTTTAAAACTACGTAACAGATTTTGATGCGTTTTTTTTAAATAGATACAGTGATTCAAGAGGAAGGTTTATATGTACAATAACATTCAATTTGGAGTAGAGAAGTACTGTAAGTTTTGAGGTTTCTAACGTGATGTCGTAAATAATTACTATTTTTTCCTCTTATATTGCAAACGCAGGCTTAACCCTACGAGATTTACCAAAATAATGTACTAAGTATTTGTACATCTTAAAAAGATCTACAGAAAACTCCGCGAGGGTATATGTCTATCTCTTATGGATAACCCACAATAGCATTTTTTTGTCATTTACTTTTTACGAAAAATAACGCCCTCTTTTCGAAGCAATTTTAAGCAATACAGCATCAATCCTTATCCAATTAAGTACCTTAAATACATCGTTGATTTAATATAGATCAATATGGCCGTTTACAGCATGTAATTTAATGAATATTTTCGAAGATATTACAGATTTAAAATGCGCCGCGTGCCTATAAATAGCGCATCGGAGGCCGCGCTTCGCCCTATAGCACTTATAATTTAGCAGCGATTGGATTAATTGTAAAAATAAAATACATAGAGAAAAATGTAAAAAGGAACTAGGTAAAATGTATTATACGAATTAAGATATTCCAAAGATAGCAGGAAATCTTCATGGTATAGGGAAAGGGGAATAACACCCGTATTCATAAACATTACTATGAGAACGCACAGTGCTCAGGGACGCATAGGGTCATTCAAACCAATTCATAAACATTACTTGAGTGAAGTGTTCTGCTATGCGTTTGTCAAAATCGACGCACAGCTAAAATAGATAAGGAGCTACTTTAGCGAACGCATAGTGTTCGCGCCGCTTTGGTTAAAGGCAAAATGATTTATTTGTTATCTATTTATTATATTTTATTCTTATAATCATTTAACTTTGTCTAGTAAATAATATAAGTAAAACTACACAACAAAATTACCATACATAATAAATTAAAGAAAAATAGTTCTACCTCTTAGGAGTTGCAGTGCTTGCATTTAATTACAGAGGTGAAGTCATTATACTAAACTATATTTTATTTACACCGCACATTACACAAAATATCATAAAAAAATTATTAACACGATCAACTGCAAATTACGGGAATTCCAAAATAAGGTTATTTTTGTTTGTTATTAACAACACAACAAATTGTTAATAACATTGACATTTGTCATAAACTAGACTGAACTACGCCACATCAAATGGACCAATCAGAGCGCGCAGTTGGACGCATAGCGTTCTTTTAGTTGAGTGTGGCCTAAGTATTGTTTATGAAATGGAAGGCTTGACACGAGGAACGCACAGTGAACTAGCCTCCTTCGCATAGTAATTTGTGCTTACTTAGCTGAGTATGCTTCTTGAATACGGGTGTTATTTTGCTCCAAATTTAACGCGTGCGGGCCGCGGGCAGTAATGAATCAATCAAAACTACTGGATCTATTTTAATCATTTTTTTCACTGAGTGACAGACTATACTTATATATTTTATACCCGTGCGAAGCAGGGGCGGGCCGCTAGTAATAAATAAAATTAAGTTAATAGCTCATATGAGCCAATTTCATCGTGATAAATAACACAAACACACGCGCACAAACACGTACAGACTCTCTTACACACTATAACTACGTTCGCACATGCACGCTGTGGATATATTTATTTTTATTTACAATTTATGTCTCCCGTTTTATCTTTTATATCATTTTTGTTCTGTTACTTAACATATTAATATTTTCCTGACTATATTAATGAAAATAGAGCTGTGATAGCCCAGCGGAGAGACCGTGCAACTCTTTCGAGGGGAATACGAGTTCAAACCCGTGCAGGCACCAATAAGTTTTTCTATCAAAACTCATGTGTCTAATTGCAATTTATCACACGCTTTTCGGTGAAGGAAAACATAATTTATAGAATTAGGCGTTACTTTGCGGAGATCCATAATACAAAAGTAATAATAAAATGATTTATAGAAGCAGGCGTTACTTTGCGGAATTCCATATTACAAGCAATACAACAGAACTATCTACTTTGCTATAATCCGCACGGGTTAAGTGAATGCATGCAAAGCCAATGTGTATGAAGCAGGCAAAATCTACGCACCTTATACATGCAGGACCAGTCACCACATGCACCCCAAGGCGCAATTCACCAGCAACAACGCACACAAAAGCAGCACACACACCCACCACCACAATCCCGACGATCGTTTCGCCCCGAAACCGAAGCATCATCAGGAGGATAGGATAGGTAGGGCAGTACGATTTTTGTCGTGGAGCCTATCCTCCTGATGATGCTTCGGTTTCGGGGCGAAACGATCGTCGGGATTGTGGTGGTGGGTGTGTGTGCTGCTTTTGTGTGCGTTGTTGCTGGTGAATTGCGCCTTGGGGTGCATGTGGTGACTGGTCCTGCATGTATAAGGTGCGTAGATTTTGCCTGCTTCATACACATTGGCTTTGCATGCATTCACTTAACCCGTGCGGATTATAGCAAAGTAGATAGTTCTGTTGTATTGCTTGTAATAATAAAATTATTTTGCTATAATCCGCGATACAGTAAATAGAAAATATATATAGTGTTTAATGTATAGTGGATTATCAGTATTTTCATACCCGATACGTGCAGGATTCGTAAAAGCACATGCACAAACCTCCACCACTTCCACCAAAATACACAAGCACTACACAGTTTCACTATCACAAACTCAACAATCGTTTCGCCCCGCAACCGAGGCATCATCAGGAGATAGACTCCACGACAAAATGCTTGTTTGCATAACGCTTCGCTTTGCGATTTTGTCGTGGAGTCTATCTCCTGATGATGCCTCGGTTGCGGGGCGAAACGATTGTTGAGTTTGTGATAGTGAAACTGTGTAGTGCTTGTGTATTTTGGTGGAAGTGGTGGAGGTTTGTGCATGTGCTTTTACGAATCCTGCACGTATCGGGTATGAAAATACTGATAATCCACTATACATTAAACACTATATATATTTTCTATTTACTGTATCGCGGATTATAGCAAAATAATTTTATTATTACTTTTGAAGGAAAACATCGTGAGAAAACCTGCATATCTCTAGAGAATTTTGGAGATATGTGTAACCTACCAATCCGCATTGGAGCAGCGTGGTAGATCTTAGCTACAACCCTTCTCTCCAGAAACGGAGAGAGGAGGCCTATTTCCAGCAGTGGGATTGTAACACGCTACTTTACTTTATTAATAAAAATAATATATTTATGAATGTTGTAATCTAGTTATGGCCATATTGTATAATTATTTGGTTACTAGTATCGATGAAATGGAGATAGCTTTACCGAAACGAGATATATATTTTCTATTTACTGTATCGCGAATTATAGCAAAATAATTTTATTATTACCTTTGTTTTATGGATCTCCGCAAACGCTTATTGTATAAATTATAAAGATCTATCTTGAATTTGCTGCTATAGAATGCTCTTATACGGGATTCCCACTAAACTCAATCCACATAGTTGTTAAGACCTACACTTTAAGTTCACAAGAAAACTATGCTTGAGTATGTTTTTACTGACCTGCAAGAAATTCAATATGCTCTGCTTGCTCCAAAACATGGGATACTTGAGCACAGTCTCACAAGGTGGTCTAACATGCGCTCTGCTAGATATCATTGCCCTGATCAAAATCTTCGTTATAAGCACCTCTTCTTCACGCAGAACTTTACTATAAAAGGTGACATACTTTTATAGAATAGAAATAGAATAGAAACACTCTTTATTGTACACCAAAGAATTTACAATAAAACTGAAATACAGAAAGAACAATATAAACTGCGTGATACAGTGAGGCGGCCTTATCGCTAAATAGCGACCTCTTCCAGGCAACCTTTGGGCTGGGGAACTTATCAACTAAAGGAAAGAAGGTAGGTGGTGCAAGATACACATACTAATATTACATACTTAAACATAAATAGATTATATACACAAATACTACATATATAAAAATATGAATTTACACATATAGTCATAAATAAAGTATACATATACATATAAATGCATCAGGATTGAGCAGTCGTCCTAAGCGTGAGAGAGAGAATTGTGAGAGATAGTAATTTTTAAGCATTCTTTTAAAACTGCATAAAGATTTAGCTTCCCTTATAGCTAGTGGTAAAAAATTCCACAACTGGACATCTCTGACATTAAAGGAGCGTCCAAAAAAGGATGTCTTGTGGGATGGCATAACGAGGTTAAGCTTCCGAGGGGATCTTATCGTGTTACACCGAGGTCTTAAAAATTCGAACTTACATTTTAAGTAGGGAGGTGTTGTTGGATGAAATAACACACAGTACAGAAGAGAAAGTGTTTGCAAGTTTTATGTAAAATATCAGTGGACAAAACTGTGTTAAAATGCATTTCACATACGGAATAACTAAAGAAGTTCATAATCGCAAAATATCTGTAAGACTTAAAACAAAAAAAAGTAAAGTAAGTGTAATAAGTACGTACTTACAAGAAAACTCCAGAACATTTCATACTATTAACAGTTTAGGAACACCATTTGTAGATTTAGATAAGTCCAAACTTTATCGTATTAAAACTTAAAGATATTATTGAAAAATATTGTTGGCCAATTGGATACATATCGCACGCTTAGTAATAAAGTATTAAATTGACCTAATTCAAAAAACTAGTTAACTAGTAAACTCCAATATCTCGGCCACATAATGCGCAATACTAAGTATCGGATCTTGCAGCTTATTATCAAGGGAAAGATCCAAGGGAAAAGAAAACCCGGAAGAAGACGAATATCCTGGCTCAAAAATTTGAGACAGTGGTACAGCAAGAGTACCCGATCGCTATTTCGGGCAGCAGCTTGTAAAATAAAAATAGCCATGATGGTTGCCAACCTCCGATAGGAGATGGCACGAGGAGAAGAAGAAGAAGAATTCAAAAAAGTTGTTTTGTAGCAAATTGCAATAAAGCGTAGCGTATCGCCTACAAAACTCAAAGGGACCCATAACTTGGAAGAGCAAGAAAACACTACTTTTTTAAATAGTTCGTAGCTTTATATCAAAGAAGGAATTGAATTTCAATGTATCTAAATCAAGAAAGCCTCATTTGAATTAGGACTCTTGAATACTAAGCGTGCGATATATATTAGTTATGGAATTTTGGAAGCAATTACAATAAAAAAAACTCTTATAACATGCTGCCAGTCATTCTCTGAGTACCAAGCTGAACTCTTTTTTTTGTGAAGTTTCGGTAGTCATGAAGTATCCAAATTTTTCAAAACATCAAAAAATGCCCAAAATAAAGTCATGTCAGCGATATGACCTGACAATTTTTTTTTATTGCTATCCTTAACCTTAATAAATACAATTGATTTAAATTATTTATTATTATATTATTTAAAGCTGTGATAGGCTAGCGGTGAGACTGTGCGACTCTCTAGAGACGACATGGGTTCTAACCCCGGGCAGGCACCTATGAGTTTTTCTATTAAAACTTATGTGTTTAATTGATAATTGCAATTTATCACACGCTTTTCGGTCAAGGAAAACCTATGTGTAACCTACCAATCCGCATTGGAGCAGCGTGGTAGGTCTTAGTTCCAATCCTTCTCTCCAAAAACGGAGAGAGGAGGCCTTAGCCCAGCGGTGGGCATAGTAACAGGCTGTTACTTTACTTTTTTATATTATTTATATTCTTTAATCATACTTACTCTAATTGATCTAAATTATAGTCCCCAGTAAGGATATTAGCTTGTCGTCGTAGCACGTCCCCGAACGGGTGATGTCCTTGAGACAGAACATAGTAGAATACGCAACCCAAAGAGAACATGTCTACTGAAGTTGTCTGAAACCAAGAAAAGATTTGGTAATAAACGTTATTTAAACCGCAAATACATAAGTTATCAATACTTAAATAATTTTTTGAGTATCATATATTTGAGTACGTGTGGAGCCTACCTCCTGATGATGCTTTGGTTGCGGGGCGAAACGATTGTTATGTTTATGATAGTGAACGTGTGTAGTGCTTGTGATTGTGGAGGTTTGTGCATGTGTTTTTATCAGATATGCTGCGTGTATCAGATATGAAAACAAATGGTTCACTCTGCATTTAGCATTATATATATTAACTATTGCGGCTTACAGTAAAATAATATAATTATTGCTTTTGTATTATGGATTTCTGGAAAGTAACGCCTAATTGTACGAATTGTAAAAAGAGATTTCGTAATAAAAGTCATTTATACAGCACTTACATAAGTTATACATTAGCAAATAATTTTTGAATATTCCTGTTATCATATTATCATACCATATCATATTATCATATCATATCATGTTATCCAACTTTTTAATTAATAGAAATATTTCAATTATTTTTTAAGCAAAGCTATAAAAATGTTTAAAGTAAAAAATATTAATTTTCTTCTGCAGTAATATAATTTCACCTAATACAAAACATAACCACACGTTTGAAAACTTTGTTCAATATCTTTACTTGGTACAAGAAGTGACAGCCGTTTCGCGCGCGAAGAAATTAGTGTCACAAAGTTTTTCCTATTTCAATTTACATAAAACCGTTTTAACACAATTTACTATTAAACTAAACCTTCCTTAAGAATTGCATCATCGTTTAGTAAGAACTGTACAAAAATCCGTTAAGTAGATATTGAGAAAATCGATCACATACAGACAGGTTTTGGGGACATTGTTTTATAATATGTATAGATATTAATACGAACACCTATAAAATTTCAATATACTTACGGTTCTTTCACCATTGATCATCTCGGGCGCTATCCAACCATCCGTACCAGTGACTCCAGACCTCCGGGAGAAACTAACACGGCCTATATTCAGCTTCTTAGAGAGACCAAAGTCTGAGATCATTGCCCTTACTTCGCCGGAGCCAGTAGGCATTGACAGCAACACATTATGTGGCTTTATGTCTCTATGGACTGTAATTAAATAATTTAATCGACCAATGTGTCATAATATTTTTGATACCCTCAACTTAGTCACTATTTTTAAGAAGCTTATGTCCTACGTAATTTGCAATAGCCGAACAGTAAGACCGTGTGCCTCTTTCGAGAGTGTAACGGTAAACTAATGAGTTTTTTTTGTAAAAAAAAACAATACTTATGTGTCTAAATGGTAATTGCAATTTATCGCACGCTTTTCGGTGAAGGAAAACATCGTAAAAACCTGCATATCTCTAGAGAATTCTGGGAATATGTGTAACCTACTCTCCGAAAAACGAAAAGGGAGGCCTATGCCCAGCAGTGAGATAGTAGCAGGCCGTTATACACACGGTCGTCCGTCCCCAAAGTAAGTTAATACTTGTGTTATGGATGAGAGACACCATTGTGGCATTTTTAGAAAATAAATACATAAATACACCCAGACTCGAAGAACCAACTGAATGGATGAACTGAAACGGCAGCTAAATGCTAGTCGTGTAAAACATTTGACGAGGCATCAATTGCGTGACCCCCAAATTCTAGATCTCATAACTTCAATAAAAATTGGCTGTCTGATTCTTTGAGACTAAAATTACACCGAGATAAATTCGAAATCCATAACAAAGGTTTATTAATAAATGGATTTTCAAAAGTTAAGTAATATTTAATTGTGTCAAATAAAAATCTCACCAATATCCATAGTATGTAAATGCGATAGGCCCAAAGTAGCCTGCCTTAATACCTCAACAGCATCAATATTGCATTCAAAGCCCAATTTCTTCTCAACATAATCTTGTAACGTCGCTGAACATAGTTCTAATGCTATATACCTAAAAAAAGAAATTACATATCATCCCTGTTGACCTTTACCTATAATCAACACAATATAATACACAAAACTCTAATCAGTAATAATGATTTTTGAAAATCATAAATAAATAAATCGAAGACTATAATATAAGGTTATATACATTTATTAAGGTAACCCAAATTCAAAATATCTGTACTAAATCAACCTTATATATCGTTCATGGGTTGCAATAGTGGCAAAAAATCATCTTTTGAGATAAATAGCTTTAAAGTTTTTATTACTAGGAAAAATCCATAAAAAATGCTTAAGTTTCTTTAAACGACCGACCTAATATTGAAATATGAGTTCTGCCAGTGTTGCTGCTGAAAATAATGTGTATAAGATTCTATAATAAACTTCCGGAATCGATTTTAACTTTGTCATACAGCAGTTTAAACCACTATTAAAAAAGGATAATACAGAAAGTCTACTATACTATTGAGGATTATTTAGACGATAAGAATGTGTTGACAGAGCTACTCTTTGACCCTGTCCAAAACAGTAATGACTAAATGTCAGTATAAGAATTATTTTTAAAAGAGCAACCACAGAGTTTCTTGCTGGCTCTTCAGCAGGAACAGCTAACCGAACCAGCAGTAGTATTGACGATTCAAAAGCACTTGTTTACAAGTTTACTTGAAAGAATATTTTGAATTTAATTAAATATTTTAACATTTACATCTATTGTTAGTCCAAATACGTGTGTTTTGAGTTGTACCAATATTGCAGCCCATTAGCAATATATTATCTATACTTATTATAAAACAAAGTCCCAAAAGCTGTCTGTCTGTATGTAATAGATTTTCTCAAAATCTACTGAACGGATTTTTTACGGTTTTCACCAAAAGGTAGTGCAATACTTCCGGATGATTTAGGTAAATAGTACATATCAGTGTAATGTAAATTGTGTTCGCGCAGTTGTTAAAAAACTTGCTTGCTGGGAGCGTTAGTCACGTGCGCTGCGTAAACCAGCTATAGTAATGTACTAATGAATTGTAGATCTATAAAAATAATACAAAAAACCGCGACAGCATGTCTCTGTCTCTTATGGTTAACTCACAATAACTACTTTTATGTTTAATATTTGAATTTTAGAAAAAAATTGTGACACGCTGATTTCCAGGCGGGCAAAGCCGCTGGCACAGCTTGTATATAATAAAAAAAAAATTATATTAACGCCTTAATTATTCACATCTCACATGTAGTGATGAACTCGTAAATTTAACAATACCCTCCAATACCCTCCCCTCCGAACACATGCAAAACGGAATTAGATACATTTACTTGCTCGTTAATTAAGTGACCATTGTTATTTTTTATTATCTCAAGTTGCTCTAACGTATTGAGTCGGAGTCCCTTATCACAAGTGTGGAGAATATGAAATGAATGGTCATTAGGCACTTCATGACCGCTTTCCAGCAAATGTTTTGCAAAATTAGAATTTTGTGGTTTATTATTCCTAAACGCAGCCATATGTTCCCGGAATCGAACCGCAAAACTTCGGCCAGTAGTATCAATCATTTAACCATCACAGTTCTTACCTAAATTGCTTGTCCCGTTCGGTGCAATAATAGCGTACAACGTGTGCGTGCGCGTCAGATTCACGCAACAGAGTCACCTCGCGATCGGCGAAAGTAAAGCACTCTGGGAGTAAACGTTTCACGGCCACTGCTCTTTTATCAAACGTTCCTCTGTAATAACAATTTATATTAAAACATCTGGCTTCTAAATTATTAACAGTGCCAAAAATATATAACGGCACTATGGAGTATATATAAATTGACCCATGAAAATATTCGGACACTTGAGGTATTTTCAGATAAATCTCTCCGTAAAGCGAAGAAGGATCCTATAGAGGGATCAGGTTGATTTTTTTTTCTATTAATAAGACGTATATCTAAGTCAATAATTTAAAAAAATATAAATATATATATTGTATATTGACCGTGATAAATGTCTTATTACTAGACCAAGCCGATCCCTCTATAGGTTTTTGCTGTACTGAGCGATTTATCCGAATATTTTTGTGAGTCGCTGAACATAAAAACGAGTTAAGATCCTAAAAATTATACAAATTAAGAATACAGGAAAAAATGGTAATGAAGTTAAGATATAAACCAAAGATTGTGTAAAAGTAATTGACAAATTACTGACGTTGTTAAAAACAATTGCTGAGTTTGTGATAGTGAACGTGTGTAGTGCCTGTGTATTGTGATGGCAGTGGTGGAGGTTTGTGCATGTGTTTTTAAGAGTCCTGCATGTAACGGGTATGAAAAAAACGGATAGTCCACTATACATTTAGCAGTATATATATATTTTCTATTTACTGTGTAGCGGATTATAGCAAAATAATTTTATTATTACTTTTGTATTATGGATCTCTGTAACGCCTAATTCTATTAATTGTTTAAAGAAGATTGTTCTCTACATTCGCAAAATTTGAATAAATATACTTAGTAATTATATAATAAAGCTTCTACACTTACTTATAAACAAAAGTGCCTTCGCAACCCTTCCCCAACACCTGATCCGTGTAGAAGCTGATCCGACCTATTTGAACTTCTCCCTCTCCCAGTTCTATCAACTGACCGGTTACTTCACCATGAGATGACGTCGACGTATTAGAACCACGTGAGCCACCCTGCGATAGCTGCTGGAATTCGCGAGCCTACGGCATAATGGAATTGCAGTGAACAAACAAACAAACGAACAAACAAAGTAAAACAAAATGGTTCTAAGTTCTTTTAAAAGTATCAAAACAAAGAAAACTGATACACTTTCATACAATTATGGGCCCAAGATTTAACGATTACTCAAAATTGGGCTGATTTTTTCAATCTAATAGCAGAGTTTGAGTTAAATCAATGTTTACTTTAATTTCTTTACTATTTAAAATATTTCTCAATAGAACATTTAACTGTTTAATATTATTTTATATAATTGTGTCGTGCGGTATCCGGCTGAGCAGGATATACCACTCTCATTTTTTACCGAGATGTTGTAAAAGGTAAGTTTACGCCAAATCACATCACAAATGTTTAATACATGCTGTGTCGACCCCACTTTGAGTAGGATAAGGGGAAAAGAATGATGATTATTTTATATAATTATTTATATTGAAATATTCATGTAATCATCGCCATTTTTGTTGTATTTTTAACTATTTAATCTTTAATCAATTATTGTAATCAATAATTTACTTTATTTGTGTCACATAAACACATTTTAAAAGATTTTTCAATTTCTGGATAAAAAAAAAATATATTTTAAAACACAAAAATATACCGCTTTTTTCAAGTCATACCTCAACCTGTTACAATTGGGTCCAAAAAAATATTGCCCCTATACCCTTAAAAATATATAGATTATCACCAATATTAAAAAACGGAAAAATAAGTGTTGACTAAGCTGCTACCCACGAAAATGTATTTTATTGGAAAAATATTTGTGTAAATCTATAACTTAATAACCTTCTCAATTTATAGAAGTACAACTATTAATATTGACAAATTATTATATAATTAAATACAAATTACGAATTCGTTTCAGCTGAACTCCAGTACAACCTTATGGCCCAAATTAAATATGAATTTATAATTACTCGCTCGACCACTTTACACCCAGTTAATATTTCAATCTGTTTTACTATTTATGCTATTATAGTCAATTTCTTCTGCATCATTACAACGATGAAACAGTATAAAATATCAATGAATATATAAACTACAGATTTACGAGTAGCAAAGCAACTTAGTGTCGATAACATAGAAGAAAACGTAATCCTCATTGTAACGATAGATAGATATTTGTGGACTACGCAGCAATAATTGGGTGAACACTTGATCGACAAGTTGTGTTTCTTACCGTCTACTACAAGTATTGCATAATGTAATATTAGCAAAACTATTTTAATTCCTATATCTCGAAAAGCATATGTGCTATTTTGCTACATCGTACTCAGTGGTTTTACTACGTCATTTCCCGATTTCCTATTTACCTACGTCTCAGCACTACATTCTGAGTAAAAACGGACTGACGCCTAGATCAAGTTCGGATCTGATATTTTTCTTACAATCTCACTTGCAGCATATTCTGCATCGTATGACAATGACATAACCTAGTACCAACAATTTTCATTAGGAACGCAGTTCGTGACTAACGGAGGAAAATATTAATTGGCAAATTTACCCCCTCATAATCCGTTTTATATGTTTTAATTAATTACATACACTCATTCGTAACGTAAGTATAGCATAATTCTTCCCATATAATATGTTACAAGAAATAGTTGAGAATATAAAGCATAAGGGTTTTAGGTAGCTAGAAGCTATTTCTAAACTGGCAGCCTTCATAAAAAAGAGTTTTGGTCATGCTAATGGATATTATAACAAAAATGAAACATACTATAACCTAAAAGTCCATAAATACACTCTTCCAATAGAAGAGATACATACCTGATATCTTACATAGAAGAACATTGTAACCACCAGCACCGTCAAAATTATTAACAACCCCTTTAGCCCTTTATTTTCCTGCTGATGCAACCAAATATGCGCGTCCCTGTACCATAAGTCCAGTCTAAAGGGGAACTCTTGGATTTCCAACTCTTCTGTCTGAACAGATACCGATACGGAATTAGATTTTTTTGTTTCGTTTTCGCCGTCGTTTCCATTATCAGAATGTACCTGTCCGTTGATCAGTTTGATGGCGTTGTTTTGAGAAGCATGCTGGTTCACTAAATTTGTATTTGGCAACTGTGGCATCCAAGATGTAGTCAACTCTGGTACTTTATAATGTCCCAGTAATAAATATGGTGGAGTCACGTGAAGGTTTATTTCATTAAGATCAAAGTGTACATTTTTGAAAGGCTCGTATGGGACACTTTCAGCCTTCGCCTGATTCTCAGTGGCCGGGCCCTCTAAAAGTAGAGGTCTTGTATGACCAGTCGATATTGTTACAGTGTTTTTGTCTACGAGTGAAGAGAGAGCGTAAAGCCCGTGGTTGTGTTCACCGATGTATAAGGTTGGGCTGAAATTTTGAAATACTTTATATTGAATCATAAAATATGACTGATCGAAGCCATGAGTCCTTATAATGATATCAAAATACAAAATACCGTTTAAAGTTCAGTCATGAGGTATGGATATGTAGCGTCGTAAAATCTTACGCGACATAATATTCTTTTTCCTCCGTTTACGACTCAATTACATTTTACTTGCCGCTTATCATAATTCAATAAATTCAAACTCATTTTGCTAACGACGAAGATTTAATAACTGAGGATTTGTAGCTAATTAACCCATGAGTAAAGCGTGCTTTCTTAGCTGCATTACTTACTATAACTCTATATTTGAATTTTTTATCCCTTGTCCATTCCTTAATGTAGTAGCATCCTCCATAATATGGTCCAGGGTGTCATCGCCGATAGAGTTGAAAGGGACGGAGATAAGACCCTCTTTATCTAGCAAATAAGCTGCTATGACGGGAGTTTCGAAATTGTGGGACCACACAAGGTCACCAGTTTTTCGATCAAATGACATTATCCGCCCATTCGACGTTGATGTGAAATGAATGATACCTAAAAGCCCAAAAGATTAAATTACACTTTTATGGAGATTGAACGGCGTGCCGTTTGGTAACGGTTGAAATAATAGTTGACGCCCACTACATATACCAATAGTATTTAAGAAACATACAATAATTTATACACTTTAAATGAGTATTTGAGTATGAGTATTTATTTATAAGTATTTAGCATTTCACACAATACTTAATACAACATAGTTTATATTACATTTACATTGTAATCAATTTGTTTTTATCACCAATCTAATAAAAAAACTTTTTTTCAAGTACTCTAATTTACGATCATATATAATAGACAGAACTTTTAAGTCGGTAAAGAAAGTTCGATACAATCAACGAAATTCATGCCTTTCTGATATTAAAAACAAAGATGTTATTATTAACCTTAACGTAATTATTTAATAACATACATGCATCGATACAAAGTAGAATATTTTATAACTAAAATATAGATAACTATAGCTAAATCTATAGTTGAACCAATAATGAGAACAAAATATGTTCACTTTGCGATAAGCCTCTTCTAAAGATTTCAACAATATACGGTATTATTCTGCTTAAATAAAGCGTTTCTCTTAGACGTCCCAAAGACCTTTTGCCTATCTAGTGGATATAAAATACGTGTCCTTCGGTTCAAAGACAAAATTCTAACGTAAATCATAAGATATATCACACAGTACACTATCGTATACAGTTTTTAAACTGTTAAAGGGAAGCTGACACAGAAATCCTTCTATACTTTTGAGGATTACTTGTTATTAGATGGTAGAATGCTCACTACTAATAATGCAATAGCACATATTAATGCAATATTAATAATAATAATTAATATTAATGCATAATAGCTACTGTTATAAGAATTATTTTAAAAAGAGCATCCGCCGAGTTTCTTGCTGGCTCCTCTCGGTAAGAACGAGCAGTAGAGTTGATGATTCAAAAGCACTTGTTTATAAGTTTACTTGAATAAATAATATTTTGAATTTGTATTACTGCCAATATACGCAAAAAAATATTTTCCAGTTCCGATAAAAAACTACGAAATGTAGTATAACTACAACTATATCTAGTATAACTACAATAACAAAAACCAGAGTCATTGTAGCATATATTGCTTATACAAACAATCTTTGAAAAGGTGTGAAAGGATCAATGTACGAAACTTTGTTAGCAATGAGTTGTTCTGCTGGCAATTTCGACCATATTAATATCTTTACTTATTATAAAACAAAGTCCCAAAAACCTGTCTTTCTGTGTGTAATCGATTTTCTCAAAATCTACACAACGGATCTTTGTACGGTTTTCACCAAAAGATTGTGCAATACTTCCGGATGGTTTAAGTAAATAGTACATATCGATATTATGTAAATTGTGTTGAAGAGATCGCGCAGTTATTAAAAAACTTACTTGCTGGGAGCTTTAGTCGCATGCACTGCGTAAACCAGAAGAGATACGCTAAAGTAATGTACTAGAGAATTATAGATCTATTAAATTATTACAAAAAAGTCCGTGATAGCATGTCTCTATCTCTTAAGGTCAACTCACAACTACTTTTATGTTTAAAATTTGAATTCTAAAAAAAATTTGTGACATGCAGATTTCCACGCGGGTGAAGCCGCTGGCACAGCTAGTTATATAATAAATGCGAAAGTCTGTCTGTCTGTCGCTTTACTCATCTGTTATAAAAATATTAATAAAATTTGACATCATTTAAACTTGCTAAACAGGGTAGCGTATATGATAAATCCCGTTTTTGTTCAGGAGACGGAAAACATATATTGCATTATTTTGGCACTCAAACGCTTGGACTAACGATATCGCAGTAAATACACAAATAAGAGCGTCATAAATTCACGTTGAGTACGCCTGGTGAACTTTTAAACTAATGATAACTTATGACTTGGATATTATTGCAAATATATTCGAAATAAATGTGATTCAATTATAAACATATTTGTTAAATTGTAGTTTGTGCATGACAGGTGTTACATTCGCGATGACTCATAGATGATACACGTTAACTTATATGGAATGCTAGTGGTCCCACAGAAACATAAAAGCTTGCTTTTTGTCTACAACTAGGTACCAGTAATTTATAGAATTAGGCGTTACTTTGCGGAGATCCATAATACAAGAGTAATAATAAAAAAATATTTTGCTATAATCCGCGATACAGTAAATAGAAAATATATATAGTGATAAATGTATAGTGGACTATCCGTTTTTTTATACCCATTACATGCAGAATTCGTAAAAACACATGTACAAACCTTGTGTATTGTAACCTCGTGCTTGTGTATTTTGGTGGCAGTGGTGGAGGTTTGTCCATGTGTCCAAAACGTATAGTCAACTATACATGTAACACTATATATATTTTCTATTTACTGTATCGCGGATTATAACAAAATAATTTTTATTATTACTTTTGTAGGTACCAGTACTTAACCCACTCACTTTTTGGAAATATTAAAAGCCCTACAGATGAAACTATTAATAATCTTATAAATACCAAGGATTGTTGTCGTTTTTAAAGTCCAAGTAGAGCAATGAAATTATTGAAAGGCTAGTGAGAATACCTTTTATTTTTGAATGCAATGAGCTTAAGGACCCATAGTTCTTAAGACTATAAATAGCTCTACAACAGTGAACCATATTGATAATAAACGAACGATAGCTGGATAAGTAAGCGATGTTTGGAACTTAATTTTCATAAGAATTTTGTCATATGCACATATGACTTGAAACAGCAAATAGATTTTGAATCAGTAAAGAAGTTTAAATGTAAAGGAACGACCTTTTAGTGTTCCCAATGATAGCTAAAGTCCTCCTCGCTCCTTTTTTGGAGAAAAGGTTTGTAGATTAGACCCAACACGCTGCTCCAAAGCGAATTCGTACGTTATACATATACCAGGAATTCTCCAGAGATGTGCAAGTGTCCTCACGATGTTTCCCTTCATCGAACAGCATGCGATAAATTGGAAATATAAGTTTTCATACACGTTTTAACAGAAAACACATTGGTGCCTGCAAAGGTTTTGAACCCACGAAACCCAAGAGCAAGCAGGGTCTCACTGTTCTGCTATTATAAGTTTTCATACACGTTTTAACATAAAACACATTGGTGCCTGCAAAGGTTTTTAAGCCACGGAACCCAAGAGCAAGCAAGGTCTCACTGCTATTATCAGTTTTCAGAAACGTTTTAACATAAAACACATTGGTGCTTGCAAAGGTTTTTAAGCCACGAAACCCAAGAGCAATCAGGATCTCACTGCTATTATCAGTTTTCATACACGTTTTAACATGAAACACATTGGTGCCTGCAAAGGTTTTTAAGCCACGAAACCCAAGAGCAAGCAGGATCTCACTGCTATTATCAGTTTTCATACACGTTTTAACATGAAACACATTGGTGCCTGCAAAGGTTTTTAAGCCACGAAATCCAAGAGCAAGCAGGGTCTCCATGTTCTGCTATTATAAGAATTGTAAACGCTTAAAAAGACAGATCCATGCAATAAATATATTGAATGAACCATACCATAATCATTTAGCATTTCTTTTCCCATAGCATGGGATGTGTAATCGAAGAACGTGACATTCCACTTCTGATTCTCATTGTTGGAGTCATGCATCAGGATGTTGTATTCGGTTCGCGCGACGAAAACACCGCGTTTCTTATCCGGTGGGCACGTGTTCTCATCTTCACTCTTGAATACATTTGATGAATCAAAACCTGATATTGAAATATTTTGAATATTAGTTAAGTTTAATTTTGCTGTTAAGCAGTATTACTTATCTAATAAAAATTAATATAAATTATTTTTATATATTTAAATTAATTGTTATGTATTTATTATATAATATTTATTAGTTTATAGATCTCATATATATTGTTTTTAAATATTTTTATGACGTGTAAATCTTTTGCTTTTACGCCGTGTGGTATCCGGCAGAATAGAATAGACCAGCCTTCTTTCTTACCGAGGTGTCGTAAGAGGCGACTAAGGTACGTGTCGTGTGGTATCCGGCTGCATAGAATACACCACCCTCATTTCTTACCGACTTGTCGTAAAAGGCGACTAAGGTAAGTTGACGTCAGGCAGGCGGCCGGTCGTAAAATACGTAGCCAAATCATGTGACACCATTTATGTAATATGTTGTGCCGACCCCACTTAGAGTGGGATAAAGGCAGGAGAATGATGATGATGTCTAAATCTTTTGCTTTAGTATTCGTGTGTATTATTAATATGTATTGAAGTATAGATTAGTGCTTCACCAACATTGTCGCTACAGTTCTCCTTAACCCTAAGGTCGTCTGGAAGTAATCGCTACAAAGCGATAAGACCACCTTTTGTACATAACAATTTATGTTTTTTTGCTGTTTTATTGTGTCCATTTTTTTTCTCGTTGTGGTGTACAATGGTATGTAAATAAATAAATAAATAAATTTACTTTATTTATACTATATTCCTTAATTCTTAATAACAATTCTAAGCAACAAAGCCTGGATGAAAATTTCCGATTGCTATTTAAAAACTAAAAAGTAATATCTTAGTTATTCTAATAAGTCAATTGCATAGTAATAGTATTAATTTTTTCGCATCATCCTCCTGCCTATATCCCACTATAAGTGGGGTCGGCGCAACATGCTACAAACATGTTGTCAAATGATTTGGCTACGTATTTTAGAAACGGCCGCCTGTCTGGCGTAAACTTACCTTAGTCGTATTTTACGACCCTTCGGTAAGAAAGAGGGTGGTCTATTTTACTTAACGGAATACCACACGGTGGGTCAACTTACCTTAGTCACCTTTTACGACACCTCGGTAAAAAATGAGCGTGGTCTATTCTACTCAGCCACCACACGGCGGAGCATTAATTTTTTCTATTATAACTAAATAGTAATATAATACAAATTAATGTGCTTGGACTGTATTTTCGTTATCAAATCCGAAATGAGGTGATTAGTAGAAAACCTAAATTAATTGATATAACACAACGGCTCACGACTGTAATAGATAAAGAGACAGATAGTTCAAAAAATTGTTTGGATGTATCGAGCTCAAGGTGTTTATTTGGCGAACCCGCATCGAAATACGTAGTGTTCTGCAGTCAGACAATAATTATAGTAACTGGGAAAATTATTTGTACACAGATTTAATTTTTTTTTATAAAAAAGATAATATAAAAAAGAGACAGAAAGTCGACGAGAGAAAAAAACCCAAACTTAATTTGTAACATCTATCAAATCTTATTTCTATCAAAAATATTGCACAAAGCCGCTCGATCTAAACTGTATAATACTGTATTAGTGGCTTGGAAATCTTTTAAAGAGACCGTTAACTAACTCTGTAAGGTAGGAGGGCGAGATCTCCATAATACAATATCGAATAATATAAAATTTGTTCAAAAACATTTAAAAAAATTTGAATTAAAACTGTACACGATCATACGTATAACGTTCATTTGTGAAGAGACCTTTGAAGTTAGTAATATACAGGGTATACATTGTAGCATAATATAAAATGGTACATTGTACGTTCCATGTACACACTTTACATTTAAATTCATATAATCACCATCATTTACGGCAATTGTGTTCGATAATGCAAGTATTATTAGATGGTTGTAACAGCCTGGTCGTATTTACAAAATACGTATATAAATACTTTGTAAAGCTATTTTGAAAAGATTTTGTGCTTTTTTGTATAAGCCTGTTATTTAAACTGCATAGAATTTAAGTATTAAATAAATTATAGTTACGCAGTGAAAATTCTCGCCTATAAACTAGTAAAGCGAAGACCTTAACTAATTGAATACAATCAACTTCTAATATTCAAAGATTGTTAATATATTCAAATATATCGTAGAAAACATTGTTTACATTCTAACATGACTTAGATAGTTTAATATTAATAATTTTAAAAGTGATATGATCTTAGCGATAGCTGCTGAAACCTGCTTAGCAAAATCTGAAGAAATTTACTGAAGTTAATCTTACGTAGGTTTATTAGTAGTTTATTTTGTCTTGTCTTAACTCTATTATCAGTTTTATAGAAATTGTATATCAATAAATTTAAAAGTGGCGAAAGAAACAAAGAGATATTACCTGCTTAGCAAAATCTAAGCAAATTTGTCAAAGGTCGTCTACATAAGTCTATAATTTTGTGTAAGTCCAGAATATTATTGACAGATACCGGTCTCAAAATATACAATCGTCTTTAAGTTTTTAACCATACACATAACTAATAGCATTATATATCTATACTAGGTTTTGACTATACCTGAAACCTGTTCCCTTGTCCCTGTTAAGGGATCTAATATGAACCATGTATCGCTTTTCTTTCCCGTGTATAAAATGCCCTCCGTTGATCGACACGGCGCATTGGCAACTAGTTCTGGTATCGTGAAGGGAAGCTTTTTCAACATTTGTTTGTCTTCCCTCGGGCCGTACATGTAAAGGAAACCATGACGAGGATCTGGCAAGAATTGAGGCATCAAGTTCGCGTGCTGATTTGGGACTTTTACTACCGGTTCTAGAGAAGAGAAGTATGTGATCATTATTAACGGTCTAAGTATGAATCTTATTACAAATTATTAATATAAAACTATAGTGGTAGTTATATACAAAAACAACAATCAAACATAACACGAAGCAAAGTAGTGAATAGTTTTTTCTGCTCCTCGGTGAAAAACGGAATTTGTTATCCTAAATGGTAATCCAGTATAAAAGTAAGTAAAGTAAAGTAGCGGCCTGTTACAATCCCACTGCTGGGAATAGGCCTCCTCTCTCCGTTTCTGGAGAGAAGGATTGGAGCTAAGACCTACAACGCTGCTCCAATGTGGATTGGTAGGTTACACATATCTCCAGAATTCTCTAGAGATATGCAGGTTTCCTCACGATGTTTTCCTTCTCCGAAAAGCGTGTGATAAATTGCAATTATTAATTAGACACATGAGTTTTAATAGAAAAACTCATTGGTGCCTGCCCGGGTTTGAACTCGTGTTCCCCTCGAAAGAGTCGCACGATCTCACCGCCAGGCTATCACAGCTACAATCCAGTATATCTATACTAATATTATAAAGAGGAAACATTTGTTTGCAAAGTTTTCAAACAAATACTGCTGCACCGATTTCAAAAATTCTTCCACCATTTGAAAACTGCATTAAAATCTTCACTGAGTAACATAGAATATTATTATATATTCGTTGTGAAGTAAAATTTGTATAATGATTAGGTTATGAATTTAGCTCTATATAAAACTAAGCAAGACCTTCCGCCACCACGAGATCAGTATCTAGGCGGGCGAAACCGCGGAGCATTGCTAGTAGGTTTTAAATTGTATCTATCAGAAGAAAAAGAAGTGCCATTTTATAAATTCTTAAATATTGGTATTGTTTGGTAATAATTTTAGTACGAATAAATATGAAAATCAAAGTGTACATCTTTAAAGGATTCACACGTTTCATATCATTGCGATAACTAAATCGATCCAAATAAAATAATGTAATGTAAATTACGTTCTTGTACAGCAATTTTTCTGATTTACAATATGGTCTTTAAGTTGACCATTAATTTTCACCTTTTTAAATTTTTATCTCACCCGAACGCATTAAACTGTGATATTTTTACTGATATATAACGGGAGAAAATTCAATAAAATTTAAGCCGCTTTCGCTTTTGAATGATATCTGACTACCAAACAAACATCCTTATTGAATCAAGGGATGTCGAGAATTGAAAAACTTCAGTATTGTACTATATTTGCTAAAATGCCATTTGAATGTATTGTAACTAATATTGTAAATATTCAAAAGTCTTTATGTCTGTTTATTAGGCTTTCACTGTTAATCAGCCCAAACCACGTCTATAAAATTTGATGTAATTGTAAGTTATTAATTACCCAGATAACATAAACAATATAATTTCAATATCTTTTGGGAATAGAAAAGTTTTTTTTCATTTTGAGGGTATTTTATCAGTTAACACTAACGAAGTGGTGGTTAGTACTAATAAAAAACTACGTTAAACTAAACGATGCGTTGAATCGCGCTTGCACATACAATGCCTATTTACTTGCTCTTTTCTACATTGTATATGATACAAGTAAATATAGTTACATCATACCATTGAATTAATTTAGAAGACTCAAAGGGTAACCTTTCCAGAATTTGAGCTCGCTAACAATAGTTAAGAATCTCACATTCTTGGTTTACAGTATAAAAATTGGTTACAAAAACAAAAAAAAACATAGCGCAAGACAAATCGCGGGTCAATGTAAATGTTACTCATACATCGTTTCTATATTTGCCGTTAAATACGACTCAACGATGTATGAAAGTACTACGAATCTCTAGATAATTCCACGTTGCCGGCCATGTGGAGTAAAGCCGACAGTTAATGCGTTAGCGATAAGAATGAAAAAATAAAATAAAACCCAGATAATATTGATAATAAAACTATGCCAGGCACAATCAGTATCTCGGGTATAGATAGGATAATTAATTAATTCTCAGTATACATAATTATTAAACTACCAATGTTCTATACAATTTATTGCAATTGTGTCACTTACAAGGTTAAAGATTCTAAATTTTTATTTCCATTGCATATTGATTTTTCATTTATCTGTTTATAAAAAAAATCCAGAGCTATGATTATACAACACCAAATATAAAAATTTTAAAATAACCTACTTAGGATTACAATATTTAAACTTAACTTCATAGTCTACTGAGTGTTAACATACCTGTAATTTTATACTGTGATTTCCTAAAGGGAAATTTGTTTTTTTTATCATGTATATATTAATCAGGCATGTAAGCTTCAATGATATCTTGTGAAATCATATCTTTTGCTTTTATAATATTATAGTATTCACAAATGTGCATCACATATAATTATGGACAATATTTTGCTTCTACAATATTAACCTTCGAAGTTATGCAGATTTCTTTTAAAATAGAAATAAAATGAACAAAAACTCTAATTGAACTAGTTTAAATAATACTAAATTTTGAATGGATACATACTGAAACATTAAATATTAGTATATTTGTATTGTACATTAATAAGAATTGAAACAAAAATTAATAATATACTTTATATGTTTCTTACTGTAACATTTTGAGCCTTTATTGCTTTCTATAAAATAAGGTATATATCTTAATGAATGGTTTAACAATATTACAAATGATATCTATTTTTATTTTAATCTATAAGAATTAAGGCTTATCAATATTAATATTCCATCTGATCTACTGTAAATATGGATTAATTTGGGCTTGAAGGCAAAACAGATATAGTTGAATAGTATGTTATTTAAAAAACAATAAACATTCTCAATATATTCACATTCTTTTTAACTAGTTTCACTGTTTTAATCACAAAAATGACTTTATTTGCATCTTATAATAAATATATGGGATACTTATACACACGGTCGTCCATCCCCAAAGTAAGTAACTTAATACTTGTGTTCTGGGTGACGGACGACTGGTAGATATACTACATATATCGTTTTAAATATATACTTAAATACAAATACGCACCCAGGCTCAAAGAACCAAGAAATAGTTTATAGAAAATGTTGGCCCTCGACGGGAATCGAACCTGCGACCCGCGGAACTGAAAGCAGGGTCACTGCCCACTGCGCCAACGGACCACTCAAATAATCAATGGTGTTTAGTGTTTTTAAGTAAAATTTACACAGGTCTATAACCATATAACCAACAGTAATAATTATACATTTCATAGAAATACTAATTAAAGCTACAAAATGAAATTATATCCTGTGTGCTTAAGTAAATACCAACCAATAAAATATAAACGCAAACCTTAATAATAATAAATGTTTTTTTGAAGTTTAAAAAATTATGAAACCTAAAAAATGACAATGTAAACTATAAAGCAGTTCCATTTAAATATTCTAGTATAGTTCAAAGAATAAATATTATATTTAAGAAAATATTTCAAATCATATTTATGTTTATTTTATGTCCCGAAGATGAAAGGTGGGGTCCACCATGTTCACCAACTTTAAATATCGCATCCTCCTTCTACAACTATCATTATTTGATAATTTTTTCTACCTTATTCACTTTTAGGGAAAGTATAGCATTATAGGCAACTATAATGAACATAGGAGCCCCACTTTGTATACTTTTTTATAGATAAAAGATCGAACTTTTAATTTCATATGTCATTGTGTCACAAAAATTAAAATTTATGCATTTTAAATGAGAATAAAAAATTCAAAAAAAATTATAATGATGCTACAGATCACCATGTGTTACCATCTTTTAGTTTCCATATAATATTTCCTGTTACGGGCTCCACAGCTACCATGCCGCCTCCTAAAGTGGCAAACAACAGAGGTCGGTCATCTAAAGCTCTGGAGACTTCTGTGATTTCCTATAAAATAAACCATTCAATTCACATTCACATCACCTTGCACTTTAATATTTAGCGCGAATGCTAAACAAAAACTACTGTACCTTTCTATCTTTATCCACAGTTCCCAATGTGCAGACCTCCAACGCAAATAATATAACTAGTAGAAAATTCATTTTTATTTATACCACTTTAACTTTGAAACGCATTAAATCCATTTTCTCAATTACTTATATACAATTTACTACATATAAGTAATTATTACAATACATTGCTATATAAGCCGCATCAAAATACAAAAAACTTGTATTACATATATTTATTCAATCAATGACAATTCCTATTGCCCGTGTCACTGTCAAATGTCAAACTGGACTAAAAATGAAAAATTAAAATAGATAGCAGTTCATAGTCTAGTGAGACTATAGTGATGTAGGTATATTTTAGATATCGATACTTAAACATAAGACATGGATAAATAGTTATTTATAAGTTAAAAAAACCGATGGGCGTTGGGGTCTTCAGATGTTGGAATGGTAACCATCGCCCCGAAGAACACATGGAAAACTTCAATAGACCCCAACAAGATAGACTAGCAGCCTCATAAAAGCTGCGACGACCTGCTGGATCTAGATGGCATAAGATAGCCTGGTGTGTAGATCCCGTAACAAACCGTGTGCAGCAGTGGACATCCAGGTGAACAAAAATAAATTAATTTTTTATAATAATAATAATAATAATATTTATTGATCATCCAAATGTACATAGTGCATTGAAGCCCTAGCTCCTGAACTAGAAAAACTGTGTTTCAGAAGCTAGTACCTTCCCTTATCAACTATAACAGAACAATTTGGCATTTACAAAGATAAGTAAATATATATATATAATAATCTAGAGAAGAAAAACTATTGATACAAAATCATAATCTAAAAAAGAAGCATACTAAAAAAGCAGATGAAGTGTGAAAGGTGTATGTGTGTGTGAGTGTGTGAAAGTGTTGTGTGTGTATGTGTCAATGAGTGATACCTTAATTTTTAAATATTATTTAATTGTTAAAAACAGTTCCTCAATTTGAGTATAAGTCAAGGTACTCAGCCAATTTATTATGACTTCCTTGATATTATGATTGGATAAATTTTTTACGTTAAATTGTTTATTTAATTTGTTGTATAGACGGGGTGCGATAGTGTCATAATGCCTTTGCGCAAAGATGCTCTTTGTTTTCGGTAGTGGACAGCTATCCCGTCTTTTGCAGGTTTTTGGCAATTGTGGAACAGACAATTTATGATATCTACGGAGGCACTGATAAATAAAAAGTTTTCTAATTGAAAGCACATCAGCTTTTTTGTATAATTTACTGGTAGGATAACGAAAAGGTAGACTTAGCGATACTTTTAGTAGTGATCTTTGGGCATATTCTAACTTTATTAGATTAGTTTTGGTAGCTCCACCCCAAGAACATATACAATATCTCAAAATGGATTCAGCGAGAGCTTTATACGTCTGGATTATAAGTGTTTCATTTCTAATAATTCTAAGGTGCTTGAAAATGTAAATTAGTTTTCTAATACGACTAGTAAGTAAAATAATGTGTTCCAACCAGTTAAGCTTGTTGTCTATCATAACGCCCAAAAATTTAGTGCAGTCAACTCTGGCCAGTAATTCACAATCACAGTAACTATCTTGTTCAAGTCGCTTTCGGTTACAAGGATAAGAATGTGCACGTATTGATAAATTTACAGGATTAGTAGCATTTGTCTTGCTGAAGCAAATATATTTAGATTTACTTATATTCATGGAAAGTAAACTATCCTCAAGCCAAGATGTTATGGCACACATACCTATCTCTGCAATGTTACGCACTTTTTCCCAAGATTTGCCATGAAATAATATAACAGTGTCGTCAGCGAACATTTGCAATTCTGCACCATACAGTTTAGTTTTACATAATTCATTAATATATATTAAGAACAGAGTGGGTCCAAGAGTACTACCCTGTGGCACCCCATACGTTAAAGAATTACTGGTACTGAGATAATTATTAACACGTACACATTGCTTTCTATTAGAGAGATAGCTTTTAAGCCAAAGAAAAGCGTTACCTCTTATACCAATATTTTCAAGACGGGTAAGTAAAATAGGAATGGATACGGTGTCAAATGCTTTCTGTAAATCTAAGAATATAGCCAGACATTTGTCACCCCTATCAAGATGGTTTTTAATGCGAGAAGAAAGTTCAAGTACAGCATCTTCCGTGGATCTCTTAGCTCTAAAGCCGTATTGATTTTCACTTATTATATGATTCTTTTCAAGATAGTTTATAAGTCGATTATTCGTTACTTTTTCGATTACTTTGGATAGAGCATTGAGTAGAGAAATTGGCCTATAATTCGTGGGCATATTTTTTAGTCCAGATTTATATATAGGGCAAACTACGGCATTTTTGAATAGGTTTGGAAATGTCCCATGCTCAAAAGTAAGATTACAAATATGGGCTAAAGGTTTGGACAAAAATGTCTCAAATGTCTTCAAAACAGTAGTCGGAATTTTGTCGATTCCTGGAGCACTACTGGTTTTCAACCCACGAATTATACATTTAATTTCTTGTGGATCTGTATAATAGAGTGACATTGAATTGTGTGGTGCATTCTTACAACGGGCTTTTATGGCTAGGTTAGTTTCATTACTATGTATCTTTCTAAGTAGGTTACTAGCAAGGTTGCTCCCAATTGTTGTAAAAAATCCATTTACCTCATCAAGTGAGCTTGTGACAGTGCTTTTTATATTGAGAAGTTCCGTAGGTGTTTCTTTATTTTTATTAATGTTACATAATTCTTTTATAGTGTCCCACGTTCCTTTCATGTTACCTCTATTTTTCTGAAATTCCTTAGTATAATATTCTATTTTAAGGTTTTTTATTATTTTATTACACATATTTCGATATAAGATGTAGTCTTGTTTTAATTGCACATTATTTAAATTCTTTCTCAAAATTTTATGCATTTTATCGCGTTTCCTAATAGAATTTACAACACCAACCGTTATCCAGGGTTTAAGGGGGCGTTTTTTCTTAGGTACAAATGTAACAGAAGAATTGTTAATGATATGGCTTTGTAGTTTTGCTGTGAATAATTCTGCAGCTTGGTTAGTATCTGTTGTAAGATAAATATCATCCCAAGATTCTTTTTTCAGGCATTCATTTAACGCTATAAAATTAATTTTTACTCTTTCAAGGTTAGGCAACTTCTGCTGAAGAAAAGATTTATGAATTTGTAAGAGAATGGGAGAGTGATCTGTTAATTTATCGAACACTACAGTTTGAAAAGTATTACAGGATTTTACCATGAAGTGATCAATACACGACTTATCTCTTGTTGGACGGTTAACTGCTTGCCTAAATCCATATGTAGCCATTAGATTTAAATAGTAGCTAGCAAATCCACTTCTATCTCTGGGCATTAGATCGATATTAGTGTCACCAGTTATTACTATGTTTTTAGTCGAGCAATTGCGTATTATAAGCTCTAAAGAATCAATAAATTTTGTCGGATTTCTAAAGCATGGTGGACGGTATGTACAAACTACAGAAAGAGTGTCGTGGATATTTAAAACTAAACAATTACCTTCAACAATATCAGGTTCAAGTGCTATGGCGTCAATATTTTCTTGGACATAAACAACAACACCATCATTTTGATTAATAGTGTTAATAGTATGATGCATAATGTAATTATTTATACTTGGTGGAGTAAAGTTATCATTTGTCCAACACTCCGTTAAAACCAGTATGTCAATGGAAATATTTAATTTACTAATAAAAACCAAAAACATATCGAGGTTTGCATTTATACTGCGAATATTAATGGTTAATATCAGCATTCCCAAATTATTACTATTATCCACTGACAGCACTGTGGAGAGATCTGTTATATCTGTAATTCTGTTACAGTTGACTTCGTTCGATTTATCAATGTCGTTAGACATATAAGAGTTGATTGTATCTATTTTTGTTATAAAATGAAACATGGATCAATCAAATGAATACACATCACAAGATTAATAGATAAATGAATTAAAAAAATCAAATCAAAGATAGAAAAAAATCGTGAAGAAAGAAAATGTTTGCTAAACAGTATACGTCCATAACTATAAGAAATCTCATGGGTGACACAATGTTTTAGACCTGTTTCATAAAAGCAGTAATTGCAGACAAGAGCGAGCATTTGATATTTAAGAATGCACGGTATTAATATTCGATATTTGAACAATTCTTTAGTAATTGCGAGTGAGTAGGAAAGTATTATGAACTGTTTAAACCTCCTGTCTTCTTTGAGAACTTCATATATGTATGTGATTCGAACGGTGAATGATTGAAAGTGTAATAAGATTATTAAGGCATATCCACGACAGATGGTATATGTTATAGACTTTTTGTTATGTGTATAGATGTACGTAATTGCATTTAATTTCCCTAATCCTATAAAAATTGAATTTATTTTTAAAGTTATATGAAATCGATCTATGTAAAAGTTAAATAAGCCTAAGTACAAAAAAACTATTCTATGACTAATAAAACATCGTAGCATACGACGTATACCTCTAGCAACTAGTCACTTAATATTAAGTAAATCACTTTCATTTGTGATAATGACATGTGGTGAGCCTTCACGCTTACGTAGAAATATTTTGCCCGACGACGTCCAACAAAACAGGTAGTCTTTTTCTTTTGCACATTCCCGAGCCTTAAAAAATAGTCTTCTTGCAGTTTGAGTGAGATTCTCTGATACATAAATCTGTTTAGTAGCGCCATCTATATTAAAGTTCTGCGTATTTAATTTGGTTCTATTGGCTTTATTGTATAATTTAAAAGCTCTTATAATTCTGTCCTTGCTCAAAGAAGTTGAAAACTCACAGATAACAGGTTTGTTTTCCTTTTTTGTGTTAATTCTAAATATATTTTTGATTTCTGACCGCTGAATACTAATATTCAAAACATTGGCTGTTTTTTCTACGATGTCACATAGCATTTCCTTTGATTCGTTAGGTTTTTGGGGCCAGTTTCTTATTTCTATAGAAGTTGCTCTTGCATTTCTTTCTAAAGTTTCAATCTTGTTTTCAAGACTTTGTATATAGTTTCTGTATTCCCTTTTCTCATCTTCTAGTGTTTTCACTTTTGAAAGAACCTCATCGTACTTTTTCGACATAAACTCAACAGCTATTTTTATTTCTGAATTTTGACTTTTAAGTTCGCTGATTGATTCAACTATAGCAGATAATTTAGAATCCTGTATTACAATCCATTTATCAAACATTGTTAAAAGATCAGATTTAATAGTTTTTAAACAATCTTCTTCAACATCATGTTTTCGCTTGCTGCGCAGGGTAAAATTTAATTGGGATACGTCGCTAGGTGTGACATTGTCTTGAGATGAAATATTAGGTTCCGATGCGTGATGTTGTAAAGCA
The DNA here is from genome assembly GCA_947086505.1 of Morpho deidamia. NCBI lineage: Eukaryota > Metazoa > Arthropoda > Insecta > Lepidoptera > Nymphalidae > Morpho > Morpho deidamia. The sequence continues at coordinate 5,756,529 of CAMTZC010000007.1, read as the reverse complement.
GGCAAAGGACTATTTGGCGGAGAACGATTAATCGGCATTATTAAGTAAATAATGAAATTAATTTTAATTTAATTTTCAAAGTCCCAAAAACAGTTTGAAAATAACACAAAATAACACTCCAATTTAGGACATTTTGGCCCGATAATACCAGGAAAACATAGTTAGCAAGAGCTACTACATCGTTATGTCACAACTGGATTAAGATGGAATGTACCTGATGAATAACTCACTGACTAGGTATGCAACAGTTATTGGAGTTATAGTTTTACACTGTACCACAAAATTCAAAACAAATAAAACTTAAAACAGTCAATTTTGTATCAAAGTACCAGGCGTGCAGCAATCCACAGGAGTCTGACGTAGCCAACAGTGGTCATTGATGCAATGTAGCACTCGTAGATGGGCGGAGTTAATCTTGCGTAGCACAGTAGGCACGTAGCACAGACAATGTTTGCGTAGCGGTAACAGTCAAGTACTATTACCATCGACTCCTCTATTTAATGCAGTCCTATTATTACACTGGTATTTTTACAACCGAGTTATTTTAATTCTAATAATTTTTTTTTTTTTTTTTTTAATATACACACAACAGAATACACGTCTACTGTCTATCAGATCCGAGGGGGAAGGGGGATATATAAGTACCTAGGCCTAACTTCATTAGACTCTATATAAGCCTTAACCACTGAAACATATTATAATATGTTTAAGGATTTGCGAAGATCAAAATAGTGGAGAAAAAAATTACTAATATAAAGGTCTGCGTTTCTTTTACATTCTGAAAAGAAAAGTGAACATTATTAAGACCGAGAAAAAAGTCGTAATAAATATGTTTCTATTGTTAAGAAACTTAACGATTAAAACAATCATTTTCAAATATTTCATCCAGTACGTACCTAATTAGATTTTTCAGTGAAGTTTCGTTAAGCCATTACAATATTAAAATAATATTATGTATCGATGCATCATAATGCAACACCTTTGCTATGCACAACAATGAACAATGTTAATACATATGATTGTAAATCGAAATGACAATTATAAGCACATTGACATTTAGAATGGAATTTTTCGTTTCTGTCTTTGTTTTAAGTTGGAAAGAGATATGGTTGTCATTATTTCCTTTAATACACTTTATTTATTAAATATGAAGTCTATGGTATTATTATGATCTATGGTTGTAAAATACATCTTCAGAAACTGAAGATATTTCCGTTCAGAGCTTTGACTATTATTGACAATGACAATTTACAAGGACATAGGACATGCAAGTTAACAATAACATGATAATTTATAACGTGAATTATACTGATGAAGAATATTAAGAATAATTTGGAGATGAATACGATATGAAAAGAAAGAAAAATATAAATTTACGAAAGACAAAATTATTGGACTACGAAGACGTATATAAGTGAATATGATGAAGTTAACACTAGAAGAAGGGTATACTAAAGAAGAAAAGAACTCGTTTTATTATTACGAAAGACATAATTATTGGATATTACTACAAAGATGTATATACGTGATAAAGAAGAGATTAAAATAGAAGATGAACATACTAAAGGAGAAAAAACTCGTTTCATTAGTATGGACAATGACAAGGCGGTATGGTCAACGACCTTAGCTCCTGCTCGTTTAAACACGGGCGAATGGAAAGAAAAAAAAATGAAGTCTATGGACCCATACGACATTGACATTCGCAAATGACATTGACTTACATTAGACAAGCTGTCAAATTCTACAAGCGATTTGTTTGTTGGGTGCAGTTCCGAAAAACATAAGGAAAGATATATTTAGAAAACGAAATAAGTGTCAGTGATTACTTATTCATTAAGTAAATGTGGTGATGTAGGAGTTACTAATCTTTAATTTAATATGGAGGTTTCTGGTACAGGTAATATGATTCAAAATGATTCATTATAATATTCTACAAATAATAAGTTTTTTGTGAGTACACAAAAAAAATTGTAATGCGGGCTTTTCGATTTACGTCTATGTATACCATTATATTGTAGTCTTTGTGTTCCCATAAAATAATGCCATGAAAATCAAGAAAATAAATAAAAACAAATAAAAATACTATTTTGTAATATATCTGATTAATTGAGAAATATAGTCCACCAACAATTAAAATGTCACAAATTTTATTAAATCTTATAATTTTTTTTGTTGGGGTTCAAAAACATTAATTTTTACTCACCTATATGGATAATGCCCGAAGTTTTTAATACTTTTATAAAATTTGTAAATTAATGACTTAAGGTCTATTATCTAGTCTGTACAGCAACAAAAGTAAAATTAACTTTTTAAATATATATTTTTTTTATGCAGTTTCCACCTCAAACCTCAATTTCATATCAATACTGCCTATGAGCCTAAAAATAGAATCTTAATTCTGTTTTATTGCAGGGAAATCTCCTAATACAGCTCTGTCTTTCCGATATAATGCAAATAATGAAGAGCTAGAAGAGCTTTTTCAAGGGTGTGATGATGATCCTCCAACTCCACAGGCTGAACCAGCTATTAAAAGTGAAAATGCTAGTCCTAAAAAGACAGAAAAATCATCTTCTATAATAGACAAATACTTTAAGTCCATCCGCAATGAGAAACCTATAGAAAAAGTTGAAGATGTAAAATCAGATACAAAAGCTGAAGAAAATCGTAGTCCTATAGCACCTAAGGAAGTGACATCTTCTCCAATGAAAGAGTATTTGAATCGTCTTGGCAAGAGAAGCACTTCAGATGTTATACCAGAAGGTAAAGAGCCAAACGAGACATGGAAAATATTTCATGATTTCAAATTTAAAATTGCTCAAGCTGTTGAGGATATGAAGACTAGATCAGTTGAAGGTTGCCTATTTTTTTTTTTTTATTTAAATAGATGTTAAGATATTAAACCTCATTTATTATATTCTTAAGCATGAAACACAAAAATAGAACCTTAATGAAAACAAAACAATGTTAATGCTATTTATATTTATTTATGTTACAAATTACTAAGTTCCAATATAAATATCATATTCATACTTATCCAGGTAGAAAGTTGGTTTCAACATTTTATTAAAATGTTGTTTTTTATAATTGCATATAAATATTCATCATTTTCCTGCCCTTATCCCATTCTAAATGGGGTCGGCACAACATGTTAGATACATATTGTCACATGATTTGGCTACGTATTTTACGACCGGCCGTCTGCCTGACGTCTACTTACCTTAGTCGCCCTTTACGACACCTCCATTCCATACAAATACTATAAATTAAAATGTCTGGTTACCGATCTATCTGTTAGTTATGATATCATAGCTAACTAACAACTGGACCAATATTAATGGAAGTTAAAACAATTAACCTTATATACTGGGCTTACATATTTGTTAGAAAACCATATCAGAGTAGAATGGACTACCTTCATTTCTTACCGAGGTGCCGTCAAAGGCGATTAAGGTAACTTGACAAGCGGTCGGTGGTAAAATAACAGACAATTCATCTTACAACATGTTTTATACATAATTTATCTTTGAATTTAAAAGAATAAAACAAATGTATATGTGAAAAATTTGGTATATTTATTTTGTTTATTATTGAGTAAAAATATGTATTCATGACTTAATTTAAATACCCTTTCATTTTGGTTAGCTTAATTTTTTATCATAATAAGATTTACTATAACTATATTTTTAATATTGTTACCAGAAAAAGACAAAAACTTACCTAGAGAAAACTCAACAGATTCAGAAGATAACTCCATGATAAAGGATTCTGATCAGCAAAGTATAGGTGATACTGATAATCAGGTATGAAAGTTTAGTTCAATTTGTAAAATGAACTTGGTTTAACGTTTAAAAGGAATTTAACATCCTGTAATGAATTTATCACAAAAAACGATAAACATTGTTGAAATTGAAACAAGTTTTTTGTTGGTATTTTAATATAAATGAGCAACTTTTCATTCAAATATTATGTAATATTTCTATATGCTTGTTTTTAAGGGACTTAGTTTTTAAAAAGTTGAATATACTTTACATTCTCCGGAATAGTTTCAGCAATTTTTGATGGGACTTTCACTGAAAGATAGAGGAGCTTATAGGACAACATACAGGCTACTTTTTCTTGTATTATATTGTAGGATCGGGTGTTAAGTTAGAAAATTTTTGTGACACATTAACTTCACGTGGGTGAAGCCGCAGGCACAGCTAAATAAATAATAAAATACAGTTAACAATATTATTAATTAGCGTGATATAAGTATTGTTGTAGAACTCTGATAGTCCAGAGGTGCGACCGTGCGACCTTTTCGAGGTGGTCCCGAGTTCAAACCCCGGACGGACACCAATGAGTTTTTATATTACAAACATGTGTCTAACTGATAATTGCAATTTACTGCACACTTTTCGGTGAAGGACAATATTGTGAGGAAACCTACATTACGCACACTCTAGAGAGTTCTAGAGGTATGCGTAAGCCTTCTCTTCAGAAACGGAGAGAGAAGGCTTATACCCAGCTGTGGGATAGTTACAGGCCGTTACTTTTTGTTACTTTTAAGTATTATTCAATGCTAATAAGTAATTGTGCTGACAATATTCATAACAATTAGTTATGAATAAACACTAAAATACAAGTATACAGAAAAACGTTGTCATTAATATAACAATGTTATCAATAGGTATCATCATTGGATAGTAGTATACAAAATTTATCAGAAGTGACTCAACCATTAACAGCCAAGCCCACCGAGGTAGACTTGAACAAAGAATTGAATTTGTTCAAAAGTCAATTGGACTCTAGCGATGACACACATAAGAATTTAGGTGAGAAATCAAATAACAAGCGCGTATACAGATGTATCCTTAGAATCATTCTCCTACCGTTATCCTACTCTAAGTTGGGTCGGCGAATTATGTCTTCATCTTCCATTCTCCTCTATCATTCGGTAACTCTCATTCAAATTTTTTTATATGCATATCATTCACACAATACATCCATCCTTTTTTAGGGCCTCCGTCTAGTCATATATACATCCACATTCATATTTAAATCTCATATTTATCCTTCGATACATATTAGGAACAACTAAAGTTAAATTTCTTTACTCTCGTTCTGTATGCGTGTATGTATTATGTGTTTGTGATCGTCACTTAATGATCAAGGTCATATAGGACACTTTTTAGAGGCATATATTTTCTGCAGCCCAACCTAAATGCAATGTAGGTGAAGGGAGGGTAGTGATGTAGCCATTGTTAGAAGTATTTTGAGGTTTACCTCAGCTTAATAGAAGCACGACTTCGAGAAGTGCATAAAAAGATGAGCTAGAGTATGAAGGTCGAGGTCTTTATGGATTTATTTGGTAGAATCACAGTCAGCCAGTGTCTGACCACATAAATCTATTCAGTAGGTAGTCTTTAATTTACAATAAAATTCCGCAATCCATACTAGACCAGTCTACAGAAAGGTTTAAATTGAGTGTAAGAGATATGCTTATACTCCTACGTAAAGCATACTACACAATTGAAGATTATATGGATGATAAAAATTCCTGAATTTGAAAATCCTTCCATCTTCATATAAGACTGCGGCTTAATTATATAAAAGTGAAAATATTTAAAAGATTGACCGCCGAGTTTCTTGCTGGTTCTTCTTGGTAAGAGCAAAATTCCGAACCAGTTGTAGCTTCATTAATAATATTGATACTTGTAGAATCAAAAGTGCTCGAAGAGCTTATTTGATTAAAGGGTTTTTGATTTTAATTGATTTAATACATGAATAAAAATATTCAAAAGATGCGCTTACGCGACGATGGCGTGCAATATTATTGTTCTTATACAATTTGTATAGTATTTCACCTATAGTTAAAAAAGTTGATCATTTGTGAGCGTTATTATTTTTGATCACACCTTGCGCTATGCGTTTTAATATCATTGGCAAGTGTAATGTGTATACAATTTTTGTAGCTCGCAGTGAGTCAGATCTAGAAAAGGAATTCTTACAAGACAGTTTAGAAGTTGAGTCCGGGATAGAAGCAATAGAGGATCCCATTGAAGCATTTGGTGATGCCAGTCAAGTAGAAATAGACATTCAAAATAAACCTTTGGATCCAGACGCGACACGTCTACCTTCCTCGCCTACTAACTTTGGATTGCCTCCGAGCAAAAACAATTTGCATGAAGAACAATCATTGAAGAAACCCAAAACGTATTTTCTAAAGTTTTCAATGTATTTCCTAACAATTTTTCTACTCGTAAACTATATATTGTTCCCGAACAGTAATATCTGGAATGGATTTTTATTGGGTATATGGTTTTTCTGTCTCGTGAGCAATCTGAAGGAGTGGTTGTTAGACAATTATTTCAGCGAATGGGAGCCCCGGAGAAGTGGATACTTCCAGGTCAAGCGAAGCAGTGCAGTGCATTTCTCATACACGATACCATCTGTTAAAGAACATAGGCCCTTTAAGAAATACGAGGTATGTATTTTATTTAAGTTTGTTGTAGTTCAGTTGTAGCTTCAATATAATTTTAATTTGACGATTCAAAAGTGCTTGTAATAGACCAATTTGAATAAAGACTTATTTGAATTAAGTTGATGTTATTGTTATTATTTTCAACTTACGACCGACACGCCCTTGATATCATAGGTACGATAACTTGAATGTAGATATAACAAGTTAAAAAAGCTTGATGTTATGTCCCTGCTGTTGTCTGTTGAGGAGTTTCCTCGTCGAGAGCCAATCCTGGCAACAGTATCCGGTCATAAACATACATTGTCATTTAGATTATGTAGGAAAATATATGTATACGTATGTGTGTGTGTGTGTGTGTGTATGTGTATGTGTATGTAAGTGTTTATGTATATATATGCATGTATTACATTATTTACTTATATGGAATTTCGTAGCCTACTATTATTATAATTTTTCCCTTTATTTGGTTTTATGCTTTTAATACCATTTTACTTTTATACTTGTCAACTGTATTGCTCACGTCGTCACCATCTATAATTGACGATACATTTAACTGTAATCCGTTTAATTTTAAGTATGTTTTATGTAACGTAAAGATGTATTTGTCGTCGATGGTCTTAAAAAGAGACTGGACCAGTATGTAAAATTTGAGCTCACTCGGAGCGCGGGAAGTGGGTCAAATTTAACTTGAAAGATTCCAGCTTCACATACATACGCGACAAGTTAAAAAACAATAGCGTAAAACAATCTTAACTGTTTCGACCGAATGCTACTGCTTTTAATAGGTTTACAATTTTTATTATTTACGTAAATAAATCTACATGCACCATAACAGAACTACCTTGCTATAATCTGCACGGATTAATCTCGTCGAGATTGTGGTGGTGGTTGTGTTCTGCTTGTATGCGTTGCTGCTGGTAGAGGCGCCATGGGGTGCATGTGGTGACTTGTCCTGCATGTATAAGGTGCGTAAATTTTGCTTGCTTCATACATATTGGCTTTGCATGCATTCGCTTAACCCGTGCGGATTATAGCAAGGTAGTTCTGTTATAGTGCATGTTATATAGAATTCCGCAAGTAACGCCTGCTTCTATAAATCATGTAAATAAATCTCTTGAAAAATATCTTCGGTCAGTCCGATGGAAGTGAAAAATTATCAGGGGCTACTATAGGTGTAGTACAAAAAGCCATCAATATTTAGTAGTTGTTTTATTCGTAGGGTTGGATTAACCACTACAGGTGTCCAGATTACGATCCTTCCACCTATCACATAAACAAGACGACGACTGCTTTCATGAAACTAGAAGGTAAGTTGTAAGTTTTTTAAACTGTCATTTATTTTATGTAAATCTATTTATTGTAATATAATAAGGTTCATGTATAAACCCGACATATCTCACACATATATAATACACCACAGACACACAAATACAAGCTAAATTATTTAAATCCCTATGATTTAAAAACTAAAAAGACCAAGGGCATGGCACAAATTTTAAACATTAGTTTTTGGAACCGTCGACCTCAAAAAGGTACTACTCTAAGCAAATAAGGTCACTTTGTTTGCGACCAGAGCTCTTTATTTCTTAAATTAGACCATAATAGCCCAGAGTTTGGATTAAATATCAAATCCCACTAAGACTAAGATAATGTTGTAAACTGAGTATACAACAATTTGCCTAATGACAAAAAGATTGCAAACAAACGAGATCGCGCAATTCTTTATCATACCTTTAATCTCAAACCATGAAGGCTGCGTAGAAGAGGTAAAGCGATGTACAGCGATATTTCATTTAGTACCATTATACGTGCAATATTTAGGCTGGTGTATATATTCAATAATAAAAATATATAATTTATAGAATTAGGCGTTACTTTGCGGAGATCCATAATACAAAAGTGATACTAAAATTATTTTGCTATAATCCGCGATACAGTAAATAGAAAATATATATGTATAGTGGACTATCCGTATTTTCATACCCGATACGTGCAGGATTCGTAAAAACACATGCACAAACTTCCACCACTCTACCACAATACACAAGCACTACACACGTTCACTATCACAAACTCAACAATCATTTCGCCCCGCAACCGAAGCATCATCAGGAGATAGACTCCACGACAAAATCGCAAAGCGCAAAACGGATAGTCCACTATACATTTAGCACTATATATATTTTCTATTTACTGTATCGCGGATTATAGCAAAATAATTTTATTATCACTTTTGAACATACTAACGGTTTAGCATTAACTCTGACAAAAATGACACACTCAAATAATAACCTTCAAAGGCAATCGCTCGAAATGAACGTTAGATTATTAAACTCACCGTGCAACTGTTGTGACGTCACTTCCCTTCAAATATAATCACTTTGTAGCTATAATAATCCGTCATTATTTCGTATCCAAACATTATTATCATAGAATTATTTAACTTCAATAACAAATATGTATGTCATATTTAACTGCTATTTAAAATATATGAATTTTTAGCAATACCATATTATGAAGAAACATTTATTTCGGATGTAAAAATCAGGAAACGCAAATACAGGACCCTAAATTAATTTTACTGCATAAGGGTTGTAAATTGAACTCTATTTACTATAACTAATCCTCTATTGCAATATAGTTACAAATTGGGGAAGTTTTTCCTTAACATTAAATGAAACCCAATAGTGCTGATCTTGTCCCTAATACAAGATAAAAGTTTGATAGCCGTAAAAACATGTGTATCTTACCAAATTATTGCGTGTTTTAATCCCAGACAGACGTCAATGTGTTTTCTATAAAGATATGCCTAATTAAATATACATAAATATATGGGACACGGTCGTCCGACCTCAAAGTAAGTAACTTAATACTTGTGTTATGGGTGACGGCCAACTGGTAGATATACTACTTATTTAATTTTTAATAAATACTTAAATGCAAATATACACGCAGGCTCAAAGAACCAATAAATAGGTTATAGAAAATGTTGGCCCTCGGCGGGAATCGAACCCGCGACCCGCGGATCTGGAGTCAGGGTTACTACCCACTGCGCCAACGGGTCAGTCTAGGCAATTGATATTTTGCAATTAATGACGCTTTCATTGTGGAAGGAAAACGTCGTGAGGAAATTTACAAATAATACCTTTCTCTTTATAGAAAGATTATTATATTAAGCATTAAGATGAGTGGGTAAACCAAATAAGTTGTAGGTACTTCCTAGGATATCCATCAGTTAAGCGAGTAGCCAATCTACTGGTGTAAATTGCTCATACAGATACCTGCATGCTTTGATATCGTAATCTTATCTTTGTAAAGTTTCCCTTACATATATTATTATATCTGATCCGATAAATCGGTATTTTGGTTACGAGGTATATTTAGGTATTTAAACCATAACAAAGGCGTCCTCGACTCTGTTAGGCATTTTAGACTAAATGAGTGCAATAAATAATTGTTGCGTGCGGGCTAATTACGTAGGCACGTTCACCCACAATTAATTCTAAAATGACGTTTTACTTCAACGTTAATCAACAAAATTAATATGGACCCCTTGGGACAAACAATGCGTAAATTCTGCGAGTCATTGCATAAATAGAGCACATGTTCGTTTTTCTACTGGATTGATCGATTAAATCCGAAATTGTTCACACTATTCCCTATAAAAGCTTTATAACAAGGCTTTTTTCGTATTGGATCCACTGGATACTTTGGGACCAAAACCAAATCAAATCGAAATTTAAATATGGATTACAGGAAGATGTTAATAAAAAATTAAGAACATGTTTAGTCAATTTTGACATGCAAATTTTACAAATTAAATTAAAATTTCATTAATCATTATTTAGTTATTAAAGTATAAATATATTTTTATTGCAAAAACTCTTGTATACTATAAAAACATTTATCAAGCAACCATGTAAAAAGATATTTTCTAAAATCTAAATTGTCTGAGTGGTAATTCAATTAGGCTAGGATCAATTGGGTAACTTATTAAATATTTTGATGTCATTTCGTTTATTTAAAATCGAAAGAGTATGCGAATTTCAATCCATATTTTTTAGCTATTATATATAATATTTTTAATACTAGTATTATCAATGGGAAAGTCTGTCTGTCTGTTATGCTTTTAAGGTCTTAGTCAACAATACTAATGCGACTTGGTCTAATTGAAGCTTGCAATTGACAGTCCTGATACTTTGAAAGTAACAAGTTACAACAGATAACTGTTACAGCTTTGTATTCTAGAATTTATACTTTCGTATACCTTTGTACACTACTATGATAGGTTTGATTATTTTTAGGATGCAATTTGCGGATATCGTATACAAGAGCGAAAATAGCGAAAAGAGCGTTATGGAATGAAAAAATAGAGAAGGTAACCTTCTACCAGCACAGGTTGTATAATCTAACTGGAGCAAGAGTAATAATGTTGCCCAAGGGTCTTGTGAGGAGACGGTAAGTTTATGAGATCCATTTTCTATACCTTTAATTATTATCCGCTTTAATTTGGTTTTTTGAATACTACAATGTTGCTTATCGATTGTTCGACAATGAAGTCATGTTTTGGGTTTCTTGAATTTAATTTCCTGATTAAGTATCATGGATAAAACATAGAAATTGCTTAAAGTATAAACTACTTTTGTGTAAAATTAGTCGATTTATTCGCCACCGTGACTTATCTTCAAGTAAAAGTGTAGATAAGGTCCAATAAAGTATTTTGAATATAGCTTAAATATGTTTCGAATATAGCTGGGATAGCAAAGCGGTGAGACCGCGCGACTCTTTCGAGAGGAACACGAGTTCAAACCCGGGCAGGGACCAATGAGTTTTTCTATTAAAACTCATGTGTCTAATTGATAATTGCAATTTATCACACGCTTTTCGGTGAAGGAAAACATCGTAAGGAAACCTGCTTATCTCTAGAGAATTTCTAGAGATATGTGTAACCTACCAATCCGCATTGGAGCAGCGTGGTAGGTTTTAGCTCCAACCCTTATCTCCAGAAACGGAGAGAGGAGACCTATTCCCAGCAGTGAGATTAAAACCGGCCGCTACTTTACTTTACTTTTTATGAATTGATTTTTTCGAATGAATCACATTGGCCCATTTTTATACAACAAGAGTTTCGGATCTTTAAAGACCACATCCTACAGCGTCCCAGCAAGATTCTACGCCCGTATGGTATTTGTATCGAAGGTATGTACTCGTAGCTATATATATCCATATTACTAACAGCATTACAGATCAAATGGTGTTGGTTAGGTGCAGACTATAGATTGTTATATTATTGTGGTTTAATTATTTTAACAAAGGTATTTATTCTATCTATGCTTCATAAGTAGCTTGAGCGAGCTGAAGTTGCGGCAACCGCAGGATAAATTTTGTAACAAAATAATCTAAATAAAATCACCTTATTTAAAAAATATGTGATTAGAATTTTTTTCCTTATCCGAATTTGAAATGTTAGTATTGTCACGCGAAAAGCCTAACCTTGAAGCCTGGAACCTTGAGTAAGTACAAAATAGAACCGGTTCAATATGTAAATGACATCCGATACCAAATCGAAATAGCACTCAGTTGGATCGATGTTTGAGTTTATAAATCTGAAAAAAAATTAGTAGTCGTTTAAGTATCGATTTATAAAAATATTAATGTTGTCTTATTAACTAAATGACTCCACCAACTGTCTAACAGGTTTTTTTAAATTAATGTCTTAAAATTATATCAATAGTATAGTTTAATTTATTTTGTGGCGCATAAAATGTTATTGGTTTTTCAAATTTTCTTATTGGCTCACTATTTCGACTCTAGATATCTTAAAAACGCCAATATTGACGTCATTATTAATAGATCTATACTTATTATAAAACGAAGTCCCTAAAAGCTGTGTGTATGTAATCGATTTTCTCGAAATCTACTAAACGGTTTGTGTACGGTTTTTACTAAAAGATAGCTTATATTCTTCCGGAAGCTTTAGGTTAATAGTATTTTACGGTTTTACGTAAATTGTGTTATGGAGGTGGCGTGGTTGTAAAAAAACTCGCCTGCTGGAAGATTAAGTCGCGTGCGTAAACCAGCAGAGATACACTGAAGTAATGTACTAGAGAATTGTAGATCTACAAAAATACCAAAAAAAATCCGCGACAGCATGTCTATCTCTTATGGTTAAATCACAATAACTACTTTTGTATCTTTTGTGTGACACTGATTTCCACGCGGGCGAAGCCGCAAGCACAGTTAGTTAAATAATAATTATTAGATTTAAAATCTGTTCTAATAGAGAGTTTATGCTGACGGTACTTAGAAAATTCTGTTTTTATGATCGTTGATTAACGAGAAGGTAGTAGCAAAAATATCAATCACTTAATCTTCTTTCAAGTTAAGTCAGTCTTGGGTCACTTTCATCATTCCCCTGCCCATATCCCACTCTAAGTTGGGTCGGCACAACATGTTGCAAACATGTTGTCACGTATATACGCTATTATTTATAATATAAAACAGCGGCTCTAAGATCTTACTAATAAAAACAAAAAAAAAAACATAAATATGAACTACGATTATTCCTAAATAAAAAATCTAATCTGAGAATCTATAACAAACAAAAATAAGAAGTGATTGACTTTCTATTAGATTATTTATTATCGCATTTTTGAACTTATTGCTATTGTCATAAAAATATATCCTGATCGGGAATTCTTGACAACAGGTAATTGTATAATAATACTAATCTATTTAGAGGGGAATGTTCTATTCTTGTCAACTATTTCTATAGCAAGGTCCGTAAAAAGTAAAAGTAAATTTATAACAAGTAGATTGCAAAGTGTTTGACAAAACTGGTTATCAAACTCATCCTTCCGTATCTAGAGACCGTGAAATAAGGTTATTGACCCACATAACATAATTCGATGCGATTTCTTATCAACTGCTAAAGGCTTTGTGACGTTAATACTTAAAGAATATTTAGTATGTTTACTTGTTACACACTATATAATCGTCAATTCTTTAAAAAAAATTTAAGGATGTTTCGAATTGGTCACAAGGATCGATTAAGTATATTTAAAATTCCCGATTTTTCTTAAAAATAAATTTTCAATCACACGATGGACTTTGGAAATCCTTTATAGCGTTTATCATTATTTCATATTACTTATGAGGCCGAGAATAGTAATTTCGTTCTTGGAAACGCATGACAGATGTTCACAAGGATTAAAGTCTTAATTGTTATTTCAGTGTTTACTATTAACATCCATTTAAAATTCAATGTTAATAAAATGAATAAAAATAACATTAACCTACTTAATAAGACAGCTTTGTACGTAATTTATAGAATTAGGCGTTACTTTGCGGAGATCCATAATACAAAAGTAATAATGAAATTAGTTTGCTATAATCCGCTTAAAGTCAATAACCGTTTCGCCCCGCAACCGAAGCATCATCAGGAGATAGACTCAATGACATAATCGCAAAGCTTTGTTTGTCGCAAAGTTTGTGATAGTGAATTTGTGTAGTACTTGTGTATTGTGGTGGTGGAGGTTTGGTGGTGAAAAAGCGGATAGTCCACTGTACATTTAGCTACATATTTTCTATTTACTTTATCGCGGATTATAGCAAAATAATTTTATTATTACAGCTTAGTGCGTTTTCCGTAATATAGGTTTTTAAAATAGATTGAGTGTCTAGATTAATAGATATTTTCATAATATTAAAAATTGTTCAAAGGCAATGGAGCAAAAAATATCCTATCTGCATAATATTAAGCGAAAACGAAAAAATACAAGTGCTTGAAAAAGAAAGTACTTTGGGAGAAAAGAAAACGTCTGAAGGCTTGGACAAGAAAAACAAAGAACAACCACAAGAAACAGAGAGTACAGAAACAAACACTAGTCCAGAAAAAAAGAAAAAGTTTGTTTGGCGAAGAAGAGATAAAAGGTTTGTATTTTAATTTAACTTCACGGTAAATCGTGGGTTATTATCATACAAATGAGTATGAAATATTAATATAATGTACTCCGATACGTAAATAAACAAAATCTTATTGCGTGATAATCGCCACGAAAAATTATTAATTGTCTATATAATAAGAAAAAATTTTTTACTTCCCTGCGTATTTGACCAAATATCGGGCTTCAATTTTTGCTTATTAAGTTTAACAAATTTTTGAACTTTTTTTAGTCTTTTTTTAGTAAAATAGCTATCTGTGCCCAATTAATAGTCTTTTTTTATGGGCACATAGTTGCTTATAAATTGTAATGTATTTTCTACTCTAACGTTGACTAATATTTAAAGGTTTTACAATTATTTCAATATCTTAAAATTATAATGTAGCGTTTTTCGTTCAGAAATATGCTCTGTACACAAATTATTTACTAAGATATTTGACGGTAACTGTTTTGAAGTCTTTTTTAAACAACAAATTTATTTTCCTATAGTAGTATCACTTTACTAAATCCAAAAAATTGAAAGTACCACAAAATGCAATAAATAATATTAATGCGGACAGCGGACATTTTGACAATATTATGCTCAAAGAAATCAAATATATCAAAATACTGTTAAAAAAAGGCTAATTCAGAAAGCCTGCTACACTATTGAGGATTACTTGACGATAAGAATGCATGGATATAGCTACTCTTCGACCCTGTACAAGACATTAATAACTTTATGTAATTAGGAATAAGAATTATTCTTTGAAAAGAGCAAGCGCCGAGTTTCTTTCTGATTCTTTTCGGTATGAATAGCTCTCCGAACCAGTAGTAGATGTTGACGATTCAAAAGCACTTGTTTACTGCTACTTCTTTACTTGAATAAAGAATATTATGAATTTTGAAATGCAATTGGTAAATAAATCTGCTGACGATTATTTTTATATAATAAAACTGTTTTTTGACATATTATACTTACCACAGGTGTTATCAGTCACATTTATTTATTTTGCCATTAGCTCCAATCTATATGGAACGTCAATATTTCTTAGTAGTTATGCAAGCATTGCTGTACAATTAATACTATCATTACTAGCGTAAGAGTATTATTTAAAAAGGCCCAAATATAATATAAAAATTAAAATGATTCTAGACCTTGTGCTTTTTAAAACCATTTTTCTATTGCCATTTAAAAAAGAGAATAATTAGAAGTTATCATAGCGTTTAAAATACCGGCACAAAGTTGAAAACGAATACAAAAAAAAATTATATAACTTATAGGCTATAATACAAAAGTAATAATAAAATTATTTTGCTATAATCCGCGATACAGAAAATAGAAAATATATATAGTGCTAAATGTATAGTGGACTATCCGTTTTTTCATACCCGTTACATGCAGGATTCGTAAAAACACATGCACAAACCTCCACCACTGCCACCACAATACACAAGCACTACACACGTTCACTAATACAAACTCAACAATCGTTTCGCCCCGCAACCGAAGCATCATCAGGAGACAGACTCCACGCCAAAATCGCAAAGCGTATTGTGGTGACAGTGGTGGAGGTTTGTGCATGTGTTTTTACGAATCCTGCATGAAACGGGTATGAAAATACGGATAGTCCACTATACATTTGGCACTATATATATTTTCTATTTACTGTATCGCGGATTATAGAAAAATAATTTTATTATTACTTTTGTATTATGGATCTCCGCAAAGTAACGCCTAATTCTATAAATTAATTATGGGCTATAATTTTGTTTCAGTATTTCTCGTAGTGATGGCGAAACGGGAAAAGAAGGCTTACGCCATAGAATTGTCAGGAGAATGCATAGAGGTACCGATTTTACTATACTCAAGTCCACTGCTGGACATATGATTTCCACAAAACACGAGTCCAGTGACCTTTTCCTCAGTCCTAAGTCCTCAGTCCACCTCGTAGAAGATCTATCGACGCTGCGTTTTCCGATACCGATTCCAGTCGCCATTCCAACACCTTTAGACTCCAATGCCCATCTGTTCTCCGCTATTTTATTATATGTGCCCTGCTTATTGCCACTTCAGCTTCGCGACAAGCTGAGCTTTGTGGGTTGATTGTGGTTCTTCTACGGATCTCCTCATTCCTATAGTAGTAAAATTATCACAGCAGCTTGTTTTGTTGCTTCTAGTCACAGACCACTATACATCACCCTAAACTTAGTTCCGGTCTTACAGAAAACTCTCTTAGCACGACTTTCTCTGACGAGACTAGAATTTCTGCTCTCTACTCTCCGCATCTTGACGATGCTTCTGGGCTAGCTCATACCGCCCAGTGGCGCTGTAAAAGCCATTAAGGTTATTAGCAATTTGTCAATTCGGAAGAAAGTTCTCTGAGCCTACCTCCAACTATTAGAAAACGATTCAATTTCAATGCAATTCAATGTCGGTACCTAAACTAAATCGCTTTCTTTTCGTACTATGGAGTGTTTTTATCTAAGATGCATTTGGATCGCACACCTACTATAAAAAAGCTGTGATAGCCTAGTGGTGGACCGTGCGAGTCTCTAGAGACGACATAGGTTCAAACCCCGGGCAGGCACCAATGAGTTTTTCTATTAAAACTTATGTGTCTAATTGATAATTGCAATTTATCACACGCTTTTCGGTGAAGGAAAACATCGTGAGGAAACCTGCATATCTCTAGAGAATTCTCTAGGGATATGTGTAACCTACCAATCCGCATTGGAGCAGCGTGGTAGGTCTTAGCTCCAATCCTTCTCTCCAAAAACGGAGAGAGAAGGCCTTAGCCCAGCAGTGGGCATAGTAACAGGCTGTTACTTTACTTTACTTTACCTACTATAAAAGTGAATGAAATACGTTTGCGATTCACTTTGGGATTTAATTCAGCAACGACTTAAACTGTGCGTCTTTAACGTCATGGTATGAAAAAGCAAAACAATTCAGTTTAGGTCTTCAATTGAGTCGCAATAAAAGTTCATGGTAAGCCTGCTGTTGTGTAATATTAAACATATTGTAACAGATAAAAAGACAGACAGTGCGTCCACTTGCACCGAACCCGAGGGTCAAGGTCAATCGGATAAAAACACACAACTAGAGGAGAATGATACTGAAATGGAACTCTCTACCAAATCTAACATGAGCTCTAGAGATGATGATGAAGAGTTGGATGACAGCGAATTTTCAAGAATAAAGGAGTTTCTAGAAGAGACAGTAAGTTTAATATTTCTATTTCTAATTATAGTTTAATCACTACATTTCTGTATGTATCGGTTAAGGGTATAAAGATATAGAAGCCTAACATGAATCGTATGCCGTGTGGTATTCGGCTGAGTAGAATAGACCACCCTCAGTTCTTACCGAGTTGTCGTAAAATACGAGTAACGAGTTGACGTCAGGTTGGCGGCCGGTCGTAAAATATGTAGTCAAATCATGTGACAACATGTTGTGCCTAGTCCACTTAGAGTGATTTAAGGCAGGAGGATGATGATGAGCCTAATATGGATTTCAACACACGGCTATTGAAATGTCTATCTTTACAAAAGAATTATCAATAGTTTGATAAAATAAAACAAAGTAGATGACATTCGTAAAAGTAGAAATATCGAACTAAATATGCAAATCTTAGATTTCCATATTCTAGATCACAATAAAATAAAATATCAACCTGATCATAATCTAAAGCCAGATAAAAAATTAATGATCATTGATTCTTAATGTCATAAGGTGTCTTAATTATTCAAGATAGAGTAACTGAAATGCTAGACCGAAGAATTTCTTTATCCTTAACTTTTTTCCTAAAATTTTATCATTTCTAATTCTATTTCATTCTTTTAGCGATTCAGTATTCCTTATTAATCTCATCTGTAGGTAGAAACTGATTAATAAAGTTTTTTTTTATCTTTTTGTTTAACTAATAATATCTTTTGGTGAAGACCCATCATGCTATTCTAATGACCAGTTTATATAATGTGAATTAACATTACAATAAATTGTTGGTCAATGTCTTTTTAATAGATCTTCTAAAATACATGTATATAAAAAACAGGTCGACCATATCTGCTTTTTGCGTATCAAAACATTAAATTGCGTAAGCTACTTTACATAATGACTAAAAGTTGGTAAACGACTCTGTTTACGTGTATCTTATAAATAAATTACTAGATGACGACCACATTGGTATTCTCAATCATGTACAGCGTTATTTAAATACTGATAAAGGGATATGAAGCTGTGATAGCCTAGCGGTGAGACCGTGCGACTCTCTAGAGATGATCATGGGTTCAATCCCCGGGACAGGCACCAATGAGTTTTTCTATTAAAACTTATGTGTCTAATTGATAATTGCAGTTTATCACATGCTTTTCGGTGAAGGAAAACACCGTGAGGAAACCTGCATAACTCTAGAGAATTCTAGGGATACGTGTAACCTACCAATCTGTTACAATCTGTTACAATCCCACTACTGGGAATAGGCCTCCTCTGTACATTTCTGGAGAGAAGGGTTGGAGCTAAGACCTACCACGCTGCTACTATGCGGATTGGTAGGTTACACATATCTCCAGAATTCTCTAGAGATATGCAAGTTTCCTTATGATGTTTTCCTTCACCGAAAAGCGTGTGATAAATTGCAATTAGAGACATGAGTTTTAATAGAAAAACTCATTGGTGCCTGCCCGGGTTTAAACTCGTAAGAGTCGCACGGTCTCACCGCTGGGTTATCACAGCCGTCGTAATATAGTAAGTGAGGTTAATTAATAAACACTAATTTCGAAGCCTCTGAAGTCGCGGGTACGTACGTATTGTAGGACTAGTATTGTAAGAAAATGCAAAATTACTGACCCGAGAAGGTTCGTGGTCGTAATTTATAATGTAATCTTCAAAGCAACATCTTCAATAACTAAAACAAAACCTTTTATTTAACACTTTTTAAAAAAGGCTAAGACAGGAAGCCTTCTATACTATTGAGGATTACTTAAACGATAAGGATGCGTGAATATAGCTACTCTTCCATCCTGTACAAGACATCAATAACTATATGTAACTAGTAATAATAATTATTCTTTGAAAAGAGCAACAGCCGAGTTTCTTGCTGGTTCTTCTCGGTAGAAACAGCTTTCCGAAACAGCATTAGATGTTGCCAATTCAAAAGCACTTGTTTACAAGGTTACTTGAATAAATAATATTTTGAATTTGAATTGAATTTGTTAGGAATTTGACCCAGCCATGGAGGGTACTGCAGAGGGAGAATGGAGCGTGCACGTCAAGCAGTCTAAGGACAAACACAAGCATCTGTATCTGTTCGCACGCACTGGACGAGACAAACACGAATGGTTCGTTGTTTTTCTTCTTCTTTCTTAAAACTATTCTAAAAGTATTGCGATTTGTTAGTTATCAAATGTTCTGTTTTTTGTTACATTTTTAATATATATAAATGTTTCTTTCTATAAAAGTAATTTTTATGTCTTTTTTAGAGGTTTCTCTCTGTGTCCCAAAAATTAAGAATATATTACAATCACGATTGAATTTTATCTTGAGAAATGTACTCACGACGCGACGGCGAATCTATTCAAAATAACCTTGTCATGTTTTTCCATCTTCTTCTTCTTCTTTCTCAACCGATAGGCGTCCACTGCTGGACATAGGTCTCTTCATGGGCTTTCCAAAACACACGATCTTGTGCCGCTTGTATCCAGCGGCTCCCCGCGACCTTTTTGAGGTCGTCCGTCCATCGCGTAGGGGGTCTGCCAACACTGCGTTTACCGGTGCGGGGTCGCCATTCCAACACCTTGAGACCCCAACGCCCATCGGTTCTCCGCACTATGTGCCCCGCCCATCGCCACTTCAGCTTCGCAACGCGCTGAGCTATATCGGTGACTCTGGTTCTTCTACGGATCTCCTCATTTCTGATTTGATCACGTAGAGACACTCCGAGCATAGCCCGCTCCATCGCTCGCTGAGTGACTCTGAGCCTTCTTATGAGGCCCATAGTCAGCGACCACGTCTCAGATCCGTAGGTCATCACTGGCAACACGCACTGTTCGAAGACTTTGGTCTTCAGGCACTGAGGTACCTTGGACGAAAAAATCTCGCGTAGCTTCCCGAACGCTGCCCATCCGAGTTGGATTCGGCGACTAACCTCTTTCTCGAAATTGGACCTACCCAGCTGGACCGTATGTCCCAGGTATATGTACTCGTCTACAATTTCGAGTGCAGAGTTCTCAACGATGACCGGGTGGAGCGGAACATGTGAGTTTGACATGATTTTCGTCTTACTCATGTTCATTTTAAGGCCCACCTGTTGAGATGCTCTGCTGAGGTCATCGAGCATTGTGTTAAGGTCCTCCAGAGACTCTGCCATAACGACTATGTCGTCGGCAAATCTGAGGTGAGTGATGTACTCGCCGTTAATGTTGATGCCGTATCCGTTCCAATCCAAAAGCTTAAAGACGTCCTCCAATGCAGCGGTGAACAGCTTCGGGGAGATGACATCTCCCTGTCGCACACCTCGCCGCATTCGGATTGGTCCCGTAGTTCCGTCTTGGATACGGACAGTCATTGTGGCGTTTTCATACAAACACTTCAACACTTGGACGTACCGATAGTCGATTCGGCATCGCTGGAGCGATCTTAACACAGCCCATGTTTCCACCGAATCAAAGGCCTTCTCATAGTCCACAAACGCCAAGCAAAGTGGCTGGTTATACTCTATGTTTTTCCATAGATATATTTTATTGCAATTTTTTTACGTTCTTTTCCGTATTTCATATTTCTCTCTAGAGTTGACTTTGAAATTGTTTTTAGTGTTATATTGCAAATTATATATTAAATTATTAATTTGACTTTATAAAACTGTTTTCAAAATTGAACTGAAAGATATCCCTTTATAGAATAAGTGTCATATGGCAAATGTTACTCATAACTATCTTCTTTATTTATCCTTTTTATAATTTACCCAAAGGAAATCCGTCTAAGGGATAAGTCTGCCTAAAGGCAGACTTTATTCCCGTATGATTTCATTTCTTTTATTTATTATCATTTCATCAGAAAAATCTTATAGTACCTATTGATAGCAATAATTATTGATATTCATGTAGTCTATATCTATATGTATGTTTGTATGTGTTACATTTGTAACCTGTATATATTATTATAGTAGAATAAATTGTCAGGTACCGTCGTCTAGTCATAGCGATATCGGAAGCTAACGCATCATCGGAAAGTTCTAATGCTGAAGACAAACCTGGTAGTGATACATTACAGGAGAGTAAAGAAGGCATCGAGCTCTCTGTGTACAAATTGACAGAAAAGGACACCGTTGCCTTTGCCAAGGTAAGGTCTAAAATAACACTAAACTTATTTACATCATATCATTATATCCGTACCAGTCGTGATTAACTTTACAAGTCCAAAACATACTTTTCAGGTTTACGTTTAAAAGAGTTATTTAAATATTCACAAATTTGTATGTGCGACGTAAAATACTTATCGACTTCACTGAATTATTTACCATATAAATAAGGCAATCCTAAAAACAATGACCAAAAAAAAGTTAAGAGTGGACAACACTTATCACTTGGAGGGTATAAAAAGTTGATAGTTGCCGATTCTCAGATCTACTGAATATGCATATAAAATTTCATAAAAATGAGTCAAGCCGTTTCGGAGGAGTACATATGAATATAAATAATTATAAATGGATTGGCGATGTATATAATAGACAAAGTAGGAACCGACATAAGCTTGCGGTTCCTGCTTCGCGCCTTGCAAAAGTTTGTAATTCGTTTATGGGTTTGGGTATAAGATTCTATAATAAAATTCCACTATCTACTTTGACTTTACCATTACAGCAATTTAAAAAAACTATTAAAAAAAGGCTAATTCAGAAAGTCTATTGAAAATTGCTAGACGATAAGAATGCGTGGATATAGCTACTCTTCGACCCTGTACAAGACATTAATAACTATATGTAACTAGTGATAAGCATTATTCTTTGAAAAGAGCAACCGCCGAGTTTCTTGCTGGTTCTTTTCCATAAGAACAGTTTTCCGAACCAGCAGTAGATGCTGACAATTCAAAAGCACTTGTTTACAAGTTTACTTCAATAAAGAATATTTTGAATTGAATTGAATGGTAGCTAATATGACACGAGAATTTTATATATACTCGTAAGATAACCTTTGGTACAATATATTCTATAAATTATCATCAAGAAATAATGGAGCATTTCCGCTGAAACTAACTGTAAAGTGCATCTAAAATGTTGACTCTGTGAAATCTTTGTGTTCACAGAGTAAAACGAATGATTCTGTATCTGAAGGAGTTACTATAACATCTCCGTCACATCCCGTGCTGACGAGTTTCGACTCATACGAGAAATCATTTTGGCCATATTTACAGAAAATAATACAGGTATTTATTTAACATTAAAAGAAACAGTTGATTTATGATTTATAGAAGCAGGCGTTACTTTGCGGAATTCCATATTACAAGCAATATAACAGTTATATTGCTTAGAAACAGTTGAATATAGTCTAGGTAAAGCATTTCAGTGAGGTTTGTAGTGCATGCGTTTTTTACGGATCCTGCATCACGTATGCAAACGGATAATCCACTCTGCCTCTGCATTTAGCATTATATATATTTTATTTTTGCTTTAATAATTATACAAAAATATTATAGTTTTATTATATTATCTTTTTTTTACTATATTTTACTATATTTTATTATATAGTTTTATTATATGTATTATCCGCCGTGTGGTATCCGGCTGAGAAGAATAAACCACCCTCATTTCTTACCGAGGTGTCGTAAATGGCGACTAAGGTAAGTTGACCCGCCGTGTGTATCTAGTTGAGTAGAATAGACCACCCTCATTTCTTACCGAGGTGTCGTAAAAGGCGACTAAGAAAAGTTGACCCACCGTGTGGTACCCAGTTGAGTAGAATAGACCACCCTCATTTCTTACCGAGGTGTCGTAAAGGCGACTAAGGTGAGTTGACCCACCGTGTGGTACCCAGTTGAGTAGAATAGACCACCCTCATTTCTTACCGAGGTGTCGTAAAGGCGACTAAGGTGAGTTGACCCACCGTGTGGTACCCAGTTGAGTAGAATAGACCACCCTCATTTCTTACCGAGGTGTCGTGAAGGCGACTAAGGTGAGTTGACCCACCGTGTGGTACCCAGTTGAGTAGAATAGACCACCCTCATTTCTTACCGAGGTGTCGTAAAAGGCGACTAAGAAAAGTTGACCCACCGTGTGGTACCCAGTTGAGTAGAATAGACCACCCTCATTTCTTACCGAGGTGTCGTAAAAGCGACTAAGTTAAGTTGACGTCAGACAGGCGGTCGGTCGTAAAATACGTAGCCAAATCATTCGACAACATGTTTGTAACATGTTGTGCCGATCCCACTTAGAGTGGGATAAGGGCAGGAGGACGATTATATAATTTTATATTATGGATCTCGTCAAAGTAACGCCTAATTTTATTAATTACTTAATGGATTTGTCAAAAATTATATATTATTGAAATTGAAACTTGAAATGATCGACCGCCGAATTTCTTGCTGGTTCTTTTCTGTTGAGCACTTTTTTGAGCCAGTGGAACCTTATAATTTGACGATTCCAATCGGCCAAAGTTTACTTGAATAAACAATGCTTTAAATTAGAATTATGATCATCATTCTCATGCCCTTATCCCACTCTAAGTGGGGTCGGCACAACATGTTTTAAACTTGTTGTAACATGATTTGGAAATCGGTATTTTACGACCGACCTACCTGACGTCAACTTACCTCAATCACCTTTTACGACAGCTCGATAAAAAATGAAAGTGGTGTACTCAGCCGGATACCACATTAGTAAGAATTTTAATGTAGGTGCATTATTTAACCTTAAAATTAAAAAAATAATCATCATGTTTTATGTAAGTGTAAGGCATCTTAGATGGGGTTATAACTTCTCATCAGATTTGAATGTAGTAAAGTGTCGCATTGCAGTTACTTCCTCCTGAAGTTGCTTTGAAAGCGAAGCTAGTAATGTACTTAATATATGCGCATATACTAATGTTTTGGTGCAGTTTTACAAATAATTTACTTTGCTTCAAATCCATACAGAGTAAATGATATAGCATAACATAGAAGTATTTTTACTTCTTGTTTAACTTTACATTTTATTTAACTGTAACAGACCCATGAAGTGGCTTTAATCCAACGTGCTGATATCGGAATCATGTGCCAGATAGAACCTTCTCCGCACGAGAAGTCGAAAAATAAAAAGAAGAAGAAAAATGATGTTCGATATTTTTGTTATTTATCTGTATTAATCAGGGCTTATTTAGTGCCGTTTGCTAAGTTTTTGAACTTAACATACAATTGTCTCAAACAACAAAGGAAACTTATGACCAAATATAGGAAATATTTTTGGGTTATTGAAATAGAAAAATAATCTTGTACTGTAATAAGGTTCAAATATTTTATGATCCTCAAAATAAATGATTGATATGATGGGTATCTATTACCTAAATGATTATAATGACACATGCAAGAAATCCTATATGTACTTACAATCTATATTAATAAAGTCCCTTTCGTCGTCGTTTTTTGTTTCTCGTTTCTCAAAGTCGTTTCTCAAAATCTACTGAACGGTTTCCACCAAAAGATAGTGCAGTACTTCCGGATGGTTTACGTTAATAGCACATATCGGTATTATGTAAATTGTGTTGAAGAGATGGAGCAGTTGTTAAAAAACTTGCTTGCGTGCGCTGCGTAAACCAGCAAAGATACGCTAAAGTCATGTAATAGAGAATTGTAGATCCATAAAAATATAACAAAAATCCCGAGATAGCATGTCTCTATCTCTCACGGTTAACTTTTTATAATTACTTTTATGTTAAAAATTTCGAAAATTCTGGAATAGTTTCGTAAATCACTGAATTCCACGCGGGCGAAGCCGTTGTTAGCACAGCTAGTAATATAATATACTTCAATTAATTTATTTTCTGTCTGTCTTAATTTAGGTATAATATTCCTTTTGTTAAAAGTTTATAGATTACATCTGTAATCTATGCACGATTGTATCTTTTGTCTGTTGAAAATCAATATGAAGTTTTGGTGACGGCACCAAATTAGCCCGTTTAGTTTAGCTAAATTGTAATTAGAATTTTATTCAGTTGTCGTTTTCTGGTAGACATATTCGATCTAATAGTTGAATTTTCTACCATATATATATATTTATGAAAGATAATAATTTTACGTAAGTTTTAAATTATTTCTCTTACAATTCAAAATTTTTACTTTATTTATTATCTATTTCCAAATTACTTGTCTTTGAATTACATAGTGATATAGAAGACGTTGGATATTGCATCTGGATACCTTTTAACTCAGTTGTCTAAAAGACAACAGCAATAAATTTTATAAAGTTACACATATATGAAGATATCCTAACTATCTCAACCAACTTAATTATTATAAATAGTATTAGTTCCGTTGAAATTTCCGTGAATTTTAAATTTAGTCTCTCTATATATATATCTATACAAGCTCAAGTTATATTTTATTGTCTCTTGCCATCATCCCGACATATCCCGGAAGGCTCGAGAAGAGCAGGAATGTCGATGGTGGCTAGAGCTCTTTTGATGGTGTCGTTAAGAGAACCATAGCGGAAAGATCTACCAGAGCTCTTATGGCATGAAAGCCCGTGTATGCCAAAACTGTCTACCTCTTTTCCACATGGACATCTGTGCTAGATGTTTGTTACTTTCCAGTTTCGCCATATTCTTTTTAATATGTCCATAGAATAGTAAAGTAGCGGCCTGTTACAATCCCACTGCTGGGAATAGGCCTCCTCTCTCCGTTTCTGGGGAGAAGGGTTGGAGCTAAGACCTCCCACGCTGTTCCAGTGCGGATTGGTAGGTTACACATATCTCCAGAATTCTCTAGACATATGCAGGTTTCCTTACGATATTTTTGTTCACCGAAAAGCGTGTGATTAATTGCAATTATCAATTAGACACATGAGTTTTAATAGAAAAACTCATTGGTGCCTGCCAGGGTTTGAACTCGTGTTCCCCTCGCAAGAGTCGCACGGTCTCACCGCTGGGCTATCACAGCTATACAGTCCATAGAATACCTGGCCATTATCAAAGTCTTTTGACTGGCCCGTTGGCGCTGTGGGTAGTGACCCTGTCTTCAGCTCCGCGGATCGCGGGTTCGATTCCCGCCGAGGGCCAACATTTTCTATAAATAAATTGTTGGTTCTTCGAGCCTGGGTGTGTATTTGTATTTAAGTATGTATTTAAACTTATATATGTAGTATATCTACCAGTTGTCCGTCACCCATAGCACAAGTATTAAGTTACTTACTTTGGGGACGGACGACCGTATGTGTAAATGTCCCATATATTTATTTATTTATTTATTTTGACTTCATCGATGCAACTTCCTTTGTTAGAGATCAACGAATAATAATAGTATTAATACTGTATTTTTACCAGATCTTTATGTATATTAATAGCCGCAAAACTCTTCCACGGACTGCGACTGTCGCATGCTGCCCGCGGAGGCGACCTGGGTGAACACAGTGCTGGCGCGGATAATGTACGATATGATGCGTGACCCACAAATGATTGCCCGCGTCCAAAACAGGATACAGAGGAAGCTTAATACTCTCAAGGTATTGTCTGGAAACTTGGCAGTTACCTGTTCCTTGATTATGTCTATTCATGGGTTTGTGTATTTGTTATGCGAAATTTTGTTACGGTTACAAGGTTATTTGATTGTTGAGATAGTGGTAGTGCATGTGTGCAGTGCTAGTAGTGTAATAAGATGATGGTTTATAGTAAACGAGGCTCACGAATCCTGCATGCATAAGTTATGGAGGCGGATAGTCCATTCTACTTTAAACATTACAATCGTTTTCTTTTATTGTATATTATAGAAAAATCATATTACAATTACTTTTTATTTTATTATCAGTACACGCAGTGCTGTTACTTATTATGTTTATTATAAATAAATAATAAATTCTAAACGTCAAATTCTTTTCAATGTGCTTCAAAAACAATACATAAATATGTAAATTGGTTTTGTCTGATGTCAATATTGAATGTAGGGTAAACAATTTTTAATATTAATTGATAAGTTGTTAACTTCTATAAATGCTGTGATGACGAATATAAATACACACGGTCGTCCATCCCCAAAGTAAGTAACTTAATACTTGTGTTATGGGTGACGGACAACTGGAAGATATACTACATATATTTTAAATACATACTTAAATACAAATATACACCTAGGCTCAATGAACCAAAAAATTGTTTATAGAAAATCTAATTCGCGACTTGTGTAGCTGAAGGCAGGGTACTACCCTCTGCGCCAACGGGTCAGTCAATGACATACATTAATACATTGGGGTTCTCGTCGGATAAAATTCTTTTATGATGGTTTATGTAGTTGCCATCATTCATGTCACCATTGCTGGTGACAGAGCTGCGGCTGGCGGGTGCCTGTCCTCTCTTGGGCGGTGTAAGTGCGCCTACTTGTGACTCACGTGGGTTGTGGTTACATTCGAACCTGCGATACGACGGCGGTGCTACCATCACTATACTCACGCAGATCAACCTAATGAAGCTCAAAGAGAAAAGTAAGTGATGTATTGTAGACATACTAAACGTTAACACCAGACTGATTACGACCGATTGAGCCCAAAGGGTTTATTTATAACTTCTGTTGCTTTGTTGTGTGCATTTCCGTTTCCGTTCTTAATATTTTATGAAACAACTAATGACATTTAACTACACATCTCCAACAAATTAATTAAATTAATCCTATTTATTATACTTCCTATCACACACTCACATAATCTTTATATACATTTTTAACACAATATCTGACAATATTTACACCACCAGAATTATGTATCTGCTTTTATTAAAGGCTATATACGGTTGAAATATTGGGGCTGTTTTTTTTATTTCACTTTCGTTACAAACTAAGGCATGAAATATAAATGACTTTTGCATATATATATTTAAAATAGCTTAAAAAAGTCTAAACTGATTGTATGAATTTACATAATATACATTTGTTTAACAGGATAATTAAAAGAATGTAAAAAGGCTACAAATATAAAAATAAGGCAAATGAAATCACAGTTTTCTCCGTTAACAAAACCAGTTCTGTTTTCGCATTTCGTATAGTACCCGGCATTAAATAATGCACATCGATGTTTAGAACGAAAGAGCCGGCCAGTTTGGTTTCGTAGAGCGCTGTCACTGTCATTCAGTTAGTATGTAAGTCAGTGTGTGCGACAAAGACAATGCTCTATGAAGCACAATCTAGCCGATTTCTCTCTCTAAGCCTCGATGTGCATTATTTATTGACGCGTACTATACGTTCTGTTCGATAAGCGTTTTGATTATAATGTAGTGTCGTATAATTGCCATAGTCGTTGTTTTGTATAAATTGACGCGCGGCCGGCCGGAGCAACGACCTTTATGCATTCTATTGCAGCAAGTCACGTCCGCCAGCTTAGTAACGTTTCGGATACTATAAAGACAAGACGCGTACGCTTGTATAGGACTTTATGGTAGAACGCACACGCGTAATTATGCCTTTTGGGTGTGGTTTTAGATAGTACCACGACTGTATTGACTTTTGATATTGATATAAGTATTTAGTGACGCGTTTTAACCAGTGAAACGTGTGAGAAGACGCGACCGTATGCGGTTTTAGTACGCGTTGGGATTAATGTTCGCCGATATGGGACGATTCAATAACGTGTGACCTTACGAAGGTTGTGTGCACACCGCGTGTTATCTGTGTTACTTAACCGCGTTGGTGAAGTGTATACTCCGGGAGAAATAGACAGTACGTGTCCGTGGAAGACTGCTGAGGCGAGCCAACGGGTTCGGGAATCGGCCAATTACATACAAGCGCACACACACACGTACACATATACACGCAGTTATTCATGATGCCGGACCGCATACAGCTGACGGCCGCATAAGGTAGGTTGAGACGCCGAGACGGCGGGCCCAGATCTCGGAGGTTGTTTCATCCGCCCGCACGTTTGTGCGGAACAGTCGTTTTAGCCCTTTATAACCTTTGGGTGTCGAGATACTGTTCCCACGATGGGTTCCATTAGAAACTTAATTTAAAAAAAAGAAAGAAAAGGATTGAAAACTTGAGGTAAAAGACAGTAAGCTTTGATTTTGCGTTGCGTTGTATGCAAGTTCTTTCCATCGCGCACTAAATCTGCATTAAAATTACGTAGGTATATAGTATCATTTGAAAAACGCGGTATGCCTGCCTGGAATTAAACTGAGCTTTAATACCCGGTATTTACAACAAAATACTTTTTTGCAACTGTTTGAATAAAGAAAATGATGTCATCATCATCCTCCTGCCCTTATCCCACTCTAAGTGGGGTCGGCACAACATGTTATAAACATGTTGTCACATGATTTGACTACGTATTTTACGACCGGCCGCCTGCCTGACGTCAACTTACCTTAGTCGCCTTTTACGACACCTCGATAATATATTAGGGTGGTCTATTCTACTCAGCCGGATACCACACGACGGAATAAAGTAAATGGTGTATGCGAAACAATAAAATAAATACTGTGGCAGAATAAGATCTATGAAATTAAATTATTATAAAATTATTTATTATTTAACAATTATATTTTTTCTTCAACAATGACTTTTGAAGGTTCATCGCTACGAAGCTTCAAAAGTTAAAATTGCGTAAAAAAAATCTATAAGTTTTTATTATTTGCCTTTCTCGGATGGTTTTGTATTTGATTTATAGAAGCAGGCGTTACTTTGCGAAATTCCATATTACAAGCAATATAACAGAACTAACTACTTTGCTATAATCCGCACGGGTCAAGTGAATGCAAGCAAAGCCAATGTGTATGAAGCAGGCAAAATCTACGTACCTTATACATGCAGGACAAGCTACCACATGCACCCCAAGGCGTAATTCAGACAAAAATCGTAATGCATTACGATTTTTGTCGTGGAGCCTATCCTCCTGATGATGCTTCGGTTTAGGGGCGAAACGATCGTCGAGATTGTGGTGGTGGGTGTGTGTGCTGCTTTTGTGTGCGTTGTTGCTGGTGAATTGCGCCTTGGGGTGCATGTGGTGGCTTGTCCTGCATGTATAAGGTACGTAGATTTTGCCTGCTTCATACACATTGGCTTTGCATGCATTCACTTAACCCGTGCGGATTATAGCAAAGTAGTTAGTTCTGTTATATTGCTTGGTTTTGTATTTATTGAAATGAATTTCAGATGTGACGTTAGAGGACCAGTTGCTTGAAACAAATGAAAATATTATTGAAAGTGAAATATTGTTGTCGCGAAAACGATGTGTTTCTCCGGAGCTGATTGTAAGTAAAGAAAATCCTTTTTAAACATTGACATTGATCTACCACGCTCTGGTTAGGTGCCCATGACAGCGAAATGCAGTTTTGAAGTACACACTAAATTAACTGAGTGTATACTCCGGTAGTTTAAAATTGAAAAGAAAGGAAACTTGACTGCACAAATAAATATAAATATATAAGTAAATATATGGGACACTTACACACACGATCGCCCATTCCTAAAGATAGTAACCTAATACTTGTGTTATGGGTGACGGACAACTGGTAAATATACTACTTATATAATTTTAAATACATAATTAAATGCAAATATACACCAGGAAGAACCAACAAATTGTTTATAGAAAATGTTAGCCCTCGGCGGGGATCGAACCCGCGATCTGCGGAGCTGAAGGCAGAGTTACTACCCACTGCGCCAACGGGTCAGTCGAAGTTAGTTTAAGTTAAGTTTATATCATGTGAAAATTTACTACTTAGTGATGATAACTGTCATCAATGCACGTCTTCATTTAAAAGAAAACTCAGTTTTCTTATACCAGGTAGATATTTAGTTATAAAAATTCAAAAGGTTATTTACGGATTTATTGATATCAACGATTCCCTCAACAGGCTACATAATTTAAATTGTAGAAAATAACTTGATTGATTATAAATCTCATCATTTGCAAAAAGAAAAATATAACATAAATTTTGAAAAGTATAATCGCTAAATCATGTTGGATGATAAATTATTTAACAATTGGCCTGTTGGCGCTGTGGGTACTGACCCTGCCTTCAGCTCCGCGGCTCGCGGGTTCGATTCCCGCCGAGGGCCAACATTTTCTAAAAAAACAAATTGTTGGTTCTTCGAGCCTGGGTGTGTATTTGTATTTAAGTATGTATTTAAAACTTATATATGTAGTATATCTACCAGTTGTCCGTCACCCATAACACAAGTATTAAGTTACTTACTTTGGGGACGGAC
The DNA here is from genome assembly GCA_947086505.1 of Morpho deidamia. Classification (NCBI taxonomy): domain Eukaryota; kingdom Metazoa; phylum Arthropoda; class Insecta; order Lepidoptera; family Nymphalidae; genus Morpho; species Morpho deidamia. Next base: position 5,724,770 of record CAMTZC010000007.1, on the reverse strand, counting down.
GACCGTATGTGTAAGTGTCTCATATATTTATTTATTATTTATTTATTTATTTATGTTTTATATCATTTATATGTAGAAAAGAAAACCTGCCATATATGACTCAGATGTCGAAGACTCCGCGGAGTCCAGCAGTGACGATGAAAGTCCACCCGTACAGCCCGTCGATAGTACAGAGAATATAATCATTACTGAGTCCAAGTTAGTACTGTATTGTTGTTTTGCATCTAAAATTAGAATAAAAATGCGTTATAAGTTATTTTGTTGAAAATTATTACTACCCTCTTCAAATAATTTATAGAATTAGGCGTTACTTTGCGGAGATCCATAATACAAAAGTAATAATGAAATTATCTTGCTGTAATCCGCGATACAGTAAATAGAAAATATATATATAGTGCCTAAATGTATAGTGGACTATCCGTTTTTTTCCGTTGCGAAAACACATGCGACAAAATCGCAAAGCTTTGCGATTTTGTCGTGGAGACTATCTCCTGATGATGCTTCGGTTGCGGGGCGAAACGATGGTTGAGTTTGTGATAGTGAACGTGTGTAGTGCGTGTGTATTGTGGTGGTGGAGGTTTGTGCATATGTTTTTACGAAACCTGCATGTATCGGGTATGAAAAAACGGATAGTCCACTATACATTTAGCACTATATATATTTTCTATTTACTGTATCGCGGATTATAGCAAAATATTTTTATTATTACTTTTGTACTACACTGTTCCATATTGATAGAGTAAGCGATGGTTGAATAGGGCTTTAAAAGGTTTCCTACCTGTTGATAGCCCTATAATTCTATATAGCTGGGTTCAATAATAAACCACATAAACCATGTCTATCTCATTAGATTGGTAAATTTTGAAAATCAAAGAAATTCTTTAGAATATGTGAATATTTTTACCATTTGCATTTTGTATGAAACAAATTTTGAAAAAATATTGACGTTGAGCTTTGATAGCATACAAGTCAAAGAATGAGATGTCTATTGGTTCTTTAATATAAATTTATTTGTTAATGATATTTAATTATTAATGTTACGTAATGTATTATGATATCTCTAACATACTAACATATAACTAAAAATGTTATACTTTTATTTTTTTATTTAATTATTCTTTTCTAGTACCTCTACAAATGAAGGAGGTTCTTCAAAGAAGAAATTCCTACGAATGGTGGACAAAATCGCAACGAATAAATACTTCCAGCAGGTAATTATTTACCATGTAGAAACCATTACCATAGGAACTTTTAATAGTGTAAATTTACATCATCATTCTCCCGCCCTTATCCCACTCTAAGTGGGGTCGGCACAACATGTTACAAACATTTTGTCACATGATTTGGCTACGTATTCTACGACCGGCCGCCTGCCTGACGTCAGCTTACCTTAGTCGCCTCTTACGACACCTCGGTAAGAAATGAGGGTGGTCTATTCTATGCAGCCGGATACCACACGGCACATACCTTAGTCGCCTCTTACAACACCTCGGTAAGAAATGAGAGTGGTCTATTGTATGCAGCCGGATACCACACGGCACATACCTTAGTCGCCTCTTACGACACCTCGGTAAGAAATGAGAGTGGTCTATTGTATGCAGCCGGATACCACACGGCACATACCTTAGTCGCCTCTTACGACACCTCGGTAAGAAATGAGGGTGTTCTATTCTATGCAGCCGGATACCACACGGCACATGCCTTAGTCGCCTCTTACGACACCTCGGTAAGAAATGAGGGTGGTCTATTCTATGCAGCCGGATACCACACGGCACTTACCTTAGTCGCCTCTTACGACACCTCGGTAAGAAATGAGGGTGGTCTTTTCTATGCAGCCGGATACCACACGGCACATACCTTAGTCGCCTCTTACGACACCTCGGTAAGAAATGAGGGTGGTCTATTCTATGCAGCCGGATATCGCACGGCACATACCTTAGTCGCCTCTTACGACACCTCGGTAAGAAATGAGGGTGGTCTTTTCTATGCAGCCGGATACCACACGGCACATACCTTAGTCGCCTCTTACGACACCTCGGTAAGAAATGAGGGTGGTCTATTCTATGCAGCCGGATATCGCACGGCACATACCTTAGTCGCCTCTTACGACACCTCGGTAAGAAATGAGGGTGGTCTATTCTATGCAGCCGGATATCGCACAGCACATACCTTAGTCGCCTCTTACGACACCTCGGTAAGAAATGAGGGTGGTCTTTTCTATGCAGCCGGATACCACACGGCACATACCTTAGTCGCCTCTTACGACACCTCGGTAAGAAATGAGGGTGATCTATTCTATGCAGCCGGATACGAAACGGCGTTTAATAGTGTAAATTTATATTGTAATATTTCGATAATTGTTTTTTGCAGGTGACTGACTACAAGTACGTGAAAAGGGCGATGGAAGGTCTATCCAATACGGACATTAAGCTGCAACTAGAAGTCAATGGACTTGAAGGGAGACTTGCTATAAATCTGCCGCCACCACCTCACGATCGATTATGGATTGGGTAAGTTACAATAATGGTACACAAAAATAAAAATAATAATTTACAATAAATCCTAATACCAATCAAGTGGCTAATAATCTATTTATTTATTTATTTATTCTATAGGTCCGCCAACAGAGTATACAGTAATTGTCAAACTTAATTATTATTACATACATATGCAAGGTCTAATGCTACCCTAATTAAAGGTGGACACAACATGCTTAAAAAAATACAGTACAATTGGAATATAAAATTATGTCAAACATATTAAAGCATCAAAATGTCAAAAAAAAACAAACATATACTAAGTTCTCATTACAAAAAAATCAAAATGTCAAGATAGCAAATATAAAAAAATAGCAAATAACAATAATAACTAGACTAATAATAATAATAAATATAATAAGTTAAAAAAAAATTACTTTAAAGGTAGTCAACCGTTTACAAGAATTTTTCTTAATTTCTTATCTATTTACCCATATCTAAGGCATAAAAAGAGGGCACAAATCAAACAAATCCTATCCTACTATTAATTAATTAATATTATAAATCGCCCTATCCGAAGAACAAAGTCCCATTTTCTATGCTTATATATGGTAGATGTGACTTTGTTCTTCGGATAGGGCGAAATGAAAAAGTTTATGTGTATGTTTGTTACTCTTTCACGACGAATCAGCTGAACCAATATCGATGAAATTTGGCTTAATTATTCCCTATACACCGGGGTAACATCTAGGTTATAGAACTCCTGTTAATTCTACAGGAATAGGATGAAATTGGATATCATTCTTTCAACGCTTCTTTTCATTTACGATGTGTCAAAGTCGAGTTTATAAGTTAAAGAAATAGGTTTAATATAGGAGATTTGATGACCTCTCGTTAAAAGATTTCATATAAAAAAGTTTTTACAATTTTTTTATGGTTATTTTACATATTTTTCGTATCGATCTGATTCTTTTGATAGAGATATTTGCAGGGTTGGTGAAAGTAGCTACTGTTGATTCCAAGACTCAACGTGAAGTAAGTCGTGGGTAAAAGCTAGTATAACATAAGTATAAATGTTTTATATTTTCGCTACAAATAAAACACATCAAACAATGAAGTTTTTTTTTTTGGAATCTTATTAAGCAGTTATTTTTTAAAGAGATCTACTCTTTAAAAAAAAATCTTTCATAATTTGATAATAGATGGCTTTTTTAATTTCATCCTATTCCTGCTGAATATACAGGATTTCTATAGCCTATGTGTTACGCCAGTGTATAAGGAATAATTGTGCCACATTTCATCCCTACTGGTTCAGCGGATTAGCCGTAACGTAACAGCCAGACAGACAGACTTTCGCATCCATAAAATTAGTAAGGATAATTGTATATATATGTATTATATAATAGACAAAGTAGGAACCGACATAACATTGCGGTTCCTGCTTTGCGCCTTGCAAAAGTAAATAAGTCATTTGTGGGTTTGGGTATAAGATTCAATAATAAAATCACGCAATCGATTTTATCTTTACATCTACAGCAGTTTAAAAACGCTGTTAAAGTGAGGCTGATACTTAAACCTACAATACTATTGAGGATTATATATAGATGATAAAAATGCGTGGATATAGCTACTCCTCTACCCTGTACAAGATAGTAATAACCAATTGTAACTATTTATAAGTATTTTATTTGAAAAGAGCAACCACCGAGATTCTTACTGACTCTTCTCGGTAGGAACAGCTTTCCTAACCAGAAGTAGTGTTGACGATTCAAAAGCACTTGTTTACAAGTTTACTTGAATAAAGAACAATTTGCTTTTAAATTTGTAATAAATAATTAGAGATCTTTCATTCTAAAAGTGCACGCCCCTCCACCAAATTACATTATTTTAATGTGTGAGAGAAAATATTGACTGTACTATTTTATATGTGTGCGCGCAGCAATTTCAACCAATCCGGTTACACGGGTTACAAGTAACGTTTGCATAAAAATAAAATTAATATTATATAATATTTATAATCAAATTTATGTTAGAGGGGCGTGCACTTTTAGAATGAAAGATCTATAATACTCTTTGCTTACAGCTTTTCAACAAATCCTCAGCTAGTATTGAAAGCGCGTCCAGCGGTGGGAGCACGTGCGCTTAGATTTGCCCACATCTCGAACTGGATCGAACAGAAGCTCACGAAAGAATTCGAGAAGGTTCTCGTGTTGCCCAATATGGAGGACATCATTATAGACATGTTGACGCCCACGCCCATTGAATTTGAATAAATTGTAAGCTTCCTAGTTTTTTACATACACACTCCGTATCATATAAAATGCCTGAAAATGTGAACTAAACTGACAAACTTTATTGTCTGATTTTTATCACTAAAACTATCATTATATCACTACGAAAATTGTTCAATCACTTAAGTTAAAATATTAAATCCTTATTTTAATATTAAACTAGCATACCCAACCTTCTCCGGACTTAATATAGATTTATTAATTACAGTACAAAAAAATTCTCCAATCGTCACAAAAAATTTCAAGATTATCCGCTGGCTTAATCTAAAGGTTGTCTAAAAATTTCATTAAAATCGGTTCAGTCTTTCGGAGTTTATAAGGAACCTTATACTTTCTTTTTTATCTATATAGATTGTTGATATGGAACATTTATAATCTTCATTTTATTACAACATAATTAAGAAATATACTATACATAAATTATTTTAACTAAGTTCGATAAATATTTTCTTATTGTCTCACAAAACCCCATCAACTATAGTAAGTAGGTCGGTTTTGTTTACATTTTACAATACTTTGTATGGAACTAAGTGTCACTGAGATTCGACCAAAATATCATTGTACCATAATGAAATTATGTATATAATAATGAATAATATATCGATGTCCACAAATTTACTATGAATTATGTCAAACATTTGTATGGGATATGACGTTTTGATATTTTCGAATATATCCAAAATTATTCGTGATCAATATTTCTATCACAATATATAGTTAAGGTGTTTAATGTATTTAATTTTTTAAGTCATCGATGTAAAGATTCCTAATTTTCAGTCATATTTATATACGATTGTATTGCATCGCATTTATTTAAATCTAATTATGTAATAGATTCCGTGATATTCGAAAGGTGGAAGTACCGTAGATCCCCCAAATCGCCTCGGTCGGGCAATTGAGTTTTTATATAAATAAGTAAACAAGCTAAAACCTCGACTTCGTGCTTCATCTTTAATGTCAAAAAACCCTCAACTAGATACTATATGTTTTCTATGGAAACATGGGATTTGTTATTCTATTTTTTAGCCCTTCAATTACAACAAATTTCGTCTATATTATTTCATAATATGATAAGCGGTGAATCAAACAGACAAACTTTCGCATTTATGTCTTACTTTGGCATTATGTAATGCCATTATTGATGGTTAATGCGGCAGTAGAAACTAACAATTGACTGGCCCGTTGGCACTGTGGGTAGTGACCCTGCTTTCAGCTCTGCGGGTCGCGGGTTCGATTCCCGCCGAGGGCCAACATTTTCTATAAACAAATTGTTGGTTCTTCGAGCCTGAGTGTGTATTTGTATTTAAGTATGTATTTAAACTTATATATGTAGTATATCTACCAGTTGTCCGTTACCCATAACACAAGTATTAAGTTACTTACTTTGGTGACGGACGACCGTGTGTGTAAGTGTCCCATATATTTATATTTATTTATTTATAATTTAGGGCCATGTACAAACTCAAGTCAGCTCCTTATTCCTATAGATTGGTAGGTTAGAGCTTTTCTGATTTGAAACGGCGCGCCCCACTACTTAACTAGTTAATATAAATGTGCGAGTGCTAATGTTTATAATAAAATTTTGTCTTTGTGAGATGATGATTGATGCTCAGTTGATTAACGATCTGTTTGCGAACGTCGTGGTCGACTAGTCGCGTGATAAATCTGGCAACGCTTTTACTAGTTGAACAACAAATCGAGAACAACCGTTCCTTAGCATGTATCTTGTCCTTATCAACTCATTGACCAATATAATTGAATTTTTATCTGTTTGTCTTATATATTTTAAATTTTCTTGAGTGGGTAAATACGAGAGTGGGGCGCGTCATTTTAGCTTTGACGAGCCATACACATATCCAAGGAATTCTGTAGAAATGTTTTATACAATTCCCAAGTAAACAGGTATTTTTTACCTGTATATGCTGGGTATGAAAGCTTCAATTGCACTATATTTAATCAATGTCTAGTGCATTAGCAGTAAAACCTTAAAAGCAGTAATTAATGAAATCGTTTCAAATCAAAACTTTTCTTAGAAGCTTAGCAAATTTTTTTGTTAAATTATAATGTTTTTTATATGGTACAATTACAATGTAAATACTAATAGCTAGGCAACAAACATACCTACACTTGCCTGTTACTGACAAAACTTGCGTAGTTTCTCGTATCAAATTGAAAGTATGAAATGGTTTAATTTACTTATTTACTATTTAGTTGTCAGATTCGTAATTTGTTCCATTTCATAATACAGACAGACGTGACTTTAAAATATAAATCACTTCTCATAAAAATATGAATAACTTTTTTATAAAAAAATATGAATAACTTTTTTATTAAAAAAATAATAATAACTTTTTCTTTTTAATATAAACAAAATTTATTACCATAGAAAATTGATTATATTGTTAGCGTTGGGCGTTTATTATATAATACATATTTAAGGGATATTAAAAAGAGTTTCTATTTACAATTAATACCATCAAGCTCAAAAAGACTTATCTGATAAAAGTGAAAATTGTACATATTTGTAAAAAAAAATAAGATTTCTATCTGCGATTGTTGTTTCTTATACTAATTGATGGTACATTTACTGTAGAAAATGCATAGTTATTTCTTATGATATGTATTCTTATGGTTATAGAAATCTGAATTTAAGAGTAATGTAATCCTCAACAATAGCCATATAGACTTTCAATAGTGTACTAGCTATCAGATTGTTTATGTATTCCACTTATGATAAGTTTATTTACAAAATGTTAACATTAAAAAATGGCGTAGAATATGTGTGTTAGAGATCCTATAATTTTATTTCTTTAAATAGTAAAAATATATTATGTTTTGCTTTCTAAGGTATAGAGAATTATTTTATTATTTAAGAGTTATTTTCTCCCAATAATCGATATATATTAATAAATGTATAGATTTTTGGTCAGGCATCCCTATAGAATATATATATCTCTCTCAACTTAATTAGTCCATTGGTAATTTTTCTAACAAAATTGTATAATGCATTTCAAACGATTGTGTTAATTTTAAATAATGCCTATTATGTAAAATATGCTTTTATTATATCTTAATATTATTTAACGTTAAATGCATCACAAAATTTATATTTACACATATAATTGTCAGAGCTTCCTAATAATTAAATCTTTGACAATAATTCTAAAACAACACAAATACAATAATATATATTTACGTAAAAGTTATTCTAACTCTTGTTCTCAACGTTCTAAATAACTTTCGAACTGAGCGTTTCTTCACTGCCAAAACCAAAACGGTAGGCTATAAATGGATTTTTTGCGTCCCACAAAATTGTTAGCTGCTTTAAAGTGATATAATTATTACAATTACTACATTTAGATATAGAATTAATTTGCATTCGAATTATAAAAAAAAGTTATCATTGCATTATGGAATTTTGAAGTAACTTATAATAAAAATAAAATAATAAAAATTATTTTATTGAACCCGTGATTCTTAGGATGTAAGGTTCAAGAGTAAAAGTAAAGTAGTGGTCTGCTACTATCCCACTGTTGGGCATAGGCCTCCTTTTTCCGTTTTTGAACAGAAGGATTGGAGCTAAGACCTACCACGCTGCTCCAATGCATATTGATAGGTCACATATATACCCATAATTCTCTAAAGATATGCAGGTTTCCTCAAGATGTTTTTTGCGATGTCTGGCGTGTCATAAATTACAATCATCAATTAGACAGATAAGTTTTAATAGAAAATCTCAATAGTGCCTACCGGGGTTTGAACCCATAATTGTCTCTAGAGTTTCGCACGGTCTCACCGCTGGTCTATCACAGCTTCAAGAGTACTATATAAGTATAAATGAACACAATTGTTCCAGCAAATCTTATGAAATTTTAGATTAATATTTCTATTTTAAAATTATAATTATCTGGAATGTAAATTGCATTTAAAATTCTCATTATATAATAGTTGAACCTCGTATTTATATTTGACATATCCCAATATTGTAAATTGTGTACCTGTTACCATATTTATTTGCGGTAAATATTTTTGAACTATTTCTATACCGATACTCGTAATTTATAAGTGGAGATAGATCGCATCACTTCTAAACAGTTTTTTTTATATACTACATTCGTTTATCTAGAAGTTTATTTGTAAAAAAAGAAATATCAATATAAAAAAGTATTAAAAAAAATGTTGCCCTATCAAAAAAATTATAATTTTTAAGAAGGCAAAATTATCGAAATGCAAAAAATTATGGACTTACTTTCGAGGGTTAGCGTTCCCCCAAAAATAGACCTTACGTCAACGTCAATCGGACTCACTGTTAACCTAATGCAAACCTTAGACCCTAATTTTTATTTTTTGTTTAATAAAATGGGTAACACTCAAAATACTATCAACAATATTATATTGCTATAGGTATAGCTTGATTTAGATCGAGATGCAACATTTTCCTTATGTATTTTTATGGTATTGTCTCCTATCAACTTATGCGCTATGTGTTATTGATTTGATACCGTTTTTTGTTTATTTTATTATTTTTACATTGTACCAAAAACAAAACTAAATTTGTCTATGTATATAGTTTATGAAATTATAAAGTTTTTATGTGATATTATATTATTATATAGTTAAGAGTTAAACCGTGCCGAGTAGTTTTTCTATGTGGTATCAGTTGTGATTTTGTCGATAAATAAATTGCTATATTTAAAATTGTTTTTTTTTTGTATTGAATGGTTTTGCTAAGCTAAAGTTAAGTAGTTTAATGAAGTAACAGTAGTTAAGGGTGTTTGATTATGTATTAACAGCTTTTATTCAATTAGCAATGTATAGTACAAGGCAATAAATAATGCATATCGAGGCTTAGAGAGAGAAATCGTCTAGATTCTGCTTCATAGAGCATCGTTTCTGTCGCACAGACTGACTAACCTGTGTGTGACAGTGACAGCGCTCTACGAAACCGAACTGGCCGGCTGTTTCGTTGTAAACATCCATGTGCATTGTTTAATGCCGGGTACTATATGTGAAGGTAGAATCTTGCAAGTTAAATTTGAACCACTTCCCAGTTTCCGATTGAGCTGAAGTTTTGTATACTGGTCCAGTCCCGATAACAATGCACGTTTATGATAAGCATGACCTTGACTGCTTTTGCTAGCATTGGCTCCAGACGAGGGAACTCCTCAACGGTTAACAGTAGGGACGTGAAATTTTGGTAAAAGCTCGACTTGTTAGTTTTGGAGTCGTAATATTCAAACGGTTAGAGGACATTATGCTTATCACCTAGTTTTAAATCTGAAGAATCAGAGATATCGATTGAAGCTTGCGTGCTTCATTTATATCTCTCTCTTAGTCTACCGATAAACATCGACTGCTGGACATGAGTCTCTTCATGGTATCTCCGCACTCCACGATCTTAATCACCCTTATTTATGTATTGTATTATCTATTCCTGTTGGAAAAACAGGATTTTTTTATTCTATATCTTAACTCAGTATCTTCTATTGTACCAAATTTTAACAATACTTTAGCCGTGAAACCGAAGCAGACCGACATACTTTCGCTTTTATAATATAATTATCGATTCGTCGTGCGTTTTACTGTGATAGACAAAATATATTAGCCGTCTGCATTACGTTGCCTGTTGCTATCGCTGGCATAGACCTCTCTCCGTTTTTGGAGGGAAGCGTTTGAACTAAAACCAACCGCGCGGATGCGTATTGGTAGGTTCCACAAATATTATATGCAGGCATATCTCTAGAAAACATCGTGAGGAAGCCCGCTTCCTCATGATGTTTTCTTTCACGGAAAACCGTGTGATAAATTGCACTTATCAATAAGGCACATAGGTTATAACAGAAAAACTCATTGATCTTTTCCCGGGATGCAAACAATCGACCTTCTCGAGAGTGTCGCACGGTCTCACCACTGGGCTATCACAATCTGCATATTCCTAATCATAAGCCGAATGTATTTCTGGATTGGATTAGCATGGTGGGTCTAGGCAACAATCCTTTTCTCCAAGTACAAAGCATAATGATCATTTGCCTAGCCCGTTGGCGCAGTCGGCAGTGACCCTGCCTTCTGCGCAGGTCGTGGCTTCTTTTCTCACCGATGTACGACATTTTCTATAAATAATTTATTAGTTCTTCGAGTCTGGGTGTATCTTAGTAATTATTTAAAATGATATGAGTTTCTAGTATATTTCCAGTTGTGTGTCACCCATAAGACAAGTATTAAGTTACTTACTTTGGGGACGCAATAGCGGAATTGTCCCTTATAATTATATCAAATATCAGTTCATGGATACCATAAATGGGAATATATGTAAGCATTAAAAAACAAATATTCATAATTTTAAACTGTTTTATTTCAATTAACAGCTCGTATCATTTTTACACATTCAATACTCTCATATACATTCTGCGTAGGCACTTTACATTCGTTGTATATCTATATCACATGACAACTAAATATAACTTTTAACTTATAATTATATTTGAGAGATGAATTGCGCAAATTATACATGTATATGGTATTTAGACGTCATAAAGAATACATTTTATCGTACTGAGCAACAAATAGATTCAAATCACTTTAAACTTATTGCGATATATATGCTATTGGTTAGCGAATAACAAATACATTGTCAACGAGCCTTTTTTTACACTGATCACTTAATTTCGCTAGCAATTTACACTTTAATCACTCACACTCTTCTCGTCGTGTCGCCAATCGCTGTTTAATGTAACTGCAGCCTGATTCACATATTGGTCAAAGCAATAATTCTAATTGAAAGATAATATTTTGCCAAACATTAGAATGAAGCATTTTTGAGTACTCACATTCTAGGAATATTTAGCTTCATTCACGTGAGAATAATGAACAATGCGTGTTGAATGCTCATTTGTCTACTGTGGTGGGTGGCTCAGTATTTTATATTCTGGCAAATATTAAACTGAAAAATGCTTAATTTTACATTTCAGTTTCATTTATAATAATAACTCTATTACTTTAGTTTAAGGATTCGGACTATAAAACTAATAGAGTTATTATACTAGAGTAGGGTAGTTATTAGGTAGGACTGTAAGGGAGTATCGCAACATAATATATAATAGAGGAAATATGAAACTCACATACTTCTTATGTATACTACTTTGTATACTTCTATATCTGTCTTTGTCTAATTATACATAAAAAAGACTGATAAAAATTCTCAATTGCTTTCTCTTTATTTTCGATGGACACATTTTAAGCTGATTTCTCTACCCTAGAAAAGTTATTAACTCTATGATAAAAGTTCACCATACTCACTATAATGTAAAATATGTAGCAATACATATTTTACATTATAGTGAGTATCCTCCCTCCCTCCGGTAAAATAATAATAACCTTGGAAAATTATTTCACTGAATACAATTTGTACTTATAAAAGATTCATATCAAATTTGTTATATTTTTTACCATTACATTTCTTTACGCAATTCATTATCTCAATGAAAATATATAAGAATTTTTTACAAGGAATAACATCTAAATATTCCTATATTAATATAATATTTAAATATCTAATTTATACACAATATAAAATATTCATATAAATTCTATATATTTCTCTAAAATATTAATATGTATTCAAAAGATCATAAATTTATATAAAATAGAATCTTCGTTGGAAGCACTTAAAATACAGACTGCATTATAATTATTATAACTGAATTTTATAAAATATGAAATGATTAATATGGTGATAAATAACCTAATAACGGTTCCCTAGCATTAAAAAACATTGACATTCTACTACATATTAAAAGATTGCCAAAAATCTTTTTCATGAGTTCATATAGTATTAATATATGAAAATTAATGTTTGTCTGTATGACGTTTATAAACTCGGAAAATGGTGGATTTTAATGAAATTTTCCGTTTTCGGATCTTTAGAATGACAAACCCTGTAAAGTTTGGTGGCGATCGAAACATTTTTTTAAACTGGTGCTTTTTTTAAAACTGAGTTGAGTTTTGTTTCGAGGATTCAAAACCAGGCTTAGCCACAGAATCACGTGACCGGAAATATTATGTGTTAATATATTCCATAAGATAGAGAGTTTGCCAAAAAAAAATAGTAACATATTTTTCCATGCGTCTAAAACCACAATTTAGATTTGGGTCGAGTATTTACTGAAAATTATATAGACGAAAGTAGATAAGTATTTAAATTAGTTTCTATTTAAAATACTTATAATAAATTAATTTTTTACTTTACTAATTGACTAAACTCTGAAATAACGGATTGACTAAAACTTGTGAGTAATAAATTAATTATTTTGAATTTTTAGCTAGAAAGATTGCAAATCGTCTTATATTATTTTCCGATCAATTAAATACGTTTAATGAAAAAAAGGACCCAACATTGATCTACTTTAAATATTCAATTTGTAAGTATTACTTCATTACTTAGTATGTTTATTTAATATCTATCTATATAAAAGAAATATAAAATCTATCTATAATATCCATTACAATATATTACATATCGTTAATAGCTTTTTGTGCATAATTAAAGACTATATAGAGTTGAAAAGGTAAATTATAAATACTAAAAAAGCATATACAGAAGCTATAAATGTCTATATAAAAATATTAGTAACTTACATTTCTGTTTAATATATACAAAGTTGAGATCAACCTTAGATACATGCTATTAGTATAGATCTTACAGATTTTGGCACTGTGGACCACATTTCTCTTAAATTCTATTTAAAACTACCATAACATCTTTATAAACTATACTGTACAAATATTGCATCTCTTTAAGCATTTATGGCAAGCGATACTGTTCATATATAATTAAGGCAAGTACATAGAGTGATTTATTTTACTAGGCTCAGTAAAAGTCTAAATATATGCCTTTTATTTTCGTTTTGAATTAAACTTATAATATATATAGAAAATTATCATTTTACTTCATTTTTATTTCAACAAAAGTTTAGATTTCGATTCGACTGTATATAGTTGTAATACTACTATATACGTGTATATTTTTCCTAGCAGTGCTAACTAATAGAGAATATTATAATTTATACATGTAGGCGTTAATTCACTCGTAATTTAGCATTATATATATTTACTTTATTGCTAGCCGTGTGGTATCCGACAGAATAGAATAGACCACCCTCCTTTCTTACCGAGGTGTCGTAAGAGGCGACTAAGGTAAATGCTGTGTGGTATCCGGCTGCATAGAATAGACTACCCTCATTTCTTACCGACGTGTCGTAAGAGGCGACTAAGGTAAGTTGACGACAGGCAGGCAGCCAAATCATATGACAACATGCTCTCAGCATGGAGTGGGATAAGGGCAGGAGAATGATGATATATTTACTTTATTGCGGATTAAAGCAAAATAATTCTATTATTATTTTCGTATTAGAGAATATTATATTAAACAGAATACACTGTATGTACTCGCCATAATAAATAATCTAAATGGCTGAGTTATCCCTAAATGGCATATAATCACAATCACATACACAGCGCGCATAGAGTAGATAAAACTATTTACAAGATATAATTGCTTGCTTTGTATATTCTATGTAATGGAACAATATGAGATTACAAATTAATAATAATATACGAAAAATACACTATAGAGTTATTATACTAGGTAAAGAAGTCAGGCAGGCCTGTAGGCCTACCATGGACCATGGAGGATCGATGGGAAAGTCAGTAATTAAACCCAACCGCTTATTTTTCGTACCATGAAGTGTGTTTGAAAAGGACAACCTTATATGAACTATAAACGAAACGATTATTGAGTTTGTGATAGTGAACCTGTGTAGTGCTTGTGTATTGTGGTGGAAGTGGTGGAAGGTTTGTGCATGTGTTTTTACGAATCCTGCACGTATCGGGTATAAAAATACTGATAATCCACTATACATTAAACACTATATATATTTTCTATTAACTGTATCGCGGATTATAGCAAAATAATTTTATTATTATTTTTGTATTATGGATCTCCGCAAAGTAACGCCTAATTCTATAAATTATTTATAGTCATTTTTTGTTACACCTTCAAAATGATGTGTGCTCACTACGCACGCGCAAGAAAGAGATAGACGATACACCTCGCTTTTTTTATTGTGTAATATGGCAAAATTTGCGCTGAATTCCTAAATGTAATATAAAAACTTTATGAAATACACTAAATAAAATGTCAGAATTAGTGGTTTTCTTTTCGAGTTTCGAAGCAGGTGCAATTTTAACGCATAGAATCATTCTTTTTTACTTATTAAATAGCTTTTATAGTTCAATCTCGTAGCGTCTTATAAAATTTACAATATACATTACAGACTTTTAAATTTATTTATATAATATGAAAATTCTGAAATTTTTGCGTTTGTACACTCACAACAAATTGAATGTTATTGGTTTGTTAACGTGCAGCAGAGACGAAATGTTTCCAATATCCTCTATTAGATAGTTGAAGATCTCAGTGCTGCAAATACATTTAAATTATTTATACAATATGAAAATGTCTAAAACTGTCTTTTTGCGTTCGTACACTCACAACAAATTGAATGTTATTGGTTTGTTAACGTGCAGCAGAGACGAAATTCGAATATCCTCTATTAGATAGTTGAAGATCTCAGTGCTGCAAGAAACAGTAAGCAGTACCTTCAGCATTCCGCCTTTCGACCAACGTTTTCCAGTCGTGAAGCCGCGGTGCGCAAACGAGCGTATATTTCCCAAGTCGTCGTCTAGCCATCAGTAGGAACTCGCCCGCGCCCGCCGCGGCCCCGCACGCCGCTGATACGTGCACGTGAGCGTGCAAACCGCGCGTTTTCCTCGAGCGTGCGTGCTTGTGCTTTCTACGGCTAGGTTTTTCTATGGTATTGTCGATTTCGTACCTGAAAAATATTCAAATTCAAATTCAAAATATTCTTTATTCAAATAAACTTGTAAACAAGTGCTTTTGAATCGTCGACTCTATTGCTGGTTCGTTAACCCGTCCTACCGAGAAGAGCCAGCAAGAAACTCGGTGGAGCTCTTTTAAAAAAGAAGATTCTTAATACTAATTACATTTTGTCATAGCTATCCTGCACAAGGTCAAAGAGCAGCTCTATCCACATATTATTATTGTACAATTACATTATAATACAACAATTTTCAAACTATAAAAAGCATTTTATTACAAGAAAATCAAAATTGATAAGTATTAGAACAGACCTATAAGAATTATAATACAAAAGTAATACTTCATAAAATTATTGCTATAATCGGCGATAAAGTGAATAGGAAATATATATAATGCTAAATGTAGAGTGGACTATTCGTTTTCATACCCCGAAACATGCGGGGTTTGTTGAAACACATGCACAAACCTCCACCACAATACAGAAGCATTTACACACGTTCACTATCACAAACTCAACAATCGTTTCGCCCCGCAACCGAAGCATCATCAGGAGATAGACTATACGAGGTACTCTAACACGAAAAAACGATCAAATGCACGATCAAAGTTTTATTTAATTATGGACATATGATTTCACGACAAAATCGTGGAATCATATGTCATACATGGAATGGAATACCTCAGTGTAGTAACTGGCACACATCATCTACTCAGATATAGCGTAATCTCCCATAGTATGTACCTATAATATTCATTGTCATCCGCAATGTCCGCGGCGTCTCCTGCGCCAGTGGCTCGTATGAGTTTAGTGAGACGCCACGTTAGTTGTGTCGTGTCGAGATCTTCCCGCTGCTCACTGCCCACCATCATGCCACGAGACACTAAAAAAAATAAAGCTTAATTAATTATTATTGTCAGTATAGCCATCAATCGGAATATAATATTTTTTATATAAACTAGCTGTGCCAGCAGCTTCGGCCGCGTGGAAGTCAGCATGTCACAATTTTTTACTAGAATTCCGATAGTAAACATAAAAGTAGTTATTGTGCTTTTATCGTGAGAGATAGAGACATGCTATCGTTGACTTTTTGTAGTATTTTGATAGATCTACAATTCTCTAGTACATTACTTTAGCGTATCTCTTCTGGTTTACGCAGCGCATGCGACTAAAGCTCCCAGCAAACAAGTTTTTTAACAACTGCATGATCTCTTCAATATAATTTACATAATACCGATATGTACTATTTACCTAAACCATCCGGAAGTAATACAAAAATCCGTTAAGTACATTTTGAGAAAATCGATTACATACAGACAGACAGCCTTTGGGACTTTGTTTTATAATAAGTATAGATTTAAAGTACGTTTTGAAATGAAAGTATGTACTAATAAAATTAATAATTAATAAAATAATTTTATTATTACTTTTGTATTATGGATCTACGCAAAGTAACGTCTAATTTTATAAATTATTTGTGAAATGAAGTTGTGAAATGAAACATGTTAAGGTTATTTGACACTTTACAAGCTATGAAAATATTTATCACTTCCAGAACGAAAGTAACGATTTCATTTTTTTAACATTACAATTTTTTATGTGACTGCCATTATACGCGACACACGCAGAATGTTTTGCGCCTAATTTGCGCTATAAAAGCCATAACATAGACGTTATAATATGAGAATAATAATATAATTTATAGGCAATAAAGAAAAATAATCATAATAATAATTTCTGTCACTAAGTTCTTAGCTATCCTAGATATCTGAAATCGCTAGATTAATAAAAGGTATATTTAAAGATCGATAAAACACACAACAAAGCGTCCATAACACATTTATTAAGAGCTAAGTTATGTTTAGAGGTAAGTTAAGTTAGTTGTTAATTACTGATCTCTAGTTTATCGAAATGGATTAAAATCGAATATGTTTATAGAACGAACAGTAAATGATTACTGCGGTAAAAAAAACCCCTAAATCAAAGTCATGTCGATGGGACACCCCTAGAACCCGTTGCTAGAAAACATTTGTCGGTTTGTCTTAATCAAAGTAACAGGTGAAATAACACATTAAAATAAAGCCGGAAATATTATGTTCTGTAATACTATTTATTAATACAAGTGTAAATAGGAAATAACATTAACCTACTTGTAGAAGTCTACGTGAGCCATACCTACTCAATGATTGCCCAAGGAACAAAGCTAAACAAAAAGTATAAACGGATAATGGCGGCTACATTTGTGTGCACAAAACCTAAACGTCGATGCACAATAGAACTGACATCATCACACAAAAAATCCACTCCCGTCCAAATTTGTTATCGTATAATAACTGTCACTATTGTCCTCAAAGTTTTTGCTAGCCTGTAGCCCGTGATTAGAGGTATATTTTATAGAGAACTGATCGAGACAGCTTTAGAATATAATATATTACTAGCTAAATGTGGCAGTGAGCATGTGATATACATTTTTAAATTTGAAAAGTTGTATAGTAAAGTAGCGTAGATGCGAGTAATATATTTAAAGCGTAACCATGTTTTTTTTTCGATTTGACTGTATGCTGTTAGCCCTAACAGCTTTTACAGCGTCACCGGACGGGACGGGCGAGCGCAGAAGCATCGTCGAGGTTGCGAAATGCAGAGGGTAGAGCGCAGAAGTTCTACTAGCGTCAGGGAACGTCGTCCTAAGGGTGCCTCTTGCGACGTCGGACCACGGCTTAGGGCGACGCGTAGTGAAGGGCTGATGTATGACTTTGATTAGTCATAGCGACGTCGGAAGTGTGGCGAGAAGCCACGACCGACCGACGTCAGAATACTGGGATCTCGTCATCGCCGGCGAAGACGCTGTGTACACATACATATACGTATTTTTGTGTTTGCCATCGTTATTTGATCGTCAGGGTCATATAGGACCCTTTTTGGACGGCTATATTTTCGGTGGTCAGACCTTACTCGGATGTAGGTAACTGAAAACCGGGTTCGGCTGTACCTCAGATTTCTCGAAGATTTCGAAAAACGTTGAAAGAGGTGAGTAATGGTAAGGAGGTCGAGGTCTCTATGGAGGGCAACCTTCCGCATGAACCACAGACAACCAGTAGCTGTCTGCATGTAACCGTGTTGAGTTACGACCTTAACTACCTAACTATGCTTTAAAAGTTTCTAAGAAAAAATTATTTATTCTATTTGTTTAGATTGTCAAGAAAACAATATTTTTTCTAAAGCAAGTAACTTAATTCTAGACCACCTGTAGCGAAATCTATCAGTTTATGATTTTTGAAGCCCAATATAAATCTTTGATACTATTTTATATATTATATTATAATTCTCATAATTATTATGGTTTATGAAAATTTTTATTTTATTTCATATTATATATTTCCTTTATAATAAATTACCGTTAAAAAATATATGTATGTATTGGAAGTACATAATCAAAGTGAACCTAAAGCGACAAAATACTTTATGACGTCTTTTATTTGGTAAAGATAAGTGAATAGTTGTAAAAGTAAACGGTCATCAACCCCACCCGAACGGATAATTAAAGAGAAGGCTTTCACTAACGAGCCTAATATATCTCTTCTACGTTTTCAACCTCGTTTTGACACTCGGAAATTCTATTATTATATTTCTTGGCCTCGAAAGTGTTGTTTATGGGCGTGGCATTTTTTAACACGATAAATATAATTTATTCTGTTACCAAATTAATATATTGCTCAAAATTACACTGCACTTGTATGGAATTAACAATATATTCGTATAAACAATAATACGTGACAAAATTTATCATATTATACTAAAAAAATCAATTACTTTTAATATATAGCTTTTAAATTAACAAGCGTTTGTAGGTTACTATTTATACATTTTAATTACGTTTATCGTTATCTATGGTTTCATTTTTACCTTATATACAAGAATCAAAAAATTAAAATTTACCAAGATTATGAATGTTCCACTTAATGAAATCAAATGACGATAAAAACACTGGTAATTTAATTGTAAAATAAAAGTTTCCACTGATTATCTAGTAGATAATTTTTTACTGTAGAATACATTAAAGTACTCTGTAGTCTATGCATGTTTTTTCTTCTTCAATTACCGGTATATGTTAGATGTTCTCGTATAACTGGAATGTTTTCACACGGAGCTACTGTCACTAGATTGTAGTTAGTGGCTTTTGGGAAGAGTAAATTAATTTGTTTTTTTCATGTAATTGGAAACGATTAATTAATAGGGAATGTAGGTTTAAAAAAATTGATAAAACTCTACTAGAAATACCAATTCTAATGCAGTAACCAACATAGGTTAGCGTAAACTATGCCATAGTCTCAGTTTAGAGAAAATAAATAAACGTCAATAATTTTTAAATAAGTGTTGCTATATACTAATTTTGTATATATTTTTTTAAAATATTTATTTATATCTAATAAATATTAGAAAAAAATCATTATTTAATAAATTCCAAATTTTCATTTAATTGTAATATAATTACTGCAACTTAAAGACGTAACGGCAACTTCAAGACTTCTCTTATAATAATTTGTACATTTACGTTGAGGATCGCCAGCACAGGATATTTAAATTTCCATGAATTATAATCGTATTTTTTCTTATTTAGTTTGATTGACGATACAAAAGCACTTGCTTACAAGTTTACTTGAATAAAGGATAATTTGTTTTTGAATTTGTTATATCTCAGAACACAACTAGCTCGTCGTAGCTAGCTAGCGTCTTCAAATATCTGTCGCTTTTGCTCTTATCTGCTTTGTGGTGAATATACCATGCTACAATGAAAATAGTTCATTTGTGTTAAATATTACTAACTAGCTGTGCCAGCGGCTTCGCCCGCGTGGAAATCAACGTGCCACAATTATTTCTAGAATTAAAGTTTTAAACATAACAGTATTTATTTTGAGTTAGCCATAAGAGATAGAGACATACTATCGCGGACTTTTTGTTGTAGTTTTATAGATCTACAATTCTCTAATACATTACTTTAGAATATCTCTGCTGGCTTACGCAGCGCACACGACTAAAGCTCCCAGCAAGCAAGTTTTTTAACCACGGCGCAATCTCTTCAACACATTTACATAATACCGATATGTACTATTTACCTCAACTATCTGGAAGTATTGTTCAATCTTTTGGTGAGAACCGTACAAAAATCCGTTCAGTAGATTCTGATGGAAAATCGATGACATACAGGCAGACAGCTTTGTGGGACTTTGTCTTGTAATAAGTATAGATTTATCTTCTACTAACATGCACTTTTGAGTTTTAATGTATTTATCCTGTTCTCTTTGTGGTACTAATGCGGCGATTAACATTAACATCTTTATATACTGATTCATAATTGCGTTAGAACATTAGAAAATTGATTATATACTAGGAATATTTTAATTTGAATATCGAACAAAAAATACAAAGTCTATCTATAGAGGAGATCATTTTTTTTTACACGAGGCTCCTGACTGATGTTGCCTTAGACTGATGTCGTGTATTATATGAGAATATTTAAAAAAAATATGTAGTATGGACACATGCTCCAGGCGTCTAAAACCGACCGCCCACCACAGCGAACTCCAACTAGGTATGACATAACTCAACCTTTATAATTTATCAAGAGTAAAAAACGTCCACGCTCACTCCCGTAGCGTCGCGTGCCTTCATACTCGAGATACTAGTTTGTCCAGTGTTCTGTGCTTGTCACTTCGCTTATTATGGTTGTAAATTGAATATAAGTAGCTATCCTATCCTCCTACTGCATATGTAAGAGCTTCCGTAAATCGGGACCGGTATGCATTTAAATCTGCGTCCGTTCTGAGAAGTTAGCACGGCCATTAGCGGACCGCAATGTTGAAGGCACTTTTAATGTTATTTTAAACATCTTTAATAGCAAATGTTATTTTCTGTTGAAGGATATTTTTCGGTAACAAAATAAAGTATAATTTTATTTAATAAAAATTAATTTACCTGACGGGATATGGCGATAATGGCGACAAATTACACCGCAGTTTTAAGCGATCGCGACAACCACGGTGCAATATGTCGGCTCTAAGGAGCGACGGTCGTTAAAGTTCAAATTACAGAAATATTACCTCTGGTATTAACTTACAGTTAAAACGGAAAATTTAGTTACAAAATTGTTTAACTCTACTATTTGCTACGTTATGTTAACTTTTAATTATTTAATAGTTTTTAATTCATAGGTTTTGTTATCATCAATTTTTTTATTTATTAGCAATTTAAGAAAAAAATGTTATATAAAGTAGTACCGACTGTACGAAATTAATTTTAATCCTAGATAGCTATTCACCTTAGAAGCATACATATAATACATACGTTTTTTAAAATATAAACATGAATTATAGAGATCAACGACCACACGAGACGAAAAATAACCTTGACCCAAAAACTAAATAGTTCTGGTGCGAGGGATAGAGAGAGAGAGTAAACACCAATATTATTGTTTTCTCCTTATTTTTGAACAAGCACGCCGCTCCAGGTCAGTCAACCATTACGAACAAAGCGAGAATTGAATTAAATTATACTTAGTTTATAGAATTAGGCGTTACTTTGCGGAGATCCATAATACATAAGTAATAGTAAAATTATTTTGCTATAATCCGCGATAAAGTAAATGGGCAACATATATAATGCTACATGTAGAGTGGACTATTCGACTGGAACATGTAGCATTCGTTAAAAACATATGCACAAAAACATGCGGGATTTGTTGAAACATATGCACAAATCTCCACCACCGCCACCACAATACACAAGCACTACACACGTTCACTATCACAAACTCAACAATCGTTTCGCGCCGCAACCGAAGCATCATCAGGAGATAGACTCCACGAGAAAATCGTGATTTTGTAAAATTATATTTATTTTTTACGAAAGTATTTTTTTTCAACGATATTTAAAAAGATTGAATTATGTAAAATTTATCTATTACGTACAAATGATCAGTGCATTCACTTAATGACGCATCTTCGATACCTGCAGGCCTACCATGAACTCTTATTGCGGCTCAATTGACGACGTAAACGACGATCGCGAACCGCTATCTTTTCGTACCATGAAGTGTGAATTGCATTGGGGTCGTAATGTTTGAAAAGGATAACGTTATATGAACTATAGATAACTCTGTCTCTTTTACGCACATCTTCTTAGGACGAATTCCGAACGCTCATTCGGCAACGACTTAAAGTGTGCGTCTTTAAGACGTCATGATATGAAAAAGCAAAACAATTACGTCTTCAATTGAGTCGCAATAAGAGTTCATGATAGGCCTGCTGTATATACTAAGACGCTTTGCGCAACAGTTTTTATAGAAAAAAAATTAAGTTATGAATATTTACGAACAATTATTTTGTCCATTCTTCTTTAGAATTCGTACTAGAAGTTTGATATAAATACTTTAATAATTATGGGCTCTAACTAAGGTCGAGAATTAATTAAGTTTTACTTACCAAGATCACTAGTACAGAAGGCCATTTCGAGTTCAGAATCTGAACACGGACGGCAATCGGCAGTGGCTGGATCGTAATGCCGTCTCACTAACGGTCTGGCTTCGTATCTGAACGTCGCCACTCTTCTCTTTGGCCCTTCTTCCGGTTCGGCTTCAACATACAAGGCTGCCTGTCCATGTCGACTTCGGAAACAGCGTAACTCTCTGACGTCGCCATCATCAGGAGCGTACAGTGGGACAAGTCTTCGTGCTCCTTCCACAAAAATGCGCGCCGGAAATCGTTCAGCAACTTCTATAATATAGAAAAAAAATATAGTTGAAAAAACTAAAAACACGTTTTCATAGCATTCTTCTAGCAGGTATTTTTCTAACGAACCATTAAACCGAGCATACATTATAATTTATTATATAAAAATATATCGTAACTCGATGAAACCTTTTTCAAATTAAAAATATTTTTTATTCAAGTACACTTGTAAACACGTCCTTTTGAACCGTCAAACTCTACTTCTGATCCGAAAAGCTGTTCCTACCGAGCAAAGCCAGCAAGAAACTCGGCGGCTGCTCAAAACATGATAAAATTCCTTAAAATAAAGTTTATTAAAATAAAATATATAGGACACTTACAAACACACTCGTCCGTCCTCAAAGTAAATACTTAATACTTGTGTTATGGGTAGCGGACAACTGGTAAACGTACTACATATATAATTTTAAATACATAATTAAATATACACCTGGCCTCGAAGAACCAACAAATTGTTTATAGAAAATGTTATTCCTCGGCGGGAATCGAACCCGCGACCTCGGAGCTGAAGGCAGGGTCACTACCCACTGCGCCAACGGGCCAGTCGATATATTATACATATCCTTCATTATTAAATACATACCCGTGTCATTTTGCTGTAGGGTTTGGAAGAGGTCAGGAGGGTCTGGTCGTCGTATAACTCGAACACAGACCCTGAACTCCCTCTCATCAGCAGGGAGTGAAGGCTTGAACAGCAACCGTAAAGCGCCCCGTGGATATAACCACGCCACGCTCCCTTCCCTGCACCGAAGGTACACCGGCGTCACGCCCCGCTCCGAACTCGATGTCAATCCACTGCAACAAAAAAGCCATTAGCGACTAAGATTATCATTAATGGGATATGTAATATGTCCATTAACATGTTTTTCTTTACTACTGACCGGCTAAAAGACGTGTCGATTTATTGTAAAAAGCTTTAAATGTTAATGGCATTATAAGTTTTGTTCGAGAAGAAAAAATACCTATGAGCTTAGTTAACTGATGAACTAAAGAAAGGTAAATATAGAAAAAGTATTATTAACTTATGTTAGGGCAACTCAGACATACTGGAATAATCGTACTATTTTAATCGAAATCTCCGTATAGAACCTGTAAAGTATGTAAGAAATAATAGTAACTTTTCCGTTTGGAAAGACGATATGAAATACATAACATAAGCTCGAATTCTTAGATTGCACATATCCAAGAAATTTTCATTTACGTTTCCTTCATACAATGCTGAAGATTAATTATAAAAATAAATTGGCAATGTTACTTATGAGTGATAATTGCATAAATCAAAATAAACTAAATAAATAACATCTATTACATAAGCTCTATATTTTTTTTTCGAACTGACTGTATGCTGTTAGCCCTAATGGCTTTTACAGCGTCACCGGGCGGGACGGGCGAGCGCAGAAGCATCGTCGAGGTTGCGAAATGCAGGGAGTAGAGCGCAGAAGCTCTACTTAAGTCGGGGAACGTCGTCCTAAGGGTGCCTCCTGTGAGGCCGGACCACGGCTTAGGGCGACGTGTAGTGGAGGGTTGATGGTATGACTTAGATTAGTCATTGCGGCGTCGGAAGGGTGGTGAAGATTCCGAAAAACGTTTAAAGAGGTGAGTAATGGTAGGGAGATCGAGGTCTCTATGGAGGTCGACGTTCCGCATGAACCACGGACACCCAGTGGCTGTCCGCATAAATCGGTTCTGAAGTCTTTGGGGCCTGAGCAATCTGACCTTTGAAACGTGCGCGAACGCAACGCTCGCATAGGACATTATTGGTCTTATGCAAGTTTTGTAGAGTGTCACTTTGTTGCGGAGCGACATCTTACTTTTCTTGCATAACATCGGATTAAGTCGTCCCATGACATACGCAGCCTTATTGCAGACTAAAATAAGCTCTATAAAGAGAATCGTTTATAACGAATGTCTATATAGAAAGTACGCAGCGACTTGCAAGTGAGATAACGGCACGCGATCAGCTTGTCATTTCCAATACGGAGCTCGAAAGTGCTCCGTGCCAGCCCCGAGGCTCGAAACGAATGTACCAACAGAGCCTACTTATCTTAAATCTGGACACGTGGGCAGAATTTCTGGAGTAGCGCCTACGCCCTACCCACGGCTACGACTCGACTAACATAAAGATATACGACTAAGGGCAAGCTATAAAAGATAACATGCATGACTGGTACACGGTTTGATGCGACAATAAAAAAACGACAAGCCTTTATGTAAAACGCATTGTATGTGTGGCGGACTGACGCCTCTTTATTAGTCATTTTTAAAGCATCTCGGAAAGTAAGATACGATTTATATGGCATTGTAAATGAGCTGTAGAATAAAAAGACTTACAGAACGTTGGGTACAACCATTTACGAAACAAAATTTTTGTTGCATAAATTTGTTGAATGTCATTTGTTCGGAGACTTGAAAATTAATTGAAAGAAGCGTGGTGTATCATTAAATCGATTATTATTACCCAATAAAAAACAACTTTTTAAAATTTAAAGAAGTTATTTTTATGTATATTTTATGTATATTTTAAAATATCTCGAGCACTTTGATTTTTCTTTAAAATTATAAATTATTAAAACTGCCACTATCGATATAACTTTATCCTATGATCTCGCATAAGGATAATGGAAAATTGAACATTTTGCCTATAGGAAATTATTAACGGGCTAGCACAGTGTTGTATTATGGTAAGACTGACGAAAGGAAAATTTTTGTAGGCGGTAGGGAATCATAATATATAAATATATGAGACACCTACACACACGGTCGTCCGTCCCTAAAGTAAGTAACTTAATACTTAGGTGACGGACACCTGATAAATATACTACATACGTAATTTTAAATACATACTTAAATACAAATATACACCCAGGTTCCAAGAACCAACAAATTATTTATAGAAAATGTTGGTTCTTGGTGGGAATCGAACCCGCGACCCGTGGACCTGAAGCCAGGTTCACTACCCACTGCGCCAAAGGGCCAGTCAAATCTTAGTATTCAATGTATCGATTGTCCCCTGCTGCGCGGATCGTCTTAGTTCGTCGAAATTAAACAGAATATTTTATTTAATTATTTACATAAATTTTAACACAACGAATTTGCGAGCCTCTTTGGAGAACTTAAAAATAGTTTATTTTAATGATTTCGAATATCCATTGAGAGTTGCAGGAAAATGTACAAATTATACAAGTTCTGACCTCGCCTTTGATTTAGGCGAAATATTATTTTCTATAAATTATTCCCCAAGTAGGTTCAATATTATGAGTTTTGTTATAATACTGTGTCGTAAGGACTTTTTTCGATTCTATTTGCGAGAAAAATCTGTAACAGGTTAAAAAAAATTGGTAACAATGGTTTGTTTTTTTTTATCAAGGAATCTGTCCCTTTTACGAAGATCCAGGCTTCTTTTTACCTTTAGCCTAAATCAGCACTTTCAATCAGATGAGCCTGTTATCTCATGAATATAAAAACTAACATTTTATAGTACTACAAAAATAAAATAATACCACTGAACACATATTTAAGGGCGTTATGATATTTTTTGTTTTTCTTACTACCCATCAAGCCACTAAATAATTTAATACGCAGTCATTTTTTTACTTTTTGCGTTATTTTTAGAGTTGGTCGACAAGTCACATCCTTAATACTTTCATGTCATCGCAGGGCTTCCTTAATCCTCCCTAATGGGCTGAATCTCGAGATATGCCCCTACATTATGGGCAAGCATAAAAACCAGTTGCCGTAAAGATGTGGCTACGCATTCTACACGTACTTTTTTTTAATTTCTAAATACGGCCGTATTAATGTTGCAGGATAATATTTTTTTATATTTAAGCTTGATTTCTTATATAATACATCCATGACATAAGTAACCATTCTTGGTTAGGGAAGTTTTTACTATCAACCATTTATACGTAAGAACCCCAGAGATTGTTCATATTTATTAGAATACTTGAGGTAGCTTAAAAGTACTAGTAAAATACAAGAAGTAATACTTGTTGTAGAAGTAATACTAGTAGTAGAAACTCAAGTACTAATAGAAATGCTAGTATGGTCCCAGATTCTGTTTATAATTTTTGTAAGAATATGCGAAGGATATAAATATTTTTTTAATTTAGATTTTTTTGAACCGCGACTTCTCACGCGTCGACTTTAGTGTTTAAATAGTAAATAACCTGAATTAGTGAGCTCTGTATATAAGCTTAGATTGTACCATTTTCATCAATATCTTTTGGCGGATAAGCTGTGAAAATTAACACAACTACTTTCGCATTTAAAATATTGGTATCGATTTATCTTAAATAGTTTAATTTTTATAAAAAAAAAATTTTGATTCATTCCCCAAGCAATTAAGGAAATTGCATAATTTTCACTGTCCCTGTCCATATTTACAACTAATAATAATAACGTAAAAATCCTTTAAATTAAAGATTTTATGAGTAAGAAAAAGTGCAAATATAATTCAATTAATGTATTACTTATGTATTACCATACTTATGTATGGTATACTAACCGTAAACCATAAAATAAAATGAATAAGAAGGATAGAGAACAGTAATAATAATAATAAATAAATAAATATATGGGACATTTACACACACGGTCGTCCGTCCCCAAAGTAAGTAACTTAATACTTGTGTTATGGGTGACGGAAAACTGGTAGATATACTACATATATAAGTTTAAATACATACTTATATACAAATACACACCCAGGCTCGAAGAACCAAGAATTTTTTTTATAGATAATGTTGGCCCTCGGCGGGAATCGAACCCGCGACCCTCGGAGCTGAAGGCAGGGTCACTACCCACAGCGCCAACGGGCCAGTCAAACAGTATATTAGTACTTTAAATATACGGTTATGGCAGCTATTGTCGATGTCGATACTGGCAGTGATTTAAATATTTGTAGATCCAACTCCAATACATTATAGTTTTCGACGTGGGCTGGCCGTCGCGACACACACGTGGACGACAAGGGTTGTCGGGGGTGAACAACCTTTGGTACAAGCCTATAGCCTCGTAGAATGTCGCGCGATGTCGAGCCATACATAAGATTATAGACGCTTATTAGGATGTGATTTGCAACTTTTATGGCTTTCATTGCATACTTT
Organism: Morpho deidamia; assembly: GCA_947086505.1. Taxonomy (NCBI): domain Eukaryota; kingdom Metazoa; phylum Arthropoda; class Insecta; order Lepidoptera; family Nymphalidae; genus Morpho; species Morpho deidamia. Next base: position 5,696,215 of record CAMTZC010000007.1, on the reverse strand, counting down.
ATAGACGTACCTGATGGTATGTTAAAATATTTACATTTTTAATTGTTTTGAGTCTTACTAGTCAAAGTAAATAGGCAGCGGATATAAATTATATAATTATACATTCCAAATATTATGTTGCGTTATAAAGAATGTTCTATTCTATTCTCTTATTCTCTATTTGCAGTTGAGACCCCAGTAGGGCCATGGAGCCAAATTTTTTTTATCCATTTTAACACCTCGGTTGATCGCCTCTTCGGGTTACAAGAGGGCTGGCTCCTGTTTCGCACAAAGAATCAGCTTAGCGATTCAACGCGGAAACGCTGCCAGCATTCTTGGGACCGTTCCACGTGGGCATGATTTGTATAGTAGTAGCGTGTAAGTAATTTAAGATAGATATAACTTATACATAATTATAAATTTAAAAAAAAATTCTCTTATATGTCATAATGAATATCTCTATCCCCACTAGGGAAAAAACTGATTGGATTTGTTTCGTTACAATATACTAAATTTTTTTTTAATACATAAAATCATTACATTCGTCATCTGACTCACAGCCCCCTCTTTTGTGGTATGATAAAGTATGTGATCAAATTGCTTGATTAACATTATTTGTTTATTACAGAACATCAAACATAATCATAATCATGACTAAATGTACTTATTATTTTAGTAATTATAAATTATGGTTTTTTGGACACTGGGTAGTAAAACTAAACTTATTAAAAATAAATCCCCTAAACTGGACATCGATCATCGAAAGAAAAATATGTACCATTATGATGTGGCAACACAATTGGAACTACAATGAGAATCAATGAAATCAAATTTATATAATCTCGTTTTATGTTGTCATCCTCTGTTTCGACGAAACGTTATCAACGCGCTAAAACAAACACGTTGAAAAACCGCGCCACATAAAAACCAAATAGGGTTTTTGTTTAACAGAAACGAAAATATTAGTGTTAACGGCGCGCGTTGTTCTGCATTTTGTATATTCTGCGTTTGAGTTATTCTTATTATATGGTCTAAGAGGGCAATTTATCAATTAAAAGCCGATTATTTCTAATGATAGCCCAGCTGTGATAGCCCAGCGGTGAGACCGTGCGACTCTTTCGAGGGGAACACGAGTTCAAACCCGGGCAGGCACCAATGAGTTTTATCTATTAAAAACTCATGTGTCTAATTGATAATTGCAATTTATCACACGCTTTTCGGTGAAGGAAAATATCGTAATCGTGTAATCTACCAATCCGCATTGGAGCAGCGTGGTAGGTCTTAGCTCCAACCCTTCTCTCCAGAAACGGAGAGAGAAGGCCTATTCCCAGCAGTGGGATTGGAACAGGCCGCTACTTTACTATTTCTTATTATTTATGAGCATTAAATGAGGTATAATATATTAGTGGTAGTTAAGTGTTTAAGTACTCTCAATAATGCAATATTAGTTACGATAATAAATCAAATTTCTTTAGAATGCAATCCTTAGAAAGTCAAAGAATAGAACTTGATTTGATTTTGTTATTAAATTTTTTTAATTATAAAGTTGACTGCTCTATACTCCTCGAATACTTTAAATTACGAGTACCAACGCGATACCCAAGAACGCCATTAAATAACCTACCGTTCTACAATTTTGGGCGCTAACTCACCAATCCCCAGAATAATAAAAACTTAAAATCAACTTAATGTTATAAGAAAGCAAACCCATCAAAATCTTAGCTAACTTATTTAATAATTTAATTTGGTAGTATCGTCAAATGTAAATTACATTTAAGTAGTTTTAGGTTACTTTTGCATGTGGTGTTTGCCTATAATTAGTTTTACATTTAGACTAAGTTTTATATTACAATAGAATATGTATTTCAAAGAGGTAAATGTTAAAAGCTGTTGGTGAACCTAATAAATTAAAATGTGTTTTTTTCCCTGTTACCGAAAGAAAACTGTTTCAACTCATTCTCATTATTATAAACTTTAATTAAATTTCATTAATATTGGTCCAGCGGATCAGCCGTGGGAGGAGAACAGACTGGCAGACCGACTTCCGCATTTATTAGTATGATGAGATATTTCAATATGGACAACTTTTATAAAGGAAAACACGCAGTTTTTCTAACGATTTTTCGTTTTTGAGAAATAATTGATTTATTTTTATTTATTTATGCAATGATTTTCTTCTCTGTTTTCGTTCTATTCTAGTCTCTACTATTTTTTGTCTATATTTTTAATATAGGTAAATATACTCTTTTGTAACTTTAAATATAATTTTACTCTTATTGATATTTCGTTGCATACCTATTTTTTTCTTAAAGAAAAATAAACAGATCAAATAACCTTACACGTCTAACAAATAATAAAATTCCAATCCCAATAAAGTGATATTCGATACTACTATATCTACTTTATCAAAACCGTTATATATGTAAATTGCGTTATTAAAGAATTTCGCTAATCTTCATTGTTTTTTTTTCGAAGAAAACAAGATACAAAAACTCGTCTGATGTGATCATTGATTATTATAAGTGCTCAAAATTGGACATAGTGCAAAATGCAAAGGCGATCTCTGTGCCATCTTTTGGATAGTTTAAAAATATAGTTTTGGCTTTAAATATATTGTAAAAGCGCTGTTAGATTACTAAAATATGAAAAAAAACATTATTAATAGAAAAATAAACTCGTCATTCGTCTAAATCTTTAATTTAAATATAATAAGTTTTAGCAGTTTATTAAGAAAAAAAAACAATTTTATTTTATAGTTCGAAAGCTATTTATTATTCTTGTTGGCGTTGTTATTTTACGATGAACCAAGTTATTACAATCATTAAATGAAAAATATAACGTATAGGTGATAAAACACTAAATTTCGCTTAAGTGCTCTGTGCAATTAAATCCCTGAACAATAATTATAAAAAATATATGTTCGTCTTAATTGCTTCGTGGTCCGTTACTTGTGAGCCACTTTACCGCTTTAGGCAACGAGATCGTTTTTTCAAAACAAACTCACACTATCAAAATCAAAACCGTTTTCACACTTATACCAGTAAATAGGTAATAAACTGTAGTACGCATTAGTACCTTTTTTTGGATATAATTAAGTTACATAAGCTCAAGTCAGTCACTTAGCGATAGCAACCTTATTTTTGTAAATTCGGTGCGCCGGAGGCACTTTAACTCTATAAATTATTTGAAGACAAATTGTGAATATTAATAAATCATAAAACATTTTATTGTGAAACTAAGGCTTTCTATTCATTTGAACATCACGCCTGTGCAATATCCAATCAAGCGCCAAATATAAGTAGCTCTCAAAGCTTCCTATATTGGCTATAGCAGTATTAGACTTTAATTTGAATAGGTTTTGTCAATCACATATACGTAACAAACTGTAAATCCATAGAGTTATTATACTAGAGTAGCAGAGCCTTAGGCTGGCCTGTGAGTGTCGTAACAAATAATAAGAGAAGGAAGATGAACTTACTTTTACTTACCTCTTTCTAACCACCTATAAAAAAGAGAGAGAAAGATAATAAGTCTTATTTGCTTTCTGTTTATCGTAACAGGGCTCCTCAACTCTATGGCTATAATAACTCTATGGATAAACCATTTAAAATGTTGACTTTATGTGTTCCTAAAGTAGCATACAAAGTTCATAATGAGAACTATTGGTAGCAACACAAATATATTTGCCGGAAGGCATTGAAAATAAGATTTTTTCCATTCTAAAATCAATTTGACATATTCAATGTCAAATTGATTATATATTCAATAAAATTTATTCTAAGATAACAATCCGAAGGTTGTTGTGCAACTGTCTTACAGTGTTTTATTTATATTCAAAACTCTACTAAACCGCCCCTTTGATTTGACTGCATTTTAAATCGACGAATCCTGACAATTTTAGAGCTTCCGATCTATACTATTTCGCACTTTTAGAGGCTCTTTTCTGTTAATGCTAAAAATGCCGTTAAGTCTACAATATAAAAAACCCCTAAAAATTGTCGATGATTTTATCACGTACAAACGAGGCGTTTGATGGCTCAATTTAAGTATCTCAAGGTCTGAAAGAAAGTTCGTTAGCGTATAACAAAGAGCCCCATAAAGCTTTATCACAGTTACAACAGTCGCGCCAGAATAATAAAATAAATGTGTATCTCTTCTACGAAGACTTTTATTTATTCTCGCCCAAACCTGAAGCGAGATAACAATGGTCGTACGTTCAACCTTCATCTAACTCAGGGTCGACTATCAGCATTATTAAACATAAGTGATCAACAACTCGAAATTCGAATCATTCCAAGTGGTTGATAATTAGAATCAAATTAAATTGTTAATGAATTAGTGATATAATTTAAATAATTTATAGAATTAGGGTCTACTTTGTGGAGTTCCATAATATAAAAGTAATAATAAAATTATTTTGCTATAATCCGCAATAAAGTAAACAGAAAATATATATAATGCTAAATGTATAGTGGACTATCCGTTTTTTCCTACCCGATACATGTAGGATTCGTAAACCCACATGCACAAACCTCCACCACCGCCACCACAATACACAAGTACTACACACGTTCACCATCACAAAATCAACAATCGTTTCGCCCCACAACCGAAGCATCATCAGGAGATAGACTCCACGACGAAATCGCAAATCGCAAAGGCTTTGCATTTATGCATGTCTTTTTACGAGTCACAACAAAAATAAAAATGTACTTGTAATAATAGTGTGTTTCAAATTTGTCGTAGATTTTAAGTAGGAGAATTTATATTGCAAAAACCGTACGAATAAATCATTATAATTAATCAGTATAATAGTATAATAAGTAATTTCGAAAAAAAGGATTTAATAGAAGATAATTTAAAAAACTTTAAAGTATTTTTTTCATTTTATGCAGCAACCCTAAATGAGCCACGCGATGCGCGCTAGATCAGCCCACGCGCCAAGCCGGTAGCGTATTACCATACTCGATATCATCATGCCATGCTATTGTGATATCTTTAATATGTCGTGTCATGTCGTTAACATTAAAGTCCATTCACATTGTTCATCTAAAACGATACGATTATTCGAAACAATATTAAAAAGCCATTATGCAACAATTATTTATAAAATTCGATCAGGTTTGGAAGATAGAGATGTATTCAAATACTAGCGATACTTGGGACGTTTGTGTTAAAATACCCTCTATGGATATTGTTTGAATTTGGACATTATATGTACAGAAATTCCGTTTTGACGTTCGAACACGATATAGCATATATATTTTTATAACACAAATCTAACACTGCTTTAGCACTAAGCTTTTTTTATTCAACCTTTTTAGAGGATTTGACTATGTCACTCCCGTATTTCCATTCATCAAGTCAATCAAATGTTAAACAATCCAAAGTTCTAGCTTCTTTTTATAATGGAACGGCCAGAATACTGAGAGTGTATTCGCACGTACAACTTGTAATTTAACATATTTATTTATATTCTACTGTCTTGTCTGTAATCTTAACTAACTTTCAATAGCGAATATTTACAAAACAAATATATACCTAAGCAAGACAAAGGTTTTGACTTTGTTCTCCAAGATTCGATGATTGAGGCATAATAAAACTAAAGTGGACATATTTTGCATATCACCTTATCTAAATTACATTTTAGTTTAGAAACGGTCTTGTAATAAATAGAGCTAATGATAATATCAATTCTGTTACGTGTACAGTATGACCAAGGGCGTGATAAAATCTAGTGCTCGGTAGAAGCGGATATAGTTATAATATACATTGTGGCTGATACAATTTCAAGTCTTGTCCCCGCCACGAGCCCGCAGCGGCGAGATTTATAGGCTTTCAAGCTCACCCACACTATAACAATAGCTTACTAACACAACGACCGTTTTTAGGTCAGCGTCAATGCTGAAAAGAACACGATTTTGTCTTTCTATATCTACAGTATAACTGTTCTAGATGATAAAAACGGTGCGATAACGACCAGTCTCATTTCAGCTGAGTAAAATTTATTTTAACAACATTGTTAAAGATTAACTTGAATAATTTTGTTTTTCTTTAGTATGCCAAAACAAATTGAACTTAAGGGCTAATCCTGAAACTCATGTTTATCCTAATGCGTTGAAGGGACACTAATAGCATTAAGCTGCGTTCATAATTTCTACCAGTGCTTATGTGTGCGTACAGCGTCAATAAACAGGGCGGACGGGTACAAAAACATCGCTGAGACTGTCATATACGAAAATAGAGCGTAGAAGCTCCATAGCTAAAAATTAATAGTCGTACATAAGTACTTACATACTTTTTAGTTTGTTTGAATTTTTATTACACAACGTACTTAAGTGCTATAATTTATCTCATTTCAAGGTTTCATTCTTTTGAGCAGTTAGCTTGACATCAAGTCTCGTTTAAATTTGTGCGTCACCTAACGGAACAAAAACTTAACAATTTATCTACAAAGTAAACTATTACATACTTCTACTACTTCATAAATACGTTTCTTAACACATATTTCACAAAAGCTTTAAGCTACGATGGAATTATACTAGGTTGTTGCACAATGAATCATAAATTACAATTTATAATGAACTGATCATTACAAAAGTTTGTAACGGACGTGTATTCGTAGTCACGTACATAAAAAGACCATCAAGCATCGACGCATTAAAGGGTTTACCATAAGAACAATATACATATGCCCAATTTATTGTAAGTGTCATAGTATGTACGGATTTCCGTGGAACAATGGGCGTTATGTAGTCTATATAATATACAATCTACAAGGCGTTCAGACAATGGTCGTTCTGAACCGCACGTGCGTCGGTGTATTCTATTCATACGCTGATATCAAACCGGCGACAATTCAACGTGGAACTGGTTTCGGATATATTCTCAAGCGAGATTTGATAAGAATTCCCATAAACATCTTGCTTAATACACATGGAATCTTTATAAAACATGGTAAGTTATAACATATTAGATAAAGTTTAGAATTTTCGAAGCTTGTTTGTTGAAAACACACATATCAACATTTATTCAGTTATTTATCAAATCTTTTGCATTTTTAAAACAATTATTATCATATGTTTTATTACTAATATTTTATAGACCCGGGTTTTTTATACTCTAACTGTATTTGGAATGTCTCATTTTAGCCGAAAGTTCCGATAAGATATTAAACAATCCTGTTTAGAAATGCTAAGTAGTGTATTTTTTTCTGGACAAGAAAACCTGGGAGGCGCCAAAAAAACGCCAATTAAGGGTTTGGTTCGATGGATAAAGAAACATATGGATTAATAAATTTTACATACGTTTTCACTCCTAATGTGGGTGGGTAACTGTCAATAATTATTTTACGATTTTCAAAAGTATTACAAGAAAATGTTGAAAACCATTTAGTTCCAGGAAATAACCTATAATACTGTCGTTTCAAAGTAGTGTAAATCTAACAATTTTCACGATTGAAAATCGTTGCAATCTAAAATGATCATCTTTTACCCGCAGATAACTCGTTTAGTTCAAATGCAGTTATTTTGCTGATTTAGATACTGTTGCACGATTATTGTAAAGCTCTAAACTTTAATATTATTCAATATTTGTTTTCATTATGTACATGGTTATTATAAAATTAATACGATAAATAAGTTGAAAAAATTGAATAATGTTCAATGTCATTGAAGAGTTTTATGATTCCACAAGCTTTTGCCCGCGGCTTTATGAATATCTCCAGAGAATTCTAAAGATATGTATAATCTACCTATCCGCATTTGAGCAGAGCGTAGTGAGCCTTAGCTTCAATCCTTCTCTCTAAGAACGGAGGAGGAGGCCTATGCCCAGCTGTGGGATAATAAGATTTTTTTTTTCGGAAAATGACAGTATGCTGTTAGCCGAAGTGGCTTTTACAACGAGGTCGTTACTTAATTTCCATTTCTTCCATTATCGGCTGATAGGGGATTTGATTAAGGTATTATCAGCGGAATCAGTTCTTCTCTCCCATCCCCTGTAAAGTCGTCTTACCGGCGTGTTTTGAATAGGAAACCTATTAACAAGATGCCGGCACGTGTCGCCTTGCTACGCGGTACAAAATTTAAAGTCACCTAGAACTTTGTTCGAATATTTAACATAATAAATTTAGTATCAACTAAAAGAGCCTATTAATAATAAACCCGATTGATATCCTGATTTATTGATTAGGCGTTATTTTGAAGAGTTCTATAAATAAATGTAATGACCATATTATTTTTATATAATCTACGATTAGAGTAAAAAAAAATAAGTAAAGTAACGGCCTGTTACTATGCCCACTGCTGAGCTAAAACCTCCTCTCACCGTTTTTGGAGAGAAGGATTGGAGCTAAGACCTACCACGCTGCTCCAATGCGGATTGGTAGGTTACACATATCCCTAGAATTCTCTAGAGATATGCAGGTTTCCTCAAGATGTTTTCCTTCACCGAAAAGCTTGTGATAAATTGCAATTATCAAATAGATATATAAAATTTAATTGAAAAACTCGTTGGTGCCTGCCCGGGGTTTGAACCCATGATCGTCTCTAGAGAGTCGCACGGTGTTACCGCTAGGCTATCACAGCTTTACGATTAAAGTAAACCTATATAATGCTAACTAACTAACTAAGTATAGAGCGTACTATCCGTAATACTGATGACCCCCAAAAGATGGTCGTAAGGAGCCGCTGGATTCAAGCGCACACAATCCTGTGTTGTGGAGATCCCATGAAGAGACTTATGTGTAGCAGTGGACTTCCATCGCTTGACAATGAAGAAGAAGAAGTTTTTAACAATTCAATTACAAATTTTTACAATAATAGTATTGGATTTGTGCTGAGGTACAACATATATCCCTACTATATTACATAATTACACATACGTATCGGTATATAGTGATATGCAATAAGACAGAATGGCAGTGATGATTGCCCTGATTGTATAATGGATTCAACTCGTGCGGTGCGGCGCGGGCGTGTGGGCGACCCTCCTAGCCGCTCAACAAGTACGTGATTACATTTCTGCACCTCACTAATGTTGAGGTCAATTTAAACCTGGACATTTGACAAACAATTGGCACTGTGCCAAAGTTTATTGAACAAATAAGATGCAAATTTCACTCTAACATCTCTTTATTGTAAAAATAATCTTAAGCTTAAAAGTGAGACTGTAATTGTTTTAGTCAAAATATTGCAATGTTATCGATTTTCGAAGTTTTTCAATTTTCAGACAAAACAACCTAAAACACTTGTGTATATTCTTGGGTTAATAACATTAAATAAATTTTTCTTATTATATAAATTATATGAGCTGTGATAGCCTAGCGGTGAGACCGTACGATTCTTTCGAGGGGAACACGAGTTCAAACCCGGGCAGGCACCAATGAGTTTTTCTATTAAAACTAAAAAAATGTGTCTAATTGGTAATTGCAATTTATCACACGCTTTTTGGTGAAGGAAAACATCGTGAGGAAACCTGCATATCTCTAGAGAATTCTGGAGATATGTGTAACCTACCAATCCGCATTGGATCAGCGTGGTAGGTCTTAGCTCCAACCCTTCTCTCCAGAAACGGAGAGAGGAGGCCTATTCCCAGCAGTGGGATTATAACAGGCCGCTACTTATATAAATTATATACATATACATTGTACAAAAGGCATACCATAAATATTTTTGATAATAAAGTTTGTAACAAAAAACAATATATATATATATATATATATATATATATATATATATATATATATATATATATATATATATATATATATATATATATATATATATATAATATACCTATTTGAATTGCTAATTACTTAATTGTAAATCGTTTCCAATTCTGTGATTTTTATAATTTCCAATAAATTCAGGCAAATCCTAGTGACTTGTGCAGAACGACAAATGTCAACTTTCTGGGATAATATATTATTCTCGTTAAAAAAAATCACCACCATATCTTAATACAGAAAAGCTCTTCTCAAGATCAGTGATAGAATTTTACGACGGTAAAACGATCGAACTACCGTAATTTTATTAATCTATAAGATAAAATTGTATCGTTAATAACTGGTCAGGCTCGAAATATGTTAACAATTTGTTTTTTTTGTACATTAGACAGTTTAATAACACGATCCACCTGTATAAACAAATAACGATGACTAGTCATAACACCGCACGTGACTGATTTGTTATAAATGCTTATAAAAACATAATTGAATTCCTGCGTATCCATTTCCATAACAAGATATATCATCAGACATAATCAACAGTGTATATCCAGTATCCACACTCCTATAATGAATACGAAAGTCTCTCTGTTACGATATTGATAAAATTTAATACAATAGTAAGTTTATATACCTGGCGAGCATATAAGAAAAATAATTCTATTCTGCTCTTCGAAACCAGCAAAAATACTCGAATTATAATTGTGGGTCTTTTAGCACTTAATTTGTCGCTTACGAAATCGCGGGCACAGTTTGTAACAATATATGATAGATACAGGGTAAAATAATTTTAATCCACGACAATAAGGACTTCGTCGTTTATGTAACCTTGATAAGTAGACGATCTAAAGAGAATTAGCTGAGACGCTACACTAAAGTCACATAAGACAACTTGATAAACTCTTAAGTAATCTACCTTCTACTAGTGTCTCATGATTGAAAAGATAAGCGTAAAAACAAAAACAAATCACCAGCTATCTCGCGAGTAACAGCATGTTTTACGCATAGCGTGTAAAGAAAGAAGGGCACATGGAATATAGTCCACGAGCTTTTTCGAAGAACGAAGTGAGGATTTCGCTGGATAGCGTATGTGGTATTTCCTCTATAGCCATTTCTCTACCTAAAGTATAGGTCTCTGAAAACTGCGCACTAAGACTAACTAAATTCCTGACAAAAATATAACTCAACTCAACAATCGTGTCGAGTATTATTATATCTTCAGATAAAATATATTTACCTAGTTTATGAACTATGACTTAATATATTTCAATTTATGTCATTTAATTTCACATTTCATTAGCCATAAATTGTGTTTTTGTACTGAGCAGTCGTAAAGTATTTTTTTATTATGGCGCATGAATTTTGAGTGCGCATATGCGACGACGTCATCGGCGCCGGCACATGTAGCGAGCAGTTGACAGACGCTGTAAATAATATCGTTTAAAACATGCCGAGGTACTTAAATGTTGATCTAGTACTAGACAAAAACAGTATGACTAAAGGATAACGAATGTTAATGTGAATAGTTTCATTCAGACTAATGTAGAGACAGCAAATGATTCCAACAAAGAGACCCAGTCAAAAATTTTAACAAAGAACACTATAAAACACAACAGCATCAGTTGGAAAAGTATCTAATAATTTAAATAAAATATGACAGATACGACAGGTGGTGTTCTAGTTACCGACTTGACGATTCTAGTATAAAAATTTGTAGAATTACAAACTTTGCACTCAATAAATGTAGAGAGATGCTGTTCAGTTTTAATCGATCTACTCACGGCTTTACGCCTTTAACATTTCGACCCTTAACCTGATATTATACTCTTGAGAGGAGTTATCAACAGCAGCAGTTTGTCTAGAGATTATGTGAAAGGTCTGGACACTATAAAACGCTAACTTACAGCGACCTATACGTACTTTCAATTAAGAAAACAAATTACATTTTTGGTACCATCAAAATGCAAATAGCACTACGAATTAAAAAATTAATTTTATACAAAATCGGTGTAATCTTCAATTAAGACATTTTGTCAACGAATGCAATAAATATCGAACTCGATTGCATGTTCATTTTTTTTAAATCTTTATCCTGGAAATTAATTACTCGTGACAACGAGACATACATATTGATCTATAGAATTTAAAAAATAATACTTAAATTAAGCCAAATAAGGTTGTTTTGGGTCTAGTTTTATTTATAAAACAAAAAATATTCTACCGTAAGGTAAACTGCCCCTAGCAGTAGAGTGGTCCCATTACACGTAATTTTAAAAATATGTAATTAGACAGTAACCGACGACATAGCACATACTTAGCTGATTGCTCTTGATCTCGAAAAAATAACAGAACATAAAAGGAAATTCTTTCAAACTCGGAATTTCAACAAAATTACACGCAACAATTTAAAATGATACAATTTTCATAAATGGCTAAATGGCGTATAATTATATCTAAAAAGCTTATGTTTAAAGTGTTTCATTAGTACATAAAATGTGCTTTGATATAATATCACAAAAATAAAACACCTCAGAAAACTTTAGTCATCAAAAAGTGTTAAAGAAACTTATGTAAATTTTTAACAAACGGAACCGACAAAAGTCGAGATTATTAAAAGCTCTCCCATAACTAGTAAGTTGGATAATTATAAATTATGTTTATTTCCTTAACTGCTAAGAAACTAACTGTTTAGAAAACACCAAATTGAGACCTTTTAAATAGGTCGCGTTATAGACTATTTGCTTGAAAATTGGTTAAATAATCGTAAAACTCTTGCTCTTGCTTGTAAAAAAACATTTTTCTTTTTGTTCATATGAGCACAAAGTAAAAAGATGCATGACATTTGAACGTAGTCTTTAAAAAAATAAAAATAAATATAAATATTATTTTTGACATAATGTAGAGTTCTATTAGGTCGTATCAAAAAACAGCGCATGGAATGTAAACAATATTTGTGAGATATACAAATAATTGAGACGAAAGGATCGCATGTAAGTATGTATCGATAAGGTGGTAAAATACAGGCGATCACATGCTTTCACGTGATCACGCCTATCGTGGGAATGATTACAAATGATGCACATAATTTTACGATCCTGTCATAAATATTTTGATAACAATTTTTCACACAGTCCCTAAAATAGGCATACGCACGGCAAAAGATTACGAATCTTATTTAACAGCGAAAAAGTTTGCCAATTGATTCTATGCAAATTATATGTTGAATTTGAATTGAAATTGATTTCAAATAGGTTTGTTGAATTCTAATTGTAATACTTAAAATATCGAAATGTTATATACCTAATTGCTACTTGAAAGAAAATGTAAAAATTTTGTCTTCGTTCCGTCGTTCGTTCTCCGTTTATCGGAGAGACCATATCGCAAGCTTAATATTAAATTGACCTATTTCAAAAAAGTTGTTTTGGCTACAGAGTGAGGAACCTCCTCACTATCCGTGCCGTCTCAAGCAACACTGCCTTCTGTATCCTTCGCTTGATACAGCAACTAAGCAAGAGTCTCTAGAGATGTTATGTTATTTTTATTATTATTAACATCTTTTGTTGTTGTTATAATACGTTCTTGGTATATTTTTAGACCTAATTTTGTTAAAGTAAATCCTACTACCTAATCCTATATCCTAATAACTGCGCACATTAAAAAAAAGAATTTTAACATTGCGCTAAGCTATCAGAGCTGTAATACAACAGAACTAACTACTTTGCTATAATCCGCACGGGTTAAACCCGTGCGGATTATAGCAAAGTAGTTAGTTCTGTTGTATTGCTTGTAATATGGAATTCCGCAAAGTAACGCTTGCTTCTATAAATCATTTATCAGAGCTGTGATAGCCCAGCGGCGAGACCGTGCGACTCTTTCGAGGGGAACACGTTTTCAAACCCGGACAGGCACCAATGAGTTTTTCTATTAAAACTCATGTGTCTAATTGATAATTGCAATTTATCACATGCTTTTCGGTGAAGAAAAACATCGTAAGGAAACCTGCATATCTCTAGAGAATTCTGGAGATATGTGTAACCTACCAATCCGCATTGGAGCAGCGTGGTAGGTCTTAGCTCCAACCCTTCTCTCCAGAAACGGAGAGAGGAGGCCTATTCCCAGTAGTGGGATTGTAACAGGTCGCTACTTTACTTTTTACTTTACTAAGCTATCAGCTATTAAGATCTCTTATCCATTTTAACCACCGTATCATACTGAAGTGCTAAATTTTTTGCGATAGTTATGTATTTATCACTACTAAAATGGCGTGGCCATTCAAATTCAAATTCAAATTCAAATTATATCAATCATTATATCAATGATGTTGTAAATGATTAATATTCAAGTAATGTTGAAAAAAAAGTGTTTTAGAACGTGGTCAGAACGCGTGATCTTTACAAAGGAAATTTGGGTCCACACTTCAAGCAAACACCACTGAATGTTCTAAAAAAAAGCAATTGATGCTCAACTCTATTGAAGATACATTACGTGCTCTACAGGCGTGCGGCGTAAGAAAACATCGTGACAAAACCTGTATAGATCTAGAGAATTTCTTTGCGGTTATATCGCACGCATAGTATTAAAGTGACCTAACTCAAAATTATTCTTAATTGTGTTAGATACATTGTAATCCTTATTTCAATGACAACACATTTCACATTACGAATTATTTTATTATTTTTATTGAATTGATTTATATTGAAATTTGCCACAAAACGACTTTTTGCATTAGGTCATTTTAATAATGTATATATGCAATATGTAATATGTAATGTATATATGTAAACTTTCCGTATTGAGAGTAGCGAGCCAGATTGTAATATACAGTAAAAAAAAATGGTTAGATTGTATACTAAGGTCTAACTGTATACGCTTTTTTAATAGCATTACTCAATGTCATAATATAATGCTACCACATAAATAAATAAATATAAATATATGGGACACTTATACACACGGTCGTCCATCCCCAAAGTAAGTAACTTAATACTTGTGTTATGGGTGACGGACGACTGGTAGATATACTACATATATAGTTCTAAATACATACTTAAATACAAATACACACCCAGGCTCGAAGAACCATCAAATTGTTTATAGAAAATGTTGGCCCTCGGCGGGAATTGAACCCGCGACCCGCGGAGCTGAAGGCAGGGTCACTACCAACTACGCCAACGGGCCAGTCAACGTAGAGACTAATAGACGAGAATACACGCATTTTACATTTCATAAGCATTTTCATACTTTACATACATACATTTTTTTTTTCATATATACATACATTTTAATTCACATTTCATACGCTACTTTTCTTAAGTACAAAAGTGATAAGTGATAAGGAATGGTCACACGGTACACATAGCAAGTGTCATACCTGTCATTCTGTTGATCAGTTCATCGTGTAAACATGTCGACTGTGTTGGAATGTACCAACATTGTCATGTGACACTTCGAATCATCTCCGATATAGAAGACAGTTTTGGAAATATTTGTATAACACGTATAGATTATATGATAATATATCATATCCATTCCCATCTTGATAAAACGTGGCAGATCCAAATGGTATGCAGGATACGGTAAATTTTGCCACTTATACATTTATAAATGCATATAATAAGAATATTAACCTTTGATTATTTTTAATTTTTCATATCATCATCCTCCTGCCCTTATCCCACTCGGGTGGGGTCGGCCCAATATGCTACAAACATGGTGTGAGATGATTTGGCTATCTATTTTACGACCGGTCGCCTGCCTGACGTCACCTTAATCGCCTTTTACGACACCTCGGTAAAAATTAGGGTGGTCTATTCTACTCTGCCGGATACCACACGGCATTATTTTTACTTTTTTATATATTAAACATTATCTACAGCATTGTTTTGAAATGAAAACGTTACAAATTATATTTAAATAATTTATAGAATAAGGCTTTATATTTGCAGACCAATAATACAAAAGTAATAATGGAATTATTTTGAAATTTCCAAACGACAAAATCGCAAAGCTATCTCCTGATAGTGTTTCAGTTACGGGGCGAAACGATTGTTGAGTTTGCGATAGTGAACGTGTGTAGTGCTTGTGTGGTGGCGGTGGCGGTGGTTTGTGCATGTGTTTTTACGAATCCTGAATGTATCGGGTATAATAAACGGATAGTCCACTATACATTTAGCATAAATATATAATATGCATATATATTTTCTATTTACTTTATCGCGGATTATAGCAAAATTATTTTATTACTTTTACATAAAATTAGCTAAGTGAACAACACCATAGATATAAGTGAAAACACGATAAATCTTAAAAGTACCATGGTTACACTTTCCGCTTAACAACAACGTGATATTACGTTATCATACAGTAGGAATGATAAAGCTGAGAAAGCGAAGATAGATTGTACAACGTTTGAAAGAGGAGATTAAAAATATAAATCGATATAAGTTGACATTGACAAGACAATATTGTTATAAGACAGATAAATATTGTAAAATTTAGCTGAGGTGATCTCGGAAGAAATTTTTATATATAATACTAGTTAGGATTTGCTGTGGCTCAGTCTGGTTTCGATATCCCCTCGAAGCAGAACTTAGAACAATGCTTAGATCGCCACTAGAATTTCGAGAATATCCGGGCTGGGACATTTTAAAAATTGTTTGAAAAATGGTCCAACGGTTAAGAATACATAAAGGATATAAATATAAATGAAACAAAAGTGGAATGAAATCAAGAAATATGTAGCTATTTTTAATAAAAGTAGTTATTGTGAGATACCGTAAGAGATCGAGACATGCTGTCCCAGACTTTTTTGTAGATCTTAAATTCTATATTACTTCAGTGTATCTTGGTTAGCTTATGCGCTGCAGGCGACCAAAGTTTTTTACAATTGCACGACCTCTTTAACACAATTTACATTAAACCGTACTGTTAACCTTCGTGTGGGGGTTAGTGCGTGAGTTTTTACAAATTTTGCATGTATCATGTATGAGAACGAGCTGTGATAGCCCAACGGTGAGACTGTGGGACTCTTTCGAGGGGAACACGAGTTCTAACCCGGGCAGGCACCAATGGGTTTTTCTATTAAAACTCATGTGTCTAATTGATAATTGTAATTTATCACACGCTTTTCGGTGAAGGAAAACATCGTGAGGAACCCTGCAAATCTCTAGAGAATTCTGGAGATATGTGTAACCTACCAATCCGCATTGGGGGTCGTCGCAGCGTGGTAGGTCTTAGCTCCAACCCTTCTCTCCAGAAACGGAGAGAGGAGGCCTATTTCTAGCAGTGGGATTGTAACGGGCCGCTACTTTATGTATGAGAACAGATGGTACACTCTACATTTAGCATTACATATATTATCTTTTATCGCGGGTTAACAATAATACTTTCATTACTTTTGTATAGATATGACTTGCAGAAAATGACTTACATTTTCGTTAGCGAGCTTAGTATTCAATTCGCAAACCGCACGGCTCTGTCTCACGACTCTTTGAGTATTCCGTGCATGTTGGTCCGTGTGAACTACATCGGTACACATGCGGGCTTCTACACTTTGATGTGTTATCTACTACGTTAAATTGTAAATATTATTGTTACCAAACTTTTTTATAAAACATGTCTAAAGCAAATAGTCGATATGAACATTTTGTTGATGGATAAAATTCTCTGTATGAGATTTAAAAGTAAAGTAAAGTGACGACCTGGTAATAGCCCAATGCTTTTCTTTTTGTTTTTGGAGAGAAGGATTGGAGCAAACACCTACCACGCTGCTCCAATGCGGATTGGTAGGTTGCACATATCTCCAGTATAATCTCCATATTTCTAGAGATCCGCAGGTTTTCTCATGATGTTTTCCTTCACAGAAAAGATAAATTGCAATTATCAATTAGACTCATTAGTTTTAACGGAAAAAATCATTGGCCTACGCAGGGTTGGCACCCCCTGACCACCTCGAAAGAGTCGCATGGTACTGACCGCTAGATTATTACAGCTTGAATAAAAATGTATCACAACAGCAATTATTTATCCATACTAATAATATTTTAAACGCGAAAGTCTGTCTCTCTTTCTGTGTCTATCTGTTACGGTCAATCCACTAGAACTTCCACTTCCACAAGAATCCACTTGCTTTTATTAATATTTTGAATTTTGAATTTCAAATTGATGAAATTTAAAAAAAATCTATAGTCGGCTTCCAAGTTCACAGAGGTGGTCAAAATTTCAACTTTTACAAACACAACTGATAATAAAATCCATTAAGTTATAATCTAAACAAACAATAATAATGAGCATCGTAAATCATACGTGTTGATGACAGTGGTCAAAGCACGCCGCGATAAATCTACCGAGGCGGTGAAAACGCGATCTTGTACTGAGATACGGCGCACGGGTTTTTGCTTCACTAAATTAATTTGTGTTAACTTGACTCTAGAGAAATCACACCGCCATTTGTATATTACGTAGTGATTTAAAAAACTATTTATTCGAATATAATTACAATTTTAATTGTTCCGTATATTTATTTATCTAATAAAGTTCCTGTGACTATTTACAAATTGCGTATATAAGTTATAAAATATTTGATATTTTCGTAGTAGTAGACTTATGTGAGAGAAAAAGTTTGTTAGTTTATTATATTATTAAATAATTAGGTAACAATACGTCAGAGCCACAAAAACGGCATAAATATTGACCATTTTAACGTTAAGCTAATACCGTTATATAGAAACTTCGATGAAATAAATATACCTAATGAATCAGTTCAATATATCACAATTTATCATACATAATTTAAATCATATAAAGATTTGAACGAGCATGTATACTTGTTAATAAGATGCGCAAAATTTTATTATATTTAATATTTAAAAGACTTAAAATTTGAAGTTCTTACTTGTTGATGTTTTCCTTATAATCTTGTTATAAGGAAAACGTCAACGCTGTTTTTATTAGGTGTAGACCGCGATACTCCTTTAATGACAGATCTAGAGATATTTTTTTCGGTAGTGAAGTGAAGTTGTAATATAAGAACACGCTTAAATATTTTTTGATTTATGTGTAAAGGAATTTCACAAGCATAACGTTCATAAATCGCCGAAATGTATTCCAAGAACAAGTCGTTTAATGATGTCATTTTAGGTGAAAAAAATAAACGATAAAAAAGTTTTTTCGAATTTCATACTATAAATTAATATCGGTTCACAAATTTTTAATACAATAATTTTTCAGGCACTATAACAGAATTACCTCGCTATAATCCGCACGGGTTAAGCGAATTATCGTGGAGCCTATCCTCCTGATGATGCTTCGGTTTCGGAGCGAAACGATCGTTGTGATTGTTGTGGTGGTGGGTGTGTGTGCTGCTTGTGTGCTTTGTTGCTGGTTGAAGAGCCTTGGGGTGCGTGTGGTGGCTTGTCCTGCATGTGTAAGGTTCGTAAATTTTGCCTGCTTCATACACATTAGCTTTGCTTGCATTCGCTTAACCCATGCGGATTATAGCGAAGTAGTTCTGTTATAGTGCCTGTAATATGGAATTCCGCAAAGTAACGCCTGCTTCTATAAATCATTTAAAACAATAATTTTTAATTATGTTTTTAAATAATAATTTTGATTCAAACGTAGTATAGTAACTATAAAGTATGGACGTATCAACTGTTCTAATTTTCCGTTAACAGAGCACGACCAAGATGTTGTTAAAGAATTCGGTTTGACTAAACTAGACCTCCGTCGACGACAGAAAATGCTAGTCACTGTGTTTCGGTATCTCTTTATCGAGCGGCAAACTCATAGCCCAAATGATCATTCTTTTTAGGAATGTAATGATTCAAGTATGTTAAAACTATAACTTTTATGAATCCTTATCAAAAAGTTTCCAGACGTTTTTGATTGGGCAGCATAGTTACAATACAACATCATTTGCCCAAATCCACGATCAGATATGGAATTCAGCAAAATAAAGCCTATTTCTATCAATTGGTTACATTCTTATTTCATATTTCGTCCAATTACATTATCAAAATAAATAAATTTTAAGATTACTTTTGTTAAACCAATATGACTAAATATATAATCGCGTTTTACGAACATACTTTCCATACATTTAATACCCATCGCATAATTAGGATTGTTTTTCAATGTCTCAGAATTATAAACATAATATCAAGCAGATATAACCTCTTCAATTTTAATCAAGAATAACAAAATAAAGTCTCCAATCCAAAGCTGCAATCCTAGTTTAACAAACTAAATTATTTCTGTAAGGCCATATCCAATATCTAGTACTAGTCGAAAGATATATTTAGGACTAGTTATTATTTTAAATATTACAGGTCGATGGCATATATGGTTCCATATTGCGTACAAGTCGAATACTAAAGTCTTTAAAGATATTATTATACATATATAAGTTGTATATATACTATTTATATAACGTAGCTCGAAAACTTGCTTAGCAACTAGGCTCATTAATTTAACTGATATCGGTCCGAAAGCGGTTCTAGATTGCAAGCGACTAGTGCAACAATGCCTGCTCCAATCGCCAGAGGTTGTAAATGTAGACTCTATATAGTTATATACGCTGGTCTCTATATTTTCCGCGTTCAGATTGCGCGCCGCGTGCCCGGCGGCTGCCGACAATTTATAGCTTGCTGGAACCGCGTGTACTTACTTCTTATTATTTAACGGACCCCTACGCCCTGGACTGACTTCGCCCCGGGCTATTGCCAATGCGGAATGCCAAACTTGTATAGCAGAATAACCAATATTTTAACAAATATTATAGGTTAACATAAAAACAGAGTTATTCTACTGAAGTAGAAAAGCCAGACTAAAATATGCCATAGTCCAACAACGAAAAATAAAAAGTAAGCAAATGAGACTATATATCTGTCTTTTTTTTTAATGAGTGATTAGACACCAGTTTTATCTTCCCTATAATGATCTATATGACACACTTACAGGCCTGTCTATGGCTACTCTAGGTAATAAGTTTATAAAAATTTATAAAAAATCATTAAACACATTAATTACTGATTAAATAACATAATTAGCTTATTCAAGTCGCTAAAAA
Source organism: Morpho deidamia (assembly GCA_947086505.1). Lineage (NCBI taxonomy): Eukaryota > Metazoa > Arthropoda > Insecta > Lepidoptera > Nymphalidae > Morpho > Morpho deidamia. The sequence goes on along the minus strand of CAMTZC010000007.1, from coordinate 5,675,444 downwards.
TATCGCCCTATCCGAAGAACAATGTCACATCTCCCATATATAAGCATAGGAAATGTGACTTTATTCTTCAGATAGGGCGATATTAAATCTTTGACATCTTTAGTTCAATTGAAAATACAAATAGAATACACAATTTTTCTTTATACATTAGACACTGATCGAAATTTAAATTCAAAAATATTGATAGATAAAGGGCTGGAATACTATTGTTGGCCCCTAATTCTTTTTTTAAATAATTGTTTTATAAAAGCAAATATAACATTATTAAGTAAAAATTATAATTACCCAGTAAAATATATTTAACAAAAAAAATAATTAAAAAGAACTTTTTTTTTTTTTTCGAATGTGTCTAATGCTGTTAGCCCTAATGGCTTTTACAGCGTCACCGGTGGGATGGGCGAGCGCAGAAGCTTCGCCGGGTAAAATTGATAAGAAGCGAGTGTTTTTAGGCACTCGTAACTTATTGGGAGCGTCGCCTTAAGGGTGTCTCCTGCGAGACCGAACCTCGGCTTAAAGCGGCGCGTTTTAGAGGACTGTATCTAGCACATTGACTTTGAAGAAGTCTGCATCACGGCGGCCGCGGCAGAGGGCTGCGGCCGCTTGACACAAGCAAGCGGGGACCTCGTCTTCGCCGGCGAAGACGCTGTTTGTGTGTGTATTGTGTGTATATCTTGTTGGATGCTGTAATAGCATCGTCGGGGTCGTTGAGGACGCTCTTAGGGCGCCTGTGAAATCGGCTGGGGAAGTTAAACACCTTATAGTTGGACGCGGCCGCTATAAGGGGGTTTGGATGTGTGGACGCTTTCTCGAAATAAGTCTTCGAGAATCGTTTAAAAAGATCGGCTATCGTGGGAAGAAATTAAAAAGAACTATTCAAACCAATCTGTAAGAAACTGCATATTTGGAACTCTTTCAAAAATGGAAGGCGCGTAATTATCTAGATAATTTACCTATAACAGCATGCTACAATCCATATTTACATAGCGTCATGGCTAAATAAGCACCAGATTTCATCGTAACCAAATTCATTTAAATGCTCGCTCCTCTATTTGGCGGCGCGCCGTTTTTGTCGCGTTCAATTTAAATACGATTATAGTCGTGTCCAGTTGTCGAAACGATTGCAATGCCTTACAGAGCACGTGCATATCGAATAACGATGCCGATGACGAATAAGCGCTCAGAGAACGGGTTGGTGCATTAGGGCATGACGAGGCTCTTTATAGAGCGGGTCTCGGGTGCGAGTGAGAAGTAGCAGCATTAGTATCGCCTTCAGTTGACCGACCTTGCGGCACGCGCCGACCGCACACTATACCATTTGATTTACCGGGCTTCATTAAATCTAATTCTACAGATCTACGGCTCTACGCCCACAACGATACAATTGCCATATTATGTCCAGTGTCATTCAAGCCCATATTAACGTGACTGTGTGCGAAGTGTCTGTACGCGGAAACATCGAAATCTGGCCCAAACCACCCAACGCTTTTCGAAATTTTCATTTTGGTATAATTTTATTCAGATTACAAATGCATCGATAATAATTTAAAGCAATTGACGTTCACTACGTCGATTATACATGAATGTTCTTATTCATAAGGCTAAAAAGTCAAGTATAACATTACACACACCTAGTACACAAATATGGTTCCAGAACAACATATGAAAAGAAGCCGAAGACATTTCATTTTATTTTAAAAAAAAGGTGGGGCTAAAGAGGTACGAGGTACGAGGACGAGCGTACTCGTTTCATCATCATTTATAAATCATCCCATTGATATGTATTTCAAATTGTAAACAAAAATGTAACTAGTTATAAGAATTTAATATTTTAAGAAGCAATTGCCGAGTTTCTTTCGGGCTCTTGTCAGTTTTCTGAACCAGCAGTACAGTTGACGATTTAAAGCACCTTTTAACGAGTTCACGTGAATAAAGGATATTTTAATTCGATCACGAAACTAGAAACCAAGGTAAACCAAGCAAGAATAACGTTAGAAATGGATTTTATAAATACCATTCCTATTTCTTTTAACTAAAATTAAAAATTTAAAAAACGTCATTAAGTACCTTATTGTTTATAGTAGTTACTGCTTCCTTTATATTTTTATAGGCTGCAATAGCTCTTATAATATAACGTAGTCAATTTTCATCTAAAAATAAATTACAGTGTACATAATTGCATGGAAATAATTTCACTTACGCCTTAACAATCCGTACAAAATTTTTGCGGTACATCTTTTAAGTTCGTGTTATCCATTTGAATTATATAAATATTTTAATGAGATAAGAATATCAGTTTCACCAGAATCCAATACCCAATTATACCGAATACCGAGGCTCTTAAATCAACCAAGATGACCATCAAACATTCGAATAAGGTATTCACAACTTCAACCGAAACATTCTTATGCCTTATATATTCGTAACAATATCTTATTAGAAAGTTATTTTTCCTAATAAAAAAATGATTGTAATGGATAATTGCAAATAATTAACGTAAGTTCGTCGTAAATTGCAACGCGTCCCGTCCACGCTATTACCAAATCTTAGTCCGGAGAAATAAACGATTCGTGTGGTCCTTTTAGCTAGGTATTTAAACGACAAGTTAATTAGTCGAATTCAAACTACACAAATGATATAATGATACGATACTTGTTTTTATTGTTTCTTCATTTAAAAATTAAGTTCAAATCAGTTTTATATATTGTACGCAAAAGAAATTACTAAATTTGCATGGATTACAACAAAATAACAAAAAAAAAAATAGGAACTTAGACTGTCAATAATTGAGGCATTTTATTAGTATACTATCTTTCAATAAAAACCTTACAAAATCGGTTCAGTAGATTTCGAGAAAATCGATCACTTATAGGCAGACAGCGTTAGGGGATTATGTTTTATAATATGCATAGATTATATGAATTTTTATTAACCTGCTACCTGCGACTTCGTTAGCATTTTATCAGGAGTCAGTATTATTAGGTCCTTACATATGAAATTGGCGTTTTCTATGGGAGGAACATAAAGTCGTTTTTTTTTAAATGAAATATATTTAATTAATCAAAGTATGTACCATTGCTATGTATGCACTTTTGCCATCTCATAGGTAGTTCATTGATCCCCTTACTAAAAAAACCATTCGGGCGGGAATCAATAAAATCTTTGAAGGCGGTTTGGACTGCCCCATCGGAGTTGAATTTTTTTCCTTGCAAGTAGTTATCCAAATTGCGAAAAAAATGGTAATCTGTTGGAGCAAGGTCCGGAGAGTACGGTGGACGTCTAAGACATTCTAATTAAAGCTCCTCTGATTTGGTAGCCGTCTGTTGTGCAGTGTGTGGTCTAGCGTTGTCCTGAAGCAGCAGTGGCCTAGAGCGATTGACCAGCCTCGGTTGTTTAGCAGCTAGCTTTTCCAGCATGGTTTGCAGTTGCTGACAGTAGATATCTGCCGTAATAGTCTGGCCAGATTTAAAAAAGCTGTTGTGAACGACACCGGCACTAGTCCACCAAACACTTACAAGCAACTTTTTTTAGTCAATTTTCGCTTAGGGCAGGATTTGGCTAGTTCGCCAGGGTTCAGCCATTACGATGAGCGCTTCCGATTATCGTAGAGGATCCACTTTTCATCACAGGTAATGATTCGATTTAAAATTCCTTCATTATTGTGCCGGTTGAGTAACGTAACGCAGCAGTCGACGCGCGTTTGTCGGTTTGCTTCACTCAATTCATGAGGTACCCACCTTTCAAGCTTTTTCACCTTCCCTATTTGCTTCAAGTGGATTAGAATAGTTTTATCACTAACACCGGAGCCTGCAGCTAACTCGGACGTGGTTTGCGATGGATCCGCTTCCACAATAGCCTTCAATTCTTCATTATCAACTTTGGTCTCCGGCCGTCCACGAGGCTTGTTCTGCAGGTCGAAATTTCCAGAACGAAAACGTAGGAACCAAAAACGCACTGTGTTTTCTTTTGCGACACCGTCACCATACACATCATTAATCCTTCGAGCCGTTTCTGCAGCACTGGTGCCACGGTGGAACTCATACTCGTAAATAACGCGATATTTCATGTTTTCCATTTTGTAAACAGAGTGACACAAAGAAAAAAACAAAAGAAGAAAAAACAAATGAATTAGGGGGTTTGAAACACAAATGCATGAGTAAATAGCTGTATGAATTTGAATTTGGAATTCCTAACCATAAAGGTAATATTTGAGATCAAAGTGGCCAGTAAGACAAAACGCCAATTTCATATGTAAGGACCTAATATATTACCCCTAACCACATACTATATTGCCTTTTTTGTATTCCCCTAGGAAAAACCTGAATTTTTAACCCCATAACATGTGGGATAAATATATATATAAGTTTCAATCGTACCAATTTCATTCGTTTCAATCGTGCGAACGAGGGGTAAAACCTATCCGTCTGTATGCCTGTATGTCTGACTTTCAATAATTTGGACGGTTTTTTAACAATAACAATAATGCAAATCTTGAGAAAGGTTAATGCTTTATGGCGTTATGTAAATTGAAATAGGAAAACTTTGTGACACACAGATTTCATGCGAACGAAGCGGCATGATCAGCTAGTATTAATAATTTTTTATTGCAATATTACTATGAGGTATTACTATCAAAATGCATTTCAAATTTAAAACATCGAATAAATATATTACGAATGTTAATCTGTTCTTTGTACAACAATCCCTTAGGCGTTTTCGTTATAAATTTACATACAAATAGCATTATTGCTGTCTATTATTACAGTATGATTTATGTTAAACGTTACATTCTCCGAGAACACAATTTTATTGATAGAATAAAACGTGTTTTGTAGGATCAACGTCACTAGTCGCCATTATACCAACCGGTGCAATTGAATATCGAAATTTCAGAACGAAACGTAGTGTATTGACAAAATTTAAATGCATGCTTAAATATACAATAAATAAATATATGGGACACTTACACGCACGGTCGTCGGCCCCAAAGTAACTAACTTAATAGTTGTTTTATGGGTGACGGACAACTGTAAAACTTTTAAATACATACTTAAATACGAATATACACCCAGGCTCGAAAAACCATCAAATTGTTTATATTTTGAATCGAACCCGCGACTCACGGAGCTGAAGGCATGGTCACTACCCACTGCGCCAACGGGCCAGTGAATACTTGTGCAGTTTGCAGTTGAGAACTTAGGGCCATTGAGTCAAAATGGGCAAACATTATTTTTATTATTTATTATTGCCTCTTCAGGTGATAAGAGGGCTCCTCTATTGCACAAGGAATAAGCTTAGCGTTTTTACTTTTAATTTTATTGACTTCTAGTGATATTTGTTTTTGTTTTCTTTGATATTTATAATTTACGATAAAAGCTCATGGCAAGTAAAACTCGCTCTAGTCAACTGCGGTTATTTTATATGGACTCGCATTTATGTTTCTAATCAATATATAAACCCATCGTTTCGTGTAATTAAATGTATTTTTACGAAGCGGATAAACGTTCGACATTTGGATATTTTAATTATTCTTATTGCCATAATTGATGCCATAAATCATGGTTTTTATTGTAAATAATAATGGCAGAAAAGATCAAACTAATCTTTAAAGTGTACTGCCCGATGATCGCGGTCGACATTTACTTTCAAACAGGATCCTATTTCAGACATCGGCTGAGGCCATATTTATGATCCATACTTCTGGATCGGTCGAATTTTAAATAAACCATATTCATATCATTAATGCGAAAATCTGTTTACTTGTCTGTCTTTCTGTCAATTACGCTTTCAAGGCTCCACCGGACCAATATTGATGAAATTTGGCAGAATTAAAGCTTTTACACTGAGGTAACAAACATAGGTATTTGGAACAAAAATAACGTCTTTCTTTCAGGAACAGGGAAAAAATATTGCATTACTGAGGTACCTAAAGGAAAAAGTTACGAGAAAAAATTAACTAGTTTTTGATATGTTATCATTTGCATAAGAACCCAGCTTTTACATTTTTTTTACTTTAATAATAATAAATGCCGTGATAATTTTCTTATTTGCTATTTTTAATTTTAAATATTATTATAATTTCCAGACAAATCTGCAATCAATACACATTCGGCGATAAGCCGAATCAATGTTTCCACGTGTTGTTATGTGGGCTTGTTTTGAGACCACTGAGCTCAACAATGGCGACCACAAACAACCTTTTGTGCCGGAGTCAAAATAAAAATATTCAGAACTCGCGCCCACGTAGATCCTATTCAAACAGTTTTGTTTATTTTACATATGATCAACGATACCTTTTCATTTTATCTTTAAAAGTAAAAATTATCAATTACACCCCGGTTGATATATTCAATAACTCAAAGGAATGTTTTAAGAACAATTCTGGATACAATTCAGAATATGTAGAGCATTAATAAAATATATATGCACAAATTGAAGCATTTCCACGCATTTTATAAAAATGCACTCAACCATACACACACACTTCTTCACACATGCAACACATCTACATACACACATACACACACTTCTCTGGCGTCCTTACTATTATAAGGATATTGTTAACAAATTTAGAATCCGTAATTGCCTGTAAGTTAAAATTAAGTAATATTTAGTAAATTCATATATTAAGAGCTGTGGATTAAATAAAAGTAAATAAATATTAAAATATTCTTTATTCAAATAAACTTGTAAACGAGTGCTTTTAAATGTCAACTCTACTGCTGGTTTTCTTTTCCTACCTACATGACCCAGCAAAAAACTCGACAATTACTCTTTTCAAAATATAATTCTTATAACTAGTTACAGTTAGTCATTATAATCTTGTACAGGGTCGAACAATAGCTACGAATATAGTCACGCATTCACGCCTTTGAACAGTGTTTTAAACTGCTTTATTGTCAATGCTAAAATTGATTGCGGAATTTTAATATAGAATCTTATACCCAAACCCACGGACGATTTATAGTACCCAGTAATAAATAATGCACATCGAGGCTTAGAGGGAGAAAATCAGCTAGTTCTGTTTCATAGAGCATTGTCTCTGTCCTACAGACTGACGAAGTGACAGTCACAGCGCTCTACGAAACCGAACTGGCCGGCTGTTTCGTTCTAAACATCGATGTGCATTATTTAATGCCGGGTACTATACGTACTTTTGCATGGCGCAAAACAAGAGCCGCAAGCATATGTCTTTCCCTACTTTGTATATTTTTATCCACAAAAATTAAATTGCTACAAATATAATGTGAAGCAAATGTAAGAATACCAATTTGCTTAAATTTCTCTCGCAGGGCCAGTATTCCGTATGAGTTGTAAAATCAGTATGAATGAATCATAAAAAACAATTTATGTTCACCTATATTTTCGTCTGAACTTATACGTTTACGTATGAAAATTCTATTAACAACTTAAGATTAATTAATATTTACGATTTACGTTACTTAAAACAGTGCATTGTTTTAACCTCCAAGAATAGTATAATGAAGTAAATGATGATATCTAATTTGACTGAACGATAACGATTGCACAAGTATGTGATGTGTGACACTCAACAAAGTCTAAAATCAGTAAATTTGATCGAATACTAAACTATTTTAATAAAACAAAAGAAAACATTGCATTTTTTACATGTAGATTTATTAAATTCATTAATTTCTAATAGATTTTTATCTTTAATTACATTTAACAATTAGGGTAGGTGCTGATAAAATCTTAGATGAATACACCTTCAACTATAAAAAATATTACTAAAAATATTAGTCGTAAGAGTCCCTAAGCTACCTGATACACTTCGTAAATATTGTATTACTTGCTTCGTGCTATATTAAGACCTCCATAAAGTTACAATACATAATGCGTCTCCCTTTAATGGTGATTTTATCGATACGTTTATCACTTTCTAATCCGTTTTTATAGCCGTGTCTGAGTAATAAAAGTCACTGGATATTAACTCTGGCAGCCATTGACTTTACATAAAAGATATGTAAAAACATGTGTTTACCAAATATTGTGCACATAACACCTGGGTTAAAGTGGACTTTTCTTAGCTACTAGGAATGTGTATTGTGTATTTAAGGCCGGCTGCGTGTCAGGCATATACTGTCCGAAGTGGCAAATGTTTACAGAATGGTTAGACGTTGCGCGCCGTATGAACCCGCCTACATACACTTGGCCATTGGACGAGTCATCCTAAGTATCAACAATAAACTCTCGATGCATTTCAAAACTGACACGGGTATATTGCATACGATAATATTGATTTATAAATCCGGCTCGATCAAAACTAATTTTCATCTGGCGGGTTCATATATAATTCATTCTGTTCCTCAAGTATAAAGGAGCGTAAGTATGACGGGTGATTGCGGTTTTTTATCTCGCATCGCTCAGCCTCAATCCGTGACCAAATGGACGGACGAGTAATGCAGTTTTGATTAACTCCGCAAACAGCAACAAATCAGTATGCTGATAATGAAGACATTATATTATGACGTGATGTGTTTCAATGTCACATTTTACACCGTCCTTTAAAGGCAAAGTTTTATCTGTTGTATTTTATAAATCAAATCAAAATGATCTTTATTCAAATAAGCCTTTTCAAGTACTTTTGAATCGTCATGGATCAATATGATTAATGATGCTACCACTGGCTCGGAATGTTGCTCTCACCGAGAAGAACCAGCAAGTTTAAACATTTTTAATTTACATAATTCTTCTTCAGGCTGCAGTCTTGTACGAAGCATTGAATAATATGCTTTGCGTATAAACATTACACTAACTTTAAATCTCTCTGTAGGCAAGTCTAGTATATTTTGACAAATTTTATTATAGCAAAACCGAATACTCTGGCCCATGAATGATTTCCTAATTCTAGTGAGTCGCGACACAGGAATCACATATTTTGGCCTCTGGTACGTCTGTGATGTGTGATGTGATCAATTCTTTTTAGGTAAATATGAATGTTTTTTCATACTAAAAGAAAAAATACCATATAATTGAGAAAATATTTCTCATTGAAGTTCCAAGACTTGTTTTTTCAAATATTGAGATTAAATTAAATCAAAATAATCTTTTTAAAATAAGCTCTTACAAGCACTTTTGAATCGTCAAGTATCAATATGAATATACAACTTGTCCGGAATGTTACTCTTACAGAGAAGAACCAACAAGAAACTAGGCGGTCAATCTTTTAAACATTTTCAATTTTACGTTACTGAACCACAGTCTTGTATGAAGCTGAAATTTGAAAAATCCAAGGATTTTTATCATATAAATAATTTTCAATTTTGTAATATGGTCTACGTCTAAGCATATCTCTTACAGTTAATTTAAACCTTTCTGTAGACTGGTTTAGTATGAATAGTGGAATTTTATTGTAGAAGCGAATTCCGAGACCAACGAATGAGTCCCTTACTCTGCTGAGTCGCGACACAGGACTTTTTGTTACTGCTCGTATGTTTATGATATACGTGTTACTTGTGGATAAGGCAATTAATAATCGGTGCTCACAAACAGCTGTATTTCTTGAATTATTCAGAAAATTCACTAACTTAATAGTATTTCCCATGAATCTAAGAAACAAAAACATTGTCCCCGATATATAATAGGGTTTTCGTAACACGCAAAAGACTCGTAAGTCGTAACGTCTACTTTCACTTGAACAATCGTACTGAGCTGACGAGACGGCCACGATCAAGTCACGAAGGACAAGAATAATAGATCGCTGGCCTTTAACTGATTATTGTTCGATGTATCACGCCTTACATAACCAGCCTATCAATCAAGTAACGACCGGTAAATACTCAGAATTTCAATTGGAAATATATTAAATGTTTTCTTCTAACAGTTCATCATATTATATTATACAAGGTGAACCGGCCAACGTTGTTTACCATATAAATTATTTGTAGAGAATTTCTTTGTCTAAAAAATATAAAAAAATGTTAGGGGTTGACAACCCTTATCACTTAGGGGTACGAAATATAGATAGCAGCCGATTCTCCGACCTACTAAATATCGATAAAATTTTATCCAAATCGGTCAAGTCGTTACGGCGGAGTATGTTGACAACATTGTGACACGAGATTTTTATATATAAAAGAAGTAAGTATACAGGTATGTTCCTTATAAACTCTGAAACGCCGGACCAATTTTATTGAAACTTTCAGACAATCTTAATTGACCCAGCGGATAAACCTGCAAAATGTGGTGGTCTTCGAGCCATTTTAAACTGTCAATGACAACGTTTAGGGGAAGTAGAAATCAGACTGAGGAACAGCAATGCGTACTCTAGAAATATTATAAATGCGAAAGTCTGTCTATAAGGCTTTCACGGCTAATCAGCTTGACCAATATTTATGAAATATAACACTACAAAAACTTATACACCTATATGACATACGGAATAAAAAATATCTTACTATTTTACAAACAGAAAAAAACACATTGCATTATTGAGATACTTAAACGCTTAAGGTGGCACGAATAAAGTCGCGGGTACAACTAGAATGCTATAAGTATGTTTATATCTTGTCTATGGTTTTTTAAATACTATGTCTATAGATTTTTTTTTAGGTATTAAAGATTGGTAAAAAAAATTGTTGTATAGCACATATGGTTATAATATTATAGTGGAAATAGCACTCGTGGAATTTAACATTTACTAATGAGTAAGTAAATTATTTGAGTGAAATATTTAAGAAACGCATCTGCACACCTTGACAAATATACACAAGAAATACCATTACATAGTGGATTTTCGATATGTGCTTAGGTGCGAACTTTAGGGGTAGGCACACACGAGGCGTGAACGCTAAATCGCCGCTCAAATACGGAGGTGTGAAAAGCCTGAACGTGGCTTTCTTATAGTGGACTAAGCCGACCGGTCCAATAAATATAAAGACCGCTACCCGTTCGCGGCGTGATCTTTGTATATTACTTGAGGCTTAACTCTCAAGCATTTTGATCTGTAGTATATTATGGTTAGTCGTTGATGATGTGGGAATTGTTTATTAATTTAAATTTTATCTTATACAAGATGTAGCAACGACTTCGTTCGATAGAGTTATTAGACCTTTTTAAGGTGTTAGAATGGCTTTCTACAAGGTGGACTGACGACCTCGAAATGGCACGATGTCGTGTAGTGTGGAGATCTATATCCAACAGTGGTCGTCCATTGGTTGAAGAAGGAAGATTATACCAGAATAGGCAAGCCAGCCTAAAATGTGTCCAGCGAAAAAAATGAAGCTATCTATCTGTCTCTCTTTTTATGTGTTATTAGACAAAGACAAGTACGGGTAGAGTCTTCACTCTCTTATTATTTGTTGGACCCTCGCACTTACAGGCCTGCCTATAACTACACAAGTCTGTTTATAACAACTACTAGCTATGCCCGCGGCTTCGCCAGCTCGGCTTCGGCTTCGCTCGAAAATAACGTTATATTTTTAATTAAAATTTTTAACAAAAAAATAGTGGTCGTAAGAGACAGAAACATGCTATCGCCGACTTTTGTGTAGTATTTTTATTGATGAACAATTCTTTAGTACATTACTTTAGCGTAACTCTGCTGGTTTACGCAGCGCACGCAACTAAAGCTCCCAGCAAACAAGTTTTATGACAACTGCTCGATCTCTTCAACACAATTTACATAAAACCGATATGTACTATTTACCTAAACCATTCGGAAGTATTTCACTATCTTTTGGTGAAAACCGTACAAAAATATAGTAGATTTTGATAAAATAGATTACATACAGATAGACAGAGAGCTTTATGGGACTTTCTTTTATAATAAGAATTGATAGATAAGTTTCGTTCGCGTCAATTTTTATGCTAAAATACTCTCAATTATGAACTGTTTATGTGTGCTCAGGTATTACAAAACTATTCAGTGGTACCAAATTTTACGAACAGTCTTCCAGCGGTTTAAGCGTGAGAGTACATATATCGTATGGATATCAAAACTCTCGTTTTTATTCATCTTTGATCTTTATTTTACAGCATTGACTACTGGAATAATATACATAATTTTAAAAATCCGACTGTATTTGACCGTTATAATAAAATTAAATATCGTTGATTATAAAAATACAAAATGCATATCTGGATCGCGTTTAGGAGACCTAGATTCTAAAGTCAACTAGAATTCTTAGTCAATAGCAAAATTTACATATGTAACCGACTTACTTAGTTAATTCCTTCTTCGGAATACTTGTGCAACAAGTTGCGAATGTAATCGGCATCGATCTAATTTGTTACATTTAGATTTCTTATCTAAATTAGGATATTGGTTATTCATTAGTAAGATTCAAGGTTTTTAATATTGACATTTATGTTCTTTACTTTGACTGATTTGTTTAGAGATTATTTTTAAGACACCGAAGACCGACAGTTAAATAGTCAAATTATTAAAAAAAATACAGCAACATAATTATATTTGTTCAAAATATAAAAGAAAAAATTATATGTTCATAATACTTGATACTTCTATTCTATATCTTCTATATATTCTATTCTATATCTTCTATAGAATTAGAAATTTCACCTGTAATAAAAAGAAAGCTCGCAAGAACCATCGATTATCTGTTTTCATGCTTAAAACAAATTAATTAAAAATTGTGAAATATTTTTTGAGCTTTACATCATTCGTGATTTGAACCACTTATGAAAATGTATTTCATTTCTTTTACATTATTAAATAATACCAGCACATCTCAGAGACGGAATACTTGTAAAAATCTTAAAATCTTATGACGAATAGTCTTTTAACGTTTTTTTTTTATATTTAATGAGAAAACGATAAGAATATTATACTAATTATTGTATGTAACTAAATAGCAGGCTTACAAAACATCTCAATGGTTTATAATACACTAGCTATGCATACGGCTTCGCCTGCGTGTAAATCAATGTATTTAACTGAAACTTTAAGAGTTAACCAACAGAGATAGAGACATGCTGTCACGGACCTTTTGTAGTTTAAGTCCGCTGGTTTACGCAACGTATGCGGCTAAAGCAGGAGAGTTTTTTAAAAACTGCAACTGACCTCTTCAACACAATGTTATCCACAATCATATAATTGGTGGTTCCCGGAGTCTTTCGGCAGACAGAATGATCGGTAAGTTAAAACTTTTTTGTAATCTTTCATAGATAATAAAAAAATATTTTTTAAAAAATTTCAGGACTGTAAATTTATTTAGTTCTAATGTCTGACCATTCTTACTAGCATTATTAAAGTTACATTAATTTTAAGTACTTATGTGAATAAGAGATTAAAGCAAACCAAAACGTATGTACGGTTTTATGTACACATAAAACACATAAAACCATTTTGTACACATAAAACGGATAGTCCACTATATGTACACAATAATTATTATGTACACATAAAACCGTAAAGTACATTTAACCTAAACCTTCTGGAAGACGTGCACTGCCTTTTAGTAAAAACCATACAATAATACATTCGGCAGATTTTGAGAAAATGTATTACATACAGACAGACTGCCTTTGCCTTTGTTTTATAATAAGTATAGGCTTATTACATAAAAAACGTTTATCATAACCAAATGGTAATATCACAAGTACCGCAACACAAATGGAGAGTAGAAACTTTAAATAATCACGCACCAAAGATTGTAAATCACTCAAATACAAAAGAATCACTTTTTTAAGTAAACCTAATTCAAATACCAACCAAGCACTTGTGTTGGAAAAATATGAATAGCGTCATCAAAAATTATTGCTCCCTACATATATCGGATGTCACATGCGTGTCATATTGGGTTTCGTCTGAAGAGGCGTAGTGGACTGGAATTAAGCAATTTAATACGAGCAATCGTTTATTTCGACAAAAGGAAGCAAAATTATTGTATTGGAAGGACGAATATAGATTCATAATATAAAAAAACATAAGTTACCGCTCTTACAAAGTTGTTAAAATATATCGTATGATTAAGTATTACATGCTTTATAATCGAACTTACTACACGTTATGTTTCAGTGAGATTTTGAACTCAAAAACAATTGAAACATACATACACAACATATACATACACAATTGAAACGAATAGATAATTTATAGAATTAGGCGTTACTTTGCGGAGATCCATAATACAAAAGTAATAATAAAATTATTTTGCTATAATCCGCGATACAGTAAATAGAAAATTGTGGTAAATGTATAGTGGACCATCCGTTTACTCCACGACAAAATCGCAGTAGGCTTTGCGATTTTGAATCTATCTCCTCATGATGCTTCGGTTGCGGGGCGAAACGATTGTTGAGTTTGTGATAGTGAACGTGTGTAGTGCTTGTGTATTGAAAAAACGGATAGTCCACTATACATTTAGCACTATATATATTTTCTATTTACTGTATCGCGGATTATACCAAAATAATTTTATTATTACTTTTGAAACGAATAGGTTGTACTAAAATAAGATAATCTAAGAAATTAAGGCAATTGCTCTGTTAATTTTTTTTTAAATGTTAACTTAATATTATAATATTTAACCACCAACACTACTAACTACTAAAATCGATCGATATTGTAATAAATCGGCGGTAATCTTAAAAGTGACAAAGTCGCCCGACCGGATGGACATCGCTCGACAAAATAATTGATAAAGTGAAATAGATGTTTACCAGCAGGCCTACCATGAACTCTTATTGCGACTCAATTGAAGACGTACACGAAATTGTTTTGCTTTTTCATAATTCATACTATGACATCTTAAAAACGCACACTTTAAGTTCCTGCTGAATAAGCGTTCGGAATTCGTCGAAAGAGACAGAGTTATCTATAGTTCATATAACGTTATCCTTTTTCAAACATTACGACCCTGGATGCAATTCACACTTCATGGTACGAAAAGAAAGCGGTTCGCGGTCATCGTTTACGTCTTCAATTGAGTCGCAATAGGAATTCATGGTTGGCCTGCTGATGAGGCAATAATGTGATCTACTTGGTGTCAACAACATCAAAAGAAGGTCCATTTATTTTGCATTATATGGATTGATATGATTCATAAATATATGATACAGATCTTATAAAACAATAAAGAGCAAAAAATAGTACACTATAACTGACAGGTACGCTGAAAATCCAATTTCCGTCTTCATAAAAAATAAGATACGAATTCTCACGTTCAGAAAATTAGTCAATAGGCACTAGCTATTGACTGTTTTTTAACAGGAAGAAATGCGACCGTTTGGAATTTATATGCTAAAATTTAGAAGACTAAAACCTGTTTTAATTAAGCAAAAGCTCCAAGGTCCCGGATAACATATACTTATTATATATGCATCGTAATAGCTAAAAATTCTTGATTAAGTCAAAACAAGTTCCAATAATTACCTTATTGGGTTATGACGTGTTAATTACATTTTCTTATCTAGCATGCGTCAAATTAAATATATCGTAACCTTTAAAAAGATTGGCGATGTATATAATAGACAAAGTAGGAACCGACATAAGCTTGCGGCTCCTGCTTTGCGCCTTGTAAGAGTACGTAAGTCGTTTGTGGGTTTGGGTATAAGATTCTATAATAAAATTCCACAATCAATTTTAACTTTGCCATTACAGCAATTTAAAAATACTGTTAAAAAGAGGCTGATACAGAAAGCCTATTATACCGTGGAGGCTTACATTGATGATAAGAATGCGTGGATATAGCTGCTCTTTGACCTTGTGCAGGATAGCTATGACAAAATGTAATTAGTATTAAGAATCTTCTTTTTTAAAAGAGCTCCACCGAGTTTCTTGCTGGCTCTTCTCGGTAGGACAGCTTTCCGAACCAGCAGTAAAGTTGACGATTCAAATGCACTTGTTTACAAGTTTACTTGAATAAAGAATATTTTGAATTTGAATTTGAATTTACAAATTGCTTTATTAATAATTGTCTCTACCAAATATATTGAGATTTTTTTGCCTTTTTTGGTATGCACGTTCGATCGTGAAAGTCTTTAAGGCTCACAATCGATGGCCATTTGAAAAGTGATATATAAACTAACTTAAACAATCCTGCTCTACGTGTTGGCATTTCAAAGGATAGCCGCTACGAGATATCATTTTTTGTCATACTAATTTTAGTATCCCTAACAGTTCCATCTCCTTAGCCAACCCCATCATCGCTAAGGATAGCTAGAGACCAATTCGCTAAAGAAATCATTGCTTGCTTATTTTTTATCGGTCAAGATTGCGACGGACTATAAATGGCGGAGTCAAGCCCGAGGCGGGTGCCATTTGCAATCGGTTATGGAACGACCGCGAACCTCTTTTTACATTATAATCGGTCGCCCCAGCTCACTTTTCTTTTTGTTATACAGATAAGCGATGCCCTTAAATGCCAATGGATGCAAAGAGGTAGGGAAATAATATATTCTTTTCACAGCATGTACATTTATATGCCAACCGAAATTCGGTAGAAATAGTTTAACAGTTTTGCGAATAGTAAAAACTTAAGATGTTTTATAAATTATTATTGGAAACAAGACAAGTTCGCTGTATTAACTTACATGGAGATAATTTATGATGGATGGACACAAAGCGCTTGATAAGTCTTGCGTCGGTAAAACAACAGAGATTCCATCAAGAAGTCAAATTACAAGCTAACTCGTGCCGCCTCATTAGCAACGCATCACATAATCACATTAATAATAACTTGATGCTTGAATAATAATAATATACATAATAATTTCCAACAATGGATATTCTTTTGGTAAAATATTAGTAAGTCTTTACTTGATTTTAGATACCACCGTGACTGGAAGAAATAACAATAGCATGAAACAAGAATGTGAGGCGCCATTATCGTTTATTCACAGCGTGGTTCCGGATGGGCGACGTTAAGGAAGAACACACAAGTATAATATCTATCTAAATTATTATAAGCCAAGCTATTATGATTGACGCGGTATAAAAGATTGTGGGACATTAAAATGCAGCGCGTGCGACGCCGGCCCGCGCCCGCACATCCTATATAATAACCGCTCTAGACGTATCTTATGCATTATTCAACGAATTCTGCTGATCTCGCATACCGAAACTTTTCCACTAAGGGACATATATTCAAGGTTCATCCGCTAGATATTTTAATTGGAATCATTAAACGAATAAAAAAAAATATTTTGATATAATCCGCTATACAGTAAATAGAAAATATATATAGTGCTAAATGTATAGTGGACTATCCGTTTTTTCATACCCGTTACATACAGGATTCGTAAAAACACATGCACAAACCTCCACAACTGCCACCACAATACACAAGCACTACACACTTTCACTATCACAAAATCAACAATCGTTTCGCCCCGCAACCGAAGCATTATCAGGAGATAGACTCCACGACAAAATCGCAAAGCGAAGCATTATTCAAACAAGCATTGTTATATAGTAATCGGTTCAACCCCACCATTTATTTTATTTTACCTCTGAACACGTACAACAAGCTTGAACTTGAAACTGATCTGATCGTTAATGAGGCTGCCATTGTTATGCTTAATGATTACTAATTGTTCAAAAACATTTAACTTCAAGCTTTTTTCACAGGTGTGCAGGACTTCGAAACAATGGTCGTTAGGAACTTCATGACCGCTTTCTAACAAATGTTTCGCGAAATGTGAATTTTGTGGCTTATTATTCCTGAAAGCGACCTGAAAGGGTATGAAAAAACGGATAGTTGACTATACATTTAGCACTATATATTACAATATTTTCTATTTACTGTATAGCGGATTATAGCAAAATAATTTTTTTATTACTTTTGTATTATGGATCTCCGCAAAGTAACGCATAATTCTATAAAACTAATTAAATTTAGAGATTATTAAATTAATAATTGTTAAAAGTTGGGTAGTTGAAAGTGAGTTTAATAAACTTGAAACATATTATTAGGTATCATTATCAGACATCTTGACACATACAGTCGCTTGCAACAAGACTAACATGTACGTATCATTTATGCATCGGTGGCTTAGCTTATATTACAGGTTATAGTTCTTTAATTAGCGCCGTGAGGTAGTGCGAGGCGTCTCCGGGAACGAATTGAAAAAATAAACAGATTCAACAAAGAATGCCTTCATCTGATCTGCCACAACAACCTATATAAGATGTTAATTACTTGTTTCATTCAAAGAATCTCGTGTTACGCTGTACGGTAACGATTTAGGTTCTCGTGTTATCATATAGGTACGAATTAAGGATAAAATTAGAAGTTTCTTAAACCTTTCTTCTTAATATGCGATTCTAGTATTCGAATTATATTGCAATTGCATATTGATAAGTTTTCTAAATCAAAAACTACTAATTTTAACCTCCAACTCAACAGAATGAAAGAAATGTCATGTGTTTTTACTCAAGTATATATATTTTTTGTTAGGTTAACTTACAATTATTTATATCAACACATTGAGAAACTAACTAAATATAAACTTGACTAAATGTTATAGTTATTTAAAAATGAACTAAGCATGACCAATAAAATAAATCATAAAAAAATAATACTACTTGTAATATTAGAGATAATTTGAATACTTATAAAAAAAAATTATAACCAAAACTAAAACGACAATATAGTTTTTCTAAACTTTTGGAGTGTCTGTCTATGTGTAAATCAGCGACAATAGATATTTGATTTAGGGCTAAACACATTCTTAGGAGAGCGTTGGACCTAACGCTGTTCTGCGTAGAGTGGGATAAAGTGGCATTACCGAGTTATGTGGACATTTTACTTGAACTCAAAATTTAAATAAATTTAGTAATATAGTTATATTACCTTACTTTCTAGTATGATACGAAAATAATTTTATAAAATTAACATAGTTTATTTGTTTTGACACGAGACAGGTCACAAAAAAACTTAAGTATATTATCAAAACGTACTACAGAAACAAAAGAAAATAATTTGTGTCATAATAATAGAAAATCATTTTGTCATTATAATAAATACAAAAAACGATTTCAAAAGAACTCAAAGGTCTATTAAAATCTGTATTCGTGGTT
The DNA here is from genome assembly GCA_947086505.1 of Morpho deidamia. Lineage (NCBI taxonomy): Eukaryota > Metazoa > Arthropoda > Insecta > Lepidoptera > Nymphalidae > Morpho > Morpho deidamia. The sequence goes on along the minus strand of CAMTZC010000007.1, from coordinate 5,656,444 downwards.
GTGTGATTGGACAATTAATTTTAAATGACTTGGCATTTTATTGGCGCAACCTTGAGACTTATATGTATTTAGAATGTTATTGTTTTTAATTTATTTTTCATCGCATCTCAAATTATATCGATCAAAGGATGTTGAATATTAACGTATACTTTAGATGTTAATGTGTTCCGTCAATATTGTATAATTTTAGTCTTAAGCCTTGGTAACACGTTTAAAAAATTAACAGTAAGACTGTAAGAAATGTGTTTGAAATCGTTTGAAAAACATACTTGAGTAAAAAGTCAGTACCTATGAAATAAGTTCCGATTATTCTATCATCATTCGCCTGTCCTTATCCCACTTTTATATGAATGGCAATCTAACCATCTTTTTAGACCTTTCTATAGTTACATATCCATCCACAGTCAAATCAATTCAATTTCCAATTATTCTATTGTATATAGTACTGATATATGCGCATTTATAAATGCCTCTATTAAGAAATATGGACTTTGAGATACTAATAGGCTGTTATAACATTTTATTTCGTGAATCGTTTGTACAATAACCAAGTATACGAAGGCTATTAATTCAAATAAAACACGACGCCACTGTTGTAACTTCTTTGATAAAAGTAGGTCATAATCATTACTATTAATCAACGGTAAAATATGAGGTTTTTCTTTGGCTGTTATCGAATTGATCGTGACTTTTATGGTATTAGCTATATTGCATCTCGTATGAGATTTTAAAACTCTAATTACATCGTATGAAGTATCATCTTGTATGTTGCTGATTATTTGAGAAAAGCTTTGACCATTCAATAGAGCTTACTTGAATAAACATATATTCGTATAGGTACCCTCAATATTCAGCTCTTCGCTTAAATTCTTCTGCGAATCTACCAGTACCGAGATAAAAATATAATCACTAGGTATAATAAAGAGACTCGTAAAAGACTGCATTTATTTTACGAAAACGATGAGAAGAAGAATGGAGCATTTATTATATTAGTATGAATAAAATTTTCTTCAACTTTATTTATAGCTTTAACAACCATGTTACTGCAGACTTTTGAGAAAACGATGAGAAGAAGAATGCAGCATTTATATTAATCATCATGCTCCTGCCCTTAACCCACTCTAAGTGGGGTCGGCACAACATGTTACAAACATATTGTCTCATTTGGCTACGTATTTTACGACCGGCCGCCTGCCTGACGTCAACTTACCTTAGCGCCTTTTACGACACCTCGGTAAGAAATGAGGGTAGTCTATTTTACGCAGCCGGATACCACACAGCACTTACCTTAGTCGCCTCTTACTACACCTCGATAAAAAGGAGGGTGGTTTATTCTATTTTGCCGGATACCACACGGCGGAGCATTGATTATATTAGTATGAATAAAATTTTCTTCAACTTTATTTATAGCTTTAATAACCATGGAAAAAAAAATATCAAAGATATTAATTTGAAAATATTGGAGAGCACATGGCACTAGATTATATTACCCTCAATAACGACCAGGCACGTTATCTACGTGATTGAGCTTCAAGCACATCATAAAAATATTTCTCTGCTCGGCGTAGAGGCGAAAGATGATAGTAATGGTTCACAGTATCAAGTGCGTTGGGAACGTATACTGAATGTGTCCATACGCACATATGAGACATTCCAACGGCCTCTACGTACAATATCAAATGCATATGGCAACATTAGAGCAGGAAATGATAGTAACTTATTGGTATTCTGTTATGTGTATTTATTTAATTTTTTGTATAAATATATGGGACACTTACACACACGGTCATCCGTCCTCAAAATAAGTAATTTAATACTTGTGTTATGGGTGACGGACAACTCAACTGTTAGACACACTGCATATATTATTTTAAATACATACTTAAATACAAATATACACCCAGACTCTAAGAACCAACAAATTGTTTATAGAAAATGTAGGCCCTCGGCGGGAATCGAAGCCGCGACCCGCGGAACTGAAGGCAGGACCACTACCTACTGCGCCAACGGGCCAGTCAAACTTCTTCTTGATAACTTTATTTGAAAAAACAATATACAATTACTTTCTTATCGTCAAACTTATAAAAAATTATTAGGAGAAATAATTTTTAAATTTAAACTATCGTGAGTACTATTCATAGTTAATAAAGATACCGGCTACTCACGTCTATATCTAGGTATCTTTATTAACTAGGAGAAATAATTGTATAAAGCCCTTCGAAGTGGAAATATGGAGAATTTAAAAATTCTGCGACACTATTGCTCTTTAAAAAGTCAGTGTTTGGGATAATATACGACGGGACTAGTCCGCAAGTTTAAAGTCGCTCAGCGTGCTATGGAGCGAGCTATGCTCGGAGTATCTCTCAAGGATAAAATCAGAAATGAGATTATCCTCGAGAGAACCAAAGTTACCGACGTAGCTAGCAGAATAAGCCAGCTGAAGTGGCAGTAGGCTGGTCACGTTTGTCGCAGGACTGATGGCCGTTGGAGCAAAAGAGTCCTGGAGTGGAGACCGCGTCTTGGCAAACGCAGTATAGGGCGACCTCCGTCCCGCAGAACGACGATATCAAAAAGGTTGTTAAGGCCAGCTGGATGCGCATTGCGGAAAAGCAGGATATCTGGCGCAGATATGGGGAGGCCTATGTCCAGCAGTGCACTGCGATAGGCTGATGGATGGATGGAATTATAATATAAATTATAAGACCCGGCAGAAGTCACTCCGAAATTATTTAGAAAACTTAAAAAGAAATAAGTATGAGGCAAACATAATAGATAGCACGAATTTTAGAAAAAGGGCGTTTTGTATAAGCATATGTAGGCAATTTATAATATTCTTATTATTTACAAGGGTAATGACAAAGTCGCTGATGATACTTCTATTGTTGTCCCGTTTAAATGTGAATGCTATATAGATCTAAAAAGTATTTAATAATTTAACTTCATTATTTTATCGTATGAATACCTACTATAGTACAGTAGTATCTCTTGCTCAATATATTCGATAGCACGGTAGATTCAATGAGCTCAATAGACAAGCCTAAGGCGAGCGTCTCGAACGGAACACGTGTCGTTGATTGCCCCCAATTGGCGAGCGAATAAAAACAATCGTCGCTTAAAAATAACAGTGATTTCATCCAACAACATGTGATGGATGTTTTCTCTCAGTGGAACGGAGCGTGAAGTTCCCAGACGTATACCATGTGAAATATCCTGGCGCCGCAATCACATGGACTACCGAATCGGTGGGAAAATGAAAATGACGTATTTTCATTTCAGTTTTCGTCTTGCTTCAGCTGAAATATGTGTGTAGGAGGTTTTTTTGAAGAATTCCACCTTAGCTGAATACGAGTTACTACAACTACGTGATGAGACTTAGGATTTTCAAAGTGGTATATATCATTAACAGTTCAAATACCATTTCTATTTTAGTTCAGTGCGTTAACATGTAGTAAATCGGTGGTAAAGTTCCGAACCTCTATAACTTTTAATATGTGATAATAATATTAAGGACAAATAGAAAATAATTTTAATACTAGCCCTATCTTATAAAGTTTTCATAAGAGTTTCATTTCATTTCATTTTCATAAAAGTTTTCATATAACTGAAATGTTAAATCACATGCAAATTTTATGGTAGGTTCATGTGTTATTTTATTTAATTGATCACAGTTAGATCAACCTTGATAATAAATCAAACTAGATAATTATTATACTCTTTATAACAAAACTAGCAAAGCACCGCGGTTTCACCCGCGTCCATACAGATCTCGTGGTAGTGGAAAGTCTACGAAGTCGGACTATAGATTTATTTTGTAGATTATTTAATTATAAAAATTGGGTATCATTAGTATTCTTGGAATAACTAACTCTAAGAGCTAACTCACCAAGTGTAGGCCCTGCTATAACGGTAGCTACAATGAATTTGTTATGGCATTATTTTCTTTCGATTTACATTCTTAAATTCGTAATATCTTTTTAATTGGGATATCGGATTTTAATAATTTAAAAAGTATTTTACAGGTATTGAAACAGTTATTAATAAAATATCATTTAATGGGATAAGGATTAATACAGAGATATGAATAAAATGGTTTGATTATTGTCGGCATTTTTATCAACTTTTACAATATAAAAAAGCAGTTATATTGGCATACCTATAATAGTTAGACATATGGTATTACGGACTTTTTTGTGAATATTGATCCGTTCTATAATACTGTAGAACATTTTTTTGCTCTATCATCAATAGTTTCCGCAGCGCACGCGATGAAAGATGTTTAAAACTAAATTTTTCCCAACTTATTCCAATTTTATTAGGGATCCCTATTTATTTTTTAAAATAACATATAGCCTATGTTGCTCAGTGAAAAAGCAGCTTTCCAATGGTGAAAGAATTTTTGAAATCGGTCCAGTAGTTTTTGCGTGAAAACGTAACAAACAAACATACATACATACATACATACATACATACAAACAAACATACAAATCTTTCCTCTTTAGAAGTATAGATATATTCTAATCACACAATAATGAACAATTTCAATTCTATGTAATTTTTTTTCAATACAAATGATCATTGTATTTTTGGACAAGTAGTAACAATGCAAGTTTTGTAAAAATAAACTCCACTAAATGAGAACCATACGCATAGCGTGCACGTATCAATATAAGGACAGTGAACTGAGGAAACTTCCCGGAACACAGGGCCAGGACATAATGCTCTAGTTCATGCAAATCCTGCCAGATGGCAAGCGGCAATGTTAGCGCACTGAGGTCATGCGCCACACACCACGAGCCATCTGATGTTTTATCGTACACTACGTAAGCAGATAGTGGCATCCGGATTCTGTGGTCATATTAATACTAAATATGTGTCGAATTCAGGAAGTAAAACCGCAAAAAAAGGTTCACACATTGTTTTATCAATGTTTTCGTTTCTAAACGGACTTTGACTGTATGTTCGGCTTCAAACTTCCGTCGTTATGTTAGCTAAAGTTAAAGTATGTAGCGCACTTGCGTAAAATATTTCTTGCTCTTAAAAAGAGGCCTAAGGATTATCCCTCTATCTCAATCAACTCTCTCTTATTTAAATGGTTTTACATTAATAATATCTATCACAGCATTATCATTGCCTTAAAGGTAGACGAAAAAAAAAGAAAAGGAAGACCTTATGACATTCCAATAATTGAATATATTTATTTTGAAAAATCTCTCTATATCTCTTTGGCGTACCGATACTTGCAAGGTTAATTAAAAAAATAATTAAATTTAATTCAGCTATCCAGCATCAGCAGCATGGAGCAGGATTAAATTCACATTGAAGCTCAATTAATTTATCTTTTTAAAGATATTTGTCTTAAGATAGTTCTGGTGATAAACTCCAAGCATGTCTAATTAGTACATAGAAATCCAAAACAAACCTTCATACTTTTCGAGTCTATCCACTCCTATTGGATAACATAATCGCTAACTATGAGATAAGATAAAATCTCGCTTAAATATTGATCAATCAAGCAAATTCTTTAATCCGTTAAAAGAACCTTGACACACTTTGTAATATGTACAGCCAGGCAAAAAAAACAGACATTCATCGTCTTTTCAACTAATGGATGTTAAGAGCTATGTCTCACCAAGATCTCAGTTATCTAGATTATTGTACCCGGCATTAAATAATGCACATCGATGTTTAAAACGAAACAGCCGGCCAGTTCGGTTTCGTAGAGCGCTGTCACTGTCACTCAGTTAGTATGTGACGTTTCGCACGGGTCCTTCAGTCTGTTCGACAGAGACAATGCTATATGAAGCAGAATCTAGCCGATTTCTTTAAACTTTTTTTCTTTAAGCCGATTTAAAGAAACTAACAGTACGTAAAATGTTTCATCGGTGCTATCGATCGCATCTCATGTAGGTGTCATGCGTATCCATTATATACTGTATATAATATGCAATTAGTAAAAATGGTCAAACGCAAAACATGTCAGCTCCATAAATTACTCTGTAACTTTTAGTTGTATCATCAGAATCAACTGCATATTCTCACATAGCACGCCTCTTCATCATTTGCGTCGATCCCATCTGTGAGTTTTTTACAACGTTGAGATGAAACAAACATTATGATCATATAACGATATTCATGATATAAAAATCGACGGCGGTGAAATCTAGCAAAATGGAAGGCAAGTTTTTTGTTTAGATTTCGTTCTGGTCGCAAAATATTAGATAACGATCTTAAAAGTCATTTCTTACGCCCAAAGATTTACAAAACGCGGCACGAGCCCAGGATATGGGCACATTAAGTGGAGCAACAAAAACTCGTATTTGTTATAATGTCATCAAAGTATCTTTTGTCGTGGCCTATCGTTTGTTATCTATTATGTGGAAATATCTATTGTTAAAAGGCGAGGGCCATTTGTAAAGTGGCGCCAGGATTAAATATTTGACGAACTTTGTCACTCCATTAAACTGATTATTATTCTTTTTTTTTCGAACTGAGTGTATGCTGTTAGCCCTAATAGCTTTTACAGCGTCACCGGGCGGGACGGGCGAACGCAGAAGCAACGTCGAGGTTGCGAAATACAGAGAGTAGAGCGCAGAAGCTCTACTTAAGTCAGGGAACGTCGTCCTAAGGGTGCCTCCTGTGGGGCCGGTATTATTCTTCAACACAGTATAGTTAAAAGCCAAAGCTGTAACTTTGATAAAAGCTATTAAATCCCGAAACCTTCTTGTTATTTTTTTACGTAAATATTACTAATTGGACTTACAGTGATGTTCCGTGTGCATTAACTAGAATCTAGATAGACGAATTAGCGAAGATTAAAATATAACATTAATAAACAATAAATCTTATTAAAAGCTTAATTCAAAGATATATGAATAAAGTTCTTCGAACGTCATCAAACTTTGCATATACATTATATATGGATCATTGTCTGAAATTTCATTAAAATCGGTCCAGCCGTTTTGGAGTCTATAAAGGACATACGAACAAACATTCATTTTTATATATTAGATGACGTTAAACAACTTTTGCTTGTGAGAAAGTGCAAGCTTGATTAAAGAATAATTAGGATGCTAAGTATGTATATCAATCTTATTTCACATAAAGTACTCGGATCCAAATTTAAACTTAACTCTTCTTTTGTTGAGCTCACAGACGTAACGACACTACGCACATCCGCTGCATGTTGGCGCAATACAACTGCATGAAGCAATTTAATATGACAATTAATTCAAAGGCATTATGCCTTCAACGTATTAAGAAAATGCCCGTTCGCATATAAATATACATGACACCTTTGTTAGCTTGTATTTATTGTATTTAGTGATAAGCTACTATAAATATAAATGTTGACAATAATTAAAAATATAAAGTAGCTGGAAACAAACTGTACAACAATATAATAATTTATAATAGTAAAAAATAATTTCACAACTTTTATTAGAATACAGTAGGGAATCAAGTCTCATGTGCCATACTAGAATAAAGAGAAAGCAAATGAGGGTGCGTATATCTGTCTCTTTTTTATACGTTATTAAATAAAGATGAAGTATATTCATATTATTTATAGAAACAGGCGTTACTTTGCGGAACTCCATATTACAAGTAATATAACAGAACCAACTACTTTGCTATAATCCGCACGGGTTAAGTGATTGCATGCAAAGCCAATGTGTATGAAGCAGTGTGAAGCCTATCCTCCTGATGATGCTTCGGTTTCGGGGCGGAGCGATCGTCGAGATTGTGGTGGTGGGTGTGTGTGCTGCTTTTGTGTTCGTTGTTGCTGGTGAATTGCGCCTTGGGGTGCATGTGGTGGCAGGTCCTGCATGTGTAAGGTGCGTAGATTTTGCCTGCTTCATACACATTGGCTTTGCATGCAATCACTTAACCCGTGCGGATTATAGCAAAGTAGTTGGTTCTGTTATATTACTTGTTATATTCATATTCATATTCCTTCTTTATTTATTGTGATACTTATACTTACAGGCCCGCCTATGGCTACTATTCTAGTATGATACTCTATGTTAGTATTTACTATTTAGATTACTCTATGTTATGTTTAGCTTAGCACTAGGGATGTTAAGAAATAATCGATTTTTATATTAATCAGTTGTGTTATTATTATAATCGATATTTTAAACATTAAAAATTGATTTTAAAAACGATTATATTTTATTATACTCTCTTTTTCTTTTTATTTTCTTAATATGAGAGATGCAATGCTAGATGACACATATGTAGTCATTAATACAAATTTTCAAACAGAAAAATTAAAAATTAATAAATAAATAATAAATAATAAAATAAATTAAATAATAAAAAAATAAATTAAAAATTAATAAAAACAATTTTTATTCGTACTAGTCCATTCTAATTCTCTTTAATCGATTATATAATAGATTTTTTCGATACGACGTATTCGATCATTTTAAAATCAATTTTGAACAAAGAAAAATATATCATTTAATAATCGATTTATTTCACTTCAATTTACATCCCTACTTAGCATACTTATCAATCAGTGCAGCGTATCGTGCGAACGCGTCATAATAGAGGATATTATAATAAACATCCCGGTCCCCTCCGTCCTCCCTAATAAATATTAATGTATGAACTTGAGCCCCTCAATACGGTCCGATGCTGGTCCATTGACACTCAATTTGCTTTTCTGCCCGTTGATATTCTCTTCAACATTGTTCTTACTCTTTGAGGACTTTTGATTAGCACCGCCTTTATTAAGCTAAGATTTATTGTTCCCAATTTCAAGGTTCCTTTCTGAATAAATACGTGGCGTGTATGTTATAACTGACAATCATAATCGTGACGTAGACAGTAAGTTTCTGATGGGTAAGATTTTTGGACTATAAAAACTTATTGTTCTTCTATAATTATATTTCCTTTTGTCCATCTTTATTTTAATCAAATTCAGAAGTAAATTTCTTAATTATCCAGTTTGCAAAATTACAAGAACTAGCAAATACTATAAGCGATAAAAGTATTTTGCATACTTAGCATACTGTAATATACTTTGTAGCAAATTTTACTTTATTCTTGTGTATCGTATAATTTATTCCTACAGTTGAATTGGCTACACAAAAAGTCAGAGTGTCAGCACTAAATTATGCGACCAATAGCAAACATTCCGTCGTAATATGAATCACTTACGAAATTTGTTTATAACTAAATATAAAAGGTAAACCATTATCATTTGTAACTATTGCTTGTATAGTTCGTTTTTTGTTATACAATTTTTTCGGTTTTGTTGCAGAAAATTCAAATTGCTCGTTTTATCTTATTGTTTAAAATAAGTAAAAAAAAACTGTATTACACACATAGCGTTACAATGTTACTATAGACGAATTAAATATATAGCTGTGATAGCCCAGCGGTGAGACCGTGCGACTCTTATAGAGGTCATCACGGGTTCAAACCCCGGGCAAGCATCAATGAGTTTTTCTATTAAAACTTAGTGTCTAATTGATAATTGCAATTTATCACACGATTTTCGATAAAGGAAAATATCGTGAGGAATCCTGCATATCTCTAGAGAATTCTGTGGAAATCCGTAACCTACCAATCCGCATTGGAGCAGCGTGGTAGGTCTTAGCTCCAACCCTTCTCTCCAGAAACGGAGACATCCTGACATCAACTTACCTTAGTCGCCTTTTAGGACACCTCGGTAAGGAATGAGGGTGGTCTATTCTACTCAGCCGGATACCACACGGCATAGACATATTGATTTAAAATGAACAGGAAATGTTCCTATAAAATATAAGAGGAATGAATAAAGAACCTTAAAATATCGATATGTTCACACAGAAATTCACCAGAGGAGTCAAGGGGTACTTTGAATGTCACTATTTCAATTTTTTCCTTATAAACAATAGCCACACCCCCGTTCAAAGCCGGAAGGGTCACGTGTCCTCAAATAGGGTGGGTTGCGAGAACAGTTTTCCCACCGGTTTCCCACGCCACCCTAACCTGCGTTGTGAATAGATGGCCATACTTGTTGATTTTGTTCCTTGATCGCCCCGACTATATGGTTTCCGGGGCGCAATAGTAATTAAATTTATTATTTCTGATGTTCCGGATGTGTTGACATGTGCATTGTAAAACTCATCAGTGTAATTAAGACTAGAATGAGACCGAACACCAGGAATAAATTAGCTATTATTAATTTGTCATAGACAATCGCGTTCACTATCAAACATTATAATATTACTATGAAAACTGAAACAGTTTTCTTATAATATACACTTTTTTTATAATTTTAATTGTTGTTATATTCTGTAATGTAGTTAAGGCCAAAATAGATTGAAGTTTGATATAGATAGATGGCAAGCTAATGACCCCTAAAGCTTACAATTACAAGCTTAAACTCAAATTTCAATTTAGAGTAACGACACCAAGGCGTAGTCAGAATTCTATACAGGGGGGGGGGGAGAGAATATCCTAGACTATACTTTTTTAATCATGGTATTAAAGATATAAGTAGCTCACATTAGTAAAGAACATTAGGCCTTATAATTTGTCAAGCCCTACAAAGTGTTGTTGTTGCGTGTTGTCAGTATCCCAGTGTTACAGTTTTCAGTGTAAGGGGGGGCAGCTTGCCCGTATATCGTACGCCCATGCACGACACTGCTCTAATGTGTTACACATATACCACATAATATTTTTAAAGTTGTGGGAAAAGGCATGATGAAACCTCAATGTTTTTTCATGCCTTGCCCCTCACCATTAACCCTATGAATTGTAAGTATCAATACAAAACTTAAGATTGTACGGAAAACTCGCAATATAGGTGCATTTTCATTTAAATCACTTCCCGTTCCGTCTTCCGTTCTACCAATTCCGTACCGTTCTTTCCAATTCACAACCAAATATAACACATTTATCAATCTATTATTTAACTTACTTTACTTTATCAATCTATTGATATTCCAATCCTCCGAATACGAATTGATAGCCTGCATGTATCTCTAAGATTCTTTTAAGATATGCAGGTGTCCTCAAGATGTTTTCCTTCGCAAGAAAGTACGTAATAAATTGTAAATGTCAATTAAACATAAGTTTAAATAGATAATTGTTGCCGGCCCGGGTTTTAACCCCTGAACCTCGAGGTAAGGCATAATCATCATTATTCTCCTGCCCTTATCCCACTCTAAGTGGGGTCGGCACAACATGTTACAAACATATTGTCATATGATTTGGCTACGTATTTTACGACCGTCCACCTGCCTGACGTCAACTTACCTTAGTCGCCTTTTACGACACCTCGGTAAGAAATGAGGGTGGTCTATTCTATGCAGCCGGATACCACACGGCACATACCTTAGTCGCCTCTTACGACACCTCGGTAAGAACGGAGGGTGTCTATTCTATTCTGCCGGATACCACACAGCGTACATAATATAATTGATAATTAAATGCATAATTGATAATTAGATGTAAGTGTTTAGGAATAAGACGAAATTACAAAATTATAAATAGCAAACAACAACACATGGGACAATAAAGACTCTGATCATAATGTCAGAGGTACCAGAACAAAAAAAGACCCACAGATGTGAGATATAAATTAAGTAATATTTGTACTAAAGCAGTAACGTAATTACTAATCTCCAGAAAGTAACTAAAATAGCTGAGAGAGATAACAATTTTAAAACTCTATATCAATTTTAACACTTAAAATTTACTGCATGCAACCAATCTACTGACAGACCGAATATTAGCAAATTGCCTGCGACGGCATTCGCCTCAGGCGCCGATTGTTAGGTCCTAAGAGCTAAATCCGTATTCCTGATGATGTGGGCTGCATTAGTCGACAAGTTTAAGAATTATATTGTTTTAAAGTTTCCTAATATTAGTTTTAGCAGCAATCATAGTCTAGAAAGATTTAAATTTAAATCCAGAAAGCGAAAATAATTTATCCCTCCATACTGAGATAATAGATGCAAGACTATCTGTCCGTTGTGCTTTCACGGGTAGACTACTGCTGGACCAAAAGTGACGAAATTTACTAAAGTTCTAGCTTAAATGCTGCTGAATTATAGAATAAAAAAATCGCATTTTCCTCCGGAGACATAAAATACATAATATGTAATGAAGGTACTTTAACGCTTATGTTGATGTGAACGAAGTTGCAGGTCATCATCATCATCATCATCATCATGAAAGTCCACAGCTGGACATAGGTCTCTCATGAGATCACCAAAAAATGCGGGTACAAAATAATAATATTAGTTACAGTGTTATATTAACCATAGGATTTGTAAATTATTAGAAAATGAAACTATGAATATATATCTACTAAATTGATGTAAAGCAGCAAAAAGCTAACGCTTATCTCATCACGACACACAGTATTTTTGTACTATAATTTTTAACACTCAAGTATCGTAAGTATTTTTTTATTACAAAAGTAATAATAAAATTATTCCTATCTCCTGATGATGCTTCGGTTGTGGGCGAAACGATTGTTGAGTTTGTGATAATGAACGTGTGTAGTGCTTGTGTATTGTCGTGGAAGTGGTGGAGGTTTGTGCATGTGTTTTGACGAATCCTGCATGTATCGGGTATGAAAAAACGAATAGTCCACTATACATTTAGCACTATATATATTTTTTCTATTTACTGTATCGCGGATTATAGCAAAATAATTCTATTATTACTTTTGTATTACGGATCTCTGCAAAGTAACGCCTAATTCTATAAATTATTTATTTATTACTTTGAATATATTTAAAAATCAATGCGAAAATACTTTAACCTAACAAATATAGCTTAGGTCTTCCAAAATAAAGCAAATACGATTTACGAAACAAATTTGATTCACTATATTGGAATACTTACTTCGTCTATTATTTTTGAAATTCCATTAGATCTTAAATGTATATCGTCATTGAATATTAATGATAAAGCTCCTTTTGAAAATGTCTATGAAACCGATTTCACTATCGTAGAAGCAAAAAATCTCTCTGAAAGTAACCTACTTACACCTCTGCTTGAATTTTAAACAATAAATTTTAGTAAATTTTTAAATAGTATTTTTTTTTGTCTTTTATTAACATCCTTACGCACTATTTCGCACAACACGCTCAAAGGCCTTAATATTAGTACTAAGTTACTACTATTTTAGTGTTTCTCAAAATATTGTTTCAGTTATACTACAAAAGATGAGAATGCAGGATATATTTTGAACATCTAACTTCAATGAATTATGTCTATAAAGCTAAATTGATCCGAATAAAGCCTCATAAGTTGTATTGTATAACTTTTCCATTCTATTCCATATTGAAGATTGTATTCATAAATCCGATTTACAGTTTGCTATAAACAACTTTAAATAACCAAGGCATATCAAAATAATACAGTAATACCATTGTAATAAGATTCATTTTGCGTCAACGTAAAGGGCCAAGACATAATTTTGTCAATGTCGTATAAAAGAAGAATAAAATATAGCTACCTAAAAATCTCTTCCAACTAAATATTTTTTAATTTCGAATAATCACAGTGATAATAATTCAGTTAGGTACTTGAAATTTAACAAAAAATGTTTGGTTGCATGCTATTATTTTCACGAAATCTTAATTATTACTAATTTTAACTATCGTCAACAATTATTTACCTGCCATTCCAGTCACACTGATCGCCGACCATTCCCGCCTCCGCAACACTTATCAGGCCCAAAACAAGAGTCCAAAACACTGTCTCTCGGCCCATTTTAAAAACAATAAGTCCAATTTTAAAAAATACGGATCTAAACTCACATCACTAATTTATTTGTTAGTTCTATTTTTCCAATTCATAATCCGACCGCCAACAACATTGTTTTGGCAATATAAACAAACGAAAGCGCCAAAGTCCACGCTAACGACAATCTTTTTCCACCATTAAAACTCTACTAACTTAACTTTCGAGTATCGACAGAGACAAAAATTTCAAACGACTACGCAACATCTTGCTTACTAAAGAGTAAGAGAGATAGAAATAATAATATCAAGATAAAAAAGCAGCTATATATCTTCGTCTCTATCGTTACTGGTAATAACTAATAATTTACCTTAATACTTTGTGTTAAGGCTTAAAATGCAGTAAATAATAACATTATTTATAAAAGCTTTTAGAAATGGCGCGAAAGACCGTAGGCTTTTACAATCAACAATCTTTTAAGCTCTGGGCGGTTAAGATCCCGTTTTATTCATGTCAAATAAACAATAATTACTCCGTGGAGTTTCGATGTAGAGGCTTGTTTTTTTTTTTATTATAAAATATGGTAGTCCCTTATTGATAGACAATATCGGCAATTAAGTGAGTTACTTTCTATAAATATAAAATAAACACAAAAATTAATACAGATTAATAATTCAAAGCAAGTTTGCGTAAATTAGGTATGCGTGCGTATTCGTAAATCCGCATTACAATCCAAAGTGTAAATAAAAAAGTTTTACATATACATTTTTTAATTTAGTGTTTATAATATGAAAGTATGAAAGCACAACGGTGATACCGCAAGGCCCTTATCAAGGGATCGCGGTTTTGAACTCCGGGTAGACATGTATGAATCTCATGTGATGAAATCTTATTATAAAATTTTTGATTCATCAGATGTTTTCAGTGAAGTAAAACATTTATAGGTACAGTACCCGGATTCACACGGATTCGTCTGTCTGTGCGACAGAGACAATGCTCTATGAAGCAGAACTAGCCGATTTTCTCGATGTGCATTATTTATTGCCGGGTACTATAAACCTATAGGTATGTGAGAAGAAATTTGTGAACATGTCACTTATTGCCAAATGAAATTGAGAGTACGTGTTGAGTCCAAGCTTATACCTATTTTAATGGAAGACAAGAGATATTTTCCCATCACGGGAGGTAAAAAAACTGCTTCTACAATATCTACAAGAATACCAATACAATCTATTGGTATTCTTGTAGATATTGTAGAACTAATCAAAGATCCTATTTATCACAAAATAACAAACAAATACAAACCTAATCACTACTAAGAAATCGACTCTACATAAATGTACAGTGCAGTTATTTTACTTAATTTTATGCTTTTATAAATTAATAAGTCAATATTTTAATAGCTTTGCTATTGAAAAGCAATCATTATACAGACAATTTACTTAACATTTAAATCACATTGTAAATAATTATAAGACTTGAGTAGCGTCTTTTAATACTACTATTAAAACGAAGAAAAAAGATGAAAATATAATAATATCCACAATTAATATTGATTTATTATAGTGCAAAATTATGTTTTACTTTAAAGATATTGCCGACAATGAACAGTGTTGATGTTAACGTGTATTCGTTTTTACTTTAATTTTAACCTTATGTCTACGTGATAAAAGTTATATAAAACTTTCAAATGACAAATTCGTGTGGTGCATTGTACCATCCCTTACTTTTTTCGCCATGACCTAGCACATTGTTTGCTTTTTCTGACGTTAAACTTTCAAGATGAAGCTTGCGTCTAATATTAGTAATTATTAGTTAGAGATGTATTTTTTGTGCTAACTAATGGCTTGCTTAGAACAATATGATTTTTTGATATATTTTGCTACAAGCTGGTTATTACACGCTTTATATTAGTATCACCTGTATGTATGTTTGTTGAACCCGACCTCTTTGAATTCAATTTCGACATAATTTGAACTTATCAAGAACCAATAATAATACAATAATTTGTTAATTTCGTCAGACTTATTTAAAATAATGTAATTTGAAGAAATAAATAATCAATCACACTAAAAAGTGGAAAATAAATTTAGTTTAAAAAACTAAATACACTATTTTATAGTACATTGAACTAAACAGTATAAAAAACGAACGACAAATATTTGTGTTATTTTTAAAAAAGCGTGGAATACTTTGTGTCATGCGAAAAAAATAGTTCAAAGCGAACCAAGCTTTTTTCAAAAAAATTTTATATAATATATCATATATACCAAGAGCACTCTTAGTTATAAGACCGCCTTTGCACTTTCTATTCTTTCTTTTGTTTTGTATTTCCATTGTATTTGATGTGCGATAAAGAGTAATTATTATTCTTATTATTATTATACCAAGTGATTTAACCTGCTTTAACCAGGTAATTTTAAACCTGCTTTAATAATTTTATTTAAATATACAAAAAATAAGGCAACCTTATATTTTCTGATAGAAGAATTCAATTACTGAATCATTTTTTGACTAGCAACATAATGCGTTCACGTGTTTGCGTATGGATAAACTAAATCAATAGGCGTTGTTTGCCGCCCGGTGTTGGCAGATTGTATAGTTAAGCTTTCCGTAGCCCTAATTCGTATCTCACTGCACAAATATTGGGCTGAATTGTCTTGTAACTATTATTTAGACCAAACAGTTCTAATCATTTCATCATATTTTTAGTCTAATCATATATTTAGTCTATGTAGACTAAGATACCGGAATAAAAATTCAAATGTGTTTGTAGCCACAATGTACTGGCTTTTACTCATTAATTACCAATTTACCGATTACCAAGTTGAGTCTTTAGATATGTGATTAGTGAAAACTTTAAATAAATCTTTACATTGTGACATTTGTCTCAATTCTTTAAAAATGTAAATCCAGCTCATTTCATACGAAGCTATCATTGACAAACGTGACTTTTTATATTATTATATATATTTGACAGAGATAAAACTTCTTTTTCTAATAATTTCACTTTTTTATAATTTCCAGAACTTCTTCTTCTTCTTCTTCTTTGTCAGCCGATGGACGTCCACTGCTGGACATAGGCCTCTTCATGGGATCGCCACACCACACGATCCTGCGCCGCCCCGATCCAGTGGCTCCCTGCGACCTTTTTGAGGTCGTCTGTCCACCTCGTAGGGGGGTCTACCGACGCTCCAGAACAGGACAAAAAAAATATGCACTTTTTTTTATAAAAAAAAACCTCGAAATAATAATATTCAAAAGCTAAAAGGTTTAATTTGTTTCATTTCATTACAATGATATCATTTTTCTCAAATGTAAACATCCTTGGTTTGAGAACAATGAGCAGAACGATATATAAAGCCAACACAGCTTAAACAAAAGTAGTTGTAAACATGTACGCGTGGCAGTTCATCTTATTACCATTGACTCTCGTGTGTTCTTATCAACAATCATCAGTGTCCCATAGCTGTCTATGGCATAATAATTCATGTAAGTTAAGAGTTGTGGAAACAATTGTAGGATTAATAAAAAAAAGGATATCAACTTTGCGACACAGACTTAAACGTAATCGATAATATACGTATTACAATTTGATGGAATATGGTATATATTCCATCCATGGCATCTGCCATATTGAACCTGATACATGCAGGTTTAAAAACGTAAAAATTCGTACACTCTCAATCAGCAATACACAACAATACACAGGCATATTGCCCATATTTACTACCACAATCTCAACAATCGTTTCGCCCCGTAACCAAAGCAAAATCAGGATATAGACTCCACAGGAAAATCAGAAGACTTAAAATTAGGCTATATTTAGATTATACCTTGTACTTATCGCGAAATAAGGGTAAATTTTAATTTTTATGTTAAATGTGTGTTGTAAAGTATGCTTTAATATTTTTCCAGGTGTGGAAAAATGCCCAGAACACATGTTAGAGAGGAAATGCGATTGTACTCAAAACTATTGGATTGCACAACGAACGTGCGAAAACCCTGAAAAAACCTTAGTTGGAACTGTCTGCGGATTTTCCAGATGCGACTGTCCAAGTACTACGGTATTGGATACCGACACTGGTTATTGCTATGACATCGATAATTGCCCCACAAGACATACCAAATCATAACAACATCAATAAAGTTATCGTAACATTTAATTAATTTAAAAAATCTTCTTTGATTTTAATACCCATTATAAAATCTATTTATCATTCTACTACCCTTGTGAGTGGAATCACTTTAAGTGGGGTTGGCACAATGCTTATCACTCGTTTGATCACATAAGTTTCATCTCTCCTCTCTATAAGACAATACCATATTAATATTTAACGTCATGTTAACATCTTTATCTATCGTTATAAAATCTAGTCACTTGAATCGAAAAATATCCATCCATAAAGTTATGAATCCAGGGCTTTTAATACCATCAATGTCAATAAATATATGACAGCCTGACAGTTGACAGCTGACAGTTGACTTTTGAAAATGCAAGAAAATAAAGGTTAAGCTAAGAAAAATCTCTTGAATTTTAAAATGTTTCGAATTAGTCAACAAAAGTTACTGTCTCAATGCGGGTCCTTATTAAAATCTACTATTTTCAATGACAACGTTATATCAAGTACGAGAGTTATTAGTGTATGTCAAAAGATCACTGAAAGGAATTTCTTTAGCAGAACACAAAAACAGGAAAACAAATTAGAAAGAATTTACTATGGCCCTTTAACACCACAAATAAGAGCTGTAAAGATATTCTCTGTTAGTTCTAGCGCGGCGGGGCTAGCTGCTCAGCCAATAATTTTAAAGGAGGCAGCTAGCATAGGCAGTACGTCATTGATAATAGCGCTTTGCTCAGTGGTGGGCTTCTTTACATTCGTAACTCCTATATTGTTACATATTATAACGAAAAAATATGTGACGGAAATTCACTTTGACCCAGTGACTGACACATATAAGGCAACTACAATAAACTTTTTCCTGGCTCCAGTCATAGTAAGTATTTACATCGCTCTGAAATATAAAATGCACGAAAATAATACACACTCTTCCCAAAATTTATTGATACAGGCTACACTGATATAGAAGTTATTGTTTTGCAGAGAATTAAGTTTTAGTAATTTCTTTCACATCACATGTTTGAAAATAATGTGAAAGGATACTGTAATATTAGCAAAATATTAACATAACTGCATGAATTGAATGAAAATGTTTGGACTTTAGTACTATGATAAGAAGCCTTTGGACCCCCTCCAGCATTTTAATGACTTGAAAATGTTGCATTGATATGTTATATTGTTTAAATGTGAAAGAAACAAAACACACTTCCACTTATGTAATATCAGTGTGAAAATAAGGATCAGATTATTTTATTTAGTCCATAATTGACAGTAATTACAGCAAATAATTATATCATTATTTTCACTGACTTAATGACCATCTCCATTAATAATATAGAATGTCTTTATCATCCCTATTTATTGATATCACACCCATTGAAACAAGTAATATATTGTTTCAGCTGGATTTCAAAGCAGAAGATGTAGTAGTACCAGATATCCCTGGTATGTTCACAACAATGACTGCTAAAGGCAGACCACTCTTCGTAGAAGCGAAACACTTTACAGATCCACTATATTATGCCAAGATAATGGGATATGACAAACCATTAGACTTTAAACTTGGTGAAGATCAAAACAGTGATAGTAGTAAAAGCAGTTAAGATTATTATTTATTACTTAGACAGAATAAAATGTAAATTCAGACTGTTTTTTGTTATTACTTCTTATTAGACACATGAAGTGCCTAATTTCTTTAATTAAATTAAAAAAATAGACTTATTCAAAATAGCTTTTACATGTACTTTATTATAATGGCACAGTTGGCAGTGACCTTGCCTTCAGCATGGTGGGTTTTGGGTTTGATTCCCACCAAGTGCCATTTTGTATATGTATATCACAGTGTGTGTAAGTATTTAAAAATAATATATGTATCTTCCAGTTGTCTGTCACTCATAACACAAGTAATAAGTTATTTGGGAAATGAAGCCATGTATGTAATAGTTCCATATATTTATTTATGAAAAAGATAATAACCACTGGTTGTTGAGGATATTACTACCATCAAGCAGAACAACCAAGAAATTTAGTAGTTGTTTTGTTCAAAATATTAAACTTGACAAGGTTTAAGTATAAAACTAAGTAAAATAAAAGTAATAATTGTTAATAAAATATATATTTCATTCATGATTCCAAATATGTGTACATAGTAGAAGCAGCTAAATATGTGAATATACTTTCAATAAATGGAAAACTGAAAATATTTCGTTGACTAGAAAATATTGCAAAGCTTTTCTGTATTAAATTGATTTTAAAATATTAAAGTAATTGCAACAATTTTTAACATGTAACATTCTTCTATACATAAATTATTTACAAACAAATCTTATTTTTCTAAAATTGGCTGGAATGGCTATTTGATTGTAAATAATATTATTGATATTTATACAAAAAAAAGTATTTATATAGTCAAAGATTATATAATACTCAAGAATAAAAAAATAAGGATTTAATTTAACTTATAAATATTTCCAAACAAATCCAATAGATTAGTCACCATAAATAGCATATTACTTATAGTTGAGTTAGGCCTAAAATATTACTTAAAACTATTTCTACTTCTAATTATGATATCTGATAATTTAAAATGCCTGAAGGACTACTGAAAATTCAGATTCACAGTTAAATCTCAGACACAATTTACGGAATTTTAGTGTGAATGTGCGTCATAGTGTTCCAAATAAAGATCTTTATATTTATGAAGAATCAAGGTCTGTCATGCAATTCCATAAATATAAAAATAGATTTATTCTAGTTCGAAACTACATATAATCAAAGTCTTACGTCTTCCCTTAATTTTTTTTAAACTAAACTTTATTCTTTAAAGAAATCTACAATTTAGCAATCGATCTTTCTTTATTTCTTTTGATTGGAGACTAAAAGCCATATTTTTTTCTTTTAATTGTATATTATGTTCATACTGAGCTGATCAATTGTAAATAAACATTCCAATTATTAGAATAACGTATTAGAATAATCTTTATAACAGTTATTAAATATTAATATTATACCACAGTTGATACATTTATGTGGCAGTTTAAAAACCAAACCTCTTTAACAATTTAACATAATAATTTGCTAGATTATAAAATTCTGTAGAAACGGAATTTCGCAAATACTTTATTCCAATTATTGGAGTATATCTCTCTATCTTTTTGCGCATTCTTTTAGAAATTTGAGAATTAAGTATTTTTTCAAAATTACATAAGTGTTCAATCGGCCTACAATCAAAATAACTGAAATATTCAAAAAAATGGAGAAAATGAACAATAAGAAGAAAAATCCATTAAAATCTGTTAAACAGTTATATTAATTTGAAGTATATCGTTGCTCAGTACAAGCAAGTTATTATAAAAATCAAAAATAATTGCAACATTGTTATTTATTACACATTAAATAATAACTTATCGAATTAAATTCCTTCATCAGGGATATGCCAGCTCGTGACCTGCACCTGCTTGCATCATATCTTTGATAATACTAAGTTCACATCACATATAAAGCCTTATCAGTCTGAGACCAAAAACATTTAGGTATGTTGCAAAATGATATTAAATTTATTATATTAATTAAATTCATTATTGTATTAACTTAACAAAATTCATGGATTTGTGCTGACAGAAATTAAGCTTTTGTCTTAAATATAAACTATGCCTTGCCAAAAAAAAGTTTAAGTTCAATAGTTTAAACTTGAGCTACAACCAAATTTGGGATGGTGTTTAAAATTCTGCTTTTGTTTAATTATCAATTTCTTAACCGTTATTATCAATACGTACAAATTAATGCTTAAGTAAATCTATCCTAAACCTAGGGCATGTTGTATTTATAACTCAAAAATACTTGGCTATTGAATGTAATGTATTTAATGATATTTAATTATGTTTTGTGTGGTTAAATAGAGGCGAGGTCCCAGTTTTCTGACGTCGGTCGGTCGTGGCTTCTCGCCACCCTTCCGACGCCGCTATGACTAATCTAAGCCATCAACCCTCCACTACGGTTCGCCCTAAGTCGTGGTCCGGCCTCACAGGAGGCACCCTTAAGACGACGTTACCCTACTTAAGTAGAGCTTCTGCGCTCTACTCTCTGAATTTCGCAACCACGACGATGCTTCTGCGCTCGCCCGTTCCGCCCGGTGACGCTGTAAAAGCCATTATGGCTAACAGCATACAGTCAGTTCGAAAAAAAAAATAGAGGATGCTTTTTTTAAAATAATAAATAAAGTGTACATTACATTCATGATAAATTATAGTTTCCTAAGGAAAAGTATGCAGTTATATTGAAACTAAAATTTCATAAAGAATGGTTAATTACAAATATACTTCTTCTTCTATTATTTTAGGTGTAGTGCCTACACTTAAACCAATTCATTTTCAATACCAAAGCCATTTAAAAAAAACGTCTATACATAAAATAAATACGTGCCCAATTTATTAATTACATTATGATTAACTATTGATTCCTCGGCCTCAGTGTATCAGTGAGATTTGTTGTAGAGTAAAATCGTCAAAATCGATGGTAAAAACAACTCTTCACAATATGACTACGGCGTAATACTATTCAAGATTACGCTAGAACCTACTCTTCACAAGCAAGCACAAATAATATTCGAAATCATTTCTAAACCACTAATTATGGTTTGAAACTACCAACATTCTTTGACCTGTTTCCAAACTATTATAATTTCTATTTTACGTAACTAAACAATAATTTTTTGAACAGGAACTTTATATTTCATACCATAACTTCTATTATAAAGACACTATCTCCGTAAAGGATAACAAAAATGTGTACAGAGATCATTACTTTAAATAAGTAACGATAAAAAAAATTCGATCATCTATATCTTTATCTAATTAATATTAATCATTTATAGAATTAGGCGTTACTTTGCGGAGATCCATAATACGAAAGTAATAATAAAATTATTTTGCTATAATCCGCAAAGCTTTGCGATTTTGTCGTGGAGTCTATCTCCTGATGATGCTTCGGTTGCGGGGCGAAACGATTGTTGAGTTTGTGATAGTGAACGTGTGTAATGCTTATTGTGGTGGAAGTGGTGAAGGTTTGTGAATGTGTTTTTACGAATCCTGCACGTATCGGGTATGAAAATACGGCTAGTCCACTATACCTTTAGCACTATATATATTTTCTATTTACTGTATCGCGGATTATAGCAAAATAATTTTATTATTACTTTTGTAATATTAATCAATCTCACTGACTATGTCACTAAAGTATTTAATGCATATAAATTATAAAAAAAATTACAGCTCAAGTACCAGGATTTCATAAACGTTAAATAGTTCAAACGTGATCCAACATTTTTATCATATATGAATAGTCTTAGCTTTAACCTGGTAATTATAAACTTGAAGTACTTTAATTTTAATGCATTATTTTAAACTGGAACATCACCAGTACCAGAGCATCATAAAATTCTAAATACCTGGTGTCTAATACATTAATTAAGACTAAAACTATGTTAATTAATCGCAATTAAGATTAAACTTGACTGGTCCGTTGGCGCTGTGGATAGTTGCCCTGCCTTCAGCTCCGCGGGTCGCGGGTATGATTCCCACCGAGGGCAAACATTTTCTATAAACAAATTGTTGGTTCTTCGAGCCTGAGTGTGTATTTGTATTTAAGTATGTATTTAAACTTATATATGTAGTATATCTACCAGTTGTCCGTCACCCATAACACAAGTATTAAGTTACTTTGGGGACCGTGTGTGTAAATGTCCCATATATTTATTTATTTAAAAAAAAACCTAAATTGACATATTAAGTACCAGGATTTCATAAACGTTAGATAGTTCTATCGTAATGCAATGTTATAATATATTATTAGTCTTAGCGTAGGTACGAGGGAATGATTAAATTAGTTTAATCTTGATGATTTCATAACTGGAATATTAGGTACCAGAGCATCATAGAAGTGTCATAGTTTAATCTTAATGTTTTTATAAAATTAATGGAATGTTTCAGCGTAGGTACCGCGGTATCATAAAATATAATCAATTCAATCCATTGATATACTACTCAAGGTACACAGTCAGATGCTCAAAAGTTACCTCACAAAGGAGTTGCGGAACTATGTATAGTACCCGGCAATAAATAATGCACATCGAGGCCTAGAGAGAGAAAATCGGCTATATTCGGCTCCGTAGAGCATTGTTTCTGTCTCATGAAACACTAACTGTTTTGTATAAATTCTATAAATTCTATAAATTATATAATGCCTAGCCAACGGAGCTTATCGGTAAACTCGCGTCGAGGCTGCCTTGGCTCAATTCGAGTGCCGTGTGGTCTGCGCTGGCCGCTCGCGTTTATTACGTAGTATTTTTAGTAACGTTTTGTATTACGATAAGACAGGACGCCCGCGCGCATGTACGATATGCGCCCCGTAGACGATCTTATTGTAAACGCACACTCGTAATTATGCGTTTGGGGTGTGGTTTTAGATAGTACCGCGACTGTATTGACTTTTGATATTGATATAAGTATCTAGTGACGCGTTTTAACCAGTGAAGGTGTGGTTTTTACATTTAGTGACGCGTTCAATTAGTGAAGCGTTTCGAATACTATAAAGATAAGACGCGACCGCGATGCGGTATTAGTACGCGTTGGGATTAATGTTTACCGATATGGGACGATTCAATAACGTGTGACCTTACGAAGGTTGTGTGCACACCGCGTGTTATTTGTGTTAGTTAACCGCGTTGGTGAAGTGTATACGCCGGGAGAAATAGACAGTACGTGTCCGTGGAAGACTGCTGAGGCGAGCCAACGGGTTCGGGAATCGGCCAAGTACATACAAGCGCACACACACACGTACACATATACACGCAGTGATCCATGAGGCCGGACCGCATATAGCTGACGGCCGCATAAGTTAGGTTGAGACGCCGAAACGGCGGGCCCAGGTTTCGGAGGTTGTTTCATCCGCCCGCACGTTTGTGCGGAACACTAACAGTCTGGTGTCTATTAAGAGCTGTTACAACAATAATAATTTTCAACTTTAATAAAGTCTGTTCTCTCAAATGAAACATTTCAGGAAAGTAGGCTAAGTAGGTTACAAAATATTTACAAACATTGTGAATAATTTCACGTGACTGACCGTGGAAGGGTTTCATCCTTTTATCAAAGATGTCAATGTACAGTTGACAGCTTGGGGATAGTAGCAACTCTATATATATTTATATTTGGACCTGCAGGCCTGCCATGAACTCTTATTGCGACTCAATTGAAGATGTAAACGAAAATGTTTAACTTTTTCGTACCACGACGTCTTAAAGACGCGCACTTTAAGTCGTTGCCGCATGAGCGTTCGGAATTCGTACTAAGAACATGTGAGTAAAAGGGAAGGAGTTATCTATAGTTCATGCAATTTAAACTTCATGGTAAGAAAAGAAAGCGGTTCGCGGTCGTCGTTTACGTCTTCAATTGAGTCGCAATAAGAGTTCATGGTAGGCCTGCTGAACGCGACGGCACACCATCGTATGTGCACAAAGAATGAACCAGTGAGAAACGTCAGTCGTCACAGAATGAAAGAGATAGCACTTCAAATTCAAAATATTCTTTATTCAAGTAAACTTGTAAACAAGTGCTTTTGAATCGTCAACTTTACTGCTGGTTCGGAAAGCTGTTCCTACCGAGAAGAGCCAGCAAGTAACTCGGCGGTTGCTCTTTTTAAAATATAAATCTTAGAACTAGTTACATTTATTTATTACTGTCTTGTACAGAGTAGAAGTGCACCTATATCCACACATCCTTATCATCTAAGTAATCTTCAACAGTATAGTAGGCTTTCTGTATCAGCCTCTTTTTAACAGTGGTTTTAAATTGCTGTAATGGCATGGCCAAAATTGATTACGGAATTTTTTATTATACCCAAACCCATAAACGACTTACGTACTTTTGCTAGGCGCAAAGCAGGAGTCGCAAGCTTACGTCGGTTCCTACTTTGTCTATTATATACATCTATCGTTTTATAATTCTTTATATTTTTATGTACAAAAATTACATTGTTTAATATCACTCTACCGAAACTGGCCGGCTGTTTCATTCTAAACATCGCTGTGCATTATTTAGTAACGGGTACTATATCTTTGTGTGAATCTAATAGTTCAATCGTAGTGCAACGTGTTATCGGCAAGTGAGTGTGTTACAGGGGAGAGTTTATCATCGATGTGCTCAAGTGCTAGAGCACGGGCCCGTGCTCTGGCCCGCCATTCCACACGGCAGAAGGCTGCTGTTCCCGCTGAACCCAGAACGGCGAGGACTCCCAGTTGCACCGACAATGGTGCCCGGGATGAATAGAAGAAACATGCAGCTGCCGCTAATGACTGTTGATAAATAACAAAGTTACTTACATATAGCATTAGTATTAAAGAGACCGAATTCAAAATTCAAAAGTAATAATAAAATTATTATAATCCGCGATACAATAGTTTGTCGTGGAGTCTATCTCCTGATGATGCTTCGGTTGCGGGGCGAAACGATTGTTGAGTTTGTGATAGTGAACGTGTGTAGTGCTTGTGTATTGTGGGGGAAGTGGTGGAGGTTTGTGCATGTGTTTTTACGAATCCTGCACGTATCGGGTATGAAAATACGGATAGTCCACTATACATTTAACACTATATGTATTTTCTATTTACTGAAAAACAATTTTATTATTACTTTTGAATTATGGATCTCCGCAAAGTAACGCTTAATTCTATAAATTAGAATTCAAAATTATTCTTGATTGAGTTAATAGTACCCGACATTAAATAATGCACATCGATGTTTAGAACGAAACAGCCGGCCAGTTCGGTTTCGTAGAGCGCTGTCACTGTCACTCAGTATGTGACGTTTCGCACGGGTTCGTCAGTCTGTGCGACAGAGACTATCTCTATGAAGTAGAACTAGCAGATTATCTCTCTCTAAGCCTCGATGTGCATTATTTGTTGCCGGGTACTATACATCTATAGCATCGCGTTACGACTATACTGAACTACACTATATTACGCTAAAGCCATTTGCCACAATACAACTTTTTTCAATAAGGTCACTTTAACAGTAAGCTTGCGATCATCATCCTCTTGCCATTATCCCACTTTAAGTGGGGTCGGCACAGCATGTTACAAACGTGTTGTCACATAATTTGACTTCGTATTTTACGACCGGCCGCCTGCCTAACGTCAACTTACCTTGGTCGTATTTTACAACCCCTCTAAGAAAGAGGGTGGTTCATTCTACTCAGTCGTATCCGGCGGGTCGACTTACTTTAGTCGCCCTTTACGACACCTTGATAAGAAATGAGGATGGTCTATTCTACTCAGCCGGATACCACACGGCGGAACTGAGCGGAGGTGAACTTGCGATATCGTCCTCAATTAATCTTCTATACAAAAGTTTAAAATCATTTAGCTACAGTTAATGTGACAAATAAATTGTTACGTTAGAAACATTTTCTATCTCTGCAAGCTTCATTTTGTGGCAGAATCTATCTACATGCTATTGATTTGGTTGTATGGCAAAAATGTCTTGAAAGAAGGCCATGAAAAATGAAATATACTTAGTTTACGGGGATCGTTTAGTGTGATAATAATATCGTAATAACTAATTTAAAATATAGGTATCAATTTATATTTATATTATGGCATATTCTAACCTGAGTAAACTTGAATAGTGCAAACGCAGATGTGCTGTTATCGGCATACTTTCCACCCAAGATTGAATAGATTTGAGTGTTGTAACAGGCGTCCCCGAATCCGAGCAGGAAACTGCAGAACATAGCGAGGTACGGAGAAGGCCCGATGTATGAGACGTCCATTGTGTCGCCGAAGGGTGCAGCGTTGGGTAGGTTGATGAAAATGAGGAAGAAACTCGTCATATGGATCAAGTATCCCATAATTACAACTGGATCACGTCCCCAACGTGTCGTTTTGCTACCGAGGATGCCGAATAATGCTCCGCCTGTTAAAATAAAACGCATCTTTTAAATCTTTTCGACAATAAGTTCCACACCAAAATCAATAGAAGTTTAATTCTACTGAGCGTCAGTGGTATATTATGAATCTATAAAATTTTAACTAAATATTTTGAAGAAGTCTATCAAATCCATAGCTCACACATGTAAGTTAAATAAAAATAAGAACGCGATTTACATTAGTGCTCTGAAAAATCCAATAAATGTTTTGAGGACCTCAAATGCATTGGCAAAGTCACATCTTAGAGGCCGGAGGCCGTAGACAGAGTGAAATGGAAAAGGTTCGTTGAGGCCAAGATCCATAAAGGGTTGTAGGGCCGAAGCAAGAAGAAGATATTTGGTTTGGGGAAATAGTGCTTTGTGAAGGTGTTGTTTATTGAAACTTAATTGTAGCGAGTAAACTTGAACTGTATAGTAAAAAAAATAAAACTTCTAATTTATATAATTTTTTAGTGTCATAAGTAAGAATAATATGAATTTAAATAGGCGGTCAACCTTTTAAACGGTATGTTAGTAGTTGCGTAAATATCTAGACCAACGAATGATTTTCTAACTCTACTAAGTTCCAACAGTTTCAGTTTGACTTCTTATATATCTATCATATGGAATTTAATGTCACTTTAAACTAAATCCAGCGAATCTGAGACCTTAAATCTACATCTTCCAATGCGTGGTTACTATTAAAACTGATTGGAACGCAAACTTTTATATGTCTTACGACCTTTCTACAATCATTATCGCTATAAATCAACGTCCTTGTTAACTCTTCAAATTTATTAACGAGTGTACAAACAGACAAAACACTCAAAACTCTCGACAGAACAATGCATGTCCAATCGCAATGATACAATACAAGCACCTCTTAACCTCTAAAGTACGTAATTATTACCTTAAGAAGGATATTCTGTTTTGATATCGGGTTTGATATAGGTACTAAATATTGACTTATTGAATGAATTTTAATGCATATACTGTAATTGTATTAACTTGTTTATAGTCTAGACCTTTCCGAATAATGTCTATATTTAGAATGTAAAATGTTTAGAGCGAAAATTTTCAAATGTTATGTAGAAACCTCACTAAGGCAGGTAGATAAGTATCATCTTAGTGCAATAATATTTACAGTTATTCAATTTATTGTTAATAAAAAAAGGATATATAAATAAATAAATTCGGCAACATACTGTAAGGTGCGGAGTAGGTTATGAAAGCAAACAACCGTATGCTTTGAAGTCTTGTTTAATACTCCTTTAAATTAGCTAAATACTGTATCTTATACTAGCTTATAATAAAGTATAATGCTCCCATCACACTACATGCCCTATCAATAAGAAAAAAAAATTAACCTTAGTTTACATTTTTTTTAAATCTTACACTCTCATATATCTTAAACAACAAATATAAGAAAACATTAAAAATAACATGTAAAAAAAAAATATAATTATGATTTAATCTTAGCAGTATAACTTAGTTCTATTTTTATGCAAAATTTCCTCTTTTCCTTTTCTCAAAATTTTTACATTGGGATTTAGATCTTCTATTACTTTATAAGGACCTGAATATATTGGAGTTGACAATTTATTACCAGTTTCATTTTTAACTAATAACAAGTCATTTTTATTATATGTTACGGGGTTAATATATGCATCGTACGTACATTTTCTTAATTCTTTACTTTTTATTAAATTTTGTCTTGCATCAAACTGAGATTTTTGTAATCGGTACTTTAATTCTGAAGCATAATTATCAAAATTGTACAATGGATCAACGTAATCACTTTTCAAATTACTTGGCAAGTTACATCTTTTCCCAAAAATAAGTTCATATGGTGTATAATTTGTTGAACTATGCACTGTGGTATTATACGAAAATGTCCAATATGGTAACCAAGTGCTCCAATATCTTGAATTATTATCTGTTTGGATTCTAAGAAATGAATTTAGAGATTTGTGAGTATTTTCTAATGAACCTAAAGATTCATGGTGATAGGCGGTTGCTAAAATTTGCTTGATATTCAATAGTTCACATACCTTAGTCATAGTTGCAGAAATAAATTCTGTTCCTCTGTCGCTTCCAATTTGGCGAGGAATTCCATATTTAAGAATAAAGTTTTCTACGAAAGCTCTAGCTACACTATCAGTACTCTTATTTTCTAAAGGATATGCCTCTACATACTTACTTAATTCACATTGTATAGTTAAAATATATGAATAATTATAATAATCCTTTTCTAATGGACCTACTATATCTAAATAAATCTTATCAAAAGCGCTTTTTGAAGTAGTAGTAATTTGCATGGGTTGCTTAGTTGGCAAAGAATGTTTTTGTCGTTGACAAGTATTACACTTCTTCACAAACTTTCTTACATCGTCACTTATATTTGGCCAAAAATAATATCTCTTTATGTTGTTTAACATACGCCTAACACCTGCATGTCCACTGGTGGGCAATAAATGAAAGTCATTCAATATTACTTTTCTATCATCAACGTCATTAATTCTTGTTACTCCACTAACAATACAAATTCGGGGTCCGGACCTCGTTAAATTATTTTTAATCTCCTTGGTTAACCATTCAATTATATATTTATTATCGTTATCTTTCACGATATAAATTTCATTAACATTAATCTCTCTACAAAATGATTCTAAACTTCTCACGAACGCGTCTCGCGCTGAACATGATCGAGTATTAGCTTCATAAAAAATAGTGGATTTTGATGGAATGTATATAAAATTATTATCTTTTACGCAATAATCTTTGCATTTTTTATATTTCTTAAATAGTAATTCAACTCCTGTATTTGGTTTCTTAAGCACCTCTACGACGTTTGGGTGATCAGCCCCGTCATCGATGTTATCTACCAAAACAGTGTTACTCTCATCATCTTGTATCCTTCTCATTCGTCGTGTCATAACATTCACGATATGCTTGTTCATATCTTTTAACTCATCCGAACTCAACACTATGCGAGATAACGCGTCTGCAGCTACGTTATTCGCTCCTTTCACATACTCAATCCTAAAGTCATATTCCTCTAAGCTAAGTCTAAATTTTAATAAACGACTACTAGGACTATTTATATTAAATAAATATACTAGTGGTCTATGATCTGTATAAATAGTAAAAGTTTTCCCAAATAAATAAGGTCTAAAGTAACGTACTGACCATACGATTATTGCCAATAATTCTTTTTCTATAGTCGGATAATTAAGCTCTGCTTTATTTAATGTTCGACTTGCATATGCTATTGGTAAATTATTTTTATTGCACAACATCGAGCCTATCGCTACTCCAGATGCGTCAGTATGTAAAATAAAATTATTTTCTTCGGAAAAATCTGGATATTGTAAAATAGGTGGTGTTATAAGTGAAGTTTTTAAACCTAAAAATGAATTTTCGCATTCGTCACTCCATTCAAAATTTACTCCTTTGCGACAAAGTTTATTTAGCGGAATTGTAATTTCAGCGAAGCGTGGAATAAATTTTCTATAGTAATTAGCAAACGCAACGAAACGTTTGACTTCGTCTTTATTGCACGGTTTGGGATAATTTTTTATTGCTTTGATTTTTTCCGGATCCGGACTAATACCGTCAGCAGAAACAACATGACCTAAATATAATAACTCTTTCTTCAAAAATTGACATTTAACGGGATTTAATTTTAGATTGACTAGTCTTAATCTTTCAAAAATATTAATTAGATTTTTATTATGTTTCTACCAAAACAGATTAGGTCATCTAAATAAATAAGACATTTTTCATAGTTTAACCCAGACATGGCAACTGTCATAACCCTGCTAAAAGCACTAGGGCTAATTTTTAAACCCATTGGTAATCGCTTAAATTGATATTGTTTATCGGTTGTAAATGCAGTACATTTTCGACTATTTGGTTCTAACTCTACTTGGAAATATCCTTGATAAAGGTCTAAGTGACTAAAATAAATAGATCCAGATAAGGCGTCCAAAATTTCACAAATATTGGGTAAGGGGAATTTATCGTCTTTTATTGTATCATTTAATTTTCGATAATCTATAACTACGCGCCATTTCTTTTCGTTTGAACAATCATTTTTCTTTGGCACGAGAAGAACTGGACTAGACCATTCGCTTTGACACTCTTCGATCACATTATCATCTAGCATTTGCTTTATGTGTCTATCTAGTTCTGGTTTTTGAGATTTAGGTAAACGAAACGGTTTTACGTAAACAGGTGAGATGTTATCTTTCAAACATATAGATGGTTTATATACGTTAGTTACTCCTAATTTATCTCCATCAAGATGAAAAATATCAGCATATTTTGCACAAATATTCTCGATTGATATTTGTTCTTCGGTACTTAAATGATTGAGCTCCAATATCTCAAACAATCTCTTCACTCGTTCTGCGCTATTTAAATCGCGTTCAAATTTACATATATCGTAATTATAAAAATAATCAATGTCAGGGGAGAAATAACTTAGTTTTACTACATTATCTCTCGTATTTAATACTCGTAAAGGTATTTTTCCTTGAACTGGTGACACTAACGCGCTTCCTAAGAAAATTCCGTCTCCTAATTCTTTAGGTAATATTACACAATCTTGATTTAAATTAGTATCAACATAATGTATCGACTCGCAACGCGGCGGCAAAATAATATAATTATTGTAACCTGTGCTACCCATCTGCATATATAGTGCAACCTTTTCTAAACCGGTATTTATTGTAAAAGTATTCATTTCAAAATTTAATATGCAGTTATATTTACTGAAAAAATCTTGTCCCAATATTCCATCACATTTACAAGGTAAATTTTTAAAAATATAAAATTTATGATTTATTTCTAAATTATTAATTTGTAAATTTAAATAAATATATCCTTCTGAATAAATATTACCACTGATCCCTTGGATACAAATTTTCTCTATATGGTAAGGAATGTTGCGCGCGATCAAGCTCTCATATTTCACGGCCGAGAGTGATGCGCCGGTGTCAATTAACCAACTGTACGGAATGTTCGATATGTTTATAATAACTGAGTTTAAATTATCATAAGTTTTATGTATTGAATTATGAACGAAAAAACTGATTTTTTATTTCTTCCTTTTTATTTATGTCGGTCGGGTTCGACTCTGGTACCTGATTGATATTTGAAGTTTGAGCCATATTAATTTGATTACTGTAATTACTTTTACGGAAATTATTTCGCCTATAAAAATTCCTACCGCCTCGAAAACCACGGTTAAAATTTGTTTGACCGCTACCTCTATAATTTTGACCTGACAAATTATTATTTTCTACTCGCACACCTCTGTTATAAGCGGTTCGTAAAATCGGTATCCTAGGCCTATTAAAATATCCTCTGCTATTCCTTTGATTGTAATTGTTATTATGATATAGCCTACCTCTAGCACGTTGACTAACGTAGTTCACGAACTCTCCTTGGGGCTGCGATGATAGCTCCTCGTCCATTGCTCCTCGTATAGCATCTTTCAACGTTGAATAACTACGCGCAGCTATAATCGTGCTGATTCGACTATTTCGCAAACCGTCAGAAAAACGTTTAATTGCATTCCTCTCATTGATAGGTTTTAAAATCTCATATTTATCTGAATCTCCATCAGCCTGTGATATAGTCAAATCCACAAACATACTTTCTAAAGACTTACCGAAATCCTGTATGGACCTTGAACCTTGCTTTGCTTGCTGTAGCTGCTGTTGAATAGCTGTATCGGATTTTTTCGTTAATAAAAATGATCTCATATCTTTAATTAAATCTGTAACTGAGGAATAATTTTGACGTAGACGTAATTTGGCATACTCTGATAACCTGGATTTCAATACAAAATTTATTAATAAAAGTTTACTGTCGTGGTCTAACATTTCGCTATACATTTCGATATTAGAAATTAATTGTTTTGTAACTAATTCGTCATCAGTCATGACTGGCAGCAACGATATAGCAGTTTTTAAATCAAACTTTTCCATTTTTAAGTCGGTTTCTTTCGTACTAATTTGCGTGAAAGTAGAACAAAGCTCTTTTATTTTGCAGAATAATGATTTAATATTTTCACAAATATCCTGTACACTCGATAAGTCAGAAATTTTAATTTCTTTTTTCGCAATTTGTTCACTTAATTTTTCTGAAATGTGTAAAAATTTTTCATACAAACTACAAGCGTGAGCGTATTTTTCACTTAAATCTTGCGTAGACCTCCTAGTAGGACCTAGTTTTACAAGGTAATCCTTAATATATCTTAACTCAATCAATACATTTTTTAATTCTTCCGCCATTACACATCAGAACAGTTTGTTTACATAATCACTTCGTTAACCGGATTCCTTCATCCTGGTGGAATCACCCGGCTGCGTCTCTGGAGGCCGACCGGCGATGAAACTTACTGCTGGCTCCGAATATGCACGTATACTTCTAAATCTGTGCTGATAAATCTCCTGTCTTATCCAATTTTGGTGACAACGGGTATATAATTTATAAGCAAAATAAATCACGACCAATCCCAACACCACAGTAATAATAGTCATCATAATATTCATTGCATTTAAGTGCCATCCTAAATCTTGTAGATTGGCTTTATTTCCACCTGCTGAATTTTGATTGATAAAGATTTCTTCCTTATCCACTGAAGATTGACACATTTTTCAGGCCAGAATATTTATCTTGTGCAGTTAAGTCAGTGTCGATTCGAAATTCTCTCTTCCATATAATTTAACTTCATTATTTTATATACTGTCTCCCTATATGGTAAGGAATTTGTCAACTGCGCACGAGGCAGACTCCTGTTGCAGGGTCGCCATGTAAGGTGCGGAGTAGGTTATGAAAGCAAACAACCGTATGCTTTGAAGTCTTGTTTAATACTCCTTTAAATTAGCTAAATACTGTATCTTATACTAGCTTATAATAAAGTATAATGCTCCCATCACACTACAATACATTTCTAGATAACAACAAAGATTATTTTAACACTTTCTACATAATATAAACGTATGTTGAGGAAAAGGTCATAGACTCAGCTAAGAAGCTGTTTTTCAGTCCACGCCTTATGACTAGACTGCTGCCAATACAAATTTTCTATACTTCGGACATACATATGTCTATAATTGTTTAATTTAAATTTATATAATAAAAAATGTATATACTGCATCACATGAGCTGCATCCGATAATCCCTTTCAACTATTTATATTAGCTTAACCTCAAACGCTGAACACGTACAATATATTCCTTTTTTTAATAACATAAGGCAAGAAGGGCAATGCAGAAACCAATAAAAGTTGAAAATAATAGCTTAAATAAAACAATCATGACAACAGAATATACTAGTAAGCAATAATAATTTAAAATGTGAATGTTAAAAGTAAGTTTATGTGACATATTATTATTTTCATGAAAGCTATATATAAAAACTCACCAAGAACTTCCCCCAATCCAATGAACACTCCTGACAGACCAACCAACTGTTTCGCGTTGTCACCCATGGCAAGCGTGAACCCAATGCTCGGGCTGTACACGCCGCTGAAGAATGATAACTCTACACCTAAAAAACCCCGATATATGTATATCATAATTATTAATAATTGAAATATTTGTAGAAAATTTAGCAAATCCACATTTGCTATAATGTTAACATGATTTCAACATGGATATAATACAAGCAATATACAAGAACCAACAACTCAATTGTGTTGTGTGAGATTGTGGTGGTGGGTGTGTGTGCTGCTTTTGTGTGCGTTGTTGCTGGTGAATTGCGCCTTGGGGTGCATGTGGTGGCTTGTCCTGCATGTATAAGGTACGTAGATTTTGCCTGCTTCATACACATTGGCTTTGCATGCATTCACCTAACCCGTGCGGATTATAGCAAAGTGGTTGGTTCTGTTATATTGCTTGTAATATGGAATTCCGCAAAGTAGCGCCTGCTTCTATAAATGGATATAATGTTTACTCGAGTCTCTTCGACCGAAGACTGTTAGATACTGCTTAAAACAGTAACACTACTTTTGCACATTTTTGCACAATATTTATCTTAAATATTTATTGTTATTCGAATGGCCCGTTGGCGCAGTGGCTATTGACCCTGCCTTCAGCTCCGCGGGTCACGGGTTCGATTACCGCCGAGGGCCAACATTTTCTATAAACAATTTGTTGGTTCTTTGAGCCTGGGTGTATATTTGTATTTAAGTATGTATTAAAAATTATATATGTAAATTACCAGTTGTCTCTCACCCAAAACACAAGTATTAAGTTACTTTGGGGACGGACAACCGTGTAAGTGTCCCGTATATTTATTTATTTCTTTGTTATATTTATGTTGTATGAGAGAAAAGTATGAGATATGTAATGTTTAAAAATTTTCTACTTCAATTAAGTGAATTGGGAAAAATTATAAAAGTATTTGGAAGCTACAATAGCAATATATGAATATGGATAAAGAATGGACTAAGGATAATAATGCAAATAACTGTCTTATCACTAATGAGGTATATTATACAGATAAACTGTTTCTAGTATTTTATTTAATAGTTAGTATCGCGGGAAGTATTACATATTTATCTATTTATATGATGAGTTTACAAACCTGTATAAATGAACGCAGCACTTAACAATATCATGTCTCCCGTGCAGAAAAGCCTGAGAGCACCTTTGAACGCCTCCATAGGGCCCTCGGCTTCAGGCACCACAATCTCACTCTGAAAAGCAAATAAAAATATCCCTAATTTGTTTTGAACTAAGAGCAAACTGTTAGAATAAAGTTTCCACTCAAGAGGTGAAAAGCGGATACAGTACGCCTACCATCAACTTTTAGATAACGATTCAATTCAAAGTCAGTACCTAAACCGAACCGCTTTGGGGTCGAAATGTTTGAAAAGGATCACGTTATATGAACTATAGATAACTCTGTCTCTTTTACTCACGTGTTTTTAGGACGCATTCCGAACGCTCATTTGGCAACGACTTAAAGTGTGCGTCTTTAAGACGTCATGGTATGAAAAAGCAAAACAATTTAGTTTACGTCTTCAATTGAGTCGCAATAAGAGTTCATGGCAGGCCTGCAGATGTCACTCGATCTCAGTCCTATTCAATACGAAGTCAATCGATTAAAAACCTTGAGATTTCCTTCACATAGTTCCACATCAGATGGCCAAATCTATATATTTTATTTTTATCACAGGGACGCCCATTTTAATTGCATATTTTAGATACAGAGTTCTACTTGTATTTTAGAGTTTTTTTACGATTGGTATTATCGTCTTTATTAATTCCAATGACCTCGTCAGCTACGTTTTGCATATAGAGGTGACACT
This sequence comes from Morpho deidamia, assembly GCA_947086505.1. Classification (NCBI taxonomy): domain Eukaryota; kingdom Metazoa; phylum Arthropoda; class Insecta; order Lepidoptera; family Nymphalidae; genus Morpho; species Morpho deidamia. Next base: position 5,619,349 of record CAMTZC010000007.1, on the reverse strand, counting down.
TTATATGATGTGAATATGTAACGGAACATGTTCTACAGAAAATATAAAATCTCCTACATAGGGAAATGGAGAAAATCCATAGCTTCAAGAGGGGTTATAGAGACGAATATGTTGTTACAAATACAACTTGCTTCTAATAACTAGGTCATTAATTTCGGCAACACTGTTGCCATCAATGTAACATTTGTACGTGGTTTTTCTCGATTATTCTGGGCTAGCCACAATACAAGGTGGCATGATGATCTATAGATTATCTTGTTCTACTTCCCTAGATAGACTTTTTATATCTGTGCATCTTGCATATATTTGCAAGTATGTAAAAATCATTTTTCTATGAAACATTGTTAATAACTTAATCATATCGGAAATATTCTAGCTTAAAAAGGCACATAAATATATATGTACAAAGAATACACATCCGGTAAACTATAAGGATATAAAATTCGCAACATATTACAATAAAAATAATGGTTATAATGAGGTCAAAAGATGTATAAACGCAATATTCAATAACGGCCTGATCCCCTTGACCGCACCATCTTAAGGCTTTTTATGGACAGCATATCATTTTGCAGTCATTCACGGTACTTTATTTGACACTTGACCCTTATTTCAAGATCCAGAAAGTCCAAAGTTCAAAAGGTTACTTACTGGTGGCAAAGATAAGGAAGTTAATAAGTGATTACATATTTTGTCATCTAGATCAATTCTATTTAGAAGAAACGATATAACCACTACTTCCGCAAATGATTTGTAACAAAAAAACTTTATTTCTCGTCTTTTCAAATTTACTTAACTAACGCAAATTCATGCTAATATTAAATATAAATGCGAGCTTTTTAAATAATTTATAGAATCAGGCGTTACTTTGCCTAGTACTTTTGTCCACCTTACTTTACGAAGAGCGGACAAAAGTAATAATAAAATTATTTTTCTATTATTATAACAAAATAATTTTATTATTACTTTTATAAATGCGACCATTTCGTTTCCTATTTATTCTTCTGTTTTCAATCAAACAATTCAATTTGCAAATAAACAATGTTTAACCTCGCGACTAACACCAACAGCTAATTATTAATCGTAATTACATCCGCCCAGACACAGCCATTGAAGTGGAAGATTTCTTTTGATGCCACTATTGCGAAAATAAATGATAAAAAACTTGTGTGTCAGGGTCGCAGATATTCTATCTGCACACTACTAACAAGACTTTTAGGGATATGAATGTATTATTGCAAATATTACTTGGTATAATTTTGAAAATGGGTTATGTACATTACTAGAGCTCACGGCCTTGGACTATTTTTATATGTCTTATGTTTCTATTTACATATGTTTTAAATCTTAAGCAGGCAGCTCAGAAATTTAAAGAAAAACGAAGCGCTACAACGCTTTACCTACATACCACTTCTACTCCATTGTAATTAGCATAATTGTAACTGTAATTAGGCTAAGACAATGATTCCCAAAGTGGTTTATATCGAACCCTAAGGGTCGAAGAAGAACAGCAGGGACCCCTTGCTGTTCTTCGTCGACCCTTAGGGTAGGCAAATACAAAATTCTCCCAATTTTGTATGAAAATGAGGATCTACAAAATGAAAATGAGGATCAATGGCAAGAAGGTTTATTATGCCTAACAAGATTTTTTACACTATTTAAAACTGTTTTAGAGTTTCTGGATAGTAAAGAATAAAGATGAAAATATGAAAGAGAATTTATTGATGAGAAAACAGACATTGCTTTTTTGACAGATTTTTTGCTAAATCTAATATGGTGAACTTGCAGTTGCAAGGTGACAGTTTAAATTTGATAGAAACAATTTCGATTTAACCATCAAGTTCATCTCTCCCATTAAACAAATTTATTTCTTGTTTAGTTTTTTTCATATAACAGTACTATATTTTGGTTTACATTTTGTTGATAAATGTGTAAAACTGTAATGTTATTTTTTTACTTTTTCACACCTAAGTACCTATAGTACCACTGTTAGAAATTTAAGTTTTTCTAGGTAAATAGGAAAGAGATTTATCTAAAACTGAAAAACATGACAAGGGGTCTAAGATATAAAAAAGTTTGACAATCTCTGGGCTAGGGCTCGTTTACCTAATCTAATCTTTACATTCGTGCACCCACCGGCAATTAAAGTTCTTTTTTGAAGATTGAGTATACATAAGTTCAAGCCCGGAAAGCGAGACATTTGCTGAAAATCTTGCGTGTTTTACGTGCGAAAAAAAAGCTTCGCTGAAAGAAAATATGGTAACAGAATCTGCATGTCATACGGAGAGGTTTTAAGGTATGTTACCTTCCTGCTCCCACTCTTGGACCGTAGCACTAAACATCTTTCTCTCTTTAATGAGAATACTCAGCAGTGGCTTTTACTTCTCTTATATGAGGTTGTTTCACCCGCAACATTTAAACGGGGTATTACGAAATGAAATAATAATCACACCTTAAGGAGCACTATATGGACTTGCTAATCTATACTTTATAACAAAATCTTAAAAAGCGGTGCCTATATGTGATCGATTTTCTGAAAAATCTTTTGACCGGATTTTTGTACGGTTTTTACTAAAAGGTAGTGGCAATTGTTTCGGGACCTTTAAGTTAATAGTACCGTTTTTTGTAAATTGTGTTAAAAGGTCGCGCGGTTGTAAAAAAAACTCGCCCGCTGGGAGCTTTAGTCGCTCCACACCAAAGAAATGTACTAGAGAATTGTAGATCTACAACAATACTTCAAAAAAGTCCGCGACAGCATCTCTTAACGTCAACTCAGAAGACCTACTTTGACTAGTATGTTCATTTATATTTATTATAAAACAAAAAGATTTCAACCCCGGCGGAGCTACGGGCGTCTTGTTTTCTATATTTAGTTAAAGATAAGATAAGATATGTGTACGTTTGCTTTTAACCAAATGATTTTTTTTATGGTATTATTCCTAGTAGCAATGAAATGGTGATTGGGACAATAATTCAAGGGCTGGTCAAGAAAAATGAAATCAAAACATAAAATCACCTTTACATCGTCAATGACAGGTGCTCGTCTAGTTGGGCGCAGCATCAGCATGAATATTATGCCCACGACACAAACCGCGGTCAGAGCTCCGAACACGACGTTTCTTGTTTCTACATCGATATGAGACTTGCCTTGGAACTTGATAAACACGAACAGATTTCCGAAGAATAAACTGCAAAAAAACAATTAACAAATTTCAATTCAACATATTCTTATTAACCTTTGTGTTTTTGGTTGTGGGCTTTTGCATGACCAAAAACACATGGGTCTTAAACACGAATGTGGAAGCATATGTGACTAGAGGGAGGCCTAAAAAGGGTGGTAAAAACTGTAGACGGACTAAACGCAGCGGGCATAAAGCGCTCTGCGTGTTCAGTACAACAATGTGCTGAGGGCGGTGCTGGGTATGCCACGTCATTGTAGTGCATCAGCAATGTTTGCGGATGCTCGCATAGACAATTTCTACGCTATCATCCGCAAACATGCTGCTTCAATGATGCACAGACTTGTGAGTAGCACTAACTCCCTCCTCAGCACATTGGCTTGTAAATGGGATAGTCCTCTATAGAGGACATGGAATGAAGTGAATAAATGTTGTAAATTTCTTTATTAATTACTAACATAGGCTAAGTTATTTTGTTACTAACATTATGGACACAATGTCTAATTAAAATATATATATATATAAAAGGAGTAGCGCCAGAGTTGACAAATGATAGAAAGAAGGAAAGAATGGAATAAAATGTTGCGCCTTGCTACTTAGACTGGGATAACGAAGATGATGATTTCATAAACTATATATATTACTTCACAATCCAAACCTTCACAAAAGAATTAACAGTCGAATAATTTTTTCTTCTTATATAAATGCTAAAGCCGCCTGTCTGCCAGAATATTACGCTTTCATGGCTTATTCGAGCAATATTGATGAAATGTGTCTTAAAGCTTAAATACCAGATTAACGTATGCGTTATTATTGTTATCCCATATACTCTGTTTTACATTCGGAAATATGAAAAAAAACAATACATAATTGAGGTATTTTAAACTTCAATAATGCGTGAACAAATACGCAAGTATAACTTGTAATTTAATTAATTAAACTGTTTTTCTATCCGTTCATCTCGGGCGGTCTTCGTGACCGAGTTAAAGCTGGGGTTCAGTGTCCCGAAAGGTCTTTGCTCCCAGTGGAGACACATTGTCTTGATGTTAACTAAAGTTGTTTAACTTTGCTATTCCCACTAATTATAAATTAATGAATTTACAAAATATAAGTTATTCTAAAATGGGATATCAAAATCTATATTAATATTATAAATATAAACGCGTGTTTTGCTTATCCTTTTTTTACATGCCAGTGGAATAATTTACAGGGTTAGAGTGATAGAGGTTACTTTATTTATTATTTTGGTACTGGGATTCATGTAGATAACGTCTTTAGCAGAAAGTAGTAAATGGTAAATATAAGGTTCTTCGTTTATGTCTTGATAATTATACTAGGTGATTGAAAAGATTCTGCTATTTTAAAGGCCAGCATCTGAGTGCGGTATGACGCAACGGAAAGATTAAGGAGTGAAAATTGGGAAAGAATTAAGAATAAGGTTAAACAATGATTATTGTTTAACCAACGAGGATCACAGCAAAATATTTTTTCGTTCCTTATCTATTATGGAATTACGTAAAGGAATGCGTCTCTGTAGAATAAAAAAATCCCAAAATGTAGGGATCATATTACAATATGACGTCATCGTAAATACAATATGGAGTTGACTCAAAATGGCGGTTTTTTTCTGCTTCCATCTTTATTACGTGGTATGTTTCACAACAAACAGCTCACAGCTAGGTATAGAATGAATAAAATACCACAAGTTGTGACATCTCTGTCACATGTCTGTTTAGAGTGCATATATTAAATAACATCCCAATAAACTCTATAATAATAAAATACATACAAGTGTATGTGACTTAAGTCGCAAGTAATACAAGTTTGCTATTTCAAGAAACGTACTATTTTAATATACATAGTAGGTACGTTTCTTCTATTCAAAACACGTGCAAAATTAATCATAACGATCTTATGCGATACTCATCCTATTATACGGCTAATTTAAAATTCAAAAAATCAATTTTTATTGGTATCAAAACGAAGTGACCATAAATATTTTTATTTTTACTCTAAAACCAAAACATCGTATAAAATCACTTTAACGATGCTGTTTAACTATGCTATGCATAGTAATGATTAATAAGACCGGATCTGTATATTTTGCATATCTCAGTTTTTGCTATCTGCATTTAATAATGTCGATTTAAGTTTTAGGTAGTTCGTGATATGCAACAACCAATCAAAATTTTCTCAGCGGAAATTTTTATTTCTACAACTAAGGTAAATAATTTAAAATCCAAATATTGTTAATTTGAATATTTCTTTTTTGTAGTAAACTTCGAGTATAATTTGACAATTTCCTGTCACATGGAAATAAATGCGAAGTGATTTTGTATTTCTTACTCCTTAGAACGGAGTAACGGATCGAAAGGCTGGGAGTAACAGAATATATTTTGTAATCCGCGATCTGTAGGAAAATGTATGTAGTGAGAGTCTAGAGAGCACAATCCGTTATCATATCATATACATGCAGCATAAGTACCCGTACCACCAAACACTACCACTAGCCAACACAATCTCAACGAACATTTCGCCCTGTAACCAAAGTATCATAAGGAAATAGACGCCAACTAAACATCGTTAGCGATTTTGTTTCGTGTGCTGTTTCAACCCTGCTTGTATAAGATATGAGAACGGATAGTACTGTACACATTCCCAAATAACAAAGATGTTCTTTACAAACGCGGATTATAACAAAATAATTCTATCTTTGCTTTTGTACTATTGTACCGCAAAGAAACGGTACCAAATGAAAACTATCTTCGTGTGAACTGGTAAAAACAAAGTCACGCTTTTATTAAACCAATGATATTTAAATTACATCTTACCTGCATTGCAACATTGCCCAGAAAACACCGGAATTCCTCGATATGGTTTCCTCGTCGCTGTTTAAGGTCAGATAATTGCCCTGTCCCGTCCATATTGCCGCCGCACCGGCACCTATCATCACGCTGGCTGCGTACAGAAGCCACGTCCGCGGGAACAGAAATGTTATTATGAAGAATCTGTAAAGAAAATGATTATTCAATTTCAATGAAGTTTTATAGGACGCTAGCGGTACCGCCGTTGCTGTGGCTCAGTTTGATTTCGACTTTTCCTCTAAACCAAACCGTCATTAACATAAAAAAAATCTATCGGCCCCAAACTTAACAGGATTATCTACTGAGTCAATCTTAAAAGTGTTAAAATTTTATTTCAATCGGTCCAGCCGTTTCAAAGTCTTTAAGGTACATATATAAATACTTTTTCTTATATCATTATTATGCGGCCCTTATCCCACTCTAAGTCAGGTCAACACAACATGTTACATGTTGTTACATAATATAACTAGGTTTTTACGACCGGTCGCCTTCCTGACGTCAACTTACCTTAGTCATCTTTAAAGACACCTCGGTAAGAAATGACAGTTGTCTATTCTACTCAACCCGATACCACATGGTGGATCAACTTACCTTAGTCACCTTTTACGACACCTCGGTAAGAAATGGGGGTGGTCTATTCTACTCAGGCGGATACCACACGGTGGGATAAATACTTGATCTTATATATATGTATGTATATAGATTGCCCAGAACAGCTTATCATGATATGTATATTAAGATTTGAATTCACAGATGGCAGACATCACATCTCATTGTAATAGATGATGCATACCGACCCAATAACTCTTTTTAATTAAGACCCACACACGTATCATCACAGCTAAAGCATTTATCATATCTACAAAAATTATTTAACTAAAACTAGATTTCAAATAAGATATTTGATTTTCGCAACTACACTAGGAAACATTTTTATAGTCACGATCGAACACTGCATGCCATTTAATGCAAAAATAATTGATTTTGCAGGTGAAGATAACAGGAACGTAGAAAAAGCAAGGTCAATATAAACTAGATATAGTACCCGGCAATACATAATTCACATCGAGGCTTAGAGAGAAAATCGCATAGTAGAGACAATGCTCTATGAAGCACAGACTGACGAACCCTTGTGAAACGTCACATACTAACTGAGTGACAGCGCTCTACGAAACCCAACTGGCCGGCTGTTTCGTTCTAAACTTCGATGTGCATTATTTAATGCCGGGTACTATACTTCGAATGTAGCAATGATAGTAGAATGCAATGAAGAGAATGAAAAAGTGAGAGTAAAAAATGTAACACCACGTTAATATTAGGCTGTTAGGCGAAGTAACTTTAACACTGCTTCAACACCATAGAGTTATTATACTAGAGTAGGGAAGCCAGCCAAAAATGTGTCCATCGAGAATAAAGAGAAAATATTTTAGAATTATTGTTCAATGACTTGTTGACGCAGTTGGTAGTGACCCTGTCTTCAGCTCCGCGGGTCACGGGTTCGATTCCCGCCGAGGGCCAATATTTTCTATAAAAAGTTTGATGGTTGTTCGAGTCTTGGCGTATATTTGTACTTAAGTATGTAATTTAAAGTTATATATGTAAATAATACATTAACCAGTTGTCTGATACCCATAACACAAGTATTAAGTTACTTACTTTCGGGACGGAATGCAGTATGTGCAAATGATCCATATGCATATAGCTCCCCTACTCTTACTAGAGTATCCTATATAATAACCCTATATTCAACCCATAAATGGGTTATATATATCCCTGGATTCTTTAGTGATAAATCAATGACAGTGACAATCAATTTTGTTATATGGTTAGCTGGATGAAATTGCGATTTTAAGTTATTCTATCATTCAATATACTATCAATTAATAAATACTTAAAATACTAGTAACAATATTACCACTAAGTACATAAGTTTTTACTAGATATCTTATACACGCATGCGCGGAATTTGAACCCGCACACCCTTGGCAAAGGTCGCGTCTTTCACCGTTCAGCAAGGCCGTCTTAGGCTATGCCGAGGCCCATGGGCGACTAAGTATACGGTGCTTCTAGACACAAAAATCAGAGCCCCATCGGAAAGTAATAATTAAAAAAACAATGATGTTGTAGTATCTGGCATCGACTACGGCACTTTCGTTTCACCCAAATACAATGTCATTATTGTCTATGGTTTGACGAATTCCGTCAAAAAAACTAATCGATTTTTACTTAAACTGAAACAATTGAAAATGTTATTCCTTCTGAAACACAAACATTTAAATAACTTATTACCAACTTTGTCATCTCAATGTATTCGACACGGTTTAAATTATTTGACATCATTATAATGTCCATTGTTTAGAATGTGATTTTAATCTGTTGTCAATATTTCACTACATATTAAAAAGTAAGATATAGTAAAACGTCGAGATTAAAAATATAAGCAGAAATCTAAGTAAATTAAGCTTTTTTTTCTCGTATAAGAGAATATATTGCCCTTATGTAATGTAAAGGGCAATGTGCATAGATCCCTTGTGTGCTTATGGTAAAGATAGAGAAACGTTTTATATGGAGAACTATACTAAAATTTCTATATTCCTTACAATAGGTAACTTTGTTGGTAAATAACTAGTTATTCTTCGTTACTTGTAGTCCAATTATTAGTATGTTAATTGATAATAATGGCATATGAAACACACATAAATATAAAGACAGTTAGCTAGTAACCGTTTTTTCAGTCTTATCTGTAACCAACGCTAATTATGATATCGGGAAAAATCACCACAATGATTACGAGCAACGAGGTTAAGAAATATGTTTCCTATATATTGGACAGGTTACAATGAAACAATAGAATTATTAAAGATAATAACTTCCTTTGTAAATTATCGTAGGATAATTTCAGCGAAAGAATTAGTGCAAAAAACTGCAGGTAAGGAATTGAACAGTAATTATTATGAACAGTAAAATTGCATGACCCTTTCCAGTATACCTCTCATTTCTAGTTACAATATCGTGAAGGAAAACATCGAGAGAAAACCTATAAATTTATAAATAATTCTTGAGATATGTATAACCTACCAATACGGACTGAAGCAACGTGATAACTTTTGCGCCCCAAATATAATTAAAGGAGAGGGGAAACCTTTGCCTAGCTGTTACATATACAGCTATGACGCGCCTATTAATCTAGGTTCAACATTTCTCAATTGGATCCAACCAACAATGCGCAAATGTGATAAAACAGGACGCTTCTTATCAACTGTTATTTTCCTCTACTACTCGTATCTGTAGCAATTAATATTGACCTTTAAATACTATGATTTTTATGATCTCAATAAATTGTTTATATTTCGTCAATACCGAGGAAAATTTAATTATTTTGCAAGAACCTATTATTATATTAGTATTCACTTGTGAAGGTGATTCAGGTTTAAAATAGTAGTGCGTAGTTTCTATATTAACAAGTATTATTCGCTACGAGCCTAAAAGAATTATGAAAAAATTAAAAGTGTATTGAAAATGCAATACAATATAATAAATAAATATCGCGAACAATAGTCGCAAAAAGTTGAAAATAATATCACATATTCAAATTCATATTATGTGGAATGGTGACTTCTGAGGAAGGGCTGCAGAATGACATCCGCTAATTTTGTCTATGTACAAGTCTTTGTAGAAGTACAAGCAGAAGCCCGTTTCAAATATTTTTAATTTTAAATATCGAATGTGGCAAAAAACAAAGAATATAAAACAAATACAGTAGAAATTGGATGGCATCAAATATTTCACACATTACAATAAAATAGTATAATTTAACGTTTTATCGATAAGCTGCTTTTAATATCGAGCGAACTTGACATTTTAAAGAACAACAATTTAAGTTTCCGACATTGAGTAGCGATACCACCTCACAAGCACAGACTTGACAACTTTCGCTAAAACAGTAAGTCTCATCTGCATAAAGAATATTGTATTGGACTAGAAAATTAGTCATTAACTTTATGTCATCAAAAGTAATAATAAATAGTAATAATTATGGATCTTCGCAAAGTAACGCCTAATTCTATAAATTATTTATGTCATCACTTTATGCCGATATGACTTTCCTCTACTCTACAGAGCGATTGAAATGAGTAAACATGCGTGCAAAATTTTTATAACTTCATAGCCGTGATAGTCTTTGAAATTATTGGTAATGGTCAAAGATATTACATTATGCCGTGTGGTATCCGGCTGATTAGAATAGACCACCCTCATGTCTTATCGAGGTGTCGTAAAAGGCGACAAAAGTAAGTTGACCCACCGTGTGGTATCTGGTTAAGCAGAATAGACCACCCTCTTTCTTACCGAGGGGTCGTAAAATACGACTAAGGTAAGTTGACGTCAGACAGGTGGCCGGTCGTAAAATACAAATCCTGTGACAACATGTTAGCCGTTATCCCACTATAAGTGGTATAGTGGGATAACGGCAGGAGGATGATTATGGTTAAAGATATTATTACATCAGAACATGTCAACTTTTGTTATCCTGTCCCCACCACCAGCAGCGTGGTGCAGCGATTAGCGGTATCATATTGTTAGTCGATGCGAGTCTGGCATACAATCTGCCCGTTTCTGTTGGACGGCGATACCCATAAAGCTTTTCATAATATATAACTTAAAAATAATAAGATATTATCATAAAACACGAACAATAAATAACAATTGATAGAATTGCAAACCAAGTATATACCTGCATATATTTGTTACTTTATACATTTCCTCGTGAACGAATTATTTAATATCCGAGGTCATCAAAAATCATGCGCATTGTTTGTAGGCGTTACTGTGACGTCGAAAACAAAATGGGTGTGTCAGAACCAGTCAGCCTTGAATCAATGCTTCATTCGATTCTAGTGAATGTACCGGCGATTTAGACCGAATCACTTGTCCGTGTGTTAACTTTAATAACGCACTACTGTAGTGCAGTAGAATGTCTTATTTTTTAAGTAGTGTAAGGTCGTCAGCGTGTTATACCTTTACCTTATTAATTCAATGACCCTAGACTAATTATTTAGAATAATAAGCAACTTAAAATTTATAGTCATATACTGGTTGCCTAGTGCAACGATTAATATTTTATTTAAAAAGATAAATTCAAAGTACCTACCAGTAGTACGTAGTTATTACCCAGTATAGACGAACACGAACCTAGAATTTAGATCTAAGCAGTATCTTCAAATTATTTATAGTATAAATTAATAGTAAGTATATTATTAATAAGTACGAGTTTAATTAAACTTCATAATTATACTATTTGCGTACCAAAACTGCTTTACCATAAATTGTATCACTCCATACTCGTAGATTAGCTTTTCTTTTTTTTTTCAAACTGACTGTATGCTGTTAGCCCTAATGGCTTTTACAGCGTCGCGGGCGGGACGGGCGAGCGCAGAAGCATCGTCGAGGTTGCGAAATGCAGAGAGTAGAGCGCAGAAGCTCTACTTAAGTCGAGGAACGTCGTCCTAAGGATGCCTCCTGTGAGGCCGGACCATGGTTTAGGGCCACGCGACATAGATTAGCTGGCAGAGCTCACTGTCAAAGGGAGAAGATGACCTTTGCAAATTTTTTTATTAATACTGTTTTTCTAACGTTTTTAATAGTACATAAATGATAATACATATATGAACGTTCGAGCAATCTATAAGTAGAGGTAATAAAACTTTATATCAAAATAATAACGAAACCGTGAAATGAAATTTTACTCCACGGCCAGATCGTAAAGTCACCATGAAACACGATTAAAATGCAAGCAGCAACTTTGAAATAACGGAGTCCGTATCGATCGCATTCTGTGACTGAGTATAGGAAGTTTGGGTACCATTATAAGCATTTGGAATTTATGAGAATACAAGTTACGAATATATATTTGCTTTTTTTTGTTACATCTTAGTTGATATGACTTAGCAGTATCACATTCAATACAATCTCAACGATCGTTTCGCCGCGTAACAAAAGCATCTTCAGGATATAGGCTCCATGACAAAATTGCCGATGACGAAGCATGTACAAATCTCTATTGTGGTATATTAAGGGACCTAAATAAAAATACGTTTTTTACGCTGGCTGTCTTAGACATTCGTAAAAGAAAAATACTTTTATAAAACAACTTAAAGAACTTGTTTGCAGGCCTTTAATACACTAAAAAAAAAATGCGCTATATTTTTAACCATTTATAAAGACATACTCATAGGGCGTTTTTATTAATTACTTTGAACATGAATTAACACAGCTTCAAAAAGTTTTGTATGAAAAAGGAGAAATATGTAATTTGAAAGAGGTTAAAGTTTAGTTTTCCATTTCATGATTTGTACAGTAGTAGCGTGTAAGTAATTTAAGATAGATATAACTTGTATATATTTGTTTTAGTAAAATAAACAAAAAGTTTGAAATGTTTTGATATCCAATTTGATCCAAATAACTTAATGCAATCTCAGATATACGTCATAAAAAAAGAAAGGTAACCTCATTTGCTTTTTTTCTGATGGATTGTGCGCTGTCTTCCGTACGCTAGTCATAGTGTAATAACTCTATGATCTAAGCTCCAATTCTTTTCTTAGGAAAATAAGAGGCCGTTCCTATACTTTATTATTCTGTATTAATAGTTAAGGAAATAGACCATGGCGAGCGTCTCAATAAAAATCCACTCTGTATTCCACTATTATATCTACTGATACATATAAATATAATAATAATAATATAAATAAAACCATTACGAAGTTCAAACGTGCGCAGTAGTAATAATAATACGAGATATCTGCAACCTTACGTACCTATAAAATGTATAATTGTTAGGTAACCAGAATTACCCGTAATGATTTTTTAATGGGTAAGTTGATAAGAAATTAATACAGATTTTACGCAACACGATCCGGATTAATTACCAACAGTTACAAAGAACTCTATGTTTTACTAAGAAAGAAGACTATTTTTTCCTTCATTAATGGACTTACCACGACACGCCCTCCTTTTTGAAAGGGAAACAACAAATGTTACGTTCAAAAGTTATTATAAAGTTATTTTGCTATAATTCGGCTGAATAGAATAGAACACCTCATTTCTTACCGAGGTGTCGTAAAAATCGACTAAGGTAAGTCGAACCACCGTGTGATATCCGCCAGAGTAGAATAGAACACCCTCTTTCTTACCGAGGGGTCGTAAAATACGACTAAGGCAAGTTGACGTCCGGCCGGTCGTAAAATACGTAGCCAAGTCATGTGGCAACATTTTAGTAACAGGTTGTGCCGACCCCACTTTGAGTGGGATAAGGATGATGATTTGCTATAATTCCCGTAAAATAAAACCTATATTTAATAAAAAAATACCATATTCTTTATGGATGCAGAAAGAAATCATAAGTCGATAAGCGCTTTCTCTGTCCTAGGCGCTATCCTGCTGTTATTCCATAGAGGGGACTACATACTAGAGTAGGGGACCCATGAGAGGACATCGGATACTTCATCTTTGTCAAACCACGCATAAAAAACAGAGATAGATAGATAGATAATGCACCATCATTTACTTTCTCTTTGTTAGTCTTTATTGTAATAGACCACATTTTAGACTGACTTCCGAACTCTAGTATAATAATTTCATATTCAGTTTACACTACGGTCGAAAAAACTGGTAAAATGTGACAAATGTGTAAAATGTGTAAAATGAACTATATTTTGAAACGATTTTAAATTGATTTTCTTACTAGCGGTTCTCTGTAGGAACACTTCAATAAAGTAACATTATCAATTGAAAAGAGCTATATTTAGCATATTTCAATCATTGATTGTTAAATTGCTTTTCTTAATATCAGTGTGTATATCTTAAAGATAGCATAGTATTATTCCAAAGCTGGGTGAAGCTGCAGTCTGTTATTGTTGAGAAAGATTGATATTTAGATCCGTCATCTTTTCTAATGCGCATTGGCAAGTCTATTTCAATAAAGTTAATTCTAAGGTTTGACTTTAAATATATATTGTTACGTAACGAAGAAAATTATATACGAAAGGAAAATCATAGTCGCTCTTTACACTCGAAGTGCAAAACCAGTTCTTGGTGTAACAGTGTTGCACAACCTACCTTTTATTAGAACGAATTTACAATGTAATCTAATTCAGTAAGGTTGGCAAGCGTGGTACTTGAGTAAAAATATTGGATATTTTAAACTAAGTATAAATATAAATATTCGGTTTTTAAATCAGTAGAGACGTAAACTCATTGAATGAGTGTAACAGTATTGGCATTTTGATCAATTAAATATACTTATTTTAAACGAAAGAAGTCGTAAAGTTTTAATACATCCCTCACATTGTAGGCAAAATATTGTTATACTTTCACTATTCACTTTAATTTGATTATAAAACGTTGCCAGCCCTGAAGATTAGTGTCTCGTACAACAGTGACTAAATAAATTCAATCTGTAACTATTATGAAACAATCAAAGAAAAATATCTTGTCTACAGAAAGAGTTATAATATTTTAAAATTTCATATTCTGTACACGAATAATAAATCGAGATTTCAATAGATGATACACATTCATTTTTACTTTATATTTTCTTGATAATCAACTTTTCCTGTGGAAAATGATGTAGTCTAAAGTTAACAATGCACTCGCCCTTAGGAAATTAATTATATTTAAAAATAATTATTTTTCTCCAAGATAAACTATAGACTAAGCGAATATCATAGCTGTATTTAAACGAGAGTGTAGTATCAGTGTTGTAGAAAAAATAAAAGATTAAGGCGCTGAACAGAGCCAAATAGGCTGACTTTAAACACGTTTTTAACAAAAGCTATAGGGATGACGATTAAAAGAAAAATATATGTTAATATACATCATATCTCAGAGAGAATGTAAGATTTCAAAACATGATTACGATACTTTTTTTCGATAAAAAAAATTGGTAAATAGTCCTCTGATTTTTACTTTGATCGTAAATATCTCTAATATTTATCAACAAAAATTGGTAAAATTAATAAGACTAATAAATCATTATAATATAAAGAGAATGTAAGATTTACATTTTGAATTAATTAAGATATTTCATTCAAATTAAATATTTTTTAGAAAATAGCAAAACTGAAACGAGTCATCGTCTCGCTTCTCTTTTACATCTACGAATATAGACAGTGACCGCTGAGGCGCGCTGCTATACGGACGTGTGTCGCTCGCTGCCGCCTTTTGTGACTATTCCTTGTTGATAATATGTCTTTTTTTAGGTGTTTAGTTATAGTTTCAGCATACTTAGTTTTAAAAGATTAATTAGACATAAGTTTTTTAAATAAAATGTACAAAAAAGTTTGGATAAAATAGTGTACACCTACAATGGGTGTTAAAAAATTAATTTTGTCGCTACGCCGTCGCAGAAATTGTGGGCGTGGCTTATATTCCGAAATCTGAATTTGCGCCAGCTCTGTTCAGCCCCTTAAGCTATAATAATACCGTGATATTCAAAGTTACGAAATCTAGCTTAACTAGGTATATAATCAAATTCAAATCGCATAAATAATCTTCGCGCATCTTCTTGCTAGACTAACTACATCTGTTTTCCCATCGAATCTAGCGTCCGTGATTGCTGAAAGATTACGTCTAACAATAAGGCTATTGCATGTTTTGATTTGCAATATATATTGCGACTAGTCATTAACTATTTGTTGTATGGACCGTATTGCATGTGTTATAATATAAGGAGCTTGTTAATTTTTGTTAGAAATAAGAATGATATTTTTACATTAATTCCTTATATTATAACACATGCAATAGTTTATCCAATACCTTAGAGATATAACAAAACCATGTAGGGTGGAATTATTGTTCTTTAATAATTTTACGGAATCTCTATCTCGATTCTAACTTCAAAGAAAATGGCGTAATTCAAAAGCTTCTTTGAAGGCTACAATATAAATTTGACTTTTCCAAATTAAATATCTTAACATCTTTAACCATTTCATCCTTAACGCTATGATCCCTGACTTCTATGATCTATGACACCATATAATTTAAATTAACATATTAGGAGCTAGCGCTCTTGAACATCGCCGTGTGGTATCCGGCTGATTAGAATAGACCACCCTCATTTATTACCGAGGTGTCGTAAAAGAAGGAAGTCGACGTCAGGCAGGCGGCCAGTCGTAAAATACGTAGCCAAATCATGTGACAACACGTTTGTAACATGTTGTGCCGACCCCACTTATAGTGGGATAAGGGCAGGATAATGATGATAATATTACGAGTTAGCGCGAAATGAAGACTTACGTGTCAAGTCAAGTCTCACTAAGGGCATAATATGTTCTACTACATGTGTGAAACGGCTAGTGTTTAATATAATATTCAAATATTAAATAAACAAAAACTTACAACTAATATAATAAGGCACAAGAATATATATTTCTGGGTTAAATTACTTTCATTCTTACAAAGAGATATTAAATTATCCTCAATCATTTAATACATGAGTAGTTGTTACAAAATTTTTGAGTGCATTCGACCTCGACACGATTTTGACTACGCCTGTAGCACGTAGTGCGATTTCTCACTTCTTAAGCAGGAGGTTCTAATTTCGATTCCTGCTTCAAATAAAATATAAAATAAAATAAAATTTTAAACAACTTTCTAAATTATCATCTAGAAGAAATTTTACCGTCAAGAAAGATGTAGAAAGATACGATGCCTTGTAAAACTGTTATAAAGTAAAATTCTCGTAATTATATCTTCTAAAGAATGAAACTAACTAACCCTAACTTGACAGGCGCGTTGGCGCAGTGGGTAATGACCCTGCCTTCAGCTCCGCGGGTCTCAGGTTCTATTCTCGCCGAGAGCCAACATTTTCTATAAACAATTTGTTGGTTCTTCGAGCCTGGGTGTATATTTGTATTTACGTATATATTTAAAATTATATATGTAGTATATCTACCAGTTGTCCGTCACCCATAACAAAGTATTAAGTTACTTACTTTGGGGACGGACGACCGTGTGTGCAAGTGTCCCATATATTTATTTATTTATTTATTTAACAAGGTTAGTTATTTCCATCCTAAACTTTAAACTATAAATCAAATACGTTTAAGGATGTAACCGTATCATTAATAAAAATATATTCGTATGCCTGATAGCATAAACTGTCTCTGAGATGTTTGAAAATAAAATAAAATTTTTTTATGTAATAAGGAAATCAGATTTGCCATTTACTATAAGGTCTAGTTCATCAACCGGTCAGTATTGGTTGTTTAATAATAGCATAATATAATATGGTAATAATGTTTTTAATGTGTTTAACGTCCTTTGTAGAAGAATCACTTAGTTTTTATTTAGAATATTGAACTAAGAAGATATGTTTGAAGATATTTTTAAGATAATAGAGCTTAGTTATGAAAGTGTATGTAATATATTTGAGAATGTAAATAACATTTTTAATGCGTCGAGTCCTGTCCAACAAATTAATGTTATCAAAAATAAGCATACAAATAAAAAACCTAAGAAATGATTAAAAACAGGTGACAGGGATTTTAAGTTGTAAGAAAACTTCAATTAACCACCAAAATTGAAGTGATTATCGTTTAATATCCTTAAACAGGCTTCCTTTATATACGAATTAAAGTAGCCTTAAGCTGAAAGCATGAGGGTTTGCATTGAATTACTCAGCAAGGCTATGACTCTGATATAAAATATTTGCTTCATTGCTACATCTAAGCAGAAACAACGCTTGTCCCCACTAGTTCTATCAAGTTAATGAATCATAATTAAATAAGCTGCTAAATTAAAAAAATAATAACTACACATAGAAATTAATTCCAAGACATTTTCAAATTAACAACTTCGTTTATAACAAGACCTCTATCTTCCCTAGCCTCTCTTTTGTTTGTAAATATATTTGCAAAGTAATTTTGATTTATCTATATCGCGAGCAAAAGGTCAAGGCATACGTATGGACAACATTTGATCAATGTTCTTCTAAGATTAGCTCATGAAGGTCAACTTGCTGTGGCCATTTTGTATTGAATTGGAATTAAATTAATGTTTTAAGGAAGAAATGCGCTGATTAGCTTAATTTACACATTAGTTTTATACACACAATCATGTATATTTTTTATTTAGTTAAACACGTTATCTCAAATGATAATAATGAAAAGGTATTGCGTCATAAATCTTTTCAGGTCTACTCAAAATTTGCAACTGACAGATAACGGCTTTCAAAACATTTGAATACTGTTCTAATAAAGAAATTGTAACAGTGCTGAAAGTATTATATCATGTATCCGTTAGCAATGTCTCTTTCAAATCCCAAAAGTTTTCACCTCTCCTTCGATCTATATTATCCAGATTAATAGAATAAAGACGAAAGACTGTCTGGTTTATACACTCACGGTTCATCCGCTAGAATAATATCCGTGAAATTTGGTAAAACAAGATAGACATGTAAGATTGAAGTATACGACAGACTTTCGCATTTATAATATTAACTAACTGGCTTCGCCCGCGTCGAAATCAGTTCTCACAAAAGTTTTGAATATAATAGTTATTGTGAAATAACCATAAGAGATAGAAACATGCTATCGCGGACTTTTTTGTAGCATTTTTATAGATCTACAATTCTCTAGTACATTTCTTTAGCGTAACTCTGCTAGTTTTCGCAACGCACGCGACTAAAGCTCCCAGCAAGCAAGTTTTTTAACAACTGCTCGATCTCTTCAACACAATTTACATAATACTGATATGTACTATTTACCTAAACCGTCCGGAAGTATTGCACTATCTTTTGGTGAAAACCGTACAAAATCCGTTCAATAGATTTTGAAAAAACGATTACATATAGACAGACAGCTTTTTAGGACTTTGTTTTATAATAAGTATAGATATAAGTTTTGATTTTGATAGTTAAGAGACCTTTTGATACTTTCAGTCATAACGTCCTTATGTGACATCTCGAAAGCAGAATAAGCATAAAACATACAATGAATACATAAACTTACAGATAAGTTAGTGCTCCGATCAACATCGCGCCTCTAGGGCCCGTGATGCTGATCATGGAAGGCGCCATCCAATTGCAGATCGCCAATGTAGCGTAGATAATGGCGAGCGACGTGTATCCATCGCCGACAAACGTTGGGTCATCTTGTGTTATACTGTCCAAAATGGTTTTCTGAGGACAATAGAATTTTAAATATAAATACCTACTTAATAATTTTTCAGGCTTTATAATAGTATGTAACTGACCCCTCTGAACTCAATTTCGACCCACTCAGAATGGACAAATTTAATTTTTTTCAAAAAAATTGTACACTTACGAATGTGACGTGATAATAAAATAGTTAGATAATTTATCTGTTATTAATATGTTTTTTTATCAATCAAACGCACTAAAAAGTACAAAAATAGTTGAAACAAACTAAAAAACACACGTTTACAGTACAGTAAAAATAATTCTATAAGTTTTGAGTAGTTAAAATAGTGGCTTAAATGTTCTTGTAATTTTTTATAATTTATTTAATCTTCTGAATTTTACTGCTTAATCCATAATTTACCTTTTCTTTTCAAATTTTTTGAATTTAGGGAGCGTAGGATAGTTACAAGCTGTTACAAGCTGTGATAGCCCAGCGGTGAGACCGTGCGACTCTTACGAGAGGAACACGAGTTCAAACCCGGGCAGGCACCAATGACATTTTCTATTAAAACTCATGTGTCTAATTGATTATTGCAATTTATCACATGCTTTACGGTGAAGGAAAACATCGTGAAGAAACCTGCATATCTCTAGAGAATTCTGGAGATATGTGTAACCTACCAATCCGCATTGGAGCAGCGTGCTCGGTCTTAGCTCCAACATTTCTCTCCAGAAACGGAGAGAGGAGGCCTATTCCCAGCAGTGGGATTGTAACAGGCCGCTACTACTAGGATAGTTAAAAATCTGTTAAAAATTACAGAACAACCTGTTTATGAAAAAAAAAACTTCTCAATCCCTGCTTTTTGTACCTTTAATTAGAAGTGATTAGTTTCTAAAGCGAGATTTTACTTGATTTATAATGATGTCATCACACAACATATTTATATAATAATACCTATCAATTTGTCGCATTTGGTATTAGGTATAAACATGCCTAGATTGAAATCCAGAACAAGGTGCTCAAGAAAACAAGGACATGTTTATTTTAATTAACTTATGCACAATTCCAATCAACAATAAAAATGGTCGTATGGCGTCAACTTTACAGCTGTTTTCAATATGAGCCATCCGTATCCGAATAAATGACGCAAGTGGTTTTAAAGGACACCCAAAATCGGATAAACCCAAAAATGGAGATAAGTGACCAGCCGTATATCTTAATATTTTACTGTCAATTTAGGACAAGGTATTTTACGTTCGGTATAACAATGTTGCAACGATTTCAAATCGCCTTATCGGTTTTTTTTTCGAAATTTATAATGCACTAATTCAATAAGGATTTCCTTATGAAATATATGTAGGTAGTATAAATATTTATTAGTGAAGACGATGACTCGTTGATATTATCTGAATATTATTAGTAAGTATAAGATTTTATTGGGCAAATATTATGGAAAAGATCTTAAAGATCTCATCTTTTACAAAAGATAAGAACTACAAAATTTGGGTGGTATGGTCATGTGATGTGATATGTGTGATTTTCATCACGTCAATGAGGAGTGATGAAAATCATGTGATAAAAAGAGTTTTAAATATTATAATATATATAATAGTGGATGGATATAGGACTAGAGGAAGGTCGAGTAATATATGGATGGATTCTGTCAAGAATGGAAGATGAATATATATTGTACCGACCCCACTTAGAGTGGAAGTGAATAAGAAAATGATGTTGATGATTTTATCGGGCAGATAGACTTCTTTTTGCTATTACACTTCTTTTTTTCTTCATTGATTAATTGATGATGATGGGTTCAAGTATTACCAATATATAATAATTGTCATGTACAAAAACTCATGTATTAACACTATATAGTTGTATTAATGATAATTTTTATATTACTTGTTGCAAAAGTTATGACAAACTCTAGAAATAGACTTATTAATAAAATATTTTACTGGGTACATTACAATGGATTATAAAGTTAAACTAAACTCTAAATTAATCAAGAACTTAAGATATATACGCAAATGTATATGCAAACTATATATATACGTTTTAGACTGTGATAGCCTAGCGGTGAGACCGTGCGACTCTCTAGAGACGACATAGGCTCAAACCCCGGGCAGGCACCAATGAGTTTTTCTATTAAAACTTATGTGTCTAATTGATAATTGCAATTTATCACACGCTTTTCGGTGAAGGAAAACATCGTGAGAAAACCTGCATATCTCTAGAGAATTCTAGGGATATGTGTGTAGTGTATGTGAATAAGAATAGAAGTTTTGATGGAAGGTAGACTTATAATAAACGAGGTTCTGTCGTCTCATGCCTGCACACCGCGCGTTACAGTAGTGGGGCGAGGGGAGAGAATTACTCACTTTTCACTACGACCACGGGTGAGGACGGACGCGCGTGCGGTGTGTGAAGCAGAGAGCCGATATAACGCTGTCGGGTGGAAGTACGAACAGTACATTGGCGACGAGTCTGTGAGTACTGTTGTTAATTTATTTCAATTGTGATACTATGGAAAAACTGTCACGTTTAGTAGTAGCTAAACGCGAAAAAAAAAGAAGATGACGTAACAGTAAAATGGAAATATTATACTTGGAAATTAAATAATAAGTAACTAACATAACGGTGTAGAAAAAATTGAAATATTTTATATATATTCAGAGCAGGTTTAACGTGTTGAATTTGTTATGTTAATGTCGTAGGGGTCAATTTTGTTATTGTTATTTGAACGCGGTAACGACAATCGCTGGGACATTTTTATTGTAGTGTTTGTGTGCGGAGTGTTCTATAAGATATGCTCATAAAAATAATAAAATTGTTAAATTAGTTTCATAAACTATAAACAAGTGCATATACTTTTTATAATATTACTAGCTGACTAGGCAAGCGTTGTTTTGCCGTGTGAGTTGTTTCTGGGAGATTTCTAGTGTACATTATATATATACTAAAAGTGAGATTTGATTACTGAGAGTGCAAGTTTCATGAAAATCGGTTTTTATATATACGAAAATGTCACTTTAATTATATTCAGTGATATATCAGTCTTGTATAAATAAATATGCACGTATATACATATATAAATACATAATTAATGTGTCGATACGATAATTATATATGATTAATAAATAATTGTAGAAATAGTGGATGATAGATTAATAGAAAATCTTGAGATGAATGATGCTTATCTCTAGATGAATTGTTTGATAAATTCGGGGAAGTTGGTCAGGAACGGATGATGCCGTTACTTGATGTAAAGTTAAATGATTGAAAAATTGTTCAAGAACGGATGATGCCGTTACTTGATGTAAAGTTTGATGATTGATTAGTTTGATAAATTCGGGGAAGTTGGTCAGGAACGGATGATGCCGTTACTTGATGTAAAGTTAAATGATTGATAAAGTTGTTCAAGAACGGATGATGCCGTTACTTGATGTAAAGTTTGATGATTGAGGAAGTAAGTCAAGAACGGGTGATGCCGTTACTTGATATTAAGTTTGATGATTGAACAAGTTGTTCAAGAACGGATGATGCCGTTACTTGATGTAAAGTTTGATGATTGAGGAAGTAAGTCAAGAACGGGTGATGCCGTTACTTGATATTAAGTTTGATGACTGAAGAAGTTGTTCAAGAACGGATGATGCCGTTACTTGACATAAGGTCGTAATTCTCTTAATTTATGTGAAGTTTGATGATTAAATAAGCTGTTTAATAACGGATAATAAACGGATAATTATTAATAATGTTAATTTATGTGACGGTAGATTTAGATTTAGGTAGATTTATGTGAAGAAGTTGTTCAAGGACGGTTCACGAACGTTTCTTGATGGGAAGTTGGATGGAAGTTTGATGATGTAGGAAGCATGTCAAGGACGAATGACGACCGTCTCTTGATGGAAGTTGAATAGTGATTGAGCAAGCATGTCAAGAAAAATAACGATCGTTTCTTGAAATAACATAGTTTGCTGTCCCTGGTAAATTTGGCAAATCTTACAGTAGAAAAAGTCGGATGCGAAGGAAATTTTAATTTGTTATGTACGACATTGAATATGGAAAAGGAGTGGGGATATTTACTTAGAAGCTGCCACCACACCTGCTCAAAAGAGAGTGCATATTTTGCATTGGGGTAGGCCGGAATAACAAGTATTTTACAATATTCCCGATACGCACTAAACTAACAATTCCGAAGCTGAAACTCTCATCTTCATGATTAGAATGATGTGTTGATGACTAAGAAATAAGATGATTACTTAATGAACCAGTATATTTGAAAGAAATAGTAAAATATTTGAAAGACACGCATTTCGACAAGAGAAACAGGAAGAAAAGCAGAAATTTCAGAAATTCATTGTTCGGTCATGACAATAAGTTGTTAAATATTTAACTTCTAGACCAAATTGCTGAAAATGTAGCTCAGACAGTAGAAAAAATAATAAATTAAAATCAAATGAGATACCGACGATTGAAGACCTCATTAATGTCCGAAGCTTATTCATTGGAGGTTATAA
Source organism: Morpho deidamia (assembly GCA_947086505.1). Taxonomy (NCBI): domain Eukaryota; kingdom Metazoa; phylum Arthropoda; class Insecta; order Lepidoptera; family Nymphalidae; genus Morpho; species Morpho deidamia. The sequence continues at coordinate 5,595,650 of CAMTZC010000007.1, read as the reverse complement.
ACAAATGACTTTGGTTTTAAAGATAAAATAACCAGGATATGAGAGCTCAGAAGAAAAAGAGACATCCGGAAATGTAAATCAGAAAATAATAAAAAGACATTTCAATTGTGGTAGTTGCAAAAAACTTAACATTTGATGAGAAATGACCATGATAAAATCTATGCGAAATAAAGAAAATCAGACACTTTAAACTGCAGTATAATCGCCTATAGAAAAAGATAGATGACACGGTGCAAGCACAGAAGACTCATTCCAATTCCCTTATAGGAAAATATGAATGCTATAATCAATTAAGTCCTTCAGAAAGATAACAGTGTAAAAGTAGATGGCCTTTTAGACTGGATCTCACTTACAGTGCCTATCTTAAAAGAGAACTGTGGTATCCGATTTTGTGTTAATGTAAGATGGGCAAATTCAACAATTCGAAACGAAAATCACTCTGCCTACGATAGAAGAATTAGACTAAGATTAGAAAGGTTGCTAAAATTCGAGATCCGTAACGACCTTTAAATGGACCACAGGACTTTATCAATAAAAACGAATGTTTTTATTCCTCTGAATTTGAGAAAGTGAAGACGTGATCAATTTATTGAAGACATTCTTATGTTCAGAAAAGACCAAATAGAACATGACGCTAAACTGAAAAAGGTCATTAAAGTTTTACAGGTAATTAAGGTTGTGTTGAGAAAAGGAAAATGTATGTGAAGGTTCCTAGACCACAAACTTGCAAAACAGAAAATAAAATCATTAGAAAATATCTGAATACTGAATATCTATTCAAAAGCTGAAAGCCTCGACAAGCATCACAGATTTATTAACCTTCCTGGGATTAATAAATTAAGTGGGTAAATGAATTCCTGACTTAGCCATGAAAACAGATCCCTTAAAAGAAGTGATCTGTCAGAAAATTGGACTTAGAAATCAAAGTTTTTAGCGGTAGAGCGATAGTAGATATTACAATACAATTCCGCAATCTATATTAGACTTATCTACAGAAAAGTTTAAATTAATTTTATATGCTTACACGTAAGGCATATTACACAATTGAAGATTATTTGAATGATAAAAATCCTTTAAGCTTCAAACAAGACTGAAAATAATTAATGTAAATTTAAATGTTTAAAAGATTGACTGCCGTGTTTCGTGCTGGTTTTTCTCGGTAAGAGCAACATTTCGAACCAGTGTAGCTTATTAAATCTAATTGATCCTTGACGATTCAAAAGTGCTTGTAAAAAAGCCTACTTGAATAAAGATTATTTAGACTTAATTTTATAAATTACAAGTGAACTTGCTATTATGAAGGAAACTTTTTAAGAGAGACTAAAATAGTTATATCTAAGGGATTGTGAGACAGAGAATTATTGACAGCACATGAGGGCCATCCCGGTATTGTGGCCATGAATGAAAAGTTTGGCGGCTCGAGGATGTTACCCATAAAACTGATGACATGGGTATTCGTAATAACAGGCAACTAAAAGAAAAAGGAAACAGTACGCAAACGGGAAAAAAAAGCGAATAATAGAAATTTAGGAGAGATAAGTGTTTATTTGGGATACAAATAAGGAAAATAAACTAGCTAAACTGCAATCTTTGAATACATCGAATAGACAGCTAAACAAAGATTGGGAGGTGACATAGAGATTGAAAGTGACGAAACTGGACAATAGTTGAGACGAAATATTTTACACGAAAAAAGGGAGAGGAAGAATGGAAGGTAGTAAATGGCCAAGAGGTGCAGGCAAACAAGGAACAATAAGGAGGAATGAAGGACGAATGGAATGCAGGAGTGCCGGAAGATGTATGAGGCAACCGAAGTGTGGGGAAAAAGAGAATACAGATGAGTGAGGCATTTAGTGATATCTAATATTAAAATAGATGTGAAAGAAGCAATTAGAAAATGAGGTCCAGATAAATATAATACTTAGCTAAAAGAAGTATAAGTGAAAGGAATATATTTAGTTAGTGAGAAGCGAAGGAAGAATGGAGTTAGGAAAATGAGTGAACTACATAGTTAGGATTAGTGATTTTTAGACTTCAGAAACGAAGATGTGTTATGGTGATTGATCAATGATGTAATAAAATGTTTTAAATGATAATCACTAATCTACTGAAAATAAACTTATTTTAATTAAAATAAAGGAGAGATGTAGTGTATGTGAATAAGAATAGAAGTTTTGATGGAAGGTAGACTTATAATAAACGAGGTTCTGTCGTCTCATGCCTGCACACCGCGCGTTACAGTAGTGGGGCGAGGGGAGAGAATTACTCACTTTTCACTACGACCACGGGTGAGGACGGACGCGCGTGCGGTGTGTGAAGCAGAGAGCCGATATAACGCTGTCGGGTGGAAGTACGAACAGTACAATGTGTAACCTACCAATCCGCATTGGAGCAACGTGGTAGGTCTTAGCTCCAATCCTTCTCTCCAAAAACGGAGAGAGGAGGCCTTAGCCCAGTAGTGGGCATAGTAACAGGCCGTACTTTACTTTTACGTTTTAGACAAACGGGAATGCCTGTCAAACCGCAACCAGTTAAAAATTAATCCTAAATCTCTCATTTCATAATAACTAACTTTGAATTAGATCACATTATTTTGATTGGCCCGTTGGCGCCGTGGGTAGTGATCCTGCTTTCAGCTCCACGGGTCGCGGGTTCGATTCCCGCCGAGGGCCATCATTTTCTATGAACAATTTGTTGGTTCTTCGAGCCTGGGTACCTATGTATTTAAAATTATATATCTAGTATACTTTCTACCAGTTGTCCGTCACCCATAACACAAGTATTAAAGTACTTACTTTAGGAACGTACGACCGTGTTTGTAAGTATCTCATATATTTATTTTATTTTATTTTAATTTTAATACTAAGCGTGCGATTTCTATCTTACTCTTAATGGCTATTAACTGCCTATTCGCAGTGAGCAGTGCGACAGCTTGCAGCTTGTAAAAAATAAAGACAGCGTAAATTGGCAATTAATGCCGTTCTTCTTAATCATATTTTTACTGATAATAATGTCAACATTGTATGACACGATAGTATGTTTATTGAAAAATATACCCTTGAAAATTGGTATCACATCCATAAATCGGTGTGACCTAAATAAAATAATCCTTGACTTTATCGACTATAACAAACAAAGATAGTATCAGCAATACTGGATAATATCGATTTAACTTTGGTGTTAATTGAGATTTATGATATACCGCATAACATTGAAATATAATTATGTACTTAGAAAATTGTGACCTTGTTTCGAAATGTTGATGCCACTCTTGATATGCGTTTACTTATTCAAATTCAAAATAATCTTTATTCAAGTAAACTTGTAAACAAGTGATTTTTGAATCGTCAACTTTACTGCTGGTTCGGAAAGCTGTTCCTACCGAGAAAAACCAGCAAGAAACTCGGCGGTTGCTCTTTTTAAAATAAAAATCTTAAAACTAGTTACATTTATTTATTACTGTCTTGTACAGGGTAGAAGTGCACCTATATCCACACATCCTTATCATTTAAGTAATCTCCAACAGTATAGTAGGCTTTCTCTATCAGCCTCTTTTTAACAGTTTTTTTAAACTGCTGTAATGGCATGGCCAAAATTGATTTCGGAATTATATTATAGAATCTTATACCCAAACCAACAAACGATTTACGTACTTTTGCTAGGCGCAAAGCAGGAGTCGCAAGCTTATGTCGGTTCCTACTCTGTGTATAATATACATCACCTATCGTTTTATAATTGTTTATATTTTTATGTACAAAAATTACATTGTTTAAAATATACTGTGAAGCAAATGTAAGAATACCTATTTCCTTAAACTTGTCTCGCAGGGAATCACGCGGACTTAAATTGTAGATGCCACGTATAGCTCTTTTTTGTACAATTTATTTATACCTCTTATTTATACAACTTCTTGTGCTAATAACAAGGTATACTGGCTTAAGCTGCTTTTTACTATAGCAATAATAAATAAAAACTTTGGCAACGTGAGACCTCAATTTTTCTATTAATTATATATACGTATTACTAAACAAAGTCTCCTGCACCTGCTGGCGATAAACTCCAAAAACTACTGAAGTGATTTTCATGTGGCTTTTTCTGATGAAGAGACTGTTTTGTAAGGACTCTGTAAATGTAATTTAGTTAAATGATGACGATATTGTTGAAAATTACAGAAAAGTCAAGCCGCACTTCTGAATGAAAATTTCCACTTCTGATTTGCACAATACATATGATATCGTTTCGCTTAGATCCAGTGACTCCTTGCGACCTTCTAGAAGTTCATACCTTATGGTGATTGTACCAATGCAGCATTTATCCGAAGCGGTATATAATTCTAACAACTTAGAACGCTAATGCCCATCTAATATTCTATGTAGTCTCTCAGAAAGTGTCAAGTTTTTCCTTTTTAATATGTAAATGCGAATTTATATTAGCACGTTCAATAACACGTGTTTGATCATTCGTACCTTGTTTTTTTTTATGCCACAAAAAGCAATATTCTTGTTTGCGGTTGTTTTGTCTGTTTACAAATAATTTATAAGCATTGTGGAATTTTTCTTAAGTGTTTTTACTTTTTAATATAAATGCTTATCTGATACAAAACTTTACCCTCCTTTTGAATATTACAATTTATTTTTAATTGATTCGAACTAATAGTTTTTTCGTAAAATACTTTGATAAAGTTTAAAATGTTATTTCTATGTATTGAATTTTTCGTTTTGTCACAACTATACAAGGAACAATTTTAGCAGGATAAAAGATAACTTCGAGCGTTGAATTTATTTTTGAAAATCTTAACCTAAATTACCAATAACTTCGGAAAGTATACATTTTTTTTAAGTAAGTTTTTAAATTCTTAGTCGGTAATCGTGTATAGTTAACAAATTTTTATTATAAATGCAATATCTTCTATACTTTCTTTGAAATTCTGTCACAAAAAATCGTTCATCGATAACATCATTCATTAATCGGGAAAAGATTGACCTCAGCCAGTAATAAAAAGGCTTATGAATATTATTATATTTATTTAAAATGATGTATAAAGAATATAGACATAAATATTAATTCCATTATTCCATTAGTTGCGATTCCATTACAAAACCTATAATTACTATAATGAGATTTCAATTAAATGTTGGCAATTACTTTAATTACATTTTAATTTTAAATTCAAATTATTCTTTATTCAAATTGACTTTTACAAGCACTTTTAAATCGTCACTTGTTTGTAAAAATAGTATAATAATTAAGACATTAAAATAGAATAATAATGTAGTTATTGATAATGAGCTGGTTCGAAAGTGTGGCTTTGTTAAGAAAAATCAGAAAGCTTTTGGGCTAATAATTTTGGAAAATAAATTAACAATATTAATTGGGTATGTCATAAATTGGTTGCAACACTAATCCAAGCCTAATAAAGAATGACTTTGCACTCATCAATATTAAAAGGATTTATTCTTTTGTCACCTTTCCAATTCTTCAACGCAAAATACTACTTAGCGCAATAAGAATTTCACAACAACACGCGCATTGCTGAAGGTAAATCAAGTTGTTTTACTTACTATGAGCTATATGACATTTAACATACCTCGCAGTTACTACAGCGTGCAGTTCGATATTGCTATTTTATATAACTAATCCAACTTGCAAATAAGTTGATAATATATACGTTACTCAGTAGTGACTTTTCTTTAATTTACTATCCTATCATTAATAACTATATATTTATATTTCGTTTAAAACTACCCGATTTGTGATGTGGTCAAGTTGAGATGTAGTATTAAATAAAGAAAATGCACGGATCTAAACTAAGTATAAGAGAATATGGAAACTAAATATAATTTTATAGAAACCAAATCTATATATATTATAAAAGAAAGTCCTCAAAAGATCTGTATGCGATCGATTTTCTCAAAATCTACTGAAAGGCTTTTGGGTTTTTGGGATTGACGGTTTTTACCAAAAGATTCTTGTCGAAAGTTTTATTAGAATTCCCGTGACGTCGGGATTTACGCGGAAAAAACTTTGTCACAGATTGTATAATTATAGATTGTAAGATTGTATAATATTGTATATAGTATTTGACACATACGCATTCGCTTTCTTTATATAGCAGTAAACAAAAAACTTGACCGATTTTAATAAGCTAATAAGCATTCAAACGAACCTCTATATTCTAAAACAGAAGAAAGTGTTGAAATAGCTTTACTCGAACTTTTACAAAGATATCATGATTCATTTATCTGAGTTTGCATTATATCAAGTTTTTATTTGAATTTTTTAATGCTGTAAATTACCACATTGTAAATAGAGCGCAGAAGTTATACTGGCGTTGACAACGTCATCCTGTGGATCATTACTGTGAAGGTGTGCTACGGATTAAAGTGATGCGTAGTTAAGTGCTGATTATATGATTGTGTTGGATGTGTAGCGAGAAGCCATGACCGACCCATATAGACGGGATCTTAATTTTCTGACCCTAGAAAACTAGGACCTCGTCTATATCAGCGTAAACGTTATGTGTGTTATGTGATATTCGCGATCGTGATATCATCGTTAGTGTCATAAAAAATATTGAATTAGGGCGCCTATATTATTATTAACATTGATTGATCGAACACAAGCAAGTACAGATGCCCAGAGTTTGAAGTAAATCAAAAAATATATAATGTTTAGAGCACGTCATTGATTAATCCCGCATTCATTGAACAGTTTGCGAATCTCTCATCTCCATACTATCTTCATGTTACATTGTTTAAAAGTTTAGGTTAAATTCATCTGAAAATTCATGCATTTCGGAACACTTTAAATGAAATATTAAAAAATAAATATTTTACTTTACTTACTAATATTTTTTTTACTTTTTCTTTACATTTAGTTAGTTGGTACTGCTGTACAACAGAGTTTAAAACAGGCCATATAGATCGATTGAGGAACTAAATTACAGAATTTTTATATCATTTATTAACACTCGCTCCTGAATCAAATAAAATCGAAAGATTAATTAATATACATTACGTAGTTTTTTCTATTCTAACATTTAAAGCCATGAACTGCAATTGTAAAATGGTGAATATTTTATTGCATTTTCGTACATAGAAATTTTATAATTAATTTTCGAAAAAACATTACATTATTGAAGAAAAAAGTCCTTGCTATATTCGTATCGTATCATGTATTCGGAAATATTGTTTATAAATTATTTAAAAGATTCAATTATGTATCACAAACAAGTTCAAAAGATACTTAGCTACCTTTTCACATTAGTCTAAACTAATTTGCATTATATTGTTAAAAAAAAATGTAAAATAACCTTCCAATATAAATTAAAGGCCATAAATTATTATTATTATATTGAGCAATTATTGCTTCAAAAAGTTAATTTTTTTACTTAACTTTTATGTATGTTTAGTACATAAAATATTTTATATTGGCATTCCATGTTCTTACGTCAACTCAACAATCATATCCATAAAATATAAAACTTACAAATCATAAAATTGTATGTAACTAAAGCTAAGCTGATAGCAGAAACATCGAAAAATATCTATGAAAATATACATACATATATATACACAAAGGAATTTTGATCATTACTGACATTATACTGCAAAACCTTAAATTTATTTCATAGTTCTTTTGACCTTGAACATTTTTAATAACACCTTTGGCATTTCATTATCAAACAGTTTTATAAATTCAATAATGACATATAACTTGCACGCGAACAGGAATTTTAATTTACCTATTAACATAAATTTGTAGTTTAGAAGCCGTCATCTCAAGTTAAATCAACATTTACTGAAATATCGTCAAATTTTTTCTGGTGCTGCTGATTTTTGCCAATTATAATAATACTCAACTAGCTTGACGATCAAATTACCGGTTTTCATTTATTCTATTTGTTATTTTTTTCAATTCTTAGACAACATTTTTATTTATAATTCATATTTGTGGCCTATTCTCCCATATTCTATTCTATAGTGAATTTTACCCGCGACTTCGTCTGCATGTAACTTAGTACTGAAATAAATATTAGCGTATGTACCACTGTCCAATCCTGTAAATATTTCTGGATTTTTATAACCTATATGTTACCCCGGTATATAAGCATGAATTGCGCAAAACAAAGTTGTTGTTTTTATTAAATTCCTAGCATTTTTATCACATTTACTCGCCTTTTAAACCTTCTCTGATCTTTCACAAATAATTGAAGAAGAAAATAAGTCAAATAGGTCCAGCCGTTCTCGAGTTTTAGCGGGACTACGAACAGCGATTCATCTTTATATATATATATAGATAGATTAATCATAAATCGAACTACACAAAGCACGCATAGCAACAATTTGAATATATATACATATGTCACAGACTAAAGCATTTCCTGTGAATGGTATTAACATCTTTTTTATATTCTTTTTTAAATGGTTTAACTGCATGTTCACAGCTGAAGATGAGTCTCTCTATAATATTTTGCTTCTTAGAGTTATCGGATCTCCGTAAGGTTTTTCAACCTTATTGAGATTTTTTTCATCAACATTTGCTATATCAACACTGTCTTCCGGTTCGATCCTTATAGTCTATATAGTGTATGAAATACGTGCTAAGGGCATCATCGTCTCTCCAGCTTAGAGAACAGTTTAACCCAGTCAGTCGCTCCAGTTCTTCCACGAATCTTGTTTTGATTTGATATAGAAAATACTAGTTAATGTTAGCTCACTCTTTATCTCTTCTGTGTTAAATTCTGAACTGAACTTATGTGGCGACCAAAGTTTGGATACATAGCTTGAATAGGAACTACCAACATGCACTTTGAAGCAAGCAGCATAAACTAAGGGTTTATGCATTTTTTTCTGTAAGTGTGTTTTATGTACTTAACTTAATAAGAGATCAATGAATAACGACGTGATAGACTGAACCCTAACTAACGATTATAGTCACAACAAAATATCAATAGATAGATAGATAGATAAAAATTTATTGCACAAACACATAAAAAATATATGGGACCTAAAAGTAAACTTATTTACTTCATATACTTATATGAACAAAGGGCAAACAATCATACTGATGATGGCATTAAAAATGACGATCAATTATAACATACCTACATAAGTCTAAGATTTAAAACCAGTAACACAACTGATGTATTTTCCTGACTGCAATAACAGATGGCACCACCAGTACTTTACTCCGCGCTATAGAAGTGCTTTTGTAGTTACTTAAGAAGTCCCCATAAAAATGTTCGCCTAGTCCCACCATAGTCTTTGACACATCGTTTTAAGCCGAGGTTCGGCCTCATAGCAGGCACCTTTAAGGCGACGTTGTTCCCAATGATGATACGAGTCTCTCCTGAGGCTAGCCCCACTTCACCCGGCCAATGCTTCTCCGCTCGCCCCATATATCCCGGTGACGCTGTAAAAGCCACTTCGGCTAACAGTATATTGTCATTTTTCCAAAAAAAAAATGTTCGTCGATTGACATCGCCATCAGTTCCTAAGGCTATAAAGTGCATCCTGCTGGAACACTACGCCTTAGCGAAACTGTAAACGGTGCAATCCATACTTGGAACGCCGTGAAAGACCCGTCCGCGATACTCTCCGTATACGTGGCAACAAAAACACTGTTGTGTCACTTATACGAAATCTTTCCCCCGTCCGTTTCGACGCGTTACAAACCTTATTTAAACTCAATTGAGAACAAAGGAGTAACTATCCATATCTTAAAACGAAAACAAAATCAACACAAATGCTATGCTAACAAAAAAAATGCTATTACACAAGTAGCAAGCGGCGAAGCGGCGGGACATCGGCAATCACGGGCAATGATCTCAAAATCTCAATTTGATATTACATAACTGCTACATTTATGGGCACGCCAATAACTCGTTAGTATAGTCTGTTACAGGGTTTAAATGTAACAATAAAGTCATTTGCTTTCTTGGCCTACTTAAAGTTAAAGATGTATCTTTTAAAATTACGAGGTAAAATACTCGTACCTAGAAACTGATTAATTAAAAAATTTTAAGACGTCACAATTTTTTTAAATTATTTATTTAAAATATTATTTTTTTAAATAACGTAATAAAATGATAGCGTCATCATCAGCGTATCAGCTGCACATGACTGCCTTTTTTTGCCTCAACAGAAATTATTTTTAATATTATTATATATAAAATATTCGTTGAACCCGCGACTTATTGTATTGAATTTGCATTACCTAATGCTGCAAAAACAGCAAATAGGCTCTCCATAAATAATGTACCACTGAAAACAGAAAATACAACTGTATTCTTGGGAGTGACCTTGGATTCAAAACTCCAATGGAGCACACACATAAAAACTCTTGCAGGGAAACTTAGTTCAGCAGCCTACGCTGTTCGAAAGATAAGACAATTTACAGATGTCGAAACAGCGAAACTTGTTTATTTTGCTTACTTCCATAGCATTATGTCTTATGGAATATTGCTGTGGGGTAAATGCGCGGATAGTGAAAAAATTTTTGTATTACAAAAAAGAGCCATACGTGGCATCTACAATTTAAGTCCGCGTGATTCCCTGCGAGAGAAGTTTAAGGAAACAGGTATTCTAACATTTGCTTCACAGTATATTTTAAATAACGTAATTTTTGTACATAAAAATATAAAGAATTATAAAACGATAGGTGATGTATATAATAGACAAAGTAGGAACCGACATAAGCTTGCGACTCCTGCTTTGCGCCTAGCAAAAGTACGTAAATCGTTTGTGGGTTTGGGTATAAGATTCTATAATAAAATTCCGAAATCAATTTTGGTCATGCCATTACAGCAGTTTAAAAACACTGTTAAAAAGAGGCTGATACAGAAAGCCTACTATACTGTTGAAGATTACTTAGATGATAAGGATGTGCGGATATAGGTGCACTTCTACCCTGTACAAGACAGTAATAAATAAATGTAACTAGTTCTAAGATTTATATTTTTAAAAAGAGCAACCGCCGAGTTTCTTGCTGGCTCTTCTCGGCAGGAACAGCTTTCCGAACCAGCAGTAAAGTTGACGATTCAAAAGCACTTGTTCACAAGTTTACTTGAATAAAGAATATTTTGATTTGATTTGATTTGACTTAAATCCCATCAACTTTAATGCTAAAATGCCTTTATGTATTTTATGTACTGTGTTGTTCTGTTCTGTTGTTTCTACTGTTTTCGATGGGAAAACGGGACTTTTTCTAATTTAATTTATTTCATCTTAGGTATTTTCTTTGACACATTTTAATACTAACAAATTCTTAAATGCAATAACGATGTACTATTTATTTCAGACAGCTTTCTTTCAAATAAAGAAATCATATTTAGACTACTGTGACAATATTCTGATGATAAGAGCTGTATGCATGGAGTTATTAATAATAAATGATCTTTATTAATAAGGTAAGTTATTTATAGAATTAGGCGTTACTTTGCGGAGATTCATAATACAAAAGTAATAATAAAATTATTTTGCTATAATCCGCGATACAGTTATTTTAGGTCAAACTGGCTTTGTACTTATTATCCTTGTAATGTGGCACCGCATAGAAGTGTTTTGCCAATTGCAACTTCTGTTTGTTTTTTAATATATTTTGTACTAATTGCTCATCGTAGCCATTGGAATTCGCCATCTGGTTGATTATTTGCAGCTCATTGTTAAAATTCTTTTCCGTAAGAAAAGTTCCTGTATCCCAGATTATAGCAAAATAATTTTATTATTACTTTTCTAAGGTAAGTAAGTTAAGTTAGGTAAGGTTGTAATAAATAAATAATTAAAATGTTATAAGTCTTTCTGATTCACTTGTATGTATTAAAAACAATAGATTTATGTTCAAATGTAATAATTGAATTTAAAAAGGGACTTGTGCAAGAATGCCAAGTAGCTTTTTATGGAAGTTGAAAATATTTATGATACGAGAGATACATTCTTTTAAAATTAAGAATTCAAAAATATTTATCCGTAAATAAAAAACATTGACACAGTTAAAGAAAACAAATATGTTGATAACGGCCATCTTTATAAAAACCATAATATAAAAGTTAAAAGAGATGTCATGAGATAGTATTCATTTTATTGCAAGGATTTAACTTAAATGTATTGCCATTCGATGTTATTCAACGTATTATGTTACACGATACGTACTAAATAAATAATTTGGCGGTTGTCCGATTTACATAAAATTAAGAATCGAAAAATATTTTTTGAAAAGATGTATCAGAATTTCAACATATATGAAACAGAGGTGAACGACCGTACTAAGTACAATACGTTAATAAAATATCAAGATTATCGCAATGTTCCTCTCTGATATGGTTTCCCATAGTTTAGTGCGTTATATAATGAAAAAAAATTACAAATTGTTTATGATACGCTGTACGATATGCATAGAGTTATTAACTAGATTAGGGAATTCATAGGCAGGCATATAAATGAGTATGTAATGTAATGTATGCAGATTTGTAATGGGAGTATAATGTAAATGAGATAAACAATGAGAGGGAAGATGAAATCGTATACTTATCGTTGTCTAATCACAAATAAAAAAGAGAGATAGATACACCCTCAATGGGTTTCTCTTTATTGTAATAGGGAACATTTGGCTCTTCTACTCTAGTATAACTCTATGATCATATGAAATATCTTAAATTTTATCAAAACTGGTCTAAGTCAAACCATAACGTTGGTACAGGCACTATAACAAAACTACTTCGCTATAGTCCGCACGGGTTAAGCGAATGCATGAATGAACCATTCGCTTAACCCGTGCGGATTATAGCGAAGTAGTTTTGTTATAGTGCCTGTAATATGGAATTCTGCAAAGTAACGCCTGCTTCTATAAATCACATAACGTTGGTATAAATGATAGTCCGCATAATATCAATTTAAATCTATCGTTATAAACATAAATTTGCACCAATTTAATTGTTGTAGAAATTACAGTTCATCGTTCTAAATTTATTGTATGTACAATTAATATTCGTATCGTTTCGTTCGAATTTTAAGAGTTTTATATTTAACTCAGTTAAATTATTTTTCTAAACCATTTTGTATGACATGGCAAGCATTTGAAAAAGCATTTTAGGTTTAAAGAAAACTTATGGTATAACTGCGATTACCCACCACGCTGTCACCACAAAATTGGAAACCAAATATTTGTCAATGGTGCAAGTATTGTATGTTTGATTGAGTAAATTGCAAATTTCAAGGGTTGCTTAACGGATATTGAGGAATGTTTACTGTTCATTATTTAAATTTTTAATGCCCAAAAACCATTTCATAGAAAATTTGTCTATCATAACAATCTTTATCATTATCTGTGCTTAACCATTCATTTATAATAAGTATTTCATTAAAATCTCCAAATTTACGAGAAAAAAAATACATCACACTCACTAATTCTGAATCAAGATGTTCTTTCAAGTTTTTGGTCCTTCGAGCAGGACACTCAATAACAGTGATTAAATCGAAATTATCAGTAAACGGAGTCAATAAACGTTAGGAATTCTATGAAGTATATGTACGTTTGTTATAAATCATGCGCGTAAATCGACACGAAAGCGCGTAAATGTCAAGATGCGGCCTCTGTGGAATGTTAAGCCTCCCGGACAAAGAAGTTTTATAGTTTTTTAAATATAAAAGGATATTTTTTCCAATATCTTTCAAAGGTTTTATCTGAATTATTGATAATATAAATTAATTGTAGGTTTTAAACACATATTGCACTAATGTTTCTATAATACATAATTACGTGAAGATACCCTCGTTAAGTACATTGTATGTAATTCAGATTATTTTGCATAATTCACCACGAAATAAAACAATAGTTTTTAAAAAGATTTCATGAAGCTCACCCTTGGTAAGTTACACAGTCTTACCGTTTGCGAGCTAAACTCTTTTCAAATTACACAAGCGACGAAAACATTTCTTAATACAAATAGTTGAGCACTTATTTTATAATTAAAAGTTAAGAAAACTTTCAAAATGACAATTTTAGTTTCTGAGCACCTACCGCCCCGCGTTAGGTGTTAGGGGATTAACAACGTTAAAACTAAAGATCTGTGTCAATCTTGATAATTGGTCAATAAATATCAATAACACTCTTACACACTTTTGTTATTATTAATTGTTGATTGCAGGTTTACGCTTGACTGTTATGGGTGAGTTAAGTTACGGATTAAGGTGAAAGCGTAATCTTGTCCGGAGATCCATAATACAGTAATAAAACAATTATTTTGCTTAAATTCGTGATAAGAGGAAACATGAAATGCTAAATGTAGAGTATACTATTTTCATATGTGATTACATGAAGCTTTACAATGATGACAATATATGACAGCCTGCATATGTCTTAAGTATTTCTGGTGCTTGTGTAACGCGCCAATCCGCATGTAGGCAAGATAGTCTGCCTTTATCCATCAGTGAGATATTGACAGAATTGACGTAATATATTGCCACAAACATCTTTCTAGCAGGTGGCTTTCTCAATTAGCCACAGCCCTATAAAATAGGTATAGTATAATATATAATACTAAATTACAGAAATATTTCAAAGCTAAACTGCTTACAAAAATCTACAGAACATATAAAATATTTTCTTTGTATAACTCACAATGAAAATTTGAAAGGAATATTTTCATACATTTAATAAAGAAATGGATATTGAATTTTTTTTTTTGATAAGTAAAGTATGTTGATGGTACAGTAGAATTGAAGCTTTACATTTTTAATCACCAGTAATAAATGGCATTAACCATAATTAATAATAGAATCTTTGGTAGAAGCTTAGCTACAAGTTTCAAAGTTGACAACTAATTGTTGAAAGTGATATAAGATATCAACACCTATGATATCAATTAGCATAAGTTTAATCTGTTGATTTAGAGTTAATTTATATGAATATGTTAAATAATATTGACCTTAAACCAATATTATTTATTTGCAAATAAAAAAATATAAATAAATTTCTGCTCATTATGCTAAGATCTATCATACTAATTAACATCCTCTGAAATATTGTAGTAAATATAGATCACTAATAAATGATAATCACATTTCAATCTAAAACGATGTCTATGCAATGGAATTCATATATGTATATTGAAATCTATTATATAATGTGTTGTAGTGATGAGACAATACTTCAACTCAAGCATAACACACAGAAAAATACTATTATAAGTATTTCTACACAAAAAAAGGTGTAATACAATAAAAAGTATATTAAAATTAGTAGCACAGCACAAACAATTGGGCACAAAATTTATGAACACCAATAATTTTAAATTATAAAATATAGGTCTTTAATATTAATAAATAAAACATTGCATCAACAGTAAACTATTATGTTAACTTGATGTGAAGGTTGAAGTGTGAAAGTATAGCATGCAAGTAAAGTTATTACTTAGTTCAATATCAGTATAATACTGCTTGAACAGCAACAATAAATCACATTTATGCCACCCATTAGTAAATCTAATAATGCAGTTTCACTTTTGTATATGCACCTAGTCGAAGATTAATTCTTCCAACATCTAGTATTCTTATAGCGACTATGCTATGATATGGAAGATTACTATTTATATTTTGTATAAAATATTCTCAAAATAAAATAATAGAGCTTTTAAATATCTTACCTCTATATTTCCCATAGTCTGGAAGGCAGTAAACACAAACATAAATCCGAAACCGAGCAAAATAACATTTAAAAATTTGCGCTCCATCGTTGATAACAAAACTTTAACACGACCTTAACAATGAAAAAATATTAAATTAACTAATTTAATAGCAACGCTATTACGAATAATATTATTGAACTTCTTAACAGGGAAACACTCTTTCACGATTGACGTTTCCCTTTATAATGTTAGTAGTGTATTATTCCATTCTCCAAATATTCGAACTCCCTCCACTACGATTGCCGAGAAATTCTACACCAGTAGCAAGTTTTCGTTCTTATGTTTACAGACTCACGGTCGTAATATGTACATTCTACAATTTTCAAACATTATCGTCATCAGTCGCATTGTAAATAAATAAATATCTGTCAAATTCGTAATGTATTGTCAAAGTTAAATTTGACATTGATAGGAGCGTTAATTGGCATTAATCAAAATAGCAGTGATAGTCAAAAATATTATAGCCAAACACTGTTATTAATTTAAATGATCTAGTTAAATGAAAGTCGTTACTATTTATATTAGTTTGTCGAGTCAAATTAATCGTCTGTCTACATCAATCTACATCATTACTTATAATATAATATTTATAATTTTGTCTTTGATAATCTATAATGATACAGACCCCCAGTACCTAGTTGTTTTTAATATTCTGTTTGTTATCTGTGTATGTTCAGTTTTGTAATTTACATATCTGTGGAATTTATTTTTCTGATTCATCGCATTTTGTGTAGAGGTTTAGGAATAAAATTAAACATAATTTAATTTGGTGTATCAATCAGAGTGAAATTTGAAATGTAGTGCCTTATTGAGAAGTTATTGTGTACGGCGTTCGGTGGAGTGTTTCTATCGGTCACAACACGAAGATGATCTCATTGACGTGCTGACATTAGTTTCGTTACGTTCTTTTCGGCGAGAGATCTTGATCGTTTTATTGTTATTGACTAAGTCCAATGACCTTGTAACAATAAATAATTTAATAGAAACTTACTTGACAAAATGAAGAAGCAGTTCTACAGGGTGAAACAACTAGCCGACCAAACCTTTTCAAGGTACTTGTATTATTATCAAAGATGAGATAAGATTTTGACTCCTTTGTGAATAGTGTTGGTATATTTAACTGTGGTATCATTTAGATAAATTCTGAGACGAGCTTAATAAAAATTTCTAAATTATACTATTTGTTTTGCTAAACATTAGTACATTTTCGAGTTTGATTAAAGTCCATGAACTTTTTGTCGTATTTAATAAATAATGTATTATAATAATAAAAATATTGTGATATCTAGGTCTGGTAAAGGTGAGCCGTTGACAGATGAGTTGCAGACAGCAGACAGAAAAGTGGAACACCTAAGAAATGCCTTGCAGCTCATTAGCAAAAGGCTGGCTACAGCAGCTGGGAATACCCAAGGCCAGGACCCTGCAGCACGAGAAAAACGATTAAAAAAACTTCCTGAATACCTTTTAGGCTTGTCTATGTGTGAGGCCAGTAATTATGATGATGATGATAGCATATTAAAGTACATTTTACATGAATGTGGTAAGTATTATTTTTGAATAGTTAGTTTTTTTAAATATATTTTTAGTAACTATATTTAGAATCTCTTTATTAGATGACAAGCTCACACTTTCAACTTTGTTTTGTACCACACACATTTGTTTTAAGTAAGAGAAAGGTAAGGGAAGGTTTTGAAGGTAGGTACCTTCAAAAGGTACCTCAGTAAAAAAAAGGTTTACAAGGTATGATTTGAAAGCAATTTTTAAAAGATATTTAAAAAAGATTCACATAATATTGAGATTTTATATTTAAATTATCTCTTCATATACAAATTTCATTTATATTGAAAATCTAAACATAATAATGTAAACAGCATAGCTGTATATGAACATTTAAATTATTTATATGCCATTTCTGTGTCTTCAGCTTTTAAAAAAATATTTTTTTGAAAGAGCTTGTTTGCTATAACATCCATATAATATTTACTCTATATAGTGATATAGTAGAAAAATAAGAACAGCCTGTGCTTAATTAGCTTTCCTGAAATTGAATTCCAAGAATTAACAAAATAATTTAACATTAAACTCGAAAATCTTATTAGATAATAACTAATTCTTATATAACTTTGAACACCGAGTTGCACTATATGGCTTTTATGATTTATTTTAAAATGAATTACATATCCAATGATAATGATTTCATTTATCACCAAGTTCGATTGGTCACATATAATATTGATATAGCGTTATTTATTAATTTGACTGTCTCTTTTAGGTAAAACTGAAAAATTTCTTGCTAATGAGATTGCTGAACATGAACTTAAAGTTGAACAACTCGTCTGTGCTCCACTTTCTGCAATAAGTGATCACGATTTACCAGCAATAATGAAAGCAAAAAAGCACCTCAGTAGACTTATAAATGAAAAAGAATCTGCAGCCAGTCGATACAATGTGAGTAATCAACTAATATTTATCTCTATTGATATTGGACATTAAAATGGCTGATTCACTATCAGTAGATATCGGGCAGATATATATATAATTCACATGATAGAATGAAGCAATTTAATAGTATATCTCAAACGTAAATCTAAACTAAAACCATTCTAATAAAATTTGATATTAATTTTTTTTTCAACTATCTTGACCCTGAAACCTAACAATGGGATCTGCTGAAACCAAGTGGCACAAGGGTTGAGTGGTGTGAAAATCCCTTAAAGAGACATATGTCCCCAATAGTGAATGTTTGGTTGAAGAAAATGAAGAAGTAAATCTATTCAGTTTCACATGTCAGTATTTAACTACACTATGTAAAAAATGATTGTTAAACTATTACAATCATCATTCTCCTGCCCTTATCCCACTCTAAGTGGGGTCGGCACAACATGTTACAAACATTTTGTCACATGATTTGGCTACGTATTTTACGACCGGTCGCCTGCCTGACGTCAACTTACCTTAGTCGCCTTTTACGACACCTCGGTAAGAAATGAGGGTGGTCTAGCCTATGCAGCCGGATACCACACGGCACATACCTTAGTCGCCTCTTACGACACCTTGGTAAGAACGGAGGGTGGTCTATTATATTCTGCTGGATACCACACGGCGTGTAAAACTATTAGAATAGGTGTGAAAAAAATATACACCAAAATGTTTCTGGAAATATATATATTAGAAATGAATATATGAAATAGAAGTTTCTAACAGAAATAAAATATTAGTAAAGAAAAGAATTATGATAAAATGTGAGGTTTGTGTAGGTGTCTTCAAGGAAATGTTTAGGGATGTTATATAAGTAAACGGTTTTGGACAGTAGCTCTGTTATGTGTTTATCATAATTAATAAAATCATGAATAACTACTATTCTAATTACCATAACAAATAGAGAGAAAGGTTATTCAATGAATCATTAATAAAAAAGAAAGAATGATTGAAAGCCATTAGCAGCTAGAGATAACATAATGAAAATTGTAACAAAATGACTCACAATGCTATATGCACATATATATTGTATAAAAATATATTATCAATCTATATTATCTAATAATCATCAATTTTACTAAGTAACATTGACTAAACTTCATGAGAAGATATTTTTATCGAAAGCTCACATATTTAACGTATAAAAATATATTATCAATCTATATTATCTTAGAATCATCAAATTCAAACCAAGTACCATTGAATTAATGAAGTTAATGAGAAGACATTTTTAAAAGACTCTATTGCAAAAAGTTACAATACAACTTATAATAAGGCAAAGCATATTAAATTTATTTTATATATACAACCTTAAATAATTATTAATATATATTTACACACACATTTTTTTAAATTTCGTTTTTGCATTTTCTAAACATAATTGTTTTCTCTACATTATGACATTACAGTATATTTATTATGTGATTCAGATTTGTGTATATATATATTTTTTTTTAATTGTCATCTTCATATGATGGATTTAAAGAGCTACATTTGTCAGGCTTTCACTCTAAACATATTTTCTTGGTTAATAATTTTCTAACACTGTGATCTTTGTGTGATGATAGAAGCATATTTTAACTGCAATCAAGGTTAATCACACAAGGTTAACGCTTAACATTAATCTAATAATCAAATTGTATTAGAAAAATAATAATTTTTTATATTTTTTAATAGTAATTTTTTTATTAAAAAAAATATCCAACGAGTTCCTTGCTGGTTCTTCTCGGAGCAAACTTCCGAATTAGTGGAAGCATTTTGAAATACATTTGACGATTCATAAATACTGAAAACAGTCCACTTGAATAAAGAATATTTTGAAATTGTTTTATTTTTTCATGATATGTACTTTACTGTTTACTGACCAGCGTAAATTGCTTAGTATGGCGTTGTTGTTATAGTGGTAACTAGATTCTGCCAATCCTAATGCCTAAACCTGATTTTTTATTGTACTGTTGCGCCATAAAAGCCGTCATTACAGTTTTGGTTATTTGGCCGTGAAAATGTAACAAACACGCAAGGGCAGGCTTCACTTTCTCATTTATAACACTTTATTTGTCTATACCTCAGCATTTATTTGGATTGTTTTTTTATTTAAATGAAAATAGTAACGTTTATATATAAATTCGTTAGCCTCTTCGAATGAAATTCGAAATAAATTAAATACATTTCAATTATCTGTACGAGATAAACATCCCTTAATCACGTCGCAAAATTGTTGAGTGGCACCCCGTACATAAGATAGGGAAACCACTCACTAGAAACAGAAACCGCGTAAAAAAGGCCGCAACAGCAACATATTTAAATAAGGGCATAATTGAGGGTATTTTCACACATAAATTGTCGCTGGTATCACTAGTTTAATACTAAATCTAGAATGCCCTATTCTTTAGTTTAATATCTTGTACACATACATACATACATTCTCCTGCCTTTATCCCACTCTTAAGTGGGGTCGGCACAACATGTCACATGATTTGGCTACGTATTTTACGACCGGCCTGACGTCAACTTACCTTAGTCGCCTTTTACGACACCTCGGTAAGAAAAGAGGGTGGTCTATTCTATGCAGCCGAATACCACACGGCACATACCTAAGTCGCCTCTTACGACACTTCGGTAAGAAAGGAGGGTCGTCTATTCTATTCTGCCAGATACCACACGGCGTAGTTTAATACCTTATACATGAAGGTAAAACCAGAAGTTGCAAAGCAATTGCGAATTTTTCGTGGTGCCATTCCTGCTGCAGTTACTAGATGAAACGATAATTACAGCTACGGCTAGTATAACTAGAAGCTGTGATAGCCTAGTGGTGAGACCGTGCGACTCTCTTGAGACGAACATGAGTTCAAACCCGAGCAGGCACCAATGGGTTTTTCTATTTAAACTTATGTGTCTAATTGATATTTGCAATTTATCACAAGCTGTTCGGTGAAGGAAAACACCGTGAGGAAACCTGCATATCTCTATAGCATTCTAGGGATATGTGTAACCTACCAATCCGCATTGGCGCAGCGTTGTAGGTCTTAGCTCCAATCCTTCTCTCCAAAAAACGGAGAGAGAAGGCCTTTTCCCAGCAGTGGGATATAAACCGTTACTTTAGTATAATATAGAAGTTAAAGATAACTTTTCCCCACAGAATTTGGAACGTCAGAAGGAAGAAAATCCAACCAAATTCAGTGCAGCAAAAGAAGAATTAGAGGAAGCTGGTAACAAAGTGGAAGCTGCTCGAGACGCCCTCGCGGCCGACATGTACGCACTTGTTGCTAAGGAAGCTCAGCTGGCGCATACGTTATTGCAGTACGTGAAACTGCAGCGAGCGTACCATGAATCAGCACTCCATTCCCTTCAAGACACCGTCCCGGAGCTGGAAAGGTTTATAAGTAAGCAGTTTTCATTTGGTCTTATTTATATTGATACTAGCAAAGCCCCGCGGTTTCACCCGCGTCCATACCGATCTCGTGGTAGTGGAATGTCTACGAAGTTAGAGTATATATTTATTTGTAGATTATTTAATTAATAAAAATAGGTATCATTAGTATTCTTGGAATAAGAGTTAACTCACCAAATGCAGGCCCTGCTATAACGGTCGCTAAAATGAATTTGTTATGGCATTATTTGTTTTCGATTAACATTCTTAAATTCGTAATATCTCTTGATTGGGATGTCAGATTTTAATAATTTAAAAAGTATTTTACAGGTATTGAAACAGTTATTAATGAAATATCATTTAATGGGATAAGATTCATAGAATTAGGCGTTACTTTGCGGAGATCCATAATACAAAAGTAATAATAAAATTATTTTGCTATAATCCGTGATACAGTAAATAGAAAATATATATAATGCTAAATGTATAGTGGACTATACGTTTTTTCATACCCGTTACATGCAGGATTACGAATCCTAGCAAAATAATTTTATTATTACTTTTGGGATAAGAATTAATACAGAGATATGAATAAAATGGTTTGATTGTTGTCAGCACTTTTACCAACTTTTACAATGTAAAAAAGTAGTTATATTGGCGTAACTATAATAGTTAGACATATGGTATCGCGGACATTTTTGTGGATATTGCATTCTATAATACTGTAGAACATTTTATTGTTCTATCATCAATAGCTTCCGCAGCGCACGCGATTAAAGATGTTTACGACTAAATTTTTTGCAACTTATTACAATTTTATTAGAGATCCCTGTTTTTTTGAAAATGACATATTGCCTAGTTGCTCAGTGAAAAAGCAGCTTTCCAATGGTGAAAGAATTTTTGAAATCGGTCCAGTAGTTTTTGCGTGAAAACGTAAACATACATATATACATACATACAAACAAACAAACAAACAAACAAACAAACAAACAAACAAACAAACAAACAAACAAACAAACAAACAAACAAACAAACAAACAAACATACAAATCTTTCCTCTTTATAATATTAGTATAGATTTATAATATTAGTATAGATAATTTCATCTAAGTCAGACTTACGTGTTGCTTGGATCCACGCCTAAGAACCTTTTGACGTCGTCTTTCGTAGGTTGTCTTTCAATGCTTTCCGGTGCGAGGCCCCCATTGTCATATTAGAGCCCTAACGTCCATCGTTTGTCCACTATTAGTTTGATATTAAACGCTACGTTTACAGAAACTGGCATTATTTTGCCTCAGTCAACACTTATTTTAAAACAGTGGTAAAAAATGAAATAAACATTTTTCGTCAATCAATATTATATAGTCTTCAAATAAAGCGAAATTGCTAAATATTTCAGAATTAACTCACTAGTCTAGACTTCTAACACAGTAGGGTCAGAGATCGCATATTTCTGTAGTATATAATAGTTTTGATAAGATCGGTCATTTCTGAATGCATAATGATATTATGCATATATTACATACGTGCGTAGTTATATAATTCAGTTCAAACTGTGTTTACCCTTTAAATCACAATTTAATCGTTTTATATACAGTGTGTAATCTGAACTATATATTCATATATTGATATTCTTTTCGTTTGAAAAAATATTCATATATACCAAAAAAAATTCTGTAAATCATAGATAAATAAGAAGCCAAAATAATTTTGTGACTCACTAATTTACGTACCAGGGTATTCGCTTCTATAATAAATTCCTCAAAATATACTAGATTTGGTCCAACCGAGGTTTAAATTAAGTTTAAGGTTTAAGTTACACATCATCATCCTCCTGCTCTTATCCCTCTAAGTGAGGTCGGCACACATGTTCAAACATGTTGTCATATGATTTGGCTACGCATTTTATGACCGGCCGCTTGCCAGACGTCAACTTACCTTAGTCGCCTCTTACGACACCTCGGTAAGAAATGCGGGTGGTCTATTCTATGCAGCCGGATACCACACGGCGTTTACCTTAGTCGCCTCTTACGACACCTCGGTAAGAAAGGAGGGTGGTCTATTCTATTCTGCCGGATACCACACGGCTAAGGTTTACACAATTGAAGATTATAAATCATAATCAAGCTACACAGAATATTATGTGTATCTTAATTATGTAAATTAAAAATGTTTAATAGACTGACCGCCAAATTTCTTGCTGGTTTTTCTTGGTGAGAGCAACCAGTGATAGCTTCATCAGTCTTACTGATCCTTGACGCTTTCAAATCCAAGCATTTATAATACTTATTAAACTTCTATAGATAAGTCTAACATGGGTTGCGAAATAGACAGATAGATTTTATTATTTATAATATTAACATGGGTTATATTATAAAATAATTAATAAATTAAATAATAAAATTCCAATAGTACCCTAAATTAAGATAAGCTGCGAACTCAAAATGTATCCAACAATTTGTTCTCAGCGCGCTGCTTAATAATTGAGAATTAACTCGGCAACTGGCATTTGGCTTTCTCATTAATTCATCTAATTAAAGATAGCTATGCGTAAGCTTTAATCAAGATGTTGCAATTAATCTAGATGTCTGAGGTAATTTGTATCATTTGGGTTCAATTCAGTTACTTATGCACGGAACTTTTTGATAAATTGACTTAATATCGTAGCAGTAGTTAATGAAATTTTCATTAAAAAAGGAAAAAATATAGCTGTGATAGCCCAGTGGTGAGACCATGCGACTTTCTAAAGACGAACATGGGTTCAAACTTGGGCAGGCACCAATGAGTTTTTCTATTAAAACTTATGTGTCTAATTGATATTTACAGTTTATCACACGCTTTTCCGTAAAGGAAAATATCGTGAGGAAACCTGTATATCTCTAGAGAAATCTAGGGATATACTTCTCTCCAAAAAACGGAGTGAGGAGGCCTATTCCCAGCAGTGGGATATTAACGGGCCGTTACTTTAGGTAATGAAATTCAAATCGTAATATATTTAGGACGTTGTTATTTGCATATAAGGAACAATACCTCGTACAAAAACGGTTTTTGCTTCCTACACTTAGCAACACATTTTACAAAATAATTCTTCATCATATCTTTTATTAGATTTAATATATGACAGAACTGCATTAAGAATATAAAACTGACATAATAGCTTCTCACTGTTGCGTTATTGTGTCCTGATTTTTGTAAACATTTCCTATTGACCAGTAACTTTATTATTTTTTCCTGCTCAAAAATCAGTTTTAACACCGTAAGCTGGAAAACTGTCGTTTGTGCGCAATTATTTAAGTAAATTTTTAACATTCAAGATATCACCCCACAAATACGTTTGTGATTTTTATTTAGGGTCACTTAGGGTTGTATTACATTGACAAAATTTATTTAAATCTGCAGATCATCGAATGCATGAAAAGGGAAAAATAGACAGTGTATATATATTGTTCTGATAATATTTTATCATTTGCGCATTGAAATTTAGGTATGTTTAATTATTTTATATTTATTGACTTATGTGTATAAAATATAACCAAATTATTACCAAATAAAACTCGATTGTTTATTGTGAACATTGAGATACTTGTCACAGATTATGGTCACCCCTAATATGTTTAGTAAAGGATTCCAATTTGTGATTGATGCCGAAAACAAATGCTGAAATTTGAGCTTTAATTGACATATTTTTTGTACATTTCTAAAGAGCAAATACATTCGATGTTCTACATCGAAAACATAGGTAACTAATAATTTTCCGTAGCCTACTGATATTCTAAATATTTTTAAGGCTTTTTGCATATCTATGTTACATAATAAATATTGGTATACCCGAAACTTCGCGACAACATAAGTATTCACACAAAGGACAAATATGTATAATACTAAGTGATTTTTTCTTTTCTCTAAGAAAAAAACCGGATTTTTTTATCCTGTATATAAGTCTCATATAAACCCGCCATATAAGGTTCTATTGCCTTGTTCTTTAGCGGATCAGCCGTAAAAATGTAATGTACAGACAGACACAGTCATCAATCAACAGTCAGAATCATTTCAAAATAAACATCAATGAATAACAAATTACTAAAATTAGAAGACGCGTCTTTTCTCGAGAGTGACCTTAGATTCAGTTTGGCGCACACAATATTCACACAGGCAAATCCAATTTAACGTCCTACGCCATCCGATACGTACAGTTAGCTTACGTTAAAAACGCAAAACTTGTTTATTTTGCTTACTTCCAACGAATAACGTTCCACTATAATGGTGATATTAAGAAAAAAAAATGTATTTCAATAATCATACATTCTATATTTAAATAAAAAAGCTACTCCTTTGAGAATTAATTTAAAGTTGCTATATCTGATGCCTCTCTCTTGAATCATCATCATCTCAACCAATAGACGTCCAGTTTTGGAAATCTATTCACATATCATTGACTCTTCAAAGGACTTACGTACCACATACTTACATGTTCCCCGTGACCTTTTTGAGAACGTATGGCCACCCAGTGGTGGGTCTTATTAGAGTTAATAAATTATAGTATATTTATATTACATTAATATAAACGCAAGAAATTATTTAAGCGTTATTGAACTTATTGGTAATTCTAATAATGCTAAATATTTAAAGAAATATTCTATGACACAAACAATTTCCTTTTATAAAAAGAAAATGAGGTCTTATATTTACTTATAGTAAAATTAATACCGTAATAGGTCTGACTACACTGCTTTTTCCATTGCGGAGTCGCAGGTTCAGGACCTAGCGACCCCATCGAATTAATAAAACAAAACATGTTTGAAACTAGTAATAACTATGAAATTCTACAATTGCTACCGATTGATCGACACGTCCTGTAAACATATTTATTTATTAATAAATATAAGATAGCTCTAAAATCGTTAACTATTTAGATTGTTAAGCTAACAAGCGACGTCTCATTTAATTATCGCGGTCTCTAATGGCCGTATATAATTAAACAATCGTTGTCCCTCTCATATAGGCTCGTCTCGAGTTTCCTCGACATATTATGTAAGGTTAACCACTGCGCATATAAAATTCACTCGATTAAGATTAATATTCTACCTACACGTGATTTAGCAAAAAAAGTTTGTCTAATAAGAAGGTTGTCTAAAAAGTCTAATAAGGAATATTTTATACTTTTTTATAATTTATAGAATTAGGCGTTACTTTGCGGAGATCCATAATACAAAAGTAATAATAAAATTATTTTGCTATAATCCGCGATACAGTAAATACAAAATATATATAGTGCTAAATGTATAGTGGACTATACGTTTTTTCATACCCGTTACATGCAGGATTCGTAAAAACATATGCACAAACCTCCACCACTTCCACCACAATACACAAGCACTACACAGGTTCACTATCACAAACTCAACAATCGTTTCGCCCCGCAACCGAAGCATCATCAGGAGATAGACTCCACGACAAAATCGCAAAGAAATTTTTAATATTTATGAATTACCTATTGTAGTGTATGCGGATAGCTATGATGTATAAGTAAAGTAAAGTAACGGCCTGTTAATATCCCACTGCTGGGAATAGGCCTCCTCTCTCCGTTTTTTGAAGAGAAGGATTGGAGCTAAGACCACGCTGCTCCAATGCGGATTGGTAGGTTACACATATCCCTAGAATTCTTTAGATATACAGGTTTCCTCACGATATTTTCCTTCACCGAAAAGTGTGTGTCAAATTGCAAATATCAATTACAAACTTATGTCTAATAAGTTTGTAATAGAAAAACTCATTGGTGCCTGCCCGGGTTTGAACCCATGTTCGTCTCTAGAGAGTCGCACGGTCTCACCACTGGGCTATCACAGCTGATTGATATGATTGCTATGCTTTAGCTATGATGTATGCTTAAGCTATGAGTAATTTTTTTTGGCCTGGGTCAAAACTTAAAACTTTTCGATAAACCATTACTGCCACCTTTCTTATAACATAAAAATATTTATAAACAAGCTGCATCCGCGTCTTTATTCGTGTCAACCTGATTGTTGAAATATCCTTAATTAACGTCCTTTTTATCATATATCATTTCTTCTTCTTGTTCTTCGTCAGCCGATGGACGTCCACTGCTGGACATAGGCCTCTTCATGGGATCGCCACACCACACGATATTGCGCCGCCTGGATCCAGTGGCTCCCTGCGACCTTTTGAGGTCGTCTGTCCACCTGTCATATATCATTTCGTCTGCTTTAATTCAGCTCGTCCTCGAGAGGTCTATTAAATATTAGCGATTTTCTGTCAGTCTAGTGATCGACTGAGATAACTATTCACTTTTACGCTTGGAACTCCCAAAGTCTCTCGCTTCTAGGCGCTAATTCCAACTCTAACTTCACGACTTATCAATCTATATTTATTCTATATTTTTGACAGCAATTTCATCACTTAGAAATACTATTCTTAAAAGTATTATTATTATTATGCTATATATTCATTTTTTGTTCGAATAGTATTCACTAAGAGTTTTGGATAAGATCTTGCGTAATTGTCCAAATTCGGCAATTGACCTATTTCTAGAAATAAGAGCTACTTGCTACTAAGTTCTCGATCACATTTACATATGATTGTTGATTTCGGGACAGTAAATGGGTCAAGCGGAAGATGAGCGTTAGACGTAATTTTTGTATTGTTCGTTTTAGTCCCACCTGTTGAGATAGTCTGCTGATATCATCGACTAACATATTTAGGTGTTCTACGGTGCAAAGAGTATTTATAAAAATCAATTCTATAAAATAATGTACATAAATTCTACATAAATTTGTATCGACGATTGAAATTAATAATTAATTTTAAAATTTAACGACGTCACGGACCTTTCAGACTTAATATCTTACCCAAAACTCTCACACACCTAAACAAAGCAGATGCCTTGGAAGTTATGCTAGACTTTCAGTAGCTGTTGTAAGAATAACATCTCTGTGATATTCTTACATCTTAGTAGCGATGTATATAATAGACAAAGTAGGAACCGACATAAGCTTGCGGCTCCTGCTTTGCGCCTTGTAAGAGTACGTAAGTCGTTTGTGGGTTTGGGTATAAGATTCTATAACAAAATTCCATAATCAATTTTAACTTTGCCATTACAGCAATTTAAAAATACTGTTAAAAAGAGGCTGATACAGAAAGCCTATTATACCGTGGAGGCTTACATTGATGATAAGAATGCGTGGATATAGCTGCTCTTTGACCTTGTGCAGGATAGCTATGACAAAATGTAATTAGTATTAAGAATCTTCTTTTTTAAAAGAGCTCCACCGAGTTTCTTGCTGGCTCTTCTCGGTAGGACGGCTTTCCGAACCAGCAGTAAAGTTGACGATTCAAAAGCACTTGTTTACAAGTTTACTTGAATAAAGAATATTTTGAATTTGAATTAGTTCCTTACATCTTTCAGAAGTATTTAATATCTACACTGACTGAACATATATCATTATATATGCCTTAATGGATACAACCTACATGACATTGGATTAGCTATCCTAATCTGCATATTTAAGTAATCAATATTTAAACGCAGGGCTCATCTTTTTCGTTTTATATTATGAATTATAAAGAGGGATGTTGTGATAGTTACTAGTATAGTTTTATCTGTAACAATTTATACGCGTAACCTTGACTCACTGAAATTGAAAACATGATGTTTCCGTGTTGATATGACTAAAGCCCAGTCAACTAGTTTTTCTACTATTTATATACATTTATGAAGAACTTAGAAAATCATGAATTATAGTAATAATTTTAATATACGTACTGCTTAACGTTTGCATTTTTTCTTAAGAACAAGTATCTACTAAAACCACTAGATTCTAATGTGTTTTTTAAGGCATTATATTAAAACGCTTAAAAATCCTGTAGTGAAGAAGCCTTTTTTATCGCAAGCCGCGTTAAAAATTCTAATAAGTCTGTGGGCGGGCACTGGTCAATCAAGGAGAGCGCAGTAGCATCATCAGGAGTCATTGGACGATTTGATTCTTATATTTTCTGCGCGTCAAACTACTAGATCTAGGTGGAAGGCACTGATATGATATTTGTTAGTTCAACTTCGAGAAGTGCTTAAAGAGATATATGCGGGGGGGGAGAATATATGGGAGAGGGAAGAGTCTTCTTTTCGCTCGATGAGGGAGATCAAGGTGTCCAAGATCCACGGTCGCCGTTTTCCATGAATTGATGAATGGAATATTGTCCATACTCTATGGAGGTCGACTTTCTCCGTGAATCCGTATGAAATGTTGGCTTTTATTAATTACAGATGACAGCTCTGTAAAACCCGTGTTCGGGTACCCGTTGGAGGAGCATTTGCGGGTGACGGGCCGCACCATAGCGTTCCCCATCGAGCTCTGCGTGTGCACGTTGCACGAGCTTGCACTTAACGAAGAGGGACTCTTCAGGATAGCTGGCGGTAACTATTAGCCTGTTATTTTAATCATCATCATCCTCCGGCACTTATCCCACTCTTAAGTGGGGTCGGCACAACATGTTACAGACATGTTATCACATGATTTGGCTACGTATTTTAAGATACCTGCCTGACGTCAACTTACCGTAGTCGTATTTTATGACCCTTCGGTAAGAAATGAGGGCGGTCTATTCTACTCAACCGGATACCACACGGTGGGTCAAATCACCTTAGTAGCCTTTTACGACACATCGGTAATAAATAAGGGGGGGGGGGGTATTCTAGTCAGCCGGATACCACACGGCATAAGTAAAATAATATAATAATATAAAGTAATTCAGTCTGTTTAGATTAGATGTCTGTTTGATGAAACGATGAAAGGGATTAAGATAACATGTAGCTTTCTATGAACGTATAAGAAATATATAGATGCTGTTATTAAAAGCTAGTTCTTGTAGGTCCAGAAAAAGTGCCAGAAAATAAGTTTTTGATTGTATTAATTATTTGGCGTTATCTCCAATCAATTTATCGAATTATAAAATGTTTGACTGTCGGTTCTCAGGTACCTCAAAGGTGCGACGAATGAAACTATCTTTGGATGCAGGTCTATTCAGTGTTCCTCTACCGCCTGACTACAGAGACATGCATGTGGTGGCTTCAGTGCTGAAGTCCTATCTCCGGGAATTGCCCGAACCATTATTAACATATCGTCTCTACGAAAACTTCATTCTGGCGTCAAAACAACCCTCGGAACAAGCTCGATTGAACGCTCTGTGGGAAGCCATACACCTCCTGCCCGATGCAAATTTCCAAAATCTTAGGTATCTTATAAAATTTTTGTCTGCCTTGACGCAAAATCAAAGCACAAACAAAATGACGCCGTCGAATTTAGCCATCGTAATCGCGCCCAACCTGCTATGGGCCGCTGACGAGAGCACGTTCGATATGAACATCACGACGGCCGTGAACTGTGGAGTAGAGTTACTCATCAAACACGCCGACTGGTTCTTCAAAGATGATCTCAAATTTTTTGTCACATTCTCTAAAGAAGACTTACTTCCCGATCACTGTGAATACGGTTTCACTTCTAACTTCGTCCAGGGTTTCAATCAGACGGTCGCTCTAAATCAGGACCAAGCCAACGGTGATTATAGTAGCATGAGCAAATCTATGTACGATTACAACCATCAAGGAGCACACAAGGTCCAATCGGAATTGCCGGGCCGACACTCGAGAAGCAACAGCCACGACACAAGCCTAATACTGATCGATAACGATATGAAAAAAGCCCAGTCAAATAGCTCGCTATCCGACCAATCTAGTCCTCCACATGGCAGTCCCAAACCTATTATGCGGCGGAAAAACAAACCCCTCGCGCCGGTACCGCCGAACTTTACCCCAGACAAACACAAAAAAGTAGAAGTGCAGTCGCAATCAACTGAGACTACAAAGGAGCAACAATCACTGAATAAAGAGGCGGAGAAGCCAGCGAAACCTCCGCGGCCGGTCATATCGGACACGGGAAAAATAATAACAGGCGTGCAAACGATCAACCGATCAACTTACCGCCAAAGCAAAGCCATCAAGGAAGAAGCTGCGAGAAGCGGCAGTCGCGAGAATCTCGCGGACATCCGCCGGCAGAGCTTGGAGTTCGAAAAGGATAAATTTGATAGTTTAAAGGCCATCGACACAAAAAATGATAAGGAATCCACGCTCATAGTGAAAAATGTGACAGCTCAAACTGGGGTCGTCACCAGAATGAAGATAATAGGCGACCCAGGTAGCGGTCCGGCATCGTTGGGCGCGGAAAAATGTCTCGACAAATCCACTAGGATAGCAAAGCCTTCGGGACAACCGCCGCCCCGGCCAGTGGCCGCGCCGCGGACCATCGTTCCCGCGACCGCGCCTATCGACATCGATCCCAACGAGGTCCAATTAAGACACAAACCCGCTGTCCCCGAACGTCCTGCCACCCTCAGGCCGCAGAGCTTCCGCGGCCAACGAAGTTCTCTAACAGACAATTCGGACATAACGCCCACAGTGCTTGAACGCACTCACATCTATACTGTCGACAAGCAGCATCCGACTGTTATACAAGTGGGCGGGACCACGGAAGAAGAGGGGAACCGGAATACAGTGCAACGCACGCACAGTTCAGGTGGAAAGGATGCAGAGTTGGAAGAGCCGAAGAGTCTGACCAACGCGAGCAGACAGCTGTCGCAGTCAGAGGGGAACATCACGGAGGGCGGACCGAAGTCCCCCAGGCCGCAGCCGGCGCGCCCCCCACGGCCCCTAGTGCCCGCGCCTCCGCCCCCGGTCTCCACTCACGAGAGCACCGATCTCTAGTCCAAACCGCCTCATAGTATTACAGAATCCTATTGGAATCCGGATTCACGCTTCCATCCCTCGCAGTATCACATTGATTGCGTGGTATGACGGATTACGCCAAGACCGTGTTAAGATGGAGCAAGACTGATGCCCTCTATTTAATGTACGCTAGATGCTCTAAGCTGTGATAGCCTAGCGGTGAGACCGTGCGACGACATAGGTTCAAACCCGGGCAGGCACCAATGGGTTTTTCTATTAAAACTTATGTGTCTAATTGATAATTGCAATTTATCACACGCTTTTCGGTGAAGGAAAACATCGTGAGGAAACCTGCATATCTCTAGAGAATTCTAGGGATATGTGTAACCTACCAATCCGCATTGGAGCAGCGTGGTAGGTCTTAGCTCCAATCCTTCTCTCCAAAAACGGAGAGAGGAGGCCTTAGCCCAGCAGATGCTCTAAATAGATCGCTTCCGATGAGTACATTAGAGTAACTATTATATTTGTTTGCAAATGACTTATTTATTTTTGTAAAATTATAACTTTTTATAATTATATAGGTGATACGATCGGAGAATCAAAGTAAAAGTTCGCGTCGCATACGTTTGATTATTGCTATTTTTTTATTATTCCATACGAACATATCAGATCGAGTCAATTTAGCTTTTCAACAATCTAGTATATTTTGTGCTTTACAAAGTTTTGTACAATTTAGATATATTTTGCAGTAAATCCTTGTGATATTAGGAGATTCGACTGTGCCGAGTGCGGCGGGTGCACAAACGTATAACTAATAGCCATATTTTTTAATATTTACGACTTGGCAGTGCATTAGGTATCGGCCACGCTGTTTCAGTGAATATTAACTAGGCTAATGTATGTTATGTAGTATTTACGATGTTTTATGTGATATGCATTTTATTAATTATATACTGCAAGTATACAAGCTTCTGTTGTAAGTAATAAAATTAAACCAAAAATTATATTGTATTTTATTTAAGCACAACAATATACAAATTTCAAGTTTGCCATTTTACAATGTAATAATTACGTTTCCCAACTCGCAATAGCGATACCAGGTTCGGCAATATATGTGCAGATTCTGTAATAACTTCATCTATTTTCTTAATTCTTTGGTGATTTATATAGAAGCCTCCCGCTTGAATAATTCTCATAGCATCATCTGAAACAAACATTCATGACCAAGAATGGGGTCAATGACAATCACAAAAATCTGTCCCGAAGCAAAATTAAATCTGAAATGATTATTGTGATAAATTATAGAATTAGGCGTTACTTTGCGGAGATCCATAATACTAAAGTAATAATAAAATTATTTTGATATAATACGCGATACAGTACTGTATCGCGTATTATAGCAAAACAATTTTATTATTACTTTTGGATTTTTGTGATCTTACAAAAAATAATGATCGAATTATTTTGCTATAATAATTCACGTTTTTTTAAGAAAACCCATGTTTTGCTTAGTGGAGGAAGCAAAATCCGTTCTCATACCTTATACATGCATGATTAATTACCACACGTATCACAAAACACCACAACACTGCACACATTCAGTACGTGATTCTCAACCACCTCCACCCCGTAACTGAAGCATCATCAGGATAAAATCGTAATGTCTATAAAAATTATTTAAGAACTAATATAATGTAGTTTATTTTATTTAATATTATTATTATTTATATATATATTTTTTTACTGTTTTATTGTTAACAACAAGCAATTTCTCTGTTATATTGCTTACAAGCAATATAAGAGAACTAACTACTTTGCTATAATCCGCACGGGTTAAGTGAATGCATGCAAAGCCAATGTGTATGAAGCAGGCAAAATCTACGCACCTTATACATGCAGGACAAGCCACCACATGCACCCCAAGGCGCAATTCACCAGCAACAACGCACACAAAAGCAGCACACACACCCACCACCACAATCTCGACGATCGTTTCGCCCCGAAACCGAAGCATCATCAGGAGGATAGGCCCCACGACAAAAATCGTACTGCGCCGCGCTACCCATACAAGCAGTCTTAAATAGTTCAACTCCTACCAATACCCTCCCCTCCGAACACATGTAGCAAAACGGAATTAGATACATTTACTTGCTCGTTAATTAAGTGACCATTGTTATTTTTTATTATCTCAAGTTGCTCCAACGTATTGAGTCGGAGTCCCTTATCACAAGTGTGGAGAATATGAAATGAATGGTCATTAGGCACTTTATGACCGCTTTCCAGCAAATGTTTTGCAAAATTAGAATTTTGTGGTTTATTATTCCTAAACGCAGCCATATGTTCCCGGAATCGAACCGCAAAACTTCGGCCAGTCTGACCTACATATGTACTGTTGCACTCAGGACAATCTATTTTATAAACCCCAGATTTTTTACCCTTATCTAATATATCTTTATCTGTAGTTCTGTTATATTGCTTGTAATATGGAATTCCGCAAAGTAACGCCTGCTTCTATAAATCATGTTAACACTTAATTATTTTACTGTGTTCACTTCCTTAATTTTCATTAGTGCAAAACTTTGATGGCATGCGTGTTAATTTTTGTGTAACATTTCTCTTGTACTAATTTAATGTAAGTTTCCCAAATAAAATAAATAAATAAATAAGAACTACTACTAAAAAACATGTCTACAAAAACTACTACTAATGTCTACTAATACTAATTGTGCACATAAAACTCACTCTCCGTAGGAAAACATTTCGCCCTCAAGCCAAGTTCTAGCACCGTGATGCCAGGAGACAGCAGCAAGTTAACAATGGGAGCCCCTTCAAACACTTGCTGGAGGTCTTTTTGACTCAAAGCAACTAGTGACTTGACATCTTTACTGTATATTGCCTCCGTCGTTTTCCTTGCTAACGACAATCCTTGTTCTACAATTCAAAACCTAAGGCTTTATTATAACTAGTTAAAGTTATGTTTTAATAATTTATAGAATTAGGCGTTACTTTGCGGAGATCCATAATACAAAAGTAATAATAAAATTATTTTGCTATAATCCGCGATACAGTAAATATAAAATATATATAGTGCTGAATGTAACGACTCCACGACAAAATCGCAAAGCTTTGCGATTTTGTCGTGGAGTCTATCTCCTGATGATGCTTCGGTTGCGGGGCGAAACGATTGTTGAGTTTGTGATAGTGAACCTATGTAGTGCTTGTGTATTGTGGTGGAAGTGGTGGAGGTTTGTGCATATGTTTTTTACGAAATCCTGCATGTAACGGGTATGAAAAAACGTATAGTCCACTATACATTTAGCACTATATATATTTTCTATTTACTGTATCGCGGATTATAGCAAAATAATTTTATTATTACTTTTGTATTATGTTTTAATGATCATCATCATCAAATTCAAATTCAAATTATTCTTTATTCAAGTAAACTTGTAAACAAGTGCTTTTGAATCGTCAACTTTACTGCTGGTTCGGAAAGCCGTCCTACCGAGAAGAGCCAGCAAGAAACTCGGTGGAGCTCTTTTAAAAAAGAAGATTCTTAATACTAATTACATTTTGTCATAGCTATCCTGCACAAGGTCAAAGAGCAGCTATATCCACGCATTCTTATCATCAATGTAAGCCTCCACGGTATAATAGGCTTTCTGTATCAGCCTCTTTTTAACAGTATTTTTAAATTGCTGTAATGGCAAAGTTAAAATTGATTGTGGAATTTTCTCCTCATC
Organism: Morpho deidamia; assembly: GCA_947086505.1. Lineage (NCBI taxonomy): Eukaryota > Metazoa > Arthropoda > Insecta > Lepidoptera > Nymphalidae > Morpho > Morpho deidamia. Next base: position 5,559,642 of record CAMTZC010000007.1, on the reverse strand, counting down.
CTCATCCTCCTGCCCTTATCCTACTCTAAGTGGGGTCGGAACAAAATGTTACAAACATGTCACATGATTGGTCTTCATATTTTACGACCGGCCGCCTGCCTGACGTCAATTTACCTTAGTCGTATTTTACGACCCATCGGTAAGAAAGAGAGTAGTCTATTCTACTCCACCGGATATCACACGGTGGGTCAACTAACTTAGTCGCCTTTTATAACACTTCGGTAAGACATGAGGGTGATCTATTCTACTCAGCCTATCCGGCTGAGTATTATTATTTTATAGGCTTATTATTTTATATTTTATTATTTTTATACTTTATACTTTATTATATTTAGTTACTTGTATTATAACTAAGTAAAATTTAGTGTCCCGTTGTTCTTATTGGAATAGGGAAAAAATACTGCATTATTGAGAATACTTAAATGCTTTAGTAGGAAAGAACGAATTCGCGGGTACATTTATTTTTGCCGTAAATCAATAATCCTTTCATATATATTGTTATAATAAATATTAGCGGTCCAGCCAAACGTTGATGTGGCTCAGTCTGGTTTCGAATTCCCCTCGAAACAGAATTCAACAATTTAAAAAAAATGCTCCGATCACCACCAAATTTAACAAAACCATACGCTGGGTCATACAAAAGAATGTCTGAATATTTCATTAAAATCGATCCAGCCGTTTCGGAATCTATAAAGGACGGAAAAACTTTACTTTCTCATCACATATGAGATATTGCTTAAATATGCGTTTTTGACAAAATTTTATATTTTTATTAATTTACCTCCATGACATGTAAAAACGCGAATTATAGCAATGTAGTTTTGTTATAGCTTCTGTAATATGGAATTCCGCAAAGTAACGCCTGTAGGCCTACCATGAACTTTTAGATAACGATTCAATTCAAAGTCAGTACCTAAACCGAAACGCTTTCTTTTCGTACCAAGAAATGTGAATTGCATAGGGGTCGTAATGTTTGAAAAGGATAACGTTATATGAACTATAGATAACTCTGTCTCTTTTCCACAAATGTTTTACGACGCATTCGGAACGCTCATTCGGCAACGACTTAAAGTGTGCGTCTTTAAGACGTCATGGTATAAAAAAGCAAAACTATTTAGTTTACGTCTTCAAATGAGTCGCAATAAGAGTTCATGGTAGGCCTGCTGCTCCTATAAATAATTTACCTCCATGAACTAAGGTAGTTAGCTGCTCAGCCAAACATTGTTGTGGATATCGTTGCTCTGGGTGTTGTTTATGTTTATGCATTATATCTTTAATTTCACCCAAACTATAGAATGTGAATAATTTTAATAACTTCTCCACCTCTGAATCTTTCGCCCTTACGAAATATTGATACAGACTGTACGGACTTGTCTTATTTTCATCTAACCATATAGCATTGCCAGCTGATTTACCGAACTTATCACCTTCTTCTGTTGTCACTAACGGCAATGTGAGACCTTAATTAAGAATGTGTAGTTAGCCTTTTAAACTATACTAGCTACTAGTTAAGGTTCCACTCATCATTTTCCTGCCCATATCCCCCCTCTAAATAGGGTCGGCACAATGTTTTGAACGTGTTTTAAAATGATTTGGCTATTTTTTTTCATCCGGCCGCTTGTCTGACGTTAACTTACCTTGATCGCCTTTAACAACATCACGCTAAGAAATGAGGGTGGTCTATTTTACTCAGTCGGATATCACACGATGGGTCAACTAACCTTAGTCGCTTTTTAAGATACCTCGGTAATGAATGAGGGTGGACTATTCTACTCAGTCGGAAACCACATGGCAAGTTAATGTACCACTAAAGTTAAAAAAATTTCGGACAATAATTAACACAACAAAAAAGAATTTGCGATATTGTTCGATCCGTTCACGCGTAATACATGGACTAAGGGAAATAGAGTTCCATTTTTATATATTTTAATAGAGAATATTAAATAAAAACTTATTATTATTATTATTTATATATAAAAAAATAAATTAATTAAAAAGTTTTTTTTCGTTGTTACCAATCGGAAATTTGGCGGCTTTATTTTTACAAGAAACCTGACATTTAATATATGGCAGTGACAGCCATCAGCTTCGCGGATCACGGGTTCAATTCCTTACCTTTTCCTTCCAAGGGCTTACAATTTCTAGAAATCATTGTTGGCTCCTCGATTGTGGTATTTATTTATATTTTTATCAGTTGTCCGTCACTAATAACAAATAAATTCCCCATATATTTAATTTATTTAAAATCTAAGTGAGTTGATTAAGCAAAGCGACGGTAGATAGTTTCAACACTTAGTAGATGCAGAGTTAAAGATTTACATCAGGCATTACTTGTAGAACGTTTGTGTATATAATCCATACTTACCATAAACTTCTTTCTTCTCTGTTCTACTAATCAATTCATGACCTGCACTTATGTTACCCATTTGATCACTACCTCCTATCTACAAAAAAAATGTTGCACTAAAAATATATAGGACTAGCAATGCCCCGCGGTTTCACCCGCGTCCATACCGATCTCGTGGTAGTGGAAAGTCTACGAAGTCGGACTATAGATTTATTTGTAGATTATTTAATTATAAAGAATGGGTATCATTAGTATTCTTGGAACAAGAGCTAACTCATCAAATGACCTGCTATAACGGTCGCTACAATGAATTTGTTATGGCATTATTTTCTTTCGATTTACATTCTTAAATTCGTAATATCTTTTGATTGGGATGTCGGATTTTCATAATTTAAAAAGTATTTTACAGGTATTGATGCAGTTTTTAATACGGAGATGTAATTATTATGGCTTGATTATTGTCGCCACTTTTATCAACTTTCACAATGTAGAAAAGTAGTTATACTGGCAAAACTATAATAGTTAGACATCGCGGACTTTTTTGTAGATATTGATACGTTTTATAATAATGTAGAATTTTTTTGTTGTTCTATCATCAATAGTGTCCGCAGCGCACGCGATGAAATATTTTTATGACTAAATTTTTGACACCTTATTACAATTTTATTAGGGATCCCAATTTTTTTTTAATGTAATATAGCCTATTTTGCTCAGTAAAGAAGCAGCTTTCCAATGGTGAATGAGTTTTTATAATCGGTCCAGTAGTTTTTGCGTGAAAACATTACAAACATACACACATACACACAAACATACAAATCTTTCCTCTTTATAATATTAGTATAGAAAACAACAAACATTTTAATGTCCTGTTATCACCTGAAATCGACAGTTGTATTCTCTTAACAAATGTAGCCAGTCATATGATTGGAATATTTGATATGCGAACTCTGTGAAACTCATTCCAACCTCCGAATTAATTCTGTTATGTACGGTTTGCTTCAACAACATCGTGCCCATTCGAAAATTTCTACCAATCTCACTAACAAACTTAATTGAATCAATTCCTCTGTACCATGTTTCATTATTAACTATCCTAAAAAAATTAAAAAAACTCAGTTGTACTTTGCTTGTGATGTGACTACACTTTCATAAAGTTTTTATAGATGAGTAAATCTGTCTCTTTGTTACGCTTTGATGAACTGTTGGATTCATCGAGATGAATTTTCATACATAAAAAAGTTTAAATAGTTTTCAATATTAAATAAGCTGCTGGATTACTGTCATAAATGCAAAGCAAATCAAATGTTGCAGACATGCAATATTTGACTGAACTGTAATTTTAATATAATGTTTTTACTACTCACTGTAGAATCTGCTTGTGATTGTGTAAAGCTTTACGATTTTGTTGTGATGCCTATCTGATTATGATCCGGTTACAGTTCTAAATGATAGTTGAGATTGTCATAATGAATGTGCGTGGTATTGTAAGTGGCTGTGTTATGTGATACATGCAGTAACTAATCTTGCTTGTATAAGACATGAGAATAGTATTTGGTTCCTACACATTTTCTAAGAAAATCTTTGTAGTGCTGACATGAATTATACAGACATGAATTATAGCAAATTAAATCTATAATTTTTATTAATTCGGTACTCCAACAGATATTATCATATTTACCCTTTTAGGATACAACATATACATACTGTGTCGGTTTAAGCTTGCTTTCATCTTCTGACCAAATGTATTTCTTGTGATTTTCAAATACATGTTCCAAATTATGTTTTATACTATTGACATTATTTCTAATTACATCCTGAGGCAACACTATTCTATCTGTACTTTTTCCACTAGGATCGCCAATACAGCCTGTAGCTCCACCTAACTATAAGTAGATCTTATTATTTTTACACTAAACAGCAAAAGCTATCGAACAGCTATATAACACAAATATTGGAAAAGCAGAGGATGTTCGATATCACTCAAATATTTTTCAAATATTAAACATACAAAATATGAATTTATGAACACTTTTGGACAAAGAGGCCAAAAACAATCTTACAATTGAATGAGCCTGTGCAACTTAAAGTAAATGTCAGTTAACTACACTTTTTTATAAATTTTTATAAATAGATAATTGATTATTATAAATGAAACTGTACAATGAGAAGGTTGATAATATATTAGTTTATATGTTTATTATATTTATGAATTTAGAAATTCATAATTCCTTACCAAAGCTATAACATTATGACCGCCTCTCTGCCAGTGAATTAGATTGATAATAACAAGCAGATTTCCGACATGTAGACTGTCAGCTGTAGGGTCAAATCCCGCATAAACACATTGAGGAGATTTATTCAATAAACTTATTATTTCATTCCTAAAATAAAGAGCAAATAAATTAGTGGTAGGCAAAAACATGCTGTCAGAAAATGCATTTGCCTAGAAGTAATTATTCACCGTTACTTGATTGATAAATTGATACTGAATATAGAATTATGTTAATTTTGAATATTTTTTGCTTTATGCTAATGGTGACTACTATTTCCTTGTCTTGTGGCCAGTTTATCGATGCTTTGTAGGCTTTACTAAACTTTATTAAAAAAATATATAACAAACTTACGCCGCTACACTCGGAAACATGTCCTGGTACATTCCCCTTTCGCTGAGTTTTAGGACATTCCTGCTACTAGCAAATCTTTTGCACGTCTGCTGTACATAACTTTTCGGCACTTGTATAAAATTTTTATACATTGTTATGGTAATAATTTTATAGTATTTAGGAGATATGACTAATAACCTATGAACGAAATATAAGAATGTATATGATGCTAACTGTACACTTTTACTGAAATTCTTAATAATTCATCAAGATTCCTTACTCCTGAGGTAATTTATTTCATTTAGAAGTCTTCTAGAAAAACTAATTTAAATGAAATTTTCGGTTTTATTCAATTTGAAAATATTAAATGTCAAATTGATTACTGACATTTACTATTAGCATTTTTTTTTATTAATTTATAAACGACTCGAGTCGATTCGAGTTTTTTAAAACTATTGTTGTTAATGTCTAAGACATAGACAATAAATTTTTTTTGATGATGCTACTGCTATAATAGTACTGGTAGTGGTAAAATACAAATTCTTATTAAAATATTTTAGTAGCAGTCAGAGGAAAAAATTTTATATTTAAAAACAGGATTTAGACCCTGTACATTTTGGGACATAAAACGGAGTTTTAAAATTATATTCACAACATAAATAATTTAACCTGTAACCTGACTACGAGTGCAATTGCCGATATAGACGAACATGAAGAATTATAAAGAAATCATGATTTTAAGATATCAAAATATTTCTTTATAATTCGTTACTAATATTAGAAAAAAATCACATTTCAGGGTCAGTTCATGACCACAGTAGATGCAACTCTGCCGAAACATCTAACTTTACACAAAGTTAACACGGTTCTATCGCGACCCGTATCAAATCATTGTGACGCCAACTTACGAGTATGGATTACGATTTCCTTCTACAAAGGTATTCACTAAAACAAAACATGCCACAAATTATTTAATGAAATAATATACACATTTATAACAATATATATCCATAAAATGAAGACGAATCTATACAATACAATAATTTTTAAAACTACAGAATATTCTTTTTAAAAAGCTTTGGAGTTTAGTAAAAAAATTATATTTTTTGATTCACAAGATATAAAATCACGGTACATTATCTTATGTTAGTTATTTGCAAAGCTATTTATATTGAATGTGAAAGGAAAAATCAACATAAAAATTAAAAAGTTAAAATATCTAGCACATTTTTGTAACTAAATTACAAAAGAATTATCTGAGCTTCTTGCTCTTCATGTTACTTTGGTACTTATAAAAATAAACTCTGCATCAACATAAGAGTAGGTACTTCAAAGTTATATTTGACATAATCATGTGGTAAGATGTCACTTATAGCCCTTTTGTGGAACCATATCAAAAACTTTTTACCTGAAGTCAATGATTTTCTATGACTGAAATTTATCATTAAGCCAAACACATTTATGCTTATGCCTAATATATTTAATAACTTCATAAATCAAAATTATCAAAGAACTTAAAAGTTACAGTACAACTTATATTTATAAAGGAATATGATTACAACTAATTAATTGATTTAGTCTAAATGGTATAATAGTGACTAATTTGTTCCTTTGATAACCTTACAAAATATGTAGCAAAATAATTAGAGCTTTAAAATCAATTTGAAAAATTAAACATTTTTGTTTCACATTCATTCATTGATTGAATATATATCAAAAAAATTTAATACCATTACTTTCCCATACTTCAGATAATACTATAAATTATATTCAATACTTTTTTTTCACATGGTACATCAAAGAAACCTAAATTACGTTTTGCTGTGACATATTTGTATACTCAATCTTCGAGTGTGACATTTTTAAAGAGGTAAGACATCGACTCTTTGTTATGTATGCGTCTGATTGCTTCGCTTAAGAGTACTGATATATCGATAGTCTTAATTTTGTTACACTGCATCTTCTGTAACTCGTGTGGAACAGTATTGGTCACTACAACCTCATCAATTGGTGAGTCCTCAATAAGTCTTGGTGCATCTGATGACAACAATCCATGGGTTGCCAGCACATAAATTTTGTATGCACCACATTCTTTTAATACCTCTGCAGCCGCTACAAAGGACTGTACATCATCAATCATATCATCCTGGAAAAAAAACTTATATTTATTGAGTCCTATTTTTATTTAAGTATTCACTTACATAGTTACAAATTCAAATTCATATTCAAAATATTCTTTATTCAAGTAAACTTGTAAATAAGTGCTTTTGAATCGTCAGCTTTACTGCTGGTTTGGAAAGCTGGTCCTACCGAGAAGAACCAGCAAGAAATTCGGCGGTTGCACTTTTTAAAATATAAATCTTTATACTAGTTACATTTAGTTATTTCTGTCTTGTACAGGGTAGAAGTGCAGCTATATCACACATCCTTATCCTCCAAGTAATCTTCAACAGTATAGTAGTAGGCTTTCTGTATCAGTTTCGTTTGAACAGTGTTTTTAAACTGCTGTAACGGCATGGCCAAAATTGATTTCGCAATTTTTTATTATACCCAAACCCATAAACGATTTACGTACATTTGCTAGGCGCAAAGCAGGAGTCGCAAGCTTACGTTGGTTCCTACTTTGTCTATTATATACATCACCTATCGTTTTATAATTCTTTATATTTTTATGTACAAAAATTACATTGCCTTAAATATACTGTGAAGCAAATGTAAGAATACCTATTTCCTTAAACTTCTCTCGCAGGGAATCACGCGGACTTAAATTGTAGATGCCAAATAATGAAGTACAAATGTACAAAATAATGAAGTTAATTATTTGGTTAATATATTAATTATTAAATTAATAAATTAATCACTTAGTAATGAAAAAACAATACATTTGTATATAATTGAATTATATTTTTTATATGCAAGAATTTGAGTTATATTTTTATATGCAACATTTATATTTTTATGCAACTGTTATTTTATTTATATATCTTTTATGATAATTTTTACTAGTAAATACCCACCACCATAATAGCAATTCTGCCCCCAACATCTCCCACTACATTTATGGGAGGCTTCTCTTTGGCGGGATGCACTGGAACTCCCACTGAAACATCCATTGTTCTGGATCTATCGACACTGGAATGTTTTACCAAACACATTTATATGACTCATATTATTTAAAAGTTCATAAAAAACAAGATTTATTTAGCTAACCATGGAAAAGTAATTGTAATCTTCTTATTTATAGACATTTTTTGTGGTACACAAGACATATTCTGTTATACATAATTATAGAACAAGTATTGCTTTTTTTTGGTGAAGAAGGGAACCTCAAACGTCATGGGGGAACCTGCATATCTGTAGAGAATTTCTGGGATATATTCAGCCTATTAATTTCAATTCAAGCAGAATGGTGGGCTAAAGCCTCAATCCTTCTCTCAAAAAAGAGAAGGCAATAGCCTAAATGTGGGATAGCCAATCCTTGAAAGACATTGCTATTGCCCAGCAGTGAGATAGACAATCCTTAAGAGAGAATAAAGTAAAAAAAGTAAAGTAACAGCCTGTTACTATGCCCACTGCTGGGCTAAGGCCTCCTCTCTTCGTTTTTGGAGAGAAGGATTGGAGCAAAGACCTACCACGCTGCTCCAATGCGGATTGGTAGGTTACACATATCAACAGAATTCTCTAGAGATATGCAGGTTTCCTCACGATGTTTTCCTCCACTGAAAAGCGTGTGATAAATTGCAATTATCAATTAGTCACATAAGTTTTTAATAGAAAAACTCATTGGTGCCTGCCCGAGGTTTGAACCTATGTCGTCTCTAGAGAGTCGCACGGTGTCACCGCTAGGCTATCACAGCTTAAAAAGAGAGAATGCTTATACCCAACTCTCAGGCCAATCCTAGGAAGAGAAGGCTATTGACCAACAGTAAAAGGCCAATCTTTGGTAGAGAATGTTATTGTCTAAAAGTCAATCCTTGAAAGATGGTTTATTGCCCAGCGGTGGGATGGCGAAATCTTGAGAGACGGCTAATGCCCAACAGTGGGATAAATAAATAAATAAATATATGGGACAATTACACACACGGTCGTCCGTCCCCAAAGTAAGTAACTTAATACTTGTGTTATGGGTGACGGACAACTGGTAGATATACTACATATATAAGTTTAAATACATACTTAAATACAAATACACACCCAGGCTCGAAGAACCAACAATTTGTTTATAGAAAATGTTGGCCCTCGGCGGGAATCGAACCCGCGACCCGCGGAGCTGAAGGCAGGGTTACTACCCACAACGCCAATGGGCCAGTCAAATATAGCCAATCTTAAAAAGAGAAAGCCTACAGAACTACTAACCTGGGCATACAGGGCGGCGAATACCGGCCGTCGACCTCGTCACTCTCAGCTTCCTTCTGCTCCCCGTGTATGACGGCAATGGCTAGTCGCAGCCGCTCTGCGTAAGAGGTCGCCTTCTTAGCGGAGCCGGGGTTCCGTGCCACTATCACCGAGTTACGGTAGTCTGGTATCTGACGGGAATAATAAATAACTATATCCGACCTAGCCAACTTAATCAACATAATTACAAAGATTAGTACAATAGAAGAATACATTACAAAGATTATAAATATCCTACAATCTATAGTCTATACTTTGACTGGCCCGTTGGCGCAGTTGGCAGTGACCCTGTCTTCGGCTCCGTGGGTCGCGGGTTCGATTCCCGCCGAGAACCAACATTTTCTATTTAGAATTTGTTGGTTCTTCGAGTCTGGGTGTATATATGTATTTAAGTATGTATTTAAAACTATATATGTATATATTTACCAGTTGTCTCTCACCCATAACACAAGTATTAAGTTACTTACTTTGGGGATGGACGACCGTGTGTGTAAATGTCCTATATATTCATTTATTTATTTATTTATAATAATATTATAAAGAGGAAAGATTTGTATGTTTGTTTGTATGTATGTTTGTTACGTTTTCACGCAAAAACTACTGGACCGATTTCAAAAATTCTTTCAAAGCTGCTTTTTCACTGAGCAACATAGGCTATATGTCATTATCAAAAAAAATAGGGATCCCTAATAAAATTGTAATAACTTGGTAAAAATTTAGTCGTCAACATCTATCATCGCGTGCGCTGCGGAAACTATTGATGATAGAACAAAAAAATGTTCTACAGTATTATAGAACGTATCAATATCCACAAAAAAGTCCGCGATACCATATGTCTAACTATTATAGTTATACCAATATAACTACTTTTTTACATTGTAAAAGTTGGTAAGAGTGCCGACAATAATCAAACCATTTTATTCATATCTCTGTATTAATCCTTATCCCATTAAATGATATTTTATGAATAACTGTTTCAATACCTGCAAAATACTTTTAATTATTAAAATCCGACATCCCAATCAAAAGATTTTACGAATTTAAGAATGTAAATCGAAATCAAATAATGCCATAACAAACCTAACCTACCGTTATAGCAGGGCCTGCACTTGGTGAGTTAAGTCTTATTCCAAGAATACTAGTGATTTTTTATAATTAAATAATCTACAAAATAAATTTATAGTCCGATTTCGTATACTTTCCACTACCACGAGATCTATATGGACGCGGGTGAAACCGCGGGGCTTTGCTAGTAATATTATAAAGAGGAAAGATTTGTGTGTATGTCTGTTATGTTTTCACGCAAAAACTACTGGGCCGCTTTCAAAAATTCTATCACCATTGAAAAGCTGCTTCTTCACTGAGCAAGACAGGCTTCTTCTTTCTCCTACCCTTATCCTACTCTAAATGGGGTCGGTACAACATGTTTTTCTCTTCCATTCTCTTCTATCATTCGTCAACTCTGGCGCTACTCCTTTTATACGCATGTCATACTTCACACAATCCAACCATCTCTTTTTAGGTCTTCCTCTAGTCACATGTCCATCCACATTCATACTCAACACTCGTTTGATCACATGATTTTCATCTCTCCTCATTACATGTCCATACCATCCCAATCTTGCACCTCTCACCTTTTCTATAATGGGCGCAATGGGAGCAAGACAGGCTATCATATTGAACATACATACATAACATTTTGAAAAAAAAATAAGGCTCCCTAATAAAATAGAAGGTGCGAAAAATTTTGCCATGAGTCTTTCGTCGCGTGCGCTGCGGAAACTATTGATGATAGAACAAAAAATGTTCTACATTATTATAGAACGTATCAATACCCACAAAAAAGTCGGTGATACCACGTGTCTAACTATTAAATTTATGCCAATATAAAGTTGATAAGAGTGCCGACAATAATCAATTATTCATATCTCCGTATAAATCCTTATACCAATAAATGATATTTTATTAAAAACTGTTTCAATACCTGTAAAATACTTTTTAAATTATTAAAATCGGAAAATCCAATCAAAAGATGTAACGAATTTAAATTTGTAAATCTAAAGAAAATAACGCCTTAAAAATTGTAGCGTATTGTAACGACCTACCTTTGTAACCAGCATTATAACAGGGCCTGCAACTGATGAGCTAGCTTATATTCGAAGGGTACCAATCATACCCCAGGGTATTCTTATACCTTTTAAAATAAATCAAAATAAGTCCCAGGGCCAAACTTTCAATTTCCAAAAAAAAGTCTATAGTCTGACTTAGTAGACTTTCCACTACCACTAGATCTTTACGTACGCGGGCGAAACCACGAGGCATTGCTAGTATATTATGTTCAGATTTTATAACAAATATATAGACGTCAAAAGGCGTCCTTCATGACCCTGACAATCAAATAATGATTACAAACAAAGGTACACATTATATGCCTTCAGCGTATTCCATGACTGTCCCGCCCAGTGAAGCTATGAAAACCATTGAATCTAACAGGATATTGTTATATAAAAAAAATGCCCTGTGGGGTTTTCATATATAAAAAAACAAAATCAAGTATTGACAGAGAGATAAACATTTACTTTAAACTAGAGACTTGTACATAGTTGTCCACAGCTAAGGGCGAACAACATATTGTTTGTAAGAAAACAACAGTATTTTTACATTGTTAAATAAAAAAATATTTGCGCATGTTATTATGAGGAAGGTTAATTTTTCTTTTTTATTCCTATACTAGACTACGTCATTGACTCTTAAGCAAGAGGATTGATAAACAATTAAAAATAATCAACAATAAATATTATATTAAGTGTATTTGCAGCACCTTTATATCATTTAAAGTGCTTAGTATTATAAACTATAATAAATATAAATATTTATAAAAAATAAATAAACACTTGAATAATGTCCTTTAACATCTATTCACGATCAACTCGAAAACGACGAAACAAATACGGTCATACGATTTTCGCCAATATAAATAGTGATTCCGAAAAAGGTTTTAGTATACATATAATATATTTACCTTTTGGGTACATTTGTTGAAATATTACGATAATTTCTGGAAATATCGGAAACAAGCAACCTGAAAAATTTCATTAAAAGGCTGCCTATTCCAATTGAGCTATAATTAATCTGATGTATTGCGGATTATAGCAAAATAATTTTATTATTACTTTTGTAAATGTATGGTATATTTTAAAGGTCTCTTAGACTCTATTATAGAGCACGCACACACGCAAACACTATATTATTTATTTATTCAAAGAAAAGGTTATATATCTATTGATATTACGATATGAAGTTGATAACTTACACTTTCCTGGATATACTGTAATAAAAATGGTGAGGCTCTCAAGTTGTCAACTGGACAATCAAAAAAGCCCTGTATCTCTTTTTGATGCAAATCCATTGTTATAATGTGTGTAAGACCAGATTTGCACATCATTTTCGCAAGGAGTTTAGTAACAATGCATCCCCTCTTCCTCATCTTGCATTGCTTGCTGTATGGCAAATATGGAATGACCCCTACAATGGAGTGGGCTGATGAAGTCTTACAAGCATAGGCCATGATCAATAATTCCATTATATTGTTGTTAACATCTCTGCAAATGATTGAAATAAATGAAAAGGATGACAATATGGCAAATTTTACAATATGGAACTGGTTCCTTATCTAACCATGCTTATCCTACAAATGCGAAAGTGTTTTTGGTTAATCATTTCCTTCAGATAAGAGCAATAGACCTATAATGTTATATGTTAGACTTAGGTATGTGGTAGGCTACTAATTCCAGGGCAAATTTAATTTATTCATAACAACAACCTGTATAAAATATGCAAAGTTGCACCCATTACAGAAAAGAAGAGAAGTGCAAGGTCTAGATGGTATGAGGGATAAAAACCATATAACCAAATGAGTATTACATATGAATGTGGATGGATGCATATGACTAGAGAGAGGCCTAAAAAGAGATGGACAGATTGTGTGACATGCATATAATAGGAGTAGTGCCAGAGTTAATGACTGATAGTAGAGAATAGAAGAGAAAAACATGTTGTGCCAACCTGACTTAGAGTAGGAAGAGTGCACAAGAATGATGAAGTTTTAAATTTAAACAACTATAGTGACAAGTTTTTTTATATCAATTGACCTATTAGTTACAGGTGTATGTAGTAATCAATTCAAACAAAAAAAAAAAAGGATGAATGATTGGCTAAAATGGGTGTTTAAATATTTATCTGCTATACTATATGTGTGCAATATTTATAAATTAATTGAAATTGAAATTCAATAACCAATTGTAAAATCTTATCATTACTATGTAGGGCTTATGTCATTGTTTTGTTTATTTAATTATATCAAGGTAATTTAGTATATAGCCAGTTAAGGTAATTCATATATCTTGTTATAATTCCAGTAATATTTTAAACCTTTTAAATAATAAATCTAAATAAGGTAATTTTTAATCAGCCAATGGAACAGAAATTTGGGTTTGAACACCAATCCCTCTTTCCAAACAATACAGAATGCATCTGCCCAACCCTGGGATACAACATTCTTTAACATATCTATGACTAAATTTAATTATTGTATTCTGATTCTTATTATCCTTAAAAATATTTTCACATCATTTTAAAATCTATGTTTAGTGTCCTATCCAATCCAAAATTATAATCATACTTTACAAATAAGCACTTCCAGTGGCATAAAAATAACACTGAATTTTTTAAAGCACTTTGGCAAGTAACTTACATCATATTGAAATATTTTAGACTATACAAATTTCACATCCTAATAATTGTATTAGGTTAACATTCATTTTTTTTATTAAATAATGCACATACTTATATTTTTCATTTTACAGTATTCAATCTCTATATACTATTTAAAGCTATTAAAAGCTGTGATAGCCTTGTGGTGAGACCGTGCGACTCTCTAGAGACGACATAGGTTCAAACCCCGGGCAGGCACCAATGAGTTTTTCTATTAAAACTTATGTGTCTAATTGGTAATTGCAATTTATCACACGCTTTTCGGTGAAGGAAAACATCGTGAGGAAACCTGCATATCTCTAGAGAATTCTCTAGGGATATGTGTAACCTACCAATCCGCATTGGAGCAGCGTGGTAGGTCTTAGCTCCAATCCTTCTCTCCAAAAACGGAGAGAGGAGGCCTTAGCCCAGCAGTGGGTATAATAACAGGCTGTTACTTTACTTTTACTTTTTATATACTATTTAGTATTCCTAGGTGATATTGTTTTTTTTATCAAATATTTTATTCAAAATTGGTAGTAACATACACTTTTTAAAATCTTGAAAAGGGTCACTTACTTTGTGCCTGTCTGTACTATATAAATGTTCTTCCCACGAATAGAATCTGCTATTTCAACCATAGTTTCTCTGTTAGTTTTGTGGTAAACAGAACATCCTCCTTTTCGCACTCCCAAGCGGCTGAAAAATAAATAGCATTCATGACTTACAGCATTCATCAAGGTCTTATAACTTGAGGTTAAAATAATTAACCCCTTAATGAAAATGTATGTAAATTAATTACTTTGCTATAAGATCAGCAAGTTCAGGATGCGAATTACCGCTCAATATAACGATGTCTGACGTGGAATTACTCTCCATATTGCACTTTCGAGAGCGATTTGTGAATCCCACTAGCCTGTAAAACCATATGAGTTTTTAATTAGCAACCTCTTTTTAAATAATTGTTAATTATTACAATGTAAGACAAAAGAAGGCACGTTGCAAGAAAAACAATAAACCTGGTTTTGTTGAGTAACATAATAACCTGATGGCTGTCGTTTATTTACGGCGTTAGAAAAAATAGAAAATTAAATCAGGTTATGTTCAAAAAACGTAGAGCATTAATGAAAGCAAACTTGCACTGAATTATGAAAATATTCAACAGTTCTTGTAATTACAAAGATCAGTTAATCCCAAAAATCAACGAAATCGGTAATTTGCATAGGTAATTTATGGGAAATTTACGTGAAATCAGAGTTGTCATATTTAATTTTGAAGGCCTGTGAAATGTACATAAAGGCAAAGGTCATAAAATATGCGACCTGGAACTTAAAAAATGCTTTGTAAATAATAATAATAGCAATAGTTTCTGTACAAAAAGAAATGTTTCATAATTTATCTACGTGAGGATAAGTAAATAAAACTATATTTAACTATATTAAAATTTAATGTAATTTCATGATCAGATAGTAGTCTGTGGTGATAGTGAATTAAACGAATTTTAGGGCCTTAAAAAGCAAAATAGATTTAATAAACAGATTTTTAGTCAGATACAACGCGGAAACGCAGTCAGAATTTACGTGGGCAGTATTTCCATTGTTTATTGATTACTTATTACACCTACATATTTTGATATTTGTGCATCTACGTCTGTGTACTAGATGACCATAGGTTTATTTATTATTTTTTATTAATAATAGGCAAAGACGGCAAAAATCGAAAGCTGTCAGTGATATATTGTGTAATTATTTGTCTATAATAACCAAAACAAAGCAATGTGCAGGGCAGTTTTACTACGGGCGCCAATACAAGAGATCTTGCATCCCTCTTGCACATGCACGTTTTTATGAATGAATCGTATGAAAATAGTCTCAGCTGCATCTCGCTCCACTCCGCCATACATATTAATTACGCACTCATTCTTATTTTGACAGTGTATAATATAACAAGAAAATTTATCAATGAAAGTATGGGAGCCATCAGCCATTTTAAATTTTTTAAACTTCCCGTTGAAGACTTTAACTACTTTAATTTTAACAAAAATTGATAATTTTATTTTAATTTAGTTAGAAATATACTTAAAACAAATATTGCTTATTACAATTTAAATGTATAAAGTCTTATTTCACTAATATCTGTTGAGATATTTCTTAAATATGTACTAATGAAATAAAATTGTGTGTTAACACGTGGAAAAACAATACGAAGAGGATTTATTTAATTTTAATGTAAGTATTGAGTTTTAATGAATTTTGTGCATTTCTATAATAGTAAGAGCATTCTTAAAATTTATATTCTCACATTCTAAATATAATAACCTAATTCCTTGCAAGCTGAAATTGTATTTCAAAACTATTACTACAGTAAAATTTTTAACAACTGATTCAATTATCGTAATATGAAAATTGCGCGGTTTATAGCAAAATAATTTTATTATTACTGTTGTACGTTACGCACATTAATTTAGATTGACGAATTACCTGTATTAAATATTAATATGTCCTGCAATTTTATATTAAAGGGTCTAGTGGTCTTGTTGCTCTATAAACGATCAATAATGTAGCATTAAAGTCTTAAGTTAGTTTATTAGAAGCTGTTTTAAATGGTTTTAAGGGTGAATATTAGTTATTAATAATGTGAACAGAATTAAAATGGTTTTGAAAAATGGAGTTCGCTGTCATAGCATAAAATGTAAAAATATTTTCTGATCCGCTTGCTCATTGGAAATCATTGTGTACCTCTTATACCTTAATTTTATAGATAGCTTAGAAACCAATACTTGTGAACTGTGTGAACATAAAGTTACATTCTTTACAGTATTTTTGATTGAAGTAACATGTAATATATTAACATGTAATTTAAAACTTATTGTCAGGTTTTTAAAAATGACACTCAGATAAAAAACGAGTAAATAGTGTAATAGAGAAAGTTTATTCTGTATAAAGCAATAGAGTATATTGCTTTATATAAAACTATTGTTGGTTTGTAATTAAAAAGCCAAAGCAAATTTTAAGACTGTTAAAACAGATGTACAGAAAGTCAAATCCCAGGATTCTTGAATCAATTGCATATTCTGTAATATATAAGCAACTCAAAATAAATTTATGTAATTTTTGTCTAAATTTGATTATCACATGATCTGATTTGTGGTTTAAGATATATTTACATTTACAGTGCTGATAAACAATATAGTGCTATGTGTACTGAATGAAAGAATAATAGCAATTTAGAAAGACTGTTCAATAATACTACAAAAGAATAATTATTTTGTTTAATTAATCACTTATATATGCTACTGTTTGTACTTAACAGAATTTATTCTCAATTTTACCAAAAATATTTTCAGAAATTTAAGACTAGACTGTATGACTAAAGGCTATAAATATATATATATTTGTGAAAAAGATGACACTCAAGCTACCTACCATCTTATCTAACAATTTCTACACATACCTGCGACAACAAGATTAAGTATGTAAGTCTTTTTTTTATTACAAATCATTCAAGTAATAACTTTAACCCTTTGACTGACAAGAAGCAGGAGGGTGTACTAATTTTTTACCTTAATTTTTAGATCATGTTATTACTATATGTATAATAATTATACTTATAATTGATATACCAATTTCTTTGTTATAAAATTCCCCATTGAATACAATAAATCATTTTATAATAACTTTTTTTGCTGGTGATGAAAACATTTGGATTTTTCAATCTGTTTTAATATGTTTCTATGGTGTTAGGCAGGGACCTCAAAGCTGATCCTCAAAGATCTTTTTTTTTATTCGACATACTAATATTATAAAATTTAATCTTAAAATAAAATATACAAAATTGTTAAAACATTTCCTTTCATAATAATATTTATTATGTGTTCATTGAATCGAATCTTAACCAATATCAGTTATATCCTATGTTTAAAGTATTTATTTATTGATAGTTTATTATTTTTTCTATAAGAGAAAATATATTATAGACAATCTTTAATTCTTTAATAATAATAATAAAATTGAGTTATGGCTGACGGACAACTGGTAGATATACTACATATATAATTTTAAATGCATATTTAAATACAAATATATACCCAGGCTCGAAGAACCAACAAATTGTTTATAAAAGATGTTGGCCTTCGGATGGAATCGAACCCGCGACCAGCAGAACTGAAGGCGGGGTCACTACCCACTGCGCCAAAGGGCCAGTCAAATATAAAGTTATTTCGATACTATCGATGTTCCATGTTTATTGAAATCTTTGTGTAATATTTTTCAGACCAACCTTGTAATTGCCAAAGAGAGTACTCAGTGGGATGACGTCCTAGGCTATATATGCTGATGCTTTGTGGGATGAAGCAAATGATTAGCCCAATTTTTATGACAAGATGAAGGCAAGTAAATATTAATTCAGTGCCTGTATGTCTGTCTGGCTATTTCACTTTCACTTAAAATTAGGTACATCTGAAGTTGATATATATAGTGGGCCATTCGATTTGAGATATAATAAAATACTGTATAAATCAATTATTTCTCTTTTAGAGTGATATAAGTAAGTATGAACAGATGTAAAGATATGTTAGTGATAATTATTCTAACTTTTTTTTGTCATGTGACAATGATGCTGAGTTACAGTATTTGGAAAGCTTCTTATTTAAAACCTGGTTTGCTAACAGTACATAATCAAAGATATTTAAGTTACAAAGAGACACAGATATACCTACTATTTTATTAATTTTAAAATATACTGCTGCCATTTGTAGGAAGGATCTGCCAAATACCAATTGGATGCTTTGGACTCGGTGGATCGACGTGCCAGGAACTCATAGGTGATGAGACCCTGACAAATGCCAAATTGCAGAGTCCGCAACACCCGCGCAGAGTTGCCTGTTTATCGGTTTTCTACAAGATATATTTCGGAGAGTGTGCCCAGGTACTTCATGAACTTATTTCACCTTCGCCGTTCAATCATCGCACCGCTAGGCACCAGGAGAAGTTCCATCCTTATGTCATCGACATTCCACGAAGACGCACACAACGCTTCGCTTCGTCTTTTTTGTTGCACACAGCAAGGGAATGGAATTCTCTCCTGGCATCTATCTTTCCCAATACTTACAATATGGGTACCTTTAAGGCAAGAGTGAATAGGCATCTTCTAGGTAAGCGTGCTCCATCTTAAACTGTATCATTGCTTACCATGAGGCATGATTACAGTCAAGCGCTCGCCTATTTAACAACAAAAAAATATATATATTTATAGTGTCTATATAAAACTGGCAAAGTAAGACATCTAGACATCACTTGTAGAGATTTTACCTAAATATCAGAACTCTAGACACAGTCAAGTCTGTTAGTTAAAGACCAATATAAAAATATTTTGAGGACACTATTTAAGAGCAGGAATATATTTTTAAATATAGAATCTATCTTTCTGTCTG
Organism: Morpho deidamia; assembly: GCA_947086505.1. Classification (NCBI taxonomy): domain Eukaryota; kingdom Metazoa; phylum Arthropoda; class Insecta; order Lepidoptera; family Nymphalidae; genus Morpho; species Morpho deidamia. Next base: position 5,540,114 of record CAMTZC010000007.1, on the reverse strand, counting down.
TTATTTGTTAAAGCATCACACATAATACACAACAATTGAAGCTTATATACTAACAGATAGGGTTAAAGAGTTCAATTTTCTTTCAGGAACAGGAAAATATTATATATATTTTTAGGAGTGTTCTAATGTACACAAGCCACTCTCTATTTATTTATTAAATAAAACTCACAAAAAAGACATTTATAACTCGCTGTAACATTAAGTATGCAAGCAACCCTGTTATTCTTATGAGAACAGGATAAAATACAGATTGTAATTCTAATTATTATAAAATGTCTTATTAAAGTTCTTGGTTTATTTAAATAATACTAGATTAATAATATTGGTACAGTTTATAATAACAAATTGTATATTTAAACATTTCTATTATAATACTTTATTTCCTGTAAATTTTCTAAGATTAAGAATAATTTTCATAAAAGGAAAATTCTTAATTGTTATACGTAGTATTTATTTCTACATAAAATTGCCCAAGTTTATTATTGTTTTGCATCTACCAAAATATTGTCAATTCTATATGCCAAGATTGTCTGTAAGATTGCTTTTGCAATCACTATTTTTAGTATCATAACATTATTTAAACAATACATATGCATTACAGGATCAGTAGCTGCACAATCCTCCGCCGGGAAGTATCTACCAGCCACATGATGCAGATGAAGATATATGAAGAGCTTCAGTTGGATCACAATTATTTAGCACCAATATTAATAATAATTTGGCATAAAATACCTGTTCTGATTATAGTAGTGGACATCTAAAATTTCTCTTTGTCAGTAAATTCAAACCATTCTGAATTTTGAAGTTGAGCTGTAAAAGTCAATGCGATTTGATGCTTGAGACTCAAGAAAAAGCAAACCAATGTCTATAAAATTGTATTCATAATATTCAAATTGACAAACAATATAAAGTTTGAAGGATGTTAACTAGGAGCCCATGGATTTTTTTCTCATAATCATAGATAAGGTAGCTGACACACTAGCACTGATCGTAATTTTGTTGTTTTGTTAGTTTAAAACATTATTGGTTAATAATATTAGTACCAGTAAATCTTTGTATGCTAATGTGCCGATGATAGTGATAAAATGTTAGGAATTCTCAGTGATAGGCAGAAGTTTGATAGTTACAGAACCTATTCCTATATAATATATAACCTATATTCCATCAGAAATATGTTCCAAATCTAATCCGTATATTTTCGGTGCGGTACATCGATATATCGCAAAAAATTATATTTTGAGACTGGTTGATTGAGATCTTTTGAAATGGGTTTATAGTTTTTGTTGCTAAGGAAAATGTATAAAAATTGTTATAGTTTGAAACGACGGCCTAATATTGAACCATGAGTTCTTCTTGTGTTGGTGCTGAATAGAATGTGTACTTTAACATTTACACATTTTATTCCTATTCCGATAGACGTGTTTTTTAATAGTGCCACTATTGCATTCCACAAGCGATATATTTTATTGAATGAAAAATCGGAATTTTGTAAATTTTGAAATTTTTATAAGTACGCTGTTTTCTAATAAAATTGAAAGATTTGAATTAATTGCTTTAATAAAAAATAGAGAATATATTGCCAGTGACATCACATGTGTGAAATTATATTATCCATCACAGAAACTTATGTCTTTTGAACAGTATTATATATGTTTAAGAAAAGACTTATTAAGTCAACGATTTGTTTAGTCTACTTGAAAAATTATATTATTATTTTTACTAGAAGAATTTACAGATAGCTGAAAAAAGGGAATTGAAATGTAAAATTTTTATCAGAAGTAGGGTTATTTGAAATACATGAGGCAAAAGTAGCAAACTGAAATTCCTATTCTTAACATTTGTAAAGCGATATAGTTTTCTTGTTGGATAAATTTTATTACTTTTATATTCCATAAGTAGATACTTCACTTAATGTAAACAAACAAAACCATGTCATTACAATAATATAATTGACAAATGAAGAAATTCAAATTGAACTGAAGTTGTCAAAATAATATCTTTAATGAATATTTATTTTATAAAATTGAATATTTGTACCTTGTATTTTATATATATTTTGCCGTATTAAAGTATAGCAAAACATAAATATATACGTATGTAACATAATATCAATATTCTATGAATTAACTCTGTGATACTGTAATACTTTAATATACTTGAAAATGTTTAAAATACTTTATGTTTAGGTTTTTATAAGTTGATATTAAATAATACTTATTTATTTGCTTCAAAGTTTAAAAAAAATATTGATAGCAATCACGCCATAATCAAATAGTGCGAAAACTATAACTAAGTTTATATATTGTTGTTATATATTAGATATTTGTATGGTTTAATGGTAAAATAATGTGTTTTGTGCCTACTACTACAAAGTACTTTTTTACATGTTTCCATTTAGTTAAATAAGTTATGGAGCATACTTCGTTTAAGCGTGATAATTATTTCAAATAATACTATAATTTCGTGATTTCATTCTTTCTTAACTATGTATTAATCTCAGGTGTTAATTGATTTGATTGTAAATAATATAAGTAGAGATAAGACCCGTTCATTACCATAAGTGATATGCGATTGCACATACATTCTCACTCTAATATTTATAATTTACCAAAAGCGACATCTATCGTTTCAAATATTGATCTTGTAAATTGTTTCGAGTGAATGTATAAAATTCCTTTTTTTTTGTTAATAAGTTACAAATCCAATTTAAAGATACATGATCGCTTACGTGTCTATGTTTGAGGCCTGTGAAATCTCTGTTTGAATAACTTTTTGTCGGCTTATTCTGTTTTCTATGTACAAATTATATTTGTGTTTTTTTGTTATACTTTTAGCGTGTTTAGGAAAAAAAAATTTTAGCACGTATGCTGAGTTAAATTTTTTGCATCTCTATGCGCTGTCTTTAAAACATTTTTTTAAATTCAATAATAAATTTAATAAAGAAGTTACTAAAATATTTTGTTTTATTTAAATTTTAAGATTAATATTAGTATGTAGAAGAAAACCGGTAACTGAAATAATCGGTAACAGAAAAATACGAATCGATAAAACTTTGGAATCACTAGTTACGGTTTTAGCACAACAAGTACATCACTAATTTTACTACGAATTTACGTCATTCGTTATATATATTACGCGTAGTAAATTTCCATGTGTTAGAGAGAGTCAGAGCTGAGACTATTTCCGGATTTATGAATGAAACGGGTGAGAGGCAGATATATTTCTATGAATGACTATAATTAGTACCTATAGTACGTATCCGCACCTCCCACCATCTCCCACTCTTCCTAATATTCTAACGCGCCAAAGTATGAAACATTGTCGTCTTTATTTTAGTTAGTAGTCTATGGCAATGTGTTAGTGTAAGGTTATGGTTAGTTCTGCTAAAATTAATTTAATATGGGTCTTACCAAGCAATATTTACGTTATGCTGCTAGCGGAACCTTTAACGTGATTGCTAGCCCTGACTGCAACAGTACTCACATAACTATAAATGGTGTTAGTGGAAGATATATAGCTGTTGGAGCATGTGAACATGTTATTATTTGGGATATGAGATTAGGCGAAAAGGTAAAAACTTCGCATATAATTTTAAAACGTTTCGAAAATTAATAAAAGAACTGAAACGTTTAAAAAGTTACCCAAGGAATATATTTAAAAAAAACTAATTTTACTATTCTTTTTTTAAATAAATGTTAGTAATTATGTTCTAAACACAAACTACAGCTGATATTCATTGTTATAAAATATCACAGGGATATAAAAGTCCTTAACTATCCTACTTATGAACCTATAATACAAATAATTAAAATATTTAATTTAAATTTTTATTTTAACAGTATTGTGTATTTTCAGGCTCAAGTGATACCAGGTGAAAATGTAGTGGTATCACAAATTGCTACTAGCCCTACTGGCAACCACATAGCAGTAGGATATGTGGATGGCAATATAAATGTCTTTGAACTGATTAACAATGATATTGTGTGTGTATTTGCTGGACACAAATCTGCAATTACTTCTTTACAATATGATGAGCTGGGTCACAGAATAGTTTCTGGATCTAAGGTAATATACTTGAATATATTAGGTCTCAACCCAAAACACACATTTGGTATATATATATAAACATATACTGTATTTGCAGTAAAAAAAAAACTATTAGTATACATTTTCAATACCTGTTGGTTGAGCCCCTGGTTACTTTCAAGACATTTAAAATCAAATCTTGTAGTGAATGAGAATTGTACAATGTGCTTTCAATTACAACAAGAAATAGATATATGCTACAGTTAAAAAGAAGAATAACTGTAAAGTTAAGGAACTTTAAATTAATAATAATTGTTTTCTCTTTTTTTCAGGATACTGAAGTTATTCTTTGGGATGTAGTATCTGAGACTGGGTTAGCTCGTTTCAGTGGCCACAAAGGTGCTGTTACAAGTGCACTTTTCATTAATGGCAATAACTGTATTGTTAGCTCCTCAAAGGATACTTTTATAAAGTTTTGGGATATTGAGACTAAGCACTGTTTTAAGACCCTTGGTGGACATCAGATGGAGGTGAGTTTTAAAATTATTTTAATACTACAATACTATTTACTCTTGCAAAAATATTCCTTTAGTGAGTGCAGATGTTCTGTTATTAGGGATATATTTTTTTAGTATGGCAACATTCACAAATTGTCTATTACATCCAATCTCAAAATCTCTATTTAATCTCATCCATATTCCATCATAGGTAAATAAATAGATGTGCTTAAAACAATTAAGAATTTAAAACACTGAGATATCACATTAACTTTAAATTAAGTTCTTTAGTGTTAATGGCATCCATAAATTTTCCAGTTGCTCTTAAAGAGTGTGAGGTATTTTCATCCAAAGAATAAATTTGCATGTTCTATGTATAAACTAAAAATCTATGTATAAACTAAAATTCTATGTATGAAAAAAAAGTTCCAAAGACCATGTAGGAATGTAGATCTAAATATCTTTTAAAGCATCTATAACTATTATTTTTAAAAAGAAAATTTATCTCTAAGGTTTGGTCTGCCGTCCTTCTTAAAGAAGAGAGATACTTAGTCACAGGTAGTATGGATCAGGAGCTACGTGTGTGGAAATTGAAATGGACAGACAAAATAAAAGAGGAGGACAAAATTGCACAACACCTTGAAATTGTTAAGTTAGAAGACACTGAATCTACTGAAGAGAGTTCAGTGAGTATCAAAAAATTATAATAACAATGTTAATCATTTGTTTTTATTAGATTGATTTACAAAGTGTTGTTGCTGAGTTGGACCCAGCTGAATAGAATAGACCACCCTCAATTCTTAGCGATGTGTCGTAAAAGGGTTATAAGGTAAGATAACTTCAGGCAGGAGCCCGGTCGTAAAATACCTAGCTAAATCATGTTACAACATGGTTATTACATGTTGTGTAGTATTTATACCCACTTACTTTAGGATAAGAGCAGATAAATGATGATGATAATTGCAAAGTGTTGCTATTATTGATATAACTATAAATGTAAACTAACACAAATCATTATAATCCATCTTAATATAATAAATGCGTAAGTCTGTCTATGTTTCTCTCTGTTACGCTCTCACAGCTAATAAGGTTGAGTAATAATGATGAAATTTAGCATAACAGAGGCTTATATACTGGCCTAACATGTAGGATAAATAATTACGTCTTTTTCTTCGGTAAAAACAAGTATATTATTGAGGGTCATTTTAAAAATTGATGGGAAAGAAATCGTAGGTTACCACAAGTTGTTTATATATTCTATAGATGTCTTTTCAAATAAGTAATTCTGCTTTAGTCCATTTCCCTAATGCTGGGGGTCGTGATTGATCACGGAACCTTCGACTGGATAGGGACATTTTTCCATATCCTACGATGCCCAGCTACGCAAATGGCTACGGAGACATTAGGTTCGAGTTCTGTACGACTTTAGTCGGTCCAGCGCATTGGACTTTTTCCATCTACCTTTCCGGTTAATTAGTTCTTCGAGACTCGAAAGTAAACTATTTTACCATAATTCTCAAAGATGCGGTGAAAGTGTACATTGTATGTCCATGTTTTAACAAGTAATAAGGACAGTAAAATTTCTAATAATTTATCTGTGTGCAGGTGTTACAATGCCTTCAAGTCGGCACTTTAGTACGAGGCGGTAAAGGCAGGGTGGTAGGGCTCGCAACAGACCCAGGACAAAACATACTGGCTTGTTATGGGACAGATTCCTTGTTGGAAATATTTTCTTTTTGCTCCGATGAGGAAGCTAAAGTTAGAATGAACAAACGGATTAAGAAACAGAGGAAAAAATTGGCGTAAGTACCTAATTGAATATTTTAAAATGTGAAATTGCTACTAGTGATATCCGCGACTACATTCCCCCAACTTAATCGAGTATCCTCAATAATGCAATATTTGTTATTTTCCATGTTTGTTTTCCCATATGTTAACGAGGTGTATAAGTTTTAACTTTGTATAAGATGAAAAATATAAGTATCGAAAGATTTTCACATTTGCGTTAACGGTTATTTTCCCTGCTCCCAAGAGAGACACGGATTTTTGTTTTCCCATATGTTAACCAGATATATAAGTTGTAGTTGTTGTAGTTTGTATAATCTAAGGAAATTTAAGTATCAAATTGACTACATTTACGCCGATTAAATCTTTTGAGTATCCTTAATAATGCAATATCTGTTATTTTTCGTATATCCAAAAGAGAAACTAATATTTGCTTTCCCGTATGTTAACTAGATGCATAAGCTAAAGCTAAACTTTAACTTTGTTAAGCTAAAAAAAGATGAAAGTATTAAAAGCAAGTTGACTCTCTTAATCATATATATTTTTTATACATTCCTATTTCTAAAGTAAACAGAAAGAAAGTGAAAGTGATGTTACAATACCAGAAGTGGTAGAAGTGCTAACACTTTCTGATGAAGTGCGACGGCTAAACTCCATCAAACTGTCGGCTAAGTTAAAGTCTGCCACGGTCTTGATGGGCACCATGGGCGAGTTGCGAGTAGGAGTGAGTTTAGCTACCAACTCTCTGGAGCTACACAGTTTAGTCGTGGCCGAAGGACATGAAGGTAGGTTGAAATAATCGAAAAAAATACATACTTCCATCCGTTTATTATATAAACCTTGTATGCTCAAGGTGATTTCTACTTTGAGAAATTTAAATAGAAACTTGTCGTTTATTGAGTTCTAGCTGCGCGTCCATGCGTTGCTGTGGCTCAGTCTGGTTTCGATTTCGCTTGAAACAATAAATGCTTCAATTGCCACCACACTTTACTGGATCATCTGCTGGGTAATTCTAAATATTTGAAAATTTCATTTAAATCGGTCCAGCCGTTTTAGCGAGTCTATAAAGGATGCACAAATAAACATTATTTTTTATATATTTCTAGCTGTCCGGTCACGCGTTGCTGTGACTCGTGAAATCTGATTTCGATTTCCCTCTAAACGGAACTCAAAAGTTAAAAAATAGCTGCTATCGTCACCAAACTTTGCAGGATCATTTGCTGGGTCATTATAAAAATCGTGGAAAATTTTTATTAATTAAAATCGGTCCAGCCGTTTTGAAATATAGACAGGACATACAGACAAACATTCATTTTTATACATTAAAATTGTTTTAGTTAATTTAATTCCTGTTAGGTGTGAAGACCAAATGGTTAAAACAAGTAATCTATTAGTTAGGCTTTACGAACTAGGTCCGAGGTAGAAATATGTGCTTTCTGTGAAAACTTTGTACTTGATTGGTATTTAAAATTAAGATACGATTTCTTCCTACAAAAGTGTCGAACCCTATACAACTCTAGGAAATTCTAGTCTATTTGTACCCTGCTAATTCACATTGAAATTGCTTTGTAGGTTTAAAACGAGGCCTTTGACTTAACAGATCGTTGAGTAATTGACAACCGATTCATGCGGACATCCATTGGTTGTCCGTGATTCATGCGGGACGTTGACCTCCATAGAGACCTCGACCTCCCTACCATTACTCACCTCTTTAAACGTTTTTCGAAATCTTCGAGAAATCTGAGGTACACCCGAACCCCCCTATTTCAGTTGCATCAACCTACATCCCAGTTAGGTCTGTCCAAAAAGCGTGCAATTTGACCCTGACGATCAAATAACGATCGCAAACACAAAAACACGTAGTACACACACACAGCGTCTTCGCCGACGAAGACGAGGTTTTCTGACGTCGGTCGGTCGTGGCTTCTCGACACCCTCCCGACGTCGCAATGACTAATAAAAGTCATACATCAGTCCGGCCTCACAGAAGGCACCCTTAGGACGACGTTCCCCGACGCTAGTAGGGCTTCTGCGCTCTACTCTCTGCATTTCGCAACCTCGACGATGCTTCTGCGCTCGCCCGTCCCGCCCGGTGACGCTGTAAAGGCCATTAGGACTAACAGCATACATTCAGTTTGAAAAAAAAAAGAGTAATTGAAAACTCTTTATATAAAACAGCTATTTTTATTTGCAGTTAAATGTCTCAAACAAATTACACAGCCGGGCCATCTGAAAGAGCCGCGATGTGTCGCCATCAGTTCGGACAACCTAGCATTACTCTCCGCCTCAGCTGACTCCATCAAACTTTGGAACAGGTTAGTCTACATTGTCGTCTAATTCTTCTCTTTGTTTGACCTCCACTTATGGATATGGGTCTCTTTAATAGATTTCCATACCCGGTACTATGCTTAAATCCCTACCTGCAACGTTAGTTTGTCTGTCTAACTACAGTAATGTCCACGGACACTGATCTTCCAGTATAAGTCATTACAAAACTCCTAAGTCACATACTATCCAATAGCAATATATCGGGCTTTAAGTGTTTGCTACTATATATTTAAGTAAAGGCTTTCTTGCTAAAGAAAGGGAAGGCAAAGAAATTTCATTACAAAGATAACTTCAGATATTAAGTGCAAATTAACACGTTCGTAAACATCTTCAGCTTTATTTTACAAATAAAGATATAAAAAAGTACGCTGAAGCAAAGGGTTCATCATAGCGTTAAGGCTATCCGGTTTCTCGATAACACGGGAGGAGTGAGAAGACTAAAAAGGACAAAACCTTTTTAGTTAGTGTAATATAGTGATTAGTGTAGTGTAGTGCTACTTAAAAGAACAGAAGAACATAGAGTTTTATTTAACAAGAAAGACAATTAGCCTATTCTTAGATATAAGTTAATTTATAAGTTTAGGTTAGTTTTAAGTTGCTTATTAATCTTTTGGATAGATCGTAATTTCAATAAAGTATTTACTTTTTGGTTGTATTTTATGATTTAAACAATAGCTGAGCATTAACATGTTTAATATGAACGTGGATACATAAACTAGAACCAGAGGGAGGCTTAAAAAGAGATGGTTGGATTGTGTGAAGTATGACATGCATATAAAACAGACACACTCGCACACACACACACTCGCATACACACACACTCGCATACACACACTCGCATACACACACTCGCCCACACACACTCGCATACACACACTCGCATACACACACTCGCACACACACACTCGCATACACACACTCGCTATCACACACTCGCTCACACACACTCGCATACACACTCGCACACACACACTCGCGCGCACACAATGATGCATAACGAGTTCAACACACATTCTTAAATAACTTATTAAGAAGATGTTATTTCAACAGTTTTGTTGACATTTAAATCGTAGAACAAGCCAAGTCTGTCTTCGTACTATCCAAGTGACATGCGGTCGGCCTACAAGCGCTTGCTTTGCACCCGGGGATCGACATGCCCTAGTGGGTTGTGTTGATGGGTCCATGCTATTGATAGACGTGGCTGCGGCGTGCGTGTTGGAACAAGTTCCCGCTCACTCAACTAACTGCAGTAGTATCGGACTAACGCCAGATTTGGTGAGTTTGTAAACAAAATTGACACATCACACAACTAACCCATAGAATATGTTAAAGACTTTTGACTGTTTGAGAAAGTACTACTTTCTTAAATTGGCTTATGAAAGTGTGATTTTAAAAATATATTTTACAAAAATAAGTTTTAAATTATCTGATAAAAAAGAGTTAACAATATTAAAACATTCAACATCTAACCCATACATGTTAAAGAAGTTAGCTGTAATATTTAAACGGTCTATTTAAGAAGGTAGTTATTTTATTTAATTGTGTTGTTGAAATCATTTTACATTAGAATATTTTCAAATTTATATTTATATGATAAAAATTAACTAATTTAGTTCTTATCAAAAATTACAAGCAATATAACAGAACTAACTACTTTGCTATAATCCGCACGGGTTAAGCGAATGCATGCAAAGCTAAGGTGTATGAAGCAGGCAAAATCTACACACCTTATACATGCAGGACAAGCCACCTCATGCAGCCCAAGGTGCCACCACCAGCAACAACGCACACAAGCAGCACACACACCCACCACCACAATCTCGACGATCGTTTCGCCCCGAAATCGAAGCATCATCAGGGAGATAGGCTCCACGACAAAAATCGTAATGCGTTTACGATTGCTTTACGATTTTTGTCGTGGAGCCTATCCTCCTGATGATGCTTCGGTTTCGGGGCGAAACGATCTTCGAGATTGTGGTGGTGGGTGTGTGTGCTGCTTGTGTGCGTTGTTGCTAGTGGAGGCGCCTTGGGATGCATGTGGTGGCTTGTCCTGCATGTATAAGGTGCGTAGATTTTGCCTGCTTCATACACATTAGCTTTGCATGCATTCGCTTAACCCGTGCGGATTATAGCAAAGTAGTTAGTTCTGTTATATTGCTTGTAATATGGAGTTTCGCAAAGTAACGCCTGCTTCTATAAATCTTATTAAAAAATTCATTTCTTATTGCATGGATATGGTCTATTCTTATATATATATTTTTTTAGCGCGGTTGTTATTCTGGTGGAGGTGACAAAACGGTAAAATTGTGGCAGTTCGAACTTATATCAGATCCTTCTGGAGACTCCAAAGCAAAGGTATAAATATATAACATTCTGTAAACATGAAGTATTTAACTGCTTCGTATGCAAAAAATCATTTCAAGCAACTTTGATTGGGTTAGTCCAAAACACAACACATATATCTATACTTATTATAAGAATAGATGAAAATTATGCGCGACCAAAAAAATTAGGTCTGCGAACTGGAAGCCTACACAAAGGTGTAAATTAAGCATAAGTGTTTTGTATAAATCTCCGCGCGCCCGGCCGGAGCAACGACCTTTATGCATTCTATTGCAGCAAGTCACGTCCGCTAGCTTAGTAACGTTTTGTATTACGATAAGACAGGACGCGCGCGCGCACCTGTATACGATCTTATTGTAGACGCACACGCGTAATTATGCGTTTGGGTGTGGTTTATACATTTAGTGACGCGTTCAATTAGTGAAGCGTTTCGAATACTAAAAAGATAAGACGCGACCGCGACGCGGTTTTAATACGCGTTGGGATGAATGTTCGCCGATATGGGACGATTCAATAACGTGTGACCTTACGAAGGTTGTGTGCACACCGCGTGTTATTTGTGTTAGTTAACCGCGTTGGTGAAGTGTATACTCCGGGAGAAATAGACAGTACGTGTCCGTGGAAGACTGCAGAGGCGAGCCAACGGGTTCGGGAATCGGCCAAGTACATACAAGCGCACACACACACGTACACATATACACGCAGTTATTCATGAGGCCGGACCGCACATAGCTGACGGCCGCATAAGGTAGGTTGAGGCGCCGAGACGGCGGGCCCAGGTCTCGGAGGTTGTTTCATCCGCCCGCACGTTTGTGCGGAACAATAAGAAATATGCTCATACGTAAAGCATATTACAAAATTGAAGATTATTTGGACAATAAAAATGCCTCGATTTGAAAATCGTTTCAGCTTCATGCGGTTTATATAATGTAAAATTTAATATGTTTAAAAGATTGACCGCCGAGTTCTTTGCTGGTTCTTCTCGGTAAAAGCAGCATTCCGAACCACTTGTAGCTTCATTAATCATATTGATCCTTGACGATTCAGAAGTGCTTGAAAGAACATACTTGAATAAAGATTTTTATTTAATTTATAATCCGACTTTGGCAGCGACTGCAAGTAATACGCACATCGATTTGCTTAACACTAAATGTTCTATGCATTCTTTTTTATCTAAGTATTGTTAGGTAGGTATTTTTCTTTCTTTAATTCCATTTTGATTTATATTTTCAACTCAGAATAAAATGAAGGAGTTTAGGCGGGAATAACTTTTTTAACACACTGATTTCAACAACTAGTTATATTCAAATTCAAAATATTCTTTATTCAAGTAAACTTGTTAACAAGTGCTTTAAATCGTCAAAATCTACCGCTGGTTCGAAAAGGTGTTCCTATCGAGAAGAGCCAGCAAGAAACTCGGTGGTTACTCTTTTTAAATAAAATTCTTATAACTAGTTACATTTGGTTATCACTATCTTGTACAGGGTAGAGGAGTAGCTATATCCACGCATTTTTATCTTCTATATAATCCTCAATATTATAGTAGGCTTTTTATTATACAGGGTGGTACCAATGTTACATCAAATTAATCAAAGGATCATTTGTACGTAATAGATAACTTTGGTATAATTCAATCTTCTTAAATATCGTTAAAAAAATGTATTTTCGAAAAAAATAAATATAATTTAATTGAGGTCTAGCTTCTCAGTAATATGGTTGACTGACCTGGCGCAGCGTGCTCGTTCAAAAAACAGAAGGAAACAATAACATTGTTGTTTTTCTCTCCCTCGCACCATACTATTAGTTTATTGCCGCGTTTCCCAACCTGTGGTCCGCGGACCCCTAGGGTTCGGCGAGTAAATGTATGGGGGTCCGCGGTGTCATCTTTGGACCATACATAAGGCCGTCATTAAATGCAAAAGGGCCGCAAAACGAAAAATCAGTAAACCAGTTTTATTAGATGTAATCTAATCACACGATATTTTAAAAAATTTAAAAAGATGCATCCAATAATGTATACACTATTAGTAATATCTAAAAAACAAAAAAAGCAACACCAACCTTCACATATTTTTTTTCATATTTTTCATAATAAACAGTTATGTAATATTGTTATATACTGTATTTGTTCTTTTTGTATCTGTAATAACTAAAATAAATACCTAATCCGTTTTTTTGCTATCTATTTTATTAAGGGGAACCGTGAAAACTGTGCTTGATTTTCTAAGGGTCCGTGGACTTAAAAAGGCTGGGAAACGCTGGTTTATTGTATTATTGTATTGTTTCGTGTGTCATAAAAGTTTGTTAATCTCTATAAATGGTGTTTATTTTTTAAAAAACGTAATATAATTCCTGTGGCTGAATACTTCGATTAATTAACTGTTTTTTTATGTAGGGTGCTGAGGTGAACTAAAATTAAATTTAATGTTTTATGGACCAACCTGTGTAAGTAACAAATATTATATTTTTATTTTTGGTAAAGAGATTATAGGGATTTATATTTATCTTTTTAGGTATTATCTCTTCTCCACATGAGAACACTGGAGTTGGAAGAAGCAGTGACAGCAGTGAAAGTTAGCCCGAACAATAAATTTATAGCAGTAGGATTGCTTGATTGCACTGTTAAGATATTCTTCCTCGACACTTTTAAGGTAATTTTCTTTACCTTTGAGTATAAATCGAAGGCAATAAAATGTTCAATTATGTGCTGCAAGTTGTACCGTATTTACATAATTGAATCGTTATTAAAAGTAATAATTAAATTATTTCGCTATAAGCCGCGATTAAGTTAATAATAAATAATGCTATATAAGCCGTTGAGGTAACAGAATATGATCAGTATAAGGTCAGAGAACGAAAGCCATCGTTTAACAATTTTAAAAATAATTAAAAAATATATAAATTTTCTTTAAACGAAAATGAAAGGAAAATAATTATACTACAATTGTATGACGCTTTTTGACATATGCACCCTATATGCATAAGCTATTGTGCCAAATTTAATCAATATTAGTCCAGCAGATTAGCCTTGAAAGCATCCCAGACCGACAAGCTTTCGTGTTTATAACCTAAGTATAGATTATGGAATTAAGTATAATACTTAATAATAAGACTGACCCGTTGGCGCTGTGGTAAGTGACCCTGTCTTCAGCTCCGCGGGTCGCGGGTTCGATTCCCGCCGAGGGCCAACATTTTCTAAAAACAAATTGTTGGTTCTTCGAGCCTGGGTGTATATTTGTATTTAAGTGGTGTATAATGTATTTAAACTTATATATGTAGTATATCTACCAGTTGTCCGTCACCCATAACACAAGTATTAAGTTACTTACTTTGGAGACGGACGACCGTGTGTGTAATTGTCCCATATATAAAAAAAAAAAAATTTACTATTCGCCTATAATTTATCAACTTAAATCTAACTTTAATAAACATTTAGAATTTTTACTTCCAACAGTTCTACTTATCACTTTATGGACACAAGCTGCCTGTCCTCAGCCTAGACATAAGCTATGACTCGAACAAAATCGCAACGGGCTCAGCCGACCGCAACGTCAAAATCTGGGGCATGGACTTTGGGAACTGTCACAAGTCGATATTTGCACACAACGACTCGGTGACGTCACTCCAGTTTGTACCGAGCACGCACTACTTTTTCACCGCTTCAAAGGACGGGAAAGTCAAACAGTGGGACGCGGACTCGTTCGAGAACATTCTGACATTGAATGTGAGTTGTGAACATTTCTCAAGTAAAATATTTCAGGTCTTATTGTTTTAACCTATACGTGAGCTACTGTATTGTATAGCAGTGATTCTCAAAGTGGTCTATATAGACCCCTAGGGGTCTATGACAACCTGCAAGGGGTCTATGTCAGCGAAAAAAATTTGGGGGTCCATGAAATGAAAATGGGGGTCCACGATAGTGGATCTCAACAGATACACTGATAGTACCTATTTACTTACATCATACTATCTTATAATATCAAAACATATACATTATTTATAAAAGTACCTGTGAAGTAAAAAAAATATTATATATGTTTATAAAGTTGTGTAAGTTGTAGGATGTTGGTATTCGCTTTGTGCTCGCAATACATTTTGAACTTGTAAAAACCTGAGTCGCAGTCTCAGAGCTTCGCTACCTTGCAAAAAAAAATATTTTGAGTAGTTTTAATTTAAATTCAATTAAATGTATAAATTAACTCGTGTTTTTACTTTAAGTTTTTAACACCAAACTTCACTACAGTTAAAAATTTAGAGGAAATCATTATCAGGTAAGTAGGGGGTCTACCCAACACGGAAAAACATGGCAAGGGGTCTACGACACAAGAAAGTTTGGCAAACTCTGTTGTATAGGGATGTTTTGTGTTACTGTTAATAACGGGAGCTCGTAAACTTTTTACGCAGTTCTATATCAAGAATCTGAGTGGCGTATAGCTTGAAACCACAGGCGATATAACTATTTGTACCGAAGTAGATAAATTGTCTTTTCTTGTAGGATCATCATTATGATCATCTATCTTTCTAATTTTTACCATTCATAATATTTTTACTCTTATTTCTTATGTACTTCATTTTTAAACCTACTTCATATATAATCGCATATTTGTTATTTTAACTCTTATTTCGTAAGGACTAAGGTTGAGTTTTGTTTGATTAAAGCTCCACTCTAAAATGAATATATTGAACTCTTCGTACGTTAGACAATCTGACTGCTTCCGCAATTAAGCCAAGAATGATTGATTGATTCATTCATTCATATATTCATTCATTCATGTTTGTTTGTTTGTAATCTCTTTATTGCATGTGTTAATGCAATGGCGGGCTTATTCCGTAATCGGAATCTCTTCCATCCAACTACTTTAATTTTGACAAAGGTTCTAATAAAAATTTAAAACTAACTATAAAAAATTAAAATTAAAATAAAACTTAAAAACAGAAAACTTAAATTAAGAAACAAAAATAGAATTAAAAGTAATACGAAATAATAAAATAATATTATAGTACATATAATAAATATAATAAAATAATAAATAGAATAAAATATATTTATTATCGTATATTAATATCGGCTGAGAATTTTTTTTAATGTTTTGTTTAAATGAAGGTATTGTTTTTAATTTACGAAAGGAAACGGGCAGTTTATTTATTAATTTATTCATTTATTTATTTATTTATAATATTGCTCAGGGTCATGCAGGTGAGTGCGTGGGACTCTCAGTGGGTGCGGGCGGACTGCACGTAGTCTCCTGCGGTACGGACTGTGCGTTGCGTTTATACTCACGGACAGATGAGCCACTCGTGCTCGGAGACACCGATGAGGCGGAAGAGGGACTCGCGACGGGAGAACAGCACGTGAGTACTTTTACTTTGCAACTTTGTTCAGAGATAGTTGTTAACTTTGGTCAGTTTGTAAATAGTATTTTGTGTTTGTGTGTTTCCATATTAAGAAACTGAACATGTAATTTTAGTTTGTAGAAAATATTCAACAGAAAAGCTTTATACTGAAAGTGAGATATTAAGCGGAAGAAAATTATACTTACTGCAGTGTATACTTAAAGTTCACAAGGTAGCAAGGTACCTTTTGACGGTAAGAATAATAAAAAAAGAAGGAATAACGTTATAACATGCACTTACAAATCAAAAACTAAGTATGCATCCTGGCAATTCTTCTTAATATCTAACAATATATATAATCGCGTAAATAAAATATTAAATATATATCCTGTAAACTTTTATAAATGTAAAGAACTTGTGTTAAAATGGCTACTCGGCTTAAACTATGATGATACAGAAGCATTGATATAAAAACTCAGACACAAAAACACGCACGCACACACACACACACACACACACACACACACACACACACACACACACACACACACACACACACACACACACTAGCACAATACAAGCACGAACTTAACAATTATATTTTCAAAAGTAATAATCTAAATTATTTTTCTATAATTATATCTCTCATTATGTATGAAATGTTATGGAAGAGCGGGGCCCCCTGTCACAAGTATTAGTAGAAATACTAGTAACTTACTAGGAGGGTCCCAGATTCTGTATATTATTTATATAATGTATTTGTGATGAGAATAAATATTTTTTGATTTTTGATTTTTGAATTTCAGGCACCTGTACCAGGTCTGCCCGGGCTCAACATGCCAACGAAGAAAACTATTGGAGCTGAAAAAGCCGTAAGATTATTTCCATAGCTATAGTGTTGGTGAATTTTTCTGGGCATAATTAGTATTCTTGGAATAAGAGCTAACTGATAAAATGCAGACCCTGCTTTAACGGTCGCTACAATGAATTTGTTATGGCATTATTTTCTTTCGATTTATATTTTTAAATTCGTAATATCTTTTGATTGGGATGTCGGATTTTAATAATTTAAAAAGTATTTTACAGGTATTGAAACAGATTTTAATTAAATCTGATTTAATTTTGATTTGATAAGGAGAATATTGTCGGCAATTTTATCAACTTTTACAATGTAGAAAAGGAGTTATATTGGTATAGCTATAATAGTTAGACATATGGTATCGCGGACTTTTTTGTGGATATTGATATGTTTTATAATACTGTAGAATTTTTTTTTGTTCTTTCATCAATAGTTTCCGCAGCGCACGCGATGAAAGATTTTACGACTAAATTTTTCACACATTACAATTTTATTAGGGATCCCTATACTTTTTGAAAATGTCATATAGCCTATGTTGCTCAGTGTAGAAGCAGCTTTCCAATGTTGAAAGAATCTTTGAAATCGTTCCGGTAGTTTTTGCGTGAAAACATAACAAACATACACACATACAAATCTTTCCTCCTTATAATATTAGTATAGATACATTTAAAATGTAAATATATATAATTTATAGAATTAGGCGTTACTTTGCGGAGATCCATAATACAAAAGCAATAATAAAATTATTTTTCTATAATCCGCGATACAGTAAATAGAAAATATATATAGTGTTAAAGTCAAAGTCCACGACAGATAGACTCCACGACAAAATCTCCGAATCATCATCTCCTGATGATGCTTCGGTTGCGGGGCGAAACGATTGTTGAGTTTGTGATAGTGAACGTGTGTAGTGCTTGTGTATTGTGGTGGAAGTGGTGGAGGTTTGTGCATGTGTTTTTGTGCACGTATCGGGTATGAAAATACGGATAGTCCACTATACATTTAACACTATATATATTTTCTATTTACTGTATCGCGGATTATAGCAAAATAATTTTATTATTACTTTTGTAAATAGAAAAGAAAGAAAGAAAAGAAAGAAAAAACATTTATTTCAACTTCCTGTGCTACACAGCACACTTATACAGTAACTTATACAAACATAATATATATATAATACCTTATAACTATAATCATACCTAAATAAAATACCTAAACCTAATATATATATATATATATATATATATATATATATATATATACACATACATAAATACATATACTGGATAGCACAGCAAGAGGAAAATGGCTAACAGCTCAGTATGAATTGAGTGACAAAATTTTGTCACACAACACTGTTTTTCAGCTGTAGCCAGGATGGATTGCGTCACGGTTAAACTGAAAATAAAATAGAATAAAAGATTAACAGCATTAGAAAATATCTTATACATAAATACTTTAATTCACTAAATTGATAAATATATTTAATGAATAAACAGAAAATACACACTTTTTAATATATTTTAAAATAATAAATAAATATTAATGGGCAAAAAATAAGTACATATTGTAAATGATAAAAAATAAATATATAAATATTAAGCATATTCGTTATTATATTTATATTCATATTACTAAAGTATGGAATTTTCAATGGTATACTGCTCGTAAAACATTTGATTCTGTAGCAAAAATATCTTTAATTTCTTCTTAAAATTGCTGATAAATATATATATTTGCATACAACATCCTCACAGGCGGATTCAATATTGGAGTGTCTCTCAGTGGGTGGAGAGTATCAGAAGCAAGTGAGCGAAGCGCGTGGACAACTCGTCCAGCTGCCTTTGCTTATGACCGCTTATAACTGCACTACTGCCGAAGACTTTTTATTGGAGACCGTCAAGAAGATACGATCCAGGTTATTATAAATTACTATTATTGTTGTTCCGCGCAAACGTGCGGACGGATGAAACAACCTCCGGGACCTGGGCCCGTCGTCTCGGCGTCTCAACCTACCTTATGCGGCCGTCAGCTGTTGTGGTCCGGCCTCATGAGTCACTGCGTGTATATGTATACGTGTGTGTGTGTGCTTGTATGTACTTGGCCGATTCCCGAAACCGTTGGCTCGCCTCTGCACTATTCCACGGACACGTAATGTCTGTTTCTCCCTGAGTATACACTTCACTATATCGGTTAAATAACACCCGGTGTGTACACAACCTTCGTAAGGTCACACGTTATTGAATCGTCCCTATATCGGAGAATAGTAACCCAACGCGCACTAAAACCGTGGACGGTCGCGTCTTCTCAAACGCTTCACTGTTTAAACGCGTCACTAAAACTGAGAATAACACCCGAAACGCAAAATTACACACGTGCGTTATAAAAGACTGCCGCTTCCAAGCCGCGCGCGGCCTCTCTCTCGTGTCTGCCGGGTGACTGGCGGGGGGCCGCTCTGGTCGTGAACGAATGCATAAAACGGCCTAACTTGCGTTAGCGTCGCGTCGCGCGCGTCATTCTATTCAAAACAATTATAGTTGCCTAAAGCAGGCGTAACTTTCATATTGAACATGTGGAAATGTTATAACTTTGTTTTAATTTTAAATAGCACTTAATGCTATGTCCGAAATATTCAAATGACGTGTATTGTTTTTGTTGTATAGTTGAACTAGGTTTTGCGTATGAGTAAGATATTTTCTTTAAATAGCGCTGCACGTGGACTAATACTACTATTAGATGACCTGACTTCTAGGTTGAGTTTGGATAAATATTTATTATAGTAGTACCGTAGTAGTAGCGTCAAGAAACGTTTACGATTTTATTGAATCCTTCTTAGAAGGAAAAACGTGCATAGTAAAGTAGCGACCTGTTACAATCCCACTGCTAGGAAAGGGCCTCCTCTCTCCGTTTTTAGAGAGAAGGGATGGAGCTAAGACCTACCGCGCTGCTCCAATGCGGATTGGTAGGTTACACATATCTCCAGACTTCTATAGAGATATGCAGGTTTCATCACGATGTTTTCCTTCACCGAAAAGTGTGTGATTAATTGCAATTATCAATTAGACACATGAGTTTTAATAGAAAAACTCATTGGTGCCTGCCCGGGTTTGAACTCGTGTTCCCCTCGTAAGCGTCGCACGATCTCACCGCCGGGCTATCACAGCTTAAAAAAAAACGAGCATATCCCTAGAGAATTCTAGGGATTTTTGTCAGTAGTGCGTAATTCATAACCGACGCTGAGTTGCAGAGGTCTTTTTTTTTCCTTTCTTAAGTGCTTCTCTGTATTCTTATTATTTTGAGCACAGTCGAGAAACGCCACACTTGGGGCCAAACTCACCCAGGTCAAGGGTGACAGCTTCCGCTGCCACCCTGCCTGTATTGGAATAATAATCTCTCTGTGGCAGTGAGGTGTTAAATTTTGCAGACACATTTAAATAGAAATAGTCGAACACAAATGAGAAGAAAAAAAAACAAAACTAGAGGATTGCGGAGAGATATAGAAACAGTTTGACAATAGAGTTTCAGAGGTCACCATCAGCTATCTACTGTGTGTCTTCCTAATAAATAAATTGCAGTGAACTAGAAGAAGCACTTCTGCTAGTGCCTTTTAGTGCGGCGTGCGACATAGTGCGCATGTTACCCACGCTGCTCGACCGCGGCGACCACGCGGAATTGCTCTGCCGGCTGGCACTGTTCCTGCTCAAAGTGCACCACGCCCCGCTCACCGCGCACCACACCCTGCTCAAACACCTCATACAGATACAGGCCAAAGCCACTATGAGACTGAACGAACTTCGGGTAAGTAAAGACTAGACTATAATTATAGGGCATTGCGAACCCAATATAATTAATATTGAAGCTCCTAAACACCTCACATAGATACTGGCCTCAGCCACTATGAGACTGAACCAACTTCGGGTAAGCAAAGACTAGACTATACTTATAGGGCATTGCGGACCAAATATAATTAATATTGAAGCTCCTAAACACCTCACATAGATACTGGCCTAAGCCACTATGAGACTGAACGAACTTCGGGTAAGCAAAGACTAGACTATACTTATAGGGCATTGCGAACCAAATATAATTAATATTGAAGCTCTCAAACACCTCTAGATACAGGCCAAAGCCACTATGAGACTGAACAAACTACGGGTAAGCAAAGACTAGACTATACTTATAGGGCATTGCGAACCAAATATAATTAATATTGAAGCTCTCAAACACCTCTAGATACAGGCCAAAGCCACTATGAGACTGAACAAACTACGGGTAAGCAAAGACTAGACTATACTTATAGGGCATTGCGAACCAAATATAATTAATATTGAAGCTCTCAAACACCTCTAGATACAGGCCAAAGCCACTATGAGACTGAACAAACTACGGGTAAGTAGAGACTAAACTATACTTATAGGGCATTGCGAACCAAATATAATTAATATTGAAGCTCTCAAACACCTCTAGATACAGGCCAAAGCCACTATGAGACTGAACAAACTACGGGTAAGCAAAGACTAGACTATACTTATAGGGCATTGCGGACCGAATATAATAAATAAATATATGGGACACTTACACACACGGTCGTCCGTCCCCAAAGTAAGTAACTTAATACTTGTGTTATGGGTGAGGAACGACTGGTAGATATACTACATATATAATTTTAAATACATACTTAAATACAAATACACACCCAGGCTCGAAGAACCAACAATTTTTTTATAGTTAATGTTGATCCGCTGACTTCGCGCTACACAGATAAATTAACAGCCTCTTACTATCCCACTGCTGGGCATAGGCATCCTCTTTCCGTTTGTGGTGAGAAGGGTTGGCGGTAAGACCCTTCATGATGCTTCTATTTCTTTTAGGTTACATATATCTTAAGAATTATCTAGACATATACAGGTTTCCTCACGATGTTTTCCTTCAACGAAAAGCTTTAACAGAAAAATTCACTGGTGCTTGACCGGGGTTTGAAACTATGACCCTCTCGAGAGAGTCGCGCGGTATCAGCGCTGAACTATCATAGATAGATGTTTCCTTTTACCGTAAACCGTGTGATTAATTGCAAATATTAATTAGGCAAATGAGATAATGAAATAACAGGAAAAAAAACGCTGATGCCTACGGAGGTTTGTAACTAGTCAGGGTTTTAAACCTCCAGAAGGGTTTTGAAGATTGAATGAATGAATTTCTTTGAAGTTTTATAAAGGAATCAATCAAAATCCCTCATACTGGCTCACTGAATTTTTTTCACTTATAATTTCACCATCGCCCGGCCATCAGGCCGTAGCTTTAGCGAAGTGTCTTAAGATATCCGAAGATTTTTAAATCTTATGCCATCTTTGTATTCTACCCACTGCCTTGTAAGTATATTCTAGTCTTTTTTTACTAGTCTGACAACGCCTTCAGCTCTGCGGGTCGCGGGTTCGATTCCCGACGAGGGCCAACATTTTCTATAAACAAATTGTTGGTTCTTCGAGCCTGGGTGTGTATTTGTATTTAAGTATGTATTTAAACTTATATATGTAGTATATCTACCAGTTGTCCGTCACCCATAACACAAGTATTAAGTTACTTACTTTGGGGACGGACGACCGTGTGTGTAAATGTCCCATATATTTATTTATTTACTTACCCATTGCTCATGTCTCATGGTAACTTTGATCTTTATCTGTATGAGGTGTTCGAGAGCTTAAGGATTTAATGTCTTTTCGATCCACAGTGCCCTGTAAGTATAGTCTAGTCTTTACTTACCCGTAGTTCGTTCAGTCTCATGGTGGCTTTGGCCCGTATCTATACGAGGTGTTTGAGAGCTTCAAGATTTATAATATTCGGTTTGCAATGCCCTATAAGCATAGTCTATACTCTACTTACCCGAATTTCGTTCAGTCTTATAGTAGCTTTGGCCTGTATCTGTATGAGGTGTACAAGAGTTTCAAAATTTAATATATCTATTTGGTCCACAGTGCTCTGTAAATTTAGTTTAGTCTTTACTTACCCGAAGCTCGTTCAGTCTCATAGTGGCTTAGGCCAGTATCTATGTGGTGTTTAGAAGCTTCAATATTAATTATATTCGGTTCGCAATGCCCTATAAGTATAGTCTAGTCTTTGCTTACCCCAAGTTCGTTGAGTCTCATAGTGGCTTAGGCCAGTATCTATGTGGTGTTTAGGAGCTTCAAGATTAATTATATTTGGTTCGCAATGCCCTATAAGTATAGTCTAGTCTTTGCTTACCCGTAGTTCGTTCAGTCTCATAGTGGCTTAGGCCAGTATCTATGTGAGGTGTTTGAGAGCTTCAATATTAATTATATTTATAATAAATTTATCTTCACCTGCCATCTTTAATTTCGCATAACAAGCAATTCCACATTGTGTAACTTATCAACTCAAGCGTCGTGGTTGTTCTAAGATACCCTTCTAAAAAAAGAGATGAGAGCAGTCTCAGAAGTGGGAGAGTAAGAGACTATATATTTATACCCTTGTTGTAACGAGGATATTGTTACTTTTACAGGATATGGTGGGTTATAATTTACACGCTCTACAGTGGATCCGACGCGATATAGAATCGGCAGAGAGCGAGCAACTATTCCACGAGGCGACAGTCGCACGACGGTCGCGAGACAAACGGTCTAGAGCGCGGCAAGCTGTGAAACGGCCTATCGTTACTGTTACATAGTTTTATGAATAAAGACGTTATCCCAAACATGATTTATTTATTCATTATCATCATTATTATCCTACACTTTAAGCGGGGTCAGCACATGTTTTAAATAATTTAAAGACTTAGGCGTTACTTTGCGGAGATACGTAATGCAAAAGTAATAGCAAAATAATCTTACTATTATTTTTACATGTTAGATGATTTGGTTAGTTATTTTACATCCGACTGCCTACCTGAAGTCTACTTAACTTAGTCGCCTTTTACACCTCGGTAAGAAATGAGGGTAGTCTATTCTACTCCGGATACCACGGGGGACAAGATTTATTTATTATTATTATTTATACTTATTGTTTCATTCTTAAAAGAACACGAACAAAATATTTCATGAAGTAAGAACGACTAAGATAAGTCACTAGACCTATTATTAGATATAAGTTAATTGCTAAGTTTGGGTTAGATTTAAGTTGCATATCAGTCTTTTCGCTAGATTGTAACTCAAAAAAGTATTTCTTTTGACGTTGAGATGATAGTATTTTTTTTTTAAAGAAGATACTAATGTACTGTATCTGTGCTGGTTTACGCAGAGCACGCAACTAATGCTCTAGCCTTGGGCGTAATCGTTCGCAGCTGAGAATGATTCCTTTGATTCTTCGCATTTAAACGAACTAGGTGATTCTTTTCATTCGTTCGTTCGCGATTCGTGTGTCGTTACAAATTATTGACTCTTCACCGCAGGAGCCGTTTTATAATTAGCGAACGATCTGCCTAATATTGAAATATTTGATGGCAGTTGGTTCGCTTGTTTTATACTGTTCTTGCTATGACAAGATTCTTGAAGACTGTAAATTTAATTATAATTATAGCACTAAAAGTAGCATAAAACTATGAATTTTCATAAAATATATTTTTTAGGTAGTGATTAAAGAACGCTTTTATATTTTTTATTAAATTTGGAATATAATCAAGTAAACCTTATGTTTATATATTTATTTATATATTTTACATTATATAAATTCTATATATATTTTATGCGTAAAATAAAATAATCCATATTGTTTTAGAAGAATATTTAAGATACGAATTTAAGGACCTTTTATTCTAATTATATTGTAGCAGTTTTTCATAGCCAAGAATAAAATGTTTTCTAATAATAAAACCTAGCTAGATCGATTAACAAATAATCGATTTTCTTCTATCAAAATAAATCGATTTGTAAATCTATTAACTTGAAAGGCAATAATTTATTATTTAATAGTCGTTTCTTTCTGACTACTTAAAAATTTGCTTTTTTTAGAATATTTAGAGTAAAGAATAATTAAAGTGGACAACTACGAATAAAAATTAACAGATGCGTTGTTTGCGAAATTCGATTAATATGTGTTTTTTGGCAACTTTGGTTTCATCCAACACCGCATTTCCAATCTTAAAAAACAAGAAAAAGGGGGTTAGAAAAAGAATAAAATGAGCGTAATTAGCAAAATCCATTTAAAAAAATCAATTTCTAATGTTTAATAATTTCTTATTAAAGATCGATTATTTTGATTAAATAATCAATTATTTTTTGACATCCCTAACAGTAAGTAGTCACGGCATACAATTCGATGAGCGAGCGGCAGATACGAGTTCCTTCCGATTGTGAGCGAGACAACATGAGTTCGGTTGATGTCACCTTTCTTGATTCTGTACCAAATCACGACTCATGAATCACGAACTAACGAACGATGAAGCGGGAAATATGGGACTCGATTCCCGTCGTTCGTCTCTGGGAGTGATTCTTTCGAACTAGTTCGTTCGCGAACGACACAAGTCTATAACGCTCTCAGTATGCAAGTTTTTGAACAACTGCGCGATCTCTTCAACATAATGCTGATATATACTATTTATCTAAACTATCCGGAAGTATTGCACTATCTTTTGGTGAAAACCGTACAAAAATCCGTTCAATAGATTTTGAGAAAATCGATTACATACAATCAGACCGCTTTTTGGGACTTTGTTTTATTATAAGTGTAGATATTTCAGTAACACATCGAAAATACTGTTTCGATTACAAAGGAAGATAACAAAAAAACGTACAATATATAGCTGCTATATTTTATTTGTAAAAAAATATTCTACTCGCTACATAGCCAATATATCAGTTTAAATTTAATAATTTAAGTATCCATCCCTGCGTAAGTCACATTATTTATCATCTATACAACAATAATTAATGTTTCATGAGTATTCCCGACGCGCGGACTCCCGCCGACGTCACCAACGGATAATTTATGCTGAAACTTACGTTGAAATGAGTATGAGATATACATAATGACAAAAACAATCAACATATTTAGATAATGGTACAAAGAGCCCATGTACATTAATGCGCGCCGCATCGCAAGACATCACATGCTAATACGTTACAATTATATTGAAAAACAATGTTTATACATTGTTTTTCAATATAATTGCGACAAGTAGTGTTTTGTCAGTTCAGGTCAATATTTTTCATATTCACGTTACTTTAATATTAAGCTTGCGATATATATGAGAATTGCAATAGTTACAGAGTTGATATTGCAGTTGAGTTGATATATAAAGTACATGAATGACGCCTCTATGGTATATGACGTCATAGCAAACTTATTGAGTTCCGAGAACTTCAATATCATTAATTAATAAAAAAATTCTTCATATTTGGATTTTTATATATAATATATTATAAATAATGAGTTGGATTTAAAAAAAAAACACTCGGTCACTGGGATGCCTTATTGTTTAATGGAGGAATTATTAATATTTTCGTTTAGGAAAATATTCTGGAAATTTCAATTATAACAATAATCAATTTGATGGCTTTAGCTCACGAAACGATTAATATAAAACCCCATTATTGTCTATGGAAAAATTAACGAAAATACTGCCCTAAAACTAAGGTATTGTTAAAGTATCTGAATTTATTTATTTAGATCTCCAACAGCATTACATATTAAATAATCCAACAATATGTAATTTTAAATTAATAATGTAATTTCGCCAATTTCTCTTAAAATAGCTTGTTTTTGCATATTTGTCTATAGTTGGTAGTAATTGATCATAAAATTAATGTGATTGCGTTGCGATGTGGCTTGCGTAGCCATGTCCCAGCCATGGAAACAAGACATTTACAATATTTTAAGTAAAACCAATACATATAAAGATTTTAAGTGTCTCACGATAAAAATTAAATACATTTTACAGCAAACTGTCATAGAAGATATTATTTCAGCTTACACTTATATGGAATTTGAAACTGGAAAATTCATATCCTCTGAATGGTCTTATAAAATAATTCAAATAAACTTTTATCTAAGCGCACATGCAATTTATTTTAATTATGCATACTTATACTTCTCATCACAGAGTTACAAAAACAATATTATGACGAATTTAAGTTTTAAAAAGAATATTGAGCAATGTTATAATTAGAGTTACTTATTATTAAAGAGATTATTATATTATTACTAGCTGCCCGGAAAAACGTAGTTTTGCCATAAAAATTAAAAAAAATTGACCTAAAACTAAAAAAAATGTTACGGGTGGACAACCCTTAGATAGATAGTAACTGAATCTTAGGCCTACTGGTACGCGTCGCCCTGAGCCGTGGTCCGGTCTCACAGAAGGCACCCTTAGGACGACGTTCCCTGACGTTAGTACTCTCTGCATTTTGCAACCTCGACTATGCTTCTGCACTCGCCCGTACCGCCCGGTGACGCTGTAAATGCCACTAGGGCTAACAGCATAGTCAGTTCGAAAAAAAAATAGGCCTACTGAATGTCATAATTTTCATAAAAATCACTTTATGCGTTTCGCAGGAGTATGGTAACTAGCATTGACACGAGAATTTACAAAATATTAAAGAGATGATTGAATTGCGCGAAGTACGGCTTGCATATTATAGCACTAGCCCCAGATTTAACGAATAGGAGAGAACGGACGAAAGAAACATGATGTGCCGAAAGACAGAAGAATGATGTTAAAATTAGTGTTGCCATGTTAAATATAATGGCTTAAAAGCATCTTAAGAGTTACCTATTCAGCATATAATGTAGTACTTATTTTGCCGCTCATACCCTAACTATCGATTCAAATGTTGAATATTCCCTATATAGGGAAAGTTTAAAATACATTGGTATATTCACTAAATCATATGCTAAAATAAAAGATGTAAATAAAGTTATATTGACAATTTTCCATGTCTTAGAGAACGATAAATAAAATAAAATTAAATAAATAACAAAATTCCGTATCAAATATAAGAACAATAATTCCATTTTTTTATCACCGATTCCGATGAGAATCTATTACATGTGCGCTTAGTTTAATTGTTTATTAAAAAAAAATTATAGCTTAAATAGCAGTACATTTATTTTAATTGACAAAATTCATTTTACATTATGCAAATATTCAGTTATGTGCATACAAATTGCTCATATTATTAGTTATCACAACGTTATTGCTTTTCGGAAACACGCACGAACACATATCACATATCGAATTAAAATACTTTCATCAATTATAAAGAGCTCGACGTGGAGCTAAAGATCATATATGTTACGTACAAAAACAGATGAGAAGACATTTTGAGAGTGACCGTCAGTCTTATTATAGTAACGTTACAATGTGGAATTTTTTAAATATACTTGGCCAATATTTCAGCATAAATTATTAAAAAAAAAACAGAATTGGTACCATGTCTGCTCGCTTTATACAGACGAACATAAGAGTTATTATACTATAATAGGGGAATCAGTCCAAAATGTGCCCTATTATAATAAAAAGAAAGAATATGACACATAATCTATTTTTGAGTGTTCGTAGTAAGCAACCGTCATTTTGAAGGAGTACTAAAAACGTTATAAGTATTTTTGAAATTGAGAACGCGACATGAATATTTCTCTATAATACTTAGACAAGTAATAGTAGTTTATGATACTGTTGCATAATAAGGGTTCTTATAACACGAGTGTAGTTTGAAAAAACGAGCCGCAGGTGAGTTTTTTTATAATGTCACACGAGTGTTATAAGACCAAGTTATGTACAGTATCATACACTACTTTAAATCTACTTTTAATCTACTCTCATACTATAATACGTAAAACGTACGTTTCCATTCCATGAACTTGTGGTAACATTTAATATAGTTGCTCCTAGATTTCGTCGGCAACAGGTTCATGGTCATGTTTGACGCATCTTTCAGAATATCTGGTGGTGTACAATTACCACTATCCCCGCTCTCAGACATGTTTTTACACAAAAACTTATTTTTTTACAAACAAAACTAAACTTCGTTTAAATATTGAAAAGATTTTTTAAATGTTATATATTGGCGCCAAGGCGCAAACATCGATTGCGCATGCGTGTTGCGTCGCCGCGGACCTATTCATTGAAACCTTTTTTTTAAGGTAGTGGTTCAACCTCCTTGATCCAGCTGGAAATTGTATAGGTGTATCGTTATGATTAAAAAGTTACATTATGATACAGATGTCCATACAAGACCTGTATCGTAATGAAACTTTTTAATTTTTTATTTTTGTTCTGTACGTAATGTTTGTCATAAGAATTTTGTTTTCAGTTTTATAATCTTTGTATTATAGTATCAGTGTAGATAAACGAATCTAATCTTCTCTCTCATTCATTATTGTGACACTCTTCCTCACACACCTCGCCTATTACAGTATAATAACTTTATGCAGACGACATTAGCGATTGTCTGCGCATATTGCACAGACGAAAACATAATCAGTACCCTGGGTATAGACATAAGTTCGTCAATAAATTGGTGCTCTGTGCACGTAATGCAGACAAAAAATAATTGGTACCGCGTCTGCGCCATAGAGTTTATGCGTCTATGGTCCACGCACATACATACAGACGAAAACGTAACACGAAATCACAAACACATGCTTGTTAGAAGCACACACGACACAACCGTTATGTTAGTAACTCGATATACATTGTTCATCGTAATCTTAAACACCGTAATCCGTAAATTAACCTAAATTTTAAATAACCAAAATCATATAAGACGCTGTTGCATCTAATTTTTTTTTTGGGATTTACGAAATGTATCGATTGAATACAATCTTAAAAAAATATTACTAAAATCAGGTTTATAAAAATAGTATATATTGCTATGAGGTGATTTTGTAAGACATTCAACCAATTGTTAAAACCAATGTTGAATTTCAACTAGATAAAACTAGAAACATAATACGACTAAGAAATAATGTACAGAGTAATTATATATGAATAAAAATAATACTGTATCACTACTGCGAGCAGCAATGTTAGTGGACACCGTAAACTAATTATGACGTAATCACACCTACAACAGACACTTAGAATACATTCACTGAATTATTCAAGAAATTTATAACTCTATTAGATTTATTAGGGAATTTTAATATCTAATAGAAATCTTTTTAACCGCTCACCGTATCATTAGAATTTACGCTCTAAAAACCAGACACTATAGAAAGTATAGCGAGAAATTTTGGCAAACGCCATAAACTGGAAGTGTGTGACGAAAATTATTTTATATATAAAAGATTTATGGTTTCTAATTATTCAATAATTATATTAGCCGATATCAATTTCAAAATTATTATTTCCGAAAATAGTTGCGTAACAATACCATAAACAACCCACGCAAATGAATTAGATGGAGAGAAGGAAAGAGAATTTTACAAATACATATTTTGTATATCACACTACCCGAAAGTTGATTCTGGGGATTACGCAAACAATTACTGAAACTGTACTAGGTTACTTCAATATTTGAAGTATTTTCAAGTCATCACACTTGAAATACTGAATTCAATACGTGAATTCACAATATAATTTCCATAATTTTACGGCCTTTTGGGATCGCATAAACTTCCAGCCTGGAGGCTATGTCATTTAGTCCGTGCTGCTATTGTATTGTTACGCCTTTATTACTTATTAAGTTAAGATATATATTATTCATTAAGTGCTACACGACAGAGTAAAAATTTCGAAATTAATGCGCGTGTTACTAAAATTGTTTAGTACGAAATTAACGTAAAGTTACGTTTCTATCAGATCAGCTTGCTATTTGAAACATGGCGAATATTTTGTCACTTCTGGTCGAGTACATTACTCAAAAAACCCCTGATAAATTACTAAACTTAAGGACTATACAAATACTGAAAAAAGAGAGCTGAATAACAATAGAGAGCAAATTTTGAGAATAAATATATACGGTACTTTTGCTGCTTAACTGTCTAAAACTTTATTGTCACATACGAGAGTATGAAAAGGTAGGCGATGCTACGAAACACTTATAGCATCGTTAACTAAGTGATCCCCAATCATTAAAAGATAAATAATCTCAATTTTTTAAAGCTTTTGTAATAATATACGCGTACTACGCGATAATATATGTATAAATATAAGCTGCAACAGAAATTACGTAGTCAAACCTGTTCGCTAACGAACGTACGAAACGTAAGCAAGGTCTAGCTAAAGATATCACAATGTCTCATAGACTGCTTGTTTTACTGGCCCGTGGGGGGTATATAATAAATAAATTAATACTAAATTAAGTAGAAACGTTAAGTAAAGGACGGTGATCGAATGAGTTAAAGTAGATTGGCAAATAAAAACAGCCCCAAGTAAATTACAAGTACTGTAAATGCTTTCCGCTTTTAACACAATTATTTACAAAACACTGACCACAATGAGGTGATTATAGTAGAAACACAAGATAATGCCGCGATGATTTGGTTATGCGTTGTCGTTTGAATGCTCATCCAAAGTGAGCAACATTCAAAGCAGTGGAATATTCAATATTGGTTCCATACATTTCCAACAATTAAACCTAAATTCTATATGTTTCTAATACCGAAAATTATATTAAAGTTAACTGCATCATACATTTAAAAAGTGCGATGCTACTAAACAATACATATTATGAAAGGGAATATTCAAAACTCGTCTGTTTCGACGTTCGTTCTTACATACTTCTTAATTAAAAAAAAATTGTGTCAACTTCAATTTCCGTTGCACATTTGTATAAAGAGATTCATTAGTGGTTGTAATTATTGCTTTATTATTATTATTTAAAACAGACCATATATATCCTTATATAATTATAATTAATAACGAATATTCGCCAGATTAAAAAAATACTTACATTTAAATACTGACCGAAATGGGAAATAAATAACTACAAATTTACGAATTATCGTTACAACTAAGTAAATAATAAAAATTTACAATATCTTAAAACTGACCTAACCCTAAGAGAATACTTGCTTCCTGCAATAGGTAACCGTAACAATAATTTCATCAATATCAAGAGAGCGTTAAAGGCAAGGTATCGAAACCCTATATCGATACAGTTAATTAATTGTGTTTTATAATATGATTTATAGTCGAAGAGACGATCGTCGTGATACTCTACACATGTAAACACTATTTTAATAAATAAAATGGACGAAAAAAGGTTTGTGACAAAATTACCGAATAATCAAATATATACTAAAAATAAAAATTTACTTCTTATCCCATTATTTTGTGAGAAAACTAAGATTACAGTATATAAATATTAAATATTTAAAATAAATTTGAAATGTGCTACTTTAATATTTTGAAGTTATTAAAAATTAAAGTCCTTGTAACAAAAAAATGTTTTGAAATAAGGGAAGTGTGAAAAACACTATGTTTTCATATAGATCAGTTTTTTATATTGAAGACATTTTAAATCAAACATAGGTTTTATTATATATAGTTGGCGGAATCGAAGCGGAACGGAATACATTCGAGCAATGAGCAAGAAACATTAATAAAAGCAATATAACAGAACTAACTACTTTGCTATAATCCGCACGGGTTAAGTGAATGCATGCAAAGCCAATGTGTATGAAGCAGGCAAAATCTACGCACCAATCTAAAAATCGTAATGCATTGTAATGCATTACGATTTTGTCGTGGAGCCTATCCTCCTGATGATGCTTCGGTTTCGGGGCGAAACGATCGTCGAGATTGTGGTGGTGGGTGTGTGTGCTGCTTTTGTGTGCGTTGTTGCTGGTGAATTGCGCCTTGGGGTGCATGTGGTGGCTTGTCCTGCATGTATAAGGTGCGTAGATTTTGCCTGCTTCATACACATTGGCTTTGCATGCATTCGCTTAACCCGTGCGGATTATAGCAAAGTAGTTAGTTCTGTTATATTGCTTGTAATATGGAATTCCGCAAAGTAACGCCTGCTTCTATAAATCATTAATAAAAGCATTTATGTTAAAAGAAAAAAAAAAGAAAGTAAAAATAAATGGTTTTAAAATAAAATGTAACACTATTCAGAACTTAATTGAGCGATAAGCTTTTTCAACGATCGTCTCTTGTACTATTACGCGCTATAACGTTCGACGCGCGTATATATTTGTCAAAATAAAACATCACGCGCATTTGCCGATTGGCCGTATTTCACAACATCTATAATTCGTCGCTCATATATCACAATGTAGGGAAAATATTCGAATCTCTTTTTAAACATTGGTACCATTACACCTATCCTATAGGCACTGTGAACGGTTTCGGCCGCGCCAACCATTCGTTATAAATATGCCCTGCATATTAACTTACCAATTTAAATAATCCCACGTAATACTATACTTTACACGTTTATCAGATCTGTTTCGAGACTCGTTGATTGGAGAACGTAAATTTAAACTAATTATCCTTCATTGTACATTGTCATATTTTAAAAATATTTTATATATTGTTGATTTCATATTGAATTATACAATGAAGTAGAAAAATATGTTCAATCTATTGTGCCTACAGCATTAACTATTTCTATGATATTTCAGGGAAGTCAATTAGTTTAAATTTACACCCTGTAATACATAGCTGTGATCCATATATATCTTTCTTATTTTTGACACTGGCCTTAAATCACTATCGATCCAAAAAGTACCCAACGTACTTCATAAAATATTCATTTTTCTCTTACGACATGTAAAACTTATATAATAAAATCATATTTTTTCAAAATTTCTATTGTGTAAGTTTTATAACGTATATTTGAAGAGTAATTAACACTGTGCTAATTAATAGTTTATCTATTACAGATTTTGTACTGCAAAAGTTTTAAGATCAAAATATTTTCTAATTTTTGTTTTTATTTCATTAAATTGTAATCATTTTATTTTAATTAGTTTTATTTAATATTGAATAAAAGGTTCATATTAGATAAATATAAACGAAGACTAAAGTAGATTCAAAGAAATGTAAATAATATATGATGCCGAAATATGCAACTTAGTCTAATATTTTATGGACATGTAATTAGATTAGTTCTTTTTATATTTAGAATATAAAAAATCACATACATATATTTATAATTAATAAAATAAAGTATTTAGCAATCAATTGTTATAGTTCATGGAAGTGTTTTTTTTACTGGCCACAATCAATTTAAAGTATGGTATCATCTACCAAATCTCAAATGGAAACTAAATAGTACCAGTGTGATAGTTGTTTCTAGATATTTCAGAAATGTCATCCGAACATGCGAAAAAAGTTCGTAATGCATATTTCAAAGAATTTGAATTGGACGGTGGCATTGTTACGAACATGCGAAAAGAGTTCCTAATGTCTATGTCATAAAGTTCAAATTCGGGTTGTTTACCAAAGGGTGTTTACAAAAGATCTGTTTACGATCTTCCCAAGGTCACGCGAACGTTCTCGAACATCGGTTCGTTCGATATATAAGCAAACGTATCGTGCGCCTCGAGATTCAGTTTGCGAATAGCGATCAAGAGCGAATAAACAAGTGAATATAATAGTGACCTCAGCACTCATTTATTGGACAACGTACTGTATAGAGACTGTAAGTATTAAGTTTGTATTAAAAAATTGAATAAAATGTTTTTAAGTTATCAGATATTTTCATCCAAATCCACGAACCCCTGCACGTAACAATATAAATACGGCAATAACTAGTTTATTGCTTTCAATTCAAGATCTACTTAAATGTATAAACATCGCCTTGAACACACACTTATTGTGTACATACTATAGTCATCACTTATTGTGTTGCTATATTATATGATAAAAAAATATTAGTTTTATTTTTTTAATTTTATACTAGTATTGCATAATTCTATTCAACAATATAACAATTTTTTTTAAGTACGTAAAATTTTATTCCTTGAGCGATCCAATGTAGTCTATTGATATTTTCATACCACCACATGTTTTATTAAAGCACATGTTAGAATAATGCAATTCGAATTATTATTTCTTGTTGAGTCGCGAATTATCGTAGTTTTTGCATCCAGGAGGTTACTTCTGCTTAGCTGTATTGTGTTAAGTACTCTTTTAAAATTCGTTATAAAACTTGTATTACTTGCTTCCTTTCATCTATGGTATTTGCAACTGGCCTTTATTGTACATGATTCGGAAGTGTTTGTGTCAGGTTTGAGCTGTACTTGCGGTTTAATTGATGGTGGAGGTATCACAGGGCAGTCAATGTGTCTCTTCCGCTGCGACATGGCTGGCTACTAGATTTAAAGGCGCCTCGTCGTATTCGGGCATACTCCGCCCAACCTGTTGAACCCAACAGTTAATAAAAGGACGTAGAGATCTTTCATTCTAAAAGTGCAAGCCCCTCCAATGTCTTTCTCTCACTTATTTTTTTTATTTTTTATTTTTTATTTTATTTATTTATTTGATACACCAACGATACAATATAAATGCATTTACCATTATACTTATATTAATACTTATACTACTATATTTATCCATTAAAAGCGTATTCAGCATTGTCTTATAATGTTAGCTCTTAAAAATATATTACAATTAGGTACATCATCAAATAAAAGCATCAAGTCTAAATTGAATAAAAATTTGTCAAAAAGTTAAAACTAAAACTATGTCCAAAAGTCTAGTAATAATAATAAAAATAAAAATAAAAAATGTCTAAAAAAATAATATGTAACAATTAATGAGATCGATGTCACAAATGTCCGTACATGTCCATCATGGTGGGTCATAGTATTGTAAGTATTGCTAATTCTATTAATAGGAGAAAATTTATACCACTTATACCAGTCGAGCCATTAGTTGACCTTTAAGTGCGCCAATGAGTCGAGTCAACTTTGAATTGCTGCGCGCACACATATACAATAGTACAGTCAATATTTTCTCTCACACATTAAAATAATGTAATTGTGTAATTGTAATGGTGGAGGGGCGTGCACTTTTAGAATGAAAGATCTCTACAAAATTGTTTTATGTATCTATAAATGTTAAATTATGATTTATTCGAACCAACTTAGTGTCCAAATATATATGTGAGTCACTGTGCATACCTGCGAGCGGTTCGTATGCGAGTGCGGCCGCGGCGAGTGCGCGTGTAAAGCGGCTAGCAGATGCGGTTGGAGCTGCCGTCGGAGCGCGGCCAGCACAGCTTCCTCAGCCCCCTCCCCGGTACCACCGCTTCCACTACCCGTGTTTCCCGCACCCCCTCGCACACCCGGTTCCGACTCGGAGACACCAGCAGTCCCACCACCACCAACCACGCTTTCAGCACCGCCACCACTACCACTCCGACGAGATTCTACATCAATACAAATAGATATTTAGAATAGTGTGGCGCGAGTTTCTGCGATAAGGTTAGTGTCATCGTTAAAATTGTGATCTCATCATCATTCTCCTGCCCTTATCCCACTCTAAGTGGGGTCGGCACAACATATTGCAAACATGCTGTCATATGATTTGGCTACGTATTTTACGACCGGCTGCCTGCCTGACGTCAACTTACCTTAGTCGCCTTTACGACTCGGTAAGAAATGACCCTCATTTCTCCTCAGGTCTATTCTATGCAACCGGAGTCCACGAGACCGCGGTAAGAAAGGAGGGTGATCTATTCGATTCTGCCGGATACCACACGGCGTGATATAGTGATCTCATTAGTAATTCTTCTATAAATGTATACATGAACTTATTACATATTTCATTGTATACATGAAATATGGATATAATAAAGTTACAATTATAAATAGTTGAACGATACACGAGCCGGCTACATCGGGTACCGATTCAAATGCAAATTCAAAATATTATATATAACCTCAATAATATAGTAGGCTTTCTGTATTAGCCTTTTATAATAGTATTTTTAAACTGCTGTAATGATAAAGTTAAAGTAGATTGCGGAATTTTATTATAGAATCTTATACCCTAACCCACACGACTTATGTACTTTTGCAAGGTGCAAAGCAGGAACCGCAAGTGTGCTAAGCTGTTGGTTCCTACTTTGTCCATTATATACATCGCCAATCTTTTTATAATTATTATATATTGTTTTGAATAGAACGACGCGCGCGACGCGACGCGAACGCAAACTAGGCCGTTTTATGCATTCGTTCACGACCAGAGCGGCCCCCCGCCAGTCACCCGTCAGACACGATAGAGAGAGGCCGCGCGCGGCTTGGAAGCGGCATCATTTTTCTTACGCACGTGTAATTTTGCGTTTCGGGTGTTATTCTCAGATTTAGTGACGCGTTTAATCAGTGAGGCGTTTGAGAAGACGCGACCGTCCACGGTTTTAGTGCGCGTTGGGTTACTATTCCCCGATATAGGGACGATTCAATAACGTGGTTGTGTGCACACCGAGTGTTATTTAACCGATATAGTGAAGTGTATACTCCGGGAGAAACAGACATTAATAGTGCAGAGGCGAGCCAACGGTTTCGGGAATCGGCCAAGTACATACAAGCACACACACACACACACACACGTACACATATACACGCAGTGACTCATGAGGCCGGACCACATACAGCTGACGGCCGCATAAGGTAGGTTAAAACGCCGAGACGACGGGCCCAGGTCCGGGAGGTTGTTTCATCCGTCCGCACGTTGGCGCGGAACATATATACTCTTATTTACAAAAATTAAATTACTTAAAATAGTAATATCTTGTTTTTTTTTAATAAGGATGTCACATACTGTTCCGCGAATGCTTGGCGTCGTGTCTGGGCCGGCGGCGCCGCGTGTGTATGGTGTCGCGGCGCATGGCTGTAGGCCTCGGCACGCCATGCAGCTTGTAGTAAAGGCCGCACGCGTTGCAGACCATCTCCCCGCGCGTGTCCCGCCGCCATATAGTGGTGGTGTGCGTGCCGCAGTTGCTGCACGACAACTCCACGCGCTGAACGCCCCGTGCCGCACCCGCAGCAACGCTCGCCCCGCCCACACCAGCACCACCGTCGGTCATCTCTTGCTGCAAATCAATCCGGATCATGGTTACAATAGATTAGGGAAACCAGTCTGCAATGTCATCATTCGTTAACTCTGGCGCTACTCCTTCTACTATGTCATACATAATTTATAGAATTAGGCGTTACTTTGCGGAGATCCATAATACAAAAGTAATAATAAAATTATCTTGCTATAATCCGCGATACAGTAAATAGAAAATATATATAGTCTTTAATGTATAGTGGACTATCAGTATTTTCATACCCGATACGTGCAGGATTCGTAAAAACACATGCACAAACCTCCATTACTTCCACCACAATACACAAGCACTACACAGGTTCACTATCACAAATCTATCTATTTACTGTATCGCGGATTATAGCAAAATAATTTTATTATTACTTTTAAATGTCATACTTTACACAATCCAACCATCTGTTCCATATATCAATATTCCATTCCATATACTATCTATCTCTCCTTGCGTCGTTTTCCTCAATGCTGGGGGATCGGGACCTTTTCCACGGATCACTTTATCATGGATAGTTGATTTCCAGTTACTATACTATACTATCTATACTTATTATAAAATAAAGTCCCAAAAAGCTGTCTGTCTGTATGTAATCGATTTTCTCGAAATCTACTGAACGGATTTTTGTACGGTTTTCACCAAAAGATAGTGCATTACATCCAGATGGTTTAGGTAAATAGTACATATATGTATTATGTAAATTGTGTTGAAGAGATCGCGCAGTTGTTACAAAACTTGCTTGCTGGGAGCTATAGTCGCGTGCGCTGCGTAAACCAGCTAAAATACGCTAAAATAATGTATTAGAGAAGTGTGGATCTATAAAAATACTACAAAAAGTCCGGGACAGCATGTCTCTGTCTCTTATTAGTAACTCACAATAACTACTTCAATGTTTAAAATTTGAATTCTAGAAAAAAATTGTGATACGCTGAGTTCCATGCGGGCGAAGGCGATGGCACGGCTAGCATACCATATATCAATGACAAATACTAAATATTAATGATAAGATTTCACAATTGGTCGTTGAATTTCAATTAATTTATAAATATTGCACAAGTATAGTATAGCAGGTAAATATTTAAACACCCATTTTAGCCAGTCATTTGCCTTCATTTTGATTGTATTTATTACTACATACCCTGTCACTATCAATTAATGAAACACCTGTCTCTATAGTGGTTTAAATTTAAAACTTCATCATCATTCTTCTGCACTTTTCCTACTCTAAAATTGTTGGGTTGGCACATGTTTTTCTCTTCTATTACCTCATATTGTTCGTTAACTCTGGCACTACTCCTTTATATGCGTGTCATACTTCACACAAACGTTCTATGTCTTTTTATTTTTAAGGCCTCCCTCTAACCACATATCCATCCACATTTATATTCAACACTTGTTTAGTCACATGATTTTCATCCCTCCTCATTACATGTCCATACCATCCCAATTCTGAACGCCGTGTGGTATCCGACAAAATAGAATTAGAGTTGAGTAGCTCGCGAGCTAAAGACAAGAAAGATATATATCTCTCCAGAAGATATAATCACTCTCTAGCTCGCATGTGTTTCAATTATATCTCTATATCTTCAATCTTAAGAGTCAATTTTCGTGACGAGTTACGGCTCGTTCGGAGTTAGAGTGAAAGAGATGAGCTTATATAGCAATTTACATGTCAAAGAGAGATACGAATAACTATTGCATATTTGTAATTAAAATGTAAACTACGGATTTTCGGAAACAACACGCGCCGGCGTTCAGCTTTTTTGTGCTTTATGTCAAAGACATAAAATGCTTAATTGGAAAAAAAAATCACTAATTCGCGAACGATTATTTATTTATATTCCATTCTTAGTGGGAAGAAGTCATCCTTACCTGTACATATCAGAAAAGTGTAAATAATAGTGTACATAATAAATAGAAAAAAATAAAAAATAAAGAAAATATGTAGCATAATTTATATAATAAATAAAAAAGTACAATACCGCCTTACTGAGTTCTAAGTCCGGGCTAAAAGGGCCGAAGATATATCGGATATATTTTTGGTCTTAGTTGCTTTATACTCTCAAGCCGTACTGAGCTAATAGAGTTAAAGATATAAAAGAGTGATATATATCCCAAGAGCGAAAAGATATATATCACTCTTTTCTTGTCAGGGATACATTTCGCCCATGTCTAAATAGAATAGAACACCCTCCTTTCTCACCGAGGTGTCATAAGAGGCGACTAAGGTATGTTGACGTCAGGCAGGTGGCCGGTCATAAAATACGTAGCCAAATCATGAGACAACATGTTTGCAACATGTTGTGCCGACCCCACTTAGAGTGGGATAAGAGCAGGAGAATGATGACCATCTCAATCCTGCACCTCTCGTCTTTTTATAATGAGCGCAAAGATAAGATAAGTATGGTCGTCTTATCTTCCTTCCCTTATTATTTGTTGGACACCACTCTATGATTGAT
Organism: Morpho deidamia; assembly: GCA_947086505.1. NCBI lineage: Eukaryota > Metazoa > Arthropoda > Insecta > Lepidoptera > Nymphalidae > Morpho > Morpho deidamia. The sequence continues at coordinate 5,499,532 of CAMTZC010000007.1, read as the reverse complement.
TGATTGATTGGACAAACAGCATTTGTTGCCGCCGCAACGCTCTCTATCTGTTGCTACAAATCAATCTGCATTCGTATAACTTGATTTTTTTTTATATAACGTAACGTATAAGTGTATCCGCCGTGTGGTATCCGGCTGAGTAGAATAGACCACCCTCAGTTCTTACCGAGGTGTCATAAAAGGCGACTAAGGTAAGTTGACGTCAGGCAGGCGGCCGGTCGTAAAATACATAGCCAAATCATGTGAGGACATGTTTGTAACATGTTGTGCCCACTTATGGTGGGATAAGGGCAGGAGGATGATGATGTAACGTATATGTGTATGGTAACGAAATAAAAATCAATCAGTGTTACAATTTATACACTTCTAGTGCATCAAAAAGGTGCACAGAAACTGCTTATATCGAACCATCTGCTCTATTTGAGATAGATGAGCGACAATAGGGCAGTCAAATAATAAAAAAATAAGGATATTTGTAGTAGAATCGTTGTGCTACTCACGTTGTCGTTGGCAATTGGCCAGACGTTGGGCGAGTCATGGACGAGTTGCGCCCGAGCTGGACAGCTCTGTTTCCTACGCGCTGTGCCCGCGTTACTTGCAGCCGTTCCACGCCCAGAATTTGACCATTCACCGTTCTGAAACGTTATAAATATTATAAAATAGTTATAATAGTAAAATAGGTATTATAATATTAAAAGGTTGACTTAAATTGTAAGATCTTAATTCCATCAACAAATGGTCCTTCAAACCGGATTGCAATCCGAATTAGTAGTGTGTAAATATAGTTTACATTTTATTTAAGTGTCCTTATATAACACTAGAAGGAAAGTGAAATCATATTAAAATCAATTGTTTATAACGTCAAAACCAGTAGTTCAGTCTATGAGTAAGAGCGAGTTAAAATGCAACAACTTTTATTAATGAGACAGTTATTAAGAGACGGAAGGTCAAAGACAGGTAAACACTGACACAGTAGATCGTTAAAATCCAATTACCTTATGTGACTATCAATGAAACAGGAAGATCTTGAAAACACGTTGACATAAATAGTTTTATAGTAAATTTCCTTATAATAATAAAATTTACCTAGGAAGTCACTGATCAAATAGTAATGTATAGGTAAGATATATCCCTGAAATTGTCTAAATTTTTCACTGCAGTGCTCATGAAAAATTAAATACAAAGTTTTTGATAGAAAACATATGTGGAAGAAACTTGCATTGAATTCTGAGATATGTGTAACCTACTTAAAAGAAGTGTGATGGGATAAAGCTCTAGTCCTTACTTTTAAGAAGAGAGGAGGGCTTTCTGGACGGATAACTATTCCATTTACTGTCTTGATATATACAGTACTTTAATATTTTTGTATTTTAACATTTACTATATGGAAATTACTATCTATAGGTACTTGTCTATACTAATATATAAAGCTAAAGAGTTTGATTGGTTTTTGTTTCAAGGCGCTAACCTCAGTAACTACTGGATCGATTTGAAAAATTCGTTGAGTGTAAGACTTATCGAACATTTAGCGAGGAAGACTATATAACATTTCGCTTAGATAGATAGAAGAGGAGCAGCAATAAAATATATTGCGAAAACAACAAAAATTAAAGTTTTCCTTGCGTGCGGTAAGTAAACGGTGAAAGTTATTAAAAAATCATGTACTACAATATTACTCCCCTGTAAAAGTTCTAAATAAAAGTCCGCGATAGCCTATGTCTAGCTTTTAAGGTTAAACGACTTTAATCATAATTAATATAAGTATTAACGGTTAACTCAAATAATAAGACTGCAGTCCACGTGAACGAACTTGCGTTTAAAAGCTAGTATGATATATTCAGTAAATCACTTACTATTAAAACTGTCGCATCTACTGCCGTCTGATATTCGTCACTCAGAATCTCTTTATATTCTTAAATCTACATTTAAAAAGTACTTATTCTCCAATCTCAAGGTTAATACAAGTTATTTAGTAGTAAGTTATATCGTATGTGCTTATACTATAATAATTTCACTGAGAAGGAGAGAGTCTCTTTCACATTCAAATTCTCACATGTTAGGTTGTATGTAAGAGAATGCTCTTAGAGATAAAACCGCCTCTTTACATTTCTTTTATCTTATTTTAAGCACCTAACTGTAATTAATAGTAACTCTGTAGTCCTTTTTCAATATGCAATAAAGAATTAAATAATAAAGTCATCATCATTATCATGCCCTTATCCCACTATAAGTGGGGTCGGCACAACATATTACAAACATGTTGTCACATGATTTGGCTACGTATTTTACGACCGGCCGCCTGCCTGACGTCAACTTACCTTAGTCGCCTTTTACTATACCTCGGTAAGACTTCTTACCGAGGGTGAGGGTGGTCTATTCTACTCAGCAGGTTACCAAACGGCGGGTCGACTTGTCTTAGTCGCCTTTTACGACACCTCGGTAAGAAATGAGGGTGGTCTACTCTACTCAGCCGGATACCACACGGCGGAATTAAATAATAAAAGTATTTTATATAAATACTGACCGGTGATACGGCACCATTAGGCGGCAATAGGGGCGTAGGCAAAGGTGATGTAGCGGTTCTCAGAGGTGATACTGTCATACCGAGGTGTTTACTATTGATTAATCGTCGCAACAGCTGCGTGGCTTCACCCCCACTCCGACCTGAAACAGAAATAAAATTTAACATAGCAAAAAATCTATTGTTTCCAATAGGTTTTTATACACCATACAATCTCCAGTAATGTGGAATAAGTAATAATCAATTGTTACATAAGTCACAAGCATCGATAACAGAATCATAAGTTTCAATGATTGTTTTGATTTAAAACCAATTCAGGTCCAACTCGCGCTTGCGATACCAATTTACTAGTGAAATCCCTAGATTATGCCAATAGCCCAACGCAACAAGTAAAAAGTTCAGAAACTAAGAATTTTGAACGAGTACAAAAATAGAGCAAAACTTGCATTGAAACGGATACCATAATTTCTTGAACAATTACGAATAATACAGAAGTAGTTATAAGGCCTACGGTGTTCATTTCAAATCTCTGCAGAAAGGAAAGCTTTATGGCCATAAATTATAGGATTCTACTCAAAAACAAGATATATAGTATTATTATAATAAGTTATTTTTCATAAGAAACAATACAATAATAAAATTTACGTAAGATTACGACGACAAACATTATCACCCATGTGTTAAGTATAGCTGCAAACAATACAATTATAAATCAAGACACAATCTAACAAAAACAGATGTACCTCCCGTTAACTAATAACAAAATATACATTTATGCACACATGTATATTATGCATTTAACTTATTTTTCATAAAGTTTGTGTTTCTTAACTCACGACCCACAATGGGGAAGAATTTGATGGTTAATCCGAAAATACACGAGTTTTACCCTCTCGCTTAGCACCATTTGAATGCAATGCCAGATTTCGGTGGAAAATATAACAAAAAAAAAAAGAAAGTTCTTCCTCCTAAAACCTTTCAGTGAACAAATCCAATCTTAATATGAGCTTAACTTATGAACGAGTATGTTGCATAGGAGGAGCAAAAGAATTTTTATGGTGAGACCTAGCCCAAAAAAGCCTGGGCGACAGTGATCTAAAATTACAAACTTCTACATCAAAACACATCAGTTTTTCATTGGCTACTTATCAAAGGCATAACTAATGTATACCGATAAAGATGCACAAAAGTCTTTGTTTCATGGGCGGACACTTATGGTGTGTGCGTGCTATAAAAACCTTGTAACATAACAAAAAAAACTCTCTTTTATAGGATTTTAGATAAGTACGCGATGCCATATATTATTTTTAGAATAGCTGACTATACCTATTCTTAAAAATGGTCACGTAAAATTTGGTAAATGGAACATATAAGGATACATATGGAACAGAAAAAACATATAAGGATTAATTATCTATTAATTACGATGTACGGGATTTGGTATTCTAACAATGCGAAGTCGGATCGGATCGCTAGTTTATAATATATAAAAACATAATGTGGATTTCGAGATTTCAAAAAAGGCAATTAAATAACATTATTCTTACCAGAAACTATATACAACTATTATACTTTGTTATAATCTGCGTTGCCTGCTTCATACACTTAGCATTGCTTGCATTCGCTTAACCAACACGGATTATAGCAAAGTACTTCTTTTATAGTTTCTGTAATATGGAATTCCGCAAAGTAACGCCTGCTTCCATAAATCATTTATTCTTACCATTTTGTTTATGGAGGGCCTGCCAAAGAGATTCCTTTTCACTGTCCGGATCGTGGGGAGGTTTTGGTGACGACTGTGCTGATGGTACTGACTGGGTCTCTTCTGGGTCGTCCTGTATAATCACCATAGATGTTTATTATTATTTTCATAAGAAATACTTCTCCTATATTATCTATTGATTGTGATCTATCTTCTCAATAGTTACTGAACGGATATTTCAGTATCTATGGTTTTTCTAAAAGATTTTCGAAGCAGGTTTAGGTTATAGATTTTCCAGAAGGGCCAAACCAATTTTAATGGGACTTTCACTGAAAGATAGAGGAATTTGTGAAGCGACGTAGAGCAGGTAACTATTTTTCCTAGAACTCTTGCGGCGTCAGGATTTATGCGAGAAAAACTTGTGTATTTTAGGTATACCGACAAAGTACGGCTAGTAAATTTTAATAGCGTTACGCGTGCCATGAAATCTTGTGGAAATCATAAAATGTACAAAATAAAATTACCATACATTATACTTAAACATTATACTGTGAATATACAAATAACTGAATACTATGTATCTTAAAGAGTAGTGAACTAAAAGTTCTACTATAATATTTCGTAGGTATATGCGATTACTATTACTTAAATATACACTAATAATTGGGTTATCACTTTACGTATATCAACCATGTAAGGTGTTTATTTATTATCTCAATTAGACTTAAGTTACTAATAACATAACTCCATACAGTTTGCAGAATCACACGATCGGAGGTTGCAATCGAAGTCTTTTGTAATTTTGATAAAATAATATATAATTTATTTAAAATTTATATTTCATTTAATTTCAAGTAAATGTAAAGTAACGACTTGTTACTATCCCACTGCTGGGCGTAAGCCTCCTCTCTCCCTTTCTGACGAGAAAGGTTGGAGCTAAGACCTACCACGCTGCTTTATAGGTTATACATAAAAGATATATAACACATATCCTTACTTATTCTTAAACAAAAGACCAAAAATTGTCTGTCTGTATGTAATCGATTTTCTCGAAATCTACTGAACGGATTTTTATACGGTTTTCAGCAAAAGATAGTGCAATACTTCCGGATGGATTAGGTAAATAGGTATATACATATCGGTATTATGTAAATTGTGTTGAAGAGATCGTGCAGTTGTTAAAAAAACTTGTTTGCTGGGAGCTTTAGTCGCGTGCGCTGCTTAAACCAGCAGAGATACGTTAAAGTAATGTAGTAGAGAATTGTAGATCTATAAAAATACTACAAAAAAGTCCGCGATAGCATGTCTCTATCTCTCACGGTTAACTCAGAATAACTACTTTTATGTTCAAAATTTCGAGTTTTCGGGAATTTTTCGTAGATTAGTGAATTCCACGCGGGCGAAGCAATTGTTGGCACAACTAGTAACATATAAACTTAAACTTAAACTGTAGAAGTATTTTTTGCATTTGATAATATAGATAATGTATATTATAAGAATGAAAAGTTTTAAATCCTTATGAAAATATTTGGGGCCTTTGTAGTCGAAGCCAAAAATAATAACGATCTGTTACTTTCCTCATACCTACAATTATTTAATAATACAACTTTTAATATAGCCCATTATACTCAATTTTTCTGTTCACTGATTTTGATTTTTAGAAGACGTCCTAATAATTTACAGTAGAATAATTGATAATAACTAAATAAGCTATTTGTTCAATTTTATTTTAGGTCATAACTGATGTCAAAATTGGCAAAAAAATCACTTTTGTGCTATAAAATTTATCTCCAAATAATTCTAAACTACTTGGTACATAAACTATTTCGCTAGTTACGCTAATTACGATAGAAGTAAAAGTAAAGTAGCGGCCTGTTACAATCCCACTGCTGGGAATAGGCCTCCTCTCTCCGTTTCTGGAGAGAAGGGTTGGAGCTAAGACCTACCACGCTGCTCCAATGCGGATTGGTAGGTTACATATATCTCCAGAATTCTCTAGAGATATGCAGGTTTCCTCACGATGTTTTCCTTCACCGAAAAGCGTGTGATAAATTGCAATTATCAATTAGACACGTGAGTTTTAATAGAAAAACTCATTGGTGCCTGCCCGGGTTTGAACTCGTGTTCCCCTCATAAGAGTCGCACGGTCTCGCCGCTGGGCTATCACAGCTCACAGCTAATTACGATAATAGAAAATAAATTAAGAAACAATCAACTCAAAAACTCATATAATTGACTCGTACGCTATAAGGCTGTCGTCTCTAAATTTATTAGATTTTTTGCAAATAATCATAAAACTTGCGAGTTTCGAACTCTAGGTCGTGTATGCTATTTATAAATCTACGCAGTAGAGATTCAAATATATAAAATACATAGAACATTGAATGTATAGCACAGAAGAACGCTAGTTAGCCATAGAAAACAGTATAATACATTGATTGACAAGTCAAACAAATCATGTCGTGCTCTCCAGCTATTAATACATCTTTGAATGGATTCTGTAAGTAAGATTATGTTTGTTTCAATTATAACAGAAAGATTTTATCAATGAACTAGCTTTTAGGCGCAACTTCGTTCGCGTGGACCGCAGTCTTATTATTTGACTAAACCGTTACTTATAATAATTATGGTTAAAGTGGGTTAATCCTTAAAGCCAAACCTATGCTGTCGCGGACTTTTATTTAGAACTTTTAGAGGGGAACAATTTTGTGATACAAAAGTAATAAATAAATTATTTTGCTATAATCCGCAATACAGTAAATAGAAAATATATATAGTGTTAAAAGTGGACTATCCGTATTTTCATATCCGATGCGTGCAGGATTCGTAAAAACACATGCACAAACCTCCACCACTTCCACCACAATACACAAGCACTACACACGTTCACTATCACAAACTCAACAATCGTTTCGCCCCGTATTCAAAGCATCATCAGGAGATAGACTCCACGATAAAATCGCAAAGCAAATTTTGTGATACATGATTTTTCAATAACTTTCACTGTTTATTTAGCGCATGCAAGGAAAGCTTTAAATGATGCAGTTTTCGGTATATTTTTTATCACTGCTCCTCTCCTATCCATCTTAGCGTGATGTTATGTCTATAGCCTTCCTCGATATCACAAACAAACAATTTTTCAAATCGGTCCAGTAGTTCCTAACATTAGTTCAATTAATCAAACTTAAAAACTTTTCAGCTTTATATATTAGTATAGATAAACTTAGAATGTTAATTGCTTACCTGCGACACTTCTGATATATCCATTTGCAATCTGTCTGGATCTGACCCACTACTGCTTTGGCTGCAGTCTTCATATACTGGTGCGTTCTCTTTCGACTGTTTCGACTTGCTGCCCGTTCTGCCAAAAACATGTTGTTTGTACTCTTCCACGAAACTCGAAGACTTATTGCTTGTTAATGTTCTGTGTAAAAAGACTCCAGCCGTTTCGCGGTCAGGCTGCTCGCTTTGTTCTACTGCTTCGCTCTTGATAGAACCGTACAGTGATAGGTCCATCTCTTTGTTGTCATGATCTTCGTTGCTCCCGGGACTGGTGGCGCTCTGTGGGGCGACGTACGCGTTGTACTGATCTTCAGAATACTCCTGCGTGTACGTAATGACCTCGCTGACACCGGGTGCATGCGCCCTGTCAATGACACTTGTATAGTTAGGCAGGAAATTTTGAGATTCTTCGTTTTCTCGCTGCGCGACCGCCACAGCCTTGCTTATAATGTCGATGACGGCATTACAGTGCATAACCTCTCTCGCTCTGTCGGCAGGCGGTAAACTCGGCACACTGTTAAACATTATGTGAGGGCTTTCCTCCGTCTTCACAGCGTACTTAGTTGGGTCGTAATTTTTTATCTGAAGCAGTGTCACCGCCGCCTGCCGACTCTCCAGGTTCTTCATTTCTTCCGTAGAGTCCGGTGAACCGATTTCGGCATACTTGTGTTTGTTCGCGTCGTCATACTCGCAATCATTCAGTGGTTTAATTATTTCTTCTAATTTGTCCGCCGTCACGTTCAGGATATCCTAAAAATAAAATATCACCGTTGAACAAAGGCTGCTTGATATTAATAGCGTTATAACAGACATTAACAGTGACCAATGAGACGCTCGCTCATTTCATGACACTTCGTGATATCGTTGAGAGGCTGATAAGATAATAACGCAATTTTATCGGAAGGTATTCGAACAGTGTCCTTTCTAATTTCAAAGAAGATGTGCTTTCTACGAGATAATCTAGGAGTGAGTACAGCAAGCTAATATAGACGACCAAGCCAGAGCGGTGTCAACTCGTATATCTGCCCGAGATGTTATATAAAGTTATGGTGTTACTTTGTTGTAGGTGTTAGTGATATCATGTGTCCTAGTTTCCGCGAGTCACGCACTCGGCGATGTGATAAACGGCCCCTGTGATATATTCTTTCAAGATGGTAATAATCTTACGTTGAACTGTTCGAGGCGCAGCATCGATAAAATCCCTAAATGGCCAGAGGAGGTCAAAAACGTCTCAAACACAGGTAATGTACGTTGATTTAAAACATGTATATTTATTGCGAATATTCTTTCTAGGTCGATACCAGCATTAGCCGTGAAAACAGCACACAACTAAGTAAATACCTATCATTATCATAATGTATATATTATATATATAATCTATATTTGTATATGTTTATCACTCTATCTACACACTCTATCACACTAATATTTGTTGAATACATTGTTAATCTTGCTCGATGGTTAAACTTGCTACCGACATAACTTAACGACACATTTATAAAACTTATAAAACATTCTAAAAATTTAGATAATTTAGAAATTTACGTAGATATGGTTTACACCTTACTTATCTTGCAAAGCTCATGTTTCAGTCATGATATTATTATTACTTTTTTATTATGGACCTCCGCAAAGCTACTCCTAAGTCCATAAATTATCATGTTTCTTATTTATATTAATTTATAACACCATGTTAAACTAAAGAAACCTACATATGATTATAATCCTGAGGTATGTAAAAAACTAGCATTTTGTATTTAAATTATTCTGTATTCGAGAGGGATTATAAAAACAAACTTTTGTATTGTCAAAATATAAGTGTTCTAAAACAACACACTATTGCAATTGGTTACGTAGACCAGCAAGCTCAATCACAACTAACTTTTTGATACCATGGACTCCCAATCTGGGCTTATTAATAACAAATCTCATAGATAATAAAAAAAATATACTTTGTCTATCAGTTCAGACTGTTCAACAACTATTTTTTTTAACGAAAAACGACGATTGATCAAGAGTCAATTTTAAATTATTGCCATTTATAATTTAGTATATTATACTAGTCGATCTAAATTTTATTTATGTAACCTCATTTTATGCCTATTCATTAAATAAATTTGAATTTGAACAGCTTGAGTCTAAGCTTTAATTTCTCCTTCGAATAAAAGATTGGGTCCTTACCCAAACGTTGTATACTAACAAACCGTTAATTTCTTTTAAGGCGCAATAATGTTCTTGGAAATTAAATACTGTTATCCTAGTTGCGATTAAAAACTTTCAAGAATTATCACGATAATTTTACTTATGCGTATGATAACATATAGAAATTATCAGAATCGAGTGCGTACTCGTATAAAGCAATGAAGAATTTCCTTGTCAAGTGGCTTACGAACAAAGCACATCTTTAAAGTCTCTATAATCAAAAACAGTGGGGCCCACGCCCCAAAGGGGGCAATTTGATTGTTAAGGGGAAGCAATTCGAAAATGGAGTCGACACGAGTTTAAGCCTTTCGCTCCAGACCATTTAAATGTAATGCTAGATTTCTGAGTCAAATTTAAACAAATTCTTTTCAATAAAAAACAAATTTAAATTTCTTAAGTGAACATTTTTTTTTATATTTATGTATGTTACATAGGGGGGGCAGGACGAAAGAGACGAAAGGTGCAAGATTGGGATGGTATGAACATGTAATGAGGAGGGATGAAAATTATATGACCAAACGAGTGTTGAGTATGATTGTGGATGGATATGTGACTAGAGGGAGGCCTAAGAAGAGATGGTTGGATTGTGTGAAGAATGACATGCATATAAAAAGAAGAGCGCCAGAGTTGACGAATGATAGAAGAAAATGGAAGAGAAAATCATGTTCTTCTTTCTCCTACCCTTACTCCACTTAGAGTGGGATAAGGGTCGGAGAAAGAAGAAGGCATAGGGGGGGCAAAAAAATTTTAAGGTGGGGGAAAAGGTTGGGAAACACTGATCTAAAAGCTTTATATGGAAACCATACTAAATTTATAATGCAAAAATGCGCTTGTTGAAAAATTTTACTCTCTTTCTTGGATGGAAGATGAATAGATTCCATGTAATTTTGAGTAAGACGACGGTGTTTGGGGGTAATAACATAGACTACTGTACATGTCGATACTTATTTCTAAGCAGATGAAGTCGCAGGTTAAAACTACTTACATAATCAAAATTCCGTACAATGATCGATACCAAATAAATCTACGTTAAACACTATCAGTTGTCTACGTTGTTTTTATCCTTACAAATATTTGTGTTTTGATAACTTTCAGAGGGGCACGTGTTGATAACGTTTTTCAACAACAGCATAACAAATGTGACCGAGCTCGCAACGATACCAGGGAGCAGAATAGCCATCAGTTTCAAATCCAACAGAATCGTCGAGATAAATGACAATGCGTTCAGTAATATACATCGCCTTGTATACCTGGATCTGAGTAACAACCACTTATCAGGTACTTTCTTTGTGATTGATCTATGATAATAAGATAAGGTTTACCAGAACAGTATAATACGTATGTTTTGATCTCCATAACAAGACGTACTGCGTAGATAAAAAAGTAGTGTTTACATTAGGGAGCGTAGCAAACCAGATTTTAGTGTCAACTATCAAACTTGATAGTGTCAGGCTACTTAATATTTAAAGAATCATATAAATATGATCAACAATAGAATGCTAAATAATGACAATATGTGGCTCTTATGAAAAATTTATGTTGGGTCAAATTCATCTTGAATATCGTTACAATCTCTTGTATATATCCGGAAGGATTCTTAACTTAAAACTACGTAGATATTTTATACGTATTACAACGGCATATAAATATAAATTCGGTCAAATAACATAACAAACTATTAATAATAACTATCAATTCTGTGACAAATATATAAACTGTGAGAACAGTGATCTAATCTAAATACAAAAAATATAATGGCAATATTGCGTATTCACGAAAGTGAATCTTTCTTAACAGAGGATGTAAGATATTTAACAAGGGTCATTGTAATGGAAGTTAGAAGTTATATTTAAGATTTTGGGAGGTTAAAAACGTTTTACATTTTCGATGGATAAAACAAGTGTTCCTCTTAATTACCTAATATAATATATTCAACTTATAATTTATAAAACGATTGAAATATATGCATGTGAGGGTAAATTTAAAAGCCATTGGAGGCTAAGATACGAATGCATCGCGAATCACAAAACTTCATAATAAAGTCAGCTGAATAGGAAACGAGGAAAATGTATGCATTTAAAATGATAATATATTGATACGTAAATTATACATTATCCATCTGCCAATAACGTCGTGTTGTAAAATACAATAAATACAACATTGTAGTAGCAAATTCTATACATTACTCGTAAAAGTCATGACAGACCACTCCGTTCGTAATGTGCTTTACGGCGTAGGGAAGCAGAGGAGAAAAAACGATCATATATTTTAAGAAGCATATCGACTGTGAACCGGCAATATATCCTATCTCAATTTTAAGTGAAATCACTTATTAACGGCATTGGGTAGTACTGCCCATTTACCATATTGGTAAATTTTAAACTTTCGCGATTCATACTTATTATTATATAAATAAACGGGTCACATTGCGGCAAAATCGAGATACCTTTTTACAAGGTTCGACGTTTCGGCAGAGTTGCATCCGCCATGGTCACGATCTGACTGGAGCGCCGCGGCGTCTTCGTTCCCGAGTACTACAGTCATTATTTTGTTCATCTACCCTCACTTGAACCGCACAATCCACGTAAGGTCTCTTGCACACCACACTGACGTGGCCATGGCGGATGCAACTCTGCCGAAACGTGGAACCTTGTAAAAAGGTAACTCGATTTTGCCGCGATGTGACCCGTTTATTTATATAATAATTTACCGTATTGTTATTATTACCGTATTACCGTATTGTAACACTAGGAAACTAACAACTAACAACATATATCTCTTTATAAGGCTTCCATAAGACCTATTATGTACCTCATCAATTCAAATTTCAAAATTTTTCAATATCAAAAATAATAAAGCTATTTCTGGTAATTATTTTCCCTTTTTTATATAAAATCTACTAAAACAAAATAATCTAGAATTTTATGTAGCTCCTTGTATAGAATTGGCTACGCCTTTGTATAAGTAGACTGTTTTGTTTTGTAAATGTATTAATTATCACGTTCTTTTTCCTTCCTGAAAAGTTGTCAAAAATAAGATAGGCCAATCTATCAGTTCACCGTGGATATCTGGAATACGTGTCACTAGATCATCGATCCTTCTCTTTAAAGAGGGACGAGGCCTTTGCATCGTATTCAGTTAACAAATATTAGTTTTATAATTTGATAGAATTCTAAACTATAAAGTAATATGTAAATATCGAATTCTAATCTATACAGTGTATTTTGGCTACACTACAACTATCCAAGTTCGCCGTGTGGTATCCGGCATAGAATAGGCCACCCTCCTTTTTTACCGAGGTATCGTAAGAGGCGACTAAGGTATGTGCCGTGTGGTATCCGGCTGCATGGAATAGACCACTCTCATTTCTTACCGAGGTGTCGTAAAAGGCGACTAAGGTAAGTTGACGTCAGGCAGGCGGCCGGTCGTAAAATACGTAGCCAAATCATGTGACAAAATGTTTCTAACATGTTGTGGCGACCTCACTTAGAGTGGGATAAGGGCTGGAGAATGATAATGACTACAACTATCCAAGTGTTATTATAGCTTGTTCAGTCCTTGAATGTACCTAAATGCGTCAAATCTTAGTTAATGAAATCATTAATGCCATAGTCTGTCTGTCTGTTACGCCTTCACTGCTAATCCGTATAAGTAAAATATATGAAATTTAGTCCAATTCAAGCGTTTATATCGGACTAAGAGATGGGCCATTAACAATACATATTACAATATTGAAGTAACATTACATTATTGAGGGTATTTACACGGTTAAGTTGACGCGAATTAATATGTCATAGCATTGTTTTATTGAAACTTATCGCTTCATTAACTATTTCAGGCGACGTTCTAAGAAGCGAGATTTTCCAAGGACCATACAAAGATGGCGCCTATAACAGCATAGCGTTGGAAACATTGAATCTGGGTTACAACCAGATACATTCACTGGACAGATATTTGTTCCAGTACACACCGAATCTAACGAGACTCTATCTAAATAACAATCCTATAGAAATACTTGATCGCGTCACTATACTCGCCCTTTCCAGCGCATCAAAATTAGAGGTAAGTTTTTTGTATTCATACAATTTGTATGTAATAAAATTCGTATTAGGTATATTAAACACATTAGCAGTAAAGTAAAGTAGCGGCCTGTTACAATCCCATTGCCGGGAATAGGCCTCCTCTCTCCGTTTCTGGAGAGAAGGGTTGGAGCTAAGACCTACTACGCTGCTCCAATGCGGATTGGCAGGTTACACATATCTCCAGAATTCTCTAGAGATATGCAGGTTTCCTCACGATGTTTCCTTCACCAAAAAACGTGTGATAAATTGCAATTATCAATTAGACACATGAGCTTTAATAGAAAAACTCATTGGTGCAACATACATTTGCACCATCTTTTGATTGCCTTCCTGGGTTTGAACTAGTGTTCCCCTCGAAAGAGTCGCACGGTCTCACCGCTGCACATTAGCACACTATTTGAAAACCAAGAAGGATTTATATGAAGGCGTGGAATTCGCAATAGTTATGTTGTACAATAACCAACTGACCCGGAAAACGTTGTCTTGCCATATCAATTATTTCTAAGGAGTACATCATAAAAAATATAAAAAATAGTTAAAAAAATAAATAAAATGTTAGTGGTCGACAACAATTATCACCTAGGGGTTTGAAAAATATATAGTTCCCGATTCTCAGACCTACTGAATATGCATATAAAATTTCATAAAAATCAGTGAAGACGATGGATGAAATGAGGGTGGTCTATTCTATTCAGCCGGATAACACACGGCGGGTCGACTTACCTTAGTCGCCTTTTACGACACCGTGGTAAGAAATGAGGGTCGTCTATTCTAATCAGCCAGATACCACACGGCATAAGTAAAATAATATTAGTTGAACGCTATTTATTTCAGGTTCTGTTAAACAAATAATATCAATTAACTTTACCAGGAGTAAATGCTTGTAACTCAGATGAACTATTGCTTTGTTTTATTACGTAGTTAGTTGGTTTTTGTAATATAATGGATATGAAGTACATTTTTTCATTGTTTAAATAAAAATCATTATTAAATAAGTTGTTCAATGTTTTGATATTCTTCCAATCACAACGAAGATTTTATTGGCGATACAAACTTATAAATATGCAACGAAAAAATGGAAAACAAGACGTTATTTTTATCATATGAACTGACTATTACTTAGCTATTATTAAATTTGCAGGGTCAGCTAGTAAAAGTAAAGTAAAGTAACAGCCTGTTACTCTGCCCACTGCTGGGCTAAGGCCTCCTCTCTCCGTTTTTTGGAGAGAAGGATTAGAACTAAGACCTACCACGCTGCTCCAATGCGGATTGGTAGGTTACACATATCCCTAGAATTCTCTAGAGATATGTAGGTTTCCTCACGACGTTTTCCTTCACCGAAAAGGCTGTGATAAATTGCAATTATCAATTAAACACATAAGTTTTAATAGAAAAACTCATTGGTGCCTGCCCGGGGTTTCAACCTGTGTCGTCTCTAGAGAGTCGCACGGTCTCACCGCTAGGCTATCACAGCTTCAGGTCAGCAAGTAGTAAATAAAAATCGAAAAAAAAACATTGAAATTATAAACAAACTCATATCAATTGTAATTATCTTATGTACCTATTTGTAGAAATACAAATACCTTGAGTTGAATAGTTATCTCAATACCGTAAAGAAAATGTATATTCAATTTGACTACGTAATACGTTTCAGGTTCTAGATTTAGCTAAAACAGCAATAGATAGTATACCTTTAGATGCCTTCAGAGGTCTAGTGAACTTGCGACAAATTGATCTATCCGGAAACAAGTTCGTGACTGTACCAGAGAGCTTAGGACTCGTCGGCACATCATTACAATATCTAACCTTCAATAACAATCCTATTGTGGAACTCAATGATGACAGTTTTATAGGTAAGTTACAAATGAACGTATAAATCTTGTAACAGTAACTCAAGTTAGTGTAAGTAAATCAACGATATTTTTCATTTCCAATAGTTATCGATACTATCGATAGTTTCAGAGAAATAAATAGATATGAGAAAATTTAATAAAACCAATAATATACGGCTACATTGACAAATATTGTATTTTATCGAAATATTGTATGGTTTTTTTTCAATAACAACATGTTAACATTTTTTTCCTTAAGCCTATTTCGGCGTTCTGTTATTATTTTACTGGCTTTCGTTTTGAGGTTACAGATGTTACAGAAATGCAAAGATTGTATTGGAATTTAACGGGTCTTCGGAAGATGATACTCATGCTGAATGTGCTATGCGTGTTACATTAACAGGCACAGATATGCATTCTAATTGGTTCCCAAATCATATAAAGCAAACTTACATAGCTTTCAGCTATTATAGCACAGGGCGTACCGGGCTTAAATCTTCTACCTCTAATTTGTACTTCCCCGCGATACACGTTTGTAGAGATGAAAATAGTAATAATACAACAATCGATAGTGCCTTAATAGCTATCAATACTATCAATAGTCTATTACGGCATTAATCAATGTTTAACGTACACTACTGCAAACCAACTTGCCTCATCATTTTGTCTGTTTGTATGCGATCGATTTTTTGAAGCATTGCATTGGTTTAGGTCAATAGAACATTATATGAAAATTCCTCCAAGTTCGGCATTCAAGGTATAGCTAGTGCGTAATAAAACAAAATTTATGTAATGATAAATGAGAATGGGCTCAATTATATTCATGAAATTACAACGCTGTTGATTATGAATTGTGAGATTATCAATGACGTGTTAGAAATCTGTTGTTTCAATGTGTCCATCGGTAAGAGCTATCCCTACCTGTATCAGTGTGCTTCATATGATAAATGGAATCTACCTACTTGCAACCATTTTTCCCGATCATAGTACATAAATTTTATTTATATTCTTTTAATTGCATGTTAGTTGGAATCAAAAGTTAAATACATGATTGGAAAGATAATAATCTAATAATCTCTTAAGTTCATCTCGATCAGTGCATTACACTCTTTTACATTTACCTTTCAATTTTTTCTTAGAAATGAATAGTTACTTCCTTAATTTACCTGTCAAATTTCACGTTATAACTTTGCGTAATTCTGTAATCGTTGGGCAATTTTATGGTTTTAAATCAATTATATAGACGTATTAAAAATTTTAGTAATATTTTTTTGAAACGTAACATTCAAAGACAGTATCTTAAGTGACCATCAGATGAGATCGTAATCACCGTAAACCTGCCGTTGATAAAAACAAGCAAATTTTGAAATTTACAGTGCAATGACATCACGAGTGGTATGATTTATTGCTAATATCCATACTAATATTATAAATGCGAAAGTAAATATGTTACGCTTTCACGACTAATATTAAGAATTTCGATAAAATTTGGCATAGTTAAAGCTTTATACACCCAAAAAAATCCGGTTTTGTTTAGGGAAAAAACACAAAATCATTGAGGGTACTTAAACGCTTAAATTGACGCGAAAGTCGTTGACGGTTTCGAATTCTTTTTACGCTACGAACAAATATTAGTAACTCTACATTTCGATTTGAAATCTAGCGCAATATAAATGATAAGAAACTGGTTTCTCTTTTAAGATATATAAATATTTACTACCTACTTATCTATTCATTATAAAGAAAACTGGAAAAAATAAATAAAATTTATATAGGTAACATGACATTCATTGACTATCAAAAAATCTATACACTTATTATACAACAAAGTCCTCAAAACCTGTCTATACGTCGATCCTCACTGAAATTTACCAAACGGATTTTTGTAGTTTTTAATAAGGTATAGTGCAATTCTTCCGGAAGGCTTAGGTTAATAGTACATCATAATTTTATGTAAATTGTGTTGAAGAAATCGCGAAGTTTAAAAAAATTCGCCTGCTGTGAGATTTAGCCACGTGAGCCGCGTAAACTAACAGATGCTCCAAAGTACTAGAGAATTGTAGATCTACAAAACTACTACAAAAAAGTCCCCAACGGCATGTCTCTATCTTTTATGGTTATCTCACAATAACTAATTTATATTAGTTACTATTTAATAACTATTTAGGCTCAGAGTCACTCAGCAAGCAATGGAGCGGGCTATGCTCGGAGTGTCTCTGCGTGATCAAATCAGAAATGAGGAGATCCGTAGGATAACCAGAGTCACCGATATAGTTCAGCGCGTCGCGAAGCTGAAGTGGCGATGGGCGGGGCACATATTGCGGAGAACCGATGGGCGTTGGAGTGTCAAGGTGTTGAAATAGCGACCCCGCACCGGTAAACGCAGTGTTGGCAGACCCCCTACGCGATGGACGGACGACCTCAAAAAGGCTGGGGGTGCCGCTGGATACAAGCGGCACAAGATCGTGTGTTTTAGAAAGCCCATGAAGAGACTTATGTCCAGCAGTAGACGTCCATCGGGAGAGAAAGAAGAAGAATAACTAATTTATAATAATAAAGCCGCAGACACAGCTAGTCTTAAATAAATAACGAATTTTGAGATAATTTGAATCCTATTTGGATTCAAATTATATTTCAAATAAATATACATACATATTTATATATTTAATACATATCTATGTATATACTAAATCTATTTTGCATATACATAGTTCGATGACAGGTGTGAATAATGTAATTGGATAAATATCTTTCTCTACTGCATAAAGTAATAGAGTTATTGCTTTTAGTACT
The DNA here is from genome assembly GCA_947086505.1 of Morpho deidamia. Taxonomy (NCBI): domain Eukaryota; kingdom Metazoa; phylum Arthropoda; class Insecta; order Lepidoptera; family Nymphalidae; genus Morpho; species Morpho deidamia. Next base: position 5,481,118 of record CAMTZC010000007.1, on the reverse strand, counting down.
TAACTTAAATTCAAAGAGTTATTATTCTAGATTAGGGGAGGAAAGGAAATGAGGCCACCTATCTGTCTCTCTTTTTTGTGTGTGACTAGACAAAGAAAAGTATGGATCTCTTATTTTCCCTCACTTATTTGTTCCCATCTTAGTTGTTAGACGCTCGCAAAGGTCTGTCTATGACTTCCTTTACTCTATGTAAAATAAACTCATTACTAAATAACGTCACATTCCTCAATGTAAATTTAAATCAATAAATTATTATTTAGTTTTGTTTATTTTCTTAATTTGTTAATACTGAGACGCAACAGTATCATTATAAACTAGTGAATTCGACTGTCGTGAAGAAACGTATTGGGCAATTTTCTTAAGAGTTAGCAATTCCGTATCAAAGGTTAATTTCATAACGTAACTGGTGGAACATTATTTAATATTGCGGGTTTAGCAAAAAAAAGTGTAACTTTTAATAAAGTAGCTAGTGTCCTCCACAGTTAAATAAAACGAAGACAAATTAAAAATTTTTTGAAATCTGAGAATTTTTTGTCTACATTCTACAATACGGTGCAAGACATTGCTAGGCTACAAGGTAGACGAGATTCCATAAAGTTCAAAATATACTATAAGTAAGATAGCAGCGGATTTTATGTTGTATAAGGTAACTAGCTGTGCCAGCGGCTTCGCCCGCGTGGAAGTCGGCGTGTCACAATTTTTTTTCTAGAATTCATATTTTAAACATAAAAGTAGTTATTGTGAGTTAACCAAAACAGATAGAGACATACTATCGCGGAACTTTTGGTAGTATTTTGATAGATCTACAATTCTCTAGTACATTATCTTAGCGTATCTCTGCTGCGCAGCTTTGCGCAGCGCACGCGACTAAAGCTCCCAGCAAGCAAGTTTTTCAACAACTGCGCAATCTCTTCAACACAATTTAGATAATACCGATATGTACTTTACACTTAAACCATCCGGAAGTATTGCACTATCTTTTGGTGAAAACTGTACAAAAATCCGTTTAGTAGATTTTGAGAAAATCGATTACATACAGACAGACAGCTTTTTGGGACTTTGTTTTATAATAAGTATAGATGGTTGCGGTAATCTGTTTAGGTGTTCAAATACAAGGACAGACAGTAGAAAAAAAAGGACATAATATTTTATATTAAAGTTAAGCAGCTCTCAAGACGCAGTAGTTTTTAAATGATTCACCAACGAGTGTTTTTCCTAATTTCGTACCTATAGTAAAGGATACCAATACATTTAGCTGTGACTAAGCTACTTAGGTTAGTTGATTTGTTTGAAGATCAAACATATTAAAAACTAGAACACAGATCACAAAGATATTCCCGCATAAATCCTGTAAAATAGTAACGTAAAGTAACGGCCTGTTACTATCCCACTGCAGGACATAGGCCTCTCTTCGTTTTCGGAAAGATGGATTGAAGCTAAGACCTACCACGCTGCTCCAATGCGGGTTGGCAGGTTACACATATCCCTAGAATTTTCTAGAGATATGCAGGTTTTCTCACGATATTTTCCTTCACCGTGAAGCGTGTGATAAACTGTACTTATCAAATAGACACATAAGTTTTAATGGAAAAACTCATTGGTGCCTGTCTGGGGTTTGAACTCATGGTCGTCTCTAGAGAGTCGCACGGTCTCACCTCTGGGTTATCACAGCTTATCTTATCTTAATGACTATTAACAACCTATTCGCCGCCGGTAAAATCTAATAAGATTTTTTTTAAGCAAAATAATGTTGTTAAAATTCGGTTGTGGTCTCAAAATGAATAAGTGTTGTTTCATTCCCGTGTAAAAAAATTTTCAACCCTCACCCAATGCATATTACATAGGTTGTGTCGCTAACTAGATAGCTCGACTTTTTATAACGATTATCTGATTGCTAAGCTGTGATAGCCCAGCGGTGAGACCGTGCGACTCTTTCGAGGGGAACACGAGTTCGAACCCGGACAGGCACCAATGAGTTTTTCTATTAAAACTCATGTGTCTAATTGATAATTGCAATTTATCACACGCTTTTCGGTGAAGGAAAACTTCGTGAGGAAACCTGCATATCTCTAGAGAATTCTGGAGATATGTGTAACCTACCAATCCGCATTGGAGCAGCGTGGTAGGTCTTAGCTCCAACCCTTCTCTTCAGAAATGGAGAGAGGAGGCCTATTCCCAGCAGTGGGATTGTAACAGGCTGCTACTATCTATCTACTATCATCTGATTGCTCAAATTCATACTCATATTATGAATGCGAGTTTCTGGCCGCTGCTAGGCCAATATTGATGAAATTTCAACCAATTAAAATTTATATGCCTAGGGAAATACATGCAAAAAGAAAAGTCTCGTTTTTCTTTTGGGAATAGGAAAAAAAATGAATTATTGAGGGTACGTAAACGCTTCAGTCGCAAATACGACTAGTAACTAATGAAACGCTTTTTTAAGGGCTTTATACTATATTTATGTATACTTCAGGGTTGACAAGCCTCGTGGAACTGGAGATTGGCGAGAACGATTATCTCGAGGAAGTAAAACGCAGTACATTCACACCACTAAAGAGCCTGAGGGTACTACATTTGTGCCACAACCGCAATTTGCGATACATCAGCCATAACGCCTTCCGCGGCATCAAAGACAAGTGGACTTTAAAGGAGGTAAGTTTATATATTATAATTTTTACGCAATTACATGCACTCATACGTCAAAATAAAAAATAATATTATTTAAAAAATCCCTGTTACTTTTATACAACTGGGCACAGGCTCTCTTAAGAAAAGAATACGAGATAAGACAAGACATTAGTCTAATCCCAAGAATTATCTAAGGTTATCATGGTTTCTTTAAGGTTTATGCCTTTACCGTAAAGCGCATGATACGTATCAATATATATATTTTTTAAGCACGGGCGTAAAAAATACGTCGCGTTAAAACTCCGCATAGTTGTTATACGAAGTTTCGCATTGTGTATTCGGCTTAACGCCCAACGCCTAACGCCTAAAAAGGTGCTCGATAAAAATACGTCGCGTTTTAAAAGCGCTGTCGTGTGCACAGATATCTGCAGGCCTACCATGAACTCTTAATGCGACTCCATTGAAGACGTAAACTAAATTGTTTTGCTTTTTCAGAATGCGTCCTAAAACATTTGAGTAAATGAAACAGAGTTATCTATAGTTCATATAACGTTGTCCTTTTCAAACACACTTCATGGTACGAAAAGAAAGCGGTTCGGTTTAGGTACTGACTTTGAATTGAATCGTTTTCTAAAACTTCATGGTAGGGCTGGTTATCCATTTGTTTCATTTCGATGTATTTTTAACGCACGGTAAAAAAACCTCTTGTGCTTACGAGGGGTAACCCATGTCGTATTACGCACACCAATATTAAACTTCAATGCGTATCTATATGTGACTATATATTAAATAGATATTTGCAACTCCAAGTATTTGATTTAAAAAAATAATTCGCACGGCTTTGAAACTGTTTGCACATTACTTACAAAACCAAAAAAAAATAGTACGTAGCAAACGCTTATTTAGCAAAATTAATTTCCTGATGCATATCTTAATGTTAAATATACATAGAAGACAAACTGCCTGTCATCAGAACCATTACGTTTGTATAATTAATTTAATATATGTAGTTACTAGTTTTTGCCCCCGACTTCGCTCGCGAGGAATTTGCTCTGCCACAGTATCTAATTTAACTAAAATTTATGATTCACAATTTTGGTCATAGTGGCTTCCACATAAAAGATAGATATATGTTGTCGCGGACTTTTATTAAGAACTATTAAAGACAATAATACTACGATACATCTTTTTGTAACTCTAATGGTTTAGGCAGCGTACGTCGAGATAGCTCTCAGAGGCCATATTTTTTCCGACTCTATCGTTATATTACATAAAATCATTACAAATTATAGCCTATATGTTATTCCGATGTATAAGCTGTAAAGTTTTATCCAAATCCGTTCAATAGTTTTTTTCGTGAAAGAGTAACAAACTCACAAACTTTCGCATATATAATATTAAGTAGGATAATTATACACAAGTTCGATAAATATATTTTGATTCTTGGAATTTATTTTAACAGTCAACATACACAGCAATAATACGATTGCTTAGGACTTATTTATTTACTACCTCCTGAGTAACGAGAGGCAGTGGATCAGAAGAGAACTCTCCGCTTGCCTTTCCACGTGTGTTCAGAAACACATAAATGGCACTGTAGAAACATCTTATTAAATTAATAAATTAGTAACAATAAAGACTATGTTAACATATAGCGATCTCTCGGGATCAAAAATTCAAACTAATAACAAGGGGATCATTAAAATTATAGTCTATTTTCTTACTTTCTTTTTACAGAAGTAATGAAAATATTATTTTGTTATAATCCGCGATATAGGAACGAAACTAAGTTACATTACGAATTCTGCATGTATCGGCACGGACAGGACACTCTACATTTAGCATTACATGTATTTTCTTATATCGCGGATTATAGCAAAATAATATTTTCATTACTTTTGTATTATGGACAATTTAACGCCTAATTGTATAAATTACATCTTTTCTTCCAATCAATACCTTTATCTACACAGAGGTTAAAATAAGTGTAAGGAATTTGCTTATACGCAAAGCATATAAGCAAATAAATTTTGCATTATTCAATGCAAAAATTTGAAAATTATAAAAATGCTTGGACTTGAAAAATCTCAGCTTCATGCAGGAATTCAGCCTAATTATGTAAATTGGAAATGTTTAAAAGATAGGCCGCTGAGCTAGTTGTTCTCGGTAAGAGCAACATTGCGAATCAGCGGTAGCTTCATTAATCTTATTAATCCTTGAAGATTTAAAGGTTCTTAAAAAGCTTTTTTCGATAAAGAATATTTTTATTTGATTTAAATAATTATACTGGTATCTTCAATAAATAAGTTTATCGATAAATGAGTCGTATTGTTTTTGAATACGAGACATGTTTAATGCGTAGGTATTTGTAGGAGTAGCATTGTAATCAGTTATCATTCGACCGTAAACGTGTCCTTGAAATCACAGACGTAAACAGGCTGTTTCAACATTAATTAACCAGTCACCAATATAATTAATAACCACAAATTCCGATGTGCAATATATGTATAATACCATAAAAACCTGCATAACTTAATATACCAAACATATAGTAAAAACCAATAATATAGTAAACCATTCACTCGGTCTAATTCATAAAACAAAAATCTTGCAATATAATACTTAATATGTAATAAAAACATATTCATAACTATTTATTGAGTGTGAGATGCTATAGTCCAAATCGTTCTGATATCTCATGTTGTTTCTCAAATTGGCAGCAACACCGATGACTTACAGGTAAAAAAACTTTCGTACAACTGATCGATAACGATCAGGAGCATTATCAGTGATAGGGATATCTCGCAAACCTATCTATCGAGCCTGAAAGTTCATGCCATCATGCTTTAAGCCTTTATGTTGATCCATATCTATGGATCAGTATATCAGTATATCAATCTATCTAGATTGATATACTGATCATGGACATCAATCAGTTGACACAACTACAATTATTAATAATTTTAACTTGTTTCAATGAAACAGTCACCCATGAAAACGTGAAAATACCGTATCATATTTATATTAATGAAGATGCATTGTTGCGAGTCCGGATAAATTGCTTCAATCATTTCATTTGGAAAAACTGTATATATATAAGCTTAACTAAGGGGAGCACCGAGAGTATGTATAGTAGACATCGTAAGCTGCAAGGGTGTAGATAACGTAAGAACAAAATATGGTTCCTCCATTCCACCTGAGCAAATACAGAAATAAATGATAGAGCACAATACGAACTTGACGATGAAAGCCAACGCAAACAATATACATTTCAGCGCATGCACGCACGTAAAAATATATAGTTATTGCGCGCTTAGACGAAGTTCTACAGAAGGTACTGACTACAGAAGGTAGTCAGAAAGAATGAGAAATACACACATTTTAACGACATAAAGTACACTCGCCAGTCTACTCGTATGATGGGATATTAATATATAGATATTGATTAACACCACATCATCGTTAATATTATTCGATGTTGTTCAACAAGCGACAACATTGTCCACAGTTATATTGTTTACAATTTTTTTAACTGTCTTGCTATTTGACAAGTTACTGATAACTTGTTAATTAACAAGACATAAGTTAGACTAGAGAATACTTCTTCTTGTTTGACATCAGATTTACATCAAATTCTACGCAGTAAAGCAGTATCGTGTTCGCGCAGTTTGCTTGGTTCACTGCACGCGATAATTCAGTTGATGCACTAGAGAAGCTGCCCTCTAGACTCAATGTATTCTCGGCTCTGAGAACGGTTCTCAAGCAATATATGTAATGCCCATCTTATCTTTACATCATGTAAAGCCCTTATGGGTATCGCCCTGCGACAGCCACGAGTAGCAGATATGTTCGACCTGCGCCGACTGAATTCCTGATAATGCACCACCACGCTACTGGCGGCAAAGACAGTGTAATGTTGGTGAATATTGCCCATATCCCCACTAGCTCTATACAACACTCTATACAACTTTCGGAGTGGAGCAGTTCTCTGCCACATTCCTTTGGCATCAGTCTAGTCTCGTACGGTTTTTTTACTTTTGCATAGTATTAAATAGGGGCACCATTTCAGCACCCTTAGACCCTAAAGAAAAACGTGCAACTATTTACCTCGCCCTTTGCCATCTCCGCTTTGTGACCCGTTGTACTACATATTTACAGAATTATCTTTATAATATATTGAAATCGGTTGAGCGGTTCCAATGATTAGCGTTAACGAACTTCGTGACACTTGATTTTATAAATAACAATACCTAAATAACGTGACTCAAATATGAGAAATCGATATAGCGTCCTAAATATCGCTAAAGCTTTTATCGAGTTCATATTTCGAAGAATATGTTTCCATTTAACAAGCATAAAAAGAAAACAATATCACAAATAAGTCTATTGAATTATGAGAATTTGTAATACATATAAACTGTTTTTATCGCTATTTTAGTATAATTTTAAAATAATCACGATGTAGAAGGATTTATACAAATTAGAACACACTAGTTTAAGTATTACTGTAGTGTTTTGCAGTTTCATTTGGCCCAGTTATTTTTCGACTTGTCAAGAAAATAACTGGGTCAGCTGATCGATCATTTATTCTTGTTATCATAAGAGTTAATTTCATCACTTAAACTAATATATATGCTGAAGAGATTAGCTGGTCAAATATATATATATATCCTACTAATCCTACTAATATTATAAATGCGAAAGTTTGTGAGTATGGATGGATGTTTGTTAATCTTTCACGAAAAAACTATTGGACGGATGTGGATGAAACTTTACAGTTATATAAGGTATACATCGGAATAACATATAGGGTACAATTTGTAACAATTTTATGTAATATAACGATACATGTCAATAAAGTCGGAAAAAATCTGGCCTCTGAGAGCTATCTTGGCGTACGCTGCCTAAACCATTAGAGTTACACGAAGATGATGTACCGTAGTATTGTTTGTCTTTAATAGTTCTAAATAAAAGTCCGCGACAGCATATATCTATCTTTTATGTGGAAGCCACTATGACCAAAATTGAATTGAATTATAAATTAAATTAAATAAGATACTGTGGCAGACAAAATTCCTAGCGAGCGAAGCCGCGGGAAAAAACTAGTATATATATACATACATTTTAAATATTCTTTGTGTTCTTATTGATGGCACTAATTCGGTTTTTTCAAAGGTAATAATTATAGCTAGAAACACAGCTAGAAACTTTCAACAGGTCCTAAACTGGACCCGTAAACTCCGAAACATTTGCCCGTATTCCTTGAATTTAAGCTAATCGAGGATTATTTTGTATTGGTAGTATTTTGAGATGCCAGTAGTCAGAAGTTTCCAAAACCAACATGATTCTTATTGATATATTTCAGTCCTCACTTATATCTACAAACAGGTTCATTGCAGGACCCTTTACAGGAATGGCATTCGAGTTTGATGATGATACTGAATACTTTCAAATATTGGCTTTCCTATCATAGATTTACATTACAAGTGCTTAACGTAATCGGCCTTTTACAATCGAACACTTCACATATTGCTTAATAAGAGCAAAATTAAAGCATTGCGTCTGTCATCATAAAACTTTGATTTATACGCACTTGCAATTCCATAATTGCTTCGTAGTTTGTTTCTAAATAAGAGAGAAACTATCGATCGAATATAACGATGTTAAGTTTCATTTCCTTATTATCCACTAAGGGTATAATAATTAATTTATAAAAACCCTGATAAGTTTTAGCTACACTTAATTAGGGCGTTAATTAGGCCCTGAAAGGATCTTATTCGCTACATTGGTCGCCATTGAGATCCAGCTTTGAAGAACACATAATTTACAGTGGTGTTCCAATTTGTAACGTGACATTTCTGTACATTCTACCTCTTGCTATTCTACGTTATTTTCATTTCTCAAATATGGTGTTAATAATAAAGGTCTTGATTTGATATGATTTCAAATCAAAATTTATCTTTAAATTTAGGCAACGTTAAAACGTGCGAAAGTGACTAAGTATTGGGTTAAACGGTAGAAACATAATGCCTTCATTGATTCCTTTCTAAGAATATCAAATATCGTTTCAAAGTAGTGTAAGCCATACAATTTATTTCGTGCGAATTCTATAAATAATTAAGAGTATATTATTTGCTCCTTCCACAGGTGTACCTTGATGACAACAAGCTAAGCGAACTTTCAACAGATCTGTTGCCATGGAACAAATTAGAAGTGCTTGGAATGACGGGCAACAATTGGCTTTGCAACTGTGATTTGGCAAATATTGTCACCAAACAAGAGGCTGGCACCAAATTCAAACCTGGAGAAATTCCATAGTAAATCTTTTTTTATTTATTACCTCACGATATTGTTCTCGTTGCATAAGAATAAACGACGATTGGCGGCAAAGCACTTAATTAAGCCATCAATTTGACACAGCTTCCCTCTATTTATATGGGATAAAAATCATGATTAATTATTATTCGGTAAATGACTAAAATCTTTCAATGAATTGATAGAGCCGTTTCGGAGATACATCCAGAGACACAGATGTATGTGTTTGATACATATTTTTTGTGTGTCCGTTTGTGCGCAAGTGTTTTTTGAGTACATGCGAGAACTTTTTGTGTTGTGTGGAATACACCACCCAGGTGTATTCCGTGTTTTCGGTATGTGTATGCGTGCGTCTGTGTGTGTAATGTGCATGTGTGCGTCCGTGTGTGTAATGTGTATGTGTGCGTCCGTGTGCATACGTGGGTGCGGTAAGCGTATAACAAAATCGCGAAGCCAATTGTTTTGTAATTTTATCTTGTCTTCTATCATTTGGATTAAAATAAAGTTTTCATTGATTGTGTCTTAGCATGTGGTATTTTGATAAAATTCGTTTTTTATAGTAGTTGATAAAAGGTAATACCAACACCATGGAAAGAAGTAAAAAAAAACAACACTTAATACCGGTGGCGGGTTGAATGTAATCCAAAATGTCATATAATCCTAGTGTGTTTCATATTTAGGTAAAATGTTTTCTTTTAACTCAAAGCATTTTATGTTTAAAATAAACACGTTTAAAAATTATAAGTGCTATCGTTTGAGTACGCGAAGCACTGAAAAGCCGATATAGTAGACATTAATTCTTTTTTATAGTAACAGTATAATATAATATTAATAATGAAAAGATCTGCCATAATTAAGATTAGGAAAGATTAAATGATTTACGATACCGCTTGGAGGATATTTTCATATTTTCTTCTATTTTCGAATTCTTCTGTCAGAATGGGATTTCAGAAACTCTTTTGATTTACAATAAATTATATTAAAGTAAATCATAGTCTATCCACTTCATGATCGGAACGAGCGCACCTCCATGCGATACTGAACATAATTTAATTTTAATTATCTTTAAATATAGATTTAATAAACATTAATCTTTAACATTTAAACAATCCGAAATAATGATCAGGGTAACTATAAGCACGAAATTTAAAATTTGTTTCACGAAGGTTGTGACGTCATCTCCTCTTAACGTAAACAAAAGTAAAATATTAATACTTCGAAACTGTAGTGGAGGTAGTGCGAATTTGATATATATTTATTAATAAATTTTCGTCTAATAATTACAGGTTTAGAATGTAATAATAATATCTTATGTGTATGTATTGTACAGAAACTAAATCATAACACCTTGTAACTAAAAACAAATCATATAGATAATGCGCCGTAATTAAATCGGCGATATAAATCACGCATGAAACAACCGGAACACGTAATAAAAATAAATATATTCAGGAACTTAGTTCAATTGTATTGAATCAGTAATTAAACAGGGGACTCATTAAACTTACCACTGCACTATAGGTGTTTCAAGCTTGAACTTGTAAATTTATACATAAGACATGCTATATAATGTCATACCTTAAAACAAGATTAGATGTTGATTTGATATTGTTTATAATTTAAAAGTAAAATATATATGCCGTTGTTGAATATGTAGAGCCTGAATTAAACCAATAATATCCAATTCATATATAACTCTATCTAACATCAAAAACGTTATAATTTATGTATGAGCCTCATATAACCTACTTTCTATTAAGTAGTTAAGCATTATTTAACATATATTTTGGGTATTATAGTTCAGTACTGTAATACTCTCCTGTCTTTCATAAACATAGTACATTTTACAAAAGTTATTATTGACTTGTTTTGATATAATCCATGTTTGTTATGGAAATATATCTAATACTGTAGAAAGCAAAACTGTTCTCATACCCTATACATACAGAATTAGTTAGCACACGTATCACAAGACAACAGCACTCTACACAAGCACTACACACATTCACTACAACAATCTCAACGATTGTGTCACCCTGTAACCGAAGCATCATCAGGAGATGGGCTCCGCAACAAAAACGCAGAGCTTTTATTCATTTTTGTACTATGGAATACTACAAAGTATTGCCTACTTCTATAAATTATAGTAAAAATATATATTTAGCTAATTTACAGAATTAGGCGTTACTTTACAGAGATCCATAATACAAAAGTAATAATCAAAATATTTTGCTGTAATTCGCAATAAAAACATTTTATGCCAAAAAAAAATATTATTACTTTTGAATTAACATAGATGTTAAGTAAACTTTTATGTATCATTTCAGTTGTGCTGCCCCCATGAGGTTGAGTGGAGCTTATATTACAAACATAACAGTATCATTCTGTCCTACATTTGATACTACATTCATACCCAAGAAGAGCTTTTCCTTATCAGATTTAAGACCAAAACACATTCTATGGAGCATCTTAGGTGTATCAACTGTTGTTGGCATTGGAATGCTATGTGGTCTTTTAGTAAATGCAATAAAGGCATTTTATAGAAGGAATATTAGGACCGAACCCATTCGCTACATCAACATCAATGAAAATAGCGATTTCGCCTAATAGAGTACTATTTATTCTTATGATATGAAATAAAATTATTCCAAGTCAATATTTATTTAGCAGATAATGTATAGTGTTGATATTTGATCTAAGTATGTATATATAAATCTGTATCCTATTTACTACTGGAAATAAATACTTTTTTAGACCTACCTCATTTGACCCTGTTAATGAATTTGCATATTGTACAAATTGTACCAGGAGTCTCTCTGATTTGTGTGACAATTCTCTAAATGTATGGAACTCATCAAGTTTGTTTGCACAACTTCCACAGACCACCTGTGGCAGCATATCCTCTGGTGAAACCTAAAAATATTGCATATTATAAAATAAATCAATTTAATAATGCCTTTATCACTGTGAGATGATGTGGCCAGTGACCTTTTACTAGTATAATCATAAATGATGATTCATCAATAGGTAAACTGATAATAATGTAAAAACCTAATAAACCTGTTATGCTAGACAAATCTGGATAAACCAATATAACATTGAAAGGACAAACACTGCTCCCCCTCATACAACATGTAAGGCTATATTTAGAAAATATTGCTTCCCAAAATAGCAGTGTTGATAGATAATATAAGAATTGTTTATAAGTAGGATAACATTAATAAGATGATAACATGTAGAATGTGCGCGCATTGAGTTAATCGGTGAAGGATGCCGCCACAGATAACGAGTGCGAGGTGATCTCCGATCGCTCCTTTGTTATCAGAGCGGCAGTGATGCAGCGTGCTGCCACCCGCCTTGCCTATCACTTCCACGAATGACATTAGTCATACGTTCGAGCACTCAACGCGTGGGCCGTAATATGATATCACAATGCGAAAATACCCAACACCCGCGAGAAAGTTAATGGCGCTTATCAGTATCCACAATCTCCTACGCTTATGCTAAACTTTCACACGAGAAAAACACATCTTTTACGCAGCCGAATCAAAATACAATCACAAATTAGTTACCATTATTGACAAATATGTTATTATCATCTCGGAAAGTCGTGATTTATCCTTATCACGGTCGAATATTGGAAGTTTAACATCACTGCAATTATCGCCACAGAATGATAAACAAAGGCGACACACTGAATGGAACTTCGGCGGCAAATTACACATATTTAGAAATCAAAACGAAGAAACGTGGCCACTACGAAAGAGAACATTTAGAAATAAATGATTTAACTTATATAAAAATTAAAAGGATTTGTTGAAAATATAACTCAGCATGCGATGATGTAGGATACATCACATCGCGATTGTCAACCAAACGAGCGAGCAAGCTACACACACACAGATAAGGAGTATTGTTTACGGTACGCTGATTATTGCGCTTGTATTGCTAGACAGTGGCGCTAGTAGTGCAGGAGTTGACATACTGATAAAATGATAACGTTGTCAAGTGATTTCTACTATCATTTAATCACAATAACAAAACGAATTTATCATTCTCCTTTAAATGTTCATTATTAATATTTATATTGCAGTTATACAATTGTAACATGGTATAATCGATAAAATTAGCATAATTTATTCAAAATTACGAAGAATTATAACCTACTGAAGATATGATTTGCAATACATACAATTTTTACATACAATATGTATTAAAGTTAACGTTATATAAGCAAACAAATAAAGAGATCGATATTTTAATTTTCAAATTTGGTATAGAATATAGTGTGGATGATGAAGCAAATAGTGTATTAGTAGAAAAAAACTAATTTCTACTAGTTATGTTAAATCATATCTCAACGAAGAAGGCTAACCTATCTACAAACTTAATATAACAAGTGAAATTGAATTTACATGAATTTATTGTCATTAAATCGACATAAATTATAACGGTATCTGCATTTAATGACCACATCTCTAAAATTTTAAGTTATAAAATATTTTCTAAATTTTGTCTATGTTTTAGACATAAAGGAATCTAATAGTTGATCGTCTGCGAATCGTGACATTTAAAATCATTTTTGTCATTACTTTTGTCATTTTAGCATATAAACAATGTGATATGTGATTTGCTATAAACATATTTAAAATAAATAAAATATTGATTATTTGAGAAGATTAATTTATATATTAATTTAAGAATCTGTGCATTATCTAAATATGATTCTAAGAGTTAAATTTCATGGTATATAATTTGGAATATAAATATTTTATTGTATTTGCTTAGATTGTAGCAAATATGAATAATAATTCTACGCAAATTATGGAAGAAACTGTGAATGAAACGACATCTGATACAGCACAATTAGTATGCAATGAAGATCCCAGCACTTCAAATTGTACACAATTAAACCATGCCAGTGATCTAATTCAGGTAAAGGTTTTTAAAAAATATTCGGAATGAATTCAATTATCGCCAACATGCAGACAATATTTATACATTTTTGTTATACATTTATTTCTTTAAAATAATTATTTATTTTCCCTTAGATACCAAAAACACCAATGTATAATTAGTCACTTGTACATTAGTATAGCTCGAATTTGTTAAAGAAATTATTCACAAAAAAATTATATAAACTATATTCTCAAATACATTCATTATCTTTAGAATTAGCCACTATTCAGACTGAGTACATATGTACTGGACTGTTATTCCATACATTATTCCATTCATTTTCTGACATTAGCATCATTTACACACCAAGAATGGTTTCTTCTTCAAGAAACTCTGTCTCTTCTTTTTATCTAATTACTGTCTATTTACAAGCAGTGCATTAAGCAATATACAATTTGAAAAAACCGAATGACCAAAGTCTATGGAGTTTTTAATGGTCTGAATTAACTATCATAATTTATTGTACAACCTGAAACCCTATATCATTTGATTCATTGTAAGCCAGGCAATTGATCTGTTATTTAATCTCATACATATTTATTTATGTACTAGATTCTTATTAAGTTGAAAAGTGTGTATAAACTAAATAAAAATAATTGATTTTAATTAAGCATTCAGAAGAAGATGATTTACAAGGGAGTCATGGAGTTAGGAGGCGGCAACCGGTACAAAAAATCGAACCTGGTTCGATGAATATCCTTTCAGCCAAATATGAGGTAACAATTATTTATCAAAATAATCTTGACCTAATTAGCTTAATTAATTCAATTAATCAATTGTGATCAAAGCTCAATATGATTAATGAAGCTACTACTGGCTAGGAATGTTGCACTTACTAAGAATCAGTAAAACACTTGGATATCAATATTTGAAACATCTTCATTTATATAATTAAAAAAAATTTGAAGAGAATTGCATATGTATAGCATACCAATTATTTTCTTACTTAACTACTCTATATATTTGTTTTATGACATCACCATTATGAGTGCTGTTTGTTTTGGACTTCCCCTTTCGTAATATTTTGGTGCTTGTTAGTTTTCATTCTGAAATAACTTTTAAGATATTTATTTTAATTATATAGTGTAATGAATCATAATGTAAATTATGTAATGTGTAAAGTAACTTTCTTATTTAGGTTGATACGAATTAATACTATATCCAACTAAATAGTTTTCCAAAAATTTCATTGGATATATCCAAATCCAAATATTTCATTGTACTTACATATAAGTTAGAAAAAAACACAGTGGGTTAAAAAATATCCCCATTGTACATTGTTTTTATTGTATGTCAAAGAGAAGCAGAGTTTTCGATGAAAAGACTTGATTTTTTTTCCGAAATTTTCAACAAGTATCATTATATTCCAATTAATTTACATAAAATCTTCACAAATTATACTCTGAAACCTTCATCGTGAATCACTCTGTCTACTTAGTAAAACCCCAAAAATATCCACTCTATAGTATTTTCATGTTTATCGCACAAAGACAAAGGAGAAATAGGGCCAGAGACATTTTAGTTTAATTACTTATTATTTTCTAATAATAAATCCTATTACTTTCCAGAGTTTAGACTATGATACGTGTGAAAATCACTTACTTTTAGATGAAGAAAGAAAAAGAGGCTACCCATATATAGTGTGGAAAGACATAGCTAGGTGGATCATTGTGTTATTTATAGGAGTCATAACAGCACTTATAGCTTTTATAATCGATATATGTATAGAGGAATTTTCGAAAATCAAATATAGACAATTAAAAAAATGTATCCTTTAAAAAAACATACTTTTTAAAAATATTGATATAACCTTACAAACCATACTTTAAAATGCTTCGATCTATTTTCTGGTACATCTAAGTGTACATTACAAAAGCAGTGCAAGGCTTTGCGATTTCGTAGAATTATTATTAGAATTATTCCCTTGATAATGCTTCAATTATAGGGCGAAACACTCATTGATATTGTCGTGTTGAATGTGTACAATACCTTTTGTGTGTTAGAAGTGGTAATTGTTTGTGACAGTGTACTTATCCTACACTAAGCATAGATTTCGTTAAATTTTAGTTGTATTATAGTCAAATAAGTTTATAATTTTGTTTGTAACTATCCAAATTAAATCAATACACAATAAATTACACATCATATAATTAAATTACATATTAATTAAATTTCATATGGAGTGGCACTAACTATACTCTAGTTTTAGATAAGACCATACTGCGATTAATTAAGCATCAATAACTGCTAATCAATTACGTAAAGGATTATTTCAAAGATATAAAGCATAGATTTGATAATCGCAAATTTTTAAAAAAATCCGCAAAAAGCAAAATTTAAAATCTTTTTTTTTTCTTTTTTAAAATATATGGGACACTTATGCCCGGTTTCACCAACCACCCCTAAACTATCACTTTGCTAAGGGACACACACACACTGTCGACCGTCCCCAAAGTAAGTAACTTAATACTTGTGGTATGGACAACTGATATTTTAAATATATATATTTAAATATATCCTTAAATACAAATATAGACCCAGGCCCGAAGAACCAACAAATTTTTTATAGAAAATGTTGGCACGCGGCGGGAATCGAACCTGCGACCCGCCGAGCTGACGGCAGTGATACTACCCACTGCGCCAACGGGCCAGTCAGATTTAAAATTTGAGGTGCATGACCTAAAAACCGACTATTCAAAAGAGAATGTTACAGTAATTTTTTATAAAGAACGACGTACTAAAACACTAAATCATTATTTATAAGATTTGCTTGTAGCTTACTATACAGAGATAAGAAAACTTATAAAACCGTGCATTGCCCGAAAATTTGTTCCATATTTAAAGTTATATTTTGCAAATCAATTAAAAGTATTATGCAATTGAACAATAATTTTGTACAATTCACACATACCTCGTGTGATAACTGTAATGCGCATATGAGTAATAGTTACTATATCTAGTTGTTTTGGTTGACTTAGGTCGTATAGCTAAGTCTAGACATATGACTGATATTTTTTGTTAATACAACCGGTTCAAAATTGATTGATCGGTTTATAAAATAGCCAAAGTTTCTTGATAACAGATAACACTTTAAAAGTCATTAGACGTATCAGCATATTATTGGTTTTATAAAAGACAAGGTTTTAGCAATTCTCTTTACATTTCTATATTTAAAAATGTATTGAAAAGTAATAAAACAATACTTAGATTATTTTTCTAGGTTTATAAATAGACGAGCTGTGCCAACGGCTTCGCCCGCGTGGTAATAGAAAATTTTAAACATAAAAATAGTTATTTTGAGTTAACCATAAGAGATAGAGATATGCTATAGCGGACTTTTTTGTAGTAGTTTTATAGATCTACAATTCTCTAGTACATTATTATGTAGTAAAGGCGACTAAGGTAAGCAGACGTAAGGCAGGCGGCCGGTCGTAAAATACGTAGCCCAATCATTTGACAACATGTTTGTAACAAGTTGTGCCGACCCCACATAGAGTGGGATAAGGGCAGGAGAATGATGAATTCTCTAGTACATTACTTTAGCGTATCTCTGCTGGTTTACGCAGCGCACGCGACTATACCTCCCAGCAAGCTTGGTTTTTAACAACTGCTCGATCTATTCAACACAATTTACATAATACCGAAATGTACTGTTTACCTAAACCATCCGAAAGTGTTGCACTATCTTTTGATGAAAACTGTACAAAAATCCGTTAAGCAGATTTTGAGAAAATCGATTACATACAGACAGAAAGCTTTTTGGGACTTTTATATTTTTAAAATTATAAAAAGATAACAACAGACAGACATTTTTCATAAGTAACATTAGATGACTAATAATTCCGCTTGACCTATAATATACAGCTGTTGATAAATATGTGATGTTGGACAATTTATACATACCATACCTATTGTGGGTGTTATCTAATATTTGTATTGTATTTTGTGGATCACTGTTAGTGGCATATGTCGAGGTAAGTCTGCATATCTATTATGTATTTTATGGCATTGTATTTAGGTATATTCTTGTGGGAAAATTAATATCTCTTAACTAGTAGAGCCGACCACAGAGTTATTATACTAAAGTACAGGAGTCGCACGCAGGTCTTTAAGTGAGAGTTTCACAATAAATATTGCGAGGCAAGATGAAACTCTTCTAATCTTTGTCTAATTACACATAAAATAGACAGATACATAGATAGAGAACCCTCATTTACTTTCGCTTTACTAAATAAAGTGGTATTGTAATGTGGAACATTTTAGGTAGACTTTCCTACTCTAGTATAATAACTCTATAGACCCGACACCGTCTTACTGTGGCTTAATCTGTTCTCGAGTATCTCTCCTAATATTTTCGTGATTAAAAAAAATATATGTGAAGCATTAAATGCTTAAGGTTACCTATATTTAGAGCTGTGATACCCCAGCGGTGACACCGTGCGACTCTTTCGAGGGAAACACGAGTTCAAACCCGGGCAGGCACCAATGAGTTTTTCTATTAAAAACTCATGTGTCTAATTGATAATTGCAATTTATCACACGCTTTTCGGTGAAGGAAAACATTGTGAGGAAACCTGCATATCTCTAAAGAATTCTGGAGATATGTGTAACCTACCAATCCGCATTGGAGCAGCGTGGTAGGACTTAGCTCCAACCCTTCTCTCCAGAAACGGAAAGAGGAAGCCTATTCCCAGCAGTGGGATTGTAACAGACCGCTACTTTACTTTACTTTACTTTTACCTATATTTAGGTTGATTAATACTGTATTTGTATATATAGCATTCCAATTACGAGTTACAAGCTTAGATAAATTGAGCCCATGAGAGCCAGAGTGGCCTTACTGTCATTTTTCAATACTGGGTTTTATTTAAGTAATGAAAAAGATTCTTAAGAGTTAGTAAAATAACTATTATAAAATAAGAGAGTAAGACAGCAAATATATATGAAAGATATAAATTTGCTAAAGTTGCAATTATTTTAAATAAGGGCTAAGTGTTTTCCCCAAATACTGTGACTTTTCGTTTAAGAAGTTAGGCCACTCTGGCTCTGACGGCCTCAATTATGCCATCGTGGACTTTTTTGGAACTCTAGAATAGACGAATATCCCCTTACATTGTTGTGTTGTATCTCAAACGGCTTACACTGTGTTTTCGATGAAAGCTTCCAGACAGAATGAATTTTTCCACTAATTATCATCGTATTAAACAAAAACTTTGACAAATTATACACTATAACCTTCACCGTCTTCGCTCTGTCTATTGGTGAAAATCGTATCAAAATGTATGCAGTATTTTTCAAGATTATTGCGAACAGATAGACGCGCCAGGGGATTTGGTTTCACACACATGTGTTGAAAGGTTGCAAAAATAGCAACAGGGTATAGCAAAATATAAACTACAAAATTGATTTATGTGTCTTTTTCATAATTTATTTAGTTATCGTCCTTTGACCCTGATGATAGTTTTTATATTATTCTTTCCATTATAGATATTTTGCTCTAAAATCTTAATATGTGTAGTTACTAGACTTTTTTCCTAACATCTTTGTTTTTATGTTATAAATAATCTACGAATAATAACTTTAATAGATATATAAATAAATGGTGTTTAGTTTTTTTTTTAATGTTTAAGTCATATTTTCAGCCGGTAGCAGCTGGAAGCGGTATTCCTCAAGTAAAATGTTATTTAAACGGAGTCAAAGTACCGCGAGTCGTAAGGATTAAAACCCTCTTTGTGAAAGCATTTGGTGTAATATCTGCTGTTGTTGGAGGACTAGCTGGAGGGAAGGTAAGATTGACAGTAGTATTTTCTTATAAAAGAAATTCTTAAAGCTTGGATTTGAAAATCCTTTCAGCTTCATACAAGACAGCGGTTTAATAATGTATAATTGAAAATATTTAAAAGATTGACCGCCAAGTTTCTTGCTGGTTCTTCTCGGTAAGAGAAACATTCCAAACCAGTTGTAGCTTCATTAATCATATTGATACTTGACGATTCAAAAGCGCTTGAAATGGTGTGTTTGAATAAAGATTATTTTGATTTGATTTGATTTGATTATGTCCGTACCAGAAATATGTATGTATGATAGGTCGACTTACGTCCTTTTATATGTGTATTCATAATAGTTATTACGATTGCCTAATGAATGACTTCACTGAAATATTCACCATATAGGTGAATATTTCAGTGAAGTCGATAAGTCTTTTATATCACACATACACACTTGTAAATATTTTAAATGACTCTCTTAAAATAATTTATAGAATTAAGCGTTACTTTGCGGAGATCCATAATACAAATTTATCTATTTATTTATCTCCTGATGATGCTTCGGTTGCGGGGCGAAACGAATGTTGAGTTTGTGATAGTGAATGTGTGTAGTGCTTGTGTATTGTGGTGGTGGTGGTGGAGGTTTGTGCATGTGCCTTTACGAATCCTGCACGTATTTGGTATGGAATACCCGATACATGCAGGATTTCAACAAAAACGGATAGTCCACTATACATTTAGCATTATATACATATATTTTCTATTTACTTTATCGCGTATTATAGAAAAACTCTTTTAAACATAAACCTATTTATGGCTGCCTTGAAAATTGTGCGTTTTGTCTTGTTAAGTTATTTACGGCTCGTACGGACATAATACAATGAGTTAATGAAATAATATGATATTAGACAGTCCCCCTATATTTTTTATCGCTATATTTTTCTTTTATAAAAAAACACGTTGAATTGCCTAATTCATTGTTAATGAATACAATTGTTAAAACAAAATAATAAAAAAAAAAGCTTTATATTAAATCTAGCTAACCCGATAGACGATAGCCTTAAGTATTTTAAAAAAAAAGTTTTCTTAAAATGTCTAATGTTCCGCTGAACTTACATAATGTATTCTTTCATAAAAATCTTGTCCTGACAATAATCAACTAAAATCGCAAAGCGATTCAACCTTGCTATAATATACTCCACATTATACTTTTATCATTTCAATTTTTTTCTCTAATCGCGGATTTATCATTCTCCAGCCCTTATCCTACTCTAAGTGGAGTCGGTACAACATGTTTTAAAAAAGTAAAAAAAAACGTTTTGGCTAGGTATTTCACGACCTTCCGCCTGCCTGATGTCAACTTAGCTTAGGCGCCTTTTACGACACCTCGGTAAGAAATGAAGGTAGTCTATTCTACTTAGTTGCATATTACACGGCGGTTTCTCTAATCAAAATAATATTTTCAATACTTTTGTAATATGGACCTCTGTAAAGTAACGCCTAATTCTATAAATTATAACTGGATATATTTTCGTGGAAGCTGTCCACAGAAGATGCTTCAAATTAAGGTTAACTATTAATTTTTTAGGAAGGTCCCATGATACACAGCGGTTCTGTGGTTGCGGCGGGTATATCTCAGGGCAAGAGTACTACTTTCAATAAGGACTTTAAGATATTTCAGTATTTTCGTGAGGATCACGAGAAACGCGATTTCGTTTCGGGAGGCGCCGCGGCTGGTGTTTCAGCAGCGTTTGGAGCGCCTATCGGTAAGGACGTTGCGTTTAAAGTTTAGAACCAGTATTAACCACACATTTGGTAAATTCACTTGTTGTTACATTCATTTAGCATTCCAATGCCATGAAGAAATTAGAAAAAGTTAAGCCTTACGTATTATAACTAAACAGTAAATGCCTTTTGAAGATGTTTTAGTTTTGATATGATATTTTTTTAGTATTTTAAATTTGAATTAAGAAAGGTATTAGGACAAAAAAAGGTGTTAGAAATGTCGAAGCAAAGACAAGCCTGATTCACCGATTTATTTATATTTATCATCTGATCTACAACAACCGAAGTCTCGCTAATTGTACAATAATTACACGGGGTATTAAATATTGTAACATTGAAAATGTACCTTTTGTATCAAATAAACTCTTTATTTGAGTAAAAGGTGTTTGATACTACTGATTATTTTTCATTATTTTCCTGTGAGTATTACTCAAGCTTATTAAAGATTTGTTTATCAAAAATAACGCGTTAATTGGTAAAGATTGGCCTACGCGAAAAAGTTCTTGAAGGAAAAGTAGGAATGTTTTATTATATACTAGCTGTGTCAGCGGCTTCGCCCGAGTGGAAATCAGCGTGTCACAATTTTTTCTAGAATTCAAATTTTAAATAAAAGTAGTTATCGTGGGTTAACCATTAGAGATAGACACAGGCTATCGCGCACTTTTTTATTATTATAGTATTTTTATAGATCTACAATTCTCTAGTACATTACTTTAATGTATCTCTGCTGGTTTACGCAGCGCACGCGACTAAAGCTCCCAGCAAGCAATTTTTTAACAACGGCGAGATCTTTTCAACATAATTTATATAACACCGATATGTACTATTTACCTAAACCATCCGGAAGTATTGCACTATCTTTTGGTGAAAACCGTACAAAAATCAGTTTAGTAGATTTTGAGAAAATCTATTACATACAGACAGACAGCTTTTTGGAACTTTGTTTTATAATAAGTATATATGTTTGCCCAGTATTATTTTTTTGTCGTAAGGAGGAAAAATGCCTGACGGACCCCTATCAGCCCTTACTGGTAGGTAGTATCCGGCTCGCACGGACTAAAAAAACCTCCTCATTCTCTGCCACTCAGCACGGAACCGCTTTTGCATTATTTCGTGCTGCCCAGTATATACGCTTCAATTGTACTAAATTTCATCAACATCAGTCTGGATTTTTAGCTATGCAAGAGTAATAGACCGATATACTTTCGTATTTATAATATCTGTATGGATTTGGAGAAGTCCTATTTTCACTAGTGTAAAGTTTGAGTATATCACAGGTAATATACGTTGTAGGTGGAGTTTTGTTTTCATTGGAAGAGGGTACTAGTTTTTGGAATCAGGCGTTGACATGGCGGACATTCTTTGGTACTGTGGTGTCGACGTTCACTCTCAACTTTGCACTATCTGCTTATCACGGACACCCGGGTGAATTAAGTTATCCAGGTAAACAAATATCATTTAGCATTTAGGATTCGGGTTAAAAAAAAATACGATTACGAGTTTCTTGTTCCCTCTCATTATTACTACTAATAACTTTTATAAGTAAAAAAAGGTTTGGCGCGAAAATCACGCCGTGTTATGCCTGCACACACAATACGAGCACGGACTTAACAATCATATTTCCAAAAATAACATAATTATTTTGCTATAATTATATTTACTATTATGTATAAAATGTTTTTGAAGAGCGGGGCCTCGTGTCACAAGTATTAGTAGAAATACTAGTAACTTACTAGGATGGTCCCAGATTCTGTATATAATTTTTATAAGGTATTTGTGATGGGAATAAATATTTTTGATTTTGATTTCACAGTGTACGTTCATTCATTAAAGAGAGAGTGTATATAAATATGTTTGGAATAGATATACAACGTTACTAAATAAATAAAGAAAATTTAGGTCTGTTAAATCTCGGCAAGATGGAGCCATTCCCGTTCCAGTTCTATGAGTTGCCAGTGTTTATGTTCTTCGGAATGGTTGGAGGTGGTTTGGGCGCTTTATGGAATTACATCAACTACAAATTATCAGTATTTCGTATAAGGTTAGTAATATGAGACTCATCGCATGCCTCCTCGTCATAAAATAGATTATTTTGGTTTTGATAATTCGCCCCATCCCAAGAATAAAGTACTGTAGACAGCAACAATTTTTAATCAGTGTCTCAATTTATTATTGTTAGCAACACTATAGTTACCTCCCATCCAGGGGTATATAAGTGACCAGGTCATTACCAGAACACTCAAGTCCGACTTGGTCCGGCCTCACAGGAGGCACCCTTAGGCGACGCTTCCAGGATGTAGCAAGACTCGCTCTCCCAGTTCACACGGGGGTGTGAACTGGGAGATGCTTCCGCGCTCGCCCACTCTCCGGTGACGCTGTAAAAGCCATTAGGCCTAACAACATTAGTTAGTGTTCAAAAAAAAAACAGAGCTCACTCTTTTTTGCGATCGGTTCTTGCTTGCGGAAGCTCTGTTAAATGGTCGATTCACGTGACTCATTTTATTTATTGCGTTGTATGGTTACATACGTGTTTATTTCGTCCTATTTTTATAAATCCTACTTTGGATCCTAAAAGTACTGTAAAAAAGAAAAGTAATAGTAAATAAAAGTATTTAGCTATAATCCGCAATGAAGTAAATAGAAAATATCTTCTTCTTCTTCATCGTTCCCTCACTGCTGAGGATCGTGACTCCAGTTCACCTCGGCTACCAGCTGCTTCCAACGGTTCCGCTCAGCTGCCTGGTGAAATGCGCAACTGATTGGCACCTTAAGCTGTTTCGTAACCTGGTCTGACCATCTTTTAGGACTACGTCCTCGAGGCCTTTTTCCCTCAATCTTCCCGGTAATCATCAGGCGTTCCAGGTTATCAGTACCTCTGCGTGCAACGTGACCAAAGTATCGAATAACGCGTTGCAAGTAGAAAATATATATAATGCTAAATGTATAGTGGACTATCCGTTTTGTCATACCCGATACAAGCAGGATTCGTAAGAACACATGCACAAACCTCCACCACCGCCACCGCAATACACAAGCACTACACACGTACAACTGAAGCATCATCAGGAAATAGACTCCACGACTAAATCGCAAAGCTTTTAACATATCGACTGTGAACCGGCAATATCTCCTATCTCAATTTTAAGCCAAATCACTTTTTAACGTCATTAGGTACTACTGCCCATCATTTACCGTATCAACATGTTACAAGCAATATAACAGAACTAACTACTTTGCTATAATCCGCACGGGTTAACTCAACGGGTCCACGACAAAAATCGTAATGCGAACCTATCCTCCTGATGATGCTTCGGTTTCGGGGCGAAACGATCGTCGAGATTGTGGTGGTGGGTGTGTGTGCTGCTTTTGTGTGCGTTGTTGTTGGTGAATTACGCCTTGGGGTGCATGTGGTGGCTTGTCCTGCATGTATAAGGTACGTAGATTTTGCCTGCTTCATACACATTGGCTTTGCATGCATTCACTTAACCCGTGCGGATTGTAGCAAAGTAGTTAGTTCTGTTATATTGCTTGTAATATGGAATTCCGCAAAGTAACGCCTGCTTCTATAAATCGTATCAACATGTGTTATCTACTAGAAAATTTGTAAATAAATAAACATATTTAAAGTCAACCGTTTTTTATTACACAAAAATTATTGCGAATATATTAATAATCACGTTTTCTCTTCTTCCTGAAAAGTTGTCATAAATAAGATAGGACAATTTGCCAGTTCACAGTTGATATGCAACACGAACTCTGTGACATAAAGTAGCGGCCTCTTACAATCCCACTGCTGGGAATAGGCCTCCTCTCTCCGTTTCTGAAGAGAAGGGTTGGAGCTAATACCTACCACGCTGCTCCAATGCGGATTGGTACGTTACACATATCTCCAGAATTCTCTAGAGATATGCAGGTTTCCTCACGATGTTTTCCTTCACCGAAAAGCGTGTGATTAATTGCAATTATCAATTAGACACATGAGTTTTAATAGAAAAACTCATTGGTGCCTGCCCGGGTTTGAACTCGTATTCCACTCGTAAGAGTCGCACGGTCTCACCGCTGGGCTATCACAGCTTATACTCTCTGAATAACTCTTTGACATATGCACTAAGAACTCTTTTTGCATGATCGTATTAATATTTTGAATTTGAATTACTTCTGTATTTTGAAATAGATAATGTGTTCAGATACATAACAGCACCGTGGCTCCGCGTGGTCGAGGCATGCCTTGTGGCGGCGGTGACTGCGACCTGCGGCTTTCTTATGATGTTCTTGCTCGACGACTGCCGGCCTCTGGGTGAAGATCCTACCAAAGTACCATTGCAGGTATTTTTTTACTTAATGAATATAATAATAAACTAAGTCCCAAAAAGCCATCTGTTTGTATGTAATCGATTTTCTCAAAATTTACTAAACAGATCTTTGTACGTATTCCGCACAAACGTGCGGGCGGATGAAACAACCTCCGAGACCTGGGCCCGTCGTGTCGGCGTCTCAACCTACCTTATGCGGCCGTCAGCTGTATGCGGTCCGGCCTCATGAATAACTGCGTGTATATGTGTACGTGTGTGTGCGCTTGTATGTACTTGACCGATTCCCGAACCCGTTGGCTCGCCTCAGCAATCTTCCACGGACACGCACTGTCTATTTCTCCCGGAGTATACACTTCACCAACGCGGTTAAATAACACAAATAACACGCGGTGTGCACGCAACCCTCGCAAGGTCATACGTCATTGAATCGTCCCTATATGGGGGAACAGCAACCCCAGCGCGAACTAAAACCGCGGAAGGTCGCGTCCTCCCACACGTATCACTAGTTAAAACGCGTCACTAAATACTTATATCAATATCAAAAGTCAATACATTCGTGGCATTATCTAAGAACCACACCCAAAACGCATAATTACGCGTGTGCGTTATACAATAAAGTCGTATACAGGCGTACGCATCCTGTCTTTATAGTATCCGAAACATTACTAACTGGCGGACGTGACCGGCGGCAATCCAATGCATAAAGGTCGTTGCTCCGGCCGGTCGCGCCGCGTCGCGCGCGTCAATTTGTTCAAAACACTACGGTTTTCACCAAAAGAATCTGCAATACTTCCGAATGGTATAGGTAAATAGTACATATCGGTATTATGTAAATTGTGTTGAAGAGATCCCAGCAAGCAAGTTTTTAAAAAACTTGCTTGCTGGGAGCTTTAGTCGCGTGTGCTGCGTAAACCAGCAGAGTTACGCTTGAGTAATGTACTAGAGAATTGTAAATCTATTAAACTACTACAATAACTACTTTTATGTTTAAAATTTGAATTCTAGAAGAAAATTGTGACATGCAAGCATTGCTACAAAATAAATAAACAAAGTAAATTAATTACACACACGGTCGTCCGTCCTCTAACTTAAATAAATACTTGTGTTATGGGTGACAGACAACTGCTGGGTAGATAGCTCAAGTGCCTATCGTTATTTGCAATTTACCACGAGCTTTTCGGTGAAAGAAAAAATCGTGATGAAACCTGCAAATCTCTGGAGGATTCCTCGGATATGCGTAACCTACCAATCCGCTTTGGAGCAGCGTGGTGGGTGTAAGGTCCAAATCGTGTCTTAAAAACCGAGAGGAGGCCTTTGCCATTTGGGATGGTAACAGGCCGTTACTGTTATATTATTTATTGATAAAATTGTGCTTTATATAGTTATTCTGCGCGGATGGTGAATATAACACGATGGCGGCGGTCTGGTTCCAAACCCCTGAAGCATCAGTGCGCTCGTTCCTCCACGACCCCATGGGGTCCTACAAACCATGGTCGCTGCTGGTGTTCGTGATCTGCTACTTCCTCCTGTCCACTTGGACCTTCGGCCTGGCTGTGTCGAGTGGTCTTTTCATTCCCAACCTACTCACTGGCGCTGCCTGGGGACGTATGCTCGCTATACTGATACAATATGTGCTGCCGCATAACGTGAGTTTTTATTAATAGGTCCTTACATATGAAATTGGCGTTTTCTATGGGAGGAACATAAAGTCGTTTTTTTTTTTAACGAAATATATTTCATTAATCAAAGCATGTACCATTGCTATGTAAGCACTTTTGCCATCTCATAGGTAGTTCATTGACCCCCTTACTAAAAAACCATTCGGGCGGGAATCAATAAAATCTGCGAAGGCGGTTTGGACTGCCCCATCGGAGTTGAATTTTTTTCCTTGCAAGTAGTTATTCAAATTGTGAAAAAAATGGTAATCTGTTAGAGCAATGTCCGGAGAGTACGGTGGATGTCTAAGACATTCTAATTTAAGCTCCTCTGATTTGGTAGCCGTCTGTTGTGCAGTGTGTGGTCTAGCGTTGTCCTGAAGCAGCAGTGGCCTAGAGCGATTGACCAGCCTCGGTTGTTTAGCAGTTAGCTTTTCCATCATGGTTTGCAGTTGCTGACAATAGATATCTGCCGTAATCGTCTGGCCGGATTTATGAAAGCTGTAGTGAACGACACCGGCACTAGTCCACCAAACACTTACAAGCAACTTTTTTTTAGTCAATTTTCGTTTAGGGCAAGATTTGGCTGGTTCGCCAGGGTTCAGCCATTGCGATGAGCGCTTCCGATTATCGTAGAGAATCCACTTTTCATCACAGGTAATGATTCGATTTAAAATTCCTTCATTATTGTGCCGGTTGAGTAACGTAACGGAGCAGTCGACGCGCGTTTATTGGTTTGCTTCACTCAATTCATGAGGTACCCACCTTTCAAGCTTTTTCACCTTCCCAATTTGCTTCAAGTGGATTAGAATAGTTTTATCACTAACACTGGAGCCTGCAGCTAACTCGGACGTGGTTTGCGATGGATCCGCTTCCACAATAGCCTTTAATTCTTCATTATCAACTTTGGTCTCCGGCCGTCCACGAGGCTTGTTCTGCAGGTCGAAATTTCCAGAACGACAACGTTGGAACTAAAAACGCACTGTGTTTTCTTTTGCGACACCGTCACCAAACACTTCATTAATCCTTCGAGCCGTTTCTGCAGCACTGGTGCCACGGTGGAACTCATACTCGTAAATAACGCGATATTTCATGTTTTCCATTTTGTAAACAGAGTGACACTAAGAAAAAAACAAAAGAACAAAAAAACAAATGAATTAGGGGGTTTGAAACACAAATGCATGATTAAATAGCTGTATGAATTTGAATTTGGAATTCCTAACCATAAAGGTAATATTTGAGATCAAAGTGGCCAGTACGACAAAACGCCAATTTCATATGTAAGGACCTAATATTTACTACCCGCAACTTTAATAATAATAAAAAAAAGTTTTTTTTTTACTTACTTTTACCCGCAACTTTAATAATAATAATAATCTTTCATTTCAAGCATATTTGGCCCAAATACAATTTACAAAGAAAAATAATAATGAAATAAAAAATCATAAAATTAAGAGAAGAGGTGGTCTAAGGAAGAGAAGAAAGAGTCTGAGAGAGTGGTCTATTCTACCCAGCCGCATACCACACGGTGGGTCAACTTACCTTAGTCGCCTTTTACGATACTTCGGTAAGAAATCAGGGTGGTCTATTCTACTTAACCGGATACCACACGGCATTTACAAGTAGATAAATTTTGGGCGGAATTTATTACAGGAATGTGTGAAAGATCACAAATTTAATATAGAAATAATATTTATTAATTTTCTTCCAGAAATAGTGTTCATTGGGAATAATATAGTATAAGTTATAATGAACTAATTCTTTAAGTTTATTACGTATTTTAATTTTAATGAGGTTAAGTTTCGTATGGAATTTGTATATCTAATTTTTTTTATGGTCGATGGGTGGACATTTTGACTGTGGCAGGGCCAAAATGGACTAGGCTTGCTGCAAATAGAAGTATCTAGTCACAGTTGGAGGAGGCCTTTGTCTGTAGACAAACAGACATAATTGATGGGGAAAAAAAACATTCTTATTTTAAATCAGTATCCAACAAATGTCTGAATAAAGGCTTAAATAAATAAATAAGCAATATAACAGAACTAACTACTTTGCTATAATCCGCACGGGTTAAGTGAATGCATGCAAAGCCAATGTGTATGAAGCAGGCAAAATCACAAAAATCGTAATGCGCATTACGATTTTTGTCATTTTACGATTTTTTTACGATGTTTGAAAATCGTAATGCGCATTACGATTTTTGTCGTGGTGCCTATCCTCCTGATGATGCTTCGGTTTCGGGGCGAAACGATCGTCGAGATTGTGGTGGTGGGTGTGTGTGCTACTTTTGTGTGCGTTGTTGCTGGTGAATTGCGCCTTGGGGTGCATGTGGTGGCTTGTCCTGCATGTATAAGGTGCGTAGATTTTGCCTGCTTCATACACATTGGCTTTGCATGCATTCACTTAATCCGTGCGGATTATAGCAAAGTAGTTAGTTCTGTTATATTGCTTGTAATATGGAATTCCGCAAAGTAACGCCTGCTTCTATAAATCAAATAAATAAATATTTTTTTTTAATCTTATAGAGTGTAAATCCCGCTAAATACGCGCTAGTGGGCGCAGCGGCCCAGCTCGGGGGTGTGGTTCGGATGACGATATCACTCACGGTCATCATCATCGAGACCACCGGACAGATCTCGAACGCGTTGCCAATCATCATCACCCTCGTTGTCGCTAAGTGGACCGGGGATTTCTTCAATGAGGTTTGGTTTCAATTTAAACATGATATAAATCCATTAAAAAATAATGATTTATTTTTAATATAAATTGCTATTAAATTAATCTAGTAGTAGTAGTAGTAGTAGTAGTAGTAGTAGTAGTAGTAGTAACAGCCTGTTACTATGCCCACTGCTGGGCTAAGGCCTCCTCTCTCCGTTTTCGGAGAGAAGGATTGGAGCTAAGACCTACCACGCTGCTCCAATGCGGATTGGTAGGTTACACATATCTCCCGAATTCTCTAGAGATATGCAGGTTTCCTCACGATGTTTTCCTTCACCGAAAAGCGTGTGATAAATTGCAATGATCAATTAGACACATAAGTTTTAATCGAAAAACTCATTGGTGCCTGCCCGAGGTTTGAACCTGTGTCGTCTCTAGAGAGTCGCACGGTGTAACCGCTAAGCTATCACAGCTTAGGTTTCAATTTAAACATGATATAAATCCATTAAAAAATAATTATTTATTTTTAATATAAATTACTATTACATTAATCTAGTCGCGGATATTTTGTATGTTGAAACTCCACAAAGTAACACGTATTTTTTTATTACTCAGATAAATCGTGAGTGTTATTCATAGATAGAGCAGTGATAGCCCAGCGATGAGACCGTGCGACTCTTTCGAGGGGAACACGAGTTCCCACCCGGGCAGGCACCAATGAGTTTTTCTATTAAAACTCATGTGTCTAATTGATAATTGCAATTTATCACACGCTTTTCGGTGAAGGAAAACATCGTGAGGAAACCTGCATATCTCTAGAACTCTGGAGATATGTGTAACCTACCAATCCGCATTGGAGCAGCGTGGTCTTAGCTCCGACCCTTCTCTTCAGAAATGAGAGAGAGGAGGCCTATTCCCAGCAGTGGGATTGTAACAGGCTGCTACTTTACTTCTACATTTTATTCATAGATAATGTATAGAAACCGGCTATACTCAGGTTTTATTTTATCAGATGAGCTATCAAACTAGTCTAATCTCACCCAATTAGGTAAGACGTGAGTATTGCCTTTGTCTACACATTAACTAACCCCTATTTCATATATTTGTCTTTTAAACATAGGAATTTAACATTTTATATTTATATTTTATATCAACTATGTATAAGTACATAGGCATAGATGATTTTGTCAGTGGTGGAGGTTTGTGCATGTGTTTTTACGAATCCTGCATGTATCGGGTATGAAAAAACGGATAGTCCACTATACATTTAGCACTATATATTTTCTATTTACTGTATCGCAGATAGCAAAATAATTTTATTATTACTTTTATCTACTCTGATACTCTAATACAAAGATTATAAAACTGAAAACAAAATTCTTATGACAAACATTACGTACAGAACAAAAATAAAAAATTAAAAAGTTTCATTACGATACAGGTTTTGTATGGACACCTGTATCATAATGTAACTTTTTAATCATAACGATACACCTTTAAAAAAAGGTTTCAATTAATGGGTCCGCGGCGACGCAACACGCATGCGCAATCGATGTTTGCGCCTTGGCGCCAATATATGACATTTAAAAAATCATTTCAATATTTAAACGAAGTTTAGTTTCGTTTGTAAAAAAATAAGTTTTTGTGTAAAAACAAGTCTGAGAGCGGGGATAGTGGTAATTGTACACCACCAGATATTCTGAAAGCTGCGTCAAACATGACCGTGAACCTGTTGCCGACGAAATCTAGGAGCAACTATATTAAATGTTACCACGAGTTCGTACGTACGTTTTACGTATTATAGTATGAGAGTAGATAAAGTAGTGTATGATAGTGTATGATACTGTACATAACTTAGTCTTATAACACTCGTGTGACACTATAAGAACCCTTATTATGCAACAGTATCATAAACTACTATTGTGTAATAGATCTCCGCACTGAACGCCTAATTCTAAAAAATTAGTTAAAAAAACGTTCAATTAACAGGGTATTTACGACATTCACATCCAACTGGCTGGCGTCCCATTGCTCCCGTGGGAGCCACCGCCTCTCACGCACAACATTTACGCTTCGGAAGTGATGTCGCATCCCGTGTTTACGCTTCGCACTGTAGAGAATGTGGGTCACATTGTGGAGATTCTACGCGTGGTGTCGTATAATGGCTTCCCGGTCGTTGACCCACCATTGGCTGACGATGTGAGTGTTTACTGCATTTTTTCTTTTGAAAAATATAATTGTAATAATTTCTCAATCACCACGACCTCTTGAAATAACCATGAGATTTCAAAGATAAAATCACGATAAAAAAGTATAAGCATATCTTTATATATCATACTATCTGTCCGGGCTAACGTTGTTTTGCCATAAAAATTATTTCTAAAAAATTTCTAGTGTACATTATAAAAACTTTTTTTTTCATTTTCCAAAAAATAAAATAAAACATTGTAAAATCTTATCACTTAGGGGTATGAAAAATAGATACTAGCCGATTCTCCGTTCTGATATAAAAATTGTGACACGAAAATATTATATATAAATATAATATATTAGATATTGTGGATACATTCATTAACACCAGTTGTGTCGTCAAACATAAAGTGAATGCAATACCTAATAATGAGTTTTAGATGAACCCAGGGACATTAGATTCCAAAAAAATCTTAAAATTTGAATATAATATATCCCTTCATTTAATTGTATAGTTTCGTTATTTATAATGATCACAAAATTTAAATTTGCATCCTACCCGATAAAAAATATTTTTAAAGTCATTTGAAAGTCATCAATAATTTTAAATCAGAACTTCGAACAGTAACTTCGTTATGTAGTCGTATTGAATCGTTTCAACATATGATGTTATATATGATTTGAACCATACTGTAAGTATGGCACAACGCTATAATTTGGCCTAGGTTAGTTTAGTTTTAATTTTAAGACGTTTTATTTAATGGTCAATTTAATTAAGCTCATGTCTGTTGGGATAGAATTTAAAACTTTTTAAATGTATTTTTAGACAGAGGTGACCACATATAAACGTATGCGCGGACTCGTATTAAGATCGCAGTTAATAGTCCTTCTGCAGAACAAAATATACAATGAAAATGCAAATACAACATGGTCAAATTTCAATGTGGACATGAACATGTTTAGGAAGGAATATCCTAGATATCCATCTATAGATCAGGTAAGCTTAAGTCTCGTTTTGCTTTAATGCAATAGATGATATATGTATCAGGCATGAATATGTTGATAAATCTACTGATGTCCTTTTGTATGTTTAATCATAATAAGCACTATGGTTGACTAATTTATATGGTGAAGTCGATAAGTCTTTTATATCGCTCATACAAACTTGTAAATATTTTAATAACTCTCTTAAACGTAAACCTATTTATGGGTGCCTTAAAAAAATGTGCGTTGTGGACTTGTTAAGTTATTTACGGGTACGGATATATAAAAAAAACGATATAAAATATAATAGTAGGAAGCGACATAAGCTTACGGCTCTTGCTTTGCGCCCTATTATCTTTGCAGCAGAGCTGATTTTTCAAAAGCACTTGTTTTCAATTTTACATCAAATAGTTGATCTTATGATACTTAATGTATGTTCGTTTAACTTGAAATTGTTCTGCAGCTAGAAATAGCAGATTGGGAAAAGACCTGCACTATAGATTTAAGACCTTTTATGAACCCTTCACCATACACTCTACCACACCGAGCATCATTGCCGAGACTTTTTAGGCTATTTCGCGCACTCGGTTTAAGGCACTTGCCCATCGTCAATGACCACAATGAGGTGAGTAAATATAAACAGGTTAAAAAAACAAAAATGTTAGTAATATTGTAAAAAAGAGCTTGGGCTGCTCAATATATATAGGAAAAAGATGGCACAAAGCCTAAAAGTTAGTTATTGATTGCCATCCCACTTCTGGATAAAGGTATCCTCTATTGGAAATACGAATTTGTAATATAGACCTACTAGTAATGCTAATTTACTGGTTCTATCAATGACAACATGTTTTCTAAAAATCAATTAGAATATTTCTTTTAGGTTAGTGTTTTCACATATTATTACAAATTTAATCATTGGACAAAATTGTGTTTTTATTTTTAAAAAAACTTTACTATAATTTATGATGTAAGTATAAAGTCAGAATCATTTTTGTTTAGGTTGTTGGAATGGTAACTCGCAAAGATATAGCAAGGTACCGAGTCTGGAGACATCGTGGGCACATGGGTATGGAGGAATTACTTCTCTCTAATGAAATTTAGCTATTATATAACCATAGTATTTATATATGTATATTTTAAAACCTGAGAAACCAAGCAGGTGTCAATTAATCTTATGACTAAGGTGATATGGAGTAATTTATTTACTTAAAAAAAGTTCCTTTTAAATTTGTTATTTATGTTTTATTTTCACCAAAAATCAAAATATGAAATTTCATGTTGTTATAGGCATGTTACATACACTATTAAAATGCTTTATTTTGCACTTTTTTTTTATTCTTTAATTTAAATTCTTATATTTAAATTCTTTTTTGGTATAAAGTTTCATCTTTTTGGTTCATGTATGTAATCATAAGGATTTTTGTGTTAAGCTTTATTGCTATTAGTAAAATTAATTGCTTTATTGCTTTAAAATTAATTTATTGATATTAGTAAAAAAACAAAATTAATACCTAATCAAAGACTACCATATAGTATTTATTGTATGATATACATATGTACCAAATAATAAATTGTCTTAAAATGTAAACAAACTTGACCTCACTCAATACTAGTATATTGTTGAGTCATAAGTTACTAATTCTTCTATTTATTTATTTATTTGATTATCATCAGGGTCAGAGGAAATACTTTATTAAATTTTTTGTCTTTTAAATTTAAAGTTTATGACTCTTAAGATGGTTTACTTTTGTGATAACTTATAAACAGGTTAAAAGCTAAAAATGTTAAGAATACAATTTGTAAGGCAAGGTAAAGTCAATATGCATAAATACCTGTATCTGACTAAATATCATTTCTAATATGTGAGACAATTTTTAAAAAATGTTAGAATGGAAATATAGTTATCCTTAAATGATAGATATATGCTGATGCACACTTATCTATAAAGAAGAATTATCTACACCACAATTCTTTTGTGATATATCAAATTTTCTATAATTATATCCAAATATAATTTAATTTGAAAAAACTTAACAGATTATACTCTGAAGATGCATTAAATTCAGTTCAGTAGTATTTCAGTAGTACAAAAGGATAGGAAATGCACATTCACAACAAAATACATTCTTTTGTAATATGTAAGCTTGAGACATATTTCAAGTCGCAACAATGAGAATAAAAAAATATATTTAATTATTGAATAATGTGCCAATGCTTTGCTTTATAATAGCTCAATTTTGTTAACATTATTTTTGCACAGAGTATAGGATTCTGCCTTATTATAGATGAGATAAGTTTTTAGTATTGTTTTTGTGAAAGGATATAAAAAATAGATATACTCAATTCATTATCATGTTTTATAGTTACTTTGTATAATCATCAAAGAGGGATATTTATAGAGATCTCATTTAAAAATTGATTACTTATGAAATTTTTTTTTTTATCATAAGCTTGATATTACTAAATTAGCTTTAAATACAGAAAGACAAGTTCTAATTACAATAAATCTTATTCATGTTTTTATAGTTTACAATAATTTAAGGAAATATAATGAAATCTTATTTATATGTTTGTTTTATTATAATGAGCAAGTATTAAGGCACAAGAGTATAGTTACATAACTATACGGTCTCATGAGAAAATATTCTTTTTTTTTATAATTATGTACAACTTACTTGTGCTATAATGTGCCATGTGAATAAGTTTATTCTTATTCTATATGCCTGGTATATAAACTATGTTTGTGCCACTTTTTGTGCATTATGAGGTATGATAATAAAATTATTTATGAATGTGCCTGATCTGTAACAGAAGTGTTCATCTGCTACACGAAATATTTTATAGTAATAATCCACAGCCATAACTAACAATATTTATTCAAAGCATTAGCCGAAATGCATTACATGAATGTTACTTTTATTAATTATTTACAAATAATTCCCATCCTATGCCTGCCCATAAATTTATAAACAAAATAACTGGGAGAATCACCAAAATTAGAAGGATATAATTCACAAATTCATCCATTCCAACTTGTTATGCTCGTAAGGCAATGTAAACTTTGCAGTATCTATATTACTGTTTCGTCGTTTCTTTCAAGATTTATTATTGTAACTCAATCACCAATGCACTGAATATTAAGTTATTAAACAATGTTAAGCTTAAATACAGAGTATACTTCGAATATTCACCAGAATATAATTCAATTCAATTCTTGGATTTATAGCTTTTAGGAATATATATTTCAAGGAACTAACAAATTATTAGTAGAATCCATATTTGTTTTCTAATTATAAAAAGTTGTCAACTGTGTGGATTCTGGAGTCTGGTTTTTTTAATACTTTTTTGCGAACCATAAGCAAAAAAAAAACTTGTTAACTATGGACGTAACGCAAAATTAATACTTTTTGAAAGGGGATATCCGTGGCAACTAATTCCAGAAATACAGAAATTGCTAGATTAAACCAAGACAATGGTAAACTAGTTCTGTTACACTGTGATACCCTTCGCATCTAGCTGCAGATTGTATATACAAAATATCTGAGAATATAGTTTTAGCTGGAGCTGGCAAATGTGTAATAGGAATGGGCGATTCAAATCTTATATAAGTATGTAGGTATAATTCGGCAGGCAACCCATTTTGCAAATGAGACAACTCAACTGAGGCAACTGTCTGTCATGGTCTACTGGAATAGGTGCCCAAAGTTTAATATAGATAGATTTTCATGAGAGAGCAGTATGAACATTGATTTAACAACAGCTTAACTCCATAATATTAAATAATGAAAAGAAGTAGAAGGATAAACCAATATGTATCATGCATATGCATTCTTTACATACATATGCATTCTATACATGCATATGCATTCTATATATGCATATGTATGATGTATGTATGAGTAAAAGTAATTTTTTATTATAGCAATAAAGTTGTGGAACTTTTCTTGACCAGAATTGTCTATTGAATGTCGATTGATTTGTTGTCATTTACATGTCATAACTGCTTATCTGTACGTCAAATATTCTTGGATAATTTGACATTTGACAATTCGGCGCTGACTGACTGTCAAGGATTTCGCTGGTTCGCCCTTCAGCAGTTCCAATACCCATACCATCCGTGAACTAAGAATCTTGTCAATTGTGGTAGGTTTATTTCAGAGTAGAATTTTCCCCTGATTAATATTCTCAATATAATATAACGTGGAATAATCTTTTCTAGAAAATCTGCTGTGAAATCATGGCTGAATCTCAAGTGAACGACAACACCACTTGCGTAGTTTGTTTTAAGAACGTCTTGTATTACTCCGTTGGCGAATGCGATCACCCCGTTTGTTTTGAATGTTCAACGAGAATGCGAGTTCTTTGCCTACAGAACGAGTGCCCCATCTGTCGTCAGGATCTTTCAAGGGTATGTTCTTAAAATTGTAAACCCGTACAAGACAGAATTGAAATAATATTGTTTACTTGCTTCTTTTAGACATGACATGCTTGTGTTTAAATTTAATATCTTTATACACATTATTTTAATAATTGATCAATGATTGTGCAATTTTATTATTTAAGTCACATTCACTCAACTTTTAATAAAATATAGTACATTTATATTTTTAAATTTAGTCATCATTTCCAATAAATTTTTGACCTCATTATCAATATACTTCTCAAAATATTTTGTTCTAAATATGAGTAGGTTTTCATATTTGCAAATATCTTATTCATAAAAGAGCATATTCATATAATATATTTAAATTAACATTTTTTAATTTTATTTGAATTTGTGTATATTATATTTTTCCTGTTAATATTTGGGTCATAATGTAATCAAAAGAACTAACTACTTTTAGGATAATAGAAAAGTCTTAATTAAGTAAATGCTTTGATTAATTTTTTGCTGATATCGCAAAATTCTGAGTGGTTCACTTCTCAAAATTTTTATATAAATAAAATACCTAATATTTTTTTTATTCCTTGACTTGTTTTACACATTAATTAATAATTTACCTTACACATTAATGTAATAAAAAAATATTTTCAGGTTGTATTTACTGAGACTGTTCAGCCCTATAAGGAGTTGCGTAACAAAGTCTTCTCTGATAGACTTTTTGAACGACAGTTTAAGATAGGGTTTTGTCGTGAAGAAATCAAAATAGCTTATGAAATTTTGTTGGAAAACCGTTGCAAACTCTGTGATAAGATACCCTTCCGTACATTCAGCATGCTTAGTGATCATATGAGGAAAGTCCATGAGCGTTATTACTGTGATCTTTGTGTAAAACATTTAAAGGTAAGTTCATAATAACACTACTTTATTCATTACCTGTATTTATGGATATATTATACTATAGAAGCACATTATTCATGTATTGATGGATATGAAAGTTATTGGCAACTTTTTATAATATAATATGACAAATTTACTATTGCAAGTTGTAACCATATCATATATTTTAAAACAACTTTTGAGTGACAGTTTGGAACAGATTTTATTATAATAACCTATTATTCATTTTCATATTTTTTTCTACTTAATATTGAAAGTAACACAATAAATATGAAAAAAGAAATCAAATACATATATTTGGTTTTTGCTTGTCTGCATAAAGATAAATAATAACTTTTTTTTCTTCATTGCAATCCCTGAAAATGATCCAAATCTTCACATTTCACTTAGTAGAATGAAACACGATCTTTTCTAAACACAGAAGCAGATACATACTTCCCCTAATAAATTATTAAATGAATTAGCGAAAGAAGACACCCTGACATCCTAAACTCTTTTGTTTGCTAGGTATGTTCAATTAAAGTAGGGTTATTGAGTATCTTTCCATGTTTCTTTTTATTGTGAGTTGTTATTCTGCCATTGATATTGTTAATGTCCTGAATGAATGTTACAAATGACAGCAAAATATATATTTTAACAATTTTTCAATGCCTGAAACCTGTATCCCTGGATACAATGTTTTTTTAATATAGCTAGATTTATCTATCACCTTTAAAACTCCTACATACTAAGTTTCATAAAAATCGTTGAAACCATTTCTGATATTCTGATTATATATGTATATATATATATATATTTAAAATTAAATTATTATATATAGTTAAAGATATTACATATTATCACTAATAAATACTATTAGTAGTGTTATA
Source organism: Morpho deidamia (assembly GCA_947086505.1). NCBI lineage: Eukaryota > Metazoa > Arthropoda > Insecta > Lepidoptera > Nymphalidae > Morpho > Morpho deidamia. Next base: position 5,441,710 of record CAMTZC010000007.1, on the reverse strand, counting down.
GCCGAGTGTTATGAAGAACTATAATAGCATTTAATCGATTAAGGTTTTCTTGGCTTGATAGTCTAATTGTTTAACAAATAAAGTGTCAGGTATGAACATAATATTTCACTTATGCATACCATACAGTAATACTGAGATCGTAGTGGTAACACCTCTATTATTGCTACCATTGTATTGTTATGTTGTCTATATGCTCACCTTTATTGTGGACATATATTACACATATATCACAGATATAGAAAACTTCAATTTTGAATACTTATGCATATAAAAAAACCTAAACCTAGTTCAGATTGTTTACAGACTACAGTTTCTAGTTGAGTCTCAGATCTAGTTGGTTGGTGCAATTGACAGTGCAGTTATCAAACTGCCCTGTCAATTTTGTCCCTCAGCAGGAATCATCCTGCTGAGGGCCAAAATTTTCTTTAAACAATGTGTTGGTTCTTCCAGTCTGTTTGTATATTTAAGTATTTCTGTAAACATTATACAAGTATACATTGACCAGTTGTCCATCACCCATAACAAAAGTATTAAGTTACTAACTTTGGGGCCTCGAATATATAACACACATGGTCCGTCCGAATCGGTAGCGCTGTAAAATCAGTTAGGGCTGATAAAACATTGTAAATTTATTGTAGAAAAAATTAGGTAAAGCTAGATTGTGGGTAGTTCTGATTCATTGGTGATCTTCTGAGAAAAGGTTACAATTACAGATCTTTACCAGTGAGCGTAGATGCTACACTCGTCAAGAACTCGCTCACCATCGACGGAAAGGAGATGTCGATGATACGTCTCACAGGTACTTTTAATCAAAACGACGAATTTAAATCAGAATATAAATTTATCATTTTCTGGAAATCTATATATCCCATCCCATTTCATTTTCTTCACACTGCACAACGTAAAAATAAAAGGCTTTGTACCCTTATGTTATTTTTTTAATATACTATTAATGCAGTGTGTAGACAAGATATAAAGTAATTCTATTCTGTTCTAATCCTAAAAATATATATTTTTAATGATCAAAGGTTTTTAATTAAAACAAAATTAAACAAATGTGCTATAAACCACCAAATAACATGTAGTCAGTTCGTTCGAAAAAATTAAAATAATAATCTCAGCTCACTTAAGTCCTTAAAGTTCAAGTGTCAAATACCAAAGATTCAGATGGTCTTAAATGTATAACTTTAAAATTTTATTAATAATTTAATAATATGACGGAATTCAAATCAACCTCCAAATATAAAAAGAATCCATCGAGATGCCGGCATATACAAATGTAAACGTTATTTTAACATAACATATTTGATATTTGCAGTCTTAAAGTAACAGCCTGTTACTATGCCCACTGCTGGGCTAAGGCCTCCTCTCTCCGTTATTGGAGGGAAGGATTGGAGCTAAGATCTACCACGCTGCTCCAATGCGGATTGGTAGGTTACACATATCGCTAGAATTCTCTAGAGATATGCAGGTTTCCTCACGACGTTTTTAATGAAAAGCGTATGATAAATTGCAATTATCAATTAGACACATAAGTTTTAATAGAAAAAACTCATTGGTGCCTGCCCGGGGTTTGAACCTATGTCGTCTCTAGAGAGTCGCACGGTCTCACCGCTAGGCTATCACAGCTTCAGCTTTGCAGTCTTAACTAGACTATAATATCCTTTTGTAAAGCATTATGCGCTCGTAAACTTCTTTCCACACAATTAGGTCAGTTTCGGCGAGTGATTTGTTCTGACAAATCACGCTGCTAGAAATGAACGCAACTAATCAATTGCTTGTTAAATTATCCTCATTAAAAAAATTATGAACGTTTTAACAATCATAAAACGTGCATAATTTTATTAACAGAGGACACCCGCTTTGCGAGTTCTGCGAAGAGAGATTCATGGACGCGGACGAGTTGTACCGTCACTTGCGGAAGGAACATCTCTATTGTCACTTGTGTGATGCTGACGGCAAGAACCTGTACTACGCGTCGCACTCGGCCCTGGCGCACCACTTCCGCACTGAGCATTATCTCTGCGAAGAAGGCGAGTGTGAGGGCCAGCATCTTACTGCTGTGTTTAGAAGCGAAATTGACCTTAAAGGTTGGTATTTTTTTTAATTTGTGAAATGTTACTTTTCCTGTTTTATATACGTACGATTTATAGAAGCAGGCGTTACTTTGCGGAATTCCATATTACAAGCAATATAACAGAACTAACTACTTTGCTATAATCCAAGTTGCTCTAACGTATTGAGTCGGAGTCCCTTATCCGACTCAATACGTTAGAGCAACTTGATATAATAAAAAATAACAATGGTCACTTAATTAACGAGCAAGTAAATGTATCTAATTCCGTTTTGCTAAATGTGTTCGGAGGGGAGGGTATTGGTGGGAGTTGAACTATTTAAGACTGCTTGTATGGGTAACGCGGCGCATTACGATTTTTGTCGTGGAGCCTATCCTCCTGATGATGCTTCGGTTTCGGGGCGAAACGATCGTCGAGATTGTGGTGGTGGGTGTGTGTGCTGCTTTTGTGTGCGTTGTTGCTGGTGAATTGCGCCTTGGGGTGCATGTGGTGGCTTGTCCTGCATGTATAAGGTACGTAGATTTTGCCTGCTTCATACACATTGGCTTTGCATGCATTCACCTAACCAGTGCGGATTATAGCAAAGTAGTTAGTTCTGTTATATTGCTTGTTATATACGTACAGTAATCCCCATAAAACATGGTGTTTTTATAGCATACTACTGTGCCAGTGGCTTCGCCCGCGTGGCTATAAGTCTGTCACAAAATATTACTCGAATTATAGTTTTGAACATAAAAGTGGTTAATATAACAGAACTAACTACTTTGCTATAATCCGCACGGGTTAAGTGAATGCATGCAAAGCCAATGTGTATGAAGCAGGCAAAATCTACGCACCTTATACATGCAGGACCAGCCACCACATGCACCCCAAGGCGCAATTCACCAGCAACAATGCACACAAAAGCAGCACACACACCCACCACCACAATCCCGACGATCGTTTCGCCCCGAAACCGAAGCATCATCAGGAGGATAGGCTCCACGACAAAAATCGTACTGCCGTATAAATCATTTATTAAAGTGGTAATTGTGAGTCAACCATAAGTGATAGAGACATGCCGTCGCGGACTTTTTGTAGCATTTTAGTAGATCTACAATTCTCTATTACATTACTTTCGTATATCTCTGCTTGTTTACGCGGCGGACGCGAATAAATCTCCTGGCAAGCGAATTTTTACAACCGCGCGACCTCTTTAACACGATAAGATAAAACGGTAATGTACTATAACCTAATCCTTCCGGAAGAACTGCACGTTCTTCAACTTTGTTAAGTAAATACAGTACAAAAATCGGATCAGTAGACTTTGAGAAATATCAATCAAATCGATTACATACAGACAAAAGTTTTTGGGGACTTTTTTATAGTAAATATAATATGCATATTGTGTAAATCGTGTTAGTATAAAAATATATCAAATTATATATTGAAATTTATATATATTTTTAATTTTATTAATTTTTTGTAAAATGTTCTTATTTTTTTTTATATTTGATTTTTTTCTTAATATTAGATTTAATCGTCCTATAACAAGAAACGTGAAAAGGGGATTATTTGTATATAACGCATTATACTCCTACAAATCGGAACGAATCTACCGTGTTATAGTATTAAAGCATTATACACTTATCCCCCTTACTTCATCTATACTTATTATAACCTAAGTCCCAAAAAGCTGTCTGTCTGTATGTAATCGATTTTCTCAAAATCTACTGAACGGATTTTTGTGCGGTTTTCACGAAGAGATAGTGCAATACTTCCGGATGGTTTAGGCAAATGGTACATATATACATTATGTAAACTGCGTTAAAGAGATCGCGCACTTGTTAAAAAACTTGCTTGCTCGGAACATTAGTCGCGTGCGCTGCGTAAACCAGCAGAGATACGCTAAAGTAATGTAGTAGGGAACTGTAGATATATAAAAATAGTAATAAAAATTCCGCGATAGCATGCCTCTATCTCTTATGGTTAACTCACAATAACTACTTTTATGTTCAAAATTTCGATAATTCGGGAAAAGTTTCGTAAATTACTTAATCCCACGCAGGCGAAGCCGTTGTTGGCACAACTAGTAGTATATTTAAGTATATGACTTTCATCTTCCCTCTCATTATTTGTTGCAACACTCTCACTTTCATTATTGCACGACTTCCCTACTCTAGTATAATACCCCTATGACGCTTACATATGAAATTAGGAAATAAAGAGTCATACGGGGAGTAATCTGCTTCTTGCACCCTTTTCAATGATGTAACTTTCACTTTCAAATATAATTAGACATTCAAATAATCGTTAGCTTAATTGTTGAAGGTGTTAATCGTTTAGATTATAATTTGATGTAATCGTTAAAAAAATATATTAGTATTGTTATTGTCTCATTAAAAGCCAATTGAAAGTGATTAATTGTTTTTAATTGGCACTTAATATTTGTGGTTTTTTGTTTATAAAAAACCAACACTAATTAATAATGTCGTGATCAATGTACATTCATTTTTATTCTTATATAATGAGCAATTGACATGTCCTGGCATTGCAAGGATAGGTTGGCGACAGTAGGTGCTTTGAATTAGGGTGAACGGAGTCGTAGCTTCATTTTAATTTTAATTTGACGATTCTACAGTTCTTGTAAAAGCCAATTTGAATAAAGACTTATTTGAATTTGAATTTGAGCTTGAATTTATTTCAGCGCACATTTATTTTTATTTGACGGTAACTAAGATATTCATTTAAATTATAAGATGTAACTATAATTATTTATTGATATTATTTTATAATTTATTATTAACATTATTTGGTGTAAAGGATTAAGCATGAAGTCAATAGGGAATCTTATATATTTTACTTGTTAAGGATTAATACTTAGTTTTGTTTAAATAGTATTCCCGGGACTCAATTCGCGTCAACTTTTGCGTTAAAAACCCTCATTAATTTCGGATAAAGCTGATAAACCGGGATATCAGACAGCCCTAGTTACACATTTATAATATAGTATGGATATGTAAGGGGTAAAAATACGTATTTTTTAATAATAATAAACTGTTATAAATAATATTAGTACTCTATTGCTGTATGATCGCTTTTTAAATATCATAATTGTTTGATTATTGTAAATCGATGTAGAAACGGTTTTGGCTTGTTACTCGCTCCGAATGCGAATGACTGAGTATATAAATTGCTAATATCAAATATTTTTTAAAGGCAGGATTATGTATTAGTTTAAAAAATATTTTTTGAATATTCCTTCAACCCTTTAAATCTCGATGGTAACTGTATATAGCAACACTCGTTTATTTACTTAAAGCGCTTAAAGGTTTATTATAGTTATAATAAGTAAACGTATCTTAATCGCAATTAAATTTCAGCTCACAAAGCAACAGTGCACGGGAGAGGAATGCCGCGTGGCGCGGCAAGGCAAGCGCGAACCTTAGAGTTGCAATTCAACATAACGCCACACCCTGTAGTTCAGCGGGTCCCCAGGTGATATCATTTGGTACAATAAATAAATAAATAAATACAGTGGTCACTAACACACAAGGACGTCCATCCCTAATATAAGAAATTTAATACTTGCGTTATGGGTGACAGACAGCTGGTAAATTTATACGTATATAATTTTAAATAAAATACACCCAGGCTTGACGAACCAACAAATTGTTTATAGAAAATGTTGGCCCTCAGCGGTAATCGAACCCACTGCGCCAACAGGCCCAGTCAAATTAAAAGTCAGTATTACGTTTACGTAATCACATGATCGTAATATGTATTTATGAGTATTTATAAGCATATTTAACCTTATATCTAGCAGAGGGTCTACTCAGTCGGATACTACGACGGAAAGAATTGCACTATATGTTAGTAAATACTGTACAAAAATCCGTCTGGTAGATTATGAGAAAATCGACATAAAGACAGCTTTAAGGGACTTTATCGTATAATAAGTATAGATAATATGTTTATAATATCGCCTGTAGAGATCGAGATCGTCAGGAGCAAGTGTCACCGCCGGCGCCGGTGGTGCCGCCGCCGGCGTCCATCGACCCGTGCAGCGACGAGCAGTTCCCGCGCCTGTCCGCCGCGCAACCGGCCCCCGCGCCCCTCCTCGCCGGCCCTGCACGCTCGCTGCGAGGTATTCACCTATTCAAAAAGTTGTATCCACCGAAAATATAAGCAACAGCCTGTTATTATGCCCATTGCTGGGCTAAGGCCTCCTCTCTCCGTTTTTAGAGAGAAAAATTGGAGCTAAGACCTACCACGCTGCTCCAATGCGGATTGGTAGGTTACACATATCCTTAGAATTCTCCAGAGATATGCACCTGCATATGCATCGTGAGGAAACCTTTCCTCACGATGTTTTCGTATTAATAAACCTAAATATAGGTAAAAGTAAAGTAAAGTAAAGTAGCGGCCTGTTACAATTCCACTGCTGGGATTAGGCCTCCTCTCTCCGTTTCTGGAGAGAAGGGTTGGAGCTAAGACCTACCACGCTGCAGCAATGCGGATTGGTACGTTACACATATTCCTAGAGAATTCTCTAGAGATATGCAGGTATCCTCATGATGTTTTCCTTCACCGAAAAGCGTGTGATAAATTGCAATTATCAATTAGACACATGAGTTTTAATAGAAACACTCATTGGTGCCTGCCCGGGGTTTGAACCTATGTCGTCTCTAGAGAGTCGCACGGTCTCACCACTAGGCTATCACAGCTACCCGAAAATATACTCATCCAAAAAGCTTCCTATATCACCTTGACGATCAAATAACGATCGCAAGCACAGAAACATGTAACAACAGTAATAATAAAATTATTTTGCTATAATCCGCGATACAGTAAATAGAAAATTTATATAGTGTTAAATGTATAGTGGACTATCCGTATTTTCATACCCGATACGTGCAGGATTCGTAAAAACACATGCACAAACCTCCACCACTTCCACCACAATACACAAGCACTACACACGTTCACTATCACAAACTCAACAATCGTTTCGCCCCGCATTCGAAACATCATCAGGAGATAGACTCCACGACGCCACGATTTTTTCATGGAGTCTATCTCCTGATGATGCAAAACAATTTTATTATTACTTTTGTATTATGGATCTCCGCAAAGTAACGCCTAATTCAGTTAATAACTGAAACATGTAATAAATAAATATATGGGACACTTACACACACGGTCGTCCATCCGCAACGTAAGTCCCCAATGTAACCGTACAAAAATCCGTTCAGTAGATCTTGATTCGATTACATACAGACAGACAGGTTTTTGGGACTTTGTTTTATAATAATAGAACATATCATTAGAATTATTGCAAGCAATGATTACTTTTTGTACATCATCATTCTCCTGTCCTTATCCCACTTTAAGTGGGGTCGCCACAACATGTTACAAACATGTTGTCACATGATTTGGCTACGTATTATACGACAGGCCGCCTGCCTAGCGTCTACTTACCTTAGTCGCCTTTTACGATACCTCGGTAAGTAATGAGGGTGGTCTATTCTATGCAGCCGGATACCACACGGCACTTACCTTAGTCGCCTCTTACGACACCTCGGTAAGAAAGGAGGGTGGTCCATTCTATTCTGCCGGATACCACACGCCGTGATTACCTTTTTTACAATACTTTTAATTTATTAGAATCTTTAACTTTTTTAAATGTATAAACCGCTTCAGGGGGCGACGGTCTGGCCCGTAACGACAGAAATTTCCCAGCGCTGGACGGATCGAGTGGAGTGGGCGTGACACGCGCCCCGCCCACGCGACCATCAATGCCCGTGGCTGCCACTGTGGTGAAGAACTGTAAGTGAAACTTATTTATATTTAATTGTTGTAAAATAACATTGTCCATATATATAATTAATAGAATTAGGCATTATTTTGCGGAGATCCATAGTGCAAAAGAAATAATGTAATAATTTCTTATGCTATCTAGTCGTTCAGTATTTTAATCTCAGTGTATACGAACGTCTCCTATAAAAGCAATATCAAAAGCAATAAATATATGAAAGTGATAATAAAAATATTTTGCTATAATCCGCGATAAAGTAAATAGGAAATATATATAATGCTAAATGTAGAGTGGACTATCGATTTCTTTTTTTTGCCCGATACATGCAGGATTCGTAAAAGTACAAAATTACAAAATCACAAAGCTGTGCAGTGGAGACTATCTCCTGATGATTCTTCGATTGTGGGGCGAAACGATAGTTGAGTTTGTGATAATGAACGTGTGTCGTGCTTCTGTATTGTGGTGGAGGTTTGTGCATGTGTTTTTACGAATCCTGCATGTATCGGGTATGTGAACGGATATTTAGCATTATACATATATTCTCATACACTTTTTTATATATTATATTTACCTTATCGTGGATTTTCCATATACTTATGGGAATCAATGTAATTCAGGGATCGGCAACCTGCGGCTCTTACGATATGATGCTGCAATTCTTTAGTTCTATATCCCCCCCCCCCCCTATATGGACTTAATGAACTTCGGGAAAAAAATTATGACTGTTTGAACTCTAAAATGTTGTAAATCGTAATTTTGACTCGAACTTAAAAGGTTTGCCGACCCCAGGTCTGATTGGTAGTCCATATATGAAAAGTAATGATATAATTATTTTTATTACAAAGGTTTGCGATTTTGTCGTGGAGCTTATCTCCTGATGATTCTGCAGTTTTTGGCGAGAGGATTATCGATATTGTCCTAGTGAATGTTTGCCGTACTAGTGGTTGTTTGTTTTACGCGCGGGTAGTTATCGTAAATGTATAAGTTATAATCCTGTCGCTTAAATAGCTATCTTTCAGCTTTACACTCCCTTATTTTTTTTAAATATCTCCCATCAATTCTTCAAGAATCCTCGGAAACATGAAGCGTAGTGTGCCAGCTAGATGATGAGGAATGATATTCCTATGGCTATAAAATATTTGTTTTTTTTTCAGCACCAAAGCCTAGCGTTTCGATTCAAGTACACAGTCAGCCTAGCGCTAGCAACTTCCGGTTAACGCAGACAAGTGGCAATCGTATCTCGATCCCGCCGCAGAAGAAACCACCCATATCTGATGATGACTTCCCGTCACTGGGAATCGCAAGGGACGATCATCCAAGCATTGGGGCCGGTACCACTCAATCAGCGAAGGTAGTCAAACAAAATCAATTTCTAATGTAATTGCCTGTTACTATCCCACTTCTGGGGATAGAACACGTTTCTCCTTTTAAGGAGAAGAGAGGTTAGACCCATCACGTTCTCAATGCGGATTGGTAGGTGAGAACCACCCTAGGACTTCTTCAGAGATATGCAAGTTTCCTTACGAAGTTCTCCTTCACAGGAAAGCTCGTGATAAATTGCACATATTGATTAGTCTCATAACCGCCCCAGGTATCCAGCTTAGTAGAATAGATCACCCTTATATCTCCAGGGTGTCGTAAAAGGCGACTAAGGTAAGTTGACAACAAGCAGGCGGCCAGTCGTAAAATAACTAGCCATAAATATGTATAATACAATAAAATATTCATAAATATAAATTGATAATTTTAATGGTATGTGATAATTTCCTCTAACACACATAATCAGTTAGATATTTTTTTCAAGGTCACCTTAATTAACAGCGACGAGATGCGGACAATTAAAAACAATCACTCAAATAAGCAGCCAAAAAAGGCCCAACTTAGTTCCGAAGCGTTCCCGGCGCTGTCTTCATCTTCAGCCCCCACGACTCCGCCGCAATGGATAACCGTTTCTAAGTCTAAAGACAAGGGCAAACCGAAACCGGACCCTCCCGTAATCACAAATCAAGAAGCCTTCAATCCCGTCGCAGACTTTCCGACACTGCCCATAAATACCAAGTCGAAGTCTAAAAAAGCTCAATCCCAGCTTCAACCCGTTATCAGCACAAACAGCACCGAAAGCAGTAAAAGTAAAAAGGAGAAAAAGAAACAGAACGCTAAAAAGGACCACTCGGTTGATTTCGATCTCGTGAACGGGATGAACGATATAAATATAAAGAACGAGCACATCGCAGCCAGCGTGAATAACAACAACAACAGTGCCGAGACGGACAGGAAAATCAAGACCGTCAATGAGGCCCCAACATCCGTACAGAAGAACACCACAAACGGGGATTTCGCATTAACTCTCAACGAATACCCCCCATTGAATCCTCGGGCCGAGAACGTTCCCATTCAGACACCTAAAATGGAAAACTTTGCGAGCAAAATAACAAACAATAAACAAAATGGGGGTGTTCCACCTGGTTTCAAGAAACGGCCTCCTTGCGATGGAATGACTTTTACTAACTCCGCTGGGCAGACGTTTTCGGCGCCTGTACACACTTATATTCCTCCACCGGATTTCGAGCAACGCAATCGGGCGCTCGTGAAGAAGTTCGCCGTGGCCTTAGGAGGTGCAGCAGCTGTAGAGGACTTCAAAGTCGCCTCCCGCGCCTTCCGCGACAGCATCATCAGTGCCGAGGAGTTCTACGAGCACTGCCGCTCGGCACTGGGCTCCCAGTTGGAAACCGTGTATCCGGATCTGGTGGCTCTTTTGCCGGACATTGGGAAGCAGCAGGAGCTGGTGGTTGGCAGGGATATTGGGTCAAAGTTGGACGTATGCTCGACTTGCGGCCAGCTGTTGTCGTTGGACGACCGGATCGCGCACGACACGGCCCACTGGCCGCCGCTCTCGTCTCGTTAGATTCAGTGTAACTGTGATAGATAAATTCGTGTTCACTTCAGGATCTGGGATCTGTGTGTACCAATGGGTACCGATGGATCACGCTTGACGATAAGGGTCATTTATTACGTCATATTACATTAGCCTATTCTTGAACGTAAATATTTTTTTTTACTGATGACATATATTAATTGAATAATTTATAGAATTAGGCGTTACTTTGCGGAGATCGATCATACAAAATTAATAATGAAAGTTATTTTGCTATAATCCACGAAAAAGTAAATATGAAATATATATATAATAATGAATGTTGAGTAGACTATACGGTTTTTTTTTCATACCCCATACATGCAGGTTTCGTATAAACACATGCAAAAACCGTCACCACAATACACAAGCGCTACACACATTCACTATCACAAACTTAATCGCTTTGCCCCGTAGCTCGTCAGTTGTCTCCAGCACGAAGGACTTGAGCTACGCCATTTTGTCATTTTGTGCTTAACGACTCCTGCATTTATGAAAAAAAAGTGATATTCAACTCTACATTTAGCATTATATATATATTTCCTATTTACTTTATCGCGGATTAAAGCAAAATTATTTTATTATTACTTTCATATATTTAATGCTTTTGTTAATAACTTATAGGAAGCGTTTGTAATCACTGAGATTAAAATACTGATACGTATAGTAGTGAGGTCATTACCAGGAGTATTTCATTCTCCATGAATTTTCAGATAGCGTCGTATGCAGAGCGTACACGACTTTTTTTTATTGATAAGGTTAATCAATGACCGTAGATATCGCTCCATATAGATACCCTTGACCATATCTTGCCGTTGTACTTCTTGAGGTTATTTAGAAAAATTAGAATGGTAGGAAACCCCCATAATCAACCGTGACGTAATACGATGGCCCCTAAATAAAGTCCATTTCAGGGTGCTTATTTTATTTGCTCGTTTACTTTATTGCGCTTATATAAAGATATACGCATCTAAACTGACAGACAGCCTGTTTGTACAGGGCGTTAGTAATACGTGTTAATAGTGCTCTATTCTATGATATATTATATATTTTTTGTAGTAGAATGTATTCTTTGACAATCTTGTTGTATTGATTAATGCGGTCATACCATAGAGACATACACTTCTTCAGGAAGTCCGTTTTGACAAATAAGTGTAACTATAATATGTATTGTTGTATCCAATTTAAACAAATTATTAAATCAATAAAAGAAACTAATTAGTAAATATTTTCAATTTTAAAATGGTATATACAGTTTGGAAGAAAATTAAAAACTCAGTTTATATAACATTTATATCAAAAGCAGCATTATAAAGTTATAACTTGAATTTATTTATCAGTCATGATTTTTCGGTAAATAATAATTGTTTTTAAATCTGATAGTAGATACAGTACATTCAAAATTTCAATTTTCAAAACAGGCTTCTTAAGATACGGTTACGTTTTCGATAACGCGATTGTCTCTGGTTTTATCGCAATTGTAAATTATACAAAATCATACGCCTTGTAATATATGTTGGAACTAAATTATTATTAGTGTAGCCTGCATCAAAAAAATAATTTCACTATATAAAGGTTAATGTTATACAACGTAATGCAAATGTTAACCTTTTGTGGTAAACTGTATGTTATATTACACTGTATATTGTTAATATTACAATGCGTATACTTAATATTAACGTGTAAAATGTATAATTTCGAATTTATTATATTTTTGTACATCCAAGCTGGACGATAAATTTTGTTTGTGTTAAATATTATTTGTAGTTTATAGAAAGTATTAGTTTCAATAAAACACCTCAATCTTTCCAGATCGCCTTTAATCTGTGTTATCACAAATGAGTTTTCTTTCTTATCTTTCAATTGGTCGTCGATCTCTGATCACAATTATTGTTATGTCTGAAACTCGACCCTTAACATATTAATTAAATTATCGACTCAACGAACTAGCACAAGAATATAGGTACAAGTGGCAACAATCCAGTTAAAACTAAGGTTTTCATCGAATTACAGTTCCATATTTCGTCATAATCTACTTCAAACGCCAAGATTAAAATCAAAAAGTTCGGGAGGAGGTATAAGCTAAGACTCAATACTCTGGCAATGCAAATTGGGAAGGAATTCTCTAGAGGATTCCAGATCCATAAGATCCAAGATTTCCTTGAATTACCTTTTCTTAATTGTAAAATGTAGATATGTATCAATCGCTCTTTTTATTTCAAAAGCTCGAAGCTTGTCTATTATCAATTCGACACTCTCTTTGTAAAATATCTGTGCTTCACTGTTTGACCGTTAAGACATGTCATTTTATAATAAAATCTTATCGACTAATCAGGAAACCGCCGTGTGGTATTCGGCTGAGTAGAATATACAACCCTCATTTCTTACCGAGGTGTCCTAAAATACGACTAAGGTGATTTGACGTCAGGCAGGCGGTCGGTCGTAAAATACGTAGCCGAATCATGTGACCTGTTTGTAACATAACATGTGCCGACCCCACTTAGAGTGGGATAAGGGCAGGAGGATGATGATTAATTTGACTGGCCCATTGGTGCTGTGGGTAGTGACCCTGCCTTCAGCTCCGCGGGTCGCGGGTTCAATTCCCGCCGAGGGCCAACATTTTCTATAAACAAATTGTTGGTTCTTCGAGCCTGGGTGTGTATTTGTATTTAAGTATGTATTTAGATTTATATATGTAGTATATCTACCAGTTGTCCGTCACCCATAACACAAGTATTAAGTTACTTACTTTGGGGACGGACGACCGTGTGTGTAAATGTCCCATTTATTTATATATAAAAAAAAACAAACAAAACGCAAATCATTGAAATAAATGTATTTCTGGTTACTCATGACATACAAGTTTGTATTATTTATCACTTTTACCCCATCCCAAAAAGCCTTTAACGAGTCCAGTGATCCCAGCACCCTGTTTCTTATTATTGGCGACGCCCGTCTTGTCATCCAGGTTGGGAAACTCAATGAAATTGCAGGCCAAATCGAAGAATAGCGGCTTGCATGGGATGGCTTCCATCGGCGGCGGCAGTTTGAAGATGTTCGGGTTTTTTGTGAGCACTTGGGAGTCTTCTCGATAATCGTCCAATCGATCTACGAGCGGCTTTTTATCCTTATACTTCCCGCTCGGATGCTTCGTTTCTTCCTCATCATCATCTTCCAGAACGGAGTCTGCGTGAACCTCAAATTTGCAGCTCTCGATGTCTTTTTGCAGCACGCGCAATTTCTCCAGCAGCTTTTTGTCTAGTATCTTGCTCGATAGGGATTCGCTCGTATAAACCCCACAACGTTCCAGCATGGCAAGCGCTTCTCTGAATCTTCTGAGACCGGTCAACACTTGGGCTATATAATAGCACCGGAACGCCTTGTAAGCTTTCAGCTCATCCTCAATCTCCTTCTGATAAGCTGAATCGTTTTCGAAGCCAGGCAGCTGCTGCAGTTCGGTATAGTTTTGCAATATAATTTCGTACAGTCTCGTCAGGTCTTGGGGGCGAACTTTTTTGCCATCGATCTGCACGTTGTTCTTGCGCGCGTCTTCCGCTTGCTGGACCAATAGGTTGTTCCTTTCGATCGTACGCACCAGACGTAAATACATCAGATAAGAGAGCAAATAATTGACTCCTGACAATTGCTGATTTTCGGCGGACTTCAGTTTAGGATCGTTCTTAATCTCGTCCTTGATCGCAGTGATGGCATCCTTGCAGTCCATGAGTATATTCTCGAGGATATCGATCTTAGCTTGGACGGATTGGGCGCCAGCCACTGACTTGTCCAAGTCCTGTAGAGCTATAAGGAAGAGTCGTACTTTCTCTGGCCGCACGGTGACACGACGGCCTCTCCATTCAACTTCATGCATGACTCCAGAACGGGATTCCCTGAAAATTAAGACGCTATCACAGACAACATAATATGATACTATAATTAATTAATAATATTATAAATGCGAAAGTTTGTGTGTATGGATGGATGTTTGTTACTCTTTCACGAAAAAACTATTAGACGGATTTGGATAAACATTTACAGTTATATAGGTTAAACATCAGAATAACATATAGGCTACAATTTAGAATGATCTGTCACGAAACTTAATGAGGCAGACCAAATTCCACGCGAGCGAAGCCGTGGGCAAAAGCTTGTGATACTATAAAGGAGCAGTAAAGAGGTGCATAGAGCTTAGATCAAGCATACGAATATACATCTAACGCTTACTAATATTTCTTACTAGTATTATCTGCGACTTCTTTTGCGCTAACTTAACTGTATAAGTACTCATCATACAATAATTGTTTTTTCCTGTTTCCGAAAAAGAAAATGAAATCTTTCAGCCTGTATGTTACCCTGGTGTGACGTATAGCCAAAAATACGCTATACCCTATATTACCCTTGGCTTGAATGGTGCCAAATTTTTTTACTACGAAAGCATAAGACACAGACAGACTTTCGTATGTGTAATATTACTTTGTGTAATATAAATACACATTGATAATACACCATTGTCCGACTTCGTCAAACCACACCCTGCACCAATATTAAATATTGCTGGCCCGTTGGCGCAGTGGGTAGTGTGACCCTGCCTTCAGCTTCGCGGGTCATGGGTGAAATTCCCGCCGAGGCCCAACATTTTCCTTAAACAACTTGTTGGTTCTATATTGAAGCCTGAGTGTATTTTTGTATTTAAGTATATATTTAAAATTATATATGTAGTATATCTACCAGTTGTCCGTCACACATAACATAAGTATTAAGTTACTTACTTTGGGGACGGACAACCGTGTAAGTGTCCCATATATTTATTTATTATTTACTAACTGTGCCAACAACGGCTTCGCCCGAGTGGAATTGAACATAAAGTAGTTATTGTGAGGTTTACGCAGCGCACGCGACTAAAGCTCCCAGCAAGCAAGTTTTTTAATAACTGCGCGATCTCTTCAACACAATTTACATAATATCGATATGTACTATTTACCTAAACCATCCGTAAGTATTGCACAATCTTTTGGTGAAAACCGTACAAAAATCCTTTCAGTAGATTTTGAGAAAATCGATTACATACAGACAGACAGCTTTTTGGGACTTTGTTTTATAACAAGTATAGATTGCTTTACTTACTTGGCTTGAGCCATGAGCGTGTCCAAATTTCCGATGAGTCCCTGGCCTCGCATCGCGACCAGGTCTCCGGCCGCAGACTCATCGCCGATGTTGTACGCGCAATAACGGAGACTCGGCTTCAACTCATCCACCTGTAGAAAAATTAAAACTATACTAGACCACAAGAGCTGTGATAGCCTACCAATCCCCATTGGAGCATCGTGGTAGGTTAAGACCTACCACGATGCTCCAACCCTTCTCTCCAGAAACGGAGAGAGGAGGCCTATTCAATTCAATTTAATTCAATTCAAAATATTATTTATTCAAGTAAACTTGTAAACAAGTGCTTTTGAATCGTCAACATCTACTGCCCATCTATTCCCAGCAGTGGGATTGTAACAGGCTGCTACTTTACTTTATTTTATATATGGTCCGAGATCCCATAGACGTAAGACACAACTTATTTTCTAAAGCACAGATCTTTGCTTTAGAAAATAAGTTGTGTCTTACAACTCTGGGATCTTAGTCTAATAGTATTTATATAGTATTCAGTATACATAGTACATATACTAAGCCCTCATAGTTACCTTCTGCTTGAAGACAAGCCTTTCGTCCTCTGGAAGTGCGGCGCTTAGTTTCTCCAACACGAGCTGCGCCCTTGTCAGGCTCTCTGCTGCAGGTCGCCATTGCTGCAACTCCAGCAGCAGCACGCCGTTGAGCCACGCCGCGTACGCTCCGGCCTCCAGCTGTGTGCGGGCATCACATGCACCACTTTCCTAAAAGATTATGACCATGATTTTGACTTAAAATTTACTAGCTTCTTTTTTACATACTTTATGTTAGTATCACCTTAGGGAATGACAAATCCGACGAATTGGCAAGAAAATGAGCGAGCCAAACATTTGTAGGCAGAACCTTTCCTCGCAATAGGAAACATGATAATAAAGCGCGTTATATATAAAAGAATAGAAATAATATCGAGCAAAAGATGGAGGAGCACAAAGTTTCGACAATCAAAGCTGTTTCTCAAATCTTTTGACACAAAGAAAACAAAACAGCTAATGTCTCACACCAGGGATAATTTAGCAATTACAACTGGGCACTGCCTGTTAAACAGACACCTGTCAATGATGAGAATAAAAAACACAGCATGTCCAGAGTGTCCAGAGACTCCACCTTATGGCTGAGTGCCCTATGTAATCGCTGGTAAGATGGGAGCTACTAGGTAAGGTGAAATTGAAGATGAGGACCTAACGAATATCCCCTTCAGAGATATTATTAGGTTCGTGAAAGCAACAGGTAGTTAGAGCAGGTTACACTGTCGGGATAACAGTGAAATCCTTGTCCCAACATGGGGAAATGGTTGAAATAGTCCAGAATTGTCCTGTCCAGAACTGTCCCAGCTGTCCCGTCCTGTACCGACACTAAATTAGATTATATTAGTTTCACCTTTATATACCTGTATATAGGGAAGTCTAAAACTTGCGCCAATAATAGAAAAGACGAGAAGTGCAAGATAAGGATGGTATGGACATATAATGAGAGATAAAAATAATGTTACCAAAAAAGTGTTAAATATGAATGTGGATGGATATTTGACTAGACGGAGGCGGAAGACGGAGGATAAAAGGAGTAGCGCGAATGAGTTTTTCAGTTTCGTTCTCTCTTAGAGAATGAAAGCGTAAAACATTTTCTGATCATCTGTATCCATCCATGTGTATGCTTATTTTTATGTAACTAATTCTCCTAAACTCATTTTTGACTTTTGGTCATATAATATACTTTATTTAATCCCGTTAAAATTTGGATCTCGGAATGACTTACTTGTGTCATCGCATTATCGCCTTAAATTAATTTCATTAGATTAAGTTTTGTTATATTGTTACGAACATGCGAAAAAAGTTCGTAATGCATAAGTCATAAAGTTCAAATTGGAAGGGGGCACATTACGAACGTGTAAAAAGAGTTTGTAAACTATATGTAAGAGTTCAGATTCAAAAAAAAAGTAGCAGTCTTTTACAATCCCACTGCTGGGAATAGGCCTCCTCTCTCCGTTTCTGGAGAGAGGAGGCCTATTCCCAGTTGGAGCTGAGACCTATCATGCTGCTCCAATGCGGATTGATAGGTTACACATATCTCCAGAATTCTCTAGAGATGTGCAGTTTCCTCACGATGTTTTCCTTTACCGAAAAGCGTGTGATAAATTGCAATTATCAATTAGACACATGAGTTTTAATAGAAAATCTATCTATCCCCCCCACCTAGGACACGCGAACGTTCGCGGACATTGTCGTCGTCATAATATTTATATCGAATCGTCGAATCAGATAATGTCGTCATGTCAAAAGACTAAATATCCTTTCATCTATAGGTACTAATTTAAGTACCGTTAAAGAAGGTTCAGAAGTGAAGAAGCTATAATTCAACTTGAACTACTATTAATGTAATATCCCAAAACACACATCACATCACACAAGATGGCACGTTCCTTTCCTTGTTGCTATCTTATTATTACCTCTATTTGGTGTTGTATGTTGCATCAAGAAAGCGATCGACTGTTTTTGTAGGACGCTCGGTGACAGGGAACACTATAATTGCTTTCTGGCGTCGCAGCGAGTTCATTATCCATAGACAGCACTCGTAAGACGCACGAAAGCAGCGACCTCTTGTAATTGCCGTTTACAGTACGTTAAAACTCACCTCGCAGAGTTGCAAAAGCATATGAGCGTGCGCACATGCTTTTTTCAATCTTGAAACGAGATGGAACTTCTTCCTAGGCTCAGTATTAGCTTCTTGACGTAATTGCATTGCGTGCGCCCAGGCTCGTTCTGCTTGCAGTAGTGGTACACAAAGAAGACGATTTTCCGAGATAGCAGAGCTTAGGTGGGATGCAGTGATGTCACGACGTCGGTAGTGACGTCTATCACCCTGTATAAAACATTTTTAAACGAAATTTAAACAAAAATGGTGATATCAATGCATTACATTGATAGCAGTACTCTTTAAATGGGAAGGAAGAGGCAAGTCGTCTTAAAAATGTTGCACTTAAGGTTTTGAATGGCTTATTTGAATTTAAAAAATATAATATAAATTAATTAAGAATCACTTGATCAGTTTTGAATGAGAATTTGTTTTCAGGATGTACTTGTTTATTTCAAATTATGTATGTACTAGTTTTTGCACGCCACTTCGCTCGCATGGAATTTGGTTTGCCACACCAACTAATTTAATTAAAATTTATGATTTTGGTCATAGTGGCTTGCACATAAAAGGTAGATCTATGCTGTCGGATCGGACTTTTATTTAGAACTATTCAAGACAAACAATACTATGGTACATCATCTTTGTGTAACTTCAATGGTTTAGGCAGCGTACACCAAGATAGCTCTCAGAGACCAGATTTTTTCCGACTTTATTGACATGTATCATTATATTACGTAAAATCATTACAAATTGTAGCCTATATGTTATTCCGATGTATTACTTATATAACTATAAAGTTTCATCCAAATCCCACTAATAGTTTTTTCATGAAAGAGTAACAAACATCCATCCATACTCACAAACTTTCACATTTATAATATTAGTAAGATATAATAACAGTTGTCAGTCACATATAACACAAGTAATAAGCTAATTTGGGGTTAGACTACAAAGTGTGTAATTGTCTCATGTAAAAAAATATATAAGTTTACTGAAATTCCAACTAGTACTGCTTGCTGTCCATGACATGGCTCATAACCAAAAAATACATCAATATACACCACTTTATCATTAAGAAAGTGATTATGTGACTGAGGTACAATGTATACATTTAAACAGATTTCTGATGTGTATACCTGAGGAATTTTGAGCACTTTTCGCAGACGCCTAAGACGACGAGAGCAATATCCTCGATACCGCTGGTAGTCCCCGTGACGTAGACCATGTTGCTGTTGAGCATCCTTTGTTATACGAAATACTGATGAATAGTTCAGGTTAAATATATTGATAAAAATATGAAAACTAGCTATAGTAAAGCACAGAAAACTACTTATCTGGTATTGTATTATTAAAAACTATTCTAATAATATGCCTAATAAGACCAGCCACTGAGTATTTCGCTAGTTCTACTAAGTGGCCGTATTGTGTACTATTTTAGTAAGTCTAATGAGGTACAAAAATAAAAATATATATGTTAATTTATAAATTAAAAAGGATACTTTCTAATGATAGAAAATTCGTCAATTTAGTGTCCACTTTAGAGTCATCCTCTGATAATATTGGTTGGGCATCTCCACTGTCTCCTTCTAAAACTACCATAATTGATATTTATGTTTGCGATTTTTTAAGAATAAAAAATTACAAGTGATTTAACTATTCCATTGCTAAAAATTTAAAAATTTAGCACACGTCACACAGTTTAGTTAAATTGACATGACATTAATATGAAATTGACATAATACCACAAACAAAAAATTAACTAAAACTAGTTTGGAATTTCATATCGAATCGATATAAATCGCTAAAAATATCGATAATTAAATTAAATATTATGTTAAAGTCAATTAAAGCAATTAAGCAAGACAATTAGGGCTGTGTTCTAAGGTCATAGAGTTATTAATACTACAATAGAGAGCCATAGGCAGGCCTGTAAGTTTTTTTTTACAACGTGCCATATTTTAGGCTAGTTTTCGTACTCTAGTATAATAAGTGTATATCTAAGGTACACAAATCGACGATAAAATATTCGTATGATATTTTTTTATAAAGGTGTGACAGAATGACGTCACTGACCAAAAGTATTTGTTGCTTTACACATCAATGTTAACATCATATACATGGACGATACATAGATATTTTTCAAATATCGTATTTATTCGTAATTAATTTTAATATTAGATTAATTAATGTTATCGATTTTTTTTTTATTGATTTTAACGTTTTAACGTTTAGAAAATCGATCATAATATTAATATGAAAATCGATGGTTTTTTTCACATATCTAATAGCGAGTTTGTCTCTTTCTTTTCAGTTCTCTGTGCTAAGTGGGTTAGTTTGATAAATTTTACCCAGTAATATCAATTTAATCATTATTAGTAATAGATATTTAAGTGTGTTTTTTTAAAATACTTAAGCAATAGTGTATTAAAGAGATAAAATTTCTGCTTTCAGGCCAATATCCTTAAAAAATGGCAAAGTCGAAAAACCATACAAATCATAACCAAAGTGAGTAAACAAAAGTTAAAATGTAAATTATTTATTACTAGACTATTATTATTAGATTAGATTATTATTAGACGTGAATCTCATCTGTGTACTAATTTGAAATTTCATTTCAGATCGCAAAGCACATCGCAATGGCATTAAAAAGCCCACTAAGTTTAGGCATGAATCCACTCTTGGTGTTAGTATTGATGTTTATTATCATTAATATTTTATTCACAGTCGATTGAAATTGTTGTGATGGAGCACACATGCTTTTGAATATTTCGCACTTCGAATCCGTAAAGATTTTGTACAGTGTGATTTAAATCTTTAACCAATCTTGACTAAATTTATTAAAAGATTTTTGATTATACCCAGTAGCTTGTGTGATTGTAAGCAAGCTTCAATTTGGAAACCATTATTACCATTATTATACCATTAAAATTTTCTTATTATGATTTACTGGTCAAATAAAGCTACTACTACTCTTGCACTTTCGACAAAATAATAAGTAACCTTACTATTGCTGTTGTGCAGCTATACAAAAATCTTTCCATCTGAGTAACATATAGTAAGTCTAGTAGAAAAAATATGAGAAATAATATATTATTTTCATTTTTCTATTACATACACACTGTGCTTATACATTCAAGTTTTCTTTTAAAATCAGTCTAGATTTGAACTTTACAAACCTGGTGTGTTAAGTTTAAGTTGGTAGGCCATCACAGTTTGTTATAAGTTAAAACTTTAAAAAAATCAAGAGGATCAACTGCTTCAATTGTGAAAATCTAATCATTTTTGCATTTGTATACTATTTTTTATTAGTTTTATAATAAATTATAAATCGTTTAGTGTATTTTTACCTTTATTTTACTCAGGGAATTTACCATTTTGTTATTACTGAGTGACATTTTTACATAATTTATAGAATTAGGTGTTACTTTGCGGAGATCCATAATACTAAAGTATAAATAAATAAATAATTTTATTATTACTTTTGACATTTTTAGATTGTTATTTTATAATTGAGCAGAACTCTCATATATTTATGTTTTGATAATGTTTTGATCACATAATTTTCCTAAATATATTAAAGATTGAGCCACAAGAGTGAAACACAACAACCTAAAGATGAGAAAGTAATGAAAATATTATTTTGTGAAAATTATAATCCATGATAAAACAAAATATAAATTCATGCACTTTCTGCCACCAATAACACAACAATACACACGCACTGCGCACATTCACCACAATTTCAACGATCATTTTGCCCCTTGACTGAAGCATCATCAGGAAATAGACTCCACAACAAAATCGTGGGTAGTGCATAGGTTTTTACAAATTCTGCATTTACCAGGTATGAGAACGGATAGTGCACTCTACATTTAGCATTACATATATATTCTTTTATCATGGATTATAGCAAATTAATATTTTAATTACTTTTTATTTTATGGACATGGTGAAATAAAATCTATAAATTATTTAGAGGATTAGGAATATTGTATTAAGAAATATTTCAATAATTTAATGATAATGTTAATTCTGAAAATAAGCATTTATATTTCATATTACTTGTTTTCAGATGGACCCAAAGTTCTTGCGAAATCAAAGGTTTTGTAAAAAGGGAAACTTAAAGCCAGCCAAACAGTTAGCCCGTGCTGCAGAGAGAAAAGTAGCAAGAGAAGCGAAAGCTAAAAAATAATTATTTACTTTTAAGCAATAAAATATAAAAAAAAAATTTTTTGATTCCATTTGTTAATTGCATTATAATTATTACAAGTGAACGTTAAAAATTTTGACGATTACTGTTAAATTTAGGTCAGTTGAAATCAAAATACTGAGGTAAATCATTCTTTACTATTTGATATAGGTACTAAAAAGTATCTAACATCAGAAGTGAGACACTAAATTATAACAATCAATAAAGTTTTTATCGTTATTTCAGTAAAATAAGATACAATCGTATTGATTCTATTTGAATTTTAACTCTTGTACAGTATATTGAATTATTCAAAATGTATTTTATCATAGATAAATAGTTATCGATATGATGTGATATGATATTTATAAAAATATATTGACCATTTTAGTCAAGAGTATATAGCTAGGAAGTCTGAGTAAAAAAGTCTGGAAAAGAACTCTTAGTCTCAAATGACGCTATCGGTCTCTTTATAATGTACTAGCTTTTACCCGCGACTTCGTCCGTGTGGACCGTAGTCGTGTAATACTCAGTAGCTTCTATCGCTATCCTACCTTGCGAATATCTCCATCACAAAAATCAGATCGAACCGGAGGGTCAAATAACAGCTCCTATAACATTTATTACGCTACTCGAAAGTCCATATTGAATTTGATTTCCTTCATGACGTTACTGTTATTAAGAAAATATATGAATTTGCACTGGAAAAATTCGAACAAAAACATAAAAAAATTGCGAACTATAGTGGACTTTTTAGGAGGGTTTTGAGTTTTCATAAAAGACACTTCAACACCAAAACCCATCGATGCTTATTTAGATAAAATACTAAAGTAAAGTAACGGCCTGGTACTATCCTACAGCTGTGCATAGGCCTCCTCTCCCCATTTATTTTGGGAGAGAAGGGATTGAGTTAAGACCCACCACATTGCTCCAATGTGGATTGGTAGGTTGCACATATCCCCAGAGTTCTCTAGAGATATGCAGGTTTCCTCACGATGTTTTTTCTTCACCGAAAAGCGTGTGATAAATTGGAATCATCAATTAGACACATAAGTTTTAATAGGAAAACTCATTGGTGCTTGCCCGGGGTTTGAGCTCGTGAACCGCTCTATCACAGCTTTATTTTAGTAAATAGCGCGTATTACTTACAATTGTGTTGTACATTGTAAGAGGTAAGTTAAAATTATCCTATAAACAAAAACCAAAATTTATAAAAACTTCTTAAAATAACTCTTTCGACGTAAGCTAAACAATGTGATAAAGAACCTCTTTTTAATTACAGATTTGTCTCGTCTATGCATAGTTGAATTAAAAAGCTTTGATAGGTACATATTAGATGCCGTTTTAAAGTCATATTATTCCTGTAGAATTAAGTAGATTTCTATATGTTATCATATTTCTATATGTTATCCCGGTATATAAGGAATAATTGAGCCAAATTTCATTGATATTAGTTCAGCGGATTTGCTGTGAAAGAGTAACAAACATCTATCCATAGTCACAAACATCGCATTTATAATAATAGTAGGAAGTAGGATGTGAGACTTCATTGGATCTTCTGATTTAATAAAAAAACATGACCATATATAAACATTTCTTTTAAAAATCCAAAACGTTCTTATAATAACGTTTTAGTATAATCATTACTTTTTACATAAAATAATTCTCTTGAACCAATATCGATGAAATTTGGCGCAATTATTGCTTATACGACAGGAATTGGATGACATTTAAAAATGCCATCTATTTAAAATTATCAACATAATAAGTTTTTTTTATTCATAATCTGTCAAAATGTACTACCGGCCTGGAATCAAGTCTTTTACGGCCTATTTTTTTTTTGAAAATGACAGCCTATGTTGCTCAGTGAAAAAACAGCTTTCTAGTAGTGTTACCCCTCGTCCGCACGAGATGATTTTTATCGCGCGTAAAAATTACGTCGAATTGAAACAAATGGGTATGCAGGTATCTGTTCATACGACAGCGTATTTAAATCGCGACGTATTTTATCGTGCAGTGTTCCATTTTAGGCGTTAGGGCGAGGGCGTTAAGCTGAATATACCATACGAAACTTATAACGCCTATTGTGGAATTTTTACGCCCGTGCGTACAAGGGGAGTAGCGACAAAAAGCGTACCCGTATATGTTCGTTACCACAACAAGTAGTAATCGTTACTATCGTATCGGTACCTAATTCGTTACTTTTGATAGCTGCTACCATAGCATTAAAGTAACGTCTAGAGTCGTATTCCCGTACGGTATAATATCGATATGATAAGCTGCGTAAGGTGAATTTTTTAATTTTTTTTCATAAAATCTTGATTTAATAAAAAAAAGTTAGAATTTAAGAATAATTAATAGCACAAGTAAATTGTATACGGAATCTACCAGATTTTGCCATGGATTTATTATTTTAACTGTGAGAATAAAATAGATATTGTTTCGCTTGGAATGAAATTTTACATAAAATATGATAAAAAAAATATTTTAAAAGAGATTTCAAATAATTTAAAAATATATTTTTTTAAACAATAAAAAAAACAAACATTGTTCTTCGTAAGGTTCATTTAAATTCACCGAAAGCACACATTCAAACCACAGATTAGGTACCGTATTATGTAGTTACTAATACGTACCGATACGAAAGATGCGAGTAACGAGTAACGAATAGCATTCGTGAGTAACGATTCGGTACTCGGTTCTAGATGGCGCACCCGTTACTCAGTACTGAATAATACGGTTTGCTTACGGCTTTACAGCTTTCCAAAGGTGAAAGAATTTTTGAAATCGGTCCAGTAGTTTTTGCGTGACAACGTAACAAACATACATACATACGTACAAACAAACATACAAATCTTTCCTCTATATAATATTATGTCAGATTATTAGATGTCAGCTCTACTGTTGGATCAAAAAGTTGTTCCCACAAAGAAAAGCTTGCAAGAAACGCAGCGTTTGCTCTTTTTTCGGTTAAAAGGTTGGAAAAATCGATTAAATAATTGATTTTTTGGTTTCAATATAATAGAAATAATTTTTCTGACTATTAAAAAAAATCTGGCAATTGTATTGTCTTTAGGGAATTTTTTCAGAAGCTTCGTACTTCAATATTGTGTATACGTAGTCAATATTCTGATTTGTGATATAGTGATATATACAATCAAAGTCTATAGTGTACATCATAGATAATACACTATATAGGATAATGAAATACAATATAGTAATTTAGACAAGCTGATACGTTATTCTTTTTCAGACAAAATAATAAAGAAGTCTTCAAAATGGCAAAAGCTAATTTCAGAAAGAAGATGTAAGTAATATTTATTTATATTATGTAGAAATTTAATCATATCGACATGGAAAAATTCAATTTCGGGCACCAACTAAATCTTTGACGTCGTAAAGAGAGATACACTTATGCAATTTTCAATGTTAATATAAGAAATAATATAATTTCTCTACGTTTCTCTTTTAACGTTTTTAAAATAAAGAGTAAAAGAATTATTATTTTTCTTAAAATTATTTGTATAACGGCAACAGAAAAAAGACAGATGTGCATCAATTTCTGTGTGTTTTATTATAAATAAAGGTAGAGCAACACAATGTTAATATTTTTAGTATTTCTTTGTATCAATTCTATCTCTCAAATATCACTACAGCCGTAACATATCACAAGTCACACAGTGTCAATCATATGGAATATTGATAGAGAAACCATTATAGTAAAATAATACTATTAGTATTATAGTAGTATAGTAGTATTAACAATTTGATACCATACAAACCATTTTAACTTCAGAATAGACTTGAATTTTTTTTTCTGGAATGAGTGGGCCTTTTTAGTACAATTTACATTCAAAACTAGAGTAAAATTATTTTGCTATAATCCACAATAAAGTGAATAGAAAATATATATATAAAGCTAAATGTAGAGTGAACTATTTGTTTTCATACCAGATATATGCAGGATTAGTGAAAACACATGCACAAATGTCCACCTCTGCTGAGTCAATACACAAGCACTACAAATGTTTACTATCACAAACTCAACAATTTGCAACCAAAGCATCATCAGCAGATAGACTCCACAGCAAAATTGTTAAATGCTTTGTATGTACAGCAAAATAATTAATTGTTTATTGGATTATGTAACTCTGCAAAGTTAAACCTAGTTCTATAAATGATGTTTCTTAAGCCAGCTGATTTCTGCAATATGATAAAAAATATGTGGGCATAATGTGCCCTATTGCACATCGCCATTAATTGTGTTGGATTGTGTAATAAAAATAATGTTTATAATGTATCATTGAATAGTATGGCTAATATAATACGGGAATACCATAACATCATGAAAGTAAGTTTTTTAATTTGTAAGTAAAAAGTATACAGTAAAAATATTTAAAATAAGAAATCTATGCATTCAGGAAGGCTTCACATAGTATGGAGTTGCCAGAGTGTCCAGTTTGTATGGAGAGCATGTTACCACCAATTTATCAATGCATGTCCGGACACAGTATTTGCAACAATTGTAATAAGACTTTGTGCCCTCCGATTTGCCCCATCTGTCGTGAAGACATGACCAAAATTAGAAATTGGCAACTGGAAGCTATCATATCAAAGGTTAGTTTGATCAACATTATTTTAATCATATAATATATATGTACATATGTTCTATGTTAATGTTGATTTTCTACATTTAGGCTAGTGTTGCCTGCCCCAATAAGGATGCTGGATGCAAAAAGATTATGACAGTAAAGGTGTTAGAAAATCACACTCGGGTATGTTCATTCCGGGATATTAAATGTCCTTTTGGTGCAGTCTATGGGGAATGTTTTTGGACAGGTATTGTTTTTTGGTTTATATTAAAAGAAGCATTGGGTTGTTGTCATACATATATATAAAATATATGGCACATAGCTCCCCTTGCTTTTTCAGTATATTCTTTTTTTACTGTTTATTATCATACAAAGTAATTCATTTCTTATGTAGTAAATATTAAATATGTACAGTTTGGACATCTATAGTTTTATGACAATAAATTTTAACTTAATATAATTACTTATGTTTATTTTCTTTATGATTTATTTATATTATATATTATTATTATGTTTTATATATTTTTATTATTTTAATATATTTACTTATGTTTATTTTCTTTATGATTTATTTATATTATATATTATTATTATTTTAATATATTTACTTATGTTTATTGTCTTTATTTTATTATATGAGCGGCTCGGGTCTAGCAGCGTTGCCATTTATCACAATTGGCTTCTTTGTTTTTCCAATACTTAAGAGTGAGACTTACAAATGAAAATACAGTTAAACCTCAATAAGTTGAAATCCGAGGAGAGCATAAAATATTCTAAGGGTGGGGGTTAGTTGTGAGTTTTACATAGTTATTTGTATGCCAATGCATAAGAAGTTGTAAATAATACATACGCTTGATATGTAAAAATGGGAGTTTATTAAAAGTTTTGTCTAAATTTATCACAATTTGTCTTAATTTTAATGACAATATTTTTAGAAGGGTAACAGAAAGTGTGACACAGCGTGACGATAGGAGGGAGGTATAAATAAAAACTTATTTTAGTGAGACGTGTTTTATGACCGGCGATGCAAAGAGGATATTTATGAGCAAAATAGCTCAATAAGATTAAAGGTCGGCGAAAAAAAATCTCTCGAAAGTAATAGTAAAATTATTTTGCTATAATCCGCGATAAAGTAAACATATACGGATACACGCAGGATTCGTAAAAAACAATGCACAAACCTCCACCACTGCCACCACAATACACAAGAACTACACACGTTCACTGTCACAAACTCAACAATCGCTTCGCCCCGCAACCGAAGCACTATCAGGAGATAGACTCGACGACAAAATCCACGACACGGAGATGCGGATTATAGCAAAATAATTTTATTATTACTTTTGTATTATGGATCTCCGCAAAGTAACGCCTAATTCTATAAATTATTTAAAAATCTCTCACTATGTAGCTATGGATGACGATTTTTGATTGTGTTGAATGTTTGCGATCTGTAGGCCTACCATGAACTTTTAGAAAACGATTCAATTCAAAATCAGTGCCGAAATTCTAACGCTTTCTTTTCCTACCATGAAGTGTGGATTGCATTGGGGTCGTAATGTTTGAATAGAAAAACGTTATAAGAACTATAAATAATTCTGTCTCTTTGACTCAAATGTTTTAGAACGTATGCCCAAAAGTCATTAGGCAACGACTTAAAGTATGTGTCTTTAAGACGTCATTACATGGAAAAAGCAAAACAATTTAGTTTACGGCTTGAATTGAGTCGCAATAAGATTTCATGGTAGGTCTGCTGCTCCTGCTTCGCAGTTGGGCAACAGTGAGGGGAGCGCATCAAGTGCCCAAATGTGTATACCATGCTAAAATATATTTTTAGTTCTAATTCTGTAATGTCTTATTGTAATGTCGTAATCACATTTTTAAGTTCAAATAGGTTGTTATAATAACAAATGATTATTAAACAATTTCCGACATGTTTTATTATGGATACCACAAACATTTCCGTAAAGGTTTTAATTGTATTGAATTTCTGCTCTAATACATGTTAATTATTAAGCGTCCTTTACAAAGGATAATAACGTTCTCCGGTACTTGTTCTGCGCAAATTATAAATTAAATCCCAGATAACCGTTAGATGTGATCTGCCCACCTGGTGAGGACTATTATACTGCGTAGTTCCATTTGGAGGTTGCCATTTCAATATCTATAGACCTATAGATTCTACATATTGGATGCTTTTGGATCTTTTATTAATTTAAATTCTTCGTCTTCTTCTTCGACGTCTACTGCTAGATACGAGCCTTTTTAAAGGATCTTCACGTCACATGAATGTAGCGGTTCCCTGCGACCTTTTTGAGGTTTTCAATAGGTCTCGTAGGACCAACGTAACTGCATATTGCGTTTCGGGGTCGCCATTCCAGCACAGTCGGACCCCAACTCCCATCGGTTCTACGTACTACGTTATTTTCATTACATTAAGAAATTTATCTTTGCAGGAAAAATTAATAGTGTGTTGGAACATTTCACGGAACGTCATGTAGGAAATTGCTATTTGGATCTTGATGCTGAAATAGAAATCAGAAATATATCTATCTCGAATGATGACCGTCGCTTGTATCTTATGCCTCAAAACAATTCATTATTTATTATATCATTCAAAATTGATACTTCAGAGAACTTCGCTTTTTTGACCGTGCAACTCATTGGTACGAAGCAGTTAGCGAAACAACATATTTACGAAATAAATATAACGAGTAAAAATGAGAGACGGGAAGTTACTTATTCCGATCACTGTTATAGTGATGCCTATGACACCAATGAAATATTTATGTCTGGTAAATGCGCAGTTATGCCGTTTGAAATGCTATCCCACTTTATACAAAATAGCACACTAACATTTACCTTAAATGTGACTCAACATATGTATCAAAGAGATCGTAGACCTAGAAGACAAATAGAATCAACAAACTAGGCTGAGACCGGAACAGGACCCGTATCCTATCGATGTAGGTCCAAATCCTAGAGGTCCAGGTGGAAATAGTGCTCGTTTCAAGAACCCAAGGAAGAATTAAGTTTATTTATTTATTATTAACATTTTTTTATTTTTTTAACAATATACGTAAAATCAGTTGGTAAAAAAATTAATTAAAATGAGTAATTTAGCGCTCGCACTAGGATAACCTGTACCTGTAACAAACAATAATTTAAAAAAGTAATAATAAAATTATTTTGCTATAATCCGCGATACAGTAAAGATAATATATATATAGTATTAAACGTATAGTGGACTATCCGTAATTTCATACCCGATACGTACAGGATTCGTAAAAACACATGCACAAACCTCCACCACTTCCACCACAATACACAAGCACTACACACGTTCACTATCACAAACTCAACAATCGTTTCGCCCCGCAACCGAAGCATCATCAGGAGATTCTCGAGGAGAGAGAGAGATCATTCTCCTGCCATTATCCCACTCTAAGTGGGGTCGGCGCAACATGATAAAAACATATCACGTGATTTGGCTACGTATTTTACGACCGGCCTGTCAACTTACCTTAGTCTCCTTTTACGACACCTCGGTAAGAAATGAAGGTGGTCTATTCTATGCAGCCGGATACCACACGGCACATACCTTAGCCGCCTCTTACGACACCTCGGTAAGAAAGGAGGGTGGTCTATTCTATTCTGCCGGATACCACACGGCGTATAATAACTAATTACGTATAATATTTTTTATTATAAATACAAAATATTAAAAAAAACTGCAATGTTAGCGGTAGCGGAAATTCTTTTGAAGGCATGTTGAATCCTTTGCCTTTAGACATCTTGTGGTGTGTAAAGAACATTCCCGGGTGGGTTTTTTTTTGTAAATGAGTTGATTTTCCTGTTGTACAAAATGTTACCACCTCTGGCGCTTCTCGAACTTCGCATATTCACATTTTCTAATTTCGTTTACTCAATATTAATATTGATTAAGTTACTTTTATAAAAATAAATTAAAGGTTGTGATAAAAAAATGACATTTTTGTTTGGCGGTTGCCTTGTATTTTTCTTTACGGGGAAATGTATGTTCTAGTAGATATTTTGTTTTTTTTTCGACATTCGGACGCGTGTATCAGACGCTGTTTTATTAAAAATGTATTATATATAAGGTAAAGTATTGTGAATTGTAATAATATTGAGATTGTTTAGTGCTTAAATAATATTGAATAAATGAATGTGGCACCATAAAAAAGTTTTTATTATTTGGAAGCCTTTTTTTCGATATTTTCCAAGGGTATACAAACCAACTCAACGACTCTACTACTTTACGTACTTTGTCAAGTGATCATTCAAAACTCAGAGGAAAATAGTATCTGGAATCGAGTTCTGAATTCTCTTTACCCAAATATTCGGTCCTAATTTTATATAGTTTACTCGAAGCCAGATGGTTTCCAGATATTCTAGATAACAATAATATTTACTCGAATTGAGACAATGCTATTGCTTTTATATTTTGTTAGTACATCATAATTTGATGGGGTTTTAAACTCTTTTGTAATTTTTCATTAAAAATTGTATTCAGTGATATTTCAAGTAACTAAGGTTCACACAAACTTATAACTAAGTTATTAATTTTTATTTATTTAATCTATTTAAATAGTGCGACTCTCTAATCTATTTATTTTGTCATAAATACATTTACACTTACAAAAGATTATGATTTGTTATGTTTCACGCCACATAACGTTAAGATTTAAAACAACAAATTCCCTATGTTAAAAAATATTTTAAATTTAATTAGTAGAGATTTTGATTTACATTTCATTTTTAAGAAAACATGTAATATGAAAGGCCTTAAAAGACTCGAATCCAATTCGTTGATAAAATTAATCACAAAAAAAGTGAAGCGATAACTGGTCCGGGCGTAATAGCAAAATAGATTGATGTCAATTCTCGTCGTCCACTCGATATGTACCTGTTATAACGTATATACCAAAGACAAAATATTTTATTTTATATAAAAATACTTGTAAAGTTCATAATTTGTAAAAATTATACAAATATTTCACCGTTACAGATTACCGTCTAAAAGTTTATAGGTACTTAGTTATTTTAGTGCGATAATACAGGATGGTGAAGACAAGTAGAAAAGTACAATATTTAGCAGCATTATGCGGTAAGTTATGGCGGGAAAATTTGAATGACTAAAAATCTTATAAATAAAACTACTTTGAAAAAGGTGATAAATATATAAATTATTTTATTGACAGTTTCCTTCGCTTTTACATTTACGGGTGCAGTCATATCATGGCCTTCACCAGCTATTCCAAAGTTTAAAAACGGTGAAGCAAATATACAGATCAACGATGTAAGTTATTCTATATTATATATATTCACAAATTTGCTTCGATTTTAATATCAATTCCAAATTTTAACCTTTAGGTCTTCAACAAATGAAATTGAACTAATTTTTTCCACTTTTGTTTCGTTAATTATCTTTTAAATTGAAATGTTACCTTATCTTTCGTATCGTGTAAATTAGAAAATTCTTCAATTTAGAACGTTGCTATTTTGTTTTAAACTGAAGGTATCCCTATCAATGTTATTTTTAATTAGAGTTAGTTGTTGGGAAATAACTCAATACAGAAGATATTACGAATAATATTACCAATGCACTTTAGGCCGTACGTCTGTGATCAAGTTTGATACTTATATTTAACTCTTGGGTATTTCTTCTAAGTATTATTAATTCACCTCTAACGGATCAAAAGTATTAAATGACAGTCGATTCTAATAGAAATCTTCTTTATGTGCGTTAAAATAATAATTATCTGATAAGTACTGCGTTAATCAATCTTGAAGGGGTACCTACCCAATGGGTATTTAGCTAGAAATTACGTGGGATGTTTTAAAGAAAGTTGCAAGTTTCCTAAAATGATAAAATTCAGAAAGTTTCAACTGTTCTCTGAATGTGGACGTGCTGTGTGCCTAAGTGGCCTAATAAATTACAGTCAAAAATTCAAATGAACCACACCCTCCCCTTTGTTATATGTCAAAATATATTTCTTAGTAAGTGTTGCTATATTTTAATTTCTGGATACGATGTGGTGGTTTAATTATCAATATAGGACCATTGTGATTATATTTTTTTTACATACCTTGTTTATTAACATTAAATAAATTTAAAATTTTGATCCACTTAAATACCGAGCGATGAAGTTGAGTATTTCAGAGGTATTTTTTTTAAATTAGGCACAGACTTCTTGGGTGGTGTCGTTAGCAGCATTGGGTGCTTTGCCAGGATGTTATTTGGGAAAAGTGTTAAGCGAAAGAGCAGGGCGTCGGCGCACCATCTTGAGCGCTTCTATGCCGGGATTCTTAGGTGCGGTATGTCTAAGTGTCAACCATATCCACTAAGATAATATGCAAATTGATGTGGCCTTTAACATAATTGTAAATTATAATTAACTATTGGTATCTGCGATTCCATTCGCTGTGATAGCCCAGCGGTGAGACCGTGCGACTCTTTCGAGGGAAACACGAGTTCAAACCCGGGCCGGCGCCAATGAGTTTTTCTATTAAAAACTCATGTGTCTAATTGATAATTGCAATTTATCACACGCTTTTCGGTGAAGGAAAACATCGTGAGGAAACCTGCATATCTCTAGAGAATTCTGGAGATATGTGTAACCTACCAATCCGCATTGGAGCAGCGTGGTAGGTCTTAGCTCCAACCCTTCTCTCCAGAAACGGAAAGAGGAGGCCTATTCCCAGCAGTGGGATTGTAACAGGCTGTTACTTTTTACTTTTTATCTGCGATTACTTCTCAGGCCAATTTAAGTATTTAAGTGTTTATCTTTATTCCGTTTCCGAAAGAAAAACGGTTTTTTTTAGTTCTATATGTTACCCCGATGTTCAAAGGGATCGATATCGTTTAATCATCATTTAATTCTTACACATGTCTTGTTTCCGATCATTTTTAATATATTCGATTTTTTAAATTCATCTGTAATGCTTACCGAAAGGTATTTTAAAAAAAATCTTTTTTGATTTTTTTTTACACTTCTTTACTGTATGTCTTTGTATTCTTTTTTACTGTATGTAAAAAATATGCGTGCCGTTTATATTAATTTTTTTTTCCTTTTTTTTGTAGATTATAATTTTATTCACTAAAAATCCGGAATTAATGTATTTTGCGCGGATTTTGATGGGAGTATCGAACGGTATTACAGCCGTTGTAAGTATTCTTTTAATTTTTTTTTAACTGATAACTTAACGTTTAGAGTATATCTGATTTGTTTTTTTTTGGCTTTTATTGGCTTTCTTTATATAAAATCTATTCGTCGGCATCAATTTTTTTTTTGACACCTATACGGCCGTTTATCCCTGATGTAAGTTACTTAATACTTTTGTTATGGGTGACAGACTGCTGTCAAAAAATATACATATTTAATTTTAAATACATATCTAAATACAATCATACACCCAGGCTCAAAGAACCACCAAATTGTTTAAAGAAAAAGTTGTTCCTCGGCGGAAGTCGAACCCGCGATCCGCGCATCTGAGAACAGGGTCACTGCCCTCTGCGCGAACGGGGGAGTCAAGTTTGATTGTGTTCAAAAACATGTGCTTTACAGTCCACAAAAAAAAGTACAGCCTGTTTTTTTTTAGGTCACAATGATCTATCTTACCGAGATAGCTGATAAGGAAGTTCGGGGGTCACTAGGTATGCTTGTACAAGTTATGATTAACCTGGGAAGCCTTGCTATATATGGTATAGGACCGTTTGTGTCCTATACGGCGTTAAACTGTATGGTGCTCTCATTCGCTATATTCAATGCTGTTATTTGTCTATGGGTACCGGAATCCCCTTACTACCACCTGTCGTACGGGAGATTGGCTGCGGCTAAGAGGGATTTTATGAGTATAAAAGGAACAAACGATGAAAGGGTATGGTATGTTAGTCTCTAAATGAGTTTAAATTAAAAACTTTTTTGTTTCCAAAGACGGTTTTCTTTTAAAATCGTAAACTCATAGCCATAGCGGAAGCAAGCCATAAATGTGTCATATAATCTTTTTATAATAATAAAAGACAATAAGACAAAGAGAATAATATAAAATAAAATAGGGTAATTTTCAACTGTTTCTCACTATTTATTCCGACACTCTCACTTGTTCAATAACTCTGTGCCTAATCTACAGTTTCATGTGATAATTTGATATTTAACAATTCGTATTACAAAGCTGCTGTCTCTTGCTGTGACATTTGAAGTGCGTCGATTTTTATTTATGTCATGTACTTTAATTGAAATATATTTATATATGTATTTGTATATTGTATGTATCTGTTTATATATTTATGCATATGTATGTATGTATTCGTATGGATATCTTAGTTAATATTCTTTCCTACATATACACACAATCTACTTTATATATATCTGTAACCCTGTCCTTTCATAATTGGTTGGCTGGGAGAGATCGCTATTTAACGATCCGCCGGATTTTATTACTACTTTTGTCATATTTATTATTATTATATTATTTTTAATTTTATTATTATTAATGTAGTGTCAATAAAATTGTTCATTCATTCATTCATAAAGCATTTTTTCCCATCGCGTGTCTGTACGTCTGTGCCAGTTCGCAATAAACTGAAAACTAAAGTAGGAGAGTGTATCATAAATGTAATAAATTTCAGTGGGTAGACGAACAAATGCGTATTATGCATGTGCACATCCAAGAAAGTATGGAGAATAAAGCCACTTTTAAAGAGTTAGTGACCAAAATGAAGTATAGAAAGGCCATCTATATAGTTGCAGGTGAGTCTGTTTCGATTACAAAATAACATACAATATCTATTTTCATGTAACGAATGACGTGTTGACAAAATATACACTTATAATGTGTGAGGAGACCTTTATGAGACTTTGGGATATTAACAGATATGTTTATTTCTTTTTCTTCTTATTTTTCAACCACTGCTGGACATATCTGGTCTTTTTAAGGGATCTCCATACTCCACGATGTTGTGCCGCTTGGATCTAGTGGCTTCCCGCGACATTTTTGAGGTTTTCAGTCTATCTTATACGTATTCTATAAATATTGCATTTTCCGGTCACCATTCCAACACCTTGAGACCCCAAAGAATCTTCTCATTTTTGATTTGATCACTTAGAGATACTCCAAGGTCCAGCTCGCTCCATCGCCCGCTGAGTGACTAAACTTTCTTATGAGGGCCATAGTTTTTTTTTTTACTTCTAAGCTATTGAAACTAACACTTCTTGTATTTTAAATGCGAAAGATTGTGAGTGTAACTCAGTTTAGGCCACGTGTGAACTCGGGGCGCAGCTAGTCCTGTATTAAAAGGAGAATAGATAAGTTTCTACCTCAGATGAAATTGCCTTGGTGATAACATCGTTGATTGTATCGCATATGATAAGGTATCGCTAGACCCGTAATAATTGTAACTTTTATCAGTACATTACATATTTAGCAAAATTTTCTTCGCTGTAAATCTTACTATCAAAGTCCATGCCGTATTATATTTTTATTGCCGTATTATATTTTAAACTTTAATATAAAAATACGGGTCACAAACATGAAAGTTTTTTCATATTCCAACAAGCTATTGTCACGTTGGGAGCCAATGTCACGTTGCGACGCCTAATAGCATGATAGGCGCCTGTCACGTAGGGTGGTAATATGACTTCACAATTTACGGTAGGTGACAAAATTACGGGGGTTCGGTATCCCGAAATAAAAGAATTAGTTTGGGCAGAACTTCGTATACTATGAATGACTTAAAGAACAAAACTATTACACTACAAACTTATATAACAGTGATACTAAATAACTTAAACAACTTGCCGAAACTTAACCAAAACGATTACGATTGAGACATGTATCACCTCGTCCGCGGAGGCGTAGTCTGGTTCAAATTCAAAGACGCATCCCCGAGGCGGGAACGAATAAACAACTAGGTACTAAGCGGGGTTCCCCGAAATACGTATGCTACACTATTTTATAAGTAGGTATAACTTACAGTATGGTATTAGTTACGGCCTTTCCTTTTATGACGGCATAAAAACACTCATTATTTTTATGCCTGTAAATACGTGAAATAAGGTTTATTTCGAGTTGAAACAAAATGTTCAAAAAAGAAGCCGCCCAAAGAGCTCTCGCGTTTGAAAGCTGCCGCCACCGCGCTGGCTAGCCGCTTCTGTCATATCATTGTTGTACAATGATGGCCCAAGACGATGCTCTTAGCTGTCTCAGGGAGCGCCGCCCCCTTGAGACGGCGGCGCCCATGTGCATTGCAGACCCTGCACTATAGGATAAGCCGCCCTTTCTTACCACTTTAGTATTACGACCTATAAGGCGGTGGCAGTAAATAAACCGCCTGTTACTATCCCATAGCTTGGCATAGACCTTTACCACCGAAAATAAAGGCGTCCAAAAAGCGTCCTATATGACCCTGACGATCAAATAACGATCGCAAACACAGAAACACGTAATACACACACACAGCGTCTTCGCCGGCGAAGACGAGGTCCCAGTTTTCTGACGTCGGTCGGTCGTGGCTTCTCGCCATCCTTCCGACGTCGCAATGACTAATCAAAGTCATACCATCAGCCCTCCACTACGCGTCGCCCTAAGCCGTGGTCCGGCCTCACAGGAGGCACCCCACCCCACGACGTTCCCCGACGTTAGTAGAGCTTCTGCGCTCTACTCTCTGCATTTCGCAACCTCGGCGATGCTTCTGCGCTCGCCCGTCCCGCCCGGTGACGCTGTAAAAGCCGTTAAGGCTAACAGCATACAGTCAGTTCGAAAAAAAAAATTTGGCATAGACCCTCTCTCTCCGTTTCTAAAGAGAAAGGTTTTAGCTAATACATACCACTGCGGTTTTCCCTAGAATTTTCTAGAGGTATGCGGGTTTCCTCACGATGTTTTTCCTTCATCCAAAAGCGTGTCCTAAATTGCAAAGATCAATTAGACACATAAGTTTTAATTGAAAAACTTCTTGGTGCCGGTCCAGGGAGTTGAGCTCGTGACCACCTCAAGAGTGTATGTGTAAGTGTAAGCGTAAGCGATGATATAAAAATGTCTCTGTTCGTGATGTTCAAACACGCCGATGCTGTTGCGGATATTTTTGTACACAAATACTAATTCTTTTGTATAAAGAAACTGATTATGTCACTTTCTACAGGTCTCAAAGTTCTGCAATACATGACCGGTAGTTTAGCAATCCAGTCATACTTAGAGATAATTTTTAGACAAAGCAGTTCTATATCGGGACCGTTTGCTAGTATAGTATATGGGTTCGTGCAACTTAGTGCAGGTGAGACTTATTATATAATAACACACTCCGCCTCATACGTCTGTGTCACATTACAATAGTCAAGACAAAATATATTATATATTCATCGAAATCGCCGCTTAAACCCCTTGGAATATAAAAGTAATGATAAAATTATTTTGCTATAATCCGCGATAAAGTAAATAAAAAATATATATCATGCTAATTGTATAGTGGAGTATCCGTTTTTTTACGATACATGCAGGATTTGTAAAAACACATGCACAAACCTCCACCACTGCCACCACAACACAAGCATTACACACGTTCACTATCAAAGTAAAGGCTTTGAGATTTTGTCGTGGAGTCTATCTCCTGATGATGCTTCGGTTGCGGGGCGAAATGATTGTTGAGTTTGTGATAGGTTAAGTAAAGTACATAAATCTATGGAGTATAGTAATTAAAATAAATAAACAACTAACTATAAGTTTGTGAATTAGTCATTCAATAGATAATTTATATGCACGTCATGCGTTAGGTCGACGGCGGTCATCGACTGCCATTGAACGTGTAGCATTTGTGCCTAAATATAATAAAAAGTAGAAGTTCCTAATATTTGCGTATTATCTTAGTATTATTAATCAGTTTTATTTGAATTTAACTTATATAATATTTATAAAAGATACAGTGAATTTACACAGAGGACATTCTGTTATAGGATTAATATATATTTAATTTAAATCATTTATAGAATTAGGCGTTACTTTGCGGAGATCCATAATACAAAAGTAATAATAAAATCATTTTACTATAATCCGCGATAAAGAAAATAGAAAATATTTATAATGCTAAATGTATAGTGTATGAAATATATCTTGCATGTATCGGGTATGAAAAACGGATAGTTTTTCATACCCGATTCGTAAAAACACATGCACAAACGTCCACCACCGCCACCACAATACACGTTCACTATCACAAACTCAACAATCGTTTCGCCCCGCGACCGAAGTATCATCAGGAGATAGACTCCACGACAAAATCACAAAGCCTTTTTATATCTATTATCTTTTTATATTTATATCTGGGGTTTATAAAATAGATTGTCCTGAGTGCAACGGTACATATGTAGGTCAGACTGGTCGAAGTTTTGCGGTTCGATTCCTGGAACATATGGCTGCGTTTAGGAATAATAAACCACAAAATTCTAATTTTGCAAAACATTTGCTAGAAAGCGGTCATAAAGTGCCTAATGACCATTCATTTCATATTCTCCACACTTGTGATAAGGGACTCCGACTCAATACGTTAGAGCAACTTGAGATAATAAAAAATAACAATGGTCACTTAATTAACGAGCAAGAAAATGTATCTAATTCCGTTTTGCTACATGTGTTCGGAGGGGAGGGTATTGGTGGGAGTTGAACTTTTTAAGACTGCTTGTATGGGTAGCGCGGCGCATTACGATTTTTGTCGTGGAGCCTATCCTCCTGATGATGCTTCGGTTTCGGGGCGAAACGATCGTCGAGATTGTGGTGGTGGGTGTGTGTGCTGCTTTTGTGTGCGTTGTTGCTGGTGAATTGCGCCTTGGGGTGCATGTGGTGGCTTGTCCTGCATGTATAAGGTGCGTAGATTTTGCCTGCTTCATAGACATTGGCTTTGCATGCATTCACTTAACCCGTGCGGATTATAGCAAAGTAGTTAGTTCTGTTATATTGCTTGTAATATGGAATTCCGCAAAGTAACGCCTGCTTCTATAAATCGCCTTTTTATATATTCAATTTCAAATATCATTTTATAAACTAATCATTATAATCTATTTTTACCACTGATTTACACGTCCACTCAACAATCGTTTCATTCCGTAACCGAAGCATTATCAGGAGATAGACCCCACAACAAAATCGCGATGCTTTGCGATTTTGTGGAATCAATCGAATCTTCATGATCCAAGTATGAAAACGTATAGTCCACTCTACATTTTGCATTATATATCCTATTTACTTTATCAAGGATTGTAGCAAAATAATTTTACTATTATTTTTGTATTATGGATCTCTGCAAAGTAACGCCTAATTATTTAAATTATTTATTATACTATATTTCATTACGTAATGCTTGTTAAGCACACGTACTACTCGTAACTTCGGATACTTGCCCACTAAATCTCGAACGACCGCATCTTATTTAATGTTTGGCGATGATTGCGGTTGCAATGAAAATCAGATCAGTGGTTCTAATGTATTTTTTTTTTCATTCATTGAAAAGTTCTAACAAGTACACCTATAATTGAGACAAAAGCACCAGACTAACATTATTTATTTTTGGTGTATAGCAATATGCAGCCCAAATAGATCTAGGCCTGTGCTAGGGCTAGCAAGAGTCAATAGGTTTTCTAGTTTGCTTAAAGCTAGGTAACGACAAATATGAACAAATATGAACAAATATGAATAATATTATATTTAAAAAAAATGAAAGGGATAAATAGCGAATTGTAGAAAAAAGAAAAGGAAAATGACTTATAAACCTTTCTGTATAACCAAAAAAAAAATACAATAAACCCACCACCATGAATATAATTTTGTGTGTGCGTGTGTGTGTGTGTGTGCGTGTTTGTGTTAACATGACAATTCTATACTTAACTGTAATGTGCATTTTTATATTTAAGTTAAACATGTATTTTTTTATATATTTTTATATATGTATTTCTATATTAAGGACTAAAACAATATAGAATAAACTATACGTAGCTTTACACTTTCAGGTATTGCGGCAACATTCTTGGCTGGTTATTTCGGCCGCAGAGTTCTCATGCTCGTATCTAGTTTTGGGGTAGGAATAGCTCTCACTATAGTGGGCTTGTATTTCTTCTTGCAAGATTCTGTAAGAGTGAGCCCTGAAACGTTATCATCTATAACGTCGCTCCCACTTATCGGCGTGCTAAGTTTCAATATCTTGTATGCACTCGGCTTAGGGATATTACCTTACATAATGCAGGCAGAACTGTTTCCAATGAACGTCAAAACTGTGGCATCGAGTGCAGCTACAATGATGGCATGCATTATGAACTTCTTCGTAATAAAATCGTATCAGGGAATCAAAGATGTGTTCGGACATTTCACTGTTTTTTGGTCGTTTGCGAGCGTTGCGTACGTTGGTGTTCTCTTTTCATACTTTTTCGTGCCTGAAACGAAAGGGAAAACGCTCGAAGAGGTCCAGGATAATATGCAACAGACCACCATGGAAATAGAGAGATTGAATAAGACAGACTCGGATAAGGCGTGACGATGTAACAGATCGAATTCTATACTAAAATATAAAGCTAGAATTATTATAAAAAGTAATAACAGAACAATCTGTATCATACATAAAAAGGACACCATAGTACAATAAAAGAGTTATAAAGTTTGTTTGTACACTAATGAATGTTAGAATAATGATCATCATCATCATTCTCCTGCCCTTATCCCACTCTAAGTGGGGTTGGCACAACATGTTACAAACATGTTGTCACATGATTTGGCTACGTATTTTACGACCGGCCGCCTGCCTGACGTCAACTTGCCTTAGTCGCCTCTTACGACACCTCGGTAAGAAAGGAGGGTGGTCTATTCTATTCTGCCGGATACCACACGGCGGGAATGTTAGAATAATGATATTATTTATTAATAAAATATATTTTACACATAAGTACATTACATTTTGTTTATGTTTAAACAATTGTTTTATTTATGACCATTTGAGAGAGATAATACAAAATATGCAAAAATGCCGACTATAATAAAGTAGCATTGTAAATTGCACTGTTTTTATTTTTTTTTGTCTATTATCTTGGGGTTATCATTCTTATATGCAAATACGGATTTGACATATGAATATATGATATAGCATTGAGTCCCATTGTTTAATGGACTGAATGTTTGATTTTATATTTTATAAAGTTTCATTATACTTTGATGCGATATTATTTTATTGATGTAACAAAAAATGGGAATAATGAATTAGTACCTGGGCAACCTGATATAAAAAAAGATGAAACATGAAACAAAAGGAAAAAATAATTAGGCAAGTGGGTTCGATAGTAATATAGTGGGTAAATCGGATTCGATCGGATCCGGGATATTTTCACTAGACCGCCGATTGACGATTGGCCGATTGATTTTACAAACGGCAGCGTAATAAATTTTTGTATTCCTTTTATATCTTACTAGTTTTTCAATGCCCTAAAACAGATATAAAACGGCAATTTTTGTTAATAATAAATATATGGGGCACTTACACACACGGTCGTCCGACTCCAAAGTAAGTAACTTAATACTTGTGTTATGGGTGACGGACAACTGGTAGATATACTGCATATATAATTTTAAATGCATACTTAAATACAAATATACACCCACGCTCGAAGAACCAACAAATTGTTTGTAGAAAATGTGGGCCCTCGGCGGGAATCGAACCCGCGACCCGTGGAGTTGAAGGCAGGGTCACTACCCACGGCGCCAACGGGCCAGTCTACCTAAAACCTAGCTAGATCGATTTATCGCCCCCGAAACTCCTTACATACT
Organism: Morpho deidamia; assembly: GCA_947086505.1. Classification (NCBI taxonomy): domain Eukaryota; kingdom Metazoa; phylum Arthropoda; class Insecta; order Lepidoptera; family Nymphalidae; genus Morpho; species Morpho deidamia. The sequence goes on along the minus strand of CAMTZC010000007.1, from coordinate 5,398,521 downwards.
GAATTTCATTAAAATCATTGGTGCCGTTTCCGAAATTCAGAATATAAACAAGATTAGCTCATTTAAAAATATTAGATTAGATTAGATTAGATACATAGACGTTATAAAAGTATATGCCTATTACTCATAAAAGCGCGAAACCTTATTAAAAAATATGCGTAATGGCGATGAGACTCGTTTTATCGTTTAAACGATATTATCTTTAATTGCACTATAATAATTGTCTCCACGATAAATTTGTATACATTCAACATTAAATAGATTTCATCGATAAGTATTTATACGTCATATATTTAAGATTATGGTAGAACAAATTAAAATTAAATCTACACCACACTGCAGATTATGCATATTCCAGAAATTCTCTAGGTATTTGCAGGTTTCTTTATGGTGTTTCCGTCACAGTAGATTATTCATAGAGTTATTACACTAGACAAGGGAAACCAGCCTTAAATTAGCCCTATTACAGTAATTAAATATGTATATGAATGAAATATAAAATATACCGCGTGGTATCCGGCTGAGTAGAATAGACCACCTTCAGTTCTTACAAAGGTATCGTAAAAGGCGACTACGGTAAATTGACCCACCGTGTGGTATCTGTATAGTAGAATAGACCACCTTCTTGCTTACTCAGGTGTCGTAAAATACGACGACCGCGAACCGCTTTCTTTTCGTACCATGAAGTGTGAATTGCATCCAGGGTCGTAATGTTTGAATTTTAATGTTTGAAAAGGATAACGTTAAAGTATAAATAAGTCTGTCTCTTTTAATCACATGTTCTTAGGACGAATTCCGAACGCTCATTCGGAAAGGACGTAAAGTGTGCGTGCGTCTATAAGACGTCCTGGTATGAAAAAGCAAAACAATTTCGTTTACGTCTTCAATTGAGTCGCAATAAGAGTTCATGGTAGGCCTGCAGGACTGCTTATGGCTTCTCTACTCTAGTATAATATATCTATACGATCATTACTATAGTAAATGTTAAAACACACATCATCATTCAATCATTTTTTATACGACACTAGCCACTTTATTACATCGAAACTTATTACAAAGTCAAATTATTAACAGACATTATAAAATTAATTATAGCATATGACTGTAAAAAAGGAAACAAGATAAGCTTCAACTGGGTCCACAGTGTATGAACGCGTTTATAGAATAATTGTTCCTTGTTTTATAATGGTCAGAGATAGATATTAAAAGAACCAAATTAATAGAATTGGCCAAATTCTGTCTTTAGAAATGAGTGACAATTGTTCATTATGAAGATACGATTATCGTCTCTTATAACAATACCACGCGAGATATATTTAAGTTTTTAAGATATAAAAATTGGTCTTTTCTGATGAAATATATCAGAAATGTGTTAGGAATTAGTAATAGGTTTAATTTATATTCAAATCAAATAGTTCTTACAATCATTTTTATTAACCGTCAAATAATAAACTACCAGTGGTTTAAAAAGGTGTTCTTACCGGAAAGGGTTACGCAATGCCGTCACTATTTTGGAAAATGGAAAATGGTTTTTTTCAAGATCTATTCAAACATTTTTATTTACAATTAAGTAATTTACATAGCTGATTCAAATTTGTCAAATTCAAATTTTTCTTCATTCAAGTAACCTTGTAAACAAGTGCTTTTGAATCGTCAACTCTACTGCTGGTTCGAAAAGCCGTCCATACCGAGAAGAGACAGAAAGATACTCGGCGGTCGCTCTTTTCAAATAATAATATTTATTATTTCATTTAGTCATTGCTGTCTTGTCGGGAAGTTGCTATTTCAACTCATTCTTATTATTTAAGTAATCCTCAACAATATAGGCTTTCTGTAACAGCCTCCCTTTTACAGTTGTTTTAAACTACTGTAATTGTTATTTCAGATTTGCCAATGTAGCAAAGATAATTACTTAGATAGTTTTTAAGCTTTATAAAGATTGGTGTAATTTTGCTTTTAAGGTGTCGGATTTTGATTTTGTTATGTAATACTAGCTGACCGTTCAAACGATGTTTAGTCATAGAAATTATTTCTAAGGAATTTCTAGAGTAGAGTATGAAAAATTGATAGTAGCCGACTCTCAGACCTACAGTATATGCATAAAAAATTTCATTAATATCGGTCAAGCCGTTTCGAAGGAGTATGGTAACTAACATTTTGACAAGATAATTTTATATTTAAGATAATCTATTTAGTTTGTAATATAAAACTTTTCGTTCTCTCCCTTGTGATCACAATTTATATTTGAAATTTTATTACTTTAAACCAGTGGAGCGGCAAAGTGCGGCTCTGGCACAAATGTCTACGGAAGATGCAATAATATTTTCAAATAAAAAACTTTATAAGAAACGATTTCTTATTTTGATAAATTGAAATTCTTCTAGAAATTGAGAACATGTATATTTTTTTCTTAAAGTTAAAAGACAGATAGGTAATTAAAATTTTATATTGCTCTATAAATATGTAACGAACATCGAGTTTAATTTCATTAGTTATCGTAAACCTAAAAACAAACCATATACAAGCTACCGGCTGAAATTGTTCGTATGCGTGATACAAAAGTTACCACTTGCGCATACTTTAGTGTAATAAACTAAACAAGCAGATTTAGCTTCCAATTTTATTTTTATTGTTGTAATGTTCATATTTGGCTCTTTGGCAACGTTTTTTACAACGTTCAGATGTATAATAAATAGAATTATTTACCTCATATTAGTATTGGTTAATGAGCTAAGGGATATTGGATAAGGAAATTTAATTTCTTCAAGATGGTTGATAACTGATATTTCTAGTTTAATAAGTTACTTGTTGCAACTGTCAAATCACAATAATTCCTTATTATATATACATATATACACTGTTTTTATATATATAGTTTTTAAGAGCATTTTAAGAAGTTCGAACCTCGTGACCTCTATATTTTTTTTACAAATTAACGAACTTGTGTGCATTTTCATGATAAATATCAATCATCATTTATACATAAAGCTGCAGTACTATCTTTATTGTTCTAATAAAACATTTTATTCGTACGATAAACGGTGTTTTATTTTTCCTCTAAAGAATAAAAGATGAAATATCCGTTTTATTAGTGCCAAATCTTTTGTTTAAAAGTTTTATTATCTCTTACAATTCATAAATTTAAAATATTAATTGACATGAAAATTTTGCGATTAAAAGATGGCAAGGTGAATCATCTTCGTGAATCAATTTAGAAAAAACCTTTCAAAGATATTGGCAGTAATGTTTTATAAATATTTAGATAGATAATTAAAAGTGAACGTGAAAAGTGAGTGTAAAATTCAAGTGTGAAAAATCCCAATAAAGACTGAATTTGTATTCAGAGTTACATATGCTTGAATTCAGTTGTCGTTAGTATGAATGCTGTGATATTACTGTTTTGGACATAATTGGTAATTTTGATCTATTTTTGTTTCTTTAGCAAGAACGATATTAATAGACAAACTTTGTAGCCAAGTAAATTAGTATAAGTAAATCCAATCGACGGGTACTAAATAGTACATGAAAGGAAGCCATTATTTTCAAGTAAATATGGTATGCTTTCAATTCAATTCAATTTTCCATTAATGGCTTTTAGGAGTGCCATATTGGCACAGATTACTTTGCCAATGTCACGTATGATGGAGAACACACAAAGGAGATTGTACGGTGAAACAAAGAGTAAAACTAAAATTTTGAATAATTACAAATAGTGGGAACCTTATGTTTAACCCTTCACCTGAAACAAAAGGACAACACAATATGAATATATATTATATACAAATAGTTAAAATACAAAAAAAAAAAATTACAATTTTATTTTATTACATTTAATATATTTACATAAATATTTACAGTAGGGACTAAATACAGACGTTAACAAACATTCAACATTTAAAGGACGAGGGATTTTGGTTGGGATAATGTCATATAAAGGGTGAAGGAGATTAGGACAATTCAAAAGGATGTGGGATACGGTGCCTTCGTCTAAACCGCACTCGCAGATCGAGTTGTCCCTGATCCTGAGCTTTGCCAAGTGTACAGGTGTGCATGAGTGACCAAGACGTAAACGAGAGATGGTAGATGAGACCCATCTGTCTGCATATTTAAGGAGAAAGAACCATGGTCGTCTTGGTATGTCTGGCTGAAGGGCAGCATAGTACTTACCCTTGTTAGTTTTGGAGGTCTCGTAGAACGAATTCCAGGATTTGTCTAGGAAAGTCTTAGCCAACGAGCAAAGATCATTAGCTGTATTCTCAAAGTGCTCGAGCGTTCCATCTTGGGCTGCAACCTTAGCACATGAATCAGCAATCTCATTTCCAGGAATACCAGAATGGCTGGGGATCCAGACTAAAGAAATGGATAATGCTTTTTGATAACAAGAGAACAGAATCTCCCTAATCTTCAAAACAATAGGAAATCTCGACTTACTACGAAATGGATTTTCTTTAATAGACAATAAGCAACTAAGAGAGTCTGTCAAGATAACAGTCTGTTTAATGTTATGGGAGTGTGCAAACAGGATTGCTTCTAACAAAGCAATGGCCTCTCCTGTAAACACAGAAGACTCTGGAGGACATTTAAATTTCAACACAATTTTATATTTGGGGATCCAGCAGGCTGCACCAACACAACTATTCAAAGATAGCTTTGATGCATCTGTATATATCAGGAGACTATTCTGGCAATTGTGATGAATATAATTTTGAAAATTGTGATGTGTATCAGGAGAATTTTTAATAAAACCAAGATCTGTGATGATTGAAGGATTAAATGTAAGCGCTTCAAAAGGAGTACAGAAAAGAGGATTTGATAAATAGCGTAACATAGGATTAGGAAGAGAGGAATATTTTAAGAAACTGTCTAATATGTTTGATTTTGAATTTCGGGATATAGGAAAATGGGAGAGAAGAGTTAATTTTGCCCAGAGAGGATGGGAGGACAGCTGTAACGATTTACTAATATATCGGTCACATAAATATTGTCGACGGAGGTATAAAGGAGGGTCAACACATTCAACCTGCAAGGCGTTTGTTGGGGAAGATTTCATTGCACCCAGAATAATTCTGAGGCATTTATACTGAATTTTATTTAATTTTTCTGATGCTACTTTATTAAAGGGTTCTAAAACAAACAGACAATAATCCATATGGCTTCGAACTAAGGCATTATACAGTAGTTTAAGACAGTAGGGGTGAGCACCCCACCATACCCCTGCTATAGCTCGAAGAACGTTAATACCTTTTTCACATTTTTTAATAATGTGATTTGTATGAGAAATTCCGTTCAATCTGTTATCGAGATAAACGCCTAAAAATTTTACCTTCTCTACAGGGTTAATGTATTGGTTTTCATAAGAAAACTGGAAATTAGGTATAGATCTTTTTTTAGTGAACACCACTGCCTGACACTTAGGAACGGACAAGGATAAGCCATGGTCAGACAGCCACTGGCCTAGGTAGTACAAAGCAGAGTTTATTCGATAAGATATTTCATTCACACAGTTAGAACTATAATACAGTACGATATCATCAGCATACTGCAAGATATCACAGAAACTATTTACAGACAATTCAAGATCTTGAGTATATATGCTATATAGCAGAGGGCTTAGAACAGAGCCTTGAGGGAGACCTTTCCAGACAAGTCTGGGGGGAAGAGATGTTGAATGGTGTTTCACCACTATGGATCTGCAAAACAGCAGATTACATATGAAATGCACAATCTTTGGCGGTATACTCAGCTTTTGCATTTTTTGCCTGAGCAACGGAAGAAGGACATTGTCGTATGCAGAAGTGATATCTAGGAAAACACCCACAAGGTACTCTCCTTTTGTAAAGGCTAATCGAATGTCTGTTGTAATTATGCTGAGGCTATCGGTTGTACTGAAACCCTTACGAAACCCAAACTGGGAGGAGGGAAGTATATTTCTACTTTCTACTATCCATTCCAAGCGGTTTTTAAGCAGGTGTTCAGTAATTTTTGCCAAAGTAGACGACAATGCTATAGGTCTATAAGAGTTAGGATCTGATGGATTTTTACCAGGTTTTAGGATAGGGATGATTATTTGAGATTTCCAAGCATCAGGAACTATCCCAGTTTCAAAAAAAATATTAATCATGTTTAAGAAACAAAGTTTTGCTTTGTCTCCTAAATTAAGTACAAACGAGAATGGAACACCATCTTTTCCTGGAGTAGAATCTTTAAGTCCATTAAGAGCTACTTGCAACTCAGACAGAGAAAAGGGGGCATCCATTTCGTTTGAACTTGGGGTTGGTGCTGAATCAAGGAACATGTCCTTATAAGGAGCAAAAGGAGGAGCTAATTTATCAGCAAAAACGTTAAGCCAGTCAGAAGGGTTATTGGAACAAGGGGTAACAAGATCAAGAGATCTGCGGAATCTCTTAACTTTATTCCAAACAACTGTGGAGGGGGATCGAGGGAGTAAGGATTCGCAGAACTTAGTCCAGCTAAGGGGTTACTGGGGTGTAAGGGGGAGGCTCGTCCCAATCAGTCTCCTTAATTGTCAACCTCACCTGCACGTGGTGCACCCTGCAGATCTACCAACGAGGCTCTGGCGACCGACAAATGGCGGTATAACCATTCAAATAGCTGACCTAAATATTACCAGACCGACAGTGGGCAGCAGCACTGTCGGTGCGACATGGTCAGCACTGCGATCACCAACCCGCATGCCAAGCGTGGTGATAACTGGCAAAACCCTTCATGGATACACACAATAAACCACAGCCCCTAGTTCCCGGCAGCCCCACTATTCCCAGCTCTGGCAGCGGTTCGGGTTACGGTGGGGCAGGGGGTGTCAAGAATCTCCGGAAGAGATTCCGCTGCCAACCCCGACGACTTGACCTGGCAACATATAACGCACGCACTTTGAGGGAAGACGAAAAGATACTCGAGCTGGAAGAAACAGTAAGCAAGTTGCGATGGGATGTCATAGGATTATCTGAAGTCCGAAGAGAGGGGGAGGACACGATGATTCTAAAATCCGGCAACCTGTTTTACTACCGGGAGGGCGACCAACAGTCCCAAGGTGGTATCGGGTTTCTCGTCCACAGGTCCCTTGTCAACAACATTGTTCAAGTCGAGAGTGTGTCGAGCAGGGTCGCGTTCCTTATACTCAGAATTACCAAACGGTATTCGCTGAAGGTCATACAGGTTTACGCACCGACATCGGCACATCGAGACGAAGAGGTGGAGGCCATGTATGAGGATATATCTAGAGCCATGCATGCCTCTAAAACCTTCTACACTGTTGTGATGGGGGATTTCAACGCAAAGCTGGGCACGCGAAGCGGCACAGAGGTGAGAGTAGGGCATTTTGGATACGGGCAACGGAACCATAGGGGCCAGATGCTGGCCGATTTCTTGGAGAGGGAGGACCTCTATATGATGAATTCTTTCTTCAGGAAACAGCCGCATCGAAAATGGACTTGGATTAGTCCTGACGGTTCCACGAGAAACGAGATTGACTTCATTATGTCAACCAGGCGTCATATATTCAATGATGTCTCTGTGATCAACACCGTAAAGACGGGGAGCGATCACCGCATGGTCAGAGGCTCATTGAATATATGCGTACAGCTGGAAAGATCCAGACTAGTGAAGTCTACGCTCCGACCAACTCGAGCTCATATTCAAAACCCTGAGAATTTCCAACTCGAGCTGATGAACCGTTTTGATTGCCTAGCTGACTGCGCTTCTGTGGACGATGTAAACAACAGGTTGGTGGAAACTGTCCATTCGGTGGGGTCAACATTCTATAAGACACACCGTAAGAGAACTAATAAATTCTCGACCCAGACTCTCAAGCTCATGGCTGAGAGGAACGAAATGAGGCTACAATCTTCAGTGGACGCGACGCGCTACCGTCTGATCAATAAACAAATCTCTAAGGCTCAGAAATGTGACCTGCGACACTTCAACACCGAATACATTCGTGGTACCATTGAGCGTAACAGGGGCTCAAAAGTGTTCGCAAGAGATTTGTCTATTGGGCAGAGGCAGCTGACGCGATTGAAGACCGATACTGGTAGTATCATTTCGTCTCGACCTGAGATTTTGAGAGAGGTTGAGATGTTCTATGGGCAGTTATACACCTCAACACAACAGCCTGTTGTCAATTTGGCAAAAGATCCTCGAGCCAAGTTGACCCGACACTACACCGAAGATATCCCGGACGTCAGCCTTTACGAGATTAGTATGGCTCTCAAACAACTCAAGAACAACAAGGCTCCAGGTGACGACGGAATCACAACCGAACTCCTGAAGGCGGGTGGTAAACCGGTACTTAAAGTCCTTCAGCGACTGTTCAATTCCGTCATTCACGAAGGAACTCTGCCGGAAGCATGGTACAGGAGCGTGGTGGTTCTTTTCTTCAAGAAAGGTGATAACACCCTATTGAAGAATTATAGACCCATCGCGCTGCTGAATCATGTTTATAAGTTGTTTTCGAGAGTCATAACGAACCGTCTCGCTCGTAGGTTCGACGACTTCCAGCCTCCCGAACAAGCCGGTTTCCGAAAAGGCTATAGTACCATAGACCACGTATTCACGCTGCGGCAGGTTATACAGAAGACCGAGGAGTATAACCAGCCACTTTGCTTGGCGTTCGTGGACTATGAGAAGGCCTTCGATTCGGTGGAAACATGGGCTGTGTTAAGATCGCTCCAGAGATGCCGAATCGACTATCGGTACGTCCAAGTGTTGAAGTGTTTGTATGAAAACGCCACAATGTCTGTCCGTATCCAAGACAAAACTACGAGACCAATCCAAATGCGGCGAGGTGTGCGACAGGGAGATGTCATCTCTCCGAAGCTGTTTACCGCTGCATTGGAGGATGTCTTTAAGCTCTTGGATTGGAACGGATACGGCATCAACATCAACGGCGAGTACATCATTCACCTTAGATTTGCCGACGACATAGTCGTTATGGCAGAGTCTCTGGAGGACCTTAACACAATGCTCGACGACCTCAGCAGAGTATCTCAACAGGTGGGCCTCAAAATGAACATGAGTAAGACGAAAATTATGTCAAACTCGCATGTTCCGCTCCACCCAGTCATCGTTGAGAACTCTGCACTCGAAATTGTAGACGAATATATATACCTGGGACATACAGTCCAGCTGGGTAGGTCCAATTTCGAGAAAGAGGTTAGTCGCCGAATCCAACTCGGATGGGCAGCGTTCGGGAAGCTACGCGAGATCTTTTCGTCCAAGATACCTCAGTGCCTGAAGACCAAGGTTTTCGAACAGTGCGTGTTGCCAGTGCTAACCTATGGATCCGAAACATGGTCGCTGACTATGGGCCTCATAAGAAAGCTCAGAGTCACTCAACGGGCGATGGAGCGAGCTATGCTCGGGGTTTCTCTACGTGATCAAATCAGAAATGAGGAGATCCGTAGAAGAACTAGAGTCACCGACATAGCTCAGCGTGTCGCGAAGCTGAAGTGGCGATGGGCGGGGCACATAGTGCGGAGAACCGATGGACGTTGGGGTCTCAAGGTGTTAGAATGGCGACCCCACACCGGAAAGCGCAGCGTCGGCAGGCCCCCAACGAGGTGGACAGACGACCTCAAAAAGGTCGCGGGGAGCCGCTGGATCCAAGCGGCGCAAGATCGTGTGGTGTGGAGATCCCGTGAAGAGACCTATGTCCAGCAGTGGACGTCCATCGGTTGACGAAGAAGAAGAAGAAGAAGTCCAGCTAATTTTTTTCTTAACCTTTACCAGTTTTTTAACTTTCGCGTCAATTCGTTGATAGTTGATAAAATTTTGTTGAGTCATACTGTTTGTGTATGTCTCTTCTGCGAAAGTTCTAAGTTTAAAAATATCAGTGCATTCCTCGTCCCACCAAGGAGGGGAAAGCATATGATTTTTGGGAGGGTGTTTCTTAGGGATATTGAGATAGGCCGAAGATAAAAGACAGTTTAAAAAAAGATCATAATAAACCAAAATATCACAATTTGTTTCAAGACTCGGTAGAGAGCTCATCATGTCATCGACTGATTGGGAATAGCCTGACCAATTAGCTTTTTGAACTCTATATTTTAATAAGGGATCAAAATTGGGAGGGGGTGAAATTCTACAATTTAGGGAAATAATGATAGGGAAGTGGTCACTACCATATGTAGAGGGGAGAGTTCTCCAAGATAATTGGGAGGCAAGACTAGGGGAGCATAATGAGAGGTCTACAGCAGATTTAGGGTTTTGATTTGGGTAAACTCTACGTGTTGGAGAGCCATCATTGATGATGCAAAGATTCACATCATCAAAGATGTCAACCAGCAACGGAGCTAACCCGTCACTGAAGTAGCACCCCCACATAGTATGGTGAACGTTGAAATCCCCCATAACTATGATAGGAGTGGGCAAAGCTGAGAGGATGGTTTGTAATTCAGGCATGATGGAGGGGGAGGGATGAGGTATGTACAGAGAAAGGAAAGAGATGTTAAGGGTACGGATAGCAACAGCATTAATCTGTTGGCTGAGGGGAGGCAGGGAGATAGAGGAATAAGGGAAGGAGTGCCGGATAAAAAGGGCACAACCTGCATGCCCATCATTCCTGTCATCCCGCAAACAGGAAAAACCTGGAAGCCGAAATCGGACCCCAGGAGTCAACCATGTTTCCGAGATAGCAACAATGGTAGGCTTATGCAGGTTTATAAGGGACAGCAATTCATGTTTTTTGGGTCTAACACTCTTACTGTTCCATTGAAGAAATGTTGTTGGGGCCGTTTTTAAGGATTTTGAACAATTGGGTAAGGTTATAGGCAACGTTGGGCGGTAAAGGGATTTCACTACATGGAGCAACAATGCTCAGCAGAAATTCAGAGAGAATATCTAAGATTTTGTTCTGAGTAGGGGGGGATTGGGTGGGGTCATTGTTCAAAGCACAACCATTGGGAAGGGACGAAGAGCAATCACCAATGATGTCCTGGTGAGCTCTCTTATCAAAACCTTTTCCTAAAGGTGCACGAGGACGGGGACTGTGGAAAACTGTTTGCCTGTAGGATTTAGTGTTAACTTGGGATCTTACAGGACTTTGAGGAGGATAAGCTGGAGGTGTAAACATCTCTTTCGCAATCTCAGCATAGGAGCGACGGACAGGAGGAAATTGAGTAGATGCTTCCATGTACGATACATTATCCTGCGACATTACCATTTTGATAGATTGTTGTCTAGAGAACTCTGGACAATCCTTGTCAGTTGCAAAATGTTTTCCAGAGCAGTATAAACATGTAGACAGCTCTTTGGGGACTTCACAGGAATCTCCTGTGTGAGGTTGAGCACACCTGTAACACCTGGGTTTTGATCTACAAGAAAGCTTAATATGGCCAAAACGACAGCAGTTTTGACATTGAATGGTGGGAAGTTTATACGACTCAACAGGTAAGGAAGTGTGGTATGAGTATACTTTAGCAGGGAGAATTTGACCTCTAAAAGTAAGAGCAACCGACTGAGTCGGTACCCAAGATGCAATGCCGTCGCTAGTTGTTTTCCTATTTAATCTCCTAGCTTTCAGTACCTCTCCACAGCCAGAAGGAAGTTCCAGAGATTCAACAAATTCCTCCATTGACCAGTCAACTGGGACCCCTTTTACAAGACCCATTCTTGTAATGTTATAAGTTGGGATAATTGCCTTATATTTTGTTAAATTTAGCAAAGGATTAACAAGGAAATTATTGGCAGACTCAGCAGTTTTAAATTCGACCGTAACTTTATTTCGGCCGACGTTCTTGACGCCATCATTTATTATCGAGGTTATTTTATGTTTGTGTAAAAATTGACCAAAAGAAATAGCCCGTAAAGTAGTTCCTGAGGCTGGGTCTGGGATGTCCCGCGACACCTGAACAATGAAAGGACCTTTGTCGTCCTTCATGTAACTGAGAGGGTTTTCGGACAACGATGGATGTACAAAAGTGGTTTGAATCGATGGGTTGGCTGAAGTAGGGTCAACTATTGTTTTTTTGATGGAATTAGAATCTTCAGCATCAACTTGTCTTTTACGTGTCGTAGTCGATAATGTACCACCCTTATCGGGTGGTTCGGATGGAGGATCGATCTCCATATTGGAGACGCTTTTTTAAAGAAAAGAAACTATTTATAAGGAACAATAAAAACTTACCTATTTACAAATAATGTTAGTATACTAAATAAGGACAAAAAATAATGTTAGTACACAAAATACCAACTATTTATACTCTTAAAAGCAACAAAATGTGCCGAAAAAACACTAAAATCTCGCTAACACTTGTGAACACCAACACATACGCTAGCAAAGTCCATGGTATGCTTTAGAAATATGGATTTAAAATTGAGCTTGTTGTGTCAACATCTGTCGTCTATACTAACAAATTGAACGCGAGTGTGTTGTATTTGCCTTATTCACAAATCACATCTGAAAGGAGCAGCGGAACGGTGATCGGTCAATTTTATATACAAATTTAAAGTGCACGTAGACGAACGAATTTACTTCTTAATATATACAAAATATGTTTATCCATCCACATATCCACGTGTCCTCTATATCGCCGTGTGGTATCCGGCAGAATAGAATAGAATAGACTACCCTCCTTTCTTACCGAGGTGTCGTAGGCGACTAAGGTATATGCCGTGTGGTATCCGGCTGCATAGAATAGACCACCCTCACTTCTTACCGAGGTGTCGTAAAAGGCGACTGAGGTAAGTTGACGTCAGGCAGGCGGCCGGTCGTAAAATACGTAAACAAATCATGTGACATGTTTGTAACATGTTGTGACGACCCCACTTAGAGTAGGATAAGGGCAGGAGAATTATGTGTCCTCTATAGACTTGTAGTCTATCTCAATCTATTTTCAGCCAATCTTTAGATAGAATAGATGGATAGAAATTCTTTATTGCACACACATTACATTACACAAATTACATAAAGAAAGAAATTTAAATACAGAAACATTTTACAGAAACCTCAGCATGATCGTGTAAAGTTTGGTGACAATCGGAGAATTTTTTTAACTTGTTTCAAGGGGAATTCGAAACCAGACTGAGCTACAGCAACGCGTTGCTGGACAGCTGGTTTAAAATAAAACTCGTTATGTGACCAAAAGATTTTATTTCTTTGAATACAGATATAAAATATAAGAATAACATCCGAATACTCAGAAGGGCTACAGAAGTTATATGAAAAATTTAAATTCTTTTAGAATTTCCGTATGAGTAGAGCGGCGCAAAGGGCGTGTCAACCGGTTCATCCCCACTTTCTTCCGATCCATCCGACTCAAACGTATTGTCCGGAATATCGTATAAACGAATTAACGGTTTGTTGGGGTCCTTCATGATCAAATATTTACCTGGAAACAAATTAAGTGAAATTAAATTCACTGGCAGTGATGTTTAATAAAGAGATAATCTATCTTTTTCACTTTTTTCATATTAATACATAAATAATGTTTCATCACTTTATATCGTGCTACATAAATAATGAAGCTGTGATAGCCTAGCGGTGAGACCGTGCGACTCTTTCGAGGGGAACACGAGTTCAAACCCGGGCAGGCGCTAATGAGTTTTTCTATTAAAACTCATGTGTCTAATTGATAATTGCAATTTATCACACGCTTTTCGGTGAAGGAAAACATCGTGAGGAAACCTGCATATCTCTAGAGAATTCTGGAGATATGTGTAACCTACCAATCCGCATTGGAGCAGCGTGGTATGTCTTAGCTCCAACCCTTCTCTCCAGAAACGGAGAGAGGAGGCCTATTCCCAGGAGTGGGATTGTAACAGGACGCTACTTTACTTACTACTTTTACTACATAAATAATAATAAAATACATTTATAAGTTTAGCGCGTAACAGCAAGTTACCGTACGAAGTTTTTGCATACAATTATACTAGAGTAGGAAGCAAGCCTAAAAGCTGCTAGCCTGTGTTCATCCAAAAAAAAAACGAAAAAGCAAATGTAGCTAAATTATCTGTCTTCTTTTTTATGTGTGTTAAGACAAAGATAAATAAATAAATATATGGGACATTTACACAGACGGTCGTCAGTCCCCAAAGTAAGTAACTTAATACTTGTGTTATGGGTGACGGACAACTGGTAGAAATACTACATATATAAGTTTAAATACATACTTAAATACAAATACACACCCAGGCTCGAAGAACCAACAATTTGTTTATAGAAAATGTTGGCCCTCGGCGGGAATCGAACCCGCGACCCGCGGAGCTGAAGGCATCGTTACTACCCACATCGCCAACGGGCCAGTCAAAGTATGGATCTCTTATCTTCTCTCTCTTATTATTTGTTAAACACCCACTTATTCAGACTCACATGACGCAGTCTTCTACATTATGTATAATAATGTTTTGGTCGCGTCTGAATGCAGATAAAGTAAAAAAATATTACAGAAATTCGATATTTATCACCCACCGGCTACAAGCGACTTATATATCCATACTTATAAACAAGTAAAGTTAAAAAGCTTTAATAATAATAAGCTTTAATAAAATTTCATGTCCTTATTGTTGACTGTTACGGAGTACCCTCGTCTGGAGCCTATTTAGTAATGCTCATTACTAAATAGGCCATTAAGTAATGCTGCTGCTAGAATAGTTTTTCATAAACATGCATTGTCAACGGCACTGGACCATTATGTAAAATTTCATCTCAATCGGCCACCGGTAAGTGGGTCGAATTTAATTTGCAAGATTCCACCTCCATATACAATCATGGCAAGTTTAATAAAATTAAAAAAAAAGCAAACTGTTCATATTTGCTTTCGAAAGATCACTTAGCTATAATATCAGTTACTGAGCTGAATGTTTCTTAACTTCTTAATCATCATTCTCGTGCCGTTATCCCACTCTAAGTGGGGTCGGCACACGTGTTTTAACCATGTTGTTATGTGATTTGGCTTTGTATTTTACGACCGGCCACCTGCATAACGTCAACTTACCTTAGTCCCCCTTTACGACACCTCGGTAAGAAATGAGGGTGGTCCATTCTACTCAGCCGGATACCACACGGCGGGTCGATTTACTTTAGTCACCTTTTACGACACCTCGGTAAGAAATGAGGGTGATCCATTCTACTCAGCCGGATACCACACGGCGGGTCGATTTACTTTAGTCGCTTTTTACGACACCTCGGTAAGAAATGAGGGTGGTCCATTCTACTCAGCCGGATACCACACGGCGGGTCGATTTACTTTAGTCACCTTTTACGACACCTCGGTAAGAAATGAGGGTGGTCCATTCTACTCAGCCGGATACCACACGGCGGGTCGATTTACTTTAGTCACCCTTTACGACACCTCGGTAAGAAATGAGGGTGGTCCATTCTACTCAGCCGGATACCACACGGCGGGTCGATTTACTTTAGTCGCCTTTTACGACACCTCGGTAAGAAATGAGGGTGGTCCATTCTACTCAGCCGGATACCACATGGCGGGTCGATTTACTTTAGTCACCTTTTACGACACCTCGTTCAGGAATGAGGGTGGTCCATTCTACTCAGCCGGATACCACACGGCGGGTTTCTTAACTTCTTGAATGAAGAATAAATAGCATTATTTAATAATCTTACCGTCCTTCTGCTTCATGCAAATGTCGATGATGCACCGCAGGATGCCCCATGCATTGTCCATGGACAAGTTGATCTGGGCTGCGAACTCGTGCGGCTTGAATTGTTGCGTGCCCAGGATGACATGCCGGGAATTGTCACGCACTTGCGCACGGGACACGTAACCGAACTTGATCTGGTCCGATCCAGCCAGTAAAGCCTAAAATAAGACGTTAAAGTAAAACGAAATTAATACCACAACCTACTAGTAAAACGGTTTACGCACGTATTTTCCTCACTAAAATAACAGGTGGCGCTACTAGTATTTTAATGCAAATCCGCTAAACCAATATAGATGAATTTGGTTCAACTAAAGCTTATACGGCAAGGTAACAAATAGTATAATAGCATTTCTTTGAAAACAGCAACCGCCGAGTTTCTTGCTGGTTCTTCTCGGTAGGAACAGCTGTCCGAAACAGCAGTAGATGCTGACAATTCAAAAGCACTTGTTCACAAATTTACTTGAATAAAGATTATTTTGGGTTTGAGTTTGAATAATCCTCTTATTCCTTCGGGAATAGGGATAAAACACATATTGAATTATTTAGGCAGCTTAAACGCTAAGGTGGCGCCGACACAGTTATAGATACCACCAGTATATAATAGTTTCAATTTACTAAACATAATATATTGTTACGAACATACGAAGACTTCGTAATGCGTATGTGATAGAGTTCGACGGGGGCAGTTTACGAATATGCAAAAAGAGTTCGTACGATTTATATGATAGAGTTCCAATTCGCTTGAAGCAAATTCTCTGGAACATTCGCTTTGTTTACAAGCCATGTTCAATATCGCCACTGCAATTCGCGAATGGTTGCATGAATAAAAGTGAAATAATAGTGACCTCGGCTTCGTTATTAGATAACAGACAACATAGAGACAAGCTGAATAAAGTTCTTAACAAGACACCAGGTATTTTCATCCAAATCCCCGAACCCCTGTAACAATAATTTACCTGAACAGTCCATTTGGCCAGTTTGCAAGAGTTGTTCCTTAGCTCGTTCGCTAGCACAGCGCCACGCTGGGTGTCAAGCTTTTGGCGCCACTCGACGCCGTTCGCCAGCTTGGAGTCCCATTCGTTAAGGGCCTTGATCGTCAAGAACTGGTTCTCGTTTTGGGGGCCTTGCATCACGGCATCATGCTCGCACCGCGCTACCAATACCTGAACAATGAAAAAAAATTCGTTTGTTCCAAAAATGCGCTAACATAACATAAATTAACATCTCTCTCTCTCCGGTCGTTTCTTCATGACTGAAGATCGTGGTCCTGGCAAGACTCTATTCTTGACCTAATCCATTTTTTCCAGCGGCTTCTATTCATGGCCACCATAGCTACCTCATAAAAGTGTTTGATCGTGCAGGACTGTTGCAATTGGTCAGACCACCTAGTTGGTGAGCGGCCTCTTGGTCTTTTGCCTTCGGTATTGCCTGTGACTATTAATTTCTCGAAGGCATCGTCTCCACGCCGCATGATATGGCCTAAGTATTCCAGTAAGCGTTTATAGCATATGGAGGAGAGGCGCGTCTTTATTTTTTAGGCTTTAAACTCAGCATAATACAGGATGTCCCGGCAGCATACCAGACTATTTTTCTCGAGTTTCGTCACGGACAAGAACTGCAGGCCTACCATGAACTCTTATTTCGACTCAATTGAAGACGTAAACGAAATTGTTTTGCTTTTTCATACCATGACGTTTTAAGTCGTTGCTAAATGAGCGTTCGGAATTCGTCCTAAGAACATGTGAGTAAAAGAGACAGAGCTGTAGTTCATATAACGTTATCAATTTCAAACATTACGACCCCAAATGCAATTCACACTTCACGGTACGAAAAGAAAGCGGATCGCGGTCGTCGTTTACGACTTCACTTGTGTCGCAATAAGAGTTCATAGTAGGCCTGCTGATTGAATTGAGTACACACAACATTTATTAAGTTGGTAAGAAGCTGTGCAAATAACTGTGAGACCTGTGTGCTTCTCTCCAGAGGGTCACAAGTTAACTTGAACCCTAGGCAGGCAATGAATGACTGAGCAACCGATAAGTCTTTCTATTAAAACTTAATTGCCTAATTGATATTTGCAATTTAGCACATGAGTCTCGGTGAAGGAAAACATCCTGAAGAAATCTCTGAATAATTCCTGGGATATGTCTAACCGATCATTCCACATTGGAGCAGTGTGGTCTTAGCCCAAACACTTCTCTTCAAAAGGAGAGAGGAGGCCTATGTCCGTGTGTGGGATAGTAAACAGCTTATAAAACTATTACAGATATCCATATATATGGATTTATTTTTTTCTTTATTGAACAAACATAAAAATATGAAAACAAAGAAGGAAAAAAAAAGCAAGGCGGACTTTTCTCTAAAAGGGATCACTACCAGCCAACCTTTGAGTAACAGAAAGAAAATATCAAGTAATGAAATATGGATAATGAAAAAAAAGGAAGGAAGAAAAAGAAAAATAACAAAACACTATATACATAGATTAAAGCTGAAATATGAATGAAAAATGATAGATAATAGTGATAACAGTTAAAATACGAATGAGGATGGAGGACAAAAAAAAAGGATGGATTGTATAAAATGTTAATGATAGAATGGAAGACCATCATAAGTCCTTCTACTATGTCCTTCTACCTACTACTTATACTTATACTTACTTTATCAAATGTAGTCAGATGGACCAATATAGATTAAAATTTGGCACAAAAGTTAAATTCTAATAAAAACTATAATCCTTGTTTAGCTAACGTGATACAATTGTGGAATATAAAAAATATGCTATAATTACTTTTGTATTATGGACCTAAGCAAGTTAACACCTATATCTATTATAAACATGAATTTTTGAGAATTAAGTTTTTCTTTTAGTGAGAAGAAATCGAGAGACGACGAGGTGTATCTACTTAAATACAGGCACTAATAATAATTAAATCATCATTCTCCTGCCCTTATCCCACTCTAAGTGGGGTCGGCACAACATGTTGCAACATGCTGTCATATGATTTGGCACGTATTTTACGACCGATCGCCTGCCTGACGTCAACTTACTTTAGTCGCCTTTTACGACATCTCGGTAAGAAATGAGGGTGGTCTATTCTATGCAGCCGGATACCACACGGCATACAAATAATAATTAAATAAAATTGACTTATTCTTACAACACCATTGTTGAGGTTCCACTTGCGGTAACGGTATCCGACCGACGCTACCTCGCCTTCTTCCTCTTCCGATACAAACGGATTCGCCTCTGGGAACTTGTATTTAGGCTCATTAGTTCCCGATTTCAGCACCTGCATTTGAACAAAAAAAATTAAAACTGTATCATGCTGTTGGGGACAGCAGTTGATATTCACAAAGTTTTTGTATTATATAAAAGAGCTATATTTATGTACCATAAAAACGTAAGAAAACATTATTAATAAGTGTGCAAAGGTCAACTTATCCCTTTGACAGAGATCTCTTCCAGCTAACCTACCTAGTGAGACAATTTATAGTAAAGCAGTTTGGGTATGAGGATATGAAAACCTAAAATTTTTAATTATTTTTAAATTTAAACTATCGTGAGTAGTATTCATAGTTAATAAAGATACCGGCTATACTCACGTCTAATTCGAAACTATTCAGGTTCGAAACTAGTCGGGCTAACCTGATAAAATTAGACGTGAGTATAGCCGGTATCTTTATTAACTATAATTTTAATTATATTTACAAATAGTATCCTAATAATGTGATACTTATTTAAATAAAGTGATGAGTAATTCGCTTAGGGAGAAATTTGAAGAAATAGGTGTCTTGACTGTAGCTTCACAATATGGATATATTGTTTGTGCGAAAGAATATTCACTTGACATGATAGACAGACAAAAGGAAAAAAAGTTGATAAACATTTGAATTTATAAAGCAGTTAAAAAAACTGCTTTAAAATATTTTTTATTTTATTTTATTTACTTAAAAACAAATTACATCTAACACATTACAGTTTACTTTCTTCATATCCATAAGCCTTGACGACTTGTCTAGATATGGCACATTCCTCTAAAGTATTACTTAACTTAATACACATAAATAAACCATAAAAAACCTTATACATAAAACAAACCAAATCAAAACAAAGTATTCTTATATCTAATAATAAGTTAGTGTGGGTATGTTATTTCATAATGACAGCGAGCACAACAAAAATAATGTTAAAGATAACAATTCGATAAGATTTCGAATGATTCTCCTATGTATTTAATAATAGATTGTCCTTTTGATTTTAATGTTCTCGTAATAATTTTAGAAGGTGTTCTTTGATTTTATATTTTATATTTTCTTTTGTTAATGTAGATTTCACTGATTACTTACTAGCATATATTTTATATTGCAATAGGTACTGTCTAAATTACACAGTACATTTACAAATCAAATGTATAAACATTCCTATGAATCACTAAATAGATTGAATCTATTGGAGAAAATCACATGAAAATCAGTTTAGTAGTTTTTTGGGTTTATCCCAAACATACAGACTGATGCAGCTGGCTACTTTGCTATATAATATGCAGCGAAGCGATGCTTAAATAAATATTATTTTAAGATGTAGTCTATGACATCTGTCATATAGTTTTTTTATACTTTGTTTTCATTATTTATACTAATAATTTTTAAACATACCTGTTGGCTGAAGTTGTGGTTTATAAAAGTAGCTTCCAGAGCTAGGTTTCTTGGCGAATTAATAGAGTTGCCATCATCAGCAGGTGGCTCCACAGATGTTTCGTTCACAGTGAGCAAATCAAATTCGGTGTTGTCACGCTTATCCAAGAATAGCTTGTCACCTTTTAAAGTTTACAACCGTTAAAATGCATTTTTATCAAACCATAATTTAATAACAATTATGAATAGTACAGTTTTAAAATTCATATGCACCCTTTGTAACATAAATAACTATAAATAAAAAAATGAATTTAAGAATTTCATTTCATTTAAGAAACATGATATTGATGATAAGTTAAGTTTCGAAATAAATAAAAAACAAATGTTATTCAAATCCAAAAACTAAAAATATATATTTTTTTAATTAAATTTATTCTATATTAATTAATTATTTAAATTAAGTGAGATCCTTGCACTTCATGCTTGCTGTACAGAGATTTGAGAATATTAGGTTTCGAAATGAGTACTTGTGTCAAATCCATTTTCGAATTACCCCCACATAAGACAAATCAAATTTGCCCCCTGTAGGTGTGGTGTGCCATATATTGAAACACTATTTAATTGATACAAGCTAAAAGTTCTAATAGTGATCAATATCCAACATGCAGTAGTAATGCAGGACTAATGATGACATGCTATGGTTAAAACTTTTCAATTTCTCATAAGTGTATAATTTGAAAATGTCTTACCAATCTTTTCGATGACAATATCCCAAGAATAGTTGGAACGAGTGCAGCACATGATGGTTGCCAAAATAGCATCAGTGGCATAAACAGTGCCTGTTGTCTTGCTTAGACGTCGGATCACTGGATCATCAGTAGTGGTCACCTAAAACAGTACAATATTGAGAAAGGTTTAATCTAAATCAATGTTTAGTTAAATAGAAATAACAGTGTAATTTTTTTAAATACTTTTTAATTTTTTTTTTGATTGTTTTGTTTTTGTTTTTAATTGTTTTTAAACAAATGGTTTCCATGTAACATTTAGGCAATATATTAAACAATTGAGAAGTGCCATTTTAACTAGAGTTGGTTGAATGTACTCTCTTACATTTAAAAACATATTATTCATTCACCACATGAAATAACAATACACTTTTCAAGTTAATATTCACTGTCAAAGTTAATCTACTAGTGTTGTACGATGACAACTGAAAATTTTATTCTAGGCAAAATGTATCTCCAATGATTCAATAATAAGCAGTCATAACATAAGGGACCTTACTGTATGGAAGATGCGGTCAATACGCTGCAAAGGTTTTTCATGCTTGACATTCACTCTGTCATAACCCTTATCATAGAACTCCAAAGTACCACAGCATACAATATCTTCACCTGAAAGCATATATGAAAAATACAAATGTATCTTATGCGATGAAAGCTTATAGAATACCAAATTAAGCTTTAAATGTCTTTTAAGCAAAGATAAAAAGAAAACCTTCTTTAATTCCGGGCAATGATAGTTTAGCAAGTCGGGGGAAATCCATGTCCTCGATAGTGACCCAAGTTGGACGAACAGTAACTGAGGCATCGCGAATCTTCATCGGAGCCCCTCTCTGCCCCCATCTCTTGCCAAGTTTGCGATCCCTTTGCTTAAATTAAAATTATTGTACATTATTTCACTCTACCATCTGAACTTAACCAATATGGTTAAAAGTCTAAATTCCAATTTATACTTCAAATTGTCTTACTAAAATGATTATGAGAGCAAAACCATAACAGTACCTTTTACTAATACTAAGCCCACATAGTTAATCAGTTTTTTGAGAACTCATTAATATAACTCATTAAAAACAACATATTTTATGTATACTCTTGTCGAGATATATCTCTTCCAATAAATATTTACTAAAACATCTTTGTGGCAATTTTGAAGGAGACTTTTTCATTTTTTAACAACTAGTGCAACAGGTAAAAATGAAGTGATCCTTTTTTAAATACCTTGCTCAAAGTAGTCATTCCTCCTGGAGTACGAGCTCCTCTAGCACCTCGACCACGCTGCCCTCGGGCCCTTCCGCGTTGGTATGGCGGTTTTTGTACACGCGTCGTGTCCACCAGTTGGAAAGTATTCTCATCCTCATCATGGAAGTATGCATAGGACGAACCAGCGCCAAATTGGGACGCATACTTGTCTACAATTGACGTGTATAATTAGAATAGCGAATTATAAAGTACTTTTTGCATACCATCTGCGAGAAATCCGTTTTATTACATTTATTATGCATAACCTCAAAGATATGAAAAAGTTAAAGACATATTTACTTACTCTGATATTTTTTATCTTGCACGACAGTCCAATCACTAATTTTTCCTAAACGATCTCCTTTACTAAAAGGCTGATAGGGCATATCCCTGAATTGGTCCGGCATCTCGCAGGGTCCCCATCCTGTAGGGTTGTCTTGAATTATCGGAGCGATAAATCGTACCGGCTCTTCAGCCGGGAGTACGTGTTCTGACATAACTATTATATGATAAATATATGTTAGATTTCGTAAACGTAAAATTAAACTAATAACATGCCACACGACACTTTCTGTCAGAGGACACGCTAAATTGACATTTCATGACGATTTTATAATTTATTGAACGTTGACATCTAAGGTTGACATCACGCAACAGTAAATAGTCTGTGACAAACAAAGTCACTCACACACTTGACTCATTACATTCAGCATAAAATAATTAGGTACTAGTGTAATGCTTAAAGTAATTTAAATTTTTTTACGTGAGATATATATGTAACTTAAAAAATATTAAGCAAAGATCTTAAGGTTTAAAGTATTAAAAAATGGATCATTAACATATATTTTTTTAACAATTTAACAATTTGAAAATAAATGATTTTTTGTTAAGTTAATTAGGTACGTGAATCATTTCAAATATTATTTATAATAAATGTCTTAACATATGATCAGATTTATCTAGGCTCGTTAAACATATATAATTATAATATATTAAGACCAATTAAGACGTTACAGTGAGGATTTCGCAATACGAATGCAAAAAACAAACAAACTGTGTTATTCAATTTTAAATTATGAAGCTTATTTTACCAAATACTACGAGACGTAGGTTAAAATCAACTAATTACATATATAAAATCCACTTCGATTATTCGGCAAGACTCCATTTTTATTTCGGAAATAAGATTATAAAAATTTATTCATTTTGTACTTATTTAATATTTTTTACCAACTATCATATTCTTACAAAATCATAGTTAATACCAAGATCTAGATTCAAAGATCTAGATTTGTAAATAATTTGACATCCTATGTGTGAAGGCAGTGCAAGGGCGTTGATTCGTAAATAACTTTTATTATCTGTCCACCGGTTAGCCTTAGATATTAGGTATTCTAGAATCTAGATCATGTAGTCTTTGATCTAGATTATGGTTTATTTTATAGTGTGTTTGTGTTTTTTTATTGACTCTAAATGTTTGTAATTATATTAAAGTTTTTAAACGTGTGATACAAAAAGGCTTATTGCAATGAAGTTGTTTTGAATCATTACAAAACTTATAAGATAATAATTTTGACCAGTCAATTTAAAAAAAAGCTTTCAATTTTCCAATTTTTCTCGGTGTTGGTTTGGTCGATAATATAACCTCGTTTTTATGTGAGGAAGGCGGCAAATTTGAAAGAAGGTCTTATTTAAATCTATCTTATCATCATTTCTTTAATAAAAGTGGGTTTTAACTTTTTTTAGTAAGCTAACATCTAGGTTAGCTTACTAAAAAAAGCTAGGATTCTTTTTGTATACTTTTAAATCGTTCTAATTTAACATTATGTTTTGCATTAAATGTTGAGTTCTTTTAATTATGAATATTGATAATCAAGCATTTATTTATGTAGAAGCTAATACGTATTATATTTCTAAATTAGAAATCGCCAAATGTAATTTTTCAGAACAATTGAAATATAAGTTTAATTTAGTGATAGAAACATCCTATGTTAAGAGGAAGTTGTAAAATGATATTGTTTATTCAAGTCCAAGTTAACATTTCGACTAATCAAAACGATCTTTCATAGGAATCGGTACTTATAAACATACAAATGTCGAATTTATGGATAAGTTGTATTAATAGTTATAAAATTTCTTACGCTTGCTATAGAAGATCGCTTTAGGTGAACAAAGAATTGAACATGAGAGCTATTGCGCCAGTCATCGTCATCGTTATTTCATGCCTCTTCTTCACTATCGGCTATGATTGTTGATGGTGTGATCGACTATAATCATCTTGCAAGTGTCCATACAATCTTCCGTATTATATATACGATGCATACAATCGTACATATTATCACCCAGCGTGTGCGAAAAATCGACTATTCTCGGAGTGTAGACGATGATTGGCGAATATAGCCGAGTATGCCTTCTATACGATCGTGCTCGTGCTTAATAGTATGTTATCGCCGATTATGTAGAGGAACCGTACTGTTTGTTCGGGAAGTTGCTCCTACTGCCAACAACCAGGAAGGAAATTTGAGGATTTCTTTTCAAAATAATGTTCTCATATTTAGTAATGTTTCATTATTGCGTTGTTGTACAAGGTCGGAGTAATTAAGGAATTAGCGGCGGGCGAATAGGCGAAGGCCTCCCTCTCCTTTTGGAAAAAATGATTGAAACTTTAATCTAGCACGCTGCTCCAATGTAGATTGCCAGGTTACACACAGCCCAGAGATATTCAGGTTTCCTCACAATGGTCTCCTTCATAGAAAAGCGCGTGATAATTTGTTAATAGAAATTACGCGCTCGAGTTTTTATAGAAAGCGTATTGCCACTTCGATTTTTGAATCCGCGTTTAACTGTTTGAATATCAACGGCTTCCATATACGTTTACGGCTCTAAGGAACCCCAAAAAATTGAAGCCATTTTTTAATTTCCGGGTATTCCCGTTTTGTACACAAGCGAATCGTTATAAATTAAGTCCCGATACTGTCGAGGCTTTAACTTCGTTGATTGGCCCTTGCCTTTCCAGTAAGTCTATTTATATACTAGAAAGCGCCTCTTAAGGTCTCAGTTATCAAAAATTAACAACAAGTACGCCCGCGTAGGAGTATGTAATTTCGATTAAATTTTTGTGTATAGAAAATTTGTGTGCCAAAAATTATTCAATACGTAAGTATTTCGAGTCAACTAATTTTTTGTCATTTTTAAATTAAATTTGAATTGTTTTTCTTATTATGATAAATAAATGCTATTTTGCACCATTCAATTTGTGACCGGTGATATGGTGTTATAAAAAAAAATTGTAATTAATATTATTATTAATCAAAAGAGCTGCCGGTCTAATAGTTCAACCGCTAGATTTGAACCCCTAAAGCCCTACTTTATTAACGTAATAATCTTTAATGCGATTCTCCTAAAATGATCCAACATTCATGTTAATTTTATAGAATTAGGCGTTACTTTGCGGAGATCCATAATACAAAAGTAATAATAATATAGCAAAATAATTTTATTATTACTTTTCATGTTAATTTTATTTAAAGTTAAACTTTAAACTTTACAATTGCAACCATAACTACACTCTAAAGATATTATACAAAATTATTTAAATATAAATTAGTAATAATATATCCATCGCACATTTCCTATTACATAAAAAATTATCAATATTTTGTCTAAAAAAATATTGTAAGAACGGCCGCACAAAGAAATACAACCTACTTTACAATTCCCACTATATATTTATTTCTCACAATATTAACACTTTCCAATTTACTTTCGCCTTCACTGTAACACTTCACAAAACGTACTGTGTCTTCACTCTTCTCCACCTGGTACCGTCCCTTTTATAATCTATAATATTAGTCAAATGATTTCTATTTAGTTTATTAAAAAAAAATACAATTATAAATTAAAACGTTTGTCCTAAAAATTGTTCTTAAATTATTGAACCTTACAATATAAACAATGTGATATTTCTATATAAGCATCTATCCACAATTTCGTCTGCGTGGACTTCAGAGCCGAGATAAAAGTACATAGTCACTACTTAAACTATCTTCGTAATATAGAAAACACCAATTACTCCGTTCGCACGTAAAAGACACATACTTTACGTTTATAGCACATAGCAAAATTTTAAGTTTTGTCTCTGTATTACCTTTTACAGTACAATGCAGAGGAACAGATTAATTCAATATTTAGTGGCGTTTGCCGGTGAGTGCTATTTATTATTATCTATAAGTAAAATATAATTGTTATGTTGCTTCGTAATTATTTAGAGTTAGTTTTAGTTAAAAATCTATTTATAGTATTAAGTTAAGAAATAATATATATTAAATAGTGACTTGATAGAACTATTAGATGTCTTGCTGTCTAGATTTAAGTAGGTTTGATATTTGTCTAGCTTAGACAAGTAAATAGAGTTTTGATTCGTAAACCAAACTTCAAGATGTGTTAATAGTCATGTGTTAGGGAATTGTGCTATTTCATTGTTTATTGGGTAGGCCTGTATCAATAATCAATTATTGATAATAAAGAGAAATATGACTTATTATCTGTCTTTCTACTATATGTGGGATTAGACAAAGACAAGTATATGAGTTTCATCTTTCGTCTCATTATTTATTGTGACTCTCATTTACAGGCTTGCCCTAATTTAGAATAATAACTCTATGGTATTATACATGTATTAAATTTAGTTATGTTTTTATATTGATTGGTTTCAGTATCCCTCTCTACGGCCACGTTAGGTACTTTATCTGCATGGCCGACACCCGTTTTGCCAAAGTTTGATAACAATGAAACTAATGTGGCAATAACAAAGGTGAGCTTGTTTTATTTATCTATCTATTTCTTTATTCATTGGACGTCTACTATTAGGCATAGGTATTTTCAAGGGTAATTTATGGAATTAGGCGTTACTTTGCGGAGATCCATAATTTATAATAAATTATAAAATTTATCGCGGATTATAGCAAAATAATTTTATTATTACTGTTTTATTTTCAAGGGATTTCGATGCTATGATGGATACGAAAACCAGTATTTAAACAAGTGACTATTATACATAGTTATTAAAGTATTAGTTTATGTTTCCGCAGGTAATATTTGTAACGCTTTATCATGATTCTAATGTGATTTTCATTGAACCTTTACCTTAGTTTGTATGGTACATAAAAGTCAATGTTGCCAAGAGAACTCAAAGTTTCATGCATTTCCCGTGTGTTATTAATATATACCTAATTCATTGCAGCAAAGTATTGCTAGTTTTATAAAGGATTGTTATATAAAGTGAATATATACTGTTATAAAGTAATTCAAATTAAAATTGAAAATATTCATTTTTCGAGTAAACTTGTAAATAAGTACTTTTGAATCGTCAACTCTACTGTTGGTTCGGAAAGCTGGTCCTACCGAGAAAAGCCAGCTTGACTCGGCGTTTGCTCTTTTCAAAATATAATTCTTATAAGTATTTATATCTTACCATTGCTATTTTGTACGAGACTTTTTCTATCTGCTTCTTTGTAATGCTTAAAATGCTGTTATGGCAAAGCTAAAATAATAATACAAAATGTTTCTTTCCTATGAATAGTTTATTTTTATTTATTTATTTATTTCTTGCTATATACGCCAGCTCTATAATAGTTAATTTTAAAATATCTTTAACATATATATATATGTTAAAGATATTTTAAAATTAACTAAGGCATTGCCAGACATGCAAGGATGGCATTGCGATAGTATAAAACTGTGTTGCATATGCCATCCTCACAGTCAAAAATAATTGAATTAATATTATTAAAATCAAAAATAATATATTACAATAAAGAAAGTGTGTCATGCGAAAGAAAGTGTGAAAGCATGTCTGTGAGTGAGTGTGTTCATGTACTATTATGTTGAATGTGGTGTGTGATGAGTGATGTGTGATGAATAAAAATTGTTAAATAAATAATGAATAATGAATAAACAATAAATAAAGTTAAACGAATCGTTCGTTTTTGAGTATTAACTGCTGTCCACAAATAAATCAAAGTATATTTAAACTTGATAAAGTAAGATTTTAATAGATTTCGCTTGTTTAAGGACGAGATAGCAACGATGTTGGCCATGTCGCCACCAGGATTTGTGGCAGGTAGTTTGGCTACCAGGTTTATAACTGACAGTTTCGGACGACGGACCACAGTCTTGTCTAGTGCTTTGCCGGTCGTCTTTGGGACGGTATACTCAATATTTCTTAAATATTTTTTATTGATTTTATTAAAACGTAGTTGCAAATCTCTTAAAAATCCTATCCTGAAGTAACTGTGCTCAACTTTGATCCATTTTAATTGCAACTATTAACGATAACAAATTTTATCAATATTGCTCCAGCGGAATAAGAGCAGGAAAACGTAACAGGAAGACAGACTCGCATTTATAATATTATGTTATCATGGATGTTGTTATATAATAAATAAATAAATAAATAAATATATGGGACACTTACACACACGGTCGTCTATCCCCAAAGTAAGTAACTTAATACTAGTGTTATGGGTGATAGACAACTGGTAGATATATACATATATAATTTTAAATACATACTTAAATACAAATACACACCCAGGCTCGAAGAACCAACAAATTGTTGATAGAAAATGTTTGCCCTCGGTGGGAATCGAACCCACGACCCGCGGAGCTGAAGGTAGGGTCACTACCCACTGCGCCAACGGGCCAGTCAAACTAATAATAATAATAAACTAATATTACAAGAAAATATTAATCTTGGCGAGAATATCCGCTTTTTCTTCATATACAACAAAATAAATATAATACGTCCACTAGTTGTATAAGTGGCCTCTGTTAATATTCTTTCATCATATAGAAATATCGTATTGTAAGCTATGATAGTCAAGCGGTTAAATCGTGCGACTCTTTCGAGGGGGTAACTGGTTCAAACCCCGGACAGGCACCGATAAGTTTTTCTATTAAAACTTACGTGTCTAATTGTTCGGTGAAGGAAAACATCGCGAGGAAACCTGCATATCTCTAGAGAATTCGGGGATATGTGTAAACTGCCGATTCGCATTGAAGCAGCGTGGTAGGTCTTAGCTCCAGTCCTTTAAAAACGGAGAGAGGTCTATGCTCAGCAATGGGATGGTAGCAGGCTGTTATTTTATTTCTTTTAGCAACGACAAAGTTTGCTAAATTTCTTATTTTAGATAATCGCGGCGACTGCGAGGGTGGCATGGCTCCTTTGCATTATGAAGTTCCTCTGGGGCTTCGGTACAGGAATGGTCTCAACTGTGAGTATATAATATTCAATAAATACTTTACCTTTTTTCACACTCGGTAAACTTATAAAATTAAGCTCGAAGTCCACTTAATAACGACAAGCTTAAGAACTAAGTAACACACTTGAATAATTATTAGCCTCGTTGCAATGTTTAAAGTTCTATTTGAACTTAAACACGCCAGTCGTATTCATAGTAACTGTATAGAACTGACTATACTCATGTCTGAGTTCACTGCGACAACGCCGTGTAAAGAGCTCATGAATAAGGGCCCCAAATGGACTTCAAACTAATTCAGGCACACGCGTGACACGTGAAAATCAGACGTGAGGAATGCCAGTTTATAGATTAACTAAGTTCTAATTGGGATGAAAATCCAATAATTGGGTAGTATATACTTTTTAATATTTGACAATGTACCTGAAAAGTATTTATTCGGTCTTCATACCAATAGTTCATTGCTTAAGCTTGCAAGAAGTAAACGTTTTAAGATATAGAATTAATCCTTACTTTGC
Source organism: Morpho deidamia (assembly GCA_947086505.1). Taxonomy (NCBI): domain Eukaryota; kingdom Metazoa; phylum Arthropoda; class Insecta; order Lepidoptera; family Nymphalidae; genus Morpho; species Morpho deidamia. Next base: position 5,368,470 of record CAMTZC010000007.1, on the reverse strand, counting down.
GGAGTTCCATAATGTAAAAAAAAATTAAATTATTTTGCCATAATCTGCGATTATTGCAGATTTAAGTAAAATAATTCGTTTTTTTTTTTAAAAAGAAAACGTTTTCATAATTTTGGCTGTATCAGATAACTTTAATAAAGATAAATGGCTGTTAGATAATTCGTTCGGTTAATTTCGGATCTTAAAATAGTCAGTTTTTATTTTTAGGTGGTTACAATATACTTGGCAGAAATAGCAGATAAGGATATTAGAGCAACACTCTCAGTAGGCACTAGGTTTATGTTCAACTTAGGGAGCCTCCTTGTCATATCTATAGGGTCATTTTTGTCATACACAACTCTCAACTATGCCATCATGGTGATGCCTGTGATTTTCTTTATCGCTTGTCTATGGATTCCTGAATCACCTTACTATTATTTAAAAGAAGGACGAGTCGAAGATGCCAGGAAGTCTCTAAAGATGTTGAAAGATAAAGAGGTGAGATCACTGTTATATATTTCTCTTTGTTATGGGTTTTTGGTCTTATGTGTTTCTGTCTTTTATTATCTTGAATATTGAAAATGTGAATAAACATATTCATCTTCATTTCAGTTAAACGATATATTACACCACTTTTCCTAATTACTCGTGTGGATGCATTTTCTTAATTACTTTATGGGATCAGTTTAAAATTTCGAAATTTTGCAGACTGTTACACTATATTTTATATGTATTTTTGATAGCCACACGAATAAGAAACAAATATAGAATAATAAATAAATAAATAACATAACATAACACACGATATCATCATAATAAACGAATATAGAATAAAAAAATAAATAATCAATATAACATACGATATCATGAGATACTTTAAAAATTAACACAAGATAATAATTATTATTGATGAAGTGAATTTCGATAAAATATGATAACAAAGATATGATACAAATTATGGAATAAATGTACTTGTATTTTTAAAAAAATATAGATATATTTTTTTTGGATCTCGTTAAGGATTAAGAATATAGACACACATGCATATAGTATCGTAGGTACATAAAAATGCTCTCGCATGAAACTCACGTATTTATTTTCAAATGTCTGTGAATCAGTTATAATCCTAAATAAGTTTTCGTTATAAATATTATGTTGTGTTATTTTATATTACATCTGTGATTTTTAACGGTACGATATGGATTTAAAAGTTTTTTTTTATTATGGTATTTTTAGACCATTGAACAGGAACTCGAACTTATGAAGAAAGATGTTTCTAAAGAGATGAAAAATTCAAGTTCAGTGTGTGAGCTATTCAGGGGACAACAGTATCAGAGGCTGATAGTTATTGCGTTTGGTAAGTTTTTATTTATTTATGTACCATAAAGAAAAAAAAATACGTAAGAAAAACATTATCAATAAAAAAAACAAAGTACCACGGTCAACTTATCCCTTTGACAGAGATATCTACCAGCTAACCTACGAAGTGAGACAATTTATAGTTAAACATTTATAGTTTTGTTACATTAGTTTGCATAACAAACATTCCACGGATAAAGAGGACTAAATATTAAAAACTAACTAGAAAGTAAGTTAATAGAAAAACAAGGGCTTAAGCTTTTCTATTTTCAATATTATTTGGACAGAAATGTAGACAATTCAAGCCAAGAAAAATAATAGGTATATTCGAAATGTGCTTGAAACAGTAAAAGTCAAGAGTACCAACGCACAAATGTACAGTTTAATATATATACACGTTATATCGAGTAGGGAACTATATACATTCATATGATGTATCTAACCTGCATCCTCGCCATGTTTACCTTCACCATATATAAAAGGCCAGAAAAATTTAAAATATAAATAAAGCATACGTTTTCTTTATAAAACTCGTTGTTCTTCCTGGAGTTTGTATCCGAGAATCTCTAGTAAGGATCCTAGTAATGGCTCATACCCTACAGCCGTTATGATCTTTAATCGTAAAGGTTTGTAATACACCCTTTACGTTCTTATTATAATAATAATAAGTCAAGTTAAAAAAGCATTTAACCAAATTTCATGTCTCGGTTAACGGTTGAGGAGCTCCTCATCTGTAGCGAATCAAGCCTCAAGTCATGCTTATCATAAATTTGCATTGTCATCAAGATGCTGGTGGTATGTAAAATTTCATCTCAATCTTCTTCTTTCTCCTACCCTTATCCCACTCTAAGTGGGGTCGGTACAACATGTTTTTCTCTTCCATTATCTTCTATCATTCGTCAACTCTGGCGCTACTCCTTTTATATGCATGTCATACTTCACACAGTCCAATCATCTCTTTTTTGGCCTTCCTCTAGTCACATATCCATCCACATTCATACTCAACACTCGTTTGATCACATGATTTTCATCCCTCCTCATTACATGTCCATACCATCCCAATCTTGCACCTCTCATCTTTTCTATAATGGGCGCAACTTTCAGACTTCCCCTTATATACTCATTTCTTATTTTATCAAGTCTTGTCACACCACACATCCACCTTAACATCCTCATCTCATTTGCATGTACTATTCTTTCATCCATCTTTTTCATTGCCCAACATTCTGATCCATATATTACGACAGGTCTTAATCATTCATCTCTCATTCATCTCAATCATACACCAAATAAGTAGGAAGTGGGTCAAATTTAACTTGCTTGATTCCACCTTCATATACATAAAGGCAGGTTAAATAAAAAGCTTTTAAAAACTACTTTCAAGGGACAAATAGACGTTTGAAATATGTTACTAATAAAAAACAAAGTCAATATAATTTAACGTTTTAATTTAACGAGTGTATTTTGTACGTAGTAATACTAATTGTTAATATCGATACATTATTATATATAATATCATCATCATCCTCATGCCCTTATCCCACTCTAAGTGGGATCATGTTGTCACATGATTTGTCTGACTGTTTTGACTTACTTTAGTCGTATTTTACGTCCCGCGGGGTCGTAAGAAAGAGGGTGGTCTATTCTACTCAACCGGATACCACACCGTGGGTCTTCTTACCTTAGTCGCCTTTTACAACAACTAGGCAAGAATCAGGGTGGCTTATTCTACTCAGCCTGATACCACACGCCGGGTGAACTTACCTTAGTCGCCTTTTACGACATCTCGGTAAGAAAGAGACCGGTCTATTTTACTCAGCCGGATACCACTTGACGGTTAACTTACCTTAGTCGCCTTTTACGACAACTAGGTAAGAATGAGGGTGGTTCATTCTTTTCAGCCGGATACCACACGGTGGGTCAATTTACCTTAGTCACCTTAACGACACCTCGGTAAGAAATGAGGGTGGTCTATTTTTCTCTGGACTATTATATATTATGTATTATTATATATTCTTTATAGGGTTAAAACTAACACAGATTCTGACTGGTGGCATGACGATACAACAATACATGGGTCTGATAACGCAGGAAATTTGCTTAGATATGAAACTGTCCACGCTCCTTATCGTGTTCGGAGCGTTCAAGTTTGTTATTGGTGAGTAAAAATATATATTTATCAACAGCTATATTTTTATGTTAACATATTTTAGTTATATTATATATGTTATGTAAGCTGTGATAGCGCAGCGGTGACACCGTGCGACTCTTTCGAGAACGTCATGGGGTTCAAAACTCGTGCAGACACCAATGAGTTTTTCTATTAAACAACTTGTATGTCTAATTGATAATTGCAATTTATCACACGCTTTTTGGTGTTGGAAAACATCGTGAGGAAACCTGCATCATCATCTTCCTCCTGCCTTTATCCCACTCTCAGTGGGGTCGGCACAACACGTTACAAACATGTCACATGATTTGGCTCTGTATTTTACGACCGGCCGGCTGCCTGGTATCAGCTTAACTTAGTCGTACTTTACGACCCCTCGGTAAGAAAGAGGGTGGTCTATTCTACTCAGCCACATGGCGGCGTAAGGAAACCTGCATATCTCTAGATAATTCTAGATATATGCAGGTTTCCTGGAGGTTTATATGCAGGTTCTCTAGATAATTCTAGTGATATGGGTAACCTAGTAATCCGCATTGCAGCAGCGTGATAGCTCTTAGATCCAATCCTTATCTCCAAAAATGAATAGACGAGACCTATACCTAGCAATGGGATATCTTTGATATTATATACACACTAGTACCTGTCCACGACTTCGTTTATGTGGAATTTCAGTACCGGAATAATAGCTTACTATACAATTGAAGATTATTTGAATGATAGAAGCATATTTTAACTGCAAATTAAAATTCAAAATATTCTTTATTCAAGTGGGCTGCTTTTAGTACTTTTGAATCGTCAAGTTGCAAAGAAGCTACCACTGATTCGGAAGTTAAGCAATAAACTAGGCAATTAATCTTTTAAATAAAATTACAATACGATTGATGGTTACAAGATAATCGTTGCCGCTTGGTGCATAGCTGACTGTGACTTTCCTTTTCTGCAGACCTTTCTGCAACGACTAACGTGTAATAAATTAATCAATTTTATATATTTTTTAAAAGATTATCTGCCGAGTTTCTTACTAGTTCTTATCAGTAGGGGCATACTTCTCAGTCAAGAAGTTAAAGTAAAAGTAACAGCCTGTTACTATGCCCACTGCTGGGCTAAGGCCTCCTCTCTCCGTTTTTGGAGAGAAGGATTGGAGCTAAGACCTACCACGTTGCTCCAATGCGGATTGGTAGGTTACACATATCCCTAGAATTCTCTAGAGATATGCAGGTTTCCTCACGATGTTTTCCTTCACCGAAAAGCGTGTGATAAATTGCAATTATCAATTAGATATATAAGTTTTTAATAGAAAAACTCATTGGTGCCTGCCCGAGGTTTGAACCTGTGTCGTCTCTAGAGAGTCGCAGGGTGTCACCGCTAGGCTATCACAGCTTAAGAAGTTAGTCAAGAAGTTACTTCTTTTAAAAACATTTGACGATTCAAAACAAGTGATTCGGATGTTTGATTCTACCGAGAAGAACTAGCAAGAAACTCGGCGGATACATTAATTAGGCATAAACATTAATGAAGCTGATTTTTCTATTAAAGGCACAAATTATTTAAATAAATTCATCTCAAGTTTCTACCAATCTTCTTCCATTTTGTTTAAGGTATAATGTCATCTACTCTAGCTGACAGAGTGGGTAGACGGCCACTTCTGATATATTCGTACATTGGGACGGGAACATGTTTAGCTATAACTGGAATTTACTTTTTCCTTAAAGAGTTCATCAGAGTAGACCAAAGTATTCTCAAATCCTTTAGAATGATCACGTTCGTCGCGCTCATCCTATCTAACGGTATATCAACACTAGGTTTCAATTCCATTATACCGGTAATTTCTGCGGAGATATTTCCCTTAAATGTTAAAACTGTAGCGATGATCTCTTTGAACGTCTTTGGTGGTTGCCTAGGTTTTTCAGTGGCCAAAAGTTATCAGGCTATTATTGGAGTTTCCGGTTCTTACGCTGCCTTCTGGATATTTTCTTGGATAGCGTTTTCCGGTGCGATATTTTCATACATGTTAGTGCCAGAGACAAGGGGTAAGAGTTTAAGGGAGATACAGGAGATTTTACGAATAGGTACTAATAATGCTGAAGAAGAGCAAAAGCTCAATGACGTGAATGTAGTCGATGTGCTCGATAAATGCAGGGATTTAAAGGAAGTAAGGAAAGAATCGTGTTTATGAAAACGTATTTATAAACAATAAAATGCCAAAGTATAATTTTTGTATGTTATATACTCTATCGAGTCTATTCAGGATACCGCTTTATCGACATAGTCGACCCGCGATGATAAAAACTGTTTTATCGACTCTACATGATTACTGTATTACGCGTAGAGACCGTCTCTAGAAGTCTATAGAAATCGTAGAATAGGGTCCGTCACCCTTCCGACGCCGCAATGACTAATCTAAGTCACACCATCAGCCCTCCACTACACGTCGCCCTAAGCCGTGGTCCGGTCTCACAGGAGGCACCCTTAGGAAGACGTTCCCCGACTTAAGTAGAGCTTCTGCGCTCTACTCCCTGCATTTCACAACCTCGGCAATGCTTCTGCGCTCGCCCGTCCCGCCCGGTGACGCTGTAAAAGCCATTAGGGCTAACAGCATACAGTCAGTTCGAGAAAAAAAAAATAGGGAAGCCAGCATAAAATGTAACCATCGACAATAAAGAGAAACCAAATGAGACTTATTATCTGTCTCTCTTTTTTATATGTATAAGTAAAGAGATACAAAGATAATTATATGAGATATATCTTTTTTTTCGAACTGACTGTATGCTGTTAGCCCTAATGGCTTTTACAGCGTAACCGGGTGGGACGGGTGAGCGCAGAAGCATCGTCGAGGTTGCGAAATGCAGAGAGTAGAGCGCAGAAGCTCTACTTAAGTCGGGGAACGTCGTCCTCAGGGTGCCTCCTGTGAGGCCGGACCACGACTAAGGGCGACGCGTAGTGGAGGGCTGATGGTATGACTTAGATTAGTCATTGCGGCGTCGGAAGGGTGGCGAGAAGCCACACCCGACCGACGTCAGAAAACTGCGCAAGAGTATCCAGCAAATAGTATATGTACTTAGAATAATAATAATTTTTACTAATATTATAAAGTTTAAGAAAAATTCTGTTTTGATATGTCTTGTTTTTTTAATATAACAATATATTGTTTAGATTCCCGCGCGGATATACTAAATAACAAAAACTTGTTTAGTTTAAATAATTTAAAAGTTTATTTAAACTAGAAACAATCTAGTTTTAATCTCTATTTTCCAATGATATTATACACCTAGTATAAGTTATACGTCACTGTTATATGTTTTGTTAAATATAAACGAAGCATATTCACTAAAATAAATCGTTTAGTAATCTCGATTATTTATTTTTTACTAATATTTAATTCAAACTTTTACTTAAATAATTTAACATACAACTGTACTGACTGTACAATAAACATTAGATAGTATTATTCATTTTTTTATTTAATCACATACATCTAAGAACTTTTTTGACTTATATTATACCTTTTAAGATTATAAAAAAAACAAAATAAAATATATTTTGAAAATATTTTTGTTTCAATTTTGTTTCAAATTGTGCCGTGTGGTATCTGGATGCATAGAATAGACCACCCTCATTTCTTACCGAGGTGTCGTTACAGGCGACTAAGGTAAGTTGACGTTAGGCAGGCGGCCGGTCGTAAAATACGTAGCCAAATCATGTGACAACTTGTTTATAACATGTTGTGTCGACCCCACTTAGAGTGGGATAAGGGCAGGAGAATGATTATGAATGACGATGATTTTTGTTTCAATTTTGAATAAATTCTTATTCATTTATTTAAAACTCCCTATATCTTCCTGCTCCTTATGAGTATTAAACAAGAATTCGAAACATCTGTTACTAAAGTTATATGACTGTCATATTTTTATATATAAAAAAAATAAAGTAACGATCTGTTACTATCCCACAGCTGGGCATAGGTTTCCTCTCTACGTTTTAGGAGAGAAGGGTTGAAACTAAGGCCTACCACGCTGCTTCAATGCGGAGTGGTAGGTTACACATATCCCCAGAATTGTCTAGAGATGCTCAGGTTTTCTTACGAAGTTTTCCTTCACCGAAAAGCGTATGATAAATTGCAAGTATAGATTAGACACATAAGTTTTAATAGAAAAACTCATTGGTGCCTGCGCGGAATTTGAACTCATGATCGTCTCTAGAGAGTCGCACGGTCCCACCGCTGGACTATCTTAGCTAACAACGCGATATTTCTATATGATTAAAGAATATTAACAGATGGTATACTTACTTATAAAACTTGTGGACATATTATATTTATTTTGCCGTATATGAAGAAAACCGCCGTGTGGTATCCGGCTGAGTAGAATAGACCAACCTCATTTCTTACCGAGGTGTCGTAAAAGGCGACTAAGGTAAGTCGACCCGCCGTGTGGTATCCGGCTGAGTAGAATAGACCACCTTCTTTCTTACCGAGGGGTCGTAAAACACGACTAAGGTAAGAAGTCAGGCAGGCGGCCGGTCGTAAAATACGTAGCCAAATCATGTGACAACATGTTTGTAACACGTTGTGCCGACCCCACTTAGAGTGGTATAAGGGCAGGAGGATGATGCCGTATATGAAGAAAAAGCGGATATTTTCGCAAAGATTAATATTGTCTTCTCAAATTAGTTTACTATATAACAACATCCAAGCTAATATAATATTATAAATGTGAGTCTGTCTTTCTGTTACATTTTCCTGCTCTTATTCCGCTGGAGCAATATTGATAAAATTTGGTATAATTGAAGCTTATATACCAATTTTATATATAGGATAAAAAATCCCGTTTTTCTTTCATTAAAAATTCAAATGATAGATTTAAGAAAGAAAAATTTGCTTTTTTCTTTAAATTCGGCACCGAAAGTTAGCATTCGATTCAAATGTCCCGGAGCGAAAGGGTTAAACTCATGTCGAGCCGATTTTTAAATTACCCTCCCTTAACAAGCAAACTGCCCCGCTGTGGGGCGTAAGCACCACGTTCGGAAACACTGGTCTAGACCATACTTATGTATATATCTATAATATACCTCTACAATAGTGCTGAGCTTAATAATTTCTCATAACAATGAAATAGTTTAGTGAAAACGTACAGTTATGAAACCATAAGCAGAAGTTATAGTTGTATGACCAAATTATATGCAAAGCTTTTAGCTTTCAAATTGAAATTCGTGGTTCAATATTTAATAAATAGCGTTATGAAAATGGAACCTTAACGAAATCATATCTTTGATTAAACACGGGCTTTCGCAGCCATCTTGAATCTAATGATTATGTTTATCCTTTTAAATATAACGATTTATAATTAAATGAATTGAAATATTATAACGGTGAGGTTTAATATTACGTTATCTATACTGATTATAAAACAAAGTCACAAAAAGCTGTCTGTCTGTATGTAATCGATTTTGCTCAAAATCTACTGAACGAATTTTTGTACTGTTTTCACCAAAAGATAGTGCAATACTTCCTGAAATAATTGAAGGAGGTTTCCGAGTGTTCTCACAAAAAAAATATCACGATTTCAAGTACAGATGAAGAGGCCAAGGTAAGTACCGTACGTTTATAAAATATGTAGTTGTGTCGGCTGAATCTTTAGGTTAATCTATCTATACATCTATTTACAATTTGTAGATAACCTAAAAAGGACTGAGGTCATAAATGAGGCATTGTGTACAGGATAAAGGTCATTGAGGCGACGTTTGTGAATGAAAGTGTACATAAAGGATTGGTATCTGGCGATGGTCTTTGCCTTTAAAAAAAAATCTTATGTATAAAATTCTGATGTCACAATGTTAGTTGCCATACTCCTCCGAAAAGGCTTGACCAATTTTTATGACATTTTATATGCATATTCAGTAGGTCTGAGAATTGGTTCCTATTTTTCATACCCGTAAGTGATAACGGTTGTCCACCCCAATTTTTTTTGACATATTTTTTATAATGTAACACTAGAGATTCTCTAGAAATTATTTATATGGAAAAACACCGTTTGCGTAGTCAGCTAGTAATATAGTATAAATATAAGTCAATTTTCTTGCTATATATTTATAGCAGGTATTTTATTCTTCTTAGAATACTCTCTGATTTTCATGTTTCTTAGGGCCATTAAATTTTAATTGAACTGATTCAGCCGGTCTAAGTTCATTCAATTGTAATTCAACTGTTTCAGTCATTTTCAGTAAATTGAATTGCAATTGAACTGTTTCAGTCAGTCTCAGTAAATTGAAATGCAATTGAACTGATTCAGTCGGTCTCAGTAAATTGAAATGCAATTGAACTGATTCAGTCAGTCTCAGTAAATTGAAATGCAATTGAACTGATTCAGTCAGTCTCAGTAAATTGAAATGCAATTGAACTGTTTCAGTCAGTCTCAGTAAATTGAAATGCAATTGAACTGATTCAGTCGGTCTCAGTAAATTGAAATGCAATTGAACTGATTCAGTCAGTCTCAGTAAATTGAAATGCAATTGAACTGATTCAGTCAGTCACAGTAAATTAAAATGCAATTGAACTCATTCAGTCGGTCTCAGTAATCAGTTTCATACTGCTCGTTATCAGTTTCTTTTGTTATATAGTTATCCTTTTCACTAAAAGGTAAAGTCTTAGACAATTGCCATTTGTAATAAATATTTTTCTATTTAAGTTTGTTTATTTCGCTGAGTGATTCCAGTGATTGTGGTTGTAAAACGAATCAGGGGAATCTCTTAAGAATGGTAACCCTAAGCTATATAAAATAAAAGAAAAGGCCGCAGGTGGCTTTAGAACGGCCGCGAGGGAACTATATACCCTGATTGAACAGATAACCTCGCAGTAAAGCAATAGCAGTACAATTACGACGATTTTCTTTCCAAGTAAGAAATCCTTTCAAGGGGTTGTTTTAAAAACAAAGATATGGTTGAAAAAATGAATTGCAAAATACTACTATTTGAGCGTCCCGAAACATCTTTTATGTACTGAGATTCTGACAGTCCTGCAAATAGTAGTTTGAGGGTTTCTTAATTTTTTATTTACTAAAAGATAGAGATTCTAAATTAAAACCTTATAATGCTGTTTCAACAAAAGCTCAGTAGTTGTATTGTATTGTTTTTATAAATAAATTGTTGTTACAGATACTTTCTTTACATTAAAGTTATTTTAAATCTTATGGCTGTATATAAAATATTAATGGAACTTTTGTAATACGTAAGTAGTCAGTTGTATATTGCCCCATATCTATACTATAGATATATATGTTTGTTTGTATGTGTGTATGTTTGTAACGTTTTCACGTAAAAACTACTGGACTGATTTCAAAAATTCTTTTACCATTGGAAAGCTGCTTCTTCACTGAGCAACATAGGCTATATGCTATTTTCAAAAAACATAGGGATCCCTAATAAAATTGTAATAAGTTGTGAAAAATTCATTGCGTGCGCTGTGGAAACTTGAGGATAGAACAAAAAAATGTTCTACAGTATTATAGAACATATCAGTATCCACAAAAAAGTCCGCGATACCATATGTCTAACTATTATAGTTATGCCAATATAACTACTATTTACATCGTAAAAGTTGGTAAAAGTGCCGACAATAATCAAACCATTTTATTCCTTATCCATTAAAAGGTTATTTTACTAAAACTGCTTTTATAGCTGCAAAATAAGTTTTATATTATTAAAGTCGGACATTCCAATCAAAAGATATTACGAATTTAAGAATGTAAATCGAAAGCAAATAATGCCATAACAAATTCATTGTAGGGACCGTTATAAAAGGGCCTGCATTTGGTGAGTTAGCTCTTATTCCAAGAATACTAATGATACCCTTTTTTTTGTAATTAAATTATCTACAAATTAATCTATAGTCCGAATTCGTAGACTTTCCACCACCACTAGATCGGTATGGACGCGGGTGGAACCGTGGAGCATTGCTAGTGAAGAATAATGTTACATTTCTTATGTTCCTACATGGGACATGTATGGTCATATAAACTCATTATATGACCATATATTCTTAATTTTGCACTTCTATGATGGGCGCAACTTTCAGATGCCCCCTTATATATTCATTTCGTATTTTATCGAGTCTTATCACACAAATCTTTTATTTTATTATGCTTCAAATTAAAATTATGTAATTCTAAAATATTGTTTTAAACTTATATTATTTATGTAATCATTTTTCAGTTGGAACAATAAAATTATCGGTTAAGTGTTTCAATAATATTTAGAGCAAAATAGAATCGTAATAGTATCATTATTAAAAGACATGCCAATCAATCATCCAGTTACTGTACAGTTTACGTAAATGTAGCGAAATCATTTTACATATGTTATCGAGCGGGCTGTAGCTAGTCTTCGTATAATAGCGTCTTTTAGTAAACGGATCCGGGGTTGAGGAACGATTTGCTTATACCGGAAATTGTCCCTTCCATATCCGTAGGTCGCAAAACATAAATGTCATATTTGGATACAAATGCAAAAAGCGAATAACATAAATAGGGAACAAAAAGAACGAACTCTACTCACAAAGCAATAAATAAAATACTGAATCAATTTCTATCGGAAAGTTAGGTTAGGTGAATACGTTTATAACTTGTAATAATAACTAGCAACTTGAAATGAACTAACTCAAAGTGAATTAATCTTACAAAAGTAATAATAAAATTATTTTGCTATAATCCGCGATACAGTAAATAGAAAATATATATAGTGTTAAATGTATATATGTATATACGTATATATATATAAAATCGCAAAGCTTTGCGATTTTGTCGTGGACTCTACCTCCTGATGATGCTTCGGTTGCGGGGCGAAACGATTGTTGAGTTTGTGATAGTGAACGTGTGTAGTGCTTGTGTATTGTGGTGGAAGTGGTGGAGGTTTGTGCATGTATTTTTACGAATCCTGCACGTATCGGGTATGAAAATACGGATAGTCCACTATACATTTAACACTATATATATATTTTCTATTTACTGTATCGCGGATTATAGCAAAATAATATTATTATTACTTATGTACTAGCTTTTACCCGCGACTTCGTCCGCGTGGACCGTAGTTCTGTAATACTCAATAGCTTCTATCCGTATCCAACCTTGCAAATATCTCCATCATAAAAATCAAATCAATCCGGGGGGTTAAATAGCAGTTCCTATGACAATTATTACGCTACTCGAATACTACTACTATCTTCTACTCCATTTTAAATTTAATTTCCCTGATGCCATTACTGTTATTTATCAAAGATATTAATTTGCACTGGAAAGATTCGAACAAAACCATAAGAAATTTGTAAAACCTCTTAGTGGGCAGCAGTTCTTTCAGTTTATCTGTCAATGTGAGACTCCATTGGGCCTACTGATTAAATTAAAAACATTATATAAAAATTTGCACAAAAATTCTAAACATTCGTTTAATATCTTTTTAGTATAATCTTTACTTTTTATATAAAATACTTCTCTTAAACCAACATCGATGAAATTTGGCACAATTAATGCTTATACATCAGGGTAACTTATAGGCTATATAAGTTCTACAAATCCTGTTAATTTAACAGTAATAGCATAACATAAGGAAGCTGAGCTATTTAAATGTAAAATTGATGTAAGTTATAATTAACAGTAAATGCGAAAATCCGCCTGTCTGTTACGTTTTCACGCCGAATCAGCTGAGCCAATAAAAATAAAATTTGGTACAATAAATGCTTATACACCGGGTAAAGCTATAGAAATCCTGTTAATGCAACAGGAATAGGATGACATTACTATTACTTTACTTTCATAAATAACACGATATGTCGTGAAACATTTTTGGAATTGCACTCCCTATGTTAGTAAAATTAAGTTACTTGAATCTTTGTACTTTTTGTCCAATCTTTAAGCTTGAACCTTGTCTTGTAGACAGACCCTTTTAAATAAAAAAAACACGTGTGCTAATTTAGTGTAAGCAAAGATTGCCTTCAAAAGCGAATGGTGAATGCGATTCGCACTTAACTACCCCTCATTTTGCACGAACGTTTCCGAAGCCCTGCATATCGGTGTGATGATCACGGACTGCTATGAGTCTTGCTTTACGCTGTTATACCGTTTTTGAAGCTTTAAACTTTCAATGACAACGGTGATATGCATTTAATTGCTCGTTATATCAAGTGAATGTCTCCGAGGTTCGCAGTTGAGTGTGTTGATCACAATCTGATGTAGTCTTCGGATGCAGGTTGAGCTGATCTTTTGGAAGATTAAGACTCCAAATAATGACAGGGATCTGCAATGAAACGCTATTCATATTGAGAGAATATTTTCGAAATTTGCATTTCTTTATGATACTCACAATCGACTGTAACATTTCGGGAGGACAAAGAAATTTATCGTGTTTTCCAAAGCATAGTTTATTTATTTTAATAAATAGCACCTAATACCTACATTTGTTATACATTGTAAGAGATAGTTTAAAATTATCCTGCACACAAAAACCAAGATTTATAAAAACTCTTCTTAAAATAACTCTTTCGACATAAGCTAAACAACGTGATAAAGAACCTCCTTTTAATTACAGATTTGACTCGCCTGTGTGAATCAAACACAGTGAATAAAAAAAATGATAGGATGATAATAGATGGCGTTTTAAATGTCATCCTATTCCTGTTGAATTAACAGGATTTCTATAGCCTATACCCCAATGTGTAAGCATTAATTGTGCACAAATTTTATCGATTTTGCCGTTTTTAAGGTTTAAACTTTGAACGACAACGATGACACACAGTTAATTACTCTTTATATTGAGTGAATATCTCCGAAGTTGGCATTGAGTGTGTTGATCACAATCTGCTGTATTCTTCGGATGCATGCTGAGTTAAACTTTTTGAAGATCTAGACTCCAAATAATGACAGCACATTGAAATGCTATTCATATTAAGATAATTTTTTCGAGGTTTGTATTTCTGTATGATACTCACAATCGGCTGTAACATTTCGGGATGACAGAGAGAACGTATTTTCGAAAGCATAGTTTATTTAATTTAGGAAATAGCGCGTATTACTTACATTTATTATTTTTTGTAATAGCTAAGTTAATTTTATTCAGTAAACAATAAACAATATTTTGATTTCTAAATTTTATTTTAAAAACTTTCCTAAAATAACTCTTTCGACGTAAGCCAAACATCACTAACCTCTGAAATACAACCTATTTTATTTTCCGATTTGACTTTGCCTTAAAGGACTCGATTCCAGGCCGTTAATATTTATAAACTAAATTAATTAAATTTAAATTTAATTTGATAAATTGTGAATAAAAAAACTTATTATTATATTGATGATAGATAGCGTTTTTAATGTCATCCTATTCATGTTGAATTAACACAATTTCTATAGCCTATACATATAGGGGTAACATTACCCAAGTATATAAGGAATAATTGTGGCAAATTTCATCGATATTGGTTCAGCGGATTGGCCGATTGAAAACGTAACATACATACAGACAGACAGACAGACTTTCGAATATTAGTAAGGATTTATTTAATTGATACTTAAAATTCATCATGTACTGTTTCGTGAAACATGGACAAAATGAAGAAATAAATATCTACATCTTCTTGTTTCTCCTACCCTTATCCCACTCTAAGTGGGGTCGGTACAACATGTTTTCCTCTTCCATTCTCTTCTATCATTCGTCAACTCTGGCGCTACTCCTTTTATATGCATGTCATACTTCACACATTCCAACCATCTCTTTTTAGGCCTCCCTCTAGTCATATCCATCCACATTCATATCCAACACTCGTTTAGTCACATGATTTTCATCCCTCCTCATTACATGTCCATACCATCCCAATCTTGCACCTCTCATCTTTTCTACAATGGGCGCAACTTTCATACTTCCCCTTATATACTCATTTCTTATTTTATCCAATCTTGTCACACCACACATCCACCTTAACATTCTCATCTCATTTGCATGCACTCTTCTTTCATCCATCTTCTTCATTGCCAAACTTTCTGATCCATACATTACGACAGGTCTTATGACCGATTTATAAATTTTCCCTTTAAGTTTAAGGGGCATTCGGGGGTCACATACTGTCCCTGAGACCTGTCGCCACTTCATCCATCCTGCATTCATTCTATTCCTCACATTGCGATCAATTTCACCGTTTTCCTGTAGAAGCGAGCCAAGGTACCGGAAGTCGGAGCAGACTGGCAAAACAACACCATTTAAGGTTATTGGAGAAAAATTGGAGGTACCACTGAAATTACACTGCATGTGTTCAGTTTTGGTCAGGTTGATCTTTAAACCAAACCTCTCCAATTTTTCTTGCCATTTCACAAATCTGCTCTGAACCTCAGCTGCATTTTCACCGACAATCACGATATCGTCGGCAAAAATAAATATCTACATATCCCTGGACAATTTCTGGAATATGTCGAACCTAACAATCCGCATGGTATAGCATATAGGCTTCAGTCACCATTTTAAAGGAGACAGTTCCGAGGCTTTGCGCAGAATAGGAGATAGTATCAGGTCATTTCTTTCCCTCCAGAAATAATAACACATTTTAAAAAATCATTAAAATTTAAAGCTCCATACAAATGATCCCCTTACATTTATTTTGATTTAAGCGTATAGTATTCCATTCTATATTACACCACCTTGAAGCAGAGATTGCTTAAAAAATATCTTATATTATGTTCTTATACTATACGTTCTAATACCTGTATTGTTACGTTTCATCCAGAATTTCAAGTAAATGCCTTCAAGAAATAAAAAGTTTCATACAAATATTCACCGTCCATTAACAATGATTACTAACGATGAATATAAAATGTGATATTCTTATAAAAAAAACGGCTCCAGACCGGCTTTGTTCTCATAAAAAACGACGGAAAACGGAAAAAATGCAAGTACCATTATAATTGTAAACGACCTTCCAACTTAAAGTTGTCATTTTTTTTATTTGCTGATCAATGGAACTAAAAAAATTAGGCTTTCTACTACATATTAGTTTAAACAGTGTCCAAATAGTTTCAGCGGTTTCTGAGATTAGCAGAATCAAACGCACAATTCCAAAAAAAAAAATGTGAAATTCTTCAATAACGTCAGCTTCAGTCCGGCCTAATTGTCATAAAAAGATTTGTGCTTCTCTTAGCCATGGTAATATACGTAATCTAGCAGGTAAGATTGCTTCAGGAACGGCGAAAGACGGAAAAAATGCAAGTACCTGTATAAATAGTATAAAGTAAAGTAGTAAAGTAATAGCCCATTACAATCCCACTGCTGGGCATAAGCCCTCTTCTCTCCGTTTCTGAGGAGACGTGTTGGAGCTAAGACCTACCACGCTGCTCCAATGCGGATTGGCAAGTTACACATATCCCCAGAATTCTTTAGAGATATGCAGGTTTCCTCACGATGTGTTCCTTCACCGAAAAGTGTGTGATAAATTTTAATTATCAATTAGGCACTTTGAACCCGGGAACTGGCGACCACCTCGAAAGAGTCGCACGGTCTCACCGCTGGGCTATCACAGCTTATGTATCATAGTATACGATCTTTTAGCTTAAAATTGACATATCTTTTTTATTTGTTGACCGATTGAAATAAAACATACTCTATATGTTAAGTGAAACTTCCTACTACATATTAGTGAAAACCGCGTCCAAATCGTATCAGCGGTTTCTGATATAAGCGGAAACAAACGCACAATACCCTAAAAAACTGGAATTAAAATGTAAAATTTTTCAAAAAAATCAGCTTCAGACCAGCCTAGTTTTCATAAAAAGATGTGTGATTCTCCTAGCCATGGTAACATATGAAATTCAGTAAGAAAGATTGCTCCAGGAACAGAGAAAAACGTTAAAAATGCAAGTACCAGTATTAAAGTATGCGACCTTTCACCTTAAAATTGGCATATCTTTTTTATTTGCTGACCGATTGAAATAAAACATACCCTATATGTTAAGTGAGACTTCCGACTATATATTAGTGAAAACCGCGTCCGAATCGGATCAGCGGTTTCTGAGATTAGCGGGAACAAACGCACAGACATACAGACAAACCGACAAACAGACAAACAGATAAACCGACAAAAATTTTAAAAACTATTGTTTCATGTTTAGGAACGTATTTTGAGACGACTACACTAATTTTTTTTTTTAAATATTAAATGTACAGATTTGACATCTCAACGATTTTATTATATGTATTGATTATGGATCTCCGCAAAGTAACGCCTAATTCTATAAATGAATTAAACTTACTTTAAATAAATATTGAGACTGCTAATTACGTTGGTAATTATCAAAATATAGTTGATGATGCTACAAAAGCAGGATTTACTTAACCAAAGTGTAACAATTTAGGAAAGCTAACGATCTTAACTCCGCGTTCGTTTAGACGTCTAGACTTTGACATAACTTTATGTTTTGCGGCGGATATACGGGGAAGATAAATATTGAACTTATTTAAATAGCGTAGAATATGATTTATAGAAGCAGGCGTTACTTTGCGGAATTCCATATTACAGGCACTATAACAAAACTACCTCGCTATAATCCGCACGGGTTAAGCGAATGCATGCAAAGCTAATGTGTATGAAGCAGGCAAAATCTACGCACCTTATACATGCACCTACCTACCTTACCTATACTATACCTTACGGTTCGTATAGGTACGAATACTAAAAAAAAAAACGAGGAACCAAGTACTATATAATAATGCTTGTTTGGATAATCTTCTTCTTCTTCTGGGAGTAGCGGCTATGCAGGGCCTAAGGGCCCAGTATCACTTTGACCATTGCTGATCTATTGTGATCGCCACTGCTTACAATTCGCCACCAATACCGGTGACCTTGAAGAATTCAAGGATCTTCTTGGCGGCGAGTGCTTTCACTTGTTTGGATAATGCTTCGCTTTGCGATTTTGTCGTGGAGTCTATCTCCTGATGATGCCTCGGTTGCGGGGCGAAACGATTGTTGAGTTTGTGATAGTGAACGTGTGTAGTGCTTGTGTACTGTGGTGGAAGTGGTGGAGGTTTGTGCATGGTTTTTTTACGAATCCTGCACGTATCGGGTATGAAAATACGGATAGTTCACTATACATTTAACACTATATATGTATGTATATTTTCTATTTACTGTATCGCGGATTATAGTAAAATAATTTTATGATTACTTTTGTATCATACAAGAGATGTAGCATCTTACAGTGTTCTTAATATTCATCTTAAATCATTTCTTTCTATGTATATAGCATACTATAGATAGATTATTAAATAGATGCATGCGTTTGCATATTCATGCATAAATTTGATAAACAGCAAATTCGTGAGACGAAGTAATATATTCATAGCGCTTACGTAGTCTACCCTATTGTCTTTACAACAAATATCTAGACTATACTCTAACACTAGATATAACTAAAAGTACCGCAACTAAGTTAACAATGTGGTTATACAAACTTCTGTATTCAGAATTTGAATACAAGTAACAACATGTTGGTACTAAGCAAAGGTCTGTTTGTTACTTGTTGATGTGAAAATCGATTTTGTATAAGTAGGAGTATATGTATTTATCGTATAAAACCCGGCTATACTTACTTCTTTTTATATCGGCTTAGCCTGACTAGTTTCAAGCCCATCCGGGGTCGTTATTCATGAGCAAAGAGAGAGCAATGGGCTTACGAATTCTACCCACGGTGGTTTAAATAAAAGAAGTAATATACTACTACTAACTATCTAGTAGTATACTACTACTAACTATCTAGTAGTATACTAACTATAAGCAACTATCGCTTTATATATAAAGCGATCGTTTCTAAATTGATCTATACTTTATCATTCTCATGGACGATGAATACAACGCGAAACCTGCCAAACTGTAGAATTTCTGGGATACGAGTAACCTACCAATCCGCATTGGAGCAGCGTGATGGGTCTAAACACAATCTGTTGCAATGCGAGTGTCCAAAGGATAGCAAAGGCGTCATTTCAGGATTGGGATAATAAAATTGTCTCTATCTGACATACATATTGTAAGAGTTATATACTGAAATTACAATATATTGAAATAATGCATATGATTACATATGCATACATGATACAGTTTAATCAAAACCGAGACAAGAGGGACAAGAACCGCAGGCACTAGCGAGATTTTCTGTCGAAAATTAAATGTCTAATTAATAATTGCAATTTATCACTCTTATGTCAGCGAAGGAAAATATCGTGAAGAAATCTGCAAATCTCTAGAGAATTCTGGCGATATTTGCCAAATAGAATTTAAGCAATGTGGTGAGTTTTAGCTCGAGGTCTTCTCTTTAAAAAAGGGGAGAAGAGCACATGAGTAATTACCACTTCACTTTATGGTCGATACAATAGTAACTGGCTGTGATATGAAGGTGAACGATTAAAATAAATAACTTTTTGGGTGGTCTCGTAATGTCACGAGAATCTTTATTAAATGAACAAAGAAATTCATTTATTAAGATGTCGCAAACATAATAAAGACGTATTATGCAATAATGATTTGTGGTATAGCTGAGTGGTATCCGGCAGAATAGAATAGACCACCCTCCTTTCTTACCGAGGTGTCGTAAGAGGTGACTAAGGTAAGTGCCATGTCGTATCCGGCTGCATAGAATAGACCACACTCATTTCTTACCGAGGTATCGTAAAAGGCGACTAAGGTAAGTTGACGTCAGGCATGCGGCCGGTCGTAGAATACGCAGCCAAATCATGTGACAACATGTTTGTAACATGTTGTGCCGATCCCACTTAGACTGGGATAATGGCAGGATATGATATGCGATAATGATTTGTCGAACGTCAATCAAACTTTGAAGTCTTTTGAAGTCGTGCCAGAAAAATCTTGATTAGCAATGAAATGTGATTAGCAATGAAATTTATGCTGTATATATCTCTAAAAGTTAATATGGTTATTAGCAACTAGATCACCAGTATGTAATCATTCCTATCTCATACTGAAATCGTAACTCAGCTTGTCGTAAAAATCCAGAGGTTGGATGTAAAAATGGTCGTAAAAGTAATGTCGCTAGATCACCACGGTCCATTTATTCTTAGAAAATAATTTAGAAGTCCAAATTTACTACTGTAATCTAGAATTGATTGCCTGACTGGCCTGTTGGTGCAGAAGGCAGTGATCTTAGCTTTGCGTGTCGCGGATTTGATTCCCGTTTAGGGCCAAAATTTTCTAAATACAATTTCTTGGTTCTTCGATTCTGTTTATATTTATTTATATAACTTTTAATTTAAAATTATATAATTTGTATCTTTACCAATACTCTGTAACTCATAACACAAGTATTAAATTACTTACTTACATTGGAGACGGACGATCATGTGTGTAATTGTCCCATATATTTGCATTTAATAATTAATTAATTCTTTATTAATTATTTATTATTTAATTAATTATTATTAATTACTTTTATAAATAATAATAAATAATTACTTTAGTAATTAATTCTTCGTAAAGGGTCAAATAATTTTTTGTTTGAATGTACTGCTACATATAAGAGTTGTTAGAAACGAACAGGTAATTGAGAAAAAAATTAAAGAACGGATCTTATTGTCCAATATTGGGCAATGGCACTTCCCTCTTCTTAAAGAGAAGTATTGAACCTATAACTATATTTCAGGGTTTCACTTGGAATTTGCATGTCACGACATTCTTCAATGTATTCACAGTACATTATGAAATATCAATTAAGTACATTTTTTTCTCTGCTTCAAGGTTGACTCCGTGTGTCGTCAAATATATAAGAACCCATATATTATGTCAAACACGTACGGACTATGGCATTATTAATGAACTTCCTGAAAATATTTGAATTGTAGATTGAATTAATGATTACGTTTCTACTCGCAGATCTAAATTATTCAAATACAGATTTCTATAATAATTCCTGTTATAATTTCAAAGATAGCAAATGATTTATTACATTAAGAATTCAAGGCGCATTATGTCAGTTCTACGTTGTGGAATACAGGTTTAGGCAAATGAGGCAGGTATAGACAAATAATATATTTCGTAATCATTACAGAATCCCTTTGTTTATAGAAGAAAGTTTTATACGTAACTTCTTTAATAGTATTTTTCTTAATATGGGCCTCATAACAAAATTCAGTCATGCCATGTGGTATCCGGCAGAATGGCCACCCTCCTTTCTTACCGAGGTGTCGTAAGAGGCGACTAAGGTAAGTTGACGTCAGGTCGGTCGTAAATTACGTAACCAAATCATGTGACAACATGTTTGTAACATGCTGTGCCGACTCTACTTAGAGTGGGATAAGGGCAGGAGAATGATGATAAGAAAGTTCAGAGTCACTCAGCGGGTGATGGAGGATGTCTAGGAGTAATCTGCGTAATCAAATCAGAAATGAGGAGATCATTAGATGAACCAAAGTCATCATAGCTCAGCGTGTTGTGAAGCTGAAGTGGCAATGGGTGGTGCAATAGTGAGGAGAACTAAGAAAAGAAATAGAAAAAAGTTAAGGTGTTGGAATGGCAACTCTGCACCATAAAACGCTGTGCCGGTAGTCCCCTTAAGTGATGGATTGACGAATTCAAAAAGGTCGCGGGAGCTGCTGGATTCAAACGGCACATGAAAGTGTGGTGTGAAAGTGACTTCACACCACAGGATCTTGGATGTGAACGCCAACCCATGGACGTCCACGTCCAGCTGTGAACGTTTATCGGTTGACGAAGAAGTATTTTTTTAAAATTTTCTATTTGGAATGAAAATACATAATGTTGGCAAAACAGTTAATCGGTTGCTTTAAGGACGCCTAAGTTATCGGTGCGTGGATTGAAGTGAGTCTCTGCAATTGCTATTTTGCATATGACTTCAAGAAGCACTTAAGCACTATTTTTAAAATTATTTTATCTTCTATACTTATTATAAATCAAAGTCCCAAAGAGCTGTTGTCTGTATGTAATCGATTTTCTCAAAATCTACTGGACGGATTTTTGTAAGGTTTTCACCAACAGATAGTACTATACTTCCGGATGGTTTAGGTAAATAGTACATATCGGTATTATGTAAATTGTGTTTAACACTACATAAACCAGCGATTTGAATATACCTATTTCTACCAAACCAGTCAAAATTACTGGTGCATAAAAACAGGCTTCTTGTAGTTTTTAGTCTATATTTACTCTTAAAAATGACAAAAATAAAGTTGAACAATATAAATTAAGTTTATAAAACGTACTCTCTAATTATAGCTACAAGTCATAACATCATTTCTAAAAAAAAATGTGTAACATAGTAGGAATTTTGAATTGAAATTGCACGACCAGTCTAAATGACTGGTCTGGTAAATCTAGTGTTAAGAAATCGCGCAGTTGTTAAAAACTTGCTGGGAGCTTTAAACGCGTGCGCTGCGTAAGCTCACAGAGATACGCTATTAGAGATATGTAATGTACTAGAGAATTGTAGATCTATAAAAATATTACAAATAAGTCCGCGATAGTATGTCTCTATCTCTTATGGTTAACGCTCAATAACGAAAGTAATAATAAAATTATTTTGCTATAATCCGCGATACAGTAAATAGAAAATATATATAGTGTTTAATGTACAGTGGATTATCGCTTTGCGATTTTGTCGTGGAGTCTATCTCCTGATGATGCCTCGGTTGCGGGGCGAAACGATTGTTGAGTTTGTGATAGTGAAACTGTGTAGTGCTTGTGTATTTTGGTGGAAGTGGTGGAGGTTTGTGCATGTGCTTTTACGAATCCTGCACGTATCGGGTATGAAAATACTGATAATCCACTATACATTAAACACTATATATATTTTCTATTTACTGTATCGCGGATTATAGCAAAATAATTTTATTATTACTTTTGTATTATGGATCTCCGCAAAGTAACGCCTAATTCTATAAATTGCTCAATAACGACTTTTATATTTAAATTTTTAACTCTAGAAAATAAATTGTGAACGCTGACTTTCACGCGGGCGAAGCCGCTGGCACAGCTAGTTTAAAATATTAATATTTTACTTTTCTAGTGTGTTGGCAAATGTTGACAAATACAATTATTTTCTTTCTTTCTTTCTAGATACACGGGGAGGGGGGTATATATAGGGATACTATAGTATAGTGACACATAGTAATGTGAGTGTGTGTGTGTCAACACATTCGTTGGTCCACGAATCCTCTACAACACGTAGTCAAGTTAAGTGATGGTAGATCTACCACCAAATGCAATCGATCGGTTACACGTATCCAAGGAACATAAAGGTGCATGTCAGGATTGGAACCCATGACATTCGGCTTAGAGTCACACACTCTCACTATTACGCTATCATAGGCTATACACTCGCCACAATGTATTGTGACACAAGATAAAGATTAACGGAATACAGATAATCTCGGCTTTATGTGCCTTAATCGATTTATCAAAGTTTCCGTATCCCGACATTCAGTCTCGAGGCATAATATCAAATTCGAGGAAATCATCCTTAGAAATTTCGAGGACACAGATCCAGGATCATTTATTTGTATTGTTCCAAATGTTTGCCATAGGAAATCTCTTTATTGGTTTTTTTAATTACTCTTTTTAATACAGGTTTGCGCTTTAGTCTTGACACATTGGAAAGTAAGTGAAACAAGTTAAATTAAAAAAGCTTTTAAGAAAATCTTTTCACTAAATTTTAGGGACATGCCCTACCGTTTAACCGTTGAGCAGATCCCTCGTCTGGAGCTTATCCTTGCAGCACCATTAGGCCATGATTATCATAAATATGCATTGTCATCGAAATTGGATCAGCATATAAAATTTCAGCTCAATCGGACATGGGGAAATGCGATAAATTTAACTCGAAAGATTCCACCTTCATATACATATATTGCAAGTCCATTTTAGCAAATTAGCTTTTAATAAAAATAGTCTAAGAAGGAAGCGTGTAATTCTAAAAGTGATAGACTAACTGTTTCACCATTCTGTCTTTAGACAAGGCTAATAATTTCAGAAAATACTAGTGATACTTTTTACCGGGGATCGTGGCAACTAGAATACATCAATGGCTAATTAACTGGCTAAGTAGTAACCGCCCAGAACTACTAATTTTTAGTTTATTTTCACGGCACGGGACAGCAGTTTAAGTATAACACACATAAAATTACCTTAAGTTACACTGGCCCGATGGCGCAGTGGGACCCTGCCTTCAGCTCCGCGGGTCTCAGGTTCGAGTCCCGCCGAGGGCCAAAATTTTCTGTTAACAATTTGTTGGTTCTTCGAGCCTGGGTGTATATTTGTATTTAAGTATGTATTTAAAATTATATATGTAGTATATCTACCAGTTGTCCGTCACCCATAACACAAGTATTAAGTTACATTGAGGATGGACGACCGTGTGTGTAAATGTCCCAAATATATATTTTAAGTAAACTATTCGGCGAAATGCTCTCTGCTTGAATAAATAGGTAAAATAGTACAGATAATATATTTCAACGGCATCATACTTAAATCTAACAACATTTCATAATAATAAAATTTAAAAACTTATAATATATTCAACAAAGATAATATGATTAAAAATGCTCGCTCATCCGTACTCAGTGCGGCATGTTGAAATATTAAAATTGTTCCTCAAATTGTCGGTCTTATTGGCAAAGTTTTGCGAGTTTCGAGCTCTTGTCGTTAAAATGACATTAAATATTTTTTATATACAGTTATTTTTATTATAATTTTTATTATGAATTGAACGACTGGCGCCGGTGCCGATCCGTCTGAGAGATAGCAAATAGTATTGTTTGCTGATTGTTTTTATCCATATTGTTAATATCTAACATATAATATCTAATAGTGTTAAATATGCTTACAAATACTCATAAATTCATATACCGATTATGTGATTGTATAATAGGAAATATAATAAGAAGGATTTATTTATTATTTGTTGGAGACGGAAGTAGTCAAATGTCATTCATTAGTTGTTTCATAAAAAAGAAACGGAAATGCAAACAACACAGGTTATAAATAAGCCAGTTGAGTCTATTCTAATCGGTCTGCTGTTAGCGTTTAGTGTGTCTACAATAGTGAGGTGTTATAATATATTGTCTATTTACTCATTAAAAAATTACTGAATCATTTTAAATGTCTAATTACCCAGCGCTTGCAGCATTTATGCCTGATAGCAATATACGGCACAGCCTCTATTATTAATATTATAAAATTATTATTGTTTAAAAGATTGACCGCCGAATTTTTTGTTGGTTTTTCTCGGTAGAAGCAACATTCCGAACTTGTGGTAGCTTCATTAAATCTAATTGATCCTCAACGATTCAAAAGTGCTTCCAAAAGCTTAGTTGATTAAGATTATTTGATTAACCAAAATACGAACTGTTTAGATTAACGCGTAGGCTTACAACGTGAAGAGCAGATTACAGCTCTATACTTAGGAAATTTCTGCCTTTGAGGCTTGATTTATAAAGTAAGAGGAATCATTTTGTTATAATCTTATCGAGTCACATAATTTTATCCAGTTATACAAAAGTAATAATAAAGTTATTTTGCTATAATCCGCGATAAAATAAATACAAAATATATATAATGTTAAATGTACAGTGGACGTTCCGTTTTTTCATACCCGATACATGCAGGATTCGTAAAAAAACACATGCACAAACCTCCACCACCGCCACCACAATACACAAGCACTACACACGTTCACTATCACAAACTCAACAATTGTTTCACCCCGCAACCGAAGCATCTACATCTATACATTTAGCATTATTTATATTTTCTATTTACTTTATCGGGGATTATAGTAAAATAATTTTAGTATTACTTTTATATTATGGATCTCCGCAAAGTAACGTCTATTTCTATAAATTATTTATCCAGTTATAATTTGGTCATTAATGTATAAACACATTAAACATAGACGCAGGTAATGTAATGACCGAACAAACTAATTTTATAAAACAGAAATTACCAGAAGCAAGGAGTGAAAATTGCTATCTCATTCCAGAGCAATTTATATAGGTATTTTGTAAAAGAGCGGTGCAAATAGAATTATAAAACAAGGGTGAGTGTTAATGTAAGCTAAGATAAATGAACTGAGCGTTCATTGTTCTTTAAAAGTCCTGCATAAAAGGTCCAAAATAATATATTTTTACGAAACTGTGGCTGTGAGTGATATTTGTCACCCGTAATTTTGTTTAAAATGTATATGTCCGATAGAAATCACTGATAAATGAATATGAGTGAATGGTATATCGAACAAGCAAATAAATGAAATGAAAATATTATGAATTTGGAATGTAGAGGGTAAGTTTCATATAGAATTACTATATTAATACTCATACATTTATATTATTTAGAAATATGTATATATGTTAAATGTTTTAATTTATGAGATAACTATGGTGATATATATAGAAGCTGTGATAGCCTAGCGGTGAGACCGTGCGACTCTCTAGAGACGACATAGGTTCAAACCCCGGGCAGGCACCAATGAGTTTTTCTATTAAAACTTATGTGTCTAATTGATAATTGAAATTTATCACAAGCCTTTTGGTGAAGGAAAACATCGTGAGGAAACCTGCATATCTCTAGAGAACTCTAGGGATATGTGTAACCTACCAATCCGCATTGGAGCAGCGTGGTAGGTCTTAGCTCCAATCCTTCTCTCAAAAAACGGAGAGAGGAGGCCTGCTGGGCTACAGCAGTGGGCATAGTAACAGGCTGTTACTTTACTTTTTTTTATGGTGATATGCCAAAGTATGAGTAATTTCCATTTACAATCCATTTACAATTAATAGATGATCTCTATTTCTTAACATATCACATAGGTGTTTTTAAGTATGATATTTTCATCGCTTATAATCTTGAATTTCGGTGTCTTGCGTGCTTTATGAGGCCGTAGCCAAGCTAATGGTCTACTTGAACAACTTATGATCCTAAAATATATCAATTTTTCGAACTACATTGAAACATGTGCAATAACACAAATTTGCTATAATACGCGATAAAGTAAATGAAAAATATATATAATGTCAATGTAGAAGTTGACTATCCGTTTTCATACCTAACCCATGTATAAAACCGCCACCACCGCCAACACAATACACAAGCACTACACACTCTCACTATCGCAAACTCAACAAACGTTTCGGCCCGCAACCGCAGCACCATCAGCGGATAGACTCTACGACAAATTGGCATCACCATTCTCCTGCCCTTATCCCACTCTGAGTGGGGTCGGCACAACATGTTGTCATATGATTTGGATACGTATTTTACGACCGGCCGCCTGCCTAACGTCAACTTACGTTAGTCGCCTTTTACGACACCTCGGTAAGAAATGAGGGTGGTAAATTTTATGCAGCCGGATATCACACGGCATTAACCTTAGTCGCCTCTTACGACACCTTGGTAAGAAATGAGGGTGGTCTATTCTATGCAGCCAGATACCACACGGCATCTACGACAAATTCGCATATTATAAATAATATGTTCGTTGAAATTGAGTACTGCTATAAATAACCAGATTTATAGCAAATTTAAAAGTTACAATTTAGCATAGATGAGAAGGCAGGATTGAATGGGAGCCTTTTGAATAATTGATTCCAATAGCTGTTTAGTAAACTAATTATAGAGAATTAGTTCGGTGATTATATCACACAGTTCATTTGCATTTCAAATTACCGGTTGCATACCGATTATTGTACGTTCCATGTAATTGTATACATTCCAAGTTCCGGAGGTTCCATTCAGAATTGACGTTGAATACTATCCCCGATGACCAAATTACCACAATACCCACAGTCATATTATATCTATGTGTGTTATGTTTTTGTTTATGTAGACGATACGGATAAGTTAGTCCTTGAATACATTTTTCTATGAAAAAGAGCCATACGTGGCAATTACAATTTAAGTCTGCGTGATCCCTGCGAGAGAAGTTTAAGGAAATTGGTATTCTTACTTTGGCTTCCTATAAGTGTATAAGTGCATAAGAATATACATAATTATAAAAGTATTGGCGATGTATATAATAGACAAAGTAAGAACCGACAGAAGCTTGCGGTTCCTGCTTTGCGCCTTGCAAAAGTAAATAAGTCATTTGTGGGTTTGGATATAAGATTCTATAATAAAATCCCGCAATCGATTTTATCTTTGCCTTTAAAAGCGCTGTTAAAGCGAGGCTGATACAAAAGCCTAGTATACTATTGAGGATTATATAGATGATAAAAATGCGTGGATATAGATAGCTACTCCTCTACGCTGTACAAGATAGTAATAACCAAATGTAACTCGTTATATGAATTTTATTTGAAAAGAGCAACCGCCGAGTTTCTTGCTGGCTCTTCTCGGTAGGAACAGCTTTACGAACCAGCGGTAGATTTTGACGATTCAAAAGCACTTGTTTACAAGTTTACTTGAATAAAGAATATTTTTAATTTGAATTTGAATATGTTCCTGTTTACAGAATAATCGAAAAATACGAAATTTATGGTTAAATTTATTGTTATGTAATTACAAAATATAGTGTTCCGTCTAATACAAATGAAACATCGCTGTAGCTAGGTAGAAGCGCTAGGGTCATGAATAATGACTCGGACGCGCACTTCAAAAGCCGGTTTATACCGATAGAATAAGACGTGAGTATAGCCGATTTCTATAATAATAATATGTTTTATTTCTTTTCATGCTTAAATTAATTCCAGGGTTTTGAGACCTTCTAGTAAACATAACAATGCTTGTATCAGAAGAATCTCGCTCTTCTATAACAAAAATTTCTATATATAAATTATGAATACTACTCACGATAGTTTAAATTCAAAAGTTTTGAATGTACAAAAAGATATTCAATTATACTAATATATTGATAATGCTGATGAAAGAGCTTAGGAAACGTTAAATATAAGATAATCCACATAAATACAAACGTTTAAAAATAGTATAATAATTGAAATGATTTGATGGCGTTACTTTGCGGAATTCCAGAAACTACATATATTATATATATAGTTTCTGGAATTCCGTTCTGCAATTATATATTACAGAAACTATAATAGAACTACTTTGGTATAATCCGCGTGTGCTTAGCGAACGTATGTAATGCTAAGTGTATGAAGCAGGCAAAATTCACGTACTTTAAACGTGCAGGATAAATCACCACACGTATACAAAGACGCCTCCACCAGCAAAAATGCACACAAGCAATACACACAACCACCACCAAAATCTCTACGATCGCCGAAACCGAAGCATCATCTGGAGGATAGGCTCTAGGACAAGATATTACGAGTAAACGTAATAGATAATTTATAGAATTAGGCGTTATTTTGCGGAGATCAAAGAATAATAGAGATCTTTCATTCTAAAAGTGCACGCCCCTCCAATGTCTTTACTCACTTATACCAGTCGAGCCATTAGTTGACCTTTAAGTGCGCCAATGAGTCGAGTCAACTTTGAAATTGCTGCGCGCACACATATACAATAGTACAGTCAATATTTTCTCTCACACATTAAAATAATGTAATTGTGTAATTGTAATGGTGGAGGGGCGTGCACTTTTAGAATGAAAGATCTCTACAAATGTAATGATAAAAATAATATTTTGCTATAATCCGCTATAAAGTAAATAAAAAATAAAATAAATAATAAAACAAAATCGCAAATCAAAGGCTCCGATCGTGGAGTCTACCTCTTGATGCTTTGGTGGGCGAAACGATTGTTGAGTTTGAACGTGTGTGATACTTGTATATTGTGTGGGAGATCGTGGAGGTTTGTACATGTACATGTTTTTACGAATCCTGCATGTATTGGGTATGAAAAAACCGATAGTCCATTTAGCATTATATATATTTTCTATTTACTTTATCACGGATTGTAGCAAAATAATTTCATTATTACTTTTGTAAACGTAATAGTATACGTATACCATGGTTGGAAAATTTAAAAAAACTTGGCAGAATTTGGCACCGTTGTTGTTGCACTGAATTGAATTTGCATCGGATTTGTATATATACTGTTAGCATCAAACTTCTCTTCAGCTCGTTTAGTTGCAAAGTATCTTCGCGAAAGCGACTCAGTTTTTAAGTACTTTCAGTTATAGTCGAGCGAAAGAAAAACGAGTAAATAATGAGATCTTGTTAAAGTTGGACATTCGAGTAAACACAAATTCGATGTCTTTATTCGATCTTTATAAATTATATATATCGTAGCGAGAAAGTAGTATGTCTTGTTCTTAATGACTTTAAGTTGCAATTAAGTATATTCATTCAAAGTAGTTAAAAAAAAGTGGTTCAAAGTGTTCCGCCGTGTGGTATCCGGCTGAGTAGAATAGACCACCCTCATTTCTTACAGAGGTCTCATAATAAGCGACTAAGATAAGTTGACCCACCGTGTGGGTAGAATAGACCACCCTCTTTTTTACCGAAGGATCGTAAAATACGACTAAGGTAAGTTGACGTCAGGCAGACGGCGGGTCGTAAAATACGTAGCCAAATCCCCGTTGGTAAGAAAGAGGGTGGTCTATTCTACTCAACCGGATACCACACGGTAAATCAACTTACCTTAGTCGTCTTTTACGACACCTCGATAAGAAATGGGGGTTGTCTATTCTAGTCAACCGGATACCACACGGCGGTCATGGTTAAATGGTATAAACCTTGAAAATGTTAAACAAGCAAATTGTACAAATAAAACAAAACGGAAATATATATGGCAAGATAAACTATAAAATTCAATCAACAGAAAAATATAACTGACACTTCAGCGCGAGCAAAGTCTAAATTTCGAGTTAATCTAATAAACAAGTTGTAATTTGGGTCAAGGCCCCGCTTATAGGAAAGTAAACAGTAAACAAGGCGATTAGGAGATTATTATATTGAATTAGTACAATTTCACTAGAATATTCTTTAGCTACGGTTGTATGTTTTGTAGATATAATTTCATTCATTCTCCTGCCCTTATCCCACTCCAAGTGAGGTCGGGACAACATGCTACAAACATGTTGTCATATGATTTGACTACATATTTTACGACCGGCCGCCTGCCTGACGTCAACTTACCTTAGTCGCCTCTTACGACACCTCGGTAAGAAATGAGGGTGGTCTATTCTATGCAGCCGGATACCACACGGCATGTTTTGTAGATATAATTTGACAAAAATAATTTTCATCATTTCATCTTTTTATTTTGTAATTAGAATTATTTAAAAATGTAAAGCAAAATAAAATAAAGAAAAATAAATAAATGAACAATTATATAAATATCGATACTGCGTCATATTTTGACAATGGGCAAGAGGTATTTTTCGTATTTTCATGGCGGCCCTTTCATTTGCTATTTATTCATCACTTTTTTGATACTCCTATTTTATATTTATTTTTTAATTGTATTAAATTTATCATTAAAATTAACCCTTAAAGTTAAAACTAAATTTTTTAGCTAGTTATTATATATATGACCCTTCAGCTGGCATTGTGGGGGGTGGCAGTATCGATTCCCGCGGGGGCCAATATATTCCTTAATTTTTTTTTTGTTTTTCAGGTTTGTATATATGTATTTAAGTATATATTTACCAATTGTCTGTCACCTATAACACAAGTTAATTACTTTGGGGACGAACGGCCGTGTATGTATAACTTATGTAAATTATCCGGTTTAAAGCCTGGCCAGGAGGATTTAGTAGGAGGAATGATAAATGTAGTGTACTTGTAGACTCTACATTTAGGTACATATATTTTCCCATTATCGTCGTTAAGTTAATAAGGAGTTTTATTTTTTATTTTGTACGCTATTGTAATATACTTTAGATGAAACATCTGTTTTTTATATTAAGGCTAGCGGAGTTAACTAAATAGAAATAGACAGAGCTGCAACAGAATTATAGCAAGCTTTAAAAATTCTTTGCGCAGAACGTTCTCGTTTCGTAGTGCGGCCACGGGGGTTATCAACGATGGACGGAACGAAATCTGCAAAGAGCTACGTTATTAAAAATGAAACGAAAACTGGCATTTGAAATGCTCTGTACCGTTTTCAACTACTCAATTTTACTTTTTACGAAACTTTTTTTTATTTATGTTTGCAGTTTGACGATACTCTAAGCGACGAAATGATTTGGAAATACGAAGCAAAAAGTTTTTTATTTAAGTTTCATTCCAGTAAATTTTTCTGTTAAAGTTATGTATTTATTTGATAATTGCAATTTATCACACTCTTTTCTGCTAAGGAAAGCATCGTGACGAAACCTGCATATCTCTAGAACATTCTAAGGATATGTGTAACCTACCAATTCGGATTGGAGCGAGAAAAGTCTTCTCTTCGTAACGGAGACAAGAAGCCTATGCCCAGCAGTGGGCAAGTGAAGTGGAGTAACGGCGTTTTGCTATTTCACAACTGGATATAGGCCTCCTTTCTCCGTTTTTTGAGAGAAGGATTGAAGCTAAGACCTACCACGATGCTCCAATGCGGATTGGTCGGTTACACATATCCCTAGAATTCTCTAGAGATATGCAGGTTTCGTCACGATGTTTGCGTTTACTGGAAAGCGTGTGTCAAATTGCAATTATCAATTAGACACATGAGTTTTAATAGAAAAATTCATCGGTGCCTGCTCGAGGTTTGAACTCGTGACTTTCTCGAAAAAGTGACACGGTGTCACCGCTTGGCTATCATATATAACAGGCCGTAACTTAACTTTTTTTCGGAGATCTATTGCCATGGATAGCATAAACCTCTGTATTAGAATCGTATATTGCTTAATGTTAACCACTTAGGTCTCGCTGAATTGTATCGAAAAACCGTAAAATTGTTTTTTTAACTTAACTGGTAATTTCACCCAGGTCTATTTCAGCATGCGTAGTATTTAGCCAGAGAGAATTTTTTTTAAGCAAATAAAAAAGAAAGTTGTCGTTTTTTGCGTTTCCGGACGGATTTTCAACGCGAGATTCGTGACACAGTTTTTCACGGACGACAAATCTAGATCCACAAAAACCGTGAAAGCATTAGAAACGGATTTATTCGGTTATACCGAACGCATAATATTAAAAGGACCTAATCCAAAAAACTTATTTTAAGTCGAATGGTGTCACCGCTGGGCTAACACAGCTTCATGAGGCAAATTACAACTACGTACCTACTGACTATAGCGTCGATAAAACTGCCTATTGGTCAGTACTAACAGATATAAAACCATCCAGAACAGTTTGCAGGGAATTAATTAAACAGCTGGAACTAGCCTCTTAAAAAGTTTGGATCAAATCTTATACCTTTATGAAAGAAAATAAAAATAAAATAAATATCACAGCTTCAGAATTTACATTTATTACAGAAATATCTCTTAACAATATATTAGGTTATAAGTCATCACAGTGACAAAAGTAATAATAAAATTATTTTGCTATAATCCGCGATACAGTAAATAGAAAAAATATATAGTGTTAAATGTATAGGGGACTATCCGTATTTTCATACCCGATACGTGCAGGATTCGTAAAAACACATGCACAAACCTGTGTGACAAAATCGCAAAGCCTTGCGATTTTATCGTGGAGACTATCTCCTGATGATGCTTTGGATGTGCGGCGAAACGATTGTTGAGTTTGTGATAGTGAACGTGTATAGTGCTTGTGTATTGTGGTGGAAGTGGTGGAGGTTTGTGTATGTAGATTTGTGTACGTATTGTTACGTACAGGGATTCGTGGATTTGGATGAAAATACCCGGTGACTCGTTAAAAACACTATTCAACTTTATACTACAAACTTAGTACTTACAATCTCTACACAGTCCGTTGTCCAATAAGAATGCCGAGGTCACTGATAATTCACTTTTATTTTCACTTGTTTATTCGCTCTTGATCGCTATTCACAAACTGAATCCCGAGGCGCACGATATGTCTGCTTATATATCGAACGAACCGATTTCGAGAACATTCGATAGCCTTGAAACGATCGTAAACATGTTTACCGATAAACACGTTTAGATACACTTCGAATGATTCAGAGAATTAGCGTTAAGCGAATTTGAACTCTATGACCTACAGTTTACGACCCTTTTTTGCATGTTCGTAAACTACCCCGTTCAATTAGAACTTTATGACATGCATTACGACCTCTTTTCGCATGTCCGCAACACTTTCACCGTCTAATTCGAATTCTATGACATACGCATTACGAACTCTTTTCGCATCTTCGTAACAGTATGAATGGGAAAGACAATGTTAGAAAGTTTATAAGACTCGTGTTTCTGTATTCAGGCTATTTGTAGGTAGTACATACAATAGTAATTACACAGTCATAGAATTGTTGATCTCTATTCCCTTGACTCTTGGGAGCGGAAATTGAGTCCAGTGTACTTCTAGCCTTGCATGTATTGCGAGTAATTGCATTTGACATAAGTGTCACATCTTTATTCATAGAAATTTGTCCTTGTCAAATATATGCAAAACTGTGCTAAAGTAACGGCCTGTTACTTTAGTGGTATAGACCACTGCTGGGCACAGGCCTCCTCTCCCCGTTTTTTTGGAGAGAAGGGTTGGAGTTAAAACCTACCACACTGCTCCAATGCGGACTGGTAGGTTACACATATTCCTAGAAGTCTATAGAGATATGCAGGTTTCCTCACAATGTTTTTCTTCACCGAAAAGCGTGTGACAAATTGCAATTATCAATTAGACACATAAGTTTGAATAAAAAAACTCATTGGTGCCTGCCCGGGTTTGAACTCATGATCGACTCTAGAGAGTCACAGCGGTGAGAACTGCTGGGCTATCACAGCTTCAACTGTGCTACGGGATCTGATAATCTACATATATAAAAAGAAAAAGTATGTACGTATACGTACATATAGACTCCGATGTGGCTGGACTGATTTTTATGAAGTTATCAGGCAAATCTTTAGAGATTGCCCAGATAATAACCTTGTAAAATTTGTTGTTTTTGAACAGTTTTTGACCGTTTAGTTCTTAAAAAAGTCGCCCAATATTGAAATAATATGGCGCTAGTGACGAGTTCAAGAGTACGAAACGTCATAATTCCAATGGCGATCGGTCGGAATTGGATTCAAGAGTAGACCCCCTGGTCTGTTTAATTTAAGGGGAAATCGAAACCTGACTGAGCCCTAGCAACGCGAGGCCGGAACGTTAATAAGTTTTAATGTATAAGAGGAAGGAAATGAGACAAAAAATGAGAGACATAGACATGAGGTTGTGCTTGTATGTCCTTAAAATTTTGTTTAAAATTGTTGAATTTGAACTACAAATATAAAAATTGAAGCCTTAAATACATGATTCAGTGAAGAACAGTGTGTAAGTAAAGTCCAATGTTCTCACTCAATCGGGCATGTAACTTTCCTTTGTTCGTAGCGGAGTTGAACACATCGCTTGAGAAATCATATTGCTTGTCGACTAGCTGTCTCTGTATAGTTGGGAACAAATTTGAATTAGTTAAACGAAGCGTAAGTTGTATGTGCAATGAATAAATGTGATTTGATGAATTGACTTTAATAATCTGAAGTCTAATTTAAAGCGCATTTGAAATTATATATTATACTAGCTGACTGGGAAAACGTTGTTTTACCATATAAATTATTTCTAGACATGATTTATAGAAGCAGGCTTTACTTTGCGGAATTCCATATTACAAGCACTATAACAGAACTATAATGCATGCATTACGATTTTTGGATTTACGCTGGTGGAGGTGCCTTGGGGTGCGTGTTGTAGCTTGTCCAGCATGTATAAGGTGCGTAAATTTTGCCTGCTTCATACACATTAGCTTTGCATGCATTCGCTTAACCTGTGCGGATTATAGCAAGGTAGTTAGTTCTGTTATAGTGCTTATTTCTAGGCAATTTCTAGTGCACGTAGCAAAAAAATAATTTTGTAGAAACAAAAATGTTGAGTGTACAACACTTATCACTTGGAGGTATCAAAAACAGATAGTAGCCGATTCTCAGACCTTCTGAATATACATATAAAATTTCACAAAAATCGGTCAAGCTGTTTGGGGGAGTATATTAACTAAAATTGTGACACGAGAATTTTATATATAAAACTAATTGACCGGGCGAATGTTTTTTGCCATATAAATATTATTCTAGGTAATTTCTAGTGTACATTTAAAAAAAATTGCTCAAAAAAAAATGTTAGGGTTGCACAACCCTTACCACTTAGAAGTGTGAAAAGAAGATAGAAGCCTATATACATATATAGGCCTATAATATACATAGTAGAAGAAGAATTTTATAAACGATGATTAAACGAGAACTTTTCAGATTTAATTTTAGAAGTTTGGTTTTTAAATTTGTACTTACTTATAGACAATAAATATATGCAACAGTTACACACGGTCATCCGTCCCCAAAGTAATTTCAAGAATCGAAGAACCCACCAACTGTATTTAAAAAATGTTGGCCTTCGGCGGGAATAGAATCCGCGACTTTCAGGGCTGAACCTGACCTGTATTAATTTTACAATGAAATTTGGGTTAACCCAAATAAGAGATAGCATTGTAAGTATTCGTTCATGTTTCGACATATTTTAGAATCAACAGACATGCGACCGAAAATTGTAAAGATGCAATAAATTCAGTTTTTTTAAATTCCTTGAAAATGTCGACAAAAATATTCTCACCTGCTTTTAATAGAAATGCCCGTTAGACCTACCAATCGGATCTGCAACATTTCGATCGATCAATCTAAACAGAGCTGCAAATCAATGCTATTGTTGGCATGGACATGTCCCTGACCTGGAGTGACCCTGCCTTCAGCTCCGCGGGTCGCGGGTTCGATTCCCGCCGAGGGCCAACATTTTCTACAAACAAACAGTTGGTTCTACGAGCCTGGGTGTGTATTTGTATTTAAGTATGTATTTAAAATTATATATGTAGTATATCTTCCAGTTGTCCGTCACCCATAACACAAGTATTAAGTTACTTACTTTGGGGACTGACGACCGTGTGTGTAAATGTCCCATATATTTATTTATTTATTTTAATTCAAGAGCTGGATACATAGGTTACTTTTTATCTTGGTTCTGGAAACCACATTGCAAAGACACGGGCATGAGCTAGTTCTTTATAAATATTGCGATATTTGCATGACTTTGAACCACTGACGCAACCAATTGTATTTAATGACCCCCACTTAGAGCGATATCTTTAGATTTAACCAACTGTTAAACTGGCTCCAAACTTGGGCCAAAGTTTAAAGCTTAGCTATTCCGATCGTATCCACATAATAGTGAAAGTTTGACATCTCGTAACCGCTGCGGTTGAGTTCTTGATCTGAGATGGAATTAAATAAACTTGCAACAACTTTAAGGGATGTAAAGTTTATTTATAATTATACTGAACTAAAATAAATTATACCTTGAGTAAAACCCAATATAGATTAGTTTGCGCGCGCATTTGTTTTTATTATTTAATAAATTAAAATATTTAAAATATTTAATTTTTCATGTTACAATGGATCATAAGCGTGAAATGCTTAAGGATATGTTAAGTATTTAATTCGATAACGATTAATACTGTATTAAATAATAAATAGATTTCCAATTATGGAAAATTAAGCTGTGATAGCCCAGCGGTGACACCATGCGACACTATAGAGAAAGTCATGGATTTAAACCCCGGGCAGGCACCAATAAGTTTATCTATTAAAACTTAAGTGTCTAATGGAAAATTGCAATTTATTATACACTTTTCGGTGAAGGTAAACATTTGAGAAACCTTCAAATCTTTAGAGAATATATCTGTAAAGTAGCGGCCTGTTACAATTCTACTGCTGGGAATAGGCCTCCTCTCTCCGTTTCAGGAGAGAAGGGTTGGAGCTAAGACCTACGACGCTGCTCCAATGTGGATTGGTAGGTTACACATATCTCCAGAATTCTCTAAGGATATGCAGGTTTCCTCACGACGTTTTCCTTAACCGAAAAGCGTGTATAAATTGCAATTATCAATTAGACACATGAGTTTTAATAGAAAAACTCATTGGTGCCTGCCCGGGTTTGAACTCGTGTTCCCCTCGAAAGAGTCGCACGGTCGAATATATCTATATATAGAGAAATCTAGGGATATCCTATCAATCCGCATTGGACCAACGTGGTAATCCTTCTCTCCTAAAACGGAGGGAGAAGTAGTATGATTTTTTTACGCGGCCATTTTTTTTCAACTTAAAATGGTAGTAATATAGAGACGTTTCATTGCATACTTTATAGAAACATCTTAAAAGCTGGCAGTTCCAAATTATTTGTTAAACAGCAGTATTAAGGTTTGCTTAAAATTCAAACCCACTGACATATATATTTTCTTTCTATTACTGTATATTTTTCAATTAACTATCTTATTATAAAAAGTACAGAAAATGCTTCTTTAACACCATTTCTGTAATCCTTTGTTTCTCGAAACACGTTGCTTTGTCCCACATCCCAAAGCACACTTTTGTATACTTCATCATTCCTACAAAGGAATGTGGTATAATGCACCGCTTTGTTTATCCAACTTGACGCTGGGAAGCGTCCGATGTCGAATACGTCTCTTTAATTAAAGGCGGACCGCGAAATAAAATCCTACAGAAATTTAATGAAAGGAAGTTTCTTTACGGTTTTATTTTGATGACAGGAAGAGAAAAGAGTACTGCTTCTACTGCTTTAGAATTATATTTTAATTTTTATTGACCTGTGGTTTGACAGATATTTATGATAGAGCTATTTTGCTATAATCCGTGTTTGTTCAGAGAATCTATGGAAAGTGTGAGAAGCAAACCGTATATATGCAGGTCCAGTCACCACACGTATCACAAATAACACAGCACACTACTACACACACTCACTACGACAATCGCTATGAACGAACCATTATGAGGAGGATAGGCTCCACTTGTTGGGGTCGTCACGACATGTTTTACACAGGTTGTGTTATACGTGTTGGCTAGTTATTCTAAGACCGGCCGCCTGCTTGTTTACACACCATAGCCGCCTTATACGATACCTCGGTAAGAATTGAGGGTTGTCTATTCTACTCAGTCGGATACCACACAGCGGGTCAACTCATCTGAGTCACCTGTTACACCTCGGTAAGAAATGTGGGAGGTCTATTCTAGTCAGCCGGATATCTAACGGCGGGTTACACATCTTAGTGACGTTTTACACCTCGGTAAGAAATAAGGGTGGTCTATTCTACTCAGCCCGATACCACAGAGAGGATTAACTTACCTTACTCACCTTTTACGACATCTCGGTAAGAAATGACGGTGGACTATTCTACTCAGCCGGATACCACACGGCGGGCAAACTACGTGGACGACATAAGGTCATATTCAATTCCCGTAATGCTTTTGCATGAGTTTTTATTTTACATATCATGTATTAAGAAATACGAGTACCTTTCTCCCTTTTAACCCTTTCTTGTTCACAATAGTCTTATTTTTACGTTTACGTAATCAAAAGGCCTGATTCTTGGGGTGGCTATTTGCATAATACCGTTTGATCCTCTAGCCCTGCCGTACGAGAGTGCATCAAAGACATTACCGAAGATTACCTAAAGGCTTATTGACTGTGTTATGTTTTTCACCTGAAAATAAGAAGATTTTTATCCTACATAACTCGTAAAACTTTTTTTTATGGCAAACTAGCTCTGCGAGCGGCTTCGCCCGCGTCGTAATCAGTGTATTTAATTGAAATTTTGAACATATGAGAGATAGAGACATGCTGTTGCAGATTTTATATACTATTTTTATAGATCTGCAATTCTCTAGTACATGACCTAAGTGTATCTGTGTTTTCTATAAACAATTTGTTGATTCTTCGGGCCTGGGTGTATTTTT
This sequence comes from Morpho deidamia, assembly GCA_947086505.1. Classification (NCBI taxonomy): domain Eukaryota; kingdom Metazoa; phylum Arthropoda; class Insecta; order Lepidoptera; family Nymphalidae; genus Morpho; species Morpho deidamia. The sequence goes on along the minus strand of CAMTZC010000007.1, from coordinate 5,328,135 downwards.
GTATTTAAGTATGTATTTAAAAATTATAAATGTATATATTTAGTCTGTCACCCATAACACAAGTATTAAATTTGTATTTGAAGAATTTGAATTTGAATTTGAATTTGAATTTGAAGTTGAACTGTTTATGAATAAATTTAATGTAGATATTTTATGTATAACCGAGCATTGGTTAAACAGTTCCAACTTCCTGTTAAATATAAAAGGTTATAATGTGTCCAGTGCGTTCTTGAGGAAGACCGTCATTCGTGGGGGATCTTTAATACTAGCTCACTGTAAATTAAATTGTAAAGAACGGAATGATATTGTCGGTCTTTCTGTGGAACGTACCATTGAGCTGTCTTGTGTAGAGTTGGAGCGCTATATTATAGTTTCTGTGTACCGCCCACCCTCCAGTGATTATATGCTATTTGAGAGTGTTATGGAGGAAGTTTTAAAGAAGACATGTAAATCTTCAAAAAAAGTTTTAATCTGTGGAGACTTTAATGTTGACATACTAGTGGATACCAGTACTCGTTGTAGGTTGCTTAATTTATTTCAATGTTTTGATATGATTAATGTATTTAACGAACCTACTAGGATAACTGCAGACTCGGCTACAGGTATTGATAATATTTTTACTAATTACAGCTGTAATATCTTAGAAAAATCTATAATAAGTCGCTTAAGGTCTGATCATAGTGGACAAATTATATCTGTTCCCAACATTATAAATAACAGAAAGCAATTTATTAAATTCAGGCCTATCACGTCTCATAAAATAAAGCGATTTCAAGTAAAAATATTATCAAAATTACCACATATTGACAAAAGTTGCGGTAGTCCAGATGATCTTTTTAATGCTCTCTTTGGAATTATTGGTAGTGAATTCGATAAGACATTCAATATTATAGAAAAAGAAGTCTCCAAACATCTCAGGTTTAGCGATTGGGCTACTAATGGCATTTATAAGAGTAGAAACAAGTTATTTGATCTGTATGCAGAAAAGCAATATAATCAGTCCCCCACATTCTTAGAATATGTAAAAAAATATTCGAAAATGTTTAGAAATGTCTGCGCACAGGCCAAATCACTTCACATTAAATGTAAAATAATGAACTCTGAAAATAAAATAAAAACAACTTGGGATGTTATAGGAGATGAAGTAGGCAGACATAAAATGCGTAATTCTGCCATAGAGCTGAAAATTGGGAATGAGTTTACTAATTCCGATGCAGAAGTGGCGAGTGTATTTGAACATTTTTTTCAGAATATACCCATTTCTACCACTAGCTCAATAAACTCATCCCCAATTGAAGCTCTTAATGTTTTAAAGGCCAGCGTCATGAAGTGCAATGTAAATTTTAAATTTAGACACATTTCTCCGCACGATATTGTTAAAACTTTTAAAAGTTTAAATATTAAAAAAACAACTGATTTATGGGGAATGTCTGTAAAGTTAATAAATAATGTTATTGAAATTATTGCACCTATTATGGCCAAGATCTTTAACAAGTCTGTAGACACAGGGACATTTCCAAATTTAATGAAGTACAGTAAATTGATCCCTGTTTTCAAATCTGGTGATAAGAGCGACCCTAACAACTATAGACCCATCTCGATCTTGCCAACTCTTAGCAAGGTCTTTGAGAAAGTTATTCTAAATCAACTGCTCAAGCATTTTAATTTTAATAATTTACTTCACCCAGAGCAGTATGGGTTTACCAAGGGTCGGTCTACATCGGATGCGGGCGTAAGATTGTTGAAGCATATCTTTGATGCGTGGGAGAACTCACAAAATGCCATAGGGGTATTTTGTGATTTGTCCAAGGCATTTGATTGCGTTCAACACGAAACTTTATTACTAAAGCTTGGTCATTATGGTATTAAGGATCATGCACTTCGTCTCGTTGCATCTTATCTCGATAGCCGAATTCAAAGAGTGTGCATTAATGGTGTGCAGTCATCCGGATCGGCCTTAGTTATGGGTGTGCCTCAAGGATCAATCCTTGGTCCCTTTCTGTTTTTAGTATATATAAATGATCTACCATATTTCATTCATAATATTTGCGACATTGTACTGTTTGCTGATGACACATCTTTAATATTTAAAGTAAATAGGAATAACGCTAATAATATTGACGAAGTAAACAGTGGATTGTCGCAGATAGCTCAATGGTTCAGACTAAATAATTTGGTACTAAACTCAAATAAAACGAAATGTTTAGAATTTGCATTACCTAATACAGCTAAAAAAGCAAATGAGCTCTTAATAGACAATGTACCACTAAAAACAGAAAATACAACTGTATTTTTGGGAATGACGTTGGATACAAAACTCCAATGGAGCACACACATAACAGCTCTCGCAGGGAAACTCAGTTCAGCAGCCTATGCTATTCGAAAGATAAGACAGTTTACAGACGTCGAAACAGCAAAACTAGTTTATTTTGCTTACTTCCATAGCATTATGTCTTATGGAATAATGTTATGGGGTAAATGTGCTGATATTGAGAAAATTTTTGTATTGCAAAAAAGAGCCATACGTGGCATTTATAATTTGAATTCGCGTGAGTCCCTGCGAGAGAAGTTTAAGGAAACAGGTATTCTTACGTTAGCTTCACAGTATATTTTTAACAATTTGATTTTTGTGCATAAAAATATACATAATTATAAAAAGATTGGCGATGTATATAATAGACAAAGTAGGAACCGACATAAGCTTGCGGCTCCTGCTTTGCGCCTTGTAAGAGTACGTAAGTCGTTTGTGGGTTTGGGTATAAGATTCTATAATAAAATTCCACAATCAATTTTAACTTTGCCTTTACAGCAATTTAAAAATACTGTTAAAAAGAGGCTGATACAGAAAGCCTATTATACCGTGGAGGCTTACATTGATGATAAGAATGCATGGATATAGCTGCTCTTCGACCTTGTGCAGGATAGCTATGACAAAATGTAATTAGTATTAAGAATCTTCTTTTTTAAAAGAGCTCCACTGAGTTTCTTGCTGGCTCTTCTCGGTAGGACGGCTTTCCGAACCAGCAGTAAAGTTGACGATTCAAAAGCACTTGTTTACAAGTTTACTTGAATAAAGAATATTTTGAATTTGAAAGAATATTTTGAATTTGAATTGAATTTAAGTTGCTTACTTTGCGCATGGGCAGCCGTGTGTGTAATTGTCCCATATATATTTAAATTTTCTATTATTTTAAACGTATAACATTACGAAACTACTTTCAGAAATAATAAACCCAATATAAAAATGATTAGGAAATGAGAAAAATTATAAGGAAATCTTATTTTTGGAGCCCCTTTGTTAATATTTTGAAATTCAAATATCTAAATTGTGTCTAAGGTGTGTATGCAGTCGTAATTAAAACTCCCTTTTCGTTTTACGATTCAAAAAGAAAGTAAAATTTAATTTCATTGAAATAACACAAAGTTTTCACTGCATTTGTAGTATTTTTCGCAATTTCAATTCACAGAAGAGGCAACAAAGCTCGATTGTTCTTGCGGTGAGTTTAAACATAATTATATTGTTACTTAGTAACAGGGCTTGTCGTCTGCTTTTTGTCCTTGCTCTTGGAGCTTTGGTTAATTAAAAGGTAAGATTTTATTAAAAGACAATCCGCCGTATGGTATCCCGGCTGAGTAGATAAGACCACCCTCATTTCTTACCGAGGTGTCATAAAAGGCAACTACGGTAAGTTGACGTCAGGTAGGCGGTCGGTCGTAAAATACCTAGCCAAATCATGTTACAACATGTTTAGTACATGTTGTGCTGATCCCACTTAGAGTGGGATAAGGGCAGGAGAAAGATGATTTTATTAAAAGAAAATAACTAATATAAAAATAAGAGGTATGATATTTTTTACCATATTTCTCGTAATAAATAGTAACTTTTATCATAGTGGGAATACAAACAGCACTAAAAGATCTGTGGTTCGTTGCCCTTAGAGTCAAATAAAATGTAACGAAACTGATTATTTCGAGGCAAGACACATTGCGATACGTACATCCTACACGTATCGCGTATGAAAATACGGATAGTCCACTATACATTTAACACTATACATATTTTCTATTTACTGTATCGCGGATTATAGAAAATTAATTTTATTCTTACTTTTGTATAGCAAAATAACTTTATTATTACTTTTGTATTATGGATCTCCGCAAAGTAACCCCTAATTCTATAAAGTATCACAAAACATCGCGACAAAATTAAAATCGGCTTACTTGTATAGGTGTGATACGAATATCTATCACATATTTAATTAATTTAGATAGCCTTACATGGTTTAAAGTACACTACTATTAATAAATAAACATTCCAAGAGCTTAGAGCACTCTGTGGTTGCGCAGCTAAATTGCTAAATAGGGCATGCAGTTCAAAGGAAGGGGCTCGACGCTCTCTATCCTTTGATAGCGTTGATGTCAATAAATTAAACTTCCTCTTGAACATCTCGTCTAGAAAAATTATCACAATTTGATTTATTTAGTTAATTTTATTATAATTACTAAGCTGTGATAGCCTAACGGTGAAACCGTGTGACTCTCTAAAGAGTTGGGTTCAAACCCCGGGCAGGCACCAATGAGTATTTCTATTAAAAACTTATGTGTCTAATTGATAATTGCAATTTATCACACGCATGTCGGTAAAGGAAAACATCGTGACGAAACCTGCATATCTCTAAAGAATTCTAGGGATATGTGTAACCTACCAATCCGCATTGGAGCAGCGTGGTAGGTCTTATCTCCAATCCTTCTCTCCAAAAAATGGAGAGAGGAGGCTTTAGCTCAGCTGTGGGCATAGTAACAGGCCGTTACTTTACTTTATTTTTACTATTATAATTACTTACCTTTAATACTACGTTTTGTTGAGAATAATCTTTATTCATATAAACACACTAATATGAACTTAGCGTAGGAATGCACTTTTTTTGCTTACCATAGAATGTCAATGCAATAAAAATATTGGGAATGTTTATAATGGACAATGTAGGAACTGATATAAACTTGCGGCTCCAGCTTTGCGCCTTGCAAGAGTACGTAAGTCGGTAGTGGGTTTGGGTCCTCCTCCTCGCGTCGCTTTCCTCAATGCTGAGGGTCGTGACCTTTTACACGGATCACTTTGTCGTGGATAATCGATTTCCAAGTCTTGCGATCTCCTGCGACTTGTAAGGCTTCGTGGACTGGGAAGGAAAGTGACTTAGTTATTTGGTCGGACCATCGCGTTGGACTACGACCTCTTCCTCTTTTTCCATTCACCGAACCAGTGATCATAAGCTTCTCAAAGTTCTCTCCAGTCATTCTAGCGATATGTCCGAAGAACTCCAAGACTCTTCAAACGTGGGTTTGGGTATGAGATTCTATAATAAAATTCCGCAATCAATTTTAGCTTTGTCATTACAGCAGTTTAAAAATACTGTTCTAAGGAAGCTGATACAGAAAGCCTTCTATACCGTTGAGGATTACATAAACTATAAATGCGAAGATATAGCTACTCTCAGACTTTATGCAAGATACCAATCACTAAATGCAGTGCTTCTTGATGGCTCTTCTTTGTAGGAACAGTTTTCGGTACAATCGATAAACTTGACGATTAAAAAGTACTTGTTTACAAGTTTACTTGAATAAAGAATATTCTGACTTTTGAATTTTAGATTTATAAATATTGAAAGAAAGATACAGAGAATCTTAAATCGAAGATATGGTTTAAATTTGTTACACAACACATATCACTTTAAACTTGGCGTATAACGGATATTTTGAACTTTCGGTATAATATATTTTCTATTTTGTTTAATAAGGTGCAAAATTTCAATTTAAATCACAAAACGATCTCGAGTCTGGGTTCCAAGACGTCGTATTTTGACACGAGGAAATCCGCGTTTCCTCCTCGCGACGTCGCAGAGTTATAAATTAAAGGGTTAATCCCACGTTTGTCTCAAAGTCATCTCACTCAGTGGATCAGAGTGTACTTTATCAAATAAACGTGAATTTATTAAAATTTCAAATTCAAGAAGAGCTTTTTAAAGTACTTTAGTAGGATTTAATATTTGATTACTTGTTATTCTCTGTAAGTATTCAAATCTTTGCATTTCGACGATTATATAGTCTCTTAGAACATACATATATATATATATATATATATATATATATATATATATATATGTATGAACATACATATATATATATATATATATATGTATATATATATATATATATATATATGTATGTTCGTGATTTATTATTTATTATTAATTTATTTAGATCACCAACAAAATACACACCTAACATTAACATTGAACATTGAACTACTAAAAATTAGTAGTATTTTAATTATAGGTGACAACAACTTTCAAATAAAGCTTAGACAACTGAAAGATACGGTAAAACTAATGTTATCGTTAAATTAAGAACAAAAAATGGATTATACAGAAAAAAGTAAAAGAAGATTAATACAAAAGTATATATACATATGACAGTTACTGCTATTGCCTATAAAGTACAACCAAGAGTTCAAGATCAGCACTTATTACTTATAGCCCGAACTAAAGTAGCTTTTTTTAAATACGCTTAAGCTATCGTAGTATCTCATCACTCTCTAGTGATTAATAATAAAAAGAAAGGTTTTTCAGTTATTTTAATAACTATAAAATATTATTAAAAATCTATTTGAAACTTTATGTCCAACTAAGCATCGGTTGAAACGAAGATATTTTCTTTATTGTTGTGTAAAAAAACCAAGTCAGTTTGCGGTATTCCTATTGCTCACAGCTAAACGGATGAAACTGGGATTTATTTGATACAGGGATGTCCGGTATGTTGCGGAAAGTGTTTGACAAAGCCAGTGAAAATGTAACACTTTTCGCTCATGTGGAAAAAGCTGTTGCACTTCAGCGGAATAGCTTTTGTGTAACTTTACGCATACATTAAGGCACTAAGCTATAAATAAAACGTTTGCAGCAAAAGTGATAGCAAATACAGCCCTTAATACCCGGCTCAAATTCAAATTCAAAATTTTCTGCATTCAAGTAAATTTATAAACAAGTTCGGAAAGGTGTAGGTAATGAGACGTGCTAGCAAGAAACTCAGCGGAGCTCTAAGCAAACGTTTGTTAACACTAGTTACATTTTATCATTATTATCTATGTAATTTTCAACAGTATAGTAGGCTTTCTGTATACGCCTCATCTTTATAGTTATTTTTGAACTGATTGTTAAAATACGACGTCTTGAAACCCAGACTCGAGATTGTTTTGTGATTTAAATTGAAATTTTGCACCTTATTAAGCAAAATAGAGAATATATTATACCGAAAGTTCAAAATATCCATCATACGCCAAGTTCAAAATAATATGTGTTGTGTAACTAATTTAAACCATATCTTTGATTTAAGATTCTCTGTATCTTTCTTACAATATTTATAAATCTGAAATTCAACAGCCAAAATATTCTCTAATTCAAGTAAATTTGTAAATTAGTTTGGAAAGGTGTAGGTAACGAGACGTGCTAGCAAGAAAATCGGCGGAGCTCTGAACAGACGTTTGTTATAACTAGTTACATTTTTTCATTATTATCTATGTAATTTTCAACAGTATAGTAGTAGGCTTTCCGTAGCAGCCTCATCTTTAGAGTTTTTTTTTAAACTGATTGAGCTAAAATATCAACCTTTTGTAATCACACAAAACAAGGATTAATAGCCAAGTCGTAAGACGACTACTGTGATAGCAATAAAGAAAAAACAAATCTATGAAAGATACTGGTTATAGATCTCTGAGAGATCTATTATGAAATGTAGGGTCGATCATCAGTATGTGCTATATAGACATCGATACTTATATTATACTTACAAAAATTTATCTTTCATAAAAGACAAATTTATTATTTATAATGGTTATAACCATTTGTCTGTATGTTAACCAATTATCGTTTCACGGCTACTAATTATGACCAATAAAGTTGTACAATTTATATGCGATTTCCGTTTCCCCGTTGATCCTTCACCTGTTGCAGAGGTCAGACAACTATCTAAAATTTTTAACTTCGATAGTACGAGTAATATTATATCTGCCTGTCATACTTTCATACAACAATCGCTACACTAATTTATGATAAAGTGCAACTAAATCTTATACCGGGCTACTGTATGGAATAAAAAAATCCCGTTTTTCTTATTTGAACACAACAGGTAGAGTTTTATGGGGTTCGCTTGTTTATATACACGCGATGACATCATTATCTCTTTGGGATTATCTTACAAAAATTAATTAAGAAAAGCCTGTAGATGGATTACGTCTATAACTACGCAACGACGTATAAATGCCCCTTGCATTCCGCATGTCATAATTAAATTACGCACTTCGGTTGTGTGTAAGCCGAAAGCTTGTCAGGAGAACGTTGAGCATTTACGGAAACGGTGTACCATCAAGTATAATCTTTGAAAAGGATTACTTAGTCGACTTCCTTTAAGGAAATTCGCTAGATAAGTGTTCGATCCGACTTACTACGACTTAGTTTTCCCGTAAAATAAAGCTCATAGAGGTATATTTGTATTGTAAGATGGCATAACAATTATATTTTCTTTTTAATATTTATTAAATTTGTTAAAAAAGTGCATACTGTCAGTAAATAAAGGCGACTAATCCGGCTGAGTAGAATAGACCACCATCATTTCTTACCGACGTGTCGTAAAAGACGACTAAGGTAAGTTGATCCACCGTGTGGTATCCGGTTGAGTCGAATAGACCACCCTCTTTCTTACCGATAAAATACGTAGCCAAAACATGTGACATGTCTGAACATGCTGTGCCGACCACCACTTAGTGGGATAAGGGCAGGAGAACGATGATTATAAGTTATTAAAAAAAAGACTTTCGCAACAACTTATGCGTTTAAGTAACTACAAATATACAATGTTTTATCCTTGTCCCGGAACAAACAACAGGATTTTTTGTCCTATATCTTATCCCGGTGTATAAAATTTAATTGTGCTCAATTTCATTAATGGATTCAGCAGAATAGTTTTCAAACAGCATCGTAATAGCAACGATTTGATATTTTAGTATGATGCAATATACAGAAGGAGTCTACTTGTACTACCAGGTTCGGAGGCTTTCATCTCAGACTGCATTTACCACTAACCTTTTTAAGTTTTTCATCACAAAGAAAAAAATATTTAAAATATTTGATTCTTCTTTTGATATATACCTATGCTATATATTAAATATATTTACTTAATCATTTTGCGGACTACGGATTGCTAGCATTTACGTTTGTTGCGGCAATAAACCATACAGTCTTATTATCCCGTCTCGAAAATTTAATTTTTAACTAATAATTAGTTCATCATCATTCTCCTGCCCTTATCCCACTATAAGTGGGGTCGGCACAACATGTAACAAACATGTTGTTACATGATTTGGCTACGTATTTTACGACCGGCCGCCTGCCTGACGTCAACTTGCCTCAGTCGCCTTTACGACACCTCGGTAAGAAATGAGGGTGGTCTATTCTATGCAGCTGGATACCACACGTCACATACCTTAGTCACCTTTTACGACACCGCGGTGAGAAAGGAGGGTGGTCTATTCTATTCTGCCGGATACCACACGGCGAGTTAATTAGAAGTAAATTTATATCAATAATTGATAATTAGTTATTGATATAAATAAACTTCTAATATATTATTTATCAGGCATAGTAGCAACGTTGTACTTAACCGTTTCTATGCCAAAAACCAATCCTTTTAAGACAAAGTCTTCCCAGCTCTGAAATATTGGCAACCATTAAATATACGAACTCAATTTTATTATATTCTAAATTATATAACGGTTTCTTTAAATAAATAACCAGGCTTAAGAGAGAAGACATTGTTAATAACTCAAAATAATTAATAACTGTCGTACATAGTTTGTAAGGAGGAATTAACAAAAAAATTATTAATCTATCTCAGCTTTCAGTTTTGAAACTATCTGACTATCGCGCCGGTTTTTATGTCAATTAAGTCGTCTGATTTATGCTGGCCCATGAATTTTCTAGTAATATATATATTACGATAGTAATATTCATATAAAAATTGGTTCGTACTTTTTTTGTAATAATAGTAGTATGGTGTATACGCAAAAATTGACGTTTTCATACAAGACTAGCTGTACCCACGCTTTCATCCGCGAGATCTTGTGCGATAAAGTTTCTCCTGAGTATATCCCTATCACTCGCAAATTCTAGGATAAAAGGAAGCCTATTCGCTACTCCACTACCTTTCCTATCGTTCAAAAAAATTCCTATCAAAAATTGGTGCAGCCATTCCGGAAAGTATTCTATTAACCGAAACCAGTTGTCGGCAAACTTATTAGCCAAAGAGTCAAATATGAACATTACAACAATTGAAAAAAATAATTGGGAGCCAAATCTGCTTGTTTAGTAAACGGTTATTACTCTAAATGAGTACACCAAATAAAACTTTTTACTCGAAATTAAACTCGATGTTTGATACATATTTTTAGAACAATATTAAATTTTAATTACCTATCTATCTTTTTTTAAACAAAATTTTACATGTTCTCGATTTCTAGAAGATTTTCAATTTATCAAAATGAGATGTAAGTTTTTTTCTTACAATTTTTTTTTATTTGAAAATATTGCGCCTTACGTAGATATTTGTGCCAGAGCCGCACTTAAGGAGCCAAAGAGCCACATGCGCCGCACTTTGCCGACCACTTAAACCTTCGTCAAATTCTGACAATTTTTTTTTGTAATAACTGTATTAATCCGTTCAGTGGATTTTCCGATCCGATCATTCATCAAAATTCGGACAAACAGCTTTTGAGGACTTTGTATTATAATATGTTTAGATGGGTAGATAACATATGTTCAGTATTATATCTCTTTGCACTTCCGTTTTGACGTATTTAGTATTGAAGTCAGCACAAGTGCTACTAAAACCAGTTAAATGAAGGCACAAAAACTCAAATTGAAAAACCAAACGAATCAAGATTTATTGGTCACATAATTGGAAACCCTATGTCTCCGAAATTCCTCGTAAACAGTTTCTTTGCAAAAAAGTTTCAGGTTCACCTAAAAGACAGGGAGGAGCTAGAGGGCTAAGTTATGAGTGTGAAGAAGAAATGTGCATATAGGTATATATTTTCCATTTGTATCGTTTCGTATGATAATAACAACGGACAGACAGACGTCCATCACAGATCTACTACGCTCTACATTCGATAATTTGGAACCAAACAGTGCTTCTTTGCTCGTTATTTGACAGCATATTTATAATTAAAATGACCCACTATTAACCCCCCCCCCCACACTGTTACATTGATCAAATCCTAAGGCTTTGACTACAAATTATCCCGATTAAGAAACCATTTCCGTATTTTGAAATATTTCTTTATTACATCTGTAATATTATACAAACTGTACTTGCGATTTCGTTCAGTGTTTTTTGCTGTTCTCAAAGAATAAACTGGATTAATTGATATTTTAAAGCTAAAAAAAGCACGAAGGAAGTCGGTAATAAAACTAGTATTATATTGATTTAGGATCATCATTATCTTCTGCCCTTATTGGTCTGGTCGGCATAATTGGTTTAAACTTGTATTTACATGATTTGTCTAGGTATTTTACGACCGGCCGCCTGCTTGACGTCAACTTACTTTAGTCGCCTGTTATGACACCACGGTAAGAAATGAGGCTTTTCTACTCAGCCGGATACCACACGGCGGTATTATATTGATTTAGAACGTGGTGTAAATAATCTATCTAAAATCCGAAGCTATAAGCCAAAATAAATGTAATAAAAGTAAATAAAGTAGCGGCCTATTACAATTTCACTGCTGGGAATAGGCCTGCTCTTTTCATTTCTGAAGACAAGGGTTGGTGCTAAGACCTACCATTCTGCTCCAGAATTCTCTACAGATATGCAGCTTCCTCACGATGTTTTCTTTGACCGAAAAGCGTGTGATTAATTGCAATTAGCAATTAGATACATGAGTTTTAATAGAAAAACTCATTTGTGCCTGCCCGGGTTTGAACTCGTGTTCCCCTCGAATGAGTCGCACGGTCTCAACACTGGGCTATCACAGCTCAAAAAAAAAGGTAAATAAGTGTATGCTAACATAATAAAGCATATTTACGTTGTATGAAACACGCATTATAGAGGTCTCAGGGCCCGTGGTTTGTACCCGAAATCCGAGATTATTATGATACAAGTGGGTCAACCATAAGAGACGCAATGTGTCTTTAAATGGTTGTGGCTTGAACCCGGCTGGCCAGTGGGAATGTTAAGAATCCTTTACATGCCAACTATTGTTAATGGTGTCTACGACATTATCTTGACAAGGGTTTTAATCTTTAAATACAGATAATTTATAGAATTAAGTGTCACTTTGTATTATTTAAGAGTGATAGCCCAGTGGTGAGGCCGTGCGACTCTTTCAAGGGGGTCACGAGTTCAAACCCGGGCAGGCACCAATGAGTTTTTCTATTGAAACTTATGTGTCTAATTGTATATGCAATTTATCACACGCTTTTCGGTGAAGGAAAACATCGTGAGGAAAACTGCATATCTCTAGAGATTTCTGGAGATATGTGTAACCGCATTGGAGCAGCGTGGTAGGTTTTAGCTCCAACCCACCTCTCCAGAAACGGAGAGAAGAGGCCTATTCCCAGCAGTGGGATTGTAATAGGCCGCTAATTTTGTATTATTTCATAATAAAGCCATAAATTAGGTATATAGGATAGGATATTAAAAAATTTGATCATCATTTTCGTGTCCTTATCCCATTATAAGTTGGGTCGGCGCAACATGTTTTAAACATATTGTTACATGTTTTGCCTAGTTATTTTACGATCGGCATTCTGCTTGACGTCAGCTTACCTCAGTCGCCTTTTACGACACCTCGGTAAGAAATGACGGTGGTCTATTCTATTCAGCCGGATACCACACGGCGGAGGGATATAATCAATTTTTATATTAATCGATTATTATTTTCTTATAATCGATTTTTAATAATGTACTTTCTATGCATTATAAATCACTTTAAAAAACTAAAAGCGTCGATAGTATTATCAAAATTCATATGTAAATAGACGTATATAGGACGTCATTTATATACCTATAAATATAGAAATTATGGTAACCGCTGTTTTAGAACATTCGCAAAAGGAAATTTTAAATTGAGAAAGTGATTGGTAAAAAAACGTTGCGAATTTCCAATAATCATTTTAAGCCGATAAAGCCCGGTGAAATTGAAAAGAATTTTAGTCGTTATCGCCCGCTTCCGACAGTGGACAAAGACTTCAAGGTTATTTTAACGAGATGTCGTTAGGAAAAATCTTATGAACGACAAGAGCCGTGACCAGCAAATGGAACTAAAACTTTAAGCTTATTCGACTTTTTAAATTTATTTCAATGAAAGTAACTGATTTATAAGACCGTTGTTTGTAGCTGCTTGTTGCCACTGCTGAACAAAGTTATTCTTCTTGGGAAGGAATAGAGCCTAGACCAACTACGCTGCTCGAATGAGAATTCGCATGTTATAAATATTTTAGGAAATCATCAGAGATGTGTATGAATCGCAGAGTTTTTTTTCAAAAAGTGCATTGAATATCGACATAGATTTATGTCGATATTCAATAAAACCAGTACTTTTATAGTTCATTTCTATTTTACTATGACGAAACTGGTCCCTCAAACCGAGCAGAAACCACCTACCTATGCATTTAATATTGTTAATATAATTTATAGACAATTAAGTATCATAGAAATAAGTAGTATATAATATGAATAATAATTTATCGAGTTAAATTGACAATCTTAAATCAAGTTCATAAATTTATGTTAAAATAAAAGTGTCTACGTGGGTGAGTAATGTATATAAGAACCCCTAAAATTAATGTAATATTCTTAAGCTTATTACGGCTTATCTACTTAACTGTAATAAGTTTTAGCTTCCTCGAAGTCTGAGACTTTGGGTAGTGCAGTTCCTTTTTCTTTGATGTTGTTTTCATAAATCATTAACACTGTTTCAAGGTGGATATTTCTTAAGAGTTGATGTTAAGAAAAATTAGGTTAATTTCATAATTAGCATTTATTCTGAGTTTTTCTAAAAAATAATTTGTTGGTTCTTCCAGCCTTGGTGTATATTTTATTTAAGTATGTATTTAAAATCATATATGAATATATTTACCATCGTCACCCACGGACGACCGTGTGTGTAAGTGTCCCATATATTAATTTATTTAATTTTTATTTAATGATTAGGCGTTGCTTTCCTATGGGCTTTGACGTGGCGATCCCACACTAGAAATACAGGTTTGGTAAAACCTTCACAAGGTGGGCGATTTTGATGACCCAGAAACCATTTAGATGCCCTCAAAACAATTGTTGGATTTTTTAGAGTACTTGAGTTTGATTGCGTTACATTGAATAGTTGTAGTATATGATCAACTCCTGTCATTTGAGAGTGCGGCTGAATTAGACCGGCTCAGCCGCGCACCGGCCCCCTATGTAGAGACGGTCACCCCAAGAAGCTGTGATAGCCTAGCGGTGAGACCGTGCGACTCTCTAGAGACGACATAGGTTCAAACCCCGGGTAGGCACCAATGAGTTTTTTTTATTAAAACTTATGTGTCTAATTGATAATTGCAATTTATCACACGCTTTTCGGTGAAGGAAAACATCGTGAGGAAACCTGCATTGGAGCAGCGTGGTAGGTCTTAGCTCCAAACCTTCTCTCTAAAAACGGAGGGAGGAGGCCTTAGCCTAGCAGTGGGCATAGTAACAGGCCGCTACTTTACTTTTTGTTTACTTTAAAGTACATTTCTATTTTACTATGACAACAATTGGTGCTTGGACATAACCATAACCTATTGATTTAATATTATTTATACGATGTAAGTACAATTTAGTAGAGTATATCATTGAAACTAGCAGCGTATAATATATTATATAATATATATTATATAATATATTATACGCTATTATATATTAATTATTAATATATATTATATATTATATATATTATTATATAATATCTATATATATATATATATATATATATATATATATATATATAGATATATATATACATACATAATGTAATGAAAAGATGCACGAGATCGTGTAAGGTAAAATTTTGTTAAAGTTCAATAGTGATAGTTTTTACTATCCTAATCCTTTTGGATTAGATCAAATTTAAGATAGTTTATTGAATTAGGCATTACTTTGTCCCCAACCCAAATACAAAAATACCACTACATTGTTTAAATATCAAATTGTCGATAAGAACGATATAATATATTATTTTTAATTTTTAATTTAACCACGCCTTTTGTTATAAAATATTTGAGTAATTTGCTTACATAAATCTGTTTATTGAATTGGAAACAGTTTCAAATACCAAGTACCCGTACAGGGTTCTAATTGGAGTGGTTGTTCCAATTAGAATCCTGTATGAGATACTTAACGTGACGAGGTACCATTCTATATAGATACCACTTCAATGAAGACTACTATGAAATCCAAGCAAGTCACCTATATATCAGTTTGTTTAACGTTCATACAACGTGATTACAATGAGTAAGGGCTTGGGATTTATGAAATTGGTTTACGTTAAGATCTATTGTAACAGAACAATAGTTATTATGTGAACAGAATATACTATATATATTGAAAGATCTTTAGTAACATGAAACAAGTAGTATGAAGTAACATGTATTGTAAAACCTGGTATTACAATAAATCTCAAGCTTTCATTAATAACTTCCTCCTTCTTTTTTTATCCTCTCTTTGTTTATTTTGCTTATTTTCACAGCATCATGTCATGTGCCTGTGGGGTAAAGCGGCAGATATTAGATACATTTTTGTTGCTCAAAAGAGAGCTATACGTGCTATGTATAATATGAGGCAATGTGATTCTCTTCGCGAACAGTTGAAAGAGATAGGCATACTTACAGTAGCGTCACAATATAAATAGTAAAATATATATAGTAATATTATTTTCGTACGGATCAATATGCATATATCAAACCAAATTCAATGTGTATCATAGATATACCAGAGGTCACAAAAAGCTTGTAATCCCTGCGTCGCGACTCAGCAGAGTTAGCAACACATTTGTTGTACTCGGTACTCGTTTTAGAATAAAATTCCGCAATCTATATTAGACTTATCTACAGATATCTTATACGTAAAGCATATTACACAATTTAAGATTATTTGAATGATAAAAATGCCTGGATTTGAAAATCTTTTCAGTTTCATACAAGACTGCGGTTTAATAATGTAAAATTGAAAATGTTTAAATGAGTGACCGCGGAGTTTCTTGCCGGTTTTTCTCGGTAAGAGCAACATTCCGAACCAGTTGTAGCTTGATTAAATCTAATTGATCTTTGACGATTCAAAAGTGCTTGTAAAAAAATTAATTGAATAAAGATTATTTTGATATGATTTGAATTGATCTAGTAATTGACTGCATTCAATTAAACCAACCTTTGAGTCAAATTCGCATATACCTCTGAGTATCATTAATTGTCCTCTACGATATACCTCACAATTATTTCATTGTTCGTTCTGAAAAAAAAAATGTCAAAAATACGAAACGTAATTTCATATTTTTACATTCAACCTAACAAATATCTAAAATAATTATATGAAAAATAAATGTATTAAAATCAGACAGCCCTCTAATTTTTTTTTTCTGGTGTTGTAAGCAATTATTTAGGACTAAGCTCTGACGCCTGATCGCTAAAAAAGGTTTATTCTAAATCAGTAAGTTAAATACAAAATTTTTATGACGTTCACATAAAAATTTATACATTAAAACAAAAACTAAAATGTAATTTTAATTAACAGAAATAAATAAATGATAATTATTATTATATAATAATTATATAGTTTCATTCAAATGTGAAAAGTATATGTTAATTTCGTATATCTCATCTCATCATATCTATTTTTACACCATATAGATGTTCTTTTTTTTCTGTTAATAGGGCAGATATTTTTAAAAGGTATTATGTATTTACTTCTTAAAAGTCGGTAGGAACAGCTTTCCAACCCAGCAGTAGAGTTGACGATTCAAAAGCACTTGTTTACAAGTTTACTTGAATATTTTAAATTTAGAGTTTGGAATAAAGTTTATTTCAATTGGAGTTAGGGGATCAGTTTGTGCCAAAGTTTTTCTCGCATTATATTTCAGTAAATTTACACAAAATCGTAATAAACCTTTCTCAAGAATCTTTAGGTAAAAACAGTACGAAAATCCGTTCAGTAGATTTTGAGAATCTGAATGTAGACAGACAGCGTTAGAGGACTTTTTTATTTTATGTATTATATTATAGAGAGAGGACCTGCAAATCGCACAGTTATAAGACCAAGTTGAAGAAACTAAAATTACTGATCGATACTAGTACGGCGTTCGTAATTTTTATATATCAGCTCTTTGATCATTAAAGTGCAAAAGAATAGGAATAACAGTGACATAAACTCCTAATATCACTTTTTCATGAGCCCATTTGGCAGCCCTTCGTGTATTGATCGTAAAAACGCAATGACTGTGCTTTATACAAACAAGTTTGTGTATCATGTATTCAAGAATTGTGTGCGAGTGTGTGTGATATGAGTATCTGGATATGAATAATTCTCTGTTGTGTGGTATCCGGCTGAGTAGAATAGAACACCCTCATTTTTTACCGAGGTGTCGTAAAAGGCAATTAAGGTAAGTTGACCCACCGTGTGGTATCTAGTTGAGTAGAATAGACCACAATCTTTCTTATTGAGTTGTCGTAAAGTACGACCAAGTTAAGTTTACTTCTGGTAGGCGGCTGGTCGTAAATTACGTAGGCAAATCATGTGACATAATTTCTATAACATATGTATTTAAAATTGTATATGTAGTATAGATACCAGTGGTCCGTCACCCATAACACAAGTATTAAGTTACTTACTTTGGGGACGGACGACCGTGTGTGTAAATGTCCCAAAAAAAATACTATTAACTTAAACCTAATATGCCTAATATGCTAACTTACGGGCACACACATATTGAAATATATGGGGTAATAATACATCGTAATATACTATTAGGTCCTTACATATGAAATTGGCGTTTTCTGTGGGAGGAACATAAAGTCGGTTTTTTTTAATGAAATATATAATTAATCAAAGTATGTACCATTGCTATGTATGCACTTTTGCCATCTCATAGGTAGTTCATTGATCCCCTTACTAAAATAAACCATTCGGGCGGGAATCAATAAAATCTTTGAAGGCGGTTTGGACTGCCCCATCGGAGTTGAATTTTTTTCCTTGCAAGTAGTTATCCAAATTGCGAAAAAAATGGTAATCTGTTGGAGCAAAGTCCGGAGAGTACGGTGGATGTCTAAGACATTCTAATTGAAGCTCCTCTGATTTGGTAGCCGTCTGTTGTGCAGTGTGTGGTCTAGCGTTGTGCTGAAGCTGCAGTGGCCTAGAGCGATTACCAGCCTCGGTTGTTGAGCAGCTAGCTTTTCCATCATGGTTTGCAGGTGCTGACAATAGATATCTGCCGTAATCGTCTAGCCAGATTTAAGAAAGCTGTAGTGAACGACACCGGCACTAGTCCACCAAACACTTACAAGCAACTTTTTTTAGTCAATTTTCGCTTAGGGCAAGATTTAGCTGGTTCCTAGAGCCTAGAGCGATTACCAGCCTCGGTTGTTTAGCAGCTAGCTTTTCCATCATGGTTTGCAGTTGCTGACAATAGATATCTGCCGTAATCGTCTGGCCAGATTTAAGAAAGCTGTAGTGAACGACACCGGCACTAGTCCACCAAACACTTACAAGCAACTTTTTTTAGTCAATTTTCGCTTAGGGCAAGATTTGGCTGGTTCGCCAGGGATCAGCCATTGCGATGAGCGCTTCCGATTATCGTAGAGGATCCACTTTTCATCACAGGTAATGATTCGATTTAAAATTCCTTCATTATTGTGCCGGTTGAGTAACGTAACGCAGGAGTCGACGCGCGTTTGTCGGTTTGCTTCACTCAATTCATGAGGTACCCACCTTTCAAGCTTTTTCACCTTCCCAATTTGCTTCAAGTGGATTAGAATAGTTTTATCACTAACACCGGAGCCTGCAGCTAACTCGGACGTGGTTTGCGATGGATCCGCTTCCACAATAGCCTTCAATCCTTCATTATCAACTTTGGTCTCCGGCCGTCCACGAGGCTTGTTCTGCAGGTCGAAATTTCCAGAACGAAAACGTTGGAACCAAAAACGCACTGTGTTTTCTTTTGCGACACCGTCACCATACACATCATTAATCCTTCGAGCCGTTTCTGCAGCACTGCTGCCACGGTGGAACTCATACTCGTAAATAAAGCGATATTTCATGTTTTCCATTTTGTAAACAAAGTGACACAAAGAAAAAAACAAAAGAAGAAAAAACAAATGAATTAGGGGGTTTGAAACACAAATGCATGAGTAAATAGCTGTATGAATTTGAATTTGGAATTCCTAACCATAAAGGTAATATTTGAGATCAAAGTGGCCAGTACGACAAACGCCAATTTCATATGTAAGGACCTAATATTATTCAATATATTTTACTCTAACACGCCGAAGAATACATTTTTTTTATTTGGAATAGACAATATGCAAACGCAGTATTGTTACATTCCCATTTAGTGGTTGGCCAATCACAGCAAGGTCACGAAGGGCCGCTAAAGTCTATGGCATAAGATGTCTTCAAGAACTATGTCCAACAATGGATTTGGATTAGCTGAGAGATAAATGATAGATAACAGAGAAACTCGCTTTTTACCAATATATGCATATTATTTACATACCTAATGCTTTAAGATATAACAATGGCGAGAAATTAATAGGACTGTAAAAAGTAGGTTAGTATACCGTTAATTTTATTGATACCATCCCATTTCCGAGTTTAGGGAGATCGTTAAAACTATTTTATTTGCATATCTACTGCTTTATTGCATTGAGTAAACTACTGTTTATTAATTAAATTTAATTTTCGTGTTTTTATGAATATAATATTTGCAAAAATGGATGGTGCTAAAAACTATCATCAGAGTATGAATTCATCTACATTGACTTCAGGGTCGTACTCGTAATGTGTTCGGGATCAGGAAACAGTTCTTA
The DNA here is from genome assembly GCA_947086505.1 of Morpho deidamia. Taxonomy (NCBI): domain Eukaryota; kingdom Metazoa; phylum Arthropoda; class Insecta; order Lepidoptera; family Nymphalidae; genus Morpho; species Morpho deidamia. The sequence continues at coordinate 5,307,997 of CAMTZC010000007.1, read as the reverse complement.
ATCAATTATTCTAGAAGAACACATATCTTTAAGTATTTCTTTCCTAATATTTGACTGGCCCGTTGGCGCTGTGGGTAGTGACCCTGCCTTCAGCTCCACGGGTCGCGGGTTCGATTCCCGCCGAGGGCCAACATTTTCTATAAACAAATTATTGGTTCTTCGAGCCTGGGTGTGTATTTGTATATAAGTATGTATTTAAACTTATATATGTAGTATATCTACCAGTTTTCCGTCACCCATAACGAAAGTATTAAGTTACTTACTTTGGGGACGGACGACCGTGTGTGTAAATGTCCCATATATTTATTAATTTATTATTATTATTTGGGGTAGGTTAATCGTTTTTAAACTACTATCTAATAATTCTTACGTTAATTCTTGAACACGAATAATACAAAAAAGAGCCATACGTGGCATTTACAATTTAAGTCCGCGTGATTCCCTGCGATAGAAGTTTAAGGAAATAGGTATTTTTACATTGGTTCACAGTATATTCTTGGCAATCCAATATTTGTGCATAAGAATATACATAATTATAAAAGGATTGGCGATGTATATAATAGACAAAGTAGGAACCGACATAAGCTTGCGGTGCCTACTTTGTGCCTTGCAAAGTAAATTTGTTTGTTTGTTGTTTTTGATTCTATAATAAAATCCCGGAATCGATTTTATCTTTGCCAATACAGTAGTTTCAAAGCGCTGTTAAAGGAAGGCTGATACAAAAAGCCTATTATACTATTGAGGATTATATAGATGATAAAGATGCGTGGATATAGCTACTCCTCTACCCTGTACAAGATAGTAATACCCAAATGTAGTTAGTTAGAAGAATTTTATTTGAAAAGAGCAACCACCGAGTTTCTTGCTGGCTCTTCTCGGCAGGTACGGCTTTCCGAACCAGCGGTAGATTTTGAAGATTCAAAAGCAAGTTACAAGTTTACTTGAATAAAGAATAGTTTGAATTTGAATTTGAAATAAACGATTGAATTCTATAATCTAATCTAGAACCTATTTCGAGTGTGACATTCATAACATTTCGTGTCGTGTGCGGCTGAAATTTCAGACTCGTATTTTGCTGGTACCACAAATTCTAGCGAAATTCGAGTGACACCTGCTTCAATTGTGAAATTGTTATGCAAAATAAAACCCAAATGAAATTTGGATAGTAACGTATTTTTGAATTGAAAATATTCTATACTTTATAGTTTCCGAAGAAATTAAAATATTCTGAACACAGTAGGTACAAAATTCTATCCGATATATACATAAATGTTACAAATAATAGTTACAGTCATCAATATTGATTTCCTAAATGTGATAAATCCATACTCCTAAATGTGCTATCCATATTCTGCATATATGGATTTAGGATATAAAAAAAAAAAAGTAGCGGCCTGTTAATATCCCACTGCTGGGAATAGGCCTCCTCTCTCCGTTTCTGGAGAGCAGGGTTGGAGCTAAGACCTACCACGCTGCTCCAATGCGGATTGGTAGGTTACACATATCAACAGAATTCTCCTAGTGATATGCAGGTTTCCTCACGATGTTTTCCTTCACCGAAAAGCGTGTGATAAATTGCAATTATGAATTAGACACATGAGTTTTAATAGAAAAACTCATTGGTGCCTGCCCGGGTTTGAACCTATGTTCGTCTCTAGAGAGTCGCACGGTCTCACCATTGGGCTATCACAGCTTTAGGATATTAGATTAGATTTAGGATATGCTCTTTTATAAAGATCAAAGTTGTTAGGTAACAAAAATAATTTAGCAGTAAAGCTTAAAAATAGTTTGTAGGTTGGTTGAGTTTGGTGTCTGTGCGGTTGGTGTGTCGACTTGTTACCGGAGATTACGAATTCCGTTCTCGGTATAAGATTTAATCTATGATTTTTAAAGACTAGATCTTAGTCTGGTCTAGTCTGGCTGTTTTAACCGTGATTAGTCACTAAACTACTAGCAAACGGGTTTGCTTATGCGGGTATAACCAACGATTCAGTGTTTTTTTTAATTTTTATGTATTTCGGTTCGAATATATGGTAACACCCTGATACGTATTATTTAGGGTCCTTGAAAACAATGATAATAATGATGAAGTTATTTCATTTTACAATAATAGTTAAATAAATTATAACGACTACTCAGTGTTTAGGTTTTACAAAAAAATTATAATTCACAAAAATATTAAGGATTAATATTGTTTACAACAACGCACCTTACAATTATATGTAAACCAACGATGTCGCGGTGTACAGAAAAACTTGTTATAAGTTTATACTATGCCGTATCGAATATTATGTACGTAATTGTAATATTGTTTAAGATTTAAAAAAAGTACGATGTTATACAGAAGAGATCTGTTCTTTCTTGTACTTCTACCTTTACTAACCTTCAGGTGCGATAACAGTCAAGCGAATACTTACGAGTATAAATAATATCATTTAAATTATGCCTCAGCTCATCCATCATTGTATCGTTAAGAAAAAAGGGAAAAATCTGTTCATTGATCCGAAAATGGCAACATATTATATTTATCATACTTACTACCGTATATATATTAACGATGTGTGTAATAAATCAGGACAGCACAAATCCCTAAAGGGATAAGCTCGCCTTTTCTGTTTATTATTTTTTTGCTGATTTGTACATCTTGTTGTATAATCTTGTTACATTGGTACACTCAAGATTAAAAGATAAGAAGATATTAAAAATATTTCGATGCGAATAGGGGAATTCTTTATATTTGATAATGTTAAAGTGTTCCGCACAAACGTGCGGGCGGATGAAACAACCTCCGAGACCTGGGCCCGTCGTCTCGGCGTCTCAACCTACCTTATGCGGCCGTCAGCTGTATGCGGTCCGGCATCATGGATCACTGCGTGTATATGTGTACGTGTGTGTGTGTGCTTGTATGTACTTGGCCGATTCCCGAACCCGTTGGCTCGCCTCTGCAGTCTTCCACGGACACGTAATGTCTGTTTCTCCCGGAGTATACACTTCACTATATCGGTTAAATAACACAAATAACACCCGGTGTGCTCACAACCTTCGTAAGGTCACACGTTATTGAATCGTCCCTATATCGGGGAACAGTAACCCCAATGCGCACTAAAACCGCGGACGGTCGCGTCTTCTCAAACGCTTCACTGATTAAACGCGTCACTAAATCTGAGAACCACACCCAAAACGCATAATAACACATGTGCGTTATACAATAAAGTCGTATACAGGCGCACGCATCCTGTCTTTATAGTATTCGAAACATTACTAACTATCGGCGCTCGCGTCGACAATCGGATGCACAAAGGTCGTTGATCCGGCCGGTCGCGCCGCGTCGCGCGCGTCAATTTGTACAAAACATAAAGCATGTTTCACTCTTACAATACTCTCTCTAAGTACTGCTCTAACACTATTTTCACATGCCACCATTTTTGGATTTACAGCGTGACGCGACGTAGCCATAGAGTTATTATACTAGAGTAGGGATGTCAGCCTAAAGTGTCAGCCTAACCCATATTGCAATAAAGAGAATGCAAATGGTCTATTTGTCTCTTTTTATATGGGTGATTAGACAAAGATGAAGTATACGAGTTTTATGTTCCCTCTCATTATTTATTCTGTCACTCTCACTTAAAGGGCTGCCTATTGCTCTCCTACTCTAGTATTAATAACTCTATTGACGTAGCACGAAACACGCTACGCGTCCTTATAAAGCAAGAGTTCTTAAATCTACATATTAAATCTACGTATTCTGTACTGGTATAACTTAGAATAAACATCTTTGAAGTTTGAATAATACCGCGTACAAACTTTTCCCCTTTACCTAGTCCAGAATATTAGGCAGCGTTTGGAATACTATCCGAAATGTTTTCGTTCAAAATCCATCCGTACTTGAAAACTGAAGCCTTAAGCAGAATTGCTAGAGAACTAACTGGAACATAAGTTAAGTTAAGTTAGAAAAATAATTGAAACATAATTTAGAAAAAATATACGTAAATTATTTTTTAATCTGTTTATTGCATTACCACATTTAAGTAAAGGAAATTAAAGTCCCAATATATTTGAAACTTCGTTGTCTTTGCTATAATAGGTAAGTCAAAGTAGATAGAGTATATCGACTGAAACATATCCAACGAAGCCTTGCGTATTATTCTCTGCTAGCTGCTTGAGAAGACAAGTATTATGAACCTTTGTATCTTCCGCTTTTGTTTACGATAACTGTATAAACTAGACAAGTCTCCCTAAGCCTTGATCTTATATTCATATTCTAATGGCATACCATAGTTAGTTAATTAAGTGGAGCCTAGGAATAGGATGTAGTCACGTCATTGTTGTTGACGTGTAAATAATTGCCGAATATAAGAAAATAAATAGTGAAAATAAGGGGTAGATTTAGGGGCGTCTTTTGGGGAGATAGGCGGGTGCTATAGATATCAAATAAATTCATATGAATTTATTCAACTAATTCTTAAGGTTTAGTACAAGGCTCACATTGTATAGTTGTGTACCAACTTAAAAAAAATTACTATTAAAATATTCTTTCCTATAAATCATGCATTTTCTTTTTATTACAATAAAAATTAATTACAATAAAAAAGTGAACAAAAAAAATTAAGAAAAAAGAGAATTTAAATTAAACTAAAAAGAACAACATTTTTAGATTATTAAGGTAAAGTAAAAAAAACAGAGAAAAAAGACTAAAACTAAAATTACAGCCGTGTGTATGTGCATGTGGATGTGTGTGGATGTGTGTAGTGAGAATAAATATTTCCGAAAACATATTTCTTGTTAAACTTTATTGTTTATTTTAACACTGTTAGCGCCGCGCTCGGTAACTCCCTATAGAGCCTCTCCATTCTTGATTTATATTTATCGCGTTTCCTAATTCAACCCTTAATAAGATTTATAACGTAATTGCAGGCCTTTTGTAAGTAGCAATATTAATTTTCAGTGTACATAAGGCTTTTAAATATTACACTATTTAATTAAATTCAAATTCAAAATAGTTAAAATAAAATTCTAGTAAACTTGTAAACAAATGCTTTTGAATCGTCAACATCTACTGCTGGTTCGGAAAGCTGTTCCTACCGAGAAGAACCAGCAAGAAACTCGGCAGTTGCTCTTTTCAAACAATAATTCTTATCACTAGTTACATATAGTTATTAATGTCTTGTACAGGGTTGAAGAGAAGCTATATCCCCGCATTCTTATCGTCTAGGTAATCTTCAATAGTATAATAGGTTTCCTCCATTTGCCTTTTTTAAAATAGTATTTTTAAACTGCTGTAATGGTAAAGTTAAAGTAGATTGTGGAATTTTATTATAGAATCTTATACCCAAACCTACAAACGAATTACGAACTTTTGCAAGGCGCAAAGCAGGAATCGTAAGCCTATGTCGGTTCCTACTTTGTTTATTATATACATTGCCAATCCTTTTATAATTATTTATATTCATATGTACAAACATTTATATTCATATGTAGTAAATATCTACTAATTGGCAGAATGGTATTCTTACTTTGGCGTCACAGTATATTTTTAGCAATTTAATGTAAAAAAGATTGGCGATAATAGATAATAGATAAGTAAGAACTGACACACGCCTCCTGCTTTGCGCCTTGCAAAAGTAAATAATTCGTTTGTGGGTTTAGGTATAGATTAAGATTCTTTAATAAAATTCGGCAATCGATTGTCTTTACCATTGGTACTATTAAGGATTATATAGATGATAGAATAGTTATTAGCTACTCCTCTACCCTGTACAAGATTGTAATGACCAAATGTAACAAGTTATAAGAATTATATTTAAGAAGAGCAACCATCGAGTTTTTCAGTACTTTTCAGTAGGAACAGCGAACCAGCAGTAGAGTTGACGATTCAAAGCACTTTACGAGTTTATTTGAATAAAGAATATTTTGAATCTGAAATTGAATATCTTGTACAATGGCATTAAAATGTGGATCAAAATGACATCTATGTCTATTACTACAATCAAAGTCTTCAGACTCTGCAATATTTTACTGTCCTCTATTTGTTAGATTTAAGCGTCAATCAGAAATTATATTGCTTGGAGTTTGCGACGATGAGAAATTTTATCTTGTTTAATATTACTTATTTTTGAATATTTGGTTAAAATATGCATACATAGATTGCATACGAATGGTCTTACTCATAGAGATAGAGCATTATTTAGTTAGAGCAGTGACCCCTTTACTTTATACCACTCTATATAATATTATCATGAAAGAGAAAAAGCTCGCAGCGTTCTGTCTCTGTAAATCCATTTCACTAGCTTGCAATACACTGCTAACCAACCAAAAATAAAATTTGGTAAACGATTAAATGACGAATGAATTAAATAAATGGATTTATTATATTGAAAATTATAGCTTTTCGTTAAATTAAAAATTATGTAGAAAAGTATAAACATAAGAAACAATACAGTTACAAAATAAAAACGTTCATACGAATATAAATGAAAACGAAAACCTAAAACTATATCTTCGTTAACGATCACATAATATAGATCAACAGGAAGGCCAGAAAGACATATATGTACGTTGAAATTGAAGAGAACTAGAGACGCAGTTTGAAAAATAGATGAACATTGGGTTCCCGAGGTGTTGGAGTGGCGAACCTGAAGACGCAGAGTTAGCCCAATTTCTAATAGATAAACGACGGTTAAAAGTTTGCATGTAGCCACTCAATTCGAACCTAATAAAAATCTTTTTAATATAACTATTTAAAAAGCTGTGATAGCCCAGTGGTGAGACCGTGCAACTCTTTCGAGAGAGTTACGAATTCAAACCCCGGGCAGACACCAATGAGTTTTTCTCTAAAAACTTATGTGTCTAATTGATAATTGTAATTTATCACATGCCTTTCGGTGAAGGAAAACATCTTGAGGAAACCTGCATATCTCTGGAGAATTCTGGGGATATGTGTAACCTACCAATCCGCATTCGAGCAGCGTGGTAGGTCTTAGCTCCTACCCTTCTTACCAGAAACGGAGAGAGGAGGCCCTTTGCCCAGCAGTGGGATTGCAACGGGCCGTCACTTTACTTTTTTTTTACTATTTAACAGTGGACATCTTTCCCTTAAAAAGAAGAAGTTTGTAGTGCTAAATTACCAAGGAAATATCTGATATGTAATATATGATATGATACGGGTCTAAATACTATGAGCAATGAAATTATGTACTGAAATATCTCATATTTTCAATACTTTATACGAGCTGGTTATATTAACCAGCGCTCTGGCTGAAACTTAGGAGTAAATTGGATTATTGCTCGGCGCTGAAGTTTGCCTGCGTTCTGTCGCGCCTTTGATAAAACTGCTGATTCAATATGGATAAGGTTAATGGCTTGTTCCGCTTTTTATCTGTTATATCTTTTTAAGTTATGAAAATAATATCCGTAAAATTTCATAAAGTGAAAGTATTGGATAATTGTTTAAATTTTTAAGAAAGTTTTTGATCGTAGTTTGTAAAATATTCTATCAAAGCAAATATTGAAATTCAAATTCAAAATATTCTTTATTCAAGTAAACATGTAAATAAGTGCTTTTGAATAGTCAACTCTACTGCTGGTTCGGAAAGCTGTTCCTACCGAGAAGAACCAACAAGAAACTGGCGGTTGCTTTTTAAAGATATAAATCTTACAACTAGTTACATTTAGTTATAACTGTTTAGTACGGGGTAGAAGTGCAGCTATATCCACACATTCTTATTATCAGTATAATCCTCAACAGTATAGTAGAATTTCTGTATCAGCTATAGATATATTTACGATATGTCTTACTGTTTTAATGTCTGATTAAATGAAAAAAAAAGAGCTGTGATAGCCCAGCGGTGAGACCGTGCGACTCTTTCGAGGGGAACACAAGTTCAAACCTGGGCAGGCACCAATGAGTTTTCTATTAAAACTCATGTGTCTAATTGATTATTGCAATTTATCACACACTTTTCGGTGAAGGAAAACATCGTGAGGGAACCTGCATATCTCTAGAGAATTCTGAAGGTATGTGTAACTTAGCAATCCGCATTGGTGCAGTGTGGTAGGTCGTAGCTCCAACCCTTCTCTCCAGAAACGGAGAGAGGAGGCCTATTCCCAGCAGTGGGATTGTAACAGGCCGCTACTTTAATGTCTGATAGATTGAGAAAAATTATTAAAGTTTTTAAATATCTTAAAGATAGCATACAGTTTATTCTTCAGATCTAGTAATTTACATTTCTTATAAAATAAACGATCTATCAAAATGTCGCAACATCATGTTCCGTAGAAACTCATTCATGTAGACGTCTAGACTTTGTATTCATATTTGTATATTTTATAGCTGTATACGAGATATTTTAACTGAAGTACCGTTATGAGTTTATATAATACTACGAGTAGATGTATAAAGGAAAGTAATGTGTAATTCCTTATTTGGTAGTGAATACAACTCCTTTTCAAAGTTCTTTTATTTATTTATTGTTCATCAGGACAACAGGCCTCCAGAACTCTTATTGCGACTCAATTGAAGACGTAAACGACGATCGCGAACGGCTTTCTTTCGTACCATGAAGTGTGAATTGCATTGGAGTCGTAATGTTTGAAAAGGATAACGTTATATGAACTACAGATAACTCTGTCTCTTTTACTCCCATGTTCTTAGGACGAATTCCGAACGCTCTTTCGGCAACGACTTAAGGTGTGCGTCATGAAGACATGATATGAAAAAGCAAAACAATTTCGTTTACGTCTTCAATTGAGTCGCAATAAGAGTTGATGATAGGCCTGCAGGTCTTTAAAAATCTGTATAGACTGACTATGGTATGATATTTGTATAATATTCGACCATAGCGAACCGAGTTAATGTAAAATACATAAATAGTTTAGACACTAAACACTTTAATATTTTAAATAGATTAAAAACAGGTTTCCAAGTACCATTCCGTGTAAATATGACTTTTATAGTAATAGCATGTAAGTTTATTGCAATAGATTATATATATTGTATTCTTTAATTATGATTTAAAATACTAATATAATATGAACAATGAGGTATTAAATCATCATATCATGATGATTTAATACCTATTTAATGAGGAATTAAATCATCATATCATGTGACTAAACATGAGTGTAAATATGAATGTGGATGAATATGTGACTAGCCGCTGTGTGGTATCCGGCTGAATAGAATAGACTACCCTCATTTCTTACTGAGATGTCGTAAAAGGCGACTAAGGTATGTTGACTAGCCGTGTGGTATACGGTTAAGTAGAATAGACCACACTCTTTCTAACCGAGGGGTTGTAAAATACGACGAAGGTAAGTGACGTCAGGCAGGCGGCCGGTCGTAAAATACGTAGCCAAATCATGTGACATGTTTGTAACATGCTGTGCCGACCCCACTTAGAGTGGGATAGGGGCAGGAGGATGATGATGATGAATATGTGACTGTATTGTTTGAATGTAATGTGTGAAGTAAGATATGTATATAAACAAGTAGCGCCAGACTTAACGAATGATAGAACAGTTTGGAAGAGAAAAACATATTGTGCTGACCCCACTTAGACTGGGATAAGGGCAGGAGAAAGAAAGTACTGATACCAGATATAAATTTAAATGATCGCCAATCTAACGCCGTTAAATTTCATGTCCTACTTTAAGGCAATAATAATAATGTAGACTAAAGTATTGCATCGGCTAATGTTATCGATGTTGAGCTTCAATACAAGATACCTTCAACAAAAAAATCGATGTCTTCAATTTTGTTACAATCTGAATTAATAGAAGCGGTAATATAATCCGAATGTCTGCAAATTTATAAAAATAAATATTGATCAATCGTAAATAAAAAGTTTGAAACAGAGTTAAGGTTGAGTCCTTACGTTTTAACTGCATACGGTTTAAAGAAAGTACAATAAAATTTACACATCAAGACACATAAAAAAGTTAATAGTATGAGAGTGTCTCATAATAATTTTAGTATAAGCAAAGGAGGTAATTAGAAAGGCCAAGCGCGATCCTCGCTAATCTAATGAACTTGTCGGGAAGGGGATTTTAGCTTATATTTTCGTAACGTTTATTTACATTTTAGCGCTTTTATATGCGGTTGTTTTTTTACTTGCGTTTAAGGTATATATTTAATGTGATGTTATATACCTTGTCAGCCCAGTGACATCGGTAGGTTTTTGACATCGGTGAGCATTAATTGGTCATTGTGTCAGTGGTTTTACTCAAATTTACTTTAAAATAATAAAAATTACTTAACGTGAAATAGAATGAAGCCGTAGTGATGAAAGTTTAATTGCTTATACCTATCACAAAATTAACCATTTGTATAATATAGAAAGTAAGAAAAAGAAAAATAACGAAAAACTATGTACCTAGCACTACAGATAACACAAAAGATAAAAAAAGAAAAATTGATACAAAATACTAAATTTAACTTTTTAATTTACAAACTAATTTCATATTTATTATAGCATGAATTGCATTTAGTCTTTTGTGGTAAATCATGTTCATTTTTCAACTATCCTTCAGTAGTGTTATGTTAGGATGTAAAATATGTCTTAGGAAAAGAAGGATTTTGTCCAGTGATGGGCAAATATATGTCCTTTTTTTAGGAAGAAGGTAAAGAAGTTATCCCCTTCTAGTTCCCGCCGAGTTAACTCTGTATAAATAGCTCATGAATAAGGTCCCCAGATGGGCTTGAAACAAGTCGGGCTAAACCGATGGAATGAGACGCTAGTATAGCCGGCTTCTATAGACAAACTATGAATACTACTGATAGTTCAAACTCAAAAAATACGTTTGTTACAATTCCTTACAACAACAATAACTATAACACTAGCAAATTGAATTTGACGTAAATTTGCTACTGGGATTAGTTTGGAACTTTGTAATCATATCATTGTCTGGTGAATGTGTCATCCAAATTGGAGGTTAGAATATTATAATATTCTGATTTTGAATATAGGAGACTCCAGTAGACCTTAATATGTAGTTATCTATGATAATATAATATATGACACTATCTATATCTATGTATATCTATACTTATTATAAAATAAAGTCCCCAAAGCTGTTGTCTGTATGTAATCGATTTTCTCAAAATCTACTGAACAGACTAGTAAAAACTTCTCTCCTGAGTATTACAGGACTACGGTCCACGCGGACGAAGTCGCGGGTAAGAGTTAGTACATAAATAATTTTAAATAAAAATTTAAATTACATACAGACTCGAAGAATCGTTTAATTGTTTTTGCTATCATAATTATACTGTAATCTTGGCTAAAATAAGCTCGTGCGTATAGATTAATTATTCTCGTTTAGATAAGCGATACCAATTTTATAACAATAAATAGTTTCTAATGATGCTTATATGAATGGAACACATCAATCACTTTGCATTGTTTAATATATGCACAAAGCATAAGAGGATTCGCATTGAGGATGACGTTCGAGAAAATATATGACCCTTTTGAAGCTCTTTGCACTGTAAAATATTATAGGAAATGCATGTGATTTACGTGGCTGAGTTATTCGCTTGAACAGTGCCTGGAACTAGCTTTATTTTTATTGAGAAAACACTAGCGACAGGTAACGATCTTTGATGGAAAGTTACTGATTTAGTTTCCTAACTCGTCATAGTATATTCAATACTAATATTACAAATGGTAGTCTGTCTGTCTTTGTTAATGTCTATACTTTATAGGCACTATAACATAAGTACCGAGGGCTAACATTTTCTATAAACAAATTGTTGGTTCTTCGAGCCTGGGTGTGTATTTGTATTTAAGTATGTATTTAAACTTATATATGTAGTATATCTACCAGTTGTCCTTCACCCATAACACAAGTATTAAGTTACTTACTTTGGGGACGGACGACCGTGTGTGTAAATGTCCCATTTATTTATTTTTATTATTTATTTATTTATGCATTCATTTAACTCGTGCGGATTATAGCAAGGTAGTATATTATAGTGCCTATAATATGGAATTCCGCAAAGTAACGACTGCTTTTATAAATCGTCTATACTTTACTTATACTTGTATATATCAATATTAAATTTACATAGATATGATAGATTTGAAGACTACACTCGTATAGTCTATACTTTTAAAATTATTTAAAAATTGTTGCCCGATTATTTATTTTTTGAAATTTATTATTATCGACAGACGAATTAAATGTTATATTACTTGTATGTGCCAGCGAATCGGTCCGTTAGAACGTGAAATATGTTCATATTTCACATACAAACGACATTGGCGCATTAAAAGAAATGTTAAGTTTTTGTTTAGATATTATGTATAGAACATAGAAGAAAACACCTACGCGACGACCACCAACGCTGAATCCGATCAATAGACCATTAGCAGTAACCAGACACCCGGAAATGTTATCGTAAATGTGATGACTTTTGTCGGTCTCGTTATGGAGAAGCTGGGAAATTTCACGGTTTGCGGAATCTACCGGAGGAAATGATAGCTGTTTCAAGTCACACGGAAAATTCGCATTGACGATAAGCCCTTAATTGTCTATGCCCTTTCGGTTACGGCGAGATAATTTCTTTTGATTCCAAATTTGCGGGGACGTTTTTACTGTTGCCGTCGAAGATTTACTGGAAATCAAAGAATTCGTTTTGTTTTTGTCTTCGTTAGGATTGAAATCCAATTCGGTGTTATTGATTACATATACGAGATTGGTTGTTTCTTTTACATTTCTTGGTTATTTTTTAAATTTAGAGTTACATGAGTGTTTTTTTTAAACCGGTGTTATTTATTTTGCATACATCAATGCAATCAAAAATTCGGATAGGCCCGATATTTACGATTTAAGAATAGCAGGTTAGTATGTATAAAATATTCTTTGCTGAGCATGCTAAGCCATATCGTCTTCTTTGTATTAAAAATATAAATAATAAAACTCTTTTACTGATTTGAAGTACTATATTACGTAATACTTAAGTATTACATAGCAATTTCTGAAAAAAGTTAAGTTTAACTGTTTTCAGAAATTTCTATACAAATATCAAGCGTGTTTTAATCATATCAAAAATAAATTATTACGGTTACAGTTTATACAACAATTTCTTAACTATTTTCAAGTAAACAGGCCGCTAAAATCATTAATTGCGCGTTTGCCCTAAAACTACGTGATGGATCCAATTGAAGAACCGGGTCACTGACTTTTGACGTGATATTTAGATATAGTAATTTAGTAAACGAAAGAATTAGAAGATACAGCAACAAGATATAAATAAGAAATTGAGTTTTTCTTTTTATACTTTGTCGGTATTCGTCCTAAATAGTTGTGGCAATCCGTTACTATTGCCGGGCAAAGACTTTGTTTCCTCAAATATATAGATTGTATAACAGCTCAGGTTTTGCATATCACAGAAATCCATACTAATATCATAGATCTGTTACGCTTTCACGGCTAATTTTCCAGAGTAATATTGATGAAATTTGGCACAATTAAAACGGAATTAATATTTAGGAAAAGTGAAAAACACATATTGTTTTACAGGGGGCACTTGAACGCTTAAATTGGTGCGTAAGAAGTCGCGTTTACCAGGTCTCTAAATGCAAGTTTTATCACAGTGCTCCATCTACAAACAATCTGCAAATCTAAGACTTTTATTCTAATTCTTTTTAATTAAGTATGTAAGGACTAAGCTACTTTTTAAAAATTTATTTAAATAATAGAAATAAAATGATCACAAAATATACATACCAAAAATCAAAGAGATTTGTCTGGTGTGTAGTAAGTTAGTTAGTGAGACTTTTGCTTATTAGAATTGAGTGCTTATAGACACATAACACCTCAAGCGAACTGATTCTATTTACCGCATACTAATAAAACTAGATATGAGTTATGAACAATCGAATGAATAGTTACCAACAAAGCTACCGTCGATGCGTCATTGACAAAGTAAAGTTGGCGAGCTTGGCTTCCTATGCTATTTACATACAGAGCGACTCAAATCAATTATTATAAACAAGCTGTGCCAACAACGGCTTTGCCCGCGTGGAATTAAGTGATTTACGAAACTTTTCCCGAAATTTTGAACATAAAAGTAGTGAGTTAACCATAAGAGATAGAGACATGCTATTGCGGACTTTTTGTAGTATTTTTATAGGTGTACAATTCTCTACTACATTACTTTAGCGTTTGTTCTCTGCTGGTTTACGCAGCGCACGCGACTTAAGCTCCCAGCAAGCAAGTTTTTTAACAACTGCGCGATCACTTCAACACAGTTTACACAATACCGATATGTTGTACTATTTACCTAAATCATCCGGAAGTATTGCACTATCTATTGTTGAATACGTTACAAAAATTCGTTCTGTAGATTTTGAGGAAATCGATTACATGTATGTAATTACATGTATGACAGACAGCTTTTTGGCACTTTGTTTTATAATAAGTATATGTAGATACAGTACAGTATAAACTTCAACAAACGTCCTGAGGGTCTTTAAATGTACTGGACAAAGGGTAGAGATTAATGGAAAAAGTTACGAAAGACTTTCACATAAACGACGACGAAAAGAATGACGAAGTATACTAACTATCCTTCTCCTATCTCTTATCCTACTGTAAGTGGGGTCGGCACAACGTGTTTCTCTCTTCCATTCCCTCCTATTAGTAAATTCCAAATCCATTAGTCAAAATCCATTAGTAAACTCTGACGCTATTCCTTTTATATAGAATTAGGCGTAACTTTGCGGAGATCCATAATACAAAAGTAATAATAAAATTATTTTGCTATAATACGCGATACTGTATCGCGGATTATAGCAAAATAATTTTATTATTACCTTTGTGCTATTCCTTTTATTTGCATATCATACTCCACATGCACTTCCTACACAATCATCTCTTTTTCTCTGCTTAATCATCATCCACATTCATATCTAAATTTAAATCTCGTTTGGTCACATATCGCTCATGGGCTGCAATAGTGGTTCAACTCAAAAAACATGATTTTTGGACTAAGAAAATGTGCAAATGCTAAAATACACACTTTTTTCAGAAGTAACTGCAGCAGAACTCATAATATTTAAGGCCGCTCGTTTAAGTAAACCCAAGCATTTTTTATGCATCCTCCCTAGCTTGAAAGCTTTAAACCCATTTATCTCAAAACATGATTTTTTTGAATTGTGCCACTTACAGCCCGTGACTGATATGACAAAAAAAACAAATATCAAGATTACATTTAAAAGTGAATTTGGATTGAATCGAGCCAAGGTTCTCATCGCCGTGATCGCTATTATCATTATCCAACAGCAGCTTTTAATGACGCTCGTTTTTGTGGAGAATGGAGCGATTACACTAGAATGAGTTTTAAACGTTTTCAATTTTCCAACGATAGAAATCTTTAAAATACGAGCTTTTAAGTTTTAAATCCGTTTTTTTTAAAGGCATCATTTGCGGAGCGAAAGCTGTCAGTGCTAAGTGTTGAAATAATTTTTCGCCCTGTTAGTTTTATCTACATTTTCAAAGGAATAACAACATAATTTTGCCCAACCACATAAATAATCTACATTAACATTAATCTAAATTATAACAACATAAATAACCGCCCTCTTACTCTTATAGTATATCGGTTAAATATATTTATTTTATATCCAATGGATATTTCTTTATTTGTAATTAGTTATATAGCTGTAAGACATTGAGTATAAAATTTTTCAAATATATTTTTTTTATTCCAAAAACTTCAAATTGAAAATATTATTTACTTAAAGTAAACTTATAAACAAGTGCTTTTGAATCGTCAACTACTGCTACTTCGGAAAGCTGTTCCTACCGAGAACAGCCAGCAAGAAACATGGCGGTTGCTCTTTTCAAAATGTAAATCTTATTACTAGTTACATTTAGTCATTATTGTCTTGTACAGGGTCGAAGAGTAGCTATGTCGACGCATTCTTATCATATAAGTAATCCTTAGCATTACAGTAGGCTTTCTGTATTAGCCTCTTTCAGCAGTGTTTTTAAACTGCGTTGACAAAGCTAAATCAATACTATCGTTGGTCATACCGTCGCAGTAGAACAAAAATGATAATATTACAGACTTATCTAACGATTGTTTTACTGAATGATTTGGCAACATTCTAACAAATATTGTTTGGTTCTACTTTTTTTATCCATATTAAAGCAAAACATCAGAGCTATTTTAATCAGAGTGAATTTAAGGCGCGGGTGTTTTAAAGGTATCTCCGATTAATTTTATTTTCTGTATAATTTTATTAAATCTATGAACATCGAACTCGTGGCAAGAGCTTTATACCATTTGTTTCCCGAATCATCGTAGTGAAATTCAAAATATTTGATGTGTAAAATTTCACAGACCATTTTCCGACCAATAAAAAGCGGTACTTAGGTACTTAGACAGGCAATACAAAAAGTGTAATAACGATAACGACACTTTTATACCGTAAAGAAGCGTTGTAGCGATACCGTAAAATCACAGTTCGCCGCTTTACAGCAGTTTAAATTTCATAAAGAATTTGAGCTGTTCCTTATAATGGTGGTAATCAAATTTAACGATACCGTGTGAAGACGCGATAGGATTAATTAACGGAGTTGTCAAAGAGGTATTTGTATTCTTTTTATTGATATTAATAATTTATTATTCAACTTCAGATAAAAAAAAATTTGATCGTGTCTTGCGGCATTAAGCGACATATTTTTGAATGTGGATTTTTAATTACTAACTTTAAGAAGTGGTTGTGCGTCGTTTTACAATTATAATGAATGTAACAAATTTGTAAATAAGGTTTATTAATATGCCGTTATCATCATCCTCCTGCCCTTATGCGACTCTAACGTGTTGTCACATGATTTGGCTACATATTTTACGACCGGCCGCCTGCCAGACGTCAATCTACCTTAGTTGTAGCTTACGATCCCTGGGTAAAAAAATTCCGTATGTAATATAAATAAAATAATAATAATAATAAATATATGGGACATTTACACACACGGTCGTCGGTCCCCAAAGTAAGTAACTTAATACTTGTATTATGGGTGACGGACTACTGGTAGATATACTACATATATAAGTTTAAATACATACTTAAATACAAATACACACCCAGTTTGTTTATAGAAAATGTTGGCCCTCGACGGGAATCGAACCCACGACCCGCGGAGCTGAAGGCAGGGTAACCCACAGCGCCAACGGGCCAGTCAATAAGATCAAAAAGATTTTTTTGCGTCTAAAGCTAATACAGATTTCTGGATTTATATTGAAAATAAGGAGACTCGATTTCACTACCGTGAATATTGTAGGTTGAATAAAGTTGCAGCCATCCTATAAAAAGGTCGCAAACTTTTATGTAAATATTTTAATAGAATGAAACGGCACATCATAAATTCTATTTACTTCAATGAATAAAAAATGAGCGGGCGTTGACTTTTACTTGTTTTTCGAGTAAATTAATTTAATGAAAACATTCTACAAGTGAATTTTTCTCTTTTCAACACTTGTAAATGGTGTGTAAACACAAATAGCCCTCATTTACGTTTAAATATAATAAAAAGAAGGACTTTCCGTATTTAAAAATTTATGGAAAATCTGTATCTACAGCTTAATACTGTAGTGGATTAATGGTGGAGTAGCGTTATTACACGTCAAATCTGATAAACTCTAATTGACATAACGTTTATAGACGTCGGGAAAAAGGTATTTCTTTAAACAACGTGCATAAACGGTTGCGTGTGCTAATTTCTTCAAGCTACGTCATTGCACTGTATTCTTTTAAATTTTTGGACTGATAGTACCGGTCCACGTTAGTTTTTTTAATACACATGTATCAAGAGCACAACGTCATTAAACGTAATTTATTTGATGTGAGCAAATATAGTGCCATAAAAAAATCCCTGAAACTTCATTTGTGCTCAAAATGCTAAATATACTATAACATTAAGACCATTATACTCGTTGAAATCCATGAAGGATGCTTAAAGTAGCAGCCTGTAACAATCCCACTGCTGGGAATAGGCCTCCTCTCTCCGTTTCTGGAGAGAAGGGTTGGAGCTAAGACCTACCACGCTGCTCCAATACGGATTGGTAGGTTACACATATCTCCAGAGTTCTCTAGAGATATGCAGGTTTCCTCACGATGTTTTCCTTCACCGAAAAGCGTGTGATAAACTGCAATTATCAATTAGACACATGAGTGAAGGATGCTTGTGGAAAGAAAAACAAAAGATTCATATCCTTCTTACTAAAGGAAGACGTTCTTTATCGCTGATTTGCTAATACAATCAATTCGACGTAAACAAACTTTTTAGTTATTTCAAGTTAAGCAACTAACTACGAGTTTAATAAATATTTTTATAACCAGATTGGAAATTGATTCGCTTGGCGTTCAGCTTTAAAATCGTTGATCTGTATTCAATTTGCTTACACTTAAAACTCGTTCGAGACTTCGGATAGAGGGTTGGGATCAGTTTTATTTTTATAGTTAAAATGATCGAGTGGGGAAAGTAATCAAAATATTAATAATTAAGAGTAATTTTTTTTTGTCAGTTTGCAGATTATGTAATTAAGATTATAAAGTAAGTCATCATCCTCCTTCCCTTATCCCACTCTAAGCGGGGTCGGCACAACATGTCACAAACATGTTGTCAAATGATTTGGCTACGTATTTTACGACCGGCCGCCTGCCTGACGTCAACTTACATTAGTCGCCTTTTACGACACCTCGGTAAGAAATGAGGGTGGTCTATTCTACTCAGCCGGATACCACACGGCAAAGATTATAAAGTAAGTAACGGTTAATAATTATCCTAATGCTGGTTGAAGTGTATGTGGTTTGACATGTGTGTGCCTTATCTTGTATATTTATATACAAGACACATACACGAATATCCTTACACTAACTCACACTAACACTAAAGTACAAAAGAAGTTACAGAAAGAAGTACAGTAGTGACATGTTGTTACATGTAGTGCGTGTTTGAGCCTGTGCTATATTCATACAACATTACTCTATATTGATACAACAAAGCGAACACTACACTAGATATAGACCTCCTCTCCCCGTTTTTGGAGTGAAGTTCGTACCACGCTGCTTTAATGCGGATTGGTAGGTTACATATATTCCAAGATTTCTCTTCAGATATGCAGGTTTTCTCACGATGTTTACTTTCACTGAAAGCTTGTCATAAATTTCAATTATCAATTAGACACATAAGTTTTAATAGGAAAACTTATTGGTGACTGCCCGGGATTTGAATCCTTCACCACTCGAAAGAGTCGCAAATTCTCACCTCTGGGCCATCACAGCTTAAGATTATATAATGGTTAGTATAATAAAGTGGTTATTCTCTTTCATAAGGAACTCTAGCATTCAAATGAAAGAAAATGAAATTCATACTTCACATAATTGTATTTATTTTCCTTTAATTTCAATGTTTTATTTCGGTAGAGTAGAATAGACCAGCCTCTTTTTTACCGAGGGGTCGTAAAATACGATTAAGGTAAGTTGCAACATGTTTGCAACATGTTGTGACGACCCCACTTAAAGATAAGGGCAGGAGGATGATGATGATAATTTCAATGTTTTCTTTTAGATCATTCTTATTTAAGATCTGTCCGAACTAGATGTTGCTACTATTCTTAAAATAAATCCGCGACAGCTTATCTCGTATGGTTAAATCATAAATTCAAATTCAAAATATTCTTTATTCAAGTAAACTTGTAAACAAGTGCTTTTGAATCGTCAACTTTAATAATAACTTACTTTTTATTCAAAATTTAAATTTTGAAAAAAAATTGTGACACACGGAATTTCTCGCTGGGGAAACCAGCACAGCTGCACAGCAATGAATACAATACAATTTTTATAATCTATAATTTTTATGTTTATGAGTGAAAAAATAATTAAACATATATTTGGTATGTTAAATTATTAATTAAAGCGTAAAAAACAGTATACTCAATATTGTTTTTTTACGCTTTAATTAATAAATTACGAATTATAGTTAAATTTTTATAAATATCCTTCCCTTATTATAAAAGTAATAAATGTTTTTAACTTCAGAAGTATATCATCTCCAAAACAATCTTCATTTATCTTCCTTTACAGCTACACGTCTAGATTTTGTAAAATCACTTGCAGCATTGTTTTGCGTAATACCTACATAAATCGTATTGAAACTGGAATAATAACAGAATGAAATGAATATTTTATTGTTTTCGTTGACCTCATTCATATAAGAGGCATATAACCCGTTGATTGGATTATTGACATCAGTATATTGACTATAAACAAAATGTAATAATGGAAAAATCGCATTTGTCTTTTTTGCATTATATTTATTGTTTTTACGGCACTATGACCATTTGTACTTGCTGATATTTGTAAAAATCAATATATGTGACAGTCATACACATGGTCGTCCGTTCCCAAAGTTAGTGATTTACCTAAATACTTGTGTGCGTGGGTCAGACAAGTGGTAAATTTATAATATAATTTTAAATAAATACAAAACTACAACCGGAAAGCCGTGTGATATCCGGCAGAATAGACCACCAGGAGGGTAGTCTTTTCTATTCTGCCTTTCTCCTCTGTAGAAAGGAGTTCTTACCGAGGTGTCGTAAGAGGCGACTAAGGTAAATGCCGTGTGGTATCCGGCTGCATAGAATAGACCACCCTCATTTCTACCGAGGTGTCGTAAAGGCGACTAAGGTAAGTTGACCCACCGTGTGGCATCCGGTTGAGCAGAATAGACCACCCTATTTCTTACTGAGGCGTCGTAAAATACGATTAAGGTTAGACGTAAGGCAGGCGACCGGTCGTAAAATATGTAGCCAAATCATGTGACAACGTTTGTAACATGTTGTGCCGTACCCTAAGTGGGATAAGAGTAGGAGGTTGATGAACGTACTACAGATATACTTTTACTAATAAATGCTTTTTTGCACGTTATAACTATGTTTTAGTTTCTTCGTATGAACATTCATATCTGTCTCTCTTAACCGCGTCCATAAAAAAGTTGTCAAGCAAGGACCGCAAAGTTTATAAGCAAACACTGCCTTGTTAACACCTTATGTTTGCTCAGAATCTTCGTCGCACGCCTCGCCGTGTCAACAGTCTAAGGTTCAATAAGGCAGTAACGCCCCCGGCTTGTTTGTTTAACAACACGTGATTCGTTACTGCGTTGTAGGATCCTCAATGTTATTGTGCAGTCTATGGTGTGCTTTATTTCTTTGCTTTAGTCTTATATCAAAAAAGTTGTAGCCTCAACAAGTATTTACTTTTTATGTGTGCTTGCTTCGCAGTGGCAGATATAATTTCTAATTTAAAATACTTTTCGAGCTCTAACGTTCCCGGCCGAGACGTTGTACTTTCGTTATATTTACAGAGAGAAATAGTAACGTGATTACGGAAAGCTTCCAAGAGTATGGAATTATTGATCCAGATTTTTTAAACTCTCTAGAGTACTCATGTTAGCTTTAAGTCGCATTGGTGAATAAAACAATTTTAAAATTATTTTTTATCAGACCGAACATTCCTTTCCTATTTTGACTTTAGAATTTTTTTACACTGATTGGGTCACAACATTACTTTCTTTAAATTGATCTCATTATTAACAGCTTTAGTTCGGTCTTGACATTGTTGTCATGCATAGACGTCAATACGTTATTTTTTAGTCAGCATGTTTTACCTACTCACGGTCAAGCTCAATGTTCCATTCTATTATATTAAATACTATATAATAGAACAACAATATTACTTATGCGGTGATAGCTGTGATAGTCCAACCGTGAGACCGTGCGACTTTTTGGGAGGTCACGAGTTCAAACCTAGGTAAGCACCAATGAGTTTTCCTTTTAAATATTTATGTGTTTAATTGATAATTGCAATTTATCACATGCTTTTGGGTGAAGGAAAACATCGTGAGGAAACCTGTGTATCTCTAGAGAATTCTGGAGATATGTGTAACCTACCAATCCACATTGGAGCAGCGGAGGAGGTTTTAGCTCCAATCCTTCTCTTCCGATAAGGCCTGAAGTGGGACAGTAATAGACCGTTACTTTACTACTTATGTATATCAAATAATATATCTGTGTCTGTTATAGAAATCCACCTAAGTAAGTTTGTCTTGTTAATTAGTTATTTCAAGAGAGGCTGAAAATTCGAAACCTTTATGATAAAAGTGGATGTAGCGCGGGGAATTTGTTAAAACAAACATACGCAGTGCTAATTAGACCAGTGTCCAGAGTTATCAGAAATGATTAAAGCTCTGTTATTATGTCACTAAATGTGTTGCCACAAACTTAATTACGTTCGAGACCGAGTGGTATAAAGCTATTTCGTGTCAACGAGTCCACTATGATAAGTGAGTAATAAATCATAACACGGTAAGGCAGGGCAAACAGAATGCATCCGGGTGTATGAAATGAATTTTCATTCGGGGCGAAATACGCCCGAGTGTATTTATAGGTTGAATTGCTTTTATTTTCCATACTAGAGCGAAGCCGATATCAAGTTCATTCATCATTCTTCTGTCCTTATCTCACTCTAAGAGGGATCGGCACAACATGTTTTTTCTTCCATTCTGTCCTATTATTCGTCAACTCTGTCGTTACTCCTTTTACTTCACCAAATCCAACCAAATCCATTTATCACTTAAAACTACCAAAAAATAATTTTATCGGATATTAGTTTTTATTGTGCTTTGGATACAATGAGATTCGAGAACTCCAAAATGCTCAAATAAATAATAGGTATATATTTTGTTTTCATATTAATTATCATTGCTAGGTCTATTTTTATAGCGATGTCGGATTGTATAATCCAACTCATTGCATTATATTTAGCCGGGATAAATGCCGTGATTACAGTTACATAAAAGTTCGCTGATAGCAATTTGTTATATGATTAACAGAACAGTCACAAGTAACAATTATTTAACAGTTTTTACAGCTTTCATTAAGTCCATTTCAATAAGTAAAAGTAACAATACGTGTCAATTAATTTCAAGGGTTCCTAATTTATATATTACGTAAATAAATAGTCGTAACAATACGTGCCAATTAATTTCAAGGGTTCCTAATTTATATATTTCGTAAGTAAATAGTCGTAACAATACGTGCCAATTAATTTCAAGGGTTCCTAATTTATATATTTCGTAACTAAATAGTCGTAACAATACGTGACAATTAATTTCGATGATTTAAAATTCTACGATAAACGTTCATAGTGAATGTGTGCGCGACATAAATTTTATTGATGTTTTCTATGATTATCGCATTAAAAACAAGTTTCAAGCACTAGTAGGTAGTGCTAAGTCGTGAAAAAAATTAAATCCCCTATACGTAAATGAAATCTGGACAATTTTACGATTGTAGTTTATATGGATCGTGGAATTCCGTCACGATTGTAGCTGCTGCTATTTATGTTGACTCCGAAACGCCGTATTTTTCTTATTAAAACATGGTGTTGTATCAAAATGTATGGTATGCTGTGTAACAAAAGAAAAAAAGAGAAGTGACGTCGCATACGCCATAGACAAGAAAAATAAAAATGGGCTACTGATGCGCCTGTACAAAATCCATGTGACTCATATATTGGTTGTTTCGTCAATACGGGACTGTAGTGATGATTGTAAAAGCTCGCCAGCTTGGAAATATCCAGCCATCTCCCCTGAAGTAGGATTATCGGTATTTATTTCTTATCTTATTCTTATAATATTCTTTATCTGTTCCGAACGAGGTACCGTTTTTATTTCTGAAAGGTGGAGTGTCTTTGGTATATAATAGAGCAGTTTAAAAATACTATATAAAAGGCTAATATAGAAAGCCTACTATATTACTGAGGATTACTTAGACGATAAGAATGCGTGCATATATTTACTCTTCGACCCTGTAGAAGACATTAATAACTGTATGTAACTAGTAATAAGAATTATTCTTTGAAAAGAGCAACCGCCGAGTTTCTTGCTCGTTCTTCTCGGTAGGAACAGCTTTCCGAACCAGCAGTAGATGCTGACGATTCAAAAGCACTTGTTTACAAGTTTACTTGAATAAAGCATATTTTGAATTTGGAATTTGTCGATACGATTACTACAAGCAATATAACAGAACTAACTACTTTGCAATAATCCGCACGGGTTAAGCGAATGCATGCAAAGCCAATGTGTATGAAGCAGGCAAAATCTACGCACCTTATACATGCAGGACAAGCCACCACATGCAACCCAAGGCGCAATTCACCAGCAACAACGCACACAAAAGCAGGAAGAAACAGGAGGATAGGCTCCACGACAAAAATCGTAATGCATTACGATTTTTGTCGTGGAGCCTATCCTCCTGATGATGCTTCGGTTTCGGGGCGAAACGATCTTCGACATTGTGGTGGTGTGTGTGTGTGCTGCTTTTGTGTGCGTAAAGTAACGCCTGCTTCTATAAATTGATACGATTACTATTTGTAAAGCTTGGGTCATTTACAAATTTACGCAAGGAGTTGCGTTAACTTGGCATCACTGGATTATTAAAGCTTGTAATTTTTTAAGCTAATATCTTTCTTTGTAAGCTAATTCAATTTCAGACTTTCTGGAAAACAGTCTGTCCTCTTGTAAGTAAAAAGTATCTAATAAATAAAAATAAATAAGAATTATTTGATCTGTATTCCTACATACAAAGGTCATCGGCTTTTCTAAAAAGGGCTCGTTTCTAATTTCCGAACGAAATGTATTATCCGTATACAAATTCAATTTGTGAATTCGAATATATTTCGTCTAGCTCACAAAAATATGGAGAAAATATTGAAATTTTCGACGTGAGACAAAAATGGATCAGGGAATAACGCAAAGCAACGTGTACTTGTTTTTCTCTCTCTCTTTGTGCTATAGTTTTTCCAAATAATTTTTCATTCTCAGAAAATTTACTTTTATTTACATTCCAGTTTTAATAAAAAAAAAATAATGCTTTGGTCGTGGTAACACATTTAACTAATATTGCTATATTTGATACAACTAAGCTGTGCAGCGGATCTTCGCACCCCGATATATAGTAATAAATCATCATCATTCATCATTTTCCTGCCCTTATCCCACTCTAAGTGTGGTCGGCACAGCATATTTAAAACATGTTGTCTCATGTTTTGCCTGACGTAAACTTAAATTAGGCGCCTTTTACGACACCTCGCCACCGCCCACACGGGGTATATATAATAATAAATATAATAAATAAATAATGGTTCAGTGGGAATTCTAGTATAAAAGTAGCCAATATATTGCTTCAAATCCTCGTCTATGTGGCAATAAAAGTCCTATCAAAATCGGTTTAGCCGTTACGGTGTATGTACGAATAACCTAAACCCTTCTCAAGAATTGCACATCTTTTAGTATAAACCAAACAAACATCCATTAATTACATTTTATGAAAACACATATATATATACATTAAGTTTTTGTGGATTTTAATTTATAATATGTGTAGATAAAAAAAATTAATTAAAGTAAATAAATAGCCGTGTTAGCCATGAATTATTGTAATTGCATTAATATGTTTTAATAAAATCAGCTGTCAAAGTAATTTTAGCCTTCGCACTGTAACTAACGCCTGCACAAGCCTCAATAACAAAGAAAACCAGAGAATATTAGAAATAATCACGTATTCAGCGGGTGCGCCTTTATATCGCTTATTGTACCAAACCTACAGTCGAGACTTAATCCCGGCTTGTGTGGGGTTTGGTAAACACTAATCTTTGGAACGCCGTCTGCGGCAGAGAATATTTTACCAGATGGTGCCTGGATTTATTAAGCACATTTTTTATATGGAATAGGATGGCAAACGAGCATGCGGTTCACCTTAGGTAATCACTACCGCCCACGACCTCTCGCAGAGCGAGTGTGTTGCCGTCCTTTTAAATGGTGGAATACACGCTATTTGAAGGTACCGATCCGAAAACGCTGCCATAGAGAGATCGTTCCATAAAATGGTAGAGCGCGGAATAAAATTGATTTAAATGATTTATAGAAGCAGGCGTTACTTTGCGAAATTCCATATTACAGGCACTATAATAAAACTACCTCGCTATAATCCGCACGGGTTAAGCGAATGCATGCAAAGCTAATGTGTATGAAGCAGGCAAAATTTACGAACCTTACACATGCAGGACAAGCCACCACACGCACCCCAAGGCTCCTCCACCAGCAACAAAGCACACCAGCAGCACACACACCCACCACCACAACAATCTCGACGATCGTTTCGCTCCGAAACCGAAGCATCATCAGGAGGATAGGCTCCACGACAAAATCGCAAAACTGCTTGTATGGGTGGCGCGGCGCATTATAGCGAGGTAGTTTTGTTATAGTGCCGGAATGAAATTATTTGAAAACCGCACTGTAGAGGATCGCCACGCATCCAGATGGTGAGGATGATATTTTAACCACATTACAATTCTTTACGAACCGATTGAATTAAATCTAAAATGAAGTTTATAAAATACACACTCATACACAGTTAAAATGTATGGACTTTTGTTAAAGATTTTACCAGTTTTGGCCCTTGGAAAGAGTCAATGAGTTTTCTTCCAAAACATATGTCCTTAATTATATTTACAATTCGTCCATATGAGCTACTCTTAATACTTCAAGATAGGATTTTACTTTCATTTACACACACACACACAGAGAGACACACTCATAGCTGCTCATAAATATACTCGTATATAGTCTGTTCGAGAATGTATGTCTTTGGCCCATTGTGTGACCGGAATTGAACTCATTATATCTAATAATATTATATCATATTATACCTAATAACAGTAATCTCAACTGAATTTTTAATGGAAATACACTCTAAAATAACTATCCCATTCACGCTTGATAGACCAGTTTACGTAGATTGGACTTTGCAAATACAAACATATACGTATTTCAGACCGATGCATAAAACTTCATTACTTAATCTATACTTATTATAAAACAAAGTCCAAAAAGCTGTCTGTCTGTATGTAATCGATTTTCTCAAAATCTACTGAACGATTTTTTTTACTGTTTTCACCAAAAGAAAGTGAATTGATCAGGTGGTTTAGGTAAATAGTACATATCGGTATTGTGTAAATCGTGTTGAAGAGATCGCGCAGATGTTAAAAAACTTGCTCGCTGGGAGCTTTAGTCGCGTGCGCTGCGTAAACAAGCAGAGATACGCTACGTTATGTAGTAGAGAATTGTAGATCTATAAAAATACTACAAAAAAGACCGCGATAGCATGTCTGTATCTGTCACGGTTCACTCTCAATGACTTTTCTGTTCAAAATTTCGAAAAATCGGGAAAAGTTTCGTAAACCACCGATTTCCACGCGGGCGAAGCCGTTGTTGGAACAGCTAGTTTGTTATATTAATGTGATACACCGATTCACTGGCAACAGAAAGTCAAGCACGTAGGTGTCACCTTTAACCCTTCCATGACCTTCCACGAGCAAGTACGCATAGTCTGCAATAAGGCTGCGTATGTCATGGGACGACTTTATCCGATGTAATGCAAGAAAAGTAAGATGTCACTTCGCAACAAAGTGACACTCTACAAAACTTGCATAAGACCAATAATGTCCTATGCGAGCGTTGCGTTCGCGCAAGTTTCAAAGTCAGATTGCTCACGCTCCAAAGACTACAGAATCGATTCATGCGGACAGCCACTGGTTGTCCGTGGTTCATGCGGAACGTTGACCTCCATAGAGACCTCGACCTCCCTACCATTACTCACCTCTTTAAACGTTTTTCGAAATCTTACTTCGAGAAATCTGAGGTACACGCGAACCCCCTTATTTCAGTTGCTTCTACCTACATTCCAGTTAGGTCTGACCACCGAAAATATAGGCGTCTAAAAAGCGTCCTATTTGACCCTGACGATGAAATAACGATCGCAAACACAAAAACACGTAATACACACACACAGCGTCTTCGCCGGCGAAGACGAGGTCCCAGTTTTCTGACGTCGGTCGGTCGTGGCTTCTCCCCACCCTTCCGACATCTCAATGACTAATCAAAGTCATACATCAGCCCTCCACTACGCATCGCCTTAAGCCGTGGTCCGGCCTCACAGGAGGCACCCTTAGGACGACGTAACCCGACGCTAGTAGAGCTCTACTGCACTCTACTCTCTATGCATTTCGCAACCTCGGCGATGCTTCTGCGCTCGCCCGAAACGCCCAGTGACGCTGTAAAAGCCGTTAGGGCTAACAGCATACAGTCGGTTCAAAAAAAAAATTAATCAATTTTTCTATCATTAACAGTATCAGTCTTGTAGTAACGTTCTGTTACTATCGCACTGGGCTCAGGCCTCCTTTCTCCGTTTCTGGAGAGAAGAGTTGGAGCTAAAACATACCACGCTCACGATAACGTAGGTTACACATACCCTGAATTTTCTAGAGATATGCAGGTTTCCTCACGATGTTTTCCTTCACCGATAATCTTGTGATAAATTGCAATTATCTATTAGACACAAGTTTTTAGAGAAAAACTCATTGGTCTGTGTGCCTGGGGTTTGAACCCGTGTCGCTCACAAAAGAGTGTCACTGTCTTATCGCTGGTCTTTCATTACTTGCTTGCATTCTTGTACTTAACATTTATTATATAAATTAGTTAAATCGACCAATATATCTTATCCCATTCTTCTTTGACGAAAAAGATATCCGAAGAATATTCTTATTTTATTTGTAGAAGTATTTGTTTGGAATAAATAATCAAACACGATTTGTTCTTTCGATGATTTGATTTACAAGTATTTTATTGCTACTTCATCTATTCATATCGTATCAGATTAACGCTTAAAAAATGCATACGAATATACGCAAGAGCTTGTCAATACATAAGTTCATACTTCTGGTAATGGATTTCTCATGCAACTGTTGAAGTTTATAATCTGTTTCGGAGAAGGAACAGTACTTGTACTGAATGTAGAGTTAAAGTTTTCTATATACTATCACAATACACAAGAAATGCACACGTCTCTTATTTTTTAACTCTATAACTTTTTAAAACTATTGCATTAGCATTATCAAGTAATATAACTTTAGAGCCTTCAGTATATGTATATAAAATATTTAATACTAATTGCCGTGTGGTATCCAGCTGAGTAGAATAGACCACCCTTATTTCTTACCGAGGTGTCGTAAAAGGCGACTAGGGTAAGAAGACATCAGGCAGGTAGCCGGTCTTAAAATAGCTAGCCATATCATGTTACAACATGCTAGAATGTTGTGCCGACTTTACTTAAGGGCAGGAGAATAATGACGTAACTTAGAAAGAAATCAAACATAACGTTTTAATCCTTTCATTTATAAAAGTAATTATAAAAATATTGATATTTGGTATTGTGCAATAGCCGTGTGGTATCCGGCAGAATAGAATATACCAACTTCTTTTCTTGCCGAAGTGTCGTAAGAGGCGATTAAGGTTAGTGCCGTGTGGTATCCGGCTGCATAGAATAAACCACCCTCATTTCTTACCGAGGTGTCGTAAAAGGCGACTAAGGTTAGTTGACGTCAGGCAGATAGCCGGTCATAAAATACGTAGCCAAATCTTGTGACAATATGTTTGTAACATGTTGTGCCGAGCCTACTTAGAGTGGGATAAGGGCAGGAGAATGACGATTTTGTATTGTGCAAAGAAACGCCTAATTCTATTTACAATAATATTAAATCACAGTTGACTTTCATTATCGTCTTTCAACTTGGTTGAATATTCGAAATATTGAAAAGATTTTAGTGAAAGTTTCCTTTCATAAACACAGTTTGAAAATATGTACAATAAATAGTACATATGTTTTCAGCATTTGATCTCTTAATATAATAAAAGGATGGGCGACTTAATAAAACAATGTGTTTTTATCTAAAATAGAGTACTGCTATGAATTTTCCACTATTAGTTTGATATTATTATTTTTCTTTTTCTTCCTTCCTTTTTTCATTATCCATATTTCATTTCTTGTCATTTTCTTTCTGTTACTCAAAGGTTGGCTGGTAGAGATCCCTTTTAGGGATAAGTCCGCCTTTGTACATGTGCTATTATTTTCGTTCATTTTTTTATATTTTTATGTTTGTACAATAAAGAAATAAATAAATAAATAACCAAATAAAGAGGCGTTGGGTCTGTCAAAGCGACAATCCAATTTCATTCAATGTTGCACAAGTCGTGGATAATGGATGCGGTAAATTGAAAATTTCAGTTGTAAATCATGATTGTGAGCACTCTAAGCTGTAGTTAATATGAGCTTTTATATTCTTTCATTTCATTTATAAAATACTTCCGATTCAACATCTTACGATGTTAGCTTAGACGTTCATAGTTTATAAAATTGGAAACAAGAATTGTGTCCACGATGTTATTTATGTACATGTCCGGAGCGCTAATTTAATTAAGGTATAGTGAACAGTAACGTGATACATCTAAAAGATTTCGTAGTATAATTCTTAAATATAAAAATATAGAACCCATAGCATTATTATAATTCGAGAGAATGGTTATTTGTTTTCTGAAAGAAGCAACAAATCATACTTGTTTGGAGATAGTTAAAAGTAGTAAAAGTAAAGTAGCGGCCTGTTACAATGCCACTGCTGGCAATAGGCCTCCTCTCTCTTTTTCTGGAGAGAAGGGTTGGAGCTAAGACCTCCCACGCTGCTCCAATGCGGATTGGTAGGTTACACATATCTCCAGAATTCTCTAAAGATATGCAGGTTTCCTCACGATGTTTTTCTTCACCGAAAAGCGTGTGATAGATTGCAATTATCAATAAGACACATGAGTTTTAATAGAAAAACTAATTAGTGCCTGCCCGGGTTGGAACTCTTGTTCCCCTCGAAAGAGTCGCACGGTCTCACCGCTGGGTTATCACAGCTCTCAGGAGATACTTTAATGGGCGTGAAAGTGAAATTAAGACGTATATTTTCGATTCTAATTCTGATATTTCGATCCACGTGGAAGCAGTCGGGTTCCGAAGTTAGTCAGCTATAAATGAAGAAGGTAAAGAGATAAATTGATTTCCGCTACTTTAATTAGTGTTATATGAAGTTTCATCAACTCAAAGACAAAGGGTATTCTGAAATCTTAACCTCATTTGTTTGACTTTTGTAATTAATACTGTCGAGTTTAATTTAGGTATAATTATAATAGGTGTAAAGTTCTCTGATGTATAGCAATGTTTGAATTAAATGTTAAATGTCTTAATCTTTTACAATATGGCTGCCAACGCACTATGTGAGTTCATATTAGTAAAAAAATATTTTAAGTAAACACTACATAGGTATTTAGAGTCTTCTGCGATGTGGATGTGTGATATTTGATTTGGTGTTGAATGGGTACTCTCAATGCCCTAAATTAAGAAACTATAAATGTATTAAAATGATTGATCAGCTATATTTAGTTTTCAGTATTACGATTTGTGTCTTGATTGGATTTATTTCGTTTCTAATTTAGAAACCGACAACACTGGAATAAATCACTCAGCATCAAACTTTCTTTGTCATTTATTAAAGCAAAAGTCTCCCATATTTCCTGTTATACATGATAATATTGGAGCTATCGAAGATAGTAACTGCATATATATAATTAACTAGTTGTCCAACCACGCGTTGCTGTGGCTCAATCTGGTGTCGAATTCCCTTCGATACAAAACTCAACAGTTAGAAAAAATGCTCCAATTGCCCCCAAACTTTACACGATCCTCCGCTGGGTCATCCTAAAGATTGTCTGAAAATTTTATTGATATCCCTCCGATGCAGAGTCTATGATGGACATACAGAGAAACATTCGTTTTTGTATATATTATAGTAAATTCATGATAAGTTATAGTTTATTTCGCCTGAATTTTATTTAAATTATTCCGGGACAAAAATAAATATGTTTTATGGGAGCTATTGGTTAAACGTCCAGAATATACTGGAGTAGCTAGTTTTAAGAAGAATAATATTTACGATACAGTCTTCGTAGCCAATTTAAACCATTGGTTACCCGGTTGGTTGGTTTGAGGCACGTGAGCCTATATATTAAATCGGTTGGAGTGTTGAATATGTGCCAAGGGAACTACGTGCTACAACGTTATCAGCTACGCTTTGGCCACTAAAAACAACTTAGCGGTGTTCTCTGTAATTAGGATTTTGGACTGCCTCCAACCAAAACAGTGATTTTATATACGAATTAAAACACGACTACGACCTAACTGTTTGCTCGAAATCATACTATTTGAGTAAAAATCTTAGAAAACGCCAAATTATTGGAATTTAAATTATCATGGTCTCGTAATCGGCGACTAGGGAAGGTTGATCCGCTGTGTGGTGTCCGGTTAGGTGGAGTGGACCACCCTCTTTCTTACCGAGGGGTCGTAAAAAACGACTAAGGTCACGTGACGTCAGGCGGGCGGCCGGTCGTAAAATACTTAGCCAAATCATGTGACATGTTTGTAACATGTTGTGCCGACCCCACTCAGAGTGGAATAAGGGTAGGATGATGATGATGATGATGATGATGATGATGATGATGACATCATCATACACAAACATATGTGTACTTGAATTAAAAAGTTCAAAGTGGTTAAAAATTCAAAATGTGTCAATTACATACAAATATACGTCCATAATTATTTACCCATTATTTAGTGATATAAGGGCAAGAGAGTGATGACGATCATCATTCTTTTGCCCTTATCCCATTCTAAGTGGCATAACATATTTTAAACATGTTGTTCTATGATTTGCATAGGTATTTTTCGACCGGCCGCTTGCCTGACGTCAACTTACCTTAGTCGCTTTTTACTACATTTCAGTAAGAAATGAGGCTATTTACTCATGTAGTATACTCATGTATCCAGCTGAGTAAAATAGCCATAGGGCTATTTTACTCAGCTGGATACTACACGGGGGTATATTTAGTGTATTGTCGTCGTCGTCAGCCGATGGACGTCCACTGCTGGACATAGGCCTCTTCATGGGATCGCCACACCACACGATCTTGCGCCGCCTGGATCCAGTGGCTCCCTGCGACCTTTTTGAGGTCGTCTGTCCACCTCGTTTCACACCGCACCTTTCCGGTGCGGGGTCGCCATTCCAGCACCTTAAGACCCCAGCGTCCATCGGTTCTCCGCATTATGTGCTCCGCCCATAATATATTCTCATCTATAAGCTAAAGTTTTATTTAATTTATTTTAAACAAATAGATAAGTAAAGTAAGAAATTAAAGTACATATAACGTCGTGTAAAGAGTTCATGAATAAGTGCCCTGAACGGGTTCGAAACTAGTAGGGCTAATCCGATAAAATTAGACGTGAATATAGCCAGTATCTATCCTTCTACTCACGATAGTTTAAATTTAAAAATTCTGATACTCAGTAACACAACATTTTTTTCACAAATAAGTTAAAATTTTCTATACGTTAAGTATAAGTAAACTAAGTGGGAATCATTTCTCGCTGCGCTAAATTGATTTCAAATTGAATGTTTGATTGTGGGAAAATAATGTTTTAAATTTAAACATTTATAAACGTTCTTGTACAATAAAGTATAGTTTAGAGTAAACATCCCAAAAGTGTATATTTTTCTACAAAAATTGTAAAGAAAATAACGCGGAAATAAAAGTAGGTCAAAATAATTCACCTAAGAATTATGACTTATTTTTGTGATCCAATAAAATGTTATTGTTTATAGTTAGCTTTTATTGATACCAAGGTTTCCATTACTTTGATTGTCAGTTTATGGGGCTAAGATAATATTGGGATTTTGTTTCATCTGTGATATTGTTTTAATTTCTCTATAGAATAGAGATACTTTTTTGTCTACTTCAATCTGTGATAAAATTAAATAACAGATTCATAATTATGTAAACTTTTAACTGACTGATGATAAATAATTTATAGAATTAGGCGTTACTTTGCGGAGATCCATAATACAAAAGTAATAATAAAATTATTTTGCTATAATCCGCGATACAGTACATAGAAAATATATATAGTGTTAAATGTATAGTGGACTATCCGTATTTTCATACCCGATACGTGCAGGATTCGTAAAAACACATGCACAAACCTCCACCACTTCCACCACAATACAAGAGCACTACACACGTTCACTATCACAAACTCAACAATCGTTTCGCCCCGCAACCGACGCATCTCCAGAAGATGGTTGGTACGTGTGTAGTGCTTGTGTATTGTGGTGGAAGTGGTGGAGGTTTGTACATGTGTTTTTAAAAATCCTGCACGTATCGGGTATGAAAATACGGATAGTCCACTATATCATGTTGAGTAAGTCAATACAAAAAGCAATAATTTTTTTAATCGTACACTAATGTGCAGAAGCTAAAGTTTTATACGTTCGTTATTCTTATTATATTAATTATTCGAAAAAAATTCTTTAAACATTTATTATATGCGTTTATTTAGCGTTTATGCATATTTTGTTCAGAATTTCCAATGAGTTTGCAAATAACGCTTATTATAATCTTGTCCCGGCGTTATTTATTCAAAAGAACCAGAAATTATATTCGGATATAAAATGTAAATGCCTTAAAGTTCGTGCATTTTAGATGCAACCGTCCGTGGATAGTCCGCCGGGAAATTAAGGCTTCATCACTGAGATGAATCACTTGCTAAAAATGGAATTTTCGACACAGCACCCTTTCTAGAATGCAACTCCCAAAAAAAATTGTGTCTATGTATTTAAATATCTTTAAATGATCTAGGTGTTTTTTTATAATGTCGTTATATCCCTGTTTCCGGTCACTGAAAAACTACCACAATATTATTAGAGCGCAAAGGTTAATTACGCTCTCATTAGTAAGGTTGTAATAGTCTAGGTGCGTTCTTTTATATCTTCTAAAAAATACTGAGCAAAGCTCGGTCACCCAGGTACTATTAATAAACCTGTACTGTGTATGTGGGAGCAACCCTGCCTTCGGCTCCGTGAGTTCGATACCATCGAGTGGCAATATTGCAAAAAAAAATGTTATTGTCTGCAGGTCTACCATGAACTCTTAATGCGACTCAATTGAAGACGTAAACGAGATTGTTTTGTTTTTTCATACCATGACGTCTTAAAGACGCACACTTTAAGTCGTTGCCGAATGAGCGTTCGGAATTCGTCCTAAAAACATGTGAGTAAAAGAGACAGAGTTATCTATAGTTCATATAACGTTATCTTTTCAAACATTACGACCCCAATGCAATTCACACTTCATGGTACGAAAAGAAAGCGGTTTGCGGTCGTCGTTTACATCTTCAATTGAGTCGCAATAAGAGTGCATGGTAGGCCTGCTGGTAATTTAAAATAAATACATATATACGATATGTATTTATATTAAAATTATATACATATGTAGGTATATAAAATTTACCAGATGTCTGTTATCCATGACACAAGTATTAAGTCAGTTACATTAGGGACGGATGCTCGCGTGTGTGATTATCCCACGTATTTATTTATTTTACAAAATATATCTAGATTATAAAAAAAACATTAATATTTCAGGCATAAAAGTTTCGTATTGGAATCGTAAGTTTGACATATTTAATCTATTTAGATTACTTATAAGTTACTAGCTAGTAATTCGGTCTGTTTTCAAATTCCCTTCGAAACAGAAAACAACAGCTAAAGAAATCGCCACTAAACTTTATAGGTTCATCCGCTGGTCATTCTAAACATTTGTCTGAATTTAAAAAAAAATCGGTATAGTCGTTTTGGAATCTAAACCGGACAGAAATAAAAACATTAATTTTTATATTATAAGATAAATTATTTTGAAGTTCATCATATTAGACGATATAATCAGTCTTCCCGCATAAAACCAAAGTCACGAATAACAAGAAAATTGACTTGGATCTAGATTTGACAACAAAATGTATAAGTCATCTCTATCTTAAATTACTTACACGCTAGTATTATCACGCCCACATGGAATGGTCCCAAGAATGCTGGCAACGTTTACGCGTTGAATCGTTAAGGTGTCTCTCTGTGCTAAAAAGAAGCCAGCCTTCTTGTCACCTGAAGAGGCAATTAACCGAGGTGTTAAAACGGATTAAAAAAAATTGCACTTTGACTCCGTGGCCCTCCCAATTTTACATCAGATTTATTTGAAATATTCGTGTGGTATCCGGCATAGAATAAACCACCCTCCTTTCTTACCGAGGTATCGTAAGAGGTGACTAAGGTATGGCCGTGTGGTATCCGGCTGCATAGAATAGACCACCCTCATTTCTTGCCAAGGTGACGTAAAAGGCGACTAAGGTAAGTTGACGTCAGGCAGGCGGCCGCTCGTAAAATACTCAGCCAAATCATGTGACAACATGTTTGTAACATGTTGTGTTAGAGTGGAATAAGAGCAGGAGAATGATGAGACTGATGATTTATTTGAAATATTTATGAAGAAATATATTGAATAAATACTCAATTTATCAGTTAATTAATCCATCAATTCTGTATATTAGATTGAAGGGCCTCTTAACGCTTGTCGCTTTAAGAGCTGTGAGGACTCTCAATATTTCAGCGGACTGACAGGGGACTGGGATATCGGTCATAATATTCTCGTGACTTATTTTGATGTGGTTGTTATGAATGATGATGAATCGTCCTCATGCGTACGTCGAGCTCTATAGCATTTTGGTGTAAAATCTTTTTTACATATATTGTATTCTGAGTTCAGTTCTTCTTTTAAACATTGCCTGTATAATTGCGTATACTAGAGTAGAGAAGTCAGTAAAATGTGACCCATTACATTAAAGAGAAAGCAAATAAAATTATATTTTTAGCAATTTAATTTTTGTACACATAAACGATGTATATAATAGACAAAGTAGGAACCGACATATTCATAGGCTTGCGATTCCTACTTTGCGCCTTACAAAAGTACGTAAGTCGTTTGTAGGTCTGGGTATAAGATTCTATAATACATTACGGTTTTACATAAGTAAATTAAATGATATCGAATTCAATGTGTAAAGTGCCTGTTACAATCCCACTGCTGGGAAAAGGAAGAAAGGGAAAAAAACTTTCTCCGCTTCTGGAGAGAAGGGTAGAAGCTAAAACCTACTACGCTGCTCCAATGCGGATTGGTAGGTTACACATATCTCCAGAATTGTCTAGAAATATGTAGGTTTCCTCACGATGTTTTCCTTCACCGAAAGCGTATATAAATTGCAATTACCAATTAGAGACATGAGTTTTAATAGAATAACTCATTGGTGCCTGCCCGAGTTTGAACTCGTGTTCCCCTCAAAAGAGTCGCACGGTCTCATTGCTAGGCTATCACAGCTCTGAATTCAATGTGAAAGTGGCCTAATTAAAAAAGTTACTTTGTGGCAAATTGCAATAAAGCGTTAGCGTAGTTCCTACAAAACTTGTGAGTGTTCGGGAGACTTATAACTTTAAAGAGCAAGAAAACACTAGTTTATTTATTTAATAAATTTTAGCGAGATGTCAGATGGCATTGAAATAAGGATCACAATGATATAGGTTATATATAGGACACTTACACACACGGTCGTTCATCCCCAAAGTAAGTAAGTTAATACTTGTGTTATGGGTGTCAGACGGCTAGTAAATATATACATATATAATTTTAAATACATACTTAAATACAAATACAAACCCAGGCTCGAAGAACCAACAAATTGTTTATAGAAATGTTGGGCTCTCGGCGGGAATCGAACCCACGACTCGCGGAGCAGAAGGTAGTGTCACTACCCACTACGCCAAAGAGCCATTAATAACTAAATTAAGCCTAATTTTGAATTAGGACACTTTAATACAAAGCGTGCGATATATTTTTGACACACTGAATTCACGCGGGTGAAGTCGCGGGCACATTTACTCGTAATGTTATCGCCACTTGTAAAAAAATTACAAAATATTTGTCTGGACTATAAATAAATAAATATATGGGACACTTACAAACACGATCGCTAATACTTATGTTATGGGTGACGGACATACATATTTTAAAGACATACTTAAGTACACCGAGACTCCAGGAACCAATTAATTATTTTATAGAAAATGTTGGCCCTCGGTGGGAATCGAACCACTCGGATCGGTCATCGGGTCACTACCCACTGCGCCAACGGGCCAGTCACTATACGAGTATAAGCTTTAACTAATATCTGGCAGTGTACCAAAACTATACGGGAACTGGCATTTATACTAATTACCCGGCATGGTGAATTAAATTATAGAAACCGTTTCATATCTAACAAAACATGCTTTTGATAGTGACAGTGATATATGATTGACTGTTCAGATGGTTTAAAATACGTATGATATTTGTTTAATGTACTTATTTTGTAAAAGTATAGTGCTTGACCGGCGAGTTTTTAAATAATTTAAAGAATTAGGCGTTACTTTGCGGAGATCCATAATACAAAAGTAACAATAAAATTTTTTTGCTATAATCCACGATAAAGTAAATAGAAAATATATATAATGCTAAATTTAGATTCACTCTCCATTTCCATAAACATTTGTCTATAAATAGAGTTATGATATGTATTAACAATAACTGACTGGCCGGTTTGCCGTTGCCCGTATATATATTTTTATTTATAAGGAATCCAGACCAAAATTCAGAATAAAGATAAAGCAAATGAGAATGTATCTATCTGTGTCTCTTTTTATGTCTGATTTATATGAAAAAATTTAATATAGTTCCCAACTTTCTCCTCATTATTTATTGTGGCAATATCACTTACAGGCCTGCCTATAGTTCCCCTACTCTAGTATAATAACTCTATCCAATTATGGTCTGTAGATACTATTTAAATAAAAAATGCTCTTGATCTAAATTTAAATTTTTAATTTATTTCCGTCCAAGTATAATCGGTAAAGACCGGTTGATCACTGTTAATTGTATAATTAAGTCTTATTCATTCTTTTATATTTAAGTATAGAAAAAAGCAATGAAAATGAATGAATGAAATAAAGCGCACTTGCATTTTCGAGGAGAAAACATTTAAGATTTCTTTAAGTAGAGCACTCTAAGTGATGAGGATTGTCTTCGTGGAAAGTTTCTAAGTGCAACTATAAATGTGGAAATACGGTCGCGCACAGGCTTGATTTGAGATGATTCCAATTTCTGATTCAATGAACTTGAATATCTTATATGTCTTATTAATTGTGTGGAAAAATACGACACTCGATGTCCTAACTCTTAGCACTGTCAGATTAAAACAAAACAAAATGTCGATAAACAACTTCTATATTTATGATAAAACAAAGAACCCAAAAGGTGAAGTATGTGATCAATTTTCTCAAAATCTGCTGAACTGATTTTTGTACGGTTTTTATTAAGAAATAGTGCAATTCTTCCGGAAGGTTTAAGTTTCCAGTACTCTTACTCTTTTATGTATATTGTGTTGAAGAGGTTGCCAAATTGTTATAAAACTCACCTTCTGGGAGCTTTACTCGCGTGCGCTACGTAAACTAGCAGAAATAAAGTAAAGCAATGTATATCTACAATAGTATATCTACCAGAATACTACAAAAAAGTCTTTAACTCTTATGGTTTACTCACAATAACTACTTTTATGCTCAAAATTTCAATTCGGTAAACATTTAGTAATAATAATTTGCCGCTGGCTAATAGTAAAATAAAAAGCAGGTATTATATATTAATAGAAAAACACTACAGTTTAGGGCTCGTTAATAACGATTATATGCGATTTCATTTATGAGGCTAACAGTGTAATGAAAAAAACATTGGGCGGCGCCGCGCATTACGATTTTGTCGTGGAACCTATCCTCCTGATGATAAAACTATCGTAGACATTGTCGTGGTGAATGTCTATAGTGCTCTTGTGGTGTGTTGTTGGTGACGGCGTTTTGTAATACGTGCGTTGACTGCATAAATAAAGTATGAGAACGTCGTCTACTTCCTTAGCAATACATAAATCTTCTTAAGAAATGCGGATTCTAGCAAAAAATTCTATCATAAATTCTGTAGATAAAATATAACTGAATAATTATTAATACCCTTACGAAAGTTTACGGCGAAAGAGATTCCGTGTTTCATATTATGAATATTTGATGTCTGCGGTAGGTACATGGTTATGAAGTCGTAACAAAGTAGTTTAACCCTTCTTATAAGCAATATTATATATATAAATTGACTATTAACACTTATGATATATGTTTAAAGGGCCTTAAAGTCACGTTCGCCTCAAAATTCGATAGCTTTTGTCCCTTTTCATTTATATTTAGTATGCAGTTTCCGTGTATGAAGCCGAAAGGACCGCCGCTAAGCTGCAATTTCCGCGTAATAAAATATTATCGGTACTGTTTCTGCTTTAGTAGGTTTTGTTCGAGATTCTTGTGAAAATTAATCATGTTTTATACATCATTATTTGGGCTAGCGCATTCATTCGCGTCAACTTGTTCTACTGGCCGTTGGCGCAGTTAGCAGTGTCCTTGCTTTCAGCTCTGCGGGTCGCGGGTTCGATTCCCGCCGAGGGCCAACAGTTACTTACTTTGGGGACGGATGACCGTGTGTGTAATGATCCTATATAATTATTTATTTATCGTGAACTTAAGTTTAAAATACCCTACGTCGAAGTCCGTAATAAATGGCGAACTTTTTCATATCTCAATGTCAATTATTTTAATAAGATTGAAGAAATATATTTCAAATAATCTTTAAGGATAAGAATAAATAACTTAGTGTCGCTAAATTATAACTTTATAGTTACCAAAAAAGCACGTTCTATTACGTATTGTATGCTATTTTTCCTGCTAATTTTATTTACCTATATTGACACAAACAGACTTACTATTATAATCTTATTGTATATATAAATTTCTCGTGTCATAATTACCATAGTCCTCCGAAACGGTTTTACCGAAATTTTATTTGCATATTCAGTAGGTCTAAGAACGCCGTGTGGTATCCGGGAGAATAGAATAGACCGCCCTCCTTTCTTGCCAAGGTGTCGTAAGAGGCGACTAAGGTATGTGCCGTGTGGTATCCGGGTGCATAGAATAGACCACCCTCATTTCTTACCGAGGTGTCGTAAAAGGCGACTAAGGTAAGTTGATGTCAGGCAGGCGGCCGATCGTAAAATACTTAACGGAATCATGTGACAACATGTTTTTCACATGTTGTAGCGACCCCACTTAGAGTGGGATAAGGGCAGGAGAATGATGATGATTCAGTAGGTCTGCGAATCGGCTATCTACTATTTTTCATAACTATAAGTGACAAGGGCTTTCCATCTCTAACATTTAAAAAAATCTTATGGTCAATTTTTTTTATATAACGAACACAAGAAAAAAATTATATCGTAATCAACGTTCCGTTCACCTAGTATTAGTACATATTTTTGGTTTGCTCGTAACTGGGTTTTCCATATTACAGTCGGCTTTACGATTAGCCACTTATTTTATTTATTTATTTATTTATTTATTTATTTATTTATTTATATAAGACACACCAACGACATGAACACAGTTACAATTATATAATTACATATTCAGTGTATAAATTTTCGTTCTGGGTGAACACGTCACTTAAAGGCATGTACAACATTCAATATTTGTCATTAATAATTATTTTAAGCGATCGAATTTTTGATTACGGTATAAAAATATTTATAGTCTGAATTGTATATTATTCCTTAAAATAATCGAAATATATTAATTAAACCCAAATTACAATTTTATATCAATTACTGGACAAAGCAATAAAAATAATGTGTAATGTATAATGTCGAAAATAATTAATAGAAGCAGGCGTTACTTTGCGGAATTCCATATTACAAGCAATATAACAGAACTAACTACTTTGCTATAATCCGGACGGGTTAAGTGAATGCATGCAAAGCCAATGTGTATGAAGCAGACAAAATCTACGCACCTTATACATGCAGGACCAGCCACCACATGCACCCCAAGGCGCAATTCACCAGCAACAACGCACACAAAAGCAGCACACACACCCACCACCACAATCTCGACGATCGTTTCGCCCCGAAACCGAAGCATCATCAGGAGGATAGGCTTCACGACAAAAATCGTACTGCGATTTTTGTTGCTGGTCCTGCATGTATAAGGTGCGTAGATTTTGCCTGCTTCATACACATTGGCTTTGCATGCATTCACTTAACCCGTGCGGATTATAGCAAAGTAGTTAGTTCTGTTATATTGCTTGTAAGAGTTTAGTATTATGATATAATTGTTGTACACTTAAACTAATATATACTAAATAATTTAAAAAGTTTTCGTTGCGTTTACTTTTTTGGAGCCACTAAAATAAATAAAAGAATAGAATTTGTCTATTCTTTTATTTATAATTTCGTATACTCAATTATAGACTTGTCTGTAGTAAATCTTTTTGAAGACACCATTTTCAGTAGCAGTTTGAATAAGAAAGAATTTCGAAGTATTTGAAAGTTGCAAAAAAATCACTAAGACAATTGATTCAATTTCATTTTCTAAATAGATTAGTCTGGGAGTCGTATTTTACTTAGAATGCAGACACCATTGTCTACGTACATAGATCGTTTAGATACTATTAACGTAGTATAAAACAGTACTTTGTACAAAATCACTATCTTTTTTCATACAAGAAGTGACTTCTGTTTTTTTTAAACGTTGTAAATAGTAAATAAGGCTTAATAATTTGACAGCTTATGAAAACTATTCGTAGCTTCATTTTCATTTTAATTTGACAATTCAAAAGTGCTTGTAAAGGTTAATTTGACTAAAGAGTCATTTGAATTTGAATTTGAATTTATTAAACACCTTTTCATAAGAACAAAAGGTGCGTCACATGTCACCTAAGTAAATAAACGGCCTGTTATTATCCCACTGCTGGGCATAGGTTTCTTCTGGAGCTTAGACCCACCGCGCTGTTCTAATGTGGATTCTAAGTTAGCATATCCCAAAAATTCTCTAGAGATATGCAGGTTTCGATGTTCGGTTCTTTTTCTTCATCGGAAAGCGTGTCATTCATTAACTGCAGTATAAATGAGACTTATAAGTTTAACGGGAAACTCCATGGGAAGGTTTGAACCAACCACCCTCTAGAGGGATTCACACGTTACATACAAATATAATATCTAATATTCTCCTGCCCTTATCACACTTTAAATGGGGTCGTGACAACATGTTACAAACATGTTTTAACATGATTTGGCTACGTATTTTACGACCGGCCGCCTGCCTGACGTCAACTTAATCAGTCGTATTTTACGACCCCTCGGTAAGAAAGAGGTTGGTCTATTCTACTCCACCGGATACCACTCGTTGGGTGAACGCATCTTAGTCGCCTTTTACGACACCTCGATAAGAAA
This sequence comes from Morpho deidamia, assembly GCA_947086505.1. Taxonomy (NCBI): domain Eukaryota; kingdom Metazoa; phylum Arthropoda; class Insecta; order Lepidoptera; family Nymphalidae; genus Morpho; species Morpho deidamia. The sequence goes on along the minus strand of CAMTZC010000007.1, from coordinate 5,264,712 downwards.
TGAGGGTAGCTTAGTAAAGCCGGATACCACACGGTACAATTATAATATCTAATAGTGTAAACAAATTATAAACCTATAATTTATAAACGTCGAGTTTTACAAGAATTATTACATTAACTCGATATTTAAAAGTGATCGGTTAATGGCTTAAGACAAAATATCAATTTTCTATTCGAATCTGACGGAATCTTTAATATCAATTTCATTTAGCTAGAAAAACTTTTCATTAAAATCCCGTCGAGTCAAGATGTTGAAGAAAATTGGAATGGCAAAGTTGTCAAACGGCCGTGATTGATGCATATTGCTTCGATTAATTACATTTTTCTTTCCACTGACCATCCGATAATATTAACGTTAAAATACAGAGGATATCCATCCTTTTACCAAAAAATATAATACACATTAAATAACAAATAAAGTCAAAAAAACTTTGAACTAAATTTCATGTCCCTACTGTTGAACGTTAAGGAGTTCCCTCATCTAGAGCCAATCCTGGCAGCAGCATCAGGTCATTTGTGCCAAACAAACACGCATTGTCACCGGCACTAGACCATTATAAAAAAATTCAGCTTAATCGGACCACGGAAAGTGGATCAAACTTAACTAGCAAGATTCCACCTTCACATACGTACCTTCTTCTTGCATCGTTTTCTCAGTGATGAGAATCGTGGCTTTTTATGACAGTACACTGTCATTGGCGTTTCGCCAGTTAGCCCTATTCTCCGCCGTGTGAAGAGCACAATAAAGGGGGGAGTTGAGAGCTTCCTTGACTTGGTCTAACCAACGTCTTGGGCTACGTCCACGTGGTCTCCTTCCATCGACACTTCCTGTGATCACAAGCCTTTCAATGCTGTTAGCGGCTTTTCGAGCTATGTGACCGAAGTACTCGAGTGTTCGCCGTAGGCAGATAGTCGTCCGACGGATTTTAATGCGTAGCTTGTTCAAAATCGAGATGGTAGTTTTGAAGTCGTTCCAGGAAATACCGAGCATTCGGCGCCAGCACCACATCTCAAAAGCATCGATTCGCTTCCGGTCTGCAGCTTTTATGGTCCATGTCTCAGCTCCATAAAGAAATATGGAAAAGACGTACAATACAAGTTAAATAAAAGCTTTTAAAAAGAGATAAAGTAATTGCTTACTATTTATTCCACTGCCAGGAATAGGCCTCAGTAGAAACGTTTCGTTAACCACCTGTCTAAATTAAACTATCGTTAAGATTGTCCTGAGCTCTTTAAATTGAACAGAACAATCAACATCCTGATTATACACTAAAGTAAAAAAAAGTAAAGTAACGGTCCGTTATCATCCCACTGTTGGGCATAAGCTTTTATAAGGATTCTATTTCTATCGTCTAAGGTGGAAGGTTAGGTCTACAAACACGCTGCTCCAATGCAGATTGGTAGGTACGCATATCTCCGAAATTATCTACAGATATGCAGGTTTAGAGCTGTGATAGCCCAGCGGTGAGACCGTGCGACTCTTTCGAGGGGAACACGAGTTCAAACCCAGGCACAAATGAGTTTTTCTATTAAAACTCATGTCTAATTGATAATCACAATTTACCACACGCCTTTCGGTGAAGGAAAACATCGTGAGGAAACCTGCATATCTCTAGAGAATTCCGGGTATATGTGTAACCTACCAATCCGTATTGGAGCAGCGTGGTAGGTCTTAGCTTCAACCCTTCTCTTCAGAAACGGAGAGAGGAGGCCCTATGCCCAGCAGTGGGATTGTAACGGGCCGTTACTTTATGCAGATTTCCTCACCATGTTTTGTTCCAGCGAAAAGTGTGTGATAAATTGCAATTATCAATTAACCACATAAGTCGTAAAAGAAAAATTTGGGGAAATTTCTGGGGTTTTGAATTCGTGGCCTTCTCGAGAGAGTCTAGGCTATCCTACCACTAGGCTATTACACCTCTGTATAAACTTATATGACAGTCGGAAATAAACATTTCTAATTTGATTGGATGTGGCTCAATCACATTAATCGAATTGCGTTCGTTTATCAAGTTTGAAGAATCTAGGTGTCTAAGACAAATCTTATAGCTACGAGTGACATTTACTATTAGACTATTGAATCTTAATCTAGATTTGTTTTAAATAGTCGTCAGAAATTCAGTTTATTAGTAACTAGCAATGCCCCGCGGTTTCACCCGCGTCCATACCGATCTCGTGGTACTGGAAAGTCTACGAAGTCGGCCTATAGATTTATTTAGAGGTTATTTAATTATAAAAAATGTAAAAAAAATAATTTTCTTTATTTAGAAATATGAAAAGTATGTAATTAAAAGTTATCCACAAATAGGCACTCAGAAATTGATTGGCGACCGCTTGTTGTGTCGACAAAGCTCCCCAGTTTTAACGACTTCACTTCACTTCAGTTTATTCAGTTGAATTTGTTTATCGTTAAAACTTCCACTGAACTGACAAACACTGATTGATTCTGCTTCATAGGACCACAACATAATACGAAGTGAACTCAGGAATACACTTCTGAAATTTCATCTTTACCGAGACGTAAACGAAGACAAAATATTAAGGCGCTATACACAACATAGTTTTGCTTAACGTTGTTAAGAAATAAATAAATATATAGGGCAGTTTCACACATGGTCTTCCGTTTCCAAAGTAAGTAACTAAATACTTTTTTTTAATATATGGGACACTTACACAAACGCTTGATCCGTCCCCAAAGTAAGTAACTTAATATTTGTGTTATGGATTACGGACAACTGGTAGATATACTACATATATAACCCAGGCTCGATGAACCAACAAATTGTTTATAAAAAATGTAAGCCCTTGGCGGGAATCGAACCCGCGACCCGCGGAGCTGAAGTGGGGATCACTACCCACTGCGCCAACGGACCAGTCGTGGGTGTGACTTAGGCTATAGGTGACAGACTAAAGGTAAATATATTATGCTTACATGTTTTAAATACACACTTAAGTATAAATATACACCCAAACACAAATATACAGATTCGAAGAACCGACAACCGCCGTGTGGTATCCGGCTGAGAAGAATAGACCACCCTCATTTCTAACCGAGGTGTCGTAAGAGGCGACTAAGGCAAGTTGAGCCACCGTGTGGTATCCGGTTGAGTAGAATAGACCACCCTCTCCCTCTTATCGAGGAGTCGTAAAATGCGACTAAGATAAGTTGACATCAGGTAGGCGGCCGGTCGTACAATACGTAGCCAAATCATGTGAAAACATGTTTGAAACATGTTATGACCTGACCCCACTTAGAGTGGGATAAGGGCAGGAGGATGATGATGATTCGCAGAACTAACATATTATTGTTAGAAAATGTTGACCCTCGGCGGGAATCGAACTCGTAATCCGTGGAGCTGAAGGCATGGTATTACCAACAGGACAAAGAAATATTACGTTGTTTTATAATTTTAATATACCTTTAATAATAATACCTTTTAATCTATATTAGTATATAATAGAAAGTCTGTTTATCTGTTACGGTTAAATGGCTCTATGAAATTGGGTACAATTCAAGCTTATATACGGGGCTAACATAAACGATAAAACATTCTTGCTCTTCATTAGGAACTCATGAAAAAACGCATAGCACACCAATGAGGGTATTTTAACAATAAAGTTGACATGAACGAAGCCATGGGGGCTTTGTTCATGTCAATTTTAACGTGTTAACAGTATGATAAATTGTTAATAGAAGGATCGGATAAGGTTGTTTATCTGATCTCAGTAGCGTAGGAGATTGGTCATGGCTTGATTTAATTATAACTTTGCATTGCCAAATCAACAGAAACGTATGATATCGTATTGATGTCATAATTATAACGTTAAGAACGGCTCACAAATAATTATACATCAAATATGAATGATATTGAAAATGATAAGGAGAATTTCGATATAACTTTTTTTTCAATTGCTGCAAGCTAAAATTTTATATTTCACTGGAAAACATTAATTTATTTCATGAAATAAATGACATTTTAAGTTGCTGTAAAAATATTTCTCATGAGAAAATAGTAAAGTATTTTTTTTTGCAGTATGTTTATACTCAGTTGTCAAAACAGTACAGAGTTGTCAAAAGCAGAACTGCACAAAAAAACTGCAAAAAAACTGTGCCATCATTATACTAAATAATTATAATACATTTTTAATTAGTGAATTTATTCGATTCGGTATCCTTATTTCAGTCGAATGGAGTTAAGTAGTATTTGATATAAAATTTATTAAGTATTGAAAGAATTGGGAAAGTAATTATCACACAATGGGATACTTTAATTGTTTTCGACTGATCGATTAGAGAGAACGAAATTCAGTCCGTATCCGTTGTTCACAAAAGAATAGCGGAAAAATACTTTTTTCGATGATATTTTTAATCAAGTCTTAATAGAATATGTTCATAAAAAAAGGGCAGATATCGATTCAAAAAGCCATAATAAATCATTAATGAACCCTGTAATAAAAAAAAATCAAGTATAAAAGCTAAACGCCCATCATCCTCACACACAACATGTCACAAACATGTTGTCACATGATTTGGCTATGTATTTTACGATTGGCCACCTGCCTGATGTCAACTTACCTTGTTTGTATTTTACGACATCTCGGTAAGAAATGAGGGTGGTCTATTCGGTGGTATAAAAGCGTAACACTATTTTACCAAAATATAAGGCGTTTTCACATAAAATACTCTCTCAACACTACAAGTGAATTAGTAAAACCTGATTCGATTAGCGAATTGCTGTTCTTGGAATTGTAAATTTTATTAAGTGACATATTATTTCGGATTCTCTTGTGCTTTTATCTCTAGCAGCCAGAGATAACTTTCTCTGTTTAGTAGGTAACTAAACATTAGCATATTAAAAATTACAGCGCTTCAACTTAGAGAACATATGACTAATCTCAAAAATGATTGCTCACAGTATTTATAGTCCGTTCACAGCAGGATATGACATCACCAGGTGTCTATAATGGGCTCGGCTGAAAGTCATGACATTGAATTGTTTTTGTTGGTGCAGAATATCGCGAGGCATTACAATATTTTTGGATTACTCGCTAATAAGCATGAAGTTCATAAAATAAATATAATTTTATTTTCAAATTATAAATAAATTTCATTTATTTATTATATTCGTGGATATTATGTTGGATGTATTCATATCTGATTTGTGTTTTTACGAACTCTACATCTATCGCTTATGAAAACTGATTGACACTCTCTACAGATCAAAATTAAAATAATCTTTATTCAAGTAGGCTTTTTACAAGCACTTTTGAATCGTCAAGGAACAATAATTAGATTTAATAAGCTACACTGGTACGGAATGTTGCTTCTACCGAGAAGAACCAGCAAGAAACTCGGCGGTCAATCTTTTAAACATTTAAATTTACATTATTTATTTGCAGTCTCATTTGGACCTGAAAGAATTTTCAAATCCAAGCATTTTTATCATTCAAATAATCTTCAATTGTGTAATATGCCTTACGTATAAGCATAGTTTTTATACTTAATTTAAACTTTTCTGTAGATACAAAAGTAATAATAAAATTATTTTGCTATAATCCGCGATACAATACAATACAAAAACTGTATCGCGGATTATAGCATAATAATTTTATTATTACTTTTGTATTATGGATCTCCGCAAAGTAACGCCTAATTCTATAAATTATTTTCTGTAGATAATAATTCTAATACAGATTGCGGAATTTTATTGTAAAAGCGGGTACCGAGACCAACGAATGAGTTGCTAACTCTGCTGAGTCGCGACGCAGGGATTACAAGCTTTTTGTGACCTCTGATATATATCTATGATACACATCGAATTTGGTCTGATACATAGAATATTTTTTCGTACGAAAATAATATTACTATATATATATTGTGACACTACTGTAAGTATGCCAATTTCCTTGAACTTTTCGCGAAGAGACTCACATTGCCTCATATTATGGATAGCACGTATGGCTCTTTTTTGGGCAACAAAAATATTTCTAATATCTGCCGCTTTACCCCACAGCATTATGCCATATAACATGATGCTGTGAAAATAAGCATATACATGATACACTCTACATCTAGCATTATATATATTTTACATTTACTTAATCGCAAATTATAGTAAAATATATTTAATTTATTTATTATATGAAAATAAAAGTTTAACAATCATGCTTATTTAAAGCATGGTTCGTATAGATCGTCGAATATTTATTAAAATATAATTGCAAAAATTCAACGTAAACGCACCTACGGACTATAGCGTATTTCGTCAAAGCCGCTATCAAAATTGTTTGCTCAACATACCAAAAGCAAATTATTAAAATTGTTTCGTTATCCGTGTATTTAATAAAACAGCGCACGCGAAATTTTTATTGCATATTTGAATATTATTCACACAATAAACCAGTTTGAATATCACTGTGATTTAATCTGTGGTTCATAGATCTATGAATTATAGATTCGATTAGAATTTTATTTGATTACATAATTCTCTATGAATATAGAGATAGATAGAGGATTGGCATAAATAAAATAACTGTAATAGCAAAAGTAATATTAAAATTCTTTTGCTATAATCCGCGATAAAGTAAATAGAAAAAATATATAAAGTAGCGGCCTGTTACAATCCCACTGCTGGGAATAGGCCTCCTCTCTCCGTTTCTGGAGAGAAGGGTTGGAGCTAAGACCTACCACGATGCTCCAATGCGGGTTTGTAGGTTACACATATCTCCAGAATTCTCTAGAGATATGTAGGTTTCCTCACGATGTTTTCCTTCACTGAAAAGCGTGTAATAAATTGCAATTATCAATTAGACACATGAGTTTTAATAGAAAAACTCATTGGTGCCTGCCCGGGTTTGAACTCGTGTTCCCCTCGAAAGAGTCGCACGGTCTCACCGCTGGGCTATAACAGCTCTATAAAAAAAATATAATGCTAAATGTATAGTGGACTTTTCGTTTTCATACCTGATACATGGAGGATTCGTTAAAACACATGTACAAACCTCCACCACCACCACCACCACAATACACAAGCACTACACACGTTCACTATCACACTCAACGATTGTTTCGCCCCGAAGAATCATCAGGAAAAAGACATCACGATAAAATCGCAAAGCTTTGCGAATTCGTCGCACGTGATTTTACGAACCCAACATGTATCGCTTATGAAAACTAATTGACGCGATCTTCATAAACTCGAGATACACTCTACATTTAGCATTATATATATTTTACATTTACTTAAAAGCTGATTATAGTTAAAGAATTTTATTATGACTTTTGTATTATGTATATCCGCAAAGTAAGGTCTAATTCTTATTTATCTTATAATATTATTATAACATAAATAAGAACTTCAATGTCAATAAAATGAGTTAAACCGTCATTTACACATGCGGCACTCTATATTCAAGGATATTTCTAAATTAATACAACAGAAAATCTTAGAGCTATTTCTAAGTTCAATATTTAAAACGTCTTATACCTTATATATTTAATATCATGCGCACCTATTCAGGAGTATTTTAATGTGCTTGTAAAAATTTATGTGAAGCATAGAATGAAATGATTGTGAATATCGTCTATATTAATGAATTTAGTTGAATAAATAATAAATAATATTGGAAATCTGCCAAACAGTATACAGATACAGCAAAGACAGACTAAAAGTAAAGTAACTGACGCTTACTATCCCACTGTTGGGCATAGACCTCCTTTCTCCACATTTGAAGCTAAGACCGACCACGCTGTTCCAATGCAGGTTTCCTCACGATGTTTTTCCTTCAGCGAAAGGCGTGTCCTAAATTGCAATATCAACTAGACACATAAGTCTTTGCAGAAAAGCATGACCTTTTAATGGTACCTGACACGGATCTGAACTCATGACACTTTTGAAACAGTCCCACGGTCTTCGCTGAACCATGACTGCTCATATTAAGCTAATACGTAATTATTGATAATTATAAAACATTTGGATAACTTAAAGTTGTGTTGTCATATACTGACCCGACTGATACTGACTGACTGTGGTAGATTTTTGGAATGAGAGCTTTGCAGTGTGCTATCCCGTCTTTTATAGAAAGTTTAATCTAAATAAACTTTACTAAGTTGATTGCGAACCTTCGCTAGTCATAGAATCAACCTAAGATGAGCAAGAAGAATCTAAATAAAGTAAATTAACCTTAAATTAAAATGAAAGACTAATGAAAACAATAGTACATACATGGCGATTATACCGACAAAACGTTGAATCGAAGAACAAGTATTCCAGGAAAATTTCGAACGTCAACGGTTCAACGCTTCCCTAATCGGGAGTTAAACGCTTTATTTCATTGGGACATTTACTATTCATGAATTCATGGCGTCGTTTGTAATGGACAATTTTTCTGAAATTCTGTGATGTCTGCTCTTTCAATGACCGATATCGAAATGCAAAATTTTCCTTTGAAGTTTTGATGGAAATTTAATCTTTGAGTTTTTGTCTGTGGAAGGTTCTTTAAGAGTTGAATGATTTTCAAATATTTCACTTAGTATATATTGCCTCACCAGTCGATCATAACAAAGGCAGGTAACTTTTTGCAAAAAGTAATTGTCCCTGTACAAAATTATAACAGACTTCATCATCATCCTCCTGCCCTTATTCCACTCTAAGTGTGGTCGGGACAACATGTTATAAACATGTTGCCATATGATTCGGCTACGTTTTTTACGACCGGCCGCCTGCCTGACTTCAACTTATCTTAGTTGTATTTTGCGACATCTCGGTGGTCTCTTCTACTCAACTGGATTCCACAAGGAGGGACAACATACTTTCAGTTGCCTTTTACGACAGGTCGGTAAGAAAGGAGGGTGGTTTATTCTACTCAGCAGGATACCACACGGTATAAAGTTATGACAGACTTATTTTTCTATAATTCGCGTTTTTAACAAACTAACAAAACAAAATTAAACACTCAGATTCCAAGTTAAATTTTTCTTTAAATCGCTTTTTGGGTGTATTTTACCTCTTAATGAAAAAATATATATTTCTTCAATAAGCTTAAAGACACATTTTATTTTGTACATTATATTATATATTACATTGTATTAATTGTACAAACTAAGTCAAACGTACAAAAAATCTGTGAAAAAAGTTTGCCTTTATGGTTGAAGAATACTTTACTTTTGACAATATAACTAATTATCGTGAAACAAAGTATCGCGTAAATGCTGTTTGACAACAGAAATAGTTCATACACTCATCCATTAATAATACATCTAATAAATCTTACGTATTTCTCTAAACTGTTAAATGTTTGTCTTTTAGTTCAGTACGAATTATTTATTATGATAGTTAGCAATGAATCTTGTGCCGTCTTTGAAATATAACAGATATATGCGGTTTAAGCCGTGCACGTATTAGGGAGGGTTAGAGTCCAGTTGTTGACTAAACATCTGTTATTATAATAATAACATAATATTACTTCAAAATGTCGCGATTTTATAATAATTTTTTTTGAGTAAAATCTGGTATTAAAATAAAATAAAATTGCTTTTTTAAGTATAATATTTATGAAGTATATTGAAATTTATCACAATGCATGTATATACTTATTTAAAAAATATATATTAAATTGAATGTAGGATATGGTCCATATAGAAAGGTCCAGAAAAAAATGTATTATACCAATAATGTTTATTGGGTGTAATTTGGGATTTGCTAAACATGTCATGGAAATCATTAAAACTATTACATGTGAAGACTCGAATAGCTATATGATTTTATAACATTTTCAAAACACACTTGAACATGTGTGTTTTTTTTAAATGACGCTCCTTTTTTCTCAATTAAAACGTAGGCTTAGAAACTGACCGAATTTAAAATTAGTTTTAATGAGTATTTTTTGTTCATTCATTTATTCTTCTTTATTGTCATCCTTATTTCAATGCCATCCATGACATCACGCTAAGTACTATTAAAAAAGCTAGGGGTTTCTTGCTCTTCCAAGTTATGGATCTCTTGAACAATCACGAATTTTGTAGGGGCTACGCTGTTTTATTGCAATTTGCAACAAAACAACTATGTGAATTTGGTCACTTTAATATCATGTATAGTATATTTGAGCTGTGATAGCCCAGCGGTGAGACTGTGCGGCTCTTTCGAGGGGAACACGAGTTCAAACCCGGGCAGGCACCAATGAGTTTTTCTATTAAAATTCATGTGTCTAATTGATAATTGCAATTTATCACACGCTTTTCGGTGAAGGAAAACATCGTGAGGAAACCTGCACATCTCTAGAGAATTCTGGAGATATGTGTAACCTACCAATCCGCATTGGAGCAGCGTGGCAGGTCTTAACTCCAACCCTTCTCTCCAGAAACGGAGAGAGGAGGCCTATTTTCAGCAGTGGGATTGTAACAGGCCGCTACTTTACTTTACTTATAGTATATTTGCCAATACATATAGTCTGTCATCATCCTCCTGCCCTTATTCCACTCTTAGTGGGGTCGGCACAACATGTTAAAAACATGTTAAAAACATGTTGTCACATGATTTGGCTATGTATTTTACGACCGGCCGCCTGGCTGACGCCTACTTACCTTAGTCATATTTTACGACCCCTCGGTAAGAAAAAGGGTGGTCTATTCTACTCAACCGGATACCACACGGTGGGTTAACTTAACTTAGTCGCCATTTACGACACCTCAGTAAGAAATGAGGGTGGTCTATTCTACTCGGCCGGATACCACACGGCATAAATACATATAGTCTGTGTTCGTCTTAATTATTGGAGTTTTATCCAAAACAAACAAAACTAACAAAGCTAGTAGAGCGCGAACGATGTGAAAATGTTGTTTTAGATAAGATTAACATAAGCTCACAACTTGGTAATAAGCTACATGCTTACGAGGACCAAGTTTTCAGGTTTTTTTTTAAATAATGAATCATGATCGTTCAGAAATATGTTAATTCGTTTTAAAAAAAATATACACAAAAAATCCACAATTAATTTGTTTTCAGGCTTTTCAGCTCTAATAGCCGTATTTTTTGGTATTAATTATGTAATTAAAAATAAGGAATTAATAAAAACTTTGTAATGCCATGAAGACTATTGCCGGTAATCACCACGCTTGGCATGCGGGTTGGTGATCGCAGTGCTGACCGTTTCGCACCGACAGTGCTGCTGCCCACTGTCGGTCTGGTATTTAGGTCAGCAAAATGAAATGGTTATAACGACATTTATCGGTCGCCAGAGCCTCGTCGGTTAATCTGCAGGGTGTACCGCGTGCAGGTGAGGTTGATAATTGAGGAGACTGACTGGGTCGAGCCTCCCCCTTACACCCCAAACTTTGGGAAACTTTGGCAGCATGTACAAAATTTTAAAACTAGCTTGAAATTTTTTTTAGTAATTGTTGTATTTATATACATTTATATACGCTTCTAATGGTATATTCAACAGTTGGCCATAGTTTCGAGTGTCGAAATAAATGCATTGCGTATTGAGTGAGCATTTTTGTGAAGTCGAAAAGGAGATGAATAAGTTGATAGTAACAACTAATATTAACTATTTGAAACTTCTAAATTTATTTAAATGTTTTCTTCACCAAAAAGAAATAACAATAAAAATTGCATACTATGAGAAGAAAAACTACAATGGCCGGACTAATCACTAAACAGCGATACGCGTGCATGTTTTTTCAATTACCGAAATGGATCTCTTAGCCTATATGTTATTTCAGTATTTATTATATAGCTTCTATTTTACCGAATTTTCATTAAAAATACTCAACAGATAGACAGACAGATAAACTATTATATTTATAATATCATTGTCAAATTTGGTGATAGAGATTAGTACAGTAATATACAAAAAATATATATAAATACCAATCGTTTTACTTTTGACCCTCAATCCCGAGTTAATTTCCTTCAAAGAAAGTTAGTAAACAATCGTTTCTAATTTATTGGAATTTTAGAGATGAGGCGAATTTCTTTAAGTAACTTTGTACCGTTATCAAATTGTTTGAGTGAACAAAGCACCTCATTCCCCTTATTCAAATCAACAAACTTTTGCCGATCATAACGCCGAGTATTTTATGATCCTTAGAAATTAGTAGCTGCGGATATTGTTTATGGTACGGGAATAAAAATTTACAGGCTTAAAATGTACAGGCTTTTCTATAAAAACATTTTAGACGGTATTAGGACAGCCGGTATAATTTATTTCCCCCTTGAATAGAATGATATCAAACACTTCAAAAGAAAGCTTATAGTTGCTCAGTGCACGGTGGATAATCTATGCAAGGAGAATCGCTGCGTAATCAAAGTGAGTTGAAGAGATCCGTAGAAAACTAAAGTGATGGTTATCCGGCTATGGGTAGCGAAGTGGAAATTGCAATTTGTGGGGCACATAGGTCAAAGAATCGATGGGCGTCGGGATCTTAAAGAGATCTCCACAGAATGGCCACCCGCACCGGAAAACGCAGTAAAGTCTGACCCATACTACATGACCTCAAAAAAGTTGTAAGGAGCCGCTGGAGAAGATCATGTGGAATGGAAGCCTATTAAAGAAACCGCCTATTAAAGCCTATTAAAGAAATCGTGTGGCATGAAATCCTATTATTAGTTTAGTGGTGTAAAAACGTATTTTAAAACTTTAGCACCGGCTATTTAGTCACCTAATCACAATTTAATAAAAAATCAATTAAGCGTTCCTGCATGGCGCCGAAACGATAAAAAATACTCTTTAGTGTGTGGTTTACCTTGCTCTTACTTGAAATGATGTCAGCCTGCAAGTGTTTTGTTTTTAACAATAAAATTTATCAGCCCTTACATTTTGTTTCTGGTTAGCACTTTTTACACATTCGTAAATTTTGGCCTGTTGAAAAAAGTTGGAAATCCACCACCAGCTTCAACAAACAAAATAATTCTTAAAGTGTTTATTATGTATTCGAAGTCACCTTTACTTGATTATTATCGTTTGCCCAGGGAGTACATCAGCCTCTCAGCTATAAGGTGGAGACTTGATTATACTTCGTACAAAAAAACACCTGCTTAAGCATTTTAAGCTATGTGTAAGTGTGAATGTTGAATAAATTTCATTATTCGTAATATACTTCAGTAAATCCTTCACTCCCTTGTTGGTTGACATTATTCGCTGCGACCGACTACGTTGCTACCGCAGAATGGCACGTGAGTGATTAATTTTAAACAAAAATTTATGTGTTCTGATTTCTGAAATTCTGAAATAAGGTAAATATATTTTCAGATTATTACATTTGATCTTTTTGTCATTTGTAAAATGTATACATAACACATATCCCCAAAAACGAGCGGTACTATATATGTATATGCTTTCATGTAAAAGGCATACTCAGCTGTAGTCGCCAATATCATTTATTATCGACTACGATCGCCTATAACCCCGGAAATAACGTTTTGTTGGATTCTCAAGTAAACTTGTAAATAAGTGCTTTTGAATCGTCAACATCTACTGCTGGTTCGGAAAGCTGTTCCTACCGAGAAGAACCAGCAAGAAACTCGGCGGTTGCTCTTTTCAAAGAATAATTCTTATTACTAGTTACATACAGTTATTACTGTCTTGTACAGGGTCGAAGAGTAGCTATATCCACGCATTCTTATCGTCTAAGTAATCTTCAATATAGTAGGCTTTCTAAATTAACCTTTTTTTTTAAATAGTATTTTTAAACTGCTGTTAAAAGTAAAAGTGGTAAAGTTAAAGTAGATTGTGAAATTTTATTATAGAATCTTATACCCAAACCCACAAACGAATTACGAACTTTTGCAAGGCGCTTTTGCAAGCAGGAACCGCAAGCTTATGTCAGTTCTTACTTTGTCTATTATATACATCGTCAATCCTTTTATAATTATTTTTATTCATATGTACAAAAACTAAATTACTGAAAATATACTGTGAAGCCAATGTAAGAATACCTGTTTCCTGTTTCCATCAAAGGAAATCGCTTGGGTGATACATATGATTTTATATATCGTATGAGACTACGGATGATAGGGTGAAGACTTGCACGATGATCACCCAATGATAGACGATCACCACGAGCAACATTCATAGCCTATTGTTTAGTGCAGGCATGAAACCCACGTAACAATGCACGTAGTCACCAATGAATGTATGAATTCTTACACAAATATGCACATAGGCCAATACACCAAGGTGCTCTTAATGTTACCAATTCTCTTAATGATCAAAAGAGCTCTTGCCACCATCGACATTCCTGCTCTTCTCGAACCTTCCAGGATAAGTCGGGATGATGGCAAGAGACCAGACGGTTTGACTCTGGTTCATTGAGAACGGGAAAGGGCTCTAATGTGGACAACAACAGCGTCAAGACCTGGAGCTGCACCAGAAATGGCCGAATCCGGCAAGCGGCGAAAGAATACATCTCTCATTGATATATATTTGTGCCGTTTGCAGTTGAAACCCCATGGAGTCAAAGTGCAAAAAAATTTTTATCCGTTTTAACACCTCGGTTGATTGCCTTTTCGGGTGAAAAGAGGGCTGGCTCGTTTTTCGCACAAAGAATCAGCTTAGCGATTCCACGTAGAAACGCTGCCAGCATTCTTGGAGCATTCCACAGGAGCATGATTTGTATAGTACTAGTGTGTTTAATTTAAGATTGACCTTAATTGTACATTTTTGTTGTAAGTAAAAATAACAACCAATCTGTTATACGCACATATTTGTATTGAAAATGTTATAACAATATAACGTATAGAACTACTGTTTGTTCAAAAAGCATTCTCAAAAGAAAAATTTTCTGTGTTGTAAGGAATCCTAAAGAAAATTACGTCTTACAAATCTGACGCTAAGCTTTGACTTAGGGAAGCGGTATTGTGATAAATCTTGCAGAAGAAATATTACTCCGTGCCAAATTAGTCCAACATTAAAAGAATAATCTGATAATTTCGCTTATAATCTTTTTTGGATTATATTATTTCTATTCTACTTTCATTATAATGATTTACCTTATACTTTTTTAAAATTATTTATAAGTAAAAATTTAATATTAGTAACAAACGTGTGTTAAATATGAATGTGGATGGGTATGTGACTAGAGGCAAGCCTAAAAAGATATGGTGGGATTGTGTGAAGTGGTATATGCTTATACAAAGTGTATATAGAAGAATGATAGGAAAAAAAGGAAGAGAAAACATGTGTCGATAACGGGAGAATGATATTCTATATCTATCGATACTTATTATAAAATAAAGTCACCAAAGCTGTCTGTCTGTATGTAATCGATTTTCTCAAAATCTACTGAACGGATTTGAGTACGGTTTTTTACTAAAGGTACTGCAATTCCTCCGAAAGGTTTAGGTTAATAGCACATAACGGTTTCATGAAAATTGAGTTGAAGAGGTCGTTTTACAACAATTTTAAGTGGGGCCGGCCAACAAACCGGTGTCGATTGTAGTTTAAAGGGCGGAATAGGTATAAAAATCGGTGTAGGGTATCAGAGAGCCAGTCTCATGCCGACACTCGAGCGACTATAGCATGCTAACCACTGAATTTCACGCAGGCGAAGTAAGTAAAATAACTAAAAAGTAAGTAACTAAAAATGCTATTTTTAAACTCTTCCCCTTTTTCACTCTCTTTTCGGTTACTTGCATTTGGTTGCAAATTGGTGATTTGGAAAAAATAATAGAGGACGGATATATGTAAGACAGCTCACGTGATAAGTCTTCTAAGTATAAAATGGATAGATAGAAAAATTAAAGGTTTTTTTTAACATGTGAGCACTAGTATATACTCAACTTTATTGGCGAAGTTTTTTGTGGTTACATTTCGTTAACTATTGATATGAAATTATTGTATAATTTAGCCAGATTAAAAATTTACTACAACAGTTACTATCTCGATTACCATTAATTACTCTGAACTGAAATCAAATTCCTATCCAATATTATTAGTACTGTAATATTAGATTATATCTAAAACGGGAGCAATACACCGTATTATAAGATTTCATCATAAGTTTATTTAATCTATACAAGATAATGTTTATAATATTAATTCCAATATTAAGCGGTATATTATCAGCGTTTCGGTGTATTCAGATTCAGGGGTAATCTCAAGGGCAGTATGTCGATGGATTGCCAATCAACGGCATACGTGTGGCTGAGATAACGTGACCTATTAAATTTAGAGGTATTATATTCCACATGCCACGTGCTAAGCTCCTATTTATCTTATAAACTGTAATGTCTGCACGTGAGTTATACTATTTGAAACTACGTCAAAGAAGTAGACGCTATCGTGTCTAAACAAGACCAATATTTATATTTACGACCTAAACGATAGGACATCTAATAGCCTTAAGAGTCTACGTTTAGAGCGAGACTGACTTTATTAAGGCAATCTTTCGCAACTCGCATTGTAACCGGCTATTTCGGTCGTATCAACTTAAGTGATAAAAAGCACTCAATTATGTAAGTGTTACTTTTCTTTGTTCCTGAAGAAAAAAAAATCTTTTTTTTACCCTTTATGATAGCCGGATATTTAATTGTAATAAATTATATAAAACATAAGTTTAAATTTAAAAATTACATAAATATCGATTCAGCGGACTAGGCGTGAAAGACAGACAGACTTTCGCATAGATAAAACTGAACGAAAATTTTTTGGAGAACTTAATTAATTGTTGTTTTATTTTTTTTAAGCTACATCAACTAAACTAATGGGCATTTTTATGTGTTTTTTATACGGTCACTTTAAGATTATTAAACTCCTAATAGAGAAGTATCAGTATAAATTTAAGAAGATACGTGACTTTACTCAAATGTAAAAATAAAATTTCAGTATTTAACAACAAGAAAAATAAAGTCCAAGTCTACCGCATCCTGAAGATAAAATAAATAAATAATAAAAATTTAAGTTTCTTTCATTTTATTTATTTTGTATTGTAATATAAATGTTCTAAACCTAGTGCGTAAAAAAACAAGATCCATAAGCAAAAAAAATTGGTAAAAGTTTTTATCTCTTTTGGAAAGTCTTCTCTCAGAGATACTACGATCTATCTGGCAACTAACTGAAGAACGTTTACCACTCTAGTATTTCAATGTAAAATCTAAAATTATATATAGAACACAATATAAAACAATAAAATTGTAACTTTTACCTGGAACAAACTTATAATTGGATAATTAATGAAAATTTGTATGCCAGAACGTCAAAAGCTTACCTTAACAGAATAATCAAATAAATTGAACACCCCGAAACAATTAAGACTATAAACATAAGACAACGAAAACTTTCGAGAGACATTAAAATTGTAAATTTATCAGCAATGATTTTGTAACGACACGGTCATGAAAGGATTATTGTAGGCAAAATAATTTACTTGAAGGTTATTTAATAAGTTTAATGAAAATACGTTCAACGATGATATTTTTCACAAAAAGTACTTTTGCATCAAAATTTTCTTAAAAGAAATATACTTAAACTGGCTTTAGTTGTACAGTTTGCTTATGTATGGTACTAACTGTATAATATAATTTCTACAGATTCATTTATTTACACAAGTTGCAGAAGCTCCTTAAAATGCGATTAAAATCTAACATTAAATTAAAAACCAAGGCACACAAACAATTAATATGTACGACATAATGTTATTATTTTTTGAACAGAGTATCATAATCTTTAGTAGCTTCTTGTAAATTTATTTTTCTTAAATAGATAACTTTTTAATTTATAAGTCTACTTGAATATATAATAATTTGAATTAAATAACTAAATTCGAATTTCTTTTGCAGTGTGTTAATAATAAAATTACAATAAATATTGGATTAATCCACAATCATTTTATATGATAAAAACCGTTACGGGGAAAATTATTTTTAGATAATTATTTCGACTAAATCATATCATAATATTATCGTATTTCCTAATAATTCTTTGAAACAATATACCCTAAAATAAACAGTAGATTTTCTGATAATTACGACAAATAAAAGCCTTAGTATACGTACTGAGCTCTCGCAGGGAAACTCAGTTCAGCAGCCTATGCTATTCGAAAGATAAGACAGTTTACAGACTTCGAAACAGCAAAACTAGTTTATTTTGCTTACTTCCATAGCATTATGTCTTATGGAATAATGTTATGGGGTAAATGCGCTGATATTGAGAAAATTTTTGTATTGCAAAAAAGAGCCATACGTGGCATTTATAATTTGAATTCGCGTGAGTCCCTGCGAGAGAAGTTTAAGGAAACAGGTATTCTTACGTTAGCTTCACAGTATATTTTTAGCAATTTGATTTTTGTGCATAAAAATATACATAATTATAAAAAGATTGGCGATGTATATAATAGACAAAGTAGGAACCGACATAAGCTTGCGGCTCCTGCTTTGCGCCTTGTAAGAGTACGTAAGTCGTTTGTGGGTTTGGGTGTAAGATTCTATAACAAAATTCCACAATCAATTTTAACTTTGCCATTACAGCAATTTAAAAATACTGTTAAAAAGAGGCTGATACAGAAAGCCTATTATACCGTGGAGGCTTACATTGATGATAAGAATGCGTGGATATAGCTGCTCTTTGCCCTTGCGCAGGATAGCTATGACAAAATGTAATTAGTATTAAGAATCTTCTTTTTTAAAAGAGCTCCACCGAGTTTCTTGCTGGCTCTTCTCGGTAGGACGGCTTTCCGAACC
This sequence comes from Morpho deidamia, assembly GCA_947086505.1. Taxonomy (NCBI): domain Eukaryota; kingdom Metazoa; phylum Arthropoda; class Insecta; order Lepidoptera; family Nymphalidae; genus Morpho; species Morpho deidamia. Next base: position 5,246,036 of record CAMTZC010000007.1, on the reverse strand, counting down.
AGCAGTAAAGTTGACGATTCAAAAGCACTTGTTTACAAGTTTACTTGAATAAAGAATATTTTGAATTTGAATTTGAAAAATTTGAGCAAAATTGAAACAAAAATGTTATGTTTACAAAATGGCGCAGTTTATAAGAAAATAGCTAATTTTTTTAAATATTTAACTATATATTCAATTTTCTAGTATCGGATTCTTAATCTCAATATATTATGATAAGACAAAGGCAGAAAGATTTGACTCCTCTTCAATATTAATATCCACGTTTGTTAATGATTAATTCCTGCTTTGAATTAATTATAGGGATTTAAAAGCGTCTTATGACGTGAAAAGATCTTAGGCGTTGATGAAGATTCAATCGAGTTGAATTATTTCGTGATTATAAATTATCCCCCCATTAAAAAAAATTGATTTAAATATAGATAACAGTAGCAGAACGACCTTTTTAATACAGGGCTTATAAAATCCGATTACGTTAACCTAAGATAAACTTATTTATGTAATATTAAGATTGATAATATATAATCGTAAGTTGTTTAGTATAATAGCTGCTACTATTTTGTTTTTTTTTTTAGAATCCTATAATTTTTGGTTTAACATTGACAACTACTTTCATACTTGCTATAGGACGTGAATCTCGATCGTTTTCTTTTCCTTTGTCAACATTATTTGTGTTGTAAGCATTATTTGTGCACAGTCCCTATATCGTAGATGCGGTTTGTTTACGGTATTTCTAGTAGTAGAATATAAAAACATTTACACAAAAGTTAATATACGATCGAATGATTAAATTATTTATCATCATCATCAATCATTCTTAAGTACATCAACTGCTGAATGATTTAATCGCTTCTTTATTTTAAGAAATATTGTTTTATAGTTTCAACTAGTCAACTTTCTAGTCTATAACGGCCTAATTTTCGTTTACCAATTATAAATTTTAAACCGGTGGTATCCGGCAGTATAGAATAGACCATCCTCCTTTCTTACCGAAGTGTCGTAAGAGGCGACTAAGGTATCTGCCGTGTGGTATCCCACTGCGTAGAATAGGCCACCCTTATTTCTTACCGGGGTGTCATAAAAGGCGACTAAGGTAAGTTGACGTCAGGCAGGCGGCCGGTCGTAAAATACGTAGCCAAATCATATGACAACATGTTAACATGTTATGCCGACCCCACTTAGAGTGGGATAAGGGCAGGAGAATGATGAATTATGAATTTTAAACAAGGGCGTAGCCCGAATTCTATAAAGGGGGGCGGGTTCAGACAATCCTTGACTATATGTTTATAGTAGATTTCATATAATATATTGTTAAATCAGGATACATAAATAAATATACATATAAATAAAATATATAGGACACTTAATTAAGCTAAGACCAAGGTTAGTGACGTCATGGTATTGATTGTTAAGAAAACTGCCCATGGCCGCCAAAGATGGCCGAAGACCTCCGGGCGTTTTTTTTAATCATGGTATTTAAAATATGAGTAGCTCACATTAGTAATGGAGGTGAGGTACGTTATAGGTCTTATGCAAGCCATATAAATTACCCTATGTTGCGAGTTATTAGTTTCCCAGTGTTACAGATTTCGGTGTAAGGGGGGCACCTGCCGCCCTACTTCCCTTTCCCTTCTACTTGATAGATGAAACCAGTCTATTAACTGTTTATAATATTTCCTTACCAAAATAGATTAAATGTAAAATTCACCTGAGTTATGGTTTTTTTATCTTTGCGATCCTATAAAATAATATTATAGTGGGCCACTGTAAACGTTTTATCGTCTATAAGAAGGCCTCAATTTTTCTGATTGTAAGCTTACGACGCCGAGATTTTAGGTTTTATTTATGAGCAAAGTAGTGATGATTTTATTTTGCCGAACAGGGAAATAATTTCTTGTATATAGTAGTAAAAATGTTGGCCTTCATATTTCGAAATCTCACTGCTTTTTTTTGTGAGCTTTGAAAGTGAGAGCTTGCAGAAATATAAAAAGGACGTACTTTTACGTACTTGGTGGCATACATTTGTAAAAGTGTCGCAAGAAATATGTGTTTGGACAATATGTATTGTTAACCTACAGTTATTCTAGTACGGTATTATAGTACCGCCAGTAGAAATAAAACCAAAAGATTGACTAGCTGGCTCAAAAGTAGGTTTATAGAGGAATAACCATCTAGACTCATTCTTTTTTTTTCGAACTAACTGTATGATGTTAGACCTAATGGCTTTTACAGCGTCACCGGACGGGACGGGCATGTGGAGAAGCATCGTCGATGCTGCGAAATGCAGGGAGTAGAGCGCAGAAGCTCTACTAGTGTCGGGGAACGTCGTCCTAAGGGTGCCTCCTGTGAGCCGGACCACGGCTTAGGGCGACGCGTAGTGGAGGGTTGATGGTATGACTTTGATTAGTCATTGCGACGTCGGAAGGGTGGCGAGAAGCCACGACCAACCGTCAGAAAACTGGGACCTGTCTTTGCCGACAAAGACGTTCTAGATTCATTAGGATAGTAAGATATTTGAATCGATGAAGTGATCACAGGCCTACTAAATTGGTATTTATGTATCTATATATAAAAGAAAAGTATATATGCATGGCTTTCGAAACGGCTGAACCAATTTTAATGAAATTTTCAGACAGTCTGACAGTTTGATCAAATAATAATTTCTATATCTATATCTTGATAAGCATGTCACTTTTTGGTTCCCACAAAGACTAAACAGAGTAATCGGGATGGATTTATAATTCTTGTAGTAATCCGAAATGCAGTATTGCTTGATTCAACTTTTATTTAATAGATATACTGAAATATATGATGATATGATAGGGATATTATCTCATCTCTTGGAAATTACTTAAATAAACTAATGACTGGCCCGTTGGCGCTGTGGATAGTGACCCTGCCTTCAGCTCCGCGGGTCGCGGGTTCGATTCCCGCCGAGGGCCAACATGTTCTATAAACAAATTGTTGGTTCTTCGAGCCTGGGTGTGTATTTGTATTTAAGTATGTATTTAAACTTATATATGTAGTATATCTACCAGTTGTCCGTCACCCATAACACAAGTATTAAGTTACTTACTTTGGGGACGGACGACCGTGTGTGTAAATGTCTCATATATATTTATTTATTTTATTTATTTAATCTCCAGCAGTGAACGTCCATCGTTGAATATAAAATTTGATTTCAACTAATTTATATCGAACGATAATGGACATGTGATTCCTTTCATATAATAAACTAATGACATGATAAAATATGAAGTTCAGCAATGAACGTCCATCGGTGAAATATAAGGCGAAATTTCAATAAGAATAAAATATATGTAACGGTAATTAACATTCGATTATCAAAAAGGAATACAATGGAAATGAAAAGGACCAAAACAAAATGCAGCACATATCTGCAATCTAAAACACAAAGGAAGCAGCTTGTCCCAGTTCGGCTTTGTGCAATATTCCAGTGTTAGCACAGTTTATGCAGAGCGACGGTAAAAAGTGTTATCTCTGAGACGGCTGTATTGTTCAACCTACGATAGTGCTTGTTTAGGACTGAAAAGATTAGTTTACTCATGATATGTCCTTATTTTAACACTTTAAAACTACGTATTGATTTTTTTAGTATGATTTTTAATTTAGTAAAATTTTACAGATATGTGAGATTATTTTGTAACAAAATATTATAGAATAATATGGAATATTAGCCCGTAAAGTAAAGAAAAGTAGCAGCCTGTGACAATCCCACTGCTGGGAATAGACCTCCTCTCTCCGTTTTTGGAGAGAAGGGTTGCAGCTAAGACCTACTACGCTGCTCCAATGCGGATTGGTAGGTTATACATATCTCCAGAATTCTCTAGAGATATGCAGGTTTCCTCACGATGTTTTCCGTCACCGAAAAGCGTGTGATAAATTGCAATTATCAATTAGACACATGAATTTTAATAGAAAAACTCATTGGTGCCTGCTCGGGTTTGAACTCGTGGTTCCCTCGAAAGAGTCGCATGGTCTCACCGCTGGGCTATCACAGCTCTATTATTATCTATGATTAGCCCGTAGTGTTGATATAATTGCTTAATAACTATGTTAATACTTTATAACTAGACCTGATTCTCTGAATAAGTTTCTCTTCTTTCTGTTTAACAGTGAGACTCTTTCCATCAAAGAAAATCGAAGTCATCATTCCGTGCCTTGGCAAACATAGCCGAAGTACTACAGTAGAGTAGCAGCCATAATAGTAATCTGGACGCATTATTGGATGAGCAAGGTAGTGTAAGTATATCTATTGTAGTCTATTGTATATACTTAAATCAACGGCTAGGCGGTGTATGGAGATGTACGGAACACGTTGACCTTCATAGCGTTTGTATATCTGGAAAACCGGTGGACCAACATATTTGTATGGGCTGATAGCTACCGTGCGCTCCCTTTAAAGATCGGATTCATCTCCAAGATTGTCCCAGATATTAAACTTGGTGGCTCGATCACTAAATTGTTTAGTCTCGAATTAATTATTTAACAATCATATCTCAATGCAATGTTGATAAAAATCAATTTGTTTACATATCTACTCAATCTCACAAAAACGTTGAACGAATTTGGATAAAATTTGGCAAACAGGTAATCTATAGACTTCATTAACATATTTTTACTACAGCATGCCAATTGAAGTACAAACATGAAATCGTGCTTTGAAGCTAATTTTTTCCTCATGCCTCCATAAATTTGTGTTTAATTTCATAAAAACTTAAAAATCGATTTAAAACTCAATAAACAACTGTATATTAAACTTTGAAGGTTTCTAAAGTTTATTTTTATATTTCATCAATATTAAAAATTCTTACGAAATGTAATAAAGTGATAGATATGCAAATAAAATAGTTTTAACGATCTCTGTGAATTGGGAAACGGAATGGTATTGGCAAAGTTAAACGTAAACAAACTTATCCTACACTGTCCTATTAATTTCTCGTCAATATGATACCCAGGAATTAGCATCCAACCAATAAGCACTTGCCACTGCAAATTATGTAGATGGATGAATGAAATTAGATAAAAATGATTATTAATATTATAAACTAAGTCTCTTTTCCGCTAAAAATACAGATGCTAAAAAGATAAATCTTACTAACTATAGGCAACAGTTGTGTGACTCTTGGTATCTCGTATCAAGAAAACAACATAAAAGTTTGCATGTAGAATGTTGAAAATCATTTGTCGGTCTCGGTACACGTTTTTATATTAAAATTCCTCAACATTATCTAGACTTGCCTTTATACAGGTTTATAAATTATCTTAAAACGATGCTGCTACATAAAGCTTACTATACAATTGAAGATTATTTGAGTGATAGTAGCATATCTTAACTGCAGTCAGTTACTTTTTAACCACCAATCAAATTGTAAAAAATATATATATTTAAAAAAGAATGGCCGCCGAGTTTCTTGCTGGTTCTTCTCGGTAGGAGCAAACTTCCAAATCAGTGGTAACTTCTTGAAAACATTTGACGATTCAAAAGTACTGTAAACAGTCTACTTGATTAAAGAATATTTTGAGTTTGAGTTTGAGTTTGAGTTTCAACTTGCAAATGTTAACCATTCTACGAAAGTAGACTTTCAATAATAATTGTCTCATTGCATTTATTATCAACCAAAATAGAAATATAGAGAAAAGAGTTATCTTATAATCATATATTCTCTGAAAGAAACACAAAGGCGGTTAAAAGCAACATGTTTCCATTTAGCTTTGTGCGATGCTCAAGTCGACAAAAACTATGATCTACAGTAACAGTGCAAACCGACGCTGTTTTAACTTTGTTAATTTTGCTTGTTTAATGTTGGATACTGTCTCGTAATTTCTGAAGTTGCTGTATAATATTAAAATGATGCATTTCAAATGTTATATTTTCACAATAGAAGTTTTAAATCCTATTTTTTTATTAACATTCTAGCTGGGCCAGCGGCTTCGCTTTTTATAGAATTCAAATTTTAAACATAAAAGTAGTTATTGTGAGTTAACCATAAGAGATAGAGAAATGCTATCGCGGAGTTTTTTGTAGTAGTTTTATAGATCTACTACATTACTTTAGCGTATCTCTGCTGGTTTACGCAGCGCATGCGACTGAAGCTCCCAGCAAGCAAGTTTTTTTAACAACTGCGCGATTTCTTTAACACAATTTACATAATACCAACTATTTACCTGAACCATCCGGAAGTATTGCACTATCTTTTGGTGAAACCGTACAAAGATCCATTATCCAAAGACAAACAAACAGACAGCTTTATGGGACATTGTTTTATAATAAGTATCGATTATGACGAAAGTTTATTATTGTACCAATTTAACGGTCCAGCTTTTACAATTCTCTGACGCCATTCTCGCCACGCCAGCCAAGCCATAGCCAATGCTAAGCCATATTTGTCAGCCAAGCCAAGCTCGGTGACGTGCAGTCACATTGTCGCTTCCGTACCTCAATATAATGACTCCTCTTCATAATCAGCGATTACAAAACGATTAAGCGCGAGCATGATTATGCCGAAGGCATACACGGTTGTTCGCCAATCACCGTGTAAGATTGCCTAAAACCTAAAAATTATCGGTTTCTAAGACACGCAACAAATGGAACACTCTGGTTGATACGTATGATCGTATGATAATGCGGACACTTGGACGACGATTGATAAAAATAATCAAAAAGTTATATGTATTCAAGAAATTGAGATAGGCTCGGTTTATTGTTGATTTTTTACATGTTTTTAGATTAGAAATGTAAATTTTACTACCCTCTGTGCCGCATAACATTCTCATACATTTTCTTATACGAGATTGGTAATAAACAGCGGGCTGATTACGGAACTCATTTACGATAACAATCAAAATGAGATTGTAAAAAGCGATGGTCGGCTTTAAAGTGAAACGTCAATAACATTTGTGTTTCAAGGCTCTTGTAAACAGGACTAGTATCAATTTGGTTACGAAATATTATACTTAAGGAAAAGGTAAACACACCATATCCATTCTGCTCAAGTCAGCCTTCTGCGAGAACTCAGAACTGAAAATTGTATGTTGGTAGGTCCAATTCAATTAAGAATTTGCTGCATTTAACTTGGATGGGCTTTAGCTTTTGAGAGCGTCCGTTCAGCGATATCTTTTTTCGAAAATATCTCAGTGTCTGATGTAACGCCGTACATAACGCGAGTCAAGCCATATCCAAAGCCAAGCTACGGAAGCTGAGTGCCATAACTGTCAGCCAAGCTAAAACCAAAGCCGTGCTGCCATATTGTCGCTCACCTACGTTCAAGAAAGGGAGTGCTACAGTTGATACAGTTAAATTGTATACGATATACCACTGATTGTTTTTTTTTCATTACTTTTACTCTGAATTAGATAGCTAGAAAGGAATTAATAAACAATTTTAAGTAGGAATATCTCAAACATCGTTTATAAAAATGGTTTCAAAATTACAATCCTGCCCCATTTATTTTGTTCTCTTCCAACGCCATATTGCTTGATTCTGTTTTAATACAGCAGCTCTCTGCCGCCATTCCACTTTATTTATCCGGGTATTCCCAACGGTTACAATGTTTATAACTGAGTCATCTTCAATTGTTCGAAACGACAATAGAAACAATAATCTTAAGTAGGTCAGTGGGATAGCAGACATATATATTGACATTGTTCTAATAAACATAGCAATTTCAGTACAACAGTACCGGCGGAAGCAATTTGAGAATAAACTAGAATTTCTTTGTCCACTTGCATCGTATAGAAACGTAACATATATAGAGAGGAAAAATTGGAATTTAAAATACAAATAAGTCTGCAGTCAGGGATAAAATTGATTAGTGAACTTTACAGGGTAGCCAAAAACTGTTCACTAAATTTCATGTTGCTTCTTCGATTATACGTCTTACGTTAAGGATTTAACCTAATACGATATTACGTCACTACTTAGACACTTATAACTACGAAATCTGTATTACATATCTTTGAAAAAGTCAACAATATTTAAATAATAAAAAGAATGTAAATTACATTAGGATACTCTCAGGAAAAAACCTAAGGAGTGAATCAATATAAATATGATGAATAGTGAAATATGTCGAGCCGACACTTCAAAGACTGGGATAAGGGTAGGAGAATGATAACTAAAAATCGTTTCCATTCACAAAAATATGGCAACGTGTGTTAAGATAATCGAATTTATTTTTGCTTAAAAATTTACCCAAGCTGCTTAGCTTGGGTAATGGTAATATAATAAAATAAAAAATAGTGCAGAGAATCGTTAGTAATGTGTACATTGCTAGAAAATGTGTCACCAATTCGCATTGGTGGATTCTTTTTACCAAGGAGTGAGGAGATTATGTCTAGTACAAGGCTTGCTTCATAAAAAGTACCAGCAACTCTATTTAAAATTTTCCTAGACAAACATGATCTTCAGAATCAGAGTTTGCTAAATTTAAAAAACGCATTAGACTGAATACAAAAATAGCAACATCATTGATAGTTCTGAATACTGTGACGTATATACTCGGAAATAATCAAATTTGTGTAGTAGTTCACTAGCAGGATTAGGAAGTTTGCGAGTGAGTTTGCTTTGAACGGCAGAGTTTTCCGTACAAAACGTTGACTCTATACAACTTTTAGGTGGCAGTGTTCAAGATCGCGATCGGCGTTAATATTTGTCTTGATTAAATAAAGTGTGTAGGTTTCAGGTATTTTTACGCAAACAAGAAAAAGTTAAGGCGTTCTTCTTACTTAAACATTGTTCATGCAATCATTTTGTTAATGCTACTACATATTTGCTAGACCTGGAAAAGATCGCTTATTAGCGATAAGGCCGCCTCACTGTATCACGCAGTTTATATTGTGATCTTTGTTTTTTAGTATTATTGTACATTCTGGTGTTGTACTAAGCTGTGATTGCCTAGTGGTGAGACCGTGGTACTCTTTAGAGACGAACATGGGTTCAAACCCGGGCAGGCACCAATGAGTTTTTTTATTAATACTTATGTGTCTTATTGATATTTGCAATTTATCACACGCTTTTCGGTGAAGGAAAACATCATGAGGAAACCTGCATATCTCTAGAGAATTCTAGGGATATGTGTAACCTACCAATCCGTAATGGAGCAGCGTGGTAGGTCTTACCTACAATCCCTCTTTCCAAAAAAGGGAGAGAGGAGGCCTATTCCCAGCAGTGGGATATTAAGAGGCCGTTACCTTTGGTGTGTACAATAAAGAGTGTTCTATATATTTTCTTTAAATCTTTTGACTTTACTTGTGATTTTGATCACATTGCTGCAAATTGTTCACTTGATGTTTTGCGTTAGTACTACGTTCGTTTCAAATGCAGTATTTATTGGTTTCTTTTCAACGTTGTGGCCGTTTGAAAAAGACCCGGCTCTATAGCCGACTGACTAAAGTACTTGTACAGAAAGAAGCGTATTAGAATATTCTACAGCAGTTTCAAATGGAGCTATGTGAATTCAGTTTGTACATTTTTGTTTTAGTGTTCAAAAATGTATTAGTAACATGTTTCATTTATCATTAGAAGAAAATGTATGGTCATACTAAACAAAGCATTTTGCATGTGCAAACACATCGCGTATGTTATTTTAACACAGTAAACTAATTTCGCTAAAGCAAAGCAGTACATTCCCATATTTCTCTGTTATTAACTGTACAACATAATTCTAAGAGCACCTATTCATTACACTTAACTAAATGCTTAAAGGTTCAACGTTCATTTCATGTGGCAGGTGTAAAAGCCAGCGTCGCAAATGTTTACACAAAATAGGTTCAAATCCCGCAATTAAGTAGAGTTTAGCTTCAGTAATGTCGTATTTTAGCACAAGGTTGGTTTTATGTGTGTATTTGGCCGCTCTAGTAGTGGGAATGTTTAATAATAAATTCAATTATTCATAGAAATAGGCGTTATAATCATAGATTTATTAGAAATATATAAGGGGAGCTACTGGTGCCGTGGGTGCGAGTGTTCAACAAATTTGTAAGAGAGGGAAAATCAGAGAACTGTAGTTATTTTTGTCACACATGCGTCGATAAATTGCCCTATCCGAAGAATAAAGTAACATGTTCTATGCTTATACATGGAACATGTAACGTTTTTCTTCGGATGGGGCAAAGTGTGGTGGGTCTTCTCGGTACCTTTTTGAGGGTGCCGGGGGACGGGCCTCGAGGCGAACCTCCTTGCCCGGGCTTGTCCTCGCAGGCCTTGTGGGCCTGGTCAGTATTCGGGCCGGTTGGCCCAGGTCACCTAGGTGACCTGAGGGAAGTCTTGTTCAGGTGTGGCGGTCTGGGAATAGTAACTCCCAGACCGCTGCGTCAAATTCGGGTGGTGTCATCTCCGGTAGGTGTGTCTCATCAGGTGGTGGTATAGTCAAGTCCGGTGGTGTTGCCCTTGTGCCCGTTGCGTCGTCCTCGTCGTCGTCGTCGTGGATGGGGCAAAATATTCATGAAGCGTAATTTATAGAATTAGGCGTTACTTTGCGGAGATCCATAAAACAAAACTAATAATAAAAATTATTTCGCAAACGCAAAATGTGTTGCGATTTTGTTTTGGAGTCCTGATGATGCATCGGTTGCGAGGCGAAACGATTATTGAGTTTGTGATAGTGAACGTGTGTAGTGCTTGTGTGTTGTAGTGGCAGTGGTGGAGGTTTCTGCATGTGTTTTTATGAATCCTGCATGTATCGGGTATGAAACAACGGATAGTCCACTATACATTCAGCACTATTTATATTTTCTAATTACTGTATCGCGGATTATAGCAAAATAATTGTAATTATTTCTTTCGTTTCATGAAGCGTTTTTGACTTAAACATCTTGAAAGTTTTTACGCACACCTTCAAAATATTGATACTTTTCTTTATGCAAAAGGAAAATTAGTTTTAAATTTTTTAACATCAAGTCATCATCTCTGATGCGTTTTTCTCTGGCCCGTTGGCGACACTGCCTTCAGCTCCGCGGGTCGCGGATTCGATTTCCGCCCAGGGCCGACATTTTATAAAAAAAAATTGTTGGTTCTTCGAGCCTGGATGTATATTTGTATTTATGTCTGAATTCACAACTATATATGTAGTATATCTACCAGTTGTCCTTCACCCATAACACAAGTATTAAGTTACTTATTTTGGGGATGGGCGATCGTGTGTATAATTCATTACCAAATTAAAAGAGTAATAAAGTATGTCAATCTTCAGTACTTCAATGGCATCTATATAACTTCCTTAAAAATGTAAACACAAGATCTAAAATTAACACTTTTGAATTCACTACTATAGATCTCAGGGAAATAAAAAGGACATCAAATATAAAGATCAAACTGTTTTTGAACAAAAGTATATAATTATTGCGCAATAATCCACGTTTAATGCCCTTTAAGCTGTTCTCATACCTTATATATGCATATAAAGATTATATAGGATTATTCGCACGTATCACAAAACAACACTACTCTCAACACACTACCGACATTCACTACGACAATCTAAACGATCGTTGCGTCCCGTAACCGAAGCATACTTTGATATTAGCATTAGTACAATGACTTTTCATTATACGTTATTTTAGTTAATAATGTTATTTTTAAAACATTGTAAGCTATATCAAGCTGTTTCATTTAATTAAAATTTTGAAACACCCTTATAAAATATACATAACTTATTTTTATTAAACGTCATATTATTAGAACAAATCTCATCATGTTTTACTACTACTCGAAATATAAATAGACATCGGCATAAAACAAAAAAAAGACCATTTTCCCTCCAGCTCTATCACAAAAATGTCTCCTTTAATGAAATAGCCATCTACAATAAAAATTATATGTAAATTTCGACAGTCGATCGTACATCAACGCTGTTTGTAAATGCTGCCTAATATATACGCTGGTACTTTCCTCAGAATCAAGTGGCATACAAAAATAAACTGTAAGGGCTTCAATTTAAGGTCGAGAAAAGCAAATTGTATTTCGATAAGGAAAATTTACTCACTGTGTTGACGAAATTTCTATTTGAGTGTGCTGGCGCTAACACTGTCTTTTGTTTTCAAGGCAATAATAACTTTATGTACCTTAGCCTTAACATCAAAGACTTGTTTTGTTGGAGAAAGTTCAAGTAAGTTATGAATTCATTAGGCCAAAATTATGCCAGCTTTTATTTGAACATACTATTCTTGAGATACTATACTATATTCTTCTTCTTAGTCGAGGTCTTCATTGCTGAAGGTCGTGTCTAGATGAAATTTTTACTGCGGATCACGTCATGCACTAAGGTTTTCCATGTTTGTCTGTCCTCGGCGGTCTTTAAAGCTTCGGTGATAGGCAGGCCTGTAAGTTTCTTTACTTGGTCTGACCAACGGGTGGGTGAGCGACCACGTGGTCTTTTCCCGTCGACCTGCCCAACAACCGTCAGCTTCTCGAGGCTTCCAGAGTTTCTGCGAGCAACGTGTCCGAAATATTTAAGGATACGCTGGAAGCAGACAGCGGACAGTCTAGTATTTATACCGAGCTCCTTCAGAATAGACAAATTGGTTCGGTGTGCAGTCCATGGAATCCGCAGCATCCTCCTCCAACACCACATTTCAAAGGCATCTATTTTAGTCCTCTCTGACTTTCTTATTGTCCAGGATTCAGCTCCGAAAAAGAAGATTGAGAAAACCAATGTACGCACCAGCCTCACTTTGGTTTTGCGAGATATATTACGGTCTTTCCATATCTTAGTGAGTTTAGTCATCGCTGCTTTGGACATTTGGATTCTTCTACAGATTTCCTTATCACTGCCACCTTCGTTGGTTATCAGAGAGCCAAGATATACGAACTGCTCAACAAATTCAAGGTTTCTGAGTTCATTGGAGCGAATTAGCGCGCCAAATCTGTCTACAACCATAACCTTGGTCTTTGCCATGTTTATGGTAAGGCCAGCTAATTCACTTTCTTTCTCTACTCTAGAAAGAAGTTGAGCCAGTTCTTGCTCAGACGATGCAAACAGAGTGGTATCATCGGCGTATCTCAGGTTGCTGATTTTTCTGCCGCCTATGGATATTCCACCTTCCCAACCATCTAAGGCTCGTCTCATTATGTATTCCCCATAAATGTTGAAGAGTATCGGAGATAAGATACATCCTTGTCTTACACCTTTTTGTGGCTTAAAGGGTGTTGACAAAATGTTATTAACCTTAACAACTGTGCTTCCATCCTGATAAAGGTTTGCAATGAGAATAACAAGGTGATCGGGTACTCCCATTTCTCGAAGAATGTTCCATAGACATTCCCATCTAACACAATCAAACGCTTTTGAGTAGTCGACGAAGCACATCAGGATTGGAATGTTGAATTCGCGACACTTCTCCATAATCTGCCTGACATTCACAATCTGTTCCCTAGTACCTCGCCCCTTAACAAATCCTGCTTGCTCTACTGGAATCTGCCACTGCAATAAAGCTTTAAGGCGTTCGTTAATTATGTGAAGTAGAATTTTGCTTGCATGGGATATGAGCGCTACAGTCCTATAGTTGCCACAGGACTTGGTTGATCCTTTCTTGTGTAGTGGTACCAAAATGGTTTTCTGCCAGTCGCTGATCCATTTCCCATTTCTCCATATCTGATTGCATAAGTTTTGTAAAATGCATATACCATCATCCCCTATAAGCTTCAAATTTTCGGCAAAAATACAGTCACTTCCGGCCGATTTATTGCATTTAAGCTTTTTTAAAGCAAATTCAATTTCAGACTTCAAAATATTCGGTTCTTGAGGAATATCGGTTATTCTGTGTAATAGGTTTATTGGTGTTCCTGTGGCATTAGCGTATAACTCTTCGCAATAACCTCTCCACCTATCTACCACCTTATCAATCTCTGTAAGCAAACCTCCATCTGGGTCTTCAATAGCCCAGGTTTTTGCTTTGAAATCCCGCGTTATGGATTTTATTTTTAGAAAAAGATCTCGCGTATGCATCTTTTGGGCATGATCTTCGATTTCAGTACAAATGTTATTGAGGTACTGGTTTTTATCTTTCCTAGATTGACGCTGTACCTTTCTTGCAAGAGCTTTATAGTGCTCACGACTGCCTTCATGTGAGAGGTTCTTCAGTAGCTCTTTCTTTTTCTTAATAATGTACCATGTCTCATCCGACAACCATGAACTTCGGGGTAAGTCTGACATTTCCACTAGGCTCTCTTTGTGAGTCGCAAGCAACAGTTCTTTAAACTTCCTCCAATTCTCGTCAACATCCGAACTATCAGCTATCGGTCCTCCCATTGCCAGTTTTTGTTGAAACCGAACCTTAAAATTTGTTTGTACTATACTATATTAGATACTATTATTTCTCCTGCTGCTCGATTAGCGGTCGATTGGTGTTTAGAGAGAAGGAATTTTCGTTTGAACCCGAATTCTAATTCGTTTGAACCAGAGCTGTTACTAATGGAGGTAGGTTTAAAATGAAAATAAGCCACCGTCACCGTCGTTTCAGATACAATCAATTCCATTTGTAAAAAGGACGATAGAGACTGTAGAGGCGCTATACTAGTCCATTTTTGTTTGTTACTTGTCTGTGGCGTATGTGACGTCACTTTTTTATTGCCTTTGTTAAACTACGCAACAAAATATACATTTTGATAAAAAAATTGTTTTAATAAGAAAACTACGGCGCTTCGGAATTCACATAAATACCAGCTACAATCGTGAAGGAAAATCTCCAAGGATCATTAAAATAAAATCCTAGAATTGTCCACATTCAAACTAAATACATATCTATACTTATTATAAAACAAAGTCTCAAAAAGCTGTCTGTCTGTATGTAATCGATTTTCTCAAAATCTACTGAACGGATTTTTGTACGGTTGTCACCGAACGATTGTGCAATACTTCCTGATGGTTTAGGTAAACAGTAAATATCGGTATTATGAAAATTGCGTTAAAGAGATTGCGCGGTTGTTAAAAAACTTGCTTGCTGGAAGCTTTAGTCGCGTGCGCTGCGTAAACCAGCAGAGATACGCTAAAGTAATGTACTAGAGAATTGTAGATATAAAAAACTACTGCAAAAAAGTCCGCGGTGGCATGTCTCTATCTCTTATGATTAACTCACAATAAGTATTTTTATATTTAAAATTTGAATTCTAGAAAAAAATTGTGACACACAGATTTCCACGCGGACGAAGCCGCTGGCACAGCTAGTTATACATATAATTAACATTTAGTTGTTCTTTTTATTGTCTGTGCACAAATAAAGTAAATGCTCATGTATGCATATATGCTAATATTTTCCTATTTTAAATTAGTTGATTATAATCAATCACCTTAGCTTACATATTAAATATTAAACAAACTGAAAATTTGCTTTACAGTGCATAACACAAGTGGATCCACCTAAGCACACATTTATAGAGCGTTTCCGCAAACATGTCGACACGTTTGATATAACATTAGGTGCATGTTATGAACGATGATAGAATAATATTTATTCTGTCTATACTTATTATAAAACTAAGTCCCCAAAAGCTGCCTTTATGTGATCGATTTTCTTAAAATTTACTAAACGGATTTTCATACTGTTTTCAATAAAAGATAGATGATTTATAGAAGCAGGCGTTACTTTGCGGAATTCCATATTACAGGCACTATAACAGAATTACCTTGCTATAATCCGCCGGGTTAAGCGAATGCATGCAAAGCCAATGTTTATGAAGCAGGCAAAATTTACGCACCTTACACATGCAGGACAAGTCACCACACACACCCCAAGGCGCCTCCACTGTGACATCACAGACAGACAAACTTTCGCATTAATAATTAGTATGAATATAATTAAATTAGTAAGAAACTTAGTTCAGCGGCCTACGCTGTTCGAAAGATAAGACAGCTTACAGATGTCGAAACAGCAAAACTTGTTTATTTTGCTTACTTCCCTAGCATTATGTCTCATGGAATATTATTATGGGGTAAATACGCGGATATTGATAGAATTATTGTAATACAAAAAAGAGCCATACGTGGCATTAACAATTGAAGTCCGCGTGATTCCCTGCAAGCGAAGTTTAAGGAAATAGGTATTCGTACATTTGCTTCACAGTATATTTTAAGCAATGTAATTTTGATACATAAAAATATAAAGAATTATAAAACGATAGGTGATGTATATAATGTATATAATATACAAACATGTATATAATATACATGTATATAATAGACAAAGTAGGAACCGACATAAGCTTGCGACTCCTGCTTTGCGCCTAGCAAAAGTACGTAAATCGTTTGTGGGTATGGGTATAAGATTCTATAATAAAATTCCGAAATCAATTTTGGCCATGCCATTACAGCAGTTTAAAACCACTGTTAAAAAGAGGCTGATACGGAAAGCCTACTATACTGTTGAAGATTACTTAGATGATAAGGATGTGTGGATATAGGTGCACTTCTACCCTGTACAAGACAGTAATAAATAAATGTAACTAGTTCTAAGATTTATATTTTAAAAAGAGCAACCGCCGAGTTACTTGCTGGCTCTTCTCGGCAGGAACAGCTTTCCGAACCAGCAGTAAAGTTGACGATTCAAAAGCACTTGTTTACAAGTTTACTTGAATAAAGAATATTTTGAATTTGAATATGTATGGATTATACTTGATTTAATAACAATGAATGTTACAGACTAACGGTGAAACTGAAATTTATTAAAGTATTATATTAAAGTATGCACATTATACATAAGGGCGTTGACACACGGGACAGCGGGCGAGAAAATATACGGCACGTTTGACGCGCGCGACCGGCACGCAATAAAATATTAATGGCGCCCGCAGTGATTTACGTTGTTTAGGTGTCGTAGCCGGAATAATGGAGGCCACGAATTTTTTATCTTTAATTTTGCTATTGTTTAATCAAATAATTTTATATGTAATTATACTTATAATAGCAAACTAGAACTACTGTGGTAATGTTTATAAATAAATAAATACATGGGACACTTAAACACATGGTCGTCCGTCCGCAAAGTAAGTAATTTAATACTTGTGTTATGTGTGACGGACAACAGGTAGGTATACTACATATATAATTTTAAATACATACTTAAATAAACATATACACCCCGGCTCGAAGAACCAACAAACTGTTTAAAGAAAATGTTGGCCTTCGGTCAGATCGAACCCACGACCCGCGGAGCTGAAGGCAGGGTCACTACCCACTGCGCCAACGGGCCAATGTTGTATCTCGGGACACCATATAGAAATTGTCGTATGATTCAGCCCTCAGGCCTCTCAGGTACGGATATAAGGAGTCTTTTTTTTTAGTTGAAGAATTAACTTTATTTGAATATTAATAAAAATTTCTTACTGTTAACATATACAGATAGATAGATACAGAAGTACATACAAAACATGTTAGATCACTAAGGTCTGAAAGGAGTCGATACTTTACGGTTTCTATACAGCATAGTAAAGTAAAGTAGCAGCCTGTTACAATCCCACTGCTGGGAATAGGCCTCCTCTCTCCGTTTCTGGAGGGAAGGGTTGGAGCTAAGACCTACCACGCTGCTGCAATGCGGATTGGTAGGTTACACATATCTCCAGAATTCTCTAGAGATATGCAGGTTTCCTCACGATGTTTTCCTTCACCGAAAAGCATGTGATAGATTGCAATTATCAATTAGACACATGAGTTTTAATAGAAAAACTCATTGGTGCCTGCCCGGGTTTGAACTCGTGTTCCCCTCGTAAGAGTCTCACGGTCTCACCTATACAGCATACTTTACTTAATCGTATAATGGTACGGTTTCATTGATAGGGTGGTAACTAGCTACGGCCGAACACCTACAAAAGCAGCAGGCAACATCAATGTACGTTTAAATGGCATCTTATACTGGTAATTAAACCCTAACTTTTTATAATATGGCAACATAACAGCCAAGAAAGTATTTTATGTCCCATTTAATATTCTATCAAACATTAAATTACTTTTTTAGCAAGTATGGTATAAGCGATTTCATTAGTTAAAATGTTTTATGACAGTACCCCTAAAAAATGTTATACATAAATTTTCCGTTTCTTTTTATTAAATTTCTAGATTGCAATCGCACAAAATTGCACTGTTGATGCCGTTTTTCAACCCTTTCAGTTTTTTATTCACTTCTTGTGCGATATGCACACGTATAGTGGCTCATAAAAATAACGAAAAACCACAAAAAGAAGACACGGCAATTGCAATCGCACACAGTTGCAAAGTTTGTCTTTTTTGTTGACGTCCTTAACTCCTGCTGTACCAAATAATGTTTTTATGTCCATTTTTACGCCATTGTGTATTAAATGTTACTTCTTCTTCTGTAAGGGTGCTGTTACTCGGGATAATGACGGTCGTGAAAATATATTGCACATTTGACATTCGCTACCGGCCAGCAATAAAATATATAAGGCACCCGATAGTGATTTACTGTTTAAAGATGGCTGAACTAAAAATATTGTGGTTGCCTTTTGATTCTTATATATAGTATCTTATTCTTATTGAGCAGTGGGGGAGGTGTGACAAAATAACAAAACTTTGCGATTTTGTCGTGGAGTCTATCTCCTGATGATGCTTCGGTTGCGGGGCGAAACGATTGTGGAGTTTATGATAGTGAACATGTGTAGTGCTTGTGTTGTGGTGGAAGTGGTGGAGATTTTGTGCATGTGTTTTCACGAATCCTGCATGTATCGGGTTTGAAAATACGGATAGTCCACTATACATTTAACACTATATATTTTTTCTATTTACTGTATCGCGGATCTATTTACTCTATAACGTTATTTGATGCGGGCGTTATACTTATATTTATTCTGTAAGCGCCAGAGTCAGTTGGTGTGTAACGTGGGGTTGGACTTAGCAATTACGGCAATCTGTAAACTAAAAACTGTAAAATAAAAGAAGCAACTGTTTCGGTAACAGGAATCCTTGTCCTGTTACCTATGATATTTTTTTAATAGAAGTTGCAACATGAGAATGTTAATGTTTAGAGACCGGTGCTAGTCGCACCGCAACCGTCCTTCCCCCGCCCCAGCCGCTTACGAGTCGCGCCCATCGAGCTGCTGCACGCAGTTCCCGCCGCGACAAGCCCGCATATGAATAAGAGCCCCGTATGGACTTGAAACTAGTCGGGCTCATCCGATAAAATAAAACATGAGTTTTGGCGGTCTCTAAACTTTGATTATGACTCACGATAGCCTAAATTAAAAATGAGAACGTTACTGTAAAAAGATTTGTTTTAAATAAATAAATATATGGGACACTTACACACACGGTCGTCCGACCCTAAAGTAAGTAACTTAATACTTGTGTTATGGGTGACGGATAACGGGTAGATATATTACATATATAAGTTTAAATACATACTGTTAAAGAATGTTCAGAAGTGATAATTAATTAATCCTCAATCAATAATTCAACTTGTACTTCCTTATTCACAATTAATACAATAATACAAAAATACGCGTCACATCACACAAGATGGCGCCCTGTTATCCTTCGCAACCACTAGTCTGAACATTGCGCCGAGACCATCTGCGGCTATGTTTGTTATTCATCGGCTGCACTCGGTATACGCACGATAGCAGCGACCTCTTGTAATTACCCCTTATAATAGTTAAATACAAATACACCCAGGCTCGAAAACCAATAAAGTGTTTATAAAAAATGTTGGCCCTCAGCGTTTCAATTCAAGCGTTACACCATTTTATAGCATGGTAATCCTT
This sequence comes from Morpho deidamia, assembly GCA_947086505.1. NCBI lineage: Eukaryota > Metazoa > Arthropoda > Insecta > Lepidoptera > Nymphalidae > Morpho > Morpho deidamia. Next base: position 5,226,313 of record CAMTZC010000007.1, on the reverse strand, counting down.
TAAAGATAACCAAAAGGCTGTCGATTGAAAAAAACGTGGAATGTTTGATCAATATCTTGATAATTGGGTTGACTTGAATAATAGTTTTACCAGAGATCACCCATAATCAAGGTGATTATCTTTATAGATTGTTTCCTAACTTATCCACATCTTTTTTCTTACAGCGTGTTAAGTCTATATCGCGGGAGTGAGAGGGGTAGCACGTCCACTCAAAAGGCCGGTTCCGAACATACTGCTTTATTGCGTAAGCGACTGGGCCGGGGTCGCAGCCCGCGGGATTCTTACTTACATATATAACATCTCTCCCTCTTATAGCTAGGATAATATAGAACAAAATGCACTAAACTAAACTTAAGGTCCTAAATATTGTTCCTCAGCGTTAGTATCGTCATGCTGCAAGGATGGCGTCGAGAAAACCGGACTTATCGCATGACGTCTACGAGTAGTGGTAACAGGGCTAGGTGAAACATTAAGATGCCGTTCGACATCCTGCCCCGCTACGCCTTCCTCAGGGCATTGCCGAGGCTCTTCTCCCTCTCTTAGCTGTGTAGCCAATCCGGAGACGGAAGCTACAGGGGGTTGTAAGTCCGACACAACGTCTGGGTCCCAGCTACGTTCATCTCTACATGATTCGGTAAATCGAGGTCTTATCTGGTTTATATGTCTCTTCATTTCTTTCTCCATAGACGGTATAAACACTTTGTACATAACTCTCCCAATTTTCATTTTGACGATAGCCGGAATCCAAAAGTACTTTTTATTATTAGTATTTTTCGTAACCCATACTTTATCATTCACTTTAAAGTCTCTTCTATGTCTGCTTTTATAATACTTAGCCTGTAAGCACTGATTGTGTTCGACGGTTCGAGTGAGTTCTGTCGACGAGGAAGATGATGCGGCGGGGCTTATTAGATCTAAACGCGATCGCAATGGCCGTCCGTACACTAATTCTGCGGGCGATTTCGCAGTGGTACTGTTTTTAGAGTTTCTATAATCGAATAAAAATTTTATTAAATTATCTTTTATATTTTTTTTATTTTGTCCTTGCAAAAACATAGCCTTGAGCCCTTGTTTGATAATTTTTACGTAACTTTCGGCTTGACCGTTGCTGGATGGATGATATACGGGGGAATATAAATGTTCTATACCGTTAATAACGCAAAACTCACTAAATTCCTGAGAGGTAAAAGAAGTACCGTTATCACTAACTATCGTATGGGGAATTCCGAATCGCGACATTAAATCGTATAGTTTACTGATGACCGCTTTAGAGCCGTAGTTCGAAGTTACGTCGTAACATTCAATCCATTTACTATAGGCGTCAACGATAATTAAAAACATACAATCGCGGAACGCTAAAAAATCTAAATGGATTCTATAAAACGAGTGCGGCGGCAACGGCCAGGGCGCCAGAGGGGCGCGCGGCGGAGCGGGTCGCAGTTGTACGCATACGTCGCACTCTGCCGCCATACGCTCTATGGCGGCATCTAGTCCCGGGAACCAGAACCGTTTACGAGATTCGGCTTTCATTTTGACTATCCCAAAATGTGAACTGTGTAACTCATTACACAATTTTCCTCTTAAAGACGCCGGAATAACGACTTTGTGTCCGCGCATTAAACAGCCGTTTTCATAAGACAGCTGTGATCGGCAATGAAAATAAGGCTTTAAATTAAGATCATACACCTTTCGTGGCCAACCTTTTAGCACGTAACGTATAACAGTGACCAGATTCTTATCACGAGCCGTTTCAGTACGCAAGTCGCTTAGCGTCACTGGCATGTCACCGTCAACTATAAAGTTGACGTAGGCCGCGCGCACTTCACGTTCCGCGCGCTCGCCCGGTTGCTTCTGAACCGCAACCCCTTCCGCTCGCGATAAATAATCCGCGCTGTTATTTTTACTACTGACGTATTCTATATTATAGTTATAAGCCGATAGAAATATAGCGTACCGTTGTAGTCGGTTGGCGGATACCTCCGGAATGCCTCTGTGTGGCCCAAATATAGCCAATAAGGGCCTGTGATCCGTTCGTAAAACGAAAGGCTCTGCTCGCCCGTACAGGTACTGATGAAAGCGCCTGACACCAAAAATAATGGCTGTAGCCTCTTTCTGAATTTGTGCGTAATTTTTTTCCGCCGGGGTGAGCGATCGGGAAGCGTACGATATTGGTCGTTCCAAAGCGTCACCCCCGATTTGCGACAATACCGCTCCTAGCCCCGTTGGCGACGCATCAACCGTTAATATTAACTTAGCGTCTGGGTTAAAGTGTGCTAAGGTTTTATCCGATGCCAAGATTTTTTTTATTCGATTAAATGCATCGTCATGTATAGAAGTCCATTCCCATTTGGTATTCTTATTTAAGAGGCTATACAGGGGACTTAGTACTGAAGATGCGTCCGGAACAAAGTTCCGATAATAGTTAGCGAGACCAAGGAATGATTGTAGTTGTGTTACGCTTCGTGGTATAGGGGCTTGTAATATAGCTGTTACTTTTTCTTGTGACTTCCTAACTCCGTTTTTGTCTATGACATGACCGAGATACGATATCTCGTCTTTGAAGAATTCACATTTGCTTGATTGAACTGTCAGCGATGCATCCTCCAACCGCTGCAATACCGCATTCAGTCTTTGTCGATGCTGGCCTTTATTCGCCCCTGTGACAAGAATATCGTCCAAGAGGAAGATGATTCCGTCTATGCCTGTAAGCAAGCACTCCATGGCCCGCTGGAATATTGCCGGCGCACTCGACAACCCAAATACTAGTCTGGTAAAATTAAAAAGCCCTCGGTGGGTATTTATACAGGTTAATCTCTGAGACTCTTTACTTAAAACAAATTGATTATATGCCATAGACAAATCAATTTTGCTGAACTGTACGCCTCCATGTAATTTACTCAGCAGGTCATTTACCGTAGGTAAAGGATATTTATCCACTAGTAACTGTTTATTGATTGTTACCGAATAATCGGCGCATAACCGTATACTACCATTTTTTTTTAATACTGGAACCACTGGTGAAGCATATTCCGAATGTTCCACTGGTTCCAAAATACCTAGTGTTAACAACCGATCTATTTCTTCATTTATCTTTTCTCTTAAAGCGTAAGGTACCGGCCTCGCCTTAAAGAAAACAGGTTGTGCGTCTGGCTTTAAATGAAGTTTAACAGTATGTCTATTGAACGAACCGAGACCGCCGGAGAAAACTTTAGGGAATGCGTTAAATAACTCTTGTACAATATTCGTATCGCCTTCCGACATCGCACGAGCGTACACTGAGTGAACGGGCGCCGGCGCAAGTTCAAGGTCAAACTCCTCTATGAAATCGCGGCCCAGCAGGGGCGGCCCACCGTTTCGCACCACGTATACGCATAATGAGCGAGTTCGACCCCCATACGATATAGGCAACAATACCTGACCGATCGCTACGATTTTTTCGCCCGTATAACTAAATAGTTTTTTATTCGTGTCTGACAACGGCAATCTTTTAAAATGGGACATATAAGTTTTTTCAGAAATAACACTAACCGCTGAACCACTATCGATCTCGAACTCTAATGACAGGCCACTGATCGTGACGCGCTCGGTCATCGGCTTCCCCCTCACACATCTAATATTGTAAAAACACTCACCGTCATCTCCCTCGTCCGCAGAACCTTCCTCAACATACTTAACTTTGTCCCCTTTGGGACACATTTTACGCAAATGCCCTTTGTCGTTGCACATGTTGCATTTATAATTTTTATATTTGCACTGAACTGACTTATGGTTGCTACCACCGCACACACTGCACCTTTGATTTTTAAATATTTTAAACACACCGCCCGGACTGGTAATGCCGGCGCCGCTCGCGCTCGGCCCTGCCACCGACGAAGCCTGGCGCGCACAACGCACGCTCTCCGCCAAGTCAATGGCTTTCGCCAAGGTCAATTCTTGTTGATCTTGTGCGAACAGTTTGTCCCGCTCGTGTCCTGGTGCCATGCCCATGATAAATTTATCCAGCAAGGCCTCTTCCAAGTTTTTGAAGCCACAGTGTGCTGCTAATCCACGCAGCCTGGCTGCCCATTGAGTATGACCTTCCCCTGGCCGTTGAGTTGAAGCGTAAAATTTCGCTTTTTCCGCAAATCCGAACTTTTTCGGTGTAAAATGGTCGTCAAGGAGTTTTATTATAACCTGATAACTTAATTGTTCTACGTTATTGGGCAATGCGAGGTCACTAGTTAACTTAAACGTCGATTCGCTTAGCGCACTCAATAATACCGCCCGACGCTTGATTGCCGCTTTGTCTGTATCATTCGTGATATCGTTTGCGATAAACCATTGATTTAGACGCGATTTATAACACTTCCACTCTTGCGATAGATGGTCGAAGGTGGAAAGAAGTCCCAACGATATACCGGTTGACATTATTACAATAAAGTGTGAATTCGCCCGTCGCCACGTGTTAAGTCTATATCGCGGGAGTGAGAGGGGTAGCACGTCCACTCAAAAGGCCGGTTCCGAACATACTGCTTTATTGCGTAAGCGACTGGGCCGGGGTCGCAGCCCGCGGGATTCTTACTTACATATATAACACAGCGAAAATGCAAAGTTTTTTCCATTTCCTTTCTTTCGCCACACATTTTATCCTTCCGGCTTTGCATTTGAAAAATGGTAACGCTGATATACCGTTGACCGAGATAAATAGCTATCTTTAAGATTACATTCCACTGTTGCCACTAAATGTATGACTTTGTCTTATAGATAAATTTCTTTGGTCAAGGCGATGCGAGGGGCTAAGAATGGAATTTGAAGTGAGAAAAACCCATTTAACTATTGAACACTTAAACGACTTTTTATATGTTCTCTTAATATTATATTAATAAATTAACATTTTTCATTAAAACAATTATAGAAAAGTTATAAAGTTGTCTAGAATCGTCTTGAAACTAAAGGGATTTAAATAACAAAGCTTTTTCATTAACAAATGAAAAAAATCTGATTTAGATTTTTTCAATTGTTAATGAAAAAGTCCTTTAAAGGTGAAACGAAAAGTTCCCTGACTACGAGGAACCTCGTTCTTGGACCTAGGTCACTGGTTGGTGGTTAAGTATGAGGCGTTGAAGGTTTTATACTATTTTCTATTTTTCTGGGCAATGCACAGTTATCACTGATAAGTAGTAAAAACTTAGCACTACCCACCTTTCGATGTCGTTGTACTGCCACCATGCACTGGAAGGTTTGAAGTCCTTGATATGCGCCGGTGGCCGGCCGTTTCTTGTGACGCCGAGGGAAATGTTACTCGAACGAACAGTAACACTATTACGAGTTCGAAACTCCACACGACACTTTAAAGGTAGAACACAGACGAATTGTTAATGTTTTACAACGAATTTAACACAAAATAATGTAAAACGATCGAGCGGCCATTAACGAACGGTTCAGCGCGCTCGTAGACACGCGCACGGCGACAAAAAAACGGCGAACTATTGGAGACCAGGTGATCAGCAAACAGCTGGACTCTTTGCCTATGTGTAGAAACGTATCTTCACTGTGTGTTTTCAATCCCATCTTTCATCATTTCCAGTGAGCTACCCGACCTGATTCCTGCCGCTTAACTCTACAATCGCACTATACGTCACAGGTTAATATATCTGGAAGGTGGATTTCTGGATGGGTGACGGTCCACTACAGTGCGGTTTTCAAATAATTTTATTCCGCGCACTAGCATTTCCTCTAGCAGCGTTTCCGGATCGGTACATCAGTACCTTCAAAAAGCGTATTTTTTTTCTTTTTAAAGGTCGGCAGCACACTCGCTCTGCGAGAGGTCGTGGGCGGCGGTGATAACGTGAACCGCATGCTCGTCTGCCATCCTATTTCCTAAAAAAACACGAACCGATTGGCAAGTGACGTTTTCATTGCTACCTACATATCGATGAATAAAAAATGACAATTGCCCAGAGATAAAAAGATATTACGAAATATTTAAAAGTTATCAAATATTAACGAACATAAGGGATCTCCTTATCACATGGATCTTATGCTGCATGAATCCAGCTGCTTTCTGCGACCTTTTAAGGTCGTCAGACTAGTATACTGGTAGGCGTCTACTAATACTGTGTTTTCTGGTGCAGATTCGTCAGTCAGGACTTTAGGACCCTATTAGAAAGCTATTCAGCTTTTTGTGCCAATATAAAAGACATAAAACAAATTAAAATAAATAATAGATAAAGTTATGTATAGTTATATCTATAGACCCTATCTTAATTTTAGCTAAAAACTCAACATTACTTTTATGTTAAGGATTCTGAAAAGAATAAAGAACTCTTAGAGTCGTAGGTTTAGTGAGGAAAATACTTTGAATGTCTCTAGCACTTAATATAATGAAAAGTGCATTCAAAAGTTTCTAAAGGCTTCTACAAAGTAACGTAGACATAACAATACATGTTCCGTCGTAAAAATCCACATTAGGTATTTTTGGTCTATGCGTTTCGGACTACCTGCTGTACGACATGCTTTTGTTCTATATTTCAGATATGTATCTACAAAATTCGGACGCCTTTAAAAGAGGCATATTTTGAGCACGACCTTTGATCTGGCTTGTGACTTTTGAAAGTTGCTGAATTATTTTTATATGCTGGTGTTTCTCATGTCCTGTGTTGTCACCTATATTAATTACACTGCATGTTAATCATGAAATGAAAATCTATCTAACAAAGAAATTATTAAAAAAAGAATATAGTAAATCCATGTGAACGTAACCATTGATTTGCGGAATCAAGGTTTCACAAGTTTTACATAAAAACCTGATGTCTACGATAATGATATCTATTATCGAAAAATGATATCTATGATTCGATCAATTAAATACTTACATAAGTATTAAATTGATCTATTCAATCGATCTCTAAGATAAATAATAGCTAACAATGAAACCATCATATGCTTAGAGAATTTGTGGAATATGTGTAACCTGTAGATCTACAATGAACGAGCATGCCGTGTGAGAGGCATATAATTATATCTCAGTAGTGAGGAGGATTTTGCTTACCAATGTTAATAAAATAAAGCCAAATCAAGTTGTGTATTTTGTGGAGGTCTCGATTTCAAATTCCGGGCGGACACCAATGACTTTTTTTCTGTCAAAGTTAAGGTTCTAATTGATCATTGTAATTTATAACACGCTTCTCAGTGAAGAAAAACATCGTGAGGAAACTTGCATGTCTCTGAAGAATTCTGGGGATATGTGTAACCTACCAATCCGCATTGTAGCAGCATGGTGGGTCTTAGCTCCAACCCTTCTCTCCAGAAACGGAGAGGGGAATTTGGAAAAGCCAAATCATTTTACCTATTGGTTTTCACACTTTCAGTCAGTCGATAAAAAAGTAAAGTGTTTATATTGTTTTGATCGTTCGTGTAACCGAATAAAATCAAACAACTACCGGTTCGCCAAACAATCGTAAAATACATATAAAACTCCCTCCATAAAAAATATAGTTCGAAGTAAATATAGAAATGAAGAGAATAGTAATATCGCGGCATGTGAAAATCTCTGTTTTTATTTTGACGGTATTCTGTTTTTTGTACGTAAAATGTTTTACCGCAGCTTGACGTTGGTCGCAGTTGTTGGAAACGGACATTCAAAATGTATTCACGCTATAAAATGCAAGGGTTGCATATAAAATAAAACTCCGACTTTTATTATGTTTGATACTACCTTTAAGTATAACGGTGGTATTGTAAGAAATTTTAAATGTTTTTTCGCATTGATTAAAAAAGTTGGTGATCCAGGTGAATAATTCTTTTCATGGAATTTCTAGGACGATCGTGTAGTGCCGCTCCGAATTAGTGGGTGAATATCGCTTGATCGCTTTTATATAAAGAATAATGTGGCGATGAAATATACACGTCATACAAAACATAAACATCATTAATTTATTTCTCGTGACAATATAAATAAAACTCTCATGTTGATATTCACCCTAATGGTTTTCTGCAGCCATTTTGCAGCCTTCCGATGCAGGGATAATGCAATTGCAATGTTTTCCGAGATTGTAAAGTAAAAGTAAAGTAACGTCAGCCCGTTACAATCCCACTGCTGGGCATAGGCCTACTCTCTCCGTTTCTGGAAAGAAGGGTTGGAGGCAAGACCTCTATGCTGCTCCAATGCGGATTGGTAGATTACACATATCTTCAGAATTCTCTAGAGATATATGCAGGTTTCCTCACGTTGCTTTCTTTTACCGAAAAGCGTGTGATAAATTACAATTATCAATTAGACACATAAGTTATAATAGAAAATCCATAGGTGCCTGCCCGGGGTTTGAACTCGTGACCCTTTCAAAAGAGTCGCACAGTCTCACCACTGGGCTATCACAGCACATAATCCGAGATTGAGTTAATTGAAAATATATATAATGTTAAATTTAGAGTGGACTATTCGTTTTCACATGGAGAATTTGATAAATCACATACGGAAACCTCCACCACCGCCACCACACTACACAAGCACAACACACATTCACTTTCACATACTCAATTATAGTTTCGCCCCGCAACCGACAAAATCGCAAAGTAACGCATAATTCTATTTATTATTTAAAACTACGTACTTCAGATTAGAGCATAAGAGAAACAGACAAATAGCATTTGTATTTTATTATCCTTTGTACTTATATCCTATGTAGAAGAAACCCATAGATTGATCATGTTTTAGACATAGCATTGATTGAACTCCAAAGCCTAAATCAATTGAGGCAGATTTAAAGAGACACATACAGATTTGGCGATTGACCTGTCAAAAATACTACCCGTTACAGAAATGCATTATTTCTACAGATTATTATCAATATTGGATAAACTTAGCTAACTAAGTTACTTATGAACTAAGTTAAGCAATTCAATTATAAATATGAAGCATATACTAAATAATAGTATACGAAACAACAATAATTTTATTTCTTTACAGATTTTAATGAAAGAAAATTCGTCAGTAAAGATACAGGGATTACCTTTTTAGGTAATATGAAAACTGTGACAATAAGGTCAATATGTATTTTGATAATGGCGAGAATTTGTCACGTTTGTATGTATGTACAGTGACCCACATAAATATTCAGACACTAAGGTGTTAAGGTGAATATATATTTCAAAATAAATCCATATCTGTTCGTTGTAAAAAATTATAAAGGAATGAATAGAAGGGTATTTTTATCTATGATAGTGTCATAAAGAGTAAATCGTCAACACCTGTGGTGGAAATGCAGCTCCAAACCATAACACTGCCTCCGCTGTTTTACTGTTCCTCTCGTATTTTGATAGTAGTATTCTTTATAGAGTTTTCACCTAAAAATTACTTTTCAGCCATTCCTATATTTTTTTTACAATGAACAGATATAAATTTACTATAAAATTTATATATGTTATTATTGACTTGGATAAATGGCTCATTACTTATCTTATTACTAGAAAAAAAAAACGGACCCGATCCCTCCATAGATGTCCGCTGTACTGAGGGACTTATTTGAAAATACCACAAGTGTCCGAATATTTTCGTGAGACACTGTATGTATGTAACGTAGCGAATTGTTGTGAATATTAGACAGTATATTAATTTTATACTGTATATTAATATACACAGACAATATATTCATTTTAAACTGAGGTGTGTCGAAATGTTCGAAATGAAAGTGTATATTTTATTTTATATTTTAGTTAGTTAGTGTAGCTTTATATTGAGACTCATTACTTCGTTTCAAAATGTCTCCGTATTCGACATAGCTAGAGAGCGTATAATGTTTAAACCCTTAGGCTACAATTTTATAAGTGATTTAATCAAAAAATGTATCTTTATGAATATTTAAACAAAAATTTTATTTTATTTTATATAATAATATTTCGTATTATATCCCCATTTTATTTCAAATAATTAAGGTTATAATCAGCTCCAAAGAAGAGATTTTACAACTTTATTCTATTTTGTTACAGTCCAAGTACGGACTTGATAATAAAAGCAATAGAAAAGTTTGTGATGCAGTTAGTCGGATCGTTCCGTAAAGTGATACTTCAAAAAATATGAGACTCCTTTCGTTGTTATTAAATAAAGAAAATTTATACACCTTTAAGTTTCATATTTTATTGTACACGTATAATAAGCCGTTTAAAATTATTGTAATTCAATAGTTGACGAACATAAATTATTGTTTTATCAATTAGTTTTTATATGTCCAACTTGTGAATCAATCAATCATCGGACTGACCTATGGGTACGTATTTCGACCCTGTAAACCCGAAATCAATATTAGTTTGAGCTATAAACACCCTCAAAATAACTCAACTCAAAAAACCGAAAAATCTACGAAAAACCACAGTTTTATTGTTATAAATTATCCAAATACGAAATACCTACAATAAAAAGGTGGGTCCGGTCAAGTGCACGTTCAACTTTTTTCTTTTCTTCTATACTTATTATAAAATTTACAGATGTCGAAACAGCAAAACTTGTTTATTTTGCTTACTTCCATAGCATTATGTCTTATGGAATATTGCTGTGGGGTAAATGCGTGGATAGTGAAATTACAAAAAAGAGCCATACGTGGCATCTACAATTTAAGTCCGCGTGATTCCCTGCGAGAGAAGTTTAAGGAAATAGGTATTCTTACATTTGCTTCACAGTATATTTTAAACAATGTAATTTTTGTACATAAAAATATAAAGAATTATAAAACGATAGGTGATGTATATAATAGGCAAAGTAGGAACCGACATAAGCTTGCGACTCCTGCTTTGCCCCTAGCAAAAGTACGTAAATCGTTTGTGGGTATGGGTATAAGATTCTATAATAAAATTCCGAAATCAATTTTGGTCATGCCATTACAGCAGTTTAAAACCACTGTTAAAAAGAGACTGATACAGAAAGCCTACTATACTATTGAAGATTACTTAGATGATAAGGAGAAGAATAGTTTAGAAAGTTCCAAATAGCTGTCTGTCTGTATGTAATCGATTTTCTCAAAATCTACTGAAAGGATTTTTGTACGGTTTTCACCAAAAGATTGTGCAGTACTTCCGGATCGTTTAGGTAAATAGTACATATCGGTATTATGTAAATTATGTTGAAGAGATCGAGCAGTTGTTAAAAAATTTGCTTGCTGGGAGCTTTAGTCGCGTGCGCTGCGTAAACCAGCAGAGATACGTTACAGTAATGTACTAGAGAATTGTAGATCTATAAAACTACTACAAAAAAGTTTGTGGTAGCATGTCTCTATCTCTTATGGTTAACTCAAAATAACTACTTTTATGTTTAAAATTTGAATTCTAGAAAAAAAATTGTGACACGCTGACTTCCACGCGGGCAAAGCTGCTGGCACAGCTAGTCTTAGTATAAAGCACTTTAGCTACTTTGCGACCTTGTACAAAATAAACTGATAAAATTTTAGTAATAATAAAATTTATACTTTAAAAAGTTGAGTTTCTTGATGACACTTCTCAGTAGGAGCAGTTTTCAGAGAACCAGAAGTAAAGTTGACGATTCAAGAGCATTGATTTATAAGTTTATTTATTTTAATTATTTATTTCTTTAAAATACACACATATTGTTGTTAGACAACAGCAAAAAAAACTTAAGTACACTGTGTTTAATAAGATTATTTAAAATTTGAATTGAGTATATAAATTATTGTAAACAATGTAATTTTTGTTCTATTGTTTCGATCGAAGATTCCAAGTTATATTTTTTTAAAATAAACTTGTTCGAGCATCTGTAGATAGTAGAACATAAAATTACTACAGGTCATACTTAAAGCAAAGGTTGCTGCAATTAATTGTGCAAACTTATATCATAAATCGTGAAGAACTTGTTACACAGCATTGTGGCAACTTTGTATTCAATCGTTGCCTTTAGGAGTACCGTGGAAACGAAAGGAAAACCTTACCGTGATTTACGGTTTATCTATTCCCGATATAGACTCTTTGCAAACTAAAATATATTTTAATGTTTAACACGTATTTTTCAATTTAAACTATCGTAAGTATACTTATAGTTAATGTATAGAAATCGACTATACTCACGTCTAATTTTATCATGTGAGCCCGGCTAGTTTTAAGTCCATACTGGGTCCTTATTCATGAGCTCTTTATGGCGCTGCGATAGCGCCCCTTTTTGTACATTAACTATAGTTAATATGTACTTAATTAGGGGTCATATATAAATTACGTTCACATACAAGGGGGGGGGGGTCTTGCTGAGCGTGACGAGATTTGACGGGGGCATTTCAGCATTTCGGCGTATTTACAAAAACATCATATTTTATTAAAAAACTAACCAAATATAATTTCAATTCTCAAAATTTGCGTACTATGAATTGAAATATATCATATTCAGGAGGCAGGTGACGCAGCATGACAGTAGGGGGGCGCGGGTAAAAAAAATATATTTTAGCGTGACGTGAAAAAAACTTATTTTGTATGCGACCCCTTATTAGCCACTAGCTAAAGCGTTACTTGTACAAGAAGCAGCTATTGAGATGTTTTTGTTCTCCATACTTTTATATCTCTCCCGTTTAGTCAGTATGAAATAGTACACCTGGCACGAAAGTGACGAATATTAGTTAAGTAGTTAATAACACATAGGCCTGCTTAGTTTAAGCCTAAAGTTTGTTGGTATTTAATACTTAAATTGGAGTCAGTGCACTGAGCGTTGCTTCGAGACTTCGAAATCTTTACATAAACTTACTTCCCTGCCAATGTTTATCATTGTATTATAAATAAACCCTTAGTTAGACATAAATTGAATTAAGGATTGAGTTGTAGCTGATTTAAGCTATCACGTAGATACAGTTCTAGCGGACGTTCTTTCTAAGATTGAATCCTGGTACATTTAAAATTTATTTTTATTTATTTCACTGTTTACTGCAAAGGAAAAGGACTGAAAAATAAAAAAAATTGTCGCTTTATTTTTTGAAAACTATCGACAATATATATTCTCAAATATTCATTACTCTACCCCTGCCGTTATAATAAGGGTTAATAGCAGTAGATAGTCAAAAAATTTTTTTCTGACCTTACATTTTTTTTTTCGTTAAATTGTAATGCCTCAAAAGTTATACGTTAATCAAGGTAATCATGGGTTTAATTTGCGATTTTTCTTCAATCATATATTTCATTTATACTTGGGCGTTTTAACGATGTATCTGATGACTGTTTAGGTAAAAAAATAATTTTTAAATGTTTAATTTGTCTCAAATATCTTGTATAAAATATTGACCTCTTACTATCCCACAGCTGGGCAAAAGCCTCCTTCCTTTTTTGGTGAGAAGGGTTGGAGCTTAGACCGCGCTGCTCCAATGCGGATTGGTAGGTTACACATATCTCCAGAATTCTTTAAAGGTTCACCTTCACCGAAAAGCGTGTGATAAAGCAAAAGTCAATTAGACACATTAGTTTGTAGCAGAAATTGGTCAAACGCCTGCCCGGGGTTCAAACAAAAGTACAGTAATTTATAAATCCCATAAATTAACAACACTCACTTGCCAACACCACATACATAGGATAGATAGAAAAAACATTCACTCACACACGCACTCACATTCACACAAATTCACACTTAACATTCTCACAAACACATACTCACACACAATTAACTAAGCTAAATATTATTTTATATTTTGTTTAAAAAAAAAATTAGCAGTATATAAGACAATGGAAGGCACTAGTAACCAAGAATACAAGCTAGGTTTAGTTTGGTTGCTAGTGGTGACATTTAAAGTGTATTTAAGGCATCAAAAAGTTTTTGTAAACATTGTATATCACAACAGTTTTGAACAAAACAAATAAATAAATAAAAACTAGTGATCCCGTCGAAAGAATCGTAAGGTCTCAACACTCGGCTATCACAGCTTGTCTCAACCCTATAGCAATTACATCATCTCATTATGGGATTAAGATAAACCTGGCTATGACAATAAACTAATTCTCGACTCAATATTATCACGACTTAATATAACAACTTTTTAGAACTACAGGGAAAATCAATCATATACGAAAGTGATTTGAACGATTTCTTTATTTGTTTTACCGCCTAACTTTGATAACTCTGTTATTAATCGAATCGTGACGAATCGTAAGGGGAAAATAAAGGAAGTAGGAAAACAAACTCAGACGTTTATTAATCTCAGCTTTTGTTATTTATTTTCTACTATTTGTGTAGCTGAGGTATATATAAAAAATAAATTTCTACTAGTATTATTATTACTTCTATTTTTATAAATGATAATCTACCATGTTATCTTTACTTTTCATAAAATAAAGTCCCTAAAAGCTAAATGTGATCGATCTCAAAGTCGGAAAGCGGATTATTGTATGATTTTACTAGGTTCATAGTACATTTCAGTTTTACGTTAATTGCATTGAAAGGGTCGTGCGGTTTAAAAAAATTCGCTTGTCGGGAGCTTTAGTCGCGTGCGCTGCGTAAATCAGCACACATACAGTAAAATAATGTAGTAGAGAAATGTAGATCTACAAAAATACTACACAAAAGTCTGCAATAGCATGTCTCTATCTCTTATGGTTAATTTACAAATGTCAGTTTTGTGACACACTGATTTCCACACTCATAATGCCGCTGGCAAACCTAGTTATTTAAAATGTAATTTCACTCTACGCTTTAGTACCTCTATGATGAGATCGCCTTAGCCAAATGTGAGAATTCTATAAAAATATCAATCTTTAAAAAATTATATCAAAATTATAGCTTCCTTCATTCATTCCATTTATAGTTCATTGTTAGCGAGCCTGGTCGAGCGACACGAGCGCACACTCCTTTTTTGCTCTGTACCGCATGTAACCGCAACCATAAACTCTTCCCATACAGTCCAATTTATTTTATTTTGGGGATCAGGACTCCCAAAAATACATTGCCTGGGCACTGACCCCACCTGATATTTAAAATTCCATTCCGTAAAGAAAAACATTATGTATATCTTACGAAAATTCCTGATATATATCTTTTTTTACTTACTTTTAGTTTACAAAAGTAATAATAAAATTATTTTGCTATAATCCGCGACACCGTAAATACACAAGCACTACACAGGTTCACTATCAAAAACTCAACAATCGTTTCGCCCCGCAAATCGTTTCGCCAATCGCAAAGCGATTTTGTCGTGGAGTCTATCTCCTGATGATGCTTCGGTTGCGGGGCGAAACGATTGTTGAGTTTGTGATAGTGAAGTGGTGGAAGTGGTGGAGGTTTGTGCATGTGTTTTTACGAATCCTGCACGTATCGGGTATGAAAATACTGATAGTCCACTATACATTAAACACTATATATATTTTCTATTTACTGTATCGCGGATTATAGCAAAATAATTTTATTATTACTTTTGTATTATGGATCTCCGCAAAGTAACGCCTAATTCTATAAATTACTTTTAGTTCACTTATCCACTTTGGAGCACCGTAATCGATCAAATTTATCTAAGCTGCAATTACCTTTAACGGGATAAAGGAAGCCTTACTCAGCAGTGGGGGTAAAGACAGTTCTGCCCGAGGCGATTGTATTCTCCTGCTCCCGGTGCATCTATTTGTGGATTTTTGTTAAGAGAGAGCGTTTAGGAAGCGGAGTTCTTTTAAGTTAAAGACCTGCTGGCTAGGCTGCTGATTAGGCTCTCAGCGTTACCGTGACCAGCAGCGTGATGAAGCATAGTGAGGTTATGGTCGCTACAAGTCGGTGATCTTATGACATCGTGAGCGTTTATCTAAGAGGGACGAAGTGCCCTAAATTGTTATTATTAATAAATATAAGTTTTCAACAGTGACAAATGAAGTTTAGTAGAAGAATAGAATAGAATAGTTAGAAGAGTAGAATAGTTTTGTCTTAAAACATGCATAAATTGCAATATATTATTATTGCATATATTATTTTAGTTCAGGTTTAATAATTTTTGCATATAACGAATATGATGCACGAAATCGAATTTTTTTTTTTTTTTTTCGAACTGATTGTATGCTGTTAGCCCTAATGGCTTTTACAGCGTCACCGGGCGGGACGGGCGAGCGCAGAAGCATCGTCGAGGTTGCGAAATGCAGATAGTAGAGCGTAGAAGCTCTACTTAAGTCGGGGAACGTCGTCCTAAGTGTGCCTCCTGTGAGGCCGGACCACGGCTTAGGGCGACGTGCAGTGGAGGGTTGATGGTATGACTTAGATTAGTCATTGCGGCGTCGGAAGGGTGGCGAGAAGCCACGACCGACCGACGTCAGAAAACTGGGACCTCCTCTTCGCCGGCGAAGACGCTGTGTGTGTGTATTACGTGTATCTGTGTTGGCGATCGTTATTTGATCGTCGGGGTCATACAGGACGCTTTTTGGACGCCTATATTTTCGATGGTCGGACCTAACTGGGATGTAGGTAGAAGCAACTGAAATAAGGGGGTTCGGGTGTACCTCAGATTTCTCGAAGTAAGATTTCGAAAAACGTTTAAAGAGGTGAGTAATGGTAGGGAGATCGAGGTCTCTATGGAGGTCAACGTTCCGCATGAACCACGGGCACCCAGTGGCTGTCCGCATGAATCGGTTCTGTAGTCTTTGGAGCCTGAGCAATCTGACTTATGAAACGTGCGCAAACGCAACGCTCGCATAGGACATTATTGGTCTTATGCAAGTTTTGTAGTGTCACTTTGTTGCGAAGCGACATCTTACTTTTCTTACATAACATCGGATAAAGTCGTCCCATGACATACGCAGCCTTATTGCAGACTATGTGTATGTGCTCGTGGAAGGTCATGGAAGGTTGAAAGGTGACACCTAGGTACTTGACTTTCTGTTGCCAGTGAATCGGTGTATTGTAAAGGGATATTTCCGTAGGTTTGTCTATGTGAGATCGAAAGCGATTACCGATAAAGTGCATGGCTGCACTTTTATCCGGGTTTATTTCGATTCTCCATTGGCGGAACCAGCGTCCGAGGCTGTCTACCGCTTTCTGGAGACGTCTAGTTATTACTTGAGGCCGGCGGGATGTGGTAAATACAGCGGTGTCATCCGCGAAAAGGGCAAGATGTGTACGCTCTTTGATAGGCGCCCGTGGAATGTCACTCGTGTAGAGCGAGTACAATAAGGGTGCCAGCACAGATCCTCGAGGGCCACCAGCACGAATTGTGCGACGAGACGATAAAGTGCCGTCTATGCGATACCGAAAGGTGCGATTACTCAGGTACTCTCGTAAGATGAGTACAAGTCGGTCTGGTGATGCACGAAATCTGTATATTTGAGTAAGTATGAAGTAACAAGACATAAAGGTTTAACAAAAAAACCGTCAAACAAATATTTAACTCTTTGGAGTTTGTAATTATATTAACGTCTGAATATTCTGCAGGTGGCGAAGCCAAGCGACAATCCAATTTAATTCCAAGTTCTCACCAGAGTGGCAGATAATAAAGACGACAGTCTACAATTATCATAAATTGAAAATGGTTTCAGGAAACGATACGAATTTCTCAGTCAAATTTAACATTAAATGTAAATATACTGGAATGTTTATTGTTAGAATCGGATTTATATGTTTTGTATTAATTATAACACATTTTTATATTAATGTTGTCCCGCCTGAGTATGGCAACTGAGCCTTTCTTCTGTCCTTTCGGATAGAAATATTAGAGCTCAGATCTTGTGGACTGTTCCATTGCGTATTTTTTTTATACTAGTGGTCACCCACTGGTCGATTTAATGTTCTTTATAAGTAATATTATAAAAAATATTAACGTTTTGTACATAAACAATAAGTGTGCCAAATTTCATACTCCTCCGTTCGCGCAATTTTCGTAAAAAAGGTGCCAAAGTTTTTGCTTCACGTATTAATATATAAATAAGGCTCAATTTTAACAAAACACAATAGCAGTATATTCAGGGTTGTAGATATATCTTTTTAGATTTCATAAAATATAAAAAAATGGCGACCCTGTAACGGAAAAATAGTTTTGGTAAAACCATCATTAGATAAACAGAGATAACAGGAAGTCATGGAATTCACATGGCACAATATTATGGCGAAGTAAAAGATTATTAATAGGGATTACAATTTAATAAAATTATGTAGCTATGATGAAGCTAAGTGAAATATTATCTAAAAATATATTTAAGTCTACTAGAAAAGCAAATATTTGCAAATCACGGTATTGACGGTCTATCAAAGAAGTAATTTTGGAACATACATGTGATAGTTTCATCTCTAATAAAGAAGGAGTTATTTGGTTTTAATAATGCAAGTTTTTGCCAGAAAAATTGAAAACTATTTAAACTAGACAATTTTAAAAAGTATGCAGTTGCGAACAGATTGAACCAAATACCAGCATATATTCCTGACATTAGTAATGAAGTTTGCACAACCCAGCCCATTCAATGTTTGCAAGCATATTGAGTCGCGATTTATCGTTTTAGATACGCAGCAGATATAGGTTTGCCGATTTTCAATTAAACTACCGTAGAATATGCAAGTTCGAATACTTAAAATGCTCGTTCGTATAATCTCCAATTTCAGCTTAATGGATCGCTGCTGATACTAAGTAGTAAGTCTTATGGCTGCAGATCACCAACAAAATGGACAGAATTAAGTCTTCTGTATGGTGATCCCACACTAACGGTTTAGGCAATAACACGAAAAGATAGTTAGAGAAGTTTCACAAAAGCAGCAAGCAGTTTACTAAGTGATTTATGGGTACGACCACATAACTAGACGGGTACGATTAAAAAAAAACCATATATTACTTTTGATGTATTAGTTTCTTAATTAAAAACGATTTTTTATAGAATTAGGCGTTACTTTGCGGAGATCCATAATACAAAAGTAATAATAAAATTATTTTGCTATAATCCGCAATATAGTAAATAGAAAAAATATATAGTGCTAAATGTATAGTGGACTATACGTTTTTTCATACCCGTTACATGCAGGATTCGTAAAAACATATGCACAAATCTCCAAAATCGCAAAGCCAATTTTTGCTTTGCGATTTTGTCGTGGAGTCTATCTCCTGATGATGCTTCGGTTGCGGGGCGAAACGATTGTTGAGTTTGTGATAGTGAACCTGTGTAGTGCTTGTGTATTGTGGTGGAAGTGGTGGAGGTTTGTGCATATGTTTTTACGAATCCTGCATGTAACGGGTATGAAAAAACGTATAGTCCACTATACATTTAGCACTATATATTTTTTCTATTTACTATATCGCGGATTATAGCAAAATAATTTTATTATTACTTTTTTTTTTTAATTAAAAACGATTAAAGTAACAGCTATTCCCGCTGCACCAGTGTTTTCTTTCTTCTCAGAGAGAGCGATTTGGAGCTTATGGAGCCGTGCTCTAATGATTGATAGTTAACATATCTAAATGTATGTATGTATACTATGTTATGTATGTGACTTCTTTGCTTAAAAGGGTTTTCTGGAAGAGATCACTGCTGTGATAGACCACCCTTTGCATGCTTTACATTATTATTAGATTTAAGTTTTCTGTAAATTGTTTTTTTTTCTTATATATTGTGTAATTTTGTGCAAAATAATGTTTATCTATCTATCTATCTACATGTAAATTCTATATTCAAATTCAAAATATTCTTCATTCAAGTAAACTTGAAAAACAAGTGCTTTTGAATCGTCTAATCTACTCCTGGTTTGGAAAGCTACCGAGAAGGACCAGCAACACACTGGCGGGTGCTCTTTTTAAAATATAAATTTTATAACTAGTTACATTTAGTCATTATTGTATTGTACAGGGTAGAAGTGCAGCTATATTCACACATTCTTATCATCTAAGTAATCCTCAACAGTATAGTTGCTTCTTTTTAACATTGTTTTTAAACTGCTGTAATGGCAATGCCAAAATTGATTGCGGAATTTTATTATAGAGCCTTATACCCAAACCCATAAACGATTTACGTGGTTTTGCTAGACGCAAAGCAGGAGTCGCAATATAGAAATCTATGCAAAAAATGTTTTAATAATTTTATTGAAAACATCCGCTAAATCATAACACTATTTTTTTTCCTTATTCCCGTTTCAATTCTTACGATTCTAACGAGTTGGTAGTGATTGTAACTTTCCAAATCTTATTCGAAGTGCATTCAAAAATTGTTTGCGATTTCTACATCAGTGATATTGGCGTCTACGATCGTTTTCGTAGCCAATAGTAGATTCGGACAATAATTCTACATAATACAATTGTGTCGACAGGTGTATTCATAACACAGACAGCCTTGTTGTGATCAATTTCTGGAAATCTCTTTGATAGAATATGATATCGCTTGAAGCTAGATATTATCAATGAAAACAGATGTGTGAATACAAACACGGTACTAATAATATAAGGATTCTGTCTGATCATATGCTATAATATTTTTCAATTTTGCCAATAATAACCAAATTTAATTTTCGGTATCTGGCTGAGTAGAGCTCTCATTTCTTACCGAGGTGCCGTAAAAGGCGATTAAGGTAAGTTGACGTCGAGCAAGCCGGTTGTAAAATAAGTAGCCAAAACGTAACAACATGTTTCAAACACGTTGTGCCGACCCCACTTAATGTGGGATAAGGGGAGGAGTATGATGGTGATTATTTATTTAAACTAAAAAAAACTAAAGAGAACGCTAAAACTAAAATAGTAAAGATTTCTGAATTGTCTCTGTAAATATCGTTCTTAAAAATTACTCTCAGGTGTCTCTTAGGATTTTATTTTTATTTAACATTATTTTATTACTTAAAAAAGTTAAAATCAAGTGAATTAAAACCAAAGAGAACGCTAATACTAAAATAGTAAAGATTACTGAATTGTTTCTGCAAATATCGTTCTTAAAAATTACTCTCAGGTGTCTCTTAGGATTTTATTTTTATTTAACATTATTTTATTACTTAAAAAAGTTAAAATCAAGTGAATTAAAACCAAAGAGAACGCTAATACTAAAATAGTAAAGATTACTGAATTGTTTCTGCAAATATCGTTCTTAAAAATTACTCTCAGGTGTCTCTTAGGATTTTATCTTTATTTTGAAATTGTTTTATTACTTAAAAAAGTAAAAATTAATCGAATCAAATCAGATTACTTCTTTTTCTTTTCTTCGTTACTCTCGGTATTAAAGTATATTGCGATTTTTTAAATTATTCTTGGCGTAATTTTTAAATAGGTAATATTAAACGCGTTCATAGAATCTGTACATTAAATATTTTTTAAATCGTTTATATAAAGGGCAAACGATCTTGATTACGAATATATCAATAGCTTATGTTTGTTTGTATAATCGGAGATCTCCGAAGTCCATTTATGTCTGCCTTCCTAAATTTAGTTGAGTGAGATAATAGGGGAATAAATTGCCCGATGTTATAATATAATTCAGTAATCACGTATTTTACACACATATATGATTTTTGGTGAAACCCTGAATAATAAGCTTTAAATATGATCGTTTAAATATGACTAAGTAAATTATTAGTTTGTTTAATGCACATTTTAAAAGTTAAAACATATATTCAAATACCTTATTTAACTTATACCTAAGGTAACCAAATGGCGATATGAACTAATTATATCACGCTTTTGCTATCATTGCTTAGACAATGTTAATATTTTAAATAAATAAATATAAATATATGGGACACTTACACACACGGTCATCCATCCCTAAAGTAAGTAACTTAATACTGTTGTTATGAACGCTTACTATTTCAATACACATTTTCAAACTTTAAAAAAGCATACTTAAGAAGTTATATTTCGTAGCCCAAAAATTACTTATATTTTTGTAGATTTCCTATGAAGTGGACGAAATTCCTCAAAGACGTCGCCGGGAGCAGCTAAAATCAACGTGATCGTGTGACGTAGAAATATCTTTGGAAATCTTCTCAAGAATCATGTCCAACAATGAACATCCATCGGTTGAATTAGAAGAATAAATAAATATATAGGACACTTACACACACGGTCGTCCGTCCCTAAAGTAAGTAACTTAATACTTGTGTTATGGGTGACGGATAACTGGTAAATATACTACATATATATTTTTAAAAACATACTTAAATACATATATACATTCAGCTCGAAGAACCAATAAATTGTTTGCCCTCGGCGGGAATCGAACCCGGTCACTACGCACTGCGCCAATGGGCCAGTCAACCTCTTCATTTTTTAGGTACCAAATTTATACCGCTGTCTATTTAACATCTGATTATTTGACAGCGTTCTGTAGCTACAGTAAGCGTACACATGAATTAATAAATGAATTTAATGTACTTATACCCTCAGTGATTTCTAAACCACTCCTGTATGTTTTAAAGGTATACCTAAGTATTTAAAAGTTTGCCACCTTGTTTGTTATGTTTCTTTCTACGGCTTCATAAATGCATGTTTTAATTTATAATTATTATAAAAAAAAGTCCCAAAAAGCTGTATGTAATAGCTGTATGTCTGTATGTAATCGATTTTCTCAAAATCTACTGAACGGATTTTTGTACATTTTTCACCAAAAGATAGTGCAATATTTTCGGATAGGTTAGGTAAATAGTACATAGAGGTAATATGTAAATTGTGTTTAAGAGATCGCGCAGTTGTTAAAAAACTTGCTTGCTGGCAGCTTTAGTCGCTTGTGCTGGTTAAACCAGCAGAGACACGCTACTTTAGTAACGTAGTAGAGATTTGTAGATCTCCAAAAATACAACAAAAAAGTCCGGGATAGCATGTCTCTATCTCTCACGGTTAACTCACAATAACTACTTTTATGTTGAAAATTTCAAAAATTCGGGAAAAGTTTCGTAAACCACTGAATTCCACGCGGGCGAAGCCGTTGTTGGCACAGCTAGTATATGTATAAATATAGTTTTTCCTGGTAAACTCCTGGGTCCGGAGTCTAATTAAGAAAACATTATGCAATCAGGCTACAAGAACAAGGTTATTGTGTAGAAAATAACAAAGGCGGTTAAACAATTTGAAACTAACGTTATTCATGAAGTTTGTAGGAATTATAAAACAGTGCTTTAATTAGTCTGTAATAATTCAACAAGTTTGTTAAGTTGTACAATAAAATATCAACAACATGGTCTAGGTAATTCTATATTCAGTGTTGCCACTTTATTTTTATTGTTAAACATAATAACTGATTTTCTTAATTTTATATTTAACTAGCTGTGCCAACAACGGCTTCGCCCGCGTGGAATACAGTGATGTACGAAACTTTTCCCGAATTTTTGAAATTTTGAACATAAAAGTAGGTATTGTGAGTTACCCATACGCGATAGATACCTGCTATCGCAGACTTTTTTGTGGTATTTTTTAAAATCTACAATTTTCTAGTACATTACTTTAGCGCATCTCTGCTGGTTTAAGCAGCGCACGCGACTAAAGCTCCCAGCAAGCAAGTTTTTTAACAACTACTCGATCTCTTTAACACAATTTACATAATCCCGTTATGTACTATTTACCTAAACCATCTGGAAGTATTGCACTATCTTTTGGTGAAAATCCTACAAAAATCCGTTTAGTGGATTTTGAGAAAATCTATTACATACAGACAGACAGCTTTTTGGGACTTTGTTTTACAATAAGTATAGACTACATAATTTATAGTACATAGTTGTTTTTTCACCTTTCTACAGCGCGAACGTAAAAAAAACCTGTACGTTTTGAAAATTTTATTAAATAACAATGGCCGCTAACAGGAGCCGGTGGGCACAAATGATCCACTCGTCAGGACCACGATCCTTAATAATGAAGAAACTAAAGGAAAAAGAAAGTTAGTAACGGACAGAAATATACAGTACAACTTTTATATATTGGTTCGTTATCTTTTACTTAATTCTATACATAGGGCCTTTTGAGCGGCCAAGCAAGCACAACTTGTTCTGCGGTTTGCCGCGATATTTCTAACGTAGTAGCACTAGTGGACCCTTATATGGTAAGTAGTAAGAAGTTATAGCTATCTATGACTTTATAAATTAATGATATAGTAGCATACTTTCACATGTCACTTTGCAGACCTTCAACTATCACCATACCAAAAGTCAAATTCCTTTGTTGCTCTGAACGAAGACGAATTATCTATCTATACTTATTATAAAACAAAGTTCCAAAAAGGTGTCTGTCTACATGTAATCGATTTTCTCAAAATCTACTGAACGGATTTTTGTACCGTTTTCACCAAAAGATAGTGCAATACTTCCGGATTGTTTAGATGATTAGTACATATCGATATTATGTAAATTGTGTTGAAGAGATAGCGGAGTTTTTAAAAAACTTGCTTGCTGGGAGCTTTTGTCGCGTGCGCTGCGTAAACCAGCAGAGATACGCTAAAGTAGATTAGTAGAGAATTGCAGATCTTTAAAACTACTAAAAAAAACGTCCGCGATAGCATGTCTCTATCTCTTATGATTAACTCACAATAACTACTTTTATGTTAAAATTTGAATTCTAGAAAAAAATAGTGACACGCTGATTTCCACGCGGGCGAAGCCAGTATAATAGGTGGCACAGCTATTATATATAATATTATAAATGCGAAAGTTTGTGAGTATGTATGGATGTTTGTTACTCTTTCACGAAAAAACTATGGGACGGATTTGAATGAAATTTTACAGTTATATAGGTTGTACATCAGAATAACATATAGGCTACAATTTGTAATGATTTTATGCAATATAACGATATATATATGTCAATAAAGTTGGAAAAAAATTGACCTCTGAGAGCTATCTTGGCGTACGCTGCCTAAACCATTGGAGTTACACAAACATGATGTATGGTAGTATTGTTTGTCTTAGAAAGTTCTAAATAAAAGTCCGCGAGAGCATATATCCACCTTTTATGGGGAATTTAGCTTTCAAAGTCTCATCAAAAATCAGTACTCGTCGCTTTCAGTATTTCATGTAGATAAATTTTGTCTTTGACACTAAGCAATTTAGGTGAATAGTTATTACGATATGATCGACTTGAATGGAGCGCCATAATATGCGTGGTGCGCGAAGACTGTATGGAATCAGCCAGTTTTGAAGTAAGATATTTAAAATTTTGGATACACGAGTAATTATTTTTTAATATTAAGTAAAAAAAAAATTAATCTCAAATGATGTGTCGTGAAACTTAGTGTGGCAGACAAATTCCACGCGAGCGAAGCCGTGGGCAAAAGCTAGTTTTATATAATTCAAACATGCACGCGTTGCATTCGAGAATTCTATAACAAGTGATGTAAATGGAATAATTTTATATAATGGAAAGAGCTGGTAATAGCTTAAAGAATGCTATATCAGAATATTATTATGTATATAACTTACTAGTTTTTGCCCGCGGCTTCGCACGCGTGGAATTATGTCCGCCACATGTTTTGTGACAGATCATTTTAGATTTGAATATCATTTTTTACTTAATATTAAAAAATATATATATTTATACACCAAAAATTTAGATATCTAACTTCAAAACTGAAGGATTCCATACATTCTTCGCACGCCGCGCATATTAGGCGTCCATCCAAGTCAATCATATCGTGATGACTTAAACTATTCACCCAAATTACTTAGTGTGAAAGACAAAGTTTGTATACATGAAATACTGAAAGCGACAAACGTTTTTTTATAATAGTTTGATAAATGCACTAAAATGTGCATTGTAAAATACTACCTAATTTAATTAAATTTATGATTAACAATTTTGGTCATAGTAGTTTCCACATAACAGGTAGACATATGATGCAACGGACTTTTATTTAGAACAGTTCAAGACAAACAATACTACGGTATATCATCTTTGTGTAACTCCAATGGTTTAGGCAGCGTACGCCAAGATAGCTCTCAGGGGCCAGATTTTTTCCTACTTTATTGACATGTATCGCTACATTACATAAAATAATTACAAATTGTAGCCTATATGTTAATCAAGTGTATAACCTATATAACTGTAAAGTTTCATCCAAATCTGTTCAATAGTTTTTTCGTGAAAGAGTAACAAACATCCATCCATACTCACAAACTTTCGCATTTATAATATTAGTAGGAAATAGTAGGAAGTAGGATAATAGACAATTTTTCGTAATTCCGTAAAAACTGATTCAAACTTAATTATAATGGAGCATTAAAAGATTGTGATATATCAGGCTTATAGCAAGAACCTTTTATTGTTATAAATATAATGGTAAATTGTAAAGAATCCATTATATTTTAAAATGTCGAGAAACACTAAAGACAAGCTAAACTTTATGATACACAATTTTGTAAAATGCATGGAACTGTAAAATGTTCCCTCGACGACCGTACGGTTATGAGTAGGGAAGACGACAAGCAATTTGATTTCTCAAGTGAGATGTTCAACTTCAGCCAAATAAGAGCTGTTATATGCTTGACTGCATTAGAGTTTTTATATTTACAGTAAACGCATTATATTTCACTGTTAATAGTTTAAGTTTTTCTTTTTCTTAATTTTTCTTTCAATAATTCTTTTATAAATAATGGAGATTAGGTTTCTTTGATGGATTTTCAAGTCAATTGCGCTTGTGCCGCTTGGATCTGATGATGCGACCATTTTAAAATCGTCTATACATATATTTCTGGATTCCTATTAAAAAAGTTGGACGTCCAACGGTTCCTTATTTATCATTCTTCATCATTCTCCTGCCCTTATCCCACTCTAAGTGGTGTCGGCACAACATGTTACAAACATGTTGTCACATGATTTGGCTACGTATTTTAGGACCGGCCGCCTGCCTGACGTCGACCTTAGTCGCCTTTTACGACACCTCGATAAGTAATAAGGGTGGTCCATTCTATGCAGCCGGATACCACACGGCATATACCTTAGTCGCCTCTTACGACACCCCGGTAAGAAAGGAGGGTGGTCTATTCTATTCTGCCGGATACCACACGGCACATACCTTAGTCGCCTCTTACGACACCTCGGTAAGAAAGGAGGGTGGTCTATTCTATTCTGCCGGATACCACACGGCACATACCTTAGTCGCCTCTTACGACCCCCCGGTAAGAAACGAGGGTGGTCTATTCTATTCTGCCGGATACCACACGGCACATACCTTAGTCGCCTCTTATGACACCTCGGTAAGAAAGGAGGGTGGTCTATTCTATTCTGCCGGATACCACACGGCACATACCTTAGTCGCCTCTTACGACACCCCGGTAAGAAAGGAGGGTGGTCTATTCTATTCTGCCGGATACCACACGGCACATACCTTAGTCGCCTCTTATGACACCTCGGTAAGAAAGGCGGGTGGTCTATTCTGTTCTGTCGGATACCACACGGCTTTTTTATATTACTACTCGATATCTATATTAATCTCTCCTATATTTACACCATCTGACAAATAGGAGCATTCTAAACCCAAAAAGTAGACTATGGACTACCAAAATTCGAATTCTTGAGTATAAATATAAAGATGGAAGGCGAACTGTTAAACGTAGTTTAGATTGAAAATTAACATCATTACCATCCTGAGGTTAATCCTCCAAACGATCGCACATAATCGCTGATTTTATTTAATGTCGCCATAAATTCACATTGCCGGTAAACAAGGTAAATGAGGCGATATTTTAAACTACATTCTGTTGAAATTGCGCCAAGTGAGTCGACACACTTAGCAATAAAGCATATTTTATGTACTAAACGGACTTTATAACTCATCTGTTTTGACTAGTTGCTGTGAAATGCTACCTGGGTATATTGGTATGCACATGAAATAAACCAATGCGAGAGAAGTTTAAGGAAATAGATAGAGGGATTGGCGATGTATATAATAGACAAAATAGGAACCGACATAAGCTTGCGGTTCCTGCTTTGCGCCTTGCAAAAGTAAATAAGTCATTTGTGGGTTTGGGTATAAGATTCTATAATAAAATCCCGCAATCGATTTTATCTTTGGTCACTACAGCAGTTTAAAAGCGCTGTTAAAGGGAGGCTGATACAAAAAGCCTACTATACTATTGAGGTTTATATAGACGATAAAGATGCATTAATATTGCTACTCCTCTACCCTGTACAAGATAGTGATCACCAAATGTAACTAGTTATAAGAATTTTATTTGAAAAGAGCAACCACCGAGTTTTTTTCTGGCTCTTCTCGGTAGGAACAGCTTTCCGAACCAGCGGTAGATTTTGACGATTCAAAATCACTTGTTTACAAATTTACTTGAATAAAGAACTTTTTGAATTTGAATTTGAATCATATTTTTTCCTTCAGTACTTTTTAGTTATAGTAGAGTGAGATAAAAGTTTCTCTCTTATCTTACTTATCTCTCAATCATCAATCATAGTGATTGTATGATCTCTGAAATAACTAACAGAATAATCAAAAGAATCACTGAAACAATTAAAAGTAAGTACTTATTGCTTCACTGGATTATTCATCAAGACTCTATCATTCTTATTTTTTATCATAGTCCATATTTGAAAACTCATTTAGAGTCAGATTGCTTGAGTAGCGCTTGAGGTTCCGAGGCGGTCGATGCATTTGATGCATTGACTATTTTTATCTAGTTCATCTGATAAGGGAGTAAGAAATCTTACAAGCTTATTGATTATTTTTACAATTAAGTCAACAATCAATTGCTTTTGATGTATATCTACATGTTTATATTCTTATATGTTAGTTTACACTTATGGCTTTATGTTACCAATCTGTTTACACAGGTTAATGTCACTTTTTTGCTTATTTTTAGTGGGGTTTGGTGGGGTTTTACAATTTTGTATTCTTTACAGTCCTATGCTACTTATCCATATTTACATATACTTATATTCTTGTATCCTAGTTTACATTTATTGCTTTTTCTACTACTATCAGGTAGGTATACTTTATATTAACGATCTCTTTACACAGGTTAGGTATTCATTACATTATTGCTTACTGATTAATGGATTTAGGTGGCGTTTTACAATTTCATATACTTATATTTCATTTGTCAAATAGTTGTAATCTAATTTTACAAGTATTGGTTCTGAATTTATTGTTATCTTTTTATGTTTATAGCACTTAGTTTATTCCGTTAATGACTACCATGACATTGGAATTATATTTTTTATTTGCACTCTTTGTGGTCTACTAATATCTAATATATATATGCAAAGTCCTGTTAATTGCTATTTCTTTTTAATGCTACTTTGGTTATGTCAATGTCATATTCAATTTTGTATCAATGGTGGTTGTTGCTTATAAGAGTTTGAAAGTTTTATTTATTTATTTCGATGGAATCTACCGTTTCAAAATCGCTTCGTTTCGCTCCGTGACGCATTGATTAACGGAGTGAGGAAACAACTGGTTAAAGAGGTTCCAACCCGGAGGTGGTGCTATAGAGCTACTGCTGGCCGGGATGGGGGCAATGCGTAGAACGGTATCCTGTCCTCACCTCTATCAGCGTGGGAGAGCAGTCAAGTTTTTAGTGAGTTAGAATCTGACATTCCTGGCGCTGGTTCCATCGAGTGGTGCTAATCCATAAATGGTTTTTCCTGATAAAAAACTTTATTTGAGTACTTTTGTATGTTTGTTTAAAATAATCCCCTTAGATAAAAATAAAAATAATTATTTCTTCATTTAGTGGTAAATCGATGTTTGCAACTAACGATCGCACACTGTCGCTGCGTTGACTTAATGTCGCCATAAATTCCCATTACTTGGTAAACAGGGTGAACGAGCCGATATTTTGCACTACATGGTCCGTTGAAATTGCGCCAAGTGAGCCGTCGCATATACAACAAAAACTTGTAATTTCAGCTATCAAAGTTTATTATGATTTAGTATTTCGTGGTTGATATTGACAGGAGAAATTTAAACAAAATTTATATTTTTCCATTCAATCTATTTTACAAAAATTCACAAATTTATTTTTGATCACTTTGTCTCGATATGAACTTTAATATATCCGTCTAGGAACGTCTGCCAAATTTAGTAGACTATTTCGTTATAGAGTTATAACATTTGGAGTAGAGAAGCCATAGGCAGGACTGTAAGTGTAACAAAAATAATATGAGGAAAGATGAAACTTGTCATCTTTGTCTAATTCAAATTCAATTTCAAAATATTCTTTATTCAAGTATACTTGTCAACAAGTAATTTTGAATCCTCAACCCTACTGCTGGTTCGGCCGTTCCTACCGAGAAAGCCAGCAAGAAAATCGGCGGTTGCTCTTTTCAAATCATAATTACTAGTAAGATACATTTAGTTATTGTTCTCTTGTTCAGGGTCGGTGGGTAGCTATAACCACGCATTCTTATCATCTAAGTAATCCTCAACAGTATAGTAGGCTTTTTGTATCAGCCTCTTTTTAACAGTGTTTTTAAACTGCTTTAATGGCAAAGCTAAAATTGAGTGCGGAATTTTATTAAAGTATCTTATACTCAAATCCACAAACTTGTTGCGTACTTTTGCAAGGCGTAAAGCAGGAGCCGCAAGCTTATGCCAGTTCCTACTTTGTCCATTATATACAAAACCAATTTTTTGTAGTTCTTTATATTTTATGTACAAAAATTATTTGTTTATTAATTTCTTATTGCTGAAAGAACATCCTTGAAGCATCGATATGGTCGAATTAAAACGTTGCATTAGTTAGATGTACTTTGCAATTTTGAGTAACAGTGGTGGAATTTTTCATTCACGATTCAGATACTTTTACTAGCTATGTACCGGCATAATTCTCTATTTAATTCTCAATTTTTTTATATACAAAAATAAATGACAATAAAATAAAATCACACATAAGAAGAAAGACAGATTGATACACCTTCATTTTCTTTTTGTCTATTGTCATATGGCACATTTTCAACTAGCTTCTCTACTATAAATATAATAACTCTATGATTTCACTAAATTTCCTGTGTTCTATTTTGCCTCAACTATTACTTCCTCTAACCGGTAGGTTTATAATGCTACATATATAATACTAGTTTTTGCCCGCGGCTTCGCTCGCTAGGAATTTTGTCTGCCACAGTATCTAATTTAATTAAATTTATGATTCTCAATTTTGGTCATAGTGGCTTCCACATAAAAGATAGATATATACTGTCCCGGACTTTTATTTAGAACTATTAAAGACAAACAATACTACGGTACATCATCTTTGTGTAACTCTATTGGTTTAGGCAGCGTACGCCGAGATAGCTCTCAGAGGCCAGATTTTTTCCTATATATTGACATGTATCTTTAAATTACATAAAATCATTACAAATTGTAGCCTATATGTTATTCTGATGTATAACCTTAATAACTGTAAGGTTTTATCCAAATCCGTCTGATAGTTTTTTCGTGAAAGAGTAACAAACATCCATCCATACTCACAAACTTTCGCATTTATAATATTAGTAGGATTAGTAGGATGATAAAAGGATATGTTAATAGATCCTTTGTGTCAATGACATCCTCACTTGGTATCGTTTTGCCAACAAGTACGAGTACATAGATAACTGAAGTCTCTCTTCGCAACTATCAATACCACATTATGATGGACTCAGCCTTCCTTATACTTCTCTTTCACTTCGCTCGGTCATGGACATCGTTGTCGATAACTTTGAATACATTCTTATCCTTTAGCACTACTGCCTTGTCTTGGATCCTTCACATAGAGCACTAAGCATTATTTTTAACTACTTGTGTTACTTTGACGAACGTAATCTTATACAAATAGGAAGGACTTTAGTAGTAGGATAAATATGAATAATTAATTTGTACTAGGTGTCCCTAAGGACGTTAATTAGAGACGCCACAAACTAATCACGTTATCAATGTATGACTAATGGATAGAGTAAATAATATAACATTCCAAAATTAAACCCTTGTAATGACAACATCGGAGTACTGAATATTCATGACGTATTTATATACAGTTAATACTTTGTGATAACTTTATTTCTTGTTTATTATCATGATATTATGAGATATTAAAATAAATAATAAATAAATATATGGGACATTTACACACACGGTCGTCCGTCCCCAAAGTAAGTAACTTAATACTTGTGTTATGGGTGACGGACAACTGGTAGATATACTACATATATAAGTTTAAATACATACTTAAATACAAATACACACCCAGGCTCGAAGAACCAACAATTTGTTTATAGAAAATGTTGGCCCTCGGCGGGAATCAAACCCGCGACCCGCGGAGCTGAAGGCAGGGTCACTACCCACAGCGCCAGCGGCCAGTCATATTATACGTACGCCGTGTGGTATTCGGCAGAATAGAATAGACCACCCTCCTTTCTTACCGAGGTGTCGTAAGACGCGACTAAGGTAAGTTGACGTCAGGCAGGCGGCCGGTCGAAAAATATGTAGTCAAATCATGTGAAGTCATGTTAGTAACATGTTGTGCCCCACTTAGAATGGGATAAGGGCAGGAGAATGATGATAATAATATTATACATATCTTCTTGTGGAAAATAATAGATCATTGATAATAGTTTTATAATAAAAGTAGCTGATCGAGCTGAAATTTTTGTGTCGCAAAATAAAAATGTATGGTGTGGACAACCGTTATCATTTATAGGTATGAAAAGTAGCTAGTAGCCGATTCTCATATCTATATGAAATTTCATATAAATCGGTCAAGCCGTTTCGGAGGAGTATGGCAACTAGCATAGTGACAAGAGAATTTTATATATAAGACTAGTTGACCGCGCGAACGTTGTTTTGCCATATAAATTATTTTTAGGGAATTTCTAGTGCACATTATAAAAAAAACAATTGCCCACCCTTACCACATAGGATTATGAAATATAGATAGTAGCCGATTCTAAGACCTAGAGAATATGCATATGAAATTTCATAAAATTCGGTCTCGCCGTTGGTGAGTCACCATTAACTAACATCGTGACTCGAGAATTTTAAATATAAGATTTATGAAATGTTTTCAAACATAATCGAAATTTAGGGGATTATTCTACTGTAGTGGGTTAATCTCCTTATACAGGGTACTCGCAGGCCACACAGTAACGATCAAAAGTCGTCGTAACATTGAAATACGGTCAGCAATATCCCATACTCCAATAAAAAATGTATTCCATTCTATTCTTTATTCCTAAAACAATAAGAACTAAAGTACTATACAAGTAGAAAACGTTTTACGAAGCTTAGCAATAAAGTACATTGTTTTTTCCTTTCAAAACTAGCGATTAAAAATGCCGTACGTTACAAGCGGCCGGTTGACTTGCCTCTACTCTTTTTGATAGCATGTTTAGTTCGTCAAAGGATATTGTAAACTAAAACAACCTACGCGAGAACTACAGTTTTCCAAAGTCCAAAAGATCCAAATGACTTTTACGTGCTCGGCAGCATTTTAGTGCGAGAAAAAAGGTATTTGCATGGTTTTAAATGATTGTGCATGTTCTGTCAGTTAAATGATTTATAGAAGCAGGCGTTACTTGCGGAATTCCATATTACAAGCAATATAACAGAACTAACTACTTTGCTATAATCCGCACGGGTTAAGTGAATGCATGCAAAGCCAATGTGTATGAAGCAGACAAAATCTACGCACCTTATACATGCAGGACCAGCCACCACATGCACCCCAAGGCGCAATTCACCAGCAACAACGAACACAAAAGCAGCACACACACCTACCACCACAATCTCGACGATCGTTTCGCCCCGAAACCGAAGCATCATCAGGAGGATAGGCTTCACGACAAAAATCTTACTGCTAAAAAAATCGATAAAATATATAAAATAAAATAAATATATAATAAAAATCGTACTGCCACGTGCAGTACGATTTTTGTCGTGAAGCCTATCCTCCTGATGATGCTTCGGTTTCGGGGCGAAACGATCGTCGAAATTGTGGTGGTGGGTGTGTGTGCTGCTTTTGTGTTCGTTGTTGCTGGTGAATTGCGCCTTGGGGTGCATGTGGTGGCTGGTCCTGCATGTATAAGGTGCGTAGATTTTGCCTGCTTCATACACATTGGCTTTGCATGCATTCACTTAACCCGTGCGGGTTATAGCAAAGTAGTTAGTTCTGTTATATTGCTTCTGTCAGTTAGTTAAATTGGGAGTAAAAACTACACTATTTTTAGAAAAATGTAATATTCATTTCTTACGTAGATCCTTGTACATACGCAGGTCATTAAAATGAGATATAATTAAGAAATCTATTTTGAGATATAAATTTCTTGATTTGCTCTTTAGGAACCCAGGAGCACAATGTTACGGTCGACTGCATTAGAATATTCTTTATAGACTTATTATTTTACATTGCGCTTGATACGGAATGGCCCGTTGGCGCAGTGGGTAGTGCCCCTGCCTTCAGCTCACGCTTGTTCGATTCCCGCCGAGGGCTAACATTTTCAATAAACAATTTGTTGGGTAATTATGTATGTATATATTTACCAGTTGCCCGTCACCCATAACAGGTATTAAGTTACTTACTTTGGGGAAGGACGACCATGTGTTTTAGCGTTCCATATATTTATTTTTTATTATTTATTGATTATTCAAGATTCGTGTCAGAGTTTAACAAAAATATTATAGATGTAGTAGTAATCAAAGTGGCCATATCTGTAGAAGAAACCCAGATACTCTATTGCACTGGATTCTGTATGTGTTGTAATACTACCACACAAAAAACACGCACACGGACAGACATAACCATACACTCACATTGGAATAACTCACACGCACACAGACTTACACATACACACCCAAAAAACACAAGAATAAGTATAGATAGATATATAGATATATAGATATAAATGTTATAGATGTATAAATATTATACTAATAGTAATAAAAACAAATGTAAGCTTATAATTATTATTGTTATGGAAGAGCGAGATTCTTCTGGTACATGCATTGTTATGCTTACTAGAAGGTTTCAAGACCCTGTATTTAATTTAAGCATGAAAGAAATAAAATTTATTTATTTATGTCGATAGATATCGATATTCGAAGCATACATTTTCGTTTACAAAAGTGCGTATAAATCTTTAAATGCATCCTCTATACCGGTCACACTGGGAAGATAGAATATATATAAAATTAAATATATTACAATAACAGGCGAATAGTATTAAATTATATTATAAATGATATTAAATATCGATTTCTATAAATATATTGTAGTACATATATTAGCTAGATAATTATTTCATATTCGGACTTCCCTCGACAGGGATCCGGCAGAATATCAGCGCTGTTGGTATTCTTTTAGCACCATTAAGCCAGAACCTTTTCATTGGCCCGACACATTCTAAATTTACTTTCTACATAATGTCTGTTGTTATTGCTCTTTGTATGTAACCTGTTTATTTTGTGTTGTGTGAATGAATAAAGCTATTCTATTCTATTTCTTTATTATTTAAGACTTTCTAGCCAACGGTCAACAACCCTACATTGGGTGTTGGCAAATAATCAACGTCTTCGATCACAAATGAGACGATATGTTATCAAATACCTCTGTATTTGATAGGAGCCGATTCTTCTTTTTAAATGCACGTATTATATCCGCGTTAATTGAACGATATGAACGCCATACTGTTAGTATTTTCATGTTATTAATTTGCATATATCGTAAAAGTATTCTGTTTAGCGAGATTTTTAAAAGATCTTGATAATTTTACAGTAATTGAAAAAAAGTCATTAAATAAATAAAATAAATAAATATATGGGACATTTACACACACAGTCGTCCGTCCCGAAAGTAAGTAACTTAATACTTGTGTTATGGGTGACGGACAACTGGTAGATATACTACGTATATAACTTTAAATACATACTTAAATACAAATACACACCCAGGCTCGAAGAACCAACAATTTGTTTATAGAAAATGTTGGCCCTCGGCGGGAATCAGGCCATTATGTAGATCATATTGATTTCTAGGTTTAAAATAAAGATTTTATGAGGAAATTAAACTAATTTTACTTTTTTAGCATAAAAGACGAGGTGAAATAATAATAATACTACAATAAATATCATATCTTAATAATATGACTACAATAAGATTGCATGAATATTACTTTCAAGAAATAAAGATCTTGAACGAACTACGAGATTCTTGAAGCATTTCTTTAAGCGAATTATTATTTTTTGAGTTACAACTTACGTAATTGTATTTTACCAAATTATTCAACATTAAACAAGTTGGACTTATTAAAAATTTGGTCTCTCGCAACAAAAACATCATCAAGCTTTATGGCTATGTCAAATTGATGCCTAAATTTTGTTGTAATTTGTTAAATCTTCTGGAACTTTCTAATAACAAAATTCAACGAAAGTTTCTGCAGGTATTTCAATAAAATTACCATTCTTCTTTAGAAAGTAGCACAAGTTAACGTTGAATAAGTAAATATTTTTCGTACTTTATGTAATTGGAGTTCCATCATTAAACTGTGTAATTTCCTTAGAGAGGAATTTATCATATACATAAATAATTCTACATGGTTTGGTGTTCTAAATTTACAAACGTCTTTATTCAATGTATTAACTCCTATCACTTGTATCACTGTTTTCATCACTCTTTGTCTCGTCTGCTTTTCTTATATTATACTTAATTATCTTACTATTTTAGATGTACTTGTGTTTTTATAGATAGTTACGGGATAATCACTTTTATCATGAAACACAATAGAGAAATCTGATTATCTTCCCAAAATATTGGATTTGATATCTGTGATCCACTATTAGAAGTTTTATTGCAAAGACCATTGCAATAGGATATTTTAAAGGAATTCGATTATACTACAAGACGGTTTGTTTTAATGATTCTTACATTATTTGTATTTAAGTATGTTTTTAAAATTATATAAGTAGTATATTTACCAGTTGTCCGTCACCCATGACACAAGTATTAGGTTACTTACTTTGGGGACGGACGACCGTGTGTGTAAGTGTCCTATATATTTATTTATTTATTTATTATCTTTTCTTCTAATTTAACCGATGGATGTCCATTGTTGCACATGATTTTTGAAAAGATTTCTAAAGATATTTCTACGTCACACGATCACGTTGGTTTTAGCTGCTCCCGGCGATGTCTTTGAGGATTTCGTCCTATATATAAGTAATTTTTGGTCTACAAAATGTAACTTTTTAAGTATGCTTCTTAAAAGTTTGGAAATGTGTATTGAAATAGTAAGCGTTCAAGGCCATTCAAACCTTTTTACAAAACGATTACAGGCATCGTTCATCATTCTTACATAATAAATAACATATTTTTGTCAGGATTAAAATACTCCTATGTACTTTGACATACAGCAAAGGTTATTTGTTTTCAATATGTGCTTAAATTATATCAAAAGAAATGAACTTTTGTAAAAGAATAAATCACAAGAAAACTTATTTAACAGAGGCATCTCTGGAGAATTTCTGGGATGTGGACGATATTTTGATACTGCTTACACAATAATATAACACTAAACTCAGTAGCGGTAACTGTATAGGGATAATTACAAATGTATTTGCATTTAAAGTCGCCAATTTGTAACTTTCTGAATGTATTTGGCTCACCGCGAAATGTTTCAGCTAAAGCTTTGGCATGAGCCAGCATTTCGATTACGTACTTTACAAGCATCTTGTTATCCATTAAAGTAAAGTAAAGTAACGGCTTGTATAAATCCCACTGCTGGGAATAGGCCTCCTCTCTCCGTTTTTTGGAGAGAAGGATTGGAGCTAAGACCTACCACGCTGTCCCAATGCGGATTGGTGGTTACACATATCCCTAGAATTCCTTAGAGATATGCAGGTTTCCTCACGATGTTTTCCTTCACCGAAAAGCGTGTGATAAATTGCAATTATCAATTAGACACGTGAAGCTTCACGTAAAGCTTCACCGTAAAGCTTCTGATAAATTGCAAATTGAACACTTAAGTTTCAATAGAAAAACTCATTGGTGCCTGCCCGGGTTTGAACTCATGTTCGTCGCAAGAGGTTGTGATAGCCTAGTGGTGAGAGTTGCACGGTCTCACCACTAGGCTATCACAGCTGTTGTTTGTTATCTATTATCAAAATTAAACTCTCTTAAATATACGTCTAAGCTACACACGCAACATTACATAGAAAAAAATTAATTTTTAAACTCTATCATATCATTAAGTACTGCTATTACGTACTGCCAACTAGCCAATTTTATTTTAAAAAGATTATTTAATTAATTTTTTAAAAGTCAATGACAAGACAACAGAATGGGTTTTCACGCATTTTTCATTTACACAGCATTATTTACGATGAAGATTTTACTGTACTATTTTTTTAGATTTTGTGTAAATTACTTTGAATTCAACGTATATGTGAATATTTTGGAAAAAACAAGCCACCTGGGAGATTTGCAGGGCGCTTGGCCGATTATGTTAGTTTATAATAAAAACACTTATGTATTTTCATTGCTCAATAACGTAGTTTGACCAACCCACTGTAAAATTTTGAACTTAACTTTTTAACTGACGGTTTTCGTATTGCGTAGTTTTAACCGGAACGTTGTTTCAAGTACCATAAATTTAATAGAGCGTACCAAAAAAAATTGAATTAAGCAACGTTTTTGTTTTTTTAATGATGATATGCTATTTATATGAAGCGTAAGCATTGTCGTGGATGCGTAACTCGTAGTGTTAATAAAAATGCCTTCTGTATAACCAGACCACGGCTTAGGCTTATTGATTATTTACACTACTCTTCTAATACTCTAAAACCAAAGATAATAACGGCTTAATGAGTAGCATCTCTCAGCGATACTTCGATCTATCTGGCAAATAAGTGATAAAAGTTTATCATTTTAGTACTTCTACTAGAAATACGTGCGGCTTTGCCCGCGTGAAATTCAGTGTTTAACATGTAATAATTGTTTGAGTCTCGGCAGGAGACTGGCTGTCTGATACCCTTTACCGCTTTTTATACCTATTCCCCCCTCTAAACTACAATCGACACCGGTTTGTTACAACCCCTACTAAAAATTGTTGTAAAACGACCTCTTCAACTCAATTTACATAAAACCGTTATGTACTATTTACCTAAACCTTTCGGAGGAAATGCACTACCTTTTAGTAAAAACCGTACATAAATCCGTTTAGTAAATTTTGACAAAATCGATTACATACATACAGACAGCTTGGGGAACTTTATTTTAAAATAAGTATATAATAATAATAATAATAAAGAATAAAGAAAGAAGATAGATAGATGTATAATCCAAAATTATCTTTAAAGCAATAAATTGGAATTTTTGAACTGTAAGAAACTTATAATTGGATAAGAAAATTTGTATGCCAGAACGTAAAAAGCTTACCTTAACAGAATAATCAAATAAATTTAAAACAACCCGAAACAATTAAAACTACAAACATAAGACAACGAAAACTTTTGAGAGATATTTAAATTGTAAATTTATCAGCAATGACTTTTAACGACACGGTCATGAATGAAAAGATTATTGTAGCCAAATATTGAAAGCTTTTTAATAAGTATAATTAGAATAAGTTTAAATGTATAAAACTTGATTGATGTCATTTTTCATAAAAAAGTACTTTTGAATCATAAATTTTCTTAAATGAAACTTATTTAAACTAGCTTTGCTTCTACAGCCTGATTACTTATGATCCAAACTCAATACTATAATTTCTAGATATTGTAACAGTCTCAGCCCTACATTCTTGTCAAAAATAAATAGTTTTTAAAATTTCGATATTTCAGCAAATAAGCGTTTGTTTGTCACGCAATTACATTTTTTCGCATCTATAATTGATGCTCTAACTCGATATAGAAAAGATTTTTGTTGCCCAAAAAAGAGCCATACGGGCTATCTATAATATGAAGCAACGTGAGTCCCTTCGCGAAAAGTTCCAAGAAATAGGCATACTGACTGTAGCATCACAATATATATATAGTAATATTCTATTTGTGCGGAAAAATATAAGTACATATAAAACAAAATTTGATGTATATCATAGACATACGAGAGGTCACAAACAGTGACTGCGTCGCGACTCAGCAGAGTAAGCAACTCTTTTGTTGGTCTCGCTATTCGCTTCTATAATAAAGTTCCTCAATCCATTCTAGACCAGTGTACAGAAAGATTCCAACTAAGTGTAAAAAATATGCTTATACGTAAAGCATATTACAAAATTGAAGATTATTTGGATGATAAG
This sequence comes from Morpho deidamia, assembly GCA_947086505.1. Taxonomy (NCBI): domain Eukaryota; kingdom Metazoa; phylum Arthropoda; class Insecta; order Lepidoptera; family Nymphalidae; genus Morpho; species Morpho deidamia. Next base: position 5,186,252 of record CAMTZC010000007.1, on the reverse strand, counting down.
AAAGCCTGGATTTGAAAATCCTTTCAGCTTCATACAAGACAGCGGTTTAATAATGTATAATTGAAAATATTTAAAAGATTGACCGCCGAGTTTCTTGCTGGTTCTTCTCGGTAGGAGCAGCGTTCCGAACCAGTTGTAGCTTCATTAATCATATTGATGCTTGACGATTCAAAAGTGCCTGAAATGGTTTATTTGAATAAAGATTATTTTGATTTGATTGATTTGATAACCATAAAACATAAAAATTGGAAAAGTCAAATTTTCATCATTTTGGCCGAACGTCGCGACAGCCGCCGTTCTATAGTAAGAGAGCGGGCGGAGCGCATAAGTGACCTATACGGACACTTATAAAGTATTGAACTAATGTTATTGTAGATTTGTACTGTGGCGATACGCAATATTAGTTGAGGTTTTACCTCGACTATTTCAAATATAAAAATTAATAACGAATACACATCTAAGTGCCCGCTCTCGTATAATGGTTCAAGATGCAAGATCGTGCCGATCTTTGGAGAGGCTGTGATTGTGACTTGACCATTAGAGTGTTTAGTGTATGTGGGTGGGTGGGTGTGTGCGTGTTGTAAATTTTGTTGTGTATCAAAGTGTGTGTGCCTTAGTGTGATGTCTGGTGAGGTAGATTATAGGTTTTCTAACTCAAAGCATTTAATATGGCGTTTCTGAAGGGTATTCTAGACGTGCAAAAAGGATCAATAGAGTTAAAGCGTTTGTTGTAAATTTTAGGTAGCCTTCGAGTGACTGCATTGCCACTGTAGTTGATGTGGCTGAAAGGAACATGAAATAGGACTGTATGTCGTGTACGACGTTTAGGTACAAAAAGTTGTAAAACTGTGGATACCAGATCTGGGCAATCAATGATTCCTGATGTAAGATCATAAAAAAGCATCATATCGGACAAGATTCTGCGGTTTTCTAACGTTGAGATTTTATAATAATTGCAAGAGGAACTATACTCTGAATGGAAGTTTTTTGTGCGGTAATTAAGATAGTGGATGAATTTTCGTTGTATTTTTTCTAATTTTTGACTGTGTGTGACATATTGTGGGTTCCAAATAGGGGAACAATATTCCAGTATACTTCGAACATAAGAAAAATACAATATTTTCATTGTGTTTACATCAGTGAAATGCTTAGAATTGCGCAAAATGAAACCTAGAAGTTTATAAGCTTTATTCGAGACGATATCAAAATGATCTGTAAATGTAATCACATTATTTTATTTATCTAAGGTTTTATTTTGACTCCTTTAAAAGAATTTGAGTTATTACAAAACACAACGTAGTACGGGTCCTAGCCGCGTAGACGAATCACGTGCCAACATATGTTTAAGGTGCTAGCGCCTTCGGGCGTGTTTTACGCATTTCAACGCTTGAGCGCTAGCGCTCTAGCGACGATTTAAATATCTTAAATATTTTTAAGTCGAAGTGAGGGGGAGATAGTTACAATATGCATTAACACAAGTCGCTCGCCGTGTGGTATCCGGCCGAGTAGAATAGACCACCCTCATTTCTTACCGAGATGTCGTAAAAGGCGAATAAGGTAAGTTGACGTCAGGTAGGCGGCCGATCGTAAAGTACGTAGCAAAATCATTTGACAACATGTTTGTAACATGTGCCGACCCCGCTTAGAGTGGGATAAGGGCAGGAGGATGATGGTGCATTAACACAAGTCGCATAAGCTCCTTAAAATGCGATAAAAATCTAAATTTTAATGACGAAGAATGTCATTGCACTTCGAAGTGTGAAGGTAATTTATGTCAACCCGTTGAACCCTAAAGGACTATGACACGGCTCTCATTATAAAAGCAGGTCACAAAGAGCATGTTCGCAGTACATTTATCAAATTTGACACCCAATTTAGTATATGTCGTAGGCATACGCAATAATTAGAGGCTTAAGCCGTAGCCATTTATTATTATAGTAGGCCATAACGGCTATTAAGCTGACTGGGTGAAATTGCATATAATAATCTAGCTTAACTCGGCCACGCTTCGTCGTGAATCAGTTTTATTTTAATTATCAATTCTTAGATACTAGAAATTTTCCGTTCTCGTACAAAATAAAAACTAAATATGAATTAAAACATTTTTATACAGAGAAGTTATGAAAATTTTTTAGTTACCTTTTTCATAAGTATGCAACATACAATGTCAAAATTGTAATAAAAAGATACTAGCTTCTGTTCTTAACTTCATATCTACGTTAGTATGCATTAAAATAAGAAAATCGATGAATAAATAAATATAAAATTTGTTTATGCTTCATGATTTTTCATTTATTTGGAATAAAATTAACATTTTGTGGGTTACAATAGTTTTTATTGAAAACGTTCACTCTTAAAAGATTCTTATTGAACCACGAATTGCAATCTTACATATTACTATTTTACTTAAACTAGGTTAGCTATTCTAAATGCTTGTTTTACGAAGTTGAAGGTTACCGCGAACAGTTAACGTTTGCATTTTAGGGGATAAATTGCGCATTGATTTATGGGATGTGTGTTGATAATATTCCGCAATTTTTCTGTCTTAGCGGCGTCAGATCAAATCAGAAAAAATTGTAGTCAAGCAATACAGCATAAAAAAAGTCATTCTTTGACAATAGTACAGCTTAAATGCTTATCTTAATCGCAATTTTTGCCTTCAAGGATATTTCCGCGATAACCTGTCTTGTTTGGTGGCACTGCACATGCAGTATGGCTATATATTGTTATGTTAATATTCAACAATGCGTCGTCTTAAATTAGTTGTGGTGCTGCATTATCAGACTGAAGCACCACTGAATTACATCGACTTTTATAGCTGATTTAGATCTTGAAATATAAAGTTACGACTAACTAATAACCAGCGTGACATTTAGTACATCTGTAACATTTAAGTGCATACTGAAATCCCGCATTCAGCGAGTTCATTTCGTATTCAGCATTCATAATGGAAACTTCTATTGTCTGGAAAGTGAAATACCTACATGCTAGTATAATGAAAGCTTACTCACGATAACGTTGATTACTTATATATTGAGATTTTCCAAGTATAGTTCAATTATATTTATCAGGTACAATAACGTGTTTCTCGATTGATGATACACTTTAATACCATTTTTGCCCCAAGATGTAAAAAGATCCTTCTCTCCTAAAAAGGGAGAGAGGAGGTCTATGCCCAGCTGTGGGATGTAAAAGGCAGTTTACTTTTTACATTCATGTAAAAAGATGAAAATGGAAAATGGTGAAAATGAAAATTGATAGCTTTTTTTATAGTTAACTTTTCTTCAAAAAATTTGACAATATATAGTTATGAAAGACTTAGCGAAAGTGAGGTTATGATCTTCTTATATGTAAACAGCTGATTTTTGAAGCTTGACATATTTTTTAGCGTAGACAAAGGGTAATGAAACAAATTTAATCTATAAAAATCAAATTTAATTTTACTTTCTATTTTATTTAAATAATTAAACAAAGAAAATTTTTAAAAATTTTATTTATATCATTATTTAATGATTATTTATTTTGATATAGCCATGAGACCAAAGCCATTTTTGTTGCATTTTAACTATTAATTAACTTTAATCGATTATTCTAATAGATAAAACTTATTTTATTTGTGACAAAAAATTTTTTTGAAGAGTTTTTAATTTCCAGATTGCAGATTTCGCTAATTTTTTATAATTAAATTACAATTGGTCCCAAAAGTCCTCCGTTTCCTTTTTGTGTTGTTGCTGATTATGTTAAAAAAAATGAGTTGAAAAATGCATTACCCATTACTGTTTGAATGAATATGTGGGAATATTCCACTAATTATTCCATTCAAATTTATTTGATAAGAAGAGATATAAATAATCATTCTAATAACAATGATAATAATTGAATTAAAATATCGGTTCCGAAGGAAATTTGGGAATTTTTATCATATGTAAGCTTAAATTGTACCAAATATAATTAATATTGCTACAGCACATTATTCGTGAAAGCGTAATATACAACAGACAGAAGGATTCCCGCATTTATTATATTAGAATGGATAAAAACTGCTCCAGTTAAGCATACCCTTAATATGGTGTTAGTTAATTAAGTATAATAATTGAACCTACATAATATCTATCTAGTAATTATCACTTCTACTTGGGATAAAAACTGTTGTGTCACTTTCTAGTCTCATTGTCTTCATATCAAACTGGCCCGTTGGCGTGGTTGGCAGTGACCCTGCCTTCAGCTCCATGGATCGCGGGTTCGATTCCCGTCGAGAGCCAACATTTTATACAAACAATTTGTTGGTTCTTCGAACCGGTGTATTTATTTACCAGTTGTCTGTCACCTATAACACAAGTATTAAGTTACTTACTTTGGGTACAGACGAAAGTGTGTATGTGTCCCATATATTCATTTATCAAAAATCGCATCAATTTCTACAAAGGAGAATTTTTTTAGTACTAATATTATAAATGTGAAGAATTTCTTGGTAATATTGTATACTGTGAAATGAGCCGCATAATACCCAAGCGTAAATACAATGCAAACCATTATCTACGTAGTGACTACGGTTTCTAGTAAATTGAATGTGTATTTAGGCTGGCCTTGTTCGGGAACCACTATTGACATTACTTCTTACTTGTACTTGTATTTACTCTCTCACTTCGTAGGATCAGCGAGCTTAAATGAGTTGTCGCCGCTAACTACTTACGTATTTTGGCTTACCGCGTTTGACCTCTGGCTATAAGATTTCAAAAACTTTACTTTAAAAAACACACTCATTCTATAATTTATAGAATTAGGCGTTACTTTGCGGAGATCCATAATACAAAAGTAATAATAAAATTATTTTGCTATAATCCGCGATACAGTAAATAGAAAATATATATAGTGCTACATGTATAGTGGACTATCCGTTTTTTCATACCCGATATATGCAGGATTCGTAAAAACACATCCACAAACCTCCACCACTGCCACCACAATACACAAGCACTACACACGTTCACTATCACTATCACAAATCACGCATCGCAAAGCTTTGCGATTTTATCGTGGAGTCTATCTCCTGATGATGCTTCGGTTGCGGGGCGAAACAATTGTTGAGTTTGTGATAGTGAACTTGTGTAGTGCTTGTGTACTGTGGTGGCAGTGGTGAACGTTTGTGCATGTGTTTTTACGAATCCTGCATGTATCGGGTATGAAAAAACGGATAGTCCACTATACATTTAACACTATATTAACTATTTACTGTATCGCGGTTAATAGCAAAATAATTTTATTATTACTTTTGTACACTCTCTTTTTCATATTCTGTAGGTCAGCAACTTGAATTTGCCTTCTTCTTCTTTTGTTTTCAACCGATAAAATAAGTCCGCCTGGTAGATTTGATCGACAGATTTTTATGATTTTTGTTACCGGAATCTACCTACTTCCTTCAAACTATTTAAGGTGGGTTTTCTTCTTCTACGAAGCTATATATTTTTTATTCCACCAATAACGACGACAGTGACGAAATTTCGGATCGTTAAGGTAATACTAGTAAGGCAAAAAGCATCAGTAGTATGGCAATAGTCTGATAGTAATAAAGTAAGAGTTCTCTTACTGTCCCTCAGGTTCTATAAAGAGAGAGATGTAGGATTTAAAACTAATACCTAGCGAAGATTGAAAGCCTCTCAAAGACAATCACTGCTTATTTACTGTGATGATTAAAATATTTATAATTCATGATTAGTGAGGACTATAAAATTTACGCAATTCTTAAATTACATTTTTGATTTGTAACTGATGTTTTGCAAGCAAAGACTTTTATAAATGGAATAAAGTATTTGTTTGAAAGTGTTAAAAGATTCTACCCCAATCCGTTTAAAGTCAGGAACCGAAGTGTTGAAACATGTCCAAGACACAGCTGGGTTATATGTTAGGTGGGAGCAGAGGAATGTAATCCACTGGATTTGTTACAATGTGATTTATTCTACACTTCAGCATTTCACATTTAAACCTCTTTCACTTTTGAATACGAAGTGAAATTCTTAGTTCTAAGAACGCGGAGTATAATATTTTTTATTAAGATCAATCATATTTTTGATATTATATCAATATTTCAATGTAAAGAAGAGTTTACATTATCTGTGGTTATATTTTATATACGTAGATGTTGATGTTTTTTTGTTTTTATTTTATCTGGACATTTACCGTTGGATCTGTCCCATCTTTTAAATAGATTCCCGAGTAAAATTCTAAAAATAGACTGTTTAATGATTTTCATGAATCATTCGTCCATAGTCTCTTAAAAGGGAGCTATAACTTCATACCTTCTTAGTCTATAGAAAAACCTGTGAGCTATGCATCTAGTCTTTTTGATAATTTACTATTTAGTTTCCGCCAATCAAAATATTTACGAATTAAATAGAGGTAGTTTTAAGCGTTGCAGATTCATACATATGGGTCATATAAACATATGGGTCAAATCGCGGTAAAGTAGCGGCCTGTTACAATCCCACTGCTGGGAACAGGCCTCCTCTCTCCGGTTCAGGAGAGAAGGGTTGGAGCTAAGACCTACCACGCTGCTCCAATGCGGATGGGTAGGTTACACATATCTCCAGTAATCTCTAGAGATATACAGGTTTCCTTACCATATTTTCCTTCACCGAAAAGCGTGTGATAAATTGCAATTATACATGAGTTTTAATAGTAAAATTCATTGGTGCCTGCCCGGGTTTGAACTCGTGTCCCCCTCGAAAGACTCGCACGGTCTCACCGCTGGGCTATCACAGCTCATCGCGGTACAATCAAGTTAACTTTGCATTAATTTCGACGTTTCGAAAAAGTTGTATCCATCGTGGGCACGAATTGAAAACTGAATAATTTATCTCGCCTTAAAAATATAAATTATAAATTTTTATGTATCAAACGATGCTAACCAATAAATATCACTGTCAATTAATATGCAGTCAACAAGTTCATGACCCGGTCATTAGTCGATATCTCAACGCCAATGAAGAGGTTCGCGACGTCTACAAACAGACGGTACTCGACGTTGCCTCGATCGATAAATCTCGTTACTAAATTTTTATATAATTTTTACGTGTGAGAATTATTTTAATTGAGATGAATGATTTCACTCAATGAATATTATTTTCTTGACGGACTTTGTAGAAAATTGACCTTTGTCGATTTTTCAATTCAAACATTTTGGTGTCATTTTAATATTTTCTTATCAAGCGTTAAGAGTCCTTTTACACTTTAAATTCTTGACGCGAAAAGACGGGTGAATAAGTTTTATGTTGGTTAGTGTTCTTGTGCTTGTGTTAGGAGGATAGGCTCAACGACATACGCTACGACATACGACATTGGCATTACGATTTTGTGGAGCATATCCTCCTGATGATGCTTGATGATGATACCCGAAATCAAAACATCAGGAGGATTTCTGATGATGCTTCGGTTTCGGGACGAAGCGATCGTAGAGATTTTGATGGTGGTTGTGTGTATTGCTAGTGTGCATTGTTGCTGGTGGAGGCGTTTTTGGATACGTGTGGTGACTTGTCGTGCATATGTAAGGTACCGGAATATTGCCTGCTTCATACACTTAGCATTCGCTTAACACACGCGGATTAAAGCAAAGTAGTTCTGTTATAGTTTCTGTAATATGGAATTCCGCCAAGCAGCGCCTGCTTGTATAAATCGGTGTAAGGTTTCCTTTATACACATGGATTAGTGTGTTTATGTACTTAGTCATGTATTATATGTGTCTTACGTATAAATAAAAGAATCTCACATATGCACCTAAACTACAAGCTGTCTGCAATTTTCAAGCAAGATTCCAAACACACAAACTGAGTTCGATTTAGTTTTTTGTTCGAAAGAAGGTGTTTCATCAGTTACAATTTTTGTGTATATTTTGATCACTGTTATCTCACTTGGTCGTGAAAAGACAGCCTAGTATAAGTATTTCAATATTAACTAGTAATCCTGTTGGATCAAGGTAGCTATTCCCCGTAGGAATACATTAAGCGAAACTTCAAATTAGTTCCTTCTGCAAACAGAAATGTTTGTTTGTAGTAACTTAGTTTACTGTAAGTTTATGTTTTCCTCGGATAGATATATTTATTTGAGAAATTATGACGTATAAAAGTGTGGCGGTATAAAAGTTGCTATATAAAAAGGCAAATTAATATGTAAGAAATCAATACGTTCTGTAATTAAATCACGAAACAATAATCGAAAAGAGTCTTTCGATTATTCTTTCTAAATAAATAGAAGGAGCATTTTGCTTAGCGAAAAACTTTGAGAACACCTGAATTAGTTCAGCTATTTTTTCACAAATAAACAAGATGAGCATTGTTAATTGTTGGAATATTCAATTATTGCAGGCAAAGAGTTGTTTATTAATCAATTTTTATTACAGTTTGTTTATATTATCTCAGATTAAGTTTACTGGCAAGAGACCAGACGGTCTGACGCTGGGTCCTTGGGAACGGGGACGGGCCCTAATGTGGGTCGCAATATGCGTTGATACGTTATCCTCGTCCCATATCAGTGAAACGGTGTCGAGAGCTGGAGCTGCGGCGGAAATGGCCGAATCCGGCAAGCGGCGAAAGTATGCATCTCTCGTTGAGAGTTGTGCCGTTTGCAGTTGAGACCCTAGGGCCATGGAGCCAAAGTGCAAAAAAAAGTTTTTAATCCGTTTTAACACCTCGGTTGGTCGCCTCTTCGGGTGACAAGAGGGCTGGCTCCTTTTTCGCACAAAGAATCAGCTTAGCGATTCAACGCGGAAACGCTGCCAGCATTCTTGGGACCATTCCACGTGGGCATGATTTGTACAGTAGTAGCGGGTAAGTAATTTAAGATAGATATAACTTGTACATTTCGTTATCATTAAAAAAAATATTTTGCTATCGCATATTTTAAATTTGAAAAAAAAAAGAAGTTTATATGTTATTTTTTATTTCTGATTTCTTTATTATACTTTATTTAAAACGTATCCGGGTAGGAATAATTATAGTTCATATTAACATTTTTTTATTAGTAGGAGCTGAGAGCCGCTGTTTTATTGTACAAATTATAGCTTATTATTATTACCTATAATTAGTGGTGCGATTGTAATGATGAAATCGAAATATATTTAAGATTATCGATAAGTATTATCGTAATGATAAATAAATAAATAAATAATTTTCTGTTATAAAAGCAAATTTTTCACTCCAATTTATTCACTATATGTAGAAAAGCGTTTTCCTTTAAAGTGCATAGTTGACGTAGAAATAGCTCTGATGTATAAAATTAGATTTTTCTAACAAGCTGACTTTTACAGCCTCAATAGGAACGTTCAGAATGTTGACCGGAGAAATTGTCACGAAATGAGAAAACTACTTTTGGAGCTTCACTAGAAAGCATTCACAAGTCATTTTCTATTTTTACCACTTTATACACTTTAGAATCTCATTTCCTTACTAGCTTTGAAAAATGTAGTTAAGGTTTTTTTTACTGTTATTTAACTAGCCATATGTTGAAACATGTTTTATAAACGAGAAACAATTATTTTACATATCAACAAAGCAACGAACAGTTGTTGATGTGTTTTGTTTCAATGATATAGTTGAAAAGCTCAATGATTAGTCAAAATAATCTTTATTCAAATAAACCATTTTAGGCACTTTTGTATCGTCAAGCATCGATATAATTACTGAAGCTACAATGGGTTGGGAATGTTGCTCTTACAGAGAAGAACCAGCAAGAAACTCGGCGGTCAATCTTTTAAATATTTTCAATTATACATTATTAAACCAGTCTTGTATGAAGCTGAAAGGATTTTCAAATCCAGGCATTCTTTTCATCCAAATAATTTTCATTTTGTAATGTGCTTTACGTATAAGCATATTTTTTACAGTTAGTTTGAATCTTACTGTAGACTGGTCTAGAATGGATTGAGGAATTTTATTATAGAAGCGAATAGCGAGACCAATAAATGAGTTGCTTACTCTGCTGAGTCGCGACGCAGATATCACAAGCTGCCATTAATCGAGGCAAATTTTTATTACATACTGGCTGTTCGAGCGGCTTTGCCTCCGTGGAAATCTATGTGTCGCAACGCAGTCAATTTTTATTAGGCCGCAATGTATTACTTAAACTTTGCTCAACAATTGCACTATCTTTAATTACAAAATGTACAAAAATCCGTTCAGTAGATTTTGAAAAAGCTTATCACATGCAGACATCCATTGCGGACTTAGTTTAATAATAAGTATAGATTTGATATAGCAATTTAAAAAACTTAATCTAACTTACTAAAAATGAGTCGCTAAATGTTGCTAAACGATAAATATAAGAACGGCTGGACTAGTTTTTCAATTTTTTTGGACGAAGGCTTTTACTTAGATAAAATCTTTGAAAATCGCAAAACAATATTTCTACCGATACTATAATAACTTCATCATCTTAACGTATAACATTTATATTTTTATCAATTATCTAAAATTTTCAGTTCTCGGCATTAAAAGTTTCATCTATTTTTGAGCCTTTTAGCTTTGGGTGTATTTGAATTTTCTGAATCACCGCCATTTTCTAGCAAGAAATAATATCAATTAAAATAGAACAACGCAATCAAATTATGCGGAAACACGCCATCAGACAAAAGCTTTTGCGACTTAAATTGCAAACCTTTCCATTTGCAGTCAACGTTGGACGTACATTATGAAATAAAAGTGTAAGCGAGTACGTTTAATAAAGCAACTTTTTCTGGTTATAAGATGAAGTTAGAGATATTGTGTTTACCGATGCGGGTATACTTCTTGTATGTAGGTATGTTCTCTGTGGGTGTTTTTGTAAAGATTGCAATTACCAGAAAAATATCAGAGATCACTAATCTCTTATATATAAGGTTTTCTTTTTCTGATCTCCTGATCCCATAAACCTCGCATTCAAACACTATCAAGCATGTAAATATGAACGCTAGTATTCGCTAATTCATTAACTCAGTTCATTAGCTTATTCCTTTGAGGTCAATATATAAAGTTCAATATATAATATAAAGTTCGTAATTCGTTTGTGGATTTGGGTATAAGATTCTATAATAAAATTCCACAATCTACTTTAACTTTACTATTACAGCTGTTTAAAAATACTATTAAAAAAAGGTTAATTCAGAAAGCCTATTATACTATTGACGATTACCTACAAGATAAGAATGCGTGGATACAGCTTCTCTTCAACCCTGTACAAGACATTAATAACTATATGTAACTAGTGATAAGAATTATTGTTTGAAAAGAGCAACCGCCGAGTTTCTTGCTGGTTCTTCTCGGTAGGAACAGCTTTCCGAACCAGCAATAGATGTTGACGATTTAAAAACACTTGTTTACAAGTTTACTTGAATAAAGAATATTTTGAATTTGAAATTGAATTTGAATAAATATTTTTTTTGGGCTAAATAAATATATATCTCATTTAACTTGTTTTACGTCAAATAGGAAATAAAAGCTTAAAATATAATGTTACTTTCGCAGTAAGATCAGAAAGTATTAACAAACTAACTTTTTAGCGCTTTATACTAGTATAAGCTTTATATAAAATTTTAAGCTATGATAGCCCAGCGGTGGGACCGTATGAACCTTTAAAGCGGATCATGGTTTGGTCAGGCACCAATGAGTTTTTCTATTAAAACTTATGTCTACTTGATAATTGCAGTTTATCACATGCTTTTCGGTGAAGGAAAACATCGCGAAGAAACCTGCATATCTCTAGAGAATTATAGGGATATGTGTAACCTACCAATCCGCATTGGAGCAGCGTGCTAGGTCTTAGTTCCCACCCTTCCCCTCTCCAAAAAACGGAGAGGGGAGGCCTATGCACTACCTAGCACTGGGATGGTAACAGGTTGTTACTTTTTGTGCTTTATACAGAATTATTTACGCAAATTAGTACTTTAGTAGTCTCAAAGGGATGTTCATGAAAATATTATTATATTATGAAGAAAGATACATGACACATTTGTAACAAATAATTCATTTTACTGACCGTACAATGTTAATATTTACTCAGCGGTAATAACCACTGTCAGTTTATGTTTCAGGCCATACCATAATTGCCTTGCGGCACGAAATACGTTTTCATTGTTTAAGATACTCAACTGGGTGTGGCCTATCGAAAGCTTATAGATAGTTACGAGTATGTCTGTGTACGCGTAAGAAACAGCTGTTAGGTGTAAATATGTAACAAAAATTTCAAACTGAGCAAGTTTTTTAACAACTGGGTGATTTCTTTAACACAATTTACATAATATCGATATGTACTATTTACCTAAACCATCCGCAAGTATTGCATTATATTTTGGTGAAAACCGTACAAAAATCCGTTCAGTACGTTTTGAGAAAATCGATTACATACAGACAGACAGCTTTTTGGGACTTTGTTTTATAATAAGTGTAAGATAGATAAATATGTTACACATACCTCCTGTCAACTCCTGTCACAAGTACTAGTAGAAATATTAGTATCTGGTCCCAGATTCTGTATATAACTTTTATAAGGTATTTGTGATGGAAATAAACAAACTTAAAAGCTAGACATATGCTGTCGCGGACTTTTATTTAGAATTTTTAGAGGGGAACAATTTTGTAATACATGATTTTTAAATAACTTTCATCGTTAAATTAGCGCATGCAAGGAAACTTTTAAATAATGACGTTTTCGCAATATTTTTTATTGCTACTCCTATCCTATTCATGTTAGCGTGATGTTATATAGTCTGTAGCCTTCCTCAATGAATGGACTATCTTACACTCAAAGAATTATTCAGAACAGTCCAGTAGTTTCTGTGATAAGCGCGCTCAAAGAAACAAACTCTTCAGCTTTATTTATTACCACTGTCAAATAAGAGTCCACTTCTAAATAGTATTTTTTTTTAAATTAATTATGATAGAATTGTAGTTATCACATTCAATTTACGAGACAGCTTCGTGATCCAATGATTTTATTTACTGATATTTCTTCAAGACAGTTTGCAATACCAACTTTACTGTATATATATTAATTTACTGCTCTTTTATTGAACAGTACTGCCAGTTCCATGCCAATGTCAATTTGCGCTGCTGTCAATTTATCCTGCGATATGAGTTTATTTGATCTAAGCAACTGTTGGTAACAGATAACGGAACCTAATTTAATACTGAAGCATCAAAATTATACTTTTAATAGAAGCACATGGTTTAATACACAACGTGTGTATAAACTATGTATACTTATACGATGGACGTCCATTATTGAATATGAGTTGTGGAAAAATATCTGTTTATCCATTAATATTTCTACCAATACTTGTCAATCTTAGCAGAAAAGTTTATAATGATGGACAATTGTTTTCCTTAACTATTAATACAGTCTATGCTGGGTGTGAATATCTATAGTTATTTTAAAACAAAGTCCCAAAAAGCTGTCTGTCTGTATGTAATCGATTTTCTCAAAATCTACTAAATGGATTTTTGTATGGTTTTCACCAAAAGAAAGTGCAATACGTTCGGATGGTTTAGGTAAATAGTACTTATCGGTATTATGTAAATTGTGTTGAAGAGATCGCGTAGTTCTTAAAAAACTTGCTTTCTGGGAGCTATAGTCGCGTGCGCTGCGTAAACCAGCAGAGATACGCTAAAGTAATGTACTAGAGAATTCTAGATCTATGAAACTACTACAAAAAAAGTATTTTATATAATGATTAATCAATTACCAGATATATATTAGTTGCAAGAGAATCCAGTACAGGGAAGACTCCCTGTACTGGATTCTCTCCATGGATGTACTCCATTGGACAGTGAGACTCAGATAAGACTAAATATTAAGAACTGAAGAGTCAAAAAGATGTCCACTATTACATGACAACGTATTACGTTGTGTCTCATTGTGCTTTGTTTTTATACATTAAGTTTTCTTTATGTTTGAATTGTTATATTTATGAAGACTTTTTGCTTGAAATACATACTAAATAAGTATATTTTATCGCTTACTTGATTTTTTATCGAATGATGCTCTAGCATGATCATCTTTAATTTATTTTAAGCTTCTCGTTTCTTTTAGGATACTCTTTTCACGTCCTTTTGTATTTTGGGCCCCAATGCATCTCAAATGAGTCTAGCGTATTGTGTACTTTTGCGTACTGAGTCCAGGATAATTTCGAAACAAAGACTAAAACACTAGAGTCTTTAAAGAAACTAGTTTGAACTTTTTTATAAGGATCACAAACTAACCAACTATAATCTAACCAATAAGTTAAACATGTAGTTAGTCTCCTGACGTTTTTGCCCATATAATAAATAAGTTTTATCATCTAAGAATAATGCCGGTAATCATCACTTAGCTAGTTTGCTAGCCCGTTATGTCGCAATGTGTAATGTAATACACTTATCATAAAAATAACGTTCTAGCCGCACCAGTGAGAGTAAAAATTGTTCGCATTAAAACTATATGCCGCCGTTTGAACTAATTTCCCCTATAATGCCCTCCATAACTGATTGGATATCGTATCGTAAAGCCCACTTTAGAAATTATAAGCTATTTGGTCCTGTGCATGCTAATTATTCTAATGACCAATACTCACAAACAGTATCGGCATTGAACATTTCAATAGAAATTTGCAAATTGAAACTGATAGTTGGATTTTTTTGTAGATTTATGAAAGATCTTTTAGATTATCAAAATTACCGATCAGTTTTGCATCTATTTATATTTCAAATAAAATAAATTACATTTTATCTTAATATATAAAAATGAATGTTTGTCTGTATGTCCTGTGGGATGATCCTGTGAAGTTATTGAAGCATTTTTTAAAAACTATTGATTTCTGTTTCGATAGTAAATACGAAACCAAACTGAGCCACAGCAACATGCGACCGGCAGTACAGTATAATACAACAGTAGTAAAGAACATTAGCGAGATCATAATTTAACTCAACGGGAGTCTGGCATACCCACTTTTCTATTAAGGCCGGGGCCACTTTTTTAAAAAGGGACACTATTTTTAATTTTCATGTAAAGATCAGACAGATTCAAATTAAATTCAAATTTTATTTATTTGCTTATTATGGTATACAAATACCATGTGGTATCCGGCTGAGTAGAATAGACCACCCTCTTTCTTACCGAGGGGTTGTAAAATTCGACTAAGGTAAGTTGACGTCAGGCAGGCGGCCGGTCTTACGTAAATATGTATCCAAATCATGTAACAACATATTTTTAACATGTGGTGCCGACTTCACTTAGAGTGGGATAAGGGCAGGATAATAATGATAAATTATTGTATTACCTTCTAGTACATATTATTAAAAACAGAAGAGGAAAGTAGAAGCTCAGTGTTTAAGCTGATTAAAGGACAAGACTGATAAAAAGTAGCGGCCTGTTACAATCCCACTGCTGGGAATAGGCTTCCTCTCTCCGTTTCTGGAGAGAAGGGTTGAAGCTAAGACCTACCACGCTGCTCCAATGCGGATTGGTAGGTTACACATATCTCCAGAATTCTCTAGAATCAAATCAAATCAAAATATTCTTTATTCAAGTAAACCTGTAAACAAGTGCTTTTGAATCGTCAACTTTACTGCTGGTTCGGAAAGCTGTTCCTGCCGAGAAGAGCCAGCAAGAAACTCGGCGGTTGCTCTTTTTTAAAATATAAATCTTAGAACTAGTTACATTTATTTATTATTGTCTTGTACAGGGTAGAAGTGCACCTTTATCCACACATCCTTATCATCTAAGTAATCTTCAACAGTATAGTAGGCTTTCTGTATAAGCCTCTTTTTAACAGTGTTTTTAAACTGCTGTAATGGCATGACCAAAATTGATTTCGGAATTTTATTATAGAATCTTATACCCATACCCACAAACGATTTACGTACTTTTGCTAGGCGCAAAGCAGGAGTCGCAAGCTTATGTCGGTTCCTACTTTGTCTATTATATACATCACCTATCGTTTTATAATTCTTTATATTTTTATGTACAAAAATTACGTTATTTAAAATATACTGTGAAGCAAATGTTAGAATACCTGTTTCCTTAAACTTCTCTCGCAGGGAATCACGCGGACTTAAATTGTAGATGCCACGCCACGTATGGCTCTTTTTTGTAATACGAAAATTTTTTCACTATCCGCGCATTTACCCCACAGCAATATTCTATAAGACAAATGCAGGTTTCCTAACGATGTTTTCCTTCACCGAAAAGCGTGTGATAAATTGCAATTATCAATTAGACACATGAGTTTTAATAGAAAAAGTCATTGGTGCCTGCCCGGGTTTGAACTCTTGTTCCCCTCGAAAGAGTCGCACGGTTTCACCGCTGGGTTATCACAGCTCTGCAGGGCAGGGTAATGATGATGAATTATTGTATTACCTTCTAGTACATATTATTAAAAACAGAAGAGGAAAGTAGAAGCTCAGTGTTTAAGCTGATTAGAGGACAAGACTGATAAAAAGTAGCGGCCTGTTACAATCCCACTGCTGGGAATAGGCTTCCTCTCTCCGTTTCTGGAGAGAAGGGTTGGAGCTAAGACCTACCACGCTGCTCCAATGCGGATTGGTAGGCTACACATATCTCCAGAATTCTCTAGAGACATGCAGGTTTCCTCACGATGTTTTCCTTCACCGAAAAGCGTGTGATAAATTGCAATTATCAATTAGACACATGAGTTTTAATAGAAAAACTAATTGGTGCCTGCCCGGGTTTGAACTCTTGTTCCCCTCGAAAGAGTCGCACGGTCTCACCGCTGGGCTATCACAGCTCTGCAGGGCAGGGTAATGATGATGAATTATTGTATTACCTTCTAGTACATATTATTAAAAACAGAAGAGGAAAGTAGAAGCTTAGTGTTAAAGCTGATAAAACAATAGGTAATTATCATTTCGAAGGGAATTCGTATTCCGAACATTTAGTCCGGTCTCAATATATTTTGGGTAAGGAGTCATTGAATGAAGTATCAACCCGTGACACTTAACTAAGAATACCAAATGTAATAGAACTAATGCAGCATGAGATTTTGTTGTGTTCGGTATATTTATTTATATACTCATTCCTTTTAAGAGAAACGTGTAGTGATTTCACTAGTAGTTATGACCGAACTAGTTATGGTTAGAAAGCGTTATATATTTGTATATAAGTATGTTCTTAAAATTATATATATATACTAGCTGTGCCAGCGCCTTCGCCCGCGTGGAAATCAGCTTGTCACAATTTTTTTCTAGAATTCAAATTTTAAACATAAAAATAGTTATTGTGATGATGTTTATGGTTACGTAAGACATAGAGACATGCTATCGCGGATTTTTTTGTAGTATTTTTAAAGATCTAAAATTCTCTAGTATATTATTTTAGCGTTAGTCTGCTGGTTTACGCAGCCCATCGACTAAAGCTCCCAGCAAGCAATTTTTAAACAACTGCGCGATTTCTTTAATACAATTTACATAATACCGATATGTACTATACACCCTAAACCATTCGGAAGTAATGCACTATCTTTGGGTGCAAATCGTACAAAAATCCGTTCAGTAGATTTTGAGAAAATCGATTACATACAGACAGACAGCTTTTTAGGACTTTTTTATAATAAGTATAGATTATATTTACCTGTTGTCTGTCAACTATAACACAAGTATTAAGTTACTTACTTTGGAGATGGACGACCGTGTGTAAGTGTGCCATATATTTATCATGATTTCGTGCGTTCTAACACCAGCTTACTATGACTTGTCCACAAAAAGCGAGCGCCTTAATTTTCATTTCAAACGCACTGTACATGGGTACTACCAATTGATGTGTTTTATAAGAGTGGAGTTTTACATATATTTGGGGTAATATTCCGCTGTTACTTTTTTGGATCAACTTAAGCGTTAAATAACCTCTTTTATGCGATTTTCTTCTCGTTCTCGAAATAAAAAAGACTTTATTAGCGAGGTATATAAGCTTTCTTTGTACTATATCTTATCAAGACTGGTTAAGCGTCTAGACCCTTAAAGCGTAACAGACGGAGAGACTTTCTCAATTATAATATTAGTATAGTAACGATCATGTTTATCTAAAAGATGGTTTCTATAATAAAGATGTACTCTTTATTTTCTAGATAGTAAATTATTTCGTAATGTACGTTATAGTGATTTTGTTGCTGCAGTATATTTTAGATTGCTTTCTTACAAATAGTAATAGGGAAATTAAATTATTAAGCACTAATAAGGTACCTCAGCTTGCGATTTAAGCATTTGATCATTTCACCGATATATTATCATATAGATATTATGGCAAATAAGAGTCCAAATATATTTTTTATCCTTTCACGTGTTGGCAATTACAGTTGTTCGCGTTTATTTTGTTCACCTCAAAATTGCGGTGACAAAATTGCGAAAACCATTACGGTGTTCCGCGTTGGTGTGAAAATTACTTGAAACCCCAGCTTAACCTTTATAACTTGAGTAAAAGGTTTTTATCGCAAATAACGAAATAAGACGCCGATTTTTCGACTTTTGTCATTATACAAAAGTAATAATAAAATTATTTTGCTATAGTCCGCGATACATAGAAAATATATATAGTGTTAAATGTATAGTGGACTATCCGTTTTTTCATATCTGATACGTGCAGGATTCGTAAAATCAAATGCACAAACCTCCACCACTTCCACCACAATACACAAGCACTACACACGTTCACTATCACAAACTCATCAATTTTTTCGCCCCGCAACCGAAGCATCATCAGGAGATAGACGACGACAAAATCACAAAGCGTCGTGGAGTCTATCAGTCATTTAACACTATATATATTTTCTATTTTCTGTATCGCGGATTATAGCAAAATAATTCTATTATTACTTTTGTATTATGGATCTCCGCAAAGTCGCCTAATTCTATAAATTTTGTCATTATGTATGTCTATTAAGACAAAGTAGGAACTGATATAATCTTGCGGTTCCTGCTTTGCGCCTTGTAAAAGTACGTACGTCGTTTGTGGGTTTGGGTATAAGTTTCTATAATAAAATTCCGCAATCAATTTTATCTTTGCCACTACAGCAGTTTAAAAACATTGGTAAAGGGAGACTAATACAGAAAGCCTACTATACTATTGAGGATTATACACATTATAAGAATGCGTGAATGTAGCTACTTCTCTGCCTTTTAGTAATGACTAAATCTAACAAGATATAAGGACTTATATTTGAAAAGAGCAACCGCCGAGTTTCTTCCTGGCTCTTCTCGGTAGGAATAGCTTTCCGAACTTGTCCACAAGTTTTCTTGAATGAAGAATATTTTTAATTTGAATTTGAATTATTTAGAGCATAATTTTCATAGAGTTAATATTTATAGTAGGGAAGTCAACCTAAAATGTTATTACCTATTGTAATAATTACATTTTAGCTTGACTTTCCTACTTCTACAATAAAGAGACAACAAATGAGGAGGATCTATCTATCTGTCTCTCTGTTTGTGACAAAGATGAAGTATACG
The DNA here is from genome assembly GCA_947086505.1 of Morpho deidamia. Lineage (NCBI taxonomy): Eukaryota > Metazoa > Arthropoda > Insecta > Lepidoptera > Nymphalidae > Morpho > Morpho deidamia. The sequence continues at coordinate 5,166,795 of CAMTZC010000007.1, read as the reverse complement.
AGTTTCATCTTCCAAGCATTATTGTGTCATTATCACATACAGGGCTGCCCATAGCCTACTAAACTACTAACTACTAAATACTAAATATAATTACTAAATACTACATATAAATACTACACTTACTAAATACTAAATATAACTAACTACTAAATATAATTTTACAAAAACTTGGAAGACTTTTTATATATTCCAATACAATAAATTAAAAGGTGATTCAAAGCAAAAACAATGGAAATGATAAAAAAAAATATTAAAAAAGTTCTTTATATGATCTCAGACTGACTATATGACTTCAGTTATATGATCAAATATATCATATTTATTATCATATATAGTGTTGCAAAAAAGAGTCATACGTGGCATTTACAATTTAAGTCCGCGTGATTCCCTGCGTGAGAAGTTTAAGGAAATAGGTATTCTAACATTTGCTTCACAGTATATTTTAAATAACGTAATTTTTGTACATAAAAATATAAAGAATTATAAAACGATAGGTGATGTATATAATAGACAAAGTAGGAACCCACATAAGCTTGTGACTCCTGCTTTGCGCCTAGCAAAAGTACGTAAATCGTTTGTGGGTATGGGTATAAGATTCTATAATAAAATTCCGAAATCAATTTTGGCCATGCCATTACAGCAGTTTAAAAACACTGTTAAAAAGAGGCTGATACAAAAAGCCTACTATACTGTTGAAGATTACTTAGATGATAAGGATGTGTGGATATAGGTGCACTTGTACCCTGTACAAGACAGTAATAAATAAATGTAACTAGTTCCAAGATTTATATTTTAAAAAGAGCAACCGCCGAGTTTCTTGCTGGTTCTTCTCGGTAGGAACAGCTTTCCGAACCAGCAGTAAAGTTGACGATTCAAAAGCACTTGTTTACAAGTTTACTTTAATGAAGAATATTTTAAAAAATTATGTCCACAATTCATAACAGAAACAAAACGACAATATCTTTATAAATTAATTTTTATTCTGGATTGAAATAAAATTGACGACATAAAAAGTGTTTAAATTAAGCCATTTATTTTCTTCTAAATAGTCGAGTTCCAACAGTTCCCAAATTATAGATAGATCTTTATATTTCAGATGCAAAATTATCAACAGAATACATTAAGACCATTAAGGTAAAACGTGTAAAGGGTGGTCTTATTACCTCCGACGGTTTTAATTGAAATCTTAAAACAACATAGTGTAGCGAACTTTAAAAATGGAATAAGACATAGACATAAACAAGTTATTTAAAAAAATAAACAATTTTTTGGTTCCTTATGTAAAATCGTCGAGGAGTTTTTCGTCTGGAGCGAATTCTGGCAGCTACATCAGTAGGCCTACATCAACTTTAAGAAAACGATTCAATTCAAAGGCAGTACCTAAACCTAACCGCTTTCTTTTCGTACCGTCAAGTGTGGATTGCATTGGGGTCGTAATGTTTGAAAAGGATAATATTATATGAACTATAGATAACTCTGTCTCTTTTACTCAAATGTTTTTAGGACGCATTCCGAACGCTCATCCGGCAACGACTTAAAGTGTGCGTCTTTAAGACGTCATGGTATGAAAAAGCAAAACTATTTGGTTTACGTCTTCAATTGAGTCGCAATAAGAGTTTGTGATAAGCCTGCTGGTCATGCTTAATATGCATTGTCATCGGAACTGAAGCAGTATGTAAAATTTCAGATGATACGGAAACCGGGAAGTGGGTCAAATTAAAGTTTTCCACCAACATTCCTTCCAACACATACACGGCAAGTTAAATAAACGCTTTTAATAATAAAAGAAAAATGGATACATTTAAACTACTGCCGTCACTAAGTATCGGTATGAGCTTTGCATTAAAAAGCTATATACTACCTAAATTTTTCAAAATAATTTTATCGAAAATAGCACTATGTCAACTGTTATATATAAACCATTATTCGAAACTTCAAAAGACCTCTTTGTGTTGATCGTTGCTTCACAAACGCTTTTAGAATGTTCGGGCTAAAATGACCCGAGCTCGTAACAAGTAAAAGAGTAATAGTGATACTTCTCTTTGCTCTGAAGTTCTTTTGATTCTGGTTGAATTTTAAAAAACTAAATTGGATGATTTATAGAAGCAGGCGTTACTTTGCGGAATTCCATATTACAAGCAATACAACAGAACTAACTACTTTGCTATAATCCGCACGGGTTAAGTGAATGCATGCAAAGCCAATGTGTATGAAGCAGGCAAAATCTACGCACCTTATACATGCAGGACCAGTCACCACATGCACCCCAAGGCGCAATTCACCAGCAACAACGCACACAAAAGCAGCACACACACCCACCACCACAATCTCGACGATCGTTTCGCCCCGAAACCGAAGCATCATCAGGAGGATAGGCTCCACGACAAAAATCGTACTGCACGATTTTTACGATACGATTAGTACGATTTTTGTCGTGGAGCCTATCCTCCTGATGATGCTTCGGTTTCGGGGCGAAACGATCGTCGAGATTGTGGTGGTGGGTGTGTGTGCTGCTTTTGTGTGCGTTGTTGCTGGTGAATTGCGCCTTGGGGTGCATGTGGTGACTGGTCCTGCATGTATATGGTGCGTAGATTTTGCCTGCTTCATACACATTGGCTTTGCATGCATTCACTTAACCCGTGCGGATTATAGCAAAGTAGTTAGTTCTGTTGTATTGCTTGTAAACTAAATTGGTTTTGCGAAATATTGAAAATATATAATGAAATGTACTATAAACCTAAAATGGAAAAGTTATGTACATTTGATTTAATAATATATATCAGAGTTGTTAACTAACCTTAACCAACTTAATTTTAAGTACCCTTATTAATAAAATATATCTTTTTTCCCTGTTCCCTAGAGAAACGGGCGTTTCTCTTGTAGCTTTCTGTATTTGTATGTCAAATTGTAATAGCTCAGTTAAATTAATTCAATAAACTGAAACAGAAATATATAAAACCTTTCAAAAATAACTCTTTCGACGTAAACCAAAAACGTGATATAGAACCTACTTCCTTGACTTACAGTCGAATTGTCGACATCGTGGACTAAAAAACTTTATATTTTGATAATAGATGGCGTTTTACAGTGTCATGCTTTTCCTATTAAAATTACGGTATTTTTATAGCTTATATGTTACCCCGGTGTATAAGCTTTAATTGTGTCAAATTTAATTAATATTTGTGTAACGAATTAGCCATGAAATAATTCCATTAATTTAGAATAGATATTCGTCAGTCGCATGTTTTTTCAGCTTTTGCATAAAATAGATTTTAGCTTTGTGAAAATACCGCAGAAGCAGTGCACATGTACATACGTGCGAGGGATGATCTGCCAAAACAGGAAATGGAAGAGTGCCAGATGTTCTAGCAATATGTTTGAAGTTTAGAATTAAACTTGTGTATTCAACATTTCTTCGATCCAGCATATTCCCAGTACTTTATCAGAGTCAAGGTCCAAACTATATTTGCATGTGGATTCGGGCCGAAGCGGTGACGGGGCCAAACGATCGTAGAGGTTGTCGTGAATGTGTGTGATGCTTGTGTGATGTGTGTTTGGTGGCGGCGTTTTGTGATATTCAAACCCAAACTCAAAATATTCTTTATTCAAGTAAACTTGTAAACAAGTGCTTTAGAATCGTCAACATCTACTGCTGGTCCGGAAAGCTGTTCCTACCGAGAAGAAGAAGAACCAGCAAGAAACTCGGCGGTTGCTCTTTTCAAAGAATAATTCTTATTACTAGTTACATTCAGTTATTGATGTCTTGTGCAGGGTCGAAGAGTAGCTATATCCACGCTTTCTTATCGTCTAAGTAATAACTCAACAGTATAGTAAGCTTTCCGTATTAGCCTTTTTTAAATAGTGTTTTTAGCCGGCGAAGACGAGGTCCCATTTTTCTGACGTCGGTCGGTCGTGGCTTCTCGCCACCCTTCCGACGCCGCAATGACTAATATAAGTCATACCATCAGCCCTGCACTACGTGTCGCCCTAAGCCGTGGTCCGGCCTCACAGGAGGTACCCTTAGGACGACGTTCCCCGACTTAAGTAGAGCTTCTGCGCTCTACTCTCTGCATTTTGTAACCTGGGCGATGCTTCTGCGCTCGCCCGTCCCGCCCGGTGACGCTGTAAACGCCATTAGGGCTAACAGCATACAGTCAGTTCGAAAAAAAAAGTGTTTTTAAACTGCTGTAAAGATAAAGTTAAATACCTGTGGTAACTTGTCCTGACTGAGGCGAATTTGTCTGCTTCCTACACTTCGATTAAATAGATTCTTTTAACAAACGTGGATTATATTATAGTAACGCTTGCTTCTATAAATTAAATTGGAATTTATTTTTGTGATCTCCATTTTAATTTAAAAACTTTCACGGAGGTCGTTGGGTGCCTGGAGGACGCCTGATGTTGTGAATGGAATAAACAACTAACTACATTAATACAAGCACTCTCCGAAAGGAGAACGAAGTGTATTAAATTAGTCGAAAATTCTGAGAAAGGTTGTTTAACTTTATGCTATATAAGAAAAAAAATAAAAAATATATATGAGACCCACACACGGCCAAAGTATGTAACTTAATACTTGTGTTATGGGTGACAGACAACTGGTAAATATATACATATATGTAATTTTAAATACATACTTAAATAGAAATACACACCCAGGCTCGAAGATCAAATATAATCAATAATAATACGGGTACTTCGACTTTGTTTACGCAAACTTAAGCGTTAAGTACAATCAATTGAATATGAGTTTTTTCCCCTGCTCTTGAACGAGATACGAAATTTTCGTTTATATTCTTAGAGATGGCGGGAATTTAATTTACGATTACGTTTTCACATAGAAAATGATACCAAATAATAGATAAACAAACGATAAACGTACAGCTATACCATATGGAACAGGCGAAACAAGTATCGATAGGTTAAGTAAATAACAATTTGGAATTATTATGCCAGGATGATACAACCACTAGTTCGGAACGCTGACATCTATCGAGAAGAACTGGCACTCGAACTCAGTGGTTGCGCTTATCACGAATATTTGAATTTATATTATAATAACTTGAAACACTCAATGTAGATAGGTAGACGAAGGTCTACCCGAACAATATTAAAATGAGACTGTAACACTAATGAAACCTGCTTGTTTAGACAAGACAGGTTGTAAAACTATCTAAACACGTCAGTGATTAAAATAAAGCGGTAAAGCTTGACTTATACAGTCAAGCTTTACCGGTAGACTCCAAGCGATGACACGATCTAGCCGCGTAAGCGTCTGATAATCGCATGAGTCGAGTTTTACAACAAGATCCCCTTCGGTATGACGAGCTCCTTTATAGACCCTTTATAGATTATATAATGCAAAAGTAATAATATATATAAGATATATAATGAATGGAAAACTGCGAAAGTTACTCTGTCTGTTACAATTTTTACGGTTAATCCACTGGAACAATATTGCTTACATCTGGCACAATTAAAGCTTATATACCGGTATAACATATAGGATAAAAAACATTTTTCTTTTGGGAATAGGGATAAAAACATATCCCTTATCGGCTGCAAGTGTGGTAAAATTAAAAATTACGTTTTTTGGACTAAGAATAGGTGTAAATGATAAAATACACATTATTTTCAGCAACAATACAAGCAGAACTCATAATTCAATATAAGGCAGTTCGTTTTAACACACTAAAGCATTTTTATGCATCTTCCTTAGCAATGAAAACTCGATTTTTGTGAATTGTGGCACTATTGCAACCCATATTGCGTTATTGGGTGTACTAAAATGCGCACTTTACAGCCGTGTGGTATCCAGCTGAGTAGAATAGATCACCCTAATTTCTTACTGAGGTATCGTAGAAGGCGACTAAGGTAAGTTACCGCCAGGGAGGCGACCGGTCGCAAAATATCTAGCCCAATCATTAATTATTTGATACATGATGTGCCGAACCCACTTAGAATGTAATAAGGGCAGTAATGATGAATCAAATGAGCACAGTACGAAGCCGCGAACGAATTCGCGGTTACCAATAGTATTATAATATATCGAAGGCATCGGAGCTTATACGTTGAGGCAAAGAGTTCTCGTTAAGAGGATGCTATCTCGGAAATTACATTTTTAGAGAGTGACTCATCTCAGTGATGAGGCCTGATTTCCCGGCGGACTATCCGCGGTTGGATGCATGTAAAATGTATGAATTTTTGAAACATCCGCATATATTCCTGAATATTAAAATATTTTCTTGCTCGCTATGAGGTAGTAGAAGGCCACATATTTTTTTAACATTACGTCGTCTGTTTATTTTTAATTACGTCTAATTTAAAGTTCCCCGTAATGCAAATAAAGACATCTACTTTTAGATACTTCTAATTTGCAAAACTGATTTATAAAAATATGCTTCTTATGTATTTTTTGCTTGGTAATTTTATCAGCAAAGTTTTATACAAAAGGAGTAGAAGTAAACGTTGTCTTGCATTATGGTAAAGGAGCCATATCGCACGCTTAGAATTATATTGACCTAATAAAAAAAGTTGTTTTGTGGCAGATAACAATTAAGTTTAACGTACCTTCTACAAAACTCATGATTGTTAAATATACCCATAATTTAGAAGAGCGAGAAAACATTAGCTTTTTAATAATTCGTAGCATGACGTCATAGACGTCATAGATGGCATTGAAATAAGGGTTACAATGTATCTAGCTCAATTCAACCTAATTTTCAATAAAGCCTGTTTAATACTACGCGTTTGTGAAAAATAAATACTGAGCTGTGATAGCCCAGCGGTGAGACCGTGCGACTCTTGCGAGGAGAACACGAGTTCAAACGCGAACAGGCACCAATGAGTTTTTCTATTAAAAACTCATGTATCTAATTGATAATTGCAATTTATCACACGCTTTTCGGTGAAGGAAAACTTCTTGAGGAAACCTGCATATCTCTAGAGAATTCTAGAGATATGTGTAACCTACCAATCCGCATTGGAGCAGCGTGGTAGGTCTTAGCTCCAACCCTTCTCTCCAGAAACGGAGAGAGGAGGCCTATTCCCAGCAGTGGGATTGTAACAGGCCGCTACTTTTTTGTGTTAAATGGCATCCTCAATCACTATTTTAGAGGGCGATAAAACAGAACTACCAGCAACTCTAATATCGTATCAGACATGCATTGAATGCAATTGAACGTACCAAGTAGGAAACGTTTTATTAAGCTATAAACCTAAACATTTCCCATATGAACATATCTTATACTACTGAATGATTGCTATAAATTTTTTTGTAGGATTATCATAACCGAAAAATTCGCCTACTTTGATTTAGACCCTGGAATAAGGGTAACTTGATTTTACATACATTGTTAAAACAAACGCTATAATAAAATTTTGTTGCGACGTATAATCTCTCCTTCGCACATATACAAAGACTTTGAATGTCACTAATAATAATATATATTAAGCTACGTTAAAAATCTATACTTATTATAAAACAAAGTCCAAAAAAGCTGTCTGTCTGTATGTAATCGATTTTCTCAAAATCTACTGAACGGATTTTTGTACGGTGTCCACCAAAAGATAGTGCAATACTTCCGGATGGTGTAGGTAAATAGTACATATCGGTAATATATCAATTTTGTCAAAAAAACTTGCTTGCTGACGACTTTAGTCACGTGCGCTTCATAAACAAGCAGACATACGCTAAAGAAATGTACTAGAGAATTGTAGATTTATAAAAATACTACAAAAAGTCCGCAATAGCATGTCTCTATCTCTTGTGGTTAACTCACAGTAACTACTTTTATGTTTAAAATTTGAATTCTAGATAAATTTGTGACGCACTGATTTCCACGCGGGCGAAGCCGCTGGCACAGCTAGTACATAATAAAAATATTTTTTCAATTTGACACGCAAATGTAAGTGCCATATAAAATTTAAATAACTCAATGTAAAAACAAGCTTGTTACGTTAACTCGTCCACAAAACACGATTATTACACCCTAGCATTATTTTTACGGCCGTATAAAGGGCCAAGTGTGCTCCGAAAGGGTTTAATTTATTATTCATTTGGTTGCGTATAAAATCCCGTGTAAATTTAAGTGTATGAAACTTGTGTGTATAGTACAGTGAATACTGTTTGAATATATATGGGACAATTACACACCCGAACGACCGTTCCCAAGGTAAGTAGCCTAAATACTTGTGTTATTGATGACAGACAATTAGTAAAACACCATCATCCTCCTGCCTTTATCCCACTCTAAGTGGGGTCGGCACAACATGCTACAAACATGCTGTCATATGATTTGGCTACGTATTTTACGACCGGCCGCATGCGTGATTTCGTTTTACCTTAGGCATATTTTACGACTCCTCCGTAAGAAAGAGGGTGGTCTATTTTACTCAACCGGATGCCACACGGTGGGTCAACTTACCTTAGTCGTATATTACAACACCTCCGTAAGAAAGAGGGTGGTCTATTCTACTCAACCGGATACTCAATCGGGCCAGTTATACAATATAACTAAAAAAAATCAAGCTTACTAATCAACTAACTGTTATCGTATGTTTTTTTTTGTAATCAGAATATATAAAAGCATGTAGAAAACCGGAAGAGGCCTCATGGTTTCTGTGATATAATATTCAGAATTATGGTTTAAAGTACGCCTTCGTGCATGTTGTCATAGTTAGCAGTAGGTAATTTTGAAATATTATTTCGTCGTTGCGAAAATTTAGTTCCCAATATTGCCTTATATTTACTAGTTTGACTTATTTATTTTTTTTATTTCTTTATCTTTATTGTATAAACAAAAGGCGGACTTATCCCTAAAAGGGATCTCTACCAGCCAACCTATGAGTAACAGAAAGAAAATGAAAAAAAAAAAAAAAAATTGATGACGGAAAAAAAAGGAAGGAAGAAAAATAAAAATAACGAAACACTATACATAGATTAAAGTTGAAAAATAAATGAATAAAATAATAGATAATAGTGATTATTTGAATTGATTAAAATGTAATTTAATATTGATAATAAGCTAAATTTAATTTAACTGACTTGAGACAAATATTTTTTAGTCTGTGACTTAAATGCTGATAGGGAAGGAGATTTGCGGATTGATACAGGTAAATCATTCCACAGCTTTACACCTTGAAAGCTAAATGATCTCGAGTAAGTCAGTGAGGAGCATTTAGGGAAGGCAAGATCTAATGTATTTAAAGATCTTAGCCGGCCACATCCAACATCCGACAAGAAGTTGAAACGTTCTTTAAGATATATTGGAATTAAAGGACTTAAATACTTACGGACATCAAGATTGAGATGAGGGAGGCAAAGGTGTATGCCCAAAATTTCGATCACCTACCACAGACAGAGGAATTCTACTGCCTGCATTCGGTTTGAAAAAGCTATCAAAACGTGATGTTACTGATATTCGGAGGATCAGTGATTTCACGGTGAAAGCTGTCGGATGGTTTATTTAACCGACGCTAATGTTGAGGGGAAAAGGCTAACGTTTAAATGATTATATAATGTGTAGTGATTTGTTTTGAAATAGAAATACAAATGGCAGTTGGGATCAGTGAGATCAGCACTGAAATACTTACCTGTCTAAAAATTATAGTGATACGTCCGTTGATTTTTAGGGATAACATTGGAGATGAATAGAGAATATACATCATTATAAAAATATTGGCGATGTATATAATAGACAAAGTAGGAACCGACATAAGCTTGCGGTTCCTGCTTTGCGCCTTGCAAAAGTACGTAAGTCGTTTGTGGGTTTGGCTATAAGATTCTGTAATAAAATTCCGCAGTCTACTTTAACTTTACCATTACAGCAGTTTAAAAACATTATTAAAGGGAGGCTAATACAGAAAGCCTGCTATACTATTGAGGATTATAAACATGATAAGAATGCGTGAATGTAGCTACTTCTCTGTCCTGTACAAGATAGTTATGACTAAATCTAACAAGATATAAGACTTATATTTGAAAAGAGCAACCGCCAAGTTTCTTGCTGGTTCTTCTTGGTAGGAACGGCTTTCCGAATCAGAATGTTGACGAATCGAAAGCACTTGTTTACAAGTTAACTTGAATAAAGAATTTTTTAAATTTGAATAAATCGGACATCCAATCCAAGGCCTAATTTAATAGTCATCAGTTTAAATGAAGTAGACAACAACTCGTAACTTAATACGTTCGCGTGATAGTTACCATTCAAAGTTCTGATTTACCAAGTATATACCTTAAGAAAATACATTGTGTTGTCCTTTCGCGGCATTTCCCGTCTAATATATTAATTAATATATTTTGTCCTTTCAGAACTCAACGATTGTGCAATTATCTTTTTATTTTATACATAGTTCTAAGTTATATATGTTTCTTAATTTTGTACAGTATAGAAATTACACAAATAAACACCAAAAGTAATAATAAAATTATTTTGCCATAAACTGCGATAAAGTAAATATATATAATGCTAATTTTATACTCGATACATGCAGGATTCGTAAAAACACATACAAAAACCTCCACCACCGCCACCACAATACACAAGCTAGTGCTTGTGTACGTGTACACGTTCACTATCACAAACTCAACAATCGTTTCGCCCCGCAATCGAAGCATCATCAGGAGATAGACTCCACGAGAAAATCGCAAAGCAAATCGTAAATTCTATAAATTGAATAAACAACACTAAAGCAAGTAGTGTCTCCTCACAGGAGACACCATTGGGTGACCTTTTCCGATGCTAGTAGGAGCTTCCGTACTCTACTCTTTATATTTTGCTCTTTATATAGGCATTATTTTTTATAACGCTAACCTATCGTCCACCACCGCCCAATGAGGGAAAACTAATGGCATATTGACAATTAAAAGAATACAGTTTCACGACATGAAACTTGTATTATCTCTTTGTATTATCTATACTTATTATAAAACAAAGTCCCAAAAAGCTGTCTGTCTGTATGTAATCGATTTTCTCAAAATCTACTGTACCGATTTTTGTACGATATTCACCAAAAGATAGTGCAATACTTCCGAATGGTTTAGGTGTATAGTACATATCGGTATCATGTAAATTGTATTGAAGTTGCGCAGTTGTTAAAAACTTGCTTGCTGGGCTTAAGCTAGTCTAAGCTAAAGTCTACCTAAGCTTAAGTCGCGTGTGCTGCGTAAACCAGCAGAGATACGCTAAAGTAATGTACAATAGAATTGTAGATCTATAAAATACTACAAAAAAATATGCGATAGCATGTCTCTATCTCTTGTGGTTAATTCGCTACTTTTATGTTTAAAATTTTAATTCTGATTCCCACGCGGGCGTTGGTACAGCTAGTTAGATGATAAATATCAGCCAGCAAACAGAATCGCAATTTGATCTGTTGCAGTATTATTTCTTACTTCATTGTTATACTTTTGCAATATATTTTTTCCACAATTATGCGAAAATATGTGAAATTTCGTCCGGAAAATCAAAAACGCTTTACACTCATTCCTCTGTAATCGGAACAGTGCTGACGCGTGTGTTCCCTTTTGCGAATAAATGAGTGTAGTTAAAATTTGCTGGAAAATTATAATGACTGCTTCACTATCGAGCGAGTGCGGTTTGAAATACGAGTATTTATTGCTACTTGTACAATTTTACATCAAAATTCACCTAGTTATCCATTCTGCTATATATATATAGCAGATATGTTGATATATATATATATATATATATATATATATATATATCACATGTACAGCTACATATATAACCAAAACGCATACATGATATATATAAAACATTTAAAATACAAATTATTACATATTTTTTATTTCGTTATTATTTATTTATTTTATCTAAATAACACATTACAATACGCCGTGTGGTATCTGGCAGAATAGAATAGACTAACCTCATTTCTTACCGAGGTGTCGTAAAAGGCGACTAAGGTAAGTTGACGCCAGGCATTCGTCGTAAAATATGTAGCCAAATCATGTAACAACATGTTTGTAACATGTTGTGCTAACCCCACTTAGAGATGGATAAGGGCAGGAGAATGATGATGATCTAAATACATATTACAATGTTAAAAAAGTTTCATCGTTCTGTGTGAAAATATCGGCATCTGGAAACCAGCATAGCAACTCATTGACTTGGGTAATAACCCTATGAGCCGAAGCAGCCGCCACGCCCGATATATGCGATTTATTATTTTATTTATTACAGTTTCATGCTTGATTGTTCTTGGTGCCTAAAAGTAAAAGATACCAGGGTTGAAGACCGTGATGGGTAGATCTCCTTTACTAAACTAGTGACAAACCAAGAATTGAATCTAAACCACCAACTACTTCATAGAGGTTGCAGAAGTTTTATATTTTCTTGGATTAATCATCACTAAACATTGGTTGTATCAGTAATGATTGTTGTTTAAGATGTTTCATATATTATTTCATGTTATTTATGTAACATAAATGTAAATATTAGAGAGTACGTTTATTGATTATATCATGTCATGTCCGCCTTGGGCATCGTTCTCAACCTTTCTGTTCTTTATTTCTTACTGTACAGTTTATCTGTAAGAGATCACTCTTAGTGATAAGACCGCCTTTGCACTTCTGTATGTATCCCGTTTCTTTATTTCTTTTTGTATTTCCATTGTATTTGATGAGCAATAAAGAGTTATTATTATTATGGTTTTTGGCCAATATATTAAGGTTCTTCGGTAGTAAGCACTATAATCAGTGGGTATGTTACAGAATTCAAAGCATTTCTGCTCGTTACCGTTTGGTTCAATTTATTTAAGGTAGATCATACTGTCATTTAAACACCTCGAGTACTTTTAAATCCGTTTGTCGTGGCCATCGCTGTCGGGTAATAGATTCGGAGACTTGTCTCAGTTAAGTTTATTATAATGACCTTGAATGGCGTGTATGTAGACCTCTTTTGTAAGATTTCCGGACATATTCTAGAATGTCTCAGGAGATCGCTGGATTTAAGCAGCACAGAGTCATGAAAAACTTTTCAAAAGACGTATATTTGGCAATCGATGTCTTTCAGTTGAAAAAAAAGAAACATTAAGGTTTTAGAAAACAATTAAAGATGCAAACCTGTCCAACTTCGTGCCGCTGCGAACTTTGTTATCTACATAATTCGTTAATTCTGTCGCCGGCCCCAAAACCAATTAATAATGTTTTATTTTAATCTAAAATGCGTAAAGTCGTTAAGTCAAAATATTTCACGCCGAGTGGCACGCTTCTTTGCTAAATTGAATATTAATGTCGAATTGTTAGCGAACTTCAAATAGCAATCGATATTCTTAATAGAATCTAGTAGATCATTCAATGCACGTCATCGACACCTGGCTAATACAAGGTCACACCATATCTGATTATTTCACAAAAATGCATAAGAAACGATATTGGTTTAATCACGATGTGACTTTGATATAATGATATATATTGTATTGTATGAATATAGACTTGTAATGTATGAATATAGCATAGGCTCAAACACCCACTTAAAGTATTCCAGTATAAGTCAACTCTCGTCCAGAGCTCTGGCGTTACTGACATGGTGCGCTTGAGATGGTGTAAGGTTAAGGATGGGGTGCCAAAGTCGGTCGGCCTCCTCGCGGCGCACCCTGGGCAGGCCTTTGGAATACTCAAATATAATACATATTTGAGTATTCCTAAAGCTTGGTGAACGGACCACTGTGGGGTGGCCAGTCCAGTTGTCCCTCTGATAAGCAGAGGGTGGTCTGGATAGGCCGGGGACTCCGACTCGCCCAAGCCCATCGGTTGCCGCCCTGTCAGGGAACCTTCGGGTATTCCGAACGGGGTATATCGGACGCCAGGCTTACAGTTCCCCGAGGCGGTCGGTGCATCTGGTGCTTTCGATGCACCGGTTAGCGGAGGGGAACTTCTCTTTCGGGGGGTCCCTACCCAGAGGAGGTGTTCCCTGGGATTAGAGCTGCTGTCGGCGGGGATGGGGGCAATGTGTACCTACACTGGCAGCGTGATGGAGAACACAGGTCGTGCGAGTCCGATATAACCGCCGTCTGTCCCCGTCGGGCTACGGTACCCATAGGGGGTTTTTTCCTGTATAAGAAAAGAAAAAACAAAAAAAAGGTTAAGGATAGCCTTTTTCCCTGTTCCAAACAGAAAAATGGGAGCGGGACAAATGGATGGACAGACTGACCGCCTTTTTTATTTATAATACGGATTTCTTATGATAATACTCAAAAGAGCTTCACGATTGAATGAGAATCTTAAAAAGCGAAACTATTTCTTATATTTTATAATCCAAGGAAGCATTATTTGAGGCTAAACTTAATTTTCATTGAGTGTTTTATTCAATAAAAAATATTTATTGCGATGGAGTCTTATCAATCTAAGATTTTACGATTGCGTCGGCGTTACTTTTATTTTTTGTAACATAAAACCGTTCTTTGTCTACAAAGGAAATAATTGAACAAATTTAAAATTCTGAACTGCTCGTTAACGACCCACTCTTTGTAGGTTATAAGAGAAGCCTTGAAATAGGAATTTCGATCGTTATAACGAATATAAAGGTAGCAGAGTATAACAAATTTAAGGATATTGTTTCAAATCTTAACCTTCTGTGATTTATTTTTAGGACTATTTCATTACCTAATATTTAATGAACTTTGACTTTTTAACTGATTGATTTAAGTGTAAGAATGGTACAAAAGGAATAGATAGATACAAAATTTTAGGTAGCATAAATTGATCATTGCTACAGATAGATAGCTAACACTCCTAACAGATTCCATAACATACATTCTCCTGCCCTTATCCCACTCTAAGTAGGGTTGGCACAACATATTACAAACATGTTCTCACACGATTTAAGGCTAAGTATTTTACGACCGGCCGCCTGCCTGACGTCAACTTACCTTAGTCGCCTTTTACGACCCTCGGTAAGAAACGGGTGGTCTATTCTATGCAGCCGGATACGACACGACGGACTTCTAACAGATTCCATAATGTCTATCAAATTTAATTGTATCCAATCGAAAGTCAATCTCGTTGACTTTTGGCTGCACTGACACCAGATTTTGTTCTCATATCATTTTTATATTATCATCTATAAATTGAGCAGATATTATTTGATAATTCTTGTAATAATTATCAACCTATTTATTGCAATGTACAGTAAGCCTCGTGCAAATAAATCTTTATTAATTTTACAGTTAGTTAACAATCAATATGAACTTTAGCAATCAGTTACAGTTCCCTATTCGATTAGATTGTATTATTCGCAATAATTGGATATAATTATGATAATAATATTTTTTTTTTATTCTAATAAATTGTACGTTTTAACGAATCACTTAAAGCATAGCACCATTGAAATTAATTACACGTTATATATTCCCTAACAATAAATGTTGGAAATAACTTTTAACTTCATCTTCATCAATTTACATTGTTGAACAAAAGTTTTTTTTAAATGTTGCTATGTTAGACAGTCTTATTTTTCATTTTTGTTGTGATTTAATATCGCAAATTGTCATATTTAAAAGTAGTTTTATGTCAAATTGCAAAAGTGTAGCGTAGCGTCTTCAACTTTCTTTAAAGAGGCCCATAACTTGAAAGACCAAGTAAACTATATGTTCCATTGAACTATATGATCTGGTTCCTGCTGCCAAATTTAATAACCGCACTGTACGTCACAGGTTAAAAATATCATCCTCACAATCTGGATGCGTGGCGATTCAAGAGTGCGGTTTTCAAATAATAATAATAAATATATATATATATGGGACACACACGGTCGTTCATCCCCAAAGTGAGTAACTTAATACTTGTGTTATGGATGACAGACAACTGGTGGATATACTACATATATAATTTTAAATACTACTTAAATACAAATATACACCCAGGCTCGAAGAACCAACAAATTGTTTAAAGAAAATGTTGGTTCGGCGGGAATCAAACCCGTGACCCGCGGAGCTGAAGTCAGGGTCACTACCCACAGCGCCAACGGACCAGTCATGATTTCATTCCGCGCATCAAGAAACCTTCTGGAATAATTGCGCTACCTTTTAGTAAAAATTGTAGAAAAATCCGTTCAGTAGATTTTGATAAATTGATGACATAAAGTCAGAAAACTTCTGGGACTTTGTTTTATAATTATTATAATACGTGGAGAAAATTCAGTAAAAACTTTTTTTAATAATAAGCAAATTTCCAGCAGTTTTTAATTCAAAGAAGGATTTTCTCTCTCTATCTATGTCCTGATGCTGCTTCAGTTAGGGGGCTAAATGATTCTTGAGATTACGTTAGTGAAATTGTGCAGTGCTAGTGCATTGAGGTTGTGATGAAATCCAACATGAATATTTTATACGTTTATCATTATATAAATTTTCTGAAAATATTAGAATATTCTGCTGTTAATTAATACATTTTGCTGTTTTAGAGAGTACTAGTTTTTGCCCGCAGCTTCGCTCGCATGGAATTTGGTTTGTCACAATAACTAATTTAATTAAATTTATGATTCACAATTTTGGTCATAGTGGCTTGAACATAAAAGGTAGGTCTTTGCTGTCACAGACTTTTATTTAGAACTATTCAAGCCAAATAATACTATGGTACATCATCTTTGTGTAAGTTCAATGGTTTAGGCAGCGTACGCCGAGATAGCTCTCAGAGGCCAGATGTTTTCCGACTTTATTGACATGTATCGTTATATTACATAAAATCATTACAAATTGTAGCCTATATGTTATTCCGATGTATTGTTACCTATGTAACTGTAAAGTTTCATTCAAATCCGTCCAATAGTTTTTTCGTGAAAGAGTAACAAACATCCATCCATACTCACAAACTTTCGCATTTATAATATTAGTAAGAGTAAGATAAGATAAGAGTACTGTACCATCGTATAACTATTGATATTGCAGGAGGTATATCTCTTTGACCCAATAAATGGACCCTTCACCGAGCATCCGCGCTTAATTAATTAAGTCAAGTTGTATAAACAGTTGGGTAAATAGATAAATAGGTGCCAACAGAATTGGGTCAAATTACGGAAATTGACAGATCGAGGCTCAAGCTCAATTTTCAAGCATTTACCACGATATTTGAATCACAACATGTATTGAATGTAAAGTGTTATGTAATATATAATTCATACTTATATAGATCACCGATCCGAATATTACAAACTTAGTTTATTTTTACGTGTGGTATCCGGCTGAGTAGAATAGACCACCATCATTTCTTACCTAGGTGTCAAAAAATGAGACTAAGGTAGTCGAACCGCCGTGGGGTATCCGGCTGATAAAAAAGACCACCCTCTTTCTTACCGAGGGGTCGTAAAATACGACTAAGGTAAGTTGACGTCATGCAGGCGGCCGGTCTTAAAATAGCAGACAAATCATGTGACGACTTGTTTGTAACATGTCGTGCCGACCCCATTTAGAGTGGGATAAAGGTAGGAGGATGATGATGTATATGAATTAAATGTAAAGTGTTATGTACTTAATTTATACTTATATGGATTACCGATCCGAATATTCTAAACTTAGTTTATTATTGCTGTGTTATGTATTTCGGGATACGTCATAATCGGTTTTTCTATAATAATTCTATACACGTTCGCTGACTACGGGCCTAATAAGAGAGTTCAGAGTCGATCAATTATCAATTAGACAAGACAAAGAGTTTTAATAGATAAACTCATTGGTGCCTGCCCGGGTTTGAACTCGTGTTCCCCTCGAAAGAGTCGCACGGTCTCACCGCTAGGCTATCACAGCTCTTCACGATTGACGACCTCATAAAGTTCGCAGGGAGCCGCTGGATTCAGGCGGCACTAGATCGTGTATTGTGGAGATCCCATGAAGAGACCTATGTACAGCAGTGGACTTCCATCGGTTGACAAAGAAGAAGAAGAAATCTGATGCGTTCTATTTATAAAGCCCGCGTGGAATTCACTGATTTACAAAACTTTCCCGAATTTTCGAAATTTTCAACATAAAAGTAGTTGTTGTGAGTTAATTGTGAAAGATAGAGATATGCTGTCACGGACTATTTTTGTAGTATTTTATAGATCTACAATTCTCTACCACATTACTATTAGAGTATCTCTCCTGGTTTATGCAGCACACGCGACTAAAGCTCCCAGCAAGCAAGTTTTTTAACAACTGCGCGATCTCTTCAACACATTTTACATTATATCGATATGTACTATTTATCTAAACCATCCGGAAGTATTGCACTAGCTTTAGCTGAAAACCGTCAATGATGACAGAATGTTAAGAGTTCGTGGTCTTTACGGAGAAGTTCCACGCTTTAACCCTGGAACAATCACTTATTACAAAGCATTTGCGATTTCATCGTGGAGCCTATTTCCTGATGATGTTTCGGTTATGGGGCAAAAAGATTCGGGGCTTTAAGTCTTGCAAATTAACGCAAGTCGTTTGAGGGTTTGGGTATAAGGTTCTATAATAAAACTTCGCAATCAACTTTAGATTCTCTTTGCATCAGTTATAAAAAACTGTTAAAGTAAGATTGATAAAGAAAGCCTACTATACTGTTGAGGATTACATAGATAAGAATGCGTAGATTTAGCTACTGATTTATATGAGCAGGCGTTACTTTGCGGACTTCCATAGTACAGAAGCTAATAGAATAATTTTGCTATAATCCGCGTTTCTTAAGAGAATGTATGTACTAATAGCAGTATGAACCAGGCAGAATTCACATACCTTACACATGCAGGACTAGTCACCACACGTATCACAAAATAGACACCACCAGCAACAATGAACACAAGCAATACACATCATCACCACTACAATCTCTACCTGGCCTGAAACCGAAACATCATCAGGAGGATAGGCTCCACGATAACATCGTAAACGTAAGCTATACGTTGATATTATAGCTTCTGATATATGTAGCTACTCTTTGACCCTGTACAAGATAGTAACTAAACGTAAATTGTTATAAGAATTATTTTAAAAAGAGCAAGTGCCAAGTTTCTTGCTGGCTCTTCTTGGTAGAAACAGCTTTCCGAACCTGCAACAGAGTTGACGTTAATTGATTCAATAGCACTTATTTACAAGTTAACTTGTATAATATGTACGTCACTTACCGTCGGTGCATACTTTTAAAAGCGTTTGAAACGATATTATTTATCTTTATGCTAATTAGTATTTAAACTACATATATTTTATATAATAATTTATTCTATCTACTAATTTACAATTTATTTTTCATAATGAAGTGTTATTAAGAGAGATCTTTGTAGTAATTTTTGCGCAACCCGTACTCTCAGTATGACCCTCACATCAAAGGTTGTCTGGGAGAGATCGCTTCAAGCGATAAGACCGCCTTTGCACACTACTGTGTATTACCTACATTATTTAGTATACCTACATTAGTATATTACCTACATTAAATAAACAATATCTGGTTTATATTCAATGCGGTTCATTAATCCTGCATGCGTAAGATATGACCACGGCTGGTGCACTATACTTGAAGCTTTACACAGATTTTCTCTAATCACGAGTTATATAAAAATAGTATTATCATTACTGATTATGGACCTCCGCACCGCAATCACTTATTCCATAAATTAATTCCGATTTAATTATAATACCAAAATACTAAATCCACTTTTATCTGAACGAAGGTTGAAAAGCGCACACATCGCACACTTAAAACTTTCTACTCGAAAAGATTCTCGTTAAAGTGCAGTCGGTTATATTTATTGGCGTCAATAAATTCCGTTATCACCCACGACAATAATTTTCCGGTCCTCGCTCCCGTGCATCGCTGGCTGGGAAAAGGAGTCAGTAAGTTTGTTTTAGTCGGGAAAAAATATTGAGTTTTTGTATTCAAATTCAAATTCAAAATATTCTTTATTCAAGTAAACTTGTGAACAAGTGCTTTTGAATCGTCAACTTTACTACTGGTTATTACTGGTAACTTTATTACTGGTTGGTCGGCGGTTGCTCTTTTTAAAACATAAATCCTAAAACTAGTTACATTTAGTTATTACTGTCTTGCACAGGGTAGAAGTGCAGCTATATCCACACATCCTTATCATCTAAGTAATCTTCAACAGTATAGTAGGATTTCTGTATCAGCCTCTTTTTAACAGTGTTTTTATACTGCTGTCATGTCATGGCCGAAATTGATTTCGGAATTTTATTATAGAATCTTATACCCATACCCACAAACGATTTACGTACTTTTGCTAGGCGCAAAGCAGGAGTCACAAGCTTATGTCGGTTCCTACTTTGTCTATTATATACATCATCTATCGTTTTATAATTCTTTATATTTTTATGTACAAAAATTACGTTATTTAAAATATACTGTGAAGCAAATGTTAGAATACCTATTTCCTTAAACTTCTCTCGCAGGGAATCACGCGGACTTAAATTGTAGATGCCACGTATGACTCTTTTTTTGTAATACAAAATTTTTTCCGCTATCCGTAAAAAATATTACATATCGAATTTGATTTGAATTTATTTATTTCTTCAATAATGTTCATACAACGTTTGTCAAAGCATATTGTTTATTGTACAAATGCCGTATCCTAACAAAGGTTGGCAATCATTATGGCGATTTGAACTGCTGCTCGAAACAAATCATGAGTGCCTTTTTCAAAAACCATTGACGCAGATTATTTACCAGAATATTGTACTTTATTTATTAATTATATTTTAGGCACTATAACAAAACTTCTTCAACCCCTCCACCAGCAACAAAGCACACAAGCAGCACACACAATCGTAATGATCGCATTACGATTTTGTCGTGGAGCCTATCCTCCTGATGATGCTTCGGTTTCAGAGCGAAACGATCGTCGAGATTGTTGTGGTGGTGGGTGTGTGTGCTGCTTGTGTGCTTTGTTGCTGGTAGAGGCGCCTTGGGGTGCGTGTGGTGGCTTGTCCTGCATGTATAAGGTTCGTAGATTTTGCCTGCTTCATACACATTAGCTTTGCATGCATTCGCTTAACCCGTGCGGATTATAGCGAAGTAGTTTTGTCATAGTGCCTGTAAAATGAAATTCCGCAAAGTAACGCCTGCTTCTATAAATCATAATAATTATATTTTATTGTTTATTATTATATTTAATAAATAAATAATAAATAAATAAAAAAAATATTTTATTTAATAAATAAAATATTTAAATAATAAATAAATAAATAATAAAAAAAAAATAGTCGTGGGCGGACAGTATGTCTGTGACTAGTTACGAGTAACACACCGTCAGCGGGCCGCGATAAGTTGCGTCCGATTGGCAAAAAAACTAGGAAAATATATGTTTAAATTTTTTAAGCCATAAGATTGTATACAAGTATTAAACTAAACTTAGTGACGTTTCCTCTCTAGTTTACGTTTCTTCTGTACTTCCTTTGAATACGTAGTCAAGATCGTGTTTTATTACACTGAGTCAAGGATGGCTCTACGGGTTGTTATACCGTAGAAATGAATTTTTTAACACATTTCAATTCTAGAAATTTTTCGCTTATTTCGCATTTAAGTCTTTTATGAAAGCATCCTGTGTTTTTTATATTCTAAATTAAATGTCATTGCCATATCACCAGTCTCTTCTTAGATTTTCTCTATACTTAATTCGACCTTTTATTTTTAAATAAAACCTTTAATAATTCCAAGCAACAAATCTTAGAATTCCAGGAATAAAAAAAATCGGATATATTATAAATATGTGTAATATAATATTTTATAATCATAATATATAGTTATAATTATATTATATAACTCGAGCTATTAAAAATTTATTTTCTTCGGTTCATTTTTCAAAAGGATGGATGAAAATAAGTTTATGAACATATAAAAATGGCCATGTTGATTTATTTCACCTAAAGCAGCTGTTTACCAAACATGTGTTTGCATTTCACATCATCCCGCATTCATAATTCAATTATGATACGCGCGGGTGAGAAGAGATTCTGCGTCGCTGCCCATCTGAGTAAAGATGTAATCCATCTCAGTAGGCTTAATGCGGAGCACAGGAGATTTTTCTGAAATACCTTTCATAATTTTGTTTATTTTTAACTCATGTAACTTTAAAGGTATTTTAAGACCAGTAAAAGGGGCTGAAATTACAAATCATTAGGTATTTAGGAAAGTTAAAAGCAAATACATAATTTATTACATAATAAATTACATCACGGAAAGGAATATTCTTAGAAATTTCAAATATTGTGGTTCGTATAAAAATACTATGAGAACCGAATATAAAAAGTTTTTAGAATGTGTTATTAAAAAAACATCTCTAAGAAATTGTAATAAATCTAATTATGTATGAAAAATAAAAACAAGGCTCTCTGTCCCAAAAGTAAGTAACTTAATACTTGAATTATGGGTGACAAACACCTGGTAAATATTATGTACATAAATAGTTTTATGTATATACCAGTCTCGAAGAACCAAGAAATTTTTCATAGAAAATGTTGGTTATCGGCGGGAATCGAACTCGCGATTCATGGAACTGAAGGCAAGGTCACTGCAAATTGCGCCAACGGACCAAACAAAGAATAATTCAATCAATGTGTATATATTAGTGTTACAGGAAGTAGTAATTATATTTTGGATGTGCGACAGAAAAATTGATATTGTACTTAATCTTTTAGAAATTATAAAATAGATCTATAACCCTTTTTCCTTTTATTCGTATATAGAACTTTCTGTGAATTCATGACTTGCACTTTCCATGACAGTCACCGATAAATTCGAAAAAATGCAGTGAAATGGTCACAAAATTCATGAAAATTCTGGAAAATTACAGAATCTGCAGAAATTCTGACGTGAGTGGTAACCTAAAACGTCAAATAGTCATTATCAAACTTGTGTGGTTTTTATATAGACAACAATAATTCCTCAGTAATTATAATATATATAATGGTACCTACAAAGTTGCTCGGGTTACAAAGAAATTTGGGTGTTTTAGCTCACCTCATCTGCAGCCGTAACCATGAACTCTTATTGCGACTCTATTGAAGACGTAAACGCCGATCGCGAACCGCTTTCTTTTCGTACCATGAAGCGTGAATTGCATTGGGGTCGTAATGTTTGAAAAGGATAACGTTATATGGATTATAGATAACTTTGTCTCTTTTACTCACATGTTCTTCGGACTAATTCAGAACGCTCATTCGGCAACGATTTGAAGTGTGCGTCTTAAGACGTCATGATATGAAAAAGCAAAACAATTTCGTTTATGTCTTTAATTAAGTCGCAATAAGAGTTCATGGTAGGCCTGCTGATCTGAATTCAAATTCAAATTCAAATTCAAATTCAAATTCAAATTCAAATTCAAATTCAAATTTAAAATATTCTTTATTCAAGTAAACTTGTAAACAAGTGCTTTTGAATCGTCAACTTTATTGCTGGTTCGGAAAGCCGTCCTACCGACAAGAGCCAGCAAGAAACTCGGTGGAGCTCTTTTAAAAAAGAAGATTCTTAATACTAATTACATTTTGTCATAGCTATCCTGCACAAGGTCAAAGAGCAGCTATATCCACGCATTCTTATCATCAATGTAATCACGGTATAATAGGCTTTCTGTATCTCTTTTTAACAGTATTTTTAAATTGCTGTAATGGCAAAGTTAAAATTGATTGTGGAATTTTTTATTAATCTATACAATTAGGACGTGAGAAATCTATCATGCGCAATAATGCTAATAATAAAATAAAAGTTTTAAATATAGCTTTAAGTTGTTTTAAGTGTAAATTAAGTGCTTTAAGTGTAAATATAGTTTTAAATAAAGCTTTGCGATTTTGTCGTGGAGTCTATCTCCTGATGATGCTTCGGTTGCGGGGCGAAACGATTGTTGAGTTTGTGATAGTGAACATGTGTAGTGCTTGTTTATTGTGGTGGAAGTGGTGGAGGTTTGTGCATGTGTTTTTACGAATCCTGCACGTATCGGGTATGAAAATACGGATAGTCCACTATACATTTAACACTATATATATTTTCTATTTACTGTATCGCGGATTATAGCAAAATAATTTTATTATTACTTTTGTATTATTACTTTTGTTTGTTGAAATAAAAGTTCTTTAAAGATGATAATTAAGAAGTAAATTAACGGATAGTCTTTTGATTAATTTTTTTAATGAGCCATAGAATGGGGTTGAAAGAAGGATAATAATATGCTCCTTTCATCCTCATTAGTAGAACGAGGATGATAGACTCTTCGAAGAACTTAATTTTATTCATTCCGACATGCTTGGTAATATTTCAATTTCCGATTTTGTGTGAACGTGCCTGCCGCGTACGTGAAATATGTGCCATGGACTCTTTTTGGTATTCTAGTATAGATATAAAACTAAGATTTTCAAAAAAGTTAAAAATTTGTGATTAAATAAATAAAAGTAAATTTGCAAAAAAAAAGTGATAACTAAGAATCAGGTGATTTCTCATCATTCTTCTGCCCGTATCCCACTCTAAATGAGGTCAGCACAACATGTTACAAACATGTTGTCACATGATTTGGCTACGTATTTTACGACCGGCCGCCTGCCTGACGTCAACTTACCTTAGTCGCCTTTTACGACACCTCGGTAAGAAATGAGGGTGGTCTATTCTATGCAGCCGGATACCACACGGCACATACCTTAGTCGCCTTTTACGACACCTCGGTAAGAAATGAGGGTGGTCTATTCTATGCAGCCGGATACCACACGGCACATACCTTAGTCGCCTCTTACGTCACCTCGGTAAGAAGGGAGGGTGATCTATTCTATTCTGCCGGATACCACACGGCGTAATCAGGCGATTTCTTTCGTCCATATAAATATTGTGTCACATACGTTTATCTGAAAATCTTGTTAATTAAAGGCTGTAATTTATGTAAATGAAAATATTTAAGAGATTGACCGCCGAGTTCCTGGCTGGTTCTTTCCGGTAAGAGCAACATTCTGAACCAGTGGTAGGTTCATTACTCATCATTTGGGTTACTGGTTTATATTCTGATCTAAATAAATTAAGTTCGGTTATAATAGGATGCGGTCTTAATTATGTCGTTAAATTATAATTGTTAAATTTGGTTTCAACTTCGTATATTCATACTTAAAGGCACTTTGTCACGTATCTTAATTAACCTCAATTCACGTCAAACAATACCTCCTAACAAGACAACTTATTCAAGAAAGCGGTCGGGTCTAATCTATTCAGTTAGCGAGATTAATCACGAGGAAAGTCTTGGGATCCTGACCCGACGAGAATGAAGAGGCAATTGGTGATATACCCACAGCTATATGCGGAAGTCGGGAATTACATGGTTATTCATTTGTATGTTTTCTGGAACTATTTGAGTTAAGATGTAATTACTAATTACGACTAAAGTAAATTGACGTCAGGCAGGCTGCCGGTCGTAAAATACCTAGCCAAATCATGTGACAATATGTTTCTAACATGTTGTACCGACTCCACTAAGAGTGTGATAAGGGCAGGAGAATGATGATGATGTAACCGATATGCATGTTCTCATCATTCTCCTGCCCTTATCCCACCCTAAGTAGGGTCGGCACAACATGTTACAACATGTTGTCACTTGATATTATACGACCGGCTGCCTGCCTGACGTCAACTTACCTTAGCGCCTTTTACGACACCTCGGTAAGAAATGAGGGCGGTCTATTCTATGCAGCCGGATACCACACGGCACTTACCTAAGTCGCCTCTTACGACACCTCGGTAAGAAAGGAGGGCGGTCTATTCTATCCCGGATACCACACGGCGACTAATTACAAATGCATGTGTGTTATATAAATACTCATAATGGCCTGTCATGATACAATATGCGTGAATGATTAAATATGAAAAGATACTTAAAAAAGGCTGAAGAGAATAGACCACCCTCATTTCTTACCGAGGTGTCGTAAAATGCGACTAAGGTAAGTTGACCCACCGTGTGGTATCCGGTTGAGTAGAATAGACCACCCTCTTTCTTACCGAGGGGTCGTAAGGTACGACTATGGTAAGTTGACGTCAGGCAGGCGGCCGGTCGTAAAATACGTAGCCAAATCAAGTGACAACATGTTTGTAACATGTTGTGCCAACCCCACATAGAGTGGAGTAATGGCAGAAGGATGTTAATTATTAAGTTAAGAAACCAAATATTTTTAATATTTCCATATTACGCAAGAATAAAGGAATATAAAAATTAAGAATATTTTCTATCTTTTTTTTCGTCGCTTAAGTATTATGGCTAGATTTTATTATTCAGGAAAGACGCCAGAGAGTATCGGACGCAAGTTTGAAATAGTTATTTTACATTATATTAATATTCATTTTCACAGGACCATTAGTATATTATCGTGCACTCAAATTCAACCTTACTTAACATATGCGGGTAGAGCCGGCAAGCCACGAAATGTTTTCGCTAAAGCTTTAAAACGACGTGGGTATAAAGATATTACATTTAAAGTCATGTTTGCAGCTGTCTGTTACGCTAATACCCCCATTACCCGCGATTAAACACTCAATTCAGACTTTCCTTTTACATTTCATAGATTAAAGGATTCACGAGTGACTAAATTTTATTTATTTTACTAATTTTTGCTTTTTACGGTCCTGTGCCGTTATATTTTTTTCCTCGTTTCATACCCGACGGACCGTTTTATACATGACCTTCCGATACTGTGTACTTGCCATTACCTAGCATAGTGATACAATAGGCCATCATTTGTCTGCGTGTGGTTTAGTATATACTGTTTAAACGTAAATCAAACATTATTGTATAGATATAATATTACGTCAGTAGTCATGGTATAAATTTAAATATTAACAACGAAGACCTATGAATTAATAAACCTCTAGAAACATGATCAACATAACTTTCCCAACCCTACTGTCAGAATCTGTCCTGCAAACTTATCTCTCCAAAAAGAGCAACTCAATAGCGTAACTTAATATACTACTAACGACATCTATCGTTCTAAGAAACCACGTCAATAAGTACCGAAATAAAATAAACCCATGTCACTCTTCTTGCTTTTGCCTATCAACGTAATAACAACATCGATCCGTCTTTCCGTTCGGACGGAAAATAAGGACAAAGTGATTGCACTTTTTGGGAAATTAAAAAGTTAATAAGCTTGCTAAATAAGCTATTAAAGATGGCGACTGGATTATATGCCACATTATTCGGAATGATAAGCTGTGATAGCCCAGCGGTGAGACCGTGGGACTCT
The DNA here is from genome assembly GCA_947086505.1 of Morpho deidamia. Lineage (NCBI taxonomy): Eukaryota > Metazoa > Arthropoda > Insecta > Lepidoptera > Nymphalidae > Morpho > Morpho deidamia. The sequence goes on along the minus strand of CAMTZC010000007.1, from coordinate 5,139,600 downwards.
TTCGAGGGGAACACGAGTTCAAACCCGGGCAGGCACCAATGAGTTTTTCTATAAAAACTCATGTGTCTGATTGATAATTGCAATTTATCACACGCTTTTCGGTGAAGGAAAATCATCGTGAGGATCACCTGTATAATTAGAGAAATCTAGGGATATGTGTAACTTACCAATCCATTAGAGCAGCGTGGTAGGTCTTACCTCCAACCCTTCTTCCGAGTGCGATTGTAAAAGGCCGTTACTTTACTTTTTTACTTGAATACCATATTATTGGCATTTCCATCTTCAGTTTATTAAAATAAAGTTTTTATACTTACATAATCGCTCTAATTTTAAAAGATGTAGGTAACTAAATAGGTAACATCTAATATACCTCGTAATAGTTTTTACTAGAGTATTTTGAAGAACTTTTTAAGTTTAATTTCTTGTATTTTCACTTTATAATTACAAAATTTGAATAAACAAACTATGGAGTTCGCAGCCTTGTTTATGAAAACGAGGCCTTTGTTTATACGTCGTGTTCTGATTGTTCAGCTTATACAGAAGCTTGAAACTTTTTAACTAGGTTGGTAATAAATTATTGTGATACTTTGACTAACATCAAACTTGGTGTAAATACAAAAAGTTTCGAAGATCGAAGGAACTGAAGTTCCAGTTTTTATAAATCCATATTATCGAGTAGAAATTCCGCCGTGTGGTATCCGGCTTAGACCACCCTCAGTTCTTACCGAGGTGGCGTAAGAGGCGGATAAGGTAAGTTGACGTCAGGCAGGCAGCCGGTCGTAAAATACGTATCCAAATCATTTTGACATGTTCGTAACATGTTGTGCGGACTCCACTTAGAGTGGGATAAGGGCAGGAGGATGACGATTATCGAATAGAAATTGATGTATTGTTGGTACTAACGTAAACGTAGACTCGATCGCGTATGGAAGCTAGTATTCCTTAAACAAAGGTATACAGAAAGAATAAAATATATTAGATCAAAAGCAAAATGTTTATGTTGTTGACAAAGCTTATTATGCCAGGGCTCTATTGATTACACATCCTAAGCCTAACCATACATGCAAATTCCATTTATCAAACCATCTACACGCGCGTAATTATCCAAAATCCACAAACTGTTTACTGGGATCGTATAATACGTACATTTTGTACATGCAGATGTCCTTTACTTTCCGGACTAATGTTCCGGAAGACGACATCTATAGTACCTAATCTTGAGATACTGCCTATACATTTGTTTGGTTGATGGGGGGTTCATATATTTTATATAAAAATATGATATGGTAAAGATATTATATTTGACTGGTTCATTGGCACACCCTGCCTTCAGCTCCGCGGGTCGCGGGTTCGATTACCGCCGAGGGCCAACATTTTCTTTAAACAATTTGTTGGTTCTGCAACCTATTATATTTGTATTTAAGTATGTATTTAAACTTATATTTGTATTATATCTACCAGTTGTCCGTCACCCATAACACAAGTATTAAGTTACTTACGGTGTGTGTAAGTGTTCATATATTCATTTATTTATGTTATTATTTGTTATTGATATTAAATATGACCCAATCGAATATTTTAAAAACAATTTAAATAAAAACTACATTCGCATGCGTGAGTCTGTACGTTAGGTACGTGTTCTTGTCTAAAAATTCGATTAATAGTGATGAAATTTAGTACATTTAAAGATTAAATACCGGGCTAATATATAGGATAAAGAAATTCTGGGTTAATAAAACCAAGGTAGGAAAACCAACATAGAACTAATACGTATTCATAGGTTGTTTTCACGTTGACGCTAGCAAAGTCACGATACATTCAGTGAGTATATTTATCCCTCTTTCCGGTCATTTCTTCATTACTGAAGATCGTGGTCCTGGCTAGACTCGAGTGGATCAATTGTGTTACGCAAGTATTTCGGCATATTGGCAAGCAAAAGTATTACTTACTCTATTCAAACCGCCGTGTGGTACCCGGCAGAATAGAATAGACCACCCTTCGGTCTTACCGAGGTGTCGTAAGAGGCGACTAAGGTATGTGCTGTGTGGTATCCGGCTGCATAGAATAGACCACCCTCATTTCTTACCGAGGTGTCATAAAAGGCGACTAAAGTAAGTTGAAGTTAGGCAGGCGGCCGGTCATAAAATACGTAGCCAAATCATGTGACAACATGTTTGTAACATGTTGTGCCGACCCCACTTGGAGTGGGACAAGGGCAGGAGAATGATGATGACGAATCAAACCCAATTCCTGCAGCGTTACTGCTAAGATAAGCACTGACAGACTAACTCTTTACATCTACCCGCTCCTTTACTTATATTGAGAATAGGCCGCCAAAACTTAGTCGTTATAACACTACTATACAACCTATTTATTTTATGCATTATTATGTTATCTGTAATTCATTATAATATTTATATTTTATTATTGGCCTTTATATTTATTTATTATATAACAATCATTTTATAAAGATCCCTGTGCGCCACCGAAAGTAGGTAAACTATGACACATTACGCGCGTTAGTGGTATTCAACAATTGTTTCTATGAGACATACAATAATACTAACAAACATATAAAACAAACAAACAAATATGCTATAAAATGCTATAAAAGTGTTTCGACGTGCAGGTCTTGCGCAATCTCGGTCAGAATTATATCTTTAAATACGAGTATTATAAACAAAGTCCCCAAAAGCTGTCTTTTTGTATGTGATAGTTTTAAAAAAATCTTCTTAAGGATGTAAGATGTGTATTTTTCTAGAAAGTTAAGATTAATAGTACATATACATTATGATTTAACGTATAGTACCTGGCATTAAATAATGCACATCGATGTTTACAACGAAACAGCCGGCCAGTTCGGTTTCGTAGAGCGCTGTCACTGTCACACACGGGTTCGTCAGTATGTGCGACAGAGACGATGTTCTATGAAGCAGAATCTAGCCGATTTCTCTCTCTAAGCCTTGATGTGCAATGTGTACTATAAGTTGTGTTGAAGAGGTCGTGCAGTTGTAAAAAAAACTCGCTTACTGCAAGCAAACAATACACAAAAGTAACGTACTATAGTATAGATACACAAAAGTAACGTACTATAATATAGATACACAAAAGTAACGTACTATAATATAGATACACAAAAGTAACATACTACAGAATTGTAGATCTACTACGAAAAAGTCCGTGACAGCATGTCTCTAACTCTAAAATATTTTATTAAATAAATAAATCTCTTACGGTTAAACTTAAAATAACTAATTTTTTGTTCAGAATTTGCGCTTAATACACTCATTTCCACGCAGCCGAAGACACTGGCATAGCTAGTAAAATATAATATTAACAGCCAAAATAAAAATCGGTAGCCATAAAAAAAGAAGAATAAATTATTATATCACTCAAGTACACATCGCACATAAAATAAATATTATAATTACGAATTTATTTCAAGCAGTGTTTGGATCTTTTCTAAATTAACTTAATTAACTATTGTACTCGATACAAACTGTATTATTATTAATTAAAATTATACAAGTTGAGTCTTGCGCAGTGACCGTGTAAGAGGTTTTTTTTTTGGAATTGCAGTATATGTTTTTTTTTAATAATAATCAGGATTAAGTTTAATAATCGGTGACTTTTTGAGCAAATAACTTAATGTATTCTTGGAAGTGTAGGAATTTCACTTAAATATATTTTAACTTTCTCACATAGTCAACAAAGATAAACTTAGAGCTACAACATATGGAACAGGCCAAACTAGTATTAAAAGGTTAAGATCATATAATTTGGAATTATTATGCCAGGATGATTCTACCACCAGTTCGGAACGCTATCATCCACTGAGAAGAAGTTAAGAAACTCATTGGTTGCTCTTATCACGAATATTAACTAATTGACGTTAGATTCTATTAACACGGAACGTAATGTGGGTAGGTGCGGATCTGCCTAAACAACATTAAACTACACTATAGTAATCACACGTATAAGGGTAGATTCTAATAAATAACACTTAATTTAGGTACTCGCGGATTTAACTAACCAACGTTAAAACGAAACAGTAATTAATGATACTAGTTGCGTAGTAACGACACCTAAACCTGCTGGTTCAAACCAACCAAGACAAGTTGAAACACGACCTAAACGCGGGATTGTTTAAGAATCGTGCAAGCCAAGCTTTACAGCAAGACTCCAAGGGATGAAACGGTCTAGCCGCGTAAGCGTAAGCTAATAACCGTACGAGCCAAGTTTTGCAACGAGACGGCCTTCAATATGGTGGGCTCCGTGTTTTATTCACAATTTTCGCTCCAAAAGCACGTCCCTTCCTTGCTATCGGCAACGTAATTATCGTGTTGCCAATTTCCATTCCTAACAGTATTATACAGGGTGACTGGTTCAACATTTGCAATATTCTAGGTTATCATAATTAGTAGTCTCATTAACCGTTTAAAAAAACAAAATCAAAAAAATGTCGATAAACTACAAAGAAAACTTAAGTAAAGTTAATGACGCCAAGACTCAAACACAATGGACACGCTACAACGGGTTCGGCCCTATCTCAAACAATGATTCGCACTAGCGCAAGTGAACGCGGTAACCTTCGATAAGATCTAGGTATAATGATCCGCTTTTCCTTCATACTTTACCTGGCTTAGGACATGCAAAACTACCAGGATAGGAAGTACTGAACAGAATAGTTTTATTAAAAGAAATTCAGTAATCTCATGGAGAGAACTACAGTAATTATCTGGTTCGGTATTTTTGGCGTATTTAAAAATGGGATCATACTTATTTACAGCAATTATTTCGATTAAAAAAAAGCGATACATACTACTTATTGCATACTAATAAGGGTCATATCGCGATAAAACTGAATTACCTCTTAATAAGGTTCGACATTTCGCCAAACTCACATTCACCAAAACTTTGTCGAAACTTCGAACTTAATTGAAAGGTAGCACGTCATACGCTCAACTTGTCGCAGTATGGCCCAAATTATTTTCCAACTCTTATAATTGATTTAATTAATTAAACCATAAATATCTTAATACTTGTTCAAAGTGCTCACCACCTCGTGAAATGCAGAGTTCAGCATGTATTTTGTAATTTGTCTTCTACGCGGTTAAGTACAAAAGGATCACTTCGAATCGTATTGAACACAGTAACTATCTTATGCTTTAGTTCGTCCCTGTTGTGATATTCCCTGACTTAAACAAGTCTTTTTACCTCACCCCACAAATAATAGTCGAATGAATAGTCGAATAGTTCCTGAAGACTCACGGGACAGGAATCTCTACGTCTTCCTTTGGCATGCGCTGGCACAGTAAACTGACCATATTCCCCTAAACATTAGTTTACTCGCAGCATAACGTAACGCGTAGGTATTCTGCAAAAGGAACTGTAACACGATACAAATTCACTGCACCAGATAAACGGTCATTTGCACGCGCATACCCTCGAACCATATCCCAGTATTCTTCATTCGTGAACGACATTTTGTTCTACAATCACAACGCAATACTATCTCGTCTAGCCGTAATTAATTATTAGGTAATGTCAAATGTGTAAACCCGACGCTTTTTTTTTTTCGGACACTAACTAATGCTGTTAGCCTTGAAGGCTATGACAGCGTCACCGAGAGGGCGGGCGAGCGCAGAAGCATCGCCGGGTGTTATATCGTGGAGAGCGAGCCTCGAGCGAGGCTCGCAACATCCTGGGAGCGTCGCCTTAAGGGTGCCTCCTGTGAGGCCGGACCTCGGCTTAAAGCGACGCGCTGTGGAGGGCTATATCGGACTGTGGAAGAGTCCTATTGTCATAACGGGCGGGCTTGGACGCCCCGGCCGCTAGACGTAAGAAAGCGGGGACCTCGTCTTCGCCGGCGAAGACGCTGTATGTGTGTCTGTGTGTGCAGTGTTCTGGCGATGGCGATCGTGTAAGGATCGTCAGGGTCAGTGAGTACGCTCTTAGGGCGTCTGTGAAAACGGGCTTTGAAAAACCCGACGCGCGCTTTGTTTTGACTACTACTCTCGTGATATTTAGCGGGGGTGGGGTGGTGGTGGGGGTGGGTATTTAGTGGGTCAAGGAGAGGGTATCATTTTTGAGTTACACGTGTACTTCTACTTACACGTGACGTGCGATCAGCGGGAAGCCAAGGTCAAGGCGGGTGGTAATATTTTTTTCGGCGGCCGGCCTAGCGACAATGTAAACAAATAATACGAGAGGATATACACAATTAACAACTTTTTCTGGATAATTAGGTAAAATTGTAAGTACCTATTTTTATTACATATTTAGAACGAGAATCGAATACTGAATGTTCTCTATCAATATTGCAAATGTTCAACCAGTCACCCTGTATATTTTTTGTTGCGATGTGTAACTACTGTCGACAGCGTTTTACAATATATACTAAATCATCCTCCTGCCCTTATTTCACTCTAAGTGGGGTCGGCACAACATGTTATAAAACATGTTGTCACATGATTCGGCTACGCATTTTACGACCGGCCGCATGCGTGACGTCGTTTTACCTTAGTCTTATTTTACGACTCCTCCGTAAGAAAGAGGGTGGTCTATTCTACTCAATCGGATACTACACGGCGTGTCAACTTACCTTAGTCACCTTTTACGACACCTCGGTAAGAAACGAGGGTGGTCTATTCTACTCAACCGGATATTAAGCTTAAAATGTAGCGGAGGTAGTACGTACTCAAGCAGAAGTAAGTAATTATGAATTCAATCTGCTAAAAACAAATATATCACTTCGCTTACACTAAGTTTCATGCTTTAAAATGGAAGAATTGTTCGATTAACGAACTTTTGTTTTAAAGCTGCCTCTCAGACATCGCCCTGCTTTTTTCTGAACGAATAAACTTTTAAGCTCCTGTATGTCACTCCCGTGCACTCTATTCCAAAGGGATTTAAAGGATTTGGCAAGCATCGTGCTGAGTTCTCATGTTAAAGGATTATTAGATTTCTTTTAGACAAATTGCATATTTCTTTCAAAGAAATGACTTTTTGACAGATTAAGGTATAAAATGTATATTATATACTGGTACATACATTTTAAGTATTCATAATGCAGTTGTATAAGCCAGTTAGCTAATGGGTGATGATATCAGTTTGAAATAACGTAGGATTAAATAAGAATGATTCTTTTTAAACTTCAACGGTAAAGCAACAGCCTGTTACTACTCTACTGTTAACCATAAGCCTTCCTTTCTTCGTTATTGAAGAGAAGGACTGGAGCTAAGACTTACCACGCTGCAATGCGGATTGGTAGGTTATATATACCTCTAGAATTCTCAAGAGATATACCGGTTTCCTCACGATGTTTTCCTTCACGGAATAGCGTGTGATAAATTGTAATTATCAATTAGACACATCATCATCATCATCATCTTCAGCCATTTTCAGTCCAATTTTGGACGTAGGCCTCTTCCATGTCCCTCCATGCAAGGTGGTCTTGTGCTCTCAGCATCCAGTCACGACCTGCGTGTCGCCTTATGTCGTCTACCCATCTCTTGCTGTTAGCACGATTTCTCCATTCTAGAAGCCGTTTGGTCCAACGAGTACTATCCATTCGAGCGACATGTCCTGCCCATCTCCACCTACTCTTAGCAATTTCGGAGACAACATCTTTCAGGCCTGTCCTCTTCCTGATCCATTCATTTCTCGTTCGGTCACGCAGAGTAATACCGAGCATCGCTCTCTCCATCGCTCTCTGCGTGACTCTGAACTTCTCAGTAGTCTTTTTAGTGAAAGACATAGTCTCCGCACCATAGGTCAAGACCGGCAGTACACAATGCTTTTGTACAAACATTTTTGCCTTAAGTTTCACTGACAGCCTTCCTCGAAAAAATTTGTTTTGTTCGCTCCGAAGGCTGCCCAGGCTTGGGCTATGCGACGGTCTACTTCTACTGTTTGATTCAAACTACCCAAGGTAATTGTATGGCCTAGATACACATAGGATTCGACTATATCAACAGGGAGCGCATAATTTTTGGCTGTGGGTATGTTGGTAATAATCTTAGTTTTGGTCATGTTTATATTAAGCCCTACTTTCTCTGAAGCGTTTCTTAGCTTATCAATCATAGTTAACATTTCCTCTACATTTTCCGAGAATAGTGCCAAGTCGTCAGCAAATCTCAAATTAGTCAGATGTTCTCCATCTATTACGATGCCTTTATCATCCCAGTTCAAACTTTTGAATATATTTTCCAGACTAACACAGGCAGTGGCTTGCGTTTGAAGATGTTTAAGCATGCTTGTAGCGTTCATCTACTCTACAGCTCACTAAAGCCTGTTCAACTGTTAGTTAGTTAGTTATGGGCTATAACTTTATTGAGTCGAATGCTTTTTCGTAGTCCACAAAAGTAGCTATTATAGACTTATTGTACTCATTCACTTTTCGATAACTGTTTTGATAGTGTGGAGATGGTCACATGTACTATACCCCGACCTAAAGCCAGCCTGTTCACGTGGCTGGTATGAATCTAATTTATTTTGTAATCTATTTATTATAACTCTTGTAAAGAGCTTATAAACATGTGACAGAAGACTGATAGGCCTATAGTTATCTAGCTTCCTTTTATCCCCTTTTTTGAAGAGGAGTGTAATAACAGCATTGTTTCATTTTTCTGGGGCATTATTTTCAATAAGGCATTTTGTAAATAGAGTTGCCAGTGCTTCCTTAACTCCTACATTTGCATACTTTAACATTTCTGGTAGTATCACGTCTTCTCCTGGGGCCCTACGGTTTTTTATCTGTCGGAGTGCTAGTTCAATTTCCTCTCGAGTGATGTCAGGTAAGTCTTCCGATCCAGCATTAAGAACTGGTGGTCTTGGTCTACACCGCCCTGCCCTAGGATTAGGAATTTTGCTTGTGTAAAGTTCTTCATAGAACTGTCGCGCAACATCTAATAGCTCTTCTCTGTTAGTAACAACATTTCCATTGCGATTTACTATTTTGTGTATTTGTTTCTTGCCAATGCTTATTTGAGACTTAAGTGCTTTTCGACTGATGTTCCGCTCTATAGTTTTTCCGAATAGATTTTCTTCATAACTTCTTAGATCTTTACGTATGTTGGAGCGTATTTGCTTACGCAACTGAACGACGTCTTTTTGATCGACATTTTTTCCGCATGAAATTTTGTATCTTTGCTCGATTAACCTTTTAGCTTCAGATGTAAGTTTTTGCTGTTTCTGTGGATCTTTTACAGGTAATATAGATTTTAGGGCTGAGTTCATGACCCTACAAGGTGTTGGTTGAGGTCTACAATAGGCAGTTGGTTCAATTTTTCTTTGGTCAGTAGGTGGTTATTAATATATTCCAAGTAAATGTCTTGATTGCGCTTGATAATTTCGATTTTATCGTCATTCGATATTCTATTATTTTTGAGTATGAGATTTCGCCTCTCTTTCTTTATGTTAAAGATACATGTCGCTCGAACCAATCTGTGATCACTACCGGTGTAGAACCTTTTTAGAACTGATACATCTTGGACCACTTCTTTTCTGTTAGTCACAATATAATCGTACTCGTTTTTGTGTATACCATTTGGGTGTTCCATGTCCATTTATGTTGACTTTTCTTTTCTAAGAACGTATTCATCGCGTATAGATTATTGCAATGCAGAAAATTAAGAAGTGTCTGTCCTCTATCATTCCTAAGTCCAAGGCCATGTGGACCTATTCCGTTTTTGTGGTTCGATTTCTTTCCGCCAAGTTTAGCATTAAAGTCTTCAATAATATATGTAAAGTGGGATTTGATGTTTAAAGCAATGGAGATATCGTCATAGAACTTTTCTACTTCGTCGTCTGTATGATCTGTAGTTGGTGCATAGACCTGTATTATCTTCACTTTGTGCATGTTAGATATGTTAAGCATTATATTTACTACCATATCTGATATACTATCAATTTTGACTACATGGCGTTCTAGTCTTTTGTTGATTATGAATCCGATACCACCAATGCCAGGCCTTGTTCCCTCTTTATAGTATAAAAGATTACCGGACTGTAAGGTTATCATTTCTTCTCCTGCTCTTCGGATTTCGCAGAGTCCGAGCACATCCCATTTAATGTTTTCAAGGTTGGTTTCCAATTCTAATAATCTTTCGTCAGACGACAACGACTGGATATTATATGTTAAAATATATATGTCAACTCCCAGGGATTACTTGTCGCACCCCTGCCCCGTGTCACCCTACTACTGCCGAAGCAGGGGAGGGACGGAGCGCTGGGAACTCGGGGTCGATACTGATCTGTGTTTGACATATTTAAGGGGGGGGGGGGAAGGTTTTGTAGCCATAATCACCACGACAGCAACGACGTGTTGGTGATCGCAGTACTGCAACCGGTTTTGATGGTTACCATCGCCGCCTGCAGATATTCTATCCTGTAACCGTTAACTTCTACTAGAAATTCGCCTACAAGATGCTGGCAGGCTGCTTCCCTCTGGCAGTGGCCAGCGTCTATTTAATGGCGACGCTTACTCGCCATGTCATAAGACCGTCGTCGGATATTGTGGTTTTTCTTGGAGATCCCTGTGCCATCAGGAATCCCACCACATCCTGCTAGCCTTACCGCCTCGGTCCGGGACTGCTTATTCAGATTGCTCCTTATTCGCAGCAATCCTACATACTATAGGAAGTGTCACTATCCGCCACCTGTGACCCGGTAGGTAGCTGAGGCTCGCCCCTACTAGACTAGACACATACATTTAATAAACTCATTGGTTTGAACCCCTGACCTCTCGAAAGAGTCGCACGGTTTTATCGCTTGACTATCACAGTTTCAAAGAAACTTTTTTAGATCAAGATTTGTAGATCAAGATTTCTCGAATTGTAACGACAAAGTTAGTTAACTAAGTATGCAAGAACAATTATTCTAAGACCTTTATAATGAAAGATGGAAACTTAAGATTTTTCTCCTGCGTTTAACTGTAATATACTTATAAATATTTCAAAGTCGTTATTTTACATTACATTATTTTATATTACTTCTTAAATAGAATGTGACAGTTATAGAAAATTGAAGCAAGATTTACTTTTATTTCAATAACATGTACTTGAACGACACAAAAGCTTGATTATGATGCAATTTTTAAAATATGAGGTAATTGAGGTTTAGGCTTGGTTCTATTGCTATTTGTATTCAAACACCCTTTGGGCAAATCCATAAAGTAAAAATAATGAATGACATGAATTTAATATGTAGTATCTATACTTATTATAAAACAAAGTCCCAAAAAGGCTGTCTGTCTGTATGTAATCGTTTTTCTCCAAATCTACTGAATGGATCTTTGTATAGTTTTCACCAAAAGATTGTGCAATTTTTCCGGATGATTTAAGTATATAGTACATATCGGTATTATGTAAATTGTGTTCAAGAATTCGCGCAGTTGTTAAAAAACTTGCTCGATCGGAGCTTTAGTCGCGTGCGCTGCGTAAACCAGCTGAGATACGCTAAAGTAATGTACTAGAGAATTGTAGAGCTATAAAACTACTACAGAAAAGTCCGCGATAGCATGTCGCTATCTCTTATGGTTAAGTCACAATAACTACTTTTATGTTTAAAATTAGAATTCTAGAAAAAAATTATGACACGATAATTGCCACGTGGGTGAAGCTGCTGGCACAGCTAGTCTACTACACACAGCTAGCACACCACAAATTCACGAACACACGCGTTTTCAACTCCAACTCCCAATTTTTCTTGAAGAGGCAAGAAGTAAAATTTTATCACAACATTTTGGATTTAAAAGTATTCGTTTATTTTCATTTACCATACAAATTTGAGCAATATTTAATACGAGAGAAAAAAAAACCATCTCAACACGTATTTATTTATACATGTATAAAGTTGTGATGTATAATATAATTTGATAGACTTCGTTACTTGATAGATTGCTTCATAGCTGAGATGTTTACATCGATAAAATAGCATAACCTCAGTGACATCTCATTTGATGGTTCCCTTAGCATTTTGTGTAAGTATATCAAGTAAATATAAAACGTAAATATGCAGATTTTAGTGATTAGTCACAGAATTTTCTGTTTACAGAAGAGTCTATACGAAGAGTATATACGAGTGCGACATGAAAAATCAGTGACCTGGAATCAGGTCGCAACTAGCAGCAATGTAGGTTTTAGGCTTGGTACAGAAATGTGCATTTACTAAAAAAAAGTTTTTAATCCGCAACGAATATAAACTCAATATTTTTACGAATACACAAAGTTTGTTCAAGCACGATTGAAGTGTATACTAATTACTTAGTAAATTTTAATAAAAAAATTGCTCAAAAAAAGTGTACCGAATTTTAATTTGTTAGATTGGATTGTGAAAACTCGTGTCAAACAAATGGAGTCAAGTTAATATAAAGACTCTATATACACCCAGGCTCGAAGAGCTAACAAATTGTTTGTAGAAAATGTTGACGCTGGGCGGTAAATGAACTCGCGACCCACGAAACTAAAGGCTAGGCTACCAACTGCGCCAACGGGCCAGAGTACGATGTAGTTGAAATCAGTCGTAACATGCAGTAATAAAAAAAAAGGTTTGACTTGTTAATCGTTATTTATAACAAGATAAATGAAATCTTTTTATTTTTATTATTCACCACTGAAGTATATATAACGATGTTTATTTATGGAGGTTTGTGTTAGTAAAGTCCGTGGCAGCAGAGCAGAACCTATGGATATCATAACTGTTCTTTCATTTAGTTGCATTTGGTAAGCGGGGCCAAATGATATTTTTTGCATTAGTCATCTGAAGTCAGTATACGAAACATTTTTGTTAGGTAGGATACTACTAGCTGATCCCCAAATTCAGAGGGCGTGAGACATCCCTTATTTCACACATAAATAAAGCTATAGAATCTATTCAAACATAAGAAATAAGTAACCTGCATTGTGACGTCAAGGGTTTCAGGCTCGCCCCCAATGAGTTTTCTACAAATTATCTCATGTTTATAGGTGAAGGAAAACCTCGTAAGGGAATGACAGAGAAAGCCTCTGTATAGGAGCGGGACATAAGAGATTTTTTTTTCATAGGAAAGGGAAATCAAAATCTACTAATTTATCAGATCTGGCTGATGCTAAAATAAGCTGGAATGATTTCATGAAAAATATTTTCGCAATCTGTGACAAATAGACAATATGTATGGTTCTAAAAGCAATCACAATGGTGATATGTGGGTGCAGCGTTTATCTGATGAAGATGAAAAATTCGGCAATTTGTAAACGTCCACACAGAACGCGTAACTTGTTTTAAATTTTTTATCGTAGTATTCGTGGAATTTTCCCTTTTCTTTTTATTTCTGTAATTTTTGATGGGTGTTGCAGTATACTCGTTGCTTGGTTAATGCCTGCTTTTTACCGGACCATTTTTTTAAAATCTTCAAAATGGATTTTACAATTTATCATGCATGCTGTTGCGAAGGAAGAGGCTCTTGGGTAAACGTGGATTTTTTGTATATAATTCCTGGGGTGTGTGTAACCTGCTATTTTCTTTCTCCTTATTTATTTATTTACTAGGAAGACACACAGTTACATGATACATAATAAGAGAAACAAAACATACCATAAACCAATAAAGTCTTAACAACAAATAAATTAAAGAAAAAAGGAACATATACAGATGACAAGATAAATTACATTTTTTATAAAAAGGAAAAAAATGAAATATTAAAAACTTACAAGCAGGCAGAGAAAAACTCATCGTATGACATCGTATAGAGATATCTTGAACAAGTCAATGTCTATAAAAACACTATTGTGACTGTTGCATGCACGATGAAGAAAGGTATTATCTGCATATTTCGTTTTTCTTTTAGGAGTATAAAACAGAAGTTGTTTTCGTGATTGAGAACGAGGACATCTCATAAAAATATCACTCAGAAGATAAGGGGACTCAAAATAATTATTTAAAATTTTATACACAAAAGTTCGTCTTTCGACGTTCTACGTAATAAAAGTTCAAGTTTATATTTATGTAAATTTATGTTACAGAGGTTATTCACAAAAGTTAAATGTTTAAAAAACTTATATCGGATACATTGAATTTGAATAATTTATAGAATTAGGCGTTACTTTGCGGAGATACTTTGCGATTTTGTCGTGGAGTCTATCTCCTGATGATGCTTCAGTTGCGGGGCGAAACGACTGTTGAGGTTGTGATAGTGAACATGTGTAGTGCTTGTGTATTGTGGTGGCAGTGGTGGAGGTTTGTGCATGAGTTTTTACGAATCCTGCATGTAACGGGTATGAAAAAACGTCCACTATACATTTAGCACTATATATATTTTCTATTTACTGTATAGCGAATTATAGCAAAATAATTTTATTACTACTTTTTACATTCAATTTGGTTTATATGCTTGTTATACATTGGATTCCAAACTGTGGAAGCATATTCAAGAATTGAGCGGGCATAAGCGTTATACAAAATGACGAGAGTAGAAGCAATGTGAAAATGCTTTCCTACCCTAAGAATAAATCAAAGCATTTGAAAAGCTTTACCAAATATGTAATCAATATGATAATTAAATAAAAGCTTATGATCAAGGTATTATTGGAGCAATAGACCCTTTTAGACCCACCACGGATCTTAGCCCTATCTCCGAAAGCCGAGAGAGAGAGCAGGCCTTTGGACTGCAGCAAAATATTTTACTTAATACAAAATCTAGAATCGTACACTACTCGAACATTCTAAGTTTGTATTAATAATGAGATAATAGCAATATAAAAGTAAGTAAAGTAAAGTAGCGGCTTGTTACAATCCCACTGCTGGGAATAGGCCTCCTCTCTCTCCGTTTCTGGAGAGAAGGGTTTGAGCTAAGACCTACCACGCTGCTCCAATGCGGATTGGTAGGTTACACATATCTTCAGAATTCTCTAGAAATATGCAGGTTTCCTCAGGATGTTTCCCTTTCACCGAAAAGCGTGTGGTTAATTGCAATTATCATTTAGACACTGAGTTTTAATAGAAAAACTGATTTGTGCCTGCTCGGGTTTGAACTCGTGTTACCCTCGTAAAAGTCGCACGGTCTAACCGCTGGGCTATCACAGCTTATAATAGAAATATATACTTTTTTAATTTTCAATTAGTTTACAATAATATGTAAACAAAGTTACAATAACATCTTGAATAAAGTCGTACAAAGATATATACATCACGTGCCGTGTGGTATCCGGCTGCATAGAATAGACCACCCTCAGTTCTTACCGAGGTGTCGTACCCGACCCCACTTAGAGTGGGATAAGGGCAGGAGAATGATGATATTTACTGTAATACAAAGTACGTCTGTATATATGTGATGTACGTCTGTATATCTTTCATCATCATTCTCCTGCCCTTATCCCACTCTAAGTGGGGTCGGAACAACACGTTACAAACATGTTGTCATATGATTTGGCTACGTATTTTACGACCGGCCGCCTGCCTGACGTCAACTTACCTTAGTCGCCTTTTACGACACCTCGGTAAGAAATGAGGGTGGTCTATTCTATGAAGCCGGATACCACACGGCACTTTGTATTATAGTAAATATATCTTTACGACTTTAATGACGTAAAACTTTTCGATTGGCAAAAAATACTGAACTTCAAAGGGGCGGGATCATCTAAGAAATTTACTGGAGTCGAATGAATACGTGATGAAATGAGAGGTGCTTTTGCTTTATGCGAATAAAAATTCTCCTTTGTAACATGATCTGTTATTCGTTTTAGTTTATTTCGTTCCTTTAGACCGCGTTTGCTGTATCTAGATGATTTTGGAGAAATTTAATTTCACGGTATGGTAAGTACGAAAGAAATATCTTTGGAAATTAAAATAAATACCTTCAGTCCGCGACTGAGTCTGCATTGATTTTGGTAACGAAGCATATATATAAAGAAGTATATTTTTCAACTATTTATATATAGAATGAGGAGCGTCTTAAAAGCTTGAGGTAGTTTCGAAGTTCGATAAGTCAAGTGCAGTCTTAATCCTAGTTCTACTTAAAGTTTAATGTATTAACACCTTCATCTTTGTTGCTAATGTATTTTATTAAACGTACTTTTCTTCTTGTCATTAGTCAATTAAAAAAACTGAGTTTTGAAGGTTCTAAAGTGACTAATATTTCATCCCACAGTGTTTTGTAATCAAAAATATTATTTAGAATTAGGAGCTACTTTGCGAAGGTCCAGAATAATTAGAACGTCCAAAGCAATGCTTTGCGATTTTGTCGTGGAGTCTTTCTCCGGACCATGCTTCGGTTACGGGGTGAAACGATTGTTGAGATTGTGACAGTGAATTTGTGCAGTGCTTGTGTATTGTTGTGTTATTGATGGCATGAGTATGGTAGTGCATAAATTTTTACGAATTCTACATGTAATAGGTATTAGGACGGACAGTACACTCTACATTTAGGATTACACATATAATTTATAGAATTCGTTACTTCGCGGAGATCCATAATACAAAAGTAATAGTAAAATTATTTTGCTATAATCCGCGATACAGTAAATAGAAAATATATATAGTGCTAAATGTATAGTGGACTATCCGTTTTTCATGCCCGTTACATGCAGGATTCGTAAAAACACATGCACAAACCTCCACCACTGTCACCACAATAAACAAGCACTACACACGTTCACTATCACAAACTCAACAATCGTTTCGCCCCGCAACCGAAGCATCATTAGGAGATAGACTCCACGACAAAATCGCAACGATTTTTCAAATTTTTCATTGTGTTAAAACGATTTTAATAACGATAAAATGATTTTATTATTACTTTTGGATTACACATATTTTCTTTTATCGCGGACTAAGGCAAAATAATATTTTCAGTACTTTCGTTATCCAAACCGAATAATATTTTAAACAGTTCCAGTGAATAATTGGACTGTGTACATCAGCAAATCAATCTTTGGCAGCATACGAGTTTAAAACACAGCGAACAAAAACAGTGATTTATTCTTGATACGAACCCGTGTATTCCCAGATGATAAATTTTAAATGTTTCACCAAAGTCTCTTTCGCTCTTTCTTTGTGCATGATTCTAAAATATATCAATAATTATGGTAAATTATTTATCGAGAGGCTATTTATTTTCTAAGCCTGTCCGGGATTCGCGACGTCCTAATAAGGATAACGTACTGTTAAGGTGATTTATAGAAGCAGGCTTTACTTTGCGGAGTTCCATATTACAGAAAGTATAACAGAACTACTTTGCTATAATCCGCGCTGGTTAAGCGAATGCATGCAAAGCTAATGTGTATGAAGCAGGCAATATTCAAGTACCTTACACATGCAGGACAAGTCACCACATGCATCCCAGGACGCCTCCACCAGCAACAATGCACACAAGCAATACACACAACCACCACCGAAATCTCGACGATCGTTTTGTCCCGAAACCGAAGTATCATCAGGAGGATAGATAAGCTCCACGACAAAATCTTTTTTTGTCTCTTTTTTCTCGCTCCACGACAGATTTTGTCGTGGAGCCTATTCTCCACTTAGCTTAGCTTTGCATGCATTCGCTTAACCCGCGCGGATTATAGCAAAGTAGTTCTGCAAGCCTACCATGAACTCTTATTGCGACTCAATTGAAGACGTAAATGACGACCGCGAACCGCTTTCTTTTCGTACCATGAAGTGTGAATTGTATTGGGGTCGTAATGTTTGAAAAGGATAACGGTATATGAACTATAGATAACTCTGTCTCTTTTACTCACATGTTCTTAGGACGAATTCCGAACGCTCATTCAACAACGACTTTGCGTGCGTCTTTAAGATGTCTTGGTATGAAAAAAGCAAAACAATTTCGTTTACGTCTTCTATTGATTTTTTTTTACGAACTGACTGTATGCTGTTAGCCCTAATGGCTTTTACAGCGTCACCGGGCGAGACGGGCGAGCGCAGAAGCATCGCCGAAGGCTTCTATTGAGTCGCAATAAGAGTTCATGGTAAACCTGCTGTTATAGTTTCTGTACTGTTAATGATTACATCATAGCTTTTCTCTTAAATATAATGATTCAGAATAAAACCAAGAAGTAACAAATAATTTTCTACAATATTTATGTCTTTTAAATGTTTTGGTTTTATATATAATTTACTTAATTCGACTGCCGAAAAAAATTAAGCACAGTAAATTCTGGAAAAATTAAACGATATTATTAGAAACTTCTTCTAGATTACATATACATAAAAAAATGTTACTGAAACACTTTTATATAAGTATCTTTAATTAAGATTTACAGGCCTCGTGCTAATTAAAGTGTCATTATTGAAATTTTATTTATGGTTAACCTAAAAAATGGTTAATTAGTACTAATTACATTTTTAGCTTGAATTACATTATATAATGAAGTAATAACAGATATTTAGAAATCAAATTGCTTTAATTTGGATAATTAAACATCTTTTATTTGATTGCTGATACATTTCATTACATATTTACTTTAAATTTTTTCATCATCATCTTCCTGCCCTTATCTCACTCTAAGTGCATTCGGCACAATATGTTATAAAACATGTTGTCACGTGATTTGGCTACGTATTCAGCCGCCTGCCCGACATCAGCTCACCTTAGTCGTATTTTACGACCCCTCGGTAAGAGAGAGGGTGGTCTATTCTACTCAGCCGGATATCATACAGCGGGTCGACTCACCTTAGTCGCAATTTACGACACCTCGGTAAGAATGAGGGTAGTCTATTCTACTCAGCCGAATACCACACGGCGGATTTACTTTAAATTTTTTATATTTTAAAACTAATTAGAACGCCAAAACAAAAATCCACCATTTTTTTTTCGGAAATTCACATTTAGTAGCGGCGTGTCATATGTACTACGTTCATACAATTTGCGAGTGGCCTGTTGGCGCAGTAACCTGGGTAGTAACCCTGCCTTCAGCATCGCGGTTCGCAGGTTTGATTCCCGCCGAGGGCCAACATTTTCTATAAACAATTTCTTGGTTCTTCGAGCCTGGGTGTTCTATTTGTATTCAAGTATGTATTTAAAATTATACATGTAGTATATTTACGAGTTGTCTGTCACCCATAACACAAGTATTAAGTTACTTACTTTGGGGATGGACGACCGTGTGTGTAAGTGTTCCATATATTTTATTTATTTATTATACAGCAGCGATATCGCTCGCGACTGCTTAGCAACTTTATAAAATTCTAGCGATGTTACTTCGATATTAATATTCACGTCCACTCACCAATTTTCAAGTCGCCAGCGACCCGCTGAAGATCCGGCGATCAAAGTCGATGTCGTGAATATTCTAACTTAAGACTCTCTGTCGAAATGGAGGGCGAATTAATATAGGAATTAAGCACAGTAGCCACATTTCCCTTTTTCTTTTTTTAAAGAATAGGAGCGATATTTATTGCTTCAATTTATCGGTATTAAGCATCGTTAATTTGTTTGAGGTTTACAGTAAAACGTTTTACGACGGGTAACGTGATTACATTGTGGGGTTAACGATACGTTCGGGCTTGGAGAGTGATACGAAAACCAACTTTTGTTTATATCTTACCTACTGGAATGGTACAATGTTGATTTTGTGAGATGTTAATGGTGCTAAATTTGTTTTAGAAATGTAATACTTGTGAAAATGAGTTTATAGATAAAGTAAATACCTTTACCTAAAATCTGGTCTGGTCGACCATTTTGTGATAATCTTCGTCAGTCCGATTATTATAAAAATTGGATCTTCTTTTGTTGTAATAAAAGTGGGGTACATTATGTATTATGCTCTTTTTAAACTTGAACATGAAATATTCGCACAAAGCATGTTTTTAGCTTCTGTTTGATTCTCTAAGCTTTCGCTTGATACGAGTCCTTATAGCTACATTCGCGTCGGAAGGTTTTATAGAAGGTAGATTGAATAAAGGCGCCTGTGCGACCCAACGCTTGAGATATTGTACTACACGCCCACGAAATAAACATCGTGATGGCAGCTGTACACTCTCGCCCGAGACACCTCGGCAGTAACTTTTGAGGTCGTACCATGATGACCATGACCATGTACACTTTCGTGACAGCAACAGCAACGCGCGCGCCGATTGTACGAGACGGCGCGAGACCCTTTCACTTGGGCAGAATAACCGACAAAGGACCGATGAAGGATATTAAATGTAAATGTACTAAATTATTAAATATTTATGTTATAACTTTGTGTCGTGTCCCCAATAGCTACTCGCTAGCTTACGCCTAAGTATGAGCAACTAATAAATTTTGTTTTTTTGCAAATTTAGTAAAAAAGATTTGTACTTTGTACGGAAATAGGATTTAATCGAACGCAGAGGGGGTGGAATGTTATTCCAACAAAATGTTGCTCTATACTTGAAGCTGCCACAAAAACAAGCCGTGCTATGTGAATGCGTCTTAAGCACATTTGTATTAGTCCTACGTTCGTATAAAGATTCATCACATGCCCAACGTAATTTGGAGTACAGATATGGAGGAATTTTATACTTTATAATACCAAACAACAAAGTAGCGAAATGTAACTGCCTGCGATATTCCATTATCAAACTGTTGGAATTATTTATAAATGGTGTAACATGAGCGCGAAAAGGTATATTGTGCCGTATCTCATCTTTTTCTGCTCATCTTATACCATATTATCAAGTCTATCTAGACTTCTAAAATAATGCAACAGAAATTGACAGGTAATTAATAGGTGTAGAGATAATAATTCAGATTTTACTAGTCTTTGCGACCGTAAGATTTAAGATTTTTTTATGGTTTGTATTAACTTATTTTGGAGAACTAATCAACTTTAAATGTCAAATAAATTTTATACTACGTAATAATCTTACTACATACATTCTCCTGCCCTTATCCCACTCTAAGTGCAGTCGGCACAACATATTACAAACATGTTGTCACATGATTTGGCTTCGTATTTTACGACCGGCCGCCTGCCTGACGTCAACTCATCTTAGTCACCTTTTACGACACCTCGGTAAGAAATGAGGGTGGTCTATTCTATGCAGCCGGATACCACGCGGCACACGAAATAATCTTACTATGTATGAAAAATTAATTATAATTTGTAAAATTTACGTGTATTAAAGTACCTTCAGAATTACTAAAACAAAGTAATATAACAATATAAAGTAAGCATATGCAAAACGAATGTAATAACTGTTACAATAACTTAACGAAAATGGCTATAGTTTAAGTAATCATAATTAAAATCTGTTAATTGTAAAGAATACGCACTGTTTATCACATACATTATCACTAAATGCCTGTTATTCTTTTGAAAGGTAATTTACCTAATATTCAATTCAAGGCTGAGTTGTGACCAAAGTTATACTTTGTTGAGGCCGCAGCGAATGATGAATAATATGATATATGCTACACTAATTACTATGCTAACGAGTAATAATTCAATTAGCAATGCTCATTGATGAACGATAATATATCACTCCTTTTAGTACGAGAGAATTGGTGAACCAAACAAATTCTTCAGCGAACTTCAATGCGAATGTTTTTCCTGTACGCTCTGCAATGTTAAATTTATTTAGGATTAACCAACATGATTTAAAGATACTGGAAGATTACAGAATAATAAGTCAAAAATTGTCTGGTATACAAAAAAACCCTGAAGCTGGTATTAAAGTTTATTTTTAATCATATCTGTTCCAAAAAACTTAAAGACTACATTTAAATTTTAATCAAACCAAACAAAAATACCATTTGTTTTTTATTTTTAAATTGCAATTAAATTGATATGATGTCTATCATTCGATTCCAAGCTCTTGATGCACTCAAATGTTCTGTCAATATATAAATCCATGAATGAACTATACATAAACGTATATATACGTAATTTGAGAAATCTTCAGCTTGACATATGTCAACAGCTGACATATGTCCGGTAACAGCTTATTCCTCTAATTCATATGTTACACTATTATTTTTAACATAATTGCAAATTGTTATTCCTGTTTACGCTTACCATACTAACTTCTTACCGACGGACCAATGGCACGGACACAATAAAATCTATGCGTAGTAAATTTTTGCATAGTTACTATGGTGCTATTTCGGTGGTATTACTTATTTACTCTCGCAAATTTACTTATATGAAAGCAAATAATGTAAAATTATTGCTGTCATGTAATCAAATTGCTTGGGCCAGTAAGCAATAGATTATTTAATAAGATATTCAGCTTTAATCATGTCGGCGCCTGTTTCTCCAATCATAATTGATGGTGCATTTGTATTTCCACTGGTTATAGATGGCATTATACTAGCGTCCACTATACGTAGACCTTTAACACCGTGAACTTTCAAAAAATTATTTACTACTGAATATTTTGGGTCCGGTCCCATTTTTGCTGATCCTACTGGATGATATACTGTTTGAGCCATGTGTATAGAAAAACACTGCCAGTAAAGGTCTGACATAAATATGTATTGGTTACATTGTGGTAAGTATATCTTTGGAATGAAGGCGTTGATAGATTTGAAATAGGGAGTGTTTAATAATTTTGTTAATATTTTTATCCCATCAACTGTCGCTTGTATATCTCTTGGGTCTCCTAAATAGTTGGCATCTATAATTGGATGGTCGTATGGGTTTGCCGTATTTAAGTAAATTGCTCCCTTTGAGAACGGATGTAGTAAATGAAAGGCAAATAAATACAACGCCTTTTCCGAATTATAACTTACAAAAGATTCTCTTACATCATCTTGAAATACATCAAGTGCTTGTCGAATGGTCGAAGAATTTTTCCTGTATATGATAAGATGGCTTTGAAATTCAGGACACGTTGAATTAAAACTGCGAGAATAGAAAGCAACCATATCTGTAAGTAGTGCTTGTGCTAAATATCCTGTTTTATCGTATAGATATTTCAGAACATCAAACGTCTTTTTAGCTTCATCTTCTGGTCCAGGCTTATCTCCATAAATGGGAACGCCGATATAAATATGATCTTGTAAATTTTTCCCAACGCTTGGTAAATCGACCAAGCATGGAATATTTTTAGCGTGAAGGTGAGCTTTAGGACCGATGCCCGACAGCATTAACAGTTGAGGTGTGTTGATAGATCCAGCACTCAGGATAACTTCATAATTTGCGAAATAAATGAACTCCTCACCATTGACATCAACAACAACACCGTGAGCTTTCATATGGTCGTTAAGTAACACTTTCTTTACAAAAGCATTAGTAACTATTTTTAGATTTTTTCTTGTACTTGCTGTTTTTAAGTAAGTCTTATAAGTACTTTGTCTTTGTCCATTTGCCACAGTTACTGTTGATATTCCTGACAACCCATATCCTGTAAATTGGGCGGTATTGATATCACGTACTTTCTTGATTCCAATATTGTCCCATGAATGTATAACATCTTTAATGATATCTCTATATGTGCTATTGAAAGTATTTATTATAAGTGGACCTTTATGTCCATAGGTTTCATATACATCAGAGTATTTATTCAATTTCTCGTTTTGCAAATTCTCAGCTTTTTTAAAATAATAATTCACATATTTTGGTGACCAACTTGGGTTTCCTTCGTTTGACCAATTCTGAAAATCGCAATCTCTACCTCTAATGTAAATCATACCATTCATCGAACTGCATCCCCCAAGCATTTTTGCTCTTGGCATTGGAACTGCACCGTTTTTTAATGCTTGATGTTTTGTGTCGTCTCTTTGAACTACATATTTCCAATCATATTCACTTTCAAACAGTGAAGGTTGCAAATGTGGTATCTAGAATAAAACGTGTATTGCATGAACATTTTAAACGTACATCAAAGTCGACAATCCTATTCCTGTTGATTATTAGCATCAACTTTATCAAATATTTTTTTTAATAACTAAATTTCATTAACTAATAATCTTCATATAATCGTAATAGACAAAATAATAAATATAAATAAATATTAAAATTATAATTTTGTATGCCTTTTAAGACAAATGAAATATAATTCATATTTTATCCAACAATTGAAATATTAATGAATTTGTATTTGAAATATAAGGTTCTAAAAGGATGCGTGTACATAAATGATTCTTAGTATATTGCAGTTATCATCGAAAGCTATTGATTATTTATGTTACAACATCTCAACAACTCTTTGTATGAATAAGTCACCGAGCCTGCTAATTCAAATCATATAAAATTTCTGCTATATTTACAGATGTACGTGCAATAACTTGGGAATTTTTGAGACAATTAACTATGAAGTGGATTACGCCATGTGGTATCCGGCTGATTAGAATAGACCACCCTTATTTCTTACCGAGATTTCGTAAAAGGCGACTAAGGTAAGTTGACGTCAGGCAGGCGGCCGGTCGTAAAATACGTAGTCAAATCATGTAATATGGTTTAACAAGTTGTGCCGACCCCACTTAGAGCGGGATAAGGGCAGGAGAATGATGATGAAATGGGTTATTTTTTAAAAGTTTTGACTTTATTACGTACATCTGATTCGATGGGTGGCTCAGGGCCGGCTTCAAGAAGCAAAATATTCCATTGTTGTATTTCACTAAGGCGATTCGCTACTACACTGCCAGCCGAACCTCCTCCCACGATTATGAAATCGAACGTTTCCAAATCTAGAAAAATATTAAATATTTTATTGAGCGATGTTTATAATTGTGTTATTGAAAGATACACAATTGCTCGAACTTAAGGTGAGCTTAACATAAGATGTGATACATTTGAAATCATCAAATGCAAGATTACGTTTAGTTGTCCCAAATGTGTGTGAAGATCTTAAATGTAAAAGTAAAGTAAAGTAACGGCATTCTCACTCCGTTTCTGGAGAGAAGGGTTGGAGCTAAGACGTACCACGCTGATCGAATGCGGATTGGTAGGTTACACATATCCCCAAAATTCCCTAGAAATATGCAGGTTTTCTCACAATGTTTTCTTTCACCCAAAAGCGTGTGATAAATTACAATTATCAAATAGACACATAAACTTTAATAAAAAACTCATTGGTGCCTGCACGAGGTTTGAACTCGTGACCCCTTCGAAAGAGTCGCACAGTCTCACCGTTGGGCTGTTACAGCTCTCTCTCTCTCTCTCTCTCTCTACAAAAAAAGCCCTTAGTGCTTCTCTTCTAATAGAAGCCTTTAGTGATAAAAAAATGCGAGTACAAGACGTAGGGGGTAACACATTCAAGCTCTTACATTTTTCTATGAACTTAAGGTTTTTTTACAATTCATATGAGTTTTACGGTGAGGGAAAAATTCTTATGAAAGTATCGGTCCTTTATCTGGCATAAGGCTTATAACAGCTCTTTAAAACAAAAAAATGAACCCGCCTAAATATTCACCATGAGTCTATTCTCACCATATAAATTAGTGGTAGTAAAATGTTTTTAAAAACAAGGGTATTAGAATCGTAAAATATTACAGCTCAAGAATACTATTTGGTTTTAGAATTAGAATACGAAAGTTGTGTGAATGAATGGACACTGTATTTTATACACAAAGATAAGACAAAGATTCGTAATGTGTATTTTAAAGTTGTACCAAAATTAAAGATGTTCCTTAATCAGCCGACAAATATAACAGCATACCTATTAACCACATAATTATTAAGGAAATATAAAAATTTTGTAATGTAATTCGCGTTTTCCGTCTAAGCGCTTATAAAATTTTATAGACCTATAACGTGTGACGGCCTCAGCCTATATACATACTAAAGTAAACAATTATTTGGAAATACATTAAGATAATATATTTACTGGTTATAAGACTGATTAAAGATTATTAGGTGATTGTGATATATCCAAGCATGATGCGGCGGTTCACTTGTTTCAAATTATTTTTATAGTTTTTCATCTTAAAATTTTGGTTCGATGATTGCACTAACATTTTAGAAATATTTCATAAAATTAACCTCAACCAATTTTTATCTTCAATTAATTCAACTCTATCGATAACTTTGTGGATAGATCGCGGGGAGCTACGCAATCAAGTAGCATAGGACCTTGTGAAATGGAAACATCTTCAAGAACAATGAATTCAAACCAACCAAAGGTTGCCGGATTTTAAATAAAGTGAATAATCTAAAAGGGATCTATGTTCAGATACATAAGATACATACCGTCCATTGTTTGAGAAAGATCAACAATAAGAATGGATTTAAACTAAACAGAATACTTGAAGTGAATATATACCAAATTCCATAACCTAAAGATATAAGAAAAGGAAAATTTCAAAATAATTGACACTCCTGGACATTACTTTGATAATAAAGTAAAGGACTATAGGGAGTTCCATAAAGCAATAAATGCTAAAGTGATAAATAATCGAAGAGTTACCTATTTTTGCTAAAGTGTTTATTTCATTCATACACCATACAAGTTAGAAGTAGACTAACTAACTCTTAATTAATACTTACCAGGTACTATATCGTGTGCACGCGTGTCTGCTATAAAACATTGTGTTGTTGCAAGAAAGTTTATTGCAGATGCAAAAAGTTGCGGAGCTGTTCCCGCTGTAGTTGAGCATGCATTATCCCTGGAAAGTAATAAATTTCAATTTAACGAAAGAAAAAAATTTCAGCATCAGCCACCATGGGAAATAATCCATGATTCGGTCATAAGCCATCACATTGATTTTAATTAATTTAGTTATTAGTTATTACCAAGTTAATGATATTATCGCCTTTTTGCGAGAGTTTGACTTCAACCATGACGAAATCCAATGTTTGTCATATTATTTCTTTTGTTTTTTATCACCACTACCAGGATTATCAGTATAACTGTAACTTTTAAATATGACATAATAAGATTCAAATGTGTATGAAATTTTGTCATGTTATAAAAGTCAAGCCATATTAATCGAATCTTGTATGTATTTTTATATCTTCTATTTCTTATCTTTGTATATCTTATGTCGAAGGTCGATCATAAGAGAAACCTCAACTAATTCACCTTCTTCTTTAAGCAATATTGAAATTTGTTCTTTCGGAAAGTGGAATTCGACGGACGAGAAAGTCGAAGTGTGAACTCGCTTATATCAGTGGCTTTTACCACTCCACGTAAATCGACTCGTCGAAAATACAAAAGGCCTAAAAGCGTCTTATATGGCGATCAAATCACGAACACACAAAAACATATTCACACATACACACACACAGTATTTACGTCGGAAAAGAAAAGGTTCCAGGTTTCCAAAGTCATAAATTTTCGCCACTCACTCGACGATATAACGGCTAGTCATACTCATACTATCAACTTTCCATGACATGTAGCCCTAAACCAGGGTCACCCTCACAAAAAAAAAGTAAAGTAACAGCCTATTACTATGCCCACTGCTGGGCTGAGGCTTCCTCTCTCCATTTTCGGAGAGAAGGAATGGAGCTAAGATCTACCACGCTGCTTCAATGCGGATTGGTAGGTTACACATATCCCTAGAAATATCTAGATATATGCAGGTTTCCTCACGATGTTTTCCTTCACCGAAAAGCGTGTGAGAAATTGCAATTATCAATTAGACACATAAGTTTTTAAATAGAAAAACTCAGTGCCTGCCAGGGGTTTGAACCTATGTCGTCTCTAGAGAGTCGCACGGTCTCACCGCTAGGCTATCACAGCTTTTTTTTCCCTCACAAAGGTTCTACCTAATGTCGACGTTCCTAGATACATTACAGTCATTGAGCTTTAATCTCCACGTTTCACATATTAAGCGATGCCTATACACTTGCTGGGCCCGCCTGGTGACGTAGTAAAAGCCAATAGATCCAAAAGCACATTGAAACCAGGCAAAAATTTAATTAATTTAATCTTTCATTGAACATACATTGTCCATTAAACAAACATCCTCTAAACTAACAGTTGTTTCTAAATATACAAAAACTTATTCTAATGGGATTATCAATACTATTTTACGTTTAACGGATTTTTGTGACTAGCCTAATATCGCAAATTTAATTTTTAATTTCAGCCTAAAGATGTCCACTGCTGAAAACTGATCACTTCAAGGGATTTACAAAACTCACGATCCTTGGATACTACTCTGTTAATTAAAAAAAACCACTTAAGTATCTTCCACTATTAACAGTTTTTGTCATCCTGAACTGAAAATTTTATGCGTGATATTTCACAAAGGCTCTATGTTCTTTCCCATGTGACAAAATAACATTTCTCATATCATACCGATGCACTACGGTCATCTATTTCATAGAATAAAAATGATAAACTTAAATTATTCACTGCGCATTTACATAAATTAGACTTAATTTGAATAACACAATATATTAAAAGGTATAAAAACTGCTTACCACATTTTGCGCTAGTTCAAAGCAAGTTCACTGGTTGACTGAATTCATTAGACTAATTATTTGCTTTATATTTATTAAGTAAAGCTGAAAAATCAATGCTAAATAGTATAACAGTAGATAAAAATCAACATTATTTTAATACATATATAACTGGTTTGTGTGTAAATAACAGTATTGTTTGTTAAATTTATATATTATAACAATTCATATGTTGAAAGAATGTAATATAATGTATATGTAAGCAATCGTAAAAAAGCAAAAATCGTACTGCAGTACGATTTTTGTCGTGAAGCCTATCCTCCTGATGATGCTTCGGTTTCGGGGCGAAACGATCGTCGAGATTGTGGTGGTGGGTGTGTGTGCTGCTTTTGTGTTCGTTGTTGCTGGTGAATTGCGCCTTGGGGTGCATGTGGTGGCTGGTCCTACATGTATAAGGTGCGTAGATTTTGCCTGCTTCATACACATGGGCTTTGCATGCATTCACTTAACCCGTGCGGATTATAGCAAAGTAGTTGTTTCTGTTATATTGCTTGTAATATGGAATTCCGCAAAGTAACGCCTGCTTCTATAAATCATTTAATGTATATGTAACTTAGCAACTAAACAATTTCAAAAAAACCTTTTAATTTCCCTCTTTACGCCTATTATGTGCACGGAGAGTGTGCGATTTGGCATAATTAAAGTTTATGCAAGGAAGATTTCAGAAGTTCAGAGTAACATAAGTACCTTATATTAAGTGAAATTTTATTTGTTTAGGTTCGTTTTATCAACGTCAAACCGACATAGATTATTCAAAAAAAAAAAGTAAAGTAAAGTAACAGCCTGTTACTATGCCCACTGCTGGGCTAAGGCCTCCTCTCTCCGTTTTCGGAGAGAAGGATTGGAGCTAAGACCTACCACGCTGCTCCAATGCGGATTGGTAGGTTACACATGTCCCTAGAATTCTCTAGAGATATGCAGGTTTCCTCACGATGTTTTCCTTCACCGAAAAGCGTGTGATAAATTGCAATTATCAATTAGACACATAAGTTTTTTAATAGAAAAACCCATTGGTGTCTGCCCGGGTTTGAACCTATGTCGTCTCTAGAGAGTCACACGGTCTCACCGCTAGGCTATCACAGCTTCGATTATTCAATTTTTTTTTAATTAAATTTTTTTTTTGATTATTCAAAAGCAATAATAAAATTATTTTGCTATAATCCGCGATACAGTAAATAGTGTAGTAATAGTGGAGGTTTGTGCATGTGTTTTTACGAATCCTGCACGTATCGGGTATGAAAATACGGATAGTCCACTATACATTTAACACTATATATATTTTCTATTTACTATTTACTGTATCGCGGATTATAGTAATAATTTTAAGTAAATAATTTTATGATTACTTTTGTATTATGGATCTCCGCAAAGTAACGCCTAATTCTATAAATTATTTGAATAGATTATTATTTATTTCCTTTCCACTGTGAAAAAAATGTAAACATATTTTTATCAGGTGTTCGCAATCGTAGTAAAGCGCTTAGTTTCAATTTGGGCTGAGCTTAGCGGCAATATATCAAAATGACGCCCGTCCAGTGATTTATGAATGCGGGTATGAAAAAATTTAAAAAATATTTTCCTTTTGTTCTTCCAAACAAAGTACTGTGCCCTTTGTTTTGTTCGAAGTACCTTTTTTAGATACTATACACAGACCGATCTTTGGTTTAAAGCCGAATACAAACCGACCGATGACTTAAGGCGCTGAACAGAGCTGGCGTAAATTCAGATTTCGGCATATAAGCCACGCCCACAATTTCTGCG
Organism: Morpho deidamia; assembly: GCA_947086505.1. Classification (NCBI taxonomy): domain Eukaryota; kingdom Metazoa; phylum Arthropoda; class Insecta; order Lepidoptera; family Nymphalidae; genus Morpho; species Morpho deidamia. Next base: position 5,109,538 of record CAMTZC010000007.1, on the reverse strand, counting down.
ACGGCGTAGCGACACACTTAATTTTTTAACACCCATTGTAGGTGTACACTATTTTATCCAAACTTTTTTTGTACAATTTATTTAAAAAACTTATGTCTTATTAATCTTATAAAACTAAGTATGCTGAAACTATAACTAAACACCTAAAAAAAGACATATTATCAACAAGGAATAGTCACAAAAGGCGGCAGCTAGCGACACACGTCCGTATAGCAGCGCGCCTCAGCGATCACTGTCTATATTCGTAGATGTAAAAGAGAAGCGAGACGATGACTTATTTCAGTTTTGCTATTTATTAAAAAATATTTAATTTGAATAAAATATCTTAATTAATTCAAAATTAAATCTTACATTCTCTTTATATTATAATGATTTATTAGTCTTATTAATTTTACCAATTTTTGTTGATAAATATTAGAGATATTTACGATCAAAGTAAAAATCAGAGGTCTATTTACCAATTATTTTTATCGAAAAAAAGTATCAAGTAAAGTAAAGTAAAAGTGTGATGTAGGTACTTTACATTCTTTATATGTCATCTGTGCGGGTAATCTGTTTGTCAAAAGTCAGTTTTGTACTCGCCCTCTTGCTAATAAACCAGCCGACAAGAAATACGTGTTTCCTTACCTTTCCTCGAATATCATATTGGCGACGAGAAAATACTATAAAATAGGCGTGAATGCTAAAAGTGAAGTTAAACGTTAGACGCGGACAGTAAATATTAAACTGGTGTGGAAAAAAAAATGTCGGTCGGTAAAATAGGTGTGTTCGACATTGTGAAGGACAATTGGGATTTGTATATAGACAGACTAGAACAATATTTTATCGCGAACGATGTCAAACCGGCATTAAAAGTAGCTACGCTAATTACGGTTGTGGGCAGTGAAGCGTACGAACTTATGGTGAATTTGTGCACACCGATTAAACCGTCTAAAAAAACATTTGAAGAACTAGTTTGCATTATGAAAGAACACTTACAACCTAAACCAAGTTTACTAGCAGAACGCTTCAAATTTAGAAAGTGTTTTCAAAACCGTGAGGAAAGTGTCGCGGATTACATAACGGAGCTAAAAAAGATGTCCAAAAATTGTAGATTTTCACCAGAAAATTTAAAGGAAAATTTAAGAGATCAATTCGTGTGCGGCTTGGTGAACGAAAATATAAGGCAGAGGTTATTCACGGAAGATGATATTACGTTGGATCTGGCCTTCAAGTTGGCAGTCGCCATGGAGGCGGCAGAGGCTGATGCGGCCCTTGTCCAGGAGCGGGCCGGGGGCAGCTACTCGACGGCTACGGAAACGGTGCATGCAGTGGTGACAAAGGCAACGAACGACGAGAAGTTGTATAAAATGTCAACCAAGGTCAATAATACGCGCCGAAGCGGCCGAGCGTATGACGCATCGTACAGCGGTGGTCCAAGCGACACGAACGACGCGAGTCGCGGGAAAATACGCAGCAAAGGCAGATATCAACACACCGCAAGGCAAGAAAACGAAGGATGTGATGTGTGTGGTGGGCAACATACCCGTGATTCATGCAAGTATAAAATGTATGTTTGCCGTATATGTAATATAAAGGGTCACTTGAAGAAAATGTGCCCAAATTTACTTCGGAAGACGGCATTCCACAATTTAAACAACGATACAGTGGTGTATACGGATAACAGCGACGATAGTAGTGACGAGGTAAATATGTACACTAATTTATCCGGGGAGCTCAGACAGTTTAGAAAGTTTGGACCGTACGTCATAGATGTTTACGTAAATAACATTCAGTTGCCGATGGAAATTGACACCGGTAGTGCGATATCGTGCATTAGTTTTCAATGTTATAAAAGTCTTTTTTGTAACTGCAAAATGTATCCTAGTGACTTAAGTTTACGTTACTATACTGGGGAGTCGGTTAAACCGGTAGGTAAAATATCTGTTGATGTAACTTACAAGTCCAAAAATAAAAAGCTAGATTTATATATAGTGAATAGTGGCAAAACTAGCCTGCTAGGGAGGCAGTGGATAAGCGAACTGAATATAGTGTGTCCTGTTGTTAAATGCTACAGGAAAGTGTCGGACCCGGATGTATTTGACGTTGATTCGTTCAGTTCCAGATATTGTGAAGTGTTCGCTGACGGGCTGGGGAGATTCACCGGTGGAGCGGTGGGCTTTCACTTGCGGCCGGACGCGCGGCCGGTGTTTATGCGCGCGCGCCCGCTGGCGTATGCGCTGCGCGAGCCAGTCGAGCGAGCCCTCGATGCGCTGGTAAGGGACGGCGTGATCACACCGGTGAGCAGCTCGGACTGGGCCACGCCTATAGTGCCGGTTATGAAAAAAGATGGCACTATACGGGTATGTGGCGATTTTAAATTAACGTTAAATAAAAGCCTAGAAGTGGACCGTTTTCCGTTACCGCGACCGGAGGACCTCTTAGCTAAACTGTATGGCGGGACAAAGTTTAGTAAAATAGATTTATCCCAAGCGTATGCGCAATTCGAATTAAATGATTCCAAGAAGTTTACGGTTATCAACACTCACAAAGGCTTATTCATGTATAACCGATTAATTTACGGCTTGGCATCTAGTCCGGGAATATTTCAAAGAAAGCTAGAGGAGTTGTTCGGAGATATGCCGAGAGTAGGCATATTCTTAGACGATCTGATTATTACTGGAATAGATAATCGTTCACATTTAGAAACCTTACATGAAGTTTTTGGTCGATTGCAAAAATATGGGTTAAGGGTAAAGAAAGAAAAATGCTCATTCTTCGCGGATTCCGTTACTTACTTAGGGTTTGTTATCACTAAAAATGGGGTGCAAACTTGCCCAGATAAAATCGAAGCTATTAAGAGGGTTTCAATTCCCACCAATGTTTCGGAATTACGTTCTTTTTTGGGTTTAGTAATGTATTACTCCAAATTCGTGCCGAATATTAGTAGCATCTTATCACCGTTATATAACCTATTGAAAAAAGAGGTGCCTTTTTTTGGACAAAAGAGTGCAATAGCAGTTTTAAAAAAATTAAAAAAATGTTGACATCGGATATTATTCTCACCCATTATTCTCCAGAGTTACCTTTAGTGCTCACGACCGATGCGAGCGCAGTGGGGGTAGGGGCGGTGATATCACACGTTACCCGCGAAGGAGAGAGGCCTATCGCTTTTGCTTCGCGAGTATTAAATGCGGCGGAGAAGTCGTACTCTCAAATAGAACGCGAAGCGTTAGCTATTATTTATGGGGTGAGGAAATTCCATCAATATTTGTATGGTCGGAAATTTATCTTAAGAACCGATCACAAGCCGTTAGTGACCATTTTTGGTAGTAAGTCCGGTATTTCAGTGATGGCAGCTAGTAGAATGCAACGGTGGGCGGTACTACTAGCCGGATATGATTATGAAGTAGAATATGTGTCTAGTAAACGGAATGCGGCGGATGCTTTATCCAGGTTACCCGTAGGAAAAGAGAAGTCCAATTTCGGTGAGACTACTTACATAAATTTTATACAAGATTTCCTACCGATTACCAGGGATAGGGTCCGGGAGCTTGTGGGTAAAGACCAGATTTTAAGAAAAGTTTTTTCATATATTCACGGCGGTTGGCCCAATGAATGTAAGGAAGATTCTTTAAAGCCATATTTTTCACGACGTAATGAGCTATATATCGAGATGGGTTGCATTTTATGGGGTTATAGACTAGTTATTCCGGAAGAGTTACAACGAATGTTGTTGAGGGAATTACATACGGATCATATGGGGATAGTGAAAATGAAAGCCATAGCTCGTGGAGTGATTTGGTGGCCGGGCATTGACTCTGACATTGAAACCACCTGCCGCAGCTGCACTACATGCGCTGAAGTGAGCCCCGCGCCAGATCGTGCGGCACCACAGCCATGGCCCTACGCCCCCACACCATGGACTAGACTTCACATTGATTTCTTAGGTCCTTTTCACGGCAAAACTTTCTTAGTTTTGATCGATGCGACGTCCAAGTGGTTGGAAATTTTTCAGATGCATCGAACAACCGCTGCGGTGGTAATAAAAGTATTAAGAGAAACGTTTGCTCGTTTCGGGTTGCCGAAAGAGGTGGTTTCAGATAACGGTCCACCTTTTTCGAGCAAAGAATACGTTCAGTTCATGAAAAGTAATGGTATAAAAGTGACCTATACCGCGATTTATCACCCCGCCTCCAATGGAGCCGCCGAAGGGGCAGTTAAACTGTGTAAACGGTCTATTCGTAAATCCATGCGAGACGGTTGCGATTTAGATGCAGCGTTGCAATCTTACTTGTTAGCGTACAGAAATGTTGAACATAGTACTACAGGAGTATCGCCGGCTATGCGGTTACAAAAACGAAATTTACGTTCGCGTTTAGATTTGTTACGAGGGGACTCACAAGTCGAAAATAAGGTACGGGAACAACAGCACAAACAGATAAATAATGCAAGAGGTAGTCTTAGAAGTTTTAAAATAGGAGATACGGTCTGGGTCAGAAATTATACTAAGGGGAATAAATGGGATAAGGGTAAAATTAAAAAAGAGGTAGGTTCGCGTCATTATATCGTAGTAGGGGAAAACGGTTCGCACAATAAAAGGCATGTTGATCAAATTAAAAGTAGATGGATTAACACGTACGATCCCCAAATGGAAGAAGGCACCAGTGATCACGCTATCCCGGATAGTCCAGCTCCAGATACGATCACCTATGATACTAATATAACGGGAAATGAATCTTCACCGTCGTCAGCAGTTTCTGCTGAAGAAGTCATTTCTCCTCCCAAGACACCCGTGAATCTCCCCCGACGGCAACTAAGGCCTAGACCAATCGTAAAGCCCAGTAGAAGATATCCTTAGGGATTTGATTAGTACGTTAAGATAATATTTAGGATTAAGTTATACATTGTATAGAATAGTAGTATTAAGCTTAAACTTAAGAGACAGTGTTTAAGATTAAGGGTGGAGGTGTGATGTAGGTACTTTACATTCTTTATGTGTCATCTGTGCGGGTAATCTGTTTGTCAAAAGTCAGTTTTGTACTCGCCCTCTTGCTAATAAACCAGCCGACAAGAAATACGTGTTTCCTTACCTTTCCTCGAATATCATAGTAATCATGTTTTGAAATCTTACATTCTCTCTGAGATATGATGTATATTAACATATATTTTTCTTTTAATCGTCATCCCTATAGCTTTTGTTAAAAACGTGTTTAAAGTCAGCCTATTTGGCTCTGTTCAGCGCCTTAAGCAAAATTATAATGATACTAGCAATGCCCCGCGGTTTCACCCGCGTCCATACCGATCTCGTTGTAGTGGAAAGTCTACGAAGTCAGCCTATAAATTTATTTAGAGATTATTTAATTATAAAAATGGCTATCATTAGTATTATTCTTGGAATAAGAGCTAACTCACCAAATGCAGGCCCTGCTATAACGGTCGCTACAGTGAATTTGTTATGGCATTTTTTTTTTCGATTTACATTCTTAAATTCGTAATATCTTTTGATTGGGATGTCGGATTTTAACAATTTAATAAGTATTTTACAGGTATTGCAGTAGTTTTTAATATAATATTATTTAATGGGATAAGGATTAATACAGAGATATGAATAAAATGGTTCGATTGTTGTCGGCAATTTTATCAACTTTTACAATGTAAAAAAGTAGTTATATTGGTGTAACTATAATAGTTAGTCATATGGTATCACGGACTCTTTCAATTTTTAATAGTTTCCGCAGCGCACGTGATGAAAGATGTTTACGACTAAATTTTTCACAACTTATTACAATTTTATTAGGGATCCCTATTTTTTTGAAAATGTTATATAGCGTATGTCGCTCAGTGAAGAAGCAGCTTTCCAATGGTGAAAGAATTTTTGAAATCGATCCAGTAGTTTTTGCGTGAAAACATTACAAACATACACACAAACAAACATACAAATCTTTCCTCTTTATAATATTAGTATTGATATATAGACCGCAATTTCGTCTCATATCTTTTCAGTACCGAGACACAAATATGTTTCTCTCAACTACCTCCATACCAAAATTCTAACTCGTGGGTATTTTCTACTTAAAAGGAGAACAAAAAAACAACATTTTCATACCTTTAATACATACTGTGATATGCTACTGAGTTTATCTTTACGTTCAATTTAGTAATGAGTTAAATTGTATCGTATGAAAATACGTAAGTTTAGTTTACAAATAGTAAATTTTAAAAATAAAATATATGTAAAAAACTAATGTTGTTTTGACAGTTTTATCGTCCGCCGTGAGGTATCCGGCTATGTAGAATAGACTTACCTCATTTCTTACCGATTTGTCGTAAGAGGCGACTTAAAACCTGAATAAACTCATAATAGGACATTGAAATCTTCTTTCTTCACCTTTTTTAGAGATATACATAAAGAACTATGTACAGATTTAATATTTGTTGATTAAGATCTTAAATTTCTTGCAAATATTGTATGGGAAATTGACTTTTGTAACTTGAAAATGTTATTTAATGGAAGTGAACTGTGTGGTAAGTTGTGTGCTAGATTTCACTTATATCGAGCGTAGGAAGCTACATTTTATATATTTAATAATTAAATGAAAGATCAAAAAAGAAGTTTGTGCTATTGGACTATTCGTATGTATCATACATAATATAAGGCTAAGGAGACTTCGCGAAAATTCTTGCAGAAGGTCATTGCAATTCATGCACGGTCGAAATTAATGGTTCAAATCCATTCTAATGTTATCAATGCAAAAGTGAATCTAATTATTCTGATAATCTATTCGTGTATCAGTCCAAAACGTTCATAAAGTAGTAAGGTAAGTAATTATGAAATGTGTAACAAACAAAAACACTATTACTAATAATTTAAATACATATTTTTATTATTTCATGATCCAGAACAATAAAATCGCGCTTCTGATGATGCTTCAGAAATGGGATGAAACGATCGTTGAGATTGTCCTAGTAAATGACTGCAATTCTTGTTGGAGCGGAAAGTTCCCTAATTATAATGAAACTCGTCCGTGGACATAGGTCGCTGGTTAAGGGGTTAAGTGGACTGTATGAGGTGGTGAAGGTTTTATACTATTTTCTATTTTTCTGAGCAATGCACAATTATCGCCGATAAGTAGTAACAACTTAGCACCACCCACCTTTCGATGCCGTTGTACTGCCGCCATGCACTGGAAGGTTCGAAGTCCTTGATATGCGCCGGCGGCCGGCCGTTTCTTGTGACGCCAAGAGAAATGTTACTCGAACGAACAATAACATTATTATGGGTCCGAAACTCGACACGACACTTTTAAGTTGGACACAGCACTTGATATTGCAAGTCCTAGACGAATTGTCAATGTTTTACAACGAAATTAACACGAATAATGTAAAGCGAAAGAAAAATTATCAAATATATACGAACACTTGTGTAGTGTGGTTTGTGGTACGTGCGGTTACTATTACGGCAATTATAACGTTTGAGAACGGACTGTACTTCCCACATTTAGCATTACATTAAATACAAAAATATATATTTCATTTCCATATACAATTTTAAGATATACAGATTGACACCATCTATTAAGTAAGAATTAATAATACTTGTATCAGAAGCCATTGCTCTTCCGTAATAAAAAGTAAGTATTATATTTATAGCGTTATGTAATTAAAACAATAATAAATTATATTCTGAATAGGTTTTAAATTACAATGTTTATGCGTCTGTGTGAATGTGTGAGGTGTACGTGAATTGCGGATGACTCAAGCATAGATTATCTTAAAATTCGCATATCATTCGCTCATTCCTTTTGTATTATTAGCATAAACATCTATTTTTTCAATAAAACCACGGAAGAAATGTTCCTAGTTTCAAGGAAAACTTTCTTTCTAGTAAAGAAAATAGAGGCGAAACCAATCATTCATAAAAAAGCATATAACTTTTCATAGTTTCATATCTATATATTTAGTAAATAATCAACATTTGAATTATGATCCGCCCGCTCCGGACAATTATGAGTTGAGACGACAAAAAAACTTCTAAAAAATTAATTAAAATTTTTAATCTAATCAAGAAGTTTATCTTCATTAACATCTTACATTTAAAATATTAACGACTCACCTTCCAATCTTACATATTCTGATAAAAACCACAGTACGTTGATTATATAGTGATTGGCACACGATTATTTCTTAATTTATATATCACGATAAAGTATAATCTCTAAGAAAATATATGGTACAAATAACCCCAAAAACAACCGAACGGATATAATGCAGCTTTGAACTATAGCGTCGAAAAACTAAAGTTGTATGAGAAATTTTATCGAAAACACTGCTTAACTTAGCCTTTATTTAAGATTTTTAATAAGAAACTTAACTTTAATTATATTTGAGACTTTTTGATCATAATAGTTGAAGCATTAATTTACTGACTTATTATTGAATCTTTTGGGTCATTTTTTTCTGTTCATACAGGATGATATACTGTTATTGTCTTTAAATTAAATTATTTAATAAGATGTTCAGCTTTAATCATGTCGGAGCCTGTTTCCCCAATCATAATAGTTGGAGCATTAGTATTCCCACTAGTTAGAGACGGCATTATACTGGCGTCTACTACACGTAGACCTTTGACACCATGCACTTTCAAAAAATTATCTACGACTGAATCTTTTGAGTCTGGTCCCATTTTAGCTGTTCCTACAGGGTGAAATACTGATTGAGCCATGTGTATGGAAAAACACTGCCAGTAGAGGTCTGACAGAAATTCGTGTTGATTACATTCTGGCAATTTTATCTTTGTAATAAAGGCGTTGATAGATTTGAAGTAAGGAGTATTTACTAATTTTGTTAATATTTTTATCCCATCAACTGTTGCTTGTATATCTCTTGGGTCTTTAAAATAGTTGGCATCTATAATTGGATGATCGTATGGGCTTGACGTATTTAAGTAAATCGTACCCTTTGAGAACGGATGAAGTAAGTGAAAGCCAAACAAGTACAATGCTTTGTTTGAATTAAATTGCAGAAAAGATTCTTTTATATCATCTCGATATGTGGCGAGTAATTGATGACTTATGGAGGATTTTTGTTCGTATATAATTAGGTGACTTTGAAACTCTGGACAGGTTGAATTTTTATACCGGGAAAAGAAAGCAATTGAATTATCTATATATCCTTGTGCCAAATATCCTGTTTTATTGTATAGATATTTAAGAATATCCAACATTCTTTCAGCTTTATTTATTGATACTGGCTTATCTCCGTAAATGGGTATGGTGATGAAGGAATGATCTTGCAAATTTTTTCCAACACCTGGCAAATCAACAATGCACGAAATATTTTTTGCATGTAGGTGAGCTTTTGGACCTATTCCAGACAGCATTAAAAGTTGGGGAGTGTTTATAGTACCGGCACTAAGAATTACTTCAAAATTTGCGAAATATCTTAACTCTTTACCATTAACATCAACTTCGACGCCGTAAGCTTTCTTATGATCGTTGATTAATACTTTCTTTACGAAAGCATTTGTCACAATTTTCAGATTATTTCTTTTATTTACTGTTTCTAAGTAAGCATTATAAGTGTTCTGTCTTTGTCCATTTGCCGCAGTTGCTGCGTAAATTCCAGACAACCCATTCCCTGTGAACCGAGCTGTATTGATGTCACGCACTTTTTTGACTCCAATATCGTCCCATGATTGAAGAACATCTTCGATAACATCTCCGTATGTGCTATTGAACGTATTAATTATAAGTGGACCTTCGTGTCCATAAGTTTTATATACATCCGAATAATTATTCAGTTTCTCGTTTTGAAAACTCTCAGCTTTTTTGAAATAGTAATTTACATGTTTTGGTGACCAACTTGGATTTCCTTCATCTGACCAACTCTGATAATCACAATCTCTTCCTCTTACATAAATCATACCATTTATAGAGCTGCATCCTCCAAGCATTTTTCCCCGTGGCCATCGTACTGCACCAATTTTGAACGCTTGGTGTCTTACTCCGTCATTTTGGGTGACATATTGCCAGTCATATTTAGTATGAAGCAATGTCAGTCCCAAGGATGGTATCTGCAATATAACTTAGAAAGTTTTAAAATAAAATTTCAATTATTAAATATTTTTAAGGACTGACTTAATTACATAATATATTTGACTAAGGTATTAAAATATTCTCTGCATATTATTGCGCTGTTTGGTAAAAAAAAATGTTATTATTAGGCCTTTGTTAATATGCAGAAAATTCTATTTATCGTAGATGTCAAACTATTGATAGGAGTAATTAATACTTAATGTAATTAAACTGTAAGTAAAATGTAAGTAAACTAATTGATCGCCTTGCGAGCCATTTGACATAAGTCGGGACAGATGGGGCTGTATTGTATAGGTACACATATGCACCGGTATATATGCATTTATGTATACGTTAGCACTACTCACCCTAAAATTTTTTTTAAAGCTTGCTTTTGGTGTTTCTGGAGACTAACTATTTAAAATTTTACTTTATTATAATATACTAGCTCTGACTGCGGTACCGCCTGTGTAGATATCAATGTATTTAATTGAAATTTTAAACTTACAACTATTTATTGTGGGCTAACCATAACAAATAGAGATATGCTGCCACGCACTTTACTGTAGTATTTTTGTAGATCTACAATTAGTAAGTTACTTTAGTGTATCTCTGTTGTCTGTGATAGTCTAGCGGTGAGACCGTGCGACTCTCTAGAGACGACATAGATCCAAACCCCGGGCAGGCACCAATGAGTTTTTCTATTAAAACTTATGTGTCTAATTGATAATTGCAATTTATCACACGCTTTTCGGTGAAGGAAAACATAGTGAGGAAACCTGCATATCTCTAGAGAATTCTAGGGATATGTGTAACCTACCAATCCGCATTGGAGCAGCGTGGTAGGTCTTAGCTCCAATCCTTCTCTCCAATAACGGAGAGAGAAGGCCTTAACCCAGCAGCGGGCATAGTAACAGGCTGTTACATTTACATACATTTACATCTCTGTTGGTTTACTTGGCGCACGTGAGTAAAACTCCCAGTTTTCGAGTTTTAGTACAAACGCGCGACCACTTCAATACTATTTACATACACCTTCCGAAAGAATGGCACTACTACCTTTTAGTAAAAATCGTTCAAAAATCCGTTCAGTAGATTTTAAGAAAATCTACATACAGCTTTTTGGCGACTTTGATGATAGATTATTATAGTGCATTTAATATTAATCTCCAATACTTTTAAAGAAAATCACATACCTATAGATCAACAGGTTTACAAAGAATGCTTAAATGTATAAATAATTTCCTAGTAGGTATATAAAATATAAACAAGCGAATATTTCAATCTTTTAAAGATCGTGAATTTTTGTGTACGATTTTCTTCACTTAGATATCATTTAATTTTGTTTTTCAACATTTTTTTTGTCTTTTTGACATTATGTCATGAAACTATTAATTTCGATCTGCGAAAAATCTGCAAAAAACAAGAAAAAAAAGTGCAAAAAAGAAAAAAGATTTAAGGTTAATTACATACGTCTGATTCAATAGGTGGTTCCGGGCCTGCTTCAAGTAACAAAATATTCCAATTACTTATTTCACTGAGCCTGTTCGCGACTACACAGCCCGCCGATCCTCCACCCACGACTATAAAATCAAATGTCTCCAAATCTAGAAAAATACGATCTATCTATATAGGGCGAAGTTTAAGATATACATAAGTCAAAATTAGATAAAAAATATTGGAAAAATAATTCGGTTACTGATTTACCTTTTCCGACAGTATTTAATTTAATTTTTAATTTTAATTTGGATATAGTAACATAGTCTTTAAATTCCTTTTTTTTTACTAATATAATGGATGTAATGTCTGATGTCGATAAATTACTATCCTACTGGGGCATAGGCCTTCTCTCTACGTTTTTGGAGAGAAGGATTGAAGCTAAAACCTACCACGCGGCTCAAATGGGGGATGGGTAGATCACACATATCACCCTAGAATCCTCTAGAGATATGAAGGTTTCCTCACGATTTTTCCTTCGCTGACAAACGTGTTTTAACAAAAAAAAATAATTGTGAAATAATTTAACACATGCAATCGCAATTCAGCTGTAGGTTGAAGATAGATTAATTCAAAATTATAAACAATTAATTCTTACCGGCCACAATATCGAGGGAACGCCTATCTGGCATAAAACATTGTGTTGTTGCCAAAAAATTTATTGCAGATGTAAAAAGCTGAGGCGCCACACCCGATGTAGATGAGCATGTATTATTACTGAAAATGTAAAAGCTTAATTTACAAATTATTCGGGCATTGAATTCAGTCATACTCTTCTTATATTTTTCTTCACCTAATAGACAAAGGAATATCCATGCCATAAGATTCTGTTTCAATAAAATTTAGCTCCTAATATTCACTTAGATTGAATCACAAAAAAACTTTTCGTTTAAAGATAAATTAAATTATATTTCTCGATATTTTGAAATCTTCGCTCAAAGGAGCTCCTTACGGGAAACAGAAGTGCATTGTATACATTCGGGCAAACCCAATACTCAATGAATAAAATCATATTTTAAATATATAAATATTAGTACATAAAATTATTGAATGTGTTTTGCTATCTTGTATTATATTTGAAGTGGAATTCTAAGATCATGTGCCTCAAAGCTTTACAGGTAACAATTCTTATTGGGCAGGCACCAATGCGTTATCGCTAAAAACTTATGTGCTTATGTTCATATATATACTTGTATGATAAAGATATTAATTGCACTTGGGTAGCATCATGGGTCCAAATACCCTCTCTTTTCTATTCCAGTACTGGGATTGTAACAGTCCATTCTTCATCTTTTAGGTACAGTCCTTAAATACGTAGGTATTATTTTAAATAAACATATATATCATATCTTATCATAGTGATGCCATTGTACACACTCTGTCTCTCTCACACACACAGACACACACCTATACATACTGTATAGATCTCAAAGTAATCTGATTGTATTTCCTTTTGTTTTTGTATATATTAGTATAATACTTTATAAGCCTTATTGAAGGCTGTAAAGGATGGAATGAAGGACTGTTTTACTTGAAACGTTTGCTCAAGCAACCACCGCGGCCGTGTCCACTAAGCTACTTAGTGACGCTGTTGTCGCGCTTTGAAGAACTGCCTGCGGTGGCTGAGAGTGTTATCTCTATTTTATGAAAAACATAGTCGCGTCACTTACAAAGAACCTTATACCTAAAAGTAAATTAGCGGCCTGTTAGAATCCCACTGCTGGGAATAGGCCTCCTCTCTCCGTTTCTAGAGATAAGGGTTGGAGCTAAGACCTACCACGATGCTCCAATGTGGATTGGTAGGTTACACACATCAACAGAATTCTCTAGAGATATGCAGGTTCCCTCACGATGTTTTTCTTCACTGAAAAACGTGTGATAAATTGCAATTATCAATTAGACACATGGTTTTAATAGAAAAACTCATTGGTGCCTGCCCGGGTTTGAACTCGTGTTCCCCTCAAAAGAGTCGCACGGTCTCACCGCTGGGCTATCACAGCTCACTTATACTTATTCCTTAATCCTTTAATATTATTTATATTGTAATGCCTTTGTATTATAAATTAAAAATGGTTTATTTAACTTGTGAAATAATGATATTTGCAAACTAAAAATATGGATCTTGATTTTATTTTGTGTTCATCCAGCCATCACACCATTTTTAATGTTCTGAGTATGTAAAGGTACAAAAACTTCTTACCATAACATTTTGTGGTGATTTCAAACATGTGCACTGACTGAATAGCAACGGTAATTGTGGTCTTTTATTATATACATACGGAGTAGGTAATAAGACAAGTGATAAGCATCGGTACCTCGCATTATAAATGCGAAACTCGGTCTGTTTGTCTGCTGCGCTTTAACGTCTCAGCTGGACCAATACCAAATAACAAAGAGAATTAAAATTATAATAATAAAATCCTATTTTTCCATCGGGAAGCGGAAAAAAAACATAGTTCATATTTAAGAGTATTTAAACACAAATTCTACGTTTAGAAATATACTAGCTTTTACCCGCAACCTCGCTCGCGCGGACTGTAGTCTTAGAATAAACAGCAGCTTCTGTCAATCTCCAATCAAGCAAATCACATCACAAAAACCAGATCACTCCGAGAATATTGAGAGAGATCTATCGTTTTCTCGAGAGCATAGTTTAATTAGCCGTTGTAAATAACCTATATGGTTTTACATGAAATATATATTAAATTTATCGAATAAACATAAACCGAAATATATAAAACTTTATTAAAATAACTTTTTGACCTAGAGCAACCAGCGTAATATAGAACTTATTTTTTTTAATTTGCATACTTTAATATATTGATAATAGACATCGTTCTCAATCTTCCGCTTTTCTCATAGAAAAAATAAGATTTTTTACACCTATATATAAAAACCGTAATATATAAAAACTTTTTAAAATAACTCTTTCGAAATAAGGCAAACAACGTTATATAGATCCTTCTTTAAATTAGAGATTTGATTTCAGTTTCACACATCGTGAATAAAAGAACTTTGATAGGTTGATAATAGATGGCATTTTTTAAGGTCTTCCTATTCCTGTGGAATTTACAGAATATTATAGCCTATATGTTACCCCGGTGTCTAAGGAATAATTGTGCCAAATTTCATCGATAATGAGATAGACAGACTTTCGCATTTATAATATTAGTTAAGGCCAGAAAGGTATATGTATACCTTTAGACCCTCATGTATATGTATATGTAAGAGGATCTTAATTTTAATTTTTATCTACGAGCAAACGATTATTATCTATACTGGCAATATTAATAATCGCTGTTAAAAAAAATGGCTTGGTGCTAGCAGACATAAGATTTTTTTAAATATTATTTATTAGTATAGGATAGGATTAATTCGACAACTTTTTTCCAAGTCGCCTGTGTCATTTGTTGGCGCTGACAATTTATCGTAAAATTTTATTTTAAATATTATAAATCTATAATGTATTACTTACTTACTTAAGCCTTCGTTAAGAATTGCAATGTAGAAGTGAAAAAAGTTAAAAGTTCAGTAGATTTTAAGAAAATCGATCACACGTAGATAGCTTTTAGCTCTTAGTTTTATAATATGTACAAATAATATTTTTGCTGGCTCTCGTCGGCAGAATAAATTTTCCAAAACAATAGTAGACGAAATAAAAGAACTTGTTAATACCAAAATATTTTTTATTTAGTTAGTTAGATAGAGTAAAATAAAATATATCTTAAATTTTATTTCGATTCTAATTTAGAGATGGTACAATTCGTAAAGGGTTTAAAACATTCGAGTGACTTGCGCTGACCGATTCCAAAATATTCCAGAGTTGCCATTGACCAATGAGATTAATTAGTATATTATTAGAATTGGTAGTAGTAGAAGTGGTAGTTGGTGCTACCACCAACCACTGCCAATTCTGCTCATCTGTCCGAAAAGCTTAATGTTTACCTAAACAGAAAGACCATTGATTTATAGAAGCAGGCGTTACTTTGCGGAATTCCATATTACAGGCACTATACCTACCACTACCCTGCAGACCCAGCATGTGTTCGGAGGGGAGGGTAGTGGTGGGGCTTGAACTATGTATGGGTGGCGCGGCGCATAAGATTTTGTCGTGGAGCCTATCCTCCTGATGATGCTTCGGTTTCGGAGCGAAACGATCGTCGAGATTGTGGTGGTGGTTGTGTGTGCTGCTTGTGTGCATTGTTGCTGGTGGAGGCACCTTGGGGTGTGTTTGGTGGCTTGTCCTGCATGTATGGGGTGCGTAAATTTTGCCTGCTTCATTCACTTTAGCTTTGCATGCATTCGCTTAACCCGTGCGGATTATAGCAAGGTAGTTCTGTTATAGTGCCTGCAAAAAGACCATTTGTTGTTTTTTCGAAGGTATGCTTGATTGGAACGTTACGCTAAGATACTATATATTGGAAAACACTTTAAGACACACTCAGTAGATATTATAGATTATTATATAACAATATATACAACATTGTTTGAAATTGAATTGAGGTGAAATTTTATATATTGGTCCAGTCTCGATGACGATGTATTTTTATGATAACCATGATCTTATGCTGTTGCCAGGATTGGCTCCAGAAGAGGAAACTGCGGTTAACATAGGGAACATAAAATTTTATATACTGAACCAGTCCCGATGACAATGCATGTTTATGATAAGCATAACCTGCTGCTGCCAAAAACGATTCCAGACGAGGGAACTCCTTAACAGTTAACAGTAAGGACATGAAAAAGCTTTTTTAAGAGCTTTTTTGTGACTTTTTTTTGAGACGTGATTTGTTATTATATGATTAAATAAGTGAACGTTATTAAATACCTAATATCTATACTTATTGTAAAACAAAGTCCCAAAAAGCTGTCTGTCTGTATGTACTCGATTTTCTCAAAATCTACCGAACGGATTTTTGTACGGTTTTCACCAAAAGATAGTAAAATACTTCCAGATGGTTTACGTAAATAGTCCATATCGGTATTATGTAAATTGTGTTGAAAAGATCGCGCAGTTGTTAAAAACTTGCTTACTGGAAGCTTGAATCGCGTGCGCTGCGTAAACCAACAGAGATACGCTAAAGTAATGTCCTAGAGAATTGTAGATCATATAAATTACTACAAAAAAATCCACAATAGCATGTCTCTATCTCTTATGGTTAAGTCACAATAACTACTTTTATGTTTAAAATTTGAATTCTAGAAAAAAATTATGGCACGCAGAATTCCACGCGGGCGAAGCCGCTGGCACAGCTAGTTGATGTATAATATTGAGGTCACGTCAACGCCAATTTGTATTGGCAGTTCCGTCTGAAGCACAACAGGCGCGCGGATGCAAGCAGAGGTCTGGCACCCCAAATCCCCCACCCCCCATTTCCAAAAGGTTTTTGAAAATATTTATCTTTACATATATGTTTATATTAAAAAAAAATAAAGCGATTGGCAATTATTAAAATTGTAGAAATAATACTCGTGTCAAAAAAATTTATCATATTTGATTTGCAAATATAAACCATTTTTTTTTTCATTAAGCCCATGTCGTGTGGTATCAGGCTGAATAGAATAGATCACTCTCATTTCTTACCGATGTGTCCTTAGAGTGGGATAAGGGCAGGAAAATGATGATGAAGATTATGATGATGATTTTTATCATTAAGCACAAATCCTTAAAACTTGCTACGTACGTCTGATTCAATAGGTGGTTCAGGCCCAGCTTCGAGTAGCAAAATGTTCCATTTAGTTATTTCACTTAGTCGATTCGCAACTACACTGCCCGCCGATCCTGCGCCCACGACTATAAAATCGACTGTTTCTTGATCTAGAAACATTTTATATATTCTATTACAGTTGCTTAATTTATTATCTAAGGTGTTGAAGTGAAATTACTTAAAACGTACAAATACTGTACAAAACAGAATCATGTGCTTTAAATTTTATTGTTGTTTTTCATTAATGCACTTAAAATAACGGATTCACTGTGCAGTATCCAAAGTAGAATAGACCACCCTCATTTCATACCGAAGTATCGTCAAAGGTGACTAAGGTAAGCTTACAATCGGCCGGTCGTTAAATAACTAGCCAACATGTGTAATACATATGTGCCGAACATTCCTAGAGTGGGATAAGGGCTATACGATGATGATGATAATTTTATCTATGAAAATCTTTAAGTAGGATCAGCACAACGTGTTACAAACATGTCGTCACATGATTTGGCTACGTATTCTACAACCGGTCGCCTGCCTGACATCAACTTACCCTAGTCACTTTAATTATATTTTCTAAAAATAAAAGGTAGCTATATCGATTTATTGCTCCTGAAACCCTCTACAAGAATACTGTACATTACATAATACTATAATACTGTTTCGAGAACGTTTAACGGTATAAAATACATCATTGCAACTATATTTATTTTTAACTTTTTAAACTCATTAGTCTTGTTTTTTAAATAAAAAAAAATAATTTATTCAGTTTTCGTTAGATACTTAAATATTGCAACATCAAGGTTGGGACCTTCTTTTAAGCGTGTGTGACACCAAAGTCAGAAGGCACGCTCTCCATATCAAGATGCATAATAAACAAATGAAGTAATAAAATTTTTAAAAAAATAATGAAATTATACTGATAAGAGTGGGAAGAGGGCTTGCGAAATGTGTGTTGTGTGTGTGCTAGTAGTGTGTGTGTTTTATATATATAATACGAGTAATGTTGACCATACATGTTGACCATAACTTAATACCTTAGCCTCTCATAACCTCATCATAAGTAATGATGATATTCTTACCGGGTAACGTGACATTTGAAAAACTATCTGACTTATAACATTGTGTCATTGCCAAAAACTTTATTGCTGACGCAAACAGTTGCGAGGCTGTTCCCGTTGTAGTTGAACATGCATTATCCCTGTAAATTAAGAATCGTGACGTGAAAATAAAGTACTGGACAATTCTAAGTAAATACTGTAATATATGCTTATATTCCTGTTATGCGCCTCACAAAAGTACGTTAGTCGTTTGTGGGTTTGGGTATTAGATTCTAATACAAAATTCTCCAATCAATTTTAATTTTATCATTACGGCTGTTTAAAATAATTATTGAAACGAGACTAATATTATTATCTTGTTGTATTATTAATCAAGTAAAATTGCTAAGGGGTGCTTTTGAATCGTCAACCCTACTTCCAGTTCGGTAAATTTCTCCGACCTAGAATGACTTACAAGAATCTTGGCGATTGCTGTTTTTAAAATGTTATTTATTTACGAGTATATAGTAACCATGTCATTGATATCTTGTACAAGGTTAGAATAAAATTAAATCCATGTGTTTTATTAGTCATACAATTTTCAATAGTGTCAAAAGCTTTCTGTGTTAGCCTCTTTAAAATGATTATTTCAAAAAGGTTTTTAAATCAATGCAAACATCACTCTCATACACAATAATAATTAAAAAAAGAATTAAAACAAGGAAACAAAAAAGTATAGATTAAAAAAATCAGGAACAAAAAACAAAATGTGTTAAAAACAGTGTTTTTCTAGTAATTAATTGAAATAAAAGGGAAAAATCGTTCAATAATTCATGATTATATATCGGAGTAAAGTAAAAAAGAGAAAAAAATGGCTTGTTAGTATCATACAACTAGGGTTGGAGCTAATACCCACCACGCTGCTCCCATCCTAATTGGTAGGTAAACATTTGATTACAATTGTCTAGAGATGTGCGGATTTCCTCACGATGTTTTCCTTCCGTGTGATAAATAACAAATATCAATCAGACACATAAGTTTTAATAGAAAACTCATTGATTCCCGCCTGCTTGGGGTATGAACCGCTGGACTATCACAGCTTATGTATCAGGGTAGTAGCGAATTGAGTATGAATATTTAAGACAATGTTGCTTTAAATTTGCTTGTGTTGACGGACTTTTAACTCTGCGCGTGCAAATGATCTTTTGGACAATGTACATCCTCCCACTCCAAGTGGGGTCGGTCCAACATGTTGTCACATGATTTGGCTACGTATTTTAGGACCGGCCGCTTGCCTTACGTCAACTTACCTTAATCATATTTTACGACCCCTCGATGAGAAAGAGGGTGGTGACTTGGAATATTAATAATGCTTATTATTCTATCCCATATTGTATAATACAATGATGAAGTATATTTTCATGGAATACTGAATAATGTATGTGAATTTAATTTGCAAATATAGATTTTGGGTAGATAGACACTGAATGTTTACATAATGTTGCCTTGAATAATAATTAACCGTCTGGTTTTCGACAGGTGTAAAAATAACTTACCATAACATTTTCGGCCAGCTTAAAAGAAATGCACAGGTTGACTGAATCCAATAATTCAAGTACGTATATTATAAGTAAAATGTGTAACCAAAATTTCTGTAAAATACTATCTACAGCCGATCACGAATCATACCAACGGAATATCTATATAAATTATAAGTATATTTAAAAAAAAGAATGGCCGCCGAAATTCTTGCTGGTTCTTCTGGATAGGAGCAAACTTCCGAATCAGTGGTAACTTCTTGAAAATATTTGACGATTCAAAAGTACTGTAAACAGTCTACTTAAATAAAGAATATTTTGAGTTTGAGTTTGAGTTTGAAATTAAGTTTGCTTGTAAGCATCTATGTTTACATAGATGTCACGAAGATGTTAATCAATAATTTCAGAACATGTTTTAGGCAAGTTTGTCATGTAAATTAACATACTAAAATTAAGAATTAAGAATATAATTATTTTAATTACTATATCATTTCAACGTTGCACTTTGCGATAACGTTATTGCATTTAAATGATTAAAATTATGAAATAGGTGTAGTCAATATGATAGTAGAACATTCAAGTTGCGGTCATTTTAGAAAAGACGTTAAGTACTAGATTATAGACGTGTGGTATCCGGCAGAATAGAATAGACCACCCTCCTTTCTTACCGAGTTGTCGTAAGAGGCGATTAAGGCAAATGCCGTGTGGTATCCGGCTGCTTAGAATAGACCACCCTCATTTCTTACCGAGGTGTCGTAAAAGGCGACTAAGGTAAGTTGACGTCAGGCAGGCAGCCGGTCGTAAAATACGAAGCCAAATCATTTTGACAACATGTTTGTAACATGTTGTGCCGATCCCAGTTAGAGTGGGATAAGGGCAGGAGGATAATGAGTTTGCTATAATCCGCGATACAGTAAGTAGAAAATATATATAGTGCTAAATGTATAGTGGACTAACCGTTTTTGCGACAAAGCTGCTTTGCGATTTTGTCGTAGAGTCTATCTCCTATCTTCGGTTGCGTGGCGAAACGATTGTTGAGTTTGCGATAGTGAACGTGTGTAGTGCTTATTGTGGTGGCAGTGGTGGTGTTTTTACGAATCCTGCATATATCGGGTATATAAAAACGGATAGTCTACTATACATTTAGCACTATATATATTTTTTATTTTCTGTATCGCGGATTATGGCAAAATATCTTTCATATTACTTTTGTGTTATTGATCTCCGCGAAGTAACGCTTAAATCTATATATTATTTAAAGACAATAATTGACTTATAGTTAGTAAACTATACATCTTTTATTTTGTAATATATTGATATAATGTACGCGTCCCTATTACCGTTTTAACCTATTGCCGTGTTAACCTATAATTAAGGCTTCATTTAATTAAATAGCTTGTACAGTATTTTATAGTATTATTAATGTAAGTCTTCTTGGTTATCCTAAAAAAATATAATATGTGATTAGAGGGAGGTCGGAGTAGGTAAGTAATTCCGAACAATCACCTCACTTATTTGGATTGAATATTCATGATTATGTAAGCTTTGATAGCCTAGCGGTGAGACTGTGCGACTCTCTAGAGACGACATGGGTTCAAACCTGGGCAGGCACCAATGAGTTTTTCTATTAAAACTTATATGTCTAATTGATAATTGCAATCTATCACACGCCTTTCGGTGAATGAAATCATCGTGAGGAAACCTGCATATCTCTAGAGTATTAACTTCAATCCTTTTCTCTAAAAACGGAGGGAGGAGGCCTTAGCCCAGCAGTGGGTATAATAACAGGCCGTTACTTGTACTTTTTTTAACTTTTTTATTCATGATTATTGGTTGATTCGCATTTGTATATCTCCGCTATTTTAAAATTAAATCATGGTATTTTACCTTTAGTCTCCATCCACCAATACATTTAAAATTAATCTTACTTATTTTAAAAGCAATATAACAGAACTAACTACTTAGCTATAATCCGCACGGGTTAAGTGAATGCATGCAAAGCCAATGTGCACAACGTAGCAACGTAGCGTAGTAAATTACACAACGTAGAGTTTGATCTTTTGGATATAAAGGCTAGGGAGCTTGCTTCTATAGAAGTCCATAAAAAATACTTGTCACAACGAAATAAGTTGAAACACTTAATCAGTCTTACCCCAAAAAATAATAATAAAATATCCAATTATTTGGATAAGGAAAACTCACAGTCGTTTTACCCATGTGTTAAGAACCTTACTGATGTTCCTTTGTCTAACAGTGAAATAACACTCTTGGAAAAAGGTTTAAAATATAGCATTCCCCAAAACACCAGTAAAAAACATTAGAGACATTAGCTGTCGATGCTGAGTTGGCCGTTATCGCTAATAAAGAGGATAACATCATCAGAAATTTAGTTGCGCATGAAATTAAAACCACTCCAATTTTTCGCTCACTTAATCCAGAAATTAAAACTATTAAGACATTACAAAAAACTATATCCGCAAATAGCCTTGTAGTTTCAAAAGCTGATAAAGGGAACACAGTTGTTATTTTAAACCGGGATATATATCTCGAAAAAGTTAACAATGTTATCCAAGGTGATGATTTTGTTAAGTTACCTACAGATCCCACGAAAAAGTTTTCATGTGCATTTAAACAATTGATTAACAATTGTCAATATATACTTCCCACAAATACATCGAAATTGAAGGTCACTGAGATGAATCCTCGCGCTCCAATGTTATATGGTTTGCCAAAGATCCATAAAAATAATATTCCAATTCGTCCTGTTGTCTCTTACATTGGTGCCCCAGCATATAAATTAGCCAAACATTTAAATAAAATTATACCTATAAAAACGTCCTTTCGACCAAAACAGCCTTCAGCTTATTAACAAGATTAAAGATATAAATTTACCACCTCAATGTAAATTAGTATCATTAGACGTTGATAGTCTATTCACGAATGTGCCATATAAGGAATCATTGAACATTTTAAACAATTTACTCGAGAAAAAATGTTCACATCCTGGTGAGACCTTAGAATTGTTAGAATTAACTTAACTACGTATGGAACAAAATTATTTTAGATTCAATAACCAATTCTTTCATCAAAAGGATGGTTTATCAATGGGATCACTTTTGAGTCTACTGATGGCTGAAATTTTCATGGATAATTTCGAAAACCAACATATTGTACATAACAAAAATATTCTATACTATTATAGATATGTAGATGATATTATTATATGCTGGACAGGTACTACTGGACAACTTGATAAATTTTTCCATACTTTAAATAAAAAACATCCCAAAATAACATTTAAATTAGAATACGAACAAATTAGCTCACTGAACTTTTTAGACTTGATTATTACTCGCGTTAATAACAAACATTCATTTGAGATCTTTCGTAAACCAACTTACACCGATACGATCATACCGGCTTCGTCTTGCCACCCTTGGCAACATAAACTTGCTGCCTTTCATAGCTACGTCCATAGGTTATTGTCGGTCCCTCTCTCAAAAAACAGCTATGAAAAGGAGTTACAAATAATTTACCAGATAGCACTTTCCAATGGTTACGCTACAGATACGGTTAAAAACATAATTAAAAATAAACACAAGTCTCAAGTCGCTAAACTTTTGTATGCGGTACCATCTTTTAATAAAACTAATTATAAAGCCAGTCTGACTTACTTTGGAAAATTAACAGATCGAGTGGCAAATATACTTAAATCAAAATCGGGTACTAAACTCTCTTTTAAAACTAACCAATCGCTTTGTAGTTTGTTGTGTAAAAATAAAAATATATTAGATAAGGGTAAAAAATCTGGGGTTTATAAAATAGATTGTCCTGAGTGCAACGGTACATATGTAGGTCAGACTGGCCGAAGTTTTGCGGTTCGATTCCGGGAACATATGGCTGCGTTTAGGAATAATAAACCACAAAATTCTAATTTTGCAAAACATTTGCTGGAAAGCAGTCATAAAGTGCCTAATGACCATTCATTTCATATTCTTCACACTTGTGATAAGGGACTCCGACTCAATACGTTAGAGCAACTTGAGATAATAAAAAATAACACTGGTCACTTAATTAACGAGCAAGTAAATGTATCTAATTCCGTTTTGCTACATGTGTTCGGAGGGGAGGGTATTAGTGGGAGTTAAACTATTTAAGACTGCTTGTATGGGTAGCGCGGCGCATTACGATTTTTGTCGTGGAGCCTATCCTCCTGATGATGCTTCGGTTTCGGGGCGAAACGATCGTCGAGATTGTGGTGGTGGGTGTGTGTGCTGCTTTTGTGTGCGTTGTTGCTGGTGAATTGCGCCTTGGGGTGCATGTGGTGGCTTGTCCTGCATGTATAAGGTGCGTAGATTTTGCCTGCTTTTTGCATTGGCTTTGCATGCATTCACTTAACCCGTGCGGATTATAGCAAAGTAGTTAGTTCTGTTATATTGCTTTTAATATGGAATTCCGCAAAGTGACGCCTGCTTCTATAAATCTTACTTATTTTCTTATTGAACTCAATAAGTACTGTAAGATATAACATAAATTGAAGTGAAGAATATGTAAAGTGGCTTTTTTGAAAGAGAAAAGTGGTAGAAATACGAAGTTATAGATTGCACTATAATATGATGAGACGATATTGCGAATAAGGTTGATTTTGGACGAGTAATAGTGCAAATGATATTTTGGAAAATATTGCTATCTAGTTTGGACAGATTCTAAATAAGGAGGAAATGTGAGAATATTGATTATAATTATTTAAATTACAGGCAAATACAACTATGAGTTTCATTTCTTATCAAGTTCGAATGGTGGAGTTTATTATAGTATTTACCATGTTCATTAAAGTATGTTGTGATTTGCAATAATTTAAGATACACCGTAAATGTAATGTTTCCTTCATTTTGAAAAGCGTTTCATTTTTCAAATTCAATCAAAGGAAACATTTTTTCTGTGTTACCGTTGTAACAACATTTACCGTGTAACAACCGTTTTTCTGTGTTAGATTCTTCCATACCTAATATAGTTTTTTTTTAAACTAATTTATGTATAGAAACGGGCTATACTCACGTCGTATTTTATCGATTTAGCCCGAATAGTTTCGAGCCCATCCGTTTTTTTTGCCCACTGCTTTTTTTATTTACAATAATAAACTTTCTAAAGATATAACAGATGAAGTCACTATCAAATGAAAATAATAAATATATCCAGTAGACAAACAGTATCATCATTCTCTTGCCATTATCCCACTCTAAGTGGGGTCGGCACAACATGTTACAAGCATATTGACACATGATTTGGCTACATGTTTTACGACCAGGCGGCCGGCGGCCTGACGTCAACTTAGCTTAGTCGCCTTTTACGACACCTCGGTAAGAAATGAGGGTGGTCTATTCTATGCAGCCGGATACCACACGGCACATACCTTAGTCGCCTCTTACGACACCTCCGTAACAAAGGAGGGTGGTCTATTCTATTCTGCCGAATACCACACGGCGTCAGTACACAAACAGTATATACAAATAAAAATCCAAATTATTCTTTATTCAAGTTGGTTTGTTCCAAGCCCTTTGGAACCTTCAAATTTTAATCCTCTGGGTTCATAAAGGTGCTCTTACCGAAAAGAACCAACAAGAAAATCGTTTATCCATTCTATTCATAATAAATTATTTAAGTAACATATAATTATACAAAACAAAAAAAAACAGCTTATAATCAAATCTTGTGCCTAGTTGGTTGCTACTAAAATTGAACTTTACCTAAAACAAGGAATTCAAACCGAAAGTTCTATTAAAATCTTGTTGAACATTTAATGAACGATGTCGTGTAAGTTGATCCTAACACGTATCGAAACTATAATCTGTGTACCAAAATAAACACATTTTAGACTCGATCATTAAGTTAGTTTAATTATACAAATATTTTGTTA
Organism: Morpho deidamia; assembly: GCA_947086505.1. NCBI lineage: Eukaryota > Metazoa > Arthropoda > Insecta > Lepidoptera > Nymphalidae > Morpho > Morpho deidamia. The sequence continues at coordinate 5,083,786 of CAMTZC010000007.1, read as the reverse complement.
ATGCAATATCAATCTTGTTGTATAAGTAATAAATTACATTTTAGCATATTTCAAATTGTTTGATATTACCCGTTGTTTAACTATAGTAGTTTCTGAAAGGGTGGTCGTAACAAGTGCTTGTGGGCAGCGGAAAACAAAGCATTATAAGCCAAGTTAATTCACGTCCCAGTTTTACAGTATTGGCATAAAATTAAACGTCCAATTCATGGTTTTCATAATGGATACAGTTTTTATGATGCATAATATGTATATTTCCTAAGTTGAACTAATTATAGATATAAATAAATATATATATGTGACACTTACACACACGGTCGTCCGACCCTAAAGTTAGTAACTTAATACTTGTGTTATGGGTGACGGACAACTGGTAGATATAACACCCAGGCTCGAAGAACCAACAAATTGTTTATAGAAAATGTTGACCCTCGGCGGGAATCGAACCAGCGACCCACGGATCTAAAATTTTAAGAAGTTAAAGTAAAACAGCTTGGAATTTCTTTTTTCAACTTCTTTTACGCTTTTGTGAACTTCTTCCTTCTGCACGCCCACTCTTGAACTGTATCCCATAGCTGCATGGAATGAGATTATGTTGTTCCGTGATCCCGAAGAAGATATCATCGATCCGAATTGTTACAATTTAAATGAGCGTACAAAATCTAAAAAAAAATATTAGTGTAGATCGGGAATAGATGTAAAGCGGTGAAGGTCTTGAAAAAGACAATGTCAAGTCGAAACTCGAGCAACTATTAGATGTCTTGATGACACAGTCATGTGCTAAGCTATTTGTAGTGTTGTGATGGCGTGTATATAATCCAAATAGCTGGAGCGGTGAGACACCCGTAGGTAAGGTAGGTAGGTAATATCGGTTTGTAGCAAGACGTTTTTTACGTTTCCAGTAAACATTACGACATCAGCTAGTGTTTTTGCTGGTTACATGTTTTGATTATAGTCTTGCGGTTTGAGATAATAAAATTGATTTAATCTCATTCAGTAAATGTTGTTACTTAAATTTAAGTTTTTTTTATTCAAATAAACTTCATATAATAAAATTGGTTTTGACAGAAATTTAAAAAAATGAATTATTAATTATATAAATACAGATATTGTCAGCATTCAATGTTCTTAGGAAAAGAGAGTCGGATTTCAGTAAAATAATAGTAGTTTATATTTTTATATTTTCCAACAGCTGAAACGGTTCAGAGATTTAGCAGTGATATAGGAAAATTTGGTGCAGACAAGTTCGAGGTTATGCATATTGAGAAAGATAGGATTATAAGCTCTAAAAGAGTATTTAGATTATTCGGCCTTCTGAACTATTTGTGAAGACGAAACTTATTAGTATATCTAAGAAGTTACATATTATGAACAAAATTATGAAACAATCGGTAAAGGAACGTTTTTTTAAAACACGCCTGAAAAATGTATTTAGCAATCTTTTGCGGAGTAGCAACAAAATTTGTCAAAATTGGTATAGCAGTTTGGGCGTGAAATTGTAACATGCAAACGATACTGCATATTATTTTTATAGCATCTATTGTGATAATTGATTAGGTAAATGGTATAGTACCCGGCAATAAATAATGCACATCGAGAACTTACAACGAAGCAGCCGGCCAATTCGGTTTTGTAAAGCGCTGTCACTGTCACACACGGGTTCGTCAGTTTGTGCGACAGAGACAATGCTCTATGAAGCAAAATCTAGCCGATTTCTCTCTCTGAGCCTCGATGTGCATTATTTATTGCCGCGTACTATACTTACATTTCTTACTTAAAAATTAAACAAATTTAATAATTTATACTTTAAGAATAATTTATTTAAGATTTCACAAGTATTTACGTGTATAGTATTAGGTATGCACAAATGTATTATACAATAGTATTATAAGTATTTGTAGTATGTATAGAAATATCATAACTTTATAGACTCGAGTGATCATAAATAGAATAGGATAAGCTAATGAATCCACAACTAAATAAATAAATAAAGATTTAAATACAAAAGTAATAATAAAATTATTTTGCGATTTTGTCGTGGAGTCTATCTCCTGATGATGCTTCGGTTGGGGGGCGAAACGATTGTTGAGTTTGTGATAGTGAACGTGTGTAGTGCTTGTGTATTGTGGTGGCGGAGGTGGATGTTTGTGCCCGTGTTTTTAAGAATCCTGCATGTATCGGGTTCGAAAAAAATAGTCAACTATACATTTAGCATTACTCTATTTTAGAATTTTATTTACTTTATCGAGGATTATAGCCAAATAATTTTATTATTACTTTTGTATTATGGAACGCCTATTTGTATAAATTATTTAAAGATTTAAATTTTAAGCTGTCAATTTAAATTTTCAATTTCCTTGCCTAGCAATTTAAGATTGTTAAATAAGATGTTCAGCCTTAATCATGTCGGAGCCTGTTTCACCGATCATAATAGTTGGGGCATTTGTATTTCCACTAGTTATAGACGGCATTATACTAGCGTCTATAACACGTAGACCTTTCACGCCGTGTACTTTCAAAAAGTTATTTACTACTGAATCTTTTGGGTCTGGTCCCATTTTCGCTGTACCTACAGGGTGAAATAGAGTTTGAGTCATATGTATGGAAAAGCATTTCCAATATAGATCTGAGAGAAATTTGAATTTTTTACATTCTGACAACTTTATATTTGCTATAGAGGCATTAATAGACTTAAAGTAAGGAGTGTTTACTAATTTTGTTAATATCTTTATGCCATCTACTGCTGCTTGAATGTCCTTCTCGTCTCTCAAATAGTTAGCTTTTATAATGGGGTAGTCGTATGGATCTGAGGTCTTTAAGTAAATTGTTCCCCTTGAGAATGGATGGAGTAATTGGAAAGCAAATAAGTACAACGCTTTATCAGAATTGTATTGTACTAAAGAATCTCTTACATCATCTCGATACGCATCGAGTTCTTGTTGAATAATTGAAGAATTTTTCTTGTATATGATAAGGTGGCTTTGAAACTCTGGACATGTTATATTGATATGCCGAGAAAAGAAAGCAATCATATCCGTTGTATGTCCTTGTGCTAAATATCCCGTTTTATTATATAAATATTTTAGAATATCAAACATTCTTTCAGCTTCATTGTCTTGTCCTGGGTCATCTCCGTAAATAGGTATGGCGATGTAGGGATGATCTTGCAAATTTTTTCCAACACTCGGTAAATCAACAATGCAAGAAATATTTTTTGCATGTAGGTGAGCTTTTGGACCTATTCCGGAAAGCATTAATAATTGGGGAGTGTTTATGGTACCGGCACTAAGAATGACTTCGAAGTTCGCTAAATATTTTAACTTGTCACCGTTAACATCAACTTCGACGCCGTAAGCTTTCATGTGATCGTTTACTAAAACTTTCTTTACGAAAGCATTCGTTACTATTTTTAGATTATTTCGAGACCTAACTGTTTTCAAGTAAGCTTTATAAGTACTTTGCCTTTGTCCATCAGCAGCAGTTGCTCTAAATATACCAGAAATCCCGTATCCTGTGAGCCTATCTATATTAATGTCAATAACTTTTTTGATTCCAATATTGTCCCAAGAGTGTATAACATTTTTTATGATTTTCTTATAGGTGCTATTAAAACTATTAATTACCAGTGGACCCCCATGTCCGTATGTGTTGTATATATCTGAATTTTTATTTAATTTTGCGTCCTGAAAATTCTCAGCCTTCCTAAAATATTTTTTTGCATTTGTCGGCGACCAACTTGGATTTCCATCATCTGTCCATTTCTGAAAGTCACAATCTCTCCCTCTAACATAAATCATAGAATTCATAGCACTGGATCCCCCAAGCATTTTTCCTCGTGGCCATTGCACTTCACCATTTTTAACAGCTTGGTGTCTTACACCGTCGCTTTGTGTGGTATATTGCCAGTCGTACTTAGTTCCATATAGTGAAGTTGTAAAATTTGGTATCTAAAATCACATTTTTACAGATTTACATTAAAATTTTACACTGTAAGAATTACAAAGAGATGAGATGAGGAAATAATATGATTCGTTTATTTTTTTAATTACCAAAACATCGGCTGTTTATTTAAAAGAAGTTACTCTACAAAAAAAATTTTATTACGTTATTCACGGACGTGATTCCATGGTTCGTTGCGTGAATATAAAAAAATTCTCACTAGGAAATAAGTTTTATTACATAGTTTAGTTTTACCTATAAAGCACAATTTATATATGTAGATTTGTTTGTATAACTTTCTCAGGTTTTAATTGATTTAGTTTTTAATGTTAAGAAAATTAGTAAAGAACATGATTTGCTAGGTGGAGCGGCTGAATCATTATTATAAAAGAATTTAAGATTTATTCGTACATCTGATTCGATAGGTGGCTCAGGTCCAGCTTCAAGAAGCAAAATATTCCAATTAGTTATTTCGCTTAGTCGATTCGCAACTACGCTGCCTGCTGATCCTCCTCCCACTATAATAAAATCGAAAGTCTCCAGATCTAAAAATATCATTTTGTTTTCATTATACCACGTTTTTAAATGGAGGCTAATAATTTAATTAAAAGTAAATTTTAATGTTTAGCCCCACTCAAAACCAGATGAGTATGCTAGGCATGATCCAGTTCAATTTTGGGTAAAAAAGTTCAATTCAAATTTTTCCTTTCAGTAAACCATTTTGTAAGCAAGACACCATTTTTATTAGTCGTATTTTTTAAATCGTATCTTATAATAGGCCGTTATAAATAAGCAATAAGCTAAAAATATATTATAAGCTATATTTACTAAATTCTCACCGGATATAACTTTGTGCGAACATTTATCTGGCATAAAACATTGTGTTGTGGCTAAAAACTTTATTGCAGATGCAAAAAGTTGCGACGCTGGTCCTAACGAAGTTGAGCATGCATTATCCCTGAAAATAGCGGTTTGGATATAGAGATTCGGATGATCCAAATTCAGTAGAGATTATATTATACCAAATGATTACAACGTGTCTAATTTTTAGTCTGTTTTCTGCGTTGAAAGTAACTTTCTATATGTGTCACATAAAGTTACGGATTCAGGAGTAGTTATTAAAGATACCGGCTATACTCACATCTAATTTTACATTTACACGACGTTATAACGTCGTATAAAGAGCTCATGAATAAGTGCCCCGGACGGGTTCAGAACTTGGGCTAATCCGATAAAATTAGACGTGAGTATAGCCGGTATTTATTAACCATGAATACTACTCAAGATAGTTTAAATTTAAGGATTCAGGAGTGTTTAGTGTTGTATTAAAACTATTCTAAAGTAATGTAAAATCGTTCGAAAATCAACAGTACGTATAAATTTTTCTTTCTAAAGATTTCTTTAACGAGTATCTTCTATACCTTGGATTAATTAATCGCAAATACTCAAGGTTCTGTGTGTTTAGTACTTGAGTGTTTATAAAAGTACAAGCTTTTGCCCGCGGCTTCGCTCGCGTGGAATTTGGTCTGCCTCATTAAGTTTCGTGACAGATTATTCTAAATTGTAGCCTATATGTTATTCTATATCTACCTTTCGAAAACCACGCAGGGTTTATATGAACGTGTGGAATTCGCACTAGTTCTGTTATACAATAATAATATAGATTTTTAAATGTATTTATTTTCCATAGTTACTCATATTAATGAAGTCGAAAGTACAAATTTATGAGAAACCTATTTAAGCAACCGCGGTAGACAGTATTGAAAATTAAATTTATACAATCATAAAATATTATTTATATTAGTTTTAAGCAAAAATCTTTTAAAATACTTCATGAATTTAATCTCTTTTAAAAGATATAGCTAGCAACACATCTATTTATGTATATATTGATAAAAATTATATATTTATTTATTTAAATCATTAAACAATAATTATATCATAAAACAAATAGTAGCTGCTGATTGAGTCTGATGCTCAGACCTACTGAATAGGCATATAAGATTCATAGCAATAGGTAAGCGGTTTCGGAGAATTTTATATAAGATACTTTCGAAAAAATAATTATAGATTTAATATTCACGGCATGTAGATTTAGTAAATTTTTAACGTTGTGTAAAAAAAACTAGCTGACCCGGCGAACTTCTTACCGCCTAACAGTTAATGAATGGTGTGTTAAAAAATCTCTAAAAAATTCTGGGGATATGTGTAATCTATTAATCCACATTGGAGCAGAGTTGTAGGCTTTAGATTCAACCCTTTTCTCAAAAACGATGAGAAGATCTATGTCCAGCAGTAGGAAAAAAGAGACGGTTACTTGTATAAAAAAAAAACCTTACCATAACATCTTGTGCTGGTTCGAGGCATTAACATATAAAGACTGAAGTCACTACTTTAACTTTCTAATTATATTAAGGTGATGCTGAGATTTCAATTTTAAAAATTAGATTGCAAAATTTGAATGAACAATATCAACATGTTTACGTGTTAATTACCGAATTATAATTAAACCAGTCTTTTAAAGTAGATTCTTATGAGATTAAGATTTAAATTTTTTTTGGACACAAAAACATCTCATATTGTATAATATAAATTCGTTACAAATAATATCCGCGTTTAAATTCTGAGCTTGTACAAAAAATAAAATCATTACACAATGTATAAAGACACATTTGTCAAAAATTATCGAAAGCTTTTCTACAATTGCTGAAAATTTATACATGGCATTCGCTGTACGGTTGATTGAAATTTTGAAAACAATTTTAGAATGTCTAGAAATAATTATACGATTTAAATTCAAATGCAATAAATTTTGACAACAAACATAACTTCCCTTTATATAAAGAGCAACGTATTTTATTTTGTTAAACCCAAAAATATTTTGTTTACCCTCAAAAATAATAATATAACACGAGCTGCGTAAAAATAGTCAGGACTTCTATGGCTATTGCAACAACTATATGTAACCAGAAAAGTTCACAGTTGAGCACAAATACTAAAAAAATGGTATACATTATTTCTTTAAATAGTAAAAAGCATAAACCCTAAACGGGACACGCATGTCCGAATAAACTAACTAGTAGAGCACTGTATCCTCATATATAATCATATAATAATATCTTATGCTTTAAGTTTGGCCGAAATAAAAACCCATATACCCAGAAAATTAACTTGAAGTCGGTTCAGTAGTTTTGAAGATTAGCGTAGACGCTATCGTGACACGGGATATTTATATATAACTAGCTGTGCCAGCGGCTTCGCCCGCGTGGACACCTGCCGGTTACAATTTTTTTCTAGAATTCAAATTTTAAACATAAAAGTAGTTATTGTGAGTTAACCATAAGGGATAGAGACATGCTCTCCCTGAGTTTTTTTATAGATCTACAATTCTCTAGAACATTACTTTAGCGTATCTATGCTGGTTTACGCAGCGCACGCGACTAAAGGTCCCAGCGAGCAAGTTTTTTAACAACTGTTCGATCTGTTCAACACAATTTACATAATTCCGATATGTACTATTTACTTAAACCATCCGGAAGTATTGCACAATATTTTGGTGAAAACTGTACGAAGATCTGTTCAGTAAATTTTGAGAAAATCGATTACATACAGACAGACAGCTTTTTGGGACGTTGTTTTATAATAAGTACAGAAGATGTGTAGTATGAATAGCGAAAGTTTAAAATCTGCTAACAATATCAGGAATTGATTTATATATATTAGGTGTGTTTAGTGCAAAGCAACTTTTTTGGACGAATGAAAAAGTTATTTTTGTACTTATAGTTAGTTTGGTCGGCTAAACATTCCATTTAGGTGAGTATAGTATTTGAAACATATGCGTCACCAACATAAATAATGGTTTGACATCGCGGGCGACATGAGTAAAAGCCAAAAAAACAAGTAACGTGACTGGTGTCGTACGAATGCTTGATAGCTTCTTGTTGCTGAACGATTTATTCAAAACGTCGACTATGTCGTCATTATTGAAGTTTGTTCTTACTACCTGCAAAAACACGCTTTTAGTTTCGTTTGTGCCAACTGACACAGCGTACTCAATCGTGGTAGCGTAGTACTCAATCGTGATTGGTTCAGTAATTGAACTTTTCTTTATAATAAAGTCATCAAATAAACATCTGCAATGCTTGTTTTTAATATCTATTAAACTAAAACATAATACAAAAGTGATCATAAAATTGTTTTGCTATAATTCGCGATACAGTAAATAGAAAATATATATAGTGCTAAATGTATAGTGGACTATCTGTTTTTTCCATACTCGGTATATGCAGGATTCGTAAAAACACATGCACAAACCTCCACCACAGCCACCACAATACACAAGGACTACACACGTTCACTATCACAAACTCAACAAGCGTTTCGCCCCGCAACCGAAGCATCATCATAAGATAGACTCGACGACAAAATCGCAAAGCCTGCTTTGACGAATCCTGCATGTAACGGGTATGGAAAAAACGGATAGTCCACTATACAGTTAGCACTATATACATTTTCTATTTATTGTATAGCGGATTACAGCAAAATGATTTTATTATTACTCTTGTATTATGGGGCAAAAAATGCTCCGATTGCCACCAAACTACGGGATCATCCTCTGGGTCAATCTAAAGATTGGTCCATCATTGAAAATAGAACGCGCAGCGGTGACACATTGCGGACTGCGCGTGCGCGAGATGAATACAGATACGTGTCATGGCGCAGTTGTGAAGTTGTTGAGAAGATTATAAAGTCGAAGAGAAGCTTTTGTAGTTCTTTCATATGCACGATACCCAATTTCACGCTCACTGATGTTTACGAATTATATAATGCCCACGATTATTATGATGGATTTGACATTTATACCTATAAAATATCCGGGTGGAAATATGATGACGATAAAAATGAGAGGGATCGATTGTTTTGCCGATAATTTAGAAATTAGGTAGGCTTAGAAACTATAATTAAGCTATAAAAGTATAATTGTAAAATAATGGCCTACTTCATTCCCTCTGCTGGACATAGGCGCCCTCTTTCTTTTTAGGTAAGAGAGATTGGAGTATAGATTCACCACGCTGCTTCAATGCGAGTGGGTTACTCGGGAACTCTCCAGAGATATGCTGGTTTCTTCAAGGTGTTTTCTTTTGACCGACCTCAGATACATAAGTTTCCTTACGATTTTTGCCTATACCGAAGCGAGATGCATTGCAAATATCATTTAGTTATAAGTTTTAAGAGAAAACTCATTGATGCGTGTCCGGGGTTTAAATCCGTAAGCTTACATGGTCTCACCGATCGGCTATAACAGCTTAAATTTATTAAGTTGTAATATAATATTTTATAACAATAAGAAAATTAAATGAATACTATATCCATTATAATAGGAAAAAATTAAAATTTATGAGTATTGCGTATTTATGTTAAAGAAGTTACTGAGGTATCTTATTTATAAGTACCATAGAATTCGAAAAAAAATATTATTATTCATTATTCGCTATTCTATAGAATTCCGCAAAGTAGTGACTTCCATTGAAATCGTGGAAGTTTATGATTAACTACCAAGGTCATATAAGATTGAAGAAGCAAATTCGTATTCGTATTTTTTATAAATGGAATACACGCACAGAATAAACTATAATATTTTTCCCAAGGGCTTCACCTTATTTACCGTGAGAGCGTCGAAGAGCCGTTTCGTAGGGGCCCTGTGTCGCCATATTGCGGTCCTCTTGGTCAACCGTGGCGCGCAATTTAATGATGTTTATTGGTACAGTCTGGAACGAAGGTTATGGACTCTAATAAAAATCCTATCTCCTTAAAGTCCTTTTTTAATTCAAGAAATTGGGTACTCTACGCGGGCAAGAAGCAGTTACGCTGGACTCTTGCCGACTTAAGTCTCTCGATATTCAGCTTTGCTGCTTGATGACGAGGGTATAGAAATACTAAACGCATCACGTCTACACCCTCGTCCATAGCCTACTTCTGCTTCTCCTAGTAAAGCCTGGATAGACCATTGCACCACAAGCGACGGATTAGGAATTCTTTAATACGTCGGCCACATCAACCAACCCTAATACCCTAATATTACGAATTCAAGTTGTGATAACTCAAGTTGTCTATGACAATTGGCGCCTTAAACGTTATGAACCTGGAATTAGATAATGGGTGTTTTTTTTAAATACATATAAACTTTTTAATATAATATGTATCACGTTGGTTACTAGAGTAAGATATACTTAACGGAAAGGTGAGTAAAACTTAGACACATTCATGCCACAAATAATTCATAAAAAACTGATCGCATATTTGAACACAATAAAATTAAACGACATCAATGAGACTCGTCCGTGTTATCATCTAATATAACTAACTTGTGAATGTAATTTTGCTTATGGATCCACTTTTTAGATTTTATGGAATAAAATCTAAAAAGATTATCGCGATACACCGCGTATCCCGCGGATGTATCATTATATTATAGCAAAATATTTTTATTATTACTTTTGTATTATGGATCTCCGCAAAGTAACGCCTAATTCTATAAATTATACATAAATATAAAAAAAATTTGGCTAAAAAATAAAAAAAAATGGGTCGATAATCACTTTGGGAAATTAAAAATAGTAGCCGATTTTCAGTCCTACTGAATATGTAAATAAAATTTCATAACAATCGGTCAAGCCTTTTTGGAGTAGTATGGTAACTAACATTATGACCAGAGAATTTAGATATCTTTTTACCCCATACCATAATTGGTATGATAACTATTTAAAACACTTGCTTATCTAAATTTTGTCTGTTAAACGCTACCTAGTATTGAAAAGTTAGCAGTCTTATGGTGCACTTATTATGAACGACAGCAACCATATGGATTTTTGGTAAGTTATTTTTTATTAACAATTTCACAGTCACGTTTCTAACTATTATACTTTTACTCTATTGCTATTTTTATACTTGAGACTATTATAATACCTAAGACAATATTCAGTAAATATACTTTTTAAATATAATAATAATAAAACAATATATAAATATTTATAACATAAAAATTCAAATAAAATAAAAGGTTTATTGTCAAAAAAGTTTATGAGTATATTTCAATGTGAATTATAAAGTTTTCAAAAATATTTCAACCTAGTTGTACTCACATTTTATTCCCGCCAAATTATGAGTTTGGGTATCCTCAATAATGCCATATGTGTTCTATCTGACCGTGGTACTCTTTCGAAGGGATCACGGGTTCACATCCTTGCAGGCACCAATCCATTTTTCAGTTTCAATGTTTCTAATTGATATTTATAATTTATTACACGTTATTTGGTGAAGAAAAACCTCGTGAGGAAACCTGCATATTTCAAATAATTTCGAGGGTATGTATAACCCACCTATCCGCATGGATGCAGCGTGGTGGATCTCAGCTCCAACCATGTGCTTTGCAACCGACAACGGAGCCCAGCGGTGGGCTAGTAAGAGGTCGTTACATTAAATATGATGTTCCAGGAATTTTGCGTGCCCTGCTACAACGGGAGCAGTACCAAAACTTGTTGCATCAGCAGTGAACTTTTTTTTGACAACACAATGTTTTATGTCAGATACTGTATGTGGTGAGTATTATTTAAAAAAAGTAAATTTTAAATAATTTATAGAATTAGGCGTTACTTTGCGGAGATCCATAATACAAAAGTAATGATAAAATTATTTTGCTATAATCCGCGATACAGTAAATAGAAAATATATATAGTACTAAATGTATAGTGGACTATACGTTTTTTCATACCCGTTACATGCAGGATTCGTAAAAACATATGCACAAACCTCCACCACTTCCATCACAATACACAAGCACTACACAGGTTCACTATCACAAACTCGACAATCGTTTCGCCCCGCAACCGAAGCATCATCAGGAGATAGACTCCACGACAAAATCGATATATGATTTACCAATAGCAAATGTCTAAAAATTACTGTGGTCCGGCTTCAGAGGAGTCACCTTTAGGACGACGTTCCCCGACGGAACTAGAGCTTCTGCACTCTAATCTCCGCTTTTCGCAACCTCAAAGATAAGCCGTTGGGACCAACAGTATATAGTCAGTTTTAAAATATGATAAAATCAATCAATCGGTTACACGGTACGTAATAGTTGCAGACCGGTGCGTCAAAATATGTTATTATCTCTCAAGTCAACTTCAATTGTATATTAAGCTTTAAGTTTATGATAGTTAGTCAATGTACTAGCGCTATAAAGAAAATGTTACAAATATTTTTTTAGATTCAGACGAATACGATTTCGTAGTGGTTGGAGGAGGCACTGCAGGCCTAGCAGTGGCTAATCGGCTCAGTGAAATAACTCATTGGAAGATATTAGTTCTGGAAGCTGGACCTGAACCCCCAATCGAATCGGATGTATGTGATATCTACATTAAATTAAGTAATTAAATAAAAACAGTTATAGCCGAACGGTGACGTACTTACGGTTTTCGATAAACGAAAACTTCGTGAGGAAACCTGAATATCTCTAGAGAATTCCTGGGATGTGTAACGTACTAATCTGCATTGGATCTGAGTCTGGTCTGAGCAACAAACCTTCTCAAACCTAGTCAATAAAGAAAGAGAAGACCTATGCTCAGCAATGCAATAGTAACATGCAGTTACTTTTGTTCTTTTTTGAGTACTTTCCAAACAACTGTTTGCCTGTCTATAAATGTAATTTATGATAAATCCTTTGTGAATTATACTAAATCCCAAGACTACTCCACGTAGTAAATGAACTATAATTTTTCCTGAAACGTTAATGAGAATAAAAAAAATTGTGATTATCAGAAGAGTTCATAACGATGTATGTTTTTTCGCAGATACCTTACACAGACGTGTCCTTGATGGATAGCAAATATGACTGGAAATACTTGACACGCAATAATCATTTAACACAACAAGCGTTAAAAAATGGTAGACTTCCATGGCCGCGAGCTAAAATGCTAGGCGGATGTAGTTCGCACAATGAAATGTTTTATGTCAGAGGAAGGGATTGTGATTATCAATCATGGACAGATGCAGGAAATCCGAGTTGGACACCGGAACGTGTAGCAAAATATTTCAAAAAATTTGAAAATTTTCTAGATATGGAACTTAACAAATATCCCCACATAAACGAATACTATGGACACGGCGGCCCACTTTCTATCAGCACTTTCAACAACACACTCAGGAAACAATATCTCGAAGTTGTAGACGCTTTGAATGACTTGGGAATCAAAAAAGTACCCGATTTAAATGTAGCTAATGACTTTTCAGGGTTTGGACTGTCTGGAATATCAAGAGTGAACGCGCTAAATGGGCAAAGACAGAGCGTTTATACAGCCTATTTAAATAAAACTGGTAGTAGAAGAGAAAATTTAAAAGTTGTTACCAACGCTTTTGTAAAGGATATATTATTAAAAAAAGAAAAAAATGGTAGCTTTGTTGCTCACGGTGTAAAATTCGATGCTAACGGTAAAGAGTATAAGATTTACGCAAAAAAAGAAGTCATTATATCCGCTGGCGCCATAAATACTCCACAATTGTTAATGTTATCGGGAATTGGACCTCGAGAACATCTGCTGTCTAAAAATATTTCATGTAAAGTTGATTTACCAAGCGTAGGCCAAAATCTGCAAGATCATCCTTCTAATATTTTTCTTATATACGCAGATAAACCAGGACTAGAAGATATAGCTAAAGAAAATTCGGATGTTTTTAAATACTTCATAAATAAAACCGGTTATTTAGCGCACGGAAGAAGTTCAGATGTGATAGCTTTCTTTTCTCGGGAAAAAAATAAATCATGTCCTGAATTTCAAATACACCATCTATTATTTTCGAAGAATTCTACATCATTTACAAGTTTCTTCGACGTTTATAAAAAGGATGTAGCTAAATCATTTATCCGATATAATGCATACAGAGCTGCGTACGTTTTTGTAATAATCTTACTACATCCACGTTCAAGAGGGACAATATCTTTAAAATCCTCAGACCCGTACGATCATCCTATTATTGACGCAAATTATTACAAAGACGCTAGAGATGTTGATGCTGTAGTTGCTAGCTATAAGATTGTATCGAAGTTAATAAACACTCCCCAATTCAAATCTATGAATGCCTTTATTCCTTCAATTTATGTAAAGCAATGTTCTCAATATGAATTTGCTAGCGATAAGTACTTGCAATGCTACATTAAACAAACCTCTCTTACAATATATCACCCCGTTGGCACATCATCCATGGGGCCAAATTTAATTGATTCAGTAGTCAATAATTATTTAAAAGTACACGGTGTTAAAAGGCTGCGCGTTATTGATGCAAGTGTAATGAGGTCTTTGACAAGTGGAAATATTCACGGTCCCACAGTGATGATTGCCGAAATGGGTAGCGATATGATTAAGGCTGAACATCTTGATTCTAGTTATAATAAATAATAATATAATAATGTGTCGTATATATGTATGTATAATAATGTAATGTATACAAGCGGCACCAGATCGTGTGTTTTGGAGATCCCATGAAGAGACTTATCTCCAGCAGTGGACGTCCATTGATTGAGAAAGAAGAAGAAGAATAATATAAATTAATCAATGAAAGATAAAAACACATTAAAACAGATTTTGTATATAGCATACGCTATTTGAAGATATGGATAAAAAATAACTTAAACTCTATCAATAGATGAAAGTTAGATATTATAAACATGTTAGATCTGAAAGATATCTACCAACAGAAATGAACATTAAAACCGTATATAGAATTATTAAATAAATATACCGTACTACAATATTTGTGAAAAAATATATATTAAAGTTATCATATAATAATATCTAACCGATGTAAGTTACTGCATGAAATTGTTATTAATAGATAGAATGTTAAAAAAATATATATATTTAAAGGATCTTAAGTGAGTTTTATTGGTACCTTAAATATTCACATGGATGAGTCAATTATTAATAGATATGGTTTTTAATTGGCAAACATATATTGCGCCTAAAAAACTTGCAAAAGATTTCGTGATGAGAAATAGCATCATTTGAGAAGTGATGCTAAATCTCATCACGAAATTTCGACTAATTCCTCGGTGCTTGAAAATCAAAGTTTTTATGCACGCTACCAGTGATCGTAAATGGATCTGAAACTACAAGCTTCCAAATAAAGCTATAGCTCAGCTATTATTGGAATGCTACTGCTGGATCAAATCAGAAAGAATGAGGAGTTGCGTTTAGAAATAGATCCATAGAAATAAAATTGGCGATGGACGGGTGTTACGTCCACTCAGCGGTTGCCGCTTTCCCAGACTCCACTCGACACCGGAGGTGTAGTGTTCCACGCCTGGGAAAGAAACTTCGCGCCACCTCGCCTTTCCCTACCTAACTTCGGTGGGATCGGACGCATTTAGTATTTAGGATTTTAGCATAGTAATAGTATAAGAATAATTATAATTAACTGTAAATAAATAGATTTATTTGGATACTGAGTTTGTGTACCCAACAGTCGCCACCCATAATATAACTGGCGCAGTCTGGGTGCGGTACTTAACATCGAAACAGTATTTGTGGAAAAAATACGTCGCTTCGTGTTTGGTGCCGAAATAAGAACCTACGGAGGCTGACTGTTGGTGAAACCCACGTACGGATCTCGTTCATCCAAAAATCGATGAATACGCCGATCGTGATGTTTTTGTAAGTACACTACTCTGATAGTTTAGACACTATTCCTATGAATCCTATCCTAATTAAATATATAAAAAAATAATATAAAAATAATTAAAAAAAACGAAATTGCTAATTTAAGTAGAATAAGGAATAGGAATATAAGCGATCGCAAACTTGCATTGCGCAAATTAATGCGAATCGAAATTCTAGTTTAGATATAGATAATAGTATAGTATTAAATATGACCGCTCCTTCTCAGCCCACTTTAAATATGGAACAAATAGACTTATCTACCAAAAAAAAAAAAATTAAATTGTTCGACTCATGATTCATTAGTATTTAATAAAAATTCTCATATCTCGAACCGCAACGTAAACAGAGAGTCCGAGATGCAATATGAGCCGAATAAAGACGTGCACATACGCATTCCGCTTGCAAAGACAAAAAACTTGCACCTCAGTTCACTCAAGATAAAGTAATTAATTAGGAACCAACTAATTCATATTTACAAATCTAAACATCGAGGACCTGTTGCAAAATCTCGTTTGAAACGGTCAAAAAATAATAATATAATTGTTTCAAATACTTGAATTTCCTTTTAGTTATATATGTTTTTTATTTTCATAAATCAACAAAAATTAAATAGAGCTCTTACTTTGGTCGTAAATACGACTTCTTAAGATAAAGAGCGATTAAAATACTTCACTCTGCTTGGGCAAATTTTCGTTATATTGACCTAAAAATGCACAAGACCTTCAGAGTTAAATTATTTAATAAATAAAATAAAAATATTGAATTGTTATATCAGCCTATTTTACTACTTATTTTATATGATTTTATTTTTAAATTTACCCCAAAATTTTCATAATTATTAAATTTCATTTAGATACCTTTTACCTTTTCCGACTTTGTCCTGTTCCCAATAAAGATGATAGGGTATTATTACCTCCTTCCTATATAGTTATTAACTTGAAAGAGTATGTGTACATGGAAGCTGAATGCTCGAAGTTTAGTTCGACATATTATATTTTCGAAAACAAGCTGATGCATTATACTCGAACAAAATTTGACTGTATCAACAAATTAAAATATATACAGAAGATCAACCATTATTGCACATTGTCGTCTAGCCAACGCTATATTATTGCATTTCCAACTCGAACTCTAATTCCAACTAAAGTGCCACTATCTTGATATCAAATGCTGCAGGGCAGCTATCTCGTGCCAACACCACAATGCGACAGAAGCTGCCATCAGTGAAAAAGAACACCATACCGCAACATTTGGTGTTAACATTACTGCCACCAAATAGTTGCTTTTCTGGAAGGGGAGGTGTTACGTCCACTCAGCGGTTGCCGCTTTCCCAGACTCCACTCGACACCGGAGGTGTAGTGTTCCACGCCTGGGAAAGAAACTTCGCGCCACCTCGCCTTTCCCTACCTAACTTCGGTGGGATCGGACGCATTTAGTATTTAAGATTTTAGCATAGTAATAGTATAAGAATAATTATAATTAACTGTAAATAAATAGATTTATTTGGATACTGAGTTTGTGTACCCAACAGTCGCCACCCATAATATAACTCGGGTCACATGGTCTGGGAAGATCATCAAGGTATGGGAAAAACTGATGGAGTTCATCGACCCTCAAGGTATTAGAGCTAAGGTAAGCCCACACAGGAAAAGCCAGTGTTGGTTGACCTTTCATCAGTAACAAAGTTTGCAGACGCCGCTGTGTTCACGCTGCACAAAGTCACAAGTGTCAACTCATTTTAAAGCAACTTAAATAATGCAACATAGCAATGGCACTCCGATTAACGATCAGATTAAATGTTTCTAGTTCGAACTTGTTACGCGTATTCAACATAAATACTGGGAGTTGAATCACTTTATAACTAGTTTGCTTAGGTTACATATAGCGTTACATTTTATAAATATCTATATAAACTTATTATAACTTTAGAAAAAGAAGTCTCCAAACATCTCAGGTTTAGCGATTGGACTACTAATGGCATTTATAAGAGTAGAAACAAGTTATTTGATCTGTATGCAGAAAAGCAATATAATCAGTCCCCCACATTCTTAGAATATGTAAAAAAATATTCGAAAATGTTTAGAAATGTCTGCGCACAGGCCAAATCACTTCACATTAAATGTAAAATAATGAACTCTGAAAATAAAATAAAAACAACTTGGGATGTTATAGGAGATGAAGTAGGCAGACATAAAATGCGTAATTCTGCCATAGAGCTGAAAATTGGGAATGAGTTTACTAATTCCGACGCAGAAGTGGCGAGTGTATTTGAACATTTTTTTCAGAATATACCCATTTCTACCACTAGCTCAATAAACTCATCCCCAATTGAAGCTCTTAATGTTTTAAAGGCCAGCGTCATGAAGTGCAATGTAAATTTTAAATTTAGACACATTTCTCCGCACGATATTGTTAAAACTTTTAAAACTTTAAATATAAAAAAACAACTGATTTATGGGGAATGTCTGTAAAGTTAATAAATAATGTTATTGAAATTATTGCACCTATTATGGCCAAGATCTGTAACAAGTCTGTAGACACAGGGACATTTCCAAATTTAATGAAGCATAGTAAATTGATCCCTGTCTTCAAATCTGGTGATAAGAGCGACCCTAACAACTATAGACCCATCTCGATCTTGCCAACTCTTAGCAAGGTCTTTGAGAAAGTTATTCTTAATCAACTGCTCAAGCATTTTAATTTTAATAATTTACTTCACCCTGAGCAGTATGGGTTTACCAAGGGTCGGTCTACATCGGATGCGGGCGTAAGATTGTTGAAGCATATCTTTGATGCGTGGGAGAACTCACAAAATGCCATAGGGGTATTTTGTGATTTGTCCAAGGCATTTGATTGCGTTCAACACGAAACTTTATTACTAAAGCTTGGTCATTATGGTATTAAGGATCATGCACTTCGTCTCGTTGCATCTTATCTCTATAGCCGAATTCAAAGAGTGTGCATTAATGATGTGCAGTCATCCGGGTCGGCCTTAGTTATGGGTGTGCCTCAAGGATCAATCCTTGGTCCCTTTCTGTTTTTAGTATATATAAATGATCTACCATATTTCATTCATAATATTTGCGACATTGTACTGTTTGCTGATGACACATCTTTAATATTTAAAGTAAATAGGAATGACGCTAATAATATTGACGAAGTAAACAGTGGATTGTCGCAGGTAGCTCAATGGTTCAGGCTAAATAATTTGGTACTAAACTCAAACAAAACGAAATGTTTAGAATTTGCATTACCTAATGCAGCTAAAACAGCAAATGAGCTCTTAATAGACAATGTACCACTAAAAACAGAAAATATAACTGTATTTTTGGGAATGACGTTGGATACAAAACTCCAATGGAGCACACACATAACAGCTCTCGCAGGGAAACTCGGTTCAGCAGCCTATGCTATTCGAAAGATAAGACAGACGTCGAAACAGCAAAACTAGTTTATTTTGCTTACTTTCATAGCATTATGTCTTATGGAATAATGTTATGGGGTAAATGCGCTGATATTGAGAAAATTTTTGTATTGCAAAAAAGAGCCATACGTGGCATTTATAATTTGAGTCCGCGTGAGTCCCTGCGAGAGAAGTTTGAGGAAACAGGTATTCTTACGTTAGCTTCACAGTATATTTTTAGCAATTTGATTTTTGTGCATAAAAATATACATAATTATAAAAAGATTGGCGATGTATATATGGGCGGCTAGCCTTTTGCGTGATAAAATAAACTTATAGTCAATTTTATGTTTAATTTTTTAATATTAATGTTAAAAATTGTAACTATTATATGATAAATATTATTATTGTATAAAATTAATTATAATAACATAAAAAGATTTATATCTGTATGTTTAATGTAATATTAATTTAATAGTAACTAAATGTTTGTTGAATTACTCAACTCGTCTTTAGAATAACATTAAAACATTATAAATTAACATTAAAACAATATAACTTTACGAGTATACTCGAAAATCAATGAATTAAAATTTTAAAATTATATTTAACTGCTTGTACTCGCATCTTTATTTCTGCCAAAGTATTGCGATGTGTACTTTTTGGCTGGTGAGATCATGCGACTCTTTCGAAGGGACCACTGGTGCAAACCCCGGGTAGGCACCAATGCATTTTTCTGTTTAAATGTGTCTCATTGATATTTGCAAGTTGTTACACGCTTGTCGGTGAAGGAAAATGTCATGGATGGAAGGAATCGTGCATGTCTCTAAATGCATTGCAAATATCATTTAATTATAAGTTTTAAGAGAAACCTTCTTGGTGCCTGCCTGGGGTTTAAATCCGTGACTCCCTTGGCAAGCAAAATGGTCTCACCGATCGGCTATAACAGCTTTAAATTTATTAAATTACCAGCAATACGTGCGGCTTCGCCCGCGTGAGATTCAGTGTTTAGCATGTTATAGTCGCTCTAGCCTCGGCATGCGACTGGCTCTCTGATACCCTACACCGCTTTTTATACCTATTCACCCCTTTAAACTACAATCGACGACGGTTTGTTACTACCCTCACTAAAAATTGTTGCAAAACCTATTAACCTAAACCTATCGGTGGAATTGCATTGCCTTTTAGTAAAAACCGTACTAAAATCCGTTCAGTAGATTTTGAGAACATCGATTACATGCAGACATACAGCTTTGGGGACTTTATTTTATAATAAGTATAGATTATAATATTTATAACAATAAAAAAATAAAATGAATATTATACATTATAATAAGAAAAAATTAAAATTTATGAGTATTGCGTATTTATGTTAAAGAAGTTACTGAGATATCCTACAATAACTTGATTGTTATTTTATAAGTACCATAGAATTCGTTTCTACTCGTTTTATGACGAAAAAAAATATTATTCACTACTTGTTCTATAGAATTCCGCAAAGTAGTGACTTCCATTGAAAAAGTGGAAGTTTATGATTAACTACCAAGGTCATATAAGATTGAAGAAGCAAATATTATTCGTATTTGTATAAATGGAATACACGCACAGAATAAACTATAATATTTTTCCCAAGGGCTTCACCTTATTTACCGTGAGAGCGTCGAATAGCCGCTTGGTAGGGGCCCTGTGTCGCCATATTGTGGTCCTCTTGGTCAACCGTGGCGCACAATTTAATGATGTTTATTGGTACAGTCTGGAACGAAGGTTATGGACTCTAATAAAAATCATATCTTCTTAAAGTCCTTTTTTAATTGAAGAAATTGGGTACTCTTATCTACGCGGGCAAGAAGCAGTTATGCTGGACTCTTGCCGACTTAAGTCACTTGATGTTCAGCTTTGCTGCTTGATGACGAGGGTATAGAAATACTGGACGCATCACGTCTACACCCTCGTCCATAGCCTACTTCTGCTTCTCCTGGTAAAGTCTGGATAGACCATTGCACCACAAGCGACGGATTAGGAATTCTTTAATACGTCGGCCACATCAACCAACCCTAATACCCTAATATTACGAATTCAAGTTGTGATAACTCAAGTTGTCTATGACAATTGGCGTTAGGAATCTAATTGGAATTAGATAATGGGTGTATTTGCTATCGTTTCTATGATATGATATCGTTTATTTTAGGGAGCTGCATATATTTACCATATAATTGCTTTGTGTCAAGGTCTGTGAACTACATTTGGATGCAATAAGCAATAATTGTACCTATTAAGCAATTATAAGGTATCATGAAAATATAGGTTAAGAATAGGAACTGTAGGATTCAAGCGACCGTAATTCTGTATGGCGTGGAAATCTCTCACAGAGACCTCTGTGCTGCAGTGAACGTTTATTAGGAGATGAAGAAGACGAGATTGCCGATGAATTAAGTACTTTATTTGTTAAACTTGTATCTCCGGTATTTTTAAGAAGTTGAAATTAAATTTCGCGTGCATAACTTATTCGCTCACTGTATTGTCCCGGAGGACTTGGAAAATTTACCTGCCCTTAAACCTTAGTCATACAGTCATGTTATTGAACGTTTATTGGGCCGCATTGAAAACTAAGAGATTGGGGTGCGTCGTCCAATATTTTGATTTTTCATAGGAAGGTCAGATTAGTTTTAGTGTAGAATAAGCTTCGATCTCTATAGGTAGCTAAAAAGTTGATCAAGTTCATTTGGGATACGAAAATATTGTCAAAAATATTTATTTATTCATCCCAAAATACACAAAAAAACTGGCGAGGGCGGCATTGCAATAAAATTTATTAATAATTGATGCTATTAATGAAATCTGGAGAATAAATACAGTTTGTTTTTATCAAAACTATGGATATGTAAAAAAATATATATATATTTATTTTTTTGTAATGTAAAAAAATATTTTATTTGACTAATAAAATAGGCATTATAGCTGAGTTCCACAATACAGGAAACTAATTATTTATTTTGCCATACTTCGTTAATCTATGCCAAATAATCCGTTGTTTTCTTTTATTTCTCTTTATTAACTAAAGCTCTCTAATAATTTTGCCTTTTGAATGCCTCTTTAGGTCGTCTAACAATAGCTTAACTAAATAGTATTCATTCTTAATCCGGAGCCGGATTATGGATAACAAACATTCTTAGAAAAAGTCCTGTTAATCAATGATTGATGAGACCAGCAGTTGCTCAGTTCCGGAGAGAATAATCACAAATTTTCAAACTGCCAATTTATAGAATATCCTATTTATCCTTTACACAACTCAAAATCCCAATGTATTTTTAAATTTCTACTTACTTATTCCATGAAAAATGTAAAAAATGGATCCATTAGCAAAATTACATTGATAAGTTAGTTATATTAGATAACGCAGATTTATGGACGAGTGTCATTGATGCCATTTAATTTAATTGTGTTCAAATGTGTGATCAATTGTCAAGTAATGAATTTTTATGATTTTTTTGTGGAATTATTGTGCAATGTTGAAAATTTTGAAATGAATTAACTCTGGGTTTGCTCACCTTTCCGTTAAGTATATCTTACTCTAGTAACTAACGCGATATATATTATATTAAAAAGTGTATATGTATTTTAAAACATGTCGATATGTTTTTTTTTTTTCTTTTATTTTGGTCGGAACATGTGTCTGCAGCAGCGGATCGCAAGCTCTAAATCTGACCAATTTTTAGTCGATCTTGCATGTTTTCTAATTCTTGCATGACGCACTCTCAGCTAGCTCCCAGTTTATCCATTTAAAGTCCGTTTCGTTGTCCGTGTGATATATATTAATATTAGAAACTTTTAGAGGAGAACAATTTTGTAATACGTGATTTTTGAATAATTTTCTCCGTTTAGTTAGCGCACGTAAGGAAAGCATTAAATTTTGCAGTTTTCACAATATTTTTTATTGTTGCTCCTTTCCTATTCATCTTAGCGAGATGTTATATAAATAAATAAATATATATGGGACACTTATACACACGGTCGTCCATTCCTAAAGTAAGTAACTTAATACTTGTGTCATACTAGGTCCTTACATATTAAATTGGCGTTTTCTATGGGAGGAACATAAAGTCGTTTTTTTTTAATGAAATATATTTAATTAATCAAAGTATGTACCATTGCTATGTATGCACTTTTGCCATCTCATAGGTAGTTCATTGATCCCCTTACTAAAAAAACCATTCGGGCGGGAATCAATAAAATCTTTGAAGGCGGTTTGGACTGCCCCATCGGAGTTGAATTTTTTTCCTTGCAAGTAGTTATCCAAATTGCGTAATCTGTTGAAGCAAGGTCCGGAGAGTACGGTGGATGTCTAACACATTCTAATTGAAGCTCCTCTGATTTGGTAGCCGTCTGTTGTGCAGTGTGTGGTCTAGCGTTGTCCTGAAGCAGCAGTGGCCTAGAGCGATTGACCATCCTCGGTTGTTTAACAGCTAGCTTTTCCATCATGGTTTGCAGTTGCTGACAATAGATATCTGCCGTAATCGTCTGGCCAGATTTAAGAAAGCTGTAGTGAACGACACCGGCACTAGTCCACCAAACACTTACAAGCAACTTTTTTTTAGTCAATTTTCGCTTAGGGCAGGATTTGGCTGGTTCGCCAGGGTTCAGACATTGCGATGAGCGCTTCCGATTATCGTAGAGGATCCACTTTTCATCACAGGTAATGATTCGATTTAAAATTCCTTCATTATTGTGCCGGTTGAGTAACGTAACGCAGCAGTCGACGCGCGTTTGTCGGTTTGCTTCACTCAATTCATGAGGTACCCACCTTTCAAGCTTTTTCACCTTCCCAATTTGCTTCAAGTGGATTAGAATAGTTTTATCACTAACACCGGAGCCTGCAGCTAACTCGGACGTGGTTTGCGATGGATCCGCTTCCACAATAGCCTTCAATTCTTCATTATCAACTTTGGTCTCCGGCCGTCCACGAGGCTTGTTCTGCAGGTCGAAATTTCTAGAACGAAAACGTTGGAACCAAAAACGCACTGTGTTTTCTTTTGCGACACCGTCACCATACACATCACTAATCCTTCGAGCCGTTTCTGCAGCACTGGTGCCACGGTGGAACTCATACTCGTAAATAACGCGATATTTCATGTTTTCCATTTTGTAAACAGAGTGACACAAAGAAAAAAACAAAAGAAGAAAAAACAAATGAATTAGGGGGTTTGAAACACAAATGCATGAGTAAATAGCTGTATGAATTTGAATTTGGAATTCCTAACCATAAAGGTAATATTTGAGATCAAAGTGGCCAGTACGACAAAACGCCAATTTCATATGTAAGGACCTAATATACTACATATATAATTTTAATAACATACTTAGATACTGTCGCGCTCGCGTTTTTAATTAGAAAAAAATACGCGTCGACAAAAAAAGAAAGAAGAAGAAAGAGAAAGAAGAAGTGTGAGGAAAACTTTTATTTACGAAAAGACACTGTTAAATTTAAATTTTAGAATAATTTAATTAATAATTAGGTATTAGAAAAAAAACCGCGGAGAGCAGGGTCGTAAGGTTTATATACTATACAGTATCCGAAAAGAGTTCCGAAAAATTCGTTAGTGCCACTGCCCTGTTTTGTTTGTTGCCGTAACGCCTTCCGCTCGGGATCGTTGCCGTGGGAAGAGAAGCCGGGGCAACCGCTCCTGGTAGACGTCGCAGGTAGCCGCTACAGGTAGCAAGTACTGCAGACAATGGTGCGAAGGAAAGAGCGAACGCACGAACGAAGGAGGGAAGGAACCCTGAAACCGAGTTATTGCGGAGTTTTAGAGGATTCCGTTTTTCTAACTTAGACTGCAACATTGATCATCTTTCTAGAAGGTATGGCTCAGCAGAATGGCAGGGGCGTTATAAAAGAATTGAGTAGTGATCAATGATGCAGTGAGTTATACAAAGAAAAAGTTAAATTATACAGTTACTTATAACGGTCAATTTAAACTAATACCGTTACTACAGAAAATTTAGCAAAATACATAAATAATTATCCTAAATTACACTAGAAATAAAAGATATTACAAGATTATCATTTTAGAACTACAAAATACACAGTTATTTAGCTAATAAATTTTTTGAATAAAAACACTCACCCAAAGTCGGGGTAAATTCGTTGCACTTTTTTTGCACACACAGTTTCAATTTTATAATATAAATAAGATGGTGATTAGATCTAAATAGAGTAGATCTGATGATTTATTTTACTATTAAACCCTTGAAAAAGCAATTTGAATAAAATTTTAACAGGATTAAAACTGTACGTTTTTGAAAGTAGGTAGTCAGTCAGAGTGCCGATGATTCTGCCGAACGTTAGGTGGCTCGCGAATGTATTCCGTTCAACGAAGTTATTAAAAATATTTTATGATTTGAATTTAGATAATTACTTTAATTTTATATTTATGAATTTTATATTTAATTATATTAGTTTAGTGTAGTATTAGGATAAATTTTTTTAATGTAAAAATAGTATAATGTAAGTAGGTAATCAACGTTAGGTATGTAGTTTTTATTTTGTAATTAGTTTTTTTAAATATGTTTTTTTTTAGTTTTTGTTTAGATTTTAGATAATAATTTTTTTATGTAATGTAAACAAATGTAATGAATAAGTTTATTTTTATTTAGATACTTTAAGATTTTTTTTTTTTGTATAGCAACTTGACAGTTAAGTGGCAACTTTTTTTTAAATTTGAAGCCACTATGAAACATCAGTGTTACAATACAAATACATACCCAGGCTCGAAGAACCAACAAATTGTTTATAGAAAATGTTGGCCCTCGGCGGGAATGGAACCCGCGATCCGTGCAACTATCGGGCCTATAGTCGAGCCTTCCTTGATAAATGGATTATCTTACACTCAAATAATTTTTTAAATCGGTCCATTAGTTCTTGAGATTAGGGCGTTCAAATAATAAAAAAAAGAAACAAACAAACTCTTCAGCTTTATATATTAGTATAGTATAGATGTCATACTTAGTCTGTATGTTACTGTTTAACGGTTAATGCCGTTATATTGATAAAATTTGGTACAAATAAAGTTGATATATATAATTTTATATATTATTAGCTAATCTGGACAAACGTTGTTGTGCCATATAAATTATTTTAGGGATTTTTTGTGTACAATATAAAAATTTTTGGCTAAATAATAAAAAAAAAATTGAGGTCGATAATCACTTTCGGAAATTAAAAATAGATAATAGCTGATTCTCAGTCCTACTGAATATGCAAATAATATTCATAACAATATGTCACGCCTTTTTGAAGTAGTATGGTAAGTAACATTATGACAAGAGAATTAAGATATCTTATATTTACTCCATACCACACATAATTGTTATGATAACTATTTAAAACACTTACTTATGTAAATTTTGTCTGTTAAACGCTACCTAGTATGGAAAGTTAGCAGTCTTATGGCGCACTTATAATTAACGACAGCAACGATATGGATTTTTGGTAAGTTATTTTTTTATTATTAATTTCACAGTCACGTTTCCAATTATTACTTTCATTCTATTTCTATTTTTATACTTAAGACTATTAATATACCTAAGACAATATTCAGTAAATATACTTTTTTAATATAATAATATTAAAACATTATATAAATATTTATAACATAAAAATTCACACGAACTCTTTAAAAATAAAGGTTTATTGTTAAAAAAGTTCATTAGTATATTTAAATGTGAATTAAAATTTTCTCACAAATTTTCAAACTAGTTTTACTCGGTTGAAAGGACCTGCCAAATTATGAGTTAAGGTATCCTCAATAATGCCATATGTGTTCTATCTGACCGTAGTACTCTTTCGAAGGGATCACGGGTTCACATCCCTTGCAGGCACCAATCCATTTTTCAGTTTCAATGTTTCTAATTGATATTTATAATTTATTACACGTTATATGGTGAAGAAAAACCTCGTGAGGAAACCTGCATATTTCAAATAATTTCGAGGGTATGTATAACCCACCTATCCGCATTGATGCAGCGTGGTGGATCTCAGCTCCAACCCTGTGCTTTGCAACCGACAACGGAGCCCAGCGGTAGGGCTAGTAAGAGGTCGTTACATTAAATATGATTTTCTAGGAATTTTGCGTGCCCTGCTACAACGGGAGCAGTACCAAAACTTGTTGCATCGGCAGTGAACTTTTTTTTGACAACACAATGTTTTGTGTCAGATACTGTATGTGGTGAGTATTATTTAAAAAAAGGAAATTATAATTTTTTTTTTCTATGTATGATTTTCCAATAGCAAATGTCTAAAAATTACCGTGGTCCGGCTTCAGAGGAGTCACCTTTAGGACGACGTTCCCCGACGGAACTAGAGCTTCTGCACTCTAATCTCCGCATTTCGCAACCTCAACGATAAGCCGTTGGGACCAACAGTATATAGTCAGTTTTAAAAAAATATAAAATCAATCAATCGGTTACACGGTACGTAATAGTTGCAGACCGGTGCGTCAAAATATGTTATTATCTCTCAAGTAAACTTCAATTGTATATTAAGCTTTAAGTTTATGATAGTTAGTCAATGTACTAGCGCTATAAAGAAAATGTTACAAATATTTTTTTAGATTCAGACGAATACGATTTCGTAGTGGTTGGAGGAGGCACTGCAGGCCTAGCAGTGGCTAATCGGCTCAGTGAAATAACTCATTGGAAGATATTAGTTCTGGAAGCTGGACCTGAACCCCCAATCGAATCGGATGTATGTGATATCTACGTAAAATTAAGTTAAAAATTAAATAAAAATAGTTATAGCCGAACGGTGACGTACTTACGGTTTTCGATAAACGAAAACTTTGTGAGGAAACCTGAATATCTCTAGAGAATTCCTGGGATGTGTAACGTACTAATCTGCATTGGATCTGAGTCTGGTCTGAGCAACAACCTTCCTCAAACCTAGTCAATAAAGAAAGAAAAGACCTATGCTCAACAGTGGAACAGTAACATGCAGTTACTTTTGTTCTTTTTTGAGTACTTTCCAAACAACTGTTTGCCTGTCTATAAATGTAATTTATGACAAATCCTTTGTGAATTATCCCAATCTATATGTGAATCCCAAGACCAGTACACGTATTAAATGAACTATAATATATCCTGATACGTTAATGAGAATAAAAAAAAATTGTGATTATCAAAAGAGTTTGTAACGATGTATGTTTTTTTGCAGATACCTTACACAGACGTATCTTTGATAGATAGTAAATATGATTGGAAATACTTTACACGCAATAATCGTTTAACACAACAGGCGTTAAAAAATGGTAGACTTCTATGGCCGCGAGCTAAGATGTTAGGCGGATGTAGTTCTCACAATGGAATGCTTTATGTCAGAGGAAGGGATTGTGATTATCAATCATGGACAGATGCAGGAAATCCGAGTTGGACACCGGAACGTGTAGCAAAATATTTCAAAAAATTAGAAAATTTTCTAGATATGGAACTTAACAAATATCCCCACATAAACGAATACTATGGACACGGCGGCCCACTTTCTATCAGCACTTTCAACAACACACTCAGGAAACAATATCTCGAAGTTGTAGACGCTTTGAATGACTTGGGAATCAAAAAAGTACCCGATTTAAATGTAGCTAATGACTTTTCAGGGTTTGGACTGTCTGGAATATCAAGAGTGAACGCGCTAAATGGGCAAAGACAGAGCGTTTATACAGCCTATTTAAATAAAACTGGTAGTAGAAGAGAAAATTTAAAAGTTGTTACCAACGCTTTTGTAAAGGAAATATTATTAAAAAAAGAAAAAAATGGTAGCTTTGTTGCTCACGGTGTAAAATTCGATGCTAACGGTAAAGAGTATAAGATTTACGCAAAAAAAGAAGTCATTATATCCGCTGGCGCCATAAATACTCCACAATTGTTAATGTTATCGGGAATTGGACCTCGAGAACATCTGCTGTCTAAAAATATTTCATGTAAAGTTGATTTACCAAGCGTAGGCCAAAATCTGCAAGATCATCCTTCTAATATTTTTCTTATATACGCAGATAAACCAGGACTAGAAGATATAGCTGAAGAAAATTCGGATGTTTTTAAATACTTCATAAATAGAACCGGTTATTTAGCGCACGGAAGAAGTTCAGATGTGATGGCTTTCTTTTCTCGGGAAAAAAATAAATCATGTCCTGAATTTCAAATACACCATCTATTATTTTCGAAGAATTCTACATCAATTAGAAATTACTTTGATGTATACAAAAAAGATGTAGCTAAGTCATTTATCAGATATAATGCATACAGAGCTGCGTACGTTTTTCAAATAATCTTACTACATCCGCGTTCAAGAGGGACAATATCTTTAAAATCCTCAGACCCGTACGATCATCCTATTATTGACGCAAATTATTACAAAGACGTTAGAGATGTTGATGCTGTAGTTGCTAGCTATAAGATTGTATCGAAGTTAATAAACACTCCCCAATTCAAATCTATGAATGCCTTTATTCCTTCGATTTATGTTAAGCAATGTTCTCAGTATGAATTTGCTAGCGATGAGTACTTGCAATGCTACATTAAACAAACCTCTCTTTCAGCATATCACCCTGTTGGCACATCATCCATGGGGCCAAATTTAATTGATTCAGTAGTCAATAATTATTTGAAAGTACACGGTGTTAAAAGGCTGCGCGTTATTGATGCAAGTGTAATGAGGTCTTTGACAAGTGGAAATATTCACGGTCCCACAGTGATGATTGCCGAAATGGGTAGCGATATGATTAAGGCTGAACATCTTGATTCTAGTTATAATAAATAATTATATAATAATGTGTCGTATATATGTATGTATAATAATGTAATGTATACAAGCGGCACCAGATCGTGTGATTTGGAGATCCCATGAAGAGACTTATCTCCAGCAGTGGACGTCCATTGATTGAGAAAGAAGAAGAAGAATAATATAAATTAATCAATGAAAGATAAAAACACATTAAAACAGATTTTGTATATAGCATACGCTATCTGAAGATATGGATAAAAAATAACTTAAACTCTATCAATAGATGAAAGTTAGATATTATAAACATGTTAGATCTGAAAGATATCTACCAACAGAAATGAACATTAAAACCGTATATAGAATTATTAAATAAATATACCGTACTACAATATTTGTGAAAAAATATATATTAATGTTATCATATAATAATATCTAACGGATGTAAGTTACTGCATGAAATTGTTATTAATAGATAGAATGTTAAAAAATATATATATTTATAGGATCTTAAGTGAGTTTTATTGGTACCTTAAATATTCACATGGATGAGTCAATTATTAATAGATATGGTTTTTAATTGGCAAACATATATTGCGCCTAAAAAACTTGCAAAAGATTTCGTGATGAGAAATAGCAGCATTTGAGAAGTGATGCTAAATCTCATCACGAAATTTCGACTAATTCCTCGGTGCTTGAAAATCAAAGTTTTTATGCACGCTACCAGTGATCGTAAATGGATCTGAAACTACGAGCTTCCAAATAAAGCTATAGCTCAGCTATTATGGGAATGTTACTGCTGGATCAAATCAGAAAGAATGAGGAGTTGCATTTAGAAATAGATCCATAGAAATAAAATTGGCGATGGACGGGTCACATGGTCTGGGAAATGGGATCATCAAGGTATGGGAAAAACTGATGGAGTTCATCGACTCTCAAGGTATTAGAGCGATAAGCCCACACAGGAAACCCAGTGTTGGTTGACTTTTCATCAGTAGTAACAAAGTTTGCAGACGCCGCTGTGTCCACGCGGCACAAAGTCACAAGTGTCAACTCATTTTAGAGCAACTTAAAATCATGCAACATAGCAATGGCACTCCGATTAACGTTCAGATTAAATGTTTCTAGTTCGAACTTGTTACGCGTATTCAACATAAATACTGGGAGTTGAATCACTTTATAACTAGTTTGCTTAGGTTACATATAGCGTTACATATATTTTCTATTTGCTTTATCGCGGAATATAGCAGAATAAAAGCATTTTCACTTGTGCTGTATCAAATCCTTTGTGTACAATACATGAATAAATTCCTCGCACCTTTATCTAGCAGTGAAGGTCGGAAGAAGAAGCGGGAAAAATAAGAGTTCACAAAATACATTTAAAAATATTCACCTTTAAGTTTATCAAACTAGCGTGTGTGTGCGCTGTACTGTCAGATAATAATAATTTATGGATCCTATTTTATGGGATAACGATTTCATGTTATTTTTTACCACAAGTGATTTATAGAAGCAGGCGTTACTTTGCGGAATTCCATATTACAAGCAATATAACAGAACTAACTACTTTGCTATAATCCGCACGGGTTAAGTGAATGCATGCAAAGCCAATGTGTATTAAGCAGGCAAAATCTATGCACCTTATACATGCAGGACCAGCCACCACATGCACCCCAAGGCGCAATTCACCAGCGACAACGCACACATGGAGCCTATCCTCCTGATGATGCTTCGGTTTCGGGGCGAAACGATCGTCGAGATTGTGGTGGTGGGTGTGTGTGCTGCTTTTGTAAAGCCTGGATAGGCTTTTGGACCACAACTAACGCATTGGCAACTCTTTAATGCATCGGCGACATCAAGGAACCATTCTACAGCTAGAGCGTTGTTTTAAAGCCCTAATATTAAGTATTCAAACTCAAAGTTCCAATGTATTTCTTCAATTTCCACTTTATTATTTAATAAAATCTATAATGTGGAATCCACAAGCCCGCTACAGAATTACATTAACAAGTTAGTTATATTAGATAACGAAAATTTATTGACGAGTGTCATTGATGCCATTTAATTTTATTGTGTTCAAATGTGCGATAGGTTGTCAATTCATGAATTCTTATGAAGTTTTTGTAGAATGTTGGCTCAATGTAGAAAATTTTGTAATGAATTAACTCTGACCGTTTTTCTTCAACCTTTACCCACCCTTCCGTAAAGTATATCTTATTCCAGTAACCAACACGATATATATTATTTTAATAGTTAATATTGTATTTAAAAGAAAATATTTTGAATGTCGGTTTATCGACATGCAATTGTTTTTTTTTTAAATTTTACCGGAACGTGTACATGCAGTAGCGAAGAGAGATATACTATCACAAGCTCTAATGCCATGATTACACGTACCGAGTAAACCGACGAGACAGTGCTGCGAGCACTTGGTACATATAAACATAACGCCAAGTGCACGGCAGAGCGCTTGGCCGCACGAAGCAGCAAAACAGTAAGCTCGGCTTACTTACTTACTTCCCACACGTCTCGCGTACTCACTCAGGAGGTTTGAATGTGCACTGTTTTGCCGTTTTTTTAGTACATTTGTTTAAAATATATAAAACGTCTGTTGATATCAAATGGGACGTCAAAACAACCATTACATTTAGTAATAATTACTAGTAAATTCTTCTCAACATCCAATAATAGGCCTTGTCTAAATGCTCCTTTTCCAACAGTCATTTAATTCTTCTACTAATTAATAATGGAATATTTTGTATATTTTCTAATTATCTTTTTACGATCCATCGTGTCCGAAGTTTAGTCTTATTAGAACTGAACTGACTGTACTTATTTCAAAAAAGCTAGTCGCTTATTACAATGTCTTAGCCGAGAAACATTTTACTGTTTCGCCGGTTTACTCGATACGTATGATCAAGGCATAAATCTGGTTTGTCACCATTGAGTTTTTCTATTAAAATTCATGTGTCTAATGGATAATTGCAATTTATCACACGCTTTTCAGTGAAGGAAAACATCGTGAGGAAACCTGCATATCTCTAGAGAATTCTGAAGATATGTGTAACCTACCAATCCGTATTGGAGCAGCGTGGTAGGTTTTAACTCCAACCCTTCTCTCCAGAAACGGAGAGAGGAGGCCTATTCCCAGCAGTGGGATCCTAACAGGCCGCTACTTTACATATATTTATTATTAGACCTTAATTGACAGCGATGTTAAAGGTAACCGGGAAAAGTCTGCATATATAATTAGTACGAGCACTATTTAAAACATTTGCTTATCTTAATTTTTCGTGTAAACGCTACCTCGTATTAAAAAATTCTTAGTCGTACGGCACACTTGATATTAACCACAGCAACAATATGGATTTTTGGTAAGTTAGTTTTTTTAATTATTAATTTAACATTCTCGTTTCTAATTACTCCCATATTATTGTCTTGACTATTTAATTTTATAAATATCTATATATACTTATTATAAAACAAAACTCCAAAAAGCTGTCTGTCTGTATATAATCAATTTTCTTAAAATCTACTGGACGGACTTTTATACGGTTTTCACCAAGAGATAGTGCAATACTTCCAGATGGTTTAGGTAAATAGTACATATCGGTATGACGTAAATTGTGTTGAAGAGATCGCGCAATTGTAAAAAAACTTGCTTGCTGGGAGCTTTAGTCGCGCGCGTTGCGTTAACCAGCAGAGATACGCTAAAGTAATGTACTAGAGAATTGTAGATCTATAAAAATACTATAAAAATGTCCGCAACAGCATGTCTTATCTCTTATGGTTAACTCACAATAACTACTTTTATGTTTAAAATTTGAATTGTAGAAAAAAATAGTGACACGCAGATTTCCATACGAGCGAAGCCACTGGCACAGCTAGTTATTTATAAAATAAAGTCATCCGATCTTTTTAACAATAAACCTATAACTTTACGAGTATACTCGTAATTCAATGTGAATTAAAATTTTAAAATTAAAATTAAAATTTAACTAGTTGTACTCGCATCTTTATTCCTGCCATAGTATTGCGATGTGTTCTTTTGTATGGTGAGACCGTGCGACTCTTTCGAAGGGACCACTGGTCCAAACCCCGGGTAGGAACCAATGCATATTCTGTTTAAATGTGTCTCATTTATATTTGCAAGTTATTAACTCCTTGTTGGTGAAGGAAAATGTCCCGAGGAATCCTGCATATCTCTAAAGAATTTCGGGGATATGTACACAACAATCCGCATTGAAGCATCGTGGTGGAGAGAGATAACGGAGAGAGGAGGCCAATGCCCAGCTGTGGGCTAGTAAGAGGTCGTTACATTAAAAATGATTTTCCAGGAATTTTTCGTGCCCTGCTACAACGGGAGCAGTACCAAAACTTGTTGCATCGGCAGTGAACTTTTTTTTGACGACACAATGTTTTATGTCAGATACTGTATGTGGTGAGTATTATTTAATAAAAGTTAATTGTAATTTTTAATTTAATTGTAAAATTAAATATTTATTTAATATTTTATTTTTTTACACCATCTATGATTTTCCAATATAAAATGTCTAAAAATAGCCGTGGTCCGGCTTCACCGGTATCACCTTTAGGACGACGTTCCTGGGCGCTTTTAGAGCTTCTGCACTCTAATCTCCTCATTTTGCAACCTCAACGATGTATCTGCGTTCGCCCGTCTTGCTTTGTGACGCTGTATAAGCCGTTAGGACTAACAGTAAGTAGTCGGTTTCAAAAATGATAAATTTTATTGATTGATTACATAGTACCTAATAGTTGCAGTCCGGTGCGTCAAAATATGTTATTATCTCTCAAGTCAACTTCAATTGTATATTAAGCTTTAAGTTTATGATAGTTAGTCAATGTACTAACGCCATAAAAAAAATGTTACAAATATTTTTTTAGATTCAGACGAATACGATTTCGTAGTGGTTGGAGGAGGCACTGCAGGCCTAGCAGTGGCTAATCGGCTCAGTGAAATAACTCATTGGAAGATATTAGTTCTGGAAGCTGGATCTGAACCCCCCATTGAATCGGATGTATGTCATATTTGCGTTAAATAAACAGCTGTGATAGCAGAACGGTGACTTACTAATAAGCCTATTTGATATTTCATCAATCACACGCTTTTCAGAGAATGAAAACATTGTGAGGAAACTCTAAATATCTCTAGAGAATTCTGGAGATATGTATAACCTTTCTATCCACATGGGTCTGAGCTCCAATCTTTTTCAACCCTATTCGAAAAGAGACAGAAGGTCAATGCCCCACATTAAGGTTGTAACTGGCCGTTCTTTCTTTTTTTCTTTAAAGAGTTCAACGAAAATCTATTTGCCTATCAATAAATTCAATTGGTGGAAAAAAATTAATGGATTATACATAATCACAAAAGAAATCCAATAGCAAATTTAAGATAGCGTCAATGAGATTTAAAAGAGTATTTGTGAATGTCAAAAGACACTATAACACTGTAACATAACTATCTTGCTTAATCCGTTAAGTGAATGCATGCAAAGCAAATGTGTAAGAAGCAGGCAAAATTCACGTACCTTACACATGCAAGACAAATCACTGCATGCACCCCAAGGCGCCTCCACCAGCAACAACGCACACAAGCAGTTCACACAACCACCACCAAAATCCCGACGATCGCCTCGCCCCGAAACCAAAGCATCACCAGGAGGATAGGCTCCACGACAAAATCGCATTTCGATTTTGTCATGGAGTGCCTGTTATAGTGCCTGTAAAATGGAATTCCGCAAAATATGTGCTTCTATAAATATCAAAAGAATTTCTTAACGATGTATATTTTTTCGCAGATACCTTACACAGATGCATCCTTGATGGAAAGCAAATATGACTGGAAATATTATACACGCAATAATCGTTTAACACAACAAGCGTTAAAAAATTGTAGACTTCCATGGCCGCGAGCTAAAATGCTAGGCGGATGTAGCTCTCACAACGGAATGTTTTATGTCAGAGGAAGAGATTGCGATTATCAATCATGGACAGATGCAGGAAATCCAAGTTGGACACCCGAACATGTATCAAAATATTTCAAAAAACTAGAAAATTTTCTGGACATGGAACTCAATAAATATCCTGATATAAACAAATATTATGGACACAATGGCCTACTGCCTATCAGCACCTTTAACAGCACACGCAGGAAACAATATCTCGAAGTTGTGGACGCTTTAAATGACTTGGGATTCAAGAAAGTGCCCGATTTAAATGTAGCTAATGACTTTTCAGGGTTCGGATTGACTGGAATATCAAGAGCGAACGCGCTAAATGGGCAAAGACAGAGCGTTTATACAGCCTATTTAAATAAAACTGGTAGTAGAAGAGAAAATTTAAAAGTTGTTACAAACGCTTTTGTAACGAAAATATTATTAAAAAAAGAAAAAAATGGTAGTTATCTTGCCCACGGAGTTACATTCGATGCTAACGGTAAAGAGTACAAGATTTATGCAAAAAAAGAAGTCATTATATCCGCTGGTACCATAAATACTCCACAATTGTTAATGTTATCGGGAATTGGACCTCGTGGACATCTGTTGTCTAAAAATATTTCATGTAAAGTTGGTTTACCAAGCGTAGGCCAAAATCTGCAAGATCATCCTTCTAATATTTTAGTTATATACGCAGATAAACCAGGACTAGAAGATATAGCTGAAGAAAATTCGGATGTTTTTAAATACTTCATAAATAAGAAAGGTTATTTAGCACAAGGTAGAATTTCAGATGTGATGGCTTTCTTTTCTCAGGAAAAAAATAAATCGTGTCCTGAATTTCAAATCCAGCATCTCTTATTCTGGAAAAATTCTACGTCAATTAGAAGTTTTTTTGATATATATAAAAAGGATGTAGCTAAATCATTTATGAGATATAATGGACACAAAGCTGCGTACGTTTTTCTTATAATCTTACTTCATCCGTATTCGAAAGGTTCTATATATTTGAAATCTTCAGACCCGTACGATCATCCTATTATTGATGCAAATTATTACAAAGACGTTAGAGATGTTGATGCTGTAGTTGCTAGTTATAAGATTGTATCAAAGTTAATAAACACTCCCCGTTTCAAATCTATGAATGCCTTTATTCCTTCGATATATGTGAAGACATGTTCTCAATATGAATTTCCTAGCGATGAGTATTTGAAATGTTATATTAAACAATCCTCTCGTACAATATATCACCCAGTTGGCACATCATCAATGGGCCCAAATTCAGTAGATTCAGTAGTTAATAATTATTTGAAAGTACACGGTGTTAAAAGGCTACGCGTTATTGATGCAAGTGTAATGAGGTCTTTGCCAAGTGGAAATATTCACGGTCCCACAGTAATGATCGCAGAAATGGGCAGCGACATGATTAAGGCTGAACTTCTTGATTCTAGTAATAATAAATAATAATAATATAAATAAATCAATGAAAGACAAAAAAAACATCAAAAGTGTATCTTGTACATAGCGTGCATACGCTATCTGAAGATATAGAAAAAAAATTACATTATAAATAGATAAAAGTTAGATATTATAAACATGCTTGATCTAAAAGATATCTACTATCAGGATAGGATATTAAAAACGTATATGGACTTATTAAATAAGCCTGCCATACCAAAATATTTGTGAAAAATAAGATATATTAAAGTTATCATATAATAATATCTAACGGATGTAAGTTACTTTATGAAATAGCTATTAATAGATAGAATAATGTTACAATAATATTAAATATTTAAAGGATCTTAAGTGTATTTTATTGGTACCTTAAATATTGACATGGATGAGTTAATTATTAACAGACAGGGTTTTTTATTGGCACACATATATTGCGCCTAAAAAACAAAATATTTCGTGATTAGAAATAGCAGCGTTTGGGAAGTGACGCTAACTGTTTTCGTAATAAATTCATCGGTGCTTGAAAATCAAAGTTTTTATGGACCCTACCAGTGATTGAAAATACCCCTGAAACTTTTTTTTAAGTGTTATCGTTTAGCACAAATCAAGAAATTGCGAAAATTGGTAGAAGCGAAAGTCACCGGCTTAATCAACGTATGTTAAGAGAGTGACAGATAAGATGGGCCATCTTTATCGTAAGTACAATATCGAGACGATATTCGTCATCCTGGTCAAATACGTAGCCTGCTGCGCTCACTGAAAGATGCGTATCCATTTAACGTGCCTGGTTTATAGGATTCCTTGCGGCTGTGGGAAGAATTACAAAGGTGAAACTTGTCGCAACATC
Organism: Morpho deidamia; assembly: GCA_947086505.1. Lineage (NCBI taxonomy): Eukaryota > Metazoa > Arthropoda > Insecta > Lepidoptera > Nymphalidae > Morpho > Morpho deidamia. Next base: position 5,045,706 of record CAMTZC010000007.1, on the reverse strand, counting down.
TGGACGAGGATATCGGAGAACATACGTAATCTCCGATATATGGCTGATCCATTGATCAGCCATAGCGGAGCATGTTCTGAATTCGGGTACCAACCACTATATCAGGTTCGACAAGGCTTCCGTATTATCCAGGGTAAAAATTTTAGTACCTAGAAAAATACGTGAAGCCATTAAAATTAGCCGTTACCCGAATTTTAACAGAGACGGTGGTTGGACACTACTTCTGACGTGGAAATCGATTTCAACACTACCGGTTCATATAAAGATCCTTTTAAACCCGACTCCGTAAGCGTCGCCTGCACAAATTTCATTGGTGCATCGGACGGCGAAGACCAGAGCGATATGGAACACTTCGAAGACGCGCGACCACCCCCGCAACCGTTTCCCCCCACAGCCACCCACGAGTCGCGCCCAGCGAACTGCTGCATCCAGTTCCCGCCGCGATAACGTCATGTAGATACCTCATGAATAAGTGCGCCGGATGGGTTCGAAACCAGTTGGGCTAACCTGATAAAATTAGACGTGAATATAGCCGGTGTCTACAGATCCTTAGTTAATATAACTACGTATCTGAAACTATGAGCTTCCAAATAAAGCTATAGCAACAGCTTGCTCAACGAGCATCCTTCATCTAGTTCAAAACTGGAAAGTACACGAAGGCCTCACAGGATCGGATCACAACGGCATGGTTTTTCGAAATCAAACTACGAAAATCAAAAGGAGTGAAAATTAATAGAACTATGCGTAAATTTAATACAAAAAAAGCAAATTGGCAAAACTTTAAAGAAAGAGTTAAGCAATTAAAAATAGAAAATAATATTACACAGTCAGAAGTACAAAAAATTACAACAAAAAGCAAATTGATGAAATGGTTAATAAATTAACATACACAATTTGTAAAACATGCATGGAACCTATACCTAAAAATAAAATTATGCGATTTTGTCGTGGAGTCTATCTCTTGATGATGCCTTCGGTTGCAAAGCGTAACGATTTTTGACTTTGTGATAATAAATGTGTATAGTCCCTGCATATTGTGATGGTGGTAGTGGAGGCTTTTAGTGTATGTTTTTTTACTTATCCCGCATGTATCAGGCGTGAAATGGGATACTACACTCTACATAAAACGTTCCATATATAATATTATCTTTTTACTTTATCGCGGATCATATCAAAGTGGAGGTGGGTAGAAGAAGTGGAAAAAATTGAGTTCAGTTTGCCTAATTAATTTTTCAATGAATTTTCATACTATTAAAAATATTCACGTTTAGGTTTATCAAACTGAAAACTAGCGTACGTGTGTGCTGTACTGTCAGATAATAATAATTAATGGATCCTATTTTATAAGATAACAAATTCATGTTATTTTTTACCACAAGGTAAGATTAGCACGAATGTATTTTAAGAAGTTAAATTATTTCTTAGTTACACGTCACACATATTTAAGGACTGATTATATACAGTTTATATGAATTATTGTCCAGTAAATTCCTACAAAATTGCTAGATATACCTTGGAGACTTATTTTACCTTACTATATTTGGTGACGTATAAAAAACATCTCAACAATTGTTTACATTATTTGCATTACAAAATATTTTTTTTATATCGCAGTGCATAGCCGTAAAGTATATGACAACATATAAGAGTAACAACATAGATATTTTGATCATACTAAATTTATGTAACATTTACCATATATTTGGACTTCATTCAATTATAATTACAGCATAAGAAAGTGAATCTTCTACCTTGTTTATATACAAATAAAAATAAAAAAAGATGAAAAGTACTAAATATGTGGAACATATTGGTTGGGTACTATGGGTTGGTATTCTATTTTATTCTTTTCCGGAACCCTAGAAATAGCCTTAATTAATTTTAACAGGCTATTTATCATCTAAACATTCTTCTAGCGATGCTATATAATGCGAAGAATTGAGAATTTGGTAAAAATTGGTAAAAGTAAAAAGTAAAGTAACAGCCTATGCCCATTGCTGGGCTAAGAGGCCTCCTCTCTCCATTTTTGGAGAGAAGGATTGGAGGTCACCATGCTGCTCCAATGCGGATTGGTAGGTTACACATATCCCTAGAATTCTCTAGAGATATGCAGGTTTCCTCACGATGTTTTCCTTCACCGAAAAGCGTGTGATAAATTGCAATTATCAATCAGACACATTTATTTATTTATTTATTTATTTGGATTACCAACATAAGAAACAGTAATTACAATATTTATATGGTACATTTTACATGATTTAAATCTAACTGTTCTTACAATTACAGGTAACCACAGCATGCTATGTGTTACATAATTAATAAATCATTTAATATTAGTGTTAGTAATGTTTATATATTTTACGAATAATTATTATTTTTAATGTAGATTTATTATAATTTCTATTTTTAATATTTATTATTTATTATGAGTGAGGTAAGTCAACTTTTATTAGTTTCAATTTAAAATTGACAATATTGTCGAAGTGTATATCGATGTCTGGGATTTTCTTCGTATAATCATTGTATAGACGAGAAATGCGGACAACTGGTGAGTTTCGACCTAATTTAGTCCTGCAGGCTTTAACTACAAGCATATTATTACCCGGGTGGCGTGGAATTCTAAGGGGAACATTAAATTTAAATTTCTCTAACAGGGAAGGACAATCTATAGAGCCATTCAATAATTTATGGAGGAAGCATAGATCTAAATGAGATCGGCGAGAAGATAGCTGTTGAAGGTGGAATTGTTCCAATTTGTGTGTGTATGATTTGTGACTATTCGAGGGTTTATAGCGGTAGATTAACCTGCGAATTAGTTTCTTTTGTACTCTTTCAATTCTGTCTTTGTAAATTTTGAAATTAGGATTCCACACCATGCTACAGTACTCAAGCTTACTTCTCACGTAGCAGTTATACAATTGTATGACAGTAGCTGGCTTTTTGAAGCCTTAATAAGTTTTAATAGAAAAACTCATTGGTGCCTGCCCGGGGTTTGAACCTATGTCGTCTCTAAAGAGTCGCACGGTCTGACCGATAGGCTATCACAGCTATAAAATTGGTAAAGATCTCTAATAAGTAAACTTTTAAAATAATTGCTATTTATTGATTTTTTATTTATTTTAGGATATTCCTAAGTTTTATAAGCTACGAAATTTACCCCGCTGTGTCAAACTTAAAAAGGTAATTTGGGCGTTTCGTTCCAAGTATATTATTACAACCTCGATGTAAGGAAGTTATAAATTTAACCGAGTTCCCTATTTCACTCTTAATTACGTAACCTTCCTGAGATAAGATATCTCTGGAGACTATTTGAATGTATGTGAATTCAGGGTACTGAATGAAATGTGAAATTTATTATAGGAGAGTCAATTTATGTATCGTTTAGATATTATAGGAGCCGACAGCAAGATAGAAATCGTCACGCCATCGCCCAATAAATGATAGTACTATAGAACTACTTTGCTATAATCCGAACGGGTTAAGCGAAAGCATGCAAAGCTAATGTGTATGAAGCAGGCAAAATTCACGTACCTTACAAATGCAGGACAAGTCACCATATGCATCCCAAGACGCCTCCAACAGCAACAATGCACACAAGCAATACACACAACCACCATCAAAATCTCGACGATCGTTTCGCTCCGAAACCGAAGCATCATCAGGAGGATAGGCTCCACGACAAAATTTTGTCGTCCATCAGTCCATAAATTTTTTTAAATAATTCTATTTTATTATCATTTTATTCTACAATCCCATTGCATAAGACAGTGGAAAAAATTAAATTCAAAAAATTCTGTCTTGAAGAAGTTAAATAAATTTTCAAAAGTAAAGTTATTTATTCAGGGACGTATATGCATAGCCATAGACCAATCACCTGACATAGACATCACCTGCAAGTGACAATGACACAATAAATATTGTGAGGGAAGATGACACTCGTATACTTTATCTTTGTCTAATCACACGTACAAGAGAGAGACAGATTGATCACCCTTATTTGCTATCTCTTTATTGTAGTATGTCACATTTTATGCTACCTTGCCTATTCTAAGTATAATAACTCTATAGAATATGCAAAAAGTCCCTTCATATCGAATTTGACATTCAACAAATAACTGCGAGCAGTATTTTTACCTACATGGATGAGAAAATGAAACCGAGATGAACATTTTAATTGACATCTAGAAATGAGGCGAGATCTAGGAGATTGCTTACATTTTAAAATATCAAATTTAGTAATAATAGAGCTTTCTTGTGTGGTATCCGTCTTAGTAGAATAGACCACCCTCATTTCTTACCGAGGTGTCGTAAAAGGCGACTAAGGTAAGTTGACGTCAGGCAGGCCGCCGGTCGTAAAATACGTAGCCATCATTTTGACAACATGTTTGTAACATGTTGTGCCGACTCCACTTAGAGTGGGTTAAGGGCAGGAGGATGATGATGATGAGAACGTTCTTGTTATAATCTTGTAAGTATCTGGAGAAAGTGTAATCTGTATAAAAAATCATTCATTCATAAAACCAATGGTTCATTTGCAAATATATATTATGATACAACTTAAATGTAGAGCACGCTTTCTGCGGGGACGTAAATATATTGCCCTTTTTTTTACATTCATCTGATTAAAGTCACAACCGTTCTTGTATCACGTAATATATTGTCTCCAATATATCTTATTCCCGGTACCTAATCAGCGTATTTTTAAAGTCATATTTGATTCCCTCTCAGATACAAAACTAATTTTGCTATAATCCGCGATACAGTAAATAGAAAATATATATAGTAAATGTATAGTGCTAAATGTGTAGTGGACTATCCGTTTTTTCATACCCGAAACGTGTAGGATCCGTAAAAACAAATCGCAGAGCGATTTTGTCGTGGAGTATATCTCCTGATGATGATTCGATTGCGGGGCGAAACGATTGTTGAGCTTGTGATAGTGAACGTGTGTAGTGCTTGTGTATCGTGGTGGCTGTGGTGGAGGTTTGTGCATGTGCTTTTACGAATCCTGCTTAATATAATAATAATTACATAATAGAGTAGAGTAGCGTAAAGAGTTGTAAATATTATTGGAAACAGTAATGAGCTTGCGATTTTTCTAATATTGTCATTCCTGAAGAGTTGAATTTCACTTCTATAGAAGCTTAAAAAATATTGCCACTAATAAGTGCGTCCAAAATATTCCTAAATATACAAAAGAATACCACATAAAGGGGTTAGGGTTAAGTCATTAATCTCGATTATTATATTGCATAACAATAGAAACTTCATTTCTCATTCTATAAAAATGAAATCATAATCGCGTCACAATCATAAAGGTACCCATTTGTTGGCAAAAAGGGAACGGCCGCCAAGCAAAGAAAAGGGTTTCCAGGATAAACGATACCACGTACGTCGCTTTTGTTGAACAAGAAATAGTGATATGTAAATAAAAATGTGGCGTTATTTTGTTTGGTATATCTATTTGTATTTAACGGGTTAAACATAGTAATAAAATGTAATCCCACTTCTGAATGTCGGATTAAACAAACAAATGGGGAAAATAAAACCCACTTCTGATATTGGTTACAAAAAGTCTACAGAAAGGTTTGAGCTAAGTGTAAGAAATACGCTTACACATAAAGCATATTAAAAAATTGAAGATTATTCGGATGATAAAAATAACTGGATTTGAAAATCCATTAAGCTTCATACAAGAGAGCGGTTTAATAATGTATAATTGAAAATATTTAAAAGATCGACCGCCGAGAATTTTGCTGGTTCTTCTTGGTAAGAGCAACATTCCGAACGAGTTCTAGTTTCATTAATCATATTGATACTTGAAGATTCGAAAGTGCTTGAAATGGATTATTTCAATAAAGATTATTTTGATTTAATACATACACAATTGCGAGGAGACAATAATATTTCTTCTATAATAAATGTGGAATTATCAGATTTTACCACCAGCCTGAAATGCACAAGAAAGTTTTATTTCTAATACCCGCATCCACATCTTGTAACATTATAAATTTAAATTACGTTAAGTCTATAGGAATTTACAACCAAAACATCTGAAACATCAAGTGGCACGTTTTAAAAATAGCTACAGTAAAGGAATTCAAGAATCTTGCACCCTGTGCCACAATAAAAAAATACATGAACGGAATTAACCACAGAACGTGCAGAATGGTGCACAATTTTAGTAAAAGTAACAGCCTGTTACTGTGCCCACTGCTGGGCTAAGGCCTCCTCTCTCCGTTTCTGGAGAGAAGGGTTGGAGCTAGGACCTACCACGCTGCTCCAATGCGGATTGGTAGGTTACACATATCTCCAGAATTCTCTAGAGATATGCAGGTTTCCTCACGATGTTTTCCTTCACCGAAAAGCGTGTGATAAATTGCAATTATCAATTAGACACATGAGTTTTAATAGAAAACCTCATTGGTGCCTGCCCGGGTTTGAACTCGTGTTCCCCTCGAAAGAGTCGCACGGTCTCACCGCTGGGCTATCACAGTTTACGTTTTTAGTATTATTTAGAAATTAAAAAAAACATAAGGTTTTTCAATCTATTTTTAATAATATTAGAAAGTGTTAAAGTACAAAATAAGAATTCTATTTTAAAATTAATACTAAATATCGTTCTTTTTCAAATTTTCGATAGATGGTATTACTATTATTATGACCTGGGCTGTTGTCATGCCATTTTAAGAATGTATAATAAAAGAGAGCTGTGATAGTCTAGCTGTGATAGTCTAGTCTGTGATAGTGATAGTCCGTTAGATATCCAGTAGTAGATGAGACCGTTTGACTCTTTCGAGGGGAACAAAAGTTCAAACCCGGGCAGTCACCAATGAGTTTTTCTATTAAAACTATTGTGTCTAATTGATAATTGCAATTTATCACACGCTTTTCGGTGAAGGAAAACATCGTGAGGAAACCTGCATATCTCTAGAGAATTCTAGAGATATGTGTAACTTACCAATCCGCATTGGAGCAGCGTGGAAGGTTTTAGGTCCGACCCTTCTCTCCAGAAACGGATAGAGGAGGCCTATTCCTAGCAGTGGGATTGTAACAGGCCGCTACTTTATAATAAAATAGTTTTGCGTCTATCAAAAGCTAACCTTATTCTAAGTTATTATTGAATCTGTTAAGGCGTACCAGATTAAGAAATTATTGTTTGACTGGCCCGTTGTCACAGTTGGTAGTTACCCTCAACTCTGTGGACGTGGGTTCCAACCCCGCCGAGGGACAACATTTTCTTTAAAAAAAAATTCGTTGGTCCTTCGAGCCTGTGGGTATTTTTGTATTTAAGTATCTATCTTAAATTATATATTTGTATATTTAACAGCTGTCAGTCATTCATAACACAAGCATTAAGTAACTTATCCTGGGGACGGATGACCATGTGTGTAAGTGTGTATATATTTATATATTTATTTAAAAAAATATTCATATAAACGAGTTGAGTCAAGTTGTTTTATGATTTATACTGTAATACAACGTTAAAAGATGACCCTCAATAATAGTTGCGACCAATAAATTATACATCTAATAAAATTTACAATCAAATAAAATGGCAACGACCATCAAAGGCTATTTCCCTCAATCACATTGTAATCCCTTTTTGATTTAGCCCGTCGTGTCTATGTGACAAAGGGTAATTTTTGCTGATCAAAATCTCGTCAAACGAGTCGAAGCTTTCAAACATGTTAAGCGAAATACATTTAAAGGATTATAAATTCAAAAGGGAACGGCTTTTTTTGTGTGTACTAATTTTTTAAAATTTGAAACAAGGACAATATTTGCTTACAGGGTGGCGTATAATTTTAATTTTTGGTATTATGTTATGTACTCGGACATATAACCTTATGTACATTCTATTATTTAATAATATTCTACAATTAGTATATTAACAACTTCAAACCTATTTTCAAGCGTTTAACATTGCATACAATGTTAAGGTATAAATGATTCAAGCACATCGTATAAACATCATGTAAAAAAGCTATAGGAAACAAAACTTATATTCGATAAAAAGGGCATCTATCAAACGAAGCCTAGAAATAGAGCAATTCTATGCAAGATTCCTTCATCACTGCCGTGTTGATCAGGTACAGGCATTTAACGTTTAACTGATATCTCGTACCAAATACAAATAAAGTAGCTACTAACAAACTTGCATATGCTATGCATTACTAGGGATCCTCATTATAATTAATATAAAATAATCTGAAAAAGACAGATGACATTTTGACTAGCAGTTAAATAGAAAGGAAAGAAACAGCCTACACACACACAGAGAGAGAGAGAGAGAGAGAGAGAGAGAGAAAGGGTTACTCATATACCAGAAATTTTCCAAAGATATGCAGGTTTACTGACTATGTTTTCGTTTACCTTAATGCGTCTGCCGCCCGAACCTTTCGGGCGCTTCGAACGGGGTGCTGGTGCTCCCGATGCACCGGTTAGCGGAGGGGGGCTTCTCTTTTGAGGGGTCCCAACCCATAGGAGGTGATTCTGGGATCAGAGTTGCTGCTGGTGGGGATGGGGTCAAATAACCTTATTTGACCCTGCCCCCGCCATCGGTAGCGTGGTGGAGCATACAGGTCGTTTTAGACGGTGCGAGTCCGACATAACCACCGCCTGTCCCCGTCGGGCGGTGGTACCCATAAGGGGTTTTTTCCTGTTAAAAAAAATGGTAAAAAATTTCAAATACCAATTAGGCATATAAATTATATTAAAAAATAATCATTGGTGCCTGGGACTTGAAGTCACGACCCATTAAAATACGTTCTCATCGATTCATTATTTAACTACGGATTATATAGCTTCGTGATATATCTGACGATGATAAGCAAAACTAATAATAAAACCCTGGTGCCACACCGACAATTTGCTTGGTTAAAGTAAATTTAAACTTATAATATTTTCTAAAAATGTTCCTATTAAAACACAAAAGCGAACAAAGTATTTTAACGACTAAAGTTGCCGCAACTTTATCGCGGATGTTAGCACGTCGGAGTCCCTTGTTACCAATTATACAAAACTGTGCCAACGAGCCGTCTCTACTAGAAATTGCGACGATTATTATTTATTTAAAATATTACAAAAAAAATCATATAAATATATCATAATCGGGAATAGTTAAATATCATATGTTGGTTGTTTCATGGATTTTTAGTAGGTTCGGATATGAGGTTTGCTATTAAACAGTGGTTGTGCATATTAAAGTTAGTATCTTTTATACACGTTGACTCAATGTGACTAATATAAGTCATAGTTCTAGGTGGTGTTTTATTGTTTGACTTACTTAGATAAGTAAATATAATATTATCAGGCCCTGGTTGACCTCAAAAGTTGTTTTCAACGATGTATACTGTTAATTTGTAAAAACTGCATAACATCGGATGTGGCAGAACATCGGGCAAACATTCTTGTCTCATCGAGGACACTACAAGAAGCCATGAGGATCCTGCATAAGTTCTTCGGCTTCTGGAAGGAACTAGGCTGGTTAAAGTAACCAGTCCTTTCACTCTCACGCACAATTGCCAAAAAATGCGACTAAGTGCTAAAACAGCCCGTCAACAACAAGATGAAGATGAAATTCCGTTCGGATGGCTTGGAGATGCCCGATAGGGCTGACTGTTATAATAGATTTACGATTTTTATAAATATTTATATCTAAAAGAAAACAATTGTCAATACTAATATCATAAATACGAAAGTTTTTTTTATCTGTCCGTCCGTCTAACTGTAACGCTTTCGAGGTTAACACACTGGATCAATATTGATGAAATTTGGCACATTATAGCTTATACAACGGAGTAACATGTAGGAAAAAAATTTAACTTTATTCTCTTGGCAAAAAATTAAAAACATATATTGCAGCATTAAGGGTGCTTAAACGTTTAAATTGGCGAGAACAAAGTCACCAATATTTTATAACAGTTTATAAAAGAAATGACTTGTAAGATAAGCGGATTTGAAATACAATTATGGAATCTTTTTTCTTAATTTTATTAGTTAATTCCACATTACTGAGCATTTTTTTCTTACTTGATACTTATTTTACATATCATTGAAACATGAAAATCTTGATATTCACGGAGATAAAAGTTATACAAATAAATCATATTTATTTTGGGTACGAGCTAATGACGCCATTAAAACGTAAACGCACAAAAAACCAACGAAATAACATTTGATAGGCAATACAAGTCGAAATTAAACGAGCGCAATCAAAATTCACTTTAATAGACGCCTACCACATTCGATGCCACACAAATTTACTTTATAGCCTTCGAAACATCGGGTTTTCTTCTCGAAATAACCCCAACGATAACAAAATTTAAATATAATTTTATAATGAGGTTTGAAGGTAGGAAAGTGGATATAAGCATACACTCATATGCAAAGATTATAAGACAAAACGTTCAAAAATTTATTTCATAATTTATCCTACTAATATTATAAATGCGAAAGTTTGAGAGTATGGATTTATGTTTGTTACTCTTTCACGGTGAATCCGCTGAACCATTACGGATGAAATTTGGCAGGATTATTCCTTATACACTGGAGTAACATATAGGCTATAGAAATCCTGTAAATTCTACAGGAATAGGTGGATATTGTAAAGCGCCATGTATAATAAACCTATCAAAGCGTTTTTATTCATCATCTGTCAAAGTCATTTAAAATCTGTAGTAATTTGTATGGCAAACAACGTTTGCCGGGTCAACTAGTAACTAATAAAAACTTGATAATGACGTTGAATAAAAATAGTGTTCGGCCTTGGAGACCACACTTTCTGTCAATCGATGAAATCCATGCATTGTGTTAGCAACATAGAGTTCTTGTACTTGAGTTGGGCAGCCATAGGCAGGCCTGTAAATGAGAAAGTCACAAAAAATAAACTCATATACATATTTGTCTGATCACAAACAAAACAAGTCAAGTTAAAAAAATTTTTAACAAAATTTCATGTCCGTAATAATAACCGTTAAGGAGTTCGCTCGTCTGGAGCTCTAATCCTGACAGCAGCATCAGTCCACAGGATTGTATCAATATGTAAAAATTTTCAATCGAACGCCGAGAAGTCAAATTTAACTTAAAATTTAAATTTAACAAATTTACACCTTCACATACGTACACGGCAATCTAAATAAAAGCTTTTTCTTTAAAAAAAAACTTGAATTTATCTCTTTGATACAGGTAAGTATATCTCATAATATCTCACTCATTTAAAGCTGGCTTCCTTACTCCAGTATAGTTACTCTATGATTAGCATAGATACTATATATTTCAACGAATATTATACTCCTCTACAGATCTCCTCATTTCTGTTTTGATCACGTAGAAATAATACATAAATAAATAAATCTTTATTCCCCAACACACCACAGCACAGCAACAGTATAAATAAAAAAAAATAAAAAAAAAATAAGATATAATAAAATAACGTCTTATACGACTATAGCAAATTAAAAAATGTGCAGCGGTGTGACTAAGAAAGGGATAGCCACTCAGACTAACAGGGTTGGCAATGCAAATCCATTGCTGATTTTCAGTGGCCTCCGTTTGCTAAATGACGGCATAGACGGCACTGTTCAATAACTCAAATTAAAAGTTATAAACTATTAGGTAATAGTGGCATTTAAAAATTAATAATAACTAAAACAAATATTTTATTTCCAAACATATTCAATCCTCAAAATACTGCCATTACGATTTACGGGTAAAATTCACAGGGCCAATATTGACGAGATTTGTGAGAGCAAATACTTCAAGCATAGATCGCACCATTGCCTATTGAGCGATTCTGAGCCTTTTATGGAAGGAAGCCCATAGTCAGCGACCATGTTTTGGCTCCGTATGTCATTACTGGCAACACGCACTGTTCGAAGATTCTGGTCTTCAGTACTAAAACCTTCATGTATTGTCAATTTCAACTTGAAGATGTTGCCGTAATGCTGTTTGCTCATCTTGAATCCCAACGCCAGCTACAACCTACAAAAGTCTCATTCTATTTTATATGCATGTATGTTTTTATCAGGAAAAATCCCTTATAATGGACCCTTATAGTCCCTAATGTTGGAATCACACCGAACAAAGCATACTAAGTGCTCCACCACGTTGCTAGTAGCGGGGTCAAAGTACCGTTGAACACATTGCTCCCATCCCCACCAGCAGCAACTCTGAATCCCAGAGTGCGTCACCTCTGGGGCCTATGTAAAAGACCCCTTCCTCCGCTTTATGCATGTATTACATCTACTTATAGTTCTATCCGATATTGTGCAAGACTAGTAAACTATCACTTCGCAACAAAGTGACGCTTTACAAGACTTGCATTAGACCCATAATGACCTATGCGAGCGTCGCGTTCGCGCACGTTCCTAAGTCACGGCTGTGTCCGTTGCAGACACTTCAGAATCGATTCATGCGTACAGCCACTGGCTGTCCGTGGTTCATGCGCAACGTGAATCTCCATAGAGATCTTCCCAGATAGCCGATCTTTTTAAACGGTTCTCGAAGACTTACTTCGAGAAAGCGTCCATTCATCCGAACCCCCTTATAGCGGCCGCGTCCAACTATAAGGTGTTTAACTTCCCCAACAAGTTTCACAGGCGCCCTAAGAGCGTCCTTAACGACCCCGACGATGCTATTACAGCATCCAACAAGATATACACACAATACACACACAAACAGCGTCTTCGCCGGCGAAGACGAGGTCTCCGCTTGCTTGTGTCAAGCGGTCGCAGCCCTCTGCCGCGGCCGCCGTGATGCAGACTTCTTCAAAGTCAATGTGTTAGATACAGTCCTCCAAAACGCGCCGCTTTAAGACGAGGTGTGGTCTCGCAGGAGACACCCTTAAAGCGACGCTCCCAATATGTTGCGAGTGCCTAAAAACACTCGTTTACTTATCAATTTTACCCGGCGAAGCTTCTGCGCTCGCCCATCCCACCGGTGACGCTGTAAAAGTCATTAGGGCTAACAGCATTAGACATATTCTAAAAAAAATCTACTTATAGTTTTAATAAATATAAAAAATTATATGATTCTAAAACAATTCTAACAAATATTCACAGAGTGAAAATATATCGTTTCCAATACAACACTCTACGGTTAAGGTTTTATGAGGCATGACCTATCGACACAAGATAAATGGACTGCACATGATTGTATAGACATAACTTGGCGCTCTGCCAGTATTCAATAATGGAAGCCCCTAACCGGAAACTATTGCGAATGCCCTTGACTTAATATATTAATACTTGCCAAGTAATTTTTTTTGTAACTTTGCGGGCTTAAGATTTCGAAAATTATTTTCTTAACATGTTCTTTATTATAAATTAAAAAAATATCCAATTTTATTCACGACGGGTTGAATTTTTGTCAAGTAAATCGTTAAAAATCGTAATCGTAAAAAGAGTATTATTTTTTTTTAATGATTTTAGCATAGATAGAATGATTTTAAATGATTTGAAGCTGTAATAGCCCAGCGGTGAGACCGTGCGACTCTTTCGAGGGGAACACGAGTTCGTACCCGCGTAGGCACCGATGAGTTTTTCTATTTAAAACTCATGTGTCTAATTGGTAATTGCAATTTATCACACGCTTTTCGGTGAAGGAAAACATCGTGAGGAAACCTGCATATCTCTAGAGAATTCTGGAGCTATGTCTAGGTTACCCAATCCGCATTGGAGCAGCGTGGTAGGTCTTAGCTCCAACCCTTCTCTCCAGAAACGGAGAGAGGAGGCCTATTCCCAGCAGTGGGATTGTAACACGCCGCTACTTTACTTTTTTAAAAATGATTTTAAAGAAAAGAGTCGGCAATAGTCTAGATGATCGAGCGTAAAAGCATCGTCTAGGTGTCAAAGTTAATTAACTGTAACTAGTGAATTAAGTAAAGAAAAGTCTTGCATACTCATAGTTACAACATCATAAAATTATCTGGAAATGTAAATATTGGATATGTAGACATTAAATTGAGGAATAAAAGTAAAAGTAAAGTAGCGGCCTGTTACAATCCCACAGCTGGGAATAGGCCTCCTCTCTCCATTTCTGGAAAGAAGGGTTGGAGCTAAGACCTATCACGCTGCTCTAATGCGGATTGGTAGGTTACACATATCTCCAGAATTCTCTAGAGACATGCAGGTTTCCTCACGATGTTTTCCTTCACCGAAAAGCGTGTGATAAATTACAATTACCAATTAGACACATGAGTTTTCATAGAAAAACTCATTGGTGCCTGCCCGGGTTTGAACTCGTGTTCCCCTCGAAAAAGTCGAACGGTCTCACCGCTGGGCACAGCTACTATTTTATTAACTAGCTATATTAAAGACGTTGAAGATTTATAATATAATTGAATTGTACTATTTGCAATTTTTACGCTATCTTTTATCTTTGATTTCACCGTTTGTTTGCAAAATGAAAAATTATTTTCTTCTTTTTATATAGAATCCTAAAGTTAAGGTTTTATGAAGCATGAACTGTCGACACAAGATAAATGGACTTCACATGGTAATATAGACCTAACTCGGCGATCTGCCAGCATTCAATAATGGCAACCCTACCGGAAATTATTTGTGAATGCCCTTGACTTATAACATTCTAACCGGAGGAAAAAGTTTTTTGTTAGCCCATGTATAAAAGTTTTTGAATTAAAAGGCACATTTGGGAACAGATTACGTCTGGTTATATTTAGCATTGACTTACTGTATTTTTACCTTTAATAATCAAACCGAATATTGTTTTGATTCAGAAGTCAGAATTCAGCCGGATAGCATTCGGCGGGTGGACTAACCTTAGCTGTCTCTTACAACACCTCGATAAAAAATGAGGATAGTCTATTCTACAAAGCCGGATCCCATACAGCTAAATATGGCTTTATCCAAATCAACTGATTCTTTGCTAACTTGTGATAAAAATCTTGATGTAGATTTAAATAATTAAGCATGTAGAGTAGCAAATTGTATCACTAATCACTGTTCGTTAGCTTGCGCTGACAGCCATTAGACTAAATTTAGATCCATTTAATGAAAGGTTTCAGCGTTGGGTTAAATTGAACCTAACAAAGCGCCTAATAATGAGGAAAAAATATCGCAATCAATCTATGTATTTATGGCATTCATAAGACGCAAAATCTTTAATATGAATGACGCTAAATTGATAAAGAAACAGTGTATAATATTTTCATTCTATATGTTTTTAAGCATCAGAATAAAAATATCTTTGTGAAGTAGCTATTTTGTGATAACATCGCCTGTATTCCCTAGGGTTTATTTGCATAAAAATAATGACACGACCCGTTTCATATCTCCAGAAAATTCAAGGAGTGTCCGTATCATCAATTCTACGATAGGACTTTTGGGCCATTACACTGGCAGCTCTTGCAGATTTGCATTTATACGTTTCGTAAAGAATATATTTGTCGCTGTTAAAGATAAGTTTAGAATAAATGTTGCTTAGTTGAGCCTTGCTTGACTGATTTCTTTATAAAACAATACTGACTGACTGACTACTTGACCAGCCCGTTGGCGCAGTCGTTAGTGATCCTGCCTTGAGCTCCGCGGCTCGCGGGTTCGATTCCCGCCGAGGGCTCACATTTACTATAAACAATTTGTTGGTTCTTCGAGCCTATATTTGTATTTAAGTATGTTTTTAAAATTATATATTTAGTATATTTACCAGTTGTCACTCACCCATAAAACAAGTATTAAGTTACTTTGGGGTCGGACGACCGTGTGTGTGAATGTTTCATATATTTATTTATTTAATACATTTTTAATTATCTGCAAGTTGAGCGAAAGAACCGGAATAAGAAATATCCAATGTAGTAAGAGTAGCAGCTGTGTTTTATTTGAGGGTCGTTGGGATAATGATTTCTATCAACCTAATTTGATCTGCGAAAGACAGAGAGAAATATTCTGAGCTGACCATAGTCGTCGGCTACCTTCATTAGTCGAAGAAACAGAAATTAAACGAAAACCCCGATCATCTGAGGTCAATAAAATATGTTAGATATTCTAATTAATCCGTTACCTGAAATGTTGCAATCAATACTTTCCCTACTAATAAAAAAAAACTTAATAACATTTGACCTCCGTAATTTTCTAGAATTCAAATAAAAAATAAAAATATACTTTATTCAAGTAAACTTGTAATTAAATGCGTTTAAATCGTCAACTCTACTTCCGTGTCTTAAAATTGCTCTTATCGAGAAGAGCCATCAAGCAACTCGACGGTCTTTAAAAAATATTATTCTTATAAATAGTTACATTTGACATTACTATCGTGCACAAGGTCGAATAATTAATTAGAAATGGAGATTTATACTACACATTCTTTTGCTACTTACTTCTAGCGGTTCCCTGAGATCCCCGTTTCTGAGATCGTCTGCATATTCAATTGCGAGGTCCAACTCTTCGTCATCCTCTGCGCAGTTGTCATCCTAATACTAAAGTAGCAGCCTGTTACAATCCCACTGCTGGGAATGGGCCTCCTCTCTCCATTCCTGAAGAGAAGGGTTGGAGCTAAGACCTACCACGCTGCTCCAATGCGGATTGGTAGGTTACACATATCTCAGAATTCTCTAGAGATATGCAGGTTTCCTCACGATGTTTTCATCCATCATGGGACGAGAGATCCATTAGGATGGATGGATCTCTCATCCTAATACTACCAAGTACAATCCATCCATTCTTCACGCTAAACAACTCGCTCATCGCTTTTTTCTTCTTTAGGCCTAGGCCACCAATCCGTAGAACAACTAGCGGGTTATTCTACAGTTCGGTGACATAAATTTTGGATTTGGTCGTGTTAACATTCCGAATATTATACTGTAATTAAAATTCAATAATACGACGATATATTTCTATGTCCACAATATTTATAACGTGCAGTTGAATATATCTAAAATGTAATAACAATTTCTGTTAAAACAAAAGTAATAATAAAATTATTTTGCTATAATCCGCGATACAGTAAATAGAAAATATATATAGTGCTAAATGTATAGTGGACTATCCGTTTTTTCATACCCGTTACATGCAGGATTCGTGTACATGCACAAACCTCCACCATTGCCACCGCAATTCACAAGCACTACACACGTTCACTATCACAAAATTCAACAATCGTTTCGACCCGCAACCGAAGCATCATCAGGAGATAGACTCCACGACAAAATCGCAATGCAAAAAATTGCAATCTTTGTATTATGGATCTCCGCAAAGTAACGCCTAATTCTATAAACTGCTAAGTTTATTTACAATTTAAATATTATAGAAGTTAGCGTATAGCCGAAATAGCTCAGTTGGGAGAGCGTTAGACTGAAGATCTAAAGGTCCCTGGTTCAATCCCGGGTTTCGGCAAAAGTTTTTACAATCTGTCTTTTGAAAAAGTTTATGTTATTATTATTTAGTTATTTCATATTATTTTTATTTCATAGACAATAGCTTTTATAACAAGCAACAACAATGAATGGGTTTATGGGAATTTACTTATAGTAATAACTGAATTTTACTTTTATGTATGTTTTTCACGCCTTCATTTTGAATTGTTTAGTATTTTAATTTGTGTCTTGAATCGACTTCTCGGCGTAGATCCAAAAAGCAATTATTTTCAGAAAAAAAGACGAATATTTTGTTGGAACTGTTATTATTAAATTGAATAAGAATAAAACAAGATTGTCTTGTAATTTTTTAGTTTGCTACGAATAAAGAGCCTCCTTACAATATATTATATTGTAAATAAGTTAAAGTTAAATTTTAAAATACTTCTGAAGTTGATTTATCTACATTTTTTTCTTTTTTCTTTCTCTAGTTATTAATGTATATGTTTAAAAAAAAATTGTGTAGTTTCTTTTTTTTTCTAAATTTACATTTTAAGCATTGTCGTTTTTTTATCTCATGATCAGTTAGCCTATAAGTGAGATGTACGGGGTAGTAATATTAAGATGATTGTACTTTATATTATTTTGTACTCTGTGCATTTCGTTGGCTACCTATTTAAATAAATAAATATATATATATATATATATATATATATATATATATATATGACGTGGGATTTTTTTATTTCTTAATGCAGCACGGGTTTCGACGATACTATTTCTATGATATATGTTTTTCATTGATATTAGCGCTTCTCTTTTAATATTGAAAATCGTTTAAAATATTTTGTTGTTATCATGACAAATATAAAATTTGTGTCAATGTAAAAAGTACAAAATCACTTAAAGTAGCGGCCTGTTACAATCCCACTGCTGGGAATAGGCCTCCTTTCTCCGTTTCTGGAGAGAAGGGTTGGAGCTAAGACCTACCACGCTGCTCCAATGCGGATTGGTAGGTTATACATATCTCCAGAATTCTCTAGAGACATGCAGGTTTCCTCACGATGTTTCCCTTCACTGAAAAGCGTGTGATGAATTGCAATTATCAATTAGTCATGAGTTTTAATAGAAAAACTCATTGGTGCCTGCCCGGGTTTGAACTCGTGTTCGCCTCGAAAGAGTCGCACGGTCACTTATTAAGCAGTAAAATAATCAAGATCTTGTTGAAATAAAAAAATTCTGTTTTGTTGCCATGTCACATAAATTGTGATTTTTCATTTTATTTACGTTAAAAATTAAAAATACTTATATATTACAGTTTACCTGAAATAACACAGATATTACATAACTTAGATGACAGAATAGGTTTTCAACGACATAATTCCTGTCACATCAATCTTATGTGTTTACGGAGGTTTTTCCTTTTTTTAATATTAACACGTTTATATAAACTTAGGCTAAATGTTTTGTTGACGTTATTTAACAGTGTAACACTGTCAAATTTTGATCACGATGTTGTGGATTGGATTATATATTGAAATTTTTAAATAAATCCATTGGAAACCAAAGTCAATTGGGATTGAGAGTATTGTCATATTTGTTTTTTATTTATGGGCCACAGGTGTATAGTGCGCGAAGTTGTTTTAAAGAATTTAGCACGTTTCGCATCATCATTAAAATGTTTTTCCTTGTTAAGAAAATCGTCTCTATAAAATTAAACATGAGATGCTCTGGCACATAAAGTTTTAATTCAATGGCCACAGACAGTACATGTTTAAAAATTAAGCACATTTTACAGTATCAAAATGATTTAGGTACAAATTTGTTTTCCAACAAGCATTGTGGGCAATGATTATGCCGACATTATTTGTTGACGGACTCATCTGATCAGCAAAAGTAATAATAAAATTATTTTGCTATAATCCGTGATACAGTAAATAGAAAATATATATAGTGTTAAATGTATAGTGCAGTTATATGCAGGATTCGTATAAACACATGCACAAACCTCCACCACTGCCACCACAATACACAAGCACTACACACGTTCACTATCATAAACTCAACAATCGTTTCGCCCCGCAACCGAAGCATCATCAGGAGATAGACTTCACGACAAAATGGAAAAGCATTGTCGTGGAGTCTATCTCCTGATGATGCTGTTTCGCGGATTTTAGCAAAATAATTTTATTATTACTTTTGTATTATGGATCTCCGCAAAGTAACGCCTAATTCAATAAATTATCATCTGATCAGTTCCACGATCAGTTTGTTATTGTGAAATTTATTTAAAACAAAAGTAAAAAAGTAGTAAAGTAGCGGCCTGTTACTATCCCACTGCTGGGTATAGGCCTCCTTTCTCCGTTTCTGAAGAGAAGAGTTGGAGCTAAGATCTACCACGCTGCCCCAATACGGATTGGTAAGTTACACATATCCCCAGAATTCTCTAGAGATATATCTCTATTATTTATCTCTATTATTTATTGTATTATCTCTATTATATATTTATTTATAGGCCTAAGTTGTACGTTATTTGTTAAATAATGTACATCTTAGGCTTAGAGAGAGAGAAAATCGGCTAGATTCTGAGTAGAACCCATGTTAATCGTCAAATACTAACTGAGTGACAGAGACAGCGCTCTACGAAACCGAACTGGCTGGTTGTTTCGTTCTAAACATCGAGGTGCATTATTTAATGCCGGGTACTATATGTAGGTTTCCTCACGATGTTTTCCTTCAGCGAAAAGCATGTGATAAATTGCAAGTATCACTAAGACACTAAAGACAATTGCAAGTATCACTAAGACACATAGGAAAAAGTCATTTAAATGTTACATGCATGAACCTTCAATCCTATAAGAGAACCGGTAGCTAAAGCACAGAATCTCACGATTCTAGTTTAGCTATCGGTGAAACGATTGTCTATGTAGCCCTAAAATCTGGAAATTATTTTGTTTATGTATAGTTTTTGTAAAAATTTGTAACAGTAATAAAGATTTTTTTTGTATTTTTATTGATTGATTGACCCTTCCTGGGTTTTGAACCCATGATCGTCTAGAGTCTAAAGAGTAACACGGTTTCACCGCAGGGCTATCACAGGGTAATGTTTAAATAAGTTACAGCAAAATTCGTAATATGTGTTGCGAGCTTCCCGTATTTATTCAAGAATTATTCGACAATCATTCATTTAAGACAGTGCCTCCCTATCTCCATTTTCAGAAAATTGTTTCCCTTCCCTCGCAATTTGTCACCCAGTTTGTCGCACTCGAGCAGCCAAAAATGAAGATAAAATTTTGGTTATTACTCGTTTTTGTGTCAAAAGCCGGCGAAACATGACGCTGGTTGTAGCCGTAAACTTTTTCATTCTACCCGATTAAACGTGAACTAACATTGATGCCATCACTCTTAGTTCTTTACTATCATAATTTCTTGTAACATAATTATTTATTTATTTATTCGGATCTTCAACAGCATTACACGATAAATCATCCAACATATATCCCATATAGTTTTAAATTAAGTATGTAGTAACAATTATAGAAGAACACATCATTCTTAGTTACAAAGTCACAAATTATAAACCTAAAAATAAACACTAGAGAACATAGAAAAAAAGGAGAAAACAACAAACAGATAACTGCGGCAATGGGCCAGTCACCATATTTGCTTTGTCTCTATTATTTTCTATTCTATTCATATTCATTCATTAACTACACTAATTAGATGAGAAATTATTTCCAATTCGATACGAATATTTATAATACATACGAATAATTTACGGTTTGTCTGTTTGTTACGATTTCACGGCTAATCATAAAGCTTATACCAGCTTATACAAAGCTTATACCAGGCCATCTTTATTATTTATATGGGACTGAAAATTTTTCCCATTCTTCCTTATGGAACAAGAAAACAGTACATTATTGTCAATTTTTAATTTGACGCTAACGAAATTGAACGTAGAACTTAATCTAATTATTTGAGGGTATCTTAATTCAAAGTTGACGCGAGCGAAGTCGCGTGTACAGCTTGTATTAAACGATATCACACCTAAAGTTAAGAGCGCAGTAATCACCAAATCCTCTCCTGAGTTTGCGAAGAAAAATATTTATTATAACGGATAAGGCCGTTTTCTTTGTCAATTGCGTTGAATAATGAGCTACAGACTTTGAAAAGAAAACCATTTCTGGCATTGCTTTGACCCTCCTAATGACGTCATTTGCCTCTATCATTTTCATCCGCATAGAAGGAAACATCACGCCTATTTCCGTTAATAATCGCGTCCGAAATAGAGCTGTCTAATGTAGAAATTAGTTCTACTATTTACCGTGACGAACATTTAGACAGTAGAGTTGGCAATTTCAAAGTACATTTGAATAATAAAGATATAGAATTTAAATATGGATTAAAACTAATGAATATTTTACAGACCTCTATAATGATGTGTTTCAAATAGAGAAATACAACTTGCTACAAAACTAAAGATCAATTTTCTGTTTGTGACCGTTACAGTGTGATGCGATAGTTAGTTTGCTGAAATATTACATAAAGTCCAGGGTTTTATAACCGGTATTTCAATTTGTCGTCTTTATTCAGATCTGGTTGAAAACCGTGGCTAATAACCAGCTTACTGATAACGCATTATCGCCATTTTTTTTGTTTCTCAATGCTTTCTAAAAATCATAACGTTAATCGTGGACTGCTTTTTATTTACCATTAGGTCAGATAAAAGTCAAGCGAGTAAAAAAATTAAATCTACCAAATTTATTTTACACTTGACCCAATTTGAGAAATGTGATATTCAAATTCAAATTCAAAATATTCTTTATTCAAGTAAACTTGTAAACAAGTGCTTTTGAATCGTCAACTTTACTGCTGGTTCGGAAAGCCGTCCTACCGAGAAGAGCCAGCAAGAAACTCGGTGGAGCTCTTTTAAAAAAGAAGATTCTTAATACTAATTATATTTTGTCATAGCTATCCTGCACAAGCATTATCACCGGTCATCGTCTACTAAATAAACACTTATTCTGCATCGGTGCAACTGACCCCATTTGCAGAGGATGTATGAGGGAATCGGAAACACCAACTTACGTCATTCTGCATTGCACGGCGGTGGCAGAACATTGGGCGAACATCCTCGGCTCACCGAGAACATTTTATGAGGCCTTGAGGGTCCCCGTATAGTGTCC
This sequence comes from Morpho deidamia, assembly GCA_947086505.1. Classification (NCBI taxonomy): domain Eukaryota; kingdom Metazoa; phylum Arthropoda; class Insecta; order Lepidoptera; family Nymphalidae; genus Morpho; species Morpho deidamia. Next base: position 5,023,206 of record CAMTZC010000007.1, on the reverse strand, counting down.
TCTGCTACTGGAAGGACCTTGGCTGATTGGAGTAACCAGCCCCTTTCACCCTAACGCACAATGCCTGTCAAAAATGCGACTAAGTACGGAACAGCCCGCCAAAAGAAGAAGAAAAAGAAGTTTACACGTTTACTTGTCCTACACGTGTTTAAAGGCAAAATAAACAATTGAAGGTTTAACTATTTTTAAAATCTGTTTGCGCTGTTTTGTTTCCGACGTTTGTACTGTGGATATTTCTTCCTAGGCTCATTCCCACAGGGATGTTATTGCAAAATTTAAGGAGTGGTCTTATCGTATTTAAAATTCTATACACCGAACAAATTTCATGAATAATCCGTTCCTTAATATATTAAAGTTCGCAGCCAACTGACAATGCCTCTCCTGGGTTTAAGTGTTTTTTTATTTTTTATAAAACTCTTCACTTGAAACTTTTTATATTTAGATACTCAATAAACATATCGAGTGCAGATAACATCAATGTGACTCGCAAGTGATTTTACGTGCCTTAAAGTGAGCCGAATAATGATAACTCAAATTGTACTTCCCTAATCCTTTGGTGTGCAATAATAATCTGTGCTTATATAAGCGAAAGTCTGTCTTCTCTAAAGCGAAGATTCCTCTCACCAGGAGAGGTTTAATAACACATCGCCGATCGCATTAAAAATGAAAACCCTCTTTCTCAATACCCGAATCTGGCTTCACTTACATATTATAAAAAATATATGTTCATGCTTTCATATGTGCGCGTGTGTGTATTTGTGTTTGGGTGTCCAGGCAGTCGTTGTACTTTTCAAGTCAAATTAAAATTATGCTATGTCATAATTTGGTATTTATTTAATTACATTATAATAAAAATAGTTCAGTAAAAAAATCTTAGCATTTGCAATTTTTTTTATATACTAATTATATCAGCATTTTGCTTTGACAAATTTTATCAATATTGACCCAGTGAATTTTACCCGTAAATCGTTATAACAATATTTATTGAGGATTGGATCGTTTGGAGATAAAATATTTGTTTTAGTTATTATTGTTATATTTTTTAAATACTATTACCTTATAGTTATTAATTTTTATTTTCGTTATTGAACAGTGCCGTCTATGCCGTCATTTAGCGAACGGAGGCCACTGAAAATCAGCACTGTACAGTTGTACAGTTGTACTGATGTGTGTTGAAGAATAAATATTTATTTATTTATTTTATTTTATTTATCAGTAAATCAGCGATTACTACGAGTATATAAATAAAAATAGCACTGAGTAGTAACTGACGGTTGCCAAAAAAATACTACAGTGTAATAAGTTAAATAATACATAAACACCATAGACTTATTATACTATAAATAGTGGGCCTTAAAGTGAGAGCGTCACTACGAATAACGAGAGGAAAGGTGAAATTAATATAGTATTTATGAAAGATGAAATCAATATAGTATTTTTTATTAATATACAAAATAGTATAGGCTGGCTGCCCTACTTTAGTATATAACTCTATGACAAACCCGTCCAGGACATTTTCCGTTCAGTATACTACATATTTAATTCACGTCGGACCAATGCCTAGGAGTAATTGTTTAGTTGTCAAGTACATAATAATGTCCTTTTAGAAACTGGTTTTGACTGTTTACAAATTCTATATTGCTATTGTGATACTATTTGTTGTTCGTGGTATGACATAAATTGTTCCACCCTTATCAGATTATACTTGATTTGGGACGCATTTTCATTCACCTAATCCTTTCATTTTATAAAAGTTATCATTGTTTTATTTGTAATAAACACTACACTAATATATTTTGCTGAATATCTCGCAAATTTGACCCTGCTTTGTTGTGCCACAGTCAAATATTATATTCCGCGCTTCAGTGCTTACCGCCGTGATAACTCGGGATTTATGTTTGTCCTTGCTCTTCACTATTGATGATTGTCGTTGATCGTTTATAACCTGCACGATCATTATGTAAGTGCTCACACGAAGCTCTGTATTCTCATACTTTTTATTTTATTTTATTACATGACATTACATACCACGTACTTTATGTCCCTGCCCTTTTTTAGTTAAGCTTTATTTGTATCTTTTAATTTACTTGTACTTATAAACGAAACTTACTCTAACACATCAATGCTAATACAATAATTATTTTTAAATTTAATTAAGTTTAACTATTTTTATTTAATTATTATTAATATTGTTATAGTTTTTTTTTGTTTTTATTTTATTTTGATTTATTTATTTTTTATTAAGTATTCTCATACTCATCCTCCTACTCTTATCCTACTCCAAGTGGGGTCGGCACAACATGTTACCTGCTGCCTGCCTGAAGTCAACTTACCTCAGTCGTATTTTACGACTCATCGGTAAGAAAGCGGGTGGTCTATTCTACTCAACCGGATACTATTCGGTGGGTCAACTTACCTTAGTCGCCTTTAACGACACCTCAGTAAGAAATGAGGGTGGTCTATTTTACTCAGCCGGATACCACACGGCGGGTACAATGATCTGTATTATCATATCATATATACGACCATAAGTATCATCGTAGCTTCAATTTAATTTTAATTTGGCGATTCAAAAGTGCTTGTAATAGGCTAATTTGAATAAAGACTTATTTGAATTTGAATTTGACTCAGCGATTCCCTTTGTTTACCTTTGTGAATGTCTGAAAAACCAACTCATACTAAATAAAAACTTAAAAATTTTCCCTAAATTTGGATATAAATTTTTATTGAAAATATGTTAAAGTACCTAAGGTAGGTAAGGTATAAGGTTGTATATTGTTCATCATTATTCTCCTGCCCTTGTCCACTCTAAGTGGGGACGGCACAACATGTTGCAAACATGCTGTCATATGATTTGGCTACGTATTTTACGACCGGCCGCCTGTCTGACGTGAACTTGCCTTAGTCGCCTTTTACGACAACTCGGTAAAAAAGGAGGGTGGTCTATTCTATTCTGCCGGATACCACACGGCTTAAGGTTGTAAATTGTTGTTGGATCTAATTATGAAACGTTTAATATACGTTCAAAAGATATACAAGTAAATACAGAATTCAAATTATAATCCACAGCTTTATACAAATAGACTTCGACAGTCTTTTATTGAAGCAATTTCATCAACAATTTTCCACATTAATGGTTCGGAAACATTGTGTTGCTCATATAAATATTAAAAAGTAAACACATCGAAACATTAATGTGGTTATAAAAACAAAAGATAATTTAGGACCGTTTAAGTGCTTTAGTTGTCGAATACTGAGTTATATACTAAAATATTCCCTAACGCTTTAATAATAAAGTCCATTTTAAGTAATTATATACAGTTATTCAATTTAACAAACCACTCAAGTATTTTGCGTTTACAGGCTGGGTATTAAAATTGTCGCCTGACCAGCCATATTAGTTACCTACTTAAGTATTATAAAAGCCGATTTTGGTTAAAATTAAAATTTAGACGATGATCAGCATTTAAAAATTATTAATTATTTCCTTAAAAATAAATTTAGTTAATAATTTAGTACTGTTTATTATTCATATTTGTGTATCAATAAAAAATCGAATTTTGTAACGAGTGATTGACGTTTTCAACTTTAAAACTTGTGTTTCATTATTATTCCTAATAAAATTTTATTCATTCTTTAAGTTGGTAAAAAGAACCATAAAATAGTTTTAAAGGATTGTTTATATGCTTCTATTTTATGTAATAAGTTACTGAAGTAGCTTTAGATTCTACTTGTTTATTTTTTTATATATTGTTTATTGTATCAATGTAATTAAATAAAGGTTAAAATTTATTGGAAAATAATTCTTAATCACTTAAAAATAGAGTCTTTTTTTAAACAATGTTAAACAACTCAATTTAGCGCGTCACTTTGGTATTCCACTACCGTGTACACTAGGTGGATATTAAAACTCCCGCTTGGACAGCGGTATTGGTGCGGACAAAGCATTATAAAGCCGATATAAGTTATGTCATATACGAGTTGCCGAGATTTCGAACAATATTGAATTTGGAATTTATAAACGGTACATTTTAAAATAGTATTGTTTATTTACTACCCGCAACTTTGTCTGCTTGGCCTTCCTTAGACTTCGATATCTAGTCCTTCTACTATAAATATATTTTTTTAGTTTAATAAAATTAGCGACTCGTTACTATCTTGCCTGATGGAAAACGATTAATGCTGCCTATAGTGCAATGCACTTGTCAATGTAATTAATAATTATTCTGTATTTCTCTATTTTTTAATTTCTAAGTAGTAGCAGTCCATGACGATATAGAAAGGCTGGAAAAGGGGAAAACTAAGCTTTACGGGATCGGGACTCGGTTCTGTATACTCGCAACTCTTTATAGATGGTTTTGATCACAAAAACGTTACCTACGTTTCGCAACTTTGAAGCAGTGTGTGAAGGGGAAGGCGGGGGTAGAAGGGATAATGTTGGATTATTGTTATTTACCAATCAAATGCGCTCCCTGAGAATCTGAGATCGGATACTTTGACTTAACTAAGGGACTTCCACAGTTTTGTCTTATGAGAAAAGATGAGCCAAAGTGCTTTGTCCGGATTTAAGGTATATTCATTGTGCAGCGGTTTACAATACATGTACATAAGAGTTTTTATCTGTAAACAATTATTATTTAATCTATGCAATTGTTAATGTCAAAACGCATGTTAGTAGCTCTCTCTTCTGTTCCCACTGGGCGAGCAAACACGTCATTGATGAATTAAGGTTTCAATAAAACCAATTATAACAAAATTTACATGAGATGAGATGCATTTTATTTATATAAAATAAATCCGTCCGCTACAAGCGGTGATGCCTCTCACGGCGTCTGGTACTTCGTTTGTAGAATGGTGAGCGAGGGACTAGATCGAATAGGTCTGTGGCACACTCGGAAATATAGGCCGTAAAAACAGAAAGCCATAAAAATTCACTGCAATCTTTATAAGTACATCGTTGCCTGACAAAAGAACAAACAAATCTAAAGTAAAAGTGCTGCAAAAGTACTGCGGGGCATAAGTTTTCTCTTTCATTTTTAAAGATGACGGTTAAACCTTAGACACAACACGATGCTGCTGTAGATAGGTAGGTTATACATATCCCAAGAATTCTCTAAAAATATGTAGGTTTCCTTACGATGTTTTCTTTCATCGGAAAACTTGTTATAAATTGCATATATCAATTAGGATACGTCTTAGCAGAAAAACTAATTGGTGCCCAGGGTTTGAACCCGTGACCTGGAAAGTTTCCCACGATTCCAACATTTTGGTGTCAGCTTTCGAGTCGTCAAATTAAAATTAACGAGAAGAACCAGTGAGAGAATCTGCGGTCACTGCTTTCAATACTAAAAATAAGTATAGCGTTTGGTTCTAAATTAACCATTTGTTCAGTCATGTTAAATCGTGTTCTATGAGGAGAGTTTACGTAGTCAAGAAGAGTGCTACTATCTTAATATTATAATATTTCTATGTCTGCGATAGCCCAGTGGCGAGACCGTACGACTCTTTCGAGAGGAACACGAGTTTAAACCCGGGCAGGCACCACTGAGATTTTCTATTAAAACTCATGTGTCTAATTGATAATTGCAATTTATCATACGCTTTTCGGTGAAAGAAAACATCGTGAGGAAACCTGCATATCTCTAGAGAATTTTGGAGATATGTGTAACCTACCAATCCGCATTGGAGCAGCGTGGTAGGTCTTAGCTCCAACCCTTCTCTCCAGAAACGGAGAGAAGAGGCCTATTCCCAGCAGTGGGATTGAAACAGGCCGCTACTTTATGTGTGCGACACTACCTTAATGGTCTTAAGAATCTTCTAAGGAAACGTGCTTTACCTTTGACTGTATCTGCGCTCTACTCTCTGCACTTCGTAACCTCCGTGATGCTTCTGCGCTCGCCCTTCCCGCCCGGTGACGCTGTAAAAGCCATTAGGGCTAACAGCATACAGTCAGTTCGAAAACAATTGCCTGTATCATCGCTACCATAAGGCATAAAAAATTTAAAAAATGTTTCTATGGCCAGTCTGCTGCTCGTTTTTTATAAACCCTACAAATATCAGATGTATTACCAACTAAACAAATTCAAAGCTTTGATAGACTTTTATTAAAACAAATTCCAACATCGCAATAGATTGCCTCTGCAGACTATCACGATGTTGGAATTCCTCTGCATTTTTATTAAATAACACAAGATACAAAATGCAACATATGTAAACTCCCCTCTTTCAGAGTCGAGCGCAATTGTAGGTGAATATTTTCATCTCAAAAATGGAGTCAATATACACATACTACCATTTTTAATAAAATAAATATATCCATACATATATTTAATTCCGTGAGGACTAAACAGTTTGAGTGCATGGTTGGGTACGCAAAGCGATTGCGATTTTGTCGTGGAGTCTATCTCCTGATGATGCTTTGGTTGCGGGGCGAAACGATTGTTGAGTTTGTGATAGTGAACGTGTGTAGTGCTTGTGTATTGTGGTGGAAATGGTGGAGGTTTGTGCAAGTGTTTTTACGAATTCTGCACGTATCGGGTATGAAAATACGGATAGTCCACTATACATTTAACACTATATATATTTTCTATTTACTGTATCGCGTATTATAGCATAATAATTTTATTATTACTCTTGTATTATGGATCTCCGCAAAGTAACGCCTAATTCTATAAATTATTTAAGGTTGTGTTTGTTTGTTATTAACAACATAACAAATTGTTAATAACATTGACATTTGTCAAAAACTAGACTGAACTAGACTGAACTGAAGCTGTGATAGCCTAGCGGTGAGACCGTGCGACTCTCTAGAGACGACATAGGTTCAAACCCCGGGCAGGCACCAATGGGTTTTTCTATTAAAACTTATGTGTCTAATTGATAATTGCAATTTATCACACGCTTTTCGGTGAAGGAAAACATCTTGAGGAAACCTGCATACCTCTAGAGAATTCTAGAGATATGTGTAACCTACCAATCCGCGTTGGAGCAGCGTGGTAGGTCTTAGCTCCAATCCTTCTCTCCAAAAACGGAGAGAGGAGGCCTTAGCCCAGCAGTGGGCATAGTAACAGGCTGTTACTTTACTTTTTTTTTAGACTGAACTACGCCACATCAAATGGACCAATCAGAGAGCGAAATTGGACGCATAGCGTTCTTTTAGTTGAGTTGAGAGTTGAGAGAGAAATGGAAGGCTTGACACGAGGAACGCACTGTGAACTAGCCTCCTTTGCATAGTAATTTGTACTTACTTAGCTAAATATGCTTCTTGAATACGGGTGATAGTCAGTTCAAAAAATAATGTTTTTTGAACACGAACATAAACAATACGAATTTCAAATATTAAGTATTTTTTACGTTCAAAATGAAATTGTTTGTTGGAAGTCAATGAGACGAATTCGTCATTTTTTGTATTATTCTAGCTTGTTCACATAAAAACATGGCCTGTTTACAAATTATCTCCCTTTGTTTTTTGTATTATTGCATGTTTTTTAAGCGTTGGCTCTATTCAAAGAAAAATTGAAAGTTGACGGGGGATACATAAATTACAAGGCGGAAAAAAGTTATGAATTTTTCCACTCCGTTAACGAAGCACCCTGCCAACATCTACATATTTAAATTAAAACTTTTAAATGTTTTATAATGAGAATGATTTTTTTAAATTAATACGACGCCAAATTATTCTCTTGATACGGCGGAAATTATAAATCTGTTATATAAATGTACACACACATAATTACGACAATGTTAACTTTTAGTATTTTTAGTAGAACGTTAGAAGTGGAGTGTTCTTTTAGAGAGCAAAATAGAAATCGCTAGATATTTAAATTAATTGATAGACAGCCCTTCAACGATGCTTCTGCAATCACTCATCCAAACCAGTGACGATGTCAAAGCAATTTAGGCTAGCAACATATGTCAGTTGTAAAAAAATGAGATAAAACAGAAAGAGATTTTCATCAGAGGTATTCGTAATTCTAGTAAAGCGGTTAGTCTTAATTTAGACTGAGCTTTGCGGCAATATATCAAGATGACGTCTGTCCTTTAATTTATGAACGCAACGACTATGAAAGTATTCAAAATCTTTTTGTTCTTATAATTTTCCTATGACCTTGTTTTTTAAATTTAATTCTAAATTTTCATTTAAAATTGGTTAAGTTTGAATACCTAAGTTTTTATTTATATAATCTTTGTTATTTATACTTTAGTTACTAACGCATAATAGACCCGTCATAATGATCTTTAGCGGTTCCTGCTTTACGCAAAAGTAAATAAAAAGTACAAAAGTCATTTGTGAATTTGGGTATAAGTTAATAAAATTCCTTTAAAAAATCTACTTGAACTTTACCTTTACAGCAGATTAAAAACACTGTTAAAAAGAGGCTAATACAGAAAGCCTACTATACTATTGAAGATTACTTAGACGATAAGAATGCGTGGATATAGCTGCTCTTCGACCCTGTACAAGACATTAATAACTATATGTAAATAGTAATAAGAATTATTGTTTGAAAAGAGCAACCGCCGAGTTTCTTGCTGGTTCTTCTCGGTGTGATAGCCAACAAGCTGTGATAGCCCAGCGGTGAGACCGTGCGACTCTTACGAGGGAACACGAGTTCAAACCCGGGCAGGCACCAATGAGTTTTTTATTAAAACTAATGTGTCTAATTGGTAATGCAATTTATCACACGCTTTTCGGTGAAGGAAAACATCGTGAGGAAACCTGCATATCTCTAGAGAATTGTTGAGATATGTGTAACCTACCAATCCGCATTGGAGCAGCGTGGTAAGTCTTAGATCCAACCCTTCTCTCCCGGAGGATAGAGGAGGCCTATTCCCAGCAGTGGGATTGTAACAGGCCGCTACTTTTTACTCTTCTCGGTAGGAACAGCTTTCCGAACCAGCAGTAGATGTTGACGATTCAAAAGCACTTGTTTACAAGTTTACTTGAATAAAGAATATTATGAATGTGAATTTGAAAAGCTGTCGATTGTAGTTTGTAGTTAGATTGTGGATATAGGGAATAGGTAAAAAAGTGGTGTAAGGTATCAGAGAGTCGAGCTACTATTTCATGCTTAGCACTGATTTTGAGGCGGGCGAAGCCGCACGTATAACTCGTTTAAAATTAAATTTAAACTAAAACATTAAATTTAAAAAAATGCCATGACACAGGTTCATAAAACTTATTATTATGTCATTTGGACACATACAAAATAAGGGAAGTATAAATAAAATAGAATTTGTTGTGCATTTATTTTAATGTAAATCGATGTACCACATAAAAATTTTTCTGTACATTATTATATTTTACATATTACAAACTAAATTTAAGGACGTCTATTCTAAAAAAACAATAAAGTTGATAAATGTATCCAAAATTCATTCCAAGAGATTTGATTGGGAAAAAAAACGTTGAAAGGTAATTTGTTTGCGCGTTTGGAACTTCCTGCAAAATCGGAAGGGACTTCATCTTTTTGTGTAAGGTATTGAAATCATTCAGGGACATTCCCGGAAGTTGCATTCAGAAAATGAATAGGCAATAAACATCTTAAGGAAACGCGTTCAGATTTGGGTCGCATTATCGTTTAGCATTAAACATTAAGATATAAAAATATAATTAATGCAAGATTTGTTATTAACAATTCATTACGACTGATAAAATAAGACAATGAAGCGTAATAATAATAATAAATATATGGGACAATTACACACACGGTTGTCCGTCCCCAACATAAGTAAATTAATACTCATGTCATGGGTGACAGATAACTGGTAGATGTATACTAATATACTACTGAGCTGAAGGCAGGGGGCCAACAGGCCAGTGGAGTATGTTTTTCTCACGCCTTATCAAAGTGTTTTAAAATTTACAACAAATATAAAATTATTAGAGCAACATCAAATCCCGTGAATTACACTTTGAAACAAAATAATAATTGATCTATAAGACGTACGTTCATTAAAGTTATGAAGCTGTTGCATACTATAATTATAGGAAATCGGAAGAGAAATTTGTATTTTAAATTTTACAAAATCACTCTAACGCTGTACAACATGCTGTTCAAACAAATCTAAACTATACAAAAAAAAATGTTATAAAAAACGGGATTTGAACATCAAAAATTACAAAAAATATTTTAATAACATACATGAAGACAAAAACCTAAGCCTTACAGCCATATTTCATAATTTAAAAAAAACCGCTAATAATTTAGATACTAAAACGTTAAAAAATGTATTTCATTGCCGTACAAAAACCAGAAAAAAAATTCAATTATTTTTTCTGTAAATTGCTTAAATATCGCTTTTGTATTAATAATGACATGTATTATAAAGAGAAAATACACTAAAATTAATTGATTTTGACCATGCGAAACAACATTAAAATTTGGAATATAATTTCAATAACTTTATAAGAAACAGCTTTAACGTTCCACGTAAAGTTTAACAATAAAAAGTCTGAAGGCACATTAGCATACAGAAGAAATTACGTATAGTATTTCATAAAACTTAAATTAAACTTTATTTAAAACCGCTTTTTAGTCATATGTTTAATGTGGATCAAATAAACTTGACCTTGTAATAATTAATCAAATCGGTTAGCGGTAAACTTGCGCTTTATTTAAAAACATTTGAATGATCATAAATATCGTTGAAATAAAATTTTAACTAATTTATTGTATTATTTGCTTTATTGTCGATTGCATTGACTTTGTAATTTAAGAGAAATTACATTACAGTATGTGTGTAAATTAATTTTTCGTCGTAAATGATAACTAAATTTTGTCCCATTGCGAATGCCATTATAATCACTATAATATATAAGAAGTACTGAAACAAATATATAATACATATAATTATTTGGCTTCTAAGTTATGTCTTAGAACAAAAGAGCGGTAACGTAATTGTTTTCTGGGATTACCAAATTTGTATAATATGCAATAGCTTTAATTATTTCAAATAACTCAAATACTTATATAACATTTGATAAACAATTATATAGTGTTATTTATAATTAGATATCAACTATGTTATTACTTTTAAACATTCATTAAACTATTTTATATCTATCAACCTTTTTTATTCTTTCACTTTTAGAAAGACGCTGTGTGTTTATATTGAGTTGAAAGACTACAGATAGTCTTTAAGTAAAATACAGTATCTAGTCCGAGAATTAATTGTGAAAAATGCAGGATTAAGATTCCTAAGCGTAGAAAAATTGAAGATAATTCTGTTTTAAATGTGTCACTTCTCTTACATTTAAAATATTTGCGGATTAAAACACAAGTCGCAGATGAAGATTTGGATTAAAATTTGTACATATTTTGCACTAAATTAAAGATTAGGTCACTGTTGATAGTGCCTTTCTTATTGGGATTGTAATTAGAAATTGAACAACGTTAGAGACAAAATTAAAACAATATCAAATTATATAGGCTGATACAGAAAGCCTACTATACTGTTGAAGATTACTTAGATGATAAGGATGTGTGGATATAGGTGCACTTTTACCCTGTACAAGACAGTAATAAATAAATGTAACTAGTTCTAAGATTTATATTTTAAAAAGAGCAACCGCCGAGTTTCTTGCTGGCTCTTCTCGGTAGGAACAGCTTTCCGAACCAGCAGTAAAGTTGACTATTCAAAAGCACTTGTTTACAAGTTTACTTGAATAAAGAATATTTTGATTTGATTTGATTTGATATATTTTGATGAAATATATTTTGAATTTTAATTATAATTATTTTTCTATAATCCGTGATAAAGTAAATAGACAATATATATAATGCTAAATGTATAGTGGACTATCCGTTTTTTCATACCTAATACATGCAGGATTTGTTAAAACTAACTTTTTTTACTTTTTTTTAGATTCGTTCACTATCACAAACTCAAAAACCGTTTCGCCGCGCAACCGAAGCATCATCACGAGATAGATCGATTTTGTCGTGGAGTCTATCGCCTAAAACGGATAGTCCACTTAAACTATACATTTAGTGTTTACAACTATATATATTCTCTATTTACTGTATCGCGCATTATAGCAAAATAATTTAATTGTTACTTTTGTATTATGGATCTCCGCAAAGTAACGCGTAGTTCTATTAAATATTTAAAGTCTAATTTAAAAATTGAATCCTAATTTTGAATCGGACTATCATTATGTGTCATTTAGAATCACTATTACTTAGTATCGTAAATCATATGGTAACACTTTGGGTGGAGCAACATTATTACTCGTGAAATTTGGTAAAATTTAATTGACACAACGTTTTTATACGTCGGCAAATATGTCATTATTTAAACAACGTGTATAAACGGCTGTAGCTTGTAACACTGCCTTCAAGCTACGTTATTGCGCCGTATTACCATTAATTTTTGGACTTATAGTGCCGCTCCACGTAAATTTTTTTGGACTTGTGTATTAAAAGCAGAACGTTCTTAATCTCAATTAATTTGTATAAGAAAAGGTAGTGCCGTACAAAAAGCATTTAAAAAACAATATACGCCGCTCAAAGTTAAGATTAAGTACGTATAGTACCCGGCATTAAATAATGCACATCGATGTTTACAACGAAACAGCCGGCCAGTTCGGTTTCGTAGAGACTACAGAGACGATGCTCTATGAAGCAGAATCTAGCCGATTTCTCTCTCTAAGCCTCGATCTGCATTATTTATTGCCGGGTACTAAACATATACACGGACAGTGATCGACATCGTAACCGTTATCTCACTGGCTGGCGAAGATAGTGTGTCATTGGATACATCTATCACTAGTTGATTGACGGATGTATCAACTTAAATCTAATTGTTATCTACCAATCTGATTGTAGCCTTGGTTGATCATTTACTCAGACCTTTATAATTATAAAACGTAAATATTGTTTAGCTTAATATTTTTCAAGTATAAGGCTAAGATATACTTAGAAAAAATCGCAAAAAATTAAGGATTTATTTAATTTAACGATATTCAAATTTGGATTTCTTACTGTATTTTAGTATTGGATATGTGAATATGCAACGATGTTACTAGCACTCTTGTTATAACGAAGATTACTATTATTGGGTGGGATCTTATTGATTGATTATTTAACTGTAAAGTTAGATTGGACATTATCTCACCTGGTGGAGAATAAACAAATGTGGTGTAAGAGCAAGTAGAATAGAATAGAATAATTTGAGTAGAATAGACCACTCTCTTTCTTACCGAGGGGTCGTAAAATACGACTAAGGTAAGTTGAGGTCAGGCAGGCGGCCGGTCGTAAAATACGTAGCCAAATCATGTGACAACTTGTTTGTAACATGTTGTGCCGACCCCCCTTAGAGTGGGAAAAGGGCAGGAGGATGATGAAGTGGTGTAGGAGCACAACTTATTAATCTTAATCAAGAATAAGAAATATTTAATACTCTATTTGTTTTCAAGAAAAGTTCAAGGGTTAAAAATCATATAATATAAGAAGAACTAGTAATATTAAAAGTCATATGGGAAATTTTACAATATTACGGTATTTCAATCACATGAATAAATATTACATACAGAAAAGTTTATTTTACGACAAATACTGTCATAAACAAAATAAGGTAATTAATAGAAATTCACGTTTATATTAATGTGTATGTCTTTCTGGTTTCCGTGTGTTTAATTAAATGAGGGTAACCAAAGTCTTAGAAATAGGATCTCTTCCTGCTTTGATCGGGTAACATATAAAAGCAACGGGAGGAACATTAAATAACGTTATTACAATTTCCATTTAAACACCAGCAATATTATACATTTATGTTAAATATTTACATAACAAACAAATAATAATAAAAACGTTTTAGTGTTTCCGTTATAAACAAAATTATTAATATATAATAACTCTTTCGAATTTAACTTCCGTTAATAAAAACACAGCGTTTTCTACGTCAATAGAATGAAACAGCTTGCAGTACAATAGGAAAGTTTCAATTAATATCACAGTTTCTGTATTTAAAAGTAGGACAATACAAAGTTTCTTTACTACAACGCAACTAGAAACAGTAAGTCCTTGATACGTCCGAACACTGTCCACTGTCTTGTTGTCACCCGAAGTAATATTGTGCATTTGAATATCGATATAAACTCCTTGCGTTAGGGTCCGTTTCTGCTTGCATTTGAATTCTAGGTAAGGTCTTGACCGCAACACCGCGACCTAACGTACCATGAGGCATAGTTCGGAGAGGCATTTCAACAGGGAATTCAGCCACCTGACCGTACATGTTCGTGCTGACGTGGGGATACGTATTGGGAACTGGCCGACCGACGTATCGATTGATTTTTGGGCTCAAATTCGTTACCATATTTTGAATTTGCATGTCCTGTTTGAGGCTCGAGTCTACGGTATCGACTGGACCTGAGAGACTAGTGATGTTGATGTCATTATCCACCTCTGATATGCTGTCGTTGAAGCCGTTAGGGATGTCGGTGGATGCTGAAACGTCTGGGCCTTTTGGTTGGTCATTGGTTGTTTTGTGTATCACACATTTTGTAACACCGATAATGATGCACAGTAAACATATTCCGGCAGCTGCAGCGATGATATAGACGTACATCATATCGAGTTGATCTGGTGACAAAAATATGGTATTACCATTATATATTAAGTAAAAAAAGCTCGTGTTGCCATCAACTAATAAATGCTGAGCTATATACATAGTTGCTTACAGAAAGCACATTAAGATAAATGTTCTCCCAAGGAAGTAGAGTTTTAATTATGCAACATGCTATGTCGATGCATTGTGAGATATCTATAAAAAATACTGTATGATTTTTTTATTTAGTCAAATATTGAGTGAAGAAAATAAATGTTATTACAAAGTCGAATATTCAAAACAACACCGTCACAGTTTTAGTAGCGAAGGTTTATGCGCAACGAAGCAAAATTAACGACCTTGTTTTGCGGCTCAAAGGGGGTTAAACATTGTGTCCGCAGAATCGTAGATATATGGGCTTGCTGCGAGAATGTACCAGATATTTCTTCTTTTAAATTTTCATAAAAAGGTTTGGATGCAGATGCGGTAATACTTTACTTTATGAAATTAGTAATTGTACCCACCACTTCATTCTCGTGTAGCATAAGCATTTAAATACCCTCAATAATGCGTTTTTTTTAATTCCCTAAAAAAAACAAAATTTAAGATCCTATTTATCACCCCAATGTATAAGCTTTAATAGCGGCAAGTTTTATCATCATTGGCCCATCGGATTAGCCATGAAAGCGTAACAGACAAGCAGACTTCCGCATTTATAATATTAGTATGGAAACTAGGAATATAAATATTCATGAAATATATAAGGAAATACCCATATTTACTATCTAACGTATTTTTTTTAAATACCTATCATACAATCGAGTAAAGTTAAACCCGCATGAGTTTACGTCGATTAAAATCAAATTCAATGTTTTTATTTAAAAAGTCTAAATATGTTTTTAATATGTGTTATAATTAATACATATTCAGAATTGATATATGTATATATATAACAAAGTCCCAAAAAGCCGTCAGACAGACAGACTTTCGCATTTATAATATTAGTAAGGATTTTTTGCGTTCAAAATGAAATTGTTTGTTGTAAGTCAGTGAGTCAAATTCGTCATTTCTTGTATTATTCTAGCTTGTTCGCATAAAAACATGGCCTGTTAACAAATTATCTCCCTTTGTTTTTTGTATTATTGCATGTTTTTTAAGAGTTGGCTCTATTCAATGAAAAATCGAAAAGTTGACGGGAGATATATAAATTACAAGGTGGAAAAAAAGTTATGAATTTTTCCACTCCGTTAACGAAGCACCCTGCCAACATCTACATATTTAAATTAAAACTTTTGAATGTTTTATAATGAGAATGATTTTTTAAAATTAATACGACGGGGGTAATTATAAATCTTTACTTAATATAAAACAAAGTCCTTAATAGCTGTCTGTCTCTATGTAATCGATTTTCTCAAAATCCACTGAACGGATGTTTTCACCTAGAGATAGTGCAATAATTCCGGATGGTTTAGGTAAACAGTACATATCGGTATTATGTTAAGTGTGTTGAAGAGATCGCGCAGTTGTTAAAAATCTTGCCTGCTGGGAGCTACAGTCGCGTGCGCTCTGTAAACCAGCAGAAATACCCTAAAGTAATGTACAAGAGAATTGTAGATCTATAAATAAAAATATACCACAACAAAGTCCGCGATAGCATATCTCTATCTCTTATGGTTAACTCACAATAACTTCTTTTGTGTGTTAAATTTGAATTCGAGAATAAAATTGTGACACGCTGATTTCCACGCGGGCGAAGCCGTTGGCACAGCTAGTACGTATATATTACTAAAAGTAACGGCCTATTACTATAATACCACTGCTGAGCATTCGCCTCACCACAAATTGCAACTAAGACCAACAACGAAATGTTACAATACAAATTACTAAATTCCGGTGGGCTTGTGTTGACTAAAAAAACATTATTGTAACGATATCATAGAAATATCGTTCGTGGTTAGGTAACAATACACTGTTGGATGACCCCGAACCTAGTTTATATGTAAATATATAATTTATAGAATTAGGCGTTACTTTGCGGAGATCCATAATACAAAAGTAATAATAAAATTATTTTGCTATAATCCGCGATACAGTAAATAGAAAATATATATAGTGTTTAATGTATAGTGGACTATCAGTATTTTCATACCCGATACGTGCAGGATTCGTAAAAGCACATGCACAAACCTCCACCACTTCCACCACAATACACAAGCACTACACAGTTTCACTATCACAAACTCAACAATCGTTTCGCCCCGCAACCGAAGCATCATCAGGAGATAGACTCCACGAGAAAATCGCAAAATCGCAAAGTGATTTGCGATTTTGCGATCACGATCTCAACACCAGAGTATACCTTCATTTCCTATATGTTGTCGTGGTGGTGTTGGTGAAGACTCCTCCCTGGTAATATTGGTTGATATGGAAGGCCTTTGTGGTGGTACGGCGGCTACTGCAGGGGCTGGTGGTACCGCTGATTCACCCCACCACCTATCATTAGTCTCATCTGTAACAAATATATTGATTTCATATTTACAATTAAAAAACTTAAAAAGTAAAGTAGCGGCCTGTTGCAATCCCACTGCTGGGAATAGGCCTCCTCTCTCCGTTTCTGGAGCTAAGACCACGCTGCTCCAATGCGGATTGGTAAGTTAGACATATCTCAGAATTCTCTAGAGATATGCAGGTTTCCTTACGATGTTTTCCTTCGCCGGAAAGCGTGTGATAAATTGCAATTATCAATTAGACATATAAGTTTTAATAGAAAAACTTATTAGTGCCGCCCGGATTTGAACTAGTGACCCCAGTGAACTCGCAAGAGTTTATCGTTACCGAGTCCTAGCACTCGCGTCAGCGCAGTCATTACTAGCTCGATTATTTACCATAAAAGTACAAGAACTGTTTAAGAATTAGGAATTATCTTGGATCCACTCCATCTGGCTGAAGTGAAATAATATGGGACATCTATTAACAAAATGAAAAATAAAGATTTTCCATATCATTGCCAAGTATCATACATATCGTTCAAACCACAAGGAGCTTAGAAATATAATGTTACACAAATATTTCGGGATGTCCGCAAGCAAAAGTATTACTTACTCTAATCAAACCCAATTCCTGCAGCGTTATTGCTAAGACAAGCACTGACAGACTAACTCTTTACAACTACCCGCTCCTTTACTTATATTAAGAATAGCTCGCCAAAACTTAGTCGTTATTACGCTACTATACAATCTTATTTATTTTATGCATTATTACGTTATCCGTAATTTATTATAATATTTGTATTTTATCATCGGCCTATATATTATTTATTATATAACAATCATTTTATAAAGATCCATGTGCGCCACCGGATGTAGGTAGACTGTGACGCATTACGAGCGTTAGTGGTATTCAAAAATAGTTTCTGCAAACGAAGATATTTCTATATAGTGTGTAATCAAATGAAACTTGAAAATGAAAATTGCACCCATTATAGAAAAGATGAGATGGGAGAGATGGGAGGGAGTGGGAGATTAAGTTGGTATGGTATTGTATGAAGGGGTGCAAATCATGTCACCAAAAGAGTTTTAAATATGAATGTGGATGGATGAATGACTAGAGAGACCGTAAAAAAGGATGGATGGATTGTGTGAAGAAACATATGGACATAAAAGGGTTGGCAGCAGAGTTGACGAATGTTAGGAGAGAATGGAAGGTGACGACATATTGTGCCGACCCCACTTTAAGAGGGATAAGGGTAAGAGAATAGAATCCCTGAGTAAAGTAAAGCTTCTCTTAAGTAATAATAAAATGATTTTGCTATAATCTGCGATACAAATCCGCGATATTGTATCGCGGATTATAGCAAAATAATTTTATTATTACTTTTGTATTATGGATCTCCGCAAAGTAACGCCTAATTCTATATATTATTTAAAGCTTCTCTCTTTCTACATTAGATATAGATGTCAGACATGATGGTGCCATTGATGTATTTATTAACTTAAATGGGACCTGCACTGTATAAAAAATTATATTCAAGTACAGATTGTGGTTTTATGACGCCAAAGGAACTTCATTTATGCTCACGTTCCAAAGCAAAATAAAAACTATTAAATAAAACTCTGAAGTAAGACACTAAAATTAGAATTTCAACCAGTAATAGATTAAGGTTAAGGAAAGTTGGCCGTCTTCAAAGGGGCTCTTAATTCGTTTTTACACGGGCAAAGCAAAGAAACCGACGTCCGCAAACAAGTTCCAGCAAATTGCACGAGTTCAGATTAAAATGGGATTAAGTAAATCCGCTAGACTGTAATGCTTTAATAATAGGGGCTTAGAGATTACCCCGTTTGTAAGTCTTACGTTTTATGTAGTTATAGTTAGCGAATATTTTTATGGAAATCTATATTTACTACTGGGATTAAATAACTATATCAGCTGAAACCAAGCGACATAAGATCGTGTGAACAATAGAGAAAAAAATCTTGACAAGGAATAAAACATTTTATCTATTAAACCTATAGAATATAGTACCTTTATATAGGGCTACTATATAATATAGTACCCGGTACTGCACATTGATGTGTAGAACGAAACAGACGGCCCCGGCCATTTCGGTTTCGAAGAGTGCTGTCACTGTCACACACGGGTTCGTCAGTCTGTGCGACAGTGACAATGTTCTATGAAGCAGAATCTAGGCGATTTTCTCTCTCTAAGCCTCGATGTGCCTCGATTATTCATTGCCGGGTACTATACTGTAGATAAATAGTCTTTTTTTGAGTCCTCGTGACATAATACACCGTGTTTTTAATAAATACCCGGAAATACATTTAATTTTATGTATGTATGATTTTCGTAATTCATATTAAGATCCTATAATTATATTTGATGACATCATAAAACGTGATGGGCTTAAAATTATACAGACATTAAATAACTTTAAGATATAATATCCAGGAAGCTATTTAGATATTTTTTAATATACTTTTGAATTGATACTTTAACGGCGATGTGCACTTTTGTGATGGGTATAAAATGTTAAATTTGCATTAGGACTCGAGACCTGATGAAAATTCGTAAGATTCGATTCGTTTAGGCCGCGCAAAACGCTTGCGTGAATAAGATTGGATTGTAATAGTTCTGAAGTGATAATTTTTTTATGTAATATAATTTTTACACTGATAATTACTTAAAGCTATTCGTGCAATAGAAATTTTTTTTTCTATAATTCGCGTAATAAAATAAGTAAATAAAAATATGCATATAATGCTAAATGTAGTGCTATCCGTTTCTTCCCGACTTTTCCGACTATAATACATAGTATACGACTATAGTACAGGAGATCCATAATACATGGATCTCCGCAATGTAAGGCCTAATTCTATAAATTAATTCGTGCAAAATTATCCCATATTCATTCCAAAATATCAAAAATGCACAACGCTAACATTCAAGTTTTCATTTCTACAAAGCCTCCCGGAGTGCAAAACGTTTTGTTTTTCTTATAATAACCCTTTTCACAGGGTTGGTTATAATAATTCTTGTACCTTGATTATGGCACATTAACGCGCATGGTGGTATATTTGCAGTTTGTTCGTGGCCATGTAGTTGTGGCTATCATTAATAAAATCCCAAAATATATTTCCATTCATACATTTTTATTTTTAAACCATTCTCCAAATACTAAGTCGGTAAAGTAAAAGAAAATTTCAGCCCTTAAAAATTTTTTATGAGATAAAAGTTATCCCGCGATACTAAGGACTTTCGAGCTACCCATCTGACAACTTTCAATCAGGCGTCTCAACAAGTTTGATGTTGACAAAGCGAAGAAATATTTTGTCATACTTCAAGATTTTATTTTACTTTATTAAGGATTTTAACTGATGAAATGTATCCTCGAGTTAAATTACACTGCCGATCAGTCTACCAGATTTCATTTGGATGTCTCATTCAGTTTGATTAACTAGGAATTCATGAATTACGAGCTTTTGCCCGCGGCTTCGCTCGCGTGGAATTTGGTCTGCCACATTAAAATACTGCGCATATTAAGCACTTTTAAACTATTGGCCAAATTATTTAGTGTCATAGACAAACTTTATTAACATAAAATATAGAAAGCGACAAATGTATTGAATTTTATAACACTTTTATAATTATACTAAAATGTGCATTGTAAAATAGTATCAAATTTAATTAAAGTTCATACTACATATGTATACCAAATACTGTTAAGTCTAATGTAGGTGTTCAGCAGGGGGATCCTCTAGGTCCAGCCCTATTCAGTCTAGGGATTCATAAACATATTTTAAATTTAAAATCTAAATTTAAGATATGGTATTTAGATGATGGAACATTAGGAGGTAACGTGGACGATGTTTTAAAAGATTTTAACCAAGTTAAGCAAGAATTTGTCAAAATAGGTTTAGAACTAAATTTTTCGAAATGTGAAGTTTTTATTACTGACAAACTGACTACGGAAGATGTTTTAGCGGCCACGAAATTGTTTAATGAAATTGTCCCTAACATTAAAATA
This sequence comes from Morpho deidamia, assembly GCA_947086505.1. Classification (NCBI taxonomy): domain Eukaryota; kingdom Metazoa; phylum Arthropoda; class Insecta; order Lepidoptera; family Nymphalidae; genus Morpho; species Morpho deidamia. Next base: position 5,002,136 of record CAMTZC010000007.1, on the reverse strand, counting down.
GTGCATAAAAGTATGCTTTGCCTCCTAGGTGCTCCTCTTTTAGATGAAGGCATACAACCTTTTTTAGACAGTAAACAAAAAATGTTTTCAGACAATACAGACAAATTGGGCATACTAAATTCCCACATTGCATTTACGATTTTAAAATTTTGTCTTTTTGTACCTAAATTTACGTATGTACTGCGTCCAATTTGGAAATATCCTGGTTTGCTCGATAATATAGATGCCACTTTAAAAAATACATTAGAAAAATTTTTGAATTTGTCTTTTGACGATAACTCATGGAATCAGGCTACTTTGCCGGTCAAATTTCGTGGCATCGGCGTGAGCAAAATTTCAAGTGTTGCTCTTCCAGCATTTCTGGCCTCTGTCCATAGTATTAAAAAACTAAGTTCTGAAATTTTACAATCAAATTTTTTTTCTTTGTCCTATGCAACAGAGGCTTTAGATAGTTGGAAAATTAGCTGTCCCAATGATGATATCCCGAAGGAATGTACCACTCAAAACTTTGGGATGTGCCATTGGTTCAGCTTACACATAAAAATTTGATACAAAATCTTTCGAGTGACCGTGACCGAGCTAGGCTTCTAGCCTTATCAGAAAAAGAATCAGGTTATTGGCTTCATGCTCTCCCGTCTAACGCACACTTTTAGATAATGAAAGTTTTAGAGTGGCTTTGGGTCTCAGATTGGGAACCACATTGTGCCTTAAGCACAGATGTCAGTGTGGAAAAGAGGTAGACAGTTTTGGCATACACGGGCTTTCATGCCATAGGAGCTCTGATAGGCTTTTCCGCCATGGTTCTCTTAATGACACCATCAAAAGAGCTCTTGCCACCATCGACATTCCTGTTCTTCTCGAGCCTTCCGGGATATGTCGGGATGATGGCAAGAGACCAGACGGTCTGACGCTGTTTCCTTGGGAACGGGGACGGGCCCTAATGTGGGACGCAACATGCGTTGATACGTTAGCCTCGTCCCATATCAGGAAAACGGCGTCAAGACCTGGAGCTGCGGCGGAAATGGCCGAATCCGGCAAGCAGCGAAAGTATACATCTCTCGTTGAAAGTTATATATTTGTGCCGTTTGCAGTTGAGACCCTAGGGCCATGGAGACAAAGTGCAAAAATTTTTTTATCCGTTTTAACACCTCGGTTGATCGCCTCTTCGGACAATCGTGACAAGAGGGCTGGCTCCTTTTTCGCACAAAGAATCAGCTTAGCGATTCAACGCGGAAACGCTGCCAGCATTCTTGGGATCATTCCACGTGGGCATGATTTGTATAGTAGTAGCGTGTAAGTAATTTAAGATAGATATAACTTGTACATATTTGTTAGAATAATAAAAAAAAAATTAAAGTTCATCAAAATTCATCAAAATTTTGGTCATAGTCGCTTCCACATAAAAGGTAGATATATGCTGTCGCGGCCTTTTATTTAGAACTATTCAAGACAAACAATATTACGGTACATCATCTTTGTGTAACTCCATTGATTTATGCAGCGTACGCCAAGATAGCTCTCAGAAGACAGATTTTTTACGACTTTAGTAACATGTATCGTTATATTATATTATATCATTACAAATTGTAGCCTATATGTTATTCCGATGTAAAACCTATGTAACTGTAAAGTTTAATCCAAATCCGTCCAATAGTTTTTTCGTGAAAGAGTAACAAACATCCATCCATACTCACAAACTTTCACATTTATAATATTAGTAGGAAGTAGGAATGATAGTAGGATATAAAGAACACATGTTTAAGTGCGATCAATCGTGAAGAAAAGTGAATTCTCTAGAAGATTCCAGGTACCTGTACATGTTTGACTAAAATCGTACTTTTGTAGGTTTTAAATTGTGTGTTAGTGGGTCTATCGTCCAACCAAATAGACAGCTGGGCTTTTCCCATCAATAGTGTAGAAATAAATTGCAATTTAATGTGTTGTTTAATATTTTTGAAAGTTGTAAAACATTAAAGAGTTTTAAGTCTATATGATTTAAAGATTTAATTATTTTCAATTATATATATGGTTCTGGCATTTATATTACTTACTACTCTATAACGTTTATATCAAGAAACGCTGTTAACCACAAATCTTTTAAACAACATTCTACTAAAACAGACCATAAAAATACGAAAGTTTATCCTTACATCTTTATAGCAGAGATTATGTTATAAAACATCCCAGCCTCTGTTTATATATATGGCTCGGTATTGAAAGATTAAACGCTTAAGTTTATCTCTTAATGATCATTGGTTTAAAAATATGCACAGCCCGCCCACTGTTGGACGTTATTTTAATCTGTCTATATTTACTACATGATCTATACATATTTACTGCTGGTTTATTAGCACTTTCAGTTTTTAATTTAATTTTCTATTGTTATTTTCCTAATATCCTTATTTGGAATTTCAATATTATTTCAGTGAATAAATTAAAGAAATAGGTCGTATTGGAACTCCAAATAATATCCAGCTATGGATGTAAAAAAAAATCATTGTTTTTATAAATATTTTTTTAAATGGGACAATTACACACATAATAAATCCTTCCTCAAAGAAGGCAACCTAATACTTGTGTTACGTGTTCTGGGTGACAGATAACTGGATGATTTATACATATACAATTGGAATATTTTATAGAATTAGCCAGTACTTTGCGGATATACAAAAGTAATAATCCGCGATTATCGCGGATTATAGCAAAATTATTTTGTTATTACTTTATTATGCACCCAGAATCGAAGAACCAACAAATTATAGTTAGAAAATGTTGGCCCTCGGCGGCCACTGTCACCTGCGCCAACGGCCCAGTATATTACCTACAATAAGCAAATTATATTTATCAGTCTCTTTTAACCTTTTTCATACAGAAATGTGATATAATTTAGAGGACAATATTCATCTATACTTATTATAAAACATAGTTCCCAAAAGCTACATGTCTGTATATACTCGATTTTCTCAAAAATTTACTGACCGGATTTTCGAACGATTTTTACCAAAATATACTGAAATTTTTGAGGAAGGTTTAAGTTGTTGTTGTTGAATCTTTTTACTGTACGGAATGTCACAAAGTTAATAGTTTATTAGTTAAATTAATAGTACGTACATTACGGTATTATGTAAATTGAGATAGGAAAATTTTGAATGTCACGCTGGCATTGCTAGTTACCTATAATAGTTACTGACTGCTTCATGCATAAGAATTTCTTAAGCTGTGATGTCTCAATCACAAAAGATCATTTCATTTAATGTGATATCTACTAGAATGTACGAACGATTATTACTGTTATATTTTACTAAGAACAATATTATAATAATAACAATATCTAGAATCTTCCGCGACGTTTTTATGATTTTGATAAGAATATTTTGTTTTCATATGCTTTCAACATTTTATATTCACGCTTGACTAAACTTTGTTAACATTAAAGTAACGTAAACGTATATACAAGACAAACTCTCGTAATGGAGTTTTTAGACAAAAGTAATAGTCAAATTATTTTGCTATAATCCGATACAGTAAATAGAAAATATATATAGTGTTAAATGTATAGTGGACTATCCGTATTTTCATACCCGATACGTGCAGGATTCGTAAAAATACATGCACAAACCTCCACCACTTCGGCCACAATACACAAGCACTACACACGTTCACTATCACAAACTCAACAATTGTTACACCCCGCAACCGAAGCATCATCAGGAGATAGACTCCACGACAAAATCGCAAAGTTTTTAGAAATAAAAACTCGACCTATTTATACTCGCGAAATATTTATGTTCTGTATTAAAGCAAAATGTCCGTGTAATTAAATGTTGTTACGTTGTGTTTCACCGATTACATGGCTTTTTTTAAATTCCAATATCACAATGATATTCCAGGTATGTACTTATGAAATTCAAATTTAATCTGTGACTGTAAATTTCATTAATTGGTTTAATCTAAAAAAAAAGTTATAGAATTAGGCGTTACTTTACGGAGATCCAAAATACAAAAGTAATAAAAAAATTATTTTGCTATAATCCGCGATACAGGAAATAGAAAATATATATAGTGCTAAATGTATAGTGGACTATCCATTTTTCATATCCGTTGCATGCAGGATTCGTAAAAACACATGCACCAACTTCCACCACCGCCCACCTATACATAAGCACTACACACGTTCACTATCACAAACTCAACAATCGTTTCGCCCCGCAACCTAAACATCATCAGAAGATAGACTCCACGACAAAATCGCAAATCGCAATCGCAAAACATTAGTACCCAAGTGAAGCAGTTAAAGCAGAAACTTTTTGACACTACGATATCATATTTATCTTACCACGGTAAGGAGTGGTAGCAATGAGAGAATGTGAAGGTGGATGTGTGGTGTGATAAGACTAGATAGAATACAAACTGAGTATATAGGGGGAAGTCTGAAAGTTGCGCCCATTCCATAAAAGACGAGAAGTGCAGGATTAAAATGGACATGTAGTGTAGTCTTATACATAAAGCATATTACAAAATTGAAGATTATTTGGTTGATAAGAAAGCCTGGATTAGAAAATCCTTTCAGCTTCATACAAGACAGCGGTTTAATAATGTATAATTGAAAATATTTAAAAGATTAACCTCCGAGTTTCTTGCTGGTTCTTCTCGGTAAGAGCAACATTCCGAATCAGTTAATCATATTGATGCTTGATTATTCAAAAGTGCCTGAAATGGTTTATTTGAATATAGATTATTTTGATTTTGATTTTGAGTAAGGGGCCTTTCATAAAATACGTTCACATACAAGGGGGGGTCTTGCTGAGCGTGACGAGATGTGACAGGGGATCTCCGGCTAAATGACATTCTCCGTTCATTAAAATATTGTATGTTCATGTGTCCTTAAAGTATACGAACATCTGAATGCGCCATATGCTCGCGACTAAGTAAAAAATAAAAATACAGTGGATAAGTTATAGAGTTTTTAACTTACTTAATGGTTTGTGTTAGAGTGAAGGAGGAAAAATTATTTAGTTCGGTAGTTGGAATTAATGAAGCCTTAATGAAGCCTTAAATGAAGAATTAATAAGCCGTGTGGTACCCGGCAGAGTAGAATATACTACCCTCCTTTCTTACCGAGGTGTCGTAAGAGGCGACTAAGGTAAATGCCATGTGGTATCCGGCTGCATAGAATAGACCACCCTCATTTCTTACCGAGGTGTCGTAAAAGGCGACTAAGGTAAGTTGACGTCAGGCAGGCGGCCGGTCGTATAATACGTAGCCAAACCATATGACAACATGTTTGTAACATGTTGTGCCGACTCCACTTAGAGTGGGATAAGGGCAGGAGAATGATGAGTTAGAATTAATGAAGTCATAAGTATAGTCATAAGATCGTTTCTAAATACCGTAATTATTACTACCGTTATCCATTCATTTAAAGTTCCTACCAAAGAGCAGTAAACATTCTATTTAAATTATGGAGCAATAATTGGAAAGATAACACACATACAACCAAAACACATAACATTGATATAAGTTGATAGGCGCGACAGCCTTGAAGATTTTATTTCGGCAAATCCATTTACGAAAGGACACGACACTCTGACGACGGTAAAAACAAAGACGCAAGGCCTTCAGGATTTGCTCTTTTACTTAAGTATATTTATTACATCCCTGCTTTTTACATATTAAAAATAAACTTACTCGTATATAATTTGCTTCAAATATATCATATCATATATCAACGTGGAAACGCTGCCAGCATTCTTGGGACATTCCACGTGGGCGTGATTTGTATAGTAGTAGCGTGTAAGTAATTTAAAATAGATATAACTTGTACATATTTGTTATAAATAATAAATAAATAAAAAGTTTTAACTCCGATAAATTAAAAAAAAAACAACAAAAGTTCAATATTTTTTTTATCGTTTTTCTATTCTACCATTTAAGTGCTATTGAAATAATTATAATCAGTTTTCAGTACTCATTTTTTTTCATAACACTTTCTTTTTTTTAGAAATCTCTTACGGACTTCAATAGTTCCACTATCATGTTATGAGATAAATGGGTTTAAAGTTTTTGTTGCTAAGGAAAATGTATAAAAAATTCTTTAGTTTGCTTAAACGAACGGCCTAATATTGAATTATGAGTTCTACCGGTATTATTGCTGGAAATAATTGTGTATTTTAGCATTTACACGAGTTTCTGGAGTTGTCCCACTTTTACGTCCCATGAGCGAAATGATTTGAGAGTTTTTTTTTGCGAAAATCCCACATAACAAGAAGAAAGAAATATATTATATACTTCAATTTACCGAAATTAAACGGAATTTTTGCCGTTTTATCGGGTCGTCGATGAAAGAACTTTGAAGCACCTCAATCAAATGAAGTGATTACAGAACTTATACAAAGTAATAGTAACATTATTTTACTATAATCCGCGATAAAGTAAATAGGCAATATATATAATGCTAAATGTAGAGTTGACATCGTTTTCATACCTGAAATTCTGAACCTGCATCCGTTAAAACACAAACACATTTATGATAGTGAACGTATGTAGTGCTTGTGTATTGTGGTGGCGGTGGTGGAGGTATATGCATGCGTTTTTACGAATCCTGCGATAACGAATCGGGTATGAAAACGAATAGTCCACTCTACAATTAGCATTATATATATTTCCTATTTACTTTATCGCAACATAATTTTACTATTACTTTTTATTATGGATCTTCGCAAAGTAACGCCTATAAATTCTATAAATTAAAGAACTTATTTCCACACATCTTTAGAATACGCAACTTTCGATACAGACTTTAAATTTTGAATTCGACAAAATTTCTTTTCTGCAGACTGCATTATTCGACAGCGTATACAAGTAACTCAGTATGAAACATAGTTACTGATTTACAAGTGAACATTATGTAAAATCAATTAATCCGACGAGAACAGTGTGTCTGTAAATGAGAGCTATAATTTAGTGACTATTTTATCAATTTCGCTGCGACATAAAATATTGAAGGGTCGCGCAAGAACATTTCTAAAAATTAAGTGGAATGTAAATCTTCTGAAAAGTATACAAAATTTAAGCAATTATTTCCAGAGTAAACATGTAATTAAAATGTGTATAATTTTTTAAATATATAATTAGTTTGGGCGAAAGGAGTACATTAATTTCAAATTTCATTTCATTCAAGCATAGGAAATGTGACTTTATTTTTCGGATAGGGCGAAATAAGAAGAATAATGCTGTTTACTTATATTTCTTACAATTTTAGTTTACATTATTATTGTTTGTGGATATGTCGTAAAGTTTACGATTTCTTACTATATTGTTATTGTACACTCGTGTACAAATTCATTAACGAGCAGATAAGTGTTTGTAGTTCAAGCTTTTTGCACGTATTCTTAGGTAAAATAAAGGGTGGGGATGAACCAAGTACTATATAACAATGCTTGTTTGGATATTGCTTCGCTTTGCGATTTTGTCGTGGAGTCTATCTCCTGATGATGCTTCGGTTGCGGGGCGAAACGATTGTTGAGTTTGTGATAGTGAACGTGTGTAGTGCTTGTGTATTGTGGTGGAAGTGGTGGAAGTTTGTGCATGTGTTTTTACGAATCCTGCACGTATCAGGTATGAAAATACGGATAGTCCACTATACATTTAACACTATATATATTTTCTATTTACTGTATCACGGATTATAGCAAAATAATTTTATTATTACTTTTGTACACTCGTGTAATTAACTCTAAATAAAAAAAAACGAAAATGCTTAATTATTATATTCTTACTGTGGTTTATTTCAACATTAAATGTTGTTTCTCTAAAACAAAAGTTTTCTTTGAAATCGCAAAATTGTAACACTCGCCCGCCATTGAAGTTGCTTTATTAAAATTGCAGAAAAGGAAATTAGATAAGAAAGGGTAATGGCGGCATGAATGTACCCTCATATCTCATTCAAGGCAGTAACTTGTTAAGCTGGGGGTAATAATGAAGTCTGAGATCTAGCTTAGAGACCGGGAAGTTTTAAATTAATATTCCTGAACTGCGTTTTCAACATTAATTTTAAATATGTTTGTAGCGTTGAATAATATAAAATATTGTTATACACTGATATTTTCTATCTGATTTTGTTATGATATCCCTGATCTATCTCAGTTAGTACAGATTTTAAAATAAATCTTAGCTTAGAACTCTTTCTTTCTTAAAAGAAGCTTGTTTAGTCCATATTTTAGTGTTCACATATATTTTTGCTAGTGTTCTGTAATTAATCATATTACAATTAATATTTATTGATTGCGGCAGTTTCCTTAACACATATGTATATTAGAACATATATAAACATACCGTGTTAGTAAGGTAGTTTTTTTTGCATTAAGATGCAAGAATAAATACCGAAATACTAAAAACTTATATACGTACTTATTTACTAGGACGTATGACTGGGGGAGGACGAAAAAAGATGGATGGATTGTATAAATCATGATATGCATATATAACGAAAAAGGCTTTTCTGTTAAGACTAAACTAATCGTTTAATTAATAAATGCAATTTATCACACGCTTTTCACTGAAAGGTAAAATCGTAAGGAACCCCGCATGTCTCTTTATAATTCCGGGGATATGAGTAACCTACTAATCCACATTGGAGCAGCGTGGTAGGTCTTAGCTCCAACCTCTTCTCTCCGAAAATCGAGAGAGGAGGCCTTTGTCCAGCAGTTTGATAGTAAGAGTTCGTTGCTTCTATTATAAATTATGAAGCCTCGACCCTTCTTGTGTGACATGGTTTTACCGTTTGGATATAACGCTAATACATATAACGAGTATATAATAATGTACAAAAAATGTGTACCTTGAATAAATTCATAATAACTGGGTCTGATGGCAAAGTTTAAGTGAAAATACAGAAAGTGTAATTGTATAAAAGGGTGTGATTATCGCGTGAATAATATATCGTGACGTCATATCTTTCGTAGGGATAATAAGAGCTTAGGAGAATAATCATTGAGCTGAGGGTAATTGCGGAGAATTCGTTGTGTGTGTGTGTATAAAAGAGATCGCGTACACATACATACTGGTTTCTCGTTCTTGTAATAACTTCAAAACTTATGTAGGCTTAATCTGTTGGATTTGTATACACGATACTGATCTGTAATAGCCCAGCGGCGAGACCGTGCGACTCTTTCGAGGGGAATACGAGTCCCAACCCTGGCAGGCACCAATGAGTTTTTCTATTAAAACTCATGTGTCTAACTGATAATTGCAATTTATCACACGCTTTTCGGTGAAGGAAAACATCGTGAGGAAACCTGCATATCTCTAGAGAATTCTGGAGATATGTGTAACCGACCAATCCGCATTGGAGCAGCGTGGTAGGTCTTAGCTCCAACGCTTCTCTCCAAACGGAGAGAGGAGGCCTATTCCCTGCAGTGAGATTGAAACAGGCCGCTACCTACTGCTTTTACATTTTTATCGCGTCTCTTAATACAACTTTTTTTTTTATATAGTCGATAATAAATCCGGAAATAGAAGTCATATTGAATCGAAAATTTGAAAATGACTATTGAAGTTACCCAATTTCGAATTATTTTAAATGACCTAACACTAGGCAGCAAAAAGCCATTACAAAGCACGATATACTCAGAACTAACTTAATGAGGTTTTTCCAAATGTACGCTGGATAATTGTGAGCTATTTAAAAAAATATTTTGAACTTCAAATAGTACAGTAAATTCGCATTTAGTAATATCAAGTTGTAGTAGAGATATCTCGTAGCATTGGCACATTATATTTTAACATGGAATCCTTATCTACTAAAATTCAAACATATTTTTCAACATGAACCTGCCCTACCTTTTATCTAAGAGTTCGTTAATGTATGTTTATTTAATTTTCTAAAAGTTTTATTAGGATCTGCAGCTTTTTTATTTAATATAAAGTATATGACAAAATAACTATACTTACATATTTAAATTCACGGATATGTGGTCAAAAGTCAGGGCTTTATGGTTTATCTTAAATCGTGATAGAATCAAAGGAATTTGAATGATACTGACATCATTTTATCTATACGCCCGACAATATATCTAATTTGATACCGGGTCAAATATAAATAAATATAGTTATTCAAATCTGACAGGGTCCGAAATTTGAATATGCCACTTATTGCGTCGTACCGTATACAGGAAAATACAACCGAGAAAATATGTAACCTCAATTTTTATTATTATACATAGAGGATCTATAGTTAGGTTTGAGAGGGCGAGAGTCCAACAAATAATTAAGAAGGAAGATGTGAGCCCCATATTTATCTTTGTCTAATCACACATAATAAAACATAATGACGTCATTTGCTTTCTTTTTTTTATGGACACATTTTAGACTAGCTCCGCTACTCTTATATCTATGATATTTATTCAAACGCATATATTGCGTTCGAAATTCCAAACAATTACAAAAAACCTTCTTAAATTAAAAAATAATAAATATTTGTACTATAAAATGCTAGGGTAAAAAAGGCAAATATTATCTCGCAGAAATGTTTCATTCCGCTAAAACTTCCAGGCAACTGTATTAAAATTTCAGAAACTGTAATTGGATAAGAGGGGGTAATTATAGCATGAATATAACGTGACCTCATATCACTTTCATGTGGATCATGAGGGCTTAGGAGTATATTAGCTGCTAATTATGAATTCTATACAAAGCGCAAATCCGCAAAAGTCCGAATATAACATGCTGGAATTGTGGTGCAGATTATTTCTTTGTTTGATTTGACAAACTAATTACGTTTTTATGTACAGAAGTACAGGAATTACTAACTAATCTAACACTATAACATTATTATCTATTAAGGGAGGGCACTGGCTCTTGAAATACAGTTAAATCTAGTTTAAGAGCCAGGGTTTCAATATGTTATGTTAACTCTGTTTATATTAAAAAAAAAATTATTATTAAAAATTTCTATAAATGATATTTTTGATAACCTCTATGGATCATAAAATATCGATTTACAGGATCACTAATATTACCCGCGACATCGTTCGCGACATCTTCTTTAAAATACCCTTAATTATACTATAGAATATTTTACAGTTATTGAAAGATTTTAAAAAAATGTTGTTTTAATGTTAACCTTTGAAGCTTCAAAGGTCCTAAATTTTAGCAATATTTCTACATCAGATTGGATATGAAAGCTTAACAGACAAATAGACTTGTGCTTTTATAATATGAATGTCAAAAATTCGAAAGAAAAATGGCATTTTACCTAATGTGCCTATGCATTATGGCAACGCAGTGGATCTAAATCCTTCAGACTCCAGTCCTTCTTTTAAGGAAGCGGTAGTATCAGATATACTTAGACCCACTAATATTCTTTCTTCTGTCTTTCTTTCACCTCCGTTCCAGTTAGGTTAGAAAATATGTGACCCCGATGATCAACTCACGATTGCAAATTCAAACCATACATATATATAAACACAAATCCGACCACGCGTTGTTGTTGCTAAGTCTGTTTTCGAATTCCCCCGAAACAGAACTATAGGATCATGCACTGAGTAATTCTAGAGATTGTCTGAAAATTTCATTAAAATCGATCCAGCCAGTCTATAAAGGACATACAGAAAACATTCATTTTTATATTATGTTTTGTAATACATGATTTTTGAATAAGTTTCACCGTTTACTTAGCGCACGCAAAGAAAGCTTTCAATTTTGCCATTTTCGCAGTATTTTTTAAAGCTGCTCTGTCTGTCTATATATAGCCTTCCTCGATAAATGTACTATCTTAAATTTAAAGATTTTTCAAATCACAGTAGTTCCTGAGATCAGCGCGTTCAAACAAACAAACTCTTCAGCTTTATATAATAGTATAGATGTAGATAGTATAGATATAGATATACATATAGATACAAAAAGTTTATGAGAGGGAAGAGCAGGTCCCAGCTTTCTAAAGTCGGTCATAATAAATAAAATGTCTTTCCTAAAATTTTTAACACCACTTACCGACATCGTCGTGCTCGAGATCGGATACATCGTGAGTAACTTCGTCCTCTTCGGGGGCACTTTCGTATCTCTCCTTCAAGACCGTGCGAGGTACTGCAAGATAATCAGCACTTTAATGCATCAATGATAAGATAACAAATCGCTTGACAATATCAAGTGGTGGACGCGATGCTTTTGTTACGGGCATGCACAACGGACCGTTAATTTTAGATTTTAGGGTGATTTAGAATTTCGAGGGCTTTTACAGGGAAAAAAGTTGGTTGAGTGCGCACGTGACTCAGGCGTGATTGCTTTTTTTTGTGTGCTGCTATTTTTATTGCCTTACAAACCGTTCGTTTTTGTGCTTTTTTTATGAAACAGAGCATTGAAATTGTTTAAGCACGATGAAAAAAATAAGTTGTAGTGCAAATATAATAACAGATATGAATATTGTAAATGTTAAAGAACCGACGCGTCACCTTAAGACTCTAATGCTGGGCTATACCTTAATTAAAAAAAAAACAATACAATTAATATCCATTCTAACAATAGAAATGCGACAATCATAATTATTTGCAAAATACGAAATTTGCATGGAGTTTTTTTATTGTATTTAAATTGTGATAAAAATATGAAATGTTTAACCATATAAAATGTGTTATCCAATAGTATAATATAGTTATCATATATAATATATAATGTCCATACTGCTATGGCTTAAATGCTACACATGGCGTGTATTTGGCATGGCAATGATCTCTTTGCTGAAACTGCTTTGCTTGTCACATCACTTACTACGTCGATTACCACGATGTTTGCCGCAATTCTTGTAGCCATGCTTGCCGCATTGATTGCCGCGTGGCTTGCCGCATTGCTTGCCGCATTGCTTGCCGCATTGCTTGCCGCATTGCTTGCCGCATTACTTTCCGCATTCAAACTCAAACTCAAACTCAAAATATTCTTTATTCAAGTAGACTATTTACAGTACTTTTGAATCGTCAAATGTTTACAAGAAGTTACCACTGATTCGGAAGTTTGCTCCTACCGAGAAGAACCAGCAAGAAACTCGGCGGCCATTCTTTTTTTAAATATATATTTTTTTACAATTTGATTGATTGTTACAAATTAATCGTTGCAGCTTGGTGCGTAGCTGACTGCAGTTAAGATATGCTACTATCACTCAAATAATCTTCAATTGCATAGTAAGCTTTATGTAGCAGCATCGTTTTAAGATAATTTCTAAACTTGTGTAAAGGCAAGTCTAGATAATGTTGAGGAATTTTATTATAAAAACGTGTACCGAGACCGACAAATGATTTTCGCACCTTTTGGAGGCGCAACCTTGGCGTCATTAGTTTATTTCGGTTTCTAGTGTGTCTGTCGTATCTATCACTATTCTTACTATAAAGGTGAATATTTTTTCTTACAAATAGTATATTACTATAGATATATTGAGAAGCTACAGTCATGACGCCTATTTCTTTGAATTTCTCCCTTAAAGAATCACGAGGTTTCATATTATAAATACCACGAATAGCTCATTTTGTAAAACGAAGACCCTGTGAATATCAGCCGCTGTACCCCATAGCATGATTCCATATGACATAATGCTATGAAAATAGGAAAAGTAAACAAGTTTTGCTGTTTCAACATCAGCTAATTGTCTTCCTAACAGCGTAGGCAGCGGAACTAAGTTTTCCACAAAGGTTTGATATATGGGGGCCCCATTGGATCTTTGTATCCAAGGTCATTCCTAAAAACACAGTTGTATCCTCCTTCTTTAATGTTTCGTTATTTAATACAACACTTTTTGCCTCTCTGGTTTCATTAAGTAGTGAAAACTCTACGCATTTAGTCTTTTTTGCGTTTAAAAGTAGGTTATTTGTAGTAAACCAGTGAGATATTTGAAACAAAGCATTATTCACATCGTCAAGATTATCCTTATTTCTGTCAACCTTAAAAATTAAAGATGTATCATCTGCGAATAATACAATGTCACAAATACTGTGCACAAAATATGGCAAATCATTAATATAAACTAAAAACAAGAAAGGACCTAAGATAGAACCTTGAGGCACGCCCATAACTGTGACTGATCCGGATGACTTGACCTCATTTATACATACTCTTTGTGATCTATTGTTGAGAAAAGATGTAATAAGACTAAGCGCATTATCCTTGATCCCATAATGACCCAGTTTAAGCAAGAGAGTTTTATGTTGGACGCAATCGAACGCCTTAGACAAATCACAGAAAATACCAGTAGCGTTCTGTGAATTCTCCCAGGCATCGAAAATATGTTTCAACAGCCTTGCGCCTGCATCTGTTGTTGACCGGCCCTTAGTGAAACCGTACTGCTCTGGGTGTAGTAATTTATTGAAATCGAAATGTCTGAGCAGCTGATTGTACATAATTTTTTCAAAGATCTTACTAAGAGTTGGTAATACAGAGATGGGTCTATAATTATTGGGATCATTTTTATCACCTGATTTAAATAAAGGGACTAATTTACTACATTTCATAAGATCGGGAAATATTCCAGAATCTATGGCTCTATTAAAAATCAAAGCCAGATAAGGCGCAATAATTTCAATAATGTTGTGCATTGTTTTCATTGACATACCCCATAAATCTTGTGTTTTCTTCAATTCTATCGTTTTGAAGACTTTAAGAATATCACATGGGGTAATATATTGAAAATTAAATTTAACATCGCACTCAGTGGAAATGCTCCTTAGTAGATTAAGAGCTTCAGTTGGTGAAGAGTTGATGCATTGAGTTGTTGCGATTGGTATATTTTGGAAAAAGAATTCAAATGTTTCAGCGACCTCTGCATCAGAAGTAATGATGTGATCATTAACAATAAGCTCAAATTTATGATTATTTTTTTTATTTTTACCTAATTCATCACCTATAATGTTCCAGGTGGCTTTTATTTTATTGTCTGATTTCATTATTTTATCTTTAATAAATAAAGACTTAGCTTGTACGCACACAATTTTAAATAAATTAGAGTATTTTTTTACATATTCAAATTACGTATTCACGAATTACGAATTTTTACATATTCATAATACACATTGCTTGCTGCAGCAATTGAGATGTTGCCGATTGAATCGCTCACTGTGTGACTTTTCATTTACCCGTCATTTACTCAGTACTTAGCTTCGATGCCTACCGTTAGCACCGTTAGTTACCGCAAAAAGTTTCAGCAGTCAAATACCATACTGCACTATATAGATAAAAAGTTATAAAATAAACATTCAAAACAAATCTCTATTATTTTGCCGTTTTAACTTCAAACTTAGCAAATATCTATGATTTTAAGTTGATTCAATCGTCACGGTAACGTCTCTCTCACTGTTATACGTTTTGGTTTGTGTCATAGTAATACAGTATATGGTGTACTGTAAATAACATAATCCTCTTTTTCGTCAAAAGAGAATAATAATCACGAATTTATGTGAAATAAAATTCCTTTTATAAATAGACGACAGTGTCTTTCAAATTCTTGTTAAGAGGATCTAAAATGATACGTGAATTTGCTTTGGAGTAAAATATTTTGCGAAGATTGCTAATAATAGAAATTGTCTATCTTCGTGCATCGAAGAGCATGTTGTCGATCATAACGTTAATGTTCATCTTAGTTTTTTTTACACTCATCAAGGTCATTTCAAAAAGGAAGAAGTCAAGGTCTCTATGGTGGTCGACGTTGCACATGAACAACAGGTAGCCAGGGGTTTTCATTCATCATCACCATTCATGTAGTGAGCAATCTAGCCTTTAAAACGTGCAAGTGTTTGTTTGTAAAAAATGACCCTCGGCGAGAATCGAATCCGCGACCCGCGGAGTTGAAGATTCGCTAACTACGCCAACGGTCCAGTCGAAAATTCTAATTCTAAATTCTGGTTCAAATTCAAAATATTCGTCATATTCGTCAAACTTGGCAACAATTTTTTTAAATCTTCAACTTTGCCGTGAAAGCATGTCATAATGATCTATAAAATGAAAATATTGTTATTTACATTATTATACAATAACACATGAACATACTCAGTTACACACATGTGAATTTTCTTTAACGTAATATTTTATTTTTCTGTTTATTAATTTTTGACTGTGAGTATGGTATATGTAACAAAGTTTTATACTATCGCATTGCCATCCTCGCAAATTATGTTGTCTTATAGTTATAAACAAATAATATATATATATATATATATATATATAGTTATCCCTTCTAGGAGTTGTTTGATCAAGCGGTACGTATAATCAGTTCTAAGTTGATCCGTTCGGATTTGTTGATCCAGGCCCGATTTGTTGATCCAATACAATTTTACATCACATTTGTTGGCTCCGCTTCGGATCAACAAATGATGAATACTGTTTCTCTGTAAGTACTCAATAATTATACAAATCCACTCCGTAGTTATTTGATCCGATTCAAACGCGCCAATCACAGAGCAGATCGTCACCGAACGTACTCCGTACTTTGACCCTGTCATTCAAGACTATTTCAAGGTTGAGTTTGCAGTACATTATTAAGCATGCAGATTTCAAAGAAATGTAGTTGAAGGATCTGATGGTTCAAATTGAAATTATAACATTTAGGAATAAGTGATCTTGAATAAGAGACTGAATTAATATTTAAAAAAATCCCTAAAAAATCCCTCCTTTCTGCCTAAAAGAAATTCTTAAAATCTTAAATCTTATAAAGTACATGTAAAAAAAGGTAATCATAGAAATTATTTTTTAAATACCAAAATAATGTATATTATTACTTTTGTATTATGGAATTCCGCAAAGTAGCGCCTACTTCTAGTTTTAATTTTTAAGTTACTTGTTTTAAGGCGCTCCAGGTGAGGGTGTAAGAGGGAGGCTCGTCCCATTCAGTCTCTTCAAGTGTCAACGTCACCTGCTCGTGGTGCACCCTGCAGATAACCAACTAGGGTCAGGCGACCGATTAATGGTCATATAACCATTTCTGTCCAGCTGACCCAAATACCAGACCGACAGTGAACAGCAGCACTGTCGGTGCGACATTGTCAGCACTACAATCGCCAACCCGCATGCCGAGCGTGGTGATTACTCGCAAACCCTTCACATGATGTTATCACAATATAAACCACAGCCCCTAGTTCCCAGCTCTGGCAGCGGATTAAATAACGGCGTAACAGGGGGTTTCGAGAATTTCCGGCAAAAAATCCGCTGCCAACCACGAAAACCACGTAGCAACGTGAGACGCACGACTTTTGAGGGAAGAGAAGATGGAAAATATACTTGAGCTGGAAAAAAAACAGTATACAAATTGCGGTGGTGATAGGATTATCTGAAGTCGCGTTCCTTATACTCAGAATTACCAAACGGAATCTGAATGTCATACAGGTTTACGCATCGACATCAGCACATCAAGACGATGATGCACACGATGCACGCCTCGAAAACCTTCTACATTGTTTCGATGGGGGAATTAAACGCAAAGCTTGGCAAGTGTAGCGGCACAGAGGTGAGAGTAGGGCAATTTGGATACGGGCTACGGAACCACATGGGCCAGATGTTGGCGGATTTCTTGGAGAGAGAGGATCTCTACATGATGAATTCTTTTTTCAAGAAACAGCTGCATCGAAAATGGACCTGGATAAGTCCCGATGGTTCCACGAGAAATGAGATCGACTTCATCATGTCGACCAGACGTTATATATTTAATGATATATCTGCGATCAATACCGTAAGGAATGGGAGCGATCACCGTATGGTTAGAGGCACATTGAATATATGCGTGCAGCTGGAAAGATTCAGACTGGTGAAGTCTACGCTCCGACCCATTTGAGCTCATATCCAAAATCCCATAAAGTTCCAACTCGATCTGATGAACCGTTTTGATTGCCAAACTGACTGCGCTGTGACTGTGGACGATTTAAACAACATGCTGGTGGAAACCGTCCATATGGTCCAAACTTTATAAGAAAAGTCGTAAGAGAACCAATAAATTCTTGACACAGACTCTCATGCCCATGAATGAGAGGAATAAAATGAGATTAGTGTATCCATAGACAGATTTCTTAAGGGCAAAAGTGCGACCAGCGACAGTTCAACACCGAATACATTCGAGGTACTATAGAGCGTAACAGGGGCTCAAAAGTTTTCGCAAGACATCTGTCTATTAGGCAAAGGCAGTTGACGTGATTGAAGACCGATATTGCTATCATTTCGTCTCAAGTGTCTTCCAGGCAGAAACCTACGCTATCATGGAATGCGCCAGGAGATTGAAAGAAACACAAACAGCAGGTAATATAGTTATATAAAGCGACAGTCAAACGGCATTAAAAGCACTCGACCGTATAGAAACGACTTCAGCCATAGTTAAAGAATGCAAACAAGCATTAAATGAACTATCTGAAGCTGGTGAAGTAACGATTGCATGGGTCCCAGGGCACTACGGCCATGCAGGTAATGAAAAAGCTGATGAATTAGCAAGAAAGGGAGCGAGTCAGACTTTTATAGGGCCTGAACCCTATATCCCAATTGCTAACACTATCATAAAGCGTGTTATAGGTAAAATAATAGAAATAGAAGCTAACAAAAGATGGAGAAAGGAAACAAACACTCAGACAGTCGAAGCTATTCCTCAAATCTTTCGATACAAAGAAGACCAAGCAGCTAATATCTCAGAGTAGGGAAAATGTGTCAATTATAACACGTATTACTACGGGGCACTGCCTGTTAAACAAACACCTGTCGATAATGAGACTAAAGGAAGATTCAGCGTGCCCAGAGTGTGGAGTAGAAGAAACGAGTCTTCACCTTATAGCTGAGTGCCCTATGTACTCGCGAGTAAGATGGGAGATACTAGGTGAGGATGAACTTGCAGTTAAGGACTTGGCTGATATCCCCTTCAGGGACATTATCAGGTTTACAAAAGCTACTGGTAGATTAAAGCAGGTGACACTGCCGAGACATCAGTGATACCCATGTCCCAACATGGGGAAATGGGTGGAATAGTCTGACATAGGAGCTGACCACCCGCACTGCTACAGCAGGCGTCCCCGAATTAGATAGATAGATAGATCATTTCGTCTCGACCTGAGATTTTAAGAGAGGTTGAGAGGTTCTATAGGCAGTTATTCATTTCATACTGTTGTCAATTTGGAAAAAGATCCAAGACCCAATTTGACTCTACACTATACCGAAGATATACCACCGGACGTCAGCCTAACGAGATTAGTACTACTCTCAAACAACTTAAGAACAACAAGGCTCCAGATGATGAAAAAATGACAACCTAACTACTGAAGGTGGATGAAGAACTGAAAAACTACCTCAAGTCCTTTAGCGATTTAATTCCGTTATTTATGAAGGTATTATGCCGAAGGCATGAGACAGAAACGTGGTGGTTCTCTTCTTCAAGAAAGGTGACGTCTTATTGAAGAATTACAGACCCATCTTTCTGCTGAATCATGTTTATAAGTTGTTCTCCAGAGTCAAAACGAATCTTCTCGCTGGTAGGTTCGACGACTTCCAGCCTCCCGAACAAGCCGGATTCCGAATTTGGCTAAAGTACTATAGTACCACATATTCACGCTGTGGGAGGTTATACAGAAGACCGAGTAGTATAACCAGCCACTTTGCTTGGCGTTTGTGGACTATGAGAAGGCCTTTGATTTGGTGGAAACATGGGCCGTATTAAGATAGCTCCCGAGATGCCGAATCGTCTATCGGTGCGACCAAGTGCTGAAGTATTTGTACGAAAATGCCACAATGTCTATGCGTATCCAAGACGGCGAGATATGAGACAGAGAGATGTCATCTCCCGGAAACTGTTTACCGTTGCATTGGATGATGTCTTTAAGCTTTGGATTGGAACGGATATGGCATCAACATCAACGGCGAGTATATCACTCACCTTAGACTTGCCGACGATATAGTCGTTATGGCAGTCCTGAAGGGAGGTCCTTCAGGACTGCCATAACGACTATATATATAAAACGACTATAACATAATGCACGACGACCTCAGTAGATTAACAAAACATGTAGGCCTTAAAATGGCTCAGAAGATGTTGAAGATGATTGTAACTTGTAACAAAAGTAATAATAAAATTATTTTGCTATAATCCGCGATACAGTAAATAGAAAATATATATAGTGCTAAATGTATAGTGGACTATACGTTTTTTCATACCCGTTACATGAAGGAAAACATATGCACAAACCTCCACCACTTCCACCACAATACACAAGCACTACACAGGTTCACTATCACAAACTCAACAATCGTTTCACCCCGCAACCGAAGCATCATCAGGAGATAGACTCCACGACAAAATCGCAAAGCAATTAGCTTTGCAATTTTGTCGTCGAATCCTGCATGTAACGGGTATGAAAAAACGTATAGTCCACTATACATTTAGCACTATATATATTTTCTATTTACTGTATCGCGGATTATAGCAAAATAATTTTATTATTACTTTTGTATTATGGATCTCCGCAAAGTAACGCCTAATTCTATAAATTATGTAACTTGTAACTTATTTTGACAGTCTATATTATTATGAATTATTAAATATTATTAATAAAAATAATTTTGTTATCTCTCATTATTCAAACTATAACTAAGTATGTAATACAGTATTATTTTAAAATTTAACGCCGTTTGAAACCATATTTCGTTTCATTTCATGCAAAAAAGTGCAGTCCAGAAATAGTTCTTACTAATAGGTAGTTTCGAATTTCAAATATATGTCAGAATGCCCCGGACGATGTTAAAAATAAAGATTTATATTAGATCAACTTATGCCTATTGATACAGAATTATATAGTAGCAATGACCTCTGGGGCCGACGTTGACAGGTGGGGCATCCCACTCATTATATATCAAACATGGATCAAAAAGTGTCTAGAATGTATTGGATTTTAAGATCAACTAATGCTTAACGGAGACTTAAACAACTTAGACTTGGACAAAAACCGTTAGCAGGAGCCACAAAATAACCAAAAATATGAAACGAAAAATATAGAGTCTACTAGTGCATCATAAAATATGAGTGAGTGACACGATATGTCGATCAAATATATCCTTTTTGTCATTGTGAATACAACTCAGGAGCCATTAAAACAGCTAATTTAAGTGGATCAAACAAGTACTTAGAAAAATTGCGTGATCAAACAAGTAGCAGAAAAGGACTATATATATATATATATATGCTTCATGCATGAATTTATATGCTTCATAGAATACACGTCTCTATCGTTATGGCGTCAGAAGCCATATCTCAGACGTCCAATTCAATTTCCGTTATTCCAATCAAAATAATCCTTTGAAGACAGTACGTAATATATGCTAGCGTATTCAGAATAACATCGGTAAATCTGGAAATCCGCTAAAACTATTGTTCTCAAACTTTGGGCAAAACTGGCCTCTGGAGAGATATTGGCATGGCCAATTAAATTAAATATGCACTCCTAGTGATGGGATGAGGATTTTAGGTATTTCTACACAATTTCATACAGCAATTTATACAAATTGAAAAACTTGTTGCAGGTTTTTTGATTTCATATAACGACTATGAATTTTCGTGTATCATAAAAGTCATAATTATATGCACTTTTTCGAATAACAGAACGTTTATTTAACGAAATTCTGCATCAAGCTATATATGATAAACTTTGAAACTTGGAAAACGTACAAATAGAACATGGGCGATTCGATTAAAATAGTTTTGCGACTGCAATGAAAGTTGGTTGCATCTTTGAAAACTTTTGCATGGGCAACTGTCATAGTGGCATTTTATTTAAAGTCTATCATATATTTCATATTGAGCTGTGATAGCCCAACGGTGTGACCGTGTTACTCTTTCGAGTGAGTCACAAGTTCAAACCCCGGGTAGACACCAATGGGTTTTTCTAAAACTTATGTGTAATACAAATTTCTTATTTTGCAATACATTTGCTGGAAAGCGGTCATAAAGTGCCTAATGACCATTCCTTCAATATCCTTCACACTTGTGACAAGGGACTCCGACTCAATATGTAAGAGCAACTTAAGATAATAAAAAATAACAATGGCCACCTAAATGATTTATACAGTACGATTTTTGTCGTGGAGCCTATCCTCCTGATGATGCTTCGGTTTCGGGGCGAAACGATCGTCGAGATTGTGGTGGTGGGTGTGTGTGCTGCTTTTGTGTGCGTTGTTGCTGGTGAATTGCGCCTTGGGGTGCATGTGGTGACTGGTCCTGCATGTATAAGGTGCGTAGATTTTGCCTGCTTCATACACATTGGCTTTGCATGCATTCACTTAACCCGTGCGGATTATAGCAAAGTAGTTAGTTCTGTTGTATTGCTTGTAATGGCCACCTAATTAACGAGCAAGTAAATGTGTCCAATTCCGTTTTGATACATGTGTTCGGAGTGGAGGGTAGTGGTGGGGGTTGAACTATTTAAGACTGCTTGTATGAGTGGCGCGGCGCATTGCGATATTTTATCGTGGAGTCTTTCCTTGTGATGATGCTTCGGTTTCGGGGCGATCGTCAAGATTTTGGTAGTGGTTATGTGTACTGCTTGTGTGCGTTGTTGCTGGTGGAGGCGCCTTGGCATGCACGTGGTGACTTGTCCTGCATGTGTAAGGTACGTGAATTTTGTCTGCTTCATACACATTAGCTTTGCAAGCATTCGCTTACCCCGTGCGGATTATATCAAAGTAATTCTGTTATAGTGGCTATTATGTGTCTAATTGATATTTGCAATTTGTCATACGTTTTTCGGTGAAGGAAAACATCGTGAGAAAACCATATCTCTAGACAATTCTGGGGATATGTGTAACGTATTGTCCGCATGGCAGTTCTTAGATCCAACCCGTCGCTCCAGAAACGGAGAGAGGAGGCCTATGCCCAGCAGTGGGACGTAACAGTCCTTAAACTTTTTTTACTTTTATATTTGTTTTATTTCAGTTTATATATCATTAATTTTATAGAATTAAGCGATATTTTACGGAAGTACATAGCACAACAGTTATGGCTAACATTGTTTTGCTATAATCCGCGATAAAAGAAAATATGCATATGCTAAAAGTGGAGTGTACTACTTTTCTAATTTTTCATATTATGTTTTGCGGTATACTTTTGCTAGAAAATATTACTGGAATTTGCTACCTTTAAAACTTGTATACTGGGATATATTAAGCAATTTAATTTTTGTGCATAAAAATATACAAATTAAAAAAATTGTATGTATTGCGATGTATATTATATACAAAGTAGCAACTGACATAAGCTTGCAATTCCTGCTTTACGCCTTGCAAAAGTACGTAGGTCGTTTGTCGGTTGGGATATAAGTTTCTATAATAAAATTCCGCACTCAATTGTAGCTTATAGAACTATTTACAGCAGTTTATGGAACTATTAAAGGCTGCTGATACAAAAATCTACTATATCGTTAAGAATTAGTTATGATAATAAGAATGCTTAAACATGTTGTTACATGTTTTGGCAAGTTATTTTACAACCGGCCGCCTTCCCGACATCAACTTACTTCAGTTGTTTTTACGACACCTAAGATACCAGATCTTTTCTACCCAGCTGCATAATACCACACGGCGGGACAGCTTACCTTAGTCGCCTTTACGACACCTCGTTAAGAAATGAAGGTGGTCTATTCTATTCAGCTGGATACCACATGGCGGTAACGACTAAATGTAACTACCTTATAACAGCTGCGTATATATTCTGAAAAGAGCAACCGTCGAGTTTCTTCCTGGCTGTTCTCGGTAGGAACAGCTTTCCGAACCTGCAGTAGCGTTGACGATTTAAAAGCACTTGTTTATAAGTTAACTTGAATATAGAATATTTTGAATTTGAATTTGATAAAAAAAACAGTTTATAATGATAGTTTACAGAACAATGTTTCAAGTTTTAGCAATACTTTAATTGTACATCACTTGTTAGAAGTTTGTTGCTGGCACGTGCCCAAATTGTATACAAAGCTTTGCCCAAAATCCAAAAGAAAATGTATACTAAGTTTTTATTTGAATTATAAAGGGAAGTAAGCGTCGAAGAAGTATAACAATATAGAAGTATATCAAAGTTAAGGTGGATTACCATAAGAATACATTGTCATTTTTTGGAATATTGCGGTAAATATTTACAAAATTATTTTGCTATAATCCGCGGATACAGTAAATCGCGCGGTCTCATCGCTAGGCTGTCACAGCTCATGAGATGATTAAATTGCCCATTTTAGTCTTATCAGTATTCATTTCTTTCATTATTTTTCATGTACATTCATCGTAAAGAAACATATATCCAAAATGTTGTTGTTGTTAGATAAAATAATATAAAAATTGGTTAGGTAAATCGAAAAATAAATCGCTTGGATAAACTGAATACAAAATAAATGTTGAGTAAAAGACAGGTTTGGATCTCTATTGACATATTATTACAAGATATTTGAAATATAAGGCGTCACTCAACCAATGTTGGGAAAAGAAAAACAAGATGATAAAATACGAGACATTGACTGACAGACCCTACGATCGACTGGAAAGGAGTAATGAAAGCGTAAAGGCAAAAAAATAGAGGAACTTTCAACATTGAAAACAAATTATGATTTTTTATTTTATTTCTTATTTTAACATTGTATATGCTTGTAATACTATTTACTGCAATTAAAATTTAAGTTTGCGTGAAATAATACATATTTTATCTACTCTGATACTTTAATACACAGAATATAAAACTGAAAACAAAATTCTTATGACAAACATTACGTACAGAACAAAAATAAAAATTATAAAGTTTCATTACAATACAGGTCTTGTATGGACACCTGTATCATAATATAACTTATTAATCATAACGATATACCTATACAACTTACAGTTGGACCAAGGAGGCTTAACCTCTACCTTTAAAAAAAAAGGTTTCAATTAATGGGTCCGCGGCGACGCAACACGCATGCGCAATCGATGTTTGCGCCTTGGCGCCAATATATGACATTTAAAAAATCTTTTCAATATATAAACGAAGTTTAGTTTTGTTTGAAAAAAAATAAGTTTTTGTGTAAAAACATGTGTGAGAGCGGGGATAGTGGTGATTGTACACCACCAGAAATTCTGAAAGCTGCGTCAAACATGACCGTGAACCTGTTGCCGATGAAATCTAGGAGTAACTATATTAAATGTTACCACGAGTTCATGGCATGGAAAATGAATATTCAGAACATCAATCACAATCGTGTAATAAGAACCCTTATTATGCAACAGTATCATAATCTACTATGATTTGAAGATTAAGCATTTTAACGACGGCAAGTTTAAAAGCAGAGTAAAAGAAGCGAAAATGTTTCCATTAATACAAAATTATGTCTCGTGAAGTGATTATTATATTTAAGACTTATGAATGAAACATTAAAAAAACCGTAGAAGTACCGTTTACTTCCGGCTCCCAATTGCCAGCCAGTTCGGAGCTATAAGGGAATAATGCTTAAAATATTTCAATATAAGGAGTATTACTAGCTCCTGCTGGTAACACTCGCGCAATTAAATATTTTAATGTAGATTAATGATGATTTGGTAAACGGACTAGAACTATACATAGGTCCTTGATTATAATTTCAACTACCTAAAAAGAGTCTACTTACAATGGAGTTTTAATACAATAATTATCGTGGGTATTCAAGCGCTTAAGTTAGCGCGAACAAAGTCGCGGATACCACTAGTTTTGTTTTAATAAATTGGTGTTAAAATTCATAAAACTCACCGCAAGTGTACACAACCTTGAGGTAAGTGCGACTGCCTGTCCGACAAGGTCTGCCAAACATTTTGCTGTCTGCAGAAAGTACGCAGCGCCTTTTGCCATGACATTCTCTCATCGCAGTTTCAGTCGCGTACGGTTCCAGGCAAGCTAAATAAGAAGTATAACTTAATATGTTAATTGTATTTTAAAAAAATTATAGCGTATAATATAGTAGCGTAGCTAGGTAATCAAAGGCCTTGGGGCGAAATATAAGTTAGGGCTCTAATAAAACTACGTAAAAGCGTTTGCTCGTATTAAAGTCGCTTTCCTGAATTTTGGTTATTTATATTCCGAATGTTGCAGAAATGTTGACTAGTTCGATTTATAATTTTTAATTCAGAGTACGGAGGGCCCCCTGAATTTGGGGACCCCGAAGCACTGCCGTGCCCTCCGGTAGCTACGACATTTGTATTGGTGAACACACAACAAGTATTCCATAAGCTACATATGGTTTAAAAATTAAAGTCACAATCTAACTTAATAGATTAAAATTTCTTATTTTATTATCTATATCTGTGTAAACGGACAACTTAAACTTAAAGGGAAAATTTATAAATCGGTCATAAGACCTGTCGTAATGTATGGATCAGAATGTTGGGCAATGAAAAAGATGGATGAAAGAAGAGTGCATGTAAATGAGATGAGAATGTTAAGATGGATGTGTGGTGTGACAAGATTGGATAAAATAAGAAATGAGTATATAAGGGGAAGTATGAAAGTTGCGCCCATTGTAGAAAAGATGAGAGGTGCAAGATTGGGATGGTATGGACATGTAATGAGGAGGGATGAAAATCATGTGACTAAACGAGTGTTGAATATGAATGTGGATGGATATGTGACTAGAGGGAGGCCTAAAAAGAGATGGTTGGAATGTGTGAAATATGACATGCATATAAAAGGAGTAGCGCCAGAGTTGACGAATGATAAAAGAGAATGGAAGAGGAAAACATGTTGTACCGACCCCACTTAGAGTGGGATAAGGGTAGGAGAAAGAAAGAAATCTGTGTAAACGGACAAATTATACAGGCAAAGGGTATATCCAGTAGTACGACAAAATTTCTAACACACAATGCGTAACACATTCAATACCACACGATCATACAAGGAAAGATTCGCCGATACCGCACGCAATTTTGTCTGATGCTCTTACAGATAACGTAATAACTCGGCATACTTACTTTCCTCCTTCATTCCCCGAGGCTGCGGGCATTGTATCGAGTCGTACTCGGTCCTCCCGTACTGCGCAGAATATATGGCCACCCTGGAGTGTGGGTTACAGCTTAAATGAAGCACGTCGTTTTCGCAGCCCACTTTACTTCGGAACTCATCTGCCAAAAGGAATCGTATCTTACCACGTTGTGTCAAGATCGAAACTACTTTGATGTTTCATCTTTTAGTAAAACATCTAAAGCACCCAGTGTCTTAGTCTTTTCTGTATTGTAATGTTTTTTAAAGAATTAAAACTCAGCACTTAAGTATATTGCTTGTGATGTCTGTGAGATAGTATAAAATGTAGACTTATTTTTACTTAAGACTTTTTTCATTTTATATCTTACTGAACTCGTTAAGTGCAACTACTTTTTGATATTGAAATTGTATACATTTAATAAATAGAAACTGTGACGATAATAGATCATAATACATGGATCATTATTAAAGGATCGTATCTACCTCGGATTTATTTAAGGAACACTACACTGTGCGCAATCCTTGAAGGGATACAAATCTGTACAGTTTCTACACAGAATCTTACTTGAACACCTTCATGCGAAATCAATCAGCAGGACGACTTCACCTTAGTACTATAGGCGAACCGATTAGAGCGTAGTAAATAATACCTATAAACTCTATCTAATCTAGTATATCCACGACCTACAGTAATAAGGCAACGCTGAAACCACTATGTCGCAGAGGTCGCCAAAACTGATATAAAGGTTAATATAAAAGAAAAATATGTTAAGTGATTTCACCGTCAATTTTACCGACTTGCATAGAATTTTATTACCGATTCCCTGAAGTGTTTCGAACTTCGGCGCTCGAACTGAATTTTATAACTCTGCGGTGTATGTATTGAAGCGATAGCATTGATATTTAAATATTCTACTATAGTGTAAGTAGACATTTTCACAAGGCAACTTCATTGGAATGTTTTAGCATACACGAGGATAAAAGCTTAACGGAGTCGGGATACAATCGGTGCCAAAGAAATCGGTGACCTTTTGGGAATTTTGCCAATCAAATTTTGACTACAAAAAGAACATTTTGATATTAATATTCTTATTTATTTATTTACTTTTTCTGCACATATGTTATTCAATTAAATGACAACGACTTTAATAATCCACTGGCCTTCAGTATCGATTTATTATTATTATTATTATTATTATTATAACACAGGCTCAAACACACACATATAGTACTTATTTCACGTCCACTCTCGCCCGCGGCTCTGCTGCTACTGATGTGGTAAGTTTGAGATTTGGGTATGGATAATGATGTATGTATATTTGTCTTTATGTAAATATACAATGTAATAATTACACATCTCAACGTACATATTACAAAACTAGATCCCAAAAAGCTGTCTGTCTGTTTATAATCGATTTTGTCAAAGTCTACTAAATGGAATTTTGTATGATTTTAACTAAAAGTTAGTTTAATTTTTGAGGGATGTTTAGGTTAATAGTACTTTATCCGAAACGTGTAAATCAATTTTGGTGGGATTTTCAGAAAATAGAGGGGTTGAGCAACATTGACGCTTCCTTTTATCTTTGAGTTCCCACTTTTTCAGGATTTACGTGGGAAATACTTTGTGACACACTGATTTGCATGCGAGTGAAATTGCGATCAAATTCAAAATTCCAAAAATTTAAAATTTAACAAGTTTTTCATCACTGTACAAAGGTTGGAATCTTCTAGTGAGTAAGTATACTCGTGCTAGAAGGTCCCGCTCTTCCATATCTAAATAATATATAATGTTTCTGTTTGCGTAGTGTGTGTGTGTGTGTGTGTTTGTGTGCATGTGTGTGGCCGTGTGTAATACGTATGATTGCATGCATACGCATGCACTTATACATATGTTTTATGCTGCGATCGCAACTTATATTATAGAATGTAAATGAATAGTAAATACTTACAAGGACGGCATTTATAGGCTACTTCGACGAATAGTCGAGAACCCGGACATGGGTCAACTCCGAAGGCTTTAGGGCTGGTGTGGAACTTGCATTGGCGTTTCTTCTGGCACGCCTCCACGACCGTCTGCAACAAAGAATACTGCAGCATATTAGTTAGTATGCCGATCGTGATATGGTTAAATATATTACTAATAAGAAACGTCCTATTTCATTTAATCTATACTTAGTATACTTAATGAAGCTAAAGAGTTGGTTCGTTTGTTTGAACGCGCTAACGTCAGGAACTACTGGACCGATTTGAAAAATTCTTTGAGTGTAAGATAGTCCATTAATCGAGGAAGGCTATAGGCTATAATATAACGTCACGTTAAGATGAATAGGAGAGGAGCAGCAGTAAAAAATATTGCGTAAACGGCAAGATTTAAAGCTTTCCTTGCGTGCGGTGAAACAGTGAAAGTTATTCAAAAACCATGTATAGTACCCGGCTATAAATAATGCACATCGAGGCTTGGAGAGAGAAATCGGCTAGATTCTGCTTCATAGAACATCGTCTCTGTCGCACAAACTGACGAACCCGTATGTGACAGTGACAGCGCTCTACGAAACCGAACTGGCCGGCTGTTTCGTTGTAAACATGGATGTGCATTATTTAATGCTGAGTACTATATTACAAAATTGTTGCTTTCTAAGAGTTCAAAATTAAAGTCCGCGACAGCATATGTTTAAGGTTAACCCACTTTAACCATAGTTAATACAAGTGAATAACCGTAAGTAAGACGGTTTATTCAACTGCAGTATAAAAACGAAAGTCTGTCTGTTTGTTACGCTTTCGCGGTTAATCAAATAAATAATCATTAATTAGCTATTACACCGGGATAACGATAAAAATCTGTTGTTCTGTAATGCATTGTTGAGGGTACTCAAATGCTCGAACGAAGCTTCGGGTAGCACTAGCCTGTTATAAAGTTGAAACGATGTAAGGGAGAGAGAATGTTTTTACTGCTTTGGGTCGCTTGACTTTACTGATATATATGAAGATTTTCCTACAGTTAGATCTAAGTTGATATAATAAATACGGAATACAATGAAATAATATATAAAGAAAACTACAACAGAACTACTTTGCTATAATCCACGTGGGTTAAGCGAAAAAGTGTATCTTTTACGATTACCCTTTATTAAACGTTTAATAATTTTTCGATATTGGTATTTCATATGAATTTTTCATTTTGTCTGGATAGCAAGCACGGTATGCACGATACGTAATCAAAACGTGAGTTTAAAAACTGACCATGTTTTGATTATTAAAGTGACTATCAGTCGGTAATAGTTCTATTTGATTAAAATTATCGAAAATATTAATATAACACGAGATTTATAAATAAAATATTTGAATTTGAGTTAAATATTTTTTTGATTTTGTCTGATTTATGGATTTTGTTTAATATTATTCATTAATATATTAAATGATTTATAGAAGCTGGCGTTACTTCGCGGAATTCCATATAACAAAAACTACAACAGAAGTACTTTGCTATAATCCGCTTGGATTAAGCGAATTCATGCAATGCTTAGTGTATGAAGCAGGCAAAATTCACGTACCTTACACATGCAGGACATGTTACCACACGTATCCCAAGACGCCTCCACTAGCAAAAATGGACACAAGCAATACACACAACTACCACCAAAATTTCTACGACCGTTTCGCCCCGAAATTGAAGCATCATCAGGAGGATAGGGTCCACGTTCAAAATCGAAACGCCAACAAGTGTATTTATTGCATTCTGTATGGTGACTTGTCCGCATGTGTAAGGTATTTGAAATTTGCCTGCTTCATACACTTAGCATTATAAATAAATAAATATACATAAATAACTATATGGGACACTTACAAACACGGTCGGCCGTTCCCAAAGTAGAAACTACCACAGCCCTCTGATATTAATAAGGAAATCACTTTTTTGTTACATAGAGGTTTTCGTAGAATGACGGTGCCATCAAACGTATAATATTTTACAACCTACACCCTTACTATACACAAGAAACATTTTTAACCACTTATCCTGCAATAGAAATTATATTTTCTAAAGATCAAAAGGTTGATACTTAAAATCCGCTGACTCACCCAAAAATAGTACTAATCACGTTACGGATTGAGAAGTAACAATAAAAAAGCCCCGCCGAATGTATGGATATGCCAAAAACCACTCAATCGACGTTTAAAAACCCTCGCAAATGACTTTCTTTTGTTACCCGGGTAGTTGGACCAAAAATTACTTGCGAATGTTCTCCCGAAATCGCCCCTGAGAGTTTTTTTCAATATATGTCTAATTTTTCACACTATAAACGTGCAATAAAATCATGTAACTATATTCTGACAATTTTCAAAAAGAATATTTTAAATGTAACATACTACAAGAAAAGAATAAATTTAATCTTGGGCTAAAGATTTTTATCCAACGTACACACATACAATCATTACAGATTACTACATAATGTGCTCTTTTGAAGTACAAAGAGTTTGTAAATGCATAAATTATATTGCTATGGGTTTATAAGTATTCATCTCTTATACAGTTTCAGTTCATCATTGTTAAAAGAACAAAATTAATCGCAATTGACTGTTGCAACTATGCTTTCCTGCATTATTTGACTATAAATAAGTAAATACAATTTTACCAGTTTTAAATACGTCAAAAATTTACCTTAGACTATTTTCTTTCAATATATGTATAGGATAAGCTGTGATAGCCTAGCGGTGAGACCGTGCGACTCTCTAGAGGCGACATGGGATCAAACCCCGGGCAGGCACCAATGAGTTTTTCTATTATAACTTATGCGTCTAATTGATAATTGCAATTTATCACACGCTTTTCGGTGAAGGAAAACATCGTGAAGAAACCTGCATATCTTTAGAGAATTCTAGGGGTCTGTGTAACTTATCAATCCGCATTGGAGCAGCGTGGTAGGTCTTAGCTCCAATCCTTCTCTCCAGAAACGGAGAGAGGAGGCCTTAGCCCAGTAGTGGGCAGTAAGTAACAGGCCGTTACTTTACTCTTTTATATGTATAGGATAAAGTATATAGAAATGTATAAAAGAAAAGACAAATCTATTCTATATGTTATAAAAATATTTTTAACCCCTTGTTTTATTAATCCAACTGTTTTTTAAATTTCTGTGTACAGATTATATTTTCCCTGTGTTTTTTATATAAATAATCTTTATTATGCTTAGTGTATTGATAAGTTTTCTTAACAAAGAAGTCATGCAGAACGCGAAAATTTAACAATTTTTTTTCGGAAAATGGACCTTCTTTTGCTTTATTAAAATTAAAGCCCTTATAACCAGTATATACTCAATGTTTATTTTTAATATAGTGATAAATTTTTTGGAAATAAAAAAAGCAGACTTAATTTATAATCTTATTTTATAACAATGAATAAGAAAATTCTCGAAAGACGTTTGTCACTCGAGTGCCATTTTCACCGACACAAAGGGGGTTAAGTGTAGAACAAGATAAGCCAAGAGGTCGTATGCAAATTTCCAGCAAAGTAGGTTCCGGGAAAATAACGAACAGCCTCCAAATAAACTTCACTCTAAGTAAACGTGACTTTATTAATTACTTAAACTTGCGGTCTTAAAAAGTTATAAGTGAGAAAGCTATGAGCGCCAGGTACATAATAATTATAAGTTATACTAATTGATATCAAGTTAATATATAAAGTTCAAAAGTATTTCAAAATTCTAACATTCCGTGTTGTCAGCAATGACTTTCAGATCTGAAACTAGAGACACTGGCTGCATAAGAATTGGCCCGTTGGCGCAGTGGCCATACCTTCAGCTCCGCGGTCGTGGGTTCGATTTCCACCGACGGCCATTTTTTTCTATAAATTATTTGTCGGTTCTTCGAACCTGGGTGTGTATTTGTATTTAAAATTATATACATATATATTTAACAGTCGTCTGTCACCTATACAAGTATTAAGTTACTTTGGGGATGGACGACCGTGTGTAAGTAATAATAATAATCTTTATTGATGCATGCAAACAATGTTGACATAATATATTGGAACCGTGACCCCTAAACTAGAATTAACTGTATTTCAGGAACCAGTGCCCTTATTAATATAGATCATACAATGGTGTTTGTTTATTAGTAACAATTTAAAAATAGGTTAGTTCTGTCAAAGTTATTTATATTTATGATATACATATAATATGGATGTATGTAAGTGTAAGTATATTTTTATTTATTTATTTGTGTGTTTGTGTGTGTGTGTGTGTGTATAAATATGTGCACACGGGTGTATATGTGTATTTGTGTGTGTGTGTGTCTACATAATTACCGTAATATACGCTCATGGTCAGGAAGGTAAGTGTCCCATATTTATGTATTTATTTATTTAGTATCTATGTGGAAAATACAGCAAACTATGTTTAAAGTAGCGTAATTGTATACAATAAATTAGAGCAAAAGCGATCCGTAGAAAACTTATAGATACTGACTTGATCGTGGCGCGTAATAGCCATAGGTGGAGCATATATATGAAGAAAGAATACATGAAGAATATTTTGAATTTGGATCTGCGATGGAAGACTAAGGTGTTGAAATTGCAACCGGAAGATGCAGTATTGACCGCTCAACCTCAAAGAGGCAAGTAGGAGCATTTACATCTAAACAGCATAGAATAGTAACGTGAAATTTCTTTTAACAGACCTACGTTCTTACCTAGTTCTTATCGAAAATGACTCTCACGGAGCCATGAGTTTGAGAACGAATTTAAATCTTAAAATATCTACTTGTAACATGAATTTGTGAATCGTTTTATAATTTACCGCCTATTCAAACTCTTATTGAACCAATCTCCTTAGAGATGCTGAAAATCCTAGGACTGTATTTTACAATCCGAAAAGTTTTCGTCAGACATTGCTATTAAATCCATGACGGCGTACGGTCTAGTTTTAGCGCAGTTATTTCATAACGATTTAAGCACAATCGTGGTTGAGATGAATCAAGACAGTAAAGCCTGGTTATGACAACGAATTTTAGATAACTTAAACTTAGATCAAGTCAGTTGGCTTATTTGTGGCCTTTCAAGATGATTTTCGCACAATTTATCTTCTTCGTGTTATTGATTTAACTTATTGTATTTTTAAATTTTGTATAATTTAAGTCTTTGGTGACAAAATAACTATTAAAATGCAAGATGGACTACGCTAGCAGACATTAAAATAAATCTATTTGAAATGTTTATTGTGTTGCGACTAATTTACTGTAAAACACCTATGTATGCCAAAACAACTAATGACTGACTGTGAACTTTATAAAAAAAGTTAAAAGATTATTTATCAAATGGTGGAAAACCCATTCTAGGTTAAGTTCATGATAAAATCATAAATAAAAGATGTATAAAAGAACGTGACTAACAACAGCAGGTCAGGTAATCTAAAATATGAGATATTTTACATATAGAAACTCCGGCCTTTACTGGAATCATACAGAAATACTCAACCTTTAAGAGATTTACGGAACAAATTAATATGTGACAAAGTAAAATAATACGCGAGAATTCCAATAAACGTTTAAGAAAGGATCATCACATGATCTATGTCAGATACAGAAAAGAGAGTGAGAAAGATATAGACTAAAAGTATAGTACCCGGTATTAAATGCACATCGATGTTTGAACGAAACAGTCGGCCAGTTCGGTTTCGTAGAGCGCTGTCACTGTTTCGCACGGGTTCGTCAGTCTGTGCGACAGAGACGATGCTCTATAAAGCAGAATCTGGCGGATTTTCCCTCTCTAAGCCATGATGTGCAATATTTGTTGCCGAGTACTATAACTATGGAACAATATGTTTATTCTATTATATATTCTATAGTATTCTAATTACCTGGAGCGCACTGGGCCATATACATGACGTATCTCCTACCACTTCTACCGCGACGGGCTGGTATTCAGTAAGCTCTGACGAGCAAGAACTTTGACTTGCTGACGTCCCATATTGTGCTACTTGTATACTAATCGTTGTTCCCCGCGGACATATGAGGGTCACCATTTCTTCGTCACACGCGGCTTTCTGATGTGTTCGGAGTGTCCCAAGGAGCAATTCTGTAGACAAATTCTATAATAAATATATAATCGAAATAAAATCTTTTTTAATCGTAAATGGCACCAATGCGCAGAAACAAATGTGCTGTATTTTTCAGCATAAGTCTACAAAGTGGTCTCAGTCTGTTTTTCATATCTATAATATAAAAATGAATCGCTAAATGTGTTGGTAAGCGCATAACTCAAGAACGCCTGGACCAATTTGGCCAATTCTTTTATTTTAAATTCGTCGAAGCTCAAGGATGGTTTTTACGGTTTAAAAATACCAAATAATTGCCGGAAAAACCTTAAAAACAGTCCTTTTCTTTATTCCATATAAACGTTTTCTAATACGTACAGTCAATTTGAGCTTTATTGCTAATGTATAAAGTTCACTGTTGTCTAAGCAATGTAGGTGTGTTCCTAACATCAGCAGTGTGCGTTGTAGCACAGAATATAATAATGTAATGTCGCGTTCTGAAACTCAACAAAAGTGATATCGCGGACCCGACTAAATTGGACAGTCACAAAATGTAATGAATCATTAGTTATTTGGTTGACTTCGCGATATTAGTTCTTTTTTTTTACTTTAAAATACATGTTATCCCGTCATTACATCAGACAAACACAACCGTTACTAAAAGTCCATGACTCCAAGTCTTATCAAATTTAAAAAAAAAATCGTTGTCGATTCTAAGACCGTTGTCGATTTGAAGTGTTGTTTTTCTTGGATTTTCTGTTACGTCCTCTACTGAGTTTGCTTTTGTCAACAACACGAATCAAATTCGTATATCGTGCTTTGTGCAGTGTTTAATTACCTTTGATCATTAATTATTGCATATGGCATAATAATTAATAATATAGATATGCCTCCTGTAAGACGAGGAAATTTAGGTAGAAGAACCCGAAATGCTACAAACCAAGCTAATTACCGATCTAATCATACTGCACAAGAACGTGACAACCGAAATGAACATGAAAGACTTCGGATATCACAAACGCGTGAAGCGCGAGCGAGACATTCAACTAATAATCGCGCAAGTTTGAATCGAGCTGCTTTCAGTTACGAT
The DNA here is from genome assembly GCA_947086505.1 of Morpho deidamia. Lineage (NCBI taxonomy): Eukaryota > Metazoa > Arthropoda > Insecta > Lepidoptera > Nymphalidae > Morpho > Morpho deidamia. The sequence goes on along the minus strand of CAMTZC010000007.1, from coordinate 4,966,072 downwards.
GTGTCAATTGACTACAGTAACAACCAATGTGTTGTTATTGGTTCTATGAACACGGTTTGCTTACATTGTAAGGCATTGAAATACAAAAACGAAGCCAATGGATTGTGTTGCGCAAATGGTAAAGTGAAATTGATACCATTGGATCCACCACCAGAGCCATTGTACTCATTGGTTTCAGGCATAGGAACAGATTCCATACACTTTTTGACAAATATCCAACAATATAACAACAGCTTTCAAATGACTTCATTTGGGGCAACAAAATTTTTGCCCCGACAATAAAATAGATAGGAACAAAAAACTGTCATATTACAAATCTTTTTGACAGAACGAAGTCTGTCGGGTCCGCTAGTAAACTATAAATATTTTTTTTCGACATTAGGTTTAAAGAAATATGTACTTTTAAATATAAATACTGTTTGCCAAAGTAATAAGAAAATACTGAGTTATTCAAAAAAATTTAAAGCCATAAAAATAACTGACACAAAAATACCTTATAATTGATTCAGGCAAATCGTCTACAACGACTCTGAAAATCAGGATATTGGAAAAGTTGGATCGGAAAGCTAATCAGTTTATACTGGTTTCTTAACATCTCAGATCAGATCGAATCTGTATAGAATTGTCTACAAAAGGTTTTGTATCTTTCCACGATATTAATCTCTGCCTACTAAAGCGTGTTCTATGTGATCCTGTATAATATAATAGAGGTAAATGTTTTGTGTGTTTTGGTATCGCTTTGTGCTTCAGCGGTCAGGCGGATTGTAATCAAATTTTGAATGCACGTAAGTAGCAGTAGTATACATAGCATGGAATAAATACATAGTCTACATATTATAATAAGGTAAGTCAACCCGCCGTGTGGTATCCGGCTGAGTAGAATAGACCATCCTAATTCCTTACCGAGGTGTCGGTAAAAGGCGACTAAGGCAAGTTGACCCACCGTGTGGTATCCGGTAGAGTAGAATAGACCACCCTCTTTCTTACCGAGGGGTCGTAAAGTAGGACTAAGTTGACGTCAGGCAGGCGGCCAGTCGTAAAGTACGTAGCCAAATCGAGTGACAACATGTTAACATGTTGTGCCGACCCCACTTAGAGTGGGATAAGGGCAGGAGGATGATGATGATGATGATGATGATGCTACATATTATAATACCCAGGAAACAAAACAGATTTTTTTTCTTATCACCTATAGACATCCATTTTTTTTTATTTATTTATTTATTTATGTACCACAAGTTAATCAATGCATTTAAAAACAAAAACAATGTGAACAAAGGAAAGCTTATCGCTATAAGCGATCTCTTCCAGCAACCCTAAGAGTGTCGGGATACATATTGGAATGTGGTATAGGTACAAATAATGTAGACATAATAATATTAATAAAATTTTGCATATGTATATAGTTAGAAATTATCACGTTTAAGTAGATGCGGAACTACCTATGCAATATTAAAACGACACAGTAATGATACTAGTTGCGTAGTAACAACGCATGAATATGCTGGTTGAGCCAAAACAAGTTGAAACACGATCTAAACGCGGGAGCGTTTAACAATCGCACAAGTCTAGCTTTACAGCAAGACTCAAAGGAATGAACGGTCTAGCCGCGTAAGCGTAAGCTAAGGAACCGTACCAGTCGAGTATTACAACAAGATTGACTTCCATGTTTTTTTTTTTCGAATGGGTAATGCTCTTAGCCCTAATGGCTTTTATAGCGTCACCGGTGGGATGGGCGAGCGCAGAAGCTTCGCCGGGTAGAATTGATAAGTAAACGAGTGTTTTTAGGCACTCGCAACTTATTGCGAGCGTCGCCTTAAGGGTGTCTCCTGCGAGACCGAACCTCGGTTTAAAGCGGCGCGTTTTGGAGGACTGTATCTAACACATTGACTTTGAAGAAGTCTGTTTGAAGAAGGGCTGCGGCCGCTTGACACAAGCAAGCCGGGACCTCGTCTTCGCCGGCGAAGACGCTGTTTGTGTGTGAATTGTGTGTGTATCTTGTTGGATGCTGTAATAGCATCGTCGGGGTCATTAAGGACGCTCTTAGGGCGCCTGTGAAACTTGTTGGGGAGGTTGAACACATTATAGTTGGACGCGGCCGCTATAAGGGGGTTCGGATGAATGAACGCTTTCTCGAAGTAAGTCTTCGAGAATCGTTTAAAAAGATCGGCTATCGTGGGAAGATCGAGATCTCTATGGAGATTCACGTTGCGCACGAACCACGGACAGCCAGTGGCTGTACGCATGAATCGATTTGACTTCCATGTGGCGAACTCCACCTTTTATAAACAATTCTGGCTCCAAAACCAAACCCCCGCTCTGGTATCGATCACGTGATCACAGTGATGCCACTATACAAAACTAAAGAAATAAGACTCGACTATTGCCATGGATGCGGCTTTAATGGCGGTTAGGCGAAACCTCTAACTATATATTACATATAATAAATATATATATAAAATAAAAATATTACATATACTAGTATATAAATATATATAATTTACTCATTGATTCACAAGTGAAAAATAGTGTTTTCATCTACATTTTACATAGCCTTTGAATAATAACCGTTTCACTAACCTGTGATTTCTCTCATGGAGCACAGGTTAGTAATAATAATATTGCTTGTTGCATGGAGACAATACCATTTTGGCTTATAATTTATAATTATCACTTAAAATAGTTTTAATAAGAATGTCACATCTTTCATATCTAAATTCTAACGCCTGAATATTGTTTATATTTGTCTAGCTTAAGCAAAAAAATACAATATCGTCGGACGTTGTTATCTATACTTAATATAAAACAAAGTCCCCAAAGGCTGCCTGTATGTGATGGATTTTCTCAAAATCTACTTAACGAATTTACTACGGTTTTTGCTATTAGCTAAAAATAAGATATTGCCATTTTTAGGTTTAGCTTAATAGTACATTTTCCGCAACGGCCGATTTTTGCGGCACCTTCACTGAATTATAGAAAAGGTTGTGGAGCAACGTATAAACGAAAAAGTATTTTCGGGGTCGGGATTGATACGGCAAAAATTACTTATTAATTTTAAAATTAATTAATTAATTATTACACACTGATTTCCCCACGGTCGAACTCGCAGGCAAATGAGTGTTCAATAAAGAAAATATGACATATGATGAATGTATTTCACATTAAAATTAACGGTTGAATTTAATGATATAACAAAAAAGAACAGTATTTAGTTTATAATATACTCGTATATTTTTTTAATTGCAAACGGTATTAACCATATTGAAAATTAATCAAAATCAAACTTGTATTTGGTGTACTTTCCTCTACGAGTATATCCCACATATATTATTATTATTCTCATGATAACAATTACAGGAGGAACATGCAAAGTAAACCTTATCTGGAACTGCAGCACCGCAAGCGTCGAAATGTCTCATTACAAACGTCCGGTCGTAGCCGTTAGGCAAATATGCCTCTACCTTTGAGGGTTTGCGGAGAACCAATAGAAATTATGCAAATAACGGCATCGTAGTGCTAATCACGTCTGAGTGAAACAGATCACGTCCGGCTGTTCTGATTAACATGCATACCTCTGCAATAACGTGAAATATCAATGTTTTAAACAATTTATAGAAGCAAAATACTAATTACTGGATATTTGTTATTCTTTCGCGAAAATATTGGATGGATTCGGATAAAACTTTACAGTTATATAGGTTAAAAGTTATCACGATATGATTGACTTGAATGGAGCGCCATAGTCCCTAATATGCGCGGCGCGCGAAGATTGTATAGAATCTGTCAGTTTGAAGTTACACATCTGAAATTTTTAATGTATGAATAACTAAAAAAATATATATTTTTCAGTATTAAGTAAAAAAAACTAAAATGATCTGTCTCGAAACTTAATGTGGCAGACCAAATTTCATGCGAGCGAAGCCGCGGGCAAAAGTTAGTAATAATATATGCATATATATTTTGTGTCCTATCGGTTTATTAAGTAAGACATAGACTGACCCGTTGGCGCAGTGGGTAGGAAGGTACCCTGCCTTCAGCTTCGAGGGTCGCGGGTACGATTCTCGCCGAAGGCCAACATTTTGTAAACAATTTGTTGGTTCTTCGTGCCTGCGTGTATATTTGTATTCAAATATTAAGTTACTGTAAGTTAAGTTAGTGTAAGTGTCCCATATATTTATTATTATTTATTAAATATTAAAAAAAAACTTTGTATTGTTAATAAGTATGTAATGATTATTTTAGTTAATAGATTACTTTATAGTGACTGCCTTCCGTAGAGATCTTTCAAAACCAGATTCAGAAACGTCTTCTCTGAGTAAACTAAGTAGATCAGCCATTTTCGGACAAAACAATTATATTTTTTAATTAAAATATTTTTAATCTTATTAATAATTTATAGTTATACTATAATAATATATGTTTGTTGTAGGTTAAGTTAATTATAGTTTATTTTAGTTATATTTGTTAATAGTTTAAAATAGTGTTTACTATCTTATAAATCATAATTTCATTCATTCAAAAATAACGCCCTATTTTGTACATTACATAAATCCCATAGTACAAAGTAATTATTAAATCAATACAAATATTATGCATTCGAAGTCTCTCTGTCTGTGTGTAATGTGTTTACAGATTATCCTCTAGAACGATGTAAATGAATTCTAGTACAATTTAATGTTATATATCTGGGCAACATAGGGGATATGAGATACCGTTATAGCTTTAGGAAAAAGAGCAATTAGTGCTGAATTGAAGTTATTGTAAACTTAAGTTAACGTAAATGAAATTGACGTATAGTACCCGGCAATAAATAGTGCACATCGCTGTGTAGAACGAAACAGCCGGCCAGTTCGGTTTCGTAGAGTGCTGTCACTGTCACACACGGGTTCGTCACAGAGACAATGCTTTATGACGCAGAATCTAGCCGATCTTCTCTCTCTAAGTCTCGATGTGCATTATTTATTGCCGGGTACTATAGTTATTTATTATAAGGGATTTCAAAAAAAGTGTCCTTCAAACTGAATGGTGCGCTAAGTGACATTTCGTCTTCGGGACTTGTTACTCTATGTCTGTAGTATGCTCTATTCTGATAGTCACATTTTGGATTCACTTTGCATTTCCAACCGCTGATCGTTACTTATAACTTTGTAAACTAACCGGTAGTTTTTTACTTATACCTCTAAAATAATATGGTAGTGTTTTCGTGATGACGTATTTCAATCAATTTATAATAAACCGTAAACCGTAAAACATTTATATCAACCCTAGTCAAGAATTACATTTTCTTCTTTTATTAAAACCTTACAAAGTTCAGTTATATTGACAATTAATCACTTACAGACAGCTTTGGGGGGATATTGTTTCATGATATGTATAGATTAAAGCAAAATAATATTAACGTTTGATTTGTATCTTTGCTTGTAATCAAATATTAGATTACTTAGTCTTTAGAAGTATGGAAACATCACTGAATGTTTCTCTAGTGATTTATTACTTTATTCGTTCATAAAATTTTACGACGGTTCATTTTTTTTAAGACTACAAACTTTTTACTTAGACTTTGAATATTTTTACGAGGGCCCTTTTGTGTTTCTAATTCAAGGTTACTTCTGAACCACGTATATTCATTTTAATATATGATTCAATTTTGACGCGCTGTATGTGGAATATATAAGATTGTAAAATGAAAGAGACTATTTTTAATTTATAGAATTAGGCGTTACTTTGCGGAGATTTATATAATACAAAAGTAATAATTAAATTATTTTGCTACAATCCGCGATACAATATATATATATATATATATATATATATATATATATATATATATATATATATATATATATATATATATATATATATATATATATATATATATATATATATATATATTATTACTTTTGTTAGACTATTTTAAGTTATTTTTCAATACAACCGACTAACTCAAGCTAAAGTGGTTTTTAAAATTTTACTAGGTGGATCGGGCGATTATAGAAGTGTTGTGAGTGTGACTCCTTGACCCAGGAGTTGAATACTAATAGGTCGCTACTTTTAGTTAAAAATAAATCAATTTTTAATCCAGATATATTTTACATATTTATCAATTTGAGTGAACTTTTGAACAACGACCGTTTTTACGCAATAACCCCTTTATTAACATTGAATACAACAGTATTACGGACAGTATTATGGGTTCTGGAACCAATTATTGCAGATGTTATGTTGATCATTAAACATGTTTCACACCATCGTTTTAATGATTACTAATTTGGTTTATGATTTTTTTCTGATATCGCCAATACACTCGTTTCAATTGTAAGTATAGTACCCGGCATTAAATAACGCACATCGATGTTTACAACGAAACAGCCGGCCAGTTCGGGCTCGTAGAGCGCTGTCACTGTCACATACGGGTTCGTCAGTCTGTGCGACAGAGACGATGCTCTATGCAAGCAGAATCTAGCCGATTTCTCTCTCTAAGCCTCGATGTGCATTATTTATTGTCGGTTACTATAAGCTCCCGTTGGTCCAAGAAATACGTACCGTCCTCATTAGATAAATCTCATAGTAGTATTATTTTAACTGAGATAGCTGCTGCAATTAATCTGTTTTGGTAACATTCCAGGAATCATTTGTACGCTCAGAATATTATCATATATTTTCACTTATCGACGCTCTATGCTATTATCGCTAGTATTAAATATGATTATACGTCCGCAATCTCAGTGGAAATGCGGGCGTGAGGCCCAGGGTAAATTTTTACTCCCGAGCCTTTATAAAGTGGACTGTATTTAAAATAATAGCTGATTTGCGTCTATACCTCCGAAATACTTGTTAGTAACAAAATGCATATGCTCTCCGGTTCTGGGCGGAATTAATGAACTGCCAAAGGGGGATAGAGACAGTTACTTGCGAAGTCGGATCCAGTAATTCTGTCCTTCTTTCTGCTATTAACACTTATAACAAAATACAAAGGTGCTGTAGTGATTTTTCACATAGGGCGTGTACCATGTAACTGAAGCGCATGAAGTGAATGCAGGAAGGAAACTGCTTCAAGTTCATCTCTACACAACAAATGTTACATACCTATTTGATATCAAACGCTCAGTATGCAATAGTACACGTTAAGGCGGGTACAGACATCGCGAGGCTTGCGCCGCGAATAGTTCGTCACGCATGCCTCAACCTGAGAGATACGACAGTACATTTATACATGCGTCCTGAATGACACATGCGCAAGCTGAGCATACAAACAACCACTAATGAGCATACAACACCAACTAATATTCTTCAGTTGAGACGTGCACATTTCAGTTGCGGCCTAGTAATATCATAAAATATTAAAATAAAGAGAAAAGATGCTGGTGGATAAGGCTGACATGATTACACAGTGATTCTGTATCGGGCTCCATGACTCATAAGCATGCAATGCAACAAAACGTCCTTGCGCACGGCTCGCACTGAGGCAGCGTTTACAACGATCGTATGACGCGAATGCGTGTTTGGAACACACACGTCTAAATGATTTATAGAAGCAGGCGTTACTTTGCGGAATTCCATATTACAAGCAATATAACAGAACTAACTACTTTGCTATAATCCGCACGGGTTAAGTGAATGCATGCAAAGCCAATGTGTATGAAGCAGGCAAAATCTATGCACCTTACACATGCAGGACCAGCCACCACATGCACCCCAAGGCGCAATTCACCAGCAACAACGCACACAAAAGCAGCATACACACCCACCACCACAATCTCGACGATCGTTTCGCCCCGAAACCGAAGCATCATCAGGAGGATAGGCTTCACGACAAAAATTACGATTTTTGTTTGTGATTTGAAGCCTGCTTCATACACATTGGCTTTGCATGCATTCACTTAACCCGTGCGGATTATAGCAAAGTAGTTAGTTCTGTTATATTGCTTGACACACGTCTAACAAGCTCGAGGTATGCGAAACGAACCATTTGCAACTCACGCCTCGTGATGCCTGTATGTGCTTTTATGTAACTTCAGTATAGAGGTGCTTTCAGACACAGACGGATAAAATGAACAAAATACTTATAAAAAAAAACGCTAAACTAGATAAGGCATGCACAAAGTGACACAAGCAGTTTCTTTTCCCTTTAACGAAGTGTTCTTGTCTTGACTCGGCTGAACGTTAAGAGGTACTATTACTTTTTATAACATGAGCCGACTAAGTTTTTAGAATATCTTGATTTTGTTCTATGCCCACGTGCTATATTATCATATTAAGTAACTCCAACAAAATTATCTCTTTACCAATTACAAAAACTGCACAATGTCGCTAAGAAGTTTTCACTTCGAAAATTCGCCCAAAAATGTATAACTAAACTAGTAGTTAGTGACAAAATTTTGATTAATTATTTAACAACTATCTCATGCTAGTGTATTGTGCTGTGTTGTGTTTTCGTGCTTGTGTATTGTGGTGGCAGTGGTGGAGGTTTGTACATGTGTTTTTACGAATCCTGCAGGTAACGGGTATAACAAAACGGATAGTCCACTATACATTTAGCACTATATATATTTTCTATTTACTGTATCGCGTATTATAGCAAATAATTTTTATAATTAATTTTGTATTATGGATCTCCGCAAAGTAACGCCTAATTCTATAAATTAGTTAAAGAAATTGATTTCCACGCGGGCGAAGCCGAAGGCATAACTAGTCATAAATATAACGTACCGATCCAGCATGTCATTAAATTCAAATATGTATTCTCCCATGATAGTTAAGATGTATCGCCCTCATATGTTACAATCACCTATACTAAAGCCCATCACATGTTATCGTGGCCACACACAACCGTGCGTCTGTTGATAATAAAAGTTCTGGGATAAAAATATTTACAACAGCCAACTGTTCGAGCCCCTCGGGCCCAGTCATTTAGACAACGGGTCATTAAGGGTATGTCATCTATTTATAGTGTACTCGTATTTCATACTCGACGAGAGGCGTAATAGGGCGCACGTGGCGAATGATCAACCTCGCTTTTGATACGTGGTCTAATTAAGAAAATATGGCGTTTACTAATTTTTAATTTGCTCGTATTGTTGATAAAAGTAACAGCTTGATACAATCCCACAGTTGGGCATAGCCCGAGGAAAATTTACCCTGTATGTAAGTATTAAATACCGGGAAGATTGAGGGAAAAAGGCCTCGAGGACGTAGTCCTACAAGATGGTCAGACCAGGTTACGAATCAGCTTAAGGTGCCAATCAGTTGCGCATTTCACCAGGCAGCTGAGCGGAAGGTTTGGAAGCAGCTGGTAGCCGAGGTGAACTGGAGTCACGATCCTCAGCAGTGAGGGAACGATGAAGAAGAAGAAGAAGAAGTATAAAATAGCATTTAGGCCGCGGCTACATTAAACAGCGTTTGCGACGCGACGTGTAGAGCGAATTCCAATTCGAGCGTAAATCGCTAGCGACATTAAGCGACCAGTGTAGCCACAAAGCACGTTGACAATATATTTGATTAAATCGCTCACCAATCACAGTTCGCGTCGCTATGTAATGTAGCCTTACACTTATAATTTTAATGAATCAGCTGTTTAGAATAAAAATTAGTGTAAAATTATTTTTCATTCGGTTATATTCAATACAAATAATAACGATACTTATGTTTTAATTCAATTTTATAAAAATAGATTCAACGTTAAGTATAAAATCTGTGTGAGTGATTTAAATATTCAAATTTTAATCATACTAAAACACGTTTCAGCTTAAAAACAGACGCAAAGTACATAATTGTTGAAGGAATTAATTTAGATTTCTTCAAATAATATTTTAAGGGTTCTTAAAATAGGAATCTTTATGCGTTAACCACTTGTACCAAACAAGGACCATCTGTTTGGCTGCGGTTAACATGCATTCTAAGGGGATGGCTCACGAAATAATTAAACTTGAACGAAGTAGACATACTTAGCACACCATTTATCTTTGTCGTATGCGTGTATAGATCTTCTTAACCTGTAGAAGTATTCTAAACTTGCAACGGATATAACCAATGGGATCGTTCTGGAATTATGGTGAGTGTACACAGCACAGTGAGATCCTTTTAAAAATCATACATATCTTTGTTGAATTATGGATTCATCTAAATTTCTGTGGCTCCAAACGAAACTTCTAAATAGATTCGCTATCATACAACCCAGGTATATTTCTTGCAAAGGTAAATGTTTCAATAAGGCTTTGCCGCTTTAGCCTGATAGCAAGTAATAATAATATTTGCACAGTGCAATAGGTGTCGCTGAACATGTTGAAAAACAGTACAAAATTAAGAATAACACAGAAAACGGCATCAATGTGTGCACAGCCTTTATATAATTCAATATAATTTACACTGTTGTGTTGCTGTATGTAAATAGCCTTTTAAATGTTTTTTTAAAGTCAAATCTAAGAACCTAAACAAGAAAAGTCAGTAGAAATATCGTCGTGGGTGTTCTACGTATGAAAAATTGGATGGTTAAATATACCCAATTTTTATCATTTAAGTCTATACATGACAAAGCAAAATTCAGTGCGGTATTTTATTATTGAATCTATACCAAAACTCATAAATGGTTGACGACGCAGGCTCATGTCTGTTTTTATTTTGTTCTTAAGATGTACATTTTTTTTGTAAAGCGCATATATGTACATATGTTTTAATATATTATACATATTTCGCAGTTAATCTAAGAACGCCTATTTCTATTTACTGTATCGCGGATTATAGCAAAATAATTTTTATTATTACTTTTGTAACCTAGTTCATAATTCATGGTCTTTAAAGCTAAAGTTAACGTGACATACGGTATAGCTTGTAAAATATGAAAACGCCATTTATTTATGTGTAATATTTTAATGTTTAGTAAATCATTTAACATTAGTCGTATGTGACGTGTACACATTCTTAACTTATGGAAATATTTCAGACACGCAATGAATTCAGGGACAAGTTTCGAAGTTCGTTAACAGTAAAACGAGAATTCTATTATACCAATTTTGAATTTAGGGCGAATTGTTTATAGAATATAAATATATTTAGGAATATGAACATAGTGTGATTATACTTAGAGAAGGGAAGCCAGCTTTTGTCGGACGTCCACCTTATAAGGTCCCCGAGGCGGTGGATGCATCTGGTGCTCACGATACATCGATTAGCGGAGGAAGAGGTCACTTTTAGAGAGGCTCCGACACAGAGGTGGTGCACTCTGAGGTTCAGAGTTGCCGTATCGAGAATGGGGGCAATGTCTACACAGGTACCCTGTCCCCGCCACCAGCAGTGTGATGGAGCACCCTTGTTTTTTAGTCGGTGCGACTCCGACATAACCGTCGCCAGTCCCCGTTGGGCGGCGGTACTCATAAGGGGTTTAAATAAAGCCAGCCTTAAAAGTTCCATATTACAATAAAGAGAAAGCAGAAGGTGCATCTACCTGTCTCTTTTAATGTGCGATTAGAGAAAGTTGAAGTATAGTTTCATCTTCCCTCTCATTATTCATTGTGACACTCACATACCTGTTAAGGCACCCCCTGCTCTAAGTATAATTGATACCGAACTCTATTAATATGAATGTCTAATTTATAAACGGCGCAAATTTGATAAATCCTTAGGTCTTTTTTGATAAAGACTTTTGTTACAATTATTTTGCTAGTTAATGAAAGATGGCGTACAAAATACTCTAAAAAACTAATTACCTGACGTCTAATACATCGAAGTATACCTTCGAAGAATCAATAGACGCCAGGTACCTTGATTTGTTAAAAAGTCTATGTCTCGGCGGACGCAATATTAATTGACCTCAGACTACGTCTATCTAAACAAAGGCGTCTAAACACTATGTCTGACCTCACGTGGCTTCAAGGGGTTTTTTTTTCTTTATTTTATCGGGCCTTTAAACCTCTGAGAGGTTATGTCAGACCCATCGTAACCTAATTAAAGTTATATTACATATTAATTATGTCGAGACTTCTATATAATATTTTGGCTTGCTCGAAGGTTGGTATTGCAAGGATGATTTGTATAGTACCCAAATGCTTCAAATCAACCTTGAAATGTTTAACAAAGAAGCTCGCATTGCTTCGCTCCGAACATACTGCACTAAAAGGTAAAATGTATCACAACTATACAACTGTGTCACAGAGACTACAATTCGGTGATCTATTTTTTCTAATGTATATTTAAACTTGTTTATAAAGTTAACGTTGTTTTATAGCTGAGTTTAAATTGACAGTCAACTGCATTTGCAAATACGTAGCAAGAAAAGTAAATTGTCAATTTCTTAGCTTTATTTACACAAAGTCTTTAAACTCATCGTGCCTGTAGCTTTGGTAGCGTCAATTTAAATGTTAAAATACCCTCAATTATATGAAGGTAAAGAAAGCCAGTATTTTTATTTGCAAAGGAAAAACGGGAGTCGTTAACCCAATATGTGAGCCCGATATATAATCTAGACATTTACCGACTTTTTCTTATCAATATTGGTCAAATGGTTTAGCTATGAAAACGTAACAAACAAACAGACTCTAGTATTTATATTATTAATTAGCAGTCCGGCCACGCTTTATTATGGCTTAGTCAGTATTCGACCATTTTTCGAAATAAATCTGTCATTTACAGTTTAAAAAATGCTCCGACCGCCACCAAATTTTACGGAATTACTCGCTGGATCTATCTAAGAACTAGATCTATCTGACAATTTCATTAATATCGTTCCAGCCGTTTCGGAGTCTATAAGAGGCATGCAGGCAAATATTAATTCCGTTTATATTCTTCTTTCATTTCGAAAAGACTAACAGATTCATGGGACTTTGAGCTTTGTATGGGACTGAGATAAAGAAAAGCATTTTTTTATCTAAATCCAATGAAAAAATCTACGCAAGATATGCTGTCGCGGACTTTTTCGTAGTATATTTGTAGATCTACAATTCTTTAGTACATTACTTCAGTGTATCTCTGCTGGTTTAAGCAGCCCACGCGATTTAATCTTCCAGAAGGCGAGTTTTTTTACAACCACTCGATCTCCACAACACAATAGACGTAAAACTGTAATGTAAAAGTAACAGCCTGTTACTATGCCCACTGTTGGGCTAAGGCCTCTTCTCTCCGTTATTGGAGAGAAGGGTTGGAGTTAACACCTACCACGCTGCTCCATTGCGGATTGGTAGGTTACACATATCCCTAGAGAATTCTCTAGAGATATGCAGGTTTCCTCACGATGTTTTCCTTCACCGAAAAGCGCGTGATAAATTACAATTATCAATGAGACACATAAGTTTTAATAGAAAAACTCATTAGTGCCTGCCCGGGGTTTGAATCTCTGTCGTCTCTAGAGAGTCGCACGGTTTCACCGCTAGGCTATCACAGCTTTAAACTGTAATGTACTTAAACCTTTAGAAAGAATTGCACTACCTTTTAGTAAAAACCGTACAAAAATCCGTTCAGTAGATTTTGAGAAAATCTATTATATACAGACAGCTTTTAGGGCCTCTGTTTTTTAATAAGTATAGATTACAATATCTTTTATAAATTCGTTTAAGCTTCTCAGTTTTACCTAATTATTATTGCGTTAGTCTTAATTACAGACTAACTTTATGGGAGATTTAGTAAGTTCGTTATAACCAAAAAGAAACGAAAGTCATTAATATTTAAACATTATTTCATGACAGAGACAAAAGAAAGTAATTATTGCGTCAGACTCCACGAACTTTAAATAGACTCATTTCAATTTCAAACAATCATTAACGGAATTTTGGCACTTCTATATCGCTCGTAAATATTTATTAGGCGTCTGTTTTCATCTGACAGAACTTCGCCAGTGTGAAGTTTGATCTATTTATATTAATTGGACGGTCAGTGCTCAACAGATACAGTATAGAATTAACATTTATTTTTATAGCTCTTGTGAGGACGCGCAAGTAAAGTTTCATATGATTTTAACAGTCATAAGCGACTGGCTTTCGTCTCACTACTCTTTTATAGTCTAATATAATTACGTCCGATGGCTTCAGTATTAGAATATGGATTAGTATATTATATAGTTACTAGTAGCTCTGTCCAGGCTTCGCTTCTTCTCGCGTAAATCTAGCACCGCGAAAATGTTAGTATTAAATACATGTTTTACTTCGCAACCTTCTCTATTTTCGAGTTATGGTCCCATCAAAATTGGTTTTCGCTGTTACACAGAATATTCTATAAACAGAAACCTTTCTCAATAATGGCATTATATTTTAATAAAAATGGTACGAAAATTCAATTAGTAGATTTTGAGAAAACCAAGAGACAGATTTTCGACAACAAACGGACTTTGTTTTATAATATGTACGTATATATATAATAGTCCAAATCGGAAAATTAATTACGTTGTCAAATTATGGCTTTATACCTTATATGTATTACGGTGACAGCCTAGAGGCTTTCTTATATATATATCTTAGAAGATACTTCAATATAGTAACTTAAAATGAGATACTACAAGTCTATATAAAATCAAAATTTCGGAAACTGCTCTAAACGTTTTTATGAAATTTTCTTGAAATTTTTTTCATGAATGAGTATGTAGGGAGTTTGGGGGGGGGGGAGTGAAAAACTGCTATTCGAATACAAAAAATATTATATATACCCGATATTGAGATCGGGTGGTCTCGAATTGGAATTGCCCTGCATCGAGTCCGGATATCACCAGCCCGTTAATCTAATCTATGTTTTCCACTTGCATCATTTTTATATCTTCTAAAAAAATACCGAGCCACCCAGATATTTATTTTTTAAATGCGATTATTATCAGCTTTTTAAAATACCTAAACATATTTCAATTATAATACAATGAAATATCTTCTACGCAGGTAAGTAAATATATTAAAACAATTTAAACGCGTCTGCAAAGAGTATGTTATTACCGTATGATTAACCATTAAAGTACTTTTATCTTGAGTTCCATTCAGTATATTTTGGGGGTGCTTTCCGTGTCGACATGAAATTGCTCTTTAGCAGGAGCAATTGAAAGTGTAGACGTATTTGTTAAAGACTCTAATAAGCACTCTTTCTATCTATATCTATACTTATTATTAAACAAAGCCCACAAAAGCTTCGTGATCGACTTTTTCAAAATCTACTGAACTGATTTTTGTGCAGTTTTTACTAAAAGTAGTGCAATTCTTTCGGGAAGTTAAGGTAATAAAGCATTACGGTTTTATGGAAATTGTATTAAGGAGGTCGTACAGTTGTAAAAAATCTCTGCCTCTGGGAGCTTTAGTCACGTGCGTCTCGCTAACGAACAGAGATACACTCAAATAATTTACTATAGATTTATAGGTCTACAAAAATGCTACAAAAATATCCGCGACAGCATGTCTATATCTCTTATGGTTAACTCACAATAACTAATTTTATGTTCAAAATTTTAATTAAATATACTGATTTCTACGCGGGCGAACCCATAAGCATAGCTAGCATAGCATAAAGGGAAAATTCATTTGTTTTATTACTTAGGTGTTATCTAATCGCGTATTATTAAAGTTTGAAATTATAAAAATAATAATTATTAAAAAAAATAAATTTATTTATATGCACTAAATACAATACAACTAAACTCAGTTTAAGTATAAAATTATAAGATTTTATATACAATAAAGCATAGCATTGCTTTGAATTTATCTTTCGAAGATATAGTGAAACTTTCGAGAGTGCCTGAAGTTTCCGCTAACTTCCCGTTTACAAACAATAGAGTGTGCTTTCAAAAGGTTCATTGTTAGTTGAACAAACATGTGAAGTCATTCTTGAAGAACCCTATTCAACAGTACTTGCTTCTCTTAGATTTAATGTAAACATCCAATAAAAATGAGAGAAATTGAGCATTTACTAGTTTCTTACGTCGATTAACTTGACCCAGGGATGTTAAAAAATAATAGATTTTTATATAAATCGATTATTTTATTATTAAAATCAATTTTCTTAACATCGGTTTTTAAGAAACCGATCATATTAATTTAATCTCTTTTTTAAGATTAGTGTTTTCTAAGTCATTTATAGTTCGGCTACATTGGTTTCATCTAAAACCGAATAAAATAGGCGGTTTTAGATGAAGCTAAACTATATATTTAAATCGAATTTCGCAATCTGCGCAATAAAAAATAGCAATTTTTATTCGTAAAGTGGACTTAAAGTGTAAAGTGGAATTTAGTGGAATAAAGTGGAAGAAACTTTGAAAAGTGGATTCGTATTCGTAATTAAAGTGGTAACTTTAATTAATTAGTCTTTATTCTCATTGATTATTAATATTAAAAAAATAAATTAAAATAGTAAGTAATCTATTATTAATAATCGATTATTTCGATACGCGATACGATATAATAAGCGATTTTTTATAAATCGCTTATTATATCGTATCGCGTAATTATATTAATTATTATTATTAACATTGTAGTGTTCACTTTGATGTATTAATATACTAATTTTGTATGAATATAGCACAGGCTCAAACACGCACTACAAGTAACAACATGTCACTACACGTCCACTCTCACCAAAGGGCTCTCGTGTACTAAACGTGTGTGCGCTTGAGACAGTGTAATATTTGTCTATACATTAGTGTTAGTGTGAGTTAGTGTGAGGATATTAATATATGTGTATTTTACTTTGTATATAAATATACAAAGTAAGATACAGATATGTCAACCCACATACACTACAAACATAATTTAGATAATTTGTAAGAATAATAGGAACGTTGTCTTAACGTTTTTTCCGAAGCATGGAGGTAGAGTATAAAGTCATATAGTCATGAAACAGAACCTCTAAATATTGGTAATCCATAACTAAATTTTATTATTTACACAACACCAAAATAAATCTAACGTTGGCTAAGGTATTATCTGATACACGAACTAACATCATTTACCTGAAATAAATATTTGAAAGAAAACTTCGATGTAATGGAAATATAAAATAAAAAAAACGCTGACATCGAAAATGACACAGATTTAAAAAAATGTAACTTTGTCATTTCCGCTTCAGCAAGTATTCCATTGAATTAAAAATCATTCGACTACATAAATGCAGCCTACCTTAACTGAAATACAAATAAAAAAGACATACTACCTTGTTTGTTTTGAGCATACTGGAAAAATCTCCTTGATTTATCATGGATTATTTCCTGTAAACATTTCGCTTTTTGCGTCACTAAACCTTAAACTATTACATCATTTTGGTGCATAATGTTAACAAATCTATTCCTTATTTAAATTTATAATATACACAATTATAAAAGATTAGCGATGTATATAATAGACAAAGTAGGAACCGACATAAGCTTGCGGTTCCTGCTTTGCGCCATGCAGTAAATAAGTCATTTGTAGATTTAGGCATAAGATTCTATAATAAAATTTCGCAATCGATTTTAACTTTGCCAATACAGCAGTTAAAGTGAGGCTGATACAAAAAGCTTACTATACTATTGAGGATTATATAGATGATAAAAATGCGTGGATATAGCCACTCCTCTGCCCTGTACAAGATAGTATTGACCAAATGTAAGTAGTTATAAGAATTTTATTCGAAAAGAGCAACCACCGAGTTTTTTGCCGGCTCTTCTCGGTAGGAACAGCTTTCCGAACCAGCAGTAAAGTTGACTATTCAAAAGCACTTGTTTACAAGTTTACTTGAATAAAGAATATTTTGAATTTGAATTTGAATTGATCTGACACATTGTACTAAGCGATATTAAATAAATTAGATACGTTATGTAGGTTTTTGTAGTTATTCTCTTTACTTTGTGTTTACTTTCGCGTTTGAGTATAATTTTAATAAAATTGATATAAGTTACAAAAATAAATTAATAAATTATTGCATTAATATATAAGGTAATAAATATGTTTATACGTAAAGCGTACTACAAAACTTAAGATTATATGAGTGTTTAAAATGCTTAAATAAATTCAGCT
Source organism: Morpho deidamia (assembly GCA_947086505.1). Classification (NCBI taxonomy): domain Eukaryota; kingdom Metazoa; phylum Arthropoda; class Insecta; order Lepidoptera; family Nymphalidae; genus Morpho; species Morpho deidamia. The sequence continues at coordinate 4,948,127 of CAMTZC010000007.1, read as the reverse complement.
TCCTTCAAACTGCGGTTTAATAATGTACGTTGAAAATTTAAATTTTAAATTTAAAAGATTGACCGCCGAGTTTCTTCTCGATGAGAGCAATATTCCGAACAAGTCGTTCAATAAATCTAATGGATCCTTGACAAGTAAAAATTGCTTGCAAAAGTTTACTTGAATAAAGGTACTTGAATAAAAAAAATATTTTTATTTGATATGATATGTAATATGATATAACACAACAACTTATTAATTTTTGGCTAAAAATATTAAATTTTACTACGTCATTTTCATTCCGCATTGTAGATTGATGGCTTTAGAATATAACGATTATTATAACATTATCTTACATAATCCGATTAACTTTTACTCATTAAGGCAAGTGTATTGAATCTCTAAGTCGCAAGAAAGTTAAGCAGGATAAGCATAATTCCTTTTCGATATTTATTTAATCATATTATTCGACTATTATTGCTTCGCCCGAGAAAATGTCTTAGTTTCGATATTTACTGGGAACTTGCGTAATGAACATGATTTAACAAAACAGAAATATTACGACCCGAAGGAAGGATAGAGGCAAACTATACATGTGTATACAAGTTTCATTATGTGGTTCGTTCTTTGGCAACTAAGGATTTTTAGGTATTACAGTGATTTTTTTTAAAGTAGCAAATATCAGTGTAGAGATTCGAACTTTGGAATAGGATTGTAGAATTTTTGAAAAATCTCCTATCCTACATCAGTTCTTGACTTCGCAATTTAGAAGACATTGAAGCTATTATACTCATAGTTATTATACTGGACTAGGGGACCCACAGGCAGGTCTATAAGTGAGAATGTCGCAACAATTAATCAGAAGAAATACTAACTCTGATACATGTCTTTGTCTAATCACACATAAAAATGATGACAGATTGTCGATAGTCTTATCTCAGGCTGGCTTCTCTAGTCTAAAATAATAACTCTATGATAATACTAACATCGCTTCCATAACTTCGGAGAGTCACATATGTAGTGGAAGTCACATAGATATATAGATACTTATATTTATCCAAATTTGAAATTAGAATGTATATCAGCTAAATCATTATTTGTATAAATTTATTGTTAGTAAATATAATGAAACTTCATAATTTCGATATCTGCATAACAAAACTGTTTTACTATAAATTGCATCACTCCATAAGTTAGCTGAGTAATCTCAGTCAAAGGGAAAAGTTGACCATAATATTAATAAATATAATGAAACTTCATAATTTTTATATCTGCATACCAAAACCGCTTTAATATAAATTGCATCACTCCATAAGTTAGCTGAGAGATCTCTGTCAAATCATCAAATTTGATATTAGAATGTATATCAGATAAATAATTATTGGTATACATTTATTGTTAGTAAATATAATGAAACTTCATAATTTTGATATCTGCATACCAAAACCGCTTTACTATAAATTGCATCACTCCATAAGTTAGCTGAGTAATCTCTGTCAAAGGGAAAAGTTGACCATAATATTAATAAATATAATGAAACTTCATAATTTTGATATTTGCGTACCAAAACTCTTTACTATAAATTTTATCACTCCATAAGTTAGCTGAGAGATCTCTGTGAAATCATCAAATTTGAAACTAGAATGTATATCAGATAAATAATTATTTTTGTAAATTTATTGTTAGTAAAAATAATGAAACTTCATAATTTTGATATCTGCATACCAAAACCGCTTTACTATAAATTGTATCACTCCATAAGTTAGCTGAGTAATCTCTGTCAAAGGGAAAAGTTGACCATTGTACACATTTTATGTTCGGTATTTTTAATTGCCACCCTAAACGACAGTTGGTAGCACTGTCTTCGGTTGACGCGGTGAAGTTTGACGTTTCGGCGTGGCTTCGTGCGCGCATTTTTTCCGAGAAATTTGATATATTCGTAATTGATTTACAGAAGCAGGCGTTACTTTGCGGAATTCCATATTACAAGCAATATAACAGAACTAACTACTTTGCTATAATCCGCACGGGTTAGGTGAATGCATGCAAAACCAATGTGTATGAAGCAGGCAAAATCTACGTACCTTATCCATGCAGGACAAGCCACCACATGCACCCCAAGGCGCAATTCACCAGCAACAACGCACACAAAAGCAGCACACACACCCACCACCACAATCTCGACGATCGGGTAGCGCGGCGCAGTACGATTTTTGTCGTGGAGCCTATCCTCCTGATGATGCTTCGGTTTCGGGGCGAAACGATCGTCGAGATTGTGGTGGTGGGTGTGTGTGCTGCTTGTGTGTGCGTTGTTGCTGGTGAATTGCGCCTTGGGGTGCATGTGGTGGCTTGTCCTGCATGGATAAGGTACGTAGATTTTGCCTGCTTCATACACATTGGCTTTGCATGCATTCACCTAACCCGTGCGGATTATAGCAAAGTAGTTAGTTCTGTTATATTGCTTATATTCGTAATTATTGTATAAAATTGCTTATTGGACGTATATTGCGAATATTAAATACATTTACATACACCACATTATACAACGCCGTGTGGTATCCGGCAGAATAGAATAGACCACCCTCATTTCTTACCGAGGTGTCGTAAGAGGCGACTAAGGTATGTGCCGTGTGGTATCCGGCTGCATAGAATAGACCGCCCTCATTTCTTACTGAGGTGTCGTAAAAGGCGACTAAGGAAAGTTAACGTCAGGCAGGCGGCCGGTCGTAAAATATGTAGCCAAATCATGTGACAACATGTTTGTAACATGTTGTGCCGACCCCACTTAGAGTGGGATAAGTGCAGGAGAATGATGAGAATAACATTATACAAGTGAAGTGCATGTGTAGTCCAAAGATTAAATTCCGGGCCCGGCTAAATCAGAACATTCACAAGGCAGTTGAAATGTAAAAAACTCATTTTATTTATCTGCACAGGTGGCTCCGCCAATCGCGGAAGATATATTTTTTAATTGACAATGATTTTCTAACGTTTTTCATGGTATATAAATAATTCAAATTCAAAATCGTCTTTTTACATAGCCTACAGGCGCATCTCTAGCTTAATTTTTTTATGTAGCGCATGCGACGCTGTCATTTCTTCTTGAGTAAAAGAAAACAATATACACTCAAAGTTATTGCTTTAACGACGTTTTGCAAAATTTTGAACTTTACGTAGAACTCTTATGAGAGCTTCTTGCAGAGGAAAACAAATAATGCGATTAATAAGTTCTTGTTAGAAAATTATTGAAAAATCCCATACTTTATTATTGTAGTAATAAAATTTTATTTTCCTAACATCTTGACATGTGTGGTACACGGGGTTAATAAAAACATCTCCCAAGTGCTCTAGGGGCTGTAAACATTTTATAGCGGACCTGATGTTAGCTTGTTATGGTCATAAAATTTTCTTATAAACATAATGCTTTATTGAGAAGAATAGTTTATACTTCTGTGATTTTTATATCCCGATAATATCGAAGCAAGAGTATAAAACAGTAAAATAACGATATTTACAATACTATTAAAATAAATGAAGCTAAGTTTTTTAAAACTAATTATAAATCTAAAAAAGGCGTTTTTGTTAGTAACGTACCCAGCAGGCCTACCATGAACTCTTATTGCGACTCAATTGAAGACGTAAACGAAATTGTTTTGCTTTTTCATACCACGACGTCTTAAAGAAGGTTGGGTTTGGGTACTGACTTTGAATTGAATTGTGTTCTAAAAGTTCATGGTAGGCTTCTGTTAAGCGCTTCAACAACAACTGCGTTGTATAATACAATAATATACTCAATGCTAATTCTCACGCCTATGGTGGCTTTAGTTTTAGCTGTAACTATTACTGATATGGATCAGTATTTGTTACAGCTTATTCTTTATATTCCACATGAGTCTGCTATCAAAACCCTATGTCAACATGCGCCATTCTGTAATTAAAATATGGTAATTATTATTTACTGATATAAATATTTATCTAACTGTTACAAAAAGCACTCAAAAGAGTTGATTAAAAAATTACTTAAAGACACAAAAGTAATGGTCAATTTTTTATACTGAACTAAGTGCACTCTTCTTGTAAATTGCTTTTATATCCATTATTCAGCACATATTGTGTAAACATTACGAGATATAATTGTCTTAGTTAATAGTTTCTACTAATTTTCTTAAAGCATATATTGAAATGACGTGCAAGTTTGTGGCACTTAAAATACTTGCTCTAAAGCCCTTTAAACCCTTGTCTAATGTTCAACTGTGCGTAACACATAAACTGCTCTTGGCTAAGTAAAAGTACTGTTCTGTTATTAGCAAACTTGATTCGAAACAGTTCCTTTGCTCAAATTAGTCGTGTAGAAAATTTATGAGATGCAATTAGCGTCTAATTTAAAACCAGGCCCTTTACACTTACTAATTTGATCTACGACAAAGACAACTCGATATTTCATCTATATAAAACCCTTAACTTGTTTATATTACTAAATATATTTTGTATAAATATGTAACAATATTTTGCCGTCTGGTATCCGGCAGAGTAGAATAGACCACCCTCATTTCTTACCGAGGTGTCGTAAAAGGCGACTAAGGTAAGTCGAGCCGCCGTTTGGTATCCGGCTGAGTAGAATAGACTACCCTCATTACTTACCGATGTGTCGTAAAAGGCGACTAAGGTAAGTTGACCCACCGTGTGGTATCCGGTTGAGTAGAATAGACCACCCTCTTTCTTACGGAGGGGTCGTAAAATACGACTATGGTAAGTTGACATCAGGCAGGCGGCCGCTCGTAAAATACGTAGCCAAATCATGTGACAGCATGTTTGTAACATGTTGTGCCGACCCCACTTAGAGTGGGATAAGGGCAGGAGGATGATGAAATATGTAACAATATTGTTATAGAAAATATGTTGAATTCTATAATACAGAAATCTATGCTAGCAGGCAAAATCTACGCACCTTATACATGCAGGACAAGCCACCACATGCACCCCAAGGCGCAATTCACCAGCAACAACGCACACAAAAGCAGCACACACACCCATCACCACAATCTCGACGACAAAAATCGTGCAGTACGATTTTTGTCGTGGAGCCTATCCTCCTGATGATGCTTCGGTTTCGGGGCGAAACGATCGTCGAGATTGTGGTGGTGGGTGTGTGTGCTGCTTTTGTATGCGTTGTTGCTATATATATATATATATATATATATATATATATATATATATATATATATATATATATATATAATTGTGAGTATCTGTGTAATATTAGTATTTAATTGTATGTATTATAGTTTACTTTGCACTATACCCGCTCTCATAGTATTCTACTTTCACCAAAGGTTGTCTGTGATAGATCGCTTTAGCGATAAGACCGCCTTTGCACGCTTGTTATAACTAATTCTCTATGACCAATGTATCTCTGTATAGTGCAAAAAGAATAAATAAATAAATAAAATAAAATATAAATCGCGAAAGTTTAAAATCTACTACAAGTGCTTTTGAATCGTCAACTCAATTGCTGGTTTGAAAATCTATGATAGGGAAGAGTGAGCAAGAAATTCGGCGGTTGGTCGTTTTAAAATGTAATCTTTATTACTAGTTCAAAATGATCAACGTTAAGAAGATAATTCTTATCTCTTATAAACGTAAATAAGTAAAATAACAAAGTATAGAAGGTTAAAAGGTTTATAAAGTAACTCCAGTTTAAAAGAAATGTGCGTATTAGACAGTTTCAAATAAACAAAGAAACGGTTGAGAGACAAAGCACCCATACATTCAACTTAACGTGCTCGCAATAAATGTAAATTGTAAATCTAAACAAGCCGTAAAACTACTGTACTGTCGTCAATACTATACGAGACAGCATTGAATATAGCTGGAACCATCTTTATGCGTTTTAGACATTCTTGAGAATACAGAAATATTATATTTAGAACTATCTAACTGTTTGCTTTTGCACGACTGTAAACGAAGAAGTGATGATGAATAAATGAGATGGTGTATTCAAAGATGTACGAGTAACTATGAAAAAGTAAGATTGTAAAATCTTACTTCGAGAAGTCTGAGGTTCACCCGAACCCCTTATTTTAGTTGCTTCCACCTACATCCCAGTTAGTTCTGACCACCGAAATTATAGGCGTCCAAAAAGCATCCTGTATGACCCTGACGATCAAATAACGATCGCAAACACAGCAACACGTAATACACTCACACAGCGTTTTCGCCGTTGAAGACGAGGTCCCAGTTTTCTGACGTCGTTCGGTCGTGGCCTCTTGCCACTCTTCCGACGTCGCGATGACTAATAATAAATAAGGATCATCTTATTTAAACAAGTTCAAAATAAATACTTTATTGATATACTTATCCGTTCTCGGTGCAATGTCGTAAGAAAACTTGCAGAACTCCGGAAACTCTTCTCCGGATATACATATGTAAGATTCATCAATTATTTTTTTTCACTGTTACTATTATAATACGACTTCAGCACAATACATAAATATATGGGACACTTACACACACAGCAGTCCGTTTCTTAAGTAAGTAACTTAATATTTGTGTTATGGGTGACAGACAACTGGTACAAACAACAAATATACCACATATATAATATGAAACACATACTTAAATACAAATATAAACCCAGGTTGAAAAAACCAACAAATTGTTTTTAAAAATGTTGGCCCTCAGGGAGAATCGATCCCGCGACCCGCGGAGCTGAAGGCAGGGTCACTGCACCAACGGGCCAGTTAAATATATACTCTTTTGAATTTTTATGTCTGTTAGTCTGTCTGTATTATACTTAGATTAACTGTTGTTTTAATTTTTATTCGATGACTTCATAGCGGGGGTTATTGCGTATGATCTACAGGCAGTTAGGAGAGTTTGACTTTCTAAAAACATTAGTAATCGTATAGGAACTAGAGCAATGATCTCTTCTATTAAATATTCTAGCGTAGCATAGATAGTTTGCAGTTACCTAGCGAGGTAGACTTCATATCGATTTAAGAATTTAATAGTAAGGGTTATTTGCTTTACGATATCGGTTTGCTGGTGCGCGATAACTAAATGTTCATTTATTGAGCACATTTGATCCAAACGCAAATTGAAATTACGACGGAATGTGCTGGAAGTAATCCCACTATTTCATCAAATACAAAGAACTTTAAATAAAACAGTATAAATACCTTTCAATACAAATTCAAACGAATATTAAACAAGACACGTATGTCGACAACTGCGTTGCTTTTCTTTGAAATGGCTTTAAATAACTCGGTATTACTTTCATTTATCATGCTCATTGAAATCATGCCGCGTCAGATGCTTCTATTGTATAAATTTATTCGAATATTATAATAATATTTCATATATGGCATGAGATTAACCAAAAATATCCACAATTCCGTAAGTTTAATTTTATTTTAATGTCAAATTCATTTAATGTAAAATTCAATTCAAATTTTTGACGAATTTTCCATGTGAGATTTGTATTTATTTCTGTTATTTTCTACAAAATTTGCGATTTTCTATCGTGAATCGTCAACTTTTATCTAATAAATTGGCTCAAAATTGCGTGCTTCAGGCCTGATTGACATGTATAGCCAAGAGAGCTGATGAAGTTGAAACATACATAATAGCATGTATTATATTCATTAAATTCTTAATTTGAATTTTATATTATACTAGCCCTGCCTGCGGTTTCACCCGCGTGGAAATCAGCGGCGTGTCACAATTTTTTTTAATTCAAATTTTAAACATAAAAGTAGTTGTTGTGAGTTAACCATAAGAGACATGCTATCGCGAACTTTTTTGTAGTAGTTTTATAGATCTACAATTCTCTACTACATTACTTTGGTGTATCTCTGTTGGTTAACGCAGCGCACGCGACTAAAGCTCCCAGCAAGCAAGTTTTTTAACAACTGCGCGATCTCTTCAACACAATTTACATTATACCGATATGTATTATTTACCTAAACCATCGGGAAATATTTTACTATCTTTTGGTGAAAACCGTACATAAAATCGTTCCGTAGATTTTGAGCGAGTTATTTATACATATATTCAAATTCAATTCAAAATTTTCTTTAATCAAGTAAATCGTCGACTCTACTGCTGGTTCGGAAAACTGTTCCTAACGAGAAGAGCCAGCCAGAAACTCGGCGGTTGCTCTTTTCAAAGTATAAATTCTTATGACTAGTTACATTTAGTTACAGTCATTACTGTCAGGGCCAAAGAGTAGCTATGTCCACGCATTCTTGTCTTCTAAGTAATCCTCAACAGTAGGCTATCTGTATAAGCCTTTTTTGATATCGTTTTTAAACTGCTGCAATGGCAAGGCTAAAATCGATTGCGGAATTTTATTATAGAATCGTATACGCCACAAACGACTTACAGTAAAAGTAAAGTAGCGGCCTGTTAATTGTAACAGGCCGCATTGTAAGTGGGATTGCCCACTGCTGGGAATAGGCCTCCTCTCTCCGTTTCTGGAGAGAAGGGTTGAAGCTAAGACCTACCATGCTGCTCCAATGCGGATTGCTAGGTTACACATATCTCCAGAATTCTCTATTATCTTCTCTAGTAAAGTAAAAGTAAAGTAATTATCAATTAGACACATAAGTTAGTTAAAGTTAATAGAAAAACTCATTGGTGCTTGCCCGGGTTTGAACTCGTATTCCCCTCGAAAGGGTCTCACCGCTGGGCTATCACTCGAGCTCGACTTACAGTACCCGGCATTAAATAATGCACATCGATGTTTAGAACAAAACAGCCGGCCAGATCGGTTTCGTAGAGCGCTGTCACTGTCACTCAGTTAGTATATGACGTTTCACACGGGTTCGTCAGTCTGCGCGACAGAGACAATGCTTTACGAAGCAAAATCTAGCCGATTTTCTCTCTCTAAGTCTCGATGTGCATTATTTATTGCCTTACTTTTGTAAGGCGCAAAGCAGGAACCGCAAGCTTATGTCAGTTTCTATTCCCAATAATAAAACGAAATATAAAACGGAAACCCAAACAAGACATCAAAATATTAAAAACAATGTAAATTGTAAATCCAAATAAGGCATTAAACTAGACGTACGTATGTCCACAGCTGCTCTTTATGTTTTCAATGGAGCGGCTCTAAATCAGCCCGGGTCGCTCCTATTGACCATGTACGTATAGTCGTAAAAATGTTTTGATGGCATCAGCCGTACATTCTTCGAACGTTAATGTCACGTCTTCCCTTACGCTGTCAGGGTTTTTTTCTTTGACGAACGTAAAACGATCCCCTCAGAGTGATTCCTGGGAACATAAATAATACGGTTCACCACGCACGACTTCAAAAGAAAATGTATTGTTCATTTAGCTACACATATTTGTGGGGCTTAGTCGAACAACTGTAAGACTCACTTTGATCCTTTAAGTGTTTGGAGTATAACAATTTATTTATTACTTTGTCTTTTAAGTGACTGGAATATAAATCTGAGCTAAGCCGCTTCACACGCATAAAGTAAACGGACAGTTTTTGACGAGCGCACTTATTATAAACTAGCTTCGCCCGCGGTCAATAACTAAGTAGTTAATTTTTTTTTTCGAATTTGTCTTATGCTGTTAGCCCTAATGGCTTTTACAGCGTCATCGGTGGGATGGGCGAGCGCAGAAGCTTTGCCGGGTAAAATTGATGAGTAAACGAGTGTTTTAGGCACTCGCAACTTATTAGGAGCGTCTTCTTAAGGGTGTCTCCTGCAAGACCGAACCTCGGCTTAAAGCGGCGCATTTTAGAGGACTGTATCTAACACATTGACTTTGAAGAAGTCTGCATCACAAGCGGCCGCGGCAAAGGGCTGCGGCCGCTTGAACAGTAGTTAATAGGCATCTATACATATTATAAAACAAAGTCCCCAAAAGCTATCTGTCTGTTTGTGATCGATGTTCTCGAAATTTACTGAACGGATTTTTGTACAGTTTTTACTAAAAGATAGTGCAATACTATCGAATGGTTTAGGTTAATAATACATTACAGTTTTATATTAATTATGTCGAAGAGGTCACACGGTTGAAACTACTCGTCTTTTTGGGAGCTTAACTCGCGTAAACCAACAGAGGTACACTAAAGTAGTGCACTGGAGAATTGTAGATCTATAAAATACTACAAAAAAGTCCGCGACAGCATATCTCTTATCTCTTATGTTAAACTCACAATAATATGAATAATATGAATAAGAAGATAGACGAAAATTATAATTTTTTTAATTTTTCTGTTTCACGATTTTTTTTCTCCAAAACTTCAAATCAAGAAGACGTAAAAGAAAGATTTATTTAATTTAGTGCAGTCGTTTAGAACTGATGCGAGTTAATTTCGGTTAATTTTTATTTATACATATAAATAAAAATTAATTAATCACTATTTAGATCTGATCTAGATATATCTATATGGATGTTCAAACTTATACTAGCCAAAATATATTACAGTCAGAAGTTAACTCTGTCACACCACTTTTATTTGTACCTTCAAGAATGGCACCATTAAAATTGTTACTTTGTGTGAAGAGACTCAATAAATGCAATAGTGTGCTTATTTCTAGTTCTTTCACGTCTTATCGGAGCAATTTTTATGTAGATTGTTGAAAGACTAAAAAGAAGAACACGACATATTATCTCGGTACTGAAAGTCATGCAGATGAAGTTAGGGACACAAATTATTGTAGTGAGTTAAATACAGTTTATATTTTAGTAATGTGGCGTAACAGACTCTTAAATAAACATGAAATAAACGTAGATAAATACATATGTCTACGCACACATTACCTTCGTCCGACGTCAAATTTTTCGTATCGCTTGTTACTTATTGTTTTACCTTTCCTTGAATAATTTATTCTGTTTGTATGAAGTCTTTATACAAACTTGCAGCTATTGTGTAGTGATTTGTGATTGGGGTATACGATGTTAGAGTACCTGCTTATTCTATATCTAAGCTCTAGTGTTTCTCTAAGCAGAAAGAGGACTTTTGCCAAGTACTGGGACTGGCTCTCTCTCTCTTAGAAAATAAATCGTGAGTAGAATAGACCACCCTCCTTTCTTACCGAGGTGTCGTAAGAGGCGACTAAGGTAAATGTCGTATGGTATCCGGCTGCATAGAATAGACCATCCTCATTTCTTACCGAGGCGTCGTAAAAGGCGACTAAGGTAAGTTGACTTTTACGACGCCTTTTTAAAAACGTTAGTAATGCTACAAGAACTAGAGCAATGATCTCATCTATAAAAATTATATCATAGCATAAATACTTTGCCGATATGAATTGATATGAAGTTACCTAGCGAGATATACTTTACATCGATTCATATTTTGAAATGACTAACACGAGTTATCTGGTTTACGATATCGGTTTGCTGGTGCGCAATAACTAAATGTTCATTCATTGAGCACATTTGATCCAAACCTAAATTGAAATTACGACAGAATCAGTACACTCATTCTGTCGTCAGTACATTCTGTCGTAATTTCAAATAATTTCACTTTTTCATAGATAGGTAGTCAAAAGTAAAGCTCATACTAAGAACATTTAATAAAGAAGTATAAAGAGAGTACCTGATTAATCGCACCTTTCGCTATCGCATAGACGGTACTTTGTCGTCTCGCCGCACAATTCGTGCTGGTGTCCCTCAAGAATCTGTGCTGGCACCCTTATTGTACTCGCTCTACACGAGTGACATTCCACGGGCGCCTATCAAAGAGCGTACACATCTTGCCCTTTTCGCGGATGACACCGCTGTATTTACCACATCCCGCCGACCTCAAGTAATAACTAGACGTCTCCAGAAAGCGGTAGACAGCCTCGGACGCTGGTTCCGCCAATGGAGAATCGAAATAAACCCGGATAAAAGTGCAGCCATGCACTTTATCGGTAATCGCTTTCGATCTCACATAGACACACCTACGGAAATATCCCTTTACAATACACCGATTTACTGGCAACAGAAAGTCAAGTACCTAGGTGTCACCTTTCAACCTTCCATGACCTTCCACGAGCACATACACATAGTCTGCAATAAGGCTGCGTATGTCATGGGACGACTTTATCCGAAGTTATGCAAGAAAAGTAAGATGTCGCTCCGCAACAAAGTGACACTCTACAAAACTTGCATAAGACCAATAATTTCCTATGCGAGCGTTGCGTTCGCGCACGTTTGAAAGGTCAGATTGCTCAGGCTCCAAAGACTTCAGAACCGATTTATGCGGACAGCCACTGGGTGTCCGTGATTCATGCGGAACGTTGACCTCCATAGAGACCTCGATCTCCCTACCATTACTAACCTCTTTAAACGCTTTTCGAAATCTTACTTCGAGAAATCTGAGGTACACCCGAATCCCCTTATTTCAGTTGCTTCTACCTACATCCCAATTAGGTCCGACCATCGAAAATATAGGCGTCCAAAAAGCGTCTTGTATGACCCCGACGATCAAATAACGATCGCCAACACAGATACACGTAATACACACACACAGCGTCTTCGCCGGCGAAGACGAGGTCCCAGTTTTATGACGTCGGTCGGTCGTGGCTTCTCGCCACACTTCCGACGCCGCAATGACTAATCTAAGTCACACCATCAGTCCTCCACTACACGTCGCCCTAAGCCGTGGTCCGGCCTCACAGGAGGCACCCTTAAGACGACGTTCCCCGACTTAAGTAGAGCTTCTGCGCTCTACTCCCTGCATTTCGCAACCTCGGCGATGCTTCTGCGCTCGCCCGTCCCGCCCGGTGACGCTGTAAAAGCCATTAGGGCTAACAGCATACAGTCAGTTCGAAAAAAAAAAAAAAGAAGTATAAATACTTTTAGATACAAATTCAAACGAATATTAAACAAGACACGTATAATTTATAAAATTAGGCGTTACTTTGCGGAGATCCATAATACAAAAGTAATAATAAAATTATTTTGCTATAATCCACGATACAGTAAATAGAAAATATATATAGTGCTAAATGTATAGTGGACTATCCGTTTTTTCATACCCGATACATGCAGGATCCGTAAAAACACATGCACAAACCTCCACCACTGCCACCACAATACACAAGCAGTACACACGTTCACTATCTCTGATGATGCTTCGTAGCGGGGCGAAGCGATTGTTGAGTTTGCCCAGTACTGGGACAATAAAAAGTTACTCGCTGTCTCTTTTAGAAATAAAATTGTGACTACCCGCTTCAGTGAATTTTAGAATTCAGTAAACCATGTTAATTGGTATTTAAACGACCATCTGTTACTGTAATGAAAGTTTGTGGCTAAAGCGTTTTATTGTTTGAAGCAAAATTTGTGTGTTCTATTTGCTTGAACGATACGATTTTATACGAGTATAATGAGAACAAAATATTAATTATTACCTAACACATTTGGAAGGATACGATAATTTTAAATAAATCTTCATTCTCCTGCGCTTATCCAACTCTTAGTTGGGTCGGCACAACATGTTACAAACATGTTGTCACGTGATTTGGCTACGTATTTTACGACCGGTCGCCTGACGTCAACTTACCTTAGTCGCCTTTTACAACATTTCCATAAGAAATGAGGGTGATCTATTCTACTCAGCCGGATACCACACGGCGGGTCGACTTACCTTAATCGCCTTTTACGACACCTCGGTAAGAAATGAGGGTGGTCTATTCTACTCAGCCAGATACCAGACATAATATTGAATTAAAATAAAATAAAATTTTTTAATAAGTAGTCGTTACCGCTATTTATTAATGACCACCTAAACTTTTTATCTTAGATCCGCAAATCCGTGAAGTGAAAATCATTCTCTTAAAAGAAATACTTTACTGTACAGATAAAAAATTACAATATTTTCCTTTAATACCACAATGTCTTCGCTTCCGTGGCTCCCTTCATTAGTTCTACAGTGACATTTATGAAATAACTCACAAAGAGCCCTGTGGACCTGTATTTTCAATTTCAACGTAAACTGTTAATTAAAATTTAAACAAGAATTTATGAGGAAAATAATCTTGCAGATACAAAAGAAACACAAAGAATGTTTTGATACAAACCACGTGGAAAGGAAGTAGAAAATATATACATTTAAATTACAGATACATGTAATAATGCCGTGTGGTATCCGGCTGAGTAGAATAGACCAACCTCATTTCTTACCGAGGTGTCGTAAAAGGCGACTAAGGTAAGTTGACCCGCCGTGTGTTATCCGGTTAAGTAGAATAGACCACCCTCTATTTTATGTGCCTGGAGATTTGAATGATTTGAACTCTTGATAAATATGACTTTGCTTATCTGTTAAAGCTATAACAATCCTGATAGTAGGTTATTAATTTTTTTCTACACATATTGCGAAGGGAATGTCGACAAAATTGATAATGTAGACAGTGATCTTCAATAAAGAAGATATTAAAAAAGTTCTACCCCACAAAAGACGAATGACAGTTTATGAATACGTATACGTCAGAACCAAACTGATAACATATCATTCCGATATCAACCCTCTACCCATACACCTGTTATTGACGGCCTGAAAGGGGTCTAAATAGGTAAAAATTGATAAAGCGAAAATAGTTGCGTTGTCAACTTGCTAGGTTTTTCTTTATCCATTTGCCCTGGAAAATTAGATTTATGTCACCTATTATGATGAGAAATATCACTCGCAAAACATTTTCAGTAAATACGTCAAAAAACTGTATTCATTTCATAGAAACTAATACTATCCTTTAAATCATCATTCATCTGCCCTTACCCCACTCTATGTGGAGTCGGCACAACATGTTTTAAAATGTTGTTGCATGTTTTGGTTACTATATTTATTTTAGATCCGGCCACCTGAAATCAACCTACCTTAATCGTCTGCTACGACACCTCGGTAAGAAATGAGGGTGGTCTATTCTACTCAGCCGGACACCGGAGGAACTAAAAATATTCTTTATTCTGACTCATTATGACTGGCCCGTTGGCACATTTACCCAGCCTTTAGGTCCGCTGGTCGCATGTTCAATTCCCGCCGAGGACCAACATTTTCTATATAACATTTGTTGGTTCTTCGAGTCCGGGTGTATATATTTGGAATTAAGTATGTCTTTAAAAATATATAATATTTGTATATATTTACCAATTGTCTGACACCCATAACCGCCGAATGGTATCCGGCAGAGTAGAATAGACCACCCTCATTGCTTACCAAGGTATCTTAAAAGGTGACTGAAGTAAATTGACCTGCCGTGTGGTATCCACTTGAGTAGAATAGACCACCCTCATTTCTTACCGAGGTGTCGGTGCCGAAAGGCCGGTCGTAAAATACCTAACCAAATCATTTTACAACATGCTTAAAACATGTTGTGCTGACCCCACTTAGAGTGGGATAAGGGCAGGAGAATGATGATGTCTGACATCCATAACACAGTATTAAGTTACTTACTTTGGAGGCTGAACACTGTGTGTAATTGTACTATATATTTATTTATTATTTTAAAGAAATTAATTTTCAACTGACTACCGGCATGTTTCACTTATGAACTTAGTAATTTTAGTATCCAGTAATTTGAAAACGCAGTATTTAATATAATTGTGTACCAAAGAAAGGAATAAGTGATACTGTATATATAGGACACTTACACACACGGTCGTCCGTCCCCAAAGTAAGTAACCTAATACTTGTGTTATGGGTGATCGAAAACTGGTAAATATACTACTTATATAATTTGAAATACATACTTAAGAACCAACAAATTGTTTATAGAAAATGTTGGCCCTCGGCGGGAATCGAACACTCGACCCGCGGAGCTGAAGGTACAGTGACTACCCACTGCGCCAACAGACCAGTGAATTAGTCATGGGTTTCAAGCCTCCAGGGGGTTTTAAAATAATCCTATTTATAGGGAAAGTTTAAATTCACGGGAGCGTCTCGCTATTCTTAAACATTCGCTTTTTTAAAAAGGATTTTTGTTAATTCACAAGAGAACTCATAAGTCGGATCATTGGATATTCTTTATGGTAGAAAAAAGACTTTAGGCCTTTAACATATGTTTTTACATTAATTATATACAATAATTACACATAAATTAGGCAGATTTTTTTCTATAAAAAAAGGTAAAGGTTATGTTAATGAAGATCTTTTTGTAGAAAAGTTACAAGTGAGTGAGTGTATATCTGAGTTCAATCAATCTGAATCTTTGTTCATTATGAAATTTAAAGTGATTTTTAAAAGCAGGCGTTACTTTGCGGAATTCCATATTACAGGCACTATAACAGAACTACCTCGCTATAATCCACACGGGTTAAGCGAATGCATGCAAAGCTAATGTGCATGAAGCAGGAAAAATTCACGTACCTTACACATGCAGGACAAGTCACCACATGCATCCCAAGACGGCTCCACCAGCAACAATGCACACAAGCAATGGCGTTACGATTTTGTCTTGGAGCCTGTCCTCCTGATGATGCTTCGGTTTCGGAGCGAAACGTTCGTCGAGATTGTGGTGGTGGTTGTGTGTGCTGCTTGTGTGCTTTGTTGCTGGTGGAGGAGCCTTAGGGTGCGTGTGGTGACTTTTTCTGCATGTGTAAGGTACGTGAATTTTGTCTGCTTCATACACATTAGCTTTGCATGCATTCGCTTAACCCGTGCGGATTATAGCGAGATAGTTCTGTAATTGTGCCTGTAAATTTAAAGTGTTAAAATCAGGCCACCTAAGCAAACCGCAAAGCAACGGCCTGAACGTGGCTGGGCAAAAGCCTCCTCCCTCATTCTTAGGAGAGAATGATTGGAGCTAAAACCTACCACGCTGCTCCAATGCGGAATGATAGGCTACACATATCCCTAGCATGCTCTAGAGATATGTATGTTTCGTTACGATGTTTTCCTTCAAAGAAAAGCGTGTGATAAATTGCAATTATCAATTTGACATATTAGTAAATAGCGAAACTCGTTGGTGCCGGCCCGCGGTTTGAACCCATGACTGGGTTGACCCACTGCTGGACTATCACAGCTTTTTATTGTTTTTACTTAATTAAATCACCACTCCACAATTTTGAAATTATTACACAAACACAATGCCTTTCTGTTGCATACTAGAATAACAAAGATGGGTTTGTTATTTGACAGAAATCTTTCATTGTAGTCGGCCAGGTGATAAGGTAGGTATAACGATACCCTGTCCTTGCTATCGACAGCGTGGTGGAGCACACAGGTCGTTTTAGTACCCATAAGGGGTTTTGTCCTGTATAAAAAAAAACATTGAAATAATGAATTAGTATCACGTTATATCCCTACATTACCAATGGCTTTTACGCATTCTATATTTTACAAATGATCTTTATAAAAATGTTTCACAAATTTCAGTACGTTAACATTTATTTACCCTGCGAAATAATTTGTATTCCTAAGAAATACCCTTACATCAAAGTCAAAATATTATGGTAATTTTTAGGCCAAAGAATTACAAACTAGATGCAGAAGTTTAAGGGTAAAGTTAGCGAACTTTGGTTACTCGAAGGCCGAAGTTATGGGTTCCTTAAAAAAATTGTGAGAATATTTTCCTTAACAATTCGCGTATTTTCAATCATATATTGATAGGTAAATTTCTATTTTTATCATTACTAAGCAATAAATAAAATTACCCTGGGTTTCAACCCGCATACCCTTTATAATCAAGCGCTCTTACTGTTGGGCTTTCACGATTTTTTATGTTTTGTATTAATATTTAAAAACAATTGCCTAAATAATTGATTTTTCTATTTACCGCAACCAGAAGTAAATAAACAGCCTTTGTACTGGGTATAGATTTACACTGTATTTACACCTGTAACCAGGTATTGATAATTTGTACAAAAAGCATTATCTGTACTTATTATAAAACAAAATCCCAAAAGGCTGTCTGTTTGTATGTAATCGATTTTCTCAAAATCTACTGAACGGATCTACGGTACGGTTTTCACCAAAAGATTGTGCAATACTTCCGGGTAGTGAAGGTAAATAGTACATATCGGTATTGTGTAAATTGTGTGTGATCGAGCAGTTGTTAAAAACTTGCTTGCTGGGAGCTTTAGTCGCGTGCGCTGCATAAACCAGCAGAGATACGCTAAACTAATGTGGTAGAGAATTGTAGATCTATAAAACTACTACAAAAAAGTCCGCGATAGTACGTCTTCTACCTCTTATGGTTAACATAAATATCTACTTTTATGTTTAAAATTTCAATTCTATAAAATGTTGTGACACGCAGATTTCCACGCGGGCAAAGCCGCTTGCACAGCTAGTAACAAATAAAATCAACGGGTTGCGCTCCGGGGGTGCAGGCAGAAGTGAAAGCTTGAATATTATCGTTGTGCAATTTGGTGTTTGAGGTTAGTTCAGCAGGAATTGCATTATTATTTAATATAATATAAAATAATTAAAGTACAAAACTACTATCATTTATGTGGTGAAATACAATATTAATATATTATTCACAAACATGACACATTCACGCAAGCACCCTGCGTCGCCTAAAGAATTAACAGGTGCGCGGTAATGCGAAAGGTTACTTCCTCTCCTACGCCGGGCCAGCTCTCTACTCTCCCTCCGTCTTACGAATTTTCTAACAGGTCACTTTTTTTTTTGTCAGGAAAACCCATTATGGGTCATCACCGCCCGACAGGGACGAGCGGCGGGTATGTCGGACTCTCACCGACTAAAAACCTGACAGTGCTCCTCAACGCTGCTGGTGTCGAAGACAGGGTACCGTTGTACACATTGCCCCCATCTCAGCCAGCAGTAACTCTAAGCCCCAGGAACGCTCGGAACAGGTCACGTATCCTAACGCGAGTATAACATTTTTTACGCACAAAGTGCACAACGCTGAAGAAGTTTTCACTTCAAAAATAATATAAATAAATAAATGTTCAAAAATATTTAACAACATTTACTTTTAATGTACACTATAGAAATTACCACCCGTCACCTTTGACCCGTGGTAGAGTTCGAGAGGTTTCATACATAATTCACATTCCGTATATAAGCAAAGCGCTTTGCTCCGTTGTTCCTCAAACGTGCGACTTATGTGTGGAATGTATCAAGACATTATTCCGTGCCACTTGTGGTTAAGTAGCTTTGTTTTGCCACTTCAGAGGATTATTTGTACCAAAAGAAACTGCCAACGAACTCAGTGGGTGATTTGTCAAGCATTAACATTTATGTACATCTGGTCAACAGGATTTTTTTTTAAATTTCGGTTAGATACAATAACTAGAGCTGTGATAGCCTAACCGTGAGAGCGTGCGACTCTTTCGACTACTACTATGTTTAAAACTACTTTTGTTTAAAATTTGAATTCTAGAAGAAAATTGTGACACGCTGATTTCAACGCGGGCGAAACCGCTGGCACAGCTAGTTAGTATATAATATGAAATAAGTTTTAGTATGGTATTTAATTTTATTGCAAAAGATATATTTTTAGCATTTTTTTTAATGTTTGTATATTTTTAGCGTTTTTGATATATTTGGGTAATTTATTATAATGTTGAGCGCTTTGAAATGTTATATTGTTTCCTAAATTGGTCCTTGGTGGGCGGAGTACTATGTTACTCGAGCTTCTAAGTCTGTAGTATGCTCTCCAAAGCATGTAGAGTCGTAAATGACCACATGTAACACAACGTACTAGTAACACGGCTTACGTATTTTCCTCACGAGAATAACAGATGGCGCTACTAGTACTTTGTTCGCGCTATAGAAGTGCTTTCGTAATTATATAAGAAGTCCCCATACGGTAAGGTTGGAACACTAATCCTAAGCGACATTGTTAATGGTGCATCTTCCGGTACATCCATTCTCGGAACGCTTTGAAGGACTCATCCGCAATACTAACTGTATAATTGATTAAGTATTTTCCCCGTCTGTACGTCCGTCCGGTTCAACGTGTTACACACATAGTTATGCTAATATTGCATATACTGTCATCCATGCCGTTACCAACTTGGGTTATAGTTGAAACGACTCAATGATTTGATTATTCGGTATTGCAATTAGGGAAATTCCACGTCCATAATCGGTTAAAATAATTGTCTTCATTATACGAAATCGTTCAATAAATTATTTCAGGATATTAATGTGAATCAGAAATTGTTTACGATTGTTATTAAATTGGCAGATTAAACGGTAATTTACTAAATGATTGTGTGTAACAATTGTATCAGTGGCCTAGTTAATTATTGACAAAACGTTTGCGTTATTTATACGATACGACGAATAAATATTTCAAAATTTCTATTGAGGTTCCAAAAGTATTTATCATTTTGGACCAGAGGTTAAAATAAAATAGTAAGACATTCAAAGTAGAAACGCAACCTTTTAAATGTTTCTTTAAAAAAAATTACGTAAAAAATATTTGATGATGAGTTTGTTTGTTTGTTTGTTTGTTTGTTTGTTTGTAATCTCTTTATTGCATGTGTTAATGCAATGGCGGGCTTATTCCGTAATCGGAGTCTCTTCCAGCAATTAAACTTAAATTATTTTTTTTAATTAGTAAAAAATACCTAATGAAATCAAATGAGTTATAAATAAATAAATATATGGGACACTTACACACACTTTCGTTCATACCAAAAGTAAGTAACTTTTGTCTGTCACTCATAACATAAATATTCAAGAATTTATGGACGGACGACCGTGTATGTTATAATCCCATATATGTTTGTTTGCGTCCCATGTTGCTTCAAAAACGAGAAAGAGATACATAATAAACGGTGGTTTAAAACCAAAGCTGACGAAGTCTTAGGTACATCTAAAACTTGATAAATTTTAATAAATGTCGTCGCTATTTTGGGAAATTAAATATTTGGTAAAGAGTTTTATCAAATATTAGCTAACCTGATTTTAGAGCGGCTAACTTAATTAATTTCCCGGATAACCGTTGTTATGAAACTGGGCGAAGGTAAAATTTGAGTTGATCCTAAACTAACAGTCAACCTGAGTGAAGATTTACTTCTACGGTTATATAATATCGTCATGTAAAGTGAATAGGCTTCGAACTTTGTTTGTTACGAGTATTACACTACGGTAGGTAGTCTCATTACGCTTAGATTTTGTGAAACTTCAAGACATCAGATAGAAGAAAGCACATTGTTGCAAGTCAGATTGCGAAATACATATTAGCTAACGACCAGAATTTCGCAAATCTTTTATATATATTACATTCTTTTAAAATGCCTAATACCTGATACGTGCAGGACTCTTAACTACCACCACAATACAAAAGCACTACACAAGTTCCCTAACAAAAACTCAACAATCGTTTTGTCCCGCAACCGCCAAAAAATTTATAGTAGACTATATCTCTTGAAGATGAATTAGGCGTTACTTAGCAGAGATCCATAATACAAAAGTAATAATAAAAATTACACACGTTCACTATCGAAACTCAACAATCGCTTCGGCCCGCAACCGAAGCATTATCAGGAGATAGACTCCACGACAACGACACACGTTTTGCGATTTTGACGTGGAGTCTATCTCCTGATGATGCTTCAGTGCTTGCGTATTGTGGTGGCAGTGTTGGAGGTTTGTACATGTGTTACGAATCCTACAGGTATCAAAAAACGGATAGTCCACCATACATTTAGCACTAGGTATATATATTTTCTATTTACAGTTACTGATAACGCACATCTCACTAACGAGTGACACGATGAGATGTGCGTTATAAGTTTTGTTATAAAGACCTGTGCTATTTAATCGTTAGGTACATGGATCTCCATGGAGATCTTGATCTGCCTTCAATAGCCGATCTTTTCAGACGATTCTCGAAGACTTAGTTGGAGAAGGGGTAAAACGGCCGATATAGAAAAGATTTTTGTTGCCCAAAAAAGAGCCATACGGGCTATCTATAATATGAAGCAACGTGAGTCCCGAAAAGTTCCAAGAAATAGGCATACTGACTGTAGCATCACAATATATATATAGTAATATTCTATTTGTACGGAAAAATATAAGTATGTATAAAACAAAATTTGATGTATATCATAGACATACGAGAGGTCACAAACAGCTTGCGATACCTGCGTCGCGACTACTCGCTATTCGCTTCTATAATAAAATTCCTCAATCCATTCTAGACCAGTGTACAGAAAGATTCCAATCAAGTGTAAAAAATATGCTTATACGTAAAGCATATTACAAAATTGAAGATTATTTGGTTGATAAGAAGCCTGGATTTGAAAATCCTTTCAGCTTCATACAAGACAGCGGTTTAATAATGTATAATTGAAAATATTTAAAAGATTGACCGCCGAGTTTCTTGCTGGTTCTTCTCGGTAAGAGCAACATTCCGAACCAGTTGTAGCTTCATTAATCATATTGATGCTTGACGATTCAAAAGTGCCTGAAATGGTTTATTTGAATAAAGATTATTTTGATTTGATTTGATTTGGAGATAGCGTTAGCACACCAGAATCCACTTTTAGTAGCCGCGTCCAACTAGTTGTTTAACTTTCCCAGTAGATTTAAAAGATGCCCTAAAAGCATTATTAATAACCCCGACATTATTGTAACGTCGTCAACCAAGAAAATGACACAACACACACGTATAAAGTGGATTTGCCTGAGAAGTCGAGGTCCACAATTCCTTGTGTCAAGCGACGGAGGCGCCCAGTCACGCAATATATCAATATATAATAATATTTTATTATGGATTTCCGCAAAGTAACATTATTCCGCAGAAATCCATAATACAATAAATTAAAATATTAATTTGCTAAAATAACATTATCATTATTTATGAATTAGTATTAAGCTAATTTATTAATCGTATTCGATTGATTAACATGAATTAATACTTTATATTTGTATACGAATTTTGATACTGAAATTATTATATCCGTATAAAATATTTTCAGTGTCGCAAATCTCTGTCTTCATGTGTAGAAGGGCCCTAAAATA
The DNA here is from genome assembly GCA_947086505.1 of Morpho deidamia. NCBI lineage: Eukaryota > Metazoa > Arthropoda > Insecta > Lepidoptera > Nymphalidae > Morpho > Morpho deidamia. The sequence goes on along the minus strand of CAMTZC010000007.1, from coordinate 4,925,260 downwards.
CTTTAGAACGGGCGTACCCTGAATCTTGTACGTGACAAGAAGTTGGTAAAATGCTCTGAACAAAGGCCCCCAGCTGAATAATGGGCCGAATTTATCTGACCGGCCACGTATCCTCCCAACCGTTAGATGACGCCGATAAGTGTGCTTAGCATTATTTAGATTCAAATTTCTCCGCCCTTTTGTATGGTACGGATTAAATTTTTCACTCTCATGTGCTACATATTCCCATCTCTCTCATATATAGTTATAATTTTAAAAAATGTAATGAATCCTTAACATTACAGCTGTTGAGTATTTAGACTGAAAAAACGCGTCGATTATTAAAAAAAAAATTCTTATAACTTTGTTACACTTCATCGTTACTCGCGATGAGAGTATAAATAATATACGAATTTATATAATTTTTATAATCTTCAACACTTGAATAGGCTTTATGCATAAACATTATTTATTATCATTACTTTAAATAATGATAGAATTATGCGTTACTTTTTAGCACAATTTGAGCAAAAAATCATGAAAATGTTTTGTTGTAATCCGTGGTTAAACTCAGATTATTACTGGGTTGAAGAATCCTTTAACTGTAGGAATTCTTTGCATGCAGGAATATGGTCCATGCATAAGGTGTGTGGTATCCGGCAGAGTAGAATAGACTACCCCCATTTCTTACCGAGGTAACGTAAAAGGCGACTAAGGTAAGTTGACGTCAGACATCGCAACATATTTAAAAAATGTTGCCACGACCTTAGAATGGGATAAGGGCAGTAAAATGACGCATAAAGTATGAACACGAATATAAAACTCGACTTTTAGCAAAAGTTTTTTCGCATACGTACTCTAATTGCGGATAATAGCAAAATAATTCATTATTTCTTAATATTATGGAACTGTGCAAAGTTAAGTCTGATTCTATTTTTTAAATCCAAAAAGACAAAATCGAAGTACAAAGCTAATATTAAAATATAATGTATACGAAACTAATCCAGATTCTTAGAAATAAAATAACTTACACCATTTAAAAATAAATTCAGTCTTTACAAGCCGGAAACCATAAAGTTTTTAGATCTATACAAGTAATATCCAACTGTCCGAGCCAAAAGTGCCTTACAAACTTATTAATACGATAAAACATTTTGGATGTTTGATTCTTGAAGCGAATTAAGATTAATTGTAGGGATACCCGCCAACAAAGAGATTCTTAAAAGTAATGAATGACATTAATGTTTTGAAGATAAAAGAAGCCCAGATCTTCGTAAGTAAAAGAAAAATTGAGATGAATAGCTTTCTGTTGTTCACAATTTGATACATGTTGTATTGTTATTATAACCAAGTTTAGCCGCTGCTCGTAATGACTCAAAGATACATATCTACGTCAGAGCATATCTACTTAGAGCGTATCTACGTCATCAAATTGTGTAAGAAACTCTAGCATTTGGACCCGATAAGAAAATAAATGTCACACTTTACATTATTGTATGTATACAATAAACAAGATTTGTATTATTAATACTATAAAATCCTCTACAAATTATTTGCTAAAATATAGTCTTCATTAAAGGTTACTACGGCATTATTTCAATCATCATCATTCTCCTATCCTTAACCCACTCTAAGTAGGGACGGCACAACATGTTCTAAAAATGTTGTCACATGATTTAGCTAGGTATTTTACGACCGACCGCCTGCCTTACGTCAACTTACCTTAGCCGCCTTTTATGACACCTCAGTAAGAAATGAGGGTGGTCTATTCTACTCAACCGAATACCACACGGCACACGGGACATTAATTCAAGATATTACATAATAAAAAATATATATATAATAGTATGTAATACCAACTTAATTATTTCTTAATAAAAATATGTCCAAACTAGATGCTGCCTCTGTTCTGTTCTTCTTTTTCAGAGAAGAGTAAGGGAATGAATGAGATGTGGATCTCATTCATTCCCTTACTCTTCTCTGGTTGCGTACTGCCGCGAGATTCAAGTATGTCATGTGTCACAGAATTATTTTTATGGGACCAAGTCCAGCAGTGGCATCCATCGGTTGAATGAAAAAGAAGATATATAAGTTTTATTGAACATGCATCGGAGTCTTCCCGGGTATTTTAGCCCACAATTCACTGGTAAGATTAAACGTTCTCACTGGTCGGGTATCACATGTATATGTGTATATATTCTCAATTCTAACTGATGCTGCCATACAGTAACGTTTTGATTAAGAAACTCAAATTAGTTCAAACAATTCCGGCCATTCCATCTTACATTGTTCTGCTTTGTTGTGTTACTCTGACTAACGTTTTTGTTTATTTTGCATACTTTTCTTATTATATATTTCAATAACAAGAAAAATATATAGTATTATATTATTATATTTATTTAAATTTTATAAATTTGATTAAGTGTTTATTTTAGATTGTGTATTGATTTTTTAGTTACCTATGATTTTTTTTATAAGTAGTTTACGTGAATAACGAATAGTTTTGAATTGGTATTTGAATATTTTGAATAGTTAAAATCCTTAATCTGTTTGCCTGTCTGTTATGCTTTTACGGCTTATATCTTTCAGAAATACTGACTGAACTTGGTAAATCTGGAATAATGCTTGTATACCTTATATATATTGAAACCAACATTCTTTAATATTATAAAATAAAATCTGTAAATACTGCCTAGTTTTCTTACTGCGTGTGATATACTCTTTCCTTCAGAAAAAGACAGAAATCGCGTATTTAGTAACGGAGGGCAATTTAAAATAAATTGATATATACAAAGTCGTTGATATAACTTGTATGTAGGGAAATATAAATATTATAAAGAGGAAAGATTTTTATGAATGTTTGTATGTGTGTATGTTTGTAATGTTTTCACGCAAAAACTACTGCACCTATTTTAAATTCTTTCACCATTGGAAAGCTGCTTCCTCAATGAGCAACATAGGCTATATTACATTTTCAAAAAAATAGGGATCCTAATAAAATTGTAATAAGGTATGAAAATTTAGTCGTAAAAATCTTTCAACGCATGCGCTGCGGAAACTATTGATGATAGAACAAAAAAATGTTCTACAGTATTATAGAACGCATCAATATCAACAAAAAACTCTGAGATACCGTATGTCTAACTATTATAGGTATGCCAATATAACTACTTTTTATCTTATAAAAGTTGATAAAAGTTCCAACAATAATCAAACCATTTTATTCATATCTCTGTATTAATCCTTATCCCATTAAATGATATTTTAATAAAAAAATCTTTCAATACCTGTAAAATACTTTTTAAATTATAAAAATCTGACATCCCAATCAAGAGATATTACGAATTTAAGAATGTAAATCGAAAGAAAGTAATGCCATAGAAAATTCGTTGTAGCGACCGATATAGCAGGGCCTGCATTTGGTGAGTTAGCTTCCAAGAATACTAATGATAACCATTTTTTATAGTTAAATAATCTACAAATAAATTTATAGTCCGATTTCGTATAGACTTTCCACTACCACGAGATCGGTATGGACGCAGGTGAAACCGCGGTTATTTAAAATAAATTGTCATGAACAATCGTTTATACAACTTGTATGTAGGAAAATTACATTATTTGTTATTTATGAAAATGATTGCTTCACTATATCCATGTTCATATTGAAAACCCCTGAGAGGCATATTTCACGAGAGATGTAATTTGGACATGTTCCCACACATCCTCTGGCGATCGATGACATGACAATGGGACGTGATTTTCATTCTGTTACCAACAATGACAAATTTTATTACTAGAGATAATTTTATATTATTCAATAACGTAAAACTAGCGAGTAATGTAAAATATAAATTTTAACAAAACTTAACTAGTTTACGGTCGTAAGAAAAATCTTCCGTTACTAGCCTATAATTCTTCCTAGCAAAGCTAACTTCTTTCAGCTTTAAGATGGAATAATATGACTATTTCATTGCCTTACTTACTTTACTGATTACTACGATTAGTAATAACACATAAAAAAGACAAATAATAAGTGTGTTTTGCTTTTTTTATCGATGAACACGTTTTTGGCTGATTTCCCTAATCTACAATATTATAGTATCATAACTCTATGCAAAAGGCACTCGTAGTTGGACCTTCTGATACTGGTAGGATTTATAGATTTACATTTAATTTCGGTTTTAAAGTGTTTTTTTTTCTGTCTGATATTTTAAAATTGAAATTCAGAGCGTATTTCTGTATTTAAAGCAGCATCACTGTTACTTTAATGTTCCACGCATGTCTTTGCCGAGATAGATTTTAGCTAGAATATTTATTACTATATATATAGAACTTTTATAACTTTTCTATAACTTTTATTACTATATATATAGAATATATAAAGTTTAAAATAGTTAGAAAATTGAAGTTATAAATGATACTGATGATATTAAATACAAAGCATTAAAAGTTTAAAATGTGAAAAGCGATTTCTTTCTGGAAAAATTAGATCTTTTAACTACGAATAAAATTTGTCCTGTATTTATATTTCATAGAATCCCTTCTTCGATTAGTTTTAAAAAGTTTTAAGATTCTCTTAATACCTTTTTAAGTACCTCAATTAGTCTAGTTTCAAAGTTATATTATGCAAGAGTGTTAGGTATATTTTAAAGATTTGGCCCATTAAAATTTAGAAAGGGTACAAAAGTGGATTTTCTTTAGTAATAACATAATAATTTGGCCGATGTCCAGATGGATAATACTGGCAATATTTAAGAAGCGTAACATTTAGATAATAACTTAATACATCATTTTAAAACAAGCAAAGCGAAATGGTTTTGTTGGTAAACGGATAATCACTAGTCGTGCCAAATGCTTCAACAAAATTAATAGAACGCACAACCCATAATTGAACCAATATGCTTTAGCAAATATGCTAATAGCCAAAACCACATTATACTGTGAATTCGCCTAGAATACATTGACTATTAATGCGGAATTAATTCCATGCCTTAATGAATGTATACTACACGGAATACACCTATAGCATACTAAAATAACAATTCAAGTAAAAATATATTCTTCTTCTGAACAACAGACTTTTATTTAGGACACAGGTCTGTTCGAGGAAATTTATTTCGAAAAGATTTTGTGCAGCATAAAGCCTAAAAAAGTAAGGAACTATTTTAGGGATGTTTGCGAATATTATAATAATTCGGATTGCCTTCTGACCTCAAAGTCTATCAGCTAAATTAACGATCTAGGTTTGTTTGTTGGAGGAATATTTATGCCAAACGATCTTGTGCATAAAACTTAAAAAATATAAATATAGTCATAATAGAGATGTTTGCGAATATTACGAGTATAATAGTTTCGGATTGCTCTATGACCTTCACCATCAGCTCTATGCACGATATGCTTTGTAAATCATAGATTGCGTACAAAATCTTCGCTTTTCCGTAAACCAACCAAGTTTCTCCGATGCTAATCGGCAGACCACACATATACGATATGCAGGTTTCATCAAATAATTTTATTTGACCGTAAACATCACATCATTACCATCATCATCATCCTCCTGCCATTATCCCACTCCAAGTGGGGTCGACACAACATATTGTCACATGATTTGGCTGCATGTTATAACGTGTTTGTAACATACTTATAACTTAAGTTCAGCACATATATTCAAAAAACATATAAATGCTCTGTTCGTGTAACTGTAAATAATGCATTAAAAAGGATCAGTTGCTTCAACCGTTTGAAATGATATTTATAACGCATTAGAATACCTTAGCATATCTAAGCTCCACGTTTTGTTTCCAAAATGGAGAAAGGTATCTTGTGCCTCGCACTTAATAATGGACCTATACTATACAGTGTTCTTATGAAGGGACTTTGTTAAGAAATCAGTCCATCTTGTAGACAAAGAAAAATACGAACAGGATGAAAAATTAAAAAAGCCTTTTAATTTTCTTCATTATTTATATTTTGTTTTTTTTATATCAGATACGTTTTGATCTATAGTAACGGGTGTCCTAATAATCTCGGCGAGATAGATTGGAATGACTTAATTACCATAGTGGCAATACACTATTCAGCGATCGATGAAATGACAATGGCGCGTCATTATTGCATTGATACCAGTATATATAGAAACTAGTAATTAGAAGTGTCTATCCAGTATATATTAATTAATATAAATCACCTTACCTAAGTTATCTGCTCGATGCAGTGGAATGATGGATATCCAAAACACAATTAGAAACTCAGTCGTCCTTGCCATCTTGTCCACTTCACTAAACACTTATATTTTACTAACACGCTCCAATTCCACTACTGTCTGACGTGTCATTTTGGTATAGTCTAAAATCATTTACTTTATTCGCCCACAAACGGCAGGCTCGACCTGAAACAAGAGCGCGAATTAATAAGTTGTACTGAGTTTACCTTTACCAGGATACATGGGGCCTAACCTCCGGCTCGATTTTTGAGATTTCGAGAATGTACGTAATTGATATTTGCAATTTGTTACACGCTTTTTGTGTAGGAAAACAACATTAGAAAAACTTTATATCTCTGGAGAATTCCTGGGATGTGTACAACACAGCCCACATTAGAGATCTAAGCTCAAGTTTTTAAGAGAAAGGGATAGGATATAAAGGAGAGTGCCAGAAATTCATACGTCATTGGGCCCAGACGTTACAGTATTAATTTTTATGTGGTAAGATAGATAAATATTTGTTATCTTAGGATCAATTATTATTTTATTTAATTTCTATGGGGGAACTATAAAATAAGAGTTATAGTTTGAGGTTATGGACAACTACAAGTACATGCTAAATACCAGAAAGAACATAATAAAAACGATAGAATTTGTTATAAAAGTATAGCAGTAAGCTCATCATTGAATTAAAAGTTGATCTTTCATTTTTTTTGTCGTTAGAAAAACATACATTTCGAGAAAACACGTTCATAAGAGCAACGTATATTTTAGTTATTACTCTATGGCAACATGTACCAAAAGATGAATAATAATTGACATGTATTGCAAAAAGAATTTATTAGATCCCACAGAGATTAAGATCGTAAGCCATACACCAAATGAGTAAACTATTTTATTCTAAACACCATATTTAATATCTGGAATGTAATTATTGTTAATAAAATGAAGAAACGCTGGAATCCGCGCTGTTTAGACAATTAAAAAAGTAGCAAGTTGACAATGACACGTTCCGTTAAAGGCATTAACAACTTTAATACCATTATAAGTATCATTATTAAATAAGTTTTCTAACATTTTCCCATTGAAAGTTTATAATATTTATAGTGATATTTAAACAGAAAAAAACTAAGAATTTTTTGATGTATGTGGGGTTTCTGTAAGAATTAGGCCCAATTCTGGCACCCTCCTTTATTGATAAGTATATTATTAGTAAGTATAATTAAACTAAGTATTTTTTTTATTTGCGTACTAACACTGCTTCACTATAAATAATAATATATTATAATAAATAAATATATGGGACACTTACACGGTCGTCCGACCCCAAAGTAAGTAACTTAATACTTGGGTTATGGGTGATGGACAACTGGTATATATACTACATATATAATTTTTAAATACATAGGTACTTAAATAAAAATATACACCCAGGCTCGAAGACCCGACAAACTGTAAATGGAAAATGTTGGCCCTCGGCGGGAATCGAACCCGCGACCCACGGAGCTCAAGGCAGGGTTACTACCCAATGCGCCAACGGGCCAGTCAAAATTGTCTCACTTCGTTGGTTAGCCGGCAGAGATCTCTGTCTAAAGGTTAAGTTGACCTTTGTTAGTACTCTTTTTTTATTAATAATCTTTTTATTACATATGTTTTTCGTGGTATATAAATAATAAATAAATATCAGCATTTTTCTAAACTTATCAAGAAAATTTAATAAATAAATAAATAAATATAAATAAATATATGGGACACTTACACACACGGTCGTCCGTCCCCAAAGTAAGTAACTTAATACTTGTGTTATGGGTGACGAACGACTGGTAGATATACTACATATATAATTTTAAATACATACTTAAATACAAATACACACCTAGGCTCGAAGAACCAACAATTTTTTTATAGAAAATGTTGGCCCTCGGCGGGAATCGAACCCGCGACCCGCGGACCTGAAGGCAGGGTCACTACCCACTGTGCCAACGAGCCAGTCAATGACAAATGACATTTCCATATTGTTTTTTTAGCCAAAAAGCGATCGATAATTAATATAACTTAGATAAGTCTTAGAAATTCTTATGTTCTTTCATAGGTCTGTTACAATATAATTAATAAATATATAAAAGCTTTTATTTCATGTCTCTACTGTTAACCGCGAAGTCCTGAATTGTCATCGGCACTATGTACAATTTCAGCTCAACCGGACAAAGGATGAAACAAGGAAGTAGAAATTAAGGACAGAAATGACATACAACAAAAGTATGCCAAAATTAAACCGGTAAACTTAAAACGGCTTACAAAAGTAATAATAAAATTATTTTGCTATAATCCGCGATACAGTAAATAGAAAATATATATAGTGTTAAACGTATAGTGGATTATCCGTATTTTTATACCCGATACGTGCAGGATTCGTAAAAACACATGCACAAACCTCCACCACTTCCACCACAATACACAAGTACTACACACGTTCACTATCACAAACTCAACAATCGTTTCGCCTCGCAACCGAAGCATCATCAGGAGATAGACTCCACGACAAAATCGCAAAGCTTTTACAAATGCAAATGTTTTTACGAATCCTGCACGTATAGGGTATGAAAATACGGATAATCAGTGGATTATAGTGATACATGTATAGTGATACATTTAACACTATATATATTTTCTATCTACTGTATCGCGGATTATAGCAAAATAATTTTATTATTACTTTTGTATTATGGATCTCCGCAAAGTAACGCCTAATTCTATAAATTACTTAAAACGGCTTCTTTTCTCCGCACTTACCAATATAATACCTACTGTAATGTTTGTAGAAAAAGAATATGTCATGAATTGATATAAGAGAAAAAAGGTTTTTTTTCTATTTTAATAAGAAATAAACAAAATAAAACTTAAAAGCTAATATTACAGCTTTTCTTGCGTTGGCGAGAGAGCTGCCGTAACAAGGAACCGGTTAGTATAGCACGCCAAACGGCACCTTCATACTTTAGGTCATGTATCTCCTAAACAAATCGAAATACTATTCTTTTTTTTTACATAATATTTCTATATTTTAAAGTAGTTTTATTAAAATATGCGAAGTAAAAAATATCTAATTTTTAAAAGTGACTCCCAGTACCAATTTTTAATAAAGCCCAAGTAAAGTGTTGTTGAAAAATCCGTTACTTCAATTTTTTCAAATGTTTGAAATTATGAACGAAATCCAAAACCTCTGCTTTCTTGCTACCCTCTTAACGTGTATGTAATACGCAGTTTATATCAGAAGTATTGGAATATATAGTTATAGTTTAAGTAATTATTCTTTATTATTTCATTCCACGTTCACGCGATGCTGATAAAATGGTCTTAGTCCATGACCTAAAAAATTTTAACGAAATCATTCGATATTATTTTTAATACATTAATTTTAGTTTTTTGATACGTAGTAATTCTTCAGCCATCTTTCTAAGGATAAAATAGTTACTATTGGTAACACCTGATGACTTATATGTTAACTTGTGTATTTAAAATTATATACATATATAATTTTAAATATTTATATTAAGCATTTGTCTGTCGCCCATAACACAAGTATTGATTTACTTATTTTGGGGACGGACAGGTTACAGAGCGTGTGTGTAATTGTCTCATATTAGCATTATAAAAAAATATATTTTGATAAAAATTCCCCACGATTGGAGAAAATCTGTTAAAAGCTAAAAGTAGAGTGCACTATCCATTGTCATACCTTGTTCATGCAGGATCACAAATCATGCATGCATAAAGATATTCATTTCATAGACTTATACCAAAATAATACATTATGTATTAAGGAGATGTATTAATGAATCTACAGTCTACTGAAATTTGAAAACTGACATAAAAAAACTGATTTCATATAAAAGGTAAATGTTTATGGATATATTATGTTTTGGATCTATGTAAATACAAGGATTAGAGTCATTAAAGGACATTTGTAAAACAAAGAGCCGTATATTTACAATCGGATTCCCTTTTCTACGGAGTACAACCTTTGTTAGAAAAAAAGGGAAATCACAAAAGACAATGAAAAGGCAAGAATAGCAAATGATAAATATTGCAATGTATGCTGATTATCCTACATTGTTTTTCCCTTTGTTATTGTTTTAAAACACAAGTCAGAATCATTATATCCCTTCTTGCGATATTATAAAGCTTATAGCGCTTCTAGCGCAAAACCAAGCAATGGAGACTAAATTCTAGGTTTTTTTTCTCTCATATCCTAAAATTTTATAATATATTAAATATCCCAAAGTTTTTTTTTTATATTTAATACATTAAAAACTTTAGGATATGAGAGTACATAAGTATTTTGTATATTTTATTACGATTATAAATCTAAACCTATAGCCGTGTGGTATCCGGCAGAATAGAATAGACCACCCTTCTTTCTTACAGAGGTGTCGTAAGAGGCGACTAAGGTAAGTGCCGTGTGCTATCCGGCTGCATAGAATAGAGTATCCTAATTTCTTACCGAGGTGTTGTAAGAGGCGACTAAGGTAAGTTGACGTCACGCAGGCGGCCGGTCGTAAAATACGTAGCTAAATCATGTGATAACATGTTTGTAACATGTTGTGCCGATCCCACTTAGAGTGGGATAAGGGCAGGAGAATGATGATGATTATAAATCTAAACCTAGTGATCCGCATTGGAGCAGCGTGGTCTCTCCAAAAAAGGGGGCAAGAATACTTATGTTCAGAAGTGGGATAGTAATAGGCTGTTACTTGTCTTTGCTTTATGTTGTTTGTTTGCTTTATGTAATGTAAATCTGTATGTCGAATTTCATCAAGATTCAGCCGAATTTAAATAAAAATAAAAGAAATCACACAACATTCGTAGGATAACTGTTATTTATTATTTGTGTTTTCGGAAATACTCGTTTACATCTCGAAAGTACAAAAGAAATTAACGTGCTCTCCTGAGAAACAACATTTTCCCCGAAATTAAAAATATTGGGCACGGTAGAGTTATTTTACGGCTGTTACATTTGTCATTAAGATTTCCTTTGCTGTTTTCTTTATGTTGAATTATTTTGTATTTTTGTCATTGCTATTCGTGACTATAAAATACAAAACACGATAAAACCTAGCCTTAAAGTATCAATAGGTTAAAAAATAAGCTAAAATACATCAAATAATTTTACCATTAATTTTTTAGTCTACCAATTATTAATTATGAGTTCTACATAATATATAGAAGTAGTAGAATTATATCTACACTTTAATATGTGTATAAAATATGTATAATACTATTACTAGCTGACCCGGCAAACGTTGTTTTGCCATATAAATTATTTCTGGGGAATTTCTAGTATATATTATAAAAAAAAAATAGTCCAAAAAATTGAAAAATATTAGGGGTGGACAACCCTTATCACCTAGGGTTATGAAAAATAGACAGTACCCGATTCTCAGATATACTAAATATGCATATACAATTTCATACATAATACAAATAGTCAAGTATATATTATATAATAATATTGTATATACTTAAGGTTATTTTTAAAGATACAAAATACGGAATCAAGAAACCGAGAAGCATCGGGTCTGCTTCAAATACAATTAAGAACAATCCATCAATTTCAAAAGCTAAGATACAATCTCTAAAACTGTGTGATAAGTAATCCTGCATGTATAAGGTATGAGAATGGTGTTTCTTCCTACACTTAGTATTACATTAGTAGATTTTCTTAACAAACGCGGATTATGGCAAAGTAATTCTATTACAACTCCTATGGAATTCCGATAAGTAACACTTCTATAAGTAAAAATATTTTTTTATTACTGATATACATTATGTAACGCTTTCACTTTTATTTTTTAAACAGTTTATGACTATAGGGTAACGGTAACAAAATTCATGATACAAAATTGAAAATCTCGAGCTTGGTTCTTCGAAAATGCGCCGTAAATTTATAAAGCTCTTATTTTCAACGAAAATTAACCTTTAGGGATCGCGTTTTAATGGGCAACGGCACGGCTTAAATCCTTTGAAAATATTGCATTGTCGGATTACAAAGAGTCACGAGTCGCTTTAAAAAAATAAACTTCAGATGACATTCTCTTCCCAAGGGAACTCGATGAATATTTAATGGTTATATCCATATTATATCTTTGCTGTATAAATGCAGAAATATTTATTCGTTTTTCTTTGATGTCCAACTAGAACAATGAAATTCATGCATACGTCGCTCGCAGAAGTTACTATTTATTATAAACAAACAAGTCAAGTTAAAAATGCTTTTAACAAAATTTCAATGCATGCAATGCTTATGTGTATTAAGCAGGCAAAATTCACGCACCTTAGTCATGCAGGACATGTCATCACATGCATACCAAGACGCCTCCACCAGCAACAATGCACACAAGCAATACACACAACCACTACTAAAATCTCTACGATCGTTTCGCCCCGAAACCGAAGCATCATCAGGAGGACAGGCTCCAAGAAAAAATCATATTGCCATTGCTTGTGTGCATTGTTGCTGGTGGAGGCGTCTTGGGATGCATGTGCTGACTTGTCCTGCATGTGTAAGGTACGTGAATTTTTCCTGCTTCATACACATTAGCTTTGCATGCATTCGCTTAACCCGCGTGGATTATAGCAAAGTAGTTCTATTATAGTTTCTGTAATATGGAATTCCGCAAAGTGACGCCTGCTTCTATAAATCGTACTAAGCAAATTAAATAAACGCCTTTAAAAATGAATTATAGTTGCATAAAATACTAACGGTATATTTTGTAATGCAATAGTGATCGGAATCGAAATGGATATTTGTAAACTTTGTAGCAGAGAGATTTGTCTCAATTCTTTTATCAATTCCAAATCTCAGCTGTAAAATATTTTTCACAAAATACTATCAACCACTTTTATGACATGTTCAGACGACATCAAACACATTCTTACACTTCTCTACTTACTTTTTTTTCCTTTTCCCACTCTAAGCGGAGTCGGCACAACTTGTTCTAAACATGTTGATACATGTTTTGAATAATTATTTTACGTCCGGCTGCCTACCTGATGTCAACTTACCTTAGTCTCCTCTTACGACACCTCGGTAAGAAATGAGGCTCGTCTATTCTACTCAGCCGGATACCACACGGCTCTTCTATATTATATACTATAAATTAAAATACTAAATATAATGCTGGATACGAAATGGAATATCTTAATTCAAGTTATAATCGTGGTAAAATAAAAAGCGATGTAATGCTTTAATTGCAGAAACACTCACCATTTTCTTCAAAACAGCGAGCATAATTTTAATGGCATTTTTAGTGGATTGTATGACCACAGCATCCTCCCAGAATTAGAACTGGGTCAGTAGTTCTCTATAAGATATTTGTTGATTAATCATGTTGCGAACTATTGCATTACTGCGCCACACATAACGAAAGTAATAAACTAAAGATAACGAAAATAATGAAAACATTATGGATTGACGAAACTGGAACACTGTCCTGAATAAAAGTTCACGCAAGTCTTATTCAGCACCGACCCCTATATATTTCCTTATTTTGTTTCATTTACTCTGTTTACTTTCGCTACAATTCGTTTTTTGTAACTCAATTTGTTCCAGCAAATACAAATATTTAGATGGTTTACTTTCGCGAATTTTTAACTTTGGTATCCTCTTATATCATCATCATTCTCCTGCCCTTATCCCACTCTAAGTGGAGTCGGCACAACATGTTACAAACATGTTGTCACATGATTTGGCTACGTATATTACGACTGGCCGCCTGCCTGACGTCAACTTACCTAAGTCGCCTTTTACGACACCTTAGTAAGAAATGAAGGTAGTCTATTCTATGCAGCCGGATACCACACCGCATTTACCTAAGTCGCCTCTTACGATACCTCGGTAAGAAAGGAGGGTCGTCTATTCTATTCTGCCGGATACCACACGGCGTATTGGTCTCCTCTTATAACATCACACCCAATTTTCTTAAAACAATTGAATTAGGTTACTACAATCATATCATTCATTTTATTATTTACTGTTTCCACAAACTTCATTTTCATGAACTCAATTTCGAATGCCAATGGTAGACAATGCAGCTACTTGGAGCTATATTTCGGTAACAGAAAAATCAGTGACACGCGGAATAGGTAAATATATTTTCGTAAAAAAGTCTTCAAACGGTACCCAAGCATGATATTATAAACGTCAATAAAGAATTTCCTTAAGAAATATTGTACCGATTATAATATAGTAGCGGCCTGTTAATATCCCACTGCTGGGAATAGGCCTCCTCTCTCCGTTTCTGGAGAGAAGGGTTGGAGCTAAGACCTACCACGCTGCTCCAATGCGGATTGGTAGGTTACACATATCTCCAGAATTCTCTAGAGATATGCAGGTTTCCTCACGATGTTTTCCTTCACCGAAAAGCGTGTGATAAATTGCAATTATGAATTAGACACATGAGTTTTAATAGAAAAACTCATTGGTGCCTGCCCGGGTTTGAACCTATGTTCGTCTCTAGAGAGTCGCACGGTCTCACCATTGGGCTATCACAGCTTATTAATAATATAAACATACGAAATGATTATAATATAAACATACGTAAATACATAAACCGATTATATGAACTAACGTGGTCAGTTCGTGACCACAATTGGGTGCAACTCTGGAGAAACCTCGAACCTTATACTAAGGTAACTCGTTTTTATCGCGATGTGACTCGTATGGTATATTCAGTGTGAATCGCGAAAGTTTAGAATAATGTACTTTCCTACAAGTGTAAATTGTACAGTATGGATATCAGTATCGAATTAATTCGTATATTCTTAAATAAATGAGTCGTTTTAGCAAAATAACATTTTTCTTTAAGAGCACTTGTATGATTGGAGGAATTTTAATGAAATTTACCGCACGGATATTTAATAACCTAGATTAATAGACATAAAATTTCGGTCCAAGTATTGGAGTGTACACAGCCAAAATTAAAGGTTAAAACTTATAAGATGTAAAAAAAATACTCTATCAATAAAACGATTATACGAAAATTATGTGATACTATTTTGCGCATCGGCGAATAGAATGTTAATGAGAAAATGGCGTGTTGTAAGCCAAAATTTAAATTATTAATTACGCCTTGTAATGGAGATTACGTAATGTCCTTGGCGCTCTATTGTAACACATCATATTTGATACGTGTTGACAGAAAACGATTACCGCATAATAGATCCCCTTCGTTTTGTTCAAAAGCTGAACTTTGCACGGCATCGTGGAGAAATTTTGAAGAATAGACAACGAACAACTTCGCATTTGGTGAGTCTAAGCTAAAATACTTATCTCACAACGAGATAGGAAGGCTGTACTCAGTAACTCAACAAGCCGCTGCTACAAGCAATAACGTCCATTGATGCAATATTTTGTCCGTAAAAGAAAAAAATATATATTGTAGATACACCGTCATACGTCATATAAACATGTAATGACATATATATAGTTATCCTAGTTATATATATTGTATTGTATTGTAATATTGGTATTAAGCAAAGACAACAGTTCGGTTTAGGTAACCACTTTTTAGTTTTAGAATGTTTAGTAAATTATTATTCATTACATTTTTTTTGTACAAAAGTAATAATGAAATTATTCTGCTTTAATCCGCGATTATACAACCTGCTCTTAATAATTAGGAAACAACAAAACATTGTCGCCAAATAAACTTCCGTGCGTTATATATAATGCTAAATGTAGAGTGGATTATCCGTATTCTGATACATGCAGAATTCATAAAAAACATGCACAAACCGCCGCCACTACAATACACAAGCACTACACAATTTCACTAATCACAAACGCAACAATTGTTTCGTCCCGCAACCCAAGCAACATCAGGAGATAGACTCCACGACAAATTCCAATGCAAATTTTCTTCGCTCAGATCATCTCCATACCCAAAAAGTTCATCGATTAAAAAATAAACTAACTAACACTTTTGTGTTTTTAGTATTAACTAGGTGTGCCAGCGGCTACGCCCGCGTGGAAATCTGTGTGTCACAATTTTTTTCTAGAATTAAAATTTTAAACATAAAAGTAGTTATTGTGAGTTAACAATGAGAGATAGAGACACGCTATTTGTAGTACTATAGAGACACGGACTTTTTGTAGTAGCTTTATAGAGCTACAATTCATTAGTACATTACTTTAGCGTTTTTCCGCCGGTGGCCGCTTACGCAGCGCCGCGACTAAAGCTCTCAGCAAGCAAGTTTTTTAAAAACTGCGCGATCTCTTCAACACAATTTAAATATGTACTATCTACCTAAACTATCCGGAAGTATTGCACAATCTTTCGGTGAAAACCGTACAAAGATCTGCTTTGTTTTATAATAAGTATAGTATTGTAATAAGTATAGGTACTGTATAAGACAGCTTATTAGGCTTATGTCCAAGAAGGGTCATAGAAATAGGTCTTCTTTTAAACGCAATACTGTATATCTGGAAGCTGTGATAACTCAGCGGTGAGACCGTGTGCTTCTTTTGAAGTGTCACGGGTTCAAACATTTAAATAGGTAGATTTTGAGAAAATCGATTACATACAGACAGACAGCTTTTTGGAACTTTGTTAATAAGTTTGTGTAATAAGTATAGACGTATGAATTATACACGAATTGTAAGAATTGTATTTTGGCAAACGGAACGTTCGAGAAATCAATCAAAGTATCGAGCTTTTATTTCGCAACTCGCCTATAACATATAATGATACATATACATGATAAAATCGAGACGAAGGACGAGGGCAAAGGAGATGATTAATCATTCTGACAAGCGGTTCGCATTATGTAAATAACCAATATTACCATATTACCAATACAAAGAATTTCCGGCATTTATAACTATATATGATTTGTGATTGGGATAGTTTATCTCAAAATAGCGGGGTAGCTTTTGTGAGGCTAAAATGTTGAAAAACGTAAATAGTTTTCCTAAGCACAGGCTATGTCTAAAAGGTTACAGAGAGACGCAGCCTTGAAGAGAAATAAGATTGTAAGACGTGAAGTCTTGAAAATGCTTGTGTTTGTGCATACGAGAACTTGAAAGACATTCGTAAACCAAAATTGATTATGTAATTTTTCACATCATTCTCCTGCCCTTATCCCACTCTAAGTCGGGTCGGCACAACATGTTACAAACATGTTGTCACATGATTTGGCTACATATTTTACGACCGGCCGCCTGCCTGACGTCCACTTACCTTAGTCGCCTTTTACAACACCTCGGTAAGAAATGAGGGTGGTCTATTCTATGCAGCCGGATACCACACGGCGTTAATTATGTAATTTATCTATCTATACTTATTATAAAACAAAGTCCCAAAAAGCTGTCTGTCTGTATGTAATCAATTTTCACAAAATCTACTGAAGGGATTTTTGTACGATTTTCACCAAACGATTGTGTAATACTTCCGAATGGTTTAGGTAAATAGTACATATCTGTATTCTGTAACTTGTGTTAAAGAGATCGCGCCATTGTTAAAAAACTTGCTTGCTGGGAGCTTTAGTCGCTTGCGCTGCCTAAACCAGCAGAGATACGCTAAAGTAATGTACTAGAGAATTGTATATCTATAAAAATACTACAAGAAGTCCATAATAGTCTCTATCTCTCACGGTTAACTCACAATAACTACTTTTAAGTTCAAAATTTCGAAAATTTGGGCAAAGTTTCGTAAAGCATTTAATTACAAACGGGCGAAGCAGTTGTTGGTACAGCTAGTGAAAAATGAAATTTTGTCGCTTGAATTACCTTACACGAACTAAAATAAAACCTCATGGTGAGTATACATTTGTATAAGAAATTACGGTTAGAACTATTTTTATTCAAGAGAATACAATATTGCGTGAAAAGCAGGGTATTAAAAACTTTGATCATAAATGTAGTTATTGTGAGTAAACTATAAGAGATAGAGATATGCTGTCAAGGATTTTTGTGTAGTATTTTTGTAGATGTATAATTCTCTAGTAGATTACTTAATTGTATCAGCGCACACGAGTAAAGCTCTCTGAGTGAGCGAGTTCTTTAACAACTCTGCGACCTCTTCAACATAATTTATGTAACGCCGTAATGTACTATAATATTATCCCAAACTATCTGGAAGAATTACACTGCCTTTTAGTAAAAACTGTACAAAAACCCGTTTAGCAGATTATGATTAAATCGATTACATACAGACAGGCAGATTTCGGGGCTTTGTTTTATAATAATTATAGATCGATGGAGCTAAATCAGTAAATAAATAAATATATACTAATTGTAAAAAACAACCATATTTTGAAACGATTAAGAATATTACTAAAGTGTCGAGGGAACGCCTTATGTGGGCTTTATTTTACTTATATTTTCAGCACACCATAGTGTTTTTCCAACTCAGATTAAAACAGAATCAATATTTTATTATTATATTTAAATCATAGAATTTTGCTTATACGACATGATCTCGTGATGGACATGATCTCTTGAGTTTCTCAGTTAAAATGCAAATTGAATTAAAAAATGCCTTAGGGTTGAGTGTAACACGTCATAATAATATTCCTAGTTGTTAGCGAAAATTAAAAATTTCATTAATATTTAACTTATTTATTATAAATTCAATTCATACTAGTATTAAAAGACTTAAGTGACATTAAATGATGTCTTTTTTTTTTAAATTTAATCAAATATAATAATAGTTTTAACGTAAATAATTTTATTTTCGAAAAAAAACATTTCTTTCTATTTAAATCAAGTATTCAAATAGACACCAATCCTATAATAGTTGAAATTAAATCCTATTAAAGTCATATATGAAACAAATTTTTTTTATACTCACTTCACAACTGTTAATCCCACAATCCAGTGACCACAAGTCAAGAATAACTCAACATAAAAAAATCTCCAATTAAATTCATGTTCACTATAAACACGTAGCTAAGAGTAAGTAAACAAATAATTCGATTCTAGATATAATCGATGACATTTCACTATCAGATTTAATGGCACATACACGTAAGTTTCTTTTTGAATTATTCAATCGTAATATACAC
The DNA here is from genome assembly GCA_947086505.1 of Morpho deidamia. NCBI lineage: Eukaryota > Metazoa > Arthropoda > Insecta > Lepidoptera > Nymphalidae > Morpho > Morpho deidamia. The sequence continues at coordinate 4,906,017 of CAMTZC010000007.1, read as the reverse complement.
AGGGATACCGTTCCCGACAGCTGCGCGGAGACTACTGCCGGCTGCGATACTGAGTACTGACACGCCGAGATGAATTTCAGAGAGCTTTGGGCGATCCCGCCCGCCTGAAACGTTAACGGCTAATATTATTAGAAATGTGATAGATTCCGTTGCAGCGGACTATTATAAATAACACAATTAATACATTTTTTACAGGGGAAGATATTGCAGCACCGTATCTTCCCCTATAAAAAATGTACTAAGCGTCGAAAAGACAAAATTTGTACACTTCCCCGAGCAAAGTCGACTTTTAGCCGAAGATTTTTTAATTACCTTGGACCTTATCTGTACAAAATTAATGCAAACTGCCCAATACATGGCTTGTCTTATTACAATTGTAAGCAAAGTGTACGTTGCTACCTGCAAAATAAAACTTATGAAGAAACAGAGGAATATCTACCTTAACTAAATTAATTCAATAGTCTCTGACATCCATATACACATCTGTCACTTTCTCACTCGCTCACTCACACACACACACACACACACACAAACCACACGCACGCACGCACGCACTCATTAAACACATATACTTCGATACACAGTCTAACATGCACATACATCATTTCCACTCGGTTTTGTTTGATTATATATATATAAAAATCTTTTATTTAGCATGATTTGTAATAGTTTAGTTATTTCTTTTCTTTTAAGCTATTGCATAGCTTCTATCGCGGACCTTGAGCGTGGAGACCGAATCTAGAAATTCCGTAACGAAAAAACCTAACACCTCCCACTCCGATCGGCACAGCAGTGATACTTTTTAGTAGCGATCCGTGCGCCTCGGGGCGTACACGCCAGTTGACGGGTTAATGTCTTATTGAAATATCACGCTTGTCTCTTTAGTTTAGCAACCCGCCTTTAGGTGGCATTGGTTGTATTGGAAAACTACCGTTAAAACCGACATGTATTGAAAGATAATAAAAATATTTTGAACAATATTAACATCTCATTTATTTAATAAAAGAAAAAACATTGTTTTTTTATCGGTCACCACGCTCAAAGTGTAACTTGAATTAATATCAAAGAAAAAAAAACAAAGAAAAAAGAAAAAAAACTGCATAAATAAAATAAATATATAATTGTAATTGCATAAGTTGATAAAAAATACTATACAATAGCTTTACCGCGGCAGTCTCCGAGTGCCACATGTATTTTTTTTTACTTTAATTAAACTTTTATAACTTTAAGTTCTGAAGGAAGAAGAAAAAATATTTATTGTACATAAATACTTTAAAATACTGAATGGGGAATGGGCCTGTTACTCCTTAACACAGATTATTTTATAACCTAGCTAGGAGTACAGCACATCACCCACCTGATTGAATTTACTTGTACAATCTATTTTATAAGACCAAACAGTTTTGTATTCCATTTGAATCTAACAATAAACTTTATTATTATTATTATATAATTATTATTTTATTCAGAACAACGTTTCAGGTAATTTACATACCGGCTATACTCGCGTTTTTTTCTATCAGGTTAGCCAGACTAGTTTCGAGTCCATCCGGGGCACTTGTCTATAAGCTTTATCCGGCGTTATCGTGGCAAGAAAGAGTTTTAGGTCTTACAAAAGTAGTATTATATCGGTATAACCTACGCATGTTACTCTTTTTTATATGTGATCAGACAAAGATATGTATACGAGTTTCATATGCCCTCTCATTATTTATTGTGACACTCACTTACAGGTCTGCCTATGGCTCCCCATTTCTAGTATATTAACTACGCATATACATCCTTAGAAATGAAAGTTCACGATTTGATAACAATTAACAATTTATTCTGGATTAAATATAATATGATTAACAAAAACGCAAGTCCAATTGATTCATGAATAAAGAAAGTAATAGGCGTTACTTTTCGAAAGTAGTAATCGAATTATTTCGAAAAGTTTTTATAATATGGTTTAAAGCACACTAATTCTTTCATTAGGTAACTTTTTTTCGAACAATTTGATCAGTTCGTAGTAGGTTTTGACGTCCTTGAGAAGCCGTTACTCGTGTTGTTCAATCGTAAAACTTTAATATACGCTTATTGGAAATGTTTCTAATTTAAGTCCCAAACAACAGTTGCAAACTTACCTTTCAATTTACAACAAGTGGGGTCGGCACAAAGTGCTACAAACATGTTGTCATATGATGTGGCTACGTATTTTACGACCGGCCGCCTGCCTGGCGTCAACGTACCTTAGTCGCCTTTTACGACACCTCGGTAACAAATGAGGGTGGTCTATTCTATGCAGCCGGATATCATACGGCTTTTATCTTAGTCGCCTCTTACGACACCTCGGTAAGAAAGGAGGGTGGTCTATTCTATTCTGACGGATACCACACGGCTAATTTGTTTTAACTCAAATAAGAATATGAAAATATTCAAACGATTTTTTTTTGATGGATATTCAAATTTCATCTTACGTTTTCAATACAGCAATATTTAACTAATGCATAAATTCGTTAATACGAATGATCAATTCATTAATGCGGTGTACTGATCAATGTATAAGGACATTCGCTTTAAACAACACCGGAAGCTTTCACGTGCTTGTTCGAAATTAAAATGTTTTCCATTTGTACTACAACCGGATATTAATTCCGTTCACACAATCATGTAATGGCTTCATTTCGAAAATGATGTCCCACTCCATTGTTTAATTAAGGATCCTTCTTTGTTTGATGCAATTCGATAGCGGTTTCACTGGATGCTGTTACCGAGGCTTTTAATCTGTTTTACGTGATAATTTAATGAAATACAGTATGTTGGTGTTTGTTTCATAGTTTTGTTATCATTTATAGCCGTTTACAAATAATCCAAGGGCTATACGGATCCAGCGATCAAGCGCAGTTATTTTTTGTCTATAAACCGTTTTGTTATTTTGTTTTTAATATATGGGAACCTTTATATTTATAAAAACTTACTAAAACATAATACTAAGGAACAAAACCTTTATAATCCTACATTACACCAGCGTTCTGGATTTAAGCTATGTCCTTTTTTACTGCTCTATTATTTTAAACTTGTTAATTGATTTTTTACTATGCAATGTTCATATACGTTTTTAGAATTTTTTTCAAATTTTTTTAAATATAAATCATATTGTATATTGCTTCTTCTATGTCTACAAATACTTATGGATAACTCGACAGTTTTCATTTCTCAAAAACAGTATATAATTATCGCGAATCTCAATATTGTACAGAATTACGAAGTACGAAATATAAGGCGTGCTTATTTAAACATAGAAAAAAAAACTCATTGTTCTGGTAACTTTTAGGACTATACCAAGTTTTGGTGTCAATTCAATAAGTTTTCTATTCCAAATTAAACGGCAATCATCACGTATTTTAAAGGAAAATTCATAGGCAGTGAAATACGCTCTAAAAATTTCGTCCCCATTCATACACTCTGTATACGTATTGTTAAAATTCTTTTTTAGATCGTATTTACACGGATTATATTTGTACCGTTATTTATGTGGAACAACACGCAAATTACATTTACTAGGTAATATAAATAAAATCTGCTCTCTTTTGTAACAATTTACGTTTACGTCGAAAATACGTAATTTTCAGTACGCTGCCTTAACTTACAGGCCTGGGTTCAAACCCCAATTTCATAGAATAATAAATAATAAGAAATATACGTCGGACAACACATATGTTATACGTGACAGGCAACTTGTAAATATATACATATATAATTATGAATAAAGACCTTTATACATAAATAAACCTATGCTCTAAGAACCAACAAAACATTTAAAAAAATTCGGCCCTCGCCGGGAATGAAATCTGCGACCCCTAAAGTCGAAGGCAGAGTTACTGCCACCAACGCCAACGGGCCAGTCGCATTTATGTACAATTTTGAAAATTTTCGTCTAGTAGGAGCCAGTTAACTTAATAAAAGATGAAAATTAAATTAGTAGATCCACTAATTAAATATTTACATTTTAATTAATTCAAATAATCACTATAATCTATATTGCATCATTTTTCAACTTTAATCTATATATAGTGTTTCGTTATTTTTCTTTTTCTTCCTTCCTTTTTTTCAATATCCATATTTCACTTCATTTTCTTCGCCGTGTGGTATCCGGCAGAATAGAATAGACCACCCTCCTTTCTTACCGAGGTGTCGTAAGAGGCGACTAAGGTATTTGCCGTGTAGTATCCGGCGGCATAGAATGGACCACCCTCATTTCTTACCGAGGTGTCGTAAGAGGCGACTAAGGTAAGTTGACGTCAGGCAGGCGGCCGGTCGTAAAATACGTAGCCAAATCATGAGACAACATGTTTGTAGCATGTTGAGCCGACCCCACTTAGAGTGGGATAAGGGCAGGAGAATAAAAAAAAACTTCTTTTGGTTGGTTGGTAAGGTTGGCTGGTAGAGATCCCTTTTAGGGATAAGTCCGCCTTTGTACATGTGCTATTCTTTTTTCTTTCTCTTTTTTCATATTTTTATGTTTCTACAATAAAGAAAGAAATAAATAAATAAAGATTAACTAAAACACGTTTCAAAATATTTATTATATTAAAAAGAAAACAGTTAACATAATCAATTCACGTCATCTACTTTTGCAGAATGACTTCTTTTATATTTACCTCATACACGGGCTTTATTGGACTCAACATTTCATTCACCGAATATGAAATAATTTTGTTGCCATAGCGTCAATGCCATGAGTATATTCAACAGGCAAATACGCGTCAGGAGTTGAGATGAATTGAATGATGGTTTCTTAGGTGCAGAGTTCTATAGATGAGTAATCGCTCAACATCAAAGGACCTATTTACTTGCTATTTCTAGAGAACAAAAAAATATTTTCTAACAAATATCGTTTTTACGTAATATCCGTTTTGTCTGGAGAGACTGAATCGTGATTTTACTTGGATTAAATGTAAGGTCTGAATGGCTCGGAGTAATTAATTAAAATTAATTAGTCTATCTCTTGAGATTTATGCCGTAGCTTAGCGTACTATGCATTGATTTTTTGGTGAATTTGTTCTTCTTAGTACTTTTTTTTACTTTAGACTACAGAAATTTTTAGGTCAGATACCATAAATTTTCCCCAACTTCATAGTTCCGCAATGTACAGTATATTGGGATAAATGCGCGGATGTTGTTAGAATTTTTGTATTACAAAAAAGAGCCATACATAGCACATACAATTTAAGAGAAGTATAAGAAAATTATAATTCTTACATTCGCTTCACAGTATATTTTTAGCAATTCAATTTTTATGCATAAGAATACATACCTAATTATAAAAAGATTGGCGACATACATAATAGATAAAGTATACCGACATAAACTTGCGGTTCCTGCTTTGCGCCTCACAAAAGTACGTAAGTCGTTTGTGGGTTTTTCTATAAGTAAAGTAAAGTATAGTAAAGTAACAGCCTGTTACAATCCCACTGCTGGGCATAGGGCCTCCTCTCTCTGTTTCTGGAAAGAAGGGTTGGAGCTAAGACCTACCACGCTGCTCCAATACGGAATGGTAGGTTTCACATATCACCAGAATTCTCCAGAGATATGCAGGTTTCCTCACGATGTTATCCTTCTCCGAAAAGCGTGTGATAAATTGCAATCAATTAGACACATAAGTTTTAATAGAAAATCTCATTGTTGCCTGCCCGGGGTTCGAACCCTTGACCATCTCGAAACAGAAACAGGATCTCACCGCTGGGCTATCACAGGTTTGGATATAAGATTCTATTATAAAATTCCGCAATCATTTTGCAATTTTACTTACACCACTACAGCAGTTTATAAACACTATTAAAGGGAGGGTGACACAGAAAGCCTACTGCACTATTGAGGATTATAAAGATGATAAAAATGCGTGGATTTAGTTACTCCTCTACCTTGTAGAAGATAGTAATGACTAAATGTAAATAGTTATAAGAATTATATTTTAAAAGAGCAACCACCCAGTTTCTTGAGTTTTTAAATTAAAAAATCATCACCAGACATAAATCATCACTATATATCAATTTCACATAAAGAGGAACTCAATTATTTTATTATCTTCATTTTATACAAAAAATTATTGAAATAAACATGATCACAAAAACAGAGACATATATCCAGGAGTGGACGTCCATCGGTTGACAAAGAAGAACAAAGTAGTAGCAGTGAAAACTGGTAAATATATACATATGTGAAATACATACGAGTAAATAAAAGTAAAAGTAAAAGAGTATCACTGTTTTACTTCACCTGAGTTTTTGAAACAAAAGTAGTAATAAAATTATCTTGCTATAATCCGTGATAAGTACATAGAAAATATATATAATTTAATTATAAAAACAATGTACGTTTCGCTCATACTACAGCTTCTACAAGACGATTAAGCTTCGGTAATGTAATAAATTACATTCGCTATTGTAATTAATAACGTGGCTATTAATATTTTTACTCATTACAGTGAACGTACGGTACTTAATGGGTTTATAAGGCGAGAATATACGAGAATTATTTTTTCGTTGATTAATAGTTGCTGCAAAAGTAATAGTAAAATTATTTCGATATAATCCGCGATAAAGTAAATATGAAATATAATCTCAAAGCATTTGCAATTTTGTCGTGGAGTCTATCTCCTGATGATGTTTCGGTTGCGGGGCGAAACGATTGTTGAATTTGTGATAGTGAACGTGTGTAGTGGTTGTGTATTGTGGTGGCAGTGGTGGAGGTTTGTGCATGTGTTTCTACGAATCCTGCATGTATCGGGTATGAAAAACGGATATTCCGCTCTACATTTCGCATTATATATATTTTCTATTTATTTTATCGTGGATTATAGCAAAATAATTTTATTATTACTTTTATATTATGGATCTCCGGAAAAAAAAATATATATATTTTCCGCCTATATATACGCAAAATAAATTCTATAAATTACTCAGTTTTGAAATTACTAAGTTTCTTTGATCTTTTCCTACGTCTTTTAGATGTGACCAACTTGAACTCGCCCTCGCCCACACTAGGGAGCATAGGCGTCGGCGACTTCAAGAGTTCTTCTTCTTCCCTCAGATGGAGGGTTCTAGATAATTGGTCGTGAAGGCTCACTGCAGAGCCCCCAGGACGCACTAGTGAAAGCGAAAAATTGCTCCCCCCAGAATACGAGGAGCAGCCTGAGACTGGTGCTCGGACCGTAATCCGAGCAGCAGTCTCAGGGAGGGATTCTCCAGCTGAGCTGGTACCCTCCTGGGGTAGGTTGTTCTTTTTTTCCGCGTTCATTATTTTTCGCAGGTGAGGAGGGATAATTTGTGGGGGGAAGGATTGGATTAAGAAGGATTCTGGTGTAAAGGAAGGGCATAGCGGACGTGCGTGGTTACGTGGGAAACCGTAGCCCCGCACCGCCAGACCATACTTGCTATTGCAGCCTGAGGTTTGTAATGGGTGTGTGATCTCATTGACTGCAACATTGCCCGGGAAGTGCGGCGGGGACGCTTATGGTTCGACTTATGGCAGTGCTCTGTAGCTCAGTTCACACCCCTGAGCGTAGCGACTGCCATCAACCCCCCGAATTTGACATTAAGTGGAACTCAATTATTTTATTTTATTATACTCATTTTATAGAAAAATTTATTGAAATAAATATGATCTAATACAAACTCAGCAAATTGTGTGATAGCAGAAAATGTATTCTATTATATCTCTGATGATATCATTACGTCTTGTAACCGTTTTCACCTTTCCCTCACGTTTCCAATTTCTTAAGATATATCTGTCCAATGTGAGAGAAAAGCAGGCCAAAATCAATATTGTATTGTTGAATACAAATATAGAAAACTAGAAGTAGTTTTGGAACTGTCATTTTACGCTTTGTAAGCAGATTTGTTTGTTAGGAATTGCAAAGTAAAGTTTGTGTTCAGGACAATACATGGATCTAGATGAAACAATTTTATTTTTAGTGTATTTATGAATGAAAAAAAATTAACATATATTAAAATATTAAAGTGGCAGATATGAGAAAATATACGGACCGATATCGAGTTTAAATTACTTAGATTAGATTTTTATTTCATTAGAAGATTAGTATTGTAACGCGTCGAGCCGGACGGACGTACGGACGGGGAATACGTACAAGTGACAGGATAGTAGTTTAATTACTTATACAGAAAGTATCGCGTACGGGTCCTTCACAGCAGTCCTAGTTTTTTTGAACTTTTTGTCCTTTGAACCAAGGAATTGGTAAGTGATATCGATCCAACGAATATTTTGTATAGAGATTTCTTATGTAATTACGAAAGCACTTCTATAGCGCGAAGCAAAATACTAGTAACGCCAACTGTTATTCCAGCGAGGAAAACACGTAAACCGTGTTACTAGTACGTTATGTAACACACTCTCCCTCTGTCCACGAAGACGTCCCGACGAGTAGGACAGGATAAACTGTTTTCTTGGATGCCTAGACCACTGCGTATAGATAGTAGTCGCGTAGTTCTGGCTTGCTCTGGTATGTCCCGAATGGATCCTTCACAATATTCCCGGTAAGGATGTACTAGAAGATCCTCGAAGATGTAGTAGTTCGCTGAACTCTTGTGTTCCAGTCTGGATGCACTATGGTTAAAATGCTTGGGACCGATAGATTATCCAGGATGTCTTCTCGCTCACTCCCTGGAATTTGAATACTCAAATGCGAACGGAGTTACAAGTGTGATACCGATCGTATCAAGTAACAACTTGTTAAGGAATATTTATGAGGGTTGCAGACCAAGAGCTAAGCTAAGTTAGTTTAGTTTAGCTCACATAGCTAACGCAGTTTTTCATACCTGTGCAGACTGCAAACTACGCAAACTAAGCTATGTGAGCTAACTAAAATATGCGAAACTAAGTCAGTTGTGTATGACGATGCGCAGCTACACGAGTTCAACGACGTTCAATTCGTGTGTCGAATTGAACGTCGCAACTATGATTGAGATTCCACTCAGCTTTTGGTGTGCACAGCACATATCTTTATTTTATCTTAGCTTAGCCTAGCTAAGCTGGCTTAGTTTAGCTTCGGCGTATTTTAGCTTTCGTTCTGCAACCCGCATTAATATTGTAGACGTGATGATATAAGTATATCGAAGGAAATCATATATGTACTCATAATATTTATATATCATTACGCCCATAAAAAGGTGCTCCTAGGAAGAGTTAAGGATCGCAATACTACTGCATGTGCATATTTAACTACTCTTCACCTACATTTCAACAGTTAAGCTGCGTCCAGACATGGCAATTACTTGAAACAGCATCATAAAAATATTATACGCAAATTCACATTATTCTTTATTTAAGTAAATTTGTTAACAAATCTCTTAAATTGGCAGCTCTATTGCTGACTGGAAAAGCTTTTCCTGAAGAAAAGGACAAGAAGAGACAGCAAGAAACTCGGCGCTTACACTTTTAAAAATATAGTTGTTATAACTAGTTACATTTATTAATTACTATCTTGTCGACAGAATCAAAGAGTAGCTATAACAATGCATTGTTATCGTTTTTGTAATAGTATAGTAGACTTTCTATATCACCCTCCTTTTTAATATTTTTTTTAACTGCATACAATTAAGAATCATCACCTTTATTTTAATACTACAAGAAATTATTGTATAGAAAAATGCCAATGTTAAATGCTCAATGTATAAAATACTAACAGATACGATTTCATCGATAATTCCTTTTCCTTATATCGGAATAAGGCAGTTAATAAACAAATAATCACCTACGTAATAAAGAAATAAATGAAAAAAATATATATCACATCAGTTGACGCTGTAAAAGACGTTAGGGCTGGCAACATGATATAGTCATTTCAGAAAAAAACAGTTTTCTCAATTTTATCCTTTTTAATTTAACTGGAATCGCCAGTGCTTCCGAGATTTTTTAATATACTTTGCTGACTGCTAACCTTCGATAGTCTAGAGATTCTAGCCCGACTAAGGACAATTCTAAAGAGAGCGTGTATCTTTACGATTTATACTCGGCAAAAAAATGAATCTACTTTCTACACCCAGAAAAGGACATTATAGTAAAATTTTAATATTTCAGTCAATAAACCTTGTAAATCATAATAGTTACAATTTAATTATACTGAAAGTATAATTACTTTCCCGATATACTGCCAAAGCAGCTGTTATGCATGCGACGTCGCATTTCATTCGGTCTATACTAAGCATTACATACAATTCGTGTTTATCTTTTCTTTTTTAAAACTACCTTCGGCTGAGTGAGTTTTAAATGTGAGCTAAATGCTCACATTTAGGTCACATGAGGTCACATGAGGTCATACGAAATATATAAAAAAATATGTATAAATTTATATAAATATGAAGTAAACCTTCCGGCCGATTACTAACTTAACTCTTTTAGAAATTTGTAAATAATTTGAGCTTACACAAAGCAAGTTCAACATTTCTTAGGAAGTCTTTTTGATAAATAAATTCTTTCACGATGGTTTCATTCAACGAAAAACGTTTGATGAATCATAAACCATGTAGAATAAACGCCTGTCAGGTCTAGAGAGTCGTACATCAAAGTGTAAGTTTGGATTTAGCAGTCAAATCCGAATTTATGCTGGAATATGAATACGGTTACTGATTTCGATCATGATATAGAGCTATATATAAGAAGTGATAACTAAAGGACTAGGCCACGTGATGTTTACCACGGGGTCATGGTTTCATACCCTGGGCAGGAGTTTTTCAATTAACCCATGTGCGCAACTGATTTTACAATTTACCACATACTTTTCGGTAAAGCCTACCATTGAGATGAAACCTGCATGTCACTGGATCTTTTTTTTACCAGTTTTAAGTGGTACTCGGTTTTTTTTTCTGTACCACTGCCGAGAAACGCCCAACTTGTGGCCAAACTCCTCACAGGGCAGGGGTGGATACGTGCACCGCCACCCCGCCTATTAGAATAAGGAACGCTGTTTACATTATTTAACAATTTAAAAATTAAAATAAATAAATTAAAATTTACACTTAATAATAAAATTTAAATTATTTTTCATTCTTTAAAGGGGAGGACAACTTAATACTATTTCCTGGGTTCGCTATTCCTAATGCTGAGAGGGCTGTAGTGCTATGATCCCTGGATATCTGTAACCTACCAATCCACATTGGATATAAGAAGATCCTTTCTATATAACAGACTGACAGTTTTTTTATATAATAATAAATAAATAACTATATAGGACACTTACACACACGGTCGTAAGTAACTTAATAGGTACTTGTGTTATGGGTGACGGACAACTGGTAGATATACTACATATATAATTTTAAATACATACTTAAATACAAATATACTTCCAGGGTCGAAGAACCAACCAATTGTTTATAGAAAATATCGGCCCTCGGCGGGAATCGAACCCGTGAACCGTAGAGCTGAAGGCAGGGCCACTACGCCAACGGGCCAGTCATTATTTAAAAAGCTCTTGAGCCTGCTACGGTTTTAAGGGTCTAAACGCGCTAATCCTGTTAATCACGACAATTATTATTTGAATTTTGAATTTGTCTATTTGAATTTGAATATAAGTTTTAAACCATTATATGACGATAATAAATTTTTATGGTGCTCTAGTAATATATTCATCAACGATATTTAATCCTTCGCGTCAAACACACGCACGGCTGATAAAAGCACTTAATATATTCATGTGTTAGAATTTTTAAAGTGCGCAGTTCATGAATAATTTATAAATATACTACTTTAATGAATCCATTTTCGTCGCGATGCTGTACTATTTTAATGAAGAATCATTTTCTAAGTCGGATTATGATGTACATTATTCAATTAAGCTGCGAACATTGACTGAACGTTATTTATCTTCTTATGTATAAAAATAAATGTTTCTCTGTATATCCTTTATTGACTCCAAAACGACTGGACCGGTTTTAATGAAATTTTCAGACAATTTTTGGATTGACCCAGCGGATGATCCTGTTAGATTTGGTAGAGATAGGAGATTTTTTTTATTGTTGTGTTCTGGTTTTAAAGGCCAATTTAAACCAGATTGAGTAGCGCCTGGCTTGACAGCTAGTTTGATATAAAGCAAGCTTGAACTTATGCTTCTCAAAAGGAGACATTTGAAGTGCGGTGTAATATGAAATAGCGCCATCTAGTTGTCCGATAGTTTAAATATCTAAAATATACAGTAACTAAACAATTTATTAGAAACTGATAGCAGTGCTGTCCGAAGGGTAAAAGCGTGTAACCATTAACAAGAAATAGCAGATTCAAATCTGAGCTCGCATCAATAAGATTTCCATAAAAATGTGCTTGTCATTTTCAATTCCTTTTTGTTGGATTAAGTAATGATTTTTATTTTTTTTAACTAATTATAATTTTAGAATAGAATCCGCTATTAAAAATCTAGGTAATCACTGAGTCAGACTTAACTGACTGACTATTTTAGTGACGTCATGCAATATATATGTCTAATTATGTCCAATAGAAATGGTTGTATGTTAGTCGATCTCTAAATCATCGCTGGCAACAGGACGGTGAAGGGTTGAGGTTGACTGGGATGAGCTTTCCGTTCGACCCCAATTTAACACTCTCAGCCCGGTAAAGGATGTTAAAAATCCTTTAGTCACCCAGCTTAATTTTACCAAGCAATTCTAACTTATTATGCAGAAAAGTCGTAATCCCTAGCACGTACTAAAATTTCTTCTACAAAATTATATACGACAAGAACCTAATTAACTTTGCAATTACCTTAATTATATGTATCCCTTTTGGTGCGCGTCATGAAAGCGCAAATTCACGTTTAGGTAATTACCCTGATTCTCCAAAAATGCTCCCATTTTAAAGATACAGTACCTTTTTTGTTTTAACCAGGGGTATAAATTTTGCGCGCTATGTCGACCCTTATCTAATGCTGGTCATCCAAACGTAAGGGACAGTGTACATGAATTATGTTATGTGGTGTTTTTTCTCTCTTTATAAGACATCCGAATAAGATTTATTAGCTTCTACATTTTAAAAATATATTTCTGTAAGGATATGCGAACTACATAACGTAACGATTATACTGAGAAAAATTTTTTTTAGAAAAAATTTCATAGCACACGAAAATCATCGATTAAAATTACAATATGCAATTTTTATATGATAAAATAAGTAAAATTAACGAATACTATTCAATACTTGAGTTATACAATTAAATTCTGTAAATACAGTAATTTATTCAATATTTAATTTAATTATTATTATTTTTAATTATTGCATCCTCCTGCCCTTGTCCCACCCTAAGTGGGGTCGGCATAACATGTTACAAACATGCTGTCACATAATTTGGCTACGTATTTTACGACCGGCTGCCCACCTGACGTCAACTTACCTTAGTCGCCTTTTACGATACCTCGGTAAGAAAGAGGGTGGTCTATTCTACTCAGCCGGATACCACACGGCGGCGACGAAATTAAATATTTTAGAAACACATAAGTTCGTTGTCCGGTTGGACAGTCTCCTTTACATTTAATATTTTATTAAAAGATTATGTTTTTATAAATGTTTATCTACAAATGTAAACCAACAGTTATTAATATATGATTCTGAACCTATTGCTGCTTATATCATAATTTTATTTGTGTTTCTGTAGCGTTTTATTTATGCACAAAACATAATATCATGTGGCTGTGCCTACTTCATTCGTGTTTCCCGTCACGTACAACTAAAATGCCTTGAAAAGAGTTTATTACACACATCCTCCTGGCAGTTAAGCCGTTTCGAAATTTCACATTTATTTGACGTTAGTAAATATGTAAAACAGTGGGTTAAACATTACTGTCTGTTTTACTCATGGTAAAACAGACAATAATGCCTATTTTTCTCTTATGTTAACAAATATAACTAGTACACTTATCGATTACAGAAAATAATATGATTAAAATATATAATAAACAAATATAATAGTAAAAATGATTAGAATAAAGTATTTAAGCAAAATATATCATCTGTACATGAACAAGATTGACATAATCCGATGGATCGCAATCTTATACTTACTTTACAATATTATACTTAGAGCATAAATCGAATATGTATTCTTTTGGTTTGCCAAGACTTTCTTCATCCAGACGCGAGATCATTATAACAAATCGAAAGATAAGACAGTTTACAGACGTCGAAACAGCAAAACTAGTTTATTTTGCTTACTTCCATAGCATTATGTCTTATGGAATAACGTTATGGGGTAAATGCGCTGATATTGAGAAAATTTTTGTATTGCAAAAAAGAGCCATACGTGGCATTTATAATTTGAATTCGCGTGAGTCCCTGCGAGAGAAGTTTAAGGAAACAGGTATTCTTACGTTGGCTTCACAGTATATTTTTAGCAATTTGATTTTTGTGCATAAAAATATACATAATTATAAAAAGATTGGCGATGTATATAATAGACAAAGTAGGAACCGACATAAGCTTGCGGCTCCTGCTTTGCGCCTTGTAAGAGTACGTAAGTCGTTTGTGGGTTTGGGTATAAGATTCTATAACAAAATTCCACAATCAATTTTTACTTTGCCATTACAGCAATTTAAAAATACTGTTAAAAAGAGGCTGATACAGAAAGCCTATTATACCGTGGAGGCTTACATTGATAATAAGAATGCGTGGATATAGCTGCTCTTTGACCTTATGCAGGATAGCTATGACAAAATGTAATTAGTATTAAGAATCTTCTTTTTTAAAAGAGCTTCACCGAGTTTCTTGCTGGCTCTTCTCGGCTTTCCGAACCAGCAGTAAAAGTTGACGATTCAAAAGCACTTGTTTACAAGTTTACTTGAATAAAGAATATTTTGAATTTGAATTTGAATTTGAATCTAGTCGGCAAAACCCTATATTAACGACGTCACTATAGCCGATTCCAGTTAGTTAAAATAAGTTTTAATAGGTCTCAGATATAAGGCCCTATTCAACGCCTTAATTTGGCATGCGATTGCGGTAAATTTTGCCTATTATTTTGTTTAGTATTTTGTACTTTTGTCTAATTCATAAACTCTTAACTGTAATAACCTAGTAGAAACCCTTTAGAAATGTAACTAATGATGTTTTGGAAGGTGTCAGCACTAGTAACACAAGTATTCCCTAGCACAAGTGACCCACCATCCTCGACCTGAATGAGTTTGGATAAACGAGGCGTTTCTCAGCAGTACATCGAATACAAAATCACTAGCGACTCGCTTAAAATTGGGGAAAAATGCCATTATTAATTATATAATACTTATATTATAGATGTACTTATAGATCTACAATTTTGTAAACAATTAAATAAATAAATTAAAATAGTTAAAATACCAAGCTAAAATATTGGTGTTTTTGTGTCCGTGATTTTTGTGTAAATCACCTGTGCCCGCAAAAAATTAATAAACGCTTTAGAAAAAGCAACAACTATTAATTAATAGAATAAGGCGATACTTTGCGGAGGTACATAATACAAAATTAAAAGTATTTTTCTATAACCCGCAATAAATTTAATAGGAAATATATATAATGTTAAATACAGAGACGGATTCGTTTTCCTAACTGAAACATGCAGCATTCGTTAAAACACTTGCACAAACTTCCACCACCTCCATCAAAATACACAAGCACTACATACGTTCTCTATCACACACTCAACAATTATTTCGCATCTGAAGCATCATCAGGAGATAGACTCCGCGACAAAATTGCAAATGGTTTGAGATTATATTTCATATTTACTTTATCGCGGATTATATCAAAATAATTTTGCTATTACTTTTGCAGCAACTATTAATCAACGAAAAGATAATTCTCGTATATTCTCGCCTTATAAACCCATTTAGTACCGTACGTTCACTGTAATGAGTAAAAATATTAATAGCCACGTTATTAATTACAATAGCGAATGTAATTTATTACATTACCGAAGCTTAATCGTCTGGTAGAAGCTGTAGTATGTGCGAAACGTACATTCTTTTTATAATTAAGTAGAAATTCGTTTCTTAAATTAAGCCTAAATAGGGCCTAAAATGGTTTAACTAATTATTTTAATACATATAAATATTTCAATCATTTCACCGTCCGGCTGGGTAGAATAGACCACCCTAATTTCTTATCGAGGTGTCATAAAAGGTAAGTTGAAGTCAGGCAGGCGACCGGTCGTAAAATAAGTAGCCAAAACATGTTGTGCCGACCCCACTTAGAGTGGGATAAGGAGAAGAGAATGATGGTGATATTAAAAAAAACATATAAATATTATAATTGTATAACAGTTTCATTTAATACCTAAGGTGATTCGAATATTCACCTAAACTCGAAACAGTCTTACATTTATATTTCTCAATCGGAAATCGAGATGCTCGCATTACGCTTTCCACAGACAGAATTAAAGACAATAGAGACAGAATATAATAGAGAAAATACTGTTTTCCTTGGAAATAAATTAGATATCGATTCAATGTTGCAAATATTGAGATGTGCAATTTATATGGATTTGTTGTATAGATTTACATACTTACCCTTTAAATTCCCAGTAAATTCTAACGATTTGCAGCATCCGATTTGTAGAGATTTGCGTGGATTTTCAACCTGTATAGATTTGCAAACTATGCAAATTGACAACCTATACGGATAAAGTGATATAATTTTAGCCCCTTGTGTTTCCTGCTATCAAATCTACATAAACTTTTGCTGAGAGATTAATATCCTTTAATATATTCTCTAACAGCTGCATAGCTATTAGTTTACAGTTATTATGGTTATATAGAATTTATTGAGAGCTCACAACAAGATTTTAATAAATATGACACTTTAGGTAAGTTGCGATTATTAATATAGGTAATTTTTAATTTACATTCTTCCTATATTTAAACAATTATAAATAGAGGGATTCAAGCATTTATGTGTGTATTCTGTTGAGCTGAAGTGGCGTGATGATTCTAAAGTCCCACCCAAAAGTAGGGACGAAGCAAACTTCCAAGATGTTAACGAAAAAACGTCCAAGAACTAGCTAACTTCTTTTTAAACGCAACTAGCCTTGCCAGCGGCTTCGCCCACATGGAAATCAGCGTGTCACAATTTTTTTCTAGAATTCAAATTTTAAAAATTAGTTATTGTGAGTTAACCATAAGAGATAGAGACATGCTATCCCGACCTTTTTTATAGTATTTTTATAAATCTATAATACTCTTATATATTACTTTAGCGTATCTCTACTGATTTACGCAGCGCACGCGACTAAAGCACTACTAAAGCAAGCAAGTTTTTTAATAACTGTGCGATCTCTTCAACACAATTTACATAATACCGATATGTACTCCAACACTACTCTCCAACAACGGAGAGAGGAGGCTACTATGCCCAGCAGTGGGATACTTTACTTTTTGTTGTTGTATATCTCTAAACGCGATAATGGTTAAGGACATGTGATCGCGGAAATATGTAAAAAGTTTGATTCTCGCAAATCATTTAACACGTTCAACTGCAATAAACATACTGAAAACAAACAGACGTAAGCAAACACACGTACGTGCGCTATATTCGGAACAGTAAAAAATCGATGTTGAACGCATTACATTTTTAGAGCGTCGTTAAAAACAACAAAAGTTATTGGCTGATTTTTATTTGGCGTATAGTTGAGTGTTGAATATTCATACGTGGCTTCATGCACGGCTCAACAAATTGCACTGTTCGATATATTATTTGTCGCAATATAATATTGTGTCGACATGAATTGGGTATGTAAATGTTTATGAGATTTTTGCCGCATATGTTTTAATAAATCTATTGATTGCCCGTAAAAGTTCAATGTAGCTAAATTTTGAGAGCACACACTTATGGTATAACTCAGTGTCAATAGATTTATTTGGTTGATTTATTCCTCTTACAACGCCTTTAGAAAATCAGATAGTACAGCAATATACTTGGCATAATATGTAACAATCTATACTTATTACCCCAAAAGCTGTGAGTATGTGATTGATTTCCTCAAAATTTATTGAACAGATTTTTGTACAGCTTTACTTAAAGAAAGTGCCTTTTGTGAGGAAGGTTTCAAATCAAATTCAAATCCAAAATATTCTTAATTTTAGTAAACTTGACAATTAATATGTTGATTTAAATATGTGCTAATTTAATAAATATAAACTTATTTTCACTTTTTAAATCATCATCATCCCCCTGTCCTTATCCCACTCTAAATGTGGTTGTCACAACATGTTACGAACATGTTGTCAACTGATCTGGCTACGTATTTTGCGACCGGCCGCCTACCTGACGCCAACTTACCTTGATCAAATTTTGCGACCTCTCGGTAAGAAAGAGGTGGTCTAATCTACTCAGCCGGATACCACACGGCGGGTCAACTTATCATAGTCGCCTCTTACAACACCTCGATAAGAAATGAGGATAGTCTATTCTACTCAGCCGGATACCACACGGCGGGTCGACTTACCTTAGTCGCCTCTTACAACACCTCGATAAGAAATGAGGATAGTCTATTCTACTCAGCCGGATACCACACGGCGGGTCGACTTACCTTAGTCGCCCCTTACAACACCTCGATAAGAAATGAGGATAGTCTATTCTACTCAGCCGGATACCACACGGCGGGTCGACTTACCTTAGTCGCCTCTTACAACACCTCGATAAGAAATGAGGATAGTCTATTCTACTCAGCCGGATACCACACGGCGGGTCGACTTACCTTAGTCGCCTCTTACAACACCTCGATAAGAAATGAGGGTGGTCTATTCTACTCAACCGGATACCACACGGCGGGTCGTTTTGCCTTTATCGCCTCTAACAAAACCTCGATAAGAAATGAGGGTGGTATATTCTACTCAGCCGGATAACACGGCGGGTCGACTCACCTTAATCGCTTCTTACGACACCTCGATAAGAAATGAGGGTGGTCTATTCTACTCAGACGGTATCCGTCTGAGTAGAATACGCCCCATAATTTTCAATTTTAATATATTATGCAAAACAGTTACGTTTTGTAATACGGGATGAATGAAATTGGAAGAATCGGAATTGGAAGTCTCCAATGACTATTCTAGTATGTTGTTACATATGCATCACTGTCGAAATTACGCATTACCCGATGTATTACCATTTGGCAATGTTCCCGGAAGATATAAAATTACGATGAGCTTCTATCCTGGTTTGGAGCAAAATTGGAATTTGTTAATGCTCTAATGGATATCACATTACGCAAGATATTTGATCCAAAAGCTACATATTAACATTTATACGAAACAGAATACCTAACACTAAATGCTTGATGAATTTTATAATGTTATGATTTTATTTCTACACCTCACTATTTTTAAACCACATCTTAACAAATTAAGAACCTTAATAATTCTTATGATGCATTTCTGTATTTTATCTTCACTATATATTTATTAACACGTTAACTCAGTATTAGCATCGCATAGGGCATTGTTGGCACATCTAGTATCGTCTGACGATATCAAAAGGGTGTCCTAAGGGTGTCTCTTTTGCGAAAGACCCGACTTACGATCGATATTTTCAATACAGCTAGTCATCTGTGTAAATGACTAGTCATCTATGTCAGTGACTGTTTTTCTCTGTCAGAAATCAGTCTTTTTATTTTCGTCACGTTATTGAATGTTTGATAAGTCGCGACCGATTCTCTTCTGTAAATAGGAACCGCGTTAGGCAACACTTTATGTATACTATAAATGTTTATTTAGGCGATTATCACTTGCTCTTCATCATCATTTTTCGAGGTGTCTTTGTTTTCTATGGTCCCTGTTCGTAGTAACTCTGAAATAATTTTAATACACTTTTATTTTATTTTATTTTAATACACGTTTCGAGGACAGTAGAAATAGATGAAGCATCGCAACCATTTCTATAATCAACCATCTTTTGTAAAATCACTTATAGCATTAACTGTTTACCATTTGTTAATTATTTAGTTTTTGTTATAAAAAATAATTATTACTTTTATTTAAAGTGATCTAATTTTAATTCCAGAAAACTTACGTTGCAATTCTAACACTCTTTTTCAAACAAAACGATACCGTCCGATTGCATAAATTATTCCAATTTCTAGATGGATTTAAATCAGAACATGACTTACAAGGAATCCTGCACGTTGGTGAGGAATATGCTGTGTTTCTTCGAAAGCCAAAACCGCATGACAAGTTCTTAGTATACGAACTCTATGAGGCAAAAAATGTTGAAAAAACTAATGGTCTTAAGCCGACTTTACTCGCAATATCACAAGTGCCTGTTGCTTTCATAAAAGAACAACTAAAGACGTTCCGGGAAGAATTATATAAAGCAAAGTATGTTGATGATAATGTTGTGCCGGGAACTCAAGTGAAAACATTAAGGGAATGGCAGATAGACAGGGCATTGAACTCTCGAAACAAAGGGCTGATTGCTCAGAAACCAGCGATACTAAGAACCATTGTACTGTGATGTTTGCAAAGTAAATAATTCAATGCGCGGCTTTCTTAACTTTTGCAGGTATATTTTGTAACTGAAATTATTTCAGAAAATTTTACGAATACAAGTGTGCATGAAGATTGGATTGAAAATGAAATTTATACTCTGCTTAAATGGGTCATTGATAAAAGTAGTGATATTCATAGTGTAGTGTAATGTATGTCATATGGTAAAAAGTTATTTTTCATTTTCTTACTGTATTATCTTTACTCATTTCATTGTGATTATAGGCTATTCTAATTTTCGGTTCTGAATTCCACGTAGGCAATGTTGCGATTAGAAATTAGTCTATCTATATTTAGTATACAATAAAACAGATTATCCTAAAACTGTCTGCCTGTATGTGATCAATTTTCTCAAAATTTTGTGCACGGATTTTTGTATGGTTTGCAGTAAAAGGTAGTGCATATCTTCCAGAAGGTTTTAGTTAATAGAAAACTACGATTTTAAATTGTGTTCAAGAGGTCGCGGAGTTGTTATAAAAACTCGCCTTCTAAGAGCTTTATTCGCATGCGCTTCGTTAACAAACAGAGATACACCAAAGTAATGCACTATAGAATTATAGATCTACAAAAATACTACAAAAAAGTACGGGACAGCATGTCGCTATCTCCTATGGGTAACTCACATTAACTATTTTATATTTAAAATTTCAATTAAAAACACGCGGGCTCCAGCCACGTCAAGTTAAATATAAAGTACCCTATATAGTGGTAGATATCTCATGAATACTAAACTAACATTCTAAGCTTCAATATAAGGGGTAGGGTTACTGTCAGGAATGCATTTGCGTACCGAATACCTTTTATCTTCTAATTTCATACTAATATTAAATTTTTTTTTCGGACACTAACTAATGCTGTTAGCTCTAATGGCTCTTACAGCGTCACCGAGAGAGTGGGCGAGCGCGGAATCATCGCCGGGGGTATAAGCTGGGAGAGCGAGTCTCGAGCGAGGCTCGCAACATCGTAGGAGCGTCGCCGTATTATATTTTTCTTCTTGGGAATCGATCTCATTCGAGGCGACATGCAGCACAACTACACCAGTAGTATTGTTGAATAATAAATAATTTATAATGATACTTATATGAGCCTCCGTGTGATATCCGGCTGAGTAGAAATAGACCACCCTCATTTCTTACCGAGGTGTCGTAGAAGGTGAATAAGGTGAGTCGACCCGCCGTGTGGTACCCGGCTGACTAGAATAGACCACCCTCATTTCTTACCGAGGTGTCGTAAAAGGCGACTAAGGTAAGTTGACCACCTTGTGGTATCCGGTTGAGTACAATAGACCTCCCTCTTTCTGACCGAGGGGTCGTAAAATACGACTAAGGTAAGTTGAAGTCAGGCAGGCGGCCGGTCGCAAAATACGTAGCCGAATCATGTGACAACATGTTTATAACATGTTGTGCCGACCCCACTTAGAGTGAGATAAGGGCAGGAGGATAATGAAATGATACTAATATGAAATATGAGGACTTAGAGAAAACATTAATTACAATACAAACCATTTACAGGACAACACCCATTTTCAATTCGAATATAATTTAAAAAAATAAAGATAATGAAACATACAAATCATGTAGGGCTTTAGTGGATTTTATGAGTTTCACACATATACTCATTATAAAACAAAGTCCCAAAAATCTGTCTGTGTGTAATCAATTTTCTCAAAATCTACTGGACGGATTTTTGTACGGTCTTCACCGCAAAATAGTTAAATACTTCCGGTTGGTTTAAGAATATAATACATGTGGAATTATGTAAATCGTATTGCAGAGATCGAGCAGTTATTAAAAAACTTGCTTGCTGGGAGTTTTAGTCGTGTGTGCTGCGTAAACCAGCAGAGATACGCTAAAGTAATGTACTAGAGTATTGTAGATCTATAAAATGCTACAAAAAAAGTTCGGAATAGCATGTATCTATCTCTTATGGTTAACTCACAATAACTGCTTTTATGTTTAAAATGTGAATTATAGAAAAAAATTATGACACGCTGATTTCCACGCGGGCGTAGCCGCTGGCACAGCTAGTACCTTTTAAATTATTGTTGAAATATTACAATGCAAAAATATTTCTAAACGAGATATTGTTATAAATTGCAAAAACTACAATAAACGTTCCTTCCTTTTTACGCAATGTAATGAGCTCACAAGTTTCATTATTTTTCAGTATTTTTACTATAATTTCTTCTTTTTTAAAAAGTTAATAATAATAATAATAATAACATACAATGTTGACATAATATATTGGAACCCTGGCCCCTAAACTAGAATAAACTGTGTTTCAGGAGCCAGTGCCCTCCCTTATAAATAAATCATACAGTGTTTGTTTTTTTAATAACAAAATTTAAAACTATGTTAGTTCTAAGTTATTTTTATTTATTATAGTGTGTGAGTTTGTGTGTGTGATTGTGTGTGTTTGTGTGTGTGTGTGTTTGTGTGTCGATGCGTGCGTGCGTGTGTATATATGCATGCGTGCGTGGGTGTGTCTATATATATGTAATATAAGCTTATGGTCAGGAATCAATTTAGTTATTATTCAACTTGCCGTATATATATCTGAAGGTGGAATCTTGCTGGGAAAAGGTTTCCTAAGAAAATTATAGTCTTTCAATACGTAGATAATTTTATATTTATTAGATCCAAAGCTATGTAGATAGAAGCTGGATAAAGTTATTGCGAAAAAATCAGTTATTCAATGGACATTTTATATTCAAATATACAGGTATTGCCTATAAGCTCTAGCAATATTCTCCTAAATTTGTTTTTGAGTAGCCAATATAGATTTGATTACATCATAGTGATATATAAGAAATCGTTAAAGTGGAATATAAAACATTATTACACAGCAAAATAATGCTATCATTACTTATGTATTATGAAATATCATTATTTTCGCATTAGGTAATGCCTAATTTTTAAATTATTGAAATATTCTTACTTTTTTTGATTATATAGGATATACACTTATATAGGATACTAAAACTATCTGACCCGGGAACTACATTACTACATTATAATTTTTTTTTAATTATCCAAATTATAAAAAAACTTGTCAAGGGTGGTCAACCCTTATCACATAGAAGTATGAAAAATAGATAGATAGATTCTAAGAGCCACTAAATATGCATGGGAAATTTCAGAAAAATAAGTCAAGCCTTTTCGGAGGAGTATGGTAATTTATATATTGTCTGTATTTAATATATATAAAAAGTATGAAGCTATGCATTTCTTAATGTAACTTAAATATTAGAAGATACCGTTTGCAGTTGAGACCCTAGAGCCACAGGGTCAAATTTCACAAAAACATTTTCCTATCTCGCACGATTAATAAGTCTCTAAAGGTTTCGTAAGGATTGGCTAGCTTTTCGCAGAAAGAATCAGTTTCACGATTTAAAACGAAAGCTTAGCCAGCAATCATGGATTAATTTATTGTTTTAATTTAAATAAACAATTTTTAATTTAAAAAATCTTACAAGGAATCAATATACAATTAGGAAAATAAAAAATATAAGTTTTAGGTTTGCCCAAAGAGGTTATAAATTAAGTTCACGTAAAAGTATAAATAAAAAATATGCTGACGAGGGTGTAGACGTTATGCGTCCAGTATTCCTGTGCCTTCGTCTACAGGCAGTAAGATGGAACACCATGAGGTTTTAGCCGGTAAGAGTCCGGCATAACTGTAATACCGCCCCCCCGCGGATTGCAGTACCCATGAAGGGTTTCCTCATGTAAAAAAAAAGTGTTTAAAATATACTAGTGAGCTGATATTATAGAAATGTATGATTTCTAAAAATCACCAATAACTTTTCGGTCTCAAAATTAGATTAACTTAATAAATAGTATAAAAAAAATTTAGATCCGTTACAATGTTTTTCGAATTTTAGTTCATTTGTTTATTCATACTTCATTACTCTTAATAAGTCTTGTTATTTGACCTAAATACAAAATCTTTATTACAAGTCCAGATATCTCGTATAACGCTTCATAAAGCTTAGAAAGTAAAACGTCTTCATGCTTGAGCCAAATTAAAACCAACGCAGGTTGCATAAAGATGATATTAGGTTGCATCAATGTAGATCACACACTCAACGACATTCTGACCCTCTTTGCACCATTACATACGAAGAGGTTAGCCACTGTAGGCATTTTGATGCCAAAAACGGGGAGTTAGATAGGCCTGATTCAGTTGCCGGTGCTATTTTGAGGACAGGGAAAGTTCAAAATTCATTAAACGGGACAAAGTTGAGACACCTTTATACGAACCTTCCTTACTAGTATATACTATATTTTACCGTAAATTAAAACTTGAATACTACTTTTGAAATGTGAAAATGTATGAATCGTGTGGTGGAATGATGTGTTTAGTGTTGTATTGGTATAATTTTTTGTACGTACATAGATAGCTCTACTAGCTGTGATAGCTCTACGTTGACGGGTGACTATTGCGAGGGGATCACGGGTTCAAAGTCTAGGGCAGGTACCAATGAATTTTTCTGTTCAAATTTCAAAAATAAGCTCCCTTCTGTCCAAAAATAGGGGTGGAGGTCTATGCTCAGTAGTAGGATAGTAACTAACCATCTTTTGTTGAATAATTGGTTGAGTTATTATTGTATGAGGCTAATGCACATGTCAACGGCGAGGTGGGTCTACGCTCTATTCTACATAAAAAATATAGCTCTTTTATTATATAAAAAAAAAATCTTTGTATCTTCAAGATATGCGATTTTTGGACTTAACCCTTTTAAGGCCAAGAAAAGATCCGAAAATAAAATTTTAGTATGTCAGATGAGATATTATTTATTGTAATTTTTTTAAAAGAATAAGTAAATTTTTTCCATAAATCGAAAATCGTTGGGAAATCAATGGAAAATTTAGTGGCTGCATATATTCCACTGCCCACAATAAGAGTGTAATATAAACATTTTTACTTGATGGCGTCTATTCTACCTTCACCTTAAAAAGGGTTAATGGAAACCCAATGGTATCTATTAACTTTAAACATGATAATGCAATAATATTCAATGCATTAAAACTTTAACTTTGTGTTTCGAACGGTTATATTTTATTCTAAAACTATTAAGCAGTAGTCACTAACTTGATGTAATTGAAATATCTATTAATGTTAAAAAATTTGCAACAAAGTTAAACGAACGAACAACAAATGAGAGCAAAACACGACTTCACAAAGGAAGTATTAACAGTAATTTTCAAAAGAACAACTCCTATAATTCACAGCTTATAGCCTGCACAGGAATAACCGGTGTGGAGCGTGAAACGGGGCGATTTATCTTACTGTTAATGCGCGGCCAGTGGCTTTTCGATCTAATTCAATTAGTAACGCGTATATTATCTATACTTATTATAAAATAAAGTTCCCAAAGCTGTCTGTCTGTATGTCATCGATTTTCTCAAAATCTATTGAACGGATTTTTGTACGGCTTTTACTAAAAGGTAGTGCAATTCAACCGAAAGGTTTAGGTTAATAGCACATAACGGTTTCATGTGAATTGAGTTGAAGAGGTCGTTTTATAACTATTGTTAGTTGGGGTAGTAACAAACCGGTGTCGATTGTAGTTTAGAGGGGTGAATAGGTATAAAAAGCGGTGTAGGGCATCAGAGAGCCATTACCCGGCGAAGCTTCTGCGCTCGCCCATCCCACCGGTGACGCTGTAAAAGCCATTAGGGCTAACAGCATTAGACACATTCGAAAAAAAAAATCAGAGAGCCAGTCTCCTGCCGAGACTCGAGTGACTATAACATCTTAAACGCTGAGTTTCACGCGGGCAAAGCCGTACGCACGTATTTATAGTAAAATATAAAGAGCTCTTATAGCCCAGCGGTGAGACCGTGTGACTCTCTCGAGTTCAAACCCGGACAGGCACCAATGAGTTTTTCTATTAAAACTTATGTGTCTAATGATAATTGCTATTTATCACACGCTTATCGGTGAAGGAAAACATCGTGAGGAAACCTGCATATCTCTACAGAATTCAGGTGTACGTTGTATGTGTAACTTACCAATTCGCATTGGAGCAGCGTGGTAAATAAAAAAAAACTAAAAGCCATATCAGCATGTCTTTCACTTACCAGATATACTCGTATTTATCAGTATTTACGCATCGTTTAATAAGGCTTTAATGAATGCCATTTACT
This sequence comes from Morpho deidamia, assembly GCA_947086505.1. Lineage (NCBI taxonomy): Eukaryota > Metazoa > Arthropoda > Insecta > Lepidoptera > Nymphalidae > Morpho > Morpho deidamia. The sequence continues at coordinate 4,879,373 of CAMTZC010000007.1, read as the reverse complement.
TCACAGCGGCCTATAATTCAACGGGTCTGTTTCGAATTGTACAATTAATTATAATTTAAATGGAATATAACAAATCTGTTGGCATAATAGCTTTTTAAAGTTAATTTTGTATTACCTTGTACCCACAAGTTCGTCTACGCGGACTTCTTCTAATTCTTCTCAACTGCTGAACATTGATCACTTCAATTGATTTCCACTTCTAACGTCCTAAGCCGCTTGGATCCAGTTAATGCCAGCAACCTTTTCGAAGTGATCAGTCCACCTCGAAGGTGGTCTAACGCAACGACTTCAGTATCAACATAGAAAGTAGTCAGCCTCTATCCGATATTCCGTTGGAGTTACAAACAAAATTCTTAATTTACAGTATTAGTATGTACATCTGACCTGCCATCATCGGTTTCATTTCATTTCACCAGATAGTTTCATTCAAATCCACGAACCCCTGTATGAAACGATAGCCTCAACGCATGTGTTAACATATACAAATACAGGGTGTATTAGTAATACCGGCTGTGCTTTTAAAATCATATAGATTAAGCCTACATAATTTATAGTTTTTTTATGGTTCACATAGTTAGCGACATGATAATAAATGGTGTCATGTCTTGCATGTACATTTATAATCTATTATACCGATTTAGAGCAGTTAAATATACTTAAAATGTTATCACTAATTGTTCTTTCTGTATTCAGAAAGCGATATTAGTTATTTCATAATATACGCTTAATACTACAGCTATATTTTAATTAGACGAAACGGAAATATTTTCCGTAATTGAGGCTAACATGCCGTCAGCCATCGGTCCTAATAACATGTTAATCAGATGATGCGGTTAATTTGACATCAGCTGGTGGTTGCAATGTTGCAATGCGTGCTTTTGACACGTTTGCACCAATTATTACTATGTACAGCTTTAGACGGATCATCCTATATGAATGTTAATTCATCCATCTACAATTTTACTAAATTTTCTTTCTTACAAAGTGTCCTGAGGATTTATTGAGTGATACTTATTTGTATGATTTATGGAAGCTGACATTACTACGCGGAACTCCATAGTATAGAAGCTATAATAGAGTTATTTTATTATAATCCGCGGTTGTTAAGAGAATCTACGTAATGTTAATTATATGAAGCTGGCACCATTCACATACCATACTCATGCAGGACAAGTCACCAAAATATCCCAAACCTACCACCAGCGATAATTCACGCATGCAATACACAGTCACTAATAACATCTCTACGATCATTTCGCCCGAAACCGAAGGATCATCAGGAGGATAGGCTCCACGGCATTACAATATTAACAAACGCGTATTATAGCAAAATTATTCTGTTATAAATACCTATTTGTGTTATGTATTTAAGCAAAAGGTTTCACGTGAACTACGCCTTAATACAAACGTTTTAGTTGTAGTTTAAGCAACGTTTTAGTAATTGGTATCTTGTTACCATTAATTAAAAAAAAGTGTATTGCACATTTTTCCATTAATCAATTTAATTTTACAGTTATCGTGTTACATATATTAATGCCTCAGTTTCAAAAGCAACTACATAAATAATTCGTCTACAAGATCACGTATATGTAAACTTGTTTGCCTTACTTATATTATAATCCAGAATTCACGACATTCTATCACAAAATAGTCAGGCAAAAATATGATAATATTGCCGCGTGGTATCTGGCTGAGTAGAATAGACCACCCTCATTTCTTACCGATGTGTCGTAAAATACGTAGCCAAATCATGTTACATGTTTTTAACATTCTGTGCCGACCCCACTTGGAGTGGGATAAGGATGAGGATGATATATATATTTATTAACTTAAAAGGTATTTCAAAAAGGGCTAACCCGTTTGATAGAAACTAACAAACTTCATTCAATAGCGTAAAAAAGCATTTTCGAGTTCCGATAACCAATCGCTAGTTTGTCACGCCTAAATCAAATATACTTCGCACTTTCAATTACGTTACAATGTCAATATTGAACGTCAATTTAATGAAAGTAGTTGTAGCTCTGTAAAAGCTACCTACCAACTCACCATAACGACTTTTATAAACGATTATTGAACTAGTTAGAAAGGAATGGAGAAGTTGCTATCAATATAAAATTTAAATAGATTAATAATATCCGTACCGTATGAATAGCTTAAATAAGTCCAAAACGCAAGCTTTTCTAAGCAGCCATAAATAGGTTTCCGTTTACTATAGGTAAAAGAGAATCATTTATTGAAATACTCACAAGTTTGTATGTGCAAATTAAAAAAAAATATGCCATGTGGTATCAGGCTGAGTAGAATAGACCTCCCTCATTTCTTACCGAGGTGTCGTAAATGGCAACTAAGGTAAGTTGACCCATCGAGTGGTATCCGGTTGAGTAGAATAGACCACACTCTTTCTTACCGAGGGGTCGTAAAATACGACTAAGGTAAGCTGACGTCAGCAGGCGGCCGGTCGTAAAATACGTAGCCAAATTATATGGTCCTATAAGTTTTCGATAGATGTCAGTATTAAGGATTTTTTATTCACAATGTTTCAAAGTCAAGTGTGTAAATTAAAATGTCGGTTCTATATCACGATACGCGATATATATAGAAGGTTCTTCTTAAAGAAAAACTGAAAGTTTAGCGGGTATTTGAAAAAAACTATCTTACTTCTATCTGAACTTTTGAACTATCTGACTTAAATAGTTAAAACGATACAACGTCTGTTTGGTGAGCTAGTATAATATAAATATACTTTTATAATTTATATAAATATTTAGGACGAAGGTCGAGTATTCCCTATTATTTTAGGCTCAAACCTTCTGGGACGAGTGGAGTTAATTAAAGTCTGAGATTAGTTTACAATCCTTTATTAATCAAGTTTTATTTATTATAATAGTTATGAAATTCAACGTGGGCTATAAATTAAATTTACGTATTATATTTCGACTTAAACTCATTAATAGGTTTAAGCATTCTGCTTGTAAGACAGTACTAATTTTAAAGTCCCCCAAATATTTGATATTTGCAGGACGTTTTTCTTTGAATACTTTCCGAAACCTTATTATTGTGAAAAAAGCGTGGGGTTTTCAATACACATACGAATGTATGTAAATAAACGTACAAACATACATACACACAGGTATAACTTGTAATAAGTTGCATATACAAATAATTTATGTATACGTTAGTTTATGTATACATTAAATGCAATGCATTGAAAAAAAATATCACCCAAAATAGGTTTTGCTTGGACAGGAAAAACCATTAATTCTGTTACATCTAATCCAGTAGGGATGGTTCGCTCTATTAATTTTATTAGCGCGATAGAATGATAATAATTCAGTATGGCATGACCGGAAGTAATATCCTGGAGCGTGAAAGGCAGGAAATATAACGAGCCACCAATGTAACAGTATTAGGAAATAGGTAAGGTGTGTCCAGCAATAAGTCTTCGTGATTCGAATTTTATGCGAGTATTAAATAAGACGGCATTTTAGATTTAATTAAACTAAGTAGGCACATGGGAGCTTATCAGTAATTAAAACTTGAGACAAAACGAAATGGATTACCTTTTTTGCTAAGTAATTGTGTAATTTTTTTCTGAAACTGTTATTGTTTGATTTATTAATAAATAAATGATGATATATGAATTGTGAATAAATACTGCTTAGATAATCATATAACTTTTTTGAACAATGTAATTTTTATCACCAAACCACCATTTTATTAATAAACATGTTAAATAGTGGGAGACACAGATGAGGACCTTGGAGCACTCTCGATAAGATAATATTAAAGTCGTATACTTTAAAGCGGATTTTTTTTTAAAAGGCAATGCCAACATTAATGATAGAACTCTTATGAAAATATTTAGGGGAAGCTAAATATACCGTAGAATCTGATACATTAACAGACTCTCTCGCACATAATTAAGGCGTGAAGCATGTCGCTTACATGACTGTAATAAAATACTTTATTTTGATGAACACAATAATACAGCGATATGCACACGGACTGTCTTCTATTATTAAGACGTAAAATTGTCTCGAAAAAAATTTTAGGCAAATGAAATATCAAAAAGAGAATTTAGTGAACTGCCACCTTTATCGTCTCAACCAATACACAATGCTGAGCCTTATGAGATATTAAAATTAAAAGAATAAAGTAACGACGTTTGCTATCCATATACTGATGCTAATATTAAAAATACCACATCTGTCTGTCTGCTATGCTTTCATGATTAATCCGCTATAGGATAAAAGATCCGTTTTTTACCAACTCTAGAGTCATTTAAATAGCGGCAATTTCATTAAAATAGCTTTCACAAATAATCAGGAGTGAGTAATCTGAATATTATAATCAAGCTTGACGAGTCAAACTCAACATCTAATCAAACATGTTTATATAATTTAACCAATTAGAATTATCATGAACACAGATTCATCAATCTAATACTCTCTAATTAAACGTTCAAATTTCATCAATATCAGTGATAATTAACGATTTATTTTTTAATTTCTCTAAAAATTTATGCTTAACTAACATAATTATATTGAGTGGTCAAGTTACAATTAATTTGAAATTTAATAGGCCAAAATATTCTACTAATTCTAATGTCTAAGAGGGATTGGCAAAAAATTGTTAGTTGTGCTTTACGTAATTATAATTGCTTGTAGGTCGAATTTTTTAAATAAACCTCTTTGCAGTAATTAAAAAAAATATCAGTCAACATAATGCTTTCTCTGCGAAAACTACCAAAGGTACAGTACATTTAGGCATCACTAATGCCTAATACGATCAGTAGTTATCTGACGAGGACGTATCCATTTAATACTACACTACGAACTAAACGTCAGAGTATCTAATAATCGGGATGAGTCGACGCTCAGCACAAGCTCGTCGAGTACAAATACAACGATATACAACATTCATTTATTTTTGAAGAGACTTCCGACAGCGCGATACAAGGTCAAATAATGTTACAAACCGTCCACAATACCTTATAGTCCTTCTCCAAGATCATATATATTTCAAAATTCATCATCGTACATTAGTTTGGACATGACAACAAAAAACGAAATTTGTTTGGTTTATACTTTCATTGATGATGGAATAGTATGGAATACTATTATACTAACACGCCAACATACTTACGTATATAGAAAAGGTAACAGTTTATTATTATCAGAACTAAATCAAATGAAGCCTCATACACAAAAATGATGGAACTCATTAAGAGCAGGGAAAGGAAAATATTATGAAAGCTATTTGTCTATTCACTTAAGACCATCTCGGACGCGAAAAGATCCATTGAATAAAGATATTCGAGAAATTCACCGAGATAAGACTTGAATAAAATGCATCCGCAAAGCTTACTTAAAGGACTAAATGAAAAAGGGGATGTTTAAATACCACTTCTGCTTCCACTCGCAGTTTTAAAAAATCTTACAATATGATAAATCATGTTGTTATTTAATGAAAGTTGCTTAATTGAGTCATATAGTACAGCTAACAATTTCGGATCATGTAACATCAATTTATTATAATTGATATATCCTAAGATGTCTTCATTAATTAGTTTTAAAATATGAATTATGAATATGAATTTTGGTTCATACTGAATCGTGAAAGTTAAAATCTACCATTAGAATTAATATTATGGTTTCTTCTATTTGAGTACGCCGTGTGGTATCCGGCAGAATAGAATAGACCCTTCTTTCTTACCGAGGTGTCGTAAGAGGCGACTAAGCTATGTGCCGTGTGGTATCCGGCTGCATAGAATAGACCACCCTTCTTTCTTACCGAGGTGTCGTAAGAGGCGACTAAGCTATGTGCCGTGTGGTATCCGGCTGCATAGAATAGGCCACCCTCATTTCTTACCGAGGTGTCGTAAAAGACGATTAAGGTAAGTTGACGTCAGGCAGGCGACCGGTGGTAAAATACGTAGTCAAATCATGTGACGACATGTTTGTAACATGTTGCGCCGACCCCACTTAGAGTGGGATAAGGGCAGGAGAATGATGGTTTCTTCTATTTGAGTACGTCCACTATTGGACATAGATCTCTTTAATTACTAAATGTGACTAGTAATAAGAAATATACTGCCTGCATATACTGCAATCGCCGAGTTTCCTGCTGGCTCTCTCGGTTAGAACAGCTTTCCGAACGAAAACAATAGAGTTGATGCTTAAAAAGCATTTGTTACAAAAGTAATAATAAAATTATTTTGCTATAATCCGCGATACAGTAAATAGAAAATATATATAGTGTTTAATGTATAGTGGACTATCAGTATTTTCATACCCGATACGTGCAGGATTCGTAAAAGCACATGCACTAACCTCCACCACTTCCACCACAATACACAAGCACTACACAGTTTCACTATCACAAACTCAACAATCGTTTCGCCCCGCAACCGAAGCATCATCAGGAGATAGACTCCACGACAAAATCGCAAAGTGAAGCGTTATCCAAACAAGCGTTGTTAAATAGTACTTGGTTCATCCCCACCCTTTATTTACCTCGGAACACGTGCAACAAGCTTGAACTAGAGACATTTATCTGCTCGTTAATGAGGGTGCCATTGTTATGCTTAATGATTTCTTATTGTTCCAAAATATTTAGTTTCAAGCTTTTTTCGCAGGTGTGCAGTATTTCGAAACAATGGTCATTAGGAACTTTCTAATGACCATTCCTTCCTAATTCCCTAGTTCCGAGTTCCCGAGGAGTTCCCGAGTTCCTAATGACCATTGTTTCGAAATACTGCACACCTGCGAAAAAAGCTTGAAACTAAATATTTTGGAACAATTAGAAATCATTAAGCATAACAATGGCACCCTCATTAACGAGCAGATAAATGTCTCTAGTTCAAGCTTGTTGCACGTGTTTCGAGGTAAATAAAGGGTGGGGATGAACCAAGTACTATTTAACAACGCTTGTTTGGATAACGCTTCACTTTGCGATTTTGTCGTGGAGTCTATCTCCTGATGATGCTTCGGTTGCGGGGCGAAACGATTGTTGAGTTTGTGATAGTGAAACTGTGTAGTGCTTGTGTATTGTGGTGGAAGTGGTGGAGGTTAGTGCATGTGCTTTTACGAATCCTGCACGTATCGGGTATGAAAATACTGATAGTCCACTATACATTAAACACTATATATATTTTCTATTTACTGTATCGCGGATTATAGCAAAATAATTTTATTATTACTTTTGTATTATGGATCTCCGCAAAGTAACGCCTAATTCTATAAATCATTTGTTACAAGTTTACTTGAATATAGAATTTGAATTTGAATTCATTTCCGTTCTACGGGATTTCTAGCTGCTTGGATCCAACGGCCCACCGCGACCTATTTGACATTGTCTATGCACCTATTAGGAATCTAATGATGCTCCTTTCCAATACGGGGCTTTCACTAAACTAAACTTAGGTCACCATAGCATATAGCATAGTTCTCATAATTTCAAATACAATTTCTGTAACAAGCCCCAAATTCATATAAAGGTCACTTAAATATACTGGTGTAATATAAAAATTTCTTTAATTTTTTAATATACTTTATAGACCTTAAAAGTATCCTGTATAGGGTCGTTATCAAGTACGCATGATGGATGATGTGCTCTTATAAATATTATATGCTGATTTGCAACATATTATATACTGACATTACTTATTTATTTAAGCGAAGAGGTGTTTGTAAAATACTCGTAAGCAAATTTGGTGCTCAATTTATATTTTAAGGAGAATATTCAAGATTTTTAGTAGAATTTTTCAATAAATATTGCTATAACATTTCCTATACATCATATTCCACTTATCCCATTTTATGCGATGTCGGCACAACATGTTATCACGTGTTTTGGCTAGTAATTTTACAACCAGCCGCATGCCTGACGTCAACTTATCTTACTATTGCCACGTCGGTAATAAATGATGGTGGTCTATTCTACTCAGCTGGATAACATACGGCGGGTCAACTTTCCTTGGTTGCCTTTTACGAAAGCCAACATCACGAGGTGTTCTTAGACGGTCACTCATCCAAGTAATGATCGCGCCACACGTTGCTTAACTACGGTAATTGGACGAGAACCGGTGTATTCAACGTGGTATGGACGTTGGAAAACAGCCTATTACGAAACCTCGGTAAGAAATGAGGGTCTTCTATTCTACTCAGCCGGATACCACACGGTGGGTCAACTTACCTCAGTCGCCTTTTACGACACCTCGGTAAGAAAAGATGATAGTCTATTCTACTCAGCCGGATAGCACACGGTGGGGCGACTTACCTCAGTCGCCTTTTACGACACCTCGGTAAGAAATGATGGTGGTCTATTCTACTCAGCCGGATAGCACACGGCAGGTCAACTTACCTCAGTCGCCTTTGACGACACCTCGGTAAGAAATGATGGTGGTCTATTCTACTCAGCCGGATACCACACGGTGGGTCAACTTAACTCAGTCGCCTTTGACGAGAGCTCGGTAAGAAATGATGGTGGTCTATTCTATTCAGCCGGATAGCACACGGTAGGTCAACTTATCTTACTCGCCTTTTACGTAACATCGATAAGAAATCAAGGTCTATACTACTCAGCAGGATTATATATTTCCCATAAAAATCCTTCAATAATAAAATTAATTTCACGTACCCGAACACTGGCATGTTCAATTCATAGCCCTCCCCGAATGTCATATTAACATTTGATAAATATTATTTCGTAACGTGAATTTTGTGTTCGTGCATCAAACTGCGTATGAATATTCAAACTGAAACATGCACAATATAAATATCATTTTTTTATCCCAACGATGCTGCGAAAGTTTAATGCTTTATAAATTTTCAGTTTTATGGTTTACTAGCTGTGCCAGCGTCTTCGCCCGCGTGGGAATCAGCGTGTCACAATTTTTTCTAGAATTCAAATTTTATACAAAAGTAGTTATTGTGCGTTAACCATAAGAGATAGAGACATGCTATCGCGGACTTTTTGTGGTAGTATTATAGATCTACAGTTCTCTAGTACATTATTTTATCGTATCTCTGCTGGTATAAGCAGCGCACGCGACTAAAGCTCTAAGCAAGCAATTTTTTCAACAACGGCGCGATCTCTTTAACGTAATTTACATAACACCGATAAATATGTAATAATGAAAAATATTACATATTTATCGGTTCACTTCAGTTCACTATTTACCTTAACCATCCGGAAGTATTGCACTATCTTTTGGTGAAAACCGTACAAAAATCAGTTCAGTAGATTTTAAGAAAATCGATTATATACAGACAGACAGCTTTTTATGACTTTGTTTTATGATAAGTATAGATATGCAACAAAGAATGTGGTTACTACTAAAATATCTAGAGTAATATTATGTAAGGTTTTCCATAAAAATAACAAAATAGTCTGTTACAGATTTTTGAAAATGACTGACCCGTTGGCGTTGATGACACTAACCTGCTTTCAGCTTCGTGGGTCGCAGGTTCGATTCCCGGCGAATGCCAACATTTTCTAAAATACGGTTTGTTGGTTCTTCGAGTCAATAAATACACTTATGTGTTTTAAACATGTATTTGGAAATATATATATATGTATATATTTACCAGTTGTCAGTTACCCATAACACAAGTATCAAGTTATTTACTATAGGGATGGACGCGCGTGTGTGTAATTGTCACATATATTTAACAAAAAATGGAAAATATATAAGGGAAAAATTAGGGACGATATTGCGAAAAACGGGGATAATTCGAATTTAGGGACAAGGAATGAGATTTTTTGAAAAAGAGAAGTTGGTTAGGTAGATAGAGTGCGTTAAGCGTTTAGTAAAATTATCGTAGTGAATGTGTGCAGTGCTTCTGTAAGGTGCTGTTGGCGATGTCTTGTGATACGTGTGGCAATTAATACTGCATGTATAAGTACGCGAGCGGTTTTTCTTCCGACACTTATCATTACATAGATTTTCTTAAGAAACGAGGATTATACCAAAATAGTTCTATCATAACTTTTGTACTTAGTTTAATATTTATCTCAATTAACAGTTATAAAAGAATGATTTAAATTTGGAAATATTTATAAGCTGTTTTATATTAAATTACCGTTAATGGAGGGTCTGTAAACATTTATTAATATACTGTATTTGACTTTAGAAGGTCCACAAATCGTTTGTAGAATTGTAGAAATACACACGACCCTTTATAAATGAGATAGCATTAACTCAGCTTGCAAGAGGCGCTTTATCTTTGACCGCCGTCTACCAATGATTAAATTTAAACGTCACTACCCGCTTACACTGAAATAAAACCGCAGAGATTTAAGCTATGTTGTCATTCAGTCTGTAAAACATTCCCTGCGAGAGAAGTTTAAGGAAATAGGTATTCGCTTACATTCGCTTCACTGTATATTTTTAGCAATTTAATTTTTGTGCATAAGAATATACATAATTATAAAAAGATTGGCGATGTATATAATAGACAAAGCAGGAAGCGATATAAGCTTGAAGTTCCTCTTTGCGCTTTACAAAAGCACGTTTATCGTTTGTGGGTTTAGGTATAAGATTATATCGACTCGATATCGATTCGATTCGATATATTCGATCAATTTTATTTTGACCACTATAAAAGCTATTTAAAAAACACTGTTAAGGGGAGGCTGATACAGAAAGCCTACTTACTATACTGTTGAAGATTACTTAGATGATAAGAATGTGTGGATATAGGTGCACTTCTACCCTGTACAAGATAGAAATGACTAAATGTAACTAGTTATGAGAATTATATTTTAAAAGAGCAAGCACGAGTTTCTTGCGGGCGCTTCTCGGTAGGAAAAGCTTTCTGAACCAGCAGTAAGTAGCGTTGAGGAATTAAAAGCACTTGTTTACAAGTTACCTTATTATATGTTATGATATGTTTTCCTTATCATAGCATAAAAAAACAAGACAACAATTTTTTTCTATGGTGAAACCACGTAACTCTTAACCCGGGGTAGCGGTTTCAATTCCCGACAGACACCTATGATTTTTTTGTATAAACTAATATTTTTAATTCATTTTGCACTATTCGGTGAGAAAACATAGATATATTCTTAAAACTTCTATATATACTGTAACAAAAGAAATTTGTTGAAATAGATTTCTATGATGTAAAGTTCACTTTCTATAATTCATGGCAACCAATAATCGGACATCTGGTCACGTTACCGTGTATTATTGGAAGCACAGGTGGCCGAAAGCTCTGGGTCGTTTGAAATATTATATTACCCTGAAGTGATATTTTTGACAAATTCATATCGAATATATCATTTGAAAACATTTTATTTCATAACCGAATGGTAATTTCACACAAATATTTTTTTACCAGCAAATAAACATGTAAAATTTAATCTAACAAAAAAATCTTGGCACACTGTTCGATAACGAAAGTTTTAGAGTAGCTTTGGTTCTCAGATTGGGAACCACATTATGCCTTAAGCACAGATGTCCATGTGGAAAAGAAGTAGACAGTTTTGGCATACACGGGCTTTCATGCCATAGGAGCTCTGGTAGCCTTTTGTGCCATGGTTCCCTTAATGACACCATAAAAAGAGCTCTTGCCACGATCGACATTCCTGTTCTTCTCGAGCCTTCCGGGATATATCGGGATGATGGCAAGAGACCAGACGGTGTGATGCTGGTTCCTTGAGAACGGGGACGGGCCCTAATGTGGGACGCAACATGCGTTGATACGTTAGCCTCGTCCCATATCATGGAAACGGTGTCAAGACCTGGAGCTGAGGCGGAAATGGCCGAATCCGGCAAGCGGCGAAAGTATGCATCTCTCGTTGAGACTTATATATTTGTGCCGTTTGCAGTTGAGACCCTAGGGCCATGGAGCCAAAGTGCTCCAAAAATTATCCGTTTTAACACCTCGATTGATCGGGCTGGTTCCTTTTTCGCACAAAGAATCAGCTTAGCGATTCAACGCGGAAACGCTGCCAGCATTCTTGGGACCATTCCACGTGGGCATGATTTGTATAGTAGTAGCGTGTAAGTAATTTAAGATAGATATAACTTGTACGTTATTGTATCTCAATAAAACAATATCTAACAATTGTATGAGATGCAATAATATATATTACGTATCCCAAATTGGTAATAATTGCATAATTTAAAATAACATTAAGAGTTACAAAAAATTTCATGTCCCTACTGATAACTGTAGTTCAATAACGTAATAAAATAATGTAATAAAATACTGATAAGTGTAGAGGTGTTTCCTTGTCTGGAGCCAATCCTGCAGCAGAATCAGGTCATACTTATCATAAACATGCATTGTCATCGGGACTGGACCAGTATTAAAAATTTCGGCTCAATCGGAAAGTAGGTAAAATTTAACTTGCAATATTCCATCTTCACATACATACAAAAAACTAATCTCGTAACGAGATACTATAAAATATAAAATATATAAGATGTCGAAGACAATTTTATTTCGAACACAATTAAGTTGCGTAAATAAACATATTTTTTTACTTTTAAAATTCTTCTCTTCAAAATCTTTCCATAGCTTAACTCTGTACTCTGTAGTGTCATAAAGAATTATCCAGTGAAAATTGTTTTAAACAGAATGAAACAAGTACTGCGCTTTTATTTTTCACCTTTAAAAAATGTTTAGTTCAACGGATAAGACAGGCGTTAATTATAAAAACACTGCTAAAAGAGGGGTTCTAAATTTATCACAAAATCTGATGCTTAAACGAGTCGGGGAGTTTTTTCTAACAAAACGGACAGAAATAATTAAGACAAGAGACGAAGCGAAGCTGCTTTCAATGTAATAAAACACTCGAGGTTGACTGATGACACTCACTAAGATGGCAATACATCACGTGAAGTGTGAAGTTAAATATTTAAATCTCACTTCTGCACGTGGGTTGTTCGTTTAGATTTTGTAATTATTACACTGAAAAGTTTCCGACGATGAAGAGGGACTAAAGCAAACCCTCATACTGTTACTTAGCAAAACTGAAGGTGCGAAAAGGTGTTGACTACCAAAATGTTTGAGAAACTATTACTTTGCTAAACAGAACTGCCTTGGTGGTGCTTGTGTATATTGTTGCTGGTGGAGGTATCTTGGTGCATACCAAGATTGGTGACTTTTAAGGTACATGAATTTTGCCTGCTTCATACACATTACCATTGCACGCATTCGCTTAACCCGCGCAGATTATAGCAAAGTAGTTCAGATATCAAGCAATATAACAGAACTAACTACTTTGCTATAATCCGCACGGGTTAAGTGAATGCATGCAAAGCCAATGTGTATGAAGCAGGCAAAATCTACGCACCTTATACATGCAGGACCAGCCACCATATGCACCCCAAGGCGCAATTCACCAGAAACAACGCACACAAAAGCAGCACACACACCCACCACCACAATCTCGACGATCGTTTCGCCCCGAAACCGAAGCATCATCAGGAGAATAGGCTCCACGACAAAAATCGTACTGCGCCGCGCTACCCATACAAGCAGTCTTAAATAGTTCAACTCCCACCAATACCCTCCCGTCCGAACACATGTAGCAAAACGGAATTAGATACATTTACTTGCTTGTTAATTAAGTGACCATTGTTATTTTTTATTATCTCAAGTTGCTCTAACGTATTGAGTCGGAGTCCCTTATCACAAGTGTGGAGAATATGAAATGAATGGTCATTAGGCACTTTATGACCGCTTTCTAGCAACTGTTTTGCAAAATTAGAATTTTGTGGTTTATTATTCCTAAACGCAGCCATATGTTCCCGGAATCGAACCGCAAAACTTCGGCCAGTCTGACCTACATATGTACCGTTGCACTCAGGACAATCTATTTTATAAACCCCAGATTTTTTACCCTTATCTAATATATCTTTATTTTTACACAACAAACTACGAAGCGATTGGTTAGTTTTAAAAGAGAGTTTAGCACCCGATTTTGATTTAAATATATTTGCCACTCGATCTGTTAATTTTCCAAAGTAAGTCAGACTGGCTTTATAATTAGTTTAGTATTATTAAAAGACGGTACCGCATACAAAAGTTTAGCGACTTGAGACTTGTGTTTATTTTTAATTATGTTTTTAACCGTGTCTGTAGTGTAACCATTGGAAAGTGCTATCTGGTAAATTATTTGTAACTCCTTTTCATAGCTGTTTTTTGAGAGAGGAACCGACAGCAACCTATGGACGTAGCTATGAAAGGCAGCAAGTTTATGTTGCCAAGGGTGGCAAGACGAAGCCGGTATGATCGTATCGGTGTAAGTTGGTTTGCGAAAGATCTCAAATGAATGTTTATTATTAACGCGAGTAATAGTCAAGTCTAAAAAGTTCAGTGAGCTAATTTGTTCGTATTCTAATTTAAATGTTATTTTAAGTAACGCCTGCTTCTATAAATCATTTAGTTCAGATATCGTTTCTGTAATATGGAATTCCGCAAAGTAAAGTAAACTTGACCATGATGATCTGACGATAGACATGAAATATTCATTATTCTTATCTAAAACATTTCATTTATTTATGGGACACTCAAATTTAGATTTTAAATCAAACGTTTAACGTTTAATCCTTTTATGTCGAAGAAGTGGTCAGTGATAGTCGAAAGTAGGTACGAAAGATCAAAGCCTTACTTACACTGAAGGGTAAGGCTACCGTACACTTCAATGAACTCTTAGAAAGTCCTCGCACAACAACGCTTTGTACACGTTTACTTATATTCCGAATGTAATTGCTTTCTTTGAGCGTACTTCTAATAAAAAGCAGGTTCTTATTATTCTAGTAAGATATTATTCGAATCCTACGCTATAAGGTAAATGCGCGGATAATTTGAAAAATATTTTGTATTATAAAAAAGAGCTATATGTAAAATTTACAATTTCAGTTCGCGTGATTCCCTGCGAGGGAAGTTTAAGAAAATAGGTATTCTTACATTTATTTCACAGCATATTTTAAGCAATTTAATTTTTGTACCTATTTAAAAATATTAGGAATTATAAAACAATGATGTATGTAATAGACAAAATATAAGATTTTGTGTATAAGATTCTATAGTCAAATTCCGCAATCAATTTTGGCTTTGCCATTACAGCAGTTTAAAAAAAATGTTAAAGGGAGGCTTATACAGAAAGAGTACTATACTCTTGAGATTACTTAGATGATAAGAATGCGTGCTACTGTTCGATGCTATACAAGATAGTAATGCCTAAATGCAACTAGTTACAAATATTATTTTGAAAAGACAAACGCCGAGTTTCTTGCTGGCTCTTCTCGGTAGGAACTCCCTTAAGAATGGCACCATTAAAATTGTTATTTAGAGAGTGTTATTGAAGAGAAACTCTGCCGTTGCCGGTCCCTAGCCCGGATGCGAAAAGAGGAGGGTCTTCGAACAGATCGTAAAATAACCCAATGCCGAGCATCAGGCGGCAGTCAAGTAACCTGATCAAAGTGGCTAGCAAAGGCCCGGAGGGACTAAATCCCCTCTAAAAGACTGCTGTGGAAGGACATGGGAACCCACCACTAGTACTCTCCCAAGAAAATCTACCCACCAAATGACAGATAACATAATATTGTAGACAAAATACTTCCTCATTATTATTCTATGCATATTAATGTATTTATTTATAATATATAATTTATATCTGATTATTATAATTATGTCTAACAATTATACACGTTATACCGAGTCACCGTATGATATCTGACAATATCTAACATACATAAGGATCACGACCCTCAGCATTGAGGATTACGACGCCAGGAGGAGGGATTGAAGAGAAACAATAGACGAATTTTATAATTTATTATTACTTAAAATATTTGGATATAAATTTTACATATCTATGTTTAGCTAGTACGTAACTGGTTATAAGAACTTCGAAAACTTTCGAAAAGTGCACCCCCCGATTTACTTGCTGGCCTTTCTCGGCAGGAACAGATTTCCGAACAAGCAGTAGAGTTGATGATTCCACTTGTTAACAAGTTAACTTAAATAGAGAATATTTTGAATTTGAATTGAATACGTGTTCAATGTAAAATGTTTCATAATACTCCATTTTATTAGGACTTTATGTCAAAATGCACCGGGTATTTTGGCGTATTCCATTATTTTCTTATCACAGGGTATTCTATTATTGTATCTATTAATGTACCAGCTTATTTTCCTCTTCCTTACTTCTTGCATGGAGATCATTTAAAGACACCTGTTTGTCTAACAGTTGGTGTCTATTAGTTTAATAAGAATAAGATATATTGAAACTCAGTCTTCAACTGCATACTAATTAATGCCTACTATTTTCTTTACTTACAATAACGCTGTAAGAGCGAGTTGTATCTTTTACTCCTGAAGCCTGAAATATACAGATGAGGGTAGACAGTAAAACGGGATATTAGATTATATGTGAAGGTGGACGTAAAAAGGGATAATCCACAAAATCCCCTTCTTTATCGGGCACGGTATATTCACAGCCTATTATTCTTGATACCTCATAAGATTTACATTTTTTTATTGAGTTGTTAGCATTTCTTTTTGTTTCGTTACATAATTAAGTGATTTTAAAACTACGTACGCACCGCTCTATACTGTGACGTATCGAGCGGTGGGTAAAATGTCATCGTCACTATCGGTATGCGTGGCGATCCATTAAAGTACGGTTTTTTTTATAATTTTATTCCGCGAACCACCATTTTATGGAATAATCTCCCTCTAGCGGCATTTCTGGATCGGTGCGACATAAGTATCTTCAAAAAGCTTATTTTCCAACTTTTTAAAGGTCGGCAGCACACTCGTTCTGCGACAGGTCGAGGGCGGCGGTGATAACGTGAACCGTATGTTCATCTGCCATCCTTTTCTATAAACGAAAAAAACTAAATATAGTAAAATATAAATGAATGAACATACAGTAAAAAATGAAAATTGTCCATCTAGGACCTTGTTGAGATAAGCCTCACTAGAAGGTTTTAGGTGGAAAATGATTATCCTATATACTAAATAATAAATTCATTTTATCTATTGGAATTGGCAAGAAACAATTTGCTACTAATTCTACAGCTGGTCTAGATATTTTTTAAATTCGAATAAAAAACTATTTTATTTATTTATTTATTTATAAAAACTGCACATTCTAAGAATAAATATCTTTTAAAAATCTATATATTTTTAAAAGATGTTTGTAGAGTTTAGATCCACCATTTACGATTATTTTTCTTCTGTTATCTAATAAGTTAGTGATAACATTAAGGGTTAAAACGGGCCAAACGACTAATGAAAAAGTTACATGCCACCATAGATAGATAGATTATTATATATAGATTTAAACATAGGCGCCTGTGAGTAAGTGTCCAATAAATAATAAGAAACTCAAACTTGGTTTTGTCATAAATAAAAAACGTGACAGATAGGTAGCCTATCTATCTCTCTCTCTCATTTCCTTTCTTTTTTTCGATGGACAAATTTAAGGCTGGCTTAAGGCTTCTACTCTAGTATAATAATTCTATGTCTACCACTTTCTCGGATAAAATAACTTTAAATTCTATAATCTAAATGTTGTTACTATAGAAAACAATTGACCCATACTTAATTATTAAAATTAGGCGTTACTTTGCGGAGTTTAATAAAACAAAATATAATAAATTGTTTTGCTACAATCCACAATTAATATTTAGATTATATTCGATTCGATTCGAGTTTTCGTAATCCATTTAAAAACACATTTAGCTATATAAGTATATGAACAACGTTATACACTATGAAAAATTATAAAATTAAATACAAATCGATTAGCCATTCATCGCTTCGAGCTCAATCGTTGCAATTATAGTACAAATGTTTACTAATGAACTCAAGCAGGTGCAGGTGTTCCAGATATATCGTCCGTAGCTCCGCCTTTACTATGTACCCAGCGTAATCATCGTCTACGTTAGATAGACATTTTAACATACTTTTTTTAATAAGAAGTCTCTTATTAGTGATGTAACTCGAAATGAAAAAAATACTGAATAATCGATTTTCTATAAATTATAAAAATCAATTAATTAATTAGAATTAAATAATTATTTAGAACCAAATAATTAACTAGAATCAAATAATTAATTATTAATTAGAATGAAGAATAATTAAAGTGGACTTGTAAAAATCAAAAATAAGATAGCATCTTTGCAAAATTCGATTGAAATGTATAGTTTGGTATTAGTTTAATCCAACAACCTTATCTTAAAGATCCAAAAAAAAACAGTAAAAAAGATGGTTATTAATTAAGACTTTTTTGAAAATCAATTTATTTTGTATAGAATATCGATTAACAAAAATTGATTATAAGAATAAAATTATCAATTATTTTTTCACATCGTAACTCATTATATCGAATAGGGTGGCATATAGAGAGAAAAACAATTTAGTATTACATGCTTCTTTTTAGTTCGATGTACTAAATTTTTCTTCTTTTTCGATGTAAAGTTGCATTTCGATATACTTTTTATCTCGAAGGTCTTATGGAAACAACATTTTAAGCGTTATTAATAAATATCGAACCACAGCGAGGCGTGGCCAGGTTTAGCTAGCAGTACAATGTATAACTATAGTTTACTATATATAATGTTTTAACCGCTGCTTGTTCCAAGCGCGATGTGCTCTTAATTACAAATGTTCCCTAATGAACTTGTGCAGGTGCGATTGTACAAGATAAACGGTCCTGAGCCCCGCCTTTACTATACCGTCTATGACATGTTATGAGATACGAACTAAAAGTTTTTTTATTAAGGTCACGAGCTGTATGAACATAATCGCTGAATCGTTTTATAAATCTCTAGCTGTGCCAGCGGCTTCGCCCGCGTTGAAATTAGCGTGTCACAAATTTTTTTTTAGAAATCAAATTTTAAACATACAAGTACTTATTGCAACTTAACCATAATATATAGAGACACGCTATTGTGGACATTTTTGTAGTATTTTTATAGATCTACAATTCTCTAGTAGCGTATGTCTGCTCGTTTACGCAGCGCACGCGACTAAAACTCCTAGCAAGCACGTTTTTTAACAACTGCTCGATCTCTTCAACACAATTTAAATAATATCGATATGTACTATTTACCTAAACCATCCGGAAGTATTGTACTATATTTTGGTGAAAACCGTACAAAAATTCATTCAGTAGATTTTGACAAAATCGATTACATACAGACAGACAGCTTTTGGGACTTTGTTTTATAATAAGTATAGATGACTAGATTCTTCCATCTATCCGTCTATGAATATATTGTTCTGAACTGAATTTGTATTCTGTCATCGTTAGGTTGGTTCTTGGTTCACAACTTCAGCGACCTGAAACACCCGTAGGGCCTTGGAAATAACCCTACCGTAATGTTTAGACATTATAATTATACCCCTTCCAAGATACTTTCTAGTATTTTGAAGAGGATAGAAAAGGATTACCAAAAAGACTATCGTCCTTTCTTCGCGACGTCATTGGTACAATTTTGAAAAAATGAACTTTCCATATTCTCTTTCCAGAATTTCAGTCATAGAATTCATAGAATATTATTTTGGATGAGACCTCTCCAATGAATCTTGTATCGGTAATACTTTTCCAAAAATGATTAAAAAGTATGAACCTATCTCAAGTGAAATGTTAAAATATTTTTAATGTACTGTTTTTATGTGTTTTGTGGACATTTTTTATACTATATGTTGCTCAGTCTAATAACATTAATTTGGTAAAATTTGTAATTTTTGGTAATTTTTCACACTCTCTTTAATGGAAAGCTTAGAAAAAACAGAGACATACAGACAGACTTTCGAATTTATAGTATCAAACATGATTTTACACAACTGATAAAAACATATTTTTCCACCCAGCCATTATCAATTACAAAGAAAACGGTTACTCAGCGCAATTCTACTTTTATACAATTATTTGTTCGAACGTGTTGGAGAAAATCTTTCAGCCGACTCCAATATATTAATGATCTCTACCTACTATTAATCTCACTAAAACCACCTTTAGAGAATTAATCTGAACATTTTATTCACAAATCGATATATGCCACTTCAGAATTAAAATAGACAGAAGTTTAATACGTTATTTGCCTAGTTTTTATTTAATCCCTAAAGAACAGAATGAAGTAAGTCAAAATGATTAAAACTATAAATTTTATATATCATACTAGTAAGAAATTTCACGGAAAACTTAACCTTCATTTGGGTAGGCCCATCCATACCTACTCTTCTTTGTCAACCGATGGACGTCCACTGCTGGACATAGGCCTCTTCATGGGATCACCACACCATACGATCTTGCGCCGCCTGGATCCTGTGGCTCCCTGCGACCTTTTTGAGGTCGTCTGTCCACCTCGTAGGGGGTCTACCGACGCTGCGATTTCCGGTGCGGGGTCGCCATTCCAGCACCTTACCTAGGCCTTACTTATGCCTACTCAAATTAAGTTATTATTAAGGACCATTGTAGACGACGATTTCTCCGATTCGTATATTAAATACGTATAATAAAGATTAATTAATAAGATAGGTTAGTTAATAAGATAGGATTAACTAATAAGATAGGTTATAGAATATTTTAAAATAAACACTTATAGTAATGGTCTTTTATTCGTAAATGGTTAAGTTAGGTAATAAGACACACGTAATATTATAAGGCGTATACGTAAGTTGCTAGACTAAGAACCTTTGTAAATAGTTATTGATAAATAAAGATAGTGCGAGTGCAAGCGCTACGCGTGTATAAAAGCGCCCCACCCGAGCCGTAACGGTCACCTACCATTCATCGATCGCCGCCGTAGCGTGCGGATGTCCCGGTCGAGCGCAATCCCGTTTGTGCTCCCCCCGCCAGACTCACGCGTGTGCCGCGAAAGATAGAAGAAATAGTGCTCAAAGGACTTTGGACTGTTTGTACGTGCAGTGCAAGTGGATTGTGTTAGTGCATCGTTGTTGGATTAGGTAGTGTGGTGCTTCACGCATAACACTAGCCGTAGGTGGTTCCGTCCGTGCGTAAGTACACTAATTTATTATATTAGGTACTCACCTCTTTCCCCCGAAGGGAGAGAGACTCGGGCTAGGGTTTTCACCTAGGTACTCACCTCCCTGCCATCCGGCAGGGAGGCAAACCTACACCAGCGGGCCATCATGGCCCCAATACGCTCCACGGGGCTTCCGCTCCTGGACGCCATCTATGAATACCTCCGGGCGCACCATCCCGCCGTGTTAAAGGAGTTAACCAACGCCCTCCCGCCTTCCCAGGCAGCGAGTGGCAGCCCGGCAGCACCTTCTCCTCCCGCCCCGGAGAAGCGCTTATCGCGCTCCCGCTCCGTGTCCCCCGACATGGAAGTAGAGGAGCAGTCCGACGCCGAGTCTGAGTCTCCTTCAGAGACGTCTGAAGCTTCTGAAGCTTCAAAGTCATCGTCCCCCTCGACCTCAGCTGCATCAGACGAGGACGACGGCTTCACCGCCGTCCTCTCAAAGAGCCAGAAGCGAAAGCTGAAGGCTCCCAAGACCGTCCCGCCCAAAAGGGCCACCAGCGACGCGGGTTTACCAACCCAGCGTCCTACCCCCAAACCCCAGCCTGCCTCACAGGCTCCCCGCTCCGCCGACGTCGACCAACTCGACTCACCGATGACGGAGAGGAAGGAGAAGGTGCCGCCCCTGTTTGTCAGGGAAAAAGACAAGTGCCACCGCCTAATCCCGCGCATGGATGGCTCGTCCATCCCTTTTACATCTGCCCGGTCCACTAGCCAGGGCATTATGGTGCAATGTCCGTCTTCTGCGGACCACCGTCGCCTCACGACGCTCCTAGACGCCGAAAAGATCGGCTACCATACTTACGCCCTAGAGGACGAGCGCGAACTCCGCGTCGTCATCCGGGGCCTTCCCGTAGAGCTCGACGTCGAGCTAATCAAGCAGGACCTCCTCAGTCAGGGCCTCCCCATTAAGCAGGTACACCGCATGTACCATCATAGGACCAAAGTTCCTTATGAACTTTGTCTCGCGGTCCTCGACCTGTCCTGAAGGCAAACGTGTCTTCAGCGTAAAAACTATATGCAGACTGTCGGGTCTGCGTATTGAAACGCCGCGTACGCGTGGGGTCATGGGGCAGTGTCATCGCTGCCAACTATATGGCCACTCGCAGCGAAACTGCACCGCACGACCAAGGTGCGTAAAGTGCCTGGGCGACCATGGCACTGTTGACTGCCCCAGAACGGTTCCGTCCGAGGAACCTCCCAGCTGTGTCCTGTGCAGGACTCAAGGGCACCCCGCGAGCTATCGCGGCTGCCCGAAAGTCCCGCTCAGGGCAAAACGGGGGGGCCGAAGGGCCGCCCGTAAAAAGGCGGCTCGCGCCGCCCCCAAACCGGCTGAGAGGTTCGTCCCCGCACCTCTGCCCACGACAAATGCCTGGCACAGGAAACAGGCACCCGAGCCAACTGTGCCAGCGAAGCCCGCTCACGTGGGGGCAGCGAAACCCGCTGCCGTCACCGCGAGCCAGCCCGCGCCCCAAAAAACTGCCGCTCCTAAAGCGACAGCCACCCCCCCGGCAACGAGTTTCATGGACGACATGAAACTCGTTTGCGAAATAGTGACCAAAATTGACACTTCGGAGCTGTCAATTTTGGCAAACAAGCTGAGGAGTAATCCTCAAAACCGATTAATGGCCTTGCTCGAACACTCCAGTTTGGTGCAGGCCATCGCTAGGCTTTAAGCTTTTCCCCTTAACGAGTAGGAAAAGACCCCACTCCCTCAAGCTAGTTACGTACAACGCAAACGGGCTTATCGATCACATGGACGAAGTCCGCGACTTCGTAGTTGCACACAACATCGACATTCTTTTAATACAAGAGTCCTTTTTAAAACCCCAAATTCGCAATCCTAACATTGCGAATCTCAATTTGATTAGAAATGACCGTCTGTCATCCCCAAAAGGCGGCACGCTAATTTACTACAAAAGAACCCTCCACTGTTCTTCCCTTGATTCCCCTAAACTCACCAACATGAAGGCTACAGTCTGTCAGGTGGGTATGACCGGCCATCAGTCGATCATACTAGCTTCAGTCTACCTAAGTCCCACTAAACGCGTCCTCGAAAGAGACGTCCGCGCTCTTCTCGCACTAGGCGACTCCGTAATATTGGCCGGAGATTTCAACTCCAAACATGACCAATGGAACTCACGCCGTACCAATAGGAACGGCAGAATCTTACAAGGTCTCAATGGCCTTCCAAACCTCAGCTTTGAGGTCATAGCCCCAAACGAACCGACTAGGTACCCGCATAACGGGGACCCAGACAAAGCCGACGTGTTAGATATATACATTATCAAAAACGTAACTCTCCAGCTACGTTCTATCGAAGTCTTGCATGAATTAGACTCGGATCACCGCCCGGTTCTAATTCATCTAGGCCGGATAGACTCCGAGGCCCCCGCCACCAAAACGATCATAGACTGGAGTAAGCTAGGCGGGAAACTCCAGTCCTTACAGTCAGACCACTTAAGTCAAATTCCTGACAGCATAGACTCCGTGGATAGTGCCAAATCCGCAGTCACCCACCTTACTAAACACATAACAGACTCACTCAAGGGTTGCTCCAAGGTAGTCCCCGAAGACCACGGCCGACGGAGACTACCCGACGACCTGCGTGACTTACTTAGACGTAAACGTGCCGCCACTAGGGCCCACGACGCCTACCCGACTGACGAAAACCGGAGGACACTCCGGCGACTCCAAAGAGAGGTTAGGGAAAAACTCCGGCTCAATCACCAGTCAGACTGGGATAATAAACTCTCAGCGATCTCGCCGAGCCACCAGGCCTTCTGGAAACTCTCGAGATCCCTGAGAGGAGACCAGTGTGCAGCTACACCCCCATTATTACGTCCTAACCGTCCGGTCGCATTCGACGACATCGATAAGGCCGAGTGCTTGGCCGACAGCCTTGAGGGACAATGCACAGACAACCCTAGCCACCCCGAACACGCCAAGTTCCACTTTGAGGTGGAATTAGCGGCGGCTACGATATCCTCGAAGGCTCCCGAAAGTGAGCCACTAGCCCCCACCACCGGAGAGGAAGTCCGTTCCATTATTAAAAACTTGAAGACTAGAAAGTCTCCAGGTCCCGATACCATCTCCAACAAGGCACTCAAGTGCCTCCCCGACCAACTGATACACCTAATAGCTTTGATTTTCAATGCCCTCCTGTTAGGTTGCTCCTTCCCCGACGAATGGAAGGAAGCAATAGTGATAGGTATTCGTAAACCGGGTAAACCCAGCAATCTCCCGAGCAGCTATCGACCCATTAGCTTGCTCAACAGCCTAGGAAAAGTCTACGAGAGAGTAATCCTCGCGAGACTTATAACGTTCATAGAGTCGAAGAAGCTCATACCGGATGAGCAATTCGGCTTTCGCGCCAAACACACCGCGGTACAACAAGTACATAGACTTACCGAAACCATCCTCAATGGCTTCGCCAAAAAACGGTACACCGGTACTGTTTTCTTCGATGTCGCCAAAGCCTTCGACAAGGTATGGCATGCGGGTTTAATATACAAACTCGCAAATCTAGGCATTCCCGATAGGCTCGTCCTCATCATACGCGATTATCTCTCAAATCGCTCCTTTAGATATCGTATCGACGGTACGCTCTCCTCAAGACGTACCTTACGCGCCGGAGTCCCCCAAGGTTCGGTACTTTCACCGTTCCTTTATTCACTCTACACGAGTGACATCCCACGATTCTCCACTAAATCTAGTGTAGCCACCCATCTCGCCATGTTCGCGGACGACACCGCAATCTTCACCACTTGTAGGAATCCTACAACTATTAGCGATAGGCTCCAAACAGCGACCGATAGTCTCGGAAGCTGGCTCCGCCGGTGGAGAATCGAAATCAACGCAGACAAAAGTGCAGCAATGTTCTTTGCCAGGTCTAGGAGAGCCATGGACTTCATCCAGACGCCCCCTAGAGTCTCAATTTACAACAAACGTCTAGATTGGCAAAAGGAAGTCAAATACTTAGGTGTTATCTTTCAACCCACCCTATCCTTCATCCGACACATCCGCGTTGTCCGCAACCGGGCGGCATACGCCATGGGACGCCTCTATCCGATATTGTGCAAAACTAGTAAACTGTCACTTCGCAACAAAGTGACGCTTTACAAGACTTGCATTAGACCCATAATGACCTATGCGAGCGTCGCGTTCGCGCACGTTCCTAAGTCACGACTGTGTCCGTTGCAGACACTTCAAAATCGATTCATGCGTACAGCCACTGGCTGTCCGTGGTTCGTGCGCAACGTGAATCTCCATAGAGATCTCGACCTTCCCACGATAGCCGATCTTTTCAAACGATTCTCGAAGACCTACTTCGAGAAAGCGTCCACACATCCTAACCCCCTTATAGCAGCCGCGTCCAACTATAAGGTGTTTAACTTCCCCAACCGATTTCACAGGCGCCCTAAGAGCGTCCTCAACGACCCCGACGATGCTATCACAGCATCCAACAAGACATACACACAATACACACACAAACAGCGTCTTCGCCGGCGAAGACGAGGTCCCCGCTTGCTTGTGTCAAGCGGCCGCAGCCCTCTGCCGCGGCCGCCGTGATGCAGACTTCTTCAAAGTCAATGTGTTAGATACAGTCCTCCAAAACGCGCCGCTTTAAGCCGAGGTTCGGTCTCGCAGGAGACACCCTTAAGGCGACGCTCCCAATAAGTTACGAGTGCCTAAAAAACACTCGCTTCTTATCAATTTTACCCGGCGAAGCTTCTGCGCTCGCCCATCCCACCGGTGACGCTGTAAAAGCCATTAGGGCTAACAGCATTAGACACATTCGAAAAAAAAAAAAAAACCGTAACGGTCACTTCGCTCGCCGGCACGATAGCGCGCGCACGCCGCCACACTCAAGAATCCACACGTCTTTTATTACTCGCTGTACAAATTATATCCGCTACAGTGTTTGGTCCTTCGATTCCGGATTACAAGAATTTGGCGTTCAAGATTAAGGAAGCTATCGAAGAAATAAAGAAGAGGAATCTCACAAGTGCAACGGGAAGCCCTGAGAAGCATTGTTCGACGAATCGTTCACGCGGCAGGCCACCGACGAATCGGACCGTGAAAGCACTACCGAAGATCGCTTCAAGAACTCGTCGGCAAGTACGAAGTCATTCCGTGCCCGAAGGCACACAAAGCGGTTCGCCGCGGCTCACTTGCCCACCACCTAACGGTGTCAAACGGTGGACAGTGAGTGAACGCCCTCTTGAGGCGGAAGTGGTGTAACGGACGACACCGCCAGCTAGCCTTTTTCGAGGCTGTTAGTCTGTACCAGTCCGGTCGCGCCGATAAGGCTCGTGTGATTTAGTGGCCTCCTGGTGGGCACGCCGAAGGTGTTGAGCGTTCCTCTCGATACCCGAGCACTCTAATTTCACACGGTGCCCTCTGGCGGGCGACTCCTACCTTTCTTATCCTAAATCTCCATCCTCGGGAGAGCGTGTCCCTCGGGGCCCTCGAACGAGATTGTTAGGGCCGCTAGGGAAAGATAGGGAAATAAGAAGGAAAAGAACTCAAGATGAGTACCATAAGAACGCGAAGCAAGAAGTCGCTGAATGAAGAGAGCGTCGGTACAAGCACCGAAAATAACACATGCCCGGACAACACCACGCTCCCAGAAAACACCACGTGCTCAGAAAACACAACATGCCCGGAAAGCATCACGGGTCCAGGAAACACCACGTGCACCGAACCGACTGCACCGGCGGCGACAGGAAAGAGGACAACGGGGTCACGCAGTTCAATTAGCCGGCGCGCAGAATTACAGGCGCGTTTGGAGCTAGAACGAGCCGAGGCCGCAGCAGCCCTAGCGCGAACAAAACTGGAATTATTACGCCTAGACGCCGATCATTCGGACCTGAGTGACGAAGATAACGAACCGGTATCCGAATGGATCGAAACATCGCCGCCGCCACAGCAAAGTACAAAAGGCACCGGGCCGGGTGAGAACAATGGGCTATGCGAACTTACGTCCGCCCTAATAGCCGCCATAAATGGCTCCAAAGAAAACACAATGAAAGCTCCGCCGAGGTACATTAGTGAATTACCGTATTTTGACGGCAACCCGAGAGATTGGATTGCGTTTACCGCAACGTACAAAGACACGAAGTCGTATTTTAGTGAAATCGAGAATATAGCTCGCCTGAGAAGATCCCTACAGGGACAGGCGAGAGAAGCCGTAAGATCTCTATTATACACAAATACAAATACTGTAGAGATACTAGAAACATTGGCAAGAAGATTTGGAAGACCCACTCACTTAGTTAAAAGCGAGGTAGCTTTACTAGAAAGAATACCACCTATGTCACACGATATAAAGGGCATAGGTGTATTCGCTACGAGTGTAAGCAACAGCGTAAACGCAATACGGCAAATGAATAGAGTAGATTACTTGTACTCGAACGACATAGCCGAAAAGATCATCGATAAAATGAACATGCTAGTAAAGTTTAGATGGTATGAATACCGATCCACTAGAGAAGAGGAACCGGTGTTGATCGCACTGTCAAAGTTCTTGAACACGATCGCGGACCAGTTTGGGACATACGACACTCAACCCTCACCACGCGTAAAATCAGAACCGTTCAGAAGATCATTTCGAAACGCAAAAGTACACGCTGCTAAACACGATAAATGTAGCAGCGCGGAATCGGGATCAGATGATAGTGATAACGACGAATTTGAAACTGAAAAGAATATCGTATTAAGTGTCATACGAAAAGAAAAGAAAAAGTGTTTGTTGTGCAAAAGTGAACATGAACTGGATGGTTGCGCACAGTTCACCAAGGAATCCGTGGAGCAGAGGTGGGTGATAGTGAAAAAGTTAAAAGTGTGTTTCAAGTGCCTTAAAACAAATCACCGCAACCAAGCATGCAGATCTAAACGTTGTGGCAAAGACGGCTGCTCTAGAAACCATCATGCTATGCTCCATGCAACCACCGAAGAAAATATTGAGCAGAACAAAATTGTTTCCGTGAACCATGTGGGCACGTCGAGAACCTACCTAAAGATCGTGCCGGTCGAATTAAGCGGACCGAACGGCACAGCAACCGTCTCGGCCTTGTTAGACGAGGGCTCGACCGTCACGCTACTACTAGAAGAAGTGGCCGATCAATTAGGCGCCACGGGATCGCGACACGATCTCTCGATAGAGGGCGTTAGCGGTCACAAGATAGAGACGGAACAATCGAGATTTTTGAAGCTGCAAATTAGAGGTATGTTTGGAAGAGAGTACGCACACATGAAAGCGTACACCATACAACAATTAAATTTGGCATCACAATCGATCAAGATGGAAGACATCGAGAACTGCCCTCATCTAGTCGACATCGAAGATCAGTTATTATACGAAGAAACACGACCTTCTCTCCTAATAGGCCAAGACAATTGGCATCTGATTGTTTCGAGAGAATTGAAAACCGGTGAACCGAACCGACCAGTGGCTTCATTCACACAGCTTGGCTGGATATTGCACGGTTGCAAGACTGACACGACGAAACCCGTGTTGTTTATAAACCACATACGACAAAGCAATGAAAGTGAAATAGAAAACCTGATCAAATCACACTTGGAATTAGACTCATTGGGAATAGCACCCAAAAAGCCGATAAATGACCCCGAACAAAGAGCACTGATGTTATTGGAAAATACCACGAGACGACTTCCCGAAGGGAAATTCGAATGCGGCCTATTATGGCGAAGCGACAATGAAACTTTACCATCAAACAGAAACAGCGCAGTTCGCCGCCTAGCTGGTATTATGAAAAAATTAACCAAGGACGAAAGATTTAAAGCGAAATACACTGAGCAAATAGAAAATTTATTAAAGAGCGGCTACGCTGAATTGGCGAACGGTCATCCCACCTCTACTAGAACATGGTACCTGCCACATTTTGCCGTCGTACACCCTCAAAAACAAAAAATGAGATTAGTGTTCGACGCAGCCGAGCGCACGAATGGTAAAAGCCTGAACGACGCCTTGCTGCCTGGGCCCGATCTGCTGCAATCGCTTTTCGGCGTATTGATAAGATTCCGGCAAGGTCCCATAGCTATAGCGGCAGATATTAAGGAAATGTTCCTACGCGTTCAGATACGTGATGAAGATAGAGACAGCCTTCGTTTTTTGTGGAAAAATGACTCCGACACAGAACCGCGGGAATATAGGATGAAAACCTTAATATTTGGGGCAACTTCATCTCCATGTTCAGCGATTTACATAAAAAACAGAAACGCCAAAGATTTCGAGATAAAATACCCAGAAGCTGTGCACGCCATTGAACGCTGTCATTACATGGATGACTATTTGCAAAGCTTCACCAGTGAAGAAGATGCAGAAAGAACATCGAGAGAAGTCGACCTTATTCACAAGAATGGGGGATTCGAACTAAGAGGATGGGCGTCTAACAATTCGACCGTTCTGAAGGACTTCCGAGATATTGAAACAGAAAACGTACAGCTGGTCAAACACGATCAATTAGAGAAGACTTTAGGAATGCTCTGGCATACTCAAAGCGACACTCTAAGATACACGCTGAATTTACGTAACACACCCGTTGAAGTGGTACAAGAAAAGCGGTCGCCATCAAAAAGGGAAGTCATGAGTGCCGTCATGTCTGTCTTCGATCCTTTGGGATTAGCTACCCCAATACTGATACAAGGCAAAGCCCTAATACAACAACTGTGGCGAACAGGAATAGATTGGGACGACCATATACCAGAAGCGCTGTCTAAACCTTGGTCTGAATGGTTAAATAGCCTGAATGACTTACAAGAACTAGGCATACCACGATGCACGTATTCATACGGCGAAGGTGAACTTCATACTTTCGTAGACGCCAGCGAATCTATATATGCGGCCGCTACTTATTGGAGAACGCACCAAAACGGTCACACCAAAGTAACGTTGCTAGCAGCCAAGGCCAAGGTAGCCCCTCTAAAGCCCATCTCAATACCACGTCTGGAGCTACAAGCTGCCCTATTAGGCAGTCGGCTGGCCAGTAGCGTACAAAAAGAATTAGAAGCTACGGTGACCCATCGATTTTTCTGGTCAGATTCGAGAACAGTACTGGCATGGATAAAAGCCAAACCTCGTTCCTTCAAAGCCTTCGTCGCCCACCGACTAGCTGAGATAGAAGACTCAACAAAAGTTACCGAATGGAGGTATATACCTACCGCTTTGAACGTCGCGGATGACGCCACCAGAAACCCACCTAAGAACTTCAACGTGGGACACCGCTGGTTCAACGGACCCGAATTTTTGATCCAGGCGCCCAGCCAATGGCCTCCTGATGGCAGTGAATCGCTGCCGCCACCGCCGCCCACTGGCGAAGAAAGATGTCTGACAACACACGAAACTTTACAAGATCTTATCGAAACACCTGATGCGAACAGATTCTCGTCATGGAAACGACTTTTACGCGCAACCGGACGCGTTATACAGTGCGTGGACATTTTCAAATCGCTTCTTACCAAACGAGGCAACGTTTCCGCTATAAAAAGGACGGTCAAAGAAGAAGCATGGAGAAAGCACGCACACAAGAAACATAGCCGACTACAGAGCGACATCGCCACTATCAAAACAACTCTCATTTTACCTCTACCTGTTGATTATCTTCATAAAGCCGAACGCCTGCTCGTTAAACGCATTCAAAATGATAGCTTCAGCAAGGAATTATCACGCCTGCGCAGTAACAAAGAAATAACAAAACAATCTCGTTTGAAGAGGTTCACCGTAGTGCTTGATGACAACATCTTGTGCATAGAAACACGCCTCTCAGCGGCCCGATGCGTTGAAAGCGCTTACAAGAGACCCATCGTGCTTGACGGACGACACACAATCACGCAATTACTCATCGACCAATATCATCGTGATCACAACCATGGCAACCACAACACTGTTTTGAATGAAATCCGGCAAAAATACTACGTGACGTCACTGAGAAGCACACTAAAGAAGATTTCCAGATCCTGCCAATGGTGCAAAATCCATAGAGCTATGCCTGATACTGCCCCGCTAGGCGACTTGCCCCCAGAACGGCTGCAACAAGGAAAATTTCCATTTACATGCACAGCTGTTGATTACTTCGGACCTCTAAGCGTTACAGTTGGCCGGAGGACTGAAAAGCGCTGGGTGGCGCTCTACACGTGCTTGACCACCAGAGCCGTACACCTTGAAATGGCCACGTCGCTATCAGCCGATAGCATGTTGCTCACGTTAAGACGCATGATAGCCCGCAGAGGCACTCCCAAATCCATATACAGCGATAACGGCACCAACTTCGTAGGCGCCAATAAAGAACTTAGACAAGAATTCGAAAAAATGACCGAGAAAGCAACGCAACGAGGCATAAAATGGAAATTCATCCCTCCTGGAGCACCACACATGGGAGGAGCATGGGAACGGTTGGTGCGGTCTGTCAAAATCGCGCTCTCCGCCACCCTCGCGACGAGACACCCTCGCGAAGAAATACTTCTCACCTTGTTGTTAGAAGCGGAACATCTAATTAATTCTCGTCCACTCACCGACGTTTCAATGGAACCAGAAGAGGAAGAAAGCCTCACGCCGAACCATTTCTTAATCGGACGATCGAGCGGTACGCAACGATTTGGCGAATTCGACGACCATGAATTGATCGGATCTGCCACCTGGAAGACCGTACAGCGCCTGACCGATCATTTTTGGAAAAGATGGCTAAGAGAGTACCTTCCTACCATCGCCCCACGATACGGCACCGGACAACGCCACTATGCGAATCCATCCATCGGCGACATTGTACTGATCGTAGATTCGACCCTACCTCGAGGATTGTGGCCCAGAGGAGAAATAATCAAAGTCCATCCAGGGCCCGACAACAAAATAAGAATCGTCGAAGTTCGCACGGCTGCCGGAATCCTCAAAAGGTCTACTTCGAAGCTGGTAGTGATATCCAAATCGCCGTCAGCAGCATCGAGTTAGTGCTCGAAGCACTCTCGCACGGAGGGGGGAATGTAGACGACGATTTCTCCGATTCGTATATTAAATACGTATAATAAAGATTAATTAATAAGATAGGTTAGTTAATAAGATAGGATTAACTAATAAGATAGGTTATAGAATATTTTAAAATAAACACTTATAGTAATGGTCTTTTATTCGTAAATGGTTAAGTTA
The DNA here is from genome assembly GCA_947086505.1 of Morpho deidamia. Lineage (NCBI taxonomy): Eukaryota > Metazoa > Arthropoda > Insecta > Lepidoptera > Nymphalidae > Morpho > Morpho deidamia. The sequence continues at coordinate 4,847,190 of CAMTZC010000007.1, read as the reverse complement.
GGTAATAAGACACACGTAATATTATAAGGCGTATACGTAAGTTGCTAGACTAAGAACCTTTGTAAATAGTTATTGATAAATAAAGATAGTGCGAGTGCAAGCGCTACGCGTGTATAAAAGCGCCCCACCCGAGCCGTAACGGTCACTTCGCTCGCCGGCACGATAGCGCGCGCACGCCGCCACACTCAAGAATCCACACGTCTTTTATTACTCGCTGTACAAATTATATCCGCTACAACCATTCTTACATCTGTATGGGGTTGCCACCCAAGCGCCTTGAAACCGTAACATCCTTTGGTTCTACATGCCTCATCCATCATTGCTTAGGCGTTGCGATCAGTTGAGCTATAATTACACTTTAATTCTATCTAATTTCTGATTAGAAACTCACAGAATATTCTTTCCAACTACCTGACCACTCTTAAAAGTTTCGTAAGGGTTACACTTGGTACTAATATACCTAATGTCTGAATTTGATTCGTCAATTGAGTATTATATTAGTAATTAATAAGAAATGGTGATAGGCGGGGCACATAGTATCGGGAATCGATAAGCGTTGGATTTTATGTTGGCATTGCGCCCCCACTGAAAAATGCAATGTCGGTAGACTACCAAGTACACTAATGTCCTCTAAACGTTTCAAAACTCTATCTCCTGATGATGCTTCGGTTGCGGGGCGTAACGATTGTGGAGCTTATGATATTGAACGTGTGTAGTGCTTGTGTATTGTGGTGGCAGTGGTAGAGGTTTGTGCATATGTTTTTACGAATCCTTCATGTATCGGGTATGAAAAAACAGATAGAGTATAGAGTCCACTATACATTTAGCACTATATATATTTTCTATTTACTATATGGCGAATTATAGCAAAATTATTATTATTATTATATTATTATTATTAGTTTTGTCCTCAAAACGATCACGGGGAGCCGCTGTATCCAAGCAACGCTCTTGAAGCGATGATCTTTTGGTATGGAGATCCTGTGGAGAGCATATATCCAGCAGAGGACGTCTACGGGTTGAGGAAGAAGAAGAAAAATTGGAAAATTTTATATTTAGTATTCTGAGTGTCATCAATGAAGCGGAAAAAAAATGGATTTAAATGTCAACATGATTATTAAAAGCAAACGGACGTTGTCAAAATGTGATGTTTAACAAGTTTTCGTATAGTAACCTCGTTCAGAACTGTAAACCATACAAAATAGTGTCATTTTTGAGGTATGAATTTGTATAAAATAATAGGAGTAATAATAATAATAGGAAGAAGATACAATTTAAATATATTTAAATATTTATGAATTCAATTCTTTAGCTGTGTGGTATCCGGCAGAATAGAATAGACCACCCTCCTTTCTTGCCGAGGTGTCGTAAGAGGCGACTAAGGTAAATGCCGTGTGTTATCCGGCTCATTGTATAGACCACCCTCATTTCTTACCGAGGTGTCGTAAAAGATAAGTTGACGTCAGACAGGCGGCCGGTCGTAAAATACGTACCAAATCATATGACAACATGTTTGTAACATGTTGTGCCGAACTCACTTAGAGTGGGATAAGGGTAGGAGAATGATGACGATGAATTTAATTCTTATACTTGAAATATAATATTTCAAAACGTAATACTACATTGAAAAATGATTTTATTGAAGCAGCTATTATAAATGGAATTTAATATGTTCGCAAACTGTAAATAGACGAATACGCGATCGTTTTCCACTTGAATAACATAAATCATTGCATTTGTCATAGATTGAAATGTGTTTTCCTTTGAAGTTTTAAAGTAAAGGACTTTTAATATATAGCTCGCTTATCAGGAAAATACTCGCGTACGTTTCTGAATTGGTTCTAATATTTTACACTCATTTGACTTTAATATTTTGAAGAAGGCAATCATAAATGCATTCCACATGAGCCACGGTAGCTGTAAATACGTCAAGCTTTGTTTTCTACCACCGAACAGCGAATGATCAATTGTAAATAATTTCTATTAGGCACATTAATGGCATGGGTCTGTTCCTATTTGTTTCATATTCATAATACGTATGTTTCCCGTAAGCACTATGCTATGGAATAATTTAGCCATCAGATTGAATCATTCTTTGCCATAAGGTTGCCTGCGAGGAGCAGCCCGGGCAAAGAGGTTCGCCTCCAGGCCCGAACCCCGGCACCCTCACAGGGTACCGAGAAGACCCGGATCGTTAACGTGTATTGTCATCGGGACTGTATCTGTATGTAAAATTTCAGCTCGTTTGGATACCGGGAAGTGGGTCAAATTTAACTTGCAAGGTTCCACCACCACATACATACACGGCATGTTAAATAAAAGCTTTAAAAAGCTTGTATAAAAGAAAGAGTTCTGGCGATTGTCCCGTGGCGTTTATCTTGACCTAGTACCAACTTCACGTAAATACACGGCAACTTAAATAAAAGCTTGTATAAAAGAAAGAGTTCTGGCGATTGTCCCGTGGCGTTTATCTTGAACTAGCACCAACTTCACGTAAATACACGGCAACTTAAATAAAAGCTTTTAAAAAGCTTGTATAAAAGAAAAAGTTCTGGCGATTGTCCCGTGGCGTTTATCTTGAATTAGCATGCCCCGTGGTTTCACCCGCGTCTATACCGATCTCGTGGTAGTGGAAAGTCTACGAATTCGGACTATAGATTTATTTCTAGATAATATTAGTATAGATTATTTAATTATAATAAATGAGTATCATTAGTATTATTGGAATAAGAGCTAACTCACCAAATGCAGGCCCTGCTATAACGGTCGCTAAAATGAATTCGTTATGGCATTATTTTCTTTCGATTAACATTATTCGTAATATCTTTTGATTGGGATGTCAGATTTTAATGATTCAAAAAGTATTTTACAGGTATTGAAATAGTTTTTAATAAAATATCATTTAATGGGTTAAGGATTAATACAGAGATATGAATAAAATGGTTTGATTATTGTCGGCAATTTTATCAACTTTTACAATGTGAAAAAGTAGTTATATTGGTGTAACTATAATAGTTAGTAACTATAACTATAATAGTCGGGGACTTTTTAGTGGATATTGATATGTTCTATAATAATGTAAAATATTTTTTTGTTCTATCCTCAATAGTTTCCGCAGAGCACGCGATGTTTAAGAAGATGTTTAAGACTAAATTTTTCACAACTTATTACAATTCTATTAGGGATCCCCATTTTTTTTTTTGAAAATGTCATATAGCCTATATTGCTCAGTGAAGAAGCAGCATTCCAATGGTGAAAGAATTTTTGAAATCGGTCCAATAGTTTTGCGTGAAAACATTACAAACACACACATACAAACAAACATACAAATCTTTCCTCTTTATAATATTAGTATAGATATAGATAGTATGGATATAGAAGTATAGATAAAGCAATTCATTTCTAAAAATACTTTCTATTAATACGAAAGAAACTGTTAAGGACAAAAACGTTGGGGTGCCCGCCCTGTTAGAACTCGGAACAAGATTAATTACATTCGTGAATGGCATCCGTCAAGTGTTTATGTGTGAACAGCGGACTCGCACGTTCGACGCTATTAGGACCGACCCGGTTGCAACATTTATAACAATGGTGGAGTAAAGTAGTGAATTAACAGCTAGGCCTCCCCCCCCTTTTTGTGGAGAAAGTTTGGAGCTCGGACTCACCACTCTGCTCCAATAAAGAATGATAGGTTACACATATCTAACGAATTTGACTGGCCCGATGGCGCAGTTTTCAGTGACTGTGCCCTCGGATCCGTGATTTGCCATTCCCGCTACGGACCAACATTAATAAAGTAGCCAAATATTTAAGTATATATTTAAAATTATATAAGTATAAATTTTGTATGTACAGAGCTGTGATAGCCCAGCGGCGAGACCGTGCGACTTTTTCGAGGGGAATACGAGTTCAAACCCGGGCAGGCACCAATGAGTTTTTCTATTAAAACTCATGTGTTTAATTGATAATTGCAATTTATCACCCTCTTCTCGGTGAAGGAAAACATCGTGAGGAAACCTGCATATCTCTAGAGAATTCTGGAGATATGTGTAACCTACCAATCCGCATTGGAGCAGCGTGGTAGGTCTTGGTTCGAACCCTTCTCTCGAGCAACGGAGAGAGGAGGTCTATTCCCAGCAGTGGGATTGTAACAGGCCGCTACTTTACTACTTTTTTTTATATGTACTTCATGACCTTGTTCCACCATCGCCGTTTTATCATCGCACCGCTAGGAACCGGGAGAAGTTCCACCCTTATGTTATCGACATCCCACGAAGACGCACGCAGCGCATTGCTTCGTCATTTTTGTTGCACACAGCACGAGAATGAAATTGTCTCTTGGCATCTATCTTTCTCAGTACTTATGATATGGGTAAGGTACAAAGCAAGAGTGAATAGGCATCTTCTAGCTAAGAGCATCTTAGACTGTATCATCACTTACCATCAGGCATGATTGCAGTCAAACGCTTGCCTATTAAACAATTAAAAAAAACTGACAACTATATGTGTAAGTGTTCCATATATTAAATTAATTATATCTATTTATTCTCCAAAGAATCGCAGGTTTCCTTACAAAGTTTACCTTCCACGAAAAGCGTGCGATAAATTGCAAATATCACTTAGGCACGTAACTTTTAACAGAAAAACATAAAGTACGACTTGAATGTAAAAATATTATCTACTTCATATAAAACTTAAAAATGAGTAAATAATTTTACGTCTTCATTTTAGCAGATTTTAATTTTTAATACCGATTTGCATTAACCACTATAGTACATTTTTTAAATAATACTTTTTACCAACAACACTTGTGATGTGATATTATTTTGACGTTTTATTTAAATTAATCGGTTAAGTATCAGATTATACTTGTAAATATAATTACAATATCATTAAGTGGATAACTACATAATCAAGTCAAGAATCGTTCCGCAATCAAAGCATCATCAGGAGACCAGAGACCAGAGAGACCATATGCAGAGCTAATGTATTGACGTAGTGGTAGATGTTTTAGGTGATGTATCAGCTATGAAAATGAATAGTAAAATTCTACATTTAGCATTGCATATAGTCTCTATTTGTCTTATCTCGGATTATAGCAAAATAATATCATTAATACTTTTGTATTATGGATCTCCGCTTAAACCTATCAATTTTCAACAAATATTTTCTGTTGTAGAAATTTTGGAATATAACTCTTAATAAGAATTCCAACAAATAAGAAGCAATCTTTACGAAAGTCAGCTAACTTAATATTTTCAATATGTACACTGTAGTCTTCGCTTAATATCTTTCAACAATTCGTCACGTTGACGGCGACAATGGTTTTTCTTATATTATTTACCTAACTATTTGGAAGAGGTTGTATTGGAAACACGTTGTAAAAATTTACATACTATTTTTTAATTTGTAAATAAAGCGTAGAGCTGTGATAGGCCAGTGGTGAGACCGTGTAACTCTTTTGAGGGGAACACGAGTTTAAACCCGGGCAGGCACCAATGAGATAATTGCAATTAATCACACGCTTTTCGGTGAAGGAAAACATCGTGAGGAAACCTACATATCTCTAGAGAATTCTAAATGATATATAAAAAAATCTTCTCAAACCGAGATTTAAAATTTTAAATCGTAAATCATAGAAGCCCTACCCTCGCAGGTCTAATCCATTTCTTATCATCAAATAAACAATAACAAGAGGAAATATTATTATATTTTCAAAGATAAAAGGAAAGCCCGAGATATCAAAATCACGTCTATTGTAATTCAGAAATGGCGTCTTTCGATTTGTGAATAAAACGCTCAGGATTAATTAACTGAAGGTGGTTTCTCCAAGATTAATGGCTGCTTTGAGATCATTAATATACAGCAATTGGCAGGGGATTTTCATTTTGAGCTAATAATGGGATCTATGATTGTTTGCTAGAAAGTACATTTATTTATTAGTTCGTATACATAACAGAAATCTTCAACAAATCAATAAATACAACGGATACTTACACACACGGTCGTTCGTCCCAAAACTAAGTAACTTAATCCTTGTGTTATTGGTGATAGACAACTGATAAATATATACACATATAATTTTAAATTCATTTAATTCAATTGTTCATTCAATTGTTATTGTTATATTCAATTGTTGATTGTTTATAGAAAACCAGCTATGCCAGCGGCTACGCCCGCGTGGAACTCAGCGTGTCATAATTTTTTTGTAGACTTCAAATTTTATACATAAAAGTAGTTATTGTGAGTTAATCATAAGAGATAGAGACATGCTATCGCAGATTTTTTTGTAGTAGTTTTATAGATCTACATTTCTCTACTACATTCTACTTTAGCATATCTCTGCTGGCTTACGGAGTGCACGCGACTAAAGCTCCCAGAAAGCAAGGTTTTTAATAACTGCGCGCTCTTCAACACAATTTACATAATACCGATATGTATTATTTACCTAAACCATTCAGAAGTATTGCACTATCTTTTGGTAAGTTGTATGTGGCTTCGCCGACTAACGTGATCAAAGTACCTACCTTCTAATGGCTACCTTCAAATGATCATCAATCTGGTTAAGTTCGATAAATTGTTCCACGCGTCTAATGTACGCCGACCACTTTTTACTCGTTAGATCAAAACACTCAATTTTTCCAATAGGCATTCTGAATAACACTGTACACGGTACTAATTATTGACTTTAAACAACACCTAGATAATTTTACTCGTCGCCAGTTAGATATTGTAATATTAAATGCATAATATGTGGCGGAGCAACAATTAAACAACCGAGTCGGTGACACAACTGTTTTATTTTTACTAATACCTACATACACAACACGTACAAAAATCTATTTAGTAGATTTTGAGAAAATCGATTACACACAGACAGACAGCTTTTTGGGACTTTGTCTTATAATAAGTATAGATGTTGGTCCTCGACGGGAATCAAACCCGCGGCCGACGGAGCTGAAGGCAGGATCACGGGCTCTTTAACAACTGCGCCAACGAGCCAGGCAAATATTTATTATCAATAATTCATATTAGTCTTTATTCGAATTAGCTTTTACAAGCACTTTTAATTCGTCAAACAGAATGAAGCTACCACTGGATTGGTGATCACTCTTTTCAAAGATAAAATTACTTTAATGATATATAACTTTTCAGGAAATCAAAAGTTACAATACAATCTAGGGCGTAGCTAAATGTATGCAAGTAATAATCACGGCGATAGCAGACTAGTTAAAGATAACTAAACTAACTGCACCAATAATACTTGGGATTAACGGAAAAGGGTATTTGAAAAATAGTTAATATTATATTGTGTATTTTATGCCGTGTGGTATCCGGCTGAGTAGAATAGACCACCCACTTATTTTCTTACCGAGGTGTCGTAAAAGGCGACTAAGGTAAGTCGACCCGCCGTGCGGTATCCTGCTGAGTAGGACAGTCCACCCTCATTTCTTACCGAGATGTCGTAAATGGCGACTAAGGTAAGTTGACCCGCAGTGCGTTATCCTGCTGAGTAGAATAGTCCACCCTCATTTCTTACCGAGGTGTCGTAAAAGGCGACTAAACTAAGTTGACCCACCGTGTGGTATCCGGTTGCATATAAAAGACCACCCTCTTTCTTACTGTGGTGTCGTAAAAACGACTAAGGTAAGTTGACGTAAGGCAGGCGGCCGGTCGTAAAATACGTCGCCAAATCGTGTGACAACATGTTTATAACATACTGTGCCGACCCCAATTAAATTGGGATAAGACTAGGAGGATGATGATGATAATTGTTCAAGAAATCAAAAGTTACACTACAATCTAGTGCGGCGCTAAATGTATGCAAGTAATAATCACGACAATGACAGATGAATTAAAAATAACTAAACTAACTGCACTAACAATACTCGGGATTAACGGGAAAGTGTATTTGAATTATAGTTATATCGTATCATAGACATAAGTGTGTACCGCGAGAAAATTAGGTTACCAATCAACAAACTAAGCCTTTATATCAACTACGAAATATAACAAACCAAATGGACCAAGCGTGAATTCATGCAATTATTGCAAATGGAAGATTTCCGCCGTGTGGTATCCGGCTGAGTAGAATACCTAGAAGAGCAGGAACATGAAATTTTGTTGAAACCTTTTTAACTTTACTTGTTAATGGATGACTACATACTGAGAGACGCCAACATTCAATTTTTGAACTTTAAATTTTGTTCCATTCCATGAATACTTAAAACTTCTATTTCATTCCATCCGCATTATTCAATGGGGCATATATTGGCAAACCACAATAACCTTACCTAAGATAAAAGTAAAATGGATCGTATTTTTATAACATTAAGAACTACATAGCTTCTATGTGTCGGTAGTCTATACATTTCTTTCATTCTGAAGAATACATTTGAATATTACGCATCCTAGAATCTACGACGACCTTAAATGTAGACTTATTTGAATTGACTTGATGTATTCAAGAATATCCTGTACAAGGTAGCTTTAAATCTGTTAAATTTTATTACAACGATATTTTTCCTTTAACTCAAGAAATAAGAAACGATTTTCTCAAAATAAAATCGTTTTTTTTAACAACTTGTCAACTCACAAATCGAAAACACGTCAAAGATTGTGACTACGTCGCAGATACTCTCCTCTCCGCACCTCTGCGCATCTCCCCGCCCCTCTCCATACCTCGCCACAGCTATCTTCACGTCTCTGTGCTACAACTTCCGCTCTCCTTTATTATATCTCCAATCACAATATATTTTATACTTAAGCTGTAGAACAGATTGTAGAAAGAATTTCCAATATAGCTTGTATAAGACGGACAATGTCAGTAGTCTATGTCACAACCAATTTCATCTTAAAGTAGCGCAGTTTCTCCATAGATTACAGTAGCAATTATAATTATACAAAAATTCAGCATCAGCAGATCCATATATCATTAATGAACAGCAGTGCTCTTGGTGTTGAGTGGTCATGGTCTATTTCTTTTATAGTGAAAAAATGAATATAGCTTAATACAGTAATTTATTAAATCGAAATTCATGAACAAGTCTGATAGCATACTTCAGTACCAATATATTTCTTTATAACCAGTATTTTCATGTATGTAATACAAAAAGCTGTGATAGTTGAACGATGAGAACATGTCACTCTTATCAAGGGTCACGGGTTCAAACCTCAGGCGTTGAGGGGCATGCGGGAGTTTTTTTTTTATTAAAACATTCGATTAATATTCTGTGATAGCCCAGCGGAGATATCGTGGATCACGGATTCGAACCCCGGGTAGCAATGATTTTTTTCTGTTAAAACTTATATGTCTAATCGATATTTGCAATTTATCAGACGCTTGTCTCTAAAGATTTCTAGGGTTTATGAATGCCATCCGCATTGAAGCAGAGTGGTGGGTTTTAGCTGCATTCCTTCGCTCCAAAAAAATATCATCATTCTCATCATTCTCCTGCCCTTATCCCACTCTAAGTGGGATCGGCACAACATGTTATCACATGATTTCGCTACGTTTTTTACGACCGGCTGCCTGCCTGACGTCTAACCTTAGTCGCCTTTTACGACACCTCGGTAAGAAATGAGGGTGGTCTATTCTATGCAGACGGATACCACACGGCACTATACAAAGTATATAATAATAATTTATTAAAAACTTTCGCTGCAAATGAAAGAAAGTACAAAAACACTTTTAACTTATACATCATTATGTTAAGACATATGTCGCACCAGATCATATGTCTAGCGCACATGTGGCTTTATGCCGATTAGCGAATGTTCTAACTACAAGTAACTAAACGTAATTTGCTTTATACTCATAAATACAAAATACTATAATTTATAGAAGCAGGCGTTACTTTGCGGAATTCCATATTAGAGAAACTATAACAGAGCTACTTTGCTATAGTCGGCATGTGTTAAGCGAATGCATGCAATGCTAAGTGTATGAAGCAGGCGAAATTCCGTACGTTACACATGCAGAACGAGTCTCCGCACGCATCACAAGACGTCTCCACCAGCAACAATGTACACGAGCAATACACACAACCACCATCGAAATATCTCGACCATCGTTTCGTCCAGAAACCGAAGCATCGTCGAGAGGATAGGCTCCACGACAAAATCGTGATGCGATTACGATTGTTGTTGACATGTGACAACATGTTTGTAATATGTTGTGCCGACCCCGCTTAGTGTGGGATATGGGCAGGAGGATGATGATGATGAATCTCTTGATATAGTCAGCGCTTAGAAAAATTGTATGTAATACTAAATGAATGTGATAGCAAAGCGATGAGACCGTGCGACTCTTTCGAGGCGAACACGAGTTCAAACCCGGGCAGGCACCAATGAGTTTTTCTATTAAAACTCATGTGTCTAATTGATAATTGCAATTTATCACACTCTTCTCGGTGAAGGAAAACATCGTGAGGAAACCTGCATATCTCTAGAGAATTCTGGAGATATGTGTAACCTACCAATCCGCATTGGAGCAGCGTGGCAGGTCTTAGCTCCAACCCTTCTCTCCAGAAACGGAGAGAGGAGGCCTATTCCCAGCAGTGGGATTTAACAGGCCGCTACTACTTCTACTACTACTACTAAATGAAGAGTTATCGTACCATGTGCATGCAGGATTCGTAGAACTTATGCTCTACAAAATACCACCGCCACCACCACTAACGCCTCACTACTCTAGCATTATACAAATACACTACCACAATTTCAACAATTGTTTCGCCCGGTAAACGAAAATTCAGGAGATAGACTTCAAATGATTTGCCTAATCAACATTGTCGTATAGTTTCTCTTATTGCGAATTATAGCAAAAAAGATAATCAATGTTTTTATGTTATGAAACTCTGCAAAATTACGCCTACTTCTAAAAATAATTCCAGATAATTGCTTAAATAGTGTAATCGTGTAAATACGAGGTTGACATATGTTTATACTTTTGTGCATGTTTATCCTACAAGCCCATATCAGATTGTTTGCTTGTTTTTAACATTGATTAAAAACTACGGTGACTGTGTACACTAAGTCAATAGAACATTTTTACATAAATTAACAAACTGTTTGCAAAACTTCGCACTTTTCCGGCTAAAGTTTAATTGAGATCGTCTTTTACCAGGAACTTAAACAAGAGAATACCGAAGTTACCGGAAACGTCCAATACTTTACAGTTTTGTCGTAATAATGAATCACTAGAATTCACCAGAAGCTTTGGGATATTTTTTATCATGTTCACAAAAACATGTTGATATGTTTTTTGGCACTGATACTAAAAATTTAAAAAGGTACAAAGACGTTATCAGTTTTATGACATGACACAAATAATATCAAAGTTTTGTGTTACCGTATTTAGTATTTTAAATAGTAAAATCCTTATATCCTGTATATTTGGATTAAAACTGATGTTTAATCATCTTAACTTCCATAGAAAATAAGTTTTATGAAATACTGTTATGTACTAATGCTGTACTGTTATGGGATACATGCGCGAATATTGGATGAATCTTTGGATTACAAAAAAGAACCATCGTAGCATTTAAAATTTAAGTCCGCAAGCAGAGAATTTTGAGGAAATAGGTATTATAATTAATGTTTTGAGCCCGGCTATACTCACATCTTATTTTATCGGATGATGCCGACTTGTTTCTTTATGCGGTGTTCTCGCCGCTTAACGCCGCATAAAGAGCTCATAAATAAGAGCTTGTATAATAATAAGTATGGGCTTGAAACTAGTCGAACTCATCCGATAAAATAAGACGTGAGTATACCCAGTATCTAAACAATAATTATGAATGCCACTCATGATTAAATTCAGAAATAGATATTAAAAAATAAATAGGATTCTAATAAAATTGACGAGTACATACTAGACAAAGTAGATAGCCTTACAAAAGTGCGTAGTGGGTTTGTGGGTTTTGGTATATGATTCTATAATAAAAAAAACATAAGCAAAAAATATAAGTAGAGTCAATAGCTTCACCCAAAATTTATCAATCATTTAACCTTATTTATATGAAGAATATTACAAATTGTAATATAATTATTAAAATTATACTGGTTATTCATGTAACATAATTGTTGCAATTTCACCATGTAGACATTAACCGAATGAAAATATCATGAAGTTAATTTATCAGCGTTTCACTGTAATTGAAAATGATTCTATTTAATTTGCGAAGTTGATTGAAGATACTGTTCGAGTTAATGTTAAACATTAGATGTGATTATTTTATAATTAAAATGTGTTGCTTGTTTTTTTACGGTGTGTGTTAATTGTTAGCTTTCCAACGAGACCACGTTCTTCGTTTATTATTCGCAGAAGATAGAAAAGTAATAATAGAATAACTTTTGCTAATTGCTATAATCCGCGATTAATTAAAAATAATTTTATTATTTCATTTGTATTATGGATTTCCGCAAAGTAATGACTAATTATATAAGTAAAGTTACTACCAAAGTTAGCCGGCACGACACTCTCATCAAAGGCTCTCGTGTACTAACGTGTGTGCGTCTGAGACAGTGTAATGTTTCCTTTGTACATTAGTGTTATTCAAATTCAAATTCAAAATATTCTTTATTCAAGTAAACTTTTATACAAGTGCTTTTGAATCGTCAACTTTACTGCTGGTTCGGAAAGCCGTCCTACCGAGAAGAGCCAGCAAGAAACTCGGTGGAGCTCTTTTAAAAAAGAAGATTCTTAATACTAATTACATTTTGTCATAGCTATCCTGCACAAGGTCAAAGAGCAGCATATACACGCATTCTTATCATCAATGTAAGCCTCCACGGTATAATAGGCTTTCTGTATCAGCCTCTTTTTAACAGTATTTTTAAATTGCTGTAATGGCAAAGTTAAAATTGATTGTGGAATTTTGTTATAGAATCTTATACCCAAACCCACAAACGACTTACGTACTCTTACAAGGCGCAAAGCAGGAGCCGCAAGCTTATGTCGGTTCCTACTTTGTCTATTATATACATCGCCAATCTTTTTATAATTATGTATATTTTTATGCACAAAAATCAAATTGCTAAAAATATACTGTGAAGCTAACTTAAGAATACCTGTTTCCTTAAACTTCTCTCGCAGGGACTCACGCGAATTCAAATTATAAATGCCACGTATGGCTCTTTTTTGCAATACAAAAATTTTCTCAATATCAGCGCATTTACCCCATAACATTATTCCATAAGACATAATGCTATGGAAGTAAGCAAAATAAACTAGTTTTGCTGTTTCGACGTCTGTAAACTGTCTTATCTTTCGAATAGCATAGGCTGCTGAACTGAGTTTCCTGAGTTAGTGTGAGGATATTCATGTGTGTCTTGTATATATATACAAGGTAAGATACACACATGTCAATCCACATACACTACCGTTACATTAACATCTTTATCGACAAATTACTGTGTACAAAAGTAATACCTATTTCTTAAAATTTCGTCCTAACATAATGAAATTTAATAAAAGTTAGTCACGATACGACTGTATGGATTTTCCACATACTTATGGCATGGAATGATTTAGTCTGATGGCTAAATTATTCCATAGCATAGCAGTGCTTACGGGGAACATACGTATTATGAATATCAAACAAAAAGGGACAGATCGGTACAATACCATGTGTTGTAAAGGTAAAACAATGAGGGTTGTATATCTTTTTCAATTTATTGTCATCATGGCAAGACGTGCGTGTACAATAATACATAAATTAAAAATCAATGTCTATTTCCCTTGGTCATTGCTTTACGCGCAAACGGATGGAACAATTTCTCTAATTTTATTGTTGTATTAATTTGTCAGGAGTTTTTTATATAGAAAAATCTCAGTAAGCTTAGCGGACCATTAGAAAATTTAAAAAACTTTAATCTACATATCCCTTCTTGTCATTTATTTTCTGTTACTCAAAAGTTGACTGGAAGAGACCCTTTTAGGGATAAGTCCGCCTTTGTACATGTGCTATTTCTTTTCTTTTTATATTGGTTTGTATGTACAATAAATAAATAAATAAATAAATAAATAAATAAATAAATAAATAAATAAATAAATAAATAAATAAATATTCCTCATATCACACAAAGCTAAACCACAATAAATTTATTATATTTATTTTTTTATAATTAGCAATACACTAAAGCGACTTTTACATAGACATATCTTTAATTACTAGTAACTGAAGTAAATTATAAAATCATCATTATCATTCTCCTGCCCTTATCCCGCTCTAAGTGGGGTCGGCACAACATGTTATAAAGATGTTTGTAATCTGTTGTAACATGATTTGGCTAGGTATTTTACGACTGGCCACCAGCCTGACGTCAACTTACCTTAGCCGCCTTTCACGACACCTCGGTAAGAAATGAGGGTGGTCTATTCTACTCAGCCGGATACCACACGGCGGAAGTAAATTATAAAATATTTTTGTAGAAAATTGATAAATTTGCGTTATTATTTGTTAACCTGGGACTAAAATTCGTGAACCTTTGCTAAAAGTCACGTACAAAGTAAAAACAATCATGATGTTTATAATATTTAACTTGTAGTAGGTATGTCTTATTGAAATATGAAATTTGAATCGCTCTTCGAAAAATATCAATGCTATTTCTAGTGTAAAATGTGAAAATATGCGCTATAACATATTTAATTTCTAGTATACGCATACACCTTTATTAACAAATAAATGACATAACTCTGTAAGAGGTAATTCATCGCAATTCTGAATTACCTAATTATTAATTTACGTGATTCGGTAAACATAAATTAGACGTTCACTCCGTATTATTCAATTATTTAATTTAATGGCTGTCGACTCAGTTCGTTAGCAGTTTGTATATGATAATATATTAACATGGCTTAAACTTCGATAGTGCGAATTATAATTTATTATTTCACAACAAACTACAAAATTCAATCTCATATTATAGTCATTATTTCATAGAAATTCATCGCTATAATTCCAATATAATCATTTGACGAATTATATTGATTGATAATGTATTAAGTTACTAGCTGCACGATCGTTCGCGACAACGTAAAAGTTAAAACTCCCTCAATTATGTACTTAATTTTTTCCGGAAAGAAATACGACTTTTAAAATGATACATCAATCCGCTTCGCTTCAGTTGTACCAAATATTCAAATATTGATAGGATTGAGTGGAGTAGCCCTGAAAACTTAATAAAGACAGAAATTTTGTTATTTATAATATTGGTAGTGATATTATGTGAAGTGATTTAAAAAAATTAAAATCTCTTAATTCATATATCATCATTATTTTCCTATCATTATCCACCTCTAAATGGTGTCGGCACAACATGTCATCATCTCACATTCTCCTCTATCATTCGCCAACTCGGATGCTACTCCTTTCATATCCATAACATACTTCACATAATCCATCCATCTTTTTTTCATCTTCCTTCATATATCCAAGTAAATTTTGTCCTAACTCTAACATCGACACGTCAGTGGTGGGTCACTATGTCTACGGTAAGGTCCGCAACAGATTCCACATTATATTTCCCCGCGGGCAGCAACTCTTTGATACTAGTATAGTTACTTATTTATCCAACTGAAATTTTACAATTCCAAAACAAGAAAAAAAAAATTAAATTACAATATTTTCACAAATGCCATGACGTTGAACAAGTGAAGTGATTCTTAAGTGATATAAACAACTCTTACATCTCGGTATAACCCCGCAGCTAAAGTAGCGGATATTAGCTAGTATAGTATCATAAACATTCACACGTTAAATTGAAAAGTTTTGAATTGAAAAGTTTAATCATTTGCTGTCCTCAAACTCCTCGGTACCGAAACCACACAAATACAGTTAACGAATTTATAATAGGCTTTTTAAATCAAACAAAAACCCTTGTTTACAACTGTTTTGTGTACATTTAAAAACGTGATTGAAACTTTCCGTTTCGTTTTGTTTAACTTGGAATAGAGCTATGCGTATATCGGCCTAATAAGTAAAGGATTTTCGTTGTATAATAATCATATTTTTATTTGTTATGTTCAAAGAGTCTAGTTTCAAATTTTTGTTTGACTTTTATCTGATCTAATGATAAGGGATAACCCAGATTACGATGAAAGCACACATACCTGATAAGGACAGATCCCTTCACAGTTACTGCATCACATCATCCCAGCACACTTGATCGTTTTAACTATCCCAGTAAGGTAATATCTAGCCACAGCCGTAGTGATCTCAAACCAGGAAAGACTAGAAATAGCAATTTTGATGATATAAAATCATCTCGTAAAGGGATTTTCAATGAGTCAGCTCATAAACCCCGCAAAATCTAGTAATAAGTCACCCATGGCATGTAATGACTTGCTCCTTGACTTTTGTTACTAGCAAGCTTTCATATAATAAACTAGCTGTGCCAGCGGCTTCGCCCGCGTGGAAATCAGTGTGTCGCAATTTTTTTCTAGAATTCAAATTTTAACCATAAAAGTAGTTATTGTGAGTAGTTAGTTAGTAGTTATAAGAGATGGAGACATGCTATCCCGGACTTTTTTGTAGTTGTTTTATAGATCGACAATTCTCTAATACATTACTTTATCTTATCTCTGCTGGTTTACGCAGCGCACGCGACTTAAGCTTAAAATGCACGCAATTTTTTCAACAAGTACGCGATCTGTTGAACACAATTTACATAATACCGATATGTACTATTTATTTTAACCATCTGGAAGTATTGTACAATCTTTTGGTGAAAAGCGTACAAAAATCCGTTCAGTAGATTATGAGAAAAATCGATTCCATACAGACAGACAGCTTTTTGGGACTTTGTTTTATAATAAGTATAGATAACCATATATATTTATATTAGCGTCATATATTTTGTTGTTATAACCCACCCTATGGTATCCGGCTGCGTAAAATAGACCACCCTCATTTCTTAACGAGGTGTCGTAAAAGGCGACTAAGGTAAGTTGACCCACCGTGTGGTATCCGGTTGAGTATAATAGACCACCTTCTTTCTTACCGAGGGGTCGTAAAATACGACTAAGGTAAGTTGACGTCTGGCTGGCGGCCAGTCATAAAATACGTAGCCAAATCATGTGACGAGTACGATTTTGTATTATTATATCTTGTTTGGTGTATGGTAATACTATGATTAGTATTATTTTGCATTCTTCTACAATAATTCCCTACTATTTCCTAATTCCCAAAGGTTGTCCGTTAGAGATTGCTAATAGTAATAAGACCGCCTTTGCACACTTTGTGCTTAGTATAAACTACTTTGTACAAATAATTTGTGTATTCTGTTTGCAAAAAAGTAATTAATAAATAACCAGTAGTTACAGTTAAAATACTATTTCTGAATTTAAAACTCGCCGTCGCACAATTCGCAAAACGAAAAACCAATTTAAGTCTCGAAACAGTTTTGAACTTTATACTCGGTATATGAAAACTTCGTTACGAACATGTAGGTTAAATTCGTTGCCATCCATATCGATTCGTAGGTCGTGTTAGTCGCATGATTTCGCATTCCAAGTTTGTTTACTCGGCGGAATTGAAACTTTATACGTTTTGCAATATTTAATTGAACTAGTTCTGATGTTTTAAGAAGTTTTTATCGAAATATTGTTAGTCCGTTCAAATGTAAATTCGGATTGTTGATATTCAGAGAAGTTTCAATTGATGGATATATTTTTAGCTTCTTCAAATTCTACATTTAAAAATCAAACAAAAAATTATTATCAAAATTGTCAACTCGATTGTAACCCTTTTAACCTTTTTGAAAGATGTATGCGAGCCTGCATCAAAACAAGATTTAACGCAATACTTAAAGGGTTTTTGAATGATAATATATAAATAACACTGTAAATGTAAAATAAAAGAAAAAAGCTATAACATACTTTGCAGACAGAATACGTAACGTATAAAGCAGATCCTTTTAGTTGCCATAGCGAAATATCTTTTAAACAACGCTGACTTAATGGAAAATTTAAAGTTCTAAATCATATTCATACAAACCTCGAAATACAAGCTGTGCGACGATGATCATCAGACACATCTTATTACGCCCTAATGGACTCGATCTTATTGCCAAGCGTAAACCACCATTCTATTCTACAATAATTTCATCTAGAATCTAGTAAATCATATGACATAATTTATTTATTTATTTATTTATTTATACTCTTTATTGTATACTAGAAATAATAATATACATTGCGTAACATAAGAAGAAAATGTACAATAGGCGGCCTTATCGCTGAACAGCGATCTCTTCCAGGCAACCTTAGGGCATAGGAAATTAAATAAAAAGAGAGTAAGTGGGTGTACTATATAAATAATAAATACATAAATTTAGGTATATAAATAAATAAGACTACAGTAGATGATACATAAAACAACAGTGTGGTTGAAGAAATAAATATCCGAGAAGCATATAAATTAACAAAGAATTAGATATACATATACAAATTAAGATATATAGAATTGTTAAACTTTATTTTTGAATATAGAAAGAGACGGAGCTTGTTTAACATGCAATGGCAAAGAGTTCCATAAATGAATCGCCATTGCAGTATAAGAATTGGAATAGAATGAGCTAGTGTGGATTGGAGTTTTGAGCCGGAGGGTATACTGTGTACGGAGAGGAAAAGGATGGGATAAGGATTTAAATCATGGGATCGGATAAGAATTTAAATCTTTCTTTCAAATAAGTGGGAGTGGCAGGATTGAACAGTACGCAGTAAAGAAGATGAAGAATGTGAGTATTCCTGCGAAGTCGGATTGGGAGCCACTTGAGCTTTTTACGGAATTCGGAGACATGATCATATTTACGTAAACCAAATATGAATCTTATACAAAGGTTTTGGAGACGCTCAAGTTTATTGACTTGCTCCATATTTAATTTAATTTATGTTTGAGTTAATAAAGTATATGACTAATGATAAAATTGCAAGAAATTCTATAAGCTTTTTATTAAACGTAATCGGTAATTCGAATAAACTAAAATGTAAAATAATTCTGTGAGAGTGAGTGTGCTCTGTGAAAACAGCAAGTTCTCTTTAAAAAAACTAAAAGGGGTCATATATCTTGTTATAGTAAAATTAATATATAATTTTGTGACAGTGAGTTTGTTCTGTGACAACAGTAATTTCTTAAAAAAAAAATTAAGAGGTCATATCTTGTTAAAGTAAAATTGATTCTCTTATAATTTTTAATAAAAGTGCAGTAACTACATTTTTTATAAAGTAATAATTTATTTAATTAACCGTCCCTGTTTCTTCCGTTTTTGTATTGGCTTGACGAGTTTTATTAAGTTAATATTGAGTATGTTGCCTTCTTCGATTTTCTAGCTATTTTTCTTTTATCGTATCGGTACTCAATGACTCAAAAACATTATTAAGCAACACGCGGTGAGAAAAGAAAAGCAAAATAATAAACATAACAATTTTTATGCCGTATAATATATATTTGTTGCTTCTTGTCAAGAGATATAAAGCAGAAGAAGCAAATACGTATATCATTTGAAGAAATATTATTACAGGTGTTTGCTACTTTCTTTTGACTTAAGTAAGTTCCGGTGTATCTTAAACTTTTGCGATTTTGTCGTGGAGCCTATCCTCCTGATGATGCTTCGGTTTCGGAGCGAAACGATCGTCGAGATTGTGGTAGTGGTTGTGTGTGCTGCTTGTGTGCTTTGTTGCTGGTGGAGGAGCCTTGGGGTGCGTGTGGTGACTTGTCCTGCATGTGTAAGGTTCGTAAATTTTGCCTGCTTCATACACATTAGCTTTACATGCATTTGCTTAACTCGTGCGGATTATAGCGAGGTAGTTCTGTTATAGTGCCTGTAATATAGAATTCCGCAAAGTAACGCCTGCTTCTATAAATCGTATCTTCAACTGTTTAAGAAACAAGTTTTCAATTAACGTATGCACCTATCTACTAGGTTAGAAATATCCTTCTGAAGGTGGAGTTGCTGTGAGATTATATGTCAAAATATCCATGCCTAAGAACAAATCTAAGCAAACAAGCGAGGGCGCTTACTACTAAATGGACAAAATGGACAGTTGTTAAACCTGAAGCTGTTAGACACTGGAGGATACCTGCATTAGTAGCAAACTGTTAGCTGTGGCGATCACAAAAGATCAGCAATAGTCAAAGTGATACTGGGCCTTGAGACTTTGCCGGTACTCCCGCAAGAAGAAGAAGATATAAGCCTGCAGAACTTGCAGCAAGGCGGAATAACGATAAATCATTATGACCTTAAACTAAATCTAGTGGATTATTAATCTAATCAAATAATCAACGTTTAATCAACTATGTACGTAATACCATAAATGATATGACACGAAATCGATCGATTATAATAATATTGAGAGATGTTCAAAGTTTCCTGTAACTCCAATAGTCCCTCGTTTAAATTTCAGGTGAAGACCAATCCCAATCAAACTTCGCCAGCAAAGCGCGGAGTTTGGCCACTTCGACAAGTTATGCAATACTTGTCTCTTACCTGCTGAAACTACTTAAGAATATATGAATGAATAATGAAAGTAAAACTTTGGGACCATTTTTTACGTAAATGATTGAGGTATCAGTAAAGGCACATTCGATATCTTTGATTTTATCTCATGATTAGTTTTGAAAATCCAGTGTATATTATTATTTATTTTACACCCAAAATAAGTTTGTGTATAACATTCTATTCATCATTCTCGTGCCCTTATCCCACTCTAAGTGGGGTCGGCACAACATGTTACAAACATGTTCTCACATGATTTGGCTACAAATTTTACGATCGGCCGCCTGCCTGACGTCAACTTACCTTAGTCGCTTTTTACGACACCTGGGTAAAATATGAGGGTGGTCTATTCTATGCAGCCGGATACCACTCGGCAGGTACCTTAGTCGCCTCTTACGACACCTCGGTAAGAAAGGAGGGTGGTCTATTCTATCCTGCTGCATACCACACGGCAGATACCCTAGTCGCCTCTTACGACGCCTCGGTAAGAAATGAGGGTGCAGTATTCTATGCAGCCGGATACCACACAGCGTGTGTATAACATTCTATTGTATAATAAAATTCCGTAATAAGTTTTAGCTTTGCTGTTACATCACTTTAAAAACACTGTTAAAGGGAGGCTGATACAGAAAGCCTATACTGTTGAGGATTACATAGATAATTAGATTGTGTGGATATAGCTACTATAGACCCTGCAGAATGAAAATGATGATTAAATGTAACTAGTTATAAGAATTAAATTATGAAAAGAACAACCTCCGAGTTGCTTGCTGGCTCTTCTCGGAAGAAACAGCTTTCCAAACTAGCAGTATATATAGTTGACAATTCAAAAGTAACTGTTTAAAAGTTTACTTGATTAAAGAATATTTTGAATTTGAATTCGAAATTTCCTTCTTTTCTGCCCCAATAGTATCTTCTTGGTTACTTCTATATTTTAAAAGCAAAATGCAACTTTTAACCTCAACGCACATAGGTTTTACACTAGTAGGTATAGTCAGGTTATACAAGACAGCGGTTTAATAATGTATAATTGAAAATATTTAAAAGATTGACCGCCGAGTTTCTTGCTGGTTCTTCTCGGTAAGAGCAACATTCCGAACCAGTTGTAGCTTCATTAATCATATTTGATTCTTGACGATTCAAAAGTGCCTGAAATGGTTTATTTGAATAAAGATTATTTTGATTTGATTTGATTTGATTTGAGTCATAAACTATACCAATGTACAAAAATCCAAAAAAAAACTTATGCTCTTTTTCGGAATATCTCGAATATAAATTTGCTTCCTCGTTGTCAACTTGGGTTACTAATATGATTATGTAAGAAAGTCTTAATGCCTCTCGTAGATACTGCTTTACAGATACAGTAGATTGAGCACAATATAGATTTTCTTGCAAAACATTGTTTTTTTGGTTACTTTTTTGTACTAAAACTCTTTATAAATTATGCTCTTGTTGTGTACATAAACTTATACATATATTTTAACGTAAACGGTTAAAATTTTTGTGTGGTCATTCCAATCAATTCCAATATACAATTGTTTTAAGATTACCTACATATAATGCTTCAAGTGAACAGAGTGTCAGTTAAGTGTCCTTGTCACTTGATAGTCGATACGCTCTTGCTACTTAATCAATGCTATAGTTCGTGTTACATCAAAAGGCATACATGACATACATGAGTTACTTGCATCTTTGTATCCCGGTAAAAGGAATTTTACTCTAATTCATTAAATAAAATAAACAAATTGAGCTTCCAAGATGGCATATATACGCAAAAAGCATAAAAAATAAACATGCGGGCCATGAACTGAAGCCACGAGACCTACCATGAACTCTTATTGCGACTCAATTGAAGACGTAAACGAAATTGTTTCTTTTTCATACCATGACGTCTCAAAGATGCACACTTTAAGTCGTTGCCGAATGATCGTTCGGAATTCGTCATAAGAACATGTGAGTAAAACAGACAGAGTTATCTATAGTTCACATAACGTTATCCTTTTCAAACATTACGACCCTAATGCAATTCACACTTCATGGTACGAAAGAAAGAGGTTCGCGGTCGTCTATTACGTCTTCAATTAAGTCGCAATAAGAGTTCATGGTAGGCCTGCAGAAAGTCTCTTTTGGAAGTTCGGTGACGCGTCATTTGAAATTGTCAACTTTCGCAGACCAATAGGATAATAAACGTTGGATAGCTAACGTATATGCCCAGGCTGGAGCGATGTAGACTTCTGCAATTCAAGATGATGGTAAAAAAATTCCGAAAAGGAGCTATATGCCGCAGAAAAAAATCATTTCGCAAAATTAGGGAATGCATTAGGAACACGATTGATTCTCTGATGGGGACCAATTTGAACTTAAACTATAAGAACATTAGCTGCTTAAAATGCCACAGCCCAATTATAACGACTGAAGTAAGATTGTTATTTGAAGGTTTTATTCTTGCCCTAAAGGCATAGTAGGCCTCTAGGTCCTGGTAATTATCACTAATGTTTAATAACGTATTAGTCTCAGTAATGTTTGACGGACTGTGGACGTCAAATGGCAGTCGCAACGTTTCAAAAGTAAAATATATCTTGAAAAAAAAAAATTATTCCCAGGTCAAATCCTGTGAATGTGCTGTAAAAACTATCCCATTATAGCTTATACCTAATATTAACTTTGTGAAAACATTATTTAATATTTAGTACAATTTAGTTCATACAAATAGATGGAAATCTTATTGAAGACTATTTTAGTAAAGCAAAATTAAACAATGCTTCTTAATTAGATAAATGCAATAAAATGGTGTTAAGGCGACAACAATAGCTTTATCTTATCAATCATTCTCCCCTTTTGGGTCTTTCTAATTCAACGACTAGAGGCCGACACGATTAATCGTTGTACTTTCATGATAAATTATTTTGCTTGCTTGCATTGAGTGATATGGGCCTCATAATTTTATACTACCGAATGTGTGTGTAGTACTTCTCTGTACTCACTACGCGCTTATTGTAAGTGTATCCTCTTTCAAGTCCAGTGACCAAGTGTGTAACGCTTTCGACTGTAACTATTACGAACATTTCCTTCTCAATCCCGTGTATATCAGAGACAATATTCTATCTTTCCACTCTACCATAGACAAGTAATAGATACAAAGCCAACACCTATATGATAGATAAGGAATACAATAGATTCACAAACACTACAGTGTGGTTTACAAAAATCAGTTCTTTATCTCTATGTGCTCAAATTGGAAAGGAGGAGATCTGAATTCCAGAATTACTGACAGCGAATTAAAATAGTGATGGGTGGGGTAGTAGTTCACTCTAACGATACACCTAGAGACATACAATGTTGTAGTGAAAATCTTAGAAGATCATGAAATGTTGGTAAAGTGGTATACATTGAACTTCTATATATATTATATAATACTTATATAAAAAAATACGGAAACTCGGTCTTCAAAGCTGCAATCTGTTAGTGATAAATCTTAGATGTGAGAATCTTGGAATGAAGTTATTAAAAATTAACAAGAAACGGAAATTAAATTAACTTTGTCTCAGAATATCGGGACGAACTATCGTTGGTTGTAATTTTTTTTATTAGATTATAATGAAAGCGCTCTGTGTATTAGATATAATAAATATCCGTTCCGAAATACAAAACCGATATAAATAATCTATAAAAAATTTACACTGTTGTGTAGGTTAATCATGTTTTTTATTTATTTATGTAGTAACGAAATAGATTCAGTTTTTTCATTACTGGACAAGTAGTTTCGAAATATAAATAAAATAATGTCTTTTTTATTACAAGCCTAAATTAACAAATCGGTAAGGTATAATCAATT
The DNA here is from genome assembly GCA_947086505.1 of Morpho deidamia. Classification (NCBI taxonomy): domain Eukaryota; kingdom Metazoa; phylum Arthropoda; class Insecta; order Lepidoptera; family Nymphalidae; genus Morpho; species Morpho deidamia. The sequence continues at coordinate 4,822,853 of CAMTZC010000007.1, read as the reverse complement.
AACCATAATAACTTAATGAAACTAAAAGTGTGCTAGGGACCGGAATTAAACTGTATAATTCAAATTCAAAATATTATTTATTCCAGTAAACTTGTAAACAAGTGCTTTTGAAACGTCAACACTTCTGCTGGTTCGGAAATCCGTTCCTACCTAGAAGAGCCAGCTAGAAACTCGGCGGTTGCTCTTTTTGAAGTATAATTCTTATAACTACTTTTAGTCCATAATGTCTTGTCAGGGTCGAAGAACAGCTCAGTGGACGCATTCTTACCGTCTAAGTAATCCTCAATAATATAGTAGGCCTTCTTTAAATAGCGTTTTTAAACTGCTGCAATGGCAAAGCTAAAATATCACCCCACCTTCTATAGTACAGTTTGTTACTAACTACTGGTCCTCTGTCTTTTTAGAGACAAGTGTTAGCTTTTAAATCGAACCACGCTTTTCCAGTTTGAATTCTTAGGTTACACATATCCCAGGATTTCTCCAGAGAAATGAAAGTTTTCTCACGATGTTGATGTGGGCGTAGATAAATTGTTAATAACTATTAATCGAATGTTTTAATAAAAAAAATTGCCGCCTGCCCCTTAACGCCTGGGGTTCGAACCCGTGACCACTTGGTAAAAGTCATCATCGTTCAGCTATCACAGACTATTGTATTACATACATGAAAACACTGGTTAAAAAGAAATATATTGGAACTGAAGTACGCTATAAGAACTTGTTCATGAATTTCGTTTTAATAAATTATATTTTAAGTGTATTTAGCGATATTCATTTAACACTCAATATAAAAGAACTTCTTTTATATTTATTTGATTGATAAATTTCTTCCTTTCTTTTTTCATTATCCATATTTCACGTCTTGTCCTTTACTTTCTGTTACTCTAAGGTTGACTGAAAGAGGTCCGTTTTAGGAATAAGTCCTGTGTACATGTGCTATTTTTTATATCTTTTTTATATTATTATGTATGTACAATAAAGAAATAAATACACAAGTTCTTCTTTAGCAACGATAATAATATTGCAATAAAATCAGATCTACGAATTACCTAAATGTAATATTATATTAAATGTATATGAAAATATGTTTGAACATCCAAGCGTGCGTATTTATTGGTGGTATTGTAAACACTTAGATAAGGTTAGGCAGAAAACCTTACGTGATCACGATTTTGCCAATGCTATTGTTCGGTAAATTATATCACCGTATTGTACTGTTAAATATGTGTATTTAGAAAAAGAATTCAACTTAATTCCCAATTTATCATTTACCAGCTATGCCTTTGGCTGCAACCGGCAGAAATCGGTGTGTCAGGAAATTTTGCTCGCGAAGATCCTGACTCGTAGGAACGTAATGTTCTAGTAAATAGTAACAAAAATTGCAGTGTATTTTAGTAAAAACCGTACATAAATTCATCCGGACTATCAGCTGTGATTACGCCGGTTAAAGAGCTTATGAATAAGCCCCATATGAGCTTAAAACTAGTCGGGCTCACCTGATAAAATAAGATGTGAATATATCCAGTTTCTATAGATTACGTATAAGTATAAGGTATAAGAAAATTGTTTGAACTCAATACATAGATACCGTCATAGCACAACTTTATAAAAATCAATGTTAGGATTTGGAATTACTTTGTGTCCATACATAATAAAAATATATAATTTCTACAGAGTTGTCGAAGTAATATTCACGAAAGTAAAATGCGTACTTGATCTTATCTCACTTTCATTTCGATCAAGTGTGCTGAAGTTCGCATTTCGGGATAAAGCCTGAGTGGCGTGAGTTTATTGAAAACGGCAAACAAGCTTCAATAGTAAAGGGAAATTGGTATATATGGTTACAGAAGACGAATATCTTATTTAATGCTCGTATTTCTTATTAAAACCTCTCCACCACATTAATTACTTTAAGATTCATATGATATTTTAATTTTGTAAATAATCTTACACACTTAGGTTCTAGAATTGGTAGGTAATTTAAAAAAAATTTTAATCAATCTGCTTTACAAAACACTTCCATAAAGTACCTGGATCAAGCTTTGCTCGGTATTTTTTTTAGTAAATTGTGTTTTCTGGACTTTTTTTAACTGTAAAAAAGGAGAAATGAATAATCGGACTAAAGAGTTCTGAACTCGATCTGGAATTTCCACACACCACAGGGATTAAGACCTTGTAGTAAAATTTACCTTCATATTCTAATGAGATTGAAAGTTTTTTATTATCTGAAAACATGGATAAAAGAACATTTGCTAAAAATGAGACCAAGCTAGATCGATTAACCGCCCTCGAAACCGGCCGTTTAGTACATTGTTTCATGAACATTTTTGGAGCTATCTCAAAACTTCAGATTCTCAATAAAAATATTGCTGGTTTAAAGATATGCGATATTAGAGGCCTGTTACTTACCCACTGCTGAGCAAAGGCATCGTCTTTACTGCAGCAGAATAGGCTGTGAATACAAACGTCATCATTCTCCTGCCCTTATCCCACTCTAAGTGAGGTCGGCACAACATGTTGCAAACATGCTGTCATATGATTTGGCTACGTATTTTACGACCGGCCGCCTGCCTGACGTCTTACCCTAGTTGCCTTCTACGACACCTCGGTAAGAAATAAGGGTGGTCTATTCTACGCAGCCGGATACCACACGGCATAGGCTGTGAATACAAACAGGCCAATAAATAGTAGATTTTAAACTTTTACGATTCATACTTATGTGGATTGAGACCTTATGTGGATTGTGCGGTTCAAGCGAGGGTAGTTGGTGAAAATAATGATTGTAGTACTCGGGAACGAAGACGCCGCGGCCCTCCAGTCTTTTCGTGACCATGGCGGATGCAACTTTGCCGAAACGTCGAACCTTATAAAAAGGTAACTCGATTTTGTCGCGATCTGAACCGTATTTTCACATATTAATAGGCCTATAAATAAACCAAAAATCAATAATTATTTATCGATATTAGTAAAGCTCAAGATTATCTTGAGATTAACTTGTGATTGAAAATGTCAACGAACGCTCGCTTGCACTATAGTGCCTTTGAGAGACTATTAATTGAAGTTCTCCCATCAGTGGCTGCTTTGTAGTCTCCAATGTTAAGTTAGACGTTTATCGCAGAACAGTGATTGTAAAGGGAAAGTATAATTAATTCTGAGTTAACAAGCTGCACCATCAATTTCAAGAGCGTTAACTTAGATGTCAACATACCCTTAATTATGTACGGTGTTATTATCCTGTCATCCAAGGAAAAACGAGATTTTTTATCTTACGTTAGCCTGGTACATTGGCTTCAATTTGGACAGAATTTATCAATATCGCTCCAACGGGTTAGCCATGAAAACTTAACGTACAGTACAGGCATACAAACAGTCTTTCACATTTATAATATAAGTATGAATTTAAAGTAGTAAAACAGACCGTTAGTTGTTTTGTTTTTTTAGAACACAGAACATAAAAAAATATATGGGACAATTATACACACGGTCGTCCGTATCTAAAGTAAGTAAATTCTTGTGTCATGGGTGACAAACAACTCGGAAATATATACGTATATTTTTTATTAAATAAATACTTAAATACATCCATACTCGAAGAACCAACGAAATCGTGGCGGGAATCGAACCCGCGACCCGCAGTGCTGAACGTAGGACTACGCCTACGGACGCCAGTTGAAAAAAATATTTTTTTTTGCTGTGATGATATGATTTTTATTTTGCTATTTGAAAAAAAACTATATTTTTTCTATGGTAGTATTTTAACTCTTAGAAAAAACTGTAAACTATTTAAATAGTGACTCAGCTTAAAAGATCGAAACACCTATAGCAAGATACTAATATCATAGTCATATATAAATACTTCAGATAGTTCACTTACTCTTGGCACATACACTACAATTAGATTTCAAGAGAATTAACGAAAGGATAATATGCTTAACCGACCGCGTAATATTCACATGCAATTATCAAAACTATATCTTCCTCTGTGATTTTCTGGCTGGAGGCCAGGCTTAGTTTTGAATAAAATATTACCTTGTAATTGTTTGACAGAATTATTTAGAAAACAGAGTGATACCGTGGCCGTTTCTTTGGCGCTAATCAGCCAATACTTATTCTGACAAGAACTTTTATGAGACGAACTATAATCTATGTTCCGGGCAAATTTAAGAACACTGCCTACATGTTCGACTTCCGGTTCCCTGATTCTGAGAACTTGAACACCCCTGCAGATAATTATTTTTTTTGTGCCTAGATTTAGTTGTAACTAACCCTTAGTTTTTAGATACTAACTAAGTAGAATATATAGGTATATAGTTTTATTATTTATTCAAATTAAAGTATTTTTTTTATTTTTTTGTTGTAGTATTGTTTATATATTCGTTTATAAAACTTGTTTGTTCACGCTATAAGTTTTTAGCGTGACACATCTCACTGCTGGGCATAGTCCCCCTCTTTTTTGAGAGAAGGATTGGGGCTAAGACCACGCTGCTCCAATGCGGATTGGTAGGTTACACAACTCTCCCTACAATTCTCTAGAGATATGTTGGTTTCCTCACGATGTTTTCTTTCACCGAAAAGCGTGTTATAAATTGCAATTATTAATTAGATAGATAAGTTTTGTAATAGAAAAACTCATTGGTGCCTGCCTGGTGTTTGAACTCATGATCGTCTCTAGAGAGTCGCAAGGTATCACCACTGGGCTATCACAGCTTGTGTGTAGTCTTGTATATGTAAGAGAAATTCAGTTTTTCTTGTTGTGTAGAAATACGAGAGAATAAAATTTGTATTGAAGCTAAATTACTATAATACTCTATATTTGTTACATTATTATAATTATATTCGATTATTTTTGACAAATAATAATCTGAACATAAACAATACACCTACAGTTTTCTAAAAAAACTGATTGATAATATAAATCCACCTGATTTTTTTTTAATACGATGAGGCAAGCGCTTGGCTGCAATCTCGCCGGATGGAAAGCGAAAGATGTTGCCTAAGGTACCGCGCTTGCCAAAGTAGGGCTATTCACTCTTTTCATTCAACGGTTAATGTGCCGTGTGGTATCCGGCTGCTAAAAGGCGACTAAGGTTAGTTGATGTCAGGCAGGCGGCCGGTCGTAAAATACGTAGCCGAATCATGTGACAACATGTTTTAACATGTTGTGCCCACCCCCTTTGAGTTGGATAAGGGCAGGAGAATGATGATAGTCATTATTAGTTAATATCGATAAAGAAAACCAACAAGATGGCATCAAAGAAAAAATAAGCAATGTTTACGAAGGTCATGTTACACACAACCCGGAAAGTAACACGATTTTACAAAAATATAAATATTTATACAAAATATTTTGAAGTAATATGTTGTGAAAATATTTGCCCACTTAGCTTGCAAGCGGATTGAGGTCCTGCTTAGCATAATGTATTCAGGGATCCAATATGTGAACCGAACAGGGCCAACAGTTACGAAAATCTCCGGGGATTTAGAACAGGTTTCAGATGTAACTGAAGTTTTCGTATATTTTTAACGTTGGCAACATTGATTTGTTAATATTCCAGAGGTTTACGAGTATAAAATACGATGAGCTCAAAAATTAGCTAATATTGTTTAATCAATGAAGATGAAGAAAAAAAATTAACAATCTGTTACTATCCCACTGCTGGGCATAGGCCTCCTGCCTCCGTTATCGGAAAGAAGGATTGGAGCTATGACGTACTATGTATGCTACTCCAATGCGGATTGGTAGATAATACCCCTAAAGATATCCAGATCACGATGTTTTCCTTCACCGAAAAGCGTGTGATAAATTGCAAGTATCTATATATTAGACTCATAAGTTTTAAATACCCATTGGTGTTTGATCCCATGATCGTCTCTAGAGAGTCACACGGACTCACTTCTGGATTAGCACAGCTTATATCCCTTTATACAATACGCTAAATATTGATCAAATATACTTAAAAGATATTAATTTTTCGTATCTCTCGTGTATTTACTTTTCGTTTAGCTCTTCATTAAAACACTGTAGATACTCGGTTTCAAAAGGATAAAATCGGATAAGAAAAGGAAAGGATAGACTACCGTAGAATTATTTCATAATGTTAATCAACAAATATTCAAAATCCTCCGACTAAATATTTTTATGACCTCACTCATATTTGTGACACAACACAACACACCAGACACACAGTACACAACTTATATGCCTTAAAGATGAAAATATAGAAACAAAAATTTCAAGATATCGTTTACGTCATTAATAACAGTCCCATTTCGGGCGACATCGTGCCCACCTATTTCTATATCCAAAATTTTGACATGCGACTGCGATTTGATTTATTATGAAGTAACCATTACGGAAATAATAGTCTTCTGCAAATTTTTTTGCTCACGAACCAAATCTGTCTGGCGCATGAGATAACGTGAAAAGTCTTCAGCGTAAGGTTTTCTAAATATTGATGATTTCTGCCCAGCTGGTGTTTCAAATATCTTTATCATTTGTAATTTTTTATATGCTTCGTTGTACATATGTAACGAATGTCCATACCAGACCAGTCTATAGAAAGGTTTAAACTTAGTGTAACAAAAATGCTCATACGTTAAGCATATTACAAAATTGAAGATTATTTGGACGATAAAATCGGCTGGATTTGAAAATCCTTTCAGCTTCATACAAGACAGCGGTTTAATAATGTCATCATTCTCCTGCTCTTATCCCACTCTAAGTGGGGTCGGGGCAACATGTTATAAACATATTGTCACTTGATTTGGCTAGCTATTTTACGACCGGCCGTCTGCATGACGTCAACTTACCTTAGTCGCCTTTTACGACTCCTCGGTAAGAAATGCGGGTGAATTCTACTCGGCCGGATACCACACGGCACACCTTGCGCTTTGCGATTTTGTCGTGGAATCTATCTCCTGATGATGCTTCGGTTGCGGGGCGATTGTTGAGTTTGTGATAGTGAACTTGTGTAGTACTTGTGTATTGTGGTAGCGGAGGTGCAGGTTTGTGCATGTGTTTTACAAATCCTGCATCTATCGGGTATGAAAAAACGAATAATCCACTGTACATTTAGCACTATATATATTTTTTTCTATTTACTTTATCGCGGATTACAGCAAAATAATTTTACTATTACTTTTGTATTATGGATCTTCGCAAAGTAACGCCTAATTCTATGAATTATTTGCAAATATCAATTGCTCAAATGTTTTACCTTACTACCCTTAAACTTGCCCGGACTTTGAATTCATGTCCTTAGAGACATGCACCACGGTCTCACCGTTAAGCTATCACAGCTTAAATTAGACCCTTGAGCTATAACAGCTTAAATTCCGTATAATCTAATGAAAATATTGAAATAAAGACTATGTCCTTCTTTTTGATAAAAGTGTCACGAAAGAGAAAATTAGCATCCCTTAAGAAAATGAATCGAAGCGTGCAGAAATGTCGGATACAGTTATATTTACTTTTCTTTTATGGAAATGAATGAAACAGGAAAGTATATATCTTCGTGATAAATTGCTTCCAAGTTCGAATTATCGAGTTAGTTAAACAATAGAATAGTTATAAAATATTTTTTTTACATAAATAAAAAACAGCAAATATTACTACTATTACTATTGAATATTTATTAATTTAATTAGAGATTATTGAAGAGAATTATGATGCCTTATGATGGATGTGTTTTGATCTGAATATGAAATTTCAAAGTCGGTTTATAGAAACGGGGTTTCGTATGTATTCGGTTATTTATGTTGAATTATAAAAGTAAGAGTATATTGAAATACTGATGGGGATAAAACTCCGCCGTGTGGTATCCGGCTGAGTACAATATACCACCCTCATTTCTTACCGAGGTGTTGTAAAAGGCGACTAAGGTAAGTTGACCCACCGTGTGGTATCCGGTTGAGTAGAATAGACCACCCTCTTTGTTACTGAGGTGTCGTAAAATACGACTAAGGTAAATTGAGGTCAGGCAGGCGGCCGGTCGTAAAATACGTAGCCGAATCACGTTACAACATGTTTTAACATGTTGTGCCGACCCCACTCAGCGTGGGATAAGGGCAAGAGGATGATGATAACGGGAATAAAACTACTGTCAAGACATTCAACTTCTATTGCACCAAATTACGACTGAATGACAGTTAAATCAATCAGCATACTAATTATAAAATTATTAGAAAACGTATTATATTTATTTAATATACATATATGATATTACATTTACATAAACACTGAAATAATTTGTTCGGCAATATTTCCCAATGGACCGCAAATATTTCAATGAGAGGTTTCGCTGTTGCCATTTAATAAAATCGCCACATCATATTTGAACGAATATGAATTCAATTGCAGTAAAATTAATTCACGCGCCATTATTTTTTGTAATAACTTTATACAAACATGCTAATGATTTTTTTGTAAACACAACGTGAAGAATTATCATATTTTTAAATGTAATTAATTAACCACGGTTTTTATTTTTTACCCAAATAATTTAAATTCAAATGCAAATTATTCTAGTTGCTTTAACAAGCACTTTTGAATTCTCAGTTTACAATGAAGCTACATTTAGTACTTAAAGAGTTACTGAGAAGAACCAGCAAAAAACTCGGCGGTCACTCTCTTAAAAAATTATCATCATTCTCCTGCCCTTAGCCCTCTCTGAGCGGGGTCGGCACATGTTACAAACATGTTGTCACATGATTTCGCTTCGTATTTATGACCGGCCGCCTGCCTGACGTCAACTTACCTTATTCGCTTTTTACAACATCTCGGTAAGGAATGAGGGTGGTCTATTCTATGCAGCAAATAAAAGAACTCTCTTAAAACACTTTAAAAAAATAATCATTTGAATAATGGCGTGCGTAGCTGGTTGCAACTTAAAACCAAGTTTTATCTTTGTTTAAGCTTTGTTGATAAGTTTCTTGTAATTTCTTTTTGAACTTTCGTGAAGACAACTCGAAAATATTACGGACTTTTACTATGAAAATATATATATTGAAGGCAATAAACTATCTACGAAGTTTCTGAAGCCACATGTAGCACTGGTATCATTAATTTATGTCGGTACCTCGTTTCCCTATCATAATAAAGCTATTCTTATTATAAAGATGTATATTTTGTTGTTTTATTGTCAGTTATAAGACCTGTCCTGACATACGGAAGCGAGACATGGGCGTTAACGAAGTAGCAAGTCAGCACCATCCAAGCTGCTGAAGCTGAACATGCTGAGGTGGATGTGCGGCGTCAACAGACCCGACAGGATCCGAAACGAGTACGTGCATGGAAGCCTGGGAGTACGAGACGTCTCAGACAAATTGCAGCAGTACCAACTGCGACGGTACGGACATATAAGAAGAAGCCCTCGTGAGTACATCGGCAATACGACGCTTAACCTTGATGTTCGTGGTAAACGACGAAGAGGCAGGCCGAAAGTGCGTTTGATTAAGTGTCGTACTTAAGGACATGAAAAGCTGCGAGCTGGCAAACGAAGACGTCCACGATAGAGCGAAGTGGAGGAAAAAAACTAGAAAAGCGGACTCCGTCACTAGACGGGATTAACGCAAGGATGATGATGATATTTTGTTGCACAAATATGATTTATAGAAGCAGGCGTTACTTTGCGGAATTCCATATTACAAGCAATATAACAGAACTAACTACTTTGCTATAATCCGCACGGGTTAAGTGAATGCATGCAAAGCCAATGTGTATGAAGCAGGCAAAATCTACGCACCTTATACATGCAGGACCAGCCACCACATGCACCCCAAGGCGCAATTCACCAGCAACAACGAACACAAAAGCAGCACACACACCCACCACCACAATCTCGACGATCGTTTCGCCCCGAAACCGAAGCATCATCAGGAGATAGGCTTCACGACAAAAATCGTACTGCAGTACGATTTTTGTCGTGAAGCCTATCCTCCTGCTGGTGAATTGCGCCTTGGGGTGCATGTGGTGGCTGGTCCTGCATGTATAAGGTGCGTAGATTTTGCCTGCTTCATACACATTGGCTTTGCATGCATTCACTTAACCCGTGCGGATTATAGCAAAGTAGTTAGTTATGTTATATTGCTTGCACAAATATATTTAGAAAATTTAAAAAGTAAGTATGATCGTAGCTTATCTGTAAAAAAAAATATATTGCTAATTTAATATTGGTCTATCGGCCTTGCCTTCAGACAAAATGCTGAGATCATTCCTCTTAAGGACAAATAACATCTATTGTCGTTTGTTAGTTCATTTTTTATAATTTGATTACTGATTTTTTACTGTATATTATTCATATTTCTAGTGCATGATATTCTAAAAACTCATAGTTACTATCGACTAGTAAGGGTGATAAATGATAAATAAAATATTTTATACAAAACCTTGATCAAAATAGTTTTATAAAATTCATACACATTATACACGATAAAATTGATTATGCTATGTAATTAATACATATAACGTTTTAGAAAAGACACTGCTGTAATTTGCTTGTAATAACTCATTTTTCATTCGCAAATGAAAAATGAAAAAGTTTATTTTGTTCTATTACTCTCGTCAAACGTAAAATAATATTTCCTTTCTTTTATTATCGTTTTCTTAATAACTTCTTATAAAATGGTTTTATTAGTTATTAGTTTCAATAAATAGTTTACTCCGTGTCGAATCCAGTTGAGTAGAATAGACCACCCCCTTTCTTACAGAGGGATCGTAAAATACTACTAAGGTCAGTTGACGTCAGGCAGACGGCCGGTTGTATAATACATAGCCAAATCATGAGACAACATGTTTGTAACATATTTGACTGGCCCGTTGGTGCAGTGGGTAGTGACTTTGCCTTCAGCTCCGCGGGTCGCGAGTTCGATTCCCGCCGAGGACCAACATTTTCTTTAAACAATTTGTCGGTTCTTCGAGCCTGGGTGTGTGGTTTAAGTATGTATTTAAATTATATATGTAGTATATTTACCTCTTGTCCGTCACCCATAACCCAAGTATTAAGCTACTTACTTTGGGGACCGTTGACCGTGCGTGTAGGTGTCCCATATATTTATTTTATTTGATATTGTGCCGACCCCACTTAGAATAGGATAAGGGCAGGAGGATGATGATGAGTTTTAATAAGTAGTTTTAAATAAATTTACCAATAAAGGAGATCATCAGCTCGTATTTGATGCTGTGTAGTTGGAGCATTTAAAATTTTTAAACTTTGACTCAAATACATCCATTAACATAGACTTATACAAGCTCTTGAATTATTGTCTTTTGTTCAATTTGCTCTCGGTTCAAAGTGTAACTTACTATCTGGGAAAAATCGAATAAACTCGGCGGTTACTTTCATAAACTTTCCTTTTCAGATCTCGTTGATTTTTCGTTTTTAACTTTGGTATAGCACAGCAGCGTTGGTAACTTTGCATCTTCTACGGAACGCCTTTGTTGTATTCTAAGATCGTATTCTTTATATTAAAAGTACAGCTCTTTCCTTTACTAAGTATCTTTTAAGCCTATGTATGTTACCCATGGTTAGTGAGCTGTGTGTTAAGTATTAAGGCATTAATGAATTTGTAAACGAAATAAATTAAGAAACTCCTTTATTCCTTCATTCTTATTGATATAAAAAAGTAATTCACAATCCATTATTTTTAATATGAATATTAAAAATAGTGAAATGTGAATTTTTTTTAAATATAAATTATTTACATTTATAATATGAATTATTTTATTTTTATTCTACTTATAGCCCTTGTTTTACCATTTATTAATATTTTGTTTGAATTTATTTATTTTTCATTTTTTCATTTAATTTTAACCAAATTATAAATAAATGTAGTTAAATTGCGCACCTTGAGGCCATATGTAACTAATACAGCAATTAATTAAAAAATAGTTGTACATTGTGTTTTTGTTACTTCTGTATGGAATGCAGAAATACTTTTTTTCCTTTTAAGAGCTGTGATAGCCCAGCGGTGAGACCGTGCGACTCTTTCGAGAGGAACACGAGTACAAACCCGGGCAGGCACCAATGAGTTTTTCTATTAAAGCTCATATGTCTAATTGATAATTGCAATTTATCACACGCTTTTCGGTGAAGGAAAACATCGTGAGGAAACCTGCATATCTCTAGAGAAATCTGGAGATATGTGTAACCTACCAATCCGCATTGGAGCAGCGTGGTAGGTCTTAGCTCCAACCCTTCTCTCCAAAAACGGAGAGAAGAGGCCTATTCCCAGCAGTGGGATTGTAACAGGCCGCTACTATACTACTACTACTGTATGGAATGCACATCATTGATGGCCTTATAAAATAAATGAATATTAATAAGATTTTGATATAGTTATATAAACATTGGTTAAACTAGCAATTGAAATAACTAGTTTTTATTTTGGCACAAGGCCATATACGCATTGGCCATTCACGCAATGCCTACGGGAGACCGCAAATTGATACAATTTCCAAATTCACTTGTAATAAAAGCTAAAGAAATAGAATGGGCAAACACAAACACCAGAAAACGTGACTCAATGCCATCCAATATCGATGGTTTAACGAAAATAAATAAGTGAGAGATAAACAATAAAAGATTTGGGTCGTTATTCACTATCGAAGCTTCCTGTAGATCTCGCTGCTTTTTGCTATATAGAAAGAATTTTGTTTCTTCTTCGTCAACCGATGGACGTCCACTGCTGGACGTAGGCCTCTTCATGGGATCACCACACCATACGATCTTGCGCCGCCTGGATCCAGTGGCTCCCTGCGACCTTTTTGAGGTCGTTTGTCCACCTCGTAGGGGGTCTACCGACGCTGCGCTTTCCGGTGCGGGGTCGCCATTCAAGCACCTTAAGACCCCAGTGCCCATCGGTTCTCCGCACTATGTGCCCCGCCCATCCCCACTTCAGCTTCGCGACACGCTGAGCTATGTCGGTGACTCTAGTTCTTCTACGGATCTCATAATCATTCCTGATTTGATCACGCAGAGACACTCCGAACATAGCTCGCTCTATCGCCCGCTGAGCGACTCTGAGCTTTCTTATGAGGCCCATTTTGTTTATATTAACAGCTTTTCTTATTCAAATTGCAATATATGAATGTGAATGTGGAATCTTGCAACTGTTTATCAATATATGTTTTAGCTGACCCACTTCCCGGTTTCCGATTGAGCTCAAACTTTATATACTGGTCCAGTCCCGAAGACAGTGCATATTTATGATAAGCATGACTTGATGCTACTGCTAGGATTGGCTCCAGACGAAGGAACTCCTTAAAGTTCAACAGTTGGGACATGAATCTTTGTTAAAAGCTTTTTTAAAAGTCTTTTCAACTTATCTTTTATAGTATAAGCTTTACTGTCTGTCAAAATAAACTTTCTATTGATCTCTGTAGCTTTCTAAAACTCACACTGGTTTGTTACGACCACTAAAAACTGTTGTAAAACTACCTCTTTAATTGAATTTACATATAATCGTTATGTTATATTAATTTAAACCTTTTGGAAGTGTTGCACTAACTCTTGGTGAAAACCGTACAAAAATCCGTACAGTAGATTTTGAGAAAATCGATTATATACGGACAGACAGCTTTTTGGGACTTTGTTTTATAAAAAGTATATTCAAATTTTTTCAAATTCAAAATATTCTTTATTCAAGTAAACTTGTAAACAAGTGCTTTTGAATCGTCAACATCTACTGCTGGTTCGGAAAGCTGTTCCTACCGAGAAGAACCAGCAAGAAACTCGGCGGTTGCTCTTTTCCAACAATAATTCTTATCACTAGTTACATATAGTTATTAATGTCTTGTACAGGGTTGAAGAGAAGCTATTCTTATCTTCTAGGTAATCCTCAATAGTATAATAGGCTTTCTGAATTAGCCTTTTTTAATAGTATTTTTAAACTGCTGTAAAGGTAAAGTTAATGTAGATTGTGGAATTTTATTATAGAATCTTACCCAAGAATACCCAGACCCACAAACGAATTACGAACTTTTGCAAAGCGCAAAGCAGGAACCGCAAGCTTATGTCGGTTCCTACTTTGTCTATTATATACATCGCCAATCCTTTTATTATTATTTATATTGATATATACAAAAATTAAATTACCAAAAATATACTGTGAAGCCAATGTAAGAATACTATATAATATAATATATAGATTTCATATGATATTACATACATATTCAGCGTTTTAACTTAGGTTCCTGAACTCTGTATCCATATAACATCACGAAAGCATGAAATTAACATCCATAAAGCGCCTCAATCAAATAGGATTCGCTCGTCCCATCTCCAAAGAGAAATGAGCCGGAATTGAATCCCTTTCAGATGAACTCAGCAACCATCGATCTCACATATACGATACAAACAGGAAACCCAACTATCATGCCATTAATTCAAAATATTTGGATTCTGTATATATTAAGAATTATACTGTCTTCATGAGCTGTGGTAGCCCAGCTGTGAGACCGTGTGACTCTTTCGAGGGGAACACGAGTTCAAACCCGGGCAGGCCAATGAGTTTTTCTGTTAAAACTCATGTGTCTAATTGATAATTGCAATTTATCACACGCTTTTCGGCGAAGGAAAACACCGTGAGGAAACCTGCATATCTCTAGAGAATTCTGTTGATATGTGTAAACTACCTATCCGCATTGGAGCAGCGTGGTAGGTCTTAGCTCCAACCCATTCTCTCCAGAAACGGAGAGGAGGCCTATTCCCAGAAGTGGGATTGTAACAGGCCGCTACTTTTATACTGTCCGTATTAAATATTTATTTTGGTTTAGTTGCGTGTTATTATCATGTCAGTATGGGCCGTTGGCGCTGTGGTTAGTGACCCTGCCTTTAGCTCCGCGGGTCACGGGTTCGATTCCCGCCCACGGCCAACATTTTCTACAAACAATTTGTTGGTTGTTCGAACCTGGGTGTATATTTGTATTTAAATATGTATTTAAAATCATATATGTAGTATATCTACCAGTTGTCCGTCACCCATAACACAAGTATTAAGTTACTTACTTTGTAGACGGACGACCGTGTGTGTAAGTGTGCGATATATTTATTTATTTATATGAATTTAAAATGATTAATATATCTATACTTACTATGAAACATAATCCACCAAAAGCTGTCTGTGATCGATTTTCGAAAAATGATACAAGTATAGGTTTAGTAGATATTGATCTACTAAACCTATGCCCGTACCATTTTTGCTAGAAGGTAGTTCGATGTTTGGGAAGGTTTAGGTCAATAGTGAAGTGTAAGTGTCCCATATATTTATTATTATTATTATTAGTATGTATTTGCTCTGCAAATCCTAAAAATCATAATTCATTTACATAAGTTCCGCAGCTTATGCATTTATTAAGGAAGATTAGACTGATATTGAAACAGCAAGACTTGCGGCTTTGCGATTTTGTCGTGGAGTCTATCTCCTGATGATGCTTCGGTTGCGGGGCGAAACGATTGTTTAGTTTGTGATAGTGAACGTATGTAGTGCTTGTGTATTGTGGTGGCGGTGGTGGAGGTTTGTGCATGTTTTTACGAATCCTGCATGTATCGGATATGAAAAACCGGATATTCAACTATACATTTAGCATTTTATATGTTTTCTTTTTACTTTATCGCGGATTATAGTAAAATAATTTTATTATTACTTTTGTACAGCAAGACTTGTCTATTTTTCGTATTGCCATAGCATTATGGCGTACGGTATCTTGCTGTGGGGTAAAGCAGCTTATATCCAAAAATATATGCTCTTCAAAAAAAGCTATACATGCGATTTATGATATGAAACGGCGTGACTCGCTTCGTGATAAATTTAAAGAAATAGGTATTCTTATTGTAGCTTCAAAATACATTTGTAATAATATAGTGCTTTCATCGTTCTCCTGCCCTTATCCCACTCTAAGTGGGGTTGGCATAACATGTTACAAACATGTTGCCACATGATTCGGCAACGTATTTTACGACCGGCCGCCTGCCTGACATCAAATTACCTTAGTCTTACGACAACTCGGTAAGAAATGAGGGTGGTCTATTCTATGCAGCCGGATACCACACGGCATTTACCTTAGTCGCCTCTTAGGACACCTCGGTAAGAAATGAGGGTGGTCTATTCTATACAGCCGGATACAACACGGCACATACCTTAGTCGCCTCTTACGACACCTCGGTAAGAAATGAGGGTGGTCTATTCTATGCAGCCGGATACCACTCGGCGTAATAATATAGTGCTCTATTGGAAATATAATTCTCATAAGTAGTTATATTAATTATTACATATTCATTCGTTGACTTTGACAATATTTTCTTAATATTATATTTAATTTTCTATAAAGGTTACGAGCGCCTAAATTCGCCATGCAGGGTACTCAAAGAAAAACGTGACATGTTTACTAAAGGCACATTGTAGAAGGAAAAGTTATACCTGTGACTCTTGTTGCTATCGTAATAAGGTATATTATACATCTTATGAAGTGTGCTTGGTACGTACGTTATGAACTTGCAAATATTTTGGGGTTTGCCGGTAAGAGACGCTATTAGGGTAGCCTTTCAATAAATATCCATAGCTTTTCCTATAATAGATTAACGCTTTTCATCGGAAATAGCAGGGAGGTTTTGTTTAATTAACTAAGTTTACCTGCGACTTCGTTGGTTATAATGGAATGAAAAATATTTTTAACCTATTACTATCAATAGGTAAATTAGGATTTTCTAGATCGCATGTGTGTTTAGTTTTAGTAGTTAAAAATGTGTTCAAAATATTTTTTAAAAGAGTAGCATTACACTGGGCCTATAGTATGAAGAAGCCATAAGCGTTAAAGTACTAAGGTCCTAAAATAGTGGCCAGCCACCGGAAATCGGAACGTTGGTAGATCCTATCCCGCTTGGGTCCAAATGTCTAGAGGTCCTACTCGTTAGAGGTACCTGAATCTATGCACAGCCAATTAATGCCAATAATCACCCCTCTGTGTAGGCGGGTTGGTGACTGACCATATAAATAAATAAATAAATTTACAGGGACATTTACACACACTGTCGTCCGTCCCCAAAGTAAGTAACTTATTACTTGTTCATAGAACAAGTGACGGACAACTGGTAGATATACTACATATATAAGTTTAAATACATACTTAAATGCAAATACACACCCAGGCTCGAAGAACCAACAATTTGTGTATAGAAAATGTTGGCCCTCGGCGGGAATCGAACTCGCGACCCAAAATCGCACCAATAGTGCTATTGATTAGTATCGTTCAATAGTATATAATCCAGTTGGTAAGCTATAGTCACGCTACCATTAATTGATTGCTAGACCTACTTCAAATTATCTGCAGAGATTTGCCGGCGAGAGCGGCATTTGATGAAGCAAACTAGGAGGGGCTTTCTTCTCACATTTACGCTTACACCCTTTCAAATCTAAGACGAGCCGAGAGATATATTGCCCCCATGGAAGCGGATATCGTGCAGGAGCTCCCGAATAAATGTCAAATATCAAGGCCTTAACGAAAATAAGGCGGCAATGAATCGAACGAGTAAACTGGTCGCAACACCCGAACGTAAACAATAACAATAAATAATGATGAAAAAACGGATCAATGAAACCGTGCGACATTTATTTTGTTTAACAGAGAGATCCAGATAGTTCATACATCTACTTTAAGTATAATGTTCCATTATTCTTCTTTATCATATGGTTTGTATATTATCATTATCAATCTTATAACGAATGGTTATTTAGATTGATCACCAATAGCATGATATATGCCGGCTATAATAAGTACGTTATAGTAAAGTTAAAGACTTGATGCCCGTGGTGTCATAAATGCCTGCACTAGAGAAAGGCGCGTGCGATGCGTCACTTATCGACAACTAATTATCAATTCTTAATAAATAATAAATTCTGCCGTTTGGATGAATTGGAAAGTGAATCGGGCCACGGAGTTTTCCGCCTGCCAACATATCATTGCCAATATAATACGATAAAATTCATATAGGCACATGTAAAGGGAAAAGTGGCAAATATAAACAAACATATTCAAAATTTCTGACGTGGAACAATTAATACACACTACCATTGTAAATGCAACTGGTCAATTGGAAAATTGACAAAAATTTGCACTTCGAGACGAAGTACTTCAAGAAGAAAATTTTAACAGAGCACATTGATGTGCTCACCTTATCATCAGTGTAGGCGACGATAGTGGAAGAATTAAATTTTTGTACCTATACCTATTTCTTTTCTTATAAGTAACATGAACATCGATACATTAGTGTCGCGTCACTATGCCTATAAGGCCCTTAAGCGCGACAGAGAGCCCAACAGAGGGCGTCCTATTCATCATATCCACATTTTAATATCCCGCGAACAGCGACTCTTTGATACTAGTATAATCCTGTTCATTATTGCCTGTATTGCCACTATTCTATTGTGTTTTGTTAGGTTACACATTACGGGAATTCCTCATGTAGATTTCTCTATAATTGTATATACATAGAAACTATAGATTTTACGTACAAACAACGTCTTGGCTTATTGTATAATTTAGAGATTTGATCCCATCAAATCAAAATAACCTTTTTAAAGCACTTTCAAAATCATCGAAAATCAATATGCTTGATCTACCTACTGGTTCAGAATGTTGCTCTTACCGAGAAGAACCAGCAACGGTCATTCTTTTAAACATTTTTAATTGACGTAATTAGGCTGCAGTCCTGTACGAAGCTAAAAGGATTCAATTCCAAGTGATATATCTATATAGTTTGTTGCCTGTTACGCTTATCAGAAATAACCCTACGATAATAGGGGCAACTAAGGAGCTTAAATCAAATAGATGAGCCGACCCGCTTCCAAAGTGAAATGAGCTGGAATCGCTTCCCTTCCGACCCAGAGCGGCGATCATTGCGTAATGTATAACTACTGGATATATGTAGGTGGAATATAATTAGTAACAAATAAGAATAAAGTTATGTGTGAGCAAGAAATATGTGTAAGAGAGAGAGACAAAAGAGAAAAATTTAATATGAGATGTCGAAGCTTAGTATCCATTACTACAACTAGGGATGTAACTTAGAGTGAAAAAAATTGATTACTAAATAATCAATTGTTCTCCATTCAACATAAATCTACTTGTAAAAAAACGATTAATTCGAATCGAAAATTTGGCTATTTTATATTAGGAAATAAGGACTCGTTAAAGTGCACTAGTATCAATAAAAAAGAATACAGATGCGAAAGTCGGTTAAGGTGTGTAGTTTGTCTACATTAATTTCTTCCAAAAACGCATATCTTATAAAAAATAAACGAAGAAAGTATTAAAAGACGGTAACTGATATAATCTTTTTTTTCGATTATTAATTGAAAAAAAAGGTTGAGTTTAAGCTTGAGTTTAAGATTGAGTTTAAGCTTCAATACTTCGCTGCCCGGGATATGGAGGTCCAGCAGTGGACTAATAACAGACCGCAACAACTTTTACATAACACTGAAACACAAAGGTATTCCAAGTAACAATGTAATAAAAACAAAACTACCTTCATATATCTTGTAAAGGTTAGTGCTTTCCATCTTAAGCAGCATCATCGCTTAGCATAAAGAGTGATCGTGGTCAGACGTAAATCAAAGCGAAATAAGTCTTAAGGTCATACATATAAGGATTACGAAAATCCCAACTAGATTCCACGTGTATTAGTACAATAGTCACGTTTTTGAATGAATCCAGAACAAAGGTAGACGAGCCCGCCCACCATTTCACGATTTATATACGAAATTTATATCTTTACTGTACAAAATACACGTGTATAAGCTTTATTCGTGTGGAATGGTGCTTTCGAAAGGGTCACTATAAAATATTTATATGAATGAATGAAATATGTTACTTTTTTTTAATAAATGGATTTTACAGGATTAATAAATACATTTCAGCTGAGAAAAATACAAAACATTATTTTTGTCACCTTATATCAAATCAAATCAAAATAATCTTTATTCAAGTGAGCTCTTTCGTCCAAATTATACAGTTTATTATATATAAATTATACTCACAGCTGGACATAGAAGTCGCCTCTCCTTTTTTGGAGATAAGGGTTTGAGCTTAGTCCCATCACGCTGCTCTAATGCGAATTGTTTGGTTACACCTTTATTAAGAATTCTCCAAAGATATGCCAGTTTCCTTACGATGTTTTCCTTCCCCAAACACCATGACCAGCAAATATCGATTAAGCACCTTTTTTTACACGAGTTTTTACGCAAAGACGTATTGTTGCTTACCCGGGATTTGGACCCAAAGTCCCCTAGAGGAGGCACACGATCACACCGTTCAAACATAACATACAATAGTTTAAATAAATTAGGTAAAATTTAACGTGCAATGACAAGGAAAAACTAGGTTTCCGTTGTCTAATTTTGAAAAATGAAACAAAATTTCTCGGGGTATTTTGAACTTTAATTCAGTTATATAATCTAAAGCGTAAAGAAACTTTTAGTGAAACCATTTTATAAATTAACTTAACCTTTACTAAATCCAGTTTGCTCTATAGTTGGAAAACACCGATACGCAAGGAAAAAGTTATGCGACTGATTTCTCGTTATTAAAAAGCTTATTAAGAAAACTGATTTGCAAAATCTGAGCCACCATTCTTTGTTAATAATTTTAATCATGGATGAAACTCCCTTTTTGGTAATACAAAAAAGTAGATTCCAATATTCCAATTAAGACACGGACAATGGAATCTACTGAAACCCTGAATCGAACAAAGGGATGGAACAGTAAATATTCGGCATGAAATTGTTAGAACGGCACAAAGGTATGTTTGGGAGACATAAGCAGTAAATCCGATAATAATTTAACGTGTAAATTTATGAGAAACTAGTCGTTGCGGCGACTTCGTTGGCGCTAACTAAAGCGTTAAAATATTCTCAATTTTAATCCCTACATTAGCGCAGTATATGAGGTTTAATTGTACCGAAATTCATCAATATGGCTTTATAGGATAAGCCACGAAAGCGTTACAGACAGACAGATAGACAGGCAGACAAATAGACTTTCGCAATTATAATAATATAGTATACTAGCTGACCGGGTAAACGTTGTTCTGCCATATAAATTATTTATAGGGGATTTCTAACGTTGACAGTGTTTTACGTATTTTCCTCACTGGAATAACAGATGGCACCACTAGTGCTTCGCTTGGCGCTATAGTAGTCAAATCAAATCAAATCAAATTAATCTTTATTCAAATAAATCATTTCAGGCACTTTTGAATCGTTAAGCAGCAATATGATTAATGAAGGTACAACTGGTTCGGAATGTTGCTGTTACCGAGAAAAACCAAAACTCGGCGGTCAATCTTTTAAATATTTTCAATTATACATTATCAAACCGCTGTCTTGTCTGAAGCTGAAAGGATTTTCAAATCCAGGCTTTCTTATAATTAGTGCTTTTGTAATAACATAAGAAGTCTCTATACAAAATATTCGTGGATCGACATCGCCCACCAATTCCTTTGATTCAAAGTGCATCCTCCTGGAACATTTAGCGTAAGCGATATTGTAAACGGTGCATCTTCCGGTACATCCATTCTCGGATTGCTGTGAAAGACCCGCGCTGCTCTCCAGACGTGCTATGCCACATGCCAATGAATTCACTATCGTGTCATTTGTACTTAATTTTCTTCCCCGGTTCGACGCGTTACAGTATATATAATAAAAAAAATGGGTAGAAAACCCTTATCACTTAGCGGTATGAAAAATAGTTACTGAATCTCAGACCTATAAGGAGTATGATAATTAATATTGTGACACGAGAATTTCATATCTATCTCTAATATCTATATCTTCTATATACTTATTATAAAACAAAGTCCCCTAAGTTTTTGTGCGGTTTTTATTAAAAGGTAGAGTAATTCCTCCGAAAGGTTTAAGTGAGTTGAAGAGGTCGTTTTACAACTATTTTTAGTGGGGGGTAGTAACAAACTGGTGTCGATTGTAGTATAGAGGGGAAAATAGGTATAAAAACCGATGTAGGGTATTAGAGAGCCAGTCTCCTGCCGAGACTCGAGCGACTATTACATGTCAAACACTGATTTCCACACGGGTTTATTATATAGTTTAGTCATAAGTTAACCTGAATTCCCTTACCACGTCAAGCAACAAAAGATTTAGACATTTATGCACAGAATTTCCGTAGCTACTGCCAAAATGACTGTTTTGGTGGCAGTAAGCCTGTCTTCAGCTCCGTGGGTTGCGGGTTCGATACCCGCCGAGGGCCAATATTTTCTAAAATAATTTGTTGGTTCTTCCAGTCTGGGTGTATTTTTGTATCTATTTACAATTATATATGTATATATTTACCAGTTGTCTGTCACCCATAATACAAGTATTAAGTTACTTTAGGGACGGACGAACATGTGCGTAATTGTTCTAAATATAAAAAAAGTCAATTAAATGACGCAATTGAAGAATTATTTTAAACGTCTTTACACGTAAGAGCATTTAAATAAATTAAATATATCGACATATAGATCTATGTATCAAAAAAATTGTGTCTACATAAACTCATCAAGTAGAGTAATGCGGATACTCAATATATTTTACTGCACCTGCACTGCAGAATGGGAAGCTCATTTACATTACAAATTAAACGTAACTATTTTTCTCTTTAACCACGCTTGTTTTTTAAATTTACGAAAAAAGTTTAATTTACTTTACTTTAGTTACTACTACTTTGATACCATCGTATCAACATTTGGTCACTCGATTAATCAAGTAAAGTTATTTAAATAAGTCTATACTCGGTTTGCTTACAATAACATTCTCCTGCCCTTATCCAACTCTAAGTGGGGTCGGCACAATTTGTTAACAAAACATGTTGTCGCATGATTTGGCTAGGTATTTTACGACCGGCCGCCTGCCTGACGTCAACTTACCTTAGTCGCCTTCACGACACCTCGGTAAGAAATGAGGTTGGTCTATTCTACTCAGCCGGATACCACACGGCACTTTCCTTAGTCGCATCTTACGACACCTCGTTAAGAAGTGAGGGTGGTCTATTCTGCTCAGCCGGATACCACACGGCCAACCACACGGTTTGCTTACGTGAAAACTAAAAAAATTAAATCCAACTTTTTTAATATCAATCTATATGTTCTTGCAGTTTAAATAACATAATTTGTGTTTTGAGTATAAACATTCTGCGCGGAAACAAACCCAAATATCAAAGATTATTTGGTATACAGCTAGGTCATCAAGCTTAAAGACACGCGTTGATATATACATATCATTATATCATATATGTATACCAGTGTCATGACATTACTAGAAAATGCCAAGGGCATTTATTTATTAAATAAATAAAATAAAATACATTTATTTCAACTTTATATAGGTACAAGTCATATTTTGTTAGTATACACACAAACTTAATCTAATGTTAGTAGTCTTAACCTAACTTAATTCTAAAAACTTATCTACGACTAGCAAAGCCCCGCGGTTTCACCCGCGTCCATACAGATCTCGTGGTAGTGGAAAGTCTACGAAATCGGACTTTAGATTTATTTTGTAGATTATTTAATTATAAAAAATGGGTATCATTAGTATTCTTGGAATAAGACTTAACTCACCAAGTGCAGGCCCTGCTATAACGGTAGGTTAGGTTTGTTATGGCATTATTTGATTTCGATATACATTCTTAAATTCGTAAAATCTTTTGATTGGGATGTCGGATTTTAATAATTTAAAAAGTATTTTACAGGTATTGAAACAGTTATTCACAAAATATCATTTAATGGGATAAGGATTAATACAGAGATATGAATAAAATGGTTTGATTATTGTCGGCACTTTTACCAACTTTTACAATGTAAAAAAGTAGTTATATTGGCATAACTATAATAGTTAGACATATGTTATCGAGGACTTTTTTGTTGATATTGATACGTTCTATAATACTGTAGAACATTTTTTTGTTCTATCATCAATAGTTTCCGCAGCGCACGCGATGATAGATGTTTACGACTAAATTTTTACCAAGTTATTACAATTTTATTAGGGATCCCTATTTTTTTTTAAAATGACATATAGCCTATGTTGCTCAGTGAAAAAGCAGCTTTCCAATGGTGAAAAAATTTTTGAAATCGGTCCAGTAGTTTTTGCGTGAAAACGTAACAAACATACATACAAACAAACATACAAATCTTTCCTCTTTATAATATTAGTATAGATAGGCCTTATTTGTCAGCACGTGAATCATGTGACAATGGTTCAGGTACTGACAATCAAACCTACCAGCAAATACTTTCAGGATGCTATTATGACTGGCCCGCACTCTGCGCACCAGGGATGTGCAACTTTTACGCATAGTTGCATAGAAGCAATCTACATGCGCATCAGCGAACATCCCCGACGAGCTACAGTATCGAGGCAGTCCTATTAGCATCCTGAATGCATTATTATATTGAACACGCATGGCATTGTACTGTTTTTGCGTATAATCCATCCACAGGCTACTCGTGGCAAAAGTGGTGCAGTAAGCTCTGAATAGCGTTACTTTAACGGGCACGGGGCAACGAGCGAACCTGCGTACAATCATGCGCCCTAACAGACACTGCCCTGCGCTCTCTCTATATCAAAGGTACCCAATACACAAACAAAAATAGTAATAGAGATGTACCTTGTAGATATCAAGTGTTCTGCAGTGGATCTTAAATAAAATAGAAAACCAGAACACTTTAATATTTGAAAAATAAAATAAATTTAAAAAACTTTAAAATAGATATTAGTCATCCTAAATATTGAAGCCTCTGTACGTCAATTCTTTAGGAAAAAAATGTTTTTGTTTTTGGGATAAAACCCAATGGGTAATGAAATAAAAGTATAACCTGATTTCTTTAACAGGAACTACTTCATTTATCATGCATGTAATGGTTCCCCTTCATAATCGGTGATTACAAACGATTAAGCACAAGCACGATCTTCACCAATCATCATCTATGATTGTCGACAACCCGTGATATGTCAGTTTTTCGAACATTCATAAAAGGGAATCGCTACATGTCCCTCTAGATACTTATCGTTAGGCAAAATATAGTGTCATGTGGACACTTGCACGATGTATATGCTGATTGTAGATGATCACAAAATCACCGATCACCGATAGCGAATGCAGGCATATTCGCTCCTCTTCATAATCAGTGATTTCAAAAGATTTAGCGTAAGCACGATTGTCTAGATAGTACACTCAACTGTACTCGTCTATGATCGCCTATAACTCCTGAATTGTCTGTTTCACGGACACAAATCAAAGGAAATCCCTGCGTGATATAATGTATCGTATGATAATACGGATGATTGTGTAGACACGCACTATGATTATACCGATTATAGACGAGCGAATTCAACGATCATAACCTATAGTGAAGTTACCGGCATATGTGTCACAAAACGTAGGTAACAATCGGAAAGGATATCCTATACTTAATTGGTGCTATTTCGCCTAGCAGAACTTTGTAGAAATAACGAGATCCAGCTAAACCCGGCAACGCTTTGCTGAAGCTAAGTCTTGTTATTAACGATTAGAATTTTCCGTTCTGTAAGAACTTTAGAACAAAAAATATTATATAAACCTCTTCTTACATAAGAATGAAACGCTGTGTGAAAATTTCAGGTCATTTTTTCATAGACAATCTTTCTAATTTTCGATTAGCCAACAAATATAAAAAATAAATGCGAAAATATGTGCATTTATTAGTTCTACATTTAAGTCCTAATGAGCAGCGATAATACAATATTTGATTTTTTTTATCTGGTTTCTGAAATCCATGAAAACGAATTCGTGTATAAAAGTGGTATAAATATTTAATATCCTCAGCTGTTAAATCAAGATATTTAAGCTTTCGCTCCGTGCGCGACAACTTAAATGTTCTTTTACAACCTCTCCAACACAATTTGCATAAAAACGTAATGCACTATTGACCTAAACCTTCCGAAAACATTGAATCTATCTTCTAGCAAAAAAATGATACAAGCATAGGTTTAGTAGATATTAAGATAATCGATCACACACAGCTTTTAGTGGATTTGATTTGGTGGTTTCATAGTAAGTATAGATGTTTATCATTTTAAATTCATATAAATAAATAAATAATTTTTAAAATTTTTAATTAAAACTTTAAATTTTTAAGTTGTACAATAAAGAATATTTGATTTGATTTGATTTAAATATATCGCACACTTACGCACACGGTCGTTCATCCCCAAAGTAAGTAACTTAATACTTGTGTTATAGGTCAAATCAAATCAAATCAAAATATTCTTTATTCAAGTAAACTTGTAAACAAGTGCTTTTGAATCGTCAACTTTACTGCTGGTTCGGAAAGCTGTTCCTACCGAGAAGAGCCAGCAAGAAACTCGGCGGTTGCTCTTTTAAAAATATAAATCTTAGAACTAGTTACATTTATTTATTACTGTCTTGTACAGGGTAGAGGTGCACCTATATCCACACATCCTTATCATCTAAGTAATCTTCAACAGTATAGAAGTCGCAAGCTTATGTCGGTTCCTACTTTGTCTATCATATACATCACCTATCGTTTTATAATTCTTTATATTTTTATGTACAAAAATTACGTTATTTAAAATATACTGTGAAGCAAATGTTAGAATACCTGTTTCCTTAAACTTCTCTCGCAGGGAATCACGCGGACTTAAATTGTAGATGCCACGTATGGCTCTTTTTTGTAATACGAAAATTTTTTTCACTATCCGCGTATTTACCCCACAGCAATATTCCATAAGACATAATGCTATGGAAGTAAGCAAAATAAACAAGTTTCGCTGTTTCGACATCTGTAAATTGTCTTATCTTTCGAACAGCGTAGGCTGCTGAACTAAGTTTCCCTGCAAGAGTTTTTATGTGTGTGCTCCATTGGAGTTTTGAATCCAAGGTCACTCCCAAGAATACGGTTGTATTTTCTGTTTTCAGTGGTATATTATTTATGGAGAGCCTATTTGCTGTTTTTGCAGCATTAGGTAATGCAAATTCAATACAATTTGTTTTCTTTGAGTTTAGTACCAAATTATTTACCCTGAACCAATGGGCTATTTGCGATAAACCACTGTTTACTTCGTCAATATTATGGTCATTTCTATTTACTTTAAAAATTAAAGATGTATCATTCGCAAACAGTACAATATCGCAAATATTATGAATGAAATATGGTAAGTCATTTATATAAACTAAAAACAGAAAGGCACCGAGAATTGATCCTTGAGGCACACCCATAACTAAGGTGACAGACAACTCGTAAATATACTACATATATACTTTTAAATAGATACTTAAATACAAATATACACCCAGGCTCGAAGAACCAACAAATTGTTTATAAAAAATGTTGTCACTTGACGGAAATCGAACCCTCGACCCGCGGAGCTGAAGGTAGCGTCACCAGTCACCAGGCCAGTCAAAATGTATATCAGCTTGAATTCAAATCGTAACAGACAGATATTCTTCGTATTTATAAAATTAGTATGGATGTCGGTATCCTCGTCTATATAAAACTGTTAACCTTCCGAATCCAGTTATTCTATCCCTTATTATACGTCTGAACGGTTCCGATTGTTCTCATGCAGCCATCGAATAAGGAAAGTTATATTACTTTTGTTTCTATCGTGCTAATCAGAAGGTATTGATATTCTGACAATAATTGGATCTCTATTTAAACTTCTTACCTTTTTAATGATTGCTTTTTCTCTATTTTTACGTATCAAAACCGTTATTTATCCCATAAAATAACAAAAACATGTTTGGAGCTTGTAATTGACTATCCCGTTGGTGACCGTGGTCACTGCGCCTTAGCGGGTCGTGGGTGCGATTCCCGCCAAAGGCCAACATCTTCTATAAACAATTTGTTCTTGGAATCGTATATATATGTATTTTAATATGTTTTATATACCAGTTGTATGTCACCCATAACACAACTATTAAGTTACTTAGTTTGGGGATGGACAGTCGTGTCCGTAATTGTCTCCTAAATACGCCATTTTTTTTAATGTATTTCTATATTACATATATGTATGAAATCATATAGAACATATATGTGGGTACTCGGACCAAAGCAATCAACATTAAAACAGATCGACGAAACGATATTTAATTTATACAACTAGTATACATAATTTATGCAATGTAGTGTACATTGCAAAATTCTCACCAAAACACAAAGAAATTAAAAAACGTTTATGTTGTAATATTTGGTAAAATTATATTATTGTGAATTCCGCTTATAATAAAACGATAGCTTTATTGGCAAATGCTACGAGTTATATCTATCTGTTTTGTGACAGAGATTATTATTTCATTGCTCATAAAATTTCTATACTAATGCAGAATTAATCAATGCTTAACTCCAATATTTTTACATTAAGGCTTTGAAACTATAATTTAATTCCATTTTAGGCTTAAAATAATGTTCAATAATTAATCTCATAAATTATAATTTATAGAACTAGGTGTTACTTTGCGGAGATCCATAATACAAAAGTAGTAATAAAATTATTTTGCTATAATCCGCGATACAGTAAATAAAAAATATATATAGTGTTAAATGTAAAAACACATGCACAAACCTCCACCACTTCCACCACAATACACAAATCACTACACACGTTCACTATCACAAACTCAACAATCGTTTCGCCCCGCAACCGAAGCATCATCAGGAGATAGACTCCGAGACAAAATCGCAAAGCCTTTGCGATTTTGTCGTGGAGGTTTGTGCATGTGTTTTTACGAATCCTGCACGTATCGGGTATGAAAATACGGAAAGTCCACTATACATTTAACATATAAGGATTCGTAAAAACACATGCACAAACCTCCACGACAAAATGGCAAAGGCTTTGCGATTTTGTCTCGGAGTCTATCTCCTGATGATGCTTCGGTTGCGGGGCGAAATGATTGTTGAGTTTGTGATAGTGAACTTGTGTAGTGATTTGTGTATTGTGGTGGAAGTGGTGGAGGTTTGTGCATGTGTTTTTGCGAATCCTGCACGTATCGGGTATGAAAATACGAAAAGTCCACTATACATTTAACACTATATATATTTTCTATTTACTGTATCGCGGTTTATAGCAAAATAATTTTATTACTACTTTTGTCATAAATTATATTACACTAGTTTTGAAACCTAGCACGCATTCATCTCAAAGTTCCGTAGGATCACGTAGGCGCCTATCGGGTACTGATAATAAAGTGTCCATCTCACGAACCACTCTATAACGTGATCTGAGAAACCTCTTGTATCTAAAACGTGGACGTAGGCCGTCGGGACCAGTTTCAGTCGTGTTTCGGACCCGCATTATCGGACAGACGAAGATGTGTGGTGATTGTGATTTTTAAGACCGATGGATTTTATGGCGCGCTGGAATAGAAACTGCGATAACGGAGAGTGATTTTTATAATATTTCATTTGGGGATCGTTTTATGCTTACACACTTTTTTAATAAAATAAAAATAGAAACCTATACCGCAGTATTATGTTTGATAAACTTGAGCTTATAAAAAAAAAAGAATGTTTTCCACCAATTAGCACCAAAAAAATTCTTTTAAAAATTTGTAGTATGAAGTATCTGTATAAACCGTGACTCCGTAGTTATGTTAAGTGACTAGTCTTTAAAAACCAAAAATTATATACAATTAACAGTGAATTGAGTTAACGAAGGATGAGACTGTAATGTTGGAAATTTGACTGTGTTTATTTCTTTGATTTGGTAATACAACTTTTCTATTTTAACGAAATTTTATGTCCCTCCTGTTAACCGTTTAGGAATTTCCTTGTCTAGAGCAAATCCCAAGAGCAGCGAATAAAGCTTTTAAAATCACAATTTATAACACCCGTGTAATTCAATATCTAGCATTAGTAATTCAGGTAACAACGTTCGCCGTGTGGTATCCGGCAGAATAGAATAGACCACCCTCATTTCTTACCGAGGTGTCGTAAGAAGCGACTAAGGTATGTGCCGTGTGGTATCCGACTGAATAAAATAAACCACCCTCATTTCTTACCGAGGTGTCGTAAAAGGCGACTAAGGTAAGTTGACGTCAGGCGGGCGGCCGGTCGTAAAATACGTAGCCAAATCATGTGACAACATATTTGTAACATGTTGTGCCGACCCCACTTAAAGTGGGATAAGGGCAGGAGAATGATGATGAATTATTTAAAAAAACGTCCTCACGTTATCTGTTGAAATAAGATAACGTCTTCTGAGTCTACTTATAAGCCTAATGCTTCAGGAAAGGCTCTCACTATTAATTTTATTAGCGCGATAAAATGATAATATTTCAATATGGCATGGCCGGAATTAATATCCTGGAGCGTGAAACAAAGGGAATATAATGAGAAGCCATTTTTTTGAAAGATATTGGGAAATTTGCTAGGTGCGCCCAGCAATAAGTCTTCGTGACCCGAATCTTTATAAGGATCAGTATAAAATTAGGCGTCAATTTTGGATTTAATTAAGCTAAGTGACTGGGGGAGTTTATCAGTATCCTCTGAACATGATCAAATTAAGACGCAGGACAAAAATGAAGAAAATAAATGTAGAATAAATCGATAGTGCCTCTGTATACGTCAAGATATATGATATAATTTTTTTGGTCTAATCTGTGTTTGTTAACAAAATATATATAATGCTAAGTGTAGGATAAAAAACCGTTCTCATACCTTATATATATAGGAAAATCACTATCACCAACACGCTACACAAGCCTTATGCTAAAGTTCTGATTTTGTTATCAAATTGCGACCAAGTAATTATATACGTAACAAAGGTTTTATCGTAAAATTATTATATAATATTAAAACTATGTAATATTTTCCGGCAAATTCATTATCAATCCGATTACCATAAATTCTTTAAAAAAAAGGTTTAGTGAGAAAGAAACGTAAATTTATCCTTAAAGCGTTTTCGTGTAAGCCACTCAAATAGATTTTCATAAAGATTAGCCGTCGTTAAATTAATGAGATTTTTTTACCGGTCATACCCGCTAGGTGTTTTTAAATAAAGAAAATAATGTACATTTGATGATAGTGTTAAGGTGAATGTGCGGTGTGACAAGACTTGATAAAATTTGAAATGAGTGAATACGGGGAAGTCTGAAAATGTTTCCATCATAGAAAGGATGAGAAGTGTAAGATTAAGACATATAATGAGGAAGACTTTTTTGTTTTTTTTTAATGCGTAATGGGCGAGCGCTTGACTGTAATCATGCCTGATGGTAAGCAATGATACAGTCTAAGATAGAGCGCGCTTGCCTAAAAGATGCCTATTCACTCTTGCTTTCAAGATACCCATATTATATGACTCTGGAGAAATAGATGCCGGGAGAGAATTCCATTCCCTTGCCGTGGTCAATAAAAAAGAAGACGCGAAGCGCTTCGTGCGCCTTCGTGGGATGTCAATAACGTAAGGGTGGAACTTCTCCCAGTGCCTAGCGGTGCGTTGATAGAAAGGTGATGGAGGAACAAGGTTATGGACTACTTCAGCAAACTCTCCAAAAAATATACTATACAATACCGATAGACAGGCAACCCTGCGCCGATGTTGAAGACTGTGCAATTTAGTATCGGTCAGGGTTTTATGAGACTGAAAATCATGGGACCAAAAGAATGTGTGATTTGGATGGACGTGTGACTATTAGGAGGTTGAAAAAGAGATTCATCGATTTGTGGAGATTGACACACATATAAAAGAAGTAGCACCAGCGTTGACGAATAATGAGAAAGAATGGAAGCGGAAATCGAAATGTCGTGCCGAACCATCACAATGGAATTACGGAGAATGATGACTTGATAATGTTATGGCGTGTGGTATCCGACGGAGTAGAATAGACCACCCTCATTTTATTACCGAGGTGTCGAAAAGGCGACTAAGGTAAGTTCACCCACCGTGTGGTATCCGGCTGTGTAGAATAGACCACCCTCATTTCTTACCGAGGTGTCGAAAAGGCGACTGAGGTAAGTTGACTCTTTGAGTTGAGTTGAGTTTACATTAACGAAACTGACGAAATGCAGCAACACAGGTTAAACATATTCAAAATTTTGTCTTATATTAAAATTATCATATCTATAGATATTATAAAACAAATTTCTCTTTATTACCGAGGTATGGTAAGAGGCGACTAAGGTATGTGGCCGTGTGGTATCCGGCTGAGTAGAATAGACCACCCTCGTTCTTTCCGAGGGGTCGTAAAATACGACTAAGGTAAGTTGACGTCAAGCAGGCGGCCGGGCGTAAAATATGTAGCCAAATCATGTGGCAATATATTTGTTGTAACACCGACCGCCTAAGAGTGTGATAAGGGCAAGACGATGATTCTTATATAAATATCCAATTGTAAAGAGCTATAAATTAGGATTTTAATTTTATCATAAGTAATTACATAGAAATCTGAAGCAAAGGTTACTTACCAGGGTAAGTAACCTTTGTCATTGTACGAAAGTAGGTCTGAACATGTTCCTCGTTCCAGCAATATTTCTCGCCCCAGCATCGATCGCAGAGCGTATTAACAGAAACACAAGGAACCGTCGAGAAGCCGACGCCGAAGTAATCAATCACCACCACGATGATCCAGCGTCACTTGTCTTGATACGCTGCGTCATCAATCACCAAATTAAAGATGTGTTCAAACTGGAAGTGATTAAGTTTTCTGGCAATAAAACCACTTTTTATAATATAATTTATATAGAGAATATGAAATTCCGGAGTCGTGATGGAATAACAGCGAGAACATGTGACCTTTATTTTTTATTTGTCGAACTGATTTGATTGATTTTTCGAAGCTGTTAGCCCTAATGGATTTTACAGCGTCACCGGGCGGGACGGGCGAGCGCAGAAGCATCGTCGAGGTTGCGAAATGCAGAGAGTAGAGCGCAGAAGCTCTACTTAAGTCGGGGAACGTCGTCCTAAGGGTGCCTCCTTTGAGGCCGGACCACGGCTTAGGGCGACGTATAGTGTTGAGGGTTGATGGTATGACTTAGATTAGTCATTGCGGCGTCAGAAGGGTGGCGAGAAGCCACGACCGACCGACGTCAGAAAACTGGGACCTCGTCTTCGCCGGCGAAGACGCTGTGTGAGTATATTACTTGTATCTGTGTTGGCGATCGTTATTTGACGCTTTTTGGAATGTGACCTATACAAATTTCGCGGATTCTAACTTCTAACCTCGGGTATTTACATTATATTTATCTATGCATATTATAAAACAAAGAACTCAATTACCGTCTGTCTGTGTATGATTGATTTTCTTGAAATCCACTGAACGGATTTTTATACGATTTATATTAATGAATTGTGAATTTCTTTAGATTTATTTGATTTGATTTGACTGATTTCTACCCAGGCAAAGCCGCGGACGCACCAGTTTCTTTATAATTAATATAATATTCTTTATGCCCCTAATGTTAGTTGCAATTTATAACTACGTTTTATGGTGGTCAAAATACGATGTTTTCGTTCACCGTAAGGAAGAACACTTTCCTTGAGAATCTCTGCGATGTCTCCGCATTGGTTTATTCTGACGAATCTCAGCTACAATCTTCCTTTTTAAGATCAAAGTCTTTTTAAAAGACTTAATATTGTCACTTCCTGTAACTCATACATCTTCGTAATCGTATAGACGTTATAATGATGTCTTCAGCGAATTCGTAAAATCTAGTGTTGTATACAATAAATTTTCATATTTTTAAAGCAAAAGTAAACTAAGAATCGCTTTGTATTATTTACTTGCAAAGTAAAGCCCTCTGTTACTAAGGAAAAGGAATGCATATGCACTGTCCTAAAAAAATTTCAGTGACGAAATCGATTCCCCTGATCTGCGTAGTAAATTACTTTTAATAAATGCTCCGTATGCTCCATATATTTATACTCATGCTGTGCTTTCTTTATTGTTTGCCGAACTGTCCTCCCGTACTGCGACGCGTGCTAGGTCATCTATCGCGTGTTCTGTCTTTGCTCAACGAACTTCTTAAAGAATCCCCACACTGTAATATCTTTGCAGATAAGTAGCATCAAGATAGATAGATAGATAGATAAAAACTTTATTGCACAAAAACACATTAAACATATAAAACTACATGAAAACCTAATGTAAACCTTATGTATATGTACAAAGAGCGGCCTTATCACCGAGTAGTGATCTCTTCCAGGCAACCCTTGTTATAGGATAATACAAAAGAACTTGGCAAGTGTGCAAACAGAAAAGTACAAAATCTACTAGATACCAATATTTATATGCATATACTTAAATAGATAAATATAACAAACATACTTATATATAATATTTATTTATTTATTTATTTTAAATATATATAATTACTTTATATAATAAATATATATATAATTACGTAGTATGAATATAATAGATACTATATACACACAGTACATCAAAAATAATAAAAATTCTCAAATGTTTCAAAATGTTTAATTGCGGAATTACAAGTATTATAGATATACTAAATATTTTCCTTAACAGATTTTCTTTGCCCGGATAGAGCACTATGATCGTATTGATCAATTATTACCATTAGTTTATACAGAAAAATCTCTAATTCTTGGCTGGGGTATGAGTAGGCGAAACCATTGTCTAACATTTATATTTAAGGTTTGTAAGGTTTGTATTAAATCTTACGTAAAATTTCTGTTGGATTTAAACATTCTCAATATTGTACAACTGTATTATATAAATCAGCAATAACTGTTGCGCAACAAATTATCAACCAACATATTCGAGCTTACGTCAGACTGCGGCCTTAGATTTCAATTTACCCAGGATTAGTACGCTGGAGTAAACTGCACAACCAATTTAAAAAGGTACCACC
Source organism: Morpho deidamia (assembly GCA_947086505.1). Lineage (NCBI taxonomy): Eukaryota > Metazoa > Arthropoda > Insecta > Lepidoptera > Nymphalidae > Morpho > Morpho deidamia. Next base: position 4,787,994 of record CAMTZC010000007.1, on the reverse strand, counting down.
TTCCCCTCTAGTTCTGAATAAAAATAGACGATATAGGTGTCGTTTCATACAATTTAGCAGGCCTATAGAATCTGGTCGTAGGCACCCCGCGATACGTTTGCTACGCAATCTGTTTTCGTTAACAAATTCAGAAACATGACTCGGTTTGAATGGAGGGATCCATTTAAGACCGCCTTAAGTTGAACAGCGTTGAATTACTTAATAGATAGCAATCTCGGGGATAATAGGGATAAGAGCGTGAGAGTATGTTATGTAGATTATATAACTGCTAAAATATGTAGTGCTAGCTTGTGAGCGCGATTCCGACTGCATTGATTTTATTTTCGAGCTAAAAAAGTCTAGTTTTTTTTATTTTCAATTATATTCATTTATTCATGATTTTGTTACTGCTAAATATGATGCAATTTAACACCCGATGAGTAAAAGAAATAATACAATGTAATATTATTGATTTGTTATTCATAATTATTTATTATAAAAAAGTTATGCCATCTATACTTATTATAAACAAAGTCCCAAATAGCTGTCTGTCAGTATGTAATAGATTTTCTCAAAATCTACTGATCGGATTCTTGTACGGTTTTCACCAAAAGATAGAACATTACCTCCGAATGGTTTAAGTTAATAGTACATAACGGTTTTATGTAAATTGAGTTGAAGAGGTCGTTTTACGACAATTTTTAATGGGGGTAGTAACAAACCGGTGTCGATTGTAGTGTAAATGTGGGGGAATAGGTTTAAAAGGCGGTGTAGGGTATCAGAAAGCCAGTCTCCTGATTAGACTCTAGAGACTATAACATGCTAAACTCGAAATTGAATTTCGCGCGGGCGAACCCACACGTATTGCTAGTGTATTTATAAGACTTAATCTGCACTGATATTGGTAGTAGAAATATTGCTTGTTCAAAAAATAAAAATTCAATTTATGTATTTGTTTTGTATTCGATTTTTATTAGAACCATACATACTGCAAATATTTGCAATTCGCAAATCTATTTAATGTTTTAACAAGGTAGCCTACCTTGTTTTTCCACAATGTAGGTGTATAACTTCAGTATAATAAATACCTCAGTAATATATTTCCTTACCTTACGTCCAATTTTATATTTTATTTAAAGCTCAGCTGCCTATTACGTTTTAATTATTCGGGCGCAGTTAACCATTGATCTGGTGACTATTTTTGATTATTTAATAAAGTCGAAAACATCGAATTGATTTTTAATAAATTATATATCTAATGGATAAAATTTATACATTTCACGTTCATTCGTTTCAAAATTTTCATATCCTAAATAATCTCTAGTCAGAGCCCTAATATTCCAGACTTTTATCTATGGAGTACAGACTTGGACACTCCGAGTAAGGGAAAGACAGAGAATAGATACATTCAAAATGTGGTGCTGAAGACCAATGCGCCGAATACCCTGGATGACGAAACGAACAAAGGTCTCTTTCTACTCGGTATTAAATCCCGATTATCCACCACCTCTGTATGGGCCATCACGAACATTTTCAACATCGGCATTTACTTCGTATTTTTAATATCGCATGAATTTGGAATCAGTACGACGTTAGCGGCCGCGCGTGTTTAACCTATTGAAATCATTATTAAATTACTATCAAATAAATATCAAGTTATCTCTTATTATATCTATCAATTAGGTCTCGCTATATATCAACTAAATCTATCATTCTATTTATATATGGAAAAGATTGTACAGGGTAATAGCAGCCCGTACAACCTGGCTTCAACACATACTTTCGTATTTCGGCTAGATAATGCGAAGAAAAAATGGCAACCTTGAAAAGCTGCTCATTATTGGCAATACGGTAATAGAACACAAAGCCGTTCGCTAACACGATGGTCTGACCAAGTGAAAAAAGCCACCTCGTCATCCAAATTCTATCAGACGCTGAGAACTACTTTGGACCGGAATAAATGGAGGCAGATCATACGAAAGAAGAGTCGTTGTCGAAATCGTTGTCACTTGACAACGATCCTCAGTAATGAGGCACCGATTCATGAAGAAGAAATAATCTAAAATTTCTCTTAAATGATAAATAATTCTTTACTAAAAATGTACAATTTGGAATTTTTGAAATATATATATAGATAGAAATTGCAAATATCCACACAATTTAATATTTATAAACATTGTTTTAGATCTTGACACGCTTGGGGTTAAAATGTACCGTAAATTTACTTTGTCTAAAATTTAACAAGCAAAGTTAAATGACTGGTGATAGTCGTACTTTGGCAATAAAATTTTCACAATTACAAGCACTTAGCCGACGGCAAAACTTTAGAAAGGTGAACATTTAGGGGTTAAGTCGCCAGTTGACAAAGTTGCTCTTATCTTTGACGTAAGATGAAGATCACTGGAATGGAAGTTTGTGTTTGGCGAATCAGCATATTAATGTTAAGTAAACGTAAGATTTAATATTTTAATAGGGTTCTAGGGGCACTTAGGTGGCTAAGACAACTCATAGCTAATTTGTCGAATCTATCGAAACAACACATCTTTCTATAATCCCCTTGTAAGAATGTATAGAGTCTTTAATGATATCTCGTCTCAATTTTTGGACCTAGACATTTTCGACTGTCGTGAGTTATCGTTCAAAAGGATTGTAAAATGTTGTAAAAGCTTCTCGTAGTACTGTTTAACAGTTTAACAGTATATAATTGTAATTGTTTTACTTAATTATTAACACAAATATCAGTTTTTTTTAATTTAGATTACTATATTATATCATTTAGCATTAATTTAGAATTAGTTTTTCATTGCAACATGTTTTTATTTCTCTCTTTAGTATATGAACTTACAAGTTTCGGCAACTTAATTATAAATTTGAAAAATATGTATACATTCTAGTTTATAGTCGTGGTGTGAACTGTTTTGTGTGTCTAATAAAATAAAATAAATAAATAAATAAATTTGCTTTCAAGGGAAACGAAATTCTTCTTCATTAGGATCTCAAATAGTAATATTTGATTAAGTATGATTAAGAAAGATGTAAAATATATTGACCCTGTTATACGAAATAAAATGTAATTGGGTTAATATATTTTGGACAGCAGACACTAATTACTTTATTCTATACTAGCAATGCCACGGTTTCACCCGCGTCCATACCGATCTCGTGTTATTGGAAAGTCTACGATGTCGGACTATAGATTTATTTAATTATAAAAAATGGTAATTAGAATTCTTGGAATGAGAGCTTACTCACCAAATGCAGGCCCTGCTATAACGGTCGCTACAATGAATTTGTTATGGCATTATTTTCTTTCGATTTATATTCTTAAATTCGTAATATCTTTTGATGGCGGATTTTAATAATTTAGAAACCATTTTACAGGTATTGATACAGATTTTAATAAAATATTATTAAATGGGATGAGGATTAATTCAGAGATATGAATAAAATTGTTTGATTATTGTCGGCAATTTTATCAACTTTTACAATGTAAAAAAGTAGTTTTATTGGTATGGTTGGTAACTATATTAGTTAGACATATGGTATAGTGGACTTTTTTGTGGATATTGATATTTTCTATAATACTGTAGAACATTTTTTTGTTCTATCATCAATAGTTTCCGCAGTGCACGCGATGAAAGATTTTTATGACTAAATTTTTCACACTCAATGTCATATAGCCTATGTTGCTTAGTGAAGAAGCAGTTTTCCAATGGTGAAAGAATCTTTGAAATCGGTACAGTAGTTTTTGCGTAATAACATTACGAACATACTCACATGCAAACAAAGATACAAATCTTTCCTCTTTAGAATATTAGTATAGAGAATAGAGAATAAAGAAATATAGATACCACATAATGGCATACTGTCCCATATCACTTCAAGGTTTATGAAGATTATTTTTCACATTTTTTACGGACTTCGCGGACTTTCTACGGACTGTTCTACGCAGAGATTATAGCCTGAGGTTTTGGTGAGTTAAATAGTCGTTCCAGAAGCTCGGGTTATAATATCTGGTTTTAGTCAAATATTTTTTTTATTCTCTACCACTCTTCCAGCACCATGTACCAATAGGCAATCTTCCTAGTCATAGGAAAACTATTAATAAGTTAATGTTGATCTTTCAGATTAATGAATTTTCATCTTAACTTACATTATATATATTATGTACATATATATTTACCAATAACACAAGTATTAAGTTACTTACTTTGGGGACGGACGAACGTGTGTGTAATTGTCCCATATATTTATTTATATATTATTTTAACTGACATTGCAAACATGTTTGTACTACAAAAAAGAGCCATACGTGACATTTACATTTAAAGTTTACGCTGCAAGAGCAGTTTAAGGAGATAGGTATTCTTAAATTTCTGCGCAGTCTATTTTTTTGTGCATAAGAATACACATAATTACAAAAAAAATTATAAATAGACAAAGTAGGAACCGACATAAGCTTGCGGCGCCTGCTTTACGCCTCGAAAAAGTACCTAAGGCATTTGCGGGTTTGGGTATAAAATTCTTTAATAAAATTCCGCAATTAATTTTAGATTTGCCATTACAGCTGTTTAAAAAACTGTCAAAAAGAGGCTGATACAGACAACCTTCTATACTCTTGTCGATTACTTAGACGATAAGAACGCATTGATATAATTACTTTTTGACCCTGTACAAGACAGTGATGGCTTAATGTAACTAGTAATAAGAATTATGTTTTGAAAAGAGCAACCACCGATTTTCTTGTCGCTAGGAACAGCTTTCCGAACCAGCAGTCGAGTTGACTATGCAAAAGCACTTGTTTAAAAGTTTACTTGTATAAAGAATAATTTGAATTTGAATGAAATTTATTTTTAACGACTATTATTTTGAACCGAATTTTATAATAAACAGCTTGTATAAGATAAGCGACACAAAAAACAAAAACCAAGGCACATGATTGTGTCGATACATGAGAACCTGTTTTGATAATAATAAACAAATGGATTTTTTTTTTATAACAAATATGTACAAGTTATATCTATCTTAAATTACTTACACGCTACTACTATACAAATCATGCCCACGTGGAATGGTCCCAAGAATGCTGGCAGCGTTTCCGCGTTGAATCGCTAAGCTGATTCTTTGTGCGAAAAAGGAGCCAGCCCTCTTGTCACCCGAAGAGGCGATCAACCGAGGTGTTAAAACGGATAAAAAAAATTTTGCAGTTTGGCTCCATGGCCCTAGGGTCTCAACTGCAAACGGCACAAATATATAACTCTCAACGAGAGATGCATACTTTCGCCGCTTGCCGGATTCGGCCATTTCCACCGCAGCTCCAGGTCTTGTAGCCGTTTCCCTGATATGGGACGAGGCTAACGTATCAACGCATGTTGCGTCCCACATTAGGGCCCGTCCCCGTTCCCAAGGAACCAGCGTCAGACCGTCTCGTCTCTTGCCATCATCCCGACATATCCCGGAAGGCTCGAGAAGAGCAGGAATGTCGATGGTGGCAAGAGCTCTTTTGATGGTGTCATTAAGAGAACCATGGCGGAAAAGCCTACCAGAGCTCCTATGGCATCAAAGCCCGTGTATGCCAAAACTGTCTACCTCTTTTCCACATGGACATCTATGCTTAAGGCACAATGTGGTTCCCAATCTGAGACCCAAAGCCACTCTAAAACTTTCGTTGGATTGATTTAGATTGATAGAAAATTGATAAAATCGACTGTGACATTGAAGCTTGGCCTGTAAGGAGAACAAAATACTTGTCCCGAATTAGACTCATTGTTTACAAATTTACTTAAATAATATTTGAATTTGAATTTGCATTAGCACTTGTCATCATCATAATGCGTGATTACTTAAATACAAGAACCATAAATAGTTCAAACTGGTAGATCTACAGTAACTTAATATCTAATGCGTATATGAAAGCTGATATTGGTAACACTCAAGATGAGATAGTGTTACAGAAATTGTAGCCACCTAGCCTGTAGGGAAGGGCGTCTTTTGTTATCCTACAGTTGACCCATTGTATTCCGAAACTACTATTATTTATATAGATCATAGTAAACACCTTTTAAGAAAAGCTTCTATTTATGCACGATATATTCCATAAAATATGTAGTCACGCTTCTTTCATAGTGTTGTAGGGGTTTGCACTATGCGTTTTAGATCCAATTAGAAATACTTTAAGTAATGTTTAGTGATCTAAACTAATGATAGAATTATTTTGCTATAATCCGCGTTTGTTAGGAAATTCATGTAATGCTAAGTGTTGGTGGCAAAACCGTTCTCATACCATATACATCCCGGATTAGCGTATACGTATAACAAGGCCACCACCAACAGCAACCTACACACATTCACTACGACAATCTCAAAAATCGTTTCGGCCTGTAACCGAAGCATCACTCTTATGTATTACCGAGGTGTCGTAAAAGGCGACAGAATATGTTAACGTCAGGTACAAACCAAGATGTTTATAACAATTTGGTTGACCCCACTTTGATAAGGATAAGGGCAGGAGAATAATGATGTAGGCAGGTTTACATAGGCGTACATAAACATAAATATAGTTTTATTTTTAATTTTATTTTATTTTATTTTATTTTAATATAGTTGTTTTATCAATATTGGTGAAGTGGATTAGCTATGGATGAGCGATACAGACGTACAGACAGACTTTCGCATTTATGATATTAGTATCAATTTCCTTTCATTGCCAACGTTATCAAATTACACGTCTTTTATTTGAAAAAAGTATCTTTGTTATAAATGTACCAAGAAGAATTAACTTTACATTTAGTTTGCAGAATAGTTTACTAAATAGATCTTTGTTGACACTAGAAAAGACATGTTCATAAAAAAATAACAACGTTTCAATTTTTTAAGTACTAACTAATTTTAATGGAACCTAATACAAATGTTATAATAAATATTATTTTGCTATAATCCGCGATGCAAGTACAGTATCGCGGATTATAGCAAAATATTTTTTTTATTACTTTCGTATTATGGATCTGCACAAAGTGACGCCTAATTCTATAATTTTTTATGGAACCTGATAAAAACTATTTCTTTCGTACTTTGATATCGTTTTAAAATTGAATCTACATTTTTTCTTTATTCAAAGTAGCACTTAAATACGGTACAAGAGAGCTTTACTAATGGACTTGTCGAGTTCACGTTTACTGTACCGTAGTGAATAATGCCAACCCATTTTCACACTTGCAGCGTAATGCAAAACATGCCATATGTTTTCCAACTGGTACGCACTATGTGAGATTTACGGTCTACTTCATATGTAAATAAACACTGTGTTAAGGTTTTCTTTGTCTCAAGTTGCTGACAGGACGAATTTGTTTTGCAGATTTATATTATAAGGGGGAATTTGTTTACGCATAAATGACTTAGCGGTTACAGCACCAAATTCGCAGATTCCAGAATTTAATTTTGAGAAACTATAACAGAATAACTTTGATATACTCCATTTATCGAGAAAGGCTGTAGACTATATAACATCACGCTAAGATAAATAGAGGAGGGGCAGCAATAAAAAATATTGCGAAAACGACAACATTTAAAGCTTTCATGACGTGAGCTAAATAAACGGTAAAAGTTATTCAAAAAACATATATTGCAAAATTGTTGCCCTCTATAAGTTCTAAATAAAGGTCCGCGACAGCAAATGTCTAGCTTTTAAGGTCAACGCGCTTTAACCATAATTAATATAAGTATTACGGTTTACTCAAATAATAAGAATGCAGTCCACGCGAACGAAGTTGCATTTAAAAGCTAGTAGACTAGTAGACGCTGTCATCATCATCCTCCTGCCCTTATCCCACTCTAAGTGGGGTCGGCACATCACGTTACAAACATGTTGTCACATGACTTGCCTACATATTTTACGACCGGCCGCTTGCCTGACACCAATTGACCTTAGTCGCCTTTTACGACACCTCGGTAAGAAAGGTTTGGTGAAAGAGGTTGGTCTATTCTACTCAGCCGGATACCACACGGCGCCTGTAACGCTGTCACATTACAGATTTACTAACATATATTTTATAAAATACTTCGGATTTGCGGGCTATACATATATATACTATATCACCTGTATGTACTTTTTACAAAGCTACCTCTTATATTTTAACCATTCGACGTTAACTTTATCATATCTAACACTAGAAATACGTGCGGTTTCGCCCGCGTGAAATTCAGTGTTTAGCATGTTATAGTCGCTCTAGCCTCGGCATGCGACTGGCTCTCTGATACCCTACACCGCTTTTTATACCTATTCCCCCCTCTAAACTACAATCGACACCCGTTTGTTACTACCCCGACTAAAAATTGTTGTAAAAGGACTTCTTCAACTTAATTTACATGAAACGGTTATGTGCTATTAACCTAAACCTTTCGGAGAAATTGCACTACCTTTTAGTAAAAACCGTACTAAAATCCGTTCAGTAGATTTTGAGAGAATCGATTACATACAAACAGACAGTTTTGGGGACTTTATTTTATAATAAGTAAAGATAGATAGTAAATACAGAAATCATGACACATAACCATGGAGTAGTTTAAGAACTTTGTATCTAGTAACTGGCCGTTATCGGATGTCTTGAATTCTATGCGATTTCGCACAATAGTATTGTGTGACTGGAATCGCTTTCAAATGTGTATCAAAGCGATTCCAATAAAATAGCACACGAAATTTACATCCTTAGAACCAATTTTAATGATTGTAATTCAATTGGCTTTACGAGATGACATGCATTTGATATAAAGCTAACTAACTCTCTAATAAAAAATTGGAATATTGTTATAAGATGAATTTTATTTGTCACTATTGATAATATAAAATATACATATATATATATACACGGTCGTCCGACCCCAAAGTAAGTAACTTGATACTTGTGTTATGGGTGACGGACAACTGGTAGATATACTACATATATAAGTTTAAATACATACATAAATACAAATACACACCCAGGCTCTAAGAACCAACAAATTGTTTATAGAAAATGTTAGCCCTCGGCGGGAATCGAATCCGTGACCCGCGGAACTGAAGGCAGGGTCACTAATAGGGTCATATGTATATTGCATAAAAAAATAACTGCGTCAGAAGAAAGCCTTAGTGTCAGCGTTTAACCCAGTGTTTCCCAATATTTTAGTGCTATACCCCACCATAAAAATTATTTTGCCCACTTATGTAACATACATAAATTGTAATACTAAAAAATTTGAATTATTCATTATAAGAAACTTAAATGATAGGTTTTAGGAAGAACAATTTGTTTTTTTCGTTAAATTCGTCACCAAATTCGACAAACCCAGCATTTAGTTTAAATGGAACAATTGAATTTCAGAGTGAAAAGGTTAAACTAGCCTATTTTCGAATTGCCCCTCCTTAACCATCGAATTGCCCACCTGTGGGGCGTGGGCCCTACGTTGGGGAACACTGGTTTAACCCATATTATTGTATACAACTTAGTCAACTCCAGCCATTTTACTGATTCAAACGACACTTTACCTTAAATACCTTTCCAATCACTTATGCTGAAAGTTCCGCATACAGGAAAGCTAACTCTTGCGGGATGTGAAAAAGAAAAAAAACCGATCTCAAATAGGGCCATAACAATAAATTATTTCCTCTAACGACATGGAAACAGTCCAAATGGTCCGGATTGTGAATCGATTGTTTGGGTAACGCAGTTGTCTACAGTCTTCCTTCCCACAGTCTTTAGCTTTTAAATTATTGTCAACGTCGTGGATAAATCTAACTGCAGTCGTATGAGTTTCACTGAGATAATTTTCATATATTTCCGCATGTGTATACTCAGAAGAACGGTAATGTATGGGATTTAAATTTATAGCAATAAACTAAGACTTATTGGGATAGCTTAAAGTAAACAATGGAGAATAGAAATGTCGTTAAGCCGTCAAGGATATAAAACAAATATCACAAAAGATTATGTAATAGTTAAAATATTTTACCAAACTTTAATGTAATTTATATTGTATTGCCAGGTTCAAGTAAAATACTAAATGCTGATACATATGCATTTTATGTAGACTTATTAAACAATTTATAGAAAATGGCTGTTTGTTGCAGAAATCCATAAAGTAATAATAATATAATTTTTCTAAAATTCTGCACTAGTATAATTTCTTTATCAAATTTTGAGGTATCTAAAGTCCGGATTCCAGTGCAACTTTTAAAATTTATCAATAAAGAAAAAAACAGGGACAATCCAATCCACCTGTATTTAAATACGCTTTACACTAATAGTTTGTACAATAAAAAAACATTCCATCCGTCTTTGCTTCTAGATTACTGTTTAATCTCCATTTTTTAATCTTCATATATTTTTCAGCATACCATCGCTGAGATATTATGGTTATGTTCCATCAAATCTATACAGCGAAGACACATACAGGTGTTCAATACGATATCGTCTTCGTACCGCTAAAAAGATTATTACTCTATCTTCACCAACGTGTATTTCCAATTAAGATAACATCAATAAAAGTTTGATAAATAATTTATATTAAAATCCCTAAACAATTTACTAAATAAATATAGTAACTTATTTCTGAAAATTAGTCAACTTATATAATTCCCTCAAGGGCCCTTTTGGAACCCTACAGGGTGCCTTTTAGTTGATTAAAATAATGGGTACGATACACGCAATGAGTAATCCATTTTACATATTTAATATAGAATGAACTGATGGTGAAAGAAGAAGTATTGGAAGACGCAGACCCCAACTGGGTGAATAGGCGAACTAAACATAGTCATGAGTAGATTTTTTTCTCAACCACACTACCTGAATAAGGTTACAGGGAGATACTGGGCTCTCACTGCCTAAATATCATAGTAAAATAACGGCCTGTAACTATGCCACTGCTGGGCATAGACCTCCTACCTCCGTTTTTGGAGAGGAGGGTTTGAGCTTAGAACCACCATACTTCGAAAATGCGGATTAGTAGGTTACAATCTCCAAAATTCTCTAGAAATATGGAGGTTTATTCATGATCTTTCCCTTCACCGAAAAATGTGTTATAAATTACAATTAGACTCAATATTTCTTTCTGTACTCTTTGTATTCGATCTTTCCAGATGAAATTTAGAAGTTTTCTACTGATTACCAAATAATGTCAGAATAGCTACGGTTAAACACCATCTGATACATACTTAATAAATAAATATATATTGGTAAACATACATTTGTATTTAAATTTTACTTGACTGGTCCGATGGCGCAGTGGGTAGTGACCCTGCCTTCAACTTGCGGGTCGCGGGTTCGATTCCCGTCGAGGGCCAACATTTTCTATACACAATTTATTGGTTCTTCGAGCCTGGGTGTACATTTGTTTTTATATATATATTCGAAATTATATATGTACTATATTTACCAGTTGTCCGTCACCCATAACACAAGTATTAGGTTACTTAATTTGGGGATGGACGACCGTGTGTGTAAGTGTCCCATATAATTATTTATTTAAATAAAACACAATTTGTAAAATACTTTATTTCCAAAATATTTATAAAAATCTTAATATATATGTATAATGAGCGGATATAATATACAAGCGTACCCTAAGTGACAATTATAATTAATATTTAATATCATGTTGGTGAATTGTTTACATTATTTATTTCAAAAATATTAAATTTTCGCAAGACCTTATTTAGATACTTTAGTTACTATTAGTATAAAAATATTTATTTTGCATATAGTAAGAAACGTAAACCTGAACAACTACAAGGTAGAAATAAATTTGGGTGCAGATTTGCTTTATATTAGTGACAAAACTTTCAACTAATGCAGTATGCACTGTATAATTAAGAGGCCCAACCTTCATAGGTTATCCACCACCACCCTCCTTTCTTACCGAGGTGTCGTAAGAGGCGACTAAGGTATGTGCCGTGTAGTATCCGGCTGCATAGAATAGACCACCCTCCTTTCTTACCGAGGTGTCGTAAGAGGCGACTAAGGTATGTGCCGTGTAGTATCCGGCTACATAGAATAGACCACCCTCTTTTCTTACCGAGGTGTCGTAAGAGGCGACTAAGGTATGTGCCGTGTGGTATCCGGCTGCATAGAATAGACCACCCTCATTTCTTACCAAGGTATCGTAAAAGGCGACTAAGGTAATTTGACGTCAGACAGGCGGCCGGTCGTAGAATACGTAGCCAAATCATGTGACAACATGTTTGTAACATGTTGTGCGGACCTCAGGTAAAGTGGGATAAGGGCAGGAGAATGATGAACCAACCTAGGTTATCAAAACTACGATGGACTATATTATAATGAAGCAATGGGTACCTATAGAATTCTAAACCATTTGCTTTTTATATTAACAAATCGATTAGACTTAAATTTTGTTTCAAAGCAATAAATGATCTGTAAGTCGGTATAAATAATTTATAGAATTAGGCGATATTTTGCGGAGGTCAATAATACAAAAGGAATAATAAAACACGACGACTCCACGACGGCTTTGCGATTTTGTCGTGGAGTCTATCTTCCGATGATGCTTCAGTTACGGGGCGAAACGATTGTTGAGTTTGTGATAGTGATGTGATAGTGAACGTGTGTAGTCTGCACATTATATGTGTATACTGCACACCTGCGAAAAAAGCTTGAAATTAAATATTTTGGAACAATTAGAAATCATTAAGCATAACAATGGCACCCTCATTAACGAGCAGATAAATGTCTCTAGTTCAAGCTTGTTGCACGTGTTCCGAGGTAAATAAAGGGTGGGGATGAACCAAGTACTATTTAACAACGCTTGTTTGGATAACGCTTCACTTTGCGATTTTGTCGTGGAGTCTATCTCCTGATGATGCTTCGGTTGCGGGGCGAAACGATTGTTGAGTTTGTGATAGTGAAACTGTGTAGTGCTTGTGTATTGTGGTGGAAGTGGTGGAGGTTTGTGCATGTGCTTTTACGAATCCTGCACGTATCGGGTATGAAAATACTGATAGTCCACTATACATTAAACACTATATATATTTTCTATTTACTGTATCGCGGATTATAGCAAAATAATTTTATTATTACTTTTGTATTATGGATCTCCGCAAAGTAACGCCTAATTCTATAAATTAAACGTGTGTAGTGCTTGTGTATTGTGGTGGTGATGGAGGTTTGGTATATTTTTTAACGATTCCTGCATGTTTCAAGTATTAAAATGAATAGTCAACACTAAATTTAGCATTATATATATTCCCTATTTACTTTTTCACGGATTATAGCAAATTTTATTATTACTTTTGTACGGTATAAATCAGCAAAGGATATTTTTTAATATTAATACTGTGTAGATAAAATCCAAACACGTGTTCTTGAAGACGATTGTACTGCTCTTTAGGGGCCTATTTATCATCGCTGAAAGGTTTATCGTTGCCAATTAACTTGATATTGTGTTAATCGATATTAATAATTTAGCACGTTGGACAATAATAGTTGTACCACTATTCCATATGATGATAATCTCATAAGAGTATAAACACCCTTGTGAGATGAAGAATATCGAATCAACAATAACTGTTTAAGTTGTTGTTTCCACTATCAGAAAACTTTGACCGACAGCTTAAGATGCTCTTACTTAATTTTAGGTTAGAGAGAAGAACTAGGCACTATTGGTTTAGCCAATAAGAATAAGGCGGGGGTTTTGTTATATTGGAATTCTTCCTACCGGCAGATTCGGTTAATTTCTGGTTCTAATGTTGCGCAATATTTTAAATATATTTCTGTGTGAGATACGTATGAATTTTATGAAAATTGAACAATTATTTCATCATTTTTACATATTCAATGAACCTTTACGCCTACAAAAATCTGCATCAGTAAAGGAAACGGGTTTTGTAAATATTTTATGGCAATTCTTACTTATCCTTATTATTACAATTAAATTGACTTTTAATGATATGATTTGCATACAGATCAGTGAGTTTGACTTAAAGTGCAATCGTTTTTTCCTAACGTAATTATGTGTATATTAAACTATGAAATTATTTGTAAAATACAAATCTTCTAGACTTAGTCTATTGTATTTTATGATTGCGTCTTGATCTTTCTACATTTATTCATATCATTTTACTTTTATTGATTTTATTTAAAAAGACGATTCTTATCATTCTCTACTAGCGAATATATTTACTTTGATATATTCTTTGGCTTTATAAGCTTTATAGACTTCATCTAAATATTCTTGAATATTATCAAACTCGCCACGTCTATTTTAAAAGCAATAAGTTCTAGAGATGTCTTCACCCCTTTCATATTGTCGTCACCCATAATAAAACTGCGAGTTTGCATAACCACTTAAACTCTTAGGACTCATCATTAAATCGGCATCAACATCCTTATTTCCAAACCTTGTGTCCCTTGCATGTGGTACATAATCTGCATTACCATACATGCTGGCACCAGCGCAAGGATATACTGTATTCAAAGGCCTCATGGCTCTAAGTGTAGTTTTATTTAGCCCATCTCTGTATAAAATCATGTCTGGATGTACCGGATCGTAAAAAGTTCCAGATATATGACTGACATCAACATCATTGTCTAAATCAGATGCAGCATCGTTGAACACATTTGGTGCTTCAGTAGTGAACATATCACCATTCTTTGAATTGCTTGCTCTTTTTTTATGTTTATAACACCGAATCCCAAAGAAAATAGCAGCTAAGATCATCACAATCAATACTGTAATGCTTATGTAGATTAGGAATTTAACATTCGGTGACTTCGTCGATGAATCTGTAACAAATTTACCAATCTATATTTTTAAGAAACTACTGTAATTAATAAATAATGCAAATGAACTACATATCTAACAATACTTAATAAATATTAACCTAAATGGCTATATATTAAATGGCCTATGGCTAATATTTTAAATTCCTACAAATAGAGTTATACAAATAAAAAACATATGACAGCTGAAGCTGAAAATATGCATGAAGAAATATTTTTTTTAGTTGAGTAAGGTAAAGTAACTACCATTTTAATTAATACCTACACAATCATCAAGGCTGTAATTGTGTGTAAGGAGTAACACTTGCAGGTGGTTCAGGCAGTAAATATTCATAAATCATAAATGTTAATTTCAATGAGACGCGGTCCACCTTTGAAACGAAAACGATAGTCAATTAAAAACAATAACTTAGTTGGGCTACAATATATTATTAGAGAAATTCAACTACATTTTGCCAAATATTTATTTTGAGGTAAACAGAATATAATTTTATGATTACGTAATATAATATCACGTGGGTAGCAATTCTCAAGAAACACCTAATTCGACAATTAATGTTAAGCATGATAATCTCAAAGACATTTAATTAGAACGTGTAATAATTGGATTTGATAGGATGTAGTAAAACATTTAATACTAGATCTTGGTACTGATAAGACAACTTTTGTATTTATCATAGCCGTATCTAATAATGATTATATACACTTATTACAACTTATATAAATTCGACAGTTTTCTCTAAGAAATTTGATCCATGAAGTCAACATTAATGACTTAGGACAACTATTTGTTACTAATAATATTCAAAATTCGTATTTTATTAATAAAGTTGTTAAGCAGATAATGCATTTAAACTGAACAACTGAGAAAAAGTCATATAAAATTGTATAATTATTTACAATATGGTGATATTCAATAAGTGTAGATCACTTAATGTAATGTCGACACTAAATTAATAATTAGTAATAGCTTTGAGAATCTTAAACTCAAAAGTACGCAACTAAAAAAAAAATTTAGAATCATTGAAATAACCAATAAAGTAGATATTAATAGATATTTATAATTTCTAAATAAAAGTTTTTCAAAACTCTTTAAACGTTTGTTTTTACTTATCTACAGAAATTTTTGTGATTCTTTTATTATTTATATACACAGTAAAAACTACCTTTAATAATCATCATTATCTTTCGTACTTGATACTATCCTCATCGTCATCATCGTATCATCGATATTAACCTTACCTTTATATTTAGGCTCATCTTGATGCACGTTGACATGATTTCGTGAGATTTCTTCATTATCAGCCGTAGGACTCAATTTTTCATTTGTGTCTGAAATTAAGTGGTATATGGAAGCAGGTGCTACTTTGCAAAACATCAATAATATATTTGTTAATCAATATATTTGATTAATGTATATTTTGGTTCATATAAATAACATTCATTTAAAAAAAATAACATCTAGACGTGACATATATATAGTGTTTCTCCATTAATTTTAAAGCAGTTAAGACTTTTATTATATTAGGTCCTTACATATGAAATTGGCGTTTTGTCGTACTGGCCACTTTGATCTCAAATATTACCTTTATGGTTAGGAATTACAAATTCAAATTCATACAGCTATTTACTCATGCATTTGTGTTTCAAACCCCCTAATTCATTTGTTTTTTCTTCTTTTGTTTTTTTCTTTGTGTCACTCTGTTTACAAAATGGAAAACATGAAATATCGCGTTATTTACGAGTATGAGTTCCACCGTGGCACCAGTGCTGCAGAAACGGCTCGAAGGATTAATGATGTGTATGGTGACGGTGTCGCAAAAGAAAACACAGTGCGTTTTTGGTTCCAACGTTTTCGTTCTGGAAATTTCGACCTACAGAACGAGCCTCGTGGACGGCCGGAGACCAAAGTTGATAATGAAGGATTGAAGGCTATTGTGGAAGCGGATCCATCGCAAACCACGTCCGAGTTAGCTGCAGGCTCCGGTGTTAGTGATAAAACTATTCTAATCCACTTGAAGCTCCAACAGATTACCATTTTTTTCGCAATTTGGATAACTACTTGCAAGGAAAAAAATTCAACTCCGATGGGGCAGTCCAAACCGCCTTCAAAGATTTTATTGATTCCCGCCCGAATGGTTTTTTTAGTAAGGGGATCAATGAACTACCTATGAGATGGCAAAAGTGCATACATAGCAATGCATACTTTGATTAATTAAATATATTTCATTAAAAAAAAAACGACTTTATGTTCCTCCCATAGAAAACGCCAATTTCATATGTAAGGACCTAATATTAAGAGTTAGTGATGACCATTTTGTTAAATTTTATTGGAGCTACAATTAGTCCATTAAATTTATCAAAATAGAATATTAAAATTTTTTCATTCAAAATTTTAGTAAAACTATTGTGGTATTGAATAAATATAAATTGAAATCGTTCTTAATTCAAATTATTTTTAAATCCTCAAATAATAATGAAGCTACTAGTTAGCTCGTCCAGAAAGGTGCTCTTACCGAGACAAACCAGCAAGAAACTCGACGGTCACTCTATTCACTAATAATAAATAATAATTTAAATAATATAATAATTATGCAACATTATAAAAAAGCTAACAATCTAATCTAGTGTTTAACAGGTTGCAACTTAAATCCAAGCATTTTTATCATTCAAATAGTCATCAATAGTGTTTAAGCTATGTTAGTATGCATATGCGCAATTAATTATAAAAAACAATATAAAAATAAAATACTTAAAATATAAAACCAGCTGTACTTGCGGCTTCGCCCGCGTGAAAATCAGTGTATTTAATAGAAATTTAAATCATAAAAGTAGTAATTGTGAGTTAAACACAGGAAATAGAGAAATGCTTTTCGGGACTTTTTTAAAGTATTTTAGTTGATCTACAATTCTTTGAAACATAACGATAGTGTATCTCTATTAGTTTACGCACGGATCGTGCTAAAGCTCCGAGCAAGCGAGTTTGTTTACAACTGCACAACCTCTTCAACACAATTTACATAAAGCTGAAATGCAGTATTAACGTAGACACAGAAAGAATTACACTACCTTGAGCTGTGATAGCCCAGCGGTGAGACCGTGCGACTCTTTCGAGGGGAACACGAGTTCAAACCCGGGCAGGCACCAATGAGTTTTTCTATTAAAACTCATGTGTCTAATTGATAAATGCAATTTATCACACACTTTCCGGTGAAGGAAAACATCGTGCGGAAACCTGCATATCTCTAGAGAATTCGAGGGATATGTGTAATCTACCAAACCGCATTGGAGCAACGTGGTAGGTCTTAGCTCCAATTCTCGCCAAAAACGGAGAGAAGAGGCCTTAGCCCAGCAGTGGGCATAGTGACAGGCTACTTTACTACTTTACTACTATTCAATATTCATAGAAATTCATACTTCTATACTCATTATAAAACAAAGTCGCCAAAAGCTGTATATGTGAACAATTTTCTTAAAATCTACTGAATTGATTTATGTACGGTTTTTACTTAACAATAGTGCAATTCTTCCGAAAGGTTAAGTGTAAATACTATATTACCGTCTTAAGTAAATTGTGTTGAAGAAGGTCGCGCGGTTGCAATAAAACTCTCCTGCTGGAAGCTTTACTCGCGTAAACCAGCAGAGATCCACCAAAGTAATGAAATAGAGAATTATAGAACTACAAAATTTCTACAAAAAAGTCTGGAACAACATGTCTCTATCTCTTATGGTTATCTCAGAATAACTACTTTTATGTTCAAAATTTCAATTCGGGTAAAATTTTGTGGCACAATGAATTTGATCAAAGCAATGGATTTGTGTAATTCTTGATGTGGAGATTGTGAAAGAGTGACTGGAGTGTGACATAAGCTTTTTTTAATCTCGAACGTCAGTTCACGTGACACATTTTCGGACTGAAGCTTATATAAAAAATATCACACGTAAAATCAAAGTAATACAGTAATTGGCTATACCCGTAGTACTAAGCGACTTTCCAGCTGCATTTACGTCGTGATTGACCTTCTTATCTTCATATTTAGTGGCCGTCTCGTACTTATCTGAGAGGATTCCTAAGGGAACTGTAAAAAAAATTATTAGCGAATATAGGACGTATAGTCCTTTATAGACTTCGAAACGGCATTCATTTTAATGAAATTATCAGACAATCTTTAGAATGAACCAGCGGATGATTCCGTAAAGTTTTATGGCGATCGGAGAATCTTTTCTTAATTGTCGAGCTCTGTTTCCAGGGGAATTTGAAACCAGAGTGAGCCACAGCGACTCGTGGCCGGATAGCTAGTGTTTTATAAAAGCGTTCCATATAAAGGTTGAAAGAGGGACACCCGTCTCTGTCTGTATCATCAACTGACAAATCAACACCAGTATTAATTGAATTCACGTTTCTTAAGTGCTTTGGAACATTTTTCCCCCGGTGTCCCATATTGTCCCATATATTTGTTTATAATTTATTTTAGGTCAAATTAAAATATCAAAGTCTTTAATCTAAATGGTATGATGAACTCTTAATCTTATGCTTCTAGGTTTTTTTTAAGACTCGCGTTTCTTTTTGGATGTCGATTTTTAATTGCTCGATTTGCGATGTATATGACTCGGGTTTAACGTAACTGGAGAATCCGTGCCTTTTTTCATATCTTTTCGATTTCACCATTTAATACACATAATAAGGTTGACTTAACAATGTCGTGTGGTATCCGGCTATAATAGACCACCCTCATTTCTTACCGAGGTGTCGTAAGAGGCGACTAAGGTAAGCCGACCCACCGTGTGGTATCCGGAGTAGAATAGACCACCCTCTTTCTTACTGAGGGGTCGTGAAATATTATACTACCAAGGTAAGTTGACGTCAGGCAGGCGGCCGGTCGTAAAATACGTAGCCAAATCATTTGACAACATGTTATGCCGACCCCACTTAGTGTGGGATAAGGGCAGGAGGATGATGATGGAATAAGGTTGACTTAACACTTATTTATACGTTCTCTACAAATCAATCATCCAAGCACTGTTACTTCTTTCGCTAAATGATTAGTATTATTCCGTACATACCACACGTATACTGCATTTTAAAATACGCCCTGACACCAGGTCTGCATGGTGTGCCAAATGTCTCACTGTTGGCCACGACCTGACACTGTTGTTTCCCGTGGCATATTTCCATCGCTGTATTCAATGCATGTGGTGCTGTACATGCTATAAAAAGACGAAATAATGTTTAAAAATTCATTTATATATACGATCTTAAAGCTTCTACAATGTTTTAAAAGAAATTCACGAAGAAAATGGTACAAACGACAATGACAAATTAATTACAAGGGCTGATTTTTTTTTTCGAACTGACTGTATGCTGTTAGCCCTAATGGCTTTTACAGTGTCACCGGGCGGGACGGGCGAGCGTAAAAGCATCGTCGAGGTTATATCGACTATATATGTAGCGTGTTAATATTTTGAAATGTATTTATATGTGAATAAACTTTAAAAAATCAGCATTAATTTGAAACAAGAAAAGATAAAACCCTATGTGGAAAAAAATCAATTTTTATTTTAATAACCGAAAAACTTTGTATCCCTTTTTAGCACCCTAAGATGCACACAATTCCTACGATTTGTATCATTTATAAAATACATTTATTAAAGACATATTATTTGTTTATAATTTCAATGTCCAACGCTTTATAGCCAATCGTCATTTCATTAGTTTATTTATTAATATTATAAATTCGCAATTACTTTACTTTCTTTACATGTGTACATGTAAAGAAAGTAAAGTAGCGGCCTGTTACGATCCCACTGCTGGGAATAGGCCTCCGCTCTCCGTTTCTGGAGGTTGGAGCTAAGACCTACCACGCTGCTCCAATGCGGATTGGTAGGTTACACATTTCTCCAAAATTTTGTAGAGATATGCAGGTTCCTCACGATGTTTTCCTTCACCGAAAAGCGTGTGATTAATTGCAATAATCAATTAGACACATGAGTTTTATTAGAAAAATTTATTGGTGCCTGCCCGGATTTGAACTCGTGTTCCCTTCTAAAGAGTCACACGGTCTCACTGCTGGGCTATCACAGCTCGTGTACAAGTGTAACGGTGAAATAATTTAGACGCATGGATCGTATTAAGCGCTAAACTCATAGCAAGCAATTTAATGGGACACAACCAAAATATGCTATCATGAAATTTGTATTTTACATGTACGTAATTCGTTTGTGGGTTTGGGTATAAGATTCCATAATAAAATTCCGAAATCAATTTTAGCTTTGCCGTTACAGCAGTTTAAAAACACTGTTAAAAAGAGGCTGATACAGAAAGCCTACTATACTGTTAAGGATTACTTAAATGATAAAAATGCGTGGTTAAAGCCACTCTCCAATCCTGTACAAGACTAAATGTTACTAGTAATAAGAATTATGTTTTGAAAAGAGCAACCACCGAGATTTTTGTCGGTAGGAAAAGCTTTCCGAACCAGCAGTAGAGTTGAAGATGCAAAAGCACTTGTTTACAAGTATTTGAATAAAGAATAATTTGAATTTGAATGAAATTTATTTTTAACGACTATTATATAATAAACAGCTTGTATAAAGTAAACGAGACAGAAATCAAAAGGGAAGCCACAATTCATGAGAATCTGTTGTTATAATAATCAAATGGATTGATTTAGTCTGAATCGAGAAGCCACAGTTCATCTGTTGTTATAATAATAATCAAATGGTTTGATTTAGATTGAATCGTATTAAACTTTTTACATTGAAGCTTAGCCTGTAAGAACAAAATACATGTCCCGAATTAGAGTCATTAACACCGACCCACATTAATTCAGTCACAAAACTGCTAGGCAGACGACTTTGAATTGCTTAGAAGGTTATCTTTGAGGTTGACTCAACTCTGACTGTAAGTCTTGGAATCAATGATTTGTCGGATTTCTAATACGCCACCCTCTATAGGCTTTGTAATAAAACCAGACATTTAACTTAAACAACATTTTAAAAATAAAAAGTTAAAAAAATATCGATATAGATTTTATATGCTTCTTCAAATCAAATCAAAATAATCTTTATTCAAATAAACCATTTCAGGCACTTTTGAATCGTAAAGCATCAATATGATTAATGAAGCTACAACTGGTTCGGAATGTTGCTCTTACCGAGAAGAACCAGCAAGAAACTCCGCGGTCAATCTTTTAAATATTTTCAATTATACATTATTAAGCCGCTGTCTTGAATAAAGCTTAAAGGATTTTTAAATCCAGGCTTTCTTATCATCCAAATAATCTTCAATTTTGTAATATGCTTTACGTATAAGCATATTTTTAGTTGGAATATTTCTGTATACTGGTCTAGAATAGATTGAGGAATTTTATTATAGAAGCGAATAGCGACACCAACAAATGAGTTGCTAACTCTGCAGAGTCGTGACGTAGGTATCACAAGCTTTTTGTGACTTCTCGTAAGTCTATGATATACATCAAATTTAGTTTTATAATTACTTCATAAAATAATGGTAACTTTATTGGTTTATTATCAAAACATTTTTACTAGATTTTAAGCCTTATTATCTACTTTTTGTTTCAATTGAAAAAAAAGCTTGAAATATTGATTAACAAAATCGTATAAATTAAGAAAGCATTACATTATATTTTTTGATGACCAAAGTTAATATCAAGTTTTGGATAAGGCGTAATAACTTGAAAGCTATTTAATTTAGGCCTAAGCCTAGAATTTAAAAGCCCAAGGAGGCCTAAAAGCCCATTTAACTTTACTTAGAATATTTTGACGTATTATAATCGCTAATGTTTTTATAACATGAATTTAAATTAAATATAAGTTAGCAAAATTTAAGGTTCCTTAGGCAAACAACGCTGATACTAGAAAACGTTTAATTATGAATCTAATCATATGCTAATCATCCATGCTGCATATAATAATATATAATAGACAAAGTAGGGACCGACATAAGCTTGCGGTTCCTGCTTTGCGCCTTGCAAAAGTTCGTAATTCGTTTGTGAGTTTGGGTATAAGATTCTATAATAAAATTCCACAATCTACATTAACTTTACCTTTACAGCAGTTTAAAAATACTATTAAAAAAAGGTTAATTCAGAAAGCCTATTATACATTGAAGATTACCTACAAGATAAGAATGCGTGGATATAGCTTCTCTTCAACCCTGTACAAGACATTTATAATTATATGTAACTAGTGATAAGAATTATTGCTTGAAAAGAGCAACCGCCTAGTTTCTTGCTGGTTCTTCTCGGTAGGAACATCTTTCCGAACCAGCAGTAGATGTTGACGATTCAAAAGCACTTGTTTACAAGTTTACTTGAATAAAGAATATTTTGAATTTGAATTTGAACGTATACATATTGCAAAAATTGCCGTAACAATAATGGCATTCTCATTATTAAATATCAATTAGTTATAATTGAAAATGTATTTTTTTAATTGAGATCTATCTTCGTCTGAAATGAACTGTATGTTTCTAAAATAGCAACAGAAGTAAAAGTCAAAGTACATTAATCAAAAAACTTCTTCAAAAGGGAGCGTTTTCTGCTAATGAAGTGATCAACAGTCCCCTTACGACTATGAAATCTTTGCCAAAAGGTCAAGAAACAGATAAATAGATATCAAGAATTGAGTTTGGTATGACTGAAT
The DNA here is from genome assembly GCA_947086505.1 of Morpho deidamia. Taxonomy (NCBI): domain Eukaryota; kingdom Metazoa; phylum Arthropoda; class Insecta; order Lepidoptera; family Nymphalidae; genus Morpho; species Morpho deidamia. The sequence goes on along the minus strand of CAMTZC010000007.1, from coordinate 4,764,586 downwards.
AGACAATAATAGAGAAAAGTATTTGTTTGTTTATCCTTATTTCATATCCAAACGAAACATTATATTGATGACATCTCTGAAGATGGTTGAAGGGCTAGCTGTGAGATTAGTTGTATTTTCAGTACCGAAAGTTCACTTTTAATTTCAGCACTGTGTAACCTACCAATCCGCATTGGAGCAGCGTGGTAGGTCTTAGCTGCAACCCTTCTCTCCAGAAAAGGAGAGAAGAGGCCTATTCCCAGTAGTGGGATTGTAACAGGCCTCTACTTTACTTTACTATAATACAAAAGAAATTCATTAAATTTGGTTTTTCAAATTCTTAAAATTGTCTATATGTGCTTTGTTTTCATTTTGAAGTTCTCACGATAACAGTTCAGTTAAAAATCACTTTTCTAACCGTGATAGCAACAGAATAAGAAATCTTTTTTAAACTAACAATTTAATGCATACTAAATTTGTTATTTCTCTGCTAACTCTATTTTAAAAGCCATTTTAGGTGCTGGAAACTGCGGTATCTTCAAGTTCCTTTTAAAACGTCATTAGAGACTGCAGCAATTTATCACGTACTTCAGACACCGCGTTAGTCAAAATGATTAAAGCTTAGTCCGAACCTATGAAATATTTTCATACTCGTTATACGAGGTTTTAATTTAGTAATTATAATTTTAATGAAATTTCTGTAATTTTTGTAGACAAATTTTACAAACTTAATGGGACTAAGTACTCTTCTACTACTGATTCTATCTACTGATAACAGTGGTTATCTATTTGAGAAACTATATATTTGAAGCTGATATCTTATAAATAACATCTCGAGCGTTTATCAAAAATTTAACTTATTGAGATAACGAAATTGAACAAAATGATCCTTCGAGTCGGATAGGTGAAATAATTAGCATACCAGAATATAGAAAAAAAAACGGCTTTTAATATATCTACGTAAAGTGATTTTTTCTTGTTTCCTCAAAAACATCACGCTGGGCTGCTGGGGATATTTTTAAATATTCTCTAGGCACATTCAAGTTTCAAAGTAATGTTTTCCTTAATATCAAAATTAATTGTATTTAATTAATTTCCTTAATCTTAATATTAAGCAGACATAAAAAATTGTAATACTCAGACATCAATAAATAGAACATAGGTTTTTATAGAATATTCATCATTGCCAAAAATTCTTGGTCCAACCGCATAAACCGGTTTTCCGATACATCCTTGACATATCAGGTCTACAACCTTTTAAGCTTGTTATACATATGTTTAACAAGCAGTGTAAACACAAGTTACAGCAGGTATAAACCTGCTGTAACTTGTGTTTAGCGTTTGTAACTTGTCCAGCATTAACCGGACATAGCCATTTAAGGTTTGTTAGTAAAACCAGTGCAAAGAACTTGATACCAAAATAATAGGTCTCACGATTTTCTGTTCTATTCATTATTGTTACTATTTGTTTACTATTCACTATTTGATATAACTCAGTGGTTAAACCTGTAAGATATCGACTTTTAATCCCGAATCTGACAAACCCTACGCTAGTGACTTGAATATAACGAGTATAAATTATAGAAAAAACAAAAATTTAAACATTTCACGATAGCTAAGTTAAAATCATCATCATCCTCCTGCCCTTATCCCACTCTAAGTGGGGTCGGCAAATCATGTTATAAAACATGTTGTTACATGATTTGGCTATGTATTTTACGACCGGCCGCCTGCCTAACATCAACTTACCTTAGTCGTATTTTACGACCCCTCGGTAAGAAAGAGGGTGGTCTATTCTACTCAACCGGATACCACACGGTGGGTCAACTCACCTTAGTCGCCTTTTACGACACCTCGGTCAGAAATGAGGGTGGTCTATTCTACTCAGCCGGATACCACACGGCGGGTCGACTTACCTCAGTCGCCTTTTACGACACCTCGGTAAGAAATGAGGGTGGTCTATTCTACTCAGCCGGATACCACACGGCATGATAACCTAAATAAAAATATTAAATAAAAATATTTTAAAAACATGCTTTTGGTTAGTTTATTATTGTTAGTTTTTAAATTCCAACGATATTTACATTGGAATTTATTAGTGTATGTTTTATGACTAGAAGAAGAAACGCTTATATTTAATTTAAAAAATTGTTGGATTTTTAGATTTTCAAGATTTTTTTCCGTTTGACATATCTAATACCTATGCAAATCATCTAATATTTTTAAAACATGTTGTGCCGACCCGACCCTACTTAGAGTGGGATAAGGGTAGGAGAATGAATGGTACATTACTACTCTAGTTTAATAACTCTATGTCTAGCTCAAAATTTGTGCCTTAGATTAGATAATCTAAGCGTACAGAAGGAAAGACGTACAGAAAGCAACTTTGTTTGATACATCGTAGGTATAGAATTTCGATTCACAAATTCTATTAAAACTTACTGTCATTCACGACTGCCTGTGGTTGTTGACAGGGGACGGGTGCAATGTTTGATTTGCGACCATATATCGCATCATAGACTACCAGTCTAGAGTTCGGATTGCAAGATAGCTTGATAACGTCACCTTCACAGACTGTCCGGCTGCTGAATTCATCTGAAAAGGCAAAACATGTGAAAAAGTTTGTCTATGTTGAACAAAATGATAAAAATTTGTAATGTAATTCAACTCTAGGTAAAAATATATACGTAACAATGTTCAATTTTCCCTTAATAAAACTACAACAGTTAATTAATTAACAACAAATTAAAACAGAACATAATTTATTTATCTAATAATATTAAAAATTAAGTCGCCAATGCGTGTGACCTTCTTCGTGATGATGAAACTTTGGATTTATCATTGTTTTTTTATAAGAGCTAATGTTTGATACATTAATTAATTTTATTTTATTCATATCATTTAATTCATATTAACAATTCATCTTTAGCTATAAAAAAGACGTTTAAAGAAAGAGTCAGGACTTCAAGCTGTGGGTTAGTAACAGTCCGCTTCTAAACTCTTTTAGTTTTGTTATTCTACAGAATAACTCCAAGCTCTATGATTCGCTAAATGTGGTCTGGAAATCTTCGAGTAGATCTTTTCGCTATTATTAATTATGATTTTTTTCATTTATAAAGAAATTTATTACCATAACCAGAACGTTTTCGATGCAACAAGATATGGTACAAGAATGAGGCAACGTATGCCGTGAGATCAATAAAGTGTCAATCTGTAACATTTATTTTTAGCCATATAATTGCGTGTCAACAAACTAAATTAAAATAATTAATGAAATCTTTAAAAAAAAGTTATTAAACTAAATTTAATAAAAGCTATAAAAGATAACAACAAGGAATTAATCTATTTAACTATACTTGTACCTATTATTAGATATTGTCATTGTTATGGCAATATCTAATAATAGGTCTTTCGTGATAAGTTAATTGTTCCCTTTAAAAATGCATCATTCATTTTAAGTTTCAATCGACTGCCATGACACGACAGCCAGACGAACACGTAAGAATTAAAATAATGTTTTGAGATAAATGCATTTAAAGTTTTTATTGCTAAATAAAATGCATTAAAAATGCTTTAGTTTGCTTACACGAACTGCCTAAGTTGATTTATGAGTACCGCCGCGATTGCTGCTGAAAATAATGTTATTTTCATGTCTATTTTATCATTTACACCTAATCCTAGTGCAAAACACGTGTTTTTTGAATTGTGCCCCTATTGCACCCCATGAGCGATATATTCAATATTCGCTGTAGTTAATTTATTCTAAATTTTAATTCTACTACTTCAATAGAAACATAGGTAACGTTTTACACAAAACGTATTCACCGTAAGTTCATAAAATGTTATATCATTTCCTGAAAGCCTTTCTGAGGGTCGATTATGTATGATTCAATATAGAAAAACATCAAAGACCCTTTATAAGGGTTCATTTACCTCCCTCTTTTCATTTTATTGTACAAAAATATGAACCGTCACACTATAAACTAGGGGCATAATAGTGCTTTGCACATTGAATATACGTATAAGCTACTTTTTTAGTAGCGATAATAGTTTGCTCGTGCCTCATCTTTTGTATTAATAGTAGTGAGAGGAATCTCAACCGATAGTCTCTCAATTGATATCTGCAATTATTGACACGTCTTTATACGGTTATTTGCAAGCACCTGCAACTTTTCCACCAGCAAATTTTCTTTTATATTCTTGACTATGTACCTTTAGGTAAATAACAAGCCAGTCAACTAGTGACGCAGTTAGTCTAATATAAAAATGAACTCTACCAGTCTTCTATATGAATTTTACAAGAAACATTCCCACAACGTAGTCAAGCGTTAGCAATAGCTAGCAAACATAACTGGTTCATGCTGACTGGCTGGTAATGTTTCATGTAATTAAATAAATAAATATATGGCACACTTACACACACGGTCTTCCGTCCCCAAAGTAAGTAACTTAATACTTGTGTTATGGGTGACAAACAAATGGTAGATATACTACATTTATAATTTTAAATACATACTTAAATAAAAAACCCAGGCTCGAAAAACCAACATATTGTTTATAGAAAATATTGGCCCTCGGCGGGAATCGAACCCGCGACCCGCGGAGCTGAACGCAGGGTCACTACCATCTGCGCCAACGGGCCAGTCAATTGGTTTATAAAATGCTCTACACACGTTCACTATCATTATGTAGTCCACCCTACTTACTTTTGTTATCTTTCATGACTAATGTAGCGATATCGATAAATATGACAAAATTGAAATTTATATACCAGATTTGTTTACATCAAGGATAAAAAAAATTGATTTCTACTAGAGAATTGGAAAACACTCACACCTAACTCGTCGTAAACGAAGTCACAGGTATACCTTATACTATATAAGTACAAATGCAATAAAGTGATTTGAAAACAATAAAGGGAAGATTCCCTAACCATTGGTTTATGTTAGTCAATGGTTAGGGGTAGTAAGATAGAGTGGATCAATGTGATTTATGCGGGGTTATTAAATTCTACTTGGGGTTACTGCCCCTGGTACGGTGTAGGTGAGGCTAGGTGAGGCAAGGTGCGGCCCTCATTACGAGGTATAAGTTAGACGGGCGTTTCAAAGCTGCGTTTAAACGCCTAATGCTTTTGTAAAAAAGCTACATGCGTACATAATGCATAGAAACTGAAATACATTGTGTGCACATTTAGCATTTACTGATAACATTAATTTGAACAATCTGTAAATGCATTTTAATGTATTTATTATTATATTAACTTTAAACAAACTCGTGCTTAGAAAGAAAATATAAAAATGAAAGCATTAATGATACAATTAGACAGCAACAGGGTGATAAATATATTTATATTAAATGAAACGCTAAACGCTATAAATTCAATGAAAATTATAAAAATAATCAAAAGTCATTAATTTATAATTATTTAAGTCAAATAAAATGCATAATTTTTATGATTATAGCTAATAAAACACGAAAAATTTGCTAGATCACATTTTTATGTTTTTTAGCTAGATAAGAAATAGAAACAAAAAATAATTGAAATATACGATTAAAAACTCTTTAGTATTTCGTCTTTAGTATTCCGATATTTATTTAACATTAATATGTATTGTTATTGAAATGTTTATTGTTTTGAATTTAAAATAAGCAATATCCAGTCTCTTATATTATATATATTACCAACTGTGCCAACAATGGCTTCATCCGCGTGGAATTCACTGATTTACGAAACTTTCCCGAATTTTCGAAATTTTGAACATCAAAGTTGTTATTGTGAGTTAACCGTAAGAGATAGAAACATGCTATCGCGGACTTTGTTGTACTATTTTTATAGATCTACAATTCTCTAGTTCATTAATTTAGCGTAACTCTGCTGGTTTATGCAGCGCACGCGACTAAAGCTCCCAGCAAGCAAGTTTTTTAACAACTGCTGGATTTCTTCAACACAACACCATATTCATTTACATAATACCGATATGTACTATTTACTTAAACCATCCGGAAGTATTGCACTATCTTTTGGTGAATACAATCTGTTCCGATTTTGAGAAAAACGACTACATACAGATAGACAGATTTTTAGGACTTTGTTTTATAATAAGTATAGATTGTTATTATAGTACATTATACTAATTTCAATCTACGGAAGTCTAACATACAACTCAAACTAACATTGATGAAAGAAATGATTTGATTATGCAAAATCACTCACAAAAAATATAAAAAGCGTTAAAAACGGCTCGTTTTCGTTGTACTCAGTTTGATATAATAATGGGTACCATTCTCAAATATAAACCACTCAGACATCTCGTAATTGTTAAACGAATACGCCTGATGCTTTTAACGTATTGGTGGTGTAGCGTTGCTAATGGAATGAAAGGGTTGAGGTCGTTTACGTAGCAATTAATAGTACTAATTTAGTTTTAGAGGAAAGAGCCTGTTTGCTATACAAATATTTGCAAGTTAAACACAACTAACCCAACTTCATAACGGTCTCATTATGAATAACAACCCTGAGTAATTTCCACTTATAGGCTCAGCAAATCAACTATGAAACTTTTATCATATGATAAAAACAAAGAAGCTTGATAAATTATTTGATTTTGTACGGTATAAAATGTTAAAATATTGTTAATTTGGGTGGAGCAACGTTATTACACATTAAATAAACGTTAATTGACACAACGTTTATAAACGTCGGCAAAAAAATTCTTTCTTCAAACTACATACGTAAACGGATGAATCTTGTACTAATTTCTTCAAGCTACGTCATTGCGCTGTATTAGTTTAAATTTTTGGACTGATAGTGCCGCTCCACGTTAGTTAGTTAACTATACATATCTTAACATAAAAGGAAATAATAGGCATTATCCATAACCTTAAAATTTTGAACTACGATTATTAATTAATTTTTAATTAATAATTAATTTTTCCACTCAAGGCAATAGTCTTGTCAAAGTCTACCAATTTTAATAAAAAATAGATTTCCAATTATTCTTATCAAAATTGCGTGAAATTCCTACTTAAATATACAACTATAAGCCGTAATAACTCTAACCGTGAATATTTGTTATTATTTATAATAATACTTAGTAACACTAACGACAATATATTAACCAACGAAGTTCTCAAAAACAAAAAAAAACTCAATCCTTCAATCTTATTAAGAGTAACTTTTTTACCGTCGACAATGGGGCCCTTAGAGTCTTAACCCAACAAACTTCGCAAGCGATATACTTTCTTAAATTACTTTCTCAGAGTACAGCCTTACAAACCATCAGCTAAGGCACTTCATATGGAAATGCAGGTTTATTTATATCATGATTTCATGTTATTTTAAATAAGTCCCAAGGTACAAGTAACAATAAATAGATATAGAACTAACTGTTCTTGTTTATTATGTTATGTTCAAAATATTTTTTATTAAAATAAACTTGGAAACAAGTGCTCTTGAATCATCAACTCTACTACTGGTTCGGAAAGCTGTTCCTACCGAGAAGAGCCAGCAAGAAACTCGACGGTGCTGTTAACAAAATAATTCTTATAACTTAGTTACATTTAGTCCTTCATTTGCTATCTAGTACAGGGTCAATCGGTAGGTATATCCACGCATTCTTAACATCTAAGTAATCCTCAACAGTACTATACTAATAATAATAATAAATAATAATAATGCTCTGGTGGATGAGGAGGTACCATACTACAGGTATGACCCTGCGTCAGTTCTGGAAAATAGCCGTGCTATGCTCTACTGGGATCGGTCTATTATCACTGACAGGTTTATTGCTGCCAATAAACCTGATATAGTGTTACTAGACCGGTTAGCACGCCGTGCAATTATTGTTGACGTCACCATTCCACATGACGATAATCTCATAAAGGCGGAAAAAGAAAAATTAACAAAATATCTAGACCTTTCTTATGAGATAACCGGCATGTGGAATGTTGACTCAACAATAATTGTTCCTATTGTTGTTTCGGTTAACGGTCTGATTGCGAAAAGCCTCGATCAACATCTTCAGAGGCTTTCGCTTTTCGCTTTCGGTTGGATCAAGAGTCGGATACAGAAGGCGGTATTACTCGAAACGGCACGCATCGTGAGGAAGTTCCTCACTCTGGAGCCCTAGCCACCGGTAGCTTGGGTATTACCCCGCTTCCGGCGGTCGACGATTTTTTATATTTTTTATGTTTTTTTTTTTTTTAATTAGAAATATTTAAAAATGTAAAAAGTTAGTTTTAAGAGAAATAAAAGATAATAATAATAATAATTCTTTATTGTATAAAAATTTGTATGTTACACTTCAAAGTTGCCCTGGCTTCTGAACTAGCGCTAGCCGTGAGTCAGAAGTCAGTTCCTTCCCCTACTTATAAGTACTAAAGAATTTAAATTTTTATAACAATTTTTTTTTTTTTACAGATTCATTATCACCCAAAACCTAACGGTGTGTTTGTGTTATGTGTTTGTGTTATGTATGTGTGTTATGTATGTGTGTTATGTATGTACGTGTATGTCTGTGGAGTTAGTGAAAATCTGAAAATACGTGTGTGTGCATGAGTGAGTGAGTGATGATTATGCAATCATCTCTCTATATAGATATGGTTATGTCACCGACACTAACAATTTTTCTACATCATCATAATCTAGATTTTTTAGCCACGTTTTAAAGATTTTTTTGAGTTTATAACACGTAAGGTGTTTGAGTTTGGTTAAGACATTAATCATTTTATATAATTTCGGTGCAAGGCTATTATATTGCTGTTGTGCAAAACTACTTTTTGTTTTTGGCCTAGGAAAATAATCTCTCCTTCTACGAGAAATAGGCAGTAATGGTACGACCTTTCTATGATATCTCTGTATGCAAGTGTACACAAATAGTTTTCGAACCGATAAAACTCCAGCTTTTTCGTATACAGATGAGGTTGGGTATTGATAAGGTAAGTGCATTATAACCTTGAGTAGTGCCCTCTGTGCTCGCTCAACTTCAAGCAAATGTGTTTTTGCTGCTGCACCCCATGAAGAGATACAGTAGGTCAATAAGCATTCTGCTAAGGATTTATATGTTTTAATGAGAAGTGCCAAGTCAGTAATCTGTCGCAGCTCCTTAAAGATGTAAATTAACTTTCTTATTCTTTTGGAAACAGTTGAAATGTGTTTTTTCCAGTTCATTGTCTCATTGATGATTATTCCCAAGTATGTGATGTCCTTTTCTCTTGTCAATATTGGGCAAGTGCAAAACTTCTGGGACGTATTGAGGATACGGTTACATGGAAATGAATGAATTCGGAGTTGTAAATTGTCAGGTATGGACACTTGTCTCTTCCCAAATGCAATATACTTGGTCTTATTATTGTTTAATGTTAATAAACTATCCTCCAGCCATGATGTAACTGTACATAGCCCCAGTTCTGTTAATAGTTTTACCTCATCCCACGAAGGTGCATGAAAGATAATAGCCGTGTCATCGGCGAATATCTGAATATCTGCATTTTCCATTTTGATATCGCATAATTCGTTAATGTAGCTACGGAAATACGCCGTAGCCGTGCGCCGCCAATTGGATACGCTTATGGCCGATGGTCCATCCGGGTCTCCGCCGTCTCGCATTCAGGCTGAGGGTGGCGGTAGCCCCAAGGCCAGTGAACTCAGGCCTATGAGGGAGGCGGTCGTCGAGGAGCAACAAGAGAGGGCGCGGGACTTCTCCCGGGAGATGGGGAGGAGGGCGGATGCAATCGAAAAGACTATCACATCCGGCAAGTCGGTAACGCGCGTAGCCAAGAACGCCGTTATCGACATGGCTCGCGATATGCAGAAACTCGCTGAGAACTACACACAGCAAATTATTGCTGAGCTCGACGATCAGGCTCTTCTCAGCGAGCGGGACATTCATGTGGGGGCCTACGCGGGTCCGGCCCGCAAGGCGCCGCGACACACGCGGACAGCTACAGCCGACGCGGCAGTAAATACCGATTCGGACCCGCATGGGCCCCCTCATGATGAAACAATTGCGCGAGCCCGGGTGGGGACTCGAGATGATCGAGGGGAGAGCGTTCGGAACCTCGAGTCTGCACCCGGGGCACACGGAGGGACATTCACAGAGGAGGCCATACACCAGCCGGGACTGGCTATGGCCTCCTCCTCCCCATTCAAAGAAACCCTCATAACAGGAACGCACACGCACACACATACACACACAGAACACACACACAAGCATTTGGGGGTACACATTGTACAAAAACAGGTAGACGAGATAAAACAGGCCTTGGCGGACTGCGTCAGGGAAGAGATAGGCAAGGAGTTGCAAGAGATTAAAAAGACCATCGCGGCCGAAATTACGCTATCCGCGCGTCCAACGTATGCGGAAATATCTGCACGCGCGACATCGCGGGGTGCCGCGCACATCTTTCCCCCGACGCAGGCCGCCGGGGACCGGGAGCCCGCATCGGCGCCAGCTAAGGAGTTGTTAATTGGGGCCCCAACCAGACCTGCACTAATTGTCGAGCTGCGCGAGCCTGGGGCGACGCGAGGAGACGTGCTGACCGCTTTTAAACGATCCTGCAACTTCAGGGAGCGCCCATACGGGCCCGAGGGCTTCAAACTCATCTCTAACAATAAGCTTAGAGTTGAGTTTGCGACCGTCGGGCAGCGTGATGACGCCCTTGGAGTTGTAGGTCGCTCTGACAAACTTTTCTGCGAAATAGCACGCAAACGGCGCCCTATGCTGATACTAAAGGGAGTATCGAAGGACATCCCTTATGACGAGCTGGCGGGCGTAGTTCTTCGTCAGAACCCTGTGTTGGGTAGTGGAGATGTTGGGGGGGAACCACGTCTTAAACTTAAATTCCTTAGGAATAATAGAAACCCGGAACTTTATAACGCGATCTTCGAGGCGGAGCCGAGCCTCTGGGGGTCCGCGATGGAGCGTGAGCGCCTCAGCGTGGACCACCAGAAGGTTCGGGTTCACCCCTTCACCCCCTTCATGCAGTGCCACTCCTGCCTCCAATTTGGCCACACCCAAAAGCATTGTAAAAGCGACGTGAATGAGCGACCCTGCTCGTATTGCGCTCGCATGGACCACAAACTCGCCGATTGCCCAGATCGAGCCAGAAGGGCTAGTCCGCGCTGCTTTAACTGTGTGAGCAAGGCGCGCCGATTCGGGACCGGGCCGGATACCAATCACGCGGCCAACTCTAACCAATGCCCAACACTGCGAGCCATGAGAAAACGCATTGAAGAACGCATTGACTATGGGTACTAAGCACAATATAGGAGTACTTCAGTGCAACCTGGATCGTGCTCAGGACCGATGGTCTGAGTTCCTGCGATTTTTCATGGCTGGCAGTTATGACATAGCGTTGGTGTCTGAACCCTACGTTGGGGCTGGGAAAGAGGTAAAGCCAGTCTATGGACTGAACATTTACCAATTTCCTGGCCCCAACAGGGTTAAAGCGTGCGTGGTCACCAGGGCCGGCTCCGTGTCGGCGGTTGGGCTCACCCAGTTCTCCACCTGCAACCTAAGCGTTGTGCAGGTGGGGGTGGGAGCGCGGAAGCTCCACCTGGCGTCAGTCTACATCGAACCAGATGAGGACATCGTAAATACTCTTGCCAATGTGGAGAGCTTGGTAAGCCAACTTGGAGACAGGAACGTCATTGTGGGAGGGGATTTTAATGGTTGGCACACCGACTGGGGGAGCGTCAGATCGAACGGACGGGGCGCGACTGTGCGGGATATGGCTTATGGCAGAGGCCTTGAAATTTGTAATATTGGCAACACCCCCACATTTGAGACTGTCACGCACGGAATACGCCGCACCTCCATCATCGACATCACCCTGGCGTCGTCCGACGTGGTGGGCTGGGTGGCTGATTGGCACGTTAATTTGAACGCGTGCCCGTCCAGCCAACATAATGCCATCGAGTTCACCATTAGGACGGCGCCCGGGCTTGACGAACCCACGGCCGGAGCGTCCACCTTTCTTTATCACAGCGAGCGCGCCCAATGGGCACAGTTTAAAAGTCGCCTAGCACTATACATGCACAACTCACACATTCTCGAAACAGATACACAAAACATGGGGATTACGGAGTTGGACACACACCTCAGAAACATCACTAACATTATACACTCAGCGTGTCGCGACTCTGTGCCGACCAGATCACAGGGCAGAAGTCGCCAAGCACCTTGGTGGACTGAAGCACTGGAATCCCGTAAAAAGGAGGTCATTGGTCTGCACAGGGAGCTACACGCTGCAAGCAAACGAAACACAGTAACAGACACACTCATCGACAGACACAAAGAACTGAAAACACTTTACACACAGGAAATTAAAGCAGCCTCCTCGGCGCATTTTAGGAGCTTCTGCTCTCAGCAGGCCAAGGAGAACGTCTGGTCTTTAACAAACCGTCTCCTTAAAGAAGCAAACCCGAGGAGGCCGCCTGTCACACTAAAAATTAATAACACATACACGTCTGACGGGGAGGAGACAGCACGGGCAATGCTTGATCACTTCTACCCGGACGACAACATTAACAAAGATACCTTACCCATACACACCGCCTTAAGAAGCGACATGCATAACACACCTGACACCGAGGACGATCTTCCGTTCGCCCAGGAGGAGGTACTGGAGGTCCTTGGGCTCATGAACCCGAAAAAGGCTCCAGGACTAGATAACCTGACGTCGGACATCTGTTATCAGTTTGCGGTCATGTACCCCAAGCTGCTAACGGATGCCCTGAACAGGTGTCTAGAATTACACCACTTCCCTGGCGAGTGGAAGACCGCCCTGGTGAGAGTAATTCCCAAGCCCGGTAAGGAGGATTATTCCTCCCTGGAATCCCATCGCCCTATCGGGCTCATACCGGTGTTTGGGAAATTGCTCGAGAAACTTTTTATCAGACGCATCACTTACACACTAGACAAAAAGGGAAAGAGTAACACTTCTCAATTTGGATTTAAACAGCACACCAGCACAGTCATGGCGATCGACGCGGCCCTAAGACAGATAAGGCGGGCCAAGGGCAATAAAGATCTAGTGATAGCGGTGTCACTCGACATCAAATCGGCGTTTAACAACGCTTGGTGGCCCGCTCTTCTCCATAGACTCCGCGCTTCAGGTTGCCCCCGCAACATATACGGGCTCGTAGTCGACTACCTGGATAATCGAACAGTTCAGATGGAACACGCGGGAGCCACGGTCCACAAGACCATGACCAAAGGCTGTATCCAGGGGTCGGCTTGCGGGCCCGTATTATGGAACATCTTGCTGGATGATCTCCTGGACATGCGACTTCCCAGGGGATGCCATCTCCAAGCGTTTGCGGACGATGTGCTTCTGATCACGCACGCGCGTCGTCTTTCCGACCTCCAGAACCTGACCTCGGACGCTCTACGTGCCGTTGTCGAGTGGGGTAAAGGGGTCAAACTTACGTTTGGCCCTTCTAAGACCAAGATGGTCACCTTCACCGACCGGGCGCGAACGGCGTTGATCGAGATGGATGGGCAACTACTCCACTTCGATCGCGAGTTCAGATATCTGGGTGTCGTAATAGATGACAAACTGCTATTTAACAGCCACATCAGGTATGTCATTGGCAGGGCCGCGCGCATATTCAGCAGACTCTGTCTATTTTGCCGACCCACGTGGGGGGTCCACGCGGAGAATGTTCAGACCATTTACCGGCAGGTCATCGAACCAACGGTGACCTATGCTGCGGGTATATGGGGACAGGCCGCGGCTCGGACGGGCAATAGAAAGAAGCTGCTGAGCATGCAGCGCGGCTTTGCCATAAAAACAATCAGGGGTTTTCACACAATTTCAACCAACGCGGCAATCGCGTTGGCACAATTCACCCCCCTGGACTTGAAGGTCCAGGAGGTACACACAATTGAACACACCACACTTACACGGAGAGCGAACTTTCTTCCGTCGGACATCCCGATGGAAGTTCGCACTCCACCACACAAGCTTCTTCACCCGGCCACTAGAGTGGCCATCAAGCACCACACCATCAGCAACACTGAACTTGAACATCTACACACCACACAACACAATACACTCATTTACACGGACGGCAGTAAGCAGGAAAATGGAGCGGTAGGCGCGGCTTATGTGCTTTTTGAGGGCTCTCACATTCGAGAGACCAAAAAGTACAAGCTACACGACTGCTGCTCCGTCTTTCAGGCTGAACTGCTCGCCATCAGGGAGGCGTGCGCCAGAGCCAACTCCCTCTCCAGTAACATCGGAGCACAAAAAGCCTTCTGGATCCTCAGCGACTCCAGGTCAGCCCTGGAGGCGCTGGGGGACAGAAGCAATACACACCCCTTGGTTGTACATACCCAACACCTTGTACATGCGGCTGTTAACAGCATTCAGTTTGCGTGGGTCAGGGCGCACATAGGAATTGCGGGCAACGAAGCGGCGGATGCCGCCGCCAAATTAGGGACCGCCTTGCACCGATCGCCTGACTATGCCTCTTTCCCTCGGAGCCTCGTTAGGATGCAAGCGCGCCGAGACGCCCACTGTGTCTGGCAGACACGATACGGCAGCGCGGCTCAAGGCGTCCGAACACGAACACTACTCCCCACACTCAAAGACATACACTCACTATACACACACACTAAGCACTCATTCCAACTCACGCAATTCCTAACTGGACATGCATACCACCGGGAGTACCTGCACAGGTTCAAAATTGCCGACTCGGACGTCTGCCCGTGCGATAATCGCACGAGACAGACGTTCGAGCATCTGATGGGAGAATGTCCAGAGTTCTCCCAACAGAGATTCGAGCATGAGAGCTTGTGCAGGTACCTCCGAGTGGCACCATACACCATCACACTCATGTTAGGGTCACACGTGGCTATTGAATCTTTAATGAAATTCATTAGCCACATCATCAATAATTTAAAACAGTACAACAACACTTCACAGGCACGGAACACTACATATAACACTTAACTACACATTTAACACTACCAACACACGACACAATCAACCAGCGGTAAAGATGGATACAAGTAGGAACAAGTCCCCCCAATGGCAGCATCGACATGAATTGTAAATATTGTGTGAGTTTTAGGCTAGTATGTGTTTGTTTGTTAGTTTGTAAGTCGTATATATCATTATTTTGGTCTCAAGAATAGCTACCCTAGTATATAAAAAATGTATAGTTGCATCCTTTTTGAAAAACAAACTGTAAACGTCCTTTAGCGTAAGAAAAATCCATGTTTAGTATAGTAAGTTAATCTTAAGCACACTGCGAACCACACAAAGTGGCGTACAGGCGGGGCGACGGTGGACGTATCCAATAGCGGAAGCCGTCGCACCGTCCTGGTGCGAGTTTGGCCACCATGAGGTTGGGCGTTTCTCGCCAGTGGATTATAACAAAAACCTGAGGTCCACTAAAAACAGGGAAAAAAAAAAAAAAAAAAAATTCGTTAATGTAAACTAAAAATAGCGTTGGGCCCAGGATACTCCCTTGTGGTACTCCGTACGCAACGTCCATAAAGTCACTAGTGAAGTTTTCAACTCTTGTACATTGCTTACGGTTAGAAAGATAATCCTGGAACCACAGTAAGACGTTACCACGTAGGCCAATGTTCTCGAGCCGAGTTAAAAGGATTGGAATGGACAATACTGTTGAGGATTACTTAGATGGCTTTCTATAAAGCCTTCCTTTGACTGTTTTTTTTAACTGTTGCAATGGCAAAGCTAAGATTGAGGATTTTTTTATATAATCTTATACCCAAACCCACAAACGACTTACGTAATTTTGCAAGGCGCAAAGCAGGAACCGCAAGCTTATGTCGGTTCCTACTCTGTCTATTATATACATCAAGTATTTTTTATTATTATAAGTATGCCTTGTGGTATCTAGCTCAGTTAAACAGACCACCTTCATTTTTTACCGAGGTGTCGTAAAAGGCGACTAAGGTAAGTTGACCCCCGTGTGGTATCCACGTATAAAATAGACCAGCCTCTTTCTGACCGAGGGGTCGTAAAATACGACTAAGGTAAGTTGACGTCACGTAGGCGGCCAGTCGTAAAATACGTAGCCAAATCATGTGACAACATGTCTGTAACATTTTGTGCCGACCCCACAGAGCGGGATAAGGGCAGGAGTGTGTGAATTTTTTTCTATAATTCGTTATATTTTGATCAACAAAAATTAAATTGCTTAAAATATAATATGAAGCAAGTGCATGAATACCTATTTCCTGAATGATGAATGAATGAATAATGAATCCAGGAAATCACGCGGACTAAAATTGTAAATGGCACGTATGGCTGTATTTTGTAATACAATTTTTTTTCACTATTCGCGCATTTACTCCGTATATTAAGACGTCTTAGGGAGTTATAGATATCGGATGTTCCACAAAAGGAGAAGAAAATTTTTAGCATAATTTTTTATCTTTTTTATCTTCAAAAATTTTAAACTATACCAACTAGCTACCAACATCCATCAAGTACAAACTTTACATCGCCTTTCTCGATAAACCCACTGAAATACAGTTCCGTAGTTTCTATAATCGGATTTTCCTGGGGTAACTTCACTTAAGTCAGATAAAATTATGATAGCATATAACAAGGTAGTGTAGAAAATATTATTAAGGTTTATATTAGAGGTGTGTTAAATTACAGTTATATATGTATAAGCTGTGATATGATATCCCAGCCATGAGACCGTGCGACTCTTTGGAGAGGTTTACGAGTTCAAACCCCGAGCAGGCACCAACGAGTTTTTCTTTTAAAACTTATGAGTCTAATTGACAATAGCAGTTTATCACATATTTTTCTGTCAAGGATAACATCATGAGGAAACCTGCATACATACGTACATTCTCCTGCCCTTATCCCACTCTAAGTGGGGTCGGCACAACATGTTACAAACATGTTGTCATATTATTTGGCTGCGTATTTTACGACCGACCCCTCTGACGTCAACTTACAGTCGCCTTTTACGACACCTCGGTAAGAAATGAGGGTGATCTATTCTAAGCAGCCGGAAACCACACGGCACATACCTTTTTCGCCTCTTACGACACCTCGGTAAGAAAGGAGGGTGGTCTATTCTATTCTGCCGGATACAACACGGCGTATTATGAGGAAACCTGCATATTTCTAGAGAATTCTAGGGATATGTGCAACCTATCAATCTGCATTGAAACAGCGTGGTGGGTCTTAGTTCCACAGCTTATCTCCAAAAATGGAGAGAGGAGGCCTATGCCCAGCAGTGGGATAGTAACAGGCTGTTACTTTTTTTCAAAATTGCAGTATCTCGCACTCTTTGCATTTTATCTAGAAAACTGACTTTTATTACATGTTGTATTTGTAAACAATTGAAATTTACGTAAGCATTTCAATTAAATTCAAATTATTCGTTATTCAAGTTTGCTTTTAGAAGAATTTTAGAATCGTCAAATTATAATGAATTAATGTTATTCTGAACGTAGAGGATACAAATAATAGATTACCCATATTTCCACCGCCTATCTACGACATACGAGTAGATTCATTTTTACTCATCCATATTCCTGAAACTCCTCAATACCTATAATTTTAGTGTTATTTACGTTGTCAAGAAACTTAAGTTATTACTGATTTTTGGTTTCAGTCAGGTATTTACTTCATAAAACTTTGGATTGAAAATATATTCTGTAATAATACGTTTTATATTATACACATATTATACAT
The DNA here is from genome assembly GCA_947086505.1 of Morpho deidamia. Classification (NCBI taxonomy): domain Eukaryota; kingdom Metazoa; phylum Arthropoda; class Insecta; order Lepidoptera; family Nymphalidae; genus Morpho; species Morpho deidamia. The sequence continues at coordinate 4,746,907 of CAMTZC010000007.1, read as the reverse complement.
ACAATGTATATAATGTTAGAATATATCTATTGGGTATATTAATTGCCGTGTTATGCTGATTCTTCTAAATAGAATCAAGTTTCTTATTTTCAATATTTGAGTATTCAAATGGACTATTTAAATTGGAGTCTATTTGATTAGAAAATATTTGAAAAGTCATGAACGAAAAGAATATATGAAAATCCTTACTTGGTCGGCATTTGAAAGCTACTTCAACAAACTTTCCAGCTTGCGGGCAAGGATCGACTAACCCAGCTTTGATCCTCGTGCTAAACTTGCACTGGGGTTTCTTTTGACATTCTTCCACGACAGTTTGCAGAAGTGCATACTAAATAAAGAAAAAAAGGATCAATAAATACAGGTTTCAGATATGTATAAATTTTACACTAACAAAATTTAAATTTTTCTAATTAATAACACGATTATATTTTATGTAATCCACATGTGATCAAGAGTAATTTCCAACTTTTTATATATACTTTTTTAATAAAGTGTACCATAATAAATTATCCAAACATATAAAAACAAACCACAACATCCTGTATTCAACATTGTAATTAAAGTTTATCAATAAATATACTATGTGTTAAATACTTAACTACGGTTTACTTACAGAATATTTTATTTTACAATCGTCGAGGTATATCGACTTGCTTTATATATTCATGTACCTGCATAGTACTGGGCCAAAAGCACCCATTTTCTTCAGAGACGTCGACGTTAATGCGTCGATCCCTCCCAGCAATACAAGCTTGGCCTTCTAGCATGTTCCCATATTTGGCAAGTTGGATACTGATGTATGTGTCTTTTGGGCAAGACAATGATACCGTCTCATTGTCACATGCAGCACGCTGCCTCGTTCTTAGGGTTCCAGTGAGCAACTCTGTAACAATGAAAATGGTGTAACCAAGATTTATAGAAATATACAAGTAAGGTGCAATGACATAATTGAATACTGTACGAATAATAGTCAAAGCAATGTCAAAAGGGCAGCCCAAAGAGCAATCGCCTCTAAGAATCCTCTATACTAAATAAACTCAAAGACAAAAGTAATAATAAAATTATTTTGCTATAATGCGCGATACATCATACATACATACATAGTATGGCGGATTATAGCAAAATAATTTTCTTATTACTTTTGTTTAACGCCTAATTCTATAAACTCAAAGGCATTAAAGATATCTTGTCCTACTTGGTACCAGTAGCTCTGTATATTTGTAAAGATCACACGGCTAGCTAACAGAATAGTGCCTATGATTAGAATATAATCTAAATTATTTAGAATAAAATAGGTGATGGAGGTTTGTGCATGCTTTTTTACAAATCCTGCATGTATCGGGTATGAAAAAAACTTATAGTCCACTATACATTTAGCCTTAAAAATATTTTCTATTTACTTTATCGCGGATTATACCAAAGTAATTTTATTATCACTTTTGTTTTTTATTTAGAATGGTTCGAACTACAGGGAAAACATATCGCCACTATAAACTTAAGAACCCAATTCTCATTCGATTATACCACAAAAAAGTATGGTGGTCTTTTATTTCAAACAAATCAGAATTCGCTTCAATAAGTCAGTAGTATAACTACATATTGCTACAAATGATTATACAACATTTTAACGCCATCGCAAATCGCTTTAATAAAGCCATCAGGTCGATGGGATCGGTATATTGCTAGAAATTGTAATTTCGCATAAATACAATTTCTAGCAATATCAAGCTAAAGGCTCATAGATATTATTGGAAATGCAACGCAGATAGATTAATTTGTTGGTTTTTCAAAACTGGGTGTGTTTAAGTTTATATTTAAAATTATATTTTTAAAAAAGTAAAGTATCGGCCTGTCATAATCCCACTGCTGAGAAAAGGCCTCCTCTCTCCGTCTCTGGCGAGAAGGGTTGGAGCTATGACCTACCATGCTGATCCAATGCGTATTGGTAGATTACACATATCTCCAGAATTCTCTAGAGATATGCAGGTTTCCTCACGATGTTTTCTTTCTACGAAAAGCGTGTGATAGAAAAACTCATTGGTGCCTGCCCGGGTTTGAACTCGTGTTCCCCTCAAAAGAGTCGTACGGTCTTACCGCTGGGCTATCACAGCTCGAAAATTATATATGTACGAGTATATATTTACCCATTGCCTGTCACCATTGTTGTGTGTTATGGGTCCTCACATCATTATATTTACACAGTCCTCCAGGACTGTGTGTAAATATCTCATATATTTATTTATTTAGAAAATATAAATAATAGACTATGACCGGGTAATAGAGGTTGCTGTACTAAGAGCAGCTTCCCCAATCCCCATTACACAACAATTTAAGAGACGTTAGATTTCTCATTAGGAAAACACTGAATCTAAATAGACTTTTAATATTCGTAAAACTAAAACAGTGCCTTGTTGTTTCCTTGAACACTCTCCGTTTTATTACCCCCATCTCGTAAATCTTCACTCGTCTGAGCGGAGTTCTGCGAACACCTTTTATTCACATTATCACCGACTATTGTTTCACACGATTCCTCTTATGACGCCATTTGTTTTATCGAATGTTATGTTCTTTTATCTCCCTAACGATGTTGACGTGTGATAAGCTTATGCCGCCTTTATTGGCACTTGGAACGTCTTGTGAATCAATCTTTATGACGCGTGAAGTTTGTGATTTTTATTTGATTGTTATTTGTTTATTCAAAAGCTTGTTTCACGAGAGTGTCATTGGTAGCAAAAGGTTAAGTAAAATGTATATTCCCATACACTCATACATACTTCAGCTAAACACTGCACTAAGTAACTTAATACTCGTGTTACAGAAGACAGACAACTAGTAAAAACATACATATATAATTTTAAATAAATACTTAAATACATATATACAACGCCGTGTGGTATCGGGTAGAATAGAATAGACCACCCTCCTTTCTTATCGAGGTGTCGTAAGAGGCGACTAAGGTATATACCGTGTGGTATCCGGCTGCATATAATAAACCACCCCCATTTCTTACCGAGGTGTCGTAAAAGGCTAAGGAAAGTTGACGCCAGGCAGGCGGCCGGTCGTAAAATACATAGCCAAATCATGCGACAACATGTTTGTAACAGGTTGTGCCGACCCCACTTAGAGTGGAATAAGGGCAGGAGAATGATGATGACTTAAATACATATATACAACCTGACTCAGAACATTGTGTAAAAAAATGTTGGCCCTGAGCAGAAATCGAACAGGCGATGGGGGAGTAGTGATCGGGAGGGAAGGAGTAGAGCGGAGTGTCACAATCGCTTCTGAAGTCAGGCAAACTTAAGTAAGAACCGGGTCAACTATAAATTAAATCAAATACATATATTAAGATCTTAGTATTTAGGTAATAATCTTATATTAATTGTTTTCCTAGCTTTTTCTCGCTCCCACACATTTTCCTTTAACACTCGCACATTACATTCCACTTAGCAAATAATTTAATTTAGTTAAGGTAATGTAAAGGTTTTTCTTTCTTAAAATTCCTTTTAATTTTATTGTCAGTCCTCCATTCCTTTCTGAGTAAATGGTCCATTTATATTCAAATTATAACTAGTGTGTATTGCAATAAAATATAATATCTCCCTAAAATATGACGTCTGTTACGCAGAGGTAATATTTCGAGAGAGTTGTAGCCCGCAGCAATAGCGGTTTTGCAGCGTCGGAACAACCGTCCATCCATTTCCACTATCTGACCAAGTTAGGCATCAATTTGATTTTATGAGAGTATATCCAACAATTCGGGAACACAAATTTGTAGTATAATTATTCAGATTAAATAAGAACTACACGAACACACAATTTAGGTATTTTCGCATATATTTGCAAATAATTATTCAGTTTTCTTCTATACGAATTAATAAAACGCTCACAGTGGCTAGTATAGTACTAAGCCAAGTAACGTTTAATCTCATAAATGTATAAACGATACCCGTGACTTCGTTCACTAAATGATGCATCCCTTAATAAATTCGTACCCTCATTAATGCAATATGTTATAATCAAATCAACAAACATCTTTTTAAATTACTCTGTATTTTTGTGAAAACTGCATGAATAGCCATTTAAAAGTTTTTCAGTTAATTATGAACAGACATAGAGGCAGCTCATCATCAATATAAGCTATATTTCTATTAGTATTTGAGTTTTTCTATCCGGGTGAGCTTGTGGTGCTTTAGGTCCCACGCTCGCAACGTTAAGCTCTAACCGCTCTTAAAAGTTCAAGTTATATATTATACTAGCTTTTAAACGCAGTTTCGTTCGTGTGGAATGCAGTTTGTCCGAGTAAACCGTAATTCTTATATTAACATATTAATTATGTTAATAGTGAAACCTTAAAAGCTAGACATATGCTGTCGCGGACATTATTTGGAGCCTTTAGAGGGGAACAATTTTGTAGCATATGATTTTTGAATAACTTTCACCGTTAACATAGCGCACGCAAGGAAAGCTTTAAATTTTGCCGTTGTCGCAATATTTTTTGCAACTCCTCTCTTTTTCATCTTAGCGTGATGTTTATAGCCTTCGTCGATAAATGGACTATCTTTCACTTAAGAACTTAAATCGGTCCAGTAGTTACTGAGATGTGCACGTTCAAACAATCAAACAAACTCTTCAGCTTTAATCATTAAGTATAGATTTTTTATTGTTGCTCCTCTTCTTTTCATTTAAGCGTGATGTTATATAGTCTATAGCTTTCCTCGATAAATGGACTATCTTACATTTAAAGAATTTTTAAATCCTTTCAGTAGTTCCTGAGATTAGCGCGTTCAAACAAACAAACAAACAAACAAACAAACAAACAAACAAACAAAGAAACAAACAAACAAACTCTTCAGCCTTATATATTAGTATAAATGGGTAAAAAAAAGTTTGTCATGACTAGCGCTTACCGCACCCGCGTTTTATTTTGCGGTGCTAATGGGCGTGTTGGTAATGTAGGTCACCTACGCTTCCGTAATTACGGTAAGTCGACCGTTTATTAATCATAACTCTACAGCTAAAATGTACACTTATATTAATGATATATTTCTTTGAAAAAATCCATTTTGTTAATGAGAACTGAGCAAAACTTCATGTAAATTTTCTTTGCCAAGAAATATTATTTCCTAAAAATTCCATTTAGTTAAATGCTATACATTCATTTTTTATGCTTTGTTTTTTCTTCGAACCTGGGTTTATATTTGTATATAAGTATGTATTTAAAATTATATATATCGTACATTTACCAGTTGTTCTTCACCCAAAATACAAGTATTTCTTACTTCGGGAATGGACGACCGTGTGAGTAAGTGTCCCATATATTTACTATTATTATTAAAAAAGTTACAACTCATAAATGACCGCAATAAGTTTCATATTTGTGTATACATAACACAAACACTACATGAAACTGCACATGTATGATGTATGTAGATCTTTGTGTACGTCTGTTTATTACTTTTTGTATGTATGTATTTTCATCTTCATAATTATTTAATTTACGTAGCCGATCCGAAGTTTGTATTTCGAATTATCAACTCTGCTTTTTACGAACTCTGCAACATCTATTTGTTGTCAAATCCGCATAGTGTAATAAATTTGCATTACATGAGCATTGTGGGTTTAAGCACCAATCATTCTCTTTACCCATACTTGGTTTGTTATGCAACTTACTTTTTTTATTATAACCTTGTAACGTGTACTAACCAAGCGTGGGTAAAGAGAATGATTGGTGCTTAAACCCACAATGCTCATGTAATGCAAATTTATTACACTATGCGGATTTGATTTCACATATGTGAAAATGAAATATATTGCAAATTAAATTTGACCCACCGGTGTCCGATTAACCTGAAATTTTTCACATACTGATCCAGTGCTGATAACGATGCATGTTTATGATAAGCATTACCTGATTCTGCTGCCAGTATTGGGTCCAGACGAGGTAACTTCTCAACGGTTAACAGTGACATGCTGACCACCGAAAATATAGGCGTCATAAAAAGCATCCTATATGACCCTGACGATCAAATAACGATCGCAAACACAAAAACACGTAATACACACACACAGCGTCTTCGCCGGTGAAGACGAGGTCCCAGTTTTCTGACGTTGGTTGGTCGTGGCTTCTCCCCACCCTTCCGACGTCGCAATGACTAATCAAAGTCATACATCAGCCCTCCACTACGCGTCGCCCTGAGACGTGGCCCGGCCACACAGGAGGCACCCTTAGGACGACGTTCTCCGACGCTAGTAGAGCTTCTGCGCTCTACTCTCTGCATTTTGCAACCTCGACAATACTTCTGCGCTCGCCCGTCCCGCCCGGTGACGCTGTAAAAATTCGTTAGGGCATACAGTCAATTCGAAAAAAAAAACAGTGACACGATTTTTTTTTAATCTTTTTTTGATTGACTTTTTTCTAATACAGTCGTGAACAATGATTGAGATTATAAAGAAGGGATGATATAGATACTCCCAAAGAAAAAAATACCCATAAACAAACTGCATACATATTATTTGCTTCTGGCTTGTTGATCTTTAGAAAAATACTCGAAGTTGCGCAAAAGTCTTTAACAAACAAAACAAAGATTGTTTTCCTTCCTTTCTTATCAAAGTAGAGAAAGGGAAATGAAAATATAGTTATCGAGGTCGATTTCATACCGGTCACGAACGAGCACAATACAAAATCGCTATATCTATGCAAATATGCAACTCATTCAATCTTTGTTTTATCGTGCAGTAGAAAACGCTTATTTTAGGTTAACAAGACTTCAGAATGTTTTATATAAATAGAGAGAAACGAGATTACGGAATGTGGGAAAGAAAGAAGCTGAAATAGGTAAGTAGTTTTCTAAGTTAGGTTAATGGAAGTAGATTAAAAAGTCTAGAAGCTTCCCACGTCACGTACGTAGTTTCGAAAGTTTTCGGACGCTAGCCGAGTCTCTATTTAACCGAATATTCCTCATCTTTTATCTTGACTACTAATGGTTTTCATTACGTGTTTCTTTACAATTACAAATGTGCTCTGTACTATAAATCAAAATCAAAATAATCTTTATTCAAGTAGGCTTTTTATAAGCACTTTTGAATCGTCGAGGATCAATAATTAGATTTAATAAGCTACACTGGTTCGGAATGTTGCTCTTACCGAGAAGAAACAGCAAGAAACTCGGCGGTCAATCTTTTAAACATTTAAATTTACATTATTTATTTGCAGTCTTGTTTTGAGCTGAAAGGATTTTCAAATCCAAGCATTTTTATCATTGAAATAATCTTCAATTGTGTAATATGCCTTACGTATAAGCATAGTTTTTACACTTAATCTAAACTTTTCTGTAGATAATTCTAATACAGATTGCGGAATTTTATTGTAAAAGCGAGTACCGAGAACAACGAATGAGTTGCTAACTCTGCTGAGACGCGACGCAGGGATTACAAGCTTTTTGTGATATGATACACATCGAATTTAGTTTGATACATATAAATATTTTTTCGTACGAAAATAATATTACTATATATGTATATATTGTGACGCTAATGTAAGTATGCCTATTTCCTTGAACTTTTTTATATTTTCTTTTATATATATTTTCTTTATATTATTTAAAATTCACTTATTACTGAAAAGCAGCTTTAAAGCTTTTTATGCTTGCACTATAAATAAAAAATCTGAAATATTTTATATATTGGTTAAAATATTTAAAAAAAAATTGGGTATATAAAACAGATTACACATGACGATGATTCCATTGTTAAAGACACGTGAAGTCTAAGATAGAAGTTTTCAAACTAAGAATGAGTCGACTTTTTCACAATTTCTACTAACTCTTTTTTCCACAAACCTCCACCACTGCCACCACAATACACAAGCACTACACACGTTCACTATCACAAACTCAACAATCGTTTCGCCCCGCAACAGAAGCATCATCAGGAGATAGACTCCACGACAAAATCGCAAAGCTTTGTGATTTTGTCGTGGAATCTATCTCTACATTTAGCACTATACATATTTTCTATTTTGCTGTATAGCGGATTATAGCAAAATAATTTTATTATTACATTTGTATTATGGATCTCCGCAAAGTAACGCTTAATTCTATAAATTACCTTTATATATACCTTTGTTTGTAGCATGTTAACTAGCTTTCCACAATGTCAAACTAAATATGAAGTTTAGATATAAATTATTGTGAATTAAATTGTGGACTTGCATTTTTAAGCAACACACTAGCCACCGTGTCACAGAAAAAAGTAATGCACTAATGTAAACAGGCAAAAATGAAAATTATGTCCACGTTACGTTAATGGAAATTACTTTTATTCCATGGTCAAGGGGTTCCGTACATCACGTTGATATTTTCCAAACCATTCAGACATTTTCGCTACCCCTATTTATACGGTCATTGTCCTTAATCATAAAACTGATAGTTTATTATGTTATGTAAAATATCTGACTACTCTAAATATAGCTCGATACTTACTCAAGATTTTTGTTCGTAATAACTAATGCATAAATTATTATTATGATTTATTGTACGATGTTAATGACAAATAAATATATGGGACGATTACACAAACGGTCCTCGATCACTAAAGTAACTCGATACTTGTGTTATCTTTGACAGATATATGGCAAATATTTTTTTTGTTTAAATACTTAAATTCATAAATTATCGCCGTGTGGTATCCGGCAGAATAGAATAGACCATCCTCATTTCTTACCGAGGTGTCGTAAGAAGCGACTAAGGTATGTGCCGTGTGGTATCCGGCTGCATAGAATAGACCACCCTCATTTCTTACCGAGGTGTCGTAAAAGGCGGCTTAAGTAAGTTGAAGTCAGACATGGGGCCGGTCGTAAAATACGTAGCCAAATTATGTAACAACATGTTTGGATAAAGGAATGATGACTTAAATTCATAAATGAATACACGCAGACTCGGAGAATCAACAAACTGTTTATAAAAAATATTATCCCTCGACGGAAATCAAACCCGTCACCCCCGGAGCTGAATACAGGGTTACCTGTACCTACGACTACGCGCCAGTCAGGTCAAGAAAAAATTAACGCTTGAATGTAGAAAAGGTATAAGAAAAGTTACTAACTTTGATCTCTCTATAAACAATACAAGCATCCGTTATTCCTTATTTTAATAAGCCATACCAGATACTACCCTCATTTTTTCCACTTTTTATTCTTTATCACTTATAAATATACCTAAATTCGTGTGGTATCCGGCGGAGTAGAAATGACCACCCTCATTTCTTACCGAGGTGTCGTAAAAAGCGACTAAAGTAAATTGACCCACCGTGTGTTATACAGTTGAGTAGAATAAACCCCCCTCTTTCTTACCGAGGGTCGTTAAATACGACTAAGGTAAGCTGACGTCAGGCAGACAGCTGGTCGTAAAATATGTAGCCGAATCATGTTACAACATTTAACATCTTGTGCCGACGCCTCTCAGAGTGGGATAAGGACAGGAGGATGATGATAAATATACCTGAATTTTAAATCAGCGCTAATGTGTATCAGTCTAGACAACTTAAATTAACTATATCATATATATAATATATTAATCGAATTTTGTGGTTAACGCGTATAATTTGAAACTCCAATAACTTTCCAACTGTAATTAGAGCAAATTTAACAAATTACTAAATAACCCGAATACTTTGTGTAATTATTTTGTTTCACTAGTAGATTATTTGGTGTTTATATCTAGTTACTATTAACTATATAGAAGAAATTAAATATATAATATTTAGCGGTGCACGCGGCTTTGCCCGCGTGGAAATCAATGTGAAATCAGTGTCACAAAGTTCGTTCTGCGTAAATCTCAACTCCATCTTAATTTAACCGTAATGATTTATTAATTTAAACGTTCTGGAAGAATTGCACTATCTTTTACTAAAAACCGTACAAAGATCTGTTCAGTGGATTTTGAGAAAATCGATTAAGTACAGACAGCCATTTTAGGGACTTCTTTTATAATGTTTATATATACCTTGTTATGCTTAACTTATTCTTGGTATATGTAAATAAAAAAGAAATACATTGATATTTAAATCTTGAAGATAATCCAGGAATACTTAATCTACAACTATTATTTATTTAGTTAATTATTTATTTAAGTACCTATTTTATACTCTGGAAAATAGTGCTAAGTTATAAATTCTTTCTTTCATATCGTAAAAATCAGACAGTGCTTTTTATGCTATTTATTCTATTCTTACATAGCTATTTATTTTATAAATAGCTATGTATATATATGTATATGTATATGTACATAGCTATTTATAAAATAAATAGCTATGTAGTAGTAGTAGCTATGTAGTTTACAAATAATCTATAACGCTAAAATAGGATACAAAATAATAAAATACACCTAATCATTATATCATACAAGGTGTAGATAATTAAATAGCTTCTACAAGATTATCTATCAGTAAATCACAAAATTTATAAAATTAAAAAAGGGGTAAGATTAATGCACGTAAATAAAAAGAGATCAATAATAGCCAATTTCATTCTTTAAGGTCATCCTTTAAATTCTTAAATCAATGAGAAAATTATTACTTTGATATTAAAATTACATACATTCTCCTGCCCGTATCCCACTCTAAGTGGGGTCGGCACAACATATTACGAACATGTAGTCACATGATGTGGCTACGTATTTTACGACCGGCTGCCTACCTGACGTCAACTTATCTTAGTCCCCTTTTACGACACCTAGTTAAGAAATGAGGGTGGTCTATTCTATGCAGCCGGATACCACACGGCACATGCTTTAGTCGCCTCTTACGACACCTCGATAAGAAAGGAGGGTGGTCTATTCTATTCTGCCGGATACCACAAGGCGTTTGATATTAAAATTAATCATCTAATATTTAAAAGAAATATATTACTACGTTAACTTCTTTAGACTCTACGCTATTCAGGAAATGCTGCTGATTCGTGTATTAAGCTTCAGAGGGCACTAAACTCATGTACGTCAAGCTTTCAATGATATATTCAATGTTGGCTAAAGCTTAGGCTCGAAACAGACAATCGATTTAGAAACTGTGTCGTAGTCTGAGTTTTGCCCCGTAGCTTGACGTTTCGGTAAACGTAGTTTTTCGTTTAAAATCATACAAGTTGTACAACTTGTATAATTTTAACACTGCCGATGCAAAAAACTGTGTCTTGGAAGTGTTTTCCTTTTTTAAAATATATGAAACAAATAATAAAATTTTAGAAATACTGAGACTGTTAAACTATCAAATACACCAAGGTATTCTTTAGAAAAAATAATATACTAAAACTATTTTCTTTTTTATTTTCCTTAACTTATAATCTTGCAGAAGGTAAATTCATTGCTGTCTCTCATTTCAATGACAATGTTAATTTTATTGACATATTTTGTTTGTTGTTTTATTCAAAATATTTTTATTATACTTAATATCAAATTTAAATTATTGACCTGGACAGGACAAACAATAATTAATACAAATTGATTTGCTTACATAAATAAATAGTAACAATATTTATGTTATTACTACGTTCACTCCCGCCGTGTAGTATCCGGCAGAATAGAATAGACTACACTCCTTTCTCACCGAGGTATCGTAAGAGGCGACTAAGGTAATGCCTTGTGGTATTCAGCTGCATAGAATAGACCACCCTCATTTCTAACTGAGGTGTCGTAAAAAGCGACTAAGGTAAGTTGACGTCAGGCAGGCGGCCGGCCGTGAAATAGGTTGCCAAATCATATGACAATATGTTTGTAACATGTTGTGCCGACCCCATTTAGAGAATGATGATAATTACTAAAATACTCGTAAAATGATTGCAAGTATGCTTAGGCCCTTACACTCTACGTGGACTTTAGTTAAAGGCGCGCACAAATTATTGACAAGGCGCGGCGAGGCGTAGAGCCATAATTCGAGTCGAGGAAAAGAAAGTTGTTTTTAACTTAGCGCGAGGGTAAGTATATCTATGCTTTATGTTGGTTAACTTGGGCGAGATTTATGGTATATAAAAGAGAGCCGTATTAAAGGCTATATCGAAAAAGCCTATAAGATATCCAACTCATCTTCTCTTTAAAGACTGCTCTGTTTTAACTATTAGGCAATTATACATTTTAAAACTTATACTAAAAATTCACGCTGCTACACCCTTTCGCCACACTTCTAAAAGAAGAAGGTGGGTTGTTTGTCAAATCACAAGGCATAGGTCAGCTCTAGCAGGAAGACATTGTTGTGTTCTTGGCCCTAGGTTGTATAATAAAATTAATCGTAAAATAGATATTTATTCACTTTCATTAACAAGAGTTAAGAGTATTCTTACAAATTGGCTAAAAGAAAAAACATATTCCGAAACCGAGGATCTCCTTAAAATAAATTTCTAATGCGCTCATGTATCAAGGTACACACACAACTACATTACACTCACACACACTCTATCTCTCTCCCTCTCTCACAATCACATACTCACACCCCGAGCTCGCAACACAAACGCAATCTCACACACATCCACGAAATTTTTGCTATCATGATTCCGATATAAGTTTTATATCTGGCTTATAGCAACAATTTCCTTAATTTTAGATTATTGCATGAAAAAACTAATTCGCAATTGTAACACTTTATTTTTATTTTAATAATTATTGAATTTTTTGTACTATTTTGGGAAGGTTGATGCTCGCGGTACAGGGCGACCTAGTGCGAGCATCAATAGATATCTGTTGATTTAATTTATAAATTTATTGTGAAATTTAAATAAATAAATAAATAAATAAATAAAAATATTTTGTGTGTTTAATAATAAAAGATGGACAAAATATTTCTTTTATAATATAGAAACTAGATACTTGTATATTTAACTCTTTTAATCTCTGACAGAAACGAGCTATCACAAAAATTGGTGGTTTCTTTTCACCATATAATTCTTATATTTTGTTATTACTATCTTGTGCAAGTTAGGAATAAATCCTTATCCTTAAACTCAGACAGAAAGGAGCTAACATTAAAATCGGTGGTAGTGCTTTTCAACATATAATTTCTTTAAACCAGTTATATTTTGTTAGTGCTATCTTGTGCAAGTTAGCAATAAATCCTCACCTAGTATATGTATATGTTGTGTGTAATAAAATAATAAAGATATAACAAGAATCATTAAAATTGAACTATAATTTGCTTTATAATCAATAAGAGGTTTTCGTGTCAGAATATAATAGCATAACATATTAATACACTCGGCATCATAACAATGTACTCAGTGACGTATAGAAAAGTGATGTTTCACAATGAATAGCGAAACGCCTTTTTGCAGTTTTTGTAAAGGACCTAGTGTAATCGATACCTCAGGTAACTAAAGAAAACATTTTTAGTAGTGCCCGAAGCTTTTTACTCGATAAAATTACCAACGTACACTTTATATGGATTGTGTTTCAAATATAAAAATGTATAAAAACTTGCACAAAAATGTATAAAAACGTGCACTTTATATGAAATGGGCTGCAAATTGCCTGTAAAATTAATTATCTCTAGTCAACTGTGCTTCAATTCATTAGGAAACAAAACACTTTTTTTATCTCATCATTCTCCTGCCTTACCTTAGTCGCCTTTTACGACACCTCGGTAAGAAATGAGGATGTTCTATTCTAATCAGCCGGATACCACACGGCATACTTTTTCTTTGTTATTTGAATTAATTATATATTTTCTGGACTATAGTCAAATAACAACAACTAACTTTTTACAGTAATAAGCGAACCCAAATCGCATAATGATTGTGCTTTTTCACTAAGAGAATATCACGTGATATCTACATTAATTAATTATTCTACTCATGAATATAAGGGCATATGTAATACAAAAGTAATAATAAAATTATTTTGCTATAATCCGCGATACTGTATACTGTACTGTACTGTATACAGTTACTGTGTACGCGATACTGTACTGTATCGCGGATTATAGCAAAATAATTTTATTATTACTTTTGTATTATGGATCTCCGCAAAGTAACGCCTAATTCTATAAATTATATAAGGGCATATGTCGTGACAACGAAATTCCTTCTCGTTTATTTAGTAAATATTACTTTTCCTGGTTCAAACAGTCCTAACAAAATATTTTTTTAGTAAAATATACTCGTATGGATAAAACATACATTTTTAGCAACGATTTCTGTCATTATTAATAAATAAAAAAATAGGAAACAGTCATCGTTATCCTTAAATTTCAGATAAGTAGGTTCGTCAAATTTTTCGAAAAGCTTACTTCAATCTAAACAAACCTCAGATTAGTTTTGTGCGTTCCTTATTTAATATTTAATATTTGATACAAAGTATGTTTTTCAAAATTGACAATTTATATCAGTAAAAGTAAAAGTAAAAAGTAAAGTAGCGGCCTGTTACAATCCCACTGCTGGGAATAGGCCTCCTCTCTCCGTTACAGGAGAGAAGGGTTGGAGCTAAAACCTACCACGCTGCTCCAATGCGGATTGGTAGGTTACACATATCTCTAAAATTCTCTAGAGATATGCAAGTTTCCTCACTATGTTTTCCTTCACCGTGAGCGTGTGATAAATTGTAATTATCAATTAGACACATGGGTTTTAATGGAAAAACTCATTGGTGCCTGCCCGGGTCTGAACTCGTGTTTCCCTCGAAAGAGTCGCACGGTCTCACCGCTAGGCTACAGGCGCTGTGCCTGTAGCCTAGTCTCATTTATTTATTTATATCAGTAAGAAGATATATCTTAAGTTATATTCTTTTCTTCATGTTAAATTTAGTTTCCAGAAGCATTTCATAAATCGAAACTATAGTAGTATTCGTTTTTTTTATGTTTTCCTCAATATATGTTTATCCATCTACCAGAAACAGTTAGACATTAACTTATCTCTGTAAATAAACCCCTAATTTGAAACTAAACACGATAAAACGAACCCTAGATCAGACAGGACGTTTCGCGGTCCATTTGCGTTGGCATCTCTAACCGCTGATGTTAAATGTTGCTCAACGTTTGAGCGTAGAATAGATTAGTTCCAAAAATCGAATATACTATAGCCGTAACTGCTGCCATAAAACTTGTTTCCTGAATTATTCATTTAACTATTTCAATATTATTTAAAAATAATTCTTTATTTCAAACAGATAGATTGCATTTTATGAATATAGACTTTTGTTGAATGAATCGCGTCTACGCATCCACTCTCGTCCATGGCTCTGGAGTTGATGCGATGTCACATTGTGAAATTTCCTATACAAACTAGTATTTATATGTTCATCTATAAATATATTACTGTTTGTATTATAGATTTGTGTCTTTTTTAGGTAAACAAGATAAGAATCACATCTCAACCTTTTCGTACATAAAGTACCCTAAACACACATTCCTGTATAATTTAACATAAGTAGAAAATGCTATGCCCTTCAATACATCTCTTTTTATTATATGAGTGCTTTTATTATCTGAGTCATTAAATTAAATCAGACGAACATCGTGCAAGGCCAGTTTTATAACATGAATACTAAACTTCTTAGCCTAATATAGTAAGCTTTCAACTGAGATCCCATGGTTTTTATTAGAAACCTGGAACGAATGCCTGGCTTTTAACTTGCATTACAATGCATTCCTACAATTAAAATTGAAAATATCGACTAACAACAGCAGGATGAAATTACGAATAAATATTTGTGTATTAACTTTATGTGGTGGACTTCTCTAACTTTTTTTTTCTTCTTCTTATTCTTTTACTGAAAAGTAATACCATTAACATGAACAACCAAATATGTTAAAACACCATGTCTATAACATCATGAATTACGTAAACCCCTTTGTATCTGTAACGAGCTGACAATATGTAAGACTACTACACTCCACATCTACTATCACATACACTTTCTACACTCCAAAGCAACTAACAGTCGTATTAACCCCACATTTAAAAAGAGATTAACTAGCACATGAAAACCTCTGCCATTTAAAGCATATATTTCAACCTAAGGAGTCGCGCCCAGCGAGCTGATTTGCCTTGATGATGCTTCGGTTGCGGGGCGAAACGATTGTTGAATGTGTGATAGTGAACGTGTGTAGTGTTTGTATATTGTGGTGGCGGTAGTGGAGGTTTGTGCATGTGTTTTTCGAATCCTGCATGTATCGGGTATGAAAAACGGATAGTTCACTATATATTTAGCATTATATATATTTGCTATTTATTATATCGCGGATTATAGCACAATAGTTTTATTATTACTTTTGCACTCGACTCATTCAACTATACAAAAAATCGATACCAAAATTCACATCAATTCATTAGTTCGTATAGACATAAAATAAAGGACAAACAAACACATTTTTAGATTGACAAATAATAATAGACACTGACTAACTTCTGTCGGAATACATTGGAATAAAATGAAAGTCATACCTAAAGCTTTTTACAAAGACGTATTTTAATGCATTTTTACCTAGACAACGACAGAAAGGGCTAAATTCGCGGTTGTCACGATATTAATTAATATACGAGTGGGTGTGGCTCCACACCTCTTTGTTACGTGTGTATGAAGTCCATCAATTAATATTAACATTGTAACATTTTACTCTTTATGTAAACATTTTTTTGTATTACAACATAATTTACCTATACTTATTATAAAACAAAGTCCCCAAATCTGTATTTATATCTATCTATATTTATACTCTACTCTAATAATAAATAAAGCTAAAGAGTTTGTTTGTTTGATTGATTGAGTTTGAACGCGCTAATCTCAGGAACTAATAGACTAATTTGAAAAATTCTTCGAGTATAAGATAGTCCACTTATCGAGAAAGACTTAGATAACATTACATCACTAGTAATAAAAAATATTGCGAAAACGGCAAAATTTAAGGTTTTCCTAGCGTGCGTTAAGTAAATGCTGAAAATAAATCAAAAATCATGTACTACAAAATTGTTCCCCTCTAAAAGTCCGCAACAGCATATGTCTAGCATTTATGGTTATCCCACTTTTAACCATAATTGATATAAGAATTACGATATTACGCAAATAATAAGACTACATTCCACGCGAACGATGTTGCGTTTAAAAGCTAGTGTCTGTATATGATAGATTATCTCTCAATCTACAGAACAGATTTGTTTATTTGTTGTTTTACTAAATGGTAGTTCAATTCCTCCGAAAGGTTTAATTTAATAGTACATAACGGTTTTATGTAAATTGCATACATAAAGCTTACTACAATTGAAGATTATTTAAGTGATAGTAGCATATCTTAACTGCATTCAGCTACGCACCAAGCTGCAACGATTAATTTGTAATCATTCATCAAATTGTAAAAAGAAATAATTTTAAAAAATTATCCGCCGAGTTTCTTACTGGTTCTTCTAGGTAAGAGCAACGATCCGAATCAGCGGTAGCTTCTTGAAAAACATTTGAAGAATCAAAAGGACTGAAAAAAGTCTACTTGAATAAAGAATATTTTGAATTTGAATTTAAATATAACTGTGCAATTAATTGTAGCCTCTACGCCATAGCGCATACGTAGACGGACCAACAATATAGCGCTTTCTTACAACTTCCGATAAGTTTTTTACTCTTTCTGTAAGTAAGAGTTACTTACAGAAAGAGTAAAAAACTTATTAAAATTTAATATTATATGACATTAAATTTTAATAAGTTTAACATGAACAATACAAATTGTTATAGAAAATAACGGAAATAATTTATCTCTATAATATAATATATCATTAAAATCATTATATCATATAACGTAGTTTATTTTGTCAAATCTAGTTATTTTTTTTAACTTTTACTTTTAATTTCACCTTTCATATTTATTTACATATTTTTACGCCGTGTGGTATCCGGCAGAATAGAATAGACCAGCCTCCTTTCTTACCGAGGTGCCGTAAGAGGCGACTAAGGTATGTGCCGTGTGGTTTCCGGCTGTATAGAATAAACCACCCTCATTTCTTACCGAGGTGTCATAAAAGGCGATTAAGGTAGGTTGACGTCAGGCAGGCGGCCGGTCGTAAAATACGTAGCCAAATCATGTGACATCATGTTGTAACATGTGACGCCGACCCCACTTAGAGTGGGATAAGGGCAGGAGAATGTAAAAGTAAAAGTAAAGTAACAGCCTGTTACAATCCCACTGCTGGGAATAGGCCTCCTCTCTCCATTTCTGAAGAGAAGGGTTGGAGCTAAGACCTACCACGCTGCTCCAATGCGGATTGGTAGGTTACACATATCTCCAGAATTCTCTAGAGATATGCAGGTTTCCTCACGATGTTTTCCTTCACCGAAAAGCGTGTGATAAATTGCAATTATCAATTAGACACATGAGTTTTAATAGAAAAACTCATTGGTGCCTGCCCGGGTTCGAACTCGTGTTCCCCTCGAAAGAGTCGCACGGTCTCACCGCTGGGCTATCACAGCTCCAGGAGAATGTATGCAAAGCAATAAATTGCATACAGGAGAATGTATGCAATTTATTTACATATTTTTCTTTTTTGCTGTCTTATTGTTAACACTTAATTATTTTACTGTATTCACTTCCTTCATTTTCATTAATCCAAACTTTGTTGGCATTCGTGTTAATTTTATGTAACATTTCTTTTGTGCTGAATGCTGTATGTTTCCAAAATAAGATAAGAGAATTCCGTGAAAATAATTATAGCACAGCGGTCTAGGTACTAACAAAATAACTATAGAAGCAATGATGATATTACATCTAGAGAAATAAATAAAGGCACATTTATTTAAAGAAATTAAAATTTTTACAGTGGTTCGTTTAATCGCTAGACTTACGTCAGGTCATCGACAATATGCGCTATGTGTATTAACTGAAACAACGCGTCTACCCTACGCGTAACACGTTGATAAACACGCCCACTCCGATCTAATTAAAACATTTCTCTACTTTACTTACCTTTAAATCTACCAGTTAAAATAGGGTCAACATTAAATATCCTTCAAAGTAATCATCCATTTTAATGTTTCCATTACACGTAACCATTTCTATCTCTACCCCACGATATATACCTCTCGCTCACGTTCTATCTGCACTTCATTTATAATTAAGTTAATGTACAAAATTCTAGCAGCACTACATAACTTTTAGGCCAAATTAAAAGTTTTAAACTACTATTTGTCCTTGTCAACGTTATTATATAATGAGACTAAGACACTTAATATTTTTAACTCACATACACTCAATATACTAAAGAATTGAACATTTACAAAAGCTATGATTTTTTTTGCAAATTGACTCTGAGCGACAAATCTTCAAACTATTGCGTATACTTTTAATGCTACAGTATAATATGAAAAAGTAAATATAAACTAGTTTCAATATCGAGTGAAAATCATTATAAAATTAAAAAGTAAACGTAAAAAATTATTTGAATACAAATAACCTGAATTTGAATTCAATCTTCTTAGTTCATAGCAGACTTAAGGAATGTCCGACTATTGTTCAAGCATTTATTTATTTTATATTATCAAAAGTGGGATAATATTTTCCTACTATGTATCATCATCATGTTACAAACATGTTGTCATGTGATTCAGCTGCATATTTTACAACCGGCCGCCTGCCTGACGTCAACCTACCTTAATCGTATTTTTGACCCCTTGGTAAGAAAGAGGGTGGTCTATTCTACTCAACCCCATACCACACGGTGAGTCAACTTAAATTAGTCGTCTTTTACGACACCTCGGTAAGAAATAAGGGTTGTCAATTCTACTCAGCGCGATACGACACGGCGGGTTTCCTACTATGTATATAATCATATTTAAAAACAAATGCTATTTGACTTAGGCTCTTAAAGAATCCTTCTTTCAGTTCCTATTAATTGCAAATTGTAAATAAAAGTAAGGTATAAAAAAATATATATATTTATTCCATCAACCAAACAATGAAACACACGCAGCACTCTCGCGCGTGAGTTAAGTAATCTCGCAGCACAATCGCTCTACTGCGACAGAACGTTCATCAAAAGTATTTAAAACTTTTTAATTTGTCGTAAAACAACGACGAATTTTATGACTAATTATAAAGTTTATATTTACGTGACGGTTACGTTAGCATTGTGACATAATGTAAGTAAAACCTGCAGTGAAACATATTTGGAATTAAAAGTGTATCTGAAAGTTTAAGAAAATGAAAAAGTTTAGCTTTGCTTGAAACGGCATCATTGTCATCGTCCTTCCCTTATCCCACTCTAAGTAGGGTCGGCACAACATGTTACAAACATGCTGTCACATGATTTTTTTACTGATTTTACGACCGGCCGCCTGCCTGACGTCAACTTACCTTAGTCATATTTTACGACCCCTCGGTAAGAAAGAGGGTGGTCCATTCTACTCAATCGGATACCACACGGTGGGTCAACTTACCTTAGTCGCTTTCTACAACATCTCGGTAAGAAATGAGGGTGGTCTATTCTACTCAGCCGGATACCACACGGCAGGTCGACTTACCTTATTCGCCTTTTACACCTCGGTAAGAAATGAGGGTTGTCAATTCTACTCAGCCGGATAAGACACGGCGGGTCGACTTACCTTATTCGCCTTTTACACCTCGGTAAGAAATGAGGGTTGTCTATTCTACTCAGCCGGATACCACACGGCATCGTTTGAAGCGGCATCGCTTGATGAAATAAAATGAGGAGATTTTTAGAAGAAAGTGATAGACAGTTTAATATAATACGTTGCGAGGCTAAAGTAGTGATGGATCCAGCACGTAGTGTGTAAAACGAATAAACGTAGGGGTCCACAGCTGGAAATGACCAGCCCAATCAGTTAACTCAATGTAAATTCGCTAATGCAGACAGATAACCTCAAAAGGTCGTAAAGAACCGCTAGATTCAATATATTTTCAATATATTTCCAACAACAGCACGCATATATCGATGGAGACAAAGAAAATTGCTTTACACTTTTATAGCTGTGTTTTAGAACTGTCTATCGACGATAGGCATGCATCAGTTTAATAATACAAGCTTAATATCAGCTTATTAATAAGCAAAAGATTTATTTCCGAATCAAGTAAGTGATATAGTTTGAATTAGTTTCACAATAGTTTGCAGTGCCTACCAAGTAAGCATCCGTCGGTAGGAGCAGAAGATTATGAAAAAATTGTTTTTTGCAACGAACTTTTAGTAGTAAATATCTATCAGTAGAAGAAGATGCTCGTAGTTATTTAAAAATAAATTTTGTAATAATTCATTGATTAAAAAAGAAATTTATAAGATTATAATTTAATTTCACAATCTACTTTAACTTTACCATTACAGCAGTTTAAAAATACTATTAAAAAAAGGATAATTCATAAAGCCTATTATACTATTGAAGATTACCTAGACGATAAGAATGCGTGGATATATCTTTCCTTCAACCCAGTTCAAGACATTAATAAATATAAGTAACTAGTGATAACAATTGTTGTTTGAAAAGAGCAACCGCCGAGTTTCCTCCTGGTTCTTCTTGGTAGGAACAGCTTTCCGACCCAGCAGTAGATGTTGACGATTCAAAAGCACTTTTACAAGTTTAATTGAATAAAGAATATTTTGAATTTGAATTTAAATGATCGATTTCGAGGGAACACTTTATTTATATTTACTTATTTCATCTGATAGGTAAAGATACTTACTGTCTACGATTGAAACACCCAATCCTGATCCTCTTCAGGATATAGCGGTTTTAAATTTTTATTTTTATTTAACAAACATTTTATACTAAGTATCTTTGGTACAGAATACAGAATTTCGTTTCGGGTAAAAATGTCTTCACTTACCTGTAAACATGGCCCTCATTAGGGAGTTCCTTACCCTTAACACACCCCGTGTCCAGAATAAGATATGTATCCTTTACACGCTACTCTGTTGTTCGCTCACGTACGGACCGGACCTGTATTACTGTACATATGATACATACAAACTAGATATAAAAGTATATAATAATCCATACTTATATGAATAAGAAAGTATGTTTGTTTCTATGCGTGTGGTATCCGGCAGAATAGAATAGACCACCCTTCTTTCTTACCGAGGTGTCGTAAGAGGCGACTAAGGTAAGTGCCGTGTGGTATCCGGCTGCATAGAATACACCACCCTCATTTCATAACGAGGTGTCGTAAAAGGCGACTTAGTTGACGTCAGGTAGATAGCCGGTCGTATAACACGCAGCCAAATCATGTGACAACATGTTTGTAACATGTTGAGCCGACCCCACTTAGAGTAGGATAAGGGCAGGAGAATGATGATGTTTGTTAGTCTATCTTTCATGTACAAACGGAGCAGCGAATCAAAGTGTTTTTTTGTATAAATATAAATGAAAGACTATAAATCTAATAGAAAACTTTCCGCCGTGTGGTATCCGGCTGAGTAGAATACACCACCCTCTTTCTTACCGACGTGTTGTAAAAAAACGTAACCAAATCACGTGACAACATGTTTTATAACATGTTGTGCCGACCCCACTTAGAGTGGGATAAGGGCAGGAGGATGATAATGAGGTAAATTTTGTATTCGATATTGAAGAAAACTACCCGATATTTGTTCACAAATCATGTATTAATTTTATTTTAACCAAAACAAGCAAAAAGTAGTGATAAGAAGTTCACAAACACAATATTTAGCATATCTTGATTAAATATCAGAACTATTATGTATGAATTTTTGAAACACTTGAAGCGATTGGGGTCAGCAATATAAAGTTTAATATTTTATATTGGTGACCCAAATATAAATCGTTCATTATATGGGTGACAGAACTTTCGTGGTTCTATTGAATAATATATAAACCGAAGAATAGACAATCGCTTTATTTTAAAATTGGTTAAATACGAGGAATAATATTCATTGTATATATTATTATTATTTGTATTTTTTTTGTATTTAAGGTAACATGATTCTAAACCCCTAACCGAATCGATAAGACTATATTAAGATTAAATTACTTATGTAATACAATTGTTTTAGCAGAATTATAATAAAAACGAATTTATTTTCGATTCGCCCTTATGATGATATAATAATATATCAACTTAATGTTTTATTTATTTTAATTTTAGTTAAGTCTGACTTACGTACAGATCAAAGTATTCACACTTTTACAAAATATCTTGTCATAAATTCGCCTACAAAAATGCACCTCATATAAAAAACAGTTTCGATGCCTTTGTTAATAGCGTTTACTTATAAAGGTGTCTATTTTCTCTAAACAACTATATATACCCACGTAGAATGATCGATTTCAAAACAGAATGCTTGATGTAATGCCCTTTTAATAGCTTGGTCACTAACCAAGATACAAACCACACAAAATATACACCAACTATACCCCTGTGGCTAAGACAGTCTAATACCCGATTACGTGCGAAAGGTTCGCAATTCATTGAATAGAACTCCACGTGTCTCTGTGATTTATATACTAAAGCTGTGAACTGGTAAAGCTAAATTGTTAAAAAGAACGTCTGACTCATAAATCAATAAGTATGTTTAATTTTAAAAACGGGAACCAAACCTTAAACCCAACCGTAACGTGCGAACACAATTGATCATGACCGCTTACACCGTTGTTGAAATAAATTGAAACTCAAAACAACATCCAATTAAGTAAATAGGAAGCCATTAACAAAATACATTATAGAGTCATTAATTCACCACAATTACAAGCAATATAACAGAACTAACTACTTTGCTATAATCCGCACGGGTTAAGTGAATGCATGCAAAGCCAATGTGTATGAAGCAGACAAAATCTACGCACCTTATACATGCAGGACCAGCCACCACATGCACCCCAAGGCGCAATTCACCAGCAACAACGAACACAAAAGCAGCACACACACCCACCACCACAATCTCGACGATCGTTTCGCCCCGAAACCGAAGCATCATCAGGAGGATAGGCTTCACGACAAAAAATCGTACTGTAGTACGATTTTTTGTCGTGAAGCCTTTGGCTTTGCATGCATTCACTTAACCCGTGCGGATTATAGCAAAGTAGTTAGTTCTGTTATATTGCTTGTAATATGGAATTCCGCAAAGTAACGCCTGCTTCTATAAATCAACACAATTATCTTCACTAGTATTAATGTAGGTAATAAATTGACTGACCTAGATTGTCCGAGTTGGTCCACGATGGCCCGGGTAGCACCAGGATGACAAAAACTTGAAATATCGGTGTTTTCATAGTCCAATTATGTCCATACGATATAATTTAAAAGCTATAATTTCACCCGCGTTCACGGTATTACGGTAGCATCAGAAATAATGCATATTCAATTGAATCAAATAGTAGAGCATCAATTAAAAACATTTAAAAAAGAGTACAAAATCAAAACATTCAAGCGTTTAAAAAAGAACAATAAAACCATTTAATACGCGCCAATAACGAGCACTCCAAATCAAATCATCGGAATAACTGAACGAGTCTAACCCGGTCGTAAAATACGCTATCAGTACGGGTATCCGCGCGTATGACCCAAAAGTTATCAATTGACGTTTATTAAGCATTAACGCGTATATCCAGATGTTTATTACCGCGAGTGCGTACGCGACAGGCGTCAGTCACGTGGTTTTATTTATATTTGGATTGCGAACGTGTGTCCACTATGACTACAAACGTCCAACTGACGCGATCCCCATTCAGTGGTCAACCCATCAATTCTCCCTGACGTTTGAATGGAACCTTTCTTTTCCCTGGTGGGCAATTAGGGGTCTGTAATTAATGAAAGCTTGAAGTTTAAAGGATTACTCGAGATGTTATTATTCTTTTCTGAAATATTACGCGGTCATGTTTGCTCGCGTTAGGAACGCGGCGTTAGATTTTGTTTTTTTTTTTTTTCGAACTGACTGTATGCTGTTAGCCCTAATGGCTTTTACAGCGTCACCGGGCGGGACGGGCGAGCGCAGAAGCATCGTAGAGGTTGCGAAATGCAGGGAGTAGAGCGCAGAAGCTCTACTTAAGTCGGGGAACGTCGTCCTAAGGGTGCCTCCTGTCAGGCCGGACCACGGCTTAGGGCGACGCGTAGTGGAGGGTTGATGGTATGACTTAGATTAGTCATTGCGGAAGGGTGGCGAAAAGCCACGACCGACCGACGTCAGAAAACTGGGACCTCGTCTTCGCCGGCGAAGACGCTGTGTGTGTGTATTACGTGTATCTGTGTTGGCGATCGTTATTTGATCGTCGGGGTCATACAAGACGCTTTTTGGACGCCTATATTTTCGATGGTCGGACCTAACTGGGATGTAGGTAGAAGCAACTGAAATAAGGGGGTTCGAGTGTACCTCAGATTTCTCGAAGTAAGATTTCGAAAAACGTTTAAAGAGATGAGTAATGGTAGGGAGATCAAGGTCTCTATGGAGGTCAACGTTCCGCATGAACCACGGACACCCAGTGGCTGTCCGCATAAATCGGTTCTGAAGTATATTTTGTTTCGAATAACATTTTGTTACGGGTATGTATTTTATGGAGCGAACGATAATCTCGTTTACGAAAGAGAAGCTTTCAAAATTCGATTCGCCGCTTAACTTAATTCTTTTCTTTGTAAAATTGGGTATTAAAATAAACAGACTGTCGAAACTTTTAGTTTATATATTCCCAAGTAGCAATTATACTTTATGCAAAATATACCTGTAATAATTCTATTCAAAAGTTTAAATGATTTTTTATTAATAAATTTATAATAATGAGCTAATATTGTCTTAAAATGATACTAATATTATAAGTGCTATAGTCTGTCTGTTTGTAAGTCTGTCTTTCTGTCTGCCTATTACGCTTTAACGTCTAAATCAATGGAGTAATATTAATGAAATATTACAATTATATATTATATTACAATGTATTCATCATCATCATTCTCCTGCCCTTATCCCACTCTAAGTGGGGTCGGCACAACATGTTGCAAACATGCTGTCATATGATTTGGCTACGTATTTTACGACCGGCCGCCTGCCTGACGTCAACTTACCTTAGTCGCCTTTTACGACACTTCGGTAAGAAATGAGGGTGGTCTATTCTATGCAGCCGGATACCATACGGCGTTTACCTTAGTCGCCTCTTACGACACCTCGGTAAAAATGGAAGGTGGTCTATTCTATTCTGCCGGATATCACACGGCTTTATTATACCACCGGATACCACACGGCTTTATATTACAATATATTATTATATTAAATTTCTATGTATTATATTATATGGTATCATAACAAGATTAGTATCCACAATCACAATGTAGACTCATGAGCACATAATAGTCGTTTCTGTTCTGCGTTCAGTATGCTCTTAGTATTCTTTTATCTATATAGCTTACTCAGCTGCGAACTCCAATTCAGGATCTATTAAACACCTTAAGAAATGACACCAAACACAAATGAAATTTAATTCTTTCGAATTCCGTCATACACATAGCTGTATATTAAAAAGCTATTAAAGCTTTGAACAAAAAAAACAAAAAGCTAGTACAAAAAACTAAAGCATTCGCCAACTGACACAACGGAGAAGAGCTCAAACAATTGAATATTGAATGAACAACAAACAATTTTAAATATGAATTGATGATTTTAAACTATCGTGAGTGGTATTCATTATTAATGTTGAGAGACCGGCTATACTCACGTCTTATTTTATCGGATGAGCCCGACTAGTTTCAAGCCCATACGGGGCTCTTATTCATGAGCTCTTTACGCGGTTTATCGGATGAGCCCGACTAGTTTCAAGCATGGGCTTGAAACTAGTCGGGTTCATCCGATAAAATAAGACGTGAGTATAGCCGGTCTCTCAACATTAATAATGAATTGATGACATTCTAAAATTGAATGTTTTTTTGCGTAGAAAAAATTGTTTGATAAAAGAAAAATGTTACTGGTAAAAAGAAGCAAGTATAAAAGTGTTTATCAGGGGAGTATTTCGGAGACATTATCTCTAGTATAATATTATCGGTCAACGAGCCCGGAAGCATAACGATATAAAGTAAAATTTGTTTATTCTTAATTCAATTCAATTTTCCATTAATGGCTTTTAGGAGTGCCATATTTTATGCACATTTTATGCACAGATTACTTTGCCAATGTCACGTAAGATGGAGAACACGCAAACGAAATGGTACTGTTGTTTATTCTTATTAAAGATCATGTTTTTGGTAGTTTTAAAGGAGTCGTCAATAAGTGATTTACAAATTTGACTGGCCCGTTGGCGCAGTGGGTAGTGACCCTGCCTTAAGCGCGTGTCACGGGTTCGATTCCCGCCGAGAAACATTTTCTCTAAACAATTTGTTGGTTTTTCGAGCCTGGGTGTATGCTTTTAAAATTATATGTGTATATAGTTTGGGGACGGACGACCCTGTGTGTAAGTGTCCCATATATATATCATTTATTTATTCAATGAAATGAGACTCAAAATTATTTTAAAACTCGGATTGAATTTGATACCATAATATTGTTTTACGCACATACAGTTATTCATTGATAAATAAAAATATGATAAATAATATTTGTCTAAATAACACCAGTATGGAAATATTTATTCAAATTTTGTATTATTACTAGCTGACCGGGCAAACGTTGTTTTGCAATATAAATTATTTCTAGGGAATTTCTAGTATACACAACATACTAGACAGTTCATCTAGTTGCAAGTTCAACGCTATCACCGTTTTATAGATGTCAGCATCAAAGTTCACACGCACACACACGCACGCACGCACAACGCGCACACACACTCGCACGAACAACACACACACACGCACACACGTGTATGTACGTGTATACTACAAAGACAAGATACTTAGGGATATGAAAAATAGATAGTAGCCGATTCTCAGACCTACTGAATATGCATATAAAATATCATAAAAATCGGTCAAGCCGTTTTGGAATATAGTTACTAACATTGCCACTCGAAAATTGTATATTTAAGACGTAAATTTTATATATAGACATATAAGATATCGACAATCATACACACTCGCAATACACACATTATACACGACACATATGAGCGTGTGTGTGTGTGTGTTTGTGTTACTGCGAGTGCTCGCTCGTGTGTGTGTGCTAATAGTGTGGGAACTATGATGCTGAAATCTTTAAAACGGTGTTGGCGCTAAACTCGCAACTAGATGGACTGTCTAATATACGAGTATATTATATCTATATCCAAAGGATGTATCGAGGCATGTGATTGGCTTTTTCACGGACAAATTTGTCACCCACTTACGAATAAAGTTTTCCAATTTTGACATATATTCCTCATTTTTTTTTTTATTTATAACAAATATATACAAGTTATATCTATCTTAAATTACTTACACGCTACTACTATACAAATCATGCCCACGTGGAATGGTCCCAAGAATGCTGGCAGCGTTTCCGCGTTGAATCGCTAAGCTGATTCTTTGTGCGAAAAAGGAGCCAGCCCTCTTGTCACCCGAAGAGGCGATCAACCGAGGTGTTAAAACGGATAAAAAATTTTTTGCACTTTGGCTCCATGGCCCTAGGGTCTCAACTGCAAACGGCACAAATATATAACTCTCAACGAGAGATGCATACTTTCGCCGCTTGCCGGATTCGGCCATTTCCGCCGCAGCTCCAGGTCTGGACGCCGTTTCCCTGATATGGGACGAGGCTAACGTATCAACGCATGTTGCGTCCCACATTAGGGCCCGTCCCCATTCCTAAGGAACCAGCGTCAGACCGTCTGGTCTCTTGCCATCATCCCGACATATCCCGGAAGGCTCGAGAAGAGCAGGAATGTCGATGGTGGCAAGAGCTCTTTTGATGGTGTCATTAAGAGAACCATGGCGGAAAAGCCTATCAGAGCTCCTATGGCATGAAAGCCCGTGTATGCCAAAACTGTCTACCTCTTTTCCACATGGACATCTGTGCTTAAGGCACAATGTGGTTCCCAATCTGAGACCCAAAGCCGAATAATACATAAATACATCCCACTAAAACAAATATGATGACAAAAAGTTAGGGACGCTTCAATAACAAACAATTCTGAAGGGAAACGTGGTAACAACGCGTATAAAAAGTTGAATTCCTTTTGCATAAAAAAACTTGTTTGATAAATTGTGACGAATGACTGAGAATAACCGACAAAAATAAAAAGGGAATTCCGCTTTGTTTCTAGGATACTTTGCGATCATTATGGATTGTCTCTATGAATAATACGGAAATATTAGCGCGGATTGTGAAATGATTTTGGGCCTATTTATACTAGCTGTATCCGCGACTTCGTTCACGTAAACTTAAGTAGCTACTAAAATATCCTCGATTATACGTTTTTTTTATGGAAATTTTTATCATACTTTTGTTTTTTGTTATTTTATTAACATAACAACTCATTCGTTGGTCTCGGTATTCGCCTTTACAATAAAATTCCGCAATCTATACTAGACCAGTCTACAGAAAGGTTTAAATTAAATGTAAAGCATATTACAAAATTGAAAATTACTTGAATGATAATTACGCCTGGATTTGAAAATCCTTTTAGCTTCATACAAGACTGCGGTTTAATAATGTAGAATTGAAAATGTTTAAAAGATTGCCCGCCGACTTTCTTGCGGGTTATTTTCGGCAGGAGCAACATTCCAAACCAGTTGTAGTTGTATTAATCATATTGATCCTTGACGATTCAAAAGTACTCGAAAGAGCTTACTTGAATAAAAATTATTTTGATTCGATTTGCTTAAATATATTAACCCAGTATAAGCTTCAATTGTACCAAATTTCATCAATATCGTATTTTCCAATTAGCCTTGAAAGTGTAACGGCCAGACAGACAGACTTTAGCATTTAAAATAATTGTATGGATACAAATTTAAAGGCTTTTAAAGCATCACCGGACGGGATGGGCGAGCGCGGTAGCATCGTCGACGGTGCTCTTTTATATTATGGTATTAGTGGTTTTAGTTGATTATGAATTAATCTTATTGTCACAAATGCTCTAGTGCGAAATTGTACTGTTTGTTCAACACATATTAAAAAAGAATAATTAGACAGAGGACAATGAAGTTTCCCAAGCATACAGTAGTATAGCAATATATTAAAACTTTCATAAATCAATTACATTCTATACAGTTATTCTGCAAACGTAAACGTATTAATAAATAACTACGTGCGCAAAATAAAGTAATGACGGTTTCGCTGGTTTACCTTTTTACACTAGTGAAATTTACACTTTTTGAATTAGTACAATAAATTTAATTAAAACTATTTTAATCCTCTACACCGGTATGTAGATGCCGTACTATAACAATCATTTTATTTATACGTGAAAATTTGTATTTTTCTTTCATGTAAAGTGGAACTTTTTATGGAGTTCCTTAATACAAAATTAACGATAAAATTATAGTCAAAGTGTGCAGGATAATGGTAACAGACTGAAGACTTAATGCCAAATAGCTAAAAATAACATATTTTGTACTTCATGAACTCACATCCGTGCTCATACAAACAGTATTTTCCGTTTCATCACACACCACATGCACACTTTCTTTATTGTTATATTTTATTTTTGTTTTTATTATATTAAATTAAATATTTTTGTACTGTGAGGATGGTATATGCAACACAGTTTTATACAATGAAATTCAAATTAAAATATTCTTTATTCAAGTAAACTTGTTAACAAGTGCTTTTGAATCGTCAACTTTAATGCTGGTTCGGAAAGCTGTTCCTACCGAGAAGAACCAGCAAGAAACTCGGCGGTTGCTCTTTTTAAAACATAAATCTTAAAACTAGTTACATTTATTTATTACTGTCTTGTGCAGGGTAGAAGTGCACCTATATCCACACATCCTTATCTAAGTAATCTTCAACAGTATGTCTTTCAGTATCAACCTCTTTTTAACAGTGTTTTTACACTACTGTAATGGCATGACCAAAATTAATTTCGGAATTTTATTATTTCCCATCCTATTAATAAAATGTCATTAACATACATATGTATATATAAATAAATAAATATAAATCGCGGACTTTAGAAGTTAGTAAAGCGCGAATCTTTTTACATTTTCTAACCGAGTCCGAGTTCATTTTATAATCAGAGTCCTGAAACATTATAACACTTTGAGCATACCAACGTTATTACACGCTTATTGACACAATGTCAAATTCAAAATGTTCTTTATTCAAGTAAACTTGTAAACAATTGCTTTTGAATCATCAACTCTACTGCTAGTTCGGAAAGCTGTTACAACCGAGAAGAGCCTGCAAGAAACTCAACGGTTACTCTTTTTAAAATATAATTCTTATAACTCTTCTTTTTTTTAAACAGCGTGCATAAACGCCTAAAACTTTCCATCCCTGACTTTAAATTTTTGGACTGGTCCACTCGCTGCTCCAGGTTATTTTTTTTTGTACACGTATATCAAAAGCAGAACGTCATTAATCTTAACTTGTATTGTTATTAGAAAATGTAGTGCCGTCAACAAATAATTGAAAACCGATATGCGCCGCTCAAACTGTTAAGAAAAAAATTGGTTTGGCACGTCACGACATGTCTTAGGATCTAGAATAATGTGTCGTCCATCAACATCAAGAAGCAATAATTTATAATAAATAAAGGAACGCCTATAATAGATATTAGGCGTTACATAATACAAAAGTAATATTTATTTTATTTATTTATACTTTGAACAATTCTAGCAAGTACATTTTACACCTATAATTGAGACAAAAGCACCAGACTAACATTATTTATTTTTGGTGTATAGCAATATGCAACCCAAATAGACTTAGGCCTATGCTAGGACTAGCAAAAGTCAATAGATTTTCTATTTTGCTTAATGCCAGGTAACGACTAATATGAAAAATATGAATAAAAAAATTATATTGTTATAATCGAAAGCATAATAATTTTATTATTACTTTTGTACGTCACAAAACAATCAATTTTATCACATTTTGATTTAGTTAAACAGTAAACAGGAAATTAATTATCGGAGTGAATTCAGAGAAGATACAAATTAGCTATACTGTTAAGTATCAATACTACAACAGGAACTAACTGAAAGGTAATAAACCTCAAAATAATTTGGTAGCCGAAATATGAAGCAATCAAAGTTTTTATAGTACCTTCTTTGAATATTTATTTTAAAAGCATATTATGCGCATTGCAAATATATATGAAAGACTTTTCAATACGCTCGCAATTTGCAAATGTAGTAAAGCAAGAGCTTTCAAGAGCTCTGCAGCTTGATTTTAAAGCTTTTCAAAAATATACAAGCGTAAATTATATACCTACTTTACAGTGTAATGTTTATACCAACATCACGTTACGTGTTCTTTGACTAAGCATATCTTCCAATCATCATCCTCCTGCCCTCATACCACGCTAAGTGGGGTCGGCACAACATGTTATAAACAAGTTGTCACATGATTTGGCTACGTATTTTACGACCTGCCTGACGTCAACTTACCTTAGTCGCCTTTTACGACACCTCGGTGAGAAATGAGGGTGATCTATTCTACTCAGCCGGATACCACACGGGGGTCGACTTACCTTAGTTGCCTTCTACGACATCTCGGTAAGAAATGAGGGTGGTCTATTCTACACAGCCGGATACCACACGGCATACTTAGCATATCTTCATATATATATGGATAAAACGGTCAGTAGTCGTACTTTATCAATGTTCATAGTTTTGGAGAGAGGGAAGAGGGCTTAATTCTTCGATACTGCTCGAATGCGGTTTTGAAAAATGTACGGTTCACGATGTTTTGCTTCTGTACATTTTTGTTGTAACTGATCAATATCTACTACCTAACAAAGGTATAATTAAAGGATTCTCTATCAATACTATCTTGTGCTACTTGGAGATAGCTGCTTATTAAGACGTTTTTGAAATAATCTATTCCTACCTTAGGGAACATTTATCGATTATTAGTACTAGGGTGAAACCCTAACCCTGCTCAAGGTTAAAACCCAATGTTCAAATTTGAAGCCTATAAAGAGGAAAACTGAATACTCAACTCGGATAAAATAATATCCCGAAAAAACTACTGAATATATAATGTCAAAGAAGCTGTAAAGTGTGTTCTTGTAAACAATATTAAATGCACTTCCTTCTTAAAAAACAGTAGTAAACAAGCATGTCTTTTGTTCCAAGCAGTCACTATTAATAGCCAGGGAACTGCCCAGGGCAATTTCCGCCCGCACTTCTGGAATGTAATTAATTGAAACTTTGAAAGCAATATCTGTCACAAAGAAATAAAAAAAATCAGGTTTCCACGATCAACATACTTGGAACTGGGTTGGTGGTAGATGCTGATCCTATTGTACTAACAATGTTGCAATATTTTCCCAATGAAGCTGACCAAATTATTTAATTTTGACTTGCCCGTTGGCGCTGTGGGTAGTGACCCTGCCTTCAGCTCCGCGGGTCGCGGGTTCGATTCCCGCCGAGGGTCAACATTTTCTATAAACAAATTGTTGGTTCTTCGAGCCTGGGTGTGTATTTGTATTTAAGTATGTATTTAAACATAAATATGTAGTTTATCTACCAGTTGTCCGTCACCCATAACACAAGTATTAAGTTACTTACTTTGGGGACGGACGACCGTGTGTTTAAATGTCTCATATATTTATTATTATTATTATTATTACCTTTAATACGCAATGTAACATGACTCCATAAAATCTTCTTCATACAGTCTTCATAGGAGAACACGATGTTAGATTTTAAACTTTTGCGATTCATACTTATTAATATATAAAAATACGGGTCACATCGCGACAAAACGACGAAGACGAGTTTCCCTGATTTCAAACGTCAAGAAGGTATAGGGCAGCAGCAGCAGCCATCATGAAGATACTTCTCAATAACTTTCTATACAGTTGTCTTAAATGTGTGTTTTGACCCAAAATTCACCCTCGCAGAAAGCAGTCTTGGAGCGACGCTTGTAAGATTTCGCGATAGTCACTCATTCTTCAAACACCTTTCCTGACAATGTTTCAACTCTCTCCATCTTATCAATCTGACCAGTGACGTAATAGAAGGCGTTAATGCTTAAAACATTAGTCTATTTAAAAAATCGTATTTTGCACAAATTTGTCTGCC
Organism: Morpho deidamia; assembly: GCA_947086505.1. Taxonomy (NCBI): domain Eukaryota; kingdom Metazoa; phylum Arthropoda; class Insecta; order Lepidoptera; family Nymphalidae; genus Morpho; species Morpho deidamia. Next base: position 4,712,845 of record CAMTZC010000007.1, on the reverse strand, counting down.
AAATACTCGGGTTGATTTAAATAATCCACTAAAGTTCATAAATTTACTGTAATAAAACTCGGCACGTCGAATTTTTTTGCTAAAACCTAACAAGATTGAATACATAACTCCAAACCAACTTCAGATTTCTTCATATCAATAAAAAGTCACGCTCGCTTAAATGAATCAGCAATATTGCCGACGAAAATAATTTTACCAAGCAGTACCCGAAAGTTTTTGTAATTTTCCCCACATGATCAAGCAGTATCATGGCTCCTTCACGGCAGTAATATATTTGAAATAATATGTGTGGATAAAAAGAAATTCTATTAGCCTAGAACTTCGAAATACTTGGAGAGCACCCTTTTCAAGAAACTTTCATGCTACGTCATTCCTTACAATCGTATAGTCAAGGGTAATAGTGGAAACCATATTTGTATATTTCAGGATAAAGCCAAGTTCAGATAAGCATTTAAGAAGCATGTAAAACACCTTATCTGATAATTATCCAAAACAAACTATGCCAACGTAAATGACTGGATTATAGTCTATTTAAGATAATTCTACACAGTGTTATATTTTGCCACTAAAATCATTAGCACTTCGCAACCTTTTTGTAGTCGTCTTTCCACCTTGCGGGAGATCAGCTTGGGAATATCCATCGTCTATTAATATTACCGAGTCATATTTGTAATATTATATATAGCTTTCATTCTTTCACGATACGCTCTCATGTTTCACTTTGGCCAAAAGGTTCTTAGTCCTTTTATAGTTTCACTATAATGAGATGGCTTTTGGAAGCCCAAGTAATAATGCAGGAAGTCTCATTTATCACGTAATCTCATTACCAAACGTGGCATGGCATGTTTTCTGCCTGGTCCAGGTTATGGGTACTGTTACTAAGCTGTCCTATTATCAGAACTACTTCACAGTGGCGTTTATTTATTATTAAGATCAGTCTTTAAATCAAGGGTAAGGGTCGATGCGTGAGCGTGGGCGTGGCAATGTAGCGGTAAGACTCAAAATGTGGTACATTTGGAAAAATATGGCATATGCCTGGTGTTACTACTCTTGGTATCACAATTACGTTCAGTGATGATTTTTTCGATGCCTTCTCAATGTTGATTTTATTCAAAGTCTTCGTTATCGTTGTCGCCAATACAATAAATGTCTGCTTTAGAATGTCTTCGAAGAAGCTCGGAAGGTAGAATATATAATATAATATTACCTTTGAATATTTTCTTTTCACGATCGAACTACTTATATCGGTTAAAGATAAAACAAAATCGACACTATATAATATATTTTATTTTTGTTTTTACTGTGATATATAGGAAAAAGAGAATGATTTTTTTTCTCAGCAATCCTTTTCGGTCTACAGTAAATCCGAATTCTATCAGAATCTACAGAAACTTTCTCGGAAAAAAAAAAGGGAAATTTATTAATTACAGTGCGTACGGGTTACGTGATTTGTGAATAGAGAGAGGAAAGACAACAAAGTGATTCTTTATGCTCATGAATAAGGACCCCTAACTATTAGAGCTCACCCGATAGAAAAGGATGCGAATATAGCCGGTTTCTATTAATTGACTATAGTAATGAAATTATTATTTCTTATTTTAATAATAAATAATTATTAAATAAACTACATGCTACATGCGATGTAACAATTAAAAAATAAAACACGTGATAAAGTGATTATGGATAAAAAGAGTAACCTAACGTGACATTTAGTCGTGCATTAGCGTGTCTGAATAATATCAGTGAACCAGCATGGGGTGTGAGGGGGCCGGCAAAAATATACACCATAATAAATATAAATACTTGTTGTACCTCAATTTTTTTGTTATGGTTTTTTGGGATAATAACACCCAACGAAAGTAAATTAATATTTGTGTATGGGTGACAGACAACTGGCAAATATATACATATCATCATCCTCCTGCCCTTATCCCGCTGTTACAAACATGTTGTCACATGATTTGGCTATTATTTTACGACCAGCCACCTGCCTGAAGTCAATTTAACTTAATCATATTTTAGGACCCCTCGGTAAGAAAGAGGGTGGTATTTTCTACTCAGAAGGATACCACACGGCGGGTCGACTTACCTTAATCGCCTTTTACGACACCTCGGTAAGAAATGAGGGTGGTCTATTTTATTTTTATTTTAGCCGGATACCACACGGCTAAAAATTCTTTATTTTTAAGTGATTTTTTTCTTAACCATTTTATTTATTAATTCATCATTAATTAAATACAACTCAGTATTAAAAAACTTCTACTAAAGCCACTTTGGTTCTCATGGCCTGATAAGTACTAGTGTACTAAATAGGTTTTGACACGTACACTATACAAGAGTTAAGATTATTTTTTATATTATTATTTTGATAGCGGATTATAGAATCCGCGTATGTACAAATGTTTTTACTAAAAAATTCCGCAACCGCCTACTTTTATAAATTACGTACATTATACCTATGTCTATGTGGATGAAAGAAAGAATTATCTATCTATTTGGACTATAAAATGTCAGATTTAGCTAGTATGAGAGGAACTAAACAAATCTTCATTTCTATACAATATCAGGCCCAGCTGCATTACTGTAATGGCCAATTTAGGAATGCTAGTGCGCTGAATAGCTTTAAATTCCGCCTAATTTATATGTTCCAAACTCACAGTGCCATATTTGAGGATCTATTGCAGCTATTTAATTATTTATTAGGTATTTTGCTATCATGTCGAGTTGGTAATGGGATGGTAATGGGGATCAAATCGAATTACTAGACATGGTATGTACTAAATGAATGTTGTCATTCTTCTACATGTCTGAATGCTAAGTGCCGTGGCTACATCATGTGATTAAGTCTGTAAATATACAGTTAGAGGTTTAGCCTAACCGCTATTAAAGTTGCATCCATGGCAATAGTCAAATCTTATTTCTTTAGTTTTGTCTAGTGGCATCACTGTGATCATGTGATCGATACCAGAGCGCGGGCTTGATTTTGGAGCGAGAGTTGTTTAGAGAGGCGAGAGGCGAGAGCTCGCCACATGGAAGTCAGTCTTGTTGTAATCAGTCCCTGCCCAAACGTTACATTAGATTAGTTCTGTATTGTTATAATTGCTGTTGGTATATCTTAAAAATAAAATAAAATAAAAGAAAATCTTTTAATAATAATTTGAAAAGAGCAACCGCCGAGTTCCTTGCTCGCTCGAATTGACGATTCAAAAGCATTTGTTTACAAATTATGAGTAAGTAAGTGAATAAATAATATATTGAATTGGAATTAGATTTTTCAGGATTCGTTAAAGCGCATACACTACAAACCTCAACTATCAACACCACAATACACAAACACTACACACATTCACTATCACAAACCCTACAATCGTTTCGCCCCATAACCAATCTGAAAAAACTTTTTGTTTATTGCCTCCAAGTTTCAACTTTCTATTTGCATAAGTATTGTTTTATTTACAAACTGTACAGCTGTTCTGAATGTTTAAAATTGTTCCCCAGTAAACTTATTATACATTTTATATAATTAGATTCATTTTTAGACTTGCTGCCGTTTAGACGAAGGTTAATTGCATTCGTTATGCTCGCTTAAGTACTGAGCAAACTCCTTTGCGAGTATGGATTTTGTATTCACTACATTTTGCCTGCTGAAGTGGTGAAATCTAGGGCGCTTTATTTGATGTGAGTTTTTAAATATTTTCTCTCATTTTTCCCTAGCGGATTCGATCGTTATAGATCTCCTTTATAAGGTTTATTACTGTAGCGTCATATTTGAAAGGTTGGTAATGGACATGTTTCGTCCTTTTGTGCCAATAATGTTTTATGTCCTTTTTACACGTCATTAATTGGTGATGGCAATTGAGAAAGTTTGAAACTTAACTTGCCCGTTGGTGCAGTTAGCAGTGACCCGTTCCGATTGATTTCCACCGACGGCCAATATTTTGTATAAATTTATTCCTTGTTCTGAGTCTGAGTGTATGTATGTATTTAAGTATGTTTTAAAAATTATAAAAATAGCATATATATTAGTTGTCTGTCACCCATAACACAAGTATTAAGTTACTTACTTTGGGAATGGATGACAGTGTGTTTAAAGGGGAAAAAATTATTCTAGTATCTACATGTATAAATTGCTAAATCACAGCTTTTCCAAATTTACTGTAAGGTGATATTGTAAAAAGGTAAACATTATCAGAAACCGAGTTAACAAACTAAATTTATGGTATTCTTTAATCAAGTAAACTTGTAAACAAGTGCTTATGAATCACTTATTCTACCGACGATCGGAAAATTGCTTGTACCGAGAAAAGCTAGCAAGAAACTCGACGGTTGCTTCTTTTTAATAATCATAATAACTAGTTGCATTTCATTATGGCTATCTTATATTATGTCGAAGTAGCTAAATCAACGCATTCTTAATGTTAGAGAAATCCCTCAATTAGATCAAATGAAATCACAATAATCTTTATTCAAATAAGCCATTTCAAGCAGAGCTGTGATAGCCCAGCGGTGAGACCGTGCGATTCTTTCGAGGGGAATTCGAGTTCAAACCCGGGCAGGCACCAATGAGTTTTTCTATTAAAATTCATGTGTCTAATTGATAATTTCAATTTATCATACGCTTTTCAGTGAAGGAAAACACCGTGAGGAAACTTGCATATCTCTAGAGAATTCTGGAGATATGTGTAACCTACCAATCTGCATTGGAGCAACGTGGTAGGTCTTAGCAACGACCCTTCTCTCCTCACGAAGAAAAGAGGCCTATTCCCAGCAGTGGTATTGTAACAGGCCGCTACTTACTTTTAGCACTTTTGAATCGTCAAATATCAATATGATTAATGAAGCTACAACTGGTTCGAAATGTTGCTCTTACCGAGAAGAACCAGCAAGAAACTCGGCGGTCAATCTTTTAAATATTCCCAATTATACATTATTAAACCGCTGTCTTGTATGAAGCTGAAAGGATTTCAAATCCATGGATTCTTATCATCCAAATAATCTTCAATTTTATAATATGCACGTATAAGCACATTTCTTATGTTTAGTTTAAACCTTTCTGTAGACTGGGTTAGTATGGATTGCGGAATTTTATTGTAGAAGAGAATACCCAGACTAACAAATGAGTTCTAACTCTGCTGAGTCGCGACGCAGGCATCACAAGCTCTTCGTGACCTCTCGTATGTCTATGACATACTTCGTATGTCTCTCGTATGTCTTAGATATATGTAATCTGCCGATCCGTATTAAATAAAGCATTGTGGTGGGTATAATCTCTTATTCTTCTCTCCAATGAAAAGTCATAGCCCAGCAATTGGATACTAGCAAGTCTTTTCTGAGCTGTGATAGCCTAATGGTGAGACCGTGCGACTCTCTAGAGACGACATAGGTTCAAACCCCGGGCAGCACCAATGAGTTTTTCTATTAAAACTTGTGTCTAATTGATAATTGCAATTTATCACACGCTTTTCGGTGAAGGAAAGCATCGTGAGAAAACCTGCATATCTCTAGAAAATTCTCTAGGGATATGTCTAACCTACCAATCCGCATTGGAGCAGCGTGGTAGTTCTTAGCTCCAATCCTCCTCTCCAAAAACGGAGAGAGGAGGCCTTAGCTCAGCAGTGGGCATAGTAACAGGCTGATACTTTAAGTCTTTTCTATCTCCCAGCTATCCTTTTCTAAATAACGTCGCTCGTACAATTTCTCAATCAAAGAACATAATTAATTAACCTCAACCCGTTCCAAGTCTTAAGACATTTTCTACTCCCAAGTGTTTTTACGATGACTTTTAAGCTATTGTTAATAATTCAACGTCATGTCAAAGCACTTTTCCTTTGAAGTCTTTGAAGTTTTAGTAAAACCCTTTTTCCTAACGCCTGCGATAATTAAATTTAGTAAAACTCGGTAGAATTTTACTTTGCTTTTTGCGAAATTCTCATCCATTTCTTTTATTTTATTAAATTTGTCACTTAGTGAAAGGTGATTATAATTTCAATATGCCAATTTTGCAAGCTGTGATCGCCCAGCGGTGACACTGTGCATCTCTTACGAGAGGAACACGAGTTCAAACCCGGGCCGGCACCAATAAGTTTTTCTATTAAAACCCATGTGTCTAATTGATAGTTGCAATTAATCACACGCTTTTCGGTGAAGTAAAACCTCGTGAGGAAACCTGCATATCTCTAGAGAAATCTGTAGATATGTGTCACCTACCAATCCGCATTGGAGCAGCGTGGTAGGTCTTAGCTCAAACCCTTTTCTCCAGAAACAGAGAGAGGAGGCCTATTCCCAGCAGTGGGATTGTAACAGGCCACTAATTTACTTTACTTTTATGCCAATTTAGTGTGTTAATTTTATAAGAAATATGTATACAATATATATTTAGTAAAGTAAGTAACAAATAAGTTTAAAAAAAAACCTCATTCGTCCTTATCCAGGGTATGAACTCGTAACCCCCTCAAAAGAGACGCAGACTCTCACCGCTGGAATATTTACAATTTATTATACGCTTTTCGATGAATGATCAAATATCGTAGGATATTCGTAACCTACCAAACCGTTCTCCCTAAAAGTAAGAGAGAATTCCCAAGCCCAGCAGTGGGACCGAGCCGTACTTTAACCCAGTTATATTGATATTAACATATCGTCAAAGAGAAACCCCTATATCCATTAATAACATTCATTTATTACGAGAACAAAGACGTGCTCCCATATTTTTCTAGTTCACTGAAAGGCTTCGCCTGACCCCCATATTGATTGATGGATCCAATAATAGAGCTGAAGCAACACACTTTCACTCGACCTCACCTGAATTTGCCAAATTCAAAACAATTTATTTCACGTACATACATATATACAAAGTCGTGTCACAATGTTAACATATTACCATAGTCCTCTGTAACGGCTTGACCGATTTTTATGAAAGTTTATATTGATATTCAGTAGGGCTGAGAATCGGGTAGTATTTTTTAATTTATTTTATTAGACACACAAAACAGTTCACAACACGATTATAAACTAGAATGTACACATATTTTTCAAATTTATAATGAGGTTGCTTACCGAAACTTGTATGTTCTTATACTAAAGAGAGAAATAAAAACATGTTGCAATGAAAAACTAATTCTAAATTAATGCTAAGTGATATTATATAGTAAACTTATTAAAAAAAACTGATATTTGGTATTAATAATTAAGTAACACAATTACAATTATAAACTATTAAACAGCACTACGAGAAGCAACACAACATTTTACAATCATTTTACTTATGCTAAAAACGGACAGAGGAGGTCTAGGCCGAAGATAATAACCGGCCGTTACTTACAAGTACGGTACAGTTCGGTTACGGGGCGAAACGACCATAGAGATTGTGACAGTGAGTGCGTGTAATGCTTGTATGGTATGTTGGTGGCGGCGTTTTATGATACGTGTGGTGACTGGTCCCGCATGTATGAGGTATGTGAACGTTGTCTGCCTCCTGCCTCTCCTCCTGCAACATAGATTCTCTTAACAAACGCGAATTATAGCAAAATAATTTCCCATCATAATCATCATAATTTGTGTACTATGAAATTTTGCAAACGTCTGCTTCAGTATATTATGCAATGTTAGCATTAATCTTTCCAATCTAGAATACTAAATCAGTAAATATAGTTTCGACTGTAAAAATCACATTCACTTTGCGCACGGAGTTGTAACATTTGGTGTATCCTAAAAGCTAATACATTAAATTGGATGGAATCCAATTGAAAAATTACATTAAATCCCTGGCAATGTTTGTTGTTGTTTGTACAGACATTTGAAGAAGTAGTTTTTATTTCTAAAATAAACAAATTTCTGTCTGTAAAACAATATTATATATATCTAACTAGCTGTGCCAACAACGGCTTCGCCCGCGTGAAGTTCACTAATTTACGAAATTTTGAACATAAAAGTAGAAATTGTGAGTTAACCATGAGAGATAGAGACTGCTATCGCGGACTTTTTTATAGTATTTTTATAGATTGTAAAATTTCTAGTGCATTACATTACGCAGCGCACGTGACGAAAGCTCCCAGCAAGTTCTTTAACAACTGCGCGATCTCTTCATTGCAATTTACATAATATCGATATGTACTAATTACCTAAACCATCCGGAAGTATTGAACTATCTTATGGTGAAAACTGTTCAAAAATCCCTTCAGTTGATTTTGAGAAAATCGATTAAATACAGACAGACAGCTTTTTGGGACTTTGTTTTATAATAAGTATAGATAACAAATGAGATGACTAATTATTAAGATAATTGTCGTGTATTTATTTATATTATTTATTAGTTTATAGATTTAATATTTATCATTTTTATATATTCTTATGATGTGTATATTATTAGTATGTATTTAATCATAAAATAGTACACCAACCGCACTCATTTTAGACCTCCTTAATCCTAAGATCGTCTGGAAGAAATCGCCAGTACGCGAGCGCCATTTGTATGTTAAAGTTTATGTTTCCTTATTATTGCTGATTTTTTCTTTTCTGTATATTTTTATCTGTGGTGTACAACAAAGTGTATAAATAAAGAATAATAACTTTTTTTTATTGCGTAAAAGGCGAGCGCTTGACTGTAATCATGTCTGATGGTAAGCAATGATACAGTCTAAGATGGAGCGCGCTTGCCTACAAGATGCCTATTCGCTCTTGCTTTGACTTTCGATCCGCTTTTACTTATTATGAGACAGTTGTTTGTTTAAAAATGCATTTACTTTTTTTAAGAATTTAGGCACAAGGAGAAATTACCGGAAGTAATTGACCCGGTATAATGGTGAAGAAAAAGACCACAGACTTACCAGACTAAGATGATTACTTATCGACTAAGGAAGTTAGCGGCTAAATATCATTAAAACAAGCTGTATCGGAATTTGAATAGTTCTAGGTTAATTAAAAGAGGATAAAGTGCAACCCACTTTTCTAACACTTTTCTGGCTTTTTCCTTGGTGACTCCTTTTATCGTTTTGTATCCGTAGGTTTTGCTTTTAGCTTTTGTGCCTTGGAAATATTATTTAATATCTTGCGTTGTCATGAACGATTTAAACTTGAGAGATCGATGTCAACTGTGCAGTAAGTTGTGTGCTAGATGGCGCTTGTATTGAGCGTATAGATCTACATTTTATATATTTAAAATGAAAAAAGAACAAAAAAGTAGTTTGTGGTATTTAACTATTTGTACGAAACACAAGCAAAGGATAATTAATGAAAAATAAAAGTATATTTTGTGATTACTTCAGTAATTTGAACATTCCATTTTTTTAAAATATATATTGTAATTCCCAGCTGAATAAACTGACGGTTAAGGCGTATTCAAAGCGTATTTTATATGCGTGTTCAATTTTTGAAGCATTGTCATCAAAAAATAGCCCAAGGAAAGCGCATGTACGTACTGAATACAGATCTTGTTTTATTCATCCAAAGCTAACAAATCGTTCCATTTGTCGGCGATATCTCATCCTTAGTTACAACAAACCGCCACAAGATTTATACAAGTTGGGATCAACTTCAGCCTCTTGTATTGCCTTGAATTAATCTTGGGCCAACGTTTGTTGGTCAGCGATTTATCTCGGTGGCGATGCATTCAAAACCATAGGACGTGTATTGATATCCTTCGAAACTAGGTAAGTATTTTACTAGCCAAGAAGAGTTGTGATAGCCCAGCGGTGAGACCGTGTGGCTCTTTCGAGAAGGTCGTGGTTTGCCGGGAAGGCATCAAGCAGCTTTTCTGTTAAAACTTATGTTGTCTAATTGATAATTGCAATTTATCGCACCATTTTTGGTGAACGAAACACCGCTCCAAAATATTAGCTCCAAGCGTTTTCCTTAAAACAAACGAGAAACGGGGAAGTCTATGCCCAGTAATGCGATAGTAACAGGTTTACTTTTTGATGCGAGCATACCTATAAATAATTATATATGTATATATTTACCTATTGACGAAATTAAACGACGCATAGCTATCACCAGAACATCCATGGACAAGTTAGGAAAAATATGGAAGAACAGGAACATCACGAAGGCCACAAAAATAAAGTTACACAGGACTCTAGTATTTCCCATATTTCTCTACACTTGTGAGACGAGGACGCTACTGAAAAGTGAGAGGAAGCGGATAGACGCTCTCGAGATATGATCCTGGAAAAGGATGCTCGGAGTTTCATGAACTGAATTTAGAACTAACGAGTCCATCTTTCTAGAACTCGGCATCAAGCAGCGCGTCAATCCTCCATCATTCAAGGTCGCATTCTCACTTTTTTTGGACACGTGTCTCGTTGGGGAGATGCTTCTGTAGAACGCCTTTTAGTTCAGGGGAATATTTCTATATTCCCACAAGACCGCGCGGCAGATCACCGATGCGATGGACGGACCAAATGAAGGCTGCCTTTGACGGTCCTCTTCATAAATGTAGCAGGAAGGCAGCCGTCCGAAAAGAATGCCGTTGAATTGTGAAGCGTGCCACCAACCCTCAACTGACGGCCACGACCGCTCTGCCAAGAGTGTAGCGACCAAGAAGAATATATTTACCAGTTGTCTCACCCATAACACAAGTATTCAGTAACGCAAGTATCCTTACTCTGGGGACGGATGACCTTGTGTGTAATTGCCATATAAATATTTATTCTGTAAAAATGTGTTGTCAAGATTTTAAAGAATTGCTGGAATCCATATTGGACAAATCCATTCCACAAATCCATATTGGAGCAGTGTGATCTAACTCCCGTTATTACAGTACAAGTAGAGTTATTAACATTGCCTATCTGTGATATATTATAAAACAATATCCCCAAAAGAATTCTGTCTGTACTTGATCGATTTTCTCAAAATGTAATGAACAAATTTTTATATAATTTTTACTAAAAGGAAGTGCTATTCTTGAGGAAGGTTTAAGGTTATTGTACATCACGATTAAATACTCACGGGGTCGGAATTTACGCGGGAAAAAATTTTATGACAATGATTTCCACGCAGGCGAAGCCGCAGACACGGCTAGTCTGTAATATATTAACAGGCTACTACTCTACTTACTTCATCCAAAATTAAATTATCATTTTTCCAACGATCCCGAACGAGATCAAGTACTTGTCAAAGACACAAAAAAGGTGTGGAGCGGAATTTAATTATAATAAAGAATATAGACCAGGGAAATTTCGTCACAAAAGTAATATGACACGACAACTTTATTATCATAGGGACGTTAAAAATGTCAAAAATTTATGGTAACATGGATAAAATTAAAAATACCATTAAATATGTATTAGATGTAATATGTACATACTAATATTATAAATGCGAAATTATGCCTGTCTGTTAACCTCATAGAGTTTCTATAAGTAAGAAAGCAAGAGTGTATCTATCTGTCTCTCTTTTTTATTCATGATTAAACAAGGATGGAGTACGAGTTTCATCTTCCCTTTTATTAGTTATTGTGACACTCACTTACAAGCTTGCCTATGGCTCCCTACTTTCGTGAAATAACTCTAATTACCTTACCTTTAGTTTAATTAGAAGAGACTTGATTTTAAACAACATAGTTTACCCGAAGAAAATATTATATACACTGCTTATAGTCATATTCTTTCACAATAATATCTAATGTATAGTGAGGTCCAAAATCACAACTATAAACTTCCGGTGCTATTGTAAACATGGTCTGTATATTGGTAAAATATTTACACGTCCCTAACCGAATGTTTATTTAGGATGTGTAATTTGTATGACAAGCATATTCAAGTTAAGTACGACCCCGCTGCATGGTCTAGGGGCGCGACCCGGTGTGATGAAAAATGAGGTTAATAAAATTTAACAAAACCAAAACCAAAATAATTTTTATAATTAAAGTATATCAAGTTTGGACGCAAATCTGCACGTTGCTCTTCATATGGCGAAGGCGAGGGACAAATGGAGAGCAACCGTCCAAAAGACGATCACTCAGCACTAGGGATCACGATCCTCAGCAATGAGGATAACGATACGAGGAGGATATCAAGTTTATCAAGTATGAAAACGGATAGTCCACTCTACAACAATTATTATATATATTATATATTTATAATACTTATCGCGGATTATGGCAAAATAATTTTATTATTCATTTTGTATTATGGATTTTCGCAAAGTAACGCCTAATTCTATAAATTATTTGTAGAGTCCCTTCCTAAGATGACCGATACATCTAGTACTAGTAGTAGGATATACCGACTAACAAAATGATAACTGAAAATGATGATATGATATGATTTTTATCTCAATCTTTCGATCAAAAATCGAGAAGGCTGTCGGACAGTAGTTTAAATTAGTCATATAATATTTTATTTGAATCTGTTAGATGATTTCCCTTGTTTTAATTGACAAAATTAACTATGTAATTTCAAAACAAAGCCTCTCTAAACAGTATCGTAAAAATTCGGTTTGTCGCAGAATAAGAAAAATGACGCCGTCAACAATTTTATTGCCCCCATAAAACAAAATGCGCTTAGAAGCGTTCGCTCTGTACATTTTATTTAAATGGCTGACAATAGAATGACTCAATTTGCTGGAATAAATGTTAATTTCTTGCTTTATAAAATACAAATTAACTTTTCTTAACCTTTATCTTTAACAAATAAGATATTTTATACACACGGTCGTCCGTCGCAAAATAAGTTACTAAATACTTGTAAGTTACAGCTAACTGGTAAATTTATACATACGTAATTTTGAATACATACTTAAATACAAATATACTCCCAGGTTCGAAGAACCAACAAACTGTTTATAGAAAATGTTGGCCCTCGGCGGGATTCGAACCCGCGACCCGTAGACCTGAATGAAGCCAGGTTCACTACCCACTGCGCCAACTGTGAATAGAAATGGTGTTTTATTTGTTTTTCTAACAGAAAGTCTTTGCCAACAGAGCAAGTGATCTTTGATGTTTTTAGTATGGAGATAGCTGGAATTGCAGAAGAGTAGTAGACTGCATCTATCTCAACATAGATCATCCTCCTGCACATATCCCACTTTAAGTGGGGTCGGCACAACATGTTACAAACATGTTGTCATATGATTTGGCCATTTTATTATTTTACGACCGGCCGCCTGCCTGACATCAACTTACCTTAGTCGCCTCTTACGACACCAAAGTAAGAAAGGAGGATGGTCTATTCTATGCAGCCGGATACCATACGGCACATACCTTAGTCGCCTCTTAGACACCTCAGTAAGAAAGGAGGGTGGTCTATTCTATTCTGCCGGACACCACACGGCTATATCTCAAAATAGATGACATTTAATCTTAAATTTTTCACACCTTATTACAATTTTATTAGGGATCCCTATTTTTTTAAAATCTAATATATATAGCCTATGTTGCTCAGTGAAGAAGCAGCTTTCCAATGGTGAAAGAATTTTTAAAATTGGTCCAGGACTTTTTGCGTGAAAACATTACAAACATACACACGTACAAACAAACATACAAATCTTTCCTCTTTATAATATTAGTATAGAAGTATAGATATAGATAAAAGCCATAGTTGAATACAAATAAACAAATAAAAAAAACTTTTGAACTTATGAGCTTTATTTCATCAAGGGGTATCATCAAATTAACTGAATGGGTCTTTGGGGCAATTCAAGATGAGGACGATGGAAAAAAATGTGTAGAAAACATTCAAAAAGGTCGAAGTGTATTCGTCTTTGCGGGGCTCATAACAAGACAAGATAAAATAAAGAATATAGTGCCCAAGAGGCCGAATACTACATCCTACGTATTACATTATCCATGTGTGGAAATCTCGGAAATCTTAGTAAATATACCGTTTGTAAGATGTGATAGCCCAGTGGTGAGACCGTGCCACTCTCTAGAGACGAACATGGGTTTGAACCCGGGCAGGCATCAATGAGTTTTTCTATTAAAACTTATGTGTCTAATCGATATTTGCAATTTATCACATGCTTGTCGATGAACGAAACATCGTGAGGAAACCTGCATATCTCTAGAGAATTCTAGGGATATGTGTAACCTACCAATCCGCATTGGAGCAGCGTGGTAGGTCTTAGCTCCAATCCTTCTCTCCGATAAACAGAGAGAGGAGGCCTATTCCTAGCAGTGGGATATTAACAGGCCGTTACTTTACTTTACTTTACTATACCGTTTGAGACGAGTAATAGTGTGAGAGTAATAATGAAATGGCGGGACCGTTTGAGCTTTACCACGGGGTTATTAGTTCGAATTCCGGCAAGCCCATGTGATTTTTCTGTGAAAAAAGCAACGACCTGTTACTATCCTACTGTTGGGCGTAGCACACCTCTTATCGTCTTTGGAGAGAAGGATTGAAGCTAACACAACGCTGCTTCAATGCAGTTTGGTAGGTTACAAGTATCCCTCCAATTCTATAGATAGAGATATAGAGGTTTCCTCACGATTATTCCTTCACCGAAAAGCGTGTTATAAAATTCAATTATCAATTCGACACATACGTTTTAAGAGAAAAACTTTTTGGTGCCTGTCTCAGATCTAAACCCGTGACCCCCTCTAAAAGACGCACGTTATCACAGTTGGGCTATCACAGCTTCAAGTTTGTCTAGTTACTTTCGTTTACTTTATTTACATTTCCACTACACGTCGCCCTAAGCCGTGGTCCGGCCTCACAGGAGGCACCCTTAGGACGACGTTCCCCGACTTAAGTAGAGCTTCTACGCTCTACTATCTGCATTTCGCAACCTCTACGATGCTTCTGCGCTCGCCCGTCCCGCCCGGTGATGCTGTAAAAGCCATTAGGGCTAACAGCATACAGTCAGTTCGGAAAAATAAAACATTTACATTAAAAATATGTACTTCATAGTTCTTAGAACTCCGAGTTAAACTTCGGTATCTATGAACTATAAAGTTTCAGTTAAAACAATCTTTTAGTATAATTTATTGAACAATGTTTCCAAGATCTCAAAGCTATCATCCAGTGCTGTTAATGCCTAATGGCGTAGGAAGAATTATGGGGCAATAAACTTGAAGAAGTTTTAAACGCATCGTTACATGGTTTAAAGCGCTGTTAAACTTGCTTATTGATTAAAGCTTAGGCGGTATGGCCATAGATTATATATGGCTATGGAATTTCTTTTTTTTTTATTCTGACCTTTTATATGTGGTGTTCTTGTTTAAACGAAAAAAAGAGTGGGGTACCCCTGTCAGAAACAAAGTTTCTAACGGTTTTTATCTACTTCAAAAACATTTTGATATGGATGTTAATATTCCTATATTTTTATCATGTGAGGAATATTATTAGCTCAACCCCCATTATCTATTCTAATATTATTATTATCTATTTTCATCTTATATTTATCCGCCGTGTGGTATCCGGCTGAGTAGAATAGACCACCCCTCATTACTTACCGAGGTGTCGTAAAAGGCGACTAAGGTAAGTTGACCCACCGTGTGGTATCCGGCTGAGTAGAATAGACCACCCTCTTTCTTACCTAGGGGTCGTAAAATACGACTATGGTAAGTTGACGTCAGGCAGGCGGCCGGTTTAAATACGTAGCCAAATCATATGACAGCATGTTTGTAGCATGTTGTGCCGACCCCACTTAGAGTGGGATAAGGGCAGGAGGATGATGATCTTATATTTATATCATTCTTTCAATGGTGATAGTACATAAAAAAGTTAGAAAGCAGAAAATAGAAAGTTAGCAGATAGAAAAGGTAATTAAATATATAGCGAATTATAAAACCTAAGTCAGACTAACTCAGTCTTTTATTAATAGCCGCAAAATAACAATCAAAATAATAGCCAACAAAGTTTTTTTGTAGTGAAAACTCTATTTGTACTAGTAAACTCTCCAGGCTATGATAAGAAATGTCTATCCAGAACTAGTCATTTACTGCAGTATATTAGATAAAATTTTCAGGTTGGTCGTTTTGAACACATCTAAGAGTTTTTGACGTTGTCCGCATGTGACCATGCTATTTCGAAAACTAATGCAATTAAAATAGTAAGGATAGTTTCGGAACAAGCCGTGAAAATGCGATCAATATACGAAGTAAATAACTTTCAGCCAGTAAAATTTCGTAATTGGAAATTCTAAATTGAATTGTTTTAATCTAGCATTGTTGTATGTTAAATCATTTTTAGAAAATAATTCTATTAGGAATGATTTTAAATATTTTGCTTGAACGTTAATCACAGACTATCTGAATCATATAAAAGGGTGAAGCGATTGCATTTATTTTTACTGATTAAATTTTTACTAGCTCCTTCTCTCTCGGCTATTATTGGTAAACAATATTCTGAGGCAATGTGCTAAATTTTGGCCATGCCATTACAGCAGTTTAAAACCACTGTTAAAAAGAGACTGATACAGAAAGCCTAACTATTAACTACTATACTGTTGAAGATTACTTAGATGATAAGGATGTGTGGATATAGGTGCACCTCTACCCTGTACAAGACAGTAAAAAATAAATGTAATTAGTTCTAAGATTTATATTTTAAAAAGAGCAACCGCCGAGTTTCTTGCTGGCTCTTCTCGGTAGGAACAGCTTTCCGAACAAGCAGTAAGGTTGACGATTCAAAAGCACTTGTTTACAAGTTTACTTGAATAAAGAATATTTTGAATTTGAATTTGAATTTGAATATACACCATTACAAATATTAAGCTAGATTTGCCTTATTGTTACGGTGCGTGACGCACGTCTATGCTTAATTGATGTATATAATTCATTATTCGCTTTAGGGGGAAGAAAAATCAAATAACAAATGGTTTCATACATAGATTTAAATTCAAAATCAAATTCAAAATATTATTTATTCAAGTAAACTTGTAAACAAGTGCTTTTGAATCTTTAACTCTACCGCTGGTTCAGAAAGCTGTTACTACCGAGAAGAGCCAGCAAGAAACTCGGTGGCTCTTTTCAAATATAATTATTATAACTAGTTACATTTGGTTATTACTATCGTGTACAGGGTTGAGGAGTAGCTATATCCACGAATTTTTATCATCTATATAATCCTCAATAGCATAGTAGACTTTTTGTATTAGGCTTTTTGTTTAATAATTAGTACAAACTACTGTTTTAACGACTACTATTTCGTTCTATCAACGATATAGATTTCTCTTTTTCGAAAGCACAAACTAGATTACAGTACATTCTGACTTGTCAATATTTAACAATCAAACGAAGATCATTAAAGTTGAAACCACCACATTCGAAATTCAATGGAATCCCGGAGATGAAATATTCACCGCAAAATAAGTAAATGACAGACTTTATTAAAATTCCTGAACATAATCTTTTTAACGCAGTTCATATCAAGGAACTGTATCTTCGTACACAAAATATGAACATACTTGCAGATATCGTGGGTAGTGTGTAATCTATCAATATACAACTTAACAAGAGAGTCTAAGCCACATACTCGTGTATGTCTATAAGTATAATTATTTATTTATTTATTTATTTATTATATTTATATCCTAATTTCAAACGACAGCGGATACTTACAATCAGCAGTGATGATTGCTCATACCAAGCAATTTTTACTATTTTTATGACTTACTTATTATTTACTTTCTTTTTCCTTATATGTAATTGTACTTTTTTATATATTCTTCGGGATTTCATTTCTCTGCGACATTGTATCTGCTTACTAATGATCACAGTATAAATGGATATCATAGTGAGAATTTCACTGTTGCAAACAAACATGCTGTAATCTAGCTTAAACGTTTCAAACAATAAAGTACCTTATTAATAGGACCTTGACAGGATTTTTATAGTAAAGTTTATTGTCATCAAAGTGTAATCGTGTTTATTTAGAATCGCACGTTGTTTTCCACTTTTTCCTACTTACGAAATTAATACCAATTTCAAAGTGTTATTTATTTATCGTTTTATTGTTCCACAGGTAAAAAAAAACAGGTATGAAAAGAGAAAAGAAAAAAGGAGTAATATATTATTTATCGCTATGTAGCTATCTCTTCGGAACAATCAGGTTGAAAGGGCCCAATTTGGCATAGTATGTAGGTTATGCAGGAATAAAGACTATTATTGAATACATACGAATACATACATAAAAAGGACAAGAAATGCTCTTTCACTCGCTTTTTTTAGAATAGATCTTGCTTTGCCTCAGAGGTAATGGAAAAGAGATTCAAAGTTTTACGGTCTGGATGGTGTATTTATGATAGAAATACGATATGGTGTGTTATATATCTTTAAGAATAGGTTGAAGGGCGCCAGGATTATTTATGTAATTTAATTTAATTTAATTTATTAGTCAGATGAAAGTTAGAAGATAACTTATAAGTCAAAAAATTATATTGTAGAATTAAACACGGTTTTCAGATAAAAACGTACAGAAATTCTTTGTTCGAACGGGTGATTCTTGCATTATTAATATGAAATCCGATGGCTCATTTAAGGTACCTTTCGTTGAATGTTCATCTCTGACGTGTATTATTCATGAGACGTTAATGTGCCTGCAACATCTGTGCCTCGTGAAATATGCCTACCTACGACGTTTTATGACAGATGGGTATTTGTTAAGGTTCGAGCACATTTACACGCTTTAAATAAAATCATAGTACCTAAATTCAAATTCAAAATATTCTTTATTCAAGTAAACTTGTAAACAAGTGCTTTCGAATCGTCAAAATCTACCGCTGGTTCGGAAAGCTGTTCCTACCGAGAAGAGCCACCAAGAAACTCGGCGGTTGCTCTTTTTTATAAATATAAATCTTATAACTAGTTACTTTTAGTCATTACAGTCTTGTACAGTAACCTCAACAGTATAGAAGGCTTTTTGTATCAGCTTCTTATTAACAGTGTTTTTGAACTGCTGTAATGGCAAGACCAAAATTGATTGCGGAATTTTATTGTAGAATGTTATACCCAAACCCATAAACGATTTACAAACTTTTGCTAGGATCAAAGCCTATGTCGGTTCCTACTTTGTCTATTATATACATCACCTATCGTTTTATAATTCTCTATATTTTTATGTACAAAAATAAATTGCTTAACATATACTGTGCAGCAAACGTAAGAATACCTATTTCCTTGAACTTCTATCGCAGGGAATCACGCGGACTTAAATTGTAGATATCACGTATGGCTCTATTTTGTAATACAATTTTTTTTTCATTTTCCGCGCATTTACCCCATATCAATATTACATAAGACATAAGGCTACGGAAGTAAGCATAATAAACAAGCTTTGCTGTTTTGACATCTGTAAATTGTCTTATCTTTCGAACAGCGTAGGCCGCTCAACTAAGTTTCCCTGCAAGAGTTGTTATGTGTGTGCTCCATTGGAGTTTTGAATCCAAAGTCACTCCCAAAAATATTGTTGCCTTACGTACAGAGCCTATTTGCCGTTTATACAGCATTAGGTAATGCAAAGTAAAGAATAGGAATAGTATCTACTACCCTCGATGCGTCGATTCGAAGGCCGGTACAATCTTTAGAAATGCTCACTCTCAGAGTTGACGCTCGCCGAGGTACAGAGCAACCCTGCTGGTGGGGATGGGGGCAATATACGCAACGTTACCCTATCCTCGCCACTATCAGCGACACAGCTTAGCTTAGCTTTGTTATTAATAAGCTTTGTTTAAAAAAATATATGCTTAATTTATACTTACAAACTATACCCACGCCAGTAAATTTCGAACTTTCGCAATTCATACTAATTATTATATAAATAAACGGGTCACATCGCACAAAATCGAGTTACCTTTATTCAAGATATGTAACGTAGAAGTACCCTCAATTATGTGCTGTATATTTTGCTTAAGTTTTCAGACCATCACAATGTATATGTACATTAAAATTAGAATGAACGAAAAGATTTGTTTACATTGCATACTTTCTAGAAATAAACATTGTTTAAAACAAAATTAATTATAGTAAATTATTATTATTTTTTTTAATTCAAATCTTTTTATTTTTATTTATAACAAATATATACAAGTTATATCTATCTTAAATTACTTACACGCTACTACTATACAAATCATGCCCACGTGGAACGGTCCCAAGAATGCTGGCAGCGTTTCCGCGTTGAATCGCTAAGCTGATTCTTTGTGCGAAAAAGGAGCCAGCCCTCTTGTCTCCCGAAGAGGCGATCAACCGAGGTGTTAAAACGGATAAAAAATTTTTTGCACTTTGGCTCCATGGCCCTAGGGTCTCAACTGCAAACGGCACAAATATATAACTCTCAACGAGAGATGCATACTTTCGCCGCTTGCCGGATTCGGCCATATCCGCCGCAGCTCCAGGTCTTGACGCCGTTTCCCTGATATGGGACGAGGCTAACGTATCAACGCATGTTGCGTCCCACATTAGGGCCCGTCCCCGTTCCCAAGGAACCAGCGTCAGACCGTCTGGTCTCTTGCCATCATCCCGTCATATCCCGGAAGGCTCGAGAAGAGCAGGAATGTCGATGGTGGCAAGAGCTCTTTTGATGGTGTCATTAAGAGAACCATGGCGGAAAAGCCTACCAGAGCTCCTATGGCATGAAAGCCCGTGTAAGTCCACATGGACATCTGTGCTTAAGGCACAATGTGGTTCCCAATCTGAGACCCAAAGCCACGCTAAAACTTAAATGAATTAATCAATTAGTAAAATTATATATTTTACTCGTTGAACTTAAATTCTTTTCTTTCATAAAAAAAGCAAGTTAATCAAAAGTAAAAAGAAATTTGTCACTGTGTGCAAGTAAAGAGGCATGTAAGTAACAATATTATTAACGCCGTGACAAGCGTCACGGTGCTAAATTATGACCCTTTCTCGTTCCAGCACTTAATAGGGTCGCAGAAAATAGTATTACTGGGTCGTTTCCGTCACTGACAGCGGTAGGTGTCTTCAGACAGACAGCGTGACGCGCTCTTAATTAGTTGTCTAGTTACAATATATTAGGTTGGAACACCACACAAACAATGTTATTGACAAGTCGTTAAATTATAATACGCATTAATCGACACGTGGCCACTTTCGCTCTCGTATACACACATCTACTCCTGCCAAGAGCGCAGTGTGTTAAAGACATAATATTATCCAAACTAATCTATACTTATTATAAAATAAAGTCCCAAAAAGCTGTGTTTATATGTAACCGATTTTTTCAAAATCTACTGAACGGATCTTTGTGCGGTTTTCACCAAAAGATAGTGAAATACTTTCGGATGGTTTAGGTAAATAGTACATGTCGGTATTATGTAAATTGTGTCGAAGAGATCGAACAGTTGTTAAAAAACTTGGGAGCTTTAGTCGCTTGCGCTCCGAAAACCAGCAGACTTACGCTAAAGAAATGTACTAAAGGATTGTAGATCTATTAAAATACTATAAAAAAGTCCGCGACAGTATGTCTCTATCTCTCACGGTTAACTAACAATAACTACTTTTATAGTTAATATAGACACCGGCTATACTCACGTATAATTTTATCGGATTAGCCCGACTTATTTCGAAACTAGTCGAGCTAATCCGATAAAATTATACGTGAGTATAGCCGGTATCTATATTAACCATGAATACTACTCACGATAGTTTAAATTTAAAAACTACTTTTATGTTCAAAATTTCGAAAATTCGGGAAAAGTTTCGTAAATCACCGAAATCCACGCGGGCGATGCCGTTGTTGCCATATCTAATTAGTAATAAAAGTAAATAGTATTCGAAACGTTTTATCGATTGCACTAATAAGTGTAAAAATCTTGATGAAACACATCTGTCAGACTATGTCCCTACTATTATAATAAATGTGTACGGAAGAGAAGATAGTCAAATGACATTTCTGGAGTTGCTTAATACCGGATATACCCGAAACGGGATTATCTCTATGATCAATAGCCAAAGTAGGGCATTTAATGTAAGTGGCGATTGGTAATATGGCCTTGTTCTATAATAATAACTGCACGCATGCATTGACCGTAATTCCATGGTTGTCTATTAATACAGTAAAGCAAATTAAAAGAAAAATGTGTAAATTTCAGTTTAGTTGATTGTTAGAAAACATGTTTCAAAATTGGATTACACTTTAACACTCATAACATGATGAACAATGAATGAACGTAAATTAAATTAAACACAGGATGACAAACAATATGCTAATATAACGCTGACCATATGACGATACCTTATTTTTGGGGTCGCTTACTTCGCTTTCGAGTAGCAGTAAATGTTGGTTCCCGCTTAAATTTAGAAAAGGACCGTAATTTGGATGTCGCTAAAGTACCACAAATTTTCTTGTTAATGACACTGTACAGTAAGTAACCAGGGACTCCTATTTATATTGCTTCATTCAGTATTTATTGAAAAGTTACAGAATATTTTTTATTGAGTCCAATTAAAATAGAACACAGAAAATCTTTCAATTATACAAATTACAAGAATGTTTTTGTCGGACTTAACACTAACCGAATAAAATCTAATAAAAACTTGTGGTATACTTTTCTACATGAAATTGTCGCAAGCCAAACAATGTTGCGCCCCTAAGCCGTGTTCTAGCCCATAGGAGGCACCCTTAGAACAACATTCCCGACGCTAATACAGTTCTATTCTCTGTCTTTACTCTCAGCAACCTTGACGATACTTCTGCGCCCGTAAAAGGCGTTAAAGCTAATAGTATACAGTCAGTTTAAGAAAAAAGCAGTGGTGCGCCACTGGAATCTAGCTATTTCTTGCGATCTATGTATATCGCGCATCTACCTAGATAGCAATACTAATTCGGGTTAATACGGTGTGAGTTCGCAATTTTAAGTCCATTTTTACATCACGAAATGAACGCATTGAAACATATAATGTCTTGGATAAAATAATTAACCATAGAAAGATTCATAGTTTTGAACATTGTATGTCGGGTTTACTTCAAAGATGGCTTTACGGCAAAGGGAAAAGTCGTCACAATGCTCTTCGGCTACTCGTCGTATTTCATTTATGCTTTTAAAGAATATGGACTCTAGCTTCCGATATTTCACACACTCTTGCTTTACTTGGCGACACTCTAAAAGTCCTTAAGATACACCATTTTTCCAATACAATATAAAAATCAAATACAAAGTCTGCAGTGCACTTCCTCCTCACTATATAGATTGATTTTGAAAATCAATCTTAATGAAATAATTGGCTACAAAATCGTAGTAAAGTAGTACATGTAAGTAAACAATAAATTTCCGTCAAAGTTCTTCACTGCCGTTGTCTTAACGTCGTTTCGACGTCCGTAAAATGTGAAACGTGAGTTCAGTTCAATTCAGTTCAGTGTACCCTAAATACAGTCTAGTCACGCGGTATTGTACACTAGGTGTGGCGGTTTAGGCTTTGTAGTCTAAGGGAACCTTGCTGGTTCGTCGCGAGACCGAAAGCTAAATGATTATTCTTGGTAAACACTCTTCTTAGATTAATAAATTTCGAAAGTTGAATAGACCTAAAGGCTTGCAAATTTTTATGCTATTAAAAGCAAAGAGTCTTTTGTGGTGCAATGGAAAAAGCTATGTTCTGAATATTTTTATACCTACGCTACGTGTGAGATCAGAAACTAAAAGATCCATGGGAACATCAGAAATATTGACTTAGCTCAGCCAATAAAGACGCACTAAGTAAATATGGACGTATCGGTTTGATTGTAAAACTTTTTTCTCGAGCCATAAGGTATAAGAACAGCGATGCGACAATCTTTATACTGAAAAATCTAGCATTAGTTTATTTATGAATTGACAATGTTGTGATTCTAATTACATTCATCAGGTCGAGCGAGCATAGAAACACTGAAAATGATGATATACCAAAACTAAACAATAGCTATTAACAGCTTTTTTTAATTTAAGACTGCTTGGGTGTAGAGATTCCGATTGCGAAATAAGCCCGGCATTTGCACATTATTTTGTTTTTTTTAATCATTTTCATATTATGTCAATTTGTGCAATGAAGAGATTACAAACAAACAGACATCTTTAAATATCTTCCTTAAAGTGCATTCTGAGAAGCTAAAGATTAAAGATAGAATGTTGTTGAAAGCTGGAGGTATAACTAAGACTTAGCGTGTGTGACCATTAGTCTATCCTGAGAGTACATATATCTAGAAATTTAACGCACATACATGAGAAGTTATGGAAAACCATTGCATTTGATTGACACAAATTAATATATTTTTTCTAAAACAATAGGCTTTACAGTGAAAAAGTAAATTGCAATAACATCATCATCATTGTCCTGCCCTTATGCTCCTCTAAGTGGGGTCGGCCCAACATGCTACAAACATGTTGTCACATGATTTGGCTACGTATTTTACGACCGGCCGCCTGCCTGACGTCAACTTACCTTAATCGTATTTTATAACCCCTCGGTATGAAAGAGGGTGGTCTATTCTACTCAACCGGATACCACACGGTGGGTCAATCCACCTTAGTCGCCTTTTACGACCCCTCGGTAAGAAATGAGAGTGGTCTATTCTACTCAGCCGGATTCCACACAGCGGTAAATTGCAATAACATCATCTAATTAAAATTATGAAGTTTTGGTAGCACATTTTTTACGTTCGTAATGAAATTCAGTGAGAAGTCAAGTTTTTAAAAGTTTCTGAATATGGCTAACTAAGTCTTATTACATTTTAAACAGTTTTCTCTTTGACTATGTACTCCATAAACGCCAGTCGTAAAAGGTGTGTTTCGCGAATCCATTAGGTAATTGAACGAGTAACGTTCGTTTACCATAATTTATAATACAGTTTAACAATCGTCTGTGTAAAAAGGGTTTTAGACCCTATAGGTACGAAATCTGAAAAAAATATTAAACGAACACATTAGGATATTGATCGCATACTTGGCATTGTGATATCGTAATGACATCTAATCCTTATTAATGTTGAGAGACCGGCTATACTCACGTCTTATTTATTTATCAGTTCCCGCCGCGATAACGCCGCGTAAAGAGCACATGAATAAGAGCCCTGTATGGGCTTGAAACTAGTCGGGCTCATCCGATAAAATAAGACGTGAGTATAGCCGGTCTCTCAACATTAATAATGAATACCACTCACGATAGTTTAAATTCAAAAACATCTAATCCTAACAATGCTTTATTTATAGGACCAAACATACAGATGACGAGTTGTTGGTTCCGGTGTTCTGTGATACGTGCGGTAACTAATCCTGCATATATAAGGTATGTGAACGGTTTCTGGTTTGTGCTTACTACACTTGGCATTACAATACATTAACAGACGCGGATTATAGCAAAATGGTTCTATCATTTTGTATTATGGAGTTCCGCAAGGTAATAAAGATTTTAAAAATTGTTTATGCAATGTTTTTGAACTAAGTTAGTCCTTATATATTATGTAATAGTTAAATACAAGAATAAGAATAACAACTTTTGAGTATACAATTTTTTTTATTTAACTTCCGGTGTATGTGGAGGTGGAATATTGCAAGTTAAATTTAACCCATTAACTGGTTTCCAATTGAGCTGAAATTTTACATAATCCTGATGACAATGCATGTTTATGATAATTATGACGTAACCCTGCTTTTAGGAAAATGAATGATAAATTATTTTGCTGTAATCCACTATACAGTAAATAGAAAATATATATATAGTGCTAAATGTATAGTGGACTATCCGTTTTTTCATACCCGATACATGCAGGATTCGTAAAAACATGCACAAACCTCCACCACTGCCACCACAGTACAAGGACTATCACAAACTCAACAATCGTTTCGCCCCGCAACCGAAGCATCATCAGGAGATAGACTCCATGACGATTAGCTCCAGACAAACGAACTCCTCAAAGGTCACAGTAGGGAAAAGAAATTTTGTTAAAAGCTTTTTTATGCTTTTTTAACATGACTTGTTTAGTAATGATCAACTCGTTTCAAAATTATACTGATCTGATCTATAGTAAAGGCTTACCCCACTGCTGTGTATAGGCCTATGCTCTGCGTTTTTGTAGAGAAGGGTTGGAGCTAAGACCAATCATGCTGCTCCAATGCCAATTGGTAGGTTGATCGGTGATTCGATCTGAGTAATTGATCTATAGTAAAGGCTTGTTACTATCCCACTGCTGAGTATAGGCCTACGCTCTGCGTTTTCGTAGCGAAGGGTTGGAGCTAAGACCTATCATGCTGCTCCAATGCGAATTAGTAGGTTGATCGGTGATCCGATCTTAGTAACAAGTAATCAAATAATGAAGGTTTAAACAAAATAATATTAGTAAATAGTTAGTTATATAAAATGTATATAATATAATGAAATTGTTGGCATAACGTTTCGAAATAAACAACTCTAAACATTGGACCGGGTCGTAAAACTTTCCGACTTGAAAATTTAAATAGCCAAGAGAATTTTAAATATTTGAGGATATTATCCGGTAGACTACTTTTAATGTCGTAATAATACGTCCCAGAGAAGTTTCGTCTCTCGTAAACGAAGCTAATTTTTGCAATTCAAAAACTTAAGAGACCGCAAACCTTCGGAACTACCGCTTTTCATAAAGTTTCAAAACCCCTTACTATGATAATCGAGAATTCACTCTCGAATTCTTCTATTCTAGTAAACTTTATTTCCCTCTTTATAATCCTCATCCTCCTGCCATTAAGCAACTCTAAGTGGGGTCGGCACAACATATTACAATCATGCTGTCACTTGATTTCGATACGTATTTTACGACCGGCCGCGTGCCTGACGTCAACGTGTCTTAGTCGTATTTTACGACCCCTCGGTTAGAAAAGAGGGTGGTCTATTCTACTCAGCCGGACAAAACACGGTGGGTCGACTTACCTCAGTCACCTTTTACGACACCTCAGTAACGAAATGATGATGGTCTATTCTAATCAGCCGGGTACCACACGGCGGGTCGACTTACCTTAGTCGCCTTTTATGACACGTCAGTAAGAAATGAGGGTGATCTATTCTACCCAGCCGGATAACACACAGCATATTTCCCTCTTTGTAAGACATTCATTTTCGTATTCAAACAAAGAGTTAATAAATAGGTTAATAACTACCTACTTCACAAATTCAATACAGTAATAAAAGCAAGACTGGCGAGAATATTAAAAAGAGAAGGAAAGTAGCCTGACTGTTACTATCTCACTCAAATTCAAAATATTCTTTATTCAAGTTAACTTGTAAACAATCGTGTGCTTTTGAATCGTCAACGCTACTGCTGATTCGGAAAGTTGTCGCTACCGAGAAGAGCCAGCAAGAATCTCGACGATTGCTCTTTTCAAGCATATTTCTTATAAATAGTTATACTTAGTCATTACTGGCTTGTAAAGGGTCGAAGTGTAGTTATGTCTACGCATTTCTAGCATATAAGTAATCCTCAACAGTATAGTAGGCTTTCTGTATCAATCTCGTTTTAATAGTGTTTTTAAGCATCTGTAATGGGAAAGCTAAAATTTATTTCGGAATTTCATTTTTATTAGAGCTTATTGCACTATCTTCTACACGTGCAAGTTGTGGGCTAAGTACACCTAAAAAAGCCTACAACGCTCTGCGTGTACAATATAACAACGCCTTCAGGGTGCTGATGGGGTTGGCCCGTTTTTACAACGCAGGCGCGAGTTGACTGTTTTATGCTCGATGCGCAAAAGATGTGGATCCCTGGTGCGTAATTTATGGAGCAGCTCCAACAGCATCCTAAAGCGCATTGCTAGCAGACTGGACTGCATTTACGTGAGACATTGCTGGCAATGATATAATTAACTAGTCTTTGAAATTGTTTAAGTATAGGTTAAGTACTAACATAATTTTAAGTCTCTTTTTTATGTTACAAACAATAAAAACTGAGTCTTTGCAGCTCTTTATGATAAAAAAAATTTATAGAATCTTATGCTCAAACGACTTACGTACAAGGCTTTGCAAGGCACAAAGCTGCAAGCTTATGTTGTCCTAATTTGTCTATTATATCATATCACTTATTGTTTTCTAATTCTTTATATTTAATATATACGAAAACGTATAGTACTCAAAACTTATAATTTATAACATTTGGCGATTACCAATGTGTTTTCTATAAAAAGTTATTCACTTAATTAATGTTTATATAGCAGACGCAGATCGCAGCAGTGGTTTTGGGTCTAAGTTTAAAGTTTTTTAATGTCTTTATACCAGTCGCAAATGAAGACCTTTTTAACTTTATGACTGCCGAAATGCGTAGATTTTAAATATTCGCAAGTAAAAATAATGTAATGACGTCCACAGGCTTGTAGCGTGATTAATTAACACCATCCATTCGAGATGCTGGAGATTATAAAATAGAGCTTCATTTTAAGTAAGGAAAAACATTTTCATATTGTGAATTTATAAATACATAATAATGACATATTTAAAGGCTAAAAGTTTTGTTTATAAAATTGAAGTGTATTCACATAGTAGTGACAAACCGCGAGTTTGTCAATGTTAACTAAGTCATCATCCTCGTTCCCTTGTCCCATTCTAAGTGGGGTCGGCACAACATGTTACCAACATGTTGTCACATGATTTGGCTACTTATTTTACGACCGACCGCCTGCCTGAAGTAGACTTACCTTAGTCGCATTTTGCAACCCCAAGGTAAGAAAGAGGGTGGTCTATTCTACTCAACCGGATACCACACGGGGGGTTAACTTACCTTAGTCGCCTCTTACGACACCTCGGTAAGATATGAGGGTGCTATATTCTACTCTGCGGAAAGCCACACGGCATCAATGTCAAATAAATAGAAGGGACAATTACACACACGGCCGTCCGTCCTCAAAGTAAGTAACTGGGTAAGTAAATGGGTGACAGACAACTAGTCAATATATACATATATAATTTTAAATACATACTTGATTGCATATAAGAGCTGTGATAGACCAGCGTTGAGACCGTTCGACTCTTTCGAGGGCAACACGAGTTCAAACCCGTTCAAACCAATGAGTTTTTCTATGAAACTCATGTGTCTAATTGATAATTGCAATTAATCACACGCTTTTCGGTGAAGGAAAACATCATGAGGAAACCTGCATTTCTAGAGAATTCTGGATATATGTGTAACCTACAATTCGCATTGGAGCAGCGTGGTAGGTCTTAGCTCAAAGCCTTCTCTCTAAAGACGTAGAGAGGAGGCCTATGCCTAGTAGTGAGATAGTAACAGGCCGTTACTTGACTTTTTCAAATAAATTTTTATACTAAACGCAGAGTTCCCCGGGATTTGAACCTCGATCTCTTTGACTAGAATCACGTGGGATCACTTTTGAGTATCAACAGTTCCAACCCTTCTCTCCAGAAACGGAGAGAGGAGGCCTATTCCCAGCAGTGGGATTGTAACAGGCCGCTACTTTACTTACTTTACTAATTGCATATACATATACGACCTGGTTCGAAGATAACAAATTGTTTACAGAAAACTTCGGCGGGACTCGAACCCGCAACCCGCGGGACTAAAGACAGGATGGCATCAACTGCTCCAACGGGCCAGTCAATGAGAATGAATGAGGTAATAAGGAGTTATTTTCCAATGTCGTTTTTAAATATTGACTTAGACCACGTAAATATCAAATTATTTTGTATAACGACTGTACTCGTAGTTCAATATACGAGCATTAGTTATCGAAATATCAAATTAATATTTACCGTCATCTGACAAATACAATATTTCATCATATAAGATTACAATATAAGCAATATATCTCGGTGACTAATATCAAATATTTATTTACACAATATAATAAATATCAAATTTCTCATAACATATAATATTATATCTTATGAGATATTTGATATTTGACTAGATAGAATCTGCGATAACCGAAAGACGGTCAATTTCCTTCAGACATATACTATAATATTTATAATACTTATGGATTCACATCCACAAATAGAAATATCACACATTCATCATCACTTCATTTTTGTTATAGAGGTTAAGGACTAAAGAGAGAGTTAAACATTATTTATCCCTCTCCTGTTGTCGAAGACAAAGTTTCAGGCAGAGCCTAGTACAGTAAAATATCGATAATTCAGAACTGTCATCATCATCCTCCTGCCCTTATCCCACTCTAAGTGGAGTCGGCACAACATGTTAAAAACATGTTGTCACATGATTTGGCTACGTATTTTACGACCGGCCGCCTTCCTGACGTCTACTTACCTTAGTCGTATTTTACGACCCCTCGGTAAGAAAGACGGTGGTCTATTCTACTGAACCGGATACCACACGGTGGGTTAACTTACCTTAGTCGCCTTTTACGACACCTCGGTGAGAAATGAGGGTGGTCTATCCTACTCAGCCGGATACCACACGGCGGAATTCAGAACTGTATATTTTTAAATTTAAACTATCGTGAGTAGTATTTATAGTTATTTATAGAAACCAGCTATACTCACGTCTAACTCTTATCGAATTAGCCTGACAGGTTTCGAGCCCAATCGAGGTCTTTATTCATGAGCTTATCATACAGCGTTGTCGCGGTGGAAACTATTCCCATCGCGAAACTCGTCCGGTAACTTGAAAGAATAAGACGTGAATATAGCCGGTTTCTGTACATAAACTGTAAAACTATATAAGTAGCAAAATTTTAAAAGCCCTCAAGGCACAATTTGCAATTACTGTATCGCCCACTAAGCGCTTTTCAATTTATTTTATGTTAAATTATCACGAGAGTTTTCTTAAAGAAGCCAGCTCTTCTAATTAGGAAATTCCAGTCTGACCCAGATTCAGGAAAAGCATAAATGAAAGAATAATTTATAGAATTAGGCGTTACTTTGCGGAGATCCATAATACAAAAGTAATAATAAAATTATTTTGCTATAATCCGCGATACAGTAAATAGAAAATATATATAGTGTTTAATGTATAGTGGACTATCAGTATTTTTATACCCGATACGTGCAGGATTCGTAAAAGCACATGCACAAACCTCCACCACTTCCACCACAATACACAAGCACTACACAGTTTCACTATCACAAACTCAACAATCGTTTCGCCCCGCAACCGAAGCATCATCAGGAGATAGACTCCACGACAAAATCGCAAAGCGCAAGACTTTGCGATTTTTGTTTTGCGGATAATAATTACAAAAGTAATAATTTTATTATTACTTTTGTCATAAATGAAAGGCTGACGTTAGAGCGTCATTAGCTTTTTTCTAGGTAATTTACAAGGATTAGAATCTAAGATTTTGTTATATAAAGAATGATCTGATCTATATGATTAATCTGATATATTAGTTGTAAGCAACATCCTGTTAATCCATTTCAGGAACAACTGACTTCATTTGTCTATGGTATAAAAGAACTGACGAACTCTTTTGCACCGCAAACAACAGATGCCGACTGACATTCAATGTCATGAAGCACTTTTTAAAAGCCTTTAAAGTTTTGCAAAAGCCTTGCAATTTGAATTGCATTCTATGTGAAAGTGGAATCTTGCAAGTGAAATTTGACCCACTTTCCCGGGTCCAATTGGGCTGAAATTGTATATATTGGTCAAGTTCCGGTGACAATGCATGTTTATATATACATGACCTGATGCTGCTGCCAGGATTGGCAGAAACTTTCTTAAAAGCTGTTTTAAAAGGTTTTTAACTTGAAAAATTTTTATAACTTTTTTTTACGAAAATATACAAGTTATATCTATATTAAATTACTTACATGCTACTACTATACAAATCATGCCCACGTGGAATGGTCCCAAGAATGCTGGCAGCGTTTCTAGGTTGAATCGCTAAGCTGATTCTTTGTGCGAAAAAGCAGCCAGCCCTCTTGTCACCCGAAGAGGCGATCAACCGAGGTGTTAAAGCGGATAAAAAAAATTGCACTTTTATAACTAAATAATATTAGTGACAGAATAGTTTGACAATACTATATGTCGCTTATTTTGTTCTCATTCATTAATAAAATAATGTGTAATATTACAAATACAATTATATATTTACTTAGTATAAGAGACGTTTTAGGAAGTTAGTCAGTAAATGAAGTAAGACGACGCGTTGACTGAGAAAAAAATACGATTATGAAACCTTATACTGTTGCCTTGGTAAAACAAAGAATTCAAAATTTACTTTGTTGCTCCAAGTCTATTGTTGAAGGAACATTTTTGTACGTGAGGTCGCTGAAAATTTTTCCCGTGCATATGAATGATCGAATATCTGGTCGTATTTTGGCTGCGGTGTCAGCCTCGCCATTTTGTGCGGCAACAAGCCAAAAATAACAATTTTGAGGAGGAGTTTTTTGTATCTTTTGAATATTTCAAATTTTGTAAACTAGTTGAAGTATGATTATCAATTTAAAATATAAGTTAGATTGATTTGTCATTATATTTTGGTTTTTGGTAAATAAAGAAAAATATCTATATGTACATGTAAGGAATAAATCCAAAATCCATTGTTGCACATGTAAATTCAGCTCAACTGTATTTCGATTTTATGAAAGGGTAGGCGATAAACTGTCTTTTTTCAAGTAAGACGAATTAATTGACTGGCCCGTTGACGCAGTGGGTAATGATCCTGCCTTCAACGCCGCGGGTCGCGGGTTGGATTCCCGCCGAGGGGCAACATTTTCTACAAACAATTTGTTGGTTCTTCGAGCCTGGGTGTGTATGTGTATTTAAGTATGTATTTAAAATTATATATGTAGTATATCTACCAGTTGTCCGTCGCCCATAACACAAGTATTAAGTTACATACTTTGGGCATGGACGACCGTGTGTGTAAATAAATAAATAAATATAAATAAATATATGGGACATTTACACACACGGTCGTCCATCCCCAAAGTAAGTAACTTAATACTTGTGTTATGGGTGACGGACAACTGGTAAATATACTACATATATAGTTTTAAATACATACTTAAATACATATATACACCCAGACTCGAAGAACCAACAAATCCTAAATAGAAAATGTTTGTTCTCGGCGGGAATCGAACCCGCGACCCACGGAGCCGAAGACAGGGTCACTGCCAACTGCGCCAACGGGCCAGTCAAGTGTGTAAGTGTCCCATATATTTGTTTATTTATTTATTTAATTAGCAGAATTATAATTCGCGCTAAAATAACATATACATATGTAATGCTAAATGTAGAGTGTATTTTGTGATTTTGTCGTGGAGTCTATCTTCTGATGTTGCTTCGGTTACGGGGCAAAACGATTGTTGAGATTGTGTTAGTAAATGTGTGCAGTGCTTGTGTATTGTCGTATTATTGGTGACGGGTAGTGCACGAGTTTTTAGGAATTCTGCATCTTAGGTATGAAAACGGATATTACACTCTACAAATTTGCATTATATATATTTTCTATTATCGCAGATTATATAATGTGTATCAAAATAATAGTTTTATTAAACATGTAGGAATTACTTTTTTATAAACGTTAAAATACGCTTTAAATTGCGAAACTGATATGTTAGGTTGAATAGAGTAAATATAGAGATAGATTTGGTGTTGTAAAAAAATGAAATCATATTTTACATTACAATTTCGTTCTCAATTTTACCCATGTTTTTTTAAACTGAGTAGTGAAGTATAATTTTGGTCAAATATTTAAAAGTAAAATTAAATTGGCTTTTATCATCCGTAAAATTTATGTGCATATTTTATTTTTCCTATAATTTATGTACATCATATGATAGTTTTACTCTATTCAACCTAACATATCAGTTTCGCAATTTAAAGCGTATTTTAACGTTTAAAAAAAGTAATTCCTACATGTTTAATAAAACTATTATTTTGATACACATTATATAATCTGCGATAATAGAAAATATATATAATGCAAATTTGTAGAGTGTAATATCCGTTTTCATACCTAAGATGCAGAATTCCTAAAACTCGTGCACTACCCGTCACCAATAATACGACAATACACAAGCACTGCACACATTTACTAACACAATCTCAACAATCGTTTTGCCCCGTAACCGAAGCAACATCAGAAGATAGACTCCACGACAAAATCACAAAATACACTCTACATTTAGCATTACATATGTATATGTTATTTTAGCGCGAATTATAATTCTGCTAATTAAATAAATAAATAAACAAATATATGGGACACTTACACACACGGTCGTCCATGCCCAAAGTATGTAACTTAATACTTGTGTTATGGGCGACGGACAACTGGTAGATATACTACATATATAATTTTAAATACATACTTAAATACACATACACACCCAGGCTCGAAGAACCAACAAATTGTTTGTAGAAAATGTTGCCCCTCGGCGGGAATCCAACCCGCGACCCGCGGCGTTGAAGGCAGGATCATTACCCACTGCGTCAACGGGCCAGTCAATTAATTCGTCTTACTTGAAAAAAGACAGTTTATCGCCTACCCTTTCATAAAATCGAAATACAGTTGAGCTGAATTTACATGTGCAACAATGGATTTTGGATTTATTCCTTACATGTACATATAGATATTTTTCTTTATTTACCAAAATCCAAAATATAATGACAAATCAATCTAACTTATATTTTAAATTGATAATCATACTTCAACTAGTTTACAAAATTTGAAATATTCAAGAGACGAAAAGGCTCCTCAAAATTGTTATTTTTGGCTTGTTGCCGCACAAAATGGCGAGGCTGACACCGCAGCCAAAATACGACCAGATATTCGATCATTCATATGCACGGGAAAAATTTTCAGCGACCTCACGTACAAAAATGTTCCTTCAACAATAGACTTGGAGCAACAAAGTAAATTTTGAATTCTTTGTTTTACCGAGTCAACAGTATAAGGTTTCATAATCGTATTTTTTTCTCAGTCAACGCGTCGTCTTACTCCATTTACTGACTAACTTCCTAAAACGTCTCTTATACTAAGTAAATATATAATTAAAAGTAAAAGGCCTGTTCATTATGCTTTCACGCCACAACCGACAAACGGGTTTTAAAGAACTACACTATTAAGATAGATTGAACTTTAGAAGTAATATTTGTTCATGTAAAATTCATAATTTACGACCAATCACGACCAGTCTGACTGATACATATGTGGGTAAGACTGGTCATAATTTTGAAATCCGTTTTAAAGAACATATGGCCGCTTTCAGGAATATTCACAAATTATTCACATTTCGCTAAACTTTGTTTGCGATCATAGAGTTCCTAATGACTCTAGAATTTCGAAATCCTGCACACTTATGACAAAAGCTTGCGATTAAATATTTTAGAACATCTTGAGGTCATAAAGAATAACAATGGCACCCTCATTAATGATCAGATAAATGTTTTAGTTCAAGCTGGTTACACATGTTCGGAGGCAAAATAAAATAAATGATGGGGGTTGAACCGATTACTATATGCTTGCTTGCATGCTTGTTTGGATAATGCTTCGCTTTGCGATTTTGTCGTAGAGTCTATCTCTTGATTGCGGGGCGTAACGATTGTAGAGTTTGTGATGGTGAACATGTGTAGTGCTTGTGTATTGTGATGGTGGTGGTTTGTGCATGTGTTTTAACGAATCTTGCATGTTTCAGATATGAAAACAAATATTTTTTTGAATGACGTGCCAAATACTTGGTGAATGTTTGGTAGTGTGCAAGTTTTGTTACAGTAAACGCAAACAGAGCCTTGACATAAGCCGCTGCATCCCTCGTTCCAAATAAAATCCCCGATGAGGGTGACCATAATATAGTAGTATGAAAATTGTGAACGAGATGACACTTAAAAATAAATGTAAGAAAAGATACAGAACGCTAAATATACATGTAATTATATACTAGATACATGTGTTTAAATAACACACACATATACCGCGTGTTCATTGATGATCCAACGAGACTGCGATATAGTCTCGTCCTCTAAAGAAGACTTATGTCAAAACTAATCACGACCTACTTAAACTAATCTTTATATTCCAACCTTCACAATATGCAGGACATTGTTTTTTATTATATGAACCACAAACCGAAATACATGTAAAAAAGTTACTATGAAAGCCTTAACGATAATTTAACATATAAACTCAACTCAATGGCACAAAGTACAAGAAAGTATGCACTAATAAAAATTAAGAAACTAGTACTAATAAAAATTAAACACCTACTCAAACTAAAAAATGAACAGTATTTTTTAAAAAATTATAATTAATACTAATAATAAAATCAAAATATAACAAAAAAAAATGTTGTTGAACAAAAAAAATATCTTAGCCAAACTTGACATTTGACTAGTTCTTGAAATAAGTAATTGTAGCCAATAGGTTTATTTCTTCTACTGTACAATATTTCAAAATAAAGAATAAGTTATGATAAACGACTGGCTTTTTCAGAGTAAACAGACAGTAAAAAAACTCTATATTCATAACATCATTTTATAAATACGAAAAGTAAAAAGGTAAAGTAGCGGCCTGTTACAATCCCACTGCTGGGAATAGGCCTCCTCTATCCATCTCTAGAGAAAAGGGTTGGAGCTAAGACCTACCACTCTGCTCCAATGCGGATTTGTAGGTTACGCACATCTCCAGAATTCTCTAGAGATATGCAGGTTTCCTCATTATGTTTCCTTCACCGAAAAGCGTGTGATAAATTGCAATCATCAATTAGACACATGAGTTTTTAATAGAAAAACTCATTGGTGCCTGCCCGGATTTGAACTCGTGTTCCCCTCGAAAGAGTCGCACTGTCTCACCGCTGGGCTATCACAGCTGAAAGTATTACGACCGAATATACGAATTAAAATAATGGACACAAAACAGTCAATATTGAAAACATCAACTATGAGATATTGAAAAATCTTTTATATTTCTTTTAGTCGGTAGCATAACAGGTTTACCGTATAAACTCTACATTTTTAATAAATAAACATTATTATTCCATTATAAATATATTTCATTGAGATCTATAATCAGAACTATTCCAATAAAATGACTATATCACTGAACACTGCATCTTTTTTATTCATAAATGTTGGCCAAACTACTTTGCAATAAAAACTTGACTCGCTCGTCGCGACGTAGACAAATCGTTTTCTATATTTTCCACACGTCCCTGATACACATTCAATGTTTTCCTACAGGGATTATGGAAAGGATTCGTTCGCGCAAATCTTCTAGAATATTTCCGTCACGACTGTTCGCTCAACAGTATTTGTAAAATTCATTGAGTTATAAGTATTCGAAAAGGTTTGACAGAAAGTAATATCGGCGAATATTTGCAACGCATTTTTCAAATGATTTGCCAAATGCACAGATTGTAAAGCTTACAATACGTAATTACATAGAGCTATTATACTAGAGTAGGTGCCTATAATGTGTCATATTAGAATAAAGAGAAAGCAAATGAGACTAGAGCTGTGATAGCCCAGCGGTGAGACCGTGCGACTCTTTCGAGGGGAACACGAGTTCAAACCCGGGCAGGCACCAATGAGTTTTTCTATTTAAAACTCACGTGTCTAATTGATAATTGCAATTTATCACACGCTTTTCGGTGAAGGAAAACATCGTGAGGAAACCTGCATATTTCTAGAGAATTCTGGAGATATGTGAAACCTACCAATCCGCATTGGAGCAGCGTGGTAGGTCTTAGCTCCAACCCTTCTCTCCAGAAACGGAGAGAGGAGGCCTATGCCCAGCAGTGGGATTGTAACAGGCTGCTACTTTTTTTACTTTACTTAAATGAGACTATCTATCTGTCTCTCTTTTTTATGTGTGAATAGACAAAGATAAGTATACGAGTACACTCTTACTTACATGCCCCCCTATTCAGTATAATAACTCTATATGCATTTTGGACTAACAAAAATATAAACCGTAATGAAACAATCTGATAAGTAGTCATATTGTAGAAAAACAGGTTAATTACATTAATTTAATTAATACACAGTAATCAAATCTATATATATTATAAAACAAAGTCCCTAAAAGCTGTCTGTATGCAATCAATTTTCTCAAAATTTATTGAACCGCTTTTTGTAAGGTGCTTATTACAAGACACTGCTTTTCTTGAGGAGAGTTTAAGTGGATAGTATATCATGGTTTATTTAGCAGGCGATTCAGGCGTAAAAACTGTGTGACAAAATGAATTCTACGCGAGCGAAGCCAGCTTGGTCCGTTAGTATTTGATAAGTGCAAAATATGGTGCATAACATGTTGCTTTTCTTATATTACTAGTCGATATAAGACCTTATACATACATGTACATATTATTTATTTGTTTAATCAAATCTACCTACATAATTATGCAATCTATACTTATTATAAAACAAAGTCCAAAATAGCTGTCTGTCTGTCTGTAATCAATTTTCTCAAAAATCTACTCAACGGATTTTTGTACGGTTTTCACCAAAAGATATTGCAAGGCGGATGAAAAAACACTTAGTGATTAAGTCAAAATATTTTTTTAAATAAGCGATTTTTTCGCGTTTTTTTACGATTGATTTTGGTATAATATTATTAATAGTTTTTTTGGCTCTAGCGGTTTAGCCGAGAAAGCGTAACATAAAGACAAGCAAATAAACTTTCTGATATAAAATATTAGCATGGATCAGTATGAATAATGATCAAGGGTACGTCAATTAACTATATAAAAATATTTTAATTACTAATAAAATCATGTCTCAAAATGCTGGTGATTTAATAAATGTAGCAAATTCGCCGCAACAATAAATTTGGCCGGTGGGAACTAGTTCAAGAAATTATGTTACTAACTTGGTTCTTGAGTTCTTACATTATTCAAGTACCGCCGAAAATTTAATCTAACTATTTAGTGGGGCTTATAAACGTTTGTTATTCCTAAAATATTTGTGGGTTGGTTGTGAATTGCTAATAGTAATGGCATTAACGACATTTGAATAAGATTTGTTGAGTTTCACGAATAAGGTTACAGGGTTGACTTATCTGTGAGGTATTCCATATCAAATCGACCACTTTCGAATCTGACCCCTTTGGATTTGATTGAAAGTTGTCTTCCTTTTCTAAACCTACGAAAGACGTTTCTCAGATTTTTTTCAAATTTTTTACCCAACTCAAAAATTATGAATTTTTGAAGATGAGATGGGAATGCGAAATGGCAAAATGGGATCGATGAGGATAATTGTGGAAATGATTGAAAGTTTTATGAGAAAAAACGAACTTTGAAAAACTTCCTTCTTCTCGAAAATATTAAATTTTTTATATAAGATAACTTTGCTCATGTTTTGTACATTTTTTCGAAAAGTACATTAAAAAAAATTTTGAAAAAAAGGAGCAAAAATGTTTTTTTTTATTTTAATATTTAACAGAAAAGAGAGCGGTTTATTCCAAGCATTCATAAGTTTTTCCAAAAGTGGTCGATTTGTTATGGAATACTCCCTATATACTTTTATACTCGATATTCTGCAATGTAATCTAAAATTGCTTACAAGCACCAACTACTCACTAAATAATACCTCAGGTAGAGTATACCTAACCTGCGACGAAATTTTCCAACACCGATAGAGCTTTTGCAAACTACTCTGCATATATCATACTCGACGATGCCTCTGCGCTAGCCCGTGAGGTCAATAGTCAACACAAATACTTCTAATGAAGAATAAGTGGTACTTTAGAAAATATTTTGAGATTAACTGTTTTTTAAATTATTACGTCCATACTTAAACCATTTTAAAGTATAACTCTTTTATCTAAACTATTGCATAACTTGCAGATAGCAGTTTGCGTAATAGTAAATAGTTCCAACGGGAACCATATTATGAATTTAATATGCATTACAAATCTTGAGTCATGATGGCCAATGAAACGAAGACTTTCACAATAAAATTTCGAAGTGCAATGAAAATTGATTATGAATAGAAACCGGCTATACTCACGTCTTATTTTATCGGGTTAGCCCGAATAATTTCGAGACATCCAAGATTTATTCATGAGCTCTTTACACAACGTTATCACTATGAGAACTGAACTACATTTATTTATTTAGGTACTAGTTTCGGTATTTTTATTTAGGTATTAAGGAAAATATTCTGATAAGACCTGCATATCTTACAACAGAATTCATGTGATATACTTAACCTGCTTAAGCTGTGATAGCCAAGCGGTGAGACCCTCGTCTCATCGCGCGACGATCATGAGTTAAAACCCCGGGCA
This sequence comes from Morpho deidamia, assembly GCA_947086505.1. NCBI lineage: Eukaryota > Metazoa > Arthropoda > Insecta > Lepidoptera > Nymphalidae > Morpho > Morpho deidamia. Next base: position 4,672,804 of record CAMTZC010000007.1, on the reverse strand, counting down.
GGCACCAATGTGTTTTTCTAATAAAACTTATGTGTCTGATTGCTAACCTAACTAATTGCTAGGAAACCTGTATAAATCTAGAGAGTTCTGGGGATATGTGTAACCTACCAATCCGCATTGGAGCAGCGTGGTAGGTCTTAGCTACAACCCTTCTCTCTAAAAACGGAGTGAGGAGGCCGATGCCCAGCTGTGGGATAGTTAAAGGCCGTGACAATACTTAAACTGCTAATTTGCATTGTAGCACTGCAGCGCATATAAACATCTGACCGTGTCTACTAGAGAAGACATGGGACATTTACCCAGTAGCATGCAAACAGGTCTTTACTTTACTGCTTGTTTTTATTAACTAACAAATTGTAAGCTTTTTTACGTATATTTTTTACAATTTAATTAGACATTTAAGGCAATAAAGTTAATATAATGTTATTTTGTATCGCTGAGTGCAGTTAGAAATTAAAGTAAAAAGTAAAGTAAAAGTAGCGGCCTGTTACAATCTCACTGCTGGGAATAGGCCTCCTCTCTCCGTTTCTGGAGAGAATGGTTGAAGCTAAGACCCATCACGCTGCTCCAATGCGAATTGGTAGGTTACACATATCTCCAGAATTCTCTAGAGATATGCAGGTTTCCTAAAGATGTTTTCTTTCACCGAAAAACGTGTGATAAATTGCAATTATCAATTAGATACATGAGATTGGATTGAAAAACTCATTGGTGCCTGAAAGGATTTGAACTCGTGTTCCTTTCGAAAGAATCGCACGGTCTCACCGCTGGGCTATCACAGCTTAGAAATTAAAGTACAAATTTATAATATATCCTCTTCAAATATATATTTGCGAGAGCTTGTCATTTATGAATGGCTGCACTCGTTGAAAATCCATTACCGATTCGGAAAACCTAGTTCAATAAATATAAACGACACTAAACTTGATAGCTGCTCTTTTAAAATAACATTTCTTTTACTGAATATTGCACCTTAAATGACGTAACATTTCGATTAAATTTCCTTTCGAAATTTCGCCTAATACAGTCCATATGACAGAGGTCTATGCAAAATTTTAAATCACGGAAAATAAACGGACACTATTTTGACAACCGCTAGACAGTCAACATCTTACTGCTGCTAATTTAACTAATTTGTAATCTAAGCCTTCAATCACCAAATAAACTTATGAGAAGAAGTCTTTTTCTTCTCTCTTCGAATTTATGTTTGAAATATCAAACAATATTTTATGTAATATAAATACGCCGTGTGGTATCGGGCAGAATAGAATAGACCACTCTCCTTTCTTACCGAGGTGTTGTAAGAGGCGACTAAGGTATATGCCGTGTGGTATCCGGCTGCATAGAATAGACCACCCTCATTTCTTACCGAAGTGTCGTAAAAGGCGACTAAGGTAAGTTGACGTCAGGCAGGCGGCCGGTCGTAAAATACGTAGCCAAATTATGTGACAACATGTAACATGTTGTGCCGACCCCATTTGGTGTGGGATAAGGGCAGGAAAATAAATGAATGAATGAATTTTATATAATATAAATATAACACTATGTTATTTATTATTTATTTAATTTATAAATTATTTATTTAAAATATATACTAAGAATATTATATATTTTAAATATTATAATTACGCACTTAAGTATTTAGAGTTACTTTTGTTAATTTGTTTCTTCGTGGATTTATGCCCACGACCTTTGATCGCTCGGTCTCACTGTTGGGTCAATATTATCCATCTATTATCTTACCATACTTACTGAAACTAATTTAGGAAAGATTTAAAGAAGACATATAGAGGGATACATGGTTCATTATATATAAATCCAAAAACACCCTCTTAAAATTATTAATTGAAAAGCCGAAAAGTTCCCTATTCTCTTTATATTTATGAGCGGAGTTATAAAGTTACAAACCTACCCACATCCCATACAGAGTTTTAAAGAGCCACCGCTAGATAAAAATACAAATTTATCATAAAAATTGTTAAGGTTAATATAAAAATATTAAGGTTCACATTACGAGATTGTTATATTGTTAAAACTTATTTTTCTAATTTATTTATTTTATTTATTTAACTAAGTCACATCTCCCATATATAAATATAGGAATTGTGATTTCTTCTGATTGTTCTGAGGTTGGGAGCCACATTCTGCCTTAAGCACAGATGTCAGTGTGGAAAAGAGGTAGACAGTTTTGCCATACACGGGCTTTCATGCCATAGGAGCTCTGGTAGACTTTTGGTAGGCCATGGTTCTCTTAACGACACCATCAAAAGAGCTCTTGCCACCATCTACATTCCTGCTCTTCTTGAGCCTTCCGGGATATGTCGGGATGGTGGCAAGAGACGAGACGGTTTGACGCTGGTTCCTTGGGAACGGGGACGGGCCCTAATGTGGGACGCAACATGCGTTGATTCGTTAGCCTCGTCCCATATCAAGGAAACGGCGTCAAGACCTAGAGCTGTGGCGGAATTGGCCGAATCCGGCAAGCGGCGAAAGTATGCATCTCTCGTTAAGAGTTATATATTTGTGCCGTTTGCAGTTGAGACCCTAGGGCCATGGAGAACCAAGTAACAAAAAAAAATATCCGTTTTAACACCTCGGTTGATTGCCTCTTCGGGTAAGAAGAGGGCTGGCTCCTTTTTCGCACAAAGAATCAGCTTAGCGATTCAACGCGGAAACGCTGCCAGCATTCTTGGGACCGTTCCTCGTGGGCATGATTTGTATCGTAGTACCGTGTAAGTAATTTAAGATAGATATAACTTGTACATTTTGTTGTAAATAAAAAAAAATGTTCTTTATTCTTAAATTAAATCCTTTATTCCACTCGAGTAAAGCTCTCAGCAGGCGAGCTTTTTAACAATCGCACAACCAGTTCAACAAAATTACCAAAAACCGTAATATACTATTAACGTAAGCCTTCCTGAAGAATTCCAATCTTATAGTAAAAACCGTACAAAAATCCGTTCAGTAGATTCTGAAAAAAACGATCAAATACAGCCAGACAGCTTTTGGGGACTTTGTTTTATACTAAGTATATATAAGATATAAAGATATAATACATCTGAAAGTCATGCTGTGAACGAGCTTTCTATAAACTTGAGCTCAAATTATAGAGAAAATATTTTGCCTTGCTACCCTGACACTTTATTATTAAGGCAGCCGTAATTAGCTTGCGCTCGAGATGTTACTGTCAGATTTTTCTTACCATTACTCTTGCTTGCGGGTCGGTGAAATTTTTAATTAGAAGCTGTAATTTTTTTCTTGTGATTTCAACCGAGACAGCTGTATAGAGGTTCTAAAGAAAAGTACTCCAAGATGCTACTAGCGACTATCTCCATCTTTGAACGGCTCACAGAGCAGTTTAAAAAAAAAATATAATTATTTTGCTATAATCCGCGATACAGTAAATAGAAAATATATACAGTGTTAAATGTATAGGGGACTATCCGTATTTTCGTACCCGATACGTGCAGGATTCGTAAAAACACATGCACAAACCTCCACCACTTCCACCACAATATACAAGCACTACACACATTCACTATCACAAACTCAACAATCGTTTCGCCCTGCAACCAAAGCATCATCAGGAGATAGACTCCACTACTTGTTGAGTTTGTGATAGTGAATGTGTGTAGTGCTTGTGTATTGTGGTGGAAGTAGTGGAGGTTTGTGCATGTGTTTTTACGAATCCTGCACGTATCGAGTATGAAAATACGGATAATCCACTATACATTTAACACTATATATATTTTCTATTTACTGTATCGCGGATTATAGCTAAATAATTTTATTATTACTTTTGTATTATGGATCTCCGCAAAGTCTCTATAAATTATTTAAAGACAGTTTTTTAAAATTTGTATTGCTATTTCTGAAAATCCTACGAATATTGTAAATGCAAAAAACTGTGAGTATGGATGGATGTTTGTTACTCTTTCACGAAAAGACCATTGGACAGATTTGGATGAAACTTCACACTAATATAAGTTATAAATCAAATCAAATCAAATCAAAATATTCTTTATTCAAGTAAACTTGTAAACAAGTGCTTTTGAATCGTCAACTTTACTGCTGGTTCGGAAAGCTGTTCCTGCCGAGAAGAGCCAGCAAGAAACTTGGCGGTTGCTCTTTTTAAAATATAAATCTTAGAACTAGTTACATTTATTTATTACTGTCTTGTACAGGGTAGAAGTGCACCTATATCCACACATCCTTATCATCTAAGTAATCTTCAACAGTATAGTAGGCTTTCTGTATCAGCCTCTTTTTAACAGTGTTTTTAAACTGCTGTAATGGCATGACAAAATTGATTTCGGAATTTTATTATAGAATCTTATACCCAAACCCACAAACGATTTACGTACTTTTGCTAGGCGCAAAGCAGGAGTCGCAAGCTTATGTCGGTTCCTACTTTGTCTATTATATACATCACCTATCGTTTTATACTTCTTTATATTTTTATATACAAAAATTACGTTATTTAAAATATACTGTGAAGCAAATGTTAGAATACCTGTTTCCTTAAACTTCTCTCGCAGGGAATCACGCGGACTTAAATTGTAGATGCCACGTATGGCTCTTTTTTGTACACCGGAATAACATATAGGTTGTAATTTGTAATGATTTTAGGTAATATAACGATGCATAAAGTAGGAAAAATCTGGCCTCCAAGAGCTATCTTGGTGCCAGTACGCTGCGTGAACCATTGGAGTTACACAAATTTCACTTTTTTTCAATTTTAAATTTCACAAGAAATCCCGCGACAGCGTATATCAAACTTTTATGTGGAACCCACTGTGACCAAAATTGTGAAATATAAATTTAATTAAATTAGATACTATTTACAATGCACATTTTAGTATATTTATCAAACTCTTATAAAAATCAATACATTGGTCCCTTTAAGTATTTTATGTAAATAAACTTTTGTCGTTTAAACTAAGTAATTTGGCCGAATAGTCATAAAGTTCTTACGATTTGACTGATATGAATGGAGCGCCATAGAGGGGCCTAATAGGCGCGGCGCGCGAAGATTTTATGGAATTAATTACAACATTAGATATCTGAAATTTTGGATATAAAAGTAAAAAGTAGCGGCCTGTTACAATCCCACTGCTGGGAATAGGCCTCCTCTCTCCGTTTCTGGAAAGAAGGGTTGGAGCTAAGACCTACCACGCTGCTCCAATACGGATTGGTAGGTTACACATATCAACAGAATTCTCTAAAGATATGCAGGTCTCCTCACGATGTTTTCCTTTACCGAAAAGCGTGTGATAAATCGCAATTATCAATTAGACACGTGAGTTTTAATAGAAAAACTCATTGGTGTCTACCCGGGTTTGAACTCGTGTTCCCATCGAAAGAGTCGCACGGTCTCACCGCTGGGCTATCACAGCTCACAAAATTTTGGATATACGAGTAACTAAATAAATATATATCTTTTTAATATTTCGTAAAAAAATTAAATCTAAAACGATCTGTCACGAAACATAATGTGGCAAACCAAACTCCACGCGAGCGAAGCCGCGGGTTAAAGCTAGTACATAAATATACGCCATCGCGTCCTTTTTTATAGGTCTATGAAAAATAGCTATCTCTAAATTACTCTATCATATTATCATATTTCAAAAAGACTATGCAGCATTTTCTATGTAAGCTCCAAAGCTTCTTTATTTCTTCTCTTGTTTTCACAGATTATCATCGTATTTTGAACAATATAACTAACCTTTCTCATGAATTCACAGTCACCCGAATTTCTTAATCTTGACCGCCATGGATGTATAAAGCAACTTTTTTCTTTTATGTATTATATTACACACGTCTAAAGACCACCCCCAAAGTTCTGCAGTAACAGGTACTACAATTTATCTATTCTTATTATAAAACAAAGTCCCAAAAATCTGTCTGTCTGTATGTAATCGATTTTCTCATAAATAGTACATATCGGTATTATCTAAATTGTGTTGAAGAGATCGCGCAGTTGTTAAAAAACTTGCTTGCTGGAAGGTTTAGTCGCGTGCGCTGCGCAAACCAGCAGAGTTACGCTAAAGTAATGTACTAGAGAATTGTAGATCTATAAAAATACTACAAAAAAGTTACATGCAATAACATGTTTCTATCTCTTATGCTTAACTCACAATAACTACTTTTATGTTCAAAATTCCAAGTTGGATGTTTTTGTGACAACTAATTTCGACGCGGGCGAAGCCGCTGGTACAGCTAGTTTAATATAAATTTCTATTTCTCAAATGGAGTAACTATCACTGAATCTTCTCAGTTTGCTGCCAACCTGTCTCTCGTCAACTAATTATAAGTCCACTGTTGGAGATAGGTATCTTTAAAAGAGTTTTCACGCTAGACGTGGTGTATGGATCCAGAGGCTCCCAGCGACTTTATTAAGGTCGTCTGTTCACATGGCGGTAAGGTCTGCCTACATTGCGTTTTCCAATGCGATTACATCATTCTAGCACCTTGGGACCCCAATGTGCATCGGTTCTTCGAAGTATGTGCCTTGCTCATTACTACTTCAACGACCCGTCAAGCTTAGCACTTAGAACCAGAGGGTCAAAGTAATGAAAATATTTTGCAATAATCTGCGATAAAAGAAAATATCTGTAATACTAAATGTAGATTGTACTCTCCATTACCTGATACATGCAGAATTTGTAAAAAACTCTACCTAATTTGCACTACATGCCGCCAATAACACAAGACATAACAACACAAGCACTGCACACATTCACTACCACGATATCAACAATCGTTTCGCCCCTTAACATCGTCAGGACAAAATTGCAATGACTAGTACACTAGACCGAAAGTAACCTAACCTAATTCTATAGATCAAGGGTCCTTCTAAGGATCTCATCGCTTCTGATTTGCTACCAATATATTTTCACTAAATTTATTTCGTGCAATATTGTAAGTGCAAATTATCTTGCTGTTAGAATCGAAGTACTAAAACTAAGTATTAAATACATAACAAGTATTTAGTTGGAAAATAAAATGACTGTGACATTTGCTAGGCTATAAGCTTGATTAAAACAAATGTAGCAGCCTAAAAGCACTGATATTTACCCACGTTCTTACGTCCATATACATATTTGCGGTAATCTTATCCTACATCTAAAGACATACGGGTTATATTTCTGTGTAGCTCTTTGGCATTCTATGATACATTATTCGGCGTTACTCAGAACGATCACGGACCCAGTTTGTTAATGGAAGTTTCGAAAATGGCTGACGTAGAAACTAAGCGCTTGTCCTAAGTAAACGTGTGGTTAGGAACGCCTAAATAGTGTATGAGTGGTTAGTGAATGACCAGAATATGTGAACGTCGTAGTGTTTATTTCTTTCATTCAAGCACAAAATTTTATGTATTGAAATGTTTAGTCGACCAATTTACAAACAACTATATAAGCTTTTGAGAATCGTAAATTTGAAGAATGAAATCTAAAGTTGCTGCGAAATCAGCATTTATATAATATTTATATAAAACAAGTCAAGTTAAAAATGATTTTAACAAAATTTCATGTGCCTGCTGTTAACGTTGAGGAGTGCCCTCGTCTAGACCAATTCTAGCAGCAGCTATCAGATCATGCTTATCATCGGGACTGAACCAATAAAAAAACTTCATGTCCGTCGAGTAGTTCCGTCGTCTGGAACGAAACCTGGCAGCAGCATCAGGTCATGCTTACCATGAATATGCATTGTCATCAGGATTGAATCAAAACGTAAAATTTCAATCGGACACCGGGAAGTATATCAAATTTAACTTGCAAAAAAATTAAAATTCCACCTCCACATACGTACGAGAAAAAGCAAAATAAGAAGTCAAATAAAAGCATGTAAAAACGGGAAAAATTAAAATAAGACAATCGAATCATTTGCATAACCATATTGGTAGACCAGTGTTGTTATCGTATGCTTTTTGACACGTAGCAAATAAGTAAAGAGATGATATCTCAAATAAGGCAACAAAAAAACCTCTTTAGAATCTGTAAGTCTTTATTTCAAGATTCGCTTAACCAATACTCATTGGCCGTATAAACCGCAATGGTAAGCCCAATATACATAGTCCTATATAATAGTCCATGGATAGCGAATTGCGGGTCGGTTTGAGAGGTTCTCCTCAAAGCCCTTATCCAAAAATGAATCATATTCATTCTTATGCAAAATTAAATTTTAATTAAATATATTTGTAACACAATAAAAATATTCTCAATACTTGGCATTTTGACTTGAAGTTTTTTTATGTATACCTTTGTATAAAACTTGCAAAGAAAAAAAACTAAACTTAAAAATTGTGTCAGTCTTGCAAAGCTTCTTGCAAAGCTGAACTCTTCTAATGTCCTTTTTAATAAGGCACTTTTCCCTGGTTCACTTGTATAGAAATGTTTTGAAAATAAAATGGCCGTACCGAGTTACAAAGAAAACATAATATAAAGAAAAATGTTGCGTTTTGTTTTGACTTTTATGAGCTTCAAGACCCACATTATGTTTCGCAGTGTAGTGTTGTCATTATTCAAATTCAAAATATTATTTGTTCAAGTGCTTTTGAATCGTCAATCCACTCCTACCGAGAAGGGTCAGCAAAAAAATCGATTCTTGCTGTTATCGAGATATAAAGAATTATATACTAGTTATAAGAATATAACTAGGTACGTTTTTCATTGCTCTCTCGTACAAGGTCAAAAAGTTGTTATATCCATGCATTCTTAATATCTATGTAATCCTGAACACTTTAGTAGGCTTTTTGTATAAGTATGTTTAAGCTGATATAATAGCGAAGCTAAATTTATTGAAACCTATTGGTACCCTACAATTTTAGTAACAACCAAGACTGCTTGAAAATTGTTAATGACGTTTGGAATGTGATCTACATTTCTTGCTATAAATTAAATAAATCTCACACACAAATACACAGAAAATTACAACTTAATTTCCAATCCTTGATGCGACCCATTTCAAACAACTTATAATTAGTGAAATGCCAATCGTTTGCCAATGAAAGTTATATTGTGCTGCCGCTATTGACGGAAACAAATAGTACAACTTCAAACGATCTATAGAATAACGGCTATAAAGCAAATGGAAGTGAAATCTATTTTCATTATTTTACTAGACACAAATATAGATTACAGACTGTCAAAGACGTGAAGTTGCTGTAGTGCGGTGTCTAGTAGTCGCGTCATAGACGACTTTGTTAGGAGAAAGATTTTTTTATGTACAATAGCACGTGCATTACTTAACCTTTTAGTGAAAGTGGTCATACTACTCAGCCGTATCATGTTGTGTCATTTAATTTCGTCTGAAACACTTAATAAGAAGTAATCCGTGAACCTTAAAAAGGTGAAAGATAAAGCCAATCCATAAAAACACGTAAATAAAGTCACTACGTTTCTTTCGTCAAAGTCGTACTTTACTACAAATTAAAATGGCGTTATATAGTAATATATATAACAACGATATTTTTCCTTTAGAATTATTCAGTAAAAAAGGAGCAATTTTCACAAAAGTCACCTCTTTTATTCTATTTCCAACCACTCGACACATATTGACGTGACAATATTTTTTTTATATTATTGACCCTAACTATTTGAAGGAGGTTGTATTTGAAACACGTTGTAACATATAATAACATAAAATTGCATACATATGGGCATATCAATCATTCAATTCCCCGTGATACTAGTAATCACCCTTATACAAGACCACGTTTGTCAACCTGTTCCACTCTGTACCTAACAAGTTTTTTGTGAATTTTTAAGAAACGTTTCATCGTGGTACTCTTAAGCAAATTAGAATATAAATAAAGTAACATCTTATTAACTACAACTTTCGAACTTTGGTACATCTTTTACATTGAACTAAAAAATTAGAAAACAGGTGGCTTAATATGACCCTTCTAGCAACTGTATAGCACCGGAGTAGTTATAATAGCTTTAATCATTTTGTTAAAGTTGGGACCACACAATCGTAACCGCAAGAGGGGTAGGGAATCCACGCAAATGCGGGACTGTTTTGATATTGATATGTATATGTTTATTAAATATTATTAATACGCGGAAGTCCCCAAATGCTGTATGTTTGTATGTGATTTATTTTTTCAAAATCTGTTGAACGGATTACGGTCTTTACTTTATAGTGCAATTTCTGAGGAAGGTTCATAGTAGATTGTCAAGAGCTGCTGATCGAATTTTGGTGGTATTTCACTGGAAGATAGAGTAGGTTATGAAGCAACATATAGGCTTCTTTTTATCCTAGAATTCCCACGTCTTCGGAATTTTTACATGATAACTTTTATGACGGACTTTCACGCCGGCGAAGCTGTGGGGACGGTTAGTTAGTTAAATATATTTTTTTATCTTAATTACTAAGTAATTCTTCTATTTCTTCAGATAATGGACTACAGGATAAGGAGTCTCTGCTTGAAATTGTCGCGCCACAGGATAATGTGCCGTTTAAATTTTAGTCGTTATTAGGGATGTGAATTGGAGTGGAAAAAATGTATTCAATAATCGATTTTTCCTCCCTCTAAATAAATTGATTTGTAAAAAAAACGATTAATTCATTTCGAAAAAATCTATCATTAGTAATTGATTTTTTTTCTGACTAGTTGAAAGGTTTTCTTTTTAATATTAATAATTAGAATTAAGACTAATTAAAGTTGATTACTACGATTAGAAACTAACATGCTTCGTTGTTTTCAAAATTCATTTAAAATGTATAGTTTGGCTACTTTGGTTTCAGCCAACAACGCTTATTTTCCATATTATCTTAAAAAACAAAAAAGAGAGTAAAAAGCTCTTCTTTACGCTCTAGATAAATAATATAATTGATTTCTATAAAAACGATTTCAAATGTATATAATTGATGATTAATAATAAAATAATCGAATAATATAAAAATCAATTATTTTTTCTGTAACTCCAAGTGGCAGGGGATCTACCAACTTAGCTTACTCCATCAACTTGATATCTCAAGTAGAGAATGACATAAGAAGTAGACACTCAAGATTGTTCAACGAATTCAAAAATTTGCGTATATCCGTGTATGAGGCGTAACAAAAGGTCATAAATTATTTATACTAAACGTATAATTAAAAAACACGAGAAATACAATTTTCTTCAATTTTCAGAACGCAGATTGAGCGATTTGTTGCGTCATGTCAATACGATTGATGATACCCGGCCGATATAATTAATGTTGCCATTAATTATTAGCGCCCGATCGTACAGTCAGCGTCATAAAAAAGTTTGTAACAGACACTAAAAATATCGGAATAGGAAATAGTCAAATATAAGTCTGTCTTGATGTTAATACCGGAAGCGAGGTTCTTGAGTGAACAATAGCGAGAGTAGGGACTTTTTATGTGAGGAGTGCTTTAAATAGTGAAACTTTACCTAATGAGAGAGATTCTGTTGAGATTCTGTCGAGAGTCTGTCGATTTGTAATCGTTAACATGATTTCTAGTTAAAGTGTATTTTGAGTCGTGTAATGAAGTCAAGCTGAAAGCGAATAGTGAATTAATACAAGTTTAATGGTGAGAAAGTGAAGATGTTACGATCCAAATTTAGCAAAAATTCCTCGGTATTCAAAGGCCTGTAGTAAAATATTTATTTAGTGTTCGTTCAGCATCATGAACAAGGTAAAATAAGTACTATAATCTCACATTCAAAGACACTCGAGCATTGCACTAACATACTCATATAGGATTTAATAAACCCGCTTTTCCTTCAGGAACCAGATAAAAACATAGTAGTGAAACGAACCCAGAAGGTCTTGGATCGTAACATCTTCACTTTCTCACTATTAAACCTGTATTGATTTACTATTCGCTTTCAGCTTGACTTCACTAAATGACTCAAAAATACACTTTAACTAGAAATCACGTTAACAACGACAATCGACAGACTCTCGACAGAATCCCAACAGAATCTCTCTCATTAGGTCAAGTTTCACTATTTAAGGCAATCCCCACTCACATAAAAAGTCCCTACTCTCGCTATTGTTCACTCAAGAACCTCGCTTCCGGTATTAACATCCAGACAGACTTATATTTGACTATTTCCTATTCCGATACTTTTAGTGTCTGTTACAGCAGTATATAGCTGATGCTGATTTATCACCAAATTCGACTCCAATGAAGTCACGGTTAACAATAGTTATATATCGCACGCTTAGTATTTAAGTGACCTAATAAAAAAGAGTTGTATTACAATACTCGTGAATGTTCAAGAGACCTATTACTTGGAAGAGCAAGAAAACAGTAGTTTTTTTAATAGTTCGAAGCGTATCATAAATGGCATTGAAATATGGCTTAAGTTTAATTTTGGATTACCTCACGTAAATACACAGCGTGCGATATATAATATGCAAACTTACCATATATCTCAAAAATATTTTATGGAATATTATCTGAAGATGACTGTACCCTTTACTTTTAGTTTAATTAAATGTGGTGAGCACGTTAATGTATTTTGTTTAAACCTTCTACCATCACATATGAACTATGACAGTGAACAATATAAAATTGAATACGTATTTACGTGAAATAAAATCTACTAAATTATGAATCTACAGACTAATAGGCAATTTGAAAATACTTTGAATACAGCTTATGTTACGAAAAGGTAAATCTCAACATGGAATTTCTTTATAAACACATAAGCAATCTTAGACGCTATTTTTGCGACTAGTTTAGGTGTTATAAGAATATATATGCGCCACAAGATACCTCAGTATCTGAAGACTAAAGTCTTCGAACAGTGCGTGTTGCCAGTGATTACCTACAGATCTGAGACGTGGTTGCTGACTATGGGCCTCGTAAGAAGGCTCAGAGTCGCTCAACGAGCGATGGAGCGGGCTATGCTCGGAGTGACTCTACGCGATCAAATCAGAAATGAGGAGATTCTTAAGAGAACCAGAGTCACTGATATAGCTCAGAGTATCGCGAAGCTGAAGTGGCGATGGGCGGGGACATAGTGCGAAGAACCGATGGGCATTGGGGTCTCAAGGTATTGCAATGGCGATGCCACACCCTACCCTTGGTGTCTCCCCCTACGCGACGAACTGACGACCTCAAAATGGTCGCGGGGAGCCGCTAGATTCAAGCGGCACGAGATCGTGTGTTGTGGAGATCCCATGAAGAAACTTATGTCCAGCACTGGACGTCCAACGGCTGAGAAAGAAGAAGAAGAAGAAGATGATGCGTCACAGGATTATAGCTGTACCTAGTTCGCTTATTCTTAACTATATTTACTTTACGTGGCACTGAATTGAAAAGGTTGTTCGAAAGACGTCCCTATTAACTCTATGGTATCGAATGAGATATTGAAAAATATAATAGTTTGAATGGAACGAGAAAATATAGCGGTTTGAGATTTAATAACGATGGAAGTTTTATTATTATAGAAGATCGTTATAAAGACAAGAAATAATAAAAAATATATTAAAGGCTGTAATAATAATTTGGCGAATAACTTTCTCACGAAATGAAAGCATTTTAAAGAAAGAATTTTATGTCAATTCATCTGCAAAAACGGCAAAATAAGTAGGTACAAAACTTTAAAAATTTTAAACTATCTTAATGTTGTAAAAATGGGATAGAAATTACTATTCTAAGCATAAGAAGTCTCAAGTATAAGCGAAATACTTTATAAAAGAGAAAATTTTTAATATTTTTATTTTTAAACCTTTTCTCATTAATGGCAGTATTCTGCACCTTAGAAAGCTTATGCTAAAGGAGTCTTAGATATTAATGTCATTAAATTACACACAAAATATTTAAATTTTGAAAATACAAGAAATTGTTTCTCTCTTAAGTGGGTCTAAGTTTAAAATCTTTTCCAGGATTTAATCCTTAACACTACGCTGTCCCTAAGCGGATTGGCAGTCTACATATTGATCATGGGCTGCAATAGTGCACAACTCAAAAATACGTTTTGAACTAAGAACAAATATAAATGTTTTAAAAGTTTTACACATAATATAATATTAGACCTTTCGTTTAAGCAAACTAAAGCATTTTCCTTACCATTGAAAACTTTAACTTTTTTTTTCGCCGAGTTTCTTACTGGTTCTTCTGGGTAGGAACAGCTTTCCGAACCAGCAGTAGATGTTGACGATTCAAAAGCACTTGTTTACAAGTTTACTTGAATAAAGAATATTTTGAATTTGAATTTAAACCCATTTAACTAAGAACATGATTGGACATTTGATTTGATTTGACTTGATCAGGTGCCCAGGGTATTACAATTTCGCACTAATTCAGAGGTCATCGTAAACTTGCGAAATTTGTTTAAAATTTTCTAGGTTCTAATTAAAATATACCTTTATTATGCAAGGCCACGGCATCTGCAGCTCATAAGGCAGTCCTTACTTTGGTTACTAACTTGTTCAAAAGTTTTTCTACTGAAGCAAAATTTTTGTAGCCTTCTCTAAGTAAGAAAGGGTTTGTTTAAGTTATATCATCTATATTCGGACCTCATTTATCTATGTGTGGTCGATTGATAATTCAAAAGAAGCTTTGATAACAAACAGCACTAAAATTTGTTTTATAATTTAATAGAACAGAATAGAAGATGCGATAGTTCGATAGATAGTTACATAAAACAAAATTAGAGCCGTAAAAGTTTGATGAATAGTTTTATCAGATCAAATAGGAGATGTAATAGTTTCATTAATAGTTTAATAGAACAGAATAGCAGCTGCAATAGTTTGATCCATAGTTTAGTAGAAATGACAGATTTTCCTTAAAATATAAAAATAGAGGTATATTTGTATTTATAGAGATACATTTATTTTTTCTTTCACTGATGACAGGCTTAACCAGTATTCATATTGTACTATTTAGGCAATTCTCGATAAAACTCTTTTAAAACTTCTCGATAAACTTAGTCTTTTTAAATGTATTGAAAACAATTGTATTTGCTTGATAAACACTATGATAAATAGGCGTTACTTTGCGGAGATTCATAGTACAAAAGTAAGTATAATTATTTTAATATAATTAGCTATAAAGCACATAGAAATATATACTTAACGCTAAATATAGTATCTCATCATCATTTTCCTGCCCTTATCCCACTCTAAGTGGGGTCGGCACAACATGTTACAAACATGTTGTCACATGATTTGGCTACGTATTTTACGACCGGCCGCCTGCCTGACATCAACTTACCTTAGTTGCTAAACATAGTATCTATACTATACTATATAGATTATCCTTATTCATACCTGATACACTACAAACCTCCAGCCCACTACCACAATATACAAACATCACACACATTCACTACCACCTAATGATAAGTAATCTCTTCGTGTATATTTAGGTTGAGTTTTGTTTTGTTTTTGAGAGTTTTTTTTAGGCTGCGATAGTCCAGCGGTGAGACCGTGCGACTCTCTAGAGAGAAAGAGAGTAATGGGTTCAAACCCCGAGCAGCAGGCCTACCATGAACTCTAATTGCGACTCAATTAAAGACATAAACGACGACCGCGAGCCGCTTTCTTTTCGTACCATGAATGTGTAACCTACCAATCCGCATTGGAGCAGCGTGGTAGGTATTAGCTCCAACCCGTCTCTCCAAAAACGAAGAAGGTCTATGCCCAGCAGTGAGATAGTAACAGGCCGTTACTTGACCTTTTGTTGTGTTTGTGTTGCTTTTTTTTATATTGTACAGTATACGTTTGTTTTACTCTGTTGAATATTACGTGAATAACATAGAAAAAAAAATAAGTTAGGAAAGATTTCTTCACTAATTATATTTATTATACGGCGGCACCAGTAAAATTGCTTTAATAGGATCTTTTGTGAGCTCATTTATAAATTTACTTAACTGATTTTCCAATCCCGTATTCTATTATTCTTTTTGAATTCGAGTAAAATCTGTTTATTTCGGTAGCTGTACAAATTTTGTGAAATATTATGATAAAGTAAATTGGATAATGGAATGAAATCGTAATGGGACCGTTTATGATATTTTGTTGAGAATTAATTAAATCTAATTAATACATACGTGAGATTTGATTATACTTTCATATCACGCAACGTTTTAGTCATATATAGTCACAGAGCGATAAATTTTGTAAAGTTCATATATGTTGGTAAATATAGACACCGGCTATACTTACGTGTAATTTTATCAATAAGTCTAGAGTCCAGAGCAAAGAGCCCATCCGGGGCAATAGGCAATCCCCGGATGGGTTCTTTGCCTCTCGAAACTAGTCGTGCTAACCTGATAAAATTAGACATGAGTATAGCCGGTGTTTATATATTAACTATAAATACTACTCACGATAGTTGAATTTTAAAAATTACATGTATGTTGGAACAATCTACCACCACCTCTAAGGGATCTCAAGAACATAAACATCTTTTAATAATACTTGTAATATAATACCGATAACACCAGTTGTAAAACGACAAATTGTAAATATTAATTTAGCACATAAGTTTTTGTAGTGAACTTATACCTTATTGGGATTCGAACCTGGGAACCTATATAAGGCTAACTTCACTTGAACTAGTTAAGTTTTTCATATCTAGAAAAGGTGATTCATCGATGTTTTAATACTTTCAAATGCAATGCCATTTTTCTCGTTCCTCTAATAAGGGGGTTAGAGACTTTACTTTAATTTTTGTACACAAAATATAAAATATAAAAAGATTGGTGATGTATATAATAGACAAAGTAGGAACCGGCATAAGCTTGCGGTTCCTGCTTTGCGCCTCGCAAAAGTACTTAAGTCGTTTGTGGGTTTGGGTATAAGATTCTATAAGAAAATTCCGTAATCTACTTTATCATTACAGCAGTTTAAAAACACTAAAAAAAAGGCTAATACAGAAAGCCTATACTATACTATTGAAGATTACTAGACGATAAGAATGCGTGGATATAGCTACTCTTCGGCATTTATAACTACGAGTATATGTAACTAGTAATAAGAAGTTCTTTAAAAAGAGCAACCGCCGAGGTTTTTGCTGGTTCTTCTCGGTAAGAACAGCTTTCCGTACCAGTAGTAGATGTTGACGATTCAAAAGCACTTGTTTACAAGTTTATCCGAATGAATAATATTTTGAATTTGAATTTGAATATTATCTTGTTATTTTATTTTACAGATATTTTTTTTAATGCAATGACTTCAAAGCAAATTCAAAGTTCAATTTTGATTAATTTGACTCTGACGGTGAAATAGGTCATGTCTACAGTTTAGGCAGGATACGAGTTTCACAGTTCGCTTTTACATATTGTACAATTCTCACAGTTAGGTTTCCCTCACTTTGGCCTTAAAAGCCCTACGGCTATTACGCAAAAGCCGTCGGAAACTATTATATTTAGTCATCTGTGTTAAGATGCTCGTAGTAAACTTGTTGAGAAGTAACAATTAAAATAGTAGCCCTATTTGGCTTATCTTTCAATTGAGAAATATATTGAATAATTTATCCAGGAAATTCTATCAAAAAAATTGATTAATTTAAAGTGTTACGGCGTCAGCGTTTGCCGCTTTCCCAGACTCCGCTCGACACCTGAGGTGTCATGTTCCACGCCTGGGAAAGAAACTTCGCGCAACGTCGCCTTTCCCTACCTAACTTCGGTAGGATCGGACACCATTAGTATTAAAAATTTATAATTAATATGTATTTAAAATTCATAAGAAAATTTATAATTAATAATAATATAATATTATTATATTATAAGAAATTGCCGTGTGGTATCCGGCTGTGTAGAATAGACCACCCTCATTACTTAACGAGGTGTCGTAAGAAGCAACTAAGGTAAGTCGACCTGCCGTGTGGTATCCGGCTCAGTAGAATAGACCACCCTCATTTCTTACTGAAGTGTCGTAAAGGGCGAATAAGGTAAGTTGACGTCAGACAGGCGGCCGGTCGTAAAATACGTAGCCAAATCATATGACAACATGTTCGTAACATGTTGTGCCGACCCCACGTAGAGTGGGATAAGAGCAGGAGGATGATGATATTATAAGAAATTGAACTAGACAAAGCGAGTTTGTGTACCCGACGGTCGCCCCCCATAATTTAATTAGTGGGATAGTAACGGTCTGTTATATTACTATCCCACAGCTGGGCATAGATCTCCTCTCTGCGTTTTTTTTAAAGAAAGGGTTGGAGCTAAGACTTACCATGCTGCTCCAACGTGGATTTGCTGGTAACACATAGCCCAAGAATTCTCTAGAGATATGCAGGTTTCCTCACGATGTTTTCCTTCACCGAAAAGCGCATGATAAATTGCAATTATCAATAAGACATAAGTTTTAATAGAAAAAGTCATTGGTGTCTGCCCGTAGTTAGAACCCATGATCGTCTCTAGAGAGTCACACGGTCTCACCGTTGGGCTATCACAGTTTATAAATCTTCATCAGCTTATAAATAAAATGAAAGTAAACCTTTGTTAATAACAAAATTGTTTAAATGACAACAATGAATCTTAAAGAACATGATGTTTTAATAAAAAACAAAATAACTTGCTTCATAAAAACCTTTCGTTTTAAATTAATCAAATATCACTAATTTAATCATATAAAAGAAAGTAAGTTATTTATACCGAGTAACATTTTTGATCACGTAAGAAAATTTAAGTAGTATTTTTCTAGGTTTTTCAAGAAAAATAAGTTTCCTCACCTTTGTTACTAAACGAGCGAAGTTAGCTTAGTACTTCGGCGGATACTTTAGAAGGATTTGTAGGACTTAAGTCACGTGTAGTAACTACGTACGTATTTTAAAATAAAGTATTCTGAAACTTGAATATGTTAGATTGTACAGCTAAAGCAGCTACTAAATTTATCTACCCATAAACATGGGAAATTTGGAAAGAAGGTTTGGAGCTAAGACCTACCACGCTGTTCCAATGCGGATTGGTAGGTTACACGTATCTCTAGAATTCTCTAGAGATATGCAGGGATACACCGATTCACTGGCAACAGAAAGTCAAGTACCTAGGTGTCACCTTTCAACCTTCCATGACCTTCCACGAGCACATACGCATAGTCTGCAATAAGGCTGCGTATGTCATGGGACGACTCTATCCGATGTTATGCAAAAAAAGTAAGATGTCGCTCCGCAACAAAGTGACACTCTACAAAACTTGCATAAGACCAATAATGTCCTATGCGAGCGTTGCGTTCGCGCACATTTCAAAAGTCAGATTGCTCACGCTCCAAAGACTACAGAACCGATTCACGCGGACAGCCACTGGTTGTCCGTGGTTCATGCGGAACGTTGACCTCCATAGAGACCTCGACCTCCCTACCATTACTCACCTCATTAAACGTTTTTCGAAATCTTACTTCGAGAAATCTGAGGTACACTCGAACCCCCTTATTTCAGTTGCTTCAACGTACATTCCCATTAGGTCCGACCACCGAAAATATAGGCGTCCAAAAAGCGTTCTGTATGACCCTGACGATCAAATAACGATCGCGAACACAAAAACACGTAATACAAATACACAGCATTTCGCCGGTGAAGACGAGGTCCCAGTTTTCTGACGTCGGTCGGTCGTGGCTTCTCCCCACCCTTCCGACGTCGCAATGACTAATCAAAGTCATACATCAGCCCTCCACTACACGTCGCTCTAAGCCGTGGTCCTCACAGGAGGCACCCTTAGGACGACTTTCCCCGACGCTAGTAGAGCTTCTGCGTTCTACTCCCTGCATTTTGCAACCTCAACGATGCTTCTGCGCTCGCCCGTCCCGCCCGGTGACGCTGTAAAAGCCGTTAGGGCTAACAGCATACAGTCCATTCGAGAAAAAAAAAAGAGATATGCAGGTTTCCTCACGATGTTTTCCTTTACAGTAAAGCGTGTGATAAATTGCAAATATCAATTAAACTTGTTTTTTAATTAAAAACTTGTTCTAACAGAAAACTCATTAGTGCCTACCCGGAGTTTGAACCCGTGATCCTCTCGAAAGAACAGCACGATCTTACCTATCTATCGCACCTAGCTATCGCAGCTTTGAAGCCTAATACGATGTGTCATTTTTACTAACGCGTTATACTTAGTTTACGTAAATTTGCACATGGATAGAGAACACCCAAACTACAAATATACCATAAACATTAATGTCACCTCTCAATTGCCACTTAAGTTTCAACAATTGAATGCGTAAATGTAGTCGCTCAGTTAATTGTTACCGCTAACGCTATAAAATTGAATTTTAACATAACTATTAAACAACTTTAATGTCTTATAGGGGGAAGCCCTATAAACTTATAGGAGCAACTAAAATTAAAGTTACAACAATAATTTGCCCTGTAAAGGTCATAAAGGCAGTTTATATTAATTAAAAACATTTAACGGCTGGACCAATTTAAATGAAATTTTCTGATACATAAAATACGTCACTCTATAATAAGTCTTTTTCCTCTTGCCCCTACTGTCACACTTTCTGTAAACAACCCCCCCCCCCCCCCCGAAAAATATTTGAATCGGTTTGAAACCAGACAGAGCCACAGCAACGCGGGGCCGGATATCTAGTTTACATATATAAAAATTACATTTTCCGCCACTTCTTCTAAATATGAAATTTAGATATACTAAATCTCCTCCCCATAACCTAACTCCTGACTCCCCAGTAAGCGTGTAAATGTGAAATTAAAAAGTGTGTGGAATAAGTTTTGATAGAAAAACAAACTACTTACCCATGGTTTGAACCCGTGATCCGATCCGGTCTCATTGTTCGGCTATAACATGCGATAAGAATTTCTCCAATTTATGTGATACATAAATAAAGAAATCCTACTCAAGAAACTAAAAGAAACTTTCCTCGAATGAGGGACATTAGCCCTGTTAATCTCTTATTAAATTTGCCGAAAGAAGCCAGAGACGGTGTTGTAATAATAATTAGATGAAGACGAGTAAAATACAAATAGATGACAATGGCCGACTTAATGAAGTGTTTTACGACTATAATCTTGTAGAACAATGTAATAACACTTACGTGTCCTGACTCCTATACCATTAGAGGAGCCCTATCACACTAAAACAGGCGTTTATATAAACTGTTTACGGACAGACATACAAGCTTATGCCTCCTGCAGACAAATAGTCTTCTCTCAAATATTTTGAATGATAAAAGTCGGTTCTTGTGTTACCTTCTGCCAGTGGCGTAGCTAGGAATCAAAGGCTCTAGAGCAAAGAATAATTATTTGTTATAATTGGTTCAAACTCCGGCCAGAGTTTTTCTATTCAAATTCAAATTCAAATTCAAAACATTCTTTATTCAAGTAAGCTTGTAAACAAGTGCTTTTGAATCGTCAACATCTACTGCTGGTTCGGAAAGCTGTTCCTACCAAGAAGAACCAGCAAGAAACTCGGCGGTTGCTCTTTTCCAACAATAATTCTTATCACTAGTTACATATAGTTATTAATGTCTTGTACAGGGTTGAAGAGGAGCTATATCCACGCATTCTTATCTTGTATGTAATCTTCAATAGTATAATAGGCTTTCTGAATTAACCTTTTTTTAATAGTATTTTTAAACTGCTGTAACTTTGAATTTTTTGAATTGATAGATACATAAGTATGTATCTAATTGATAATTGCAATTTATCACAAGCTTTTCGGTGAAGGCAAGCATCCTTAGGAAACCTGCATATATCTAGAGAATTCTGGGGATATGTGTTATCTACCAATCCGCAATGAAGCAGCGTGCTAGGTCTTAGCTCCAACCGTTCTCTCCAAAAACGGAGAGAGGAGGCGTAGTTCTAGCAGTGGGATTGTAACGGGCGGTTGCTTTACTTTACTGCCGTATTCGACATACTCCAACGGGGGGTGAACGTCAATCAAAAGGAGCATTTTATAATGCAAATTATTTCTTTGGTCTACTTACCCAAACAGCCGAATTAACTTAAACCAATTAAAGTGAGTGATAGTAATAGACAGTATTATATGCCGGTGTGATAATTCTGTTAGACCTTAATAAATTTTGTGGTTCCACCCTTAATTAAATAGCCCTTTATCCTCAGGCCTGAACTAACTCTATGATAGTAAGAACTTCTATTTGAAACAATCCAAGCCAGCTTAATTCGTAATTTAAGACTTTTGACAATGATCTTAAAAGGGTCTGTATTTATTTAGGCATTTATATAATGAAAAGCAGTGTTTGGTTGGGATCTAATGTTATTGAGACAATGTTTATTTCAAAAATGTCAAAGCTTTAAAAGCCTTCAGGGGTTAAGTCTTGAGCACTTGAAAGTTAGGATGGTAATCATAAAAGGTTTACTGCATAAGCGAAAAGTCATTTGGACTTCGACCTTGCATTTTTTTTCTCGGCAAAGAGCAACGGACAATTGATATTCTTTCTTTTTTTTCGAACTGACTGTATGCTGTTAGCCCTAACGGCTTTTACAGCGTCACCGGGCGGGACGGGCGAGCGCAGAAGCATTGTCGAGGTTGTGAAATGCAGAGAGTAGAGCGCAGATGCTCTACTAGCGTCGGGGAACGTCGTCCTAAGGGTGCCACCTGTGAGTCCGGATCTCGGCTTAGGGCGACGCGTAGTGGAGGGCTGATGTATGACTTTGATTGGTAATTGCGACGTCGGAAGGGTGGGGAGAAGCCACGACCTACGGACGTCAGACTGGGATCTCGTCTTCGATTTCGTGATTCGATCGATTTTAGTGAAATTTTTAAGACAATTCTTAAAATGACCCAGCCGACGATCCTTTAAAGTTTGGTGGCGATCGGAGCATTTTTTTAACTGTTGATTTCTGTTTCGAGGGAAGTTTGAAACCAGACTGAGTCACAGCATTGCCTGAGTGACAGCTAGTATTTAGTAAATCATAAAATGAATTAGTTGTGAAGTTTACCACGTTATTTCACTTTCGGTGAACGGTTGCAATATCTCAAAGCTAGTTTTTGTAAGTTATAGAAATTGCTGATAATAATATCTTTGAATAATATTATTCGAAGTAAAATGGCATAATAACTCTTCTTGATATGGGTATGATCATAAATTGTGTTCACATGTACGGACACATATTAACTGGGTTTGAAAGTCTAGCCCAAGAAGAGACATTTAGAAAATAAACGGCGTTTTATTATTGCATTCCTAAATAGCCTTAGTAAAGCCCTTACAGAGCACTTTATTCCAAGCTGAAACAAAACTTTATTAAAATAGAATTTTGTATTGTCAATAAATGAGTTTACAGCAACGCTTATAATAAATATAGTAAATCGACTTCTAAATAAATCGAATTCCTATAAATCTGGCCCGTTGACGAAGTGGATAGTGACCCTGCCTTCAACTCCGCGGGTCGCGGGTCCGATACCCGCCGAGGACCAACATTTTCTATAAACAATTTGTTGGTTTTTCGAGCTTGGGTGTATGGTTGTATTTTATTATGTATTTAAAATTACATATGTAAGATATCTAACAGTTGTCCCTCAGCCCTAACTCAAATTTTTGGGGTCGGACGACCGTGTGTGTAAGTGTCCCATATATTTATTTTTATTTATAATAATAGCTAATCAAACTTTGCCCTTTCTCCCGAGATCTTTATTTTCATTACACATGGTGTGTGATCGATATCAATAACTAGCCATTCAAATGTTTTGGTTACCTTTTGTTATACTTTCTAACACATGGCTAGGTAAACGTTGAATTAACGTTAATAAATTTATATCTTTAATAGTATAATTGTATTTTCTAGCATGTCTATCTTGTTTTAATGATCCTATTCATAAGGTTGCTTTTACATAGACATACCCTACCCTAGGAAAACAATGAGCAAAATTGTATCGATGAATATCATACTTGCTGTGTGATCAAACATATTGTAAAGGCAGGAAAAAGAGGAGACGGGAAATTGTAGCATGGAGACGTGAAGATGAGCGATGTGTGGTGACAGGCGTAGAGGCGCGGTGCAGCGCGGAGAGGAGACGTTAGGTGCAAAAGGTGCGGTGCGGAGAGGTGCTGAGGAGAGTGGTAGCGTCATTTGACGCAGTCGTAATTTGTGAGCGGATGTGACAAGTTGTTGATAAAAAATAAATAGTTGACTTCTGGGAAAATTGCTTCTTAATAGGTGAATAGGTAAAGGAAACGTGTAAAGGAAAAATATCGTTGTTATAATATTGCTACGAAGTCATCACGACTTCTGACAAATAACAAGCATTTCTCTCTCTCTCGTCAACCAATAGGCGTCAACTAGTGGACATAGTTCTCTTGAAAGGACTTTCACGTTACACGATCTGTACCTAGATCCAGCGGCTTAATGCGACCTTTTTGAGGTCGTCTGTCCATATAGTGTGGGGTTAACTTACACTGCGTTTTCCGGCTTTTCGGTACTTTAACACCTTAACACCCTAATGTCCATCGGTTTTTCGAACTATGTACCCCGCCCATTGCCACTACGGCCGTCACTTTGGTCTTTCTACGGATCTCCTCATTTCTGCTTTGATCACGCAGAGATAATCTGAGCTCTTTCCAGGGAGTCTACTCACACTACGTTTTTCGTTACGGGGTCGCCACTCTAACTTCTTGACACCCCTAACGTCCATCGGTTCTTTGAACTATGTGGTCCGTCCACTTCACCTTCGCGACCTGTTGAGCTATATCCGTCACTTTTGTCCTTCTACGGATCTCCTCATTTCTGCGTTGATCATGCAGAGATACTTCGAGTAAAGCTCGCTTCTTCTTCTTCGCTTGGTAAATAAAATACGGACAGATTTCTTTTTTTGTGAATAAAGCATAAGCATGTCTTATAGTCTAGCGGTCCTCCTTGTTCCCATTTACTTTATTTACAAAGACCCAAATCTCATATTTGAGTAAATTAATATATTTTACAAGATGTTTTAAATACAACCTCCTTCATATATGTAGTTGGTCAATAATATAAGAAAACATTGTCGCTCTCGATATGATTGGAAAGAGATTAGATTGGTTGACTTTTGAGAAAATTTCTTCGTATTTATTGAATGAGTCTAAAGAGAAAATATCTTTTTTACATATATTTTTTAAATTCCATTTCTCTAATAATTCACTTCAATATTTTAGCATACATATTCTTGTAAATACGAATACATTCATTTAGTCAAAGAAATGGCTTTACCAATATCTGCTGAAAAGCATTATATGAATAAAAAAATTGTATTACAGGCAATCGCTTGAATAACTTCGTGAAAACATCGAAAATGTACCATAAAATTGGTATTTTCTCTCCAAGACGGCAACTAAAATTGGGATCGTGAATTCTGTTTTGATTAAACCTATTCTATTTCGAATAACGCTGAAATTTTCCTGCCTTCAATATTCGTGTAATACGAACTGCGGAAAATTAAAATAGTAGGTGTATTACCTTTTCAAAAAATCCAAGTTACGAAGATAGAGTTCAATATTTATCTTTTCTTATATAGTCTTTACTATATAAGAAAAGATAAATATTGAAATAAAAAATATTGGCCGTTTCTATAAACGGCCTGTTACTATCCAACAGCTGGACAAAGGCCCACCACGCTGCTGCAATGCGGAGTGGTAGGTTATACATGTGCCTGATTGATAATTGCAATTTATTACAAGCTTTTCGGTAAAGGAAAACATCGTGAGGAAACCTGCATATCTCTAGAGAATTCTAAGGATATGTGTAACCTACCAACCCACATTGGAGCAGCGTGGTAGGTCTTAGCTCTAATCCTTCTTTTCAAAAAAAAAGGAGACAGGAGGCCTTTACCCAGCAGTGTTATAGTAATAGGCCATAACTTTACTAACCACCAAACCGACATATTAAGGTCTTATTCACAAAAATCATAAATATTATTTTTTTTAATAAAAATTTGCGAATTCATAATAATTCAATAATAATCCTCGTGATTCATCCTCCTTCCTTGCCCAATAAAGGGAGTGTCATATGCGTCGAAGTATCTTCTAACCCGACGATCTCCGCTGGAATGTTGGTACACCTGATTCTCCAGCTGCTGAACCAGTTCTAAAGTACTGCTGCTTATAGGCACTTCGCGAGTGAAGCCGAAGAAAGATGACTGTTCAGCTTCTAATACATCAGATGACTACAAGTAAAATACAAGAAATCAATTAGCAGCATCGAATAGTTATGACAGACTCTAAGTAGTAGCGTTTCATCTATAGAGTTATTATACTTAGAGTAGGGGAGATATAGACAGGTCTGTAAGTGTCAATGACACAATAAATTATGAGATAAAGATGACACTCGCATATTTCATCTTTGTCTCCTCCTTGAGTCGTGTGCTCACTAGAGCTGGGCGTTTTTTTCCCGAAACCGTTATATAAAACACTTTCTTACTGCGTAACGAACAAACGGTTTTTTTCTACAGCAGAAACCGTTTCTAAACAACTAGATGCGGTCTCGATGGGCCGTCATTAATATCACACCTTTCATAAATACGGTTATAATATGAGACGGAGCAATCACTCTCCAAAGTCATTTCAGCAAACAATTTCAAGAAACTTACTTCTTAAATATACCTTGGATAAATTAAAATAAAGCTGATATTTCGTTGACATATATACGTAGCTATATAAGCCAGTTTTGTTTGATTATTGTTTTGGTCGCTGTTAATAAATTCGTGTCATTTTTAGGCGTATTTTTAGAACATAGTGCAAAAATGAATGTTTTTGGAGAAGATATTAATTGTAAATACAGTGTATTCGATATTTAACTTGTATATTGTGTTAAGTATATGTAGTTCTAAAGCGTTTTTAAATAACTGTTTTTGAAACCGTTTCTTTTCGTCTAATAAGTGTTTCGTTTCGTTTTCCACAAAAGTAGTTTATGCTCAGTTCTAGTGCTCACTACTGACGATCGTAATGGTCCCGATCCCTGCTGCTATGGATTAATTGTCAGCAGCGCTATGGCCTCGCCCAGCCCGATGTCCAGAGGTCTAGATGTTCATCTTTGTCTAATCACACATAAAAAATAGAGACTATTGTATCACCCTCATTTGTTATCTCTTTATTGTAATGTCACATTTTATGCTGGCTTCTCTACTCTAAGTATAATAGCTCTATGATTTCATCACAAGGCTTGATATAAAGGAGAGTTTTTATACTATGTGCCATTGTAGTACTATAAAAACTAGGCATTAATAATGAAAGTTTTTCAGCCAATGGGAATAATTAATATTGTAGCAATGATCGACTCAATAATTTATAACATTTTGGCACTTTTTAATGTCTGAATTATGTCAAAACCACGGACCTTTATTCGACCCTGATGATCATATAAATCATATCATATGCATCTGTGCTGTACATATGTCTCCTCGAGTTATCTCCACACATTCTTGTGCATACTGAATCCGACAAACTCCGTGACCTTTTGGGGTCGTTAATCCACTGAGTAGGTCTACCAACGTGGCGTTATCAAATGCCAGGTCAAGGAACTTAATGCTCAGGAATTGTTTTTACTACAAGAAAAGACACACATATGTGTGTTTGTGTATGTGTAAACGGCTTCTTTGGCGGCAAAAGCTAGGTCCCTATATAAATTTTAAACGTCAGTCGCATTGGCTTCCCACCAAGCTCTTAATGCTCAGATGCCTTTAATATTATTCTAGGATAGTACTCTAACAGACGTTGTATTCTAGAAAGTCGTCGCAAAGTTAGTTAACATAGTCCTTTGATACTATTAGAAAATCTTCTATAGTTGACACACTCGTAAAGCCAATTAAGAAGATAAAAGTCGATAAAATTAAGAGCATATCTAATACGAAATAAGTATTGGTAATCATTACCAGTATAAAAGAGTATAAAAACAAATTAACTTTCTAAACTTACGACAAAATTTAATCCCATATTCATCATTAAACAAACGCAATACAGAAACAATATCAAATTCATTTCAGTTATAACATCATGTTAGGAAATATAGTAATAAACTGTACTATATATTTTAAAATTATGAGTTGTAAAAACGAATACATTGCAAGAACTAACCAGTAACATTAGGATATAAAAATAAAATAAACGATAAAAGCACTGTTTTATTGAGAATTATTATATTTAAAAAATTGCTGTGAAATAGGTATTCTTTATTAATCTCCTATATGTTGCACTGGAATGATTTTATGGAAGTAGTAGCTCAAATTATTGATTTAATATTTAAGTACAATATCTAACTAATTACTATACTATACTATAATTTAAATATTTGTTTACATAAAAAAGTAAAGATTTACTAAACCTTTGTCTCAAGGCTGTACCAAAAAAATTGTCATAAAATGTGACTAAATTCATGTATCTAACTTTTACAGACAAAGCAACCGGGAAAGTTAGTTATTTGTGGGTACATTAGTTGTCAGTGTTGAGCCTGATCCCAAAAAAAGGGTTTAGTTATTTAAAACTGTAATACTAGTCAGTAAGAGAAAACATACTCTGTGACAGTTTATACATGGCTTGGGGTAAATATTTACCAAAGACTACAGTGTACATATTGAAAGTGAAAAAGAAATTGTTGAAAAAAAATAAATGAGTTGACGTTTGAGAAAATTTCTTTTATTTTTTAAATAAGTTTAAAAAATATAGCTTTTATAATTTAATATACTATGCAACCACGATATAATGTAGACTTATGAGAATATTATATACTTAATAATTTTTTTAAATAACAAAAATTAAAAGTAAATCAACTTTCAACAGTAAGCAATGTGTTTGCATATTGGAATTCTGGACTGTTCTCATACTCTGACATATCCAAAGCCACCTCGCAGCTCTCACGGACCACTGGTCTCGGGTCATTCAGGTACCTGAAATACGTAGATCAATTATTTCTTTTTGTACTTAGTCAAGCAAAAGTCAGGAACCTGTATGTATTGCCAAAACTCATTTACGAGTGTCCCAATGTGTGTGACTGTTTGCTTATCTGTGGTGAAGATGAAGAGGCAATATTGTGGGATTGTATACCTCACATACTGTGTCTTACAAGCAATAACTAGTGTACTTCAAAAACCAGTTTACTGTTGAGTCTGAATGTCTTACACTGGCAACCCGATACTAATACATTCAATGCTGTATAGAAAAAGCGGATTAAAAATCATGTGGCAATCCCTTGATGATACTTGTGTCATGTTGGAAACAATCGTTGAAGGAAAATTCAAAATATTCCTTATTCAAGTAAACTTGTAAACAAGTGCTTTTGTTAAAAAGAGGCTGATACAGAAAGCCTACTACTATACTGTTGAAGATTACTTAGATGATAAGGATGTGTGGATATAGGTGCACTTCTACCCTGTACAAGACAGTAATAAATAAATGTAACTAGTTCTAAGATTTATATTTTTAAAAGAGCAACCGCCGAGTTTCTTGCTGGCTCTTCTCGGCAGGAACAGCTTTCCGAACCAGCAGTAAAGTTGACGATTCAAAAGCACTTGTTTACAAGTTTACTTGAATAAAGAATATTTTGATTTGATTTGATTTGATTTGTATCATCAACTTTACTACTGTTCGGAAACCTACTGAGAAGAGCCAGCAAGAAACTCGGTGGTTGCTCTTTTCAGAACATAATTCTTATTTACTACTTACATTTAGCCATTGCTTTCTTTTACAGGGTCGGGGTGTAGCTATAACCACACATTATCATCTAAGTAATCCTCAACAGTATAATAGGCTTGCTTCTCTTCTGTATCAGCCTCTTATTAACAGTGTTTTTAAACTGCTGTAATGGGAAAGCTAAAATTGAATGTGGAACAATAACTTAGCATGGATGTAGTAGTTTGACTCAAATCATTAAAAAAATTCCTTTGAATATAAAAATCAATAGCAATGTACCTTTTCAAGACTTCTGTACATTCATCCGTAGCTATTGATCCTAATGCTTCTGCAGCTTCATGACGGACCATCTCATGTTCCTCTATATCTTCTAATGTCTTGATGAGAAAAGGTACACTCCTCTCATCTTGCATTTGACCAAATATGAATGCCACCTCATGACGGAAAAGTGCACTGGCTGCTTTGAAACCTATAAGTAGATTTATAAATGATAAGACTTACAATACATTTAAGATTCAAAAAGAGTATCATTAAAACTATACATGCATTTTTAAAAGTAAAATGCATGTTCTCTTATGGAAACTTTCCTTTTATTGAATACAATATTTATTTCATTTTTATAATATACCTTTTAAATAATTATAACTGAGCAATTTTGTTGTAGAGTCAATCACTTTCGATTTGGTTGCAGAACAAAACAATTGTAGAGTTGATGATAGTGTATTGTGGTTGTGGTGATGGAGATTCATGCATGTGTTTTTATGAATTCTGATGTAATTAATATATCAGGTATGAAAACAGATAGTACACTCTACATTAAGCATTACATATTTTATATATTTAACCACAGATTATAGCAAAATATGTTTATTATTACTTTTGTTTTATACCCATATAACCACAACCAATTTAATATACAAACTGACTTCTCCACTTGCACCAATACATGTTAACAGGTTACACATTAGCCAAAGAATTCCCTTGAGATATCTGATTTTCTCATAATATTTTTTTCTACCAAAAAGAAATATACTCTTACCTTCGCCTAAAATATTAATACTCTCTGTGGTACCCAAATTACGTAAACTAAACATAGCTCTGTATCTATCATATAAGGGAACATTTTCATCCAACAATGTCTTTCTTAGATTTTCTGTATCAACCACATCGCTTGGAGGTGCAGGATCTATTGAATTATACCGGCTTTGTGATAAACTGGTTTTGGTCATATCTTTGATCCACTTAAGTCTTTGTAGAGCTATTTGACATGTTTCAGCTACTTCGACTGCAGGATCGAACTGATACTTTTCCAGCAGTGATTGAAGGGCTTGATCTCCAATAGCACCCAAAGCTTCACCTGGAAGAACATATAACAAAAAATTCTTATATAAAATAGATTACTTTTAAACATTGTCTGACTATGTCTGAACTAGGAGGTCAAATTAAAACAAATTTTTCTTATTGGCCCTGAAAGTATACATGATTATCAATACATCGTCATCATAAGGGCACACTACATAGCCATCAAGATTGCAATAACATAAAGATCTAACTTAAAGCAAATCGATAACATTGGCAGGCTACTATGTAATACATGGATACATCAATAGATGGCAGCACTTACATAAATTACAATTCTGATGGTTTGCTAGCTCAACACAATCGACACCAGTATCGTTACAAGGGTTAATTACAAGACGCATTGTCAGAGGGCACCACTTGTAATAGCAAAGCTAGTAAACCATAATCATGGAAGAAGTTTTAGATGCACTAAAAAATATAACAAGAGAACTGGACGAGCAAAGACTAGAAATTCGAGCCACTGGGAAAAATGTTACAGAACAGGTCACACAAAATATTAACAGAATTTTTGAAGAATATTTATAGAATGGGAAGAAAAACACAAAAAGTTAACAGAAGTTATAGAAAACCAGGAAAAAAGGATTTGTCTTTTAGAAAAACAGACACGGAAAAGAAACTTAGTACAAAAGTAATAATAAAATTATTTTGCTATAATCCGCGATATAGTAAATAGAAAAAATATATAGTGCTAAATGTATAGTGGACTATACGTTTTTTCATACCCGTTACATGCAGGATTCGTAAAAACATATGCACAAACCTCCACCACTTCCACCACAATACACAAGCACTACACAGGTTCACTATCACAAACTCAACAATCGTTTCGCCCCGCAACCGAAGCATCATCAGGAGATAGACTCCACGACAAAATCGCAAAGCGAAGCGTTATGCTTTGCGATTTTGCGATGTAGTGCTTGTGTATTGTGGTGGAAGTGGTGGAAGTTTGTGCATATGTTTTTACGAATCCTGCATGTAACGGGTATGAAAAAACGTATAGTCCACTATACATTTAGCACTATATATTTTTTCTATTTACTATATCGCGGATTATAGCAAAATAATTTTATTATTACTTTTGTATTATGGATCTCCGCAAAGTTACGCCTAATTCTATAAATTATTTTAAGAAACTTAGTATTTTTCGGTGTCGAAGAAACTGAAACATCATATGAAAATTTAGAACGCAGTATCATCAAATGGGTAGAGCAATACCTTTGTATAAAATTAACATACAACGACATACAGGAAATTAAAAGAGTGGGGAAAAAAGAAGGAAGACCGCAACCTATAGTGGTAACTTTTTCAACTCTAGGTACAAAGATTAAAATTTTGAAACAAAAGGGCACTTTGAAAGATACACATTACTATATTAAAGAAGACTACCCAAAAAGCGTGCTAGAAAAAAGGAAGGAATTCAAGAACAGTTGCAAATAGAGAGAGCGAAAGGAAACACTGCCATACTTAAATATGATAAACTCATTGTAATAAAAAACATCGCTAAACGAAAACAATCCATCTCACCTGAGAATACAACAGCACCAAATATAGAGCGAAATTCACAAACAAACAAAAAGAACAAATTTCAACAAAATGATACAATGTTTAAATCAAGAAGATCAAACAGTATATCAGAGGTAACTATAAGACCAGGAATACTAAACTTTTTAGTCAATAAAAATACTTCTAATACAAACAGTAATCAAGACAATAAAGCGTAGCAACGAAGGCCCTCCTCCACCTCCTGTAGTAATTCCACTAAAAAACTAATTAATACAAAGATTATACATCTTCCAACCCGGTTGGTCACCGTGGAAGATTTCAACCAAAACCCTCCAATGGAAACCATAATTGAACGAAATATACAAAATAAAAAACAACATCAAATACATATAGCAACATACAATGTCAGGACCTTATCATCATACAATCGCTTATTAGAACTAGAAGAGGCAATAAACGAAATTAAATACGACGTAATAGGCATCTCGGAAACTAGAAGACTTGGTACCAACACAGAAGAATATGAGAATTTTATACTATGCTACGTAGGTCACACGCCGGGCAAGTATGGAGTAAGCTTTATAATAAATAAAATACACAAAAATAATATAGAGAGTTTCACAGGTCTATCAGAACGTGTCGCAATACTAAACATGAATATTCGAGGCTACATGATCACTATGCTACAAGTTTACGCACCAACCTAAGCTGCAAGTGAGTCTGAAATAGACGAATTCTACAAAACAGTCGATAAAGCATTAGAAACAACCCACAAAAATATAATCCTAATGGGAGACTTTAATTCAAAAATCGGAATTCCCAAAAAAGAAGAACATCTGATAATGAACAAATATGGATACGGGAAAAGAAACGCTAGAGGACAGAGACTTGTCGATTTTGCACTTGAAAACAAGCTTACAATAATAAATACATGTTTCAAAAAAAAGAAAAACAGAAGATGGACTCGGAAATCGCCAAATGGTGAAATAAAAAATGAAATTGACTATATACTGACCAATCAACCTAAAATATTCCAGAATATTGGTACTATGAATCTAAACTACCCGTCAGACCATAGGCTAATAAGAGCAACAGTAAATCTTACTAGACAAAAATTAAGTAGAGTCAGGTTTACAAACAAACAAACGAGTCAACTAAATACGGAAGAAGAAATAACGAATTATAAAGAATACTTATCATTAATGGTATTTAATAGATCTGTGTTCCAAGTTAACTCCTCCGTACAAAAACAATACGATAATATAGTAAAAGCCATCACTAAGAGCATAAAACTAGCCCAAATAAGGATCAATGAACAAAAACGACATAAAATACTATCAACACGCACATTAACTTTATTGCAAAAAAGAAAAAAACTTCAACAAACGAGAAACAAAACACGATCTATGAGAAATGAACTCTCTGCACTCTATAAAGTAGTTAATAAATATATAAAAAATCATTACACAAAACAAAGACAGGATATTATAGAACGAAATCTAACTCTCACAGGCAGCACAAAAAAATCTTACAAAGAACTAAATACGTACAGGACTTGGGTTCATGGGTTGAGTAAGTCAGACGTTTACTTGAACAAAAGAAATGATATCATTACTGTAGCGTCTGATTTTTATAAGGAACTTTATAGCGACAAACATCAAATAATAACCAGTCAAGATAATAATGCTAGATATGACAACAAAAACATTGAAACTATAGATGAAACTGAAATCATTGAAGCAATAAAAAAATTGAAGCAAGACAAATCCCCCGGCTCAGACAACATTATAAACAAAGCGCTAAAGATTGGACAGGAAATGCTAGCGACATGAATAGCCGAACTATTCAATCAAATACTGCAGAAAACTGAAACACCTATGCAGTTGTCCGAATCTAACATTATCTTAATATATAAGAAAGGAGATCCAAAGGAAGTTGGGAACTATAGGCCAATATAGGACAATATATATATAGTAATATTCTATTTGTGCGGAAAAATATAAGTACATATAAAACAAAATTTGATGTATATCATAGACATACGAGAGGTCACAAACAGCTTGCGATACCTGCGTCGCGACTCAGCAGAGTAAGCAACTCTTTTGTTGGTCTTGCTATTCGCTTCTATAATAAAATTCCTCAATCCATTCTAGACCAGTGTACAGAAAGATTTCAATCAAGTGTAAAAAATATGCTTATACGTAAAGCATATTATAAAATTGAAGATTATTTGGATGATAAGAAAGCCTGGATTTGAAAATCCTTTCAGCTTCATACAAGACAGCGGTTTAATAATGTATAATTGAAAATATTTAAAAGATTGACCGCCGAGTTTCTTGCTGGTTCTTCTCGGTAAGAGCAACATTCCGAACCAGTTGTAGCTTCATTAATCATATTGATGCTTGACGATTCAAAAGTGCCTGAAATTTGAATAAATATTTGAATATTTGAATATTTGAATAAAGATTATTTTGATTTGATTTGATTTGAAAAATAAGTCTACTGCCAAGCCTCTATAAACTATTTTCTGCTATTATAAACAAAAGAATCAGCCCAACAATAGAAGCGAGGCAACCAGTAGAACAAGCAGGTTTCCGGAAAGAGTTCTCTACAGTCGACCACATACATAGCCTTGAATTAATTATAGAGAAGTACCAAGAGCAACAAAGACCACTATATCTTGTTTTTGTAGATTACCTAAAAGCGTTCGATACCGTAAGACACGCCAGTATATGGGAAAGCTTAAAAGAACTAGGGATTAGTGAAGTGTACATAAAAGTTATTAAAAACATATATAAGAATAATAAAGGCAGAATAAAGATGGAAGCAGTAGGACCAAGCTTCCCTATAGAGATCGGTGTAATACAAGGGGATCCCTTATCCCCCATAATATTTATAGCTGTTCTTGAAAGAATATTCAGCAAGCTAGATTGGACCAAACTTGGACTCTATATAGATGGTGCCTTCTTAAGTCATTTAAGATTCGCAGATGACATAGTCATATTATCTGAATCACGTTTACAGCTTCAATTCATGATCGAATCTTTACAACTAGAAAGTGCAAAGGTAGGACTAGAAATCAATCTTAGTAAGACTAAGGCAATGACAAATAGGTTCAAATTACCGATAAAAATAAAAGAAACCGCTCTAGAATATACTGAAAAATACATATACTTGGGAAAGACAATTAGTTTTAATAGAAAAAGCAACGAAATAGAAATAGATAGAAAAATACAGCAAACATGGAACAAATACTGGAGATTAAAAGAAATTTTTAAAAGTAACATACCTGTAAGTCTGAAAACTAAGGTTATGAACTCAAACCTCCTACCGTGTTTAACTAATGGATGCCAGACGTGGAAATTTACGGCGAAAGCAAAACATAAAATTAACACCTGCCAACGAGGACTGGAACGAAGCATGCTCAAGGTAAAGAAAATAGATAAAATTAGACATTCATTGATAAGATCAATAACTAAAGCAACTAGTGCCTTGAGCTACGCACAGAAACAAAACTGGAAATGGGCAGGCCACGTAGCGAGACTTACAGATCAGAGATGGACTCTAAAAGTAACTGTGTGAAGAGGCCCACGAGGTAAAAGAAGAAGAGGGAGACCACTAACACAATGGGAGGAAGAAATAAAAAGAGTTGCAGGCCCAAACTGGGAACCTTGGCACTGGACAGAGAAGGATGCTCATCCATGGAGGAGGCCTTTACCCAATCAGGGGTTCTCGCATAATATATTTACTTAGAAAAGTCAAATAAACTTATATAAAAAAAATAAAAAAAAATTCTGTATAAAAAAAAAGAAACAACTATAGATATAAGTAAAACAATGTATGAATTATGCAAGAAATAAATGGGCTTTATTATTATTATTATTATAGACCAAAAGTTAATATAGAAAAATAGACTACTGATTCTCATAGATTCAAAGAATTGATTTTAAATTTAACAGTATTTTTTGCAATAACAGATAACATTAAAATCTATTGTTGAAATCTTAATTCTTTCTGTCAGAAGATATAGTACTCCCTTCTCTTATTTCTTGTCAAACACAGTAGCGATATAATTACTGACAAATATCTAATTCATATTATTTTTTATATTTAATTCTCACTTAAATTTCTTTTATCTTTTAATATTCAATGTTCTGGCCCTGAAAGTTTTAATTTAAAACTTGGAAAGAAACTTACCGGCTTCGTGACGAACGATTGGATCTTGATTTTTATCCTCCAACACATTTATTAATATGGGTAATGCACATTTATCTTGCATTTGGCCTAGACAATAAGCAAGTTCGTGTTTTAACAACACTGACTCATCTATAAAACACTCGCTGATACATTTAATAGCGGTTGCTCCCCCTAAGTTTCGAAGCGTAAATAGTGCCCGAAAACGCTCTTTCATAGGCCTACTTGAATCATTTAAAACTTTGCCAATATTTTTCACGACATCATCGCTAATATTAACCATTCTAAATAAAAATAAAAGACAACAATCCGAATCTTAAAACAAGCACGAAAGTAACATAGACAACTAACCTAAAAAATCTGTCAGTGTCAAATAAATGATGTTCATAGACTTTTTTTTGTTGACGTAGGCAAAGACAAGCTATATGAGCGAAATAAACAGATTAAATATATTATTGGAGTGATAATGAAATTCAAAATTAAATGATGAGACGTTAATTATTCGATTATTTCCTTTTTATATTATATATATATATAATATATATGTATATATATTTAACATAAAAATATAAAATAACGGTACATTAAACAATTTCTTCCAAGTTAATAATATTATCAATAAAAACTAACGACAAACAAAAATAAAAAGTTACCGATACATACGATACGATTATTTACGTTATTTTTAACTGCTAAGCAATAGGACATTATTTATATGTAAGCGAAAATAATAACTCGATATCGCGTATACTTTGCAAAGAAAACAGTTTAAAGGTCTACAACGAACATTAAAAACTACAGTAGCGACTCCTTTGCAATATATATCAAAACCATAGAAACCCTTTAGTGTTCGAACGATACTCTACTACCGTATTTAAAAGTATTTATATCAAATAGACAATAATAAATAAAAGGCAATTGGAATACTTTTAATTAATTTATTTTGCTTTCATTACGATAATCTTTCCTGGACGTTATTGATTCATCCGACGTATTCATTTAGCGTTTTAACAAAAGTTATCCTAGTAGTGGAAAACATTCTTCTCCAAAGAAAGACTGTGGTACGCAAACCAAATTATCGCAACATTTCTTTTCTCCAACACACTGAAAAAAAGTAAAAAAAAAAAAAATTCTAAATTCGTGATGAAAACTGTTTGAAGCATTTGATTATTATAATATTTTGAATTACAACAAAATTGTTATTATGTGTTGAAATAAAAATACACAGCGTCGTTATGAAGATGATTTTGTGAAGTGATCATTTACCATAGTAAATCCACTGTTAATCCTGCTATGTTGGTACTACACCTGTTAGTCACCGAAAGTGGCGCCAAAATTTATGTTTATAAAGACTGATGAGAGCGCCTTTTACCCTCATAGTGTCTTCACCAGGAAGATATTCCTGCGACGCTGTGTATTTTTATTTCAACACATAATAACAATTTTGTTGTAATTCAAAATATTATATTATGTGTTTACTTAAAAATACACAGCGTCGTTATGAAGACTTGTTTGGTATCTGCTGGTGACCAACACAAAACGCTATGTAAATTACAACAACAACGAAATAAATTCATAATCACATATGATTACAATAAATTTTCACTTGTTATCAATTATTGTTTCAATAATTATAAACAAGTATTTAATTAAATCAAAAATCAAGACTTTGTATTTTAGAAATGATTATGCAGCAAGCTTATTGAGGTTGAAAATTATTAAATAGTAATCCAGAATCCTTTGTCTGTCTTTCTATTGGCTTACAATAGAATTTCCTAAAAGTCTGTTCACATTTCCAGTTTCCCCTCGCTAATATATCATCTACTGTATGGTTATCGACCCAACTAGCCGAAGCCACAGCCGAACGAAATGATCCAGGAGTGGCCTGTACTCCAGATTCTTTTAAAACAGATTTCAACCAACCCCCGATCACTGTTCTTGAAGCTGCGCGTGGTTTGCCCAGTATTGTAATGAATAAATTGTCTAATCTCTCATGTTGTTTTCTTCGTTCTTTGGTTATGGACATTAGATCTTTTACCCATTTAACTGGACAAACTTGTGGGTTTGGGTGTTTTAGTAATACCCATCCCGATTGTCTATGTTGGACTGAGTCTGTCTTGGATCCATACACTGGCCACAAGACTATTTTATTCTCAGAGATCTCTATTTGAGAGTCAGATATATGCAGCAATGTTAGGTCATGTACCCTTCTTCCAGATGCAAGCAGAAGAATAGCAGCAGTCCTTCGAGAGACTTCAAATAATGAATTATTCCGGGGCAATTTCGATAACCAGTCGAACACCAGTTGAATATCCCACACAGGTGCTTTGGGTTTCAACGGACGTACATTACCAATTGCTTTGAGAGTTTGCTTTATAAGAAAATTATCTTCCTGACCTTGTCCTAAATTAATCTGGCAAAATGTAAATATGGCAGACTTATGAGTCAAGATGGTGTTGTAGGCAAGATTCTCTTGTAAATGCAAGTATGCCAGAAATCTAGCTATTTGGTGCATTTCTGGTTTTTGACAATTCACTGCCTTCTCATCACACCATTTAAACCATCGTTTAATAGCTGGAAAGTAGGTTTTCATTGAAGATGGTCTCCAACTGTTACCTAGTAATTGCTTTTCTAGCTCTGACCAGCTACTGAGTTGCTCCCCCCACTTCCAACTAACCAAGCCTGCAGGGTCAGTTGGTCTATTTGTGGGGGCGGTAGTCCCGTTACCGTGTCTATCAGACTCTCCGAAAGTCTTTTGATCGGTAGTGGTGATTCTAGGGCTCGCCCTTTCAGATCCGCTAACCAAAAGGTTTTTTCCCACAGGGGAGCAATTATGATGTAGCGACCTTTGGACTTGTTTAGATGTGCCAATACTCGAGGTATGAGATTGGGTGGTGGGAATATCCATCCTAGATGGAAATCCCACTCTCGACTGAAGGCGTTTGAGAAAAGCGCTAAATGATCTTTGCAGTCTAGTGAGACATATCTGTTGACCACGGCTGTTTCTGCAGACGCGAACAGGTCGACGTCTGGGATTCCCCAACGATGAAATAATCGGTTTGTTGCAGTGGGTAACAGATGCCACTCTGACAGCCGCTGTCCTCTTGACAGGCGATCGGCTGTACTGTTGTATCTCCCCGGGAGATAGTGGGCTGACAAGAGTATGTTCTCTCTGTTTGTCAGCCTCAATAACTTGCGAGTTAGATTTAGCAAGTTCAGGGATTGTGTTCCCCCCTCGTTCCGTATGTACGAGACTACAGTCCGATTGTCGGACTGGACTAGAACGTGAGCACATCTCAAGGTACGAGATCGATTCCGGATCGATGCATATACTGCGAACAGCTCTTTCCAATTCGAGTGCCATTTCATCTGATCCTTTGTCCAAGTGCCTGACAACAGAATCTCGTTCAGTTGGGAACCCCAACCCGCATCCGCTGCGTCTGTCGTTAGGAAGTGAGTGTAAGGCCTCTGATGTAGAAGAGATTTGTTCTTTATTGCTTCCCTCCACCAATTGAGATCCGATCTCGACTGTGGGGGTAGTAGTCGCTTCACATAGTAATTCCGCTTGAACCGTTTCAGGAATATTTGTAAAAAGCGACAGTGCAGGCGACCCCTTGGAACTACGAAATTGGCGAAATTTAGCTGGCCTAGTAGTTTTTCTACTTGTTTTAGGGTGCAAAACTTCTGGTTTATTGCCCTTGATATGGAGTCTTGTATTTTCTTTACTTTGTCTTGGGACAGAGAAATCTGGTTTTTCCTGGTGTCCCAAATGATTCCAAGATATTCTAGGCGCTGCACCGGTTTTAAAACAGACTTTGGGTAATTTATCTGCCACCCCAAGGATTCCAAGAGGTTTACGACTTCCGCAGTCTGAGACATTAACCTCAATTGGTCCTGGTTGACTAAGAGGAAATCGTCCAGGTAGACCAGAACTCGATTTCCTCGCATTCGTAGGGTTTCTGCAACCCAATTTGTCACTGCTGCAAACGTCCGCGGTGCAGAAGCTAGACCAAAGGGAAGAGACGTCATTTGCAGCAATTGGTCTTTGTAGACCAGTCTGAGGTAGCAACGATGACTTTCTGCTATTGGCACGTGAAAATAAGCATTGGAAATATCGATTTTTATCATCCAATCTTGGGCTTGTAAAAATTCCGGGACCGAAGCTTGGGATATAAGCTGAAAATGCTTGGTCTGAACATGTCTGTTTAAGCCCCTGAGATCGAAAATCGGGCGTAAACCACCGCTGCTTTTGGTAATCAGGAACATTTTCGATAGAAAACTTGGGCTCACATGTTTTGGTTCTTCTAATATGTGCTGTTCTTTTAAATCCTTGATTACATGTGACATTTCTTGACTGATCTTCGAAGCATATTGTTTTATCATTTTTTCGTGCGGAAATATCAGCGGGGGTTTCATCGTAAATGGTATTCGCGCACCTGATATGATTTTTTGGATAAAGCTGTTGGCACCCATGGCTTCCCAAGCTGGAAGAAAATCTTTTAGATGACCCCCCTTGAATCTCCGACGATAGTCATTTTTTATCTTTGACTCGAAAGGACTTATCCTTATTAATATTTGATTTATTGATCTTCTTGCCCTTCTTATAGAAATTCTTGTTCTTACTATTTCGGAAGGCTGAACCATTATTTTCGTAAGCCACCTGTGTTGATGTGGAAGGGGTAGGTTCATGCTCTTGAAGTCTTTTTCTTGCGGTCCTACCTTCTTTAAGATAAGATGGCATATTAAGCCATGAACCGGCACCACCTAAAGACTGTATTAGCGGCAATAAAGCATTACGGTCGAACAAATGCTCTGTACTAGGAGGAACCCTTTTCAATGTTGCTTGCAAATTTTTATTTGGGACTTCTCCTATCAGTCTATCTCGTCTTATTTCGATGCATTCTGCCCTCTTACCACATACTAATTGTAAAATCTCATCCATCTTTTTGTGATTTTGCGACTCCGGGCCAAAAAGGGTCATTATTTTATTATATAAATTAGTTACCGAAAGTTCCTTAGGAGAATTATTAGCCCAACTAATAATTTCCTGTAGATTGTTCCGAACAATCTCCTTGTGTTCTAACAGTCCGTTTGTTAGACCAGCTAGTACTCTTTCGGTACCCTTTAAATAATCTTTGCCTTTGTTTAAGTGACATAGTTCATCATTAACTAGCAAGTCAGTAAACCCCGGTCTTGCCAAAAACGTTTGCAAGACTTTACTGTATTTAACATCTTTCCACTCCTCCGAGCTAAAATGCTGTATTTTAGTCAGTATCTGGACCCGCTCCTTGGGCGCAGTTTTAATTATTTTTGTAGTGTCCGTCACAGTCTCAAATTCTCCTAAGCACAGATGCCCTGTGCTTGGATTTACTAAAAACTCCGCCGAGGAGCAAGGTTGTACAGCCATAACGGCTGAACTAGAACGCGCAAACTCCGGGTTTGCTTGCATATTATATGGTACACAATATTGTAAAAAATTCGAAATTTTACTTACTTGGTCCATTAAAACGTCAATTCGAGGATCCGAGCTCTCGCTCACACGCTCAAGCCTGGGTCTTTTGTTCGGAGGCCGTGAAGAATTATGCTCCGATTCTGAATCTGAATTTCCACTGGTATCATCGATCTCAGATTCAGAAACACGTTTTCTATTTGTAATCTCCTCACTTACGTTTTTAGGATTCTCCTGGCTATGTCCGCTCATAGTTTCAGAATAACCACGTAAGATATATGAAATACAATTTTTCACTTTTAAACACTTTTATGTTTACACACTAAGACGACTGCTCTCGCAGGATTCACAAAACGCTATGAGGGTAAAAGGCGCTCTCATCAGTCTTTATAAACATAAATTTTGGCGCCACTTTCGGTGACTAACAGGTGTAGTACCAACATAGCAGGATTAACAGTGGATTTACTATGGTAAATGATCACTTCACAAAATCATCTTCATAACGACGCTGTGTATTTTTAAGTAAACACATAATGATAAATTTTTTTGATACATATCAAATAATATGGTTTTAGAAGCGGATACAAATGATCGAATTAGAATTAAGTGATTCTTTAATGTTTTACAAGATGCGTAATGTCCATACAAGTAGTTTACCGATCCTCCTTTTTGTACGCAGTCTGAGTGAATAGCCGCTATCATGAAAAAGAAGGCCAAAAAAAAGAAAAAAATCTTCATCGTCATTCTTAGTAATACAGAAGTAAGATCAAACTGGAAAGGAAAAATTGAATTATTTAATGTACACCTATTTTATTATTTAACGTAACTTTAGTAAATAAAACAATACACCTATCCCCCGATTTACACGGTAGATACGTTCCTGAGAAAAATGTGTAAATCGAAAATTAAAAATTTTCTAGTCAAAACCGTGTAAATCGAAAAGCTTGCAGAAAATGCATAATTTTGCTATTTAACAGTTGTGATTTTTTTCAATATTTTTATGTGTACACAGAAATAAAAATAAAATGCATTGACAAGTTAAAATATGTAATATATTACGGAAACACTGTTTTTTAATTTAATTACAATACATTAAACAGAAGAACAAAAAATGAATTGCCGATTCGATGTTTGAAGCAGAAATATTTACATTCTGAGAGGTGGTAATAAAATCGGTTATTAACAATTGCTTCGAATTTTTTGTAACATCTTTGTAAACTTCTTCATATTGATGCAAAGATAGATGATCTAAGCAGCGATTTATGTCACGTTGGAATCGTAAAGCCCTTTCAACGTTTGTGTCATTTTGTATAAAATGATTTATAGAAGCAGGCGTTACTTTGCGGAATTCCATATTACAAGCAATATAACAGAACTAACTACTTTGCTATAATCCGCACGGGTTAAGTGAATGCATGCAAAGCCAATGTGTATGAAGCAGGCAAAATCTACGCACCTTATACATGCAGGACCAGCCACCACATGCACCCCAAGGCGCAATTCACCAGCAACAACGAACACAAAAGCAGCACACTCACCCACCACCACAATCTCGACGATCGTTTCGCCCCGAAACCGAAGCATCATCAGGAGGATAGGCTTCACAACAAAAATCGTACTGTACGATTTTGGCTGTTCGTTGTTGCTGGTGAATTGCGCCTTGGGGTGCATGTGGTGGCTGGTCCTGCATGTATAAGGTGCGTAGATTTTGCCTGCTTCATACACATTGGCTTTGCATGCATTCACTTAACCCGTGCGGATTATAGCAAAGTAGTTAGTTCTGTTATATTGCTTGTATAAAATGATTAAACGTGCGATAAAAACAAAAAAAAACTTATTTGGAAAACCGTGTAAAAGCGAAAACGTGTAAAACAAGTACCGTGTAAATCGGGGGATAGGTGTAGTTTGGAATTTTAATAGAAGATTTTTATCACACATTTATTGTTGAAAAAAAACAGATAATTTGTATTGGTAATTTTATTGACTACCTCAATGAGTGAGAAATTAAAATATAACGTAGCAAATTTTATGTGAAATATAAATTAAAAATTATATCAAAGAATGCTTATATACCCACTATGTAAATGAGATTGTGGAATGGTGACTTGTATAGGAACGTCTTGAACGTCTTCAGTACAAACAATAAACCACAAATTTTCGTCAGAGTATTTATATTTACTAATTATCATTTCTTTAAAAAAACTGTAGCAATGTATCAAATGTTGATAGCGTCTCGTAATGACGTAATGCATGATAACTTTATTTTGGTATTGCGATAATTAGGTAAAATATTTGCAGTAAGCAGTTCGTTTTTCAGACGATTTTGCAACAAATACCGTAGATTTTAGACCGAGGAACCGAGAAGATATCAATCTTAATTGCTTTGATAATGATTGCATTTCTGTGTAATAAAATTATTTTGTAGAAGTACATAGCTATTCCGGTATCATTGTTGGTTTAAGCCTTTTATAAAAACTAGATCTGTCCCAAAATGCCCTTGCACCTTTCTGTATTCCCTCTATTATTATATTAGTTACACCTAATGAAATATTAATTTCACAGTTTATTTCAAAAAAAAATTATTACACTACAACTATTAATATTCGAAATGGTATTTTTACGAATCCTGTCCATTTTGCCTCATAATGAAATTCCTAACTAGGCACCTTGTGTTTCCTT
Organism: Morpho deidamia; assembly: GCA_947086505.1. Classification (NCBI taxonomy): domain Eukaryota; kingdom Metazoa; phylum Arthropoda; class Insecta; order Lepidoptera; family Nymphalidae; genus Morpho; species Morpho deidamia. Next base: position 4,628,133 of record CAMTZC010000007.1, on the reverse strand, counting down.
GTAAAAATATTGCAATTCATTACAAAATATTTTTATTTCTAGTAATTAATTTTAATGCGAAGTACTTATATATGGTGAATTTTGAAATTTAAATAGATAAATTTACTCATTTCATACACCTTACCTATTAAAAATAATTATTCTGAAACAAATTAGTATGCTTGATTTGTAACATTATTTATTAACTTATTAACATCATTATTCTCCTGCCCTTATCCCACTCTAAGAGGGGTCGGCGTCACATATTACAACATGTTGTCACATGATTTGGCTACGTATTTTACGACCGGCCGCCTGCCTGACGTCAACTTACCTTAGTCACCTTTTACGACACCTCGGCAAAGCATGAGGATGGTCTATTTTATGCAGCCGGATACCACACGTATTGACTTACGAACAATTTTATTTATTTAGGAGATACTTATGATATTATGTACTGGTCGAAAAAGGGCTTCCAATCGTTTCTTTTCAACTTTTTAATTTTGATAAGCTGGTGTGTTACATATCTGGTATACATTTACCTAAACACAATTGTAATGAAAGTCAATGTAAATTTATTTCCTTTATTTGTTTCATTACGTACATTTCAACTTGTAATGCAGGATAATTATATCCAAGTACTGAATTTAATTATTCCAGATATCACCTGTAGCGTTATCATACAATTAACCATTATCATAAAATTTTGACACTAAATATGGAGGATGACTTTTTTTACATTTGCGCAATCTCTTCAACACAATTTACATACAACGGTTATGTACTATTAACCTAAGCCTTTCGGAAGAAATACACTACCTTTTAATAAAAACAGTACAAAAATTCGTTCAGTACATTTTGAGAAAATCGATTACATACAGACAGACAACTTTGAGGACTTTGTTTTTTTTATTGCACTATGAAAATAAAAGGACGAAGGCCGACTTAACACTAATTAAACGTTCTCTACCAGTCAACCTTAGGGACAGTAATCAAAAAAATAGAAGAAGAAAAGTGATGATAGGCGTAAATATTTACAGAAATGAAAGTCAATAAGGTGTAGCCACATGCCTAAGCAAATGATAAATAAATAAGTAGATAAACATAAAAATCAAATAATATATGACTATGTGATGGTAAGAGAATTATGAAGTTTGAAGTTTACCGAATAATACATAAGATAAGAGAAAAGATGATATACTAAACAGAAAAAAACCGTATAAAAATACACATAACGATTTAAATAAAACAAAAAATATTATTTGCAATATCTCAATATATCAATTTTTTGGTATTTGATTTAAAAATAAGACTACTACATGATTTTTTAATAGAAACAGAAAGTTCATTCCAAAAACGTATGACTTGCGAAGTGAATGATTCTGACAAAAAAGTAGTGCGATGTTGAGGAGAGGAAAGATAAAATGAGCGGAGATCACGATTACTCATGGATAAAAGAAATTGGAAGTCTGATTTAAGATAAGTGGGATAATCATCATTGTATAAAATCGAATATAGACAACAGAGAGCTCTAAGTTTTCTACACTTACAGATACTAAGCCATTGCAGCTGAGAACGGAAATGAGAGATATGATCGTACTTGCGTAGATTAAAAATATACCTAATACAATCATTATCTAGGCGTTCCAGTTTGTTCATAAGGTCAAAGGTGAATGTTGTTTTATAATAAGTATAGATATAGATTGAAATACTAGATAGAGTATCAATGCAGAGAGTTAATAAAAAAATATCAAACACTTAATTAGCTTTTATTACATTTATTACAAGTATTTATGTAAATATATTACACATGTTACTGATCAGCGAATTTTGATGCATGAGAGTCCTACCAATGGCCGCTGTACGCAAATGTATCCTGGGCAACACCTAACCAGTACGCACTGTAAATAAACAAAAGTTAAAATATTTAGATAGCAGATGTTTATAATTAAATCAATCATTTAGCCATAAATAAACGTACAATATTAAGGACCTTGCTGCAAGATTCATGAGGATTGAAAGGGCTTTTGGTAGAATAATTTATAGTAATAACCACAATGCAAGATTCAGTGAAAAAGTCATATAGTATAACTACGAGTACATATTGTGGGTAAGAAATATATTTCAAAAATCTTAAGCGAGAATATTTTTTTGTAGTTTATGACTAAGTGAAATAAACTACGACAACTCATTGATGCTAACAACGGAACAGATCCAACTTAAGTTATTGACATGTTGTTGTAAGTTTATTTATCTTAAAATATCTCGATATTTCGAGATGAATCACCTAAAATGCATTTTGGAATGAAGTTTTAGTCAAAGAATATACTTGTCTTACTGTGTTCTTTCAAATGAACTTTAAATTAGTGCCCGCGGACATGAAAAAATCAAGCCACTTTTACCCATAACGCTTTATTTGTTTATTTGTTTTATTAAATTGGGATTAAGCATAAAATCTATTCAAATTTATATCCCATATCCCATATTTTATGAATAGTATGTAACTGCTAAGACTTTTATCTTTAGATCTTTAATTTTTACTACTGATTATTAGGTAAAGAGATTCTTACTATTCTTTGCTTTTGACGTACGCTTTAACTGTCACATTATTAGTTACGCTGATAAGGGAAAAAAACAAATTTAACGCGTTTTTATTTTTAACAATTGGTTGTCTCAGCTAATGATTCAAAAACTGGCTCTTAATCATACTTAAGGCTATTCAGCCGTTTATGTGAATATGAAAACGGAGTTGTTTAACGGCCATTTAGAAGAATAGTTTTGAAAGTTACTCTAGTAAGTAAAAATAATTAAGTAACTCGTGCTGCTATCGCGTCCTTCTCTTGGAGTAAAGGATTAGATCTTAAACCTTCACGGCGTTCCAATAAACACCGTTTTTTTCATCATCATCATCATCATCATGTCAACCTGTATCCGTCCACTGTTGGACATAGGTTTCTCCTATTGCACGCCACTAAGCTCGGTCTTCAGGTCGTCGTTCCCAACCGGTGCCAGCCACTTTGCGGATGTCGTCACTCCACCTAGCCGGAGGGCGTCCTACACTGCGTTTGCCAAGACGCGTCACCGTACAGGGCAGGATGAATTGTAAATATCAATAAAGCACATAATTTTTATATAAAAATCATTGGCCTGTGGCATTAGGCACCATTTTATCTATGTCTAGGTCTTAAATATTCTAGTATATAAGCTACTCGCGTTGGCGAGTATAATACCGATTGTCCTATTCCTGCGCATACATCTTGAGCAACGGCTGACAGCAAAGTGAAAGCCAAGAAAAATAATAAAAACTTCATCGACATCCTTTGTTATTTTCCAACAAGATCCAACTGAAAATATTAATATGAATATAATTTAAATGCTGAATTGTAGTTGAATCGTCAAATACTTCTAAGTGAATCAAGTACAGAAAATATGGGCCAGTAGTGGAATAGTCGCAAGCTATTTACTTTTACAAATAATAAGATATGTCATTGATGATTTTTGGAATTTCATTCCCTAAGGGGCTTAAATTCATTTACTCGAATCATCGAGCTTTTTGTATTTCGATCTTGGCTTTGTGCACTCTTTCACATAGAAAGATAAAACATATGCTTTAACGTTAACTAAGATTGCCCGTAAAAGGCGAATGGCGATTGAGAATCCTACTTATCAGCTCCACATTTTGCGTGAACGTTTCCAAGGGCCGCATATGAGTATCCTTTATTATTTTAGTAAATAATTCGTATTACTCACATACATAAATTAAGTCAGTTAAATTTATCCAATAAACAGAAACCAGAATATATAAAAACGTGAGATGAAATATACCCGGTAATCTTTAATTCGACTCTATAGGTTTGGGCACATAAATAAATGAAAACATGTCGAAAAATGTCCTCTACAATTGGCAGGGAGGTGAAACTCTCTAAAAATCATTTTTCGGGTCGCCGCGCTAGTAGAAAAGGCTTACTACGATGACATTTGTAAAGTAGCTACGACTCTGTTGGGAATAGACGGACTCAAATTAGGATTTATCAGATCGAATCCATGTATACCAGCCCAGCCCATTTGACTACGATCTGTAGATTACAACATATAAATAATGAAGATGACTAAAAATCACGTGACCAAATGAGTGTTATATAAGAATGTGGATATATATGTGACTAAAGGGAGGCTGAAAAAGAGATGGTTGGATTGTGTGAATTATGACATGCATATAATAGGAGAAGCGCCAGAGTTGAACAATAATAGGAGAGAATGGAAGTGAAAAACGTGCCGACCTACGAGATAAGAGTACGATAATGATGACTAAAACAGCAGTATAGTACCCGGCAATAAAAAATGCACATCGAGGCTTAGAGAGAGAAAATCGACTAGATTCTGCTGCATAGAGCATTGTCATTGTCCAACAGACTGACGAACCCGTGTGAAGCGCTACAAACTAACTGAGTGACAGTGACAGTGCTCTACGAAACCGTGTTCGGTTTCGTAGAGCACTGTCGGACACGGCTGTTTCGTTCTAAAGATCGATGTGCATTATTTAGTACCGGGTACTATAGTTTATCATGATTGGACGAATAGATGCAGATGCAGTGTTGAAACTTGTCGACTTGTTCTTGACGGACCGTTTATCGTGGAATGTGGTGTTTTATATATTATAATAACGTTATTTTCCCTTAACATTCATTCGATAAATGAGAAGCAATTTTCTCAAAAGTCAACCCATTCAATCTCCTTCAACAATTCAATGACATTGACTGCGACAGTGTTTTTTTTATATTATTGACCAACTATATAAAGGATTGTATTTGAAACATGTTGTAACAATATGTTTAGTGTTGTGAAAAAGTTTTGAAAAGCGACATGTTATAGTTGCTCCTGCTTAAATATAAATTTAGTTTTAATTTTAAATTAATACTTAATTAAGCAAATAGTTATTTACCGATTGTATTTTTATATAAATTTTCTATTATTAGCCAACACTACTTCGGTTAAGTAGCAAATAAAGTTGAACAGTTCACAGGAGTCGACGGTTGAAATACATATCTCAACGGACAAAACCCGGGGAGTATTTTCTTTTCTTTTTATTTTGCTAAGTTATTTATATTTACTTAAACAAAATTAAATATTTGTATTGTATAGTTCTTACTATAATTAAATAAAATTTAAAAATCGTATGAATTTGGCAAATATATTATTAAGTACGATAAACTTGATTTTGGTTAAAATTACTTATTAAGTGTTAAAAACTAATTAAACTAACGAGGCTGATAAGCAACTGAAGTAAATTTATCATTTCATTATTAAAGTGTGTTGAAAACTCATACTTCACATTTTTTCTTCTCATTTATGAGAATCATCACTCCTCATACATAGGCATTGCTTTTTCTCTCTTTGCTTGACAAACTGTGGAAGCAAAGTTGAAGAAGGCACTACTGCCATACATACATAACAATATAAACACATATACATTAATACTTCAAACATACAAATAGTAAACACACTTCATTACTTATTATTATATTATACTATTAAAAAAATTTTTCATTATATATTATCATATATAATGAAAAATCTTATCTTGCAATAGTCAATATAACCGGACTTATTTGGCAGCTGGATGCTTACTTAACCTGCATTAACATTAATATTTATAATTAACTTATCCATAAACCTTTGCAGTACAATATAGTTTAGCCACCAATTGGATTATTGATACACATTTAAAGGAAATAATAACTGTAAAAATTTTTTATATAGCTAATAATTTTACCGGGTCAATATTTTTATTGTATAAATATTTCTGTCTGTCTGACAGACTAGTTGCCTTTTAACTTAACTGATCTAACATATTTATTTTTATAATTACAGAAAACAATTTTTTTTTTTATACAACATTGATGACCCGTAACTGATCTGAGTTCATTAAGGGTATTTTCAGAATATACCCTTAATGAACTCAGATCAGTTAAACAGCTCAATACACAACTCTTACAAGAAAGAGAGGATAGTGAGGTGGAAATAAGTAAAATTGTTGAACAATCCTCACAATATAAAAAACAACTGGCGGACCTGCACATCAAGTATATGGACACTTTAGGTGAAAGGAACCAGCTTAAGGAGACTGTTGACTCCTTTGATCAGTGTAGTCATATACATGAAAGGGTGTTGAGTCGCATTAATGAGTTAGAAACCAGTCTGCATGAGAGTCAACAAACAATATTACAGTTAAATAAGTCTCAGGAGGTTAATGCGACACAAAGCCTTTTTAATGAACTGGTTGAGTGTGGTGATTATGGGATGGTAAGACACCCACAAATTATCGATCTTACTTCTGAGAATGACTCACTGAAGAACGTACACTTCAGTAGTCATAAAAAACTAAAAAAATATATTAAAATTAATAAATTTATTAAAAAAACCAATAAAATTATAAAAACCAAGAACTGCATTCAACAGTTAGGAAAAAGTAAAAAAGAACGGATAAACTTAATCAATAAAATAAAATCCATAAATGATAAATTACAGTATCGAAGACATATATAATTAGTGAGATCTTGCAACTTCAGAAGAAAAATAGAAAAATTAGAGATATCACTAAAAAATATAACAGAGTTATACTCGAAGGCTCAAATTCTAATAAATGAACATATAAAATCCTTTGATGGTTTATTAGAAATATGCAATGACAATATGGAACGTTTTGTATCGTTGTCAAACAAGTACAATGAGTCTGAGGATAATAAATGTCAATGCTCTTTGAAGAGGCAAGGTGAAAATAATTCATCGTCATATATAAGTGCTATGAATCCTGTAAATAGTACAAGTAAATCTTATTAAAATGATGTAAAATCTGAGAAAAAAACCATAATTTTCTCAGATAAGTTAGGCAAAGGTTTTGGAGCAGTTATAAGTCCTTACCTTACACAATCAGTAATTAACTATTGTTCTCCAGGAACAACTATTGATTATATATTGAATAGCTTAAATTATAATGACCTTGATTATAACACTACAGTTATATTGATGCTTGGTGACAGCCTAAATATTAAAAGGCCACAGTCAGATAACAAAATGTATTGAAAAATTATTACTTTTAAATGAAAAATTTAAATGTAAATTTTTTATATGTGCCTTTCCCTACTCCAATATGTTGAACAATAAACAAAATGAGCACATATATAATCTAAATATACATTTGTATAATTTGACATACCGTCATAGTGACGCTATATTTTACTTTGACATTAATAAATTTATTTCCTCGTTTAAGTTAATTAGAGATACTATGTATCTGTCTAAAAAATGTTACAGGAATCTAGCTTCACTGCTAGCCTATAATTTAAGTGATACAGTTACATCTGTTGTAGCTAAGTCTATTGACTCCTATACAGATTGTACAATAAGTACAAATTCATATATTGACACACGTACTAGTAGTAGTACTAATAGTATATCAAGTAATATTTTATGTACGGAAAATATTACTTTAAACTAGGTATTAAGACAACATATAGACCTTGTAAATTGAATATTGTTCACCAGAACCTGCAAGGTCTATCTGGCAAGGAATTTGAAGTTGAACTGTTTATGAATAAATTTAATGTAGATATTTTATGTATAACCGAGCATTGGTTAAACAGTTCTAACTTCCTGTTAAATATAAAAGGTTATAATGTGTCCAGTGCATTCTTGAGGAAGACCGTCATTCGTGGGGGATCTTTAATACTAGCTCACTGTAAATTAAATTGTAAAGAACGGAATGATATTGTCGGTCTTTCTGTGGAACGTACCATTGAGCTGTCTTGTGTAGAGTTGGAGCGCTATATTATAGTTTCTGTGTACCGCCCACCCTCCAGTGATTATATGCTATTTGAGAGTGTTATGGAGGAAGTTTTAAGGAAGACATGTAAATCTTCAAAGAGAGTTTTAATCTGTGGAGACTTTAATGTTGACATACTAGTGGATACCAGTACTCGTTGTAGGTTGCTTAATTTATTTCAATGTTTTGATATGATTAATGTATTTAACGAACCTACTAGGATAACTGCAGACTCGGCTACCGGTATTGATAATATTTTTACTAATTACAGCTGTAATATCTTAGAAAAATCTATAATAAGTCGCTTAAGGTCTGATCATAGTGGACAAATTATATCTGTTCCCAACATTATAAATAACAAAAAGCAATTTATTAAATTCAGGCCTATCACGTCTCATAAAATAAAGCGATTTCAAGTAAAAATATTATCAAAATTACCACATATTGACAAAAGTTGCGGTAGTTCAGATGATCTTTTTAATGCTCTCTTTGGAATTATTGGTAGTGAATTCGATAAGACTTTTAATATTATAGAAAAAGAAGTCTCCAAACATCTCAGGTTTAGCGATTGGGCTACTAATGGCATTTATAAGAGTAGAAACAAGTTATTTGATCTGTATGCAGAAAAGCAATATAATCAGTCCCCCACATTCTTAGAATATGTAAAAAAATATTCGAAAATGTTTAGAAATGTCTGCGCACAGGCCAAATCACTTCACATTAAATGTAAAATAATGAACTCTGAAAATAAAATAAAAACAACTTGGGATGTTATAGGAGATGAAGTAGGCAGACATAAAATGCGTAATTCTGCCATAGAGCTGAAAATTGGGAATGAGTTTACTAATTCCGACGCAGAAGTGGCGAGTGTATTTGAACATTTTTTTCAGAATATACCCATTTCTACCACTAGCTCAATAAACTCATCCCCAATTGAAGCTCTTAATGTTTTAAAGGCCAGCGTCATGAAGTGCAATGTAAATTTTAAATTTAGACACATTTCTCCGCACGATATTGTTAAAACTTTTAAAAACTTTAAATATTAAAAAAACAACTGATTTATGGGGAATGTCTGTAAAGTTAATAAATAATGTTATTGAAATTATTGCACCTATTATGGCCAAGATCTTTAACAAGTCTGTAGACACAGGGAGATTTCCAAATTTAATGAAGTATAGTAAATTGATCCCTGTCTTCAAATCTGGTGATAAGAGCGACCCTATCAACTATAGACCCATCTCGATCTTGCCAACTCTTAGCAAGGTCTTTGAGAAAGTTATTCTAAATCAACTGCTCAAGCATTTTAATTTTAATAATTTACTTCACCCTGAGCAGTATGGGTTTACCAAGGGTCGGTCTACATCGGATGCGGGCGTAAGATTGTTGAAGCATATCTTTGACGCGTGGGAGAACTCACAAAATGCCATAGGGGTATTTTGTGATTTGTCCAAGGCATTTGATTGCGTTCAACACGAAACTTTATTACTAAAGCTTGGTCATTGCATCATATCTCTATAGCCGAATTCAAAGAGTGTGCATTAATGATGTGCAGTCATCCGGATCGGCCTTAGTTATGGGTGTGCCTCAAGGATCAATCCTTGGTCCCTTTCTGTTTTTAGTATATATAAATGATCTACCATATTTCATTCATAATATTTGCGACATTGTACTATTTGCTGATGACACATCTTTAATATTTAAAGTAAATAGGAATGACGATAATAATATTGACGAAGTAAACAGTGGATTGTCGCAGGTAGCTCAATGGTTCAGGCTAAATAATTTGGTACTAAACTCAAATAAAACGAAATGTTTAGAATTTGCATAACCTAATGCAGCTAAAACAGCAAATAAACTCTTAATAGACAATGTACCACTAAAAACAGAAAATACAACTGTATTTTTGGGAATGACGTTGGATACAAAACTCCAATGGAGCACACACATAACAGCTCTCGCAGGGAAACTCAGTTCAGCAGCCTATGCTATTCGAAAGATAAGACAGTTTACAGACGTCGAAACAGCAAAACTAGTTTATTTTGCTTACTTCCATAGCATTATGTCTTATGGAATAATGTTATGGGGGTAAATGCGCTGATATTGAGAAAATTTTTGTATTGCAAAAAAGAGCCATACGTGGCATTTATAATTTGAATTCGCGTGAGTCCCTGCGAGAGAAGTTTAAGGAAACAGGTATTCTTACGTTAGCTTCACAGTATATTTTTAGCAATTTGAACTTTTGTGCATAAAAATATACATAATTATAAAAAGATTGGCGATGTATATAATAGACAAAGTAGGAACCGACATAAGCTTGCGGCTCCTGCTTTGCGCCTTGTAAGAGTAGTCGTTTGTGGGTTCGGGTATAAGATTCTATAACAAAATTCCACAATCAATTTTAACTTTACCATTACAGCAATTTAAAAATACTGTTAAAAAGAGGCTGATACGTTCTTTGATTACGTCCTTGCCTATCCAGTTTTTTTTAAGAAACTACACACACGTGTTATATTTTATAATCGTTGGGTCATTTACTGTCCCTTCGTTGTTAACATCATATCTGACTATTATCATTAGCATCTTATAGTAATCGTTTAACTAAGTTATAACTTATTCCATCCCCAGCTTCTGGTTTATCCCTTACGAGTTTCGGAGTAGTAGGATAAAATAACCAGCAAATAAATAGTTAATACCGGGATGCTAAAATACAATAATGCCTTAAGATAAAATTATAATATTTAAGAAAAAAAAAATATTTTTCGAATATTTAATTTAATGAACTTGGTTGAAATTTACATTTTATAAATTATCTTGTATCTCTATGAATATAACAATTTATAAAAAAAAAAAAAAAAAAATTGTTAGTTAGTGCGACTCTCTAACAATTTATAAACCACTGAAAATATTTGAAGGAAACTCATATTAAGTATTAATTTGAAGATTTGTTTGGCGATTAATAATCGACCCCGCCATATTAAACTCTCACAACATTTTGTTTTTGGTCTATCCTGTAAAAATAAAGAAAAAAATATTTAAAAAAAAGTTTTAACATCATTTTACACTAAAAAGTTAAAAAAAAATCCGTCCTAATCTGTTCGTTATTTTTAAGAGGTACGTTTTTCATGTACGGGTATTTGGAATAGGAATTAATTTTGGAATTTGCAATCTTTTGCGAAAAAGTCGAATCTTTCCTTATAGTTGATATTACACATCAATGTTATATTATATTAAACATTAGGTTCTTTGTGATATTACAAATACCAAATGTCATTACTGTATATGAGAAATAAAATGAGAACGAAACACTTTCTTGAGGGATGCCAAAAATATCATTTTCTTTACTTTACCTATTTATTTATTACATTACACAATTAAGTAAGATACTATTATTTTGCCTTTGCATCCTCGAAATATGAACTATGCTAGATTCCCACAGTTACATTACCACAGTATGAATAAAAATAAAGTGTGAGTGTAATGTGTGGGGCATGTGCGATTGTGCGAAATTTGTGTGTATTGAATAATGTATACCTATATTATTTGTTAATTATATAATGAAAAAAAAATGGTTTACGTTTTAAAAACTGTTATAGAGTCATCATCAGCGTAGACAAGGGCTGTCATTAACGCAAAAGAAGCCAAGAGAAGAAACAAAAACTTCATCGACATCTTTGTATTTTAGTTTGCGCGGAACAGCTGAAAACAGAATAATCATTTGGAACTTGGGTCCGTTTTCCACTCACTCAATACTTCAATTAGTAAACTGTCTCTATGGCACTGTTGAGAAATTATATCTCTACACCTTGATGGACAGCAGGATTGTAGCTTAGATCTACCAAGCTTTCATACCAATAATATTTAAATATATCAGCCTGATTAAAAGGGAATTATATAAGTGGAAATCTAAAAGTTGCGCCAGTTATAGAAAAGACGAAGTTCTAGAATAAAATGATATGATGGATATAATGATGGGATGAAAAATGTGGTTGGTTGGATTTTGTGAGCTATGAAATGATAATTGAAGGAAAAAGGAGAAGCGTTGGAGTTGACGAATTATAAGAGAGTATATAAAATATAAATATAAATATATGGGACACTTACATACACGGTCGTCCGTCCCCAAAGTAAGTAACTTAATGCTTGTGTTATGGGTGACGGACAACTGGTAAATATACTACATGTATAATTTTAAATACATACTTAAATACAAATATACACCCAGGCTCGACGAACCAACAAATTGTTTATAGAAAATGTTGGCCTTCGGCGGGATCGAACCCGCGACCCGTGGAGCTAAAGACAGGGTCACTACCCACTGCGCCAAAGGGCCAGTCAATGTATGGCAGAATAAAACATGTTGTGCCGACTCTACCTACTTCTACGTATAATTGATAATAAGCATGATTATATAACTCTATTGCGGATCTTAGCAAAGTAATATTATTTATTTATAGCACAGCACATTTACTAATGGTTATTACATGGTAAAAAAATTTTTGAAATGTTTTTTATCTAAACTACGTAAAAAAAACGTTCAATTTACTAATAATAACTAAATTTATACTTACAAGCAAATTAAAGTGATTAAAATATAAAAATAGAGTAGCGACTTGTATGTCTTCTTCACAATATAGAATTCAGTTCATTTACCATTTCATTTATACATTAGAGTTATCACTATAACCTGAAATACTAGTAACGATATGATAATTTAATTATGGTGTTTAAATTTATTACTTTAATCGGGCTGAAGGCACAACGCAGTTGCAATAAGTATCAAAAATATTTTTTGAATGAGCAGATATGGAAACCACGCAATCAACATTGTTCTGGAACTAAGAATATTACTTATTTATTTTTTATTTATTTTCTACTTATTTATTACTATTTATTTTCTATTACTAAGAATTTTCAATTTATATCAACATTGAAAAGCTTGTAAATAGTCAACTAGACGGGTTACTTGGTAGTGGTATAAAATTTATGTAAAAATAAGGTCGTCATGCAATCTGATACCGCAAATTAGAAAAGAAAATTACACTACCTTTAAGGTACTATTTATGCTGTTGTGTAATAACTATTCGTTAGAAAAAAAAACAGTTTGAATGAAATATTTCGCAAATTCAACAGATACTCCTACATCCGTTATTGAGCCCGTTTTTAAAAACGGACATGAAGAAACAATAGAAGAGCAGAAATTTTGACTTCTAACTGATGCTGAAACAACATACCTGGTTTTATTTTTTTTTTTTGTTACTTCAATATTACGTCTTACGGAGAACCGAAGTCTTCCAAACTTCGACTCTATGGGTCTCATAGGAAACCTAAGAAAAAGGCAATAGAAATAGCTATGCTCGGTGTATCTTTGAATTACCAAATTATAATACTTCTCATTTTTATTATTTTTCCTTAAATTCAAGTATTGTTTTTTTTCTTTTTGGCGGTTAGCTCTTAAATAGGTATCCACTATTGGCATTTGTAATTACATAACGTTGCTCCTATTACCGTATATGAAATAACACTAGTTTTATTTTGTAAGGTATATAATTATGTCGCGTTGGCTTTACCTAATAATATTAAAAACACAACAAAATAATTGAAACGCAAATTGTAATGAAAGTTTTAATAATATACATTTACTTTTCATTAAATATCGTTGATAAAATATATTTAGGTGGGTAATACGTATTATCTACTTATTGAGGAGCGCCCTCGTACACGAGTGCTATGTTTCAAAGGTAAAGTTCAGTCAACTCAAATATTATCCTAGAATTGTACTTACGGTATATTTAACCCCTTATTTTACATGAATATAAATACCATCATGCCGTATGATGATGTCGTTACAAAATTAATATGTAAAGGTAAGTAGTTTTATGAAGTCACCTAAACTTTTGATTGTACAATTGATAGCTACTTTATAAGATCTAGGTATTCTAATATAAAATAAGCATGCTTTTGCATTTTCATTTTGCATTTGCTGTTTATACGACTAAACTACTATTTTAGTAAAGAGTGAAAACGATGTGTACTGTAAAATAAGATATTAAGTTAAAATAATTGCGGTTGTAAGCTTTATGAAACAAACGTACAATAAACTACCATTAGCGTCCTAACGACCACCAAATTAAGCTATCATTGCATATGTTCAGAACAGATAAGTCAACGATACCTCATCCAGAGGTAAACTCTACTACAAAATTGCAAAATGCCTACATTCTGTTGTCATTACTTCAATGTGAATATATAACGCACTATCTGCTGCTATGCTTTATACAGAAAAAGATGCATCTCTTGTTCTTTACCAACCAATAGACGGTCACTGCTAGACACAGTCTGTTCAAGAGTATACCACGTTATATTATCTTGTGCTTGTTTGATCCAGTTTCCCTGTGACCTTTTAGAATTCGTAAGTCCACTTTGTGGAGGCTCTGATATAGTCTGGAACGCTGTTTTCAAATTTAAGGTCACCGTTCTAATACCTTAGAACCTCAACGCGCCTCGGAGCTTGTGGTAAATCCCTCGCCCACTACCACTTCAGGTTTGTGATGCGATTGGCTATATCAGTACTTTTAGTTCTAACGCCTCTCGTCAATTCTACTTTATTCACGGAGAGATACAGCATAGCTCACTCTATCGTACGCTAAGCGATTCTGAGCTTTTTCAAGAGACTCATAGGTCTCAGATTTCAGATTTCAGATTTATAAGTCAACAATGGCAGCACGCACTATCTTCAGGCGTTTAAGGCTATTCGATAAAAAGATCTCGCTTAATGACTTTGTACTTTAACTCTCAGTATTTTCATCAAAATTTCAGTATCATAAACAGGCTTAGGTGTGTGGTATCCGGCTGCATAGAATATACCACCCTCATTTCTTACTGATGTGTCGTGAAAGGCGACTGAGGTAAGTTGACGTCAGGCAGGCGGCCGGTCGTAAAATACGTAGCCAAATCATGTGACAACATGTTTGTAACACGTTGTCCTGACCCCACTTAGTGTGGGATAAGGGCAGGAGAATGATGATGATGAAACAGGCTTAGCTATGAAATTGTGTTTTTAGCATATCATATATTGTTGTATGTTCCCTCATATCATATAATAATGTATTATAACTTAACAATAACATTTCTAATGGAATTGACAAACCAAACTGCTTTCGATGCTTTAACTGTCAACTTAATAATAATTCGCATTGATACTGCGTTACTCAATTAGCTCAATGATATATTATGATACTAAAAGAATTTAATGTTTCAGGTTTTAGTGATAATTCGAACCTATAAATACGGCTATTATGAGATCTGATATTTATTCAACAAGAAATCTTTTCATATACGTACTGTAATAACGTTAAAAATTTGCTCACATCGTTAGTATTAGTTTTATTTACGAAAATATTCTTATTATTAGAACATATTTTGAAATACATTTATGAACGAAAATTCAATACTGGATAACATAAAACAGTAGACTGAAAAAGGAATCTGAGCAGCCAAAAAGTATGGCCTAGGAATCCTTAATGAGACCTATGCCATATATATATATATAATTTTTATATATATATAATTTAATTGCTATATATATAGCAATTAAATATTATAGCATTTTTTGTTTTGTTTATTTTTAGATTCCAAGATGTCGATGAAGTTTCTATTCTATCTCTTAGCTTTGATTGCGATGAGCGCAGTTGCTTATGCTGATGATGACACCATATTTGTTTCGAAAACGTAAGTTATTTTTTCTCCATATACTCTGATATTAAATAAATATATAAAATAGTGTTAACATCATTTTAAGTTAAAAAAATTACTTAGGAAATGCAAGACAACTTCAGGATCTAAACTAATATTTCTATTTTCCTCTATCTTCGAACCGGTCCGATTCTAATGTAACATTTAGATTATAACAAAACGATCGTTTAGACTGGAATCAGTAACCTGCGTATAATTTATTTAATTTTACATCGATGTAAAATTAAATAAATTATAATATCGCATCACACATATAAATTTTTCGCGGCTCTTTACGGCTCTCTTAAGTGATTTATAAAGCAGGTGTTACTAAATAGTACAGAAGCTATAACAGAGCTTATTTACTATAATTAGATGTTTACTCCAAAAATCGGTAATTTGTAGATTAAGTATTGCCTTTTTCTGACTTTCTTCTTCTTATTCCTTTTATATTTAATTTAATTGAAAAAAATAAAATAAAAATTATAAAAATAAGGCACGTATAGCACAATAAGTATGCATGTTGTGTACAACTGTAAGTAAGGATGTACTTGTAGCACGATACAATATTGCTTATATTTAAATTTACTCTAAATGCATTCTTGTTGGTGTTCCAATAAATAAATAAATAAATAAATAAATAAATAAATAAAATAAATAAATAAATAATTGGCGTCTGTAAAGAAAATCTATGTAATGCTAAGCGGGCATCATTCACATACCTTAGACATGCAGGGCAAGTCACTACACGTATCCCAAAATGCCGCCACCAGCAACAATTCACACAAGCGATACATCACATACAATCCCTACTACAATCTCGTAGTACGAGACGATCGTTTCGCACCGAAACCGAAGTATCCTTAGGAGGATAGGCTTCACGACCAAATCATAATACTCTTTTAAGTGCCGACCCCTGCGATGTATTAGAAAGTATCGCTATTTCATATTTTTTAGCTTGTCAACCACAATACAGATTAATAAAGACGTATCTATTCGCACTTCTCGGATGAGATATGCATCAACTTCAATACTACACCGTAATCTTGAAAATAATGGCGCTTGTATAGTTTCTACTTCATACACAACGTATTGTAATATATAATAGGATTTGTATTCGGGTGGCAGGTAATATTTTCAGAATCAATTTATCCGCAATTACTCTTGCCAATAAGTCATTTTGGGTTTGATCAGGTCTGTTTATCAGTGAATGGGCGGTGCATGTGTCTCAGAGATGTTTTATAAAACTTGTATGTTTAATTGATACTTCATGCTAAACTAGCAAAAGGAAATATAAGGATACCTTTGTATGGACAAAGAATAGCTGCGTTATATATAAGCTGTGATAGCTCAGAAGCCATCTTGTCGGTTTTCCTTATCAATATCAACTAAAGATGACTGATAAGATTTATTTTATCAATCACCATTTTTAGGAGACTATAGCTGGATTCAGGATTTTTCATGTTCAGATTATTAGTTAAAAAAAAAGGAATAGGTATAATTATAATAATGTAACAGATATAAAGTATTATACCAATTTTGCTTACAATACAAATTTTATAGCATTTCTAACAAGAAATATTGAATTTTCCTTTCATATAAAATACTACACACAAGCTGTGATAGCCCAGCGGTGATACTCTGCGACTCTTTCGGGGGTGTCACGAGTTCAAAATAGACGGGCAAGCACCGATGAGTTTTTCTATTGAAACTTATGTCTAATTGATAATTGCAAGCCATCACACGTTTTCCGGTGAGGGCAAACATCGTGAGGAAACTTGCATATCTTCAAAGAATTCTGGGGATACGTGTAACCTACGCATTGGAGCAGCGTGGTAGGCCTTAGCTCCAACTTTTCTCTCCTAAAACGAGAGGAGCCCTATGTAGTGGGATAGTAACAGGCCGTTACTTTACTTAACCTGCTAATTTGCATTAGAGCTGTGTAATACATATAAACTTCTGACTTTGTCTACTAGAATAGACGCAACCTTTTGGGTAAAGGTTGCGTTTAGGTTACAAACAGGTTGTTGCTTGACTGCTTTTTTTTATTAAGTAACAAGTAATAAGCTTTTTTTAAGTGTATCTTTTACAATTTAATTTGTCATTTTTAGGTAAACTGTCAATGTTTTAGAAGTTTTGGTCTCTAATTATGAAGGTGTGAGTGAATTATGAAGATCACCACGACCCCAAATAAAATGCGTGTTCACTTAGATTGTTTACTGACGGCTCTGGTCGGCGGTTGGCGGTTGGCTATTAGAGCATTGTATTACGATCTTTAGCTCTTTCTTAGGAGAGGGGTCACTTTACTTTCGTAATCGCTTAAAAAAAAATTGTAACTGAGTAAAAAATATTTTTTTATACTTTCTCTTTTTCTTACAGCATTAAACAAAAACAAAATTATGTGGATGCGTCCTGAAGAATATGGATAGAGTAAATTTTTTACAAATTATAATTTCTCATATTTTCAATGTAAAGTTTCGCAAGCAAGCCAAAAAATTGTAAAAATGTAATCAAATAAATAAAGCATAATTTGTAAATAAATCGTCTCTTCAAAATTATCCGGATGAAAATAAAATAAATAATAAAAATATTGTTTTTTATTAACTCTCCTTCAAAATTAATAATAACATATTGTATTTCGGTTTCGTCCCAATTGCTTTTTGGTCTTTAGAGATGACTAGCAATGCCCCGCGGTTTCACTCGCGTACTAAAGGTAAGTCGGACTAAAGATTTATTTTTATAAATTAAAAGCTTGGCCCTGGGATTTATTAATGGTTAAAGCAAAGGAAGTTTTAACGTAAACTATTTTAAAAGCTATGACCGAGCGCATCATTGGTATCCTTGGAATAAGAGCTAACTCACCATTTGCAAGCCCTGTAATAATGGTCGCTACAATGAATTTGTTTTGGCATTATTTTCTTTAGATTGTCATGTTTAAATTCGTTATATCTTTTGATTGGAATATCCGATTTTAATAATTTAGAAAGAATTTTACATGTATTGAAACAGTTTTTAATAAATGGACAGGATTAATAAAGAGATATTTAAAAAATGGTTTGATTATTGTCGGCACTTTCATCAACTATTACAATGTAAAAAAGTAGTTATATTAGCATAACTACATACATACACACATACACACAAACGTACAAAACTTTCCTCTTTATAATATTAGTATAGACCAGGTACACAACGGCTGAACCCGCTTGGAAAACTGTGTATTTAATTGAAATATTCAAATTAGTAGTACTTATTATGAGTTAACAATAAGAGATAGAGACATGTTGTCAGGGACTTTTTTTAGTATTTTTCTAGAGCTACAATTCTATAGTAACTAACAGAAAATACAATTGTATTTTTGGGAGTGACCTTGGATTCAAAACTCCAATGGAGCACACACATAAAAACTCTTGCAGGGAAACTTAGTTCAGCAGCCTACGCTGTTCGAAAGATAAGACAATTTACAGATCTCGAAACAGCGAAACTTGTTTATTTTGCTTACCTCCATAGCATTATGTCTTATGGAATATTGCTGAGGGGTAAATGCGCGGATAGTGAAAAAAATTTCGTATTACAAAAAAGAGCCATACGTGGCTTCTACAATTTAAGTCCGTGTGATTCCCTGCGAGAGAAGTTTAAGGAAATAGGTATTCTAACATTTGCTTCACAGTATATTTTAAATAACGTAATTTTTGTACATAAAAATATAAAGTATTATAAAACGATAGGTGATGTATATAATAGACAAAGTAAGAACCGACATAAGCTTGCGACTCCTGCTTTGCGCCTAGCAAAAGTACGTAGATCGTTTGTGGGTTTGGGTATAAGATTCTATAATAAAATTCCGAAATCAATTTTGGTCATGCCATTACAGCAGTTTAAAAACACTGTTAAAAAGAGGCTGATACAGAAAGCCTACTATACTTTGAAGATTACTTAGATGATAAGGATGTGTGGATATAGGTGCACCTCTACCCTGTACAAGACAGTAATAAATATATGTAACTAGTTCTAAGATTTATATTTTAAAAAGAGCAACAGCCGAGTTTTTTGCTGGTTCTTCTCGGTAGGAACAGCTTTCCGAACCAGCAGTAAAGTTGACGATTCGAAAGCACATGTTTACAAGTTTACTTGAATAAATAATATTTTGAATTTGAATTTGAATTTGAATAGTACATTATTTCAGTGTAGCTATTGGTTTAGGTTGCAAACGCGATTAAATATAGCAGCATGCGAGTTTTTACATCTGCGTGACCTTTTCAATACAATTTACATAAAACCGTTAAACTAAACCTTCTGGAGGAATAGCGCTACCTTTTAGTAAAAACCAAACAAAAAACCGTTCATTAGATTTCGCACATTTCAGGCAGACAGCTTTTGGGGATTTTGTTTTATAATAATTATATAGATGCATCTGCATCGATGTAGTTGTTGCAAAGTTGTTGGACAATACGTCCAAAATAATCGTTGGCCTAGAGTCTATAACCCTGGCAGCAACCAACCAACGGATGTCAACTATTCAACAATTAACAATTTCTAAATTTCTAATAAAATAATACACATATACTCACTTGCTTATCGTATGAAGACACAGAAAATCTCCTAGGTTGAAATCTTCTCAGTAGTCATTTTTCGTTTAATTTTTCCCTTAAATATAATCTTGCTCATATATACTTCCAACCAACAGTCATCGTCAAATTCCATACACACACACTCCTTCATCACACACAAACACACGCACACACACTCACACACACATACTTACCTGCAATATTATATGTCATAAATAATGTAATAAATATAATCCAACTAATTTATTTTAAGTTACCGCTACTAACTATACTAACACTAGTATAATAATCTACAATATTAAGGGAGGGCACTGGCTCTTGAAATACAGTTAAATCTAATTTAGGAGCCTGGGTTTCAAGATGTTATGTTAAACGATTTATATAAATAAAGATAATTATTGTAATTATTAACTATTGACGGAAGCAGGAAGCATATTTCGGTTACGATATACATTTTTGTAACTAAATAACACCTGTCGTAAGTCTACAATAAATTCGAAAATGTTTTCGATATACATTTTTGTAACAAAATGACACCTAGCTTAAGCCTTTACTAAATTCGAAACGTTAACGTATATTTTTGTAACGAAATCGCACATTCTTTTATAGATTGGCTTTTACCAAGTTCAATATAATTTTTGTAAAACACTTTAAACGTTGTTATTGCACTAAAGTTTAAAAAAATTATCATACATAAGAAGATTATATCAATACTTAAAATTCATATATATAAGGTCAAGAGATATATAAGGTCATTCGCCTGATCGCCTGTTGTTGGGATGTTTAAATTACGGAATATGTTGTACTATATGACCCATATTAAAGCTTCATGGGGGTCTAAAATCCATATCAATAAATAAATAAATATATGGGACCCTTACACACACGGTCGTCTATCTCCAAAGTAACTTAATACTTGTGTTATGGGTGATAGATAACTGGTAGGTACATACATATATAATTTTAAATACATACTTAAATATAAATACACACCCAGGCACGAAGAACCAACAATTTTTTTTATAGAAAATGTTGGCCCTCGGTGGGAATTGAACCCAAGACCCGCGGAGCTGAAGGTAGGGTGACTACCCACTACGCCAACGGGCCAGAAATCCATATGCCTAGGCGGGGATATAAAGCAGTGATATGCTTAAAACACTTCTTACTTAGTTTTTGAAAGAGTTTTTGGAAATGAAAGTAAGCAAATGAACGTAATAGACAGTTGAACAAATGTAATAGAAGATTTGTCCAAATTATATAATTGGTTTATACTACCCGCGACTTCGTTCACGTGGACCGTTGAGTCTTGGAATGAACAGTAGCTTCAATCACTCACCAACTCTGCAAATATCTCCATCACAAAAATCAGATTGGGGTTAAATTGAAATCACCATTCGAATTTAATATTATTAACACGTATATATTTTTTTATTATTGACAATTTACTAACATAAAATTAAATAACATTAAATTCGGTATATGTCATTTTCTTAGGAAAAAAAAATTAAAACTTTCTTATACAATATCTTTTAATGTGAGAGGTCATCAGGTCTCCTATATGAAAAATATTTCTTTAACTTACAAACTTAACTTTGACACATCTTCTTCTTCTTCTTTCTCCTACCCTTATCACACTCTAAGTGGGGTCGGTACAACATGTTTTCCTCTTCCATTCTCTTCTATCATTCGTCAACTCTGGCGCTACTCCTTTTATATGCATGTCATACTTCACACATTCCAACCATCTCTTTTTAGGCCTCCCGCTAGTCACATATACATCCATATTCATATCCAATACTCGTTTAGTCACATGATTTTCATCCCTCCTCATTACATGTCCATACCATCCCAATCTTGCACCTCTCATCTTTTCTATAATGGGTGCAACTTTCATACTTCCCCTTATATACTCATTTCGTATATTATCTAATCTTGTCACACCACACATCCACCTTAACATCCTCATCTCATTTCCATGCACTCTTCTTTCATCCATCTTTTTCATTGCCCAACATTCTGATCCATACATTACGACAGGTCTTATGACCGATTTATAGATTTTCCCTTTAAGTTTAAGGGGCATTTGGGAGTCACATACTCTTTCTGAGACCTGTCGCCACTTCATCCATCCTGCATTCATTCTATTCCTCACATCGCGATCAATTTCACCGTTTTTCTGTAAAAGCGAACCAAGATACCGGAAGTCTAAAAACCTTAATATAATGATAACAGATGGCGTGTTTAATGTCATCCTATTCATATATATATTCATTACAGGATTTCTATAGCCTATATGTTACCCCGGTGTATAAGCATCAATCCTCTTTGAACGTAAGCCAAACAACGTAATATAGAATCTATTTCTGAAAATACAGATTTGACTTGACTTTGAAACATAAAAAAGCTTTTATGGGATAATACATGGCATTTATTAAAGTCATTTTATTTCTGTAAAATTAAGAGGACTTCAATAGCCTATCTACTACCCCGGTGTATAAAGAATAATTGTGCCAATTTTCATCAGTATTTGTTAAGCGGATTCGCCGTAAAAACGTAACAAACAGACAGACAGGCTTTCGCATTTATAGTATTAGTAACGATAATTTTACCTATAGTATTTGTAAAATGCTACGCTAGTCTACGAAATGTAACGTCTAATATCTACGAAAGCGTAGCAGTTGCAAAGAGACTAAATAAGGAACATATAGAACATATAGTGTATGTTTATTTAGTGTACATCAAACATATTTAGTGCAGTCTAAATAAAATCAATATACCCGTAATTTTTTTAAAAAATACATACACTTAGGACCTTAGTATGTCGTTTGGTATCCGACTAAGTAGAATAGACCACCCTCATTTTTTACCGAGGTGTCGTAAAAGGCGACTACATAGTCGACCCGCCGTGTGGTATGCGGCTGAGTAATATAGACCACCCTCATTTCTTACCAAGGTATCGTAAAACGCAACTATATGAGTCGACCCGCCGTGTGGTATCCGGTTAAATAGAATAGACCACCCTCTTTTTACCAAGGAGTAAAATATGACGAAGGTCAGCTGACGTCAGGCAGGCGGCCGGTCGTAAAATACGTAGCCAATCATGTGACAACATGTTTATAACATGTTGTGCCGACTCCACTTAGAATGGGATAAGGGCAGGAAGATGATGATGATGACACTTAGGGCCTTAGTAATACAATAAATTAGGGTTCTTAATCCCCATATGATAGAAAACGAATTATCGCTTTTTAATACTAATTATAGTATTGTTAGTAAGATTTTAAACATGCCAGACATTTTAAAACTCCTAAAAGTATAGAAGTAAATAAAGTAAAACTTACTATGTTCTATAAAAAAACCATTTTCATTTCGGTTCTATCCAAAAGATTACCCTCACAGTGACGAAACCTTTTTATCTACGAGTATGTTAAGAATCTTTCACGATATTTGTTAAATTATCAAGTTTTTAGTACTCTATTGAAACATCATTCTCCTGCCCTTATCCCATTCTAAGTGGGGTCGGCACCTACATGTTACAAACATGTTGTCAGATGATTTGGCTACGTATTTTACGACCGGTCGCCTGCCTAACGTCAACTTACCTTAGTCGCCGTATCGTAAACGATACCTCTCTAAGAAATGAGGGTTGTCTATTCTTTGCATCCGGATACCACACGGCATTTACCTTAGTCGCCTCTTACGACACCTCGGTAAGACTACTACTGAATATCTAAACTATATTGAATTATGTAGTTTATGTCAAGTTTAGTTAATGAACTATACTTTTAATCATGTTATCATTGAAGAAATTCTTCTAAAGATATGATAATAATAGGAAGTAAGCACTACAACAACCTTTAATGTATGTTATTTTAGCCCTGCAAAGTTTCATATCGTATTTATAATACTAATTAATACATCTACATTAAAAGGTTTTAAAATTAAAATAAAATGCCTAACGAAAAATACCAAAAAAAAAATACAATATCTACTGGTACACCTGCCACGAAAAATTGTTTAATTATAATAATAATCTGTTATTTTTAGGTAAATGGCTGCTAATTATTCAAAATATCGAGTTCACCGTACCTATGAAACTTATCTAATATATGCGAGTGTCTTACTAAAATAAGAGATATTACAATTATTTTAGCAAGGGGTACCTGTTTACAGTTTAAGAACAGGAATGTTAATGGATTTTTGTTAATATGAAATGCAAATATATAAATTTCTTAATTACTAATCTTTTCGAATCCAATTTCAGGCTGTCAGGCCAGACTTCCCCTTTTTACATACTTTATATTACACAATATAAAGCTGTGATAGCCCAGAGGTGAGACCGTGCGACTCTTTCGAGGGGAACACAAGTTCAAATCCGAGCAGCCACCAATGAGTTTTTCTATTAAAACTTATGTGTCTAATTGATAATTACAATTTATCACACGCTTTTCGGTGAAGGAAAACATCGTGAGGAAACCTGCATATCTCTAGAGAATTCTAGGGATATGTGTAACCTACCAATCCGCATTGGAGCAGCGTGGTAGGTCTTAGCTCCAATCCTCCTCTCCAATAACGGAGAGAGGAGGCCTTAGCCCAGCAGTGGGCATAGTAACAGGCTGTTACTTTACTTTACTACTATATTACACAAGCAATCTCCCGCGCACATACCGATCTCGTGGTATTGGAAAGTCTACTAAGTTGGACTATACATTTTTTACTTTAGTAAATTAAAAGTTAGGCCCTGGGAAATTTCACTTTCATATGATTTGACTGGCCCGTTGGCGCAGTGGGTAGTGACCCTGCCTTCAGCTCCGCGGGTCGCGGGTTCGATTCCCGCCGAAGCCCATCTTCTATAAACAATTTATTGGGCCTTCGAGCCTGGGTGTGTATTTGTATAAAAGTATGTATTTAAAATTATATATCTAGTAATCTACCAGTTGTCCGTCACCCATAACACATGTAATAAGTTACTTACTTCGGGGATGTACGACCGTGTATGTAAGTGTCTCATATATTTAATATTATTTATTTATTATATTAAAGGTGTAAGCAAAGGAAGTTTTAACTGGAAATTGAATTCTTTTAAAAGGTATATCCGTGGGTATCATTGGTATCCTAACTATGTTAATAATTTGCAGGCCCTGTTATAATGATGGTTGCAATGATTTTGGTATGGCATTATTTTCTTTACATTAACATTTTTTAATTCGTTACATTTTTTGATTGGAATGTCCGATTTTAATCATTTAAAAAGTATTTTTCAGATATTGAAACGGTTTTAAATAAGATATCATTTAATGGGATAAGAATTAAAGCGGCGATATGAATAATATGGTTTGATTATACTCTCTACTTTGACTTTGACTTTTTGTTCTATAATACTGTAAAACATTTTTGTTCCATAGTTTACTACCACAGCGCATGCGATTAAAGATTTTTGACTAATTTTTTTCAAACCTTATTACATTTTTATTAGGGATCGCTATTTTTATTGAAAATATAACATAGCCTTTGTTCCTCAGTGAAGATGCAGCTTTCCAATGATGAAAGAATTTTTGAAATCAATCCAGTAGTTTCTGCGTGAAAACATTACGAACATGCATAAAAAAAATTCTTCTTATATTAATAATTCTTATAATAATATTAGTATAGACAATTAATAAATAACATTATTTTGATATAATCCTCGATAAACTTATTAGAAAACATATAAGTATAATGCTAAATGTAGAATGGACTATCTGTTTTCATAAATACACGCTAATACATGCAGAATTTGCAAAAACTCATGCACTACAAACCTCCACCATCCACAATACACAAGCACCACACATATTCATTTTCACAAACTCAATAATCGTATTGCCCTGCAACCGAAGAATCATCAGGATATGACAAAATTGCATTTTTTTTAGTTTATCTTGTATATATGTATGCTTGTTTGTTTGTAACCGATACCTTTAAACTCATTTTAAACCACTTTGATAAATTTAATCAAATTTAAACTTTGTACGCTTATCAAGAACCGGTGTAACAATACAATAATTTGATAACCTATTCCCATCTATGTTAAAGTAAAAGGGACACTGAAACTTTCGATAAATTTCTATATCAATTTTTGATGATACATGATTCAAAATGGGTTCTAAAAAAAATATTACATAACCTATTAACGTTAGTTTATATTAGGAATATTATTATTAGGAATATATTATTAGGAATATTTGAATTTGTTCTTGGTTAGTGAAAGAACTGAAATTGATCTTATAGAAGACGATCTACGATATATTTGTTTCATTTAGTTAGAAGGCCATATTTATAAACAATTTAGTGATTCTTCGAGCCTGGGTGTATATTTGTATTTAAGTATTTCAGTATGTATTTAAAATTGTATATGATTATTTATATTATATATTAATTATATATCTACCAGTTGTCCGTCACCCATAACACAAGTATTAAGTTACTTACTTTGGGGACGGACGACCGTGTGTGTAAGTGTCCCATAAAAAAAAAAATTGAAAATAAAATTAATAAAATATAAAAATTTATGGATTTACGTTGTTTTTTCTTATCTCAAATATTATTAGGTATATTATGTGTGACATTCATAGATACTAAAGGCATATGTACTGCCACGATGCGAATATTAATAGCCGCAAAATATATCGCTCATTGGTCATGTTCATATCAAGAAAATGCATAATTAAAGCTTTAGTTTGCTTAAATGAACGATCTAATATTGATTTCAGCCGGCATAGCTGCCGGAAATTTATTTTTGTAAGTAATTTAATACTTGTGTTATGGGTGACGGACAACTGGTAAATATACTACATATATAACTAACACCCAGGCTCGAAGAACCAACAAATTGTGTATAGAAAATGTTGGCCCTCGGCGGGATTCGAACCCGCGACCCGCGGAGCTGAAGGATATGCTTTTTTGCTAGGATTTTTCGTAAAATAATTAAAAAATCGCCTTTTTATTTAAACATAGTTTAATTTATTGTACCACCTCAACCCTAAAGTATACAATAATTTGAATATATTTTAATATATATAAAATATATATTATCAGGAGTTTACACCTTATTAGTCAACATTCACATCCACAAGGCACTGTCCCTGAGATGAACCTTGATTAATGCTGCACTGTAAATTCCCACAGCAATCTTCGCTTCTTGTACACTATAAAAAAAATATATAAATGTATAATATTGTTTCCAGTTTGTGAGTTTTGGGATGAAAGAATGTGGCATGTTATATTATTATGTTTTTGAAGCGAAGTGTGTGCGAGTGAGAGATATGTAAGATTATAAAAGAAGATGGCGCTCTCTTGGAGACGTAAGACGTAAGAGCAACAATAAAATTAATAAGGAATATTTCTGTAGGATGATTTCAAGAGATTTGCTTTTCACCAAACGCCACTGTCACATAAATGAATCAATTATTTTTTTAACAACTAATTAGAAATTCGAAAGTTAAATATGAATCAGTCTTTATTGCTTGCACTGCCCTACTTTATATAGTTATCATCATGTGCCCTGTACGGGCTACCGTGTACAATTCAAATTCAAAATATTCTTTATTCAATTAAACTTGTAAACAAGTGCTTTTGAATCGTCAACTTTACTGCTGGTTCGGAAAGCCGTTCCTACCGAGAAGAGCCAGCAAGAAACTCGGCGGTTGCTACGGTTAAAACTAGTTACATTTAGTTATTTCTGTTTTGTACAGGGTAGAAGTGCAGCTATCACATCTTGATCATCCAAGTAATCTTCAACAGTATAAGTAGGCTTTCTGTATCTATATGTTTTGCTGTTTCGACATCTGTAAATTATCTTATCTTTCGAACAGTGTAGGCTGCTGAACTAAGTATCCCTGCAAGAGATGTTATTTGTGTGCTCCATTGGAGATTTGAATCCAAGGTCACTCCCAAAAATACAGTTGTATTTTCTGTTTTCAGTGGGACATTATTTATGGCAAGGCTTTTTGCTGTTTTTGCAGCATTAGGTAAAGCAAATTAAATACATTTCGTTTTCTTTGAGTTCAAAAACAAATTATTTAGCCTGAACCAATAGGCTACTTGCGATAAACCCCTATTTAATTCGTCAATATTATGGTCATTTCTATTTACTTTAAAAATTAAAGATGTACCATCCGCAAACAGTACAATATCGCAAATATTATTAATGAAATATGGTAAATCATTTATATAAACTAAAAACAGAAAGGGACCAAGGATTGATCCTTGAGGCACACCCATAACTAAGGCCGTTCCGGATGACTGCGCCTCATTAATGCACACTCTTTGAATCCAGCTGTGAAGATAAGATGCAACGAGACGAAGCGCATAGTCTTTAATAAATATGTAAAATACTGATTTAGCAAATGTACGTGTTAGCCCGTACACGCTCTCTGGTAAGATGGGAGATATTGGGTAAGGACCAAGTTGACTTTGAAGAACCTAACATAGCGACTGGCAGTTTAAAGCAGGTGACATTGTGGGGGCAGGAGTGAAAACCGTGTCCGAACATGGGAACTGGGTGGAATAGTCGTTAACAGAAGCTGACCATCCGTCCTATACCAACAGGCGCCCACAAACCAAAATAGAATATAACTTTGACTGTGGTTCTGTACTCGCCTTATACCGATCAAACCGTTACGGCTAACATATTATTGAAAATAATACGGGTTCAACTACTCATCGGTTTTTCTCGGGGTTTTTTTGTTAAAACTTATGTGCCTACTTGATATTTGCAATTTATCGCTTGCTTTTTAGTGAAGAAAAAAATCGTGAGGAAGCCTGCATAACCGTAGAGAGAGTAGATATGTGTAACGTACCAATCCGCATTGGAGCAGCGTGGTGGGTCTCAGCTCAAACTCTTCCAAAAAAGGAAAAAGGTTGCTTATTCCAGAAGGATATTAACAGGCCGTTATTTTACTTCTTTTTTTATTGGGGAAGTATTGAAGCATTCATTGAAAATAGAATTTGTAATTGGAGTAACACTGGTAAAATAAAAATAAAAAGAGTGAGTTAAATATAATATCTTACCTTTTCATCAATCTTAAGACAAACACCAAGGCCTTGAACAGCGGTAACCATCATTATGAGAGCCACGACAACGAACAGCGTATAATATCTCGACATCTTTGGATTTGGTAGACACAACTGGTAATAAAAACAAATCAATTCATTTTCCAAAATAATCATCACTCTCCGGCCCTTATACCAATTTAAGTGGGCTCGACACAACATGTTTATACATTATGCATGATTTGGCTAGGTATTTTATGACTGGCCGCCTACCTGAGGTCATCTTAACTTTGTCGCCTTGTACGACACCTCGGTAAGACATAAGGGCGGTCTATTCTACTCAGTCGGATACCACACAGTGGGTCAACTTACCTTAGGCGCTTATAGTTCAAATTCAAAGCGGTTCAGTAAAGTGAAACGGAAGTACTAAAGGTAAAAGTAAAGTTTAAAAGCCTTTCTTCCTGAATCAGATTATAGCAAAATAGTAAAACAATACTATTTATATATTTAAAATTATGTAGTTAAAATTACATATAAATACTTTTATATAAAGAGACAAATACTTACAAGAACGTTTTCTGATAGATTAATAGTTTTAAACACAATGTGTACAGTATTTATAGTACGGAGTTATCAAAACCTGAAGTAATTAAAGTAAACATGGTACATTGTTCAACATTAAACTAAAGTATTTGAAGGTTTTGTTAATTTTATGGTAGTTATTAAGAATTAATACAGTTCCTTCAAGGCGATCGAAAATTTGATAGGATGCATAGATCATGCTAAAAGAAAATAATCCGCACAATTTCGTTTTCCTTATTTACCATTAAATAATATAAACGCGAACGGTAAAAACTTATACGGAACATGTGAAATGTTTTAGAGTTATACAAGTTTACGTTAAAATTAATTTCTACGCACTAACAAGTTGATCAGATGCCAAAAAAGGTCAATACGACGACAAAAATAAAACACCTATTAAAATTGATCTGGACTAAAGAAATGTCAAGACCAAAATCGTTCTAATAAATTAAGAGCTAATTAAAATCTATTAAGAGGTAATTCAACAACATGAATATTATATGCGCATCATGCCAGATATTAATGGCTAAGCTTGAATCGTTATATATAGTATTTACTACTACTAGCTACTTGGGGGTATAAGTAACAGCCTGTTACTATGCCCACTGCTGGGCTAAGGCTTCCTCTCTCCGTTTTCGGAGAGAAGGATTGGAGCTAAGACCTACCACGCTGCTCCAATGCGGATTGGTAGGTTACACATATCCCTAGATTCTCTAGAGATATGCAGATTTCCTCACGATGTTCTTCTTCACTGAAAAGCGTGTGATAAATTGCAATTATCAATTAGACACATAAATTTTAATAGAAAAACTCATTGGTGCCTGCCCGGGGTTTGAACCTATGTCGTCTCAAGAGAGTCGCACGGTCTCACCGCTAGGCTATCACAGTCTTGGGGGTATAACCGACGAATATTCCTAGTATTTTTGGTTCAATTATACAATTGAATATTGAGTTGTTATATACACATAACAAATCGGATGTTTTAAGAGTATTTATTCGTAGCAATAACTACGCAATAAGATTTAATTTTAAATTATAATTATGTTTTCGCATTGTTGGTATTTGCTCTAATAAATGTCGATTATTATCGTCTAAAAATATCTAATTGCTAGTGAATTGGTATGTTACATCACTCCAATCCGACAAACAATTCTCGAGTGCAGGTTTCACTATTGTTTTCTCCATCACTACGAAGCTCAAAATGAATTATAAATATCAAATATGCACATAATGTGCATATGTCTTTAGGTATAGAAAACTCGAAGGCCGGAATTCTGACTCTATTAAACTCCATTAAAGTTTATTATTTGGTTATATCTGGTTGCCGTAACCATTTAGGTATACATCAAGGCTATATAGGTTTATTACTTGAAACGAAATACCTAAATGACGACTTACAATATAATGTGCAATATAATGCTCTAATGACAATAGCTTATCCATTTTTCTAAAAGGAAAAACATGTATCAATATTTGTGAACGCATTATATATTAATGTCAAATTGTAAAATGCTCTATAAACAAAAAATAACAAAGTGATTATATTTAAACAAGGTTGTAAGATGGCCCTATTATTTAAACCCTTTCACCTTCATACATAGTACAAAGGTCACCAGTATTTATTTCAGATGATTATATGACGTGAATACGAGTGTTTCAATATGAATGTGGATCTATATATGATTAGAGGGAGGCCGAAAAAGAGAATTCGGCTTGAAGGACCAAAAATATGTTGAGAGAGTTTTAGTTATTTTCAGTAATTCGTATAATTTCTTGGAAAGCGTAATAAAATATAACCTTGCTTGATAAGACGCATGAAGAGAAGGGAAGTGTCACAGACTAATCAACTTAACCTAGACAAAATCACCACAGAGTATTCAACAGTTTGTTTGTGTGAAGTATGACATGCAATGAGTGGCGCGAGAGTTGAATGACAGGAGCGAATGGTACAGAAAAATATGTTGTGCCGACCCCACTTAGAGTGGAATAAGAGCAGGAGAATGATGACGATATGACGTGAATTTTTTCCTTTAACCTACTATAGTGTTAACAGATCGACCATCAAAGGGCAATTATTTATTAATTATTAATTAGAGCTGTGATAGCCAAATGGCGAGACCGTGCGACTCTTTCGAGGGGAATACGAGTTCAAACCCGGGCAAGCATC
Organism: Morpho deidamia; assembly: GCA_947086505.1. Taxonomy (NCBI): domain Eukaryota; kingdom Metazoa; phylum Arthropoda; class Insecta; order Lepidoptera; family Nymphalidae; genus Morpho; species Morpho deidamia. Next base: position 4,596,248 of record CAMTZC010000007.1, on the reverse strand, counting down.
AATGAGTTTTTCTATTAAAACTCATGATAATTGATAATTGCAATTATTAAATTAATATCACACGCATTTCGGTGAAGGAAAATGTCGTGAGGAAACCTGCCTATCTCTAGAGACTTCTGGAGATATGTGTAACCTACCAATCCGCATTGGAGCAGCGTGGTAGGTCTTAGCTCCAATCCTTCTCTCCATAAACGGAGAGAGGAGGCCTATTCCCAGCAGTGGAATTGTAACAGGCCGCTACTTTTTTTTTACACACCTGGAGGATATTTGGTTAATATTTGAACCTCATGAAATAACATCATATTCTTTTTAGCCCATGGATATCCATTTCAAACATCCAACAGTGGACAATAATATAAGGTTCAGATCTATATATATCACCAACTGATCTTGTTACCCATATACTTCCTGCTTCCGTTTTTGACATTGATGTTCCTCCCAGGTGTCTAACTCAGAGAACTTTCTACGATAACGAGCTCATGAATAAGAGCCCCGTATGGGCTTGAAACTAGTCGGGCTCATCCGATAAAATAAGACGTGAGTACAGCCGGTCTCTAAATATAAATTTAGTCTCTACTTCTTCTTCTTGGGGTTGGCAGTTAGCTTCATATTTTCTTTCTGTTCGAGGTGAAAAAGTTCATGGAAAATCAAGAAGTGAACGTTTTTAATATCTTACTTAACTACACAAATACGTGTAGATTGTGATGAATTGTGCATACAGTTTATAACTTCTATGAACACTGAACTAACTAAGAACACTGAATAACGGTCTTTTACTATCCTACCGCTGGGCATAGGCCTACTCTCCTTTTAGGAGAGAACGGTTGGAGCTAAGACCTACCACTCTGCTCCAATGCGGATTGGTAGTTTACACATAACTCCAGAATTCTATCGAGATATGCAGGTTTCCTCACGATGTTTTTCTTCACCGAAAAGAGTGTAATAAATTGCAGATATTAATGAGACATAAGTTTTAACAGAATAACTCATTGGTGTTTTTTGCCCGAGGTTCGAACTCATGATCCCCTCGAAAGAGTTACACGGTTTCACCGCTGGGCTATCACAGCTTACTAGAAGTATATTTATATTATGCTAACATATTGACATAAATAATACATTTAGGCTACACCAGTATCATACCAGCGTATACGCATTGTATAAAAATTCCTCAATTAAAGAAAATATAAATAGCTTACGAAGAAAGACACTTAGGTTTATAAAATAATAATAGTACTATTTTATAATAATACTAATATACTATAGTTCATAAAATAATAATATAACAAATTTCTCGATAGCATTAAAGTAATAAAACTGACGCCTTGGCACATGTTAATTAATTACTTCATGTAATAAAAAGATAATGCCAATATGCATCCTAATTAGGTACTTTATATAATAAAAAGATAATATGTATTAACAAGGTAATATAATTCAAACAACCTAATTGTGTCACACCTTATCGAACCACATTTAGTATTATTATTTTCAACTACTGAAAATTTTGAGGCTACGAAGCAATAAAACTATTTTTTTTTGCGAACTGACTGTATGCTGTTAGCCCTAACAGCTTTTAAAGCGTCACCGGGCGGGACGGGCGAGTGCAAAAACATCGTCAATTTCAAGGTTGCGAAATGCAGAGAGTAGAGCGCAGAAACTCTACTAGCGTCGGAGAACGTCGTCCTAAGGGTACCTCCTGTGACCGGACCACGGCTTAGAGCGACGTGTAGTGGAGGGTTGATGGTATGACTTAGATGAGTCATTACGACATCAGATGGTTGTCAAGAAGCCACGACCGGCCGAAAATACTGGAACCTCGTCTCCGCCGGCGAAGACGCTGTGTGTGTCTGTATTGCGTGTTTCTGTGTTTGCAATCTTTATTTGTCGTCAGAGTAATATAGAACGCTTTTTGGACGCCTATATTTTCGGTGATCAGACCTAACTAGCAATAAAACTAGAGCTTGTCTAATTTGAAATGGCGCGTCCCCACATAACTGGTTGATATAAATGTGTGAGTACTAATGTTTGTAGTGACACTTTGTCTCTGTAGAGCTTGCGAACGTCGGATCGACTAGTCGCGTGATAAATCTGGTATCGCTCTGTATATGAAGTAGCTGGCTTATTGTATGAAACAAGCCGTCCGTCCGCCTTCTCGCGCATTCGGAGAATATTAAACTAATTGACCGACAAATCGAGAAAAACCGTTCCCTCTTATTAGCAGTTACACTTTCCCACCGCCAGTCCAGCATGGCTCCAGTTCTCTTTTAACACGTATTAAAGTATCTTAATAAAGTAAAAATTAATAAATTAAATAAAAGTAAATCAAGAATGAATGTAATTTTTGTATAAAGCAGATATTCAAAAGAAGTAACTCTCAATTTTGATTTGCGCCACGGACGATTAATTGATGTACTGAGTTGCCTTCTTGTTTATTATGAGCACGAAATTATCCTTATTTACAGTACAAAACTATAGAATTTATCACTCGTTCCTTTCGGAAGAAGACGCAAACTTTTCCGAAGTGTAGGTTTTTGTAAAAGTAAATATTAATTATAATTAAAACTTTCGATGCCTATAAATAAAATAAACTTTGCATTATAGTAAGATATTGTTTGAGAGTTAATAAATAAATAATTGCCATTAGCGCCTTCATAATTGTTATAAACAATTACACACGCGCGCAATATTGCTAAAAATAATTAAAATTCAAATTTAACATCTTACCAATGCATACTAATCGTGTTTTTTATTATGACTATCTCAATCTGTTAGCAAATCAAACACTTCTTTTAAGATATACAGTAAAAAATATATGTATTTTTATTTATAGTTAAACTCTCATTATTATAAGTTGAGCTGTTTCAAACATTACCCCATATAATCAGAAATACAAACAAAATTTATAATAGATTTATTTATATGCTTTATAGAATAAGGCGTTGCTTTGCGAAGATCCATAATAAAAAAGTAATCGTAAAATTATTTTCATATAATCCACTATAAAGTAAATAGAAAAATTATATAATGCTAAATGTAGAGTGGATTATCTTTGTCATACCTGATACATGCAAGATTCCCAAAAACAATTGCATTAAAAACCTCCAACATCGCCATCACAATACACAAGCACTACACACATTCACAATCACAAACTGTACAATCGTTTCGCCCCGCAAACGAAGCATAATCAGGAATTAGACTACGAAATAATCGCAAAGTTTTGCAGCGCATGTTCTTTGCGAATTCTGCATGTATCAGTTATGAAAAGTTCCACTCCACGTTTAGCATTATATATAATATATTCCATTAACTTTATAGTGGATTATGGCAAAATAATTATATTATTACTTAGAGTTATTTACAACAAAAAATACAAACTAAGTATTGAAAAATAAATAAGTTTGACCTAAAATCATACAGATAAATTTGTTTCGTTTTTATATTTATTTGTTGTGTATTTTGTTCCCAAAACTATCCTTTCAAGCAGAAGAACTTCACCAAGCCATATGCCTCTAAGATGTTACATTTATCTAAAAACCTAGGTCTATTTATCGATGTTAGAAACACCCTGTGACTTAGCTAGGTAATCATAGGCCCTGGAGCAAGAAAGGTACTAGGATCCTAACTAAACTATTTAAAATAATTTGTTCTGTATTTTTCGTGTTACGAATTCGACGTACTGTGGAGGAGATGTTCAAAGGGCCCCTCCCCCGAGCGTGGGGAGACTGGAGCACTACCCTGTCAAGCCCTTCGATAGCTATCAACACCACTAAATTTTTAGTTCAATCGTTTAGTTCGTCAACAAAATTATTTAAATTAATTTTGTGTCCTTGATGACGAGTAACATGGTGAGAAAACAAAGATCATTCGGATTTTATTTTCGAATAATAACTAATGCTAGCCCTTATGGCTTTTACAGTGTCACGAGCGGGCGAGCGCAGAAGCATCGTCGGGAGTAAAAATGGGAGAGCGAAACTCGAGCGAGACTCGCAGCATTCTGAGCTTCGCCTTAAGGCGCCTCCTGTAAGGCCGGACCTCAGCTTAAAGCGACGCTCTGTGGAGGACTGTATCGGACTTAACATAATCCGCTTGTTTCTATGCATGTATACATACTACATAAAGTAAAGTAAAGTAACAGCCTGTTACTATGCCCACTGCTGGGCTAAGGCCTCCTCTCTTCGTTTTTGGAGAGAAGGATTGGACCTAAGACCTACCACGCTGCTCCAATGCGGATTGGTAGGTTACACATATCCCTAGAATTCTCTAGAGATATGCAGGTTTCCTCACGATGTTTTCCTTCACCGAAAAGCGTGTGATAAATTGCAATTATCAATTAGACACATAAGTTTTTAATAGAAAAACTCATTGGTGCCTGCCCGGGGTTTGAACCTATGTCGTCTCTAGAGAGTCGCACGGTCTCACCACTAGGCTATCACAGCTTCATACTACATTGTCACTGCAAAAATTCCGCTCAAGTAAACTCAATAAATCTTAATATCCGTCATGCATTATGTAAGGTCCATGTATTTATTATCCAAACCGGGGTCATCATGACTGCGTATCTTTACAATAATGACATTCTATAATGTTGTAATTATAAAATTCAAGTCACGAAGACTATTTTCAATATAAACCATTATTATTTACAAGACTTATCTTATAAAGATAATATTAATATTACAAAGACATATATTATAAAGAGAAAAGATTTGTATGTTTGTAATGTTTCACGCAAAAACTAGTGCACAGATTTCAAAATTTCTTTTACCATTGGAAAGCTGCATCTTCACAGAGCAACATAGGCTATAACTACATTTTCAAAGAAATAAGGATCCCTTTTAAAAATTGAAATCAGGTGTGAGGTCCCGATAGCGTGCGCTGCAGAAACTATTTATGATAGAACAAAAAAATGTTCTACAATATTATAGAACGTATCAATATCTAAAAATGTCCGCGATACCATATGTCTAACTATTATCATTATGCCAATATAACTACTTTTTTACATTGTAAAAGTTGATTGATAAAAGTGCCGACAATAATCAAACCATAGTATTCATATCTCCGTATTAATCCTTATCCCATTAGGTAGATATATATATTATTCAGTACCTGTAAAATACTTTTTAAATTATTATAATCAGACATTCCAATCAAAAGATCTAACAAATTTAAAAATTTCCATCTAAAAAAATTAATGTCATAAGTAAAAAAATCATTGTAGCGACCATTATAACGAGGCCTGCAACTGCCGAGTTAGCTCTTATTCTAATGATACCAATGATACACGCGGATATACATAGCTGTACCTTTTAAAATAATTAAATTTACAGTTAAAACTTCCTTTGCCTTAACCATTAATGAGTCGATCGATATGTATAGTACGCGGCAATAAGTAATGCACATCGAGGCTCAGAGAGAGAAATCGGCTAGATTCTGCTTCATAGAGCATCGTCTCTGTCGCACATACTGACGAACCCGTGTGTGACAGTGACAGCGCTCTACGACACCGAATTGGCCGGCTGTTTCGTTCTAAGTTCTCGATGTGCATTACTTATTGCCGGGTACTATACGCGAGTGATAATGCGGGGTTTTGCTAGTTCTATGGTAAAGTATTTTCAAACATGAGATCTCAAACATGATTACCTTCTGTATTTTGGTATAGTATCAGATCTGAGATTCAATATTCAAAAAATTAGTTTCAATATTACAATATAAGTCATTATTATATTTTATTTACAAAACAATTCTAAATAATCACTTTATAGTGAGAAAAAAAATAACGGCCTGTTACTATCCAACTGCTGAGCATTGGCCTCCTCTCACGGTTTTTTTAAAGAAGTGTTTCATGCTGTTCCAATGAGGATTAGTAGTTTCCACATATCCCCAAAATTCTTAAGGATTATGCAGGTTTCCTCACGATGTCTACCTTTACTGATAAGCGTGTGATAAATTGTAAATACATTTTAGTACATAAGTTGCTACAGCAAAACTCATTAAAGCCTATTCGGTTTTAAACTAGTGACCCCGTGATAAAAGACACGCGATCTCACCGTTCGGCTGCCACATCTCGCTTTTTTTTATCCAGTTATAAATGACACCAGACTCGTCATGACACAACAAATTAACTTGCCATGTTTGCTTAGTAATATCAGATAATGATTTAACAACTTGTTTTTCATTAATCACATGACTATACGCGATTCTTTATAAATTTATAGGTACGATTAATATTAGTAGATAAAAATATGTTATCAAGTTGAGACGGGACAGTCCTTGGTTTTTGGTTTACTATCCTTTGTATCGCTGATTTTTAACAATGTCCCGCTTTCTATTTTGAAATGTAAGAAAATAATCAATAGAAAGATAACCATTTTATAAAGTTTTATTTGACTTTCCGTGTGCCTACGTATGAGTACCTACGTATAGTTGCTCTAAAGAGGAGGCCTGCAGGCCTACCATGAACTCTTATTGCGACTCAATTGAAGATGTGAACTAAATTGTTTTGCTTTTTCATACCATGACGTCTTAAAGACGCACACTTTAAGTCGTTGGGAATGAGCATGAGCGTTTGGAATTCGGAAAAACATTTGAGTAAAAGAGACAGAGTTATCTATAGTTCATATAACGTTGTCCTTTTCAAACACACTTCATGGTACGAACAGAAAGCGGTTGAGTTTACTGAATTTGAAAAGTTCATGGTAGGCCTACAGGTCGTAGAAGGAAATCTTGGTTACAAAACATCCGGGAAATGACGGGAATTAAGAGCGCTCCCGAACTCTTCCGTCTGGCTACAAATAGCATAGGCATATGCAGAGCTGACTGTCAACCTTCATTAGATGGAGAGGAACGCAAAGAAGAAGAAGTATCTACGTATGTGAAGGTGGAATCTTGCAAGTTAAATTTGACCCACTCCCGGTGTCCGATGGAGCTGAAATTTTACATACTGGTCCAGTCTCGATGACAATGCATGATTATAATAAACACGGCCTGATTCTGCTGCTAGGATTAACACTAGGGATATGAAATTTTGTTAAAACTTTTTTTAACTTCACTGGACTTTCAAAATTCAAATACAAATTCAAAATATTCTGCATTCAAGTAAATTTGTAAACAAGTGCTTTTGAATTCTCAGCTCTACTGATGTTTCGGAAAGCTGTTGCTACCGAGAAGAGTCGCAAGCTTATGTCGGTTCCTACTGTGTCTGTTATATCACACCCATCGTGTTATAATTCTTTATATTTTATGTACAAAAATTAAATTGCTTAAAATATAATTTCACTTTTATAGTATTGCGATAAAAATCATGGCCATGACTTCGCGTCGTTAATAAAATGCCTCTTTATCCAAAAACGAGTCATACTTTATATCAATTGAAGAGACGTTAAACGTGGTATTGAATCAGATAGGATTTTTTTTTATCTTGACTTAATGCAGCTGCAAATGACAAATACTTGAATATAAATATCAATGAGTTTTGCGTATTCGGGTCGCTGGCCAATTAGAGAATTAATGAAACAATTAATAAAGATATTTTCCAAGGACAATTTTATGCATCAAAATTATATGCATCACAGACATATGAGAGATACAAAATAAGCTTGTGAACTTTGTTTTGCGTTACAGTAGAGTTAGCAAAACATTCGTGGGATTAATGGGATATTCGTATCTACAGTAAAATTCCTTAAAAACATATTAAGCTTGCCTACATAAAGGTTAAAATTAAGTTTAAAAAATATACTAATACGTAAAGCATATATTTATTATAACGCAGATAGCGCGGATGGTACAGTACATGAATCGCTACTAACAAAGATGATGCAATATTGACTGGGCTAAGGAAACTTCGGAACGATATGTTTAATCAATTTCAATTACATGACAAAAAACTTGATACATTCAATAGTGTTCTCATTGATTTTAAAAGCAATTTATTTCCTAAACGTTCAAACTGTTCTCATAACATATTTAAAACTAACCGTTGTCGCACTAATGTTACATATTACTCATGTCATGTAGTTATATTTGACGGCAAATATAACTTCTTAGACAATAACAAGTCAAGTTAAAAAATCAAGTTACCAAAATTTCATATCCTTACTGATAACCGTTGAGGAATTCTGTTGTCTGGAGCCAAGCCTGGCAGAAGTGTCAGGTCATGCTTATGATAACATAAACATGCATTGCCATCCGGACTGGACCAGTATGTAAAATTTCAGCTTTGGACGCCGGGTAGTGGGTCAAATTTAACTTGCAAGATTCCACCTACACATACATGCATTGCAAGTTAAATTAAAGCTTTTAATAACCGTAATGTTAATATATTTAATTCCCGAATAAAATGCTTTCGTCGTGACGCTCTAGAGTTTTTAAGTAAAGATTTTAAAACAAAAAAATAATAACATTTACAGCTAATAAATTAATAGTGTTACGTTTCACTCCTTAAAAACTCTTTATTCAACTTTTTACTACGAACTTAATACTTACAGTCTCTATACAGTTCTTTGTCCAATAAGAATGCCGAGGTTACTAATAATTCACTTTTATTATCGCTTGTTTATTCGCTCTTGATCGCTATTCGCAAACTGAATGTCGAGGCGCACGATACGTCTGCTTATATATCGAACGAACCGATTTCGAGAACATTCGATAGACCTTGAAAAGTTTGTAACAAGTCTTTCAAGTAAACATGTTTTGATACACGTCGAATGTTCCAGAGAGTAAGTGTTAATCGAAATTGAACTCTATGACATATAGTTTATGAACCCTTTTTGCATGTTCGTAAACTGTCCCGTTTAATTTGAACTTTATGACATACGCATTACGAACGCTTTTCGCATGTTCGTAATACTGCCACCGTCCAATTCGAATTCTATGACATACGCATTACGAACTTTTTTCGCATGTTCGTAACAATAGACTATTATTTATGTAAACAATATTTACTTTGTTCTGTTTTTCTTTTTAAAACTTTAAATTTGGTTTGTTCGTGTTTGGTGTTAAACACATTATTTGTCATCTTCTTTTTTCTATATAGCGTTGTCCCGACTTAGACCCAGGGTCCGCTTTCCTACACCGTTGCCTCCATTTAGCCCGATCTTTAACGTCTGAGCTGTGTATATTGATGGCTCTCATGTCGGCATCGACTATCTCAAGCCAAAGCTTTTTTGGACGGCCGCGGGGTCTAGCTCCAGAAACCACCATACCGAGACATCTATTTCCGACGTAAATATGCTGGAAATAATGTTATACAACGTTCTTGTATGCCGTATAAGGATTTATTTCATAATATTGACGAATTTAACGATAACATCATCATTCATTCTCCTGCCCTTATCCCACTCTAAGTGGGGTCGGCACACCATGTTACAAACATGTTGTCACATGATTTGGCTACGTATTTTACGACCGGCTGCCTGCCTGACGTCAACTTACCTTCGTCGCCTTTAACGACACCTCGGTAAGAAAGGAGGGTGGTCTATTCTATTCTGCCGGATACCACACGGCGATAACATATTTTCTTTTAAAGAAAAATACTGTATTAAAACACTAAGTAGTTAAGATCTTAGCTTACTTATATTTGTGTAAGATTTTTTAATAGAACTTGATTGATGTATGCTACATTTATGTTTAAATACTTATATAGTAATAGAACCATTGTTTATTTCCCAAAAAAAATCTTTGAGGCTTGTTTATTTGTCATATTTGTTCGTTAATTGTACACGCCTGTTATGATGTTTAGACTATGTGTCTTATTTTATAAGAGTATCTTTTATTTATGTTTTACATTTATGCATAAATGTGTAAATGTTGGCTTCATCATCATTCTCCTGGCCTTATCCCACTCTAAGTGGGGTCGGCACAACATGTTATAACATGTTGTCTTATGATTTGGCTACGTATTTTACGACCGCCCGCCTGCCTGACGTCAACATACCTTAGTCGCCTTTTACGACACCTCGGTAAGAAATGAGGGTGGTCTATTCTATTCTGCCGGATACCACACGGCATTTACCTTAGTCGCCTTTTACGACACCTCGGTAAGAAATGAGGGTGGTCTATTCTATTCTGACGGATACCACACGGCTAGCATAAAAGTTGGCTTGTCTAATAAAATAAATATTAGACAATGAAAGAATATATATCTATCTATACTTATTATAAAACTAAGTCCAAAAGCTGTCTGTTTATATGTGATCGATTTTCTCAAAATCTACTGCACCAATTTTTGTACGGTTTTTATTCAAAGATAGTAGATTTCTTCCGGAAGATTAAGGTTAATAGTGTATTACCGTTTTATGTAAATTGTGTTGAAGAGGTGGCGCGATTATAAAAATATTCGCCTGCTTCGAGAGCCTTCCTCGCGTGCGTCACATAAACTAGCAGAGATAAACTAAAGTAATTAAAAATATAATTGTAGATCTACCAAAATACGACGAAAAAATTCGCGAGAGCATGTCTCTAACTCTTATGGTTAACTCACAATAACTACTTTTATTTTCAAAATTTCAATATAGCTTAGATAATTTTAGCGTGCTTAAATAATTTGATATGCCCTCGCCTCAACACTAATGCTAAAAATATACGTGTACTAGAAAATATTGTATCTGTACTTATTATAAAATAAAGTACCCAAAACTGTATGTATGTAATCGATTTTCTCAAAATTTACAGAACCAATTTTCGTACGTTTTTTACTAAACGATAGTCCAATTCTTCCGGACAGTTTAGATTTATAGTACACTTATAGCTGTGCCAGCGGCTTCGCCCGCGTGGAAATCTGCGTGTCACAATTTTTTTTTAGAATTCAAATTTTAAACATAAAAGTAGTTATTGTGAGTTAACCATAAGAGATACAGACATGCTATCGCGGACTTTTTTGTAGTAGTTTTATAGATCTACAATTCTCTCCTACATTACTTTGGTGTATCTCTGTTGGTTAACGCAGCGAACGCGACTAAAGCTCCCAGCAAGCAAGTTTTTTTATAACTACTCGATCTCTTCAACACAATTTAGATAATAGTGATATGTACTATTTACCTAAACCATCCGGAAGTATTGCACAATCTTTTGGTGAAAACCGTACAAAAATCCATTCAGTAGATTTTGAGAAAATTGATTACATACAGACAGACAGCTTTTTGGGACTTTGTTTTATAATAAGTATAGATTACATAAGAATTCCAGCGGGGTTAGGATTTACGTCGGAAAATCTTTGTGACACACTGATATGCACTTAAGCGGGCGCAGCTAGTTTTATATACTACTAATTTTATACAGTACTCATCCATCATCATCAGTCTCTTGCTCTTATCAAACTCTAAGTGGCGTCGGCACAACATGTTCAAAACATGTTGTTAGATGAGTTGAGTATTTATTTTACGACCGGCCCCATGCCTGACGTCAACTTACCTCAGTACGCTTTTTACGACATCTCGGTAAGAAATGAGGGTGTTCTATTCTACTTAACCAGATACCCTACGGCAGTCCAACTTAACTTAGGGGCCTTTAACGACATCTCGGTAAGTAATGAGTTTGGTTTATTCTAATGAACCGCATACCGTTGGGCGGTTCAACTTACCTTAGGGACCTTTTACGACACCTCGGTAAGAAATGAGTTTAGTCTATTCAACTCAACCACATACCACAAGGCGCCTTTTCCGAAACCTTGGGAAGATATGAGGGTGTCTATTCTATTCAACTGGGTACCACACCGCGGGTCAACTTACCTTAGTCGCCGTTTACGACTGCTCGGTAAGAAATGAGGGTGGTCCATTCTACTTAGCCGGATACTATACGACGGATATATAGAAAGAAAGAAAGAAAAAAAATATTTATTTAAACATTGCATAAAACATAGACAAATACAGTACAACATTTTAGTAGGATAGAATGCATCATTACAAACTATGCATCGAAATTTTATGCAATCCTGAAAAAGGCCATACAGATCGGCATGAATCGAGTGACATACACATCCATACATACATCCAGACATACATCGTCCATTCTTAAAATTCATCAATTATCATAATGATTTATAGAAGCAGGCGTTACTTTGCGGAATTCCATATTACAAGCAATATAACAGAACTAACTACTTCGCTATAATCCGCACGGGTTAGATGAATGCATGCAGGAGGATAGGCTCCACGACAAAAATCGTACTGCAGTACGATTTTTGTCGTGGAGCCTATCCTCCTGATGATGCTTCGGTTTCGGGGCGAAACGATCGTCGAGATTGTGGTGGTGGGTGTGTGTGCTGCTTTTGTGTGCGTTGTTGCTGGTGAATTGCGCCTTGGGGTGCATGTGGTGGCTTGTCCTGCATGTATAAGGTACGTAGATTTTGCCTGCTTCATACACATTGGCTTTGCATGCATTCACCTAACCCGTGCGGATTATAGCAAAGTAGTTAGTTCTGTTATATTGCTTGTAATTACCATAAGTTAGTGAAAACGCGCAGTCATACGCGGAAGGCGATTTTGTTTGGTACTATCTAAGCTGATCTTATAGAATAACAAAACAACTGATATGAGCATATGTTATCAAGTATAATTCAATATAACTCGCTAGTGCCGCGACAAACCCGAAGCGCATTGCACGTGTGTACAAAGTCGTCGCGTTGACCGGTGTATATAGACAAGGTATGCTTTCTTTTTTCTAAAAAACTGGTATTTAAGCTAATACCGTTATATATAAAAGTCTCTCAGTCTCTACAGTTTAATGAATACACAAGTTTAGATTATATTTTGAAAAATGACCTGAAGCATGACATAGACAACGTGAAATTGGATGATTATTAGTGATTTAAGGTTTTAGTGTATATATCGTTTCTATACATATAATTTTATTTAGTTCTGTTATTTGTAAATCGGAATAAAGTCTTCAAGCTCTTCGTTTATTAACTAGGAATTTTTGAATTTCCTATTACCCTGAGAAGTTTCGAATAAAAAGTATAAAAATATAAATAGAAAATATATATTAATAAATTATATGTTCAGTTTGTTTTTTACATTATCATACGCTTGCATTATCATATGCTTTGATAATTATCATAGTCTGTTTCTTCTTGCTGTTTAATAATGTTTTGTTTTCATTATGTATGTGCAATAAAGAAATAAATTATATAATTTATAGAATCAGGCGTTACTTTGCGGAGATCCATAATACAAAAGTAATAATAAAACAATTTTATTGTTACTTTTGTTTTAAATAAATTATATTTTTTCCTATAAATTCAAAGTCAAATTCAAATAATTCCTTATTCAAATTGGTCCTTACAAGCGCTTTTGAATCGTCAAATTACAATGAAGCTACGACTAGATGGAAAAGGTGTTCTAACCGAGAAAAACCAGCAAGAAACTCGGCGGTCTCTCTTTTCAAAACTAAATATTGCAATATAATCTAGTGCGTAGCTAGTTGCAATTTAAATCGAAGCTTTCTAATCATTAATATATTCCTCAACAAAATGATAAGATTTATGAATAAGTGCCGCTTTAATTGCTTTTTTTAAAACTTGTATAAAGGCAAGTCCAAAATAGATCCACAAACGATCTACGATCTTTCTGAATTTTTCGGGATATATATCCCGGTATGAGCTGTGATAGCCCAGTGGCGAGACCGTGCGACTCTTTCGAAGGGAACACGACTTCAAACCCGGGCAGGCACCACTGAGTTTTTCTATTAAAACTCATGTGTCTAATTGATAATTGCAATTTATCACACGCTTTTCGGTGAAGGAAAACATCGTGAGGAAACTTCCATATCTCTAGAGAATTCTGGAGATATGTGTAACCTACCAATCCGCATTGGAGCAGCGTGGTAGGTCTTAGCTCCAACCCTTCTCTCCAGAAACGTAGAGAGGAGGCCTATTCCCAGCAGTGGGATTGTAACAGGCCGCTACTTTCATTTTTTACTATATATCCCGGTATACTATAAGCTTAAATTGTTCCAGATTCCATATACATTGACTCAACTAATTAGCCGTCAAAACATAATAGAGAGATATTTTTAATAATAGTATAGATGGAATTACATGTAATTCGAAAGAATCTATCTCTATCTATTGTCATTTATAAGAGACATCCTTAAAACGACGTTCTCTGGCGCTAGTAGAGTTTCTCCCAATTTGTGACTTCGGCGATTCTTCTATGCTTACCCTTTTTGATCCGTGATACTAAAAAACCGTTACAGCTTACATATTGTCTTTAAATAATACTACTAAACTATTTAAAACCGACCGTTGTCAAATTAAACTTAAAAAATTGACATTAGCATATTTTCCGCAATACTTACATCGAGTTTAAATGTGTACATACTTACATTACTATTCTTGTTTAATTCGTAATAAAAGTAATTAAAGTAGCGGCCTGTTACAATCCCACTGCTGGGAATAGGCCTCCTCTCTCCGTTTCTGGAGAGAAGGGTTGGAGCTAAGACCTACCACGCTGCTCCAATGCGGATTGGTAATTAAAACGGTTCAATCAGTCATTTTATTTGAATTGGTGATGATTGAATAAAAAACTCAAAGAAACTTCTTCCAAAGAGACATCCTATCTTCCTTCTCATACATCTAAAATTCTATGTTAGGATGTATGAAGCCTTTACCCAGTATTTGAATAATAAGAGGCTGGTAATTTGAACAGACACACTCTACGTAGAGCTGTATTTCTTTAAATTTGATTGTTAGGAATTATTATCTTGCTTTGTGAGATTTATTGTAAGAGTATTACTCTTACAATAAATCTCAAATAGTTCATTTAAGCATTTATGGACATATTCAAATTCGAATTCAAAACATTCTTTATTCAAGTAAACTTGTAAATAAGTGCTTTTGAATCATCAACTTAACTGCTGGTTCGGAAAGCTGTTCCTACCGAGACAAACCAGCAAGAAACTCGGCGGTTGCTCTTTTTAAAATATAAATCATAAACTAGTTACATTTAGTCATTACTGTCTTGTACAGGGTAGAAGTGCACCTATATCCACACATTCTTATCATCTAAGTAATCTTCAACAGTATCGTAGGCTTACTGTAGAAGATGTACTGTTTAGCCTCTTTTTAACAGTGTTTTTAAGCTGCTGTAATGGCATGGACAAAATTGGTTTCGAAATTTTATTATAGAATCTTATACCCACAAACGATTTACGCACTTTTGCTAGGCGCAAAGCAGGAGTCGCAAGCTTATGTCGGTTCCTACTTTGTCTATTATATACATCACCTATTGTTTTATAATTCTTTATATTTTTATATACAAAAATTACATTAATTAAAATATACTGTGAAGCAAATGTAAGAACACCTATTTCCATCCATAAATATATATAAATATTTTTAATTGGTATATAATAAGTATTATAATATTATTATTTGTGTAAATTGTTTATGTGTTAGTTTGTACATTTTAGTATATAAGTTTATTTCATAACACACCACCTACCTACTCGGTGTGTTGCAGTTTTCCTAATCCAAAGGATTGTCTGGAAGAAATCGCTAATAAGCGATAAGGCCGCCTGTGCCGTACAATATTGTTATTTTTATGTCTAGTTTGATTACAATTTTTTGTATTTATAATGTGGTGTACAAATTATATATAATTAAAAAAAAATATGGTGGTTATCGAAATAAAAAATATATACGGTCTCGTTTCAGAAGACCGCCCATTATTTCTTTTATATTGCATTAATTATTGTTGATCTAGCTATCATGCTAGTTACGCACTTAGCTGTTTCTACATTATGTTGCCAATACAAATATTTGAAATTCGTAGATTAAATGTTTGTGTATAACTCATTCCACTTTAAACCTTTGTAGATATGCTATTATTACTTGTATGCATACTTTATATACTGTATGTTTATTTTTTAAAGTTATCGCACATCGATACCACTTTGAGTAGATATCTGTCCTAGATATTTTGCTATACCTTATAAATAGTATTATTTAATAGTTGATATCCATACTAATACTATAAATGCGTGTTACTTTAAAAAAAAATTAACAATTAATATCAATCATTCTAAATACTATCGATTCCGCTGTGTGGTATCCAGCTGAGTAGAATGGACCACCCTCATTTCTTATCGAGGTGTCGTAGAAGGCAACTAAGATAACTTGACCTCAGGTCAGCGACCGGTCGTAAAGTAACTAGCCACATCATCTAACAACATGTTTAAAAATGTTGTGCCAACCCCACTTAGAGTAGGATAAGGGCAGAAGAATGAAGGTTAAACTCTGCCGATTAACGTTATCAAAATTTAATCTAAAAGTACAGATACTAAGTAAAATACTATTACAGAAGATCTGAAGAATCTTTTATGATTCAAAAGTTCTTACAAAAGTTTATTAGAATAAAAGATTCTTTATTTTACAGATTATTTTCATTTGATTGGATTTGAATCTCAATTAGTTCTATAATTATAAAACGTTTTTAGACTATACTTCCGAGGTGATAATAAATAAAAGTAAAGTAACAGCCTATTACAAACCCACTGCTGGGCATAGGCCTCCTCTCTCCGTTTTTTTTTAGGAGAGAAGGGTTTGAGCTAAGACCCACCACGCTGCTCCAATGCGGATTGGTCGATCACACATATCCCTAGAATTCTAGTAGATATGCAGATTTCCTCACAATATTTTCCTTTACAGAAAAGCGTATGATTACGATTATCAATTAAACACATAAGTTTTAATAATAAAACTCATTTATGATTACCTGGGTTTTGAACCCATGATCGCCTCTAAAGATTCGAATGGTCTCACCACTGGGATATCACAGCTCTAGGCCATAATAACGATCTCATATAAATGTCAATCAATATAATACACCCGCTTCCGGTCACAAGCTATCTTTAATTGCTTCGATAATAAGGTTAAATAGAAAGACTTCGACGGAATATGAATGATTACGTACTAGATTATTTATATATGTTTATATATGTAAATCTTCCAAATATATATTACTGAGAACATCTTTCCTCTTTTAAAGCGTAATATTGAATTAAAGTTAAATGTAGATTTTGTAAAATAAAAGACAATTACGAAGTGTGGCCTGCATTAAATTCTTTACAGAACATGTGAAATTTGAAATAAAAGTTCAAGTCCGTCAGTCGTCCTCAGTGCGTCGCTTTAAGCCGAGGTCCGGCCTCACAAGCCTGCTGCGATGATCTCGAGTCTCGCTCGAGACTTGCTCTCCCAATTTTACTCCCGGCGATGCTTCTACGCCCATCCCGAGAGGATGTTACGCTGTAAAAGCCATTGGGGCTAAAGATATAAAAGTAGAAAAGCGGAAATTGCAAACTTCAGTCTATAATGTGATCAAAAATCAGCTTAACATAACTTATTTTTACCCGATAGTTTGAAAGTGACATACGAAGTAATAGAGCCTAATATTAACACCATGTGACTCTCTATAGGGAGTTACAGGCTCTCTCTGATCTTGGAGAGATGGTTGGAGCTAAGATCCACCACACTGATCCAATGCGAATTGGTAGATTACACATACCCCAAGAATTCTCCATAGACATGCAGGTTTCCTCACGATGTTTTGAGACGGTGAGAGATGGTGAAGAAAAACATCGTGAGGATCGGAAGGGTGCGTTTCGAAATGAATGAATAATTTTTTTATAATAAACCCCTTTTCTTGAGCTGTGATAGCCCAGCGGTGAGACCGTGCGACTCTTTCGAGGGGAACACGAGTTCAAACCCGGGCAGGTGCCAATGAGTTTTTCTATTAAAACTCATGTGTCTAATTGATAATTGCAATTTATCACACGCTTTTCGGTGAAGAAAAACATCGTGAGGAAACCTACATATCTCTAGAGCATTCTGGAGATATGTGTAACCTACCAATCTGCATTGGAGCAGCGTGGTAGGTCTTAGCTCCAACCCTACTCTCCAGAAACTTAGACAGGAGGCCTATTACCAGAAGTGGGATTGTAACAGGCCGCTGCTTTACTTTTTTTTTACTTTTCTACAGTTCTAAATGGGAGGATTGGTGAGCCACTTGTGGTGGGGCGGTGATCCTGATGAGGTGAACCCAGTCTCATTATTGACCAGGCGCGACGTGCATGCCGTTCAGAAATCCTGGGCACCTGTTTATGCAAATCACGTGGCTACGGGCACAGAACTTTTAAAAAGGTATGTCAATGTAATTAGTCGTTGGTCACGTGAAGGTAACATGAAAAAATATGATTTATAGAAGCAGGCGTTACTTTGCGGAAATCTATAGTACAGAAGCTATAACAGAATTATTTTACTATAATCCGCGTTTGTTAATATCCAGCAGAATAGAATAGACCACCCTCCTTTCTTACCGAGGTGTCGTAAGAGGCGACTAAGTTAAGTGCCGTGTGGTATCCGGCTGCATAGGATGGACCACTCTCATTTCTTACCGAGGTGTCTTAAAAGGCGACTAAGGTAAGTTGACGTCAGGCAGGCGGCCTGTCGTAAAATACGTAGCCAAATCATGTGACAACATGTTTGGAAGATGTTGTGCCGACCCCACTTACAGTGGGAAAAGGGCAGGAGAACGATGAATCCGCATTTGTTAAGTAATGTATGTAATGCTAAATGTATGAAGCCATGTGTAAGGTATGTGAATGTCAACATTCACATACCTTACACATGCACAAGTCACTACACGTATTCCAAAATGCCGCCACCAGTTCACATAAGCAATATACATAATCACTACCACAATCCCTACGATCGTTTTCCCCGAAACCTTCAGGACGATAGGCTCCACGACGTTCTTCGAGAAGAAATGACATAGAGTTCTTATACATAGATAAGGGTACTATAGGCAAGTCTGTGATTGTAACCATCAATTACTACAAGAGGGAAGATAAAAGACCCTTATCTTTGTTTAATTAATCACACATAAAATAGAGATAGGTAGAGTCTCCTTTGATTTGACTTTGTTTGACGGACACGTGTTCAGTTGGCTCATTACATCAGATAGTAACAGGCTTGTAAGTACGGCGTCACTAAACATTTTCTGCTTTTAAAATTGAAATTTCAAACTGATCAACAATTAAGCCGCAAATAACTATTGATGTATTGAATGTATTGTACTTTCCTTTAAGAAAATTGACCAAAAACTTGGTCAAGCCCAACATTACTAGTTCTTCGTCCTCAAACTAAAATATTTTAGATAAATTAAAGACAAATAAGCATAACAAGAATATTTTTTCTTTACATTTACTCAATAAATAAGTAGCAATTTTTTCAAAAGTCAACCCATTTATTCTTTGACCTAACTCTTTGAAGGGGATTGTATTTGAAAGATAATGTGACATAAATGATTTATAGAAGCAGGCGTTACTTTGCGGAATTCCATATTATAAGCAATATAACAGAACTAACTACTTTGCTATAATCCGCACGGGTTAAGTGAATGCATGTAAAGCCACATACAAAGGACTGGTCCTGCATGTATAAGGTGCGTAGATTTTGCCTGCTTCATACACATTGGCTTTGCATGCATTCACTTAACCCGTGCGGATTATAGCAAAGTAGTTAGTTCTGTTATATTGCTTATAATGTGACATAAGTTTACAATAAAAACTTATATGTAACATTAGTAACTTCTAATAGCATATACAATAAATACGAGAAAATAATTTATTTGTAAAACATTTGTAACCATACATTTTTTAGTTCTCAAACTAAAAACTATTCTTAAAGAAACTAAAAGTGATGTTCGACCAATTAATACAAACATTCAGATTGAGTTTATAAAACAAATAGAAATGAATATGCAAAACACGTTGATTATACG
Organism: Morpho deidamia; assembly: GCA_947086505.1. NCBI lineage: Eukaryota > Metazoa > Arthropoda > Insecta > Lepidoptera > Nymphalidae > Morpho > Morpho deidamia. The sequence continues at coordinate 4,576,470 of CAMTZC010000007.1, read as the reverse complement.
GTTGCTAGTGAATTTATTATATCTTCCAACCGTAGGCGTCGCTAAATATTTACATCATGATACCAATTGCATGATTTGTGACATCTGGTTTTATTCCAATAACACAACTTGATCTATCACTAAGTTGTAAAATTTGACATATGTATAGTCATTTAGAAACTCGTTTCCTAAATTTTAATCTTAACTCATCCTGAAGAAATCGTTGTCAAGTAAGGACAGTTAACGTTGATTTCATAAAATAATTCTCTCGCAGTCTATCGCGTTATATCCGACATTCTGAATTACTTACAATTTTTAAAAGTAGTTTATATAAATTTTTTTGCAGTCCCCACTTCTTAATAGTATGTTTATTCTAATTTATATGCATATATATTTATATATTGTTATATTACAATTTACATTTTACAAACATTTTTATTAGGTTATATAATACTAGTTTTTGCCAGCGGCTTTGCTCGCGAGGTATTTGGTCTATCACAGTATATAATTTAATGAAATTTATGATTCACAATTTTGGTCATAGTGGCTTCCTTATAAAAGATAGATATATACTGTTGCGGACTTTTATTTAGAACTATGAAATACAAACAATAATACGGTACATCATCTTTGTGTAACTTTAATGGTTTAGGCAGCGTACGCTGAGATAGCTCTCAAAGGCCAGGTTTTTCCCGACTTTATTGACATGTATCGTTTGCATTACATAAAATCATTACAAATTGTATTCTATATGTTATTGCGATGTATAACCTGTATAACTGTAAAGTTTCATCCAAATCCGTCCAATAGTTTTCGTGAAAGAGTGAGCATTTATAATATTAGTAGGATAGATTTGCTAATATCATGTAATCTGGTCATATCCCCAGAATTCCTTAGAGATATGCAGGTTACCTCAAGATTTTTTACTTTCCGAAAAGCGTTTGATCAACTGCAATTATGACTGGCCCCTTGGCGCAGATAGTAACTCTACATTCAGCTCCGCAGGTCGGGGTTTAAATCCCCCAGAGACTAAACATTTTCTAAAAACAATTTGTTGGTTTTTCGAGTCTGGGTGTTTGTATAAGTATATTTATTTATAAACACAACACAACACAAGTGTTAAGTTACTCACTTTGGGGATGGACGATCGTGTGTTCAATAAAAAAAAAACAATTAGACACATAAATTTTTAACAGAAAACTCGTTGGTGTCTGCCCGGAATTTGAACCCATGACCCTCTCAAAAGAGTTGCCTCCTAACCACTGGGCTATCACGCCTCGAAGTATGTTAATAGGGCAATAAAGATGTATAAACACAATTTACATATTACACAAGTGGACTTTGTTCTTATTTAAGTATTACGCGCAACTCATATAACGAATCTCGACAAGTGGCACACAATACTGAAGTGATCCAATTACATTTTATTGCTAACTAGCTGTGCCAGCGGCTTTACCTGCAGGGAAATAAGTATGTTACAAAAATTAACAAAATGAAATTTTAAACATAAAGATAGTTATTGTGAGTTAACCATAAGAGACAGAGACATGCCGTCGCGGATTTTTTTGTAGTATTTTTGAAGATTTAGAATTCTCTAGTACATTATAGTACGCGGCAATAAATAATGCACATCGAGGCTTAGAGAGAGAAATCGTCTAGATTCTGATTTCACAACTCAGTGACTGTGACAATGACAGTGACAGCACTCTACGGAACCGAACTGGCCGGCTGTTTCGTTCTAAACATAGATGTGCATTATTTAGTACCGGATACTATAGTTTATCTTGATTGGACGAATAGATGCAGTCTCATGTTGAAACTTGTCGACTTGTTGTTGATGTGCATTTAACACAAGCACAAAGATTCTTTGCGATTTTGTCGTGGAGTCTATCTCCTGATGATTCTTCGAATGCGGGGCAAAACGATTATTAAGTTTGCATAGTGAACGTGTGTAGTGCCTGTGTATTGTGGTGGCAGTGGTGAAGGTTTATGCATGTGTTTTTACGAATTCTGCATGTATCGGGTTATGAAAAAACGAATAGTCTATACATTTAGCACTACATATATTTTCTATTGCATCAAATTTTACATATTATTAACCTGTGTCAACTGATTTTTCTTAAGGAATAAAAAAAGAGAGTTATTTTTTAAATAAATACAATGTCAAACCGGACACTAATGTTGTGACTATACATCACCCTTCAGACATTTTCTATGAATCAGGGCCACACTAGCACTGTTAAAGAATTTTAAACCTTTATAATAACTTCATAAAGAAAACTTTAATTGGGCCCTATGGCTTGAATATCCTGTAAAAATAATCCAACTATGATACCGTATATATATTATATAAGCTGTGATACCCCAGCGATGAAACCCTGCGATTCTCTCGAGCGGGAACGGGTTCAGAACCTTGCAGACACCAAGTGCTGGATCTTAGCTTCACCCCTTCTCAGAAGTGGCCTATACCTAGTAGTGGGTACAGTAACAGGTCGTTACTTTAATATTACCCATTTTGGGTACCACAGACAACAACTACCTAGCAACCCTCCACTTGTACGAGCACTGGAATTCACCTATCCACTATTAGCTTTATAACATGGAGAGATATCCCTAGGATAGAGTCAATTAAGATAGAAAGCCCTAATCGAAACATTAAGTTCACTGATGATGGCGATATGTCATCGCCATCATCAGACAATGAATACCATCATTTATAATAATAATATTATAGCGAAAGCTTCAAAAATGATGGGATTTGGTTATTAGGAATGCAAAAGCATTTAAGAACTCAGCATCTAAGATAATAATTTATAATGCGTATGTCAGAAGTACCCTAGAATATTGCAGTATTGTTTGGTCGCCTCATTATAATGTACGTTTAGAACGTATCCAAAAAATATTTTTTAAACATCTCTCATTTCTTGTCGATTAAACAAAAATCTAAGATACAATGGAAACCTGAAATTATTTCATATTACTAAACTCGTAGATCGTAGAAAACTTTAAGATTTGACGTTCCTTTATAAAATTTTGAACAACAAAATTGACTGTCCACTTTTATTGCAATCCCGCCGCGCTTCAGAACTAATCTTAGGTATTTATTTAGGTATACAACTAGTTTTTGCCCGCGGCTTCGCTCGCTAGGAATTTTGTCTGCCACAGCATATAATTTAATTAAATTTATGATTCACAATTTTTGTTATAGTGGCTTCCACATAAAAGATAGATGTTAAATATGCTGTCGCGGACTTTTATTTAGAACTATTAAAGACAAACAATACTACGGTACATCATCTTAGTGTAACTCTAATGGTTTAGGCAGCGTACGCCGAGATAGCTCTAAGAGGCCAGATTTTTTCCGACTTTATTGACAGGTATCGTTATATTACATAAAATCATTACAAATTGTAGTCTATATGTTATTCCGATATATAACCTATATAACTGTAAAGTTTCATCAAAATCCGTCTAATAGTTTTTTCGTGAAAGAGTGCCAAACATACATCCATACTCACAAACTTTCGCATTTATAATATTAGTAGCGATACATTTATTACATTAAAAAAAATAATTCTTAATCTCCAGTTCTTGGAGCTGTAGATTTAGATTAAGTAGTTCATTGTTGTCCTTATGTATGTATATAATGATGTGCAAGCTGTGACAACTAAAGGCAGTGCCTTTAATGCCTCTTGTGTTGTGCTACTTTAATTTAATGTTTTAATGTAACTGCCACTGGTTGTTTCTTAATAAATAAATAAATAAATAAATTTAAGTAACATTCACATTTCATAAACATTTTAACAATCATATTATATCATAAGTCAAGTTAAATAAAAGCTTTAAAGAACAGACAAGTTGTCAATCAGCGTTCATTAGCGGTTAATAGAAACGTCTGAATAAACTAAGAAACATAATACAGTTGGTATTTTTATTGAAATGCCAGAATAAACAAAACGTTCACAAAATAAGCAATTAGGTTTCCGGTGCCGTGTTGAAAGTTTGGATGTCATCCAACGTAATCAATACTGCTAGATACTATATAACATTTTCTCCATTGGGCAAAGCTTTACCGACGTCAACTTACCTTTGTCGCCTTTTACGACACCTCGGTAAGAAAGGAGGATGGTCTATTCTATTCTGCCGGATACCACACGGCGTGGTGATGATGATTATATATTTTAATTTATCTCTCTGACTTATTGACTTATGACTCTGTACCAAAACCGGTTGAGAAACTCATTGCTTATCGATCTTAAACAACTAATACGATAGACATTAAACAGCACGATTAAAAGCGTAATTAGTTACAATCAACTTTTACGATCCATAAAAATTTAAATGCCCTCATCGTTTAAGAGATGGGAAAACGTTTACACTAGTAGTATTAGTAGAGATTCATAGAATAAAACACTGTGTACAGAAACTTCGTTATTTTAATTTATGCCTTTTTAAATTAAACATATAATACATCTATACTTCTGTACTATCTTGTTTGTATGTGTGTATGTTTGTAATGTTTTCACGCAAAAACTACAGAACCGATTTTAAAAATTCTTTCCCCATTGGACAGCTGCTTCTTCACTGAGTAACATAGTTTATAGACATTTAAAAAAAAATAGGGATCCCTGATAAAATTGTAATAAGTTGTCAAAAATTTCTTCGAAAACATCTTTCATCGCGCGCGCTGTGAAAACTATTGAGGATAGAACAAAAAATGTTCTACAGTATTATAGAACATATCAATTTCCGCAAAAAAGTCCGCGATATCATATGTCTAACTATTATAATTTTGCCAATAACTACTTTTTACATTGTTAAAGTTGATAAAAGTACCGACAATAATCAAATCATTATATTCATATCTCTGGGTTAATCCTGACCCCTCTAAATGATATTTTATTAAAAACTATTTCAATACCTGTAAAATACTTTTTAAATTATTAAAATCCGACATCCCAATCAAAAGATATTTCGAATTTACGAATATAAATTGAAAGGAAATAATGCCATAACAAATTCATTGTAGCGACCATTATAGCAGGGCCTGCATTTGGTGAGTTAGCTCTTATTCCCAGAATACTAATGATACCCATTTTTTTTAAATTAAATAATCTACAAATAAATCTATAGTCCGACTTCGTAGACTTTCCACTACCACGAGATCGGTATGGACGCGGGTGAAACCGTGGGGCATTGCTAAATAAATAAATATAATTCAAATTTACTTTAAATTGATACACATTTTTTCAATGCTTCCTATTTCCGCTTTGTATAGCTTGAGTAGGAAAACCTCAACTTTGAAATTTTATTTTAAATATGTCGAACATAGTGTGAAGAACAGCTTAAACATAAATTCTACATCATTCTTCTAGAATGCAAATCAGGTCAGGTCTTATGCAGTATACGGAATGCTTTCATCCATCAACAAATTAAAAGAAATAATATTTGGTATTATGAATCGTATACACGAAGGTACCGTTTTGTTTAAGACAAACATTAATACCAGCCACAGCTTTGACACGACAAATTTGATTATAATTTAATTTAATTAAATAACACACATTGACAAATTTAATTATATATAAGCATAATATAATATAAGCTGTGGTGGCCCAGCGGTGAGACCGTGCGACTCTTTCGAGGGGAAGACGAGTTCAAACCCGGGCAGGCACCAATGAGTTTTTCTATTAAAACTCATGTGTCTAATTGATAGTTGCAATTTATCACACGCTTTACGGTGAAGGAAAACATCGTGAGGAAACCTGCATATCTCTAGAGAATTCTGGAGATATGTGTAACCTACCAATCCGCATTGGAGCAGCGTGGTAGGTCTTAGCTCTAACCCTTCTCCCCAGAAACGGAGAGAAGAGGCCTATTCCCAGCAGTAGGATTGTAACAGGTGGGATTGATTGTAACAGTAACTTTAATTATATAGCATGTAATATTCCAATTTAGTCGACTTTCAGAACTACACTTACTTGCTAGAAGCAACTATTCCACTCCGTCAAAAACCCCACCCCCCACCACCCCCACAATTTACTCTACCTCTTGTAAACAACAACAAGACCCACTATTGATAATTGTATTTAAAGAATTTGGTAAATCTATGTAAAATTACTATTGTGGCAGAATGAAGTTCAGCTTCTACGTGTTTTTTACTAAGTGTACCGACTGCTTTGATTTTCGAGATCAAATAGATCAATAAAAATCGAGCAAGATTTAAATCTTTAGATGTTTCAGTTTAACGAGCGTCAGTAAATGCCATGTTTCTAAATTGTAATCGGCAAATTTCGTTGATGCACGTATCGATCGTAGTAAGACTTTATCTTGATTGCCTTTCTTTTGTGTGACACAGACATAATTTTCGACAGTTTTGTTATCTATACGTATTATAAGTCCTAAAAAGATGTCTGTATGGAATCGATTTTTTAAAATGTACTGAACGGATCTACAGTGTGGTTTTTAGTGAAAGATTCTCGAGAAGGGTTTAAGTTCATCTCCGGAACGGCTTAACTACTTTTCATCCTAGATACCCGATACGGAAAATTTTTTGACGTATTGATTTCCACGCGGTTGGAAATGCAGGCATATCTAGAATAAGTACTTAAACACTCCTATTAGCATACACTCACTTTTAAGTTCATCATTCATTCTCCTACTCTAATCCAACTCTAAGTGGGGTCGGTACAACATGTTATATGTTGTTACATGATTTGACTAATTTTTTACTACCGGCCACTTGCCTGACGTCAATTTACCTTAGTTGCCTTTCACGACACCTCGGTAAGAAATGAGGGTGGTCTATTCTACTCATACGGATACCACACGGCGGATAGTACAACGACGATTGTCAAAATAAAATATATAGGAAAAACAATTGCCGTTAAGCAGGTAAAGTGGCTAAGCACTGAGGTTTGGGGCTCCTGAGTGAGAAACCAACTCATAGTTCATATCTAGCAAGACTCTCCATACTGCTTTGAGGCGTTCTTTGAGAAAGGGACAGACAAACTTCGTATAAAAAAATATTTTTGTACCTCCTATTTATTTCTAAAAGCTTTTATTGAACTTGCCGTGCATGCACGTGACCGGACCGTGTGTCCCAGATATAGGACCGGTTAGGTAGGTCCAATTTTGAGAAAGAGGTTAGTCGCCGAATCCAACTCGGATGGGCAGCATTTGGGAAGCTGCGCGAGGTCTTTTCGTCCGAAATACCTCACTTACGGAGCAGAAACGTGGTCGCTGACTAATGGCCTCATAAGACAGCTCAGAGTCACTCAGCGTGCTATGGATTGAGCTACGCTTGGTGTATCTCTACGTGATCAAATCAGAAATGAGGAGATCCGTAGAAGAACCAGAGTTACCGACATAGCTCATCGTGTCGAGAAACTGAAGTGGCAATGGGCGGGGCACATAATACGTAGAACCGATGGGCGTTGGGGTCCTGAGGTGCTGGAATGGCGACCCTGCGCCGGTAAACGTAGCATTGGAAGACCCCCTACGAGGCGGACAGACGACCAAGCGGCACAGGACCGTGTGGTGTGGAGATCCCTTACGGAGACTTATGTCCAGCAGTGGACGTCGATCGGTTGAACAAGAAGAAGATAAGAAGTATGCACGTGAAGGTAGAATCTTGGTAGTTAAATTTGACCCACTTCCCTATGTCAAATCGAGCTGAAATTTTACATACTGGTTCAGTCTCGATGACAATACATGGTTATAATAAGCATAACCTGTTGTGAGTGCCAGGATTGGTTCAAGATGAGGGAACTCCTCCACGGTTAACAGTAGAGATGTAAAGTTTTGTTAAAAGCTTTTTTTAAAGCATTTTAAACTTGACTTGTTTCTTATTATTCTTCAATTGCTAAATGTCCATTTTTGACAAGTCAAAAAGAGACTTTAACGCACATTAACACTTTCAAGATTTATTCCTCTATTACTTTTATATATTTAAATATGAAAAAATGACGTAACTAAATTAGGTAAAAAAGTTTTGAAAGATCAGAACTAATAATTTTTACTATCTTATCTAAAAAAACCTACCTTAAACAATTAAATCATTATATCTTTAAATTATTCTATACATAGATTACTAATAATTTAATATACATATTAAAATGCCAACAGATATTTCCGCGCCTATCCAGATTCGAAGCAATACTTCCGCATGATAAAAAAGCTACCCGAAGAAGAGTACGCTACAAACCTACAGTTCAAAGCTCACGTCATCAGTCTGATGACATCCTTAAACCTAGCAGTGAACACCCTTAACCAACCAGAAGTGGTGGCAGCCCTTATGAACAAACTCGGTGAATCGCACGGAAAAAGAAAAATACAAGAGAAAAATTTCCATGTAAGTAAAAAAGTAAAAAAAAAGCCGCTTTGACTCACACATGTACACTACAACTATTTTTGGCTTTTTATAACCTAAATCAACAAACAAGCAAAGTAACCCTAGCGATGTCCTCTTTCTGCGAGGACTTTATTCGGATTTATGCGGATCTGGGAAGTCGAGTCCTTTGATCAACCGCAAGTGAGACGAAGTGGATATGCTCAAGACCATCATGTGCTGTCCTAACGGAGACCTCCCGGACGTTCTGAATGGGGTTAATCGGACGTCCAACTTATAAAGTCCTCGAGGCGGTCGATGCGTCTGGCGAAGCAAATGCATCGTCTACCAGAGGGAAAAGCCACTTTTAGAGAAGCCCTGACTCAGGAGTGGCGCACTCTGGAGCTCAGAGTTGCTGCTGGCGAGAATGGAGTCAATGTGTATAACGATACCCTATCCTCGTCACCAATGGCTTTGTGGAGCTGGTCACAAAAGTTTTTTGACAGGTTTTTGGTCAGGTCAGCACAGATCGTTTTGGTCGATGCTCCGACATAGCCGTCGCTTGTCCCCGTCAGCCACTGGTACTCATAAGGGTTTTTTTCCTTTATAAAAAAGGTTGTTTATATGTTAATAAGTGTAGAATGAAAAATCAATATACATAGAACACGTGGACATAGTAGTATCATGCAATCGTACATTCTGTAAACACATTAAATATTTGCAATTAATTACAGTGGATGAATTAACCGGAGAAACATTTTAATTATTTATCATCTTAGTCGTTATTTATTAATTTGTAGGTAATAAATCAGTACTTCGTTTCTCAACCACTCCTAAGATGTTTTAATTGAGATCCATTTGGTAATGTCGATGTATCACATCGAAATATAATCTAGTAATAATAAAAGATTTTGTTAAAATTATAGATTTAGTTACTTCAACCAAGAGTTCCAAGAAGCTGTAAGCGAACCTTTAAAATCCATAAGGAGTACCGCTAAAGTATTAAAATCTCTCCTTGCGTCTCTGTCTCTGAAGTTTATTAATCACTATAAGCTGCTTAGAAGATGCCTGTTAACTCGTAAAAAGGCTTAAATAAACGCTAATCCCTCTCTTCTTATCTAATCTTAGTTCTTTGCCCTCAAATGGACATAAAAAAATTAATGTCATCCTTTACTAACGACAAACTTCAATGAGGTCTTCGCCCAGCTAAGGGAAAAGACCACATTCATCGCTCATGAACCATTACGGGAGGTTTAATATGGATTTGTCTACATATTTTTTGTTGTATACAGATTTGTATACAGTTTTTTTATTGACTGGCCCGTTGGCGCATTGGGTAGTGACCCTGCCTTCAGCGCCGCGGGTCGCTGGTTCGATTCCCGCTGATGGCCAACATTTTCTATACACAATTTGTTAGTTCTTCGAGCCTGGGTGTGTATTTGTATTTAAGTAGGTATTAAAATTATATATGTAGTATATCTACCAGTTGTCCGTCACCCATAACACAAGTATTAAGTTACTTACTATGGGGACGGACGACCGTGTGTGTAAATGTCCCATATATTTATTATTATTATTTTTTACTTTTACAGGATTTAAAAGGGGTCATAGTAAAAATGTTTATAGAAGTACTTAATTTGGATCAAAATACTCTCGGCGCCTGGGGCAAGACTGTCGACTTCTGGTATAAGCATATCTTCGAAACTTTGTCAACGGACAACGAAAGTAGATAGCTAACCAACTTGACCTTTACGCTGACTGTTGAAACACAATAATGGATGTATGCTTTGACAAATATGGATTTAAAATGTTGACAATAATAAGTAATTCATTTTTATATTGTGATATTCTATGTAACAAGTGTACGTGTGTAAGTGTGTAACTTCGAAATCACTTAAATTGTTATGTAAATATTGACCTATCTAAATAGACTCCTTCTGTATTCTCTTATTTGAATAGATACACGAATTCAACAGTTAAGTATACCTGCTATACAAAGAGGATTTTTTTAAAAAAATTAATAAATTAAAGCCACTTTATACACAAATCCACAGAATTATGAATCTAGCTATTTCGGTCCATGTCTCTCGAAAGATTCTGGCTAATATAAAAAAAATGTGACTTGCACAAAACAGCATGGCAGAAGTACCCTTATTTGTAATATTAATATTAATATTGATAACACAAGTGCAGTTAAACAATTATTAAAAGCAACTTCTTAGAAACCTAAAGAAACCTAATAGTTTGAATCTAATTTGTAAAATCTCAACAAATCAGGAATTATTCCATGATGGACGCCGCGTAGAAATCGCTTTGTAAGACATAAAATAACTATAATGCATCGGTTATGATTGTATCTAATATAAAATGAAGCGAAATTGTTTTTTTATTTGAATGATATAGGTATCCTTATTTTCAATTTCAGTTACTTTCCATCGTTTAAGTTTCTTATAGTTTTATTTTAGCGTATACTCCAGAACCATCGCTGTTTTAATTAAAATATAACCAGATTTACTCAAGTCGTAACTACACGGAAACTCAATTTCCGTCACGCCGACGAACATGCTTATGGCCTTTACCCAAATATACCGGTTATATTTTATTTTTAAATATGATTCACGTAACTTTAAAACGTATTTTATTATTTTCAGATATGTATATAATAAAAAAATTCCAAAGAGCAAAATGAGTTAATTAGTAAGCAATATAACAGAACTAACTACTTTGCTATAATCCGCACGGGTTAAGTGAATGCATGCAAAGCCAATGTGTATGAAGCAGGCAAACAGGCAAAGACATTGGCTTTGCATGCATTCACTTAACCCGTGCGGATTATAGCAAAGTAGTTAGTTCTGTTATATTGCTTGTAATATGGAATTCCGCAAAGTAACGCCTGCTTCTATAAATTAAATAAATTAGTTAATTAGTGATAGTGACTTTGTAGTTTTTACATGGGTATTGTCTATGACCAATTAGCTGGTATTTGAAATGCACCCATAAATAAATTATAATCATAGAGTTAGTTAGTTATTATAATCATATTATACTTTCATAGACAGCTCTGTGAGTGCGAGTGTCCAAAAAAATAAAAAAGGGAAGATGACAGACATATCTTTGTAATATACATGCGCAGTGAAATATTAATGGTGTATGTATAGAAACCGGCTATAATCGCGTCTTATTTTGTTGGGTTAGCCAGACTAGTTTTGAGCCCATACGAGGCACTTATTCATGAGCTCTTTACACGGCGTTATCGCGGCGGTAACTGGACACTTCCCTATAAAAATACTTACATTTTCAATATGCTACTTTGTGTAGCAGAATATAATGTGGAATATTTTTGTATTTTTGAAGATTGAAATAAACTTTTGAAGAAAAAAAGGGTTTTTATTACTTAAATATACCGCTTGTTTACGATATGTTATATATGAATAAGAAACTAAAAATATTTGTATTATTGTGTCATTTTCTTGTATATATCGAGCACCACACGTTTGACCCATATTTTTCATTCATTATTTTTATTCTGCTTATATTAACATGTGTGCAGGTACATTTGCAGCGGAGCGAACGTTAATTAATACTTTTAGTAAATTTAGTTATTTAGTTACCCAAATTATTTTTAATTTTTGTTTTCACAAACAAACCATGTTTGTAACCCGTACTAGTACGTGTCCCGCGCTCAAGAATTAATCGTCAGAAAACGTAAACGTGTCCAGCATACAATGTATTATGAATTATTTTTCATTATTTTGTCCAAGAAAAGCTCGTTCTTTTTAACTGTTTATTTTATTTACTGATATATGTTATGCCAACAAAATACGTCAAATTATGAACGTAAGCACTTACATTTTGTGATTGCAAGCTCTCGAATTATATCCCAAACACCCTCGACGTGTCAAACTTATTCATCCCCTCGAAAGCGCTCGACATGTCACGCTCGGGTTATATCTCAAACATACCGACGTTGAAATGTGGTTCCAGAGGAATGGTATTATTCGTAATTATATTAATTACTAGCTGTGTCAGCGGCTTCGCCCGCGTTGAAATCTGCGTGTCACAATTTTTTTGTAGAATTCAAATTTTAAACATAAAAGTAGTTATTGTGAGTTAACCATAAGAGATAGAGACATGCATCGCGGACTTTTTTGTAGTAGTTTTATAGATCTACAATTCTCTACTACATTACTTTGGTGTATCTCTGTTGGTTAACGCAGCGCACGCGACTAAAGCTCCCAGCAAGCAAGTTTTTTAACAACTGCGCGATCTCTTCAACACAATTTACATAATAACGATATGTACTATTTACCTAAACCATCCGGAAGTATTGCACAATCTTTTGGTGAAAACCGTACAAAGATCCGTTCAGTATATTTTAAGTAAATCGATTACATACAGACACACAGCTTTTTGGGACTTTGTTTTATAATAAGTATAGATAATAATTAGGTTTAGTGATAGTGAGTTATTGGTGATTGGTAGTGTATGAGTTTTTATTAAGCCTGCATGTATCAGGTATGAAAACGTACAATATATAAAGCCCAAATGCTTTGCGATTTTGTCGTTGAATCTCCTGACGATGTGACGGGGCGACACGATTATTGAGATTGTGGTAGGGAATGTGTGCAGTGCTTGTGTATAATTGTCTTATTGGTGGCGGGTAGAGTATGAGAATGGATAGTACCCTCTATATTTAGCATAACATTTATCTTATCGCGGATTGTAGAAAAAAAATTACTACTTGTGTCTGTTATTTTGTCTCAGAACGTCAAGTTAAAATCGAAGGCTTTCCCTATACCTAGGTTCAAAAGTAAAGATTGCCAACGAAAATTAAGCAAACAGTTATACGTTAGGTCCAAAACACGTTTTATTGGGAACAATATCCCCATAATATGTCACGGCGATGATTCAAGTACGATAATGTAATCATATTTAAAGACAAAGAGGTAGTAAAGGTTAATACATTACAACAGTTTGAAAACACCATTAAAAGAAGGCTGATACCGGAGTCCTACTAGGTCGAACTGACATAAGCTTCCGGTTCCTGCTTTAATCCTTACAAAAGCAAGTCGTTTGTGGATTTTGGTATAAGTTTCTATAATAATATTCCACGATCAATTTTAGCTTGAAAAATCTATTACAAGAAGGCTGATACGGTGAGTCTACTATACAAATACTACTGAGGATTACATAAACATAGATGATAAGAACGCGTGGATGTATCTACTCTACAACTGTGTACAAGATAGTAGTAGACTAGATAAATGATAAATAGTTTATAGAATTAGGCGTTACTTTGCGGAGATCCATAATACAAAAGTAATAATAAAACTATTTTGCTATAATCCGCGATACAGTAAATAGAAAATATATATAGTGCTAAATGTATAGTAGACTACATGAAGGATTCGTTAAAACACATGCACAAACCTCCACCACCGTCACCACAATACACAAGCACTACACACGTTCACTATCACAAACTCAACAATCGCTTCGGCCCGCAACCGAAGCATCATCAGGAGATAGACTCTACGACAAAATCGCAAAGCAGGCTTCGCGATATAATTTTAGTAAATTTTATTATTACTTTTGATAAATAGTTAGAAGAATTATAATTTTAAAAGAGCATCCGCCGAGTTTCATGCTAGTATGAGTAGCTTTCAGCATCAGTTTACGATTGAAAAGGACTTGTAAAGAAGTTTACTTGAATAGAAAATCTTTTGAATCTGAATGTGATAATAATAGCATCCTTTTAATTGAAAATTTCCATTGGATCATAATTCAAGCAAGTACCATAATAGAAAGATTCTCTTAAAGTAAATTGAAAATGTTTAAAAGATTTACACATTTTTTTATCACATGTTTTCATTATATTAGCATTATTATAGCATATTATAGCATTGTATATATTAAGAAACAACAATTCGTAATTCGTAACATAAATAGTACAGGAAAACCCTATACTAATTTTCAAGTTAAATACAATTCCGCACGACTCGCAAATATGCGTGGCTCCACGCAAATAGAGTTATCCGTATTTAACACTTTCGCTCAGTCACGAATACCTCATTTCCTAAAAACGTTTGACGTGTCCACTGGTACTTACGACTAAATTATATTTTGGTACACATTTTCCTTTTGCCAATGATTTTAACGTACATATTAGATTTAGATTATTTATGTGAATTATTTTAGTCAAATGCTCTACAAAAAACTAACAAAATATAGTATGCTAGTGATAGACGCGACTTTCATATTAAAATTCACTGATTTATGTACTGTTATTGTTTTTTCCTATTCCCAAAGGAAAAACGGAAACTACTGATTCTATATGTCGGCCTGGCATATATGTTTCAATTGTAAAATATTTTATTTATATTGCTCCAGCGGAAACAGACAAACAGACTTTAGCAATTATAATATTCCCATATGTCATCATACGTATTATAAAATATTATGTATATATACGTATTATCTGTTGCTTCTTGGAATCTTTTCGGCACAATACGTTAATTAAATACATTACGTTAAACTTTGTAATTATGCCAAAAATATTCATTTTAAATTTATATTAACCACTATGAACTGTTCCTGAAAGAAAACGTGATTTTTTTTATCCTATGTAAGGACTGGGATATAATCTTCGATTGATAGATTTGGTTTTGACTAATTTCACAAAAACTGCTCTTGTGGATTAACCTCGAAAGTGTAACAGAAACACAGACAGACTTTCGCATTTATAATATTTGCATATTGTGAAATGTCTCGTTAAGTAATAAAATAAACTTTACTTAAAGATCGCAGCTCCGCCGATATATGATGTTTGAGTACCGATGTAAATTGAAGTGGCTCTTTCGTCGGAATGTTCACATCCTGTCAACGCCTTAAAAATTCGAGGCGCATCAACCTCATTTTACTTACGAGGGCGTTTAAACCTTCGTGATACGTGAGGTTCAAGACTCTTGAAAAAACTCTTTTCTAACCCTTTTTGTTCAAATATCTATTATTTTATAAGTGTCTTTTATTTAATTTTGAAAGCAACCTCTGAACTAAGATAAGCGTATGTACCTCTGCAGCCCTGGAAATACTTCGGTCCAAAAAAAATTAGTTCGTTACTCTATTCAACAGTGAAAGAAGGATAATATTAGAATCAATGTATATGGGTACACTTGCTTTCACATAAAATACTTTAAGTAAATCTTTACTCGTTAAAACTGTCAATATTCGAGTTATACTAAAATTTGGTTCATTACTACCTGGATTTATTATAAACTTTTTTATTTGATCCACTACTAACAATGAAACAAACACACTTTCGATATATATTAACACGATAAAGGTCTGCCGTAGTGTACGACCACGGAACACTTCTAGATGATTCTTACTTCCCCTTTACCTTTTTTTACGACTTCATTTATTTTTACAATACTATAAACATTTCTACCTTTAACAGTCTGTTAATATCTAGCCGTGTGGTATCCGGCAGAATAGAATAGACCACCCTCCTTTTTACCGAGGTGTCGTAAGAGGCGACCAAGGTAAGTGCCGTGTGGTATCCGGCTGACTAGAATAGCCACCCTCATTTCTTACCGAGGTGTCATAAAAGGCGACTAAGGTGAGTTGACGTCAGGCAGGCGGCCGGTCGTAAAATACGTAGCCATATCATGTGACAACATGATTGTAACATGTTGTGCCGACCCTACTTAGAGTGGGATAAGGGCAGGAGAATGATGAACAGTCTTTAAATAATTTATAGAATTAGGCGTTACTTTGCGGAGATCCATAATACAAAAGTAATAGTAAAATTATTTTGCTATAATCCGCGATACAGTAAATAGAAAATATATATAGTGCTAAATGTATAGTGGACTATCCATTTTCTTTCTCATACCCGTCACATGCTGGATTCGTAAAAACACATGCACAAACCTCCACCACTGCCACCATAATACACAAGCACTACACACGTTCACTATCACAAACTCAACAATCGTTTCGCCCCGCAACTGAAGCATCATCAGGAGATAGACTTCACGACAAAATCGCAAAGCTTTGCGATTTTGTTAGTCCACTATACATTTAGCATTATATATATTTTCTATTTACTGTATCGCGGATTATAGCAAAATAATTTTATTATTACTTTTGGTGAACAGTCTGTTAATATCGTTTTTACTGTATCAACATTATCATTTAGATTTAAGTAACAATGGTCGCCATTGAAAATCATCGTTAAGGTACAACTCAATTTAAGCTGAATAGTGTTGCAATTTGAAAATTTACATTTTTGTACATTAACCCTCTTATTTTTACTATTATCTATTTTAACTTTCTTTGTGACGTTCCCAGGTTTTGATTTGATTTATCATAAGATTTGTTACGAGCTGTTAAAGCCCAGCGGTGAGACCGTGCGATTCTTTCGAGAGGTCTCGAGTTTGAACTCCGGGAAAGCCCCAATGAGTTTTTCGGTTAAAATTTATGTGATTGATATCGAATTGATATCTGCAATTTATTACACGCTTTCCGGTGAAGGTAGACATCGTGCGGAAACCTGCATATCTCTAGAGAATTCCAGGGATATGTGTAACCTACCAATCCGCATTGGAGCAGGGAGGTAGGTAAGGCTTACCTCCAATCCTTCTTTCCTAAAACGGAGAGAGGAGGCCTACGCTCAGCTGTGGGACAGTAACAGATAGATAGGCCGTTACTTTAATTTTTTACTTTAATATACTAAGTTTAAATCTAAAACAGTAAAATACATATTGAGCCATAGTAATGCATCGCCGAATTAAGGTAGCTTATATATTATTAGTTATTAATTATAGTATGAATATACTTATATAAGAAATAAATTCAACGTCCGAGGCTAAGTGGTCATCACTCGGTTAAGTTTGCAGATCGATAGAGTGCCCCATACACGACTCATCTTTTATTCATAGGGCTACAAATTCTAACTCAGACTTCCTACTCGTAGCACTTGATTTTGCCCCGGTCTGACCTTCTATAGTATAATTTAAAGCTTTATTTAACTTGTCGTGTCTGTATCCGATTGAGTTGAAACTTTAGATATTGGTACAGTCCCGATGACAATGCATGTTTATGATAAGCATGCCCTGGTGCTGCTGCCGGGATTGTCTCCAGAGCTCGTTCGTAGACCGTGATTTTGACTAACATAAGCCTGTCAAAATCAGAATCCACGTCCAGGCTTCATACATTCATTAAGTCTATTGGTATTTCTCAAATATAGATTAAGTCCAAAAAGACATTTCAAAATAAATTATTCCCGAAGATATTTCTATAATTATTGATGCAAGTTATTGGATAATTTATAGAATTAGGCGATACTTTGCGGAGATCTATAATACAAATGTAATAGTAAAATTAATTTGCTATAATCCGCGATACAATAAATAGAAAATATATATAGTGGACTATCTGTTTTTTCATACTCGATACATGCAGGATTCGTAAAAACACATGCACAATTAATTTAATTGCAGTAGCTTGTGAAATTCCTGTTTGTTTAAAAATTGTATATAATTGTTTCTAAATTGAAATCTCAACAAGAGAATCTATAAGTAAATAAAGCTAAAGCTGTGCTAAACAGTTAAAGTTATGAAGGATTTCTTACATTTATTCTTTTCAATAGCAAGCCGTGCCTTGATAGGCATGCCTCTGATGCTCAATCTTCTATAAGATTTGTTGTAGCTCACTGCAATCTGGTTTTCCATAGTTATATGGTTCAGTTAAATTACGCAGAATATATAATAAGATGTTGGTATTCAAATAAAAAAATATTATTATTTATATATTTAATAAATATATGAATATAATAAATATAATATTTAGTAATATACTCATCACTCACATAGTAGGAGGTTTGAAATAAATCTTACGCTTCAATCTACATCATCTTTTTTCTCTGGTTAGCCACGAGACTTTATGTTAAGATATAAAGTTATAGAGAGGATTTAAAGGAAAAGTTGGAGAGTTTTGGTTTTATCCGTGCATTTATTTGCTCTACATCGTTCATACAGTTAGATTTCACGATGGAACTCGTGTAACGCGAAAAAATATTAAAACACAATAACACACATATTACAATCACAATTTATTAAAGCATACTAAACTATTTTACAAAAAAAGCATTGAATAAAAACTTAAAACAGAATTAAAACTAACTATATAATAATAAATAATAATAAAATCATCATCATCCATAATCCTCCTGCTCTTATCCTTATCCTTGTCAGTACAACACGTTACAAAAATGTTGTTACATGATTTAGCTATGTAATTTAGGACCGGCCGCCTGCCTCACGTCAACTTACCTTAGTCATATTTTACGACTCCTCGGTAAGAAAGAGGGTGGTCTTTTCTACTCAACCGGATTCCACTCGGTTGGTCAACTTACCTTAGTCGCCTTTTACGACACCTCGGTAAGAAATGAGGGTGGTCTATTTTACACAGCCGAATACCACACGGCGGGTCGACTTACCTTAGTCGCCTTTTACGACTCCTCGGTAAGAAAATGAAGATGGTCTATTCTACTCAGCCGGATACCACACGGAATAATAAATAATAATAAAATAAAAATAAAAATCTTATATAAACGTAAAATAGTATAAGCAATATAACAGAACTAACTACTTTGCTATAATCCGCACGGGTTAAGTGAATGCATGCAAAGCCAATGTGTAAGAAGCAGGCAAAATCTACGCACCTTATACATGCAGGACCAGCCACCACATGCACCCCAAGGCGCAATTCTCCAGCAACAACGAACACAAAAGCAGCACACACACCCACCACCACAATCTCGACGATCGATCGTAATGCATTACGATTTTTGTCGTGAAGCCTATCCTAAATGATATATTTTATAAGCAAATATAAAGAACTGTCATCCTCCGATCCAACAAAAAGAAATAGAAAAATAATAAGATAAAAATAATAAAATAATAGATAATTTCCGTAGAGAGAAATTAGAGTGACTCTACAGGATCTTTCGTTCATAAATCAAAATGTGATTGACAGATCCATCAAAATGTAAGTCTCGCGACACACACGCATTTTTTATATTCGAATCCAAACCACGCTTAGTATTCCAGAAACATTTAACACACAATACAGAACAATGCGTCGTTATGGATAGTTATCATCGATTAACCATTTATAGACAAAGACTTCGCACCTCGCATACTATTGAGGATTATTGTTTATGGCGTGTACTGTCTAGATACGTATCTAAATTAGCGATTGTATTAATTGTAAGTATTTATTGTGAGTTAACCATAAGCGATAGAGACAGCTGTTGTCGACTTTTTTGAGGTATTTTTCTAGATCTACATTTCTCTACTATATTACTTTAGTGTATCTCTGTTGGTTAACGCAGCGAGCGCGACTTAAGCTCCAGCATGCGAGTTTTACAACTGCGCGACTTCTTCAGAACAATTTACATAAGACCGTCATGTACTATTAACTTAAACCTTCCAGAAGAATTGCACTATCTCTTAATAAAAACCGTACAGTAATCCGTTTAGTAGATTTTGAGAAAATCGATCACATACATACAGACAGCTTTCTGAGACTTTGTTTTATAATAAGTATATAGATATAGGTATAGGTATAGAGTGCAAGCGGTCTTACATTAATAAAACTGACGAAGGGCACTGACGCAAACCATAATTCCAAAAAAGGGAAGTGTTATACTACATTGTTGCAATACAATAACTAATAAATAAAAGCTTTTTAGTTAAAGAACTCTTGAAACATTTGTTTACAGTCTCGTGTTAATTGTTATGACTTTGAGAGCGTTATCACGTGTAGTGTTATAAAAACAAAAATATATTAACTGAATCAAAGGTTAACTAAATTGATCGAAATTCGAGGAGGCTTACATAAATTTGAAATTTCCAAAATGACTCTATCACTATCATTTCAGGACACTGTCATTATTTACATTTCCTATTTAGTTCATAACGAAAAAATACTTAAAATATAAAATAAGGATTTTTTTGCTTAGTAAGTTAAAGAAAGCGCTGGATTTTTTTCCAGGGTTAGTTTTGCATTGACTCATTGCCAGGAATCTTGTGAAAATCATATGTAATAAACAATACATTTAATTAACGGTTAAAAAAATTAATGGCTAACATTAAACACAGTTCATACTTAATACTAAGAAACCTACCTACCTAAAAACGTATTCCAAAAACCACAAGAACGTCTCATAAAATCCCGCAGAAATGTTATTATAAAACGGTAAGTTGTTAATAATAAACCTGACGTTACCAAAACTTTATGAGTCAATGATCCTGTTTCAATAACATTTGGATTGTATCTGAAACGACTGTAAACAAATACAATACTTAAAAGTATTGTATTTGTATACTGTAAAATCTTTATTTATTTATCTCTTTATTTCGTTATTGTGCATACAAAGCACATGGACACAGGCGAATTTATCTCTAAAAGGGATCTCTTCCAGTTAACCTTTGAGTAACAGAAGGAAAAAGACAATAAGCGAAATAAAGGTAATAAATACAGAAACAGAAAAAGATAACAAAAACTATTTGCTTAGATGAATATATATTACTCAAGATAACACAAAAGAAAAAAGTATACAAAAAAGGATTGCACTGAAAAAAGTTAATGCAATATAGGTAATAGTTAATTTAACTATTTAATTTATAAATTATTTTTTGTTAATTAAATAGATCTATAAAGATGATACCAATATATAATTACTGATACAAATATTTAGGGCCAACGGCTTTTTTGGCAAAGTGAACACGCTGTTGCTGTGTTCATACGCTATATATATAGTTTAAACATGAAATAAGTTTAAGGCCTCTGTAGTCACTGCCATTTATAATTTCTAATTATCTGGACGTCAGACAAGCACATATTTGTGCTCATCAACAATTAGTAGCCATTATTCATTGCTAGACGACACGACTCAAGAATTTATAATATGAGTGTAGTTGTATAAATTCTTGGTTGCAGCCCTCGTCATACATTGTTGATGAGGGCTTTACTCCACTATTGTCTTTATTCCACTCCAAGTGGGGTTGGCACAACATGTTATAAGCATGTTGACACACGATTCGGCTACTTCAACTTACCATAGTCGCCTTTTACGACACCTCGGTAAGAAATGAGAGTGGTCTATTCTGTGCAGCCGGATACCACACGGCACATACCTTAGTCGCCTCTTACGACACCTCGATAAGAAAGGAGGCTTCAACATAAATAAATAAATATATGGGATACACACACGGTAGTCCGTCCCCAAAATAAGTAACTGAATACTTGTGTTATGGGTAACGGACAACTACACTGCCCGGCTCGAAGAACCAACAAATTGTTTATAGAGAATGTTGGCCCTCGACGGGTATCGACCCGCGACCCGCGGAGCTGAAGGCAGGGTCACTACCAACTGCGCCAACGGTCCAGTCATATAGTATATCAACATATAGGATAATACTAGATATCACGCGCGAAGCTGCGGCCACAGCTAGTACTAAAACAAAACACAATTTATAAAAAGTAATATGGAAAATAAGTTCATTTGACAAGTCACGTTTTATCGTAATAAAAGGGAATGTCAACACTAATTGGATGACTGGCGAATGGGATGGTTAAAGTCAAAATAAGTTTCAGCTCACGTACCGTTTCTAATAAACTACTCCAACTTAACTATACTACGGCAAAGTTATTAGGCATTACTTACGTGCCCTACGGCGAAGGGCGGGCGGGGTAACGTAAACATTGAAACACAGTATCGGAGTCGACCTCGCAGTCAGAGTACGTGTTTCGTCCTCCAATCGCCAAGGACCGAAGACACGCGCG
This sequence comes from Morpho deidamia, assembly GCA_947086505.1. NCBI lineage: Eukaryota > Metazoa > Arthropoda > Insecta > Lepidoptera > Nymphalidae > Morpho > Morpho deidamia. The sequence goes on along the minus strand of CAMTZC010000007.1, from coordinate 4,554,308 downwards.
TAAAACTTGACACAACCTTCGGAAAACCAAAAAAATCCTACCGCAATACTGTTGGAGAATACAGATTTCTGTCGTGAATGGTAGTTATAGAGCAGTTCACTTTTACCGGTATCGAGTGAGTTATTTTATGTATGCAATACGTGTGAGGAACATTAGCTCCGGCAGTCGCATTAGTAAGTGACATTACGCGACGCATATGTAAAAGGTAAGGTTGATACGCTGTGGAACTTTGTCTAATGAAATTAATATACGGCACAAACTTCAATAGATCCGGCATTTTATGAAAAATACATAGCTTCGCAACTTAATAAATTGTTTAGCTTATTAAAAATAAAAACACTTTTGTAATAGAATTTAGCCAAAATTTCATGTTACAATTAATTAATTAATTTCGATTAATTGCTTCATTAAATGACAAGAGGGCTGGCTCCGTTTTTGCACAAAGAATCAGCTTAGCGATTCAACGCGGAAACGCTGCCAGCATTCTTAGGACCGTTCCACGTGGGCATGATTTGTTTAGTAATAGCCGTGCAAGTAATTTAAGATAGACATAACGTGTAACAATTTATATAATGATTATTCATTTAACAATAATTATTATTATATGAACGTCAAGACCATAATATAGAACTGTACTGAGAAGAAATGAGAACGTTATATATTAAAATTGAATAACATCGCGCGAAAAGGATTCGCTTTTTTTCTTCGGTAACAGTTAAAAAAACATATAATTGACAAATATATATCGTAGAGTGTGATAAGTAGCTAGTTGTTTAAATACTATATACATTGCGAAACTAAATATAGTACATTCAAATATTTGTTCGTACCTAACACGAACTGCAATTTGTATTTGCAATTTAACACACCTGAGTCCACTTCAATGTTATCAAGTTGATAAGGCTGTAAATTCAATTTGTACCATACTGATAACGCCATATACGATTCAATTTGACTCAAGCATATAATTTTTCCATTGTATTATAATTCAAGCTCTGTGTCCGAAGAGTGTCTTATGAGCCAAAATATGGCACTAATATATCATTACAAGTGGACACTGTCTGTTAAATATGCTTCTTAACTAGAATGAGAATAAAATAAGAACGAAATAAACTTTTGATGTCGTTTATTTATTTATTCTATTCATTTCTTTATTGTAAATACATATTGTGAGAAAAGAGAAAATAAAAAATAGCACTTGTACAAAAGCAAAACCCTAAAATCTCTTCCAGTTAACCTTTGAGTAACAGAAGGAAAAAGACGAGAAGTGAAATACGGGTAATATATAAAGAAAAATAACGGAAACTATGTATCTAGATGAATGTTAGCACACAAAAGGAGAAAGTAAAATATATTTAAAAAGTATATGCTATATGGATAATAGTAAATTTAACTATTTATTTAGTAATTAGTTTTTGTTAATAAGGAGATGAATAAAGCTAATATATAATTGAGACAAATATTTTCTAGTTAGGGAATGACATTTGCAAATTGATACCGGTAAATCAAAGATAATACACTATAATGTGGTAAATCATTGAATCGTAGGAGCTGTCGAAATTTGTTATTATCGTAACATTATTATTTCGACATTGAAAGCTGGAGTTTTCTTTTTAAATGAAGTTACAATATTTTTGAGATATTTTAATGTAAAATAGTTCAAACTATGCTAAGATTTCAACAATTTATTGATTTATTGGATGCAATCCAATATTTCAAAATCGAGGAAACCTTGCCCAAGAAATATATAGAGCCACAAAATGTTTAATTTTTGGCACGTCTATATATTAAGAATGTAATACTTTACTGAACAATGTACAATAAATCACACGCTAAATTGTAATTGTAGCTTTAATGTACTTTTAGAATGTTCTCTTGGGTTATTGAATGTGAATTTTACAATATATTTAAGACTGAAATAATAAAATATATAAAATTCGTTTAGTTGTTCTCAAGCTATCAAGCCACTCAAAAATATTTGTTCAAACTCATGACGCCTGCGTCGTTAAACTTTCTTGACAACAAAAATGTTAGAGTTACGTCTACCAGTATCTTAAAATACACGCTAGTACTATAAAAAAAATCATGTCCACGTGGAATCGTCCCAAGAATGCTGAAAGCGTTTCCGCATTGAATCGTTAAAACGATTGGAAATATTATATGATATGTATGCAGGAAAATAATCTCATAGGTTCCTATTTATAAATATTTAATGAAGTGAAGGCTTAAAAATATCTACACAAACTCAAAGACGAAGTTTACTTAATTTAAATAGAATTTCACTTTTTGTTTCAAATCGTCCTTTGGTTAAATACTTAAAATTAAAAAAGCAAGTTTGAAACTTTCCAGCTTTGTGCATAATAAATGTAAGAAAATCATAAAAATTATTGTAGTAGCTTATTTTACAACCAGCAACCATTTTTTCTGGCTCTACTCGGCAGTAATATTATTCCGGTGAACTTCGTTTTCACAATTGCTCGATCAATGTTTGAATGTCTATTTGAACGAAATATTGAATTTCATTTCGAGTGGTTTTTTTATTGTTATTGAAATAGGAAAGAATATATATTTATTTGTTAAATATATTGTAGTGAACATGTCGTCCCAATTCCGAATATAATAATTTACGCGTCAGTAATCTTTTGCACATTATTATCCCAAGATAATAATAGTAGCGGCCTGTTACAATCCCACTGCTGGGAATAGGCATCCTCTCTCCGTTTCTGAAGAGAAGGGTTGGAGCTAAGACCTACCACGCTGCTCCAATGCGTATTGGTAGGTTACACATATCGCCAGAATTCTAGAGATGTGCAGGTTTCCTCACGATGTTTTCCTTCACCGAAAAGCGTGTGATAAATTGCAATTATCAATTAGACAAATGAGTTTTAATAGAAAAACTCATTGGTGCCTGCCCGGGTTTGAACTCGTATTCCCCTCGAAAGAGTCGCACGGTCTCACCGCTGGGCTATCACGGCTCTAAGTTACGTATATTTCAATAAAATATTTTTAGGAATTTGCATGGTTCATCATGTTTTCATTCGAGAACGCCGAAAAACCAAACCTTGTCCGTCTGGATAAACACAGAAGCTTCGAGAATTTAAATCTAAATACGGTAGTGACATTTTTAACAGCACAATACTAATGTAAATGAATTATTATGTTTCGCGTAACATTGATAATAACAAAAAATAACAAACAGTACGTAAATTTGTTTCTCTTATAAAGATGTTATTTTTGATACCAATGTCACACCTGTATTAAAAATAACTATTAGGTACTAATAGAGTTAACAGTGATGACATATTTGCTAATAAAATAAAGTCGAATTATTTTGCTTAAGTGCATGACTTGGTAGAATTAGTGCTGTCTTGAAATTGGTGTTGGTTTTTTATATCGATCTGGTTAGTGTAAACATCGAAGTAAATACCTCACCGTAAGCATTAGAAAAAAGACAATTTCGCAAGTAATGCATAGAGTTATTATACATAGGATAGGCGAGTTGTAGGCAGGAGTGTGAGTCTCTTTTTTTTTTGGTTACATTTTAGGCGGGCTTCCCTATAATGCTATGAAATAATCTCAAAATATTCATCATCCTTCTGCCCTTATCCCACTCTAAGTTTGTTACAAACATGTTGTGACATGATTTGGCTACGTAATTTACGACCAGCCGCCTGCCTGACGTCAATTTACCTTAGTCATATTTTACGACCCCTCGGGAAGAAAGAGGATGGCCTATTCTACTCAACCGGATACCACACGATGGGTCAACTTACCTTAGTCGCCTTTTACAACACCTGAGGCGTTGTAAAAGGTAAGGTAAGTAATTAAGGTGGTCTATTCTTCTTAGCCGGATACCACGCGGCAGAATCTCATGAAATATTGTTAAATTATAATAAATTATGTAAATATAAAATAAATTATAAGTCAAGCGAAATGATTTCAAATGAGATATATGTCCGGCAAACATTATTTATGTAAATTAATAAATAAAGTTATTGTATTATCTCAAAGTAAATAATTTTCCTTGCCTTTATTATAGTTTTTTATTAATTAACATGTAAAAATATTATTAATATTGAGATAAATAATGTCATGATATTTTTTATTATGCTTAAACGAAAACTTTGTCTCCGTTTATACAATAACAGAATTTTAATAATACAATAATAAATACATATGCTTGCGGCTTCGACCGCGGTTAAATTTAGTGTATTTTATTGATATTTTGAACATAATCTTAGTTATTATGAGTTAACCATAAGAGATAGAGACAACGATTAACGATTTTAGTAGATCTACAATTCTATAGTACATAAGTTTAGTGTATCTTTGTTTTTTATGCGGCGGACGCCACTAAAGCTCCCAGGCGAACTTTTCTTTAACATAATGAATTTAAAACCGTAGTGCACTATTAACCTAAACGTTCCGGAAGAATTGTACTATATTTAAAAAACCCTACGAAAACCGGTTCAGTAGATTTTGAGAAAATCCATCACATACAGACAGACAGCTTTTTAGGACATTGTTTCATAATAAGTATACAAATACAAGTAATTTTTTTTATGTTAAACCTTTACAGAGGACGGGTCTGAAAGATGTCGTCTCCGAAATTGCTAACGCGGGTTGCAGACCGAAAGCTACGCTAAACTAAGCCAGCTTAGCTAGGCTAGGCTAAGATAAACTAAAAATATGTGCTGTGCACACCAAGAACTAAGCGGGAAGTCAAACAGTGTTGCGACGTTCAAATCGACGGGCGCAGGAAGTGCAGGGTTAAAGTGAGGCTTAGCTTAGTTCCTATAGCTGCGCACCGTCACACAACTAGCTTCGTATATTTTGGTTAGCTCACATAGCTTTGTTTGCGTAGTGCAGTCTGCACACGGGCATGAAAACTGTGTTAGCTATACGAGCTCAACTAAACTAACTAAGCTTAGCTCTTGGTCTGCAACCCGAGTTAAATTTGGTGGAGATGGGCAGGATATGTGGCTCGAATGGTACTCGGTGGACCCAACGACTTCTAGAATGTTGACCACGTGCTAACTGCAGATCACGGCCATCCTCCCAATAGATATATAGACGACATAATGCGACACGCAAGTCGAGACTGGATGCTGTGCACAAGACCGCCTAGCATGACGCCAACCTCCAAAATTGGACTCAAAATGGCTGAAGATGATGATGATGATGATGATGCAATGTTTTGCTGTGAAATTAAATAATTTCACAGTATAACTTACCTTTATCATATGTATATTGGCCATAATACGAGTAAACAGCAGCCCTACCATGATCTCTTATTGCGACTCAATTGAAGACGTAAGACGTAAACGGCGACCGCGAACCGCATTCTTTCCGTACCATGAAGTGTGAATTGCATTGGCGTCGTAATGTTTGAAAAGGATAACGTTATATAACCTATAAATAACTCTGTCTCTTTTACTCACATGTTCTTAGGACGAATTCCGAACGCTCATTCAGCAACAACTTAAAGTGTCTTTAAGACGTCATGGTATGAAAAAGCAAAACAATTTCGTTTACGTTTTCAATTGAGTCCCAATAAGAGTTCATGGTAGGCCTGCAGGTCCACAAATATAAAAAAGATGAGTCATCATCGAGATATCAGCTATAAAAAGTAATGATAATTCTACAGTGAAAGGTTCCGCCGGTTAGTGGGTTAAAGCAATTATCACAGCACAATTTGGTTAACATGTGACCCGCGTTAATTAAATTAATAACTAGAAGCTACTCTTGTATAAGCCAAGTTGGCGAATGGCTTATAACACGAGGAAATGGAATTTCACCACCTGAGGGAACAATTGTTACTTAAAATTTGAAGGAAAATGTTGCTTCAGAAGCCTGAAAGCCTTTAGTTAACTTACCGATAAGTACCTAAATGTATGCAATATTTCAAACCTGCCAAAACACCTTGGTGCAGTATGGTGGGTTTTACTTTTAGCTTCCTTATATCCAAGGAGAGAGGAGACCTTTGTTTAGTAATGGGACAGTCAGAGCTTTGGCGTGCCGTGCGAATCCATTAATGTTTCGGTATCGTCAAAATAACACGGATGTGCCGCCATATTGTAGTTCATCAAAGAGACGATGAGAGGGGATGAATATAAGCTGTGGCCAACCATTTCTAAATGCCTATTAATACATTAAAAGGGTACTCGCCCATCTTTGACTTAGGTATAATTTAAAACTGATTTAATTTTGTCTTGTTACCTTTATACTCAGCTGTCATAGCGCAGCGGTAGCTATGATAATCCAGCGGTGAGACCGTGTGACTCTTTCGAGGGGGTCACGAATTATAACCCCGGGCATAACCAATGAGTTTTCTATTAAAACTTGTGTGTCTAATTGACAATTGCAAATTATCACTCGCTTTTCGGTGAAGGAAAACATCGCGAGGAAACCTGCATATATCTAGAGAATTCTGGGGATATGTGTAACCTACCAGAACTATACATTAGTCCTATTCAATATTTTTTTAATAATCAAAAATGTATGCTTACACGAATGTATAATTAAATCCTTTTAGCTCTAAGCATCTTCAATGAATACACGTTTTAACAATATTGGATGCTTAATGATTGATGATTGGTATTTTCATGCCTAATTTTAGAAGACAGGTATGCGGATACCTTTCAATAATGCTTAGTTTTTGCGACGCAATATTTTTCGTATGTATACTTGAAATTTGTTTACCATATGTACTACGGTTTTTTGTACAGTGTTTTTTATTGTTTACGTGTGTCAATGAATTTGTATTGGGTTGCTCTTTTGTATATATTTTATTGCGATGTTTAACCACACACAAATGTTATGTTGATTTTAATGAATTAAAGCTGATAATGAAAAGTTTTATCCAATTATTGATTTGATACGGGCTTGAATGTAACTTTCACAACATCATTGAAGAGTAATTTTTTATCTTTAAGGAAATAATGCGTCCAAATCAGATTGTGAGAAACTAGTATGCAAACCTGATAAGAAAATGAAACGTAGACTATACTATATTATACTATACTATACTATACTATACTATACTTTACTATACTATACTACACTCTCTTTTATATCCGTACCAGGCGTGAAAATCTTGATAAGCCGACTATATGATTAAATATATAAATTATAATATTTCAGTGAAGTCGATAAATCTTTTATATCGCACATACAAATATGTGATTATTTAAATAACTCTCTTAACGCAGACCTATTTATGGCTGCCCTGAAAATAATGCGTTTTAGACTTGTTAAGTTGTTCGTACCTTCGGATATACTTTCCGTATTCAAAATCTGGACAAAGTAGATGCTGCTCCTAGTCTGTCCTCCAAACTCTCTTTTTCACAAATTTCCCTTCCTCGTCCCAAATCAGAATTATTCCTTTATGTCGTCGCTTATCATTTATTTATTCTTTTTTTAATGCTTGATATACTTTTTTCCATATCAAACCTTTTGATAGCCGTTTAGTCCGCAAAACTAGTTTCTTATCCAATATGAATTAGAAATATAGAAAATAATCGCAGAATACAGGAATTAAACCGGGTTAACTGAACGATCTGACTGCGTGACCGATACCAAAGAGTTGCAAGTACAAATCACGGACACACTATTATTAGTTTTTCTTGAATAAAACTTTCCAATTAACACTAGAGCGGCGTCGTCGGCCTAAACTGTAATCCTTCTCTTTAGAGACCTTTGCACAACATTGGATTAATAATAGACAACTACAATACACTATGGAGTAACAGCTTTACGAACCAGCAGTTCGTAAAGCTGTTACTTGTTAGAGTTGACGATTCTAAAGCACTTGTTTACATGTGCAGTTGAATAATGAATATTTTGAATTTGAATTTGAATCTACCAGTTATAATACTTAAATATAGCATGTTTCATGTGACCGTTAGTCAACAGTTTGTTGTTGGCAAATAAACTATTCATAACGCATTTAAAAAGCAAATAACGCCGCTCAGAACTTACATACGACACGTGAAAACCGTAATCAAAATTACATTTAATTATCAAGAAATATATCATGATATCCCTTGTATCTAACATGGAGACATTTCTTATCATACCAGGTATGGTTATTTAAGATAAAGAATTTAAATATAATATGAAACGTAGAAGAAATTCGGTCGTTACAAACATCAAAAGATTAGATTAATTCATTAATGAACAGATACTTATTTTGAGGTTGGATATAAAGTATCAAAAAAGTAAAGTAGCGACCTGTTACAATCCCACTGCTGGGAATAGGCCTCCTCTCTCCGTTTCTGGAGATAAGGGTTGGAGCTAAGACCTACCACGCTGCTCCAATGCGGATTGGTAGGTTACACATATCTCCAGAATTCTCTAGAGATATGCAGGTTTCCTCACTATGTTTTCCTTCACCGAAAAGCGAGTGATAAACTGCAATTGTCAAATAGACACATGAGTTTTAATAGAAAAACTCATTAGTGCCTGCAAGGGTTTGAACTCGTGTTCCCCACGTAAGAGTCGCACGGTCCCACCGCTGGGCTATCACAGCTTTGACAGCAGGTTGGATATAATATAATCATATGAACATTGATATGAGTTTTTTAAATATTTAGAAACAATTGTAAAACAAGAAATATTGCGAAAATAATTTATACTTAGGGTTATTATACTTAGAGTAGGAGGCCAACCCAGAATTTGCCATATCAGGTGTAAAAAGGTGCACTATACACTCTACTTTAATATTGCATATATCTTCTATGCGATTTTGTTTGCGGATTATAGGTAAATAATATTAGTATTACTACTCTACTTTGGATACTGATTTTAATGACAGAGCTTAAAATTAAGCTTACGAGTTTGTAAACATGTCGACTTGTAACGTAAAAAGTTTGCCGAAGCTTTGTTATTAAATATAAAATCCCTTTGTTATATAAGCCTTCCGTTTACTTGTCTGTTTCTAAATTATCAAGACATTATTTGCAAATTGCTCTTGAATGACATCTGAACAAAGGACTGTCTCGATAAGGGTGATTAAAAGCAGTTATTATAAATGCCTTACTTTTCTTTTGTGCATCATTTAACCAGAATCGCTGCCCAAGAAAGGTTCGCTCAAAACACAAATACCATGTTATTTTTTTACCTGTGCTCGACTTTTGTGTTATTATCCGCATTTGTGGTTCTGAAGAAAATAAGGCTCGGCCAAAAGGTACTACAATTATCAAACAACTTAATTAAAAGCCATGGCTTTCAAACGCTAAAATTCAAAACGCTAAATTTCAAAATAAATAATATCCACGCCATATTTCAAATAGTTTCCTAGTTCTACACTTCGTTACAAATCTTTCTAGAACTGACAATCCTTAACTTTACTATTTTCTCTATATCATAAAACAAAGTCCTCAATAGCTGTATGTGTGTATGTAATCGAATTTCTCAAAATCTATTTGTATGCTTCTCATTTCAAGATAGTGAAATTCTTGAGGAATGTGTAGTCACGTTTTCTAGAACGGCTAAATCGAACTTGATGGGACTTCCACTGCTTGGGGAAGTCGTGGAGCAACATTTATATGTTGTTAGTATCTTATGATACTTTATATTCTACAATTCCCGCAAAGGAGACTTAAGCAGAAAAACCTTTGTGACACACTGACTGAAAAACCTTTATCACACGCAGGCGAAGCCGCGGGGACATGTAGTCTATACTTATCATATAACAAAATTCCCCAAAGCTATCTGTCTGTATGATCGATTTTCACAAAATCTGCTGAAGGGATTTTTGTACGGTCTTTGCTAAAAGATAATGCAATTCCTCTGGAATTTTTAGGTTCATAGAACATTACGGTTTTATGTAAATTTTGTTAAACAGGTCGTGCAGTTGTAAAAAAACTGGCTTGCTGGGAGCTTAACTCGTGTGCGCCGCGTATATTAACGAAGATACAATATAATAATCTTCTAGAGAATTGTAGATCTACAAAAGACCGCGACCGCTCTATCTTTAATGGTTAACTCACAATAACTACTTTTATGTTCAAAATTTCAATTAAATATAGTACCCGGCAATAAATAATGCACATCGAGAACTTAGAACGAAACAGCCGGCCAATTCGGTTTCGTAGAGCGCTGTCACTGTCACACACGGGTTCTTTTTATGAAGCAGAATCTAGCCGATTTCTCTCCCTGAGCCTCGATGTGCATTATTTATTGCCGCGTACTAAACATTGATTTTTAAGCGGGCGAAACCGCATACAGTTAGTAAGATACAAAGAACAGTTATCATGGAATCGATATGGACATTTATGTATCCATTGTGCACTACAACTGGCAATTTATATACAAATATGATAATAATTTAAACAATGCTACATTTTTAGACAATACAGCTGTAGCTGTATTATGCTTTTACTTTTAATGCTAACACCTTCTTAGAATTGGAATAAAGAGGCTTAAACAATGGGAGGATTAAAACACACAGTGATTTAAAATTAACAGAAATAAGCAATAAATAATCTATTATAAATATTTCTGAGAAGCATCCTGTAATGTTATCGTTTATCAACATTTTATTTACTGAGTTATTTAAATGACAGCACAACTTTTCAGATAAGAGTGGTTACATAAAGCTTAAATCAACTTACAATGCGCTAGTTCGTGATCGTTGCCGTCCCAGAAAGGTATATAAAAAATAACTGTGACTGTAAAAACGACAAAAATTGTGCTTGATTTTATATTAATATTCATTGGAATTCGCTAAAGAAAGTTATACTTAAGATTTAGGTATTAATGTATCATCTTACATTGTTATTACATACGGGGGACAAATACCAGTACGTTTTGTGACGATTGATACTTGAGCGTGGGACACGTACTAGTACGTTTTCTGACGATTGATACTTTAGCGCGGGACACGTACTAGTACGTTTTCTGACGATTGATACTTTAGCGCGGGACACGTACTAGTACGTTTTCTGACGATTGATACTTGAGCGCGGGTTACGTACCAGTGTGGGTTAGAGTAACAACATGGTTTGTTTATGGGTACAGAAATAATAAATAATGTGGGAAACAAAAAACTAAATTTACGCGCAAAACGCACACTCCGCTGTAAAATGTACCCGCACACAATATATTAAGTAGGCACAAGTAAGCAAAGTGTATGTAAGGCAACTCTTCTCCTTAAATAGAGAAGAGACCTGTGCTTCGCAGAGGTATATATTAGCCGCTACATTACTACTTTATGCTATCCAGGTGGCGATGGGTAGCTGGTTAACCTACTTCTGGTGGGGCGGAGATCCTGATGTAGTGCATCCCCATTCTGGGTTGACAAGAAGAGAAGTTTACGCAGTGCAACAATCCTGGTCACCCGTCTACGCCGACTCTATCGCCAATGGAACTGAGTTGTTAAAAAGGTGACTTAAATGTTTGACTCGCTCTTCGTTGAAACTGAAGATTGCGATATTAGTTGGGTTATTTTCAGACAATCATTATTTGATTAAATTCAATAGAGAAACAAGTCTTTATTTGTCTCTATGCCTAAACTATTTGCCATACCCAAGGCCGTTGCCAGGATTTTATAGAAAAGGGACCAGAAAATCCTAGGCCGTATTGTTTTCATCATGGGTTTTAACATACTAGTATCTCATATAATACTGGAGATGAAATGAATGATAAGTTTGATGAAAACCTTATAAAGCGTCACGTTTTTGCGACTTATCAATTACCAGATACTGAACACCCTTCTAGAGAGGGAGCAGCTTCTAGCTGTCCTCCTACCCTTTCCTACCCGAACCTCTACAAAAAAATATAAACAATTTTGTGATCATATTCCAACCCATGATTATAATGTTTGAATCCTACCATGGACATTCATCTATACTAATATTATAAAGAGGAAAGATTTGTATGTTTGTTTGTATGTTTGTAACGTTTTCACGCAATAACTACAGGACCGATTTCAAAAATTCACCATTGGAAAGCTGCTTTTTCACTGAGCAACATAGGCTATATGTCATTTTAAAAAAAATAGGGACCCCTAATAAAATTGTAATAAGTTGTGAAAATTTTTATCGAAAACTTCTTTCATCGCGTGCGCTGCGAAAACTATTGAGGATAGAACAAAAAACTGTTGTATAGTATTATATAACATATCAATTTCCGCAAAAAAGTCCGCGATACCATATGTCTAACTATTATAATTATGCCAATAACTACTTTTTTACATTGTTAAAGTTGATAAAAGTGCCGACAATAATCAAATCATTTTATTCATATCTCTGAGTTAATCCTTATCCCATTAAATGTTATTAAAAACTATTTGAATACCTGTAAAATACTTTTTAAATTATTAAAATCCGACATCCCAATCAAAAGATATTACGAATTTAAGAATGTAAATCGAAAGAAAATAATGGCATAACAAATTCATTGTAGCGACGGTTATAGCAAGGCCTGCATTTGGTGAGTTAGCTCTTATTTCAAGAATACTAATAATACCCATTTTTTTTGTAATTAAATAATCTACAAATAAATCTATATCCGACTTCGTAGACTTTCCACTACCAAGAGATCGGTATTGAGGCGGGTGGAACCCCCTGGCATTGCTAGTCCTTTATAACAACGAGAAAAGCTGAAATAAAAATTATATTCGTAGGTTGTTCCGGGCATATCCAGAAACTAAGGAGTTTTTCAAAATGGTAAGGAAGTCAACTGAAGACGAATACGCCCATAATCCACAGTTCAAGGCGCACGTCATCAACCTGATGGGGTCCATCAATTTAGCAGTGACGAATCTAAATCAGCCTGAAGTAGTCGCCGCTATGATGAATAAATTAGGAGAATCACATGGGAGAAGAAAAATACAACAGGAACATTTTTATGTGAGTCCAAACTATATGTTACAACCGTATATTCACATTTTTCTTATTTTCTATCCAAGAAAATCGATGTCAATGCTTGACCTATTACTTCCTTCTTTCTATATCAAACCTTACAGCTTACACTACTTCGTACCTTGTCCGTTGTCAATTTAGCTTCGCGACATGATGAGCTATATTGAAGGAAAACAAATTGGAATCGAATGTAAGCAAGCGAGTTCCTTAGTATAAGTAAAATAAATGTTATAACCAATTTGATAGATATTCAATGTATTTTATAACTATTAAAAATACGTCTACTAAAAAGATGAGCTAGAGCGAATCGTTCTTACAAAATACAAATATACAAATAATATAATATAATTGTATATTAATATTATAATATATTATAATATATTATTAATAGCTGTGATAGCCCAGCGGTGAGACCGTGCGACTCTTTCGAGGGGAACACGAGTTCAAACCCGGGCAGGTACCAATGAGTTTTTCTATTAAAACTCATGTGTCTAATTGATAATTGCAATTTATCACACGCTTTTCGGTGAAGGAAAACATCGTGAGGAAACCTGCATATCTCTAGAGAATTCTGGAGATATGTGTAAGCTACCAATCCGCATTGGAGCAGCGTGGTAGGTCTTAGCTCCAACCCTTCTCTCCGGAAACGGAGAGAAGAGGCCTATTCCCAGCAGTGGGATTATAACAGGCTGGTACTTTAAACAAACGACGCCGAGGGTCGAGGACAATGTAATACCACTATAATTACAAAACGAACAAATGACGATATTCTGACCACAATTTCGACCCATGTGAAAATATGTACCAGCTACTTATAGTTTTACAAAAGAACTTCTTTAGCACGGCTCAATACGGTACAACTCCATCTAGTGTTGCATAGCAATACGGTGCCGACAATCATAATGTGAGAGATAATTTTTGTTTCTAATTTACTATTAATTATGAAGACCAACGAAAGTTCGCCCTTAAAGTAGGTATAATTACTCTCGCTAATTTAAATTCTATGTTTCAAGTAATTATAAATAATAAACTTTTACAGTAAATGTTACGGAAATACTAATGCGCGTTAATCACGCACGTGTTAATTAACTTAACGTCGTGTCGTTAATGTATAAATTTAGGTATTAAATTACTAACTTCGATATTCGTAACCATGTTTTTACCAAATAGCTTTACATAAAGTTTATTTGGCAGGAAGTTTTGATCTTATAATTCTCCTATTATGTAACTCTCTTCTTTTCTCAATCGATACACTTTTGAAAGCTGGAAGTCGACGTTTTTTTTTTTGGAGGTACATATGGTCGCCTAACGATGTTTCACTGTTACTCTAGGTTGACAGACATCCCGTTGCATTCATGAAGAGCGTACAAACGGTATTGGATCCATATCAGTCCACCGCATAATGTCCTGTTATATAAGGATTCAAAGACCCCTAGTCCAAGACCTCAACCTCAAGTATCTTTTAAAAAGCATTTATTTAACTTGCCGTGAAGGTGAAATCTTGCAAGTTAAATTTGACCCACTTCCCGGTTTCCTATTGAGCTGAAATTTTACATCTGGTCCAGCCCCGATGAGAAGGCATGATTATGATAAGCATAACCTAATGCTACTACCAGGATTGGGTCCAGACGAGGAAACTCCTCAACAGTTACGGTAGAGACGTGAAATTTTGTCGTTTGTACCTACTTACGATTTCTGTCAACGTGGGTGAATTGAAATCTTGACATTCCACTCCACAATATCGAATTTTTAGTTTTTTAAATGAAGAGACGACAAAGCAGTCGAGATGGTAACGAATTTCTAAAAAGTCGCGAGACATGATACCTTTAATTAACTAATTAAGGGTATCAATTTGTAGTTCCAATATAGATTTGGATTACAAATTGCTGAAAATATTATCTTTTTTTAATATTTTATCTGTTATGAATTCTTAACATTTTATCTTTTGACTACAGGAGCTAAAAGATGTGATAGTGAAGATGTTTATAGAAGTACTGAAACTCGAAGGGGCCACATTAGCAGCATGGGGCAAAGCTGTGGATTTTTTGTACAAACATATTTTTGAAACGCTTGGCCAAGAAGATACGAGATAACCTTTAAGATCAGACCTATTAGGAATTTTAGAAGTTTAAAGAAATTGACTTTTGTAAGTAGGTATATGAAGGGATTTTATATACCTGCCTTCTTAGAGCACATACTATGGTTGGTGACTGATATTAAAAACAATTGTTCTTTTCGATCATCATCCTCCTGCCCTTATCCCACTCTAAGTGTGGTCGGCACAACATGTTACGTGCATGTTGTCACATGATTTGGCTACGTATTTTACGACCGGCCGCCTGCCTGACGTCAACTTACCTTAGTCGTATTTTACGAGCCCTCGGTAAGAAAGAGGGTGGTTTATTCTACTCAGTCGGATACCATGCGGTGGGTCGACTTACCTTAGTCACCTTTTACGACACCTCGGTAAGAAATGAGGGTGGTCCATTCTACTCAGCCGGGTACCACAAGGCTAAATTTTTCTTTTCTATATTATAGTGTGACTAAGTGTACTGAAGACAATGCAATCAAAATCCGTTCATTAATATTTGAAATAATCGAAAATACATATACAAACGCCACGGAAAACTTTGTTTTGATTCTTAAGTATTAATATATCCGTGAATAACTTAACAAGTCTAAAACGTACGCTTTTTAGGCCAACCATAAATAGGTTTACTTTTAAGAGAGTTATTTAAATACTCACATTTTTGTATGTGCGATATAAAAGACTTACGGACCTCAATTAAGTATTCACTATATCAAATGGACAATCCTTATGCCTAATATAATTAAACATATTAAAAGGACGTAAGTCGACTTATCGACATATTCACGCTTAGTACGGATATATTCCTTAATAATTTTTATAAACTTTGTAAATTGAAATGATTTCGAATATCTCAAAAATGTAAATGTAAAGATTATTGTAAGGATTGTATAGTAAGCATTATATATAAACTGCTTAATCAATTGGTCATTCACTAAAATGATAGCTTTTAACATTGGTAACTTTAAAAACCATTTTGAGTTAATAAATATAAAACTCTTCGTAACGTAGATGAATTTTATAGAAACTGAAATTATTGTATTGATTTCTGGAAAAATAAATATTAACAATATTGCTTCAATACTTCAGTTGGTATTATATTCAGTTGGTTTATGGATCTTATATCATTAGGTTTATATCTTAATTAGATACTGACTGCGATATGTTACGTTTGCTTTAAGTCTTTTCTGCAATTTGTATAGTGTGCGCATAATTCCTAATGTTATTAGATTGGTTGTTTTTAAATGTTATACCGCTCTAAGTCGTATGATTTCTTAATTATGGTGTGCATATAGGCATATGACTGGCCTGGTCATATGGGTAGTGACCCTGCCTTCAGCTCCGCGGGTTGCGGGTTCGATTATCGACGAAGGTCAATATTTTCTATAAACAATTTGTTGGATTTTCAAGCCTGGGTGTATATTGTGTATATATGTAGTATATCTACCAGTTTTCCGTCACGCAAAACTCAATTTTATTATTATTATTAAAGAATTAAAGATTGTCTATAATATATTTTCTCTTACGATAGAAAGAATAATAAACTATCAATAAATAAATACTTACAACATAGGATATAACTGATATTGGTAAAGATTCGATTCAATGAACATATAATAAATAATATACACTGGGTGTGTATTTGTATAAAAGTATGTATTTAAAATAATAGATTTAGTATATCTACCAGTGTAAGTGTCCCATATATTTATATCACGATGAAAAAACTAGTTTAGAGGGTCATAATGTAGGGTGTCGCTCTTTACATAGCGACAACCTACATTTTTTTAAGAATCAAATTTATCAATCATCGAGGTTCCTGCTTTTAATTAATGTGCTCATCTTGTCGTGTAAATATCTTTGATAAAGTTGAGATTAGTTTAATAAATTATTAGTTTATAAGTTATAACTTGTAAATAAATATTACTTTGAAGTACATGTAGTTTAATTAAAGTATTATTCTACTTTTATAATACATGATTCAAGTTCGCATTTATTAAATATCTAATGAATAACCGCACGTTTAAAGTGACCAGGTTTTACATGGATTTACGTGTGACAAATTTCACGACATATGGATGAGAAGGTAAATAAAAATAGGAAAAACTAATTCGATTCACGATTCGGTGTCCATAATAACCGTGAACGTTATCTGTATGTACTTTCTAACCTGGGTAATACAAGGGAGGAAAAGCAAATGCTCTATTTACGAAATGGAAACTTAAATATCGGTTGGTGAAAACATCCAGTTACCGATCTGTCAGCAGCTAAAATAACTGTACCAAATACTTGTAATTGTGTTCTTTCTCGGACTAAAAAGAAGATATGTAACAAGCAAACAAAACAGCAAAATATCTATACTTATTATAGAACAAAGTCCCAAAGAACCGTCTGTATGTCATCGATTCTCTCAAAATCTACTGAACGGATTTTTGTACGGTTTTCACCAAAACATAGTGCAATACTTCCGGATGCTTTAGGTAAATAGTACATATCGGTATTATGTAAATTATGTTGAAGAGATCGTAGTTGTTAAAAAACTTTCTTGCTGGGAGCTTTATTTTTGGGCGCTGCGTAAACCAGCAGAGAAACTACTACAAAAAGTCCGCGACAGCACGACTCGTATCTCTTATGGTTAACTCACAATAACTACTTTTATGTTTAAAATTTGAATTGTATAAAAAAATTGTGACACGCTGTTTTCCACGCGGGTGAAGCCGCTGGCACAGCTAGTTTGTTATAAATTTCAAAGTAAAATCTTTGTTTATATAAGCAAAATTCAGTCTTCGTACAAGTTCCTTGACGACATAGTTTAAGCCGTTTTGTATAATAAGACTAGGAGGAAATAGAGGGTATTAAATAAAACGCACATTTTTTATATATTTTTTATTACTTTTTTTACAATTATTCTGATAACATACATATCAAACCAGCCGAAGTATGGCTAAACCCATTTATTATCTAAACTTATGAACAATACAAGAAATTGATACATCTCAAATTCACCTTACTTTTAATATATATATATTATATATGCATCCGTTCTACATATAATCTACAACCTACTTATTCATAATCTAATTTTTGCATAAATTCAAAGTAAATATGCCCAAAAGAAATATTGTTGAACTATGAATATACATATAACTTTTTGGCAATTAATTGAGTATCATTTCTGTGCATAGCAAAATTAATTTTTTTCTTTAAACATGTAACTTAGATCTTATTCATAAAGAGGCCACAAATATAACAGCGTTTCTGTCGTCAGTTCGATTACATAGGGACTTTTGTTAAACATTATTGCCTATACTATAAACATTACTCTTATGAAATGTAAGAAAAATATCCTTACGCGATAACTGAATTAGCCTAGCAGTGCTGTGCAGTAAGAGTCGAGGGTGTGCGGCGTCGCCCCGCGCCCCCTTGTGCGTACACGTTGCGCTGCGTACTACTTATTATAGTATTAATACGTTACAACACTTCACATAATGATCGAAACAACTATTTGTCATCTACATAAAAACTTTCTCCAAATGTTTATATTAAAAATATTTCTACTTAATGTAACTTCTAATTAGTTACAGCCAACTTTACAAATAATTGATACATTAGACTCTCAAATAGATCTCTACTAACTATTATTAATGGTAAAAAATAAAGAATAAAATACTTCTAAACATTGCATTTCAATCACATAAGGTTTAGTTTAATTATACAATAATAACATCTTTTAAAACCCGAACATAATAATTATTACAAGAACATTGATATCGTTGAGTTCTGGAATGGAAAATAGCACACTTAAATTCACTAACTGTTACACTTACATAATAATTATTGTTCTCCTGGTTTGTTTGTAAAATACATTGCTTTAGGTAGTATAAGAAAATAACATTAAAAATATATCAACTATAGGTACGATACGCCGATAGAATTCATGATATATACCTTAAAATAACTTAAAAGAAAGATTAATACAGGTGGGTGTACCAAATAACAGTGCAGTGCGTTTGGTAAGTACGGGAGAGCGATAAATAGTCGATTATATGTGAGGTTACTGAACGAGGTAATACAGATTAAGAGGATATTAGACCGTCGAGGAAGCCCGACGCTTGCTTCTCTTATTTGGTACTGGGGGTACGCCGAGCGGCCGCGGAGCGCCGGAGAGACAAGGCACAGGAGGCGACCTCCGCCGACCGCCAGCGGAGCTCCGCGCGTGACGGCCGCCACCGCACGACTGACGGGCGACCGCCACGCCATAAGGCGCATCGGAAATATTCTATATTCAAATAAACTTGTAAACAAGTGCTTTTGAATCGTCAACTCTATTGACGATTAATATATAATTTATTACTTTTAAAGAGATTGAGAATATACGAGTTTCAAATAAATGCCGAAACAGATACAAAAAAAAACACTTAAGGAACACTACAGAAGCAATCAAATTGCGAACACATTTGTACTACATAAAAATTAATACACAACCGTTTGCGCGAAAAAGACTGAAAAGTTCAACTTTCTTTGTCACAATGAAACAGGCAACACTTAGAGTGAAACGTGGGAGATTTTTTTTAACGTCCCGTGTTATGCCGAGAGCGTTTAACGGAACGCGCGAGATAAATATAATATAAATTTAAAGTACCTGTTTCATCACCAGTTAATACTACATCTTTAGAATTAATTTTCTCATCACAGAGATTTATTACACAGAATTTTTTTTAATATAATTAGTCTATTGATATCATTATGCAAAATTTAGAGTCTGCCTATTTATAAATACGAGTCATAATACAATTATTGAGGAGATTAATAATATTGCTGTAATGAGACGAGACAGCTTAAATCTATACTAACAACTTATCGATACTTATCGATTATTATTAACTCGATATTGTTATAATGTATTACGTTACTGAGACACATTTTTTTTATATCTAGGTTGTACTTTAACTCAAAGGTGGTACCGAAAAATATATTTTATTATTTAAAAAAAACAACACCAATCGTTTTTATTACTTTAGAGAGAAATCGAACACTACAATACTAAAAGGCAATTAATTAAGTTCTTTTCATTATTATGATAACTTAAGCTTCATACATCAACAAACCTAATACAATTACGGGATTATGGATATTATTACAAGAAAATGATTCGAAATGTTACTCGATATGCAACGTTTAAGATCAAAGATTAGCCTTTGTGCTAACACGATATTGACTTCGGGTCTATTTATCTCATTATCACTAAAAAAACATTTATTTCATTCATATGAGTTGTATTTATTTTGAAAATTCATTTATTTTTTCAAGCATTTAGAAAATAATCATTATACTTTATAATCGTATCAAATTATTTTACGAAAGATAGAAGAAAAAGCATTGTAAACATGTTCCGTTTTCTAAACTGAAAGGGCTATTAATTTGATATAAACATTCTTTAGAATATTTATCTATAAATAATAAACATAAATAAATACTTTTGTATAGAAATAAAATTTGTCGAAATATTTAATATAATGGATTATACGAAACACCTATATCCTATATATGTATATAATCAATATATCTACACCTGTAGGTCAAGACGTGCATAATTTTTAACAAAGAATTGCATTAACTATTAAAATTAATGTTGATTTTAAAACGAAACTGAATTAATTGCATTAAATACTTTTTAAGGCAGCAAAAACTGTTTAAAAACTTTATTTTATAATTATTAATAGCCCTTAGCTTATATCAATCGACATTAAAGTTTTGATTAAACGACAATTAAAAATTTATTAGCTAGAAACGAACTTATAAACATTTGTGTAGAATTTACGTAGTAACTTTTATATTGCAAATATATTATGATTGTTGCGGTTAGTCTTAATAAGAGAATAAGACCCGAAGACCGTGCTAAGGCACAAAAAACTAAAACGCAAATGATATTCGGTGGTTAAGAATACAAACATTTTCAGTCTCTATATATAGATAAAAGTTTCATAAACCACGAAACTTATCAAGGGAGACAACGAATATCAAAAGGTGGGTACGCAACTTATATTTTGTTCTACTTCGTCACTTAAGTGTCAGTGATATCATACTCCCGTACATCTAAAGCGTACAACGATACGCTACTAAGTAAAAAAATACACAAAGCAGTATGTCTCGTCACATACAAACGTGTCGATGGCAGTAGGAAACCTCTAATAAAAATAAATATTCTCATCCGACTCACTGGATAATATTAAAAATATTTTTTCTTAATCACAGATATCAGTCTGTTAAAATTTAAATTAAGTATTTAAGTATATATTTCAGAATTGAAGTCGTTCCTCACTTATATAGGTTATTCAAGTACAATCAAGGTACAAAAGTGACTAATGCAAGACCATAGAGTATTCGTTACGACGCTAAATGAACATAGAAACTTGGTCTTTCAAACTACGTTATAAAAGATAGGGTCACTTATTTGTGCGCGCGGCTTATTGCGTGCTAAGTTTTACCAGACATAGCAACTGTATCGCACTAAGAGAACAAAAATAACAAATTTTATAGATAAATATTATTGTGTGGTATTGAGCGTGGACTTTTTTTAATTAAATATTTTATATCGTACAAAAATGTATATGTTAAGTACTGTAACATATATCGGCATCTAAAATCTTCGTAAATATTTGTTATATATATCAAGGTCAGAACTTGCCAAGTCACTTTCGTTCTATACATGCGATAACCAATATATATCACGAATCAAAATCCCTCACGCACACAATAACATCGCGCGCAAACACGAGCAGATAATCTATACGTATATAAAGCGCAATGTATCGAGACCGGTTCAGTTCACTTACATGAAATATTGAATATAAACGATTTTTCTTCACGCAGGTACAACAGAGATCTAAATAAAAGAATAATACAATTAATAACTAGTGTCGATAATAGGATATGATAGTAAATTATGCTCGATAACAAAAGCTGTATTAAAGCAATGTTCGAATGCGAGGAGACTAGAGAAAACAGTTATCTAGTTAGTTAGCGAGCAGTACTTGAGTCTACTACATCAATTAACTGTTGGTGGGGGGGTTGGCCTTTAAATACATATATACATAAACGCTATATATTAGAACGAATCAAATGCAATTTTAATGACATATTAACGTTCCAAAGATGATTAGATTGCAATAGGCGAAGAGCACACGACAATTTCTGAGACGACTAAAAAACAAAAAAAAATTTTTAAACTGTTGATTACACTTAAACTGTCAAATGATGTCTTTTTAATATAAAAAAAAAATGGGAACGCCCTAATTCGGAAAGATTGCAATACCACTAAATAAATTTTGCGCAATATCATGCTAGGACTCAAAAGGTTGTGTTACATATTAGCGATTGGTTGCTAGCTAGTCTTAGTGAAATCTTCCCTTAAGTACTATAAAGACTTAGTTCAGTATTTAAGAAATACTAGTTTCCCTACTCCTTAATACGAATTTGTGGTTTGTGAAGATTTCTTTCGCCACACATGTATTTTGTGAAATGACGAAAACCGTCAAACAAGACATGATCCAATTTAAGCTATGCTGTAATTCCAACGCCTTTAGAACAGTTACACATTGAACATTTCAAGTATAAAAATTCGTTCTATTTAACCAACAAGCCATTTACTTTTAAAGTAGATGTCGATTGATGCAAAACTAGACTTTTCTAATTATGACAACAGTAAAAATTTTGTAAATTTTATTATCTATATTGACTAGACTAAGTAATTTTGTCGTAGATATTTTTGACAGTCAATTGCTCGCATGGGCTCTCCGACTATAACGTGCAAAGGAAACGCAAGGTGAACGAAGCACTGGGCACTAGCTCTTACTTTCACCGGCCTTTACTGGCACTGGCCTGCATTTGGCAATGGCACTGGCTCAGACTGGCACTGGCACTCTCTACGGACGAGTAAAGCTCCGTGTATTGAATCACGTCCACTTAGTGTTCTACAATAACATTATATATAGCAGTTAAAAATATTTTCAGCGATCACATGTTTTTTAAATTATCAAATAGAGAATTTTGCTTACTTCAACGTTTTAATCAATGGCCCTCTGTTTACACGTAAAGTCACTCAGTACATTATTTATTTTGTATTAAATCAGTTGTTTGTGTTAATCGAGAACACCCGTTTATCTTACAGCTATATACCAATAATACAAAAATCCATTCACTATAATTAAGGTAAATTTTAGATATTTAAACACTAAAATGTAAAATATGAAACATCCTAAATAAACTCTGATATTCCAATTTTAGGCATTAGCTCAATTAAATATATCCTCGAGTGACTATGACAAAAGAGAAATAAATGCAATACAATAATACTACCCAACCATACCCTTGTATCATTAAGACAGGTTCCAAGCTGCTCGGGCCGCCTACCTCTATCCCTACCCACTACGCTACGTCAAAGCCTTCGTTAGTATATTTGGTATTCACTTATCGCACCACGATACAGGACTAGAGGAGTGATTGCCTCTTGTGCCGACGCCGATCCGCCGCGACCCACGTAATTAAGGAAGACTAGTTTCTTTGTAGATATCACCTAATATTTTTCTATTGTTAGGACGTCAACGTACAAAAATATATATAAACGAATATAACAAGCAAAACTTTAAAACCTTATCAAATTAAAAAAGGCCCTCCTGTATACTGTACATTATCACTATACGACGGTAAAGCTATCAACGCCACCACGACTCGATTTGGAAAGGTGCAATGTCTTTTAGTATGCATCGCCGTATGGACGTTCAGAGAGAGAGAGAGAGAGTATATATCGCCGCTCCGTATATATTTGGTCCCTATACGAGTATGCCGCTGAAATTAAATAAATAAATCTAGTCTACTTCCGTTGAGATCGCATCAAAATGCGCTGATTACAGCCATCACTGACTCCGTGCCCATTGCTCCAATGAACAGGGCTAAGTCGAGACTTAGCCCTGTTCCGTAGTATATCCTGAAGTATATTCCGACCTTTGGTTGATAGAATATATTATGAATTTCGAGAAATTCATAATATATTCTATCAACCAAAGGTCGGAATATACTTTTCATAGACAGAATGAATCCAGGAACTAAATTTTTTACTCGAATTATTAAAAATTTATCACGCGATCGATGCAATACCTAATAGAATGGTCCATTTTAATTGAAGATTAATAGCTAAATGTTAGTTGGCGAACATAATTTTAAAAATTTTTACTCGCGCGCCAACTTAAATATAATAATAATAAAGATATAAATAATAAAAAATAACAACAATATTATGAGCAAACTACTATTTGAATACTTGAGCTAAAATAACACCAGAGCAGCTTGGACAGGCATCGGCCTCGGCGGCCGATATATAATGGCTCCTATTTGTACGATCAATAACAGTTTGTTGTGATGTCAGAGATCCACTCAGATAATCTAAGAGTATATAAATTGTGGTCGTTAATGGCAATGTGACATCGACTTTGGCATACAATTAACGTCCGACCGATAGTTCAGATCTAGAACACTTTTGACTCAACGATTCCTTTGTATTGATTCATCTTCGATAACAATTCTGGCAAGATTTGCGCAACTACCTCGAAAACTGTTATTGCTCAGTTAACATTATCATTAACAGTAAAATATCAGTTTTAAACTCGAAGCGAATCTGGAATTGTGTCACATCAAAAATTTTGGCAATGCTCCCAAAGATCACTTGGTATCCAAAATTGGACAAAAGGAAAAGGCACTCAAAAACTTTGGCATCTGCCGCGACGAATCTTTGCAGGAATTCAGTTTTCAATAGGAAACCTATTCGAACGGTCAGACATTACACACTCAACGCATCATAGACACGATGTGCCCGCGCGAAACCCGCACAACATCTGCGACGGATCAGACTCCAAATAAATAAACAATATTATAATTAAGTTACATATTAATTCGGGTAAACTTCATGAAAAAACCAAATAAATAGATAGAAATATTTACACGTAAGAATACATATATGTAATATATATAAAATGTTGATTGATGACATAACACTTACAATAAAAGTAAAACATAGCTAAGCTCATTAATGATTACAAAGGCGAGGACGCGGGCCCCGCCGCTCGCAGCCTTATATTGTCTACCGCAAGTCACGGCGTGCACACAATTCATTATAAGTAATCACTTTGAAGGAAACAATTCAACCTGCCATCGGTAACGTACCACAGTTCATTGAGGCACAATCATTGGTTTTTTATTAATTGCTTTTCGTTTTTTTTTTAATTTTTTTTTATATTTTTTTGTTTTTTTTTCTTAAATTTTACATCTATGATAATTATTATAATTACTTTTAGGTACGTAAATTTATTCTAGATAACAGAAACGAGTCACGAAAAAATGTTAGAAGTGAAAGCGTGAAGCGTATTAAAATCTTTTAAGAATATAATTTCACAATATATACATATTACTGTATAAGGTGTAAGATATAATTATACAACAACATAATAATAACACAGACTAAATTGCACGTGGCGCAATTGTGTGCAGGAAATATACAGTCCTTGAACCGAGAGGAGATTCAGTTAGCGCGGCGCGAACGCCACTCACAACCTAGCCGGCGCGGCGGCTGACATCGTCCGTGCACTGACAAAATACATTTAAAGAAAACAAGTGTTCTATAAATCTCCGATTACATAAAAATGGGTAGGAATACCATATGTTAAGATGGATGTGCGGATGTTAAGATGGATGTGCGGATGTTAAGATGGATGTGCGGATGTTAAGATGGATGTGCGGCGTTACGCGTTTGGACAAAATACGTAACCAGTACATTCGCGGAAGCCTTGGCGTGAGAGATATTGCTGACAAAGTCGTAGAAGCGCGTCTTCGCTGGTTTGGTCATGTGCTACGACGCCCCCAGAGCTATGTGGGTCACAGGTGCCTCAACATGCCTGTTTCCGGCCATAGACCACGTGGCCGACCGAAAAAACGTTGGCTTGATATTGCGGAGTCAACCATGTCCAACGGTCTACAAAGAGGGGATGCATTAGACCGTGCAAAGTGGAAGCAGTTTAGTAGGAAAGCGGACCCTACCATAGGCCAGGATAATCGCTAGGAAGAAGAGGGTAGGAATACCATAGTTCATGAATATATTCTAAATTTATTTGTAACGATAAATCGATCTTTAATATTTCGAGTAATTGTATATCGAATAAGGAATATATTTTAATAGGAGGCAACTTTACGTAGCACGATGTAATGGTTCCATTCAAAATCGGCGATTACAAACGATTAACCGCGAACACTATGGTGTAGAGGGCATACGAAACTGTACTTGTGTGCCATGTGCCAATCATCTATGATCGCCTACAACCCGCGAATTGACGATTTTCGAAGGGAATTGTTGGGTGATACTTATAATTGTACGTATCGTATGATATAACGTACCAATCGTGTGGACACTTGCACGATGATCGGGATTATACTGTGTACTCAAATATTAAATATTTCACTTCCTTTTTGTTTCGCGTTCATTCCATAAAAGAGAAATTTCATTTAAAAGGTTTAAACACTTAGTATTTTGTCATTGCACGGTATCTTTAGGCTTTTGAGCCTAAAAAAACGGATTTCGAACCGCTAACCGCTTTACCGACGCCTAACGGCGCCCCCGGACATGGCCATCAATATATCACCAAACAGCTATAATAAGATCTTTGAAACCTCAAATTACGGCTGATTCACAATAGAATGTAGAACATGAGCGGCACATGTGCGGGGGATACCCTAACACCACTACACCACAACGCCTATATTATGTCTCTTTATAACATACCCATTACTTAAGTACTGTTTACATTTAACTGACTAAAAAACTTCAAGGCATCACTTCTTTCGTCTTCAATCTATGGACAACGTACATCTACAGGGCACTGGATCATTATACTTTCGGTTACATCGGTTCATCTTATAAATTTTTTATTAAAAAATGGAAAACCTTTATAAAAATTAAACTCTTGAACTTTTATTGCTGTAATAAATTCACATTTACGACCAGACTACTGTGATTGAGGCAACATATCGACCTGTACACCTGGACAGAATGACTACGGGTTAATAAAAAAAAAATCATCACCCGACGCGAAAACTATCAAAAGAAACACCCTTAATTGAATTGAGCTCGACAACAATAGAATTGACATCGCCCTGCCAGTGGGGTGATTACGTAACTTTATTGCATTAATTGCGATATTCACAATCCCTAACGATCAACTACAGGAAACCTAGGTAATAACTTTAATAAAGTCCATATACTTCCGATATTCCTATTTTTACTACTATTTTTTATTAGTTATTTTTATAATGGGAAGTATGTTAAATAGGCCGCACTAACCCAAATAATACTAAACGACACTTCACAAAGGCACTAGAATCATAACAGATAATATACACATATCAGAGACGAACAGCCAAAATGCGACAAAACAGCGAGAGTAATCAGGAAGATTCGTGACATCTTTGAGATTACCGACACATTATATATCAATATTGTAGTTCCTCACTATAAATTTAACTTTCCCTAAACTAACTTAGTATTGGCAAAAGTAACTACAAAAATATTTCCAATATAGAAAATTTTGACATATATATATGGCGTCGTAAATATAAGGTTACGAGCTAATTCAGTATTGCTGATTATAAGCTCGAAATGTTAACTCCTTTTGGAATCCGAATGAATGGGAAATTTGTTCTGGCAAACGCGATAACAATAACGTTCGTTAAGGTTTATACAATTACTGCAAATGTACCAGTTATGAGTATTACACTTGCCATACGTAATTTTGGAGACATCACATTCAAAGTAATCTTAATGATTGCGACGATCGCAATGCGTCTGTTACGTAATCACCGGGCAAGTGTCATAGGAACATCAGATCAATAACCCGTACCGAAAAAGAATAATTTCAAAAGCAATTTGGAAGATATGTCTTAAAAGAGATGCAATTGTTCCAAACAGTGTCTTCATTGTCTTTGTACACATTCTTTGGCACCTTACACTATAAGTCGTTCGACAAGTTCGGCAGTCGTGCCCCCTAGGGAGGCGAAACCGTTGGTTTTCCGCGTTGCATATACTGTGCCTTAATTAATACTATTCAAAACTTTATAGTAAAAATATCTTTAGACAAATATATAAACTGGTCACACTAGAACTATTTGACGAATTAGTCACAAGCTGTTTATTGAAAAGGCGATGAAGAATATGCAACTGATAGGAGTTGGCTTCGAAAAACCGTCGAATCGGTCCCACTATAAGTGATATACGGTAATGAGTAGCTAATATTGGTACTAATTGAACACATCATACATCGAAACATTTAAATACACTAGATCTACAGGTTCGAAGCGGTCGAAGAGTTCAGACGCACAACACGTTCATAATAGCAATCACCTAACTTATCTGGATAATTTGTGAAGTCCTCGAGTGCTAGGCTCGATAAGGTACAGCGATCACTTAACACCTAACTTAGCACTAAATCGTAATGTTTAATTAAAAAGATCACTGGAAGATGCTCAAAATACATGATGTACATTATAATCGATCGCTTCGGCTCGGCCTGAGTGGTGGGTGCACGTGCGATCCGCCTCTACTAGCTAATCCCTTTAAATATTGGTAATGATATATTTTGGCAGAGTATCTCTGTGGCACACCATCAATAAATTAAATAGTAAATAAAAATGTAAATAAAACTTTCATAGTAACGAACATTTACAAGTGCGATCGTTGCCGTATATATCAATAGTACGCTTATCGTAACCTACTATAGGACTTAGGTGTATTCTTAAAACCTACGTTGATGTAATACCGAGAGACCTACGACTATAAGTATATTATTAACAGAATATCTAAAGCATATGTCACTTTGAATAACGTTTAAATTGAGCCTATAGAAAATACCACAAATCTTTTATTAAATAGATATGATATGGCTAAATTTAAGTTAGAACTTTATACTTATCTATACACAATAGTGTAATATTTAAATTACGGTCAATTATAGTACTTTATAACATTTCTCACAAATGTATGTAATATAAAATGATAAAACAATTTTAATTTAATATATTAGGTTACCCTTACATTAATCGTATAATCTAGATAATCGTTTCATATATTAAACATAAAGTGGCACTTGAATCACAAATACTGGAAAAAATTGGGGAAACGTTAGCATCGGCGGTGAACCAAGACGCGCTACTCCTTCCCTCTCAGACTATACGGCTTAAATGAATATATTTCTACAAGAATGCACTTCGAATCTCATCCATTTAGATTTGTTACTCGATTACAATTAACTATAATAATAATAAAAACTTCGATAATCTGTCGAAATGCACTTACAATTTTTTTTATTGCTGAACAAAATATCACTACTGGAAAACGAGGGCTCATCGCGAGTGAGAGTTAAAAACAAAATAAATAATACAAATAAGTAAGAGCGTACGCGACAAATTAAATTAAAAAAAGTAAACACGAAAGAAACTCGGAACGGAACAGCTCGACGGGCGAAACAGCAACAGCCCGCGAGCACAACAAAATAAATACTTAATGTTGAGAGACCGGCTATACTCACGTCTTATTTTATCGGATGAGCCCGACTAGTTTCAAGCCCATACGGGGCTCTTATTGAATTCCCGCCGCGATAACACCGCGTAAAGAGCTCATGAATAAGAGCCCCGTATGGGTTTGAAACTAGTCGGGCTCATCCGATAAAATAAGACGTGAGTATAGCCGGTCTCTCAACATTAATAATGAATACCACTCACGATAGTTTAAATTCAAAAATAAATACTAAAATAAGGCCACGGGACGAGTGACTGAGGTAGCCCGCGACGCAACTACTCTATCCGATAGCTTACATTATTTGGTAATTTACACGGGTGTGACCCTCCGTACATTATATGTCTGTTGTATATGTATAATTCTTATATACACTAAATAATCTACGTGAACACTTACGAAACAGTAGATAGTATCGTGGACAGTTGGCTACGGCGGGCGCGAGGCGTCCGGCTCGATGTGACTAGGCGAATAAAATTAGTCCGGCCCCATACGGGGGACGGTAAAGCGTAATACAACTAGACACCCCCGGGCCGATGGCGGCCATGGGTCGAATTACAATACACAAATTGCACGGTTACCGATCCACTGTGTCACCTATGTATGCAGGTATGGCCCGTGGCCGCGAGGAATTTGCCAGTTGGAAGGTGCTTAGATGGACTCCCCGCCGAGAAGATCAGGCGGCAGGAAAGAGTTCAGAGAAGAGGGCGTGGCGCGTTGCTCGTGCTGCTCTGGCCACAATCCCGTAAAGCCACCGCCCCAGCCATCCTGTAATGAACGTAACTTAAGATTTCTAGACCTCATTTATAATACATGTAACATAACGTACTAGTAACGCGTTGTACGTAT
Source organism: Morpho deidamia (assembly GCA_947086505.1). Taxonomy (NCBI): domain Eukaryota; kingdom Metazoa; phylum Arthropoda; class Insecta; order Lepidoptera; family Nymphalidae; genus Morpho; species Morpho deidamia. The sequence continues at coordinate 4,523,893 of CAMTZC010000007.1, read as the reverse complement.
TTTTCTCGCTGGAATAACAGATGACGCCACTAGTACTTCGCTTCGCGCTATAGTACTGCTTTTGTAATTACATAAGAAGTCCCCATACAAAGTTCGTTGGATCAACATCGCCTACCAATTCCTATGATTCAAAGTGCATCCTACATACGAGGGTGGTCCGACAAGTACTTAGCCTCACCGCCCGATGGTGCCAGTATCGCAAGAGAGATTTCGACGATCGAAAGGTCTAATGACCGTTCTATCCGTTTATCCATATATAATGACGTAGGTGACATATACAGATTGCGGGGATAGCAGGCCAGCCTCCTTAACAGTTTCCCGAATTACAAGGGACTCAACCTATGTGAGCTGTGATAGCCGAGCTGTGAGATCATGTGATTGTTTCGAGATGGTCACGGGTTCGAACCCTGGGCAGGCACCAATGAGTTTTTCTATTAAAACTTATGTGTCTAATTGATAATTGCAATTTATCACACGCTTTTCGGTGTAGGAAAACATCGTGAGGAAACCTGTATATCTCTGGAGAATTCTAGGGATATGTGTAACCTACCAATCCGCATTGGAGCAGCGTGGTAGGTCTTAGCTCCAACCCCTTCTCTCCAGATACGGAGAGAGTAGGCCCTATGCCCAGTAATGAGATTGTAACGGGCCGTTACTTTACTTTTTTTACAACCTATGTGACCTATTAGAGATTTTTAGGAATTTGTAAAATTAAAGATTACATACAATCTTATAAAAAGCAACTACCTTAGAACCACCCCCACGCCAGGCGCCACCACCTCCGGAGCCTAAATGCTGCAGTATCATCTGCACTTCAGACTCAGCTGGTGACTCGGCGAAGATAGTTGTGTTACTTAACACGCAATTGTTTAACGCCATTTGAGCCTGCGAACGTGATACAAATTAATATACATAAATCCTCTACTTCCTACTTTCTACTTAATCCTATCCTACTAATATTATAAATGCGAAAGTTTGTGAGTATGGATGTATGTTTGTTACTCTTTTGCGAAAAAACTATTGGACGGATTTTGATAAAACTTTACAGTAATATAGGTTATACATCGGAATAACATATAGGCTACAATTCGTAATTATTTTATGTATTATAACCATAAATGTCAATAAAGTCGAAAAAAATCTGGCCTCTGAGAGCTATCTTGGTGTACGCTGCCTAAGCCATTGGAGTAACACAAAGATGATGTACCGTGGAATTTTTGTCTTGAATATGCATATATCTACCTTTTATGTGGAAGCTTCTACAACACATTTTAGTCTATTTATCAAACTCTTATCAAAATCGATACATTTGTCGTTTTAAGTATTTCATCGAGATAAACTTTGTAGTTCATACTTAGTAATTTGGCCGAATAGTCATAAAGTTTTTACGATATAATTGACTTGAATGGAGCGCTATATAGAGCCTAAATAGGCGCCGCGCGCGAAGATTGTATGGAATCCGTGAATTTTAAAGGTAGACAGACATATAACATAACATAATATAACATTTTGGATGTCCGAGTAACTAAATAAGTATATTTTTTTACTATTAAGTTAAAAAAATATTTAAAATTATGTGTCACGAAACTTCATGTGGCAGACCAAATTCCACGCGAACGAAACCGCGGACAGAAGCTCGTATTATAAATGTCTCTCTATCTGTTTGTGACAACTCAACTCTGACAAAACACTGAAACTGAAACTTCTTTTATATAGAGGCGGCAGACACATATGTAGCTCAAACTTATATTTAGAGTTGGCACATAAAGAAAGTCTGTTAAGCTTTCATGTCTAATCCGCTGGACCAATTTTAATGACATTGGCACAATTAAAGCTGTACACTCGGGATAAAAAATTCTTGTTTTCCTACAGGAAACATTAAAAAAAACAATATTGTAATTTGAAGGTACTGAAACGCATAAGTTGGCGCTAATGAAGATCCAGGTGCCACTATTTAACTATTTCCAAGTTATTATACTTAGCCATAGGAGAGCCATGAGTAGGCCTGTAAGTGTGTGACAATAAATAATGATAGGGAAGATGAAACTGGTATACTTCATCTTTGTCCAATCACACATAATAAAAGAGAGACAGATAGATCACCCTCATTTGCTTTCAATATACCACACTCATAATAAGTTACCTAGTGACATAAAAGCATTACACACACAATATTTCACAAATAAATTAATAAAATGGTTACAAGAAAAAAACTTTTTATTCACTTGAAGAATTTTTCCAGTGTGACAAGGGACAACTTTGATAATGATAATTAATAATGTGATATATTTTAAGTCTTTATTTATTGGACACTTTTCTAAATTTTAAAATCCAAAACTGTAATTGTATTTACTATAAATTGTAATTACTATAAACTGTAATTGTAACATCCTGTAAACGGATTATATACAATAAAGATTTGATTGATTGATTGATTGAAAAAAAAGCTGTCTGTCCGTATGTAATCGATTTGTTCAAAATCTACTGAACGGATTTTGTACGGTTTTCACCAAAAGATTGTGCAATACTTCCGAATAGTTTAAGTAAATATTACATATCGGTGTTATGTACATTGTGTTGAAGAGATCGAGCAGTTGTTAAAAAACTTGCTTGCTGGGAGCTTTAGTCGCGTGCGCTGCATAAAGCAGCAGATATACGCTAAAGTAATGTAGTAGAGATTTGTAGATCTATAAAACTGCTACAAAAAAGTCGGCGATAGTATGTCTCTATCTCTTATGGTTAACTCACAATCACTTTTTTATGATTAAAATCTTAATTAAAAAAAAAGTTGTGGCACTCAGATTTCCACGCGGGCGAAGCCTCTGGCACAGCTAGTATTATATAAATAGGAATAGAAGCAGAAGCTTACCTTAGCTGCCTCCTCGCGTGTGGAGTAGCGTGCGAGAGCGAGACCCTGGTTAAGGTAGAGATGGAAGTTCTGCAGTGGACCGTGCTGCACGCAGAGCGTCTTCAAAGTCGATCCGTCGATCTGTTCGTAAAAGTTATAATACTTAAAAAGAAAACAATACTTTGACAAGCCCCTTGGCGCAGTAGGTAGTGACCCTATCTTCAGATCCGCGGGTCGGTTCGATTCCCGCCAAGAACCAACATTTTCTACAAGCAATTTGTTGGTTCTTTGAGCCTGGGTGTATATTTGTATTTAATTATGTATTTAAAATTATATATGTAGTATATTTACCGGTTATCCGTCACCCTTCTTCTTCTTCTTCTTCTTGTTCAACCGATCGACGTCCACTGCTGGACATAGGTCTCCTTAAGGGATCTCCACACCACACGGTCCTGTGCCGCTTGGATCCAGCGGCTCCCCGCGACCTTTTTGAGGTCGTCTGTCCACCTCGTGGGGGGTCTTCCAATGCTGCGTTTACCGGTGCGGGGTCGCCATTCCAGCACCTTAGGACCCCAACGCCCATCGGTTCTACGTACTATGTGCCCCGCCCATTACCACTTCAGCTTCGCGACACGATGAGCTATGTCGGTAACTCTGGTTCTTCTACGGATCTCCTCATTCCTGATTTGATCACGTAGAGATACACCAAGCATAGCTCGCTCCATAGCTCGCTGAGTGACTCTGAGCTTTCTTATGAGGCCCATAGTCAGCGACCACGTTTCTGCTCCGTAAGTCATAACTGGCAACACGCACTGTTCGAAGACCTTGGTCTTGAGGCACTGAGGTATTTCGGACGAAAAGATCTCGCGCAGCTTCCCAAACGCTGCCCATCCGAGTTGGATTCGGCGACTGACCTCTTTCTCAAAATTGGACCTACCTAACCGGACCGTGTGTCCCAGGTATATATACTCGTCTACAATTTCAAGTACAGAGTTCTCAACGATGACCGGGTGGAGCGGAACAAGTGAGTTTGACATAATTTTCGTCTTGCTCATGTTCATTTTAAGGCCCACCTGTTGAGACACTCTGCTGAGGTCGTCGAGCATTGTGTTAAGGTCCTCCAGAGACTCTGCCATAACGACTATGTCGTCGGCAAATCTAAGGTGAGTGATGTACTCGCCGTTAATGTTGATGCCGTATCCGTTCCAATCCAAAAGCTTAAAGACGTCCTCCAATGCAGCGGTAAATAGCTTCGGGGAGATGACATCTCCCTGTCGCACACCTCGCCGCGTTTGGATTGGTCTCGTAGTTCCGTCTTGGACACGGACAGACATTGTGGCGTTTTCGTACAAACACTTCAACACTTGGACGTACCGGTAGTCGATACGGCATCTCTGGAGTGATCTTAACACAGCCCATGTTTCCACCGAATAAAAGGCTTTCTCATAGTCCACAAACGCCAAGCAAAGTGGCCGGTTATACTCCTCGGTCTTCTGTATAACCTGCCGCAGCGTAAATATGTGGTCTATGGTGCTGAAGCCTTTCCGGAATCCGGCTTGTTCGGGAGGCTGGAAGTCGTCAAACCTACGAGCGAGACGATTCGTAATGACTCTTGAAAACAACTTATAAACCTGATTCAGCAGCGCGATGGGTCTGTAATTCTTCAATGAGGTGTTATCACCCTTCTTGACGAAAAGAACCACCACGCTCCTGTGCCACGCTTTTGGCGTAGTACCTTCGTGAATAACGGAATTGAACAATCGCTGAAGGACTTTGAGTACTGGTTTTCCACCCGCCTTCAGGAGTTCGGTTGTGATTCCGTCATCACCTGGTGCCTTGTTGTTCTTAAGTTGTTTCAAAGCCATACTAATCTCGTATAGGCTGACGTCCGGGATGTCTTCAGTATAGTGTCGGGTTAGCTTGGCTCTTGGGTCTTTTGCCAAGGTGACAGCAGGCTGTTGTGTTGAGGTGTATAACTGCCCATAGAATCTCTCAACCTCTCTCAAAATCTCAGGTCGAGATGAAATGGTACTACCAGTATCGGTCTTCAATCGCGTCAGCTGCCTCTGCCCGATAGACAGATCTTTTGCGAACACTTTTGAGCCCCTGTTACGCTCAATAGTATCTCGAATATATTCGGTATTAAAGTGTCGCAAGTCGCATTTCTGCGCTTTTGAAATCTGTCTATTGATCAGACGGTAGCGTGACGCGTCTACTGAAGACTGTAGTCTCATTTCGTTCCTCTCATCCATGAGCTTGAGAGTCTGGGTCGAGAACTTATTGGTTCTTTTACGGTGTGTCTTATAAAATTTGGACCCCACCGTATGGACAGTTTCCACCAGCCTGTTGTTTAAATCGTCCACAGAAGCGCAGTCCGCTAGGCAATCGAAGCGATTCATCAGCTCGAGTTGGAAGTTTTCGGGGTTTTGGATATGAGTTCGAGTTGGTCGGAGTGTGGACTTCACCAGTCTAGATCTTTCCAGTTGTACGCATATATTCAATGTGCCTCTTACCATACGATGATCACTACCCGTCTTTACGGTGTTAATGACAGAGACATCATTGAATATATGACGCCTGGTCGACATGATGAAGTCGATCTCATTTCTCGTGGAACCGTCGGGACTTATCCAGGTCCATTTACGATGTGGCCGTTTCTTGAAGAAAGAATTCATCATGTAGAGGTCCTCTCTCTCCAAGAAATCGGCTAACATCTGGCCCCTGTGGTTCCGTTGCCCATATCCAAATGGCCCTACTCTTACCTCTGTACCACTTCGATTGCCTAGTTTTGCGTTGAAATCCCCCATCACAACAGTGTAGAAGGTTTTAGAGGCATGTATGGCTCTAGACAAATCCTCATACATGGCCTCTACCTCCTCGTCTGGATGTGCCGATGTCGGTGCGTAAACCTGTATGACCTTCAGCGAATACCGTTTGGTAATTCTGAGTATAAGGAACGCGACCCTGCTCGACACACTCTCGACTTGGACAATGCTGTTGACAAGGGACTTGTGGACGAGAAACCCGACACCACCCTGAGACTGTTGGTCACCCTCCCGGTAGTAAAGCAAGTTGCCGGATTTAAGAATTATCGTGTCCTCCCCCTCTCTTCGGACTTCAGATAATCCTATCACATCCCACCGCAACTTGCTTAACGTTTCTTCCAGCTCGATGATCTTTCCGTCTTCCCTCAAAGTGCGTGCGTTGTATGTTGCCAGGTCAAGTCGTCGGGGTTGGCAGCGGAATCTCTGCCGGAGATTCTTAACACCCCCTGCTCCGCCGTTACCTAAACCGCTGCCAGAGCCAGGAATAGCGGGGCTGCCGGGAACTAGGGGCTGTGGCTTTTTAAGTGTATCCATTAAGGGTATTGCCAATAATCACCACGCTTGGCATGCGGGTTGGTGATCGCAGTGCTGACCATGTCGCACCGACAACGCTGCTGCCCGCTGTCGGTCTGTTATATTTAAGTCAGCTAAAGAATGGTTATACCGCCATTAGTCGGTCGCCAGAGCCTCGTCGGTTTATTTGCAGGGTGTACCACGTGCAGGTGAGGTTGACATTTGAAGAAACTGACTGGGACGAGTTTCCTCCTTACACCCCCGTCCTCCTTACATCCGTCACCCATAACACAAGTATTAAATTACTTACTTTGGGGATGGACGACTGTGTGTGTAAGTGTCCCATATATTTATTATTTTATTTATTATTATTATTAATAATACATTTCCAAAAAATTATATTTTAATTATTACAGCCTGGTATATGGACCGCAGTTAAAATGCGTTAATCACTCCAAAAATCATTAGTTTCAATGTAAGTTTTATGTTGCAAAAAGGTTTTAAGAAGCAACCTAAAATTGTCTAAGGCAAGTCAACATATTCATGAGGAATTTATTATTATTAAAAATTAAAAACAAATAAATTTTGTGTATGTGTATACACAAAATTAAAATTGTAACATAGGCATAAAGTATGATATTAAAAATAAGACAAGAAAAGGGGGTTGAACGGAAGGTGCAATATTATGCAAAATATGACAGTAAGATAAGAAAAAAGCATTGAAGGGAATTTTTTTATTCATTTTATTTTATAAAATTAATAAAAATTGCGGTTTTGCAATAGTACATTATTATGCAAGCCATCAGATACAACAAATACATCAGATACAACAGAATCAACAACTAGGCCGCTAAATGAGCTTTATACTCCGCCTTCCAAGTTTCCGCTTTCGAGTCTGGGTTATAGTTTAATAGTTTAATTTTTCTTTTAAAATATCGCACCTTTACCTTCATTTATTTATTTTTTACCATTATAATAAGCTTCCATTTATATAAAGTGTTAGTTATAAGTACGTCTCATTTTCTTCTTTTTAGTAGAATATATGATAAAAATAGTTAGTTTTATATAATAAGTTTACATATCGTGTTTTATAATCTAATCCAGTTGTCACTGTCGTCCAGAAACGGTAGGATGTCACTGAAAATCAGTGCCAAGGTTTAGCCTTAGCAAAAGCTGAGTGACATACCGTTTTGCATGTCACACTTCCATGCATGAATAATAGGGGCGGGACACGTATCTTTATAGTTATTTTTGTATGTTTTTGAATATCTTACCCCCCCCCCCCCTTATAATTAAACTTTCTTATTTCTTATGTATTTACTTATTTATTTTTAATTTTATTTTTATTGTTTATTACTTTTTTTCTCTTTGTTATGATATTTAATTGTTTGTGTGCATGAAAGTGTTATATGTAAATAAATGCTGTTTGCTTTAGATACCTGTGCAGTGAGATTCTTTAATAGCAGCCAAGTAGACGCCTGCCACGACGGCACCGCACGAGTGTTCACGTGGTGTTGGGGCCATTTCGTCAGGCCAGGAGGTGCTTGGCGGACTTTGGCGCCCCAAGCATCGGTAGCCTTCATACCACCCGAGGATGTCGCCGGAGGTGCGTAGCTCCATGTAGACGAGGAGAGTGATCTTTCACCGCCCGGTGGTGATGTTTTACCACCAAGCATATCTGTGTCTTTTATACTGGGAAGTGAGAGTGGAGAGCGCACAACCGAGCCAGGTGTCATAGCTGGGTCGTCCTCTACGTTCTTCATTTGATTGCCCTGTTAAGATTATCAAATTATAAGTTTTAACAAGTCAACCGTTTCAACACGGAAACGCTTCCAGCATTCTTAGGACCATAGCGTGTGAATAATTTTAATTTTCCACAATTAAAAATAAGTAGTCATTTATTTTCAAAAGAGGAAATCACAAAAAGACTTAAGCTGTACTCCTGACGTATTGAAAACCATCCGAACGCACTTGCTTGATATTTGATGAAGGGGGCCTGCACTTTCAAACGACTTAAAAGGAGGGCTCCACAGGATCTCCTCCCATCAAAAGCGAATCTCTGATTTTAATTTCTAAAAATGGATAGGCCACGGGGCGTATGCCATGCACGACAATACTAAACCACTTAACCACCAGCTAAATGCCTAGACAAGGCAGATTGCAGGGTAAATGAGTTAAAAAAAATATATATTTTCAAAACAGTAACACGAGTATAGTATGTGTGGTAATAAGTCATTGTAAAATACTTTTTGAAAATTTGCAGTGCGACATACCTTCCAAGGTTTGCCAGGTTCGAACTCGGGCACCAGATCATAGGCTGGTGGGTGCGAAGGATGAGTAGGCCACGCGTCCTTCCCATCGGCCACGTCAGCTCCGGTGTCACCCCAACCTTCAGAGGCACGACCCATGCCCCAAGTACTGCGAAATTGAAATGAGATTTATTATGATAGCTGAATGGTGAGCTCATATGCACTCAAAATTAGCAGAGTTAAGGAATTATATAATTAGACCAGTAGTGGTCCTAAATAAAATAATAAATAGAAAGGGTACAATAACAAATTGTGTGGTCTAATTTTAATTCAATATGAAGCAAGAAATATACTTAATCATCAATATTTTAAATTAAATTAAATTTTACTAAAAATTACATTACACCTGACAGAAAACACTTACGACTCCGGTTGTAGACCAATTTGTCCAAGCTGTGGGCTTGTGGCGGATTTAGCAGTGCCCGGTGCGCGGCTGAAGTCCGTACCTTCACTATCCTTATCAAGAGATGGCAACTTCCACTGGGTTAAGCGAGATTGCTGCTGATTGCTGCTGGGGCCGTAAGCCTGTAGTTACATTGAGATATAGCTTCACTTAACACGCAACATAGTTTTTGAAGTAAAAAAAATATATATATATATATGGGACATTTACACACACGGTCGTCTGTCCCCAAAGTAAGTAACTTAATACTTGTGTTATGGGTGACGGACAACTGTTAGATATACTACATATAAGTTTAAATAAATACTTAAATACAAATACACACCCAGGCCGACAATTTGTTTATAGAAAATGTTGGCCCTCGGCGGGAATCGAACCCGCGACCCGCGAAGCTGAAGGCAGGGTCACTACCCACAGCGCCAACAGGCCAGTCAAGTTAAGCCAGGGAAGTATCCCGATTAAACTTCATATAACATACATTGTAAATTTCCTTCTTGGATTTAAATGAAATAAATATGTACGTATGTAAAGTAATTTCATACTTGGGTTATGGGTGACAGGCAACTGTTAAATAATATTGTTAATTACATATGTAACTCTATATGAATACCTTAATATAGACCTAGAGAAAGATGCAATCTCTAACGCGTTTCCTATAACGCGGAACTAATAATAATAGGCTATAATACTTTTTTATAGGGCAGAAAAACTAAAAATCGAATTATTGTTTACTGTATCAATTATTATATATAAAATATCACAATGTTAGTTACCATACTCCCTGGCTTGACTGATTTTTATGAATTTTTATACGCATATTCAGCAGGTCCGAGAACCGGCTATCTATTTTCATATACCTAAGTGATAAGGGTTGTCCACCCCTAACCCCAAATATTTATACTTACAATAATATCAAGAATAGTTTGAAACGATTAAAATACGTTCGTATATCACCGCAGAAAAGATGCAATTTCCGGGGAATCCCAAAATTCAAATATAGATCGATAAACAAAATCTCTTTAAGTGGGATCTTACTGTTTTATTTCCAACCATTTATTTGACTTTACATATACACGCTTATGAACTTCCATAATTATTATATTAAAAGATCACAGTAAACAGATGCAATGCATTAGGGAAACCATGGTTTTTTTTAATAGTAACTTGACGCTAATTATCACCTAAAATTTAGAGCAGAGTTAATTGAGCAGAATGATTTAAATTTAACCACTATTCCGTTGCGATTGACACAAAATGACCGTTGCTTTGTTGACAATGGATATTGTCTATGACATATATGTGAGGGTGTTATTGTTAAAAAATTGTTTTTTTTTTTTTAGTAGAGCGCAGAAGCTCTACTTAAGTCGGGGAACGTCGTCCTAAGAGTGCCTCCTGTGAGGCCGGACCACAACTTAGGGCGACATGTAGTGGAGGACTGATGGTGTGACTGGTGTGACTTAGATTAGTCATTGCGGCGTCGGAAGACATGCAATGGACATCACTACTTTAGTTGGCAAAAGTAAAATAGCTGATTGGAAAGATTATAGAAAATGCATTTCAGAGACATCTTAAAATATAAATAATAAGTAATATTACTAAACTTACAGACTGTGTTTCCTTAATACTGATATCGGCAAAGTTGTTGTTCAGTGGTGCAAGAGGGTCATGGCTCTGTTTGAACAGATCGCTACCACCGGTCTGTTGCTTCATGTAGAGAGCTTGCTGATTTGCAATTTGATTCTATAACAAACATAGTAAAATATAGCAACATACATCAGTAAACATGAATTGAGTTGCAATAAGAGTAGTGTAGCGCCTACAAAACTCGTGAGTGGCATTAAAATAAGCATTACAATGTATCTAATTCAATTAAGCCTAATTTTGAATTCGGTCACTTTCATACTAAGATTACGATAAATTGATCTTAAATTTTCTATGAAATATAATAGAAGGAAAATAATGTCGACAGTGATGTTGTAATTAAAGTTATAGCCTGGCTATATCAACTTACTGTACAGTAACTTCTGAATACTCTAAAGTGTACTATGAAATATAACTATTACTTGAGCATACAAGAATTTGTAAAAATTTATTCATCATCATCCTGCCCTTATCCCACTCTAAGTGGGGTCGGCACAACATGTTAGAAACATGTTGTCACATGATTTGGCTACGTATTTTACAACCCGCCCCCTGCCTGACGTCAACTTACCTCAGTCGTATTTTACGACCCCTCGGTAAGAAATAGGGTGGTCTATTCTACTCAACCGGATACCACACGGTTGGTCAATTTACCTTAGTCGACTTATACGACACCTCGTTAAGAAATGATGGTGTCCTATTCTACTAAGCCGGAGACCACACGGCGGGTCGACTTACCTTAGTCGCCTTTTACGACACCTCGGTAAGAAATGAGGGTGGTCTATTCTTAGCCGGATACACGGCATTATGACACGGCATTTTGTAAAAATTATTATGGCGTATGATACTGTCTATACATAAGTATTTATGGTTGTCAAACGTATTTAAGATTGTGTCCATTTCTAGGCTACTAATGGAAGTAAAACTTGAGAAAATCTTGATTTAAATATCGTTTGAACAAATGTTAGTTTAAACAACTTCCTATATTTTCAAATTATTGATAGTCAAATATGAGATATATACCAAATAAACATAAAATGTCGTATTATGTAACAATACAATTAAGCAAATAAACAAAAATTAAGTTACAACTCTACAGTTAATGTAATGACCAGTATATTACTTCATACCTGGAGGCCAGTAATTTGTTGCTTGGCCTTTGCAATCTGCATAGAGTACTGAATGGCCAGGGTTGAGTTAGGCTTCGGTATGGCCAGAGAGTGCTGCTGCACCAGGTGCTGCAATACTTTAATCTAAAACAAAAGGAATATAGTTATTACAACTTTCTGTTCTTATATCTTATATATACAATTCTCGTGTCAAAACAGTTTAACTAATTTTTGTGAAACTTTATATGAATATTCAGGTCTGAGATTCGGCTATTATCTATTTTTCATACTCTTAAGAGATAAGGGTTATACAACATTTGGCCAAAAAAGAATATTTTTTTATAATGTCCATTAGAAATACCCTAGAAATAATTTATATGGTAAAACAACGTTTGCCGGGTAAGCTAGTAATATTATAAGATTCTAGTAGATTTTAATCTTTCGCGATTCATACTGACTGAACTGTCATAAACTGATCACTTTGTAATTGTCCGTTTGTTTATCATTTCACGATAATATCAAAATATACTGAACGAATTTCTATGAGGTTTTCACCAATAATACTCTTGAGCAACTTTTAGGTTTCTTTTGTAACTGCAACTAAACTATTAAGTTTGTGTGAACTAAGTTTCTTTTTTAACAATAATAATCGTTATTGATATAAACAGCTTTAACATGACATTGAAACACTGGCTCCTAGACTAGATTTAATTGTATTCAGTTCTTGCCCTCTTCGTACCTGCCGTCTTAAGACTCGTTTAGACGTCAAGTATAAAGGTGCAAGAGAAAGATACCGGCATTGTTGTTATTAATATAAAATTATAATTTTAACAGGGTGTCCATCTATTATGATTTCTTGTAAATCTATTCGAGATATTGAAAATAGAAATGTTAAAGGGGTCGGTAAAGAAAAGTCCGGCCATCTGGATGTTTTATACGTAAACATAGCATTATTCTTAAGAAATAAAATTATCGTGGGAATTTACATTAAGGTTTACTATAAAATCTGCATGAATAACTAACTTAAATAATTATTAATTATTTTACTACATAATAACGAATAAAATCGCCGATTGAAATCCATTGATAAACTACATCGAAGAAAATGGCATGGGACACAAAATGGCATATAATTTCCCACGTTTAGATTATCTCTGTATTTCAAAGTACACCACCTGTACCGAGGCCTTGTATCGTTGAAATTTATTCAATTTAGTCCGACATTAGATCTATATTCGTGATTCGTTATTCACCGCTCGCTCTAGGGTCGTTATGCCAATTATCTATTGTATGCAAATCATTTTATGTGCCGCTTTGAAGTGGAAAGGAAAAACACCCGGCGTCGTTTCGCATTTCTAACTTTTGTTGATACATATGATTTTGGAATACTATACAGAATGGTATCGCCGATAAGACATTAAATGACTCCGTTGATCAGTACTTAATAGATAAATTTGGCATAATTCAATCTATTTGTATATGGTTGTAAATAATGTATTTTAGAAGAAAATAAATATAATTTAATTTTCTCTTTCTCGTACTAAACTTGAGTTTTGGGGTCAAGTCTATTTTTCGTTTTATGTGTTGTAATAGAGTACGGTCGTTGATTCCTATAAATCGTGTTTATATTAAAAAAAAACCTAAAATATTTCCCATGGCTAAAATACTTCACTGCATTTTCATTTTTTTTTGTTCTTTGTAGGCTGCTAAGGTGTGTAGGTAACTAAAATTAAATTAATGTCGTATGATTGGTACCACCTTGTCTAAGGCATGTAGCAACTTTTAGGAAAAAATATTCTAATAAAATCTAAGTTTATTTAACTTCTTTAAATAATAAACTTGCACTGTTTGTAAAACCTCTGCTCAATAGACTAGACTCAGAAATTAAAAAGTTTTCTTTTATTAATAATTGTTTTAATTAATACTTTCTTTACTTCTGAAGGGAGCAACATATCGATTTAATTTTAGGTATGAAGATTATCGAAAGGCTAAAGAGTGATAGAGGTTATTTTTATACTGGTACTGAAATTGATGCAGACGAATTCCTGGTCAAAAGCTAGCTATATGATAAATAGCCTAGCCCAAATAACTTATTTGAGAATTTAATTTACTATTAAACAATACAAGACCAATATAGCGCGACAGCAATTACTAATGGAGCCTAATACAAATGGCATTCGCGTATTTAAAAAAAAAATGGTGCATATAATTTTTTGGAAAAATCTAGCTTTTTGGGGATATTACTACTTTGCAGATATTGACTTCAGTATAGATTGATTATTCCCGAATATCGGACTGAAACTGCAACTGAATTAAGGTCAACATCCAACTATATTGCAAATATGTAATGAAAATCAAGAATCAACGTAATCAATTTCTTGCCCTTATCCCACTTTAAGTGGGGTCGGTACAACATGGTTTTCTCTAACATTCTCTCCTATCATACGTCAACTGTGGTGCTAACTCCTTTTATATGCATGTACATCTCTTTTACGGTCTCCCTATAGACACATATCCAACCACATTTATATTTAACAGACGTTTGGACATAAGATTGAATGAATTGATAGAACCAACATCATTTTGAAGAAGAAGAAACGAGTCTCCCCTTATGGCTGAGTTCCCCATGTACTCGCTGGTAAGATGTGAGATATTAGGTAAGGATGAAATTGAAGCTGATGACCTAACAAATATCTCCTTCAGGGATATTATAAGGTTTGTAAAAGCAACAGGTAGGTTAGAGCAGGTGACACTGTCGAGACAACAGTGAAACCCTTGTCCCAACAAGGGGAAATGGTGGAATAGTCCAATATTGGAGCTCACCACTCGTCCTGTACCGACAGATTTCCCCGAAATTAGATAAGATAACATCATTTTGCCAAAACGTAGAGGAGAAAAAAGATCGGATGCATATTAGAAACCAACATATAAATAAGTTATTTAAATCTATCCACCTGTAACACAAGATTAAAAAGAAACACCTATTACACAATAAATGCTCGCAAACAACACTCAATAATATGAAATATTTGCAAACGTCATACGTAATAGGACTAGCTTGTTTGCAAACAGTTCCTTTTCACTGGAAATAATGAGTCACTGCCACCATCATTTAATATCCGTAATATTATGCAACCTGCTTCATACCAAGTTTGTTTGTAAACAGTCTATTTAAAACTCGCGACTTCAATTCGTTTATTCGAATAAATGTGGAAACCGGAAAAAACGAAATTATACCTATGGTGATTTGTTTAGTAGTGGAAGTGTGGATCGGAGTAGAATCGTTGAGAAATTAGTAGATTTATATTATTTCCATATAAACATTTCAAACGTTCAACACTGAAAGAGTCAAAGTTTCATCGCCTCTAAAAGATGTGTTTTATAAACCTTCTCGTCCAATACTAACTCCCTTAATGCAACCTAAGCTTTTTCAAAATTTTTAACATTCTTAAAAAGAAAAATCACATGAAATCAGCTCTTTTGGTCACAATTATTTATTCTTTTATAAATCTGCTTATTATATTAATTTAAAACTTTTATTTAAAAGTAACTTGACACATTGACTTACTTTCGCTATAAAATTTAAATCAAATCAAATCAAATCAAATCACATCAAAATAATCTTTATTCAAGTAGGCTTTTTACTTCAATTTTGAAACGTCAAGGATCAATAATTAGATTTAATAAGCTACACTGGTTCGTATTGTTGCTCTTACCGAGAAGAACCAACAAAAATCTCGGCGGTCAATCTTTTAAACATTTAAATTTACATTATTTATTTGCAGTCTTGTTTTGAGCTGAAAGGATTTTCAAATCCAAGCATTTTTATCATTCAAATAATCTTCAATTGTGTAATATGCCTTACGTATAAAACTTAAATACATATTATTGACTTGCTGTACTTGGGGCTTCGCCCACGTGGAAACCAATGTATTTGATCGAAATTTTGAACATAAAAGTAGTTAAGAAATAGAGATGTCTCTATTTCTGTATGCTGTCCCAGACTTTTTTATAATATTTTTGTAGATGTACACTGAATGCTCTAGTAACACTAAAGTATTTAGTGTATCTCTATTTAATTAAGTAACTTACCTGCTGCAGTAGCTGATTAAGCAGGACCAAGGTTTGTGGTGCCAAAGGCTGGTTCAAGATCTGGTGGTTCAAGTATCCAGCAGACACTGCCATTTGGATCTGTTGTACGAGCATGCGCAGTTGGGCTGTGCTGGGCTGGCCGCTACTGCCTGATCCACTGTTGACAAATTACCTGGCATCAGTTCTATTGAATTTTATCAGTCATGAAATCAGCAAAGCAACAGTAGGATATGATTTATAGAAGCAGCCGTTTTACATGTGTTCGGAGGGGAGGGTATTGGTGGGGGTTGAACTATTTAAGACTGCTTGTATGGGTAGCGCGGCACATTACGAATTTAGTCGTGGAGCCTATCCTCCTGATGATGCTTCGGTTTCGGGGCGAAACGATCGTCGAGATTGTGGTGGTGGGTGTGTGTGCTGCTTTTGTGTGCGTTGTTGCTGGTGAATTGCGCCTTGGGGTGCATGTAGTGGCTTGTCCTGCATGTATAAGGTACGTAGATTTTGCCTGCTTCATACACATTGGCTTTGCATGCATTCACTTAACCCGTGCGGATTATAGCAAAGTAGTTAGTTCTGTTGTATTGCTTGTAGTAGGATATGGTTTATAGCAGTGTTTCTCAATGATTTTACGGTTTCGGTGTGGAGCCTATCCTCCTGATGATGCTTCGGTTTCGGGCCGAAACGATCGTAGAGATTTTGTTGGTGGTTGCTTGTGTGCATTGTTGCTGGTGGAGGCGTCTTGGGATACGTATAGTGATTTGTGCTGCATGTGTAAGGTACTTGAATTTTGTCTGCTTCATACACTCATCATTGCATGCATTCGCTTAACCCACGCGGATTGTAGCAAAGTAATTCTGTTATAGTTCTTGTAAAATGGAATTCCGTAACGACTGCTTCAACAAATCATAAAAAATAATGCTATAAAATAATGTTATTGAAATTGCCTACAATAACATGTAAATGACTCATGTTATTTCAACTGTCGGCCCCAAAAATAATACATATTATCTCATATATTTATTTTTAAATATTTCTATATCACGATATGCAACATTGTTCTCCAAAAAAGATAAAGATTCATTTAAAGGAATCTTAATCGAAATAGCTGTTTATCTTACATATTTTGCAATCAGCAGTCTTTTTACTTGCTTGATAAAATCTTTATCTACTCTATACAGTATAATACGAAATATATTTACAAAGCTCATTAGAAATTCTGAACATTTGGTAAATGTTTCACATTCATCATATTTGGTATGAGAAGCAATTATTCCTTGCTGTTGTGGCGTTTACCAAATATTCTCGAATTAATAATAAAACAATGTAAAGATACTGAAACAATATAGAACCTTTTTATGCATGTAACATTTAATAATTGTTTTTATTGTAAAATCAACATTTTCTTAGATTTTGCAATCATTCAACTGAAGTGATATTTGAAGTGATTCTTTCAGAAAACTAGAAGAGAGATTAATATCTTTTTTTACTTTTATGGGAACCTATGGATTAAATTTCACTTGAAAACTCCAAACATAAAAATTGAACTGAAATAAAACTAAATGAAATTATAATAATATAAAATAATAAATATGGGACTTACTTACACACACAGCTGTCCATCCCCAAATTAAGTAACTTAATACTTGTGTTATGGGTGACGGACAACTGGTAAATATACTACATATATAATTTTAAACACATACTTAAATACAAATATACACCCAGGCTCGAAGAACCAACAAATTGTTTACAGAAAATCAACATTTTCTGAGCCAATGCTCTCGGCGGAAATCGAACCCACGACCCATGGAGTTGAAGGCAGGGTCATTACCCACTGCACCAACGGGCCAGTCAAACAACGGACATGATGTATCCGATATGAAAAAAACAGATATTCCACTATACATTTAGCATAATATATATTTTCTATTTACTTTATCGTGGATTATATCAAAACAAATTTATTATTACTTTTGTATTATGGATCTCCGCAAAATAACGCCTTATTTTATAAATTATTTGATTTAGACCTTTTAGGCAAAACAAATATGCGAAATACACTCACCTATTGGGGTTGTAAGACGGATGATGTTGGACAGAGGGTGGTGGCGGTTGGTTGAGTAACTTCTGCACTACAGCTGGCGACACCGCTGGTACACTCTGCTGCGGCTGGAAAGGTCCGTGGTGGAAGTGGTCGTCGCGTCTCCACCCATCACCGCGTGCAGCCACTAATATTTCCAACGCTTCCTCAGCATTCATATCTCGGCTACGGAGTGCTGCCTCTGCCTCTTCTTTCTTGTATCCCAATTCAACGAGATACCTATCATGATTGAGATTTTTAATTTGAATTCATATAAACTAAAATTAGTGGAAACTTTTCTGGGTGGTAAAAAGAGCCCATGGCTCATCAAATGAAATAAGACGTAGTGTAGCCCATTTCTAAACATTAATTATGAATACAACTTGCGAGTTCAAATCCAAAAATTAATCAACGATATTACCATAATTATACTATTTGTTTTCCAATAAAAAAAATTAAATTAAGAAAATCATATTATACTGGCTATACCCACTTAAGACTCATTCTAAAGAAATCTCTGTATAATCTTAGTAAAGATTGTCTAACCGCATTAATGAAATAAGTGTTACTTCTATACTGTGAAAACCTAATTACAGTTTGAAAAAAAATTTTTTTTTTTAATATATGGGACATTTACACACACGGTCGTCCGTCCCCAAAGTAAGTAACTTAATACTTGTGTTATGGGTGACGGACAACTGGTAGATATACTACATATATAATTTTAAATACATACTTAAATACAAATACACACCTAGGCTCGAAGAACCAACAATTTGTTTATAGAAAATGTTGGCCCTCGACGGGAATCGAACCCGCGACCCGCGGAGCTGTAGGCAGGGTCACTACCCACAGCGCCAACGGGCCAGTATAAATAGAATAAATAGACATTAACCTGAACTGCTTGCTGTTCCACACCATCTCCTTAGGGAGCTGTTTGCCATGCGACAAAGCGCTCTGCGGTGGCTTCGGTCCACCCCACTCTCCAATGTCATCGGGCCAAGCACCGGGTCCAGGTTTCGGTTTCGGCACAGGCCACAGCGAGGGTCCGGTCGCGTCTGGCCAGGCGGGTACGTCGCGTTCCCCCCACCCGGTCCCGTGGGACTCCTCCCATGAGCCGTTTCGCTGGGGGTGTGCGCCCCACACCGTGTCGGGCTTGGCGGGTGCGGGCGCGATGCGTTGGGGCGCGGGGGGGCCCTGGGGCGCGCTTCGAGTCATGCCCCCCATGCTGCGTTGCCACAGCGAGGTGCCGTCGTCGAAACCGGTGCCCGCGCGACGCGCCGCCGGCGGAGACGGCTCCTCCCAGCCCGACGATTTGATCGCTTCCTTTGGACCCTGTCCGAATATTAACAACTTTACAAGCAATATAACAGAACTAACTACTTTGCTATAATCCGACCAATGCAAAGTGTATGAAGCAAGCAAAATCTACGCACCTTATACACGCAAGACAAGCCACCACATGCACCCCAAGGCGCAATTCACCAGCAACAACGCACACAAAAGCAGCACACACACCCACCACCACAATCTCGACGATCGTTTCGCCCCGAAACCGAAGCATCATCAGGAGGATAGGCTCCACGACAAAAATCCTATCCTCCTGATGATGCTTCGGTTTCGGGGCGAAACGATCGTCGAGATTGTGGTGGTGGGTGTGTGTGCTGCTTTTGTGTGCGTTGTTGCTGGTGAATTGCGCCTTGGGGTGCATGTCGTGGCCTGTCCTGCATGTATAAGGTACATAGATTTTGCCTGCTTCATACACATTGGCTTTGCATGCATTCGCTTAACCCGTGCCGATTATAGCAAAGTAGTTAGTTCTGTTATATTGCTTGTAATATGGAATTCCGCAAAGTGACGCCTGCTTCTATAAATCATTAACAACTTTAAGTTGACCACTATTTAATTACGCGAATTTAGAATTTTTCATTTATTTATTTATTTTTAAATGACAAGCCAACAACATTTATGCATAAAAAACACAAATACAAGAAACAAAATAAGACACATAGCATAAATATCACAACAGGCGTGTACAATTGATTTTCAACATTTATGACAAATAATGTGGGGGTTAAATATAAAACAAACGAACCAAAAGAAAAAAGAAAACTATTTTAAATTTAAGTTTTAAAAATAAAAACAATAAATGGAAAAAAGAAAAAAAATACATTGTTCATATAAATAAATGATAATCTATAAGTCTATATATAGCTGCTGTAGCTGTAAATGTTATTATTTTTGTGTTTTGAAATCTTTACGTAAAAACTCCAGAGTGTCACGACGAAAGCAGTTTATTCTGGAATTAAATATGTTAATTTTCAGAGATTTCATAAGCCTAATTCATAATCTACTTGTAATTACTATCGATGACTGTCTGTTGTAACAGATGTGGACAAAGCTTGTTATTTGTTAGTTTGTAAAATTTCAAATTGCAGAAGTGTTTTTTACGGTAAATTTTGTTATCAAAGAAAGGACATCTGATGAAATAATCGGTTCAAAATTCTATACCTGTGCTCCCCACTGATTGACAGTGCTTGAAGGCATCATTTTATTCGGTCCAGGGTGTTGATGATGCTGGCTCCACATGTCTCCATTGAGACGGCCAGATATTCCCCCGCGGAGATCGTGACGCGGATCCGCCGGCTGCTGTCGAGGATCGGGCGTGCGGTGGGGATCGAGTCTGGGGTCGCTAGGTCTGTGTGGTTCGCCCCAAGCATTCCAATCATCTTTCTTGGGCACTCCCCACTGTTGGGAATGCTGAGGTGGACCGGCTGTCCATTGCTGAGGAGGGGGCGCGCCAGTTGTCCATACATTTCCAGAATCACTCGGGTCGTCATCTTCACCCCAAGTACCGCCAATGTTTGTTGTCGGAGTGTGACCCCACGGGGTTTTAGATGAGGGCTGCGGCGGCGGTTGCCCGCCGTTCCTCAAATTCGCTTCCCAAAGATCAGTTCCGAGAAAAGCACCATTATTTACGTTTGGCTTCCAAGGCGGCTGCGCTCCAGACGATGGCTCTACCTTTGAACCTGGTTCGGGAGATCCAGGCACATCCCAATTCGTGTCTTGGTTAACATGTTGCTAAAAACAGATACGAGGTTTACTCATAACTCACTTGACAAATCCCACATCTTGTGGAAACTTTGCCAACTGCAATATAACTCAGTCTTAACAGTGTAATTTATTATTGTATATATTTTATCCTTAAGGAAGTGGTTAACAAAAAAATACTATTTATAGCAACATTGAGTGTTGTCTAATTAATATACAATTGATTAAAACATTAAGTTGAGGAAGTTTATTTTATTAATTGAATATGTTTATACATATAAAAAGAAGATTACAGACTTCGGTTGGTTTAAATACTCTATTTTGTTATAATAATTTGGAAATCTATATTATACAAGCTGATGAACTTTCAAGGAATGGGTCAAATTTATTTTGTATTGTCTGCAATTCTTATATAAGAATATATAACATTACATAAATAATTTTTTATATAAACGGTATTTTGTATAGAGTCTTCAGTGTAATTAATAACCTTATCTCTATAAACAAAGCGGCGCAAGCGTTTACAAACTTATAAGGCAAGGACATTGAAATGACCTTTTAATCACGAAAAATATTTTCAAATCTTTCTTATATTATTATTTCTTTCTTTAGGATCAACTAAGCTATCCTTCAGACTATCTACCTATTGGTAAAAGTAAACATCTATCGACTTAACAATGAATATTACAATTAAAGTGTTTTTATTTGTTTATTTCGTGTAAGTCTGGTTAGAGCATCATGGCTTATGGAAAATGGCTAGTTTTATCTAATAATTTTAGTCAAAATAGACGAATTCTTGGGCAGAAGCTAGTATTCAAACATCTAAAAAGACGCTGATAAATGAAAAATAAATGGGCTCGCAAATTTCATAATCATTACCATACATCAGTCTTCAGCAAAGTTTCACAATTAGTCAAGTACTGATATTGCACAATAAAATACTCATCAACTTAATCAAGTGACTAACGTTACAAGCGTTTATAAATCAATACCGATATAAATACAATTTCTATGATATCAGAGTCAATACCGATATTTCTATGACATCAGAGAATTACCTTAAAATACCTATTTATAGTTAATATATAGATACCGGCTATACTCACGTCTAATTTTATCGTATTAGCCCGACCGGTTTACGTCGTGTAAAGAACTCATAAATAAGTGCCCCGGACGGGTTCAAAACTAGTCGAGTTAATCCGATAAAATTAGACGTGAGTATAGCCGGTATCTATATATTAACTATGAATACTACTCACGATAGTTTAAATTTATAAAATTCCTATTCATATATTTATAATATCAAAAACTGTGTGTGTTAGTTAGTAAAGTAATTTATTTTAATATATGACATTTGTTAATTCGTTTTTTAATTATTCGACATTCATCAATATTTATAGTGATTCATAATAGCAATTTATTTAAAAATGATTATAGACGCTATTTTTAATTTTTTAAATATTTCTATAATTTAGGATAAACTTTGCATGCCGGAATATTGGCAGAGCATGAGAACAATTTTTTGTTTTTTTTATTAAGTGACCTTTATAACCATGTTCCAGGCAAATTGTATGTGTAAATAGATAACAGATAGGTAATTAATATATATGGGACACTAACACACACGGTCGTCCAACCCCAAAGTAAGTAACTTAATACTTGTGTTATGGGTGACGAACAACTGGTAGAGACATACTTAAATACAAATACACACCCAGGCTCGAAGAACCAACAAATTGTTGATAGAAAATGTTGGCCCTCGGTGGGAATTGAACCCACGACCCGCGAAACTGAAGATAGGTTCACTGCCCACTGCGCCAACGGGCCAGTCAATATGTAAAGCATTGACATTGTATTTTGAAAATAGACAATCAAGCATCGATATTGCGAAAAATGGAGATAGTAGGATTTTAGGACGAAGAAAAGAATGCGATTCTTGTGTAAAGAGTTTTGTGTGTATGAAGTAGGAAAACGTATATTACACTCTAAATTTAGCATTACATACATTATTTTTTAAGACAGGTTATACTAAAATAATCTTTTGTATTGTTACCTATAGAAGTTCATGGATTTGGATGAAAATACCTGATGACTCGTTAAAAACACTTTATTCAACTTAGTACTTACAGTCTCTATGCAGTCCGTTGTCTGAAGAATGCCGAGATCACTATTATTTCACTTTTATAGTCTATAATATTAGAATAATATATTAAGCGATACTTACGCCACCCCAGCCGTCCTGACTGTACAACGCCTCTCGCATAGAGTTCAACTGCTCTATTTTGGCCGAAGAATTATTGTTGGTGTTACTACCATTGCTTCCATTAGATGATGGCCCATTCGCGGTTGACGGATTGCCATTAGTGCCATTCCCATTACCAGGATTGTTTGTGCCTGGAAGAATCGAAATTTGTAATAAACGCTCCACGCTGAGGTTATTTTGTAGTTCAACGTTTCATTCTCCTGCCCTTATCCCACTCTAAGTGCGGTCGGCACAACATGTTACAAACATATTGTCACATGATTTGGCTACGTATTTTACCGGCCGCTGTCTGCCGTCAACTTACCTTATTTATTTATTTATTTGATACACCAACGATACAATATAAATGCATTCATTAACCATTATACTTATATTAATACTTATACTACTATATTTATCCATTAAAGGCGTATTCAGCATTGTCTTATAATGTTAGCTCTTAAAAATATATTACAATTAGGTACATCATCAAATAAAAGCATCAAGTCTAAATTGAATAAAAATTTGTCAAAAAGTTAAAACTAAAACTATGTCGAAAAGTCTAGTAATAATAAAAATAAAAATAAAAAATGTCTAAAAAAAATAATATGTAACAATTAATGAGATCGATGTCACAAATGTCCGTACATGTATATTTTATTCCTAAAGCTAGTAAAAGTATCGTGAAAGATGTCAATGTCATGGTGGGTTAACCTTAATCGCCTTTTACGACACCTCGGTAAGAAATGAGGGTGTTCTATTCTATGCAGCCGAATACCATACGGCACATATCTTAGTCGCCCTTTACGACACCTCGGTAAGAAATGAGGGTGGTCTATTCTATTCTGCCGGATACCACACGGTATATTTCATAAAGCAATTGTAAAATAAATATTGCGTTATGTTAGTTAGTTCGTAATTGATTTCATAGGTTAATTAGCTAGAGGCTTAGCCCGCATTGAAATCAATGTATTTAATTGAAATTTTGAACATAATAGTAGTTTTTGTGAGTTAACCGTAAGAGATAGAGACATGCTATGCGGACTTTTTTGTAGTATTTTTATAGATCTACAATTCTCTTGTACATTACTTTCGTGAATTTCTGTTGTTTTATGCGGCGCACGCGACTAAAGTAAAAGTACTCTTTTACAACTGTGCGATCTCTTTAATAGAATTTAAATAAAACCGTAATGCACTATTAAGTATTAACTATCATTGGAGAATTTTTCCCCAATACAAGTTTTGATCATAAAAGTAGTTATTTTATAATTAAAATGTTGTATGTTATTAGAATAATAGTAAAAATAGTAATAAAATATATATAAAAAATGTGCGTTTTATTTACTACCCTCTATTTCCTAGTCTTATACAAAACGACTTAAACTATGTCGTCAAGGAAGTTGTACGAAGACAAACTGAATTTTACTTATATAAACAAAGATTTTACTTTTAAAATTTATAACAAACTAGCTGTGCCAGCGGCTTCGCCCGCGTAGAAAACAGCGTGTCACAATTTTTTTTTAGAATTCAAATTTTAAACATAAAAGAGATAGAGACATGCTCTCGCGGACTTTTTTGAAATTTTTATACATCTACTATTCTCTAGTACATTGGTTTATTGTATTTCTGTTGGCTTACACGGTGCACGGTGATAGCCCAGCGGTGAGACCGTGCGACTCTTTCGAGGGGAACACGAGTTCGAACCCGGGCAGGCACCAATGAGTTTTTCTATTAAAACTTATGTATCTAATTGATAATTCCAATTAATCACACGCTTTTCAATGAAGGAAAACATCGTGAGGAAACCTGCAGATCTCTAGAGAATTCTGTAGATATGTGTAACCTACCAATCCGCATTGGAGCAGCGTAGTAGGTCTTTGCTCCAACCCTTCTCTCCAGAAACGGAGAGAGGAGGCCTATTCCCAGTGGGATTGTAACAGGCCGCTACTTTACTTTTTTTTTTACACGGTGCACGCGACTAGTGCTCCCAGCAGGCGAGTATTTTTTTTTAACTACACGACCTCCTCAACACAATTTACATACAATCGTAATGCACAACTTAACTTTAACCTATCGATAGAATTGCACTACGTTTTAGTAAAGACCGTACAAAAATCAGTTCAGTAGATTTTATGAAAAACGATCACATACAGCTTTTGGGGACTTTATAATAGGTTTTGTTTTATAATAGGTATAGATCGCCTTATTCGAAGAACAAGTTCACAAGTTCTTCGGATAGGGAGAGATATGTAAAATCGTATAAGACAAAAATTAAAATTTTATAAACAATGAGTTGCATATTTAACAATGGGAATCTTTAGCACTTTCGTATTTATACTTTGCTTAATATTTTAATTGCCAAAATTCTTTTTGCGTGCAGAAAATTTATAATACTGCTACAAAGTCATATAAATGAATTATATGAAAAACTTAATTTCACAGTCCAACTTTTTGTAATTATAAAGTACTTGGTTTATAATAAGGGATAATATAACAACCGTTATTATAAGTTATAATACTACCCGTAATACTAGTGGATCTACATATGTGTTTTGGATGAACAAACATCATACTGCTGCCATGGTATTAAATACAACGCAACCAAACGCCGGAACAAACTACAACCTCCTCTTTGTTTTCGAAGATTTTTATGTAAAACAGCTTCTGCGTATTCGATGTATTTGCGCTGTTTTCTTTTTCTCAAGTATGTATGAAAGTGTGCATGTGTGTTGAAAATATATATTTACATAAATATATCAATTTGTATGTTATATGTTTGGATTATTTAAACTTTTATATTAACTGAAAATGGACCCTGTGATTTAAGCTATGATTTAATCCTTTTTACAGTACATTATAAGCAAATAATAATGACACTATTATATATGTAATTTAGCAGTTTATTATTATTAGTACTTAATTTAATTAATCGTTTCTGGTAGATAGTTTACGCAGTACATACATTTATTAAGTATCGTTCTTTTTTTTAATTCAAACATGTAATAGCTAAAGGAAACATTACTTACCATTACTTTGTGGTGCACCGTTGTTGTTCTGTGTATTTGACATATTGGGTGAAGTTTGCCAACCCTGTGTCGTTGAATTAGTCGGTGGTATCTGATTGCCATTGCCCTTATTGCTGTTTACTGTATAAAAAATATAACATAAATCGAACGAATATACTTATATTCGTTAAGTAGTATATATACATAAATACACATACCCCATACTTATGGGGTATGTGTATTTATGTATATACATTTGTATAGTAAAGTAGCGGCCTGTTACAATCCCACTGCTGGGAATAGGTCTCCTCTCTCCGTTTCTGGAGAGAAGGGTTGCAGCTAAGACCTACCACGCTGCTCCAATACGGATTGGTAGGTTACACATATCTCTAGAAATCTCTAGAGATATGCAGATTTCCTCACGATGTTTTCCTTCACCGAATTGCGTGTGATTAATTGCAATTATCAATTAGACACATGAGTTTTAATAGAAAAACTCAGTGGTGCCTGCCTGGGTTTGAACACGTGTTCCTCTCTAAAGAGTCACACGGTCTCACCGCTGGGCTATCACAGCTCTATTTACTTAGCTATCTACATTTGTATATAAGTAGTAAAGTAGTAGTAAAGATAGTAGTAAAAATTTGTATATAAAACAATATTAAAAAATCATATTACATCATTGACTCTGTTTAACCGGGACGGAACAGATTTTGATGAAACTTTCTATTGAAAACGTTTCACGGAAGTATATTCAGAGATAAAAGTAGTAAAATTTAAAGTAATCAATATGTGACAAAAATTTAACAATGTAAAATTGTTATTCTTATATTTTCACAGCGCTTTTGAATATTGTTAACGTCATATTAAAAATTAAAACAACTTTATGTTAACTCTTAAAGGCTCTATGTGACAGTTTTTTTTTTAATTAAATGGGTTTTTTTTGGAAATAATTGTCTTGCTTGCACAATACCCCACCTTTAAACAATGAATGAAATAATATTGATTTATCAGTACAACATTTGACGGCATACACCACTATTTAATCAGTCTGCTCATTATTCCAACCCATATGTGTTACGCTACCAGTTTTCACACGCATCGATTGCTGTTCGGACTTTGCAATGCATTAGGGTCGATTCCTTACAAGGCTATTCGATAAATCATATCCACAGTAATTTCCAGCAAGCTTACCATGAACTCTTATTGCGACTCAATTAAAGAGCTAAACTGAATTGTTTTGCTTTTTCGTACCATGACAGTTTAAATACGCACAGTCGTTGCCGTGTTAAATCCTAAGCTTAATTGCAAACATATTTCATTCACTCTTATTTATATATTAGGTGTGCGATCCAAATGCAACTCAGTAAAAAACACTTCATAGTACGAAAAGAAAGCGATCCAGTTTAGGGACAGACTTTGAATTGCATTGCAATTGAATCGTGTTCTAAAAGTTGATGGTAGGTTTACAGATGTTAGCGATCACCGGATTTGAAGACATAACGTCTTTCAAATGTGGAGCTCAATAATTCATACTACTATAAATGCGAAAATCTGTATCTCTTTTACGCTTTTACGACAATGTGGCGAAACAATATCGATCAATTTGGTATTATTGAAGTTTATATAGCGACCGTTTTGTATATGAGACAAAAAAAAACCGCTTTTCCTTCGAAAAGAGCAAAAATTATAGGACATGATTAAGGGTATTTTAAAACATAAATTGACGCAAAGACAGTTGTAGGTACAGACAGCTAGTAACAATTTTTTTTAAACGTCAAAGACTGTTTTAAACAATAAATTAACGGTCACTAAATATACTTATTTACTGGAACATTGCAATCATCAAATCTATACTATTGTTACGAACAGAGTTCGTAATGCATTTATCAAAGAATTCAAATTGGACGGCGGCAGTTTACGAACATGCAAAAAGAGTTCGTTATCTATGTCATAGGGTTCAAATTTGCTTGACGCTCATTCACTGTTCATGTTTACGAATCGTGTTCGGTATCCTCCCTAGAACTCGCGAACGTTCGCGTCATCGGTTCGTTTGATATATAAGCGAACACCTCTTGCGCCTCGACGTTCAGTTTGCAAATAGCGATCAAGAGCGAATTACGAAGTGAAAATAAAATTGAAATAATAGTGACATCGGCTTTCTTATTGAACAACGAATTGCACAGACACTGTAAGTTCTAAGTAGAGAAAAGTTGATTTGAAGTTGAGTTGTTTTTAACGAGTAACCAGGTATATTCATCGAAATCCACGAACGTACATAACACTATCAACACTAATTTTGCTATTAATTTTGCAATGTTGATGGACTGGAATGGAATGGAATTATCAATTTTTGGACGCTACTTCATCTACACGTACTTCAGTATCGAGTTGCCAAGAAGCCATGTTAATTCCCAGCCCTTCAAATTCTATAAGCTATAAGCATACCAAAACACATCGATCCGGTTCTTCGTTAGGAATTAAAAGAAATGAACGAAATCTAAATTGTAATTAGTAGTTCGTATGTAAATAAATAAATGTGGATAGTATATGAGATCCAAGCCATTCATTATAGTAAGTGGGTGGTGCACGACGTGCGACTGCGACCATGAGATCGCGACCTCCGTCCAACAGTCGCCGTAAGTATTCTTAGAAATCGTACCAACTTTATCAGGTACAGGTATGATTTTTTTCTAATTGTACTAATATTAAACAGTCGAAAGTTTCTCAGTTTGTAAAGTTTTAACGCTCAATTAATTAATTTATTTTATTAACTGTACATACATAATAATATAAAAAAGGAAGAAAATAAAAAATAGCACATGCACAAAGGCGGACTTATCCCTAAAAGATATCTCTTCCAGTCAAACCTTTGAGTGACAGAAAGAAAAGGACAAGAAGTGAAATATGGATAATGAAAAAAGAAAGGAAGAAAAAGATAAATAACGAAACACTACATATATAAATTAACGTTGAAAAATGTATTAGTACGAAATTAACGAAACTGGTAGGTCTGAGCACGAAGCAGTACATGATATGCCCTTTTATTCCAGAAAAACCTATGCTCCCAGAAAACAAATCTATTATATTCCAAACCAGGAATCTATTTTGTTATATTTGCAACAAAACCTTTCGATCGCAAGTGAAACCACTGGGCGGAACAAATGATGAATCCATACTCATCATGTTCCTGTCTTTATCCCACTCTAAGTGTGGTTTGGCACAACATGTTTGTATCTTCCATTCTTTCATATCATTCGTTAGCTCTGGCGACTTTGATATGTATGTCATACTTCATACAATCCAACCTTTTCTTGATAGGCCTCCCTACAGTCACATGTGGTTGGACCACATTCATGTTTAACACTCGTTTAGTCACATGATTTTCATCTCTACTCATCATCTTATTATCTTAATTCCTACTTATATTATAAATGCAAAAATTTGGCTTGAAAGATGTCGCGGGTACCACTAGTCTATTTATATACTCATCATAGCATAATTTTGCTGTTATAGACCCGTACCCGGCAATAAATAATGCTCATCGAGGCTTAGAGAGAGAAATCGCCTAGATTCTGCTTCACAGAGCATCGTCTCTGTCGCACAGACTGACGAAGCCGTGTGTGATAGTGACAGCGCTCTACGAAATCGAACTGGCCGGCTGTTTTGTTATAAACATCGATGTGCATTATTGAATGCCGGGTACTATATTTCTATTAAAAACTTTTTTACAACCACTGGAAACCAGTATTGAGGGCTACCTCAACGTAAACTGAGTGTGTTCCTTTTTGCGACGTCATTTCTCTGCATAGATAAACGTTTATTGTCTATACATATATTGTCACTATTTTATAATACTTAATTGTACAGTAATTGTAGAAATTTGAATTTCAAATTCAAAATTGTAGGGTAGTGTGATAGGTGTATTCACACACAAAGGTTATGATTTGATTTGAAATACCAATAAGCAGAGGGGAATAAATATCGTCGCTGTGTCTTTGTTAATTAGTTTCAGGTTTGCGCTTCACTATTATCTCATTTAGTGGTAAATGAAGATTCAATCTAAGATGGAGAGCTCAGAGCTTTTTTAATAATAAAAATTGTTTGCGGATTGCTGGTGCCTATAGTAGGTTAAAAACCCGTATAACAGATCACCATGCATTACATATGCCATCTCACACCTCGCATGCGTTACAATCAACTTTATTTAAACTTAATACGAGCACTATTGCTCTATTAAGTTTTAATAAATGTGGTATATACATAATATATACCACGCATTACATATAACAATGTGTGTGTGTGCATATGTGTGTGTGCGTGTGTGTGTGTTTGTGTGTGTGTGTGCGTGTGTGTGTGTGTATGCGTGCGTGTGTGTGTGTGCGTGTGTGTGTGTAGTTAGTCCTCTACAGTTTTAACAAAACATCGTACTCTTAACATTATATCTTTTGGTAGGACACAATTTAGAAATTACGGCTCATACTGGACGTTGAAGCAAAGTTCGAAAAGCTGTCTGTCTGTATGTAATCGTTTTTCTCAACATCTACTGAACGGATTTTTCTACGGTTTTCACTAAAAGATAGAGCAATACCTCCAGATGGTTTAGGTAAATAGTACATACATTATGTTAATTGTGGTGAAGAGATCGAGAAGTTGTTAAAACTTGCTTGCTGTGTGCTTAAGTCGCGTGCGCTGCGTAAACCAGCAGAGATACTCTAAAGTAATGTACGTAATGTACTACATGTAATGTATGTATGTAATGTACAAAGTAATGTGTATGTGTAGAGAATTGTAGATCTATAAAAATACTACCAAAAATGCAGGTCTCTATCTCTTATGGTTAACTCACAATAACCTCTTGTATGTTTAAAGTTCGACTTATAGAAAATTCGATACAACAAATATTAAAAGGAGGCAACGAGTGTGAATTCGTGATTCTTTAGTAAAAAAAAAAACTTGCGACAAAATATAGGGTAATTTATATATCAGGAAAATTCATGACCCCAGAAAAAAAAATCCATTTTCGTTCATAACTACCTAGCAGACTTTCTTTTCTATCGCAGATAAAATCGCGGGCGTCGGCCAGTGCAATAATAAATAAAACCTGAACTAGGATATTCGAGTCTAGATAGATTCAATATGATTCTAGGCACTTACTGTCAGCCTGGGAAGTAGGTGGCCTTTGAGAGTTGTTCCATTGTTGAGTATTATTGGTTCCATTATTTGTTTGGCCACTGGAATTACCACCCCAATTTGCGGCTGAGAATAAAAAATCTCATTAAGGCTCTTTCACACACTATTGGGATATTAGTGAAGTGAAACCTTCACTAATTTTCGCGAAGGTACAACTGTAATGTAAATGTGGTCTTTATCGATACACTGCATGAAATATCGAAACCCGATATGTAACAAATTATTTTATCAATATTAGGTTAGGCATTAAAAAATATTATTTAGACTGGCTTATTCTGCCACTAATTGGCTGATTATCGTATTCCGCTATTAAAATTGATTTCATTAAAAATTATTAACACAAATTACAATTTAACGAAATATGGGTATATAAAATTATGATAGGAACTTTTCGACTTGTTCGTGCTATGGACGAATGTATTTAGTTTTATGATGAATGACCTAAATCTGAAAGTAAAATTACGGGCTAGTAACTATCGCACTGCTTTGAAAGGTATCTTCTGCCGAGAAGATTCGAATTCGAAGATTAGAGAGAACGATTAGAGTTTTAGAAACTACACATTGAAGAAGTTTAACAAATGATATGTATACTTAGAATTCTCTAGGGTACCATAAGCTATGGATATTTAGATTTTCTCACTGTGTTTCCTATCGTTAGATAGTGTATCAATTATAATATTCAATTTACCACACACGTTCTATCACACTCAATTCAGTTCTGACAAATCTGACTTCAGCGCTTTTGTTTATTACCTCACAAACTAAGCCAGGGATGGTCAACTAATGGCGCGCCACAAAATATTTTGGGTACGACAGACTACAATAATTGAACAAAGCTTGTAAGTCAAACATTGCAAATATAGCTTTGATCTTATGAGACTTTAGAGTTGATTGATACGAATTTATTTTTCCAAAAATCGCATTCAACATTTTTGACGCCACGCCTATGACCTAATAAAACGTTTGTTAAGGAAAAATTGCACGTTGATGCAAAAAGGTTTGCGTAAACTGAACTAAGCTAAAACTCGGAAGGTTCCTTCGGCATATGATCGATTAAGGTTATCTTTTAGAAATGGTCCAGTTACAATGGAAAGCATCTAAACTGTTAGTTGGTTGGATGTAATCATAGCATTGCGACAACATTGCGAAAGCTATTAACATGTCATGCACACGAAATTTCCTAAGAGGGACATCGCATTTTTGTACTACATATTTAGAACGCCTAACATCGGTATTATTGTTATATTTTCTAATTTGTTATTTCAAATAAATATGTGTTTACTCCCGTTTATATTTAGCTACATCTTTTTCTTTGACAAAGAGGTTTAATCTTACTAATCTTACTAATATTATAAATGCGAAAGTTTGTGAGTATGGATGGATGTTTGTTATTCTTTCACGAAAAAACCATTGGACGGATTTGGATGAAACTTTAGAGTTATATAGGTGTTAGCTCGGAATAACATATAGGCTTCAATTTGTAATGATTTTATGTAATATAACGATACATGTCAATAAAGTCGGAAAAAATCTGGCCTCTGACAGCTATCTCGGGGTACGCTGCCTAAATCATTGGAGTTACACAAAGACGATGTACCGTAGTAATATTTGTCTTAAATTGTTCTAAATAAAAGTCCGCGTCAGCCTAGATCTACCTTTTGACCTACCTAGCCACTATGACCAAAATTGTGAATCCTAAATTTAATTTAATTAGTTACTGTGGCAAATCAAATTCCATGCGAGCGAAGCCGCAGTATATAAATTTGTTTTTTCTACCAATATAAACTCTATAACAAATAAATTCCGCCCGCGAATTTCCTTTGTGAATAAAAACCAAGATAAAAGTAGGTAGTAGGTATAGTTAGGCCATTTGTGCTTCAAATATTATAACTTGTCGCGTTCAGCCGGTTTTGCAAGACTAACAAAAAATAAAACTTTTTTATTTTATATCACAACACAATGATGTTTTTATCATGATCATTGTAAGTGATACGGAATATAAGTTTTACTGTTCAGTTGAGGTACTAGTGAGACTAAAGGATCTTTTATAAAATTAGTACACGATATGCTATGAAATTTTATCGCATACGACTACGCGGCAAGGGATCTCTAACAAGTACAAAATACCCCAGTAATATTTGAGCACAACCCTTTTGCACTTTTTTACTCGAGTAAATATAAAAGTAAAGTAGCGGCCTCTTACAATCCCACTGCTGGGAATAGGCCTCCTCTCTCCGTTTCTGGAGAGAAGGTTTGGAGCTAAGACCTACCACGCTGCTCCAATGCGGATTGGTAGGTTACACATATCTCCAGAATTCTCTAGAGATATTCAGGTTTCCTCACGATGTTTTCGTTCACCGAAAAGCGTGTGATTAATTGCAAGTACCAATTAGACACATGAGTTTTAAAAACTCATTGGTGCCTGCCCGTGTTTGAACTCGTGTTCCCCTCGTAAGAGTCGCACGGTCTCACACAGCTATCACAGCTTTCAGTAAATATATGTTTAGATATATTAATTTGTTTGGATATATCTAAGATTATCTAAGAACCATTCGTCGTATTTACTACGATGATGATTTCACATATAAGATCAAGATTATCTAGTATATTTAATTTAGAATTGACAATTGTATGACAGACTGACTAATATGGGTTAGAATAATAGACAAGCCAGAGTACACATAAAGTCAAAAGAAATACTTTTGTGGCTTTAATAAAAGATTGATGCTGTAATGCCCCAGAACAAAGTATTTGTAATAAAAAAAAATATATCAAAACAATGATATTATTATTTTTGGAGGAGAGATAAATATAATGGAGGCAAGAAATATATAACCATACCAGATCATCATCATCATTCTCCTGCCCTTATGCCACTCTAAGTGGGGTCGGCACAACATTTTACAAACATGTTGTCACATGATTTGGCTACATATTTTACGACCGGCCGCCTGCCTGACGTCAACTTACCTTAGTCGCCTCTTACGACACCTCGGTAAAAAAGGAGGGTGGTCTATTCTATGCAGCCGGATACCACACGGCATACCATATACTAATATTATTTTTTTCTTATAATTCAGTCATTCTATCAGACGAAGTCTATTACGGTTAAAATTGAAATGAAAAAAGTGCTAATGTTTAAGAAATATGATAATCTCTTTTATCAGTAATCTCTATTATGATTCATCATATTATCTGCAAACAATGACCTAATAAGTACTGGTAACAAGTCACCATATAAAATAATACCAAACTTAACCTAAATATATTTTTAAAATTACTTAAAATAATGTTAATGGCAGTAATGGCAATACTGTACTTGAGGTGGTGTATAGAACTAAATGCAAACATTAAAATATTTTAATATGCAACTGCATTGAAGCTAGATTACATAAAGAATTATTATATTAGAGGCAAACATTTCAGTTAAAATAAATTACCATATTTTATAATAGTAAAGATTAGTAAACAAATTAGTAATGACACTTTTAGGTAAAGTGGAATGAACTTGGTTATGTTTTGTTATGAACAGATATGGTGGTGTCAACTTGTGGTGTACAAAAAAGCATAGAACTATTCAAATATATTACCATTGTTGGAAGGTGGACTGCCCCAACCACTGGCTGCATTAAGTGAGCTCTCCCCACCACCAGCTAGCCTCAGCCGTTGCGGGACTCCCCAGGAATTTGTACCTTCAGTCTTCCTCAATTCTACTATCAATTCGTTCTCTTTCTGTACTAACTCTAGCATCGCATCAAATGTTAGATCACCATTAGCGAACGTTTGGACCTTTGGCTTCACCATTTCATTGCTTATTTCCAATACTTTATTGTCATGGTCAGTTGCGACAGACTTGTCGTTATTAGAATTCATTCGAGTTTTCGTTTTACATATCATCTTTAGAACAGACTTTTTGTTTATTAGTTGTTTCTTATCTTTGCAAGGCTCATCTTTTATAATACAAACTGAGGATTTAAAAGCGTAATCAGACTTGTTCATATACTTCGGCGCTCCGAACGCCATCTTATAGTTTAAGTTAAAGCTACTGAAATACGGGTCACTGTATGAGATACCCTGGACTGTTATGGCGTTAATCTTTAAAGGAATGCAGTAGTTAGGCGGTTCGCCAATCATTTGGTTTTGTTGGATACTATCAACAAACTCTACATTATAAATATTATTATCTAACATTTTTACACTAACTCGCTGACTTTCATTCTTCTCTTCGACTCGCTTATAAGCACCAAATTTATTTGTGTTCACCACCAACATTGAGGTGGAGTTATTACATTGCATTGGTTCGGTAACAGTATCAATATTGGAGTAACAATTATCCTTAATTAAATTTGGAACACATAATATTACAGAAACATTAGACATCAGACAATTATTATAAATAGAATAATTTTCTACAATATCCACCTAGTATTATACTTATTTTCACAGATTGCATATTGTTTCAATTATAGACTAAGTAACAATGGTTCGTAGTGATGCAGTCAATAAAGCAGGTAGCAGTGTTTGTGCCTCTATGGCAGAGGGCAGGGTGAGATCACCGCTGGAAGCTGCTGCGGACACGCCTCAAGCCCCAATTGGCCCAGCCCTACAACAAATTACATACATAATAGTGCAGATGCTGATGGATTTGTATAATGATATTATTTAACTCTTGTTTTAAAGGTGTATCTAGTTGGAAGCTTAATATGGTGCTTATATATCTACCTTATAGGACGGACGAGAGGCTGAGCTGTATATCACAGATAATGCGGGCTCGGCAGATCCTGACGAGCAGCTTTGCAGTTAGCTCGAACGTTCACTTTTTCTGTAGCAGAAGAAAATTCTTCATAACTTTAGTATACGATAATGAATATGATCGATACCGACACGAAGAACTTATACTTTTGAGGTTAACTCAAGGACTATCAAAATATATCACTGTACACTACTGAAAATTGTATACGTTTATTTAAAATGACCTGACGCGATAGGTTTTGTTATTATAAAGATACATGAACATGATATTGCGTCGCGGTTTGACTCGATAAGCGTCTGTACGAATTCAATCAAATTGATATACCAATTTACAACATTCAGTTCGCCATTTAGTTGCACTGCACACACGTTCAAAGGTATTCACATCACATTATATCAAACTTGATTTTTAAAAATTCTACATTTTACAATTATTCTTTTCGCAGCAGGTAACATGTAGAGCTACTTGTATATTTCGGCCTTGAGACTCGATGTTGAATATCTACAGACTCGTATATATCTATATACGCTATATATTTATCTACAGTACCTATCTATACCTAGAGTGAAAGTCAGGACGACCTATTAGTAAATTATTCAGTTTAAACACTCCAATCATTTCGTTTTAAAAGGTGGATAATAACACAAAACACCAATTAAATTGTAAAGCTTAGTAAATATCACAAGTTAGCACGAGAAAATACAAAAAATTCTTACGTGACACGAACGAGCACAACGGTGTTATATTACTAAATAGAATGAGACAGTAAATTTAGTCTGATACTACCGCACCGTTTGATAGAGCGAGAGAAAAGATGCGCCTGAGAAAGCGATGCCGTAAACGCTAAATAAGTTTCTGGACGCGTTTTACCACATCTATCGAAAAAAATAAATTGCTAAAGCCATACCTTCGTTTTGTATAGTTGTTGGCACAGTAACTACTGAGATTTATATAAAATCACAATCCCAAACCCCGAGAACGCGGCTTCGACGGCTGGATGGAATGATTTCGTCGTCGGGGTTCGCACGAAGAGTAACAAAATGTCACTTATTGTAGATGTACCCCATCTTAATACAAATACGCCATCGCCTACGTCTCCTTTATGTGGTCGGCTAATAGCAATTTGCTTTGAATATATATATCTATTATTATGTATGTACTATACAATACATAAATACCGTACTACTTAGATGTTGGTATTATGTTATGTTATGAACTTGTCTGATGGTGTTTAAGAACTTATTGAGATTAACAAAATGAATGATAATACTATAGTTAGTATGATAATATAGTTCTGACTTAAGACATGTTTGTATGATAAAAGACAAATACCGTCACAAATACCTTAATTGTGTAGAGCCAATTACCTACCATCTGTACTAGTTCGAAATACAATTCCCAAAAAAATTAAATGTTATTTCGATTGATAATAACTTATTGATCCAATTTAACTATTTATAATAAGTTAAATGTATTTCGTACTAATAAATCTTACAAAAAATTGAGTTGAGTTTGGAAATATCTCATATCGCCCTTTTGCAATAGCGCTTTTTACTAAGGTAAAGTTATTTTTATATTTATAGGGTGTATATGATAAATCTAGTGAATCTTCTTACCTGCAGTTAAAATACGATGAGTTTTAATAAGGGTTTTCTGATCATTTTATTAGTAACATTGAAATGCAGACGGAAGACAAATACGGCTTTACAATAACAAACACGTTTTTTTTGCACAACATTCTTTTTCGATCAAATTACACATTAAAAAGTTTTGTACTGGCCTGAGATTTTATGACATGTATAAGTAATAGACGCTGCAACGCGGTGCTCAAGCAGCAACGCCAGATCGACGAGGAAAACATCGCTAGCAAAATATATCATGAAAGGCAATTTACCCATCACGACTAGAGAAAGACTTATCGTATAGGTAAGTTAAAGGCCGATAGTTTTTAGAAGTTAAATATAATTGAAGTTAAGTGAGGAGTGTTGATCTGTAAACGACCCTAATGGGAGCTCGCTTCTTAACTTGACGGGGCGCAGAAGGAAGTTCGCAAAAACATTGTGTTGGAATACCAATTATCCAAAAGATGAATTCTCAGCAGCATCAGGTAATCACCAGCAGGAATAAAGTTAAATAGTTCTTAGGAACTGTCCCCTTGAAAAATGTGAAAAAATAAGCTGCTGCCTATTATTATTAAGCTGTGATAGCCTAGCGGTGAGACCGTGCGACTCTCTAGAGACGACATAGGTTCAAACCCCGGGCAGGCACCAATAAATTTTTCTATTAAAACTTATGTGTCTAATTGAAAATTGCAATTTATCACACGCTTTTCGGTGAAGGAAAACATCGTGAGGAAACCTGCATATCTCTAGAGTATTCTGTTGATATGTGTAACTTACCAATCCGCGTTGGAGCAGCGTGGTAGGTCTTAGCTCCAATCCTTGTCTCCAATAACGGAGAGAGGAGGCCTTAGCCCAGCAGTGTGCATAGTAACAGGCTGTTACTTTACTTTACTTTTTTTATTATTATTAACTTGGTTCAAATAATTGCAACTACGTTAGTTGGTTACCATATTGTAGCGGATCTATCTATAAACGTCAACGCCGCCATCAACTGTCGCCGAGTTTCTTTCTGGCTCTTCTCGGTGAGAACAGCCTTCCGAACCAGAAGCAGAGTTGATGATTCAATAGCACTTATTTATAAGTTTACTTGAATAAAAAATACTTTGAATTTGAATTTTCCAAATTAGAGTTTTAAGTATAACTTATTAACATACCACTTCTAGAACACTGGTCATATACAATGCAGTAATTGGAAATATATTTGGTTGGACACAGCAATAATCATTATCGAATTAAATGCCCTAGTTAGCTTAAGACTCACATTGTTGCTTATTTTTGCGCAAGTTTTGCAGTATTTTCGATAATAACATCCAGACGTTTTGATTTTTGGGATTTTTAATAAACACCGTCGTATTCAAACGAAGTTACGTAAAACCTTAACAGATTATGAATACACTTTCGTCAGATATTCTATTGGTGTAAAGTGCATGATAAACCTTTCAGTAATTTTGGAGTTTATCGCGAACATACAAGTCGATAGACAGTCAGACGATAGAGATCGATAGACAGTCAGCCGAATGACTATATTTTCTTTATTATATGAAGTGATATCCAGGTTACATCAACACTAAGATTAGATTTTTATTCGTTTCCATGCTAAGCTGTTTTAAATGAAATTTAGTATAATATTGTCTGGAACTTGTAAAGGGACATAATTATTAATCAGGCTAAATATAATTCTCCCCCGCAGAAGTTGAGAATATCCCAGCTACCTAAAATCGTGTTCTGTAAAGAGATTTTAATTTATGCCTACGGTATATTTATACTTTTCTATAGAAGCAACCTTTCATATATAGTTACTCGAGCATGCGCAGAACGATTCTATTTTGTAAAGGTTTCGCCAATCCAGTTCAATTTACAACAAAGAGTTATTAACTGTACTATTGTAAGTTAGAAAAATGTTACTCAATTCTAATTCTATTTATCTTATTGGTTCGGCCTTCGAGGAATTGAATGAGAATGCGAATTGGGATGATTCTAAACGATTTGGAGGTCTACCACAAATTGTATTCTAGACTTGGCTTTGGTTGTAAAGACTAAAATCGAATAGTAGTATCGTAATATGTTTGTATTATGTATACATATATGTATAGGTAATATATAAACATCTTTTTAGGTAATAAAAGTGTTTGCGACCTGCAAGGAAAACTAATGAGAACACTTACTATAAAAGGCTTGTCTAGGCCTATTCGTTATACATTGCTATTGGGTACTTGAGTTGATTTTTAACGTTTTACCTACACAGTACACTTACTTAATTTTATTTTTAAAAGTAACGCGCGTAAGTTACCAGTTTAAGATGTATTTTAATCAGATGGCGCTAGTGATATAATAACATTCTGATTAATAAAGTATTACCAATCGGATTCATTTGTTTTTACACTTTTTATAGTTTCACCTGTATGTATGTATAAACGAGTCCTTTGAACTTCATTTTAACCCGAGTGGAGTAGACAGATTTGATTCAAACTTTGTACACATACAATAAAGAACCGGTGAGAGTAAAATGAAATAAATAAATAACTTGAGATTTTTCTTGAATCGCACTAAGAGATTAGAAAACAAATAGAGTTAAAATAAGTGTTAACAAGAGCTTTTAATTAACAGAAGCTTTTGACAAAACATGTCCCTCCTGTTAACCGTTGAAGAGTTCCCTACATAGAAGGCAAGATAAAAGTTTTTAAAAAGTATAACACTAAGAAGTACAAAGGTTAGTATTATTGTGAAAAAAGCGTGAGGCGTCTTGTGTCATCTTTTTCGTTTATATATTGAGTACTAGATAGTACTGAATATACCATAGATATGATTTCAATGAAATCGGTATAACGAGTACCGCGAGGTTCTGAGCGTGTCCGATACATGAAAATTTCAAGGACATTTTTTTATATTGTACGAGATGAATTTTTTTATCAATTTTTTAATACATTGGGCGTATGGCCAAAAGTAAAATACCGTCACCGGACAGTAACGAGGAACACCATGAGGTTTTAGACGGTGAGAGTATGGCATAACCACAATAACGCCCGTCGCATTATCGACGCAGAGTTTCCACGGATTGTCACAGCCTGCTACTTGTATTTTATGTACAGCTTTACTAGTCCACCAATCAGGTCCACCTATAACGACCAGATACACAAAATACATCACGCTTCAATAATTTCAGAAATTTTTCGTTTCAAAAGTTTTCTTTGTAAAAGCTATTGTTTCGCTAAAATTTTTAGAGCGTAACTTCAAGTGCTAGTTCTGCGGAAAAGAAAGTAACGGCATTCTATAAAACATCTGTTATTTTTTGCTTGAGCATTATGCTTGAACAAATTTTGCGTAAATTCAAAAGAATCACAGTCTTTTCTTAATTTAATAAGGTTATATATTTTTATTTGTTAAAGGTAAGTCGACCCGCCGTGTGGTATCAGGCTGAGTAGAATAGACAACCGTCATTTCTTACCAAGGTGTAGTAAAAGGCGATTAAGGTAAATTGACGTCAGGCAAATCATGTGACAACTGACACCATGTTTGTAACTTGTTGTGCCGAGTGCCGACCCACTTAGAGTGGGATAAGGACAGGAGGATTACGATGACATCTCTAAATTTGATAACAACACGAAAATAATTGTCAAAAAACCTAAAGCATTTTTTAAAATCAAACCTTTTTTTTATAAAGTTTTGGTAATATTTGTACAAAGTTTAGCATCTTGTATAAAAAATATAAGCGGCCAACTGTTAAAAAAATAGGTATTTAATGGAATTATCATACATGGAACATAATTTTAATTTTGAAATACAAACGCGGATTAAAACGAAATAAATCTATCATTACATACTTTTTTCTTTTTTAACATGGAATTATGCAAAGCCACAACTAATTCTATACTCTACGGAACACAGTACACACTACACTGTACAGATTAGAGATGTATTCGGGTGGAAAAAATCGATTTATAGATAATCGATTTTTTATCGATTATTAGTAAATATAATCGATTATAAAAAAGTTTCCTCTGTGATATTAATTAGAATAAAGGCTAATTAAAGCAGAATAGTACGAATGAAAAACAATTTAGATGCTCTATTTGCTAAATTCGATTAAACTGTGTAGTCTCGCTGATGATGTTATCATAAAAATCAAGAAAAATGAGAAAACACGAAAAAGAGGGTAATCAAGATGATCGATTTAAAAAATCGATTAATAATGTTTAGATAATTTATTATTGAAATTATACTGATAAAATGATTAATAAATATAAATAATAAAATGATATTTATAAAAATCGATTATTTTTGACATCTCTAGTACAGATTAAAGATCAATTTGAACACAGAGAAGATATCTAATCGTAAGGTTTTATGATTTTATTATAAAACACGTTAATGAACTAATAAATTCCATATGTAAGCAAAATTTTCTATACAGTGAAACTAAAGTTGATATCAGAATGTTGACTTGTGTATCAGTGTCATGCCGCGTCGACCGTGGATTATAAGAAAAATATTTAGGATGCCTCTTACTGATTCTGGAGATCAGTATTCTATATGGGTGAGTAAATATTACATATTTATAAAGAAATGGTAAATAAGTCATATCTTTGTAGTTTCTCTCAATTTTCTTTTTTATAAATATTTTTATTTTCATTCCATATTTGGTGTTAATTTTATATATCATATTAGAATAAAATATTGTTGCTAATGTCTAGGTGGTATATAATTTATTGTTTTAAGGTTTTATATATTTTATAGCCAAATACAATAAACATATGTTATGCAGCATACAACAATATATTTTGTCATGTCATAGGTTTTTGAATAATATATTATTGAGTGTTCAAGCATTAGGATATTGAATAGACAAAGGAAAATAAATATTTTATAAAGTTATGATGTATTTTGTCCTTGAAAAAAAGCCTGTATATTCCAGTGCTTCACAAAAACTAATTCTCTTTACTGACATTACAATGAAATATCTTAGTTTCTATATATAGCCAATACTTGGGTAAATACATAAGTAAAAATTAATATAACGAAAGATAGACATAACTTCTACATCTTTGTTTTTAAATAAGAAAAAAATAACAATATAACTATTAAAACAGTAAAAATATCATTAGACCTATTTGAAATTTAATTAAGTACAATTTAAAGCTTTATTAGTCTATGTTATTACTGGGCTCACGTAAAACATAAATCATGAAAAATAATAAGATCTAAAACCCTTTTGATCAATTTAAATGAGATTTTTGTGTTTTTAAATGTTTAATAAACATGTCTCACTAGTAAAGTATTTTTCAGGTTGGATTGATATACATATTCAACCTCATAGTCGGTACAGGTGCTCTAACATTGCCAGCAGCATTTGCTAGAGCAGGATGGGGTCTCAGCACTATATCTCTAGTGTTCCTGGCTTTTATGAGCTTTATGAATGCTACATATGTAATAGAAACTATGGCTTGTGCTAATGCTGTGTTTAAATGGAAGAGGTTGCAGTTTATAAATAGAAACAGTGTAAGTTGTTTCACTCTGTTGTATTATTTCTTCTTATTTTGTATCTTTGAGCATAAAATTCTGTCTTCAATGATTATTATATTAAATTTAATTATTCTTATATTTATAGTTTAATCTTGTGTTTAGGCATCAATCAAAAACATATTTACAGTACCTTTAAGATCGGACTTGTCATTTGTAAATCCCATTTAACCCCACTACTGTGTCAACTCACACACTAACATTAAAAATTTCAGATATAAGATATATCTAATGTATTAGTTGTCATGTTCAATCAATCTTAGTTTTGCCATTACAGCAGGTTAAAAACACTGTTAAAAGGAGGCTGATACAGAAAGCCTGCTTACTATATTCCTTAGGATTACATATAGTACCCGGCATTATATAATGCATTCGATGTTTACAACGAAACAGCCGGCCAGTTCGGTTTCGTAGAGAGCTGTCACTGTCACACACGAGTTCGTCAGTCTGTGCAACAGAGACGATGCTCTTTGAAGCACAATCTAGCCGATTTCTCTCTCTAAGCCTCGATGTGCATTTGTTGCCGGGTACTATAGATGATAAGAATTGAAGAGTACACGTATGCCTACTCTTCACCACTACATGAGATAGTAATGACTAAATCTAACCAATATGCCAACAAGAATTATATTTGATAAGAGCAACTGTCAAGTTACTTGCTGGCTCTTCTTGGTAGAAATAGCTTTCCAAACCAGCAGTAGAGTTGACAATTCAAAAGCACTTGTTTGCAAGTTTACTTGAATGATATTTTGAATTTGAATAATTTTGACAATTTAAAGAAACATTATATATAACAATAAGTGTGTTTCAGCTGTGTGGGTTTCTGTTTAAAACTAGTTCTTGACAAAATATAATTAGTATTATCCCTAATTAGTAGACCACCCTTATTTCTTACCGAGGTGTCGTAAGAGTTGACTAAGGTAAGTCGACCCGCCGTGTGGTATCCGGCTGAGTATAATAGACCACCCTCTTTCTTACTGAGGGGTCGCAAAATACGACTAAGGTAAGTTGACCTCAGGCAGGCGGCCCGTCGTAAAATACGTAGCCAAATTATGTCACAACATGTTTGTAACATTTTATGCCGGCCCTACCTAGAGTGGGATAAGGGCAGGGGGATGATGATGAGGATGATGATTATCCCTAATATATTAACCATAAAAATTCAAATTCTATTCAGGTTACAGAAAATGACTCAGAAGAGGAACAAAGATCATCCCAGCCTGGTGATAATGAATTGGAAGACCCACTGGTTTGCGGAGACTCTATACCATCACGATACTATAGCCTGGACAAACGTATTGAATTGGGTGAAATGGCGAACCTATTTCTAAACAAAGCGGGCCGCACAATGTTCTATTGTACATTGTGCGTGTATTTGTATGGAGACCTATCTATATATTCTGCTGCAGTTGCAAAATCATTGATGGATGTTATATGGTAAGCATATATAAGCAAATATATTGGTGCTTTTAATTTATTTTTATAGAAGTAGATGTCACTTTACGCCGTGTGGTATCCGGCTGCATAGAATAGACCACCCTCCTTTCTTACCGAGGTGTCGTAAGAGGCGACTAAGGTATGTGGCGTGTGGTATCCGGCTGCA
This sequence comes from Morpho deidamia, assembly GCA_947086505.1. NCBI lineage: Eukaryota > Metazoa > Arthropoda > Insecta > Lepidoptera > Nymphalidae > Morpho > Morpho deidamia. Next base: position 4,479,090 of record CAMTZC010000007.1, on the reverse strand, counting down.
TAGAATAGACCACCCTCATTTCTTACCGAGGTGTCGTAAAAGGCGACTAAGGTAAGTTGACGTCAGGCAGGCGGCCGGTCGTAAAATACGTAGCCAAATCATGTGACAACATGTTTGTAACATGTTGTGGCGACCTCACTTAGAGTGGGATAAGGGCAGGAGAATGATGATGATGATCTGGTATGGTTATATATTTCTTGCCTCCATTATATTTATCTCTCCTCCATAAATAATAATATCATTGTTTTGCTGTAATTTTTTTTATTACACATACTTTGTTCTGGGGCATTACAGCATCAATCTTTTATTAAAGCCACAAATGTATTTCTTATGACTTGTGACATGTATCATGTGACAACATGTTTGTAACATGTTGTGCCGACCCCACTTAGAGTGGGATAAGGGCAGGAGAATGATGAGAAGCAGATGTCGCTTTATGGAATTCTATAGTACAAAAGTTATCATAGAAATATTTTGCTATAATCCGCATTTGTTTTGGGAATCTATGTTGTTCTAGTTGTATGAAGCAGGCAGGCAGGTATTAAAATTTTGGCATGGTTCCTATTTTCCTGATGATGCTTCGGTTACGGCGAAACGATCGTAGAGATTGTCGTACCGAGTGTATAGATAATGCTAAATGTAGAGTGGACTATCCGTTTTCATAGCACATACACGCAGTATTCGTAAAAACACATGTACAAACCTCAACCACCGCCACCACAATAAACAAGCACTACACACGTTCACTATCAAAAACTCAACAATCGTTTCGCCCCGCAATCGAAGTATCATCAGGAGATAGACTCCACGAAAAAATCGGAAAGCGATTTTGTCGTGATTTTACGAATTTAACTTTTGTACCATGGAATTCCGCAAAGTAACGCCTATATATGACGTATAAATTATTTTTTCATTATGTTCATGTTCATGTTTTCATAAAATTCTCGTGTCACAATTTTAGTTACCATACTCCTCCGAAACGGCTTCACCGATCTTTATGAAATTTTTATGTTTATTAAGTAGGTCTGAGATTTGGCTATCTATTTTTATCCCCTTAAGTGATAAGGGTTGTTCAAAAGTAACAAGTAAAGTAACGGCCTGTTACTATGCCCACAGCTGGGCTAAGGCCTCCTCTCTCCGTTTTTGGACAGAAGGATTGGAGCTAAGACATACCACGCTGCTCCAATGTAGTTTGGTAGGTTACACATATCCCTGGGATTCTCTAGAGACATGCAGGTTTACTCACGATGTTTTCCTTCACCGTAAAAGCGTGTGATAAATTGCAATTATCAATTAGACACATAAGTTTTAATAGAAAAACTCATTGGTGCCTGTTCGGAGTTTGAACCCATGTCGTCTCTAGGGAGTCGCACGGTCTCACCTCCAGGCTATCACAGCTTATGAGGGGGGGGGGGATTTTGACAGATTGTTCACTACTATTATTATTTTTTATTATGTTCATCCAATTCTTCTCCAGTTCAACAGTACCTTCTAACATCACAAACACAACAGATTGGGATGTACTGCCTTGCTTCAAGTCTTCGCACCTAACCTACACCAGATTCGATTGCTATCGGGTCGCGTTACTCACTTTCTTCGGGGCCATGGGGCCTTTTGTGTTCTTCAATGTTCAGAAAACTAAATACCTTCAGCTCTTCACGTCCAGTATGCGGTGGCTTGGTAAGTATTTTTTATATCCTACTTCCTACTAATATTTTAAATGAGAAAGTATGTGACTATTGATGCACGTTTGTTACTCTCATGTCATATGGAATAATGCTATGGGGTACAGCGGCTAATGTTCACAGGGTCTTTGTTTTACAAAAAAGAGCTATTCGTGGTATTTATAATATGAAACCTCGTGATTCTCTAAGGGAGAAATTTAAAGAAATAGGCGTCGTGACTGTAGCTTCACAATATATCGCTAGTAATATTGATTGATTGGCTTGATGTCGCCCTTAATGTTAGAATTTTCTTAATTTTGATTCCATATTTTTATTTAAAGTTTACAATAATTATTTTGTTATTCGTTAAAGACTAGTAAGAGATATAATTGTGTTATATCTCTTATGTGTCATGTTATTCACGGATTGGAGAATAATTTAAAAAATATATATTTTTATATGTTCCATACTTAGAAAGTCTACAAGTACAATCTGAACTCATTTTCAAAGGTCTTTGACTCAGTTTTTACCTTAATATTTGCACGTTCAAAAATTTTGATAGAGCCTTTTTTAATAGTTCGAAGCGTGATATTATTAAATAAATATATGGCACATTTACACACACGTCCCCAAAGTAAGTAACTTAATACTTGTGTTATGGGTGACGGACAACTGGTAGATATACTACATATATAAGTTTAAATACATACTTAAATACAAAGACACACCCAGGCTCGAAGGACCAACAATTTGATTAATAATGATTACAATGTATCTAACTCGATTAAGCCTGATTTTTAAATATATTGAATGTAATGGATAATTAAACGTTTTATTTCAGCATTCGCCATCATGATTTCAATGGCGATCCACCTTTTAATAGCGAACGGTCCCCAAGGAAAACCGCCGGCCTTCGACGTCACGGGAATGCCCACTTTGTTCGGAGCTTGCGTGTACTCTTTCATGTGCCATCATTCATTACCAGGACTCATAAGCCCTATACGTGGCAAGAGTCGTCTTGGCATCCATCTCGCTCTAGACTACTTACTTATAAGCGTTTTCTATCTCCTTCTAGCGTTTACGGGCGCGTTCGCGTTCGCAAACCTTAACGATCTATACACGCTTAACTTCGTACCGACCGACAACGAGAATATATTCTTAGAGATCGTCGAGTATTTCCTAGCTTTGTTCCCCGTGTTCACTTTATCAACTAGTTTTCCTATCATCGCTATCACGTTACGTAACAACTTGCAAAGTCTGTTTTTGGATACTAGCCGTTTGGAGTCTTATAATTTTGTTTTAAGGAAGTTGTTGTTTCCGATCGTCGCCGTGGTGCCGCCGCTGTTGCTGACGTACTTTCTAGAAGATATAAGCATTATGATTAAGTTTACCGGATCCTACGCTGGTACCGGCATACAGTATTTTATGCCCACCTTCCTAGTGCTCTCTGCTAGGCGACACTGCACGACGTTGCTCGGTTTCGGCGTTGTAAATAAATACAAAAGTCCGTTCTCTAATATGGCGTGGGCTATATTTGTGTTGATTTGGTCGTTCCTCTGTATAATTTTGGTGTCCGTAAATATTTTTGAAAAGCATTCATGACATTATCACGGTTTGTAATTTGTAATTTTGAAAACGTTCTTCCATAACGATTAACTTTGGTAATTTTACGATATTCCACTATAATTTGTGGACGTGTTTATGTATCGCTGGGTCGTCAAAAGCGGTGATTCCGTAATATTAGAATTTTACTTTTTTATTAATACATAACAGACTTTTTTTCTCTTTAGTAATCTGATCGTTTGTATTGCATAAATTTCTATATAAATTACGTGCATACATATTTATATATCACTTTATTACTTATAAATATGCCTACATTTACTTTTGGTACATTTGTACAATTTAAGTTGGTTTCAGTAACAATCAACGCCTATTAAGTAATTTAATCCTTTTGTATTAATGAACTGTCTACTTGTCCTTATTGTTGCAATCTTGGGCGGTAGTTTACATAATATATGTATTCTTAAAATGCATTCATATGAAGTATTTAAATATTAGTTGGAATTTACTAATATACTAATTATTATAGTAAGCCTACATTATTTTAAATATACTTTGGCTTTCTAAAATTAATTTAAGGTAATAATGTCTTAAGCTGTGATAGCAAAGCGGTGAGACCGTGCGACTTTTTCGAGGGGAACACGAGTTCAAACCCGGGCAGGCACCAATGAGTTTCTATTAAAACTCATGTGTTTAATTGATAATAGCAATTAATGACACGCTTTTCGGTGAAGGAAAACATCATGAGGAAACCTGCATATCTCTATAGAATTCTGGAGATATGTGTAACCTACCGATCCGCATTGGAGCAGCGTGGTAGGTTTTAGCTCCACGCTTCTCTCCAGAAACGTAGAGAGGAGACCTATTCCCAGCAGTGGGATTGTAACAGGCCGCTACTCTTTTCTTTTTTAATAATGTCTTTATATTGTTAATATGCATGTTAAACCTAGTTTTAAAATGCTAGACGCTCAAGTTTTTTTTTTATCGATAAATTTTTATATCCGTTTTTGAATATTCTTTCTATTAATTAACAATATTAAGGAATTAGTAAGGTATGTTACGGCTAATCAAAAAAAACAAAAAATTTGGAATGGCGTTTCTGTCCTAATGTTAGGGCATTTCATAAGAACAGAAATAGAAGTTTTTAAAATCCGAGATTACTATGTGTAAATATTTAATTTTAAGTAATTTTTGTAAATAAGTCATGTAATGTTTGGTATTAAATTATATACGTAGTACAAGCAATATAACAGAACTAACTACTTTGCTATAATCCGCACGGTTAAGTGAATGCATGCAAAGCCAATGTGTATGAAGCAGGCAAAATCTACGTACCTTATACATGCAGGACAAGCCACCACATGCACCCCAAGGCGCAATTCACCAGCAACAACGAACACAAAAGCAGCACACACACCCACCACCACAATCTCGACGATCGTTTCGCCCCGAAACCGAAGCATCATCAGGAGGATAGGCTTCACGACAAAAATCGTACTGCGCCGCGCTACCCATACAAGCAGTCTTAAATAGTTCAACTCCCACCAATACCCTCCCCTCCGAACACATGCAGCAAAACGGAATTAGATACATTTACTTGCTCGTTAATTAAGTGACCATTGTTATTTTTTATTATCTCAAGCTGCTCTAAAGTATTGAGACGGAGTCCCTTATCACAAGTGTGGAGAATATGAAATGAATGGTCATTAGGCACTTTATGACCGCTTTCTAGCAAATGTTTTGCAAAATTAGAATTTTGTGGTTTATTATTCCTAAACGCAGCCATATGTTCCCGGAAACGAACCGCAAAACTTCGGCCAGTCTGACCCGAATATGTACCGTTGCACTCAGGACAATCTATTTTATAAACCCCAGATTTTTTACCCTTATCTAATGTATCTTTATTCGTCGTCGATCGTCGAGATTGTGGTGGTGGGTGTGTGTGCTGCTTTTGTGTTCGTTGTTGCTGGTGAATTGCGCCTTGGGGTGCATGTGGTGGCTGGTCCTGCATGTATAAGGTACGTAGATTTTGCCTGCTTCATACACATTGGCTTTGCATGCATTCACTTAACCCGTGCGGATTATAGCAAAGTAGTTAGTTCGTATAGGGTATGAAAATACGGATTACATTTAACACTATACATTTAACACTATATATACTTTTTATTTACTGTATCGCGGATTGTAGCAAAATAATTTTATTATTACTTTTGCCTTATATATTTTTGTATACGACTACTTATGCACTAAAGTATTGATGGCTGCTTACATAAACTCTAATTTTAACTATTTATAATGTTTATACTTTAATATGAGTTCTAATAAAGCATGATTTTTTTATTAGCTTCAATAAGCTTATACCAAAAATAATTCCGGCTTCCAACAAGTAACTAAATTTGTTATCGATTTCACAAAGAGGCTGTCGATAAAAGAGTATAAAACTTTGTGATACAATTTTTGGAACTATATCCAGCACTGACTGCGTTACATACTTGTGATAGGAATCGTGATTTTTTGTTATTTTTTTAATAAATAAATAAATATATGGAACACACACACGGTCGTCCGTCCCCAAAGTAAGTCACTTTATACTTATGTTATTGGTGACAGACAAGTGGTACTTATATACATATATAATCGTAAATACATACTTAAATACTAATATACACCCAGGCTCGAAGAACCAACAAATTGTTTACAGAAAATGTTGGCCCTCGGCGGAAATCGAAGCCGCGACCCGCAGGGCTGACGGCAGACTCACTGCCACTGAGCCAATGGGCTAGTCAAAAACCTAGACAGCTATTTAGTATCGCTTTTACGCGTATTTGCTCGTTTATGCACAGACCTTTACAAGAAAAAGAATAGTTTTCAAAGAAACTTAATAGTGAAATGTAATAAATTTCTTAATTTAGCAGAAAAATCAATTTAGCAATTAAGCTTTTGTTTAAAAAAAATGTAACGCACAATCTAGTTGTAAATATTTCGGGAAAAAACCGATATTAATTATTAAAGACTATAAATGTACACCTGTCAACAAAGTACAGTGTATTTGAAATGCACAGTTAAACGACAATAATGAAATATAATTCGATTATTAATAATGAATATTATGTTATTAGTATGTTTAATTTTGAATTACACGCTGTGATAGAATAACCATTTTATTATAATACTTATATGTATTGTAAATTGACTGAATTTTTTTAATGTAACGAAGTATTTTTACATAATAAATGTTTATTTTGCGTGTTATGATTTTGAATTTTTATTCATTCGTCGTCAGCCGATGGATGTCCACTGCTGGACATAGGCCTCTTCATGGGATCGCCACACCACACGATCTTGCGCCGCCTGGATCCAGTGGCTCCCTGCGACCTTTTTGAGGTCGTCTGTCCACCTCGTAGGGGGTCTACCGACGCTGCGCTTTCCGGTGCGGGGTCGCCATTCCAGCACCTTAAGACCCCAGCGCCCATTTTATTCATTACCCTGATGTAACTGATGATAATCCAATCTTTTATTTATTGATGGACGACTTGTATTATATAAACATACGAGTCACGTCGCGATAAAATCAACTAACCTTTGTATAAGTTTCGATGTTTGGGTAGAGTTGCATCCCCCGCGGTCACGAACTAACTGGATTGCCGCGGCGTCTTCGTTCCCGAGTACTACAATTACTTTCTTTATCTACCCTCACTTAAACCGTACAATCCACCACGGTCGATGTCATATCATCTGACAACTCTGGTGCTATTCCTTTTATATGTATTTCATACAATTCAATCGTCTCTTTAGGCATCCCTCATCACATATCCATCCATATTAATATGTAACAGTCGTTAGGTTATATAATTTTCATCCCTCATGTAATGTTTCACCATCGTAATGTTGCACGTCTTTTCTATAATAGTCGCAACTTTTAGACTTCACCGTTATATACTCGTTTCGTATTTTATCCAATATTGTCACACCACACATCCACCTTAACATTCTTATTTGCATGGACTCTTCTTTCATCAGTTTTTTTCATTGCTCAACATTCTGATCCAAACAATACGACAAGTCCTTTGACCGTTTTATAAATTTTTCCTTTAGCCCTTACTATATAATAATCTAACAAATAGTTTTAAAAAGGATTTGGAAATGGAGTGTTAATGAAACTTAATACGAGGTTGAAGAATTATTTATTTATCATTTTAACACATAGTTGTCACTTATCGCGTATACAAGCGACTGAAAAGCTTTTCATAGCTCAATTGACTTTGGCATGAAGTTATATCGTATTTGTGCAAGCCGTTGTGGCATACCGCCTTACACTCACCGAAGATAATACCTATAAGCACTAATGAGTAAAAAAACAACCCTATTTTAGAATTGGAGGAATCTGCAATGATATACGAATTCTATACATACTTAGCGCAAAAGATCACTGGATGTTTTACAATTTACATCCCCTTCGCTGCTTACATTAAATGATTTTTATAATATACTTGGCGCGCATGACCGAGGGGCAAAATTTTTGAATATATATATTTTTATATTATAACAAAATGGCCATGTCAGTAATTTTTATCGTTTTCAATTATAAATACAAACAACAAAGTATATCCAATAAATATATATTTAAAGAGTGATACGCGCCGCTTTGGCTTAATAATCGTACCGGAAAATGGATAGTGCGGACAGCAGGGACGAAGCAGAACGAATGCCTATGATATTGCAAGGCCGGAGCAACGTATAATTTTTATTAACAATTATAACTCATTTTTTATTTAAATATAAATCAATATTATCCATCATTAAAAAAAACAAAAATAAAAATTACAATTTAATGAAAATGAGCGAGTTCATAAACTACCCACATTCAGTACGCACAAAAATAGAGGTAGCCATACATATCATTCATACATCAAAAATCAATAAAAACTGGTTCAGATCGAATTGCTACACGCGCTTGATAAATTTATAATAACATACACGCAATCTAAAATAAACCTGTCTTTAGTTTCAATATTGTAGCAAATTCGAAAGAATATACCAACACATTTTGCCGGTGCGACGTCATAAATGTAACGAAATATAATCCGTCCTGGTAACTACCGCGTGTTGCAGAATAATTTAAACGGAAATTATAATCCGCCATTTTGTTTCTCGCTGTCACATCGCACCGGAAAACACGTATCGGCCCTTATCCCAAATAAGTACACGTAACCTAATAATAACGACGTTGAATTATAATAGACATTTTTAACAAAATAAATAATAATCGTATCTATAATTAATAATTATAATAAGATCGAACATTCCAAAAATCAATATTAATATATAAATTGATGCGGGAAATGATTAGTTTCATATTTACTAGCAATATGATCAACAAATTCGCAATTTCATGCAATAAACATTATATCTGATAGATTGACTTACGGTTTTATATTTACTGGAAATATTAAAAAGTAATAACGAGATCTATCACTCGGTTTCGAACGTTTTAAAAATTATTTTAGTCGAAAAATTAAATCACAATAAATACTATAGCTACATATATGTTTGTCATATCACGTACAGAGCGATTCTAGCTGAACTGTTGTGACTATTGCATTTTTTGCGGATAACGCTCGGCGCGCATATGTATGAATCGGGGTTGCCAACTTCATATCAAAATGTACTTAATACTGAAAAACACCTATTGTATAAAAGAAATGGTTACTCTTAAGTCGCGAGCTATTATTAAGGTCCCGAAATACTTTTCAGTATCTACCATGACATAGTCGCGATAAAATAGTTTTTTTAAAATCTTTTAGACATTAGTAAATTAAAGCACATTTATAATAGATAAAATTAAGTATAAGCGTATTTAGAACATCACTTACTTCATTAGTAAAACTTTCTTTTTTATAGAATTAAACTTGATAAATCATACAAACAATGTTACATACATGAAAAAATCGTAAAAATTCGTATATAGTAAAAATGGTTTACATGTTCAAGGCATAGAGTACAGGCAATTAACTTGAGCTATAAACGCAACGTTTAACGTTGTTTGACCTGTATACGACTTCAGAAGCCTGAATCAATCTGATCAACAAGTGAATGTAAACCATTTCGTTTCTATAATAAAAAGGAGACAAGTTATCTGCCTATACTATAATATTAACCGACATCTCTATTTCTAAAATTTAAATTAGTTTGAAATAAATTTAAGGCGTTTATACGAAACAATATTAGATTGTATCAGAAAACAAATGTAAACGTTAACCGTCACAAAAATAATAGCTTTAAATCAATTTTACTTATTAATTATAAAAAATAAGCATTGTTTGTAATAAACAAAACTGGAATAACCTCGAAGTTAGTCCATTTCTTATAGTGTTTAATATTCAATAACTTGACGAATCCAATTGTGTGAATGTGCGCCAAGTATTAGATACCTACTAGGACTGGGTATTATGATAATACATTTTAATTGGAACAATTATATAGCAAATGAAGTACAAATTAAAAAAAATATCGAGAAACATCTCGCTTTTTATAACTGTAGATTATATATTCTGTTTTGTGGTTTCACTAAATTATTGCAAAGATTTATAACGTTCCGATTTTGACACGTAGTAATTATCGTTAATCAAACAAAACCACCACTATTGTGCCTCAAATGGTTTTATTTTTATTAACTGGGATCAGAAGTGAAAAATGCGTGATTCCAGCGAAACGAAGATGTAGCATTGTAGTAGATTGAATACTTTTAAGCGCAAATAGAATCAATAGGAACCGAATGTGATTCTATCAGAGAATATTACTCCAAAGTATATGCCATCAGCCCGCGATATAATTTCATAGCGCTTGTGATATGATGCTATTGATTTTTTGAGGATCAAAATAGTCTATTGGGTGCGGGATATAATTTCATACCACTCGTGATTGCGAAAAAGAATTCTATCATTTTAGAGATATGATTTCATAGCGTGGGTGATAATCTTCATAATGAGGTAGCGTGATATGATTTTATCAGAACCGATACCGAATTCTATAGCTTACAAAGTTATTTCCACATCCTTGAAATTCGATATGAGTTAAGGCGATTTTCAACCTGATTACTGTCCTTTGAGTAACAGAAAGAAAATATAGTCTGGACATACCCGATATGTGGAGCAAATGTGAGTTAGCTATCATTTAATCGAGATAATTGTGACCTCATCGCTATCGTATTTAGTTATGAATATTCTGTAATCTCTTACCTTTGCGTGCGTTTTATACACTCTGAGAACCAGTGATGTATTATTCCGTGTAGAATTGTATTTTTAAACAACGCAATTTTAGTTTGTAACTCAACTATATGATTGGCCACGGCTTTTTTATAAGCGTTTCATACTGTATAATTCAAGTTTGAATTGTTCATTTGGGTCTTGCATCGTTGGTAAACAGATTAATAGTACTATTACCGATCGGATTACAATACATAGATTATAACAGAGCAGATCCAAACACTACAACATCTATGGCGTGAAAATTCTAAATAAATAAAGATAAAAATATATATGTACGTTTCCCATAAAATCCGAAACGACTAGACTGATTATAATGAAATTTTCCGATCCAATCTTTAGATTGACGCATATAATCCTGTAAAGGTTGGTTGCGTTCGGAGCATTTCAACAGTTCTGTTTCGAGGGAATTGGAAATCTGACTGACCATAGTAACGCGTTTCCGGAACGCTAGTTAGTACCTTATAATGATCCGCGTTGTTTAACATTAGACGTCAAGTGATTCGTTTCGTATAAACGCCGTTTAACTAACAGTATAATTTACTAGTTGGCAACCCCAGTTAGGGTGTTATTAGAATCTAAAGCTATTGCTACAAGCTGGGCTATAAAGTGGAGGGTGGGACGTTAATGTCGTTCCGACGGAGGGCGTTGCGGAACGACTCGAGGGAGGAGCGTAGGGTGAGACAGAAGCCTCTAGAAGCGGGTATTAGGGGGTAGTCGGGGGGCGGTACGTCCGTCGGTTCCCCGTTGGAGAGGGCGACAAGACCTTCCAAACGGCGGCAGAGCTCTGCTGAGGAGGTGCGCAGGTGCTGCAATATCTCGTGACGGAACGGCTCCGGGGGGTTCGCGAGCATTTTAGTCATGGACTGAACCAGTTTGAGCAGCACCATTTCGTTGTACATGCGAGAGTTCTCTGTGCCTTGTTGGGTGCCTATAACCAGAAAGGTATTTCTATTTCCATCAAGGACTAGTTCCCAGAACCGATGGTGTCAAGGTGTTCAAATGGCGACCCTGCACTGGAGAACGCAGTGTTGGCTGACGGAAGGTCAGAAGGTCGGGTTAGCCGCTAGATCCAAGCAGCGCAAGATCGTATGACGTAAAAGGACTTTGCCATTCAAGGGTTGGCCCAAAAGGTTTTTTTGAGGCTTAAATAAGGTACATCCTACTCACGTAAGATCTTCTGTCTCTCTGGCTTTACCAACATTCATCCATACACGGTCATCCGGTACGGTATCGCCATTCAAACACATCGGGACCCCAACGGTTAGACATTTTCCATCTAGACGCTAGGTCCATGGCAACTTTAGTTATGTGGATTCTTGTCAACGATCTACATTTTCTATTTTCCTGATCTGATTAGGTTTAAGATTAAGAACCCCATAGTCAGACATCGGAGCTAGATTTCTTCCAAAATTTTGGATGTCATACAATCCCCGCGCGTTAAAAGCCCATGAATAAGGGATTCGGACCAGTCGGGGTGACCCGATAACAAGTATGGCTAGTTTCTATACATAAATTTATATAATATCTACATATACACACCTTTCTGTTTCTCGTAACCGGCCTCGTTGAAGTAGGGCTCCGCATTCAGTATAAGCCCTTGCAGAGACACGATGACCTGCAGCAGCGAGGAGTCCTTGCCCCATACTTCCACGCCACGCCCCGACCACGTGCCCAGGAGGGACACGCATACCTGCGGACCCGACCTACATCTAGACTCGGCAGACACAACTTGAAGTGAAACTTCATATATCTAAGGTCGGCAGAGACACAGCTCAAACTGAAACTATTAAAATCTGTCTGTTATGGTTCACGGCTAATCCGTTGGTCTTATATTTATTAAATTTGTCATGATTAACACATTGTACACCGTGGTAGAGATCTTTCATTCTAAAAGTGCACGCCCCTCCACCAAATTACATTATTTTAATGTGTGAGAGAAAATATTGACTGTACTATTGTATATGTGTGCGCGCAGCAATTTCAAAGTTCAAATAATTGCTCGACTGGTATAAGTGAGTAACGACATTGGAGGGGCGTGCACTTTTAGAATAAAAGATCTCTAACATAAAAGATAGAAACTTCCCACTTTACTTTCGAAAAAGAGAGCACAGTATTTTAACATTCAAGTTCAGACAGAGTTCAAATTCGCTCGATGTCAATACTCTGGAACCATCACGTTGTTTATCAATCGTATTCAGTATTCCCACCACTGAACTAATGACTCGCGAGTACATTAGAAGTAGAACTTTCTCGATCGGTTGATTCACTATAAAAGCGGACGTATTTTGCCTCGGGGCACAAGTCCGATATAGTCCTCCACAGCGTATCGCTTTAAGCTGAGTAACAGTCTCACAGGAGACATCAAAAAATCAAAATCAAAATCAAAATATTTTTTATTCAAGTAAACTTGTAAACAAGTGCTTTTGAATCGTCAACTTTACTGCTGGTTCGGAAAGCTGTTCCTGCCGAGAAGAGCCAGCAAGAAACTCGGCGGTTGCTCTTTTTAAAATATAAATCTTAGAACTAGTTACATTTATTTATTTCTGTCTTGTACAGGGTAGAAGTGCACCTATATCTACACATCCTTATCATCTAAGTAATCTTCATCAGTATAGTAGGCTTTCTGTATCAGCCTCTTTTTAACAGTGGTTTTAAACTGCTGTAATGGCATGACCAAAATTGAATCCTTAAGCTAACGCCGCCAGAATGTTGCGCTCTCCATTTTTTAACACCCGACGATGCTTCTGCGCTCGCCCGTCCTTATTTCCAATAGTTAGTGTCCGTAAAAAATAAAATAAAAGCGCCTCGGGGATTTCAGTTTGCGATAAGTGATAGAGAAAGAACTCAGAAGCAAATAAAGTTAAATAATAGTGACTTCGGCTACATAACTGGACTACGGACTACTTAGTGATTGTGGGTACATACTGAAAATTTGTACTGAAAAGCTATAATAAATTTTCTGAACTAATCACCATGTTATTCTATCCAAATCTAAAACACCCTGTACGTAACATTACAAACCTTCGTCAGGCAGGCGGCCGGTCGTAAGATATTTAGTCAAATCATGTGACATCATATAGCTGTGATAGCCCATGATAGAACATAAGTCTAAACCCGGGCAGGCACCCAATTCTATTAAAACTCATGTGTCTAATTGATAATTGCAATTTAACACACGCTTTACGGTGAAGGAAAACATCGTGAGGAAACCTGCACATCTCTAGAGAATTCTGGAGATATGTGTAACCTACCAATTCGCATTGGAGCAGCGTGGTAGGTCTAGCTCCAACCCTTCTCTCAAGAAACGGAGAGAGGAGGCCTATTCCCAGCAGTGGGATTGAAACAGGCCGCTACTTTACTTTTTTATGTGACATGTGACCCCTCTTAAGAGTGGGATAAGGGCAGGAGGATGATGATGACGTAACAGTACAAACCTTTCCGTCCTCATAGAGGTTCGGATTTAGCCGGTCAGAGCAGTACGAGTGGTAGTGGCAGAGGGGGGGCGCCCGCGGGTACTCTCCCCCTAGTTGCACGTCGAATACGAACAGCCCCCCCTCATAGGGGGTGCGCGCGGGGCCGGCTATCATCACCGAGATCAGGTCGATGCGATCCTCGTACCCCCTCACCCATACCTGACAAACAACTTACGGTTCATACATCAACAATTTCTTCAAATTTCATATCATTTTTAAAGGAGAGCGTCAGAATTTCATACATCTTTGGGCCCAGGCGTTACAGTATTAATTTGTGCGTTGTAAGATAGAAAAATATTTGCTATCTCAGGATCAATTATTATTTTATTTAATTTCTATGGGGGAACTATAAAATAAGAGTTATAATCTGAGGTTATGCACAACCACAAGTACATGCTAAATAACATTAGAACATAATAAAAACGATAGAATTTGATAAAAATATAACAATAAGCTATCATCATTGAAGTAAAGTTGATAAATCATTTTGTTTGTCGTCAGAAAAACAAACACTTCGAAAAATCACATTCATAAGCGCAACGTATATTTCATTTGTCTATAGCAACATGTACTAAGAGATGAATAATAATTGACATATATTGCAATATTTTTTAATTTGATCCCATAGAGATTAAAATCATAAAGCATACAGTCAATGAAAAAATATTTTATTCTAAACACCAATTTTAATATCTGGAAAGTAATTATTGTTAATAAAATGAAGCTAATATATTTTTTTAACAAAAATATTTTAAATGATTATGTTTACGAAAACGTAATTAAGGAATCTTTATATATTTTTTTGGTCTATTTATACTAAAATGCTGGAATTCAGCGCAGTTTAGGCAATTAAAAATGTAACAAGTTTACAATGATACGTTCCGTTTATCGCATTAACTACTTTAACACCATTATAAATATCATTATTAAGTAAGTTTTCTAACATATTCCCATTGAAAGTTTATAATATTTATAGTGATATTTAAACAGAAAAAAACTAAGAATTTTCTGATATATGTGGGGTTTCTGTAACAATTAGGCCCAATTCTGAAACCGTCCTTTCTAAATTTGGTTCACTGTGGACCTGACTGAGGATGGCTGACCTACTGTGATACAGTTTACTAGTACAGAGGTTAGCGTGTTTCTACTTAAGATAAGGAATGAAAATTAATGCTAAATGGTAGATTTATACTTTCGCGATTCATACTTATTAATACTATAACTGACTTTTTGGATATACTGGACTTTTTTGTAGTATTTTTATAGATCTACAATTCTTTTGTACATTACTTTAGGCGTATCTCTGCTGGTTTACGCAGCGCACGCGACTAGAACTCCCAGTAAGCAAGTTTTTTAACAACTGTGCGATCTCTTCAACACAATTTACATAATACTGCTATGTACTATTTACCTAAACCATCCGGAAATATTGCACTATCTTTTGGTGAAAACCGTACAAAAATCCGTTCAATATATATTGAGAAAATCGATTACATACAGACAGACAGCTTTTTGGGACTTTGTTTTATAATAAGTATAGATAGATTCAAACAATTGATAAAAAAACTCTAAATAAATGTCCTCATGCTAAGTATTGGCTAAGAAGGAAGCAATGAAAATAATCGATTTTACAGACATACAGACAAGACAGCTATTTAGGACTTTGTTTTATAATAAGTATAGATATATTTTACTATTTTTACTACTCACCCCAGGCGGAAGATCACTCTTCAATAGCTTTATCTCTCTTTTCACAGCCGAGTAGAAAATCCTCGGCTCCGAAGGTTGGAGCATAGAGAGCCCGAAGCGATGGGTGGTTGGCGCGTTCTCCAGTATGTTGAACCCTTCTTCTTCTTCTGGCTTCTCAGGGGCTTCTGGCTCCATATCCCCTTCGGCTGTGGCCAGCGGGGCGGTTTCAGCTAGCTCCGGTGATGGTACTGCAGCGCAGATGAAATATTTCGTTAATTAGCCCTTCGATAGGTTCCCTTAGGTGATCATAAAACGAATTTTTGACAATAATTTACAGAATTAGGCGTTACTTTGCGGAGATCTATATACAAAAGTAATAACAAAATTATTTTGCTATAATTCACGATAAAGTAAACAGAAAATATATATAATGCTAAATGTAGGGTGGAATATATGTCATCGTATGAAAACGTATATTTCATCGTTACTTCGTTACTTTACTTCTTTACTTTTACATGAATATCAAGTACTAACCGTTTTCCTCAGCTTTCGGTGCAGTATCTGTGTTAGCATCTTTGACGTCTGCAGTGATTGCTTTGCCCTCCTCAGTCTCACCGTTCAAATTAGCTATGCTCACTACGAGTGCGCCGTACTGACTGGAAATAGACACATCTTGTTACAAATTTTCTTATATTTGAAAGTCATAGATTCCATAGATTGTTCTATAGGCTAACTGTTTAACTCAGACCTCGCCTCCGGGGTACAAGGGGGGTGCGGCGAGCAACCGTCGCGTGATAACCAAGAGATGACGCGCACCTCTCTCAGTTCCCGTTCACGTCCTACCACCGCACCCTTGTACCCCGGAGGCGGGGTCTGAGTTAAAGTAAAGTTATGTATAAGATATATATATTTGTGAGATAATATGACATATGTTTAGTAATTTAAAGAACGACGTTTTTCTCCCCGATTAGCTAAGATGAGAAAATTTTGTCAGTCTGCTCTGATTAATGTAAAGAATGAATGAAGGCTGGATGAAGTGGCAAACATGTCTCAGGCAACAGTCAACCACCTTGGTTGTGTGGTGTGACAAGAATGGAGTGGAGATAAAATACAAAATAAGTATATAATATTATTGTACTTTTTAGTCATTTCGTATGGTTACGTTAGTAGTTGTCCTAGAACTTTTTGTCTTGTGTGTGGAAGACTGGGGTTCCATAGCAGAAGAAATAACCATTGCTTTAGGAGGTCCCCGGCAGAAATTATGTAATATTTAGAATTAAGCTAAAGTAATAAACAATTTTTTTTTCTTAAGGTGAAGTCTAAAAGTTACACCCATTATAGAAAAGACGAGAAGAGCAAGATTGAGATGGTATGGACATGTAATGAAAAGAATCTGAAAATCCTGTCAGCTTTATACAAGACAGCGGTTTAATGATTGAAAATATTTAAAATATTGACCGCCGAGTTTTTTGCTGGTTCTTCTCGGTAAGAGCAACATTCCGAACCAGTTGTAAATTCATTAATCATATTGATGCTTGACGATTCAAAAGTGTCTGAAATGGTTTATTTGAATAAATATTATTTTGATTTGATTTGATTTGAGGGATGAAATTCATGTGCCCAACGAGTATTAAATATGACTGTAGATAGATTTGCGACTAGAGAGAGAGCGAAAAAGACTCGATTGGAATGTGTCAAGTAAAACATGCATATAAATGGAGTAGCGAGTAATATTCTTTATAAAAGTAGACTGTTTACAGTACTTTTGACTCGTCAAATGTTTCTCAAGAGGCTTACCACTGATTCGGAAGTTACCTACCGAGAAGAACCAGCAAGAAACTCGGCGGCGATTTTTAATTTTTTACAACATGATTGATGGTTACAAATTAATCGTTGCAGCTTAGTGCATAGCTGACTGCAGTTAAGGTATGCTACTATCACTCCAATAATCTTTAATTGTATAGTAAGCTTTATATAGCAGCATCGTTTTTAGATAATTTCTAGAGGAGAGGATAGCAGAGAATGGAAAAGAAAAACGCGTTGTGCTGACCCCATTTAGAGTGAGATGAGGACAGATTAATGGCGATGATGAGGTGTTACTTCCTGGAGATCCATAATATAAAAGTAATGATAAATTTATATTGCTTATCCGCGATAAAGAAATTAAATATACTTTATACTAAATGTAGAGTGTACTATATGCTGTCATAAAATCGGTTTACGCTTTATAAAATAATGATAATGCTTCGGATAAGGGGCAAAATGATCGTTGATATTGTGGTAGTGAATATGTGCAGTGCTAGTGTAGTATGGTCCTATCCTACATGTATCAGGTACAAGGGATAGTACATTCTAAATTTAGCATGACATGTATTTTCAATTTTTTTTAATCGTTTTTTTATCGTATATAGGTAATAATAAAATAATTTTGTTATTACCTTTTAAAATATATGAATCAATTTTTTAGTACACTTAAACATTTCAATTTCATAGATTGTTGAGTTATTTACATTTACTATTATCATTCCTATGTTTATTTTAAATGTAAATAACTGTACTGAACTATTCGAAAAAAAATTATATACATATTACAGAAAGTTAAGAGGTTTCCCGTCTACTATATACATCGATATGGACAGTTTAAATCCAAGGGTTAAACGTAAACCAATATTAATTGTATATTAACTAGAATAAAGCTATAATCAAATAAAATATTTACATACTGATGTACACAACGCATGAATATACGCAAAACATACATTAAACAAACTTATGTTAAACTAAGAGTCAGACATTATTTTTTCGACTTAACAACAAACTAATGTATCGATAAATAGAGAAATTAAGTTACCACTTTTAATTGAGTTATCTATAAAATAAAAATAAATGAAAATTATATGGTTTGCTATTGGATCTAACTACTGGGTAAAGACAATGATAAAAAATTTATGGCCAAGAATGCATTTCTTTAACAAAATTATAAACTGAAGGGTGAAAATTTACCATATACTATTAATTTTACTATTATTACAGGAATATAAACGAAATGTATGTTAATATATTGATTTGATATTTGTTTGTTTTGTATGTTGATTTTAATTTAGTAGACCGTAAATTACCTATTTGACGAATTTTTGTTATGGCTTTCTAATTAAAGAGAAATCCGAAATTTTTAAAGTGCAACCTTTTTTCATAACTCTACTACTGGAGTACCGATCTATTTTTTTACGAGTCTATTTTTTTACGAGTCTCTCTGTCTGGAGGCTATTTTGTTCATCATTTTCACTATTGTAATCTGCGGTAGGCAAAGTCGCAGACAAAAAGTAATTCAATAGGTTAAGTCAGCAAAATAGGGCTTAGATCTCTTAAATTTTAATGTTAAATTGCTCTCTTAATAGAACTCTGAAATTCGGATTAAAGTTGAAAGTTATTTTGCTAATCGTATGTACAAAAGAATTGAATAGACTAATTATGTTTGTTTTGTATTTGAGTCAAAGGCAATATTGACAACCATGAGAAGGAAAATTATAATATTTCTGTTACTGAAGAGAGTTTAAGGAATTTGAATACTGCAGATGACAATAACTTAATAAAAAATGGATTCAACTTGATTTAAATTAATGAATAAACTAATTAATGAACACGAAAACACAACAAGAACAGGTAAAATTGCAATTACGATTTGTAATATCCAATAATAACAATAGTATTGCTATTAAAGTCACTTTCCGCAATCTCAGTACCAATATATTTGTTTAATATAAGTGATGCGAGTTCGTATTAATAATGAATTTGCATTTTAATAGAAATATTTCCATAAACTTTAGAGCAAAAATAAAGGTTTATAGCGAAATTCTGTTAAGTTATTATAGCGCAAAATTAAGGCAATAACGTTCTAGAAAAAACATAAGGGGGTTAAATTATGAAACATAAAATATAATAAAAGCAGAATTACAAGGAATCTGTACGCGGAACAACCACAGATATTGTTGATTTTTGTACCACCATATTACATCTATACTTATTATACAAAAAAGCTCTCGAAAAGCTGTTTGTATGTGATCGATTTTCTCAAAATCTACTGAACGGATTTTTATGCGGTTTTTACTGAATGATCGTTCATAACCTATGATAGCACATAACCGTTTTTTGCTTACTGTGTTGAAGAGATTGCGCGGTTGTAAAAAAATTTCCTGCTGGAACTTTACTCGCGTGCGCCGCGTAAACCAGCAGAGATACACTAAATTTATGTACCAAAGCTGTAGAACTACAAAAAAGTCCGCGAGAGCATGTCTCTATCTCTTATGGTTAATTCACAATAACTATTTTTATGTTCAAAGTTTCAAGTCGGGAACGATATAAATAATAATACACCGTTTTTATAGAACTCTTCTAGAATACCTAGCCCACTTGGCCGGGGTTAATTTAAATATAAATATTAAATAAACTCATTGACAGTCAAAAAACGTTTCTATCGTCACCAAACTTTACAGGATTATGCACTGGGTCAATCTAAATTGTTTGAAAATTTTAAAAAATCTGTCCAGTCATTTCGGAATCTATGAGGAACATACACATGTACGTTCTCTTTTATATACACAAAAGATTTTCGACTATAATACGTTGAGATAGATTATGTGCGTACAGATTCCTTAGGGAATGCAAAGGGATGGGAGAAAAAAAAACAGCGGCTCACATTGAAAAGTGGTAGTGTAAGTTCTCTTCGGTCGCGTTTTGATTTTTCATTAATCTGTTAAGAAATTCGGCCAGTTCTTGCGGCCTTCTCCTGCGGAAAACAAATCGGCTATGTTATTCCACTTTAACGTTGCTTCGGATTTCTTACACTGTATAACCGTGTGCTTAATATATTTATTTAATAAATAAACAAGTCAAGTTAAAATATTATATTATTATTATAATAACTATATTATATCATTATCCTCCTGCTCTTTTCCCACTTTAAGTGAGGTCGGAACATGTTAAAACATGTCACATGATGTATTTTACAACCGGCCGCCTGCCTGACATCAACTTATCTTAGTCGGTGAGTCTATTCTACTGTGAGACGGTGGTCTATTCTACTCTACCGGATACCACACGGTGTGTCAACTTACCTAAGTCGCCTTTTACGACACCTCGGTAAGAAATGAGGGTAGTCTATTCTACTCAGTCGGATACCACACAGCGGGTCAGCTTACCTTAGTCGCCTTTCACGACACCTCGGTAAGAAATGAGGGTGGTCTATTCTACTTAGCCGGATACCACACGGCATAATAATAATATTATATATACATAAATATTATTATTAAAGTTTTTAACGAAATTTTATGTCCCCACTGTTAACCGTCGAGGAGTTATCTCGTCTGGAGCCAATCTTGGCAGCATTATCAGGTCATGCTTATCATAAACATGTATTGTAATCGGGATCAGTGTGTAAAATTTCAGTTCATTCGGACACCGGATAGTGGGCCAAATTTAACTGGCAAGATTTCAACTTCATATAAATATATGGCAAGTGGAATAAAACCTTATAATTAAACCTTATATTATATATAAATATATGGGGAGAGTGCAACACTACTTCTGTCCGTCTTTAAAGTAACTTCAAATTCAAATTCAAATAAGTCTTTATTCAAATTGGCCTATTACAAGCACTTTTGAATCGTCAAATTAAAATTAAATTGAAGCTACAACTGGTTCGGATTATTAAATTGAATTGAAATTAAATTGCAGCTACAACTTAATACTCGTGTTATAGGCGATGGACAACTGTTAAATATATACATATCATCCATGTACTGCAATAGTGGCATAACTCAAAAAATCATGTTTTTAGATTAATAAAGTTTTCATTGCTAAGGAAAAATCATACAAAATACTTTAGTATGCTACGGCCTAATATTAATGAATTCTATCGGTGTTGCTGCTAACACATATTCCTCGTCCAAAAAACATGGTTTTGGTTTGAGTTGTGCCACTATTGCAGCCCATGAGTGATGTATAATTTTAAATAAATATATACATATATAAATTGTTATAGAAAATGTTAGCCCTCGGCGGGAATCGAACCCATGAAAGACGGGTCACTACCCACTGCGCCAACGGGCCAGTTTAATATTATGCACACGTTGTAAAGGACTTTATAAACATATATATTATGCACACGGTATGAAAGAGATTTCAAACATACAGGCATAATTGTTAACAAAAATTCACACACAACTTTTTATATGTCGTTTACAAAACATTTAAACTTGTTTTCCGAACAAAAAGTCGATCTCTTACATTATTATAAAGAACACAACACGCCAAATATTAGTAATTATAAAAATTTCGAAAGTTAAATCCAGCATATATATATATATATATATATGGGGACATTTACACACACGGCCGTCCGTTCCCAAAGTAAGTAACTTAATACTTGTGTTATGGGTGACGGAAAACTGGTAGATATACTACATATATAAGTTTAAATACATACTTAAATACAAATACACACCCAGACTCGAAGAACCAACAAATTGTTTATAGAAAATGTTGGCCCTCGGCGGGAATCGAACCCGCGACCCGCGGAGCTGAAGGCAGGGTCACTACCCAATGCGCCAACGGGCCAGTCAAGCATTGCATTTAAGTGGCCCGGACTCCGGGGTGAAAGGGTTAATAAACTCGTATCGGACTCCATTTTCAAATCACAACCCCCCCAACCCTTTACGATTAAATTAACCCTCTGTAGGGCGAAGGCCTGACGTTGGTAAGACTGATCTATACTAACATTATAAACGCTAAATACTGTCTTGTCTGTTCCGCTTTTATGCGTTGGACATTGATTTAAAAAAAGTAAGGTAAAGGCCTGTTATTATCCTTCTACCAGAAGTATGCCCAGACGTAGGCTCTCTCCGTTTTTGGAGAGAAGAGTTAGAGCTAAGACCCACCACGCTGTTTCAATCCCGATTGGTAGGTTACGCATATCTCCAGAATTCTCTAGAGATATGCAGGTTTCCTCACGATGTTTTCCTTCACCGAAAAAACCGAGCGATAGATTGCAAATATCAATTAGACACATGAGTTTTAACAGAAAAACTCATTGGTGTCTGCCCGGGGTTTGAACTCGTGAACGCTCAGAAGAGTCGCACGGTCTCACCGCTGGGCTACCACAGCTTGTCATTGACATTGACATTGATTAATATTGATGAAATTTAACCACCAGTTCAAACGTTTGCACCGGGACAACATATAAGTTTTCCTTTACGGGAACAGAAATGTTGCGTTATTGCGGGTACGTAAACGCTTAAGTTGGTACGAACAAAGTTGCGGACAGCACTATTAGTGTGATAAGGCCATACCGGCTCACTTCCGCGTGCGCTTTGACCAGTTGCCGATGTATGAGGGCGCAAAGCTTGAAGCAGACATTTCTAGCGTTGTTCTCGCCTTCACTGTCCGCACCTGCACCTTCTGTAATGAAGTAGACAGTTTTATTTATTTATTTCTTTATTGCACATACATTATGTTAGTGAAGAGAAATAAAAAACAAGCACATATACAAAGGCGAACTTATCCCTAAAAGGGATCTCTTCCAGTCAACCTTTGAGTAACAGAAGGAAAAAGACAAGAACTGAAATATGGATAATGAAAATCGAAAGGAAGAAAAAGAAAAATAACGGAAGACAAGATATACAGAGATTAATATTTGCACATTTTACACAAAAGATAAAATGTAGATAATACTACTACAATATAGGTAGTAGTAGTTTAAATGAAAAAAAAAATGAACTTATACATTCTTTATTTATTTTATTTATTTATTTATTTAAATTTCACAATAAATTTATAAATTAAATCAACAGATATCTATTGATGCTCGCACTAGGTCGCCCTGTACCGCGAGCATCAACCTTCCCAAAATAGTACAAAAAATTCAATAATTATTAAAATAAAAATAAAGTGTTACAATTGCGAATTAGTTTTTTCATGCAATAATCTAAAATTAAGGAAATTGTTGCTATAAGCCAGATATAAAACTTATATCGGAATCATGATAGCAAAAATTTCGTGGATGTGTGTGAGATTGCGTTTGTGTTGCGAGCTCGGGGTGTGAGTATGTGATTGTGAGAGAGGGAGAGAGATAGAGTGTGTGTGAGTGTAATGTAGTTGTGTGTGTACCTTGATACATGAGCGCATTAGAAATTTATTTTAAGGAGATCCTCGGTTTCGGAATATGTTTTTTCTTTTAGCCAATTTGTAAGAATACTCTTAACTCTTGTTAATGAAAGTGAATAAATATCTATTTTACGATTAATTTTATTATACAACCTAGGGCCAAGAACACAACAATGTCTTCCTGCTAGAGCTGACCTATGCCTTGTGATTTGACAAACAACCCACCTTCTTCTTTTAGAAGTGTGGCGAAAGGGTGTAGCAGCGTGAATTTTTAGTATAAGTTTTAAAATGTATAATTGCCTAATAGTTAAAACAGAGCAGTCTTTAAAGAGAAGATGAGTTGGATATCTTATAGGCTTTTTCGATATAGCCTTTAATACGGCTCTCTGGGCTCTCTCCAAACGAAGCATGGTTGTAATAAATGTCCCACCCCACGCAGAAATACAATACATACATATGGATTGGACAAGACCGAGGTAGACTGTCTTCAGAGTGGCAAAATCTGCGACAGGTGCTAGTTTCCTAAAAATAAATGCTAACTTTCTGACACGTTTGACCAGTAAATCAATGTGGTTACGCCACGACAAGGAACAATCTATAATAACTCCTAAATATTTTATCTCGGATTTCCTAGTTAACTGTGGACATGCGCATGTGCTACTAAATGGTTGACAAACATGAGCTTTCAAATTTATAATATTTGTAGGTTGAGAATTATTATTTGAAGAAAAAGTAACAAAGTTAGTTTTATCAAGATTCAAAGTCAATAGATTCTGTGTCAACCAGTCTATAATAATTCTAATTGCTTGTTCCGCATTTGCACGTGTCTCTACCCAATCTTCGCCCTCTACGAGTAGTACTGTATCATCTGCATAGCAATAAATTTTAGTACTAGGGATATGCAGATTACATAACTCATTTAGATAAATTGAGAACAACGTTGGACCAAGCACACTTCCCTGCGGCACGCCATAGCTCGTTTGCTCAGAAGAACTCATGTAGGGTCCAATTTTAACACATTGTTTCCGATTCATGAGAAAGCTAGAAAATATTTGCAGCGTGTTGCCTCTAATACCTATTGCTTCTAACCTGTTTACAAGTAGTGGAGTAGAGACAGTATCAAAAGCTTTTGTCAAGTCAAGAAATACACCGATCGTTTTTTTCTTGGAATCATCATTTTTAATAATGCTATCTACTAGAGTACAAACTGCATCTTCTGTTGATTTGCCATGTCGAAAACCAAATTGATTTTCAGAAACAATATTATATTTGTTTAAATATGAAATTAAGCGGGCTTTTAATATCTTTTCAAAAACCTTTGATATTGCCGAAAGTACTGTTATGGGTCTGTAATTAGAAACGATGTCTCTATCTCCATTCTTGTAAACAGGATGAATTACTGCTCTTTTAAGAACATTCGGAAACACACCGTGAGACAAAGATAAGTTGATACAATGCGTTAAAGCTGGAATAATGGCATATCGAGCGTCTTTTAAAACCTTGACAGGAATGTGGTCCCACCCAACTGCACTATTATTTTT
The DNA here is from genome assembly GCA_947086505.1 of Morpho deidamia. Taxonomy (NCBI): domain Eukaryota; kingdom Metazoa; phylum Arthropoda; class Insecta; order Lepidoptera; family Nymphalidae; genus Morpho; species Morpho deidamia. Next base: position 4,453,732 of record CAMTZC010000007.1, on the reverse strand, counting down.
AAGGCTAGTTATTATAGTATCAATTTCCGCATCAAATGTATCAAGTAATACCATGCAGTTAAGAGGTCCACCATTATTGTGTCCTTGGGACTGTTTTGCAACAGTAAGTCCCTCTCTTTGTGCTTTTTTTTCTAATAGGGGTAGTGCCAGGTGCTTTCCTATGCTCACAAAGTACTCATTTACTTTATTCACAGCTGTTTGAGGATCATTCGAAAGACATAAGAGCTCAATAGGAGGGACATTTACATGCGATTGGAGATGAGTTATGGTTTTGACAACTTTCCACGTGTTTTTTATGTTGCCCTTGGCAAGTAGGAGTTCATGCCTCTCATAGCTAATCTTTAAGTTTTTTAAAATTCTATTGCAAAAGTTGCGATATCGTGTATATATGAGTCTTTTAATACTATTATTAGGATCTTTCCTTGATTTTATATGCAACCGATCACGATTCCGTATACATCTTAAAAGACCTGGTGTTATCCAAGGCTTCAAGATACGCATTTTCCTTGGAATCCTACTTGTCATAGAATGAGTGTTAATTACGGAGGTTATTGTATTTACTAATTTTTCAGTAGCTACATTAGGATCAGTTTCTGAAAGTATTGGTAAATAGTTAGTATTTATTAATGTGGTAACTGCTTCTTCGAAATTAACGCGCAACCTCTTATGATTGCCGTCGGGTATACTTGGTATATTCACTTCAATACTGAGAAAGGTAGGTGCATGATCTGTTATGAAAGTATCGAAAACTAGTGTGATTGCCTTCTTATTTGTTTTTAAAATTACATGATCAAGGCATTTGTTTTCACGAGTAGGGAAATAGTGGGCTGATAGGAGACCGTGAAATGAAATAGTGTTCAAATACTCGTCGGCTTGTGGGTTATTATCGTTTGGGTCGATGTTTATGTTGATATCTCCTGTAATTACTATCGTTTCAAATTTTGACAAAGCAGAAAGTGTTGTGTTTAAACTTGTAATAAAGTTATCTATATTGCGAAATGAGGGTGACCGATATATGCCGATTATAGCCATCTCTTGATTAACATTAAGAATGATGCAGTTAGCGTCTGTCATCATTGAATCAATAAGTGTGCATTTAGTTTCAGATCTTACATAAGCAACCACACCGTCATTTTGGCTGACAAAACTAGATTTGTATGATATATAACCAGGAATTACAGGAGTAGAAATAACTTTGCTTAGCCAACATTCGGTTAATATGACAATATCACATTGGACATCAATGGAATGTAGTAATACATTTAACTCATCAAAGTTATGATTTAAACTTCTTATATTCATGTGGAGCACATTCAAATAACTCCTACCCTGTTTTAAATAAGTATTACACTGATCGGGAGTACATATATATGATTCTGAAACAGTGAAATTGTCTATGTTACTAGTGATTCCTACTATACTATCCAGCTTTGAGTAAAGTAAAGTTATGACGCTGTAAATTATATTTACTAGTGTTAATATGGACCCATGTTCGCAGTACTAAACCGTAATTCCGTGCTATCCTATATATGTGATAGTCGGTTAGGATATAATTTACCGGATAACTTTCTGTCATAACTGTGAAGTTGTAAAATGTGATCAAATTATATTTGTGATTGTATGTGTAAGTGTTGGTTGAAACATATTGACATATCACAGCCGCCATTCGCAGATAATCTTTTATATAACTATGGGAGATACAATTAGGATAAATCGACACAACGTAGTTTCCTAAAATAAACATCAAATCAATAAAAGTTGAAATAACTTTTACCAAGGACATACTTATTTTACATATAATCATATTATGACAATTCTTAGAATACATAAACTTATTTACAACAACAAACATTTTCTTTAACATCGGCATATAAAAATTTATCAAATTATTTCTTTTATTTTTAAACATGAATATAAAATTTACCTGATTTATATAATTGCATATACAAGAAATTATTTTATTAATTACCAAAAAGTAGTATAATTTAGTGATTATAAACATTTGAAAAAAATCTAATTTGAACAAATAAAATATAACCAATTTTAAAATACATAAACAAAACAACCGTTTATAAATACTAGTATAATATAGTCAAATAACTTTATTTATCTTTTCAAGATCACATTCAGCATCGATACGATAATAGCGCTCACCTTCTTTCTTACGAATATATACCCTGCCATTAGTCGTCCAGCAATATGCAAATCCATGTTTTATTTTACATTGTCGAGCTAGGGAAAAAAGTTTGCGGGTATTTGAGGTAAGGTGTTCAGAAATATATATAGGTTGGGATGGACAGTCCAACTTTAGGTCTTTAGTATTGAGCTTATTTTCTTTTCGTTGTCTATTATACGTTCTAGATGCTTGTAATATTTGTTCTTTCATCGCAACTGTAGTAAAGTCTACTATCACCGTTTTTGTGGCACTATTTTTAGTATTCATGTGGTAGTTATTTCGAATGTCTGAGTTCTTAATCGTAAAGTTTAGAGCGATTCCGGCATTACAAATAAGTTTTGTTAATGAATCTTTACTAGTTATCACTTTACTAGGTATGTTACGAATTTCCAGACTAGTCATATTACAGTGACGCTCTAAACGCTCCAATTTTTCTTCAAGAGTCTGAATATGGGCCAGTTGTTTTGTTTTGTCTGATTCTAAACCTTCCAGCTTCACCTTTATTTCATCGTATTGAGCAGAGATAAACTCGACAGATGAACGGATATCGTTATTTTGTTGTTCGATCATATTAACTGTGTTTTGTAAAAGTTGAAATTTTTTGTTTTGTTGTTCTTTATACTCTTCGAAAAGCTTACGTATCTCCTCCATGAATACAGAACACTCATCCTCCTCACTCGAGCCTTCACGTCTACGCTTTATTTGGCGGTTCTTTTTACCATGGGAGCAGGTGTCCTCGCCTTGCGTTGTACCTTGTACTATTCGCGATTTACTGGGCGGTGTACGTGTAGTATTCATTATAATACTGGACTTTCAAACGTATATATGTAAAAATGTTCTCAAGGGCGAAAAATCTCAATACTCAATGGTCATAAATTAGCTTTAAATACATGAGTTAAGTGAGAATCCGTCTTCTGTATTATCCTTACAGATTTAATTAGCAAAATGTAATAAGAGACAAATGTAATTTGAGCAGGCTTGTTAGCAAATAGGTGTGTATTACCTCACGGCAGGCGGAGTTTACAATTGACAATGCGTATCTGATTTTTAATTTTTTTATCTTTTTCATATGCCGCACTGACCTCTAAAGTCCAATATCGCGTAGTGGTAACTTGACCAGTCGTCTTGTGATGTCAGTTGCTGATAAGTTATGCACTCCTAGTACTTGACCACAAAATAAAATAACTGTATTTTTGAAAAACGGGCAAAATAAATTTTGTTTTATGCACAATTTTAACACAATTAACACGTCTGCTCCGTATGCGGGTGCAGAGGGAAGGTGAATTCTATAGACAGATATATAATTAAGTATAAGGAATACGCTTTTACTAAAGCGTTGTTATACAAATAACTAATGCTTGAACTTAATGATCGTTTCATCGTCATAGAGGATATATAATCTTTCGTAATGATGTCTAAATTATATGTCTGACTTGATTTCTAAAAGCAATGGATTCTATTTACATTGAAGTTTTAATCGATTTATAATCTTTGTTTTATAGAAATAAACAGGCATTTAAATGACTATATTGTAGTTAATAAAATAAACATGAATTTACATTTATCTTATTACTTACAAAGACCATGAAAACAAATAAAACTAACTATTATTTATCAATAACACCCTCATATATATAAGTCATAGACAATATCCTTCGCAACAAAGCAACGGTCATTTTGTGTCAATGGTAATGAAATAGTGGTTCAATTGAAATCACTCTAATCAATTAACTCGGCTCAATAAATGTTGGTGATAAATTACGTCACGTCACAATTTTTTTTAAAACAAGGTGATCACAATGTATTGCATTTGTTTGTTGCAATGTACTGTTGTTTTTAAATTCAAATTCTTTATTCGAGTAAACTTGTAAAAAAGTGCTTTTGAATCGTCAACTTTACTGATGGTTCGGAAAGCTGTTCCTACCGAGAAGAACCAGCAAGAAACTCGGCGGTTGCTCTTTTTAAAATATAACTCTTAAAACTAGTTACATTTAGTTATCACTGTCTTGTACAGGGTAGACGTGTGCCTATATCCACACATCCTTATCATCTAAGTAATCTTCAACAGTATAGTAGGCTTTCTGTATCAGCCTCTTTTTAACAGTGTTTTTAAACTGCTGTAATGGCATCGCCAAAATTGATTTCGGAATTTTATTATAGAATCTTATACCCAAACCCACGAACGATTTACGTACTTTTGGTAGGCGCAAAGCAGGTAATTTAAGTAATTAAAAAAAATTTAATGTAATAATTACGGAACTTCATAAGCATGTATATCATTACATTTATTTAATGATATACTAATTGGGAATACTATAATTATGTAAATTTATATATAATTATGTTATTTTTTGTTTATATAATAACAAAACTCACCGTTTTCTCCTGTAGCGTTATCTTGAGCCATATTCACGCATGAACTCGACGACTGCACAGGCTCAATGTTTAATGATAATGATTTCTTTGGTGATTCGCTTTCAATCTGATAACGGAAAGATACCAATAAGAATAAAATCATTGCAATTATAAATTGTCCCTGATCAGTACCTTTGAGATTGCATAATTCTTTTTTTTTCGAACTTTTAGTCCTAATGGCTTTTACAGCGTTACCGGGCGGTACGGGCGAGCGCAGAAGCATCGTCGAGGTCGCTAAATGCAGAGAGTAGAGCGCAGAAGCTATACTTAAGCCGGGGAACGTCGTCCTAAGGGTGCCTGTGCATAATCCACGGTTGGCAGTAAACTCTACCACCGAACTAATGGGTTCGCTCAGTCGTAAAGGATTTGTGGACATTGTTTCTCTCTCTACGGTCGTTTATTCACTATTGAAGATCCTAGAAGATAGTCCTGGCTAGAATCTATCCTCGAATGACTCAATCGTTTCCATCAGCTTCTATTAGTGGCAACCATTGCTAGACCATTGCTACCTCATAAAAATGTAAGCATGACTGGCGCGATTGCTCAGACCACCAAGTTAATGAGCGGCCTCTTGGTCTTTTGCCTTTAATGTTATCGTTTAAGAACGCTATTAAGCCAATACCACGTGAATTGGATGAAGTGGCGACAGGCGTCAGATGATAAAGGAAAATTTATAAAACGGTAATAACACCTGTCTTATTGTATGGGCCAGAATTTTGGGCAATAAAAAGGACGGATAAAAGAAGAACACATACAAATGAAATGAGTATAAAGGTAGATTTTAGTATGACCAGATACGAAACAAGTATATAAGGGGAAGTCTACAAGTTGCGCCCATTATAGAAAAGAATAGAATTAAGATGGTATGGACATGGAAATTCATGTGACCAGACGATTGTTAAATATAAATTGTGGGTGGGTATGTGACTAGAGGGAGGCCTAATTGTGTGAAATATGACATGCATATAAAAGGAGTAGTGACAGAGTTGACGAATGATAAGAGAGAATGGAAGAGAAACACCTAGTGTCAATCCCACTTAGAATGGAATAAGGGCAGGAGTATGATGATGACCACGTGGCAATCAGTCGGTACTTCTACTATTGTAACACTACTGAAATGTTCGACCGCTATAGTAATAACCATGCATATTTTTATTTATTTATTCCATAGAACTACCAACAGAATTACATGTGTAATTAAAGTAACATGGTTGTATTTCATGGTGTGTTATTAAAATAACATTTCTATTTCATAGGGATGCTAATAAACATATAAATCCAAATAAAGGAAGTCACAGCGTAGTTAAAAGGTAATGAACGCACAATAACTGTTATAATGGAAATATATAAAAAAATCTACATAAAATATGAAGTCCAGTCTCAATGCAAATATAGTTGTTTTCTTAAAATATCTATTCTATCACTAATATTGAGGTATTCTTACTGATAAATTCGCCAGCACAGTCTGGCTATCAAGGATTAATGTCCCAAGTTTGTTTTATACATTTTATGGGTAAATAAGGGTAATAATAAGATATCGTGGCATGCGAGAGGGAATCTTTCTCAGTACTGATTAAGGCAGAGAAGAGCTGTGATAGCCCAGCGGTGAGACCGTCTGACTCTTTCGAGGGGAACACGAGTTCAAACCCGGGCAGGCACCAATGAGTTTTTCTATTAAAACTCATGTGTTTAATTGATAATTGCAATTAATCACACGCTTTTCGGTGAAGGAAAACATCGTGAGGAAACCTGCATATATCTAGAGAATCCTGGAGATATGTGTATATGTGTAACCTACCAATCCGCATTGGAGCAGCGTGGTAGGTCTTAGCTCCAACCCTTCTCTCCAGAAACGGAGAGAGGAGGCCTATTCCCAGCAGTGGGATTGTAACAGGCCGGTACTTTACTGATTAAGATTCCCTTTTTACTTAATCAATATTGCTTTAAAATCTCATGACTTTACCTCCATGGGTTCCACTGTGACGTTGGAGGTTATGATGGGTCTAACAGGCTTGTCGTCCACCATAATAGTGTCCAGTACTCCTTCCAAAGTTGGTTCGGGTGGGGGTTCATCTGAGTCTGTCGGAGCGAAGAGACGAGCGAGCTGCTCGTGTACACGCCTTTCGCCCGCACGCGGTGTGCTCGCACCACGTTCCCGAACCCTTTCTATAAGACCCTGAAAACGATATTCACTGTAAGTACTTGCCATTTAAGATACTAATTCAAATTCATAATGATCTTTATTCAAGTTTATTATGAAAGTCAAATAGTAAAAGTTAGTATCTTTACTTATTACTTTCTTTCGACATAAAGAAAACAAAACAGCTAATGTCTCACAGCAGAAGAAATGTGGCAATTATAACAGGCATAACTACTGGGCACTGCCTGTTAAACAGACACTTGTCAATAATGAGAATAAAAGAAGATTCAGCATGCCCAGAGTTTGGAGAAGAAGAAACGAGTCTCCACCTTATGGCTGAGTGCCCCATGTACTCGCTGGTAAGATGGGAGATATTAGGTAAGGACGAAATTGAAGCTGATGACCTAACAAATATCTCCTTCAGGGATATTATAAGGTTTGTAAAAGTAACAGGTAGGCTAGAGCAGGTGACACTGTCGGGACAACAGTGAAACCCTTGTCCCAACAAGGGGAAATGGGTGTAATAGTCCAGTATTGGAGCTGACCACCCGTCCTGTACCGGCAGGCGTCCCCAAAATCAGATAAGATAAGATCTTTACTTATTATAAAATAAAGTCCCCAAAGCTGTCTGTCTGTATGTAATCGATTTTCTCAAAATCTACTGAACGGATTTTAGTAAGGTTTTTACTAAAAGGTAGTGAATTCCTCCGAAAACTAGCGGCCTGCTACAATCCCACTGCTGGGAATAGGCCTCCTCTCTCCGTTTCTGGAGAGAAGGGTTGGAGCTAAAACCTACCACGCTGTTCCAATGCGGATTGGTAGGTTACACATATCTCCAGAATTCTCTAGAGATATGCAGGTTTCCTCACGATGTTTTCCTTCACCGGAAAGCGTGTGATAAATTGAAATTATCAATTAGACACATGAGTTTTAATAGAAAAACACCCAATTATGTTATTCGTCCGAAAGGTTTAGGTATAGCACATAACCGTTTCATGTAAATTGAGTTGAAGAGGTCGTTTGATAACAATTTTTAGTGGGGGTAGTAACAAACCGGTGTCGATTGTAGTTTAGAGGGGGGAATAGGGATAAAAAACGGAGAAAGCTCGAGAGACTATTACATGCTAAACACTGAATTTCAGGCGGGCGAAGCCGCACGTGTTTCTAGTAAAATATAAATGCCTAAGTGACTAGAGGGATGCCGAAAAGAGATGGATGGATTGTGTGAAGGGCAGAATATATATCGTACGCTTAATGTTAAAGTGACCTAATTCAAAATTAGAATCTTTAAAATTCATCATTCTCCTGCCCTTATCCCACTCTAAGTGGGTTCGGCACAACATGTTCAAACATGTTGTCACTGGATTTGGCTACGTATTTTACGACCGGCCGCCTGCCTGAAGTCAACGTACCTTAGTCGCCTTTTACGACGCCTCGGTAAGAACAGAGGGTGAACTGAATCTTTAAAATTGTAATTCTTATTTCAATGCCATCTATGACATCACGCTATGAATTATTAAAAAAAAATAGTATTTACTTCCTCTTGCATGCTATGGGCCTCTTTAACATTAACGAGTTTTTTAGGCGCTTCGCTACAAAAATTTTATGGTGATGTGACCTTATAATTGGTACTGCATAAATAATTTTTAAAATACATAGGATATTTTTGGGATTATTTAATATGTAATCTAACGTTATCAAAGAAATTTTGCGAACATATGCTTTTAAATAGTCAACTCTTCTTCTAGTTCGGAAATCGGCTTCTAACGCGAAGAACTAGAATTTAGCCAATTTTTAAAATTTAATTCGGCTTACCAAAAAGTGGTCTTCGTGAAAGAAGGTGGTTCCCATCAACCTATCCAAAAATCGACAGTCCTTGTATAGATTTAACAATTTCCGCATTATCTGAAACAAAATATTATATTTTATAATAAAAAAATGAATGTTTATCTGTATGTCCTTTATTGACTTAAAAGCGGCTGGACTGATTTTGATGAGATTTTTAGACAATATTTAGAATAATCGAATAATCTATCGGAGCATTTTTTTAATTGTTGAGTTCTGTTTCGAGGGGAATTCGAAACCCGACTGAGCCACATCAACGCGTGGCGGAACAGCTAGTATTTTATTTATTTTTTCTAGACGAAAGTATAACATTTAGTTTGTGTTTGGGGAATTTAGAGATTGTACATCTTGGCACTCTGATTTGGAAGGATTGATAAATAAGGTTAATAAGGCCTAATAAATGGCATACACTATGCTTGGATATTCAAATTCAAATTCAAAATATTCTTTATTTAAGTAAACTTGTAAACAAGTGCTTTTGTATCGTCAACTTTACTGATGGTTCGGAAAGCTGTTCCTACCGAGAAGAGCCAGCAAGAAACTCGGCGGTTGATCTTTTTAAAATATAAATCTTAGAACTAGTTACATTTATTTATTACTGTCTTGTACAGGGTAGAAGTGCACCTATATCCACACATCCTTATCATCTAAGTAATCTTCAACAGTATAGTAGGCTTTCTGTATCAGCCTCTTTTTAACGGTGGTTTTAAACTGCTGTAATGGCATGGCCAAAATTGATTTCGGAATTTTATAAAATTTGGATGGAATTTTATAAAACGGAATTTGATAAAAGGGCAATCCTGGTTCTGACGTGTACGAACCTCGGTAAAAGTGTATAATTTTACCTCCTGGCTTTGTAGAGTGGGATGTTTGGCGAAGATCTCCTCCAGCCGTCGCATGGCCACTCGGCCCCGTTCAATATGCGCCGCTACACGTGGTTCTAGAAGTTTCGGGAGCGCACCTTCCGCCGGAACCAGCGCAGTTTCCACACTTTGACTGCTTGAGAAAGCTAAAACACAATTTCAATTTAACTTCCAGTGTAGAACTAGCCCCATTTCTTATCTTCTTATCTTTAGTGTGTATATTGTTAACAATATTACTTATTATTTCTTTTTAAAATAGTATTTCTATACATTTATTTATATATATTTAAAATAGTAATACCTATATACTTAGTTAAAGATAGCATAATTACAGCTAGTATATTTAAATAAATGATTATATTGAACACTAGATAGGACTGACTGAGGTAGTCAGTTCAATCAGTGGTTGTCCGTGACGCAACTCACGAGGCTTTAGCTGAAAATCAGTTCTCTGTGCTTCTTTCTCGAGGCACATAGTATTATGCTGAGCTAAGGCCTTTTCTGTACTGTGCTACATACATTAAAATTTAGTTTAGTTTGTAGATCTATATATAAGTACATATATATGCATATGTGTGTGTATTATGTATCACATCTGTAGAATAAACGATTTTCATTTCTTTTTTTTTTACTTTTATAACGATGGTCGTCTTAAAACAAATCAACTGTATATAATAAATTATAACACGCACATACACGTAATTTTTTTTAAGTCCGATTGTATAATTACTAGATTTAACCGATTCTTGTCTGTTTGTTTCTTTAGATGGAAGTACTTATTTGGTATTTTATAGATTCAACGATCAAAACATTTTTACCAAAATACAAAATCAATTATTTAAACTTTGGCTTAAATACATTACGAGTATTAGAAAAAACTTATGCAGACTTTCTATATTAACAGTAACGACGTTTGTCTCAAAACCGAAACACCTGTATATAATGAATTATATTTTTGTGCGTTTTATACACCCATAAATGCACGCACATACGCATTCAATTTCTGATCGTCAAATTCGAGTTATTTAAACTCGAATTTGACGAAAGAGCCTTTGAATCGTCAACTCTACTGCTGGCTAACAAACTCGGCGGTTGCTCTTTTCAAAATATAATTCTTATTACTAGTTAGTTACACTTTACAGTTAGTTATTACTATCTTGTACAGGATTGAACAATACGTATATCCATAACAATAATCCTCAACAGTATAGTAGGCTTAGTGTATGAGCCTTCCGTTACCAGTTTTTTTAAACTGCAGTCTAAACTAACGAAATATAGCGAAATTTTATTATAGAACTTCAAACACAATGCCGTGTGGTATCCGGCACAGAATAGACCACCCTCCTTTCTTACCGAGGTGTCGTAAGAGGCGACTAAGGTATGTGCCGTGTGGTATCCGGCTGCATAGAATAGACCACCCTCATTTCTTACCGAGGTGTCGTAAGAGGCGACTAAGGTATGTGCCGTGTGGTATCCGGCTGCATAGAATAGACCACCCTCATTTCTTACCGAGGTGTCGTAAAAGACGACTAAGGTAAGTTGACGTCACGCCTGCCTGACGGTCGTAAAATACATAACCAAATCATGTGACATCATGTTTGTAACATGTTGTGCCGACCCCACTTAGAGTGGGATAAGGGCAGGAGGATGATGAGAACTTCAAACACAAACAAACTCTAACCAACTTTGTCTATTATATATATCACCTATACCATTTGCACATGAACCGGCACACGTCAAATTTCAGCCAGTCACCCAATTCACCTGCCAAAATTTTCAGCTCTTTTTTAACGTATCCTAGTACCTGGCAGGGTCTGTTGTTCTTCGCTGGCTGAACGAGGAGGTGGCGCGTCTGGAGTGCGCGGCTCCGGAGCCGAACTCTGCGTTTCCCAGGAATCCTCGGAACCTGATCCATCTGAACCCCACAATTCACCGTCTTCCGAGTCGTACTCCCCAACCTTTGAGAAAGTATATATTGACAAGCAATATAACAGAACAAAAATCGTAATGCATTACGATAGGAGGATAGGCTCCACGACAAAAATCGTAATGCATTACGATTTTTGTCGTGGAGCCTATCCTCCTGATGATGCTTCGGTTTCGGGGCGAAACGATCGTCGAGATTGTGGTGGTGGGTGTGTGTGCTGCTTTTGTGTGCGTTGTTGCTGGTGAATTGCGCCTTGGGGTGCATGTGGTGGCTGGTCCTGCATGTATAAGGTGCGTAGATTTTGCCTGCTTCATACACATTGGCTCTGCATGCATTCGCTTAACCCGTGCGGATTATAGCAAAGTAGTTAGTTCTGTTATATTGCTTGTAATATGGAATTCCGCAAAGTAACGCCTGCTTCTATAAATCGTATATATTGACGTCGACAAAATATTACGGGACTAATATGTAAAGCATTGACATTGTTTTTTGAAAATAGACGTATAAAAGAAAATCAAGCAACGATATTGCGAAAAATGGAGATAGTAGGATTTTTGGACGACGAAAAAAAATGTGATTCTTGTGTAAAGAGTTTTGTGGGTGGATGAAGTAGGAAAACTCTAAATTTAGCATTACATACATTATTTTTTATAACAGATTATACTAAAATAATCTTTTGTATTGTTACGTACAGCAGTACGTGGGTTTGGATGAAAATACCTGTTGACTCCTTAAAAACACTTTATTCAACTTTATACTACAAACTTAGTACATGCAGTCTCCATACATACAGTCCGTTGTCCAATAAGAATGCCGAGGTCACTATTATTTCACATTTATTTTCGCTTGTTTATTCGCACTTGATCGCTATTCGCAAACTGAATGTCGAGGCGCACGACACGTCTGCTTATATATCGAACGAACCAATATTCGAGAACGTTCGCGAGACCTTGGGGAGATCGTAAACAATCTTATCGGTAAACACCCCGAATGTTGCAGAGAGTTAGCGTCAAGCGAATTTTAACCGAATATGGCATATAGTTTACAAACCCTCATTGCAAGTTCGTAATCTATGCTCGTCCAATTTGAACTTTATGACATACGCAATACGAACTCTTTTTGCATGTTCGTAACAGTATTATGGACCTTCGCAAAGTAACAAATAAGTTTATAATTTATATACATGATCTGATTACCTTATATAGATCCTGCGGCCAGCACATGCTTGTATGCCCATCGACCCACCAGACCTTCACTCGACCAGTTGGGAAATTGTCTATGACCTAGACAAGAAAATAAAACAAGGTAGGGGAGACCGGGGCGACTAACTAACACTCTTGTTTAACCTTTCTTTGTTAAACTTTCGCATTGATCAAAACTTATGTTTATTTATAACTTTGATGATATTTTGTTTGAAAATTATTTATTAACATTTTTATAAACTGATTTTAACACAATATTTTTCATGACCTGTTTGCAGCTAGTCCTAAAAAAACTTGTCCAAAATGATCCAAAAATTGATAAAAATAAATTATTCATATTAGAAACTTGTCAAACAGCAACGCTGAAACATGTTCTGAAATATGTTTCGTATTATATCAACATATTTTTTGTTTATTTCTAATATAAACATGTTAAAATATTTTAAATAGTACTATTTTTATTAAATAACTATTTTAATAGAGGCAGTTTCTATTAGCAACTTTGTACCTTAGGAAGCTTACATTTGGAACTTTCTTCACTTCAGTTATGTTAATACTTCGCTCGCGATTTTTAAAAACACTAAATAATGAACTGAATGATGAAATGAATGAACTAAGGTATTTTTTAATAAAAGAACTTCTAAGAATAAATTAATAATAGATAATTCATTTAACTGATGTTTACAAAGGCTATCAATTTAAATTTTATTGGTAATAAATATAAAAAGTACTTTTTAATTCACGCTAACGATCTTTTTGGAATTTTATTTATTCTTTTTGGCTTTTATTCTTTAAATACTTACCATTGATAATATAATCCCCAGGTTCCCCTACATAGAAAAATATTATTATTTTCGAAAGCTCGCGATTACAATAAGATCATAGAACTATCTTTAGCGGATAGGAATCAAAAGGAAAACAAATGTTAACTTCCAAATTCTACACTAAATAAAATTGCAGAGATTAACCTTTTCAATACTCAATAGATAATGGGTTTTGTAGTGAAATGAAATGTTCCGAAAAGGGAAATACGTAATAATTGTAGTATACTTTTCAAAAGCTTTAGGGTCTTAATCGTTAGTCGTAATAAAAGTTGTGTCAAGAAATCGTAATGAGAATATTTTTCACATGACAATTAACCAAATCGATTTAATTTTACATTTACAATTTCATTCATTGTAAAGTAAATCACCGTGTTAAGTAAAGATAGATCATTATATATAGTATCGCTTTGTGAGTGATATATTATGTCTTCATGTTTTTATAAATGGGTCGCATAAGCTAGGCATTTTTTTGTGATCATTTAGAATGAAATGAAAAATTAGAACAGTACGCTATCCTCCAATAAAAAAATCGCACCATACATTTTTTTTATATTGCCATATTTAAAGCAATTTACATAAACGTTTATAAATCATACACTTAAATCTTCCAAATTTATAATCTCTATTGGCGGAAAGCGTCTGAAAATTTCTACAAGACTATGAAATTATCGTGTACAAACAATTTTTCTTTTATATAACATAATACGTATTAAATATTTAACATTCATTCGCATCAGCTACACACTAATCCTAATCTTGATATCAGGTAAAAACTAGTTTTTACAATGTCACGTTATGTATATGTCTTATATTGATGTATAAATGCTTTTCGAAACAGTAAATGTATGTATACACTAAAAGTACCCGCGACTTTATTAGTTTTTCAGAATACCCCCAATTATTAACCTTTTTTTCCCCGCAGCCTTTATATCCTATATTTTAGCCTTATACAGAGTGGTACCGACGCTAAGACATTAAATTAATTCAATGATCAGTTAAACATATAAGATAACTTTGGCATAATTCAATCTTCAATATATAGTTTAAAAAAAATGTATTTTCGAACAAGATAAATATAATGTAATTGGGAGCTCGCTTTCCTTAACCCTTTTAGTACCGAATGACGATATATCGTCTTTTCGCCGGTACTAAAAGGGTTAATAATGTTTTACTGAAATGACTGATGATTGGCCCGTTGGCGCAGTAGGTAGTGACCCTGCCTTCAACAACATTTTATATAATTATTAATGTTGAGAAACCGGCTATACTCACGTCTTATTTTATCTTAAAACTAGTCGGGCTCATCCGATAAAATAAGACGTGAGTATAGCCGGTTTCTCAACATTAATAATGAATACCACTCACGATAGTTTAAATTCAAAAACATTTTATATAAACAATTTGTTGGTTCCTAGAGCCTGGGTGTATCTTTGTATTTAAGTATGTATTTAAAGTTATATGTAGTATTTTTACCAATTTTCCGTTAAACATGACACAAGTATTAAATTATTTTCTTTGGGGACGGACGACAATGTTAGTAAGTGTCCCATATATTTATATTTTCTGAAATAGAGCGGCGTACAACTGAAGAAAACAATAACATCTTGTTTCCTTCACCCGCACCTTACTATTTAGTTTTTAGGGCAAAGTTATGTGTCGTATTACATTATTGACTGGCCCGTTGGCGCTGTGGGTAGTGACCCTGCCTTTAGCTCCGCGGGTCGCGGGTTCGATTCCCGCCGAGGGCCAACATTTTCTGTAAACAAATAGTTGGTTCTTCGAGCCTGGGTGTGTATTTGTATTTAAGTATGTATTTAAACTTATATATGTAGCATATCTACCAGTTGTCCGTCACCCATAACACAAGTATTAAGTTACTTACTTTGGGGACGGACGACCGTGTGTGTAAATGTCCCATATATTTATATTATATATTTATATTTGGAATGACGTTTTAGGGTACGGTCACTGATCTCTATAAACCTTTTCTTTTTTTTAAAGGTAGAATAATTCCTGTGGCTAAAATATTTCACTCCAATAACTAAGTGTGCTGAGGTGTATAGATAATTAAAATTAATGTCATATGGTCAGTACCACTTGCTTATAAGCTTAACTTGTAAGAAATTTCATCTTTATTCCAAATATATTCCAGCGGCTTAGCCATAAAACAGCAATAGGCAGACAGATGGAAACTTTCTCATTTATAATACTGGTATGGATATATATAAAATACAAACCTGTCCTGCTGTGCAGTTGGAGTCTTCGCCGGTAAAATTGGCAACCCTGATGACGACTGTGCCTGGCCGGTATTGGAAGTCCGGGTGGTCTTTCAGATCGTAAACGCTCATCTCACTCTCGGACAGCAGTTGGGGCCTAAATAATTCAGGTACTTGTATTAAATAAAATTTTGTATATTGTCTTCCACTGAGAAGAACTGGCAAGAAACTCAGAGATTGCTCTTAAAGTAAAGTAACGGCTTGTTACTAGCCCTTCTCTCTCCGTATTTGGAGAGAAAGATTGGAGCTAAGACCTACGACGCTGCTCCAATGGGGATTCACCGAAAAGCGTGTGATAAATTGCAATTATCAAGTAGACACATAAGTTTTAATAGAAAAACTCATTGGTGCCTGCCACATGGTTTGAATCCATGATTGCTCTTATCACGAATAATAATTATTTGAAGTTGAATTCTAATAACAGGAAACGCACGCCAAAAGATACCGAAAGACGTCAGCTGTTGCCTTATATGGACTATTACAGTTTGGCATTCTGGATTCCTAACAATATATATAATATGTGGATACTTATGAATATAATATATTCTTAGAAGTGGCAGAAATTCCTATAATGATTTTAATGTTCTATAGATAATGTTACCGAATAATACATCAATCAAAGATGTACAGCAGAAAAACTTTCAGCTATAACATATGGAATAGGTCAAACAAACATTGACATGTTAAGTTAATAATAATATGAATTTAAGCCAGGACGGTTCTACCGCCAGTTCGAAACGTTGTCTTCGAAGAACTGGCAATAAACTCAGTGGTTGCTCTTATCATGAATAACAGTTATTTGAGGTTAGATTCTAACAACACTAAATATATAAAAAGTTAGATATTCGCGTATCTGACCAAACCAAAATCAAGATGTCGCAGTAACTAAAGATACTAGTTCGGTTAATAATGACTAAAGTAGATTTAATCATCTTTAACTAAGACAAATTGTAACACGATCTCAAAACACATGGGTGTTTAATAATCGTAAAGGTCAAGTTAGACAGCTAGACTCCAAGCAATGATACGATCTAGCCGTGTAAGCATCTAATAACCGTATGAGTCAAGTAATGTCGAGTTCCCTCTTTCATAGACAATTCTCACTTAAAAATAAAAACAAGATTCAAATTCAAATTCAAAATATTCTTTATTCAAATAAGAAGAAGAAGAAGAAGAATAACTTTATTGCACATAAAAAAAAAAAATATACAGAGAAAGTACATACAATAATTACATTTAAACGTGCAAAGGGCGGCCTTATCACATTATTGTGATCTCTTCCAGACAACCCTTTGAAAGAGAGGATCTTAAGAAAATAACCACGGGTTAGCAAATAAATAGCATAACATAACAAATAAATGGAGAAAAATATATAGAGAGAAAAATAGACTAAAAAGAGTAATATAAATGACAGATAACAACACCAGTAAGAATTATTCTTGCTGTGACAAATAAAAATTCTTCACACGAACCTTAAATACACTTAATGAAGGAGATTCCCGAACTTCAGACGGAAGAGCATTCCACAGTCTTACTGCTTTAACTGTAAATGAGTCATGGTAGCAATTTGAGTTGCATTTAGGCATTCTCAACTTACTACCGTCACGCGGGCGAAGGCCAAGATGAAGAGAGGAGTTAGAAAAGAAGGAGAAGCGTTCTTTCAGGTAAAGTGGTGCATGTGGAAGAAAAAGAGTGGTATATAGTAGGGAAAGCATATGTAGGTCGCGCCGCCGCCGTATCGGGAGCCACCTGAGTTGAGCGCGAAATTGTGAAACATGGTCAAATTTCCGCAATCCAAATATAAATCGAATGCACAGGTTTTGTAGGCGCTCCAGCTTGTTCAAAAGTTCCTCTGTCAAGTTGGAAAAACAGGTATCTGCATAGTCTAAAAGTGGAAGGAGAAGACTATTTGTAACCATGATTTTAGTCTTTAATGGCAAGAAATTTTTCCACTTTTTTAAATAATGGAATGTTGCAAACACCTTTCGACTAGTTTCAGCAACATGCGGTCGCCAAGTTAGGGAGCTGTCCATAAGTAAACCAAGGTTTTTGACAACATCACTGTATGCAAGTATGGCGCCATCAAACACTACAGGAGGTAAAGTAGTCAGGTTATGATTAAGTTTAGTCAGTTGTTTAGAACTACCTAAGATACAAACTTGCGACTTACTGGCATTAACCGATAACCCAAAAGATTTACTCCAGGCTGTGATGATACTAAGCTCTGTGTTCAACCTAGATACTGCTTTAGGGAAGTCATCGGTGGGAGTACTTAAATACAGCTGCAGATCGTCAGCATAAAGGTGAAAAGGAAGGGAAAGAAGATCGGTAACAGTATTAATAAAAATAGAAAAAAGGAGTGGAGAGAGCACGCCACCCTGCGGGACACCAGCACTGAGGGGGAAATAATCTGAGAAATTCTCATCAACCCGTATACATTGCTGTCGCCCGTAGAGGTAAGAGTGAAACCAATTTACAACGTTAGAAGAGATGTTAATAGATTCGAGTATAGCTAATAAAATATCAAAATCAACGCAATTGAATGCATTACTGAAATCAAGTAACGCAATTATGCTAATTTGCTGATTATCAATTGCGAATCTAATATCATCGCATACTTTGGTAAGTGCCGTCACAGTGCTATGCCCGGGGCGAAAACCGGATTGAAAGGGACTGAGGATATTATGTTGAGATAAAAAAAAGGAAAGTTGTGAGTGAACTATGCGTTCAAGGATTTTAGATAAGTAGGGAAGAATAGATATAGGTCGGTAGTGTGATAAACTTACAGGATTAGAGTTTTTAGGAATAGGTATTACATATGCAGACCGCCAGATATTGGGAAAAGTACAAGTGGAAAGAGAAAAATTTAACATGTGACAAAGTACAGGTAAAATATTATTTAAAACAAGAGTAATCATTTTACGACTGATGCCATCGCAGCCCACCGCATCTGATGTCACAGCAGCGATATGTTTCGTAATTTCGGTTGTAGAGATAGATCTAAAGTAAAACAAGGGGTAGTTTGGTCTTAATCGCGATTGAAGAGAGAAAAGTGTGTCTGCTTTCTCTGTATAGACAGTCTTAGGATTAGCAAACTGAGTATTTAAGTTATTTAAATTAATATTGGTTGGAATGTTTGATCTTTGCCGACTAATACCAAGTGTTTGCAAGAACTTCCATACTGTTGATGGCTTCCTATTTCCAACAGATGCGTGAATATAATTTCTTTGCGCATCCCTACATGCTTTGTTACATTTGTTACGCAGACGTCTGTACCTCAACAAGCTGTCCTCCGTGGGCTTCAATTTATATTTGGACTTCGCAGAGTTACGTTTTCGCATCAGTGTCTTAATATTGTCAGTCAGCCATGGCGCGGGAAGGTGCTTTAATTTAATAGGTCTTAAGGGTGCATGTACATCAAAAAGTTCAATCAAGAGAGAATTGAATATACTAAGTTTCTCGTCAATGGTTGAAGCACTAAAAACAGTTTCCCATTCAATATTATTCAAATCCTTCAAGAAGCTGTCATTGTTAAACTTTTTGAAGCAACGTCGCATAACAATTGTAGGCTTTGCCTTCGGTGGGCGCACTTTGTATGACAAGTAAACCAAATCATGGTAAGAAAACGCCTCAGCGGGAAATTGACCATGTTCACTAACGCAATCACTAGAAGAAACAAGCATTATATCAAGAAGTGAGGGAGAGCATCCTGGGAAGTAATGAGTTGGATTAGTTTGAAGTAAATGAAGGTTGGAGCTTTCTATTATATTTTTTAATTTTTTGGCTCTTGTGTCGGCTTTAATAAGACAAGTGTTAAAATCGCCCATAATTATAGTATGATCAACACTAGGACAATAACTTTCAAGCAAATGTTCAAAATTATTAAAGTAATTAAAGTGTAGGGAGGGACAGTAGAAGACACCAAGAAGAACTTTGACATTACCGAACATAAGTTCGAGAAAAAGATGTTCCGATGATTCCGAATACGGTGCAGGGGATTTGTCAAGGATAGAAAAAGGAATATGGCTCCGCAGATAAATGGCTACTCCACCACCACCTTTGCCTGTTCGATCGTTACGAATAAGATGGAATCCTGGTATTAAGTACAAAGTTGAGGGTAAGGAAGGTTTTAAAAATGTCTCAGATACCAAAATAGCATGAATATTTCCAACATCGAACGAAGCAAAAAGGTCTGAATAATGTGATGGAATGCTCTGAGCGTTAATGTGTACAACATTAAAGTTTTTGGGAAGAGAAGCAAATTTTGAATCCAAAAGTGAATTTAGAGGTAAGGCAGCACTGTGGAAGCTTCCATCTGTTGTTGAGGAATCGATATCAGTGTAAATATCAGCGCCGGAAGAATTCATACTGGGATTATTCAAACACTAAACAAAAAAAAAAAAAAAAAAGTAAAAAAAAAACAACTAAAAAACAATAAAAATAAAATAAAAACAATACAAAGGCAAAATTGTACAAAAAAACTATTAGAACAATTAACTTACAATATAATGTTAATTACGTGATCAAAGCAGTAATCACATTGACCACCAGCAGTATAAAATAATAGTATATTTATGTTAAAGCATATGATACTTTAATTAGGAACAATACTTCGCTACACTTAAATTACCAAGCAATATCTCATTGTCCTAGACAAAATTTAAAACCCACAAATTTTAGAAACAATATTTAATTTAGTACTTATATGTCTGTGACCAACGCAAAGGCCTTAAAAGACTTGATTCCAAGCCGTAACTGCAAGAAAGGACAATGACGCTGTCAGGTGTCAACAAATAAGTAAACAATACTAGTAGTCACTTTTACAATTTATAAATAAAATAAAGAAAACAGCTAGTGGGTACATTAAAGATTAAAGAGTACGGTATTTAAAAAAAAAATGAAGCAAAATAAACTATCAATGTATACTTATAACAAAAGAAAAGGGGAAAAAGAGTACAGAAAATATATACAAATAAAACATTGTTATTTTTTCGTGTGCCTCTTGGTTCTAGCTGCTTGGTTAACTGGGGCCACTTTGGTGGCCCCAGTTAACCAAGTTGTTAACAAGTGCTTTTGAATCGTCGACTCTATTGCTGGTTCGGAAAGCCGTCCTACCGAGAAGAGCCAGCAAGAAACTCGGTGGAGCTCTTTTAAAAAAGAAAATTCTTAATACTAATTACATTTTGTCATAGCTATCCTGCACAAGGTCAAAGAGCAGCTATATCCACGCATTCTTATCATCAATGTAAGCCTCCACGGTATAATAGACTTCCTGTATCAGCCTCTTTTTAACAGTATTTTTAAATTGCTGTAATGGCAAAGTTAAAATTGATTGTGGAATTTTGTTATAGAATCTTACAAGCCCCTACTTTTCTATTGGTCACGTGATTACAGTGTTGCCAATATAAAAAAACTAAAGAAATGACATTTGACTATTTCCATTCCTAACGTTGTGGATACTTACACGGGCTCGTCCGCGCTGGTGTAGGTGCGGTACCAGTTGACTATTGCTGTGCGGCCATGGTGGTCTACGCGCTGCACTACACCGTACTCCCGATGCTTGAGCTGGAAGTCGTGAAATATGTCAATAATGATATCGATATTCAAATTCAAATTCAAAATATTCTTTATTCAAGTAAACTTGTAAACAAGTGCTTTTGAATCGTCAACATCTACTGCTGGTTCGGAAAGCTGTTCCTACCGAGAAGAACCAGCAAGAAACTCGCCGGTTGCTCTTTTTCAACAATAATTCTTATCACTAGTTACATATAGTTATTAATGTCGTGTACAGGGTTGAAGAGAAGCTATATCCACGCATTCTTATCGTCTAGGTAGTCGTCAATAGTATAATAGGCTTTCTGAATTAGCCTTTTTTTAATAGTATTTTTAAACTGCTGTAAAGGTAAAGTTAATGTAGATATTACAGTTCGATATCTTCAAAAACAATTCCGAAAAACGCTCGGTCATCCGGATATTATTTTTTATATAAATATAATGTTTAAAGTAAAGTAGCGGCCTATTACAATCCTACTCCTGGGAATAGGCCTTCTCTCTCCGTGGTTTGTTATTGGTAGGTTACACATATCTCCAGAACTCTCTAGAGGTATGCAGGTTTCCTCACGATGTTTTCCTTTACCGAAAAGCGTGTGATAAATTGCAAGTATAAATTAGACACATGATTTTTAATGGAAAAACTCATTGGTGCCTACCCGGGTTTGAACTCGTGTTCCCCTAGAAAGAGTCGCACGGTCTCACCACTGTAATATCATCATGTCATATAATGGTTATTAAAAATTAATCTGAACTTAATTTTAAAGGGGTGTATCTTTACTTCTTCTTTAAAAATTTGACATTTCGAAAATTTTGCTGCCCTTAAAATCATGCCGCCCTAGGCCGCGGACTCACGAGCTCTCTACTCTCTAACCTCTACTTTTTATTTTTGGAGAAAAGTAAATGATTATTGAATTGACGTCGTCGAATAGTACCGTACATAGTTTATTTACTAAAGCGATTGTTGTGGTCCCACAGAAAATTTGAAATTGTTGTAATTATTTATTTTAAGAAATAAACCTCACTTGTTGATTTTCTTCTATGTTTGCTGCACCGTTGATCACAAAATCACCAGGAAAGCATTCCTGTCCATCCAAATGGTGTATTGGATACAGTTGGGTTGATGGTATCCCATTCTCAATAGTACCATCCTAAAATAAAAGAATACAATTTATTTAAAAATACCAGCCAAAAAAAATGTTAATATACAAAATTATAATCTAAATTAACAAAATACAACACAAACTAAATTTAAAAAAGCTTCTTGGTCAGGAGGATTGGAGCCCACTAGTATATTGGACTCCAGTATCCAAGTATCCGGGAAATGAAAGTTTCATCATATTGCTTGCTTAATCTTAACTATGACAGATAATGAATTGTAAATATCAATAAGTTTATATTGCGATCTGTAAGAAGATCTATAGAGATCTGTAAGATCGGGAAGATCTGTAAGAGAACGCTGAACGCGATAAGACGGCCCTTGCACGTTAAATCATTTCTTGTACATATAATATATATGTTATTTTTTCTTCTGTATGCAAAAAGAATAAATAAATAAGTTTATAAATTTTTATACAAAGGTTATAGATAGCAATTCAGCCGAGTCAAAGAATCCCTGGTAAGCGTTGATTATACTACCTCTTTTTAACACTAGAGTGCTAACTACGTACGACAAAGAGATCTTGATTGACATATGAAGTGTAAGGTAAAGGTAAAATACATTCAAGGTAAGAAAAGTAAGAAAGAAAGCTTGTACGAGTGTACCTTGTGTTACAGACACTAAAAATGATAGAATAGGAAAAAATCAAATGACTGTGTTATTGTTAATACCGGAAGAGGGGTTCTTGAGTGATCAATAGAATTGTAGGGACTTTTTATGTGAGTGGGGATTGCCTTAAATAGTGAAACAATGTAATGAGTGCTAGTCTGTCGATTTTTAAGTTAATAAGATAAGTCAAGGTGAAAACTAATAGTGAATTAATACAAGTTTAACAGTGAGAAAGTTATCGCCGTGTGGTATCCGGCAGAATAGAATAGACCACCCACCTTTCTTACCGAGGTGTCGTATGAGGCGACTAGGGTATGTGTCGTGTGGTATCCGGCTGCATAGAATAGACCACCCTCACTTCTTACCGAGATGTAAAAGGCGACTAAGGTAAGTTGACGTCAGGCAGGCGGCCGGTCGTAAAATACGTAGCCAAATCATGTGACAACATGTTTGTAACATGTTGTGCCGACCCCACTTAGAATGGCATAAGGGCAGGAGAATGATGATAAACAGTGAGAAAGTTAAGATGTTTCTACCCAAGACCTTCTGGACTCGTTTTACTTGTAACTCAAAGAACATCTCTTACCTGCCACACAACATTAGCACAGCTGGTAGTGTGAAGTGTTTCGACCACGACGCGGTCACTCCTACGGGGGGGTGGCGCTGGGGGGGCTCTCCGCGCCGCTCTCTTTAACCTCTTGCCTCGGAGGAGCCTCACTGCGAGCTGCGGGGACCTCGCCCCCCGGCCGGAGCCCGAAGCAGCTGATGAACAACGAGACGACCACGTCGCACCACTGCCAATAACAAATAAAATAAAAATAATAAAGCCTTTTATTTCTTACTATGAAAGGTCTATACTACAATTTTTATGAAAATTTAATTTCACTTAATTAACGAGCAAGTAAATGTATCTAATTCCGTTTTGTTACATGTGTTCGGAGGGGAGGGTATTGGTGGGGGTTGAACTATTTAAGACTGCTTGTATGGGTAGCGCGGCGCATTACGATTTCTGTTGTGGAGCCTAACCTCCTTATGATGCTTCGGTTTCGGGGCGAAACCATCGTCGAGATTGTGGTGGTGGGTGTGTGTGCTGCTTTTGTGTGCGTTGTTGCTGGTGAATTGCGCCTTGGGTGCATGTGGTGGCTTGTCCTGCATGTATAAGGTACGTAGATTTTGCCTGCTTCATACACATTGGCTTTGCATGCATTCACTTAACCCGTGCGGATTATAGCAAAGTAGTTAGTTCTGTTATATTGCTTGTCAATATATACTTTCTCAAAGGTTGGGGAGTACGACTCGGAACTTCATAAAAATTTATGAAGTTAAACCAATAAATCTAAAAAAATTTTTTTCAAAATTATCAACTATTTCATTTAAATTTAGTAAGAACCCCTCGTTATTCGAAGGTGAAGGCCTCCTCTAGTGAACTCCACTTATCTCTATCAGTTGCTGTAATCATCCAGTGTTGTCCAGCCACTTGTGTTATGTCGTCTGCCACTACCAATACCAATGGCAATACCGTAAATAAATTAAATGTCAAAATATTCTTTATTCAGCTAAACTAGTAGACAAGTGCTTTTGAATCGTTTACATGGGCCTTTTTGACAACTTAGGCCCACGACTCTTTAAAAGAATTATTCAAAAAATACCCAAATCATAATCCCAAATCAATGATAAGAAAGCTTGGAACTAAATTGCGACCAGCTATGTACTAGACGATATTATAATCTAAGTTTGTTAACAATAGTTAATACAAAACTGTAATATTTATTTTTTAAAAGAGTGACCGCCGAGTTTCTTGCTGGTTCTTCTCGGTTAGAGCACCTTTCCGAACCAGTTGTAGCTTCAAATTAATTTTAATTTGACGATTCATAAGTGCTTGTAATAGGCCAATTTGAATAAAGACTTATTTGAATTTGAATAAAACAACATGTTTAGAAAATTTGGCCGACCCTACTTAGGGGGATAAGGGCGGGAGAATGACGATATATTCTTTAGTCGCGGGTTATAACATTAATATATAAAAATACGGGTCAAAAATACTCTTCTGGAGTCAGTTCGTGACCAAGTCGGATGCAACTCTGGCGCGATTGACCGACAATACTACATAATAATTATACCATATTTGTATAACATTTTCTTTGTTATAAAATTCCCCATTGTATACAATAAAACGTTTATTAATTTTTTTATAACATTTTTGTTGGTGACGAAAACATTGATTCTTCTAGATCGAATTTGTGCACATAGTGCTCACTAGACGTTTCTCATTTTCATACCGAGATGTCGTTAAAGGCGACTAAGGTAAGTCGACCCACCGTGTGGTATCTGGTTGGGTAAAACAGACCACCCTGTTTCTTACCGAGGAGTTGTAAAATACGACTAAGGTAAGTTGACGTTAGGCAGGCGGCCGGTCGTAAAATACATATTGTGCCGACCCCATTTAGTGTGATAAGGTCAGGAGGATGATGATAGCTTTATTATGAATCAGATTTTTTCTTTAACAATTATTGTAAATGGTTGGATATGAATATTATTTATATAAGTATGAATCGCGAAAATCTGCCATTACAATTTTTTTTATTTTTTTTTATTTATTTATTTTTTTTATTTTATTTATATAAGACACACTAACGACATGAACACAGTTACAATTAATAATTACATATTTAGTGTATAAATTTTTGCTCTGGGTGAACACGTCACTTAAAGGCATGTACAATATTCAATATTTGTCATTATAAATATTTTAAGCGATCTAATGATACTGTAATGATAAATCATTACAGTATCAAAATATTTACAGTCTAGATTGTATAATATTCCTTAAAATAACCAAAATATACAATTAAATGAACCCAAATTACAATTTTATATTTTCATTACATTTGTAATGGTTTACCTGTCAGTATCGCTCCCGTCGCTGCTCGTGTTCTCCCAATTGTCGGAGTCATCGTCGTTGGTGTCGGGACGCTCCCCATTGGGCATCCCCTCCCCGCGGTCCGGCTCCGGGCTGCGCGTATGGGATTTACTCAGCCCACTGTAATATAACAACTAACATTCGCCTTATATATTTTAAAATGGAATCTTTACAAGAAAGTAGGACAACTGCGGATTTAATCTTCTTCTTTCTCCTACCCTTATCCCACTCTAAGTGGGGTCGGTGCAACATGTTTTTCTCTTCCATTCTCTTCTATCATTCGCCAACTCTGGCGCTACTCCTTTTATATGCATGTCATACTTCACACAGTCCAACCATCTCTTTTTAGGCCTTCCTCTAGTCACATATCCATCCACATTCATACTAAACACTCGTTTGATCGCATGATTTTCATCCCTCCTCATTAATGTCCATACCATCCCAATCTTGCACCTCTCATCTTTTCTATAATGGGCGCAACTTTCAGACCTTCCTCTTATATACTCATTTCTTATTTTATCAAGTCTTGTCACACCACACATCCACCTTAACATCCTCATCTCATTTGCATGTCATTTGCGGATTTAATATTCCTTAAAAAAAATTCTTATGTGGTGTGGCCTGAACAATTTGTCGTGCCTCGGGAGGGTAGTCGATTACACAATCGCAAAACGTTTCATTTGCCAATAACCAGGACAATTCTTGGTCAGTATAGTCCCGTGTATTGCATGTTGTCAATTGCGAATGCAGTTCGTGGTGATATAGATATCTTCCATGACTCTGTTAATACCATTAAAAAGAAAAGGCGCTCTTGATGTACATATTTATTTATTTATATTTATTTATTCAAGTTAAACGATTAAAAAAGTTTACGAGTTTCACTTTTTATAATATTAATGTTTTAAATACAAATATAGAAACAATTATCATGGCCTATTTGAGTATTGCAAGGTAATGAATGTATTTGACAAAGTAAACTTTGCTATAATAAACCACTATCATAATAAAATTTGTACCTTAAACATTAACAAAAGACCCAATAATCTGTGTAATCTATCAAATATCCCTTCATTTACTACACCCAGATGGAATAATGCATATGGCAAGCGAACTTGGGTGCACTACCTGCCATGTGCATTAAATAAGTTACCAAAACATTTATTGGAACTAATAAAAAACTCAAACATGAAACAGGCAAAAAGAATCCTAAAAAATTTTTATATAAGGAAATGTATCCCTATAGCCTCTCATAATTATTCTATTAAAAATAAGTAAGTTATATTTTGTCTTTACTGTATGTCATTCCCATTTAACCAACTAACCCTTTAACAAACATGTAGCGGCACTAGAGTGCGCAAATCTAGCGCAATAATTATTAACTCATATGATTAGCGTTAGATTTAAGTACAAACTGTAATAGATAATAAGTGTAATAAACAGATTTAAATTTAAAAAAAAAAATTTAAAATTTAAAATTTAATTTGTAATATAATACTTATATTTTATTATAATATGTATGGTACCAAGTAAGCAGGCTAGGTTCACATCAAGAAGTCATCAATTATTGTAAGCGAAAAATTATGTTGAATATTTGATATTTTTAATTGTATATCAGTTAAAAAAAAACAAATAAATAAATAAATAAATAACTAAAAATATGGGACACTTACACACGGTCGTCCATCCCCAAAGTAAATAATAAACTTAATACTTGTGTTATGGGTGACGGACAACTGGTAAATATACTACATATATAATTTTAAATGCAACTTAAATACTGTTACGAACATGCGAAAAGAGTTCGTAATGCGTATGTCATAGAATTCGAATTTGACGGTGGCAGTGTTACGAACAAGCGAAAAGAGTTCGTAATGTATCTGTCATAAAGATCAAATTGGACTGGGGCAGTCTGCATATACTGCATATAAGCAATATATCATAGCAATATTCAAATTCGCTTGACTAATTCTTTGTGTTTAGAAAAGATTTGTTTACGATCTCCCCAAGGTCTCGCGAATGTTCTCGATAATCGGTTCGTTCGATATATAAGCAGACGTATCGTACGCCTCGACATTAAGTTTGCGAATAGCGATCAACAGCTAATAAACAAGCGAAAATAAAAGTAGTGACTTCGGCATTCTTATTGGACAACGAACTGTATAGAGACTGTGAGTAGTCAGTTCGTAGTAAAAAGTTGAATAAAGTGTTTTTAACAAGTCACCGGGTATTTTTATCCAAATCCACGAACCCCTGTACAAATATATACACAGGCTCGAAGAACCAACAAATTGTTTTTGGAAAATGTTGGCCCTCGGCGGGAATCGATACGGCGACCCGCGGAGGCTGAAGACAGGGTCACTGCCCACTGCGCCAACGGGCCAGTCAAACAACAACAACAACAGGTGTACCGTCCGTTCTCATACCTGATACATGCAGAATTATATATGAATTATAAAGGAGAATGTACATAAATAAAATAAATGTAAAGTGCGTAATATAAATAAATATACTTTTTACGATTTATTAATTAATTGTTTGTGCAATAAAGTATGAAATAAAAATAAAAATAGTAATAATAATTAGGCATGTGAAAAATAATCGATTTGTATATCAATCGATTGTTTTATTACTATAATAGATTTTTTTTAAATCTATTATTTATTTGTTATATTTTACTATATCTTTTTTTACTCTTTTTTCTTGTTTTTTTAAGATAAGATATGCGTTTTTGGATGAAACCAATGTAGCCAAACTACACATTTTAATCGAATTTCGCAATTCGCGCATCAGTTAAATTTTATCCGTAATCGTCCACTTTGAATAACTTTTAATTTTAATAATATTTAAAAAGGCAAATTTCAAATTTTCAGAATTTTTTTTTTCTGATAATCGATTTTATTGATTCGATTTTTCACAAATCGACTTATTTTGAAAATCGATTATTTAATAATCAGTTTTTTTTACCCACGTCACATCCCAAATAATAATCCTCACCTGATCCCCGAATCGTTCTTTTCCTCTGCTACAGGGTCCTCCAGTCCCGGAGGCATTATTAAAACACCATTGGCATCTATCCTTATGGTGGGTGCGTTTGCTATTTGCCGTAGTACATCTTCAAGAGACTCTAGTTTGTCCCCACCATCGATATCCATTTCATGCTGTAAATAATTACTCTAGAATGAATGTGATAGAGTCGAAAGTTTATAGAAGTGTGTGAAGCACAATATGTTCGGTTATACCAATATTTTATACCACAAACCACCACCACCACCGCCATACTACTCAAGCACTGCACACATTCACTAGGACAATCTTAACAATCGTTTCGGCTAATTAGCGAAGCATCATCAGCAGATAGGTTCCGCGACAAACTCAACATTTGTACTACGGATTTCCGCAAAGTAATAACTATTTCTTCTAACAAAGTAGAAGTAGACGTGCTTTGCGCCTTGCAAAAGTTCGTAATTTCTTTTGTGGGTTTGGGTATAAGATTCTATAATAAAATTCCACAATCTACTTTAATTTTACCATTACAGCAGTTTAAAAATACTATTAAAGCTAAAGGCTAATTCAGAAAGCCTATTATACTATTGACAACTACCTAGACGATAAGAATGCGTGGATATAGCTTCTCTTCAACCCTGTACAAGACATTAATAACTATATGTAACTAGTGATAAGAATTATTGTTTGAAAAGAGCAACCGCCGAGTTTTTTGCTAGTTCTTCTCGGTAGAAACAGCTTTCCGAACCAGCAGTAGATGTTGACGATTCAAAAGCACTTGTTTACAAGTTTACTTGAATAAGGAATATTTTCAATTTGAATATAATTATTGATTCTGTCTTCATTACAGGTTGCGCAAGCAGCAATTTTGTATACCCCGAGGGTATTCTAGGATAAAAAGACAGATCCTCCTCCATCTTCCAGTTAAAGTCCCATAAAAATCGGTTTAGGCGATCCTGAGAACGTACTATTAACCTAAACCTTCCTCAAGAAATGCTTCCTTAAAAATTGCTTTGTTTTATAATAAACTCAAACTCAAAATATTCTTTATTCAAGTAGACTGTTTACAGTACTTTGAATCGTCAAATGTTTTTCAAGAAACTACCACTGATTGGGAAGTTTACTCCTACCGAGAAGAACCAGCAAGAAACTCAGCGGATATTGTTTTTTTAATTATTTTTCTACAATTTGGTTGATGGTTACAAATTAATCGTTGCAGCTTGGTGCGTAGCTGACTGCAGTTAAGATATGCTACTATCACTCCAATATTCTTCAATAGTATAGTAAAGTTTTATATAGCAGCATCGTTTCAAGATATTTTCTAAACTTGTGTTAAAGCACAACTAAATCCCATTTCCAGGATACTTACACTCACTTCAGCGGTCCTTAGTTTCCGATGGGAAGACGCCCGCTTCTTGGGTCGCGACGGCATGTGTTCTGAAGTATTTTCAGTCTTAGAAGATTTCTTAACAGGCCGGGTTTGCTTACGGAGATTCCTGTAGTATTTACCTGTCGGTAATCGAAATACATACGATTATAATCAATACTCATTATAAATTTACGAAAGAGGCCGAATAAGATGGAGGTTGATGAAGGTTAGGCTCTACTGCATTCGCGTATTCATCTAGATCAGAGTTCCCCAAACTTTTTTGTGTCGTAGACTCCTTGCAATGTTCTTCCGTGTTGGGTATTGCGACCCCCTACTTACCTAATATTGATTTCCTGTAAATTTCTAACTGTAGTGAAGTTTAGTGTTAAAAACTTAAAGTAAAAACACGTGTTAATTTATACATTTATTAAATGAATCTGTTATGTAAAATATACGTAACATTAAATAAACATAAAATAAACTATAAATAAAATGTATTGCGACCACAAAGCGAATACCACCATCCTACAACTTACACAATTTTATAAACATATATAATATACATATATAATTTTTTACTTCATAGGTACTTTTATAAATAATGTATATGTTTTGATATTAAAAGATAGTATGATGTAAGTAAATAGGTACTATCAGTGTATGTGTTGAGATCCACTATGGTGGACCCCCATTTTCATTTCATGGATCCCAAAATTTTTTTCGCTGACGTAGACCCCTTGTAGGTTGTCATAGATCCCTAGGGGTCGATATAGACCACTTTGGGAATCACTGATCTAGATTGACCCGCATCGTGATAGATATAATACAATGGTTAAAAGTACAATACTTACTTTGTTGTTTCCTCCACTGCTTCTTGCTAACGAAGGTATCCTCTGAGCCAATTGTTAGGAAATTCCTATCACCCACTTGCAGGGTGCATGGTTCAAAAACGTTGAGTAATTTCAGTTTCTTGAGATCTTCACCTAAGAGTAAGGAAATAACAATGAATAATGTTGTTTCGTGACAGACACATATTTCATAAGAATAGCAGAAATTAAAATGTGTTTTACTACATCATATATAGTGTTATTATGATAAAGAAATAATGCTGTGCCGAGTATACAAACAATATATCTATTTCTTATACAGTATACTAGCTGATCGGGCAAACGCAGTTTTGCCACATCTCCTTGCTTTCTATACTGGAAGATTTCTAGATTAACTCAGCAAATCTTAAAATTAGTTCCGTCAGCGTCAAAAGAGCTCATCTGAACGTTATCATAGAAAACCGATGATCTCAAAGCTTTCGTTGACGCTTTCGTTGTTCGTAATAGATCACTGTGCGCTTTATTAAAACCGGGCGTTTTAATGTGTACGGACTGAATAAAATGTATGTATAGTACCCGGCATTAAATAATGCACATCGAGGCTTAGATAGAGAAAATCGTCTAGATTCTATTTCATAGAGCATTATCACTGTCGCACAGACTGACGAATCCGTGTTAGTATGTGACGTTTCGTCATATACTAACTGAGTGATAGAGACAGCGCTCTACGAAACCGAACTGGCCGGCTGTTGCGTTCTAAACATCGATGTGCATTATTTAATACCGGGTACTATAGTTGTGAATGCGCATCAAGCGATTGCCACGTGAACGTGGGCTAGATATAATAAGTTAAATTAACTAAAGTATTCGAACCTTTCAAAAAATATGACTAATAAATAATCATAATGTATGTTTATGAGATAAAAAATAATGAGATAAAAAATTAGATAAAAAAGCTGTGATAGCCCAGCGGTGAGACCGTGCGACTCTTTCGATGGGAACACGAGTTCAAACCCGGGCAGGCACCAATGAGTTTTTCTATTAAAACTCATGTGTCTAATTGATAATTACAATTTATCACACACTTTTCGGTGAAGGAAAACATCGTGAGGAAACCTGCATATCTCTAGAGAATTCTAGGGATATGTGTAACCTACCAATCCGCATTGGAGCAGCGTGGTAGGTCTTAGCTCCAATCTTTCTCTCCAAAACGGAGAGAGGAGGCCTTAGCACAGCAGTGGGCATAATAACGGGCTGTTTGTTATGTTTATGAGAGTTTACATACAATTATAGTACCCGCCATTAAGAATGCACTTCGATGTTTACAACGAAACAGCCGGCTAGTTTCGGTTTCGTAGATAGCTGTCAGTGTTACACACGGGTTCGTCAGTCTGTTCGACAGAGACATTGCTCTAAGAAGCAGATCTAGACGATTTTCTCTCTCTAAGCCTCGATGTGCATTATTTATAGCCGGGTACTATATTTAAGCAAATGCTATGTTAGAATGATCCTTACCTTCCACTAGGAACTTGGGCTGTTGCGGCGCGGCCGCTTCGACAGCATGCGTGCATAACGCCCGACACTGCCAGTGTACGCTAACGCTTTCCGTGACCACCGCCTCCACAGTGAACTAAGCAAAAATAAACTTTTTAAATCTGTATATACGTAAAACATTCCAAAAAATATAAAATTAGATAACAATTTGTTGGTTCTTCGAGCCTGGGTGTATATTTATATTTAATATTATATAAGTATATATATATATATATATATTTTTTTTTTAATTTATTTAAAAACAAATTACATCAACATATTACAGTTTGCTTTCTTCATATCCTTAAGCCTTGCCGACTTGTATGGATATTGCACATTCCTCTAAAGTATTACTTAACTTGATACACATAAATTATTACCTTATTTATACATAAAACAAACCAAATCAAAACAAAGTATTCTTATATCTAATAATATAGTGCGGGTATGTTATTTCATAATAACAGTGAGCACAACAGAAAAATAATGTTAAAGATAACGATCTCATCGAAAGATACAGGTTGATTCTCTTATGTATTTAATAATAGATTGTCCTTTGATTTTAATGTTCTCGTAATAATTTTAGAAGGTGTTCTTTGATTTTATACTTTATATTTTCTTTTGTTAATGTAGATTTCACTGATTTGGGTAAATCATTTATTAATCTTGGAATTAAATAATCGGAAGTACGTTGACCATAAAAATTATTTGCTTTACACGTTTTTACTTTTTGTTCTGTCATTTTTCTTGTTACTACTTTGTGTTCAATAAATATATTTACCAGTTATCGGTCAACTATAACACAATTATTAAGTTACTTACTTAAGGAACGAATAACCGCGTGTCTAATATATATATTTGTAAAATTGTATTTGGAAATGCTAAAGAGGACACTAACTTTCAATAAGATATCTTACTTTGTGATCATGCATCTTGTGCTTCCGTGCGGCCTTCATTTCCTTGGTCATGTGCAGCCAGTTGGCATTATCCAGAGAGCCAAGTGGGCCATAGACAACTTGACCTGGATAGAATTCCGAAGATGAGTACGGAGTAGCGCGACGCCGCCGCATCGAATAGTCCTCTAGCGGGCACGTGTCTAGATCTGGGTATTCTAAACGTGAACCATCTGCAGACACTAGCCGGAGTTTACTATGGACTGCCTAGAATTAAAAAATAAAAGTTTCATTTGAGTTTTATTACCAGCCTACCATGAACTCTTATTGCGACTCAATTGAAGACGTAAACGACGACCGCGAACCGCTTTCTTTTCGTACCATGAAGTGTGAATTGCATTGGGGTCGTAATGTCTCTTTTACTCACATGTTCTCAGAACGAATTCCGAACGCTCATTCGGAAACGACTTAAAGTGTGCGTCGTTAAAACAACTTCGTTTACGTCTTTGAGTCGCAATAAGATTTCATGGTAGGCCTGCTGTTTTTTATATTTATGAAATTCAAGAAGATAGTGGGTCCATTGCCTTATCCCACTCTAATTGGTGTCAGCACAATGTTTTCATATACAATTATATCAACACTGGATTTCGACATTTTTCAGCCTACATACATAAAATAACTGATATGATTTATAGAAAAGTTATGTATATAATTAGGGTTTAGAACAGTACAAGATCTCTATTAGTATAGAAAAAATCACAGTGACACTCTAAAATAAAAGTCAACTTTAAAAATCTGTCTCAAGTTGGAACATTTATGACTGAACATTGATTAGAATAAAATGTGCCAAATACCAAGAAAACCAATAAATCGATTGACCTATAACATTTTTCAAATTTTTTTATATATTGTATAACAATCAATGTCTTGTAAAAAAACATAACAAAAGAATAGATAGACTCTTTTCCAGGATTATAAATATACAGTAAACTAAGTCTAACTAAAGTGATAGGTTTGCATTTGACTACCCTTGACCATTTGACTACATATGTAACAAAAGGAAATAAATAAGTTAGTCGCAATAGGGGTGGAATTTTCTCTATGAAAAAATCTCTTTAATTTGGGTTTAAAAAAAGAACTCACTTTGGATGTCCCAACCCAAGACTCGAGACACACAGCCAGATCTGGTGTAAACTCCTCCAAAGGTTGCAGTCGTTCACTGGCAACATTTGGGATGACATGTTTAGTGCCCACTATCTGTAATGCAGCGGTCATGACAATATCCCTGCAGTAGCCACGTTGGGTATCTTTGCCAGCAATTAGACGACGCACCACATCACCGGGCATAAGCGATCTGTCTGCTAACCCCACCTGAAGAAAGAAATTCTCAATATAGTTACAACCTTTATAATTTAAATAGAGATAACTAAGTGTTATCTATATTTGAATTATTTTATCACATCTATACATCATTTATTACATTCATTCATTACATAATACATTCATTCATTCATCAAATAAATCAATCATAATTCTAATAAATCTATTTGTAAATGCAATCAACATATTTATTTATTAATTATTATAAAATATTTCTTTTTTTAATACATAATTAATTGTAAACCACATATTAAACATACAAATATTTTTATTAACACTACACAAAAACACACTGATTAGGTAGGTGATATATTTCAAAATAAACTAATGCATTAATATTATTATATTATAATACATATGATATACCAACTAAAAAATACATATATTATTAAATAAAGTTTCCCGCCTCAGCTGTGCATATGTCTCTCGGAAAAGTAGTATATAACTTATCAAGGTTCTGTGTAAATTAATTAAAAAATTACAATAAATGCTAAAAAATTTCTACCTCCTATAAAAGAGGAAAAGATCCAAAAATAATTATTTATAGGGCTACAAAAAGTTCACAATAGAATACTTTTAGCTTTTATGGACAATACAAAACACCTATTCTAATATCTATTAAAATGATTACATGTAATGAATGAAGTGTTTTGAAATCTATTTAGACATCTATAGTTATAATCTTTAAAGCTGAACGACTCTTAAGTCCCCATATCATATTTTGATACTTTGTAAGCTGCAGAAATAAAAAATAATATTTTGAATGTAGAAAACAATTCTTTTAATATTTTTAACATAAAATAATTTGAATTAAATTAATGGAATGTTTCACTATTGCTTTGAAACAATTCTATAGGGAATTAAAAACTCAATAATCATATATTATACAGCCAATCAAATAAGGAATGTCTTATTATTTTTTATGATGAGATTGTAATACTACACCAAGAGGATCAAAATGTTTACATAAAATTACTTTAGCCAGCACATTGACAACTCATAAGAATGATAATAGGGTGTTTTGAATATCAAATAGCAGATTGTATCTATTTGAAGGTAGGTATTGAATTTAAAGCTTACTGGGAAACATAAGTTAGATCATTATTGAATAAATATTTTTTTAGATAATAATCTGTAGTGATTTATTTATAGTTTATGGTAAGATAAAGCTGTGATAGCCCAGCAGTGAAATTTCAACTATTTCGCAACCCGGACAGGCACCACTGAGTTTTTCAATTAAAACCTATATGCCTAATTTATAATTGCAATTTATCACATGCTTTTTGGTTAAGAAAAACATTGTGAGCAACACCTGCTTATCTCTAGAGAATTCTGGGGATATATATAACCTACCAATCTATATTCAAGCAGCATGGTGGGTCTTAGCTCCAACCCTTCTCTCAAGAAACAGAGATGAGAAATAAGCCTGGTAACGTGCAGTTACTTTACTTTTACTATACACAAGTAGTGTTTAGTATATTTGTAATGCGACGAAGGTGCTCAGAGATGGTCAGTAAAAAATTTGTAATCTGCTTAATTTAACATTAACATGCAGTGCCTTATATATTTATTAATTATTAATGTAGCAAGACATAAAGATTAAAAAATACATCTAATGTAAACCTCCTCAATTCAGCTACAGCAATGCAAAAGTATAATTATAATAATCATTTTTAAAATTTAACTTGTAAATTTACTGTTACTCTTTAACACTAAAAAAACATAGTTTCTGTTTCAACTACTTTTAAGTGAAATAAAATAATTATCTGATTGAATGATAATAATTTTCACTATGACCTTCTCTTATATTGAACTGTCAGTATAGACATAGCCTAGTCATTAATTTTATTTATTTTAATTAGGTATAGTCCTACCTAATATAAAAGAAGTGTAGACCACACATAAAGTTATATGATGATGAAGATTGCAATTTTTAAATGTTCATTTCAATTAGTTAAACATGCTTTGGAAAGCACAATAACCAATTTGAAAGATTTACATTTATTTTGCTTTAAATATAGAATGAAAACACGATTCTCAATTATTTAACCCTCATTTCATTTATATTGATAATAACTATAAAGAAACTTCATCAGACACAACAGAAAACTATCGTAAGAAACGTTTTAATGTAATTAATGGTACTTCGTATTAGGACGACAATAAGAAAGCGTAAGTAGCAATGTCTAATGTAAATTTATTGAAAGTATAAGATTGTTTTTTCACTTACCGACTTTTCTGAAATTACTCGTTCAGTACCTGACGGGTGCCAGACAACGCGAATTTCGCCCTTTTGAATGGGTGTTTCTATGTCGCTCTCCTGATCACTTGAGTTGGCTTCATAATTCTCCAAAACGAGACCGAAGACGACTTGGCCACGGTTATTGATTTTATACACCTCATCCTCGTAAAAATATTGAAAGTCAGTCGGCGATCCTGGATTTTGCCCCGCCATATTGACGGGAATTATCTAAAGACACAAATAATTTTGTTTTTTACGTGATTATGTTCCTTCTGACAGCTGATTGCAATGTGTGGCGCATGCGTCAATTAATTATGCAACGGAAACGCCATCGTGCGGCTTTGAAGTAAAAAACAATGAGTACCGTTCCGTTATGCTCAGCGTATGCCACTAAATTATCTCATTAAAATATAACTGTTCTTTTATTTAAATTAGTAGTTTTTTATATAAAATATTCAGAAATGATACAGTAATAATCCTATTCGAATCAGAAGCTTATCTGTATAAAGAGTAGAAAGTAAAAACGTGTCTTGTATGTTTCATGTCAAGGTTGGTGGTAAAATCCTTCAAGTGGTCTAGCAGCCACTCAAGCTATTATAATGCCAACTCAATCGTTAAGTAGGTACATTAAGTAAATTGAGAAATTAGTGTATAACAAACACATAATATAGAATTACCCAGTTTAAACAACTTTGGACTGTATAATTGGTAGACCACACACGAATATAGCTATCATAGCATACTGTAGAGCTTAGCTTAAAAACTTTTTCATGCTGTACCAAGTATTTTTCCACAAGTAGTTTAAATACCTGGAGGTATTTAAGAATATTGTTTTGTCTTTTGTCACCATAGAGAAAAATAAAATACTTATACTAAAATAATATGTGACACTAAGTTTTTGTTTCTAGCCAAAATCGCAAAAACAAAATTTTTAAATACCTACCTCATATTATTAATATTTAGCATATAAAATCATGTTTAATATAATATAATATTAAAATTTTTGTACAAAACTGGATAAGTATTAAATTATAAAAAGGAAACTTTGGTAGAGCTACTTTCTACAACAGTTTAACATTGTGCTAACATTTTTACAAATAATCATGTTTCAATGAAGAATGTTAAAGTGTCATTGGTCTTTTTAAAAGAGTAAACGGCGAATTCCTTCTCGGTAGCTTCTTCAATAACATTTGATGGTTCAAAAATAATTTAAATAATCTACTTGAATAAAAAATATTAAATTTGCATTTGTATAAATAATTATTCAGTTTACTTAAATCCTGTTATCCTTACTGATTAAAATAGACACATGAATGGATTTTTTTTAATATAGGGTCGTGTTCGTAGCTTATCATTTCGTATACTAATACATACAGTGTGAATTGAATAAATAATGAAACTAGCTCCCAAAATACAGTTCTAAACTAGTTTGGGGCCAAATTAAAAAAAGCTAAGTTCTAGCTTATGTTAAATCATTCTTTTTAAAGTTAATTAACCCTTGCTGAAACCCGAACTACGGAAGTTTAAAAAATTGCCATTTATAAGGTTAAAATATAATTATTTTAAACCTCTTATTTTAATACAACGATCAATAACTGTAATAATCGACAGACTACAAAATATTCATTATGTAAACAAAACTTGAAGCTTATTTAATTTATGATTTGTGATTAACATAAAAAACATAACTATTAACTTCCAACTTGCAAACTCGTAAATTAGTGAGGGTAAAAAACGATAATATAAGTAGAAAACAGTAAATAATTATTTTGGTTTTAGATTTTCATTCTCATGCTAAATTAAATGAAAAACCATAGTGAGCTTAGTTATAATAAGATATAAATATATTTTTTTATATATTCAGTAGTCTAACAAAAGAAGAAAGTCCAAATTTTTAGTCGCGCTCAAGTTTAGTAATCATAAACAGCCGAGACGTATCCATTCTTAAAGGAATTCTAATAATTCAAGCGATTCATCAGGCAATAGGTCAAAGTATTAATTGCTAATCTGAGGATAACACCGAGGGTATTGTGTCACAGCTGACGGTAACTCGGGCATCGCGGCCGGCTTCACCGATCAATACCGCGTTATCAACATATTTCACTCAGCGTGGGTGTTTACATGCGCGTCGCGTAGTACTAGCGACGCGCTTTAATGGGTCCGACGCGAAGTGATAACGCTAGGGCGCAATATTGGATTGAATAAAGAAATGTAAGCTACCATGCCACTGCCGGAGCTTATAAAACGCGCTTCTAGCTATTTCCTCGGTCTTGAGTTTGATGACGAGGAGCCGCCAGAATATGTCGATAACGAGATATTGTTTTGCAAGAATAACGTCTGCGTTCATCCGCCGACGGTCGCAAGACATGAACTGGACATAGTTCATCATCCTGGATATCTAACTGTAACCACAAAAGTATTTACAGATCAACATAATAATGCCAAACGACCGACGCTCTTTCTCAATTGGATACCGAATTCCACGTTAAAAAAGTGTCCGTCTGCCGTCGAGACTAGCCCAAGTGACGAACTAGGTTGCGGTATTAAACCAACGGTCCCTCAAGATATTCCCCAACATAAATCACACCTGCAAGCAACGAGGAAGAATCCAAATAATGAAAACGCATTTTCAGATTCCTCTGATACAACCAGCCTTAATTCGAATTCAGATAAACAGAGTATTAAATCAAGCGATACACGATTCACTCAAAATGATACAACACAAGAATTGTCATCGAGTTCTAAGCCAACAGTAAAATCAGTGGAGTCGAGTAAAGACGATGTGTTTGTATCGTTGGATAAGGAAGATTCCAAAGAGCCGGTATACGAATTGGACCGGCATGTGCGCTCGCAGTCAATGACATCGGTTAATATTACAATCGCAAACCCGAATATAGAGAACGTTGATTTGACCCCTGACTCGGTTTCCGGTAGCTTCATGCGTTCGTTGTCGCTAAGTTCGTGCGACGAGGGAAACCCTAATTGGATGAGCACGCCAGAGTTCTTAGCACTTAAACACAATCTGGTATTTCCTGATAGCGTTCACAGTTCTCCAGTGCCACAAAGACGGCAACCTTTGAAATGTCGAAGGTGAGTTTAAGCATTTATATTCAATCACTTTCTTT
This sequence comes from Morpho deidamia, assembly GCA_947086505.1. Lineage (NCBI taxonomy): Eukaryota > Metazoa > Arthropoda > Insecta > Lepidoptera > Nymphalidae > Morpho > Morpho deidamia. The sequence goes on along the minus strand of CAMTZC010000007.1, from coordinate 4,413,454 downwards.
ATGTAGGTGATATGTTATGTAACGCTAGTTTTACATTTAAATGTTCTTGTCTTCAATAATGTGCCTATACTATGTTCCTGCTATTACGCCGTTTGTTAGCCGGCTGAGTAGAATAGACCACCCTCATTTCTTACCTACCGAGGTGTCGTTAAAGGGGACGAAGGTTGACGTCAGGCGGGCAGCCGGTTGTAAAATAACTAGCCAAAACATGTAACAACATATTAAAAATATTTTGTTACATTTTTTGACTAGTACTACTACACGTTGTAGCGATTCCACTTAGATTGGGATAAGCTTAGGAGAATGAAGATCATGTTCAGCTGTTATATACCTGCCGTTTCATATAAGTGTGATGGTCATTGAAATAAAAAAGCCAAAAAGAATTTTATACATATTTTTTCATTTACAATCCAGTAATAAAGTCAATAGTATCGTATATTAATATAATATTATAGTACCTACTTTAGGTACTAAAACCTTTTCGTGTTATCATGTTTGCTGTATCCTATGAATATATTTAAATACCTAATGGTAATGCAACGAGACCTGTAATCTATGCATCCTTTAAAGCTTCCTATGCCCTTGTGTATAATTAAGTATATTCTAACAGTATATATAAATAAGTTTGAAATGTGAAGTAATAAATTCTAAGTATAAAACTATTGAATTAAACGCGTAAAGATAAGTATTAATAATATTGTTATGCTATAATACGATTAATTACTTCTACGTAATGATTTATAGAAGCAGGCGTTACTTTGCGGAATTCCATGTTACAGACACTATAACAGAACTACTTTGCTATAATCCGCACGGGTTAGGCGAATGCATGCAAAGCTAATGTGTATGAAGCAGGCAAAATTCACGTACCTTACACATGCAGGACAAGTCACCAGATGCATCCCAAGACGCCTCCACCAGCAACAATGCACACAAGCAATACACACAACCACCACCAAAATCTCGACAATCGTTTCGCCCCGAAACCGAAGCATCATCAGGAGGATAGGCTACACGACAAAATCGTAACGCGATTGTTTTGGTGGTGGTTGTGTGTATTGCATGTGTGCATTGTTGCTGGTGGAGGCGTCTTTGGATGCATGTGGTGACTTGTCCTGCATGTGTAAGGTACGTGAATTTTTCCTGCTTCATACACATTAGCTTTGCATGCATTCGCTTAACCCGTGCGGATTATAGCAAAGTAGTTCTGTTATAGTGTCTGTACTTCTACATAATACTACACTACATAAAAACTAATTACTTCAGTACTATGCCATTAACAATACATTCCCTGCAAGTTCCCCGCTGTGGTATGCCATTATTGTTGAGTGTAGACTAATGGCCGCCCGCTTGGGTTATTACTGCCATATTAAACTGTACCATATTCAATTCTCAACTTATGAGAGATAATCTGTTTAATATTCTAAGACACGCCTTTGGTTTGTACACGAAACTATTTTGAACTCCGCAATTTTTTAGAGACAATTTATATAGAAGAGGATCTAAAGAGATAAGAAAGAAGTAAAAACTTCAAGATCACTTCCAGTGTTGCGTATTGTTTCTATGTTATAGTTTGAAATAAACTTTGGTAAAATGTGGGTAATTGGAGAAAACAATAGTTTAAGTACAGTATGTTTAGTTATTATTGCATGGAACTAAACATTATTCATAATGAGAAATAAAAATATGTATATCAAACCTCAAAATCTATGAGTACCGGTGTGCAAAAAATTCCACTTCGAGTTACATTTGCAATTCCTCAAAATTACTCAGTTGCACAGACTTGAATATAATTGCACTTAAGGCATTTTCTTGCGATTAATTACAGATGACATATACTAGGACACGTATAGTGAATTCTACTGAAGGCTATATCTTGCGATTCTTTACAGAATATCAAAGGAGGGAGAAAAAGATATACAGGCAGACTTTCACTTTTATTATATTAATATGTTTGTATGCCTAGTAACTTCTCAAACTGCTAGTTAAGTAATTTATAGAATAATTTATAGAATTAGGCGTTACTTTGCGGAGGTCCATAATACAAAAGTAATAATAAAATTATTTTGCTGTAATCCGTGATACAGTAAATAGAAAATATATATATTGTTAAATGTATAGTGGACTATCCGTATTTTCATACCCGATCCGTGCAAGATCCGTAAAAACACAATATTGGAAAATTGGATAATGCTTCGCTTTGCGATTTTGTCGTGGAGTCTATCTCCTGATGATGTTTCGGTTGCGGGGCGAAACGATTGTTGAGTTTGTGATAGTGAACGTGTGTAGTGCTTGTGTATTGTGGTAGAAGTGGTGGAAGTTTGTGCGTGTGTTTTTACGAATCCTGCATGTATCGGGTATGAAAATACGGATAGTCCACTATACATTTAACACTATATATATTTTCTATTTACTGTATCGCGGATAACAGCAAAATAATTTTATTATTACTTTTGCTAGTTAAGTTTTATCATATCAAAATGTATCAAGTTATTTATCTAAAAAAATAAACTATTTAGCCAAAGTAAACTACTTTGCCTGTTGTTGCACTCCTGTGCTATGTCTTTCAATCCATTATTAACCATTATTATTTTTCTTCGTCAAGCGATGGAAGTCCACTGCTGGACATCGGTTCCTTCACGGGATCTCCACACCACACGAACCTACGCCACTTTGTTCCAGCGGCTCCCTGCGACTTTTTTGAGCGTTTGTCCACCTCGTAGGGGGCCAGTCAACGCCGCTTTCCGGTGCGATTGACCATTATTATCAACCACAAATTAAAAAAAAAACATATCATCAGGTTCTCAGTTGACCTCAGCCAAATGCGGTCGTTGCGGCTGTTCTTCAACGATGACAGCTGTACGTGTGGACAACTTGTGGTGGCGTCCAGGGAGTCACAGTACAAGATACTGCACTTCCACTACGGGGGACTGGATCATCTGGCGCAAGTGCTTCACAGATGGCACTCCTTATTGCACAATATCAAACTTACACCAGGTAATAGAATTTTATTAAGTTCAAATAATCACTATTATCTATATTGCGTCATTTTGCAATATTAATCTATGTATAGTACCCGGCAATAAATAATGCACAACGAGGCTTAGAGAGAGAAATCGGCTAGATACTCCTTCATAGAGCATCGTCTCTGTCGCACAGACTGACGAACCCGTGTGTGACAGTGACAGCGCTCTACGAAACCGAACTGGCCGGCTGTTTCTTTGTAAACAACGATGTGCATTATTTAATACCGGGCACTATATCTATGTATATAACCTCCTGTCACAAGTACTAGTAGAAATACTAGTAACTTACTAGGAGGGTTCCAGATTCTGTATATTATTTATATAATGTATTTGTGATGAGAATAAATATTTTTTGATTTTTTTGATATACTATCTATGATGTATATAAGATGTATCTATGTATATATCTACGTTCCTTTATTTTTGTTTTTCTTCCTTTCTATTTTCATTATCCATATTTCACTTTTTGTCCTTTTCCTTCCGCCTAAAGTAATAATAAGTCCGCCTATCTACATGTGCTATTTTTCTTCCTTTCTCTTTTATAACATTATGTATGTACAATAAATACATAAATAAATATAATAAATTAAATAGAATAAATAAAAAAGAATAATAAATAAATAAACTAGAATAATTGTCATAGCTTTTGTCTGAAAATGCATTAAAGACGATTTGCATCCGTAGATAAACAGCTCAAAAGAATAAACTATCCTCATACTAGCATTCAGTGTTCCATTCAAACGGTAATGAAAAAAAATTAACATTATTATTTTTTAATATATGTATATGACAATTATATAGACTGAATGAAATCCTGAATCCTTCAAAAGTTAATTATTTACCTGAAAATCAGCTATTAGTGGTAAATCACCTGGCGTTCGTTTTTTCATAATAGATAGGTATCACTTTCCGGTAAAGTTTATACGTTAAACTAAACTTGTGTTGTTCATACATTGGTTATTATGGAGATTATTCATCGACCCACGGAAACTTCTTGAATTTACATGCATAAGTCTGTTTCTTGTTTGTAGAAGAGTGTACTTAGGCATATGGCGTAAGTGAGAATTTAACGTTTATTGGGGTCAACAGAGTACATAAGATATACGTATTAGATATACGTATGTACTTACCTTTACTTCTTAGTTTATCCTACAACACATATTAGTTAAGTTAATGGAAAGTATATGGTGCATTTTATTGTATCATTTACTTCGTATTTAGCGATCTTTTTGAGACATACTTTTCATACTGTATCTCTCATGTTACAATTCCAAGCGTTAGCATAATATATTATTTCATTACAGTACAAAAACTTAGGTTTGTGAAACATCTACGGGGATTTAAATATTAAACTCAAAGTTATATAGATTAAAATTTACTTAGTGTATTGCGTATCCACTGTAAAATAAAACATTTTTGGAATGTACCCTACATTCCAAATACGTTTTATTTCATTGTTTCTTTTATAAACATTTTTTTTAAAGCAGCACTATCTGAACACCTTTCAGGATCAGAGGAGCCTAATTTACCATATCGACACTTCATGGTGTGCCGACCAGAAGTTCAAAAGTCCGAGCAACACCCCGAAGAAGGGAAGCTGCCAAAAATAACACCCCAACTTTTCTATGGAAAAATCATGAACGGCAAGGGTATGATCGAAGACGACCTGTATTTAAGGAAATGCGTATTTTTCGGAGGTCTCGACAAAGAGTTAAGAAGGGAAGTGTGGCCATTCCTCCTGCACTGTTACCCTTATAACTCGACTTACGACGAGAGGGAAGTTATACTTCAAATAAGAACAAGGGAATACGACGAAGTAATGAGAAGACGGTTACTGAAGATGACGCCCGAACAGCATGCATCGTTCTGGAAGAACGTTCAGAGTGTTATAGAGAAAGACGTAGTTAGGACTGATAGGGGCAACCCGTTCTTTGCCGGCGAAAACAATTATAACGTGGAGGTGATGAAGAATATTTTATTAAATTATGCGGTCTACAATCCAGCACTAGGGTAAGTTACTCGCTTAGCGGTTATTTTAATCTTTTTTTTAATTAAAACAATTTGCACGTGCCCACAACTTTTGGTGACATATAAGATCCATTTTGCGGTTTTTGTAGAGAAAAATGATCTTTGGGAGATAACATGCCAATAAAGCGTTATATTTTATACTTTCTAGTTCCAATCTCGTGGATACAAAATAAAATTTCAAATCAAACAAAAAATAAAGAAACTGATAGATGAATATTGTTAAAAAACTATATATCGTAACGTTTACCGTAATTTAGACTTTTGAATAAAAAGAACATCATGTAACAGATATATAATGTAGAAGTAGCAATTTAATATAAAATTCGTTTAGTTTTCCGACAGGACGCAAGTGTAACATAGCAAAAAGGCGGAAATAGGAAAATGATCATAGACATTAGCTTATAAAGTGTTTACTATTACTCACAATTCATAATTGACTGTAGGTTACGAGCAATTTTAAGACAATATATATTCTCCCTTTATCAGGTATACACAAGGCATGAGTGATCTCCTGGCGCCGGTGCTTTGTGAAATTAAATGCGAGGCGGAGGCGTTTTGGTGCTTCGTTGGTCTCATGCAGCGTGCGATATTTGTATGTACGCCCACAGACAATGACATGGACAATAACTTGGTAATTAGTTTTTTTATAGGTACTTATTATTGACGTATGTACTCTCTCTCTCTCTCTCTATCATGGACCAATAAACGTCCACTGCTGGACTAACGTCTCCTTCAAGGACTTCCACGCTACACGATCTTGTGCCACCTGTATTCCCGCGACCTTTTTGAGATCGTTTGTCCACCTAGTGTGGGGTCTGCCTGCTTTGCCCGCTGACGACTCTGAACTTTCTTATGAAGCCCTTAGTTAGCGACATATGTATTATTTACTCATGTGTACATTTGTAAGACCACTGCCAAATTTAGTATTTAGTGGTATTTTTAGTTAATAAAGATACCGGCTATACTCACGTCTAATTTTATCGGATTAGCCCGACTAGTTTCGAACCCGTTCAGGGCACTTATAAATAATAGTGGTATTTAAATTTAAAAAATAGTGGTATTTTGGTTTAAACAAAAGCATTTCACTGATTAGTTATTATATGTAATGCGCAAGGGGCTGATGTACCCAATCGCTAGCTTTTAACTAGCTTTAAGCGCTTCACTTATTAAATCAGATATATAAATATTTTTTACTTAAAACTATTTTTTTTAAGACGAACTTTGTTCGAACACACGAGCGTATTGGGGATAATTATATGAGATCAGATAAGAATTTCGTTAATAGAAGGTTTGCGATAGGTGATTGCGAGCGTTTTCGATATTTACTTTTACTGTTATAATAACGCTTAGTAATATTATTGCGTTATTGTGCCTAGGTGAAATTTCCCACAAATTCCGGAAATATATGTTTGAGTAGATAATGTAGTGATTTATGATGCATAAACGTGTATTTGACATGTATAACGTTATCGACAAATAAGTAATTATCAGTTTTTAAATTTTGTTTATAAAAAGGTACGTAGTTTAATCTGTTAGATTAGATTTACCCACATTATACAGTAACCGGTTATATTATGCAGTTGCGTAATAATCCACGCACAGAATCTATATATGTATGCGATAGTTTGTTTTTTGCAGGATATTTCTGATATACTCTTAATAATGCAACCATGCTTTTTCCCTGTTGCCGAAAGAAAAACAGATTTTTTACCCTTATTTTGTTATCGTTTATATCGTTTGCTCTCCGGCGTATAAGCTTTAATTATGCCAAATTTAATCAATATTGATCCTATTAGCACTGAAAGCGTAAAAGACAGACACAAAAAGATTTTTCTCATTTATACCACGCATTTACCTAACTTCTATAAGTAAGTAATTACTTTATAAGTAGTAAGTAATTAGTTATAACACAAAGATTGTCATCTCCAAAAATCTTTAAACATAATCGGATCTCATACTTGTCTGTATGCCATTTGGCAATTATATATTTGCCCCAGCATTTGCTTTTGGACTTTAAATTGAAATTCATATATTTTTTTAAATTAAATAAAAGTTTTTTTACAGTGAATTCGTTTTATGTTTAAGTATATCAATGAAATTTAAAAAAAACTAAGTGACATGTCTTTCTCGTATCTGTTAACATAAAAATGTATTTACTGTCGGGATTTATGGACCTACGTCTGGACGTCTTTTGTTTTTTCGAATTGATTAATCCTGTTAGCCGGAGTCACCGGAGAGACTGGGCGAGCGCAGAAGCTCCGTCGGGAAAATTTTTGAAAGAGCGAGTGCTATAAAACTAATACAAATATTAATTCTCTTTCAGAGCTATCTGCGCGAACTGATTAGAATAATGCTCCCACATTTCTACAAACATCTGGAAAAACACGTCGACGCTATGGAGCTGTTATTTTGTCACAGATGGATATTACTGTAAGTATTATATTGATCATTGTAATTTAAGAGTTATCGTCATCTATTCTTATAATAAAACTGTATACAACTAACTTGTAATTAAAGGTATGATATATTAAAGATGGTAAGGTATGATAAATTAAAGATAATCTTATCTAACTAAAGAAAAATAATCTGGTAACTCTGTAGGACCGATACTTCTTCATATTTAGTATATGATTTATTAAGTTTTTCAAAAATTTAGTTATTTAATTGAAATATGACGGTAGTTTGGAAAATCTCAAATCTGGTCTGGGCTTGGGAGCTTCTATCAAGAATACTGATTTTGCTTGAAATTTAAGAAAGCAATATATCGTGGGGATATTTTAAATGCACACATATCGCCTCATTTGAGGAATAAAGTTACATGTTCTATGTATAAGCATAGAACATGTTACTTTATTCTTCGGATGGGGCGATATATACACCCAGATTCGAAGAACTAACAAATTGTTGGCGGAAATCGAACCCGCGACCCGCTGAGCTAAAGGCAGGGTAACTGCCAACTGCGTCAACGGGTCTGTCAAATGCACTATTTGGAAAGCTATTTAGACGAATACATTAAATATTAATTCTTATCAAATTAAATACCATAATGATCTCAAGTATTTAGTACTCTACATTACAATCTTTTACACCATATAATTTGATCATATAATACGACTATCTTAGAATTAATTGCAAAATCAAAACTAACTATCGCTAATATTATATTAGGGATGATGAATAAAAGAATGAATCGGTATATAGAATTGAGAACTGCTATGAATGACTAACGACAAAAACAGGCTCCGTCCCTCATGATAAATATATAATAAGTATTATAAAACAAAGTCCCAAAAACCTGCCTGTCTGTATGTAATCCATTTTCTCAAAATCTACTGGACCGTTTTTTCTACGGTTTTAACCAAAAGATAGTGAAATACTTCCGGATGGTTTAAGTATATAGTACATATCGGTATTATGTAAATTGTGTTGAAGAGATCGCGCAGTTGTTAACAAACTTGCTTGCTGGCAGCTTCAGTCGCATGCGCTGCGTAAACCTGTAGAGACACGCTTAAGTAATGTACTTAAGAATTGTAGATCTATAAAAATACTACAAAAAAGTCCGCGACAGCATGTCTCTATCTGTTATGGTTAACTCACAATAACTACTTTTATGTTTAAAATTTGAAATTCCTGAAAAAATAGAGCTTCATTTCCTCAGGTGTTTCAAGCGCGAGTTCACGGAAGCGGTGGCTCTACGTATGTGGGAGGCCTGTTGGGCTAACTACCAGACAGACTATTTCCATCTGTTCCTGTGCCTCGCCATTGTAGCCGTGTATGCTGATGACGTCATCGCGCAGGACCTCAACACCGACGAGATGTTGCTGCACTTCAGCTCCTTGGGTAAATATTAAATTATTAGTTGTAACCTGCAACTTACTTTGCATCGTGTTCAATATCAAGAATTTATGCTGGACCAGACAAATACTTAAGATTAACTTAACTGTATTAAAGTGACGGCCTAATACTATCCCACCGCTGGGTATAGGCCTCCTCTCTCCGTGTTTGGAGAGAAGGGTTGGAGCTAAGACCTACCACGCTGCTCCAATGCGGATTGGATAGGATATATATCCCTAGAATTCTCTATAGATACGAGTATGCAGGTTTCCTCACGGTGTTTTCCTTTACCGACAAGAGTGTGATAAATTGCATTATAAATTAGACACGTAAATTTGAATAGAAAAACTCATTGGTGCCAACTGGGAGGTTGAACCCATGATCGTCTCTAGAGAGTCGCACGGTCTCACCGCTGTGCTATCACAGCTCTGTATAACTTACGAGTAACTGTAAATGGTTAATCAAAACAAATTGGGTCAATGTTACGAATATTCTCACAGTTGTAGTCCCGTGTCTTACCCGTGATTTTGAATAACAAATAATGAAATTATATGATTATATGCGTAAATCTTGTAATAAACATACACACACGGTCATCGGTCCCCAAAGTAAGTAACTTAATAACTGGTAGTAAATATACCAACATATATAATTTTATATACATACGTACACACAGAATCGGAGCACCAAGAAATTGTATTTCGTAAATGTTGGCCTCCGGAAGGAATCAATCCTGGGAGCCAACTTGTCCTTGACACCGTCACTTGCACCGTGGTAGAGCACTCAGGTTGTTTAGTCGGTCCCCGCAGGGCGGCATGACCCATAAAGGGTTTTTACTAATAAAAAAGGGGCAACTGCCAGTCAGTATGAAGTTACCTTCAACAATAAATTTATTGAATTTCAAATATTGTGAGTATTCATAGTTAATGTGCAGAAACCGGTGTTAGTTACGTCTTAACCTATCGAGTGAGCCCGACTAGTTTCAAGCCCATCCGTGGCCCTTATTCATGAACTCTGCATACAGCGTTACCATTACCGGGAACCATTGGTTAGTGACGTGGTTTTCTATCGCCAAACTCTCAACGTTACGTTTTAACTGTAACAAAGTCGTAAATTTATGTACTACCTAATTGTGAACTAAATATTCTCACGCAAATTAGTGCGTTTCCGTTTCATTAAATAAATGCGTAAGTAACTTTATCTACTTTTCAGTTTTTTACACCAATACTGTTGAACCGATTTGAATGAATTTTGGTAAAGAGTACTATAATTTTCATAAATAAGTCTCCACCCACACTAATATTGCAAATGTGAAAGTCTATCTCTGCGTCTGTTACTCCTTCGCGTCTAATCCGCTGAATCAATGATAAAAAACCCGCTATTCATGTGGGATTATGAAAATAAAAACATATGTAATACATAATTGAGAGTATTTTAACATTTAATTAACTCAGTTTATTTTAAATTAAGTAACTTTATATAGAAAACACTTAGAATCAAAAAATTTTACTAAGGTTCAAGGTTAATCTGCAATCTGACTGTTACATCTTATCATTTTTGAATTAACTGTCACAGCGGGAAATACCGTTATTATCATAATTTATCTATGATAAAAATCGATTACGAAAAATTATCTTTGTGTGTTACAGCGATGTACATGGACGGACGACTTATACTGCGAAAAGCGAGAGGTCTACTTTACCAGTTCAGGCAACTGGTTCGCATCCCGTGCACGTTAGTCGGGATGTGCCAGAGATGTGGACCAGGCATTTGGGACTCCACTCACAGACCAAGCGTCGAGTGTACCGGGGCCCACGACTTTTGTCAATACGCTGTACAGTAAAACTTTTATTTCGGACTTCTAGTCGATTCACGTTAAGAAAATAATGTGCAATTCAACTTTAGGGTAAAGGTATATACGCTGGAGCATCAATTCAAATAATATGCCTGTATTTAATATTTCAGCTAACTGGTTAATGATGACTTCCATCGTCTTCGTTCTTATTGAACTAGCATAGCGTTTATAGAATTAGGCGTTACTTTGCAGAGATCCATAATACAAAAGTAATAATAAAAAATATTTTAATATAATCCGCGATACAGTAAATAGAAAATATGTATAGTGCTAAATGTATAGTGGACTATCCGTTTTTTATACCCGATACATGCAGGATTCGTAAAAACATATGCACAAACCTCCACCACTGCCATCACAATACACAAGCACTACACACGTTCACTATCACAAACTCTCAACGACAAACCACGTCTATCTCCTGATGATGCTTCGGTTGCGGGGCGAAACGATTGTTGAGTTTGTGATAGTGAACGTGTAAGTGCTTGTATATTGTGGTGGCAGTGGTGGAGGTTTGTGCATGTGTTTTTACAAATCCTGCATGTATCAGGTATGAAAAAACGGATAGTCTACTATACATTTAGCACTATATATTTTTTCTATTTACTGTATCGCGGATTATAGCAAAATATTTTTTATGATTGCTTTTGTAGCATAGTATTCTCTACGTATAGTATGGCTCTGCTTATTTTTAACCCATATATGGTAGCTAACCGGGGTTCGGTCTAATCCGGGGTTCGGTCTCACAGGAGACACTCTTTAAGAGTTGCGAGTGCGTCAACGCACTTGCTCTTATCAATTTTAGCCGGCGAAGCTTCTGTGCTCGCCTTCCTTCCGGTAAAGCTGTCAAAGTTTATTGTCTATGTATAGATTCGTATATAAATGTTTTAAATTCTAATCAATAAAATAAACACATTTTAGTTCAATGAACAAACATATAATATCAAACATACATTTACTACACATTACTTTTGTTTACATGTCTTATATATTTTTATCATCCAAATAATGAAGTAAAAATAAAGCAAATAACAAAATCAATTTAAATATTTTATATAAATAAATAAATAAGCTGTGATAGCCTAGCGGTGAGACCGTGCGACTCTCTAGAGACGACATAGGTTCAATCCCGGGCAGGCACCAATGAGTTTTTCTATTAAAACTTATGTGTCTAATTGATAATTGCAATTTATCACACGCTTTTCGGTGAAGGAAAACATCGTGAGGAAACCTGCATATCTCTAGAGAATTCTAGGGATATGTGTAACCTACCGTATCCGTATTGGAGCAGCGTGGTAGGTCTTAGCTTCAATCCTGCACTCCAAAAACGGAGAGAGGGAGGCCTTAGCCCAGCAGTGGGCATAGTAACAGGCTGTTACTTTACTTACTTTACATAAATAAATAAAAATTTCAAGACCACTACCAGTGTTGGGTTCTGTATCTATATTATTGTTTTAAAATAAGGTTAATCTAATGTGGGTAATTGCAGAAAATTATTTTAAGCCCAGTGAGTTTAGTTTTAAGTTATTATCACATGTGAGTGAATAAAATTATTCTTAATGGGAAATAAAGATATATCAAACCTCAGATTCATCCAAAAAGACTGGTTTTTGCTGTGTAAGTTTGCCTTACTAATTTTTTCGCGAACCAACGAATCACCGATCAGTAGACGATGGCTCTCTATTTTTTTAACGTAAATGAACTATAAAGCTTCTTGTTAACAAAAATGAATACTCTCTAGTCATATTGTATTTAAATGATCTCGGGCGATCTTAGACTTGTTGAAACTTGCCAAAGCTTACGTCCCCGGAACATACAAGTATTAGGCATTTTACCAAGATCTGTCGCTTAAATCATGCTCGTGAACCCTTTGTTTAGAATATGATACAAAAAATGCTTCGTCTGTTGTTGCCAGCGTGTATTGTATATAATGAATGTAGCACTGAGTAGGCATTATTCATTTAACTATGGCTGATGCTCGTTTCGCTCAGCAACTTTCGAATCTTGTTCTTCTTTGTGATAGATCCCATCTTAAAGCAACGTTTCGATGGCACAGCGAGTGTATGTAAAGTTAATTATATATTATCTGGAATCGGCAGACTTGATTAAAAAATGAATGAAATGAAATGTTTGAAAACAAGTCACCATTTTTATAGCATCTGTAAATTGCCAAAATAATACAGGGTGAAATGGAACCTAAGTTATTTATGAAACTTGAGATATCTACTAGATATACTTCACTTCGGCTGATCAAATAAATTAAGTATAGTTTATGTATATTAGAAACCGACTATATTCACGTCTTATTCTATCGCGTTGTCCGACTTATTTCGAGCCTCGAGTTTGCAGGGCCTTTATTCATTGGTTGCGCTGCTATAATGACTTGTAAATATGTCACGAATAAGTGCCCCCGATAGGCTCGAAAATAGTGGGGCTAACCCGATAGAATAAATAATTTATAGAGTTAGGCGTTTCTTTGCGGAGATCCATAATACAAAAGTAATAATAAAAAAAAATTGCAAAAAAATTTATTATTACTTTTGCCGATAGAATTAGACCTGAGCATAGCCGGTTTCTATACATACACTATGAATATATGGTACTACTCAAGATCGTTTAATTTGAAATTTAGTTAAAACAAAGCCAAAATTCATTAATGTACTTATATTTATCACTTTGCTCTCATAGATGTTATATAAAATATGAATGAACAGTACTATCCATTACTTTGCAGATGTTTTTGAGTTTACTAGGTAGAATAAAAATGGTTTTTATAATATTGTCAACGAGGCTGCATATCGCCGTACATGTAATTAAGTACTAGTGTAGACAGATTTAACACAGAGTTACCGTAGTTATTTTTAATTCGTATAACTGGCTTGTAAAATTGTCTAACGCTTATTTTGTATGGAGATTTAATTTGTAACGAACAATCAAGCAGTTGTCATGTAATAATTGATAGTGAATATCTTTTTGAAGAGGCAACGGCAAAGTTATTTTTGTCAATTCATTTCAGTAATCTTATTATGATTCAACAAATTATTCACTAAGCAATGACGCTATACATACTTTGTCAAAATGACTTTCTATAATCATCAAAAAATAGAAGCTGTAATAACTTTGTTGTGCTGTGTAGAAACGAAACCACATAGTCGAAAATATATTAATTTCAAACTGCCTTCAGAATAAAGATGTCTTTTTGATTGAAAGTATATTCTTATGGAAGGTATATACATCTAAGGAAAGAAATATCTATAATGCGGGGTTTTGATCATAGCTAATTATTACTTTATTATCAAAGCCTAATCTGCCACGATAGATTTATTTTGGCAGTCTTTGAGGCTTTTGCGTTGCTTAATCATAATCTCTATTCGCTGTAATGTGGAAGATATAATCAGATGGTAAGAACATTATTTGATTATAATTTAATTTTGTTAGCATAAAGATTGACAAATTGACAAAGTTTTGAATAACAAGCCTAAAGCTTTCTGCTCTACGATTAATCTATGGGCTTTTGGTTAGTCGCCCTCGACGTTACGTTTTTATACGATGTCCTGCAACCAGATTAGTAGCTTTCCAATTTGAATAACATTATATACTGTCATTGAAGATAAAGTCATTTATCGTATATCGATAAAATATTTTTTGCGAGAGTGTATGTTGGAACTCTCGATTATAACAATGTTAAAGAATATTACTATATGTTTTAGAATGATAAGTTATAAAATATACTATAGTCATTATATTATTAATTATAGAGAGAACAATTTTATTCAATTTTAATATGAAGTTGTAATCATTGACATTTATAGCAGTAAATTTTTACAGTACAAAGAACAGTATTAACGATATCATTAAAATGTAAATATTAGGTACATATAGATTTTATGTTTTGGCCTAAAACCACCAGAACGCAAAGTGCAAGTTTTCGTGCGTACATAGTAATGGAACAATGGAGTTATTATACTTAGAATAGAGAAGCCATAAGTAGCCCTGTAATTTTTAAGTGACAATTAATTAAACAATAAATAATAAGATGATGACACTTGCATACTTCATCCTTGTCTAATCACACATAAATAAGAGACAGATAGAACGCCCTCATTTGCATTCTTATTATTGTAATATGTCAGTTATATCACATTTTAAGCTGGCTTCCCGACTCTAAATATACATTCGAACTGCTACAAATAGACTATATAAACGGATTATAACTAAAATGGATATTTCCATTATTTATTGAATAAACAGCTTCATATTTGCATGAGTCATATGACTTTTAATTTTTAATCAAGTCATGAGTAAACAAATTTATATCAATCATATATTATATTAATGGGGTTCATCAGTTCGTTAGCAGTTATAGTAAAAGTACGACATATCAGGAAATCGATGTGTTCCGTACATATTCATATTTAATGTTTAAAAAATCTAAACATAGATCGCATGCATATAACATTGTACCTGTAAATTAATTAATTATTATTCTATATACTTGCGCATATCAGCAATTGAAATATTTGTACGTAATAAAAAATATTTACATTTAAGGAGGGGCTTATTACTTTTAGACTATTCGATTTTCTATCTAAAATCGTGAAATAGCAATTCAGTTATTCAATTTTCATTAATGGATCACAATGAAACAGTTGATATTATACTCTACCGTTTTTATTAGTCGCACAATCTTACACTGACGCTGTTTCTGCTTTATCAAATATGTTAATTTATACAATAAAAATATCATGGAAGTGTAATAAAAAATGCGAAAATATTTATTCGATCATTATAATATAAATTTCTTTATATCCTATTATATACGTATTGCGGTTATAATTTTGCACACTGAATTGTATGCCTGTTCTGTGATATATATTGATCTGTTTGTGACACAAGTGAATTACAAACATTTTAAAACATAGCCATATCTTAAAATATAGAAAATGTATTATTAAATGTTAGTGTGTGTTTTTATTTAATATCATAAATTCCAAAATTTAATATCTGGCTCGGCGCAGTGGCGAAGCTATAAAATGTCTTATCTTATTAGCAATTCCTATACTAGATATTACTAAGATATTTACGTACTGACACGCGTTATATATATACAGGTACTTTTTTTGACAGTAAATAGATAAAAACAATTGTCAAGACTATAGAGATAAGTGATAAAGACTTATTTTATCCTTTATTTTTCTTACAATCAATAAACAAAAACCACTCAAAAACCAATAAAAAACTATTATTATATTATAGTTACTGTTATTATTACTTCAGAATTTGCAAGTATTCCATTTTTAACGTAACAAAAAAACGAAACTGATTATGGGTTTAGTATTGACCTTGGTATGCAGCCGTTTGTTTTTTTTTTGTAGAGGGATAGACGGGGTAACGCCCTGGGCCCCTAAGCCCAGGGGGTCCTCGGTATCTTTTTTTATACAAAAATGAATGTTTATCTGTATGTCCCTTACATACTCTGTCTGAAACGGCTGGACCGATTTGAATGTAATTTTCAGAAATATTTAAAATGACCCAGCGGATGTTCATGTAAAGTTTGTTGACGATAGGAGCATCTTTTTTTTAATTTCAATGACAGTTTTTTATCTATAGATTAAGCCCAGCGATGCGTGCTGGGTATGCTAGTAAAATATTAATTGAACTAGTGAATATGTGTCCCATATTCGAAATATAAATAAACTGGATTCCAGGAACACGAATTTAATAATAGCAACTTAAAAAAATAAGTAATGCCAAAAAAAGTTGAGTTGAAGCCCTAATTTCTTTTTTGACCAAAGGTCTTTGGTATCCTAGCTACCTACGCCACTGGCTCAGCTTTCAGCAACACGTTGCTGTCTGTTTGACCAATATTCTGCCCCGTGTAAGTTTTAAGTATTATAGAGCCTGAAATTCTTAAGGTAACGAACACATTAAAGTTAATAAGGAGTAATGTTGAATCGGTCTAAATACTTTTCTAAATACCGTGTTGTAGGTACCATTTAAAATTTTATAGAATAGATTCAGGAAGTCATTCTTAATAAAAAAAACATATATATTAAAGCGGACTTTTTGTTTTAATACAGAAGAAGCAAATCCCCTGTATAAATTATTTCGTTTAATTATAAATGCATTAAGCAGCGTTTGCAATGAAAGTTTCCCGGTGGATTGACTTTTTACGAAATTTTCAACCACTATTATCATATTTCGACTAAATTACCCAAACGAATTATACACTCGAAACCTTCGTGGTGAATCACTCTATCCCATTGTCTGTTGCTTAAAACTCATAGAGTCTTCTTTTCATTCTGTCTGTTTTATGTTAATTAAACAATAATAATAAGTAGAAAGCTCCTTAGGTCGGTTAATTATTAATCCTATAATTTATTGGGTAGTTCATCATTTTATGCTTATTTTGGATGTTAATACTTTGCATAATACAATTTTAATAAATATCTTAGGAGTTAACGTGCATTAAAGCTGAACTGTGCAAAAATAATTTCAATGACGGGTCTCACTTAAGTTCTGGAACACGGACATTTTATTGTACGATATCTGTGAGTTTATCTCAGAGCAGAGGTTATAAGTCAAATAAAATTGAAGTTTTATTTTTTGTATATAACAATAGCAGAATTTGTTATTAAATAACTTGAAATGTTAAAGAAACGGATATCTTACTCTGAATATATATTCTGATTTATTTCATTATCATAGAGTTTATCATCATAAAGTACGTAACCGTATACATATCTCATAAAGTGCAGCATTTGTTTGTACTAGATGTATTATTTATACTCATGATTCGCTTCTTATCTTTCATTACTGTTTTACATGTGTGTGATCTAAGTGTACTTCAAGAAATATCTGTCGATATGATGGCTAAAAATTTACCGAAAACAATGAGAGCTGTAGGTCTTTATAAATATTTACCGATTTCGGATCCTAATAGTTTGATAGATTTGGAAGTAGCCTTGCCAACTCTCAGGAAGAACGATGTTCTAGTGCAAGTAAAAGCAACTTCGGTTAATCCAATTGATACTAAACAGCGGGCACCCAAAACAAAGATTGAAACGACGCCACGAATATTAGGGTTTGACGGTGCAGGTGTCGTAGTTGGTACTGGTGAATCGTCGAAATTATTTAAAATAGGCGATGAAGTGTTTTTCACCGGCGACTTTACAAGGAACGGATCAAATGCAGAATATGTGGCCCTTGATGAAGTTTTAGTGGGGCTGAAACCCAAGAAACTCTCATTTGAACAAGCAGCAGCTATGCCTTTAACTGGTGTCACAGCATATGAATCTCTATTTGATCGTCTGTTAATTTCTGAAAAAGATGCAGGTAAATCATTGTTGATAATAAACAGCGCAGGGGGAGTAGGATCAGTAGCTTCTCAGCTAGCCAATAATTTAGGTCTTAAAGTTATTGGAACAGTTTCACGTAAAGAGACTGAAGAGTTTTCTTTAATGCATGGAGTGGGTACAGTCCTGAATCATACCAAAGATTTAATTCCCCAGCTTGAAGCTAAGGGTTATGGTTCTGGAGTAGATTACATATTGGTAAACTATGATCCATATCCATATTGGGATACATTGATGAAAGTGATAAAACCACAGGGGAAAATTTGCCTAATAGTTGACAGCAGTGGATTAGTGGACTTGAAACCTTTAAAGGACAAAAGTGTGACTTTAGTCTCTGAAATGATGCTGACAAGGATTAAGTATAACACTGATGACAAATACAGGCACCATGATATCCTCCAAAAAATTTCAAATATGTTGGACAATAATAAATTGAAAACAACACTGAAAAATTTGTTGTCCCCCATTAATGCTGTAAATGTGAGAGAGGCTCATAGGCTTTTGGAAGAAAAGCATACAACTGGAAAAATAGTTCTTACTGGATTTTAAAAATAACAAAAACTTGGTTTTGAGAGATCATTATTTATTGCTGTAATGTTGGTAGATAACAAATTCAAAAAAGTTGAAGAAAATATTTATTTATAGATAGTAATCATTTTTTATATTTATATTTTACTTTTGAAGCACGGTAGGATCAAATTCTGTGCCTTTGAATGGAGACCCTGGTGCATTCCATGCTTTTTTGAGGATTTCGATTTTCCTTATTTCATCACTAGTAGGTAGGCCTTTTAATTTTTGTTCTTGGTTCCATTGTAATTCTTGTATCTTAAAAGAAAATTTATCACACATAAATAATTTATGTAAAATTTAAGAAATAGCTATTAAACAAAAACAGCAAAAGTACATTTATTAAGGAATAAATGTACTTTTGTAAATAGTATAACTGTTATAAATTATGTTTGGTATGATGAATAATAAAAAAAAATTATTAAACAGTCTATAGAAATTTTCCTTTGGACTCTGAGAGCCTATTTATCATTTTAAGCAGATTATTTAAATATGTGAAACAATAGCAAAGCCTAGGAAATAACTGAAAATTTATTAGTTCAAAGATTATATTACAAAATTTGGGAATATCAATTGTACCTTAGCAATATGGTCCTCAGGTAATTCATTTAATGGTCTCGAACAGTCAATTTTGGAAATATCTATTTCTTCTTCACCAGTTAGAAAATGATTCCACCAACGTTCCTGATGTTTTTCTATACACATAATATTAAAACTTAAATACCAAATACTATGGAATATATTGTTTAGTAATAGATAATAATTAAGTATAATAACAAAGTATATATGTTATTAATGTTGGGAAGCTTAAATGGTAAAATAAATTTTACTTAATATTACTTATATAATTTAAAGTTAACTTCTCTACAATGTATTCAATTAAAAGTGTGCAATACAATGTTTTTATATCATTTAACAGTTTTTATCTTAAACTCCTATGTTCACTCTGCTTCACCAGGCTTAATTTAAAGTTATATTAATACAGTGTTATAAAAAATTGCATCATCACCCAACTTGTCAGGATCAAATGCTGGGTCATTCTAAAGATTGACTAAAATTTTCTTTAAAATCAGTCCAGTTGTTTCAGAGTCTATATAGGACATACAGACAAACAAACAAATTAAGATCAAATTATGGCACAACTATCATAATAAGGCAAAGTTTAAGAACTGATAAATTTCCACTAGAGATCACTAATATCTTATCTTAACTTAAGCCAATAATCAAAATGACATTGTGAAGAGGCCTAAAGTTTCTTCACATTCTACAGGTGGGATGGAAAAACACACCTTATGAAGGTTACATAACATTGTAAAGATCTTCTGAAAATGAGATTCTTCATTTTTAAAACTTGTCACCTCCTTATTGAGAAATCCTCCTTATCGGCGTGAAATTTTTCTGACAACAGCTCATTCAAATTTTTAAAAAACTAAAATAAATTAATTAACATACCTAAATGTATTAGCAATTTTCCCTCACTGATGCTCCAAAAACTATCAATGGTTTTTATTTTAAAAGGAAGTGTGTCTTTGATAATCACATCACCATTGCAGCAGCTTACACATATATCACTGGGGTTTATTGTGACTTTCAGCTCTTTAGAGGACCTTATGCCTGGTGGCAGTTTCACTGTTACATCTGCAAGTATTAAGGTCCTAGTTTGTAGCTCTTTGGCATTCCTAAATAATTTACAAATCTTAAACAACATTAGTATAGCCCATTCAGTCTACATATGGAATCATTAAGTTAACTTGACAGGTAAATTAGAAAACTTTCTCTTAGAAGTATTTCTTTCATTTCTTATATATTTTGGCATGTATTATATTTACTTTTCTGATAAGAAATCTGATATGAAATAAATGCTTATACTAATTATCAGTATCTATATAAACTCGATATAGATTAATACTGTTCTGTTTCAAAGGCTTTTCTAATATTCATAAGGTAGTATTACAAATAGGTAGATAAGTTACCCATTCAAGATACATATATACCATTGCAGGCTTTTATATGCCTCCAATAAAAGAAAAATCCTCAGCATTCAATATTTCAAACAGATTAGACAGCTTCCCATAAAGTTAGACTTAAAACTAAAATTTTCAACAATTCTCATTATATTTCGATCAATTTACACAAAAGCCTTAACCAATGATACACTCAAACCTTCTTACTAAGCAATTCTATCTCTTTTCTATCTATTATCAAAAAGTACATTAACATACTTTTTTTTGTTTCATAATGAAAATACAGTGAGACAGAAATGGAGGGGGAGAGTGGTGGGTTTATTTGTTGTATATTATGAGAGCCTGTGATATTATATCAATAAAATTTAACCTATTTATTTTAGATTTAAAGAATTAGGCTGACCTAAGTCCATTATTGTTTGTGCCCATGAGTAATTCTCTCTTACGGCTCCATTGTAAGATTCACTGTTTTTTTGTGAAGGTATTCTAGGTGGCTCATTATCTACACTAGAAGCTAAATTGTCATTTTTAGCCTCATCGTTATTATTGGCTGTAATTGTTTCAGACTCCTGAATGGTAGTGCCTTCCAGGGTATCGTTTATTTCACAAATTTCGTCATCAGCTACAACTTCTACTTCTTGTGCTACAGTCGAGCACATTATCTCATTTATGTATGTATGCAGATCATTGTCTGAGCTGTAGTTTTTAGGGTCACATCTACGTAAAACCTTGAGTACAAGTTCTTCAGCCACTCCCGGTGGAAAACCCATGTTTTTATATTCACTATCAGGAACATAGTAAAAATCTGTCCTGCAAGCGAAATATCACAATTCAGAATAAAATTCTGTATTGTTACAATTATAGATAATGTTTTAAATAACGCGTGATGAAATATTCTAAAATATTGTATTTACACGTACCGTCTTGCAAGAAAATTAAAAATAGTTGACAAAAAACCTAATATTGATTTCTCATTCACTAAAATAGATGTGAGAGCTTGGTCGTATTTGTTTAATTCTGCAGAATCTCCCATTCTATAAGTAATATTAAATGAAATCCAGATAATTTGTTTTAAATTTGAGTTAAAACTTTCAGCCAAATTTCAATTCATTTCCAACACCTATTCATTATAGAATAATCAATAAAGCCAAATGCCAATTGCCAAATTAAGATTAAAGATCAAAGACCATAGACACATCAGACCAATGTAATTATCATGGACGTAGTATATACTGGACGGCGCCAAAAGACGTTGCCGATCTTGCGTCTGTGTGTAAGCGATTTATCGTTTGTCTCTGTTCTTATCGCGAACTATACATAAGAGTGAAAGAGATTGTGATGAAGTTTGGCAACGTCGCTAAAAATGTGTCCAGTTGGACGTTGGTGACACCAAATGAGGCCATAACATTGAGTTTGTTGAAGATTATTTCTTGAAGTCTAAAGCAAATACGAGTGTTACTGATATTTTTTTTAAAAAAAGGGTCGAATATGTCGTGTGCTGCCTTATCATGTCCATCAAGAACAACGAAAGGAGGAGTTAAAAACACGGAATTATCATTTCATAGGTAAATCTTTGACTCTCATTTGCGTGCTAAATTAAAGCGTTTTATTCAGTTAAAGCGTTTCAGATTATAATGTATCAGTACAATTTGATATTCTCTAGCCGGCACGAGTGTGGGATACTGATAAAACATAGAAATTAATAATTAAATATTCGATTGTTTTGTGTTACCTACGTAGTGATGTACACACTAACAAATTATTATGTATCGATAAATATCAGTCAAAGTTATGTTTACTAGCCAAGTAAATGCGAATTCTCTAATTTTCGATTATTTTCTTAGGTTTCCTAAATGCCCACATATAAGAGAACAGTGGATAAAAGCTGTTAGACGAGGAAATTGGGAGCCTACTAAAAATTCCAGGCTTTGCTCAAAACACTTTGAAAAATCTTGTTATATTGAAGGATTGTCAAGAAGACAACTTAAAACTGATGCAGTTCACCATATTTGAAGGATATACAAAATCCTATCAACTGGTAAGTATTCTTGTTTATAACTTCTCACTAAATATTCCATGTTATCCTTTGCATCTAATGCATCATGGTATGTTTTAGGTTGTGAGGAAGAGAAAAGAGCCTACAGATCGTAAGGAAACCGAATTTATTTCTCCCAGGAAATGAAATTAAAGGAAATTAACTATAGCTTCGTTAATGATCACAAATATTTAATAATAAAGTCAATTTGCGAAAAATATTTACAGCTTAGGATACATTATGTTATGAAAAATGCCGTGGTGGAAAACAGTGTAAGAAATATGTATAATAAATTGCTTTTGTTTAAGGGGCATTAAGATATATGCGGGAGGTGACCAGTTAAAAATATATATTTTTATCTTGCTATGTATCATGTAGCTGTTGGATTAGAGGATAGGGAGCCTACAAAAAGATCCTGGCTCAAAATGTGTTAATAATAAATAGAAGCTGTTATATTACAACCTTGTTTTATTTCACGATAAATAACAAACATATTCTGAACAGTAAACCAACTAGGTTGGTTACAACTGTATATTAACTTTACAGTACCTGAGCTAGGCTTCGATAATTATCGATGCCTAGTTTAGCTTATCGATAAGCTAAGTACTTCCCTAATCACGCACACTAATGCAGTTCTAAAAGTTCACACAAGCATAAAACGGACACACAAAAATAGCTAAGGCGGCATCCAGTGTATTATTTATCCAAGGTAATTATACTGCTTTTTTAAGCTTTTTGATAGAGCAACAACAGCTGCAGATACCAAAGACAAATTACTCCATGCTTACTACCATAGACTACTAAAATACTTACTACTGTTAAAAACCATTCATTAAATAATTATAAAAATGTGAAGTATCAAACATAATATAATTAAAATTTGAATGAATAATAATTGATATTCTTATTTAACTTGACTTCGACATATTAAAAAAATATAATTAGTAGAAAAATGCTACCATACTCCAACGATCTATTATTAAGGCTGGTATCACGAAACAGGTTTTTATGTAAATAACATTCCTACCGCTTGAGGGAGTTAGTTCGCTTTCGAAAGTTTCACATCCGCAAGAGAGCGGCAAGGCAAGACGGAGCGAAGTAGGCAAAGAACTAAGAAGTCTGGCGCGCGAACTCGGTACGCTGCAGGCGATGACCGCATTCATAGTTTTTATTTAATTGTGAGAGTGCTGTCGTGTTCTTCTTCTCGTTAAGTGTTTACGAAAATGCTGTATAGGTGAACTTTTTAATAAACTCAAGTGTTGTGATAGTGTCAATATACCCTAGTCCTTCTACTTTTTACTGTCTCTTAAAGGTTGTAAAAATGCCTTGCTCAGCGGTAACTTTGTCTATAGCGACCATTACAGCGATCGTGGCTGCTGCTTTAATGGCAATAGCATTCTCAACAGACAACTGGCTGCTTATTGAAGTCAATCGCGACAAGATACAGGTAACGGAAAAATCAATTTAAAACTTTTTTATTCAACAGCTTTATAATTAATGAGATGTAATTATTTATATTCTAAAAGTTAAAGTACTTTTTTTGGAAGTGACAAAAACAAAAATATGCTAATAATGACTACAAGTAGCTTGAAGGTTTGCTTAACAGATGTGCAAACAAAATATTGCAGGACCGCATGTAGGTACTTAAAATATAAAAAAAGTGGTTATGTAAAATATATTACTTTAAAAAAAATCTTGGATCACAACGACCTCGACTTTACTTTTTATAGATAAAATTATCGCACTTATAAAGTAAATATATATTCTGTGTGTAATGTATATAAAATATTAATTCTACACGTTTTTGTTTAGTCTTTACACCGTTAGTGTACTGTAGTAGACACGGTACGCATAAATATGCACGTATTTAATAGCACGAACATGTGTGGATAACTGTACTATTCCGTGTGTGACTCCTGCGCATTCATTCGTGGAGAGAAGAAATACTACCTGTAAAAAGATGATAAACATTATCGATGTCTGAAACGAGAACTTAGTGAGTCTTACATCTGGGACTAATTTTTATAGGCGAAACACGTAATGGCTAAGTTATAATAAACTTAAATGTTAAATTGCGAATAGTAGTTGATAAACTGCGTATGTAGTATTTATCGTATTATCTTGTGTGGTTTAATTTTAAAACTATAATATACTTATAATAACTTTAATGAAGTTTTTTTTGCTTTGCTATTCTGTCGTGGATCGTGTCGTGGTCGTTCTGTCGTCTATCTCCTGATGATGCGTCGGTTGTGGGGCGAAATGATTGTTGAGTTTGTGATTGTGAACGTGTGTAGTGCTTGTGTATTGTGGTGGACATGCACGGACCTTTACCACCTAAAGGTCCGTGCATGTGTTTTTAAGAATCCTGCATGTATCGGATAAGAAAAAACGGATAGCCCATTATACATTTAGCATTATATAAATTTTCTATTTACTTTATCGCGGATTTTAGCAAAATGATTTTATTATTACTTTTGTACTATAGATCTTCCCAAAGTAACGCTTAATTCTATAAATTACTTTTTTTGCCTGTCGAGTTAAATGGTTACCTTGAATTTTGGGAACCTAATAATACTATCTACCTGCTTGTACACTTACTACCTGCTATAATTATTGTTCCGGAAATCGCTTAATTATTTTGCTGACTTAAATTTGTTACGTTACATTAAATTTTCAGTTAATTCCATGGTAGTTACGTTACTATTTGACTTTTCTGCACAATTACTTCTACAATCAAAACCACTAGTAATTAGTAACTTTGTAGTATTTATAAGAAGCAACACTGTTAGAAGGTTTTAAAACCAAATGAATTAATTGATGTACTTATAACAAAATCTCATTATTTAATTTCGACAACTCGACTAATATAAAATATTTTTTAAATATTCAAGTCAAAAATCGAAATTTATATATATATTGCTATTATTTTCATCGTACACATATGCACTTAGAATGACTAAATATCCTATTTCTATATAAACAAATATCTGTATAAATCGTGCGTGCCAAACGCAAAAGCTAACTATGGGCGAGCCAATACACAACGCTTGACTTTCGGTGAAGGTGAACGTCTTGAGGAAACCTGTATATCTCTAGAGAATTCTGGAGATATGTGTAACCTACCAATCCGCATTGGAGCAGCGTGGAAGGTCTTAGCTCCAACCCGTCTCTCAAAAAAAAACCGTAGGGGGGGTATGGGAGGAGGCCTATGCAAGTGGGATAGAAATAGGCGGTTGCTATGTTCATTTCGGACCACGAGTTTCACACCCCTGGTTTTAATAGACACTGGCGCATATGGCGAAGCCTTAATATAACTTCGTATCTATCGAACATTGTTTCCTTTATTGCACATATTTGGTAGCGGCTGTGCCCGAGAGCAGTTTTTATGTCTCGCCCGAGACGTGTAAGCTCGAAGTGACCATATACACTCTCGAGAGTGAACATCGAAGTGCTCGTCGATTGTGCGAGGCAGCGCGAGATCCTTTGACGATCCGAGGCGAGACGACAGCTACACTTTCGCACTCGCATTGACGAGATGTCTCACAGAGTGTACAGCCGCCATAAAACATCCGGTCAAATCTCAAATCAATGTATTTCTAATGTTAACGGATCTAAATTTCAAATAATTACCACTTTCCGTTTTAGAAAGTGCGGTCAACGTTGACCACACATTTTGACGCTGTGGTATTGAATATTAAATGTTAATGATCAAATTAATATTATGTTGATGGTCAAATTCATAATTGTTATTCTACACGAGTCACGTCCATGTGGAATTGTTCTAAGAATGCTTGGGGTTTCCGCGTTGAATGGCTTAACTGAATCTTTGTGCAACGGGGTAACCATCTTAAAACCCGACGAAAGTCATAGGTTTTTATATTATTAATTATCTAGCAGTCTGGCCACTCGTTGCTCAGTGGGGGTTAAATTTCCCTCGCAGCAAAACTGTCACTGACGTAAAAAAAAATCCGTTCGCCAATAAACTAAACATCTACTATTGACCCAGTTGTCAATTTAAATATTATCTGAAAATTTCGTTAAAATCGGTCTAGCCGTTTCGGGGTCTATGAGGAACATACATATATTGCCTCTTTATGGAGATTTTACTACTTTTTAAATAGAACCAACGTATCGTATTCAATAAGTACCTTTTGGTGTTAGGTCGTGTTTAAAAAGAACTTTAAAAAAAAGGTGAAAATAAGGGACGATACCCAAAATGGGGATAATAGGAATTTGTGGCGAGAAAGGGAATAGATTGTTGGAAAAAGAAATACCCCATGCATGTTAACAAATATATATACAGTTCATAAAAGTAACGCCCTGTTACTGTCCCACTTGCTCGGTATAGGATTCCTCTCTCGTTTTTTGTACACAGAAATAATTGGAGCTAAGACCTACCACGCTGCTCCAATGCACATTGATAGGTTATGCATATCCCCAGAATATTTCCTCACGATGTTTTTCTTCACCTATAAGCATGTGATAAATTACAATTATCAATTAGACACAAGTTTTAAATAGAAAAACTCATTGGTGTATGCCCGGGGCTTAGAACCCGTGAACCCTCGAAAGAATCGCACGGTCTCACCGCTGGGCTATCACATCTTATACTTCATATAAAAATTTATACAAGTCTGCTGTGGAAATTACGGTTTAAGCAAATGGTACTTTCTTCTGCCGTTAGTCGCAGAATCTTCGAATGTAGTTAAATTGTTATGCAAGCGTAAAGAAAGTTGTAATGGTGTACCGACGCTTCGTTTTTATGAGCTTGTTTGTGTATTTTATTAGAATGTCTTGATTTTTACTATGTTTTCTAAGGAAATACTGTATCAAAAACACTCGATATAACTAGAAGAGAGGGTCTGCTAAAAGTAGATCTTGATTAAAAACAATTAGAACATATCGTTTATCGTTATAACACGACCGATACGTGTGTATTGTCACAGATTTTCCATGGTTTATGAAAAACGTCAAATTGCCTGTCTATCGGTATTGTACAGTATATTTTTTGGAGAGTGTGCTGAAGTAGTCCATAACCTTGTTCCTCCATCACCTTTCTATCAACGCACCGCTAGGCACCGGGAGAAGTTCCACCCTTACGTTATTGACATCCCACGAAGGCGCACGAAGCGCTTCGCGTCTTCTTTTTTGCTGCGCTCGGCAAGGGAATGGAATTCTCTCCCAGCATCTATTTTTCCCGGTTCATATAATATGGGTCTCTTCAAAGCAACAGTGAATAAGCATCTTTTAGGCAAGCGCGCTCCATCTTAGACTGTATCATTGCTTACCATCAGGCATGGTTACAGTCAAGTGCTCGTCCATTACGAAATAAAAAAGAATCAATATGGAATATCTCACCTCTTTTCAGCGCTGTTAGTTTTCAAAGGCTGAGATGTTCTCAAATAAACATTTATACTCGTAACTGTAAATAACATCTACAATCCTGATACGTTATGCTGTCGATCATATAGGCGCTAAAGGGGTCACGTATTATTCAAATCACGATTGCTACCACACACAGTACATGTCAAGCCTCATAAGAGACAGCTTCATCTTTTAGAACCTTAGTTCTCAAAGTGGTCCATAAGGGGTTTCCCAATTCCCAATTGCCAGGTATCTATGGGATTCTCGAGGTCTACGTTGGCGTGCAAAAAAGTGGAATATTCAATTCGTAATATAATTTTTTATCGAGTTTTGGGAGTAGAATTGTAGCTACTGGCGGTTTACCGGAACTAGCTAAATTTTGAAAGTGTTCTATGAGACAAAGATTGGGAACATCTGCTTTAGGAATTCTGCCAATACGAGTAGAGCTTCTGCGTCTACTCTTTCCTATTTTACAGAGTCCGTATGAACCATTTTTATTCATAAAACTTTTAGACTTACGTCACGTCTTCGCTGGCGACTTACCTGGCACTAAATCCAATGGAAAACTAGTTGGCCTTATTATTCAAATATAATATCTTACACGTAATAATACAGCAACTTGTTATAAAAACGAGATTGTATGAATCATAAGTCGAATTGCTTAAAGTGGAATAAACAACTATGCTTCGTAGCACACTAAAAAGTTATATGATGGCTTTAGGACATACCAACTTTATATGAACAAAATAATATGTTAACAGAAGATAAGATAAGTACTGCTAATATCCCTTATATTTTCTAAAATTTTATCATGATTACTTGTACGTTTAGAATGTTTCTCTCCAAGTATATGAGATTACGCAACTTTCACATAGAAGAACTAATTAACGACAAAAATCAGTTTTAGCAACATAGAGGTAAACCTTATATTTATTATTCTCATGTCACAATGTCAGTTACCATACTCCTCCGAAACGGAGATTTGGTTATTATCTATTTTTCATACCCCTCCCTAAGTGATAAGGATTGTACAACCCTAAAACTTTTTTTGAATCCATTTTTTCATAATATACACTAGTAATTACCTAAAAATGACTTATATGTGAAAACAGCTGTATAATACGAAAGTAAGTAAAATATTATTTTGCTATAATATCTGATAAATTTTTTTAAATCATGTTTACGTAGAGTTACTAGAGTATGGGAGTCATAGGTGGACCTATAAGTGAGAGTGTCACAATAAATAATGAAAGGGAAGATTATATTCGAATTCGTATCTTTGTCTATCTGTCCAGAGAAAATTTCATAGTGCGTTCTTAATATAAAAAATACTTCGAACATTTTTTAGTACATCTTCAAAATAACTTTTGCTAACTACGCACGCAAAAAACAGAGATAGATGATAAACCTTATTTCTTTCTCGTTTTTGGGCTAGCTTCCCTATTCTAGTATATTATAGTAATAACTCTATGAATTTTAATCGCGGATTACATGAAAACAATATTTTCAATACTTTTGTAACTTTTGTATGGAGATAGGTTTGCCTTAACCCCATGGCATAATTGAAATAAATCGTAACTTTGATTGTCAATTTTTAAGTATTTGAAGTAAGTTTATCACAACCCATAAACGTATTGAATGATTGTTTTGGATACCTCAAGTTTATGTTTGATATTGTATGTTTGGAAAGGTATAAATATGTTTATCATTTTCAACAGAATATAAACTTATAGATACGAAATAAAACTAGTTATCAAAACCAGTATTCCGAAGGATATTGTAAAAGATTATTAATAACAGTCTACGCGAAACAGTTATTTGCTCTCACATTTGGTGACATAAAATTCGCGCATATTCTAGGTTACTAATTTATTCTAAAAACAACAACTTAGCAATTTTAGATGGTCTTAGTAATATTTAAGACAGTAAGAAATAAAAGTAAAGTAATGGCTTGTTACTTTCCCACTGCCAGAAGTGGGAAAGTAAGGAAAGAACAAAAAACAAAAGAAAGAAGAAAAAAAAGAGAGGAAGCTTATGCCCAGGCATAAGTCTCTTCTCTCTGCGTTTTGTACAGAAGGGTTGGAGCTAAGACCTACCACGCTGCTCCAATGCGGATTGGTAGGTTACACATAGCCCTAGAATTGTCTAGAGATATGCAGGTTTCCTCACGATGTTTTCCTTCACCGGAAAGCGTGTGATAAATTGCAATTATCATTTAGACACATAAAATTTAATAGAAAAAGTCATAGGTGCCTGCCCGGGGTTTGAACCCATAATCGTTTCTAGAGAGTCACACGGTCTCACCGCTGGGCTATCACAGCTTATTATATAGTAAGCGTAGCTAGCCAAAAATTTAAAACAATAAAGAGAAAGCAAGAGACTGCATCTATCTATCTCTCTTTTCAGCGGATTAGCGATAGCCGTAATAGATAGACAGATAGGGAATATTAGTATGGAAAAAAATACTTTTATCTTAACTATCATATGATTAAGTAGAAGTCAAGCTAGCTAGATGATATCATTGACCAAAAAATTCGAGATATCGCGGTTAAAGACTTCCACGAAAATAACATTACTTAGTCAGCGTCAATAGACGAATTAATGATGACTATTACATAGCTTCGTGGCCATTTTTATTTGTAAACAATTATTGTGATTGAATTGTCAACTAATTGGAATTTTGCTGTAACATCGCTCGGAGTGTAAACAAATCGTTTTTATATACTTTGTCGTCATTGATTCAAATATTCCTTGATTTGGAGGTACAAAATTTGTTAACGTAACTATGAGATCAAGCGGCCTTTTATTAATCACAATTCTGGACAAAGGCCTTCTCTAGCTCCTCTTTGAATTCAGAAGAATTGATGCTTAGACCCACCACGCTGCACCAATGAAAGGAAAAATAAAAAAAATCAAAGAAAAAAATTGCACATTTTTTAATAAGGGAAAAACATTAGAGGATGTTTTACCTTGTACCTTAACTCTTACGTAATTAGGTTCAGTAACCTTAAAACTGCAATTGGCGGATACATTTACATTATTGCTTTAACGATTCTTAGGCAATACTCCATTATTCTTTCATCTTTCTTGTTTATGTGAGCTGCTAACGTAAACATTTTATATATGTTAAAGTTATTATCTAAATATCATATATATTCAACTTTCAACTAACTCCTTATAAAATTTACAGAATTAGGCGTTAATTTGCGGAGGTCCAAAATACAAAATTAATTATATTATTATTTTGCAATAATCCACAATTGGACAAAATCTATGTAATACTAAAAGTAGAGTGTACTATGCATGTTCATACATAATGAATGCAGTATTCGTAAACCGTATGCACTATTAACCAGCACCGCCATCACCGCACTACACTACTGGCACTGCACATATTCAATACCACAGTTTCAACAATCGTTTCGCCCCGAAATGAATTCCGTTTCGGGCACCGAAGTATTAGCAGAAGATAGATTCCACGAATAAATCGCAAAGTGACGCGATTGCATAGATTTTCTCTAATCACGGATTGGTTCAAAATAATACTATTATCACTTTTTAGCAAAGCAACGCCTAGTTCTAAAAATTATATAGATAGTTACTTCAAAGAGGATTCTAAGATACTAGCACGCATTTGTCTTAAAGCCGTAATTAGTAAATGGTGTAATATTTTCATTACAGCTTGTTAGGCAGAAGACCACAGACAATATTTTTATTTTTACCCTTTTTTCTTGTATATGGAAACGTGAATAAATTATGGTAGAAAAGACACCACGTATTGTTTAAACTCTGATATAGGACTTTCTGCTCTGTAAGAGTAAAACAAGATGTAAATATACCTAACGCAAGAAAGCGGAATTGAACAAACATTTCTGTAGGAAGTCGTGAGAAGTGGGCGTGTAGATGAAAGCAGTCTGTCTTTTAATCGTCGATTGTAGATAGGCCTCTTAACTGGCATACTTAAAGTCAGTATAGATTTCATTAAGTTTAGAAAACATTTGGACGTAACATACACTATTATTTATGCGGATTAATAACATGTTATTCGATTATTATAAAACTCGAAATATACTTACTTTTTTATCATCTAAATTCTTATGTTTACTAAGGCTACTTCTATTTCAAGCTAACTAGCAAAAGCTAGATATTTTGAATTGAATTTACGAACTAAGTGTTAATTTATTTGTTATATTGAAATTATAAACTAAATATATAAAATAATAATAAAATGGATGTCTATTTCCCTTAGTCATCGCATCACGCCTAACGGATGCAAAAGTTTTGTATTATTGTATTTGTCGTGTTAATTATTTTCAAAAAAGGTTCTTATGAAAGAAAAAAAAATCAGTTTAGCGGAACAGTAGAAAAATGAAAATACCCTATTTCCCTCTATAATCTAACTGTCCATCTTATTTTAAATGCTTATTAATTACCTATTCGTTTGTGAAAACTGTTGCTTATGATTCATTTATTCATGAAATGAATTCAAAGCCTATATGTATAGTATAAATGACTTGAAAACGTCATAAATGAAATGAAAACCTATTACTTTACCACAAATGTAGAATATCTCCTCTCTATACATAAAAATTATAGTTAATATTTAAGTGTAATATAAGAGATGGCGAAATGTACTTTTCAAGTTAAATAATTACAAGTCAAGTCAAAAATTCTTTAAACAAAATTTCACGTCCTTACTCTTTACTGTCGAAGAGTTCCCCCGTCTAGAGCCAATCCTGGCAGCAGCATCAGGTGATGTTTATCATAGACATGCATTCTCATTGAGACTGACTGACCAATATATAAAATTTCATCTAAATCGGCCATAGGGAAGTGGGTCAAATTTAACTTACAATATTACACCATACATTGCAATTTAAAAAAAAGCCTTCAATAATAGAATAATCGTAGGAAATTTTTAAAATATTCTTTTCTTCAATGCAAAAATCCTTCAAAAGTAATTATAAAATTATTTTGCTATAATCCGCGATACAGTAAATAGAAAATATATATAGTGCTAAATGTATAGTGGACTATCCATTTTATTTTATTTATTAGTTATTAGTATTATGGATCTCCGCAAAGTAACGCCTAATTCTATAAATTATGCAAAAATCCTTATAATGTTAAAATTATAAACGTATGCTGCAATAGGTAAGAGAGATTTAACATAATATTATTATTATGTTAAATCTCTCTTACATCTGTAATATCAATAAAAAAATTGCATAAACGTTACCTCACATAAAATATTCGGTTACAGCAAATCATTGTCATAACGCAAATAGAAATTGAAATAGTTGGAAAGTGTGAATAATTTTCCAACGTTCGATTATCACCTTTCACGATTGCTTCTGTTAAGATTTATAGTTTTCCGGCCTTTCACTGGCTCACTCTGGTCATTAATGAAGCACACATAAAGATAATGGACATTTAAAATGTGCTATTGTTTATTATTACCCAGGAAATGTATTTGAAAACAGCGTAATGGAAGATCATTAGTAAATAGCCGAAAGTCACAAAATTGCATGTTGTTTTGTTGAAATTTTCTTTACTTAAATAAACGTCGATTTATTGTTCTTACCTCATTAAAGAATAGTTACGATATCAGTAATTTATAGAATTAGGCGTTACTTTGCGGAGATCCATAATACAAAAGTAATAATAAAATTATTTTGCTATAATCCGCGATACAGTAAATAGAAATTATATATAGTGCTAAATGTATAGTAGACTATCCGTTTTTTCATACCCGATACATGCAGGATTCGTAAAAACATAAGCACAAACCTCCACCACTGCCACCACAATACACAATCGCTACACACGTTCACTATCACAAACTCAACAATCGTTTCGCCCCCATAATGAATCCCCAAGTTATAATAATACTTCTATTTTATACGTTCGTAACCTATACAATTCCTTTAGCCATACACCACGTCACCATCTTCCTTTTCCGTTTTTGTTCCCATGGCAACCAGTAGTCCGAACATTGCGCCGAGAACATCTGCGGCTATGTTCGTTATCCATCGGCTGCACTCGTTATGCGCACGGAAGTCGCGATCTTTTGTTATTGCCGTTTACAATATATACCATTTTATAATATCACTAGAGTTGGCGAAATACAGTGGACTTGCAGCGTCTAGACACGCGCATTTGTTGAAGGTTATGAGCTATCTCCACCGACAGATAGATTTTTGTATGTTTCAAAACGAATTCTAGAACTATTCACATAACATTTACATATACATATTTTCATATGTATATGTAAATGTATATTGTTACCTAATACAAAAATCATCAAAAAATAATAATTTATTTTTCTTTGATATTCAAAGCTTAGGCAACAAACTTCAGACCCTTCAAGGCTTCAAACCCTTAGGCCATCACCCGTATCGGAGCAGTCAGTTCATAAGCATTATACCTCTTCCATGAAAGAAGAGGCCTTGTCTAGATAGGAAGGAGTTAGTAGAAGTACGTGCAGTTGTCACAAAGTTCGAAGTTTAATGACATCGTATCACTACATCATTCATTCAGTATTGCATATTGCTTATAACTATAATCAGCAATAGATTAACAAAAAGTTCCACAGCACTTTCTTACCAATCCTTCATACTGGTTGTGTCTTGCGAAATTCTAATTTGTGTAATCATACTAGCTTCGCTACAATAGGGTCGCCTGGTCGCGTGTTTCGAAACGAACCAGTTGCTAATGTAGACAACGTCGTATGGTTATTATCAATTGAATATATGTGTCATGCGATTTATATCCCACGAGTTATAGTATTGAAATTAGTTTTTAACTTAACTCTAACTGCCTATTAGGAATTTTGAAACTGAATGCTGGTCCAATATAGATGAAATTTGACACAATTAAGCACTAGAGATGCCGTGTGGTATCCGGCTCAGTAGAATAGACCACCCTCATTTCTTACCGAGTGTTCGTAAAAGGCGACTAAGGTGAGACGACCTGCTGTGTGGCATCCGGCTGAGTAGAATAGACCACTCTTATTTCTCACCGATGTAATTTGTCCGTAAATTGCGACTAGTTATGCCGGACTCTTACCGGCTAAAACCTCATGGTGTTCCACCTTACTGCCTGTAGACGAAGGCACAGGAATACTGGACGCATGACGTCTGCACAAGGTAAGTTGACCCACCGTGTGGTATCCAGTTAAAGAGAAAAGACTACCCTCTTTCTTACCGAGGGTTCGTAAAATACGACTAAGGTAAAATACGACAGGCAGGCGGCCGGTAGAAAAACGTAGCAAACGGTAAAATACGTAGCCAAATCATTTGACAACATGTTTTTAATATGTTGTGCCGACCCCACTTAGAGTGCGATAAGGGCATTAGGATGTTGATGGTAAAACTTTAACACTATAGATCATTATTCTCTTGCCTTTATCCCGCTCCATCGAAGTGGGGTCAGCACAACATCTTTTTCCATTAATTCCTATCATTCGTGAACTCTGACGCTACTCCTTTTATACGAATACTTAACTTCATACCATCCATTTATCTGTTTTTCGGCCTCATTCTAGTTACATATCATATTCATGCACATACATATTTATTACTCCTTTGCTCACATGATTTTCATCCCTCCTCGTTACAGGTCCATCTTGCACTTTCCATTGTTTCTATAACGGGTGCAACTTTTAGACTTCCCCTTAAACACTAATTTCGTATTTTATCCATTCTTGTCACACCACAGATCCACCTTAACATTCTCATCTCATTTGCGTGCATTTTTTCATCCGTCTTTTTCATTGCCCAACATTCTAATCCATACGATCTAATCCAGGACGATAAGTTACAAACATGTTGTCACATGATTTGGCTACGTATTTTACGACAGGCCGCCTGCCTGACGCAACTTACCTTAGTCGTATTTTATGATCGCTCGGTAAGAAAGAGTGCGGTCTATTCTACTCAACCGGATACCACTCGGTGGGTCAACTTACCTTAGTCGCCTTTTACGACACCGGATACCAAACGGCACAAGATCTTTTTTTAAACTATAAACAAGTAAATCATGTTATATAAGTTTCATATACACAAAAGTAACATATAGGAAAAAAATCCGTTTCTTCCGGTAACTGGAATAAAAGAATTTATTAAGGATACTAAAACATTTAAGTTGGCAGGAACGATAGATGAAGGTTGCGGGTACCACTAGAAGATTATATTTGTAACGCGATTTATATGAATGTAGTTATAGTATTGAAACTTGTTTTTAGTACGGAAACTTTCAACTGATCTACTTTAACTATTATTAGTATGTATTTACCCATAAAATAGTGCACCACCCGCACACATTTCAGTTCTCCTTAACCCTAAGGTAGTCTGGAAGAAATCGCTACTAAGCGATAAGACCGCCTTTTGTACGTTACAGTTTGTTTTCTTTTATTGCTGTTTTTTTTCCCTTTCCTGTATGTTTTCTCTGTGGTGTATAAATAAAAAAACTGCCTATCGATAAGTTTGACGTAATTTACATATTCACAAACTAATATTGCGTATTTAAAATTCCATTTGAATAATTATATGCAATACTGAACGTATAAAACTATTGGGAGATTATGAATGTTCGAACTTATGTATTTGATTTGAAAGAGCTTATAAAACCTGACTTGTATTAAGACTCATGTCAATTCAATGTATGATTTAAGTATGCGAAAAGGCTTAATTTTTACTTATGTAACTTTAAGTCTTAAAATGGCTGTTGCTTAGGTAATTACACATGCGTGTATTGACTTTTCGGGCCGAAACGATCGTGGGGATCGTGGTAGTGAAAGTGTGTATTGCTTGTGTGAATAGTTGCTGGTGGCGGCATTTTGGGATACGTGTGACTTGTCCTGTATGTGTAAGGTATGTGAGGGTTACCTGCTTCGTATTCTCTTAAAAACCTGGATTAAGCGAAATAAACTTCTGTACTATGGAGTTCTGCAAATTAACGCCTGATTCTATAACATCATTAAAAATAGTAATGAATGATATTAAAAATAAACAAGACTTCCTCCAACTTTTGGGTTTAAACCACGCAGATTAGTACCTTAAACATTGGCTAAAAATCTAGGCTCATACAGGTTTTAATATGTTTTGAATCAATTTAAAGCGCGTAGTTGTAAATATAAACTTAAACTCGCGTATTTATAGAAAAACACATGAATTTGAATCTGTAAATCCTTGTTAAAGAGTCGAGCACGCACGTCGCCTAGTGGTGTAAATTTGACCATAATGAATAATGATTTAAATATAGAATACCTTGAATTATTATACCAGAATTACGATTGTGTTTTGACATTCAGTAAGACTATAGACAAATAATAATAATCCCTTCCAATTTTACTACAGATTTTAACTTTAACAGAAAAAAATATTAGCATTTTTCTATATAAACTATAATTTTGCCTATGCTTATGCTGCTTTTATGCTCCTCCGTCCTAGTTATTTTTATAAAAAGGGGCAAAGTTTTAGTTTCACGTATATAGCTGAAAGAATAGATATTTAGAAGGTCTCGCACGTAAGGAAGCATGGAAATCTTACAATCTGCTTTTGTCGAATTTAGGAATACATATTTAATTGTCCAAAAGCTAACGGGTTCATAATAAACTGGTTACTAATCTTTGTATTCGCGGTTAACTCTCATCATTGTTCGCTTGTGCTATTTCGAGTGACTTTCGTAATTTAGTCAAAATGTAACATTTTAACCCGGTTTCATTAGTGAAAATGGAATTTGTGACGTTTTACGCACAGTGATTTATTATGAAAACCTGAAATTGTTTGTTTACTTTCTATTACACAATAGTATAAATAAGTTAATAGTAAGTCTTTATCGTGGCTTTGTTACAACTATTATACTTACAAATTACATGAATTTTCTGTTAGAAATTGACCTTTAGGGTCTCCAAGGTACCATTTAGTCACACGATTCCAGCATCCTAATTTCTTTGCTCTTAGAATTTGCAATTTTGAACTGGTTTGGTCAAAGCTTAAACAAAGAAAATAGCAAAATAGAATAAAATAAAATAGACATAGTTAAATTTCGAAACGAATTAAAAAAAGCAATTTCAGAATATTCTTTATTCAAGTAAACTTTAA
The DNA here is from genome assembly GCA_947086505.1 of Morpho deidamia. Lineage (NCBI taxonomy): Eukaryota > Metazoa > Arthropoda > Insecta > Lepidoptera > Nymphalidae > Morpho > Morpho deidamia. Next base: position 4,375,320 of record CAMTZC010000007.1, on the reverse strand, counting down.
ACAAAGCTTTTAAGAATTATTTGATATATCTTATACAGTATCTTATATATATTAGTGTTTCACAAATAGATATTTCATTAGTCATACTGATTGATATATTAAACCGTGCAAAGTAGGAGCAACTTAGCGGGAAAGCGGACCCTGGCATAGGCCGGGATTATCGCTAGGAAGAAGAAGAAGCTAGTCATACTAATAGTATCATTAGCTTAATTGGAAAATTATTCACGAATATCTAAACTTCATTCGTTAAAGTGTTAGGTGTCACGCGTAACTGTTTAGAATGCGTGCAGTAGCAAATATTACGAATGTCATATCACTCATAGAAAATTGTCATTTGTTAGTCATTTTACTTGATTTACTTATTATCAATATGTGCAGGAGCATACGGGATAACTAATATAATTTGCACTTTTCTGTGAATTGATTAACGAGGCTTGTCGAGGTAATATTATTGATAAGTTATTAAAATATGATGATTTTTTCTCTTCATCTACACGATCTGAAAATTGGATCCAAAGACGCTTTCCAACGTTTGTGAGGTCGTCTGTGTCCACGTAATGGGGGTCTGCCAATGCTGACGTTGTCAATGCGGGGACTTTGTACATTTACATGTACTTTGTACATCTTATATATTTTATTTATTAGTAGTTAATAGGAAGTTCAAAGGTAGATACAGTTGTAAAAAAAATCCTCCGATCGCCTCTGCAAGAACATCCGCTGGGTCAATCTAAAGATTTTTTGAAAATTTAATTCAAAACCGCCAAGCGATTTCGAAGTCTTTAAGGGCAGATAAATATTTCATTTTAATACACTTATAAGAAGATGATTTCATTACTTATTCATGTGTAATTGATAATAAACAGTTTTTTTTACAATAATTAATGAAACTTGAACAATGTGAAATTTTCACTTATGTTTATTTTTATAACATTAGGTTTTAATTTACAATTATTTCATTAAAACTTTCTATTTATTTGCTATAGCATTTTCACTTAGCGTGACGTGAAACTGTGATCTTAGCGTAGGTAACTTAAAAAATAAATAATTTACGCTGTGTATTTGTGTTCAGGCATCGAGGTAATAAGCAGTCACGTAACATAATGTTTTTTGTAGAACATTAGCTGTTACCGTGATTTTGTCCATGACGACATAGCTATAGGATGTACAATATCAAGCTTTGGTATTTGTTGTCCTATAATAAATGAGTGACCGAGCCCTACTCGGTATTTTTTAAAGATATAGAAAAATGCATTAAAAAGAAAGGAAGGGCATGTGGTACTCGATATGTTGTATTTTCACTTCTTTAGTCGCTCATTCCCCACTGAGCTTACATTATTATTACTACTTTGCAAATGACAGCAAAATTAACCTTTTATTCAATGTATATTTTAGCAGTATTTCAAAACCTCATTTAAAGAGATAACATATACTCAAATATATGAGCAAAGAATAAAGATGCAATGCGCGTGCAATGGTGATCCAACAGATAACTATTAAATGACAAACTAACAGATGTCGAGGAACTAGTTAGCAGGTGGTAGCTATTTTTATACTGTATTGTATTAAACGTCGTCACTGCAATAACACAAAAACCAGTATTATATTATACTTCGTATTAAAGTGCATACATATAGCGTTTACACCATAACTAAATAACGTGCTTGCTTTTTATATATAGTCGATTATTGCTGGTTTTCTTTGGTTAATCATCTTATGTGGTGCAGTTTTACCACTATTAATTAGTCTTTCGCCATAACTTAGTCGGCACATCAGCAAGGTATATATCGTGGAGCGAATAGTATAGGAAAGATTGATCGGTACGAGCCTTTTCAGCAATTATCAAGACCAAAATTCTGAAGTAATGAATTTATCCCCTTTATATTCTTTATTCCAATTTATTCATATGCCTAACAAAGAAAAAAAATCAATTTATACTACACTATAATTGTGCCAGTCTATATTAAAATGAGTCCTTAAAAAAGACAAGACTCGAGAGTCATTTAAAGAAACCATCAGGTAAGGTTTATTAATTACCCGGAATAAAATAAAATAGACATCGTTAAATTATGAAACAAATAAAAAAAAACAATTTCATAATATTCTTCATTCAAATTAACTTGTAAACCAGTGTTTTTGAATCGTCAACTCTACTGCGGTTCGGAAAGCTGTTCCTACCGAGAAGAGCAAGTAAGAAACTGGGCGTTGTCTCTTTTCAAAGAATAATTCTTATTACTATTTACTTATTGCCATTACTGTCTTGTACAAGGTAGAATTGCAACTATAATCACACATTCTTATCATCTAAGTAATCCTCAGCAGTTTAGTAGGCTTTCTGTATCAGCCTCTTTAAAAAATAAAAGAGTATCCCTCGTGTTATGCATGAAGTACACCTGCCTTCTACTACCCCTCCAGATTATCTGAAATTACAAGTTCCCAAGATATCTTTACCGAATAAAGTGCTCCGTCTACTAATGAAAGTCAACAGAGTTCTTTTAGTTTATAAATTTTACGTGTATTATACATACTTTATTTGACCTTCCAGTTGCATTGCATTATAGTATTGTGATGTCAATTATGCACGCACATCTAAATACAATGTCAGGAAGTTGGATTTATGTCGGAAAAGTTATATAAATAAAAACTTGAATCAATGTCGTTCCTTGTCCGCTGCCTGTTCAGTATTAATATATTCTAACTAAAATTCAGTATCAACTTTATCAACCATTGTTTAATACGGAAACTTAGTAAAAGGTTATTATATAAAAATATGAATATAATAGTTTTTTTTATATTAGGACGTATGTACATATTTCTATGGAATGTGGGTGAGAGAATATATTTCATGTATGTAAATACTTGTTTTTGCTGTTTAATTGGCTCGCGTAAATTAATTATTTATTAATGCCAATGAAGTGACGCTAATTGGGCTCTAATATCAATCAGGTTTCATGATGGGGATACATTTTTCATGTAATATTTTGCCATATTGTATCTTATTATGGTGTAAGCTATCGTTATCTCAACATATAGACATTGACTGCTGGACATATATCTTTCCCAGGGCTTTCTATATGATCTTATGCAACTCAACTTTGTCAGTCCCCTGAAGTTCGATTGATGAAATAAATGCGGGTAGATAATATTTATAAATTATGCATTATTCTCCTAGCCCTTATCCCAGCCTAAGTGGGGTCGGCACAGTATGTTTTAATTTTACGACCGGCCGCGTGCCTGACATCAAATTACTTTAGTCGCCTTTTACGATACCTCAGTAAGAAATGAGGGTGGTCTTTTCTACTCAGCCGGATACCACACGGCGGTTATTTATAAATTCCGAATACTTATAAGAAATATAGTAATATTCCACATGAAATACTATATGAGTCCACAATAGCAGCATTTTTGGAAAAACGCATTGCAGCAGGCCTACCATGAATTCTTATGCGACTCAATTGAAGACGTAAACGACCGCGAACCGCTTTCTTTTCGTACCATGAAGTGTGAATTGCATTGGGGTCGTAATATTTGAAAAGGATAACGTTATATGAACTATAGATAACTCTGTCTTTTTTACTCACATGTTCTTTGGACGAATTCCGAACGCTCATTCGGCAACGACTTAAAGTGTGCGTCTTTAAGACGTCATGGTATGAAAAAGCAAAACAATTTCGTTTACGTCTTCAATTGAGTCGCAATAAGAGTTCATTGTAGGCCAGCAGATCCTCAGTCATGTATCTCTATTCGCCCGTTTTTTAGGACCATATTTTTTTTCATAAATATACTTTTACAAACATAATATTAACGACGGTGATAATCAAACTCCCAAAGAACTCTAAAAAATATAATTGTAAAATTCATAATAAAAAAAAGTCATGCTAAACACGTTACAACTTGATTCTCCCAGAACTATATCGTAAAGCCCGATGATTCAGTTATATAGCCATAATATGTATTTGTATTGTAGTGTGCGTTGTTTGTAGAGGAAGAGTGGCGGCATTGCAAGGTAATCGGGATTCGGGACCGGGCGCGACGCGCACCGCTTGTTCGACCTTAGGATGTGGCCACACATAATCATAAGTACAACGATTATATTAATACTAGGAGAGAATATATCGCACGCTTAGTATTACTAACCGAATTCAAAATAAGGCGAAATTGACTCTATGACATCACTTTACGAACTTAAAAAACTTTTTTTTTGAATTAGGTCACTAAGTCTTTATATTTGTTAAAATCCACTTTTATCAAAGGGTGTGTTTATACATAATTATAGGTACGAGTTACTTTAATATTATAAGTTAATATACAACACTTCAACTGTCACGATTCCGAAAAAAAAATCTTTTCGTTTTGGGCGTTGTTTGATTTCATTAAACTCTTTTACACATCACCCATATTTAGAGTGTGCCCGAACTAATATTGCTCCTGATCTATCCATTCAAAAAAAGCTCTATTTCCCAAATCTAATTCCCTTCCTCTGTCCCAAATTCTAATTGTCGCACTATTTAGTGATATCGTCCGTTATTTTTTCTCTTTATCTTCCTTGTTTCAAAAACCCATGTCAATGCCATGCTTGACATAAAATATTTTTATTTTATTTTAACTAAATGACATTAAATAGAAATTATTAATTATATTCGTATAAACCGCTTAATAATTTTTTAAAATGGAATATTTTGATATTTATATTTATAATAATTGTAATTGTATATACATATATATAATGTAAGACGTGACTACAATGTTTGCATCGCCCTAGCAAATATGTAATATATTTAAGAAGCAAATAAATAAATAAATATTTGTTCTTTTTACAACAAACCTTATACAATATAGATCATTGACTGGGCCGTTGGCGCGGCCCGGCGAGGGCCAATATTTTCTATAAAAAAATTGTTGGTTCTTCGAGCCTGGGCGTGTATTTGTATTTAAGTATGTATTTAAACTTATATATGTAGTATATCTACCAGTTGTCCGTCACCCATAACACAAGTATTAAGTTACTTACTTTGGGGACTGACGACCGTGTGTAAGTGTCCCATATATTTATTTTATTTATTTATCATAAAAAAGATTTTTATTTATTTATTTATTATTATTAAATAGTTCATTCTAGTGCTTAATTTTGAGTTTATGTATCGCAATGAACTTTTCACTAAATTGTAATACGAAACACCGTGTGGATGCGGCGTAAGTCTTTGTTTGTGCACGTAAAGGATCATCGGCATTGCAAGGTGATCAAGACGGGTCCGGTTACTGCGTCCGTAACCTCACGCCATTGTTTTTACACCGGTTGAGTTCATTCGAGAACGAAGTGAAAACTTTATATATATTACATACTCTACAATATACTACAATAATATGAGCAAGTTAATTACTTTGAAAGCTTTAAGCCAGTAGGGAGATAGTAAAAGACGGTTTTATACTGGTTAAGAATAGCTTTTTTTATTGATTTAACGAATTAAATAATATTACTTAACACTATAATGTTTTTTTTAAACCACAGAGGTTTATCTTATTGCTGATGTTTATAATACAGCGTTGCACGAAAATAAAACACTTCGGTATATGTAATTCCCTTTTTTTAATGAATTAGGTAAATACCATTATTAAAGTCAAACGATGTAAAAGTTAAGTTATTTTAACGTATTAAGAAAGTTTTCATTTAATTTGAATTTGATTTTTTTGTTGTTATCAATTAAACGCAGGACTATACGCTAACCGTTTAACTCAGACTTCGCCTGCGGGGTAAATGTGCGCGGCGGTAGGACGAGAAGGTGAGGTCTGAGTTAAACGGTAAGCTGATAGGTACCTTGTTGTATTTTCGTCGAACACGTCATTGGCTCGCACCGTTTATAAACAATTTTTATCTATAGCCTGATTAAAAAATCTTCTTCTAATAGTTTGACTTATTTTCATTTTGCTGAGGTTAATTGAGAACACAGAATTTTAAAGGTGTACTAAATACTTTTATACGTTTTGAGAACAGTTCATGGAACATTCCTAACATCACAATAATCTGAGTCATAAACGCTTGCTGCAAAACAATGTCAACTAAAGTGTACAAAACTTGTTACACTGTTGTTAAAACAAATATGTATTCTTTGTACTTGTTCCATTGCATAATTTAATCAAATATATTATAAACACGAAAATGTACATAACAAAAAAATAGGTATATTGATTTTCAATAAGCCATACAAAAGACATCAACGCGATGTATATTTATTTTTGGCCATAAATTTTTCCGAACACCCGTTACTTCTTTCATATTTAATCACAATCAAACAAAATGTACGACGTCGTTAAAATTAAATTAGTAAGTAAATTAATATTAACGATATACATTTTTATGTTAAATGTAAAAGAAATATCCTGTTTCTATAATTTATTGATTTTAGTGTAGTTTAAGCGCTCTCTCATTAATGATAGATTTAGACAAGACTCAAGAATTTATAGAATTAGGCGTTACTTTGCGGAGATCCATAATACAAAAGTAATAATAAAATTATTTTGCTATAATCTTTGCAGGAGATATAATTTGCTATAATTTTGCAGGAGATAGACTCCACGACAAAATCGCAAAGCCTAGCTTTGCGATTTTGTCGTGGAGTCTATCTCCTGATGATGCCTCGGTTGCGGGGCGAAACGATTGTTGAGTTTGTGATAGTGAAACTGTGTAGTGCTTGTGTATTTTGGTGGAAGTGGTGGAGGTTTGTGCATGTGCTTTTACGAATCCTGCACGTATCGGGTATGAAAATACTGATAATCCAATATACATTAAACACTATATATATTTTCTATTTACTGTATCGCGGATTATAGCAAAATAATTTTATTATTACTTTTGTACTCAAGAATTTGTTTAAAAATTCATTGACGCCTTGTATATTGATTGTATAAAAAACTAATCGACGTTGTAGATTTTTAGGTTTCCTTTAGAATACTAAGAATCACGAATTAGTTATGTAAAAGTCGTTAACTTTAATAAATTTATTTATTTACTTACAAAAATGCAAAATTAAATATGAAAACATTATTTTACGAGGGTGGGATTGCACTATAGATAAATAAGATATAAAATGTTAATTTTAGGGAATTGTTAATTAGGGATACTTATAGACACGGCAATAAATAATGCACATAGAGAGAGAAATCGGCTAGATTCTGCTTCATAGAGCATTGTCTCTTTCGCACAGACTGACGAACCCGTGTGAAACGTCACATACTGAGTGACAGTGACAGCGCTCTACGAAATCGAACTGGCCCGCTGTTTCGTTCTAAACATCGATGTGCATTATTTAATGCTGGGTACTATACATTTCAGTAAAGTTATGCTGCGTAGTCAATTAGCGCTGAGTTACAATGACTAGAAATTTGAAGTATTATTCTACTTCAAGTTAAGGCTTCTCCGTCTTTAGTCTCATTATTAATGAAATAATACGTACTAGCATCCCCTAGGTCGTCCTAGTATGCCATGTAAAAAGCCACCTCTGCCGTATGAGTTGATGATCGATAATGGTTGCCCCCATTAAAAATATTCGCGGCCCAATAGCGTAAAACCTTGACGACAAAGTTGATATTACCATTATATACAGAAAGACCAGCGTTTTCAACGGCGAAAGAAGATTTCTGTATTCTGAAGTCCTCTGGCCTTGGTTTACCGTACTCACAACGACCTGAAGACTAACAAAACTTATACACAGTTTGCATTTAAGCCGAGATCCAATCTCACACGCAATTACATGACAATGTTTATTTTTTATTTTATTTTATTACATCGCTCAATGGCTGTAAAAGCGCTTAAAATAGATTTACTATTCTAAAGAAACGACTAGTGTCCATATAGATGGAAATCAAGTATCACTGACCGATAAAGGGTAGAGATGTTATCGTTGCGATAGAGTCAACATTAGAAGGTATCGCCCTTACGTCAAGAAGAACACTACGTAATCATCACGCATACGGGTATGCGTGATGATTACGTAGTGATAGCTTACTACTTAGAGAACAAATAATAAAAGAAGAGATGTATTAGTGAATGTCCATTTGTTGTAATAAACTGGCCAACCTATGAGTTATTTTTTTTTATTGTCAATCTTATACGAGTAACCTTTGACAACATAACTGTTTTGTTTCAGAGAAGTAAGCTAACTTAACTTTGCGAAATTCTACGTTGTTAAAAGAAACCACTGTAGTATTTAATAATCTCGAGATATTTAATTATTATGTCAAAAAGTTTCTAAATGAAAAGAGTTGATTGAAGTTTTTCTATGTTCAAAATATAAGTGAGGTTCACTAGAATAAAAGAGGAAGAAGAAAGAGTGAATGTCGCCGGGGCACTTAACAATTTACGAAGTTGATGTTAGTAGGTGGGGCAGATAGTTTGCAGATTTAATGACCGCTGTATTCCAAAATTGACGGGGTTTGCGACGCGTACCGGGATAAGCAGTCATAGTCTATATAAGCATTTTAATCCCGTCATGGACATGTAGCTTTAAAAATGTTACAGAAAGTCGCTGGATTTTTTAAGACCATGTAGCGTAGCAATCTCATGAAGAAGTGACCTATATCAACTTGATAAAAAATTTACACTACTTATGTGATCTTAGTTTTGCATTCGTTATACTTTGTTTTCAGAGCGAGTAGAAAATAGTTGGCAAGATTTTTCTTTTTTTTTTCAAATATTTACAGTTAGCGTGTGGTTTGCACTTGCGTGTTTTGTGCTTAGCTCGTTTTATTTTTAATTTTTACACCGTTATGTCTGACCTACTCATGGAAATAGTGTCCTTATTTTTATTGCAATATTTTATAAAAATCAACGAACGTCTCGATTGCGATGCTGTTGATGATACCGCCGATTTACCATATCCTACACAACATCCTATCGAAGCTAATATATAGTAAAGGTTTTCCCCTCTATAAGACGCAGTCAAAGATTTTTAACAATAATAAAAAGGAAAACTTTATCTGACTCAATCAAACCGGAATGTTTGCCTTGTTATGTGACTAATCGCAGTTATGCGCCGCTGAAATCGTTTTAATAAATAGGACCATTAAATCCATTGGACTCTGCCCGAGATTTAAATCCTTCGATCGCTCATAAGATGTGGTCTCACTTGCGTTGCGATTTTGTCATGGGGTCTATATCCTGATGATGCTTAGATTGCGGGGCGAAACGATTGCTGAATTTGTGATAGTGTCCCATATATTGTGGTGGCTGCGGTAGAGGTTTGTGGATGTGTTTTTACGAATCCTGCATGTATTAGCTATGAAAACGCATAGTCCACTGTAACTTTAACATTATATATATTTTCTGGTTATTTAATCGCGGATGATAGCAAAATAATTTCACTATTACCTTTGTATGTGGTCTCACTGTTTGGTTTTAATTGTGATATGCATGTGTCATTGTATCCGCCGTGTGGTATCCCACTGAGTAGAATAGACCACCCTCATTTCTTACGGAGGTATTCTTCGTAAAAGGCGACTAAGGTAAGTTGACACACGGTGTGGTATCCGGTGAGTAGAATAGACCACCCTCATTTCTTATGGAGGTGTCATAAAATGCGACTAAGGTAAGTTGACACACGGTGTGGTATCCGGTGAGTAGAATAGACCACCCTCATTTCTTACGGAGGTGTTGTAAAAGGCGACTAAGGTAAGTTGACACACCGTGTGGTATGAGTAGAATAGAACGCACTCTTTCTTACCGAGGGCTCGTAAAATACGAATAAGGTATGTTGCCGTCGGGCGGGCGGCCAGTCGTAAAATAGGTAGCCAAATCACGTGACAACATGTTTATAACTTGTGTTGACCTCACGTGGAGGATAAGGGCAGGAGGATGTTGATGCATGTGTCACTGTATATTTAAGTAAAAATAAGGAAGGCGTCTCAATTTTCGTCGGCCCGTGAAGATGTAATGAATGGTGTTAGGCGGAGACAGAATTTGACTTTCGCCCGCTGCGTGTGAGTTGTAATTATAGAAGCTGACCATTGTCTACAGACTTTCGCTCAAACTAGTCACACGTCCGTTTCGTTTACGTCGTACTAATATTTATTTGCTTCGCTAACAGGTACTTTAATAAGGTTTAATAATTACGTGCGACTGCTCCCGATAAATTATTGTGACTTTTATGAACGACTAGCGGTCCAGTCACGCGTTGTTGTGGCTCAGTAAGGTTTCGATTTCCTCTTAGAAACTCAAGTTTTCACTCACTGAGAGTTATTGAAGTATACATTTTTTGCTTACTAATTTTTAGTATGAAAGAACTGTCACTGTTTTCACGCCAAATGGCACCGTATAATCGTATAGAGAAATCCGTATAATATTGCTTATTTGCGGCAACCCATCACGACGACCTGTTACTAACCTACTAGCATGATATACGAAACCATCATTTAAATCATAATTCTCCTAATATAAATAAAAATCCCCTATCCAGAAAAACGCTATGTTCAAATAGACACTGAGTTTTGTTACATAGCTTGACTGAAGAATTAAAAAGGTCGTGTAGCCCGATTTAAACTAAGATTGTCCAGGAAAGGAGAAAAATATATGTACTACTTAATAACCTATATGGAAATAAACACATGACACAGTTTAAGAAGTGCGCATTTTTTTACTTCTAAAAGTAATCGATGTTCCACATTACGATTCTATTGTGAAGTAATATAACATTTTATAATACTTTAACTTAAACTTGCAATTATTTTTAAATAATATAAATAATAAGGTTTTAAGAAAGTAACAACAGTTGCAATAATATAAATCAGAAGTGACTCGTCAATTATTTCAATCCGATTGTTGATAATAAAAAAGTACGAGCGATGAACTCGAGTTGAAAGAACGTCTCGCTCCGATAGCTGATCACTGTCGACTTATTTAGCAAAAAAAGATTTGCAACGAGAATTATTGAATCTTATGTCTTTCACAGACTACAGTTAACAGATTGTACATAGATTTGTAAACAAACGGTATCTAAAGATGTTTTAAGAACCTAACCTAAGCGTATTAAACTATTAATGTTAAGAGACCGGCTATACTCACGTCTTATTTTATCGGATCGGATCGTATTAAACTAACGCTGTTATAAATCTGTCTAATTAATAATATCAAACTTACTAGTAAATTAAATACGTTTTTTTCAGTTCAGAATCTGACTTATAATAAATATGAATAATGGAACAAATGCATTCCCTGTATATAAAATATCAAGATAATTTAACAGAAATATGAGTCTCAATTATGACGATATAGAGACATATAGAGATGATACACAAACATACAAAGGATCAAAATTTTACGTTTAAAAACATTTTTTTGTATTACATTAAGCATCATTACGTTACTTGTTCTAATTCTAATTATGTGCTACGTATATGTAATTGTTTTTCGTAATCTAATAAAAAAATTTAAGTTGTCTGTTTATTATTTTAATTCTACATTACGGTACACATAAGCTTCAATTTAATGATGTTTACATTTTTTAATATAATTCGAGGCCAAGCATAGTCAAATACGATCTTCGGTGAGTGGGCAGTAGCTTGGAACAGCTAGTTCCGTTACAAGTCATATATTTTTAACTTTTAAATACTTATTTTAATTTTGACAAACTTTTTTATAAATATATAAATATTTAATATTATAAATATAATTCAATCCACTTCTTTTATCTACAAATAAGAAACAGACGTATAGTCTAGTTAATGAATGGAATAAACAAAAATTCGTGATAGTATTGAAGTGGCATAATGTTGAAGTACAAATAATCGACATAGCTGTAAGATGCATGTATCTCTCATGGGAATCGATAATGATTGCGTACTTAGCACGGTGTTGAAATTGGTTTCTGGTTGCAACTCCATAATTAAACAGTTGTTTTTTGTAGGAAAACAGACACTTATCGTATTGCAATTACTAATTAGCACGGGGCCTTTTATAGTGGGTACATATCGGGTTAAATTATTTTAAATTGGCCTAAATGTTACGCCATGTATGTGCTGATTATGGTAATTTTCCTCAAGCGTTATTTCAATATTAATTAAACTTTATATAAGAATAGTTCAAACAAACGGTTTTCCTATTCGTTAGTGTTATATTTTAGGTATAAACAAATAATTAATTAATATCATAGTTATTTTTTTGTAACTACTTCCCGAAAGTTTTTTATTCAGACTATTAGATGTTGCATTGAAAACGCAGAATCACAGGAGCAGCCACGAAATTTTGCAAATAATGTGTTATGGGTAATTTGTAAAAGGCTATTAAGAGACTAATGCCCGGTTTCACCAACAACCCCTAAACTATCACTTTGCTAAGGGACACCTAACTAAATGGGACTCGTAAACAGACCCCTTACTTAAATTTGATTTCACCAATGAATGTTACCCCTAACTATGGGACTCCTAACTATGTGACGTTTTTTTTACCATAATAGTGCGTGACTTGCTATCGGTATTTACGATTGATAAGAAATAAAAAGGTTTTGTGCAAAATTTTAATTTATACTATTGAATAAAAATAAGGGAAAGCAATATATCTTCTATGTTATTTCTTTTATGCAATATTAAATATTTTTGATCAAAATTTTATGTATAATGGTAGTGTACATTGATTTTTACTCTGTATTTTAAAAGTAATGCAGTCAAGTTGTTACCTACGCCATAATTATTGATATCTTTCAAAGCCTACAATTGTTGTGTGTACATCTTGCGAATGGAACTGTGTATTTTAGTTATGTTTAGCAAATTATACCAGTAATATGCTAAACATAATTACACACATTTTTTCAACTTATTAAGTATAGTTAGATGAGAAGAAACTAAGATCTAATAAAATTAATAGTCCTTACTCACCTATTATCTGGGTATTCCAAATAAGGCTCAATAATTTCTAGTAAATACAACACTGTCGATTTATATAACCTATATCTCTTAAAAAAGTCTACTTCATCAAAATTTATAAAATAATTTGGCCGCTTTCGATAAAGTTTTGGTCTTCGACTTCTATTCACGTCAAAAATAGTATCAATAGTTTCTTAATTATCGAATAAATCAAATAAATCACTGTCCATTTTCGTCTTGTAGTTTCTTTTATAGTTGTGTGTCGGTTTAGGGGGGTCGACAATCCACTCCTCAAATTTAAGAGTCCCCTAAGCGGTTAAGTGACCCCTAAATGTTGGTGAAACGAAAACAGTCTCCTAAACGTCCCCTAAATATACATAGGGGTCTCTTAAATTGTAGGGGATGTCGGTGAAATCGGGCATAACATTAGCAAAAGTATTCCCCTATACGAAACTTTTTTTTCTGTTGATAATTGCTTTGTCGCTTTAGGGACCAAGTTTTGCTGGTTTTGATGCTACTTATATAGATTTTTTTACTTTGTTTTTTACTATGTTTACTATGCTTTAAACTATATCCATAGTTTCTTCTATCTGCGAATTTATCTTCGTAGACTCACTCGATAAAAATATTCTGGGATAATAGAGATAATGAATTGGATGTGTTCTTTATTTTATCTAATTGCTTGCAATTATTTTTTACTGAATAACAAACTACCATATACATTTACTTAGAAACTTATCATTATATGATCATCCTACTAGAGAAAGTTTCACATAAATCATCATTTTTCATAATGGTATCTTATGGAGTCTGAGTATTAGTCTGTCGCGTCATAATAAAATTAGACCAATTTTGGAATTCAATTTATTTTAATTTTAACAAAATTGAACCAACTTCTTACGAAATACTAAACAAGCATATTATAAAATTGTATATAGGTGCAAAGGAGAGCCCGTTCAACGAACCGTGAGTTTCATTTTGTATTTTCCTATAAAACTCGCATTACAAATCTAAATACCTCTCTAACCGATCAAGTCTCCGAAGTCAAAACAAGTTTGTCATCATAAGTTGTTTTCTACTGCGACTTGTTTTGCATTTCTCTTTAGAAAATCATATTATTGCATAAGGTAGAAAAGTTGTGTCTACTTTTTGTAATAGTGCAAGCAAAAAATAGCCATTTCTCAGAACCAATTTGAAGTATATAGTTCGTGATGTTTTAACTAATAAATGTAACTAGTTTTAAGATTTACATGTTAAAAAGAGCAACCGCCGAGTTTCTTTCTGGTTCTTCTCGGTAGGAACAGCTTTCCGAACCAGCAGTAAAGTTGACGATTCAAAAGCACTTGTTTACAAGTTTACTTGAATAAAAAATATTTTGAATTTGAATTTAATATGATATTTGTGTAATTATATATATATTTACTTATATTTTTATCGTTTCAACCAATTTTAGGAATGAAAGGATGATTATGTCTCCTGAATGTAAGTCAAGTCTGAAGTGAAATTCTGAATCCTTCCACACCATAATATGGTATCGTAAGCAGACGATTTTTTAATGGGAGGATAAACCATCCTAGCGTTTTAACGAAAAGCCAAATGGTATCCGAGGTAATTGCTGGTGAGGTGATAAGTCTGGTACGAGGCTTAAAGTATAGATTATTAAAAAAGAAATGTCGGTAGGTTCGTCCGGTAAATAAATTAAATGGTGAAGTCAGTTAAATGATCTACTAATCTATAGTTAATGACAATGTTGAGTCTATTCCTCGAATATTCTGTTTTTTACATTGAACTTTCAGTAATTTCGCACACCTGCTGATTCTGTTTACGTCCTTCCCATCGGATGATATTTTAAACCGCGAAGACCACTGTGTATCATCAATTTAAAAAATTTGGAAAACATGAACACAAGTTTCTACAGGAAGTTATACTGATATAACTCGTAGATAATGTTTTATGTATTGCGGTAATTTAAGATAATATTTATAAGTAATGCAATCTTAAATGATAAGTCTAGACAGATAAGTTCGCGGGTAACAGGTAGGTTAACATAAAATATGATGCACACAGCGGAGTCACTCGCGACCTGTCTACTTTCTTTTCCACGTAAAAGCTGTGATAGCATACATAATAGGTGTGTTCACCGCTCGTGACAGCTAATTTAGAATCAAACGTTAAACAAACTGAATTTATAATATTAATATAGTGAGAAAGCGATTTGTGTTTTGGCAGTATGGATTTTTGTGTAGTAAAATTACATTTGGGATCTGACGTTACTCAAATTTTAAAATCTAGCCTTCATACTAAAGTAAACTTGCAAACAAGTGCTTTTGAATCGTCAACTTTACTGCTGGTTCGGAAAGCTGTTCCTACCGAGAAGAACCAGCAAGAAACTCGGCGTTTGCTCTTTTTAAAATATAAATCTTAAACTAGGTACATTTAGTTATTAGTGTCTTGTACAGCGTCGGAGAGTAGCTCTCTCCACATATTCTTATCGTTTAAGTAATCCTCAATATTATAGAAGGCTTTCTATATCAGCCTCTTTTTAACAGTGTTTTTAAACTGCTGTAACGGCATGGCCAAAATTGATTTCGGAATTTTATTATAGAATCCTATACCCAAACCCATAAACGATTTACGTACTTTTGCTAGCCGCAAAGCGAGAGTCACAAGCTTATGTCGGTTCCTACTTTGTCTATTATATACATCACCTATCATTTTATAATTCTTTATATTTTTATGTACAAAAATTAAATTGCTTAAAATATACTGTGAAGAAAATGTAAGAATACCTATTTACTTAAACTTCTCTGGTGGAATGGTGACCTCTGCGAACACGCAGTGTTGGTAGACCCCCTACGCGATGGACTGACGACCTCAAAAAGGTCGCGGAGGGCCGCTGGATCCAAGCGGCACAAGATCGTGTCTTTTGGAGATCCCATGAAGAGACTTATGTCCAATAGTGGACGTCTATCGGTTGAGAAAGAAGAAGAAGATACTGGGCTGATTTTGTTAAAACAAAGGACTTGAAGGCGAAATATCCGATACATTACTAACCGAAAGTGTTATGTTCTGATGGCCAATTTACTTAAAAGTAATTTCTTAAATATTCAGCGAATAGCTTATGACAAACAACTCAGGAAATATTTGTTTTAAATGTAAAAGTTTTTATTTGCTGAGCTTAACCGTTGCAAGGCCTAAAGGACATTTGCCAAAAGGATTTCTATGAACCACCAAGTATTTGTTGAAATGTGTCAAGTACTTTTTATTACATTTTGGTTAATCTAATGTACTAGTGAACTAAACCTTAATATACAAATGTACTAGTGAATTGAATCTTAATATACAAAAATGAATATTTGTCTGTATGTCTTTTATAAACTCCGACTCGACTGAACGGATTTTAATGAATTTTTCAGACAACCTTTAGAGTGACCCAGCGGATGATCGTATAAAGTTTGTTGGCGACCGGAGAATATTTTTAAAACTCTTAAGTTCTGTTTCGACGGGAATTCGAAACCAGATTGAGCCACAGCAACGCGTGGCCGAACAGCTATTTACAAATAACAACCGAGTAGTAGTTTTAACAGTGATATTATAATTTCACCAAAATTATTTTTTTGTAATTTGGTATTACTTAAGATAATTTGGTAATACTTAAGTTATTCATTTTTTAGGTATAAATGGAAATACTTAATTAGGTGTAAGTCAGATACTTTACGCTGGTAGTAATTTGTGGGATCAAACTCATTTTGAGAATTTGTGTCTGAATTTAACTGCGCAACACACTACTCCTTATATTTGCTGAATGGAATTCGCGAAACGGAATTTCTATCGAGACCCATTAATGTAAATCATTACCGGTTTCTCACGGCTAATACCTACCTGTTCATTACGTCCTACAAATTCCGATGACAAAGCAATCGGAAGAATTCCAACAGACAATGCTATCGTGTACAATGTATTGTCTTGATGCGATAACAATACTAAATAAACGGAACACGAACTGTAAGAGAAATTATAGAACTAATATATAAACGACTTTGAAGATTTCCGTACGACAGCATATTCTTGACATTTGATCAGTGCTTATACTTATTATTTTTTGTTTCCTACACCTATATGAATGTAGGACGTATGTAGGTATTATTATACTATCTACGTTAATAAACGGGTCGCAGGTTCGATTCCCGCCGAGAACTAACATTTTTCAAAATTCAATTTGTTGGTTCTTCTGAGTGTATTAATGTAATTGCCAGTTTCCTGTCACCCATAGCAAGTACATGTATTATATACAAAATTTAATTTATATATTTTATTAATTTTCATCACAATCGGGTAGAGCTTTAAAACATGAAGATAAAAAACATTCAACGTTCATTTTTATCAATAATATATTATTCCACTTTTGCATATCCTCTAAATAATCAAATTTAAATATTCCCTACACTTGTAACATTGTGTAATTTTGTTTTGAAAGTTGAGGATATTCGGCATAATAATTTTGAGTACAGAACGGATGTGGCGTAGCGTAAAATTATACTATTAGTTGTATATAACCTGATGAAACTGTACCTGCTTATTTATACTTTAATAGTAACGACCTTTTTTTTTAATTTTTTTTTTCGAACTGACTGTATGCTGTTAGCCCTAATGGCTTTTACAGCGTCATCGGACGGGACGGGCGAGCGCAAAAGCATCGCCGAGGTTGCGAAATGCAGAGAGTAGAGCGCAAGAGCTCTACTTAAGTCGGGGAACGTCGTCCTAAGGGTGCCTCCTGTGAGGCCGGACCACGCTTATGGCGACGTGTAGTGGAGGGTTGATGGTATGACTTGGATTAGTCATTGTAGCGTCGGAAGGGTGGCGAGAAGCCACGACCGACCGACGTCAGAAAATTGGGACCTCGTCTTCGCCGGCGAAGATGCTGTGTGTGTATTACGTGTATCTGTGTTGGCGATCGTTATTTGATCGTCGGGGAATTTTAAATTTACTTTATAATTTGGTTTAGCCAAAACTGACAGAATATATACAACATACGGATAAAAACAAATTATTATTTACCAAAATATTATTCCACTTAGGTGCTTAGACAAGCGTATTAAGATTAGGTACTTATGCTACGAATGTCTCAAAGTGTTCTTCGAGGCATTCTCTTAGAACTCCAAGCTGTTTTTCAGGTTGCAGATATTCCATCCTGTCCCCGACATCATCAAAGTGGTGGCGAACTATCAGGTTTTACAGTGGTGGGGTCTGACATACCATCTACGTCGGATGGTTGTATAAATAAGAGGTTTCCCTGTATAATAGAAAAGGTTACATCCGGACCGTTCTAGGAATAATAAAGCAGGGTTAATAATATTTTCCTTACAATTAAGCGTCTAAGAAAGTTAAGTAACGTTACTATCCCACTCAGAGATAGTCCTCCTCTCTCCGGTTTTTTTTTGGAGAGAAAGGTTTGAGTTAAGACTTACGTTGCTCCAATGCGATTTGGTAAGTTACACACATATCCCCAGATGCCCTTAATCTCTGGAGATATGCAGGTTACCTCACAATGTTTTCCTTCGCCAAAAAGCATATGATAAATTGCAATTATCAATTAGACTTATAAGTTGTAAAAGAAAAACTTATTGGCGCCTGCCCTGGGTTTGAACTCGTGATCCCTTGAAGAGTCGCACTGTCTCACCGCTAGGCTATCGAAGCTCTAATTAATCGTATGATGATTTGTAAATAATAACTTTGTAATTTCGATTTCATTATACTTTTTAGGAGTTTTCATAGATTTCAGCTCGCGTTAAAAGTATCTTACGTATTACGTTCGTAGTTAGATAAAAAAATATTTGTACAATAACTCCATTTTGTTTTATTTTTGCAATTTATACATAGATATCCAAACAAAAGTTTTAAATTTTTACAATTTATTCAATTTCAAAACATTTAAAAATTTCATGACATCAAGAACGATTAAATTATTTCTCTATTATCTACGGTTAAGTAAATTCTTCGTGATATAGAGATTGCGATGGATGTAGACCGTGCTATTCGCTCTACTTTGTATTATGGAGGTCTGCAAAATGACCCCTACTTCTATATATTATGTAAATTACTGGTCAAAATATAATATGAATTACTAACAAGTTATTTATATCTTTGTACATATTAAACGATATCGATATATTGCTATCCACCGTGTGGTATCCGGCTGAGTAGAATAGACCACCCTCATTTCTTACCGAGGTGTCGTAAAATACGACTTAGGCAAGTTGAGGTAGGCGGCCGGTCGTAAAATACATAGCCGAATCATGTGACAACATGTTTGTAACATGTTGTGCCGACCCCATTTAGAGTGGGATAAGGGCAGGATAATGATGATGATCATGATGATGATGATGATAAATAAAAAAAAAATGCAAATTTCCACTGTGTCATATAAAAAAGTGTCAAATACAGATCATTCTACTTTAACCGCAATTAAGTTAAACTTGAATATCACATTTCTCATGTACGGTTAGATTGCAATAATATCTACCTCTCAAGGTAATTAAAAAAAATAACTAGAGGTATCAACTTACTTGACCCTTTAAAATATTCACCATTTGCTACAAGCTAGGCAAAAAGTAACTTGGGCCACCATGCCACCTTGAACAGAATACAACGTCGCTACAACTATTTATCAAATGAATTAGATGTAGACATATTGAGCGATAGCATACATACTTTATAACACAATATAACGAAACTTAAAAGAAATAACTAAGTTTAAAAGAAAAAAAGGAAGAAAGAAAGAAAGAAATGTTTATTTACTGAAATCATTTTTATCTTAATTAAGTTACAATGCTTAAATTTACCATATGTAATTAGTAAACAGTAATTGTGGTCTCCACACTAGGTCTAGCCTGTATCGTGGAGGCCAGCTAAATGAATTTCCAGACTAAATTGAAAACATGCGCTGCTTGAAGACCTTATCTAAATGCTCTAGCTAAAGAAAATATAAAAACAAACTATAACAGAAAACTATTTGTAAATATATCATATATACCGCACGACAATATTGTTATAGTTAGTATAATATATATCTTTTATTTTGTAATATATTTAAATAATATGCGCACGCCGTGTGGTATCCGGCAGAATAGAATAGACCACCCTCCTTTCTCACCGAGGTGTCGTAAGAGGCGACTAAGGTAAGTGCCGTGTGGTATCCGGCTGCATAGAATAGACCACCCTCCTTTCTCACCGAGGTGTCGTAAGAGGCGACTAAGGTATGTGCCGTGTGGTATCCGGCTGCATAGAATAGACCACCCTCAGTTCTTACCGAGGTGTCATAAAGGCGACCAAGGTAAGTTGCCGTCAGGCAGGCGGCAGGTCGTAAAATACGTAGCGAAATCATGTGACATCATGTTTATAACATGTTGTGCCGACTCCACTTAGAGTGGGATAAGGGCAGGAGAATGATGAGAATTATGATTTAAATAATATACGCGTCCCGATTACATGCCGTGGTAACCTATAACTAAGACTACATTTAATTAAATAGCTTGTAGAGTATTTTATAGTATTAACAATGTGAGTCTTGTTGGTAGTCTGTTAAACACAGGACGATGCTCTAGGCCGCATTCGGATTAATCAATCATCTCCTTCCTAGACACCGACGTTTAGAATGGAATGAGACCGGTTTGTATTCAAGGTTATCATATAGATACATTAAAGGATGCCTTATATCTAGACAAATCAAAATTTTGAAACGATTAGTTAATTGGGAATCGAAATTAAGATTACGAATTGTTTGAAGCTAAAAATTTACTTGATCATTGTTGTAAGTTTATAAATTGAGTAATGGTCTGTTACTACATACATAATTGATACTGTAATCATCATATTTATATAATTTATAGAATTAGGCGTTACTTTGCGGAGATCCATAATACAAAAGTAATAATAAAATTATTTTGCTATAATCCGCGATACAGTAAATAGAAAATATATATAGTGTTTAATGTATAGTGGACTATCAGTATTTTCATACCCGATACGTGCAGGATTCGTAAAAACACATGCACAAATCTCCTTTTGCGATTTTGTCGTGGAGTCTATCTCCTGATGATGCTTCGGTTGCGGGGCGAAACGATTGTTGGGTTTGTGATAGTGAACCTGTGTAGTGCTTGTGTATTGTGGTGGAAGTGGTGGAGGTAAGGCCGCCTCACTGTATCACGCAGTTTATATTGTTATTTCTGTATTTCAGTTTTATTGTAAATTCTGTGGTGTACAATAAAGAGTGTTCTATGCTATTCTATTCTATTCTATATTTTCTATTTACTGTATCGCGGATTATAGCAAAATAATTTTATTATTACTTTTGCATCATATTTATATTGTCCTTTTCTTTTTAAGATGAATTTTTCAAATAGTTTTTATTAAATGCTTAAAATATATTGTCATCGTACGTGTCTAAGTTGCATGCTGTGTCTGCCTATAAATGCCATTAGGTGTAAATTTATAACCTTAAGCTCTTTTTCTTCTTTATATTTAAATTGCACACAATTCTGTTGGCGGACCTAATTAAATAAATAAATAGTCCGCTCCTCTTCTTTAACTTTTCTTTCTCTTTTTGAGAAAGGTTAGAGCTCGACACACCACGCTATTTAAATACGGATTGGTAGGTTTAACATCCTGGGAATTCTTGGAGGACATGCATCCTGCGTGTCCCCCCTTACAATATTTTCCTCTAACAAAAAATGTGTGATAAATTGCAAATACAATAAGGCACATAAGGTATAACAGAAAAACTCATTATTGTTTGCCCGGGATTTGAGCCAAGATTCTTGGAAGAGACACGTGGTCGCCCCGTTCAGCTATCAGTGTATTCATTATGAAATAATGACCCGTTGGCTAATATAGTAGGGAATCTGACTTTACTTCCATAGCTCGTGGCTCGATTCCCGCCGAGTACTAACATGTTCTTAATACAAATTTTTGGTACTTCAAGTTTGAGTGCATTTATCCATTTATTTTAAATTATATAAGAAGTATATTTACCAGTTGCCTGTCACCCAAAAACACAAGTAAGCTTCCCTTACGTACGGATGACCGTGTGCGTAATTGTCCATATATATTTCTTATGTATACAAATAAAAGAATTACCTTATGGCTCTCTTTATAATATTGTTTGTATATAAAGGTATGAACAGATACATTTGATTGTTCCAGACTTACGTGAGAGAGAACACGGATATCAACTCGCAGGCCATCGTCGAAAGTTTAAACACAAAGTACTATTTCTTCACAAGGACGCGTGGCTTGTTCCGAATTTGCTATCCAAAGGATAGACCTCTTACGGGTGAGTCCGTGTTGTTATAGTTCTTTATTTTATTGTGACACGGCTTGTACGGATACACGATATATGTATGCCTTATCCTACTAATATTATAAATGTAAATCATAAAACTAAAAAAGGTCTAACTGTACTCATACTTTTTAGTACTTAGTAATTCTCTTTGAAAATATGTGAACAGTTCTTTTTTACGAATTATATACTTGTGGCACTCGTTACTTTGTTCGCACCAACTTAAGCTTCTATTTACCCTCAATAATACAATATGTGTTTTTAAACTAGTTCCAAAAGAAAAAGCTTGACTTTTTTTATCTTACATGTTCTGGTTTATTTGTTTTAGTATTTCTAAATTTCATCACTATTGATCCAGCGGATTAGCCCTGAAAGCGTAACAGATGTACAGACAGTTTTTCGGTTTTCATAATATTATTATCGATATTTACAGAAAAGTTCTATATTTCATTTTTTGCTTTAAATATAATTTTTCTAACACTAAGGTTCTAAAAATCCCTTTAATCTCTTGCCTATGAGGTTTATATCTACTAGAATATATTCTTATATCTACTAGAATATATTCTACTATAGTTTGTTGAAAGTTTTTACACAACAAATTTAATTAATAATATTGCCTTGTCGAAATTACACATATAACCCTTTTTTAACATTAAATATAACTGCTAACCTTGGCAAACGTTGATGATTCTAAAACACCGATTTAAAACTTTAAATGATCTTTTTTACCATCTATATTTGATTGCTAGATAAGGTCGTGCTCATAAAAACTAATTCACTCTAATATTATCATATCGTTGTAACGTCATCTATAATAGATAACGATCTTTCGTTGCGAAATGACTTCTTTATATAAAACAACGATGTTTTTCAAGAGATTTAATTAATTTAACAAATAACCAATCAGATAAAGTTGGCGCCCTTAGTTTTTTTATTTTTGAATCGTAATGACAACTAATATATTTTGAAAGCCAAATATGTATTTGCATATACAAATATTATAAAGGTAAAAGTCTCTTTACTCTTTTCAAAATCCACTGGATTAATATTGATGAAATTCGGCAAAATTAAAGCTTATACGCCATAATGCATACGCCATATTAATAATGCAATGTGTGACAAAACACACATTGCATGATTAAGGGTTTTAAAATATTTAAGTTGGCGTGAATGAAATCGCGGTTATTAGACGTTTATCACATTAACTTGGGTGATCAGTTTGCCGTAAGAATCATGGCACCTAATTCCGCGTGCTAAGCCATGGGTTCACTGATAACTCAGCAGTATCACCCAGGTTTTTCTGATCCTTTGCTGCGACTATATATTCTTCTTCATCAAACGATGGATGTCCACTGCTGGACACTTCACGGGATCTCCACACCCCATTATCTTTAACCGCTTGAATCTGGTCTCCCCGCGATACTGCGTTACTACTGACACCGATACCTGCATTTTCCGGTTCCGGCTCGCCAACACCTTAAGACCCAACACCCATCGGTACTCCGCATAATGTACTACGCCCATCGCCGCTTAAATTTTGCAACACGCCGAGCTATGTCGGTGACCTTGGTTCTTCCACGGATCTCCTTTCTACGTAGATACTCCAAGCATAGCCATACTATGAAAAAAAGGGCTGGTTTCCTTAAAGTAGAAGTAAACATTAACAATTTTAATAAACATACGTGAAATATAATCTGTATAATTCAGTCTTTCAGATTTAAAAATGTATCTGTCAAATTTACCACTTTACCACCAAGTTTATTACAATAGAAACCACCATCATCGCATTTTTGGTGGTTACATCAGATTGATTGGTTAGTTCAAGGTTAAATTACTTGTGGATAAATTTGAAACAGATTTAAAACTGTATTTTATTGAGACACTATGCATTTACAATGTTAATGTTTGGCATTTACCGATACACGTATAATATTGACCGTTTCGTAGTCATATATAAAATTTGGCCTACCGATATTAAGTTTAGTAGACGGTCGATTTAACATTTTAAATCTAATTATTGACTATTGTCAATTAAATATTTTTCCAACTATGACAATTAATTTAAAGTGTTGAATCACGATTATACGATTGCAGTATGGCCAAATTAATTTCAAAGACAGTATTAGCTGTTTAGCGCTTTGTTGTTATCGCTTATGGTTGCTAATTCTTGAATATAGATTTTCCTAATTGTCGTTTATGTGTAAGTAGATATCGGTTATATATAGGACAATGCGGGAGATCAGTGTATTTAATTAAAATTTTGAACATAAAAGTAGTTATTGTGAGTTAACCATAAGAGACAGAGACATGCTATCACAGACTTTTTGTAGTATTTTTGTAGATCTACAATTCTCTAGTACATTATTTTAGTGTATCTCTGTTGGTTTACGTGGTGCACGCGACTAAATCTCCCAGTAGGCGAGTTTTTATACAACTGCGCAACCTCCTTAATACAATTTACAAAAAAACATGTACTATTTACTTAACTTAAATTAAATCTTTCGGAAGAATTGCATTACTTTTTAGTAAAAACCGTATCAAAATCCGTTCAGTAGATTTTAGAGAAATTGATCACATGCAGACAGACAGCATTTGGGGACTACGAGTATATTTTATATTAAGTTCAGATAACCAACACGTTTGGCAGGCAGGATGAGGACTCTATTGTTAAGACTACCATATTAAGAATTCCCAAATAGTGGTGGAAGGTGTAGCGAGGTATGCCAATAGATTGATAGACTGACACGAGCTTTAACCTCCTATTCAACCTCCTATTTCATATAATTGTACGAAATAATTAAATTTAGGGTACAGATGTGTTTACCTGAAACAAACAAACAAATTAAACAAATTATTTTAACTTATTGGTTTATCCGCGACATCATTCTTAAACATCAATTGGCTATTATAGATATAGATATACTAGATATCTCTAATGGTTATTATAGATATAGCTATTATTATTTTTTGTATTAAGACAATTTTAATTACCAGTAAGACGCTTAAATTACAGATCGAAAAGTAGTACGTAATATTTAGTCTAATTATAGTTCCATAGTAATAATTAGATTCAATTAAAGCCTATTGGAGCAAAGCGATGCAAAATGATCGGGAGTTATCGAAACATAGACACTGTTGCATTTAATTTAACGACTATATTTGCTTTTTAAGGATGTGGTCGGTATGAGCAGTGTGGTGAACGGTAAACGACAGGTGTCTGAGGAAATAGGTGTTGTCTGAGAAAACCATAATTATTAATTTCTTTATTTGCACGGTCGTTATCTTTCAAGTGATCCAATTCTTTAAACTCGGCCGTTGTTCAAGATGATTTAGTTAACAGTACTGTTTGAGAATCTAGGGATCGAATTCGAAGGGGAGTCAGGAATGTTTCTGAAGATGAAGAATATAGAGGATGAATGCGTGATTCATCCTCTATATTCATCCTCTCAAACCTCAATCAGTTCTTGATTGAGGTTTGAGAGAGGTTTTTCCGATACAATACAGAACCTGGTCCATTATTAATTGTTGATAATAAGCTAAGGAAAAGGTCTCTCGCAAACACCTGTGACAGAGCTATAAAATGCTGTGCTTTGTTTTATTGCCAGAGAGAGATAACAAGTATAAATTTTGTAATCATTTAATAACAGATGATTTATCTAATAATTCAGGAGTAATGAGACACAACCTGATAAAAGAAATTTTTGTACATAAATCTTCGTCTAGAGCTATCTATGGTCGTTTTTGTTCGACATACTTTTCGTCAAGAAATGTCCATCGTCCTCATATACTCTTATACTCATATGTTAAGGAGTTTCGATTTCCAGTGTAGGTTTGTCATTTTGACACGTTTGTATCGTTTCATTTGTTACGTTGTTGACTCTTGTTTTTAGAATTTCATTGCCCATTCTCGTTCTGTTTCTCTCTCTGTCTCGATTGCATAGACCAGAGGTCGGCAACGTTTTTAATGTATAGAGTTAAATACTAAATTATAAATACATGGCGGCCGCCAACTGTTTTTTGTTTTTTTATTCATGTTTATAAAACATATTCATTTTTAAATTACTTGTCTAAATCAACAATAGTTTAAGGGCGCACTAAAATTTATTGAAGGGCGCTGTGAAGCCCGCGGGCTTCGCGTTTCCTACCTCTGGTAAAGACTGTTTAATATTTATTCCGAAAAATACACCTTCTTTGCACATCTATACTTACTATAAAACAAAGTCCCAAAAAGCTGTCTGTCTGTATGTAATCGATTTTCTCTAAATCTACTGAACGGATTTTTGTACGGTTTTCACTAAAAGGTAGTGCAATATTTCCGGATGGTTTAGGTAATTAGTACATATCGGTATTGTGTAAATTATGTTGAAGAGATCGAGCAGTTGTTAAAAAACTTGCTTGCTGGGAGCTTTAGTCGCGTGCGCTGCGTAAACCAGCAGAGATACGCTTAAGTAACGTACTAGAGAATTGTAGATCTATAAAACTACTACAAAAAGTCCGCGGTAACATGTCTCTATTTCTTATAGTTAACTCTCAATAACTACTTTTATGTTGATAATTTGAATTATAGACAAAAATTGTGACACGCTGATTTCCACGCGGCCGTAGCCGCTGGCACAGCTAGTTATCTGATAAAACCGAATAATGTATATCGCCGCAGTAAACTTATTGCAGCGATATTCCTTATTTAGTAATAGTGCTCGTTCATCTTTACTCCATTAAGGCATTTTACGAGCTTGAAGCTTTAGTAGCCTCTTTTATCGCATGTGAATTAGACGAACGTTTTATTTGGTGTCACGCAAAATTTCTCCGTGGCAAACCGGTGTGAAAGGCTTACCGGTAAGAATTTAACCTGCGTTCAGTTATTCACTGTTTAGCCTAGAAAATTACGCACTACGAATGGATTATGAATTATAATATTATTTTGATTGTTTTCACTTTCTTTGGGCACTGCGACGTTGTATAATTTATAAAATTATATATTAACAATTTTATGAGATCGGATGTAATATATTACTGCAGTTTAAATTAGTGATGATTGTAGTAAAATCAATTTTTTTGTGTATAAATATGTACACTAAACAAGCACTACATGCATTCATTATGACAATCTCAATGATTGTTTCACCCCGTAACCAAAGCATTAACAGGAAATCGCGAGGCTTTGCGATTTTGTCCTTTGTGCGTAGTGCTTGTTTTCTTGATGGTGGTGTTATGTGATACTAATCCTACATGTATAAGATATGAGAACGGACGAAATTTTTGTATCCCACACCTAGCATTACATAGATTTTCGTAACCAACCCGGATTATAGAGAATAATTCTATCATACCTTTGTACAATACCTTTTGTATTATTTAAATAATTTCTGATTCATCATCATTCTCCTGCCCTTATCCCACTCTAAGTGGGGTCGGCACAACATGTTACAAACATGTTGTCACATGATTTGGCTACGTATTTTACGACCGGCCGCCTGCCTGTCGTCATCTTACCTTAGTCGCCTCTTACGACACTGTTCTATTCTATGCAGCCGGATACCACACAGCACATACCTTAGTCGCCGATTACGACATCTCGGTAGGCAAGGAGGATGGTCTAGTCTATTCGGCTACTACACGGCGTAAATAATTTCTGATTATAAAATAATAAAATTGTCCATGTGCATTTCAGTATCTGTCATTAGTTTGTCAAAGCAACTTTTGGATTATCTGCACCTGTGCTACTGCAACTACTTGTATATTTTATTTCAATACTAAACACGTTTACTTTAAAGTTGTAATTAGCATGAAAGCATCCGTGAAATTGGCGCTTTCGTATAACCTCTGTACGGCGACCTCTTATTTCAATGTTAACGCTGTTCTGCCATTTCCTTTAGGTCACCTAAAGGTTGATTCGAAAGTAAGGCCCTAATGACCCATCGTTTATTCAGCACGAGTGTACACACCTTATACAAGATGTCGCGTCGCATTACGACTCGGACTATTTGGGACGATTTGAATATCATTTTAATGCGTTGCCGAAGGTCTAGGCCGGTACGTGATCTGTAGAACAATTTATTAGACATCGATAGAATCATGTGTAAATTTAGTTTGTTTGTAAGATACATTAACACTACATCTTACAAAGAAAGAAGGAGGTCTAAACTAAATGAAGAAACCTCTACCTTTTAATATTTCAATACATGGAAAACGAAAAGTCATAATAGTGTTCTTTTATAAAGCTTCTTGCAATTCATTAACAAGAGCAATATAATAGTTTGTTTGTTGTCTATTGCACACATAAAAATATTTAAAGAAATGCAAAAATGTTAAAAAAGCAGTTATGATATTTTGCTATATTCCGCGTTTTTTCTAGAGAATTTATGTAATGCTAAGGTATAGAAAGCAGGCAATGTTCACATACCTTATACATGCAGGAACAGTCACCGCACGTATTACAAAACGCCACCACCAACAACACCTACCAACCACACAAGCACTATACACCATGGGCGTAGCGAATTACGGGCAGGGGGTGGCAGTCTTACACTGAAAACTGTAACACTGGGAAACTGTCAACTCGCACCATATTGACACTATAAAAGGCTTGTATAAGACCTATAATTTACCTCACCTTTATTACTAATGTGAGCTCCTTATATTTCAAATACCATGATTACGAAAAAAATATTCCAGATTTTCTGAGATAGTTACCCCCCCCCCCCAACCGTATAGAATTCTGGCTACGCCCTTTCTACACACACTCACTATGACAATTTCTACAGTCGTTTAGTCTCGTTACTGAAACATCAACAGGCGGATAGGCTAGATGACCAAAATAAAAGCGAATAACAACAAAATAATTTTATTGTAATTTCTGTACTCTGGAATTCCGCAAAGTAACGCCTGCTTTTATAAATTATGTAATAAAAAGAAAATAAATATTATCAGAGTATAGTAATTGAAAATATGTAAAGTAATATAAATATCATCAATATTTTAGTATCAATAGCAGACATTTCATACTGCATCACCCTCCATTTTAAAGAAGAGGTAACTTTTTGTAGTAAAATATGTTATTTTTTATAATTTTTGCAAAATCAAATAATGTTCAAAAAATTCCCATCGAAGTTATATTTAGTTGAAAGCCTATTTAAGCGAACATTACCTGAGTCTCGTTGGTTTTTCGTTATTTTTGTATATCGTGACATGATGAGTTGTTTTGTAGAAATATTTATCTAAAATGATCTCATAAGTTGTTGGTTTTAGCCCCGGCTCAATTGTGTGATTTTTATAGTAAAGGCTATGTGTTCCTAGATAAGTCACGTTCAAATTGTCACCGCATCGATAAGTGATAAGACATACATCGGATGTATAGTGTTTTGATTGTAGGTAGCAAATATGATTTATCTTCCGTCCAAAATACCTTGAAAACAAGGTTTAAAATAATTAAAGTCAATATCCTACGCCCACGCCATATATGCACTGTAATTTTTTTCTTAAATTGGTGACTGGCTTATTAAGGCTTGTTTAATATTCTGTGTCGTGATCAGATCAGTGTTGGGACCAACGTGGGGCAGCTGCTCCATAGTTACCAATTTATTGTTCGGGGGGGGGGGGGTTTGTTTGCGATCGAAAATAGAATGAACATAAATTTAACCCTTTCGCTTCGAGCTATTTAAATTCGGTTTCTGTGTCAAATATAACAAAAAAGCAAATTCTTCCTAAATCCTATTATTTAAATTTCTCAAGTAAACGATTTAATTTTTCTTACATCAAAATTTACGTATGTTACGTACATAAAAAAATTCTAAAGGTGGGCACACAAGGCTAAATAATAACGTTACAATACGAAAGAAAAAATCGAATATCACCGATGTAGTAAACAAATAAAAAACATTATATCAAAGTAGTTCAACGATGTCGTGTGGAAAATTAGCCAAATTGAAAAAAAATGATCTTTATAATCCGTTACCAGATTTTAATCACAAATCATGAATCACTTAAGCACGCTTTTATATCAAGGTTACACGTTGCACAACCTCAAAGACAAACTTGTGAAAACTAGGTGCAGTTTTCATTGCCGACCGTATTGTTTCTTTTATATTTCAAACCGATTCAACCTTCAGCATTGAGTAACATAATTAATTTTTTTTTACATGTAGGCCTAGTAAATAAAAAGAAAAGATCTTAAACTTTGTGTTTCGAAAGAGTTTATATCTTAAGTGACATCGTAAGTAGTAGCCGCTTGTATTTTGTTAAAGATAAACCTAGAGTTGCCAACACATAGAGCAAATTCAGCAAATGAATAAAAATGATTATATGGACGAATGGAGTTATTATTATTGACTGAATCCATTACGAGCACAGTCGTCGCCTTCATTATGTGTCTTAAACAAAAAGGAAGATTTTTATCTATGTCGGCTTCGACACACTACGGCCGTCTCCGTAGTTATGTAGGTCACAGTTGCCATAACATACTGCTCTTCGGTCACTGCCAAAAATATATTGGGATTATATTATAATATATATATTATATTATATATATTAGATATTATAGTGATAAACGCGGTAGTAAAGTGTTCAGCTAGTACAAAAAATTGTAGAATTAGAACAAAATGATGAATTAGTTTTTTTGATGAATTATTTAATCCACGATTAGTAACTAGTAACGTGAGTAGTACTAATCGTGGATTATAGCAAATTAATAAATTATCTTAAGTTTTTTGAATGAAAGATTGACAATAATACGCCATTGCGGGAGAAAGCTTCAGGCTCTGTTATTTTCGGTATTTGAAGTATTTGTAATAGTGTCAATTATTAATCTTAATAATGATATTGTATTAAACGACACATTTCGTTATTGCAACAGAATTTTCATTTATTATTGAAAGAGGAAAGTCATAAAAATTCTCAGCGGTCAAGGTAGAGGTGTTATTGGGAACTCGAAACATTGAAAACCATTACTTCACACATTGTTGGCTTAATTAAACTTAGCTGAAATTAATGTTACCATAAACTTTTTAAAATTTTAAAATTTTACGTTTCCAAATATTTTAATAAAATACATTTACTGAGTTCAGATAGAAAGAACACAGTCCGTTTTGTGTGCGTCATAGCGCAATATATTTAGGGATAATTAGCTTCATTAATTTGAGAAACAAGGTTGACCAATACGCTCATTTGCTTATGGCGGTCGATTACTTTACGAGTCATAAAGTTTAATTTTTGCAAATTTCTCTACGTTACAATAGAGTTACATCTGTCACGGTCTCGCCTGTTCGCGGCTGATAATATCATTTCGACGAATTAATTTTTATAGAACTAAACGCAACTGAAGTAGTTAAATATTACCGTATCTAAACTATGATGAAACGGTTAATGTTTCTTATGAAGAGTGCGCGAATAGAAACGCCTGTAGGCGTTTATGGTGTGTATGTGTTTATGGTATTTCATATTTAAATTGGTTTTATTTAATTTAAAAACTTTTTCGCTCGAAGAATCAGCTTACGATTAAAAGCTAAAACGCTGTAAGCATTCTTGGGACTATTTAACGTGGACATGATTTGTATAGTAGCAGCGTAAGACAAATTAAGATAGATTATCGTTTATTTTCCTTGTAAATAAATTTATCAAACCATTGTAATTGATACGTACATTTATCACATGCTCTACATTTAGGGAAAATATATATTTACGAGATACATACAACAGTTTATTATTAAATTCTAAACTAGTAGACAATTTAGTTGTGATAGCCCAGCGGTGAGACCGTGCGACTCTTACGAGGGGAACACGAGTTCAAACCCGGGCAGGCACCAATGAGTTTTTCTATTAAAACTCAAGTGTCTAATTGATAATTGCAATTTATCACATGCTTTTCGGTGAAGGAAAACATCGTGAGGAAACCTGCATATCTCTAGAGAATTCTGGAGATATGTGTAACGTACCAATCCGCATTGGAGCAGCGTGGTAGGTCTTAGCACTAACCCTTCTCTCCAGAAACGGTGAGAGGAGACCTATTCCCAGCAGTGGGATTGTAACAGGCCGCTACTAGACAATGTAGTGATAGTGTAGTAGAAGAGAGTAGACAGAGTTTACGATATCACCGAAAGGGATGCACCGGGTGTGAAATGAGTGCTTCCTGGGAGGCCAGAACATGGCATTGCCTTTATATTGAAGAAATGATATTACTGACAAATGATACAGCCGTCGCGTCGGATTTTGAACGTAAATGCACAACAAAAGGCCAAGAAAAGGACCTACATCATGCCTATCATCCCCCTCCCATCCGTCAGTGGACGTCAATTAAAAATCAAGAAAACGTCCAACTTGTAACCATTAAAAAGCACATTGATAATTGTCTTAAACTGGTCTGATTTTGTAACTATTTTATTAATAGATCCATTATTGGTTTTTTTACATTTACACAATAGTTATTCATAAAAACATTGCGTTGTTCTATTACTTCATAATACGTGATACATTTAGTAGTATATTTTTAATTCTCAGTATTCTTAATATCGTGACCTTGAAATACGGCATGTATATCAATGAACGCTATATGTTTATTATTGAAAGACGAATGTCTTAGTTTTGGGAGAACTGTTTTATTTATTGAGTAATTTTTGATAAGCTTAAAACCTTGTAATTATAAACAACAAATACATATTCATTATTGCAAACCAGGAAACGTGTATAATAAAGATTTACAAAAGAAATTTACGCAATTGGCGGCCGTAATGGCCTTAAACCAACGATTTCTTTAATTCAACTAAGCAAAGAAATTAAATAAGATGCATATGTAAAGTAGAGATGACGATTCAAAAGCAATTGTTTACAAGTTTACTTGAATAAATAATAGTTTGAATTTGAAAAGAAATATAGAAGTAAAGATAAGGGTAGGTTCGTACTTAGAAATAATATTGATCAGAACACTTTCACGAAATCTTCATAACAAATTGCCAAACTGTTATTATGAAATCTAAGGAATCGTTATGACTTCTATTGCAAAATTTTTTATTTAGCAGCTCAAGCCCTCGTAGATACATAAAAGTAGGGTAGCGTAAGTATTTCAACACTAAACAAATACCTCTTCTTTATATAAATAAATTATAAAGATACGTATGAATCTAAGCAAGTATTAAGACAATCATGGACTGCACACGAAGGTAGGTGCTTTAAAAATAACTAGGTGTTTCATTTGTAGCACAAGATATCTCCATAAATTCCGGTCCATACTTCCATGATAGAGTAGGCTGTTTTGGTCTAATGATCCAATTGGTCAGTATTAACATTTTAACTCGTACAGCTTAAACTTTTACCATGTCTGCTTTCCACTTAAAGCAGTTAGACTGTGGAATGGTCTTCGATCTGAAAGTCGGGATTCACCATTGTTAACAATATTTTAGACCCGTGTTATACGGTGCTGTGAGGTCGGTTAACATTGGCATTTATTTATTTTTCCTTCTTTTTCATGTTCTCGTCTTTTGCTTATTTGTCTGTTTGTAATATGCTAAACCGTGTATACCGTGTCTCGAAGAGATATCAGTACTGTGATAAGGCCAACCTTTACAAATACTTCTGTACCTATAGTCTAAATTTCTTTAATTCCTTTTGTATTTTTCTTTGTGAGATAAAGTAATTTTCTCCTTCGTCTTATTCTTTATTAATTATTTGTATGAAAACAATAAAAACATTCGCATCATACATCAAACGTGTTATATTTCATTGTGCCATGATCTCACGTTCCATTCAGTACAGTTGCATGACTTGGGCGAATTAATTAACATGCCTAACAAAATTGCTGTATTACCTAATCACCTGATCGAGTTGTCGCAAACGGGTATTTGGTGTTTGCGTAATATAGGGTATGGCAATGATTTGAACGTTGTTTTAATTGATTTGGGTACAATATCTTGAATTTTTTCAAATTAACAATAAATTTGATGTTTGTTAACCACTTTGCATTCTGGAGTTTGGTTCTGAATTATACGAAAATTGGTATTTAAGGCGTAGGCTACGTAAGTTCAAGTATACCTAGATGTTATTTTTTGTCGATATTTACAAAATTATGTATCATTTCTTGCAAATAATGAAATTCTGCAGGTAATTTTCACTTCTATAAACAAGAAATTTGCGTTAACTATAAGTTTATGTGGTATCGTTGTCAAGTGAAATCTTCGTTCCACAAACTGATGAGACCGGTCTTACGAGAACGGCCTCAATTTGCATCTCGCTCGAACGAAATAGAGATGAGCAAGAGAAAATATTCGAGAACTTTTTATTGTCAGTAAAGGTTAGTAAATATTAAGCAAAAAGTTTTGGCCTTAGAATTGTCGAGAGGATTTTTATCTTGTTTTTGTCGAGCAAGAAATGTGTTAATGAAACTTTTTAAACAGATTTTTTTTGTGGAGTCTATCTCCTGATGATGGATCCGTTGCGAGGCGAAACGATTTGTGATAGTGAACGTGTGTAGTGTATGTGTATTGTGGTGGTATTAGAGGTTTGAACATATGTTTTAGAAAAACGGATAGTCCACTCTACATTTATCATTATTTATATTTTCTATTTACTTTATCGCGGATTATAGAAAAATAATTTTAGTATTACTTTTGTAAGTGCTCTATCTATCTGTTCAAGAATCTGTTATAGGATTCCATTTAGTAGTCTATTCAAACAGTGCGGTTAAGCACTCGTTAGATAAGTAACTTGTTTGGTATTTAGAACGCATTAAAACTCAGGCATCGACAGTTGGACGTAATTTAGATTTTAGTGATGCAGGTTTCTAGACGCAAACTTAAGGCTTTGTCGTCGTAGGAATGTGTAAGTGGGTCCCTTAAATTATTTAAAGTTTTACTATTATATGGCATGTGCAAGCCATTGGCCACGGCCACGGTGGAGACTAGCGGCATCCCACTGTTGTACGTGGACCTTTCTTCTCGGAAAAGCCTCAATTACCTCAATATTTCAATTCATATTACATATATACCGTATGGTTTACGGCTGAATAGAATAGACCATCCTTATTTATTAAGGAGGTGTCGTAAAAGGCGACTAAGGTAAGTTGATGCGCCCTGTGGTATCCAGCTGAGCAGAATAGACGAGCCTCATTTCTTGCCCAGTTGTCATAAAAGGCGACTAAAGTAAGTTGACGTCAGGCAGGCGGCCGGTCGAAATATACGTAGAAAATCATATGACAACATATTTGTAACATGTATTACCGATCCCACTTAGTGGGATAAGGGCAGGAGGATGATGATGGCAGTTTACATATATCTTAGAAATTTAATAAACGCGGGTTGTTTCAAGATATTTTCCAGTGAAATTTTGGACTGTTACATGTATATGGCGTTGCCAAACGTGATTGGATCTGGCTTGATAGAAGGATCGAAGCTCCGAGATACCGTGCTCCTATTTGGATACGCAACACCGTTTAAATTTACGTTTTTTAGCTATAGTTCAATAATTATTATTTACTTGATTTTTTCCTGTAGTAGTTTAATTGTTAAGAAATGTTTTGGAAAAACCTTTGTGTTTTATCTCTATTACACACAAAAAGAATATAGATAGAAGATAGATGATACAAGCGTTAATGTAAATGCCATATTATGTAATAAGTGATTAGCCACGTTTGGCAACGATGGTGTCTGGTGGTGGTGGTTTTAAATAAGATAATGCATAATTTTAAGCTTTATTTACATCAATCATATTTCTTTGCATTTAAAATATTAATTATTGATGTTATAATTATGAATATTTATATTGAATGCGTTTTAAATATAGTCTGATGTCTGTACTGTCTTCTACCAAATAAATTTTAATCTACTGAGTAATTAACGCAGTCTCAATGGCGTCAAATGGTTTATAGACCCAAATAAGCAGTCATTCAGTAATAGACTTTATCTCTAAACCTAAAAAGTTTAAATTTATCAACTACTTTAATAGATTAAGGTCAATAGCTTTATGGAATAATTTCAAATTATTTTCTCGGTTTAAGTCATTAGATACATTCGACAATGTTGAATCCATTTACTAAGAGTTGAAGAGGTAGGGCAAAAATTAGTATTTAGTATCTTATTAACTCAAGTAGCTTTCCACGACTTCATCTGCAGGGACTCAGTAGTGAGATAAAAGTAGCCCATGCCACCCTTTGAACTACCCACGTATTGAAAACTAAATTGATACATTTCTTCGTAAGGACGTGCAATAGGGGCAATTTAATTTTAAATTTCCGAGTTCAAAAATACGATGAAGCGAATATTACGATGAAGCGAATATTACATTATAGGAAAATAATATTACAATTAATTTTGTAGTTTACGGTAGTTTAAGCTATAAAGACGAAAGGAAGGACATCGTTAGTTACGGAAAATACTCTATTGATTAATGTTATAATTTATATTTATGTAATGACAAAAACTCATATGGTTTTGCCGGTACATAATACGCTTTATTATTATCCTTATGATATGTATATTAAACCATAACAATCTGTGACCTCATCGAAAAATTTCCAGAGTTATGACGTTATATTGAATAAAGTTATAATTATATGATAGATGATAGAAAAGTGATCGCCGGATAGGGAGATATGTGTCCCATGGCAAGCAGACACGAGTTCCCACCTCGGGCAGAAACCAATATTTTTTTTCCCTAATACAATTTAATTTATTGCGCCCTTTCTTTGAAGAATTATATCGAAAGGAAACCCACACATATCTCAGGAAAATCATCAGTCAAATCAGGAAAAGGATCACGTTGGCGCAGTGGGTAGTGACCCTGCCTTCAGCTTCGCGGATTGCGGTTTCGATTCCCGCCGAGGGCCAACATTTTCTATAAACAATTTGTTGATTCTTCGAGCCTGGGTGTATATTTGTATTTAAGTATGTATTTAAAGTTAGTATATCTAACAGTTGTCCGTCACACAAGTATTAAGTTATTTACTTTGGGTCGGATGACCAGGTGAGTAAATGTCCTATATATAAATATTAAAATTGCTGGAATTTGTGTTGTATTAATTTGAATTGAAGTAGAATATATTAGATCCTTGGCTTCAGATCCAACATTTCTTTATAAAAGAGAAACTAAAAGAATAATTAATTTCCTTGTTGCTTTTTCTCGATAACCTTTCCGAAGCGGGGATAGCTTCATTATAAATAGAGATAAAAAGTTTTTATTAAAGCCAATTTAAATATAGAATATTTTGATTTAGAATTCGAACCCAGTAATGGGATACTAAGAGACCCCTATTTATATCAAATATACTAGCTTCTGTTCGCAGCAACAACTGTAAATCTTTAGCCCTAACCTGAGTCCATACGAAATATAATCGTGAAAATAATTAATAGCAGTAAAATCAATTTCTGTTTACTAAAATCGTTACGTTAAACCATTACGTTTTTGACTGAGAACTGACATTTGTTTATACAGTATTCATTCTTACACTAATCTTTTTTTGAAGCTTATGAATAAGCAACGATTTATTACCTACTATATTTAAGAGACCTTACAAACAAGGTCGAATTTAATACAAGAGTATCCGCCACAAGAAACTATGTCGTTAGCTGTATTACGCTGATTGCAAACACGGTGATGTCAGTTTTATCGCGGTTTAATTGTAGCTATTTTCAAACCAAAATCATTGGTACATGACGTTAGTAATATAAATATGACTTGTGAGGATGCTCGGGTTATTTTATTTTACTAATGTTTTTAGCCCTAAATGCTTTGAAAGCATCTAGTTCAAGCTTGTTGCACGTGTTCAGAGGTAAAATAAAGGGTGGGGATAAACCAAGTACTATATAACAATTCTTGTTCGGATAATGCTTCGCTTTGCGATTTTGTCGCGGAGTCTATCTCCTGATGATGTGAAACGATTGTTGAGTTTGTGATAATGAACGTGTGTAGTGCTTGTGTGTTGTGGTGGAAGTGGTGGAGGTTTGTGCATGTATTTTTACGAATACTGTACGTATCGGGTATGAAAATACGGATAGTACACTATACATTTAACACTATATATATTTTCTATTTACTGTATCGCGGATCACAAGTAATAATTAAGTAAAAAATTTCAACACGAGTCAAAATGTATAAGACAATTAAAACACAAGAGCGTTAGTATACTAGTGGTATACTAACGTTCTGGTTCTGTGTCCTATTAGAGAGAATTATTTGAAGCTTTTAGACGTTTCAAGATAATAGAGTTATTATACTAGAGTAGGACAACCTAAAATGTGCCTTATTACAATAAAGTGAAATAAAGAGAAAGCAAATGAGACTGTATCTATCTCTTTTTTTTATGTGCGATTAGACAAAGATATAAAAGTTTCATCTTCCCTCTAATTATTTATTGTAACACTCAGTTACATGCCTGCCCATGCCTTACTCTAGTATAAACTGTGCGACCAAGATGTTCCAATAAATTTAGTTTACGTCAACTTACCTTAGTCGTATTTTACGACCCCCTGGTTAGAAAGAGGGTGGTCTATTCTACTCAACCGGATACCACACAGCGGTTCAAATTACCTTAAACGCCTTTTACGACACCTCGGTAAGAAATGAGGGTGGTCTATTCTACTCAGCCGTTTGCGACACAGATATTGCAACATTCGCCGTGATATCTATGAACGATATCTACGCCGTGTGGTATCCGGCAGAATAGAATAGACCACCCTCCTTTCTTACCGAGGTGTCGTAAGAGGCGACTTAGGTATGTGCCGTGTGGAATCCGGCTGGATAGAATAGACCACCCTCATTTCTTACCGAGGTGTCGTAAGAGGCGTCTAAGGTATGTGCCGTGTGGTATCCGGCTGCATAGAATAGACCACCCTCATTTCTTACCGAGGTGTCGTAAAAGGCGATTAAGGTAAGTTGACGTCAGGCAGGCGGCCAGTCATAAAATACGTAGCCAAATCATGTGAAAACATGTTTGTAACATGTTGTACCGACCCCACTTATAGGATATGGGCAGGAGAAATATAAAGATTAATATGAATAATCCGGTAAATATGAACAATGCACGTTTTCTTTAGTTTCGCAAGCGATCGGCCCCGGCGAATCTGTACCCATATTAAACGTTTTGTAACTGGCCAACGTACCGTGAAGGAATGCCGACCTCATACTTAGGATGTGCGATAGGTGAGGCCTCGGGCTATTTACATGCGCATTAGTTTCGTACAGTCTCTTAATTTCTGTTCTCTTGCAAATCCCCGCCGTTAAGATCTCAAGATGATCTCAGATGATCGTTGAGACTTAATTTAGCTTTTAATTAAAGTTTTGCCATCTTAGATTGCTACTTTTTTGAACATCGCTTAAGAAAAAAGGATTTGCGTGTTGTATGTATTAGTTAAATTAAATTAAGTTTATATTGGAAATGTATTTTATCTAATAAATTACTATAAACTACTTGTCAAAATTATTCATCATTCTCCTGTCCTTATCTCAATGGGGTCGGTACAACATGTTACAAATATGTTGTCACATGATTTGGCTACGTATTTTACGACCGGCCGCCTGCCTGACGTCAACATACCTTAGTCGCCTTTTATGACACCTCGGTAAGAAATGAGGGTGGTCTATTCTATGCAGCCGGATACCACACGGCACATACCTTAGTCGCCTCTTACGACACCTCGGTAAGAAATGAGGGTGGTCTATTCTATGCAGCCGGATACCACACGGCGTTACTTGACAAAATTAATGATAATCTTATTTTGCTATAATCCGTGAAAGTAAATAAAATTAAAAATTTATGTCAGCAAAATATTTATTTAAGTTTACGTTACTATTATATTATGGAACTTCGCAAAGTAACTCCTAATACTCCATTATTTAAAGTATTTGAGTTTTCTTCTTTTCATATAATACGGTAAAATTGATCTAAATCGTTACAAGTCTCTGCCTATATGTTAAATATGTCTAATATAGAAATCCGTTAGAACTGTGATATTTTTTATTTATTGAAGATTATATGAATGATAACAATGCACGAATTCGAAACTCTTTTCCGAAAGATTGAGCGCCGAGTTTCATGCTGATTCTTCTCGGTAAGAGCAACATTCTAGATCAGTATTAGCTTCATTAAATCTAATTAATCCTTGACAATTCAAAAGTTCTTCTAAAAGCTAACTTGAATAAAGATTATTTTAATTTCATTTGATTTTATATTTGTTAAATAGTAATATTTCACCTGTAGATAGCTGTGATAGCCTAGCGGTGAGACCGTGCGACTCTCTAGAGACGACATAGGTTCAAACCCCGGGCAGGCACCAATGAGTTTTTCTATTAAAACTTATGTGTCTAATTGATAATTGCAGTTTATCACACGCTTTTCGGTGAAGGAAAACATCGTGAGGAAACCTGCATATCTCTAGAGAATTCAAGGGATATGTGTAACCTACCAATCCGCATTGGAGCAGCGTGGTAGGTCTTAGCTCCAATCCTTCTCTCCAAAAACGGAGAGAGGAGGCCTTAGCCCAGCAGTGGGCATAGTAAGAGGCTGTTACTTTTTATTTCACCTGTGTTTCGTCATTCATTATATTGTTTTACCGTGTATCATTGTTCGTCAATATATTTCCAAACAATATTCGTGACTTCATAATTCTCATCATTAAACGTCTTCGTATGCAATTTTTTATTCAAATGTTTATTGTGAACGCTGTTTGTATTGTATCATATGATCGAAGCATTTTGTCATTGTTTTCTATTCAACGTGAATTCTATAAAGTATAGTTAAGTTGAGTAATTAACAAAAATATAAATCAAAGTACAAATAAATTAACAGAAGAGCGTTTTGCAAAATTCCACGTTACAAAAGTTATGATTAATTCAATTCGTAGTAATCTCTAGTTTAAAAAAAATTATCGAATATTCAAATCGAGAGCCGAAAGCGAAAGTTTTTTTTATCGGTGTTATAAACGCGTTACTGTATCGTCATATTCGATATCACTGCGTCATCCTTCATTATTACTTAAGTCGTTATGTGTAATGACTTGTCCAAACGGATAATATAAATTTCATGTCCCTACTGTTAACCGTTAAGGAGTTCCCGTCTGGAGCCAATCCTAGCATCATGAGGCCATGCTTATCGTAAACATATATTGTCATTGGGATTGAACCAGAATGTAAAATTTCGGCTCAATTGGACACCGGGAAGAGGACAAATTAAATTTGCAAGATTCCACCGTAAAATAGATACAAAGCAAGTTAAATAAAAGTTTAAAAAAAAATTATTTTCGCAATACTAGTAAAAAAAGAAAGAGAATGTTCTTCTTACTACCCTACTAGTCGACAAAGATCTTTTCTATTCTTGGATAGAAGGATTTGAAGACACACCACGCTGCTTCAATGCAATTTGATAGGTTAATATTACAAATGCTTATTACTTGATATTAATCATCAAAGTATAGTAAGGTAGTAGGTAAGGTATGGTCACAAAAATTGAGGTTATATTTCCAGAGAGAGGCAGGTTTCCTCAAGATATTATGATTCACAGAAGAGCACATGATTAAATGTAAATATGAATTAAGCGCAAAAGCATTTGAATTTACTAATCATATATGAGTGCTCGATTGCAGTGCGTGAAACGTTAGTATTATGCTTTAAGCATTAAAATTGATTTTAAAATCAGGTTCCTCGAATGCAGAAAACCAGAATCAGTTACAGAACTAGCTAATACGTAGTTAATATATTTTTTAATTCCTACCATGTTTAGAAACCAGCTCATATCAACGTACCAAAAGCGTTCCGCAATTAGCAGCCGCTTTGGAAAACTGCAGTGAAAGTGACTTGTCAATAATTAGCGGGAAAAGTGTGGTGGGCGCCGCCATTTTGTATTTTCTTTCCGGACCTCTCTTATTTATTCATCAATGGCTGATAGAATAATAAGATGGCTGCTAGTGTTCAATGCCAATTAAAATACTTGTGGTAATAATAATATAGGGATTTTTTTTCTCTGGAATTCCTGTAATGAGTTGTGAATAGTCAGAGCTGCTACCCAAAAAAAAATATGAGGCTATCGCATCGTGTCTTCGTAAAATTACTTACTTCGCAGTACATCATGATTGCAATAATTAAAA
Source organism: Morpho deidamia (assembly GCA_947086505.1). NCBI lineage: Eukaryota > Metazoa > Arthropoda > Insecta > Lepidoptera > Nymphalidae > Morpho > Morpho deidamia. Next base: position 4,333,080 of record CAMTZC010000007.1, on the reverse strand, counting down.
ACTTACTTTACCACCAGTATTTCACAATAAAAAAAACGTTATTAAGGCTGTAAGGTTATTCATATTGTCTGGAAATTAGTTCTTGAAGTTTTTTTTGTGTAAATTAAATTATTCTATTTTTTATATTGATATTTCCATTTCCCTTGTTGCTATTGGGGAGTTGTCACGTCGTATCCTAAGCAGTCTCACAGGAGGTCTGGAGGAGGTTAAGATGACGTTCGGAGTAATAGCATCTCTGTCATGTACTCCTCGTCTTTTATAGCCATATTTCTGTATTCTTCAGTACTGTTCCGCTCACTTTATGAAATCCTTAAAAAAATGTGACGTTTATCATATTGAATGGAATTAATTATAGACATCTGATTTTATAAGTTATTACCGTGTAAGTATTCCACTTAAGTTTTTCCGCGTTACATTTCAGTCAATTTACATAAAACCACATTGTACTATTTATTACCTGGAACCCTCCTCAAGAATTGTTAATATCTGTTAGTAAAAAACCATTTAGTAGATTTTGAGAAAATCGATGACATACAGACAGACAGCTTTTGGGGACTATGTTTTATAATATGTATAGATTTGTTAAAAGTTATATACAAGTTTTCGTTTTCTCTTCCTTGCAATATATATCGTGACAAAAGAGACAGTGTGCAATATATACTATCGTACTTAACGAAGCATTAATGACAAAACACGCAGTGTGCAATATTATATAAATATATACTATCGTACTTAACCAAGCATTAAATCCTATGTTATCTACAAGGGAAAACCAAGTCACGGTTGACAACGTGACATGAAATTGGCATCAATTGTACAGTAAACCATTCCGTTTGCAGTCTACGCAACTCAAATTAATTCTTTTGAAACCTTTCAGTAATTATTGCAATGAGGTGCTCGCTATTGAAACACTGTTACTTAACGTGAAGTAGGTAAATATGTGAAGCATTATTTGAAGATTAAGAAAGTTGCATCGTTATTGCATCGTCGATATACTTTAAAAAATTTTGTTTACAATAGTTAAAAAAGCAGTTTTTATATTGTAATCTTGTTCTTTATCCACACTAAATGTTTTGGCAACACTAAATGTTTTCCATGAGAAGGGAGACAAGAGTTAAAGCAGTCATGAAATTCATGTCATCAAAGAGGTAGAATAAAATTAAAAAATGTTTTTTTTGACCTCCTCAAAAAATCAAAATAATTGACTGTAGTTTAGTCGTCTTGGTTCCCTAGTAGTGTAAATATAATTTGTGTTTATTACCCTGAAGACCCTTTTTCAATCGCATAATCCACGTAAGGTCCAAAGTATTATTTTGCTATAATCCGCGATAAAGTAAACAGAAAATGTTAAATGTAGAGTAGACTATCCATTTTCATACCCGATACACGCAGGATTCGTAAAACTCATGCACAAACCTCCAACATCGTCACCACAATACACAAGCACTCCACACTTTCACTATCACAAACACAACAATAGTTTCGCCTCGCAACCGAAACGTCATCAGGAGATAGATCCACGACAAAATCGCAAAACCATCCTGCATGTATCGGGTATGGAAACGGATAGTCCACTCTACATTTAACATTATACATAATTTTCTATTTACTTTATCGCGGATTACAGCAAAACAGTTCTATTATTACTTTTGTATTACGGATCTACGCAAAGTAACGCATAATTCTATAAAATATTTGACTGACGTAAGGTCTCTTGTCAGTTAAAGTTAACACTGATGAACATTTTTTTACATCATTACATTAGTTTTTCAGAATATTAGTTTTTATAACTTTTAATCTACTAAAGAACTGTCCTTTGCCCATCTGTGGCATAGTAACAATTCCCATTTTTACTTAAATTTTCTAGTAAACGACGTTCGTGTTAGTTTTCAGCAAATGGACTATAAAATGCCTATTGTTTCATATAGCTTACATTTATATAACTATTGAATTACACAATCAAATGAATTTTGATACTGTTGATGATTTTAAGCGAAAAGGTTTCATTACTGTACGTGTGAACGGCAGACGGAGTTTTTATTACGTAATATGGCGACAGAGGAACGCGTCTAAGGCTGCCTGTCCACCGCAGCGGAGTGAGGTTGCGGAGTGGAGAAACGTAGAAATATTAACCACTAGGATTGCACAAAATCTCCGCTCCTCTTCAGTGGACAGGGAGACTAACGAATATTTTAAAATTCATACAAAAAAGAAAAGCGGTGTGGGTGAGGGCGCGTGCAAAAGTGCTTATTTGAATAAATATTAATTTGATTTGATTTGATTAGAACGCGTGCTTAAAGGCAATCGTCCGCTACCGGGACTTCAAAATGACTAGTCGCATGCTCACTAGTCAATCCGCTCCAGTGGACAGGCAGCCTAATACTAGTTTTTACATTACATAATATGGCGACAGAGGAACGCGTCTAATACAAGTGTTATGTCACATATATAGAATGAAAGGAACTTATTTTATTTCGGAATTATGACCTCCAAAAATAATTGACTTGTTTACTTTCAATTGGTCTACTCTAAAAAAAAAGCTGTGACAGTCCAGCGCTGTACAATCTACGTGTTTAATTGATAATCGCAATCTATCACACGCTTTTTGGTGATATGTGTAACCTGCGCATGTGAGCAGTTTTGTGAGTCTCAGCTCCAACTGTTCTCTCTGAGAGGAATCCTATCTAGCAGAGTTGGATAGTCAACTCTATAGGATTCCTCTTACCTAAGAAAGTCTGTTACTATTAACAGACTTTCTTAGGTAACTTTCCTTTTTTTCTTACATTAGATGAAAATAACTCATTAAAAATTACAGTAGAGGGTAGAGGGAAATTTACATTTTTTATTTTTTATTTTATTTATTATGGTTCGCCAGTATTGTTACATAGTTTTAATAGTAAAATGTAAGATTAATATAAGATTAAGAGTACAATTCATATGAACAATCGTTTTAAGGCAAACACGACTTGCACCTAGATTTAAACTAATTACAGACAAAATACTTAATTTCTAACACTTATTACAATTATTACAAAAGAAAACAATAAATAAACTTAAAATTAGTATCACAAAAAAAAGGTAAGTTAAATCCTGTAATGTTGCTCTCTTGATTGTTTGGCCTCTAAATGAAGTTTCACTAATCGACGGAATGTGTTTAGTGAATTGAAATTTATGTCAACGGAATCGTCGAGCTCGTTGTGTAGCTTTATTAGGAGAGGAATAATAGAATTGGCTCCAAATAACGTTCTTGTTGGTGATGGAACTAAAAGAGTGATTCTATGACGCGGATTGTTGCGGAGTACCCTAAGATTAATAGTGCTTAATAGATGCGGTAAATCTACTTCACTTTTAAGCAATTTTTGTAAAAATACTAGGTCTAGAAAATCTCTTCTTTTATTTAATGTTATCATCCTATAATATCTTAACCTACTTTTGTATGAAGTAACTGTCTTGCTTATATTCGATGCATAAGATAAATGCCACAAAAATCTTTTTTGGATGCGCTCAAGTCTTAAACTGTGTGTAGCATAATGCGGACGCCAAACCACACTACAGTATTCCAATTGACTTCGTACTAAAGTGTAGTATAGAAGAATTTTGGTCTTGGATCGCTTAAATACTCGACTTTGCCTTATAACAAATTCCAGCATTTTATTACATTTATTAATAATGAGGTCAATATGGTTTATAAACGTTAACTTGCTTATAGAACATGACTCCTAAATCCCTGACAACCTACATGTGTTAGATTACTCAAAGGCACCGTTTAGACTAATACGTAATGGATTATACATCGCAACGGCTACCACCTGCTTTGCTGTTTTGATTGAGAGTCACGCACAAGGACGTCTTGGCGGTCGTCTTGGACTTTCTCTAATGCCGCGCCTACATCTGAAATGCCTCGGACCGGGTTACCCATTTACACATACCTGCTTAATGCATTTGGACACCACCCAAGTTTAAAACGAAGAGCGATTATAACAATGGTAATTTTTTTTTGTACGAAGAATAAGCTTAGCGATTAAAAGCCGATACGCCAGCATACCTACATGGAAACTTCTAGTCTAATAGCTATTATGTTATTTAAAGAATATATATATGGTATTTTTAAGGATGGAAGAAGTGGCAACAAGTCTCAGGAGTAATATGTGACCCCCCAATGCCCTTTAAACTTAAGGGGAAAATTAAAACGTTCATAAGACCTCTCGTAATGTAGGGATTAGAATGTTGGGCAATAGAAAAGACGGATGAAGGAAGAGTACATGTAAATGACATAAGGATGTTAAGGTGGATATGTGGTGTGACAAGACTGGATAAAATAAGAAATGAGTATATAAGGGGAAGTTTGAAAGTTGCGCCCATTATAGAAAAGACGAGAGGTGCGAGATTGGGATATACCATCACAATCTAATGGACATATAATGAGGGGGGATGAATTATATGACTAAACGAATGTTGAGTATGAATGTGGATGGATAAGTGACTAGAAGGAGGCCTAAAAGAGGTGATTGGATTGTGTGAAGTATGACATGCATATACAAGGAGTAGGGCGGGGTTGACGAATGATAGAAGAGAATGGAAGACAAAAACATGTTTTGCCGACCCCACTTAGAGTGAGTTAAGGGTGGGAGAAAGAGATATATCGTATTTTTAAGCTTCTGTAAATGTGTGATGTAAATGATTGCGTAATAATATTTTCTTTAAACTTAATAAGCTTTTGAGTTTTGAAATAAATTATAAGAAATAAAAATGTTTAATTATTTAATGAACAATTAGTGAGGCAAAATTTCTCTCACTCTACTACTCTGTACCTAAATAATATCTGGCAACTCACATATTAGCCAAATACATACCGCTTTTTTGTTATAATTTTTATTTATTAAAACCATGCTTTTATATCTTGATATAAAGCCAAGGATAAATTTTACGGAAATTAATTTTATTGTTTTATTCTTAAATCTTAATAATTCCTTTATGAATTGTTTGAATTCAATTAAGATTTTGAATCGCTATTAAAACGTTTCTGTTATCGAAATGATTGAATGTACCAAGTCTCAATATTTCTTTTAGATGAGACGATATGATCTAAATTGATGACTGGCAACTATAAGCGGTTATAGCTGATTTAATTGTATTCTTTTAAAGCTATATTCTCGTTAACACTTTCTAAATTAAAAATTATATATTAATTCAAACTTTTTTTTTCTCATATTCACACAATGTTTTCAGACCGTTAATATAGAAAGAATCTGCTGCTATAAAACAATGGTATGCTGATGTGAAATATTACTTGAATTTTTTTCAATATTACCCTGGTATTAGTATCGTCCTTGATACGTATCTTAAAACGTACCTATATGTGATCAATTGTAAAATTCATCAGTGTTTTGTGGTGAAGTAAAACACCTTTAGGGAACCTACATATTCCTCTCTGCCTAACAGTAAGATAGTTACAGGCCTTACGCTATTAGTTATGGAATAATGTTATATGGAAAATGTCTTATCTGTATAATATTCTATAAGTCGGCTTCGAAGGTCGTAAGGAGCTCTCGCCTTCATTACATCTTGTTATCGTATAATCTGTATCTCCAAGATGATGTAATTTTGTTGACCAATGCTTCACCGTTAAGACTTTCAAAGTTGTTTCTCATCACAATTTCTGAAATATATCATAAACAAGATCTCTTTTAATTGCCGTGTTATATCCGACTGAGTAGAATAGCCCACCCTCATTTCCTGCCGTGGTGTAGTAAAAGGCAACTAAGGTAAGTTGACGTCAGGCAGGCGGCCTTTAAAATACCTAGCCAAATCACGTAACAACATCGTTTAATACATATTTATATGTAAAAATACGGGTCACATCGCGACGAAATCGAGTTACCTTCGTGTAAGGTTCGTGACCACGGCGGCTGCAACTCTGCCGAAACGTTGAACCATATGAATCGCATAGTTTAAAATGTACCGTGGTCAATACATCCCATTTAGAATGGGATAAGGGCAGAAGAATAACGACAAGATCTCTTTTAACAGATAAAATTCATTGGGTTTGAACCTGTGAAACCCGCGAAAGAGTCGCACGATTTCATACGATTTATCACATACATGAGAACTAACCTATCATAAAAATCTACCCTAAGACTAACTTTAGAGTCCGCGAATAGTAACTAACTTTAAGATCATCATCATCTTCCTCCTGCCCTTATCCCACTCTAAGTGGGGTCGGCACAACATTTTACAAACATGCTGTCACATGATGTGGCTACGTATTTTACGACCAGCCACTTGCCCGACGTCAACTTACCTTAGTCGTAATTTACGTCCCCTCGGTAAGAAAGAGGATGGTCTATTCTTGTTAACCGGATACCACATGGTGGGGTAACTAACTTTATGATAAAAATGATTAAAATCAACGTATATTTAGCATTTAGATACAATTTATGACGTCTAACGAGCAAGTCTTTATAGACGTTTCGTATGGCTCGATACTGGATGCCATTCCACTGCGTGTGGGCAGAACAATGCTTGAACAAGCCATATTAATTCAATGATGAATGGTACCAACATCGTCTCCATTTGGTTCTATAGCACTAGTTTGCTTTTGTTAATACAATAATCGAGAACTGCGAGTACTTGGTATTTTTAGTCTTCTAATATTTTTTATTAACTTTCGTTATGGTTGATGGAAGTGATGTAGCAGGTAAGGCGAAGTAGGGTGGATCCTGTTCAGAACATGCCTTTTGTTAGCCTTTCCAGAGTAAAGTACAATTACCTATTATCAATTTAGTTTTGCTGATTTAGTGATAAAGGACTTTGCGAAGGTCCATAATACTTCACTATTACTATTGTGTTTTTAATTTTGTTGCTACAATACTGTTTTGTTGTTACTTTGGATGTAATATTTTATTAATTTAAAACCATACAAAAATCCGTCCTCTAGATTTTGAGAAAATCGATCACATACATACGGTAAGTCTTTGGTGACTTTGTTTTTATAATAAGTATAGATAAAAAATTAATGTTCATTATAAATTACCCCATTACATCTAATATGATGAGGTTTAAATCACTTGAAACTGTTTAACCGTGATGCAGAGAGATTAACACAGATTATAGCATTATCTGATATAAGTGTAGTGTATTGCACATCTCTATAGAAACAAAAGTACGAGTATGTAGCAGAAAAGATGGCTTAGCACTTTAATTATTATATGAAAATGAGGAAGCTGGTGAACTAATGAATGTGTGTAATAATTTATAGGAAGTCTTAAAGATAAAGTGCACGTTCTATCGTCATCGAATTAATTAACGCCTCGTGAGAAAATAGAGGAAGTAAATAACAATGGGGCACTGCAATATCGCTGCACCCACTACGATGGTTATGTTAGTAATGTAGGTTTTTGGGTCATACAAATTATCGTCTTGCACGTAATGCCTTATCCATTTATAAACTTTTTAAACCAATTCTGACAGCCGTTGCTGGTGTATCCCAAGGCAGTGTATTAGGGCCTGTATAATTCTTCGTTTATATAAACAAGATTGCTTATATAATCTCTCTTCGATAACAATGGGATATTGCAATATCTCTGTGCCCACTTTGATGGTAATGTTAGTAATGTAGGTCTTTAGGTCATGCCAATTATCGTCTTGCAAGAAAAGCCTAATCCTTTTATAGCTACCTATCTTGATGCTACTATTTGAACCAATTAATGCAGGCAGCCATTAATAGTGTATCACAAGGCAGTTCTTTTAAAATTTCTTCGTTCATATTAACAATGTTAACTAAGTAACAAACAACTAACTAACTAACAAACTAATGTTATCTCTGTTCGGTACCATCTATATGCACACGATCTACAACTTAAGAGTAACTGTTACTGATTTGAGCGGACTAACGAGATAAAATAAATATGGACAAAGCACAAAGGACGGGCCTTCGGTGACCGTTAGCTTAACATTGTAATTATTTAATCTATTTTCTGTTGTGGCCGTGAAACTCCTTACGTATATGGACTCCACTTATGTACTTATTCATACAAAATCTTTTAGGGTTTTTACATAGAGTAGATATTATATATTACTGGAGTAGAGGAGCAAGCCTAATTCATCTATGTATCCATCGAAGGAAAAGAGAAATCAAATAAAGTTATTTATCTGTTTTTCTTTTTTTATGCGTGATTATACAGAGATAACTAGGGGTCTCTCCTCTTCCCTCTATTATTTGTACACTCGTACTCACACGCCTGCCAATAGCTTTCAATGACTATATTTGTTTATATGCCTAATTAATTAATGCATACGAAATCGCATGCAATTTACCAATATTTCATATTATAAGAATACTAGCTGTGCCAGCGGCTTCGCCCACGTGGAAATCAGCGTGCCACAATTTTTTCTAGAATTCAAATTTAAACATATAAGTAGTTATTGTGAGTTAACCATTAGAGATAGAGACATACTTTCGCAGACTTTTTTGTAGTAGTTTTATAGATCTACAATTCTCTAGTACATTACTTTAGCGTATCTCTGCTGGTTTATGCAGCGCACGCGACTAAAGCTGCCAGCAAGCAAGTTTTTTAACAACTGCGCGATCTCTCCAACACAATTTACATAAAGCCAATATGTACTATTTACCTAAACCATCCGGAAGTATTTCATTATCTTTTGGTGAAAACTGTACAGAAATCCATTCAGTAGATTTTGAGAAAATCGATTACATACAGACAGACAGCTTTTTGGGACTTTGTTTTATAATAAGTATAGATGAAGTTAGGCGAAATGAATTACCTATCCATATGTTTCTTATAAATGAAACTTAGTCACTGTGAGAAGGATATGGACACAGAGCGTATTATGGTGACTCAGTGAGTCGGTATTTAAAACAAATCGCGTTAAGTTACATGTTAAAACATAGTACTCATGGTTTCTGTTGAATCTATGCATGCTATACATATTATACTAGTCCTCGTCAGTCTATCTGTCTATCTTCTCCGGATAAACTCAACAACCACTGAATGGATTTTCATGCAGTTTTCTCTAATAAACAAAGCGATTTATAAGAAAGGTTTCAATTTATAAATTTAAAGGTTTTTGTAATTTGTAAATCTGTTAATAATAGCTTTCTATCACTACTTTTGAGTAGTTAAAATGGGTCCCTTAAATTTTCTACAGATAAATGTGATAAATTACTAATATCGATGAGTCCAAAATTTTAGCAGAAAAACTCATTAGTGCCAGGCTAAGGTGACCCGTGACTCCATATTTTTTATAAATATATTACGTTAAACCGCAAGTTGTTTTATAATCGCTTTAATAAACTTGCGTACGCATCTCAGCAAAAACAACAATTTAATTTACTTGAAAAAATGTCCGTACTCTTTGAATTCGTTTTGCACGCGTCTGTAAAAACATTATCACAGAATTAAATTTCAACAATGGACACTCTTTGTACTCCTATTATCAAATTAAATAGATAAAAACTATAAATAAATAACGCAACAAGTTGGTAAAAGTGGTACATAATTAATTCGAGGTTCGAAATACGTGTTATGGTCACACGATTATTGGCCTTGTTACAGGCTTAACAGGAAAACAAATACGCAACAGATTAAACAACAATATTCTTTAATCAAGTAAACTCTTTCGAGCTATTTTGAATCGTCAAGAATCAATATGATTAATGAAGACACAATTGGTTCGCAATGTTGCTCTTATCGAGAAGAACCAGCAAGAAACTCGGCGGTCAATCTTTTAAACATTTTCAATTTTACATTATTAAACCGCAGAATTGTATGAAGCTGAAAGGATTTCACATCCAGGCATTTTTTAAATTCAAATAGCCTTAAATTCTGTAATATGCTTTACGTATAAGCATATCTCTCAAGCTTATTGTGACCTCTTGTATGTCTATGATATATATCAAACTGCGTTTTATACAAATGGAAAAGTTTCCGTACGAATTAAATATTACTATATAAATATATATATTGTGACGCTACAGTAAGTATGCCTATTTCTTTGAACTCATATATTTATTTGATATTTAAGGAAAATTTTATCACTGTTTCTTTTTAATTCTTCAGTCAATAAGCAATATTGACTTTTCTAAGTATATCCGCCTATGATATGTGCTCTCGTATTCGATCAAATCCTTAAGGAGTTACCCCAAAAAATTGATTTAACGTCTATCAATATATCTCATAATATAGGTAATATAAATATGTAGATAAAATATTCTCCCATGACTTTTGAGGCCTAAATTATTATAGGTAAATGCACTACACATTCATTTACTAATACATAAATACATAGGTACATAAATAGAAAGAAATAAAGTGTTAATCTCTGGTTTTTAAGTTAAAAAGCTTTTAAAAAACGCTATGAATTTAGGATAACAGTTTATAATAAAATCAACAAAGCTGGATTGGCTATTGGATTATTATAAATTTTCACAATGACCCGTACTCCAATCGTTATTCTGTCACTTGAGTGCTAACTTTAGGAGATCAATGTCCCATATATTTATTTATTGTATATTTATAAATTTAGTACCTTTTTCATAAATATATATACTTACCTGTGTTATGAAGGAGCGAGACCTTCAGCCACAAGTATTTTCTATGCTTACTAGAAGGTCTCAATCTGTATTTTTTGAAACGATTTATTGATTTGAAATAAATATTTTTGTATTTTGTATTTTGTATTTATGTCTTATTCCTTCTTTTTAGTTGAAATATATCTGTCACCGGTCGAGACTCACTGCAGCAATGTCGATTACTTCATTCCCGATGATAACAACGAAGTCAAAGGGTTTACCGACGATGCCATGAACAGGTAATATAGTTTTATTCTTATTTTGGGAAAAAAGCTCGACTTTTGCAAAAAACATACAAATTTGCTATTACACAAGCAATTTTTGTCCTAAAATCGAAGTCCAATATGACTATGCCCAATATTACAATATTAGATAAATCATGGTAGAAATTTACATCAAATAAAAGGATTAGAATCCTGTTAACAACGTTTTGTGAAGAATTTTTTTATACGAAGTAAGATAACTGAATTTAGCGTTATTTATAATAAGTTATGTTGTAATAGTTGTGGTGGCTCAAAGGTGAGATTGGTTTATGTGACTCTTTTAAGGGGGTTATGGGTTCAAAACCCGGGCAGCTACCAAGGAGTTTTTCAGTATAAAAATGTGCTAATCGTTATTTGCAACTTTTCCCACGCTTTTCAATGAAGAAAAACATCGTAAGAAAGACTGCATACAGAATTCTGTGGATATATGTAATATACTAATTAGCATTAAAGCAACGTGGTGGGTTTAGGCTCCAACCTTTCTCTTCAAAAATAGAATGGAGGACTATGCCCAGCAATGGTATAGTAAAGTTGCGGTCTCACCGCTGGGCTATTACAGCTTTTTTTGTTGTTACTATCCCACTGCTGGGCGTAGGCCTCCTTTCTCCGTTTTTGGAAATAAGGATTAGAACTAAGACCTACCACGCTGCTCCAATGCGGATTGGTAGTTTACACATATTTTAGGATTGTCTAGAGATATATAGCTTTCCTCACGATGTTTTTCTTCACCGAAAAGCGTGTGATAAATTTCAATTATCAATTTTTGATTTTATTTGACCCCTCGAAAGAATAGCACGGTCGCAAATTGGGATAGTAACAGACCGTTATTTTTATTACAATTATATTGGACTAATAGATTTGGGTATATCTATAGGTCCGGTGCCATCGTATATAATCCACATCGAACATCCACAAGTTTCTAACGGGCTGTATGTATATAATTGACAATATGAAAGTAACGGTCATATATCGACGCAATAAGGCCTTGCAACAAGCAATGAAGAGAAGTGGGCCAATCGCCATTCTGATCAATTCGTTAAAATAATTCGCAACCCGAATCTATTGTTTTGTCTATGTTATCATTCGATGTTAACAATTCATTGTGACTGTGGGGTATTGCATGAGATTTTTTTACCACATAAATTTAATAAAAGTAAAGTAAGGTAGCGGCCTGTTACAATCCCACTGCTGAGAATAGGCCTCCTCTCTCCGTTTCTGGAGAGAAGGGTTGGAGCTTAAGACCTACCACGCTGCTCCAAAGCGGATTAGTAGGTTATACATATCTCTAGAATTCTCTAGAAATATGCAAGTTTCCTCACGATGTTTTCCTTCACCGAAAAGCGTGTGATTAATTGCAATTATTAATTAGACACATGAGTTTTAATAGGAAAACTCATTGGTGCCTGCCCGGGTTTGAACTCGTGTTCCCCTCGAAAGAGTCGCACGGTCTCACCGCTGGGCTATCACAGCTCAAAGCTTTTTTTTTCAAAAAATTTAATAACACAATGGAAATAACAAAATATATATCTACTGGATATGTAAGTACACTAAACTAACGTTGTTTTTTTTGGCATTTATTCTATAAGGTTAGCTAGCTTTGTTTCGGGCCCTTAAGGTTCTTTATATACGTACTGTTAGATACATAAACTATTTAATGGCAATTTATAGAATTAGGCGTTACTTTGCGGAGATCCATAATACAAAAGTAATAATAAAAAAATATTTTGCTATAATCCGCGATACAGTAAATACAAAATATAAGTATATAAGTGCTAAATGTATAGTGGACTATCCGTTTTTTCATACCCGATACATGCAGGATTCGTAAACACGACAAGCATCATCATGCTTCAGTTTCGGGGCGAAATGATTATTGAATTTGTGATAGTGAACGTGTGTAGTGCCTGTGTATTGTGGTGGCAGTGGTGGAGGTTTGTGCGTGTGTTTTTACGATTCCTACATGTATCGGGTATGAAAAAACGGATAGTCCACTATACATTTAGCACTATATATATTTTCTATTTTCTGTATCGCGGATTATAGCAAAATAATTTTTATTATTACTTTTGTATTTAATGGAACTCTTTAAACGGAGAATAAAAAGACTACCGCCAATTAAGTAAATTCGGGTGTATTGTCCCTTATATTTTAAATTCCTCATATTTTCTTTGTTATAGTTCCAATATTTAAATAAAATTCATAATTTTCTCTGACAATCTATTTTTCGGAATCTAAGTCTATTTAGGATGAAGGGAATTCAGTCATTTTATTACCACCGGGCAGGTTATAATTATAATTTTATTTATTTATATACTTTATTGTACACCACAAAATTATATAACCTTTGTATTAGGAAAGTTGCAAGATAACTGTACGCAGGTGGTGCATTATAATATACATACATACGATTAAGTACACGTTAATACATAAACATATTACACAAATAATAATAATTAAATGTATATAATATAATACATAGAGCTGTGATAGCCCAGCGGTGAGACCGTGCGACTCTTTCGAGGGGAACACGAGTTCCAACCCGGGCAGGCACCAATGAGTTTTTCTTCTTCTATTAAAACTCATGTGTCTAATTGATAATTGCAGTTTATCACACGCTTTTCGGTGAAGGAAAACATCGTTAGGAAACCTGCATATCTCTAGAGAATTCTGGAGATATGTGTAACCTACCAATCCGCATTGGAGCAGCGTGGTAGATCTTAGCTCCAACCCTTCTCTCCAGAAACGGAGAGAAGAGGCCTATTCCCAGCAGTGGGATTGTAACAGGCTGGTACTTTACTACTTACTTATATAATACATAGATTACATACAAACTAATAAATATTATAATATATAAGTATAGAAATTTAAAAATACAAATAAAAATGTAAATAAACTATTTAAAACTATTCAGCAAAAAGTTATGCATTAGCGAGGTAATGATGTCTTAGTCTTTTTTAAAAAATATGTAATATCTTATTTATTTGAAAAAGTATATAAAATAGTTATAATATTTTTCATGTTACCCTTCCAGGCTACACATGGCGCGGTCCACAGTGGCGCTGTTCATCGTGGCATTTCTGGCGTTGTTCATCGCCTTCTGGACTGGAGTGGTCGGCTGTTGGAAACGCAGTCCGGGCAATATTACTGCCACTGCTATACTTATGCTTGTCACATGTTAGTATACTCTAGAAAATGTATATTTTATTCTAAATTGACTATCTATAATATATTGTTAGAATTAGATTCTATACTTATTATAAAACAATGTCCCAAAAAGCTGTCTGTCTGTATGTAATCGATTTTCTCAAAATCTACTGAACGGATTTTTGTAGTTTTCACCAAAAGTGCAATACTTCCGGATGGTTTAGGAAAATAATACATACATAATACCGATATTATGTAAATTATGTTGAAGAGATCGCACAGTTGTTAAAAAACTTGCTTGATGCGAGCTTAAGTCGTGTGCGCTGCGTAAACCAGCAGAGATACGTTAAAGTAGTGTATTAAAGAATTGTAGTCTATAAAAATACGGCAAAAAAGTCCGCGATAGCATATCTCTATCTCTTATGATTAACTCACAATAACTACCTTTATGTTTAAAATTTGAATTCTCGAAAAAAATTTTAACAAATTTCCACGCGGGCGAAGCCGCTGGCACAGCTAGTGTGTTATAAAACTGTGAGATTCGATTTCATCCCCGGTAAAAATGACATGTGAAAAGTATGGCTACATAAAGTTATAGATATCAAATGATTTCTTCTTCTTTTCTCTGTAACCATGGGTTTTTCAGAATAAAAAACCAATTATTCCAATGATTTATAGAAATAGGCGTGACCTTGCGGAGATCCATAATAAAAAAGTGATAATGATATTATTTTACTATTACTTTGCCAGTTATACCAAATTACCTATTATTATCCGTACTTAAAATTTCATCAAGCCGTTGGAATTAATCAGTAATATTTTTCTACCAACAGGAACGGACGGGGTATTCTGAAATGCTATTTATAATTATGTTTTGAACAACTTTACTCTTTTTAAGCTGATTTAAATTTACGTATCATCACTCACTCTTATTTTTTTACCTAATTTGACCGTACTAGCAGCCATATAATGTAACTAGTCCTCCACTATTATGGTTTTTTTATAACCATGCTTTAGCCTCACATCCTCCTTATCATCTTATCTTTCATTCTTAGATCTCTAGAGCTTTTTCGCTCTACACCTTCAACGATGCCTTTACTTTCGTCCGTCCAGCCTGATGACAATGAAAAATAGAGCAAGGCTAACAGTATATTGCTAGTTCGAAACAAAAAACTTAAGGCCCAAGATATTTAAGTCGGTGTTAGGAATACGGTAGATTGGTTATTGATCACTCATCATATTATTGGTTTCAGGTTTACTGGCCGCTGGCGCAATGGCCTTATGGCATGGAGTGGAGTTTTACGAAAAGGAAAAAGTTGTTGGAGAAGAGTACTATCAGCAGTGGCCTAATGTAAGTTCATTTACTATTAATATATAAATTTACTGTATTAATTTAACAATACTTTTACACCGCAAGTATAAAGTAATGTAAACAAATTTAGATTAATAGTTATTTTGACCTAAAATTCCACTTTATTTGGTAGTTCATATTTATAATTATAAAATTCGGGAACTAATGTCAAGACGGCTTTACTTGGGTCAATTTCGTATACATATTTTCACATTTTATTTCAACCAGCCTATGGTGTTGCAGTTAATCGCTATTCTAGACTGGAAAATCAATTTTCTTGTAATGACAAATTTTGAAAGACTTTAAAACTACTGTTTACCTCAAGTAGATGTTTACTGTTACTTTTATATATATGTTTTTACTGTTAGATATATGTTCTTATTAGAACATATTTCTAAGAGTATCCATACCATATGATTTTGAATTCTAGGAGTCAGTGCGACTATATTACGGTTTTTTTCACTTAGCTTGACTAGAGCAATCTATAGTATTTGTAGTCCCTAAGTCCATCGGTTCATCGGAGTATGTAACATGACATTTAATGTAGAAGTATGATGTCCATTTAGTTAAAAATCTACCATCGTCGCAATAATGTCGTCTATCGGTTCTTAAGAACTCGCTGACCCGTTTCAGTGATTCTGAGGGTTCTATGACCCTCGTTATGATAGATACGTAGTCAAATCGAGCATGAAATATATAGGTCTTGATCGACTCTGACTTTTATAAACTGTTTTACGAAAACCTTCTTCCTGATAAGATATTTTATTGGCATTTTTTAACGGTTGAACCAAAAACAGGTATTAAAAGACTACTCGTCAATTCAGTACGACTGGTCGTACATCCTCGCTTGGTTATCCGTTGGTGTTTCCTTCGGGAGCTCCATACTTTTCTTCTCAGCCGCCATTTGCCTCAGCAAAGAGAAGCGACGTGAACAGCAGAATAACGTGCAGTACATAATGCCAGGTTAGACCGCCATTTTCCGGAGCTGTGACTGATTAATGCTTGGCGGTTATGGATTGTTAAATTATAAACCTTTGTACATTTTCTTATACGCCTTCATTATATTTTGTATAATTGAATTTTACTGTATTGTTATAGTATATGTATTTATTATATATGAAATCTCTTAAAATTGAGATAATTATACGATATTATATATTTATTATTTCTCAACAATATTTTTTTATTAAAATGAAATCGTACAGGAAATAGACTAAAAGGTCTAGAGAGCTAAATTTCATCAAAAGGGGAAAATAATAAAAGAATACGTTACAAATATGTTTTTATTGTAAAAATAGTGTAAAAGGCGTCTTATATTTTTCATATTAGCTTTTGATTTAAATGTATTGAAACAAAAATGAAGGCAATCTTGTGTTAGACTAAGAATTAATCAATCGAAATAAGTATCTCATACTAACAAAATGCTTTCTTTTTCTTTTCATGTTTCTCTGAAACGTGGCTACTGCGTATAACGGACGACGGATATGCGACCGAAAATTAATGCATATTTAATATTGAAAATTAAATTCATTTTAATCAAATACGCTATCTTAATATCTGGTTTACGCCAACGCCATACTAACTCGCTTATCAATTTATTAACACGTTGGGATTGTACATATTGAAAATAATGAACTCCCGTCACATTAACTTTACACTCATGGCTACTATTTCTATTTGGTTTTTGCACACTTTTTACACGCGTTAATTATTAACATAATTTACTAAATTTATATGTACGTGTATTTATTACAATACAAAATTTACCGTTATATTTAATGTCTTAAAATATTTTGGTTATATTTAATTTGTCAATGAAATCATTCGGAATAATTGAAAAACGAATTATCTTTACGTATATTCTATACCTTTAAAATATATTTCGGATCTAATATCGAAAATGTTATAAATAAAATACTAAAACCGAAAAAATAAAACTACGACAAAATATTACAAATTTAATATTACTGCCTATATAATACACCACGCATCTATTTGCACAATATCCAATATTCTACACTGGTCACTATATTAAAAAAAATGACCCAAAACGATTGCGACCCAAATCGGTATAAACCAGATATTGCGAGATAACGTGCGCGTGCGTTACGACTGGTCGTACATGGTCGCGTGGTGCGGCGTCGGTCTCTCGCTGGTGTCCGCCATCTTGTTTTCGTCGGCGGCCATTTGCTTGCGTGGCGAGCGCGAGAGAGAAGAGGCGCTTAATATGCAGTACCTCATGCCGGGTAAACGCTTTATATCATTAGGTATAATTCACCAGCTTTGCTAAATTGGCTTTAATGAATGCGAAATCTACTCCGTGCACTATTCAAAAATTTCCCAAACACTAAATTGATGGCTGGAATTAAGGAACTGGAAATATATAATGAATACAAAGTCTGAACCTTTTTGCACACCCGACACGCTCCTTAATATAATTCCTGTAAAAGGGCTGCCTGGAAGAGATCACTATGTAGTGATAAGGCCGCCCTTTGCACATATGTAATACATGTTTTTCTTTAAGTTCGCATGTATTTTCTTTTTTTTCCTTTTTGTGTTTTATGTGCAATAAAGTTTTATCTTATCTTATCTTATCTTTGAACCGTTTACTGAAAAAGATGATTAACGATTGAATCATAATTTTTAGAGGTTATATGCTGTTAGAGCTTAAAGAAAAAAGATTTTATTATTGTTTATTCGTAATTTTTTTACGTTACGGTAAAAACTGCAGTATTCAAGCAAAATCCTAAACTTTGTTAGACGTATTGGGTACATATTTCACACGAATGTTTCGATTGAATGTTATCTATAATAAGTTGCATTATATATCAGAGTTTTTAACAAATAATATTATAAATAGCTTGGATATTAATGTTACGATTCTTCCTTTATTACTCATACGTAAGTCTTTAGTAAACACATATATTTTGGACTGAATACGTCACGACAACTTTTGTACATAAGTCTTTTTGTGATGAATGTTTTTTGGGTGCATGATACTAAAGGTGTGATGACACTGTGTGGGGACATGGTTTTTGGTGAACAGAGGTGATTTGAGCTGGTTGATATATAACAATGTTATCTTCCATTTCCAACTTAAATTACAAATGATTAGATTTTTTTTATGCAGAAATACATTTTACTCATTATCAGTTTTTCAAAATTAAAGTTCAAAATGTGCTGTTTTGTTAATTGAATTTAGTGTTCATACTTATGAAAGACATTTTCAATTGGACGTTATGCCAAAATGCACCAAGTAATTATAGTAAACGATCGGAGCTTATTTTGCTATGAATTGAATTATCGATAATAGATCAAGATCAGCAGGTCTACCATGAACTCTTATTGCGACTCAATTGAAGACATAAACGAAATTGTTTTCCTTTTTTATACCATGACGTCTTAAAGACGCACACTTTAAGTCGTTAGCGAATGAGCGTTCGGAATTCGTCCTAAGAACATGTGAGTAAAAGAGACAGTTATCTATAGTTTATATAACGTTATCTTTTCAAACATTACGACCCCAATGCAATTCACACTTCATGGTACGAAAAGAAAGCGGTTCGCGGTCATCGTTTACGTCTTCAATCGAGTCGCAATAAGAGTTCATGGAAGGCCTGCAGGTTCATTACTACAAATGAAACCACGTGATAATTTTTCTTTGAGTACCTTAAACAATTCTTTATTGGTTTTTAGATTGCCATGTATGATTGCTAATGTTTCTTTACTCGGAACTTCTTTTAATCATTGTTCTTCATATCCGACAGTGTACCCCCAGAAGCAGCAATACGCTTACGCCGGGTACCCGCCGCCGCAAGCGTACCCCGGCCCCTACTACCACGGCTCCCAGTACGGGCCCTACAACTACTGAGCAAGCGACCAGATGAGGGACCTCGTGGCGGCGCACTTCGCCAACGCCCCCGCCCCGCAGGCACCCGCGCGAAACCCCTCCCCCCTGAACCCCTATCGCCAGCCCTCCACCTCCTCCATAGAGACCTACAACTCCCACCGTAAAATTAAACGACCCAAACTCGGTGACAAAAAAGTCTACAGGCCCGCCCGACGACACACGTTGTCTCGCATCGACGAAACCCCTCCACAGACTTTGCGACCCCGGTCGAAATCGCTCCAGCAATCGATGGATTTCTCGTCAACTAGACCCATGATACGATCGAGGTCCAACGTATCGGCGGACACCAGTCGAAGCGTCCCAGTCTGCAACCAGAGTCAGGACATTGAAAATCAGGTCGAAAGCGCAAGTCCTCAGTACGCCGAGCCGAAAAGCTACGTATCCGGTTCCTCCGAAGAGAGGCCCGCTTCGATGATGGACTTGCCGATCATGGTGCCTTTGGACCCCGTGACAGGCGCGTACGTCCCGTACCCGGAGTACGCGTACTACGGCAAGGACAGCTGCAGACTGAGCCGTTTCAAGTGGAGGTACAATAAGAAGAAAACGTCTTCCAAAGCCAACAACCTGTTTCTAGCCTTCATGTACTGAGCGCGGATGTTTGCAAGGAGTTATACGAAATGGTTTACGAGTTTCGAACGAATGCCGTTACAGTGTATGACGCCTCACCCATTATTTTATGTGACAGTTTCCTAGGCATTGAAATAAAATTAATTTTATTATAGTACCTTACATACATATAACAACAATAGCCCAGCGGTGAGACCGTGCGACTCTTTCGAAGGGAACACGAGTTCAAACCCGGGCAGGCACCAATGAGTTTTTCTATTAAAACTCATGTGTCTAATTGATAATTGCAATTTATCACACGCTTTTCTGTGAAGGAAAACATCGTGAGGAAACCTGCATATCTCTAGAGAATTCTGGAGATATGTGTAACCTACCAATCCGCATTGGAGCAGCGTGGTAGGTCTTAGCTCCAACCCTTCTCTCCAGAAACGGAGAGAGGAGGCCTATTCCCAGCAGTGGGATTGTAACAGGCCGACACTTTACTTTTTCTATTTTTTACCTTACATACAACGTTAAAATTAAATATTAAAATTTATTTACAATTCTGTGAATGATTAACGAATAATAAAACTGATATTGTATTTTATAGTTTAAATTCGAACCACTCAATCAATGTACAAAAGAGCAATTTACTTTGAAGTTTAGAAAGAAGTAAATATCGTGTAGTACATTAGTCTCTGATTCTTTATAGTATTGTTATTAATTTTCCAAAATTTATCTGTATGTTAAGTATCTTGTTACCAATAGAATACAAATACATGATAGCAAAAACGTCATAGCCAAATAATATTTTTGGTACAATACGGCACAACCGTGATATATGAAATTAGATCATATTTGAAAATATTTAACGAAATCGAATCGATCGAATCAAATACGTCAAATCAACGTTTTATTCTATTGTAGTTCTACTAATTTGCATAATTTATTTCATTGCTTCTAGACAATTATTAAATCATTTAATCATTTTATTGAATAATGATTTTTCTTGTAATTACAATGGTAATACTTATTTATGGAAATTTACTGGTAATAACCATTTGCAACTAAATATTTATGTATATTTAATGTAGACAAATTCCGATTATGCTAAAAATAACCTCAGCCTAGAATCTAAAATCAATAATATTAATTTTATTTTAATGCATTTATCGTGAAATCTTACCTAACTGACAATGTAACCATACACTGCTTTTATAATGGGTGGCCCGAATCTGGTACATAGAAATTAAATTAGTTATTGGCACATTTTATAACGGCAAAAGCAAAGTTGATTCGATGAAAGACTATCGGTTTTTGACCATAAATCATAAATATGTTAAAGGAACCGGATGTTGTCCGGTGTGTACATCAACAATCCTCGAACATACTTTTGCTTTTCCTCTGAGCACGGCCTTACGAAACTCTAACACCACCGTCTTCGAACCTTGATGCGTTTTCATTATTCGAACAAACTGTTCCGAATTTAGTAAAAAATATATATAAACTGTACTTATTAGAATGAATTAGGTACTGCGCGTGAGATTATGACTGTAATAACCACTAAAGTGTTATATATATCTTCTACGTTCAAGTTTGATAAACAAATTAATACACTTCACATACACGTCACAGTATTCTATTCGAATTACTATTATTACGTCTCCTTTTTGAACATTATATATATATCGGCGCGAACGTGGTGTTGCAACCCCACTATTAATGCAGTCGCGTTGTCAACCCCACCTTGTCGTAGATTATAAATAACGGAGCATTGTCGTGGGAGGGATTATTCGTTTGTGAATACTTGTAGTGTAAAGTCGGTTTTGTATTATCATAAAGCTAGTGAAGTGATTGTTTACCATTGTATAAATAAATTAACTAATTAATAATAAAATGGATAATGAAGATAATGTGGATTATGACTGCCATGGATCTCCGATTCTTTCATATATATATTTTTAAATCATTATTTTAGAGTCAAATCCAGATAAATTCTCATTTGATTTTCTGAGCATTAGCTAATATTTAGTCATGGATTCACAAATTTCTACATACAACGGTGATAATCTCGCGCGTACTGCACTTTAAATTAGGAGTAAGTCGTCCACGACTCCGCCATAAGTTTATCGAAAAAAAAAACAAATCTTATAAGTTAAGTTCTTAAGGTGTAATATTTCATGTGGTATAATGGATGAATGTTGAATGTTTTGTATTGGAATCAGTGCCTTTGGGATAAAAAATGCTCATTATACGTATATATAATATAAGAATAAAACATATCTTGATAATAACATACTTTAACGATTGACAAAATAATTCAAGATGGCGGCCAAACTAGTCTTACAATTTTGCTCAATTAATTAATTGATTGATTATACGTTTATAACATTCGTGTGTTTTGAAAAGCTAAAATTTATCATATGTAAATTATTAAGGTTAAATTGAGAAAAATTGTGCAATAATCATCATCTCTATGGCGAATACCATAGAGTTTATATGCTTAGAGTAGGGAAGCTATAGGCAGGCTTGTAATTGAGTGTCAATAAATAATGGGAACACGAAACACGTCTACTTCATCTTTGTCTAATCACACATAAAAAAGAGTGACAGATAGATACACCCTCATTTGCTTTCTCTTATTGTAATATGGCACATTTTAGCCTGTCCTACTCTAGTATAATAATTACCGATAGTTCATAATAAAATGCTATCAAAAAGTGGATTATAAAAGTATTACGTTCCTTATAGATCAATTATCTATCGAATTATTACTATTAATTGGGCAGGTATAAAATATATATAACTGTACCATGATTAATTCATCATCATTCTTTCCCTTATCCCACTCTTAAGTGGGGTCGGCACATGTTGCAAACATGCTGTAATATGATTTGGCAACGTATTTTACGGCCGCCTGCCTGACGTTAACTTACCTTAGTCGCCTTTTACGACACTTCGGTAAGAAATGAGGGTGGTCTATTCTATGCAGCCGGATACCACACGGCATTGTACCATGATTAATTATAATAAAAAATAATTACACAGATAATTTACCATCAGCAACAAGACATTTGAATTATTCTGTTTATCGATATAAATTATAGTTTATATTCCAATGTTTACTTATTATATTAACAATACTAGTTGAAGAAATGAACCGAAATAAATAATATTAGTATTTGTTGTAAAATATTATTGAATTTTTAATCATCAATTGAATTATGACTGATATTTATAATCTGTCCTATTACATATCACATAATTCGCTAAATTACATATATATTCTGTATTTAATATCACATAGTCACTTCGAATATATTGTGTAAGTTAAGCAACACTGTAAATTAATCAATTTAGTTCGTATTTTGATACTATTATTGGATCTAAGTGTATTTTCCATTTGAATTTGTATTTATAATTTCAAAAATAAAAATAATAAAATTGGCACCAGACTTTTCTTATAGTATCTGAACGATATATCGGACTGTGAACTGGCAAATTGTCCTATCTAATTTTTGACAACTTTTCAGGAAGATGAAAAAACGTGATTATTAATAAATTCGGATTAATTTTTATGTAATAAAAAGCCAGTTGACTTGAAATATGTTTATTTATATACAAATTTTCTAGTAGATTTTCATGTTGATACGGTAAATGATGGGCAGTAGTACCTAATTCCGTTAAAAAGTGATTTGCCTTAAAATTGAGATAGGACATGTTGCCGGTTCACAGTCGATATATCGCACGCTTTATATAAAACTGACCTACCTTATTTTAATTTACAGACCTGCAGATTATTATACTGTATTGATCAGAATTTTATTGTTATATTTTAATTTAACTAACATAACCGTTTTAAAATAACATAATAAAACTCTATCTATGTCTGTCTATCGGTCGCTGTATGCCGAATACAGTTTAAACTAGTTCGGCTACAGATTGCCATATGTAAAGCCCTATTTGTCATTATGTAAGAAATAAATAAATAAAATAAAATTCAAAATTAGTCTCGATAGAGTAGGATTACAATGTATCTAACATTGCAATCCTTTTGAATTGAAAGTATCGTGAGTGGCATTGATAATTAATGTTTAGAGACCGGCTATATTCACGTCAGTATAGCTGGTCTCTAAACATTAATTGTAATCTTCATATAAATGCCATCTATGACATTACGCTATTAACTATTTTAAATAAAATATTGCTTTTCTATGAAATAAATGGGTCTCTCGAAAACTTTTTTTCTAGGTGCTACGTTAACTACGGTTTATTGCAATTTGCCACAAAACAACTTTTGTGAATTCGGTCACTTTAATACTAAATGTGCGATTTATAAATAATCATGTAATTTACACATTAGTATAACTTATATTGGTTTTCTTAGTTCGTAAGACCAACAATATACATATTTCAATTTTAATTATTAGTTGCTCATGATTTCCTTTTCATTTGTATTTTAGTTGCAATATTTTTACGTTCTTTGAATTATTTTATACAAACAGAAGTTGTTTAGGTTTAACGATACAAATAAAAAAATATTAAGATAAATTAAAGCATAAACTTAATAAATATACTATTAAGCTCGTGACTAATTGATATAAAAAAAACTAATATTAATGGAAATGTGACGAAATATTTGTGATAAGAATATTCGCTATGATAAAAAAAGTACGATATAATCATTTGGCCATTTGGCCATTTCAAAGAATATTGTCGAAATTAGGTAAAATAAGTGTAGCAAAGTGCATTAAATATCTTAAAGGTGGGATTCCACCGGTGTACAGAACTGTGCAGTATTGTGAATGTGAAGTGAAGTAACAGCCTGTTACTATGCCCACTGCTGGGCTAAGGCCTCCTGTCTCCGTTTTTTTTTTTGGAGAGAAGGATTGGAGCTAAGACCTACCACGCTGCTCCAATGCGGATTGGTAGGTTACACATATCCCTAGAATACTCTAGAGATATGCAGGTTTCCTCACGATGTTTTCCTTCACCGTGTGAAGGCGTAATAAAGCGTGTGATAAATTGAAATTATCAGTTAGACACATGAGTTTTAATAGAAAAACTCATTGGTGCCTGCCCGGATTTGAACTCGTGTTACCCTTGAAAGAGTCGCACGGTCTCACCGCTAGGCTATCACAGCTTGTGATTGTGAATGTACAGCGGCACAAATGTTTACTCTGGTCGATTCACTCAAGCAAACATTAACAAATTGTCCGCGAATATTCTAGAAATGTTCGCGCACATCTATGCACATTTGTGCGCGTACACTTGAAGCTGTGATAGCCCAGCGGTGAGACCGTGCGACTCTTTCGAGGGGAACACGAGTTCAAATAATGTTAAATTGAAAATTTTTAAAAGATTGACCGCCGAGTTTCTTACTGGTTCTTCTCGGTAAGAAGAATATTCCGAACCAGTTGTAGCTTCATTACTCATATACATTAATGATTACTTTCATTAATCATAATAATATACCTTGTCTATTCAAAAGTGCTCGTAAGACCTTACTTTAATAAAGAATAGTTTGATTTGATTTGATTGACTCGAATATGAAGGTGCTGGAGCCACCGAATGAGAGAAATGCGATTTAAAATTGTCATTTACGTAATTTCGTTTTAACTGAAACTGACACTGCTATAAACTATTACAATACAAGACAAAAGACTAAACCTTAAATCCGGTTTATAGTTTGTTAAGTCTAGTTTTTCTGCAAGCTGTGATAGTCCAGCGGTGAGACCGTGCGACTCTTTCGAGGGGAACACGAGTTCAAACCCGGGCAGGCACCAATGAGTTTTTCTATTAAAACTAATGCGTCTAATTGATAATTGCAATTTATCACACGCTTTTCGGTGAAGGAAAACATCGTTAGGAAACCTGCATATCTCTAGGGAATTCTGGAGATATGTGTAACCTACCAATCCGCATTGGAGCAGCGTGGTAGGTCTTAGCTCAAACCCTTCTCTCCAGAAACGGAGAGAGGCCTATTCCCAGCAGTGGGATTGTAACAGGCCGCTACTTTTACGTGAACAACTGTGCGCGCACTTGTTGTTCACGAACACAGTTTTGCTTCCGCTTCCGGAACGAAAACATTTGTTTGTACGCGCACATCTTTATACCAATGAAAACAATTATTAATAGGAAAATGTCTAAAATTATATTTTAATTTGTATATAATTTAAAAATAAGAGGCAATAATAAGGATTATAAAATATTTCTAAATGAACATGTTAACACATGTGTGCTTCACTGTGCGCTTACACAAGTTACACACAACATTGCCGGTGGAGACACAAACTAAACGCGATATCAGTTTAGTACGTGCAGTGTAAGTTTGTACACTATCTTTGTAAATAAATATGTGCAGTGTAAGTGTGTAAGTTTGTACACTATCTTTGTAAATAAATATGTGCAGTGTAAGTGTGTAAGTTTGTACACTATCTTTGTAAATAAATATGTGCAGTGTAAGTGTGTAAGTTTGTACACTATCTTTGTAAATAAATATGCTGCACACTATTTTGGTGGAATCCTACCTTTACAATATCAAGTTTTAAGGGATGTCTTTATTGTCGTTGATATTGGGATAACGTTGTTTTGCCATATACATTTTTTCGGGGGAATTTCTAATATGTATTTTTTTTTTTAAATATTGGACATTCCTTATCACTAAGGGGTATGAAAAATAGATAGTAGCTGATTCTCGGACCTTTTGTATTTTCAAAAAATTAAAAATAAAAAAGGGTTGGACATTCCTTATCACTTACCTTACTACTTACTAAGTGGGGTCGGCACAACATGTTGTCACATGATTTGGCTACGTATTTTACGACCGGCCGCCTGCCTGACGTCAACTTACCTTAGTCGCCTTTACACCTCGGTAAGAAATGAGGGTGCTCTATTCTATGCAGCCGGATACCAAACGGCACATACCTTAGTCGCCTCTTTCGACACCTCGGTAAGAAAGGAGGGTGGTCTATTTTATTCTGCCGGATACCACACGGCGTGGACATTCCTTATCACTTAGGGGTATAAAAATAGACAGTAGCTGATTCTGAGACATGAATGAATATGCATATAATTCTATCGTACTTTTCCATCATCCTATCTGTGATGCAGTTATATAGCAGTGTCAATCAAGGGTCCCGGATGAGATAGAGCCTGTTTCCTCTCCTGGACTGCTGTGACCAGCTTTCTATAGGGCCCTAGGGGTAATCCCAGAGATTTCAGGTCACTTTCAGTTAGCAGCATCAATGCGTCTAAGTCTATCTGTTCGTCCTTGAACTTTTGTATGTACTGCGACAGTCCCCACGCTGTGAGGAAGCGTTCTAGTGAGGAATAACCAGTTTCATCTGCTTCCGCCTCTTCGTCTGATGTTATTGTCGAACTACCTGTATGATTCAATATTAATAATGTTATAAAAGAGTGTAGGCGGATATTAATAGAATTTATTATTATATAAATATATGGGATAATAACGCACACGGCCATCCATCAAAGTAAGTAACTTAATACTTATGTTATAGCTCAAAGAACTAACAAGTTATATTTAAGAAAGTGACGCCAAGGGGCCAGTCGTGAGTTATAATGTATTTTTTCATTTATTTTGAAATTTAACCATGCGAATGCAATTAACCGTGCAACTAACTCGCGTGTATAACTTGTAATAAAACAAATTAACAAAATAAATAAATAAAGGGAATATAAAAGATAAAAGGAAATAGGCCCAGGGGACGTCGGACCGACCAAATTCACTCAAAACTCGGCTCCAGTATCAGCGACGCCATCCACACCCCAGAGCATAGAGATAAGTGGCTGAAAATAGTCTCGTAAAGGTCACGACTCTCAGCATCGAGATTCAGGACACAAGGAAGGATCTATCTAATAAGTAAATAAAACTGACCGGACTATTTCGAGTTCCACTCGGCGGGCTGGTAAGCCAGATTCTATGGACAACTTTAGGTTCACGGCGCAAGGAAGGATCTTTCTATCTAGTAAGTCAATAAGGCAACTGACCGGACTGCGTCGAGTTCCACTCGGCGGGCTGGTAGGCCAGATTCTATGGACAATTCTAGGTTCACGACGCAAGGAAGGATCTTTCTATCTAGTAAGTCAATAAGGCAACTGACCGGACTGCGTCGAGTTCCACTCGGCGGGCTGGTAGGCGTGCCTAGCTGCCAACGAGCCTGCGGATCCTATGGACAACTCTTCGCCCGCTGGCAGCGCGTTGAGCGTGGCCGTGATGGATCGCCTGCAATTTATTCAAATCAAATCAAAATAAGATTTACAGGATTATCCGCTGGGTCAATCTAAAGATCGTCTGAAAAATCTCATATAAATTAGTTTTTAAACGTTCGCGTGGACTGCAATCTTATTATTTAAGTAAACCGCTATACTTATATTAATTATGGTTAAAGTGGGTTAAAATTAAAAGTTAGACATATGCTGTTGCAGACTTTTACTTAGAATTTTTAGAGGGTAACAATAATGTAATACATGATTTTTTAATAACTTTCACCGTTTAGTTAGCGCACGCAAGGAAAGCTTTAAATAACGCCGTTTTCGAAATTTTTTTTATCGCTGCTCCTTTCCGATTCATCTAAGCGTGATGTTATATAATCTAAAGCCTTCTTACACTCAAAAAATTTTTCAAATCGGTTCAGTAATTCCTGAGATTTGCTCGTTCAAACAATCAAACTCTTCAGCTTTATATATTATAGTATAATTTAGATTGTCACCTGAATGCTACACTTCCGAAGCCAGGCCTGTCGAAGATGCTTGCAGGCTCCTGTAGGAGCACTTCTTGCCCTATTCCGCTGTCTTCATTCAGCGCCGCCAGGAAATCAGGTTGGCTCGCTGATCTGTGCATTGCATGTGATTTTGGTGGGTGGAAGAAGTATGCATAAGGGTGTGTTAAGTCTATTTTTTGTCACTATATCTAATTGTTGTGAGTGATTGTGATTTAGTGCCCTTTACACTTTAAATGGGTTCTTTTTATCTCTGTCTTCTTTTCCATTTTTGATCTATTATAATCGCCATAAATCTCTACAGGTAGATATAGGTCGCAACAAATATGAGGACATTTTAAGGTTTTTCCTCTCTTTTAGAGAGTTTCGTTTATGCAATAGCGCTGGGCAGTAGAGATGAGTAGCTCGCGAGCTAAAGACAAAAAAGATTTATATCTTTGCAAAAGAAATAATCACTCGCTCGCATGTGTTTAAATTATATCTCTATATCTTTACACTTTCAGAGTCAATTCAAGGAGTTAGGGCTCGTTCAGAGTTAGAGAGAAAGAGATGGGCTTATATGGCAATTGACACGTAAAAGAGAGAGACGGATAGCTATTGCATGTTCGGATTTAAACTGTAAACTATGGATTTTTAAAGGTAGGAACTAAAAGAGACGAAGATATAAAGGATATGTTTTTACTCTTAGCTACCTTATTCTCTTTGCGTACTAAATTAAATGCGTTAAAGATATAAAATAGTGATATATAGAGATATAAACTCTTTTCTTGGCAGTGATACATTTTTCTACTGGGCATGTATGCATTGTATGATTATGCATGATATGCATAATCATACATGCATGTTTTGAATAAAATGACTCGGCCGCCGGAGACGCGACCGGCGGAATCAAGGACGTTTATGCATTCGATTGCCGACGCGAGCGGCCGACCGGTAGTAACTTTTCAAACACGATAAGGACAGGCCGCGTGCGCCTGTATACGGCATTCTTTTATAACGCACACGTGTAATTTTGCGTTTCGGGTGTTATTCTCAGATTTAATGACGCGTTTAACCAGTGAAGTGTTTGATAAGACGCGACCGTCCACGGTTTTGGTGCGCGTTGGATACTATTCCCCGGTATAGGGACGATTTAATAACGTGTGACCTTACGAAGGTTGTGTGCACACCGGGTGTTATTTAGCCGATATAGTGAAGTGTATACTCAGGGAGAAACAGACATTACGTGTCCGTGGAAGAGTGCAGAGGGGAGCCAACGGTTTCGGGAATCGGCCAAGTACATACAAGCACACACACACACACACACGTACACATATACACGCAGTGACTCATGAGGCCGGACCACATACAGCCAACGGCCGCATAAGGTAAGTTGAGACGCCGGGACGACGGGCCCAGGTCCCGGAGGTTGTTTCATCCGTCCGCACGTTTGCGCGGAACATGCAATAAGCATAATGCACTGTTTAACAATTTCAGATCTAACATGTGTCTATTTAAACTAGTCGGGTTTCAAACAGTGTCTTCACCAGCGAAGACGAGGTCCCAGTTTTCTGACGTCGGTCGGTCGTGGCTTCTCGCCACCCTTCCGACGTCGCAATGACTAATCAAAGTCATACCATAAGCCCTCCACTACGCGTCGCCCTAAGCCGTGGTCCGGCCTCACAGGAGCACCCTTAGGACGACGTTCCCCGACGCTAGTAGAGCTTCTCCGCTCTACTCTCTGCATTTCGCAACCTCGGCGATGCACCCGGTGACGCTGTAAAAGCCGTTAGGGCTAACAGCATACAGTCAGTTCGAAAAATAAGTGCGTTAATCCAAAGTGATTGAAAAGTTCAGATGAGTGCTGGTTTATATATATATACATATATATATATATATATATATATGATTACCTTCGACATCCTAGACACCAGTCTAGAGTCCAAAGTTCTACATTATGCTCCGAGTAAAAGTTCTTCACACGTACCTTGTAAGGTTGCGTTTCTTTGGTTCCGCTTCAGTGAAGACGTCGGCCACCGCGCCGCGCTGTTGGGGACCAGCTCCGAAGGTCCCCACGTACATCACCTCGGAGTCACGCCGTAGCCCACTAAGAGAGGTCACAGATCGACGCCCTGTTGTTTCTACTTCACCAACCTGGGAACCAACAAAACACCACCTTATTTGCTTGTACTTTGTTTGTCTTTTTATGTGTATGTGTGTGTGTATATATTGTTACGTATATGCGAAAAGAGTTCGTAATGTGTATGTCATAGAATTCGAATTGGACGGTTGCAGTGTTACAAACATGCAAAAAGAGTTCGTAATCTCTATGGCTTAGAGTTCAAATTCGCTTGACTAATTCTTTGGAACATTAGGCGTGTTTACAAAAAGTGTTTAGAAAAGATTTGCTTACGATCTCCCCAAGGTCTCGCGAATGTTCTCAATAATCGGTTCGTTCGATATATAAGCAGACGTATCCTGCGCATCGAGTTTTTTTTTATATTGACGAAAGCCGCCGTCCAAAAAGTTGTTTGCAATTTCACATTCAATCACGCACGAACGCTGTTAAAATCTCAAGTCAACAAAAAAGTTTATAGAAGCTAAGAAAGTTTATATTAGCCGTTACTTTGCGAGATTCCATTGTACAAAAGAATAATATCCGCGTTTAAAAATAACATGCTGTGCAAACCAAGTGTACTTACATAGCATTATGTCTTATGGAATATTGTTACGGGGTAGATGCGCTGATATTTGTAAATTTTTGTAATACAAAAAAGAGCCATATGTGACATTTACAATTTAAGTTCGCGTGATTCCCTGCGAGAGAGGTTTAAGGAAATAAGTATTTTTACTTTGGCTTCACAGTATATTTTTAGCAATCTAATGTTTGTGCATAAGAATATACATAATTATAAAAGGATTGGCGATGTATATAATGGACAAAGTAGGAACCGACATAAGCTTGCGGTTCCTACTTTGCGCCTTGCAAAAGTAAATAAGTCATTTGTGGGTTTGGGTATAGGATTCTATATTAAAATTTCGCAATCGATTTTATCTTTGCCACTACAGCAGTTTAAAAGCGCTGTTAAAGGGAGGCTAATAGAAAAAGCCTACTATACTATTGAGGATTATATAGATTTTCTTGAGTTTCTTGCTGGCTCTTTCTCGGTAGGAACAGCTTACCGAACCAACGGTAGATTTGACGATTCAAAAGCACTTGTTAACAAGTTTACTTGAAAAAAGAATATTTTGAAAAAAATTTAATGAGTTTAAGTTTTAGTTAATGAAGCAGTAATACCTTGAAATCATCTTTATTAGCTGTGCTTTTTCCCAAAGTGCCGTTACGTAATTTGCTAGCCAGAGCCTTCTTGTAGACTGCGCCCCGCCCCCTCGCGCCGGAGTTAACCGTCCCGACCAACGTGCTGTACGTCGGTCTGGGCTGCTCCTCCAACAGATTACCTACAACCAATAAATAGTTTATGTATGGAAACCTGAAGCTATAACAGAAATAATTTGCTATAATCCGAGTTCGTTAAGAGAATGTTATATGCTAAGTGTATGAAGCAGAAAAATTCACATTCCACTGTTTGGCATAGGCCTCTGTTTTGGAGAGAAGGATTGGAGCAAAGACCTACGACGCTGCTCTGATGCGGATTGGTAAAAAAGTAGCGGCCTGTTACAATCCCACTGCTGGAAATAGGCCTCCTCTCTCCGTTTCTGGAGAGAAGGGTTGGAGCTAAGACCTACCACGCTGCTCCAATGCGGATTGGTAGTTGGGCACAATGGGTAGTTGGGTCACAGTTGGGCTATCACAATTCTATTATTTATCATACCATCTTAATCACGCACGTCTCGTCATTTCTACATATAATAAGCTCAACTTTCAGACACCCTATTATACTCATTTTGTATTCTTTCAAATCTAATAAAACTACAAATCTTAACATTTTCATCTCATTCGCACGCACTTTCATCTCACTTACCTTTCACCTCATTTAATGCCCAATATTCAATACCCATGCATTACCAATCTAATAACCCTTTCATAAAGGAGAGTGCCAGAATTTCATACATCTTTGGACCCAGACGTTACAGTAAAAATTTTTGTGTTGTAAGGTAGAAGAATATTTATTATCTTAGGATCAATTATTATTTTATTTAATTTCTATGGGGGAACTAAAAAATAAGAGTTATAGTCTGAGGTTATGTAAATGTAATAAGTACATACTAAATACCATAAGAACATATTAAAAATAAGCTATTATCATTGAAGTAAAAGTTAATCATTATTTTTTTTTGTCGTCAGAAAAACAAAAGTTTTTAGAAAACACGTTGATAAGTATTTTAGTTACTAGTCTATGGCAACATCTACTAATAAAATTAAATATTTTATTTTACACACCATTTTTAATCTGGAAAGTAATTATTGTTAATAAAATGAAGCTAATAAATTTTTCAGATAAATATTTTGAATTAATACGTTCACAAAAACGTAATTGGGATTTTTTGTCGTATTTATACTAAAAATACTGGAATCCAGTGCTGCATAGGTAATTAAATAAGTTACAAGATGACAATTGATACGTTCCGTTTAAGGCATTAACTACCAATATCATTATAAATATCATTATTAAATTCATTTTCATTGAAAGTTTATATTTATATATGCGTTTATTCTGTAACAGTTGGGCCCCATTTTGGCAGTTTTCTTTCCTCTTAACTAAGGGGCATTCATAATGAGCGTAATATGAGAAAAAATAATCAAAAAATTATTTACCTTGACTGGAGGATCGGATCATTTTCTGTTTCAAGGCCAACAAAACGTTGCTGGGTCTGTGTGGCATCGGTGCCACGTCTTCGGTATAACTGTGATCCCATTCTTTCGTCAATTTCTTTAACTCCTTCTCAGCCATCACTTCGGCTTTGCTTTGTCTCTTCGTGTACTGTTTTTGCAGTTTTTCGTGGTCTTTTTTCGCTTTTTCCTTAAGTGATTTTGCTTTCTTTCTGCATAAAACAAAATTAAAAAATATTTTTTTTAAAGTTATTTTAAAGTTAGGTAATACTAAATTGCGAATCGTATTCAAGAATATATATAGCTCAGCGTGTAGCCAAGCTGAAGTGACAATCTGCAAGGGAATCTAGTACCAAGCATCTAAGATATTGGTCACTGATAGTCACTAGATAGGTAATATTTTTAGCAATTTCATTTTGGAGCATAAGAATATACATAATTATAAGAAGGTTGGCGATGTATATAATATACCTCAAGATTATGTCGGTTCCTGCTTTGCGCCTTTCAAAAGTACGTAAGTCGTTTGTGAGTTAGGGTATAAGATTCTATAATAAAATTCCGCAATCAATTTTAGCTTTAGACTTAGGACTGTTGAGGATTACTTAGATGTTAATAATGGTAGTTACTCTAATAAAATGTAATAAATAAAGGTTACTAGTAATAGAATTATAATTTTAAAAAGAGCAACCGCCGAGTTTCTTGCTGGCCCTTCTCGGTAGAAGCAGCTTTCCGAACCTCCTGTAGAGTTGACGATTCAAAGGAACTTGTTTACAAGTTTACTTGAATAAGGAATATTTTGAGTTTGAATTTGACCTCAAAAAGTTACAGGGAGCTGCTGGATCTAAGAGAAATAAGATCATGGGGCCTGAAAGATTCTGGACAGACGTAAGTCTCGTAAAGGCTCTATAGTTTTCTCTATGCTTTCTGATCTTTTATTAATATCAAATCCAGATCTTTCTTTTCTTTGTCTAATCACCGTCATATTGGACAGCCGAATGGACGAAGATTTTCATTTTATACATAAGATAATATCGAACTAAAAGCTAAATTACTCGATGACCTTAAAATCCAGTGAAACACGCTCTCACTACCTGAATAGACGATTATATATATATTTTTTGGTTTACTTTTTATATTATTGTGTATTTTTGTGCATAATTATATGTATGTAAGTGGTATATTACAGACATCTAGGTAGCGATTTTAAAAGAAAATTTATTATAAATAATGCAGTATAAGTTTGCTTTAATTTAATATGGAATTATTTTTGATGTATTTACATTTTTAGGATTATAGAAATTAAATTTAAATTATAGAAAAAAAGTGATTATATGATTATAAGACGGTATTTGCAACCGACATATCAAACTTAGTTACACTATTTTCTTATTTTGATAACTTGAATGAATGTATATATAATGACTTTATTATTAGTCAATCAGAGAATATTCAATTGCTTAGAGCTACAGACATCAGCTCAACTTGCCGTGTGGTATTCGACTACATAGAATAGACCACCTTCATTTCTTACCGAGGTGTCGTAAAAGGCGACTAAGGTAAATTGACGTCAGGCAGGCGGCCGGACGTAAAAAACGCAGCCAAATCATGCGACAACATGTTTGTAACATGTTGTGCCGACCCCACTTAGAGTGGGATAAGGGCAGGAGAATGATGACAGACATCAGCTCAACATTGTTAAGTTGATGGTTAATTTGATGATGATGAAGATGTCTATACCCAAATTTTTGCCATTTGCGGAAGAAATTGATTGGTGAGAAATGATCAGATCAAACGACTTGATTGAATATGATATAATTAATTTGCTATACTCCGTGATTTACAGGGAGTTATTTAGTTTATGGATTGCCCATTAGGTCACGCCTGCTTCTAGAAATTATTTAAATAAAGACCGTATAACTGACGAAGCAATAGACCTCACTTGTCATTATTTTCTAATTTTCCTGTAGCCTGATCGAGGAAACGTAGTATATCGTCCCTTCCGTTGATGGCAGCGAGTTCTTGAGCCGAATGCCCGTCTACGTCCATTGCGTACATATTGGCTCCGAAGTTGACGAGGAACGTGACGCATTCCTTATGACCTCTGGCTGCTGCGAGGTGGAGAGCAGTATTGCCAAAGTAATCGGCTTTGTCGGGTTCGCCTCTATATAAAAATTAAGTAAATTAAAGTAAAGCAACGGCCTGTTACTGTGCCACAGCTGGGCATAGGCCTTCTCTCCTAGGAAAAGGGTTAGACAGACAGTAAGAAATTCTCCTACGTAATTGATCTTAGTAAAAATGCCCAAAAATGTCTAAGCTTCTTCCTTTCTCTTGCAAACAACATAATTGTCTTGTCCCATATATTTAATTTTCTTGAAGCTGTGATAGCCCAGCGGTGAGACTGTGCTACTCTCTAAAGATGATCATGGGTTCAAACCCTGGGCAGGTTGATAATTGCAATTTATCACACGCTTTTCAGTGAAGGAAAACATCGTGAGGAAACCTGTATATCTCTAGAGGATTCTAGAAATATGTGTAACCAACCAATCGCGAATGGAGCAGCGTGGTAGGTCTGAGCTCCAATCCTTCTCTCCAAAAACGAAGAGAGGAAGCTTATGCCAGCATGGGGATAGTAACAGGCCGTTACTTTACTGAAGATATGCGTCTTTCTTTTACCAAAAAGCGTGAGCTTATTTGCAAATATCAATCAGGCAGATTAGTTTTTATAGTGTCTGGAGTAAGAACTCATGACATCCTGGTATGAATGACACGATTGCACCCTTCGGCTCTCAAAACTCTTTGTTAGTAAGAAAGAAACTATATATACGACTTACCCTCGCCCACATAATAATCTCAATGCCTCTATGTGCCCCTCAAAAGCAGCCCATAACGTCGGCGTCATCCCAGACTCATCTTTATTATTGCACTCCTTCCTTGTCGCTTCCCGGAGGACATCTAACAATCCATCTTTAGCTGCTCTGCAATAAATTAAACCAAAATTCAATAATAATGGGACACTTGCACACACGATAGTCAGCTACCAAAGTAACTTACAACTTGTGTTATGAAAGACAACTTATAAATATATATTTTTAAATATATACTTTAATATATATTTAGACTTGCAGAAGCAACAATTGTTGCTAGAAAATGTTGGCTCTCTAATCTATTATAAGATCACCGAGCACAGTTTTTTCAGAGATGCACCAAATCATGTGATGTGAATTTTTTTTAAGAGACCTATCTATATACAATTATATATCTATATCCAATTATAGATCTTGGATAGAATAGACCTATATATATCTATGTCCATTACATTCATCATTCTCCTGTCCTTATCCCACTCTGAGCGGAGTCGGCACAACATGTAAACATGTTGTCAAATATTTTAGGTCCGCCTGCCTGACGTCAACTTACCTTGGTCGCCTTTTACGACACCTCGGTAAGAAATGAGGGTGGTCTATTCTACTCAGCCGGATACCACACAACGGTCCATTACATTACCATTAAACATTATTCTCATTTATTTTATTCAAAACTGATAGTATTTGTGCTATTTAATTAACGCTATCGATAATTTATAAAATTTTGAAACAAATAAATAAGCATACTATTTAATGTAATATGTAGTGTAATCTGCCTACTATAAAGAACATTTTTTTGTTAACATTTAGTCAAGTACTAAACCTATGGAGTACAGATAATATGTAACAAACATCCGGAAGCAATGAAAAGTGAAGCATGGCATTTATAGCGGCGGCACAATGGCTAATGACTTTCACCAGAGATGAGGCAATGTCGCCGTGTGAACTAGACTTATTTTACGTGCACTGATTCACGGGGATTATACGGACGGATAAATATCTAGAGGTGCTAGCAATATTTGAATAAAAAAATAATAGATAATAAAAATAAAATTTTAAAAAGTAATATTTGCAACGAAATTTATTTGAAATGTCCACTATCTTTAGGTATGTAGATTATAAAAGAATACCATCAAATGGCCTTATTTTAGGGAAAAGTGGATTTGAAAATTTCTGGACAGACCTAACTTCAGACCTATAAACGGTCAACGAGTATACTTATAACTTAAAATTATTTATATTCAAATTCAAAATATTATTTATTCAAGTAAACAAGTGCTTTTGAATCGTTAACTCTACTGCGGGTTCGGAAAGCTGTTCCTACCGAGAAAAGCCTAAGCAAGAAACTCAGCGGTTGTCCTTTTTAAAATATAATTTTTATGACTAGTTACATTTAGTGATTACTGTCTTGTACAGGATAGAAGTGCAGCTATACCACATTCTTATCATTTAAGTAATCCTCAACAGTATAGTAGGCTTTTTGTATCAGCCTCTTTTTCATAGTGTTTTTAAACTGCTGTAATGGCAAGGCTAAAATTGATTGCGGAATTTTAGTATAGAATCATATAACGAAACCCACAAACGATTTACGTACTTTTGCAAGGCGCAAAGCAGATGCCGCAAGCTTATGTCGGTTCCTACTATGTTCTGTTATCTACATCACCATATATATTATTTGTCTGTTTTATAATTCTTTATATTTTTATATATAAAAATTAAATTGCCTAAAAAATATATTGTGAAGCAAATGTAAGAATACCTATTTCCTCAAACTTAATTAGTATAATAATAATCGCTTATCGCTATTCCTGTAGCCAAGCTTTCGCTCAGAATTGTCCGTTGAATTTGAGCTCAACCCACTTATTTCAGGAATTACCTTCCTCATGTTAATTTACATTATGAATATCAATTAACATTAATTTTATGAATGTCTTTTGTACGGGTCACAATATAATTATTAAATATTACCAGTTGTCCGTCACCCATAACACAAGTATTAAGTTACTTACTTTGGGGATGGACGACCGTGTGTGTAAATGTCCCATATATTTATTTTATTTTATTTAATTTAACGTCATTATTATAGTTACTATCATCATTTTCCTGCCCTTATCCCACTCCAAGTGTGGTCGGGACAACATGCTACAAACATGTTGTCATATGATTTAGCTACGTATTTTACGACCGGCCGCCTGCCTGACGTCAACTTACCTTAGTAGCCTTTTACGACACCTAGGTAAGAAATGAGGATGGTCAATTCTATGCAGCCGGATACCACACGGAACTTACCTTAGTCGCCTCTTACGACACCTCGGTAAGAAAGGAGGGTGGTCTATTCTATTCTGCGGGATACCACACGGCTAGTCATTATTATAGTTACTAATACCTTGCAATATCTTGTTCGCCTTATCTCATATGTGATAATTAATTGAATAATAATAATAATAATAAATATATGGGACACTTACACACACGGTCGTGCATCCCCAAAGTAAGTAACTTAATACTTGTGTTATGGGTGACGGACAACTGGTAAATATACTACAAATATAATTTTAAATACATACTTAGATACAGATATACACCCAGTCTCGAAGAACCAACAAATTATTTATAGAAAATGTTGGCCCTCGGCGGGAATCGAACCCGCGACCCGCGGAGCTAAAGGCAGGATCACTACCTACTGCACCAACGGGCCAATCAATAATGGTAAACCATTGTTAAAACTAATGGCAATAACCGATTTTTGTAATGGAATTCGATCATTCGATAAATTTTAACTTTGTAATCATGTCATTCGAGATCCTAATCGATAATTGTTATCAGATTTATGTCTATACGACATCAGTAATAAATAATAATTTGGTTTTTTTATCATGCAATCCTAAGAATAATTTTATTTCACGATACAATTACAAATAAAATTAATAAATAACGTCGTAATGGGCATCAGTTTTAGCAGTAGATATAAAGTATTAAACTTGTGATCAATCAAATTGTATAATTTGTTTTTTTTTAAAGGTTATCCAAAGTTTCTTACAGGTTTTTTTCGGTAGGAGCAAATATCCGGTCACATCTTTAAAAACATTTGATGAAATCAAAAGGACTGAAACTTGAAAAAAGAATAATTTGAATTTGAATTTATGGTGTGTCTTGTTAGCGAATCGTGTTTTATTTAATAGTGATAAGAATGAAGACTTTATAAGAAGAATAAGACTATATAAGAAACTTTAATAATATAATAAACTTTATAACACTATATAAACTTTATAAGACTTTAACTATAACTTTATACGGCCAATATTTAAATCGTCGTAGTGTCGTTTGTCCTGCAACAAATTACAATTCTGTCGGAATATAAGTATATATAAGGAACTCTAGCATTTGAACCCGATAAGGAAATGAAAGTCATACTATACATTTTTGTATGTATTCCATATTCGTCGTATTCCATTTCCTTGAATGGTCGCTGACTATGGACCTCATAGGAAAGCTCAGACCTCAGTCACTTAGCGGGGGATGGCGCGAGCTATGCTCTGATCTCTACGTGAGAAATGAGGAGATCCGTAGAAGAACCAAAGTTACCAACATATCTCAGCGTGTCGCGAAGCTGAAATGGCAATGGGCGGGGCAGATAGTGAAACGAAGCGTCAGTAGAGCCCCTAAGTTGTGGACTGATTACCTCACAAAGATTGCAGGGAACCGTTGGATCCAAGCGGCATAAAATTGTGTGGTTTGGAGATCCCGGGAAGAGCTATGTCCTGCGATGGACGTTCGTTAGTTGAAGGAGAAAGAGAGATAGAGAGAGGGAGAGAGATGTATTTTCCTAATTTCAACGTTCTCTCCTATATCTCATCCTTATATAATATGTATCGAACTAGATACTTCTGCTCTATCCACCCATCCAACTCTATTTTCAAAAATATTTTCAAAAAAAAAAATTCCTTTACAGGCTCCAAATTACAATTCTCAAGATATTGTCTTTAATTCAGGATAGAACAGGATACTAAAATTGAACAATTAAAACTAATCTCCAAGGCTTTCAAAGAACTAGAAGCTTTCAAGAGAACTAAATTTGTTAGCTGACTTCGGTCATGATGATATGTTTAGAGAAAATTTTGGTTGAATATAAATTTAACTGTATATAAAACTTTACATAAAAAAAAATTTTTTTATATAAAATTATGCTCAAGCACAGCTAGAATACTGAGTTCTTATACTGTATATATATTTTAAAAATAAATAAACAGGATTTAAAATAATCTCTGTTTCTTATCGATTTTTTATATTTCGATGCTTCAAAGCTGGACATATTATTTTTGACTGGCCAGCTGGCGAAGTTGGCAGTGACACTGCCAGCTTCGCGGCTCACGGGTTCGATTTCCGACGTGGGCAAATATTTTTATAAACAACTAGCTGGGCCAACAACTGCTTCGCCCCCGTGAAATTCAGTGATTTACAAAACTTTTCTCGAATTTTCGAAATTTTGAGCATAAAAGTAGTTATTATGAGTTAACCGTGTGAGATAGAGACATGCTGTCACGGACTTTTTTTGTAGTATTTTTATAGATCTATAATTCTCTAGTACATTACTTTAGCGTATCTCTGCCGGTTTACGCAGCGCACGCGCCTAATGCTCCAAGCAAGCAAGTTTTTTAACAACTGTGCGATCTCTTCAACACAATTTACATAATAAAGATATGTACTATTTACCTAACTAAACCATCCGAAAGTATAGCACTATCTTTTGGTGAAAACCGTACAAAAATCCGTTCAGTAGATTTTGAGAAAGTCGATTACATACAGACAGACAACTTTTTGGGATTTTGTTTTATAATAAGTATAGATTTGTTGGTTCTTTAAGTCTGAGTGTATTTTTACTAAGTAAATTTATAATTTTTTTGAGTTGGTCAACATTAAAATATTTATTAGTCACAATGCATTAGCTGTAGGTAATAACAATGCCACCCCGCACTTTATGCTTCAGCAACTGTCACTGTTAGGGAAACGAATTGCAAATGCCCAATATAACAAACAGTTTAACACTTAAATACATTAACATTAGAAACTATATTCGTTCACACAACACTATCGATTATCAACACAGGTGTTAGTTTACCGGTGCGGTGACGGTTTGTAAACAAGTATATCTGAACTCGACATGTAAATAAAAAGAACAAAAAGTCTATCGTTTATATTCCATTTGAACCAGGAAGATAGGACCCTTATGCGGGAACGCCAACGCAAATAAATATAGAAAACAAAGCATTTCCAAAGCAAAGTAAATCTGATATAAAAATAAATAAATAAGCTTTATAAAAAAATGAATGTTTGTCTGTATCTCTTTTACAGACTGCGAAACGGCTGGACAGATTTTAATGAGATTTGTAGACAATCTTTAGAATAACCTAGGGGATGATCCTGTTAAGTTTGGTAGCGATCGGAGCATTTTGTTAAAATTTTGAGTTTTGTTTCGAGAGGAATTCGAAACTAGACTAAGCCACAGCAACACGTGATCGGACAGCAAGTTATAAATAAATATATAGGACATAAATATTTATTAAATATTTGGACTCAAAGAACTAACAAATAGATATATATTATTTTGTTAATTGCTGCTTCCTCCAACGTATTCCTCATTCCACTTTTTTTCATTTATTCCATCTTTATATAAGCTTCTATTGGAACAAATAAATATTAAAAAATTTTGGACTCTGACAGCATTCGAACCCATGTCCCCCGTAGCTGAAGCGAGGGTCACTGCCACCTGCGCCAACGGGCTACACAGAGCAGTGCGTCGACATTGACACCGCGCTGTACGGAAGTGTAAGGTTTTAGGAGACACGGTCCATGTGTTAAAACGTGTCAACGTCCTGAATTAGAGATAAGTGATGATGAGTTCACCAGTTCGGTTCTGGGAAAAGTGACGCTTCACACGTATAGAGTGCTTGCTGACAGATACATCCTGTACGAATATTATCGCAATGGGAATAAAATATTCAATTTAGATTGCTTTTGTTTTTGTTAAACTAAACTATTACGACGGAACGTGAATTATTCAGCCTTCAATTTTATGTACTAGACTGTGTACAAGGAATGGAGCTTAGACCTACCACACTGCTCAAATGCGGATTAGTAGGTTACACATCACTATAATTCTCTTGACATGTGCAAGTAACATATACATATCATAAATTCACCAGAAAGCGTTCGATAAATTGTAATTATTAATTAAACACATGAGTTTTAATCGAAAACCTCATTGGTTTCACCTCTATTTGTCATTTAGAGGGGAACAGGATTGAGCAGGGAAGATATTATTGAGGGTACTTCAACATTAATGTTGCAACTATGTTATAGTACTGATTTTAGTTACACGATTGAAATTCATCTGACTTTAAAACTAACGACTAACGCTATAAAAAAATCAGATGTTGCTGACTTATTAGAAGTGCCGTGTGGTAACCGGCTGAGTAGAATAGACCACCCTCTTTTCTTACCGAGGGGCTGTAAAAGGCGACTAAGATAAGTTGATCCGCCGTGTGATATCAGGCTGAGTAGAATAGACCACCCTTATTTCTTACCGAGGTGTCGTAAAAGGTGACTAAGGTAAGTCGATCTGCCGTGTGATATCCGGCTGAGTAGAATAGACCACCCTTATTTCTTACCGAGGTGTCGTAAAAGGTGACTAAGGCAAGTCGATCCGCCGTGTGATATCCGGCTGAGTAGAATAGACCACCCTTATTTCTTACCGAGGTGTCGTAAAAGGTGACTAAGGTAAGTCGATCCGCCGTGTGATATCCGGCTGAGTAGAATAGACCACCCTTATTTCTTACCGAGGTGTCGTAAAAGGCGACAAGCAAGTTGACGGGGATAGGGGCAGGAGAATGACGATGTTTCGGACTAATTAGAAATCCATCTGGGGTTATTATTTATGACCTTGTAATGCTGTAAAAGTAATTTCAGGTATGACGGTTAGAAGGCGGTGGGTAGCAATAAATGCTTTGATAAAACATGATTTTTACATCCGTGAGCATCACTCATACCGGCTTCTTACGGTATACAGCTAATTATAGAGATTTGATATCACTTCCAGTGTTTAACGAGAGAGAACATCCGATTTCTACAAAACACGCACTTTAGAACCTTAACGTGGAAAATACGCCTTATGTTCTGTACGTTAACTAGTATTTTCATTAAACTAGAGACATGTCTTATTTTTTGCGAGTTGTTTACATTCGCATCTCGCTTGTTAGCTGATGTGATCCCTTTTAGATTTACTTACGAGGAACAGGTAAAAATCATAGCACTTTAAATAGCTCATTAAGAAATCTTCACGAGCAGGGTACTTTTTCAAGGCGAATTTTTTAAAAAACATTTTTCCATTTATATTTTTTTTGTATTTCTGGGATTTTTTAAATTTCGTATGTCTTTTGTTGTGTGGTATCAGTTTTTCCTTATTCCATTATCGGATAGAAATACTAGGATCGCAGGAATCGCGATATCCTTAGCGATTCCTGCGATGACTAGCGATCCTGACAGGATTTTTTAAAGAAAATATACTTTTATTTTTCTTCACCCATGTCAATATTTTAAACCGATATTTTTATACATCATAAAGCACATTATGAATTGTAAGTATGAAATAAATAATTGTTTCCATGGATATTTTTTTATAATGGGAAGAAAGAATTAGGTCATTAATTGCTGCGAATTGGCTTAAAATCTTCCGACTAATGTAAGAATTTAGCACTAGAATTCATTGCATATAAGTATAAACGAAATTTAATATAAAAACAAAACGTAAACTCTTCAAAATATAAAATGTGTTAAGACAAAATTATAACCAAAAAAATGAATATTCAAACATTAAGACACATTAGCTACGATCTATTAATTTTTAAATAACGTAATTGTTATGATTGATTGTAATCTGTGCTTGTAGAGAATGTTTATATTATTCTATACTGCGGATCAAAGATACACTGTGTGGTATCCGGCAGAATAGAATAGACCACCTCCTTTCTTACCGAGGTCTCGTAAGAGGCGACTAAGGTATGTGCCGTGTGGTATCCGGCTGCATAGAATAGACCACCCTCATTTCTTACCGGGGTGTCGTAAAAGGCG
This sequence comes from Morpho deidamia, assembly GCA_947086505.1. Lineage (NCBI taxonomy): Eukaryota > Metazoa > Arthropoda > Insecta > Lepidoptera > Nymphalidae > Morpho > Morpho deidamia. The sequence goes on along the minus strand of CAMTZC010000007.1, from coordinate 4,288,772 downwards.
TTAGTAAGTTGACGTCTGGCAGGCGGCCGGTCGTAAAATACGTAGCCAAATCATGTGACAACATGTTGTACCGATCCCACTTAGAGTGGGATAAGGGCAGGAGAATGTATGTGTGTACTGCGGATCAAAGATACGAGAATGTACCGAATAGCAAAACAATAAATCAGATCAACATAGAAGCAAGATAAAGTGGTTACTAGTAAAGAAAATACTTATAAATTCCATCAATGGTTTTACAAGACTCTATCTTTATTTTTTTTATCTGAGAATACGACGTTGGAATCCAACTTTTGATCAAACTAGACATTCCAGAAAAGCCAAAATTGTATAAAACATATCCTTCAATTCGCCTGGCTTCTAAGTCGTGGTTTGGTCTCAAAGAAGGCACGTTAGGACAGCGTTCCCTGATGCTTAATGGTTACGTGCAATTCGCTATTCGCAAAACTATTTAGACGCTTTTAAAATAAAATTCCGCAATCCATACTAGACCAGTCTACAGAAAGGTTTAAATTAAGTGTAAGAAATATGCTTATACGTAAAGCATATTACAAAATTGAAGAGTATTTTTATGATAAAAATGCCTGAATTTGAAAATCCTTTCAGCTTCATACACGACTGCGGTTGAATAATGTAAAATTAAAAATGTTTAAAAGATTGACCGCCAAGTTTCTTTCTGGTTCTTCTCGGTAAGAGCAACATTCTGAACCAGCTGTAGCTAGGTCGATATGACTAATGAAGTCATATCGACCCTTGACAATTTAAAAGTGCTCAAAAGCTTAACTTGATTAACGATTATTTTGATTTTATTAATACTTATCATATTAAATACGTAAGCATTTTATGCTTAATATTATAATTGTTTAGACCAAATAATTAAATTTATCGCGAAATCAAAACGAACACGTGCTAAAATATTAGGAAAAGAAGATGGGCTAAAACAGAACGCGCAGTTGGTGGATATATATATTTTACATATAAAATATACAAATACAAAAAAAGTTAAAAGCTTAACACAGTTAAACTTAAGATGATGACGTCACTGTTTTTGATGGTGGTTAAAGTTAATTTCGTTGCCATAGTTTTAAGAGTATATACACCATTTCTCACGCATTGGTTATGCTAGCGATTACGATCATGTCATCAATATAAAGTTCAGCTGGTCAAATAATCTTTCGCAGCGTAATTTTGGTTATATTTTTTGCCTACAAATTACATTTATGCAAATAAATACGTTCATTAACGTATTCCTCAATCTCCATGTGAACGGCCGTGAAGCAATTATTTAAATTACTCACCAGAATATAGAATTAAAAGACGAAAATGAACTGTTTTATGGCTCGACCACGAATAGTATTCATTTTAATTAAGAAGTTTTTTGCGGACGTCTCGCGACGCACCATGACATTATTTTACAAATACAATGACCCTTGATTGAACTGATAGTCTCGCGTAAGCAATAAATTAAAACTTAAAAATACGTATAAATTTAATTTATACAAACAGATATTTCTAAACATCATGTTCCCGCCCTTATCTCACTCTAAGTGGGGTCTACAGGCGTTTAAACATTCTGTTACATGTTTTCGGGCAAAAATTTTTGGCTAAGTATTTTACAAACGGCCGCCTACCTAACGTCAACTTCCCTTAGTCGCCTTTAACGACATCTCGTTAAGAAATGAGGATGGTCTATATTACTCAGCCAGATACCACACGGCATAAATTATTAAAAATGACTAAATTTAAGTTACCTAAAGCAATTAGATAAGAAAGAAAATGATTGAGGTAAATCATTTCTTACCAACAACGCCTATTGGACATATAGATATAGAAGAACAAGGGACAGTTGTAGATGTGGACCGCAGTAAGTCAATGAAATTGAAAACGTATTTAATAAATACCAGCTTAGGGATATCATTCTTAAGATACTTCTTACCTTACTTTAGATACCATATTTAAAGTTTTAAAAGTAAGCTTCTCAAAATAATTGAAACAAAGACATCGCAAGAAAAGCGGCGTGAATACATCAGGGAAATATTGTTCTTTTTTCGAAAAAAAAATACTATTGTCCACCACACTCGCATTACTAGAAAAATATCCTATCTTAAATGAGGTGGTCATAAACTCAAGTAGTAATAAAAATTATTGATATTTTACGTGTGATTTCTATTTTCGTTGGTTTCAATACTACGACAAAAGAATAATCTCTTGTTCTTCAACTGTCTTCCTATTAAAAATCACATCGGTGCCTTGAATTTGAAAGACCGACAAACAAACTTTTGCATTCACTATGGATCTACGGTAAAGAAATGGCGGGAAGTGTTTTAATTAAAAGGCTAATGATAAAACTGAATGACATTATCCGCCTCTAGATTATGTATAAACTAAAAACGTGCAAATTCGAAATAGGAAAATCATAATTAAGATAAGCTGTTGCAATTATCTATGTGTGTATTTAATCTTATCTCTTGACGGCCAACTAGATAATATATTGTACCTATGGACTACAGAAATTACTTCAAATTTAACTTAAAATGTATGATTTATACGACTTACTTATGAAATCTATCTGTGGTCATTTTGCTTGGATTTTAGCACCATTCAAATAGTTCAAATAAACTTAAGCAAAAGTTTGTTCAACTCATTTTTAACAAATACCTTCCTTCACACTATATAATTGATAGTTCCAGTTAATTTCTACTCCGACACACTACACAATTCGTCCAAATTGTTTAGTTTTTTTTACCATAATATTTTTTTCACTAATCACCACCGCTCTTAGTTTTCACTTTAACAATAGACTACACAATTAAACTATAAATATATTTGCACACAATTATGAATCAATTGATAAAAAAAATACTATTGTTTCATTATAATTTTGCACTTGAAGTCAATAATGGCTATTTAATTCAACAACACCTGCCTTCTAGGAAAAGGTGAATATTAGTAACAGAACGACTGTGAAGATAGCAACAATATAATTCAATGACCCTACTGATAAATAAAAGCGACATCTATGGTATTGTTCTGTAAATAAGTCATTATTGCTAGAAACCAAAGTGTAATCGTACAGTGACATCTGCCGTTGAATAGATAAACCGTTTTAAAATCTTTTTGCTGATAGATGTCGCTTCATGCTTCACGCTAGATAAATTTCATTTCTTAAAATGACAAATTGAGTGTATGTTGTGTTTTTAAAGGTTACGTTGTAAGGTTGTATACACGTAAATAAATGATTATATTTATAAATGTGTAGTATATTTTGCCTATAGGTTAATATTTCTAACGAATCGTTTTACAATCAGACCATTCGTAGCCGCAGGACTCCTTAGCTAAGCACTTGGTATTAAAATAAAACTATTAGATATAAGAATATATATTCAAAAGTTTTATACAAATTCTTGTGATAAAAAGTTACACACATATTACGAGACGTCTAACCCATATATTGGACACTTCGTAGTTAACTTAGAAGTAAAAAACATTATTCTATATCTGTATTCTAAACCTATGTCCAAAACTGTTTGTGGACCGCTTTTTCACATAGGTAGGGATACTGAAATTTCCGAAAAACTTGGAAGCTGAAACAAGTCAGTATACATCGCAATAACACTAGTTTCAAACTCACAAGACTCACTCTCAGTGATGGATTTAAGCGTGATGCAGCTATAAGTCCCTGTTTGAATTTCACAAAAGTATCAATTATATATCAATTTCTTTATAATCAATTTCATTATAATCAACTTCTTGGACTAATTGCGATTCAATAGACAGGAATCCAGGAGCAAGTCTTTCTTAACCGATACTTGCACGTGAATAGGTTTTTTAGAAGTAGAAGATTAGTCTCCGTGAATTAAATACATTGCTTTCATAAAAAATATCATACATTCCATAAAAAAAATATTATAAAAATAAATCTGAACACTATCCAAGTATAGGGGTTAAATGTAAGCGCTTATACAAATGCAAAGTAGTGATATTCGTACCGCGGCGTCCGTAAGACGCGCGGCAAATAAATATATAAATCGCCTGGATTGTTTCATTCAGTATCACTCATTTAGTTCACGGATATACTGGCCAGAGGAGAAGACTAGCACCCGTGACAAAAGGACCTTCTTTACTTTTTGTCTCTAAAGTTTTGGCACTTAGGCGGCTTTAGACCCGGGTCTTACGGGGCTTGGCATAAATCTGTCTCTGGTCACTATACTCAAATATCTACGCCGTAGAACGTATCTCTACATTTGGTAGAGTTAGAACCGATTTATGCTTTTAGAACCGATTTATGCTTCAACCACTGGTTGTTCATGAACGTTGACCTCCATAGAGACCTCGATCTCCCTACCATTACTCACCTCTTTAAACGTTTTTCGAAATCTTACTTCGAGAAATCTGAGGTACAGCAATTTCAGTTGCTTTTACCTACATCCCAGTTAGGTCCGACCATCGAAAATATAGGCGTCCAAAAAGCGTCCTGTATGACCCCGACGATCAAATAACGATCGCCAACACAGATACACGTAATACACACACACAGCGTCTTCGCCGGCGAAGACGAGGTCCCAGTTTTCTGACGTCGGTCGGTCGTGGCTTCTCGCCACCCTTCCGACGCCGCAATGACTAATCTAAGTCATACCATCAACCCTCCTAAGCCGTGGTCCGGCCTCATAGGAGGCACCCTTAGGACGACGTTCCACGACTTAAGTAGAGCTTCTGCGCTCTACTCTCTGCATTTCGCAACCTCGACGATGCTACTGCGCTCGCCCGTCCCACCCGGTGACGCTGTAAAAGTCATTAGGGCTAACAGCATACATTTATTCTCGACCATCCAAGCTGTCACTGTTAGAGCTGCTAGAATATTATCAATTAAAAAAAGTCAACAGTAGAAGCCAAAACAATAACCTATTAAAAGGATTACGGCGAATGGATTGTTAAAAGGCGATACCGATATTCATAGATCTACCGTACTCACCGATAACGCTGCACAAATATTTGTGCTCCATTAGCCATTATCGGCTAATGCGTTTCGCATGTAGCCCTTCAGTGATCCATTGCCGACAATATGCTGAAACAATCATGGTTTGTTCAAAAGCTTTATCTCTAACGGCATGCAAATCAAACTATTACACAATGCAGTCAACATGGATGTGAAAGTACTCTTATATCGATCAATTTCCACAGAAAAACTATTTCCATTACTACGATGATACTACTTTATAGTACAAAAGTTATAATAAAATTATTTTGCTATAATCCGCGATACAGTAAATAGAAAATATATATAGTGCTAAATGTATAGTGGACTATCAGTTTTTTCGTACACATGCTTTGTGATTTTATCGTGGAGTCTATCTCCTGATGATGCTTCGGTTGCGGGGCGAAACGATTGTTGAGTTTGTGATAGTGAAAGTGTGTAGTGCTTGTGTACTGTAGTGGCAGTGGTGGAGGTTCCTGCGTGTATCGGGTATGAATACATGCAGGATTCGTAAAAAACACATGCACAAACCTCCTCCACTGCCACCACAATACAAAAGCACTACACACGTGAATTTATGAACTTTGAGTGAGATCACTTAAAGTTCAAAAATTAATAATAATATAATAATATCAAACCCATACAGGGGGTGTTAGTCGACGTTACCCATAGCGGAAGCCACCACCCGTTTCTGTTATGAGTTTCATCGAGCTAATTGCTCAAACGGTTCTAAATGATAAATTTACAAATCACTGAAACTATATGTGTAAATAGGGAAAAAAATTATCCCACTCTGAGTGGGGTCAGCACAACATGTTTCACCTAATAAACGAGGGTGGTATTTTCTACTCAAATCGACATCACACGGCGGGTCAACTTACCTTAGTCGCCTTTTAGGACACCTCGGTAAGGAATGAGGTGGTCTATTTTACTCAGCCGGATACCACACGGCGGGTCAACTTACCTTAGTCGCCTTTTAGGATACTTCGGTAAGAAATGGGGGTGGTCTATTATATGGAGGGTATTCTACACAGTTGGATACCACATAGCAGGCCACCTTACCATAGTCGCCTTTTAGGACACCTCGGTAAGAAATAGGCGTGGTCTATTCTACTCAGCCGGATACCACACGGCGGGTCAACTTACCTTAGTCGCCTTTTAGGACATCTCCATAAGAAATGGCGGTGGTTTATTCTACTCAGCCGGATACCACATAGCGGGTCAACTTACCTTAGCCGCCTTTTAGAAGACCTCCGTAAGAAATGGCGGTGGTTTATTCTACTCAGCCGGATACCACATAGCAGGTCAACTCACCTTAGTCGCCTTTTAGGACACTTCGGTAAGAAATGGGGGTGGGCTATTCTACTTACCCGTATACCACACGGCGGTACCATACTTCAATATTATTTTTAACCCAAATATATTTCCATGTTTTAAAAGCTTTACTAACACCAAATTTCGTCAATATTGCTAAACGGGAAAGCCGTGAGAACTTAACAGATCCTCCTCTCAAAATTCCAATTATCCCTTTATCATTATATTTTCCCTTATTTTTTCCTTCTTTCTCGTTTTTCCCAATGTCCATGCTTGAAATATTTTTTATATACATTTTTTTTAATTCAGTCATCAGCTTGCAAACATTGACATAAAACCATACATTTCGTACGCTTAGTATAAAAGTGACCGAATTCAAAAAAAATGTTTTGTGGCAAATTGCAATACAGTGTAACGTTGCGCGTATAAAACTCGTGATTATTAAAAAGACTTGGAAAAGCAAGAAAACACAAGATTTATTACTAGTCCGTAGCATGTCGTCATAGATTAAAATAAGGACAACAATGTCATCATCTTCATCATCCTCCTGCCCTTATCCCACTTTAAGTGGGGTCGGCACATCATGTTAAAAATATGTTGTCACATGATTTGGCTGCGTATTTCACGACCGGCCTGCCTGATGTCAACTTACCTTAGTCGCCTTTTACAACACCTCGGTAAGAAATGAGGGTGGTCTATTCTACTCAACCGGATACCACACGGTGGGTCAACTTACCTTAGTCGCCTTTTACGACACCTCGGTAAGAAATGAGGGAGGCTTATTCTACTCAGCCGGATACCACACGACGGAAAATAAGGACAACGATGTATCTAACTGAATTAAGATCAATTTTGAATTAGGTGGAATTATTACTGGGAGTGCGATTTTTTATCTACAAAGAATTAACACTTAGCTGCTAATTTTACGTTAAAGTCCTTAACATACATCCTCGTTAAGGCATAACCATATCCTATTAACTCATGATCCTCTCCTAAGCCCCAAAAGCAAGATTTATCGCTTAGCTACGCCTTCCATCCATATCAGAAATCTAATTAGTTGAGTAAACCCGATAAAATACGAAACTGTAATAGGTGTAATGACGTCATAATCCTACATGATTGCCGACCGCGATATATCTTTTTTATACTCGTTTATCGCCCGATAATATAATAATCATATCACGCTGACAATAATGGCATGCCAAATAAAATCTACCTACCCTATATTCTGATCGACATAATGTTACGAATTTTATCGAAACATCGCACAATGTAAAATATACTTTAGTACCTTAACATAGAATTTCAATTTGTTTGTTATATAAAATCGTGTCGCCCGTATTCGATTATCCAAAAATACCGAAGCCCAAAACGGAACATGTACAAATTGGATAAGTTTGGGACGCGCGGGAAAGCAATATGTTTTTATTTCTTTTTAATTTCCGGTCCGCTTTAATGGCGTCGAAATCAATATAATGGTGAGGCGGGCAGCGCCATTTTAGCGTTTTGTGGTTTTGCTCATTTAACATCACGGGGCTTAACCGAGAGCGCCAATTAATATCGGCGTATTGGACGATTATTTTTCAATCGAATTTCAAATGTTTGCGTTCACTTAATTATTATTCATTACGGGGAAAGTTTTAAAGCGTGAACGATGAATTTTTCTTGACAATTCTGTCGAGATAATCGGCTTGTTTAACGGAGGGATTTATTAGTTGTACAACTTTATTTAAAAAATCTCGCATGATTTCACAAACTCTTCTCGCTTGAGTTAGATTGACCTTTTCGACTGAACTCTACCACGACAGACCAACTTAAAGTAAAGTAAAGTAAAGTAACAGCCTGTTACTATGCTCACTGCTGAGCTAAGGCCTCCTCTTTGCGTTTTGGAGAGAAGGATTGGAGCTAAGACCTACCACGCTGCTCCAATGCGGATTGGTAGGTTACACATATCCCTAGAATTCTCTAGAGATATGCAGGTTTCCTCACGATGTTTTCCTTCACCGAAAAGCGTGTGATAAATTGCAATTATCAATTAGACACATGAGTTTTAATAGAAAAACTGATTGGTGTCTGCCCGGGTTTGAACTCGTCTTCCCCTCGAAAGAGTCGCACAGTCTCACAGCTGGGCTACCACAGCTTATATGCTTTTTACTTTTATGCAGGTTTCCTCACGATGTTTTCCTTCACCGAAAAGCGTGTGATAAATTGCAATTATCAATTAGACACATAAGTTTTAATAGAAAAACCCATTGGTGCCTGCCCGGGTTTGAACCTATGTCGTCTCTAGAGAGTCGCACGATCTCACCGCTAGGCTATCACAGCTTCCTCTCACCTCTAGGCTATCACAGCTTCCAACTTGCCTAGACGATATTTCTTATGTGCGCCTAACTTTTACATTATATCTTTACATTACATCATCATTCTCCTGCCCTTATCCCACTTCAAGCGGGATCGGCACAACATGTTAAACATGTTGTCACTTGATTTGGCTACGTATTTTACGACCGCCCACCTGACTGACGTCAACTTACCTTAGTCGCCTTATACGACACCTCGTTAAGAAATGAGGGTGGTCTATTGTACTAAGCCAGATACCACACATTATTTAATATTATAAATGCAAAAGTCTTTCTGTCTGTTATGCTTTTGATAATCCGCTGGACTAATATCTAAAAAAAATGCACAATTAAAGCTTATATACGGATTAAAATATAGGATTAAAAAATAATGTTTTTCTTTTGGGGACAGGGACAAAACACATATTGTATTATTCAAGGTGCCTAAAACGATTAATTTGTTACTAATCAGGTCGACTAATAAAATCTATATTTCGTTGTGATCGCCGGTTTGTAAAAGCTTTTAAAATTCCTGCTCGTTGCGAACGTTGCGACCGATTGCATTGTTGCGTCTAACTCGATTCACTTTTTTTAAGCGCACAGCTTGCCATTGGAAATTGCATAGGGCACTTCCTATTTACCTACTTGTTATATATTTTTATCATGTCATCATCATCCTCCTGCCCATATCCCACTCTAAGTGGGGTCGGCACAACATGTTACAAACATGTTGTCAAATTGATTTGGCTGCGTATTTTACGACCGGCCTGCCTGCCGTCAACTTACCTTAGTCGCCTTTTACGACACCTCGGTAAGAAAGAAGGGCGGTCTATTCTAGTAAGCCGGATACCACATGGCGGTATTTTTATTATGTATTATTTTTATTATGCAAGATTGGGATGAAATGGAAATGTAATTAGGAGGGATGACAATCATGTCACCAAACAAGTATACAATATACAAAAATAATAATAAAATTATTTTGCTATAATCCGCGATACATCACACATACACAGATCCGCTGTATCGCGGATTATAGCAAAATAATTTTATTATTACTTTTGTATTATGGATCTCCGCAAAGTAACGCATAATTCTATAAATTATTTAAAGTATACAATATCAATGTGGATGGTATGTGACTAGAGGAAGGCCGGAATAGAGATGGATGGGTTGTGTGAAGTATGAGATGTCTATAAAAGGAATAACGCAAGAGTTGATAAATAATAGGAGAGAATGGAAGTGAAAAACATCTGCCGACCTCATTTAGAGTAAGATAAGATCAAAGAGAATGATGATGACGTAAATGTTTAGAAAAGTCATCATCATTCTCCTGCCCTTATGCCACTCTAAATGGGGTCGGCACAACATGTCACAAACATATTGTCATAGGATTTAGCTACGTATTTTACGACCGGCCGCCTGCCTGACGTCAACTTACCTTAGGCGCCTTTTACGACACCTCGGTAAGGAATGAAGGTGGTTTTTTCTATGCAGCCGGATACCACACGGCACATACCTTAATCGCCTCTTACGACACCTCGGTAATAAAGGATGGTGGTCTATTCTACTCAACCGGATACCACACGGCACATACCTTAGTCGCCTCTTACGACACCTCGGTAATAAAGGAAGGTGGCCTATTCTATTCTGCCGGATACCACACGGCCAACGTTTAGAAAACTAATCTTTCTGATTTAGAAAAAGGTATATAAAGGTATTATTTTTACCCCCATCCAAGGTTTAATCATGATAGCTCGTTTTAAAAATGTTATTTTTTTATTTACATCGAAGAAATGAGTTTTCCTTGGTCATTATAATTTTTTCACTCGTCGTTTGTCAAGTTATCGTCAGCAATGCATACATAGCCGCTAACGAGCAGTCCAATAATTGGCGATATGAAAATTACGGCATCATGGTCATTTACGAGTCATCGGGGCCAATCAATCGAGGTGTCGCCGGCCACAGAGTAGGTACACTTAGAGGCGTTTGTATTATATTATTTAAAATAGCAACCCATCCCCGTTTTATTGTGTTGCATGCCTATATATTTTTTCCATCTTCGTAGGGGACGTGACCCCATGATTCACATCTTGTTTTTACACGATGGTCTTCCAACATTTCCTGCTTTCGGCCACTTGGATGACCTCGGAGATAAGAGAGATGGACTTTTGTTTTAAAGACACCCATATTTAATGAACTGGGAAATAAGATGCCAGGATTGCATTTCCTTGCTGTGCGCCATAAAGAAAAACACGCGAAAGCTTACGTACGTACGCCTTCGTGGGATTTATTTATTTATTTATGTACCATAAAGAACAAAAATACGTAAGAAAAACATTATCAATAAAAAAAACAGAGTACAACGGTCAACTTATACTTTTGACAGAGATCTCTACCAGTTAACCTACGAAGTGAGACAATTTATAGTGCAACAGCTATGGTACTACTATCCTAACTTATATACTAATAAATATATATATTTATATAAATAATATATTGTTAATATAAATATATTATATATATGATAAATAAAATAACAATAATATACACATAAATATCAACAAATATATTATGGGAGTAAAGACATATAATGTTTCTTGAATCTAAGTTTAAAAGCATTGGGGGAAAGGTTAAGGCTATCATAGATAATGCTGTATGGCAACGAGTTCCATAGACGTGCAGCAAGAACTGTAAAAGATTTAGCAAAAAATACAATATTGTAAGGCGGGATGATAACGACGTAAGGGTTGAACTTCTCCCAGTGCGGTTACTTGTTCGAGATTATCCATAAAGCTAAAAAAAACTATATATTACAGTTATTTAAAGCACAAACACTGTCATAAACCATTCACTCCACTTATAGACATACAATTTTGATTGTTCTCACATATAAAGCGCTAGTCATCGATGGGCCATCGATCTCCGACTTCCGCCACTTACCGCTGTTTGCTTTGTCGCTAACTCCATTAGTACAGGAACTGGCACTTAATGACTGAGTGTTTGAGTTTTAGCTGCATAGACTCTGAACGGTAACATATCTAATACGAAATGGAGCCACACTTTGGCTTATAAGACTCCTTCTTTGAATGACTTCATGACACACAATTAATGAAACAGAGCTGTGATAGCCCAGCGGTGAGACCGTGCGACTCTTTCGAGGGGAACACCAGTTCAAACCCGGGCAGGCACCAATGAGTTTTTCTATTAAAACTCATGTGTCTAATTGATAATTGCAATTTATCACACGCTTTTCGGTGAAGGAAAACATCGTAAGGAAACCTGCATATCTCTAGAGAATTCTGGAATTATGTGTAACCTACCAATCCGCACTGGAGCAGCGTGGTAGGTTTTAGCTCCAACCCTTCTCTCCAGAAACGGAGAGGAGGCCTATTCCCAGCAGTGGGATTGTAACAGGCCGCTACTTTAAGTAATGAAATCATTATTTTGCTATACCTAATAGAAATTACACGTAATAGTAAATGTTGAGTGTACTATCGTACTACCTGACACATGTAGAATTCTTGCACCAAAACTCATGCACTACCCGCCACCAATAACACAAAAATACTCAAGCACTGCACACATTCACTACCACGATCTCAACTGGGATTGTAAAAGTTTAGATATGGATTTTCTTTATATAAAATAATAAGTATGTATGTTCCTTACAGACACCGAAAGGCCGAACAACTTTTAATAAAATTTTCAGTTAATTTTTAGATAGATCTGCGCATAACCCTGGCAAATTTGATGGTGATCGGAGTATTTTTATGGACTGTCAACGGCTGTTTTGTTACGAGACGAAATCGAAACCATAGATTAGCCACAGCAACGTGTGGTTGGGTCGCTAATAAATAAATAATAATTATTTTTTAATAATCAATGCTATTTGCCAAATGTTTTTATTTTAAAGCAAATAATTGTGACACGATCGTATGTGCTTACAACTACGTAATTATTCGAACACCAGGGCGTGATGTTGATATTTCCTCAGCTGCCATTAGTAGCCATTTCCTGCCAGCTTCCGGTTAAAGCGCGCAAAATTGCGACATTTTCTGACACTTTAGGTGAAAAAATACTTATTGTGTCAAATATCGAATAAGTAAAAGCATTTATATAATTATGGGTTAAAATATAGTGACAAACATATCTCCTTTTAATGTGACAGTAAATATAATATCCGTTATATTTTGTTCAATTATAATACCGTGTGGTAGCCGGCTGAGTAGAATAGACCACCCACATTTCTTACCGAGGTGCCGTAAAAGGCGACTAAGGTGAGTTGACCCACCGTGTGATACTCGGATCAATAGAATAGACCACCCTCTTTCTTATCGAGGGGTAAGTTGACATCAGGCAGGCGGCCGGTCGTAAAATACATAGCCGAATCATGTGATAACATGTTTAATAACATATTGTGCCGACCTCACTTAGAGTGGGATAAGGGCAGGAGGATGATGATGATTTTGTTCAATTATAGTTAACAAATCAAACTAAAACAGTTGATAAAAATTTTAAGCTCACTATCTCTGATTAGCCAAAATAAACGTCAAATTTGATGTCTTCTCTCTCAATAAAGGTTTTTCCAATAATAATATTTAATATTTTATTTTCTAACCATAACAAACTTCACAATAAATAACTCTTGCTGACAATTTCATCCGTTTCCCGCGAAGTTCACTAAAGTTCACCAATAAATCCTCTTCTAAGTTCAAGTGAAAATGACTTTATTTTATTTTGATACGACGTCACGTTATCGACACGACTATATTATAAGAACATATAGACACATGGATAAGAGATATGAACATAAATATATTTGTCAGTTTTCATTTCTTACCGAGGTGTCATAAAGGGCGTCAGGACGTCAGGCAGGCGGCCGGTCGTAAAATACATAGCCGAATCATGTGATAACATGTTTAATAACATATTGTGCCGACCCCACTTAGAGTGAGATAAGGGCAGGAGAATGATGGTTTTTCATTGTGCCCAATTGTACTACAATACAAGTAAATTGCAATATTAAAAAATATACATAAATTAAAATTTAGAATTCAGTTCTTGAATACTTGTTTGACTTGAATACTTGAATGATTGTACTGTCGTGATACCGATAGAAAAAGCCATAAAAATTATATATTCAAAAAAATTATTTTTATAATATCAATTTATCACAAAATACGCTATTTTAAAAATCAAAATATAAGGAAAGAACGATGAATATAAAAGTGTTTGTACTCTTAAAACAATATTAGGTGTATGCAAACATCCGATCCGAGTGTGAAATGTCGAAAAGACAGATGATAGACTTAACGATAATTTATCCTTTTATATGACTTAGAAATATAATTTACAAATATATTATAGCAAAAACATCATTTTACTTTAAATTCTGACTTAAATAATGTAACGGTAAACTCTGCACTGTATAAAGAACACGCACATATGGAGTAGTTTGTTTTTTTTTGTTTTATTTTTTTTTATGAATTTGATATGCGTGATACCTATGTTTTTTGCGATTCACTGTGTGTTTTTGATATAAAGCCACGTCGTCGTAACCAATATTAATCGTATATTAGTCGCAAAGTATAACTAACAGTGCATCGCAGAATCTCAGTGCCGGTTGTAACGAGTTTCAAATTGGAAAATCTACTTAGAGACCAACTTTGGAACTCGCCTCCGCGCCCTTCTTTTTCCAATTTCCTTCAACAGTACAAATCTGTAGCAACATATCTACTTACGTCTTATTGTGCAATTGGGCGTGGTTTAAGAGAGCGTAACAAATATTGTTTCAATTATTGTTGTTAAGTACTAATTTTAATAAAATATAATTAATTTATAGAATTAGGCGTAAATGCTGTGTGGTATCCAGCTGACTAGAATAGACCACCCTCATTTCTTACCGAGGTGTCGTAAAAGGCGACTAAGGTGAGTTGACCCTCCGTGTGGTATTCGGTTCAGTAGAATAGACCACCCTCTTTCTTACCGAGGGGTCATAAAATACGACTAAGGTAAGATGACGTCAGGCAGGCGGCCGGTCGTAAAATACGTAACCGAATCATGTGACAACATGTTTTGTAGCATGTTGTGCCGACCCCATTTAGAGTGGGATAAGGGCAGGACGATGATGATAGAATTAGGCGTAACTTTAGAGGAAATCTTTCTAATGCTAAAAGTAGAGTGCACCACCCGTCTACATACATTATTCATGCAGAATTCATAAACCGCATGCACCATAAACCAGTAGCGCCAACACCGCACTGCACTACACATAGGCATAGCACACATTCACTAACAAAATCCCAACAAACGCTTCGCTCCGTAAACGAAGTATCAGGAGATAGACTGCACGACCAAATTGCGATTTTCTTTAATTGCCGATTATGGCAAAATAAAATTATTTTGTTTTTGATATATTTATTTGTTATTACGATAGCAAGTATTACGAAATGTAAATAGATCAGCTTGCTTGCTCTGACTTTTACTATAAAACTTATTTCAGTGCACAATATCTTAATTAGTATATTATTATTTCTATAGTTGGAACGTCAACTCTTCAAATGTTAATTTTAATATTTAAGTGTTTTGCTTATCTTACATTTTGTCAAAGCAATTTCCTTATTTTCCAATCTTCCTTTTTTAAAGCTATTATTCAACTTGCAAACTAGCCGATTTCTCTCTCTAAGCCTCGATGTGCATTATTTAATGCCGGGTACTATATGTGCGGGTGGAATCTTGCAAGTTAAATTTGACACATTTCCCGCGGTCCGATTGAGCTGAAATTCTACATACAGGGTACAGTCCCGATGACAATGCATGTTTATGATAAGTATGACCGGATGTTGCTGCTAGGATTGGCCTCAACGACGGAACTGCTCAACGCTTAACAGTAGGGACATGAAGTACTGTTAAAGGTTTTTTAAAAAGCATTTTAACTTGACTTGTTACATTTCTTAATTTGTAACAATCTCAATAAAGCTAAGAGTTATCGCAATTTAACTAAACTATTACGTACAAAGATACGTTGTCGCGACAATCGTTTATTCAGTTTTAATTTATCACAGTTGGACGATTGCAATTTACAACACAATACAATGTGTGAAACACGAGTACAGTAGGAACAGATTAAAAAATCATCCAGGATAATAAAGAACTTATCGGCTGTGAGATCTGACGCCGGTGCCTAGCGAATGGAAAAAAAGCAAAAAGGCGGGAACTTGATTCATAATGTCATCAAACATGGCGGCGCTGATTGCGATCTCGTATGGAGATAAGAATGGGGTGGCAGCTTTGTCTTGCGGTTGACTATTACTAGATTATAAATAAACATCTGCTGTTGTTATTTGCATTGTTTGAAGGTGTTAATGTGTTGAATTTAAACGTATGCGAGCTGTAATGAAGCAATTATGTTCAGTCATTAAGCTCACATGTGAGCTAGGGTCTGTTCATACTTGTTTTTTGATGATCCTTCCGTCCCGTAATAAAACATCATCAGGACACATACTGCGACAAAATTGCAAGCAATTTTAACTGGAAATAGAACTTTTGATATATTACAATTTAATATAAATTATGTGATGACTCTTATAAGATTCTTGATACTTATGTCTTATCAGATTTATTGTATGTAGTTTTGTCAAACAAGATTCGAAATTTTTAGCAATTTTTTTTACTCAAAAAATATGTAAAAGTAAACGGCCTGTAACTATCCCACTGCTTGACAAAAGCTTCCTCTCTCCGATTTTGGGATGAAGAGTTAGCGCTAGAACTCACCACACTGCTTCAAAAGATGGAATGTTCGTTTACAAATATCCCCAGAAGTGTCTAGATATTTGTAGGTTTCCTCACGATGCTTTTGATAAACCGCAATCAATGAGGCACATAAATTTTAACAGAAAAATGCATTGGTATCTGCCGGGGTTTGAACCCGTTATTCTCTCGAGAGAGTTGCACGATCTCTCCGTTGGGCCATCACAGCTTTTGTAAGCAAAAATATATAATATGTCAGAAGTTCAAAGGATGTAACCGAACATTTTCCCCAAAACAAGGAAATAACGAAGCGAGCATGATAGAACACCTCAATTCGTTCACCACTTTACTACCACCCTCTCGGGCCTATATTTTAGTAAATCCACGGACAGGGGGGGAAAATACGATGTTGTCTGCAGATATTTGAATACAATAAAAAGCGTAATAAAATAAACTGGCCGCAATAATTTTTATTGTAAGAAGGACCCTCGAATTATCATTTAGATGGGGTAGCCGGCAATATGGCGTAAATTCGTGGCAAAAAAAATAGACAATTGACGGTTAGGGGCGATCTTTTTAGTTTTGGAAAATTGCTTGTACTTACAGGAATCAGTTTGAGTGGGGGTGTTTTATTTTAGATAGATATTTCCGAGATTCGCCGCATTTTTTAATATTCATATAAAGTTTAATTCAACACCTCAAGAGTAGGGTAAAAAAAATTCAATATTATAATTATAAGCAAATAAACGTAAAAAAAACGTTGGCATATAACAGTTCGAAATTACTGGTCTAGAATAAAGTATATTTATACAATTGCCAACACAGTAGTATATTACAAAGTAGGTATATATTACGTTACATATAAAATATAAAATATATGATTCAAAAAATTCTAAATTCAAAATATTCTTTATTCAAGTAAGCTTGTAAACAAGCGCTTTTGCATCGTCAACTTTACTGCTGGTCCGGAAAGCTGTTCCTACCGAGAAGAACCAGCCAGAAACTCAGCGGTTGCTCTTTTTAAAATATAAATCTTAGAACTAGTTACATTTATTTATTACTGTCTTGTACAGAGTAGAAGTGCACCTATATCCACACATCCTTATCATCTAAGTATTCTTCAACAGTATAGTAGGCTTTCTGTATCAGCCTCTTTTTGACAGTGTTTTTAAACTGCTGTAATGGCATGACCAAAATTGATTTCGGAATTTTATTATAGAATCTTATACCCAAACCCACAAACGATTTACGTACTTTTGCTAGGCGCAAAGCAGGAGTCGCAAGCTTATGTCGGTTCCTACTTTGTCTATTATATACATCACCTATCGTTTTATAATTCTTTATATTTTTATGTACAAAAATTACGTTATTTAAAATATACAATATAAAATATATGTACATTAGGTACATATATTTTATATTTCGTGAAATAGTCGTGTTGATGTAATGAAAATAATAACATTTAAACATATTGATATGATAAAAATGTCTAGAAAACAACTCAAAATAAATGTCGAAAAAAATTGTTTAATAGTTAAGCAAAGATCGTTTCAAATTCAGCAAAAATAAGATGTCTTTTTTATTTGTACATTTTATAAATAAACATGAAATTAGTGCCAACTATTTGAGTATTCATAAGAAGTGTCGGGATTTAATACAAATATTAAAATTTAATCTAAACGTCGTCACCAACGAGTATTAATGACAATCTCCCCACAAAGAAGCAATTCCCCTGAAACGCATTAGTTGCGCATCTACTGTGATTACATACGTATGAAAGAGCGTGAGCGAGTAGCGACTTTGGTTTAATGGTATGTTTTAAGTACATAACTTACTTTTACTTATTTACTTAAAGTACCTTACTTTGCGATTAATTCGTTCAAAAACTGGGATTATACTAAATAATTAATATGAAAATTGTTTTGAGTAATAAAAAAGTATTGATAAAAAATATTTTGCTATAATTCGCTATACAGTAAATAGAAAAAAAATATATAGTGCTAAATTTATAGTGGAATATCTGTTTTTTTCATACCCGATACATGCAGGATCTGAAAAAATACATACACAAACCTCTACCACTGCCACCGCAATACACAAGTATTACACACGTTCACTATCACAAACTCAACAATAGTTTCGCCCCGCAACCGAAGCATCATCAGGAGAAAGACTGCACGACAAAATCGTATAGCGATGCGAAGCGAAGCTTTGCGATTTTGTCAGGAGTAGTGCTTGTGTATTGTGGAGGCAGTGGTGGAGGTTTGTGCATGTGTTTTTACAAATCCTGCATGTGTCGGGTATGAAAAAAAAAACGGGTAGTCCACTATACATTTAGCACTATATATATTTTCTACTTACTGTATAGCGAATTATAGCAAAATAATTTTATTATTAGTTTTGTATTATGGATCTCCGCAAAGTAAGGCCTAATTCTATAAATAAATTATGAATACTTTACAGTAAAAATCTTTTTTCTTATAATTATTTTAGAATCTATTACCGATAACATTAAGTAGGGAAAAAATGTACTCTTAAGTTGAAACCTACTTTATAAAATGCTTTAATTTAATGTTGCAATCTTGTCATTTCAGATTTTTATTTCACTTTTCTTTATCACTATTTCTATAGTGCTAATATGATACGAGAATAAGTAATTTTCTAAATTATAATATCTGAAATTAAATTAATACCTCAAATCGTGGACACATTTTCGCTGGCATAATGTATATCTGGTCATTATGAACAAGTAGACCTGGACATGATATAAGTTATATTAAAGGCGAATAAAAACAAGAGGCAAGTCAGTTTGCCCTTGGAGAATTCCAGTGATATGACTACACTATTAAGTGGAATTGGATTGTAAGGATTTTAAAGAATTTTTAATATCAGTCAAATAATAAATCGCTGCTCTTGTACAATATGCAATAGCGCTAACAGTCGGGCTGACTGGGTGCTCGACGTTGTCCGGGGAACGCCAAATGGAAAGAGAATCAGCCCTGATAAATGATTTCGGTACAAATGTTATTTTGATCTTTAGCGATACCACGGGATTTGTTTGGGGCGCGATCACAATTTGTTTGGCGCGCCTTTTGATTGCATTGTTATGGCGCGGATGATCAAGCAATTAATAGAGATTTCGTGCGAGATTGGTTTATTTTGTAGTGAATTATACAGTATTTGCTGAAATTCTATATTACGTCTATCTTTGATTGGAGAAACGTGTACCAACCATGCCGAACAGCAGGGAACCGTTCGTTGGTTTAATGCAATAAAGTATAAATTTAATAAAGTTTCACAGTTTTTGTTTATTTAACGGCCTGAAATCGAGTCCTTTAAGGTATAATAGTCATGAATTATCAATCCGAGCCATAGACAAACGTCATAAAATTGAAAAGACAAATATTAACTTCGATTTATTGCAAAACTAGCTGTGCCAGCGGCTTCGCCCCGTAACCTGCATGTCATTTTTTTTTAGAATTCAAATTTTAAACATAAAAGTAATTATTGTGAGTTACCCGAAAGAGATAGAGACTCGCTATCCCGAACTTTTTTGTAGTAGTTTTATAGATCTACAATGCTCTAGTACATTACTCTAGGGTATCTCAGCTGGTTTACGCAGCGCACGCGACTAAAGCTTCCAGCAAGCAAGT
This sequence comes from Morpho deidamia, assembly GCA_947086505.1. Taxonomy (NCBI): domain Eukaryota; kingdom Metazoa; phylum Arthropoda; class Insecta; order Lepidoptera; family Nymphalidae; genus Morpho; species Morpho deidamia. The sequence goes on along the minus strand of CAMTZC010000007.1, from coordinate 4,268,742 downwards.
TTTTTAACAACTGCGCGATCTCTTAAACACAATTTATATGATATGTACTATTTACTTAAACCATCCGGAAGTATTGCACAATCTTTTATGGAAAACTTAGACTTTGTTTTATAATAAACTAGAAATACGTGCGGCTTCGCTCGCGTGAAATTCAGTGTTTAGCATGTTATAGTCGCTAGAGTCTCGGCATGAGACTGGCTCTCTGATACCCCACACCGCTTTTTATACCTATTCCTCACTCTAAACTACAATCGACACCGGTTTGTTACTACCCCCACTAAAAACTGTTTGTAAAACGACCTCTTCAACCCAATTAACATTAAATGGTTATGTGCTATTAACCTAAACCTTTCGGAGGAATTGCACTACCTTTTATTAAAAACCGTACTAAAATCCGTTCAGTAGATTTTGAGAAAATTGATTACATACAGACAGACTGCTTTGGGGACTTAATTTTATAAGAAGATAGATATTAATTCCAAAATTTATAATATTTTCAAATTTTATATTTATAGGATAAAATTTTAGGACACAATAAAATAAACTTAAAATTTTTTTGAGTTTATTCTCACATAAATAATAGGGTATCTTCACCGTTATTATGCAAACAAGAAAAAATCCTCACGTCGTCTTCGTTCGTCGTCAAATAAATTAACTTGCTGATTATAAATAATTACAGATAAGAACAAAATAATAAATTATTTAAATCATTATATAGCATCATCCTAACGAGCTTAAAATTAATTTTCTGTGAATCAATGTTGCATCTGAAGATATCAGTAACTTATAGCTAAGGAAAAAATAATATAACTAATTGTCATCAAAGTGCAAATTCTTACCCATTATAATTTAATAAAGAAATGTTTTTTTTAAATTTATTAAAACAATTCTTACTATAATTATTGAAATAATTCTTACTGTAATGATTGACAAAAGTTTAAATTAAAAAATATGAAATAACTAACTTCTATTGCAGATAGTAGAAGTCTACTACATAGCAGAAAGTGTATATACTAATTAATTGTTTTATTTAATGTTTATCCTGTTCTATTTTCAACATTAGTTCCAGTTTACCATTTAAGAGTTACAAAATATATTTTTCTTCTTTCTCTTCCTATAGTTTATCTTTTCAAAGTAGAGCTAGACATCGGTAATTCAAGTAGTTGTATTTAAAGGTTTTCCCTGAAAAATAATGTTAGTAAATTAATAGGAACCGATTGTCTACATACAGTTTATATACATAGAGTATGGGAGACATAAGCAGGCCTGTGAGTGCGAGTGTCAAACAAATAAGAGAGGGAAGATGAAAGATTCACACTTATCTTTGTCTAGTGACGGACAAATAAGAGAATACCAATAGAAGGTAAACCAGTTTGCTTTCTCCTTATTGTTGATGGACACACTGCAGACTGGCTTCCCTACTGTATTATAATAACTTTATATTGATATATACAGCATAGACGTAAATATCAAATCAACATAATATTTATTCAAGTAGGCTTTTTACAAGCACTTTTGAATCGTCAAGGGTCTATAATTAGATTTAATAAGCAACACTGGTTCGGAATGTTGTTCCTACCCAGAAGAACCAGCAAGAAACTCGGCGGTCAATCTCTTTAACATTTAAATTTACATTATTTATTTGCGGTCTTGTTAGGAGCTGAAAGGAATTTCAAATCCAAGCATTTTTATCATTCAAATAATCTTCATTTGTGTAATATGCCTTACGTACAAGTATAGTTCTTACACTTAATTTAAACTCTTCTGTAGATAGTTCTAATACAGATTGCGGAATTTTATCTATATACAAAATGTAGTATATTCGCTTTTGAGTATATGGAAAACTCTTTTTAGAAATATATTATATGCCTAAATAATTAAAATGCCGATCTCAGAGTGGAATAAGGGCAGGAGAATGATGATGTCTAGATAAATTAACATTCTGCTTTTGAGTTTGCGATAGTTGGACCACATTGAAACAACCATTGAATTTTGTTTATCTGACTTACTGAAATCGTGAATAAGTAGAGCTTGGAGACTACTCACTAGGTAGGTATCCTTAAAAAGGTTATTGAATCTAAGTAGCATAACACCTTATGCCGTAAAAATCCTTTGAAGTCATACAATCGAAATTGCATTAAATATTAAGTATATTACTTAATCTAACAAGCTTTTACCAATTTGTATGCTATCCAAGCAACAGTTGTATTTTCAAGACGCGGCCCCATCAGCGGATTCATCTGGCCAAAGTATATTGTGAACCAGCTGAAAAAAATGGTAACCGAGTTTCAATAACAAAAAAGCGAGACTATTTCGCAAAACGTATAATCAAATTGAGTATTTTTTGATGTTATTTAAACAAGTAGTAAGCATAATTGAATTATGAGTGATTATCCAAAAACAAGCTTTCAGAAGACATTCGAACTGTCAACTTACAAATTAACTACTAACAGTACCTACTTCTATTCTATTTGACACTCTGATTCCCTGTCTATTATATGTTTTTAATTTAATAGGTACTTATTTACCATTGATAGGTTGATACATGTTATGCAGTCATACAGTATGTTGTACGTGTGTATAACATATTTCTAAATTTATTAATTAAGTAGCTCATACGTTTAAGTATGATACTGAAAAGTTTAAACATTTCACAATGGGAAAAGTATCAAATAAGAATTCGAAATAATGTTACACTTCACTCTTTGTTGCACTTCACACTATTGTTGACACATTGAACGCTGACACTAGACTGTCTAGAATAGGCCCAACTTGCTTATTTATAACCTTTGATGATTGCATTCCCGTTTCCGTTTTATGAAACAAATGACATTTGACTACTTCCGTCTCCCACAAATTATTAAATTATTCCTATTAATTATGTTTCTTATTACATAATCACATGATGGTAAATGTATTTAAAAGTATTTATAAGCATATTTAACAAAATATATAACAATAAGTCTAATTAAAAGGAGATGCTTTATATTATTTAACTTACATATTATATAATAACATGTAAATTATACTTACATATTATTATTGCTTAGTCGAATAAAAAATAAACGAACCAAAGAAATTACGTAGTACTTACAAAATCCACATACAAAACGCCGTAAGTAATATACAGGCTTGAACTAATCTGAAAATATTTAGTTTTTAGTTTAGTCTTTTATCATTTTTTAATATGTGGTTATACGAGTATATATTAGGAAAAATACTGTAAGTATTCATATTTTCCTTTTAATCGGAAATTCAAAGTACGATTGGAAACATAACAAATTTTCGAAAGTAATAATAAAATTAATTTGCTATAATCCGCGTACATACAGTAAATAGAAAATATATATAGTGTTAAATGTATAGTGGACTATCCGTTTTTTCATACCCGTTACATACAGTATTCGTAAAATCACATGCACAAACCTCCATCACTGCCACCACAATACACAAGCACTACATACGTTCACTATCACAAACTCAACAATCGTTTCGCCCCGCAACCGAAGCATCATCAGGAGATAGACTCCACTACAAAATCGCAAATTTTCGCTTTTCATTCTTGTATTAAATAGAAATTAACTTTCTTGCAATATATTTAAAATTAATAACTAACCCTTTATTTGGTCCTTGCCTTACTAAAAAAGGTCCAATAATCATTATAGCAGCAAAAAACCCTGTAATAGCGTACAGGGGAGTTAGAAACTTCTCCTGCTTAGCGTTTTCGGAAGTAGGAATGAAATCGCTTTCTCTCTTTTCACGGAGCCGGTCAATCTCTTGGTAATCGTACACTCTGTATTCATTGTCTTCTGCCGCTATGAGGTCTTCTTGAAACTCTAGAATTTTCCTATTAACATCTGTAAAGCCAACGTCATTTTTAGTCACAGTCATATAATCCATTCCTTACTCGTTAAGTTATCAGATCTAAACGGGCCATTCTCAATAATTGCCGTTGTATTGGTCAAATATATAGCGACTGCGCTCTTGTGTTCGCATTTGCCATCTTCCATAATGTTTCCTCTTGCCTCTTTTGTCTGCCGTAAAAGCGACTATTGCCAACAGTATATTATAATCTGATTCGAAAAAACATTAATAAATCCCTTATGTTTTAGCTAGGGTATGTCATTTAAATATATTTTTTTAATCTATGTGCCTTCCTTTTTATTAATAAAATATTAAATTACACCTGAAATCTTACTTTTAAGGTTGTTTTTAGCAATAGAGCGAGCAGTAGGTATCAAAAGTTGCGAAATAGTCTCTTGTACTATTGAACTTAGCGACGTTCATTAGTTCAACTATCACAGCTTTTTAATTGGTTTCAATAGAAAAATTGAGGCATATTATCAAGCAAAGCCATACTCACATTTTTTTATAGTTTTTTGAAATATTTCCTGCTTTTCACTATCTGTAATAGTTGGCTCGTATTTATTGGACATTATACTAATTAATCAATAATATAATATTGCAGCAGTTATTATAACGTAGATTACGATTTGAAGACAAAATATTTATTAGGAAGTCTGTCAAAGAGTTCTTTTTCGTTTTTGTTGTTGTAAGACTTGACGACATAGTTCGTATATGTTTTGTAAATATTTTTTCCCAGAACTTCTTCTGAGTGGGCTTCAGTATCTACATAACTAGCTTATCTCGATCTCATCTATACTTATTATAAAACAAAGTCCCAAAAAGCTGTCTCTCTGTATGTAAAATTATCTCAAAATCTACGAACGGATTTTTGTACGGTTTTCACCAAAAGATAGTGCAATATTTCCGGATGGTTTAGGTAAATAGTACATATCGGTATTATGTGAATTGTGTTAAAGAAATCGCGCAGTTGTTAAAAAACTTGCTTGCTGGGAGCTTTAATCGCGTGCACTCCGTAAACTAGCAGAGATACGCTAAAGTAATGTATTAGAGAATTATAGACCTATTACAAAAATATTACAAATATATAAATATATGAATTATATACTACAAAAAAGTCCGCGATAGCGTGTTCCATCTCTTATGGTTAACTCACAATCACTACTTTTATGTTTAAAAATTTGAATTCTAGCAAAAATTGTGACACGCTGATTTCCACGCGGGCGAAGCCGCTGGCACAGCTAGTCTTAAATAAATATAAATATATGAGACACTTACATACACGGTCATCCGTCCCTGAAGAAAGTAACTAAATACTTGTATTATGGGTGACAGACAACTGGTAAATATTATATATAAAATTTTCGTGTCACAATGTTCAAATACAAATTCAAAATATTCTTTATTCAAGTAAACTTGTAAACAAGTGCTTTTGAATCGTCAACTCTACTGCTGATTCAGAAAGCTGTTCCTACCGAGCCTTCTCGGTAGAAACAGCTTTCCGAAAGAGAAGCTCGCAGCAGAAACTTTTCCAGCAAGAAACTTGGCGTTTGCTCTTTTCAAAGAATACTTCTTATGACCAGTTACATTTAGTTATTACTGTCTTGTACAAGATCGAAGAGTAGCTCTGTCCACGCATTCTGATCGTCTAAATAATCCTCAATAGTATAGAAGGCTTTCTGTGATTTAAAGAAACAGGCGTTAATTTGCGGAATTCCATAGAAGCTATAATAGAATTACTTTGCTATAATCCGCGTTTGTTCAGATAATGTATGTATGCTAAGTATATGAAGCAGGCTAGATCCATATACCACATGTATCCCAAAATGCCGCCACAAACAACAAAGTACACAAGCAATACATACACAATCACTATCACAATTTCCACGATCGTTTCACCCCGAAACCGGAGCATCAGCAGCAGGATAGGCTCCACGACAAAATCGTAATGCGTAGCTCTCAAATCGCAAAGCTTTGCGATTTTATCGTTGAGTCTATCTCCGATGATGCTCCGGTTGCGGGATAAAATGATTGTTGAGTATGTGATACTGAACGTGTGTATTGCTTGTGTATTGTGGTGGCGATGGTGGAGGTTTGTGCACGTGTTTTTACGAATTCTACATGTATCGGGTATGAAAACGGATAGTTCACTCTACATTTAGCATTAAGTATATATCCTATTTACTTTATCGCGGATTATTGACAAATTATTTTATTATGGTTATCGAGTTCCACTAAATATAACAAGCATAAGATAAATAATGTATGATGTCCAACGTGGGCCGAGTTCGATTCCCGAGGCTGTGTCGGTATCGCGTGCACATCGCTCTGCTGTGCGCGCGCGCAACGTAATGACTCAATTACCCGTTTACGGGGGCGTGGCGTTGCACTGTATCTTCATTACCACACATCACATGTACGGAGTAGGCTTGATTCAAAACATTGAATACATTTTAATTTTATTTCAACAGCTTTTAACGATTATAATAATAAATACAACCACATTGATATGCTTAGCACTAACTTAGTTAAGTTTAAAACACATCCCAGTGACAGTCCTGATTAAATTTTCTTTGATAGAATATTGGGCCCAATATGTAAAAAGATAACCATTTATACCTTTATTATTAGTCAACTATAATTTAAAATTGGGTTTATTTTAGTAATTTTAAAGCAGTGTTATAAAAGATTAGCAAAAGTGAGCTTCTTACACGTTTTTTCATTTCCGTAACTTTGCACTCATAAATTATCACTGGCATCAAAGATAAGTGATACAATAATAATGAACAAACAATTAATCTATTTCGAAACAATAATCAAAATTTACTTTAATTCCTATATTATTTAAATTATTTAACAATTACAAAAACATTTAAACTATTAAAGATTATTTTATATATTCATTTAATTATTAACTTTATTTAAATGTCATGAAGAGGTGTTGAACCTTCTATATTACATTTTTAACTAGTTGTTTATTTTAATCGATAACTTATTTTACTTATGCCAACCACATTTTAAAAAATTTTTCAGTATGTGCGTATTATTTATATTTTGAAACATTGAAATATAGGCCTACCGCTTTTTTTAATTAAATTACTCATCCTATTACAGTTGGGCCCAAAGTCCCCGTTGACATTAAATATGCAAAAAAATAATTTTGAAATATTATTCACCCAATATTGTAGCAGTCTTCCAACAACAATTTTCTAAATCGTTTTATCGCCCTCGAAACCGAGAATTGATTAAGACGTTCAAAATTTAAGTAACCCTGCCTGCAGCTCCACGGGTCGCGGGTTCGATTCCCGCCAAGGGCCAACATTTTCTATAAACAATTTGTTGCTTCTAAGAGCCTTTTTTATATATATTTAAAAATTGAAATGATATATTTTTATTTTATTATTATTGTACTATATAAGGAAAACTTACGGCTAAAACATCAAAGTAGTTAATTACATAAATAAGGAAAAAGGCCATTTAAAAGTTTTCGCAGATAGAAAATATAATATGTACAAGATATACATTTAAAGGTATTTGATATAATTTTTGAATTTAAATTAATGCTCCATAAAATGTAGCTTTTATAGCGGCGCACACGCGTTCATCTGGGATACTTACTATCTGAGCTGGGAAATATACCAGATTTATAGGTAATATCGATGCAGTCGTGATTGGCACTCGTGGTACCAATCCACCATAAAACCATAGTCCGCTAAACGATATCTCCTGCGATCTCAGGTTAGACTGACCTTATGGGTCATGAATTGATTTTTAAGGTCCGTTTTATAGCCTGACCACACGTCCTTAGTATTTTCTATGTTTAAGAATTGATTTAAATAAATAAATAAATATATAGGACACTTACACACACGGTCGTCCGTCCCCAAAGTAAGTAATTTAATACTTGTGTTATGGGTGACGAACAACTGGTAGATATACTACATATATAAATTTTACATACATACTTAAATACAAATACACACCCAGGCTCGAAGAACTAACAATTTTTTTTATAGAAAATGTTGGCCCTCGGCGGGAATCGAATTTTTCATTTTTATTTTTCATTGGGAGTAGATAAAAACAATTTGTCAAACCTTTTATTATGTAAGTGCAGTCAAATATAAATATGGAGCCCAAAATTACAACCCTACTTTGGATGTTTGCGGGTAACACTTCTCTTTTCACATGTGGACATCTACCGCTGGATAGCTCATCATCTGGAGGTCTCTTCAAGGGATCTCCACTGCACATGATCTTGTGCTTCTTGGATCTAGCTAATTCCAGCGATCTAATCAGTCCTCATCAGGTGTTTTTGACATTCCCCGACGCTAGTAGAGCTTCTGCACTCTACTCTCTGCATTTCGCAACCTCCACGATGCTTCTGCGCTCGGCCGTCCCGCCCTGTGACGCTGTAAAAGCCGTTAGGGCTAACAGCACACAGTCAGTTCAAAAAAGGGAGATTTTCAATGCTCTTTTTCATGTTAAATAACCATTGTAGCAACTTAGAATTACATCGTTCATTGGTTCATCGTAATATGTGCACTGATATTGCTTCTTCAGCTTTGCAAAAATCTGAGCTGTAAATGTAATTTTAGTTCTTCTACGGATCTCCACGATTGGAAATTGATCACGTGTACTCAGTATGAACAAACAAACAAAAATTCTTGATTTTTAATGTAATGACACGCATTAGTATAGTAGCAATCTATATAGATTACCATTTAAAAAAGATTAAATATATTGCCGTGTCGTATCCGGTTGAGTAGAATAGACGACCCTCTTTCTTACCAAGGTGTCGTTAAAGGCGACTAAGGTAAATTGACGTTAGACAGGCGACCGGTCGTAAAATACGTAGCCAAATCATGTGACAACATGTTTGTAACATGTTGTGCCGAATCCACTTAGAGTGGGATAAGGGCAAGAGAATGATGATGATAAATATAACAAATATTTTTTCATTTTTACTTAATATTTCAAAATATTTCTTTTTTCTTAATTTGTGTAGCGATTTACAAATTCAAAATCTAATGAGATTATGTAAATAATGTATCTATAACTTTTGAGAAATAAAATCATTTAAAATGGCGGGTCATTTTGACAGCTGTCAGTCGGACCCCACGGTCAAGCGACCGTCTCACAGTTCAATTTCCGGGGTGAGAAGGATGTGATGCTATTTGAATTTTGATATTGAGATGACATCGGCTTTTCTATCGGAAAAAGGTTAAATGTTTATTCATTGTGAATAATGTAGTTTCTAACCTCTTAACTCCTTTGAAATAAGTCGTAAGTATTTAAGTTTTACTTATGCAATATGCATTATAGTAAATTGTAAATACTACATATATATAATATTTTACGTAAAAAATTATCGAATTGTGATAGGTCAAATAATATTATAAAATTACTACCTTTACTTTGATCGCATATATGTGTACTACATAACTACTATGTGACTTTTCCTAGTCCTCAATGAAAAACGGATTCTTTAAGTCCTTCCTATTAGCGCAATATAAAAGATGTAATTGTGCCAAATTTCAATAATTTATAGAATTAGGCTATACGTTATGAAGTTACATAATAGACAAAGAATGGTAATCTTATTTTTCTTGAATCCGCGATTACTAAATACTACAGAAGATTAGCAGTGAAAGCGTAACAGATAGACAAACTTTCACATTTATAATGTTAGTATGAAATATATTCATACTAACATTATAAATGTGAAATCACTAGGCCTACCATGAACTTTTAGAAAACGATTCAATTTAAAGTCAGACCCAAACTCAACCGCTATCTTTTCGTACCATGAAATGTGGAATGCATTGGGGTCGAAATGTTTGAAAAGGAAAACGTTATATGAAGTATAGATAACTCTGTCTCTTTTACTCGGCATTCTTTTACTCACTCGGCAACGACTTAAAGTGTGCGTATTTAAGACGTCATCGTATGAAAAAGCAAAACAGTTTCGTTTACGTCTTCAATTGAGTCCCAATAAGAGTTCATGGTAGGCTTGTCTTAGCCTTAGCTTTTGTCCGTAAATTCGAAAGCTATTTTGATTACGAAGCCATCTCGCAAATACTGGCACTGTACGGTAATACCGTTGTACTAGTAATATAAAAAAAAAATGTTTTCGCGCCACATCCATAATGGCGGTAAGAACGATAATTTTAAATAAAGAATGAAAATTGTATCGCAGAGTATGCAGTCGTGCAGAAGTGCCACACGAATAAAAATAAATCACCCGTGATTTATGCTAGCCAAGTTGTTCCGGACTGTTGTTACAGTGCAATGTATGACGCCTCTGTATTCTGCACAAAATGCAAGCTTTGCTCGAGGACATGGTTCTTAAGACGTTGGAATAAAGGCTAATATACTGTAATACTATTATTACAATTTTATAAATGCTTATTCATATATGTGATATCCTCAGTGACGTGCTTAGAGTAACAAATAATATATACATTAGAATTTAAGTCGTTTAATAACCAAATCATTAGCAAAAACGCATATCACAACAGATATTATAGAGTACTGTGCTTACATTTAGTGTTCAGCATATAAGTACTTAATTATCTTCTATAGACATATCTACGAAGTACACATGATATTAGGACAACCACATTAACGAACATAGCCTAAAAATTATGGATGGGAAGATTCTAGATTAGAGGCAGGCAATATTTACGAGTAATTTGGATCACCCTACAACCCGTTGGATCCACGGTCTTAAAGAAAATGGCAGGTAGCGGTGGGGAAGATTGAGAGAGGTGGTGCTGTCTTGGAAAGAACATGCACTAGACATGATGTATGATGCCAAAGTGGTCCAATCTACGTAGTCCATTTGAAAATCGCATTGATGACCTTATCGCAGTGATAGCTTGACTCATTTATCAACTGGTTTGGTAGTATATCTACCAAACCAGTTGATAAATAAACATAATAAATATAATCTACAACGAATAGATGTCTATTGCATACTCATTGACCGCTTCAAATGATTTCTATGAAACATGATCTTGTACCGTTTAGATCCACTGCGGATCCCTTGCATCTTTTTGAATCTATCTGTCCACAAATACTACCTGTTTTAGTGCGGAATGGCTATTCTAATACATTCGTTCACCAACGTTGACAGGTTCGAATTGTGTCGTTGCTCATTGCCCCTTCAACTTCTTCACAACGTTGGCTCTGTTATTTCTACGGATCCCCTAATTTCTAATTTTATTATTTACCATTATTCATTTATACGTATCGTATATTTTTTAATGAAATTACTCTATGTGATTAAAAATCAAAAATTTCATTTGGCTCAAGTCGACATTGCATTAATCGTTTCATTCAGCTCAGTCTGTTCCCAAATGTGTTGTTACACGCCCGATAAACAGTTCAACCTATTTTTTAATTGCATAGATTTCGTTACTAATATTCATATATTTCAATAAACATGTTATCGGATGTGGCGGCTTCTTTAAAAATGAAAGGCGTGGTAATAATTTAGTGGGCAATCTGTTTTAGATAACCCCCAGATAACCGAATCAAAGCGAGGCACTAATTTAATGTACGAAATGTATTTGTGTATCCTTTGTTGTTTAGCGCGTTTATCGCTTCTGTTTTTTTGTCTCGTTGTTCTTTGGTTTATTTATAGTGTCAAAAATCTAACGAAGCTTTGTTTGCATTAATTAAAAACAAATTATCAAGATGCATTCTTACTTTAGAGTAGAGGTCGTCTAAAAGTCTGATGATCAAGTTATATGCGTTTTAACAATATGCACGAATAGCATTATCGCTTCGAAGGGTTCTGTCTGATTCTCTGATCCTTCCGATGTCTCTAGGTTTTTGAACGACGCTTAATTACATAAAAATTTTTTTATTAAGCTATTTATTTGTAGTCACTGCTATTACAGGTTGTAGCTTATTGGTAACGCAATTATCTACGTAACATTGCAAATCGGTGTCAGGTCAGCTAAGTATAACAATTGAACTTAGTGCTGGTTTTGCATCTTACACCTAATCTTAACTTAGTAATATTTGCATTTTAACTTAGTAATATTGGAACTTCTACTTCTCATTTCTTCTTGATGCTATTTGATTGATTTATCGTATTTGCATTTACACTTTCGGTATTCCGAGACTCTTCCAGTTTGAAGCAAGTCTAAATAGCTAACAAAATTTTGTTAAAAAAATGAATAAACAAGAAACTATCATTTTAAAAATCGCTTGTTAAAATGGATAGTTCTTTATTGCGGCAAGCAATAGTGTGCTGTTAGTTTATGATGCAATAATCAAAGATAATGCACGACCACAACTCCGGTCAAATGGACATTAAGACGGGTCACACTTTGCTGGGCCGTCTGCTATCTGAAATACTTCAATGACTTTTCGGCGCTTTTTATGTGCCGCGTCGTACACAGATATTTGGTAAAGCGGAAAAATTAAGAGCCATTAAAAACGATAGCCGCGCAAAAGTTTACTAGAATTAATAACAAAATTTAAATAAATTATCAAAAATTAATTTATTTTCACTTTAAAATACCATTCCTTAATCATCTGATGGTTGCATATGTGATTATGAAGTGATTGTAGAGAATTTTCAGATATGACGATCTGGGTGGAAAAAAGGGGGAAGGGAGAATTTTCCTCTCCACCTCTAGGAATTTTCCTAGACGTGGCCGTCGTCAGTCGTTAGCCAGAGTCCGGCATAACTGCTACCACCTCCGCAAAATGCAGTCAGTACCCATGAAAGGTTTCCTCATGTAAAATAAAGGCTGCTGACGAGGGTGTAGACGTGATAAGTTCAGTACTCTTGAGCCCTCGTCACCAAGCTATAAGGTGGAACCCCATGGGGTTTTAGCTGGTAGGTTTTTGATTAATTACCGCGAAGAAATACATCATGATGAAATCTGCATATTTATAGAGAATCATAATAACCTTGGGATATATGCAACCTGCGAATTAGGGCACGTAGGTATATAATTTTACCGGGCGACGAAGTGTCATGATAAAGGATTTTCTAGATAGGTATTGTTCATGACAAGGGTGTAGACGTAAGGCGTCCAGTATTCCTAAGCTCTCATCACCAAAAAGCAAGATAGGACACCAGGTGATTTTACCAGGTAAGAGTCTGGCAAAATGATTTTCGCCATCCGCGGTTAGCATTCGTAGGTTACCTTAGCAGGGTTACCTTATGTAAAATAAGTCAAGGTAAAAAAGCTTTTAACATTATTTCATGTCCCTACAGTTAACCGTTGAGCAGTTTCCTCTTCTGGAGCCAATCTGGGCAGCAGCATCAGCTCGTGCTTATGTAATCATGCATTGCCATTGGAACTGGACCAAGATCTAAAATTTCAGCTCGATCAGACAACCGGAAAGGGGTCTAATTTTACTCCCAAGATTCCACCTTCATATACATACATCGCAAGTTGAATAAAAGCTTTCGAAAAGGTGACAACTATCAAACATTAAAATTCCATAGCCGCCCGCCGCACAAAGCGCCAGGGTATATAAGTTAATGCAATTGATATTTGTAAATTCCAAATAATATATCAGTAGTTATAGTACGCGGCAATAAATAATGCACAACGAGGCTTAGAGAGAGAAATCTGCTAGATTCTGCTTTATAGAGCATTGTCTCTGTCGCACAGACTGATGAACCCGTGTGAAACGTTACATACAAACTGAGTGACAGTGACAGCGCTCTACGAAATAGAACTGGCCGGCTGTTTCGTTCTAAACATCGATGTGCATTATTCAATGCCGGGTACTATAAGTGGGTAGTGTTTCCCTGGTATACTCCTCGCATAAGTCTCCCAAAGATATAAAATTTCATAAAAATCGGTCTGACCTTTTTAGAGGAGTATTTAATAAGGAAAAAAATCGTTTAAATATAAGGATATATTATACAACAGTTTGTACGTTAAACTTACCACAATATTTTAATCTATAAAGAAGTATAGTAATTAATATTTATAAGGAAATATGTCTGAATCACTGACTAATTATAATTTAACGATAACACTACATAAACAAAAAAATCTTTTGAGAATGCCGACCCGACGCTAGAACAAAGTTATCATATTAAATAAATAACTTATAAATAAGGTAATGTTAAACATTTTTAAAACAATTGCGCAATGAATTATTAATATTGAGCAATTCAATATTAATATTATTGCTCATTCAACTTTCATTCTAATTCCCTTATCCCCCTTTAAGCGAAGTCGGCACAACATGTTGCTACATGTTTTGGCTAAATTTTTAACGAGCAGCCGCCTGCCTGACGTCAACTTACCTTAGTCGCCTTTTACAACACCTCGGTAAGAAATGAGGGAGGTCAATTCTATTCAGCCGGATACCACACAGTGGATCAACTTATCTTAGTCGCCTTTTACGACACCTCAGTAAGAAATGAGGGTGGTCTCTTCTATTATTAACCGTTTTCAAGCTTCGGCCGATGTCATATTTCTAAATACAATATACTTATAGAACCTCCTTACTCCTGCTACGTTTTTACAGTACAGTAGAATAATCGTCTAATTATCATACTGTTAGGGAAAGGCCTCTACGCATTATTCTAAAGCAATATGTCACTCCACTGTGGTTCATAAGTAGATTTCATAAATCTCTTGCTTGCTTATACTCCCTTCATGGTCATCAATCTACTTTGTCTTGATTGTGCAGGCTGGATTGTAATGCATTATTAATAGCATTTAGACCAGGCCCGCTCAACCCTATGAACGAATTTTAAATATAAATATAAATAAATAATAAATATATGCCCAAAAAAGAACCATACGGGCTATCTATAATATGAAGCAACGTGAGTCCCTTCGCGAAAAGTTCAAAGAAATGGGCATACTGACTAGCATCACAATATATATATAGTAATATTCTATTTGTACAGAAAAATTTAAGTACGTATAAAACAAAATTTGATGTATATCATAGACATACGAGAGGTTACAAACAGATTGCGGTACCTGCGTCGCGACTCAGCAGAGTTAGCAACTCATTTGTTGGTCTCGCTATTCGCTTCTATAATAAAATTCCTCAATCCATTCTAGACCAGTGTACAGAAAGATTTCAATTAAGTGTAAAAAATATGCTTATACATAAAGCATATTACAAAATTGAAGATTATTTGGATGATAAGAAAGCCTGGATTTGAAAATCATTTCAGCTTTACGAAACAGCGGTTTAATAATGTATAATTGAAAATATTTAAAAGATTGACCGCCGAGTTTCGTGCTGGATCTTCTCGGTAAGAGCAACATTCCGAACCAGTTGTAGCTTCATTAATCATATTGATAATACGATTCAAAAGTACCTGAAATGGTTTATTTGAATAAAGATTATTTTAAATTTTGATTTTTGATTTTGATGGGACACTTACACGCACGGTCGTCCATCCCAAAAGTAAGTAATTTAATAGTAAGTGTTATGGGTGACGGATAACCGGTAAATATATGCATATATAGTTTTAAATACATATTTAAATACAAATACACACCCAGACTCGAAGAACCAACAAATTGTTTATAGAAAAAGTTGGTCCTCGGCGGGAATCGAACCCGCAACCCGCGGAGCTGAAGGTAGGGTCACTACCCACTGCGCCAACGGGCCAGTCAAATGGCCCATCTACGAATAATAAAAAAAACGCAACGTGTTGAAAAACAAAGATACGATTATCTTGAATCAATGTATCTTAAGAAATTTCATTTACTTTTAGGTAAAAGGAAGAAAGTTTGTCGGATAGAGAAATTATAAAAGAAGCTTTGACAATCTTTGCACAAAATTGTGATGACTAAGATTTTGAAGCTCAAGTGGATATTGTTTAGTTAAAATTAAGTGTTTTTTGTGTAATAAAAAACAAAATATTTGTTTTCTATTACACAAACGTTTTGGAACGTAACCCCCTTTTTGAAGTAAGCCGAATATTTTAGAATATTTATTATATAATAATATTAATTATTTTTAGTATATACACAATAGACAATATGCTGTTGAATTTGCACAGCTAAAATATATTCAAATAAAAATTCAACATTCTTTATTCAAGTAGACCTGTTAATAAGTGCTTTTGAATCATCAAAATCTACCGCTGGTTCGGAAACCTGTTCCTACCCAGAAGAGCCAGCAAGAAACTTGGTGGTTGCTCTTTTCAAATAAAATTCTTTACTAGTTACATTTGGTTATTACTATCTTGTACAGGGTAGAGGAGTAGCTATATCCACGCATTTTTATCATCTATGTAATCCTCAATAGTATAGTAGGCTTTTTGTATCAGCCTCCCTTTAACAGCGCTTTTAAACTGCTGTAGTGGCAAAGATAAAATCGATTGCGGGATTTTATTATAGAATATTATACCCAAACCCACAAATCACTTATTTACTTTTGCAAGGCGCAAAGCAGGAACTGCAAGCTTATGTCCTACTTTGTCTATTATATGTTATATCGCCAATCCTTTTATAATTATGTATATTCTTATTACATTGGATTGCTAAAAAGACGGTCTATGGACTAAATCGGTACTATAGTGGCCGGTCAAAGATTTGTGTACCGTCCCTTTGACCCGACTGTTTAAAAAGTTGAGCACCCTTGATTTAGACTGAAACAAATAAAAAAAAATACTTATTTTTTCCGATTCCGCGTCATGACGGGTTATTATTAATTAAATTATATTAATTAAATTAATCAAAAAACCTACGGGTCACAATGTTATTCAATTTAAAGACTATTAATGTCTCTTATAATAACTTAATATTAACGATTATATCGCAAAGAATTGTACCCCACATTAATTACTGTAGTAGGTTACTACTGGATTACATACACATTGGATGTGTATGTACTGCTTTTTTTACCATAAAGGACATTTTAATGCTTTCATCAGTTCTGCAAGGACAGAGATGTACTACGGCACGAATGTTTTCTGCTCTAACCTTAAGGAAATAATAAAATTCTTTCGTACTATCTTTTAGTCACAGATCTATAAGTTATATAAAATCAATATAGAAATTGATAAGAATTAGATCATATATTAAGTGGTTCTCATAAACGTCAAATAAATTCCACTTGTACGTTGCCACAACAATAAAGCTCCGTACCAAATAAAGTATATCCAATGGAGGTTATACATTAAAACTATTGGTGTATTTGGACGTCATATGTCATCTTTATGGGCCATTCCAGCCAGTGTTTCGGCGATCCCCGGAAATATGGCGGCGAAACGGTCTCAAGACGCTACTCTATTGCCGCCAAAAATCGAGTGCGTATTGCGAAATATTTCATTAAGACATATAGTGGGGATATTTTATGTATTATTTCATGGTTTCGCATACCTTTTATAGAATTTACAATAGTAAATATGTAGATGTTGGTTTTTCGTAGATTTTAAGAATTTATAGAATAATAATTTTTATCTCTATTAAGGGCATAGGTTGACTTTATACTTTTTCTTCTTTATTAATTAATGTTATTTTTACTTTTTTTAAATAAATCAATAGTTTTAATTCTAAGCACATGAAAGGAATATTGAAATTCCTAATACTGCAAAAATGCCTATGGTAATCTATACTTATTATAAAACAAAGTCCTAAAAAGCTGTCTGTCTGTGAATAATCGATTATCTCAAAATCTACTGGATAGAATTTTTTACGGTTTACACCAAACGATAGTACAATACTTACGGATGGTTTATGTAAATAGCATATTAGTATTATGTAAATTATGTTGAAGAGATCGTGCAGTTGTTAAAAAACTTGCTTGCTGGGAGCTTTAGTCTCGTGCGCTGCGTAAACCAGCAGATATACGCTAATGTAATGTACTAGAGAATTGTAGATCCACAAAAATAGTACAAAAAAGTCCGCGACAGCATGACTCTGTCTCTTATGGTTAACTCACAATAACTACTTTTATGTTTAAAATTTGAATTCTAGAAATAAATTATGAAAATCTAATTTAGACGCGAGCGAAGCCGCTGGCATAGCTAGTGTTAAATAAGAATAAGAACAATAAAAATCTGTCTTAGATTACGATTTACGAATTCTATTGAGTGTATACTAAGACTTCAGGAGATATATAGACATTGTACATTCAGTCAAATAGACTTTGTATTTCGGTTTTTATAGAAGGTACCTTTAGGCTAACATTTCTTGACCTTAGTAGAGCTTCTGCACCTTACTCTCCCCATTTCGTACCCCTGACAAAGCTTTTTCCCGCGCTTATCGAAAGGTTCGAAAGCAAATGCCGTTCGCGCTAGAGTCGTCTAGTCAAGCCTATATATCCTATATGATGTGTACATTAATACTCAGTATTAATTAATGAATGAGATAAAAATTTCATATGAAAGTTTCATATAAGTTAAAAAAATGTTGTCACATGATTTGGCTACATATATTACGACCGGCCGCCAGCCTGACGTCAACTTACCTTAGTCGTATTTTACGACACCTCGGTAAGAAATGAGGGTGGTCTACTCAACCCGATATCACATGGCGGGTCGACTTGCCTTAGTCGCGTTTTACGACGCCAGGGTAAGAAATTAGGGTCGCCTATTCTACTCAGCCGGATACCACACGGGCGGACATTTAAAATGATCATCAAATCTATCTAAGAATTTTAAAGCCGTTATTAATGGATACGCACATAGAATACTTTCTCGTTCAAACCAAGTAAACAGGGCATGTATCAGCAAAAGGCTGGACAGCCACCAGGGAGCAATAACTTAAGCGGACGTGCCAGATCAAAAGCGCCGGAGGCGATGGACGGCGCGATTTATATAGGCTGCGAGATAGTACGATAGTCCGTGTAGTGAAAAATAATGGCCTCGACTTTATAGGGCTATTGAGGTGGCGTAAATATTTGATACTAGATTTTGCTTCCGGCCTCGCTATTTTGCTCCCTAAGTAGGCTCGCTTTCTCTTGATCTTTTTTTCTTAACAAACTTTCGGTCATATTTATTATTATATTATGTATTTCAATTCAATTCTAAACATTCTTTATTCAATTAAACTTGTTAACAAGTGCTTTTGAATTGCAACTCTACTGCTGGTTCGGAAAGAATTGCTAACAAGAGGAGCCAGCAAGAAGGCGTTTGCTCTTTTCAAAATATAATTCTTATAACTAGTTACACTTAATCAATGCTATCTTGTACAGGGTCGAAGTGGAGTTATATCCATGCATTCTTATTATCTATGTAACCCTCAACAGTATAGCAGTTCTTTCTGTATCAAGCTGATACAGAAAGACTACTATCCAGATGGCGCAGCTAAAATTGATTGTGCAATTTTATTATATTGTAGTATCTTATACCCAAACAAAAACAGTAAGGCAGCAAAGTAAGGCGCAAAGCAGGATCTCATGAATAAGGGCTCCGAATGGGCAAAACTTGGTGGGAACGTAATTTAGATTCCAATACTCGGAACGACCTTCATCAGTGAATATACGACCAAGAAGAAGATGGTGATGGGCTTGAAACTAGTCGGGCTCACCCGATACAATCAGACGTGAGTATAACATGGTTCTGTACATTAACTAATTAATTTTTATAATTTTTGTACCTAAATATATATAATAGACAAAGTAGGAACCGACATAAGCTTGCGCCTAGCAAAAGTACGTAAATCGTTTGTGGGTTTGGGTATAAGATACTATAATAAAATTCCGAAATCAATTTTGGCCATGCCATTACAGCAGTTTAAAAACACTGTTAAAAAGAGGCTGATACAGAAAGCCTATTTATTATGTTTGATGATTACTTGGATGATAAGGATGTGTGGATATAGGTGCACTTCTACCCTGTACAAGACAGTAATAAATAAATGTAACTAGTTTTAAGATTTATATTTTAAAAAGAGCAACCGCCGAGTTTCTTGCTGGTTCTTCTCGATAGGAACAGCTTTCGGAACCAGCAGTAAAGTTGACGATTCAAAGCACTTGTTTACAAGTTTACTTGAATAAAGAATATTTTGAATTTGAATTGAATTTGAATTTAACTATGAATACCGCTAAATAGTTTAAATTCAACATTTATTAGCCAAGCTTCTGTCGTATACAATTTTCAAAAGTCAAAAGGTTATCACGTTGTTCCCAGTGCATATATCAATCTAACACCACATCCGTTCCAATAGATATTTATACGATAGATAGTAGATGTAATGACTTCGTAAACAACAACTGTTGATACTCAAAAGTGATTCCATGTGATTCTAGTCAAAGGGATCGAGGTTCAAATCCCGGGGACCTCTGCGTTTAGTATAAAAATTTATTTAAAAAAGTAAAGTAACGGCCTGTTACTATCTCACTACTAGGCATAGGCCTCCTCTCTACGTCTTTAGAGAGAAGGCTTTGAGCTAAGACCTACGACGCTACTCCAGCGCGTCCTACCAGATTGGTAGATAACACATATCCCTAGAATTCTTTAGAGATATGCAGGTTTCCTCACGATGTTTCCTCACCGAAAAGCGTCTGATAAATTGCAATTATCGATTAGACACATAAGTTTTAATAGAAAAACTCATTGGTGCCTGCCCGGGGTTTGAACCCATGATCGTCTCAAGAGAGTCGCACGGTCTCACCGCTGGGCTATCACAGCTTTAAAATTTATGAGCTTAGTTAATTTAAACGTGTGAGTGCATCGTAAGATAATTCAATCTAATCTAAATCTAAACTTATTATAAAACAAATTCCCCAAAAACTGTCTTTCTGTATGTGATCGATTTTCTCAAAATCTACTGAACGGATTTTTGTACAGTTTTTATTAAAAGGTAGTGCGATCCTTCCGGAAGGTTTAAGTTACAAGTAATAGTACCTACATTACTTTTTTTTGGAAATTGTGCGGAAGGTAGCGCAGTTGTAAAAAACTCGCTTGCTGGAAGGTTTAGTCGGGAGCGGTGCGTGAACCAATAGAGATACGCTGAAGTAATGTACTAGAGAAATATAGATGTACAAAAATACTATAAAGAGTCGCGACAGCATGTCTCTATCTCTTATGGTTAACCCACTTTTATATTTCAAACGAAGAGTTCTTATCTTAACAATTATGACCGCAATAGACGGCGTAACATTAATAATTATTGTGTTCATTGAATAACATATTTATCATTCTTATCACGCCTCATTGAGATTCACCGAATGCAAGTTAATGTATAGGCATAAAAACATATTACAATTAATTATTAAAATTATAATAACGCCGTGTGGTATCCGGCTGCATAGAATAGACCACCCTCATTTCTTACCGAGGTGTCGTAAAAGGCGACTAAGGTACGTGACGTCAGGCAGGCGGCCGGTCGTAAAATACGTAGCCAAATCAAGTGACAACATGTTTGTAACATGTTGTGCCGACCCCACTTAGAGTGGGATAAAGGCAGGAGAATGATATTAAAATTATAATAGTAAAGCACCTATTTGTCCTCTTATCTTCACCATATCTATGGTATCTATGGTCACAAGCCGTAAGATATAGAGATATCCAAACCATCATACACTTATGTAAAATTACTTATTTAATACTTAATTATTATGCTATAATCGTGGAGCCTATCCTCCTGATGATGCTGCGGTTACGGGGCGAAGCGATCGCGGGCATTGTCGTGGTGATTGTGTGTAGTGCTTGTGTGGAGTATTGCTGGTGGCGGCGTTTTGTGATACGTGTGGTGACTGGTCCTGCATGTATAAGGCATGTGATGCTTAAAAGTATGCTTGCTACTTTAGCTACTTAGCATTAGACAGATTCTCTTAAGAAACGCGGATTATAGTTAAATATATAAAATATAATAATAATAAAAAATATTTAAAAAAAACTCACTGGCACAGTGGGTAGTGACCCTGCCTTCTTCACTGCGTGTCGTGGGTTCGATTCCCGCCGAGGGCCAACATATTCTATAAACAATTTGTTGATTCTGGGTGTGTATTTGTATTTAAGTATGTATTTAAAATTATATATGTACAAGCTGTGATAGCCTTGTGGTGAGACCGTGCGACCCTCTAGAGACGACATAGGTTCAAACCCCGGGCAGGCACCAATGAGTTTTCTATTAAAACTTATGTGTCTAATTGCTAATTGCAATTTATCACACGCTTTTCGGTGAAGGAAAACATCGTGAGGAAACCTGCATATCTCTAGAGAATTCTAGGAATATGTGTAACCTACCAACCCGCATTGGAGCAGCGTGGTAGTTCTTAACTCCAATCCTTCTCTCCAAAAACGGAGAGAGGAGGCCTTAGCCCAGCAGTGGGCATAATAACAGGCTGTTACTTTATGTATAATATATATTTACCAGTTTTCCGTCACCCATAACACAAGTATTAAGTTAATTACTTTGAGGACGGACGACCGTGTGTGTAAGTGTCCCATATATTTATTTATTTACTATAATTCTATCGTAACTACTGTACTATGGAACTCCGCAATGTAACGCCGGTTTCTATAAATTAGTACTAATTAAACAGTACTTATAGAACTTTTTGTATAGTTTTTACACTAGTTTGATCTTATACTTTAAAATTTATGTTAGCTTTCAGCATTTCAGTAAAAATGACGTATAGCCACTTCGCACTCTCTCTTTTACTCGAGTATAATAACTCTATGCGTCCAAGCAATTTATTACTCAAATAATTCAAAATAAAAGCCCATCAATTAAAATAACACAGTTAAATAATGATAAATGAATTAATTTTATTTTATAAAGCGTCTCACGCCTTTCCATAATTAAACAACACATAAAAAACCAACTCGATTAATACCCGCCAAAAACAACTTGCGTTTCAACGAATAAATAATGAGTGAATATCACACTTTATTTATCGTTTAAAAAAAAGGGTGAAGAAACAAACTATACTCGTACGTAGGTGTGAAGATGTCTTTTTATATTTTTTGAGATGTCGTTTTGGGTGCTGTCAGTTTTTTGTGAGAAAACGAGATGGCTATATTCAAAAGTTTGTGAGCAAGATAGAGAAAGTGTATTAAATATAAAAGATGGCTGTGGTTTCCTTACTTTGCATTTTATCTTTATACATCTTTTTAATTGATGCGGCACGAATGTATCTCGTTGCGGTGCGTTCATTATCGTTTGATTAATGTTAGGTATATAGCTAAGTTAGTGACAATTGCACACACGTTGCCCAAAGTAGGTGACTTTTACACCCGTATTCAAGAAGCATACTCAGCTAAGTAAGCACAAATTACTATGCGAAGGAGGCTAGTTCACTGTGCGTTCCTCGTGTCAAGCCTTCCATTTCATAAACAATACTTAGGCCACACTCAACTAAAAGAACGCTATGCGTCCAACTGCGCGCTCTGATTGGTCCATTTGATGTGGCGTACTTCAGTCTAGTTTTGACAAATGTCAATGCTATTAACAATTTGTTCACTTTTGTTGTGTTGTTAATAACAAAAACATAACCTTACTTTGGTATTCCCGCAATTTGCAGTTTATCGTGTTAATAATTTGTTTTATGATATTTTGTGTATTGTGCGGTGTAAATAAAGTATAGTTTAGTATAATGACTTCGCCTTTGTATTTAAATGCAAGCACTGCAACTCCTAAGAGGTAGAACTATTTTTCTTTAATTTATTATGTATGGCAATTTTATTGTATAGTTTTACTTATATTATTTACTAGACAAAGTTAAATGATTATAAGAATAAAAAATAATAAATAGATAACTAATAAATAATTTTGTCATTAACCAAAGCGGCGCGAACACTATGCGTTCGCTAAAGTAGCTCCTTATCTATTTTAGCTGTGCGTCGATTTTGACAAACGCATAGTAGAACACTTCACTCAAGTAATGTCTATGAATTGGTTTGAATGACCCTATGCGTCCCTGAGCACTGTGCGTTCTCATAGTAATGTTTATGAATACGGGTGTTAATACTTGGGTTATGGCTGACATATAACAGATAAATAATCCTTACTAATATTATAAATGCGCAAGTCTGTCGTTTTCATGGTGAAACTGAATCAATATCGATGAAATTTTGCACAAATATTCCTTATACACCGGGCTAGCATGGGCTATAGAAATCCTGTAAATTCAACAGAAATAGGATGACGTTAAAAAGGCCATCTATTATCATTATATCAAGGTTTTTTAATTCATGATGTGTCAAAATCAAGTTTTGTAAGTTAATGAAGTAAATTTTATATAGGTGACCTGATGACCTCTCATATTAAAAGAAATAGTTTAAGAAAGGTTTTACAATTTTTTTTATAGGTGTTAATAAATACTCAATACATATAGAAAACCAGACTCGAAGCCTTTTTTTTAGGAAATTTTGGTACTCGGCGGGAACCGAACCCGCGCCCCGTGGAGCTGAAGAAAAGGTTACTGCCACTTGCGCCTCCTTCGACTCCAGAGATCATGGGTTCGATTCCTGCCGACGGCCACCATATTGAAATCAAATCGTCGATTTTCTGAGTCAGTATACACGAGAGGTATATATACACGTATGTATTAAAGATTATATATGTACCAGTTATTTGTCACCCACAAGTATTAGATTACTTACTATGGGGAAGGACAACCGTGTGTGTAATTGTCCCATATATTAAAAAAAGGAATATATTCAAGCCAATTTATCCCAAAAGTCCCAAAGATTCTCCTAATATATACGCGTCTTTAATGTCGTGACCTGCCTCACGTTTCCGTTCCATTGACTCGTGTGATGGCCCTTTGATTGTACCGATTCATTCATTTATTGTCTATGAAATAACTATTATGTTAATGATAACCAACGCTCAATTTGTATTCGATATTTGGAACAAGCTGTGATAGCCCGAGCTGTGGGAACACGAGTTCAAACCCCAGGCACCAATGAGTTTTTCTATTAAAACTTGTGTCTAATTGATAATTGCAATTTATCACACGTTTTTCGTTGAAGGAAAACATCTTGAGGAAACCTGCATATCTCCGGAGAATTCTAGGGATATGTGCAATATACCAATCTGCATTAAAGCAGCGTGGTAGGTCTTAGCTCCAATCTTTCTTTTCAAAAAAGGGAGAGAGAAGCCTATGCTCAAAAGTGGGATAGTAACAGGCCGTTATTTTACTTTTACTATTTAGAGCAAGTATTTAAAATGCTCCGGTCTTTCAACTTAAATTTTTTTAATATGCTTAATATAGTGTTACAACGCGCAGAAGCATTTTCGTGAGTTTTAACCACCCGGTATCCGATTGAGCTGAAATTATACATGGTCCAGTCCCGATGACAATACATGTTGTGATAAGCATGACCTGATGCTGCTTACAGAATTGGCTTTAAATTGCTCAATGGTTAACAGTAGGAAATGGAATTTTGCTAAAAGCTATTTTAAAAGCATTTTTAACTTGACTTGTTTATAGGTTACTTGTATATTGTATAGCAACTTCTTGTTGCATCGTTTTCTTAGTGATGAGAATCGTGGCTCTAATGAGTTTTCTTGGGATTAGAGTCATGGTGGGATTCCGCACCTGCCATGCCAATATTTAAGATTAATCTAGGCCACTGCTAGTTGCGTCACTGCTACTGCCGCACTTATTCGGCATTACTACTCTTTAGCAACACCCAGCAGAAACGTGCAGGGCATCATTGGGTAATCATCTGTGGTCGCGAGTAGCTACATCTCCCAATTCAAAAGCAATTTAATATAACGTTATTAATGCCTTGTGGTACCCGGATGAGTAGAATAGACCGCCCTCATTTCTTACTGAAGTGTCGTAAAAGGCGACTATGGTAAGTCGTCCCGGCGTATGGTATCCGGCTGAGTAGAATAGACTATCCTCATTTCTTACCGAGGTGTCGTGAAAGGCGACTAAGGTAATTTGAACCACCGTGTTGTATCCGGTGGAGTAGCATAGACCGACCTCTTTTCTTACCAAAGTTGTCTTAAAATACGACTAAGGTAAGTTGACGTCAGGCAGACGGCTCATAAAATACGTAGCCAAATCATGTGACAATATGTTTATAACATGTTGTGCCGACTCCACTTAGAGTGGGATAAGGAAAGGAGGATGATGATGTTATTACTTCGTGGATTTATCCTTGTTTTAAGTATTCTACCAATTGTTTATTAAAAAGTCGTTGGATATCAAAGCTGCTGCTTTCTAAAGTCGAAAATAGCTTTTTTTATGAGTTTCACCCTTAAATAGTCTAATATAAATTAAAGTTTAAATTGAATGACATATCGGAATTCCTTGTATTCAAACATCGAAATCCTGATTCGACGCGTCCTAATAAAATTGAAATCAATTTGTTGAATTCCGTAAAGGCATCTTTTATATCCATGTAGGTAGTGTATGTTTTATGGTATCAAAGAGATAAGTCCTATTTGAAAATGAATATAATAATCTAGTGTTTTTAATTACGAGCTATTTAGAGGTTAAGTCATTTTATAAAAGTAACGGCCTGTTAATATCCCACTGTTGGGAATAGGCCTCCTCTCTCCGTTTATTGGAGAGAAGGATTGGAGCTAAGACCTACCACGCTGCTCCAATGCGGATTGGTAGTTTACACATATCCCTAGGATTCTCTAGAGATATGCAGGTTTCCTCACGATGTTTTCCTTCACCGAAAAGCGTGTGATAAATTGCAAATATCAATTTATAACTGCATGCAATAAATAACTCAGTGGAGTAGATTATATCGTAAAAATTTTGTTATCAGATATATATTTGTGATTTTTCATTAAGCCAATGTTTGCTTAAGGATAGGCATACTTGACGAATTGTATAGAAATTGGCAAGACAAAAGCAAACATTTTAATATGTTATATAAGACTGAGTAGCAAATGCCACTTTTTAAGACATTTAAAAAAAAGTGTATATATTTTGTGTATTTATTTGGTGTTGTTTTTCAGTCATATAACTGTGTCTGTCATGTGTGTTGTTAGACTTTGCGTTAAAATGGGTTTCAGGCTAGAGTCAAGCTTATTATGTTATGAAAATACTGCTTTGATTATTATTTACAATATGAAAGGATAAGTTAGATAAATACGGAAGTCATAAAGTTTGTGCTGCTGAATAATGTATGTTCCAGTATTTATTTTTCAACGAGTTCTTCCCGATATCCTGGTGTCTAAACAATTGTGGCTTCACTACTTCTAAGGGATATTTTCGATTCCTGATAGACCCCATGCTGTCACAAGGATACGCTATAAACGCTGCTGGACATTTCAACATTAATTAATACTTTCAACACATAATGACTGGATACTAAGGTGTCTTAGATATTATTTTAATAGCCCCTACCAATGTTTTTTGCCTTGCAATGATTTTCTTATTATAAGTTGATTCATTGTTTTCTATGACTATGCTTCATCTAAATAATATAAAAGGTCGTAGTTTATTATTACAAAAACATCGAATATATTCGATTATTCGACGCAGTAGTCGATGAATATTTTTTATAAATATCGACATATGTAAATCCACTTTATATTTAAAAATATATCTTTTTTATATTCTACTACTAGCCTTCTAATACTCCTCCGTCTAAAGCGAATCTAGGGGTAAAAAAGGCATTGTAGTTAATGATTACAAAATTAGATTAAATATTTAGTATAAGGGTGCGAACTAGAAGGAAGAATGTATCTTAACTATACTAAAATTATCATGAAAAACTATTATTAATTTAGGGATTAAATCCCGTATCTATTTAGTTACATTACGAGGAGTAAATGCTTCGTAGTTGAGATTCATTTCGTAAACTGAACAAAGCGAGGTCGGGTGGCCAGTATCATTAAAACCGTTTGGAATGTGCTTATCGAATCAGACAGGGTATCGACATCATTTAACTTAAAAAAAAGAGGGAAAAAGTTGTAAGAAATTGAACGGAAATACAGTCAGTAGTCGAAACTGACCTCGAAATTGAATAAATCGATATCCAGAGGTGGAATTGAAAAACGGGCCACTTAAAAAACTTTGACGATTCACTGCATTAGATGGCTCGGATTCCCGGCTGTGGAAAAATTATGTTAGTGATGTAATTCAAGCCGATATGAAGTTGGGAATGAGTCACATAAAATTACTTCGGAACATTAAAATTTAATATGAGACCATAGACATTAAAAATGACCAAGTACCACGATGCTGTTACCTATAAAAATAGACATATTTTTATTTATTTATGGTCTCTGCCTAACTACATAAAATATTTCTTTTGCACTATAGAGAAAGCTTATAAATCCCAGCGATGAAAAGATTTATAAGATTTTTAGAAATAGTAACAGAATTTCAAGTAAGAGTATTAGAATCGCAAAAGAACTAACTATACTTCCAAATTTGAAATTTTACGTCTGGTTTAACAAATTGGTTCAACAATGGGTTTTATTTTTGTCGATATCGACAACTCGATGCATATTGTACAATCGGGTGGAACGACGAGGAATGACGTTTAGAAACGGTAGCCGGCTGCCCAGCAGGGGGCGGTGCCTCGTCAGCCATCTTTATTTTATTATTTTTTGGCCCTTGTTTATCCAGAGTCTCGGTTCAGTGGTCGTTGCAATCAATAAATGTAAAGCATTACCGTAAAACCACGTCGGAATTAAATATGGTACCTTGTTGTAGGACGACTGTCGTTCCGCTCTGCGTCTTTTCGCTGTTTAATTATTTATTTGTTGTGGATAAAAGCTGACGTTAAGCTCTTCTTAACGCTATCTAACTCCCAATTACGTATCGAAGTAAGAGGTCTACTTAAAAACATGAACATTTTTTAACAGCAACTGAGAAAATACGAGGTAGAGAAAAGGAAAAAAGGCGTTACAGAAAAGTTGTTTTGACCAGGCTAGTTCTTGTTTTGAATTTAAATCTTTAAAAATTGGCGTTCACTCATCGATATTGTCTGTATACCTTTCGGAATGAAAAGACTGGACCCAATTACTGTAGAAAAACATCATTTTGGATAGTGATATCACAGTTAAAGTGTTCATGACATCAGGAAGATTGCAGGAACTGTTGGATTTAAGCAGCAAAACATCGTAAGGCGTCAAAATACTTGAAATAGATCTATGTACAACATTTATAAAAGATGGAACAGACTAAGAAAAATTTTTAGGTTATAATGAATGATGATTTTTGACTGCTAGCCCGTAGATGTTCCATGATTGTTTGATGCCTAACAAAGTTCTAATTCCTACTTAAGGTGTTGGAGTGATGCAATTAAAAAATTAGAAACTTTAATCAACTCGGTCCCATTTCGAGGGGATTCAAAAAGTCCAATAAGAAAATCATAACAAACACGGCCCGCCGGTGGCAATTTCACACTTTATTAATGGAAGTATTGGGGCTAATTCCATCGGTTGACACGTGCCGAATTTGCTTTTCTCATAAAGCGTACACCCTCTTTACAACATCATTGCATTGTTCAATTCTGTGCTCTCATATATACAGACATAAAAACCATAATATTTTGCACAGAATATGCAATGCGAAAATCGTAAAGCGCAATTGATATATTGTATTCTAAAAATAAACATGTTACAGTTCATTTTACGATACCCAAAATAAATTTCAAGCTAACATTCGCGTACAAAATATTTTTATTTCCCTCCGTCTTTTGAAGGATATAGCTAGTACGCAATTCATAGATAAAATTGCACACTCAGGTTCGTGGACCATAGATCACAGAGTAATGTGGTCACGCTCTATGGTATTAAGTGTCAGTTATCGTCTCCACGGGGCTTAGGCCCTGTTTAATACATTTTTATGTTTGTACGCTCCCCTTGTTATAATAACAACATGAAGTGAGGTTTACTCGGATTGAATACGGCATTATAATGAAATGATTCATATTTAAGTGAGTCCTCCCCTTCGTCTGAGTAATTTGATGGTGTCAGGGTTTTGAAGTTATGTTTCTTATTCAAGTGATATTACAGTTTATAGCCCTATGGATTTTGTAAAACATTCCAGTTATCATACACTTGTATACTTCGAACTTTAAATATGTTTTGCTGAATTAAAAAAAACATCGAAAATATTATTTACATCGACAATAACATATTATGAAAATAATTCACATCGAGTAGGGCACAAATCAACAAATGGAAATCAAAATTCTCTTTCGTGAAAAACATAATTGCTTTGTCGTTATTGTGTAATTTCTTGTACTGTTATATTATTTTATTAAAAATTTTATTATTTTCTTATTGTCTGGAGATAAAACATTATCACATAATGGAACAGAAATTTATGTCTTTGGAGCTTTGATACTTAGAATTCTAATATATGTTATAGCTTATTAAAATTTTAAATAAATATTAATAATTTGTAAAAATTCCAAAACATCGTTTTGGATTTTACAACCGTGTGTCATAATGTCAATGATGTCATAATAATAAGTAGTTTTCAGGGACACCTAGTATTTCTGAACGTAATTATTATTTGTAAATAGAAAATATTGAGGTTTTATTTTGTTGATCGCAATTTTTCTTTAAATTAATTACAGTTTTATGACAATTATAGTTATTTTTGTGCAATTGCCATATTTAAATGAGATTCATTTCAATACCAGGCGTCTAGCTGTTTTGTTCCCAGAGCCAATCTAATCCGGGATGAACTGATGGCATTGATAACGCGATAACAGCTAGTAATAGTGGAAATATCTCCTTAATGTGTATGTAATGGCATGGCACGTGACGCGCGCGTGTCAGCTGACGTCGGATTGTTTGTGCCCGGGGAATTACCGGGATTAGCACTTTAGCTCGCGGCCGTACCGTTGTTGTTATTCGGTTTTAATTACTGATTGATCCTGGAGATACGGAGGCTCGTAAATTAGACAAAGGGATTTAGGAATATGAATACAATTGTATCATTGTTGTTCTGGTAGGACACTAGTTGCAATACTCTTGAGGTTATCATATATATTTGACTAGCCCGTTGGCGAGGATGGTAGTAGCTGTTTCTGCTTGCCTTCAGCTCCGGGGTTCGCGGGTTTGTTTCCCGCCGAGGGTTAACATTTTCTTATTCCCTCTATCTCTCTTATTGCACAAAAAAAAACAAATATAACCAGTGTATAGTGGCGGGCTTATTCCGAAATCAGAATCAGTAACAGTTTGCTGGTTCTTTGGGTCTAGATGTATTTATATATTTATTAAAAATAACATCGACTAATATATTTACAAGTTGGGAAAATAATTAAAATACTACTGAACATTTAATTGTCCCAGATATTTATTTAAGAAATGGTAGAGGAATCATGGAAGAATTATCATTAATAGACACTCAAAATGACTAATTTTAAATTCTTCAATCTTCATTAACAAATAAATATTTTATTTCCAAAATAAAAAATAAACTTTTTTTGTTCAGTCGTATGAAAAATTTTCATATAATTTAGCCTTATACTTTCTTTTAGTTTAGTCAATCGTGTCTTAATCTTAGACTAAATGATCTTTTACCATCCACAGTAATAAAAATGATTACATTCTATGAAATAGTTGAGATTTCCACACACTTACTTCATTTTGTTATCCACAGATAAAAAATGTTTTTTTTTTCAAATTTGGAACAGATAAAAAACGTTTCAAGGGAAGCCTTGGTAATTTGAATTCGGAACATGGATTCGAGGCTTCAGACGAGACTCGGCGAGTAAAGGCGGGGAAAAAATAATTTATTGGGCTAAAAAGCGCGCGAAAATGATAAAATATGGCCGTCCCTACCGATTCGCGCCTCGTTTGCCGAGCGTCATTAGACATCGTAAATTCGCTTTTTATGTTAAAGCTCAAAAAAATATACCTAAAATCATTAAAAGCATGACATAATTTTATTACATAGTTCTTTTTTAAAGTGCATTAAGTAATTGAATTATTTTTAAATTATGTAGAACCTTTTATTTTAATTAGACTTGCATTATTATCAAATACAAAGGTATACTAATAAATCATTGAATTTACTGTTTTTTTAAATATAATTAATTAATGTTATTCAGAAATGTATTTAATTTTGAGATTAGAATGAACATAGCGGATGATAAGTTTGTTTTTAAACAATTGAGCGTGTTACAATATGATAATTAATTTATTTTATTTAATTAATTTTATACATCTATTATGCTGTCATTGCTGGCGAACCAATTGAATAAAATAAAAAATAACAATGGATTGTACATTTTGTACTTGATAGACAACACTACCGAAGCAATTCAAATAAAAAATTACTATTAAAATTTTAATATGATAAAATTTCAACATTATTTTGTGTCTCCCATAATGTAATTTGACATAAGCCGTAAGCAAAAGCTTATTAATGTAATGTATGAATTTTAATGTTAAAATTAATCACTTTATATAAAAATATTGGCTATGAAAATATCATAAAGTGGTGCAATTATCTTTCCCGCCGCGCTGTCCCAATTTTATTTATTTTTCATCGCCCCGGGCTTACACCGATATTGTTTGGACCATTTTGTTTATGATTATTATGCTATACATCTATTTTTTCATAAAACACTGCATGCAGGTGGTTAAAAAAATATTTACTAATAAATGAAAATACATTTGTTTTCACAAACATCCCGTAACTTAGTATAGTAAAGTAGTGAAAATATTATTTTGTTATAATCCGCAATAAAAGAAAATATACGTAATGTTTTTTATCGTGGAGCCTATCTCCTGATCACGATTCGGTTGCAGGGCGAAACGATTTTTGAGATTGCTGTTGTGAATGTGTTAGTGCTTGTGTAGTGTGTTGCGTGCGGCAACTAATCCATATATAAGGTATGAGAATGGTTTTTCTTCCTACACTTAGCATTAGATAAATATTGTTAACAAACGGATTACAGCAAAATAATTATATCACAACTTTTATCTTTGAACTAATAAAAACAAATTCCAGTGCAGCCTCTATGAGATCTAGATGATACATTGCGAGTTTTTCGTTATTAGTACTTTGGTATTTTATTCCGTGGGCTACCTTATCCATGGTAAGAAATTTCATCCTGAAATTCGATTTAACAAAATCTCAAAGTAATTTATAGAATTATGCGTTACTTTGCGGTCCATAATACAAAAGTTATAATAAAATTTATTTTGCTATAATCCGCGATACAGTAAATAGTAAATATATATAGTGCTAAATGTAAAGTGGACTATACGTTTTTTCATATCCGATACATGCAGGATTCGTAAAAACATGCAGAAATCTCCACCACTTCTAAAGCGATTTTGTCGTGGAGCCTATTTCCTGATGATGCTTCGGTTGCGGGGGAAAAGGATTGTTGAGTTTAGGTTGTCACTCCACCTCGTAGATGGTCTACCAATATTGTGTTTTACGACGCGCGGTCGCCATTTCAACACCTTTAGACCCAAACGCCTATCGGTTCTCCGCACTAGGTGCCCCGCCCATCGCCATTTTAGCTTCTTGATACGCTGAGCTTTGTCGCGGACTTTGGTTTTTCTACGAATCTATTAATTTCTGATTTAATCACGTAGAGATACTCCGACCATAGCTCGCTCCATCGCCTGCTGAGTGATTTTTAGCTTTTTTATCAGGCTTACCATAAACAATATATATCACTCTCGACTCTTGGATAATGCGTCGCTTTGCGATTTTGTCGTGGAGTCTGTCTCCTGATGATGCTTCGGTTGCGTGGCGAAACGATTGTTGAGTTTGTGATAGTGAACGAGTGTAGTGCTTGTGTATTGTGGTGGAAGTGGTGGAGGTTTGTACATGTGTTTTTACGAATCCTGTATGTCTTGCTTGTGAAAAACCGGATAGTCCACTATAAATTTAGCACTATATATATTTTCTATTTACTGTATCGCGGATTATAACAAAATAAATTTTATTATTAAAATCTCAAAGGTTTACATATGCTTAGGACTTAAGTATAGCATCTATTATGACCATGTAGCGACTGGTAAACAAAAATATCTACAGGCCTACCATGAACTCTTATTGCGACTCAATTGAAGACGTAAACGAAATTGTTTTGATTTTTCATACCATGACGTCTTAAAGACGCACACTTTAAGTCGTTGCCGAATGAGCGTTCGGAATTCGTCCTAAGAACATATGAGTAAAAGAGACAAAGTTATCTATAGTTCATATAACGTTATCCTTTTCAAACATTACGACCCCGATGCAATTCACACTTCATGTTATGAAAAGAAAGCGGTTCGCGGTCTTTACGTCTTCAATTGAGTCGCAATAAGAGTTCATGGTAGGCCTGCTGTACCTTTAACCCCGTTATTCTAACACTTGTTCTCTCACCATTTGTTCACCGTGGGTATGAAGGTTTTATACAAAATTCCGTTAGCAAACGAGACATAAAACAAAATTGAACAGCCAGGTTGTGCTGAACCGAACTGACGACCAGTGTTTACTGTTTTCCACTTTAGTTTCGTACGCTATAGGACCGCGTTATACAATACATAACCAAAATGTCAACTTAAAAAAGTCTTAACAAAATTTCAAAATCAAAAACCGTCTTCTCAATCATTCCAATAACTTGGCCAACCAGCTCCTGGAAGAGAAATTGCCCAGGAGGCTTTAAAAAAAATATTCTTGATCTAGATAAATGCGTTTCGCGGCAACAGATAGTGTCGAGTCCTAATGAAGATTGTCCGAAACAAAACAAATACATTGTTTGTAACACTGTTTTACAGCAATAAAACTTTGTTTTCTAGAATTAATATTTTATTTTAGTCGAAGCA
This sequence comes from Morpho deidamia, assembly GCA_947086505.1. Lineage (NCBI taxonomy): Eukaryota > Metazoa > Arthropoda > Insecta > Lepidoptera > Nymphalidae > Morpho > Morpho deidamia. The sequence goes on along the minus strand of CAMTZC010000007.1, from coordinate 4,234,249 downwards.
CACGTTCGATGACAAGTATATGGGCAAGAAGGAAGATGGCGGCAGTGTTGCCACAAGTATAAAATTGTCTTTAACATACATACAACAAATTATCTACCTATGACCTAATAAAAATAAATCATGTCCCTACTGTTAACCGTTGAGGAGATCCTTCGTCTGGAGCCAACCTTAGCAGCGACATCAGGTTATATATCATAGACATGCATTGTTATTGGGACTGGACCAATATATAAAATTTCAGCTCAATCGCACAACGGGAAGTAGGTCAAATTTTACTTGCAAGATTCCACCTTCGCATACATTGCAAGTTGAAAAATCTTTTAAAATTAAAATCCCGAGTATATCAGTGTGCCTCAAAGTTTTCCCGCATAAATCCCGACCGGGAATTCTATGAGAAAAATCTTGCCAGCAAAAAGCAAGCTATGTTACTCCATACTATCCTATTGAATCCTACCATTTAAATCTCATCAGAATCGATTTAGCCATTCCAAAGACTAGTTCGGAAAAACACAGAGAAAGAACTTACCATGTTTGACTGGCCCGTTGGCGCAGTGAGTAGTGACCCTGTCTTCAGCTCTGCGTCACGGATTCGATTCCCGCCGAGGGCCAACATTTTCTACAAAAAAATTGTTGGTTCTTCGAGCCTGGGTAAAAGTAACAGCCCGTTGTTATGCCCACTGCTGGGCTAAGGCCTCCTCTCTCCGTTTTTGGAGAGAAGGATTGGAGCTAAGACCTACCACGCTGCTCCAATGCGGATTGGTAGGTTACACATATCTCCAGAATTCTCTAGAGATATGCAGGTTTCCTCACGATGTTTTCCTTCACCGAAAAGCGTGTGATAAATTGCAATTATCAATTAGACACATAAGTTTTAATAGAAAAACTCATTGGTGCCTGCCCGGGTTTGAACTCGTGTTCCCCTCGAAAGAGTCGCACGGTCTCACCGCTAGGCTATCACAGCTCTTTTCGAGCCTGGGTGTATATTTGTATTTAAGTATGTATTTAAAATTATATATGTATTATATCTACCAGTTGACCGACACCCATAACACAAGTATTAATACTTACTTTGGGGACGGATGACCGTGTGTGTGAGTGTTCCATATATTTATTTTATTTATGTACTATTAATCTAAACCTTCTTCATGTATGTATACTTTAGTAAAAACCGTACAAAAATCTCTTCAGTCGATATAAAGAAAATCGATCGCATACAGAAAGATGTCGATGCTGTTTTTTAAATCAAATTTTTGTTTCACTAGATATTAGGTTTATTTTTGTTTAACTAGATAGCACAAATATATTTGGCTGCAACTTTTTTCTATCGTCCTTTAGTCATACATCTATTCATATTTAAAACCCTTTTGATCACATGATTTTCAAACATATAAAAACATGACCATACCAAATAAAAAATCTTATTAAAAAATACTTTAATCTTGGTTCTCTTCTGAAAACATCGCCCTTAACTGGTTGGTTCAGTCAAAATTGTATACCATTCTTTTTGATTCATTCGGTTCTCTACCATTCAACACTTGGATGTTGTACTCAAAGTCTGTTTTTAGAGAGCTCTCTTAAAACAGACTGCTTTAGGAGCTCTTTTCTTATTAGAACTTGGCCATGAAGTGAAAGAATGGATTTTTTAAATAAATAAATATACTGGACAAACACGGCTCTACGTCCCCAAAGTAAATAACTTAATACTTGTTCTGGATGACATAAAACTGGTAAACATCTTATCTTTTATATAAAATTCTTATGTCACAGTGTAAGTTGCCATACTCCTCCGAAACTGCTTGACCGATTTGTATGAAATTTTATATGCATATTCAGTAGATAATGAAGATTCTTTTGTAGGACAAAATTTTTATTGTGTTGTGCCGACCTCACTTGGAATAAGGGCAGGAGAAAGAAGTTGTTTCGGACGAATTCACAGTTATATCTAATCTTTTCAATACGTGTAAAAAAATGTGATTAAATTTTACAATCACTTTTAGAAACGCAACCCTTGGCTTGATTCAGTGTTATCAAAACAACCCTTTCCAACAATAGGGACAGGGTGCAAGTATTTTGGCAGATGGGACAATTACAACAAAAGTCGGTCTCGATTGCGGCTGAATGCGGACAGATAATGTTATAAATGATTCAACGTGTCTTTGAACCCATCACTGCATTCAGTATATTTTTATTTTTATTAGTATAACTTTTATATTAATAACAACGTCGAGTACGTCACTCGTGCAAATAATTTGCGAGATTTAGTGTTTATAACTAATACCTTTAAACGGGCTCTTCTTGTATATACATATTAATGTAATTTGAATTACAAAAACGTTAGCAACGATTTTCATGAAACTTAGTATGTACGGAGTTTCGGGGGGTTTTTTTTCTATATTTAGCAAATATAGAGAACGAAATTGTGATAGCCCAGTGGTGAGACCGTGCGACTCTTTCGAGAGGGGCACGGGTTCAAACCTCGGATAGGCACCAATGAGTTTTTCTATCAAAACTTATGTGTCTAATTGATAATTGCAATTTTTCACACACTTTTCGGTGTAGGAAAACATTGTGAGGAAACCTGCATATCTCTAGAGAATTCTGGAGATATGTATAACCTACCAATCGGCATTGGAGCAGCGTGGTAGGTGTTAGCTCCAACCCTTCTCTTCTCTTCTCAAACGAAGAGAAAATGCCCTATACCCAGCAGTGGGATTGTAACGGGCCGTTACTTTACTTTACTACTACTTTATATTTAGCAAATAACATTTAATATCTTTTTCAGGCAAAGAAAAACTTCTAACATATAATTAAAACACGAAGATTAGTTTCGCTACAATTTGGAAACTCATAATAGCTCAGATGAGTAATTAGGTTGTCCAGTAAATAGAATACCCCAGGTCAGCTCCAGATGTCTTTGTATATACGATATTTTTCCCTTTTTTTTGTCAAGTTTTTTGTGAAAACAAATTATTGTTGGGAGCTTTTTATCAACGCATCTAATATCTAATCTATCGCATAATCGTATTTAATATAATTGAAAAAAATACCGAGCACAGCTCGATTATCTGATTTAAAAATATATAATATGTTTTATATTTACTGTTACGTGTACGTTTAGTAATATTTACTGTTATCTGAATGTTAATTTGTGTACTTATCTGTGGAAGCTTGTAATGATCTTATAGCTAACTATAATCTAGTACTAAAATTTTTTGTAAATAAAAATATTGATTGACTGACTGCCGAGATTCGTGCTAGTTCCTGTGTATAAGACCTTTCGGAAACAGTGATAACTTCATATGCAAAAGCCTGTTACTCTGTTTGTCTTTCTGTCTGTTTTGTTTTCATGACTAATGCGCATATGAAGTCTCATACAACTGGAGTTTATATACCAGGTTAAGATATGAGATAAAAATCAATAGTCGCTTTAGAAACAGGAAAACAAACAATTGAAGCTATTACAAACAAAGAAATAGGACGGGTTATAGGGAATCTGAAATAGATTATCCTATAGATGATAGATTGTCCTAAGGAAAAAATCTAATTAAATCGTTCGTGGTACAGGTTGTTTCAAACTCAAACTCATAATATTCTTTATTCAAGTAGACTGTTTTCAATACTTTTGAATCGTTAATTGTTTTTCACGAAGCTACCACTGATTTGGAAGTTTGCTCCTACCGAGAAGAACCAGCAAGAAACTCGGTGGTTATTTTTTCTTTCTTTACAAAACGATTGATAGTTACAAATTAATCGTTGCAGCTTGGTGCGTAGCTGACTGCAGTTAATATATGCTACTATCACTCCAATAATCTTCAATTGTATAGTAAGCGTTATGTAGCAGCACCGTTTAAAGATAATTTCCTTACTTGTTTAAAGGCAAGTCTGGATAATTTTGAAGAATTTTGTTATAAAAACACGTACCTACCGAGACCGACAAATTATTTTCGGATCTTTTGGAGGCGCAACCTTAGTGTCATTAGTTTGTCGGTTTCTAGTGTCTGTCATATCTACCACTGTTTTTACTATATACCTAAGAGAATATTTTTTCGCACAGATAGTATATTATTGTAGATATATTGTGAAGCTACAGTCATGACGCCTATTTCTCCCTAAGAGAATCAAGAGGTTTCATACTATAAATACCACGAATAGCTCTTTTTTGTAAATCAAATTACCTGTGAATATCCTAGTAGCTACGTTCCTAATTTATCCTGTAATCCTTTTTATAGTCACAACTTTAAAACTGTAATAAGCTGTAATAGCTTTAATAACAAGGTAAAATAAAAAATAAATAAAATTAAATATGTTTCATCGGTACAAACTACCATATACTCGCCTTTCGTATTGTAAGCCGTTTCAGCTATAGGATTGACGGGACAAATGCGCCCAAAATAAAGATAACCGATAAGATTAATTGAAACATGTGTCGGTGTTAGCGACAATGGGGCATTATTTAACAACAGTTACCGGTTATCTCTGGCGCAATAAAAACTCTTAATCTGACACCTGTCAACTGTAGAGTAAGAGTACTATAGAGTTATAACTGTATGGTACTCTTATAAGTATAATAATACTTGAGTATGGAAGGCAGGCTAAAATGTCCCATATTACAATAAAGAGGAAGAAAATGAGAATGTACCGGTCTCTCTTTTAAATGTGTAATAGACAAAGATCAGTATACGAGTTTTATCTTCTCTCTCATTATGTATTGTGACATTCACACTTGTAGACCTCCCTTTCCTCTCCTACTCTAGTATAATAATTGTATGAAAAGTTATTTATAGAATTAGGCGTTACTTCACGGAAAGGTTAAAATGGCCATAATGCTTATTTTCTTTCCCAAAAATCTTATTATTATGTCCCAAATTCCAAAATTCCTGTTATCGTAACATATTTTATCAGTTTTCCTCCTTTTTGAAAAACCTATAGGGTAACAGTTTTTAATATAAAACCTTACTTTATATATCGAATAAAAAATTTAAGGCACTTTGAATTGACGCGAAACAGACTCAACGAGTACTTTTTATAGACAAAAGTAATAATAAAATTATTTTTCTATAATCCACGATAAAGTAAATAGAAAATATATAATGCTACATATAGAGTGATCTATCCGTTTAACATACCCGATACATGCAGGATTTGTAAAGACACATGCACAAACCACCACCATCGACGTCACTATACAAAGCACTACACACGTTCAGTATCACAAACTCAACAATCGAGATAGACTCCACGACAAAATCGCAACTTTGCGATTTTGTTGTGCAGTCTATCTCCTAATGATGCTTCGGTTGCAGGGCGAAACCGGAATAGTCCACTCTACATTTAGCATTATATATATATATTCTATACTTTGTATATAAATATATATACTTTATCGCGGATCATAGCAAAATATTATTACTTTTCTAAAGAAAATACACTTAATGGACTATTTATTTAACTTTTCTAGAAGCAACAATGAAATTCCTTAAATATACGCAAGTCGATTGCTGCAGTCGAAAATATAATAAATATGCGTAGCACATTAATTTGGATCACTTGTTAACCTTGAAATTGTAAACCTTGTCGTTTTTGCTTTATTGACAGAGATCCGCTAAATGCATCCACGCAGATTGGTATTGGTGCGTACTCTTTAAAAATTGCAGATTTCAATTTACTTTCACCTAAATGATAAATTGTAAATATCAATTAAGACCACAAGATCTTTCAGTGAATGAACGAATTAGCAAAAGTAGTCCTAAATAATGCAGAAGCACATCCTTGATAGTACCAAATGCAAAAATAACAATCATCACGCTATTGTACAACAGGTCGGGATGTCATCTCAAAGTAAACTCCCAAGCGTATCATTCGCTTTAACTGCCGCATCTGTCCGCTTTGCCGTTATCAGCTTATGAGTATATTAAATTAAAATCACGACTATCGAAATTCAGTTTAAATGTTTAGTTTAAGATAAACCGGTAGCCCGTTAAGTGCGGCTTTAATTGGGAATCTTAAAGTGGAAAATCCATCAATAAAAGAAGAGAATGCTGTTCGAAAAAGCTGACAGTACAATTGGTGAGTATTGAAAACATTTTTTTACCAATGTCATGTTATTTATTTATTATGTGTTGTTAATTAATATATTATTCATTTAATTATAAACAATAACGTGCTTAGAGATGCTTAAAAAAAACTGTGGCATTAATTGCTATGTTCTTTATTCTAAATTCGAAATGTTTGAATGTTCACAAATCGCAAATGTTTCACTAAATTTTTTTTCTGAAAAACGCCAGCACAGCTACTTTAATATTTGTAGTTTAATTTGCCTTTTTTTTTAAATATTATAATATTCAAAGTTGATAATTAAATAACATCATAAAATTGAAACGAATAATTATAAAATATCATCAACATTTTATTATAAAATATTTTTCTTATTGAATTTAAATTTAAATGAGCCACATGATAATATAAAAATATGTGTCAAATTTTTCTATTAGAACGATTTTTTTATCACAACATATTGTTGCGCTGCGATGACATTAGTTGGCCATCCCGATAATATTACGGCGACGTTACTTTTTATTTTAATAATATTTTTGTTTAAATCTGTCATTTGAATAAATTCCTATTAATTTTGTAAGCAAATTGAAATGGCCTGATACATTTTATTCAAGACTGGGTTTTGCCAAATTTATTGTTGACTATTTTTGGTCAAAGCAGTTTTCTAAACTTGTATACTTGTACTAGCCTATGTGCTTTAAGTCTAATATGATTTTCATACAATAAAAGATAAACTGCGCTTATCTATGCCCAGTCATCCCTGTCAAAAAATCAACATTCGGAATATAACTTATGTAAGAAAACAGTCGTATATAGAGGATTCTGAGTTTTGTTTATGTTAAATTTGAAATTTGCAAGGTGTTTTTTATTATTTATCAAAAATATTTGTTTTCTTTGTTATAATATACTTATAAAAAATATATGTATAGACTTCGTTAGCGGTAAATGTACTCAAATTCCTTCGATATACGATTTTCTAAGTATGTAAGTATCCCGTTCTCGAAGGAGTCTATTTTTTATATTGTTATTTCAATGTTGTTTTAAAAAACAATATGGATTAAAATACCTAATCTATTATAATAATGATCACATACGAGTTCCAAAATATTTTATTACCGCCTAATCATAATTTATAGCAAGTATTCTTTTATAAACATTATTCATTATTAACAATCAAATCAATAAATTAACTTCACGCACTCAAATTCAAATTCAAAATATTCTTTATTCAAGTAAACTTGTGGACAAGTGCTTTTGAATTGACAACTCTACTGCTGGTTTGGAAAGCTGTTCCTACCGAGAAGAGCCAGCAAGAAACTTGGCTGTTGCTCTTTTTAAAAATATAAATCTTATAACTAAATACATTTCTATTTCTTATAACATATACATTTAGTTTTTATTGTCTTGTACAGGGTAGAAGTTCAGCTATATCCACACATTCTTATCACCTAAGTAATCCTCAACAGTATAGTAGGCTTTCTGTATCAGCTTCTTTTTAACAGTGTTTTTAAACTACTGTAATGGCATGGCCAAAATTGATTGCGGAATTTTATTATAAATAGAATCTTATACCCAAACCCATAAACGATTTACGTACTTTTGCAAGGCGCAAAGCAGAAGCCGCAAGCTTATGTCGGTTCCTACTTTGTCTATTATATACATAACCTATCGTTTTATAATTATTTATATTTTTATGCACAAAAATTAAATCGAATTGAATAAATATACTGTGAAGCAAATGTAAGAATACCTATTTCTTTTATAGAATTAGGCGTTACTTTGCGGAAATCCATAATCAAAAAGTAATAATAAAATTATTTTGCTATAATCCATGACAAAATGGCAAATCTGAATGCTTTGCGATTTTGTCGTGGTGTCTATCTCCTGATGATGCTTCAGTTGCGGGGAGTAACGATTGTTGAGTTGGTGATAGTGAACGTGTGTAGTGCTTGTGTATCGTGGTGGCAGTGGTGGAGGTTTGAGCATGTGTTTTTACGAATCCTGCATGTATCGGGTATGAAAAAACGGATAGTCCACTATACATTTAGCACTATATATATTTTCTATTTACTGTATCGCGGATTATAGCAAAATAATTTTATTATTACTTTTGTAATACATATTTCCTTGAACTTCTCTCGCAGGGAATCACGCGGACTTACTCGTAAGTTGTAGATGCCACATTGCACTGATGAACTTGGAAATGTATCTATCATAATTATTACACATCACAAAATAATTCAGAATCAATATACGATATTAAGTTGGTATGGTCATGTAATGAGGAAGGATGAAAATCATGCGACCAAAATTATTTTTAAATTTGAATGTGAATGGAGTAAAAAGGAGGCCAAAAAAAAGTGGGTTGTGTGAAGTATGATATTCATTTAAAAGTAAAAGTTCCAGAGTTGATAAATGATAGAGGAGCACTTAACCTAGGACTTCTAATTCAAACATTACTTAATAAGCAAGGAGAATCGATAAGGTTTGTGTACTTTATCTTTGTCTAATCACACATAAAAAAAAGATACAGATAGATCACTCTCATTCGATTTCTCTTTATTGAAATACTATCAATGCCCCGCGGTTGCACTCGTGTACCGATCTCGTGGTAGTGGAAAGTCTCACCAGCAGGCCTACTCTTATTGCGATTCAATTGAAGACGTAAACGAAATTGTTTTTCTTTTTCATACCATGACGTCTTAAAGACGCACACTTTAAGTCGTTGCCGAATGAGCGTTCGGAATTCGTCCTAAGAACATGTGAGTAAAAGAGACAGAGTTATCTATAGTTCATATAACGTTATCCTTTTCAAACATTACGACCCCAATGCAATTCACACTTCATGGTACGAAAAGAAAGCGTTTCGCGGTCGTCGTTTACTTCGTCAATTGAGTCGCAATAAGAGTTCATGGTGGGCCTGCAGTTGCCCTATTTTAATGGTCGCTACAATGATAAATTCGTTACATCTTTTGATTGGAAACTCCGATTTTAATAATTTAAACAGTATTTTGCATTTATTAAAACAGTTTTTAATAAAATACCACTTAATAGGATAAGAATCAATATGATGATATGAATAATATCGTTTGATTATTGTCCACACTTTTATCAAATTTTATAATGTAAAATCTATTAGCATAACTATAATAGTTGGACATATGGTACATATGGAATTTTTTAGAGATTGATACGTTGTATAATACTGTAATTTTTTTTTGTTCTATCTTTAATAGTTTACGCAGCGCACGCGATGACAGATTTTAAGGGGAAATTGTTGCACACCCTATTACATTTGGTTAGGAATGTCAATTTAAAAAAAATTAATATAGTATATGTTGCTCAGTAAAGAAGCAGCTTTCCAATGGTGAAAGAATTTTTGAAATCGGTCCAGTAGTTTTTGTGTAAAAACATTACAAACATACATACATACATACAAATACAAAAATCAAATCAAAAAACCTTTTATTGACAACTGTCACATTTACCCTACAAACAGTACAGTTATATAGAAGATTTAAATTAAAAATATAACTATGCAGAGAAATGTGACGTTGCAAAAAGGAACACAACTCAGTTTACGTTGAGGTAACCCTCAACACTGGTTTTCAGTAGCGACCATACCCTAAACTAATCTAATCCGCCACAACGTCAGCAACAGCTTTACCGTGAACAACGAAATGTAACTTCGTACATCTCATTTTTCACCTTCTTACACTATAATCAAATATTAATAATTTACAATAAGAATTAAAAACTTAGACAAGAAGAAAATGGAAACCTGTGAAAATAATAATAATTAAAAATTACCTTACTACTTACTTTTACCTTACTACTACAATATATTCAAAATATTCTTTATTCAAGTAAACTTGTGAACAAGTGCTTTTGAATCGTCAACTTTACTGCTGGTTCGGAAAGCTGTTCCTACCGAGAAGAACCAGCAAGAAACTCGGCGGTTGCTCTTTTCAAACAATAATTCTTATCACTAGTTACATATAGTTATAAATGTCTTGTACAGAGTTAAAGAGAAGTTATATCCACGCATTCTTATCTTCTAGGTAATCTTAAATAGTATAAAGGGCTTTCTGAATTAACCTTTTTTTAATAGTATTTTTAAACTGCTGTAAAGGTAAAGTTAATGTAGATTGTGGAATATACCTTACTACATACAAACATACAAATCTCTTTATAATATTAGTATACGTGGTTTAAACAAAGAAGTAAATTGTCACGTGCACATATCAAGTTCGGTATAATTGACGATGTTATATTAACACAAATAATTACCTACCGCGGGCGGCGGGAGAGGCGTTCCGTCTATTTACCCAACAAGTCATGGCGTGCTTATTCTGTTTCTATATTAAATAAGTGATACCAGCGACTTCGTTTGCGACAGCTCAAGGGATTTAATACCATAATATATGGTTTTTAATTTTATCTTATATATGTTACCCTGGTGAAACGGTGAAATTGATCGCGATGTGAGGAATAGAGTGAATGCAGGATGAATGAAGTGGCGGCAGGTCTCAGGCACAATATGTGACCCCCGAATGCTCCTAAACTAAAGGGGAAAATTTATACATCGGTCATAAGACCTGTCGTAATGTATGGATCAGAATGTCGGGCAATGAAAAAGATGGATGAAAGAAGAGTGCATGCAAATGAGATGAGGATGTTAAGGTGGATGTGTGGTGTGACAAGACTGGATAAAATAAGAAATGAGTATATAAGGGGAAGTCTGAAAGTTGCGCCCATTATAGATGAGAGGTGCAAGATTGGTATGGTATGGACATGTAATGACGAGAGATGAAAATCATGTGATCAAACGAGTGTTGAGTATGAATTTGGATGGATATGTGATTAGAGAAAGGCCTAAAAAGAAATGGTTGGATTGTGTGAAGTACGACATGCATATAAAAGGAGTAGCGCACGAGTTGACGAATGATAGAAGAGAATGGAAGAGAAAAACATGTTGTACCGACCCCACTTAGAGTGCGATAAGGGTAAGAGAAAGAAAGAATATGTTATCTGGGTATATAAGTTTTAATGGTACAAAATTTCATCAACATTAGCAGATTAGTCATAACATACAGGCACAATGCAAAACAGACAGAGACTTTCGCATTTACAATAATAGTACGGAAGTATGCATCAATTTATTTATATTCGTTCTTTAAAAGTACTACTCTACCAGCAAAAGTTAACTCTACCAGAAGCGAGATAAAGTACGTGCAGCCTGATGATAGCACCCTGATAATTTAAATATTTTGCGATTTTGTCACGGAGTTTATCTCCTGATGATGCTTCGGTTGCGGGGCGAACCGATTGTTGGATTTGTGATAGTAAATGTGTTTAGTATCTGCGTATTGTGTAGGTCACATTTAACTTGCAAGATTCCACCTTCACATATATAAACGGCAAGTTAAATAAAAGCTATTAAATAATTTATAGAATTATACGTTACTTTGCGGAGATCCATAGTACAAAAGTAATAATAAAATTATTGTGCTATAATCAGCGATACAGTAAATAGAAAATATATATAGTGCTAAATTGTATAGTTGACTAACCGTTTTTTCATACCCGATACATGCAGGATTCGTAAAAACTCATGCACAAACCTTCACCACAGCCACCACAATACACAAGCACTACACACGTTCACTATCCCATACTCAACAATCATTTCGCCCCGCAACCGAAGCATCATCAGGAGATAGACTCCACGACAAAATCGCAATGTGTAGTGCTTGTGTATTGTGGTGGCTGTGGTTGAGGTTTGTGCATGTGTTTTTACGAATCCTGCATGTAACGGGTATGAAAATACGGATAGTCCTCTTTAGCACTATATATATTTTCTATTTACTGTATCGCGGATTATAACTAAATAATTTTATTATTACTTTTTTAAACCTTTAAATAATGAATAAAAACAAAATTTACATCTTAAAAAGTGGTATCTATTTGAAAAATATAAAAACGACAAAACCTAATATTGAACTAGAATGAACTGTAAAACGAATAAGTAAAATATACCTGGATAGTGAAAAGAAAAACTAAAAATTAAGGGAGTACGACGAAAATAATTAGGTAGTCGACTTCCAGAATACTTCCCCTGGAGCCGAGCCACGTCTCCCTAAAAGGCCCTCTCCCCACCCAGGGTAGGGGGAAGCTATTAAGCCAAGCCAAAACTAATTTAAATTAAATCCTAGTGAATTACCCGAGGAGGAAATTGTCGAGCGTACCCTCGATGCTCTCAGAGATGTATATTCAAGTAGAAAAGACTAAAGAAACTAATAAATTTTATTACTTTTAATTGAATGAAGTATATTATAAACGTCGGCTTTTTTAACCCATAACTATATAATACGTAATCTAGGCAGTCTGAATTTTGTCAAACATCTGAAGAGAATCAATTTAAGGGATAAAATTATTCAAAAGTAATAGTAAAATTATTTTGCTATAATCCGCGATAAAGTAAATAGGAAATATATAAGGCTAAATGAAGAGTGAATTATTCGTTTGCATACCTGAAACATGCAGCATTAAAACACATTCACAAACTTTCACCACAGCCACCTCAATACACAAGCACTACACACGTTCACTATCACAAACTCAACAATCGTTTTAGCCCGCAACTGAAGCATCATTAGGAGGCAAACTCCACGACAAAATCTTAAAGCGTGTATCAGTGGAGTCTAAGCTGAATAAAGTGTATTTAAGCCAATGGAATTTTCAGCTCTGTACATAAAAATACGAATACGAAAGGCAAAAGAGACTAGTTACTATTAGAGACAAATGCAAAGAATTTAAAAATGTGTGAAACTTTTTGGTTTTTGTATCGTCTCTATTCGACATATTAATATTAAAATCACCTAACAGAAAGAGCTTGTGTGCTATCTGTGATGGCGTCGAAAAATGTGTCACATCAAACCAAGGCGGCCTATAAGCCGTGTTAAAGTTCATTTTACCTGAACACACACACAAAAGTAATAAGGAGGAGATAGACTCCACGACAAAATCGCAAAGCATCGACAAAAGCAAAAGCTTCGCGATTTTGTCGTGGAGTCTGTCTCCTGATGATGCTTTGGTTGCGGGGCGAAACGATTGTTGAGTTTGTGATAGTGAACGTGTGTAGTGCTTGTGTATTGTGGTGGAAGTAGTGGAGGATTGTGCATGTGTTTTTACGAATCCTGCACGTATCGGGTATGAAAATACGGATAGTCCACTATACATTTAACACTATGTATATTTACTATTTACTATATCGCGGATTATAGTAAAATAATTTTATTATTACTTTTGTATTATGGATCTCCGCAAAGTAACGCCTAATTCTAAAAATTATTGAACACATCATAAATATATTTAAAAATTAATAAATTATGGTTAACTCGTCACCGCGACTGTCCCGAGTATATTGCTTGCGGGCGGCGTGGCCCGAGCTTGCAGCGCTCGTTATATGTACCATTTGAATATTATCTAACTCTCCTTCACCCTGATGCCCCCTCCCCAGTTAGACAAGCGAGCCTCAACCTTAATTAATGCAAATTTGAGTGCTAACAAGATTATGAATCCAACCGCTTTTTGAGAGCACACTTAAGCTGCGTGTTACTTAAATGCCTCTATCTGCATATTAAGGGTGGAAAACTTGAATAATTTTGTACAACCTCGCGTATTTTCATACGAGTTATGAAAAAAGTTTAACAAGCTCAAGGTATATGAGGCCTTTTATTTAAATATGGCAATTTTTGTTGAAAGAGTGAGTTATGTTAATTTACTTCTTTTAAAAGTGGTAGCAGCGGTTAAGGTATGTGGATTTATAACTAACTAATCTGTACCTACGATTACGTTCACCTCTGTTTATGTGTTAAAATCAAAGATGTAACGGATGCTGGTTTACCGGAACCAGAGATATTGAAGGAAACGGGAATTTTGGGGCAAACTGTAAAACGTTGAGGTTTCACTTCAAAAAGCGATATATTTTTCTCTTCGAAAATAAACAAAAATTAGCGCAATTCGCAATCTAGAAAATATAAAAAATGTGTTTTGCACAAATAAAATAAGTTATCGATTATAATAATCGATTAAATTAAACGAATAATTAAAAATACAACAAAGATGGCGTTGATTACGACGATGATTGTTGTTGTTGATTACAATAGAACTAGTTATTACCTAAATAATCATATAAAATAATCTTTTACAGTTTAAATGTTTATCGTCAAAATTTTAAATAATAAAACAATTAAAGTTAAAGTTGATTCCTCTACAGAAATCGATTAATTGTTTGTTTCATCACTTTTTACATCTTGGAACCAAAATTGTATGAAAGTGTATCTCGTTCATTTTGAATTATTAGCGGGTGAGGCGGTTATGGATTTGGAGAATAAATATAGAAACTGCAGTTCTATGAATTATTAGTAGTAAAGTAACGGCCTGTTAATATCTCTCCTCTCCCTCTCTCCGATTATTGGAGAGAAGGGATTGGAGCCAAGACCTACCACTCTGCTCCAATGCGGATTGGTAGGTTACACATATCTCCAGAATTCTCTAGAGATTTGCAGGTTGCCTCACGATGTTTTCCTTCACCTAAAGCATGTGATAAATTGTAAATATCAATTAAACACGTAAGTTTTTTTTTAAATAGAAAAACTCATTGGTGCCTGCCCGTCTCTAGAGAGTCGCACGCTCTCACCATTGGGCTATCACAGTTTGAATTATTAGTAATCACTCAATATTAAGATAAACAATGACATAATATAAGTAAACATATTATTTATCCAGCGAGAAATTGAAAACATTTCTAAGAGAATTACCCATTCGTAACCGATTAACATCGCGAAAAGGGATTGAGCTTAACCCTTCGATTCCCAGAAAGTTTGGGCGTGACTCGACACCGTCGCATCAATCATAGCTATTTTAATTTTAAATCAATTGGAGCCGCGCGTGCCCGCCATCCATCTTGCTTTATCAATAAAAAACAAACATTAGCAGTGAACCGGTTATATCGACGGAAATTAGAATCGTGACGTACCTATAAAGTTTTTGCGAAACACTCAATTGAATGTAGATTTCAGTGAGGTTTGACCAGAACGATTGTTGCATCCAGCGAAATAAATGTTGACAGAACTAATTCGATTCGACTTTTATAAAAACCCAGTCCACAATCAAGTTTAGACGACAAGAAATTGAATTCGTAATTTTTATATCAATGACGTGTTTTTATATCCACCACTATGCTACCTCAAGATTCCGCAGGTAACCGTGGCTAGATGTGTCGCCGACTTTTTTGGTTTGTCTCGCAAAAACTATACAATTTAAACTGCAAATAATTCTTATTCAATTTAATTCTTTCGGTTAGTTTCCTCTTCAGTTGGCAAAACTGAGACGCTTTTTTGCGCAAATAATTGCTTTAGCCGATTCAATGAAGGATTTAGACATTTTTGATGTTTCAAAGATTTGTCTATGTCACTTAAGGCATACCAACTTATGATAAATTCTTACTAATATTATAAATGCGAAAGTCTGTATGTCTGAAATTCGGCACAATCAATGCTTATACACCGGGGTATCATATATGCTATGGACATCCTGTAAATTCAAAAGGAATAAGATGACATTAATAACGACATCTATTATCATTATATCAAGGATTTTTTATTCACGATTTTTTAAAGTCAAGTTTGTAAGTTAGGTTTTATATGACCTCTCACATTAGGAAACTATAAGAAAGGTTTTACAATTTCTATTATGGTTTTTTTTCAATTTTTTCCAGAGCAAATGAACAAAAAAAAAACGAAAAAGTAAAAGTAAACGGCCTGTTACTATGCCCACTGCTGGACTAAGGCCTCCTCTCTCCGTTTTTGGAGAGAAGGGTTGGAGCTAAGACCTACCACGCTGCTCCAATGCGGATTGGTAGGTTACACATATCCCTAGAATTCTCTAGAGATATGCAGGTTTCCTCACGATGTTTTCCTTCACCGAAAAGCGTGTGATAAATTGCAATTATCAATTAGATACATAAGTTTTAATAGAAAAACTCATTGGTGCCTGCCCTGAGTTTGAACATATGTCGTCTCTAGAGAGTCGCACGGTCTTACCGCTAGCCTATCACAGCTTATGATATATACCGAATTTATTTTTTAGTAAATTGTTAATAAATATAATAGAAATTGCAATTCAACCCCCCCGGATCGATCTGATTTTTTGTGATGAAGATATTTGCAGGGTTGGTGAGTGACAAAAGCTTTTTATTCCAAGACTCAACGCTCCACGTGTTTGGAACTTGGAACTGTTATAAGTATTAAGTCCATACAATTGTTAACCCTATACTCACGTATACCCCACTTTAGTAGATAAGCAAAAATGGATTTTAGCATATAAGTACATAAATGTTTAAAATGTAACTATAGAAAATTAGTAGTGTAAAAAAAAGCTGTAAAGTAAAATAACTAATAAATTCTCTGACCCCCTTATCAGAGGAACGAGAAAAAATATTTTAAAAAAACGGTTCACGTGAACGATGACGCGAGTAAAAGCTGTGTAAAAATAAAAATTCGATTCAAGTCGTTTTGATAAACACGCAACGACCGCGTGTTTCAGTAAAAGTATAACCAGTTCGATCCTGATATTTCCTTAAGTAAATATTCAGAGAGCTAATTCGATTTTGGTAAAAAAAAACTTACTAATGTATTTCGAAGAATCGAGATCAGGAAAATAGTTCAGAAACTCTTCAATAATTGTCACGTTTCATTGAGTTGACACTACAGTTTTTACATAACGTAGCTAGTAGGTAATTATAGAATTGAAAGGAAGTGGAATGGAAATGATAAAACTGTAAGGAATTAAGGTAATGTAACTAAAATAAGGACGCCGTATTGTATCCGGCAGAATAGAATAGACCATCCGCCTTTCTTACCGAGGTGTCGTAAAAGGCGACTAAGGTATGTTCCGTGTGGTATCTGGCTGCATAGAATAGACCAGCCTCCTTTCTTACCGAGGTGTCGTAAAAGGCGACTAAGGTATGTTCCGTGTGGTATCTGGCTGCATAGAATAGACCAGCCTCCTTTCTTACCGAGGTGTCGTAAAAGGCGACTAAGGTATGTTCCGTGTGGTATCTGGCTGCATAGAATAGACCAGCCTCCTTTCTTACCGAGGTGTCGTAAAAGGCGACTAAGGAAAGTTGAATTTTCTTATTACTGTATCGCGGATTATAGCAAAATAATTTTATTATTACTTTTGAAATAAAATATAAATGAATAATTATATTAAAATTCAATTGTTAAGCTTTATGTATCAGCATCGTTTTAAGATACTTCCTAATCTTGTATAAAGGCAAGTCTAGACAATGTTGAAGAATTTTGATATAAAAACGTGTACCGAGACCGACAAATGATTTTCGGACCTTTTGGAGGCGCAACCTAGGCGTCATTAGTTTATCTAAGTTTCTAGTACGTATGTCTGACATATATATCACTTTTTTTTACTATATAAGTGAATATTTTTCGCACAAATAACATAAATGTAGTGTCATTTCTTTAAATTTCTCCCTAAGAGAATGACGAGGTTTCATATTATAAATACCACGAATAGCTCTTTTTTGTAAAACAAAGACCCTGTGAATAACCATTGTACCCCATAACATAATTCCATAAGACATAATGTTATGAAAACAGGAAAAATAAACAAGTTTTGCTGTTTCAACATTAGCTAATTGTCTAATTTTCCTATTTAAAATTCATAAAATTCTTGTAGACATTTCGAACCTCGATGGGAATCAAACCAGTAACTCCCGGAGCTGAAGGATCACCTGCACCAAACGGGCGCCTATGAGTTATTTTACATTTAACACTTACCTTCCCTATTTGATTGACTAGAAGAGATTCCGATTGCCGTTGTACACTGATTATATAGTTTTTTACTACTACTAGGTACTTTTACTAGGCACTACTACTAGGTGATACTAATATTACTACTTAATAAGCCGAAGAAGCCTAATTCCAATTTCCAAATTTTACCAAATTCCAAAACAAGCAAAACCATTCCTTAGCGAAACCGTATGATACATCCATCTTCAATTCAGTTTAGACATATCTCACCTCTCTTTCCCACTTACAAATGCACATATATGCATCTCACTCGGTCACATTAGCCCGGCCATACACGCTCCCGCCGTTACTCGTCATTAGGCCGCGGCTTACGGCGAGACGCGAAACGTTTATTGTCTGCCAAGAATGGGGCGGTTTAGTTGTTTTATTGATGCTGTATCATTTCCTATTCTGCTCTCCTATATGAATTATTGCATTACAGGGAACATTGACCATATTTGCCTGTTACAGATCCACAAAAAATTCTTTCAATGAGCGACTAAGAAATTCTAAATTTCTTGTGACCTTCATGGTTAAAAGGTACGTTCGCACTAGAATGTTTTTTATATTATTTTCTATGAACCCGATGTATAAGATTTAATTATGTCAAATTTCATCAATATTGGTCCAAAGGATTCACTGTGAAAGCGTAATAGACAGACACACTTTTGTAGCTATTATATTAGTATATCTCTATGTTTGCTAATATAAATCGATGTCGGTCGGTCGACAGAGTCTCGTCGGTTTTGCGACAATATATTAATAGACTTATAGTGCTTCATTTTATAAGTACTTCGATCTAGATTTTAAATTAGTGGGTATAACGAGGCTTTTGCGTCTTATATCGTAGAACGCCTATGATAACTGAAAAAGTATATCGTGACTTTTTTTAATTTTTATTAAGTTTTTTTGTATATAATAAATATGTTAAAAGAATTTTAGATTTCTCCATAATATATCATCGTATATTGTATAAAGTTATTTAAATATAAATCAAGAAAATACATTTTTCAAATATGCACTTGTTTACATATCGCTCATGGGCTGAAATAGTGGCACAATTCAAATCATGTTGTTCTGTGAAAAATGTTAAAAGTTTTCATTGCTAAGGATAATCCATTAAAATGATTTAATTGTTAACAGAACGGTTTAATATAGAGTTATGAGTTTTGCCGGTATTTTAAAACATTTACCTACTTTTAGTCCAAATCACGTGTTATTTTAGTTGTGCCGCTATTGAAGTAATGAGCTATATAAGTACCTATATTCATTTGTTTTTTTTTTATAAGATCACTATCCTAAAATAAACACTGAGTCATTTTAGCTTGATTATGTCAATAAAGATCCCAATAATTAAATAAATAAAATTAAAACCTTAAACATAAAACAACAAACGATATAATATAGAAAGTGCAAATACTAATCTCGAAAGAATCTAATTAACAGCGCTCTAATTAAACAGTAATTAAATTGGCGGAGAAAAACAGACCGCGACATTAACTGATACTAATAAGATCGTCAAACAATTACGCCCGTCTGACAGAGAGGGAGAGTTCTAACCTCTCGCTCCCTCCCGTTCTCTATTTAACTTTTAATTTATACTCATTCCTTTATATCTTTTATTGCTTCGCCCATCGCAACTCCTAATGCGCCCGAGGTGCTCCTCGCACTAATTAAATTCATGCAACACTAAGCTTTCCAAACACCCTCTGTAAACCCGGCCCACTCCCCCACCACTGCCTGCCCACCAATGGGAAGCCGGAGCGGCGTGTGTACGAACAACGCGGAGGCGTGTTAAAGTACAGTCAGTGTGAGATTTCTGATAGAGCTGTCACGTCGCGTCCGAATCGTTACGCTGTCTTGACATATTTTATTATTATTTATGTCAATTAGGTTATTACTTTTTTTTTGTTTAATGGAATAAGGAATCGCTCGTGAAATTGATTGCCTTTCGGTCGCTTATGATTCATCACTGTCAGGGATGAATATAACGTGTTAATTTCGTATGATTGATTGTTTCGTGGCCCATTAAAGTGGCTGGCAATCTAGTTTTACGCAACGTCTATTGCCGCCTTGTAATCTCGAGTCCATCCTTCTGCTTTAAAATAGATTGCCCGTTGATTAGCTGTCACATTAGCAATGGAAAATTCGACTCATACCTATTTCTTATCCAGTAATTTGTAGCTAATACGCTGCAGCGAACATAACTCTAATTACTGACAATGTAATAGCTCAAATGTCAAACGAAATTAAGTTTTTTTAAGAACATAATAAATTTACAAAGTTTCGAAATGAGTAAATAAAACATAAATTTTCCATCATCGTGTATAAATCAAGCCGTATAACACAATAACAATTTATTGCTAAAAAAACTTGAACTTTATAAACTGTTGCCATTTGTTTACATTGTCAGCATTAATGTTACTGTTTAGTCAATTTATACAATAGCACAATGTTATTTATTACAACAGCTAAAGAAAACATATGAGTTTACGAAACGCAAATGTTAACAACAATCTATAACATAACTTCTTGCCGATTATCTATATGTCTAGTTGTAGCGACGCGCCATGCGGCTAAAAAAGATTATGACCCCACAGCCCCGTATAAACATACGACGGCCTTATAAATCCGCTGTACAGCCGCAAAACGAGCAAGAATCAACTCAAATGTAATCAACTCAAAGTTTACTTTAGCGTGTCGTGAGTAAACGTCTACGATATCGTTAATTCCACGTATGGCAAGCCTTAATTTATTGTACTCTATTCAATACCCATCTGTAACTCTGAGACATAAGGTTTAATATTGTTTAGCGCCGTACGTTGTACTGTCAGAGAAATAAATCTATAATATGAAAGAGGCGGGGAATTAATTTGTGCCCAGGTGGGGGTAGGGGGGTGTCGCTCCGCCCTGCGCCGGCCGAGCCATCGCAGTGCCGGTCAACCGAGCTACGGGAGCGCACTATCGGATACGCGATGTGTATATTTGACTAAGTGACAGTGGCTGAGGAATTCTGGTGTTGATTGTACGTATGGTTCAGAATGCGCGCGCTCGTTTATAGTGTTGTCGGTTGTCGATAGTCACGATATCGAGTGGAGATCGGACCATGGTGTTGGAGGGCGGGTTGCCGGCGCCCCTGCAGTTGTACGCGGCGGCGGCGGCGGGCCTCGCGCCCAGGCCGGCCTGGCCCCCGTTCCTGCCCTTCTTTGGGGTCCCGCCGCCGTTTCTGGCGAGGCCGAGGCTGCCTCACCCGTTGCCGGCGAGAGCACCTCACGGGCCGCCCAGCGAGGACTCTAATGAGGACGGCGGGAGTAGTAAAGGTAGGTCTCGCAAAACTATTTGTTCATATAAATAATTTAGCCGTACACATATTTTTTTTATCTTGGTTACAGCAAATGAATTATCAACAGACTGAAGACTTGATGCCAATGACTTCATGACTTTCCGTTTCATCACACACCACACTCACACATTCAACATAATAGTACATTACCCGACTCACTCACAGACATGCTTTCACACCACTTTCTTTCGCACATACTTTCTTATTGTAATATTTTATTTTTGGTTTTTTTTATTTATTTATTTATTTATTTATTTCAAGAGGTACACAAACAGAGTACAGTCGGAGAAGTACAAGATGAAACATATGTATGTAAAAACTAAGACTAGACAGTAATCCAAAAAATATGTGTACACATCATGTTTAGTATAAATTTAGGGGTATAATAATCAAACGATATGAAATTAAAATAAGAAAATAAAAATTACTATTAACATTAGGGAGAAACTATTTTTAAGCGTGCTTTAAATTTATTATAATTGTTATCAAATACGTCCAGAGTAGAATTGTTTACATCTATTTCACTGTAATAATTTTTAATATTAATGTGATTTTTTTTTTTGACTGTGAGGATGGCATATGCAACACAGTGAAATACTATCGCAATGCCATCCTTGCATGTCCGTCAATCCCTTACTAATTTTAAAATATGTTTAACATATATTTGTATTTGTATTTAGTAATAATAAATAATAAATAAATAAATAAAAAATAATAAATTTCCATTATTAAAATGTGTCTTGATATACAATTGACAATCTTGTTCTTAAAATTAAAAAAAAAATTGTGTCTTTTTTAATATACTTTTTCAGTTGGTTGTTGGATATATACTTTAGTTTAATTTAATAAACTAAGTAGCTTTAAATGGCTATTTGTCAGTCATAATTAAAAATATTTGTGTAATTTTTATGCTTGCTGTATTGGAAAAGATATCAAAAATAACATTATTTCGTTCTGTGAGAAAAGTATAAATATTCATAATATATTAAGATGTTCCGTCTAAAATTATGTTTAAAAATAATTTGTTTTCAATGTTGTAGTTGAAACAAATATTGAGAGTTAACCATGTAGAGTCATTATAAAGTAAATTCTACGTGTATAATAAAATGTATATCAGGATTATATTCATTATAAATCATTGTACCTAAATGTACGCGAGGCTATTGACCAAGTAAGAATTTTAAGTACACGTAACTAAATCTTGCGAAACTCCAAACGGCATTTAGGGCCACTTCTCTACAATTGCCGGAAATAAGCTAAACTAAATAGCAATAACTATATATTGTAGCATTATTATACAGTAGTTATTCGCAATTTCGCTAGTTTGTTAGTTAATATTGTGTATTCTTTATTTCCGCGTTATTTACCTACAATACAAAGTAAATAGTTTTACTAAATATAAAAGATACTAAATAAACTAAGTGGAATTATCTCGAATTACGGCTGAT
Organism: Morpho deidamia; assembly: GCA_947086505.1. Lineage (NCBI taxonomy): Eukaryota > Metazoa > Arthropoda > Insecta > Lepidoptera > Nymphalidae > Morpho > Morpho deidamia. The sequence continues at coordinate 4,211,528 of CAMTZC010000007.1, read as the reverse complement.
TAAAATATTTACGCATTGCACATTGCTTAGGAGTTTCTTACAAATAATTTTGGGAATATTTTTGTTTTGGATGTCTAGTTTAGTCATTTGTTAACAATTTTCACACAAATTTAAAGTAAGAAAACCTGAATAGTATATATTTAGAATAATAATATTTCAGAAACTTAATATTTTAGAAGAGCTAAAATAATAATATTTACTAAGAATCATAATATTTAAGAAACTTAATATTTTAGAAGAGCTAAAATAATAATATTTATTAAGAATCATAATATTTAAGAAACTTAATATTTTAGAAGAGCTAAAATAATAATATTTATTAAGAATCATAATATTTAAGAAACTTAATATTTTATAAGAGCTAAAATAATAAAATATAATATATTTTTTCCATTAAGAATAACTTTTATCCGCTTAGCCTTTGCTTTCTAATTTTCTGTGACAAACTAAGAAGGAGGAAGGTTAAGATTATATACTTAGTAGAACATTTCTGAAATTAAAATTTCATAGTTGTAATATTTGAGCCTTAATTTTAATGTTGTTTTTTATGTTGTCATTATTCTCTTGAGTTTATCTTTAGGTTTTTAATTTTAATATTCTAACTAAGAATGTAGAATTAGTTTAAAACTATATGGGATATTTGTTGGATGATTTATTGTATGCTGTTGGAGGTCCGAAGAAATGAATAAATATTTATATTGAAATTAAAAAAATATATTAACAATCACTTTTAGAACCATCATCTTCTAATATATACAAATGAATGTTTGTCTGTATGTCCTTTAGACTCTTAAACGGGTCGACAGATTTTAATGCAATTTTCGGACAATCTTTTGAATGAAAATCACTTTTAGAACCATTATCTTCTAATATATACGAATTAATGTTTGCCTGTATGTCCTTTAGACTCTTAAACGGCTGGACCGATTTTAATGCAATTTTCGGAAAATCTTTAGAATCGCTCAGTGGATGATTCTGTAGTTTAGTGGAGATCGGAGAATTTTTTAACTGTCAATAACTTTTTTACTACTGATATGTTTATATTAAGGCTAGTGAAGCGGGCTGGGTATTTTATTGTAATAAATAATAGTGTATGAATGATAAAAATACACATATACACAATTTTGTCGTTAATTTTAGTTATATTTATTGGCAATATTGTTAAATAGGTGTTCAATATTTATAACTAAAATTCTGGTACTCTGCTTAGCAGTAAACAAAAAAAAACGAGAACACAATCACGGTAAGCACACATACTATCCCCGTCGGAAAACAAGATGTGGTTAAATGATTAACATTGGCCATGGCCCGACGGCTTTATGGTCACATTCATACCCAGACTAGCAGGCCTACCATGAACTCTTATTGCGACTCAATTGAAGACGTAAACGACGACCGCGAACCGCTTACTTTTCGTACCATGAAGTGTGAATTGCATTGGGGTCGTAATGTTTGAAAAGGATAACGTTATATGAACTATAGATAACTCTGTCTCTTTTACTCACATGTTCTTTGGACGAATTCCGAACGCTCATTCGGCAATGACTTAAAGTGTGCCTCTTTACGACGTCATGATATGAAAAAGCAAAACAACTTCGTTTACGTCTTCAATTGAGTCGCAATAAGAGTTCATGGTAGGCTTGCTGCTATGCAAATTGCTTTATTACCAGGGCATACTGGCTTTCTTTCTAACTATTCCCACTATCTATCACTAACTATAATTGCTTTATTTTTAAGAGGCGTAATAAATTTTACAACCTTGTTTTTTAATAACTTACATAATTATCTTACATTATATCATAAAAAATCTTAGTTCGACCTTACTCTCTACTTCATCATTCTCCTGCCTTTATCCCACTCAAAGTGGGGTCGGCACAACATATATTAAACATGTTGTAACATGATTTGGCTAGGTATTTTACGACCGCCCTGACGTCAACTAACCTTAGTCGCGTTTTACGACACCTCGGTAAGAAATGAGGGTGGTCTATTCTACTCAGCCGGATACCACACGGCGGTGACCTTACCCTCTACTATATTTTTACATTCCTTCTTGGGTATTGCAATACGCCAGAAGGCTAAAACTGCAAAATGTTGAAACTTACTTACTGTTTATTTATTTTTTTATTTCTTTATTGTATAAACAAAAAGCGGACTTATCCCTAAAAGGGATCTCTACCAGCCAACTTATGAGTAACAGAAAGAAAATGAAAAGAAAAAAAAATGGATGATGGAAAAAAAGGAAGGAAGAAAAAGAAAAATAACTGTTTGTTGATGGAAGGCGAAGAATACTGAGCGCATCACGCCTAACCAAACAGTTTGTGTTATTATGAAAACAAAAGATAAATTACAAACACCTGGAATTCTGCAAATTGCATAATTTAATGTCGCCTTTGACTGCATTCACAAATCTAGTTTAATTTCGCAGCCTGCAGTCCCATTACATGCTAGTGAGTCATACGGCGCGGTAACCAAAAATTGCCGAAAATCGCGTGACCTTCATGCAATATGCACATTTATCCCAATTCGATTTGCAGTAGCGCTGACAAACTGAACAAAAAATTGATTCATATCGTTTCCACATTATCTGTGAATTTAATAAAAGAGGAAAAAGTTCGTATACATAATTTATAGAATTAGGCGTTACTTTGCGTAGATCTATAATACAAAAGTAATAATAAAATAAATTTGCTATGATTAACTTGCGGAATCGCGGATAATACAATGTATCGCGGATTATAGCAAAATAATTTTATTATTACTTTTGTATTATGGATCTCCGCAAAGTAACGCCTAATACTATAAATTACAAAAGTAATAATAAAAATTATTGTGTTATAATCCGCGATACAGTAAATAGTGAATATATTTAGTGCTAAATGTATAGTGGACTATCCGTTTCTTCCGTGCCCGATACATGCAGGATTCGTAAAAACACATGCACAAACCTCTACCACTGCACCACAATACACGAGCAATACACACGTTAACTATAGTTAACTATATATATATATATATATATAACAAACTCACAAAGACAAAATCGCAAAGATTTGCGATTTTTTCGTTCTATCTCCTGATGATGCTTCTGCTGCGGGGTGAAACGATTGTTGAGTTTGTGATAGTGAACGTGTGTAGTGCTTGTGTCTTGTGGTGCAGTGGTAGAGGTTTGTGCATGTGTTTTTACGAATCCTGCATGTATCGGGTATGAAAAAACGGATATTCCACTATACATTTAGCACTAAATATTATATTCTCTATTTACTGTATCGCGGATTATAGCAAAATAATTTTTATTATTACTTTCGTATACATATTAAATTTTGTAATTGTCATTCTACTTTTGAATCATACAAAAGGATTTAAATATTGTTTTAACGTGTAATAAATCAAGATTTTTCTATGTTTACTTCTTCAATTTATAAAACATTCTTTAACTGTAAACGGCATTGTTATGTTCTTTGACTTTGGGCTCTTTAAAATATAGTTTGCCAATCTTATATATAAAATTCTCGTGTCACGATGTCAGTTATATGTCAAATAAACTTATTATTATTATAGTTACCATACTTCTCGAAAACGGCTTGACCGATTTTTACGAAATTTTACATGAATATTCAGTAGGTCTGAGAATCGGCTACTATCTATTTTTCATACCTCTAATTGATAAGGGCTGTTCACCCCTAACATTTTTATATATTTATTTTTGGTCAATTTTTTTTATTTTTTATCGTACTAGAAATTCCTTATAAATAATTTATATGAAATAACGTTTGAGCGGTAAGCTAGAATTCTTATATATTTTACATGAAAATATATTTACATATCGTAACAAAAGTAAGAATCATTTTTTCAAATTACTCTTAGAACGAATTTTGTAGGTTTAAGTTAAAAATTACAACGAACACTTTCTACATAAATACACGCCAAAACTACGTCCGCGTCAACTTATTTCTTAAAACACCCTTAATATTGTACTGAGATTTTTTGTAGCTCCTTTAAAAATATCGGGATTATATATTGTAGAAGCAGGCGTTACTTTGCAGAATTCCATATTACAGAAACAATAACAAAACTACTTTGGTATAATCCGCGCGGGTTAAGCGATTGCATGTAAGGCTAATGTGTATTGAAATTGAACGCATTACGATTTTGTCGTTGAGTCTATGCTCCTGATGATTCTTCGGTTTCGGGGCGAAACGATCGTCGAGATTTTGTTGGTGGTTGTGTGTATTGCTTGTGTGCATTGTTGCTGGTTAAGGCGTCTTGGGATGCTTGTGGTGACTTACCCATGCAGTACAGCATGTGTAAGTTACGTGCATTTTGTCTGCTTCATACACATTAGCTATGCATGCGTTCGTTAACCCGTATTACAGCAAAGTATAGTACGCGGCAATAAATGATGCACATCGAGAGAAAAATCGGCTAGATTCTGCTTCATAGAGTATTGTCTCCGTCGCACAGACTGACGAACCCGTGTGTCACAGTGACAGCGTTCTACGAAACCAATTGGCCTGCTGTTTCGTTATAAGTTCTCGATGTGCATTATTTATGCCGGGTACTTTAGTAAGTAAACTATAACAGAGCTTTAGTTCTGTAATAGTTTCTGAATATCGGGATTCTTTTATCCTTCTTCTTCTTTAACCGATGGTCGTTCAATGCATGACATAGGTCCTTTAAAGAGATCTCCACAGCACACGATTTTGTCCCGTTTGTATCCAGCGGCTCCCCGCGAACTTTTTGACACTGTCAGCCCAACTCGTATGGGGTCTACCGACGCTGATAAGTCACTATCCCAACCATAGGACTTCAAAGCCTATCGGTTATACGTACTACCCTATATATTGTCAAAAAAATCGGTAAAATCTATACTTATTACAAAACTAAGTCCCAAAGAGCTGTCTGTTTGTATGTAATCGATTGTCTCAAAATGTACTGAACAGATTTTTGCACGGTTTTCACCAAAAGACGGTTCCGAATGGTTTAGGTATATAGAACATATCAGTATTATGTAAATTATGTTGAAGAGATCGCGAAGTTGTTAAAAAAACTTGCTTGCTGGGAGCTATAGTGGCGTGCGCTGCGTAAACCAGCAGAAATACGCTAAAGTAATGTACTAGAGATTTGTAGATCTACAAAAATACTACCAAAAGTCCGCGATATCATGTCTCTATCTCTCACGGTTAACACGGTTAACTTAGTTTCGTAAATCACTGAATTCCATGCAGGCGAAGCCATTGTAAGCACAGCTAGTAGTATATAAGAATATATTGAATAGTTTTAGTTGCTAAACAGTTAGAGCTCGTAAGCATGTCCATTACGTCACATTAGGTTTACCCTTAAAACAGCTTTGCAGCTTAGCTGCAATATTCGTGGTGAGGGGGGACCTATATTTGACCAACATTTTATTTCTTATCTTTTTTTTGTATTCCTTTTTATTTGTATTTTGGTCAAATAAAAATTTTCTTTCTTTCTTTCATTCATATATCTACATATCTTAGAGGCTCAAGCACACATATAATGAGCGGTGAAAGCCAAAAATTTCTCGTTAGCTTTGAGTTAACACTGAAAATGCTTTGAGATTTGTGTTAGGCTTAACCCGTGACTGTTTTTACGTTTGTAAAAGAAGTTAAACAATTTTGTACTTAAACAACATACATGTTTATTAAATATCGTAATCTCAAGAGAACTGTTTATTTGCTATATATATTTTTATATCAATATTATTGTATAAGAAATGCACCAATAAATATGCAGCATCTCTGACCTTATTGTTTCATGTAAACAAAATTGACCCGCCATTATTATAAATAATTTTATCAATATATAATTTATTATATTAGTTATAAGTAGGTATAATGCTAATGATAAATTTGGTTTATAATATGTCTCCAATAATGTATTTGCCTATTGCTTTTATACACATATAAACTTAAACAGTTAAAATTTTGAATTGTATGAAAAAGCATCCGTACTAATATAATATATGAAAAGGTGAGTTTGTTTGTCTTTCTTTCACGTATGGAAAAGAACAATTTTCTGCATGGAGTTAAATTTTTGGATTGAAACAGATATAAGGAATAAATGCAACAAAGTTTATTCAGAAAATGCCTAATGCATTTCGTGAGCAAAATAAAAAAGCACCAATAAAAAAATGGCATAAGTATTACTTATTGCTTTTATTATTTAAGTAAATAATAAAAGCAGTAACTGAATATACCAAGTTGACCAACACTGCCATGAATATTTGTAATTCAAACTATAAGGGAATGTCACAAAATCCCACACGTACTTACTTCGCTTGGTAAAAGTGGGACATTTATAAATGCTAAATACTATACTTACGCGTGTGTTGAAGTGTATGGTTATATATGTATTAGTGTGTGTGAGTTCAAATACAAAATATTCTTTATGCAAGAGAACTTGTAAACAAGTGCTTTTGAATCGTGAACTCTACTGCTGGTTCGGAAAACCTTTCCTAAAATAGCTAGCAAGCAACCCCACGGTTGCTCTTTTTAAAATATAATTCTTGCAACAGCGCCTTAAGGCGCTGAACAGAGCCAAATAGGCTGACTTTAAACACGTTTTTAACAAAAGCTATAGGGATGACGATTAAAAGAAAAATATATGTTAATATACATCATATCTCAGAGAGAATGTAAGATTTCAAAACATGATTACGATACTTTTTTTCGATAAAAAAAATTGGTAAATAGACCTCTGATTTTTACTTTGATTGTAAATATCTCTAATATTTATCAACAAAAATTGGTAAAATTAATAAGACTAATAAATCATTATAATATAAAGAGAATGTAAGATTTAAATTTTGAATTAATTAAGATATTTCATTCAAATTAAATATTTTTTAGAAAATAGCAAAACTGAAACGAGTTATCGTCTCGCTTCTCTTTTACATCTACGAATATAGACAGTGATCGCTGAGGCGCGCTGCTATATGGACGTGTGCCGCTAGCTGCCGCCTTTTGTGGCTATTCCTTGTTGATAATATGTCTTTTTTTAGGTGTTTAGTTATAGTTCCAGCATACTTAGTTTTATAAGATTAATTAGACATAAGTTTTTTAAATAAATTGTACAAAAAAAGTTTGGATAAAATAGTGTACACCTACAATGGGTGTTAAAAAATTAAGTGTGTCGCTACGCCGTCGCAGACATTGTGGGCGTGGCTTATATGCCGAAATCTGAATTTACGCCAGCTCTGTTCAGCGCCTTAATTAAAACTGTCTTGTATGTTACTTTTATAATACAGTAATATTAAGTGTTCTTAAATAACTACAAACACAGCAAGCAATTTTTGACATCTACTTAGTATAATCAGAAAAATCTAAAATCCATATCAACATTTCCGTACTAGTATTTAAATGCAAATTTCAATCAGTCCATTTGTTTTGCTACTAAGTACCGATAATTACCAAATCAATTCGAGATTTAAAGATTTTTAATCTGTGACACTATTATAAATGGCTGTCAACAGAGCAGCTTGCGACTAACTTATTAGGAAAATATAATTACAATTTTGAATAAATCGTTTCATTTATTTCTTAAACATTGTCTCACCGTTTGTTGTAAGCAGAAATAAGAAATATTTAATTATCAAAAAAAATAGTAAATTTAAATTCAAATTATTTTTTATTTAGGTTGGCTTTTACAAGCACTTTTGAATCGTCAAATTAGAATGAAGCTACCACTGGTACGGATAGCTCTTACAGACAAGAAATAGCAAGAAACTCGGCGGTCACTCTTTTCAAAAATAATTATTTCAATAATATATAGTAATATATTACTTTATTACTATATATTACTGAAATTGAAAAAAAGCCCTTTTTTTGTATAATGTATATTGATAAAAATACTGTATTTTTTGTTGCTTTGATAATTCGAACGTAATAGAAAAATGAGAGAGGTTATGAAGGGGTTATGTTATATATTTTAACGACCTGGAATCGAGTCCTTTAAGATGAAACGTCAGAAGTCTGAACAAATAATAAGATTATATTACAATATAATCTACAGATACACACACACACGCACATACATACAAATATAAACTCTCACACACCGTAAAATAAATAAGGTCATACAAACTTAAATAATAATGTTTAATAAACATTAAAATGTTCCTTAATTAACATAATTTCGTTTAGGTACACTTTGTTTGGGTGTTCCAAACAGTTTGTTATTTTATTTTATGGAGGCGGGCGTTGACATCTGCAGCGCAGTTTTTACTTTCGCAGTATCTTCGTTGCCATTGTATAAATGCATTTGTATAGTTCCTTTAATAAAAATTTCATTTCATATTAAACGGGAGTCATAAGCAGGTCTGTAAGTAAGAGTTTTTAACAATACAAGAGGGAAGATGACAGAAGACATATACTTATTCTTATTTAATTAATTATGTACAGAGAAGTAATTAGGACAAGTACTTATTATTTAATCAATGTGATAGCGAAGCGGTGAGACAATGCGACTCTCTAGAGACCATCATGGGTTCGAACCCCGGGCAGGCACTAATGAGACTTATCTGTCTAATTGTATTTGCAATTTATCGGTGAAGAAAAACATCGTGAGGAAACCTGCATATATCTAAAGAATCCTGGGGATATGTGTAACCTACCAATCCGCATTGGAGCAGCGTGGTAGGTCTTAGCTCTAGCCCTTCTCTCCAAAAACAGAGAGAGGAGGCCCTATACCCAGCTGTGGAATAGTAACAGTCCGTTACATTACTTAATTTAAATATTCAGAACAGCGTTTGGTTGTTACACAAAAAACGTACAGCACGGAGACAAGTAACCTCGTTTGCTTTCTTTTTTTCGATTGACATATAGACTTAACCATAGAGTAATTATACTTAGAGTAGAGGCGCTATACGCACACCTGTAAGGGATAATGAAACAATATATAATTAGAGGGAAGACGAAACTTGTATATTTCATCTTTATCTAATCACACATAAGAAAGAGAGACAGATCAACCTCATTTGCTCTCCCTTTATTGTAATATGTTGCATTTTAGGCTAGCTTCCCTACTCTAAGTATAATACTCTATGTTAACAAGTCTATGATTTTCCCGCGCGTGACCGCTGTCAAAATCTCTTTTTGAGAATAACGTCAGCACAAATTGTTTGCTCGACTGCATTAAAAATTCTTAATCAACTGACAAGGCCACATTATTCACGCTTAGATATCACTGCGTGTTGATTTTAACAGTGCTAGGCCAGATTAAAAATAATATCCGAATAAATAATGTCCGATCTACTTATCCTAGCCCATAAGTTATCGTTTTAATATTATTAAGGCATTATGCCCGAATTTCTTGGTTGAATATATTTAAAAAAAATAAACGTCGGCAAGGTGCTAAGAGGCTAACGAGCATAATCCATATGTAAGTTATTAGTTGTTCAGCGCGGCCGCCTGCTGCGCGACTCTCGCCCCACGATTGTCGATATCCAGATTTTTATCGACTCTTTTGTCGGCACTAGCGCTGAGGTGTTACCCACGAAATTAGGATGTTAAATGTGTTGTGGATGACGCATGGCCACACCGCTTTGTGACTGGCAACAATTCATTTTTTATCGTGGCATAATAGAAATATCAATATTTTTTATCTGTGATTTATGCAGGTGAGCTATAGATCTCCTTTGATTGTTTAGTAGGTAAGGAGTTAAACTACATTTTATGGAGTGGACCGATAACTGCATTGACTTAATATATTTATATATTTAATCTTATCAAATATTTTTCCAAACTCCTTCCTACAGAACCCGGCATACAGCATTATTGCAAGTACCTAAATCGCATTATGATAGAAATTGTATCATACCGTGTATAGCTCAAACTTATAATAAAAATTACTCAAAATTAGACCTTTTGCATATGACTAAACGTAAGTTAAAAAATAAATAATTATAATTAACCGGAAACAAAAATGATCAAATTTTTAGTACACAGGCATTGACACACGCACGCACGCACCAACACACACATTCACACACGCACACATACCCATACACACCCATAAACATCAACACACATTCGCGCGCGCGCGCAACTAATATCTTTTAACACTTTCTGATCAAGTCTATATGATATCCTTGTTTTCGTCCGTAAGTAGATTTAAACTGATAGTCAAAGTGTAATCCACTCTTGGCCTTATTATTATTATATATAGCATATGAGTAACGCCAAACAAATAAGCAAACATACTATCAAGAAGCTTTGAAATATTATGAGGATGAACCATTAATCTGTTAATTTGGTGATAGCGATAAACTAATATCCTTGCTAGACAGGGATTGATGAACATATGTTAGTTTACACTTTCAGAAAGGCAGGGAGTGAGTGTTTGTTAGTCTAAAATGGCTTTGGGTGAGCGCAAAAGCAACGACAAGAGTGCGAAGATACAGTTAACTTCGCATGTTGTGGTATGTCACTCTTAACTCTAGAGTAACGTGTAGTGGAGGTCTAGTTGTACATATTACTGTATAGTACCGGGCATTAAATAGTGCACATCGATGTCTAGATCGACCAGCCGGTCAGTTCGGTTTTGTAGAGCGCTATCTTTGTCACACAGTTAGTATGTGACGTTTCGCACGGGTTCGTCAGTCTGTGCGACAGAGACAATGCTCTATGAAGCAGAATCTATCCGATTTTCTCTCTCTAAGCCTCGATGTGCATTATTTATTGCCGGGTACTATAATTCAATAGTAATTTCTTCACGAGTTTTACAAACTAGCTATGTGTTTCCAAATCTCTCTACCGCAGCCTGATAGTGTTAATAGGAAAGTTTGAGGAAAAGAGATTGAGAGCAACTTTGAGTATGCTATAGAAACATTGGTCGTAAAATTAATCATTATCATGGAGGAATGAAAGCTAGGATATCTGGGAAAAAGTGTTCAGTTATTCCTATTGTCTCTCTAATTTACGATTAGCAGGCCTACCATGAACTATTATTGCGACTCAATTTAAGACGTAAACTAAATTGTTTTCATACCATGACGTCTTAAAGACGCACACTTTAAGTCGTTGCCGAATAAACGTTCGGAATGCGTCCTAAAAACAGTTGTGTAAAAGAGACAGAGTTATTTATAGTTCATATAACGTTTTCCTTTTCAAACACACTTCATGGTACGAAAAGATAGCGGTTGGGTTTAGGTACTGACTTTGAATTGAATCGTTTTCTAAAAGTTCATTGTAGTATATAACGCGAGTTTATATGTTTTCGATTGATTAATTCATGTGTTTACACAAACATATCATGGCTAATAAAATATTGTTTGATGATAATTTGCTTACAGGTCGTAAAGTATAATAAAATGTCTTCTGTAGAAGCCACGATGCGTCACATGTCAAAATAAGCTTTTAGATTATTATTATTAGGTTTATATTTGTTTTTGTTCAAGATAAGAGGCACTTCAGCGCTAAGATATGGGGTTAATGACCTGTAGCTTTATTACAAAAGACATTTAGTACATAATTTGCAATGGTCATTATGGGTATGTACGTAGTTAATGTGTATGATATGTAAATGAGCCTCGTTGAGCAAGCGGATGTTTCTTATTGAGATGTGTTTGCATTTTTTAGAGTAGGTTGTATTAATTTTGAATTTAGGATATCGTGGATGGTATTCATGAGGAGATAGAGTCCACAACAAAATCGCAATCGGTTGCAGGGCGAAACGACTGTTGAGTTGGTAATAGTGAACGTGTGTAGTGCCGGTGTATTGTGGTGGCGGTGGTGGAGGTTTGTGCCGTTGTTTTAACGAATGCTGCACGTTTCCGGTATGAAAACGAATATTCAACTCTACATTTAGCATTATATATTTCCTATTCACTTTATCGTGGATTATAGCAAAAAAAAAATATTATTACTTTTGCATTTAAAAAAACCCGCATTCTGATTATTTGGATATTTGGCATTATGATATCTTATCAATATTAACACATAATTAAATCCGTTAAAGTATATCTACATTTTTTAGGTTTATCATGATTATAGAGTAAACTGAAACAAACGAAAATTTATTTGCACTAACAAGTGAGGCTCTGATAGTTACCTTTCATGGCATTTTGTGTATATTTTAACTGCAATAATCATAAGTATCTTGCTTAATAGTAAATTCCCATGAAATAAAAGAGAAACTTTGTAAAAAAGGCTGTTAGGTGTGATAAAAAAGTTAAACTCTTAGTTTATGGAAAGTCTCTTAGACTATGGAAAATTTTTTACTGCTATCACAGATTAACAAGAAAAAAATACATGATTAAGAATTGCCATTGCGTAGTTTACAGTTTATCAGCCTATAGACAATAGTGTACACGATCGAACTGTCATTTGGAGCAAGTCTAATCAATTTCATTCTACGCCAGCCGAGCGGCGAAGTGAAAAAAAGTTTGACATTTTGTAATCAAGACATAACCAGATCCAAACTTTTTAATTGACTTTCGACATTGGCGCTTATTCTATTGTTTTCGAGAGTTCTTGATTGCGAGTGATGAACAAATGAAATTGTTTATGGAAACACTGAATGAAATTGAATTAAATAAAAGATTTAAAATAAAAAAATATATATGGGACACTTACATGCACCGTCGTCCGTCCCCCAAGTAAGTAATTTAATACTTGTGTTAGTTCATATACATATAAAAAAGTAATAATAAAATTATTTTGCTATAATCCGCGATACAGTAAATAGAAAATATATATAGTGTTTAATGTATAGTGGACTATCAGTATTTTCATACCCGATACGTGCAGGATTCGTAAAAACACATGCACAAACCTCCACCACTTCCACCACAATACACAAGCACTACACAGGTTCACTATCACAAACTCAACAATCGTTTCGCCCCGCAACCGAAGCATCATCAGGAGATAGACTTCACGACAAAATCGCAAATCTTTGCGATTTTGTCGTGGAGTCTATCTCCTGATGATGCTTCGGTTCACACTATATATATTTTCTATTTACTGTATCGCAGATTATAGCAAAATAATTTAATTATTACTTTTGTATTATGGATCTCCGCAAAGTAACGCCTAATTCTATAAATTATTCATATACATATAATTTTAAAAAAATACTTAAATACAAATATACACCCAGGCTCTAAGAACCAACAAATTGTTTATAGAAAATGTTGGCCCTCGGCGGGAATCGAACCCGCGACCCGCTGGGCTGAAGGCAGGGTCAGTACCCACTGCGCCAACGGGCCAGTCGACGATGTAGTTACAACAATATGTTGTTATTATGTACATATTATTCCTTTATGCCCTTTAGTGTCACATTAAAAGGCAAACACACGTGTTAAAGAATTTGAAATTTTGAAAACAAAAACTAAAATTAAAAACAAAACGTTATTACGATAAATTATAATGTAGGTCAACTGTATTAATGGACTTTTTATTGCCTATGCAGATCTGGGGTATGGTTTTTATAACATAGAGCATAGAATATGGTTTTTTTTCTACTGCGTAAATACTGCAAAAAAGTTTTTTATAAATTCAAATATTCCCATTATATTATAAACATCTCTGTTTAGTTTCTTTTAAAGCTTTTAACATAATTTTATGATCCTACTGTTTACCGTTTAGGAGTTCCGTCAGCTAAAGGCATACTAGCAGAACTCATAATTTAATATTATTCCGCCGTTCAAAACCCGGCCAAACTAAAGCATTTTCATATATTTTCCTTAGAAATGGAAACTTAAAACCCATTTATTTCAAAACATGATTTTTGAGTTATGCCCCTGAAGGCCCTGAGCGATGTATTCATGATTACGGAAAAGCTGATTTGATTGATCAGTACGATTTTTGTCGTGGAGCCTATCCTCCTGATGATGCTTCGGTTTCGGGCGAAACGATCGTCGAGATTGTGGTGGTGGGTGTGTGTGCTGCTTTTGTGTACGTTGTTGCTGGTGAATTGCGCCTTGGGGTGCATGTGGTGGCTTGTCCTGCATGTATAAGGTACGTAGATTTTGCCTGCTTCATACACATTGGCTTTGCATGCATTCACCTAACCCGTGCGGATTATAGCAAAGTAGTTAATTCTGTTATATTGCTTGTAGCTGATTTCCCCTTAAGAAAACAAACTACTCTCGAAATAACAAAGCTAAATGGCCTAATAAACAGAAATCACAACTAGTCAAAAGTACATCAATAAAGGGCGAGGGGACCGGCTGGAATGGCACAACACATAAATAACTGCGCCCCCGCTCAGTTTTAAAATGCAATAGTTTCGTTTGTAAACCTCAATAATGGCCAAATAAAACACATGCCCGTGTCATAAGGTAATAGAAAATTTATCGTTATTGAATCTTTAATTAATATTGTTAATTAGAATCAACACGTTCTTTTATTTTTGAATAAATTTTATATATCGTATAAATTAACTGCTATATTTAATTTAAGAAAACGATAATTTTTAATTATTTTAATGACAATTTTTTTCAGATTTCCAATTTCAAAAATGTATAGTACATAATTTTATAATTATATTTACTGAAATAATATCGATAATATTTAATACAATTTGGTTTAGGCGTATATATAAGATATAAAAAATCGGTTTACTTTTGAAACAGAATCAGGATAAGAAAACAGCAATTAAAAGAATTTATAGAATTAGGCGTTACTTTGCGGAGATCCATAATATAAAAGTAATAATAAACATTATTTTGCTATAATCCGCGATACAGTAAATAGAATATATATATATAGTGTTAAATGTATAGTACTATCCGTATTTTTATACCCGATACGTGCTTCGTAAAAACACATGCACAAACCTCCACCACTTCCACCACAATACACAAGCACTACACACGTTCACTATCACAAACTCAACAATCGTTTCGCCCCACAACCGAAGTTTTATCAGGAGATAGACTCGACGAAAAAATCGCAAAGTCTTGCGATTTTGTCGTAGAGTCTTGTTTTTATTATTACTTTTGTAGCAATTAAAAGCTTCACGTATATAGGTACCTCTCTGACACCCCAGCAAGGGGGGCTAGAGGTCCAAAAAAATAAAAAAATCACCTCATGTAGTTAATGGACAACAAACAGCACGATATTTTTCATCCCTATTTAGGCAGCACGGTAACGATACGTAGCCTGGTACTTTAAAAAAAATAAAAGTTTTGAAATTTAAAATATTTAGAACTTTATGCACCAACATTTATTTATATAGTTATTTATTTATTTATTTCCAGCTTAGCACAAACAAAGTGCTTGTCGATGTTAGTTACTAAATCATTTGTTAAAAAGTGTAAATTAATTGTAGATAATAAGTTAAAGGTGTAACTATTAAAGTTATATCCTTAGTTATATTTCATTTCATAATTATATGTATTATGTACTATTTTAGTAAGTTAGTTAAATAAATAGTATCAGATAGTATGACGAACCGATAGCTGTTAAGATCTTATAACGTCACTTAAAGATACTCAATAAAAAAAAACTCGCTATATACACATCATAAATTAGTGATTGGGTATATAATTAGGTATTTTTTCCATTTAAAAAAAGGTTTAACAAACGCAAGCTACAATCAAAACAAAATCCTCAATCAATCACGTAACGCGTTGGAATAAAACAAGCGCGGCAACAGCTGTAAATTGCGTTCGATAAAAAAGGTATTACCCTTCAAGTGTCGGATCATTCTCGCTCGGTATTCAAGTTATAAAAACTTCATTACTGCAAGTGACAAAAGGCCAGATATGTTAGTAATAAGGGATAATAAGAGCTATTAGTCAAGTCGTCGGACAGCGGCAAGGTGCGCGAAATGTAACCGAACCGGGGTGGCAGCCAATTTCAAGGGCCATTTCCTTACACACCCCCTAACAGGGGAGTGACGACCTCGAACTCTAAAATATAACCAAATACTCTTATTATACAGCTGTTGTGCATTTAATATGGACACAGTTAGTTCTGTCTAAACATAAATAACATTAAAAAGAAATAATAAAATTATTTTGCTATGATCCGCGATACAGTAAATAGAAAATATGTATAGTGCTAAATGTATAGTGGACTATCCGTTTTTTCATACCCGTTACATGCAGGATTCGTAAAAACACATGCACAAACCTCCACCACTGCCACCACAATACAAAAGCACTACACACGTTCACTATCACAAACTCAACAATCGTTTCGCCCCGCAACCGAAGCATCATCAGGAGAACATTTTGTTTTGTCCATGTGTTTTTACGAATCCTGCATGCAACGGGTATGAAAAAACGGATAGTCCACTATACATTTAGCACTATTTATATTTTCTATTTACTGTATCGCGGATTATAGCAAAATAATTTTATTATTACTTTTGTATTATGGATCTCCGAAGAGTAACGTCTAATTCTATAAATTAAACATTAAAAAGATAAAATAGATAACAGTAAAATTAAGAAGAATGTACAGAAATGTTACTGCTACAAAATTGAAGATTATTTGGATCATAAAACTATTTGATTTGATTTGAAAATCCTTTCAGCTTCATACAAGACAGCGGTTTAATAATGTATAATTGAGAATATTTAAAAGATGCCGAGTTTCTTGCTGGTTCTCGGTAATAGAAACATTCCGAACCAGTTGTAGCTTCATAAATATTATTCGTGCTTGACTCTTCAAAAGTGCCTGCAATGGCTTATTTGAATAAAGATTATTTTGATTTTGATTTGATTATTTATGTATTTATCAATTGTACGACAGTCATAATTCAAAAATTTATACTTTGGGGACGACAGCCGTGTGTAATTTTTTTTTTTATAAACTTTATGACCCTAAAGTAAGTTATTTAATACTTGTGTTATGGGTGACGGACAACTGGTAAATATACTACATATACAATTTTAAATACATACTTAAATACAAATATACACCCAGGCTCGAAGAACGAACAAATTGTAGAAAATGTTGGCCCTCGGCGGGAATCGAACCCGCGACCCGTGGAGCTGAAGGCATAGTAACAATCCACTGCGCCAACGGGCCAGTCAAAATTGTCCTGTATATTTATATTTATTTAATTAATTTTAGCTATAAATCGGTACATCTTGCGGCGCGACCAACGCGCATCAAATCGGGCGTCGCGTGCCCCAAAACACGCATTTGTCTAATTCGAAACGGTTTTTTTACTATTTACACTGTGCCGTATCACCCCGCTTACCCTCGCTCGCAATTGGTCACGGGAGACGAGGATTTCGCGCCAATATGTCCTATAGTTTAGCGGTTTATTGGTTAGGTAAAGAGTAAATTGGACTCGGGAGGATATCGAGTACCGCCGTTATAGGATCAGCTGTTAAAATAACTTCTCCTTATGTCGTTTTGCTTAGAAGTAACTCAGTAAGCAAATATATCTCTTGTGCCTCAACTTTACGGCATTACTCTATTTAAGACAAATAATTTATAGAATTAGGCGTTACTTTGCGGAGATCCATAATACAAAAGTAATAATAAAATTATTTTGCTATAATCCGCGATACAGTAAATAGAAAATATATATAGTGCTAAATGTATAGTGGACTATACGTTTTTTCATACCCGTTACATGCAGGATTCGTAAAAAACATATGCACAAACCTCCACCACTTCCACCACAATACACAAGCACTACACAGGTTCACTATCACAAACTATCTCCTGATGATGCTTCGGTTGCGGGGCGAAACGATTGTTGAGTTTGTGATAGTGAACCTGTGTAGTGCTTGTGTATTGTGGTGGAAGTGGTGGAGGTTTGTGTTTTTACGAATCCTGCATGTAACGGGTATGAAAAAACGTATAGTCCACTATACATTTAGCACTATCTATATTTTCTATTTACTGTATCGCGGATTATAGCAAAATAATTTTATTATTACTTTTCTATTTAAGACATTTTATAATAACGAAAGAGTTTTTATTATTTTTAAAATGTAATAACATAACGAGTTTTTCTAAAACTAAAACATCTAGGGAATAACCATAAGCTTAGACCTAATTTACTACCTCTTTTCTCTACTTATAGCACGGTTTGTATTAAAGTGACCGAATTCAAAAAAGTTGTTTCGTGACAAATTGCAATAAAGCGTAGCGTATCGTACAAAACTAGTCATTGTCAAAGACACCCATTACTTAGAAGAGCAAGATAATACTAGATTTTTTAATATTTCTTGGCTTTATGTCATAAATGGCGTCGATATGCCTGTTAGCAGAACTAAGAATACGAGGAATACTTTCTTATTTCGAGCTTGTCGTAGTTAATAAGAATTTTGTTGATGTCGATTTTACGACGTGTTCTCTTGAGACATTTAAAAAATTAATTCGTGGAAAAACTGTTAAAACTAAATAGGGATATCTCAAGTGATACATCATGTAATATTTTTATATTTTTTTTTTATTTCAGTCTACTGTTACTTGTGTTAAGTAATCTGGTTTTTGTATTATTTGTGAACTTAATTTTTTAGATTTATTACACTGTTTTCCTTAAATAAATAAAAATAAAAATAAAAATAAGGATTACAGTGTATCTAACTCAATTAAGTCTAATTTTGAATTAGGTCACTTTACTACTAGGCTTGCGTTCTTAAAAATAGTAATGCAAAGAAAAAGAATACTGCTACTATACTATCCGTATTTTATTTTAGGTTGTTAATGATACTCCTCCGGAAAATATAATTGTTGTTAGGTTTTTGTAAAGCATACTAAGTTGTTTTTCTCGTTGAAAGCAACTTTTCCAATCTGTGGTAACTTCTAAGAAAAGTTTTGACAAAAGTTGGGTGTCGTTTTAAATAAAAAAGTTAAAAAAATATATATAACGCAAAAAAATAGTCACACAATGATTATAGAACAATTTAATTAGTCAGTTAACGAAAATTAATTCATTGTTACGTTGCACAAAAAACTGTATGGGTGATTTTTTTGTTTCACTCCCTCGCCTTTGACACAGACAAAAAACAGAAAACCAATTGCAATTATTTCTGCTCAGACGCTGTGCGTTCATTCATGAAACATACGAAAGCGTTAAATTAGTAGTTTTTTTATCAAAATAAAAAATGTGAGTTAAATTTTTTCTTACAATCCCACGACAAACAATGGGCTTTATAAGTAATAAACATGATTGTCAAAGGGTTATTACCGTACCTAACTATAAATTAATAGACATGAATTCAGTATGATTAAAAATTAACAATATTTAACGCTTAATACAGTTACTTCTTACCGTAGTTGTACCGTACCGTACAACTTTATTTCTAATGTCGTTCTTTAATTCAAATTCAAATTCAAAACAATCTTTATTCAAACAAATTTGCAAAAAAGTGCTTTCGTCAACTCTACTGCTGGTTCGAAAAGCTGTTCCTACGGAGAAGAGCCAGCAAGAAACTCGGCGGTTGCACTTTTCGAAAATATAATTCTTATTACTATTTACATTGAGTCATTACTGTCTTGTACAGGGTCGAAGACCAATGTAGCATCTTAAATATATATGAAATACGAAATATATACTTATAATACACGAAATACTAAGTAAGTCCAGTCCCAAAGTAAGTAACTTAATACCTACTTGTGGTATGGGTGAGAGACAACTGGTAAATATATACATATATAGTTTTAAATACATACTTAAATACATATATACACCCAGACTCGAAGAACCAGCAAATTCTAAATAGAAAATGCTAGTTCTCGGCGGGAATCAAACCCGCAACCCGCGGAGCCGAAGACAGGGTCACTGCCAACTGCGCCAAGGGCCAGTCAAGCTAAAAATACCAGCTTCTTTTTTCTCTCTCACTAAACACGGACTATGGAATTGAAATAATTTATAATAAGAGCATTAACCGCTACAAACTGATCACGCTTAAAGCATCAACAATACAAATAAACGGATCAACCAAACAGGAAGGCATAATACCGCTTAATCCGTCCTAATGTGTCTCTAACCCTGGGAATGTCATAGGATCTAAAGGGACTCGCACCATAACTAAACCCTAATAAAAAAGTGGCTCCAACCCTCCGGTATTAATGTAGCATAAAATTAACCCGTACGTCACGGCCGATGCGCGCAATGTTTTAAGTACGTCGGTGTCTAAGGAGCATTAGGGGTTCGGTCACTCTTTTAGGCTTAAATGTACCGTAACGTATATGATAAACAAGGTGAAACAAGGTGACTTGGCGTTATTTATAATAAATAAATATATACGACACTTACACACACGGTCGTCCGTCCCCAAAGTACGTAACTGAATACTTGCCTTATGGGTGACCAACAAATGGTAGATATACTACATATATAGTTTTAAATACAGATACACACCCAGCTTCGAAGAAACAACAAATTGTTTATAGAAAATGTTGGCCTAAGGCGGGAATTGAAACCGCGAGCCATGGAGCTGAAGGACTGCGCCAACGGGCCAGTCGAAACTTTGAAAATTTAAAAATTTATAATTTGCTCATGAATCACAATCATATTTTATCATTTCTAAATATCACCATTCTTATTTCGTTCACTTCTCATTAAGGTTGAGTTAATTGTGACTTGAGGAACATCGGAAATAAAGTGCAGTAAAATCGATAATAGTCCACCCATTTTCACGATATAACTTTTAATGATAAAATAACTCGATTGACTTGTAAATTCCAATTCAAATTCAAATTCAAATAAGTCTTTATTCAAATTGGCCTATTACAAGCACTTTTGAATCGTCAAATTAAAATTAAATTGAAGCTACAACTGGTTCGGAAAGGTGCTCTAACCGAGAAGAACCAGCAAGAAACTCGGCGGTCACTCTTTTAAAAAAATAAATATTACAGTTTTGTATTAACTATTGTTAACAAACTTAGATTATAATATCGTCTAGTACATAGCTGGTCGCAATTTAGTTCCAAGCTTTCTTATCATTGACATAGTCTTCAACATTATAGTAAGCTTTATTAATGAGAGTCTCTTTAATTGCTTTTTTGAACTTGTGTAAAGGCAAGTCCAAAATTGATTGAGGAATTTTATTATAAAAAAGTATACCGAAGGTATACCGAATGGTAATGTTACTATACTAATATAGAATAGTTGTTTCAGTGTATTTCCTTTTTTTTGTAATGTTAGTTTCTTTCTGCACAACCGTAATAGTATTTTTTTAATTTTTATGTTTTAAAGGTCACTAAAGTATTTTTTCGAACGAAAATCAGATCATGGATCAGAATGTTGGGCAATTAAAACGACGGATGAAAGAAGAGTGCATGCAAATGAGATGAGAATGTTAAGGTGGATGTGTGGTGTGACAAGATTGGCTAAAATACGGATAAGTATATAAGGGATAGTCTGAAAGTTTCAGCCATTATAGGAAAGACGAGAAGTGCAAGATTGAGATGGTATGGACATATAATGAGGAGGCATGAAAATCTTGTGATTATACGTGTGCTAAATATGTGGATTGATAATTTAAGATCGTTTGTGGGCTTCGGTATACTTTTTTTATAATAAAATTCCTAAATCTATTTTGGACTTGCCTTTACACAAGCTCAAAAAGCAATTAAAAAGACTTACTATAATGTTGAAGACTATGTCAATGATAAGAAAGCTTGGAACTAAATTGCGACCAGCTATGCACTAGATTATATTGTAATCTATGTTTGTTAACAATAGTAATACAAAATTGTAATGTTTATTTTTAAAAAGAGTGACCACCGAGTTTCTTGCTGGTTTTTCTCGGTTAGAGCACCTTTCCGAACCAGTTGTAGCTTCAATTTAATTTTAATTTGACGATTCAAAAGTGCTTGTAATAGGCCAATTTGAATAAAGACTTATTTGAATTTGAATTTGATATGTGATTAGAAGGAGGCAAATAATTGATAAATTGTGTGAAGTATGACATGCATATAAAAGGTTATGCCAGAGATTATGAATGACCGGAGAGAATTGAAGAGAGAACTGAAGGAGAAAAGCGGAAATCATGTTATGCCCACCCTACTTATTGGGATAAAGGCAGTTAAATGATGGCGTTTAATTTCATTTCGTGAATTAAATTGATAAAAATATTATTATCAAACGTTACTAACGTTAGTTAAAACTAATAACGTTATATTTGTTTTTAATTTGTATTTATAAATAGGTGATGCAAACAAAAATTCCAAAACTAATAATAAAATTATTTTGCTATAATCCGCGATACACTAAATAGAAAATATATATATTGTTAAATGTATAGTGGACTATCCGTATTTTCATACCCGATACTTGCAGCATTCGTAAAAACACATACACAAACCTCCACAACTTCGACCATAATACACAAGCACTACACATGTTCACTACAAAATCGCAGTTTGTCGTGGAGTCTATCTCCTGATAATGCTCAGGTTGCGGGGCGAAACGATTGTTGAGTTTGTGATAGTGAACGTGTGTAGTGCTTGTATATTGTGGCGGAAGTAGTGGAGGTTTGTGTTTTTAAGAATCCTTCACGTATCGGGTATGAAAATACGGATAGTCCATACATTTAGCACTATATATATTTTCTATTTACTGTATCGCGGATTTTAGCAAAATAATTTTATTATTACTTTTGTATTATGGATATCCGCAAAGTAACGCCTAATTCTATAAATTAACAAAAAATCCATTACAATCCATTTCCTATTTGTCGATTATTTTTAATGATATCTCTGCACTGAATGGATAAATTAAATATGCAATTACACGTCCCACCATACGATCACCATCAATCACAGAACTGAATGAGTCTAATTGAGATTGTATTAATTCAAGACTAGTAATATAAAATTCATTATGAACGTTCAAATCGTGCGCGTCCAACAATAATTATGACACGAAGTCAATATTTCGTAATAATGTTCCCAGTGCCGCCGATATCGACAGGATATCTTTGAACTTAATTATTTAACGTGTCTCAAAGGGCACACGATAACAAGTGTAATAAATCTGCAGCGAGTGGTGTCACGATAATATGGCCCTTGTGCCTGCCGCCGCTGCACAAAGGGACAGTTGGAGGGTTATAAACTTATAATTGATATACATTGTTGTTCTAGTAACCAGTTTATTCACTTATTAAGAAATATTTGGATTTATGTTGTCATATGAGTTCTGAGAGTTTGGAATTAAGGAGAAGAAACCAGATATAGGTATTGTTAGGAATGAAAGTTGGCAACACTATAATCGCGTGACCGATAGCAAGGAAGGGACTTGCCTTTGGAGGGAAAATTAGTTATAAAAGATGCAGTCCGTCATAATGAACTCAGTCTTGTCTTGTTGTACTCGACTCTTACGGGTATTATTAGCTTACGCTTACGCGGCTAGTCCGTTCTGTTGGAGTTTCGTTGTAAACGAAACTACGAGTTTTGTAGTTTAACCTGCCTTGGTTAAACAGGAGGTGTAACTATTACTGTGTCGTTCTAATATTGTTACGGTAGAACCGCGTCTAACTACCTAAATTAAGTGTTATTTGTTATTAGAATCTATCCTCATATTCGTGTGATTACTATAGTGGTGTTTGTTGTTCGGAGAGATCCGCACCTACCCACATTACGAGCTGTGATATTAAAATTTAACCTCTAGTAGTTAATATTCGCGATAAGAGTAATCACTGAGTTTCTTGCCAGTTCTTCTCAGTGAATAGTAGTGTTCCGAACTGGTGGTAGAATCGTGAAAGGTGGTATCGTCCTGGCATAATAATTCCAAATTATATGAAACTTAACCTGTCAATACATGTTTGGCCTGTTCCATATGTAGTAGCTCTACGTTAGTCTTTGTTGACTATGTGAGAAAGCTGAAGTATTTAAGTGAAATTCCTGACATTTCTAATAGTATATAGATTATTATTATCTTTCTTTGTGGCCTGTACAGGGCAAATAAGGCGCAAATCACTCTGCCAGTGTCAAGTAAAGTGGAAAACACACGAAAAATAGAAATTAGAATTTGGCTCAATGACAATGCACCAAATTAGCAAACTACCTAAAATAATACAAAAAACATATAACTATGAAACGAAACTTAGAATAAACTAAGAATATACAAACAAAACTAATTACACTTTTAACTTATTATTTATTTATTTATTTATTTATTTATTTATTTATTTATTTATTTATTTATTGGAACACCAACAAGAATGCACTTAGAGTAAACTTTATATATAAACAATATTGTATCCTGCTACAAGTACATCCTTACTTACAGGTGTACACAACATGCATACTTATGGTGCTATACGTGCTTTACAATTTTTGTATTTTATTTTATTTAAATTAAATGAAATATAAAAGAAATACAAAGAACAAAGTCGGAAAGAGGCAATACTTAAGCTAAAAACATAAATCAACAAGTTAACGATTCTCGGAGTAAATTATCAACAATAAATTGACACGACTTTTTAACAAATGGTTTAGTTACTAACATCAACAGGCACTTTATATTGGTAGGACGATGAATTTCAAATGGTAATATCGTAGAAAGGATATTTGAGCTTAGGACAATTAAAAACAATATGATCAGTTGCACCTTCATCCAAACCACATTCACACAACGAATTATCTTTACCCTTTAATTTTGCCAGGTGCAAGGGAGTACAAGCATGGCCGAGGCTAGGTATATAGATATCGCACGCTTAGTATTTTTTTTATTTATTTAATATTTGAAAAATATATATGTACAAATATTGTGTCCCTGGCTCCCAAGCTAGTTTAAACTGTATTTTGGGAACCAGTGCCCACCTATACTTGTTTCAATTAACATAACTTACTTACTACTTACCTACAATTGTAAAAAAAAAATACAATAAAAAAGTGAAATTAAAGTGACAGTGTAAAACAATATTATTATTTATCATGAATTATTATTTAACATGAATAAGAGCCCCGTATGGGCTTGAAACTAGTCGGGCTTATCCGATAAAATAAAACGTGAGTATAGCCGGTCTCTAAACATTAATTATGAATACCACCCACGATAGTTTAAATTCAAAGTTATAAAAATTCTCGTTTTTCCCCATGTAACACGATTTATACAAAGTATATGCAAATTCAAATGAGTCTTTATTCAAATTGGCTTTTACAAGCACTGAAGCTACGACTGCTTCGGAAAGGTGCTCTAACCGAGAAGAACCAGCTAGAAGCTCTGCGGTCACTTTTCTCAAAAATAAATACTACAATATTGTTTTCGTTATTGTTAACAAACATAGATTACAATATCATCTAGTGCGTAGTTTCGTCGCAATTCAATTCCAAGCTTTCTTATCATTAACATGGTCCTCAACAGTATAATAAGCTTTATTAATGAGAGTCTTTTTAATTGCTTTTTGAACGTGTATAAAGGCAGGTCCAGAATAGATTGAGGAATTTTATTATATAAAAAAAATACAGTTGAGGGTATTTTCAAAAACTGAAATTGACATGAACGAAGTCGCGGGTACGACTAGTAAAAAATAAATAGCAAATTTAGATCCAATTCCTAAGAATAACGATCCAAACGCTTTTATATCATCTGCGCACTATAAACGAATATTTGCACAGTGGACCGCAGATGGAGTTATTATATTAGAGTCTATAATCTAATATAATAACTCTATCTAGGAGGATGATGATAATTTTAGGCTGAGTTCTATAAGTCAGCCTAAAATCATCATCATCCCTGCCCTTATCTCAGTCTAAGCGGAGTCGGCATAACATGTTATTATACAAAAATGTTGTCAATCGTCATCATTCTCGTGCCCTTATCCCACTCTAAGTGGAGTCGGCACAACATGTTAGAAACATGTTGTCAAATAATATTGCTACGTATTTTACGAACTGCCGCCTGCCTGACTTCAACTTACGTTAGTCGCGTTTTACGACACCTCGGTAACAAATGAGGGTGGTCTATTCTATGCAGCCGGATACCACACGGCATATACCTTAATCGCCTCTTACGACACCTCGGTGAGAAAGGAGGGTGGTCTATTCTATGCCGGATACCACACGGCGAACATGTTGTCAAATAATATGGCTACGTATTTTACGACTGGCCGTCTGCCTGACGTCAACTTACCTTAGTCGCCTTTTACGATATCTCGGTAAGAAATGAGGGTGGTCTACTCAGCCGGATACACGGCGGAGTCTGGAGTCTCGTACAACACGCTTGGCTCTGCATGTGCTTGTTACCTACCCTGTTATAGGTTGGAATAACAGAGAGATAATCTAATTATATTGTTATGAAATCTTAGCAAGTAACCAGCCAAAATAAGTTTGTATTCGTGTTTGAAAACTGGAAATGTTAGCGTTAAGGTAGGACTCCACCAAAATAGTATGCAGCACATTTGTTTACAAAGATTATGTACAAAGTTCTCGCACTGCACGTGCTAAGCTGATATCGCACTTAGTTTCTGTCTCCACCGGCAATGTTGTGTGTAACTTGTGTAAGCGCGCAGTGAAGCACACATGTGCGCGAACATGTTCGTTTAGAAATACTTTTTAATCTTTATTATTATTATAAGTTTACAATATATTTTTAGACATTTTTTATAAAATAAATCTTAATAATTTTTTCATTGCTCCACTCCTCATTAAAGAAGTGCGCGTACAAACAAATGTTTTCGTTCCAGTACCGGAAGCAAAACTGAGTTTGTGAACAACGAGTGTGTACGCGTCGACGCGAGTCCACTGCTTTAAGTGCACGCGCACATTTGTGGCGCAGACTGTGCATTCACAGTGCTGCACAGTTCTGTACACTGATGGAATTCCACCTTAACATAATTTCAACAGGCAAAACGGATGTTGTCCCATAGAGCTATTAATACTAGAGCAAGGGAGCTATGGACAGGCCTGTAAGAGATAATGACACAATAAATAATAGAAGGAAAGTTGAAACTCGTTTACTTCATCTTAGTCTAATTGCCCATAAAAAGAAAGAGAGATTACATAGACATTATTTCAAAATGTCTTTATTGTAATGACACATTTAAGGCACATTTAAGGCTGGCTTTCCTCTAGTATATGCTCTATGATTCTTACGGAGACCGCCATCAATAACTATATGTAACTAGTAATAACAATTATCCTTTGAAAAGAGCAACCGCCGAGATTCTTGCTGGTTCTTCTCAGTAGGAACAGCTTTCCGAACCAGCAGTAGATGTTGACGATTCAAAAACACTCGTTTACAAGTTTACTTGAATAAAAAATATTAGGTCCTTACATATGAAATTGGCGTTTTCTATGGGAGGAACATAAAGTAGTTTTTTTTTAATGAAATATATTTAATTAATCAAAGTATGTACCATTGCTATGTATGCACTTTTGCCATCTCATAGGTAGTTCATTGATCTCCTTACTAAAAAAACCATTCGGGCGGGAATCAATAAAATCTTTGAAGGCGGTTTGGACTGCCCCATCGGAGTTGAATTTTTTTCCTTGCAAGTAGTTATCCAAATTGCAAAAAAAATGGTAGTCTGTTTGAGCAAGGTCCGGAGAGTACGGTGGATGTCTAAGACATTCTAATTGAAGCTCCTCTGATTTGGTAGCCGTCTGTTGTGCAGTGTGTGGTCTAGCGTTGTCCTGAAGCAGCAGTGGCCTAGAGCGATTGACCAGCCTCGATTGTTTAGCAGCTAGCTTTTCCATCATGGTTTGCAGTTGCTGACAATAGATATCTGCCGTAATCGTCTGGCCAGATTTAAGAAAGCTGTAGTGAACGACACCGGCACTAGTCCACCAAACACTTACAAGAAACTTTTTTTTAATCATTTTTCGCTTAGGGCAGGATTTGGCTGGTTCGCCAGGGTTCAGCCATTGCGATAAGCGCTTCCGATTATCGTAGAGGATCCACTTTTCATCACAGGTAATGATTCGATTTAAAATTCCTTCATTATTGTGCCGGTTGAGTAACGTAACGCAGCAGTCGACGCGGGTTTGTCGGTTTGCATCACTCAATTCATGAGGTACCCACCTTTCAAGCTTTTTCACCTTCCCAATTTGCTTTAAGTGGATTAGAATAGTTTTATCACTAATCACCGGAGCCTGCAGCTAACTCGGACGTGGTTTGCGATGGATCCGCTTCCACAATAGCCTTCAATTCTTCATTATCAACTTTGGTCTCCGACCGTCCACGAGGCTTGTTCTGCAGCTCGAAATTTCCAGAACGAAAACGTTGGAACCAAAAACGCACTGTGTTTTCTTTTGCGACACCGTCACCATACACATCATTAATCCTTCGAGCCGTTTCTGCAACACTGGTGCCACGGTGGAACTCATACTCGTAAATAACGCGATATTTCATGTTTTCCATTTTGTAAACAGAGTGACACAAAGAAAAAAACAAAAGAAGAAAAAACAAATGAATTAGGGGGTTTGAAACACAAATGCATGAGTAAATAGCTGGATGAATTTGAATTTGGAATTCCTAACCATAAAGGTAATATTTGAGATCAAAGTGGCCAGTACGACAAAACGCCAATTTCATATGTAAGGACCTAATATTTTGAATTTGAATTATCATACTTTCCTTAGTATATTCTATAGACTGCAACCTTAAAGGTATCATGAATCAACACGGTTCGCCCCAAACAGTGAAACACATCAGTAACAAAACAGCGCACTGAGTTATGACTCCCTTGGGATACTCGATAATGTGTCCATGACTTATGTTGTGGTGCTTGAATTGTACTATACAATCCTTATCTTGCTTACTCGAGTGAGAACTTCTGTAATACAAAGTAGTCCCCGCATTTTTGTTTATTTTGTACTAGCTGTGCCAGCGGCTTCGCCTGCGTAGAAATCAGCGTGTCACAATTCTTTTCTATAAATCAAATTTTAAACATAAAAGTGGTTATTGTGAGTTAAGCATAAGAGATAGAGACATGTTATCGCGGACTTTTTTATAGGTTTTTTTATAGATCTACACTGCTCTAGTACATTTAACCGGGTGGTATCCGGCGAAATAGAATAGACCACCCTGATTTGTTACCGAGGTGTCGTAAAGACGACTAAGGTAAGTTGACGTCAGGCAGGCGGCCGGTCGTAAAATACGTAGCCAAATCATATGACAACATGTTTGTAACATGTTGTGCCGACCCCACGTAGAGTGGGATAAAGGCAGGAGAATGAATGAATGAACTTCTCTAGTACATTACTTTAGCGTATCTCTGCTGGTTTACGCAGCGCACGCGACTCAAGCCCCAGAAAGCGAGTTTTTTAACAACTGCTCGATCTCTTCATCATAAACCATTCGGAAGTATTGCATTATATTTTGGTGAAAACTGTACAAAAATCCGTTTAGTAGATTTTGAGAAAATCGATTACATACAGACAGACAGCTTTTTGGCACTTTTTATTATAAGTATAGATTTGACATACGTCTGTTCGCGATAAATTTCAATTTCAACATAAAGCGTTCCAAAATGCAGGAAAAAATCAAGCGATTTGCGAATTTCACGTAAAAACACTGCCGCTTAGCAATATATTTAGAACTAGCAAAGCCCTGCGGTTTCACCCGCGTCCATACAGATCTTGTGGTAGTGGAAAATCTACGAAGTCAGACTATGGATTTCGGTCCGGTAGTTTTTGCGTGAAAACGTAACAAACATACATACATATATACAAACAAACATACAAATCTTTCCTCTTTACAATATCAGTATAGAAATGTATTTTTTATAGGTGGATGGCATTTAGCTATATTTTAAGGATACCTATTTATTTATTTTATTTATTTATTGCACATACAAAATAATATAAAAAAAGAAAGAAGAAAAAAGAAAAAAAATAGACTATGTACAAAGGCGGACTTATTCCTAAAAGAGATCTCTTCAAGTCAACCGTCAATAACAGAAAGAAAAGGTCAAGAAGTAAAATATAGATGATGAAAAAGGGAAGGAAGAAAAAGAAAAATAACGAAACACTATAAACATAGCTTAATGTTGAAAAATTATGCAATATAAATAATAGTGACTATTTGAATTTATTAAAATTTCACTATTTAATTTATGAGTAGATGATGTAGATGGTACTAAATTTAATTTAAATTACTTGAGACAAATATTTTCTAGTCTGTGACTTAAAAGGCAAGGAGATTTGCGGATTGGTACAGGTAAATCATTCCACAGCTTTACACCTCGAAAGCTAAATGATCTCAAGTCAGTCAGGAGCATTTAGGGAAGGAAAGATCTAACGTATTTATAGATCTTAGATCCTAATTCCATCTTACTACAAAAAAGGTCATGTACAATGAGATAACTGGAAGGCTATTTAAACAGATATAATACCTTACTGCCTTGCCCTACTTACTTACTTAAACACGATAGTTACCATAAGCATAGCATACTCAATAACAGTTCAGACAGTGTACAGTGTACAGTGTTACTATCTCACAGCTGGGCATACGCTTACTCTATTTTTTTGGGGTTGGAGTCCCTCGGAATCCCCAGAATTTTCAGACATTTCCTCAGACTGTAGATGTGATAATTTACAGATATCAATTCGGCACAAGTTTTAATAGAAAAATTACATTTGCTCCATTTGGCTATCAGAACTAAATCACAGCACGACGTATAGGCTAAAAAAATATGGGAAAATATCCTGCTGGGGAAGGGATAGCGATGATTTTCTCAATAAAGGTTCAATGAGAAAATTAGTGATCCATATTCAATAAATACCTAAAATATCTATGAAGTCATCATCGACTACTTTTTCATTCTTGACATTTTATTTTTCGAACTGACTGTATGCTGTTAGCCATAGTGGCTTTTACAGCGTCACCGGGCGGGACGGGTGAGCGCAGAGGCATCGTCGAGGTTGCGAAATGCAGAGAGTAGAGCGAAGAAGCTCTACTTAAGTCAGGGAACGTCGTCCTAAAGGTGCCTCCTGTGAGGCCGGACCACGGCTTAGGGCGACGCGAAGTGGAGGGCTATGACTTAGATTAGTCATTGCAGCGTCGGAAGGTTCGCGAGAAGCCACGAGCGAAGACACGGCCAGGATGCCTTAACGTGTACTGTTGGAAATGCGTTTCTACCACGAAAGTTTCTGT
Organism: Morpho deidamia; assembly: GCA_947086505.1. Classification (NCBI taxonomy): domain Eukaryota; kingdom Metazoa; phylum Arthropoda; class Insecta; order Lepidoptera; family Nymphalidae; genus Morpho; species Morpho deidamia. The sequence continues at coordinate 4,180,541 of CAMTZC010000007.1, read as the reverse complement.
TTACCAATAAGTTGATATTAACTCATTGAAAAGAATTCCGACAAAAGTAATAATAAAATTATTTTGCTATAACAACCGATACAGTAAATAGAAAAATTATATAATGCTAAATATAGAGTGGATCCGTTTTCCATACCCGATACATGCAAGATTTGTAAAAACACATACACAAACCTCCACCACCTTTACCACAATACAAAAGCACTATTAAAATCTCAACAATCGTTTCGCCCCACAACCGAAGTATCATCTCCTGATGATACTTCGGTTGTGGGCGGATAAACTCCACGAAAATCGCAAAACTTCGTATTATGGATCTCCGCAAAGTAACGTCTAATTCTATAAACAATTTCCGAGTTTATTCATGTCTCACGAGCATACATCAGAGCTATTAATATTTCGATAAAATATTAAAATTTTATTACTCCTTATTCAACGGGTTAAACGTTACAACACGTATAGGTACGCCATTTATCATGTTTCAATCTCCGAATACCGCGAAGGCCTGAGGCATGCGATCGGACGATATTACGCGTCAGGGTATTACGAAAAATAGTAATATTCTATCAAACCGCTTTACAATACCCACTGTTTGTGTACTATTTCACTACAAGTAAATATTAGGTCCCTACATATGAAATTGGCGTTTTGTCGTACTGGCCACTTTGATCACAAATATTACCTTTATGGTTAGGAATTCCAAATTCAAATTCATACAGCTATTTACTCATGCATTTGTGTTTCAAACCCCCTAATTCATTTCTTTTTTCTTCTTTTGTTTTTTTCTTTGTGTCACTCTGTTTACAAAATGGATAACATGAAATATCGCGTTATTTACGAGTATGAGTTCCACCGTGGCACCAGTGCTGCAGAAACGGCTCGAAGGATTAATGATGTGTATGGTGACGGTGTCGCAAAAGAAAACACAGTGCGTTTTTGGTTCCAACGTTTTCGTTCTGGAAATTTCGACCTGCAGAACGAGCCTCGTGGACGGCCGGAGACCAAAGTTGATAATGAAGAATTGAAGGCTATTGTGGAAGCGGATCCATCGCAAACCACGTCCGAGTTAGCTGCAGGCTCCGGTGTTAGTGATAAAACTATTCTAATCCACTTGAAGCAAATTGGGAAGGTGAAAAAGCTTGAAAGGTGGGTACCTCATGAATTGAGTGAAGCAAACCGACAAACGCGCGTCGACTGCTGCGTTACTTTACTCAACCGGTACAATAATGAAGAAATTTTAAATCGAATCATTACCTGTGATGAAAAGTGAATCCTCTACGATAATCGGAAGCGCTCATCGCAATGGCTGATCCCTTGCGAACCAGCCAAATCCTGCCCTAAGCGAAAATTGACTAAAAAAAAGTTGCTTGTAAGTGTTTGGTGGACTAGTGCCGGTGTCGTTCACTACAGCTTTCTTAAATCTGGCCAGACGATTACGGCAGATATCTATTGTCAGCAACTGCAAACCATGATGGAAAAGCTAGCTGCTAAACAACCGAGGCTTGTCAATCGCTCTAGGCCACTGCTGCTTCAGGACAACGCTAGACCACACACTGCACAACAGACGGCTACCAAATCAGAGGAGCTTCAATTGGAATGTCTTAGACATCCACCGTACTCCCCGGACCTTACTCCAACAGATTACCATTTTTTTCGCAATTTGGATAACTACTTGCAAGGAAAAAAATTCAACTCCGATGGGGCAGTCCAAACCGCCTTCAAAGATTTTATTGATTCCCGCCCGAATGGTTTTTTTAGTAAGGGGATCAATGAACTACCTATAAGATGACAAAAGTGCATACATAGCAATGGTACATACTTTGATTAATTAAATATATTTCATTAAAAAAAAACGACTTTATGTTCCTCCCATAGAAAACGCCAATTTCATATGTAAGGACCTAATATTAAACGTTCGCGATTTATAGTTACCTATTTGTATATGATAATGCCTTGTGGTATCCGGCTGAGTAGGAAACACCACCCTCATTTCGTACCGAGGTGTCGTAAAAGGCGACTATGGTAAGTTGACCGATCATGTGGTATCCGGTTGAGTAGAATAGACCATCCTCTTTCTTACCGAGAGGTCGTAAAATACGACTTAATAAATTAGGTTAACTAAACTACAACTTAAATAAGGCAAGTTTACGTCAGGCAGGCGGCCGGTCGTAAAATACGTAGCCAAATCATGCGACAACATGTCTGTAACATGTTGTGCTGACCCAACTTAAAGTGGGATAAGGGCAGGAGGATGATGATATCTATATATGATAATATTATTTTCCTATATCCACGATGAAAACGCAAGGAAATCAGTGAAATCAATTCTTCCCGAAATGAAATTGTACATAAAAGGAGTTATCGTGAGTTAACCACAAGGATAGAAACATACTGTCGCGGACATTTTTGTAGTATTTTTATAGATCTACAATTCTCTAGTACAATATTTCAGAGTAAAAAAAAGTAAAGTAGCGGCCTGTTACAATCCCATTGCTGGGCATAGTCTTTCTCTCCCTGTTTTTTTAGAGAACGATTGCAGCTAAGACCTTCCACGCTGCTCCAATGCTGATTGTTAGATTACACATATCCCCAGAATTCTCTAGAAACATGCAGGTTTCTTCACGATGTTTTCCTTTAGTGAAAAGCGTGTGATAAATTGCAATTACCAATTAGACACATGAGTTTTAATAGAAAAACTCATTGGTGCCTGCCCGGGTTTGAACTCGTATTCCCCTCGAAAGAGTCGCACGGTCTCACAGCTAGGCTATCACAGCTCACTTCAGAGTATCAGGCATTAATTATTTATAACTCAAATTCAAAATATTAAAAGCTTTTACAAGTTCCTTTGAATAAATTTATAGAGTTAGGCGTTACTTTGCGGAGATTAATAATACAAAAAATCATCAGGTATAAGTAAGGATATTCCACTCTGCATTTAGCATTATACATATTATATTTACTTTATCGCGAATTATAGCAAATTTATTTTATTATTACTTAAAAGTATAAATCTCCTTTGAATTTTCAGTAATTAGAAAAAAATCGTTCAGTGTAGTATGATTTTTTTTTAAAGAATATCTGTTCAGACGCTTAGTATTAAGACTTTAAATAAAAAATCATATGAAAAATATAAAAGCGAAAGGGAATCTACATAAAACATAAGTCTAATGCACATTAATGCGCAAAGTATTGCTGCGCACTTCTCAGATATGTTGGCGACATTTACTTCTAAAAATATTCATGCAATACTCATCTCCGAATCATTCTTAAAACCTACTCTTCCTTCAACTCTTTTTCCTTTACCAGGTTTCAGACTTATAAGAAACGATAGAACTTATGCTAAAATTTTAGGATGCGGCCAGAAAAAAGCAGTGGGTTGCGGTGGCGTGGCCATATACCTACGAAGTGATATTCCATGTAGTGTTGTCTCTCAGTCTGTCTCCGCTATTAATACCCCGGAATATCTTTTTCTAGAGGTGTCCTTAAATCATAAAAATATCTTAGTCGGAGTGTTCTATAGCCCTCACTCAAATATTAATTATTTTGACAATTTTGAGTCTTTATTATCGAACTTGCGCTCCCAGTACGAACATATTCTTATAATGGGAGACTTTAATACGTGCCTTATTAAAAATGATTCTCGATCACAAAAGCTCCTCACTTCTCTTGATTCTTTAGATCTTCATTGTCTACCTCTCCAGGCCACTCACTTTCCACACAACGGTTCGCCTTCACTTTTAGACCTGATTATAACAGCTCAGCCACAAACTGTCGTTAAATACGGTCAATATAAAGCTTGTGCTTTTTCTAGGCATGATTTAATTTATGCCTCCTATAGAATCAGGCCTCCTAAAAGGAGACACAAGATACTTCTTATACGAGATTATCGTAATATTAACCTCGATGAGCTAAAGGAGGACGTCTGTAAAAGTGACTGGAACTCTATGATTGCTGCAACTGATGTAAATAGCAAAGTACAAATATTTAATGCTATAATATTATCGCTCTATGACAAACATGCTCCATTAAAATCAGTTCGAGTTAAACACTATCCTGCCCCTTGGCTAACTGTATCGCTTAAACAGCTAATGGAAAAGCGGAATAAAGCTAATTTAAAATTTCGACGCTGTCCCTCGTCTGAAAACTATGAAGTTTATAAATTATTACAATCTAAATGTAATAAGTTGTGCCGAGCTGCTAAACGCACCTACGTTCACTCTAGAATTGCTGACTCTTCTCCGGATAATATTTGGAATTTTTTGAAATCACTTGGAATAGGTAAAGAAAACAAACATAATCAGTCAAGGATTGATCTTAATGAGCTCAATAAACACTTTACTACGAGTCCTTTAGTTCTGAGTACTAGTGTCAAACAACTTACGTTAGACAGTTTACTTAGCACCCAACGACCTGATATTCCAATTTTTGAATTTACCGAAATTACAGCCTCAGAAGTGTTAAAAATACTCAAGTCTATCAAAACCAAAGCCATCGGTAATGATGGTATTGGAATTCAAATGATTACCCCTATTGCCAATGTTATTTCTCCTTTCATTGCTCATATTTTAAATTCGTCCCTTCAAACTGGTGTTTATCCCTCTGATTGGAAAAATGCACTTGTTGTTCCTTATTCTAAAACTTCTAATCCTTCTAGAGTCTCTGATTTTCGTCCTATCTCTATACTTCCGTTTCTCTCGAAACTCCTTGAACGCTGTATTCATATCAGACTTGCTAACCACCTTTGTTGCCATAATCTTCTTAGCCCTTTTCAGTCGGGATTTCGATCGGGCCACAGCACTACTACCGCACTCGTGAAAATCACTGATGATATCCGCTGGAATATTAATAGTAAAAAACTAACTGTACTAGTTCTATTAGATTTTAGCAGTGCTTTTAACACTGTTGATCATGATATTTTAATTGGACTCCTAAGACAGTTTAACCTATCTCCCAGATCAATTGAATGGTTTACGTCTTACCTTTCAAATCGTCAACAGTTAGTCATTATTGATGAACAACGCTCAGAATTGTGTAATATCAACGCTGGAGTCCCACAGGGTGGAATTCTGTCTCCTTTGCTATTTTCTATATTTGTGAACAGTGTTACTCAGCTTTTAAAATCATCCTTTCATCTTTATGCAGATGACCTGCAAATTTATACGGCTGCCTCTTTATCTGATTTAGACGAAGCCATATCAAAAGTTAATAGAGATCTAGAGGTCCTTAATAACTGGACTAAAAATTTTGGTTTACTAGTTAATCCACAAAAGTCTCAGGCTATTATTATAGGTAGTTCCTATAACATTTCTAAACTTAAGAATACTGTTGTGCAGCACATTAGTTTTAATGGAGCCATCATACCTTACTCTAATTCAGTAAAAAATTTAGGTATTATTTTTGATGAAACACTTAGCTGGGCACCTCATATCACTAATTTGAGCCATAGATTCTTTGCATCACTTCACTCTCTTAAGCGCTTACAGAAATTCCTTCCCCTTGAAACTAAAATTATGCTTGCTAGATCTTTATTGCTACCTATATTGGATTATGGAGATGCTGTTTTTTTGGATCTTTCAGAAAAGCTATTGGCTAAGCTCGAACGGCTTCAGAATGTAGCTATTAGATATATTTATGGACTGCGTAAGTTTGACCACATCACTGAGTTCCGTCATAAGTTAAATTGGCTTCCTATACGATCCAGAAGAAATTTACATATTCTATCACTTCTTTATAAAGTACTCTTTAATCCTTTAATTCCAATATATCTTAAGGAACGTTTCAACTTCTTGTCGGATGTTGGATGTGGCCGCCTAAGATCTTTAAATACATTAGATCTTGCCTTCCCTAAATGCTCCTCACTGACTTACTCGAGATCATTTAGCTTTCAAGGTGTAAAGCTGTGGAATGATTTACCTGTATCAATCCGCAAATCTCCTTCCCTATCAGCATTTAAGTCACAGACTAAAAAATATTTGTCTCAAGTCTGTTAAATTAAATTTAGCTTATTATCAATATTAAATTACATTTTAATCAATTCAAATAATCACTATTATCTATTATTTTATTCATTTATTTTCAACTTTAATCTATGTATAGTGTTTCGTTATTTTTATTTTTCTTCCTTCCTTTTTTTTTCCATCATTAATTTTTTTTTTCTTTTCATTTTCTTTCTGTTACTCATAGGTTGGCTGGTAGAGATCCCTTTTAGGGATAAGTCCGCCTTTTGTTTATACAATAAAGATAAATAAATAAAAATAAATAAATAAATGCTGTGAAGAAATTTTTATGGCTTGCGTTTGGAAATTTTAACAATTTTCTTTACCAAGAATATAACAATCAATAAGCCATAACAGTTATCGTTGTTCGTGGAACGCGCCATTCTTTATGCACCCATTTTGTAGTCTGATGTCTTCATTGCAACCGACTGGGGCCGGACTCGACTTCGTATAAAATATTTTTAAGAATGTTAAAAAATTCACGATCGACCTCTTGGAAAAGTATTTAGCTTTTTATATTGTTTGTTTATGACACTTGTCAAGCACTTGAAGTATATATGCTTACTTATATTATAAATACAAGTTTTTCTATCTGTCTGTCTGTTACGTTTTCACGGCGAATCCGCCGAACCGATATCGATGAAAAATGCCACGGTTAATGCTTATAACCGGAGTAACATATAGGTTATAAAATCGAACCGTCTAAAATCGTCTAACCTTACATAATTCATATTCGTGATAAGAGCAATCACTGAGTTTCTTGCCAGTTCTTCTCTGTGGATCACAGCGTTCCGAACTAGTGGTAGAATCGTCCATAATAATTCAAAATTATTATTAACTTAACCCGTCAGTACTTGTTTGACCTGTTATAGCTGTACGTTTATATTTTGTTGACGTATTAGTAACATTTTCTACGTGAGAACGCTAAAATCACAAGTGAATTTTCCTGAAAATGTTCTAAGAATATATTAAATACAATATATCATGTATTGACTGGCCCGTTGGCGTTGTGGGTAGTGACCCTGACTTCAGCTCCGCGGGTCGCGGGTTTGATTCCCGCTGAGGGCCAACATTTTCTATAAACAAATTGTTGGTTCTTCGAGCCTGGTTGTGTATTTGTATTTAAGTATGTATTTAAACTTATATATGTAGTATATCTACCAGTTGTCACCCATAACACAATATTAAGTTACTTACTTTGGGGACGGATGACCGTGTGTGTATATGTCCCATATATTTATTATCTATTATTATTATTATTTATTATTGCAATATAAACGTTCTAAGTGCATCACTGGCAGTGCTTCAATGTCAGTCAATGCGGTACCCTCCTATTTGGGTTAAAAATTATTACTTTATTATTGGTGGTGATTTCGGAAATTAATTTCCCAGGATCGACAAAATTATAGGCGGCACCGGTGCGACGCTGCAGGCGAAATTTTTTACGATATGAACGGTTATAAAACACTTTTTGCGACTAAATCAATTTCATACTTTGGGTTCTGTTTATCGGGCTATTTTTCATTGACCAATATAGCCTTATATGTAACACTAGTTGTACCCGCGACTTCTTTTGCGCAAATTTAATTGTTTAAGTACTCTCAATAATGCAATATATTTTTTGCATGCTCCGGAAAGAAAAACGGAACATTGGTTTGAAGTTTTCATTGCTAAGGAAAATACATAAAAATGCTAAAGTTTGCTTCAAAGAACGGCCTGGTAATTAATTATCAGTTGTGCCATATTGCTGCTGAAAGGAATATGTTAACATTTACTCCTAGAATGTTTATTTATTCATTTATTTATTTATTTATTTACTGGACATGCTTTCACACCTTCTTTCGCATGACACACTTTCTTTATTGTAATATTTTATTTTCGTTTATTATAATATTAATTTAATTATTTTTGACTGTGAGGATGGCATATGCAACTTTTATACTGTCGCAATGCCATCCTTGCATGTCTGGTAATGCCTTAGTTAATTTTAAAATATGTTTAACATATATATGTATATAGTAATAAATAAATAAAAAAATAAATAAATTTACTCCTAGAATGTTTGACTGTATGATGACATACAATATTATATATAAGTATTGATATACATTTATTTTTATATATAAGAAGATAAAATTAAAATTGGGAAATTTGGGAAATTTGGGTAATTTCATTCTTAAATAGAATGTTTAACAATTAGACGTCACGCGATTCGTCTAGATAGGAACATTGAATACGAATAAATGATAAGATTGAATATCGATAAAAAGTAAACATAATGTCTTTACCTCTTATCTGTAACGCGAACCTGCAATTGGAATCAAATTAGCCAATTACTTTAACCCACACTGCACCTAACCGCATAATTACGACACTTGAGTGAAATTGGATCAATTTGATCCGATTCTTGAAAACTTTGGCGGCCAACTACCGACAATTATCAGTGTGAACATTATCGATATCGAAATTATTGACAAGGGCCATACTTATCGAGTACATTCATCGACAGAGTTTATATCAACGTAGAAAAATTAGGGTATAGCGACCAACTAAGCACTAGATTAAGCTGTAAGCTTTTTGGATTTGCTACATCATTATATTATTTTTGAAAAGAGTGACTCCTAAGTTTCTTGTTGGTTCTGCTCTGCAAGTACTTTCCGAATTCCAGTGGTAGCTTTATTATAGTTAGAATAATTGAAAGTGCTTATAAGCAATATAACAGAATTAACTACTTTGCTATAATCCGCACGGGTTAGGTTTTTGTCGTGGAGCCTATCCTCCTGATGATGCTTCGGTTTCGGGGCGAAACGATCGTCGAGATTGTGGTGGTGGGTGTGTGTGCTGCTTTTGTGTGCGTTGTTGCTGGTGAATTGCGCCTTGGGGTGCATGTGGTGGCTTGTCCTGCATGTATAAGGTACGTAGATTTTGCCTGCTTCATACACATTGGCTTTGCATGCATTCACCTAACCCGTGCGGATTATTGCAAAGTAGTTAATTCTGTTATATTGCTTATAATATGGAATTCCGCAAAGTAACGCCTGCTTCTATAAATCATTTGAAAGTGCTTGTTGAAGTAATTTAATACTGAATAATTTTAATTGTCATTATTAACAAAATAATTGATTTTATCATCATCAACATATCATCAAATCTCACAAATAGTTCTTTGAATTGTTTCTCATAAAATTAGTTATTATAATTTAAAAAAAACACCTGACGCTTTTTTTTAACATTAAATCAATTATACTGTTATTATCTTAATTTTTACTTTATTGTTATTAATAATTCTCCGCCTTGTGCTATCCGGCTGAGTAGAATAGACCACCCTCATTTCTTACCGAGGGATCGTAAAAGGCGAATAAGTTAAGTTGACGTCAGGCCGGTCGTATAATACATAGCCAAATCATGTGACAGCATGTTTGTAACATGTTGGGCCGAGGCCACTTATAGTGGGATAAGGTCAGGATGATGAAGTTAGATGGGGACTATGTCTAAAAACCGGTGTAGATGACTAGAACTCTCTAATCATCTACACATCCTAGTCTCCTGTCTCATACTCGTGTTTCTATTAGATACTCGTACCTTGATATCTAGGTGGACTGAGCTCATGATGTAGTTATGACGTGTATTTTGCTAAACCGTTTAGATTCTTCAATAGCCTCCAAATTTTCTAATAATAAAAAAAATGAAAAATGTATTATTAAGAAGAATATATTGAAGCTTTCTGAGATTTCGGATCAATGATGCGACTTTTTATGCCCGGTGGATAATGGTATTATTTGTTAATAAAATTTTTGCTCGTCTGTACTATAATTCGATTTTAACGGTACATTTTCTGAAAAGTACAGAATACTCGAGTAATCGGTGCCAGGTAATTGATTCCCAGAATAATACAATTATGATCTCTTGTCGATGATTCGCATGGTTTCTTTAACAATTGTCCTGACTTAACTATCGTTGATATTGCGCGTACACCATGAAAATATAAACAAAGCCGACTCGACGACCTCTATGAGGCAGCGATGCGGTAATTGGCGATACAAAAAATGATTTCGATTGAGTCAATTGTAAAAAAAAAACAGCCAACAAAAAATCGACGTTTGTCTGTGGATAAATTGTATAATAATTTTGTAGTGAAACTTATTTGCGTGCGACTTGTGGGTAATTCAAATTACAAATTGGTAATTACGTCGAGTAATATCTATAGACCGTTTACGCAGTTTACATTTAAATGATATTTTTATTAATTTATGTATGGGCGCCATTTTTTTTTCAGAAGCAGTTAAGACACCGGTAACATTATTTTAGTTTATATATTTTTCAAAAGTTTATGTAATACTACGTATAGGATGCAAAAACCGTTCTCATATTTTTTATGTGCAGGATTAGTAACCACACGTACCATAAAAGACTTCCACCACTTAACAACACGTGTGTAGAGTACACACATACACTACAACAATCTCAACGAACGCTTCGCCTCGTAACCCAAGCATAGATTTTCTTAAGATACGCAACGCAAACGCAAACTGTAAACATACAGTAAAATAATTATATTACTTTTTACTATGGAATTCCAAATATTAACACCTAATTCTATAAATGATTTAGGTATATATTTTTATTACGTTTTGATTCATTTTTGTCTAACGTGTAAACAGTATTGTTAATAAAGACTGATGATTCCTGATTTGTTGTCATAATATTTTTAAACAACTGGGAATCAAACGACAATGTGTTGTGACAGCGCGATTTAAAGGTAATGAAACTTGATTCAAGTCGATAACGGGATGAGTATGGCATGATGTATTCTAGTTAATAATTTATGATAATTTGGTTAAGCCGCTTTGACTCCTGTTGGTAATCAGGTACATGATCATAATCTTAATACTGTCAGTTACGTGGTAACGTCTCTTCAGTATGTTGGCAGCAATGAACTGTGGGTAGTCGATGTTGGTGATCAGGAACATAGATGAACATGAAAACACAAAATGAAAGTTGCAATAGGGTAAAACAAATCTTTGACTTTTATTTTTTATTTTATCTTATCTGATATTCATTGAAAAATGCAGCAAATTTTAAGTCAGTGCCATAAAAACTATCTCACGAGAAGGAAGTTGTCTTGATAAAGTGAATCGATTTAAAACTCCTTCACCGGCAAGTCAATTTAACGCAGATCATAGATTATCTCGGGAAGGAACTCGTTGCTAAGACCGAGTTTAAAGCGATTGAAAATATTATTTATTGGTTCAGAAAACCAAAGAACTTACAGCAATTTTGTATAATTTTTACTACTTTTAAAATATAACAGTTTAAACAGAAACCTAAGTAAGTGAATACTTTTTGAATAGAATGTTTTAGCCTCGGTAGAGACCTCGACCTTCTCACTATAGTATATTTCTATTTAAAAAGACTGAGATACACAAGAACCATCTTATTCTTTGATTGTTATAAGCATCATTGTTTCCGGTTAGATCGATTCACATATAGGCGTCCAATATGATCCTAATCTAATTATCAAATCACTAACGCGCAAACACAGTGTTTCTAATCCCCTGTTTTTTATTGGAATGAGTTTTCTCCGCCATTCTCGCTACGGTTTGGTGATTAATATACTGCAGTCATATACCAATCCTTAACTACAGCAGGCCTACCATGAACTCTTATTGCGACTCAATTGAAGACATAAACGAAATTGTTTTGCTTTTTCATACCATGTCGTCTTAAAGACGCACACTATAAGTCGTTGCCGCATGAGCGTTCGAAATTCGTCCTAAGAACACGTGAGTAAAAGAGCCAGAGTTATCTACACTTCATTTAACGTTATCCTTTTCAAACATTATGACCCCAGTGCAATTCACACTTCATGGTACGAAAAGAAAGCGGTTCGCGGTCGTCGTTTACGTCTTCAATTGAGTCGCAATAAGAGTTCGTGGTAGGCCTGCAGGTCGCCTTAACAGACACATGCAGTTTTTTTAAAGTTATTTATAATATGCTATTCTAATGCCCTATTTTCTAAATTTTGGATGAGCCAGCTCGCTACTCTTCCGACCGCGTGCCAATCTTACCGTCATACTAAGGTGTGTTCCAGCCTCACAGGAGTCACCAATAGGTTGTCCTTTTCTGTTGCTAGTAGAGCTTGGGCGCGATACTCTCCTCGTTTTTAGTCCTTAACGATTGCGCTTTCGCTCTTTTACGCAGTGATACTAAATATAAAGAGAATTTAGGCAATTCGAAAAAAGAAGCCTCCTGTGCTCATTTCCCATTAGACCCGATCTTGGTATAAGAGTAGGTATATATAATATAAACAAAACCAACAAGCCTTTTTAGAGTAATTATTGAAAATCAACATTTACAACATACAAGGATGTATGGCTCTTGACCTTAGTCTGTCTCCGAAGGAATAGAATAATAAAAATTCATTAAACATTTATGCCGAAACAATATAGCAAAAATCAAATAAAATATTGAAAAAGATACCTATTTCATGGCACGATTAGCTATTAAGATTTAATTTCATTGTAATTAATTTAATTAAAGCTTTATATATAAATGCTTTACCCGATCACGAGTATAAGAATAAAATAAAATAATGGCAAATTGGTATTTCACGGTATATATAATAAACGATTAATATCCGATTTTACTAATTAATTTATTCAAAGCCGTTTTTCAAATACTATCATAAAAAGTATATGACTAAACTAAAAGTAATATTCTTGTTTATTAATACCTACTTCACGCTACTATAGACAATATATTTACAGAGATATTTTTATTTTATTCATTGAAATAACGTTACCAGCGAACGGAATTAAATGTCTCTATTCAATAAGGATAAGCTGTATGATATTTCTATTAAGTGGAGCAGTAACAGGGGATTTTTATCGGCAATATCTTTTGTAATAAATTTATTGCTTGACGTGATGCTATCTTTATGAGCGAATTGTCTGATGTTTATTTTGAAAATATCGTTGTTTAGAAAACCTATTGTAACATTATAATGCTTTCTAAGATTATTGTTATTGAATATTGTAAATATATTCTTATCTAGTAAATTGACCAATGCTCATTTTGACACGGAATCTTCTAATTAGATTCGAATTAGGAAAATTTAGATAATGATCATTGCTGCAATTTTGGTTGTATAGTTAATTATTGTTATTTAAAATATATCGCACGCTTAGTATTAGTGACCGAATTCAAAAAATTAGTTTCGTTGCGAATTGCAATAAGGCGTAGTATATATAGCACTACAAAACTCGTGAGTTATAAGGAGACCCCAAACTTGGAGCAAGAAAACACTAGCTTTTTTTAATAGTTCGTAGCTTGATATCATGATATTAAAATAAGGATGTCAATGCATTTAACTCAATGAAGCCTAATTTTGAATTCGGTAACTAATAAGTACTAACCGTGCGATATAACAAAAATGTTATTTTCCAGAAACTTATTATAATGATAACGCTTATTACTTCATCATTCCTCTGCCCTTATCCCACTCTAAGTGGGGTCGGCACAACATGTTACAAACATGTTGTCATATGATTTGGCTACGTATTTTACGACCGGCCGCGTGCCTGACGTCAACTTACCTTAGTCGCCTTGCATAGAATACTATGCAGCCTGATACCTCATACCTGATACCTCGTACCTTACGGCACATACCCTGGTCGCCTCTTACGACACCTCGGTAATAAAGAAGGGTGGTCGATTCTATTCTGTCGGATACCACACGGCCAGATGACGCTTATTACTCATTATAAATAATGTTATAGATATTTAAAAAACATCGTTTTTTACCGAATATCAGTCATATGTATTTTTGACGGGCAGAGTATCTTAGTAAGTACTAAGTACTATGTACTAAGTAAGTACTAAGCGTGCGAAATATATTCACTGATATACAATATTTAAAACTATTATTATATTAGTAAGTACTCGCCATAAAAGAAATAGAATATACTATAGCCATTATAGAAGGTCTACGTGTAATTGAACAACATTAACATTTAACGAAACAAATTAAATAATTGAAAATTTATTAAAATTGTATTCAAAAATAATAATTGTATTGTAGTTCTATTTGGTATTAGATGCACTTATCATTTTCTATTTTTTTAATATATTTAATTATATAAAAATTATCATAGAACAAAGACACCTAACAGAAATATATATGAAATTAGTCAATAACATACTGCGAACAAAAATATAGTAAGATTTATATTTTATTATATTGCAATAAACAAAACTACTTAGTTTATATTCGAAATCTCATTCTAATATAACTATAAAAATTAAGCATTAGTTTAACTATAAATAGTAAAATGCAATAAATTTAATTCGCTCGTAGTGGTATCAACTAGTCCCGTCAAATTGTTTATAATAAATCCTTAAACAAAACGTGGAAAACAGTTCCTATCTCAGCCATTATTTATACCGAAACACAAAACAAAGTAGAATTATTAACTGTACGAATTTATTAACCACGTTATACAACCCTCAAATAGATACTTAGTAAAACCCCCCATCCCCCCTCCCGAGTGACATTAAAACATTGAGGCAGACTAAATTAAAGCGCGCCAAAACTGTTCTCTCTGGGCCCAAGGCGGTCGTTTGTTTTAATACAATAACCGTAGTCATCTCTTTCACTCCCCTCATTAGATACATATTACCATCTCTGTCACACCCGCATAATTTAGCTTTTCTCTTAAGGCGACTACATAACTCATTGATCAATTTGGCAACTAGTATATCTGCCAGAATTAACCATTGCAACATATACCTATAGAATCTTTGTCTTTCCAATACTAGTTAATTAAGTATAACGTGTATGTGTATTTCCCAATGATGCCCTAAGCGGTTAAATAAATTAAAAGCCACGGAATAACGTGTTCAATGCAACAGAAGCGTGTTCCTCTTAATGACTTCTAATTTATTTAAATTTAAAGACAGGACGACTAATTTACGGGCGTCCCTTTCTAACCCCTGTTTTCCGGCGATGTAGCCGTCTCCCTCACGGGACCATTTTTAATTAAAATCACCGGGAGAAAATTAGAAATTATATTCTATTTCCAGAAACTTGTTCTGACGCTTTGTTGGAGATTATCTCTTTTTTATGAGCCCCCGGTCGCGGCTTTATTTTAACGGCCAAAGGATTGTCTAAATGGACAATGCTAAAGCTGCCGGTGTCTTTTATGATTATGTCTTATTCATTTCAATCCTGCGTCGTGTTGATTGGAAACGTTTTCGCTTTAGTAACGGTTGAGCCCTTATCGCAATAAAGGTTAATAATTTTATAGTATAAAGTAATTATATAGCTTTCAATAAGACTGCTTTAATGTTATACGCTCCAAATGATTTATAGAAGCAGGCGTTACTTTGCGGAATTCCATATTACAAGCAATATAACAGAACTAACTACTTTGCTATAATCCGCACAATGGTCATTTAATTAACGAGCCAGTAAATGTATCTAATTCCGTTTTGCTGCATGTGTTCGGAGGGGAGGGTATTGGTGGGAGTTGAACTATTTAAGACTGCTTGTATGGGTAGCGCGGCGCAGTACGATTTTTGTCGTGAAGCCTATCCTCCTGATGATGCTTCGGTTTCGGGGCGAAACGATCGTCGAGATTGTGGTGGTGGGTGTGTGTGCTGCTTTTGTGTTCGTTGTTGCTGGTGAATTGCGCCTTGGGGTGGATGTGGTGGCTGGTCCTGCATGTATAAGGTGCGTAGATTTTGCCTGCTTCATACACATTGGCTTTGCATGCATTCACTTAACCCGTGCGGATTATAGCAAAGTAGTTAGTTCTGTTATATTGCTTGTTATACGCTCCAATAATTTTTATTATTTTTTATGAATTTTAATATTCGCGCTTTATGTTGACGTTATCTGAAGGGAATTATGGTTTTTTTTGTACAATGATTTCGTGGATCATCATTATAGAGCTAGTAAACAATAGAACACGCCATTGGCAGACCTGTAAGTGAGTGTCGCAACAAATAATAAGAGAAGGAAGATGAAACTTATATATTTATCTTTGTCTAATCACGCGTGGGCAGAGAAATATCCATAGCGCGTTCTTTATTTGAATACTTTTTAGAACATTTTTAGCACACATTAAAAATGTTAATGCGTTTTTTAATGCACATTATTTTAATGGCTTAAATTAATAAATTAAATTATAAAAGCAAAATAAGAAATAAACAAGTTAAATTTTAAAATTTCCTGTATTTGTACTATATAATTTTTTGTTTTCTATTTCTCTCTAGTTAGTATATGTTTAAATTTTATGAACGAATAATGTGATTTTCTTTTTTTGAATTTTCATTTTTTGACATTTTGTCAGCACTGTTTCGTCAGCAGCACAGCGTCACAGCAGCGTCATTTTTTAACCCATGTCGGGTTGTACGGGATATTAATACCAAAATGTATTTATATAGATATTATATTGTATACTCTGTACATAGCGTTAGCTTCCTATTTAAATAAATAAATATAATATAAATTAAACAGTAGATTATATTAAAGAGTAGAAATTTTGTATACTTTATTGATATTTGATATTTTAGATTAACTTTCAGCGTTTCAGTACATGACGTTTGCTTACTACTACTACTTCTACGCACTCGCAAAAAAAGAGAGACAGCTAATAAGCCTCACTTGCTTTCTCTTCATTTGCATTGACATATTTTAGTTGCTCCCTTAAACCTAGTAGAATTACTCTATGATCTTCATACATCCTTATCAATCTTTCTATCCTTTTTTCTCTCATGTAGACCATGTTAAATATTGACTAGCATTTCAGTCATCAGTACTTGAACTTTAGCCTGAAATATCGCGTTAAATGTTAAGCCTTCTAGGCAAATAAATAATGAATGTGGCAATCAGCGTAGCGCATCGAGAAGCAAAATGGTTGACATGTAATGGCTGACTATTATTTAAGAATTTTTCGAAGCACTGACATTTAAGTTAAGCGAATTTAGTAAAGTTCTGAGTTCCAATACAATCGATTTATCTCGAATTGAAATTTAGGTATATTTAAGAAACGTTTATAACTTTAAGGAAGATAATAATATTACAAATTCATCTAGGTACTATTTCAAAACTCAGGTGTCTAATTGATAATTGCAATTTATCACACGCTTTTCGGTGAAGGAAAACATCGTGAGGAAACGTGCATATCTCTAGAGAATTCTGGAGATATGTGTAACTTACCGATCCGCACTGGAGCAGCGTGGTAGGTCTTAGCTCCAACCTTTCTCTCCAGAAACGGAGAGAGGAGGCCTATTCCCAGCGGTGGGATTGTAACAGCCGCTACTTTACTTCTATTTCAGGTACCTACACATAGGCCGTTTATGGGTTTTGGTATAAGATTTTATATTAAAATTTCGTTATAAATTTTAGCTTTGCAATTACAGCGTTTAAAATAACTACTAATAGGAACCTGATACAGAAAGCCTTTACGTTACTTTTTTTTAAATTAAGGCTGGTTTGCTGGAAGAGATTCCGATTCTGGAATAAACCCGCTATTGCACATTATTTTGTTTTTATAATAAATTTGTTATTAATGTTAATTTGCAATACTACTACTACTATACTAATTTCTAGCATTTTATAAACTATTAAATCATTTTATTAGTTTTAAAGGTTTTTTGTCTACGGCAGATTTTAATGCATCGCGATTTTTTGTCGCGATGCTATCCGTATGTTTATATAATAATCAATTTTTAGTCTATTTTTAATTTGAATACATATACATAAATGTATGATATGATACATAACTCTTTATATACATATTATGGAGAATAAAGTTAAATAATGTTCAGAGCGACATGCTTTAGAACAAAATCTGCATCTTAGTCAAGTTACGAACTTCCTTGCAAATTTGTGCTGTAGGTACCCATGTAATGTGGTTGGTATCTTGCTTGATATAATCTAGTTTTACCTTTTTTTGTCTTATAACACAGAGTTCCGTAAATCAACCCAAGTATTTCTCTGCCAAGAAAATTGAATCAAGCTCTGTTTCCAGGTGGTATTGGCGACGACGACGGTGACAGTGGCAAAAGACGACGATCCCGAACAAACTTCAACTCCTGGCAGTTAGAAGAGTTGGAGAGGGCTTTCCTAGCGTCGCACTACCCTGACGTCTTCATGAGGGAAGCTTTAGCGATGCGGCTTGAACTTAAAGAGAGCAGGGTTGCGGTAAGTGACTTAAATTTAAGCTAAAAGTTGCAAAGAGCCATCGTATAAAAGCTGAGAGCACCCATTGAGAGAGTTATTCGAAGTCGCAGATTAACCAAAGGCGTGATAAACGTTGCTAACTAACTCAAATATTCGTATTGTACCCGGCATTAAATAATGTACCTCGATGTTTAGAACGAAACAGCCGGCCAATTCGGTTTCGTAGAGCGCTGTCTCTGTCACTCAGTTAATATGTGACGTTTCGCACGGTTTCGTCAGTCTGTGCGACAGAGACAATGCTCTATTAGGCAGAATTTAGCCGATTGTCTCTTTCTAAGCCTCGATGTGAATTATTTGTTGCCGGGTACCTATAGTTATTGATTAATTATTGGTGTGATAGAGTCAGTATTCTGATTACCTATCCACTTTCAAATTGTAGTGCTTTCGTATAATATTTATGAAGAACTAGCGATCAAGCCACTCGTTGCTCAGGCTTAGTTACGTTTCGATTTCCCCTCGAAATAGAAATTAACACTTAAAAAATGCTCCGATGGGTACCAAACTTTACAGGATCATCTTCTGGGACATTTTAGAGATGGTCCGATTTGGTAAAGTTTCAAAAATTTTATCAAATCGGTCCCGCCGTTTCGGATCTATAAAGGGCATACAGACAAACATCCATTTTCATATTTTAAGATCATTAAATTCCACGAAATATCTACATTCATTATCATCCTTCTGCCCTTATCCCACTCTACGTGGGGTCAGCATAACATGTAACATGTTGTTACATGATTTGGCTACGTAGGTATTACGACCGGCTGCCTGCCTGACGTTAACTTATCTGAGTTTACGACACCTTGGTAAGAAATGAGGGTGGTCTATTCTATGCAGCCGGATACCACACGGCGGACGAAATATCTACATTATATTTACATATTACTTATATTCATCATTAATATGACAACGAAAACCAACCAGACAGAAAATATCTAATTCAAATCTTCGTCATCTTTGCTTCGTAAAAAAAAAATATCTTACACAGATTGCTAAGGAAGCTAATATTTTAGTGTAGATAACTTTTATACGTTTAATGTAAACACTGTCGGTTAATGGTCATTGTATAAATGGTGAATGGTGTGCAGGTGTTAAAAATACTGAGTATGAGATTCACCGGTTCGTTGTTCCCACTAAAATTTTGCTAGCTAAGTTAGCGAGGCTAAAAAAAGGTTTTCGGGCACGCTGAATCGATTGCACTCCCGTCTTCGTATGTTTAACGGTTACAAAGTTACGCTCTTTAAAAAACTGTTCCTAGATGATTAGCTAATTACTAATTACCTTGCATTCATCTGCGCGCCGAAAAGCCTGCGAGCCAGAACCGGTGAGTCCCTACTACTAGTATGATTATAGTATACTTTGTATATTAGTCTATAGATAGTTTCGGTGATTTATTGATATGTTATAAAAATTGCTTAAGAAAACTAATCTTCTCAGTAATA
Source organism: Morpho deidamia (assembly GCA_947086505.1). Taxonomy (NCBI): domain Eukaryota; kingdom Metazoa; phylum Arthropoda; class Insecta; order Lepidoptera; family Nymphalidae; genus Morpho; species Morpho deidamia. Next base: position 4,160,859 of record CAMTZC010000007.1, on the reverse strand, counting down.
AGAATCAAGAGAACTATCTTTTTGACATATAAGATGTCGCCTAGAATAATAAAAGAATATACATATGTATATCACTACAGCTTATATAATACATTAATAGTAGTAGTAGTAGTAGTAGCGGCCTGTTACAATCCCACGGCTGGGAATAGGCCTCCTCACTCCGTTTTTTGGCGAGAAGGGTTGGAGCTAAAACCTACCACGCTGCTCCAATGCGGATTGGTAGGTTACACCTGTCCCTAGAATTGTCTAGAGATATGCAGGTTTCCTCACGATGTTTTCCTTCACCGAAAAGCATGTGATAAATTGCAATTATCAATTAGACACATAAGTTTTTTAATAGAAAAACTCATTGGTGCCTGCCCGAGGTTCGAACCCATGATCGTCTCTAGGGGGGTTACAAGGTCTCACCTATCACAGGCTTGGTTATCCTATTCTCCTGTTATCCAAGGCTATCACAGCTTGAATATTCAAATTATTATTCAAAAACATTTTATATGACCTAACTTTGTGTTATAAAAAAAGACAATAAATATTGTCTCGAAAACAACAATCGTTTGGTTAAGTTAAAGCGCTCCAAACATGTCAACACGGTTAATCCATTACACGGATATAAGGAAAGCTGTAAAGAATAACTTAATTACCGAGCTTGAACATGCAGTAGCTAAATATATTACTATTTATTACAATGCGTAAACATTTTTAATCTGTAACAAATTTTTACAGCAAGCCATTTACGTCTTATTCGCGCCAAATTAGGTATGTTTGTTAAGAATATACATAATTTGACGTTTGACTAATTATGCCAAAAAGCTGTGATAGCCCAGCGGTGAGACCGTGCGACTCTTACGAGGGGAACACGATTTCAAACCCGGGCAGGCACCAATGAGTTTTTCTATTAAAACTCATGTGTCTAATTGATAATTGCAATTTATCACACGCTTGTCGGTGAAGGAAAACATCGTGAGGAAACCTGCATATCTCTAGAGAACTCTGGAGATATGTGTAACCTACCAATCCGCATTGGAGCAGCGTGGTAGGTCTTATCTCCAACCCTTCTCTCCAGAACCAGAGAGAGGAGGCCTATTCCCAGCAGTGGGATTGTAACAGGCTGCTACGTTTTTTTAATTATGCCTTGGCTATAAGTAGTAACCGCTGAATAAAGGTCTCCCCTATCCTGGGCGAGAGGAAATGAAGCTCATACCTACCATACTACACCTATGGTGATTAACTATCGGTTATACTAAGTTATTTAAAATGTTAAAGTGTGTTCTGTTAGTCAGGCGTAAACTAATTCCATACAAGGTGTGGTGGTCGACGCATTCCCTCCCATCGATATAGACCTCATCTCTTCTTGGAGAGAATAGTTGGACCTGACCTTGTCTATAGGTTTAGGTACGTAACTGAATGTAAACAAACAAAACCATATGTATCAGGATTGCCAAACATTTTATTGCAATAATATGATCTACCTACTAATAAATAAATCGCAGCAAAAATTCATCTTTAAATAATTTCTTCAATAAAATATTTCTTTTATAAAATTTAATATTTATGCTTTTAATATCAACAGCATAAACATTTAATTTCATTTTAATCAGATGCAGTTTAGAACTAATTTAATAATTTTAATATGCAATTCTGACAATCGTAATTATATTAAATTATCTGATGTAACATAATATCAATCTTTTATAATGTCACTCTGTGATAATGTCGTATTATAGTAGGTATATTAGGTAGATAGGTATATAGTAGGTATATTTTATATTGTAAAATGAAAATCGTAGAAAACGTTAAAAAACCTGTGTGTTTAAGTTCTTAAAGGAGACAGATTACATTAAATAAAATTAAATCTTATTATGAATATATAATAGCGAATACAATCAATAATTTTAAAAGCTTTGAATAAAATTAAATAAGAATAATATTTAGGCTAATGTCATCACGTTGTAATCTGCTTACTTAAAATAACCTTTTTTTGACATGTTTACCTTTAGTTAAGTAGCGAAACCTACGGAGTATATAAGAAGTATAGGAAAATAAATCGACAGACGAGTGGTACTTCAAATTTCAGTTGGTGATTTTTTGCGTAAAAAGCGAATAGCCAATCCCCTATGACCGCTTAGAGGGGGCCGGGAAAGTCAAAGAAAATGATTCCTCATTTATATTGAAAGGAGAATCGAATACCTACTTATATGTCGTTTGAGACTACTATAAATGTTATTTGTTCTAAAGTAAAAATGTAATGAATTTATTTTGCTGTAATCTGAGGTAAAATAATCTATTACCAAAATATCATAGAGTTATTATACTAGAGTATGAGAGCCTTAAATGTATCAATCCATACTAGACCAGAGTTCCCCGACGCTAGTAGAGCTTCTGCGCTCTACTCTCTGCATTTCGCAACCTCGGCGATGCTTCTGCGCTCGCCCGTCCCGCCCGGTGACGCTGTAAAAGCCATTAGGGCTAACAGCATACAGTCAATTCGAAAAAAAAAAAAAAAAAACTAGACCAGTCCAAAGAAAGGTTTAAACTGTAAGAAATATGCTTTTACGTAAAGCATATTACAAAATTGAAGATTATTTGGATAGTAAAAATGCTTGGATTTAAAAATCCTTTCAACTTCGTACAAGTAGCGGTTTTAATAATGTAAAATTGAAAATGTTTAAAAGATTGAGCGTCGAGTTTCTAGCTGGTTCTTCTCAGTAAGAGCAATATTCCGAACCAGTTGTAGCTTCATTGCTCATATTGATCCTCGACGATCCAAAAGTGCTTGAAGTAGCTTATTTGAATAAAGAGAAAGCAAACGTGAATTATTATCTGTCCCTCTCTTTTATTTAGACAAAGATATATGAATTTCGTCTACCTTCTCATTATTTGTTGTGACACTGCCTAAGTCTCCCCTACTCTAGTATAATAAGTCTGTGTATTATACATCCAGGATTGACAAAAAATAAACAGTATAAATTTTAACTACCTCACACTACCCTTAATCTGAATCTTAATTTTGTGAAGTTATCGTGGTTTTTGATTATGCTTCCTTTGTAGTAAAGTAACTCTTATTATTCCACTGCTGGGCATAGACCTCCTCTCAACGGTTTTGGAGAGGCGGGTTAGAGGTAAGACCTACCACGCTGCCCGAATACGGATTGGTAGGTTACACATATGAAAGCTGCATATCTCTAGAGAATATGCAGGTTTCCTCACGATGTTCCTTTACTGAAAAGCATGTTATTATAAATTAGACACATGAGTTTTAAGAAAAAAACTCCTTATTGAACTGCTAATTGAGCACCTAAAAGAGTCGCATAGTCTCACCGCTGGGCTATCACAATAGTATCAAATCGAATTTTAATATTATGGACAATTAAAGTCAAAACATTATATTTCACCGAACAATGAACTAAGAGGAACCAGAATAAATCTATTTCTATGATCAGTACCAGCATCGATTGTATCCGACGTTTATCGCGGAGGATCTCGCTCCAAAAGACAGACTACGCCGCACCACTCCTAATAGTTGGTATAAATCAAAAGATTGCCATCTCGGCGGCACCCCTGGGACACGAGCGAGATGGCACGATTGAATAGCATAGATTTAAATCGCCGGGTCAGATAAGGACGGCTATAGATTCAGCCGCTCCGGCCTCAAAGCGCGTCGCAGGGACGTCACAATTCGATTACAGCTCAATAAACTTTAAGTGACTTGTTTGCGTCTGTAAAGTGGATTTTTCCTTCTGATTTCTCTTTTCCTTTCTTTCGTACTTATGCTTGAATGAACGAAACTTTGGACTTTTGACTTTTATCTAGTTAATTTTATATTGAGTGAGAACGAACTCGTCTGATTGAAATATAATTTAAGAATTTTTCAGAAATTTTATTTTATTCATCTACGTAACATTAAATTTATTTTCAAAGCAGGTATAGGTTTTTTTTTCCAAAAGGAAGTTGATTGTTGGACCTCAGTCTCTTAAGAAGCATTCAAGTTACAAACACCAATGAAAATTAAATTATGATTAATTTTATTACTTACTCATGCATCCTGATCACAATGAGACTGGCCATTAAATGCCCATTCTTTCCATTATATTTACTGCCGTTTACGATATAGATGACGCTACCGCACCGTTAAAACATACTTAGTACGGTGTAGAAAAATTTTAAAAAAATTATAGATTAAGTAGCCAAGCAGACATAAAAGCAACAATACTTCAACCTTTATTTACAACCGCTTTGTGGGGCCGCATAGATAAAATGTACATAACATTTCACAAGGGTTCCATACTACCAGTTAAAAGCCCATTCCTTAACCAAAATAGCAAATTCTAATCTAATTTTATTCCCGGCAAACGTAAAACTTGCGAAAGCGGCCGCCGCGGCAAGAGAACAAGTATCGACTTCATTTTAAAATTCATAGCATAAAATTTACATTTATATGCCAATTTCATTCCCTAACAGAGCCTCGGTACGCACACATCAGTATTCCGTACATATCGTCAGGGTACAGCCCTATAGTAAAAAAAAAAAAAATAGAAAATCGCGTTACATTCTTCGCTCGGCTGAGAAAAGAAAAAGCGCGAAGTTTAAATATGGAACACTAAATGGAACGCTTAGGCGACAAAATGCGGATAGAATATAAAATTTAAGGATCCCTATCTCTATCTCTGTCGCACACGCACGCCCTTGTAGTTGGTTGTCTCGCTCTACATATCTAACGTGAGCCGCCTTTACCGCCCTAGGCTTAGCGGTAAAAGATAGACACGACGGCCCAAGGGCTGCCACTAAGGTAAAATAAAAGGCATAAATATTATTCTCACTAAACTAGACACGAATGGTTAGAAAGTGATTTAATGTAATTATTCCAAATGAGGCGATATTTTACGGCGAATGTTATTGCCTTAATTATGTTTATTGCTGTTTAATTCTCACTTGTCATATTAATAGCAACAACAATAATAAAAATTCGTTTTATTAATACTCACCTGTAGAATAATGTAAAATAATGTAAATAACAGTCACCGATTAAACTGTGTGACTTTTAAGAATCTTCATTTTATCTTCCTGTTAATTAATATAATGGAAGTCGAAATCTAGAATACGCTTTTAACCACTATATACTTATTGTTCTTATATAGGAGATCGAGTTTGTAAAATATTCTGAAAAATTAAGTGTTTGTTGCCCCAAAAGCGAACTTTGTGCGATTACTTTTTAAATTGTCTGTAAATAAATATAAGGTCTACTTACTCACCTTATTTTCGTGCTTTTTATTTTTGACTTTTTACTTAGGTATAAATAAATATATACGTTATTTTACAAAAGATTTAAATTATCTCCACTTTTTAATTACTTTATTACTCATAACAGAAACAACCTCTAAGGGAAAAGACATAATCTTGTTATGATGTCTCCTTAGTTGCTATTCTCAGTTGCTCATGTTGTACACTGTCAAATCCTATTATAGAATCGTATATAATTAATGTCCTTTTGTTGTGGAACGCAGGAGCCGCTAAATTACGAGTTGTAATGAGAAACATTACATTTTTTAGACTTGCTATCAAAGATACCGATTTCTAATCGCATTAAAATTGCGTAAAAAACTTCTAATTTAAAGAATATTCAAGCTTCACAAATAAATAATGTTTAGCAGAATAAATACATATACGAGCATTACATCTAGTTTATCCATAATGAGTGTGGAATCCACAAATAACATGACTGCGTTTGTTTGACGCGTACGAGTGTCTAGGTAGGCGTAATCATATAAAAATCGTAAAAAATGATCTCATATACATAATCCTAGTTGTATAGGGAAGACGCGAACCCTATATTTGTTACTTTTATGTCAAATGCTTGAATTGAAGAAATCATAGAAGAATAAGAAATTATTTATTAATTACAAGTCGAATTTCTATACTGATACATAACATGAAATCATCATCATCATTCTCCTGCCCTTATCCCACTCACTCTAAGTGGGGTTGGCACAACGTGTTACAAACATGTCGTCACATGATTTGGTTACGTATTTTACGACCGGCCGCCTGCCTGACGTCAACTTACCTTAGTCGCCTTTTACAACACCTCGGTAAGAAATGAGGGTGGTCTATTCTATGCAGCCGGATACCACACGGCACATACCTTAGTCGCCTCTTACGACACCTTGGTAAGAAAGGAGGGTGGTCTATTCTATGCAGCCGGATACCACACGGCACAGACCTTAGTCGCCTCTTACGACACCTCGGTAAGAAAGGAGGGTGGTCTATTCTATTCTGCCGGATACCACACGGCGTATACATAACATGAAATAATAAGTGGATTACGATCATGAGCGAATTAATATTATACGCTCGTAAATATGTGCTGCTCGAATTTCTTGTATTAGCGGAAGCTGCAACTTCGTAAGAGTTTAAATACCCTTAGTCATTTAAATATGAATTTTATCCCTGTTGTCGAGAAGAAAGCAGAATTTTTAACGCATAATTAAAGCTTAGGTATAGTAAGTAGCGGCCTGTTACAATCCCACTGCTGGGAATAGGCCTCCTCTCTCCGTTTCTGGAGAGAAGGGTTGGAGCTAAGATCTACCACGCTGCTCCAATGCGGATTGGTAGGTTACACATATCTCCAGAATTCTCTAGAGATATGCAGGTTTCCTCACGATGTTTTCCTTCACCGAAAAGCGTGTGATAAATTGCAATCATCAATTAGACATATGAGTTTTTAATAGAAGAATTCATTGGTGCCTGCCCGGGTATGAACTCGTGTTCCCCTCGTAAGAATCGCACGGTCTCGCCGCTGGGCTATCACAGCTTAGGCATACACGTAGCTAACTAACATACATACAAAACGTCTGAATTTTTTTGGGAACAGTACAAAAAGAGATAGTACATAATTGCGGGAATTTTACCATTTGTTTTGACACGCACAGAATGTGTGTGGTGCTTGTTATTAATTCGTTCGCATTTGGTAAATATGTTGATTAAGTACAGACTTACTCACACTTTCGCGGCTCTTACATGTCGAAGAAATATATGAAGATGTCAATATCGATCAGCACACAATAGACATCATGGGGAGTTCTGTAATTGGATTCCACATACGTGCAAACAACTTAAGGACATCTTCCGAGAAAGTCGCGTAAAATCCGACCGCAACGGCGGCGAAATTGCACGCATCAAGAAGCGACATTTTCATTGCCCTAACCGCAGAAAAAGGGCAACGTCGCCCTTCCACGAGGGGAAAGTGGATACCTAAATACAAGTCAATGTATCGATACGGTCTCATCTTATTTACGCCCGACGAGGGGAGAGACGGCAATTGTAGACACAATACGATTTTCGCGAACGATTTTTGTATGAAATTCGTCTGGGTTTTGTTTAAGTAGGCGATTCGCTTGGGAATAAGTTGCTCTTTGAGGGTGAGACATTTTATTGTTACTTCCTATTTCTTTTCATTCACAAGTCAACTACGTACAACAAGAATAGAAGACAATTATAATAATTAAATTATTATTAAGCAAATAGAAAATACATATAATGCTAAATGAAGAGTCGACTATTCGTTCTTATACCAGATACATACAGGATTCGTAAAAACATGCACAAACTTTGACCACCGCCACCACAGTATATAAGCACTAGACGCGTTCACTATCACAAATTTTCACCGAAGTTTTCCTTCACCGAAAAGCGTGTGATAAATTGCAATTATCAATTAGACACAAGTATTTAATGGAGTTTGACGCTGGGCTATCATAACTTTGTATAACCATATTGATCTAGAATTTCCAAACACATGAATCTTTCCAAATTAATCTAAACCGCATTCCCTAAACAAGGAAGACTGGGGGGGTATTATTGAACGCCTGTTGTGGGGTAGTGGGGGGAGTCATTAAGTGGGAACGAGCGGGCCCATTACCGCCCGTTCCTATTCTATTCCGTAATCAATGTATTTCGATTAGAGCCCAAGTTGGAGGTTAATTAAAAAGTTGGCTTATACATTACCAGTATGGCTTTTAGGATATAGAATGTTTTAATAAATAAATAGAAACTAGTTTTTCAAATAAAGAACTAAGTTTTTACTTATAAATACTTTTAGGGAACACATCAGTTAGATTGGCATGGACTTATATTAGCATTAACATTATATTATAACTTCATTATACAATATGACCTTTAAAATATAGAATGTTTTGAAATATTTATTCATGTAACTATTTAAATAAATAAAGAACTAGTTTTTTCAAATAAAGGACTAGTTTCTCAAATAAAGTACTGGTTTTTTAAATTTATAATTACTTTTTTTCTTTTAGAAAATAACACAGAATACTTAATGTGGGTAGGCACGGACCTACTTAACATATCTACCTTATAGTACATAGAGGGCATTTTGTCCCTAAATTTGACTCGTTTGTGAGTACAACTATTTGAATATAAAATAAGCGACACTAATATTAAAAAATCAAATTTATCAAATTTGATCAAAACAAAATTAGTTTTATTTTAAAAGCGTTTCAATTGACAAGAGTAGTGGAATAATATTTCCGATAATTATTATAAAATATATTAAAGCGATACGAAACAATAAATACGTTTATGTTTAAGAGCACCTGTTATTAATAATTATGTTTTCTTTAGCATAAATAGAAAGGGTATTGTTTAGTCTATTGTCAATTGGTCACAGAGCTATTGTTTATGGGTTACGCGATTTTTATAAGGTTGCAGCCGTGACTGCACGTGGAATAAGATAGTGTAGAATAACATTTTTATGACTGATAACGAGACCTCCAATAACTTTTATATCAAAAGAAAAACAATAATGGAAATGATAGAAATAAGTCAAGTCAAGAAGTGGGCATATTCAAATTCAAAATATTCTTTATTCAAGTAAACTTGTGAACAAGTGCTTTTGAATCGTCAACATCTACTGCTGGTTCGGAAAGTTGTTCCAACCAAGAAAAACCAGCAAGGAAGACGGCGGTTGCTCCTCTCAAGAATAATTCTTATCACTAGTTACATATAGTTATAAATGTCATATAATGAACGAACGTATTAAAACAACAGGAACTGTTTGGAACTGAACGTACAAGTCCTTAAGATTTTCCAAAAAAATAATGCTTCATTATTTTTTTTGTAAAATCTTCTTTTCTATCTTATTAATTATTTATATATTAATCTCCGGACGCACTTTATGTCAAGTGAGCACCATGTGCACATAAGAGCAAGCACCACAGATAACTTACATTATTAATATATTATAAACTGATTGGTTCTATTCGATGGGGAATTATATAACGAAATAAATGGTATGGTAATTATAGGTATAATTATTATACAGTAAAAAATAATGATCCAAAAATAAATGTGAAAAATTCTAAGATTTGTGCACTCTCTCGACGTGTAAAGGGTTAAGTTACTTAAGTACTTACGGACGAACGACCGTGTGTGTACCCATAGTTATCCCATATATTTATTGAGATTTTAATATTGTAAAGTTTTTGAATTTAATAAACTAGACATTATCAAAACAACGCTAAGATGTTTCTAAAATTAATATCCAGCCGTAAATAATAACAACACCATTATTTGACGTTAATTTTACTTAATAATTGAAGCTCGTAAATAATTTCATATTTTTAATTATTTATCCTTTCTTCATATTTAAAATTATTAAGTGCTATAACAAATTAATTCTTAGACCATAAATAATAGAAATGTCATCAATGTCATTTTAAAATTAGATATACTCTATCGAAGTTAATTTTTTGCCGCAACTTAAAATTCGACGAGAAAAGATTGAGCTCGTAAAATGAATCATAACATGTTTCTTTTGAAATATATAGTAATACATATTGGCTATAAATTACTATGTAAGTTTTGTATCTGTGATAGGCTAACCGTAGATTTTTGAATTGCGAGTTCATAAGGTTTTTTTTAAATAAATAATTATCTTATTGATATTTACAGATTAAAAATATTTAGTAAGAATATAATTTTATGTAAAATATCAAAAGTACATTAATATATTTTTCAAAATAAATCGGAGGCCTTTGCTTAGTATCACGATAGTGAGAGGCAAATTAAAGTTATAATATTTATGTGATTCATTATTTATATGAATGTGGTGACATTACAAATTTCATTTCATTTGGGGAACCCGAATTTAACGTTAATGTTTCGGCTCAGAAATGGTCAGGTCGTAAAATTTATCAACCGTATGCCGCTTTAAAATATGTTGGTGTACAGATTAGCTTAATATTTTTGAGGCCAAATATTATAAGCTTAAATAAGTTGTTTGATGAGTCAATGACCCACGAACACAGTGATATTCTTTCTTTTTATATCTTACTTTGTATATATTAGGGAAACAATCAGTTTTATAATAATTATTAATATGGTAACAAATAAACTAAACATGAACCAAACACCTTAATTATTGTTCTTACCTGTATATAACATTATTTATTTTATATATTTATTTACACTATATAATATCCACAAACATACGAATAAATATCTATTTCTATCCATACGAAAGTCTACATATTGTTTTTTCCACTTTTATATGGTCTTAGTCCGCTGAAGCAATATAGATTCCAAAAAAAAACTGTTTTTCCTAATACATAATTATTATTATTTATAGTAAGAGTATTTATTATTAAATTAACGCGGATGAACTCGCGGTTTTGACTAGGTAGTTAATGTTTATTATATTCTTTGTATAAAATAATAAAATTGACCATAACAATAACTATGATCAATTACGCTCCCTAGAAAACATGAATTCAGCCTAGGTGGAAGGAATTTGCCTAAAAGATGCCTATTTACGTTGTACTAATTATCAAATAAAGTACTGTAGAAATTCTTTACTCTACATATGATGTATATGTAATACATCACGAAATATTATCCGTCGTTTGTTCCAAGCCGGCATATGTGACGGCACGCTCCCATTGTATTACCATAAACGCACACGCATCGGAATTTAACATTATTTTATGGGAAAATCGTTTAATTTCGCTTCACTAATGCTACATTACACTACGGATGGGACTTGGAGTGGAAAATATCGATTACTAAACTATCGATTATTCTCTCTTTAAATGAAATCGTTTTGTAAATAATCGAATTCACCAATGAAATTGACTTGATTGATCAATTGAATTGTGTAATTCGATTTTTTTTCTAACTATTCGAAAATTTTCATTTTTTTGTATACCATAATTAAATAATATAATAATTAAGTAGTTATAAATAATTAATTAGAATAAAAATTAAAGGGAGAAGGGTAGTTAATAATGATACACTAATTATCCGCATAAGAGCCGCTCGGTCGAATTCTTCACTTTAAAAAAAGGAAATAAATACTTTTGGCTAGCAGTGAGATAGTACCGCTAGTTTACTAAAAGAAAATAATAAAACTTATAATACAACTCTCATTTATGCAAGTATAATTCTAAAATGTAATTTATTGCAAATTTTTGCTTTCCACACAGGTGTGGTTCCAAAACCGTCGCGCGAAATGGCGTAAGAAGGAGCATACAAAGAAGGGTCCCGGCCGACCTGCGCACAACGCTCACCCGCAGTCATGTTCCGGGGAGCCTATCCCGCCGCACGAGCTACGAGCGCGCGAGAGGTGAGCAGATTACAGGCTATCCTTTTTTATATCAGGAAAACTCCTTATGGGTATTGCCGTACGATGGGGACGGGAGACGGGTATGTCAGAATTTAACCGACTAAAAACCTAACTCCACCAGGATAATATCACGCACACTGCCCCCAAGTATAGGTCTTCCTACTCCGACTGCTCCCTATGACCACAATCTTCAATTCCCAATGTGACACATAAATAAATAAAAGAAAAAAGTAACTGTAGAAACACTACACATTTGCATTTGTTAATATAAGAAAAAGACGTGTAGAGTTAAATGTTTGCTCCTTTCAGCAACATATTGACAGATAGTATACAGACAGAAAATATAGTTTATTATATAATATTAAGTATTTTTGAATATTTAATCTTTCACCTTGAATAAAATTAACCTTGATCATATAGACTAGCAATTGCAGCTATTCTACTTGCTATAAGGTTCTATACTAATTAGGCCCTACAATTTCCAACAGGGCGAGAAGAAGAAAGAAGTTGGCAAAGGCACTAGAGCGTCAAGCGCGTAAGCTGCGAGCGAAAGGTATCGCTGTTGATCTCGAAGCTTTAAAAGCAGAATATTTAGCACAGCACAGGAATAGTGGACTCTACTCGGACTCAGATGGGGAGATTGATGGAGAGGAATGTATGATAGATGTGGTTGGCGGCGACTCTTGTCATGATTCGGGTCCCGAAGATTTCTCGTTGTCAGGCAGACTCCGCGCGCCTTCTGGCGGAGATGCCATCAACAATTCAGATAGTTCCACATCAGACGGTCATTCGGCACGAAATTTCAGCCCTCTGCCGGACCCGCAGTCGTCCTTCTTCAAACAGTTCACGACAGCAGCTGCAAACTTCGACAAATTCGATTTCGACTCAGGTAGAGCGGTTTCCTTAGACCTCAGCGGAGCTTCGAACACCGAACAAGACCTGTCCAAAAACGGAGGAACAAGAAAACACAATCCGTTCAGTATAGAATCACTCCTTAACACGTGAAAATGACTGTTCTAGAATTAGATTCGCCTATAGAGGCTCTAATTTTCCCACAAACTCGAATTCCGACCGGCATTTCGTGAAATGTTCCTTTGCTATAATATTGAATTATCATAAGTTGTAATCCAGCTTCGATTATAAGACTTAATAGGTACCAGTTTACATATCCCTTTGTGAATATTAGATAGGATTTGTATTATATAGGTAGTATAGTGTAAATAGTTGACTACATATTTATTTTGTCTTGTTAATATTTAATATGGGGCAATAACATAAAATTAAATATTTGTTGATCCTTTTTTATTTTATTTCGTGATTTATACATTTTATTGTTAGAAGTATTCAGAGAAAAAAACTTAAACGCCTCTTTTTAGTCATGTAAGAACGTATTTTTAATTGAATCGATCTGATAAATATTCAGATTTATTATTTTATGTCTGTGTTTTTGTTCTCTTGGGATTATATTTAATATAAATATTTAGGTGTATTAATAAAAAGGTAATGTCCTAAGTTTTTATTTATTTTATATATTCACATATTATAATATATTGGACCATTTAGCAATCCAAGCAAATGTAGAAATCTTATTGTTTTTACGTGAATTGAACACGACAGTCTATAATAAATATTTCCTTTACATAGAAACATTACTTTTTACCATTTTTTTTACAAAGCTTTGAAAATGGTAAAAAGTAATGTTTCTATGGGATGTCACTTATTTTAAGCAGAAAATTGAGAAAACTTAAAAATACAAACCTGAGCTTTTACATTTAGTTACAAAATTTTATAAATTTTGAATTCGGTATTGTACTTAAAATTTTACTTTATTTTTAGATGCGTCACGTGACTTGTCGATTTCTGTAGATCTCAATACCGATGTGACTCCCGAGTATTTTTCTTTCGTTATCTTTCCGGAAATGTAATTATTACTTTGCTGATAAAAATTAAATATTTACGTATTTGATGAACGTAAAACTATGAAGAAACTAATCGGCACCGCCATTGTGTAGATAAATGTTCATATTGTTTAAAGGCTACTTTTAACTTGGTAGAAACTTAATATCCAGATTTATTTAAAAGACTTACTTAAAACTTTTACAGTTACAATTTTCTTATTGAATTTTGTAAATTTATGAGTCATCTAAAAGTTAACACCGCATTCTACATAAAGAAATCATATATAATACCTGGCATTCAATAATACACATCGATGCTTAGAACGAAACAGCCGGCCAATTCGGTTTCGTAGAGCGCTGTCACTGTCACTCAATTAGTATGTGACGTTTCGCACGGGTTTGTCATGTGCGACAGAGAAGTGCATTATTTATTGCCGTTATATTAAGGAAAGTTGAAAGAGAAGAAACTTAGAACAAAATAAATTATATGAATAATAATAAATATAGAAAAATACAAATTGTACAATGTAAAACAAATGTAAAATGATAATATGTTCCTTAATTCATCATTAATCATTATTTACGAATAATGAGAATAAATACATAGTACACAAATGAAGGTATTTTAATATTCAAGTCGCACGTATGGCTTGTTCTAAATAAAACCAACTACTCTGTACAATCTATATAAAACAGTTACTTTGTCTCCCAACGGCAGCATAGTTTATTCACATTACATTCACAGTCGGCACAAAGGCTTACATTAAACAGCGAACTAAGCAACTTTGTCCCATTAGCAAAAGCGGGAAATTAGCTTAATTGTTGCCATTACATGATAATTTCTCAGCACGCCCCGGTCCGCCACTTTACCGCAGCTACATAAATTGTCCTTTTATTACGTCGAATTATGTTTTTGCTACTGTCCTTACTTGTCGGACACCTGCCGGGATATTTAAATGAAATAAATGATCAACCCGTTCTACCCAGTATCATATTATAAGTAATTACTGTGCCAATCCATATAAACTCGGGATACGTATGAATTTGATAAAAAAATTATGGGCTTTATTAATACTTACAATTCGCCATGCGTTATACTTTCTTCTTTAAGCAGGGAAGAAACCCTGGGCAGCCAATGAGTTTTTCTATCAAGACTTATGTGTCTAATTGATAATTGCAATTTATCACATGTTTTTCGGTGAAAGAAAACATCGTGAGGAAAACTGCATATCTCTAGAGAATTCTAGGGATATGTGTAACCTACCAATCCGCATTGGAGCAGCGTGGTTGGTTTTACCTCCAATACTTCTCTCCAAATAACGGAGAGAGGAGGTTTATGCCCAGCTGTAGGATAGTAACAGGCCGTTACTTTACTTTTTCTTTCTTCTCTGTCAACCGATGGACGTCCACTGCTGGACATAAGTCTCTTCATGGGATCTCCGCAGCACACGAACTTGTGCCGCTTGGCCCCCCACAACCCTTTGAGGTCGTTAGTTCATCTAGTAGGGGGTCTACCACCACTGCGTTTTCCGGGTCGCCATTCCAACACTTTATACTTTACTACATTGTATTTTCCTATCATTTCAATGTTCTATTTTAAATTTCAACCTTATTTAAAATCTGTCCAAACTAAAGGCTTCTCCAACTCTATCCACTCACAAATCTCTTCCTTCAAAAGAAGCTTATTACCTTTGTTGTCCTAAATTCCACATTGTCCTCCTTTATCGCGATACCGTCCTTCGTTATTTTTTTTTATTTTACTTACATATCTTAAGTCAGTCCAACTCGTAGGGGTTTATCAATACTATGTTTTCCAGTGCGAGTCGCCATTTCACTGTGAGACCTTTAAATTACTTCAATCTGCGAAGCAAATTATCGCGGTAAAAGCCCTAATACCCAGTCAACTCCTGAGATGTGTAAGCTCTAAAAAACAATGTCGGGGGTCTAAGCTCTATCTCTTGATAAAAAAAAGGCATTTACCCATCTATGACAATAGTTATCTGATTTAACAAATACTAAGAAAATATGCTCTATTTTTTAAAATGAATGATACTCGTATGAGTCGATATCGATATGAAAATGAAGTAATAATTTGATTTCATTCAAGTAAGATCATGATGTTCATTGAGCCTAAATCCCTTCTGGGTATCGTTTTCGCACTTTTTTTAAAAATCAAATCAAATTCAAAATAATCTTTATTCAAATGAACTTTTTCAAGCACTTTTGAATCGTCAAGAATCAGTATGATTAATGAAACTACAACTGGTTCCGAATGTTGCTCTTACCGAGAATACCCAGCTAGAAACTCGGTGGTCAATCTTTTAAACATTTTCAGTTTTACATTATTAAACCGCAGTCTGAAAGTATTTTCAAATCCAGACATTTTCATCATCTAAATAGTCTTCAATTTCGTAATATGCTTTACATATAAGCATCTCTTAAACCTTTCTGTAGACTGATCTAGTTAGTTTTTAAATTCTAACATCTTTTACAACGTCATCGTAGAAATTCTACTAGTGTTAGAGAATATTGTCCTAAAGTGCCATAAGCGAGACTGGACCAGGGTTTAGGGTAACGTGTAACAGAGGGTAGGTTGTTTGACTGTGATTAGTCATCATGCCATGGTGGATGTTGCGAGAAGCTACGAGCGATAACACAGGACTTTTTAGGACGCCTATATTTTTAGGGGCGGAACAGAAAGTTCATTTTCACTACACTAGTACTAACAAAATCACCAATTTTAAAGTCGTACCCGCGTAAAATAACTAACTCTCTTAGCGAAGCTGAAAGCTGTTCTTATAAAAGCTTCGTAGTAAATCCTATTTAAAAATTAACTAATTTAGTAAAAATTAACATTTAGTAATGTTAATTTTTAAATAACAAATAACATTAATCACGTTAATTTAAAAAATTACGAGAAAAATGTGAGAAATAAAATAATGTTCAATCATAAATCGAATAATTAATGATTCCACGACGCGAAACCGCCGATAAGTGTGCCAATTAGTGCAAACAATATGGCGTAAAGTTTATTGTTATTTTTGTTCGACGCACTGCGCGATTCATTTAATTATTGAGGTTTTGTTTATCGCGGGTCATATTCTTGGGGCACCTTTGGTGAGGTCATGCGTAAAATTTTTCATTGTGCATTCGATTCAGTCGCCTCGTTTTATTTCTTGGCAGTTCGAATCTTCGGTTTATCCAGCGTTCTTTGATTATTCGAATTATAAAGTTTGGGTCTTTATACACACTGAAGTCGATATGAAGAAGGTTGATAGTTTCAGTCGTTAAAGTGATTATTATGCACCTTATTAGTAAATTATAACATATCGCTCGCTTAGTAATAAAGTGACCTAAATGATTTATAGAAGCAGGCGTTACTTTGCGGAATTCCATATTACAAGCAATACAACAGAACTAACTACTTTGCTATAATCCGCACGGGTTAAGTGAATGCATGCAAAGCCAATGTGTATGAAGCAGGCAAAATCTACGCACCTTATACATGCAGGACCAGTCACCACATGCACCCCAAGGCGCAATTCACCAGCAACAACGCACACAAAAGCAGCACACACACCCACCACCACAACCTCGACGATCGTTTCGCCCCGAAACCGAAGCATCACCAGGAGGATAGGCTCCACGACAAAAATCGTACTGCAGTACGATTTTTGTCGTGGGATTGTGGTGGTGGGTGTGTGTGCTGCTTTTGTGTGCGTTGTTGCTGGTGAATTGCGCCTTGGGGTGCATGTGGTGGCTGGTCCTGCATGTATAAGGTGCGTAGATTTTGCCTGCTTCATACACATTGGCTTTGCATGCATTCACTTAACCCGTGCGGATTATAGCAAAGTAGTTAGTTCTGTTGTATTGCTTGTAAAGTGACCTAATTCAAAAAAGTTGTTTTGTGAATTGCAATAAAAATAGCATAGCTGGTGCTATGCTAAGCTTTACTTTACAACACTCACCAAACTGGTGAGTGTTACAGAGATATAACTGGGAAGTGCAAGAAAACACTAGTCTTTTTTAGTGTTTCCCATCATATCATATATTATAAAAGTTCGTAATTCGTTTGTGGGTTTGGGTATAAGTTTCTATAATAAAATTCCACAATCTAAATAAACTTTACAGCAGTTTAAAAATACTATTAAAAAAAGGCTAATTCAAAAAGCCTACTATACTATTGAAGATTACCTAGAAGATAAGAATGCGTGGATATAGCTTCTCTTCAACCCTGTACAAGACATTAATAACTATATGTAACTAGTGATAAGAATTATTGTTTGAATAGAGCAACCGCCAAGTTTCTTGCTGGTTCTTCTCGGTAGGAGCAGCTTTCCGAACCAGCAGTAGATGTTGACGATTCAAAAGCACTTGTTTACAAGTTTACTTGAATAAAGAATATTTTGAATTTGAATTTGAATAGTTCGAAGCGAGATGTCAAAGATGGCAGGGAAATAGGGAATACAAAATTAGGCTTAATTAAGTTAGATACTAACTCAATTAAGCCTAATTTTGAATTCGGTCACTGTAATACTAAACGTGTGATATATAATGTCAGTTTAAAACATTTTTAGCAATGAATTAGACTAAGACTTGTATTAAACGAGCTTTAGTAAGTCGAAAAGTCGTTTTTTTTTAATAATGAAAATGCCCAAAATAATTGTCTTAGAAAGAAAATATAGTAGCCGGCATTAAATAATGCACATCGATATTTAGAACGAAACAGCCGGCTAGTTCGGTTTCGTAGAGCGCTGTCTCTGTCACTCAGTTAGTATGTGACGTTTCACACGGGTTCGTTAGTCTGTGCGACAGAGACAATGCTCTATGAAGCAGAATCTAGCCGATTTTCTCTCGATAAGCCTCGATGTGCATTATTTATTGCCGCGTACTATATAGACATTACGTTTCTATTTGCACGTTACATTTTCACAATTTTGTCCTGATTTCATTTCATATGGAACCAATGCTAATTGCCAATGCCAATAGAGGAAAATTTTAAAAAACCAATGTCTTTTAAATATAACAGCGTTTAATCTTATTAAGTACTTTTATATATTATAAGTATTCGGGAGTCACTAAATCATCTCATTATTAAGTCCCTCCATTGTGTATTATGACAACACAAATTAAAACGCGTTTACGTGTAGATAAAATCAGTGTTAATTTTATTAGTTTGATGAAGTTATATTAGTATTTTCTTAAAGTGAACCATAAAGTTTGTATAACTTTTTTTACATGCACGACGATTTATAAGCACACTGGTCAAAATTTTAAATCATTTTTATCTACTCTGATACTATAATACAAAGATTATAAAATTGAAAACAAAATTCTTATGACAAACATTACGTACAGAACAAAAATTAAAAATTAAAAAGTTTCATTACGATACAGGTCTTGTATGGACACCTGTATCATAATGTTGTAACTTTTTAATCATAACGATACACCTTAAAAAAAAGGTTTCAATCAATGGGTCCGCGGCGACGCAACACGCATGCGCAATCGATGTTTGCGCCTTGGCGCCAATATATGACATTTAAAAAATCATTTCAGTATTTAAACGAAGTTTAGTTTTGTTTGTAAAAAAATTAGTTTTTGTGTAAAAACATGTCTAAGAGCGGGGATAGTGGTAGTACACCACCAGATATCCTGAAAGCTGCGTCAAACATGACCGTGAACTTGTTGCCGACGAAATCTAGGAGCAACTATATTAAATGTTACCACGAGTTCATGGAATGAAAATGTACGTTTTACGTATTATAATAGTATCAGAGTAGAAAAAAGTACAAAGTAGTGTATGATACTGTACATAACTTGGTCTTATAACACTCGTGTTATAAGAACCCTTATTATGCAACAGTATCATTTTATCTTTGTCTAATTACACATAAAAAAGAAAGACAGATACACCTAATTTGCTTTCTATTTATCGTAATATGACACATTTTAGGCTGGCTTTCCTTATAAGTATAATAACTATATGCCGTATTCACATAAATTATTTTCTTAATCTCATGTTTTTGTATTCTGTTTTACTATAAATTGGGTTTTGTCTACTAGTCATTCTTGAAATATTTTGACTAGTGTGTTAAAATTATTTTTTATATAATGACTTTATATGCATTTTCTTATAATGATTTTGTATGCATTTTCGGTAATGGATTCTTATTGTAATAGAAATAGATATGTAGATCACATTTTCTTCGATTCTCGCTTTGATCTCGATATTACATGAATAAAATTATTCATTCTAAAATCTTGTTAAGCGAATGCTCGTTCTATCTATTAAATTGGCTACTGTAATCAGACAGAGCATTCTTTTACGTTCGCTAAGATTCTATGGAATATTCTATGAACGCTCGCTTGATGTAATCGATACTAGAGCGTACGAACAAATGATTGCAACGTTCTTCCGTCTTCGGAAGCGCTCGTTTTACGGAGCGGTCCCTTCGAAGCATTCTCTCGATTGATCTCTTATACATACAAGAATACTATAATTCCTGTTCGGTGATCATTATGTAAGTGCACATTATGTGTCCCATCATCATTCTCCTGCCCTTATCCCACTCTAAGTGGGGTCGGTGTAACATGTTGTCACATGATTTGGCTACGTATTTTACGACCGGCCGGCCGCCTACCTGACCTCAACTTACCTTAGTCGCCTTTTACGACACCTCGGTAAGAAAGGAGGGTAGTCTATTCTATATATCTGCCGGATACCACACGGCGTTATGTAAGTGTCCCATATATTTATTTATATTAAGTTTAGATTATATATCCCAAGAGTATATCGTGATCAAAGTTAGAATGGTTTGATGTATAATTTGTAGCAAGAAACAATATGTTAGGTACAAAATAATTAAGTTTATTTATATATCTATAGAGGTGAGACGTGCTACACGAATATTTGTAAATTGACTATCACATTGTTTAAGATGTAAAAAGTATGTTATGCGAGTAACTTATTGAATCAAAATATAACATTATAAAAACCATACTGCCGTTTTATTATACGGATAATGCCTTTGATTATCCCACTGCTGGATAAAGTTTCTCTCTGTCAATTTTTTTTTTAAATATATGGGAAAATGACAAACGTTCATCCGGTCAAAGTAAGTAACTTAATACATGTATTATGGGTGGCAGACAACTGGTAATGTAAATGGAATATATAATTTTAAATATGTATTTAATTTAATTTAAGTACATACTTAAATACCTAAATACACACAGGATCGAAGAACCAACAAATTGAATTTAGAAAGTATTGGCCCACATCGGGATTCGAGCTCGCGACCCGCAAAGCTGAATGCAGGGTTACTGCTAACTGCACCAACGGGCCAGTGAAGACAATTTTGGGAAATAAAGTTTGATGCTAAGAACTACCACGCTGCTCCAATGTGGATTGGTAGGTTACATATAACCCCAGAATGCTCTAGAGATATGCACGTTTCAACACGATGTTTTCCAGGGTTTGAATCCGTAACCCCTTCCAAGGAGTCACCGCTGGACTTAATTACTTTTTTTATACCGACGTTAGTATACCTAACTGCTAAATTAAATATTTATGTTGTCTGCTTATAAGCAGACAACATAAATATTTAATGTACATTACAACCGTACAGTTGATAAATAAAGCAAATGTTAATTTTCAACAAACAATCTCTTTGAGTGATATTTTGAGGTTGTAGCCACAATACTCGATTGACGAAGCATGGTGAAACGTGCCATGAAACTTCAAGTAATGCCAAGATACTTTCGAATCCATTAAACTATTTGCCAGCTCAATAAACGCCATAAAAGAAAGTGCTGTAATATCACAAGCAACAAACGAACAATAATAACGCACTATTGCAACGACATAACATTATTGATACAGCAAAAAAATTGTTAGATTGATATTAGTCTGCTAAGCATAGCCTCTCTATCTCCTTCTATTTATATATCTATACTTATTATAAAACAAAGTCCCAAAAAGCTGCCTGTCTGTATGTATTCGATTTTCTCAAAATCTACTGAACGGATCTTTGTACGGTTTTCACCAAAAGATAGTGCAATACTTCCGGAAGGTTTAGGAAAATAGTACATATCGGTATTATGTAAATTGTGCTGAAGAGATCGCGCAATATTTAAAAACTTGCTTGCTGGGAGCTCTAGTTAAAAAGTCTAGTAAAAAAATAGTTAGATTGAATTTAGTATGCTAAGCATAGCCTCTCTCTTTCTATTTATCTATCTATACTTATTGTATTACAAAGTCCCTAAGAGCTCTGTCTGTATGTAATCGATTTTCTCAAAATCTACTGAACGGATCTTTGTACGGTTTTCACCAAAAGATTGTGCAATACTTTCGGATGGTTTAGGTAAATAGTACATATGGGTATTACGTAAATTGTGCTGAAGAAGTCGCGCAGTATTTAAAAAGTCTAGTAAAAAATTGTTAGATTGAACTTAGTCTGTTAAGCATAGCCTCTCTATCTCCTTCTATTTATCTATCTATACTTATTATAAAACAAAGTCCAAAAAAGCTGTCTGTCTGTATGTAATCGATTTTCTCAAAATCTACTGAACGGATTTTTGTACGGTTTTCACCAAAAGATAGGGCAATAATTCCGGAAGGTTTAGGTAAATAGTACATATCGGTATTATGTAAATTGTGCTGAAGAGATCGCGCAGTTGTTAAAAAACTTTCTTGCTGAGAGATCTAGTACTATTATAAAACAAAGTCCCCAAGAGTCCCCCAGTCCTGTGTGTATATGATTGATTGTCAACCAAAAATCTACTGCACAGATTTTGGTACCTTTTTAAAGGTAAAAGATCTAATAGATAGTGCAATTCTTCCGGAATTAGGTTAATGTACATAATAATTTAGGTTTATGGTACATTAAGGTTTTATGTGAATTATGAGGTCGTTGTAAAAAACTCGCTTGCTTGGTATCTTAAATCGCGTGTGCCGCATTAACCTAGCATGTCCCTATCTCTTAAAGTTAACTCACAATGACTACTTTTATGTTCAAAATTTAAATCAAATACACAGATTTCTATACGGGCGAAACAAGCACAGCTAGTTTCTTATAAAAATGGTTAGATCTTAGGTCTGCGCTGCTCCAATGGGAATCGGTAGATAACAATTATCCAACCAATTGTCCAGAGATATGCAGGTGTCATCACGACATTGGCGTAGCTATGTAAGATATGTATGCTAGACAGGGCTGTATCCCAGGATTCCTAAGATCGATGGGCGTTCTAAGCTTGCCCTACGGAGTACGTCGAATTCAGAAGAGGAACAAGTGATTTCGAATAGCTTAGTTGGGGCCCTAGTTTCTTTTTTTACCTCAAGCCCTTTGAATGTCTAGCTACGCTACTGCCTAACGAGCTTTTTCTTGATTTATATGATTTATAGAAGGAGGCGTTACTTTGCGGAATTCCATATTACAGTAACTATAACAGAACTACCTTGCTATAATCCGCAAGGGTTAAGCGAATGCATGCAAAGCCAATGTGTATGAAGCAGGCAAAATTTACGCAACTCACAATCTCGACGATCGTTTCGCTTGAAACATCATCAGGAGGATAGGCTCCGCGACAAAATCGCAATGCGAGCTTTTTCTTCACTGAAAAGCGTGTCACAAATTAGGCACATACTAGTAATTTTTCATATAAAAACTGCTTCGTGCTCTTCGTGCCTGCCTAGAGGTTGAAACAGTAAATCCCTTGAAGAGAGACACATGGTCTTACCATTCGGCTATCACAGTTTTTATAATAAAAAAACTGCGTCGCCAAACATTTGTTATGGTCTTATTCAGTGCCGTGACAAATGTAAGTCGGCGTGTAACGATAACAATTTTAAATTTGGCAAATAATGGCCTGGAGGAACGCTCACGCCGCCTTTGACACTCAATATCCGTGTCATTTGCGTTAAATTTGCATTGCGTGGGATATTACAGATGAATCGAGTGTAGAACGAATATGCCTTGTTTAATTGCAGCGCAGACCAAATATATTCGAATTCAAATAATTCTTTATTCAAGCTGGCTATTACAAGCACTTTTGAATCCAAAAGTAATAATAAAATTATTTTGCTATAATTTGCACTATATATATTTTCTATTTACTGTATAGCGGATTATAGCAAAATAATTTAATATATTACTTTCGTATTATGGATCTCCGCAAAGTAACGACTAATTCTATAAATCACTTTTGAATCGTCAAATTACAATGAAGCTACTACTGGTTCAGAAAAGTGCTCTTACCGTGAAGAAACAGCAAGAAACTCGGCGGTCACTCTTTTCAAAAATAAATACTTTAATTATATATAATTGTTTACAAATGGAGAATTACAATATAATATACTTCGTAGCTTATTCTTAGCTTATCGTAACTTAAATTCAAGCTTTTTGATCATCACCAGATTTCTTACTGCATTAACATCAACTTTCTTATCACTCATAACTGGTAGACTCGTTATTAGTTCGTAGCAATTGTTTGTTTTAATTTCTTTATTTAATAATATACGCTCCGGGCTTATATCTGAAGGCTGACTTTTTGTACTCGAGACCTCAGGGTCGCACCCAGGAGCCTTGTCCTGACCGGGGCCGGATCCCGGAACCATCACCACCGACGGACACGACAGGGGGGTATTTGAGCTGCGGCGGAAGTCAAAGCAGATAGGCTATAATACCACGACCCTTATAAATTTGTGTGCCGCGCAAAAGGTTGCATAATATTAATAAATTTTTAATGCTCGAAACCCTGGTTTCATTTAGCTCTATTGGTGGTTAGGAACCGGGGTTAACGGCACAATAACAAGGCACATACAAGACAAAAATGCATATAAAATAAAAAATTATTGTACAAAGCCAACTTAACGCAGTAAGGGAAATCTTCCAACATTTGAACTCTTAAAGGAAAAAAATAAATTAGGGCGGGTAAAATAGCCGCAAAATGACAAAATATTATATAATGTACTTTAACTGATTTATAGAAGCAGGCGTTACTTTGCGGAATTCCATATTACAAGCAATATAACAGAACTAACTACTTTGCTATAATCCGCACGGGTTAAGTGAATGCATGCAAAGCCAATGTGTATGAAGCAGGCAAAATCTACGCACCTTATACATGCAGGACAAGCCACCACATGCACCCCCAAGGCGCAATTCACCAGCAACAACGAACACAAAAGCAGCACACACACCCACCACCACAATCTCGAGATTGTTATATTGCTTAATGTACTTTAACGTTTAAGTACGATCAATGATGCGATACGTTTTTTTTCCTAATTCCCAAAAACAAATCGCGAAGCAATTAATGAAGTTTAATATTATAAAATTGTGTTTTAGCAAAATAGTTGAAAATAAATTTTCATAAGTAACTAACTGTCCGGCCACGCGTTGCTGTGGCTCAGACTTTTAAATTCCCCTTCGAAATAGAACTCATCAAGTAAAAACTGCTCCGATCGTCAACAAATGTTGCAGGATCATCCGCGGGGTAATTCTAAGGATTGTCTGAAAAATTCATTAAAATCGGTCCGTCCGTTTCGGAGTCTATAAGGGACAAACAGATAAACTTTCATTTTTATATATAAGAAGGAGATATACATTAGGCTTTACACAGTAGGCTTTGTTAGAACCCCTGTTGAGATAAAAAGTGAATTGAAATTTTACCGTCATGCTTTAGCTTTTAACTTAGTAGAGTCGTGAAAATATAACACGTTTTAAACTTTTATTAATGTTTTTTGTTGAACTATATACTAAAATGAAAGTAAGAGTCGTTATAGTCCCATAATTGGCCAAAACTATAAACGTCTTACAAATCTTCTTGTAGAATGTTATATTAGGTTTTATTAGGTTATTATTATTAGCTTTTATAACACCACGGTGCTCGAAAGCAGAAATATTTCAACGCGTTGTTTTCCTTCCGTTGTTTTCATTGCTGCCTTTGACTTTTGTTTTTGCTTCTGACCCTTAATATCCAGAAGTATACGTTATTGCAGTATTGCAATAACGTATAATTATGTACAGTAGATACAGTAATATACTTTTTGTGTAGAAAGATATTTTGAAGCTAAGAAGAGCTTATAGGAGATATAAATATATTTTGCTAATATCAATATTAGGACATTGACAAAACTTATCCTGTTTAAATCTTCCATAATATCCTTGATTCTAAACAGAATTATTCGATATCCTTTGAGATATTTAAGTCTAAGTAGTACTGAGGTCATAAAAAAAGTAAAGTAGCGGCCTGTCACGATCCCACTGTTGGGAATAGGCCTCCTCTCTCCGTTTCTGGAGAGAAAGGTTGGAGCTAAGACCTACCACGCTGCTCCAATGCGGATCGGTAGGTTACACATATCTCCAGGATTCTCTAGAGATATGCAGGATTCCTCACGATGTTTTCCTTCTCCGAAAAGCGTGTGATAAATTGAAATTATCAATAAGATACATAAGTTTTAATAGAAAAACTCATCGGCGCCTGCCCGGGTTTGAACTCGTGGTCTGAGCTCATAACAAAAGTTTATTTATTTGTTTTTTTTTAATAGCTGCAAGCGGCATGACACCTATTTTTATCATATATTTTTTAAACTACGTCAGTGTGCAATAAAATATTGATAATATAAATTAAATAAATATTCAATTCATGTTTTTGTTTATGATAATTGATTTCCTATACGCCCTAGTTGGTACAGGTTTATAAATGCAAACTATTAAATTCGGCCCACGACTTTACACAATTATCTTTGAAACATTTGTAACGATGTAATGGTTTATTTTTGTTTATTTCAAGTTAGACCCTAATTGCAGACTGACTAATTGGCCAGTAGGCGTCTGGTACCCACTCGTTATGATCAATAAAAATTATATTGGAAAATATACTAAAAGACGTAGATAAAGAATTTAGCCGCAAGACACTCGGGGCTCTGTTGTCAGAGGACTATAGGTAAACATTCGCCGAGAAATCTCTTCTTAGAATAAATTTAAATTTGTTAACTCGTGTTAGGCTCAGGATGCCAGATTAAGTTAAAATTGAAATTTATATACTAGACTAACATCATCATCATTCTCCTGCCCTTATTCCACTCTAAGTGGGGTCGGCACAACATGTTACAAACATGTTGTCACATGATTTGGCTACGTATTTTACGACCGGCCGCCTGCCTGACGTCAACTTACCTTAGTCGCCTTTTACGACACCTCGGTAAGAAATGAGGGTGGTCTATTCTATGCAGCCGGATACCACACGGCACATACCTTAGTCGCCTCTTACAACACCTCGGTAAGAATGGAGGGTGGTCGATTCTATTCTGCCGGATACCACACGGCGTATATACTAGACTAACATATAGAGTAAAAAAACAGAGTCCTTATTATATACAAGTCAAGTTAATTTTTTTTATAAAGCTTACTGTTGAAGAGTTCCCTCGTCTGGAGCCAATCCTGGCAGCAGCATCAAGTCATTCTTATCATAAACATGCATTTTCATCGGGACTCGACTAGTATGTAAAATTTCACCTCGATCGGACATCGGGAACTGGATCAAATCTAACTTGCAAGATTCCACCGTCACGTACTGACTGACCCGTTAGTGCAGTGGGTAGTGACCCTACCTTCAGCTACGCGGGTCGTGGGTTCGATTCCCGCCGAGGGCCAACATTTTCTATCAACAATTTGTTGGTTCTTCGTAAATGTCCCATATATATTTATTTATTATTTATTATACACGGCAAGTTAAATAAAAGCTTTAAAAAAAATCCCCAAAAGTTGTCAGTCTGTATGCGATCGATTTTCTCAAAATCTACTAAACGGAATTCATACGGTTTTTACTAAAATATATTGCAATTTTTGGTGAGGGTTTAAGTTAATATTTCGTACTCAGGGACGGCTGAACTGATTTTTGTGATA
This sequence comes from Morpho deidamia, assembly GCA_947086505.1. NCBI lineage: Eukaryota > Metazoa > Arthropoda > Insecta > Lepidoptera > Nymphalidae > Morpho > Morpho deidamia. The sequence goes on along the minus strand of CAMTZC010000007.1, from coordinate 4,133,416 downwards.
CTTTTACTGGGGGCTAGATGAGGTTGTGGAGCAACATATAGGCTACTTTATATCCTAAAATTCCTTTAGGATTAACGCCAAAGCACGCGGGTGAAGCTGCGGGCACACATATGTTTCTTTGTTCAAAGTTCTTTCAAAATGAATGGATGCATTTATTGTTTGAGCTTCGTATTATTGCTAAAGTGTATTACGTAAACGCGTTTGCATTTTAATTAAAATATTTTTATAGTTTTCATTATATGAACCGTTGTAACGGTCACCATGGGGAGTCGGTCAATGCGCAATAGGGCAGATGTCATTCAATGACATCATAATGACATACTATATGTCGATATGTAATATCCAAAAACTTCAGCTCACAATACTTTGATCTTACAGTCTCTTTATGTGGCTTTGCATTTAAATAAATATGGGTCAATTACACACACAGTTATCAATCTCTAAAGTAAATTAATTAAAATAATAAAATTAAAGTGCTAAAGGTGAAAGAAAACTGGTAAATATACATGATAAATAAATAATTATATTCATAAAAGTAGTAGCGACTTGGTACAAACCCACTGCTGGGCCTCCTCTCTCCGTTTCTGGGGAGAAGGGTTGGAGCTAAGACCTACCTACCACGCTGCTCCAATGCGGATTGGTAGGTTACACATATCTCCAGAATTCTCTAGAGATGTGCAGGTTTCCTCACGATGTTTTCCTTCACCGAAAAGCGTGTGATAAATTGAAATTATCAATTAGACATATGAGTTTTGATAGAAAACTCATTGGTGCCTCCCCGGGTTTGAACTCGTGTTCCCCTCGAAAGAGTCGCACAGTCTCACCGCTGGGCTATCACAGCTCTTATTATATTCATAAATACACCCAAACTCGAAAAACCAACATTTTTTTTTAATCGAACCCGCGACCGCTGGAGCTAGTTTTTACATTACCTACATACACATTTCAATTTCTGTAATTTATCGAAGTATATTCAAAATCGATCAACCGTCGATCAATTTCGTGTATGATTTACTAAAGATTGTATGATGAGGATTACTTCACTATACGATTTTTATTAGTTATTAAATTTAAATTATTAATTTGTATTATTGAATGTTGGTTGCGTAAAAGCTTTTTATATCTCTCCTATATCACAGTCTTAAATTAAACGACTAAATAACTATATTATGAAAACCTCTATATATCAACCACTTGTCTAGATACACATTTATCTATAATGATAATCTTACTTTTTCTTTAAAAAATTTATTAGTATAATTATACATAAAATCTATATATTACTATTATATGACTGGCCCGTTGGCGCAGTGGGTAGTAACCCTACCTTCAGCTCCGCGAGTCGTGGGTTCGATTCCCACCTAGGACCAACATTTTCTATCAACAATTTGTTGGTTCTTCGAGCCTGGGTGTGTATTTGTATTTAAATATGTATTTAAACTTATATATGTAGTATATTTACCAGTTGTCCGTCACCCGTAACACAAGTAATAAGTTACTTACTTTGGGGATGGACGACCGTGTGTGTAAGTGTCCCATATATTTATTATTTATTATTATTATTATTTATTATACGTATTATGTACAAATATATCGAATTTTTAATATGATATTTTAAAATTAAATTAATTAAGTTAAATTATTATTCACAATAATGTAGTAATCGATGTATACGTAAGTTAATAACATCTTGATCGTCTCACGTACAAGCTGTTACAGTTAAAGTAAGAAAGTGGACTTTTAAAAATAATCGCGACCTGAAATTATTTAATTATCTTGTTTCCTGAGAAAAAATTACAGTATTTATACAAGAATAATAATATTTATTGATCTAAATTTTTTGCATTATAAATAAACGAATCCAAAAGTAATAAAAAAGGTAATAATAAAATTATTTTGCTATAATCCGCGATACAGTAAATAGAAAATATATATAGTGTTAAATGTATAGTGGACGGAAACGTGCAGGATTCTTAAAAACACATTAAAATTTTATTATTACTTTTGTATTATGTATCTCCGCAAAGTAACGCTTATTGTATAAATTAATAAACGAATCGTTTGTATAATTATAATAAAGACATGGGAAATTTCATAAGTTCAGCCGTGTGGTATGCAGCTGAGAAGAATAGACCCCCCTCTTTCTTACCGAGGATTCGTAAAAGGCGACTAAAGTAAATTGACGACAGGCAGGCGGCTGATAGTAAAAAACCTATATTGACATATATTTTTCATTATAATAAACTGAAGTTGCTATTAAATGTCAAACATATTTAGTGGAGAGGAGATTTTTTAATTGTAAATTATTTTAACCGGGAATTTTGAGCGTTAACGGCTTAAGTATTCTAAACGGTAACATATCAATATTACCTATTAGAATTTAGCAGTATCTCGTAACGCGTGATACATAATTCATATAATTTGCATAATTAATAATGGATCCTCGATCAGAGGCGGGACCAACTCAACGACAAATCTATAAATATAACTAACTGCATTTACATAATATATGGAGGGATATTTGTGATGATTTCTCCCTCTTCAAAGTGACCAAAAGACTATGAGACATTTTATTTTTATTTCTTTTACAATTTGTGCCGTTTTGCATCCGGCCAAGTAGAATAGACCACCTTCTTTTCTTACCGAGAAGTCGTAAAAGGCGACTAAGGTAAGAGTCGTGTGGTAACCGGCTGAGTAGAATAGACCACCGTCTTTTCTTACCGAGGTGACATAAAAGGCAACTTAGGTAAGTTGACCCGCCGTGTGGTATCCGGCTGAGTAGAATAGACCACGCTCATCACTTACCGAGGTGTCTGTCGTAAAAGGCGACTAAGGTAAGAGTCGTGTGGTAACCGGCTGAGTAGAATAGACCACCGTCTTTTCTTACCGAGGTGACATAAAAGGCAACTTAGGTAAGTTGACCCGCCGTGTGGTATCCGGCTGAGTAGAATAGACCACGCTCATCACTTACCGAGGTGTCTGTCGTAAAAGGCGACTAAGGTAAGTTGACCCACCGTGTGGTTACCGGTTGAGTAGGATAGACCACCCTCTTTCTTACCGAGGGGTCGTAAAATACGACTATGGTAAGTTGACGTCAGGCAGGCGGCCGGTCGTAAAAAACGTAGCGTATAAAGGCATATACGGAGCGGGATAAAGGCAGGAGACTGATATTCTTTTACAATTTCAGGTACAAATATTAAAGTAAGAGTCATATATGAAAAAATTTAGTTTAGTTGTAAAAAACATATTGTGACACAATCGGCTTTCCAGTTAAGTTTAATTTATAGAGTTTCTTAAATAAATTATATAAAAAAAAAAAAAAAAGTAAAGTAACAGCCTGTTACTATGCCCACTGCTGGGCTAAGGCCTCTTCTCTCCGTTTTTGGAGAGAAGGATTGGAGCTAAGACCTACCACGCTGCTCCAATGCGGATTGGTAGGTTACACATATCCGTAGAATTCTCTAGAGATATGCAGGTTTCCTCACGATGTTTTCCTTCACCGAAAAGCGTATGATAAATTGCAATTATCAATTAGACACATAAGTTTTAATAGAAAAACTCATTGGTGCCTGCCCGGGGTTTGAACCTATGTCGTCTCTAAAGAGTCGCACGGTCTCACCGCTAGGCTATCACAGCTTAATAAATTATATATGAGTTAATAAATAAAGTTAATAAAATGAGCTATTAAAATTCGCTATTTATCATAGTATGTATAATACGGTAGTTCTATTTAGTACGGAACAGTGTCAGCCAATAAAGTGACAATATGATAGGATTAAACAAAAAACTTAACATCGCAAAAAGCACAAATCTATAATCGCAGATACTTAAGTAAGAGTCAAAGTGAATATACTTTAAATTTTAGAAATAATGAGTTTCATAATTGTAACGAAAACTTCGTTGGGTTGCGTTAAAAAATGAGTTCTTAAAATTAAGCCTTTTGACGCTTGAGAAATCGTTGTTGATGTAAAATCATTGATCACGCTTCGTTAGGCAAAGCGGCTTATTAGTTCAAGGCGATAAAACAAATGACATCGCTGGAAATTATGTATATGAATTGCGTTAGAATGTCACGATGACACCTATATAATGTCTAACTGATTGGTTACAATTGTTTTTATTAACAATCGGTGATTTCTTCTTTTCTGTCGTAATCATAGAGTTATTATACACAGAGTATGGTAACCATAGTAGACATCTGAGTGTGAGTGTATACTAATCTTCGTACAAGCAATACAACAGAACTAACTACTTTGCTATAATCCGCATGGGTTAAGTGAATGCATGCAAAGCCAATGTGTATGAAGCAGGCAAAATCTACGTACCTTATACATGAAGGACCAGTCACCACATGCACCCCAAGGCGCAATTCACCAGCAACAACGCACACAAAAGCAGCACACACACCCACCACCACAATCTCGACGATCGTTTCGCCCCGAAACCGAAGCATCATCAGGAGGATAGGCTCCACGACAAAAATCGTACTGTAACAGTACGATTTTTACTGTAACAGTACATCATCAGGAGGATAGGCTCCACGACAAAAATCGTACTGTAACAGTACGATTTTTACTGTAACAGTACATCATCAGGAGGATAGGCTCCACGACAAAAATCGTACTGTAACAGTACGATTTTTACTGTAACAGTACATCATCAGGAGGATAGGCTCCACGACAAAAATCGAAAAAAATCGTAACAGTACGATTTTTGTCGTGGAGCCTATCCTCCTGATGATGCTTCGGTTTCGGGGCGAAACGATCGTCGAGATTGTGGTGGTGGGTGTGTGTGCTGCTTTTGTGTGCGTTGTTGCTGGTGAATTGCGCCTTGGGGTGCATGTGGTGACTGGTCCTGCATGTATAAGGTGCGTAGATTTTGCCTGCTTCATACACTTTGGCTTTGCATGCATTCACTTAACCCGTGCGGATTATAGCAAAGTAGTTAGTTCTGTTGTATTGCTTGTAATATGGAATTTCGCAAAGTAACGCCTGCTTCTATAAATCATTTAAACTAATCTTCGTCTAAATACAAATGGGCCTAGAAATATTCATGGCGTTTTTTAATGAAAACACTTTAAAAAAATTTTAGCACACCTACAAAATGTTTTGCATAAAAAAACGCACGTTTTTTATTTTGGCTGATTCTTTTTGCGAAAATGGAGCTAGCATGTCACCCGAAGTTATAAATAGTTTATATAGAACTGTGATTTCTTACTTGAAGCAACTCCAATTGATCACGATAATGCAATAGTTTTAACTTTCACATTTTCACATCGCCAGTGTATGAATAATGTTGCATCGTTGTGTTCGGCGCTCCTCGTGATCGTTAGCGATTTTCTCTAATGTCCCTCATTCGTCTGAGTGCCTAGTGGTTAGTGAAACTGTAGAAAAATCATCAAGTAGAGGTAGATGCATATTGAAATTACATAAGGCTGAAATTAAAAAACTGTAAATTCAGTCACGAATTTTTTTACCTGATATATAAATGAATGTTAGTGTGTCCTTTATAGACTCCGAAACCGACAGGTTGGACCGACTTTAATGAAATTTTCAGACAGCTCTAGAATTATCCTGTTAATTGGCGACGGAGCATTTTTTAAGTGCTGAAATAGAGTTCGGGACAAGATTGGGCAATAGCAACGCGTGGCCGCAAATTTAGTTAAACATATAGAATAAATTAAATATTACAAAAAAATATTTTAGTTCTAGAATATTAAATAATTAAATTTTTGTTTCAATTGGCTTAAATTATATTTGGCATTGAAATTATAATAGCTGAAGAACTAGAAGAGGTTTTAAGATGAACTTACCGCACTAGTTATTTTTAATTTGTATGTATGAGTGTACTATATCCAAAAGTGGTAGTTTATTGAGACGAGAGAAAGAGGTGTACTTTTTCACCTCAAATGCAACCTTGACATTGCTTACTGATAAGATGATTCGATTATGCTATTTCACAATCAAATCTTTCGAGACTTCGAATCAAAACTAACTTACCTGTCAGGCAAATAATCTTAGAAATACCGAAGTGTAAGCTCGAAGTATTTTTGTTATGTATCTACCTTAATAGAGCGTTAAGAACGTTCTCGAGTTATTAGTGACTTGGATTTATAATTGAGCTGTTCGTTGGGCGTGGACCACCAATTTATAATAATCAATGTATTTGGGCTATTACAACGTCTTTTTTATTCATTGAATGTAAGGCTGCGATTCGATGGGAAGTTACCGGTGCAGGTTCAAATGACTGTGATTTGACATGCGCAATACGTTGTAGATAAAGTAATAGCATGAGGATGGATTTAATTCTTCCGTACATTCTCGTAGAAGCCGTTGGACGTTAAAGTTTTAGGGTATCGGTAACCAACCCGCAAAGCAAAGTACAACGTTCTAACGCGGTTAGAAGATGCTGCATTGGGTCACTGCTTCCATGCGACATGCGATCTTGAGGTTTGGAAATTTCCCCAAGAATAGGGTAGATGTCATTTATCGTTAGAACTTGATAGATGTTATTCATTATTTTTAAAAAAGAAGAGAGGGAGACAAGCTTTTGCTATTCGAAACTATTATCAAAGTCATTCTAAGTAAATATCCGTGAAGAAAGTGGTAAAGAGAGGAAAACATGATCTTGCATCTGCATCAAATATTCCGAAAATATTAATAACCCAAATAACGGACAGAATGAATGACTGTTAGGAAAGACGAAGGTATCGTCTTTCTCAGCTGAACCAGAAACCGTCAATAAAAAGGTAAGTGCTTGTCTTGGGTGAGCTGCTTTCGTTTCTCTTGAAAAGAAATATTCTATAATACTGATCAGGTTAAGTCTCCATCTTGGATCTCAGTTAGCAGATATCCACGTATTATCTACCATTGTACCTCTGGTAATAGCATCAACTGTCCAATAATAAGATTGCATAAATACTCATACCAAGTTTCCTTAGGTACAAAACGTACGCTGCTTGATATTTGACTTAATTGATGTCATCTATTCATCATGCGTTTTGCAACGTTGTGTTGTACGTCTGCATATGCGGGAATTTCTGTAACGTACTTATCCACATTGAAGCTGCGTTGTGGATGTTTGCTTATTTTTCATCTCTCCAGAGAATAGAGATGTATTTGCCTCTCTATCTCTACTATTTTATCTAATAACTTACATCTAAAAATAGGTCCAGTGACTTATCTTAGTACTAGAAATACGTGGCTTCGCCCGCGTAAAATTCAGTGTTTAACATGTTTTAGCTCGAGTCTCGGCATGAGACTGGTTCTCTCATACCGTACACCGCTTTTTATACCTATTCCCCCCTCTAAACTACGATCGACACCGGTTTGTTACTACCCCCACTAAAAATTTTGTAAAACGACCTCTTCAACTCAATTTACTTGAAACCGTTATGTGCTATTAACCTAACCTTTCGGAGGAATTGCACTACCTTTAAGAAAAAACCGTACAAAAATCTGATCAGTGGATTTTAAGAAAATCGATACATACAGACAGACAGCTTTGAGGACTTTATTTTATAATAAGTATAGATCTCTCGCTATATATACACCTTGTTCTTGTGTTCTTTTAACACTACCCTACACTATCACTATTTTACACTAACTCAAAAGGTCCTTTTCAGTCTTCTTACTAGTCCCGTGTTATCTATAAATTTAGTATACTATATATCTACTATGAACATTAATATTTAGGTAGGTAGGTATTAGTAGGTTTCGTTTTGAATAACGGAGGCTACAAAATCTCTGAAGCAAAAAAATAAACATCACATCTAATTTGTTAACAGACAATCTAATTACACATCGCCATTGATGTGGTTCGGGAGATAAGGGCATCGCTTCGCACTAGACTAAAACAAAGCTTTTATGTTAAAAAATATTCCAAGATTTAAATGCCTAAAGTATAGTTTTTGTACTGTACTTTTTTTGGCTTTGATATGTTATATCATAACAGATATCTTGATTGTTTAAAATACGTATTATAGTAATCACTGACCACAAAATCTTTATCGAGCGGTATTGTTTACTAATATATAGATTATTTATTTATAATATTTACACAAGAGGAACTAATATTTTTCGAACCAACTGAAAAAAAATTGGAGACAGAAACGAATATAAACAAAATCTTCGTCATGTAACATACAATAAACTAATTCCAAAAAGCCAAACTGAACATCTATTGAATCCTTTTATTGAATTATACAACTCAATGCACACTGTGCTCTCTGCTTAAAACTCAATACTGGCACAAACACACCATCTTATATAAAATAAAGACATAAAGGTAGAATACCTCATATACGAAGATTTTTTCCCCCGACTTAAGTAGAGCTTCTGCGCTTTACTCTCTGCATTTCGCAACCTCGACGATGCTTCTGCGCTTGCCCGTCCCGCCCGGTGACGCTGTAAAAGCCATTAGGGCTAACAGCATACAGTCAGTTGGAAAAAAAAATACGAAGATTTCTGTCAGTAAACTCCTATCTCAAGCGCTTTTAAGGTTTGAAAAGAGACTCTATTAAATATTTAAGATTACTTTAAATGTGTAGGTGTAAAAAGATACCCAATATTACACAGATTAAACTAACTCAAGACTTAACACTTGTTAGTAGTTAATAGTTGATATTTTCAGCAAACTGATTAATGGCCAACAATACTGTATTGTGGTTTTATATTCAAATTCAAATTCAAAATATTCTTTATTCAAGTAAACTTGTAAACAAGTGCTTTTGAATCGTCAACTTTACTGCTGGTTCCGAAAGCTATTCCTACCGAGAAGAACCAGCAAGAAACTCGGCGGTTACTCTTTTTAAAATATAAATCTTAAAACTAGTTACATTTATTTATTACTGTCTTGTACAGGGTAGAAGTGCACCTATATCCACACATCCTTATCATCTAAGTAATCTTCAACAGTATAGTAGGCTGTCTGTATATATTGCTATATAATTATTTATAAACATTAAAGGAAATTTAATGCGACACCAATCTTGTCTTATAGCTGTAGACGGCCTTAGCAACTAATTATAGTTTATGCAAATGAAAAGCATTAATTTCCCAATGATTCAATTCAGTGCGGCCAACTTTTTCATTTAAGCGGTTATCGCTACACATTAATCTTAATACCAACCCGGGCTGGAATATATATTCGTCTATTTTTGTAGTTATTCATTGCATGGGCTTGATGACTTGCCCGTTAAGGATCGGTGTGTAATTAATACGAGAGAGTTATGTAAAAGCAAAGTAATGGACTCTTACTATCCCACTGCTGGGTAGAGGCCTCATTTGTCTGTTTTTGGTATAAGATTGGAGTTTTAGTGAAGTAAAGACAACTAATGAGTTTTTCTATTGAAAACTTTTGTGTTCAATTGATAATTGAATACAAAAGTTCATCAATTCATCACAAGCTTTTCGCCAAAGGAAAATTTCTTAAGAAAACCACCATATCTACAGCTATTCCTGGGGTTATGTGTAACCCATCAATCCGCTTTGAAGCAACGTTAAAGCTCAAAAGCGACATGTGTCTATTAGGTATAATAAAAAGTAATAAGTCCATAAAAATATTTATATCACCAATGATATAAATACTCTTGTATAGAACCTCAAAGTATAGACTATTCATTCTAGCACCCATTTCTAACTTTTATATTAAAACTGAATCTTAACTAAGTCAAGCTCAAAACTGTAACCATACAAAAACATATATATATTTGGTTATCTTAATGACACCATCAAAAGAGCTGTTGCCACCATCGACATTCCTGCTTTTCTCGAGCCTTCCGCGATATGTCGGGATGATGGCAAGAGACCAGACGGTCTGACGCTGGTTCCTTGGGAACGGGGACGGGCCCTAATGTGGGACGCAACATGCATTGATACGTTATATGTATGTCTCGACCCATATCAGGGAAACGGTGTCAAGACCTGGAGCTGCAGCGGAAATGGCCGAATCCGGCAAACGGCGAAAGTATGCATCTCTCGTTGAGAGTTATATATTTGTGCCGTTTGCAGCTGAGACCCTAGGGCCATGGAGCCAAAGTGCAAAAAAAAATTATCCGTTTTAACACCTCGGTTGATCGCCTCTTCGGGTGACAAGAGGGCTGGCTCCTTTTTCGCACAAAGAATCAGCTTAGCGATTCAACGCGGAAACGCTGCCAGCATTCTTGGGACCATTCCACGTGGGCATGATTTATATAGTAGTAGCGTGTAAGTAATTTAAGATAGATATAACTTGTAACATATTTAAAAAAAATACAAAAACTTATTCAGTCTCCTTAAGAATTTTCTTCAAATAAGCGGTAAAATAATTTTAGTTGATATTAGGATTTAATTTAGGAGAGTGTGTAAGTAACTCATTTGAGGCGTTTCTTTTTAAGTATATACTAAAAAAGTAACCCAACTTGGATTATTAAAATAAGGCTAATTTCACAAAGGGGAGCTATAACCGTCCGGACAACAGTGATACAAATCGCAGCAACACGCAGCCAACATAATCGCTTAATTATTGAGCGACACCTTAAAACAACCACTAGGGTTGGCTTTTTTAATTATAAATGAAAAATAGCGGATCACCTTATTGCCATGAATTACATTGCATATTTTGCAACATACTAGTAGTTAAACATTTAGTTAGAGTAAACAAATATTTTTTCAAAAAAATACTTATACATTTTCTCAATTTTACCCTATATGCTCCTCGAATGTAGATTGGCAGGTTACACATATACAAGTCTTTTTTTCTCGTAAAGCATATGATTATAAATAGCATTAATGCGCAGATTTTATACATAATCTCATATCTACACTAAAACCCGCGACCTTTTCATAAGGGTAATCACCGAAAACTGAAACTAAATTAGGCTGTGACACCGGTGAGATGGTGCAATCCTTTTAAGGTGGTCAGTTCAAACACAGGACAGGCTCCAATGTATTGTCCTGTAAAAACTTATGGGTCTAATTAATTTTGGCAGATTATCACGCGTTTTATGGTGAAGGATTTTTTTTTCGAATTGACTGCATGCTGTTAGCCCTAATGGCTTTTACAGCGTCAACGGGCTGGACGGGCGAGCGCAGAAGCATCGTCGTGGTTGCAAAATGCAGAGAGGAGAGCGCAGAAGCTCTACTAGCATCGGGGAACGTCGTCCTAAGGGTGCCTCCTGTGAGGCCGGACCACGGCTTAGGGCGTCGTGTAGTGGAGGGCTGATGTATGACTTTAATTAGTTATTGCAGCGTCGGAAGGGTGGCGAGAAGCCACGACCGACCGACGTCAGAAAACTGGGACCTCGTCTTCGCCGGCGAAGACGCCGTGTTTGTGTATTACGTGTATCTGTGTTGACACCTTGGTGAAGGAAAACAACTTAAGGAAGCCCGCATATCTCTAGAAAATTCTGGGTATATGTGTAACCTATCAATCTGCATTGCAACACCGTGGTAGGTCTATCCTCCGACCTTTCTTTCCAACAAGAAGATAAAAGCCAAATAGTGGGACTGTAACAGGCTGTTACTGTACTCCGTACTGCGCAATTTAAATTATACATATATTTAGTGTAAAACCAATCTATACTTATTATAAAACAAAGTCTCAAAAAGCTGTCTGTCTGTATGTAATCGATTTTCTCAAAATCTACTGAACGGATCTTTGTACGGTTTTCACCAAAAGATTGTGCAATATTTCCGGATGGTTAAGGTAAATAGTATATATCGGTAATATGTAAATTGTGTTGAAGAGATCGCGCAGTTGTTGAAAAACTTGCTTGCTGGGAGCTTTAGTCGCGTGGGCTGCGTAAACCAGCAGAGATACGCTAAAGTAAAGTGCTAGAGAATTGAAGATCTATAAAACTACAACAAAAAAGTCCGCAATAGCATTTTTCTATCTCTTATGTTTAACTCACAATAACTACTTTTATGTTTAAAATTTGAATTCTTGAAAAAATTAGTGACACGCAGATTTCCACGGGGGCAAAGCTGCTGGCACAGCTAGTAATGTATAAAATGATTAATGTGACAACCCTACAGTTGTCTACGCCTACCACATTTTATTATATCAATTTGAAGCCATTCGAAGTATAATTTTTGGACTAATTCGTTTATAATTGTAACATTGGGACTTTCAGTTTCCACTGTCAAATGAATACGTTATCTGATCGGGATAATACATTGAGCATTAGACAAATTGGAGTAACAACTTCATTTATCATGTCAATAATATATGTACATAATTTTTTGTATAAAGAAATATGACTTTACAGTATAATTAAGTCGTTTTTACTATCAAGTAGCATCATTTTTGTTGCTATTCGGTTACGCTCATTGTTAAGTTAATAGAACAATTATGAAATTATTTTAAGTTAATTGCGTCAAACCGCAATTCATTTCGCTTCTTGAACATTTGAACAATTTATAACTTTAGACGTTGTAACAACTTTATTTTGAAGGTGACATGAAGCCCTAGTCTATCAGCTTTTATTAAATGCATTTATGGAAAATTAACATTTAAAATTTTTTGCTCTAATTTAGTTATCCCTTCGCTAAAAAAGTAGTCTATATTCTTTATAGAAGACACCATAACTTGTCTATTAAGGTTCAACTTTTTTCAGATTTTACCTTCAATCATGCTACTAAGTTATTTTATTACTCACCAAAAGTTATATTAAAATTATTTTGCTATAATCCGCGATACAGTAAATAGAAAATATATATAGTGCCAAATGTATAGTGGATTATCCGTTTTTTCACACCCGTTACATGTAGGATTCGTAAAAACACATGCAAAAACCTCCACCACTGCCACCACAATACACAAGCACTACACACGTTCATTATCACAAACTCAACAATCGTTTCGCCTCGCAACCGAAGCATCGTCAGGAGGATGGGCTCCACGACAAAATCGCAAAGCTTTCCGATTTTGTCTTTTACTCGTTTTATCTTATAAATTCTAACCGTGTCAGCGGTCACGGTTAGAATATATAGGATAAAACGAGAACTTAACAATAGAACTAAACCGCAAGCCTATTCGAGAAGTAAAGGTAAAAATGCTAAACAACGCTTATCGAATAAAATATATAAGTGGTTTCAACGAAATAGATGAATCCCCTATCTCACTATCCATATTCATGATCTACGAGCTTTAACAACTGCGGCCTTGGAACTATTATTCCATAATTGTATCTAACAACGACCAACCATATAATCAAAGGCGTATCAGTCAAAATCAATTTTTCGGCGGTCCAATTATTATACTAATTTATGTGCGCTTAACCATCCAATTTATTATGAGCTACTAAAGCACAACCGAATCTCACTCTACCAAGTTGGTAGAGTGCCCACTTATCGAATAGGTAGTTTAAAAGCCTTTCACTAAGTCAGTAAAATAGCAGCGCACAGACTAGGTAGGAAAAAAATACCTCTCACCAACTACGTAAGTAAAGAGGCTTCTTACTAGCTAGGTAGGTAAATAGGTCACTAATTAACTAGATAGGTAATGATGCCATTCATTATTGAAGTATATAAAAGACGCGTGCTAACTTGATAAGTAGAAAGGCCGCTTAGCAACTAAGTAGGAAAAACTGCTTCTCACCAACTACGTAAGCAAAAAGACCTCTCATCAGCTACGTAAGTAAAGAGTATCTAGTTAGTTAGTGGCAACTAACTAGATAGGTAACGATGCCAATCATTAATGAAGTATATAAAAGACGCTTGCAAACTTGGTAAGTAAAGAGGTCGCTTACCAACTTACCAAGAACTTACCAACAGGTAGGAAAAAATGGCGCTCATCTCACTACGTAAATAAAGACTACGCACTAATCACGAAGGTAAATATAGATCGCTCACTAACGAGGTAGGTAAAGAAGGCGCTTATCAAGGACATAGGTAAAAAAGCCATTAACTAACTAGATAGGTATGAGGCCATTCATCAACGAGGTAGATAAAGGGACCGCTCACCAACTACTCGAGTAATGACACAAAGCACTGACTAAGTTGGTAAACAGACCGCTAACTATCTAGGTAAGTAAAGAAACGGTAAATGAGAAAGGTAAAAGGTCGCTTACAATCTAATCTAATCTATCGTGGACGCCTGTCGGTACAGGGCGGGTGGTCAGCTCCAATTCTGGACTATTCCACCCATTTCCCCCATGTTGGGACAAGGGTCTCACTGTTATGCCGACAGTGTCACCTGCTCTAACCTACCTGTTGCTCTTACAAACCTTATGATATCCCTGAAGGGGATATTTGTTAGGTCTTCTTCTTCAATTTCATCCTTACCTAGTATCTCCCATCTTACCAGCGAGTACATGGGGCACTCACCCATAAGGTGGAGACTCGTTTCTTCTTCTCCACACTCTGGGCACGCTGCGTCTTCTTTTATTCTCATTATTGACAGGTGTCTGTTTAACAGGCAGTGCCCCGTTGGACGCTTACAAACTAGATAGGTAAATAGACCGCTCACCAAATAGTAAAGTAAAGGGGCGGCTCGTCAACTAAGAAGGTATAAGTAGGTGTAGGTATCCACCCACCAACGTGGAAAGCAAATAAAGTGCTTCCAAACGAAATATGTAAGAAACTGGTCACCGACTAGGCAAGTAAAGAGCCGGCTCGTCAACTAAGTAGTTATAGCATCCACCCAACAACGTGGAAGGTAAAAAAAGTTCTTCTAAACGAAATAGGTAAGAAACTAGTTACCAACTAGGTAAGTAAAGAGGCGGCTCGTTAACTAGGTGGACAGATTGCAGCACATCATTCATGTCCACATTTTTGGACGTAGTACAAATGGTGATAGAAGTCAATGGAATTGATCCATTTGAGGGTCTTATTAGAATCTCTTAAGATACTCAGCAATGAAGGAACGACTGAAGAAGTACAGTAAAACTAAAGAGGAGATATCTCTTATATCTCTACTTTTCAGAGTTATATAATATGATTGTAACTCATAATATATTGGAATCTATATGTAAGCTTATAGCTATAACAAGCCATGGAGCACCGAAAATTTAAATATTCTGTTTGAAAGAATATAAACATTGATTGTCAGGATAAAGGTTATTGATGTAATGAAAGACGCAGTACGCTAAACGACAAAAACACATCTAAATTCAAAATAAGGCACTAAACCAGTGAGGCGTACTGGAGTCAGTATTAGGACAAAATAAATAAACGAATAAAAACTTTCATCGTAACTTAGACTACTTACTACTATATTAAAATTGTTGTAATATATTTCAATTATGTATGAGTCCTTATTGTAGGCCGTGATAACCTATAACTACGACTAAATAATGTAATTCTTGTTGGTTATACTCAAGTAATAAAACTAAACTAAATTGAAATAAAAATTATTTAAGCTGATTAAAAAGTTTTGACAATTGAGTCTTTCATTAGGTCCGAAACCCCGAGTCTTGGCTGCATTTTTTAAAGCTCGTTCGATAACGCGCGTTTTTGGGAACTTATCGGAGGTCTTCCTAAGTGGTCATCAAATTCCCGATGGCAATAAAATATAGGTAATTATTCAGTACTAAACCAGTAGGTCAATTAAATTGATTTAGACGGAAGAGCCGTCGTAATTGCTGGTGTTACAATAACGGTGGATGCGTAATAAATAAAACTAGTATTACATGGTATATTAGAGAAGACAGCAGGCAACAAAAACACTTCTTAGCTGATTCTACGCCCTTTTCAACAGCATACGATTTTTGTTATCAAAAGTTATTTTTATTATTTTATTAAACGCTTAGTGTCGTATAAAAGCATCAAATTCAAATTCAAATTCAAAATATTCTTTATTCAAGTTAACTTGTAAACAAGTGCTTTTGAATCGTCAACTTTACTACTGTTTTGGAAAGCTGTTCCTACCGAGAAGAAAAAGCAAGAAACTCGGCGGTTGCTCTTTTTAAAATATAAATCTTAAAACTAGTTACATTTACTTATTACTGTCTTGTACAGTAGAAAGAAGTGCACCTATATCTGTACATCCTTATCATCTAAGTAATCTTCAACAGTATAGAAGAAGGTTTTCTGTATCAGCCTCTTTTTAACAGTGATTTTAAACTGCTGTAATGGCATGGCCAAAATTGATTTCGGAATTTTATTATAGAATCTTATAACCAGACCCACAAACGATTTACGTACTTTTGCTAGGCGCAAAGCAGGAGTAGCGCTTATGTCGGTTCCAGATTTGTCTATTATATACATCACCTATTGTTTTATAATTCCGTATATTTTTATGTACAAAAATTACATTGTTTAAAATATACTGTGAAGCAAATGTAAGAATACCTATTTCCTTAAAGTTCTCTCGTTAATATATCTGCAATTTTGTAGATATTTTATTAGATGGTAGATTTCAACTCCAATTCGTCTCTCCATCGAACAAAATCGTACAAAAGTCCATAAATGCTATTATCGCCCTACCGGACTTATAGCTACACTTCACAAATCGGATGGCTAGAGGGGGTGGCCAAGCTGAGGAGGCTCTTCAGAGCTTGACCACGGAGTACGTCACATACCAGGAACACGAAGAATGCGAAACAAATAATTTTAAATAGTTAATAGTATGGGGCCCTTCTTCTTTTTGCCTATGGGCCATTTATTACCTAACTACGCCATTGAATAATACTTATGGTATGCAAACAAAAAAAAACGTATTTATATGTAAATTAATTTCTATTGGGCGGTGTCTGGGCAACGGCTGAAGGTCTTAATAATGCTCGGCTTGGCTTGACAAGCAAATTGTGCGAGGTGCGACGTGCAAATTGCTGTAACACCCTACAGAGCACGCGAGCGGCGCACCGGAGCACCTTTCTTACTGTCCCATTAACTTACTGTATATTAATAATAACAACAGTATTTATTTAATTCCTTATTACACATTATGAATGTATGTGTACATAATGAACACTTGGGGGTACTTACTTCATCATCATTCTCCTGCACTTATCCCCTCTATGTGGGGTCGGCATAACATGTTACAAACATGTTGTGACATGATTTGGCTACGTATTTTACAACCGGCCGCCTGCCTGACGTCAACTTACCTTAGTCGCCTTTTACGACACCTTGGTAAGAAATGAGGCTGGTCTATTCCATGCAGCCGGATACAACACGGCACATACCTTACGACTTACGACACCAGGGTTAGAAAGGAGGGTGTTCTATTTTCTATTCTGCCGGATATACCACACGGCGTGGTACTTACTTGATATATGATAATAAAACTTGATTTGCTTCCAGCTGTGCACGGAGTAGGCTTTGCCCGTGCTGAAATTGGTGTATCACAAAGATTTTCAAGTTTCTATTTACATAAAACCATAATCTACTATTAATCAAAACTTTCCTTTAAAATTGCACTGCCTTTAGTAAAAGCCGTACAAAAATCCGTTCAGAAGATTCTAAGAAAATCGGTCACATTCAAACAACTTTTTTATAGTATGTATTTTGAAAAGAGTGTATATAATTTAATGAATCGGCCTGTTGCTATCCCACTGCTGGGCATAAGCTTTTTCTCTCCGTTTTTGGAGAGAAAGATTTGAGCTAAGACCTTCCACGCTGGTCCAATGCTGATTGTTAGATTACACATATCCCCAGAATTCTCTAGAAACATGCAGGTTTCTTCACGATGTTTTCCTTTAGCGAAAAGCGTGTGATAAATTGCAATTATCAATTAGACAAAAAAAAATATGGCGGTCATTCTTTGAAAAAGTGATATTCAATGTTGGTTCGAAAAGGTGTTAAGATCATCTTACCGAGATACTGGTACGTTCATTACAATTTGACGATTTCAAATTCGCTCGTATTTGAATAAAAAATAATTTGAATACTAAATGTTTCAAGCAATACAACAGAACCAACTACTTTGCTATAATCCGCACGGGTTAAGTGAATGCATGCAAAGCCAATGTGTATGAAGCAGGCAAAATCTACGCACCTTATACATGCAGGACCAGCCACCACATACACCCCAAGGCGCAATTCACCAGCAACAACGAACACAAAAGCAGCACACACACCCACCACCACAATCTCGACGATCGTTTCGCCCCGAAACCGAAGCATCATCAGGAGGATAGGCTTCACGACAAAAATCGTACTGCGCCGCGCTACCCATACAAGCAGTCTTAAATTGTTCAACTCCCACCAATACCCTCCCCTCCGAACACATGCAGTAAAACGGAATTAGATACATTTACTTGCTCGTTAATTAAGTGACCATTGTTATTTTTTATTATCTCAAGTTGCTTACGATGCTTCGGTTTCGGGGCGAAACGATCGTCGAGATTGTGGTGGTGGATGTGTGTGCTGCTTTTGTGTTCGTTGTTGCTGGTGAATTGCGCCTTGGGGTGCATGTGGTGGCCGGTCCTGCATGTATAAGGTACGTAGATTTTGCCTGCTTCATACACATTGGCTTTGCATGCATTCACTTAACCCGTGCGGATTATAGCAAAATAGTTGGTTCTGTTGTATTGCTTGTAATATGTAATTCCGCAAAGTAACGCCTGCTTCTATAAATCACTAAATGTTTAAGAACTACAAAAAGATAATAGTTGGAACTGTTTCATATTCGACCAATTCCAACTCCTGTTACGCGAATTATGAATTCTATATTTAATAAGATGCGTCACACGCAAACGTCATTACGCCCGGGCGGAAGGCCACAAAAACGAGCGATTACATTCCAAATTACGACGGCAAGCACTGAGTCAACACTCGGAATCAAAACCAATACGTAACGCTATTGAATAGCGCGTACGCAACACCGCAACCTGACAATTTGCCCACCATCACATTCAATCATCTCCCACTAACGACCGACGGCAAAAAAATATGTGGAACACGCTCAACAGACGCTCTCAGGAAGTCGGACAACAATAAAAAAACAAATAAGTATCCCGAGCAAATTAAGTTATAACCTAAAACACGTATGAAGCCATCATCCCAACGGTGTAATCATATTAACGACTACAAAAGGAGCGGCAAAAAAACTGAAAAATTAGAGGATCGGGAAATGTGGGCCAAACAAAAACGTAACGTATCGTCTAATTATAGCTGTTGTTCGAAAAAACAATTTTATGTACCCACTTCGGTACACACCGGGCGCTTTTTTATAAGATTTGCATAATTTTATTTTACACCGTGTTTACGATCATGACATCATTATCATTGTATTATGAAGCACTCATATGGAACTGATTTATTAAAATTAGCATAAAGATATTTTGATTCTGGAATTCGTGAAGTGAATTTCGGAGTTAATTGTATTCCTATACAATATCAGAAAAGGCGAAAATAATCTCTTAATTGAATAAATTTAAATTAATATAAAAATGATAAAAACAACATAACGTGCAACGGTTTGTTTGTGTTTGCCGCTTATACCTATGAAATTTGTGAAACCTAAGCGAAATCATACTAATATTTTCTATTCAAGCTATTTCAAATGCGATGCATCAGGAAAAACCGGTAAACACAAAGTCGCCAAAGCGTTTTATATCGCTCCATTCGAAGTATAAAGTTACATGTTCTATATTTATACATAAAAAATTAAATATATAATTTTTGGATGGGGCGATATATCAAGAATAATTACTGCTAAGATAAACTTTGGATCTATTTGTCAACGATATATTAATGTACTTTTTGCGCAAAGCAAAAAGTTTTCAGATTTGTATGTATGTGCATTTTAAGTATCAATTCTAGTTTTTAAGTATCAATTCTAATTGTTTAGCTATTTCTATAACAAATTTGAATCATCTTATCAAACAATCAAACCGCAAACCTTATCTTTATTTAAAAAGCGTGTTAAACAGCATTTTTTGTTTCTTGCTGTATTACAGTGACATTTGAAGTGTGACGATTTTTATATATGTTAATTGAAATATATTTATATATCTATTTGTATATTGTATGTATTTGTTTATATATTTATGCATATGTATGTATGTATTTGTTTATATATTTATGTATAAGTATGTATATATTCGCGTGTATATTTTAGTTAATATTCTTTGCTGTATGTACACACACCACCTACTATATATCTGTAACTCTGTCCTTTCATCAAACTGGTTGGCTGGAAGAGATCGCTATTTAGCGATAAGTCCGCCAGATTGTATCACTACTTTTGTCTTATTTATTATTGTTGTATTTAGTTTTATTGTAATTAATGTGGTGTTCAATAAAAGTGTTCATTCATTCATTCATTCATTCATTCATTCATCATTCATTCATTCATTCAATCCGCAATAATAAATAACTTAGAAACAAAAAATATACATTAAAATTATTTATTTAAATACATTACATGAAAGCGATTCGTGTGGACCGTTCCCTGTCTGAATCCTTTATTATTTCGACGTGTATATGTATTTTTATTTTCGATCTTCCACGATTATTATTTATGAATTATTATTATTTGAGAATTTATTATTAGCTTGGGGAGCAAGCGCGTCCTTTTCAATTTGCCACAAGGTGCGGGGAATTTAGCCGGCCAGGTATCAAAACTTTTTTATTAAGGTCTGTACGGTTTTTTCTTAGAGCTTTTTTGACATTTGTTTTCTGTTTCTTAATTAAATTTCTGTTAAGTTTGCAGACGCCGCAAAGTGAGTCGGATTATAATTTAATTAATATGCCTGCATCATTTCGGCGGCGTTTGAAAACGGTTTTGCGAGATCGTGTGGTTTTATTTCAACATAAAATGTAACTTGATTTTTAATTAACATTATTTTATGGATTATCATTAGTTTGTAATGATGATTATTCCATTGAGTGGTATGTATATTGGATTTTTATAAGACATTATGAGAATTATATAAAATTTAGTAAATTTACGGTTCTGACTATTTGAATAAAATATCATGTATAGGGCTGATAGGAATGGAGCAGGAAACGTAATGATCTGCGTTATAGTACTTTTATTTTATTTTCATGTTGGGTTATTTACTTCGAAAAACTGCTTTTAAATTTTCAAAGTCAAAGATACTGTATCTATTTTATGTAGATTGATTAGAGTCAGCGTCCAGTCATCGGCAGGAACGAAAAAAGCGGTTTTTCGGTTTCATAAGTGTGAGTAAAACAGAAAGATAAATTGAATAAAAGTTTGGCTGTTTCCGGACAAGCTGTTTGGACAAGATCTATAAAAATACTACATAAAAGTCAGCGACGGTACGTCCCTATATATATAGGGTTGACTCCCAAGAATTACTTTTATAACCAAAATTTCAATTAAAAATATTACGTTATTTACGCGACTGTTTTCTTTTGTTCATTATCAACACCTTATCTAAATAAATCCGTTTGTTAGCTTCGTCATTCGTCATTCATGTTATATCAAAATTGTCCATTACACAATATGAATCAAATAAATACTTTAGATAGATTAAAATTGTTCATTTCCGCGTAGGCAGGCACAACTAGTTATTTATACAATTTATAGTATATTACTAAATACGTATCGCTTCATAAAGTGCCCTAAAAATTTATTTGAGATTATATACACCATAGTTGATATCATATGGTCAGTGATAAAATACTATAAATAAATAAACGTAAATCAATTACAATATGACCGTTTAATTATGATTATAGTAATAAAAGGCAAAGGTTCGCCTAATTCGACCATCTGCTGTGAGCGGGAACCCAAGAAATTAAATAATATCCCGTCAGTCATGTGTCGACCTGAACAGTGATATGTGGAAGATTTTATAGTTTCCTGTAGAGCTAAGATATATTTTAAATTCTTAAATCATAACCCTATATTTTTGTATTGAAACAGTAGTTCTTTGATGTCGATACAAATAAATGAAGTAATGCGACGGTAAACGTGCATTATTTGAAGTATTTTTTTATGAATTAAAATAAATTTGGATCTCCTTGAACGGAACAACGATTTCTTTCTTGACTTGGCACCAATGAGTTTTTCAATTAAAACTCATGTGTCTAATTGATAATTGCAATTAATCACACGCTTTTGGTGAAGGAAAACATCGTGAGGAAACCTGCATATCTCTAGATAATTCTGCAGGTATGTAGGTTACACAATCCGCATTGGAGCAGCGTGGTAGGTCTAAGCTCCAATCCTTCTCTCCAGAAAACGGAGAGAGGAGGCCTATTCCCAGCAGTGGGATTGTAACAGGCCGCTACTTTACTTTTTTTATACCATAACAGGAATCTATAAATATTCCTATAGTAGTTGTGAAAAGTTAATACAAGTCAACTGAAAAAAACGAATAGTATACGCGATCGTTAACCATTAACCGGGTGATCAACCCCGCGTTCCGTAACGTCAAGAAACCAAGTTAACGCTGCTAAGTGTTTATTTCGCAACAAAACTCCGCATAATAGTATCTTGATACAGCCTTAAAACGCGCCAGCTTAACGGCTGCTTTAAACACAATACAGGATAATTTCAGCCTCGTTTTGCTATCATTTAATAAGTGATCTGAACTTACTGACTGCACCATTATTGGACAAGGCTGTAAGTGGCAAAATAAATTTAAAAATAAATGAATAACAAATCAATAATGAAAAATAAAAAATTTCATGTTCCTATCATTGAGGAGTTAAGAAGTAGTAGAACCAACCTGGCAGCAACCTCAGGTCTTGTTTATCATAAATTTACATTGTCATAGAGACTGGACTAGTATGTAAAATTACAGCCCAATCGGACACCGGGAAGTAGTTTAAATTTAACTTGCAAGATTCCACCTTCACATACATACACTGCAAGTTGAATAAAAGCTTTTAAAAATGCAGTTTTTTATAATTCTTATTTACGAACGGACGAACAGTCCTAATTATTAAGCTAAGTTACACCTAATTCTATAAATTATTTGAGTACACATAAAAAAATCCTTTATTCGATTTCTGAAAACCAAGAGAGAGACATATATTACTTAATATGCAAAAGGCATCTTACCCCTAGTACGAGAGGTTTTTTTACGTGCGTTAAAACAACGTCGTAATGAAACAAATGGGTACCCAGGTATCTGTTCACACGACAGCGCATTTAAAACGCGACGTATTTTTATCGAGCAGTGTCCCATTTTAGGCGTTAGTGCGTAGGGCGTTAAGCCGAATATACCATACGAAGCTTATAACGCCTATTGAGGAATTTAGACACGACGTATTTTTTACGCCCGTGTGTACAAGGGGTAAAGCAACTCTGACCGGAGAAAAGAACAGATAGGGGACAGATATAGTACTAAATGAAAGGCCTTTTACGATTGTAAACCAATGCAGGTGTCACGATGTTTTCCTCATATGTAACAATTTATTATATGATTGTTAGTGTCGGTGACATAACCATATGTAAACATAGAGATGATTATGAGTGTATACTCATAAGCACCCATGCACAACACACGTATTTTCAAATCTTCACTAACTTCACCGACATACACATACATACCTAACACACAAACAGAACACAAACACATAACACACACACTTTATGGTTTTGGGTGATGATGATTCTGTAAAAAAGACTTGTTATAAAAATTTAATTTCTTTTAGTACTTATAAGTAGGGGAAGGAATTGACTTCTGACTCAAGACTAGCGCTAGTTCAGAAGGCAGGGTTACATTGAAGTGTATCATTCAAATGTTTATACAATAAAGAATTTTATTATATTTTGATAGGAGCAACCGCCGAGTTTCTTTCTAGCTCTCGGTAGGAACAGCTTTCCGAACCAGCAGCGGAGTTGACGATTCAAAAACACTTGTTTACAAATTTACTTGAATAAAGAGTATTTTGATTTTACTATTGAGAATTACGTGTACCATCAGAAGTGGCTTAATACGTGTATAAATAATGACACTGGTAACTTAATACATCTTATAGCCTCGGGACACATTCTCGGTACTGTTGTAATTTATTACAAGCAATAACAATGTGTATCTGAAGAGTAATTTCTCAAATACACACCTCCAAGCGCTATCGGTGTTAAGCAGCTTGTACTGGTGTAAAGAGAAACACTGTAAGTGACAATTAAATTTATTTTTTAGTACTTACGTTTACATTCCCCTACCACTGTTTTGAATGAAAATTAAGTAGTACTTCATTACGGGTTTATGACTTATATCACCTATGCCCTTAATCTTAGGCCATAGTCAGAACAGTATTTTAAAAGAGATTTATCTCTTCGACCTCCGTTTGTTTTCGATTGAGGACTTACCGACATTCAAAATATCATGTTTTTTTAGTGAAACAGAGATTTTTGTAAATTTTGAAATAAGATATCAAGGTTTTGTGTTGAATGAATGAATTTCCGTTGCTTTTAACCTTTTACATTTATAAATTTGAAGTATAATATAGTTTACCATGTTCCCGAAAGATAGATACATATATTTTCCTGTTACACAGTACCAGTTATCCAGTATACAAGCCTTAATTGAGCCAATTTTCATCAATATTGCTACAGTAGATTAGCCGTCAATGCGTAACAGACAGATAGAGAGATAGACAGGTAGATAGACTTTCACACTATAATTGAAATGATTGTACGGGTTATATACGTATAATGTGTTAAAATATTTAAGGTTTGGGCAACCGACCCGCAGCCTTTCGCAACTGATATCGGGCATCTTTCGCACGCCGCGCCGCCCTGCCATTTATATTAGCTTTGTGCTGCACCGATCTGGCATTCGAAACTAAATGATTTTGTTGTTCGTTTTCAGTTATTAATCTTGTATTAATGTTATAAACCTCAAGTGAACAAAACGGCTATAAATATTTACTATACTATAAATTGAAATAAACTTAGAGGAATTAAAACCATGAAAGGATATATTAACCTGGCCTTAGATAGTTTCTCGTGCAAGATATTGAGAGTTTTTAAACGCACGTTGCTAGGATGGTTTGACGTAGGTGTGAATTTTTTATTTTTGCGCTAGGATAACTCTTTGAACAAAAGTAATAATAAAAATTATTTTGCAATAATCCGTGACACAGCGGATCGCGATTACAGGTATCGCGGATTATAGAAAAATAATTTTTATTATTACTTTTGTATTATGGATCTCCGCAAAGTAACGCCTAATTCTAAAAACCTTTGAACAAAATTTATAATTCTACATACCATATTAACTATTATCTTTTAGCTTTTATAAAGTGCACCTTGCAATGCCTGTTAATACTGTAACCCTTAACATTCATGCATTATTCCCATTATCGGATAATTTTAAACACAGGCTGTATTGTAATAAAATTACAAGAAAAGCGATCGCGGCCCGCGCGACCCTATCCCAGTCGGGGTATTATTTATATTTAATATTGCGTACTAGCTTCTCATATCAACATTTAACCTAAACCTGACACAGATACTAAAAATATATTTAAAAAAATAATTTTACTGTAATTTTTGCGCAAGGATAACACTTTGTACAAAATTTATAATTCTACATATAAATTAACTATTATCTCTTAGCTTTTATAGAGTGCACCTTGCAATGCCTGTTAATACTGTAACCCTTAACATTCATGCATTATTCCCATTATCGGATAATTTTAAACACAGGCTGTATTGTAATAAAATTACAAGAAAAGCGATCGCGGCCCGCGCGACCCTATCCCAGTCGGGGTATTATTTATATTTAATATTGCGTACTAGCTTCTCATATCAACATTTAACCTAAACCTGACACAGATACTAAAAATATATTTAAAAAAATAATTTTACTGTAATTTTTGCGCAAGGATAACACTTTGTACAAAATTTATAATTCTACATATAAATTAACTATTATCTCTTAGCTTTTATAGAGTGCACCTTGCAATGCCTGTTAATACTGTAACCCTTAACATTCATGCATTATTCCCATTATCGGATAATTTTAAACACAGGCTGTATTGTAATAAAATTACAAGAAAAGCGATCGCGGTCCGCGCGACCTTATCGCAGTCGGGGTATTATTTATATTTATTATTGTGACTAGCTTATCATATCAACATCTAAACTAACCCTGACATAGGTAATAAAAATATATTTAAAAAAATCATTTTACTGTAATATTTCCGCAAGGATAACTCTTTGAACAAAATTTATAATCCTTCATACCATAGTAACTAATATCTTTTAGCTTTTATAGAGTGCACCTTGCAATGTCTGTTAATACTGTAACCCTTAACATTCATGCATTATTCCCATTATCGGATGAATTTAAACACAGGCTGTATTGTAATAAAATTACAAGAAAAGCGATCGCGGCCCGCGCGACCCTATCGCAGTCGGGTTATTATTTTTCATTGTTATTGTTATTACGGCCAGCGCGCTTATTACGCCGACGTTACGGCACTTAACAAACTATTAAAGGTCTCATCTTAACGCCTTATTATTTTGATAAACGGACCGATTGTTCGAACTGTTTATAAGCTCTTTTCATTCGGCCCGGATAGGAAGTACCGTTTTGTAACAATGAAGTTGTATAAGCGGTTTATAAAAACAGAAATCTTGATACCAATCAGTGACTGGACACTTTAGTACAATTAAGATGGTAACGTCTTTATACACGTCGGGAATTATTTAACAGTAATGTTATAGAGCCTTCACTTGTTAGTAATACTTGATTCTTTGTTTTGGTATAAACAAACAACTTTTTTTGTGTTCAATAATTGTATATTTATTTTGTTCTTGTTTACGTTTAAGTTTAAAGGCTATTTAATTTTTGTTTTCATAACTTAATTAACTTGAGGTATTTATTTGTTTGAGCTGTGATAGCCCAGCGGTGAGACCGTGCGACTCTTTCGAGGGGAACACGAGTTCAAACCCGGGCAGGCACCAATGAGTTTTCCTATTAAAACTCATGTGTCTAATTGATAATTGCAATTAATCAATCGCTTTTCGGTGAAGGAAAACATCGTGCGGAAACCTGCATATTTCTAGAGAATTCTGGAGATATGTGTAACCTACCAATCCGCATTGGAGCAGCGTGGTAGGTCTTAGCTTCAACCCTTCTCTCCATAAACGGAGTGAGGAGGCCTATTCCTAGCAGTGGGATTGTAACAGGCCGCTACTACTACTTGATTTATTTGTTTACTAAACGAAATTGCTGTCTGTATATTATAATGAGTGGACACAGAAATATCTCCGCATTATACTAGTGTTCTATACTTTGGCAAGGTGTCACTGTATTTACTTCGAGGACTACGTTCTGAGACTCAGGTAGAGCATCTGCGCTTTACTCTCTGCATTTTGTAATGATTCGTCACTAATATCACTACACTATACTATACGAGAGCGTTCTATACCTTGACACGGCCTTACAGTGCGGCAATTCGCACGCACACACACGCAAACAGATTATTTTTATTTATTAGATTGACCTACCCGGAGAAACTGTAGAGGTCTGCCGTTAGATCTAATAGTATATTAACAATTAGAAAAATAAAAAACTACGGTGCTTTTTCACAAAGTAAACATTTCGTAACGAAATTTGTTTTTCAATTTACTTTCATTTGTTATATCGATAGTCGATCAAAAGATTGTTTTTATAGCGATTACGAGTGTACTCAAACATAGATTTAATTTTGAAGATCGAAATGTTGATTTGTTGTCTGTCCTTGGAATCTTTTGTAAGATACTTAATAGTAATTAAATCTAATTTATAGAATGAGGTGTTACTTTACGAAATTCCATTGCACAGAAGTTACGATAGAAATATTATATAATTCGCGTTTGTGAAGACATTTTCCATAATGCTAAGTGTAAGAAGCAGGCAACGTTTGAATACCTTATAAATGCAGGACCAGTCAGTACACGTATCTATCCTCTGTATGATTTTGCTTTGGTTACAGGACGAAATGATCGTAGAGATTGTCGTAGTGAGTGTGTGTAGATCTTGTGTGGTGTGTTGAAAGTGGTCGCGTTTTGTGATATGGGAGCATTTGCCCGCGCAGCACTCAGAAGAAATATATGTCTTATTGAAGATAGCTCAAACAAATAGTTTGTGTTATGTAGTCAAATGTATATTTTGGGCTAAATTGTCATTTTGTGATTGTAGTGGTATTATTTTCCGCCTCTCCTATTGTAAGGTATTATATGTCTTAGAAAAAAGTGTAAACTTTATTGGTTAATATCATATAATAAATATTTTTTAATAACTATTAAGCTTAATTATGTAACTGTTTGATTTTTGTTAAAAAACATTTTTGTCCTCTTCAGACCGTAGATAATTATCGTTTAAGAACCAGCCTTAGAATCTAATAATGTAGTAAATTATTTTAATATTATATGTTTTAAAATTTACTAAATGTAAAAAAATATACGAGTATGTATATATATACATTATATTATACGATTATAATTTTAAAATTAAAATTACTATACTATGTTTACCTCGAGAAAAAAAAGTCTGTAAGACCATAAACAATTTTCGTTTAAGAACAGGCCTTATAACCTAATAATGTAGTATATTGTAAAAGTAATAATAAAATTATTTTGCTATAATCCGCGATACAGTAAATAGAAAATATATATAGTGCTAAATGTATAGTGGACTATACGTTTTTTCATACCTGTTACATGCAGGATTCGTAAAAAACATATGCACAAACCTCCACCACTTCCACCACAATACACAAGCACTACACAGGTTCACTATCACAAACTCAACAATCGTTTCGCCCCGCAACCGAAGCATCATCAGGAGATAGACTCCACGACAAAATCGCAAAGCGGAGTCTATCTAGAGTCTAGGTTGCGGGGCGAAACGATTGTTGAGTTTGTGATAGTGAACCTGTGTAGTGCTTGTGTATTGTGGTGAAAGTGGTGGAGGTTTGTGCATATGTTTTTTACGAATCCTGCATGTAACGGGTATGAAAAAACGTATAGTCCACTATACATTTAGCACTATATATATTTTCTATTTACTGTATCGCGGATTATAGCATAATAATTTTATTATTACTTTTGTATTATGGATCTCCGCAAAGTAACGCCTAATTCTATAAATTATGTAGTATATTGTTTTAAAATTTAAAAATTATAATTATTATAATATGTTTCGGTCGAAAAAATTAGTTTTTTAAGACCATAGATAGTTTTCATTTAAGAACGGGCTAAAGTGTAAAACATGTGGTATTGCAAAAGGTCGAGATGGCAATCGGGTTATTGCATTTAATACATGCCCGTGCGTCTGGTCACGACACAGGTCGTACTGGCCTGTAATTGTTGAATCATTTAAGGTAAAATATTTCTTAATAAGTTTAAATCGCATCTGGGCGTGAGGTATGGATTATAATTACCGTTCGGCATCCCTTTTGTAAACCTTTATGGGTAAAACGAGATTGCGTATTTTATTACCAGGCCTTTTCTACTACTTAATTTTATTTGAACATTCCTTATTTAATTTAAAAGTAAGGTTAGGTTAGATTAGCTTGAATTTTCAAGCTAGAGCTTAATAATTTTATATATAGATAATCATCATTCTCCAGCCCTTATCCCACTCTAAGTGGGTTGGCACAACATGTTACAAACATGTTGTCATATTGATTTGGCTACGTATTTTACGACCGGCCACCTGACTGACGTCAACTCGCCTTAGGCGCCTTTTACGACACCTCGGTAAGAAATGAGGGTGGTCTATTCTAGGCAGCCAGATACCACACGGTATTTACCTTAGTCGCCTCTTACGACACCTCGGTAAGAAAAGAGGGTGGTCTATTCTATTCTGCCGGATACCACACGGCTCATACCTTAGTCGCCTCTTATGACACCTCGGTAAGAAAGGAGGGTGGTCTATTCTATTCTGCCGGATACCACACGGCTAATTTTTATATATAGATAAAATAATCATTTTTTTAAATTTAAACAACACTAGTAAAAATCTCTATCAATTTCAACAGTACCCATTTTTTGTCAGCGATTCTTGGTGCATTATCTTAGTATTCTATTAATATCAATAATTTGTATTGTCACAATTCAAAGAATTCATTGACATTAGCTCAAACCTTCCTGGTTTATTGAAGTAACTTATGACATATTTAATACTTTGAAATGCGCCGAAATTAAAATAATAATCTAATAATATTTTTTTGAGTTTTATTCAACAAATTGAAGTGTGTGGCAGTTGCAGTGTAACTGAGGAGGATAAATTCAATATAAGCTAGATGTCCTAGCGGCTTCGCCAGCGTTGGTTCAATTCATCAAGTCAAAGAAAATCAAAGTTTTTCCTATTTCAGTTCACATAAAACCGTAATGTACTTAACTTAAACCTTTCTCACGAAGTGCACTATATTGTGGTAAAAACCGTACAAAAATCTGTTCAGTAGATTTTGACAAAATCAATCACATACGAACAGAGAGTTTTGGGGACTTTGTTTTATGTATTTCGCCCGCGAGGAAAACAGTGTTTAGCATGTAATAGTCACTCGAATCTCGGAAGTCGACTGACTCACTGATAACCTACACGGCTTTTTATACTTATATCCCATCTAAACTACAATCGACACCGTTTTGTTACTACCCCCACGAAAAATTATTGTAAAACGACCTCTTCAACTTAATTTTCATAAGACCGTTATATACTATTAACCTAGACCTTCCACTACCTTATAGTTAAAACCGTACAAAAATCCGTTCAGTATATTTAGAGAAAATCAATCATATACATACAGACAGCTTTGGGCGACTTTTTTATGTATAGATAGTTTGTTTTATATGGTTAGTTAGTTTCTATGTATAGATGCCAATCAACTACGCAGTAGTTTCACAAACACGCACACCCATAGACACATATACAAACATGTACGTACACATTACACTTGTGTAAATAAATATGCATATTTATTTACACGACACACGCACGGACAGACACACTCGCTCGCTCGCACTCTATATGTCTTATCAGATATTTAAACGGTTTTACTTTTTATGTATAATTAAAACACTAACATTGCCAATGTGGCGTCGCTCGTACAATGCTTAAAGACTTACTACCGCGTAATCGAAGCGGCCGACAGCTATTACAATTAAATTATCCTTTCCAGCCTTGCACACTTCGAGCGACGGCTTCATTAACTTAAACTAGTAATTGAATATTTTATTTATTTCTAATTACATGGTGTTTGATACCATCTATAGTGCGCTACGTAACTTATTTTTCCAATGTATTTTGTTATGTCCATGTTCTTAGATACATATGAAGATCGTGGTGGGACGAAGGTCGACATGAGAGAAAGACTGGAGCATTGGTTTTTCTAACCATGGGATAGTATGATGTTACCATCCTTACTGTACGGGCTGCTACTACCCTGTACAACCTTTGGTTGGTAGATTGATGACTACGACACTTAATTAATATATTTATTTAATTAATAGTAATTATAATGATTTGATAAGTTGAACAGGTGTGGCCCTAACATCATGCGATATTAAAATATGGCGTAAATACCGATGTTGCAAATGTACGTGTTAGCCTGTACACTTACTAATACTAATATGAAATTTAATACAATCAAAGCTTATACAGTGAGCTTCTATAAATCAGCTACACAAATGTTAATGTTTATTTCTTTATTATTAATTTATATATATAATGTGTTTAGTAATTTAAATTAGAGAAGAATTGCTTATTAGCGACGAACCTTAGTAGTTTATTTAGTGTTTAAGATTAATTAATAAAATTAAGATTGTATATACTTCTGCAAATGATAAACAAATTAAAAAAAACCAAGTTTATGTATTCGTTCAGGAATAGCAAAAATATACTGTATACAAATGGTGCTTTATTTTGATGGGGTTGTGTGTATAACTTGTATTAAAAAAAAGAGTAAAGTACTGATTTACATATATTATAACTAGCCCACTGTCGGGATAAATATTCCCGTTTCCTTGAATAACTGGACATACTGGATAATAACCGTATAAGAGCCAAGAGTAGAAGGAAAGAACTGGAGTAATTCCGGAAAAAAAAATCACTTTTATGACTTAACTTATTCTCTCACCGTAAATCGCATTATGACCGCACCGTAAATGTAATTTAAGCATAGTTTTTACACTCAAATAATATGTGTCATGAATAATATGATTTATTTTGTAAACATGTTTATATATTTTTTATAGAAACATATATATGGCTTAAATTATTTATGGCCCTTAGCAAAGTGTTCTTAGACAGCTAGTCATTAGCGAGCTAACAATATTGGTGCTACATTGTCACCATATTGTCATAACTTTTGCTGACAGATAATATACCTACGTCATATAACTTTGTTGTCAAGTTAATGTTTAATTTTCTTATTACGTTTTTATCAGTCAGTTTTATACTTATTTAAAATTCGTTACTGCTACTTTTTTTTAAGAGTGCCATTATACCATTCTGAAATAGTATATAAATAGGATGCTCATTTCGTTCGCGCGACAGAATCTAAAGCGACAAAATAGTCGGCAGCTCTACTTTCATACACTTTTATTTCACAAGACAAATCAGTACCACGTTTACCTCAACTCGAGTCAAAACAACTAAAGTTACCAATATAGATATTAAAATACTAACACAGACCTTAAATTCTTATAATACATCATCATAACGATCTCATAAAAAACTTTGTATTGCAATAAAAATTGTTTCTAGATAGCTACTTATACGTTATTGATGCATTTTTTCAATGAAAGATATTTGAGACGTTAGGCATTTAACATAAATATTTATTGTGTCATAATTGCATTCCAATTTTCTAAGTCTTTTTGTCCTTGTAAAAGACATCAACGCGTTCCCATAGTTACAGGTTTTTTCACCTCTACGTCGATGCGTGATAAAATCAAAAATGAAAAGCTATCCTTTGAGACACATAGTATAGTATAATGACACAGAATTGGCGATGGATGGATAATATAGTTCGATTCGAAAATGGAAAATGTTTAAAAGATTGACCGCCGAGTTTCCTTCTGGTTCTTTCTTCTCTGTAAGAGCAATATTCCGAACCAGTTTAGACCTAGTTTTATAAATCATATTGAAATCGTTTGACGATTCAAAAGGGCTCGACAGAGTTTACTTAAATTAAGAATATTTTGATTTGATTTGATTCTTGAGCTTTGGGTTTCTAAGGTGTTGGAATTGTGACTGTTGTTAGATTACTACCGTTAGATAGGCGAAATCGATTACTAAAAAATCGTCAAACCGAAAAAATCTAATATAATTAATCGATAGTTTTTGACAAATTGAATTTTTTTAATATATTAATAATTATTTAGAATAAAGAATAATTAAAATCGACTAGTAAGATTAGAAAATACGAAAATGCGCTGTTTGCAAAATTCGATTAAAATGTGTAGTTTGTCTATATAGATTCAACAACGCATTCAAAAAAAGGACAGATAGAGTAAAAAAAGATCGTAATTATTTTAAAACATGAAAAAATATATATAATGTTTAGAACATCGATTATTAAAAATCGATGATAATAATAAAATAGTCGATTAAAATAGAAATCGATTATTTTTTCACATTCATACCCTCAGATGAGCCTTTTAAATCATGCGACACATGATATTGTTGCGAGGAAATTACTTAAACAAATAGTTAGTATAGGTAGTAGACGATGGAAATGATCGGATGGCGAACAAGGAAAATGGCCCTAATAAATTGTATAGCCTTATTTTATTAATATTAGGTCCTTACATATGAAATTGGCGTTTTCTATGGGAGGAACATAAAGTCGTTTTTTTTTTAATGAAATATATTTATTTCATTAAAGTATATACCATTGCTATGTATGCACTTTTGCCATCTCATAGGTAGTTCATTGATCCCCTTACTAAAAAAACCATTCGGGCGGGAATCAATAAAATCTTTGAAGGCGGTTTGGACTGCCCCATCGGAGTTGAATTTTTTTCCTTGCAAGTAGTTATCCAAATTGCGAAAAAAATGGTAATCTGTTGGAGCAAGGTCCGGAGAGTACGGTGGATGTCTAAGACATTCTAATTGAAGCTCCTCTGATTTGGTAGCCGTCTGTTGTGCAGTGTGTGGTCTAGCGTTGTCCTGAAGCAGCAGTGGCCTAGAGCGATTGACCAGCCTCGGTTGTTTAGCAGCTAGCTTTTCCATCATGGTTTGCACTTGCTGACAATAGATATCTGCCGTAATCGTCTGGCCAGACTTAAGAAAGCTGTAGTGAACGACACCGGCACTAGTCCACCAAACACTTACAAGCAACTTTTTTTTGTCAATTTTCGCTTAGGGCAGGATTTGACTGGTTCGCCAGGGCTCAGCCATTGCGATGAGCGCTTCCGATTATCGTAGAGGATTCACTATTCATCACAGGTAATGATTCGATTTAAAATTCTTTCATTATTGTGCCGGTTGAGTAACGTAACGCAGCAGTCGACGCGCGTTTGTCGGTTTGCTTCACTCAATTCATGAGGTACCCACCTTTCAAGCTTTTTCACCTTCCCAATTTGCTTCAAGTGGATTAGAATAGTTTTATCACTAACACCGGAGCCTGCAGCTAACTCGGACGTGGTTTGCGATGGATCCGCTTCCACAATAGCCTTCAATTCTTCATTATCAACTTTGGTCTCCGGCCGTCCACGAGGCTTGTTCTGCAGGTCGAAATTTCCAGAACGAAAACGTTGGAACCAAAAACGCACTGTGTTTTCTTTTGCGACACCGTCACCATACACATTATTAATCCTTCGAGCCGTTTCTGCAGCACTGGTGCCACGGTGGAACTCATACTCGTAAATAACGCGATATTTCATGTTTTCCATTTTGTAAACAGAGTGACACAAAGAAAAAAACAAAAGAAGAAAAAACAAATGAATTAGGGGGTTTGAAACACAAATGCATGAGTCAATAGCTGTATGAATTTGAATTTGGAATTCCTAACCATAAAGGTAATATTTGAGATCAAAGTGGCCAGTACGACAAAACGCCAATTTCATATGTAAGGACCTAATATATTATTCCACACTAATGAGATTGTGTTTGACCAAAATAATTTCGTAAAACTTCCATGTATAAAGACTATTCTTAATTTAAATATAAGATACCATTTAAATTTTATTGTATATCCCAATTGCCCAATTTGCCTAACTTGTGACATTCAAAAAAATGATTGGTCATACTAATATTTATAAAACTTTATCTGACCACATTATCCGTCATCATTTTATGATCATTCGACAATGCGTCGTATCGACGAATCGATACACAATAGCGTGAAATAATCGCCCGTCATTCGTGACTTTATCGAGCTCTTATTGATTACAACAGTACCGATTTGTTCTCGGGTCGCTTTTGAAAAGCATCTCGGTTATGAAATACTAAAGATTTTATCTATATATCGGTCACTTATATTTTGCTCAGCAAACTTTAGTCTACAATTGTTTTGGCCTTGCACGTCATTACTGATGACTGTTAAAAGAAAATAGTCAAGTTATAATATTTCGACGAAAGTATGAATATGTCGCTACGCCGCTGTTGTAGGTGGAATAAAGGATCTGAATTATTCAAAATACCGGCAATACTATTTATAAATAACATTAGGATTTGCATATACATACTTTTTATACATTTTTTTATTAATTAAAGAGTAACTTAAAGTTTTTACAGCGCTACCGAGATTTCCGGACCCTAGTCGTTTTTTTCATTAATTAGGGCTAACAGCATACAGTCAGTTCGAAAATAAAAAACTAAGACTGCCTTTGTATATGTGTAGATTCGTTTCAAAAATATTTAGTCAATAGAATTGAAACTGACGCGGCACTATACCGATAGTCCGGCTGGTTCACGGACAATTTGTAAGAGGCGATAATATCTTAATTACATTCAGGTTCAATTTATTAAATGCGGAGAGTTTACGTTATCTGCGGACGTCTGCTTAACGCCTCACGATGTTGAACCGCGGCAGGCGGTATGGATGCGCATGGCCGAACTACGTTTTAAGTGCCCTGTACTTTAAGTTATATTAAAAGTAATAATAAAATTATTTTGCTATAATCCGCGATGCACTAAATAGAAAATATATATAGCGCTAAATGTATTGTGGATTATCCGTTTTTTCGCAAAGTATTGCGATTTTTCCGTGGAATCTATCTCCTGATGATGCTTCGGTTGCGGGGCGAAACGATTGTTGAGTTTGTGATAGTGAACGTGTGTAGTGCTTGTGTATTGTGGTGGCAGTGGTGGAGGTTCGTGCATGTGTTTTTACGAATCCTGCATGTATCAGGTATGAAACACGGATAGTCCACTATACATTTACCCCTATATATATTATCCATTTACTGCATCGCGGATTATAGCAAAAAATTTTTATTATTACTTTTGTATTATGGATCTCCGTTAAAAAGTAACGCCTAATTCTATAAACGATTTAACTAATATTATAAATGAAACTGACAGACTGACTGACGATTTGTAACGATTTCACGGAAAATCCGCAAGACCAAAATTGATCAATAATGGCACAATAAAATTAAAATTAGAAGGCGATGAAAACGGTAAGGATGTGATCGGGAATAAGAATCTTAATACGGTTGTGCCACTTTACTGGTGGACTTACCAGTACTGGCGTGTGATGCTATGTGAGGGTAAGATATGAGTAGGCTAGAAGAAGAATAAGGTAAGGTCAATATGGACGATTTGGATACTAATAAAAAAAAACCGAAAGTTTGTCGGTCTGTCTGCAATGTTACGTTACGCTTTGACGGCTAAACCGCTGGACCGATATTAATGAAACTTGGCACAGTTAAAGCTTATACATCGTGGTATAAGATAAAAACTCATTTGTCTTTTGGGTTAAGAAAAAATACACATATTGCATTATTAAGGGTACTGAAACCCTTAAGTAGACCAAGTACCAATAGTATATAATATGCCCATGATGCACTTTCTTGTTGGTAACGAGTTGATCCCTAACCTAGATCTGCGTAGTGAAGGTTGGTGAGGATTTTTAGTGCATGCGTTTTTACAAATCCTGTATTTATCAGGTATGAAAACCAATAATACGCTCTATATTTAGTGTTATGTAAATTTTCTGTTTTCTTCTAATATCTATTATAGGAAAATAATATTATCATTACTTGTGTACTATATATCTCCGTAGAAGTAATAGCTAACTCTATACATACTTAGTATTGAAACTTATACTTAAAAATAATTATATAATACTTGGGTGTCTTTATTAATTTAAAATTAACACTGTTTTTAACACACCAAATTTAATTTCAAAACAGACATTGACTTCACGCGTCTATCGGCCGACACAAAGGTGGATCGTAAAGGCGATGTGAAAATAAAAACAGAACGAATATAATAAAGAGTGCACGCCGAGGTGTGAAACTGTCACGGGGTGATGACTCCATTATTAGCCGGCTAAATAATAACATCCACTTGTGCATTCATCTTTTGTAAATATATATTGTCTTACGGGCCTTTTGAATTAATATATGAAGCGATAGCTTTCTACCCCTTTTCTTACCTAGACCACTGTGCGCATTTATATTTATTTACTTTACAAAATCCACAGCTCTTAAACTATTAATTTACAAAATATTACTTAGTTTTTTACATACAGCCACGGATATGTACAGCATAGGGATTTAAATTTTGCTAACAGTACTCTTATAGTTATAAGGACGCCAGAGAAATGTGTGTATGTAGGTGTGTTGCATGTGTGGAGAAGTGAGTGCATGAGTGCATGTGTATGATATGCGTGGAAATGCTTCAATTTTGTGTGTAATATTAATTACACTATATATATATACATATATAT
Source organism: Morpho deidamia (assembly GCA_947086505.1). Classification (NCBI taxonomy): domain Eukaryota; kingdom Metazoa; phylum Arthropoda; class Insecta; order Lepidoptera; family Nymphalidae; genus Morpho; species Morpho deidamia. The sequence goes on along the minus strand of CAMTZC010000007.1, from coordinate 4,095,722 downwards.
GTAATTGTGTTATTAATGTTTCAGCACCTTCTACTCTGTGTATTAGCTATATACTGGTTGTATATCACCAATAACACAAGTACAGTTACCTCGAAAACTTAAACCTCCGTAACTTCAAAAAAATCTGGTCCCTTCAAATAACACCCCAAAGCCTCTATAACTTAAAATACGCGACCTCTATAACTTAATAATCTTAATGTCGACCCTCGATAACATGAAGAAATGTTTCGACGCATGCTGTAGCTGAAAATATGTGTCGATACCAGCAATTTCGAATGGAATGTGAAAAATAAAAAAAAATCGGAATTTATTACTTGCACATCTAATAGGTGAACTATTATTTCTAAGAGATCCCTTCAAACTGTACTTGAAGCGGCGGTTAGAATGACATTTCTGTATTATATCATTTTAAAAGCTTCATCATTGAAAATCGAAATTGATAGATTTTCTGTACAATAACTTGTAGAACTTTAAAGAAATTCCTATTTTTAAATAACATGTAAACGATGTATACATTATATACGATGTATATAGGCACGTATATAAATGATAACTTGTTGCTGGTTGTTTTCGAAATAAACACATTTTCCGACTTGACAAATAGTACAAACCTACTATAATAAGTCAATAAGAAACTCGGTGGTTGCTCTTTTCAAATATAATTCTTATTACTAGTTCCATTTGATCATTACTATCTTATATTGGTTAGAGGAGTAGGTTTTTTTAATCAACATCCATTAACAGTGTCTTTAAACTGCTGTAGTGGCAAACATAAAATCGATTGCGGAATTTAATTAGAGAATCATACCCAATCCCACAAGCGATTTGTTTAAATTTGCAAGGCAGAAGCCGCAAGCTTATGCCGGTTCCTACTTTGTCTAATATTTACATCGCCAATCTTTTTATAATTATGTATATTCTTATGCACAAACACTAAATTGCTGAAAATACACTGTAAAGCCAAAGTAAGAATACCTAAATAAATATAAATGCAAGTATATAATTGACAAATGTATTATTTATTCAAGCCCACAACAATTAACTAACGTACCGTAAATTAATAAATTAATTAAGATACGTAACGTAACTAATGTTCAACGTACTTTTGGTATCACAAAATTCCGCGATAACACAACAGAAAAATATTGAACGAGCCAATAATATACCAAAGGAACACTATATAAATATTTTTTCTTAAATCTACTTCGTATTAGCCCTACATTTCATTTTTTTTCAAAATGTAAAGACCTGACTAAATTATACGTTGCATTACACTGTAAAATCACTTAGTTAAGTGAGAAAAATCAGTAACTTACCTTACAGATTTCCTGCACATTGACTTGACATAAAGGCAATTTAACAGACAATTTTAAGACTCAAGATGCAAAAACTCATGTGATATGAACAACCTCAGAAGCAACCTGTGGAAGTCCTTCAATTAAGGATCAAAAAGGTGATAAAAAGGTACTCGAATAAAACATATTTAATTAATTTATTTAATAAAATAATTTTACTGTATTCAATATACAATATTCGTAACATAAATCATAGAACGAATCCTTTGTCATATCACGTTATCAATTATGCATGACTGTATACGATTTTTACACCATTAAAACATCGGGTCATTGTTTTGAATGCTCACGCGCATACGCCCCTTACGATGGGCGGGAAGTAGCAACCAATAAGCTCTCACTACTAGGGGACAATAAAAGCTTAATTAAAAGTTTAATCCTTTAGAGATCCTTGGCCATGTAAAAGAGTGTATCGTATAGCCTTACAGAAAGAAGGCAAGTATGGAATTTTATATTGGATTCGTAGACTTTACATACTTTTTTAGACTCCTTAGATATTATTGCTAATAAATATAGTTGCTATATCTAATAATTATTTATCCTATACTTAATAATTATAATAATTATAATTAATTGACTGATCCGTTGGCGCAGTGAGTAGTGACCCTGCCTTAAGCTCCGCAGTTCGCGGGTTCGATACCCACCGAAAGACAACATTTTCTATAAATTTGTTGGTTCTCCGAGCCTGGGTGTATATTTGTATTTAAGTATGAATTTAAAATTATATATGTAATATATTTTCCGGTTGTCGGCACAAGTATCAAGTTACTTACTTTGGGTCGGACGACCGTGTGTGTAAGTGTCCAATATATTTAAAATAATAATAATAATATTAATTAATTCCTTAATAATAATAATTATAATAATAAAAATAAAATAAAAATTGTTTATTTCCATTAAATCTTAGGACTATGAAACACGGTTTTGAGATCTTATTGTAAGTATTATAATACTTGTGTTAGAAGATCTCGCTCTTCCATACCACCATTCCACAACTTGTTATATACATATAATATATTTAAAAAAGTTTATAACCAACGATAATAATAAAAGTAACAAAATACAAAAAATAAAATATAAATAAATAAATTAGGAAATAAACACAGAAACCTGAAAAAATCTCAAAGATTGTGTGAGAGTGAAAAGAGAGAAATATGTAAGAGAAGTAGTTGTGCGAATTTGTGTGTGTGTGAGGGGGGAGAGTGGTAGGGTGTGAGTGTGTGTGTATGTATGAGTTGTACGCATTACGTAAACGAGTAGATATACACAGTGCCTACAGTAATATTACAAATTAAATGATAAGTTGCAAAGAGTTTCCTCTTGCTCGTAATTAAAAAATTTCAACCATGAAATTAATGCTTTTTTACTATAATAATTGTAAACGTAGATACGCATTAATATAGGCAAAAATTAGGTCATAATAATCACATAAACCACTAAATATTACTCTTTACAAGCGTCTAGGAAAATCACAGTAAATATATATTAATTACAGGATTTAAAACTCACTACATATTGTAAAACAAATCTCCATGCCTATTCTGCATGAGCAAGGTCCGTCCGGACCGGATATTGAGCGTCCGGCCCCATGAATTCAAGGTCTCTACACCAAACGCCGCAAAAATGAAGCTTCTTTCTATGTCCTCATATTTGCGCCTCTTGGCATCTTCTGCACTGTTAACTGTCGCTCCCGCCATGGTAGAGATCCCTTGAATATACGATGCTGCCAACGTGTCTACGCATGTAGCATCCCAAACAAGTAATTTCCCCAATTTCCAAGGTATGAGAGTCATATCATTTTGTTCCAAAATTTATTTATTTATTTTAATTTCACAATTGCATTATAAATGAAATCAACAGATATCTATTGATGCTCGCACTAGGTCCCCCTGTACCGCGAGCATCAACCTTCCCAAAATAGTACAAAAAAATTCAATAATTATTAAAATAATAATAAAATGTTACAATAGCGAATTAGTTTTTATCATGCAATAATCTAAAATTAAGGACATTGTTGCTATAAGCCAGATATACTATATCATCATCAGCCCACTTCAGTCCACTGCTGGACATAGGCCTCTCCAATTCCACGCCACTTAGCCCGGTCCTGGGCTTTCTGCTTCCATCCACTGCCCGCTGTCCTACGTATGTCGTCACTCCATCGAGTCTCAGGGTGTCCTACAGTACGTTTTCCGAATCGCGGTCTCCACTCCAGAACACGTCTACCCCAACGGTCATCGGTTCTTCGACAGATATGGCCAGCCCATTGCCACTTCAGCTTGCTTATGCGCTGAGCTATGTCGGTGACCATAGTTCTCTGACGGATTACTTCGTTAAGAATATGATCCCTCAGAGAAACCCCGAGCATAGCTCTTTCCATAGCCCGCTGAGCGACTTTAAGCTTATGGACGGCCTTAACTGTTAGTGTCCACGTTTCGGCACCGTAAGTCATGACAGGTAGGACACTCTGGTTGAATACTTTTGTCTTTAGACTCTGTGGGATGGGTGACGAGAAGACTCGACGTAACTTGCCGAATGCTGCCCAGCCTAGCCTAGATATACTATATAGAATACTTATATCGAATCGTGATAACAGAAATTTCGTATATGTGTGGAGATTGCGTTTGTGTTGCGAGTCCGGAGTGTGAGTATGTGATTGTGAGAGAGGGAGAGAGATAGAGTGTGTGTGAGTGTAATGTAGTGTAGTGTAGTGTGTGTGTACCTTTATACATGAGCGCATTAGAAATTTATTTTAAGGAGATCCTCGGTTTCGGAAAATAGCAACCACATTAACGGTAGCGAGAGAATATTTGGTGACGCCTACTTCGAAAAATTATTTGTGATTCCTCTTCTTCTTCTTCTTCGTCAGCCGATGGACGTCCACTGCTGGACATAGGCCTCTTCATTGGATCGCCACACCACACGATCTTGCGCCGCCTGGATCCAGTGGCTCCCTGCGACCTTTTTGAGGTCGTCTGTCCACCTCGTAGGGGGTCTACCGACGCTGCGCTTTCCGGTGCGGGGTCGCCATTCCAGCACCTTAAGACCCCAGCGCCCATCGGTTCTCCGCACTATGTGCCCCGCCCATCGCCACTTCAGCTTCGCGACACGCTGAGCTATGTCGGTGACTTTAGTTCTTCTACGGATCTCCTCATTCCTGATTTGATCTCGTAGAGACACTCCGAGCATAGCTCGCTCCATCGCTCGCTGAGCGACTCTGAGTGATTCCTTTAACGTAATTAAAATAATATCACTTACCTAATTCTACGTGACAGGCTGACAGATTACGGGCGAGCGGGCTGCGGGCGGAGGGCGGGCGGGACGAGCCAGCGGCGAGCTTTGAGCCGCGAGGTGCTAATAACGAGGCGTCCCGCTGCGCGCGCGCACCCCGCTGCGATAAGAATTTCAGGGTAAACGACACCATCGAACGGCGTGCTCTTAATAAAAATATTTGCTTTATTTAACACCTAATTCTTAAATTTAGTATCACTAGTTTAAAACTTGTTAGTGAGAAGATAGAAAGGCGCTGGTATTTTTTAGTAATTCTTATAATTCCTACGAGAGCTCAAAAGTACAACTTTTCATGACAGGACGCACGGAGAGAAGGGAAGTCACAGACAGTTAATTTACTTAGACAAAATTACCACAGAGTATTCAACAAAACTGTTCTATTGTAGCGGATTGTATGGGATGACTTAAAAAGTCGCAAGTATTTGACTAATTAAGTTTTAAGCGGCATAAAATCGCGAGCAGAGCTTCTCAGACTTTTTTCCTGGACCAAAATTTAGCATGTTCGAGTGGACTCCGCGAAGCTACATTTCTAGAACTCCCAAAATTTGTCGAAAAATTACATTACGAATTATGAACGGACATTTTGTCACGCCAACGTAGACCTCTAGGAGTTCAGCTTGACGACTTTTAGAAGTAAGGGTGTATTTCTTCCTATTATAAAGTACATCCACAATGGAAGTACTTTATTGAAGTTTTAATCTAGCTATAAGGCTAATGAGCAACTTCATTTTAACCTAAACTGATAAACTTATATCTAAGAACTGGTCCAATGACTTATCTTAGTCTTTCCAACTATATGCGACAATGTTCTCCTGATCATTCTTCGTAGCACTAACCCTACACTACACTACTTTACTACTTTATTAGTTTGTATAGCTAAATGTTTTGAAACGACCTACAATCATGAGTAATTTATAGCCTTAGAATTAGCCATTCGCTGGTCAACTTAAAAAAATAAACATACTCCAAAACAATTTCAAATTGAAATGCAACGCTGTATAAAAATTTACAGTTGACTCGAAAATTAAAGTTGTCGTTTTTAAGTTTCGCAGCGACAAACAAGCGAAACATGCACTTTTGAATGTTTATAATTTATTTATTTATTTACTTTTACAAAATCCACAGGTGTCATATTAATTTACAAAATATTACTTAGTTTTAACTTACGGATTACGGCCAATTACGGATTTTAATTTTGCTAACAATATTATCAATATAATTAGGACGTTAGAGAAGTGTATGTATGAACATCGACACACAGTAGATGTGTTGCATGTGTGGAGAAGTGTGTGCGCATGATTGACATTGTGTGCATGTTTATGCTATAATAGGATGTTTATCCGTCTATTCGTAAAAATAAATATTATTTAACTATAATTTACAAATAATACCAAATCTATAAAATAAATGCTTTAGTACTATCCAATTTTACTGACTATAAAATATTTAAAAAACATTTTCAATTCCTAAATTATGTTTTCAAACATTTTGCGCTGTTTTTTGATCGGCACACTTATCCTTAACGATCAGAATAAAACGTCTCTACCGTCGGTTATTTTATTGTAATAATTCGATGGGAGAACCAACAATTTTTAACAGCGTTGATAGCACAACAACGTTGATAGCGCAGTGCGCAACTAAATGACACATTCAGACGCAGTTACAGATCAAGTCTCGTATTGATACTGCAAATACCTAGACTATTTTGTCCAAAAAGCTTCCTATATAACCCTGATGATCAAATAACGACCGCAAACACAGAAACACGTAATCCACACACACAGCTTCTTTGCCGGCGAAGACGAGGTCCCAGTTTTCTGACGTCAGTCAGTGTTTTATAATAGAAGCGACTCAATTTAAATACCAACATCTTATCGAATTAGGTGTTACTTTGCGAAGTTCTGTACCAGGCGTGAATAACTTAACAAGTCCAAAACGCACACTTTTCAGGCCATACATAAATAGGTTTTTGTTTAGTATACCTTTAAAAGAGATATATAAATGCTAAAGTGTTTGTATGTGCTATGTAAAAAGACTTACTGTCTTCACTGAAATATTGCCATATAAATTACGCAATCCTAATTCCTATAATGATTAAATGTATAAAAGGACGTAAGTCTACTTATCAACGTATTCACGCAAGGTACGGCTATTATCATTACGAAGAAATATTCAAAACTTTAGCGTTTTTTTAATAATATTATTCTTAAATTATTAATTTAATTTGCAATATTTGTTTCGCTTAATACATACATCGTACGTCAAATGTCAAGTAGTTTAATTCTGTGCGTACTTAGTTACTAACAAAAGATGATGGACGTACGCAAAATACTAAACATTTTAATGATTTCTGGTACACTATATTTCTATACGCGATAAGATCACGGATTACCGCAAAGTAATATAAAGTACCATTACTTTTGTTTAATACTTGTGGTGTAAATATTTTGATGTTAATTTATAGTATTAGAAGTTACTTTGCGGAGATCCATAGTACAAAAATTATAATAAAATTATTTTGCTTTAATTCGCGATGAAGTAAATAGAAAATATATATAAAGCTAACTGTAGAGTGGACTATCCGTTTTCATATCCGATACATGCAAGATTCGTAAAAACACATGCACAAACCTACACTACCGCCACCGCAATACACAAGCACTACACACGTTCACTATCACAAAGCTTTACGATTTTGTCGTGGAGTCTATCTCTTACTATAAACTCTTATTGAGTCTCAATTGAAGACGTAAACAAAATTGTTTTGCTTTTTCATACTATGACGTCTTAAAGACGCACACTTTAAGTCGTTGCCGAATGAGCGTTTGGCATTCGTCCTAAGAACATGTGAGTAAAAGAGACAGAGTTATCTATAGTTCACATAACGTTATCCTTTTCAAACATTACGACCCCAATGCAATTCACACTTCATGGTACGAAAAGAAAGCGGTTCGCGGTCGTCGTTTACGTCTTCCATTAAGTCGCAATGAGTTCATGGTAGGTCTGCTGATGATGCTTCGGTTGCGGGGCGAAACGATTGTTGAGTTTGTGATGGTGAACGTGTGTAGTGCTTGTGTGCTGTGGTGGCGGAGGTGTGGCGGCGGAAGGAAGTTTGTGCATGTGTTTTTGCGAATCCTGCAAGCATTGGGTATGAAAACGGGTCTATATGTATGATTATATATATTTACTATATACCTTATCGCGATTATAGCAAAATTATTAGATTATTAATTTGTTTTTTTTTACAAAGCTTTGTACAAGGCTGTTATGATAAATAAAAATAATTGTAACAGCACAGGCACAGGTAGAATGCATCCTATGTTCCATCCATTTCTCTTATGTTCTCATCTAGTAATGCATGTGTAATTGCTAAACGTTATAATGGACGTTTATGAAATAGGTCCGGCGCGGCGGCTTTGCGAGGCAGACTTTATTTACAGCCGTTTCCACAAATCGCACCGAGCCCATTCTTATTCCTTTGTTATTTATAAAGCTGTCAATTTCCAAGCTGTTTCGGGTTAAAGTGGAAAGGAGCGCAGATGCTCCGAAGATCGTAACTTGTGGAAAAAAAACATCGCTCGCGCGAGAGACCGACGCGCATTAAATTATTATGATTTATGTGTTTTAGTCGAGAGGTTCACCACCTTAATTATATACGAGGTGTAACGAACAATACACGATGGCTGGTTTGTCTTGGGACAATCCCTTGTACTACTACCGTCGACTCCAGTGTTATGACTTGATATATGGGTCTTTTGAGAACATAGATTTAAATTTTCATTTTTTGATAGGTATTTTGTTTAAGCAAGTTACCATATTTTGAATCTATTTAGATTTATAGTACCCGGTAATAAAAAATGCACATCGAGGCTTAGGGAGAGAAAATCGGCTAGATTCTTCTTCATTGTCTCTGTCGCACAGACTGACGAACCCGTGTGTGACAGTGACAGCACTCTACGAAACCTAACTGGCCGGCTGTTTCGTTCTACACATAGATGTGCATTATTTAATGCCGGGTACTATATATGCTTTGGCTATAACTAAGAAAATATCACTTGTGATCGTGAAGGAAGTGTCGGACGGAGACCATGTAGACGTAGCCTTAGATGTTGGATGGACCAGTAAGCCCACCATGAACTTTTAGATAAACATTCAATTCAAAGTCAGCACCTAAGCCGAACCGCTTTCTTTTCGTACCAAAGTAAACAAATTAACTTTTTTTTTAAATATGATGTAAGTAATTTTATTGCATTCACCTTATGTATTTCATTTTCACATATTAAATTTATACTTTATTAAACCGCTTTTTGCTCTTGTCAAAAAGGCGATGAAAGTTGATCATTCCCCAAGCGTCAACCGTGATGACTCCTTGACATTAAGAATTACATCATTGAGACTTAAAACAGGATGTGATGTACCTAACAATTATAAAAATTATATTTTTTTTATATTTTCCTCTTAAGCCAGTATCTTAAAACCTTAACTGTACATATGCCGTTATAGGATAACCCCGAAACGATTGTTGAGTTTGTGATAGTGAACGAGTGTTGTGCTTATTTATTGTGGTGGGGGTGGTGCAGGTTTGTGCATGTGTTTTTACGAATCTTGCACGTTTCGGCTATGAAAACCGATATTCAACTCTACATTTAGCGTATACATTTCCTATTTACTTTATCGCGGATTATAGCAAAATAATTTATTATTACTTTTGTTCATACAGGGTTATGATTCTATACCCATATACTCGAGACCTATAATGGGAATTACCTATACTCATTATAGGTCTACCAGCTGAAAGTTTGATCTGGATGTTTGTTTCTTAAAGAGGTCGTAAAGTTTGTTTGGTGACAAGGTGACAAGTATAATGATTTCCTATCCCGGTCAGCCCCTCTCGGATTAAAAGCCTCTTCCTTCACTAATCAATATAATAAAACGAGCCCAGAAGGCCCACTATTAAACTTGTATTGATTTACTATTCGCTTTCAGCTTGACTTCACTAATCGACTCAAAAATACACTTTAACTAAAAATCACGTTAACGACGACAATCGAGAGACTCTCGACAGAATCTCTCTAATTACGTTAAGTTTCACTATTTAAGGCAATCCCCACTCACATAAAAAGTCCCTACCCTTGCTATTGATCACTCAAGAATCTCACTTCCGGTATTAACCACAACAGACTGTCATTAGACTATTTCCTACTCCAACGTATATACTATACGTGATGTACACGTACCTCGATTATCTGCTCCAATAACGTCTCCTATTCCCTAATCAGAAAGCCCGGATACAGTAAATAACTTAGACATAAAATAAATAGAAATCCCCCGTCAAATCAAAGCTTAAGCTGCATTTTCCGTAATCATCCATCTGCGCGGAGTAATTTTCTTCAATAAATCGATTGTAAAGTAAAACAACACGATGATGAAGACATCAAATTGAAAATCATCAAGTTACCGCTCAGTAATAACTTGGCTTTTATTACTTTGATATATTGCCTGTACAAATCGTGATTACGCTAGTGAAAATGTCGTTTCAACAAAACACTGTATTAAAAAAATGAATAATGACTTCTTTGCCGACATCGTCATTATAACGCGCGGTCACCGGCTCGCTCAAGAGATTCATATCTTACTACGGTTAAAACAACACATACTATTTTAAACCTTATACTATTGTAAATAGAATCTATTTTTTCATTCTTTTGCCATCAAAAAGCTATTGAATAATAAACTCTGTTAGTATATGATAAGATAAATTTTAGATTGGCGCGTATTAGCTCATAAATGTGGACTCCATTCAGAATTTCCACGTGATTGTAGTGTGGCGAATCGAATTGACAGCTAAGAAGGTTATTATTATCACATTTTACTTAGTGTATGCGCATTTACATAAAATAACGCGTAATTCTTGTATGGAAATTATTCGTATTAGAAATGTCGTTGTTAATATCTCTACATCGGTATTGAATAGAAGTTTATAGTAATTGTAATACTACAAATATATGTTTTTTCGTAATACGCAAAATTATGATATAGAGATTATAATAAATAATCCGTTCTGATATTATAATGAGAAAGTCTCAAACTCGGTCTGTTACACGCTTCACAATTATTCGATTATTATTAGACTAGCTGTGCTAGCGGCTTCGCCCACGTGGATATATGAATGTCACAATTTTTTTCTAGAATTCAAATTTTAAACATAAAAGTAGTTATTGTGAGTTAACCATAATATATAGAGACATGCTGTCGCGGACTATTTTGTAGTAGTTTTATAGATCCACAATTCTCTAGTACATTACTTTAGCGTATCTCTGCTGGTTAACGCAGCGCACGCGACTAAAGCTCCCAGCAAGCAAGTTTTTTACAACTGCGCGGAATCGTACATTATATCTAACACATTACCTTTAGATCATCTTAATTTGTTTAGATATTATTACAAATAAATTTTTCATATACGCACGGTTAGGTAGTTTCGCCGGCGATTTTAGTAAATGTCAACCTAAAAACAACGAAATATCATATCATTTTGTTACTCCGCTCGGACGTGAAAATAATTCAAATACACAGACAAATTTATAGTTAATGTATAACCAATAAATTCCTACATAAGAAAACATAACATTCTCTTTTTTAGCTCAGTAAATAGAATTAGGTGTATTGTTTAATGTTACCTAACATCAACAAAGCCTGAAAGTTTAATGGGTACCACAATAAAACCAATTTCGTTACTCCGATAATTCCCGAACTTAAATTTCCATAAAAACCGAAAGCTTTTAACTTACAATACATTGTATTCGAACCACAACAAATAATAGTTTCCGACTGTACGCCTGAGTTACGACAACATGTTTTAAAGATACAAATTTAACTATACTCTTCACAAATCTATACACATTTAAATAGAAACTCTATGTAATATTAGAATAAAAGTCATAGTATTGATTTACGAGTGCAAATGTAAGTATGCATGGGGCGTCAAAGCAGCAGAAAGATGGCAAGTGATGGCTCAATCAATGATGAACGTCGATGGGAGTTAGACGTGTCATCGGGAAAACAATTTGCTTTACAATGTACGAAGCATTTCGTTCTCGGGATCTATTCGTGCTTTATTGCTTGTTCAGAGCAAAAAAGCTTTTCTGGTGTAACTCTTTGGCCGTACGAGCTTTTAAGCGTTGTCTACACAACTATTTACTACTTTACATGTTTCAAGTGTCGATTGTTTTCGAAATATAGAAACAACGGTGTGTTTACAATGTTTGAATACAAATAAAGAGGGAAAGGATATTTTTCATTTAATTGAAGACAAATAATATCTACGTCTATACTTATTATAAATGTCTGTATCTGATCGATTTTCTTAAAATCTACTGAAACGATTTATTATAATTTATACTAAAAGGTAGTGCAATTCTTCTAGAAGGCTTAGGTTAATTACGGCTTTAGGTAAATTGTGGTAAAGAGGTCGCACAGTTATAAAAAAAAACCAGCCTATTGGAAGCTTTATTCGCGTGCGCGGCGTGAACCAAGAGATACCCTAAAATAATGTACTAGAGAATCGTAGATCTATAAAAACACTCCAAAAAAAGTAGGCGACATTATCTCTATCTGTTATGGTTAAGAAACAATATTTCAATCAACCGGCACTTTGGCTACTTAAATATGTTAACATATGAAATAAAAATTAATCAATTCCTCATTCAATGTGTTATGTAACCACCAAAAAAACATGACATGAAGTATTAGCTAACAAAATTTTTATTTATGCAAATGTTAGCCGATAACAAGCATAGAGGACACTAGACATAATTTATGGACTGCTTGACGTGGATTGAATTGTTAATATAAATCTATTCGAGCCTCTATTAATTGCCAAATTTTAAAATGTATATGTAAGTTTATTCATACCTATATACATATAATTCATACTAATATAAAAATAATATGAGTGGTAGAATTATGGCCGTGTGGTATCCGGCAGAATAGAATACACCACCCTCCTTTATTAAAGAGGTGTCGTAAGAGGCGACTAAGGTATGTGCCGTGTGGTATCCGGCTGCATAGAATAGACCAGCCTCATTTCCTACCGAGGTGTCGTAAGAGGCGACTAAGGTATGTGCCGTGTGGTATCCGGCTGCATAGAATAGACCCTCCTCATTTCTTACCGAGGTGTCGTAAAAGGCGACTAACGAAAGTTGACGTCAGGCAGGCGGCCGATCGCAAAATACGTAGCCAAATCATATGACAACATGTTTGTAACATGTTGTGCCTACCCCACTTAGAGTGGGATAAGGGCAGGAGAATGATGATGATGAGTGGTAGAATTAAAGCTTATACAACAAGAACGGAAGTTCAGGAGGGAAAAAAACATATTAATGAGGGTACATAAATGCTGAAGTTTGCGCAAACGAAGCGATAGTCTAACCTTAGCATGTACTTAGTTAACAAATATTATGTTTAATTAATATTAAAATCTGTGAATGTCTTTGTATCGTGTATTAGGGAGAGAGATTATTTATCAACGCACTCAAATAAGCGATAATCTTATATACATTATTCAGTATTTTTATGATGTAAATATGTATTTATTTTAACTAAATTATTCGCATTACCAATTAAACGCATCAAAATTAATCTCTAATTCAATATAATGATTATAATTCGCAAACTGTTCGTAATCGTGAGCTCGTAAAGTCATAAATATTAATTAATACCAAATATCATTAACGAAACAAAATAATACAGTTTAGTTTGCAATAAATACAACGTCAGTAATTTGTATATATCGTCAAGTAATTTAAAAAAAACCTCGTTGACAATAGAGTATGTAACGATCTTCTACTACAATGAAAAAAAAAGTTTCAATTAATTATCAATAGATTATTTAATCACAACGAGGAAAATCTTTATGTTCAATTAACCTTTACAACTACTTAATTGAACGTTGTATTTATATAAATACGCAAGCGGATATTATAAAAGTTGCGCCATTATATTTGACAAAATAATAAACAGCGAAGCAATCAACTCTAAAACATTATGAAATCTATCCATTAATCTTGCAATTTGTACTTGAAGATAAATATAATCTTGAAAGTTCAAAAGTTATTAAATAACTTCTTTTTAGTTCTAACTCTAATCGTATATATTTTGACCCGAATTTGTTCATATTTCATTTCATTAACGTAGAGATTTGTGATATTTTTCTACTGCCCTTTCTTCTAAGCCTATGCGTGTGATATTTCAATCTTTACATCATTATTCAAAACTTAAGTGTATCTGAGATGTTGTTTCTTTATTTTTTATTGGTTATAGACTAGAGCTTGACTGTAATCATGTCTGATGGTAAGCAATGATACAGTCTAAGGTGGTACGCGCATGCCTAGAAGATGCCTATTCACTCTAGCTTTAAAAATACCCATATATAATCATTGGGAGAATTCCATTCTCGTGCTGTGCGCAACAGAAATGAGGAATTGAAACGCTTCGTGCGCTTTCGTGAGATATCTACAATGTAGGGGTGGAATCTCTCTCGGTGCCTTGCGGTGCGATAAAAGAAAGGCAATGGAGGAATAAGGATCGTTAAGTACCTGAGCACACTCTCCGAAATCAATCCTGTAGAAAACCGTTAGATAGGCAACCCTGGTGCTGGATGCGTATGCTTCGTATACCATGGACCACCAATGGTAACAACAAATGTTCCATCTGTTACTTAAAGACATCTCTGATTCTTTTGGTCATATCACCCGTCGGCAACCTGATAGCATTGACTAGGCGGCTATTGTAGGTGAAGGGGCGGGAATAAGCGGCGATCGCCTATCAATGCATCGAAAGAAAACACTGAATCATACGGTGTTCTCATTAATGTGATATTAAAACTACTTTAAAAAAATTTAAGACATTCATGTCGTAGAACTGACGTTAGTTTATGTTCTAAGGGTTTGGAGTTACGATCCCGTGCTAGAAAACGTCTCTGAGACCCCCGCAAGGTAGAAGCAACTTTTTTAAGGTCAGCTTGAAAGCTGGATCCAAGCGAAACAAAATCATATAGTACGTAAATTTTCTAACAAGACGTGTGTCTGTGAACATCCATAAACTTAATAAACTCTAGGACCAATTGTTTTTTTATCGTGTAATAGGCATAGATTTTTATACTAGAGTAGCGGAGCTAGAGTAGAGAAGCGGAGAGCAGTGAGCCTCAAATGTGTTCATCGACAATAAACAGCAAAGGGGAGTATATTTCTTTATCTCTTTTTTATGTGTGATTAGATAATACATAAGTATATGAGTTTGATCTTCCCTCTCGTATAATTTGATGTGACACTCTCACTTACAGGTCTACCTATGGCTCCTCTACTCTAGTAAATAACATAAAATTACTCTGTGGTAGGAGGAATGTGCTTGACTGGAATCATGTCTTATGGTAAACGATGATATACTAAGAAGCTCGCTTGCTTATTTATTTCTTAACAATCTGTTTTCATTATTTTAAGTGATATTTATTAATGTTTCTAACATAAAGGCAAACCTAATCTACGCTATGTTTAATAAATATTTTTTTCATCACCTCAAAGACCTTGTATGATTGGCGTTGTTAACGAGCATTCAAATCGACGCTTACAAATGACATATTTTTTAATATTACTAAATCACACACAAAAATAGGATTTTAATTTTCTATACGATTGCTAACGAAGACATATCGATAAACGTTGTATCTCATTATCGGCGAGTTAAAATTCATAATGGGATTATATCGAAATCGATTAATTAATAACTTTATCGACAGTCCGATATTATTCTTTTGGTGTGTAGTCATGTTTAATTAGGTTAAATTATGCGTTAACTGATGCTATATTTCGTAGTTGGGATAAAAAGTTATGTTAGGAAATAAGTAATTTTTAATTACAAATTTGAAAGCCGAAAGCAGTACAAAAGTAGACAATTGCCTTTACTTTGTTAGTAAGATATAAAAAAACAAATCTACTTTGTTAATTTTTAGGATATAACAATCATCGAGTGCCATCTCAACGCCATTAAGCCGGTTTTAACATAAATCTTGCCCGTGTAAACTGTTTCTCAGTTCACAAATCAATTAAAATTCTACAACTTAATTGAAAAATTTAAATAATATCAATTTACGTTATCTTTTTAAGGAGAAGTTAAGATTTTTTTTTATTTTAAATATGCCTATTCTCATCCTTTGTTTTCGCTAGCCTGTACTTTATTTGTATTTGCCACTCTTTATTTGTATGAGACAACTTCTCCAGTACGAATCTGTTAAGGCATTTCCAATTTGCTCTCACCCTATCTGTACCCCTTTTTTAGTCCTTTTTTTCTCTTAACTCCTTATCAATTTAAGGTTTCGCGGTGCCTAAGTAAAAAAGAAGATGAATTTCTTCTCCACCAATCGAGTTAAGAATGTTTAATTTTGCGGCCATAGTGCTAAGATTATAAAATAAGTTGAGAAACAAGCTTGAATGGTCAATTGTTAATCACGGTCGGCTTAGTAATAGTCAAATACTAGCCCAATGAATAAAAAAAAAATATGACCCACAAATTTCACCCTTTTTTTTGTTTTATCTGTGCTTAGTATTAAATATTAAAAGTCATAGAGTCGCTTTCTGTGTTCATTTGGTCGTTACCAACTATAAAAGTACATGGTCAGTAGTAATAATTCAACTTCCTCGATTGCCTTTTCTATTATTATTCCATTTATTCTATTATTTTATTATTCTTCTTATATTAATCCTCTTTTTAAGTAATACAAATATTTCTACCTCTAACTGCCTGTCTCTGTCGTTTTTTACTGTCTTTAGACTAAGATTTAGATTTAAGGAACAATGGTCGCCATTAAGAACCAGCGTTGAGGTAGTCCTCAATTTTATTTGAATGGTGTTCCAATTCTAAACTTCACATTTCTGTATATTTTTTATTATTATTATCGTTATCAACTTTACTGTGATGTTATCAATAAAAAGTTTTTTTTGATTTGATTTGAAAAATATAGTCAAGTATAAGAACTATAATGAACTGAACAAAACATTTTTACTATCGTGATCTGCAGCAGAATTAATAATACTTGTAAAAAAACTCACTCCATTACAACAAGCAGTTAAGATTAAAAACATTAACTCACCCTTAACGCTAAAACCTATTACGCTATAAATTTATTGATAATCTCTAAACAATATAAGCTTAAAGTTAATTTTAATAACAAAACTAAACGATAGACCAGCACGCAAAGGTGTCATGCAAATTGTACAAGAATCAAAATTTATGTGTATTTAAAACGTCCATCGATAAATATTTTAATATTTATTAATTTTATTAATAACGACCTTATATATTTTGGTTTGATGTAATAGCTGCTAATATAACATTGGGCAAATGGAATGTAGGCAGTTTAATATCGAAGAATGTAATTAATAAATTAATTAATTAAATTTAAAAAAAAACTTTCATCGCACTATGTGCCCTACCCATAGCAACTTAAGCTTTGCGACACGCTGAGCTGTATCAGTGACTGTGCGAGTTTTTCTACAGATTACCTTATTTCTGATTTGATCACGTAGATCTCTACGAGCATAGCTCGGTCCATCGCCCGCTGAGCGACTCTGAGCCTTCTTATCAGGCCCATAGCCACAACGGATCCGTATGTCATCACTGGCATTTTTGTATAGCATATATAGATTTCATAATAAGAACAACTAGTAGTATTCGGTAAATACTGGTAAATAGTAGATAGATAGTACTATCTATCTTTACATAATTTTATAATGTCCTTAATATATAGGGGCTTAATAAGGTGACAACGCGAACAGTAGCTTTTATTATTAAAAAGAAATAAAATTAATATCCTGTCAGCTCACTTCACCTTGCCTTAATGCGTTCCCGAAGTAAAATAATTTTCTCACTAATCCTAAAAATATATCGCCCATAAATAATCACTTGTATTGCCGTCTGTCCAAACGTAGCGTTTAATATAGTGATGACACCTTAATAAATGTATCGATACTTGAATTTTGTTGAACGTAGCAAAATACATGTGTCTTTCGAATGTAATGTATTGTCTATTTATTTATTCGGATCTTCAACAGCGTTACATGATAAATCATCCAACACATATCCCATATAATTTTAAATTAAGTATGTAGTACCAATTGTAGAAGAACACATCATTCTTAGTCACAAAGTCACAAATTATAAACCTAAAAATAAACACTAGAGAATAATGAACATAGAAAAAAAGGAGAAAATAACAACATTAAGGCTCAACTATTATAACTATCAAATTAAAATTTTGGAACATTATTTCATGAACGATGAAAGCCCATCGCAGCCAATATCCGGCGATAATGTGTCCTTTGTGCAGATATTGTATATGCGCAAGATACGTGATATTGGGGTATTCTGCCCCAGTTTCGTTCTATTTAATAATATTTTTGTAAGGTTTAACAACTACATTGGAATTTTATCTAATGTATATACCTCAATACAACCTCTTGCCACCTAAATCACTTTGCTAGAAGTTTCTGTCAATATAATAATAACTATGTAGTATAAATAATAAAAATCTCAAAGATTAGGTTAACCATTTACCAAATTATCAGGTCTTGATTTGATTTCAAAATAGTTTTCGTAATAGTAATCAATGTCTACTACTAGTAAATATTATAGTAGACTAAAGAAATTCAATGAATAAAATTATTTAATTTAAATTTCGGTCTCCAGGATTTAGTTAACCATTTACCAAATCATAAGGTTTTAATTAAGACTACAAAAACTTTATTAATATTAATAAATGTCTAGAATATAAGCTGTGATAGGACGGCGGTGAGACGATGTGACTATTTCGACGGGGTCACAAGTTCAAACCCCAGGAAGGCACCAATAAGGTTTTCTGTTAAAACCTATATCTCTAATTAATAATTACAATTTATCACCCGCTTTGGACATCTCGCAGCTTGCAGATCTCCAGAGAAATCTAGGGATACGTGTAACCTGCCAATTTGCATTGGAGTAGCGTGGTGGGTCTTGGCTCTAACCCTTTTCTGCAAAAAATCGAAAAAGAAGTCCTATGCCCCAACAGTGAGATAGTAATAGGTCGTTATTTTACTTTTACTTTTCAATGCCTAAGAGCTAGTAAATTATGCAGAAGGTCTTAACGGACCAGAATGCTTATTTTTAATGCACTATAACAGAACTACCTTGCTATAATCCGCAAGCTTAATCCGTTAAGCGAATGCATGCAAAGCCAATATGTATGAATCAGGCAAAATTTACGCACCTTACACGTACAGGACAAGTCACCACACGCACCCCAAGGCGCCTCCACCAGCAGCAACGCACACAAGCAGAACACACAACCACCACCACAATCTCGACGATCGTTTCGCTCCGAAACCGAAGCATCATCAGGAGGATAGGCTCCACGACAAAATCGCTTATTTTTAATTTACCGTTGCTACCGAACATGACATATCAACAAGAAGTTATTTTGTAGTATATGAATATACCAATTTTTACGTATTTTATTCAATGTCGATACACAAATCAATGCACAACACTAACCAACATAGAGCTGAGAACATCGACTGAATTAAAGACATTTGTGTAGATTAAAATACGTATACTTAATAATGTATTATTCGTTATTAAAAATTTTGTTTCTTTTTTATCGAAGTGAACACTTTCCCGTATTTCTTCAATGTTAAACGGTTTTATGTCTCTATTAGTGTTAAATTCTGGTTTCTCGACGCCCTTTTCAATTTATTTTAATACTACATTGAATGTGATAGAATGTTCGTATATGCCGTATCGAAAGATATTAATAAACGTTACGTTATGATCATTTTTTTTCATCATTTCTTTGACGAACAATTAAAACATTTGCAACTTTTAAACCTTTTTTTTTATCATTCTTACAAAGCGTTATGATATTTACTGTATACAAATCAAATGTATATCTCCCGAGTTGTGCAACCCAAAAAAACGTAGTTTTAAGATTATTCTTTTTTTCTTTTTCATATTGGTAAGGAAAATAAATAAAAATTGTTTGCTGAAACAAACTTTTATATTGAATTATGAGTTAAATATAAAAGTTGATGAATATTCGTAGACCAAAAACTTTTTTTTTCTTGAGGTTTCCCACTATTGTAGCCTATGCGGTATATTTCTTTTTTTAAATGTATCTATCTTGTGAATAAATCACTCACAAAAGTTGCATATTTACAAACAAGCCAAACACACCCTGTTCTATTCCACTGGCGGTTAATTGAGCTATATAATTTGACACCTCACAGCGTACTGAATAGCCAATTATTAATATGGGCCCTTGATTAATTGTGATATCAGCATTTAATTTTCGTGTTAACACTCGCCGAGCGGCCGCCATTGTGCCCCGCGCCTTTGTGCGCCGTGACGTTTCAATTTTGAATAAATTAAATTTCAAACGCTTCATTTTTTTTCAAAGGTTTACCTATTATACAGGTTGAAATGAGCTCTGTTGCTTGAGTTATAATTTATTACTGTGACAGAATAGATTTGTTTATGCATTGCCATGAGTTTGGATGATAAAAAGTAAAAAAATTGCAAGTTAGTTTACAGTCTCTTAGTTACAAAAGTGCATCAATATGATTTATCATAAATTGAAAGCAGTTTTTGTTTCAATTAATTAGATAGCTCTGGAGCGTAAATAGGTGCTAATAATCAAGTAGTTTTTTTTAATTTGTTATTGATTGATTGGTTTTACAATTAAAGACTACTTTGTTTAATATATGGACTGGCCGTTGGCGCAGTGGGTATTGACCCTGCCTTCAGCTCCACGGGTCGCGGGTTCGATTCCCGCCGAGGGCCAACATTTTCTATAAACACTTTGTTGGTTCTTTGAGCCTGGGTGTATATTTCTATTTAAGTATGTATTTAAAATTATATATATAATATATCTACCAGTTGTCCGTCACCCATAACACAAGTATTAAGTTACTTAATTTGGATACGGACGACCGTGTGTGTGTCCCATATATTTTTATATATCGACATACCTACTTGTCGATATGTAATGTATATAAATGACTGGCCCGTTGGCGCAGTTGGCAGTGACCCTGTCTTCGGCTCCGTGGGTCGCGGGTTCGATTCCCGCCGAGAACAAACATTTTCTATTTAGGATATGTTGGTTCTTCGAGTCTGGGTGTATATATGTATTTAAGTATGTATTTAAAACTATATATGTAGTATATTTACCAGTTGTCTGTCACCCATAACACAAGTATTAAGTTACTTACTTTGGGGATGGACGACCGTGTGTGTAAAAAAAAAAAAAAATATATATTACATATCGACGAATATAAACGACAATTGCCCAGAGAGAAAAAGATGTTATATATTTTTTTTAATATATACAATTTTTAAATTAAATTGAATTAAATACATTTTATCCTACCCATCTATTGGTGAAGTGTGTCTTATGATAAAGTATTTCATATTATAATTTACTATCTATATATGATTATCTTTTTTAGGTACATATCTATAACAAAACAATCAACAACTACAGAATTTTATTGGAAAAATCCTTCGAGCTACAATTATTTTCATTTCCGCTCCTGAAATAAAATAAAAACAACATGCAATACAACACATGAACAGATAAAATATAAAACAATATAAGCGACTAGTAAAATTGTTTCAGTTAGCTACCGGCCAATGAGATTATCCAATTATCACGTTTATGGCGGCCATTCGGAAGATGGCCGTGCCCGTTACAAATTTGAAAATTTAAACCTAGTATTCGAATCAATGGCTTTGTTTTAATTTTATTATCCAATTGTTAGGATTAGCTTAGCGCCAACGGCCAGTCAATATCTTCTTTCTTCTTTCTCCTACCCTTATCCCACTCTAAGTGGGGTCGGTACAACATGTTTTTCTCTTCCATTCTCTTCTATCATTCGTCAACTCTGGCGCTACTTCTTTTATATGCATGTCATACTTCACACAGTCCAACCATCTCTTTTTAGGCCTTCCTCTAGTCACATATCCATCCACATTCATACTCAACACTCGTTTGATCACATGATTTTCATCCCTCCTCATTACATGTCCATACCATCCCAATCTTGCACCTCTCATCTTTTCTATAATGGGCGCAACTTTCAGACTTCCCCTTATATACTCATTTCTTATTTTATCAAGTCTTGTCACACCACACATCCACCTTAACATCCTCATCTCATTTGCATGTACTCTTCTTTCATCCATCTTTTTCATTGCCCAACATTCTGATCCATACATTACGACAGGTCTTATGACCGATGTGTAAATTTTTCCCTTTAGTTTAGGGGGCATTCGGGGGTCACATATTGTGCCTGAGACCTGTCGCCACTTCATCCATCCTGCATTCATTCTATTCCTATATTCCATTCTAGTCAATATATTAAAAAAAATGTTTTTAATTGTAAAACTATAGAAAGGAATTAATAATAAATTTAAAAAAAACTAATCGAATCTTTAAGCACCATTTACACTCCAGAGTGCTAGTTAATTGAAACAAAAACTACTTTCAATTTATGATAAATCATATTGATGCACTTTTGTAACTAACTAATAAACTATCTTGCAATTTTTTTACTTTTTATCATCCAAACTCATGGCAATGCATAAACAAATCTATTATAATTAGCTGAATATCTTGAATGTTAATGTATTATAACAGAGTAAGGCTTATGAATAATTATATAAAAAAGTCATAACAAAGCAGTCTTCGTTCTAGTAATAACTCAATCGTAAAAGGGAGGTGAGCTAGCATCTTCACATATAATTAGTTTCATACGGTGTCAAATACTTAAAAAGACATTAGATGAATTGAATGAGATTTGGTTTGGATTTTGTTATTTTCCTTGAGTTCCATTAGTCATATAATATACGAGATAGATAATGAATTTGATATGCTATCGAATACTTAATAATGCGTTTGAGATTTTGCGCATATTCAATAGTAAAAAATAATTATTTTTAGAGTTTTATTGATTCTCTCCGCCAATTTTATTGATTCTCTCCGTAATAGCATCATTCCGTCCCCGTGATAGATTAAATAATGTTTGAAGATTCAAAATAGCTTGTAACAGCCAACTTAGATGAAGAATAATTAATTTTGTACTATTTTACTACTCTTAAACGTGAATATCATTAATAAATGTCGCTGTGAGAAATAACAAATCGAAATGTTCATTAATTTCATGGGGCTTACAAAACAAAACGTTCATTAGGTCACGTATTATATTTCACAACTGGGTATCTAATAATGATCGCTAATAAAGCAATAAACGTAAATAAAATGAGATGTCATCAACGTCTTACGAGCATATAGCATCATTTATACTGGCAGAATCAAAACAAACGTCAAATCAATTTCATTCACGCGAACGAACCATTAAAGTTGAATTAAAGGTGAGCCATTCGTGAGAACATCCATTCGTTCTTTCGTTCGCTCACGATCTGATAAAGGTACGCGTCCATTAGGCCTATTTGAGTTTTGTCGTATCTATCGATAACGCTAAAAAGGTCGTAGTCTAATGACAACCCTATTTATTATATTATTTTTTATATATTTAGGGAAGTTAAATTAAAAACTTTACTAATTATAATGATTATTTATTCGTCTATTTTTTTATTGTACATTATCACCCTTATTAATAAACTATGATTAGCGTCAGAACAACTTTACTCCAAGACTTACACAAAGATTAGGCAATTATGGTATTAATAAACTAGGAGTAAGGACGGAGTTAACTAATCAAAATTTACTCCCGGAATAAAAGTTACTCCGCGGAGCTCCATGGTTTAACGCTTGAGTAAGCATAGATTTTATTCAAGACAAAATATTTACATACATTTTTTGGAGTAATCACTTCCATTTTATTTTTTAGTTGTATTTTGTCATCTGCATTCGTTTGCGTTCGCGTTATTATCTAATGACTTATTTTCTATTGTGGTCACAAATTCCTTTAGAACCGACCTAAATAATTGCTGAAAACATAAATAAGTTACTAAATTTGTAAATTATACTTTTTAACATTAAAATATTGTCACGTGCTTACCTTTTCTTCTTCATCCCAGTTAATGGAACGAATGCGTTTTTCTTTAAGGCTCATTTTAAAATAATTTATAATATTCTGCTAATAAAAAAAAAACAAATTCTAAAATCACTAGCACTAGTAACAATAATAAATATATGCGTGTTGAGTTGTCAAATTTCAAAATTTGCCTACTAACTGTCAGTCTTTTTATTTAACCAGGTGTATTATCTATCGAGCCGGTCATTTTGTTCATTCTTTTTACTTTTAAAATCTGTGGGTTGCCATAACATACACTTTAATTTCAGTGTAAGAATGGTATTGTTACTCCGAACCTACTCCGTATTTATTAATACAGTTATTAACACGTCGCTATTCCGAGACTAATCTAGAATTAACTATTCCCGGTGTACCTTTGGAGTAAGAGAAGAATAAGCAATTTTTATTAATAAGACCGATTATGTATTGTTAGAGAAGAGAAAGAAAAAAAAATGTACAAAGTCGGACTTTTCCCTAAAAGAGATCTCTTCCAAAGGTTGACTACCTTTGAGTAACAAAAGAAAAAAGACAAGAAGTGAAATACGGGTAATATAGATAAACGGGACATAAGACAAAAGATATAAAAATGATACAATATATGTAGATAATAGTAAATTTAACTATTGATTTTAAAAATTAACATGCTTTCAACCTACACAGTGCGAAATGCTGTAAAATTATTACGGAACATACTAAAGTACATTCCTAATATGAAACTGTTTTCATCTTCGTCCCTAATAGGCGCCTGTCTTTATAGGGTGTGCAAAAATTTATTTTCGTTCAGGATTGTTTAATTAATTTTAATTATTAATTAATTTATTTAAAAATATTAATTAAGTAAATGAATTAGTTAAATTTAACTGATCCTCGAAAATCTGTTTTCGTTTTTTTTTAAATAAATAACTAATAAAAATATATGGGAGAATTACCTGAGAGTTTGTTAACTAGAGGGTCGTCCGTCCCCAAAGTAGGTACTTTAATACTTGTATTATAAATGACATACAACTGGTAAATATCTTCTATACTAATCTATACTAATATTATGAAGAGAAAAGATTTGGATGTTCGTATTTATGTGTGTGTGTGTTTGTAATGTTTTCACGCAAAAACTACTGGACCGATTTCAAAAATTCACCATTGTAAAGCTGCTTTATTACTGAGCCACATAGGCTATATAACATTTTCAAAAAACTAGGCATCCCTAATAGAATTGTAATAATGCGTGAAAAATTAGCCATATAAATATTTCATTGCGTGCGCTGCGGAAACTATTGATAATAGAACAATAAAATGTTCTACATTATAATAAAACGTAAAAAAATCTACAAAAAAAATCCGTGATACCATATGTCTAACTATATTTACACCATATACACCATATGTATAATAATAGTTTTATCAATATAACTACTTTTCGACATTGTAAAAGTTGATAAAATTGGCGACAATAATCAAACCATAATATTTACCTCTCTGTATTTATCCTTATCCGATTAAATTATATTTTATTAAAAACTGTTTCAATACCCGTAAAATACTTTTTAAATTATTAAAATCGGACATTCCAATCAAAAGATGTAACGAATTTAAAAATGTCAAGTAAACAAAATAATGTCATAACAATTGTAGCGTATTGTATTTGTGTACCTATGAATACCTTCCGTTAAATATTTCCTTTGCTTTAACTATTGATAAATCCCAAACTTTCAATTTACAAAAATAAGTCTATAGTCTGACTTAGTAAACTTTCCACTACTACGAGAATCGGTATATACGCGGGTGAAACCGCGGGGCATTGCTAGTATATATACCATATATACCTGTACCAATATTATTGACAAAATTACAAAATTAACCGTGGACTATCGGATTTGTCAAGCAATACAACAGAACTAACTATTTTGCTATAATCCGCACGGGTTAAGTGAATGCATGCAAAGCCAATGTGTATGAAGCAGGCAAAATCTACGCACCTTATACATGCAAGACCACCCACCACATGCACCCCAAGGCGCAATTCACCAGCAACAACGCACACAAAAGCAGCACACACACCCACCACCACAATCTCGACGATCGTTTCGCCCCGAAACCGAAGCATCATCAGGAGGATAGGCTCCACGACAAAAATCGTACTGCGCCGCGCTACCCATACAAGCAGTCTTAAATAGTTAACCCCCACCAATACCCTCCCCTCCGAACACATGTAGCAAAACGGAATTAGATACATTTACTTGCTCGTTAATTAAGTGACCATTGTTATTTTTTATTATCTCAAGGTGCTCTAACGTATTGAGTCGGAGTCCCTTATCACAAGTGTGGAGAATATGAAATGAATGGTCATTAGGCACTTTATGACCGCTTTCTAGCAAATGTTTTGCAAAATTAGAATTTTGTGGTTTATTATTCCTAAACGCAGCCATATGTTCCCGGAATCGAACCGCAAAACTTCGGCCAGTCTGACCCACATATGTACCGTTGCACTCAGGACAATCTATTTTATAAACCCCAGATTTTTTACCCTTATCTAATGTATCTTTATTTTTACACAACAAACTACGAAGCGATTGGTTAGTTTTAAAAGAGAGTTTAGTACCCGATTTTGATTTAAATATATTTGTCACTCGATCTGTTAAATTATCGGATTTGTCGTTGAGTCTATCTCCTGGTCATGCTTCGGCTAATGGAGCGAAACAATTGTTGAGTTTGTGATAGTGAATGTGTGTTGTGATGGTGGTGGAGATTTGTAGTGCATGCATACTCTACATTTAGCATTTAATATACTATATTTACTTTGACTATAGCAAAATAATTTTATTTACTTTTCCTCACGAATTCTTTCTCTTCTGTCTATTAAACTTATAATTTGTACGGTTATCCCACAATACTTTCCGAACGCATTGCTCTCCCACTTTTATTCTTCTGAATGTCAATCGCTTACAAGTTCCCATATTAATTTCAAGTTCCCGACAGTCTGTAATAGGCCGACAATTTGTTTGTCACTCGACCCACAATGGACGCCGAAATCGAGTCTCTTTACAACTATTTTACAGCTCTATTATATTATTATCGTCGAGTCGTGATGTTTAAGTGATATAAAATATTAATTTGGTTTCTAACGACCATAGGGCTATATTCATGCATGCTTTTATATGTCGAAAGAAATTATAGGAGAATTCCACTTTCTAAAGAGAAAATATTCAAACATCATCATCA
The DNA here is from genome assembly GCA_947086505.1 of Morpho deidamia. Classification (NCBI taxonomy): domain Eukaryota; kingdom Metazoa; phylum Arthropoda; class Insecta; order Lepidoptera; family Nymphalidae; genus Morpho; species Morpho deidamia. The sequence continues at coordinate 4,068,745 of CAMTZC010000007.1, read as the reverse complement.
TCCTCCTGCCCTTATCCCACTCTAAGTGGGGTCGGCACAACATGTTAAAAACATGTTGTCACAATGATTTGGCTACGTATTTTACGACCGGCCGCTTGCCTGACGTCAACCTACCTTAGTCGTATTTTACGACTCCTCGGTAAGAAAGAGGGTGGTCTATTCTACTCAGCCGGATACCACACGGTGGGTTAACTTACCTTAGTCGCCTTTTACGACACCTCGGTAAGAAATGAGGGTGGTCTATTCTACTCAGCCGGATACCACACGGCATAGAAAATATTCAAACAATAATTATTAATTAAATATTGCTAACGCCAAAGTTCATCAATATCGGTCTTGCGGATTAGCCATGAAATCGCAACAGACAGGCAGACTTTCGTATTTATAATATGAAATATAGATGAGTAAGCCGTGCAGTATCCTGCTGTGTAGAATAAACCACCCTCATTTCTTACCGAGGGAACGTACAAGGCGACTAAGGTAAGTCGACCCGACGTGTGGTATCCGGCTGAGTAGAATAGGACACCCTCTTTCTTACCGACGGGTCGTAAAATACGACTAAGGTAAGTTGACGTCAGGCAGGCGGCCGGTCGTAAAATACTTAGCCAAATCATGTCAAAACATGTTTGTAACATGTTGTGCCGACCCCACTTAGAGTGGGATAAGGGCAGGAGGATGATGAAATATGGATGAGCAAGGTTATTACAAATATTTCAAAAACATTAAGAAATGTAAAGAGAATACTTAGAGTAGGGAAGCCAGCCTAAAATGTGCCATAAAACAAAGAGAAAGCAAATGAGGTTAATATATCTGTCTCTCTTTTTTTGTGATTAGACAAAGATGAAGTAAGTATACGAGTTTAATCTTCCCTCTCATTATTTATTGTGTCACTATCACTTACATGCCTGCCTATGCACCTGCCTATGCCTCTACTCTACTATAATAACTCTATGATATTATGCAAGTATCGCGTTTCCTGAAAATTTTCTACGTTCCAAATTAAAAAAAAAAATTGTCTATGTTTTGATGTTGGCATACCTGTGACGTCTCAATAAGAAACCGCAAACGGGAGAGCAGACGGGGCGTGGCGTTCACACAGCGTTTATTAACATGTCATTGGCGAGCATAAACATGACACGGGTGGACCGGTCTCAGCGGCAACAAAGGAGTTCTTCACTGCGGCTTTTGTTCCTGTGGCACTTCGCACTTGTTGTCTATGAATACGTTTGACTTTGTTTATGCTTCGCTTTGTAAACGACACTGGGATGTTATGAACTTTATGGTGTAATATAGTCTATGGACGTTTTTATTTTAATTTATTAGATGTAAACTGTACAAAAGTAAGTAAACGCACCTACTAAAAATTAAGTTTAATCTCTTTAAAATATTTTAAATAAATAAAATGAATTCTTCTTCTTCTTCTTCGTTCCCTCACTGCTGAGGATCGTGACTCCAGTTCACCTCGGCTACCAGCTGCTTCCAAACGTTCCGCTCAGCTGCCTGGTGAAATGCGCAACTGATTGGCACCTTAAGCTGTTCCGTAACCTGGTCTGACCATCTTTTAGGACTACGTCCTCGAGGCCTTTTTCCCTCAATCTTCCCGGTAATCATCAGGCGTTCCAGGTTATCGGTGCCTCTGCGTGCAACGTGACCTAAATATCGAATAACACGTTGCAAGCAGGTGGAAGACAGGCGCTGTGCATTGTCTAGGTTCAATTGCTTTAAAATTGAGACATTGGTGCGGTGGGCTGTCCATGGGATCCTAAGCATACGACGCCAACACCACATTTCAAAGGCGTCAATTCTGTGCCTATCAGCGGCTTTAAGGGTCCATGTTTCTGCACCATATAGAGCAATGGAAAAGACAAGAGTACGCACGAGATGTATTTTCGTTTTCTGCGTTATGTTCCTGTCTCTCTATACTTTGCACAGTATAAAATGAATTAATACACAGAATATAATATATCACCCAACTTTATTTGATACACAAACATTTTAACACTCGGATTGTAATATAATACTCTACAAACTTAACTCATAGAACTTTATATAGTACTCAGAAACTCTTTGAATTTAATAAGATATAATAACAACTTCACTGGAAGATTTTAATATGATACAATGTGACAGAAATTTTACCCGTCGGATTTAATGGCGTGAGCTACCTTTAAATAAAATAAATTTAAACACTTTCTAACACAATGCAGATTGATTACTAGATTACGATTAATTTTAAACCGTTATACAATGAACCATTGGTCGGATGAGTAATCGAAATGGTCTCATGAGAATAGGGTTACCATATTACGGCATACTCAAGGCGGTTTATATTAATGCTAACAAAGTTCGAGGTGGCTTCTTTTCTTAAGATGTATTATATTATTTTATAATTATATTATATAAAATAATTAATTCATATTTTTTATTAATTTAATTAATAATAATTTATATTGTAGTGACGTAATTGTAATAAATTTATCTATCAGCATCCTACATAAAAAAAAATATATAATTAGCCAAATTATATTAGCCACAGGGAGTATTTTACGGTTTTTAAATACAAGCACGATTTATAGTGATCAACAACCGTACCCTATAACGACACATAAAATAAAAAATTAACGACAACTAAAATAAAATTGACCCAAAACTAAATAGTACTGGTGCGAAGGAGAGAAAACAAGAATGTTATTTCTCCTGTTTTTCGAACAAACACGCCAGGTCAGTCAACGATTACTAATAAAGCTAGACCTCAATTATTATTTATTATTATTATTTATTATTATTATTTATTATTATTTTATTATTATTTATTATTTATTATTATTTATTATTATTATGTCAAAAATACTTTTTTTAAAACGATATTTTAAAAAATTGAATTATACCAAAGTCATTCAATTATTTAAAAAAGGTTAAGCTATTAATTTAATTTCGTATCACCGAATACATATATAGATTACAATACTTACATATCATTATTATTAAATAATAGATGTAGTACAACTTTTTACAACATCTACATCTATTATTTAAAAAAGATCAGTGGAATAAATTAATTTCGTATCATCGGATACCGTATATAGATTACAAAACTTACATATCAAGGGTATGTAAGTATTGTATTGTACCGCCGTGTGGTATCCGGCTCGGTAGAATAGACCACGCTCATTTCTTGCCGAGGTGTTGTAAAAGGAGACTAAGGTAAGTCGACCCGCCGTGTGGTATCCGGCTGAGTAGAAAAGACCACCCTCATTTCTTACCGAGGTGTCGTAAAAGGCGACTAAGGTAAGTTGACCCACCGTGTGGTATCCGGTTGAGTAGAATAGACCATCCTCTTTTTTACCGAGGGGTCGTAAAACACGACTAAGGTAAGTTGACGTCAGGCAGGCGGCCGTTCGTAAAATACGTAACCAAATCATGTGACAACATGTTGTGCCGACCCCACTTAGAGTGGGATAGCAGGAGAATGATGATGTAAGTATTGTATTGTAGTCCCGCAAACAAACTCGGTCCAATATGGTAGTCCTATACACAAACGACGCTATCCATCAAGCGAGTGTTTCAAACACGCGATAATGTGTTGTTCTTTATTAATGTAATCAAGTGTTACATTTCTATTAAGACATTATTCTGGGCCTGTGCTCTAACTATGTTTTAATTATAAGCCACAGGCGGACCAGCTGATTGTGGGCAATAATTACAGAGCGCGGGCCGCCCGTGCCGCGTTCAATCTCTCTAGGTGTCTTTAAAACTGACAGTTTCATTGACTCTATTCCATTTCATATCGTAATCTCACGGATGATTCCATAAAGCACATTCTATAAATATTAATCTATATATATAGTTTTTATGCCGTGTGGTATCCGGCATAGAATAGACCACCCTCCTTTCTTACTGAGGTGTCGTAAAAGGCGACTAAGGTAAGTTGACGTCAGAGAGGCGGCCAGTCGTAAAATACATATCTAAACCATGTGACAACGTATTTGTAACATGTTTGCCGACCCAACTTAGAATGGAATAAGGGCAGGAGAATGATGATGACGATGTATATAGTTTTTCGTTTTTTTTCTTCTTAATTCCTATTTTCATTATATGTTTTTCACTTCTTGCCCTTTTCTCTCTGTGACTCAAAGGTTGAGTGGAAGATATCCCTTATAGGGATAAGTCCGCGTTTTAAATGTGCTATTTTTTCTTTCTCTTTTCAAACATTATGTATGTACAATAAATAAATAAATAAGCACAAAGTAATCCCATTGTTAGGCATAGGCTTCCTCACTCCGTTTTTTTTTTTGAGAAATGGGTGGTGGGAGTGGGAGCCAAGACCCAAAACGCTGCTCCGGTGAAATTTTAACAGAAAAACTCACTGTTGTCTGCCCCAGATTCGAAACTGTGACTCCTTCGCAAGAGTCGCATGGTCTTACCGCTGGGCTATCATACCTGATGATTCCATAATGTACTCATAACTTTATAGCTGATTCCAAAATACGTTCGACGTGAACAATTTCGTAATATATATATATATATATATATATATATTTACCAGTTGTCCGTCACCTACAACACAAGTATTAAGTTACTTACTTTGGGGATGAACGACCGTGTGTGTAAGTGTCCCATATATTTATTTATTTATTTAACGAGGTCTTGTAAAGACGACTAAGGTAAGTTGACATCAGTCATGCGCAGCATGTTTATAACACGTTGTGCTGACCCCACTTGGAATGGGAAGAGGGCAGGAGAATGATGATCAATCGCGAAATCTATCTGATTCGGGATTAACTGGATACCTATCCAGAACCAGCAGTAGTGTGACATAGGTTACTATGTCACACTACGGCTAGTAAACTCAATAATAAACTCCAAGCCTTGTTGTAATTTAATTCACAAACTTCTAGATTACAAATAACCTGAGCGGCATCACCCTTTAGGTATGAATTCAAATAATGAAATTTATAAATAGGTCGTAGGTGATCGTTATCGTGAATAAGCGATTTGAATGTATCCCGAAATTTAAGCCAACGGAAAACCGTTCCGTCGAACTTCCCTATTTGAATTAGTGGTAACTTATATCCCACGCCCTGTGACGCACTAGGATTTTGAGAATGTACGCTTTGCGCATTATCAAAAGACACAGATCTCGAATTCCTCGCAACAATATCCTGCGCGAAAGACATAGTACTATCGATATCATGCGTTAGCATGTCTCTGGGATTACTTGATATTAAGGTAATCAAGTGTTTCATTTCTATTAAGACATCAATCTACACCGTATGTAGTCTAACTATGTTTTAATTACGGGCACCAGAACACCAGATGAATCTTCTTTCTCCTACCCTTATCCCACTCTAAGTGGGGTCGGTACAACATGTTTTCCTCTTCCATTCTCTTCTATCATTCGTCAACTCTGGCGCTACTCCTTTTATATGCATGTCATACTTCACACATTCCAACCATCTCTTTTTAGGCCTCCCTCTAGTCACATATCCATCCACATTCATATCCAACACTCGTTTAGTCACATGATTTTCATCCCTCCTCATTACATGTCCATACCATCCCAATCTTGCACCTCTCATCTTTTCTACAATGGGCGCAACTTTCATACTTCCCCTTATATACTCATTTCTTATTTTATCCAATCTTGTCACACCACACATCCATCTTAACATTCTCATCTCATTTGCATGCACTCTTCTTTCATCCATCTTTTTCATTGCCCAACATTCTGATCCATACATTACGACAGGTCTTATGACCGATTTATAAATTTTCCCTTTAGTTTAGGAGCATTCGGGGGTCACATACTGTCCCTGAGACCTGCCGCCACTTCATCCATCCTGCATTCATTCTATTCCTCACATCGCGATCAATTTCACCGTTTTCCTGTAGAAGATGAATGTGGTCAATAATTACACTGAAGCTGTGCTACGTTTAGTCCACTCGTTAGGTAAGTGTTAAATTGAAATCCAAGTTCAAAATATTCTTTATTCAAATGTAATAACATAAAATATCAAAGCTTTGCGATTTTGTCGTGGAGTCTATCTCTTAATGATGCTTCAGTTGCGGGGCAAAACGATTGTTGAGTTTGTGATAGTGAATGTGTGTAGTCCTTGTGTATTGTGGTGGCGGTGGTGGAGGTTTGGAGTGCATGTGTATTTGGGAACCTTGCATGTATCAGGTATGAAAACGGATAGTCCACTATACATTTTGTATTATACATATTTTCTATTTACTTTATCGCAGTTTATAGGACAATAATTGTATTATTACTTTTGTAGTATGGATCTCCGCAAAGTAACGATTCATTCTATAAATTATACTTTATTCAAGTTTTAAATTCAAATTCAAATTCAATAATAATGGTAAAGTTAAAAATGATCGTGGAATTTTATTATAATATCTTATACCAAAACCCACAAATAACTTACCTACTTTTGTAAGGCGCAAAGCAGGAGCCGCAAGCCTATGTCGGTTGTTACTTTGTCTATTATATACATCGTAAAATTTTTATAAACTGTTTATTTTATGCCCATAAAGTATAATGCTAGTAATATACTATGATTCTATGTAATATTAGCTTTTTCCTTAAGCTTTCACAATCGTTTGAAGCGAGTTAATACGTTTGTTCAAACGCTCCTTGCAAGCGACTTAACGCCTCCATGTGCTAACATTAAGATTCAAAAACTGTTTTAATTGTAATTAGTCAAAGAATTAGTTTCCTTTTAATAATCTACGATACGAACTAGTAAATAACATTAAGTAACTTGACTGTACTAAGTGTAGTTCACGGCAGTGGCATACAGCTAAAATGTACCAAAAAAATTAATAATTCTTACTTCTTGTAATCTGTGATAGACGAAAGTTAAGATCGTATCTCTGTAAGTAATGAGTATTTTGTCTACACTTAAAACTTTGAGCGAAGCTTATGGGTTTTCAAATGTGTATTGCACGGCGCTACATTTTCGGATACAAAACAAATGACGATTTAATGACTCCTGCAGGTCTACCATGAAGAATGATGATGATACTTTTCCACTATGATATTCCACAAAGTAACGCTTACTTGTATAAATTAAGTATTTTATTTTAAATAAAAAGTAGTCTTACTTTCTCCAGCTCTTCAACTTTCTAGTAACCAATAACAAAATTCATCCTTTTGGAAGTGTAAATAGAAACAAACAAACACACTTTCGCATTTATTATATTTGTATGGATCCGTGCATGATATTTTGTACAGCGTCACTTAACAGCACAAAGTAAGACATAAAACACCGCTTCGCTCCATAACAAGATATGAATTAATGCCACACTTACCCGTGACACGGTAATCGCATCACAAGTTATATCTCACGCAAAAATATATCATTACGCATGACTTCTCTAAGGCGAATGCCCATGAATTATCAGATAACTCAAAACTGTAACAACCGGCAATTTGAAGATCCCACGAGCGCGTGAAATAGAGATATTAGCGCAATTTACGAGCCCTAACTGCTACAGATAGTAAACTATAACTAGACTATATCAATAAAAGCTATTAGCATCGATCAACGTGAAGTATGTGTCCGAGGTATTATATCGAATTAAGTTAAACGCCCGAGTAATGCTGGCAGTGGGACGCCTCAAGCGAGAAACTTGGGAATGATAAAAATGGCAATTACACTGCGCCTATCAAAAATAATAACCATTTTGAATTCTTAGTAGCTGGTATAGTAACTAATATAGGACTAGGTTTACGGCGTTGAGGATAAACGCTTCTGCAAAGAGATTTTCACAAGAAAAGACGATCTAAAAAGTTCTTAAATAAAATCTATAGTTATTTATTTTGTTATTTATAACTAGTCGCAGTTACATTAAAAGATTATTTTAAGTAGATCAAAACAGGCATTAAATGCGCTGCCTTTTAGTGCCACAGCATATACATCACAATATATTATACAAGAATAAACTAAATATATTTAGTTAACATCAGGTATAACACTCGTGCATCCTCATATTTATTGTTAACGCATCCTCACCGGTCTGCAGCTTTTGAGGGTAGTTTTCGTTACGCTGCTACAAAGTCATGGAATAATCTTCCACCGCCGTTACGTATGTTACAAGCAGTACAATTGTTTAAGGTAAAATATAAAGCATATTTATTAAATCAACAAATCAATTCATAATAACCAGTGTATCGAAACTTTAATAAACTTATTCTCTTATTTAGTTATTTTTATACCTTATTTATCTTATTTAGTTATATATACATATATATATGTGTGTGTAACGTATATTTATATGTAATATTTTATATTTTATATGTATATAAATATTAGTATATTTTATAATTTATGTATTTATTTTTAGTCTGAATACGCATAATGAGGGTGCATAAATAATTATGAGGATGCGTGAAATGTTTGTGATAACGACGGAACGGAGACACGCATTTAGTCGCTGACGTACGAGGGTGGCTGATGGTGACCTCTGAAAATCAGCGTCAGTAGTGAATTACTCATTGCTGACAAGGCTGAGAGGTTATCATTTTGGGCATCACACTACGCAGACTGAATATCTTTTATTTTATAATAATAATAGATTTTTTTTTTTTACTACTTTACTACTTGTTTTCCTTTTTTATTATTATTATTTTACCATCTATTTGTTCATAAGTTACTTGTGTAGTGTGTTGGCACAAATAAAAATTATTTTCTTTCTTTCTTTCTTTCTATTATAAAACAGAATCCCAAAAAGCTGGCTGTCTGTATGTAATCGATTTTCTCAAAATCTACTGGACGGATTTTTGTACGGTTTTCACCCAAAGATAGTGAAGTATCTCCGGATGGTTTAAGTAAATAGTACATATCGGTATTATGTAAATTGTGTTGAAAAGATCGAGCAGTTGTTAATAAACCTGCTTGCTGGGAGCTTTAGTCGCGTGCGCTGCGTTAACCAGCAGAGATGCGCTAATGTAATGTTCTAGAGAATTGTAGACCTATAAAAATATTACAAAAAAGTCCGGAATAGCATGTCCCTATCTTTTTTGGTTAACTCACAATAACTACTTTTATGTTTAAAATTTGAATTATAGAAAAAAATTGTGACACGCTGATTTCCACGCGGGCGTAGCTGCTGGCACAGCGAGTTAAATGTAAAACTCTTGCTTAAATGTAAAAGCTTGATATACTTATATATTTTTTTAATTTCATAAATATGTCGTTGAACACATCTACAGATTTGGAAATTGCATTATATTCTCTTCAGAACCTACTGAAAGCAGATTAATGCCTTAGATTAGTTCTGGAGCGCAGCAGGTACAACAGGTCAAGAGGTTTGCGAGACAGCCTGGTCATCACACTTATATTCAGAAATTGCAATGAAAACCTCTAATAAATCTGAAGGCTAATATTTTTTGATAAGCATACATATATTTTAAGACAGTATTTACAATAATGACAAAAATATACCAATAAATAAATCAGAAAACGTTAAATATTCGTAACTGATTCCGTATTAGTAACTTTTATTTCAAAAGTGGAGAAGACGAAGTGCTCTTAGTCCATTCTTACTATATCCAACTAACGGAGATGTCTCCATATGATAATTTAGTAATATTAAAATGATATAGGAACTTTGCAATTTAAGGCTCGCTAACAACAAAATATTAACCAGTTCCTAGCTAATTGGTTGCTCTGGCCTCCGAATCCAATTAGAAACGTACGAAACGAGCCTCCCTGAATTTATTATGCGGCTCTTGTTTAGTTTGTTAGCAGCTTTAATTGAAACGTAGTGCGTAACTTGTCTGTCAAACTAATAAGCAAGTTAAATCGTTTGCTCCCGAAAAACTAATACTTAAATAAAATAGCCGCCTCACTAAAATATTTTTTCAATTGAAATGCAACATTGGATCTGGAAAATTCGACGGAATTTTTTCGAATTCGATTGGATCTGGAAAATGAAAAATGAAATATTACGTTAAATTAAAAAAAATTCTGTGTAAAATAAAGATGTTAAAAAATCTTTAATATATTCTTGAACGTGAAACGCCATCTATTATTGAGTAGCACTATCTCTTTATTCTTAAATACGAAATAAAAACAGTATTGCTATCTAGCGACGAATAGTTTAATTTAAATACCATACGCATACAGCATATCCATAAGCATTAAGCACTTTACTTACACTTTAATTAAAACAAATGTGGTATCAAAACCACATTTGTTTTAATTCTTCATTCTTGGCCTTTTATAATTAAGAACACATAATTTAAATAAAAACAAGGGTAGGAGAAAGAAGATTTGAAATAAAAACAAGGGTAGGAGAAAGAAGATTTGAAATAAAAACAAGGGTAGGAGAAAGAAGATTTGAAATAAAAACAAGGGTAGGAGAAAGAAGATTTGAAATAAAAACCAATCATTAAAATTATTGACATTTATTTTTAGTGAATGAAAAACCATACCATATTTAAATTTTTTGACTCATGTTATTGAATGAATGTTGTTTATGGTTCTATCATCTATGTAAGACCATAAACCACAGATGACAGATGATGTATTTCTTTCGTTAACTTTCTAATATAAGTTTTGTATTAAATGTTTTATAAAAAAATCAGTTACCCACTTCATCCTTATAACAGTGATTATATCAAAACTGGCTTGTAACTAATTGTAAAATATGTAAGTTGATTTTTTTGGACTAACTTTTTTTAAAGTTTCAAAGTATCTTTACAATTTTTTAAAACTATTCATTTTTCAGGAGTTATGTGGATCTTGCAACTTTAGCAATGCATCGTCGACAGGAATTAGAGAGTCGACTCAACGTGTTCTTAGAAAAATGCGATCGGGCAGTGCTAGATATTAAAAAATTAAAACAACGGGTAAGAATTTGTTTACCTGATCATAAGCGTTATTTCGTTTCAAGTGTTGTGGTCTATGCAACCTTCCTTTTTTCTTTAAAAAACATATCTAAAGTCTAATCGTCATTTAGATGTCCAACTACCTACTAACTTCAGATACCTAAATTTTTCATAAAACCTCATGTGCTCAGTCCATATTTACTAATCATCAATCAAGTTCGTTCGTTTGTTCAAAAGTTTTCTGCACATTTCTAGAGAATTTATATGTAACCTACCATACTACATTGAAGCAACAGACTAAATCTAAACTTTGATTTTTCTCGCTAAAAGAGCTGAAATCTCCACAGTCTATCTGTAACATAATGACTTAAATTGCTTTAATGACAATAAGATGCAAGACGATAATGACTTAAATTCCATTAATAATAATAAGTACTAATGCAACTTAATAATCTATCATTTCTGTTATCTTTTGACTTAATTTCTTTCTCACTCTCCTGCAAGTCCAGCACACACATTCTTATTTTTTCTTTTGTTACTGTCTTTCTTAGTTTCTTCATTCATTATACTAAATAAAGAGGAAAAAAGTAGAAAGTGTAGTTCAAGATTTCTTTTTAAATAAAAATGCTCTTAAATAAATCAGTAACATTGCTTATTACTTATTGCTTATTACTTTATTGGATTTTAGCTTTATTAAAAAAAATCTTTTCAGGCTCAAGGTTTTAAAGAGCAGTTGAATTGTGAGCCCTCACAGTTGAAAGATAGGTTCCTTCACTGTGTGACACAACTGGAAGAATTTAGTTACATCATAACAGATTTCAAGATTGCTCTCAATAACCTGGGTATGAAATATTTATCATACTTGCCTTTATCTGTTAAAGACATAATCTTTATACTTGTGGCAACACTGCCACCATCTTCCTTCTTGCCCATATACTTGTCATTTAACGTGTGCTTCAACTATAATAAAATATTAATTCAAGAACAGATAAAGTTTAATTGCTGTAAAACAGTGTTACAAACATTATCTTATTTAAATAATCTGAATAGTGTAATAAGCATTTGGTATAGTACCTTGATATAGAAAAAATAACCACAACTGCACAAAACAGTGTTCATTCATATTTATTCATTGACTTTATCAGGAGTTTTTGAATCTTTAAAATTATTGTTATACTTTTAACAGATCATCAGCCCAGCAATGTTGATTATATGCCTGTACAAGATATTTCCACTGTTCCATTGAAACCTCTGCCACCTCTAACGGCTATAAATCTAATTGATGCATTAAGCGAGCCAACACCTTCCACATCGAAAGCATGCTTCAATCAATGTCCACCAGAAAAACCTGTCAAGAGAAGAATACCAAGGGAAGATCAACTCTTAATTGAATTTTCAAGCACTTCATGTTCATCAGAAAGTGTTCCAAATGCTAAGTGCGAGAAACACATTGATATTGAACATAGTATAAAGAATGATATTAAGAAGCTTACTTTAGATGGTAAGGTATATTTCGGTATTAGATAAATATATATAATGAATGATGAGTTGTGATAATTAAAAAAACATTATTATGCTGTAATCCATGTTGTAAGAAAATCTATGTAACAGTAAACTATCTGTTTTCCCACATTTTAACCACCACCATAACTATCAACAAATAGCATCTGTTACAAAAGTAATAATAAAATTATTTTGCTATAATCCGCGATACAGTAAATAGAAAGTATATATTGTGTTAAATGTATAGTGGACTATCTGTATTTTCATACCCGATATGTGCAGGATTCGTAAAATCACATGCACAAACCTCCACCACTTCCACTACAATACACAAGCACTACACAGGTTCACTATCACAAACTCAACAATCGTTTCGCCCTGCAACCGAAGCATCATCAGGAGATAAACTCCACGACAAAATCGCAAAGCAGCATTCTGTTAATTCAGTAAGACAAACAACAATTTTTCATTAGAGGCTAAACTTCATAATATAACATTAATCATTACATATATATACTTTTATCTAAAATAATATTGTTACATACAAGGGTTTGTGGATTTTTATGAAAATACCTGGTGACTCGTTAAATACACTTTATTCAACTTTTCACTACAAACTTAGTATTTACAGTGTCTATGCAGTCCGTTGACATTAAGAAAGCCGAGGTCACTAGTATTTCACTTTTATTTTCGCTTCGTTATTTGCTCTTGATCGCTATTCGCAAACTGAACGTCGAGGCGCACGATACGTCTGCTTATATATCGAACGAACCGACGACGACAATGTTCCAGAAAGTTCGCGAGTCCTTCGGGAGATCGTAAACAATATTTGTAAACAACCTGAATGTTCAAGAGAATTAGCGTCAAGCGAATTTGAACCCTATCTCTTGTAGTTTACGAACTCTTTTCGCATGTTCGTAACACTGCCGCCGTCCAATTTGAACTCTATGACATATGCATTACCAACTCTTCGCATGTTCGTAACAATATTATTACTCTTCTTAATACAATTAGTAAACATTTATCTCTCTCTCTAGCATTATCTATTCAAAAATTGTTGTTACACTACGCTTTAATTCAAATTGCCACAACGCAAATTGCAACCGTACCGTACCGTGTACCGTAGCGCCTTTAAAACTTGTGAGGCCCATAACTTGGAAAAGCAAGAAAACACTAGCTTTTATAATAGTTCGTAGCTTGATGTCATAGATGGCATTGAAACAAGCATTAGAATGTATCTAGAATAGACTAGCTTTTCTAGAAAAGCAAAAGCTTTCGCGATTTTGTCGTGGAGTCTATCTCCTGATGATGCTTCGGTTGCAGGGCGAAACAATTGTTGAGTTTGTGATAGTGAACGTGTGATGTGTATTGTGGTGGCAGTGGTGGAGGTTTGTGCATGTGTTTTTACGAATCCTGCATGTATCGGGTATGAAAAAACGGATAGTCCACTATACATTTAACACTATATATATTTTCTAATTACTGTATCGCGGATTATAGGAAAATAAATTTATTATTACTTTTGTATTATGGATTAAAAGTATTCTATATTCGCAAAGTAATTCTATACATTTAAAGTATCTAGATCAATTAAGCCTAATTTTTAAGTCAGTTTCATACTAAGCGCTTGGTATGTGTACATTTTTAGAGTCCCAACAAACAACGGAAGAATGTAATCTACCAGCACAGGTGATACTACAGGTAGACTGTACGTATCCAGCGATCATAATGCACGTAGATGGCTTGTCGTTATGGGTCATCACTGAGGAGTTCGAGGATGCCCACAAGTGAGTCGCCTTACTAATTTATTCAAGCATACACAAACATGCTGTATAAATAATCATAAGATCATCATCAATCATAATCATAATCATCAATCATAATCATAAGATCCATAATCAACATATGTTGATTATGGATCTTCGTCTTCAATCATCTTCGTCTTCAATTAACGGATTTTCAAATCTTTCTTACTCCATCGTCGCCTTCAATTAACGGATGTTCAAATCTTTCTTTGGTCATTTTAGTCTTCAATTAAACGGATGTTAAAATCTTTCTTTCTTCATCATCGTCTTTAATTAACTAATGTCTAAATCTTTCTTTTTCCATCGTAGTCTTCAATTAACCGATGTTCAAATCTTTCTTTGTTCATTTTAGTCTTCAATTAAACGGATGTTAAAATCTTTCTTTTCCCATCATCGTCTTTAATTAACGAATGTCTAAATCTTTCTTTCTTCATCGTAGTCTTCAATTAACGGATGTTCAAATCTTTCTTTGTTCATTTTAGTCTTCAATTAAACGGATGTTAAAATCTTTCTTTCTCCATCATCGTCTTTAATTAACGAATGTCTAAATCTTTCTTTCTTCATCGTAGTCTTCAATTAACGGATGTTCAAATCTTTCTTTGTTTATTTTAGTCTTCAATTAAACGGATGTTAAAATCTTTCTTTCTCCATCATCGTCTTTAATTAACGAATGTCTAAATCTTTCTTTCTTCATCGTAGTCTTCAATTAACGGACGTTCAAATCTTTCTTTGTTCATTTTAGTCTTCAATTAAACGGATGTTAAAATCTTTCTTTCTCCATCATCGTCTTTAATTAACGAATGTCTAAATCTTTCTTTCTTCATCGTAGTCTTCAATTAACGGATGTCAAATCTTTCTTTGTTCATTTTAGTCTTCAATTAAACGGATGTTAAAATCTTTCTTTCTCCATCATCGTCTTTAATTAATGAATGTCTAAATCTTTCTTTCTTCATCGTAGTCTTCAATTAACGGATGTTCAAATCTTTCTTTGTTCATTTTAGTCTTCAATTAAACGGATGTTAAAATCTTTCTTTCTCCATCATCGTCTTTAATTAACGAATGTCTAAATCTTTCTTTCTTCATCGTGGTCTTCAATTAACGGATGTTCAAATCTTTCTTTGTTCATTTTAGTCTTCAATTAAACGGATGTTAAAATCTTTCTTTCTCCATCATCGTCTTTAATTAACGAATGTCTAAATCTTTCTTTCTTCATCGTAGTCTTCAATTAACGGATGTTCAAATCTTTCTTTGTTCATTTTAGTCTTCAATTAAACGGATGTTAAAATCTTTCTTTCTCCATCATCGTCTTTAATTAACGAATGTCTAAATCTTTCTTTCTTCATCGTAGTCTTCAATTAACGGATGTTGACATCTTTCTTTCTTCATCGTAGTCTTCAATTAAACGATGAATTAATCAGATTATGGGTAAAAAATATTTTTACCCATAATCTGATTAATTCAAAGTTTGGTAACAATCACCTTCATTATATGAGGTACATTTACAGCCTCATGATGGAAATGACTGAGCACTACAGAAATAATAAGGTCGACCTGAGCCTGGACGATGTGATGTCTCTAACGTACTGCGCCATATACGATGACGACGACTGCTACTATAGAGGGCTATTCATCAGACTTACAGAGGTATAACATTACAGTTATATACATTAAATTACATAAGCTGTGATAGCCGTGTGAGACCGTGTGACTCTCTAGTGGATCATGGGTTTAAACCCCGGGCAGGCAGTTTCCCCTGAAGGTAGTTTTACGTATATGCCCAAAGATTCCGAGGTGCTGAAATGGTTTGAAAATGGATATAATAGCAAAATTGAAATGAAAGATGAAACCAATTTAATGATAGGTTACACATATTCCCTGTATTTTTGTAGAGCTGTGATAGCCCAGCGGCGAGACCGTGCGACTCTTTCGAGGGGAACACGAGTTCAACCCTCGGCAGACACCGATGAGTTTTTCTATTAAAAACTTATGTGTCTAATTGATAATTGCAATTTATCACACGCTTTTCAGTAAAGGAAAACATCGTGAGGAAACCTGCATATCTCTAGAGAATTCTGGGGATATGTGTACTCTTGCTCTATATAATAATATAAATCTTATAACTACTTACATTTAGTCATTACTGTCTTGTACAGGGTAGAAGTTCAGCTATATCCACGCATTTATATCATCTAAGTTATCCTCAACAGTATAGTAGGCTTTCTGTATCAGCTTCTTGATAACAGTGTTTTTATTTATTTATTTATTTATTCTTTTTGCACTATACAGAGATACATTGGTCATAGAGAATTAATTATAACAAGCGTGCAAAGGCGGTCTTATCGCTAAAGCGATCTCTCACAGACAACCTTTGGTGAAAGGAGAATACTATGAGAGCGGGTATAGTACAAAGTAAACTATAATAAATACAATTAAAAACTAATATTACATAGATATTCACCATTATATATATATATATATATATATATATATATATATATATATATATATATATATATATATATATTATGTATTATAATATATATATAATACATAATATATGTATTATTTATATATATATATATATTATAATACATATATTATGTAAAGTAAAGTAAGTAAAGTAACAGCCTGTTACTATCCCACTGCTGGGCATAGGCCTCCTCTCTCCGTTTCTGGAGAGAAGGGTTGGAGCTAAGACCTACCACGCTGCTCTAAAGCGGATTGGTAGGTTACACATATATCCCCAAAGTTCTCTAGAGATATGCAGGTTTCCTCACGATGTTTTCCTTCACCGAAAAGCGTGTGATAAATTGCAATTATCAATTAGACACATGTGTTTTAATAGAAAAACTCATTGGGCCCGGGTTTTGACTCGTGTTCCCGTTGAAAGAGTCGCACAGTCTCACCGCTGGGCTATCACAGCTCATATACAGCAGATACTGGATTGTTCCGCACAAACGTGCGGGCGGATGAAACAACCTCCGAGACCTGGGCCCGCCGTCTCGGCGTCTCAACCTACCTTATGCGGCCGTCAGCTGTATGCGGTCCGGCCTCATGAATAACTGTGTGTATATGTGTACGTGTGTGTGTGCGCTTGTATGTACTTGGCCGATTCCCGAACCCGTTGGCTCGCCTCAGCAGTCTTCCACGGACACGTACTGTCTATTTCTCCCGGCGTATACACTTCACTAACGCGGTTAAATAACACAAATAACACCCGGTGTGCACACAACCTTCGTAAGGTCACACGTTATTGAATCGTCCCATATCGGTGAACATTAATCCCAATGCGTACTAACTGCATACGGTCGCGTCGAATATAACACCCGAATAACACAAGATACTAATTGAACACGTCACTAAATGTATAAACCACACCCAAACGCATAATTACGCGTGTGCGTTCTTCAATAAGATCGTATACAGGCGCGTCCTGTCTTATCGTAATACAAAACGTTACTCAAAAAACTACGTAATAAACGCGAGCGGCGAGCGTACACCTCACAGCTCTCGAATTGACAGAGAAGTCAGCCTCGACGCGAGTTTGCCGATAAGCTCCGCTGGCCGCTCGCCAATTTATACAAAACACTCGTGTTCCCCTTGAAAGAGTCGCACAGTCTCACCGCTGGGCTATCACAGCTCATATACAGCAGATACTGGGTAATTATTTTGAACTGATTTAAAAGACTACAGAAATTTCTAGGAGGACATGAGCCTAGCCGAAGTGTTCTTGGTGGATACTGGTGAAACTCGCTGCACATATACAGCCACTATGCAGCCGTTGCATCCAAAGTTCTGCATCGTGCCCCCCTTCGCCCGCTGCTGTCATCTCGCATCGGTATGTTTGATTGAGATGAGAAATAATTTTGACAAAAGTAATACCTAGTAGAATTATTTTATAATCGCTATAATCCGCTATAATTTATTTATAATTATATTTATTATATTATTATAGCCTTTATTTATTCCTTATAAGATAACATATAATATTACATTTAAAAAATATATATTTTCACAATAATTATGTTAAATACATTTTTAAACAATTTAACAAATAAAATACAATTTAACAAATGATATATATTTTGTTTTAATTAACTAAATTTATGTCATAACTTTATATCTAATTTATTATATTTATTATTATAGTTATTTTAAGGACCTCTCACGAGTGAAGGCCTCCCCCAAATGTCTCCACGTGTCTCTGTCCGAAGCTGTAGATACCCACTGGTTTCCTGCCCTTTCATTTTATTATATTATTTATTTATTATTTATATTTATATATTTGAAAAAAATATTACAATGTATCTAACTCAATTAAGCCTAATTTTGAATTCGGTCACTTTAATACTAAGCGTGCGTTTTATAATTAGTTTGGACTTAAAATAATATATGTCCCTCAGATAGACTTACTGGGACATCAGACAAAGGAACTTTTGGAGAAGCAAGAGTTATTCATTAAGGACATCATCGGGGTACCGTGCGAAATTAAAATAGACGACAAGTACGTACCAAATATCCACCATTTATTTACCTAGTATACATTTATTGGCCTGTTGGAACAGATGGGGAACTTCCGCTCCGGAAATCGTTGGTTCATTTCCCGTTGGTGAGCCCACAACAACAATTTTATAATGAAATATGTATTTTTTGTTCTTACACACACGATCGTCCCCTAAGTAAGTAACTTAATACTTGTGTTATGGGTGACGGACAACTGGTAGATATACTACATATATAATTTTAATTACATAAATATAAATATAAATATATGGGACATTTACACACACGGTCGTCCGTCCCCAAAGTAAGTAACTTAATACTTGTGTTATGGGTGACGGACAACTGGTAGATATACTACATATATAAGTTTAAATACATACTTAAATACAAATACACACCCAGGATCGAAGAACCAACAATTTTTTTATAGAAAATGTTGGCCCTCGGCGGGAATCGAACCCGCGACCCGCGGAGCTGCAGGCAGGGTCACTACCCACAGCGCCAACGGGTCAGTCTCAGTACATACTTAAATAAAAATATACACCCAGGCTCGAAGAACCGACAAATTGTTTAAAGAAAATGTTAGCTGTTATTTCCCGATTTTATGTCACAACAGCAATTAGGTAATGGCAATTAATAAATATAGTAAGAAATTAAAGAATATATAAAAGTAAAGTAAAGTAAAGTAGCGGCCTGTTACAATCTCACTGCTGGGAATAGGCCTCCTCTCTCCGTTTCTGGAGAGAAGGGTTGGAGCTAAGACCTACCACGCTGCTCCAATGCGGATTGGTATTTTACACATATCTCCAGAATTCTCTACAGATATGCAGGTTTCCTCACGATGTTTTACTTCACCGAAAAGCGTGTGATAAATTGCAATTACCAATTAGACACATGAGTTTTATTAGAAAAACTCATTGGTGTCTGCCCGGGGTTGAACTCGTGTTCCCCTCGAAAGAGTCGCACGGTCTCGCCGCTGGGCTATCACAGCTCTACAAAAATACAGGGAATATGTGTAACCTATCATTAAATTGGTTTCATCTTTCATTTCAATTTTGCTATCATATCCATTTTCAAACCATTTCAGCACCTCGGAATCTTTGGGCATATACGTAAAACTACCTTCAGGGGAAACTCTTAACGACTTACTGGTTCAAAAGGGTCTGGCGCTTAGAAGTAAGTACAGAAAGATTTCTAGAGTCAAATACTAGGTATACCTAGTTATTGCCTCAATGTGCATTGTTTATTGCCGTGCACTATAGTTATACTGAGTGACAGTGACAGCGCTCTACGGAACTGGCCGGCTGTTTCGTTCTAAACATCGATGTGCATTATTTAATGCTAGGTACTATACTTATTTTGATAAGCGATTAAAATTTGTAACATCCTGTTTAATATTTATGGAAATCTCTGGAAGAGAGATATGCAACACGCGGCCCGCGGGCTACTTGCGGCCCTTTAAATATTTGGTTGTGGCCCGGCAAACATTTCTAAAATTTTATTTATTTTATAGACTTTCACCTTTTTATACATCATCATGCATGCATCCTGCATCCTGCCCTTATCCCACTCTAAGTAGGGTCGGCACAACATGTTACATATACAAACATGTTGTCATATGATTTGGCTGCGTATTTTACGACCGGCCGCCTGCCTGACATCAACTTACCTCAGTTCTATTTTACGACCCCTCGGTAACAAAGAGGGTGGTCTATTCTACTCAACCGGATACCACACGGCGGGTCGACTTACCTTAATCGCCTTTTACGACACCTCGGTAAGACTTGAGGGTGGTCTATTCTACTCAGCCGGATACCACGCGGCAAACTTTCACCTTTTTATACATTGTCAGAAAATTATTTATAATAAAATGGTAGTACATGTTAAACTGAAATGTATTGTTTTTTATTGTAATATTTATTAAAAGTCTAGTTTTGTCGATTATTAATAAGTATGCAGTATTTTTTTAATATATTATTATATATTACTTCTACGAATAAGATTTATATATTATATTTATTATTATTATATATTATTTATATTTATACGATATATTTTAAAATCTTTTAAAAATTAATTTCATCTATTAATTAAAAAGGTTGCTCACCCCTGCTCTAGAAGACTGTGAATATGAGATATTCGAGACTTGTCGAGTCACTCAATAACATGGACCTTAAAAAATATGACTAAAACGACACCTGTACACACAGACGCACTGACACACACACAAATTGGATTATTATACTAGAGTAAGGGAGCCAGCCTAAAATGCGTCCATCGAAAAAAAGACAACAATTAAAGTATACAATGTGTCTCTCTTTTTTTTGCGCGTGCGTCACAAACGTCGTTTTTACTCAAACGCTGAAAGCTAAACTAAAAGGAGGATGCCAGAATTGGGCCTAACTGTAACAAAAACCCCACATACATCAAAAAATTCTTAGTTTTTTTCTTTTTAATTATCACTATAAATATTATAAACTTTCAATGGGAATATGTTAGAAAACTTATTTAATCATATTAATAATGGTGTTAAAGTAGTTAATGCCTTAAACATATCATTATATTTAAAAAATACTATAAACGTATCATTGTTACTTTTTTATTTGCCTAAACAGCGCTGGATTCCAACGTTTTTAGTATAAATAGACCAAATATATATATAAAAAAGATTCCTTAATTTCGTTTTTGTAACCATAAACCTTATTTTTTGTTTTTTTGACGACAAAAAAATAATTTATCAACTTTTACTTGAATGATGATAGCTTATTGTTTTATTTTTATCAAAAACCCTATCGTTTTTTATTATGTTTTAAAGGTATTTACCATGTACTTGTAGTTGTCCATAACCTCAGACTATAACTCTTATTTTATAGTTCCCCCATAGAAATTAAATAAAATAATAATTGATCCTAAGATAACAAATATTTTTCTGTCTTACAACACTAAAATTAGTACTGTAACGTCTGGGCCCAAAGATGTATGAAATTCTGGCACTCTCCTTTCAACAAATAACATCAAAATGGATAAAAATTGTAAAAAAAAATACGATTTCTGTAGAAACCTCAAAGTTTGGTCACCCCTTGGGTCATGTAGAGTCATAGTCTCTGGAACGTTAACGCTATTTTCAGTCGATAAAACACCACCCGAAGGAGCGACATCCAGAAAAGGTATACCGGAACTTGACGAAACCAATTTGGATATATCTGACTGTCCAGAATACGAAGACCCCCTCGAGGCGGTGACTGTATGTACTTTTTTATTTATATGCATATTAATTATTCGCTCCAATCTAAATTTTTAATCACTTCTTCTTCACAATACGGTGTTCATCAGCTTTTGGGTAACGTCATCCAAAACACGCCTCGTCGTAGTCAAATTAGTCTCGTAGATCTTTATTATAGCTCCTCTTCATAATCGGCTATTACGAACAATTAAGCACGACCACGATCGTGTAAAGGGTATATTCGCTAATCATCATCCAGACACGCATCAAAGGGAATCGCAATACGTATGATCGAATGATAGATAATACAGACAGACAGTTTGCACGATGATCGTGCCAATTAGATATGATCACACAATAGCCGCTTTCTTTTCGTACCATGAAGTGTGAATTGCATTGGGGTCGTAATGTTTGAAAAGTCTAACGTTATATGAACCCTTTTACTCACATGTTCTTAGGACGAATTCCGAACGCTCATTCGGCAACGACTTAGTGTGCGTTTTTAAGACGTCATTGTATGAAAAAGCAAAACAATTTCGTTTACGTCTTCAATTGAGTCCCAATAAGAGTTCATGGTAGGCCTGCAGGCATTAATGCCTTATTTAAATACGAACAGACATCTTGACGTTTCCTACATGTATCAAGTACAATTGACTGTCTTTCCGATCTCTCTTCTTGTTGATCAGCTCGTTATCTTGCAGCCACCCAGAGTAAAGTTGCACATGACTCTTTTTCATCGCTGTAGGTACGTGTGACTGTGAACTTAGCACTTTTTAGTGAAATAAAGTTAAAATTGATTTTACAAGAAGTCTGACTCAAACTCATAACTTTTGCTACTTAAAGATAGGCATTATACCTTTCGAACAATTTTCCCTTAAACTTGACAGCTGTGCACGTAGAATCGAGTTATCAATCGAGACTATGTGATGGTCTAATTTTAATGATAGATAGCTATTTTGAGTTTTTTTAACATATTGTTTTTGATATTATTCGAGTTGGATAAAAAATACCCGGTGAATCATTAAAAAACAATATTCAGCTTTTCGTTATTAGTACTTACAATCACTACGCAGTCCGTTTTCCAATAACAAAGCCGAGGTCACTATTCACTCACTTTAACTTTCGCTTCTTAATTCGCTCTCGATCACTCGCAAGTCGTGGCGAGGATACGGAACACGATTCGTAAATAACGTGAATGTTCTAGTCGTCACAGGACATTGAGCTCTATGTCATATGTATTACGAACTCTTTTTGCATGTTCTTAACAATGTTATTGTTCCTAATTCAGGGTTATCACAACCGTGATGAAGTAGATATTTGCAAGCATTACAAGGGGACTCCTGACAAGACCTGTTTCAAAGGCAGACGCTGCGATAAAAGACACATTATGAAACATCCGGGTGAGTTAAGACTCACTTATCATTCAACCGATGCACGACAAATGTCTGACATATGACACTCAAGAAGATTTATAAGACACGACGTCGACAGCTTAAATACAGAGGTATTTGAGGTCGTTTGTTTGTGTTGTCCATCGACATTGCCTTATCCGGTGTCAGGTTGTCCTTACAAAAACTTGGTATAACGTCATACTCGCGTAGGTTTTTCGAACTATTCTTAGATTTTCAAGATAAACGATCTCGACCGCTTAAAGCCAAAGATTTTAGATCTCTTTTATCCTCCAATGGAAGTCTATTAAAATTGTCCAATGAGAGGACAACATCGAAAAAAACTCGGAACAATGTCCATTCTTTCATCATACATGTTATCCCTTGCGGTACTTAAAACCTCGTTATCCGCTTATTAGGAAGTTTTAAAATATAGGTTTCGCTTCTAATTTATAACTATACTAGATTTGCTTGCAGCGTCGATATCAATTTATTTAATTGAAATTTTGAACATAAAGGTAGCTATTGTGAGTTAACAATAAGAGATATAGACATGATGTTGGGAATTTTTTTGTAGATCTACAATTTTATAGTACATTACTTTCGTGAATCGCTGTTGGTTTATTCGGAGCACGCAAATAAAGCTGCATGACCTCTTTAACACAATAAACATGAAACCGTAAATGTAAAATTTTTTGTATGCAATACTGAAATAATTTTTGTTATATACCTACTAGTAATATTGTTTTTTTTCCTTTTCTACTTTGTAATAATTGTCTGTAAAATTGTGTACAATAAAGTAATACTACAACAATGAAATAATAGATGTGTGTGTGTTTGTGAGAGTGTGAGTGCGTGCATGCGTCGATTAGGGATGGACAGAATCACCAATCACCTAGTGATCATGATATGATTCACTCATCATATAGCATACAAAATTATGGATATTCCAAAAAAAAAAGTAAAATAATATTACTAAGCAATGTTATCATTATATCATATGTATTGAGGTTATGTGGCACTTTTACGATATTCCAAGTGAATGTATTACCTAGAATTGACCAAAATTATTGTTACACAAACAAATCTAATTCTTATATCTGATTATTTATAGTCGATATTTCGGGATTGACTTTTACGCTATTCTAACTGAAAGTATAACCTAGAAATAAAGACCGTATTGAATATGATTTAAGAATTACGTTTGTTTGTAATAACAGTAACTTTGTTCAGTGATTGCTGAATAACATAGCCGATAGCATTTTTTGCTATTTGCTATTTACGCTTTTAGGGATTCAGCGATTACTGGATTAAATGATTGCTTATACAAACAAATGTAATCTTTATATTCTATACATTGCATACGCATATAAGGCCTACATTTGTTTGTGTACACAATAGCAATCGCAATAGCAGTACGATCACCGTGGTCACCTTTGATCATATCATGATGCGAATATGCTTCTCAAATAGCAATCATACCCAAAATTAGCGTCGATGCGTCCCCGTGCATGTCTACCTCTCTCTCTCTCTCTGTGTGTGTGTGTGTTATATTTCGCATACAAGTATTTGACTCACTTTTACAGAGGGCTGGACGCTAGATCGCGTGCCAGTAGTGGCGAAGTGCGCCACACTCCCTCTCCCGGCGCCCGGTACATGGCATCACGTGTACGTGACACACGTCGCACACTTCGACCACTTTTTCGTACACTTTCTCAATGACAAGAACATCAGTAAGTACTCGTTTATTTACTAGCCGGTCTGGCCACGCGTTGCTGTAGCTTTTTTCCGGTTTCGAGTTCAATGTACATAAGAGTATACATAATTATATTGGCGATGTATATAATAGACAAAGTAGGAATCGAGATAAGCTTGCAGTTCCTGCTTTGGGCCTTGCAAAATTATGTAAAGTACTCCGTTAAATTTGGCACCGATTCAAGCATTCCATTGAAATGGTCCGGAACGAAAGTGTTAAATTCGTTATGAGTCGATGAGGGATTTTCGAAATGCCCACCCGTGGGGTGTAGGCCTCACTTTGCGAAATACAGGTGTATATTAAAGATTTACTTTTTCTTTTGTAGAGAAAGAAACGGTACCAGATTTCGGCGTGGTATTACCACCGACCACGCTCAGCGGGCTCGTGCTTGACATGAATAGCCCGGCTTCTCGCATGGCCTACAAGCCACTTAAGGTAAATATTTCTTGCGTCGCGACTCAGCAGAGTGAGCAACTCATTCGTTGGTCTAGGTACTCGCTTTTTTTTCATCCCGCCTTACAATACTGTATTTTTTGCTAAATCTTTTGCAGTTCTTGCTGCACGTCTATGGAAGTCGTTGCCATACAGTATTATCTATGATAGCCTTGACCTCTCCCCCAGTGCTTTAAAACATAGATTATAGAAACATTTTATTTCTTTAAATGTTTCTATAATCTATGTTTCAAACATGTTGCCAACTGATTTGGCTACGTATGTAACGTCTGCTTACCTCAGCCGCCTTTTACGACACCTCGGTAAGTAATGAGGGTGGTGTACTCTACTCAGCCGGATACCACACGGCGGTTTATTTGTCATATATATAATGTATTTATGGTTTATATTTACAATATATTATTTATAAATTTATCAGTGTATAAGTTAGGATATTAGTATCATAACTGTTTAACTATAAATTGTCTCACTTCGTAGGTTAGCTGGTAGTGATCTCTGTTAAAAGGATAAGTTGACCGTTGTACTCTGATTTTTTATTGATCATTATCAAAAAAACGTAAGAAAAACATTTTTTTCTTACGTTTTTTTTATGGTACATAAATAAATAAATAAAATTCCGCAATCCATATGGATTTATAGACTTATCTACAGATAAGGTTAAATTAAGTTACGAAATATGCTTATACGTTTTTGGTGGGTCTTCTCGGAACCTTTTGAGGGGTGCCGGGGGACGGGCCTCGAGGCGAACCTCCTTGCCCGGGCTGGTCCTCGCAGGCCTTGTGGGCCTGGTCAATATTCGGGCCTGTTGGCCCAGGTCACCTAGGTGACCTGAGGGAAGTCTTGTTCAGGTGTGGCGGTCTGGGAATAATAGCTCCCAGACCGCTGCGTCATATTCGGGTGGTGTCATATCCGGTGGGTGTGTCTCATCAGATATGCTTATACGTAAGGAATATTACACAATTTATAGAATTAGGCGTTACTTTGCGGAGATCCATAATACAAAAGTAATAATAAAATTATTTTGCTATAATCCGCGATACAGTAAATAGAAAATATATAGTGTTAAATGTATAGTGGACTATCCGTATTTTCATACCCGATACGTGCAGGATTCGTAAAAACACATGCACCTGCACCATGCACCACATAAAAAACGCTACAAAAAAGTCCGGGACAATATGTCTCTACCTCTTATGGTTAATTCACAATAACTTATGTTTAAAATTTTCATTAATGCAAAACTTTGTGACGCTAATTTCTACGCGGGCGTTAATCTAGTAATTAGTAAAGTGCATTGAACTCTTGTTTTGTCTATACCAGATGATCCCAGCACCTGGCGAGCTGGTGGCAGCGCTCTACCCACCTGATGAACATTGGTATCGCGCCAGAGTTATTTCAACTACGCGGACTGACCAGAGTGTTGAGGTATTTAACTATATTACAAGCAATATAACAGAACTAACTACTTTGCTATAATCCGCACGGGTTAGGTGAATGCATGCAAAGCCAATGTGTATGAAGCAGGCAAAATCTACGTACCTTATACATGCTGGACAAGCCACCACATGCACCCCAAGGCGCAATTCACTAGCAACAACGCACACAAAAGCAGCACACAAACCCACCACCACAATCTCGACGATCGTTTCGCCCCGAAACCGAAGCATCATCAGGAGGATAGGCTCCACGACAAAAAACGTACTGCGCCGCGCTACCCATACAAGCAGTCTTAAATAGTTCAACTCCCACCAATACCCTCCCCTCCGAACACATTTGGCAAAACAATACATTTACTTGCTCGTTAATTAAGTGACCATTGTTATTTTTTATTATCTCAAGTTGCTCTAACGTATTGAGTCGGAGTCCCTTATCACAAGTGTGGAGAATATGAAATTAATGGTCATTAGGCACTTTATGACCGCTTTCCAGCAAACATTAAACTATATATTTCACATGAACTATATATTTAACGGTAAACCAAGGAGTTTCCCAACTGGGGAACTCTTCAAAATATGCAACGTACTTTCACCAAGAAGATTATGTCTTACAATTGTCCATGTTTATGTCAAAAATCATCATCATCCTACCCTTATCCCATATAAGTGGGGTCGTCAAAACATGTTACGAACATGTTGCCACATGATTTGGCTATGTAGCTCCAAATATAAATTAATAATAAATTATATACGTGGGTTTCTTTAATATTTTTTTTATGGTTATACAGAGAGGTTTATAAGTCATTTTCTTTTTTTTAATTCGTAATTTATCCCTTTCTTTTTTATATAATATATTTGTTCGTATTAGTCGTTACCTGGCATTAATCAAAATAGAAAACTTGTTGACTTTTGCTAGCACTAGCTAGGTCTATTTGGGCTGCATATTGAGCTGAACACACAGAGAGAGAGAGGGGAACTCTAGTTCAAACCCGGGCAGGCACCAACGAGTTTTTCTATTAAATTTTCTATTATCACACGCTTTTCGGTAAAGGAAAACATCGTGAGGAAACCTGCATATCTCTAGAGAATCCTAGAGATATGTGTAGCCTACCAATCCGCATTGGAGCAGCGTGGTAGGTCTTAGCTCCAACCCTTCTCACCAGAAACGGAGAGAGGAACGGAGCCTATTCCCAGCAGTGGGATTTTAACATGCCGCTACTTTCCTTTAAAGTTTAAAATCTACCATACATACTACAAGTTGAGGGGTCAATGGCCTCCAATGTGTTACTGTCCGTCAGGTGATGTACATAGACTACGGCAACGTGGCGTGGATCAAGGAGGACGCCATCAGGGAGCTGCACCCGCGGTACTGGTCGCTGGAGGCGCAGGCGGTCCGGTGCGCGCTGGCGGGCGTGGCCGCGCGCACCGCCGACTCCCGCCAGTGGGTGGCCGCCAGGGAGGCGCTCACCAAGATGATACACGAACGGACGCTGCAGGCTCACATCATGTAAGCACTTATTAAATAAATTAATAAATATATGGGACATTTACACAACGCCGTGTGGTATCCGGCAATGGGTGGCCGCCAGGGAGGCGCTCACCAAGATGATACACGAACGGACGCTGCAGGCTCACATCATGTAAGCACTTATAAAATAAAATAATAAATATATGGGACATTTACACAACGCCGTGTGGTATCCGCCAGTGGGTGGCCGCCAGGGAGGCGCTCACCAAGATGATACACGAACGGACGCTGCAGGATCACATCATGTAAGCACTTATTTAATAAATAAATAAATATATGGGACATTTACACAACGCCGTGTGGTATCCGCCAGTGGGTGGCCGCCAGGGAGGCGCTCACCAAGATGATACACGAACGGACGCTGCAGGCTCACATCATGTAAGCACTTATTTAATAAATAAATAAATATATGGGACATTTACACAACGCCGTATGGTATCCGCCAGTGGGTGGCCGCCAGGGAGGCGCTCACCAAGATGATACACGAACGGACGCTGCAGGCTCACATCATGTAAGCACTTATTAAATAAATAAATATATGGGACATTTACACAACGCCGTGTGGTATCCGGCAGAATAGAATAGACCATCCTCTTTTCTTACCGAGGTGTCGTAAGAGGCGACTAAGGTATGCGCCGTGTGTAAGGTAAGTTGACGTCAGGCAGGCGGCCGGTCGTAAAATCCGTAGCCAAATCATGTGACAACATGTTCGTAACATGTTGTGCCGACCCCACTTAGAGTGGGATAAGGGCAGGAGAATGATGATAAGGGACATTTACACACACGGTCGTCCGTCCCCAAAGCAAGTAACTTAATACTTGTGTTATGGGTGACGGACAACTGGTAAATATACTACATATATAATTTTAAATACAAACTTAAATACATACATACACCCAGACTCGAAGAACCAACAAATCCTAAATAGAAAATGTTTGTTCTCGGCGGAAATCGAACCCGCGACCCACGGAGCCGAAGACAGGGTCACTGCCATTTGCGCCAACGGGCCAGTCAACTTATTGTGTCTACCATCCCACCTGTTCCTGTACAAATCGTCATTCTCATCATTCTCCTACCCTTATCCCACTCTAAGTGGGGTCGGCACAACATGTTGCAAACATGCTGTCATATGATTTGGCTACGTATTTTACGACCGGGAACCTGCCTGACGTCAACTTACCTTAGTCGCCTTTTACGACACCTCGGTAAGAAATGAGGGTGTCTATTCTATGCAGCCGGATACCACACGGCATCTGTTCCTGTTCAAATCAAGTCCAAATAATCTTCATTCAAGTAAGCTTACAAGCTGTGCTAGCCCAGTGGTGCGTGCGACTCTCTAGAGACGAACATGAGTTCAAACCCGGACAGGCACAACGGACTTTTTCTATTTAAAAAAAAACTTTGTGTCTAATTGATATTTGCAATTTACTACACGCTTTTCGGTGAAGGAAAACACCGTGAGGAAAGCTGCATATCTTTAGAGAATTCTAGGGATATGTGTAACCTACCAATCCGCATTGGTAGGTCTTAGCTCCAACTCTTCCCTCCAAAAAACGGAGAGAGGAGGCCTATGACCAGCAGTAGGATATTAACCGGCCGTTACTTTATTTTTACTTTACAAGTAAGCTCTTTCGAGCACTTTTGAGTCGTTAAGGATCAGTATGATTAATGAAGCTACAACTGGTTCGGAATGTTGCTCTTACAGAGAAGAACCAGAAAGAAACTCGGCGGTCAATCTTTTTATACATTTTCAATTTTACATTATTAAACTTGTCTATACTTGTCGTAAAAGGGGACTAAGTTAAATAAACGTCAGGCAGGTGGCCGGCCGTAAAATACATAACCGAATCATGTGACAACATGTTTATGTACGCAGTCTCGAAATAACGTAATATTTTAATTGAAATGTTGGATATAAAAGTAGTTATTAGTAGTTAGCTAACCATAAGAGGTGGAGACATGCTGTCCCGGTCTTTTATGTAGTATTTTATATAGATAAACAATTATCTTTTACATTACTGTTTATCTGGTACGTGATGCATGCGAGTAAAGCTCCCCAGCTCTCGAATCTCTAACAGTAATTGTTTTGTATAAATTCAAGCGGCGCGCGCGCCTACCCAACGGAGCTTTGGTAAACTCGCGTCGAGGCTCACTTGACGGGCATTCGAGTGCGGGGTCACGTACGCTCGCCGCTCGCGTTTATTACGTAGTATTTTTAGTAACGTTTTGTATTACGATAAGACAGGACGCGCGCGCGCATGTACGATATGCGCCCTGTATACGATCTTATTAAAGAACGCACACGCGTAATTATGCGTTTTAACCAGTGAAGGGTGTGGGTTAGATAGTACCACGACTGTATTGACTTTTGATATTGATATAAGTATTTAGTGACGCGGTCAATTAGTGAAGCGTTTCGATTACTATAAAGATAAGACGCGACCGCGACGCGGTTTGAGTACGCGTTGTGATTAATGTTCGCCGATATGGGACGATTCAATAACGTGTGACCTTAAGAAGGTTGTGTGCACACCGGATGTTATTTGTGTTATTCAACCGCGTTAGTGAAGTGTATACGCCGGGAGAAATAGACAGTACGTGTCCGTGGAAGACTGCTGAGGCGAGCCAACGGGTTCGGGAATCGGCCAAGTACATACAAGCGCACACACGCACGTACACATATACACGCAGTGATTCATGAGGCCGGACCGCATACAGCTGACGGCCGCATAAGGTAGGTTGAGACGCCGAGACGACGGGCCCAGGTCTCGGAGGTTGTTTCATCCGCCCGCACGTTTGTGCGGAACATTCAGTAATAGTCATAAAATACTTTGAACTTTAATTCAAACTTGTCAACAGAGCTCGGGACTACGACGAAGTAACGGTGGAGTTGTATGACGAACACAGTTTTAGTATCGCCGATCACTTGGCCGCTGGACAGTACGTTAAGTTAAACCCCTACTCTGTGATCGACGATACGAACGTTAAACAGAAAATAATTTTGCCCTAAAGTTTAAATATAGATTATATAATAAAAAAAACCTAAACTGAATATAGATTAAACAGAAAATTGGTTTGCTCAAAAGTGAATTTAGATTAAATATAAAATTGTTTTACCCTGAAGTGATTAAAGTTTAAAATGAAGATGGTTTTGACCTTAAGTGATAGATTAAACTGGTTATTATATAATATAATTTTATATAATGTAAAATAAAATATTATATAATATAAAATAGATTAAAAAAGCTGTGATAGCCTAGTGGTGAGACCGTGCGACTCTCTAGAGACGACATAGGTTCAAACCCGGGCAGGCACCAATGAGTTTTTCTCTTAAAACTTATGTGTCTAATTGATAATTGCAATTTATCACACGCTTTTCGGTGAAGGAAAACATCGTGAGGAAACCTGCATATCTCTAGAGAATTCTGTAGATATGTGTAACCTACCAATCCGCATTGGAGCAACGTGGTAGGTCTTAGCTCCAATCCTTCTCTCCGAAAACGGAGAGAGGAGGCCTTAGCCCAGCAGTGGGCACAGTAACAGGCTGTTACTTACTACTTACTAGATTAAAATGGTTTTGATCCAAAGTGGAATATAGATTAAACGAGTAAACGGTTATGATCTAAAGTGGAATATAGAATAAACAGAAAACTGTTTTGATCCGAAGTGGAATATAGATTGAACAGAAAAACGGTTTTGATCTAATGCGGAATATAGATTTGACTAAATTGTTTTGCTTTGAAGTGAATATAGATTAAATATAAAATGGCTTTGACCTGAAGTAAATGTAGACTAAACAGAAATTTGTTTTCCCCTGTAATTAATATAGATTAAATGTAATGTTGACCTAAAGTGAATACATATTACAGAGAAAATTATTTGCCAGTTTTTTTTTGTTGGTTTATTATGAAAAATGTAAATAAGAGTCAACGATTTTAAGAGTATTTGTAAATAATAATAATTGTGCACTTACTCTAATATTATTGCTAGTACTGAATCGTTGATTTTTTTTAAATATCTGTGTAAGTTTAAAACGTAAAACTTTTTAGGTGCCTTTAGTTGTTATTATGTTAAGTTCAAAGCTTAACGTATTAAATTCACTGAAATTTTAACTTTGTTGTAGTTCAGAGGTTCCCAACCTTTTCTTGGTCAGGGACCACTTTTATATCATTCTTGTTTCAGCAGGGTTATGTAGGTATAATAAAAATATATATGATAATCAAACTGAATCTTTAATCAAAAACTCAATAGGAACTTACATAAAAAGAAATAATAATATTTTAGGATAAAGATCTGTAATTTTGTATAAATGTGATTTTTGTGCTTGCATTTTCTTCACGAATTCGGCTATCCTAGGACTAATATTGTTACTCAAAGCTTTCAAACGATTCCTCGCCTTGTTTTTAATTACCAACAAAGCCGAAAATCCTTGTTCACATAAATACGTTGTTAAGAAAAGCATAAAATAGCGCAATGCGATTTCTCGAAGTTTAGAATAAGAAATTGCTTTTCTACGCCAAAACGACTCAATGGAATTCGATTCGAAAGCATCCTTACAGTTAGTCATTTTGCTATTCAATGAGTTCCTCCTGGATTCCTTCAGTAACTTCAACTAGAAAAAACTCAATTTCTTCTCTAAGTTCAAATAATCTTCCCAACATATTACCATCCAATAGCCTTCAAAATTCTGTCTGAAAGAGGAGTGCCTCGTGATCAGAGTCCATTTCGGCGCACAATTTTTTTAAAAAGACGTGTATTTAAGGCGCTGTTTTGATAACATTTACAACTTTTATGGCCATTAGCAGTGTATTGTTAAATTTAAAATCACTCGCGGACCATATTTAGGCTTCTGCGGACCACCGGTGGTCCACGGACACGGTTGGGAACCATTGTTGTAGTTTATTCTGGGAGTTGTATGATTTCATGTTACAGTTTTACTTTTGAATAGGTAAATAAAACTGTTCATTTAGGTAAACAATAATTATTAGTCAGAGATTTAATGTAAAAATTTCCCAGAACTTAATATTTGTAGTTGTAGCTATGTGTTATTGATAGAAGTTGGTGATTTTATGTGATAAAATAAAAAATGTTCAGTAATAAAACGTTTAAAATAAGTATATTTTTATTGTCATTATTATATCGACTGGCCCGTTGGCGCAGTGGGTAGTGACCCTGCCTTCAGCTCCGCGGGTTGCGCGTTCAATTCCCGCCGAGGGCCAACATTTGCTATAAACAATTGTTCGAGCCTGGGTGTATATTTGTATTTAAGTATGTATTTAAAATTATATATTTAGTTCATTTACCAGTTGTCCGTCACCCATAACACAAGTATTAAGTTACTTATTTTGAAGATGGACGACGGCGTTTGTAAGTGTCTATATATTTATTTATTATGTTTTAGTGATTTTTTGCTATAGTTTCTCAGAACCAAGTTTAATCTTAATAATTAATTTAATCTTAACCGCTGTAATATTAAATTCTGAACACACTTATTTCTACGTTTTTTATATGAATGAAAATAAAAACTACCCACTCGTGACCAAGAACCATTCTGGCAAATCCGATATCTACGTTAGTCTAACTTGTTCATAATGTATTTAAATTTGTATGAATTGTTAGCGAACAAACGGAACAGTATATTTATATCCTTTGTTGAAACTAAATGTTATTTTTAAATACATATTTCATTCAAATATAACTTTAAATCAATTAATTGTTAACTGAAAATTTGATCTTTGTTTGATTAGCTTCTAATTTAGAAATATGCTCTCTTGTGTTTTAAGTAAGGTATTTAGCAAATAAAATTATACTCTTAAAACACGAATTGTGGCTCGAATAAAGATTATTTGTATTATAACAAGGTATTTTTTTTTAAAACGAAAGTGATGATAATATTATTTTCCTGTAATCCGCGATGAGTATCACACGAATATCGTATAGTTTATTTATAGCGGATTTTATCAAAATACTTATCACAACAATATTTTTATACTCAATACTCAATAAACAAGAAACGATTTTCTTAAAATTCAATAAATTTATTCTCTTTTAACAATCTGTCAACTCCGCGTACAAATCTCAACTACGTGAAATGGTGCTACTCTCCTCTCATACCCTGCCCCCCTCCCGCCTCTCCACAACTACCCGCCCCTCTCCACAACTAACTTCACGTCTCCATGCTACTACAACCTCCGCTCCCCTCTTTTTCTTTCCGTTACATTCTATTATACGTACTGTTAAAGAATGTTCATAAGTGAGTATTAATTAATCCTCAATCTATAACTCAACTTGTACTTCCTTATTCGCAATTAATACAATAATACAAAACATCACATCACATCACACAAGATGGCTCCTTATTATTCTGTCTCCATGGCAACCACTATTTGTTGTTAGGCGTTGCGTCGACAACGCCATCGGCTGTGTTCGTTATTCATCGGCTGCACTCGTAATACTCACGATAGCAGCGACCTCTTGTAATTACCCCTTACAGTACATATGAAGGATCATTTATTTATTTATTTATTTATTTATTTATGTACCAAAATTAAAATATATAAGAAAATACAGGTAAAGAAAACAAGTACAAAGGATTACTTATCTCTATAAGAGATCTCTGCCAGCGACCCTTGGTGGTTTGAAAGTAAGTGAAAACGTAGTATATGTACATTAATAGTAAAAGATAAATTATTAAAAACACTATAAAACAATTATAAATTAAATTTGGATAAACTTACTTTCTTATAATCATAATATAGAATACATATATATAATACAAGATAATACACTAATACTAATACAAAATATAATAAACCTACATTGATATAAGTTATGACAGCGAGGAAAGGTAATGTTGCGTTAGCCTTAGTTTAAAAAAAAGGATTACCTCAAAATAACACCTAAATCTTATAAATAACTTTTGATAAAAGTTGTACTTCATTTAGTCAAACCCGTATTTGAATAAAGAATACAAAAAATTGTTTAAATGTTCTTTTATTTGTTATAAATGGATACAATAATAATTGAATACATTTAATTTATAATATCTAAAAAACACAAACTCAGCCCCCATAAGGCACATCTAACTTTAGTAGATTCATAAAAGCCTAAGCAATACATTTGGTAATATAATCTCTACAAACTAACACATATATTGAAATAAAAAATCACAAAATACATTAAAACAAATATATAAATAAATATATAAACAAAATATCCACTTATCTGATATCTGGTTAATTAATTTTTTTTTTAGTAATTACTTGAAAAGGGCTGTGAAATATATTTTTTAATAATACCTATGTCTTATGTTTTTATGTTTGTTACCTGTAATCCTCTATAAAATTATAATGAACATATTATTCAATTTAAAAATCACTGATTGAGATAAATAATATTATGTTTACTTATCTCCCAAAGTAACACCTAATTCTATAAGTTATTAAATTTATATTATAAAAATGCATCATAACATGTCCATAGGTTTCTTATTGCTATAGTATTTTTTATAAATATGCTCTAATTGTTTTTTTTTTTTGTAAAGAACATGGGATATGTAAATCCAGCCAAAGAAGACTTTCTTAGGGGATATTATTGTTTTTTATATAGAACACTAATCCAATAAATAATTCTTTTGAGATTCATTTTTGACAATAAATATCGTTATAATAATTTATGATATTAAATTGAACACAGAAAATGTTTTTTCTAATACTAATAATATATAACAGATAAGATAAAGTTTATTAAAAAACAGGTTGCAATATACTCATTGAATAGAATATACTAAATTACAATAAACATGAATGATAATGTTTGGGTATAGGTACAAAATAGCCTATGTACAATAATTGTGCTTTTTCAATGAATGAATAGACAAATTTGATGACTAGAAATTTGCTAATAATAAGCTACATACAGCAAGTGTAATAATTTTGGCATAGTTTAGTTTAAATTGATTAAGGCAGACAAATATTACAATTTAATTATCAACAACAAATAACTTTGGCAATTCTGATTCAAGTCTGATAACTTTTACAATTGATGTTAAATGCCAGTTGTCATAAGGATTCTGCTTTTTTGGCGGTAGAGAGTCTGGTGGGAGAAAGGTACTGTGATATGATATGAGTTCATGTGACTGGTCGCCGTCCAAATCTGCAATCATTAAAGACTTTTCCTGATAGTTTAAATCCGGTTGGCATATTGGAAGCGGTGATGTAGAATCAACATTTCCTCTAACACACATCTGCACAATATCTGTTTGGCTGACATTCACATGGACATATGTTTGAATATTGTCAAATGACACCAGAACAATCCTCTCAGATATATCATGAGCGGTGAAATTTGGATATTTGATAAATGATGAAATTGATGCAACATTTATTGAAGGTTGGTAGTAAAACATGTCATACATGTTTTTGGGGCTCTGATTCTGTATATTGTATCTCACCTCATCAATTTTCAGTGCACCCTTTGCCAAGTGTGCACTGTTCCACTGTCATAATTTTAAAACAAATCCCCTATTGGAATTCACAAAGGCAAATGAGCTTGGCCTCATTGCATATACATAGTCGGCTGAATAATCCCAGCTCACATTGGTGGTACCATTTCTTTCAAGTAATAATTTTAAGTTCACTCTACATGAATTGGGACATTCCCCAAAATTTTCAACAATAAGTTTTCCAGGTCCATTTGTAAATATCTCCCTTGTATTACCAATATTTTTTTTCAAACTTAAATTTACTCTCTTTGATACTGTAGATAGCGGAGCAGAGTGATTGACAGAAGAATCTAACTTTAATAGCTTCCTATATAATTCTGGATAATATATCTGCCGCACAGCTTCAGAGGTACTATTCTTGCAAATATATGTAATTGCATCAGATTCTGTTAACAACTTAACTGAAACACAATCATCTAATGTCATAGGGTCTCCAATTATATTACCTGTGGCTCCAGATATAATGAGCAAAGAGTTGTGATTAGTATTTGGATACACTGTAGCTATTGTAAGCAGATCATTCACTTTATCTTTATCCATATCTTTCATAACTATTGGAAAGTCTATTGCAGCAATATTACTAAATATTTTGCCTTGTTTATGAATGTACCAATAATATGTACCTGATAAAGGATTGAGAGCAGCCAATAAACCTTCTGAGCCAGATACTATGCAATCATTCTGCTTGTCTCTATTGACGTCAATGAGATGGCAGTTGATTTCGGTTGGAATCCTAGTCTCTCTAGTATACCATCCCACCTTCCCAGTCTTCCCAACAATTAAGAGTACCCCATTTACATTATCATTGGTATTTTTCTCCTCTTTCATATGATTACCGCGATATATAAATATAAGATTCTTTGTCTTTGGTATCGCGCCAGGAACTATCTGGACAGCACCAGAGAGTTCGATTTCCTCATACGGAACTTCCCAGTTAGTAGTTTTATCTTGCCAGTCATTATTATTAGCACAGCCGCCTGCATCGGAACAAGGTAAACCCCACAGAAACATAATAACAGTAAATACACACACAGAAATTGATGCTATGAATGCGCATCGACGCGGGAACGACATTTTATTCGACACATCAGACTGTAAAAAGCTTACATTATCCATTGTGCTTTCTACAGTTTTTTCGTTAGTATTAAACTCATCCATGTCACTCATGCTGTAGTTTTTTGACGACTGAAGCCCGCTATTGTAATCTAAATTGTTACAACTTTCCGATTCCTTGAAATGCATTACATTTTCTAGCTTGTGGTCGTCTTCTGATTCCGAATCTGATAGTATTTGTTTAAGTGGTGCATAGTTACCGCCGTTACCATTTGCTGACATTGCGCGGGCTATTTTTATATGTTTAATTTCACACCTTACATTTCTTTTTTTAGAATTAAATTTAATAACGTAAATAAAATCAATACTTCGTCCACAGACAAGTAATCTAGAATAGTAAATACTAAATAGTTATATAATATATAGAATATTAAGTTTATCGAGTTACCAGCATTAAAAACAATTGTCAGGTCGGTAAAACAAATGTAACTTTCAAATTTTACACAAAAATAGCGACCAATAACTGTGTAAAATAAAAACAAAACGTTTTTATTATTTAAACAATCAGACCGAAAAAAGTATGCACAGTATTTACATTGATAAGTATATCTTTATACTGTAATTCCATATTTTCTTGTAGATATGAAGAAATAAATAAAATATTAACTCACGGATAAAACAGTAAAACAGTCAATTTTATTAATTGACTGTTTTACTGTTACAGCCACTCTTATTGATATTCAACAAACAAATTCGGACATTAAGGCATGTCTTTTATAACACACTATAAAGAAATTAAAGGCAGAGTAGAAAAATTAGAATTGAAAGAAAGAATTGAGAACTTTAAAGAAACTCTCACAGGGCTTGCTTAGAATAATAAAATGTTCTTACTACAAAAAGAGAAACTAAGGAAGAACTAATCAAAATAACGTTGAGTCTAGATAAAAGTACCGAAGTTACTATGAACAAGTACGATATTTATGATATTTACCGGGTCAAAGGATATCGAAACATAAACAGACCAATAATAATTGAACTTTCTTGTTTCTCTTAAAACAGAACTCAAGGCTGTCAAAACTTATAACACAAAAATAAATAAGAATAATAAATTAAATGCCTCACATCTAAGATACGGCCTTAATACGGCCGTTCACTTTAGTTCAGCAACTTACTACCAAAGCGCATAAACTATCACTAAAAATAATCAATAGAAATTTTGCTGGACTTCGGAATCGAAAATCTACTAACGGAAAAATGAAAAACTCAAGATTATTAGAATTCCCAACGAAGGACAAATACATCAACTGGAGAAAGAAGAATGACTAGACGTTAGACTAAAGTTTAATACTTTTCTTAACAATTTGTGGGTACAGTGTGTACATATAAATTAGTTCACACATTTGATATATTTATAGGATATATTTAAGATATATTAACTTGGTATATATATTTATACAAACATATATACCAAGGGCGTACCCAGGGCTCTATACAGAGGGATGCAGAAAAACATGGGCATTATTGCTTTAATCATGATTTTTAACATACGAGTATCTCACATTAGTGGTTGAGATGAGATTCGCTATAGGTTTTATGCAGGCTTTATAGTTACTTGTCGAGAGTTGTCAATTAAACAGCGATTGAACCAACTGAACTAAACCGGCCGTACATCGCTACGCACATAATATATACCACTTTTTATGGATAGACACTTGAAATAAAACTCAAAATTAGATTCAAATTGTATATTTTTTTATATAAATTACTTGCAGTCCTTTCCATACATTAGTCTACTAACATTTTTCTATTATGTCACACTTAATTATTAGTGTTTCACTCGTTATATTTCATAAATAATAATAATAGATTAGTTATATGTGAAGTAAAACAAATTCATACATTTGAGGCTGACACTATTTTAAGTTTTAAATGTATATTGTTTTTCCTAACAAAAATATTTGTGAAACTTACAATTAATCTAATTGAGATTATTTAAGGTACATGATATATTCTAGATTAGTGTACATCACTAGCCAAATTCCTACACTACACTTCAGCCAACAGTGGCGTAGACTTTATGAAAACAATGGTTTATTTTTTCAGTATCACTAAAGGTTTAATCACTTTTAAATTTACTTAATAAAAATATTGTTTTAGACCGTATGACAAAAGGAACATTTAAGATTTTACTTTGAAATACGCCACTGTTATTAACCATTATATGGTGTACAACTTGACAAATTATTCTAAACTAATTAAAATAGGAAATAAATAAATAAAACAAAACAAGTACTATATACATAATCAGCCTCAAAAATATTTCAATTTTTTAAAGTATTTTGCGTTGTAATTGGTTCATGGCACATTTTGACAAACATTGATTTTAGACCCAAAATATATCATACATTACATATAGGGTATTCAGTTAATTATGGAGGCGGGTTCCTAAACGAATATTTACAATGTTGTTTCTCTTGACACATCATGAAATGACATTAATTATGCAATATTATGTCAGTAACAGAATACCCCAATGTAATGGAGGTGCTTTTAAAATTCGACAATACAAACAAAGTTATTACTTTGGATAAATCCTTAACAACAATCTGATTATCAAGGATTATTCCAAAAAACCCGATGTTTTCGTAATTTTTATAAGATATTACAAAACTTTATACCAAGATAAAATGTGTTTGTAAATATTTATAATATTAAAATTTTCACACAAGAACACGATTATTAGTTCCAAAAGGGCTGTTGATAAATCCTATGTTTCAGGAAATCTACGAACCTGTGTTTCGTATCAGGTGGTCTGAAGTTTCGTAATGTCTTCTAAATTAATATAACAGCATGTAATCATATATTCCAAATATATAGTGTTGAATGCAGTGCACATTGCAAAAGTACCTGATTTCTATGTAATAATTATTAATAAGCTAGAACCAAGATACTCTGCCCGTCAAAAATATATATGTATGTCTAATATTCGGTAGAAAACAATGTTTTTTTTAAATATTCATAGCATCAATTAATGGCGTTATCATAAGTTACTAGAAAATAACATGCATTTCTGAAATATATTATTGTCATATCGCATAGTATTAGTGACCGAATTCAACATTCGGCTTAATTGAGTTAGATTTAAGTATTGATATTGTAATCCTTATTTCCATGCCATCTATGACATCACGCTACGAACTATTAAAGAACTAGTGTTTTCTTGCTATTCTAAGTTCTAGATCTTTTTTAGGCGCTACGCCTACGCTTTATTGCAATTTACCACAATTATTTTTTTTTATTCGGTCACTAATACTAAGCGTGCGATATGTATATATATTCTTTATTCGTCCGTGATTTTACAATTATTTAACCTGGGTGTTCAAGCTTATTGTCTAAGTGACACTTACAATTTTTTATTATGGCCGTTGTATTATTTTATTTGAACTGATATTAGCTACCAAATTTTTAAGCCCAGAAGTGTATATTACATTCAACACCATATAAATTTGTTCAGCAGATTATATCAAATCGAAATATCCATTGTGACGTAATGCCAAATAAATAAAAAGAATCTAATGCCTTGTCTTGATGTTATTTAATAAAACTCCGATTATAAATTATTATCTATTAGCTAATTAACAACAAATTACCATACAAAACTGGCATTCAAGATTCATTATACATTAAAGTTGTTGTTTATATTATTTTTACATAGGAACAAATTAGAATATTGTGTAAGTATCAGTGTTAGCCTATTTATTATATAGTTGAGAAATAAATTAAATATACCTATAATAATATAGTGTGATGATATCTTAATTGTAACAATATAATAATGGACAAGATAAGGCATTTATGAAACAGTTTTTTGTAATAAATAGAAAAATACTCCTTGACATTAAGGAAAGAAAAACTGAATGTTTGACGTTTATAATTTTGTGTTAATTTGGTGGGTAGAGAGAGAATGTTTGAATCTCATTTTAAATTAGAAATGAGAATAGTGAAAAAAAAACTAGAGTCACTGATGTAATTTAACATATCGCTAGAATAAAAGGACGGTAAGTTTTCGCCTACCGTCACTGTATTGAAATGGCTTTAGCAAAGAAAGGTCCCTAGGCATTTTTGATTGTATTGACTCCAAAAAGGCGATCCTAACCGAAATAGAATCGATTTGATAAAGCTTAAAAGGAGGAAACGTATCCTCAAAGAATCATAAGGGTGTTCAGCAGGCTTACCATGGAACTCTAGTTGCGACTCATTGACTACCTAAACTGAATTGTTTTGCTTTTTCATACCATGACTTTTTTCATACCATGGCCAAGACGCACAGTTTGATTCATTGCCGAATTAAATCCTAAACTGAATCACAAACGTATTTCATTCATTCTTCTTTAATCAGCAGGTGTGCGATCGAAATGCAACTCAGTTAAAAACACTTCATAGTTCAAAAAGAAAGCAATTCATTTTAGGTACGACTTTGAAATGCATTGCAATTGAATTATATTATATATATATCACGAACTCAGTATTAAACTGATCGCATTCAAAATTAGGCTCGAGTTAGATACATTGTAATCCATATGCCCTCTATGACACATGCTACGAAATTTAAAAAAGCCAGGTGTTTTAACTTCCAAGTTATGAGTCTTTTTAACACAGTGGGTGTTACACTACCCTTTATTGTAATTTGCCACAAAATAACTTTTTTGAATTCAATCGCTTTAATACTGAGCTTGCTATATATACATATACTCTCATACCTGTTTTATTCGATTTGGTTTTATTTTAACTAAATATTGTGAATAGAGAATGAAGTTTGCAATTTGGTATATTAATATCATAAACCTAGCGTTTTGCATATTTAATTTTAGGGAATAGTATTGAATTGTCTTCATAAATAATAATATTAATCTGTGATCTGGTGGTTCATTATATACTTAAGGAATTCAGTCTTGAAGTAAACTTTTGATATACCCTTATATACATACAGCAACAGAATTATGTAAACAATTTTACTAAATACCATTATAAAATTGAGTCCCATATTCAATACTTAAATAATACAGAGGTTATAATTTAACTATTATAACAAAGTGCTTGTTACCGTTTAAGGATCCTGCCTTTTACATCTAGCAACCTGTACTAGTTATATGTTAGAATTAATTAAATAAACATTATATATTTGTAGTGTTATACACAAATGTCGGAACCATATTTTTTTGATTTTGTGTGTATTGAATGAATACATTAGTATATTGGTTACATGAAGGCTAAATATTTTTCTTCTAATACCCTAATATCTTCACTATTCATCCATAGTGCTTATCACACAGGGGTAGAGTTATTTAACTATTAAGTTAAGCAGAAAAAATTAAGTTGTAAAATATGTGTCTATTTTTGCTAATCAATATCGATTGTATTGCTGATAATGAACTGAGGAGACTGTGATGACTGAATAATTTAATAAACATTAGACTGACCCAAATATCACAGACAGTATTGCGAGTAGTATGTGATACCGTCAATACTGTGACCACCTCAACCGTCTTCCAGGATAGGTGGTTACTCTTCCTGGATCACGAGTACCTTAATAGTAATACTATATTAAGTTCTCTCATAGACACTGGAATACATTAATGCAAATATTTGTTTACTATTTAGGATACTGTCATATCGCTTTACCTCCGTATGAAAGCTCTATCGACGCAATTGGGCTAAATTAGTCACTAGAAATACAGATCCGAATATTAGACTGAGTATGCGTACTCGCCGAGATAGTCTATAAGGGTCGACGGTAGGGGCAGCAACCTGTGCTTCGGCGCACACCAGAGCTTAGGAGTGAGAGGGTTTGAATCGAGAGCTTTATGCACTGCCAGGCGAGCTGTGTGGAGGAGGGTGGGTGGTGATTTTCTTAATGGTGTTTTAAGGAGTACTGGTGAGTGTGGGCAACCTTCCCGGTCGACCCAGACGGTGCCTGCCGGACCACGTTCGCCGACGCGTGTGTAATGCTGCACGAGCTCCACCACGCATCGGAAACGTGGCATAAACCTCGCCAGGGGCCGATCACAGTCTAATCTGCAAAGAAGAATTTTGTGTTATTTTTTTTTATTAGGCGAACAGGTTACAATTGAACAATATAATAATTTATATACTACTAGCATTGCTTGCGGCTTCCCCCGTTTGGAAATCAGTGAATTTATTGAAAATTTTGAACATAAAAGTAGTTATTGTAAGTTAAATATAAGAGATAGTGACATGCTGCCGCGGACTTTTTTTTAGTACTTTTGTGGATCTACAATTTTCTAGTACATTACTTTATTATATACCTGTTGGTTTACGCGGCGCACGCGACTAAAGCTCCAAGCAGGCGAGTTTTTTTATAACTGCGCGACCTCTTCAACACAATTTACATAACACCGTAGTGTACTATTTACCTACCATCCGGAAGTATTGCACTATCTTTTGGTGTACCGGACAAAAATCCGTTCAGTGGATTTTGAGAAAATGGATTACATACAGACAGCTTTTTGGGACTTTGTTTTATAATAAGGATAGAAGTAACACTTATAATCTAATTGCAAGCCTTACGGTGTAAGTACAGCAATTAATTAGGTAAACTAACAATGAAATTTTGAAATTATCAAAACGTTTATGATCGTTTATAGTCATTATTGAATTTAAGGTTTTTTATGCAACTTACAAATATAGCAAGACGAGAATCATATCTACGTTATACGCCTTATGTTGCAAGATTTCATTGTA
This sequence comes from Morpho deidamia, assembly GCA_947086505.1. NCBI lineage: Eukaryota > Metazoa > Arthropoda > Insecta > Lepidoptera > Nymphalidae > Morpho > Morpho deidamia. The sequence goes on along the minus strand of CAMTZC010000007.1, from coordinate 4,023,992 downwards.
TTCCCGACACATTCTTATAATAGGATTGTAGTATGAGGTGTTATTTTTAAAAGGTTCCAATGCAAAGATACTGCTTTGTCTACGACAGCTGCGTCTAGTGTAAAAACTTAATTGAAATAGCAAGGTAGAGGAATCAATTTTAAAGTGCAATACTTTATGAAGGGTAATTAGATCTTGACGTTAACAGCGAACGTAGAGGGCTCATTTTAAATTTTGTAAGACGTTCATTATAAGTTTCAAATTGCCTGTGCAGCCCACATCTATAAGACAAAATTTTTAAGAACTTTCGTTGAACACTTTCAATTCAATGAGAATGCACCGCATAGCATGGGCTCCAGATTATTGAACAGCAGGCCTACCATGAACTCTTATTGCGACTCAATTGAAGACGTAAACGAAATTGTTTTGCTTTTTCATACCATGACGTCTTAAAGACGCACACTTTAAGTCGTTCGGAAACGACTTCAAGTGTGCGTACTCTAGATTCTAACACGAATATAGAAATAGTCTAACGATCAAACTTTTTAGTCGGTTAAATACATGTAAAGCATGGATAGGGTTTTATACGGATATAATCGGAATGCAAGGGTGATACCAAACCAAGACTTAAAGAACTATACTTATAAGGAGACTTGTCATAATTATAGATCACTCTATAGCGGATAGAACTGACGATTCTTACTCATGTGTGTTTACGTTTATGTGTGTTTTAATCAACAGCAACATATTGAAACGCAAAACCGCTTTGTAAGACAGGGACATCTCTTTAAATTCGCAACTTTATTTTTGAATGGGTTTCAATAAATTTTCAAGGAAGCCTTGACACAAGCGGCATATACAGAGATCTTCAAAGTTATTGATTGCATTGGTTGATAACAAAACTGGGAATTGAAACTCGAAGGTCAAATATCGATAGTCAACGATACCCATAAGACAAAGTGATCAGCTCATCTTAAAATCCATATTTCCCATAACCGCATTACTGTGCTTATTAGATCAACCAAATTACCCCGAGAAACCTCAATACTAGGAAGAACAGTGACACATTTCTAGTACTTTTAAATAGTCAGAAAAAATATTGAATCAGTCTATTATTCAATATAATATGCAACACAATTGCATAAACAAGATTTACTTGGAATTCCTACCTACTTATTGCGGTCCAATGTTTACATGTAAAGGATTTCGTTACGAGTTAGTCATCGCAGAAACTGTTATTGTAAATTGCACTTGATAAATGTATATAGTGCAAATTTATGTCAGTTGTCAAATCATACGAGGGGGTTACCTACCAACACGCGTCATACTAAGAATAAAAGCGTCATAGTAGGCGTCTATAAACTTTAGACGTCATAAAGAGTAACTAGCGTAGAAGATTTTGATAAGAGGAGGCACTTCTGAATGGTATATCACAATGTTATTATATATCACGTCACAAACATTACTTACGAGATGGATGTAGGAGAAACGAAATTAAAGGCGCCCACGAATACGCGTCATACTATAAATGTGGGAATTTTAACGTTAACAAAGAGTTACTAGAAGGCGGCTTATCGGATATTTTTCAAGGTGCCAACGAACACGAGTTATATACAGGCGTACACAACCTTGTTCATCTTGAAGAGCTACTTGCGACGAAGCCATATTTAAAAAATATTTAGGCATAAAGGAATACATCGACGTCAAAAACATTTACGCGAGAAAAATTCTCCGGCTATTGGATTTATCAATATGACATTGAAAAACTTAGGATTATATTGAAATAAGAGGACCAAAATCTCAGGAATGTAACTTCTGTACATAAATGTGTTCAGTATCAATTTCAATCATTTTGATAAAATCGACCACATACAGGACAGACAGCTTTTAGGGATTTTGTTTTATAAAACGTAGAGAATTTCTTAATTTCTCCCTATTCTGTTATATTAAAAAAATAGCAAATATCGAATTCAAATTAATCTACATTATTTTATATTATCATCTCTCGTTTTTTTAGATCAAATTCCAAAACCGAGCAATCATTTGAGATTTGAAGAGCTGTGACAAGAGTTTAATAACTTTTGTTACAGTACTGAAGTGCATACAGGCGAAATCGCGGTTGGTAGTAATATAAATTGACAATGTATAGAGTTCGAAATATAAATACGACACGATATTTTAAAAAACTATTGCCCGTTTTATAATAGCAGTTCAAGAAGAAAATAGCAATGCTGTTATTAAAAATTGGCATAAAAATATTACAAACAAACGATGAGAAAATTTAAGAAAAATCAGTAGCGAAAATCAAAATGGAGGGCGCCAGCATTGTCTGTCATGGCAAGGTATAACAGATAAGATAATATAATTGCTGATAAGAGTTATATGAAGTAGTTTATACAGAACTAGTGAAAAGTGCTAAAATAGCTTTACCTAGTACACGTGTGAACGATTAATGCTTATCAATTCTCGCCCTTATAGATTTGTAGCGATAAGTGAACCTGATTTCATAGATAGCATAATTAATGTAAAAGTATAGAGCGCTATAATTGGTGATGGATAAGCGGAGAAAATGCGGAACCTTAGTTCGATCGATTAGATCGTTTATTTGATTATTATGTACGAATCATTACGTCGCGATGGTCAAACTCAAGATCAAATGTGCACGTACAAATCAAGGTCCTTTGAGTATTATGTAAATACTTTTGCCGCCCGCTTACTAATTAAAGTGATCTCATGTCTTAATTAGGCTTAACTGAGTAAGACCAAATGAACTATTAATAAGCTAGTGTTTTCTTGCTTCCCCAACACTCTTTAACAATCACGTGTTTTGTAGGCTCTGCGCTACGCTTAAGCATAGTAGCTATAGACTTCTATGTACATGTAGAACAAGTGTTAAGACTGCAATTAGCGTTAATATGATAAACGTTTATAGAGCGTTTATAGAGTAAAATAAAAGAAATACTTAAAGATTTCCTTTTATTGCAAGGGAACACGTATTGCACGTAGAAGGCCGGTATGCGAAAGAAGGCTGTCAAACATGACAGTTGTCACAGATTAACTAATGTATAGATTAATTACTTAAGTCTTTTACAACAAGCCTTATTGCAATTTGCCACAAAAAAACTTATTTAAATTAGTTACTACTTATTTGAATTATGAGATAAGTGAGATATTGGGGTCGGACGACTGTGTGTGTAAGTGTCCCATATATTTATATTTATTTATTTATTTAATACTATGTCGATAGATAGTCTATGAAAATCCCACGTGTATTTGATAAATAAATGACTAACTTAAATAAGTATTGCGATGTCTGTGCTAATTACATTTTCTGTTTTATATTCGAATAAAATCTATATAAGTATATAAAAAAAAAACTATGTGTGTATATTCTTCATAGACTCCGAAACGGTTGAACCGATTTTAATGAAACTTACATACTATCTTAAGATTGGCCTAGCGAATACACTTGTAAAGTTTGGTAGCGATGGGAACATTTTTTTAAAACTTTCGGGAGAAATCGAAAACGGACTAAGCCTCAGCAACGCGTTGCTGGACCGCTAGTTTCATATAAAATATCCTGTTTTAAATATAAAATAAAAGGGTGAACAGTCAGTAATCAAGTATTCCGAGTATTTAAATTACGATACAAGGAAATGGTAGACTCAATATGATAAATTTGCATGTTTTAATAATTCATTGCCCTTGGTTGGTTTTTTATCTACAATTTCATAGAAACTAGTTCGAGAAAAATACCAAGAATCGATTGAGCATAATTACCTAGTATGAAGAAATATAAAAACATTAGTAGAAATGATAAAAAATATATACCTAAGAGCATATCAGTGGATACAAATTTACTAATATGTATTCATATAGACTGCTATCTAATTTTTAAAGATATTACTTCAGTTTTAACAATTTAGAAATTAGGCACGTTTGTAAACGAAATTACGACTTATTTAGTGCAATAAATTTTTAATGAGTGTTTATTTTCCACTCACTTTACACTCACACAGTTCAATTTTAATATAGATATAGTTTAGATCTTAATACAGAACGAAACAGTTTGCATCATATTTACCCTAAATACTTTTATTTGCATAGCAAATTTTTGAAAACAAAATGGTTTTATTCATTTTAAGTTAAATTTCAATAATAATGTCGGGTATAAGTAAATGAATTAAATGAGTTTCTGTTTTTGTATGTAAATATTACCAATTTACATTTACTTTAATGAAGCTTTGAGAGCCCAGTGGAGAGACCGCGCGACTCTTTCGAGGGGAACACGAGTTCAAATCCGGGCAGGCACCAATGAGATTTTCTGATAAAAATGAACCGTCCAATTGATATTTGCGATTTATCACACGCTTTTCGGTGAAGGAAAACATCGTGAGGAAACCTGCATATCTCTAGAGAATTCTATGGATATGTGTAACCTACTAATCCGCATTGGAGCAGCGTGGTAGGTCTTAGCTCCTATACTTCTCTCCAAAAATGGAGAGGAGGCCTATGACAAGCAGTAAGATAGTAACAGGCCGTTACATAACATTTCAATTTAGTTTCCACACCGTAATTGAGGACAGTCGAAAGTGACATTACTGAGTACAACGTAAAACCAAACATTAAAGCGATTTTTCCGAAGACATCTAATTAATCCATAAAGACTGGTAATAACATTATTTTTGCTAGACTCTAAGACTTTTGGCTAACAATAATATGGCTTTGACTTTAAATACATTTTAAAGTTGATAAGATATAACATCATCTTTCTCCTGTTCTTACCCCACTCGTTGAGTTAACATGTTGTTACATGATCGGCCGCCTGCCTGACGTCAACTTACCTTAGTCGCCTTTTATAACACCTCGGTAAGAAATCAGGGTGGTCTATTCTACTCAACCGGATATCACACGGCGGGTTAACTTACCTTTGTCGCCTTTTACTTTTACACCTCGGTAAGAATATGAGGGTGGTATATTCTACTCAGCCGGATACCACACGGAAGCTGATAAGATATAATAAATATCTAAATTATAGAATTTAATAACTATCTCGCGATGGAAACCAACACAGTAGTGGGCACTTGCTTATACTATATATGTACTAGCTGTGCCAACGACGGCTTCGCCCGCATGGAATTCGGTGATTTACGAAACTTTTCCGGAATTTTCGAAATTTTGAGCATAAAACTAGTTATATATAGTTAACCGTGTAGTGTATATAGTTAACCGTGAGAGATAGAGACATGCTACCGCAGACATTTTTTTGGTATTTTTATGCATCTATAATTCCGTACTACATTACTTTAACGTTCTCTGCTGGTTTACGCAGCGCACGCGACTAAAGCGCCCAGCAAGCAAGTTTTTTAAAAACTGCGCGATCTCTTCATGACAATTTACATAATACCGATATGTACTATTTACCTAAACCAGCCGGAAATATTGCACTATTTTTTGGTGGAAACCGTATGAAAATCGTTTAAGTAGATTATAAGAACATCGATTACATACAGACAGATAGCTTTTTGGGACTTTTAATAATACGTTTTATAATAAGTATAGATATAGTGCTTACCTAAAGAAGCCTTGTTCGTAATGTAATCTCACAGACGTGGGGCCCTTTTCTGTTTGCACTGACAGTGAGAATATGAAGTTTCTATCCCCAGAATCTCGAATTACAAAGGCACCAACACTTGCATCTTTGAGTAGACTTCGAGCGCCCTGTAATAGAATTATATTTAAATAACATAATATTCAATACACTAATTTATAGATGAAGGTCTTACTTTGCAGAAACCCATATTACAAAAATCATGATAAATTATTTTGTTATAATCCGAGTTTGTGAAGAAGATCTATGTAATGCTAAGTGTAGGAAGCAAAACCGTTGTCATATCTTATACATGCAGGATTTATTAACACACGTATCACAAGACACCACCACCAACAGCACACTACACAAGCACTAATCAAAGATGATAGACAGAATCGCAAATGCTTTGGGATTTTGTCTGTCTGTTTGCGGTTGTTGTAGTGAATGTGTGTAGTGCTTGTGTAGTGTGATGTGAGGTGGTGGTCTCTTGTGATATGTGTGGTAGCTAATCCAGCATTATAAAGGTATGAGAACGGTTTTGCTTCCTACACTTAGCATTAATATTGTGAAGTTTTGTTCAATTCCATTGGAATGATTTCCATCAAAATTATTTTTGAATGTTCTAATAATTGAACATTCATTTACCTGTAAGATTGTCTACCATTTAAAATAATGTTTATTGAAAGAAACATTGTTAAATAATGTTGACCAACCTGCCAATCCAAGTTTCCGTAGTACCAGCCTGACAACCTCAATGCTCTTAGAGTATCTGCTAGCCTTCTCAACTCATCATTAAAGGGTGATGGTATTAAAGGTGAAGAGGGTGTTGCGTACAGCGGTGAGTGTGGCAAGTAAGTTGGCTGGATTGTGAAAGGGGGTGTGAGAGGTGTCACAGACTGCGAGTGGGCTTTGGCACAAGCCAATGATACTCTAAGTTCATGCCTGCAGTTTGGACAGCAAGCAACACCCGAAGACCAGTTGTTGAGCGGTACCCCCACTTCCAAACACGCATCTGAAAAGAAGAAAGGGAAATATTAACTTCATTATTTTGTTTAGTGAATAATAGTTATATTTAATTTATTGTTCATACAATTTTTTTTGTATTGAATAAGTACAATTTATGATTTATAGAATTAGGCGTTACTTTGCGGAGATCCATAATACAAAAGTAATAATAAAAATCATTTTGCTATAATCTGTGATACAGTAAATAGAAAATATATATAGTGCTTAATGTATAGTAGACTCTGTTTCTTCATACCCATTCAATGCAGGATTCGTCCTGCATGTATCGGGTATGAAATAATTTTATGTGGGTGCATGTGTTTTTACGATTAAAAACACATGCACAAACCTCCACCACTGCTACCACAGTACACAAGCACTACACAAGTTCACTATCACAAACTCAACAATCATTTCGCCCCGCAACTGAAGCATCATCAGAAGCATAGACTCCACTACAAAATCGCAAAAGCTTCTTTGCGATTATGTCGTGGTATGTATCAGTATGAAAAAATGGATAGTCCACTATACATTTCTAATACTTTCTATACAGCTCTAAATATATTCTCTTATCACTGTATTGTGGATTATAGCAAAATAATTTTTATTATTACTTTTGTACAATTTATGACATTGTTACATGACAATATTATTACCCTTAAGTATAAGGTATATTATATAATAATAATACAACTGTGACATTTAAACACATTTAAGTCCATACAAATTACATTATTCATCATCTAGATTCTAGAGTATAATTTTAAGATATTCTTTACAATTTATTTTCTATGTACTTCACAAAAACTTTTTATACAAAAAAGTACAATTTAGTCATTATCATGAAATGTGTCGCCAAGAATAAGTAAAATATGGTTAAGTAGTCAAATACTATACACATTACTCTTTCATAAAAAACTACTATAACTTAATACAACTAAATACTCTGGTCACTGTAATATAATGTACACATAACTTTGATGCAAAACACAATATTGTTCACACAATATACTTCTAGTTCTTCATATAACATACTAACTTATTTTTATACAATGTATTCTAAATAGTATATAAATAAACTCTTTATCATCCCTATGACAATTATATGAAAAAAGGCATTTCAGTTGAGCTTTTGTATAATTCACTAGATACAAACCTACCCTAAATACAAATGTCCTATCCACTAATATGAATAACAGTGTTCTTTTTGGCATAAATAAGTAATTTTTAACATTACAGTTATTGGTCCATTTTCTAATTGTTTTTTTGTTTTGAGCTTCAGGCTAAAACTATCTCAAAGCTATTACTAAAATTTTTACCAAAAAACTTATTTAATATACTGTCTGAATAATTTACAAGATTCATGCAATATTGCTTGGAGGTTGTGGTTTATAGTTTTATTATTCTGAAGTTTTTTTAGTTATAGGTAATGTAAAATAAGGATTAGCAGTCTCCTATTATGCACTGATTAATCTATACATTTTGAAAAATGAGTAAGATTAATTATGGAGTTATTATAATTAATATTTAAATTTAAATTATGTAATAGAATAGCATGGGTCAATCCAGTACATTCAGGGTAAATGTACCTTCTATGAAGAGGTGCAAATTTTATATTTTATCAATAATCTAGATAATTTGTATAAATGACTAACCAAACTGGTTTTGATAATTTATAGCACTTCAAAGAGATTTAATTGAAAAATGATTAATGAACATGAAATGCTATGATGAAATAAAATGTATCTTTTAATTTTATCATTATCTGTACTTAGATATGCTGTTTAAATGACTAATATGATTATTTTGATAATTTATTGCAGTTAAAGAACATTGCAGATAAAATAATATTGACCTAAACATAATGTTATTATTTAACTGTAATCATATAATGAAAGTGTTTATGATGATTAGTTAACCCTCTAAATTAAAGGATTAATGCTGATATTAACAGAAAAAAAGCTGACAAATACTGTACCATAAGACTATTACTATAAACAAGTATTTAAGTAATAGAAGAACTTTAACATATCAAAATCAAACACTCATTATATTGTATTTAAAAATAACATGCAGTTTAAATATATACCTGTAACCTACTATATAATGGCTTGCTTCTTGGAGTCTTATTTAAAGTAATTGAAACCAGAATGACCCACAGCAATGTGGGGCCAGACTGCTAGTATATATAAGGTAGGATTGAAGGCCTACTTATTTGAGTTTTACATTTTCTCAATATGAGAAATCTATTTCAAAATATTAACAACAATTAACTAAAACTCCTGTATTATGGAACTGAAATATCACTAAACATTTACAAAAACATCTATTACACAAATTTTACTACTTCATTCATAATACAGAAAAAAGGCATTTGAAATTTTTGAATGTGTGGTGAATATATTATGATAATCATTCAATTTCTGTTTCTGTTTATGATATATTAACCATTACTGAGATGTGAATGTGTATATATGTATAAAGTGGTGGTAAGTAAGTATATATATTTCAAGAATAACATTATTGTTCCAGATATTAATATCTACTTTTTTTATAAATATTGCTTTTCATTATCTGCTAATATTTTGAGGGTTGTACCTAAATATGTTGAATGCTATTTTGAACTCTATTGTAAAGTAAGTTCAGAATATTTTATACACTTATATACATTCTTCAATACGATTTCTAAAATGTGTTCATTTGTCATATTTATCAAAATAAAATTGCTTTTAAAGGCGCTACTACATAATATATCTTTGAAATGAAATATTGAAATATATTTATATACAAAAATGCTTATTGCTTATGACGAATGATCAATAAATTAACCATGCAAGCATCATTTTAAGTTTTTCATAACCTAAAAGTAGCCGCTTTTTATAGTAAAATTGAACGTGAAAATTCAATCCCCATTATTTTTAAAGGATAAACGAAGTATAAAATGTTAAGTTTTGTATAATAGCGAAAACTCACTTTGTGGCGGCAGCCTCGTCGCTATCGTCATATTTAGAGGAGACAGCTTTGTATCTCGTCGTTCTATCAAACACATTTGGCGTTCACTTTTCGGTGGACAATTACGTGTTCCACCTGCCTCGTCTCCGGAGGCCACGATTTAATTACTTTTACAAATAAACTACACAAATCCCAAATTAATGACGAACATTTAAAAATTTAAATTCCACTATAGACATCCTTTATGACAATAAAATATATAATTCAATGCACTGTATTTAAAATCAATTTTTGGTAAAATTCACTATTGTTTTTGTAAACCACACTTAAAAGTCAGAGAACGGCACAAAATCCAAACATCGCAGTCGCACCCATAGCGGCCATTCGAATTTTTATGAGTCTAGTGTTGGGACACGTTTGGAATATCAAAGACAAGACAGTTTTAAATAAAAAAACTCGACAAATAATTATCAAATCGAGTAACAAGATTGTTAAACCGAAACGACTACCGAACACATCGGCGCACCGCGACGATTTGATGAACGCTTCAAAGTACAAACTAGCAGGCAAACTAAAAGTGGGGCCCTATAGTGGAGGACGTACCGATTTGCCGAACGACACCCGAGTGATACGAAACTCAAACGCTCACTACTTCCGAGAATTCATTCACCAGCCAACAACAATTATCCAGTTATCTTGCCGTTTGCTTGCTATCTTCATTGCATTGTATTATTTGTACGTAGCGCACGATTCTGCGTAATCTTACATTCAGGTCTATTAATTCTAGTAAATAATGAATAATGACATTAGCAAGAATGAAAAAATAGATGGCATGTTTCCTAAAACAATAAAGGTTCTAACGTTAATGAATGGAAATGTATAAAATTTTATATTACTTGGTATTTGCAATCTTATCGAAGACCTTAATACAATTATATACGTTCACTAAACACAAAAACAACTTGTAGTGTTATAAAATTATTGTTTCTTGATCTATTTTAATAAGAAGGAAACTTTTGTAATAGCTTAATAATAATATTTCATTGGACAAAAGTAACAAAATAAACTTTCTGTCTGAAAAACATTAAGTAATGCGTGACCGGGTTAACAAATAAAATTTATTCTAAGGTAAGCGTTTACACGTTTTACGCTTGTTTTACTAAATATATATTTTAATATATCAACGACAGAACTTCTTTTCATGTACATGAAGGGAAGTACTGTCTGAAAGTTTCTCTACTCAAGTATTGGTAAACGTTAAGCCTATTATTTTATGCGAATAGGACATGAAACTAGCTCATCAGTCACTTGCAGTTTAAGGATTCCTATATGCAACCAACCTTTTGTTTTGCTTTATAAACGAAAGTATGTTGTACATTACAGATAATGTGTTCATTAAATTTATTATTAGTCTGTTATCATGGTTTAATCTGTTCCATATTTTTTGAGTTTTCATACATGACAAATACGCAGGTGTTCGTTTAGCGTTCGAAATTCGAACATGCCAACATGCAACATAGAGAGCGAGTTCCTCGTAACGCGATTATATTTGGCGTTCTCAGAATCCCCTACCTGCGTTGCTTTCACATCCATGAGCCATCTGCCGTTTGCACTGTAGCACACATTTAAACACAGCTGCTCCATCATTTATAGAGATTTCTCCAATATTTCATTCGTATTTAACATCCTACGATTTACGTTATATAACTAACGTAATAAACGTCCTGATATAAAGATTTTTTTTTAATTGAAAACGAAAAGTTAAAAGGTAAGTTTTGAGAAAACGTATAGTCATTTAAATGTTATTGAATTCTATCTAAACAGATTCTAAAACACTTATTTTATTTTGTTTAAATTATCATTATTCAAAATATTACAGTATTCAGATACTTTTCTGTAATTATGAACATTTAATAAATAGTCGTTTTAAGCCAAAAGAGGTTAAGTGTAAGACTTGAGAACCAGCCACGCTTTGTTTAATAATGAAGAACATTTATTTATTATCAAAAGCAATTCCTGTATAAAATAAAAATATATATCCCAGTAATACTTTAGAACACTATACGCTTTAGAAAGGTGTCAAAAATGTAAAAAAAAAACTGTTGATAACAAGAATTTATTCACAAAAAGTATACATATATTAATGTTGAGAGACCGGCTATACTCAAGTCTTATTTTATCGGATGAGCCCGACTAGTTTCAAGCCCATACGGGGCTCTTATTCATGATATACATATATTGTAGATATGTATATTCAAATATGTACAAAAAACCCGATTTGTAATAAAGCAAATATGTATTTCTTTAATGAAATGTAATTAAATGATTGTCATTGAATACTCCTAATATATTAAAATTATAAGTGATTCATATACTACCGTGAAAATACTACTAATTGATTACGTTTCCCGGATTTGTTATCATGATTCTTCACTATTATCTGCAATGCCGAGATAAGCAAGATTTTAGTATCGAAGTGACATTTACGTAGGTACATGTTGTCTAAGTTCTACCATAGAGTTGGTTCTACAGACCTATATAAAGAAAAAAAGACTACTATAATGTTGATAAATTCTTACATTATTCATAAATTCAATTTAATTTTGTTTTAGTGGAGATATGTTAATTTTTTTTATTAATATTCTATTTTTATACAGAGAATTTTTGTTGTGCCAAATATATTCCGGATCTATCTTTTATACGCAGATTTAGTATATCCAAACCTTGGAGCCTCTTGTGTTGCTTTTTTATATGAGCCTGTACCTAACTCTAAATATTATATACCCAGTAAAATATTCTTAACTCTCATTTTGCCCTATAATCGACATAGACCAAAAAATTAAATATTACCTAATCAAACTGAATTTTATAGTGGCCCATTTTAACATGTTTTCCCTATGGCAGAAATATGGTGATAACTATTTTACATAAATATTGTCTTGTCAGAAATTAATAGTATATAAATATTATGAAACAAGAAATACTCGCGACTTAGCATGAACTGAGGTGTTAAGATTACTTTAAAACTATGCACGAAGATTTCGATTTGATATATAATCTTCAATTACAACATTGCCTCAGTGGATTGGCCGTGAAAGAGTAACAGATACATTTTTGCATTTACTCTAATATCTTTAAATGAGTTATGAGTTAAATACGTTAGTACGTAATAAAGGAGACAGCGGACAGCGTATTGTTTTAAGGACAGCGTATTGTCGGTGGTTCAGGGCACGGGTCATAATTGTTTTTATGCAAAAGGCGCCATTGGTTGCTGTATTTTTGCTAATGTAGAATTTGTCTAACCTGAAACTCTTCGTTTGTTTAACTGGTTGTCACATATTTACGCAAATTTCACCAACTTCCTTAGCATTCAACAAATACGATGGACATATTTAGGAGGTCAACGCTGTTCCCAGAACTCAGCGTACTCCGATTTCAATTTCTCAAAGTATGTATATTGTATGCTATACTTGGTACTATAGATGTTTATATCAATATTCGTTTCCCTCCGTAACCAAAGCATCATCAGAAGATACACACAACGACAATATCGCAAAACCTTTTTCATTAGTGGTCGTAGTTTTAGGATCTACGGATCCTGCATGTAAAAATGCGTACTGCATTCTATATTGAGCTTTACATATATTTATTTTTATTGCAGATTGTAGAAAAATAAATTTATCGTTATTTTTTTATATAGATCTTCGCAGACCTATGCCTTATTCTATACATTATTTAGATGATTAATTTTATCAGAATCATTAACTATTGTAAATTGTTACAACAGCTTTTTATTCAATAGCACGATATTCTCTATCGTGCTCGTATCCATGGTGCTTTCATGTCATAATGAGTTCTTCTAGGAAGACATGGCATGAACAAGGCGAGGTAGTTGAACCGGTCGGTACAAATACAAATAAGCACGATACGCCTTTCACGGCCATTGTTTGATATTATTTGTGTAATTACTATTTTTGTGCATTTAAAGTTTTATTTTATGAACACAATATCTCTGCGTTATTGCATTAGATAACTGATTAGTATATAGTACTACATATATAGCATATGTATATAATACTACATATAATAGTACGACAACACTGAACTTTTATTTGAGTTGCCTCACTGCAATATATCTGCAGACCAATGGAAAAATATATAGTATTGTTGCTTACACAATATATTCTTCTTGAATTTTCAATAATGTAGATTTTATAGTAATCTAGACCTATGTTCTATTTTTGTTACCAAAATGCACGTCATGGGCGCATCAATGCATTCAAACAAAATGCATAGTTACGTTTATAACCAAGCATGAAATTGTCAGTATACAATACAAGGTAGTCTATACAGGAGATTCTGTGTAAAACATTTTCTATAGAAGAACCAAAGGGAACTATGTATAAGATAAATCGTAAAAGAGACTCTGTTGGGTAATGTTGATGAAGGGACTCCATATAGAACACGCTGTATAGCGGACTCTGTATAGATATCAACACGTAAGACGAACGTGCCCTGCAGGCCTACCATGAAATCTTGTCGTTGCCGAATGAGCGTTCGGAATTCGTCCTAAGAATATGTGAGTAAAAGAGACAGAGTTATCTATAGTTTATATAACATTATCCTTTTCAAACATTACGACCCTAATGCAATTCACACTTCATGGTACGAAAAGAAAGCGATTCGCAGTCGTCGTTTACGTCTTCAATTGAGTCGCAATGTGAGTTCATAGTAGGCCTGCTGTTTCAATCTTTAGCAGTGTTCCTAAGAATACTCTGTATGTGGGACTCTGTCGAGATATTATGCATGTGTGACTCTATATTTTAGATTTTGTGTAGTGGTGTCTCTAAAGGGGATTCAGTATCAAATAACCTGTTTTGGAGAATGCTAACGACAACAAGCTGAAGAACCGATGGCCGTTGGGGTCCTAAGGTGCTGGAATAGCGACCGCGCACCGGTAAACGCAGTGTTGGAAGACCCCAACGAGGTGGACAGAAGACCTTAAAAAGGTCCCGGGGAGCCGCTGGATCCAAGCGGCGCAGGATCGTGTGGAGATCCCTTAAGGAGACCTATGTCCAGTGGACGTCCATCGGTTGAAGAACAAGAAGAAGAACAACACATATGACAAACTTGGCCTTTTGCGGCCTTTTATATTACCAGTTTCCTAAGTATTATCTGTGCTGGAGACTCTATGTTGGAAGTTCTTTATAGAATACTCAATGAAATGTGGAATGAATATGCTCCGAAATTTCCTACTAATTATCTGAGTTTGCTGCACCTGACATATATTTATTTTAGCAAGAATAAGCCATTTTCGTAGTTCTCTAAAAAATGGAACTGTCAATAGATGTATAATGGATATCTTTAAGCTTTTATTTGTTTTGTATTTCTATTTTATATATTTGTTTTTGATTCTTTTTTTTGTGTGATCCGTTCGGGTAGCTTGCAATTAATATTGCATGTTCAGATCATATTTTGCAGTTTTATCACGTGAAGCTCAACAATTAATTGAACTTGTTAATTTAAGTTTAATAACATTTTGTACTTGATCAGTTACAACACAAGTATACAACTTAGTTAGTTTCTTTTCTATTTCACTTAACTTTATGCCTTCTTAAGATTAAAATCAGAATTATCTTTCTAAAAATAACGGTTTAAAAATTTCTTTTTATTATACAAACAAGTCCATAAAATGTTTTGCAATATTATCTTTATTTTATGGTTATAGAGGATACGCCCACGTTCAACGTTCTTTTGTATTGTCACTGAGATGTTTTCTTGAAAGTGTCGGGTGACGATATATTTCTAAGAATACCTTTGTTGCTATTTGCTTTCTTAAAAGCGGACAGAGTATTAAAGGTGTTAATTTTACGTATACGAGTACTAAGAAAAATGATTAATATTTTGTGGAGTGTATGACGAATAACGATCGTCCCGAGAATCGACAGTGGCTAACTTTAATAGGCGTTGTTATTTTAATAATTGCACTATAATAACCTTTCAAACTTATTATGACTATTTTGTGTATTCGCGAATGGAGTGAATTTATCAATAAATTTCCTATTTGCAAGACTAGTTAGTCAATATAAATTATTTCAAAGCATGTGTAAACTGAAACCACAACATCGCCGGATTTTCGATTACGGTGTTTCGATTAAATTTTTATATTGTTCCGCTCTCTCAGACATTGTTAAAAGCAGCTTATAGAGTAGAGGACACAGGAAGGTAAGTATTGTGAGAGTATCACAATAAACAATGAAAGGGAAGATGAAACTTCATGTTTGTCTAATCAAACATAAAAGAGAGAGACAGATAGTAACACTCTCATTTGCTTTCTCTTTATTTCTCTTTTTTATAATGAGGCACATTGACTAAAAGAGCTGGAACGGGTCGTTAGGTCAAAGAAAAAGGGGATGACTAGTTGAAAGATAGGCGGATGAGATAGTGGAAAGGGGAGGAAACAAGTGGGTATCTAAAGCTTCTGACAGAGAAACGTGGAGACAATTGGAGGAGGTCTTTACTCGAGAGAGGTCCTTAATATGATTATAATTAGAAATTATGACATTAAAACATGACATTAATTTAGTAATAATTTTTTTTTATAATTATTGCTTGAATTACCTATAAATTCTAAATGTATTTAAATTCAAATTGTGATGATTTAATTATTATATGTATTGTAAAAATATTTTATGTAAGATTGTATCTATTTAAGGAAATAATACAGGCTATAAATAAATAAATGGGGCAGATTCAAAGCTGGTTTCTCTGGTACTCTAGTATAACAACTGTATGGTGCTAAGCGGGCCCATTAGCTATATATATATACGACACACACACGGTCGTCTATCCCCAAAGTAAGTAACTTAATACTTGTGTTATGGGTGATAGACAACCGGTATATACATATATAATTTTAAATACATACTTAAATACAAATACAAATTCTGACTCGAAGAACCAACAAATCGTTTATAGAAAATGTTAAACCGCGTGTAAAAAAAACCTTACAATTTGTGACATTACGCCACGGAGGTTGAATTGATGGAGCGTTATCTTAATATTAATCATACTTCTATTTACAAATGTCCGATCATTTGCTAACGAGCGCATGATTAAAATATTTGTATTTGGTATAGAACTGAGCGGGCATGCAGAATAATAAATATGATTAAGCAATTCGTTGCATATTAATCATTGCGAATGATTGTTATTGAAGAAATCATAGATCGCTAATCATGATACGTGATTTTGGTATTAATAAGTAGTAGTAGCATACAAAAATAATGAATCGTATAAAGGCGATTAATCGTATTATTTTTTAATATAACAGAACTCTGCAAAGTTAAGCCTATAAATAATAAATTAGTAGAAGCATGATAAAGGAGTGGGTTGATACTAACCAATTGCTGGGCAAAGGGTAATTTGTTTAGAAAGATTTGGCAATATCTGGTATTTTCATTTACATATGATACGATGCCATACGATTCGGTTTCGAACGGTAAGTAGGCATATAAGAAACTATAAGGATTATACTATTTTTTAAATTTAACACTAACTTCAATAACTTCTGGTATGCGAGACTCCGATACCGGAATTATCCCGCCGTCATGCACTAATTATATATATTTTTTTATTAGTTTACATATGCAAACAAACAGTTTAAAGAGCTTTCTAATAACCGCGTTGTACGTTACAAGATATATGTTCCTCTGCGGAAATTTTTGTTAATTATACAAGAGGAATATTTATGGTTTTTTTGGTTGATCGCGAATTTGCAGACATACAGATGCAGCGTAAAGCTTTATTAATATGTATTGATTTAATGAATATAATTTGCTGAATTTAACGACAATCAAGCAACACAGAGTTTGAATTACGTTCTAATTATAATATGCGGAACTGTCTGCTGATAAAAAAGTGCAAAACGGTCTCAGATATCTGAACATGATCATGACTGCAGTCTCTTCGTGACTACGAACAAAATTGTGATATGAAAAATTAATAATAATTTATTACAATACAACCATTTAAAAACACTAAATATTATAAAACAAAGTTCCAAGCCGCAATAGTATATCTGTTCACGATAAACTGAAAAACTACTAAATAAGAATTAATCAATTGCTTGACTGGCCTGCAGGCCTACCATGAACTCTTATTGCGACTCAATTGAAGACGTAAACGACGACCGCGAACCGCTTTCTTTTCGTACCATGAAGTGTCAATTGCATTGGAGTCGTAATATTTGAAAAGGATAAAGTTATATGAACTCTGTCTCTTTAACTCATATGTTCTTAGTACGAATTCCGAACGCTCATTCGGCAACGACTTAAAGTGTGCGTCTTTAAGACGTCATGGTATGAAAACGCAAAACAATTTCGTTTGTACGTCTTAAATTGAGTCGCTATAGAGTTCATGGTGGCGCAATTGGCAATGACCCTACGTGTTGGTTCTTTAAGTTAGTGTGTATTTAAAATTATTAAGAGACTCTCGGATATCTCTGGTTTACATTGCACGCGACAGCTCCCAGCAGGCTAGTTGTTTTACAACTGCGTGACCTCTTCAACATTTTACATAAAACCGTAATGGATCATTAACCTAAACCTCCTGAAGTATTGCACTACTAGACGAATAGATTAATTTGTTGTCAATTTTAAGAACAATCATCATCTAACATTTTAAAATCAAATTTTGAACATCACAATGTATATAACAACATGTTAGATTAAATAATAAAATATGTAATTTTGAAATCGATCCCAAGAATTAGCTATCGTACTTAGAATCTGTATGTATATAAAAAAGAGGAAGTATGTCCATATACACTATAAGTTTTGTTTCTTATAGTGTCCGAAACGGCTGGAATGATTTCAATGAAATTTTCAGACAAACTTTTGATCGACATAGCCGATAATCCTGTAAAGTTTGGTGACGATCGGAGCATTCTGAACGGTCAATGACAGTTTTGTATCAAGGGGAAATCGAAACCAGTCTAAGTCACATCAACGCGCGAACTAGTACTAGTTAGTTCTATAATAAAATAAGCACACGCTATCTGCACAGAAAAAAGACATTATCCTTATATAAAATTGTCTATAAAATATTTAATTAGTTTCCTCAAGCAAAGCAAAATATTAATTTGGAAATTTGGTAACAAGATAAGGTTATATCTATACATAAATAAACTTATCTTATAAAGTTATCATTCGATATATATGAGAACAGGTGAAAACAATCAAATATTGTTATAAATTATTATATAGCTAGTCTACCGACATATCTGATTATATTAAAACAGTTTTAAAAACTCCCATATTATGGCGCCGTTATCTTTTTAAGGAGAAAATCGTTTTTCTATTTACTATAGTTCATATAACGTTGTCCTTTTCAAACACCATAAAGTTATGGTACGAAAAGAAAGCGGTTGGGTTTAGGTACTGACTTTGAATTGAATCGTTTTTTAAAAGTTCATGGTAGGCCTACAGAGATAAATTAAGCATTTAATATCCCTATTTAGGAAGGAAGAAATTAAATCGTCAATGTCTTTTTTATTTTGAATAGAACTACAATTAAGCTAAAGTTTGTTACACAATTGAAGATTATTTGAATAATATAATGCTTGGATTGAAAAATCCTTTCCAGCTTCATCAAAATCACAAGACTTTGGTGTAATAATGTACATTGAAAATGTTTAAAGGATTAACCGCCGTGTTTCTTGCTAGTTCTTTTCGGTAATAGTAACATTCCGAACCATTAGTAGCTTCATTAATCATAGTAATCCTTGACGATTCAAAGTGCTTAAAAAATATTATTTTGATTTAATTAAAGTGGGTATAAGAACGAATATCGCGTTTATGGTAAAGTTTGTTTTTATAATTCATAACATGCATTGTTGCCGTGTGGTATCCGGCTGAGTAGAATAGACCACCCTCATTTCTTACCGAGATATCGTAAAAGGCGACTAAGGTAAGTCGACCCGCTGTGTGGTATCCGGCTGAGTAGACATTTCTTATCAAGGTGTCGTAAAAAGCGAATAAGGTAAGATGATCCACCGTGTGGTATCTGGTTGAGTAGAATAGACCACGCTCTCTCTTAGCGAGGGGTCGTAAAATACTACTAAGGTAAGTTGACGTCAGTCAGGCGGTCTTAAAATACGAAGCCGAATCACGTGACAACATGTTATGCCGACCCCACTTAGATTGGGATAGGATAAGAGGATGATGATGAACATGCATTCGTTAAAAGTATTTTTACTAGTTGGAATATACTATCCAGGAACGCGAGCCCGTAAATATCATCATATTACATCAATTAGAGTGTTGTGTAAGATGTATTACTGATTGTATTAATGATACCTACTATGACAATACTAGGAACGGACGCGTCATGGCACGCGTTTATCGCCAATTCTCATGAAGTGCCGTTCCTACCATATTATACTTAAAACTGACTCACCACAGGGCAAAGGCAGTCTTAGCCTTTGTTTTATTTTTATAGCGACGGCCTTGTAAACATGAACTTTTTATAAAAGTATTTTCATAGCGATACGTCTTACGTGGATCAATTTCTTAATCAAATCAATCAAATCAAAATATTCTTTATTCAAGTAAACTTGTAAACAAGTGCTTTTGAATCGTCAACTTTACTGCTGGTTCGGAAAGCTGTTCCTGCCGAGAAGAGCCAGCAAGAAACTCGGCGGTTGCTCTTTTTAAAATATAAATCTTAGAACTAGTTACATTTATTTATTACTGTCTTGTACAGGGTAGAAGTGCACCTATATCCACACATCCTTATCATCTAAGTAATCTTCAACAGTATAGTAGGCTTTCTGTATCAGCCTCTTTTTAACAGTGTTTTTAAACTGCTGTAACGGCATGGCCAAAATTGATTTCGGAATTTTATTATAGAATCTTATACCCAAACCCACAAACGATTTACGTACTTTTGCTAGGCGCAAAGCAGGAGTCGCAAGCTTATGTCGGTTCCTACTTTGTCTATTATATACATCACCTATCGTTTTATAATTCTTTATATTTTTATATACAAAAATTACGTTATTAATATAAGCAGTTATTCAAAAAAGTATTTTTGAAACAGCGTTGAGAGACGTGAGGATGGTATCATAATCAAAAAGATTTTGATTATGATACCAACCTTTCGTATCTTGAATAGAAGTTATGATATAGATCCCAGAATCTCTCAGAGATCTCTGTCTAAGGGATAAGTTGACCTTTTTGCACTTTTTTTATTAATAATGTTTTTCTTACTTTTTTATGATATATAAAGAATAATAATAAATATAATTATTTTGCTATAATTCGCGTTTGATAAAAGAATATATGTAATGTCTAAGTCTATGAAGCAGGCACGTTGCATGTATAAGGTATGTTACCTTATACATGCAAGGCCAGTCACCACACGTATCACAAAACGCCGCCTTCGGCAACACAAGCACTACACACATTCACTACGACAATCTCTACTATCGTTTCGCCCCGTAACCGAATTATCATCAGGAGGCTCCACGACAAAATCCTATTGCATCTTAACAAACGCGGATTATAGCAAAATAATTCTATTATAACTTCTGTATCATGGAATTCACACACGGTCGTCTGTCCCCAAAGTAGCATAATATTTATGTTATGGGTGACAGACAACTGGTAAATATACTATCTATATACTTTTAAAGACATATTTACCTTAAATTAATACTTAATACACCTAGGTTCGAAGAACCAACAATTTTTATAGAAAATGTATGGCCTCGGCGGGAATCGAACCCGTGAACCGCGGAGCTGAAGGCTCACTGCCAACGGACCAGTTAATTATATAAGACGCAAATTATTTCAATTACATAGGTTTTGATTAATCTTGCTTGAACTAATCCGATGAAGTACATAACTGCGGAACTTTAACCCATATAAGCAGATACACACTTGACCGCTTTTACGTTCATTCTACGTAATTCAATTAATCTTCAATGATTCTTTTTACTTAGTGAAATAGCCGAAAATTCGTAGACAAATAATTGATTTGCGAGAACTATAACAAAAAACTACTGAAAAACATTGTTTTCTTTTTTGTCGACGTTCAACGTTATAGCACTTACTACAGATAAACTACACCGGAAGTGAAAGTAGGTAGTAGATAAGCGTGTCTACTGTTCGCGGCACGACATTTTTACTTAACGTTACGTAAGCAGTTTAACGGTAAAGGCTTCATTATTCAATTCGATTATCTTTTCGAACAACTTTTGCTATTCTTTTTATATTATGAATTTAGAAGACGCATTACAGAGATATGAATGAAATGGTTTGATTATTGTGAGCAATTTTATCAACTTTTACAATGTAAAAAATTATTTATATTACTATAATAGTTAGACATATAGTATCGCGGACTTTTTGTGGATATTGATATGTTCTATAATACTGTAGAACATTTTTTTGTTCTATCCTCAATAGTTTCCACAGCGCACGCAATAAAAGTTGTTGCCGACTGAATTTTTGGTAACTTATTACATATTTATTAGGGATCTCTATTTTTTTTAATAACATATAGCCTATGTTGCTCAGTAAAGAAGCAGCTTTCTAATGGTGAAAGAATTTTTGAAGTCGGTCCAGTAGATTTTGAGTGAAAACATTACAAACATACACAAACAAACGTACAAATCTTTCCTCTTTATAATATTAGTATAGATTTAGAAGACGCATTAGCGGCAACCAACCGTCATGATGATTAAAGAAAATCTTCTCCTTGGTAGCTACACTCTTAGCCGAGAGGTCGTGGTAGTCAATTGAGGGTTAGTGGCGCGCTTGATGATTCGGAGCCCCTCTTTTCGGACAGCTGCCTTCCTGGTACATTTATGAAGAGGGCCGTCAAAGGAAGCCTTTACTTTATCCGTCCATCACATCGTTGATCTGCCACGCGGTCTTGTGCTTTCGATAATCCCCTGCACTACCAGGCTTTTTACAGAGACATTTCCCCGATGAGATTTGTCTCAAAAAAGTGAGAATACTTTGAACTTGAACTTTGAACGATTGAGGATATACACTGCTTGATGCTGAGTTCTCCCGATATATGCAAGATTCGTAAAAATAAATGCACAAACCTCCACCCCTGCCACCACAATACACAAGCACTACACACGTTCAATATCAAAAACTCAACAATCGTTTCGCCCCGCAACCGAAGCATCATCAAGAGATAGACTCCACGACAAAATCGCAAAGCTTGCATTTTTGCTTTGCTTGCATGAATCCTGCATGTATCAGGTATGAAAAACGGATATTCCACTATACTTTTAGCACTATATATATTTTCTATTTACTGTAAGGCAAAGTAACGCCTAATTCTATAAAAAATATAGAATTAGATTTCATGTGACCAAAACAGTTTTAAATATAAATGTGGATTGATATGACTAGAGGGAGGCTGACAAAAAGATGGTTTGTGTGAACAATGATATGCATATAAAAGGAAGTAGCACCTGAGTTGGCGAATGATGGAAGAGAATGGAAGATAAAGATGTTTTGTACGGACCCAATCAGTATAAAGATTTATTCTAATATCATACATTAATAAATATCATCTTTATTCCAATAAATATCTATATAATATAATTATTTACAAAACTCTATAGCTTTCTCTGATCATGAATCTGAGATATTATCTTGTCACTATTAAATTTAATGATGCGTCTTTAATATAAACTTCAATTGTTAATTATCGATAGCCCAATTCAATCGTACGCTGGTCATGTTCCGATATATAATTATATAATTCATAATTCGTAGAAACAAATTCAGATGTTCCGCGAATAATGCCGAAACCATCTTGCAACTGGTTGTATATAAAAAGGTGTTTTTATAGCGGCTGCTACGGAATTTCTTGGAAGGACGCCTAATAAAAATTTTGAGCAGCTTTCAATAAAACGTAATTAGTTGTTGGAATCGATTGGATTTATAAAATACGATATAATTACTATAATACACCGGATTAGTTGGAAATGTATTTAAATTATACCAGCGAATATTTCTATATAAATGGATTTATGTTTAGATAGAGTCAAATTAAATCAAATCAAGGCAAGATTTGCTAAGGATAGAAATAGAATAACTATAATTCGCTGATTCAAAATTACAGATGTTTTTTTATGACGCCTAATAGAAATTTAAGGCTTTGTAGGCCTCTCGTTCACATACACATTTTCGAAATGTGTAACGCCTCGTCATATGCCAAGCCATCATAGACAAAGTCAAAGCTAAGCCATGTTTGGTACTATCTGTCAGCCAAGCCAAAGCCAAAGTCGTGCTGCCACATTATCACTACAGTAGGCCTACCATGAACTCTTATTGCGACTCAATTGAAGGCGTAAACTAAATTGTTTTGCTTTTTCATACCATGACGTCTTAAAGACGCACACTTTAAGTCGTTGCCGAATGAGCGTTCGGAATTCGTCCTAAGAACATGTGAGTAAAAGAGACAGAGTTATCTATATATATAACGTTATCCTTTTCAAACATTACGACCCCAAAGCAATCCACACTTCATGGTACCAAAAGAAAGCGGTTGTGTTTAGGTACTGACTTTGAATTAAATCGTTTTCTAAAAATTCATAGTAGGACGACAGTACTGCCAGAATACAAAATGTGCAAGTTAAAACCACCCATATTAAAAATGCGACGTGACTATGTGTGCTTTATTTTTTTTTCGTACTGACTGTATGCTGTTAGCCCTAACGGCTTATATAGCATCAGCGGGCGGGACGGGCGAGCGCAGAAGCATCCTCGAGGTTGCGAAATGTATAGAGTAGAGCGAAGAAGCTCTACTAACGTTGGGGAACGTCATCCTAAGGATGCCTCCTGTGAGGCCGGACCACGGCTTAGGGCGACGCGTAGTAGACGGCTGATGGTATGACTTTGATTAGTCATTAAGACATCGGAAGGTCTATGTTTGCATTTCCATCTGATTGGTATTCAAAACGCATCTCCTTCTCTCACCGCTTTGGTGGATACCGGACCTTAGGAATCGATGTAATTGTTTGATATCGATAGTTGAAAAGAAATGGAAGTGCCAAAGGCTACTTTCATCTCAGAAGTAAAGTTAAACCGATACAATGGTAGGCTTAAGCTAGATTTCTAGAAACTTTAACATCAATGATTAATCCTATTGTAAAAAAAGGATTATATCTGTCATGCGTTGATTTAGAAACGTGTGTATCCAAATATCATTATTTAACGCTTATTTTAACAATTAGAATGACAACAACAGACAGTTATAAATTAAGTTAATAAGTAAATAAGCTTAAATTTTGACAGATTTAATCAATATCGCTAAGCGGATTAGCCGTGAACGTGAAGCAAACAAACAAACTCGCATTTTTAATAATGCGATGTATGAGTATGCATGAAGTCGTATTTTTACAGATGAATGGAAACAAAGGTAATTTAAGGCAGTCTTTATTTTTAAATGTTACAAAAAATATAAGCATCTTGAGGAAATAGTGTAAATAACGTAAATGTTTCCACTTTCTAGGTCGTTTGTGCTAAATGCTAATAGGTCTCGAAATAACGTTCTCAAATATTTGCAACCACTTCACCCGTCAGTTTACATGACTACAATTCTACAATTTCAAACTCTATTACTTGAAAGGTAAGGTAAAAAATATTTTTGCATACATCAATAACAAATTTAGCTAGGCAATTCGTTTAAACGAGAAAGGTACATATTGATGTACATTGAAGCATCGATCCAATTAGCTTTTAGTGGAAATTTTCCAACACTTAACCGTCACAAATCGTCTTTAGATATAATTCAAAAGTAATAATAAAATTATTTTGCTATAATCCGCGATACAGTAAATAGAAAATATATATAGTGGTAAATGTATAGTGGACTATCCATGTTTCATACCTGATACATGCAGGATTCGTAAAAACACATGCACAAACCTCCACCGCAGCCACCACAATACACAAGCACTACACACGTTCAATATCACAAACTCAACAAGCGTTTCGCCCCGCAACCGAAGCATCATCAGGAGATAAACTCCACGACAAAATCGTAAAGCCTATTTATATTTATAAAGCTTTACGATTTTGTTGTCTCCTGATGATGTATTTTCTATTTACTTTATAAATAATTTTATTATTGCTTTTGTATTATGGATCTCCGCAAAGTAACTATAAATTATATAATTATATCACATCAGTGTCTTATTGCAATTGATGGTACTGGGTAATGTCACAACTTCGATATGTCAGTAGGTATATTACTATCAAATATTTCATCATCATTCTCCTGCCCTTATCCCACTCTAAGTGGGGTCGGCACAACATGTTGCAAACATGTTGTCACATGATTTGGCTGCGTATTTTACGACCGCCCGCCTGACGTCAACTTACCTTAGTCGCCTCTTACGACACCTCGGTGAGAAATGAGGGTGGTCTATTCTATGCAGCCGGATACCACACGGCGCATACCTTAGTCGCCTTTTACGACACCTCGGTAAGAAATGAGGGTGGTCTATTCTATTTTGCCGGATACCACACGGCGTTAGTATCAAATATTTATAGATCGATATTTTAGATATCGATATTATTGTATTTAGTTTTCAATTAATGGTGTTCCACTACTAGATAAAGGTATTTTTAAGTGGTTTTCGCGACACACAATCCTATCATTACCTACCTACCAGCCTTTTGGAACCTCTCTCTACCCTGACCCTTTTGAGATTTTGTTTTTTTTTGACGCAATTGATTATCGTACTATCCAAGATCAATATGGGATTATTTTAAGACAATCATAGAATAGATAGGATTGTTTACAAATAATTGAAATTATATGTATAAAGTGAAATCTTTTCTTTCTTTAAACTTTTGAGCCGAAAATGTGCATTATATAATTAATTACATATACTAATGACTTTTCTATTTATCTAGATTAGATTATAAAATAATACTGCATAAAAAGCTTCTTATCTTATAGGAGAAATGAAATACTAAATCCAACTTGTCAAGAGGGTATAAATTACTTACCATAACTTTGTAATTTCCGTTAAGCAAGTTTAGGACGCAACTTTAACGAAGTGAGGCATTCTCGGCCAATTTTATTCTTTTTAGTAGATAACAAAGAGACTTATGAAGAATTTAAAAAAAAATTATTAATCCTGTTTGATATTATAATTTTATAAAGTAGAGCTATCGACTCTTTAGTGAAATCGTTTCGACCAAAGTATATTTTATCTAACTGTTCGCTGAGATAGTATTAAAATTAAAATAGCATTTCGGCGCAAAAGAGCGCAGTTAAAATTTCTCGACACAAAAGCAAGTCTTTTTTACATCACCAAGCGCATATTTAACTCTATGTCGGAAATACGAGAGAATGATGTTCTTTAAGCCCTTCTCTATAGCTATTATTTTACGAATAGCCCAAGAGCGAGTGATCACCAAATCTATTTTATGTATGCTATTTATAAATGAAACTTGGTCGTCTTGATTGAGCTTTATAAAAAAGTTACGAATCGCTCAGTGGGCGATGGGAAGAGCTATGCTTAATAAAAATATATTAAATATAAATAAATATATAAGACACTTACCCACACGGTCGTCCATCTCCTTAGTAAGTAACTTAATACTTGTGTTATAGGGGACGGACAATTGGTAAATAAATACGTATATAATTTTGAATACATAATTAAATACTAATATACTGCTGAAGAGCTAACCTGAAGGTAGGGGCACTACCCACTGTGCCAACGGGCAAGTCAATTATGTATTTAAGTATGTATTTAAAATTACATACGTATATACTTGTTGTCACCTATAACACAAGTATTAATATACTTTGTGGATCGACGACGACATTATTTACTTACGTATGTATGTAAAAAAAAAATCTAATAAAAAGTAAAAAAGAGAAACAGATAAGTAGTCTCATTTACTTTCTCTTTTTTGTTCAATAAACACATTTTGACTCCCCTACTGTAATATACTAACTCTATGCGTAATTCGCGCCCAGTTAGGTTGCAAAAGCTGTATCGGCTAACAGCAAATTGTTTAGATAGTAAAAAATGTTATGATCCGTTATATTATCGCCCACTCTTAAACTATAAAGTATTTTGAACTTATTAATTTCACAACAGCTTAACATTGTGTTCCGATGTTCTCGGAATGTGTCCGAAAATATCGCTGATAAACGATCGTGTTGAATATAAAACGAGACATTTATTTTAAAACATTTATAACCTACTTTAATATGATTATGAAGATGTTATATAACTTTTGTATAACTTATTTGAAATTTGAAATAGAGGTATAAAGCTTTGTGATATAAACAGCTTTCTGTATTTTTATTCCTTACGAATTAGGATCCAACAACATAATTACCAGTAACAAAAGTTCCTTAAATTTAAAAACGAAATATTAAAGAAAAAACTGCTGACCAGAAAACTAAATCAAACCAAATTTAAGAAGAACTAATCTGCTGAATAGTATTGAGCTAAAATGACAAACTACGCATAGCTACGCGAAATCTTTTCGTCCATGAAACCTCAGTCCCTGAAGATCAAAAATCTTCGAACAATGCGTGCTGCCAGTGATGACCTACGGATCTGAAACGTCGTCGCTGACTATGGGCCTCATAAGAAAGCTCAGAGTTGCTCAGTAGGCGATGGAGAGGGCTATGCTCGAAGTATCACTACGTGAACAAATCACAAATGAGGAGATCCGTAATAGAACCAGAGTCACCGATATAGCTCAGCGTGTCGCGAAGCAAAAGTGGCGATAGGCGGTAACCATAGTGCGGAGAACCGATGGGCGTTGGGGTCTCAAGGTGTTCTCAAAAATCATAATCAAAATAATCTTTATTCAAATAAATCATTTCAGGCACTTTTGAATCGTCAAGCATCAATATGATTAATTAAGCTACAAATGGTTCGGAATGTTGCTCTTACCGAGAAGAACCAGCAAGAAACTCGGCGATGTTGGAATGATGACCCTCGCACAGGAAACACAGTATTAGTAGATCCACTGCGAGATGGTCTGATGACCTCAAAAAGGTCGCCGGGGACCACTGGATTCAAGCGGCACGAGAACGTATGTTATGGAGATCCCATGAGAAGACTTATATCCAGCAGTGGACGTCCATCGGTTAAAAAGAAGAGAAGAAACTGACAAACATCTTGACTATAGGTCCTACCTACCTTTGTTCCGCCAACTACGACCTCGACCTCGACCTCGTAACATTTAGGTAATGAAGACCCGTGGTAAGTGTAATTTAATGGAAGGGGGCGCGACGGCAACCCTCGACTGACTGATACCAAAAGTGACAACATTGTCATCACTCTGTGTATATGTGTGCGTAGGTGTGTTTTCTGTGAACACGATATGAACTTTTAAAGCCTCCTAATAGGTGCTTATGTTGCGCTTATGCTCGGTTATATATAGCAACCTTACATTCTACAGAAAATACAGGCGTCTTAAAAGCGTCCTACATGACTCAGACGAATCTTTATCAACAACACAAACACATAGTATACACGTAAAGTACCTATGAGGGTGGAAATAACGTCTCTGAAGTCCTTTTTTTTCAAGGGAGGTACTCTTAGAATGACATTTCGCCCACGGCAATGCTTCTTTCTCCTTCAAATAAACACCTCCGCATTGAGCCACCTCGGCCATGCTTATGTAATGAGTTAATAGCATATTGTCAATACCAAAAAAAGCCTGCAACGGAGGAAAGTTGAAGAGCATTGCTATAAAAGTCTTCGAGTTACGTTAGCATGGTAAAAAAATATTTTCTTCCAAATCCTGCTTTAAATGATTTAAATACAGAGAGACCTAATGTGAGAATCGATAAATATCTGTCAAAAACAAAACTACTGATCTACTGTTATTGATATTTATTTTAAATTAATACATTTTAAATAAAAGAAAAAGTAATCGATTAACTATAGCGGGAAGGTTTAACTTTATCTGAACGCTACATTCCACATTAAGCACGGGTCTTTCTGTAACTGAACGAATGAATCGATTATGTTATCGTTGGAGCGTAAGAAATCCTATACACAATATTTGAAATTATATTGCATTTGAGAAAATTATTTGTCGAATCCAAAGTTAACAAAAATAATCCGAATGATCAATCTTTATATACTAGCTGTGCATACGACTTCGCCTGCGTGGAAATGGGTATGTCACAAAGTTTATCCCAAGTAAATTTCGAACCCAAGGGAATTTTCTATGTGATGCTCCACAACCTCCTCTATCTTCCAGGAAACTCCCATCAAAATCGGTTAAGCTATTCTTTGAATTTTATATATGAACTTGTTAAGAGATAACATATACGAGACTGACACGGTTTAGACATGACCCTAGAATGGAATGGAAATAACTCTGATTATAAACATCGTTTGTAGCTTCCTGGAATTCGCAATATCTCATCTACATGTACGCAAAGTTCACTACACGAGAGATAGTTACGTCATCACTAGTTAATACAAAGATAAAACTGTAATAATTTGTGAATAAAATTGTGATGAATAAACTGTTATTTATAAGCCAAAAGTTAGTAGCCTATTTTTGTAAGCTCTACGGCTATAAGTTCTAGTCGTCTAGTCTATAAAGACTGATCAAACAAACCAAAGCACTGCGAAGATATCTTCGCTTATTTTTTCCTCTCTAGTTTCCAGGGGAAGTCTGAAAGTTGCGCCCGTCATAAAAAAGACGTTATAGTCTTTTTTATGACGGTTACATCAACAAGGTACATGAACGTTGTCTGCTTCCTACAATTAGCATTACACAGATTTTCTTAAGAAACGCCGATTATAGCAAAATAATTCTATCATAACTTCTGTACTATGAAATTCCTCAAAGTAACGCCTTCTTCTATAAATTACTATGGTTATAGAATGAGAACAGATGAAAATTAAAAAAGGATGTGACTTAAAGAGTGTGGATGGGTATGGGATTAAAGGAAGGCCGAGAAGAGGTTGTTGGATCATGTTTAGTTTGACATGACATAAGGAGTATCGCCAGAGTTCATAGGAGAGAACGGAAGAAAATAACGTTGTGCCGAACTCACTTAGATTGGGATAAGCGCAGGAGAATGATATTGTCTCTATTTTCGATGTGGTTAGAATGGGCAAAGTAATAATAAAATTATTTTGTCATAATCCGCATTACAGCAATTTAATTTTATAATTACTTTAATATTATGGAACTCCGCCAAGTGTCGTCTAAGATACTCAACTGAAGTCGGTTGATTTTTCCTTACAAGTAAGCATTTAATTAAGCAAAAATTAATCGCCTTAAAAATAATGGCACTTTCTTATTTAATTTTGTAGTTACCAGACCGACGGAAGCTAATTTATAAGATTTAAGATACCATCCAATAAAATTTACAAATAACGTATGTCTGTTCAAACATTTTAAGGTATAATTAATTGTTTTATTGTTACCATTTTCTGTCGATTTTCTCGTCCTCATCGAGTTCCAGACTTCTTCGAACTCAATTCATAGACATTTTAATAATTTAGTCCATAATAAACTTATTAATAGCTAAATCCGAGAAAGTCATTAATTTCTGTTCAACGTTTATTCGTAAATCTAATTTTATAGACATGGAATATGTTCATAAAAGTTAATATTCATTACTAGCAACTAAATAAATGGTAACATTAACAGTTATGTTTTTATATATTTCCTGTGAAATCTCTACCTGCATAGACGGCCAATTAAGACAATTAACAATTCTGCACGGTTTACATCCTCCGTTACGAGGAACACCTTTCGAAAGTCGGCTCTTTGAAACATTCGTCACGGCAGATATGTACAACTAATATCTCTTTGTACATTAGATTATTTTGTTTATTCTTAAACGAACTCTAATATATTTTATGGCGTGTGGTATGCGACTGAGTAGAATATACCACTCTAATTACTTACCGAGGTGTCGTAAAAAGCGGCTAAGGCAACAAGTCGACCCGTCGTGTGGTATTCGGCTGAGTAAAATAGGCCACCCTTATTTCTTACCGAGGTGTCGTAAAAGGCGGCTAAGATAAGTCGACCCGCCGAGTGGTGTCCGTCTGAGTAGAATAGACCACCCCAATTTCTTACCGAGGGGTCGTAAAAGAGACTAAGGTACGTTGACGTCAGACAGGCGGCTGGCTTATTACGAACAGAGTTCCAATGGTTGTATATATATATGCATGTTTGTCTGTGCATATATCTGGATGCAGCCGATGCTAAAGTTACAGATATATAATAAGTAGTACGGTAAGGAAGTCCAGAGATGGTCGTTTACAGAAAGTATTCCATTGAAAATTGGCCAAGCAGGGTAATACCATAAAGTTGTAGCTCATAAAAGTAAAGAATAGATTCAAATTATTATTTTGTAATACAATGCAAAAAT
Organism: Morpho deidamia; assembly: GCA_947086505.1. NCBI lineage: Eukaryota > Metazoa > Arthropoda > Insecta > Lepidoptera > Nymphalidae > Morpho > Morpho deidamia. The sequence goes on along the minus strand of CAMTZC010000007.1, from coordinate 3,992,041 downwards.
ACAAAGTTCTGAAATGGGATTATTTTCTATATAATTTGTAAATTATGATATAAAAAACAAAAACTATTTATAACGGTTTATAAATATTGTTACCGTTTAATTTCGTCAGATTTTTTTTCCCAATGTAGTCATAATTTTCCTTGTATTAATAGTTATAGATCTTCCGTTTTTTTTTTGTGATACTGTAGTCATACTTTGAAATATGTTTTATTTTCCTTATAATATACGTGACTTTTCGGTAATATTATTTTCTGTTATATTTTCATAATATAATAATACCCTTTTATTATTAGCTTACAGACATTTAAAAAATATATTCTTATAAATACAATTAAAATAATAATATTAGAAAGAAAAAAATTAAATTGAAAAATGCGACTTTGATCGTGTAATATTTTGATATTTTTTGTTCTTATAAATTTGTTAATCACTAAAATTTAGTGGTTAGTGGTTTTGACGATAAATTTATTAGCGCAAGTTACCAAGAGATAAGCGAAAGCTGCACACAAGTCTCACACCCATTACCTTCTATAGAAGCATTTACCTTTTTTTATTAGAATTGCATCAAACCCAGATTGGATTGGTCTAAAATTGTATAGGACTGGTGGTACCTGCGACTTCGTTCACACTGCCTATAGATTATACACTTTAATACACAGACTTTGGTGTTAAATAACCCTCAATTATTTACGATATGGTCTTTTCTAAACTAGCGATCATGCCTTGCTGTGACTTAGTATAGATTTCCTAACAAAACAAAACTGTCATTGACAGTTAAAAATGACACAAACGCCACAAAACTTTATAGGATTATCCGCTGGATCAATCTAAAGATTGTTCGAAAACTTCACTAAAATCGCTCCATCTGATTCGGAGTGTATAAGGAAACAACGAGTACATACTTTATCTTTAATATAGATTTTAGCCCGAGAATATAAGCTACATTTGTATAAAATTTCATCAATATTGCTTCAGTGAAACCGTGAAAACTCAACGGACAAACAGACTTTTGCAATTATAATATTAGTTTGGATTGGACGACATAGAAATAAAAAAGCGAAAGCATTCCTGATTATTTCCGCTTCGACTAGGCGCTACAAATACATTGGCCTAGGACGGGGACGCAGCGGATGAACGCAAAAAGATACGGAGATTCCCAGAAAGCGGACTAGTTTAAATTTCAATGGCTGTGTACTGCGAAGTCGGCCGACGGTTTCGCCTAACGAGCCGATTGAAATACTGCTTTGATCTGAATATTTCGCGAAAGTAACTTTTATTCTCCATGCCGCTGAGCATGGTTTAGAACGCATTTTAGCAGTTTGCCGATTTTCCTCACGAAACTCGTTCTAAAATGGAACGTTTAAAATAAATCTAAAGTCTAAAGTATCCAGACATGGATACTTTACAGACCTTATTAAATTAAATTGTTTGTTTGTTACAATATATGTAGTTTAAGTATATTTTGTTACTAAATACCTATTAGTTATTTAACATATACGAAATTGAACTATGTGTATATATATTGTACGGTGTTGTATTGTGGTATATATACTATTATCTTATTTTAGGATATTTTGTTTGATTGGTAATGAATCGATTATTTTTAATATTCAGGATTTTTGATGTACTTTTAAATTGTTTCATAAAGTATCAATAGCCATCAAGTAAATTTGTCGTTATATTGCTGAAGATTGGTCCCTAGATAAATACTACTATTGAGTTTGTTAATTTGCCTACGTCATAAAATTTGGACGTGCAAGACTGCCTATTAAAATACTAGCATGTATAAATATTTTTTAAATAATCCTATTTTGTTAATGAATAATCAGGTTATTATATACTAATATGTTAAGACTGACTTACTCGAGATCATTTAGCTTTCAAGGTGTAAAGCTGTGGAATGATTTACCTGTATCAATCCGCAAATCTCCTTCCCTATCAGCATTTAAGTCACAGACTAAAAAATATTTGTCTCAAGTCAGTTAAATTAAATTTAGCTTATTATCAATATTAAATTACATTTTAATCAATTCAAATAATCACTATTATCTATTATTTTATTCATTTATTTTTCAACTTTAATCTATGTATGTGTTTCGTTATTTTTATTTTTCTTCCTTCCTTTTTTTTCCATCATCAATTTTTTTTTTCTTTTCATTTTCTTTCTGTTACTCATAGGTTGGCTGGTAGAGATCCCTTTTAGGGATAAGTCCGCCTTTTGTTTTTACAATAAAGATAAATAAATAAAAATAAAAATAAAATAAGACAAAATAATTACAATGCCGTATATCTTGTCATTAGAGATTATTTTTATTATGATACAAAAATATATATTTTTTAATACTTAAGATATCTTAAATTAAGACAGTTAATATATACTTTGTCGGTGGGCCCATTAATTACGTACATGTTGCCCTTTTGAATTTCTACACGCGACCTAAATCCAGGACAAGCTAAGCTGGCAATACTCGTGTATAATGCGACACGCTCGGAAAACGCATAAAGGCTTCGGCAATGAACGTTCCATTCCAATGTAAGAGTTTAGCTGAGCAACCTTCGCGTGTTCTTAGAACCTCGTCGACCGGTTGTCAGTTCGACGTTGCTACGCGTTTCTCGGAACAGTCGTGGCCGTTTCGATTTTTTAAAATAAACGCGTTCCGTTATACTTTTGCCGGTATAGGTTGGGATTTATAGCCGGCCAATTAAATGCGATCTGTAAATCAGTGACTATTTTTATCCTACGGCAGCACTGAGTGAAAGGGATTTCCTACTGTGTACTCGCCGAACAGGTTATGGGATTACAAATTTGCCTCCATCCAGGGATTTTATTTCGCGTCCAAAGAGTATTTTAAATAGTATCGTATATTTCTTCTTATTTTATTTTTTTATTATTTTACTTTTATTTTATTTTTTTATTTTTTATTTTATTTATAACAAATATATACAAGTTATGTCTATCTTAAATTACTTACACGCTACTACTATACAAATCATGCTCACGTGGAATGGTCCCAAGAATGCTGACAGCGTTTCCGCGTTGAATCGCTAAGCTGATTCTTTGTGCGAAAAAGGAGCCAGCCCTCTTGTCACCCGAAGAGGCGATCAACCGAGGTGTTAAAACGGATAAAAATTTTTTTGGACTTTGGCTCCATGGCCCTAGGGTCTCAACTGCAAATGGCACAAATATATAACTCTCAACGAGAGATGCATACTTTCGCCGCTTGCCGGATTCGGCCATTTCCGCCGCAGCTCCAGGTCTGGACGCCGTTTCCCTGATATGGGACGAGGCTAACGTATCAACGCATGTTGCGTCCCACATTAGGGCCCGTCCCCGTTCCCAAGGAACCAGCGTCAGACCGTCTGGTCTCTTGCCATCATCCCGACATATCCCGGAAGGCTCGAGAAGAGCAGGAATGTCAATGGTGGCAAGAGCTCTTTTGATGGTGTCATTAAGAGAACCATGGCGGAAAAGCCTACCAGAGCTCCTATGGCATGAAAGCCCGTGTATGCCAAAACTGTCTACCTCTTTACCACATGGACATCTGTGCTTAAGGAAATTTAATTTCTTCTTATTAATTATTCCAATACAAATATTTTACATAACTAGGCGTTACTTTACGCTGTGTAAGCCATCCAATACAAAAGTACCGATAATATTATGTTGTTATAATCTGTGTATGAATCCACAGATATTGGGAAATAACGAAATGGATCGATCAGGGATCTATGTTATTTTTGGTTTTGACATAGTTAAAGGGCTCAAGATCGATATCAGATACTTTTTATCTGCATTAAAATTATTTTAAACTTCAAAATTTTTTATTATTATTACTTTATAATTATGCGCCCAGATTTACACCAAATCAAAACCGACTATTTTGCGTTATTTATTATTTAAATTTGGCACCGTTAAATTATATTATTCATAAGAAAGTAAGGATTGTATCAAATGTGACAATAATCAAATGTATTTACAGTCTATTATAACCATCCTAAGCATTATCCAGACAGACAAAAACAATGTCAAATTGCCAATATAGTAATTTAATACTGCCGAAGTCTATACAAAAAAGTAGTTCTTAAGCTACTTTGAATTTATTAGTTTTAAAAAACCAAGTTTATTCCAAGGAGTTATCATTGTTTAAGGAATAATCATTGTTTTTTTAATTTTTATAGCGATGTTTCATTTTTCGCCGTAAAGGATTTAACAGTATAGTGTGCATAATTGTAATACTCTTATAGGGGGGTAGAGCATTTCTCTCTGATACTGTGCTGAATATATTCCACTATCTATAATTAGTAACATAGTCGGGGGGGGGGGGGGGAATCACCCCTATTCATCTGAGTGTATTATCGCGACACTTTCTATAGTAACAAAATATAATGCAACATCCCCATTCCCGCTCTGAGATAACCTTTTCTTGAATAACCAACACAGACTAAAACGTCACCGGTGACACCTGTCAGTCAAAAAGGCGCGATATTCTTATATCAAGATGATGTTGCCATGTAATATAAACTGAAAGTCATTGGCGACAACATGTGATTCTACCGTTTAATAACCGTAAATTTTTGTGACAGAGTTGTTTATTTTTGATACAGTTGTTCCAGAAATAAAGGAATTTTAAATAGAAATGTTTAGTGTTTAGGAATACAATGCTTAGCGGAAACTTATAACGAGTCTAAGTTATTTAAACTTTCAAATTTCAATTGTGAGATTATTTTGGTACTATTAATTTTATTTATTTATTTTTTACTTTCAGCAGCAATAATTGTAAAATCAAGAATTCTTCCTGCCATATGTGACGCACCGCACGAGCCTGTCCCTTTCACACCTATGTTTTATGGCACCGCGGGCAGTGAGTCTTTGATACTACTATAGTCATCACTAGTTAATAGGTCCAAAATTCCCCAACGAGTGGGTTTTATTTAAAACACTCTAGAGACCATTTAACAAAATAGAGCAAAACCGAAAGCTTCTCAATAAGCCTTCAGTAATAACGGATATAATGATCGCAGTTTAAGTAATTTACAGAGAAAAATGCTTTTAAAATTGAGGTACATGGCAAGGTTGAAATATTTTACTCACTTTTTTGCATGCAATTTTTAGCTCATCTTTAAAGGTCCCTTTACCTACAACTTTTTAGTCGTTTTCTTACTTAGTTCCAATCCTTCTCTCCAAAAAAGGAGGACAGCCAGTCCAGCAGTGGTATAGTAACAGGCCGTTACTTTACTTTTATTTTTTGACAACGTTATTACGCGTCATATCTGATTAACGCTAATTGATAAAACGTTTATATACGTCGGCAAAAATGTCTTTCTTGAGCTTCTACCAATTCCGTCAAGCCACGTCAATGCGCCGTATTACTTTAAATTTTGGACTGATAGCGCCGCGCCGCTCGACGTTAGGTTTTATACACATGTGTCAAAAACAGAACGTCATAAATATTAATGTATATTTTAATAGAAAATGTACCGCCGTGTATCCGGATGAGTAGAGTAGACCACCCTCTTTCTCACTGAGGGATCGTAAAATACGACTAAGGTAAGTTGACGAAAGGCAAGCGGCCGATCGAAAAATACGTAGCCGAATCATGTGACAACATGTTTATAACATATTGTGACAACCCCACTTAAAGTGGGATAAGGGCAGGACGATGATGATTTTAATAAAAAATGTAGTGTCGTACAACAAACATTTGAAAACCGATCAAAGTTTAACAAACTTTCACCTTTATTATAAATCGAATTCCTTTATCGTAGCTACCGACAAAAACAAGAGAATCAATAAAGGTCTGACAATAAAATAAAGAACGGTCGCGTCGAGTACGTCACACTGTTATTTTTATCACAATGTTACGTTAAGTTTATTAAAGGTCACTACATCGTCGATTACAAAAACAAACACCAATGCGAATATGCCCGTCATCTGTTGTATATTACGTTTTATTGAGTATCATTTGAACAGCGAAGGTTGTTTTAGATCACCTGACAGCCAATCCGTCTGGGTTACTATGTGGGCTCTGTGACGTCATCACAGCAGCATGTTACTACTGATATCAGTATTTTCAGCCACGTTATATAAGTAGATAAACAGATATACAATAATACATATCGCTCATGGGTCGCAATAGTGAACTCAAACTCAATCTCAAAATATTCTTTAGTCAAGTAGACTGTTTACAGTACTTTTGAATCGTCAAATGTTTTCAAGAAGCTACCACTGATTCGGAAGTATACTCCTACCGAGAAGAATCAGCAAGAAACTCGGCGGCCAAGTTTTTTTTTACAATTTGATTGATGGTTACAAATTTATCGTTGCAGCTTGATGCGTAGCTGACTGCAGGTAAGATATGCTACTATCACTCAAATAATCTTCAATTGTATAGCAAGAAACAACTGCAAAATCATATTTTGAAATAGATAAATGGGCTTAAAGTTTTCATTGCTAAGGAAAATGCATAAAAATGCTTAACATCATTTTAACGAACGACCTTATATTGAATTTCGAGTTCTGCCCATATTGCTTCTGAAAAGAATGTTTATTTTAACATTTACACCTATTCTCAGTCCAAAACACATGTCTATTTAGTTGTGCCACTGCAGCCAATGAGCTAAAAATGGGACAATTACAAACACGGTCGCCCGTCCCCAAAGTAACTTAGTACTTGTGTTATAGCTGTCAATATCATAAATAAATATCATTTGAGTCTCGTAAACTATACCTTAGTATTCAGAACGTTTTATGACAAATATTACTATTGAGCAAATTTAAAGTAAAGTATAGCTCGATAGGTCATTCATAAAAATTTATAAGTTCAGTTTTTAATCCGAGAAGTCTTGATAAGTACGCGACGTTTTGACCATCATAAGGAATAAAAAATGAAATAATGAAAATAGGAATAAATTAGCCAGAAAGTTACATGGTTTGAAGGTTGGTTTTAATGTTTAATTTAATTTGATCGTTTATAACAATTTTGTTTGATGTGTAACTTGACTGGCCCGTTGGCGCAGTGGATAGTGACCCTGGCTTCAGCTCCGCGACTCGCAGGTTCGAATCCCGCGGAAGGCCAACATTATCTATAAACAATTGGTTGGTTCCTCGAGCTTGGGTGTGTATTTGTATTTAATTATGTATTTAAAATTATATATGTAGTATATTCACCAGTTGTCTTTCACCCATTACACAAGTATTAAGTTACTTATTTTGGGGAAGGACGACCCTGAGTGTAAGTGTCCCATATATTTATTTATTTATTTTAGTTTTCAATATTTGTTGGTAGTCTATCTAATAAATAAAGATCTCGATTCGAGCTGAGTATACCTAATTGTTAAGCTACATTTTCGAAAACCTGGTATAGCTATACTTATAATTTTGTCCTTTCATATTATATTATTTTAAAATTTTCTTATTAACATATTTAGGAACAACCGGTGGCAGTTACATTAAAAAATTATTTTAAAGTAGTACTCACCACAAAAGACATTAAATGCACTGCCTTTAGGTGTCACAGCATGCACATCATATATAAGGACAACAATGAACTACTTAATCTAAATGTAAAACTACGGCTCCAACAAATATATAAATACATATATTACACACACGGCTGTCCGTCGCCCAACTTAATACTTGTGGTACAACTGGTAAATATATACATACTTATTTTAAAAGTATGAATTTGGATCGATATGTGTCTAAAGGGAGGCCTTCCTTTAGACATTCATAAGAAGAGACGGTTGTATTGTGTGAACATGTTTATGACAGGAGTAGCATCAAAGTTGACGAATGATAGGTGAGAATGGAAGAGAAAAACATGTTGTGCTGATGTTTTAGAGTGGGATAAGGGCAGGAGGAAGATAATATTTTTAGGCTCGAAGAACCAACAAATTATTTATCAATAATGGGCCTCTTTGGGCCACCAAGGAGGGATTCGAACTGTGACCCGCAGAGCTGAAGGCAGGGTCAAAGCTAACTGCGCCAACGGGTCAATTCAAATAAATGTAGTTTGATTTGATACTGAAAGATGTCTGAAATTTATCACGCGAGAGTTACAGATTACTGAAATGTACAAAAGTTTGATAGTGAAATGAAAATAGTTTTATCATTGCGTAACAAACGCAAAAGACTAACGAAATATGGTGCAAATATCTTTCTCAGAATGTAATTCCATATTATCAAAGATTACTCATGTAATACAGATAATTAGCATAATCAGTATCATATATGGTATTTTTTAAAATGACAACTCGTTATAAAATTCCAATAATGTTTATAAAAGTTATTTGGGCATCATTAGGCTGGCAACGTCACAGGAAATTGCTAGTATTTCATAATGTCGAAGCCATAATTGAAATTTCTTTATGTTTGATTACCAAGAATTGGGTTTAATTAAACAACTTAATAGGTTTAACATTATGTTGTATAAATTTAATTTAGGTTCTTGACGACTTTTGAGAATCACTAATTAACCCTATTTCAATGATACAGGATGCTTTAATTGAATTCTTAAAATTGACAACTTGAAACGACCATTTAAACAAATTCTACATTCCTGTATATAGATCTCGATCAAAAAATAAGAAAGACAGTTTATAGAACTCAAAAAATGATGCATTTCATCGGCTCAATGGTACTAAACCAGTTTCTTTCATCAAAAACGAATGAACATTCCTGCGTATTTATTTACATTATTTAGCTTTTATATAAGCTTATTATAACTTAAAGACGCACATAAGCATTTAGCAGAATTTAGAAATGCTTTATTTCATTATTTAGGAGTACATCTCGTTTCTTGTTGATCTGAGATATTATGTGAGATAAAGTGACGTCACAATACGAGGAGCATAGAGATTATTAGGTCAGGTCTTTCTTTTTTCTCAGGTCAGCTGCTACTCATAGAGTTAATATAATAGAGTAGGGAAGGCAGCCTAGAATGGGCCATATTACAATAAAAAGAAAGCACATATAGGTCATCTATGCCTCTCTTTTTTATGTGTGGTTAGACAAAGATGTAGTTAGTATACGAGTTTCTCTTAAGTCTAAGTTTTGAGTTAAAAAGTAATGAAGCCAACAAAATCGCGAGTACTCAAGACAATTGCTATTATGTTGTTCCCAAATCTTATACAGATTATGATAACGCAAATGACGTCATAGCGATGAGATAAAACAAAAAACGTTTTGTTTTCACGTCGTATATATTTACTATCAGATGTAAACAATGATAAATGTAAAGAGGTTCATAAAAATATAGTATAAAAAATGATGATATAAGACTTAAGCGAATACGAAATTATTTATCCTTACTCCCCATGAAGATAAAAGATTCCACGAGAGTGGTTGATATTATTCTTTTAATTTCTCAAATCTTTTCTTGCTCTCGATGTATTTTTTTTTTCACCACACCTGGTCATACGTTTTTTTGAGAATTTAACAATTCTAACGCGAAAACCGACGTTGCATCATAGAAATTATGTTGGGGAGGAGGGCAAATAATCCTTAACATTAAAAGACATTTGATATTAAATAATATCCTAAACTACTGGATTCGTTCATTTTGTTAGTGGACTTGAATCAAAAGAGTACTATTGAAAATACTTAATTACTATAAAAGTAACAGCCTGTTAATATCCCACTGCTGGGAATAGGTCTCCTTTCTCCATTTTTTTGTAGAGAAGGATAGGAGCTAAGACCTACCACGCTGCTCTATTGCGGATTGGTAGGTTACACATATCCCTAGAATTCTCTAGTGATATGCAGGTTTCCTCGCGATTTTTTCCTTCACCGAAAAGCGTATGATAAATTACAAATATCAATTAGACACATAAGTTTTAATAGAAAAACTCATTGGTGTCTGCTCGTATTTGAACCATGTTCGTCTCTAGAGAGTCGCACGGTTTCACCACTGGGGTATCACAGCTTAAAATTACTATAATAGTAATATTATAAAATCGAAAGTCTGTCTGTTAAGTCTCACTTCTAACCCGATAAAACAATATTTATAATATACCAAAATTTAATAAATTTGTTTCAACTGAGGCATATATACGGGACTAATATATAAGAATTAAAAATATCCCTTTCTGCCTTAGAGTGAAGGTAAAAACAATTGAGAAAAACAGTGCATAATTGAGGGAATTTGAACATTTAAGTAAACGTGCACGAAGTAACGAGTATAGCTTGTGTTATATACAACAAATTATCAATGGCTTCTTAAGAACGCTTGCTCCATTTTTCACGAATAAACACAAGGACGTAGTGAATTCGATATTAAAAAAGCTATCATACAATTCTCGAAACGTTCCATTGATAATACAGCACGTCTTCCAATCGCTTCGAGTTGTAAATTAATTTAAAAGGTCAAAGGCGAACGTTACAATCCAATTCTATTGTCCCAGACAGGATAAAAAACTCTGATTTCTTACAACAACCCTCTGAAGGTTTCCAAGGATTAATTACGCGTTCTGAGTAGACCCGCCACCGGGCCACTCGATTCTCAGTAAACTCGAATCGAAAAGAAGCAAAAACGAGCGGTGAATTCCGAGAACACACGTACCTGCGCCCGCGCAACCATCCCACCTCTCTTCGTCCACCATATATTTCAATAATGCCGGATTGTCTTAATTCTACCACCAGATATATCAGGTATTGACAATAATTTTATAAAACTAGCTGTGCCAGCGGCTTCGCCCGCGTGGAATTCAGCGTGTCACATTGTTTTTCTAGAATTCATATTTAAAACAAAAGTAGTTGTTGTGAGTTAACCATAAGAGATAGAGACATGCTTTTTGTAGTATTCTTATAGATCTACAATTCTCTAATATATTATTTTAGCACATCTCTGCTGGTTTACGCAGCGCACTCGACTAAAGCTCTCAGCAAGCAAGTTTTTAAACAACTGCGCGATCTCATCAACACAATTTATAATACCGATATGTACTATTTACCTAAATCATTCGGAAGTATTGCACTATCTTTTGGTGAAAACCGTATAAAAATCCGTTCATTAGATTTTGAGAAAATCGATTACATACAGACTTTTTGAGTTTGACTTTTGACTTTGTTTTATAATAAGTATATATTCTCGTAACACAATGTTAGTTTACATACACCTCCAAAACGGCTTGACTAATTTTTAAGCAACTTTATATGTATGTTCAGTAGGTCTGAGAATCAGTCAAGCGATAAGGGTTGTCCACCCCTATTTTATTTTTGAGCAGATTTCTTAAAATATACACTAGAAATTCCCTAGAAATACTCGTAATTTACATGGTAAACAACGTTTGCCGGGTCAGGCACAATTTAACCAACGGTCGTCCGTCCCAAAAGTAAGTGACTTAATACTTGTGTTTTGGATTTCATACAACTAGTAAACATAGATAATTTTGAAATAAATATACACAGATAATTTTAAAACAAACTCAAATACATAAATACACCCAAAAAAATATTAATAGAAAATCTTGGCCCTCAGAGGGAATCGCAGCCGCGACCCTCGGAACTGAAGGCAGGATCTCTGTAACCTGCGCCAACGGGTCAGTCAAATTTATATAAACGAGTATGTTTATATGTAATGTATTTAGTATTAGGTTAGTGAACTTTTCTTTAACTGCTACTTAAATGAGAAATGGTTCCGCAGCTTAACAATAGCTGAGTAGCTACGATTTTAAAACATCACACTGCTATGAAACAATAGTTTAAATATGAAGATTCATATTGAAACTTTTTATGGTTTTAATTTTTTTTAGTTTTATATAAAATACTATTATAGTAGTGCCACCGCCGTGTGGTATCCGGCTGAGTCAAATATACCACCCTAATTTCTTACCGAGATGTCTTAAAAGGCGACTAAGGTAAGTTGACGTCAGGCAGGCGGCCGGTCGTAAAATACGTAGTCAAATCATGTGACATGTTAGTAACATGTTGTATCGACCCTAGTTAGAGTGGGATAAGGGCACGAGGATGATACTATTATAGTAGTACCAGTATATAAAAATAAAAATATCCTTTTCAAATCATTGTTCGTGCTTGATACCTATGATTTATTATATGCGAAGTGTAGTCTAAAACGCATTGAACTATCAATTCGACCGGCTTGAATTTAAATCCTGCTCTTATAAATTATGTCAATTTATTATCCCTTTCTCTAATTTTGTAGATATTTCAAATAAAATCTTAAAGCAATAAGGTGAAATTTTGATGGTGACATAAATTAAATTATGTTACTTTACTCGACGCCAATCAGTTATTCTGCCTTCGTAACTAGTGGAATATAATTTTTTGTGAAGTGATGGAATTTCTAGGAATAAAATTTTTAATATGAATCTATGAAAATCTATGACTCCAGTAAAACAGAATAACCTAACTAAGAATATATGATGAAAATATAATGCTCGAAGTGGTAAATGTGAGTGTCATGTTTTATTAAGCAAACGCGGATAAGTAAAAAAAAAATTTAAAACTGAAATTACTTAGACTATTGGTCTTATAATTTAAATTTAGAATTTTGTATGGTTTATGTACGAAATTTATGTATGCACCTCAACATCATTAAACATTAACTACAATTAATATTTGAAATTTGAAATTTTTAAATGGTTTTTATTGATCAAGATCGTTTACGTTTTACTTTTGTATTTTTCATTTCTAATTTAAGTAATGTACTTGTATAATTTGGGATAGCATCGAAATAAACATGAAATTGAAGATTTCTCGATAAGTCAAGACTATTTTGGTTAAAAGTCATAAGTGTATCTTCAACTGGTTACGACATCGGCTTCTAGTTATCATTGCACACAAGGCTAAATAAACTATAACTTATGTTAATGAAAAAACAACTGCGATATAATAGTTGTGAAATCTTTTGAGTAGAAGTGCAATAAATATGCCTACTTTATTTAAACATGTTACATAAATGATAGAGTTTCTGTCTTTGGAATAATGACAGGTTTTGCAAGTTGACACAATTTATACATATATCACGATATTTTCCTATTACAGTGTGTTGCATGGTAAACTTATAAAATCAAACACTTGAATAAGTTTAAAAAAAATCAAAGATGCCGCGATTGCAACCCATATAACCTTGATAAATGTCACGAGCTCTCACTGTTTAACCAACATAATATTTTTTTGACACACTTTATAATAATAATATCTATGTCTATAGCGAAATTGCTTCAATAAAAATGGCTCTTACACTAACGTTACCGAAAGCCCGAAGGTTCAAAGGCAAAAGGCTCAGAGGTAGGAGGTCTAGCGCTCTTACTGCTGTAAGCCGGAGCATATGGTTAAACTTATATAATTTAATTGTCTTGTCATTATTATTAGGAGTTCCTAGCAATTGAACAAATTTTATTATGCATTATTGCTATTATTATATTACTTATTGCAATAATTATACTACTATTGAATGATTAGGATATTAAACAACAATTATTAAATAGTAAACAATTATTGAATAATATTATGCAATAGCAAGTAATTATTGAATAATAATTATTTATTATGTCCCGGTTTGTCTTCCCAAATCGTAGTAAGTCTACAGTCACTCCGTTTCGATCCAGCGCACATTTTCCTAGTGGTTGCATTTCTAGTGAATGTCCCCTTGGTATTATTTGCTATGGTTCTGTTCTGTTGTCTCTATACATATTGTTATTTTTTCGCACTTTACTTTAGTTAGGACTTTATATTCTTGGAAACTTAATGATAATTTATCATTAGTTTATTTAGTCTATTTCGGTGAGATTTGCGAAATTCTGACTTCTCACGCATTTGCGTGTCCAACCTTTGTTTGACAGCAAAGTATATAACAATTAATTTAAGTGAGGAATCTATAAGAGTCTTGTTCTTCAGATTCCTTATTTTAATTAATTCGGGACATTATCAATAGTACCGATGTTTTGATAACAGCAAAAAAATTGCAGAATTTTTTTAACTCTAGAGATTTAAATATTTTCTTTAATTAGTTAACCGCTCTGACTTTACCGAAATTATTTTATTATTTTAAGGAAGTGCATCATATGAAAGTATGTATAGTGGGCAAATGAAGATGTCAATTGGGGATACTGGCTGAAATAAATCACTTTATTAAGTTTATTACAAATTTCGATTAGCCCAACTGGAAATTGGGAACGACTTCGTATTATTAGTCTGTAACGGCCACAGATATCAAAGTGTAGATAAAATAATGTTTATTATAATTTATAAAACAATATCAGTTAATTAAACTAATCAAAATTAATTCGAATCGCACATGAACAAACACATATTAGTTTACAAATACTAATTAAGCTATTAGTTACCATGAATCAGTTCCAGAGCTTATAGTGACTTCACGTCTCTGTAGTAAAGAAAAATATTGAAATTATTAACCATATACTTACTACATTACAGTATTAGTGTCCACGGTTCTATCTTAATGACAATAAGGTATTCATTCATTAAGATATAGTCGTATGAATTTTTTTTTAAATTACAGTATCATATAAAATGTAACTGAATTTTTTTTTATTGGAGTAAACTTTTTACAGTACTTTTGAATCGTCAAATGTTTTCAAGAAGCTACCGCTGATTCGGAAGTTTGCTCCTACCGAGAAGAACCATAAAAAAACTCGGCGACCATTTTTTTTTTACAATTAGACTAATGGTTACAAATTAATCGTTGCAGCTTGGTGCGTAGCTGACTTCAGTTAAGAACTATCACTCAATTAGATAAATGGCAGGACAAGAAACTAACTAAGCAAAAAGTGGAGACAAATTATAGATAAATACGAGTGGTAAATCAAATTTTTTGTTAAGTTTACTAAATTTTATTACGTAATATTGCATGTATGAAATGTAATAAATGCCTATCATTCTATATACTCGTACTTATTGTTCCATATAGAACGCGTTCTATATAAAAAATGTTTTTTTTAGTTTATTTAACGGCCTGGAATCGAATCCTTTAAAGCCTTATTCAAATATGATATAATGCCTCCGGCGAGTAAAATATAACTTACTAGAAAAAAAAACAAATTTTGAAAATGGCTTCTTTTGAATAAAGTTTACAAAATTGGTAGAACATAAGCTTGTAAGATAAACCCCTAGTAGCATTCATGGTGTGTCCATGTCGATAACACTTCTCGGAAGCATTGCCTACATTATGCAAGCGCGGTTGCCATAAAAGCATGGCGGTATGGAGTTATGACGAATACACGGCGCTTTATTAGAATTACCGACCATAAATGTTGGTTGTAACAAAGCTTATAGTTTTGTTATTTTTTTATCCCTTTGCCTTACCGACTTAAGAATTTAATTAGAATTTATGTAGCTCAGTAGTTACGCGCCCACTACATTCTTTTATATGTGAATTTCATAATAGCTTTTAAATGGAATAAACAGTGAAATGCTAACAATGGAAGTAGTACAGCGGAGTTGTGTAAATTAATCAATCTATTATTATCAACACTATTTATGAAAAGCGCCGATGTCTGTGCTGTTTTTAATTAAGGCATTGCTTTTTATTCCCCTCGTTTACTAATTTCACCAATCGTACGGAACCGGACTTTACTAGTATCAAATAATTGGGTTCTTATTAGTGTAATCTAAATCAGTTACCGTGATAGGTGATTAATATTCGAAGGTTCTGTCATACCATTTTTGTACCATAAACCTTTCTTAGTATGGAGATAAGGAAGGTACATTAAACCGTCCGCTCTGGTTATTATCACTAACATGGGATGATAATCGTTTTAATAAAGGTAGAATTTGTTCCATCCCGTACTATTTATCTAAAACTGGTGGAGGTGATTATAATGATTTTGTTATAAAGTAAAAATTTTGAAGTTATAGCTAATTAAAAATTATTTACTAAATTATATAATGATAGTGTTTATTCAAAACAATAAAGTACGATTACTTATGTCTCAACACTTAGGTTTTTTTAAATTTGCAGACTTTTATGGGTCACTCTGGGCGTCGTATCGAATTTTTGTCCACTTTTACTTACAGATGTAAGTGTAAGCTTCATGTATTTTGCTGAAACCTAAAAAAATATGCTTTGCAATGTTCTACTTCCTATACAAAATAGGCAATATAAATATCCAGATAAGAAAGATCCAATTCAAGGCAACAATTAACAATTTTACAATGACTATTAGGGTTTCCCGTGTCTTAAAGTTTGTTGTTATTTTTTTTCACCAGTCAGTCCCTCATTACTAAGAATCGTGATCACAGAATCCTTTGATCAGGACAATCTCCATCGGTTCCAATCCGTATAATAGAAAAGAGATTGTCTCAAAACGGATTTATCTTTACTATATATAATTCTATTAAATATAAATTCAACGAAGTATTCATAAAGAGTTAATGACTACACAAAAGAAACGTATCGAAACATGTATGAGTAATTAAAAAAAACAAACGAGCAGTAATTAAACTTTTAGAATTGATTTCCTTGGCACACTTAAGAGAAAATTATTTGTTCTTTGAAACAAAATTACAGGGCATAGAGTAATAAAGGCTAACAATAGAATGAGTTGAGAGGCTCTTAGAAGCTTAAAAATAGATGGTAAAAAAACCCCATTGTCTCTGTAGTGTAACAAATGCTGATTCCCGGTAGTCGGTTTGCATCTGTTCCCGGTAAATGGAACAATGCGCGATTGTTCGCGGTAAACAGTCGGGTTGTGGCGTAGGTGCGCCTAATGATAACCCGATTTGCATGTCATCATAAGAATTCGAATCAATTGCAATATTGCACATATAGAATTCTTTATTGTCACGTTCTAATTAATAATCTTTCTTGGTAGACAAATTCGCGGAAGTGTGCAAAGAATTTTCAATTTCTGACTACGGCTAGCACTAATGGCGTTCATTATGTCATCGAGATCTTTCTATTAAGAATATCATCAAAAGTGCTCTTGCTACCATACAGATATTCCTCCTCTTAGGATTTATGATAGCAGGAGATCAGACGGTATTACGCTGGTTAATTGGGAAGATATGTATAGGCCTTGTTTTAGAATGCAACAAACGTTGATACGTTAGCTTCGTCCCATATAAACAGAATTGGATAACTGGAGGTGCGGTTGAAATGACTGAATTTGCCATGAAGCACAGCTGTGGAGTGAAAATACAAAGAGAAATCTTATTTTTCATTTTAATATCAGTGTAAATTAATCAAGTGATTGTTAAGATAGTTAGGTAGAATTCGTTCAGCACAGACCATTCTACGTGAGTATGATTTGTATAGTAATAATATAAAAGTAATTTGGAAAGTAGCAAAAAAAAGCAAATTTAAATAAAAGCAATGTTAAGATTATAGTATATTCTATCATCGCCCTTTTACTATGTATGTAAATCATCATGTAATTCAGCAAAGTAGCGCTATTGTCTATTAATTATTTATGCATAAGAATACATTTTTATCTTAAACAGACTTTTGCTTAAATACTAATAGTTAAAAATGCACACTGCTACCGAACCTAAGTCGATGTTCTTATCGAATAATCGTATTAGTCACGCATGCCATTCCCATGGAATATGATAGTTTCGTAGGAAGACGATAGATTTGAGCTCTGTGCTGACTAAACGTATACTTCTGTCTACATTCTTGAGCGTGACGTAATAGTTACATAACTTCTTTATTTCTTGTTTAAAACAATTAGGTAAAGTTTCATTTCATAATTATGCGAAATTTCACTTTTCTCATAAACGTGTACGAGGTTTTATTAACTACTATACAAGATAACAGAGACGCGACACTACGGGTCTGAAACTAGCAAAACACAAGAGCTCTCCAAAAAATCTATGGTCCCAGCGAAAGCGAAAAAAATCCTAAATTCCGTCAAATTTAAATTAATTAAGTGCATTGCATAATACACTTTGGATTCGTGTATTACCAAGAAGTTGGTATGCAAGTATGATAAACTGTCATTGTTTATTCATAAACCTAATTTTACTTTAAAAATTTTTAAAACTTTACACAGAAGCAACACAATTTTTCAAAATTTATTGCAATTAAAATAAATAATTTAAACGTTCTAGGTTCCTGCCTATCGTGATAGAAATCGCAAAAAAATATTTGATATTGCCAATTTAAAGAAGCTGTTTTATCATCGATCATTTAATCAACAGAATTTTAATGACCATCAAACAATTAAAAATATAAAACAATAAGCTAAATATTTCAACGTATTACCAAAGGAATGTCTTAACCTTTTGTTTGTATGATAATTAGTTTGTATTGCTGGTTCATTATTGTAATTATGATGACTTTCAAACAACTACATACATTTTTCACCTTTCGAAGTCAACGATTTCTTAGGTTGACTACTTTAACGACAAGAAGTTCAGGAAATTGCTAAATAATGTGCAGTTTCCTCGCTCTGTTTCACCGGAAACACAAAATGAATTTTAAATGTAGATTTAAGTTTATGAAGAAAATTATAATTATAATTGCTTTATAATTGGGCTTCGTGCCTGCATATTTTATGTTAGAGTGAAGTTTTTACGGCATATCTCGGGCCATCAAGGCATATCTTAAATATATAAATGAATGTTGAGTTGTATGTCCTTTATAGACTCCGAAACGGCTGGACCGATTTTAATGAAATTTTCAGACAATCTTTAGAATAAACCCGCGGATGATCCTGTAAAGCTTGTTTCGAGGGGGATTTCAAACCAGACTGAGCCACAGCAACGCGCGGCCGGATAGCTAGTATAAAATAAAAATTATTAAAAAGAAGTTAATTCAGCAACATACATGTCAACTAAAGACTAGTTTAAACAAAAAAGAATATGTATTAATATTTCATCTCGTTACGTTCACGGAATGTTTTTTTTTCGAACTGACTGTATGCTGTTAGCTAATGGCTTTTACAGCGTCACCGGGCGGGACGGGCGAGCGCAGAAGCATCGTCGAGGTTGCGAAATGCAGAGAGTAGAACGCAGAAGCTCCACTTAAGTCGGTGAACGTCGTCCTAAGGGTGCCACCTGTGAGGCCGGACCACGGCTTAGAGCGACGTGTAGTGGAGGGTTGATGGTATGACTTAGATTAGTCATTGCGGCGTCGGAAGGGTGGCGAGAAGCCATGATTTTCGGAATGAAAAAGTCGCAGATTTACTCGTAGCTAAGAAGAAGAAATATCTCCCTTTGAGTAGGTTACTGATCGTGCAAAGAGTATTAGATTTGGCATAATTAAATTTTTTATTGAGAAGAAGAGCAGAAAAATCAAATATATGTATATTAGCAAACATCTTTATCTTCACGTGTAGTCAAGCATTTTACGGCATAACTTATACCCGCAAATAAATTTATTTTGGCATTAGTAATAATATTAGTGATCTCCGCAAAGTAACGCCTAATTCTATAAATTATTGGCATTAGTATTAATTTTTCGATAACGCCATTGCTTCTGGACCATGAAACTCTACTAACTAAATGTTATTTCCGAAATTAAATACGTAAATAGCACCAGAATTTTGCAACCAACCATTTTTTGGTTCAAGTTATAATTTTATTCCACGATATCAGTTTGACATTTATTTTTCTAACTTATACTAAGTTATTGAACTATTATTGACTGTTGTAAACGGAGGTCAAGTTTCCAGTAAGTAAAAAATCTAGAAAACAAATTGTTTACAATTCATACATTGGTCATAAGTATGCTTATGCGAGTTCTTAATAATCGGTAGTATGTAGTGTTCACACCTCGTCCCCGCTGCGCCGCGCATACACTTGTATCCGTTTTATGTTTGTATTGACAAAACGTCACAGACGTCTGTTGCCAATTGGTAATGTTTACAAAACATTCAGACGAAGGCGTGTCGTGGCAATATCAAATTCTAATTATGTACGTGAGATGATATTTTGAATATATTCTGCTGCTAGCTTTAATTGTTTGGACTTCTCCCTGACGATAGTGAATGAGAGTAAAAGTAACAGCCTATTACTATGCCACTGCTGTGAATAGGCCTCCTCTCTCCGTTTCTGGAGAGCTAAAACTTTGGAGCTAAAACCTACCACGCTGTTCCAATGCA
Source organism: Morpho deidamia (assembly GCA_947086505.1). Lineage (NCBI taxonomy): Eukaryota > Metazoa > Arthropoda > Insecta > Lepidoptera > Nymphalidae > Morpho > Morpho deidamia. The sequence goes on along the minus strand of CAMTZC010000007.1, from coordinate 3,972,019 downwards.
AATTGGTAGGTTACACATATCTCCAGAATTCTCTAGAGATATGCAGGTTTCCTTACGATGTTTTCCTTCACCGAAAAGCGTGTGATAAATTGCAATTATTAATTAGACACATGAGTCTTAATAAAAAAACTCATTGGTGCCTGCTCGGGTTTAAACTTGTGTTTCCCTCGAAAGAGTCGCACGGTCTCACCGCTGGGCTATCACAGCTCTTAGTGAACACTATAGCGCTGATAATCGTAAGCCAATAATAACATTGCAGAAAGAGAGTTTGAATTTAAGTTGACAATAAGTCAAGAGAATAGACAGTTTGAAGGATGCTCCTTAGAAACAGGAGTAGCCTTAATGTGGAACATATACGCTATATTTAGGAAAATGCAAAATACCTGGAGTTGCGAAGTAAAAGCTCAATATGCAACGACGTTCAAATGCATCTCTAATTGATACATCTAAATATTGCAATGGACTTTGAGTCCTTTTTTTCGTATCATAGGAAACAGATTATTTACTAAAGTTTTAATATCTTTTTTAATCATGATTTGATTATTCTATAATGCTCTTTACGTATGCCCTCAGTTAACGAAATACATATCGAAGAAGTTGGCTGTAAAGCCATCTTTGCCTCTCACTTGACTCACTTGATACAACGTTTACTCAACACACTATTTGAAACCTTATTCATAACTGGTTTATCTTTGTCATCCAGGACTAATTACATCTAGTAAAAAAAAAGTAACCTAGTGATTGGAAAGGACGTGTAAATATGTCCAATTCGATATTTGATGTACGGATTTGTTGGGCTTTAACTGAGTACCGATTACTTAGTCACGTCACGTAGCATGGACAAGACACGAGAAATATTGTTCCAAGAAAATGAATATGTTACGGTCAATACAGACATTTGTCGTAAGCAATCAAATTATTATCAAGCAAGTTGACGTAATATGCAGGTCGTCGCTTATGTCGCGAAAGTATCAGTAATGCAGTCTGCGATGATCTTAGTTTGTAAGCAATATAAAAGTAATAATAAAATTATTTTGCTATAATCCGCGATACAGTAAATATAAAATATATAGTGCTAAATGTATAGTGGACTATCCGTTTTTTCATACTCGATACATGCAGGATTCGTAAAAACACATGCACAAACCTCCACCACTGCCACCACAATATGTGTATTGTGGTGGCACTACACACGTTCACTATCACAAACTCAACAATCGTTTCGCCCCGCAACCGAAGCATCATCAGGAGATAGACTCCACGACAAAATCGCAAAGCGAAGCATTATCCGAACAAGCATTGCTATATAGTAATTAGTTCATCCCCACCATTTATTTTACCTCTGAACACGTGCAACAAGCTTGAACTAGAAACATTTATCTGCTCGTTAATAAGGGGGCCATTATTAATATCGCATTTTAAATAAGATCTCTTTGGTTGCATTTGATTTCTACTGACTATAGCACATTTTCGGCGGTGTCCGCATATTCCCTGCGGACCTTGAAAATTCAGGTGAGGGATGTACGTGGAGATGCCGATTCGTACCCATTTCGCATATATATCGTATACGAAATAAATACTACCAAAAAGTTGAATTATTAAAGTAAAAAAAAAGATATAAGTGCTCTAAAACAATTCTGTGAAATGCTGAAGCAGTTTTTTTGTTTCAGTTTTGTGCTGTATTTTTTTATTTATAAATCGTTGCGGTAAGAATCCGGACTATGTAACAGCCTGCTAAATCTCAGTATAATAGGTAAAAGCATTTTCTCTAGGAGAGAAGAATAAGCTTACACCCTCGATTGTTCTAAACGAACAAAGAATTTCTCTATTTATCGTTACGTTGTTTTCCTTTACTAAGCATAAGTTGTAAATATTAATAATTCAAATAAGTAGTAGGCTAGGGTAGTAAAGATACGCCACCTTTGCAAAGTTCCATAATAAAAACAATTATTATTTTGCGATTATCATTGCTAAGTAAGCAAATGAGGTTGTACTGAACACTCATAATACAACTTATGAAAAGTTTTAAAAATATATTTATAAATATTCAACTTAACCTTATCTTGTTTACTTTGTTTTATTGTGCTTTTTATGATTTATAAATTAATTCAGCTATTTTTGGTCTGTAAATTACCTACTTAAAGCTTTTATGTAGATGCAATAATCGTTAATTATCAATTATAAACAAAAATCTTATTAAATAAACGTTTTTTATCCAAGAATAAACATCATTTATGTAAAGCTTTATTAAAAAAGGACTGTTACTCGGATTATTTTACGTTCTTACCCTCATTGCTTGCGACTATAAAACAGCAAAATTGAGTGCTAAGTATCAAAGAATTTGTAGGACGCCCCCATAAAAGTGATTCTCATTGAAAGTTTTTACAGACGGTGCAAAAATGTGTGACAGTTTAACACTCACTTTGTCGCAATATATTTGCATGTCAAGGGCTTCCTTTGTAAGTTTCTTTTAACTTTAAAGGCGAGTATGGGCAACAATTCAATATATTAACCATTTCCGACGTAATAAATGAATGTTATGAGATACTTTATCATTATTTTTACATCATAATTGATGTCAGAATTGAACTAAAGAATAAAGGAATGTCTTATCCAGGCTAGAGAAAAATTCTGTAAGATTTAAAGAAGAATTAAAGAATTCTTACCAACAAGGTTAAACTGAGGTTGAGAGTTCAGTGACTAGCAATTTCCTCAGACAATAATTTATCCTGGACTAAGAAGGAAATCAGTATTTTAGCTTCGCCATGGAGAAAGTAAAAGTGGTTTACCGGAACTTCTTATTCTTTTATGCATATTATACAACCTGTTAATTAAGATGACAATTGTAAGAGAACCTGAGAAACTATTACTCTTAACGGTTTCTAATAGGTATTGCTTTGAACAGTTTCATGGATTTGCATTGAGGCTCTACCTGTAATATTAATATAAATTTTAAACTTCACGTATTATCATCAGAAACAGCCAGGACTAATACTTAAGCTATATAAATATTTACTTATTTGTAATGGCATCACGGCAAGAAATCATACGAAACCTACATTGTACGCATACATGTTACAAACAGTTCACGAACCAATGAGGTGCTCCTATCAATTGATGATAAGAAAATTTAATACGACCGCAATGGGTTCAAGGAAGATAACTTAGACTTGAATATTAAAAGACCCGTAGCATGAACATTCAAGACGGGACGAATTTCGCCAGGTCAGCCGAACTAGAGCCACAGCAGCGCGTTTCCGCACCCCTGGTATACAATTAAAGTTAACCGAAACCGTCGTAAACATCTTGTATGTTTAGGACCTAAAATACCTTTAGATAAAATTACACGAGCAAGCAATACAACAGAACTAACTACTTTGCTATAATCCGCACGGGTTAAGTGAATGCATGCAAAGCCAATGTGTATGAAGCAGGCAAAATCTACGCACCTTATACATGCAGGACCAGTCACCACATGCACCCCAAGGCGCAATTCACCAGCAACAACGCACACAAAAGCAGCACACACACCCACCACCACAATCTCGACGATCGTTTCGCCCCGAAACCGAAGCATCATAGGGAGGATAGGCTCCACGACAAAAATCGTACTGGGACGATTTTTGTCGTGGAGTTTGTCTGCTTCATACACATTGGCTTTGCATGCATTCACTTAACCCGTGCGGATTATAGCAAAGTAGTTAGTTCTGTTGTATTGCTTGTAATATGGAATTCCGCAAAGTAACGCCTCTATAAATCATTACACGAGCAAGTTAGACAGAGGCGGTTAGTAGAGTTATAAATATTGTTCTCACCTGGCAGTTTGACCACCATTGAAGGTGCGATCGGGTTATTGGGATCCAATGTAAACGCCTGATTTTCCAACTGATCACGGAAACACAGTTCACATACGATTACGGATATTTCCTCAAAACCACTTTACCGTCGTTTCCCGGTAAACTCTTTACGAGCGGTTTCGTGGAAGCGTATAATGCGCTGGAGAAATTAATTTGCAGAAATCGCCGTCGCCGGCGACGGTCCGTAGCGGATAGTTCTTCCGAGAACGCGCACATTCAATTTCACTGGACGCCGGTTATTTATCACAGTTAAAGGTATCGCGAGGTGAAAGTTCGGCGTGGTGTTCCGCCGTCGCGTACCTCCCCTGTCGTGAACGATAGTCGACTGGCGTACAGTCGGCCCGTACGGAATACCGAGAGGTAAACAACTAAACACTGAACGCCGAACACCGCACGGGAGTTGCGTACGCCTTCTCCGCGTAGGTAACGCGGCGCGCCCGCACTTCCCAGAAACACCAACCTTGGCGCTTCTGAGAAGTAACTCAAGGCATTGTCATTAATTTATATATAAAATAAATAACATTGCGCGCCGCTTGTGCAGCTGGCGTTGGTACGATATAGACAGTTACACGGTTTACTCGGTCCGTCTGTTTTTACAACGGTATTACTATGGAAGAAATTAATACATAATCATTATCTTCTTCTTTCTCCTACCCTTATCCCACTCTAAGTGGGGTCGGTATAACATGTTTTCCTCTTCCATTCTCTTCTATCATTCGTCAACTCTGGCGCTACTCCTTTTATATGCATGTCATACTTCACACATTCCAACCATCTCTTTTTAGGCCTCCCTCTAGTCACATATCCATCCACATTCATATACAACACTCGTTTAGTCACATGATTTTCAGCCCTCCTCATTACATGTCCATACCATCCCAATCTTGCACCTCTCATCTTTTCTTCAATGGGCGCAACTTTCATACTTCCCCTTATATACTCATTTCTTATTTTATCCAATCTTGTCACACCACACATCCACCTTAACATTCTCATCTCATTTGCATGCACTCTTCTTTCATCCATCTTTTTCATTGCCCAACATTCTGATCCATATATTACGACAGGTCTTATAACCGATTTATAAATTTTCCCTTTAAGTTTAAGGGGCATTCGGGGGTCACATACTGTCCCTGAGACCTGTCGCCACTTCATCCATCCTGCATTCATTCTAATACATAATCATTATATTCCTAAAAATATATAAGAGTTTTACTGGATGCAAAACACCCTGATATCACAGTGCATAATGCTACGATTCCACTCGCTCCACTGAAACCGAAAGCTCCTCGAGAAAATTAAATCATTGCTTGAAAAATTGTGATAAAATCGATTTCTCACTCATCAAATCATTACCACATACTATTAATTTTATGTCGTAACACAATTCACAATTTTTCGGTAGGACCAATGAATCCAGTCATCCAGGAGCCATTTAGAATCTCCATATATACCTATTAGATTAGCAGAAGGAAATCAAATACTCTGGTTTTATCTTCCAAGTCCTTTACCAAACACATCCGCGCATCGTCCATTATGGAACGCTTCTTTCTGATGTTGAGCATCGCATTCGTGCACGTACTAGAAATGCTTTAGTCGATTTTACGGCTTTTTCATTATTTTTTTGACTTAGCTTGACCGACCCATAACTCTTAACGGTTAAATAACTAACAATAAAGAGGTTTCCCGAGGAATATTTGTTTTGACCTTTCTACTTTTAAGTCAGTTGACATAAAAGTAAATATAGTATTGTAACGCTGAGATACGCCGACACAATCTATATATAGATATTTCTGAGTATCATTGTCATAAATCCTTATTAACTGCGAAGTTTCGCCGCAAGCAGTAACGTTAGATGGCTTATAGCAGTAATCGATTATCGACGCATCCATGTATAGAAGTGTTTATACCTAAATACACTTTAAACGATCTCAATGGCTTAATAGTTACTGTTCTTTGTTACTGATTGTATCGGGTTGAATTATTGTCAAGATATGAAATATAGAATCATGTCATACCTAGTCTGCTGAAAGTGTGCTACAACACCGTGGTTACTTATCACTCTTCTGATAAAGCCGTGGCGCCAAATAATTCAGCTTTAATAAAATCATAAAGGGTACTCTTCATTTCTTATTGTGAATTCCTGAGAAGGAGATAATTATTTGCCTTTCATTAAAACTATACATATCATTATATGTACTTATGAGTAATGTTTGTAGGTAAAAATATAATAAAAATAATTAACACCTTGCACAGCTGTGTGCAAGGTCAAGAAAGGATAACTAATAAGACTGGAAGCTAATTTTCGGTGATATCCTGATAACTTGACTAAACTAGAGTAGTCCAGTTTGAGCTGTGAATTGCCGAGCAGAAATCAAACCTAACGCACAACTTTAACGTTTTCCTTAGTTTCTCCAATGGAGAATCGAAATAAATCCTAAATCCGGGGAAAATAAGGCTCCAGTTTTCTGACGTCGGTTGGTCGAGCTTCTTGCCACATTTCCGACGTCGCAATGACTAAGTCATACCATCAGCCCTCCACTATGCGTCGCCCTAAGCCGTGGTCCGGCCTCACAGGAGGCACCCTTCGGACGACGTTCCCCGATGCTAGTAGAGCTTCTGCGCTTTACTCTCTTCATTTCGCAACCTCGACGATGCTTCTACGCTCGCTCATCCCACCCGTTGACGCTACAAAAGCGGTTAAGGCTAACAGTATATAGTCAGTTCAAAAAAAAAGTTTCCCTAAAAGAGCGTCTAGAACTTAAAAACATAATCTTACGTTTGAAGTCAAGAAAAAACGACGCATAAAACGTGCGCTTATTACAAAACCTTTGATAGTGGTTACTTTCAAAGATTATCCAGCTTTAATTGCCGCTATCAATCATAGAGCGGCTCCCGCCCTGGTCCAATCTGACGTGATGGAAGCTATAAAGTCGGCAAGTTCATTCACTTTGTCTATTTTGTGCTATGGCGACGCGATGCCGTATACATCACTTTGTCTACATATACACGATAATGCATGCATCTCTCGATTTGCTCTTCCATTACCTAGGTAATGAAAAAGTTTCTTATAAATTATATAAACCAAAATATTTTGAGAAATGATTACGTCGTATTTTACGCCGTGTGGTATCCAGCTGAGTAGAATAGACCACCCTCATTTCTTACCGAGATGTCGTAGAAGGCGACTAAGGTAAGTTGACCCACCGTGTGGTATCCGGTTGAGTAGAATAGACCACCCTCTTTCTTACTTAAGTCGTCTAATACGACTTAAGTAAATTGATCTTAGGCAGGCGATAGGTCGTAAAATACGTAGCCAAACCATGTTTCAACATGTTTGTAACATGTTGTGCCGACCCCACTTACAGGGCAAGTCCAAGACCCCACTTACACTATAAGGGCAGCAGGATGATGATGATTACGTCGTATTTTCGGAATAATTAGTAACATGCGAGTATTATAAATTCATTATATCTGTCTTTTTATATTTGAGATTTAATAATAGTAAGTAAAAGATTTAACCAAACTCAACAAAGTAGGAGTTATACTCTGAAATAGCCTCACAGCTGGTGAGTTTATTTAGCAATTTCTAAACGTAACCTACAATTAATTATTTTTTTAAAGACACCCTATAGCTCATTTTTCTAAGCGCTTTGAAAGGCTTTTATGAAGCTACTTATATCAGTGGCAGGCAGACTTGATTGAGAGACTTTGCCAGTATATTAAACTCTTTAAATACATGACTCTGTTCATATAGTTCTGATGATTTTCAGAATTTTGGAAATTACTAATATCGTAGTATAGCTACGTTGTCAACGCTCTATATGAAACAAGAAACGTTTGACTACAATTATATTATCAACAACCTCGCTTCGCAACCTCGACGATGCTTCTGCGCTCGCCCGTCCCGCCCGGTGACGCTGTAAAAGCCGTTAGGGCTACCAGCATACAGTCAGTTAGAAAAAAAAAATAGAAAGGTATTGTTTTCTATTTATTAAAAAAAGCCATAGAGTTTTCTAAAAGGTAAAATAAAAGTAAACTAGAGATACCTCTGGTGGCTAAAGACCTTAGTACATACGTAATGTACGTAATGTAAGTAGGGTCCTTAGCCTTTAATGAATACTTTTAAAAAAGTTTTAGATTTTGATTCCAATAATACCTACACTGTTATTATATAATGCTGACTTACATTAAAAAAATCTTTAAATCTCACATACGGCCTTTGTGCTTTCGATATACGCTGTACGGCAAAAAATAACATCAGAAACGTTTTTATATTTTTTATCTGTACAATTATTGCACAATAGAGTTCTGGGAGGCGTTAACAATGGAACTCTCCTGGAGGACAATCAATAAGAGCAGATAATCGAGCTTCCACGAACGGCGATGCGTGTGACATGCGCCACGCTTCCTCGAATAAGTATTTCTTCATACACAGAGTAGGTACAGTTGCAAACATGAGTGAAAGCGGGTTATAACAGATTTATTACGAAGTAAAAGCTGTATAAAAAATATAAATATATAAAACAAATCTATTGTTTCAAAGCAATAATAACAAAAAAAATGTTCTGATGATTTGTTTCTGTTAACAGATTTATCCGTAGTTTTGGTAGACCCCTCCAATCGCAGTCACAAAGCGCGGCTAGATTTAGCCGTTTTCACATTTTTCATTCACTTGACGTCATTGCTCTCAATTTTTTTCTCGAATGTTTTGTATCTAAACTACTATATAAGCTGCTGTATGCGATGTTTCAGGAATACGGTAAACGAATAGCTATATGAGAAGACTTTCGGAAGCGAAACAAGGCATAACTAAGAACCTTAGCGACATTATTGGATTAAAATTCAAACTTCAAAGTATTTACGTGATCTTGGCGATATTTCACTACGGATTCGCTCAGCGATTATAAGTAGTTCTTTAACCGGAAAGCTAAAATAATGTTTCTGAAGGTGTCACCAAGTATTTTACTTCAAATCCACAATAACAACGAAACACACTATTTATTATTTTTATCGGTAATTTATTTGTTACTTTCCTCCTATAACCTATCCCATATGTGAGGATGCTCTATCTTGACGGTTCACTTATTAAAATAAGATTCTCACTTAACACACAATATATACAGGTTTTGTTATTCTATAAATATTCTCATATTTAACGAAGCGAAGATTCGAGATAAATTTGAAATATTTAACTAACTTCCTTTATTTACTAATATGGTAATTTAAACGCATGTTAAAATTACACATTTGATTAGTCAGCAGTGACGTTTGGGGAAATGACAGTTAAGGGTGACCATCGTTGGTCCGTAGCATTAACGTTGACGTATTTTAAGTGAGTCAGTATTATATACTTTACCTTTTTGATTGATTACATGTTATCTATTTGTCGAGTAAACTGAACGTAAGTATATTTGCTATTGTGAACTTTTGCTTACCGAGGTGTCGTAAAAGGCGACTAAGATAAGTCGACCCGCCGTTTGGTATCCGGCTGAGCAGAATAGACTACCCTCTTTCTTGCCGAGGGTTCTTATAATACGACTAAGGTAAGTTGACGTTAGGCAGGTGGCCGGTCGTAGAATACGTAGCCAAATCATTTGATATCAGTTTATAACATGTTGTGCCACTTAGTGGGATAAGGGCAGGAGGATAGTGATGAACTTTTGTCTGATTATTTACTGTGGAAATTAAAAAAAAACTTACAACCGTTTTGCACGACAGAATTACTCAAAGTAACACCTGCTTTATAAAGTTTTTGAACATCACTTTGTCTAAAAGATCGTCATCTAAAAGATATAAAAGACTTATTTGTATTTAAGATTAATAAAATCCTATATACAAAATTCTTGTGTAACAATGTTTGTTACCAAACTCCGCGGAAAGGGATCGACCGATTTTTATGAAATTTTTTATCCATATTCAGTAGGTCTGAGAATCGGCAACTATCTAATTTTCATAACCCCAAATGATATGGGTTGTCGTCCACCCCTGACATTTTTATTTTATTTTTTATTCAATTTTTTTTATAATGTACACTAGAAATTCCCTAGAAATAATTTATATAGCAAAACAATGTTTGCCTGCTCAGCTGGTAAGTATATAAAAGTACGATGAAAAAGTACGAAACCATTTTGCCTATGGGAACGTGAATAAGATTTTATTTACCATCGGGTAAGATGGCCCTTCGCCGTGACAAAACAACGTGTTGTATTTGGCATTAAGTGTGTGTGTGTATACTGACCTGTGCCAATTCAAATGTGTTCGTACATCTTTCACCTAATAAAAAAAATATACAATCCATTTATAAACTGCATTGGTGGTAAAAACGTGCTAAAACTTCGTGCTTAGCACTTTTAAAATGGTGTGTTCATAATTTACACAGTTAATTCTAATTTCACGATCAGACGTACGAGTTTTCTGCGAATTGATTGAGTCTATTGTTTAAAGTATTGCATCCATAAATATTCGACTAAGGATCATTTAAATTCATTTTGACGTGACAAGGGAGTTTGAGAACGGATTTTTTTTAAAATTTGAAAACCTTAATTTTAATTAACTCTTAAGCAATCGATCTTTATATAAAATCTTCATATGGAGTTAAGTTATTACAAATGTTAACTAAAAAGGATTGTTTTATTTTAAGACTGACCCGTTTGTGCAGGTTGCAGTAACTCTGCGTTCAGCCCCGTAGGTCGTGGGTTTGATTCCCGCCAAGATCCAACATTTTCTAAACATGTATTAATTATATGAGTCTGGATGAATTTATGTATGCATTTAAAAATATATAAGTATATATTTCCCAGTTGTCTGTCACCCATAACGTTATATTAGGTTACTTACTTTAAGGACGGTCCGTGTTTGTACATATGTGTTTCATATACAAAAGTAATAGTAAAATTGTTTTGCGATAATCCGCGATAAAGCCGATAGGAAATATATATATAATGCTAAATGTAGTGTGGACTATTCGTTTTCATACCTGAAACATGCAGCATTCGTTAAAGCACATGCAAAAATCCCCACCACCACCACTACAATACACAAGCACTACACACGTTCACTATCACAAACTCAACAATCGTTTCGCCCTACAACCGAAGCATCATCAGGAGATAGACTCCGCGACAAAATCGCAAAACAAAACATTACCCAAACAAGCATAATAATATACTAATCGGTTCAACCCCCAACATTTATTTTATATTGCCTCTGAACACGTGTAACAAGCTTGTCCCATATATTTATTTTATTTATTATCTTTGTTACAATCTGTGTAAAAAAGGAGATAGATATAATAATCTACGTTAAACATTGAAATGAATTATAAATTTGTACTGTAACATAATTTAAATATGTACGACTACGTAAATATTTATCCCCCTTTTTCTAATGTTTATTCAGTGACAATCTTACTCAAAGATAGTAGTAGAAAGTAGTCGTGTATGAAAATTGAAACATTATATAATTTATAGAATTAGGCGTTACTTTGCGGAGATCCATAATACAAAAGTAATAATAAAATTATTTTGCTATAATCCGCAATACAGTAAATAGAAAATATATATAGTGCTAAATGTATAGTGGACTATATATATTTTCAAAGGCTTTGCGATTTTGTCGTGGAGTCTATCTCCTGATGATGCTTCGGTTGCGGGGCGAAACGATTGTTGAGTTTGTGATAGTGAACCTGTGTAGTGCTTGTGTATTGTGGTGGAAGTGGTGGAGGTTTGTGCATATGTTTTTTACGAATCCTGCATGTAACGGGTATGAAAAAACGTATAGTCCACTATACATTTAGCACTATATATATTTTCTATATACTGTATCGCGGATTATAGCAAAATAATTTTATTATTACTTTAGTGAAACATTATAGCTATTATGATTTAATTGACTTTGAAAACATATATCTAAAATTAAGTCCCTATGAAATTTACTTCAATAAGTACTTTTCTGTTCGAAGATACGCAGGGACAGATGGTGTACACATGTGTACAACGCCATATTTCGACAATAATGGCTCCAATATAAAGTAGACTGTAGAGAGTTGTTCGGCTGTTGCCTAACGCTCGTTAAAATTTGGCGCCACGTTGCATAACCGACGCCGGCCCCTTTCACTTTATATAAAATAAACAATGTCTTTGATTGTATTATTACGTTAACAAAATTTAAAGGCACTCTCACACTATAGTATATATTAAAATAAGGCACTTTTTATAACACCTTGGGTTCATAAGCGATAGAAAAGTAACATATTATTGGTTTCGATGTTTCAACAATGTGTTGTGTTTATTTACAAGCTGGCTACAATACCCCAGTCAGTATATTCAGGTCTATCTTCTCTTATAGAAGTCAAATATATTTTTTTAATCAGAAATATAGATAATGTATTTTTAGGATCCAAAGTAGGATTTATAAAAAGAGAACAAAATTAACACGTATGTAACCATATAACGCAATAAATAAATTAAGACACTGATTAAAAACTTGGTCGAGTCTTCACGTCCGAGATTCCGCAATGCCTAAAGACCAAAGTCTTCGACCAATGCGTTCTGCCTGTGTTGACATATGGCGCCGAGACGTGGACACGGACGACGGGACTAGTCCGCAAGTTTAAAGTCGCTCAGCGTGCTATGGAGCGAGCTATGCTCGGAGTATCTCTCAAGGATAAAATCAGAAATGAGATTATCCGCGAGAGAACCGACGTAGCTAGCAGTATAAGCAAGGTGAAGTGGCAGTGGGCTGGTCACGTTTGTCGCAGGACTGATGGCCGTTGGAGCAAAAGAGTCCTGGAGTGGAGACCACGTCTTGGAAAACGCAATGTAGGGCGTCCTCCGTCCCGCTGGACTGAAAACATCAAAAAGGTTGTTGGGGCCAGCTGGATGCGCATTGCGGAAAAGCGGGATGTCTGGCGCAGATATGGGGAAGGCTATGTCCAGCAGTGGACTGTGATAGGCTGATGGATGGATGGACTGATTAAAAATTGTTGCTGTCTACAGTATATTCATTAATTGTTGTGTTATCAGAGAATAATATAGTTGAATATCTTATTATAAAACAAAAGTCAAAGAGTCAACATCCCATGTTCCTCTTTCTGATATTACAGAAGTAACCCTTAGGGTTTCTGCGCACTAATTTTTATATTTCAGAATCTTATTTATGTTAAAGAATTCGCTCGTCCCTATCGAACCCTGTAGCAGTTAGAGCTAAAGACATATTGACAGCTAAAAAAATTTGTGATTGAACCGTTTTCTACACGTCATGTTATTTTCTTACCATTTCTTATCCCTCTATAAGTGGGGTTGACACAAAATGTCTTTATCTTCCATTCTCCTCTATCATTCGTTAACTGTGGTGCTTTCTGGTGCTCTGGTACTCGTTTTATGTGTAGTTCATATATCATTCTTCACACACAATCCATCCATCTTTTGTTCGGCTTCCTCTTATCATATATCCATTATTTACACTTAATAATTATTTGAAAAACAATCGAGAAATTAAAAAGTTAATTGAAATAAATTCTAGAAAACGCTTATATCGTGAAACAATCGAGTCCTTACTTAGAATTATGTGCACTTGTAGTTTTCCGAATAATTATATGTAACTAAACAAAATGAGTCAACAATCGAAGGATGTTCTGTTTGTATTATTTGCAATCATTATGTAAAACCCTTGATGATCACTTTTTTTACTTTGATTAAAGATGAGATAGAGTACAACCAGCTGTAGTGAGACCGTGCGACTGTTTCCAGCAAGCCTACCATGAACTCTTATTGCGACTCAATTGAAGACGTAAACGAAATTGTTTTGCTTTTTCATACCATGACGTCTTAAAGACGCACACTTTAAGTCGTTGCCGAATGAACGTTCGGAATTCGCCCTAAGAACATGTGAGTAAAAGAGACAGAGTTATCTATAGTTCATATAAAGTTATCCTTTTCAAACATTACGACCCCAATGCAATTCACACTTCATGGTACGAAAAGAAACAGTTCGCGGTCGTCGTCTACGTCTTTGCAATAAGAGTTCTAGTCGCAATAAGAGTTCATGGTAGGCCTGCAGGGGTCTCGGGTTTAAACCCAGTGCAGGCGCCAATGAGACATATAATATGACTAACTAATACTTGCAGTTTATCACATTCTTTTCGGTGAAGGGAGATATTGTGAGGAAACCTGGATATGCCTTGCGAACTTCTGAAATATTTACAATCTGCCAATCTGCGTGAAGATGGTTAGTGTATGTACTTTAATACCTCTCTCTATGGAAATAGAAGAATAATTAAAGGAGATCATCAATGAGGCAGTAACTTGTCTGGTAATTGCTATATTTCAGTATACAATTTCTTTTAAAATTATTTTAATTTCACAAGTAGGTAAGTTAAACATGTATTTTTATAAATATGTATAATTCTTTAATTTATAATTTGAACCTTGGTATATTGAATTTAGTTAAAATTAATCTAATAATTAATCACCATTAAATAATCCATTACTTGTAGGTAAAATTTATTTTAATGGGCTTAACTCTAAATGAACTTTTAGAATTATTTTAGGTTGAATGTTTCAAAATATATAATAATTATATTATTATATATTTATAATTAATAATTATATTATATTCACCATCAATATCTTGTTCTAAAATACAAACAATATTTTTTTTATAACAATGTCCTATTTTAATCTTTTCGACTTCAAACAATACAACCACATCCTATTCTAGATTTCTACAAAATTTAAAGTAATTTAAGTTGGCAGCTTTAATTCGATTTTTTAAATATTTATTATTATTTTAAATATACAAGTGAGATTATTTATGTAAATGCAATTTAGACAAAATTAAATTGAAGCCAAGAATTGCAAACAATGAGTAATGTGTTTGTTAATTTTAGTTCCCGTCAGTTTGTTCCAAACTCGTTGAATATCTAAAGATAAACTGAATTCTTCAGAGAAAAGTTTCACTTGTTTACGTGTTTCTGAACCAACTCATTCCGTGAAACTTTTAATATGTTGTTAGCGGAGATGTTAAAATTCCTCTGAAAAATATTCTGATTTTGGTTTATTATTTACGCATGCTAAATTTCTTTTTAAACGTAAAAAAATGTAGCTCCATTTAATCCGAAATGTGCTAAACTTGAGGTAGACAGTTTTGGAATACATGGGCTTTCATGCCATAGGAGCTCCGGTAGGCTTTTCCGTCATGGTTCTCTTAATGATACCATCAAGAGTGGTCTTGCCAACATCGACATTCCTGCTATTCCCGAGCCTTCGGGGAAAAGTCAGGATGATGGCAAGAGACCAGATGGTTTGTTTGATGGACGCTGGTGCCTTGGGAACGGGGACGGGCCGTAATGTGGTACGCAACATGCGTTGATACCTTAGCCTCGTCCCATATCAGGGAAACGTCAAGATTTGGAGCTGCGGCGGAAATGGCCGAATCCGGCAAACGGCGAAAGTATGCATCTCTTATCAAGAGTTATATTTGTGCCGTTTGCAGTTGAGACCCTAGGGCCATGGAGTCAAAGTGCAAAAAAATTATCCGTTTTAACACCACGGTTGATTGCCTTTTCGGGTGACAAGAGGTCTAACTCCTTTTTCGCACAAAGAATCAGCTTAGTGATTCAACGCGGAAACGCTGCCAGCATTCTTGGGACCATTCCACGTGGGCATGATTTGTTTAGTACTAGCGTGTAAGCAATTTAAGATAGACATAACTTGTAAATTTTTGTTGTAAATAATAATTGAAAAAACTAATCTTTATATATGACGTTTTTTTAGTCTTTAACAAACTACGCTTCGTTAGTTAGAGAGTCTACAGTCTTCGAATTCTGCGGTTAAAGTGGATAAATTAATTATAATGATCTAGTTATTTAACTATATTGATTTAGGCTCTAACTAGCATAAACTCTACCGGCTAGTTCTACCTTGTCCATTTTGATAAATGACATGTCTGTCATATTTTTCTAATGCATGCAAATTGCAGCAATCAAGTAATTGTCTTAAAGTCTGAATCAATGATTATTAAATCATTCGTTTAAGAACGTGTCTAATATAAGCCACTTTTGTGTCGTCGCAATCAGAGAATGGTTATGGCGAAAAAGGCGTGTAAGCTCGATGTCCTTCTTTCCACAAAGAGAAAGGTCTGAAAGAAAGGTACTACGGAGAGGTCTTAAAGTGGGGATTTCTCATTTGTAAAGTGTGGACTTCTCAGTTGTTGTAGTTCGCTCTAATTCTTCGATAGTTCTTCTAAATTACCCTGTATTATTTTTATATAATATTTACATCGCGTTCATCCTGGCGGCCTACCATTTAGAGGCCTCGAGTCCAAATATATTTGAATCACTGATAATTAATTAATCTTTCGCGATGTTATGCTTCACCGCAAAACTTTAAAACTTAGCAGTTTAGACAAAGTGAGTTAAACATCCTTCATTTTTTTTTTGAAGAAGTTTTTACTGTATATATGGCATGTGGATTAGCATATAGGTAATAATATATCCATTGTTCTCTGTTGTATATAATAAAAAGCGATCGGAAGGCTGTCTGTCTGTGCGGGGTATATGCGTACAATTTCGCCGAATCGCGTACAGCTATAATAAATTATCTTGGCCCGGTCTCGCAACTAGCACAGGGGTAATGGATTAGACATTATTAGTAACTTTTCCTCGAATTTTGCAAGACTATCGCGCACTTTGTTTACAGCCTACATTAGCGGTACTTGTAAACAGTTTTATTTGCGTTTAATGGTTTAGCGTTTCAATTTTTAATTTCCCCGCACATTTCTTGTTGAAACTGATTTAAATTTTATCAAGAAAGAAAAATAGTAACGATGAACTTGATACTTGTGTATTAATATAAGACGATACGGTTCTTGAAATGTCCCTTCCAATATGTCCGATAAGATAATTTTTATATAAATATTTTTAAACATAACTGTGACAAGAATGATTATATACGCAAATATATTTTTTAAATTATATTATATAATAGAAGATTATATCATTTAAACTTATTTTTATTGTGCACAAACTGAACCCTCTACTTCGATCACGTTAATTTAGGCTTCTTCACCAGCGAACTAGAGGTCCCAGTTTTCTGACGCGAGTCGGCCGTGGCTTCTCGCCACAGTTCCGGGGGCGTGATGACTAGTCACACTCATATCACAAGCCCTCCACTACGCTTTGCCTTGGGTTGTGGTCCGACCACACAGGAGACACCGTTAGGAAGACGCTCCCTGAGCTCCTGCGCTCTACTCTTGCATTTCACAAACTCAACGATGCTTCCGCCCTCGCCTATCTCACAATGACGATGAAGCTCTTAAAGCCGGTCTACTAACAAATCAGTTCGAAAACTCAAATAATTTTAATTTAAAAAATACGCTCAATTATGTACTGTATTCTTTTTTCCTGTTCCCGAAGGAAAAAGGGAATTTTGAATCGTGTAGGTATTGCTCGGTATAAATGCTTTAATTTTATCCATATTGTTCCAGCGGAATAGCCATGAAAGCTTCTTAGATACATAGACACACAAAAAGACTGATGAAAAAGATAGATGGATATGTTCAAAAAGTGGAATGGTTGTTTATAACTAATACTCCATAGGTTAAAGTATTTGAACAAGTGTGAACAAACAAGACCATATAACTCGGGTGTGACAAACCTTTTATTATAATAATACTACAAGCAATATAACAGAACTAACTACTTTGCTATAATCCGCACGGGTTAAGTGAATGCATGCAAAGCCAATGTGTATGAAGCAGGCAAAATCTACGCACCTTACACATGCAGGACCAGCCACCACATGCACCCCAAGGATCAATTCACCAGCAACAACGCACACAAAAGCAGCACACACACCCACCACCACAATCTCGACGATCGTTTCGCCCCGAAACCGAAGCATCATCAGGAGGATAGGCTCCACGACAAAAATCGTACTGCAATCGCAGTACGATCGATTTTACTGATTATATATATGATTACTTTATATATATGATTACTATGATATATATATGATTACTTTGCGATCGCAGATGATCGCAAAGTAACGCTTGCTTCTATAAATCATATAATAATACTAGCTGTGCCAGCAGCTTCCCCGCGTGGAAATCAGCGTGTCAAATTTTTTTCTAGAATTCATATTTTAAACATAAAAGTAGTTATTGTGAGTTAACCATAAGAGATAGAGACATGCTATCGCGGACTTTTTTGTAGTATTTTTATAGATCTTCAATTCTCTAGCACATTACTTAAGCGTATCTCTGCTGGTTTACGCAGCGCACGCGACTAAAGCTCCCAGCAAGCAAGTTTTTTAACAACTGCGCGATCTCTTCAACATTATTTACATAATACCGATATGTACTATATACCTCAACCATCCGGAAGTATTGCACTATCTTTTGGTGAAAACCGGATAAAAATCCGTTCAGTAGATTATGAGAAAATCGATTACATACAGACAGACAGATTATTGAGACTTTGTTATATAATAAGTATAGATTATTTGCACAAAGAAATTGAAATAAAACTGCATTTATCAAAACGGTTTCTTTAATTAAATATTTATATAAGTAAATAAAATATTCCTATCATATCAAAAGCATAAACTAAATAAATTCTTCAGATACAGATTCTTCATGATAGCAATCAAGCTATAATAAAATGGCATAAATACTAGCAATAATTTCAAATGCTTCGAAACAAATACATACGAAGTGTAAGTGTTGAAAATAAAAAAATAAATAAATAAATAAATGGGATATTTACACACACGATCGTCCGTCCCCAAAGTAAGTACCTTAATACTTGTGTTATGGGTGACGGATAACTGGTAGATATACTACATATATAAGTTTAAATACATACTTAAATACAAATATACACCCAGGCTCGAAGAACCAACAATTTGTTTATAGAAAATGTTGGACCTCGGCGGGAATCGAACCCGCGGCCCGCGGAGCTGAAGGCAGGGTCCACTACCCTTGACATGTTTACAATCAGGTAAGTACCTAAACTTATAGAGCATAGTTATTTTTGGATTGAATATACTATACCTCTATATACGAAGACGTTCTATTTGTAGAATATTATGTACCAACGTACAATAACTCAATGCTACTGGCCATTAGAACAAACATATGTAGACCCAGAATTTTTTTTAATAAATTGCAAATAGTCCGTTCTCTGATATGAAACATAGCTGTAATAAATTTTAAGTTTCAAATAAAATAACGCGCACAATTTGTTATTTCTTTATAAATAAATATAGGTTAAATTGTGCGTCAAACGGAACAAAGCCAGATTTTTCTCAGAAGCGTCCTATTTAAGGACCGAATTATTTGGAGAGTAACACGTAATAACGTTGACACGTGTACGTAATCGGCATTGGAAGGTGTCCAGGTGATTCGGGTCACGGTCAAGGGCACTATCAGCAGGTTTCGTTAAATGAAGAAACAATTTCAATAATTTATCTTTAGTCTGTAAAAATGTCGTGTGATATCCGGCTGAGCATATAGACCACCTTCATTTCTTACCAAGGTGTCGTAAAAGGCGACTAAAGTAGGTTGACCCACTGTGTGGTATCCGTTTGAGTAGAATCGACCACCCTCATTTCTCACCGCAGTGCCGTAAAAGGCGACTAAGGTAAGTTGACCCATCATGTGGTATGCGGTTGAGTAGAATAGACCACCCTTTGTCATACCGAAAGTGTCATAAAATAATAATAATAGGTAAGTTGACGTCAGGCATCCGAACGGTCGTAAAATACGTAGCCGAATCATGTGACAACATATTTACATTTATTTACATATAAGGAAAGGAGGATGATGATCTTTAGTCTGTATAAACTACTGAGAGGAGTTAATAATATTAAATGAGTACGAGAATTTAACCGAGGACAATGGTACTGGATTTTGCGTAGCAAATATAAGGAAAAGCTGCCGTATTATGGTAGGATTAAATAAAATATATTTAAAAGTTACGAAATATAAAATTATCATCATCATCCTCCTGCCCTTATCCCACTCTAAGTGGGGTCGGCACAATATGTTACAAACATATTATCATATGATTTGGCTACGTATTTTACGACCGGCCGCTTCCTGACGTCAACTTACCTTAGGCGCCTTTTAGGACATCTCGGTAAGAAATTGAGGGTGGTCTATTCTATGCAGCCTGATACCACACGGCATTTACCTTAGTCGCCTCTTACGACACGTAGGTATGAAAGGAGGGTGGTCTATTCTATTCTGCCGGATACCACACGGCATATAAAGAAATATAAAATATCATAAATATATAAAATATATAACATTTAACGCGTAAACAAAATCTTATTAGTACTTTTAAATTGCCTTTAATAGTTTGTTTTCTTACAACGCTCTTACAAACTGACCTCCATAACGTAATTTGTTTGTTACATTTCCAAGATTTACTCCTATTCTCTGTAAATGGTGTCTCCTTGCTTCGCAGAATCGTCCTATTATGTTTATTGCACAAGTCGCATACAAACGGATCGTTAATTACAACAAAAAACATTAAATTTATCTTATCTGTAATCAGGTTGTGCTCTGAATGCAAAATATGCATTCTTTTTGAAAGTGTGCTATAGTTTCGCTGTTATATGTTACATTCTAACGGATTAATTTAAGATGGCCACAAGAAACAAATTTAATTTTAAAATTTGTTATTAATTAATCATCATAATCCTCCTGCCCTTATCCCACTCTAAGCGGGATCGGCACATGTTACAAACATGTTGTAAAATGATTTGGCTACGTATTTTACGACCGCCTGCCTGACGTCAACTTACCTTAGTCGCCTTTTACAAGACCTTGAAAGAAATGACGTCGGTCTATTCTACTCCGCCGGATACCAAAGGGCGGGACGATTTACGTTAGTCGCCTTTTACGACACCTCGGTAAGAAATGAAGGTGGTCTATTCTACACAGCGGCATATATCTATCATACAGTATAAACATCGATAATCTGTATGGTACAGAATACAACCCACGTTATGTAGTTACTGACCTTGTACTTTCAGAAATGCAAGAGTTGTAAATAATTGAAAAATTATTTCGTTACGATAGAAAATTATTCTGAGGTGGGGACTTTGCGGTATATGTTTTAAGGATTTCGTTTTAGACTGAAAAGTGTGATTATAAATGATACAATGGGGATTGTTAATGTATAGACACTAGTTGACTGGCCCGCTGGCGCAGTGGGTAGTGACACTGCCTTCAGCTCCGCGAGTCGCGGGTTCGATTCCCGCCGAGGGACCTTATACGATAAAAGGCGACTAATGTAAGTTGATCCGCCGTATGTATCCGGCTGGGTAGAATAGGCCGACCTCAGTTCTTACCAAGGTGTCGTAAAAGGCGACTAAGGTAAGTTGAACCACCGTGTGGTATCCGGTTGAGTAGAATAGACCACAATTTTCTTATCGAGGTGTCATAAAATAATAACAATAGGTAAGTTGACGTTAGGTATGCGACCGGTCGTAAAATACGTAGCTAAATCATGGGGGGATGTTTACAATTTAAAAGTACAAATAAGGGTTTGTTTACGCGTTAAATGTTATATTTTTATGATATTTTATATTTCTTTCCCCCCCATTTTTACCGATGGGTCGTAAAATACGACCAAAGTAAGTTGACGTCAGTCTGGAGGCCGGTCGTAAAATACGTAGCCAAATCATGTTACAACATATTTGTAACATGTTCTGACGAGCCCATTTAGAATAGGAAAAGGGGCAGAAGGACAAATTGTCTATTGTTAATTATTTCTAAATAACTAACCCTATAATAACTAATCTTTTCTAGAAACTAATTATTGCGACATAGAACATGCCTATAATTTTATAAAAAATGCGGTATCATTATAAATATTCTGGGAAATAGTTTTGCTGTTTCCTGTAAGTTGCCTGTCCCCAATAGCAATAATTACATAGTGATTAAAAGTGCATTAACTAAATTATCTCGTGCGTTCAGCTGACCGGCTGTGGCTTCATTATTGCACGTCTAATAATATATCATTTAGAATCGATCCATGTAATTACATGTATTTATATGTCTTTGTTCATTTATATATAAAAGTAATAGTAAAATTATTTTGCTATAATCCGCGATAAAGAGAATAGGAAATATATATAATGCTAAATGTAGAGTGGACTATTCGTTTTCATACCTGAAACATGCATTCATTAAAACACATGCACAAACCTCCACCACCGCCACTACAATACACAAGCACTACACATGTTCACTATCACAAACTCAATAATCCTTTCACCACGCAACCGAAGCATCATCAGGAGATAGACTCCACGACAAAATCGCAAAGTAGCAAAGTAACAAAATTGCAATTTTGTCATGAAGTCTGTCTCTTGTAGTGCTCTTGTATTGTGGTGGCGGTGGTGGAGGTTTGTGCTTGTGTTTTAACGAATGCAGGTATGAAAACGATTAGTCCATTCAACAATTAATATTACATATACTTTATCGCGGATTATAGCAAATTATTTAATTTAACTATTACTTTTGTATTATTGATCTCCGCAAAGTAACGCCTAATTCTATAAATTATCATTTATATATCTTGATATTCAACTGATAGACGTCCTCTGTTGAACAAACGTCTCTTCAAGAGATCTCCACACCTCTAGAACATATGCTCCAGTGGTTACGTGAAACCATAACGTGAAAGCTATAAGAAAATCTTTTGCGTAGATCCATAATACATAAGTAACAATAAAATTATTTTATTCGATAAAGTAAATAGAATAATGGCTCGGACTCAACGAAGAGGATACAAATGACAGGGTTGCATGGCGTCGCATGATAAGGAAAGCCGACCCCGCGTAACGGGACATGGCGAGGACAAAGAAGAAGAGATAAAGTAAATAGAATAAACCCAAAAAAAACATCGTATTAAATAATATAAAAATAGTCTTTTTTTGTAGTCTATTTTGTTAAATCTTGTTTTATTTTTTATTTCTTCTTTTACTTTTAAATAATTTGTAGAATTAGTCGTTACTTTGCGGAGATCCATAATACAAAAGTAATAATTAAAATTATTTTGCTATAATATAAATTTATGAACTGAAAAATTTAACCTTTCGTATTTATAATTTTTACTGTTTTATTCTTAACGTTAATATATTTTACTGTGTTCACTTCCTTCATTTTCATTAGTGGAAACTTTGTTGGCATGTATGTTCACATAATTTTTGTGTTACATTTTATTGTATTTCTATGCTGTATATTTCCCAAATAAAATAAATGAATACATAATGAAATACATAATGCTAAATGTAAAGTGGACTATCCGTTTTCGCACCTGATACATGCAGGATTCGTAAAACCTCTTGCACAAACCTCCGAAACGGTCACCACAATACACAAGCACTACACACGTTCGTCTTCTGATGATGTGTGAACGTGTCTAGTGCTTGTGTATTACGGGTAGTTGTGAAGGTTTGTGTATTACGGATTCAGCATTTATAAGGTGCGAAAATGGATATTCCATTTTACATTTAGCATTATGTATATCCTCTATTTACTTTATCGCGGATTATAGCAAAATATTTTTTTTTATAACTTCTGTAATAAAAAGATGCTCTGCAGGCCTACCATGAACTCTTATTCCTACTCAATTGAATACGTAAACGACGACCGCGAACCGCTTTCTTTTCGTACCATGAAGCGTGAATTGCATTGGGGTCGTAATTTTTGAAAAGGATAACGTTATATGCACTATAGATAACTCTGTGTCTTTTACTCACGTTCTTAGGACGAATTCCGAACGCTCATTCGGCAACGACTTAAAGTGTGCATCTTTAAGACGTCATGGTATGAAAAAGCAAAACAATTTCGTTTACGTCTTCAATTGAGTCGCAATAAGAGTTCATGTTAGGCCTGCTGTTCAAGAAAATCTATGTTGACATTAAGTAGTAATCGCACTCCACCTATTTCTCTGCTGAATAAGGGAACAGTACATACCATCACTTTCACAACAAAACACTATGACTAGATGAGATTCTGTGATACTTTGGAATCTGAAAAAAACGTCAGTTGGAAAACGGATACTATATAACTTGCTCTAACAAATTTCGATTTTAAATCGAATCCTCAAGAATTATGTCAAAATTCGGCGTTAAAATAGAAAACAGAGGCCTAATTACGCATTGTATATTATGATCTTTAAGTAACAATTATTGATATTCATATACAAAGTTTCTGCACAGTTCAATCCACTAGCGCCCGCTCGCTCAGGTTAATAGCGAATTTTTGCTTGTGTAACTGTAAGCTGATTCGTCGAAGCACATTCGAGTGTTGTAATTAGTAATTACCGGCACACAGACAGACCGCTCTTTACCGCGAACCGTCATAATTACCGCCTCGTACCCAGAAGTATGATGTTACGTTTCACAAAAACGTCGTTCAACATTTAAAACGTGTTTTATACCTGCAAATTTCCTTTTATGTTTCGCCTTTACATTCAATCGTAATTGTTTTTTTGTGTTACAAATTTTAAACATGTTATTTATGTGATAGAAACTTAAAATATATTAAAAAATCTAATTCAAATGATTCTTTATTTAAGTAAATTTATAAATAAATAAATAAATAAATAAAATAATAAATAATATTTGAAAATCTCATATATATCTATAAATAAAGATAGATATAAGACTTATTATAAAACAAAGTTATATACTTGTTATTAAAAAAAAACGTCATTTACTAGGGGAATTTGTTTAAAATCCCACGCGAGAGTTTAAAACATAAATTGTTTTTATATCTAATTGGATTTTTAGGTTACTTTTGATATCATATAATAAAATATATTAATTGAAGCCTCTTAAATAAGTATCGATATGTATGTTAGTTAATTACGCTAAATTGTTATTATCAAGATTTCTTAAAACTCTATCTTTAAAACATAGCGTTCATGTTTTATATACCCGTCTGTGACAAAATTCCCATTTTCTAAGAATATTTTTAATTCGAGAGTACAATTTTATAATAGGTAATGAAAAACATGTTTTACAGGTGTTTAATTAAGAAATGATTCAATGCATCAAAACAAAAGTAGTCGTATTACCTGTGAATTTTGCCGCCGTGTACGATTTCTATTTATTATTTATCGCCGGGTTTGATCTTCGATGCGGCATTTTTTTCTCGATACTGGAGCTATTATTAGATGGTTTCGCGTCCAAGTTATGAAATGAGTGGTGATCGTGGTAATTTTTTCAAGCTAAGTAGATACCGGCATTGCCTTTAATCATACATACGTTCCTCACATTGTGTAGTAGAAATTGCTTTTATCTGCCGCTGCACTGAGTAATTCTGTTACTTTATTACCATCATCAATCATTAATTACTCTCGCTTTTACAAAGTATAATCATCTCATTAAACTTTGTTTAAGAACTTGCCTGCAGGTTTTTCAAATTTTTTTTGAGATGTGATAGCCTAGCTGTGAGACTATGCGACTATTTAAAGGGGATCACGGGTGTAAACCGAAATGTAAGTAGCAATTAGTTTTCTATTTAAAGTGACGCAAGTGTCTATAGATATCTGAAATTTATCACACTTTTTTAGGTGAAAGAAATAATCAATAGGAAACCTGTTGTTTGGAGAATTATATATAATAGGGATATTTGTAACCTACCAATCGGCATTTCAACAGCGTGGTGCCTGGGACACTGGGAAAGAGACAAATAGTGTAATATCCTCTACATTCTTCTTTAAAATAATTTTCAATTCAAGGGTTTCAATCTGCGAAAGCTTAGTAAACGTACTCTCACCGTTATGCTATCAAAGGCATTCGTAATGTAAACTATAAAAAGTTACAAATTATTTGAAAGAAACTGCAAGACACACCAATAAAATTATATACGAACGACTCGAGGACAATCGTTGAAATTGTAAAATGATATTAACCTCATTAAGATATATCACCGCTATCACGTTTCGTGGAAGCATGATCAGAGCTAACAATTCATTTCGTATTTATCATCCATTGAAAACGGACGCGTCATCATCGTCGGAAGTCTAAGTGGTGTCGATTTCCACGACCCGTTATCTGAGCTATTAATTTACGTATCACAGGAGGTATTTGACAGTTTAAGATATCCATCATTCTCCTGCCTTAATCCCACTCTAAGTGGGGTCGGCATAAAATGTTTTAAACATGTTACATGTTTTGGCTAGTTATTTTACGGCCGGCCACACGTCTGACGTCAATTTACCTGTTTTTTATTTTTTTTTATTTAATTTACCTTTTACGATACCTCGGTAAGAAGTGAGGGGATTCTATTTCACTCAGCTGGATACCATACAGAGGGTTAATTTTCCTTAGTCGCCTTTTACGACACCTCGGTAAGAAATGAGGATGGTCTATTCTACTCAGGCGCACACCACTTGGCGGGTTAACTTATCTTAGCTGCCTTGGCCCTACCCTCATTTCTTAACAAGGTGTCGTACACCTCGGTATGAAATGAGGGTGGTCTATTCTAATCAGCCCGATACCACACGGCAGATTTTACCACGGTAGATTAGACCTTAGTCGCCTTTTACGATTAAAGATACCAATAAGATAAAAATGAAAATATATTAAAAAAAAAGTAAAGTAACGGGCTATATACCCTGGATTATGGATACTGGTACTGCCTGGATATAATGGTTGGAGCGTAGTTACTGTTAATTTCGCTTTTATCAAGAAAAAGTATCCACATGTATCCTATTAATATTATTCTGATCTGTCCACATGTATCCGATTAATATTATTCTGTCCAAAATAAACTTTGTACAGAACCACGCTGAAAATATTAAATACCGATACCGAACCGATATGTACATAATATACGAAAGAGACACAAATTTTTAGGAATTTGACATAAACACAAATTTAATATTTCTTCTGCGACATACATATAGTGATAACGTTTTCACGGAAACTACGCACTATCATGTATTACAATACGATGATATCGCGTTCTTAGAATTAGAGATAAAAATTCATAGAATTAGTTCGATTAATATTACAAATATAAATGGGAAAAAGTGAAATGAGCTTTCTGTCTGTATTTTTTATATTTTTACTTTATTTTTATAGGGTAATAATTATAGAATTCCAACTTAACATATTCTTTATTCAAAACTTATAAACAAGTAGTAGGTTTTAAAGCTTTTCGATTCATACTTATTATTATATAATACTACGGGTCACATCGTAACAAAACCCAGTTACAATTGTAGAATGTTCGACTTTTCTTTTCAACATTTCTTTTTTTGTTAAAAATTATAACCATAACGTAATTAATTATCTGTTAGTACTTCAATGATCATGGAAATCATTTATCAATAAAATAAAATTAATTATTTCATCATTGTAACTCAGTAGTTATTAATAGGTATATGCAGAATATTAACAGTTTAATATTCTGTACTTTTCACGACTTAATGTCTTTTTTTATTATAACCGACAGATGTCTATAATATCACTTTTTTTTTATTATGTAAGTAAAGTAAAGTAGCAGCCTGTTACAATCCCACTGCTGGGCATAGGCCTCCTCTCTCCGTTTCTGGAGAGAAAGGTTGGAGCTAAGACCTACCACGCTGCTCCAATGCGGATTGGTAGGTTTCACATATCTCCAGAATTCTCTAGAAATATGCAGGTTTCCTCACGATGTTTTCCTTCACCGAAAAGCGTGTGATAAATTGCAATTATCAATTAGACACATGAGTTTTAATAGAAAAACTCATTGGTGCCTGCCCGGGTTTGAACTCGTGTTCCCCTCGAAAGAGTCCCTTTATTATGTACTTTAACTTTATTATTCAGGCACACGATCTTGTGCCATTTGGATCGCTACACCGCCTACAACCTTTTTGAGTTTCGAGAAACTACGATTTTTACAAGTGTGAATTGAAAAATTTGAATTTGAAAAGGATAACGTTATATGAACTATAGATAACTGTCCATTTTACTCTGTTCTTAGCACGAATTCCGAACGCTCATTCGGAAACGGCCAAAGATTACAGTGTACACGCAACGACTTAAATTGTACGTCTTTGAGACGTCATGGTATGAAAAAGCAAAACAATTTCGTTTATGTCTTCAATTGAGTCGCAATAAGAGTTTATGGTAGGACTGGATATGTAGAAGAAAAGAAGTTAAAACCATATAATTTCAAACTGATTCATAACGAAGGTTTTAGCTAATTTATATTTCAATATTAAATTATAGATATATTTTTCGTAACCGTCGTAATATAATAACCGCATAAACGAATCCGTGGGCCGGTCATTAAAGCCAATATTAAATAGTAGCCAGAATCGTATCACCTTATCGCGCGTGACACATTTAATGTTTTCAATACAAAGAAATTGTGGGTCAATGAACTAGATATAAGCGTTAGATACATAAGTAACGTGAGAATGGTGTCAGGGGGGCTGATTGCGTTACGAAGTCATAACAGGTAGCTGAATTTGTCAGTACTTTTTTCTTTATTAAATTTATGTTATGTAATTATTAATGCGAGTCCACTTAATTCAAATTCGAAACATTATTTATTCAAATAAACTTCTACAAGTATACAACGCAATACTAACGATTATTGAGAAGGTTTCGCCTACTAAATGAACCACCAAATAATTCAGGGGCTAGTTTAAAAAAATATTATAGTAATAGTTATGGCATGCCGACAACTTTATTTTACTTTATTCCACATGTAATATTATGTCGCAGCATTGGTAGTATTTAGAAATACTTTTAAGAATACTACCAATAATAGATTCAAGCTATACAACGTCGTAGGGCGTCAAAATTGAAGAGACCTATGATCAGCAAAAGACTTCCGTCGGTTAAATAGACAAACTAGGAATGACTGCAATCATAAAGAGACTGTCTTCAGATTATTGTAGTAGTAGTAGCGGCCTGTTACAATCCCACTGCTGGGTATAGGCCTCTTCTCTCCGTTTCTGGAGAGAAGGGTTGGAGCTAAGACCTACCACGCTGCTCCAATGCGGATTGGTAGGTTACACATATCTCCAGAATTCTCTAGAGATATGCAGGTTTCCTCACGATGTTTTCCTTCACCGAAAAGCGTGTGATAAATTGCAATTATCAATTAGACACATGAGTTTTAATAGAAAAACTTATTGGTGTCTGCCCGGGTTTGAACTCGTGTTCCCCTCGAAAGAGTCGCACGGTCACACCGCTGGGCTATCACAGCTCCTTCAGATTATGCATTGCGATAAACTCAAAATTTTCTAATTTTTTAATACTGGTTTTTAAATGTTGATAGTCTTCGAAACACCCACACTAAAAAGTTCAGGTGTTTAAATATGCAATAGCCATGCGTATCGTCGGTAGTACAAATCGATTTCTAAAATAAAAATTATTGTCTATGATATGAAAAACGATAAATTACATAAACAACAAATTTGGCAATGATCCGCTAGTTAAAACACAATACTCGCTAGAAAGAAGTAGCCCAGAAGTATCGCCTATCTTTTAAATATTGATTTCCATTTTAAATTCTAGACATTTTTTTATAATAATTAATATACAGTAAAATGTTATTTTTGCAATAATCTATAATCTAGTGTTGAATTAGTTTTGCAATACAAAGTCGAAATATAAATCGCCGTGCCTTTCAATGTTGATGGCTTCCCAGAAATAACGAAGCTAAAAGCGTATTGAAAGTTTTCCTTAAGGATATTCCTTAAGGATAATGTTTGAAGAATTCTGTATTAGATTTATTTATTTAATTTAGATAATGGCAACCTAATGACAACTGAAGTATTTTTATTTTAAGATTGAATCTTCAAATCTTAAATTCAATTTTACTTTATTTACCTCATCAATAACTATTTACAGCCTTGATACTGACATTTCGTAAAACACTAATACCAGGTACTTCTTATCGAATATTCTTTATCAGGACACAAATGTTCAAGTATTTCTAGTACTCGAGGGGAAGCGAAAGATTACAATATATTTGGTTCCGTAACTTTTTATTTTTACGCGTATGAAGCTAGCAGCGTATCTCGAAGCTTTTAGATTTTACTCGTATTTCGCATCTAGGATCATCTTTCTTTGCATTACGGTGTTTATAACGAGCCAAAGTAAAAGTAACGACTGTTATTTAATTTAGTAAAAAAAATTCAAGCACTGTTGCAGTTAAGAATATTTAGGATATGCTTTTTTTGTAATCATTTCATCACTCTCCTGCCCTGTTTCCACTCTAAATGAGGTCAGCAAAACTTGTTTTTCTCTTCCATTCTTTCTTAATATCCGTTATTTCAGGCACTATTTCTTTTATATGCATGTCATAGTTCACCCAATCCATCACACGTCACATATATAGGGATTATATTTATTTAGAGTTTACATAGTTTACCGAAAGAGAGTATACTGCCGACAAACTGCTTAGTAGTTTGGCAGGATAAATATTTAAGAAAAACATGTTTAATTATAAAAAAAGATATATAAATAAATATATCCATATTCATATCTAACACTCGTTTCGTCACGTGATTATCATTTCTCCTTCATGCTTGTTTTATAATATAAAATTTATATAGCACTGTGTTATATAATTGTACAATACCACGTAAAAGCGGTCAATTGTGGCAATTATTTATTATTATTATAACATTCGCTTGCTTCTTGCTACGATGAATTCCAATGTTTTCCAATGTGTTATAGGAGATTACAAATTTAAATCTTTTATATTATAGAAATAGATATTACTTATCAAAATTTCCAAGCACTACAGTATTAATAAAATTATTTAGTTAGAAGCAATCTGATTATCGCGCAAATTTTTCACAATTATTTTTGTAAGTGTAAATCTTTTCATCATCATCCTGCTACCATTATCCCACTCTATGGGGGATCGGCACAGCATGTTATCACATGATTTAGCTTCTTTTTTTACGACCGGTCGCCTGCCTGACGTCAACTTACCTTAGTCGTATTGTACGACGCCTCGGTAAGAAGGAGGGTGTTCTAATCTACTCAAACACATACCACACGGTGAGTCAACTTAGCTTAGTCGCCTTTTACGACACCTCGGTAAGAAATGAGAACGGTATATTCTACTCAGCCGGATACCACATGTAAATCTTTTATTGGTAAAAAATTGTACAACTATGAAAGCATAATGCTTTTATTAAAATTTTATGTCTGCGATTGCGGGGCACTAAAACTCTTCAAGGATGTCCCGAATGGCATTGGCCGAGTTCGTTCCCCGTTCACAGAATGTGTTATCATTGGAATCGATATTATTTGAGCACTTGGCCTTCCCCGAAATGTCAAGCAAACTATCGCTGGGAGTTGAGACGGGACGGCGCGCATTGTTTGCCAGATGAAACTCAGTTGCTTCATCATTATAATGACATATGTCAAGTTTCTTGACATCGGCGCTGAGACAAGTTTAGGCACAATACCTTCAGAAAAATTAAATTGAATTTTTTAAGTAATAAAACCATTTTTTAGTTTATATCAAGTGTATTATATGATACAGAGCCACAAAAATTCCATGATGGCTATATCTATTCTTATTGAAAAACAAAGTCCCCAAAAGCTGTCTGTCTATATGTAATCGATTTTCTACAAATCGACTAAACAAATTTTAGTTTGATTTTTCTACTGAACGGTAGTATTCTTCTGAAGGGTTAAGATGAATATGACATTACCGTTTTATGTAAATTGTGTTGAAGAGTTCTCTACTGTTAGCCCTAACGGCTTATACAGCTTATACAGAAGCATCGTCGAGGTTGCGGAATGCAGAGAGTAAGCGCAGAAGCTCTACTAGCGTCGAGGAAAGTCTTCCTAAGGGTGGCTACTGTGAGTCCGGACCATGTGGGCGACACGTAGTGGAGGGCTGATGATATGACTTTGATTAGTCATTACGACGTCGGAAGGCGAAGAGAGACCACGATGAGAAATTTACTCGCGTGCGCAACGTAAACGAGCAGAGATACATGAAGGCAATGTAGTAGAATATTGTAAATCTACAAAAACACCACAAATGAGTCCGGATATCTCTATCTATTATGGTTAAGTAGCAATAAATACTTTTGTCCAAAATTTATAATTGGAAAAAATTGACTCACTGATTTCCACGAGGGAAAAGCCGCTAGCACAGACAGATTGTAGAGCTTCCATATACATATGAAATACATACATATGGAAGCTTTACAATCCATCATTTCGGGCTTAGATCTTCATCATTGAGAGAATATTATTTTTACTTTTTATTTTTATAAAGATTTAATGCTAAAAAATATTGAGTTCGCTAAATATTTTTTTGGGCCTTTATTATTCAGTTTTACGTTTTTATGGTCGTGGAACTTT
Organism: Morpho deidamia; assembly: GCA_947086505.1. Lineage (NCBI taxonomy): Eukaryota > Metazoa > Arthropoda > Insecta > Lepidoptera > Nymphalidae > Morpho > Morpho deidamia. The sequence continues at coordinate 3,939,798 of CAMTZC010000007.1, read as the reverse complement.
GGTCTTTCAGGTTTAATGAATTAAATTTAGCAAAGTTACGGCAAGTTCTTATGATTTATCACAAACCGATTTCAAGTTATTTAAGATGAGAGGAAATTCGATAACATGTCATTCTCGAGTGTGTATAATAAAATTCCAATAGATTATGTGGTATTGATAAAACAAGCGATTCCGATTTCAGGGGGTTTTTTGAGATAATTCTTAGAAATTGTGTCATTACCATATATGATCGTAAACAAATCTAATAAAACCCTTATTTTAGAATCAGATATTATATTTAAGTACGTATATAAATTGTTTTGATTGTCCTTTATATGTACTGTTTGTCCAGAGTAAATCACGACCCTGCGAAAGTTCTAGGATAAAGAGACTGTATTTCGCTATACAACCTCCTCTATCTCCCAATAAAGATTTTAACAAAATCGGTTTAGCCATTCCTGAGAATCTTATAGTATAACTAGTATACTATCTTTTAGTAAAAATCGTACAAATATCCGTTCAGTACATTTTGAGAAAATCGACAAATAGACAAACAACTTTTAAAGGCTTTATTTTTTTTAAAGTTTTTATTTAACTTGCCATGTATATATGTAATAATAATAATTTATAATAATGGACTTTTATTGTTGTATCGAGTTATCTCAAAAATGCCAACAGCTACATTTGGATGTTTTCGATTATTAATTTCTTAGGATGACCTCCTGATAGGTTTTTTTTACACGGGGACAGGCGGCGGTTATGTCGGACTGTTAAAACGGATTTTTTTGTAGTATTTTTATAGATCTACAATTCTCTAGTACATTACTTTAGCGTATCTCTGCTGGTTTACGCAGCGAACGCGGCTAAAGCCCTCAGCATGCTTGTTTTTTAACAACTGCTCGATCTCTTTAACACAATTTACATAATACCGATATGTACTATTTACCTAAACCATCCGCAAGTATTGCAGTATCTATCTTTTGGTGAAAACCGTACAAAAATCCGTTCAGTAGATTTTGAGAAAATCGATTACATACAGACAAACAGCTTTTGTGGACATTGTTTTATAATAAGTATAGATATTTAATATAGATTTGGCCAGCATAAAACTTTTAGATAATTTTTAATCTTAGCCAGTAATAGCCAATTTAAAACAGATTATATCTGGTTCATAAGTATATTGAAAATAATAAGTGATTAATCTAATTAGTACTAGTAATTTGTATTTTTGATTACGTTAATTATTCGTATTCTAACGAATACGAATTAAATCGTTTTATGGACAAAATTACTAAGAACACTCACCTTCCATTTTTTATCGCATTATAACGCAAACAAGATAATTAACATCGCTTTATCAGATATCTCGATCATTTGATCTTCTTGGAATGAGACTTTGCGAATAATGTTTTTACCTGTTGTTTATCAAAAATTGTTATCAGTTTTTATATAATTTACCAAGGATTTACGAGCAATCGTCAACTGTAACCCAATGGCGTAGCGATACAAAGAGCTGCCTTCTCGTAGAGTAGTTTCAAAGCCCTTACTCTCTGCTCCATCCACCCCTACCTCTTCCGACCTACTCTTTCTATAAAGTAAAGTAGCGGCCTGTTACAATTCCATAGCTGGGAATAGGCCTCCACTTTCCGTTTCTGGAGAGAATGTTTCGAGCTAAGACCTACCACGCTGCTCCAATGCGGATTGGTATGTTACATATATCTCCAGAATTGTCTACAGATATGCAGGTTTCCTCACGATGTTTTCTTCACCGAAAAGCGTGTGATAAATTGCAATTATCAATTAGACACATGAGTTTGAATATAAAAACTCGTTGGTGCCTGCCCGGGTTTGAATTCGTGTTCCCCTCGAAGAGTCGCACGGTCTCACCGCTAGGCTATCACAGCTCCTCTTTCTATATCACACGCTTACCAATTGACCGAATCCAAAAAAGTTGGTTTGTGGCAAATTTCAATAAAGTATAGCGCAGCGCCAACATAACTCGAGAGGTCAAATAGTCCCATAATTCGGAAGAGCTAGAAAACACTAGCTTTTTTAAACTTTTTTAAACTTTTTTTTTTAACTTGATGATTGAAATAAGGATTACTATGTATCTGACTTAATTGAGCCTAATTTTGATTTCGGTCACTTTATACATTATTCCTTAATACATTATTATATTGAAAACAATAATATTTGCCGCATAAAAGAATAACGTTGTAAAAATTGAACTGCTGCGGCGGAAATGGCCGAATCCGGCAAGCGGCAAAAGTATGCATCTCTCGTTGAGAGTTATATATTTGTACCGTTTGCAGTTGAGACCCTAGGGCCATGGAGCCAAAGAGCAAAAAAAAATTATCCGTTTTAACACCTCGGTTGATCGCCTCTTCGGGTGACATGAGCGCTGGCTCCTTTTTCGCACAAAGAATCAGCTTAGCGATTTAAGGCGCTGAACAGAGCTGGCGTAAATTCAGATTTCGGCATATAAGCCACGCCCACAATGTATGCGACGGCGTAGCGACACACTTAATTTTTTAACACCCATTGTAGGTGTACACTATTTTATCCAAACTTTTTTTGTACAATTTATTTAAAAAACTTATGTCTAATTAATCTTATAAAACTAAGTATGCTGAAACTATAACTAAACACCTAAAAAAAGACATATTATCAACAAGGAATAGTCACAAAAGGCGGCAGCTAGCGACACACGTCCGTATAGCAGCGCGCCTCAGCGATCACTGTCTATATTCGTAGATGTAAAAGAGAAGCGAGACGATGACTCGTTTCAGTTTTGCTATTTTCTAAAAAATATTTAATTTGAATGAAATATCTTAATTAATTCAAAATTTAAATCTTACATTCTCTTTATATTATAATGATTTATTAGTCTTATTAATTTTATCAATTTTTGTTGATAAATATTAGAGATATTTACGATAAAAGTAAAAATGAGAGGTCTATTTACTAATTTTTTTTATCGAAAAAAAGTATCGTAATCATGTTTTGAAATCTTACATTCTCTCTGAGATATGATGTATATTAACATATATTTTTCTTTTTATCGTCATCCCTATAGCTTTTGTTAAAAACGTGTTTAAAGTCAGCCTATTTGGCTCTGTTCAGCGCCTTAACGCGGAAACGCTGCCAGCATTCTTGAGACCATTCCACGTGGGCATGATTTGTATAGTAGCGTGTAAGTAATTTAAGATAGATATAACCTGTAATTTTTTTTACTTATTAAAAAAAACTGCATTTTAACTAATTTTAGTTATATATCCTCATTTTTCATCACCCCGGGTCACACCCCTTGACATGAAGTGCCCTCCCCAATTGCAGGAGCTGAGGGTTTAACTTTACACTACTGTTTAAGTTTTAGTAAGTGCTCGTAACCTCAGTAGCCGGAAAATATATCTAAATAATTACAAGCACACTATAGTTTACATAGTTTAATAAAATTACCAGACCATTGCAAATAGCAACGTCATATTGTGAGTAATGTTGGACCACAAATTATTGTTAAGGATAAAGTTTTGTCACTGCAATATTCTTTCTACGCCCCCTATTACGTAATTAGAATATGTAGGTAGATTGTGACGCCATAATCCGTCATTGGGCTTATGTACACGTAAGTCTGATCAACGTGTAAGAACTGTACTTGAGAATTATAATGAGGAACATAGACTAAGACCATTAAACATATAAACCTTTTATACCTAATTTATAATTACACTTATATGATCAATTTGTAATCTTGAAGAATATCAGGTCACATAGCGTTGGGAATTGTCTTTCATTCATGCTACAATTGTTCTTGTTTTCTGATTGTTTCTTCAATGCCATATTTCACGTGAAACTAATTTTGAAAACGCTGACCACGTACACACAACCTCGTCATTATTGTCACAAGAACTTAAGATCTTTCGGACAAATTGTAATTTTAAGGTGTTTGGACAAATCCTCGATAATTCTTATTTTCTTAATAAAGATTTGCATCTCTGAGTATTAATGAATTCTTCAATACTAGTCCTATCTTCTTCTTCTTCTTCCTGCCCTTATCCCAGTCTAAGTGCGGTCGGCACAACATGTTACAAACATGTTGTCACATGATTTGGCTATGTGTTTTACGACCGGCCGCCTGCCTGACGTCAAATTACCTTAGTCGCCTTTTACGACACCTCGTTAAGAAATGAGGGTGGTATAATCTATTCAACCGGACACCAGACGTTGGTTAAACTTACCTTATTCCCCTTTTACGACCCCTCGGTAAGAAATAAGGGTGGACTATTCTACTCAGCCGGATACCACACGGCATTTTAATACTGATCTTATGATTTACTAAATATTTCACCATATTAAAAATATGAGTATTATTTGTACCTCTGTAAGCTCGTTTAAAAATCTTTTTTAAGTGTAAAAGATTCGAACAAAATCACTTGCCCCTCTTTTAAATTGCCTTTCATCTTTTTTATCTGTATACCACCAATAATTTATTGTTTCAGAACCTTTTAAACGACTAAATTTGTTTTCAAATTTTTAAATTAATCCCAAATTCAATGTGGTTAAAATCACAATAAAGTATGATAGATAAAAATATTTTTGTAAATTTTAACTACTAAATGAATTCTTAGTAAATTATGACAAAACTGTAGTGAAGTGATCGTCAACGTGAGCCACAAAAAATTCACAAGATTCACAATACAAAGCTTTTGTAATAAATTCACACCCACGCTACCAACATTTGAGTGTTGCGCCCACGCATGTCCAACGAACCTGTTTCTAAATGTGAGAAAGTACGTCGCAAGATGCCTATCTTAATAGAGTATCATAACAATAATGAATAAATAAAAATATTGTGGATATATTTATTCAATTGTGTGTGAGTTATGACTTTTTCATCCGAAACTTGGTCATTGACTATGGCCCTTGTAGGAAAGATCAGAGTCGCTCAGCGGGCGATGAGGCGAGCTACGCTTGGATGGCGATGCTGTACGCGATCAAATCAGGTTTAAAGAGATCTGTAGAAGAATCCAAATTACCAGTGAGTTAAGCGCATCGCAATAGTGGTCAGAAATTATAAGCAGCGATGATCACCTACATATATTGCAATCCGCAGTAATTGGAGGCGACAGAGGTCAAGAAACCAAGGGATTCCGTATCTCGGGATATTTAAGATTAACTGCGTTCAAAGGTTTCACCTATTGTGTATATTAATAACCTATAAACCTATAAACCCCTAGGTATATACAATAATCGGGTTCTTTTGAGTTCTTTTTTTTTTGAAAAGACTGTTAGTTCAAGATTAGACCAACCGTGATGCTCAATTTGACAAAAAACTATCCAACTATTAGAGCGTTACTGCAATACATACATACATACACATACCATTTTTAAAAGTCTTACTAATATAGACTTTTAAAAAATGTAATGTAAAAATGTAATAAATTAAAAGTGAAGCTTTCACAAAAACGGCTTTCCCTGTGCCCATTAAATATTGTTATATATATAAAATGTTTGTAATACTTTTAAAGGTCCTATCTCAATGAACTCTGCTTTATATGAATGGACCGCGGTCAACACGTGACGCTATCAAGATGGAATTGTTCCATTCAGTATTCCTTGGAACTAGATTTTCCTGTTTTGTCATCAGACAAAGTATAACAGAAATTTCAGTGCGACGGAATTTGATTTTGCGGTAAATATTTCTGTGCATATTAAGAAGTATGTGTTAGATGATTATATATATATTATACGTCTAAATACGTAAAATTACTAAACATTTAAAACAATATTCAAAATTTTACAGTTAATATCATTTTACGCGTGAATCTGGCTGCCTCTGAATAACTGAAACTTGGCAAAAATGAGTTAATAGCCATAATATTATCTGTAATGCTATCTAGTTACATTTATATAAGACGGTGCCATATAAATAAAATGTGGTTTAACTAATATTTCGAAACACTGTATTGAATCTACAAAAATGCCTATGAAAAACAAACATAGAGCGTGTCTTTCGCTTTCGTTTAAGCCAGCAGATTTATTTTACAACTAAAGACCGGTATTGCTGCAAAATGTACAATAAGAAATCCAGATTATACCGTGATAGATATTTACTAATTACAATTCATAATATTCTTTTTTCAAGTAAACTTGTAAACAAACTCTTTTGAAAAGACTTCTGCTGGTTCAGAAAGCTGCTCCTACCGACAAGATCCAGCTAGAAACTGGTAGGTTGCTGTTTTCAATATAAATTTCATATAACTAGTTACGTTTAGTCATGGCTGTCCTGTACAAGGTCGCACAGTAGTCATGTTTTTCGAACACATTCTTGTCATCTATGTATTCCTCAACAGCATATAAGGTTTTATCTATCACCCTCCTTTTAGTAGTTTTTTTAACTGCAATAATGACAAAGCTAAAATTGATAGCGGAATTTTATTAATGAAATCTTCAAACGACGTACTATATTAATAACTAATCTTATATATAAAATTCTGCTTGACCGATTTTTATGAAATTCTATATAAATATTCAGAAGGTCTGAGAATCGGCTAGTATTTCTTTTTCATACCCTTATGTGATAAGGGTTATTCACCCCTAACTTTTTTTTTATTTTTTATTTTGAGAATTTTTTTGTTTTTTTTTTTATAATGTACATTAGAAATGCCCTAGAAATGTTTTATAAAGCAAAATACCGTTCGCCCGGTCAGCTAGTGAGTATAAATAAATAACTTGCCCATCCATCTCCCTTTTCATAAAAATTTATTCGTGCCTTTAGTTAGGCAGTTAACGTGATGAGGAAGCTTTCTATACGAAAGTTCTCATATTAGAGTAAAGATAGGAAATTTATCAAACTTTACCTTGTATTTTCTCAAACACGAAGGAATTTCTAAACCTGTGTTTCCCCGGCATTGAAAGACGCGATCGTATTTTTAGTTTTTCTAAAATTTATAGGCTGCACGCGTAACTGTCTCTCTCTCTCTTCCCAGCTATGCATCCCACATGGTGGTGGGGTCAGCCTTCCTTACACTTCTCTTCCACTTCGCTCGGTCATGCACATCGTCGTCGGTAACTTTGCATGCACTCTTATCACTGTAACTGTCTACTCAATGGTTATCGCTCTTCTCGATACGCATCTCGAATCAATTACTATTTTCGATCTCAAGCAAATGTTGTCAAAGCTCCGAATACTATACTTTTTTACCAAAGCGGTTGAAATAATAGCGAGGCTGCCGGGGACTAGGGGCTTGCCAATAGTTCGCCACACTTGGCATGCGGGTTGGTGATCGCAGTGCCGACCATGTTGCACCGACAGTGCTGCTGCCCACTGTCGGTCTGATAGTATTTTTGGTCAGCTATGGGAATGGTTATACCGCAATTAATCTGTCGCCAGAGCCGTTGGTTATCTGCAGGGTGCACCACGAGAAAGTGAGGTTGGCAGTAGAAAAGACTGACTGGTACGAGTCTCCCCCTTCCAACCCTCTAATTTAAGTTTTTACCAAACGACGACCTCTAAAAGGCGCAGATAGCCGCTGGATCTAGGCGGCACAAGATCGTGTGGTGTGGAAATCCCGTGAAGACACCTATGTCCAGCAGTGGAAGTCCATCGGTTGAAGATGAAGAAGAAGGAATTGAAAAAAGGTTGAAAGAATTGTTCTATTGTTAACTATTAGATAAGACTTAACTCTTAAATTAATAATCGGTTAATATTTGGAGTTTAAATAAAATATTGTACAACAAACTTCTTTGCTTGCAAGTAGCGAGGATGGCGTTTTTTTTATTTCCCATATCGTAAGAGATAATCATTATATTTATTAATGTCAAGAAGAAGGCGTGATTCTGCGGAATTCGATAGCACAAAAGCAAAAAAATAGAATTATTTTTATCCGCGTGCGTTGTACAAACTAATGAGTGAATTATTTTGATATAACACGTCCACATATTGGATCGGAGACTCTACATCTAACATCATTACATTACATTTCTCTATATCTAACATATTTTCTAATTACTTAATCGCGGATTACAGCAAAATAATTTCATTAATACTTTTGTATTATGAATCACAGAACACTCCGCAAAGAAACGCCTAATTGCATAAATTATTACAAGTTTTTTCATTGTAAATATGACAGAAGAGGCTGACATTGGCTGTTTCTCTGGACCTAACGACGCTATGTAAGAAGTTTATATGCTTACGAACTCACGGATGACGTACCACATGAATTTAGCACAGTTATTCCATAAGAAAACAACAGTAAAATATAGTTTCCAATAAGTAAGTGGTTATTTGATATACCAATGTTTTATAAACAACATAAACACAGGAAAAGTGGTTCTTGTTGATTTTCTAATTACATATAACGAGTTGCTTGCATTAATCCTCGAAAAACTAAATTGTATTTCTGAATCTAAGAATCAATCTAAGATTATTTAATTATTTGCATTTGGGAACGGTCATCGCCGATTTTTATTACTAGAAATAATATAGTGATGATCTATGGAGATAATCTCTGCAGTAATCTACCTTTAAGAATTGTGTGTATTTATTCACATGGACGCAGTTAGGTATCTCTAAGATGCCATACTTCCCTCAACCTTTCCTCTAAGGAGAAAAGAGGGCATTGGCTTGCTTACTGGACCGAAACAAACTACTACTTATTATGAGTTTCATGTAAACTCTGTAATTTAATGTTGTGTAAAAAAAAAGTAGCGGCCTGTTAAAATCCCACTGCTGGGAATAGGCCTGCTCTCTCCGTTTTCTGGAGAGAAAGGTTGGAGCTATGGCCTATCACGCTGGTAGGTTACACATATCTCCAGAATTCTCTAGAGATATGCAGGTTTCCTCACGATGTTTTCCTTCGCCGAAAAGCGTGTGGATTAATTGCAATTATCAATTAGAAACATGAGTTTTAATAGAAAAACTCATTGGTGCCTGCCCGGGTTTGAACTCGTGTTCCCCTCGAAAGAGTCGCACGGTCTCACCGATGGGCTATCACAGCTGATGTTGTGTATGATATTATATTCAGCTATAATATCATTGTAGTTATGTACGAGTATCATTTGACTAAAGCTGTGATAGCCTAGCGGTGAGACCGTACGACTCTTTAGAGACGACATAGGTTCAAACCCCGGGCAGGCACCAATGAGTTTTTCTATTAAAACTTATGTGTCTAATTGATAATTGCAATTTATCACACGCTTTTCGGTGAAGGAAAACATCGTGAGGAAACCTGCATATCTCTAGAGAATTTCTAGGGATATGTGTTACCTACCAATCCGCATTGGAGCAGCGTGGTAGGTCTTAGCTCCAATCCTTCTCTCCAAAAACGGAGAGAAGAGGCCTTAGCCCAGCAGTGGGCATAGTAACAGGCTGTTACTTTATATCATTTGACTTAGAGATCACTTAGAGATCGTATTAGAAAGTACATGCTACCTTAAACGTTACATAAAATGTTGTATTATCAGCTTATCTTATTGTATTATTTAATATATTTTTTATATGGTTTGAATTGGTTTCAGTATGTAATTGAATCAGTCTTTTTCATTGCTTAGTAGAAAACCCCGTTTCGAACAAACGGCGCCAAAAACTTTGTATTTAACCGCCATCAGATAGCATATTACATAAATTACAAGCGTACTTTTATCTTTGGGTATTCCTAGACAGATTGTTGTATTTTCCCGGTATTGCCCACTCTCGCTTCAGGTTTTTTTCTAAGGAAAATCCTTTGTTTTTAATTTCTTATTACGTAATATGGGGTTATAATGATGTTAATGTTACATGATGAATAATGTAACTGATTCTTTTCCTTATATTTGATTAGTTGAATAAAACCCAAAGATAATCAAGTTATATTTCTTAAATTTAATGTATGCCTACTCTTTGTCTCAATAATTCCGCCAACTAATTTAGGGTCGCCACACACGGGCCACAACAACAAACGCCCCCACGAGAGAGAGCGAATATTCTATACTTATTTATTTTAAGTAAATTTTACTTAGTACAGATTTTCATAAAACCACTTTTATGCTAATTGCTACTCTGGTTGGATAAGAAGCCGATCTAATTATATATGAGCAATTTATTGCTAGTAAACAGTTACACGGAAGTTAAAATGAATATCGAAATCATTTCACTCTTGTATTAAAATAAGGATGTGCAAATTTAATACTAAGATCCCAAAGTAATGCTTTATTTACAAATTAATAGACACGCGGTTAAAGCTAGAAATTTCACTAATATTCTTGACTTTTTCAAAGCGATGACCATTAAAAAACATTAATTTCAATTTAACAACAAAACGGTGCCATTAAAAGAAAATAAATCCATGGTCGTATCTATAAACAAACTGCCAAATAATTAGTTGATACAAGTGATATGCGAAATAACCTATAACACAGTTCTCATACATAGAATTCTGTAATTTGTAGTTAATTTTAATTTAAATTGCTCCGTAACGCGGTGCATTCCTTAATCCATTCACATCGCAAGTCCCATTAGTAATGTAATACTTTGAAACTTACTTAAAAACTTGTAGCTATGTTCTATAGTAACTCACTTTTCAAGGAAAATCGCTTTAAGTCCAACTAGTTTAAATGAAGTTACAATCTCATATACTTTATAAATGACTTTTTTATAAACTTAACGACGATAAAATTATAATACCTTAGGTACGTTATATAACGTGGGTAGTTGGTGCTTGTGTTTTGCGATATGTGGGGTAACTAATCCTGCAGGTATAAGGTATGAGAACAGTTTTTTGCTTCCTACCTTTATCAATATAAAGATTATTTTAACAAACGCAAATTCTAATCCTATAAATTACTTTAAAATTCAGGATTACTCTATATACTACTGATTAAATATTTAAAAATAAACAATAAAACAAGGGCAGTATATGTATATATTATAATAAACTTTATGTTTAACTCTCGGTAAATAATAAACACGTGGTTTGTTTGTTCATAGAATTACAAATTGTTGGAATTGAACCCCCATCGGCATTCTACGAACGTGACGCGCCGCGCCGGCTTGTTTATGTTTTTCCGCATTTTTATATAGTTTCACAAACATGTGTACATCATACATATTGTTATTGCGATCATATTTATATTATTGTTTTCCTGCTCATATATAATTTCTATGACCGTTTAACGGTACGCGATCTTTACTAAGCGTTTGCGTGATCAAACTCTGTGCGTATGTGTCTTTGTGTCTTTTGTATATCAGTTATTAACGGTGAAGGCAAAGTATCGTTGTGGTATGCGCCCCCGTCTACTCACCGAAAATATATGCATCGCGCCTCATAGACACGCAGCATCTTTGCCGGCGAAGAGTATCTAGTTCCAAATTATAGCCATCAGTCGACCATGGCTTCTCACCACACTCCTGAAGGCGTGATGATAGATCGCGTCATACTCCCTCCACTAAACGTTGCCCTAGGCCGTAGTCCGACTTTACAGAAGGCACCCTTTTCTACATGAGAAAACCCTCCATGGGTACTGCAACCCGCGGGGTGGCGGTATTCCAGATATGCCGGACTCTTACCGGCTAAAACCTCATGTGTTCCACCTTGCTGCCTGGAGACGAAGACACAGGAATACTGGTCGCATAACTTCTGCACCCTCATCAGCAGTAGGCGCTCTATGCAGCTTCACCATGTGGGGCCTAATTAGCCAAAACCATCTCAACCGACGCATTGGGAACACTTGATGCCTCAGGCGCCTCTAGGACAGAAAGTACCCTTAGGTCGACTTTTCCGTTTAGTAGAGCTTCTGCACTCTACTCTCCGCGTTTTGCACCCTCGACGAAAATTAATAATTTAAGGCTACATTGAGAAATATTTTGATCAAAATATTGTATGTTTACTTTCAAGTTCATTATTTGTTTCAGCGTTCTGTAATTATTTGACTGGCTTTAGAAAAAACAACTTATGAAGTAACAGATGTTGCTGTATTCGAACTTAATGGGTCTTCGGAAGATGATACTGATTTGATATTGACTGAATTTGGCATGCATGTTGCCTTATCAGGCACAAAAAAGGCTTCTGGATAGGTTCGCATATTTATGTATAAAGCAAAACATAACTTTCAGCTATTATACGAGCCGTAGGCAAGCTTAGGCACGGGGGCTTAAATCTTCGACCTCTACATTTCGTGATTCCGCGCGATGCAAGTATGAGAGCAATTTTTAGAGATAAAAAATAGTAGTAAAAATAGTAGTAAACCATAAATCGATAGTGCCTCAATAGCTATCATATCGATAGTCATAAACTATCGATAGTCTATCGATGTTTAATGTACGTAAGCTTAGCTAATGTGTGGTGTGGTGATGGCGTGTGTCTTGCCGAGCCAAAAAAGATTGCCCCATGTCCGCAATATTTTCCACCCGTTACAATATAATAAAACAGCATATAAGTTTTCTACATTGTATTGTGTAAATTTAAAAAATTAACCTTTGTCATAAATGCAAATGCAAGAGTTTTTTATTACGCGCCGCAGTTAACGTCTTCATCGTATCGAGTTATAAAAACAAATAAGCTCTCGCTACTAAGAAGGCAGCGATTCCTGCAAGTCACCGTATTGTGCCAGGTTCCCCGAACGCCACGGCTTTCTATTAACTGATTACTGCGAAACGGTTGAACGGCGTATATCCGAATAACTTTCCAATTTGCGATAATTCTTGAAATTACTTAATAAGTGCAACTGTAGTTTTATTTACGTCGATAAAGGAAACGCTTAACATCATCATTGAAATAGCGTTTTCCTCGTATTTTATAGCCGATCATTTATTTTATCTCTTTATTAACTTTTATATTGGTATTCGAAACATTGCTTCTAGGTATAAATTCAAGAAATGCGTTTTCCTTTTATTTGGTATCAGCACTTTTACTACCGATATATTCGCGCTGAGAGCGGAACAATAAGATCGCGTGACACTCGAAGGAGTAGCAGGTTCAAGTTTCGGCAGGTACGAGTGATGAACTATGAAAGCTTACTTCCCTAATTGATATTTACAATTTATCGTGTGCTTTTCGGTAAAGGAAAACATAGTGAGGAAACCTGCATATCTATAGGATATGCGTAACTTACCAATCACTGGAGCAGCGTGTTGGATCTAATTTCCATCCCAATTTTCCAAAATAATTAGAGAAGAGGTCTATGCCCAGAAGATGGGATAGTTACAGACCGCTTACTTTAGTTTCGAAGGAAAACATTGAGAAAAAACCTGTATTTCTCCAGATAATATATAAATTAGTCATCTGCCAATATGCATTGTAGGATAGTGATTCTTAAGCCCTACAATAATCTTAGAACATACAAATATTAAGCCCATAAACTTTTGTAAATACAAGACGAAAGCGGTTCTACACTAAAGTATTAGTATTTAGTATAAAGTATTGTCTAAGTTTGAAAACGAATTAATAAGCAAATCGTGACAATGGTCAGCATCCTACAACAATAGAAAACCAAAATTTCTTAAAAAATTATTAAATTCATAAATGGAAGACGACTATTAAAATGAAAACCGTTAAGAGGTGGTAACTGCTTTTTTTGAGATTTTATCACAATAAAGGTGTATTTCTGAAAGCTTATACAAAATCACCTACTTACCTACGCATGTCTATGCAGTTGTTATTCGAAATTCACATCGAAAATATTAGTAATGTTGTAATACTATATATTCAAGCAAATAGCTTAAAATTGCCTCAGCCACAATCCTGGTCGGTAAAAAAGTAATTTGATATCCTCTGAATTTAGCTAAAGGGAAACAGTTTTTATACTAATAAAAATAAAAATAAAATAAAAAAATATACAAAACATTATAAATTATTAAGAATAATTGATAATTAGATCGTTTTTAGCCGTTATTATATAGACTAGATTATATTATATTAAATAGACTTTCTGTCCAAAATTTAAGATAGAAACAGAATTGATGCAATACAACCTTCATAAATCTCGAAAATAGAAACAGTTGACTGAGAAAATTTCACTTCCTCTTGGTTCCAAAAAAACTCATGCAAATCGCGCGCAAAGAGAAATTTCATCAACAAATTTCTTTAAGAATTAACGGGCATAAAAAAGTCGGCGGCAAACATTTCGCATTCAGCATTTTGTTTTGACAAATGCCACGCGACTGCTAATTTGATTAAAATTTTCTGAACTTTTGTGCAACAGATATTAATTTTAAGCTTTTATAGCTTTGTTGAAGTTTTATTTAGTAGTACCTGAAAAGGATGCTAGAAAATATCTCTAAAATATTTATTACGATTGCTTGATGCTTTGAAATTTGAAATTCATGTACAGTCTAGGAAATTTGACAGATGGTTTCGGATGAGACAAAAATAAACATTTGCAAGCATTGCCCAACTACTTATTTACTAATACGTGTAACGTTTATAAACACAAATAACATTTCTGGGAAATCTAATTATCGTTTATTTTGATCACGAGTTGCGCCGGCGCCGACTGTGCGACGCGCGACGCAATTACTCGCAACGTTTTGCGTAACTATTCCTACGCTATGCTGATTCATTGGTGTACAATATGAATTATAATTAATATGGATTGAAAGTGCTCTAATGCAAATAACTTAAGAGAGAGCGAGTACAATCATAGAGAAAAAAGTCTTAAGAGGTTAAACTATCGAAATATCGAAATCCACGATGCTGTAGGCTGTAGCTGACAGCTTCATCAGACGAGACTTGCGAGCGTCGTACCTTTTGAGCCGTCAAAAAGCTAAATATATGGAACAATTACACACACGGTGGTCTGTGCCCAAATTAAGTAATCTCATAACTCATATTTTAAGTGACGAGTACAACGTGTAAATATATACCTATGTAATTTTAAATACATACTAAAATAATAATATACCTAATAAAATACATGCATACACCCAGACTCGGAGACCCAACAAATTGTTTATAGAAAATGTTGGCTCTCAGCGGGAATCGAACGCGTGTCTCTGGATCGGAGCTGAAGGCAGGGTTAGGGTCACGGCCAACTGCGCCAACGGGCCAGTCAAATGAAGAAAGTAGAGCGTCGAGGTTTTAGCAAAAGGCCTTCTTAAGGAATTAGTAATGGAAACCATCCAATTGTAACCGCTTACTTATTACTTCTTATAGAAGAAAAGTCCATTTTATTTTAATTATGCTGGCCTCACTTAATTTAGATTATAAATGTAATGGTCGAAGTATTTAGCTTTCTCACTGAAAAACGATGCCAATCGCCATTGTTGCATATTAGACTCAACAGTCATCCTTTGAGAGAAACCTTTGCCCAGAATTAGGTTACTCACAACCCGATTGCTATAATGCTTGATAGGCGGATTGATTATTATATCAATATGAATCTTTGCGATCTTATCGCATAAATAACGCTACCGGTTTTTATCAGTTTACGATACGAAGATTAATCTGACATTCGATGTTCAATGGTACGCTGAATCACGGAAAATGATGTCAGCATGTAGAGTGTAGAGAAACAGGCGGATACAGGATATCGAAACCAAGACTTACAATAATAAGGCGACAAACGAAATACTGTGTCACATAAGCCCTAGAAACTGTAGCAATAACAAAAGAAAACAAAAAAAAATTTAAACTTAATTAGTTACTTTAGGATAGTTTTTTCTAAATTGCTTCGTCTGACTAAGTCAAGATATTTTAGTGATTATTTTTCAAAGAAAGTGTGTATTTGCTTCTTTACTCATTATTATTACAATGTAAAATTAAAGATGTTGAGCTCGATACGTCATTTTGCTACCGCCACATACTGCTTGTGACTGGTGATTTGTCTAATGCCTGCTCTTCACTATCGGCGATGATCGTAGATCGTATGACTGTCTGTAATCAGTACGATTATCGAGCAAGTATCCACACGATAATTCGTATTTTACAGAAAAACATCAAGATGAATTCCCAGCGATTCCCTTTGATGTGTCCGAGAAACCGTCAATTCACGAGTTGTATGCAATGATAGACGATGATTGGCGAGTACAGCTGAGTGAGCCCTACACGTTCGCCGATACTGAAGAGGAATCATTTACAAGTATAGCACCCGGCATTAAATAATGCACATCGATGTTTAAAACGAAACACCCGGCCAGTTCGGTTTCGTAGAGCGCTGTCACTGTCACTTAGTTAGTATGTGACGTTTCACATGGGTTCAGTCGTCAGTCTGTGCGACAGAGACAATGCTCTATGAGGCAGAATCTAGCCGATTTCTCTCTAAGCCTTGATGTGCATTATTTATTACCGCGTACTATATTTACATTTGCTAATGCGGCATATTGGACAAGGCTACACCCAAAACCGTGCAACATAGAGGTCATATGAACGTTTTAACTTCAATCCAAGCCCGCCATTAAAAAATTAACAAACGTTGTTTACGCATAACGTCATCTTTTAATTTGGATCTGATATTTTATTTCGCATGACTGTACATTTACATATAATTATTGAGGAAGATCACTAATTTGTCTAGACGTGTAAATCGTGCTCAGTTTTACTTAACGTGATGTTTGGATTTCTTTCCATTACCTCATTAACAAACATTATACTCTAAACTCAGATAATAGAAAATAAAGATACAATCTAGCAGATGCAGTAATATAATAAAATATACTAAAGACATTGCCTTTTGGCTAAACAATTGATGAAGCATTTTAAGTTGTCGAACAATCCAGAACCGCAGATTTTAAATTGGGATTATAGAATTCAGAATTGCAAGCGGAGGCGTAGAAACAAAGAAGTTGTTAGTAGAAAATTAACTGTCAGTATTCAGTCACTTTAATTTAAATTATTAACAAAAATAATTTGTACTTAACAAAATAATTACCTATACTCTGTAAAAACTCCGAATACATAATTTTCGGAGCCGAAGTTAGATTCAGTGTTGGGAATTAAATCGGAAGTTCCGACCTTTTGGAATCACAGTCGAAGTAAATTTCCACCATTACGAATAAGGAACTTTATATATTACAGAATAAGTTCGTACAAATTGCAAGGAGGTACTAATAATAGGTAGGCCTTTAAGTCAGAGCGACGTTATAAATAATGAGAAGAGGATGAAACCCGTATACTTCATCTTTTTCTTATCACATATCAAAAAGAGAGACAGATAAATCACCCTTATTTGCCTTATATTTATTTCTCTCTAGTACTAGTCTACTCTAGTAAAATAACTCTATGATTATATGTCAGAAAGCTCATTCGGGTTTCACCGTCCACCTGAGAGAAATACAAGACCGTAAAATGATAAAGTCATAATTACACTACGTCTGTTTATTTCAAGATCTGAGACTCAAAATTGTATTAAATCAAGTAACAAGAAGTCGTGCCGGAGATAAGTGATATTCATACATAATTGAATGCACATTCTGCATGTAAAATTATTGTTTAGTAACAAACTATTCATATCTCTATGTATTTAAGCTGCTTCTCGTAATATCTACAAACAGGGAATTAATTTTAATAAGGAGATATTAAACTAAATCATTGTATAGCTTTTAAAGAACAAAAAGGAGTGTGCCAGAATTGGGCCTAATTGTTACAGAAACCCCACAAACATCAAAATATTCTTAGTGTTTTCTCTTTAAATATCACTATAAATCTTATGAACTTTCAATGGAATATGTTAGAAAACTTATTTAATAATGATATTTATTATGGTATTAAAGTAGTTATTGCCTTAAACGGAACGTATCATTGTCAACTTGTTACTTCTTTAATTGCCTAAACAGCGCTGGATTCCAGCGTTTTTACTACTAATAGACCAAAAAATAAAATAAAGATTCCTTGATTATGTTTTTGTAAACATAATAATTTAAAATATTTATGTAAAACAATATATTCAATTTATCAACAATAATTACTTTCCAGATATTAAAAATGGTATTTACAATAAAATATTTTTTTCATTGGCTGTATGGCTTACGATATTAATCTCTGTGAGTTCAAATAAAAAAATATTGCAATATATGTCAATTATTGTCATCTTTTAGTACAAGTTGCCATAGACTAATAACTTAAATATACGTTGAGCTCATAAACGTGTTTTCTCAAAATGTTTGTTTTTCTGTTTGTATTATGTTTGTATTATGGATCTCCGCAAAGTAACGCCTAATTCTATAAATGTTCTTATGGTATTTAGCATGTACTTGTAGTTGTCCATAACCTTAGACTTTAACTTTTATTTTATACTTCCCCATAGAAATTAAATAAAATTATTATTGATCCTAAGAAAACAAATATTTTTATATCTTACAACATAAAAATTATTACTGTAACGTCTGGGCCCAAAGATGTATGAAATTCTGGCACTCTCCTTTCGAGTTCTACTTTTTGACTTTTGAAAGACGTAGAGCGCAGCAAGCATGTTGTTGTCGCGGCGGCGGGCGACTATCACGCAGAAATAATTAAGATAGAAATCATAGAAAAAAATATATAACAAGTCCACCGAAAGATGGCGTTACCACGTGTCATAACTTCCTTTGTGACATGCAACCCCATACCCTATACCATAACAACTTAGAAAACTTAAATTTACATACATTAAGTCAAATTTACAAACAATGAACTTATTAAATAGCACAATTTATTTAATTACAAACATGAATTTACAGTGTCGTCGCGATGTCGAAATCTATAAAATTCCGCGGATTCAAACCCCGAGCAAATCCTTGTGTAGGATAACATCGTAATGATAGTGTATTTATTGTTTTCGCCGAATAAGGAATTTTTCCGGAAAATTTCAAGTTCATATTTTTACGTTTTGGAAAGTAAACAAAATTTTTAAAATGCCGGAAGGTTGCAGTATTGAAGTGGTAAAAATACACACACAAAAACGCTATCTTTATCTTTATAATATTAGTTGGGATAGGTTAGTATTTGGAAACATAAATAATAATTAATTCCAGCAAAAAAAAATTATGAACCATAACTATTTTTTTGTAGTGATTTTCCGATTTTCTTGTAGTGCTATTACTTCTTGCCAATAGCATTAATTTATCAGTTTCACCATGGCCCACCTTTGTCTATTAAAACGGAAACTCTTCTTAATATATTTGTAAGAATTCCTTTTCATTCTCTTTATAGCCTAGACCTAACACTAAAAATAACAAAACAACTATAAATCTTTTAATTTTCTTTGAAAAAATAATGATTTCATGCTGAATATTACTGGTGTCATGCCTGTAGCGCAATTGGAGGTGCAAAACATGGATTATATTCATATTTAAATGTTAAAAATACACGTGTTACGACTTAATATAAGTCGGCCTGGCAAAGTGTTTAAGGCGTAAATTTTTTCTAATTGCTTTAGTCCTGAAATTGATTATTTCAGAATGGGAAATACTCGATATCATTAGTTTCATAAGTGATTGGTAGGTAAGGAAAAGGAACTGCAATTGAGTAAGATAGGTCGATAGTAAATCTCGTTTTAAACGTAAACGTAGATGAGTATTAGAAGCTTGGGCGCGCAGGATGTGTTATAGTTTGCCTTTATACAAGTAGATACATGCATGTATATGTATTACATATTCGGCATCCATATTGCTTTAATGTTGATTGGGTAGGACCAGATTAAGTCGTGTGGTATCCGGCTGAATAGAAAAGAACACCCTCATTTTCTTACCGAGGTGTCTGTCGTAAAAGGCGACTAAGGTAAGTCGACCCGCCGTGTGGTATCCGGCTGAGTAGAATAGACCACCCTCATTTCTAACGAGGTGACGTAAAAGGCGACTAAGGTAAGTTGGTTAAGGTAAGGTCAGGCAGTCGGCCGGTCGTAAAATACGTAGCCAAATCATGTGACAACATGAAGCATGTTGTGCTGACCCCACTTAGAGGGGTAAGGATGATGATGATAGGTAGGACCAGATAATTTTTGTTAAATTCTTGTGTTAAAAGAGGTTTGTAAAGATTTGCAATGTTCAACATTAGAGTACACTTTACAAAATGATTTCTTCACAAATATGCGATCAAATTATGAGAGCGTATGACGCATGTTTACGAAAATTGAGTAAAGGGCAACGGAAAACGATCACAAGGTCGCGAAACTATGATGTGACGAATACAGTTAGACAGAAAGTAGTCCGGCGATCTTCTCAAAACTGTTTGTTACTCGAAACTATACGCATTGGAATTTGTAGAAAACAAAATAATAAGAATAATGTTATATTACTTACTGGTAAAATACATATTTGAATTTCCTCAGTAATGGGGAAATGTGCCTGTATAATATGACAAGTTATATAATTTTTTTCCCGAAGGAATAATGCGATTTTCATCCTGGTGGGTATGTTAGTCTGATATTGAAGCTTCAATTGAACCAAATTTTATCTCCATAACTCTAGTATAAGAACACTTTACTATATATTTAGTACAATAAGTTATAACTAATACTATAAGCTGTGAAAGCATAACAAACAGACTTTCGTATTTATAGCACTAATATGTATGGAAATAATCATAGAGCTATTGGTAGCTTGTATATCGGCCATTATTCCAGAGTAGGTACCTTTAAGACCTCCGTGGAGGAGTGTTTGGTGCCGCTTGAAGTAGAGTTCTAAGAGTCGCGGTTTCGATTCCAGTTGCCTTCAGTCTGGTCTTAGGAAAGCCATAACGTATAAACGATTTTGTGTTCCAATACAATACTATAGACTAAAAACAATCTTCAGCAATATTGTAATATTAAAATATACTGGTGGAACCCGCGACTACGTTAGCGCTAACTTTAACGTTACAATGCCCTCAATAATGCAATATGTATCTTGCCCTGTTTCCGAAAGAAAAACGATCGAACGATAAAAAATTTATCCTATATATTAACCCGATATACTAAAGTTCATCAATATTGTTCTATCGGATTATCGGCGTAAGCGTGACAAACAAACATTCGCAGTTATAATATTCTTATGGATCATCGGATAGATAACACGAATTCATGATTCGCTTCGTTTAACACTTTATCCGTCAGCAAAAGCTCTATACATTCCTTCTTGATCGTAAACAAACTATTAAAAGGAAAATTGGACGCGTTCCAAGCGATTTTTATCCTAAATCATGAATGAAATCGATATTTACATAATAAATCCTTTTTAAACAACAGGGTTATTATGAACAAGAAAGTTTTAAATATGAATGTGGATGGATATATGACCAGAGGGAAGCCATAGAAGATGGATGGATTTGCACATAAAAGAAATAGCGCCACAGATGACAAATGATAGAAGAAAAAGTTGAAAACATATTGTGTCGACACCACTCAGAAAGGGATAGGTGTGGGAGAATGACGTAAGGAAATAAACCTGTTTAACTCTGCAAAATTCCTGGGATATGAGTATCCTTCTTCTGACGAAACGTCCTTTACGCACGTATGTCTGATTTGAAATTTAAATTTGAAACTATGCGTCGCCAATTGTGCCTTAAAACCAAAACGTAAAGTCTTTGGATTATAATCCAGATCCATTGCCACTTCAGCCTTAAGATACGATGCGTTAAAATATTTCAGTTTTACTACGAATACCCTCGTTCCTGATTTTATCACGCAGATTTCCTTTCCTTTTTTTTGAGGCCTTATTCAGTTACAAGAGATGGGTAATCTAAAAATCTACAATGGGTAATAGCAACAACTTTACTAATTACTATTATATATTAAGCGAAAAAACGCGCTCGAGCTAATCCGTCCATACTAATTTTACAAATGCGAATATCAATCTGTGTGTTTGTTTGTCACACTTTTACAGCTTATCCACTGGATATTATAATAATAATTACTATAATTAAATATTGATTATTATTAATATCGATCCGAAACCAAAACCGAGTTAACGATTCAAAAGCACTTGTTTACAAAGTTTGCTTGAATAAAAAATATTTTTAATATGAATTTGATAAAATTTTACACTATTAAAATGTATGTACCGGGCTAACATGTGCCACAAAAAACTCCTTTTTTAACAGGAAAAAATACGTATTGCATTATTGAGGGTACCTTAACACTGATAGACGCGAACGAAGCCGCGGGTATCACAGGTATGTATAAAAGGAATCGTTTCGATTGAGCGCTCACCCTGGTAACGAAGAGTACCAAAAATTCGTAGAAGCGCCAACAATTGGGCCATTTGGAACGCACTTCCTACAATTTGCCGTGGGAAGGACCGTCGGATGTGAGTGTCGTGCGACAGGAGTCGCGCACCTGGTGCTTCCGTACTTTACGTAGGTTTTTTTTTTTGTTGAAACAAAATAGAATATCCTATTTTTAGCTTACTATTAACTACCGAAATCATTATTTTCTCGACGTCACGACGTCAAAGCTGAGTTTTACAAACCGTGATAACTTAGGCGAATCTCCTCAACTCTCAAGGTACGTATTGATAAAAATCAACGTATCTATACTAATACGACTCAATACGTTGGAGCAGCTTGAGATAATAAAAAATAACAATGGTCACTTAATTAACGAGCAAGTAAATGTATCTAATTCCGTTTTGCTGCATGTGTTCGGAGGGGAGGGTATTGGTGGGAGTTGAACTATTTAAGACTGCTTGTATGGGTAGCGCGGCGCAGTACGATTTTTGTCGTGAAGCCTATCCTCCTGATGATGCTTCGGTTTCGGGGCGAAACGATCGTCGAGATTGTGGTGGTGGGTGTGTGTGCTGCTTTTGTGTTCGTTGTTGCTGGTGAATTACGCCTTGGGGTGCATGTGGTGGCTGGTCCTGCATGTATAAGGTGCGTAGATTTTGCCTGCTTCATACACATTGGCTTTGCATGCATTCACTTAACCCGTGCGGATTATAGCAAAGTAGTTAGTTCTGTTATATTGCTTGTTATACTAATATATAAAGCTGAAGAGTTTGTATGTTTGAGTGATTGAGTGTTTGAACGCACTAATCTCAGAAAAATTCTGTGAGTAAAAGATAGTCCATTTATTGAGGAAGGCTATAGGCTATATACCATCACGCTAAGATGAATAGGAGAGGCAATAATAAAAATATTGTGAAAACGGAAAAATTTATAGCTTTCCTTGCGTTCGCTAAGTCAACGTGAAAGTTATGAAAAATCATTATTATAAAACTGTTCCCGTCTATAAGCTCTCAATAAAAGTCCGCGACAGCATATGTCTAGCTTTTAAGGTTAACCCACTTTAACCATATTTAATATAAGTAGTACGGTTTACTCAAATATTAAGACTGCAGTCCACGCGAACGAAGTTGCGCTTAAAAGCTAGTATTTAAGTCCATTGTCATTATCACTGGTTGCCCAGCGCCTCTCCAAGTGCCCCTGTTACGACGTGTTTTAAATATAACCTCCTTCATAGAGTTGGTCAGTTATAAAAAAAAACACTGTCGCTGTCATTATGTGTTTAGTTATTGGAAAAGATTAAATGAGTTGACTTTTGGAAAATTGCTTCTTATTTATTGAATAAGTGTAATGGAAAAATATTGTTGTCGTTATAGCCCTCTATAAGCAAACAAATACTTAATAATTTGGGCGTAGCAACGTTATTGAACGTCAAATTTGATTAAAGCCACAACGTTTATACACGACAGCAAAAATATGTCTTTCTTTAAACGTACATAAAAGGCTGAAGCTTATGCCTTCAAGCTTTTTTCACGAATAGCACCGCTTTTTTGTACGCGTGTTTCAAAAGCAGAACGTCATTAATTGTAATTTATTATGCATGAAAAAATGTATTGCCATAGGTACCACAAACATTTGAAAACGCATATGCACCGCTCAAGATGTTGATTGTTAAAGAAAAATAAAAATTAGAAAAATCATGTGGACGTCAAATAATTTTATTTTCAGCAGTTACAATCGGATAAAATAAAAAAGTTCTACACCTCTGAATTCATACGGTGAACGCGTAGTCGCTCGCTCAGACAGTTCCGTGAAAATGCGCCGGAAACAGCGCAATTTACCCGCGTTTCAACTGCAAGTGACACGTGCATCATATCCATTCATAACTCTTAATATTAACACGCTACTTTCATGCTTAATCCCCAGTAATAGAAGCCACAATAGTATGTTACATTTTAACATTTACGATCCTCATTGTAGTGGAATATATGGTATTTCAACAAAGCGGTATTCCTATAACTCAAATGTGTTGGTTCATAACAAAAGGGATAATGATTTCGCCTTATTATTACGTTTCTATTATCCTGCTAACCCAGCTGTCATATAAGTGCGCTTAAACCGTTAGGGGACTTAGCGTTTATATCGACAATAGGAAATTAAAATCTAGCGTTATAAACCGATACACAATAAATCTATTAAGTATTATGAATTTATTATATGTACTTCAATGTACGTAGTGTGGTATCCGGTTTAGTAAAATAGACTAGCCTCTTTCTTACCGAGGTGTCGTAAAAGGCGACTAAGGTAGATTGACGTCAGGCAAGCAGCTGGTCGTAAAATAATTAGTCAAATCATGTTACAAAATACCTACCAAACCAAACCACGTTACAAAATGTGCCTACCCCACTTAAGAGGTAATAAAGTCAGAGGAAATAAGGTAGGAATAAGGTCAGGAAAATGATGATGAATTCGAAATATCTCAAACTAGCATTATAATATGTTATTAGTATTAAATAAGTATTGTTACGACGTGTTTTAAATACAACCTCCTTCATATAGTTGGTCAGTGATAAAAAGAAAAGCATTGTCGCTGTTATTATGTGTTGAAACTTGAAGAGGTTAAATGGGTTAACTTTTGGAAAATTGCTTCTTATTTATTGAATAAGTGTAATAGAAAAATATAGTTGTTGTTTTATTTAACTTTTAATTTTAGTATGCCCTATGAAAAAGCAACGAACTAACGATGTAATTCGCCTAGGCAACCCAGGGGCGTAACTGCATTAAATGTTCACGAAATTTTAATGAAAACTCAGTGCAATTAAAAAAAATACTTCAACACTTAACCTTGCCTCTAGTTTTTTTATATAGAAAAATATTCTACAATACACGCATAAAGTTAAGTAATTTCAATTATTCATTGAAATTATTATTAAAAGCTCGTCCGCCAACTGCATTCTCGCTAACTAAAGCGCGGTTCATTATTTATAAAGGATGACGTTATATAAATATACATATAACAGATTTATCTGGATATTACTAATATAAGGGATAATATAAATTTTAATATTAGAAACTGTTAACAAAATTTGATATATTCATTGTATGAAATAAGTCGAGGCGTCTCCGAAAAGTTTCACCATGTACTAGAAGACAAAACTGGAAAGAATAGATAAAAGTAATTAATGACAAGTTTGGTAACCACTATTCAATAATGATTTTATTTAGGTAAGTTTTTATAAGAAAATAAATACAAATATTAGCTAAAATACCAAAGACTTCAATACAGTAGTTTTAATCAGGTCTAAATTAACTATAGCCATCGTGTGCATTACGATATAATAAACTAATTGCGATGGTAAGGTCGAGAAGAAGCCGATTTTCAAATCACGGGGTTAAAAGTTCACTCCCTCCATAGGGTGTCCGTAAAAAAATTTTGAAAAAAAAAATAAAAGCAAACTGAATATAATTGTACATTATAATCCTTATTTAAATACCATCTATGAGAACACGCTAGCAAGTATTAAAAATACTAGTATTTTCTTCATAGTTATGGATTTTTTAGGCTCTACTATATATATGCTTTATTGCAACTTGCCAAGAAAAAATTAAGATGTTTCACCTGTTCAATGAAATATTAAATATTCGATAAATGTGATCTAAAAATTAAAGTTAAAATTAAAAGTATTAACCTGAGTTGAGAGCCGCTGTGTGGTATCCGGATGAGTAGAATAGACCACTCTCATTTCTTGCCGAGGAGTTAAAAGGAGACTAAGGTAAGTTGATCCACCGTGTGGTATCCGGTTGACTAGAATAGACCACCCTCCCTAAGATAAGTTGACGTCAGGCAGGCGGCCGGTCGTAAAATCATGTGACGACATATTTTTAACATGGTAGGCCGACCTCACTTAGACTGAGATAAGGACAGATGGATGATGATAACCTGATTGGAGAGAGAAAAATATTTACCGTACTTTAGCACGACAGAGAACAGCAGGGTCCTAGAAGAGGGCAACAGGGCCCACAACCCCCTATACTCGGATCGCAAGGTTTATAGGAGTAAAGAAGATAACCGCCTCCCTGAGGACCTCCCACAAATCCACCATAATATATAGGCATCCTGAAAATGCGGGAATATATCGTACACGGAAAATTTAAAACCCCGAATTTTTAGTCACGAAAATGCTTTCGAGTTTCGAAAATCGAAATCTGGCAAATTTTGTAATTTATTTAAATTGTTATTTTTTACTAATTTAACTCACTCGCCAGTATTAATCGTTAATCCTAGTGCACACTAGAACTTGAGGCCAACAACCGGGCCAAAAATAAATAATACAATAATAAATATTATGATGAAGAAAAATGTCTAACAATAAAATACATAAATACTTATTTCAATGAAAAATATTTCAGTGTCAGAGCTAATATTAACCCACAAAGTAAATAGACGCTAAAGTATGAACGCAGCTGATAAACGAGATCACCAAGATCTCTGCACGCAAAGTGCACGAAAATTCAAAAATCGACAAAACCTTTGCTAGCTAGGGCAAAAGTATGATATTTAAGTCTGTATACGTGGGCATATTATGGTGGACGAGCGCGAACCTTAACGCGTACATTAATATAGTATTATACTTAAACTTATATTACTTAAAATAATATAGTAAAGTAGAAATAAATAGATATTCGCTCCTTATTTTCATAAAGATACAAATTATAAACTTTACTTTAACAAACAATTTTGTTAAAGGCCGTTCAAAAAGTGAACGTACCATAGACTATATAAATTCAGACAAACTTCCATAGCCTATTAAAATAATGGATTAATTAAAACCAATTTTTTTTATAATCTTGTAATATAATTGTATATTACCATATTAATCCATATTTTATTAATTATATATTGCACTTTTTGCATATTAATGCGTTAAGGGGATGCGTCTATCTTTTTATGATATGCACGTAGCTTTATCGAAATAAAGAAGGCAAGGAATAGTCACAAACTTCTTGTATTAAAAGACTGTTAGAAATATTAAAAAAGAAAATTAACAACTGAACTAAGATCTGACATAAATTTGAGAATAGTAAAAAAACCACAAGCATAAAGTAAAAATTTTATCAACTAGAAAATATTAAAAAAGGAAACTATTATTCAATTTGCACAGGATATAAATACAACTATTATACAGGCTATACAATGCCATACCAATACGGATGTTATCGTGATTTTAATATCGGAAGTTTTGCAAGATGTCCGGGAGGATGTGACCCGCCCATGGCGAGATGCTGCTTACCTTGCGTGCAAGGATGCTACTGTTCGCCCGTTGGACCTTGCTTCAATTCTCATTAATTTTATTTTGGTGTGTCAAAAGCAAAGTATTTGTTTATATGACTGTTTTTATTACACTTAAAGAATTGAAGTCGACTAGAAGTAAATGATTAAATTAAAAATAGACCCTTAATTTTACTATCAAGTTAAAAAATATTTGTTCTCGGGCAAGTTCGTACATCGACACCATTTATCAATTAATTTTTGAGGTCCCAGTTAATCTGTTAAACTTTAAGGTCAAATTCAATGGAGTATTTATGAAATTAGGTACAATTGGAGCTAAAATATACCGGGTTAACAAGTAAGGTAAAAAAATAACAACTGTTCTTCGAAACGAGACAAAACTAAAGTATTTAGCTGCCGGTTATTTAACAAATTAAAGTCGGCTACAATAAATATATTAAATATCTAACTAAAAAACCTATTGTAATGAGTAACCATACTGATTGCTTATTTTCGTGGAAGGCCTCGACCCCATCGCTTACCACTGGATTCTATGAAAATGTTACCCTTGCATAGTCGAAACCAAAACGCGTAAGCCCCGCCAGAAATACATTTTTGCTACTAACGGGTTCACCATTAACTGGTTTTATTTTGAGTAGACAGAGGCGCTAAGTATAGAAGGTTTCGTCGAATTGAGGCTAAAGGCCAATGGATACACTCACGCAAGGTTGTGAAATATTTTATTGAAGGTATTTTCTAAAAAGCTAACAGCCTAGCGAATATCTAATTAACTAACTTGCCTGTGTTACCAGCCTTATCTTTGCGTTTCCAATAAAACTTTTAATACCGCATTAAAAGAAAATATTAATTTATTTTTTTCTTTCTAACATTTCATTAAGGATTTTCTGTAAAATAAACAAGGAAAAACAGAGAAAGAGGTTTGTAAGCTTTAAACTGCATAAGTAACAAACTACTGCTTAATAAGCAATAATAATCCGTCACGCGTTTGAAGATCGCTGAAATATCAATAAGAAAATTCATATCTCTCGAGAATCCCTGTACGTGTGTAACCTGCCAATCTAAATTGAATGGGGCTGGTGTTCCTACGCCCCAAACCTGTTTTGAATAGAAACCAAGCTTTGCCCGGCATCGAAATAGTTTCAGGCTTTATTAAACACGACAGTTGTTGAAACATATCTTCGATGCGTGGGAGAACTCACAAAATGCCATAGGGGTATTTTGTGACTTGTCCAAAGCATTTGATTGCGTTCAGCACGAGACTTTATTGTTAAAGCTTGGCCATTATGGTATTAAAGACAGTGCGCTTCGTCTCGTTGCGTCTTATCTTCACAACCGGATTCTAAGAGTGTGCATTAATGAGGTGCAGTCATCCGGAACGGCCTTAGTTATGGGTGTGCCTCAAGGATCAATCCTTGGTCCCTTTCTGTTTTTAGTTTATATAAATAATTTACCATATTTCATTCATAATATTTGCGATATTGTACTGTTTGCGGATGATACATCTTTAATTTTTAAAGTAAATAGAAATGACCATAATATTGACGAAGTCAACAGTGGTTTATCGCAAGTAGCCCATTGGTTCAGGGTAAATAATTTAGTACTAAACTCTAAGAAAACAAATTGTATTGAATTTGCATTACCTAATGCTGCAAAAACAGCAAATAGGCTCTCCATAAATAATGTACCACTGAAAACAGAAAATACAACTGTATTTTTGGGAGTGACCTTGGATTCAAAACTCCAATGGAGCACACACATAAAAACTCTTGCAGGGATACTTAGTTCAGCAGCCTACGCTGTTCGAAAGATATGACAATTCACAGATGTGGAAACAGCAAAACTTGTTTATTTTGCTTACTTCCATAGCATTATGTCTTATGGAATATTGCTGTGGGGTAAATGCACGGATAGTGAAAAAATTTTCGTATTACAAAAAAGAGCCATACGTGGCATCTACAATTTAAGTCCGCGTGATTCCCTGCGAGAGAAGTTTAAGGAAATAGGTATTCTTACATTTGCTTCACAATATATTTTAAACAATGTAATTTTTGTACATAAAAGTATAAAGAATTATAAAACGATAAGTGATGTATATAATAGACAAAGTAGGAACCGACATAAGCTTGCGACTCCTGCTTTGCGCCTAGCAAAAGTATGTAAATCGTTTGTGGGTATGGGTATAAGATTCTATAATAAAATTCCGAAATCAATTTTGGCCATGCCATTACAGCAGTTTAAAACCACTGTTAAAAAGAGGCTGATACAGAAAGCCTACTATACTGTTGAAGATTACTTAGATGATAAGGATGTGTGGATATTGGTGCACCTCTACCCTGTACAAGATAGTAATAAATAAATGTAATTAGTTCTAAGATTTATATTTTAAAAAGAGCAACCGCCGAGTTTCTTGCTGGCTCTTCTCGGTAGGAACAGCTTTCCGAACCAGCAGTAAAGTTGACGATTCAAAAGCACTTGTTTACAAGTTTACTTGAATAAAGAATATTTTGAATTTGAATTTGAATTTGATAGGCATTGTTAAACTTAATACACAAGCATACAAATTCTTACTGCCGTTTATCACTAAAAAATTAGATTGGCTGATTCTTTAAGATCGTTATGTTGCCAAATAGCATAATTACGAGAAGTTATATTGAATATTTTTCACAAAACTATATCAATCACTGTGGTAAATGTTACAGCAATTGCACGATAAATATCGTACCGCCACGGAATGTTGGGAAATAACGACATTACATTGTGAGTTCATCAAAAGAGTAAACGAAAATAAAACTATATTTCTATCGTCATTATACTAAAATCATGTAGCGTTATATATTAGAGAGATACCTATACCTCTTCTTAAAATATATAGATTACCTCGTACGCAATTTTTTAGGGATACCCGTTTACAGAAAATGATAACCAATTAAATTAGCTATAAGAACAAACTAACATATAAATTAATAGTTTATAATTTAATAAATTAGTAAAGTGTATAGTTAGAATACTTAGTTTTTTAAGTTATATAGCTAGTTACTTAGTTTCTTTATTATAAAAGACAAATTGACCAATTAAATGTATGGCATACATTAAGATTTTAAGATGTTTTTTTATGTCACGAAAAGATTTTTTTTACTTAGAAAAATACTTTATGAAAAATGAGATAAATATTATTAATATTTCAATGTAAATGTACTTATCTTTTAACTCTCTAGTCTATGCTCTATGCGCCTATCTATCTAAGTCATAGAGTTATTATAGACTAGCAATGCCCCGCGGTTTCACCCGCGTCCATATCCATCTCGTGGTATTGGAAAGTCTACGAAGTCCAACTATACATTTATTTTGTAGATTATTTAATTATAAAAAATGCGTATCATTAGTATTCTTGGAATAATACTTTTTAAATGATTAAAATCGAAAAAGATAATGCCATAACAAATTCATTGTAGCGACCGTTATAGCAGGGCCTGCATTTGGTGAGTTAACAAAGTCCTAATAAAGGAAATTATTGTTTGATATTATTGGTTTTACTATATTACTTTATAATAAGTGTTTATAAATTGATTTAATAAAACTACGGAACCCTACTGTACCAAACTGCTCTAATATGTTGCTTTTTTGAGTACTTTCTTGTGATGACAAATAATACACGTTCAGAAACAAAAATATACACTGTGAGCTCGTTAAAAGTATAGGCGAATATAATACTATTTCTGTCGTCAGTAAAAGGAAAAGCTTGTAGCGTTAAATGTTCAACATGTATTGTCTGTAATAATGAAGAAAATATGTATAAATATTGCTTGTTAGTTGGCCACGACAAATTTTATTTCAGGCTCATGGAAAAAAATATTTTCCCGAAATTTCAATATAGGTACTCAATATATTAAGCCAAACGGTTTAGAAAACGACACGAAGTGGATGACCGTACGTAAAAGGACCACCGAGAGTACGCAAAACTAAGAGCAGAAGCTCTGAAAGTCGGGAAAGCTGTGCTAAAGCTTAATAAATAAATATATTGGACATACGCACACACTGTATCCGTCCTCAAAGTAGGTAACTTAATACATGGATACAGTTTAAGATTATTTAAAAGAAACAATAAAATTACAACTTTTTCATTATTATAGATGAATTCCTTTAATACTTAAATTACCTTAAATCAATCATTAAAACAAACTATTTACGAATAAATACAACAATAATACTTCCTGATACAGTCTGTACGAGTCCTTATTTTGCTACAGACAGTAAATTTAAATCCGCAACGCATCACTCCACGCTTCCTGCCGCCATCTGATGACAGTCTAAAACGAGCTGACTTCCGCCAATGTGCCTTTCATTTTGGCAACCGCATGCCATTGCGTGGTGATGCCGTTATGTTTTTAATGAATGATTTATTTGTTGTGACACACAATAATCCAAAAAACATCAAACTAAAACCATGTGTGGCAGGAATAATATGGAACTTATATGGAATACACCGTTTTTCCATAAACTTTGCTTTCAACACAACATTAGTTCAAACAAAAATCGGTATCTTAATTTTTTTGAGTCCTATTATTTCTTCACAAAATAAATATAGGAATGAATAGAATAATATTCCACGCTTAGTATTTAAGTGACCGAATGCGAAATTAGGCATAACTATTAAATTTGCCTTAACTATTAAATAAAATTAGTGTTTGCTTGCTCTTCTAAATTATGCGTCTTTTAACACTTACGAGTTTGGGTTACGAGGCGCTACGCCAAGCTTGCAGCTTGCAATATAACAACCTTTTTTGAATTAAGTCACTAATACTAAACGTGCGATAGGTTCTAATTAAGACAGACTTTCATCTGTACACCATTGCATTGTTTCCAAGTCGGTAACAATGTGAGTTGGCTATTTGGTTTATTTCATTACTATTTGGGGTGTGAATATCCATGTGTTAAAAGGCGAAATCGCAAAACAGTTAACGAGGGTTTACAAATTCAAACCAAGGTCTGCTTCGTAATACTCTCTATAAAGTCTTATGTGCTTAAGTAGTATTTCCGATTTCTCATGCGATTTATGATTAAGTAAAATCGAATTTAGGAATTTAGTTGAGAATAATAATAGAATAATTCTCAATTAAACCTTTCTAATAATAAATTAGTATTATGATAGCATCAGATTACAACTCATAGTTAAGAAGTTAAAAATTGTATAATTAATGTAAATTATCGCAACAAACTTAATTTTTATAACCCTTATATAATTAATTTATTTATTTATCCTTTATTGTACACCAAATTTAAAATTACAAACATTTGCTTAACACTACACAACATAAGAAATTTTTTAATACACAAAAGGCGGCCTTATCGCTTATCAGCGATTTCTTCCAGACAACCTTTGGATCAGGAAAACTGTAAAGTACAGAGCAGGTAGGCGGTGTATAATAATAAACTTAAATGCTAATGAGTACAAACTAATACATAGAGAAATTATATAAATGATAATATTATAATACATATTTTCTACAAACTAATAAATAGATAAATATATATATAAATATACATACACATATATGTTACATATTACGCACATGAAACCTAAATGAACTATTTTAAATAATATGTACTATAATATATACTATTTTAAATCTACACATAATTAATGTGTAGATTTCAAAGATTTCTTCTCATTTTAAAAACATACAAATAAAGGATACTTCTTAAGGCTTTCTGGCTAATAATTTATTTATTTAAAAATTATATACCATTATGTTTTATCGACTAATAAGTATGCGGGTAAAAAATCTAATAGTTATCGCTAAATCCATTTACGCCGGGCTGTTTATTTGAAGGGTTATTATAACATTCTTGGAAGTTATCCTCAATAGGTTCCAACTAGGCTTACACGGAATATAAAGTGTTCTGAGTATTCATAATAACATCGCTTGATAGCAATATTTTGCATACTTCGAAGTCATATTCTATTTAGAAAATGGCGGCTTACGAAATGTTTCATCGGTAGGTAACAATTTCAGTTAGGCATTTCCAGAAATAGATAGCGTGTACTTTTACGGAAATAGGAAAGGGGTCGCATTTGTTGACAGACATTCTACATATAAGTGTGTTAGAAAACGAATCGTCTTCTATTTTTAAAAGCTTTTTTTTAATTTTACTTGTAGGTACGAGTATGGTTGTATGAGAAGGTGGAATCTTGCAAGTTCAATTTCACCGATTGAGCTGAATTAAAAAAATTAAAAAAAAAATTTTAAAAGAAGCTGAAAAAATACATGACATGATATTTGTAGTACCAGGATTGGCTCAAGACGAGGGAACTCCTCCACGGTGGATATAATTTTTTTTTTAACTTGACTTTTTTGTTATCAGTAAACAAAAAAGAACATGAGGTTTTGTGGTATCCCGTTCTGGTAATTACATTGCCCTGTGTAATGCAACACAAGTCAATGAAATCACCAAATGACAGTATTCCATGGACGCGAACTATTAGTAGTAGTAGTAACAGCCTGTTACTATGCCCACAGCTGGGCTAAGGCCTCCCCTCTCCGTTTTCGGAGAGAAGGATTGGAGCTTAGACCTACCACGCTGCTCCAATGCGGATTGGTAGGTTACTCATATCCCTAGAATTCTCTAGAGATATGCAGGTTTCCTCACGATGTTTTCCTTCACCGAAAAGCGTGTGATAAATTGCAATTATCAATTAGACACATAAGTTTTAATAGAAAAACTCATTGGTGCCTGCCCGGGGTTTGAACCTATGTAGTCTCTAGAGAGTCGCACGGTCTCACCGCTAGGCTATCATAGCTTACGCGAACTATTAAATAACCGAATTTGGAATCTTTTTTCTGTGGATTTATTTTTGGCACCTCCTTCTTCCGCTTGGCACCGTGAGACCAATATCAAATAGTTGTTCGATGTACTGTATTGCAATATCTTAATCGTCACTTTATTGTCGCTTCGGTTACTTTATGATCTATCTAGCTAGTCGAAAGTCTAATTTCAGTTATTGATTTAAGTATGTATTTAAAATTATATATGTAGTATATCTACAGTTGTTCGTCACCCATAACACAAGTATTAAGTTACTTACTTTGGGGACGGACGACCGTGTGTGTAAATGTCCCATATATTTATTTATTTATTTATTTATAAATACAGCTTCGATCACTTACCTCAACACACTATTCAAAGGCATAACATGCTACACTACCTCTAATCATATATTTTTTTGTTTTTACTAGCAATATTAAATGTTGAAAATAACAAAAAGTTTATTTTTTGTTTAAACACTGAATTCCAGTGAATAAAATAATCCAGTGATAAATTCCAGTGAATAATATATATGAAAAATTTAAATACTTTAATAGGAAATTGTTTTAGATCATCTCCGGTCATTAAGCTATTAATTACGTATGACCAGTTTCCAGTTAAATAATTAGCATAAGTACACACTAAAACAGATGTGCAAAAAACGGGCATTCAATTCGCGAGAAACCGCCAAACGATAAAAACTGTGTTGCCTAACCATGTTGCCGGCTCGTGCAAAGACCTATTACATAAAAACGGATTAATTACACTCTGAGAAATTTACATGC
This sequence comes from Morpho deidamia, assembly GCA_947086505.1. NCBI lineage: Eukaryota > Metazoa > Arthropoda > Insecta > Lepidoptera > Nymphalidae > Morpho > Morpho deidamia. The sequence continues at coordinate 3,904,852 of CAMTZC010000007.1, read as the reverse complement.
GATGTTGGAAAGAAAAAAAAGCTCAATCGGGTTAGTTAATGTGATATGCCAACGGATTTCAGGGAATTTAATTTAAAGGCATCGAGTACTTAAATACTTAGTAGTCCCTCATTTTACAGCTGTTGAGCAAATTTAAAAAGAAAATGTTAATCTTTGCAAATTAGAATTTATAGAAAACTAGCTGGGCTGAGTTTAGAATTTCCCTTTCTCGTGGAAATTTCCGAATAAAACTTATATAATTGTATCTTGGTATAGAATGTATTTATTTTCCAGGAACGTTCAGAGATGTTTTTTGATATACTCACCAAATATCGCAATCAAATGAACGGCGCAGACTATAAATATATATTTTACATTTTTAGGGATCGTAATATTTTTTATTTTATTTTTTTTTATTTATTTATTTCAATAAAAGAGCAACAAAGACTCAGTGTTTAGTAAACATAAAAAATAAACTTAAAAATTATGTTAGTCCTTAACCTACTCTTAAACTATTTAAAACACTAATTAATTTAATCATTGCTGCGATATTCCACTCGAAATAGCGCAGCAATGTCTCACGTACGTGCAGTCCAGTCTGCTAGCAATTAGCTTTAGGATGCTGTTGGAGCTGCTCCATAATCGACGCACCAGGGATCCACATCTTTTGCGCATCGTAGCAGCAAAACAGTCTACTCGCGCTGCCGCGAACATCCCTGATGCGCTGCAAAAACGGGGCAACCCCATCAGCACCCTGAAGGCGTTGTTATATTGAACGCGGAGAGCGTTGTAGGCTTTTTTGGTGTACTTAGCCCATAAGTTGCACATGTAGAAGGTAGTGCAATAAGCTCTAAATAGTGTTACCTTTACTTCACTTGAACAACGTGCAAACCTATGAGCCAGCATATTTGCTCTGACTGACAACGCCCTCCGTTCCCTTTCAATATCCGTGTCATCTTTGAGGTCGGGAGTTAGCATATGCCCAAGATATTTGAAAATAAACACCCTCTCCAAGACAGCATCGTTGAGCTTGATGGGAGGTACTTTGTTTGGTGCTTTACCCTCGGCCTCAAAGACCATCACCACACTTTTTCTGGTATTGTAGGTCAGACCATGACTTTCCACATAAGCCTCGCATTTAGCTAACAGTTTTCGAAGACCACAAATTGACGCACTAAGGAGCACCATATCGTCTGCATAGCTTACATTATTTAGGCAAACACCGTCTATATAGCATCCAACCCTAGTACTACCGAGCTCACCTAGCAAATCATTGAGGTAGAGGTTGAAGAGCGTTGGTGAGCTTAAACCTCCCTGCCTCACCCCACACTCTAACCCAAACGGTCTTGACAAGACCCCAGACCATCGTACATTATTTACTTGGTGTTTATACCAGTATTTAAAAATACTGGTCAGTACTGGTGGTACCCCTACCTTATCCATCTTTCTCCAGAGGATATCGTATGACACCATATCAAACGCTTTTGACAAGTCTAGGAAACAAGCATAAATCGGAGTGCTTCGTTTTGCATAGTACGTGATAGCATGCTTAAGAGTTATTATAGCGCTCTCCGTGGATAATCCCGTCCTAAAACCAAACTGATTATCGAGTGGCTTCACGCACTTATTTAGAACTTCATTAAGCATGCTATCAAACACCTTCGCTATTATTGTAGCCAAAGAGATGGGTCTATAATTTTTTGTATCAGAAAGGTCACCTGTTTTATTTTTTACTACTGGTACCACAATAGTTCGCAACATCTCACAAGGCATAAAGCCGTGATTCAAGCATGCGTTGTACAGCATTGACAGAACCCCGGGTAGATGTGGGCCAGCATATTGCAAATGCTCAATGCTAAGGCCATCATGACCCGGAGATCTTCCTCTACTCATACGTTCTATGTTACGTTCAACTTCTTTCACACTAAATTGAATTCATTCTTCTTTGTCAGTATCAGAATAGAGCGTCGGCTGTAAAGGTACTCGCGCTGGTTTAACTAAGAAGTGGTCTACAAAGACATTAGAAATCCTATCTGGTTCACTCACTCCATTGACGCTCACTGGCTGAGATGACCGATTGTTCATCCTATTAGTGTTTTTCCAAAACCCCCGAAAGTCTTTTTTGGAATGATGACAAGCTAAAATGTCCATCTTAATTTGCTCTTGATGATTTTGACACCATTTTAAACGAGATTTGAAAATTTTTCTAGCTTCAACCATTTCTGAATAAAAACGTCCTACCGTTGGTTTACCGTACCACAGCCACCACAAAAATTTTTGTCTAGCTTTCTTGTGTGCATCGGTTACATGCTTATTCCAACCTATCACTTTCTTCATATGAAAGTGATAGGTTTAAAAGTCATATTGAATATGACTTTTAAACAAAAATATAAAATAACTTTAGCAATTAATTAGCACAGATCCTAATATATTTTGTAAAATAGTCTGCATATTTTTTTAAAACATCTTTAATTTTGATAGATTTTTAATATTACACATATTTTTCCCTCACCTTTTTTTTTGTTAAAGTAGAACGGTTATTATTGTAATAACCCTCTTGTATATTACTTTTATTATTATTTTTTTTTATATAGTGAGCACGGCGTTATTTAGCTTATGTTATTATACATACTGAGTTAGACTTTAAGTCGCATAAATAATAGAAAACTTTAGAAACCAAATTTCATATTACTTTGGCTTCCTAATAAATAATAGAAAAAAATCTTATTGAAAATTGCAATTCATCACACACAGTGAAGGAAAACGTTAGATGTGAAACTTTTTTGAATTTTAATTAATGAAGCCTTTTTATGAAATGCGATTACAATTACTATCTCTTATAGATAAAATCTAGTCTGGATTGTAATTACTAAGGTAATTTGTACAATATAAGCAAAAAATATAAATTCTCGCAAACCTAACAACATAGAACCGGATTACTTGAAACATATTCAAAGTATTTTAATACTTATTCGTTTCTGAGATTCCTCATATTACCTAAGCAGTTGAGATCATACTACTAGTAAATACCTGTCATACGGAGTTGGAAAAATGACTAATAAAAATCTTTGAATTCATTCCAATATTACAAATGCTATTGCAGTACTATAGTACTAGTAATAAAATATTATATCCGTTCTTTTCTATTCAAATTGATTAAGCATTTCTGGCAAACACGTATTTCTAGATACTTTGATTTATTTATATATATCGTATATTAAAACTGCCGACATGATAATAGAATTTAAGATACATACAGATAAGATATTTGTTGTAAATAAAATTAAATAATATGATGATGATATGGTATAAACTATTTAGTTTATACCATATCATCATCATATTATTCCTCCTGCCCTTATCCCACTCTAAGTGGGGTCGACACAACATGTTACACACATGTTGTCATATGATTTGGCTAGGTATTTTACGGTCGGCCGCCTGCTTGACGTCAACCTACCTTAGTCGTAATTTACGACCCCTCGGTAAGAAAGAGTGTGGTCTATTCTACTCAACCGGATACCCGTGTGGTATCCGGTTGAGTAGTTGTTTTGCAGTATCTTGGAGATCAGGGACACAGTTTGTAATAAATAAGAAAATCTTAATATTATTGGAGATGTGTATGACGTTAAACTCTCTGTCATCATCATCATCATTCTCCTGCCCTTATCCCACTCTAAGTGGGGTCGGCATAACATGTCATAAACATGTTGTGGGGTCGGCACAACATGTTATAAACATGTTGTGGGGTCGGCACAACATGTTATAAACATGTTGTCATATGATTTGGCTATGTATTTTACGACGGGCCGCCTGCCTGACGTCAACTTACCTTAGTCGCCTTTTACGACACCTTGGTAAGAACTGAGGGTGGTCTATTCTACTCAGCCGTATACCACACGGCATAGAAATAGTTTATACCATACTATACATTTAAGTCACCTTTAAAATTTGTTTTTTTAAATATAATCTATTTTGTTTAATATTTGTTTTTCTCATCTTATGGAAAGCAATTCAATCTAAGGTTTGCGCTTCTTATTGGACCGATGGACGTTCATTTCTGGATATAAGTCACTTTACGGGATCTCCACTCCACACGATCTTGTGTCTCATGACTCCAGCGGATCACCACAACCCTTTTGAGATTGCTAGTCCTGTTAGAGACATAAGTAAATATATAGTATATTTACTTAGCTGTAGTTAATCTGTGACAACTGTTATGTTTGACAGCCCTCTTTCACATACAATACGTGCAATACGTGTTCCCTTACAATAAATACAAATCTTTAATTTAACTCTATAAAAAGTAAGTAAAAAAGTAACAGCCTGATACTATGCCCACTGCTGGGCTCTCTCCGTTATTGGAGAGAAGGATTGGAGCTAAGACCTACCACGCTGCTCCAATGCGGATTGGTAGGTTACACATATCTCCAGAATTCTCTAGAGATATGGGGGTTTCCTCACGATGTTTTCCTTCACCGAAAAGCGTGTGATAAATTGCAATTATCAATTAGACACATAAGTATTTAATAGAAAAACTCATTGGTGCCTGCCCGAGGTTTGAACCTATGTCGTCTCTAGAGAGTCGCACGGTCTCAGCGCTAGGCTATCACAGCTTAACTCTATAAACGCGAAGTTTATTAAATTAACATTAAGCGCAGTCTTAACCCTCTTAGGGGGTTCACCGACGCTGCGTAGCCGCTATTTTCGCTGTGTTGCCAGTTATACGCTTGCCTATCCATTATATTCTTAAAATTATTTCAACGGTTTTCAAAAAAAGTATATAGAGTAGAGAATTCCATATCTTAGCCCTACAGTCTACTTATAAGAAACCATGATGCCGTGTTGGAAATGGTGATATTAATATTTTAGTAAATTGATAAACATAATTATCATAACGATGAAATAAATTATGTTTTCGAGGCAGGATTTTTTTACAAAGATCAAACACAAAAAAACTAATGTTTTCGAGACACTTTTTGTGGACTATCATGGTTAAATAAGAAATCTCATAACAAGGAGGTTACGAAATAAATTTAGTCCCCACTTCCATTCAAGATCACATATTTAATATTTTTTAAATCCGCAATATTTATATTAAATATTTGCGTATTCATTGCACAGTAGAAAGTTTTCCGGAAAAAAACGTATTTTCTTACCAACACAATTGTAAACAGATTAAGATGCGCAATACTCTTGGTTGAACTTATTTACTGGCCGCATTTTTATGAATAATAGGAAATGAATTTTAAAATTAATTCAAATTAAGAAATTTGTACGTGAAAGAATAAAACTATTTCAGTTTTGTATCCTCTTTTACACAGGACACATTAAATTAAATTAAATATTTTATAAAAAAATATTTAAAAATTTGTAAAATTTACAAAATTATCTAGTGAAAACTTTACTTTTATTACAAAATTGTATAAAGGAATTAACACAGCGTAAAATATGGCGTGTTGCGGTCCTTGCGGTCCATGCGGGCCTTGTTACGGTCCTTGCGGTCCATGCGGGCCTTGCTGTGGTCCGTGCGGGCCTTGCGGTCCTTGTTGTGGCCCATGTGGCCCTTGCGGTCCATGCTGTAAGCCTTGTTGCGGGCCTTGCTGCAAGCCTTGTTGCGGGCCTTGCTGCGGGTCATGCGGACCCTGTGGGCCATGTCCTTCACCCTGTTGCAGACCGCCTTCATGCGGACCGTGCCCCCCGTGCGGACCGTGCGGACCATGCCCACCGTGCGGACCGTGCCCACCGTGCGGGCCATGTCCACCGTGCGGACCGTGTTGCGGTCCCTGCGGGCCGTGTCCTCCGTGCTGAACACGAAAATGAACATGAAGTCCTGTGTAATGTCGACATTTCGAATGGCTGTAAGCACGTTACGTGAAAGTATTGAAGATTTGGTGTATGTTAAATAAAGATTTGGAATTGTGTAACTAGTTTTTATTTATTCATATGTGAAATATTAGTTTCCATTTCGAACAGCTAAGCTTGAAAGGGCTTCAAAGTATGGCTAAGTTTTGTTTGGCTCACACATGCGCCTGGCTGTTTCTCTTTATTTCCAGACCATTCGAATATTTCTAGACGGTAGAGAGATAAAAGGACCCATATGCAAAAGGAATGCATATGAGCCTAACAATTAACATATCTCTTAGTTCCGACTAATCCAGTTTGCAACCCATATAAAATTAAGATAGATATATGCAATCTCGGATTTAAGCCGAAAAAAAGAGGAATAATGCCACCGTTCTGTTTTATATCAAACTGATTAAGCAAGACCTATTCCGACGGTAAATCACTGGCATTCATAGAAATCGCATGAAAATCACTTCAGTAGTTTTACGTTTTATCTCGAACATGTTGATGAACAGCCAGATGCGGCGGGGTAACTTTCTATTAATAAATTAATTTTTAGCTTGTGACGGTCCAATATAAATTCAAAAAACAGTCGAACAAAGTACGTAATTGAGGGTATTTTAACACGAATCGACGTCAATGCAGTGACTTCATTGACGTCGCTTGGGTAGAGCTTTAAGAAACAAACACGTTTGTGAAAATCCAACTATAAATAGCTAATCAAGCACTAAGGATTTGGGAAAAATACTATTTATTGAATTTGACAACTATATCACAATATTTTATTTTTAAACTTGAAGTACTCCTCGGATATTATCCAGCTTCATCGCAACAATTGGGTCTGTAACGCCAGCTGTACGTCCCAAAAGGTTTACCACATGGTCCAATACACACCCCGCAGCAAGAGGCCTGGCCACAGCACGGCACGCCGCAAGTAGGAGGGCAAGGCATGTCTGTTGAAAGCAGTCTGGTAGTGAATAAGACTTTTATTTTTAGCAAAAAAAAAATATTTTTTTGTAATTTTAGCTTTTCATCAAGATTGAAATGTCTGAAAGATTAATGAATATGAGTGAATAATGTCATCGGTTTTTAAATACTGACATTAGAAGAAAGGGAAACTTTTAGCAGAAAAATCAAATGTAATGAACGTATTATTTTTTATTTTATTTATTTATTATTTTGCGGTAACCCGCAATACAAAAATTATCGCAAAATTAATCGAGAATCATAGAAAAATAATAAAATCATTTCTTTTGTATTATAGATCTGCTGATGAAAAGTAACGCCTAAATCTATAAATTATGAAAAAAAACATTAAATCCTATTAAATTTATGTCACTAAAGTATACTTTTAAAAAGAATATGTGACGCTTTATTTTGGAAAATATAACTATACAAAAAATTGCAATAATTACAAATCTGCCGTAAATACAAATTATATTCATATTTTTCATTCATTTGGCCACACAAGACGTGTATATATCTAAATTTTTATTTGTATTTATCAATTTAGTAACAATGCCTGTAAGGTACGCTTGTTTGGGATGTCAAGGTCCAATGCGAGGACCTTGTGGACCTCAAGCATTTCGTATGGAGGACTGCAGTAGCGTGGGACCTTGTTGTGTTCACGCAGTTGGCGCAAATTGTAGAAAGCCTTGCGGAGAAATTGGCTTTATTCACGGGTAAGTATAACTAGAGAAAGGCCAAAAAAAGATGGATGAATTCTCTCAAGTATTATATGCATATAAATAGAGTATCGACATAGTTGATGAATGATAGGAGAGATTCTGTATTACAAAATGTACGAATCACTATAAAAAATTAACAATAATTAACTTAAAGGCTAATAAATTGGTCTCTGTCATAAATTTGTCAAACTGGTCTCGTCAGCCATCGGTAAAGAAGGCTTCTCCTTTCTCTATTCTTCAATCGATGGACGTCCATTGCTGGATCTCCTCACGGAATCTCAACACTTAATTCAGCAGGATCATTTAGTTATACATTACCTATTTTTTAATGTTAAATATTTAAATACAAAACTTATTATTATTATTTTATGATGTAATAAATCTCCTAGCGCGTTGTTCGCTTATGTATTTATTCTGAGTCAAATTTAATCAAATCACAATAATCTTTATGTGAAGAGCTTTTGCAAGTACTTTTGCATCGAAGGATCAATTCGATTTAATGAACCTACCATAGGAATTAGGAACCTACTACAGGAGTGTTGATCTCACCAAAAAATACCGGGAAGAAACTATACATTTTCATCATTATTAATCAAGATTATGTAAATCTTCAAAACCACGCTATCGGTATCTGATTAATTGATCTGTCTTATATAGAGCTCGTGGTGGAACGGCCGGATCATACTTCAGCTGTGGGCACGGTTGTGTTGGAGGCTGCACCAACGGTCTCTGCGGAAGCTGTTGTGGACCTTCGTGTGGTTGATTTTATATTGTGCAATTAAATAAAATGAGTAGTCTGAATATATACTTGAAAACATTAACGTTTTAATTATTAAAAAAACTCGTGTAGATTTTAAATAAACAGTCGCGGTAGCACAAAATAAGGAAGGTTTAAGAACTTTAGATACCTTCGCTGTTATACTTCAAACGAGTATCAATATTTTGTTACAACTTTATTTATGTACAACTTTCTTCCAATAGTTAAGTCAATAATACAAAAACAAACATTATCGCCGTCATTGTGATAAGTTGTTGGAAAAGAAAAGAAAAGAAAATTATAGTCGTTATAGTTTACTTAGTAGATAGGACCTATTCTAATTTCACCGGAACACAGTAAACTCCGTAAATGCGCTTCGTAAAGGGACAATACGCCGTTCTGCGATTAGCTAGGTTAACAGTCAGGCGCTTGACCATTTCGCTGTAGTATAAAAGGCGTCTGCGCATACTGTTACGTCACATTCGCCTATAAAATTTTACGTTGCCAAACTTAGAATTCTGCCAAATTTATCGTGTTGCAATACGATAAATTTGGCAGAAATCTTCATTTGTCGGAACAAATCTTCATTGGTCAACACTACAGGCTAATCACCTACCTATTTCATCTCAGCAACAAACCATAAACCGCTCCAAATTAAAAAACAATAAACAGTGACCTGAACGTAAGTTTTATTAAACATCCGATAACATACACTGTCCAATTAATACTGACCGCGACAACTTTGCCAGAGAAGAGATGCAAATTTCCATAACCAGATTTTGGCCTAGCATCAGTGGGGTTCCCATAGACAAGCGTCAAACAACGCGAGTCTCGCTCAAAGTCGTCAAATCGCTAGATCATTAACTTTTCTCTTAGAAGTCTTTAGAACCTCTTTGACATGTAAAGTGTTTGCTTCTTTCGATTTCATCAGAAGGCATCAAGGCGATTCTTAGAACACGGAAATCGCCGTATTCTTTTCCAATTCACGTGGTGGTACAGCTTTACTCAGCAACAACCGTACCTGCAACCATAACAAGGACTGCAGCACGGCGAACAGTAAGAGTAACAGGGTCCGCAGCATGAGTAGCAAGGAGTGCAGCACGGATAGCAAGGCATGTTTCTAGTCTTCGGCAGATTTGTCACGTCAAAAAATGGGGGAGGTTGAATCTTGGTTTGTTGATTTTTTTACTTTTTTGGGTTTTGACTGGTTTTATAACGTGTTGAAGGTTTAAAGTTTGGTTTCTGATTGACATTAATCTTCATTTTACGCTAAAAAAAACTCGTGGAACGCAGAATTAGAATTATTTGAATTTTTAAAAAACTTTTTAACAATACATATTTTTCAATAAAATAGTTTAAATATAGGCTATATAAAACTCATTATGAGATATTTACTTCTGTTTTTAATAAACCTCATCTAAATACGATTTTTAATGTTTATATTATCGAATCATTAGATCAGCTACGCCCAAATAACCCTATTTTAAAGAAATATAAAACACATTAAGTAGAGGTAATTGAAAAGTATAAAATATTTTTTTATGTAAGAGTCCATAGTAGTATTATAAATGCAAGTTTGTTTGTTACGCTTTTAAAAATACGACTGGCGCAATTTTAATGAAATTTGGGACAATTGACAAATAAGACGAGCTAAAAAAATTTTTTAAAAGCCTTTAACAAAATTTAATGTAGGGACATGTTAATCTCTGAAGAGTGCCCTCGTCTGGAGCCAATCCTGGTAACATTGTCGGGTCATGTTTACCATAAACATACGTGCAACATTGTCATCGAGGCTGGACCAGTATGTAAAATTTCAGCTCAATCAAACATAGCGAAGTGAGTCAAATTTTACTTGAAAGATTCCATCTTCAAATACATACACGGTGTTCAGGCCTTTGGCTGACTTGAATGGAAATTAAGGATAAAATTACAACAACCTCGTATCCAAAAAAGATGTATTAAAAGAATTTTAGTACTTAGTATCACAATTAACGTGTTGGCGAACAGCGTGAAGTAGCGAATGACAATTGACAATTCACAATACGACATGTGTCATTATCCATTATATGCTAAAAAAACGCCAACAGTTATTACTATTAAGTTCGACAAGGCGCTTTCGTGAGCCCCAACACAGCAAGTTAATTGAAACCTTTAAAAAACAGCACTTTTTCCTTCGGAATTATAAGGAAAAATATTGTAATTCAACACTAAAGTCTACGCGGACGAAGTCGCTAGTCTCACTAGTAGTAACTTCGAGAAATCTGAGGTACACCCGAACCCCCTTATTTCAGTTGCTTCAACCTTCATCCCAGTTAGGTCTGACCACCGAAAATGTAGGCGTCCAAAAACCGTCCTATATGACCCTGACGATCAAATAACGATCGCAAACACAAAAACACGTAATACACACACACACAGCCGGCGAAGACGAGGTCTCAGTTTTCTGACGTCGGTCGGACGTGGCTTCTCCCCACCCTTCCAACGCCGCAATGACTAATCAAAGTCATACCATCAGCCCTCCACTACGCGTCGCCCTAAGCCATGGTCCGGCCTCACAGGACCACCCTTAGGACGACGTTCCCCGACGCTAGTAGAGCTTCTGCGCTCTACTCTCTGCATTTCGCAACCTCGACGATGCTTCTGCGCTCGCCCGTCCCGCCCGGTGACGCTGTAAAAGCCGTTAGGGCTAACAGCATACAATGAGTTCGAAAAAAAAACTACTAGTATAATAAATAGCATAGTTACGGAAATAAAAGAAACTTTCATTTTAAGTAGTAAAATATTTTATATGTATTTCTTAAATTCTATTTTTGGGTTTTTTTTTACGAAAATCGCTTCTTTTTACTACGACTTTCTTCATCGGCGTCATCACTGTCAATCTCATTCTCGCTTCCATCACCAAGGATCGTTGTTTCGGCATCATTGAAACCAACGTCTGTAAAAAATTGCAAAAAAATTAAGTTAATTTTTTTTCACGCTTTATATTAATTAGCTCGTATGTATGTAACCGACTGCTATGAACTCAACCTGACAAATATTTATTCAAACTTTGTAGACTTTATCAAGACAATACAATAAAATAAATGACTTGAAAAAAATCGAAGCTTTTTGCAGAAGACTTTTTATTCATAGCATGGCAAAACTAAAGTTGATGGGCGTTTATTAGAGATTCTTATACAAAAAACCCACAAACGGTTTTAATACCTTTGAAAGGCGTATAGGGGGAAACTTGAAATATATTTATATAATTAAGAAGGTCAGCTACCGCCGTGTGGTATCCGGTTGAGTTGAATAGACCACCCCCATTTTAAGAAATGAGGGTGGTCTATTCTAGCTCCGAGGGGTCGTCAAAGGCGAACTAAGTTAAGTTGGCCCACCGTGTGGTATCCAGTTGAGTAGAATAGACCACCTTCTTTCTTACCGAGGGGTCGTAAAATACGACTAAGGTAAGTTGACGTCAGGCAGGCGGCCGGTCGTAAAATACGTAGCCAAGTCATGTGACGACATCATGTTTGTAATATGTTATGCCGACCCCACTTAAGAGTGGGATAAGGGCAGGAGGATGATAAAAGTCGGGTCAGCTACTTGTATTGATTACTTGTAATCCGAGTACTAGAATATGTTAAAGGCACTTCTTTCTTCTTGAAGAAGTGACTTTGCAGGACCACTTAACCGAGTATCACTGAGAATTCATATAATTGTGATTGCCGCTAGTAACTGCCAAATTTTAAAGAAACTTCTTGTCAAATGTTTCAGCACTTTTAGCCAAAGGTTGGGTGATGGTCTAATCATAAAAAACCTTCAACTGACCTTCTTCGTTATCACCATTGTCGAGATCTTCAGCCTGTTCAGGTTGTCCGCTGCACATGCCTTGCAGCTTCGATGTTTTAATCTTAAAGTCCCGCGCCGTCCCAATCGGCAAATATTGTTGGAAGTTTATCTGCACAAAACAATAATGGTCTCACGTTTTATGAAATAATAAATAAATATATGGGACAATTACACACGGTCCTCCTACCCCAAATTTAAGAAATATTTGTTTTACGGATTAACATATATAATTTTAGATACATACTTCAATACTAATATACGAGTACACCAGGCTCGAACAACAAACAAATTGTTTACAGAAAATGTTGGCCCTCGGCGGGAATCGAACCCGCGACCCGTGGAGCTGAAAACGCCAACGGAACAAATCAATACTAGCTTAAGTATGTACCGGACATATTTCATTTTTTGTATATTTATTTCAATACATTTACCAGACAGAAACTATAATGTCACTTCTTGTAAAATTTACAAATCAAGTGATAGAATTTGAAATTTAGCTTAGTAGTAGTATAATATAATACATCCGTACTAGGCGTGAATATGTTGATAAGTCGATTTACGTCCTTTTATATTTTCGTTTAATCATAGGCATTAGGATTGTGTAAAATAAAAAAAATTCTCTATGCTCTTACTTTTCTTGTCTCTATAACCGTGTGTGTAATTATAACAAAGAAAAAGGTGATTTGTAAAAAACGTAATACAAACCATATATTACAACTAGATAGTAAATGTACGCGTAAATATATTAAACAAGGATTGCCTAATTTATACGGTGAATATTTCAGTGAAATCCAGTTGTCTTTGATATCGCACACACATACTGGTGAATACTTAGAAACTCTCTTAACGTATACTAAACGTAAACCTATTTATAGCTGCTCTGAAAATGTGCGTTTCAGACTTAACGTGATTTATTTACGCCTGGTACATATATTACGGATAACATAGTGAAGTGGGTACCAATTTCACTTCCAAGCCTTCGGGTTCAAATATATTGATCAAATTCAATAAAATCTTTTAAAAAGCATACTCACATTAGCCTTGTTCCCGAACAGAGTGACGTGCGAACTGAACTGTTCCTTCACAAGCACCAGCCGCGGTATAGCCTTAGTGTGACGCAAAATCTTGCTCTTCCCCTCTTGCGTTGATTCACCGACATGGTTTATCAAGTTATCAGTCACTATCGACATTTTCTTACCGGCAAATTTCAATAGATTCTCTATTTCTACGCTGTAACAGAAAATATTGATGTAAATCAAATAGGGATATAGTTCATTTAACAATTCCTCCCTATTCATAATAAGAATCTATATTCTAACCTATTCTATTCTATATCTATTCTATTCTATTCTACCTGGCAATAAATAATGCACATCGATGTTTAGAACGCAACAGCCGGCCTGTTCGGTTTCGTAGAGCGCTGTCTCTGTCACTCAGTGAGTATGTGACGTTTCACACGGGTTCGTCAGTCTGTGCGACAGAGACAATGCTCTATGAAGCAGAAAAGTAAAGTGAAGTAACGGCCTGTTACTACGCCCACTGCTAGGCTAAGATCTCGTCTCTCCGTTTTTGGAGAGAAGGATTGGAGCTAAGACCTACCACGCTGCTCCAATGCGGATTGGTAGGTTACACATATCCCTAGAATTCTCTAGAGATATGCAGGTTTCCTCACGATGTTTTCCTTCACCGAAAAGCGTGTGATAAATAGCAATTATCAATTAGACACATAAGTTTTAATAGAACTCATTGGTGCCTGCCCGGGGTTTGAACCCATGTCGTCTCTAGATAGTCGCACGGTCTCACCGCTAGGCTATCACAGCTTACACCAGTGACACCGTGCGACTCTTTATGAAGCAGAATCTAGCAGATTTCTCTTTTTAAGTCTCGGTGTACATTATTTATTGCCGCGCACTATAATTAATTTTAAGTTGCATTGTATTACAAAGCCCCAATTTTATGATATCACCGTGATCGAACGAATTATGGGTTATGCCCTGACCCACTAACCACCAAGACAGACGTCAAGTTTCTATGCTTGTTTTATACCACCTTAATGGTTGACGTCATGGATGCTAATAATTAAGTATTAAAATTTAGAACTATTACTTTGTAGAGTAAGTACGGACAGAAAGTCAAACTTCGTATAACTGTCGGGACGTAATTGCTTGCCTGATTGTGTTCCTGTACATCCCATCCATATGTCGTGTCGTAAAGAGTAATGTCATGGCTCAGTTCGTGATGTCATGTCTTGGATCGTAATGTCGTGTCGTAGAATGATATGACGTATCGTAGTTTACAATATTGTTTTTAAGATAGTTGTGTTTTGAAGTGTTCTGAAGGTTTTAAGAAAGGAAACTATGTAATTTCCTTTCTTGCAGATTGTGACGTTGTTTCGGAGATGGTAAATTCTTGTCTTTGAGCCGTAGTAGATAGTGTTATAGTGTCGTAGATTTTAATGACTTTTTGAGAAAGATAATATCGGTATCTTAATTAATTGTATCGTGTCGTAGAACTGTTATCGTGTCGTAGATCGTAATGCCGTAGTGTAAAACGTTATATCGTATTGCAGTTTGTGATGTATCGGAGATGGTAAATTCTTACGTTTAAACATGAAGTCGTAAGGGCATAGTGTTATCGTGTCGTAGATTTTAATGTAATTTATTTAGAACGTTATGTCGTGTGTTCCGCACAAACGTGCGGGCGGATGAAACAACCTCCGAGACCTGGGCCCGTCGTCTCGGCGTCTCAACCTACTTTATGCGGCCGTCAGCTGTATGCGGTCCGGCCTCATGAATAACTGCGTGTATATGTGTACGTGTGTGTGTGCGCTTGTATGTACTTGGCCGATTCCCGAACCCGTTAGCTCGCCTCAGCAGTCTTCCACGGACACGTACTGTCTATTTCTCCCGGCGTATACACTTCACTAACGCGGTTAAATAACACAAATAACACGCGGTGTGCACACAACCTTCGTAAGGTCACACGTTATTGAATCGTCCCATATCGGCGAACATTAATCCCAACGCGTACTAAAACCGCATACGGTCGCGTCTACTCACACGTTTCACCGGTTAAAACGCGTCACTAAATACTTATATCAATATCAAAAGTCAATACAGTCGTGGTACTATCTAAAACCACACCCAAAATGCGTAATTAAGCGTTTGCGTTATAAAAGAAATGCCGTATACAGGCGCGCGCGGCTTCTTCCTGTCGTGTCTGCCGGGCAACTAGCGGGGGCCGCGGTCGTAGTGAACGAATGCATAAAAACGACCTAGCTTGCGTTCGCGTCGAGTGGCGCGCGTGAATTTATACAAAACATCGTGTCTTAATTTATGAAATCGTGTCGTATAGCGTGATGTCGTGTCGTAGCGATACTGACCGCACAAACTGCGCAGTTTCGCAGTCCAGCTGCTTGAACAGCGCCGCTAGTAACGAGTACATCCGCACACAAACGCCTATCACTCTGTCGCTATCGCCGCCGACCAAGCACCTCAGTTTTGCGGCGCAAGACGTCCATGTACTTAGCTGATATATTTGGAGTAAAATAGATTTGTATATTTCCTTTTGTTCTGAAACAAATTTACGTTTTTTATAGACAATTCCTGTACCTAGCACATCCATAGGAATATTATAAATGCAAAAGTTCTGTGTTACGTTTCACTGCTAAACCGCTGGACCAATATTGATAAAATTGGCTAAGTATCGAATATGAAAATTTTCCTTTTTCCTCGGGATTTGGAAAACACATATTTTATAATTGTGGGTTAATTTTACACAAATATGAGTGAAAACGAAGTTGTGCATATAAGTAGTAGTATTACTAGGTGTAGTAGTGTTCGGTGCATTAGCACCTTACACATATTAGCATAAATACCGACACGCGGCGCAACCGCACTCAGTTTGCAACCGTCTACGAGCAACGCGAACAACGCCGCGCCCCGGCATTAATTTTAGAAGCATTAGTTTATAGCAGCATAGTATTAGTTTATCATTAGTTTTATATGTTTGGAGTAGAAAACAAATTTTCTCCTTACAAGTAGTATACATTTATCAATGATCCAAATTCGGGCAGGTATAAATATGTATTAAATAAATAAATAAATATATGGGACATTTACACTCACGGTCATCAGTCCCCAAAGTAAGTAACTTAATACTTGTGTTATGGGTGACGGACAACTGGTAGACATACTACATATATAAGTTTAAATACATACTTAAATACAAATACACACTCGAAGAACCATCAGTTTCTTCTTTCTTTCTCCTACCCTTATCCCACTCTAAGTGGGGTCGGTACAACATGTTTTCCTCTTCCATTCTCTTCTATCATTAGAACCAACAGTTTGTTTATAGAAAATGCTGGCCCTCGGCGGGAATCGAACCCGCGATCCGCGGAGCTGAACGCAGGGTCACTACCCACAGCGCCAACGGGCGCTGTTCTATATAAATTAGTCTTCATCTTCTTCTTCCTAACTTGTAGACGTCCACTGCTGAACATAGGTCTTCTGATGATCTCCATAAAAGGCGATCCTGTGCCATTTGGATCCAGCGGCTCCCCGCGACCTTTTTGAGGTCGTCAGTCCATTTCTCTACCGACGCTGCGTTTTCAAGTACGGGGTCACCATTCCAACACCTTAACCCAACGCCTATCATTTCTCCACACTACGTGCCCATCGCCACTTCAACTTTGCGACACGCTTAGCTATATCCGTGACTTTGATTATTTTCCCGATTTCCTCCTTTCCGATTTGATCATGATGACATGACAGATATTGCAAATTTTATGTAAATATTAAGATTATACCAGTGGCACAATTTTCATATGCAATATATAAATGTATTTGTTGCCAAACAGATGTAAGAAACTGTGTGTAAATATTTTGAAGATTCCATTGGCACAAATTCCATATGTAATATAGTATAATTGTATTTTTTGCCAAACAGCAGGCCTACTATGAACTCTTATTGCGACTCAATGGAAGACGTAAACGACGAACGCGAACCACTTTCTTTTCGTACCATGAAGTGTGAATTGCATTGGGGTCGTAATGTTTGAAAAAGATAACATTATATGAACTATAACTCTGTCTCTTTTACTCACATGTTCTTAGGACGAATTCCGAACGCTCATTCGGCAACGACTTAAAGTGTGCGTCTTTAAGACGTCATGGTATGAAAAAGTAAAACAATTTCGTTTACGTCTTCAATTGAGTCGCAATAAGAGTTCATCGTAGGCCTGCAAATCCGAGGATAGCCCTTTCTATCGCCCGCTAAGTGACTGACAGCGACAACCTTTCAGATTCGTATGTCATCACTGACAAAACACTCTGTTCGAAGACTTTAAGTCTTCAGACACAGGTTAATATAACTATAAATGCAGTTAAACTATACATCTTCAAAACCATCATCATCGAAATTTGCCAACACCATTACACATGCATGAAACAGTGTAGCAGTCAAATTTTGGCGCAATAATCTGTTATTAAATTACAAAATTTCCAACACAAAACTTATGTTAAATACCACCAACGCGCCTAATGCGCCATAGGTTTCCTACTTCCAGTGGCGTATACTGATTTTTATAAATATGATTGCTAATGTTTAAATAAATAGGCCGATGATAAAATACAACTAATATAATAAATTATAGTTTAGATAATAATGCATAAAATAAATAAGGATGTATAATAGTATTATAACGACTATGTTGTGGCGGGTTATTTTCGGTATAAGTAAAGGAGCGGGTAGATGTAAGGAGGTAGTCTGTCAGTGCTTGTGTTAGCTGTAACGCTGAAAATAAAGTTAATCGGTGAAAACTAACTTTTACTTGCGATATCCCGGATTACTGGTGTAACACTTACCCCTCTCTATTCTCCGCTTGTGCGAATCTGTCACGTAGTTGAAAGCCATCGTGAGATCTTGTGCTCTGTTCAGAGAGTGCTCCGTACATTTGAATCGGCTGTTCAGATGTGTGCAGACATTAGCTAGCACTGTATGCCCGCTCTCAGAGTTTATAGTTGGAAAGCAGGTTTCCGTATCCGCTGTGCTACTGCTTTCTTCCTAATGTAAAAACAAATAAATGAATGGGACAATTACACACAACATTATCCGTCGCCAAAGTAATTTAATACTTGTGTCTTTTGGTGATAGACGACCGTTAAATGTATGCAGAAAGTATTTGGCTGATACAGAAAGCCTACTATACTGTTTGTTAGGATTATTATATCATTTCATATGGTTTCGTAGTATTCTGGATATAGTGTTATTGCATAAAGCTTGTCATGATACCTAGTACTTGTATTGATACTATTTGTCATAATACCGCGAAGGGTCGTTGTTGCTCCCTTCCATTCTTGTTTACTTGGGGGGAATCAGTTCTCTGAGCAGGCAGTCTGGTTTTGTAACGTGGTAGCTACAACACCTATCATAAGGTTGTGAAAGTGAAGTCGTGTTTGTGTAATTTAATCTTGGCCGTCCCGACATCTCAGAAGTGGGATGTTTGGGTGAAATTGTTCGCTAAAATATTAACATGGATATTTCAAAAAACTCAAAACGTAACCCCGAAGACGACGCTACTACCTCACAGGAGCAAAATCTAAATCTTCATTGCAAGAAACACCGCCGAAATAGAAGGAAAAGTCAAAGTGATGAGGGTAGTGACAACAGAAATTATCGCAGTCGAAGTCATTCTATGGCGGGAAGAAATGACAATTATAAAACATCAAGAGCTGAATGTTTAAATAAATCAAGACCAGCACGAGTTCGTAGCAGACGGAGTAACGTAGAGCGATATACCGAAAACTGTAGTTCCAGTGATGATAGATCACGACGAACGAAACTTGGTAGGTGTGACAGGAAGCAATCTCAGAACAGGCATCGAGAAAGACGCATCAAGACACGTAGTAGGAGTCGAAACCACTCGAGTGACGATTCAGACGTAACTTGTTTACGTGTGCGTTCTAGAAGACGTCCGCGTAGGACAGGTTCACGACGACGGCACGGTAGTACGACCAATGGTCGACTTGAAGTAGAACCGCAAGAGGAAGAGGTACGT
Organism: Morpho deidamia; assembly: GCA_947086505.1. Classification (NCBI taxonomy): domain Eukaryota; kingdom Metazoa; phylum Arthropoda; class Insecta; order Lepidoptera; family Nymphalidae; genus Morpho; species Morpho deidamia. The sequence continues at coordinate 3,885,690 of CAMTZC010000007.1, read as the reverse complement.
CGTCCTATTGATTATAGTTCGCATGATACTCATTCGCTTATTCACGAAATGTTACAAACTATTAATAATTCTCAAAATCGAATTGATAAGTTCCCAGTGTTAGGGAATGTTATACCCGATTTCGATCCCATGTCAAAAGATCAGACTATTCAGATGTGGATCAGTAAAGTCGAGGAATGTTCCCAAATATACGGATGGTCAGATAGACAAATTATTCATTACTCTTTACCTAAATTGGTTGGCATTGCTAAATCGTGGTACGAAGGCTTACCTTCTTTGATATTTTGCTGGACAGAGTGGAAAGAAAAACTTTTAGAGTCGTTCCCAAGTAGGGATGATTACGCTGAAATTTTGGCAGAAATGTTATCTTTTAAAGCTAGAGTAGGCGATTCTCTTGAACATTACTATTATTCTAAAATAAAACTTTTAAATAGATGTGAAATATATCATAGGCGTGCAGTAGACTGTTTACTTTATGGTGTAGATGTTAGATCGGTAAGACTGGGGGCTAAAGCAGTTAGTTTTTAAGAACCTGAACAAGTGTTGAAATATTTCAAAGGTATAAAGCAACAAATACGTGATAATGATCGATATAAACCTAGTGTAGATAGAAATAATATTTATAGTACAAGTTTTAATAATGGAACAAGTAAGATACGACATCCAAATAACATACCGATTGTATGTTTTAATTGTAATGAGTCTGGTCATTATAGTAATAGTTGTACAAAAAGAATAATTAAATGTACGTTGTGCCACAAACTAGGCCACTTAGCTACAGCTTGTCCAAAATTACAGGGTATCCCTATAGGATTGACAAAGTATTTGATTATGATCGTTATTTAGATGACGATACACGATCAACTAAAAAATAGTTAACGCAGTGTATAACCCTAGTGATGAAAACGATAGGTAATCTGAACCACAATAGGTGTTATTTGTATTCAAGTGATGAGTTTATTGTGCGAATTGTGTCAATATGGCGTCTTATCATCTGATGTAGATGATGACTCAATAATAAGAATAGATAAAGATTTTACCAGATGATTACAGTCACAGACTACAGCGTAGGCTAAATTGTTAGTGCGTATACCGCATACATAACAATTAGCAGACTACGCAGATACAGGCTACAGATGTAGCCAGAGTTAAGATCCGATGCATAGATGTCACAGTAGCAGACTACAGCGTAGGCTACCTTGTTAGTGCATGTAATGTGCATAGATAACTTGGTGGCAGACTGCGCAGATGTAGGCTACAGATGTGACAAGTGTTAAGATTTAATGCATAGATGGCACAGTAGCAGACTACAGCGTAGGCTACCTTGTTAGTGCATGTAATGTGCATAGATAACTTGGTGGCAGACTGCGCAGATGTAGGCTACAGATGTGACCAGTGTTATGATCTGATGCACAGATGGCACAGTAGCAGACTACAGCGTAGGCTACCTTGTTAGTGCATGTAATGTGCACAGATAACTTGGTGGCAGACTGCGCAGATGTAGGCTACAGATGTGGCCAGTGTTAAGATCTGATGCACAGATGGTACAGTAGCAGACTACACCGTAGGCTACCTTGTTAGTGCATGTAATGTGCATAGATAACCTGGTGGCAGACTGCGCAGATGTAGGCTACAGATGTAACCAGTGCAGTTTACTTTGTAAATTGAATATATATTATATATATTTATATATATTACTATATATTACTTTTACTTATGTAATATTTATTACTGAATTGTTTATATTGACTCTATTATTATCTATTATACTTGGGTAACTTATTGAATTAATTATGACTATGAATGAAGTTATTTGATTAATGTTTATTAGTTCTACTCATTAGAGCGAGAGGACTCGTCTGAATTCAGGATGGCCGAGCTGTTAGGATTATTATATCATTTCATATGGTTTCGTAGTATTCTGGATATAGTGTTATTGCATAAAGCTTGTCATGATACCTAGTACTTGTATTGATACTATTTGTCATAATACCGCGAAGGGTCGTTGTTGCTCCCTTCCATTCTTGTTTACTTGGGGGGAATCAGTTCTCTGAGCAGGCAGTCTGGTTTTGTAACGTGGTAGCTACAACACCTATCATAAGGTTGTGAAAGTGAAGTCGTGTTTGTGTAATTTAATCTTGGCCGTCCCGACATGTTGAAGATTACTTAGATGATAAGGATGTGTGGATATAGGTGCACTTCTACCCTGTACAAGACAGTAATAAATAAATGTAACTAGTTCTAAGATTTATATTTTAAAAAGAGCAACCGCCGAGTTTCTTGCTGGCTCTTCTCGGTAGGAACAGCTTTCCGAACCAGCAGTAAAGTTGATGATTCAAAAGCACTTGTTTACAAGTTTACTTGAATAAAGAATATTTTGATTTGATTTGATATGCATATAAAACTCTGAATAAACGCCGTGTGGTAAACGGCAGAACAGAATAGACCACCCTCATTTCTTACCGAGGTATCGTAAGAGGCGACTAAGGTAAATGCCGTGTGGTATCCGGCTGCATAGAATAGACACCCTCATTTCTTACCGAGGTGTCGTAAGAGGCGACTAAAGTAAGTTGACGTCAGGCAGGCGGTCGATCGTAAAATACGTAGGCAAATCATGTGACAACATGTTGTAACATGTCGTGCCGACCCCACTTTGAGTGGGATAAGGGCAGGAGAATATATGTATGTAAAATTCTGAATAAATACTCAATTGCCATAGAAATATCAAGATTCGAAAAACATTTTTTTCGAATCTTGATGTTCACTGCTATCTGCACCAACGAGCCAGTCAAACTAATTGTAAGTGATATATAAAAGCGATCGTATACTTTCATGACAGACCGACAGACTTTCGTATTTATGATATTTGTAAAAATAAGTAAAGTAACAGCCTGTTACTATCCCACAGCTGGGCATAGGACTCATCTGTCCGTTTCGGGAGAGAAGGTTTTAGAGCTAAGAACCACCACACTGCTGCAAAGCGGATTGGTAGGCGACACATATCCCCAAAATTATTCAGAGATATGCAGGTTTCCTCACAATGTTTTCCTTCACCGAAAAGCGTATTTAAACACAAATTTTTAATAGGTAATATAAACTCATTAGTGTCTGTCCGGGGTTTGGACATTCGAAAGAGTGGCATAGTCATCCCGTTCGCGCATCACAGCTTATAATAATATAAGTATGGTTATACAGACAGCTCTGATAGATCCATCTTATCATACAGATAAGCTGTGATAGCCCAGCGGTGAGACCGTGCGACTCTTACGAGTGGAATACGAGTTCAAACCCGGGCAGGCACCAATGACTTTTTCTATGAATACTCATGTGTCTAATTGATAATTGTAATTAATCACACGCTTTTCGGTGAAGGAAAACATCGTGAGGAAACCTGCACATCTCTAGAGAATTCTGGAGATATGTGTAACCTACCAATCCGCATTGGAGCAGCGTGGTAGGTATTAGCTCCAACCCTTCTCTTCAGAAACGGAGAGAGGAGGCCTATTCCCAGCAGTGGGATTGTAAGAGACCGCTACTTTATACAGACAGCATGTTAAGACGCAATGACGTCACCATAAAGTCAACATGGCGTCGTTTTACGTACATCGATGACGCCCAGCGCTGTCGTCAAGTCGGTCAGGACATCGACTAGCAATGTCGCCTCTCTATGCTCACGTTGTGCCGCAGTCAGCAGTGGGGGCAGCAACCGTAGTGCTTCCTGCTGTTTGCTGCTACGTAGATACTCTTCCAGTTTCACGATCATCTGAAAATGTATGTCATTATATACTTTTTTTTATGTACCTTATTCTCAGTATGCTACATTATTTTATAATATATGTCACATTTATATATATTGTATTTGTTTATGTTCCGCACAAACGTGCGGGCGGATGAAACAACCTCCGAGACCTGGGCCCGTCGTCTCGGCGTCTCAACCTACCTTATGCGGCCGTCAGCTGAATGCGGTCCGGCCTCATGAATCACTGCGTGTATATGTGTACGTGCGTGTGTGCGCTTGTATGTACTTGGCCGATTCCCGAACCCGTTGGCTCGCCTCAGCAGTCTTCCACGGACACGTACTGTCTATTTCTCCCGGCGTATACACTTCACTAACGCGGTTAAATAACACATATAACACCCGGTGTGCACACAACCTTCGTAAGGTCACACGTTATTGAATCGACCCTATATGGGGAAACAGTAATCCCAACGCGTACTAAAACCGCAGACGGTCGCGTCTTGTCACGCGTTTCACTGGTTAAAACGCGTCACTAAATATTTATATCAATATCAAAAGTCAATACAGTCGTGGTACTATCTAAAACCACACCCAAAACGCATAATTACGCGTGTGCATTCTACAATAAGGTCGTATACAGGTGCGTGTCCTGTCTTATCGTAATACAAAACATTACTAAAAACACTACGTAATAAACGCGAGCGGCGAGCGTACACCTCACAGCTCTCGAATTGACAGTGAAGTCAGCCTCGACGCGAGTTTGCCGATAAGCTCCGCTGGCCGCGCGCCAATTTATACAAAACAGTTTATATGTATACATATATTATATACATTAATATGTATGTCTTATTTCGTACACACCTACCTCATGTTTTGCTCTAATTTTCCCTTTAATATTGGTTGCCTTTAAGAGATCACAATATATATCGTTTACTATATTATTATTTTTATGTGTACGTGAAATATGTGCTTTTATGATTTTTGTTTGTGCAATAAAGTGTAGTTATTGTTGTTGGATCTTAACTCTTTCAACGCCTTGCCATATGCTGTAGGCCTACCATGAATTTTTTAGATAACGACTCAATTCAAAGTCAGGACCTAAACTCACCCGCTCTCTTTTCGTACCATGAAGTGTGGATCGCATTGGAGTCGTAATGTTTGAAAAGGACAACGTTATATGAACTGTAGATAACTCTGTCTCTTCTACTCACATGTTTTTAGGTCGCATTCCGAACGCTCATTCGGCAAGAAGACATCATGGTATGAAAAAGCAAAGCGATTTAGTTTACGTCTTCAATTGAGTCGCAATAAGAGTTCGTGGTAGGCCTGCACCGGCGAAGCCATAGAAAAAACCACGACAGTTGAGCGCTATCAATGTAATCCAAAGCCAATGCCAAAAATTTTTAACATATTGCTGGGTCGTCACGACAAGATCGGTGGATTGTTGATCCTTGATAATTCAAAAGCGCCTGTAAATGCTAATTCCAAAAAATATAATTATATTTGAATTGAATTAAAACATTTTAACTAGATCCATCATCTTACCCTATTTAGAGCATCACACGCCAGTACGGGTAACTCCAAGAGCAAAGTAGCTATTTGCACGAGCATATTAAGATTCTGCTTCCCGATAGCGTCTAAATCGTTTACATCGCCCTCAGACTCCAATTTTGCCAACGCTGCCTGTATTTTCCCTATAATCTCAGCTAAGCATTTGGATTCTTGTACATCAGACGAGCTTGCTAAAATCAAACGATTAATAAATATATTGACAGCTTTTCTTTTTTACAGTAACATTAAGATATTCTTATTTATTACAATTTTAACATATAAACTGCGTCCCTAAACTCCAAGCTACTTTAAAACAATGTTTACATCTTAAAAATATTATAAGACAAAATCTTATTACAGGTTCAAAATAATAAAAAAATAAATTATACTAAATAAAACAAAATTAAGGGATATGAAAGCAAACCAAAAATTATAAAAGTAAACCAATATTACAGGCGCGTTGGTGATTGTGAGTGAGAGAGTGGGTGTGTCCTTGTGTGTGTTTTGGTGTTTTGTGTGCGTATGGGTTATTGTTTGTGTTAATATGTATGTGTCTAATTTATAGAATTAGGCGTTACTTTGTTGAGATCCATAATACAAAAGTAATGATAAAAATTATTTTGCTATAATCCGCGATACAGTAAATAGAGAATATATTTAGGGCTAAATGTATAATCGACTATCCGTTTTTTCATACCTGATACGTGCAGGATTCGCAAAGCTTTGCGATTCTGTCGTGGAGTCTATCTCCTGATGATGCTTCGGTTGCGGGGCGAAATGATTGTTGAGTTTGTGATAGTGAACGTGTGTAGTGCTTGTATATTGTAGTGGCAGTGGTGGAGGTTTGTGCATGTGTTTTTACGAATTCTGCATGTATCGGGTATGGAAAAACGGATAGTCCATTATACATTTAGCACTAAATATATTCTCTATTTACTGTATCGCTGATTATAGCAAAATAATTTTTATTATTACTTTTGTATCTATGTGTCTATTAGTGTTATTGTTAAATATATTTTAAATTTTTATATAGTCCATTTCTAATTACCATAAAATAATTTTACTTATTGCTTTTCATAATTTTTTACTTTAAATATTTTAGCACCTGTTGCTGAAATATATTAACTGTACATCGGCATCAACATATTTTAATTTTTGAAGGTGAAAAAACGCAAAAACGCAAAACAATAAATTGAAAGAGTAAATATAAATTTACTTAGCTATCAAAGATTTGAATTCGTAATTTCTTAAAAATAACGAGCTATTAATAATACTTATCTATCCAAGATTTGAACCTGTAGTGTTTTAAAAATTACGATCTATTAACAGAATAAAAAGGGAACAAATAAATTCTTACTTATGCCTGACATGACGCTTTCGATTTTCAAGGAGTGTTTTGTGGACAGCAGCAAGGTAAGGCAAGTCTTGAACAGCTTAAGGCACGCGAAGGTTGTGTGATCGTCGAAATCACTCATATCTCGAAATCTATATTAGTGACAATTGTTAGTAAACAACTAACTATTTTACCATTTTTTTAGTCACTTGCTAACAGTTGTCATACCATAATTATGGAAAAAATGAAATAAGTTTTTTTTTTAGATATTAAGAATTAGAAATGAAATGCAAGTGCTTCAGAAAGTTGAATTAATGATTTGGCTAATTTTGGTTCTAAAATATTTGCAGAAGTCCAAGGCCAGAAAATATAAAAGAAATTATAAGAAATATAGTATATATGCACTCAACCATGCGCACACACTTCTCCACGCATGCAACACATCTACACACACACATACACACACTTCTCTGGCGTCCTTATAATATTGATAATATTGTTAGCAAAATTAAGATCCGTAATTGGCTGTAAGTTAAACTAAGTAAAATTTTGTAAATTAATATAAGAGCTGTGGATTTTGTTAAAGTAAATAAATAAATAAATGTAAATATATGGGACACTTACACACACGGTCGTCCGTCCCCAAAGTAAGTAACTTAATACTTGTGATATGGGTGACGGACAATTGGTAGATATACTACATATATAATTTTAAATACCTACTTAAATACACATACATACCTTGGCTCGAAGAACAAACAAATTTATAATTTTTTTATAGAAAATGTTGGCCCTCGGCGGAAATCGAACCCGCGAAATATTTTAAAAGCGAGTATTTTCCATACAAACAGTTCGTACCTATCCAAAAGGATGCTTTCGAAATTCAATTTTAAGTAAGGAAAATATCTTAGACTGTGGTATATTAAAAGCATGCTCAATTCATTCATAGAGTTAGTATTAGTGTATACTAATACTAAAATTATTGTTATTATTATATTAAAATTATATTATATAATAATAACAATATATTATATTAAAATTATATTATATAATAATAACAATATATTATATTAAAATTATTGTTATTGTTATTATAATATTATAATATTAAAATTACTGTAATAGTAGAATAGAGGAGTCATAGTCAGGCCTGTGAGTGAGAGTCACGCATCAAATAATGAGAGGCAAGATGAAACTCATATATTTTTATATATTATATATATTATATTTATATATTAACATTATTCTTTGTAATCACACATAAAAAACAGAGACAAATAATAAGTCTATATGCTTTCTCTTTATTGTCGATGGACACATTTTAAGCTGGCTCTTCTACTCTAATATAATTATAGTTAGGGTTAAATCAAAATCAAAAACAACTTAAGGTGGAAAAAAACGATTAATAAATAATAAAGTTTTCTCCGATACAAATGAATCCATTTACTCGAAACAAAAATAATCGATTACAATAATAAAATAATCGATTATTTTTTCACATAGTTATAATAAGTCTATGCTCTTAGCGTGCTCATTCAATAGTGTAATCCATAATTGGACTGGCCCGTTGGCGCTGTGGGTAGTGACCCTGCCTTTAGCTCCGCGGGTCGCGGGTTTGATTCCCGCCGAGGGCCAACATTTTCTGTAAACAAATTGTTGGTTCTTCGAGCCTGGGTGTGTATTTGTATATAAGTATGTATTTAAACTTATATATGTAGTATATCTACCAGTTGTCCGTCACCGATAACACAAGTATTAAGTTACTTACTTTGGGGACGGACGACCGTGTGTGTAAATGTCCCATATATTTATATTTATATTTATATTATATTATAATTTAAGCTGTAATTTTTTATCTATTTTAGTTTATAATCAAGGCACACTTTTCTAGTGTAGATATATCTCTCTAAATGTAAGAAAATTTCTGAAAGCACCGCATTATTCAATTCAAGGGCGTAGTTCACTTGCGCGGCTAGTTTGTATCAAATCAAATCAAATCAAAATAATCTTTATTCAAATAAACCATTTCAGGCACTTTTGAATCGTCAAGCATCAATATGATTAATGAAGCTACAACTGGTTCGGAATGTTGCTCTTACCGAGAAGAACCAGCAACAAACTCGGCGGTCAATCTTTTAAATATTTTCAATTATACATTATTAAACCACTGTCTTGTATGAAGCTGAAAGGATTTTCAAATCCAGGCTTTCTTATCATTCAAATAATCTTTAATTTTGTAATATGCTTTACGTATAAGCATATTTTTTACACTCGATTGAAATCTTTCTGTACACTGGTCTAGAATGGATTGAGGAATTTTATTATAGAAGCGAATAGCGAGACCAACAAATGAGTTGCTTACTCTGCTGAGTCGTGATGCAGGTATCGCGATTATTTTTTCACATAGTTATAATAAGTCTATGCTCTTAACGTGCTCATTCAATTGTGTAATCCGTAATTTAAGCTGTAATTTTTATCTATTTTAGTTTATAATCAAGGCACAGTTTTCTAGTGTAGATATATCTCTCTAAAGGTAAGAAAATTTCTGAAAGCACCGCATTATTCAATTCAAGGGCGTAGTTCACTTGCGCGGCTAGTTTGTATAAAATACTTACCTACAAACGCATCTTCTATAAAGCAACGCAGCTATATCCAAGACGTGCGTGCTCACAATCTGCTTACTCAAGCCCTCTGGCATTGCGTATTGCACGCAATTCAGTACGAACAAATGAAAATCTCTCTTCCCGCGTATTTCATTACGCTGTTGCACGGACGACCACAATATGTCTTCACTGTGGGTGGAAAAACCGCTCTAATCATTTATACATATTATTAAACAGAGAAGTTTAATGAAACAGGTATTCTTACGTTAGCTTCACAGTATCTTTTTAGCAATTTGATTTTTGTGCATAAAAATATACATAATTATAAAAAGATTGGCGATGTATATAATAGACAAAGTAGGAACCGACATAAGCTTACGGCTTCTGCTTTGCGCCTTATAAGAGTACGTAAGTCGTTTGTGGGTTTGGGTATAAGATTCTATAACAAAATTCCACAATCAATTTTAACTTTGCCATTACAGCCATTTAAAAATACTGTTAAAAAGAGGTCGATACAGAAAGCCTATTATACCGTGGAGGCTTACATTGATGATAATAATGCGTGGATATAGCTGCTTTTTGACCTTGTGCAGGATAGCTATGACAAAATGTAATTAGTATTAAGAATCTTCTTTTTTAAAAGAGCTCCACCGAGTTTCTTGCTGGCTCTTCTCGGTAGGACGGCTTTCCGAACCAGCAATAGAGTCGACGATTCAAAAGCACTTGTTTACAAGTTTATTTGAATAAAGAATATTTTGAATTTGAATTTGAATTTAAACAAAGTCCACAAAGCTGTCTGTGTGTATGTAATCGATATTCTCCAAATCTACTCAAATTTTTGTACAGTTTTTACGAAAAGCTAGTGTAAGCTCCGAAAGGTTTAGTTTAATAGTACAGAACGGTATTATGTAAATTGAGTTGAAGAAGTGGTTTTACAAAACAAATTAGTTGGAGTAGTAACAAATCGGTGTCGATTGTAGTTGTGTAGGGGGGAGTAGTAAATAGACCACATTTGCCTGGTCAACTAGTTGAATTATATATTAATATTATTATAAAAAGGAGCTGCTGAGCAAGCTGTGGTAGTCCAGCGGTGAGACTGTGCGACTCTTTTGAGGGGAACACGAGTTCAAACCCGGGCAGGCACCAATGAGTTTTTCTATTAAAACCCATGTGTCTAATTGATAATTGCAATTTATCACACGCTTTTCGGTGAAGGAAAACATCGTGAGGAAACCTTCATATCTCTAGAGAATTCTGGAGATATGTGTAACCTACCAATCCAGCAGCGTGGTAGGTCTTAGCTCCAACCCTTCTCTCCAGAAACGGAGAGAGGAGGCCTATTCCCAGCAGTGGGATTGTAACAGGTCGCTACTTTATAAAAAGGAGGCTGATACATAAAGCCTTACTATACTGTTGTAGACTACATCGATAATAAGAATGCGTGAATATAGCTACTTTTCGACCTTTTACTAGATAGCAATGAGTTTGTTTAGTCTTGTGTCCAGTTATAAGAATATTTTTTTAAAGAGTTCCGCAAAGTTTCCTGTTGGCTCTTCACGGTAGGACAGCTTTCCGAACCAGCAGTAGAGTTGACGACTCAAAAGCACTTGTTTACAAGTTTACTTGATGAATTATAGCATAAAAAACCCGTTTGCGAAATTGTGATACAAAAGTAATAATAAAATTATTCTGCTATAATCCGCGATACAGTAAATAGAAAATATATATAGTGCTAAATGTATAGTGGACTATCCGTTTTTTTCATACCCGTTTCATGCAGGATTCGTAAAAACACATGCACAAATCTCCACCACTGCCACCACGATACACAAGCACTACACACGTTCACTATCACAAACTCAACAATCGTTTTACCCCGCAACCGAAGCATCATCAGGAGATAGACTCCATGACAAAATCGCAAAGCTAAAAAGCTTTTACCTGCATGTAACGGGTATGAAAAAACGGATAGTCCACTATACATTATATATTTTCTATTTACTGTATCGCGGATTATAGCAAATTAATTTTATTATTACTTTTGTATTATGGATCTCCGCAAAGTATCGCCTAATTCTATAAATTGTGATATTTAATCAATATTATGCTATTTACTTTCTGCCGTGTGGTATCCGGCTGAGTAGAATAGACCACCTTCATTTCTTACCGAGGTGTCGTAAAAGGCGACTAAGGTAAGTTGACGTCAGGCATGCGGCCAGTCGTAAAATAACTAGCCAAATCGTTTAACAACATGTTTAAAACGTATTGTTCCAATCCCACTTAGAGTGGGATAAAGGCAGCAGAGTGATGATTATGATATTATTACTTTCCATATTGATTGAAGAATACAATGAAACTAAACTTTTTTTTTAAATTGTAATATTTCTTTGTATTGTCCTTTCTTTTTTCTGTATAAGGTCACAAATAAAGTTTTTTGAATTGAATTTGAATTAATATGAATTAATATTAATATGAACTTTTTTTTTAAATTGTTATATTTCTTTGTATTGTTCTTTCTTTTTTCTGTATAAGGTCACAAATAAAGTTTTTTGAATTGAATTTGAATTTGATCACTCTTAGTGAAAAGACCGCCTTTGCACTTCTGTACGTTTTCCTGTTCTGTATTTCTTTTTTTTCTTGTATTTTCTATGTATTTGATGTGCAATAAAGAGTATTATTATTATTATTATTATAATATACAGCGTGTGAAAAACTGTTACATACCTATATAACAATTCTAGAGCTCGTTTGCAAAACTGCAAGTCCCATAAGCATGGCAGAGGTTTGAACGGAACTGCTCTTTCTTTGACAAGATTTGACATTTTAACTGTGCTCTTCCCTTTACCCTTCCCTTTCCCTTTGTCTATTTTTTGTTCTGCTTGAGATTTCTGTGATTTTTGTGACTTTTGTGATTTCAATGTCTCTCTTGTTTCGTTAAATGATTTAGCTTTTTTGCTAGCTTTTGAGTCCTGGAATTTTCAAATACTTTTTATTTGACTGACAACTGTTGACAGTGGTCCTGCATTCAGCTCCGTAGGTCGCGGATTCAACATTTTCTAACAATATTTTGTAGGTTCTTCAAGTCTGATTGTGTATAAGTATTTAAAATTATATATCGACTGTGAACCGGCAATATGTCCTATCTCAATTTTAAGGCAAATCACTTTTTAACGGCATTAGGTACTACTGCCCACCATTTTCGTATAAACATGTATTATCTAGTAGAAAATTGGTAAATAAATTAATATATTTGAAGTCAATGGTTTTTTTATTTCATAAAAATGATTGTAAATGTATTTATAACCACGTTTTTTCTTCCTGAAAAGTTATCGAAATTAAGATAGGACAATTTGCTAGTTCAGAGTCGATATGTATATACGTATTTACTAGATGTCTATCACCCATGACACAAATATTAAAATACTTACTTTGGGGACTGACGACAGAGTGCGTAAATGTCCCATATATTTATTTATTTGTTCAGCAAACCACAATGTATAATACCTATTTCTATTACTATAAACGTATAAATCATATCGAGATAAATTCAAGTTACCTTTATACAGATAGTAACAAGATGTAGATGGTCTGACGATACGAGATTAAATGCATCCACAGATAACCATATAAGATACCTCTGGCCCAATTCAATCTTCTTAAATATAGTTTAATATAGCCTATAGCCCAGCGGCGAGACTGTGCGACTCTTTCGAGGGGAATAACACGAGTTCAAACCCGGGCAGGCACCAATGAGTTATTCTATTAATATTCATGTGTTTAATTGATATTTGCAATTTATCACACGCTTTTCGGTGAAGGAAAACATCGTGAGGAAACCTGCATATCTGTAGAGAATTCTGGATATATGTGTAACCTACCAATCCGCATTGGAGCAGCGTGGTAGGTCTTAGCTTCAACCCTTCTCTCAAGAAACGGAGAGAGGAGGCCTATTCCCAGCAGTGGGATTGTAACAGGCCGCTACTTTACTACTACTACTACTTTAAATATAATTTAAACATAAATGTATTTATTTAAAAATAAATACAATTTAATTGAGAGATCGCTATGTTTATAATGTTTTACTGGAGCGGTGCACAACAGGAGAAAACATTCTTGTTTAGTCAGACTCGCACCAATTTATTTTTTAGGTCAATGATATGTGTTCCGCGCAAACGTGCGGACGGATGAAACAACCTCCGGGACCTGGGCCCGGCGTCCCGGCGTTTCAACCTACCTTATGCAGCCGTTGGCTGTATGTGGTCCGGCCTCGTGAGTCACTGCGTGTATATGTGTACGTGTGTGTATGTGCTTGTATGTACTTGGCCGATTTCCGAAACCGTGACCCCCCTCTGCACTCTTCCACGGACACGTAATGTCTGTTTCTCCCTGAGTATACACTTCACTATATCGGCTAAATAACACCCGGTGTGCACACCACCTTCGTAAGGTCACACGTTATTGAATCGTCCCTATATCGGGGAATAGTATCCAACGCGCACCAAAACCGTGGACGGTCGCGTCTTATCAAACACTTCACTGGTTAAACGCGTCACTAAATCTGAGAATAACACCCGAAACGCAAAATTACACGTGTGCGTTATAAAAGAATATGCCGTATACAGGCGCACGCGGCCTGTCCTTATCGTGTTTGAAAAGTTACTAGCGGTCGGCCGCTCGCGTCGGCAATCGAATGCATAAACGTCCTTGATTCTGCCGGTCGCGTCTCCGGCGGCCGAGTCATTTTATTCAAAACAATGTGTCATATTACATTATTTGGAATGGGCTGTTAGGGTACAGCCTTGGTCTCTATGAACTGACTTTCTTTTTTTATAAACAAAATATTTTTTCAAAACAACTCATGCACGATCCGTCACCAATAACACAACAATACACAAACACTGCACACATTCACTACCACAATCTCAACAATTGTTTCATCCCATAAACGAAGCATCGTCAGGAGATTGACTCCACGACAAAATCGCTATTTGCTTTGCTTTGTTACATCGTGTTACTTCGTGTACAGTTTGTGTTTAATAAATTACATACCTTAGTAGTCTCTGTCAGTTGGTAATAAACCCGGTACAAGCTGTACACAGATTTAGCGTAAGTGTTATGCATATTCCACTGGTTTATCCGATGTGCAATGAACGCTTCAATACATTGCAACAATTGTTGTACTTTTAAGCATTTCGCTCGGGACTCCGGTGTTAAGTCAGTAAGGCCGGGTTCCTCCTGAAATATACGTACATTTTTTAATACAAAAGTAAAGTAAAGTAACAGCCTGTTACTATGCCCACTGCTGGGCTAAGGCCTCCTCTCTCCGTTATTGGAGAGAAGGATTGGAGCTAAGACTTACCACGCTGCTCCAATGCGGATTGGTAGGTTACACATATCCCTAGAATTCTCTACAGATATGCAGGTTTCCTCACGATGTTTTCCTTCACCGAAAAGCGTGTGATAAATTGCAATTATCAATTAGACACATAAGTTTTAATAGAAAAACTCATTGGTGCCTGCCCGGGGTTTGAACCTATGTCGTCTCTAGAGAGTCGCACGGTCTCACCGCTAGGCTATCACAGCTTAATACAAAAGTAGATAAAATTTTATTGGATTTTAAATTTTTGAGATTCATACTTATTATTATATATACAAATGGGTCACATCACGATAAAATCGAGTTACGTTTCGGCAAAGTTGCATCCACTGTGATCACGAACTGACTGGATATTATCACTATAATATCCATTCTACTGACTACTACTATATTCCTTGAGTATTTTATATTTGTCTCACTCTCTTATTATATAATATTCTTTACTTTAAAGTGATTGTACTAACTCTAAGCATCTTATTCATTAATTAAGTAAAACCCAGTATTGAAAAACTGCCAATTAACTGTCACTATCACAAAAACTGTTACTCTGGCTCACATGGCCTCATATTATTGCCACATTATTTATTTCATTTTCTTCTAATCTTAACAGTTTGTATTTGATTCCTGTTGAATTTAAAAAGTAAATTAAAAAACGTGAAAAAGCTATTCTGGCTTCTAATTAAACATAGTTAAGTTGAGATTGATCAAATGTTGAGCGCCGAGTTTCTTGCTGGTTCTTCTCAGTAAGAGCAACATTCTGAATATCTTTAAATAATTTATAGAATTAGGCTTTACTTTGTGGAGATCCATAATACAAAAGTAATAATAAAATTATTTTGCTATAATCCGTGATACAGTAAATAGAAAATATATAGTGGACTATCCGTTTTTTTATACCCGTTACATGCAGGATTCGTAAAAACACATGCACAAACCTCAACCATCTCCACGACAAAATCGCAAAGCTTTGCGATTCTATCTCCTGATGATGCTTCGGTTGCGGGCCGAAACGATTGTTGAGTTTGTGATAGTGAACGTGTGTAGTGCTTGTGTATTGTGGTGACAGTGGTGGAGGTTTGTGCATGTGTTTTTACGAATCCTGCATGTATCGGGTATGAAAAAACGGATAGTCCACTATATATTTTCTATTTACTGTATCACGGATTATAGCAAAATAATTTTATTATTACTTTTGTATTATGGATCTTCGCAAAGTAAAGCCTAATTCTATAAATTATTTAAAGATATTCAGAATGTTGCTCTTACTGAGAAGAACCAGCAAGAAACTCGGCGCTCAACATTTGATCAATCTCAACTTAACTATGTTTAATTAGAAGCCAGAATAGCTTTTTCATGTTTTTTAATTTACTTTTTAAATTCAACAGGAATCAAATACAAACTGTTAAGATTAGAAGAAAATGAAATAAATAATGTGGCAATAATATGAGGCCTTGTGAGCCAGAGTAACAGTTTTTGTGATAGTGACTGTTAATTGGCAGTTTTTCAATACTGGGTTTTATATAATTAATGAATAAGATGCTTAGAATTAGTACAATCACTTTAAAGTTTCACTATATATATTTTCTATTTACTGTATAGCAGATTATAGCAAAATAATTTTATTATTACTTTTGTATTCCAAACCAGTTGTAGCTTCATTAATCATACTGATCCTTGACGATTTAGAATTTATTTGATTTGAAATTTCAACTTAAAAGAAATTCGTTACAAGCATATATACATACCATTTCAACCAGAGTTAACAGATCACTCTCGCACAACTTCTCCAAGATATCGCTCAGCTTATGCCTGAGATGTGCGGTACTATCTTCACTTGGAGATTCTAGAATAATCTGCAGATCTTCTTCGTCCACTGGTTGAAGTAACTGGGCTACTGCATACAACAAATGGCCCATTGGTTCCTGAAAAACATAACTCATAAGTTATTTAAGACATAATACTGCACCGTGTTATGTTAAATGTTAATTTTAAAAAAAGGACAGTAACTGCCTTTTAATATCCCACTGCTGGCAATAGGCTGGGAATAGGTTTTAAGATAATACAGTAAGATACTACGGAGCAACGGATGCTGGTGAATATTATGAGTTTGTTATTATATTTACTAAAGGCTACACAGATAAATTAGGGGGAATAAATATATATAAATTATCTATGATATATAAAAAATGAAAGTTACCGCTTATTGGAGAGAAGGATTGGAGTTAAGACCTACCACGCTGCTCCAATGCGGATTGGTAGGTTACACATATCCCTAGAATTCTCTAGAGATATGCAGGTTTCCTCACGATGTTTTCCTTCACCAAAAAGCGTGTGATAAATTGTAAATATCAATTAGAGACAAGTTTTAATAGAAAAACTCATTCATTCGGACCCATGTTCATCTCTGGAGAGTCGCACGGTCTCACCACTGAGCTATCACAGCTTTTAAAATATTATTTAGTTGTAATCTGTATCACCATGAATATTTTTATCGGTCACTACTGGACAAAGGTCTTCCCTCTACTTTTAGGAGAGATGGGTTTGCGCTAAAACTCACCATCTCATTCCAATGCAGATTCACAGGTTTTACGTGCCACAATACAAGCACTACACACGTTCACTATCACAAACTCAACAATCGTTTCTCCCAGCAATCGAAGCATCATTGGAGATAGACTCCACGACAAAATCGCAAAAGTCTTTTTGCAAAGTAAAGCAAAATCTTTTGCACGTGTCGGGTATGAAAAAAAACGGATAGTCCACTATACATTTAGCATTATATACATTTTCTATTTACTTTATCGTGGATTATAGCAAAATAATTTTGTTATTAACTTTTGTATTATGGATCTCCGCAAGTAGCGGCCTGTTACAATCCCACTGCTAGGAATAGGCCTCCTCTCTCCGTTTCTGGAGAGAAAGGTTGGAGCTAAGACCTACCACGCTGCTCTAATGCGGATTGTTAGTTACACATATCTCCAGAATTCTCTAGAGATATGCAGGTTTACTCATGATGTTTTGCTTCAGTGAAAAGTGTATGATAAATTGCAATTATCAATTAGACAGATAAGTTTTAATAGAAATTCATTGGTGTCTGCCCGGGTTTGAACTCGTGTTCCCCTTTGAAAGAGACGCATAATCTCACCGCTAGGCTATCGCAGCTCATCTCCGCAAAGTAACACCTAATTCTATAAACGATTCTTACAATTAAAACGGCGCTTGTTTCAGTCCTTTGCACACATTTGTCCAAAAGCAGCGGGCAGTCGGTTTCTTCATCTGGTAGATATTTAAAAAGATGCTCGTAGAACATTTCAAAAACGACCTCGTGTATTGCAGGCTTATCTTTTATGCATTCATATAATCCTGTAAAACAATATAAATATAAGTCTTTTGTCAGTGTCAATATCATCATCCTCCTGCCCTTATCCCACTCTTAGTAGGATCGGCACAACACGTTACAAACATGTTGTCAAATGATTTGACTACGTATTTTATGATCGACCGCCTGCCTGACGTCAACTTACCTTAGTCGTATTTTACGATCCCTCGGTAAGAAAGAGGGTTGTCTATTCTTCTCAACCGGATACCAGACGGCGGGTCGACTTACTTTAGTCGCCTTTTGCGACACCTCGGTAAGAAATGAGGGTGGTCTATTATTCTCAGCCGGATACCACACGGCATTCTTTTGTCAGTGTCAACATTAATATTATAATAATAAATATATGGGACACTTACACACACGGTCGTCCGACCCCAAAGTAAGTAATTTTGTAAGAAAAAAATATTCACTTATATAGTAAGAATAGTAAAACCGCCGTGTGGTATCCGGCTGAGTAGAATACACCACCCTCATTTCTTACCAAGGTGTCGTAAAAGGCGACTAAGGTAAGTTGACCTACCGTGTGGTATCCGGTTGAGTAGAATAGATCACCCTCATTTCTTACCACGGTGTCGTAAAAGATGACTAAAGTAAGTCGACCCACCGTGTGGTATCCGGCTGAGTACAATAGACCACCCTCTTTCTAGCCGAGGGGTCGTAAAATACGACTAAGGTAAGTTGACTTCAAGCAGGCGGCCGGTCGTAAAATATGTAGCCGAATCATGTGACGACATGTTTTTTAACATGTTGTGCCGACCCCACTTAGAGTGGGATTTGGGCAGGAGGATGATGAATAATGATGAATTTTTTTTAGGTAAATTCATTTCGTATGTTATGCTGTTTTATATTTTTATATAAATCTTTATTATATTTCTACTTATTGCTATTTTTTTGATTGCCATATAGCAGAGTAAATAAATAATACTTACCTTCGTATAAAACTTTTTTTACAGCGGCATCTTGGACGAAACAACGTCGCATTATTGAAATAACTTCCAAACATACTGTTTCATTTCGCGTAGTTGAAGTGACCCTAATAAAAATATGTGTAAGTAATATATAGAAGATCTAAAAAAGTGATACTATTGATTTTTTATGACCCTTGATAGCCCATCGTAACACCGTGCGACTCTCTCGAGAGGATTACGAGTTCAAACCCGGGCAAACACCAATAAGTTTTTTTAAAAACTTATCTGTCTAATTGATAATTGCAATTTAGCACACGTTTTCACTGAAGCAAAACATCATGAGGAAACCCGCATATCCCTAGAGAATTTTGGGGATATGTGTAACCTACCAATCCGCATTGGAGCAGCGTGGTGGGTTTTAGCTCCAAGCTTTCTCTCTAAACCGGAGAGAAGAGGCCTATGCCAAAAAATTAGAAATGGTCTAGTAAAAGACCGTTACTGTTTGTGTGAACGTCACATCAATCTTAATAGTACGCTGGTTTGTGGACTGTATGTTTTGGTAGTAGTGTAGTGTATGCAGATCTTTGCCCAAATCAGTGAGTAATAAAACCACACCAACCTTGCTATCCACATTCGCCCCGAATGGACGGAGACCTGTTGCCGGACGCACGGCGCACCAGCTGGCAGTGGACTTGGCGCAGCACTCTTCAATAGTTAGGCACAACAGTTTTTGGAAAAGCACACACCTCACAGAGAGACAATAACGTATTGTCATGCACACACCTCTCAGAGACGACAACGTGTCGTCCTTAGAACGTCCGCGAGGCAAGTCCGACCAACCATTTGAATGCGATGGTAGACGGACAAAATTGATGCAGTAATGTTTTGTATTACTACCCACTAATATATTGTGCAAAGATCGAACATACCCCCCACCGAAATCATCGTGATGATTTCACCTAAGTGCATGTAATATGTACAATAATGATTCAAATTTACTAGTTTACGAAACTAATTGTGGAGTGTACGGTAAAGTGGACCTAAACCTAGTAACAATAAATCTTAAGCGTAACTAATAATAATAATAAAAAATGAAAATTAATCTAAACTTATGTAGCTCAGTACCGAACTACCCTATTCTTAATTAGCATAAGGCAACGGACATATTTTATTGACAGGTCTTTTATAAATCCCGTTTTGCGTTCTGACAGTGACTACACGAACGACTTTATCTACTCCCGGATGAACTTCTACTATCCTACACATAGGCCACTGTAATGGTCGCGTGAGGTTAGACTTGAGAAGTGCCAAGTCACCTACATTAATATTAGGAGGTGAAGAAAACCACTTCTCCCTTTGCTGGAGCGTATGAATGTAGTCATCTGACCAACGTTTCCAAAAGGACTGAGAAATCTTCTGAATCGCCTGCCACCGAGACCGTCTGTTTAGAGGAACGTCCTCAACCTCATATTCTGGGACAGCTAATAGATTTTTTCCGATTAAAAAATGTCCTGCAGTTAGTACGTCAAACTCGTTCGGATTATTCGACAACGCGCACAAGGGACGTGAATTCATAATAGCCTCTATTTTGCAGAACATTGTAATGATGCTACGAGCATTGATAATCCAATACGTTTTACATAAGATACCCTGCAACGTGCGAGGACCGGTATGTAAATACATCTTATGAAAATATTCAATTAATAAAATTGTAGTGTGACATTTTTTAGGAAGTAATAACGGATGTTTTGTATTAAAGGGTAGGTCTGACTGCAGAATTCTACCCCCCACCCTGAGAAACCCTTCGGGGTCCATAAAGGGAGAAAGTTTAGGCAGAGAGGCCACGTAACCTTTTTTGTTTAAGCATTGGATTTCCGAATCAAAATAATTTGTTTGCACGACTTTAATGATAGTCGCACGGCTTTGCTTCAATTCAGTGGTTTGCAACGGACCAAATACTCTGTTAAGACGTTTTAATTTTAAGTTGTTTACAAACCGATGAACCCAACCTAAAACGCGTTGCAATTTGTTAAAACATGAGAATTTATTAAAAGTTTCTTCAAGATCGTTATTAAAACCGTTTTGGTCACAAGAATTAAATGAAAATGTATCGACATTTGTTTTTAATTCCAAAACATCATCCGTATTTTTTATGAAAAACGTATTAGAAGGCCAGTCGCTGGGACTATCCAACAACCATTCTGGCCCATTAAGCCAAGCCTTCTCGACTTGGAGAAGTTGATTAGGTAGAACACCACGCGAACACACATCTGCAGCGTTGTTTTCACTGCTTATGTGGTGCCAAATATTCGGTGGAATAACATCTCTAATTTCACTAACTCGATTTGATACAAAGGTCTTTAATTTATATAGTGGCGTGTGTAGCCACGATAAAACTACAGTGGAGTCGCAAAGCGCGACTAAAGTATACTTGACATCTATTAGGTTTTTTATAACGAACTTAAAAACCTTTGCTAGCAGCACGGCCGCCATCAGTTCGAGTCTAGGAATTGACAAAATCGGTTTCAAGGGAGCAACCTTAGACTTACTCGTCAATAATCGAACCTTAACATTCTCATCCCTATCTACACTGCGTAAGTAAACACACGCTGCATAGCCTCGCGATGACGCATCGCCAAAACCTATCAACTGCACAGTATCGAAATTACTGATTAACAGATGGCGGTCTATTCTCATGTTGGCTAATGTTGACAACTCACTAATAAATTTATTCCAGTTTTGATATATGTCATCTGGCAACTTATCATCCCAACCGAGCCCCAATTTCCACAAATCTTGCATAATGCACTTCGCTAGAAAGGTGCAAGGTGAGATAAATCCGACGGGATCAAAGATACTCGCGAGTAATGTTAAAACCGAGCGCTTAGTAGACTTAACATCGGTTAAAATGTAATTAAAAGAAAAGCAGTCGACCGACGGGAGCCAAGTCAATCCTAAAACCTTTAAAGAATTCGATAACGTATCGTCTTCAAATTTTATTTTTGAAATATTATTGACATCAAGTCTAGAAATTATCTCAGGACTATTACTGGCCCACTTTTTTAATTCAAATCCCCCACTTTTAAGCAGAGACGTAAGTTCGTCTTGTAAAGCACGGGCTTCAGTGACTGTTTGACACGACCATAACAAATCATCAACATAAAATCCCTCAGTGAGTACGCGAGATGCACTACACTGCGGATTGTCGAGCGCCAGTTGATGCAAGGTACGAACGGCGACGTAAGGTGCACTGCGGAGACCGTACGTTATAGTTTTTAATTCGTACACGCGTACAGGTTCCGACGGCGAATTGCGCCAGAGTATGTGTTGATATTTACGTTCCGAAGGTTCAATGAGGACGGCGCGGTACATTTTTGATACATCGGCAGTGAAGCACACGTCGTATAACCTAAAATTAATTATAATTTTCAAAATGTCAGCGTGTAGCTTCGGACCCGTCAAAAGAATATCATTTAAAGCGATACCACTTGTGGTCGGTGCCGAGCCGTTAAAGACTACCCTGAGGGGTGTAGTACTACTCGACGGACGCAAGACGCAATGATGTGGGATGATATATTTAGAAGGTTCCGTACCCGTGTACAGTTCCATGTGCCCCAAAGATTCGTATTCTTGCATAAATTCGACGTACGCTTGACGTAATTCGGGAAAACGCATAAACCGACGTTCCAATTGATGGAGCCGTTTTGAAGCGATATCACGCGAATCACCTAATGGTTTGCGGTCAGGATTTAATAAAATAGGAGAAACATAACGCCCAGTAGGTTCACGATAATGTTTCTCAATATATATCTTCTCAGCCATTTCCTCTGATGGACTCATTGGAGCTTCGCACGGCGGAGACTCCACCTCCCAAAACCGTTTGAGAGTGTCGTTGAGATAATCATTATCACTAGTGTACGACACCAGCGACGTTGCAGACGCTGCAACATTATTATGACACGATTGAATATCTAATTTGCCTGAGATAACGTATCCGAATACACTGCTTAACGCGGCGGGAATATCGCGATCGAAAATAAACTTTTTTCCGTCATAAATATGAGGAAAAATATCACCGGCCAAAATTATGTCGATCGGTGATGTTTTATACCACTGCGGATCAGCTAAAAATAAATTATCGTATTCCTTAATAATATTCAGTGGGATTTTAACCGTAGGTAAATCTGAAGTAATTTTTGTTAACACTACGGCATCAATATTAAAAATCGGCTCACTATTGTGACGAGGTCTTATATTGAATGACGTCATACCATAATTCTTAATACTTTCACCGGCAAGACCGAATATATTAAGATGACATTTACGTTGAGTCAAACCTAAACGCTGTAAACAAGAAATCGAAATAAAGTTAGATTGCGCGCCCGAGTCGATAAGCACTCTGCAAGGTTGATAACAATTAAAACTATCTTTAACGCGCACCACAGCCGTGCCGAGTACGACTGCGGTATAGCTGTGCATAGATGACGCATGGCAGCTATTCATAAGCGTCGTGTTATCGCAGAGCGGAGCGGACGATCGCGGCGGCGCGGCCGGCGCAGTGCACGACACTGACGCGGTGGGAACGGGTTCAATTCCGACATCTGTGTGTAACAGAAAATGATGCGGTTTTTGACATACGACACACCTGTACTCGCTTCTACATTCCTCCGCAGAATGGTCATTTTTTAGGCAATTGTGACACAATTTCAGTCGATTAGCACGGCTGAACCGCTGTACGCTGGATAATTTACGAAATTTATCGCAGCGATAAATCATGTGATTTTCTCCACAATTAGAACAAATCGCCTTATTAAAACGAGAATTAGCGTGCGAGTAGTTTTTATTTAAATTCCTATCAGGTTTCGTATTCTTATTATTATTAAATTGCCTTTTATTCGGTATAGCTGAATTGTTTAAATTAGAATATGACGAGGAATGATCTAAAACTTTAATTTGGTTATGAATAAATGTTATTAAGTCCGAAAAATCTGGAATAGAATTCTGGTCTATGTTTTGTTCAAACGATTTACGACTTTGCGGATCTAAGGCTCTGAGTGCAACGTGACACAAAATGTAACTTCCCAAATTATCTATTTTTAACGCTTGAATAGCCTTATACGAGTGTTCAAATGTTTCTATAAATTCATTTAAAAGTACTGAGGATTCTTTAAATAACGGCGAAAAATTTAACATCTTATCCAAATATCTGCCAACTAAGACGCGATTATCTTGATATTTGTTAAGCAAACTTTGCCAAACTAAAACGTAATTATTAGCAGTAATCGGAACGCTCTTGACAATATTTAACGCATGACCTTTCGTACACGATAACAAGTAATGAAATTTATCTATTTTTGGAATATGCGGTTGATTATGAACCAATGAACAAAATGTCTCGTAAAAAGTTGTGAAATTTTCAATATCACCGTCAAAACAATATAATTCTAGCTTAGGAAGACGTGGCCGGGACCCTTGCGAAGAAGTCTCGTCTTTATCGCTCGAACAATTAGGTTCACATTTCGATGCAACCAATTTAGTCTTATAAAACAAATCATCAAAACTATTCAAATCCTGACTATGTAGTAATGTCGAGGAATCTATTTCTAATTCCTTTTCAAAAATATTAAAAATTGTTTTCTCAAATGTAGACCTTAAATTATCTATTTCGGCAACCCGTAACAAAAATAAATCCCTAGCTTCATTGTTCTCAATATTTTTTGATAAATCAAATATACATTGCATTTGTTGAAAACATCTCTCTTTTCGCTTAATTAATACGGATAATGCAATAGGAATATCCTTGGGATCGTTATC
Source organism: Morpho deidamia (assembly GCA_947086505.1). Lineage (NCBI taxonomy): Eukaryota > Metazoa > Arthropoda > Insecta > Lepidoptera > Nymphalidae > Morpho > Morpho deidamia. The sequence continues at coordinate 3,860,986 of CAMTZC010000007.1, read as the reverse complement.
TTTCTTAGGCGGCATTATACGTTTCTACCTACTAAATAAAATAATAAAACGTAAACAACACGATTGAATGTGATAAAAGTTGTTTTACGCAAAATATATTTATTCTTGAACGTCAAGAATATTGTAATAAACGTTATTACAAAAGAATTTTATTAGATTACTGTTTATTAGTTGAAATTATACACATAAGCAGCCTATAGGTACTGAACGTCAGCACTGGTAGTTCCTATGCGTAATATTAAGTATAAAATTACTAACTTAATAGAAATTAAGATTTTAAAAATTCGGTTCGGAGGCCCAAAAAATTGTGTGAACGTCACATCAATCTTAATAGTACGCTGGTTTGTGGACTGTATGTTTTGGTAGTAGTGTAGTGTATGCAGATCTTTGCCCAAATCAGTGAGTAATAAAACCACACCAACCTTGCTATCCACATTCGCCCCGAATGGACGGAGACCTGTTGCCGGACGCACGGCGCACCAGCTGGCAGTGGACTTGGCGCAGCACTCTTCAATAGTTAGGCACAACAGTTTTTGGAAAAGCACACACCTCACAGAGAGACAATAACGTATTGTCATGCACACACCTCTCAGAGACGACAACGTGTCGTCCTTAGAACGTCCGCGAGGCAAGTCCGACCAACCATTTGAATGCGATGGTAGACGGACAAAATTGATGCAGTAATGTTTTGTATTACTACCCACTAATATATTGTGCAAAGATCGAACACTGTTGTTTTTCTATAATCCACGACTAAACATAGAATATTATACAAAGCCGCGACTTGCGATTGGAGTCTATCTCCTGACAATGCTTTGATTACGGGACGAAAAGTATATTGAGATTGTGTTAGCGAATGTGTGCAGCAATAGTAATGTAGTATTGTGTTTATAGTTTCTAGTACACATGTTTTATTGTTTCCTGCAAGCATCAGGTATTAAAACTGGTAGTACACAGTAGTAGTTACATAGTAATTGAATTAGACCCCACCATTAATTTTGCCTTCTAACACATGTCGCGAACTAAAACTAAAAACGCTGTTTGATTATTTCTAATTGCTCTAAACTATAAAAAGTCTTAAAACTCTTTATTTCGTATTAATACTAAAAACGCTAGAATCCAGCGCTTTAGAGGGAACAAGCAAGTTTTTTAACAACTGCGCCATCTCTTCAACACAATTTACATAATATCGATATGTACTATATACCTCAACCATCCGGAAGTATTGCACTATCTTTTGATGATAACCGTACAAAAATCCGTTCAGTAGATTTTGGGAAAATCGATTACATACCGATAGACAGCTTTTTGGGACTTTGTTTTATAATAAGTATAGATAAGTTTTGTAGTACACTGGCATTGAAAGTTTATAATATTAGAATAGAATAGAATAGAATAGAATAGAAAAAACTTTATTTGACCCAACACCACTATACAAATATAAAATACAAGTATGTAAGCTTATCACTAAATAAAATAAAATCATAATAATGTAAAATCTAACAATTAATCTTACCTATTTAGTTTAAATTTTAATCTACTTTAGTATAGTATTTGTACAGTGGTGTGACACCAAAAAGGATGACCACTCAGCTGTAATTGGAGCATAGCCCCAAAAACTGATTTTCAGTGGCCGCCTCGCAGACGGCATAATAACAGTCTCAACTGCCGTAAATTAAATATTCAAAAAGTATATATACATACACATATATATACATACCCACTATATAAACACATATAGATATATAAATAAATAATAATAAAATAAAATAGAATAAAAAATGAATTCTTGGCTGTTTGTATTACGTAATTACTACTAAGATATTAAATGTAAATTGTATGTATTAAATATTAATGTTATAACTTTGTGTCGTGTCCCCAATAACTACTCGCTAGCTTACGGCTAAGTATGAGCAACTAATAAATTTTGTTTTCTTTTGAAAATTTAGTAAAAAAGATTTGTACTTTGTACGGAAATAGCCTATGGATTTAATCGAACGCAGAGGGGGTAGAATGGTATTCCAACAAAATGTTGCTCTATACTTGAAGCTGACACGAAAACAAGCCGTGCTATGTGAATGCGTCTTAAGCACATTTGTATTACAAGCAATATAACTGAACTAACTACTTTGCTATAATCCGCACGGGTTAAGTGAATGCATGCAGCACACCCACCCACCACCACAATCACCAATTGTGGTGGTGGGTGTGTGTGCTGCTTTTGTGTGCGTTGTTGCTGGTGAATTGCGCCTTGGGGTGCATGTGGTGGCTTGTCCTGCATGTATAAGGTACGTAGATTTTGCCTGCTTCATACACATTGGCTTTGCATGCATTCACTTAACCCGTGCGGATTATAGCAAAGTAGTTAGTTCTGTTATATTGCTTGTAATATGGAATTCCGCAAAGTAACGCCTGCTTCTATAAATCATTTAAAACATTTGTATTAGTCCTACGTTCGTATAAAGATTCATCACATGCCCAACGTAATTTGGAGTACAGATATGGAGGAATTTTATACTTTATAATACCAAACAACAAAGTAGCGAAATGTCACTGCCTGCGATATTTCATTTTCAAACTGTTGGAATTATTTATAAATGGTGTAACATGAGCGCGAAAAGGTATATTGTAACAGTAGCGCGTACAAGCATTTTGAACTTTTTGTATCATGTGCCAAAGCACATTCGTGCTAGTAATATTCATAATGATATTTAATTAGGAATAAAATCAAGAATTTATTTATGTATTTGGGGTGTCTGTAACAGTTGGGCCCAATTTTGGCAGTGTACTTTGCGAACAGCATTTAAAAGATTCTAATTATTAAACTCACGAGGCTCCCTGGTTGGTGGCGCACAAGTCCATAGTTAGCTGAGTAAGATATGAATGGGCACTGTACTGGTCGCTGTTCTGGCTGCGAGCGAGCGTGCTTTTTGATAACTTGATCTCCTTCAATAGGATCATTAAGCCTGATAGCGCCAAGCAGCGGTGAAGCGAGGCCCTGTTGGAAGATATAACGAAAAATAAAGTATAAAACATTTATCGTTTAAATGATTTATAGAAGCAGGCGTTACTTTGCGGAATTCCATATTATAAGCAATATAACAGAACTAACTACTATGCTATAATCCGCACGGGTTAAGTGAATGCATGCAAAGCCAATGTGTATGAAGCAGGCAAAATCTACGCACCTTATATATGCAGGACAAGCCACCACATGCACCCACAGGCGCAATTCACCAGCAACAACGTACACAAAAGCAGCACACACACCCACCACCACAATCTCGACGATCGTTTCGCCCCGAAACCGAAGCATCATCAGGAGGATAGGCTCCACGCATGCATTCGCTTAACCCGTGCGGATTATAGCAAGGTAGTTCTGTTATAGTGCCTGTAAGGTATTCTAAGTTAACTATTAGAGACATGCTGTTCGCAAAGTTCGCGTACTTTTTGTAGATCTACGATTCTCCAGGACATTACTTTAATTTATCTCTGTTGGTTGATATCACTGGCGGGGCGCAAGCGACTAAAGCTCCTAGCAAGCTAGTTATTTATAATCGCGCGACATCTTAACACAATTTAGAAAAATAATGTACTATTAACCTAAACATTCCAGAAGAATTGCACTACTTTTAAGTAAAAACCTTAAAAAATTCGTTCAGTAGATTTTGAGAAAATTGATCAAATACAGACAGACAGCTTTCGAAGACTATCTATCTATCCATTTATTTATCTTCCCGGGTTCTTACGACTTGCATAGTTTCAAAAGACGAGTGAATAGGCACCTACTTGGCAAGCGCGGTTGATCTTAGACTACAACTAGAATACAACATACTAGAATACAACATTTTAATTTCATTATTATGGAATTTCGCGCAATTTTACGCAATTTCATCTTTGGATCCAAGTGGCACCAAGATTTCACTTATGGAGATGCTGTAAAGAGATTTATGTACGTCCATCAGTTTAAGAAGAAGGATTCATTACTACTGTACCTAGAATGCAATCCTTTTCTACAAATCATCACAAGAGTATCCCTGACTTGAGTATTACGGGATATCAGCGGTCGTATAGCTGAGTACGTACTCGCCGCGTGCGTGTAATCGCCTACGGGCTGGCAATTTTCCAATATCAGACTCAAATGAGACGCGTTGCATCGCTCTATGGAGGCTGGGGTCAGTTTGCACAGTACGTAAAGACAATCTGTAAAGAATAAGACAATACTATAAAAGACTAAGTATAGTACCCGGCAATAATTAATGCACATCGATGTGTAGAACAAAACGGCCAGCCAGTTCGGTTTCGTAGAGCGCTGTCACTGTCACTCAGTATGTGACGTTTCACACGGGTTCGACAGTCCGTGCGACAGTGACGAAAATGATTATGAATGGCAGAGATTGCGAAAATGGCAAAATTTAAAGCTTTCCTTGCGTGCGCTACATGAACGATGAAAGTTATTCACAAATCATGTACTACAAAATGTTCCAAATAAAAGTTCTAAATAAAAGTCCGCGACAGCACATGTCCAGCTTTTAAGGTTAACCCACTTTAACCACTACATAAAATATAAGTACATTGTAAGTCTTATTATTCAAGTAAAATATAAGGTTTTTTTTTTATTTTTATTATTTATTTATTTATTATTCTACTTTACAAAGCTGGTTAAATGCTTACAATAACTTATTATCAAAACAGTATACAGCGTAAAACATATAGCGAAATCCTGGCCCCCAAACTAGGATTCCCTGTGCTATGGGAAGCCAGACTTTCGACCGAACCTTTAATAATTTCTAATTTAATAAAATTAATTTCTAAGGTAATCTTTTATGCGGGTGGGTAAGTAAAAAATAAACATTACCGACCGTCGCCCGTCGCTTGCGCGAATTTAATCGGTGAATGCGGTAGTATATGTTAAGTTTTTAGAAGCTGATGACAAAGAATTAAATGTATTAAGTTATTTAATTTAATATTAATATTTTTACAATTTTCAAATATATTTTAATTAAACATCTTTTTTATGTGTATATTATCTACGTGATATGTATTACGGCTTATTATATGTATATTATATACTTGTATTTATACAAAAACTAGAGCTTATATTATATTAAAGTAATTTATTAGTTTTATAAATTTTCATATGACTAAGAATAAGAAAACTCACCCACCGAGATAAAACAACCAGACTACATACAACTATAATAAAAATAAAAATAATTTTTAAAAGACGAAATGAAGGAAAACTAAAATTAAACAATACTTATATCACACGTTACATCGTAGCTTATCACTGTAGTTCAGAAAGAAAAACTTAAATTTGTCAAGCACTTTATATCACTCACTATCGCCTATTCAAATTATTTAAGATTTATAGTAGCAGTTGTTATTACTTTATTAGTTAGTTGTCTGAGCGTTGGTTGCCAGTTTCCATCAAAGTTTCGACTTGAGATTGGTTTTTGATAAGAATGGCAGCAGCATTATCTTCCTTCTTAACATATATTTTACCATAATTAGACCAACAATACTTAAATCCAAAATTTTTTTTTAGTTGTCTTCCAAGATAAAATAGTTTAGTACCAGTGGGTGTAAGGTAGTGAGAAGCATAAATGGGTTGGTTTTGTCCATGAAAACCAATGCAGTTGATACTAAGTGGCTCATTTTTATTCTCTCTATTAAATTTTTTCAAGGCACGCATAAAGTCCTTTTTATTTATAATTGAATAAAATTTAATAATTATGTGGCATTCTGAATTTTCGTTAGAAAAAATACGATAGCATTCTATTATTTTCTTTTCATTATATGGAATAGATAATTTAAGATAAATTTCTCGGACTATCTGTAAAAGTTTTTCATCTCGTTTATAAGGGATGTTTTTAATTTCAACACAGGTTTCTCTCTGCTTCCTCATCATTTCCTCTAGCTTTTCTTCCATTACTGATATTCGAGCATTATCCAGTATAACGTTAGACTCTTTTAGTTGCTTATTAAGCCTTTCTTCTATATTCTTGATCTTTGTATTTATATTCGTATGCTCCTTTGCAATATCGTGGACCGCTCTTTCAAGGTTTTCGTGAGCTTTCTGATTCTTGTTCATTTCGTTTTTTATGTCTGCAAGTGTCGCCACAATGTTGTCCATTCGACTTTCTTGTTGTTTTTGTTGAAGTTGCATCTCGCCGAGCATTCTCAATACAATAGTTTGAAATGTATCATTCCGTTTTCCAGACTCTTGTTGTTTATTCCTAAAGGTGACATAATTTGTTGGAGATTCTTGTTCTTTAGTCGAATCTAACTCTAATGAACTCTCTTCGGAAAATTGTCTACTGTTAGGCATTTTATCTGATTCTTTTGTCTATACTACTGGACAGCAACTGTGTGCGTGAATGGTTGTCGGCGAGTCACACAGATGAAGTCGCTTATCGCTGTTGCATTTATCCGCCGACGACACGTCCACGCGCGATCGAGGCTCGGACGAAAGAGGGTTTACTTGAATAATAAGACTGCAGTCCACGCGAACGAATTTGCGTTTAAAAGCGAATTAATGATAAAAAAAAGGAAAAAGATTGGCCAACAATTTCACCAGGGAATACCTGAAACATACTTTAGTTTGACCAAACATAATCGCTGGTACAGCTTATACATAATATATAAAAAGTTACCTGAGTATTGTCGCTTATTACAGTCCCCCGAAAGTCTATTGGCGAGCTCGCTCAGTATATGCGGAGCGGTCTCCGGTTGAGTTTTGCAAATCCGTGCCAATATAAGCTTGCCGTGCGACCAACAGGCGTGGGCTGTTGGGTTATTTATAGAGGGCATGGAAAGCAGGGAAAACGCTAGATTAATAAGTCCGAGTACTGTGAGTTGACGTTGTATTGCACTGCAAAAGATATTCAAATTCAAATAAGTCTTTATTCAAATTGGCCTATTACAAGCACTTTTGAATCGTCAAATTTAAATTAAATTGAAGCTACAACTGGTTTGGAAAGGTGCTCTAACCGAGAAGAACCAGCAAGAAACTCGGCGGTCACTCTTTTGAAAAATAAATATTACAGTTTTGTATTAACTATTGTTAACAAACTTAGATTATAAATATTATACATGCAAAATTGATTCATGGTATCCGGCAGAATAGAATAGACCACCCTCATTTCTTACCGAGGTGTCGTAAGAGGCGACTAAGGTATGTGCCGTGTGGTATCCTGCTGCATAGAATAGACAACCCTCCTTTCTTACCGAGATGTCGTAAAATACGACTAAGGTAAGTTGACGTCAGGCAGGCCGGTCGTCAAATACGTAATCAAATCATATGACAACATGTTTGTAACATGTGTGCCAACCCCACTTAGAGTGGGATAAGGGCAGGAGATGAATGATAATGAATGATGCAAAATTGATTCATAACACCAAAGACAGTTTAAATTCGCTCGCTTGTGAATGCCGGTTGAAAGTCAGTTACTTTTGTTCAGATTAGATTTAATCACCTAGATATGGAAGATAATGACGGATGACGTAACAGATATGAAAATTTAACAGTTAATATTTCGATGGTATAATTAACGAATTAGGATTTTTGCTGATATTATTACTCGATGATTATTTCTCTTTAATAAAGTCTTCTCAGATAATATAACTATTGGGTGCAATTATGCCAAGCTGTGATAGCCCAGCGGTGAGACCGTGCGACTCTTTCGAGGGGAACACGAGTTCATACAGGGGCAAGCACCAATGAGTTTTTCTATTAAAACTCATGTGTAATTGATAATTGCAATTTATCACACGCTTTTCGGTGAAGGAAAACATCATGAGGAAACCTGCATATCTCTAGAGAATTCTGGAGATATGTGTCGCCTACCAATCCGCATTGGAGCAGCATGGTAGGTATTAGCTCCAACCCTTCTCCAGAAACTCCAGAAACGGAGAGAAGAGGCCTATTCCCAGCAGTGGGATTGTAACAGGCTGGTACTTTACTTTACTTTACTATGCCAATGTGAACTGTATAGATTTGTTAATTGTAGAAAAAAGCAAATTAATTTTGTTGCACAATTTGAGCAATGATAGGGACGAAAATAATGAGACCCAAAAGAATTTTAAATACGAATTGACTGGCCCGTTGTCGTAGTGAGTAGTGACAATGCCTTCAGCTCCGCGGGTCGCGGGTTCGATTCCAGCCGAGGGCCAACATTTTCTATAAACAATTTGTTGGTTCTTCAAGCCTGGGTGTATATTTGTATTTAAGTTTTTATTTAAAATTATATATGTAGTATATCTACCAGTTGTCCGTCATCCATAACATAAATATTAAGTTACTTACTTACTTTGGACGACCGTGTGTATAAGTGTCCCATATATATTTTTTAATATATGACTAAAAGGACGTCGAAAAAGCGTTGGATGTATTGTGTCAAGTATGAAATGCATATATCAAGTGTAATGGTCATTAGCGGTTAAAGATGATAAGTGGTTACTTAAAGGAGTTAAAAAATATAATAATAGCTTTTACCTCTCTGTGGTGAGGACTTTAAACACTTTAGCGACATCGACATCAGGCAATTCAGAGCATCGAACCCAGGCCGATTCCTTTCTACGTATACTATCTAATACTTGGAACTTTACTGCCGATTTTATTGCCTAAAAGAGAAGACATTTATCTACAAACCATAAATAAATAAATATAAAAACGGAACAATTACACACACGATCGCCGTCCCCAAAGTAATACATATGTTATGGATGACATAAACCTGGTAAATATATACATATAAACATATTCATATGGAAATATACATATATAAGAACATATACGTACATAAATATATACATATATATCCTGCCGAGTAGAATAGACCACTCTCATTTCTTAACGAGGTGTCGTAAAAGGCGACTAAGGTAAGTCGACCCACCCTGTGGTATCCGGCTGAGTAGAATAGATCACCTTCTTTCTTACCGAGGGGTCGTAAAATACGACTAAGGTAAGTTGACGTCAGACAGGCGGCCGGTCGTAAAATACGTAGCCAAGCCATGTGACAACATGTTTGTAGCATGTTGTGCCGATCCCACAGAGTGGAGATAAGGGCAGGAGGATGATGATGATATACATATACAATTTTAAATACATACTAAAGTACATAAATACAGCCAGATACGAAGAATCAACTATTAAATATACTTCGGCGGGAATCGAAGTCGCGGCCCACGGAGCTGAAGGCAGGATTACTGCCAGCTGCGCCAACGGACAGTCATAAATTGATCAAATACATATATAAGAAAATTTAAAATTTGATTTTCTTATATATTTTAATTTTGGTACATAAATAAATAAATAAAAAAGGGGGAAAGATTTACTCACGCCTAAGCATACGGATCTAAAGTCAGTTCCATTCACAGAGAGCACGGCCGCCAGCTCGATCAAGAAAGGGGAACGTATCAATTGTATCTTGGGCCACTGTTTTATATGTTTACGTATCAGCTCCGGGTCCACGACACACTGGGAGACGTGATATAGGCAGGACAGCAGACACAGGTTCAATTCGTTGACACTGTGTGGAGCTGTAATGAATACATACTTATATTCCAATTCAAATTCAATATATATTATTCATTCAAGTAAACTTACGACCAGCCGCCTGCCTGACGTCAACTGACCTTAGTAGCCTCTTACGACACCTCGGTAAGAAATGAGAGTGGTCTATTCTATGCAGCCGGATACCACACGGCACATACCTTAGTCGCCTCTTACGACACCTCGGTAAGAAATGAGAGTGGTCTATGCTATGCAGCCGGATACCACACGGCACATACCTTAGTCGCCTCTTACGACACCTCGGTAAGAAATGAGAGTGGTCTATTCTATGCAGCCGGATACCACACGGCACATACCTTAGTCGCCTCTTACGACACCTCGGTAAGAAATGAGAGTGGTTTATTGTATGCAGCCGGATACCACACGGCACATACCTTAGTCGCCTCTTACGACACCTCGGTAAGAAATGAGAGTGGTCTATTCTATGCAGCCGGATACCACACGGCACATACCTCAGTCGCCTCTTACGACACCTCGGTAAGAAATGAGGGTGGTCTATTCTATGCAGCCGGATACCACACAGCACATACCTTAGTCGCCTCTTACGACACCTCGGTAAGAAATGAGGGTGGTCTATTCTATGCAGCCGGATACCACACGGCACATACCTTAGTCGCCTCTTACGACATCTCGGTAAGAAATGAGAGTGGTCTATTCTATGCAGCCGAATACCACACGGCGTAAAGTAACACCTAATTCAATTGTAAACAATTTATAAGATTCCGGTATTCCGATAAAATTATATACATACCTATATCATCAACATCCATCGTTGTTGATTCTGAGTCTTGCTCCTGTGGCTCAAGGGTGTCATATAACTTCGAACTGAAATACTGACTTAAATGGGAGAACACTATTTCCATGTCATCCAACTTACACAATCTAAAACAATTATAAGACATCAAAGGTTTTCGGTGTAGGAGACCCATAGATAGTTTATTTATTTGTTTTATTTATTTATTCATATATATATATGTTAAGCTGTGATAGCCCAGCGGTGAGACCGTGCGACTCTTTCGAGGGAAACACAAGGTCAAACCCGGGCAGGCACCAATGAGTTTTTCTATTAAAACTCATGTGTCTAATTGATAAATGCAATTAATCACACGCTTTTCGGTGAAGGAAAACATCGTGAGGAAACCTGCATATCTCTAGAGAATTCTGGAGATATGTGTAACCTACCAATCCGCATTGGAGCATCGTGGTAGGTCTTAGCTCCAACCCTTCTCTCCAGAAACGGAGAGAGGAGGCCTATTCCTGGCAGTGGGATTGTAACAGACCGCTACTTTACTTTACTATATATGTTAATGACATTTTAAAATTAACTAAGACATATTGCAAGGATGGCATTGCGACAGTATAAAACTGTGTTGCATATGCCATCCTCACAGTCAAAAGTAATTAAATTAATATTATAAAAACAAAAAAAAAATTACAATAAAGAAAGTGTGCATATGTGTGAGTGAGTGTGGTCATGTACTATTTTGTTGAATGTGTGCGGGGATATAGCACTTAGTATTAGTTATTATTTATTTTATATATTATTATTTAATATTTATTATATTAAGTATATATTATATATCATTATTAGTATTTATTATTATTAGTATTAGATATATTGTTGAATGACAACAATATATCTCAATGCCATCTTGCTACTAACTATTAAAAAAACAAATATTGTAACTAGTTATGGGTCTCTGTAACACTGTTTGAAGGCGCTACGTAACACTTTATTGCAATTTCCAACAAAATAACTTTTTGGAGTTGTTTTGTGTTGTCAAATTTATGATGCCCAGTTGTGAGACGAACATGGGTTCAAACTCGGGCAGGCACCAATGAGTTTTCTATTAAAACTTATGTGTCATTTGCAATTTATCACACGCTTTTTGGTGAAGGAAAACATCGTGAGGAAACCTGCATATCTCTACTCACCGGTTGTTCACATAGAAACTCAAAGAGTAAAAGGTTTAAGAAATAAGAATTGAATTTTTTTTTGTTAATTTTACCACCGAAATTTAACATTGCGTCAAATAGCCTCGAGCGAAAGGGTTAAAACTGTGCCGAGTGCATATCGCCTCCCCTCTTCAACAATTAAATTGCCCCCCTGTGGAGCGTGGGCCCCGCGTTTGGAAACACTGTGTTATACAGTGGTTTCATTTAAACCCCCTATAGTATCCTCATAGTACATACAGCCCTCGATAGTCTTTTACATTTTTTAAATGTTTTTGTACTATACAAGAGATTATACAACAAAAATATATTTGTATTTTTAATAACTAAATAATTATATTATTAATAAAATCTTTTATTTTTCTAAAAATTTGCATGTCAAAATTTAATAAACATGTTCTGAAAACTAGTTATAAACATCTTCCTGTAATCCATGTTAAAAGCAAATAAATGATTTTGATTTTAGTCTGTTGATGTGATTTTTGAATACATCGATTATGCCAAATTCAAAATTCAAAATATTCAAATTCAAAATATTCTTTATTCAAATAAACTTGTAAACAAGTGCTTTTGAATCGTCGACTCTATTGCTGGTTCGGAAAGCCGTCCTACCGAGAAGAGCCAGCAAGAAACTCGGTGGAGCTCTTTTAAAAAAGAAGATTCTTAATACTAATTAAATTTTGTCATAGCTATCCTGCACAAGGTCAAAGAGCAGCTATATCCACGCATTCTTATCAACAATGTAAGCCTCTACGGTATAATAGGCTTTCTGTATCAGCCTCTTTTTAACAGTATTTTTAAATTGCTGTAATGGCAAAGTTAAAATTGATTGTGGAATTTTGTTAAAGAATCTTAAAGTTATCTAATACTTTCAAGTGAACAGTGGAGTCATATCGTATCACTAAATAATAAAATACTATATACTGTACTTAAGTAATTGGTGAAAAAACGGCGGCAGTGTCCCAGGTAGCATATCCATAATGTACGAACAAAGTTTGTTTACAACTTGTCTGTGGTCCGCACGCGATAAATCCATGTCCCTAATAAGAAAAACATAAATAAATAAATATGAAACAACTACATACAGTCGTCCGTATCCATAGTAACTATATACTTGAGTCATAGTAGGTGACAGACAACTAGTAAATATACTACTTATCATCATTCTCCAGCCGTTATCCCACTCTAAGTGGGGTCGGCACAACATGTATTAACCATGTTGTTAAATGATTTGGCTATTTATTTTAAGACCGGCCGTCTGCCTGACGTCAGCTTTATACGACACCTCCTTGGGAAATAAGGGTGGTCTATTGTACTAAGCCGGATCCCATACGGCGGGGTTAATATACTGCTTATATAATTTTAAATACTTAAATGCATAGTACACGAAAGCAATAATAAAATTATTTTGCTCTAATCCGCGATACAGTAAATAGGAAATATATATAGTGCTAAATGTATAGTGGACTATCCGTTTTTTTCATACCCGTTACATGCAGGATTCATAAAAACACATGCACAAACCTCCACCACTGGCACCACAATACACAAGCACTACACACGTTCACTATCACAAACTCAACAATCGTTTCTTCATCATCAGTAGATAGACTCCACGACAAAATCGCAAAGTGGATAATCCACTATACATTTAGCACTATATATATTTCCTATTTACTGTATAGCGGATTATAGCAAAATAATTTTATTATTACTTTTGTATTATTGATCTCCGCTAAGTAACGCCTAATTCTATAAATTACATATTGCACGCTTAGTAATAAAGTGACCTAATCCAAAATTAGTCTTAATTTAATTACACATACATACATTGTAATCCTTATTTCAATGTCATCGACGTTACGAACTATTTAAAAAAAACTAGTGTTTTCTTGTTCTTCCAAGTAATGTGTCTCTTTAACAGTCACAAGTTTTGAACGCGCAACGCTACGCTTAATTGCAATTTGCCACAAAACAACTTTTTAAATAAAAGTAGCGGCCTGTTACAACCCCACTGCTGGGAATAGGCTTCCTCTCTCCGTTTCTGGAGAGAAGGGTTGGAGCTAAGAGCACGCTGCTCCAATGCGGATTGGTAGGCTACATATTTCTCCAGAATTCTCTAGAGATAATATGCAGGTTTCCTCACGATGTTTTCCTTCACCGAAAAGGGTTTGATTAATTGCAATTATCAATTAGACACATGAGTTTCAATAGAAAAACTCATTGGTGCCTGCCCGGATTTGAACTCTTGTTTCCCTCGAAAGAGTCGCACGGTCTTACCGTTGGGCTATTACAGCTCAAGCTTTATAAATAAGGTTTCTAAATACTCTCTTAATACTAAACGTGCGATATGTACACGCCAACTCGAAGAATCATAGAACTAGGCGTGCAGCTTATACAAGCAGAATTTTTAAAATGGAATAATTACGAACCAATATTACCTCACTACACCAGCACTGCACAAATTCACTGCCACAATAACTACGATAGTTTTGCCTTGTAACCTGATCTGAACCTGATGATGTAGCATCATCAGTAGATAGACTCCAAGACAAAATTGCAAAGTTGATGCATACATTTTTGATTGAACTGAGTATTTTAACTGCTATGCGATGATACTATATAAGTTAATAAAATTTAGAGTCAATGCGGTTAAGCTATAAAAAAAATTGGGGAGTAATAACTCTAAGTCTTAAAATCCTAGTGACTATCATATCCACTACTTCCAATATCATGGGATAAGATGCAAATAATTGACAGTGTAAATATAATTTACAAAATTTTAGCATCTAGAGTATATCTAATACTTACTTAAACATGGCAGCTAGTTGGACCAACTGCGACTCAGTCCAGCGACACTGGCATAAAGTATGAACACATTGCATCTTAAAATCGAACCCCGATAATTCAGTGCCACAGTGCTTGACTTTGTCATGTGGTAATAAATTGTATAGGCATTCTGGTAGTATGTTCCTCCAACTGAAAAAATTGACTTATTATAAAAAAAATAAAATAAATTGATAGTTTACCTTTAAAATATTCATGATTCATGATTTAGTTGATTTAGCATTACCATATGAATATATTAAGTAGCTTTAATTAAAATGCAAAAAATATTGTAACATGTTTATATTAAAATGTTATAGAGGTCTTAATTGGATTAATGATTTAACAATTATTATTATGTATAAAATAAGAATATAATTCAAAATTCAAAATATTCTTTATTTAAGTAAAATTGTAGATTGAATACTTTGAATTGTAAAAAAATTTTGTTTACATATTTAACAAAATAAAATATGAAACTATTTAATATAAAATAACACTTAATGAGATTAAATAATTAAAAAAATTCGGTATATGTAAGAAAGAAAAAATATTACTTTAAAAATGATTCATTAAAAATTTTAGATATCAATAATTGATCAAGTTTTTGGACCTGCTTTTTGCTGCAATAGCTTCTTTCTTGTTCTTTTAGTAGAGTAAAATATTATTGGTCGAGCAATTTTCCATGCAATTATTTAAATCAATTTTTATCTTTTATATATTCATTTCATGTCCTAGGCAATTAAATTGTTTGCTGCTATCATATTCCTATCTCATATTAATGTTGTACCTGGTTTTTAGTTTATAGCAATGTTTTGAGCGCCGCAACCAGCAACGACGCTCTATATTTTACTGTCAAAGGCTATTTTCTTTCCACATATGTGGAAAGTTTTGCTCTAGGCCAAAGTTTACATTTTGGTAACATTTCTTCAAGCCATTTCTGGCTCCGCTCGTTTTCACATATAACTACACAAGCACCGGACCGGGTGAAGAAATTTAAAAATTGCGGACCCTTTCCTTTGATACCGCTCTCTAGTATCAAATTGATTATAGACCGACGTACCAACAGTGTTTGTTCTCTTGTCATGACTTCCGAATTGCAGATCCACATCCTGCAGTGACCAGTCTCGTCACTAACAAAAGCTGGTTTGGGAACGAATTCTTGTGTAGTCGATATTTGGGGTACTATTCTAGATGTGTAACCCTCCGTTCGAAGACGATGAATGAATTCAAGGTCCGGATTTTCCATCACGATATCTTTCCATGGTTTCTGGCACAGGTCTAATGCTTTCTCGGAATCGATGCCAGCTTCATGCTGTAAAATCTTTAAGCGCTTTCGAGCTGCCCCAGGCAATCGTGCCTTTCGCACTTTCTTAGAAGTATCACCATCAGTAACAGAAGATTGTGTTTCTAAAGCAGAAGCAACGTGTGTTCCGGAAACAGCCGCTACTTGTGTATCCAAATCAATTGCATCTTTTTCTTTTTTTATAGTTTTCAAAGGTATTAGTGCAGGTGTGCACGGTTCAATTGTATTTTCCATAGGCGTTATTCCACGTTCAGTTTTCAAGGTTGAAGAAATGTTGTTTATATTAAATTTTTTATCCATGCTAGTCCCACGAACAGCTAGGGAAATAAAAGTCACGAAACGACAGAGCCCCGCATGCCGCCCGAAGAGCTATATACTGCCTCGATGCGCTCTGGTTTCGAGGAGACACCGTTAGAGACTGAGCAACCCCTCAGCCACTCATCTCTCGGCACGGTTCGTTTGATACCTTAGATTGGGGATTTTTGATAAGGTTTACTCCTCTTTGAAAGGAAACAGGAAAATATTAAATATGAAAGGGAGAAAGACGCGGGAAATTGGAAGATTTAGAAGGGATGTTTTACAGGAATAGGACACAGGAAGGGAAAGGTATGCATGTTGTGTGGGGAAACATCACATCATGCACCGCCAGATAGTACTTAGCTATTGTAGTCCGAGATATTTGATATGTGCGAGCTCGTATGACTACAACATTGCCCGGAGTGTACGACGAGGACGTGTACAATCTGACTTGTGACAAGAGCCCTGTAGCCCAGCTCGCATATCTGAGCGTAGCACTTGCCACCCCACCCCACATATATATTAATAATTGGACTGATACAAGGGTAGTATATGCCGTGTGGAATCAAGCTGAGAGGATAGAGATAGAACCACCATCATTTCTTACCGAGGTGTCGTAAAAGGGACAAAGGTAAGTCGACCTGCCGTATAGTATCCGGCTGAGTAGACTAGACCACCCCCATTTCTTACCGGGATGTCGTAAAAGGCGATTAAGATAAATTGACCAACCGTGTGGTATCCGGCTGAATAGAATAGACCACCCTAATTTCTTACCGAGATGTCGTAAAAGGCAACTAAGGTAAGTTGACATCAGACAAGTGGCCGGTCGTAAAATACGTAGCCGAATCATGTGACAACATGTTGTGCCGACCCCACTTAGAGTAGGTTAAGGACAGGAGGATGATGAGGAAGGGTAGTATGGAAGGAATATTAAAAACTATGGTAAAATCAAAATAGTTGAGTAGCTTTAAAGTTTCCAAAAATTCCGGCTTTCTATGATTGCAATGTGATTACCGGAAAGAGTATTAAAACAGCATTTCTTGTAGTTTAAAATGTTTAGGTCAGGCAGAAGTATTCAATAGAATTATACTAGCTAAGGTCTGTTCTGCAAGTGCAATAAAATGCATAGAACAGGGAAATATATATAAGAATTCTTTCAAAATAAACAGATTATTCATATGTAGCATAAATATTTTACTACCTTCTATTTTCTAGATCAAACTACTTACATATATACAAGGATTATCTGTATGTGATTTATTTTCTCAAAAAGTACTGAACATATTTTATATGGTTTTAGATAAAGATAGTGTAATTCTTGAGGAAGGTTTATGTTAATAGGACATTAGAGCTAAATTCGCGCAGAGTCGCGATTTATGGGGGTATAACTGTAGGACACACTGATTTACATGCGGGCGAAGCCAGCGCGGTTCTCTAGTTTTATATAATTTATAGACGTAGGCAATACTTTGCAGAACTTGGATGCACAAAAGAAATTATAGAAATAATTCGATTAGATCATTACTTAAATGGATTATATTGTTTTAAAGGTGACCCCTTCAAGGCAAATACAGCATTGGACTCCTGTAGATGAAAACAAAAAGAAATTAAGCAGCACAACATAGGATGACACAGATATTTTTTTACAACAATAGTTTACCAGTAAAGGTCATCAGTTAGAAAAAGAAATGAATTCATTAATAAATGAATTCACTTCCTTTCACAATTTCACAAGCTTATTTAGTTCTACTATTAATATTGCTAATACTATAAAAAAAATACTTTAGCCTCACATCATATTGACATCACTGTTGTCCACTATTGACTGCACACTGTCATTGCTCCAACGCACCAGGGCATCCAAGGGCAATCTAGGTAGCTCCATACAAATTCTACTTATTAAATCACCACAATGAATCATAGCCATAGATTCATTCCGTATTGTTTGAAGTGCTATATCCAATACCTGCAACATATAAAATATAAGTGAATATTTCTATTATCAGTGAAGAATTGTGTTAGTGTATATGGACATTTTGTTCCTAATCTTAACATACAATAATTCATTTTTTTTAATGGCCTTTATTAAATATACCAAATAAGAATTTAGATGATATGGTCTTATTATATAAACTTTTTTTAGTTTTAATAATTAAATTTTTCATACATCCATTCATTTATTTAAAATACTGTGACTTTAAACTTAACCTGTTGATGCTCTTAAATTCTGAAAAATTTTTGAAATAACTCCACATGTTTGTTGAGTCTTTTAAGACTCACTTCTATAAAAAACTACACTTTCGTATACATATTAAAAAATATATTGCTGTCTTGTACAGGGTTGAAGAGTAGCTATAACCACACATTCTTATTATCTAAGTACTATTTATCAATAGGCTTTCTGTAACAACCTCTTTTTAACACTGTTATTACCCTGCTGTAATGGCAAAGGTAAAAATGATTGCAAAATTTTATTATAAAATCTTGTAGCCAAACCCACAAACGACTTACGTACTTTTGTAAGGTGCGAAGCAGGAGCCGCAAGCTTATGTCGGTTCCTAGTTTGTCTATAATCAAAGTAAAACTTATTCCTATAACTTTAATACCTTAATCTTTGAAGCAGTATTGTCTTTTAATCCATTAAATACATAGTCCAGTAAACTAACCCCATCGCTGTTAAGTATTCGGCGATGTAAAGACTTTAATATCTGTTGAGCAAATAAAAGATAATTGAAGTACCTATAAGATAACGAATTAATATCGCATTTTTAGTGACTAATGAACCTGTTCGATTTTCGAAATGCAATATTCGCGCAATTCGGCGCGATTTTCCAAAACTAAACCTAGTTCCTTAATTTTGGAAAACACTATATTTTCTTCCATCTTCACTTTCCTTCAGAGTATCCAAAATACCTTTCCCACGTTAAACCTTTAGATAAACTTATTATTATTTATTAACACGCGTTGTACTTGGATAACCACTTTTAATCTAGTCATAGATTAATTCTAGTCGCATTTCGCATCATTCCGATTTCCGATTAGTTATTATTTATTTTTGTTTAGTAGTCTATGTTTTTGTGCATAGTCTATGCCGAAAAGTATATGTTGTTTTTCTTTTTGATTCCGGTATTGTTGACAACACTACAAAATATATAATTTTTACAAAATAACTGAAAATGATCTCAAAGTATCTCATATGAAATTCATAATTTACTCATCAATCATCACACTGCTAGAAAATAATCAATTATCATTATCATCACTTGTTAGATGCAATGATCAGGTCTATGTAAAATAAAGACTACTAATATATTAATACTATAAGTGAATTTTATAACACGTATAAAATTATTTACTTAAGTCGCTATTTCTATTGCAATATAAATGCTTCATAATCTAAATAATAACGAATTATAATGAATACGATTTGTTGCTAAATTGATTGCATGCTTGTTATTTTGAATGCTTGAATAAAGTATCCGCTAACAATTTATTATTTCATTTACAATTTAAATTTTAGGCTTAAATTTAAGCACCATAGATTACTAACTAAAATATTAAGCACTAAGACATAGATTATTATAACTAATATAGCTAACTAACTTAACTAAATAAATTAATACTGTCAAAATTTTTTAAACGTTTACGTGAACCAAATACAGGTATTTACTTTTAACGTCTTTTATGCACTGACGTCATCAATACATCATTAGTTCAACTTCAGTGTTTATGGTTTCTGTATACCGAGTGAGACGTTACGAAACTTACGAATTTCACATATTATGTTTACCTGCGTACAAATTGTCAACTTAATTAATTTACTTTAACGCGTTTGATTTTATAAATTTCATGTATTTAATATACTTGATTAGACCACATGCAATGCAAGACAAGACGAAACGTAACATTATATTTTGGCGGCATTGCTCAAAGCCACAGAAATAGATTTCTTGTGCAATAATCGCATGTTTGTGCGTTTTTAATTTTCACTAAGTACGTAGTCAGCGTGAGTGCCTGAAAATGCGATAATAATATACAAATAGTTTGTTATAAAAGTGTTCTAATTATGGAGAATCCAACAGTCAGTGGATTGAGGTCAAGGTCCCGATCTAAAACACCCTTCTTGCGCTCCAGCTGCGATCACGAGAGTTGTACGGAAAGTGAGGAGCACCACCATAAATCTGGTCGAAAAACTCCTATAAAACGAAGCACACCTATCAAGTAAGGAACAAGCTAATTAATAGACCGTCACTAACATAACGATAATTCATGTGTGTGTCTCAAAAAGTTTATCATTCGAAAAGAATAATAAGAAAAATAATAAAATTCATTAAATGTCACTTTTCTAACCAACGTGTATTGTTTATTTTCTCATTTTGTTAAGAAAACAAAAACAATTTTGTTTTAAACAGCTTCTTGATTATGAAACAGTCTCTTGTATAAGCCTGATATAGATTGAAAGAGCAGCTACTTTGATTGTAGTACAGTACAATGTTGGTCAAAATTTAAAAGATAGACATAAATCTTTATCTTAAAAATATAGAGTTTTAATTAAAATTATTTATATAAAACATAGAAATGTTACAAATTTTTAAAGACATTGAGTTACAAAGTTATTATTTCATATGTAGCTGTCTTAACTTAAAATAAAGCTTCTTATCTTCATATCTTTTCATGAAATAAAAGTAAATAATGAGGTTTCATCATATACTTGATAGGCAAGTGTTTACAATGACATCATATTCTGAAGGCAATATTAATAAGGTCAGCTAGGGTACTTATGACCTTTACAAAAAAAACACTGCTTACCATCATTGTTTTGCCTTACACCTAAATTAGGTTTTTTTAATTGCAAGTGAGGTTTAAGTGATTCAATGGTAAAATTTTATTTCAAATAATATTTAAAAAAAGCAGTATTAATAAGTAAATAAAACATTCTATATTTATTAACACTACTTCCAAAAGCATTAATTTCAAATGAATGCTATATTTATTAACACTACTTTTAAAGGCATTACTTTCAAAATGTTTTACCATATGCCAAATGACAATATTTATCAGTCATAAAAGGAACATGCTTTAATCAAACATCTTAAAATATAAAGAAACAAAACAAGCTAAAAATACACCATATTGGCCATTTAAAATAGATATATAAAACCTTCCAAATGTTTATATTCACTCTTTTTACAGGCAAATCGAAAAATCAAAGATAGTTGAATCTGTAAAAGAAACAGATGAGGAAAATGCCTCAGGTCATCACACCCGTCAATCTAGCCGCCGTGCTGAGAAAATTATCAAAACCTCAGACTACTCCTCAGAAGAAAGCTTAGACAGGTTGAAAGCTAATAGAAAGGAAATCTACCAAGTAAGATGATTTACATATTTATAACAATTTGCATGTCAGAAACAGGTTGTTATATTTGAAGAAAGACTAAATTAGTCTACTAGAGATACCATTATAAAGTATATTGATTAAGTACTGAATAAAAAAAATAGATCACAAATTTTTCACTATCAATCCAATTAGCTTCAAGATTTAACATAAGTAAAGAAGGCCCTAATTAAATAGGTATTTCTAATAAAAACATTAAATATATTTTCATTAATTAGATGTAGTATGATTATCTTAAGCTTGTTAAAAGCTTCTAAAACAAAATAATTAAAGAGCTGTTAGTTAACTACTTATTATGATGGCAATTGTTTTTTTTTTACCTACTTAGGTACTATATTGTTATTTACAATTTATCATGTGCATTATGGTTAACAAAAACATTGTGAAAAATATGACACCTGCACATTCTTAAGGAATTTCTGCACCATGTTGAACCTGCAAATTGCTATGGAAGAGCATGATGGGACTAAATTTCAATACTTCTGGCCCTAGCTCAGTACTGGGATACAATTGATTTTATTTATAAATACTAGATATAGATAGAATAGATAGATAGAATAGACTACTTTTCCCATATAGATTATTTGTTGGGAATATCTAGTGTATGAGAATATCTATTCTTAGACCTACTTAATATGCATATAAAATTTTATAAAAATTGGTCAAGCTGTTTCAGAGGAGTATGGTAACTATCATTGTGACTTGAGAATTTTATATATAAGATAATCTCTAAATTAATAGTAATAAGTCTCTAAACAACTTCTAGAAGCAGGCATTACTTTGCTATAATATGTAATTAAAATTGAAGTCTCTAAGTATAATATCATTAATTGAATATGGTTTAGATATCTTTTCATTAATTTATACTATACCTGTTATATATTGTGTTAAATATGCTTATAAATACTCTCAAATACATTTACCATGGGAATGCAAACAACAAAGTTTATAAATAAGCCAGTTGGGGCTGTTCTAGTCAGATATAACAAAGAGTGAAGTGTAACATACCCTGAATTTGTATCATTTGATTAAAGCTTGGATTTTTTTTGTTTTGCAAAATGTGATGTCTAGCTAATATTATGTTGTATTTTTTGCTTGTTGTATTCAAATGATTCTTTATTCAAATGATTCTTTATTCAAATTAGCCTTTATAAGCACTTTTTTATCGTCAAATTAAAATGAAGCTACCACTGGTTCGCAAAGGTGCTCTGACCGAGAGGAACCAATAAGAAACTCGGTGGTCACTGTTTTCAAAAATAAATATTACAATATTGTATTTGTAATTGTTAACAAACAAAAATTTCAGTTTTATGTATGTTATCGTTATATGTTCCGCTGTACTGCGCATGTGCCAGGTGTTAATCGCGCCAGTGTAATGCCAGTAGGTATATATATATAAACAATCGAATATCGAAACCGTTGAACGTTGTAAGTCGGTCACACTCGATTCAAGGTTAATGTCGCATCGGCTGCGTGGGTGCAAGGATGCGTGATGTGTACTATTAAAACAATAGTCCATTGAATCTTTGTATTACCATTTTACGAATTTAAACGAACATTATAGTAAATGGGACAGACACCGAGTCCTTTTGCCTAACCATCATTCTCCTGCCCATATACCACTCTAAGTGGGGGCGGCACAACATGTTTTAAGTAACATGATTTGGCTAGTTTTTTTACGACCAGCCTTCTGCCTGACGTCAACTTACCTTAATCGCCTTTTACGACACTCTTCTTGGCCGGATACCACACGGCGGGCCTTTCGCCTAGCCTTTGGTTATAAGAGGGTTACCTGTACTTACCAATAAAATTATTTACATAACTTTTGATTTGTACACGTGATAAGAAGAGATATGTTTTAATCATATAATATGATATCACTTTAAAGTAAAAAGGTTATCTTATCACTATAACATAAGATAGGTTTTCTATACATCTAATAATCAAAATAGACTATTGTCGGTTCTGTCGTATTTAATGATATATCGATAAAAACTGCGAAGTTATCAACTTCCGGTACGGTATGTTATCGAAGGACACATGTCTACTTTCCAGTAAAATATTGTGATAAAGTTATTTATAGTCATACTAGTGGTCCGGCCAAGCGTTGCTTCAACTTAGTCTGGTCGTGACTGCTCCTGAAACAACATTATTATTGATAGTTCAAAAAAAACCTCCAATCGTCGCCAAATTTTACAAGATTATTATTTAGAGCCAGCTGTTTCAAAGTTTATAAGGAAAATACATACATGCTTACTCTTTTTTATTTACAGATGTGATTGTATTAACTTCGAAATCCACAAATATCTTAAAATTTTTGAAAACAAAGACTTTTGGTATTTGTTTTCTAAAACATAAAAATAGGTTCTATAGAAATACTGACTTTAAAAAAACCTATTCAATTACTGCTTTATAGAAAGCGATTGAATGGAAAGCATATGACCTAAGCTGAATTTTTTACCATATATACACACGGACATTTATTTCAGAAAATATAACTTCCTATGTTTTACATAATGTGACAATAATTTGTGTCAAAGCATAGTTAAATGATACAATAACAAATCATTAAATATTAAGCCCTATTATTAATTACAGATTATGTTACAATTCCGCGTAGAGAAAATATAATTCAAAAATTAATGTTGATTAAAAAATAACGTACAAAAACTGATGTGTAGAAATGTGTCATTATTTGTTATCGCATATAGAATATTTACAAACGAATCATCATACAATATCAATATATTTATGTACGATATGATAGCATACTTCTTGATATCCTGTTTGATTTCGTTATTCCCAATATTGTTAATAATCTCTTTGATCCCTTTTTATTAATAATTTAATTACAGCTATCGTAATAAAAACTAAGCTATCGTAATAAAATATATATATTAATAATACACCTCTTAAATTTAATAGACATTATATATAGTATTGAACATAGAGAGTTCTAAAACGAATAGCTTGCGATGATTGTATCAACATATTCACGGTATGTACAAAATTAAATACGACCATAACGAAAAGTACGGCCTTTCCAATTATCAACTTCAATCTGGGTACGGAAATTAGCAAATCAAGTTACAAAATAAATGACCTTATATACACCTATGTTACACATACGCACTATACAGATTTAAGCATAATACGCTCTTAAATTTATCTATCTCCAAAAGTAAAGCTTTGAGACTAAAGTTCACGTCATGTACAGAAATAAGCATTGAACGTTCTTAGTCTAATTCCCTAAATAAAAGATATATTGTAGTTATTTGTGACTTATTTGGGCTGTGTATAGAGATAAGTGATGAACGAAACTAAAAAGTACTTATTTGCGGTTTATCAATTAATTAACGCTATGTACCGAAACAAGCTAAGCCAATTCTAAAAGAACAACCTCGACAAGTACACCTTTGCGACAAATCAGCTTATTTGTACCTTGCAAGGAAGCCTGATAAGTTCTAGCGTAAATACCCAAAAATATTTATATACATTCACTACATCCAAAATGGTTCATACCATATATGGGGCGAATTTCTAAAATGAAAGTCACTGTCTAAAAAGCTCATATTTGGAATCTTTATGTTCATATTTGGAACACTAATAGAACATTTTTCTAGATATGAACTTTTTCATGCCGTAAAAGTTCATTCATGCCATTTACGGGAATTGATATAATGTGTACTAAAATGGTTAACAGTAAAAACCGTTTGCGCGTAGGATATGTCAAGGAAAGTACATTGAACTTTAAACTTGCAGCATCTCAATTGATTAACAATTATAATGTACCATAAATAACAATCACTTAACAGACGCCCACCCTCAATAACCGCTTTCGTTTCCACTCTCGGTTCACAACATCCAACATGAATGTTTATCTTTCAAAAATACATTTTATTTTTACGGTATATACTATACAGTTGTGCTTTGTCAATTGTCTCTGCCAGTATAGAAAGTACGATAACTCTTGTCGGATACTGATATGCATGCTAATACTGTAAATGCAAGAGTCTGTCTTTCTATAACGCTTTCACGGCTAACCTGCTTGACCAATAGTGGTGTAATTCGGAATTATTAAAGCTTTTTCACTGTTCACTGGAATAACATTCAATATAAAAAAATATTTTTTTTCTTCAGTGAACAGGTAAAATTTTGAAACTTTATTGATGGCACTAAAACTCAAGTTTTTGTTAGAAAGCGAACTTAACGTACATCAAACTATTTTATAAGCTATTTTTTTATAAAATTAGAAAAAAAGTAACATTATTAAAAGAATTTTTGTCAATATTTTCGAACGTTATTCATGAAAAATACTTTTTTTTACATAGACGATTGATATGTATTGAATAAGAAATAATACAAATATGTTTATTTATATTTTATTTAAATATAAACGCTTAATAAATATAATGTTACTGATAAATAATTCAAAAAGTGCACATTTCTTCCATATTTCAGGGTTATCTAGTTGATATCATAGTTTTAATGCGATAATATCTTATTTTAATGTAAGATAAAGTTTCATTCATACGAAGTCTGAAGTGGATATAATAGCTTAGCAGTTTTTTACTTTACTAAATAACAAAATGGCAGCCCGACATGCAAATATGGCTTTGTATAATAGCCTTTTTTCTTTTTGTAGCGCTTGACATTTTCAGAGATCAATGGCACGCGAGCTATTGATTTCTATAGGATTATTAAGACTAGAGTAGAGGAGCTATAGGAAGGCCTATAAGTGAGAGTGTTGCAACAAATAATGAGAGGGAATATGAAACCTGTATGCTTCATTTTGAGGACTGGCCCTTGGGGCAGTTGGCAGTGACCCTGTTTTCGGTTCCGCGGGTCGCGGGTTCGATTCCCGCCGAGAACTAACATTTTCTATTTAGAATTTGTTAGTTCTTCAAGTCTGGGTGTATATATGTATTTTAGTTTGTATTTAAAACTATATATGTATATATTTACCAGTTGTCTCTCACCCATAACACAAGTATTAAACTACTTACTTTGGGGCTGGACGACCGTGTGTGTATATGTCCCATATATTTATTTATTTTATTCATGTTTGTCTAATTCCAGTTGAAAAAGAGAGACAGATGGGTCACCCTTATTTGCTTTACTTTTTTTTGTAATATGGCACATTTTCGACTGGATTCTCTACTCTTGTATAATAAGTCTATGTTGATTTGACGCCACACATATTTCGGACATGTCAACGATCAAGAAATTCATAATGCACTAAGAGAAAAGGTGAAGCAGGTATTTTTGAAGACCAAAGCCGAGTTATGTTTCCCAATAATCAAAAAACCAAAATTTTCGATGGCACGCCTAAGAAATAAAATATTTGTTTAGAAATATCATCATCATTCTCCTGCCTTTATTCCACTCTAAGTGGAGTCGGCTCAATATGTTACAAATATCGTCATATGATTTGGCTACGTATTTAACGTCAACTTACCTTAGTCGCATTTTACGACATCTCGGTAAGAAATGAAAGAAAGGGTGGTCTATTCTATGCAGCCGGATACCACACGGCATTTACCTTAGTCGTCTCTAACGACACCTCGGTAAGAAAGGAGGATGGTCTATTCTATTCTGCCGGATACCACACGGCTAAAAATATTTGTTTAGAAATAATGGCACGTTTATTTATCAAGGTTTGCCTAACTAACAAATAAAGGGTAATAGCTTCTAGAAAGCCTTGCTTTACTTAAAAGCTACAAAAGCAATCAAAATAGATTTAAAAAAGGTTTTTAAATATTCAGGGTTTCTACTTTACGACATCACACTAACACTACTAAAAATATATGTAGCCGAAGCTTAGATTTAGTCATGTTATAATACTGTGCATTCGGTCATAAACACACCTTTAAACAAGTTTATAATATGCTTATGCAAATCATACTATATGGTCGGCCCAATGATAAGCTTGGATTTCAAAATGCCATACAGTTTAAGCTGTGATAGCCCAGCGGCTATACCGTGCGACTCTTTCGAAGTGTCACAGGTTCAAATCCCAGGCAGACACCAATGAGTTTTACTATTAAAACTCATGTTTTTTTTTATTGATAATAACAAATTAACAGGTCGTTGCTTTCATTCAGTTTAATGTAATCATCATCTTATAAATATTACCTCAAGATATAACAGCGGACTCCTTGGGTGACCTATCATAGACATTAATGGTAAATGACGTATGTATAAAAGTGAACGTTCATCACTTAAAGAGCAATAAATAAATTAAATATATATTAACAAATCACCATAAATATATTAATACTTTTAATTAAAAATTATTATATTAATAAATAAAACAAAGTCGCGTATGTGTTTGTCTTTTTTTTTAAATATTCATGTAAAAGACAGTAAACTGGAAAGGCACTATAACAGAACTAGGTGCGTAAATTTTGCCTGCTTCATACACATTAGCTTTGCACGCATTCACTTAACCCGTGCGGATTATAGCAGGGTAGTTCTGCTATAGTGCCTGTAATATGGCATTCCAAAAAGTAACGCCTGCTTCTATAAATCATTTAAACTGGAAAGCTATTAAAAAGGGATAAAGTATAAATAAATAGCAACTTAAATGCGTCAGTTTCGTCACTTGGGTAAAAAGGTAACTTTTCTATGTATTTTCTTTCCGGACAGGGTGTTGCCGGCGCCCATGATTTTAAAAGTTAACGGTAAAAGAACAACTAACACAGGCGAATTTAAACTCAAACGAGGGTCTTCATGCATAATAATGACTTCTACTCATGCAAAATTGGGAGAGTCGCGACTCTCACTTTCATATATAATTTCGTGCATCTTACTTACGTGTTATACTAACTGTACTCAATCCACTGTGAAGATAATTTATACGGGCAATGCGGACTTCCGGTTCGTGTCGGGCACAAGTGCGATCCTTGTCATGGTTCATGTAAACTAATATAATCATAATCTGAACAGGAATATAACATATTTATTATACTAGGAATGTTACACTAGTATTTGGTATGATTATTTAAGGCTGGTTTTACATGTGGTCTAAATGTAGATTTCGTTACGTATCATTAATTAACGTTTAGTTTATTCTCATAAAGCCTTACTAAAGATAAAGCCACTTCTACGTGTTATCAAGGAGTTATAGGCAAAGGGGCAAAGGGGGGCAGCTGGCCCCCCGTACACTGAAAACAGTAACACTGGGAAACTGTCAACTCGCAACATATTGACACTATAAAAGGCATAACACCTATAACGCTTCTCACCTTTATAAGAAATGTGAGCTCCTTATATTTTAAATACCATGATTACGAAACAAAAATAGTCTAGATTTTCTGGAACAATTTTGCTCAAGTAGTATTCTGGGTACGTCCTTGATATAGAAACTAATAAACTTTGTCCGTTTAATTAATATTTACTATTCATCATGCACATTAATGTGCTCTAAAGTTTCTTGGATTGTAGTATTGTGTATTGTGCCTCATTCCTATGGTACTTTTATGTTCTTTACGCCTCGTTCGGACGAGCGTAAAAAATACGTTGCGTTAATATTCCGCAATAGGCGTTATAAGAAGTTTCGTATGGTATATTCAGCTTAACGCCCCCGCTCTAACGACTAAAATGGAACACTGCACGATACAATGCGTCGCGATTTAAATACGCTGTCGTGTGAACAGATAACTGGATACCCATTTTTTTCAATTCGACGTAATTTTAACGCACTATAAAAATCCTCTCGTGCGAACGAGGGGTTACGGTGTTGGAAAATAGTATGATGAAATTTGCATACACCTCAATATGTAATCCGCCAATCCGTACTGGAGCAGTGTAGTGTCATAGCTTACCTTCTCTACAAAGAAGGCCTTTGTTAAGTCTTTGGAGAAGCAATGTAGATATAAGCTCAAAACTATTTTCTGTTAGCGTTAGTTCATATACGGGAAAGTAATATGCAATTTATAGAAAACAGTAAATATTATTTTAGAAAGAACAGATTTATTCTCTTTAGATTTAGATAACACGGAATATGGACATGAAGATTCAAATCAAGTAGATAAGTTTTGACCCAAACACCTTAGATTTATGCGCCGCACGACCACGGGCTAATCGTGACTGAATCGAAACATAGATAGACTAAACAATGTGTCAAAATAAATCAAACATTACCTATTACTTCTAGAAAACACCTTGGAATACTTAAGGTGCGTAATAGTAGCTAATCTATACTATTATACTTGTGGAAGTCTGGTTATCTCAAAGGGATTGTAATATAGTCAACTAGTTAGTACACCTAGTTGACACAAGAGACATCGCCCGCGTAAAATAACTATTTAGACTGCTCGTATGCTATATCTTGTACTACTCTTATACTCTAGCTGTGATAGCTTAACGGTGAGACCGTGCGACTCATTCAAGAGGTTACGGTTTCACACCCCTTGCAAGCAGCAATAATTTATGTGTCTAATTGATAAGTATTTTCTTTTTAGAAAATATCGAAAATCTCCAAAAACGGAGAGAAGAGGCCTATACCCAGCAGTGGGAGTAACAGAACGTTACTTTACTTTTTAACTTTTACACGTATACTCTTCTCCATAAACAAATCTACTTCTAAAGGCTATTAAAGATTGGTATTTCGCATTTGTATTAGAATATATCACTAATCTAAGTACTAAATCAAATAAATTATATTATCGAATTAAAAATTATATTATAAAGAAAAAAAAAAGAAAAATTTGTTTGTTATTTTTAGGTGATCTCGTTAGAATCAGACACTCTTCTCAAAAC
The DNA here is from genome assembly GCA_947086505.1 of Morpho deidamia. NCBI lineage: Eukaryota > Metazoa > Arthropoda > Insecta > Lepidoptera > Nymphalidae > Morpho > Morpho deidamia. Next base: position 3,830,869 of record CAMTZC010000007.1, on the reverse strand, counting down.
TTTTTGGAGAACTAAAGATTTCACCTTTCCTTTGAAGTGCAAATCTGTCAACTAAGGTGTCTGTTTAGTGTTGTCATTAAGCAATAGCCACAAAGTTAAGACTTTTCCCGAATAAAAAGAAAATAGTCAAAATCGCGATTTCTTTATAACCAGACAAAAAAAATATGTTTACGGTACTTTATCTTTTTTATAACCAGACAAATAAAATATTTGCGATAGTTTTTTGTTTTTTTTTTTCATTTCAATTTTAGAAACATACATGCTATTAGTCTATAATCTATGTGTCTATGATCACTCTTGACTCTGTAAAAATCGTTAAGGTTAACATCATTTTTTTAGTAAAGTAGAAGAAAATAGTCATTTGCAATTCGGTACCTTCTTTTAATGAATATTTTCTCCGATCTTTTAATAATTTTTAAATATGAGACGACTTTAAAAGCATCCGACGGCAAAATACTTACTTTTCCTTTGGAATTTAATACTATTGTGGTCTTTTTTTAATCATACATGCGGTAAAAAGCATTAATATTCATTCAAATTTAGACACCTTATTACATAGTTAATGTATAAATATCCGGCTATGCTAACGTTTTATTTTATCGGGTGAGCCCGACTAGTTGCAAGCCCATACGGGGCCCTTATTCATAAGCACTTTATACGGCCCTACAGGCCGGGTCTAATCGGGTCATCCGATATAATAAGGCGTAAATATAACAGGTTTCTATACAATAACTTTGAATAGTCATGATAGTTTAAAAACAAAAACCTTAGTAACAGTTTACCAAGAATTGATTTTTGCCTTATATTAGACACAAGTTTCATCTCATATTGAATATTACTGCTATATCCTTTAGAATATGAAAGAGGCTTTCTACCTTAATCTAATGACAGCTTTCAGGAGCAGAAAAAAGATCAGTGTGAAACAACCATTGTACTCTAAGCTTTATATGAAAATATATGGACAATCATATAGGGAAAACATAGTAAATCCAAATATAACTGGAAACGAACTCCCGCGTCGGTTTATTTTTAAATTGGCCGCCCAACACATATGGACATTATTATTTCCACCCATCTGGTGCTTAACAGTCGCGTACGATGCAGTGTTTCGAGTTCAGATTGTAGTCTGAATACCTAATATATCGTAATTGTGAATTGAATCGTGACCTAGTTTTCGTCGCTTATTTATACTTCCGAGGATTCGGCCATGTGAGGTAGGTAAGTCTTATTATTGCCATGGTGATTGGATTTAGCGAGAGAGCGCTTTCAGCGCGATCAATAGAATTTCTGTTCTCAGAGAAGAGCGATGGTGTATTGGGCGAACAAGGTCAGTTTCGTTTTATTTAGTGTTATTACTGAAATATTTATTACGATGTATTATAGTATTCTTAATACTTCAAAAATATTTAATTCTCTCGATCAAGAAAATTTTAGTCATCGTCGGAAAATTAGAATTGTCTTTCTTAAAAATTAGATTTACAATCTAATTTCTTTAACAGTGAATTATTTATAATAGTTTAACAGAAACTTTCTTTGCTGCGCTGTCCATATAACCTAGCACAGGACTAATTCGTTGCCACTAAGAAACTTCTATCCGACCATTTTACATACCAACATAAGCGTAGTCTTTAAAAGTCATAGTTTTCCAAATCTGGAAGTATCCTCCTATACTCCCAATTCTATCTGAGGAAATCGTCTATACGTCTCTTTAATGAGTTTTTTTAGAATGCGTATCTTCTTATCAGATGCATTTTTATTTTATTATTTAAACAAATATTATGTATGTTTCGATATTATGATGAGTCCGAACTATTGACAATTGTACACTAGTCACTAAGGGAAGAGGGTAACTCTGACTGACTATACACACAGCAAAACAAACACATCACACACAAACACACACACACACACACACACAAACACCCCCGTAAAATAAATATGGTCATATAAACTTTAATAATAATGTTTATTAAACATTAAAACATTCTTTAATATTAACATATTCAGTTTAGTTATAATTTGGAAAACTGTTTGTTATTTAATTTTATGGAGGCGGGCGTTGACATTTGCAGCGCAGTTTTTGCAACAATGGCAACGAACGAACGAAATTTTTTTTTCAAAGTGCATTTGTTTCCAACAATTCTTATTATTTTGCCAGAAGAAATAGCCGTTTGCATGCTGCTACTGGCGTACTAATAAACTAATATCTATATATAATAATATCTAATAAACAATGTTTCCGTTTATTTAGTTTAAGTGGTGCAAATCATCGTTTATACGTAATTAAGTAAGAACCCGTCAAGAAGTAAGTATGATCATTTTTGTGTTTAGTTAACTCATAAACTCCACCGTCCTCTCGTGGTCGTGCCCCATGCGATAATGTCGAAACTTCGATAAACCTTCAAGACAGAAGTACAATCGAAATTTATTAACTAAGATAGGAGTATACTCTACTGGTTGAAAGTAGAGTAATAATAGACATATAAATCTTTTAAATACGCGACGATGTTAAAAGTATCTCGTGATCTACGACTATTTTTTAGTAACTTAAGGTTATGTTATAAAGTGATTCTAAGATCACTTTTTACTATAGTGTCTACTTTTGTTTCATTCTTATTTGAATTGACGCGGCAAATTTCAGTTAACTTTGAAATGTAAATCAAATAAAGTCGAACAATTTATACAATAAAGTATACAAAAAGAGTGCATTGAATTGTACATATTATCTCTATTAAAAGTAACTTAAAATTCAGCAATGCACCTTTTAATATATAGTCTAAATTTCAAGGTTTATGTTCAATAGTTTCAGATAATAAACACCGGAACATTTCGATCTATACATACCACATGGATTTATTTTAACATTCCTTTTCACCGCATGGTTTATACCATACACACGTGTTACCAAACACTTCGCAATATTATACATTAAACAATGTTGTAAAATCCTTCCAGTTATATTAAAACGTCTTATTTTATCTGACCGCAAGATATTATAATACACATACAAAAATTATAGCGCTGAAATATTTAATTATATTGGCTGACAAAATGTAGTAAATGACCTACAAATCTATTTCTACCTAAACAGCCAATAATCATATCTCTTTGTATTCTAGAATAAATTAGGTTAAGGTTATACGTATACTGTAAAACATATATGAAGGAGACTAGTAAAAAACATTTTAATAACATTTAAAGTCTATTTATATGCCGACGATAAGCTTGACGTTATCTTTATTGCATTGAAACTGACGCTGGAGCGTGTGTAGTGTGTTAACCATCAGTTCACTGAACCAGCCGCCCACTTTTAACAATTTTTATCTCCATAGAGTTTAATATTCTTATCTACTAAGCCGGCGTTTCCCATTTGCCGGGTCGTGACCTGGCACCGGGCTGTCAATATTAAATACCGGGTCACAACATTTTCCGCGAACTTAACTTATTTTGTTAAGCAGCAGCCTAATTTGCACTTAAATTTAATCATAGACGATACCAAAGTATGTAGTAGTAATAAAACCTTTTTATTATTAACAAATGTATATTATTTTACGGAAAAGATGGAAGTGGGCTACGAACGGGCAGTGTGACAAATATTCGGGCCATGACAGAACAATGTTTGGGAAACACTCCCACACTGGACTCAGTTTCTTTCGTGATCAATTTTACTCTTCCATCTTTTGCATCAAAGGAGATACTTTAATGTCACAGCTTATAAGTATTTATCGCTGAACATGGGTATTTTAAGGGATTTCCACACGATACGAATTTTAGAAACCCTACACAGATCGTTTGCTTATTTAGTGTTGACCTATCAACATTTATCAAATTTGAAAATTTTCGACTTGTATACTCGTAATTTAATAAACTGAGATTCTTCAAACAAATCTGAAAATGATTTGTGTGTGTTGAGATCTACTCATTGTACACACAGCTGACCCCCCCCCCCCCCCCTCTTGCCCGTACCACGCTACGCCCATGCAAATATATATTTTGCTTCACGTGCTTACTTTTCTTAGTAAGCTCTAATTAGACGTCCTTTTTAAGAGTTATAGGGACGTATTTTCTGTTAGTGATTTTTAAAAACTACATCATACTATTTGAAAGAATCTCGAGTAGGTTTTACGATCTTCAAATTAACCTTTTTCACAATTGCGTAATACCTTTCTGATGGTAAGGGTAGTACTGAAGATAACCATTATATTCGCCTACTTTCTCATGTGACTATTATTATTGAATTTAAATAAGGCTAAGTCAGTCGCAATTACTTACAGGCAAAATTATCTCACTTTGTAACTAAGAATTTCGTTCTGGTACATCGACGAACAAAAAACAAAAATCTCATATTATTATAACATTGATATAAATATGATACTTATTATGCATAATAATGTTAAAAATATATTTTATATGCATGATAATAATATCACAAAAATATTTTGTAAAGATGCTAATCTATGCACGAAGGTAACCTCGTGCTAAATTGTTAACTTTAGAAACAAAACCATATTAGGTGTAAACAATTTTGACTAACCTTCACAGTTATGCTCATTTACAATTCTTAAAATGTTGATAGTACTTACATCACAAGCCTTTAGTTAGTCTTTTATTCATATAATACGCGTACACTTGTGCACATAGTTGCATTGTTATTATAGTACTAAAAATGACCGTAGCCAAAGTTATCTCTGGATGAATGCTTTGAAATATAAAATCAATATCTTTTATAAAAGATAATATTAAAATATATTAGTAGATATAAATTGTACAAATAAAAGTGGTTAGAGCGCATGATTTTATTATTTAATCCCTTCCCTTATATAATGCCTTATTTAATTTTATTTTTACAGGAAACCCCATTATACTCATTAAACCCCGTCTATACCGTAATAAATTTCAGCAATATTGCTCCAGCTAGGGATATCAACAAAATGATCGATGATATGATTTTATATTAATCGAATATTTTATTATTATAATCGTTTTTTTAATCGATTTTATTAGGTATTTTATTTTCTCTTGATTTTACTCATTTTTTAATGTTTTTTAAGATAATTTAAGATATGCATTGTTGAAAACAATGTACACGAATTTCATGCATATGTTAGTTTTATTCGTAGTTGTATATTTTAATTTGCCTTTATTAAAAAAGCAACTTTTCATCTTGCAGAAAAAAAAAGACTAAATAATCTATTTGAACGATTCGAGTTAATCGATTTTTAATCGATTTATTTTGAAGGGAGGAAATCGATTACTCGAATTACTAATCGATTTTTTCCACACCAAGTCACTCTAGTTTCAGCGGATTAGCTGTAACATCATAGCAAGGAAACTTTTGCATTTATAATATAAGTAGAGATGAATCGCAATAGTCTAAATTAAAAAAAAGTTTTAAATTGTGATGATCGATCATGACCTATGTACAATACTATCCCGATGTTTTAAATTCCAATGGTCTCCCTAATATGTGACTCATTTCTACGAGAACACAGACCACCGGATCGCGTTCCGTGTTTCAATTACTGATGCAAGCAATGCCTTCGCACGTTGCCCTCAGCCGCACAGTAGCTGTTATTAATGACATCACGGCGGTGACTCTGGTCGGTTGTTTGTCAATTACATGTTTTTCTAGAAGCTGTATGACTATAACTATTCTTACGTCAACAACAGCTTTTTGTTAGTTTTATAGTGTGGTTTGTAGTGTTAAATTTAAGTAGAAATTAAATATTAGATACTTATTATGAAACAAAGTCCCAAAAAGCTGTCTGTATGTAATCGATTCTCTCAAAATCTACTGAACGGATCTTTGTACGGTTATCATCAAAAGATTGTGCAATACTTCCGGATGGTTCAGGTAAATAGTACATATCGGTATTATGTAAATTTTGTTGAAGAGATCGCGCAGTTGTTAAAAAACTTGCTTTAATCGCGTGCGCTGCGTAAACCAGCAGAGATACGCTAAAGTAATGTATTAGAGAATTGTAGATCTTTAAAACTACTACAAAAAAGTCCGTGATAGCATGTCTCTATCTCTTATGGTTAGCTCACAACAACTACTTTTATGTTTATAATTTGAATTCTAGAAAAATATTGAGACACGCAGATTTCCACGCGGGCGAAGCCGCTGGCACAGCTAGTTAAATGTAAAAAAAAAAACCCTATAAATATTTAGTAACTATCTTTTAAAAGCAACTTCGTTCGTGTGGACTGCAATCTTATTATTTGAGTAAATCGTAATACTTATATTAGTTATAGTTAAAGTGGGTTAACCTTAGAAGCTAGACATATGCTGTAGCAGACTTTTATTTAGCACTTTTAGAGGGGAACAATTTTGTAGTATATGACTTTTCTTAGAGTTAAAATTTTGCCGTTTTCGGGATAGTTTTTATTGCTGCTTCTCTCTTATTTATCTTAGCGTGATGTTATATAGTCTATAGCCTTCCTCGATAAATGGACTATTTTACACTCAAATAATTTTCAAATCGATCTGGTAGTTCCTGAGATAAGCGCGTTCAAACAAACTCTTCAGCTTTATATATTAGCATTCTATATTGAATTTACACGTTGAAAAGTTAGTTATGTTTAATTGACCACCAGAAATAGTCAAATAGAAGGTACAACCATAGAACTCTAAATTGTATCGGCACACTTGAATTAGTAAATGACTTCTAAATTTACACTTAAAATTTTATAATTAGTTATCATATCGATCAGGCGGCCTGTCGTAAAATACGTAGCCGAATTATCTGACATGTCTATAACATGTCGTGCCGACCTCACTTAGAATGGGATAAGGGTAGGAGGATGAAATATTTTTTTTCTCTCTAATTGTTTATCAACAAACTCGTAAATTATTAACCACTATGACTCCGCTGAAATATTGAAAACAAGACAAGCTTCAATGAAAACAGTTCATACCTTGCTACAAAAAAGATGCGGTTACGACTCCGGTAGTATGGTGGAATATGAACATGTTTCCAATATTAAATGTGGTCTGAATACATATTTTGTTAACAGAACGAAATCAACACCCAATATGAGCGCGTGTCAACGAGCTCGAATTCCCAGCTATACGGCACGCTCGCAGATGTCACGCTCAGCCCCATACATACGTCGCAGAATGTGATTCGTGACAGGTGAGTTGGGCTTAATGAAGTTAAGGAAGTTAATCGCAAAGCTTTGCGATTTTGTCGTGGAGTCTATCTCCTGATGATGCTTCGGTTGCGGGGCGAAACGATTGTTGAGTTTGTGATAGTGAACCTGTGTAGTGCTTGTGTATTGTGGTGGAAGTGGTGGAGGTTTGTGCATGTGTTTTTACGAATCCTGCACGTATCGGGTATGAAAATACTGATAGTCCACTATACATTAAACACTATATATATTTTCTATTTACTGTATCGCGGATTATATCAAAATAATTTTATTATTACTTTTGTATTATGGATCTCCGCAAAGTAACGCCTAATTCTATAAATTAATTAAGGAGGTTAATTTATCGGAATCGGAAATATCAAATATGAATTAAGGTCAAGTTGGACGCGAAGAGATGGTGGAGTCGTTGAAATATAGATTCTCTTAGGGGCAAGCCAAATAATAATCAGTCAAATATAAATATTGTGATTAACAATAAAATTTTATTTAAAACTAGCAATCCCGCCACGCGTTGCTGTGGCTCAGTCTGGTTTCGAATTCCCTTCGAAACAGAACTCAACAGTTACAAAAATTCTCCGAGCGCCACCAAACTTCATAGGACCGTCCACTGAATCATTCTAAAGATTATTTGAAAATTTCATTAAAATCGATCCAGACGTTTCGCAATCTATAAATGACATGCAAACATTCATTTTTAAATATTTAGATTTTTAACATTATAGCTTCTGTCTACGACTTCGTCTGCTTCAACTAATGGACTATGGACTTACTGCGTAAAATAAAAATAGCCTTAGTGATTTTATTGAAATAAATTAAAAAATAAGTTAGCGGCCTTTTAAACTCTTGTTAGCTCGTACAATACATAATCAACGCGTTACGGAATTAAAAACTCGTAATATAATCTTATCGTAATTCTTACTAAGGCCCGCTTACGTCATTCTAAAAGACGGTTGGACGCGCAAAATGCTTGCATGTATTATGAAATTTCGCTGGAGTCTTTTGATTAAATAGTGTATTTGAGATAATTATGGATTATTTTTAAAAGTTGAGTTCTTTTTCGAGGGGAAATAACGGAACGAGATTGAGCCGCAGGAACGAGTTGTTAAACTATATATCTTAAAGCCAATAAGTGTCCCTGGTTAAAAATATTATGGAAACATATTAACGGTAATTGTGCATCAATGAAAATTAGCATTAATACTAAATTTAAATAGTAATTCATTCGAAGTCACATCAGTCAGGCATATCAGTGTATATAAATGTTAGTTAACCTATAAATAAATGAAAAAAAGAGTTAATAGCCCAGTAACTATTTCTTGGTGCCTGTAGATATTAGTTACTAAACAATTCGTAAAAAATTTGTGTAAATTTATTGTAGTTAATTTAAAAGTGTAATTATTTTTGTTATATCCTTAGTTTTATTTCATTTTAGAATTATATGTTTTTGCACTATTTTATGTAGTTAGCTAATTTGGTGCATTATCTTCGAGCCAAATTCTAAATTCCACTCGTGTGATTTCTATTTTGCGTGACACTGGTAGAGTGATTTGCGCCTAATTTGCGCTGTACAGGCCATAAAGAAAGAAAACAATAACAATTTTTTGCGTCTTCCATACCAGGTCAACCCGTTACAGTAGTCCAGCGTACAGCGTATGTTCCACGGATAGCTCTTTCGCGGAGCAAGCACTAGCAGATGCAAGCCTCCTATTGGACCGGGAACCTAACGTGGACCATCTGCCCTACCGACTGTACAAAATGGCCGGCGAGTACTGGAAGTAAGTAGCATTAGAAAGTAAAAAAATAACTCTTATCTCATCATCCCATTGCGCTACTCTACCTCCATTCCTCTCCATTTTTGGATAGAAGGGTTGGAGCACTCCCACCACGCTGTTCCACTTGGGATTGGTAGATTATACATATCTCCAACATTCTCTCCTAGAGGTTCCTAGGTTTCCTCATGATGTTTTTCTTAATCTATGCGTGTGGTAAATTGCTAATATTAAATAATTTATACAATAAGGCGTTACTTTGAGAATTTATCCGGATACGAACAAAACGGATAGTACTCTACATTTACCATTATATATATATTTCCTATTTAAGTTATCGCGGATTATAGCAAAATAATTTTATTATTACTTTTGTAAATCAATAAGACATGTAAGTTTTAACAGAAAAACGCATTGGTGTGTGCTCGCGGTTTGAACCCTTGTAATGAGCAAAATGATGTTATTATCATTTATAGGCATTACTTTGCGGCGGTCCGAAATACAAAGTAATGCATCAGTTACCAAACGAGACGATTGTTGAGTTTGTGGTAGTGAATGTATGCTGCACTAGTAGTGTAGTGGCGGTGGTTGTTTATAGTGCGTGCGGTTACGAATCCTGCATGCGTAAGATATAAACATGGATAGTTAAATTCATTTTAGCATTACGTAGATTTTCTGTAATCGCGGATTATAGCTAAATAAGGCCATATTGTTCAACTAAAAGTAAAATTAAACTAAAGTTTGAATTTAATTTTCAGTCTTCTGATTATGATAACCTGAAGACTGAAAATTCAATAAAAAAAAAGTAAAGTAGCGGCCTGTTACAATCCCACTGCTGGGAATAGGCCTCTTCTCTCCGTTTCTGGAAAGAAGGGTTGGAGCTAAGACCTACCACGCTGCTCCAATGCGGATTGATAGGTTACACATCATCTCTAGAATTCTCTTCAAAAATATGCAGGTTCGATGTTTTCCTTCACCGAAAAGCGTGTGATTAATTGCAATTATCAATTAGACACGTGAGTTTTAATAGAAAAACTCAGTGGTACCTGCCCGGGTTTGAACCCGTATTCCCCTCGAAAGAGTCGCACGGTCTCACCGCTGGGCTATCTCAGCTCGGGCGGAATTGCTTTAAACTTACTATTTTTTACTACTATCATTATAATTTATTTGGATAGGGGACGCGTTCTGGTACTAGACGGACTACCAATTCACACTGCGGACCATTCAACCCTTTATCTCACGTCCCCTTGTTTACTCACTACCGTTATGAAATTTTTGTCAAAGCCAATAACGCTTTTATTGTGTTGGCAAGTCTGGCAATATATCTGTGCCCGGCGTGAATAACTTAACAAGTCCAAAACGCAAAATTTTCAGGTCAGCCTTATATAGCTTTACGTAAACTTTATTTGTAACCCAGCACTACTCTACAGAAAATATTACACAATGATGCTATTTATTACATTTTAACTAAATGAGCAGCAGTTAAGATAGAGATATTTATATATTCACATGTTAGTATGTGAGATATAAAAGACTAATCGACTTCACTGAAATATTCACCATATAAATGAGGCAATCCTAATGTCTATTATAATTAAACATATAAGAGCACCACTTATCAACATATTCACGCCTAGAACGTATATATCAAACCGCAACAAATGTTGCCCTAAAAATTACTAATTCCAAAATTAACTAATTTTATCATCATGTGTACGTAACGTACTCAGAAGTCCAAATGTTCCAATTATAAGTATCCAAAAATGTGATACAACTCTAACAAATATCTTCGAATAAATAAAATAATGTAAACAGTCCTTTTTGTGAACAAAAGTAGGTTATTAGTAACATAACAAGATTCAAAGTTGTTTCAATGTATTTTTATACCCTTGCAAAGCTTGAAAATCAAAGCAGTATTATAAAAGCAAAAAAGCGTCAAGATATCGATAGGGAAGGTGTCCAGTTATGAACATTATTTTGATGCAAAATAAGCAAATCAAGATGTTAGGAACAGAGACATTTCTTGATAACGTTCTAGGTATAAAGGTACCTTGAATTACATCTGTCGGTTCAAAGTAGGTAAAATTGAGTTCAATGGATTCGATAACTCACAGACAGGTGACACTAATAACTGTATAATAAAGAAGCGTCAAGGTTTCGCAAGGTGTCTAATAAGGATAGTTATTTTGATGACAATAGTCGAGGGACACGGCATCTGCTAGCCGCTTCCCGTACAAGTTTGTATCACACGTGCAGCTGGACATTCTGTGAACGCCGACTGATATAATAATAATAATAAACTTATCTATCTGAAACTCGGCGGTTGCTCTTTTCAAATCATAATCCTTATATATATATCCCCTTCCGACGTCGCAATGACTAATCAAAGTCATACCATCAGCCCTGGAGAGTTTGTTTGATTGATTGTTTTAACGCGCTAATCTCAGGAACTACTGGATCGATTTGTAAATGATTTGAGTGTAATATAGTCCATTTATCGAGAAAGGCTATAGGCTATATACCATCACGCTAAAATGAATGGGAGAGGAGCAGCAATAAAAATATTGCGAATACGGCAAATTTTACAGCTTTCCTTGCGTGCGCTAAGTAAACGGTGAAAGTTATTAAAAAATCATGTATTACAAAATTGTTTTACTCTAAAAGTTCTTAATAAAAGTCCGCGACAGCATATCATTCTAGCTTTTAAGATTAACCCACTTTAAGCACAATTAGTATGTGTTATGGTTTACTTAAATAATCATACTGCAGTCCACGCTTGCGCTTATAAGCTAGTTTAACTATATTTTGGAAAAAGCAACCGCCGACTTTTTGGTATGAGGAGTTTTACGAATCAGCAGCAAATTTGACGATTTAAAAGCACGTATTTACAGGTTTACTTGAAAATAAAATTATTTGAATTTGAAGATGTTATAGTTTTAATTAATGTATAAAGCATACAACACATTCGCAACTGGAATTGAACACAGCTGCCCTATTGTCGTTATTTATGGAGGTTGCTAAATGAGTCCGATGCCTACTGCATATTTTTGTCAACGGCCGCCTGAATCGATGTAACTGTTTCGACATTTCTTTTACAATGATTTATAGAATTAGGTGTTACTTTACGGAGATCAAAAATAAAAACTACTGATAATATTAATTTTCTCCAATCCTATTTAAGAAAAAGATTAGTGAAAAAACGTATAAGATAAAAACGACTTATGATATTTTTTTATCTGTTTGGAGTAGTTCAGTTGATCTATTAGGTCTTTATATTCCTCTTAAATGAGAAATTCTCTTTCTGCCCTTATCCCACACTAAGTGGGGGTCGGCACAACATGTTACAAACATGTCACATGATTTGGCTACGTATTTTACAACCGGCCGCCTGCATGACATCAACTTACCTTAGTCGTATTTTACGACGACTCAGTAAGAAATGAGGGTGGTCTATTCTACTCCGCCGGATATCACGCGGCGGGTCGACTTACTTTGTCGCCTTTTACGACACCTCTGTAAGAAATGAGGGTGATCTATTCTACTCAACCGGATACCACATGATGGTTAAACTTACCTTAGTCGCCTTTTGCGATACCTCGGCAAGAAATAAGGGTGGCCTATTCTACTCAACCGGATATCACACGGTTATAGAAATGACGTCATAAATACTAAAAATAATTATGTTTATACAATAAAGATTTAGAAATTTCATAAAATGTTCGAACTTTATGTTAGTGCAGTGCTTGTGTAGTGTTGTGTTATTGCTGGCGATTAGTGCACGAGTTTTAAGGAATTCTGCATATATCAGGTATGAGAACGTATAGTACACTCTCCATTTGGCATTACGTATGTTTTCATTTTATCTTGGATTACAGCAACGTAATATTAACATTACTTTTGTATTATGGACTTTTGCAAATTTTGCAAGGACAGCGCCTAATTCTATAAATTATTTGAACAAATTATTATTATATATATATGTATATATAAACATCAGGAAGCCTTTAAGGGCGGTGCAGGCTATTGTCCTCCATTGTGGGTGTGATATTGGCAGGAACTCGGAAAGTAAACCACGTTCGTGAAATGCAACAACTAATTATTCGGTTCCAATACAATATAAGCCGCTATACAATACTTAACTAGTGTTAAGTAGTGTTAACACCCGTATTCATAAACATTACTATGAGAACGCACAGTGCTCAGGGACGCATAGGGTCATTCAAACCAATTCATAGACATTACTTGAGTGAAATGTTCTACTATGCGTTTGTCAAAATCGACGCACAGCTAAAATAGATAAGGAGCTACTTTAGCGAACGCATAGTGTCCGCGCCGCTTTGGTTAATGACAAAATTATTTATTAGTTATCTATTTATTATTTTTTATTCTTATAATCATTTAACTTTGTCTAGTAAATAATATAAGTAAAACTATACAATAAAATTACCATACATAATAAATTAAAGAAAAATAGTTCTACCTCTTATGAGTTGCAGTGCTTGCATTTAAATCCAAAGGCGAAGTCATTATACTAAACTATATTTTATTTACACTGAACAATACACAAAATATCATAAAAAAATTATTAACACGATAAACTGCAAATTACGGGAATACCAAAGTAAGGTTATGTTTGTTTGTTATTAACAACACAACAAATTGTTAATAACATTGACATTTGTCAAAACTAGACTGAAGTACGCCACATCAAATGGACCAATCAGAGCGCGCAGTTGGACGCATAGCGTTCTTTTAGTTGAGTATGGCCTAAGTATTGTTTATGAAATGGAAGGCTTGACACGAGGAACGCACAGTGAACTAGCCTCCTTCGCATAGTAATTTGTGCTCACTTAGCTGAGTATGCTTCTTGAATACGGGTGTAAGTCTAGTGACTACTCTATTCGGGGTTACCCGCTCTTATGTTAATTTTTCCTTAGTACATTCTTTTACTTTAGAATAATCATTGTCACAAAATAAAAATCTAAAATAAAAATAAAATATTAATTAATTATTTAAATCAAATAACTTTGTGCACAACTTAAAATTACCCCACGCGCCGTTATATATTATATTAAAAAAGCATTTACAGTAGGTATAAGCCTATGGCCGATGTGCGAATTTGTTATGTCCATATATATTTAATTTTTAATGTGGAAACCCTACTTAATTCTATTTATATCCCAAAAGCGGGTAAATTGATATAATAATCGTTATAGTAACAACTAAATGCGGGTAAACAATTGTAATAATTGTGACCGTTAACTGCTAACGGCAATTTTGTTGTCAATTCAATCTAATCAAATATGCGACGTAATGGAGTTAAATAAATTTTAAGTGACATTGTGATGAAGTTCATAGAAATATATAATACGATTTTCATAGTATATATATTTTAATTTCGATTAATCATGGATAATATGGTGAAATTAATTGACCTCGAGACAGTGGAAGAAGTTATAATGTTAAGGTACGTTTTATAGTCATTTTTAAAAGCTTTTATTTATCTTTCCTTATGTATGTGAAGATGGAATCTTGCAAATTAAATTTGACCCATTCCCCGGTGACCGATTGAGCTGAAATTTTACATACTGGTCTAGTCTCGATGTCAATGCATGTCGACTCAATTGAAGACGTAAACGTAATTGTTTTGCTTTTTCATACCATGACGTCTTAAAGACGCACACTTTAAATCGTTGCCGAATGAGCGTTCGGCGTTCGTCCTAAGAACGTGAGTAAAAGAGACAAAGTTTTCTATAGTTCATATAACGTTATCCTTTTCAAACATTACGACTCCAATGCAATTCACACTTCATGGTACGAAAAGAAAGCGGTTCGCGGTCGTCGTTTACGCCTTCAATTGAGTCGAAATAAGAGTTCATGGTAGCCTTGCTGATGCTCCTGCCAGGATTGGCTCCAGACGAATGAACTCGTCAACGGTTAACAATAGGGACATTAAATTTTGTTATTAGCTTTTTTTAACTTGACTTATTTTTACCCACTCTTAAGTGGATTGACATACTATATCTGTATCTTCTATTCTGTCATTCAACTCTGATGCCATATTCCTATTATATACATATCTTCACACAATCAATCAATCTTTTTTCGGCCTCCTTGTAGTCATATATAATATGTTACGTCAGCTTAATAGTAACATTTTCATTTCTTTTTGTCACGTATACATACGAAAATTACGTAACACCGTTTAGGAATTGTAGTACATGTTAATTTGAATATGGAAAGCCCTTTTCCAAATAGTCATATTTACAAAACGGCATCTTAACTTTCACCCGTAATCTAGTCTCTTGACTTATGAAAATTGGAAACGTAATACTAATCTCAAATTTTTTAAAATGTTTTGTTATATTCTTAGCGACTTTGAATATCTAATAATATATAAAAGATGACGTTACACTGCAAATTTACTTGTATATGATTTTGATATAACCCTATAAAATAAAATCAGTCTACTTTTGGATTATTATTTGTCCCGTAAAATTCATGTTAATAAGAATGTTATGTAATTTATAGGAGGTTAAGTTTGATATTTTTATAAGTAAACGTGTCCTATTTTATTGTTTTGTTCTTATTTAGTATTAATATAAATAGTGCAGTAAAAATAAACACTCTCAACTAATGTAGGCTGCAAATGTCACGCGGGACCTCAAACTTTATGTGTTATAACGGAATGTTTTAGAATTTCAATTCTAGATCCTTCGATATTTTTCTTTTTTAAGAATAAATGCTTTAGGCACAACTTCGTTCACGCAACTTTAGTGTAAAATACCTTATTTTTTTTTGGTTCCCAAAAAAAACATGATTTTATCTTATACGTTAGCCTCGTATATAAGCTTTAATTTTACCATACTTCATCATTGACTGGCCCCTTGGCGCAGTTTGGAGTGACCCTGCCTTCAGCTCCGCGGGTCTCAGGTTCGATTCCCGCCGAGGGCCAAACCAACAAATTGTTGGTTCTTCGAGCCTGGGTGTGTATTTTTTAAGTATGTATTTAAACTTATATATGTAGTATATCTACCAGTTGTCCGTCACCCATAGTCACACAAGTATTAAGTTACTTACTGTGGGGACGGACGACCGTGTGTGTAAATGTTCCATATATTTATTTATTTTATTTATTGGTCACAGTATTGAAACAGGAAAGGATAAATGAAACAGTGCACTACTTATCAAACTGTAGTATTCTTATTACATAAATTAACTCGATATTAACAGATTATTATATGTGAAGCTCCTAATTAATGTATCGATTATTTCTTATAACATATGACAGAAAAAAACATACGATCTGTTTTTTACGTTCAGAATTATATCTTCCACACATTCTTTTCTTTAATTGAAGAAATTCTAAACATATGTTTGCACAATATTATATTCCTATGCGCTAATAAAATTATTAATATTATATATACATATACTATAAATAAATATTACTTAATTTAACGAAATATAACGATTTTTTTAATTATTATTATTTTGATAGAAAAAATGACGTGAGGTATCCGGCTGAGTAGATAGAACACCCTCATTTCTGACCGAGTTGTCCTAAAAGGCGACTAAGTTAAGTTGACGTCAGGCAGGCGGCCGGTCGTAAAACAACTTGCCCAATAATGTAACAACTTGTTTTAAACATGTTGTGCCGACATCACTCAAAGTGAGATAGGGGCAGTAATGATGATGAAAAGGGGAATATTTTAAATTGCAGTAAATATCCTAAAACTGACTACACGTACTCGCCGCTGTCTCGCGACAGAGTCGAGCTGGCTCCGGGACAAGTCGCGGTGCCGAACATGTCGCGGCGGTCCCTCTCACAGTTCCGCGTGCAGGGACCTAACACGGTCGACGAGCCCGACATACCTGCCACCTCGGTTTGGAAGACCAGCACTGTCCGGAAGAGATACACTGTAAGTATACTAAGAGATACACTATGAAGATACCGAAGATTTATTGAAGATGCAAATGTATATTTTAATAGTTGTGGGATGTTTTTATAAATATTTTCTCAATCTGTTTTATTTTATATATTGGTAATATATATTAGTTATATATTCACATACGAAAATACGCACACACACTCGCACGCACACTCACTCACAAACGCACGAAAACTCACTCACACACTATCAAATATTATGTGTTACTACACACAGACACCAACTTACCATTTATTTTTGTTTTCTTTAATTTATTTTTTATTTTTTCCTAAATTTGTCTGTTCACCTGCAATTTATTGTGAAATCTGGGAGAGGGCGGGGACTCCGAGATATGCAGGTTTCCTAACGATGTTTTCCTTCGACGCAAGGCGTGTGATAAATTGCAATTATCAATTAGACATATGAGATTTAATAGAAAAACTCATTGGTGCCAGCCCGGGTTTGAACTCGTGTTCCCCTCGAAAGAGTCGCACGGTCTCACCGCTGTGCTATCACAGCTCGCCCCATGTATAAACATAGGAAATGTAACTTTATTCTTCGGATGGGGCGATTTATATCGACTAGTTAAAAAGTAAGGCCCACCATTTCAAAGTAGACAAGCTCTAACTTGATTTCAACGCGATGTGACCTATCACAGCATTTAATAATTGATTAATTTGATGACAGTCAATGAGTGTCTTGTTTCAGTCGATAGACAGTTCAGACGACGAAAATGCGTACATCCGCAATGGCGCCTACACTAAAGCAGACGAGCGGTGGTGGATCACACGTTTGCTGGCGACTTTCCTCACCACCATCACCACCACCACCAGAAACGCGTACAGGAAGGTGGTAGGCCCTTCGCACAGATACCCATACACTGAACGAAGGCCAGCTAAAAGTAAGTTATTCTTATTATTATTTTTAAAGAAACAATAAGATGAGAATGTTAAAATGGAGGTGTGGTCTAACAAGATTTTATAGAATACGAAATGAGTATATTTATAAAAGAAATTTGTAACCGCCGTGTGTACGTGTATCCGGCTGAGTAGAATAGACCACCCTCATTTCTTACCGAGGTGTCGTAAAGGGCGTCTAAGGTAAGTTGACCCACAGTGTGGTATCCGGTTGAATAGAATAGACCACATGTTGTGCCGACCCCACGTAGAGTGGGATAAGGGCAGCAGGATGATGAAGAGGAAATTTGAAAGTTGCGCCCATTGTCCAAGATGAAAAGTGCGAGATTAAGTTGGTATAGTCATGGAAGGCTGAACATCATGTGACCATAAGATTTTAAAATATTAATGTGGATGGATATATAACTAGAGTAGGTTGAAAAAAATTGGATGGATTGTGTGAGGAATGATATGCATATAAAAGGAGTGGCGCCAGAGTTGACGAATGATAGAGGAGAATGGAAGATGAAGGAATGAACGCAAAATAATTAATATCTCTTGATCTCAATGTCTTTAAACGTATTAAATAAATAAATATATGGGACAATTACAGACACGGTCGTCGGTCCCCAAAGTAACATTATAATTACACGTGTACGGTGACAGACAACTTTTTTTTTAATAAGAGAAGGCAAGCGCCTGGCTACGATCTCGCCTGATGGAAAGCGACAGTTGCAGCCTAAGGGGGACCGCGCTTGCCAAAGTAGTGCCTATTCACTCGTTTTTTTAATTTGACTAAATCGTAGGTATCTGGGAACACATATGCAGGAAGGCAATTCCATGCCTTGGCCTTGACTGTTAAATATTAATTGCTCCGCGCAAACGTGCGGACGGATGAAACAACCTCCGGGACCTGGGCCCGTCGTCTCGGCGTCTCAACCTACCTTATGCGGCCGTCAGCTGTATGTGGTCCGGCCTCATGAGTCACTGCATGTATATGTGTACGTGTTTGTGTGTGCTTGTATGCACTTGGCCGATTCCCGAAACCGTTGGCTCGCCTTTGCAATCTTCCACGGACACGTAATGTCTGTTTCTCCCGGAGTATACACTTCACTATATCGGTTAAATAACACCCGGTGTGCACACAACCTTCGTAAGGTCATACGTTATTGAATCGTCCCTATATCGGGGAATAGTAACTCAACGCGCACTAAAACCGTAGACGGACGCGTCTTCTCAAACGCTTCACTGGTTAAACGCGTCACTAAATACTTATATCATTCTCAAATGTCAATAAAGTCGTGTCACTACTGAGAATAACACCCGAAACGCAAAATTACACGTGTGTGTTATAACAGAAAGCCGTATACAGGCGCGCGCGGCCTGTCCTTATCGTATTCGAAACGTCACTAACTGTCGGCCGCTCGCGTCGGCAATTGAATGCATAAAAAGGTCGTTGATCCCGCCGGTCGCGTCGCGCGCGTCAATCTATTCAAAACATTAATATTAAGATTACAATTTATTATTAATTATTAATTAATATATTTTTTACATGTTTATTAATAATATAATAATTAAAAAACCACTTATAGTACGCGGCAAAAATAATGCACATCCAGGCTTAGTGAGAGAAAATCGACTAGATTCTCCTTCATAGAGCATTGTCTCTGTCGCACAGACTGACGAACCCGTGCGAAACGTCACATAGTTACTAAGTGCCAGTGACAGTGCTCTACGAAACCGAACTGGCCGGCTGTTTCGTTCTAAACATCGATGTGCAATATTTAATGCCGGGTACTATACTTCAACAACATTATAAGGTTCGTAAGAGCAACAGGTAGGTTATCCCTTGTCTTAACATGAGGGGAAATGGGTGGAATAGTCCAGAATTGGAGCTGACCACCCGCCCTCTACCGACAGGCGTCCCCGATTCTAGATTAGATTAGATACTTCAACATAGGCACAGTTATTACGAAACAAACGTTCTTATCGCTTTAGCGATCTTTGGTGTGGGCAAAGTATGGGAAATACTCTGTCCCGTGCAATACCTGATTTAGATAATGACTTAATTTCAGATGGCATACTATCGCGTACAGCATCTGTGGCTGTGGCGCCACTGTACTGGATCTACACGATTACTAAGACTGTTGTAACAACCACTGTGACGACTATAACGGAGGCTGTAAGTAATCTTTTGCCTAAAGACTAAGGCTTTTGCCTAAAAACAATGATAATAGGCCTTCATAAAAAAAATTATAATAGGCCTTTATAAAAAAAATATGCTAATTCGATCTAGTTACTTAAAATCAGTCAATCAGACGATCATTTAACTCAAGACATTGATTTTAACTAGTTAGTTAAAATCAATGTCTTCAGTTTTGGTTTTAATAAATTCGGTATTTGTTTTTTTTCTTCACTTTTATTTTCGTTTTACGCCGTGTGATATCCGGCAGAATAGAATAGACCACCCTCTTTTCTTACCGAGGTGTCGTAAGAGGCGACTAAGGTATGTGCCGTGTGATATCTGACCACGTAGAATAGACCACCTTTATTTCTTATCGAGGTGTCGTAAAAGGCGACTAAGGTAAGTTGACGTCAGGCAGGCGGCCGTTCGTAAAATACGTAGCCAAGTCATGTGACAACATGCTTTTAACATGTTGTGCCAACCCCACTTAGAGTGGGATAAGGGCAGGAGAATGATAACTTTTATTTTCGTTTTGTTGGAACACCCACAATTGGACATGTCCTTCCATTTTTTCCTATTTTGGACTGTTCTATACCGTGTTACAGGTATGTTTATTAAATCGTCATCCCAACTTGTGGAAGATTGACGTCATCCCAACATCCCAACCATTAGGAAGATTAGGCAATTAGCTGATATTGAAACAGCAAGACTTGTCTATTTTTCTTATCTTGCTTACGGTATCTTGCTATGGGGTAAAGCAGCTGATATCCAAAAAATATTTGTTTTACAAAAGCGAGCTGTTCGTGCAATTTATAATATGAAACCACGTGACTCGCTTCGTGATAAATTTAAAGAAATAGGTATTCTTACTGTAGCTTCACAATACATTTAATAATATAGTGTTTGTGAAACAAAATATACATCTTTTTAATAAAAAAAAACGATATTAGTAATAGGCAAACTAGGAACCGAAATAAATTAATAATACCAAGGCTAAGGCTTCAGAAAGTACGTAGATCGTTTGTGGGCTTCGGTATACTTTTTTATAATAAAATTCCTCAATCAATTTTGGACTTGCCTTTACACAAGTTCAAAAAAGCAATTAAAGAGACTCTCATTAATTGCTTACTATGATGTTGAAGACTATGTCAATGATAAGAAAGCTTGGAACTAAATTGCGACCAGCTATGTACTAGACGATATTATAATCTAAGTTTGTTAACAATAGTTAATACAAAACTGTAATATTTATTTTTTAAAAGAGTGATCGCCGAGTTTCTTGCTGGTTCTTCTCGGTTAGAGCACCTTTCCGAACCAGTTGTATCTTCAATTTAATTTTAATTTGACGATTCAAAAGTGCTTGTAATAGGCCAGTTTGAATAAATACTTATTTGAATTTAAATTTGTGGTTGGATGTCCTCGATGTTATCGAAACTTCCCCTCAAGTAACCGATAATAAATCCATAATATTCTTGATTAAAATAAACGTACTTATCAGTTGTCAACTCAATTGCTTCTGAAAATTATTCCTATCGTGATGAGCCAGCGAGATACTATGATTGCTATTTTGTGAGTGTGTTATATGCCTCGTAGATTTGAAACTGAATTTTATTGTATAGGTATCGCAGAATGACGTAAGCCAAGCTAAATCTCAGGCCAGCCGATACACTCAGAAAGCTGCAAGGAGACGAAGTTGGTGGCCTTGGATTTTACTTCTGCTTCTGCCGCCTCTTGGATATGGTTGTAAGTAACTTTATTTATCACATTTTGCATGTACCGGTAGATTTAAAACTTTCGCAATTCATACTTATTATTATATAAACATACGGATCACATCGTGACAAAATCGAGCTTTGTATAGAGATCGACGTTCCGACAAAGTTGCAACCACTGTGGTCACGAATTGACTCTGACTTTACCGCAGATAACCAAAATGCATACATGTTATATACAAAAACATAAAACAGTTACAATACAAATTAATACCCATAAATAAACTATTTCCTACATTGATTTATATAGGTATATTTCCACGTAAAAACTTAAACGCCCTATTATATTCTGTATTTAACACTAGTGGTTGCCGTGATTACGTTAGAGTAGACCTTGTCAAAATAGCGTCGAATTATGTTCTATATAAAGAAAAATGGGAATTTTTATAGTCTTTTTCGCTCCAGCGTATTTGCTGTGAATACCTAACAGATAGACTTGAGCAATTATAATATTTGTATGGATATATTTATGTATATCTCACGCTTAGTATTAAATTGACCGAATTCAAATAAATAAATATATGGGACACTTACACAC
Source organism: Morpho deidamia (assembly GCA_947086505.1). Taxonomy (NCBI): domain Eukaryota; kingdom Metazoa; phylum Arthropoda; class Insecta; order Lepidoptera; family Nymphalidae; genus Morpho; species Morpho deidamia. Next base: position 3,808,626 of record CAMTZC010000007.1, on the reverse strand, counting down.
ACATTCGTCCATCACCAAAGTAAGTTACTTAATACTTGTGTAAGTTACTTAATACTTGGGTGACGGACAACTGGTAGATATACTACATATATAAGTTTAAATACATACTTAAATACAAATACACCCAGGCTCGAAGAACCAACAATTTGTTTATATAAAATGTTGGCCCTCGGCGCGAATCGTACCCGCGACTCGTGGTGCTGAAGATAGGGTCACTACCCACTGCGCCCACTGGCCAGTCTAAGTTATCAAATTCAAAGTTAAACTTAATTGCCATAACTTAATGCCATATATATCATTAACAAGCTATATAAAAAATAGTGTTTTCTTGCTCTTCCAAGTTCTATGGATCTTTTTAACGCTAAGCTACGTTTTATTGGTTTTGCCGCAAAAACTTTTTTGAATTAAGTCACTATAATACTAAGCATGCGATATATTAAATAAAAATCTTTTAACCCACATTCCTTTCAGTGCACTACACGTACGATAACTACGAACACCTAGCTATGCCAAACTTTACCGATTTCTACTTAGATTTGTCAGAGTTCTCTGCGAAACTACCGACCATCACCCTACCGTCTCTACCGAACATCACCCTACCGTCTCTACCTATGATAAATCTGACATTGCCAGACATAAATATAACTCTGCCAGATGTGACAGACAATTTGCCGAGTCTGCCAGAAGTGACAAAAACTTATAGGGAATATAAGGACGTGGTTCAGAACAGGGTGGCAGATGCTTCTGATTACGTTACGGTTGTCGCTGATAGCTGCTGGGAAGAAATTCGAAGGTTTTGGCGCGGTATTGTGGAATGATTGTCAAGTTTTTGGCAATTAATCAATTGCGTCACATGTACAAATTATAAGTGTTAGTTAGTGTGACATGTCGTGATAGGTGTAAACATGTCCTATATCATTTAACTTTAAATTATACTGGGTGGTACCGACGATACGACATTAATTTTAATTTACATATCTAATAACCTTAGCAGCCTACAATAATATAAAATCAGTTAATTCTATTGTATTCTATTCTATTATATATATATTCAGGTCTCATGAGAATAGGGTTACCATATTACATACTCAAGGCGGTTTATATGAATGCCAAAAACGTTAGAGGTTTCCTCTTTTCTAAAGATGTATTACTTTATTAGCTAATTTTTATTATAGTGACGTAATTGTAATAAAATAGATATTAAATAATAAAATAGGCTATCTATCAGCACCCTACCAAAAAAAACCCAGTTGATTCAGCAAAGTATTTTAGCCACAGGATATTATTTTACGTTTTTTTTTAATATAAACACGATTTATAGAGAACAACGACCGAAACTATTACGACATACGAAACGAAAAATAACCTTGACCCAAAAACTAAATAGTATGGTGCAAGGGAGAGAAAACAACAATATATCTCTTGTTTTTTGAACAAGCGCGCAGCCATTACTAACAAAGCCAGATCTCAATTAAATTGTTTATTTTGATCGAAAATGCATTTTTTTAAATTTTTTTGAAAGAAGATTGAGTAATGCCATAATTATCTATTACGTACAAATGATCAATGGTGTAACCATTGATCGTTTAGTGGCGTACAGTCGGTAGCACCCTGTATATGTTGATTTGTAACACAAGATGCTGTTCCCATATCCATATGAGAAAACTTAAAGTATACTACTTAATTTAATTATATGCGATTAAAACTTTTCTTCTATTCCTTTTAATATATTTTATATAAATAATAAACACAGAGTAATTTAAATAAATTAGGTGTAAAATAAAAAAAAAATTGTGAAGATTTTTTTTTAATATTAAGTATATCTGCAAACGGTAAAAATCTATGGTAATCATCACATGTCTTTTTATAGCTGTTAATAATTAAAATGCTTCTTACAATGATCCTTAAAGTACAAATTTATTTAATTTTTTAACTATTTGATTATGATTGTTTAATATTATTACATGCTTTAACATTTATAGTTTTATTTGTGTTTGTTTTAGCTGCTGCGAGGTTCTAATTTTAATTGAATATAAAGCTGTTTAATTATTAAATTTCATATTAGAATTATAAATAAAAATATCGACATATTTATTCAATATCATTAAATTTGTTGAATTAAATACATATTTATGAAATTTTAGGTTTTATATTCAGATTCTTAAGTTGTTAGTTACTTCGTTTCCAATTTATTTAGTTTTCTTTTATTAAAGTGTTTTATAGAATAAATCAGATGTATTCTAATTTTTTTTACATATTCAAATATACTAGTCAGATTGGTACAGAAATAACTGCTTATGGCATTTAATTTAAATTTACATATATATTTAAAGTCACAAGTAGACACGTTGTGAATATTTTGAGTTTCTTAGCACCTTACAGTCATTTGGGTAATTACTTGTACCTTATATAAAAATAATGAATGCAATTTAAATTGTAATACAACTACCCTATATTTCAATTAAAATTTTAATTATTTAGTTATAAGAAATGTTGTGTCGAAAAATTATGCTTTATTTTTATTTTATTTTATTAAACTATTAAGGTTAATAAGTCATTAATCCATTTATTTAATTAATTTGAATAAACATCATCAAAAATTGTCACAAAAATTACTCATTACTGGGGTTAGTTATAAGATAACTAATTTATATGGTTTGGCTAAAACTTATAAATAATACGTTTTTAATATATATATTATAATTTAATTTAATAATATATTGTACTAATAAATAAGATATTTTTGATTGAATATAATATATTTTTGTATGCATCACGTGTTTTCCTCACCCGTTCCCACATAATTCTTCCCTGCAGTTTATAAAATACAAAAAAAATCAGGGAAGGATAGAGGTCTTAATGTCACCTATTGAAAGTGGTCGATGGACGGAACACTTTTAGGTGAGTGTTACAAATATAATTTATTACTTCAAATTACTTCTCTGTCCTTCCCTGCTTACAAATTTTCCTACATACATCCATACTATTAAAATTATGTGGGAAGGACAGGGAATAACAACACTTGAACTTAATCAGACTTTCGCTTTTCAGGTTATTACTACAAAGACGAGATGGTCCCAAAAGAAGAGGTTATAGTCGATACCTATAGACCGCTAGCAATAGTACAAGATGTTGATCTAACTAAAAGGATAGCGGCCCTCGAAAGTTGGTCTCTGAATGTCGATACGAGACTTAAACTTTTCGACAATAAATTATCCAAAATCGACAACTTAAAGGCCCAAATAGAGCAGTATTCCTTCAAGCACTTGCAGCAAAATCTTATTCAAATTCTAAGTGATGGCGCAACTAGTGATGCTGTAGCCGCGAAATTAAAGCATCACTTCGATAGAAATTATATCTCGAACGAACAGATGCAAGTACTTAGTCAAGAGATACATGAAAGGTTGATAAACTTGTGGAAGCCCGATATCGATGAAGATGGTATAAGGAGGATCGTTCAAGAATACTTACTTTCGACCGAACGCCGACAAATGGAGCTGATTGTGGAAAAGGTTAGGGAATATGTAAGGGAAATTGAGATACGCCCTCTAGAGATGAAATCGGAAATAGACTTGGAAATGATAAAGAAAATAATTACTGGCATGCTGGAAGTGTACGACGCTGATAAGACAGGATTGGTAGATTACGCTTTGGAATCTGCTGGTGAGTTAGCCAATGTTAATAATATGATTTTTTACACGCTATTTTCGCCTGTATGTAATTCACTCCTTTCAAATAAATATGGACCAACTTTAAAGGGACAGTAGTAAGTAACTTGAAATTTATTAATTACATTTTATTACATCTGTCATCATCATTCTCCTGCCCTTATCCCACTCTAATTAGAGTCGTCGCAACATGTATTAACCATGTTGTTAAATGATTTAGCTAGATATTTTACGACCGAACGTCTGCCTGACGTTGAGTTACCTTAGTCGCCTTTAACGACACCTCGATAAGAAATAAAGATGCTCTATTCTACTTAGCCAGATACCTCACGGCGGTACATTGTATTACAACTGTATTAAGATAAAAATCAACACTAATCTTTCACATTTTAGTTCGAAAGTATCTTCTTTTGGTATTTTTAAATTCTAGTTTTTTATTTAGAAACTACACGAGAGCCAGAATTCGACTACAAAACAAAAACTAGACTATATGAAAAAGCCTCTATTTCATTAGGCCTAACAGTAGCATAAGGGAAGGATTATTAACGTGTTATTAGCATTAAACAACATATGATACATGAAACTATATGATTACAGTAAATCGTATTTTCTAGCAATAACGGAATGGCGCCAATAATAATATTTACGACTTTATCTTAATGTTTCTTGTCTTTGTAAAGCGGCTGCATAGATTTATTAAAGCTCAATATTAGTTTCATCACATCTCATCAGTGTTTTCTAATGGTCCTAAATACCCATATTATACGCACGATATAATTAATTCATGTACCACGAAATAAACATTACGAAATACATCATTAACAAAAAGAAGAACAAAGAAAAACTGTATACTGCATAGTCTGTGATATTTTTAAAAAGTCTGGTCAATCCCAGAAAATGTTTTCGGTTGGTTGGTTGGTTTCGGTGGTAGCTATGAATGTCCTTACCTGTATATTCTATAGACATAAAGCAGCAACTTAAATAAGAGTTTAAAAAACTATTAAAAATATCAGTAAAATTATGAAAAAAGCGATATACCTCTATCCGAAGAACAAAGTCACATTTCCTATGCTTCATGGTTACATGGGAGATGTAACTTTGTTCTTTGGGTAAGGCGAATATATCCTATTCAAATTTTTTTACAAACCTTTTCTAGTGTAAATATTAAAGAAAAGTTAACTAAAGTACAATGTATCATTATCCAGGGGGCCAAGTGATATCCACAAAGTGCACGGAGTTGTATCAGATAAAGACGAAACAATACTCCATCCTGGGCCTGCCGGTATGGTGGGTGTACACGTCTCCGCGGTACGCACTCACGCCGGGCGCCATGCCGGCCGAGTGCTGGGCATTCCAGGGATTCCCCGGATATCTAGGTAACTAATAGCTATACAAACAGTCTCTACATTTTTTGCTGAAAGCACGATAATATAGTCACCAGAATGGACAGAATACGGATCGAGTATATTCGAGGTTCGTTTAAGGTAGCTCCGATCCGCAGTAAATTGAGAGAAAATAGGTTGCGATGGTATGGCCACGTCCAAAAACGACCAGATGACCAAATCGCCTTAAATCTCCCCGAACGCCCAAGAGGGAGAGGACGTCCAAAAGCCACGTGGTGGTCCAATATCAGGAAGGAACTGGATTCATTTAAACGCAAATATAACCCAGGATAGATCGACCTGGAGCAAATTGATGGAGACCCGACCCCAAATAAAGGGAAAAGGCAAGGAAGAAGAAGAGGCAATGTATATCTTAGACAAATTACCATGTTCACTGGTTAACCCGGGTAGGCAGCAATGAGTTTTCGGTTAAAAACTTATTTGCTTTATTGATATTTATATGGAAAATAATGTAAGGAAACCGGCATGTCTCTGAAAAATCTTAGTATATGTATTAACTACCTGTGGTGTATGTGATCATTTGTATTGTTATAATGTAGACTAATGTTGTATGAATATAACACAGGCTCAAACACACACAAATTAGTCTCATAATATGTACACGTCCACTCTCACCAAGGGTTTTTGTGTTACTGACGTGGTGCGTTCTGAGACAGTGTAATGTTTCCTCTGTACCTTAGTATTAGTGTGAGTATATTCATGTATGTATCACACGTATATGTCTTGTTTATAAATATACAAGGTAATATACACACTACCAAACTGTATAAAAGGGGGTGGTAGGTCTAAGCTCTAACCTTTCTCTTGAAAATAGAGAAAAGACTTATGCCCAGCTGTGGGATAGTAATAGGCTTTTACTTACTTAGTCATAAGGCGTGGACTGAAAAACAGCTTCTTAGCTGTCTATGACCTTTTCCTCAACATACGTTTATATCCTACTTCCTACTAATCCTACTAATATTATAAATGCGAAAGTTTGTGGGTATGGATAGATGCTTGTTACTTTTTCACGAAAAAACTACTGGACGGATTTGAATAAAACTTTACAGTTATGTAGGTTATACATAAGAATAACATATAGGCTACAATTTGTAATGTTTTTATGTAATATAACGATACATGTGAATAAAGTCGGAAAAAATCTGGCTTCTGAGAGCTATCTCGGCCTACGCTGCCTAAACCATTAGAGTTACACAAAGATGATGTACCGTAGTATTGTTTGTCTTTAACAGTTCTAAATAAAAGTCCGTGACATCATATATCTACCTTTTATGTGGAAGCCACTCTGACCGAAATTGTGAATTTTAAATTTAATTAAATTAGATACTGTGGCAGACCAAATTCCTCGCGAGCGAAGCCATGGGCAAAAACTACTTATGTTTAAAGTGTTAAAATAATCATTGTTGTTTTCTAGAAATGTATGTTGCCGAATAAAGTTCTTTTTATTTATTTATTTTATTTACTTTACTTTTATTAAGCAATAATTTTTACGTAATAACAACCATCAAATACTTTCCAGTGGTAAGGACTTATGCGATCATCGAAGTGACTGGCTTCTCCTTAGAACATATGTCGCGTCTACTTGCAGTGGAGGGAAAGATAGAGTCAGCGCCCAAGAACTTCAGTGTTTACGTAAGTTTATATACTTACCTTTACCGATTTCCTGAATGGCCCGTTGGCGCAGTGAGTGGTGACCCTGCCTTCAGCTCCGTGTGTCGCGGATTCGATTCCCGCTGAGGGCCAACATTTTCTATATACAATTTGTTGGTTCTTCGACCCTTGGTGTAAAACTCTAATTAAGTATGTATTTACAATTATATATGTAATATATCTACCAGTTGTCCGTCACCCATAACATAAGTATTAAGTTACTTACTTTGGGGTTGGAGGACCGTGTGTGTGTAAGTGTCCCATATATTTATTTATATTATATAATACCAAATATCATGTAATTGATGTATTTAACATTCTCGTGTATTAACTTGCTTTCATTACTTATTTAACTATGTAATTTTAGTAAATTTCAATTAATATTAACTCCAGCGGGTTAGCCTTGAAAGCGTAACAGACAAACAGACTTTCGCATATTAGCATTAATATCCTATCCTACTATCCGGCTATGTAACGAAGGGAGATTATTAATTGTTTATAACGGAAGCTCGAAAAGCTTCAAAAATTGCTAATTAATGATAAAAAAAATAGAATTTCTTAAAATGGCAAAATTTTACGTTACATAAATTAAATTTAGGTAAAATAACGGTAAATGTGGAATAAAAAAAGGGAGATAGATTGTGTGAAATAAGACATGCATATAAAAAATAGAGTTGACGAATGATCTATCATTGTATTGTGTTTTTAAACTGCTGTAGTATCTATACTACAGCAGTTTAAAAACAGTTATAGGGAGGCAGATGCAGAAAACCTACTTTACTATTGAGGATTATAAACATGATAAAAATGCGTGGATATAGCCGCTCCTCTACCCTGGACGGGATAGTAAAGACTAAATGTAACTAGTTATAATAATTATATTGCAAAAGAGCAACTGCAGAGTTTCTTACTCGCTCTTCTCGGCATGATAAAGCTTTACGAAACGACACTTATTAACAAGTTTACTTTAATAAAGAATATTTTGAATTTGAAATGAGAGAATGGAAAATAAAACATGTTGTGCTGACCCCACTTAAAGCGGGGTGAGGGTAAGAAAATAATGAAAACTTCTAGGATGTAATAAGTATAAATTACTTAGCTTTATTATAAACACATGCACAAACCTCCACCACTTCCACCACAATACACAAGCACTACACAGGTTCACTATCACAAACTCAACAATCGTTTCGCCCCGCAACCGAAGCATCATCAGGAGATAGACTCCACGACAAAATCGCAAAGCTTTGTATTATGGATCTACGCAAAGTAACGCCTAATTCTATAAATTGTTTTAGTAGGTTTTATATGGTACAGAAATAATTAATAAATAATTATATCTTTCAGGGCTTGCATGGCGAATTAGATCCGGAACCCCATCTATTTGGAGAGTACATGTATGATGCCAATGGTACATCCATACAATACTTCCCAGTTAAGAACCCCAGAACCACTAACATCGGTGGGGTTGAATACCCAGTAGCCTACGACATAATAGAACTACGCGTCGAAAGCAACCACGGCAACCCAACATACACCTGCGTGTACAGGTTCCGAGTTCACGGCAACCCACTCACCGATATACGAAGCGCAACCGAAGATAGCATAAGGGACAGTGAAACTTAGCAATAAGTGACACTTTAATAGTAGTGAAACCTAGACAAAAGGTTATGAAGTGAAACTTAAAATTTTCTAGGAAAGTGACCCTTAAAATCAGTGAAACCTGGCAAAAGTTATGAAGTGAAACTTAAAATTTTCTAGAAAAGTGACACTTTAAAATCAGTGAAACGTGGCAAATGGTTATAAAGTGACAATTACGACTACAAAAGTGACACTTTAAAAGTGAACAATGATTTGGAAGAAACCCCCTGTTAAGCAAAATTAAGGTAGAACATTTCTTACGCTATTGATGTGGCCTTAACTGTAATCTTGTTTTAGTGTTTTTAAAGTACAAAATCTGAGTGTTGACTTAACAGTAGTATTTATGTAATTTTAACTTAGGTTTTGTGTTGACGAGTCTTGATTGAACAAACTAAAGACTTGATATATTGACTAGGTGTGATTTTATTTTATCTTATTTTTAATGTATTCTGGCAATTATTTGATGATATTAAATATTATACTCACTCTATACTTACATCCTTATAGAGTTTCTACAAAAAAATATACTTAATATCTGTAAATATTGTCATTTTAATGAAGTTTACTAAAAACAGATAGAATCTGTCTTAGTATTGTTTTAAATTTATTTATAAAATTTCAATTTAATCATGAAAATATTATACTTTTATCTATTTTTTAAACAAAAAGCGTCTCGAATACTAAAGAAAAAATTTGTTAAAAAATTTAATGTTCAACGTATTTCTCGACTAAAGTAATACTTGCATGTTTTGATCAAAGATCATTAAATGTCGTGTAAAGCTCAAACTGTAATCAGTCTACGAAGAATATAAGATAATGATCAGCCATATCCATACCGCACAACACTATAAATACGCTTAGTTGTTCTGTGTACTTTTATATTTTTATGTAGTTTTTAAGGTTTTAATTATAAATTAAGTTTTTAATTTTAATGTTTTATATTTTTAAAATCTTTTTAACACGGACCATTGAGGATTGAGACATTCATCACAATCTTTAAAATTCGAAATGGTAAACAATATTGTATTTACATTATGATTTTTAAATAAGTAACTATGACTATTTTATAAAGTTAGGCGTTACTTTGATCAATAATACAAAAGTAATAATAAAATTATTTTTCTATAATCCCCCATATAATATTTACATGTAATACATAAATATTAAATAATTTTATTATTACTTTTGAAGTAACTATGAATAAGTATAATATAGAAAGTGAATAATTGACAATAAGAAGTTTTCACTTTCATAAAAAGCAAAGAGAAAGAATAAATAAAAAGTAGTGTGGTAAATTTTAAACAAATAAATTTTTTGTTATTTTTAATGTGTCCAAGTTCTTGACTTAAATTCCATACAGTTATTATATTTAGAGTAGGGAACCCATAGACAGGCCTGTAAGTAACAATGAAACAATAAATAATGAGAGGGTAGATTAAACTTGTATACTTCATCTAGTCTAATGACATAAAAAAGAGAGAATGATAGATCAAAAAGTAGTGTGGTAAATTTTAAACAAATTGTTGTTATTTTTAACGTGTCCAAGTCCTTGACTTAAATTCCATACAGTTATTATAATTAGAGTAGGGAACCCATAGACAGGCCTGTAAATAACAATGACACAATAAATAATGAGAGGGTAGATGAAACTGGTATCCTTCATCTAGTCTAATGACATATAAAAAAGAGAGAAAAATAGATCATTTGCTTTCTTTTAATTGTAATATGTCACGTTTTAGGCTAGCTTCCCTGCTCTAAGTATGATAACTCTATGTTAAATACATATACCTATAAATTGTAAATTGAATAATCTATAAAATAACTGGCTGGTCATAATTAAGGTCAACAATACAGATAAGCAAATTTTTGACCTTTTTTTATTTAAATAACATTCAAGAGAACAGTAGCTCTATCATCAACTTTTAGAATATGATTCAATTGCAATGCAATTCAAAGTAGGTACCTAAACTGAATCGCTTTTTTACATACTATGAAGTGTTTTCAACAGAGTTGCATTGCGATTGCACACCTATATAATAATACTATATAAATAAGAGTGAATAAAATACGTGTGTTATTCAGTTAAGGATTTAATTTGCAACGACTTAAACTGTGAATTTTTAACACGTCATGGTATGAAAAAGCATAACAATTCAGTTTAGGTCTTCAATTGAGTCGCAATAAGAGTTCATGTTAGGACTGCAGATTTGAGCAGTCAAATCTATTTGGTTAGCACGATCTTAGATTGTGATAGTATGACCAATTGCAAACAAACCATCAATAGAGAGAAGACTCTGGTCCTTGTGTTTTATATTTTAAGTTAGATTTAATGAAGGAACTAGTCCACTTAGACGTTAGCGATATGCCAACTTACCCTTAATATTGTGTTTCAAACTAATATAGTGATAAAGGGAGCCCAACGTCAGTTCTAACTTGAATCTTGAATAATTAGGTTTATGTTTAATGTGTACTTTGCTTTTGCACAAATTTAATGCCGGATGGTTTCATTGAATTCAATTACTTAGAAATCCATATGTGCTTTATATATATAATACACCTCATACTTCTGAGAGGATCTAACACCCACGCTTAGACTATATATCATACATATACTTTGTCTAAATTTAAAGCTGCTTGTATCTTTTACTTTACTTAATGAAAAAAGTACACGCTTTCCCCTCGTTCGCACGGGCGTAAAAATTACGTCGCGTTAAAATTCCACAATAGGCGTTATAAGAAGTTTCGTATGGTAAATTCAGCTTAACGCCCTGGCTCTAACGACTAAAATGGAAAACTGCACGATAAAAAACGTCGCGATTTAAATACGCTGTCGTGGGAACAGATACCTGGATACCCCTTTGTTTCAATTCGACGTAATTTTTACGCGCGATAAAAATCCTCTCGTGCGGACGAGGGGTAACACTATGGAAAACTAACACTCTGTATGTCAGATCAGAGCATATGATATTAAAATATGTTGGTAATTCACAGGGTATTCTTGATTAGGGATGTGATATGAGTGAAAAATCGATATACTCGAATCGAAAAATAATAATCGATTATTGCAAGAAAATAATCGATTAATATAAAATCTTTTTTTCACATTTCTTTTCTAGAGTTTATTCTCTTAAACACACAATGTTTTAAATTAAAAAAGGGTGGAGACATTGTAATATCACTTAATATATTCGTTTGATAGAACACTCTGGTGTTAAAGTTTGTATTCTTCAGTTTAGCTTGGACAATATGAGACCCTAATGTAATTTGCAGATTACAGGGCATCTTCGAATCACTTCCAATGTAAAAAACAAGTTCTTCATAAATTTAAATAGATAGATGGTTTTGTATATGAACTTATCATTTGACACAAAACTGAAATAATTATTAAGTATTTATTAATGACTTTTCTAAAGTCTACAGGCGCTGAATTGACCTTTATAGTTTTAATTTTTGTTTGCTTAATAAGTTGTTGCAGCTAATCTTTCAGTTTCAAATAACTTACCCAAGAAAATCTTGTATAAAAATGTTTCAATACAATTATTATTGTTGCATATGAAACCATATTGGCAGCTAATTTATTGAAAGCTTCTGTAAGTCCTTATTTAATAATTTTATAATAATTAGTTTAAGATTTCCATTTACTTAACAAGTTACCATTAAGTTTGTAATCTTTTTAATAAATATATCACTTTTTATCACCATTTCACTGTTGTAAAAGTGTTAATAATTTATCTTCACTTCATTATCTAATAAATACTAACAACCCTAAAACGCATGCATAGTTATTTTTTAAATTTTATATCCTCTTAAATAATGTAAATGACTCTTACAAAGTTGTGAAAATAAAATAAGGTTTTATATGATATCATGATAAATTTCTGAACGAGAGTCAATATTTCCATATATGAAATCCGAGAAATCCCAGTATAACTTAAGTTCTATTTTTCTCTTTTAACCCTCCATAACTTTTCTTCAGATTGTATACTTTCTAAGTTATAGTCCTATAAACCTCAATCTACTAAAGCAACCATAACTGCTATCTGGGATTTTTGTAATGATAATTTATCCATATTGTACACATAGTGTTCATTTATAAGAATCGTTGGTACATAGAACACCAACAGCCACAAGGCCTTACAAGACTTCAACAAGAAAAGATGCTAACTTAACGTTTCTTTTATAATAATAATGTAATTTGAACCATTCACACATTTAATTGGCAATTTGTAATAAACATTGAGTTTCATCAACTATACCCTAAACTGCCATTTTCAATATAGTACAGCAGCGTAAATATACTTAATTATACATCAATATTTTATTTATTAAAAACTACAGAAGCTTATCTGACAGTCTTTAACTAAATAATTAAATTTACAGATTCCACATTGAAAAATTCCGATTCCACATTAAAAAAACATTGCTATTTTTTTTTTGGAATGCTTAAATCAACTTCACGCGTCTTGTTAGGAAATTTGTTACGGTTGTTTTATACTATTATTCTATACAAATGAACAATTCAGATGCTACCATGATGTCCTATAAAGCTCCTATATAAAATATGATTAGCACGATGCGAGAACTGTACTGTTTGTTTTTAAAACAAGATTTTATTTGCAATGAATTTCTAATATTTGAAAGTTGCGATTGTCGATATTCAAGACGAACGTCCTATAATTTAAGCTTCAGTGAATATTCGCGAAACATATATTTCACATCTAATAATAAAACGTGTGTAGAGTTGTATAATTAAAATGATAGTTTGTATACTATGGCCGTTATGAAACTGATAAATTGTAACATTGATATCTTGTGTCAACGTATATTTTTTAATTGATAACAATTTCGTCAATTTTAACTTCATTTTATGAAATACCCGATGAATATTTGTAACTTAAACGATATTTTAATAACTTGTCCAAATAAACTTTTAATATCAATGTGGTTTCTTTTTATTAAGTATATATTTGAGTACTATATAATATTTAAAAACTCATGACTTATATTTATTTATATGTAACAAAATTAGCAGCGTCATTTTTTTTAATTACGAAACTAATCAAAGATATGTTATTGTTATTATATATAATCGCAGTATGGATCACTTTATTTGCAAATAAGGATTTAATTTTAAAGCCTTGTTTGTAAGCTTCGTTGTAACAAATAATGACATGACTAATAAATCGATTATACCTTTTGGATGTATTACATCTAGATATACTATTAATTGAAATTATTAAATGCAACTTATTAACTGCGGCTGTGGATCAAAGTTCTAATAGTAGTAGAGACGACCGTATTGCTATACATTCTATCCTTGAATAACCAGGATACAACTAGCATTTTTTTTTATTCAGTTTATTTTCGTATTATCGGTAAAGATAAATGTTTTGTGTTTCATTTCACATATTTTTACTCTATAACCCCTTATATTAGAAACTAATTCTACAAAATATCTTTATTATAGATGTGAAAAGTGGAACAATATAATAACTACATGATTCGAATAATTGGTGACGTCAGTTATTAAAACTACAATTATTGACGAAAAATGAACAGAGCGTATTCACGCGGTAGCGCGTATTAATTTGCGATTTCACTGATGGCGATTTTATTTGAATAGAACGTAGATATATTGATGTATCTATTTATTCTGTATTGTTAATTAAAGCTCCTACGCTTGAGCCAGCTATGAAGATTTCATATTCGTGACATTAAAAAATACTGTTGAAACAGAAACCGCTTGTCTGAACTAGATCTACCTCTCATACTAGAGCTCGCATGGTTGTTCTTAGGCTCTCCGAATACACACACATGCATCCTCAGATGCATATTCGCGTGAATGTACATTGTTTAAGAGACATGTGTTGTACTCGTTGGAGGTAAGCGTTAATTTACAATGCTATTTTGACGTTTCGACATCAACTAGAATTCCCCCACACCAAGAATCCCGTCGATCTATTTTGGTACATACATAGGTCAATGTCGAACGTTGCTCCCGTTTGCATTATCTTTTTCTTTATAGTTTCTATTATCTTTTTTATACAAAACATTCGAAGGACAGGTAAATAGAAAGACAAAGTTAATTTTTCAGTTTTTTTCTTTTATTTTATTATTTTATAATTTATAAATGACCTAGTAAGAAAGTAGTCTTATCCGTTTCAGCACATACAATCATCATTCATGAGATTACAAAAAGATCCTTTGGCGAGTGCAGTACCGAGGCCGGCGGTCGAGGCGCGCCCGCGGCGCCGCGCTCCGTCCTGCCGTCACTATTACGATTTAATTACATATAATATCTTACGTACAATTAAATTAACGGAGATTACAAGCCTGAGTTGAGCAGCCGGCTGCGGGACCGGCCGGGCCGCGGGCCGCTTTTGTTGGCAGCTTTGCACGACAATCGCGCGCTTAGAAGCACTTCCTGTGCACGATCGAGGGTCCAGACTCGTCGTACTCCTGTTTCGAGATCCACATCTGTTGGAAGGTCGATAGGGACGCGAGAATGGAGCCACCGATCCATACGGAGTACTTCCTCTCCGGGGGAGCAATAATTTTGATTTTCATTGTTGAAGGAGCTAAAGCTGTGATTTCTTTCTGCATACGGTCGGCGATTCCTGGGTACATGGTGGTACCACCGGACAATACTGTGTTGGCGTACAAGTCCTTACGGATGTCAACGTCGCACTTCATGATAGAGTTGTATGTAGTCTCGTGGATACCGCAAGCTTCCATACCCAGGAATGAAGGTTGGAAGAGAGCCTCTGGGCAACGGAACCTTTCGTTTCCAATAGTGATAACCTGACCGTCGGGAAGCTCATAGGATTTCTCGAGGGAGCTGCTAGATGCAGCGGTGGCCATTTCTTGTTCGAAGTCGAGTGCGACATAACAGAGCTTCTCTTTGATGTCACGTACGATTTCTCTCTCGGCAGTGGTTGTGAAAGAGTACCCACGTTCTGTGAGGATCTTCATTAGGTAGTCAGTGAGGTCGCGACCGGCCAAGTCCAGACGCAAGATGGCGTGTGGCAGTGCGTAACCCTCATAGATGGGTACGGTGTGAGAGACACCGTCACCGGAGTCCAACACGATACCGGTGGTACGACCGGACGCATATAGAGACAGCACGGCCTGGATGGCGACGTACATGGCTGGGGTGTTGAAGGTCTCGAACATGATCTGGGTCATCTTCTCTCTGTAACAATAAAAAAGCAAAGCGTTAATAACGGATGGAGCGGCAGGCAGCTACTCTAAATCAACGCATTGAAGACTTGGGGCAATAACATACCTGTTGGCCTTAGGGTTGAGGGGTGCCTCAGTGAGTAGCACGGGGTGCTCCTCGGGTGCAACTCTCAATTCATTGTAGAAGGTGTGGTGCCAGATTTTCTCCATGTCATCCCAGTTGGTGACAATGCCGTGTTCGATGGGGTATTTCAGGGTGAGGATGCCTCTCTTGCTCTGGGCCTCATCACCTACGTATGAGTCCTTCTGCCCCATGCCGACCATCACGCCCTGATGACGTGGGCGACCGACGATGGATGGGAAAACTGCCCGAGGAGCGTCGTCTCCCGCAAATCCGGCCTTGCACATTCCGGATCCATTGTCTACTACCAGCGCGGCAACTTCCTCGTCGCACATTGTGTATTAGTCTGAAAAAATAAAAGTTCTTATTAACAACAAGATTATTATATAAGTAATATAAGACAATTAGGTTTCAAGGAATGTTTATATTCGGTCTCATAATGCAATTAAAATCAATATTGATGACCATAAATAGCATTTAGTTGATATCACCCACGCCTTTCAAAGTGGGCGACGCAGGCAGACCATATTAGGTCTTGTCTAACGAGAAATTACTCTTAAGGGGACGTGGCGTCACACGCGGCGAGACACGGAGACGGGCGTTAACCGATCGGTAAAAGTAGAGTGCAAGTTTCACTGAAGGTGCCTTCTTTCTTTTAATATAAAATATTCTCATTTGGATTGCTAAATACAATTTTCTTTACGACTATCTCGACCACGCCCTACCGCAACCGGTGTTCCCGGTATCCCGACCGGCGTCACGCGGCCGGCCGAACTCCGTGTCACTGACCGCACTCACTAATTACACTATATTTTCACAACACACGAAACACAAACAGATGCACAAGTGATAGATAAACTTACTTTAATTTAAAAAGTCCTATTAAATAAATAAATTAATATCGCTATTGCACAGCCTCGGTTATGCTGTACGACGCCTCAACTCGAGCTCACTTCGTAGAATGTTGGCGGACAAGGCATCCGGAGTATATAAATGAGGCTGGTTATCGCGGCGCCCCTACCCGCGAGCCCGCGACCGCGGCGAGCTCTCCACCAATCACAGAAATCCTGAGTTTTCGTTACCATATATGGTATTGCGCTGCAGGGAGCCTGCGCGTCCCCCCTTCCCCTCCCTCATCGCCGAACCGGCGTTGATAGCTCGCCGTCGCCGTTGATAACGATTCTCTCACGGCACTCACACGGTCCCATAGGCCACTACACCCCGAAATACACCCCGAAAAACGTTAAATAATATCAGTTTGTCTATTTTTACTATATTACTCTTATGTTGTATACATACAATCGATAAGCAACCCTTAAATGCAGTTGCGAATGTAAATAAAAATAATCAATATTGGCACCATTCCAAGACGCATCAATGTTGTCGGCTTTTCAAGCTTTGATGATAGTCTATGAATCGGAACGAATCTTACAATACTTGCATGTTTCCTTTTTTTTTACCAGGTCAGACTACCGTTATATACGCTCTGATAATTCTACGGTAATTTTTAAATCTGGATATAATTTTTATCAAAGACGAAATTACAATATTGCTGCTAATTATTTTATCTCACCTGAAGGTACGGTTCAACAAAAAGTGAACACAATAGGTTATACGTGAGAACGCCGGTTGTTTGTCGTTCGCTCGCTCGATCGCGGAGGTCGATTTGCTTCAATAGCAGAAATGTCGCGTTCCGCTAACAATATTGAAATCCACCCACTCAACGAAACCCCTCAATACCTAACCAATTTTTTAAAATCCAAGATTTTAATTTCAAGGTTCATAAAATGACCTATAAAATACATTTATTGACAATATTGACAACTGCCAAGCATTTTCATATATCGAAATTGGAATTTATCTTTTTCTGCACTCATATGACTTGACGACCTCCTCACTGCAAACCGATGGGTTTACCATATATGGGCACTTGATTCTGATTGGTGTACGTTTGCAACGGTCACTGTTCAAGCTATTCGTATATGGCGGGCTAACACATACATACAGCCTTTCCTGAATGTGTAAGTGTCTAGTAAGTAACGATTCATTCAAATCCAATATCATCGTCTGCATGCTGGTAAAGTGACCTGGCCAAGTTGTGTAGGATGTTTAATATTGACGACGTTAAATAATGAGGATGCCTATATTTCATTCGGATTATGGTCTTGATGCATGCATTATCTTAAACTATTTGTAGTCATGTGATTAATGCGTACCAAAGTTTTGATGCCAAACACAGGTAGTTGTATTATAGATATGTTAAAAACTAATCAAGCTATTAAATATGATAAAAAGTTTCTTTGATAATTATAAATGTCGCAAGTGTCTAGACTATTAAATGAACCAAATAAATATCTTATAAGAAATTATTGCCCGATAAAGCTGTAAAGCTCGATAGGGCTGACAGCATATTGTAATTTAAAAAAAAGAGAAAATTTGTTAAATCAATATTCATTAGACCCACTGCATCTCAATTAAAATATTCTGTTTTCATAATTTCACTAAAGAAAATGTTTCGTAACTTTCACTATCATAATACGTGATAAATTTATCGAATAATTATGCTGATAGTTGTAAACTAGCTGATGTGATTAGTTGATACGTGATTCGCGATATATTTTTAATTTCTTTCTACACATCGCTATTAGGAAGCGATACCGTTAGAATAAATTATTTTTATTAACAAAAATAGCGGATAACCGATTACATGGAAACGATGATAAGTTACTGTTAAAAGACGAAAAAAATCTCTAAAATTGGTATAAAAACTTAATATATACAACTGATTGTTCATTGAAATCAAATTCATAATTTGCTACACTTCATTGCTCACTCGTTTTATATGAGAAAACTTATGTATAGTGAAAAATTGTTTGAGTATATTTGAAGCGGCGATTGCCAATCTCTCTCAATTCGGGCCTAAGTGAAAATTCTAAGTAGTCTATTATTAGTAAACAATAATTTGAATATATACCGCATTCCGGGTAAATTTCGCCCTATCCGAAGAATAAGTCACATTTCCTATGTTTATATATGGGAGATGTGACTTTGTTCTTTGGTTAGGATGATTTGACGTTCCCGGGAATATAATTATCCAAATGATCTTTATTTGTTTATTACATTAGAATTATCAACATTTGTACATTACAGTTATAATTTAGATGCAAGCTCAGGCTCAGCTATTATTATTTGAAATTTATAATTTAGTATTCCAATGACATTCCATATAAAACTGTTTAACATATGTATCAACTGCATGCTTCATGAGACGATGATAATGCGACAATACTCTTCCTATAAAGGTTTTAAATGAATCTTAAAACTAATGTATTACTCATAAAATTTGATCTGTAGATATATACATATTTAGCGAATTCTACAACTGATGACGGTGAGTCACAGTTGAGTGGCGCATGCGTACTACGCCGCTGAGTCAACCCTCGTGGTACGCTTGCCCCTCGATGCAATATCCGAAGCCAGGGGTCATAATTGGACGGTCAAGGACATATTTTGTCTCAATCCATACAGTTAGCTATTTCAAAATATTTGTTTATAGCTAAACTAAAAATCATAGACGAGACTATAAAATAAAGCCGACGACGGCCATGCTGGCGCTAGAGCTCAAAAAGAATAGACGTAAAACGGAGAAATGGTAAATTGTAATAATATAACATAGTGGATTGTTTATAAAATTGAATAAAATCGAATAGTACAATGCTGCAGTATTTTATTATCACTACATATTATCAAAAGAGAAGGCGATCCTGTTTACAATACTTATTAGAAAAATACCAAATGGAGCCAGACTTTTAGCATAAAATCATCGATTTACTTAGATAAAAAAGAAAGAAGGTTCGCGAGTACTAAGTGAACATTCAAGTAAAATATTTATCTTTATACATACTAGTACATGCGTGTCTGGCGTTATGTTGGCAATAATTGTGTTCGATGATAAGTTTTCCAAACGATGCCGTGTGGTATCCGGCTGAGTAAAATAGACCACCCTCATTTCTTAACGTGGTGTCATAAAAAGCGACTAAGGTAAGTTGACACACCGTGTGGTATCCGGTTGAGTAGAATAGACCACCCTCTTTTTACAGAGTTGTTGTAAAATACGACTAAGTTAAGTTGACGTTAGGCAAGCGCCCGGTCGTAAAATACGTAGCCGAATCATGTGACAACATGCTTATACATGTTGTGCCGACCCCACTTAGAGAGGGATAAGGAAGGGGGATGATGATAAATTTTCAAAATAACGTGATAAATACGTCACAATGACCAGAATTGCGTGGCCTTTTTGCATTCAATCTCGTTTTGAATGCCCCGATGTCCTGAACATCTTCATCAGGTAGTATTTATTGTTTATACTGGTTTTGGCTGTGATAGCCCAGCGGTGAGACCGTGCGACTCTTTCGAGGGGAACACGAGTTCAAACCCGGGCAGGCACCAATGAGTTTTTCTATTAAAACTCATGTGTCTAATTGATAATTACAATTAATCACACGCTTTTCGGTGAAGGAAAATATCGTGAGGAAACCTGCATATTTCTAGAGAATTCTGGAGATATGTGCAACCTATCAATCCGCATTGGAGCAGCGTGGTAGGTCTTAGCTCCAACCCTACTCTCCATAAACGGAGAGAGGAGGCCTATTCCCAGCTGTGGGATTGTAACAGGCCGTTACTTTACTTTTACTGCTTTTGGCTTAGACACGATATTGTCATGTCACACCGTTACTGACCCAACATCCGACAAGGTGCGTATTTATATATTTTATTTCGTTGCATATATTTGTATACATTTATATGCAACGAAATAAAATATAATGTTTATTGTTAACTTATCATCTGGATGCGTGGCGATCCACCACAGTGCGACTTTCAAATAAGTTTATTCCGCGTGCCACCATTTTATGTAATAAACTCCCTCTAGCAGCGTTTCCGGATCGGTACGATATAAGTACCTTCAAAAAGCGTATTTTCCATCTTTTTAAAGGCAGTATACTCGCTTTGCGAGAGGTCGTGGGCGGCGGTGACAACGTTGAACTGCATGCTCGTCTGCTATCCTATTTCATACAAAAAAATACATAAATTTTTTGAACAACTTGTCTACATACACTTTGAGTATGGCAAATTTACTATACTAGCGATTTATAGAAATATTAGTGATGGTTATTGGCTTTCAATTATTTCTTCTGTTCTGTTCTCTATTTATTTTTTTAAAATAGGAAATCCAAATCGCAACATCTATTGCGGATCGCTGACCAAATGGAGTCAGATACTTTCAAATTGTTTTTATGGTTTAGAATGTACATGTTAAGCACATTCTAAAGATTCAGAGTAGAAATCTTTGTAACACATTCCGCTATTATTAAGCAAGAGCCTCCATGTTTATGCGTTCATAGTTTAGCTAAAACAATTTAAGTCAAGTCCTATTATTCGTTTGAACAAATGTTTATAAACTAATCTTAAAATACTTTTTTTATACTCTTGTGAGTATCAATAAAAAGTTTAGATTATTTGCATAAAATATAAATCGATCATATAGGTAACAGCCTCTTAATATGCTACTGCGGGGCATAAGGCACCTCTCTCAGTTTTTTGGAGAGAAGGGTGCGAGCTTAAACCCTCCGCGCTTCTTCAATGCGGATTGATGGGTTTCAGCTATCCCCAGAATTCTTTAGACAAAAACAGGTTTCCACACTATATGTTGCTTTACTGAAAAGCGTGTGATGAATTGCATATATCAATTAGGTATATAAGTTTAAATAGAAAAAGTCATTGGTTAGTCGCTGAACTAATGACCTCCTCGAGAGAGATGTGTACCTCTTACCGTTTTGTTACCAAAGCTTGTAGATCATTTAGACCCTTTAAAATATGCCTTAATTGACATTATTCAGAAGAACAAAAGAAGTTTGGTTGATAGCCACTTAATAATAAGTATTAAATTAAATACAATTTAATATTAAATTCGCGCGTTAAAAACATCGGAACATGTCTGCATGCTATAATAATAATAACGTTATTAATCCAAAAACATATCGAATATAAACAAAATACAGACCATTTGCCAATTTATAAGGATGAATTGGCATTAAACAACCAAGCGCGATCTACCTTAGGCTACATCGTGCGCTTTCCAACAGACGATATTGCAGCCAGACTTTTTCCAATAACAAAAAAAACCTGATGTCTGATAGAGAAATCGCTTATACATATTGCTTAGGTCTTCGTATTGGATGAATCATAATCGGCTATTTATTATACTGTAAAAAGGTTTTTATAAGGAAAATAAGATTATTATAATTTTATTTCCGTTTTAGTAGTCGCATGAGTCACAAGGATGCGAGTACGCGGTGCAGTGAATTACAAATACATTCGAATAGTATTTGATAGAAATACATAGTGTATTGAAGTGATTCATTAGCATGTGTATAAAGTTAGCAAAGCCTTGAGTGACGAATTGCGATAACATATCGTGAATACTTTTTAATACACTATAGACTGGACTATCTTAAAATTTATACATCGGTCATAAGACCTGTCGTAATGTATGGATCAGAATGTTGGGCAATGAAAAAGATGGATGAAAGAAGAGTACATGCAAATGAGATGAGGATGTTAAGGTGGATGTGTGGTGTGACAAGACTTGATAAAATAAGAAATGAGTATATATGGGGAAGTCTGAAAGTTGCGCCCATTATAGAAAAGATGAGAGGTGCAAGATTGGGATGGTATGGACATGTAATGAGGAGGGATGTAAATCATGTGATCAAACGAGTGTTGAGTATGAATGTAGATGGATATGTGACTAGAGGAAGGCCTAAAAAGAGATGGTTGGACTGTGTGAAGTATGACATGCATATAAAAGGAGTAGCGCCAGAGTTGACGAATGATAGAAGAGAATGGAAGAGAAAAACATGATGTACCGATCCCACTTAGAGTGGGATAAGGGTAGGAGAAAGAAGAAGAGACTGGACTATCTTACTAGAGGCATAACTGATTCTATGATATGAGTTATTCGCTTTTTAAATTGTTTTTCTTATAATGATTTTATAGCCAAGGATCGCAAAACATACTCGTACATTATGTTATTATTTATTTACCTTATTTTTGTTATTTCAACAACAAAAAATATTTATCCTTGCGTTGCTTTGAAATTACCATGTGGTAATTTCAAAGCAACGCAAGTCTAGAGTAGGAAAAATAGGCAGAACTGAGAGTGTTTCATAATAAATTATGACAGGGAAAATAAAACTCGTATACTTATACATGTCTACTCATATATAAAGAAGAGAGACAGAATTACTTTCTCTTTATTGATAGATAGGGCATATTTTAGGCTGGCTTCCCAACTCTAGTATAATAAATAACTCTATGGTTTTATCGCCTCGGGACAGTGTCGACGCCATGTTGGTCTAGCCGGCATCGATCGCCTCGCCCTTGACCCTCGCCTGCAGTGCGGGGTGTGTTCCATGCATGTGGGTAAATACGGGGCTATTTTGGGAATACGAATATATTATGTCTGTGTATTTAACATAGAGTTATAGTATATTATACTCATATCACTTTGGGCTAACCTTTCGCCTAAGATAATGTTTTTTGAATTTTAGCTTATACACTGGGGTAACATAAAGCATAAAAAATCCTTTTCTTCTGTTGGGAACAGTGAAAAAAAACAAGCATTGCATTATTGAGGGTACTTAAACGTTTAAGTACGCTTGAAAAAAAGCGCGGGTAAATAGGTACCTATTTACAGTAATAATTACTTTATTTAAATTTAATAGGGATGATTACTAAAAATAAATTTATGTAGACATTCATCTTTATAAAGTTTTCGCTGTTATGCTAGTTCATACCAGATCGTCCTTTTGCTTGGTGTATGATTTATTCGGCATTTAATCATTAAAATGACATAATTAAAATTAAAATAGAAGCTTACGTCGAGTAGTATACAAAAAAAAACACGCTAACTTAAAAGGATTTAACAGCTGTTTGCAGCTGGGAGCTTTTAATGATGTGCCAGGCCGTGTTCGCCATAAATTTGTACAAAAGGGGTAATTTAAAGTGCTTAGAATATTACGTTGCCACGATCTAGTTGTGTGGGAGTGTTTTTGGAAAAAGACTGTATGTTACCCGCCACACTGCTCTAATGCGGATTAGACATATTTTAGAAAGTCCCTAAATATAATAGATATATATTTTTTTGTATTCTTTACAGTAAAGCTGTTGATGAATGTTATGTCGCTCATGGACTGCAATAGTGCCTAAAAAAAACTCAAAAAATCATGTTTTGAGATAAATGGGTTTTAAATTTGCTAAGGAAAATGCATAAAAATTCATTTAAACTTTGTACAATTACTTTTTTTTATACGTTTCTGTGTCTTGTGTGATTTATTTTGTACAATAAAGAAATTAACCAAACAAACAAAAAAGGCTTTAACGAATTTAAAATGGCTTTATATAGAATAATGGTTCTGTCGGTATTGCTACTAATAAGCAGTATATTAAACATTTTACTTTTAACACTCTTAGGTCAAATTACGTTTTTTTGAGTTGTGCTACTATTGTAGTCCATGAACGATATGTAGAATATAAATTATATATCCACACAAAGTACCTATTTTAACTTATAGTGACGTAAAAAAGGATATCAGTTACTGTAACATCATCATCCTCCTGCCCTTATTCACTCAAGTGGGGTCGGCACAACATGTTACAAACATGTTGTCACATGATTTGCCTACGTATTTTACAACTGGCAGCTTGTCCGACGTCAACTTACCTTAGTCGTATTTTACGAACCCTCGAATAGTCACGGTAACAATATATAATAATAAAATAATATAATTTATACATTAAATACATCCATAGATTACGTATTTGTGGATGTATTTAATTTACCTTCCGGCCATCTGCGTATTCTAGATTTTTTGTAATAAAAAAAACGATTTATTTTCTATATATAATATCCGCAGCAGGTTCATGTGAATAGTGTCGTTTAGCTTTTCGACGGATGACGGGTTTCTTTATTATGGACATCTTTTGAATAACAATTTTTTCCCTATCAGCGAACCTGACATCAAGAAACTCTTTTGTGATAATCGATTAATACAATATAATTCTTATGACAATGAAAATAAGAGCTTAATTCGTTTCAACAGCATCCAATACGCAAGAGCTTACTAAGAAGGGTTTGTTATATTTTTAGTATGAAGGCCAACATGTAATATAAGGGACTGTCGACTGTGCGTTCGAATTGCGCGCTCATTTATAAAACGACTAGCAAAGCCCCGCGGTTTCACCCGCGTCCATACAGATCTCGTGGTAGTGGAAAGTCTACGAAATCGAAGTAGATTATTTAATTATAAAAAATGGGTATCATTAGTATTCTTGGAATAAGACTTAACTCACCGAGTGCAGGCCCTGCTATAACGGTAGGTTAGGTTTGTTATGGCATTATTTGATTTCGATTTACATTCTTAAATTCGTAAAATCTTTTGATTGGGATGTCGGATTTTAATAATTTAAAAAGTATTTTACAGGTATTGAAACAGTTATTCATAAAATATCATTTAATGGGATAAGGATTAATACAGAGATATGAATAAAATGGTTTGATTATTGTCGGCACTTTTACCAACTTTTACAATGTAAAAAAGTAGTTATATTGGCATAACTATAATAGTTAGACATATGGTATCGCGGACTTTTTTGTGGATATTGATACGTTCTATAATACTGTAGAACATTTTTTTGTTCTATCATCAATAGTTTCCGCAGCGCACGCGATAATAGATGTTTACGACTAAATTTTTAACAAGTTATTACAATTTTATTAGGGATCCCTATTTTTTTTGAAAATGACATATAGCTTATGTTGCTCAGTGAAAAAGCAGCTTTCCAATGGTGAAAGAATTTTTGAAATCGGTCCAGTAGTTTTTGCGTGAAAACGTAACAAACATACAAACAAACAAACAAACAAACAAACAAACATACAAATCTTTCCTCTTTATAATATTAGTATAGATGAAGAGATATTGATCCAAACCAACCCTCTGTTGGGGAGAAAATATTACGCAGTTATAGAACAGCAAAATGAAATTTAGCACCCACTGTTCTGAAATAGAGTTTGTTTATTAGTGTTTTTAAATAAATATAATATATATTATATCATTATAAGTAAAAACATTTTAAATAAGAAAGTCGGTCTGTCTTTTACTCTTTTATGGCTAATCCGTTGGAGTCATAATTAGAGACAAATTTAAGTATAATTGATGCCAATGTTCTGGATCATCATCATATAGTCTAAAAAAATTAGCACTTTTCCTTTGGGACCGGACAAAAACATTTTTACCCAAGCGAGTTGTGGTTACGGGTTACCGGTACGAAAAGTTAAAAAGAAAACAAAACATTGTACAATGATGATTGTACAAATCAGTGTATATTTTAATGTTATTTACACGTCTATGGTTGTCGAAAAACGTCCGTTACGCCTCGTTCGGACGAGCGTAAAAAATACGTCGCGTTAAAATTCCGCAATAGGCGTTATAAGAAGTTTCGTATGGTATATTCAGCTTAACGCCCTGGCTCTAACGACTAAAATGGAACACACGTGGATACCCATTTGTTTCAATTCGACGTAATTTTAACGCACGATAAAAATCCTCTCGTGCGAACGAGGGGTTATGGTCCGCGATCCCAGAGCTGTATAACACAACTTATTCTCTAAAACTTATTTTCGTTCGATTCTAAGTATTCATTCATGTACTTTTAATACCTGCATGTTTGTGGAACTTGCCCGCTGACACCTGCGCAGGTACCAGATGAGAAAGGTAACTAAAAATCAGAGTTACTTAAATTTTAATAACTGATTTTAATATATATTTTGTAGAATATATGTCATATCAGAGAAGTCAGACGCTTTCCCTGGGCCAGAACTTTTGTCAGACGCTTTAAAGTTCTAGGAAAAAAAATATAACAACTTATTTTTAAATGTCTGAATATTATATACTTAATATGTTATTCAGTTAACTATTACAAAGTTATATTAAATCAGTCAGACAAATTGCAATGACCAAACATCCCATAAACATAAAAATTATTTAGTCACTACTCATACTCGTGGCTAAGTAAGCATTGATCGGCAATGACTAAATGTAACTAGCAGTAAGAATTATGATTTGAAAAGAGCAACCGCCGAGTTTCTTGCTGGCTCTTCTCGGTAGAAACAGCTTTCCGAACCAACAGTTGACGATTCGAAAGCACTCGTTTACAAGTTTACTTGAATAAAGAATATTTTGAATTTGATGAAACGTGTAGAGTTCCGCTATAAGAAAACGTTTAAAAATACTTCTATTAAAGCCTAGTAACACAGTAACACACATTCGTAGTCTGCATTTTAGATAGATACAACGGAATTCCACATTTTGGGTGTACGCATAAAAAAGAAAAACAAATTATGGTCAATGGTCGGAATTAACGAGAAAATCTACAAAAGAAAACCAGACTATCGATCTGACCGCCACCGCACAGACGGCTTCCGAATACAAATTCTCGATCCATTTATTGTTACAGCATCCAGAAATAGAGATGCATCCCTGACGTCACGTAGACGAAACGTAGACGCGGGTGTGCCTGTCTATTTATAAACTAATAATCATTAAACTGGGCCAGCTAAAAATACACCAAGTACGTAAAACGCGATCGAAAATTTTTATACTTGCACTTCACTATCGGCAATGATCCTTGATTGTGTGATCGTCTATAATTTCCACGATCGTGCAAGTGTCCACACATTCGTCCGTATTATTCAATCATACGTATCACTCATAGGAATGTGACTTGGAGTGGAAAAAATCGTTTAATAAATATTATATAATCGATTATTCTAATTATAAATTTGCTTTTTTTATTAATAATTAATTAGAATAAAGACTAGTTAAAGTGACGAATACGAATAAAAATAACAAATGCGCTGTTTGCGAAACTCAATTAAAATGTGTTGTTTGAAATAGATTTCATTCAACAACGCATATCTTATCTTAAAAGACAAGAAAAAGGGAAAAAAAAGAATAAAAAGAGAGTAATTAATATAATCGGTTTTTTAAAAACAAAAAAGTGACATAGTAGAAACGTAGAAAAGATTTCTACTTTGTCAACATGCCCTAAAATATGTAATTTAACAATTTGTGGGTTTTGGTATACGATTCTATATTAAACAGTATTCGAAAGTAAATTTTACTTCATTACACCAATCTAAAATTACTATTAAAAGGGAGCTGATATAGTAAGCCTATTTATTATATATTGCGGAATATATTAATAATAAAAATGCATTGATTTAATTCAATCTGCTCGAGACAGCAATGACGAAATGTATCTAGTTATACGAGTTATATTTTAAAAAGAGCATCAACCTAATTTCTTTTTGGCGCTTCCCGATCGGGCTATTAGTCAAGATCAGCTGCAAAGTTGACGATTCAAAAGTACTAGTAAAAATAAAAGTATTTGAAGAAAGCTTTTTAAATTTGAATATATTAGTAGTCTAAATTATCTCTCCCGTATAAAATATTTGTAGCATACTTATCTTAAATCCACTCCACGTAATATCAGTGAGATAAAATATTTATGTTGAAATATGTGCCGCGAGTGCGATATTGATAATGTAAAAATATACATTCCATATATGTATCATTTCAGTTGCTGTGTGTGACTGCGTTAATAATAAAAACGACGACCCTGATACATACATCATCATTCTCGTGCTCTTATACCACTCTAAGTGAGATCGGCACATGTTTTTGTCTTCCATTCTCTCCTATCATTCGCCAATTCTGGTGCTAGTCCTTTATATACATGTCATACTTCATCAACTAATCATTTCTTTTTCGGCCCCCCTCTAGTCACAATCCATCCACATTTATATTTAACACTCAATGCCGTGTGATATCCGGCTGAGTAGAATAGACCACCCTCATTTCTTTTAGAGGGGTAGTAAAAGACGACTAACGTAAGTCGACCCGCCGTGTGGTATCCGGTTGAGTAGTATATACCACCCTCTTTCTCACCGAGGGGTCGTAAAAGACGACTAAGGTAAGTCGAACCGACGTGTGGTATCCAGTTGAATAGTATATACCAACCCCTTTCTTACCGAGGGGTCGTAAAATACGACTAAGGCAAGTTGACGTCAAGCAGGCGGCCGGTCGTAAAATACGTAGCCAAGTCATGTGACACTATGTTTGTAACATGTGCTGACCCCACTTAGAGTGGCATAAGGGGAGGAGGATAATGATGACCATCTTATAACCCCTTATACATACATATGGGAATACAGTAAATAAATAAATACACCGAGCTTTTCTCGTGTATGCAACTTTTATAATATTTATCCTACTATTATTATAGAGGCGAAAGTATTTTCCACTGATTTGTTCAATATTCTGCATTCATTTAGTTCCAAACTTGGAATAACAAATAGAATTTCTTTATTGCAGAAAAGATATAACTCCAGAGAAAAACTATACCTCGATTTTCGTCTATAAATAATAATACGCAACCATCGCACTTTTATATCCGTAAAGTAACGGCCTGTTACAATCCCACTGCTGGGAATAGGCCTCCTCTCTCCGTTTCTGGAGAGAAGGGTTGGAGCTAAGACCTACCACGCTGCTCCAATGCGGATTGGTAGGTTACACATATCTACAGAATTGTCTAGGAATATGCAGGTTTCCTCACGATGTTTTCCTTCACCGAAAAGCGTGTCATAAATTGCAATTTTCAATTAGACACATGAGTTTTAATAGAAAAACTCATTGGCGCCTGCCCGGGTTCTGACTCGTGTTCCCCTCGAAAGAGTAGCACGGTATCACCGCTGGGCTATCACAGCTTTATATCCGTACCAGGCGTTAATATGTTAAGACTTAAGTCGACTTACGTCCTATTACACGTTTAATCATAATAGGCGTAAATTATTTTTTTTCCTAATTTATTATCATTATTTGATGAATATTTCAGTGACGTCGATAAGTCTTTTATATCGCAAATACAAACTTGTGAATATCAAATAACTGTCTTAAACGTGAATAGTGTGTGTTTTGAATTTGTTACATTACTCACGCCTAGTACGGATATAATCTTGGCACAACAGTTGAAACCGCGGGGCGCACTCAGTATGTTATAACATGGATAAATATTACACAAGTAATGAATGGGATTTTTTTGCTATAATTAGCAGATTACAGCAAAATAATTCTATTATTACTTTTGTACTATGGAATTCCAGAAACTGATGCCTACTACATATTATATACATTACTAATGTTTCCGTCACATTAAAATTACTCACGTCAAATGCTTCAATTCAAATTAAATTTCAGTTATAAGATAGTCTTTGAATCGGATTAATGCTATCCGATCTTGTTAGAGAGCGTTCTACCTATGATATTTTGGGGTCGACTGCCACACAACACATTGGAGTCTACCAACCAAAGCTACCTTCTCAGATGTGAGGTCGCCTCTCAAACCCACCCTAGGAACCTAAATATATCCACATAGTTTGTAATAAATATAATTAATTTAAAAAAATTACTTCGCATTAATTGTCTTCGGGAAAATATGTCAAAAACATCGAATACTGCGTATTACCCTTTGACACTCAGCTTAACCGCAGTCGAGGGCAAAGTGATAATACTATTTGTTTTCCTTAATTTGGTTTAATTATAGCCATGATTAATTAGAACTTACTTGTAAATATATATTTTAAATAAATTGTATATACGATGATTTGTATTGCAAAGCAATTATCGTATTATATTTAAAACTAATAGGGAAAGCTTTACAAAAATATGCACTATGGTGCATTCCAGATAAGCCACATCCCAGTTATAATGCTAATGAAATACCGACTTGAATAAACGAATTAATTCTATAATGCTTTCTGTCAAAGAGCTTTTTCTTAGCCTCTATTGTCTGCGACTTTTACTTTTCACTGTTTGCAACGTATTTACCCATTTCATCTATTTATTCAACTATGAAATCCGAATTTGCATGAGAATTTAGTAGAATAATCAACATTGGTATTTGCTGCCTTTACATAATGTGTATTTGACTTAGTAGACACTACTTTGATTGGCTTTATCTAGTTACCACCTCAGCCAATTAGCACTGATAAAAGATATCAACCTAATGGAATGATTCATCCTTTTTACTTTATTGTATCTATAGTTTCTTATATCTTTCATCGACACATAAAATTGCAATTTAGTTTTAAAAGTTTAGTTTAGTTTACAGGTTATCGAACAACATAATGGGGTTTTTGCCTTACCTAGCACCTATCGGCTGTCTAAGAATTTTATGAGGTGGGCACTTATACTGTCTCATGACGCTTCTAAATATTTTACAGCTGAGTCATAAAATGTTATTTGTCATCAACGAACGTATCAACTGATAAAACTATAAAAGTCTATTATTTGTATAATTTTAATCGTATGTTGGAATTTCTTATCAAGGATTATAAATTCGTGAGTAATGTATTACAGACCTTATGAGTTTAAATCAGACGATTTTCGATGCTAATTCTCTGAGATAGCATACAACGGTTAAATGTGAAAGGACGTAAAAAAACTGCACGTTTATACCGGTATATAAATTAATTTTTATTACAAATGTTAATGACTTTAAGAAATAAATTAAAATCTTTGTCAAAATTACGTAATATGCATATTACGACACCTTACAACCTATTTAAATACTGTACTTAAAATAAAGATCACAAGCGTAATTTGAGCCACCCGATCGGGAACTTGGTGTAGGGCATCATTTATAAGGAATAGTCTTACTTGGCGCTTAGAAGCACTTCCTGTGGACGATTGAGGGGCCGGACTCGTCGTACTCCTGCTTCGAGATCCACATCTGTTGGAAGGTGGACAGCGACGCCAGGATGGAGCCACCGATCCATACGGAGTATTTCCTTTCAGGAGGAGCGATGATTTTAATCTTCATTGTCGATGGGGCTAGGGCAGTGATTTCCTTCTGCATACGGTCGGCGATTCCTGGATACATGGTGGTACCACCGGACAATACTGTGTTGGCGTACAGGTCCTTACGGATGTCGACGTCACACTTCATGATAGAGTTGTAGGTGGTCTCGTGGATGCCATTGGCTTCCATTCCCAAGAACGATGGCTGGAAGAGAGCCTCTGGGCAACGGAATCTTTCGTTTCCAATAGTGATAACCTGACCGTCGGGAAGCTCATAGGATTTCTCGAGCGAGCTGCTAGATGCAGCGGTGGCCATTTCTTGTTCGAAGTCGAGTGCGACATAACAGAGTTTTTCTTTGATGTCACGTACGATTTCTCTTTCGGCAGTGGTCGTGAAAGAGTACCCACGTTCCGTGAGGATCTTCATTAGGTAGTCGGTGAGGTCACGGCCAGCCAAGTCAAGACGCAGGATGGCGTGTGGTAACGCGTAACCCTCATAGATGGGTACGGTGTGAGAGACACCGTCACCGGAGTCCAACACGATACCGGTGGTACGACCGGACGCGTATAGAGACAGCACGGCCTGGATGGCGACGTACATGGCTGGGGTGTTGAAGGTCTCGAACATGATTTGGGTCATCTTCTCTCTATAACATTAAAAGAACAGAGCGTTAACATCGGATAAAGTGCCAAGCAGCTACTCTAAATCAATGCGCTAACATAGGGCTATACCATACCTGTTGGCCTTAGGGTTGAGAGGTGCCTCGGTGAGCAGTACGGGGTGCTCCTCGGGTGCTACTCTCAATTCATTGTAGAATGTGTGGTGCCAGATCTTCTCCATGTCATCCCAGTTGGTGACAATGCCGTGTTCGATGGGGTACTTCAGGGTGAGGATACCCCTCTTGCTCTGGGCCTCATCACCTACGTATGAGTCCTTCTGCCCCATGCCGACCATCACGCCCTGATGACGTGGGCGACCGACGATGGATGGGAATACTGCCCGAGGAGCGTCGTCTCCCGCAAATCCGGCCTTGCACATACCGGATCCATTGTCTACTACCAGCGCGGCAACTTCCTCGTCGCACATTGTGTATTGGTCTGTAAGTGAATATTTCCGAATTAAATTTAAAATCACTATATCATAAAATGACTCCAATTAAAAAAATAACGAAGTAAAAGTAACATATAAAAAGATTGGAAAGCAAACAGTTTCAAATGAATCCGAATATTGTGGGAATATTTAAGTTAAAATCTCCAGTTTCTCACTATTATTAACACTTCACTGAATTCGTTTATGAAATTACGTAACCGAATTACGTAACTGAAATGACACTTCACGAAATATTTAACTTAAATCGAGGGAAAACAAAGAACGATTAAAATGACGATTTTTTACACCTTCCAAAAATAAAAAAATATATTTTAATTAAGCACTTACATTAAAATATAAGTAACTGAGTTAAGTAAATGCGACTGCCGCTACGTCCAGCACTCTGAACCGAAATGAGTAACGAGCCGAGGTGCATATACTATATAAAACCGTCTTATCACAGTTAATACGCTATCGGTGGTAGAATAATATCCCACCAATCACAATTTTCGTTACCATATATGGTAATATGTATCCACATGTGATAAAGATGGCTTGATAAGCAATGGTAATAGCACTTTATCAATGATAAGTGATAACACGGGCAAGTTACTGTGCCTCGTAAGTGCGCGCTCGGACTGTTCAACCGCTAAAATGATGTAACGATATATCCTTTACATTTCAATGTTGCGCTAGCGCGTGTTTATAGCAAATATTTAAACTGAATGAATAAGAGATTAATAATTCAAACTATAGTAAAAGCTCGGATCTATCTCCAATATTATATTAAATTAAAAGATAAATATAAATATGTTTGTATGTACGGTCTCTTTTTACACAAACCTTGTCTATATTATCTGTATTGATTTAAATACAATAAATGATTTAAAAGTTTTAATTTATGAATATTTAAGATAAATATCCAATTTTCCAAACTTTAGGGTCTATGGAATCTTTAGGGTCTAACTTATGTGTCTAATTGATTGATTTATAGAAGCAGGTGTTACTTTGCGGAACTCCATATTACAAGCAATATAACAGAAGTAACAACTTTGCTATAATCCGCACGGGTGAAGCGAATGCATGCAGAGCTAATGTGTTTGAAGCAGGCAAAATCTACGCACCTTATACATGCAGGACAAGCCACCACATGCACCCCAAGGCGCCTCCACCAGCAACAACGCACACACACCCACCACCACAATCTCGACGATCGTTTCGCCCCGAAACCGAAGCATCATCAGGAGGATAGGCTCCACGACAAAAATCGTAATGCGAATTACGATTTTTGTCGTGGACATACACATTAGCTTTGCATGCATTCGCTTAACCCGTGCGGATTATAGCAAAGTAGTTAGTTCTGTTATATTGCTTGTCTAATTGATATTTAAATGTATCACACGCTTCTCGGTAAAGTAAAATGTCGTGACGAAACCTGTATATGTCCAGATGATTCTGGGGATATGTGTTATCTACCAATCCGAAGAAAAGTTCTATGCCCTGTTGTGGGATAATAATCGTCCTTAACTTTACTATTTTATTTTTAAACAATGTATGTCATTGCAGTTGTTACTAATTTATCTAGAAATAAGTTTATTTCTATTGTACTAATTCAAATTCATAGTATCTAATGTGTTATCAGAGATAACAACGATAATAATACGAGTTATTTAGCTTAATTGATTAAGGTTATGGCTGTCGATTGTAATAGTTTCAATTTAATGTAAAAGTTTTATCAGATATTTCATTTGCATTCCGAAAAGAAATAAAATTTTCGAGTCATTACATATTTACATTAAATTGAAGATGCTCTGTTGCTACTTCGAGTCTGGGTATATACCCAAATATATATACAAATATACAAATATATATTTGTATTAAAAAATATATATGTAGATAGTTTACATATATATGTATTTACTAGTCGTCCGTCACCCAT
Organism: Morpho deidamia; assembly: GCA_947086505.1. Lineage (NCBI taxonomy): Eukaryota > Metazoa > Arthropoda > Insecta > Lepidoptera > Nymphalidae > Morpho > Morpho deidamia. The sequence goes on along the minus strand of CAMTZC010000007.1, from coordinate 3,773,958 downwards.
AACACAATAAAAATAAACTTGAATAAAGAATAATTTGAATTTGTAATAAACATTCGAAACATACCATATATGTCTTATGCACTTCTACCCTGTACAAGACAGTAATAACTAAATGTAACTAGTTTTAAGATTTATATTTTAAAAAGATTTTTTTTTTTCGAATTGACTGTATGCTGTTAGCCCTAATGGCTTTTACAGCGTCACCGGGCGGGACGGGCGAGCGCAGAAGCATCGTCGAGGTTGCGAAATGCAGGGAGTAGAGCGCAGAAGCTCTACTTAAGTCGGGGAACGTCGTCCTAAGGGTGCCTCCTGTGAGGCCGGACCACGGCTTAGGGCGACGTGTAGTGGAGGGTTCATGGTATGACTTAGATTAGTCATTGCGGCGTCGGAAGGGTGGCGAGAAGCCACGACCGACCGACGTCAGAAAACTGTGACCTCGTCTTCGCCAGCGAAGACGCTGTGTGTGTGTATTACGTGTATCTGTGTTGGCGATCGTTATTTGATCGTCGGGGTCATACAAGACGCTTTTTGGACGCCTATATTTTCGATGGTCGGACCTAACTGGGATGTAGGTAGAAGCAACTGAAATAAGAGGGTTCGAGTGTACCTCAGATTTCTCGAAGTAAGATTTCGAAAAACGTTTAAAGAGGTGAGTAATGGTAGGGAGATCGAGGTCTCTATGGAGGTCAACGTTCCGCATGAACCACGGACACCCTGTGGCTGGCCGCATAAATCGGTTCTGAAGTCTTTGGAGCCTGAGCAATCTGACCTTTGAAACGTGTGCAAACGCAACGCTCGCATAGGACATTATTGGTCTTATGCAAGTTTTGTAGAGTGTCACTTTCAATGTAGAGTGTCACTTTTTTTTTAAAAAGAGCAACCGCCGAGTTGCTCGCTGGTTCTTCTCGGTAGGAACAGCTTTCCGAACCAGCAGTAAAGTTGACGATTCAAAAGCACTTGTTTACAGGTTTACTTGAATAAAGAATATTTTGAATTTGAATATTTATTTATTTATCCGGATCTTCAACAGCAATACACGATAAATCATCCAACATAAATGCCATGTAGTTTTAAATTAAATATGTAGTACCAATTACAGAAGAACACATCATTCTTAATTACAAATTCACAAATTATAAACCTAAAAATAAACACTAGAGAATAATTAAAACATAGGAAAAAAAAGGAGAAAACAACAACATTAAGGCTCAACTATTATATAATATAAGCTGTGATAGCCTAGCGGTGAGACCGTGCAACTTTCTAGAGACGACATAGGTTCAAACCCTGGGCAGGCACCAATGAGTTTTTCTATTAAAAACTTATGTGTCTAATTGATAATTGCAATTTATCACACGCTTTTCGGTGAAGGAAAACATCGTGAGGAAACCTGCATATCTCTAGAGAATTCTAGGAATATGTGTAACCTACCAATCCGCATTGGAGCAGCGTGGTAGGTCTTAGCTCCAATCCTTCTCTCCAAAAACGGAAAGAGGAGGCCTTAGCCCAACAGTGGGCATAGCAACAGGCTGTTACTACTTATAAATATGAAATTAAAATTTTGGAACAACATATATGTGTATATTGTGATAAATTTTGAAAAAAAATCAATAAATAACCTCAATCAGTAGTCTATGACTTGTAAAATACCAAAGTATTCGTTCAATAACAGTATGTGACCGTGTTCCCCAGACGCTAATTGGTGTTGAAGCCGAGTGAAACACATTTCACCGCAATCTCGGAAACACTGCACTTTCTCTATGAGTTGGCATTTTTATCTAATTACTGGCATCGTATTAGCCTATATTTAACTGTGTTTAATTTATCTGATCTGATTAATTTGGGCTTACTGTTTTATACATATTCCAACGTAATTAATTCAGTTTGCATCTTACAGTTCAGTCGCTTAAAGGTATGGTTAACCAAAAAAGATATTACAATTCGTGTAACATTGTAAAATCAAAGACTAAAGTTTATGATAAAATTTTAACGTAATTTGATTGTAAATGGACCATGATAGATTTTAATTGATTGATCAAAATATAATTTTGAAATGTTAAATTATTGTAGCTAGCTGCAATTGATCTTGCTATTAGAATACAAAGCCAACATAGGCGTCAATTTCAACTGGAGTTATCAGATACCTAATTAAGCAATTTATAGAATAATTTATAGAATTAGGCGTTACTTTGCGGAGATCCATAATACAAAAGTAATAATAAAATTATTTTGCTATAATCCGCGATACAGTAAATAGAAAATATATATAGTGTTTAATGTATAGTGGACTATACGTTTTTTCATACCCGTTACATGCAGGATTCGTAAAAAACATATGCACAAACCTCCACCACTTCCACCACAATACACAAGCACTACACAGGTTCACTATCACAAACTCAACAATCGTTTCGCCCCGTAACCGAAGCATCATCAGGAGATAGACTCCACGACAAAATCGCAAAGCAATGCTTTGCAAAGCAATGCTGCATGTAACGGGTATGAAAAAACGTATACATTTACGTAACTATACATTTAGCACTATATATATTTTCTATTTACTGTATCGCGGATTATAGCAAAATAATTTTATTATTACTTTTGTACCTAATTAAGCGTTAATTAAGCGTTCAGTAAAAATCAGAAAGCTTCGCTTTTAATCGAGTTAGTCAGAAATTCTCATTTTACGCAACCGGGAGTTGCAGCCGGAACCTTTCATTTAAGACATCGTTATCCAAATACATACTGTGTGAATCGTTTAAACTATTTTATAACGATTTATTTTGTATATATATATATGACTACATGTACGCATTCGTATAACATAAATATTTTAAGATGTATTTTATTAATTTCTAAGGAAGCGGTTTGTCAATAAAGGAAGTAAGTAGAATGTATACCTTTTACTTTCGATTTGTTAAGCAATGAGGAAACATTGGTATGATTTAGTGTGACGGGTTCTAAACTGGGTCCATCACAGCAAACAGTTTATGTTTCGGAAATCATTCTGCCGCTTCAGAAGTTCTTATAAGACACCACGGCGCCTTTAGTGGATGTCGACTCGAAAGCGTAGTGTTTTATAATGCAGTCTTGACTATCTCTATGTTATATTTCTGGAATAGTCGTTTGAAAAACGTAATATCGTTTCGTTGTTTACAAAAAAGATGGGTGTTGTGCGGATTTTTTTCAGCAGAACTAGTTAACGGTACTGTAAATATTTCACCCAATTCTCATGTTAAAAGATGCAATTTTTGAGAAGGCTATAGATATAAAAACTTTTTATTTTTTTCTCTTCAAATTAGTACTTTTTTTAAGGCGCATATTGAATATTAGTGGACCTCTTTTTGTTAACGTTGGTATGTTGGACTTTATTTTACGAGATCGACGTTACGAACAGAGGATATTAAGATATATGAAATATTAGAATATTTAAGTCATACTCTACTGTTTAATAATGCTTTTCCTTGTCCTTAACAAAGAGCCACCTTTGAATTCATTAACTATAGACCTTAGATAAGACCTTCTCTTAATACACTCGGAAAAATAGATATTTCATCAAACGTATTGAAATTAGATTGTGGACATGTTTCCTTGATAGACGATTTTATAGCATTATTGAGGAATTTGGTTTTTTTGAAAGATTATTGAAAGAAAAATTACATAATTAAACAACTTCTTTAGTGTCCAAAGAAATAAGTCATAGATTTCAAAATCTTCAGTACGATATATTACAATTAATAAATTACCTGTGTTCCATATTCGGTGACATAAAGTGACTCACAACATGTATGACAAAAGCTGAGACACGCCTCGACATTGTTTAGCTTGTTATATTTGTCTATTTTGTTATTGTTATGTTGCTTTGAAAATGTATCATAATTGATATATTTTTAAGTAGAGATATGATTAAATTTAATTAAAAATCGAATATTTTTACTTTGATATAAATTAATTTACGATAGAGATTATCTTCTTCTTCTCATGCCTTTCCGACTAGCGAAGGTTAGCCTTCAGTGCTTGAAATGCTGTCCCATCTTTCGCGAGTCTAAAAAGCCGGGCAGCGCTCGCAACCCCAGTCCATTCCAGTATTTGCGCAGCCATGGTTTTCTCATGCGACCGATGCGTCTTTTGTCCACAACTTTGCCCATCATTGATCTTTTCTAGAATTTTAAGGCTTCTACATTCCATGTACCTATTCCATATATTTTGGATTCGCTCCTGGGAATTCTTCGCACCCCTGTCCCATTTAAGGGACGCCAGGAACTCGAGGCCATTTTCTTTATTGACTTTTCCATATTGTATCAAACTAACAGACAAGGGATATTTAGTGCAGTGGTTTCCCGTTGCCTTCTGCACTAGTCTTTTAGGGATTATGAGAGGCTAGAATAGAGAATTTAACACTATTTAAAGTACTTATCAGTAAGTTGCAGGAAGCCCGTCTTCGAGAGTATCGTCATGTAGCACATAAGGCTCAGTATGTTGGTCTCTGCAGCTAAAACCAGTGACCGTCCAAAGAATTGTGGGTGCCGACATAAGAGCCAATAACATACACAGGTCGTACGTTTAAGATCGGACAAAGTAAAGAAAAATTAGTAGGAAAGCGGACCCCCGGTCTTGAGGACAATGTTTAGTTGAAGAAGAAGACACTTTAACAGTATTTGTCTCAACAAATATAAGAGTATACTAATATCCACTTACTCCATATCCATATTATTATTAAAAACGAGAAAGTCTGTTAGCTTCTTTGACATTCATTACCAATTTATCACCTAATGGAGTGGTGGATGGAACATGGAGACAGTTTAACAAATAGAGAATGACATTGGCTTTTTTAGTCTCCGAAGTAAGTTTATGCATATTGTCAAATGAAGTCTCGGGCAGAGGCAAGTATGTTCATAATACAAAATAACAATAATCGTTGAAGATCCAGACCTATTACTAGAGACTATGCATTCTAAACGCCCGTACTCCACCCCATTAAAAGGTCTGTGTGGTATATGCTGTTATAATAGCTTTAACCTAGGATCACCATGCTTAAATATATTGAATTAGGACTAACTGTTCAATTTTATTTATTTATTGGGAAGGTAGCTGATTACAAACAATATCCTTTTCAAAATGGAATTGGGTGGTATATTTTCTTCATATGGGTTATGGAGTTTGAAATTACAGAAAACAAGTTAAAGGCGTAGTTGTAGATAAAACAAAATAAGACGAGAATCGATGATAATGGATTAGATTTTAAAATACATTGCAATTCTTTAGCCTTTACACTTCTCAAAGTTGCTGGGAGCCGCTGCATTCAAGGCACCTCTTAACAGAAGAAGAGTGGCACTTGGCCAAACTGCCAAACTCAAGACCACAAGGTTCTCTGTCCACGAATTAAAGAAGCATGAAATGCGAGAAGTCATCTTAGAGACTTCATCTCAATAACCATTACGATATATTATTAGTAAGGACTTTAAATAAATATCTAATTCTTGTAGGATATTTGATATAAAATACTCTGTATATTGTATGACCGTTTCATTTATAAATGCAATAGGTACAGTCATGGTTAGTTTAAGTTACTAATTAATGATACTTCTGAAAGCTGTGATAGCCCAGCTGTGAGACCGTGCGACTCTTTCGAGGGGAACACGATTTCAAACCCGGGCAAGCACCAATGAGTTTTTCTATTTAAACTCATGTGTCTAATTGATAATTGCAATTAATCACACGCTTTTCGCTGTAGGAACATCGTGAGGAAACCTGCGTATTTCTAGAGAATTCTGGAGATGTGTGTAACCTACCAATAACTACCAACCGCATTGGAGCAGCGTGGTAGGTCTTAGCTCCAACCCTTTTCTCCAGAAAAGGAGAGAGGAGGCCTATTCCCAGCAGTGGGATTGTAACAGGCCGCTACTTTAGTGACACTTCAACAATTTAAATGAGGCAATAGCTTAAGCGTAATAAAAGTTTTTTATAAATAAAAGCTTTTAACAAAATTTCATGTCCGTACTGTTCCAATGTCGGGAGCCAATCCTGGCAGCAGAATCAGGTCATGCTTATCACAAACATGCATTGTCAATGGGACTGGACCGGTATGTAAAATTTCAGCTCAATCGGACACCGGGATGTTTAATTTAACAAGATCCCACCTTCACATACATTTTTATGTATGTGAAGGTGGAAAAGTGAAAGTAAAGTAGCAGCCTGTTACAATCCCACTGCTGGACATAGGCCTCCTCTCTCCATTTCTGAAGAGATGGGTTAGAGCTAAGACCTACGACGCTGTTCCAATGCGGATTGGTAGGTTACACATATCTCCAGAATTCTCTAGAAATATGCAGGTTTCCTCACGATGTTTTCCTTCACCGAAAAACGTGTGACAAATTGCAATTATCAATTAGACACATAAAACTCATTGGTGCCTGCCCGGGTTTGAACTGGTTTTCCCCTCGAAACAGTCGCACGGTCTCACCGCTGGGCGATCACAGCTCTACACATACATAAAGGACAAGTTAAAAAAGGTTTTAATAATAATTAGGACCATTCTTATTACGAATTAGGAAATATCCGAAAACAGTCGTGCGAAGGGTTGTTCGTAACTTACGGTATTATTATGTACAAATATAGATTGCAGTCTGCGCGTATCGATCTCCTGCACCCCTGGCCCTGTGCACTGCTGATGCGTCATCCAACTGAGTCACCCCACGCCCTAAGTTTCTACAGATATCTTATAAATTGTGTGATTCGGGGAAATTTGGATCGAACTTTAAATTAAAGCTTTAAGCAACAAAGGTAGCCAGTGCAAACCAGCGTTTAGGAACACTTCAACTTAAGCTGAGTGGTGTACCAATTTGTGTGGTCACATTTCTGTGTATCGTAGGTACTAAGTAATTTTTTATTTATCAAATGTTGTGTTACTAATAAAAAGGGTTTTGATTTAGTTTTATACGCAAAGTAAATTAAGATATTTTACGCAGGCTTCGATCCGGGCATATTCCATCAAATAAGTTTAGGTTCTTGATGCGAATATCGAATACTCAGGACTGCGTCGAATGTGGACGTGTTGACGATGTGTATCATGTATTGATGGAATGTGTGCGGAACGAGTCTGAGCGGCCGAGTGTATTCATTACAAGTAACATGGGTATTTGTGTATACTCGCTGCTTCTTTACCAAAGGAAACTAGGATATTAGCGGATTTAACATTTAAATGATCTGATGATGATGACTACACGGGAGTGACATAGTCAAATTGACTAAACTCCTTAAAAAAAATAGAATTTAAAAAGAAATTTTTGTTTAAGTTAAAAATTAAAGTTGTATACAAAAGTAATTATAATATATAGATTAATATGATCCGCGATAAAAGGAAATATATGAAATGCTATCTTCTGATGATGCTTCGGTTATGGGAAACGACTGTTGAGATTGTGGTAGTGAATGTGTGCAGTCCTAGTGTCGTGTGGTGCTGGGTTGTAGCATGTATTTTTACGAATCCTGCATATATCAGCAATGAAAACCAAAACTACACTCTACATTTTCTTTTATTGCGTATTATAACAAAATTATTTTATAGCTATTGTTATTTTATATCTCCGCAAAGTAATGCCTAATTCAGTAAAATATAAGTCATATACTTAGCCACAATTCGTCATTTTCACTTACCGTTTTATATGACAACTGTAACGTATAACATTTTAGTTATTGAAATACTGTATGTATGTCCATTTAATATGTTTTAAACATATTTTTTACATATTTTCTTATTTGAACAGTAATTTTAAGCAGTTAGAACCTCTAAACTAAACAGAGCATATCTTCGTTTCTGACATTTATTAATAATAAGTTTTGGTATATTTTTTAATGTGGCATTTAATTCGTGTTTCAAATTAACTTATCTACGAGATAGTCAAAACATACCTTGTTTTAAGATAAATTTTCTTGTTGTTTTATATATTTATTATTATTAATATAAGATCGCTCTTTCAATTTCATTATTTTTTTGTTCATGTGTACTGTCGCCATAAAAATTTTACACCTATTTGTATTATTATTTTATTTTAGTAATGTATTGTATTGTCATTCGTTAACGGTAACTATGACTGTAAAAGATGATTTTCAACATATTAACAGAACGGTGAGACCTCTCTCCAGGGGGCAATGGCTTCAAACCCCAGGCAGGCACCGAGCAATAAAATTTGTTCACTTAAATTTTTGTCCATTCGAATATATATAATTATAAAAAAAATTGGCGATGTATATAATAGACAAAATAGAAACCGACATAAGCTTGCGGTTCCTGATTTGCGCCTTGCAAAACTACGTAAGTCGTTTGTGGGTTTAAATATAAGATTTTATAATAAAATTCCGCAATTCAGCTTAAGTCTTGCTATTACAGCAGTTTAAAAACTCTATTTAAATAAGGCTAATAAGAAAGTCTTAGACGGTAAGAATGCGTGGACTCTTCAACCCCGTACAAGACAGTAGTGGTTAAATGTAACTATTAATAATAATTATGTTTCGAAAAGAGCAACCGCCGAGTTTCTTGCTGGCTCTTCTCGGTAAGAACAGCTTTCCTAACCAGCACTTGTTTAGAAGTTTACTTGAATAAAGCAGATTTTGAGAATTTGAATTTGATGCGTTGTTTTGATAAGAATTTATGTACCTAATTCATATTTCCAATTTTTAAAACGCTTTTCGTAGCGTAGTAGGTCGATACGGACACCTGCACATCTCTGGAGAATTTCTGGTATATGTGTAACCTACCAATCTCTATAGGAGCAGCGTGATGAGTCTAACCTCCAACCCTTCTCTCCAAAAACACGGAAGAGGTTTGCCCAGCTGTGGGATAGTAACAGGCCTTTACTTTTTAACCAATAAGACTTATATGAGTAACATTCTTGAATCTTTATTTTTGCTGTTTTATTGACAAATAAATCCCTTTTCCGTCCGATTCACTGAAATAATAACTTTGTGAGTCCGTTTATAGAATTCTTGTAATATATATCACTATTTGTATGCCTCACATCATATTATAATAATTTTCCTCTACAAACTATTTTGAATAATTAATGTTTAAGCTATAAAGGAAGCAAAAATCATCATTTATAATTAAATAAGTTTATGTGGTTGGATAATAAAGTTTTCAGAAAATTATAAGAATTATAAATCTGTGACTTATGTGTGAAAAGTATTTACTTGCGATATTTCATTACGCAAGAAGGAATAATAATTTTTATAAATTAATTAATTAATGTCGTGCAAAACAACCAAACTTGTTATCTTATGACGGCGATCGGCTTAGTTTTACGTAACAATGTGTGTGTATTTGTTTATAGATAATTGGCTCAGTATTTGGCAATTAGATGAAATACAGATTTAGTAATATGGACATTTTAAGTTGTGTAACTTCTCAAACACTCACTACGACAATGGAGATTTGCGTAGTGAGTGTGTGCAATGCTTGTGTGGAGTTGTGTTAGTGGCGGCGTTTTGTGATACGTATGGTCACTGGTCATGCATGTATAAGGTATGTGAACGTTGCCTGCTTCATACACTTAGCATAACATATTTTCTCTTAAGACACGGAGTATAGTATAATAATTCTGTACTATGGAATTTCGCAAAGTAACGCCTAATTAATTAATTTTAATTTAATTCAGATTAGGAACAACTAACAACAGGAGTTGTTTAACTTTACTTTTTTTTGTGTTGATGACAAATTCTTGAAGGTAAAAGAATTAATCATGATAAAAAAATAGTGACGTATGTGCCATCGGGTTTAAATTAGAGTCATTCGAATGTCTCTATAGATATATTTCGTCATTATTGGTGATTCATAATAGCAAGAACACTTACGTATGACTCATTTCGTTAACAAATAATTTTTTTAATACTCGATCGTTTATAATACTTAAATCATCCAATTCTTTGTATTATTTGTTATCATCGAAAATTGTGTTTGATTATACATTTCTAGGATTGATCAATGCTATTAGAGTTGGACATATTAATTAATCACACAAGAAATTAATAGTTTTAAGAAAAAGATTCGGATCAGAAATTTACCTATTCTTTTTACAAGATGTAGACTTTCTAGACAACTAGACAATAGATAGATTAGAGTCGTGTCTAGTAAGTTAGAGAAATTCTAGAGAAGGGCCAAAATTATAGAAAAAATTTATGTGTTAAAACGTAATTATAGCGTAATTAATAATTATACTATCCATGTACATGGATCCTCGGCGGGCCGGATTAAATGATGAGTTTGTGTGTCCGTTTGTATATTAGTATGTGTGTATGCATGCATATATGCGTATATGAATGCGTGTGTATACATATGTATGATGATTTATAGAAGCAGGCGTTACTTTGCGGAATTCCATATTACAAGCAATACAACAGAACCAACTACTTTGCTATAATTTATCTAATAATAATATTAATCGTTCAGTACGATTTTTGTCGTGGAGCCTATCCTCCTGATGATGCTTCGGTTTCGGGGCGAAACGATCGTCGAGATTGTGGTGGTGGGTGTGTGTGCTGCTTTTGTGTGCGTTGTTGCTGGTGAATTGCACCTTGGGGTGCATGTGGTGACTGGTCCTGCATGTATAAGGTGCGTAGATTTTGCCTGCTTCATACACATTGGCTTTGCATGCATTCACTTAACCCGTGCGGATTATAGCAAAGTAGTTGGTTCTGTTGTATTGCTTGACATATGTATGAATATGTATGTGTGTGTTATCTACAATGAATAAAATAGAATAGATTTTATAACTTAGAATGTACTTATATCGAATTTCGTGGCCTCGTATTATTTAATTTTTCCCTTTATTTTGTTTTCTGCTTTTAATACCATTTTTCTTTTATGCTTGTCAACTGTAATGCTCATGTCGTCACCATCTGTAATTGACGATACATTTAGCTGTAATCAGATTAATTTTAAGTATGTTTTATGTAATGTAAATGATATATTTGTCGTTGATGGTCTTACAAAAATAAATAAATAAAAATTTCGCGGGCCGGAATTGGCCCGCGGGCCATACTTTGCCCATCACTGGACTAGGCAGTAGGAAATAGGATATTATATTAGTGTATCTCAGTCAGCATGCAAGGTTTTAACAACTGCGCGACCTCTTCTTCACAATTTACATAAAACCGTAATGTACTATTAAACTTAACCTTCCGGAACAATTGCACTACTTTTAGTAAAATCCGTTCAGTAGATTTTGAGAAAATCGACCACATACAGACAGACAGCTTTTACGAACTTTGTTTTATAAGTAGTATATATTTTTACTCTTCTAGTGAAACATGTGTGTATAGAAACACCTTGTATTATATGATATCAGTCTGCCGATATCATCTGATACACGTCCGACGTCATAGTTACATTGAACATTCTTACGTCACCCGACAAATATTTAGTAACAATAATGATAAGTTGTAGATTATTTGGAAAATGGGTATTTAATGCTCGGATCTGTGTTAATAGTGTTTTTAATTAGTTAAGCATGCTTAATATCCATATATCAATATTATAAATTCATATCCATCTCTCTGACTTATGTTTTTACAGGTAATCATTGGCGTAGCTATCGGAGGACTAGACCCGACAGTGCCCAGTAGGCCTTCCATAAACTTTTAGATAACGATTCAATTCAAAATCAGTACTTAAACCGAACCGCTTTCTTCGTACCATGATGGATTGCATTGGGGTCGTAATGTTTGAAGAGGATTTCGTTATATGAACTATAGATAACTCTGTCCCTTTTACTCACATGTTTTTAGGACACATTCCAAACGTTTATTCGGCAACGACTTAAAGTGTGACGTCATGTTATGAAAAAACAAAACAATTTAGATTATGCAATAAGAGTTCATGGTAGACCTGCAGGTTTCCTCAAGCTCAAGTCCGGATACCAAGTCGTGCAGATTAAATTTTCGGACATATTTCAATAAGTATTCTATAATGTTCATCATCATCGGCACAACATGTTATAAACATGTTGTCACATGATTCGGCTACGTATTTTACGACCGGCCGCCTGCCTGACGTCAACTTATCTTACTCGTATTTTACCACACCTCGGTAAGATAGAGGGTAGTCTATTTCCCTCAACCAGATACCACACGGTGAGTCGACTTTTACGACACCTCGGTAAGAAATGAGGGTGGTATATTCTACTCAGCCGTATACCATACGGCATAATGATGTATATGTTTAATAATTATTTACAATTGATTTTTCGGTTAAAAAAAGACATCGAAAAAAAGAATTCAAATTCTCCAAATTTTTACATATTCCGTATAGAATAGTTGTTTTAGTGTCACTGATTAACAAATATCTAATAATATTTCTACATGTATTATTTATATAATACCAATAATATACAACCATTTTAAGTAAATTAATAATAAATCATTCTTATTTCTACATATTCGAAAAGACTATTATAAGTAAGCCACACCTTGATAATATCATAATCCCGATAAAATTACGTATTTTCCAAGACATTATACAACCGTTATAGGGTTGTCAGTGCTGCAGTAATTTACTATCACTAAATATTATCAAAAGAGATGGCGTTCCTTAATATGTAGGTAGATAATTTTTTCATACCAAATATTAATTTCAAATATAATTTTAATTTCATGTTGTTTGCGAAGACGTTAGTAAATTGAGAAGCGTGCGGTTATCCATGAACGTGTCATCAGAGTTCGTTAAACTCGGGCAAATTCCACAATATGTGTTTTATTGTCTGATACCGCAGCTCCAGTCGTTTTATGGGCCAGGCCGGCGACCTCCCAGCGTGGGATCTAAATATGTTAAGCTTATTTTACCATATGAGGGATATGATTGAAGACATTCTTAAATTTCGGCTGCCATATGCCTTAGTTTTGAAACCGCTCATTATTATTACATCTTGCACTGATTTTACAATCAAATCTATACATATTGAGCTGTGATAGCCAAGCGGTGAGACCGTGCGACTCTTTCGAGGGAAACACGAGTTCAAACCCGGCCAGGTACCAATGAGTTTTTCTGTTAAAACTCATGTGTCTAATTGATAATTGTCAATTTATCACACGCCTTTCGGTGAAGGAAAACGTCGTGAGGAAACCTGCATATCTCTAGTGAATTCTGGAGCTATGTGTAACATACCAATCCGCATTGGAGCAGCGTGGTAGGTCTTAGCTCCAACCCTTCTCTCCAGAAACGGAGAGAGGAGGCCTATTCCCAGCAGTGGGATTGTAACAGGCCGCTACTTTACTTTACTTACTTTACATATTATAGAACAAAGTCCCCAAAAACCGTCCGTCTGTATGTGATCGATTTTCTCAAAATCTATACGGTTATTATTAAATGTGTGATTCTTGAGGCAAGCTTAGGTTAATAGTACATAACATTAAAATTTCCGTAGGGTTGGAATTTACGCGGGAAATTTTTGTGAAACACTGATTTTAAAAATCAATTTTAAAATCCTTAATGCGTTATGTTAAAAAATATTGGAATATTTTTTGTTCATAAAATATTAGCTGATGATAAGTGAGTGAGGATAGGTGAGTAAGTAGTTGCAAATCCAGCATAACTAGTTGTCAACATAAGTCAGCAAGCCACGATTTTGAGCAGTATTTTGAAGTCTTTAATATTCTTATTTCAAGTATCTCTATTCTTTGCTTATAAAAAGATTTTTAAGCGATTTATAGAAGCAGGCGTTACTTTGCGGAATTCCATATTACAAGCAATATAACAGAACTAACTACTTTACGACAAAAATCGTACACACTGTACGATTTTTGTCGTGGAGCCTATCCTCCTGATGATGCTTCGGTTTCGGGGCGAAACGATCGTCGAGATTGTGGTGGTGGGTGTGTGTGCTGCTTTTGTGTGCGTTGTTGCTGGTGAATTGCGCCTTGGAGTGCATGTGGTGGCTGGTCCTGCATGTATAAGGTGCGTAGATTTTGCCTGCTTCATACACATTGGCTTTGCATGCATTCACTTAACCCGTGCGGATTATAGCAAAGTAGTTAGTTCTGTTATATTGCTTGTAGATTTTTAAGCTTTAAAAATTATCATTAGTGGCTACAGAGCAAGGTCAAGGCGAGCCACTCGCGCGGTCTGCGTGCGCCAAGTTCATTGATTATAGCAGTTGTTAATTTAATGCGCTTTGCACGCATGGCCCGCTGAATTACTGATACGTTAATGTTGTAACATGTTGTTATTGGATTTACAGTATTACCTGTTGTAATGAAGTCATAATATGTTCGGAGTTACCACTAGAAAACTAACTGGCCACACTCACGTAACGTACAAATAAAAAATTGTGACCACTTTATATTTCAGTGCTCCAGAAGATCAAATACGAACTATTTTACGTAGGTAATGCTTTGAATACATTACATACACACACAAAAAAAGAGACAGAGTATGAACCTATGACTACTGATCGAAAAATCATACTTGTTTTAGTTATGAAATTAATATGTACGGCAGTTATAATGATGTAAAAAGTTTTCTCCACATTTTAAGGGGGGGTTAAAGTCAAACTGCGCTTGAATTCAAATCTAGTGGATCGAAATACGTATCGACCTATAAGTCGGGCAGGTTAAATCCACTTTCCACTTTTTTGTGTGTCAGTGTTATTAAACATTACACTGTTAATAATTTTTAAAATATTAGTACTAAATTCTATGGTATACTATTTTATGCTTCTATCCGCCGTCTCGTATCCGACTAAGTAGAATAGACTACCCTCATTTCTTACCGAGGTGTCATAAAAGGCGTCTAAGGTAAGTCGACCCGCCGTGTGGTATCCGGCTGAGTAGAATAGACCATCCTCATTCCTTACCGAGGTGTCTTAAAAGGCGACTAAGGTAAGTTGACCCACCGTGTGGTATCCGGTAGAGTAGAATAGACCACCCTCTTTCTTACCGAGGGGTCGTAAAGTACGACTAAGGTAAGTTGAGGTCAGGCAGGCGGCCGGTCGTAAAATACGTAGCCAAATCATGTGACAACATGTTAACATGTTGTGCCGACCCAACTTAGAGTGGGATAAGGGCAGGAGGATGATGAAGACTATTTTATACTTCTATATATTCATTGAGCATGTTTTTTCGAGTTTTTTTTAATATTTTATCTAACTCGATAAAGTAAAATATTAATGTAATATAACAAAAACAATAAGGTATTAACACGATTCATTGTTGTATAATATTATCATAAAACAACAAAAGCAAAAAAAAGTCGACGCCCCGAACGGATCACCAAGAAATATCTTCTTCAACGTTTTGCATACAAAGAGGATCTCTTCCGCCAGACAGTTTAATATTCCAACAGCGTTCATTAACCATTCGTTCCCCCATATTTCATTACAAAGTAAAATGTTGCATTCGTCAGTTCGTCCTATTTCAAGTTCGCCTTCGCTGCGACTCGTTGTAGCTAGCCCTCTTAAGGCACTTGGTAAACCTTAAAAGGCTCACAACAGCGCAGGCGCGTCGAATCGCCAGCGCGCCATTTTTGGAAGCATAACAGAAACCTTGGGCTGCCTGTATCCAGATAGCGCAGGCTATATACCTTATTAAGAGTACAGTTTCTAACGCGAAATCCTAATAGAACAATTGCGAATGTTCTCAATGACACTGCCTATATGGCGTTTGTTATAGCTAATTGCTAGCCTACATTCTCACAACGAGTGAAATGTCGATATTGACACGCCTATTCATTAATGACACGATGACCTGATACTTTTAGTGGATTTCTAGTAGACTGTATCGTACCGACATTTTACATTAGCGTATGGAGTAAATTATATATAATAATAAAGCATATAAATTGGATAAATATATTTATGGGGTAGAATTTTTACCGGCTATTTATATGACCATGGTTAATCTTATAAATACATAATGTATTCAAATATAATTTTAAAAAATATTGTGTAGGTCCCATAACATGTATCTAAAACTATAATTAGTTTGATTGAAATACTTCTCAATACAATGCAATATTAAGTAGTATGCATCTCTCATCGAGAGTTATACATTTTTTGAAAATAAATGAAAGTAAAAAGAAACAAAGAACTTTTTTAAAATATAAAGTAGTTTTCGAAAGGCAATAAATTATTTACTATTACAATAAGATGGAATATAAAATGTAATTCATGACAACTACGTTAATTAGAGGGAGGTATGAATTCAATTTATTATTTTATTTACAATATTTGCCTTGTTATAACGGACTGTGAACAATACCCGCTAGTCAAACCTAAACAAAGGTAGATTAAAAAAATTAACGTACATTGCTATACTGATCATGATTTTTTATAATGTCCACAGTTGATCAGTTTATAAAAACATAAAAAAGATCTACAATCTACCGTTTTTTCAGAAGATTCCCTGCATATAATCCATTTCAGTTTTTCCTTTTCTGCCTACTGTATCCTATTGTGAAGAAATCAATTACTATGTAGTTTGTTTACAATAAACATTATTAGCCCGGTTTATGTCTTTTGTTGTGTTAAAGTATCATTATACGCATCACTCACTTAAGTGCAGGCTGATTATTTAGTTAGAAAGACAGTAAATTTTTTAAATTACAGTTTCCACTAAATTACTAACACAATCCAAACTAGGCTTCAAAGCGTGTAGAGTGACAAACAGCTACTCATATCATTGTATATTGCTATAAAAGCTGATCTATAAATAACAGCATATCCTTACGAGATGTGAATTATACGCGTCTGGTAGGGCGAACGACGGAAGGAAACGCTGCTACGGTGTCAAGGTGAATCAATACTCGCAAAACATCCTTATAAGTGCATTGTTTTACATCTCGCCTTGGATATAAATTAAGCGAGGTTGTATATGTAAAACAGAGTATCCCTTCCATTTTATGACTTTTAAGACACAAAAAACAATTGGTGTAAACGCTCGGTGCTACGTGAGTTTTGATTTTAAATGGCATCCGTACTACTAAGAAAGTGCAAATATGAAATGAAAACGTTGTAGCAGCATCTTCGAAAACACATTTGAGCAGCGTTGTGGTTCTTATTTGAAATTCTTCTCTTCCATTTGAGGAGACTTTTCCCTAACTACGGTATTGCAAAATGTAATAAAAGAGGACAAAATAAAACAGTATGGAGCAACGAAATGAAGCGGCGCAATGTGTTGCGAAGAAAAGAATACACAATTAACATTTTCATGGAAATAATATAACTTAAAATTCGTAGTTCGTAGTATTGCTTTTTCAACCACTAAATTAGTACTTCAAAAAACTTTTACACTTTCGTTCATAAATTAGAGATAATTTGATTAGGTATATATTCTAGGGGACGAAAAACTACGTAGTGCCTAAAAATATTCTATATTAAAAAAAATAATTCCTGTTAGTTTGAAGGAGACAACCAAACAAAATAGTCACTATAATAAATTGAGAGAGTAGAAGGTTTTCTAAATCAGAATAACTAAACGACCAAGACAAGGCTTACAAAGTCATATTCACGATATGAATCATAAGCATTTATCTGAATTTATCTTGTGAAATTATCTGAATGTGTGACAAATATGATAGTTACGAAATTATTCTGATTGCCTCGTTTATCTGAGGGTTTCTTTATTCTTAGCCAACTTATTTTGCCCGATATTCATAATTATATTAGCTATCGCTGCAATTTAAAATTTAGTAGGTAAACTCATACATTAAAATCAATGATTTTCATGTCATAGGAATTCAGCTAAGCTATTTCATTAAAGCTGTCTTGATAATACTATCAAAAATAGATGCGAGCCAGAATTTGCTACATTATTATCGGTTAATCCCATTAAAAAATCTTTTCGGCCAATGGGAAAAATTAAAACTTAAAAAATTTATACCTAATATTCCAAGGAGAACAAATAATAACAAAATTGGTTTTTATTTTGAAAAATGAAAGAACCGTTAAGAACAAAATAAATGCGTTATCGTTTTAAATCAGTCCTTGACTTAATTTTTCGTAAAACGTATGTTACAATTCCTCCCACGACGGATACATTCTTTGGAACTTCGCTCATGTCATTCGCCAAATGTGGTCTAACTGGTTTTCGTTTAATCTGCAGTCATCTGCACCTTGCCTTAAATAAAAAAAGACCTTGTAGCCATATTGGAGCCCTATTTCCTCAATTTTATGATGAAAAATATTTCTAAGAGTAAGTCTTTTAGTAACCTTTTTAATCTATAATTAAACTCTGTGGTTCTGAGTTGCAATGACTTGCTTTGAATTCCGAAATTCTTGGATTGATGTTCCGAGAGGCTCGGTGTTCCGAAATTTCGACCATGGTTAGTCATAGCTAACCAACATACAAAAGGAAAAAGTTGGATACAATTGTACTACTAAGTTTGGATAACGAACTCTAGTTTTAAAAACGTATAACGAGCTTAGATCCACCATGTTAAATGATTTATAGAAGCAGGCGTTACTTTGCGGAATTCCATATTACAAGCAATATAACAGAACTAACTACCCTGCTATAATCCGCACGGGTTAAGTGAATGCATGCAAAGCCAATGTGTATGAAGCAGGCAAAATCTACGCACCTTATACATGCAGGACCAGCCACCACATGCACCCCAAGGCGTAATTCACCAGCAACAACGAACACAAAAGCAGCACACACACCCACCACCACAATCTCGACGATCGTTTCGCCCCGAAACCGAAGCATCATCAGGAGGATAGGCTTCACGACAGTACGACTTCTTGCAGTACGATTTTTGTCGTGAAGCCTATCCTCCTGATGATGCTTCGGTTTCGGGGCGAAACGATCGTCGAGATTGTGGTGGTGGGTGTGTGTGCTGCTTTTGTGTTCGTTGTTGCTGGTGAATTACGCCTTGGGGTGCATGTGGTGGCTGGTCCTGCATGTATAAGGTGCGTAGATTTTGCCTGCTTCATACACATTGGCTTTGCATGCATTCACTTAACCCGTGCGGATTATAGCAAAGTAGTTAGTTCTGTTATATTGCTTGTATCCACCATGTTGTTTAAGTGAGGGTTTGTGGTACATATCTGTTCTAGAATATTTTGCAATGTTCACGTTTTCTTTTCATATTTTGTATTGCAAAACAGCGTGACGAATTATAAATAAAATTCGTCATGAAACGTTATTTAGGGAAAAATGCCGTGTGGTATCCGGCTGAGTAGAGTGGAGCACCCTCGTTTCTTACCGAGGTGTAGGAAAATACATCGAAGGTAAGTTAACGTCAGGCAGGCGGCTGTCGTAAAATAATTAGCCAAATCATGTGACAACATCTCTGTTGTGCATGTTGTGCCGACCCCACTTAGAGTTGGATAAGAGCAGGAGGATGATGATGATTATTTAGGGAAAACTGCGAGGTGTCTAACTGTCGTTTGAACAAGCACACCATTGATATTAAATGAAGAAGCTTTATTATTAACTATATAATTTAATTTAATTAAAATATTAGAACGTTAATAAATTTGCAAAAGTCATATAATTAATGAACAAGCATGTCCTCTATAATAAATAGCGCGGAGTCTTTACCCTCCAGCACATTTCGTGTCCGTTACGTTTTTAAATTCATAACACTATTTTATTTTGGCTAGTGGATATGACCAATTATTTATTTAATAGTTGGCCATTTTGCTGGGAAATAAAAATGTTACTAAGAATATGTATGTGCGTGTATATGTAATGCCATTTTTGTTACCATCTACACAAATTGTTAAAGGTGCCAATATCGAAGGTGGTTAAGGTGTTTCCTTAGAAATTCATCTAAACAAATTCAAAGGACTATAATATCGTTAGTATAGTTCGGAATGGAATTATCAAAAATTTAGGCAACTTAGTATCTAGTAATTCAAATTCATGTGTTAATAAGATAACTAATAATTTATTTAAATGTTCTCTAATTTTTTAAAGAATCAATGTGTCAATATTTCTAAGGCTATAAACAATCTTGTATATCGTGTCACAAGTTTTCAATATAATCTGATAGAAATCTGTTTCAATTTTGTTAATTTCCATGAAGTCATCTTTGTAATAATTTAAGGAATATTATAATCGATGACGCAATATTGTACCGAAGCAAACATCATGTCTTAAAATTCCTGAGGCGTCGCGTTGGCCTTGTGAAGAGTCGTTGGTTTCAAATTTTGCACGTTATAACATTGGCTCGGGTAGCAGCACGTCAACGATTACATCATAGGTTGCGTCGGTGACACGAGGTGGTTTTAAAGTATATAATAAAGTGTACTATAGACATGGTATTTTTAATGGTTTCACATAGATCATCATTCTCCTGCCCTTATCCCACTCTATTTGGGGTCGGCACAACATGTTACAAACAAGTTGTCACATGATTTGGCTACGTATTTTACGACCGGCCGCCTGCCTGACGTTAACTTACCTTAGTCGCCTTTTACGACACCTCGGTAAGAAATGAGGGGGGTCTATTCTATTCTGCCGGATACAACAGGGCACAGACCTTAGTCGCCTCTTATGACACCTCGGTAAGAAATGAGGGGGGTCTATTCTATGCAGCCGGTCACCACACGGCACAGACCTTAGTCGCCTCTTACGACACCTCGGTAAGAAATGAGGGGGTCTATTCTATGCAGCCAGATACCACACGGCACAGACCTTAGTCGCCTCTTACGACACCTCGGTAAGAAATGAGGGGGTCTATTCTATGCAGCCAGATACCACACGGCACAGACCTTAGTCGCCTCTTACGACACCTCGGTAAGAAATGAGGGGGTCTATTCTATGCAGCCAGATACCACACGGCACAGACCTTAGTCGCCTCTTACGACACCTCGGTAAGAAATGAGGGTGGTCTATTCTATTCTGCCGGATACCACACGGCGTAATGGTTTCACATAGATAAAACATAAAATTGTTATGTTAGACAAACTCTGCAAAATCATGTCACTCTCGTCACCCTAAAATGTTTTTGCTTACTAAGGAATAATTAAAATTGATATTATATAGTACCTATTTAAAAATGAAATGAATTAATTAACTGAATTTATTGCGAAAAAATGATTATATGTTGTTAAAAAAAAACAAACAAAATTAACATGATTTTACGTAAGGTGGCTTCTTTAACGTTTTGATGTATATAATATAATAACCATATAATAACAACCTTACAACTTAATTCCATTACGAAAATTTGTTTATAATGTTGATTGTAATATTGTAATTTTGATGTATTAAAATCTTGTAGTTTTTGCACTTTGCAGAATTCCTTGAATATGTGTTGACAATTTTGACATTGAAACAACGTCCTGCGTCTGATCACTTATCCTTTCATCCGAGGAGCAAGGAATCCTTTTCTTATTTACAAGCACCTCGCCATTTTACTTGTTATATTGCAGTTTGAAGCTTTATAACATTTTGTATGTAATTCACATGTAGAGTACATGATACCCGTTACGAGTGAAAGTTATTCGGTTTTTGCGTAACTTGATGACCTGATTTTTTATCATTTTATGAATACACTTTATTGGTAAAATCCTTAAATATTAACTTTAATGTTTTTATAAATGTCATCGACAACTTAGCCATTTGTCGCATATTAAATAAAATTTCATAAATAAATCAATAATCGCTTTTATTGTAAATCTCATCAATAACTGGAGATGGAACGGTTAAATTTCGTAAAAAAATACATCGGAGGAAGAGCCCTATGTAAGCATAAAAATGCATTCTACATTACCCCATCATTAGCAATGGATAGAAAAGCTATCTGGCCTCAGTTGTTGTAAATGTGACATAAACGCTGGTCTATCAACAGGGCTTTTGGGTCAAGATATCTTGGTACCTGATGTATTTCTTGATTATAAGGCAAGGTCACATATTGAATGCTTATTAGTTGTATCTGAGCACAGATTTTATACACTATGAAGACAGTGTTAGGGACAACTGCGCTCATGCAGTTTGAAATTATTTTAGACCTCATTTTCGCAATAACACGTTGTTAACCTTACAACAGTTCTTACACTGTCAGATGAAAATAAAAAAAACAATGTTGCTTTTACAAAAAGCTAAGGAATGTCATAAGAATACAAAAACTACGGCTAAAATTTTTGGTAGACATTTAATTGTTTGTAGGCATTTGAATTTAATGTACCGAATTAAATACATTGAGGTATTGTACTAAAAAGTATTAAAAATTATAATAGTGCAATTAAGCTTAATTATAGTCTTAAAATTTTTTCAAGAGACTACATACATAAATTAAAATAAAATAACAGTAACAATTTATACATAGATATAATTGCCATTGTGATTTGAATAATGTTTATTCTTATGTCTTAGCTTGTGTGTGTGAGAAATTGATTAAAAAAAAAACAATACAGGAGCTGTTACACGTATGACGTAATAATTTTACTTACATTCATACCAACAGCCCACATTCCGTTTTTTTAATTTTTCATATCCATGACAAAAATATTAGAAAAGTAATTGGTAACAACGTCATGACTGATCTCTTCTGTTTCTATACAGATCAACTGAGTACACAGCCTTTTTGATATGGTATATGACTGTATCTACATAAGGTATAAATAGAACTCAATTTAGCATCATAAAAGTACTACTAAACTTGTTTTCGGATCCCTCGCTGTCTTAAAAACGGTTTTTTTTGTTGGATGAAGTTAGCTTAAATATTTTTAACTTTATAAAAAATAAGACTTAATGTGTGTGTGCTTAATGTATGTAGACGGATGATATGCGGTATATGAAATTTTAATTGGTTCCACTCATCACCTCGAGAAGCTGATATGGCGATGGACGGGTCAAAGAACTCGGAAAGCTAATAAAAACCTTTACGTGTTAGGGCAGAGATTCCAAGATTTTTTCACCACTTTTGTAGACCTGTCAAAATTTACCTAGATCCAGTGGACTCTTTGCGGCTACTCACCATATTCACATAACTCGACTTAATTATATTTTATTACATTGGTAATATTTTTGTCTCCATTTTTTCGTCACGTCAGCGTAGACCCGCCAGAGTTGGAATAGTTATTAGAGCCAGTGTTAGAATAGCTACTAGTTACTAATCTATCAATGTGATAGTCAGCCTATACTGAAAGACGCTGTTTTAGTCAACGCACGGATCCAAATGGCAGATCTTGAAGTGACTCATGTACAGTGATAAACATCCGTTAACCGATAAAAAAATACGTCGGAAAATACTATTCACTTATTACACTTTTAATAATGATCTAGAAAGTCCATTTATAAGTACATACACATTAATTGTTTGAGTTTTATACTATGTATAAAACCAATCAATTATTTAATTACGTCGCTGTTTCCAATTAATGTTTATATCAATAGATTATTATTGATAACATTTTAAATGTTCTTTTTCCTTGTTTAGTAGTTACACGTAAAAGTCATCACATGGCTATCATGGAATTAAGAAAGTGATGTTTTTTTTCTCTAGAAAATCCATAACACATAAAATATAATTCAAATATGTCACTTGATTCCATATCACAATTTTTTCGAAACGCTCATGAAACAATGTGGCGTCTATAATGTATCCATATAGCAAACAATCTCGGTTCACAACGAAGTCGCACGTGAAAGTAAAAGAATATGTATGAATGGAGAAAGTATAGACACTGTGAACAAGACGAAAGCAGCTTCCATATTCTAGGGAACTTACTTATTAGATATTTTGATCGTGCTCACGACGCAGAAACTACCAAAAAATAGATTTCTAAAAAATTTGCAATTAAAAGTAGATTTCAGAGAATGCATTAAGAATGAACTGTTAAGTTATGCTGGCGTTCTGCATTTATTTTCTTTATGTTCCAATGATATTCAGCACAAGTTAAAGTTTACTTTAACAACTCATAAAACCTACCGTTAAATAAAAGCTAATAGATTGTCAAAAAGAGAGGCCAAAAAAGCTTAAGTACTTATTTGGGTTTAAATTAAGTTAAAGAAATAAGCATATAAGTAAAGCATATTACAAAATTATAAGGTTATTTAGATGATAAAAATGTCTGGATTTCATATCAGCTTCATACAAGACTGCAGTTTAATAATATAAAATTGAAAATGTTTAAAAGATTGACCGACGAGTTTCTTGCTGGTAAGAGAAACATTCCGAACCAGTTGTAGCTTCATTAATCATATGAACCTTGACGATTCCAAAGTGCTTGAAAGAGCTTATTTGAGTAAAAATTATTTTGATTCGATTTGATGAGTTTTTTGCGATAGTTCTGCTAAATACTAATGCAGTAGGTAAAATTGAGAGTGGAAAGCTTTATAAAATCCATCAATTTTAATAAGTTCTAGATCGGTAAAGTCAAATCAACCGTCGGCAGTAATATAGCTTGATGAATGGGTCACGGTATATTCTCACGTCATAACAATAGCCAAAGGAGTGGATCAGTTCAAAATCCTACCATATTTGGCGTGAATGCCAGCAGTCAGAGCGGATAAGCATTTTACGCACCGATGCACTTGGGAGACTACACACCTATGATTTTGTATGTAGGGCTAGCACTCTTTAATAGACAAAAGGTACAGATAAAATGGCGATGGCACAATCACGAAGAACCCATGCAAGTTGACGTACTGAGGTTTCGGAATAGCCCAAAAAACAGAGATCTACACGACTTCAAAATATTCGCAGCGAGCAGTTGGATGGAAGAGATACTAGGCATTTGTTGCCGTCATTTCTACGACCATAGAGACCATACAGTTTGGACGACCATATCTATACTTGTTATAAAACAAAGTCCCAAAAAGCTGTGTGTCTGTATGTAATCGATTTTCTCAAAATCTACTGAATGGATTTTTGTACGGTTTTCACCAAAAGATAGTGAAATACTTGGTTTAAGTAAATAGTACATATTGGTATTATGTAAATTGTGTTGAAGAGATCGAGCAGTTGTTAAAAAATTTGCTTGCTTGGGGTTTAGACGCGTGCGCTGCGTAAACTAGCAGAGTTACGCTAAAGTAATGTACTAGAGAATTGTAGATCGACACAAATACCACAAAAAAATCCGCGATAGCATGTTTCTATCTCTTACGGTTAACTCACAATATATGCTTTTATGTTAAAAATTTCAATTTGGATTTTTTTTGTGACAAACTGATTTCGAAGCGGGCGAAGCCGCTGGCACAGCTAGTGTATAATAAAAATCAGAAAGTTAGGCTTATGATTAGGACTAAGACCTTATAGAAAAATGTTTAGGAAAGCACGCCATACACATTAGTAAATTATAAGGATGCTGCCTTTTTTTTTCTTAATAGCTGTGCCCGCTTCGCTCAGGTGAAAATCAGTTTGTTACCTCTTAACCTTAATGTTAATATAATATTAAGGTCCGTTAACATTAAGTACAACCAATACATTTCTCAAGTATTGCACTATCTTTTAGTAAAAACGATATAAAAATCCGTTCAGTAGGTTTGTAGAAAATCGATCACATACAGACACACAGCTTTTGGGGACTTAGTTATATAATTTGTATAGGTGTTTTTCGTTATTTTATCAAAAAAAGATACACATAAATACTTAATCATATATACATAGTTACTTGAAATCTTAACGCTATGTTTATTTAATTTAAACATATGTTACGACGTGCTTTAAATACAACCTCCTTCATATAGTTGGTCAGTAATAAAAAAAAACATTGTCGCTGTCATTATGTGATGAGTTGTTGAAAGAGATTAAACGGGTTGACTTTTGGAAAATTGCTTCTTATTTATTAATAATTCTAAAGGAAAAATATTGTTGTCGTTATACATATTTTTAATACACTGTAAAAGAAGAAAAATATATTAATATTGTAAAATATAATCTAGCTTATAAAATTATAGCGAATGTAAGTTGCATCTTTAACAATAGGCTCCGTAGTAATATATTTATTTTAAAAATTAACTACAAATGTTTAATTGCAGATCGTGTGTGTATTAGTTCCTAATTTGGGCAAATTTATGATTAATATTATATGTAATAAGGTGACAACCCTGTATTTTAAACATTAGTGAGGTTTGAAGTAGCAGACGCTAACGGGATAATTTAAAATTAATAATTTTAATAAGTAGCAACACAGACTCTCTCTTTGCATTCTATTAAAATAACGAAACATCAGCTGTTTAGTAAGGAAACCGTTAGTATCAGATTTGGTGTACTGTAGAGCAATCGCAGTGAAAAAACAAGTCCAGTTACATATTATAATTTAATATGAAACCTGTTAATCATATTTTAATTTTTTTTTGTAAAAAATCTACGCATTACCATTACTTTTTTGTAGTTTCTAATAAAATATTAATATGAGTACATACTAAGAATTTTTGTTTGACTAATTGAATCAACCATATTTCCTACAATAATTATGACTTTAGTGAGACGACTGTTCTTGTAAGCGATTAAGATCGATACAACTAATCATCGATCAAATTAATTCAATTAACAATGTAAATACAATTCCTTAGTAAAAGCTCCTCAAATTAGTGCAATACATTATCTTATTTAAAATTTCTTGATATGTTATAAAGTAAACTTTATAAAAAATTCATAATTAATAGATCTATTATTTATATTATTACTAAAATATAAGTTTTAATAATTGATATTTTTGTAACACTTTTTTTAAGTAATTTTGATTTATTAAAAAAACAGTACACGCATGATGCATTTATTAATTGCTATCATAATATTCAGTTTTGACAACAGGTCAATTACATTGTAGTTGCGTCAGTAGCATGTACACTGTAGTCTTTGGTCAGTAGGTTTTCAAAGCTTTGTCTGTAAAGGCAACTACTAGGCTACTTTAATTTGATGAGCAGCCCTCAATATTTTAATTAAAAATAGGCTATAAGTTAAATAGCATTTGTAGTATGGTTTGTTTTATATGGCAGCACTTTTTTACCGGGCAAAAAATGACTAACGTCCCGCAAGCTCAGGCCATCTGCTCATGATATTCTCGTTCTCCATATACGAGGCAAAGTATTCCCTTTTTTGGTAAGAAAATCGCTTTGCTTACTCTATAACCATAAGTGTGCTGTTATAGAACTCTGTTCATATGTTGCTAAATAATTTATACATACATAACTCTATTAGATATTGCATAGGAAATAGTAGTTACTATTTACTATGCGATAACATAGTACCCACTAAAAGTAAAAAAGGAACAGTTCTACAAATCTAGGTATATACGATAAGCAAAAACTGTACCTATTTTTACGAAAATTGCGAAGACGGAGGAGTATGAAATTTGGCAAAAATATAGTTTATATAGAAGAGTGCATAATGTTAACATTAAAAAAATGCATGACACTGCATACATGTTTTGTAATGGTATTATTATATCAACAAAAATACCATTACAAAACTTCCTTGAGGAAATCTGCATAGGAAACTGAATGAAAAAGGATGAAAAAAGATTTCCTCAAGGAAATCTTTTTTTTTTTTAATGATGAAAAAAGCAAACACACTGTTACTCGTGTTATAAATTAATCAAAGTAAATTCTGGAGTTGTCTACTGATAAATGCACAAAATGTGGTGTGCATGCGTATTTTGGATATTGATTCCTATGAAGAACATACGACATGTCTTGACTGTTCTACCAAGAAACGCAAATAAATTAATAAACTAAAGTGACATCCATGACCCTGACCGTGATCGCGCGATGTTAAGCCAAGCATGCCTTTCGTCTGAGTTATAATTTTGTCAAATGGACAATGCTAAAAAGCCATGGAGATTTTTATACAACGTTATTTAATCTTATCCCACAATATAAGCAAGTAAGCGGTTAACCAAAGAAACATTTCAACAATTATAGAATCCGCCAGTATCCAGAAGCTCTCTGCGACTATTTTAAATGCGATACGTAAATTAACAGCTGATGTCTCGTATTTCATTAAAGCTGGGATTTCAGAAATCTAAGAAAAAAAATTCTTCAGATTGATTTTTTGTTACGCTTTTGTTTTTGCAGCTTTATTTCGCTGTTTCATGGGTAAGTCTTAAGAAAACCAAACCTTAGGTGTGAACTGGATATCACGAATATAAATTATTTAATGCACATACATCTAATAAAAATAAAATTGTTACCATAAAATTAATTTTTAAGTGAACAAGCGTAATCTTTAAAAAATATATCTTAAAATAACACTTTCTAGACAAGTTCAAAGGTTTAAAGTTTATTTAAAAAGCTTATAATATATTTTATTTCGTTGTTGGTTTTTTTTTATAGGTCTTTACTTTTCATTACTTCCTTTTAATATTTAAAGGAAAAAGAAAATATATAGTTATTGTTATACATACTTACATTGAAATATGTATGTTTAAATCATTTAAAAACAACGGAAACGGAATGGCCGTTGTAATTTGTAAAAAAGGTATTATTATCTCCGTAATAAAATAATGCCTAGCGCTATCAAATACCCCTAAATCCTCTAAAATGTAATCTTAATTAATACTTTTCCGTTTTATCTTCTCTCCATTATATATTTCCTTCTCAAGTGTTATTTTTCTAAAAGCAAACCACTGTTTTCTTTGTAACAAACCACTATTTTTATTGTTTTAAATTTTAATGAAATCGATCAATAAAGCACTTTGTACAGTTCATTCGTGTTCGGACTCATGAATAGCGCCATCTAGTTCTTATGAAGGAAGTATTCCTTTCCACACTACATATATCTAGAGTCCTCGGGCAAATAGTTTGCTTGATTTTCACTATCTTATTCCAACAATGTTTTAAATTATTTAAGATAAATAGAAATATTTTTTTACGTTTAAAAATATTTAATATTGAAATTAAATATTCTATATTGGTATATACCTACCAATATTCCTTAAATGTAGTGGCACAGAGTATAATCTGTTTTATGTACTGCCAGGGTAGTCTGTGCTGCCAGCTAGAAACAAAAATAAACAGCTGTCTCTTGTCAAATTAGGTTTCTTACTTTACTTGCTTACTTTTTAACTTATTGTAAATCGTTTCCTAATATTGTATACTATTTAGTATTTAATGTGACCAAATGACACTTAGGAAAGACATAACATGCAACTGGAACACATATATTGAGAGCAATGGGCGTTTTATATTTAGAGACATGACAGAGAATAGGTACCACAGTCAAAGCTAATAGTTTAATGTTCTTATTTCAGAAAATCTTGTATAATTTGACTGTGTTTTATATGCACACACTTCCTGGTTTCAGAAAAAGGTCTCGAGAAGATGACACATGTGAATTCATGCCTTTGTCAAAAAGGATTAATAACTTGCATATTAATAACAATTTGACAAGTACATCAGTGTCTCAGTCGTCAGATTCTAGTCAGAGCAGTGCCATCGCAAGTGAAAATGGGATATTATCTCCTAGTCCATTGTCCAACTCTGAACGAAGACCGAGCTATGATCCGGGTGTTACATCTACAGAGAGCAGATATTACTATGAAAATAAGTTATTATTCGAATTGCATTTAGAAAGGATACGTAGATTAGGCCAGGAGTTTCCTTTTTAAATTTAACTTAGTATGTATTAGTTGGGTACCTGTATTGTTACGCCTAATATTATAATTATTTAAATAAAGATTAATAAAATGTGTTTAAGTAATGTGTTTTTGTGATTAAAGATTAATACTAAAATGATATGGGACAGTTTAACTATTGCGGTTTTTATAATTACCTACTTTACTATCCAGGCAAAATAAAAATGATGCTTTCATTCACCAATCGCAATTAATATACTTTGTAGTTCAATTTGCAATCTCTCGCTATTACTGCGCCATCTGGTGATAAGTTTGGTTAACGGAAAAATAGTAATGGCGGATCTCATTTGTTGTATGGAGAGAGACGATGATATTTATGTTGCTTCCAATGGAATATAAATTTTATTAAACGTAATAAGTTGCAGAAAACATAGTTATATGGTGACTATAATTAATCAAAGCTGCAAGGTAAGTGAATTAATGAAGAATAATATTATATCGTGTGAATATCCGTGACCTTATTTCGGAAGCGGTACTTTGTTGTACCGTTAGTTGTTAGACAAGGCGCGTGGCCGTCCCTGAGTGTTGTCGCGAGAGTGCCGGACGAGAGGGCCGTACAACCCCTCCTCTCGCGATTTTCCTGGCAGTGGTGGAAGGAGTCGGGAGCGGGAGTGATTTGGTGTATCGAAAAGCATATGGAGGGGATCCCGCATCTTGGTGGGGATGCATATTGCCGCGCGTTATGCTTATGGACATTCGGCTGGGCAAAAGGAACTGGTAGGGGTTAACAACCTCGTATCTTCCGTATGTACCGCCCACGATAAAGCAACAAAACTTTATGAATTAAAATATAAAAAGTATTCTTCATTGCGTAACTAACTCTCGTATTTAAACGGTCATCCGTATGAATTTCTTTGTCTCGTTCGTATGCTACACTTGAGATGACCTTGTATCAAAGTTCAAATGCTCGAAATGTTATTTTTATATCTCGATGGCCTTGCAATAAATAATATAGAATATATTTATAGTAAATAACATATCTTTTCATTCTATAAATCATGATTATAAATTATTTAAACACAGTACTTTTTACAATTGACTAATCAAAGTCTTAGAGGACTTAAGTTAATTGGTTAATATAGTAAACGTCGAATTTGCTGATTAACTCGTCACTATTCACTAGCACACACACATCCAAAGAGGCATGTAATAAGATGATTACCCAACTAGCAGGCTTCCTACTGTAACCGAACCACAACCACACCTTGCGCCTTGTGAAAGTACAGCAAAGAGAAAGTGAGCATCACGAACGAACATACACTCAAAGTGTGTATATCTGACTAACCAGACGAGTATCGGACCAGCATAAAAACTTTCTTTAACCTACTTTCTTATAGTTGCGATCATCTTTCGCCTCTCACCGTCGCTGAATTAATTGTAGTTACGTGCTTGGTGGCTGGTAGTGGTGTGTGCCCTACCATCGTTCCCAGTGTAGTCCCGTTGGCCGCGGTGGTGGGATCGCGACGTGGGGATACGGTGGTTCGTGAATGAGACAAGTGGGACAGTGCTTTTTTTCACCCGCTGCGGCGGAAAAGTGGGTGAAGAATGTGTGATATGCAAAAAATGCCCACAAGAGACGATGCCTCTTGGTAGGGATAAATAATTAGGAGTATATTTATTATTTAAGAATGTTAATTACTTTTAAAAATTCCACTACTGTATATTAATAATGCTACTGATGTTAATCTAGGTCACCAATTTCACAATAACAAATGTGATTCTGACTAGTTTTTCTGTTGTCGTTTAGCTGTAATTTTATTATTAGACAGGTATTAGCATTTTTATTAACATCATTGCTTTGTAATTCTACAAGGTACAGTAATTGAAATAAATTTTATTTTACTACACAAGCTTGTAATGCTACTAATGTAACTAATGTATTTCCAATTTATTGGAAATACATTAGTTAATATTTTTTACCAACTGACAACTATTTTTACCATAAAAAAACCATCAGATTGTTAAATAATGAAATATACTAATTTATATCCAAATTAAAAAAAAACTATTTATAGTTGAAGATTAGGTAGAAATATATCAAGAAACTAGGGTCTTGCAAATCTTGACTTAAAATTTTTAATACTAAAAAATTTTCATACTCCGACCAAAGCTTTATACTGAATTTTTGTTCTAAATTCCTCTACTTATCTTAATTATTACACTTAAAACAAACTATATATGTATTGAAAATATATATTGATAGATATAGGACATAGAAATTTGGTCTTTATTTATAACTGTTCAAGAATTATTAATATTTAAAATAAAACTAGTACTGTTCAACAGTTGGTATATTTTCTAGTGGTAAATTCAAATGCCATTCATAAAGATAAATCCTAACAATCCTCTTACAGGTAGTTTAGTGAACGCAATAATGAAACCGTCATTCTGAGTGAGCTTATTAGCTATATGCTGTAGCTAATTAATATATAGGCTGCTGTTTGTGGTACTTGTCAGCTGGTACATTGGTACCAGCTGACAAGGTTTAACCAAGATTTTTTTAAAGGGTGCCCTTTCATGATGTTATAATGCAACAATTCATTGTTATATTTATTTTTAACTTAAATATTTTAAATGTATTCTATCAATTTTCTATCATCAAATTTGTCATCTGAAAATAAGGGTTACAACTACTTAAAATACATTATTTCCTATGCAGTGAAACAATACATTATAAATAATTTATTTAATATTTTGTTCACAGTGACGAGGACTCAGAAATGAATTTCGCTGCGTTCCAGGCAGTTGGTGCGCCAGGGACTCACTTTGTGACTACCAGCGGCCAACTGCCTGTTACCAAAATACAGCAGAACATGACTAACAATGGCACTGCATTATCACAGGTATTATTACATGTGATTTATCACAACATATTGTATTTATTATCTAAGACTATGTGGATTGAAGATATGGTATCATCCATCAAGAAGTTATTTGAAATTCTAATATTGATACCAACCATAATAGACTCATGTTAGTTGTTAAACATAAACTTATGTTAAAGCTATATTCGGTCTATTTGTTGTCGAAGAAGGATTTTTTAGATACAGGTATTATTTTTGCAAAATTACTGATAATAACTCTGATGAAAGTTATCTTTAAAGATCATGAAGCATAGAAAGACTGTCATCAAAGATATTTTAGATATTGAACAACAATGAACTCAGATTAACCTTATTATTGAGGTATATTATACATCAAAGAAAGACTTGCATCAAAGATATGTCAATTATTATATAAAGTTTATATTATTATTTCATTATTATATAATTAAATAATGATATATAATTTAATATAATATAACTATTATGTTATAATAGTAATATTATACAGATATATCAGTTGTTAAAGATAAACTCAGATTACAGTTTTCTATGTAATATTAGTTTCCAAAGTTTAGGTTAAAGTTTGATATTTGTATTATCACATGTCAAAGAGGAACTCAGTTTAAAGGTAAGATGTGGCAGATTTAGGAAATAAAACAAAATTATCTTTAAATTTATATAAGCGATGTGGACTTAAGTTATGCTTGGCAAAAGTATAGTATTTGGTTGATTGGTAAAATGCTTCATGTAAATGTTGTTCTCGGGTATACTTGATCACACACACGCTTTTCGGTGAAAACTTTTTCTTCAAGAAACCTGCGTAGTTCTAGAGAATTCTGGGGAAATGTGTAACCAATCATCCGCGCTGCATGGCGGGTTCGAGCTCCAACCCTTCTTGTCTAAAAGGAGGCATATGCCCAGAAGTGGGATAGTAATAGGGCGTTAATTTATTATATACGGCAATACATATTTTTTTCTTTTACATATAGCATAGATATATATTTTTAACTTTTTGTATTTTCAATAAGACAGTGGTCTCGGCGCAAATCACACTTAATATTTAGAAGCGATAATTTCAACAGCGTTCAGGTAACGCATAGTCGTAAGTTACGCAAGTTCGCATCACGTAACATACTGGGTAAGCAACTAACACCATTTTTCTAACATGCAGTCCCGTTGGCTGATTTGGCAGTGCCTTCAGCTTCGCGGGATACGGGTTCGATTCCCGCCGAGGGTCAAAATTTTCTACAAGCAATTAGTTGGTCCTTCTAGTCTGGGTATTACATTAATTTGGATTTAAGTATGATATAGTATGAGGTACGTATGTATTTTCAATTATTTAAGTATATATATATGAGTTGTCTGTCACCCATAACACAATTATTTATTATTTAATTAAGTAACTTATTTTGGGGATGGGAACAATTATTTATAAAACTTTATAAAGCCTCTTCTTTAATAGGAAGAGTAATACAAATTACTTACTTAAATTAATTACTCTAAAAAGCTGTAGCACTCTGGAGGCAATAATAAAATTAGTAGTTTATTTAATTTTTGTAAATAACCCGTGTACTTACTTAAGTATTACTTACATTGTAACAGCTCAGTTAAAGTTATCCAGTATACAGAAATCAAAATATATATAAAAAAAATTAAAATAATTCTTTCGACATGAGCCTATGTGATATAGAAACTACTTTTTGAAATTTTACTACAGATTTGAAATGACTTTGACACATCGTGAATATAAAAACTTTGATCGGTTGGTAACAGATGGCGTTTTTCAATGTCATCTTATTCCTGTTGAATTAACAGAAATTCTGTAGCCTATATGTTAATGTTGAATAATTGTGCAAAATTGCATCGATAATGGTTCATAGGATTGGATCAAATTCAATTTGGCCAATTCTGTGTGGCGGAGGAAAACGTAACAGACAGACAGATTTTCGCATTTATAATGTTTCGCATATTTTAAATAATGCAAAATCGGTTTGTTAAATACCTTTTAAACCTTCCCTGGACTTTCACAAATAATTGAAGATCAAAATTAGGCAAATCGGTCCAACCGTTCTCGAGTTTTAGCGGGACTAAAAAAAAACCATTCATTTTTATATATATAGAAGGTTTTTGTATGTAATTTTTCAGGTAGTAGGCATGGTTGGTGGGGTCAACATGGGGGACGGCGTGCAGTATGTACGGGCGATTGATGGTAGCACGATACAGGGCACGCCGCAACTCATATCTGTACCTATCGCGCTACCGGGAACTAAGCCCGGTGAGTCATCTCGCTGTACATAATAAATTATGTACTCTATAGAATTAGGCGTTACTTTGCGGAGATCCATAATAAAAAAGTAATTAAATTATTTTGCTATAATCCGCGAAAATATATATAGTGCTAAATGAATAGTGGACTATCCATTTTTTCCATACCTCCACCACCGCCACCACAATACACAAGCACTACACACATTCACTATCACAAACTCAGCAATCGTTTCGCCCCGCAACCGAAGCAACATCAGGAGATACACTCCACGACAAAATCGCAAAGCTCGCAAAATCGCGGATTATAGCGAAATATTATTACTTTTCAATTATGTACTCGTTTATTATGGTCCTTGACAGAATCC
The DNA here is from genome assembly GCA_947086505.1 of Morpho deidamia. Taxonomy (NCBI): domain Eukaryota; kingdom Metazoa; phylum Arthropoda; class Insecta; order Lepidoptera; family Nymphalidae; genus Morpho; species Morpho deidamia. Next base: position 3,738,981 of record CAMTZC010000007.1, on the reverse strand, counting down.
AGAATTTGTTTATTATTATTTCATCTCAAGTTTATACAACAATTTAAACAAAGAACAAGAGACTATCCTTATCATTACCTCACAGTCACAAAAAACCTTAATAATTAAGAAAAAATACTAAAAGAATATGAAATATAGAGCTGTGATATCCTAGCGGTGAGGTTTTGGGACTCTTTCGAGGGGTCACGGGTTGAAACCCGGAGCTGAGTTTTTTTTATTAAAGCTTATATGTCTAATTGATAATTGCAATTTATCACACTCAAGGAAAGTATTTATCGTGAGAAAACCTGCACATCTCCGGAGAATTCTGGGAATATGTGTAACCTGCCAATGCTCATTGAGCATCGTGGTAGGTCCTTAGCTCTAACCCTTCTGTGATTAAAACGGAGAGAGGAGGCCTATGCCCAGCTGTGGGATGGAAACAGCAGGCCATACCATCAACTCTTATTGCGATTCAATTGAAGACGTAAACTAGATTGTGTTGTTTTTTCATACCATGACGTCTGAAAGTTTGCGACTTTAAATCGTTGCGATTGAGCGTTCGGAACGCGTCCTAAAAACATGTGAGTAAAAGAGCCAGAGTTATCTATAGTGCATATAACGTTATCCTTTTCAAACATTACGACCCCAATGCAATCCACACTTCATGGTACGAAAAGAAAGCGGTTCGGTTTAGGTACCGACTTTAAATCGTTATCTTAAAGTTCATGGTAGGCCTACAGGCCGTTATTTTAGACACTACATTATGAGTGTGCGTCAGTGTTATGTGTGTGAGGGCATTTGCATGTATGTGTATTTATTTATTTTAAGAGGTACACAAAACAAAGTACAGTCGGAGAAGTACAAGATAAAACATATGTATAAACTAAGACTAGACAGTAATCCAAAAAATATGTGTACACATCATGTTTAGTATAAATTTAGGGGTATAATATTCAAACGATATGAAATTAAAATAAGAAAATAAAAATTACTATAACAAAATAAAAATTGTGTGAGTTTCATACGTGAAAACTCACGCAGAGATCTTATCACAAATTAAATAATATTAGGAGTAAACTGACTTAGACTTCAATCCAAACTTGTATGTCTAATTGGTAATTGTGATTTATTGGTGAAGGACAACGTCGTGAGTAAACCATATCTCCATATCAAAAATACAGGGAATACCACCTAATTTGATCGGTGTAAACTTCAAAACATTAAGTTCTAATATTATAAAGTTAGTTTGTAAAGTTTTTTAGGAAGAAAAATAAAACAAAGCATTATATAACGAATGTTTTTAAATTCTTTATTAGTCTCTTAACACACGTTACAATTTACAAAAGTAATAATAAAATTATTTTGCTATATTCCGCGATACAGTAAATAGAAAATATATATAGTGCTAAATGTATAGTGGACTATCCGTTTTTTCATACCCGTTACATGCAGGATTCGTAAAACACATGCACAAACCAAAAAAATAAAACATTAAGGAAACAATATTATACGGCGAACATTCGCAATTACAAAAATAGGTGGTGGTGGATTTAAGCTCAAGGGTAGCAAAAGGCGTTACTTTATTGTAGTAATACAGTCATGAAACAAGTTTAAGACATGTTCGCTTAATTGGTTGCAGGCGATCCACAACCAACAGTCCAGATTCAAGTACTGAGTCCGAACATGACTCTTCAACAGCAGCAGCCGAAGTACCAAATGCAAATACCTATCCAAGGCTTCCAACAAGGTAACATCGAGTACATACTATACGAAGAATAGAGTCACATTTCCTATAGCTCATACATAGGACATGTGACTTTATTCTTCGGATAGGGCGATATGCTCCACAAACTTATAAACGCACTGAAAACATTATGGAAGTATGAAACGAGTATTGTTTTTTAATTAATAAAGAAGGTTTTTTTACGCGTAACTGACAATATTCTGTCAGATATATCCGCTTTCATATCGTTACTGGACGATATATGTAAGCGAAGATGTTTAGACGTTTTTTTTTTTTTAATAGTGTCATTTTTTTTTATGTTATTGTACTTAAAACGAACTTACTCTAATGCATCATTAATTATTTTTTTTATTTCTTTTTCTTTCTTTTTTTTTTTACTTAGTTTTTATGTGCTTTTATATGCATAAATATGTTTTAGTTACTATTTTAATATTTTCAATAGTTTTTCGGCCACTTCCATATTTTTGTCTTTTATTGCCATTTTGATGTTTTGGTCCCTTATCTCTGTAGATGGTGCTTTTATTGCCTTAAGGATGAAGTAAGCTGCTGCTTTTAGACGTTCGGGAACGCAGATGTATAGAATTTGTAAAATGTACGTAGAATGCACAAACTACACTAGTAGTTCCTGCATTCTCTAGAACGACTACAGACTAGTGTCTGAGCACGTCGTTCTAGAGGTATTTCTTGTAAATCGGATGCCCATTTGGAGTAGATCCCTGAGGCGGTTAATGTGTGAGGGAGGGGTCAATTTTTTTTGGTACCCGACCCGGAAGTGGCGCTCTCCGGGGTAGAGAGCTGCTGCTGGCGGGGATGGAGGCAATGTCACGACGTTACCCTGTCCTTACCACCACTGGTATGTTGGAACACTGACAGGTTTTTAGTCGGTGAGAATCCAACATTCGTCCTTCCCATCCTCTTCGGGCGTTGACAACCTATAATGGAGTTTCCTGACACAAAAAAACAGATGTCTCCACTGAAGTGCGGACTATATCTATACATATAATAAAACAGAGTCCCCAAAAGTTGTTTATCAGTATGTGATCGATTTTCTCAAAATCTATTGAACGGATTTTTGTACAGTTTTTACTAAAAGATAGTGCAGTTCTTTTGGAAGGCTTAGGTTAATAGTACATTACGGTTTAATGTAAATTGTACGAAAAATGCTGGGAGCCTTACTCGCATGCGCTACGGAAACCATCAGAGAAACAATAAAATAATTTACTAGAAAATTGTAGATCTACAAAATATCCGCGATAGCATATCTCTATCTCTTATGTTTAACTCATTATAACTACTTTTATGTTCAAAATTTCAATTCGGAAAAGGTTTGTGACACAACAATCTCCACGCGAGCCAAGCCGCTTGCATCTTTAGTTGCAGATTACGTGTGAACCACCATATTATTATGTAGATGCATGGTGGGCCTATAACTATTATGTTGTGTTACAGGCGGTGCAGTGCTCACCTTAGCCTACTCACCAGATGGGAGTGAAACCGGTGGATTCCAACTTATAGGGAATACGCTGCCTGAAGGTGAACTTTTACACTTTTTTATATGTTCTCTTACCTGACATACCTTACAGAAAGTTTTGGTCGATAGTTACAATTGTCAATTGGAACATAGTTGATAGTTACAATTAACATTTGGAACATAATCTAAATCAAAGTAAATATAGAAATAAGTCAAGTTAAAAAGTCTTTTAACAGAATTTCATGTCAGTACCGTAGCTGTTGAGTAGTTCAGTCGTCTAGAGCCAATCCTGGCAGCAGTGATAAGGATGACCTGATGGTCATCCTTATCATAAACATGCATTGTCATCGAGATTTAACCAGTATGTAAAATTTCAATCGGACACCGGAAAGTGCGTCAAATTTAACTTGCATGATTCCACCTTCCCATGCATACGTTGAGGATTGAATAAAGGCTTTTTAAAAAAACTAGCGTAAAATATAAACCAATTGCAATTAGAAAATAATATACAATTTCCAATCATTATATTGAATAATTCATTTATTTTTTTCTGTAAATACCTATTGGAGTATATCGTTCCAGTATTTGATAGATGAAAAGTTTGACTGAGTTTGTGAATCTAATGTCTAGTTGAGGCTCTAGTTCGGAGATTCCCAAACTTTTTTCTATTGTAGACCCCTTGTCATGTTTTTCAGTTTTAGATAGACCCTGCTACTTACCTAGAAAAACTTAAATTTCTAACAATATTGAAGTACTACAGGTACTTAGGTGTAAAAAAGTAAAAAAAACAATACAGTTTTACACATTTTAAAAATAACTTAATTTAGCAAAAAAATCTGTCAAATAAGCAATGTCTGTTATCTCATCAATAAATTTTCTTTCAAATTTACATCTTTACTATCGAGAAACTAATCGAGAATAAAAAATCTTGTTAGGCATAAACCTTCTTGCCATTGACCCTCATTTTCATTCCATAGACCCCCAATTTTGTTTTCGCCCATGTAGACAGACCCCTTGCTGTTCTTCGTCGACCCTTAGGAGTCGATATAGACCACTTTGGGAATCATTGCTCTAGTTCTTGTGTTTCAGAGATAGAAATTTATTCAGTTAATGTAGTATACACTTATTTACGTATAATATAAATTAAATAATATAAAACTTTATCTTATCAGGTACATTCAGGATGCGATCAGGTGATTAGACTTAGTCCAGTATCTGTGTTCTAACGCAGCACTTTGACTTGACATCCATTTTGTTATGCACTCATCTAATCGTGGGATTGTCATTATTTAAACTATTTTTTTTGCACTTTGCGGAGGTGCTTAATTTATATGTAATGATCGTGTTATTTTGCTATTATCCGCGTTACAGAAAATCCACGCCGTAAATATCTATAATATTGTTACGTACAGGGTTTCGTGGATCTGGATGTAAATACAAAATAATATACCATTTCCAACAGAAAGCCTACTATACTGTTGAAGATTACTTAGACGATAAGGATGTGTGGATATAGCTTCTCTTAAGCCCTGTACAAGACATTAATAACTATATGTAAACAGTGATAAGAATTATTGTTTGAAAAGAGCAACCGCCGAGTTTCTTGCTGGTTCTTCTCGGTAGGAACAGCCTTCCGAACCAAGTTTAAATAGAAAAACTCATTGGTGCGACCACCCAGGGTTTGAACTCGTGATCACCTCGAAAGAGTCGCACGGTTTCACCACTGGGCTATCACAGCTTAAAATTATCAATATGCATATAAAAAATTAGTCTGTTAAATACTAAACGATAAAATATGCACATAAATCTCTATTCATTTAACTGTCATTTTATTAAGCACTCATCTATCTGTTGAATAGTCGCTATTTTTGTCGCTTATGTTGTCTACACAAAGTGTAATTTTTGCATTTTATATTTTTGATGTTGTTTATTAGATGTATGTGAAATATATGATAGAATAAGAAAATTTATTTAATGAGACAAAAACTTTATAGGATCAGTCTTTTTATACGCTCATGGTTTTGCATTTTTCTATGGGAAGACATTACTTATATCCTCTATATATTATATAAACAATGTGAGACATAAGTATGGTGTAATGTTCTTGGAATCTCCTGTTACAAATAAGTGTGTTAACACTGGGTCCTTTTTTGAGAACTTAGCTATAAAATATACAGACTTTTTTTAATGCCTTTTTCTCTATAAATCCAGCAAAACGGATTGGTTCGTTTAAATATAAATTTGAATGAATAAAAAAGTTGTGTGTGTTGTCTATTGTTTGTGAAATTTTTACGTCGCTTACAAAGTGATATTTGTACACTTCATGGCGTCACACAAGAGTTTAAGTGTTGCCTGTGATAGTTTATTAGATTCTAGCAGCATTATTAAGGTTACATTATATAATTGTAACTTCAAAAATAACGCATTGCACAAGCGTTGTTTTTTTCAAGTCGTTGATGTACTGTATGCAGGCCTGCAAGTACTGACTGCGTTGCCTCAAGAGATGCAACTGATCCAACCTCAACAGGCACACGAGAGCAAGGAACAAGTACAGCAGACTTTGCAACATCAGGTATTCATGCATTTTTATCAATCACAATAAATAATAAATAAATGTTTGGGGCACTTACACACACGGTCGTCTATCCCCAAAGTAAGTAATCTAATACTTGTGTTATGGGTGACGGACAACTGGTAAATATGTACATATATAATTTGAAATAAATACAGCTATACGCCCAGGCTCGTAGAACCAACAAATTCATCATTCTCCTGCCCTTATCCCACTCTAAGTGGGGTCAGTAACAAGTTACAAACATGTCACATGATTTGGCTACGGTTTTACGACCGGCCTGACGTCAACTTACCTTAGTCGCCTTTTACGACACCCCGGTAAGAAATGAGGGTGGGCCATTCTATGCAGCCGGATACCACACGGCACATTCCTTAGTCGCCTCTTACGACACCTCGTTAAGGAAGGAGAGTGGTCTATTCTATTCTGCCGGATAGCACACGGCGTCGTAGAACCAATAAATTGTTGGAAATCTCTCGGAGCTGAAGGTAGGGTCACCTATTGCGCTAACGGGTCAGTCATGTATGTATAAGTGACAATTAAAAGAGGTCGTTGTTTTTGTGCGTATTACGAGTGCATCCTATGGATAACTAACTCACCAACGCGGTGCCACCCCACAGCGGCGCAATTAGAAAATATACTTAAAGTAACAGCCTGTTATTATGCCCACTGCTGGGCTAAGGCCTCCTCTCTCCGTTTTTGGAGAGAAGGATTGGAGCTAAGACCTACCACGCTGCTCCAATGCGGATTGGTAGGTTACACATATCCCTAGAATGCTCTAGAGATATGCAGGTTTCCTCACGATGTTTTCCTTCACCGAAAAGCGTGTGATAAATTGCAATTATTAATTAGACATAAGTTTTTAATAGAAAAACTCATTGGTGCCTGCCCGAGGTTTGAACCTGTGTCGACTCTAGAGAGTCGCACGGTGTCACCGCTAGGCTATCACAGCTTAATAAAAAGAAAATATACTTGACACTAGTTTAACATCTTTCGTTCCGGGTCATTTAAATGCAACGCTAGATTTCAGTGCCTTAACGCCCAGTGATTTAATGTAAACACTAATTTTTTAATGATTATTAGTTATGATTCAATTCAACCTATCATTTGTGTTTCTTAAGTTAACAAAACTATATTTTGTTTAAAAAGTTACGTATGTTACTTAGGGGGTATAAGACTTTTAGAACGGCTAAGGCCATGACCCGCATGACTCAAATAAGGTTGGGATACACTGCTCTAAATAACCAACGGTTCTCCAGGTGTTCATAACGCCGAACAATCAAATCATCATCAACGGGCCCGACATCAAGGCGGAGAACAACAACAACAACTCAGACATCACGAACGTCGTCATCAAGGAGGAGTGTGACGAACATGACGATGTGAGTGACTTTTGTCAATACTAATATTAGAAATGCTAAAGAACAGCCTTTCGCAGACGCGTCTAGGTTTACCGCGAACCGGACTTGCGAAAACAGACCAGGGAGCTGTCCTGGAGGCTCCCTGATTGTGATTCATCCCGGAGTGCATAAAGCCAGCGCAGTATAACACAGACAGACAGACCTAACGATCTGAAGCAAAGCGTTTGACTGGCTAATACATATCTATGCTCCTAATTCATAATTGTTTTACGAAGCGAAAATAAAAGTGAAATAATAGTGCACTCAGCTCTCTCAACGGACTGTATATAGACTATAAGTACTAAGCTTGTAGTGAAAAGTTGAAAAAAGTGTTTTAAACGAGTCACCAGGTATTCAAGTTCAAATTCAAAATATTCTTTATTCAAGTAAACTTGTGAACAACTGCTTTTGAATCGTCAATATCTACTGCTGGTTCGGAGAGCTGTTCCTACCGAGAAGAACCAGCAAGAAACTCGCCGGTTGTTCTTGTCAAACAATATTTCTTATCACTAGTTACATATAGTTATTAATGTCTTGTACAGGGTTGAAGAGAAGCTATATCCACGCATTCTTATCGTCTAGGTTATTTTCAATAGTGTAATGGGCTTTCTGAATTAGCCTTCTTTTTAATAGTATTGTTAAACTGCAGTAATCGTAAAGTTAAAGTAGATTGAGGAATTTTATTATAGAATCTTATACCCAAACCCAAAAAAGAATTACGAACTTTTGCAAGGCGCAAAACAGGAACCGCAAGCTAATGTCTGTTCCTACTTTGTCTATTATATACATCGCCAATCCTTTTATAATTATTTATATTCATATGTACAAAAATTAAATCACTAAAAATATACTGTGAAGCCAATGTATGAATACTTGTTTCCTTGAACTTCTCTCGCAGGGAATCGCGCGAATTTAAATTGTAAATGCCACGTATGACTGTTTTTTGTAATACAAAAATTTTTTCAATGTCCGCGCATTTACCCCATAACAATATTCCGTAAGACATAATGTTATGAAAGTAAGCAAAATAAACAAGTTATGCTGTTTCAATGTCTGTAAGCCGCCTTATCTTTCGGACAGCGTGTTCTCTTGGGTGTGTCTTTTTGTGTTTACCGAACGCGTAACACTGGCCCTAGGTAAAAGTCTGGCTGTTAGGCTTTCACAGCTAATCCACAGCTCTACATGAAATATATATTTAAAAAACTTAGTCTATTAATAAAGCCAATCTCATTATATAATTTTACATACTTAATATAAATTATGCTTAACAGAATTGATAAAGAATGTAAGAAATGTATGTTTCTGGGAGTGTTTCGTGTGTGGTAGGAGAGATTGTGGTGAATGATATTGATATTGATCAATTTGGGTACAATAAAGGCTTATACGCCAAGATAATAAAAGATAGAAAATCATTTTTTTTGGGAACTGGAAAAAATATATATTGTGTTGTTAGGGATATCAAAAAGCTCAAGTTGGCACTTAAAGATTCGTGGCTATCACTAGTAACGACCTGTTACAATCCCACTTCTGAGCATAAGCTCTCTCCGTTTCTGGAGAGAAGGGTTGGAGCTAAGACCTACCACGCTGCTCCAATGCGGATTGGTAGGTTACACATATCCCTAAAATTCTCTAGAGATATGCAGGTTTCCTCGCGATTTTTTCCTTTACCGGTAAAAGGGTATGACAAATTGTAATTATCAATTAGATACACAAGTAAATATGAAAACTCATTGTTGCCTTCTCGGGGTTTGAACTCGTCAACACTTAAAAAGAAGAGTATGGTCTTTCCGGTTATCATAGCTTTTTGAGCTTTTTTTGGCTACCACTAGTAGTTCATAATTGAGGGTACTTTAACAATTGATTCGAATGAAAGTTGCAGATACAGCGTGTTCTGTTATAATCTGTTTTAAATTTATAAATGTCGACAGGAGAGTTGTCACGCGATGGAAACGAGTGGCGCTATACCATGGCAACTGAGCAGCTCTTCGCAGGATCTGGTCAAGTACCTGAACACGTTACCGCCGCAGGTGAGTGACGTCATGCATTTATACACGCTTTATATTGGTTTCGCATGTATATCCGTTTGTTTTTAACTCGCCTTCTATGTATGTGAAGGTGGAATCTTGCAAATTGGACTCCTCAACGGTTAACAGTAGAAATATGAAATTTTGTTGAACGCTTTTTTCTAAGTTCTTGTAACTTGTTGAAGTTGTATAAATTATATTTACTATTAATATCCTTATCAATAAATTTATATAAATGTCGTATTGTTATCTGTGAAAATTTTTAAAAAATTGTATTTTTTGTCTGTGTTGTATGTATGGGTTTTTGGTCTTGGAAGATTAAAGGAAGAGTAAACATCATATTAGTTTTTTTTTTCAGTTTATTTATCAATATATATTGCTATTTAATTTCGATATAAATATTTCTTATAGCAAACGCAAGCGTTACCAGCTTCATTACAACAGTTCTTGAGGCTGAACCCGGCGGATGTGAAGAAAACTGTATCTTTTGAAGTGGACATGAAGGCTATGGACGATCAGAACGACGAGGTTATGATTGAAACTATTAAGGAGGAAGGTATGTAGTAACTGTTGGCATTTATGCCTTTATTTGCAACAAAATTAATGCAATTTATCTTTATAAAATGTCCACACTAAATGAAGTGTATAAAAGCAGCGTGCGCCATGTTCAGTTTCTCTTCTTTTTTACTTTGTTCAAGACGTCATAGTTATCGGACATATACGTTACTCATTAAAATCAGTGTATAATTTAAATCCCTGGCCTGTTCCCCTACAGTAACGGCCTGTTACTGTCCCACTGCTGTTACTGGGCATAGTCCTCTTTACTTATTAAGAAGAAATAAATCTTCGATCTATTACGCTGCTTTAATCTGGATTGGTAGGTTATGTATCACCACAATTCTCTAGACATATGCAGGTATCCTCATGATGTTTTCCTTCACCGAAAAGCGTGTGATAAATTGCTACTATCAATTAGACACGTAAATTTTAACAACTCATTGCTTTGAACTCGTAATCCCCTCGAAAGAGTCATATGGTCTCACCTATGGGCTATCACAGTTTAACAAGTGTATGTTAACAATTAATACGATGTTTATGTGTCTATAATGAATGCTAAAATTGTATGTATTCATCAGACGGTTCTGTCCCCGCCCAAAACAAGAAGAGAAAGAAATATAAGAAGAAACCACCTAAGCCGGCGCGGCCAAAGCCCGGCCAAGTGGTTATTACGACAACGGAAGACGGTACTCCCATATTCTGCTGTCCGGAATGTAACATGGCCTACCCAGAGAAAGAGCAGCTTGAGATGCATCTGTCAGTGCACAAGATCGAGAGGCGGTTTATTTGCGGCATTTGTGGAGCCGGGTAAGTTATGTCCGGCTTGAAGGACCATATAATGAAATGAATCAAGAATATTTTTTGGTTTTGTAGGCACATTATTGGTTCCTATTTACTTACGGCTTGGCCTTGTACACAGTCTTCATTTTGAAATGCGTTTCTCATTAATTAGTACTAACATACTATTTTAGCCTATAATTAGTCTACATTGGCGCACCATTCGAATTTATAGAAGTGTCTCATTTATTAAATTGCATTAAGGTTCTGCATATTGCAATTACGTGCCGTGTATCCATTTTTATCTTATTTTAATATAACTTTAAAGAACACTAATTAAATATTTGAATAGAGGGTAGTAGATGTTGAAACCGTGATGGAGGAAAGACGGGATCTCTAACTAAGGTCTCGCATATTTAAATTGAGGCTATCAGTTTGTCAAAAGGTATATGATTGGTAGATAACTGAGCTTTTCGTTGAAGTAAAAGATAGGTTTAACATTTCTAGCTGAGTAATTACATCTATTATCGGCATTCATTAACTTTCCTTACTTATTTTGCTTTCTTCAGTTCAATTCATCGCAACAGTGGTGTCGCATATAATTTACTTTTATGTATAAGAGAGATATTCATTGATGCCATCGGGTTTCGACCCGCGATCTAATGATCTCTCTTATGAGTCATCAGCTGTATGACGCGTAATCTATTCTGAAATGTACTGTAGCTACTGTTAAATTAATCCTCAATCTATAATTCAACTTGTACTTCCTTATTCGCAATAAATACAATAATACAAAACACACAATTATTTTGCTATAATCCGCGATACAGTAAATAGAAAATATATTTAGTGTTAAATGTATAGTAGACTATCAGTATTTTATAACCCGATACGTACAGGATTCGTAAAAACACATGCACAAACCTCCACCACTTCCACCACAATACACAAGCACTACACACGTTCACTATCACAAACTCAACAATCGTTTCGCTCTGCAACCGAAGCATCATCAGGAGATAGATTCCACTACGAAATCGCAAAGCATTTATTTACATGTCTGTTACTATCCCAGCTGTTCATAGGCCTTCTCTCCACTTTTGGATAGAAGGGTTGGAGCTAAGACCTACCACGCTGCTCCAATGCGGATAGGTTACACATATCCCTAGAATTGTCTAGAGATATGTAGGTTTCCTCACGATGTTATCCTTTAACGAAAAGCGTGTGATAAATTGCAATTATCGATAAGACACATAAGTTTTACCAAAAAAATCATAAGTACCTGCCCGGGATTTGAACTCGTGACCCTTTATAGGGCTGTCATAGGTTATTCTTTATGTGGAATTCGAATAATTTCAACATTAATCTAACTAAAAATTTGCTATAATCCGCGATTAATTAAATAGAGTCACATCACACAAGATGGCTTCTTGTTATTCCGTCTCCATGGCAACCACTATTCGTTGTTAGGCGTTGCGTTGACAACGCCATCGGCTGTGTTCGTTATTCATCGGCTGCACTCGGTATACGCACGATAGGCACGATTTATGAAATTTAACATTTATCCGTTGATACGCAACAAGGTAAAATATACAATCACACAATTTCTTCTCACTCTCAACTATGATAGCACGGAAACTCTAATTTATTAAAAACGCACTTATATAATTACATTAACACAAACCCGCGCACACACACTCTCTCATACACATTCACACACACACACTCACTCACTCGTACACAAACACGCACACACACACACACACACACACACACACGCACACACACACACACACTTTATTTCTATATACATAAATTATAAGTCTTGGTGGTTGAGCGGGGCACCCAGTAATACGGGCTCTCGCCTAGTACAGGGGCCCTTGCAAATGCTATGTACCTGTATTTTTAAAAGAAATAAAGTATTTTGATTTTTGATTTTTTTGATTTGATTTTTGATAGCAGCGACCTCTAGCGAATTACCCCTTACAGTACATTTCTTTTAGGCTTAAACGCAAGGAGCATTTGGAGCGGCACAAATTGGGCCACAATCCCGAACGGCCGTACGTGTGCGGCGTGTGTGGGAAGGGCTTCAAGAGAAGGGAGCACCTCAACTTGCACGCGGTCATACATTCAGGCGTCAAGACCGAGATGTGCGGACAATGTGGCAAAGGTATTTGTTTTATCGACTTTAAATCACCATTTTTCCTGGGGACATAAAGTGAAAACCTCGCGACGGACGCAATAGTCTTGTTAAACCTCTCCAAAATGAACTAGGGACTTAAGGGTCCCTTAAAATAGAAGGGACGAAAAGGGATGTGAAGCGTCCTCACAAACGACGCAGTGTTTTTAGACCTCACCTAAATGTACTAGAAGAAAGTATTTCATAACAATAGTCTTGCCACAACTTTGACATTTGACCGTTTTGTGCTGTTAAATTAGCTCATAATAGGACCTTGTAAGCAATAATGACCAATAAAGACCTTGTAGCCCTAGCGTAAAATCACTTGAAAGAGACTTGGAGCTATATGAAGCTATATTTCTGTTAAATTCCAGTTATATAAAAAGCCATGCATGTATTTTGCAAAGCTTTGAAATGTTTGTGGTAAATTTGATATGTATGTGGAATCTTCCATTATACAATGTAATGACAAAGATTGACTTTTTTATGGATTCAAGCAAAACAATAGTGTTTTAAAGCAAAATATAGTAGTATTAGTTTTGTTTTATAACCATATACATCAAATAATATCGATTGTGCCTTTGTCCAAATATAATCCCTTTTACATAGCCTTTCTTTTGTTTCGTTGACGTTAGTGAGCAAATTTTTGTCATTGATTTTTGGGGTCAGGTCGTATAAAGGCATCGCCACAATTAGTCGGTTTCCAGAGAGTCGGATTTAAGACAAGCATTACTTATATACCCGTAAAATATAGTAATATGTTGTACCCCTATAATAGTATGTTATCTGTTAACAGGTTTCTACCGCAAGGACCACCTTAGAAAGCACACGCGGTCGCACGAGTATAAAACAGCGCGTGCGCACACCGAAGGTGGCGAGGGGAAACAAACCCAAACTACCCTCTCCACCACAACCAGCTCGAATGGCATCCTACCGGAAATCACTATACATGTAAGTAAAGTTTTTATTTTTTTATTTACATTTGAAATGTAAAAGTTATGTCTATCTTAAATTACTTACACGCTAGTACTATACAAATCGTGCCCACGTGGTATGATCCCAAGAATGCAGCGTTTCCGCGTTGAATCGCTAAGCCGATTCTTTGTGAAAAAAAGAAGCCAACCCTCTTGTCACCCGAAGAGGCGATCAACCGAGGTGTTACTAAAACCGATAAAAAAAATTCTGCACTTTGACTCCATAGCCCTAGGATCTCAACTGCAAACGGTAGAAATATATAACTCTCAATAAGAGATTCATACTTTCGCCGCTTGCCGGATTAGGCCATTTCCGCTTCAGCTCCAGGTCTTGACGGTAAGTAATGTAAGGAAGTTTCAAAAATTTTGTACTCCAATAGCTTGATGATAGTCATCCCGAAAACGCGAAAGATTTTTAGAATTAAAAAAGTATAGGAACAAATTGTACTGTTTTTGGTAGCTGGATTTACTGGCCTTTAGTTATCTGCTTTTTGGTAGCTGGATGCATATACTTGATGAATAGATGATCTGGCCTTTAGTTATCTGCATTTTATAATAGAATAATTTTATCAATACTTTTGTATTATGGATCTCCCTAAAAGGAGCGCAAATATAAATTATGATTGAAATCCTTTAATGGGATCATTTCAAGTAAGTAAAACGTGATCAGGTACCGACGAGTTCGAGCCTCCAAGTGCCCGTCCAGATCAACATCCCCCAGCACGTGATGTCGTCGCTGGCGGCCGCGCAGGCCATGGCGAGCGCCGCGCACCATGACACCAGCGACGCGCACTCGCAGCTCGACGCGCTGCTCGCTCACCACTCGTGACGGGACTGCTGCGGCGACGCGGGCTTTCTCTTAGGTAACTATATCCCATCTACACACAATCGCCTATCATCATACACCCGCACCTCATTCTTGCCACCCCACACATCCCCGCGCTTCACATATCATCCTGCCATACACATAACTTGCCCTACACATAAGGGGGATTTGTGTGTACCACACATACCTCTCATGGCCTACCACAATTTCTTCGTCACACAACCTCCCCCTTTCTCACAGAACTACCTCCGTTCTCACACAACCCTTCCCCCCGTTCTCACACAACCACCCCCCCTTTCTCACACAAGCCTCCCCCCTTTCTCACAAGCCTCCCCCCGCTCTCACACAAGCCTCCCCCCGCTCTCAAATAACCCTCCCCTCTCACACAACCCGAAAGGGTTGTGTGAGAAAGGGCTGTGAACCTGCATTCAGTTCCGCAGGTCGCGGGTTCAATTCCCGCCGAAGGCCAGGATTTTCTATAAACAATCTGTTGATACTTCGAACCTGGGTGTAGTTTTATATTTATTTAAAATTATATATGTAGTATATTTACCAGTTGTCCGTCACACATAACACAAGTATTAAATTACTTACTTTATGGTCGGACGACCGTCAGTGTCCCATATATTTATTTTATTTATTAATATTATATTGTTTAG
Organism: Morpho deidamia; assembly: GCA_947086505.1. Lineage (NCBI taxonomy): Eukaryota > Metazoa > Arthropoda > Insecta > Lepidoptera > Nymphalidae > Morpho > Morpho deidamia. The sequence continues at coordinate 3,723,815 of CAMTZC010000007.1, read as the reverse complement.
ATTTAGTTTAGTTTTGTTATTCATGTTATGTTGGCATATTGTGGACTTTTTCATTTCATTTTCATATATCCTATCCCTGTAAGAAAGTTCTTACATATAATCATTTTATCGCTCTATCTCTATGACTTTATAACTTAAAGTATCTAATATGATTTTGTTACAGATTTCACACAGACTCAATGATACAGCAATGATACATAAGTAAGGTCCTTCCGTTTTATGAAATTCCATTAGTTTTTCATTTACACGTACAACTTTGTTTCATAAAATTCTAAGAACGTTCGTTAAAATATTTGTAATCCTTAGATGAAAACTTTATGTACTTTAGTCGAATTAAAACCTATGTATTTAGATTTTTATAAACTATCATGGCAATAACATTTTATACTATGTAATCATTGGTCATATCACGATCGTACCTTATTTTTTTTATGATTTTTAGCGTAAAAAGGTGTAAAAAATTAAAATAATAATATAAGCTTACAATACGAATATTATAATAAGTACATTTATTGTTATTATTAACTAAATCAGCCCATTCTTTGCTGTGGCTTGGAATCTGTCTTTCCCATTACACCTTTACCTTACAATGAAAAGTAAATTAAAAGATTCTTACATAAAAGTGTCATTTGTAAAATATTCATGTTAATAAGTACACCATGAATCCAGATTTGCGGCCACAAATATATGGAACCGAAATTTTTATTTTAAATAATACTAAAAAATTCTTTTAGGTTTAAAGAATACATATAAAAAACACACATAAAAAAAAAACGATGCTACTTACTGGATATTGTTGGTATATTTTTTAAGAATATAGTAAAATTTCACTACCATAAAATTAAGAACACCATTAACACATTCCATGCCATGTGGGGCGTATACGACCCCTGCAGCACTTTTCTTCAGGCCATACGCAATTCTCATTGAAAAACAAAGGATCCTTAAAAAATATATATATTTTGTTATATTATTTATAATTGTCGAATATAGACAACGTCATATCATGTATACAGCGTTTATTATGTGTATTAACTCTGCCAAGCATACGTCTTAAACGACTTTTTTTAATCTTTAAAGTGTGGGTCGTATATTTGGTATATATATATACGCGCCCTGAGAAATCTTCAAAAATTTCCGTGGCACGGAACGTGTTAAGTATCTTGCTGCATACGCACACACGGGATATAAAAAAAAGTAAAGTAAAGTAACAGCCCCTTATTATGCCCACTGCTGGGCTAAGGCCTGCTCTCTCCGTTTTGGAGAGAAGGATTGGAGCTAAGACCTACCACGCTGCTCCAATGCGGATTGGTAGGTTACACATATCTCTAGAATTCTCTAGAGATATGCAGGTTTCCTCACGATGTTTTCCTTCACCGAAAAGCGTGTGATAAATTGCAATTATCAATTAGACACATGAGTTTTAATAGAAAAACTCATTGGTGCCTGCCCGGGTTTGAACTCGTGTTCCCCTCGAAAGAGTCGCACGGTCTCACCGCTGGGCTATCACACTCACACACGGGATATAAGATTAAAGCATGGTAAAGCTACAAAATGTCATAAATCGTTCCAACTTCGTCACGTATTGGCGTAAAAAAATAATATGACGATAAATATTTCAATTTATAAAACTAAAAAAAAACTATTATTATTATTGATTTTTCGTAAGATTTCATAGTTATTTTACTAAAGTAAAGTAAAGTAAAGGAGAGCTTGCCTAAAATGTGACCATTGAAAAAAAGAGAAAGGTAAATAAGGCTGTCTGTCTCTCTTTTTTATTTGTGATTAGAAAAAGATAAAATAAAGATAAAGATAAGTGTGGGGTCTCTTATCTTCCCTCTCTTATTATTTGTTTTTCATTCACACTTACAGGGTTGCCTATGTTTTCCTTTATTCTATGAATAATAATTCTATGGATATGAAACTTCCGATTATTTTTTGTCTATGGTCACTTATAAATGACGGTAAAAATAAAAGCGCGAAAATTAGAATTACATTTTCTAATTTATCATATGAACATATTGCGTTAGTAAACAGTGTGTTCTGGATGTAAATAATACTTTATTGTTAAATTTAGGTTTACAGTATACCCAATCAAATAAATATAAGCTTTTTGTAAATATTTATTTGCGAATAATCAGATTTATTTCTTTCGTAAAACAAATCGTGATGTCTATGGTATTACTACACTATAAAATGTAAAAAAAGTTATGATATCTTTGATATTTATTACCCTATAAAATGCTTAAAAATACGGTAACAATAAACACCTTGCTATTAATGGACCTTTAAAAATTACTTGTACGCGTGATTCCCTAATGAAACAGATAAAATAATAAAATAAGAGTAGATTTTTTAAAACTACAATTTGCAATTAGAGAATTTATATTTATTACCCTTAACAACAAAATGTACATGTCCTATTAAAGTAAAAGTTATGTCTGTTAATTTACTTTAACGCTAGTACTCTACAAATAGAGAAGAATAAAATAAAATTAATAATATTAACTCTTCTCACGGTGTTCTACTGTGTCTTTGAATATTTTCGTAAGTAAGGCAATTAATAAACAAGTTACAAGAAATGCGTAAAATATCCCGATTAATAATCGATGAATGCGCTTTCAGCATTAGGGGCAAAATTATCTTATATTAAATTCGCGTAATGTGTGTTAACATACTCGGAAACGGCATGACCGATTTTTTTTGAAATTTTATATGCACATTCTGCATATTATGGTCTGAGAATCGGACAAGAGAAGAACAAACCCCTCTCGCACATAAAATTTTTGGGTGTTTCATTGTTAAATTATAAGAAAAACAAGTGAAAATGGTCTATTTTGTAACAAATGCGTATTCCAATGTCTAAAAATATCTTTACTACTCTTCCTTGTTGTGATGCAGAATTCGCAAGATTAATTATATCTATTCTTGTAAAGAAGTATACGATTACGCACAAATAATACATCGCAAAGGAAAGAAAAAAGTTAGAAGGCAGTTCTTTAAGTTTTGTAGCGAACTTTGCAGTTTTTCATAAATCACGATATAGGTTTGCAAACTTACGTTACAATAAAAATTCATTGAAGATATTCAGCCGTAAGAATTGTTATTAGTATATCTAATACCTTGTTTGGTTATAATCTAATTTATTGGTCAACTGCAAATACATATCAGATTAAAAGAGTGTCAATATATTGCGCAATTAGGTTAGAGCAGTAACTCCTAGCCTTTTTATCAAAATTTTTTTTCTTGATTTCGTGATTCGAATTCGTGAGATTACATGTCATAATATGAATGATGACCCGTTTATTTATATAATAATTAGTATGAATCGCGAACGTTTAAAATCTACCATATTTCAATTCATTAGATTTACATTTATTTTTAGCTATTAGAGAAGCAATGAAAATCTTAAAATTATTGCACATATTAATAAAATAGAAGATATGAAGTTCAGGTATTTGGATGGTATTATACGCCTATACAGAATAATTCATAGTGACATTACACTTTAAATTGTTTTCTTTAGCTTTTCTATTGGTTAAACTTTATTATAAATATTACTATTTATTATTAATATCAATATAATAAAATAATAAGAAAACGCTAAAGAAAGTGCTTTAACTAAAGCAACAATATTTCTTATGTTATTTATCGTACGTATATTCATTTATTGTCTAATACCTTTATTAAGTTTTCTCATTTTAAATATGTCGAATAAACACACGGAAGGAAATAAAACCATTATAATTCACAACACTAATTAATTTTATTTTTGTAACAGATTTTGTAAAAAATTACATTATATCACTTAAATTAGTATTTATTATGTTATTACAAAATTCCATTAGGTATTTTAGCATTAATTTTCATCCTTAAGTATTTAGATATCTCGTGTTAGAACATTTTGTAAAATAAAGTAATTTTTTGTTATTTGAAATTAGTGATAATATGTTTAACTGCGTATTCCAAAATTGTAAATATTATCTTTATACTATGAATCTGTCTTTCAAGAATTCATTTATAATATTGATTTCTAAGTTTGGGCAAGAAACTTTGGAACGATTTTTTTTTTATTTCCAAGATATTAAATGACAGCTTTAACGTAGGTGTAAAGTTTACTTTGTAAATTCTTGTCCATAGTTCTAAGTATAAGGTGCTCTCTACACGAGCGGGCTGTATGCGACGGAACCAAGTAAATTACAATTTGCAATTAAATTGTTGTATAATATTATCTAGTACTAACTCTCTAGAAATTACATTTGCAATTAAATTGCAACCTGATCATTCTTTATAACTTCCTTTTGCAGCTCTATTATGGTTATATAATTGGCTGGGTTGTTATTTATTATTGGCGGGGATTCGATATGCTTAGTTCGTCAATATTTGATGTAACGTAAAACTGAGTCCTGCATAAATTGAAGAATATTTTCTCTACACAACACTACAATCGACACTGGCTTGTTACTACCCCCACTAAAAATTGTTGTAAAACAACCTCTTCAACTCAATTTACATGAAACGGTTGTGTGCTATAAACCTAAATCTTTCGGAGGAATTGCACTACCTTTTAGTTAAAACCGTACTAAAATCCGTTCAGTAGATTTTGAGAAAATCGATAACATACAGACAGACAGCTTTGGGGACTTTTATTTTATAATAAGTATAGATGCCTTAGCCCAGTCGTGTATCACTAGTATAACTCTAAAATAATTTTATAATAAAATTCATATTTTATATTTTTAAAGTATTGTTTAAAAATTTGGTAGGACTTATTCCAAATTTAAAACTATAGCTATAAAGAAATTGCATACTGGTTTTACGAACTGCGATTAACTCGCTCGTGTTTGAACGCCTTAAACGATGTTTTTATGTTAATAAATAAGAAAAGAACATCCATGGAGGTGCTCTGAAGTGTAGTATTCGGTATACTTTATTAAGGGATTTGTAGAAATGTGTACATTTTTAGTTGATATATAAAATTAGACGCTAATACCAGTAATTAGGTAACCGCAAACGGAAATCTGTTCCGTTTGACGGTTGATTAATATTCTAGTTTATATTAAAATATAAAATTTTCGAATTTTTCTCATACCTTGTAATTATAGATATAGTTAATCAATTTAGAACGTTATTTTTTATACATTTTTTTACTGTATAGTATCAAGTATTATATAATAAAGCATAATAAGTGGAATGACAAATCAGTCTCCTTCCAAGAGTACGTAAGTATTTTGTATGAAAACTTATTGGATGAGATTTAAAAATAAAATCGCTGATTTCTTACTTTTTGTTTTCTTTTTTCCACTCGTAAACTGCTTATTACCACGTCGATGCTGACATGAGCGATTGATCGTAGGAATCACGAATTCGAAATATTTGAGAACAAATGAAAATACCAACTCTATTACAAAAACATATGGCACTGGAAGGGTCATATATTATGATGCAATAAGGTAGGAGTAATTTTCTTACAAAGTAAAGGACAGATTACAGAGTAATCGTGAACTACTGCTGCAAGCAAGAAACTCAGAGGTTGCTCTTTTTAAAAGAATTCTTTATAAATAGTTACATTTAGTCATTACTACCTTGTACAGTGCCGAAGTGAATCCACGCATTTTTATCGTGTATGTAATTGTCAATAGTGTAGGAGGCTTTCTGTATTAGGCTGCCTTTAACAGTTTTTTTTATTGCTTTAATGGCAATGCTTAAATAGATAGAAACAGACCCACGAATTTATAATATTAGTAAGAATCAAAACGCTCTATAAACTTGAATGTATTTGTCTTAAACTTACACTTTAATAAGTAAATTCTTTATAATTTTTAAATTACTAATTTTTCTATTGGATGAAAATATTTTTTTATGTTTGTTTTATTTTTTAAACTGATTGTTGTCGAACTGAACCCGGTAAAAAACTATATTCCCGACTAATATAAAAGAAGAAATATAAATATAATATAATATATTCTATTATTATTTATATATGTGGGTGTGGGTTTGAATGAAAGCACTTTTTTATTTAAATTAGCTCGTTTATTCTTTAAAATTTTAAATAATTAAGAGACCTCGTACTCGTGTTGGCGTTGTACCGAAAAACATCGAAAAGGAAGGAAGTTGAATCATTCACTCGCGTTCACACATAATTGTCATTCATTTGTCATCTTACACACCGTTCGGAAACTTAAACTTTTAAATCCTACATATATTTATTTATTTATATAAATTTATCAATGTATTAGTTAGGATGTTAGTACCATAACTGTTTAACTATAAATTGTCTCACTTCGTAGGTTAGCTGGTAGCAATCTCTGTCAAAGGGATAAGTTGACCGTTGTACTCTGTGTTTTTATTGATAATGTTTTTCTTACGTTTTTTTTATGGTACATAAACAGATAAATAAATAAAAGAACCTTTACTAATAGTAAATCAAATAGACCTTGAATACCTATGAAGTGGATGTAAAACAACAACAAAACTACTTCGGAAGTATTTTACCCATCCCCTCATCGAATGCGATTCATGGTGTTTCCAATACCCATACCCGCGGAGGGGACGTGTAGTACGGGAAACACTTGTAGGTCGGGCCTAAACCCCGCGCCCACTCCGGAATCTACCCTTCAGACATGCAGCACAGCGATTGCGCGCAACCCACGCGCATCTCGTCCGCGCACCCCATCATACAGCCCCGACTGTATTTCAGCCGCGAGCAACTATTAAAACGATACCAAAACCCACTACCACGTCGAAAACGAGGTAACAATTCTTATATAACTCAATTAAATATTTTTCTATCAGTGTTTCGAGCGCCAGCATCCATTTACCGGGCGATGGTGTGGGAGCGCGGTTAAAAATAAAGCGATAGAAATGCGAGACTGGGGTGAGGCAGAATGGCGGGGGTTGAGTGAGCGCCCTACGGGGCCGCACCCTTTTGTTGGGGTCACTTGGTAGCGAGTGCACGCAATGGAAATGTTTACAGATATAGCTCGCGATGAACTTCGCACCGTTCACGGGGCATATACCGACGGCGTCGGCCATACCTACGATCCACCAGTTCGCGGCCAAGTTTGGGTACGAGGGCGGCGGCGGAAGCGGCAGCGTGGTGCAGGAGACGCGCTACCAGGCGTCGGGCAGCGGCGTGCAGTTCGCGGTGGCTCCTTCTGCGGGGGTCACCGTGGACGGGGTGAAGTTCAGGCAGGCTGAGAGTGTGGTGGTGGTCAGCAATGCGCAGCCGGGGACGGTAACGCTGGCTGGGATTGCACCTATACATACAGGTAAGCAGGAGAAGCTATGATAACCCAATGATGGATGGTATGGTAAAACCGTGGGTCTCTCTTGAGAGAGAACGTTATTCTCTTAATTCAAACCCCGAGCTTTTTTTTTTTAACTGACTCTATGCTGTTAGTCCTAACGACTTTGACAGCGTCACCGGGCGGGAACCCTGAGCAAGCACCAATGAATGCTTCTATTAAAATTATTACATTTTTTACTATTCCTTGTTATTTTTTAATATCTTCATATTTAGTTGAGTCTCAATTTAAATTTGGTTTGGCTACTGTAAGACTAATACATATGATTTAATAATAATAATATAATATATGGGACACTTACATACACGGTCGTCTATCCCCAAAGTAAGTAACTTAATACTTGTGTTATGGGTGATAGATAACTGGTAGATATATACATATATAATTTTAAATACATACTTAAATACAAATACACACCCAGGCTCGAAGAACCAACAAATTGTTTATAGAAAATGTTGGCCCTCGTCGGGAATCGAACCCGCGACCCGCGGAGCTGAAGGTAGGGTCACTACCCACTGCGCCATCGGGCCAGTCTATGCAATGTTTTTGAACATTAATAAATTTTGCAATATTACACGTATTGCATATAAAAATGGTTATAAAATGTATTTTCAGTAATTCTACAACAATAGATTTTGTTTCCGAAGTTTTATTGTTTGAGTTATCGACAGTTAAAGTAAATTAATTAATTAGAACTTATATAGAATTAAGTATAACTTAAACTTAAAATATAAGTGACTCAAAAGTTGGTATTATATATATCTAATAGGAACCTATTATCATTATATTATCGATAAGACTTTTAGACACAGGTAATGAATAACTAAAAATGTATATAATTGTATAATTTCATACCAAAATTGCAGTGAACGCAGGCGTTAAATACCAGAGTATCACTGCAACGTCGTCGACGGTCAATGTCGGTAACATCGCGTACGGCGGCTCCGGCCAGGTCGGCTACGTGCAGGAGACCGTTCTCAAAGGCGAACAGAGGGACAAGCGCGAGTACCGGGAGGAGCTGCATCATGATCTCATGGCGTCCGTGATGCAAGGGCACCAAGGCAAGTTGCTAAATTTTGCAATATAGTATCAACATATCTGCCATACAACGCTACCCGTCACAGTCTTATGTTACATTTATATATAAATACGATCGTTGATTAATAAATATACTAATAATAAAATATGCAAATATTATAATAAACTAAACATTATATAATTATACATAAAACAAATAAGGACATAAAATAGTTTATTAACGACTAAGTTTTGGCGGGCTGTTCTCGGGATAAGTAAAGGAGAGGGTAGCTGTAAGTGTCTTTGCGTGTTCACTAACGTGTATCGCTGCAGAAAGCGAGCAGAAGCGGCATCCTGACTTACTCCTGTAACACTTACTATAGTTTATTATTATTCTACTCTATACGTGTGGCTTAGCCCGCGTGAAGTGTTTAGCATGTAATAACCTTTCGACTCCCTGCAGGAGACTGTCTCTAAGATACCCTACACCGCTTTTTATACCAATTCCCCCCTATAAACTACAATCGATATTTGTTTGGTACTACCCCACTGAAAATTGTTGCAAAACGACTTCTTCAACTCAATTTACATAAAACCGTTACTTGATATTAAACTAAAGCTTTCGGAGGAATTGCACTACTTTTTCGTAAAACTGTACAAAAATTTGTTCAGTAGATTTAGAGAAAATCGATTACATACTGACAGACAGCTTTGGGGACTTTGTTTTGTAATAAGTATATAGATAGATAGATATCGATTAATTGCACTACCTTAAAAAGGTGGTTTAAAGTCAGATAACCTAGGTACCGTTTCCTAAACTTAGCTAAAAGCATTGTTGGATACGGTTTCTAATTATTATCAAAGGATAATTGATAGCACAATTTACCTTAGGTTTCTTTATCCATGTCGCATGCGCAGTACGTTTTCCAAGACCATCCTTTTATATTTGATTTTGTACTCCGTCATCATTTTAAAATATAGATGTTAAAGCGTGGTAGAAAGAAATAGATGGTGGTGCGTTCAGTCACAATCTACGTTTACGTTATTCTTAAACACATCCATCCTGTCGTCTTTAACATTTTGCCTTCTTTAAAAATTCCACATACACTCAAGAGCGTAGCCAGAATTCAACAGGGGGGGGGGGGCAAAAAGTTCTTGTCTATATTGTTTTAGTAGATTAGATATTTATCAATATTAAATATTATTTACTTTTTTGTCATTACTATATACCTTTAATTTTAATTAATATTTACTCCCCCTTGCCAGTATCTCGCTACGCCCATGCATGCACTTAAATTGACCTACGGTCCATTCCAAACTTTAGGACATTTGCAAAACTTATCTACTTAGACAACTGGTTATGAAAAACATATTGTATTTTTGTTTAACAGTAAATCAAGCGCCGCTCCAGCAAGGCACTCAACAGCTGCTGGTCGTACTGCACGAGCCCAAAGAAGGTGCTGCGTTGGCGAGAGCCATTAAACAGGAAGGTCGCATTCAACGTGATGGCACCACAGTACCTGCAGAGTTCATTAGTAAGATTTTATGTTATTATTCAATTTATCGTGTTCTTAGTATTCAACCAGGACCTACGGATCAGACGAAATCATTTGCGAGAGGTTACTAAATTTTTTATTAATCTCTGCCGTCTTCAAGAGGTTATGTTCTAACTGTGATAGAATAAAAATAATATCCATTAGTATCCAATAGTAATATCCATTGCTTAAAAGGAGGTCCCCGGCAGGAATTTAACTTTTAGAATTAAGCGAAAGCAAGATCCTGAATAGGTGTATACGGGGAGGCAACATAAGTTTTCTATAGAAACTGATACATCGTTCTTCTTCTTTCTTGATCGATGAATGTCCACAGTTTAATAGATGCCCTATGCCGCTTGGATCCAGCAGCTCGTGTTTGACCAACTAAAGATGCTGTTTCCTATCCGGAGTCACCTTTTAAACAAGATTTCAGCCATTTATATAGGTCATCATGAGGTTTACGGTTAAGGAAAACATTGAGATAAAATATGCATCTAATGCAAAAAACTTTACTTGACTTTTGGAATAAATTAACGTGCTAGTCTTCATCGGGAACACCGTTTTGAATCCACGCTCTATATTTCCTTCTATAATACAAAACTAATAATAAAATTATTTTGCTATAATCCGCGATAATACGTTTGTATTATGGATCTCCGCAAAGTAACGCCTAATTCTATAAATTATTCCTTCTATAATATAACAAGAATTAAGATATGTAATAAAAGTAATCATTTTTTTGATAAGGTATTGGAGATGTGACGGACACCTCGACATGGCAAACGCTGGGTGGCGGCGTAGCCGACTATCTGTCAGCGTTGCCTCTACCCTTGCACCATCTCCTTAAGTATTCCTCTTCGAGTGGGGATGGCAAACGAGATGAACCCACCATTGTTACAGTAGCGACGAATTCGTTGCCACCTATGTCTACGCTGACTTCGGTAAGAATGGTTTTATTACTGTTATTATTATATCCTAAGAAGCGCGTAAAAGTAGCGGCCTGTTACAATCCCACTGCTGGGAATAGGCCTCCTCTCTCCATTTCTGGAGAGAAGGGCTGGAGCTAAAAACCTACCACGCTGCTCCAATACGGATTGGTAGGTTACACATATCTCCAGAATTCTCTAGAAATATGCAGGTTTCCTCACGATGTTTTCATTCACCGAAAAGCGTGTTATAAATTGCAATTATCAATAAGATACATCAGTTTTAATCGAAAAACTCATTGGTGCCTGCCCGGGTTTGAACCCGTGTTCCCCTCGAAAGAGTCGCACGGTCTCACAGCTGGGCTATCACAGCTCTAATGTGAAGTGCCTATAAGATCTATCTAAGATCTTAAAAAGAAGATAATATCTAAGAAGTGCGTATAATTCATTAATCACACGTATTTTTTCTTATAATTTATATGAGACTTTGTAAAATGCGCTTCAACCTTCCTGAATAATTTCTATAAGTATGAATAACTAATACAAATAAATAGAAAAGATATTTTCGAACCCAGTTTTTTTTATTGACATTCAATATATATTCCGTATTATATCACCATAGAACCCCTCTTAATATTAATTCCTTATATCATACACCTGATAATTACCAGCCAGTTTCAACATTACTAGCAATAGTGAGTCTTAAACACTTCCCTTAGTTAAATTTATGTAAGAATCTTGAAATACTTTGATATTTCCTGTTACCGGATCGATTTTCTTTTACATTCTTGTAATTATTTCCTTACGATACTTTTTGAATTTTGAGACTGCAATTAAATGTTACCGTTTTTCAATAAGCTTTCACGATGGGCGAAAAGGCAAAACACCTTAGAGATCGCAGACAAATGATTTAAACTGTTAAAACTTCCAGAAGAGTATCTACTGGAGTATAAGATGAATTCGCAGTCACCAGAAGAAGATATGATGACTGATCCCTTGATTACTTTACAGCTTTCCCGGTACGGTGATCGATAACACAGCCTCATTCACACCAGAATCAGAATCTGATTCATTATTACAAAAGATGCTTTGAATTTAATTTCAGACCTTATCGGAAATTGGTATATAAATATCTGTTAATTCACTAAAGTTATGAAAATGCCAATGGACATACCAAACTATGATCACATCGTATTTAATTTCTCATATAAATAAACTATCTATATATTATATATGTATATAGTATAATAAAGGATATATAGTATAATAACTATAGTGATAATATCATGTGACTAAACGAGTGTTGGATATGAATGTGGATGGATATGTGATTAGAGGGAGGCCTAAAAAGAGATGGTTGGAATGTGTGAAGTATGACATGCATATAAAAGGAGTAGCGCCAGAGTTGACGAATGATAGAAGAGAATGGAAGAGGAAAACATGTTGTACCGACCCCACTTAGAGTGGGATAAGGGTAGGAGAAAGAAGAACTATAGTGATAATAAAGGAAAGAATGCAATTTTTTCTAGGTTCCAACAAATGTGGTAAATAGCGTGGTCGTACAAACAGCAACTATAGTAAACCCCGTTACCAACAACTTAATAAACACAAATGGTAATGTGAATACTATCTCATTGGCTAAGAAGAAGAAAAAGAAGAAAGTACTGAAAGAGAAGAAACAGCGACCAAAACCAGGGGAAATACGACTAACCACCGCACTGGGTAAAATATTTTATATTTTGTTTGTGTATTTCAAAGCTTTGAATACAATACTTTGTGTTTTTGATGAATATTGGAATATTTAATTTTTGGCCAGTTGACCTGAATATTTAAATTAATGTAAATATTTGCGGCATATATTCTGTATGATGACAATATATAGCATGGCGGAATGTCTTAAATGGCGTTGTCATTTATTATACACTTTAAATACAATTATGGTATCAAATAAAAGAATTTACGGAGAATTTACGCGGGTATTAAAATGGCAACACTGAATCCAATTTACCATCTATCTTAAATGGTCCATGATATTGTTATTTAAAAACCATAATGATAATATAAATTGTATTTTGTTATAAAACTATACATAATATATTTTAAAAAGCGTAATTTTTTCTTGTTTTCGAACTAAACTAGCTAAAATTTTCATGAAAGTTGTCTTGGTTTTTATTGAAAAAACAATTGTAAGAAAAAATGCCAATATTTTTATAATTCGTCTGAAAATTAGCTTTTTTTAATGCATACTATTTACCTTTATATTTGACGTATCTATTATAAAAATTAATATATAAAAAATCTTGGAATTTGCAGATGGAAGTACTTTGTACTGTTGTCCCGAATGTCATATGGCGTATCCAGAGCGAGGACTGCTTGATCAACATCTTGTTGGGCACACAATGGAGAGAAGGTAAATTTTAAATTGATAAAAGTAACGACCTTCTACTAACAGCCAAGCCATTTCACTATTTTGGTAGAGAAGGTGTAAATGTTCAGACTTTCTACGCTGCTCGGATGAATGAATGAATTATACTTTTATCGTACACCAAAAAAAATTACAAAATGATCATAATACATTTACTATTTACTTACTTATTTAGTACTATAATACATTTCATTAAATGTACAATTTGGCGATCTTATCGCTACGTAGCGATCTCTACCAGACAACCAGCAGGCCTACCATGAACTCTTATTGCGACTCAATTGAAGACGTAAACGACGACCGCGAACCGCTTTCTTTTCGTACCATGAAGTGTGAATTGCATTGGGGTGTAATCTTTTTAAAAGGATAACGTTATATGAACTATAGATAACCCTGTCACAATCTACGTTTACGTTATTCTTCAACACATTCATCTTGTCTTTAACATTTTACCTTCTTTAAAAATTCCACATACACTCAAGGGCGTAGCCAGAATTCTATAGGGGGGGGGGGCAAAAAGTTCTAGTCTATATTCATGTCATTACTATATACCTTTAATTTTAATTAATATTTACCCCCCCTTGCCAGTATCTCGCTGTCTCTTTTACTTACATGTTCTAAGGACGAATTTCGAACGCTCATTCGGCAACGACTTAAAGTGTGCGTCTTTAAGACGTCATGGTATGAAAAAGCAAAAGGATATCGTTTACGTCTTCAATTGAGTCGCAATAAGAGTTCTCGGTAGGCCTGCAGGTTGGAGAGAGGACATAGTATTGGGAAATGGGTACGTGGTGTGTATTGTAAAAAACATATAATTATATACACCGTACAAAAACTAAACGCATATATCGACTGTGAACCGGCAATATGTCGTATCTCAATTTTAAGGCAAATCACTTTTTAACGGCATTAGGTACTACTGCCCATCATTTACCGTATCAACATGTATTATCTACTAGAAAATTTTATATAAATAAACATATTTCAAGTCAACTGGCTTTTTATTACATAAAAATTAATCCGAATTTATTAATAATCACGTTTTTTCGTCTTCCTGAAAAGTTGTCAAAAATTAGATAGGACAATTTGCCAGTTCACAGTCGATATATTGATACTTATATCTACATATACAATGTCCCGATGGTGATTGATACTACTGTTTCATATTATCCTCTTACAATTTACAGGTTTATCTGCGACATTTGCAACGCGGCACTCAAGCGCAAGGACCACCTGACGCGGCACAAGCAATCGCACAACCCCGAGCGGCCGCACGTCTGCTCCGTCTGTCTGAAGGCCTTCAAGCGGAAGGAACAGCTCACCTTGCACTTCATCATCCACTCGGGAGAGAAACGGCACGTGTGCAATGAATGTGGAAAAGGTAAGGAAATAATACTGCGGAGTCTTTAAAAAAAGGGAAAATATTCGGACGATTATTAACGGACGAATAAATAAAGGGAAGATTGTGGTTTCGGGATCGTCCGATTTCCCACCTGAGCTTTTATAATTTAGTACACGAATAGGCTAACGATATTGTAGCAGTTATCCTGTAAACACTGATTAAACGACGTTTTCTAAAGAGGAAACTTGAAAAAAATGGGAATAGGGAAGTGTTAAAATAATCGGATTGAAAAGATTCTGGTTTCGGGACCTTTGGATTTCCCAACTGAGTTTTGATAACCTTGCACACGAATAGGCTAATGATATTAAATAAATAATTAATAAATAATATCGCCCCCGAAATCCGTGCACATTAAATTTAATGAAAATTGTTGGACCCGTTTCCAAAATTTATATTTAGATATTTACAAGACTTATTTGTTTTAAATTAAGTTAGCTAATAGGAAATAGCTAATTGGCCGTACTGGAAGCGCTTGCTGCGTAAAATATTCAGTGGTTCAAAATTTAAGCAAGTAGGCGCTTTATACATACTCGTATAATAAAATTCTGCTTGATACGATAATAAGATTTATGGTTACATGTTATTCGCATTAGAAACGTGATTAAAACCGTATGTAACCTAATTAGTGCTTGGGATATATTTCAATCAATTTTAAACTAGTTCTCTCATTGACAGGTTTTTACCGCAAAGATCACTTGCGAAAACATACGCGATCGCATATCGCGCGGCGAGTCAAGGCTGAACTGTCCCAGCAATCTAACACCCCTCCTCTTTCACAGGTACCTTAGCTATAAAGATGAAATTTACTATCAATATACTAATTATTAATGTTGAGAGACCGGCTATACTCACGTCTTATTTTATCAGATGAGCCCGACTAGTTTCAAGCCCATACGGGGCTCTTATTCATGAGCTCTAATAAGAAAAATAAAAAATAGAAAAAATAAGACGTAAGTATAGCCGGTCTCTCAACATTAACAATGAATACCACTCACGATAGTTTAAATTCAAAATATACTAATTTTGTGGAAACAGCTGATCTTAGCATCAAATTAAGTAGCGGGGTAAATTAATGCCATAGACATAGTGCATAAAATAACCTTTTGTCTAGGGCTTAAACAATCTGCTTAATAATTAAAGGCGTAATAAATCGTACTCTCAGGCTAATTATTCTTAAACAAAAACAAATGTTTTTATATATTTCATCTAAGGTGAGATATAATGTGTACAATTTCTATTGTTATATTTTTAGCACACGGTACCAGCCCCAGCTCTAGAACCATCCTGACCTGACGAAAAACATGACTTCCTTTCATTGATTGCAGCTGCCAAAGATGCTTTTTGACAATAGCCCATTCTGAAAACAAGAAACAGAAAAATAATGTAATTATATTTGTTTTTAAGTGACATTAAAAAAAGGAAGATGGAGTCTTGCCAAACAATCGAAAAAATAATTTTTAAATTACTTACTATTTCTTTTCTCGACATTAATAACAATCTAGTTATTTTAAATCGTATAAAACAAAAACAATATTTTTCCCTGGTTTTAGGGGAAAATTAATATTCTATTCTTAGCAACAGTGTTCGTGTTTTCTTTTCCAGAAATGATTATTAATTTTACATGTGAAATGTAATCCCTTCGCTTTTTTTACGTGAGGTGTTTGTTAAATATTTCACAACACAAGAAAAATGTTATAAATTAATTGTTTAAAGTTGTGCAAAAAATCCGACAGTTCATACGTGCGTTTTTTGTTTGTATAGAGAGAACCGGATTCGTATTTGGCAGATCCTTTATTTTTAGGTTTCTTGCACTCCATCATCCTTTTATTTATTTGAGATCTTTATATAGATAAACAAGGGCTTCGATTTTTCTTATACTTTAGATCAAAAATTTAACAAGAAAAATTATCATTAGTTAAGTAAGCTTTTTGAATACTTTACCAAAGGTTAGACACAATATTTTTGTAGATAGATACATATGTAGTTGTTTGTTTCAGATTTTTTTTATTTCTACTACTTTTTAATTTTTAAGGTTATATAACCGCTTTGACAAAACATTGTTTTGCTAGCGTTATTACGATGAACAGCGTTGTTACTGCTTGTGAACATAAAGAGAATTAGAAGCGAATCATACATTTTGAGGATAAAAATAAGAGAAAACTTTTAATGAAAATTATAAATAACAAAAAAAATCCTAGGAAAAGTAACGATTATATTTATGATACACGTAAATACCTATTGAATTTTATAAGTAAAGATATACAATTTAAAGTATTGCACGATTAAGGATTAACGTTGTCTATTAGTCTAGAACTAGATAGACAGATGCATTTAAATGAAAAACGGATATGCTGTTGACCCTTGCTTAATTTTATTTTGTCCTATGCCGCAAAAGCAAGACAGACTCTTAAGACCATAGACTACTAACTAATACTTAGGTTACGGTCTAGCTTACTGTACTAGACAAAGTAGGAACCGACATAAGCTTGCGGCTCCTGCTTTGCGCCTTGTAAGAGTACGTAAGTCGTTTGTGGGTTTGGGTATAAGATTCTATAACAAAATTCCACAATCAATTTTAACTTTGCCATTACAGCAATTTAAAAATACTGTTAAAAAGAGGCTGATACAGAAAGCCTATTATACCGTGGAGGCTTACATTGATAATAAGAATGCGTGGATATAGCTGCTCTTTGACCTTGTGCAGGATAGCTATGACAAAATGCAATTAGTATTAAGAATCTTCTTTTTTAAAAGAGCTCCACCGAGTTTCTTGCTGGCTCTTCTCGGTAGGACGGCTTTCCGAACCAGCAGTAGAGTTGACGATTCAAAAGCACTTGTATACAAGTTTACTTGAATAAAGAATATTTTGAATTTGAATTTGAATTTGTACTGGACTGTAGTAGTTACTAGGTTATTGGTCTTTGATTTCCTTGTTATGTGATTTTTGTGCATTTCTTGAGTATTTAAAAAATTACTGTATTAATTGTTTTTAAATCAACAAAATTATTCAAATAGACGAAATTATAAAAAATTAAGCCGTTACGATGGAACCAAAGATCACGCAATATTTTACTGGGGTCAAATAAATAATGGAAACACAAATGTATACACAGTTTTTTCATTGTTGATAATATAAATCTAAAAAAATTGTGATAACGTTATAATATTGTATATAGTTTTTACAATTTAAAATTTAGTATTTTTCTGACATTAAATTTGATAAGATTTATATGTAATTTATACGTCACAGTTCGTCAAATTTTTAAGCGATTCATGCTGGTAAAATAGATTGAATAAAATAAAAGATTCTTTTATTAAAGAAGAACGTAGCGAAGTACATATTTAGTAGGTAATTTTAAGTATTAGTGCAGTCTTTTTATTACATTATTATAATATATAAAGAGTACAGTGTAACACGAAAAAATTTGGCGAACTATACTTTGTTTCAAATAAAATATAATTTTAATAGCTTGTTAAATATTCCTGGATTTGTAAATTAGACGTTTAAAATTTTTAAATTCATAGCAAAATTATTATTGCATATAATTAGGTAATATCAATAAATTAGTAGATTTAAATATTTTTTAATAGGGATTATATATGTTTCGTTTCTTTAATTAAAAAAAACGTTATGAGAAAGTGAGTGATTTGTTAATTCAAATTCGTTTTAGGAAAACGTAAGCGCAATCCAATCGCGTGCAATGTTATGGAAGGTATTGGTTATAATGATTTATAGAAGTAGGCGTTACTTTGCGGAATTCCATGTAATATGGCATTCCGCAAAGTAACGCCTGCTTCTATAATGCCTGCCTGTAATAGGCACTATAACAGAACTACCTTGCTATAATCCGCGCGGGTTAAGCGAATGCATGCATGAGATGTGTATGAAGCAGGCAAATTTTACGCATCTTACACACACAATGCGCAATGCATTGCGATTTTGTCGTGGAGCCTATCCTCCTGATGCTTCGGTTTCGAAGCGAAACGATCGTCGAGATTGTGGTGGTGGTTGTGTGTGCTGCTTGTGTGCATTGTTGCTGGTGGAGGCGCCTTGGGGTACGTTTGGTGACTTGTCCTGCATGTGTAAGGTGCGTAAATTTTCCCTGCTTCATAAACATTAGCTTTGCATGCATTTACTTAACCCGTGCGGAATATAGCATGTTCTGTTATAGTGCCTGTATTGGTTATAAATTAGTTTAGTAAGAAACACACAAATTGATGAAGACTTTATTAAAAGCAATAGTAATAGCAATTTTTAGGTATTTTGACTGGTTAAGAATTATTGTCATAAGCATGGAGACCTTGGTGCTCGTGATACTGAAAATTTATGCAAAGTACCGGTTTATCTGACTGTTAGACAGTACTACTTTTCTATTTTTACGAAAAAACAATGGAATTTTTTATAGAAAACTTAATAGCCTGCCCGGAGATTGGACCACTGACCCCTAGTTACTTATCTTTGGTTCATTACCATAAGCAAATCAAGACCGCTCTTGCGAAACTTTGGTAGAGTATGGAGTTAAATAAACAGGTCTCTGTTAAAAGTATGAAAACAAGAAGTTTATTTAGTGGATCTAAATTTGTCGTGTAATCTATTTTATTAAACAAAATATCTTAAATATACAAAAAAACAATAATTAGCGAAAGACGTGAGTCTTTTTTATGTCGTTCGCTAACCTAAAACAAAATGCACTCTGCACTAACCACACCTCTACGTAATTTTTTTAGATAAATTAGACATTTTGCAATATCCATTTTTTCAGTAAACAGGGGTTTAATTGCAACTCCAGGTTCTCCATGTTTACTCAAAACTTTGTAAAATTTACATATGCAATAGAAATACTAGGTGCTTCCTTACTTTAAACATTCATAATGATGATATTAAATAAAACATAAAAGAAATTGGTGCAAAATATTTTATTTTGTACTTTATGTTACATTTTTGAACTTACAAATAAGATCACAAGATATTTCGTGTAGAGACAAGAGGAACTTCGAAGATACAGATAAAATTTTTGGTACAATGCATGGCACCCTAATAGATAATTATAAAAATGTTGACCCGAGGCCGTGTTTCACGATTTCTTTATTACTAGTTGACCTGGCGAATTTTGTACCGCCTTTAATAAGCATAGGTCTTTTAATAGTCACATTCTAAGTCTATGTTTCCTAACGTGTGGCCCACATGGGGGCAATTTGATTGTTGAGAGAGAGCCATTGGAAAATGTAATTGGAGAGGCCTATGTCCACCAGACTGATGATGATGATGACGATGAATTCGAAAATGTATTCGACACAAGGTTAGCCTTTCGCTCCGTGCGAGAATGCTAGATTTTGGTGCCACACTTAACGAAAAAAGCTAATTCTTAATAATTATGGTAAACAATTATTAGATATAATTAAACTAGCTTTTACCCGCGACTTCGTCCGCGTGGACCGTAGTCCTGTAATACTCAACAAATATCTCCACATATCTCCATCACAAAAATCAGATTGATCCGGGGAGTTAAATAGCAGTTCCTTTTGCATTTATTACGCTACTCGAAAGTCCATATTAAATATGATTTCCTTCATGCCTTCATTATTTAGCAAAGATATTAATTTGCACTGGAAATGTAACTATGACAAATTGTAAATAAAAATAACTTATTATGTTTTATTATAGATGGCGTTTTTGAACGTCTTTTTATTCCTGTTGAATTAACAGGATTTCTATAGCCTATATGTTACCCCGTTGTATCAGGAACAATTGAGCCAAATTTCATCGATATTTGTTCAGCGGATTGGCCGTGAAAACGACACAGACAGACAGACAAACTTTCGCATTTATAATATTAGTAAGGATTAACCTATCATTCAAGTTTCTTAAGTGAACAGTTATTTTTTTAATAATAAAAGTTATGTGTGTTACATAGGGGCATGGCACGAAAATGGTATAATTAGTCTAAGCCATCTTCCTTGTTTAATATTTAAATTTCGAACGCACCCTGTTTGACATGTACGAACAGTTTGTATCATAGAGTAAATCTAGAGTAGCCAACCTAAAATGTGTCCACCGAAAAAAGAGAAAACGAGTCTACTTAACTGTCTCTCGTTTAATGACCATAGAGTATAACCACCATAATATAACTGTAATAACGTATAACAACCATAGAGTCATTATAATAGAGTAAGAAAACCAGCCTAGTGTGCCCTAAAATTACAATAAAGAGAAAGCAAATGGGGGTAAAATCTATCTGTCTCTCTTTTTTTCTGTTTAATTAGACACAAAAGAAGTATCACAGAAGAAGTAAGACTTTTATCTACCTGTCATTATTTAGTGTCTTTATCACTTACAGCCCTGCCTCGACTCTAGTATAATATCTCTATGGTAACAACTTAACGTTTTCTAAGTATCGAAATTACGCGCCATGAAATTTCTCTGCGCATGTGTGATTAGACAAAGATATGTCTCTATCTTACGTCTCTTATTATTTATTATTGTCCAATGGATACTCGCACTCACATCCTTGACATAGGAAGAATTTAGATCATTAACATAAACACCAAGACCATAGACGAAAGAAGAAGAATAAGAACTGACGCAAGAAAAAAACGGCAATGGCTCGCGTGGCGCGTGTGGCTGCGTTCACGATGGTAACTCATCATCTCCTGCCCTTATGCCACTCTAACTGGGGTCGGCACAACATGTTACAAACATGTTGTCAAATGATTTGTCTACGTATTTAACGACGGGCCGCCTGCCTGACGTCAACTTACCTTAATCGTATTTTACGACACCTCGGTAAGAAATAAGGGGGGTCTATTCTACTCAGACGGATACCACACGGCACATACCTTAGTCGCCTTTTGCGACAGTTCACCATAGTAACTATTATAGATAAACTAATAACTAAAGAAAAACAAAAAAACAAACAGTTTACGCCTTAAATGTTAAATATGAGATTTATTTACAGGGTAAGGGAATGCTATATCATTTTTGAGCAAATAGAATTTGAGAAAATGTTAACGTAATTTTCTAACATATTAATAATAACAAATTATCCTTTTCGTATTTCTCGTAATATAGAGAGAGTTTCCTCGACTTTAAATATTATCACGAATGCGATAATACTATTTTATTGCGTTTTTTTGTATGACCTTCACTTCATGATTAGACAAAAACAAATCTGAGCATTTTTCATAATTTTCGTGAAAACGTGAAACAGACCTCATCCCTAATTTCATCTAACTACGATAAAATCGTTGACATTACAATGTAATGAGAAATATATTTTGCTATCTATCAAAAATAACGGCAAATTTTTACAGTTTAAGTTAAAGATTTTTAACGTTGCGTTGCTGCGTTGTTGATATCGTCAATACGGATTTATTTTGATATTCAAATGGTAGACTGTTTGAAATGATCGGTTATTTATGATAGACAGCTATTTGAGATAATCTTAAAATCTTATATTAAAAACCTTCACATTCCATCTCGAGATATGTACAAATTGCAAAGACAATTAATTTTTAGAAACAAATAAGAGATCATATATGTTATCGTTTCATTTGGACCCAGCATTTAGCGTTATTAAATTAACTGAAGTACAAAGCGACACGTTGACGAGACGACATATCGTACTGTGTAAAATTAGGTCGCAGCTTCGGTAAAAACATTTGAAAATAAAGTTCAACCAAACCAAAGTTTACTGCGACATCAAACTTACAATAATTTTGATACATGGACAATTTGAATTCCATAGCTAAAATTATCACAAAACTTAATTATCACAACTGCAGAAATACTTTCAAAAAAATCAATTAAATATACATTAATAAATTTAACATGATAAATATCATTAATCATTTCAAATATGTATTTTAATTAATACATTTTTTTTTCATTTGTAAAATGTTAAATTAAACCAGGGATGTCAAACTCGCAGCCCGAGATGAAATATCTGTGCGGCCCAATTAATATATCCGATGATATAAATTACAAAAAAAGCGTGTAGAATTATAATCGACTTTATTTATTAACTATGCGAAACATTTAAATAAATATATGGTTCTTACATTGTACTAGTAAAAAAGAAAAAAAATTGTGATTTTTTAAAACTAAAGTTAAGTATTGTTCATTTAGCCCGAGTTAGCTTTTTGAGTTTGACACCTGTGATTGCAAAATTAAAACGAAAAATTGAGTTAAATTTTAAAACATTGTAAACAGTACTTTGTTCGCAGATAAAAGAAATGAGATAGCAAGTATAGTGTACCCGGCATTAAATAATGCAGATCGATGTTTAGAACGAAACAGCCGGCCAGTCAGCTGTATACGGTCCGGCCTCATGAATCACTGCGTGTATATGTGTACGTGTGTGTGTGTGCTTGTATGTACTTGGCCGATTCCCGAAACCGTTGGCTCGCCTCTGCAGTCTTCCACGGACACGCAATGTCTGTTTCTCCCGGAGTATACACTTCACTATATCGGCTGAATAACACCCGGTGTGCATACAACCTTCGTAAGGTCACACGTTATTAAATCGTCCCTATATCGGGGAATAGTACCCAACGCGCACCAAAACCGTGGACGGTCGCGTCTTATCAAACACTTCACTGGCTAAACGCGTTATATCTAAGAATAACACCCTAAACGCAAAATTACACGTGTGCGTTATAAAGGAATGCCGTGTACAGGTGCACGCGGCTTCTTCCTGTCGTGTTTGAAAGGTAACTAGCGGCCGGCCGCTCCGGTAGCAATCGAATGCATAAAGGTCGTTGATCCGGCCGGTCGCGTCGCGTCGCGCGCGTCAATTTATTCAAAACACATGGGTTCGTAAGTCTGTGCGACAGAGACAATGCTCTATGATGCAGAATCTAGCTGATTTCTGCCTCTAAGCCTCGATGTGCATTATTTATTGCCGCGTACTATACGTATACGTATAAGTATCAAGTGAATTTGATGTTACTTACGACACGGTAACGTTACGGTAAAATTTCATCGTGACAAGCGGCCTGCGGGTCGACTGTGACGGTGCGTTCGCCGCTGTCTAAAGACATGACCATCTGGTACGGAACTTTGATCTGCAGCGGTACACGAAGCTTCGCATTGGAGGGCGCCTGTAGTATAAATAACTATGTGCTTATATAAATATAAAATATAAATATAAATATAAATATATGGGACATTTACACACACGGTCGTCCGTCCCCAAAGTAAGTAACCTAATACTGTTGTTATGGGTGAGAGACAACTGGTAAATATATACATATATAGTTTAAATACATACTTAAATACATATATACACCCAGACTCGAAGAACCAACAAATTCTAAATAGAAAATGTTGGTTCGCGGCGGGAATCGAACCCGCGATCCGCGGAGCCGAAGACAGCGCCAACGGGCCAGCCATGATTTTACAGTAATGACTAAATGTAACTACTGATAAGAATGTATACTTTGAAAAGGCAACCGCCAAGTTTCTCGCTGGCGCTTCTCGGTAGGAACAGTTTTCTGCACCAGCGGTAGAGTTGACGATTCAAAAGCACTTGTTTACAAGTTTACTTGAAAAAATAATATTTTGAATTTGAATTTATAACTTATAAGCATATTCCTTACACTTAATTTAAACTTTTCTGTAGACCGGTCTAGTATGGATTGCGGAATTTGACGAGGCTATTGGCGAATCATTAAAAAATAGGTAAAACAGAGAAAAATGTGTCCGCTGGTCGGTTATTAGCTTTGTGCTAGTCTATCTCACTTGCAGTAGGTGGAGGGGACTAAGTATGACAAGATTAATGGCAAAGAAAGAAAAAAAAAGAAAAGAGAGAAAAATGTTACCGCGGCGTAATAAACAGGACCTAGGGCGGGATCAAGGTTAAATCGATCATTGCTTATCATATACAGTCTCTCGTATCAAAATAATCAAATCAAATCAAAATAATTTATTTCTTTTAAAAATACAGGTACATAGCATTTGCAATGCCCCTGTACTAGGCGAGAGCCCGTATTACTGGGTGCCCTGCTCAACCACCAAGACTTATAATTTATGTATATAGAAATACAGTGTGTGTGTGTGTGTGCGTGTGTGTATGTGTGTGTGCGTGTGTGTGTGGGCGAGTGAGTGTGTGTGAATGTGTATGAGAGAAAGTGTATGTGCGCGGGTTTGTGTTAATGTAATTATATAAGTGCGTGTTTAATAAATTAGAGTTTCCGTGCTATCATAGTTGAGAGTGAGAAGAAATTGTGTGATTGTATGTTTTACCTTGTTGCGTATCAACGGATAAATGTTAAATTTCATGTTAAGCTGGTTGTAACGGAATGATGACTGTATTCATGATGACTGCATTCGTATCACTTACCCGTATAGTGATCTCCGGTTTCACGTCCTTCTTCGCCAGCATGTTGATGGGGAACAGGTCCGGCATCTCTTTCTTCGGCCGCGGCCGCGTTTTGAACTTCGCGTGCACTATCATATGCTTTTGCAAATGATCCTTGCGATAGAAGCCTGTGTGATAAGAACAAACAATCGAACATATTAATTGAAACCACCTGTTTTAGTAGTCATTACTACTAAAACAGGTGATTTCAATTATTATGTTATCAAATTATTAAAGATATTCAACTAAGAAACACATGTTTCATTAGGGACCCATAGTTGTTCGATCTTATTTCAAAAGCCTATGTGACCTTGTTAGTCAGTTAAGGAAGGGCGAAAGGAAAACTAATAGTGCGGAGGCTATACCATGTGATAGCCCAGCGGCGAGAACGTGCGACTCTTTCGAGGGGAACACGAGTTCAAACCCGGGCAGGCAACCAATGAGTTTTTCTATTAAAACTCATGTGTCTAATTGATAATTGCAATTTATCACACGCTTTTCTGTGAAGGAAAACATCGTGAGAAAACCTGCATATCTCTAGAGAATTCTGGAGATATGTGTAACCTACCAATCCGCATTGGAGCAGCGTGGTAAGTCTTAGCTGCAACCCTTCTCTCCAGAAACGAAGAGAGGAGGTCTATTCCCAGCAGTGGGATTGTAACAGGCCGCTTTACTTACTTACTATAGAATAAGAATAAGAATAAGAATAAATTTATTAGGTCACACCATTGTATAGTGAAGAAATGAAAACAGTAAAAAAAAATTAAAAAATTAAAACAAAAGAAAGTCACATAAATCAACATTAAAATATGAGTGTGACGCAAAAAGGATCACCACTCAGATTATTTGGAGGGGGAGGTTGCCCCCTAACCTGATTTTCAGTGGCTCCTTTGAGTCGTGCGCGCGACAATGCTATGTGCATGTTTAATTTGAAACAAAAAAAAAAATAAACAAAATAAGATAAATATACAATAACAATAAAATAATACGTATTTTTCATAGAAATAATTAAGTACAGAATTGAAGTAAAATAAAATAAAATAACAATATAATATCATTAAATAGACGTAATTATAATAACTTAATATTTGGGTTTTAATAATAATGTGAATTACTACACGATAACAGTATAAAACAATAATGTACTTATATACTTATACTTATAATGGAACATGCTGTGCTAGCTCAGCGCTGATACCTTATTAAAAACTTATGTGTCTAATCGATAATTGCAATTTATCACACGCCTTTCGGTGAAGGAAAACATCGTGGGAAAACCAGGATATCTCTAGAGAATTCTAGGGATCTGTGGAACCTATCAATCCGTGCAGCGTGGTACGTCTTAACGCTTATAATTGCTTTTGTAAATTTAACATGTGCATTTTTAGTTTAAATTTAAAGTACATAACAGATCCCAAGCAACGAATTGGAGGAGGTAAATTGTTCCAACATTTGGTTGCTGCGTATTTAAAACTACCCCGAAAACACGCTGAGCCATGTAAATAAGTATTAAGCATAAAGGAAGCTGATCTGGTTGCATATGTTTTATTAATATCTCTCATCCATTTGAGTTTATTATAAAGATAGGATGGTTGCTTATACTTCACTATGCCGAACAATAATGTCGCAAAGTGAAGCTGCATGCGTGAGTCCATCTTTAAAAACCCAGCATCATTCAAGTATGGTGTTACGTGTGCTCGTGATGGAATATTGAAACAGAACCGAGCGCAGGCGTTTTGTACTCTTTGTATAAGACCTTTAGTACGCGCTAAAAGTCGTGGTCCTATAGCATTTGGACACGTGTGCAGAGTGAGGAGGGCAGAAGCTGAGAGAAGAAGACAGGGGTCGTGAGGAGAGAAGTGGCGCCCATTTGAGTTATATGTGATTTGAAATTAGACTTAAGTTGTTGATAAGACAATAGTGTTTTTAAATAACTCGTTTCTTAATTTACATACCTACTTAGCTGAAAAATATCGTACTAATAGTCTCCAGTATATCACAAGTTTCTACTACCAATATCAATATCAAGCAAGATCTGAGATGGTATGCACAAGCATACCATCCAAAAGTTTAATTTTTATCTCCTATGTTATGTCCGTTGTAGCTATTCATTTTGATTTATATTGTAGGAGGGTTGTTTTTATTGATTTATTAACATTTATACATGCAATCTTGATCTAATTTTTACAGTATATATCGTCCCTACTTCACTTTAGCGAAATTGGTAATATTGTTCTACTTCAATCTCAATACGATTCATAGATTGATTTAGATAGTACAACACAGCAAAATCGCTTGCAGCGCTATGAAAAGCTGTAAGCATTTTGTTATCTATTAATAATTAGTAGTTGTAATATTATATATACACTAATATAGTGTATATATTAGACATGTATATATTAATCTATATATCTAATATATATTGTGTATCGGTGTATTTATTATATATATGTATGTATTTATATTATATTTATTTATATTCGTAATTATTATTCTTTTTCTTGTTGATGCACCTATCTCATGCTATGTTACTATTTCTTCTTTCTTCAAAGGTTGTCTGGTAGAGATTGCTTTTAGCAATAAGACCGCCTTTGCACGCCGCATGTTTCTGTATTTAAGTTTCTTTCTTTATGTAACTTATGTAATGTAATGTCTTCTTCTTCTTCTTCGTCAGCCGATGAACGTCCACTGCTGGACATATATCTTGCGCCGCTTGGATGCAGTGTCTCCCTGCGACCTTTTTGAGGTCGTCTGTCCACCTCGTAGGGGGTCTACCGACGCTGCGCTTTCCGGTGCGGGGTCGCCATTCCAGCACCTTAAGACCCCAGCGCCCATCGGTTCTCCGCACTATGTGCCCCGCCCATCGCCACTTCAGCTTTGCGACACGCTGAGCTATGTCGGTGATTCTAGTTCTTCAACGGATCTCCTCATTCCTGATTTGATCTCGCAGAGACACTCCGAACATATCTCGCTCCATCAAACTCAAAATCAAAATCAAACTATTCTTTATTCAAGTAAACTTGTAAACAAGTGCTTTTGAATCATCAACTTTACTGCTGGTTCGGAAAGCTGTTCCTGCCGAGAAGAGCCAGCAAGAAACTCAGCGGTTGCTCTTTTTAAAATATAAATCTTAGAACTAGTTACATTTATTTATTGCTGTCTTGTACAGGGTAGAAGCGCACCTATATCCTTATCATCTAAGTAATCTTCAACAGTATAATAGGCTTTCTGTATCAGCCTCTTTTTAACGGTGGTTTTAAACTGCTGTAATGGCATGACCAAGATTGATTTCGGAATTTTATTATAGAATCTTATACCCAAACCCACAAACGATTTACGTACTTTTGTTAGGAGCAAAGCAGGAGTC
Source organism: Morpho deidamia (assembly GCA_947086505.1). Taxonomy (NCBI): domain Eukaryota; kingdom Metazoa; phylum Arthropoda; class Insecta; order Lepidoptera; family Nymphalidae; genus Morpho; species Morpho deidamia. The sequence goes on along the minus strand of CAMTZC010000007.1, from coordinate 3,695,478 downwards.
GCAAGCTTATGTCGGTTCCTACTTTGTCTATTATATACATCACCTATCGTTTTATAATTCTTTATATTTTTATGTACAAAAATCGCCCGCTGAGCGACTCTGAGCTTTATTATAAGGCCCATAGGATTTAGATAGCACAACACAGCAAAATCGCTTGCAGCTCTATGAAAAGCTGTAAGCATGTTATAAATCATGAGGTGTACCACAAGGCTCACCTACTGAGCCTTTGAAGTTAAGTGTGCATGATAATGATGACATGAAGGATATACAGCTTGATTGATAACATAACACTCACCTTTTCCGCAGTCAGGACAAAAACAGGATTTGATCCCGGTATGAACGTGAAGGTGAATTTTGTAGTGATCTTTCCGTTTGAAGGGCTTAGAACAAAACTTGCAGACGAAAACCCGACGGGGCGTCGGCAAGTGCGATTCGGATTCGATAGATGTATCCGTTGGTTCATCCACTACCACCTGAGGATTGATATTATATAATAAAACATCAACGAATAATTGACAATTGATTTGACTCAAATTAAATAAGATTGAATAAAAGCTTATCTTGAAACTACAAAAAAACCGTGATTGAGCTTAGAACTTAGTAACTATATAAGTTTTCTTAAAAACTTACAGCTCAGGTACGATGAAGATGAAGAAATAGAAAAGTACTTAAAGAATCTTTTTTATAGCTGTGATAGCCTAGCGGTGAGACCGTGCGACTCTCTAGAGACGACATAGGTTCAAACCCCGGGCAGGCACCAATAAGTTTTTCTATTAAAACTTATGTGTCTAATTGATAATTGCAATTTATCACACGCTTTTCTGTGAAGGAAAACATCGTGAGGAAACCTGCATATCTCTAGAGAATTATAGGGATATGTGTAACCTACCAGTTCGCATGTCCGCATTGGAGCAGCGTGGTAGGTCTTAGCTCCAATCCTTCTCTCCAATAACGGAGAGAGGACACTTAGCCCAGCAGTGGGCATAATAACAGGCTGTTACTTTACTTTTTTACTATAATCTTAGTTAATTTTTTACTATAATCTTATAGTAAAAAAGTAAAGTAACAGCCTGTTACTTTTTTACTATAATCTTCTTTATATTTACAATTCTCATTTACTAGTTCACTCGTTTCTCCATCATGGCCAAGTTCCGTTATCACAGTTAAATAAGTATAAGATAGTAGCCTGATTAGGAATACACAGGACATGACAAAGGGAGATAAAGTTTATTAATATTCTAATAAATTTCCGACATACCTCAACAAATTCTATGGGATTATTCTCCTTCTTAGCTTCGAGCGGCGGAGTTTCATTAACCGGTTCGTATTCACCATTTTCCCCGTTCTCGCTGATGTCATGATTTAACCACTGGCAGTTGTGAATCTCGAACTGCTCGTTGGTACTAAAACCTGGAGTAAAAATCCGAAATAAAATATTGATCGCTATTTATAAGGGTAACTTGTCTGAATTAAGACACAAAGAAAATTAAAAATAATCTGATTCTGAAAAAATAATTATATAATTAAATATTTTTTTGTGCATTATTTACTATTGTTCAAAACTTGGTTTGATGTCAAAATTCACTAGAGAAAATGTTTAAGACTTTTTTTATTTGATTTGGGCATTGTTTGTAAAGATAGATTAAAAATAATGAGCCTTTGTAAAATAGGAATATATGTAAACTAAGAATAATATTGATTTATAGAAAACTTTACTTTTCGGAATTCCATATTACAGAAACTATAACAGAACTACTTTGTTATAATCCGCGCGGGTTAAGCGAATGCATGCAAAGCTAATGTGTATGAAGCAGGGAAAATTCACGTACCTTTGCACATGCAGGACAAGTCACCACATGCATACAAAGACGCCTCCACCAGCAACAATGCACACAAGCAATACACACAACCACCACCAAAATCTCGACGATCGTTTCGCCCCGAAACCGAAGCATCATTAGGAGGATAGGTTCCACGACAAAATAGTAATGCTTAATCGTGAAGTTTTTTTTTCTAAATTGGATTATTAAATTTTATTATGGAATCTTATACCAAATAGATGATAGATATGTTACTTATATTTAACAATTTAAGTAAAGTAAAGTTGACATTCAAAAGCACTTGTTTACAAGTTTACTTGAATAAAGAATATTTTGAATTTGAATTTAACGACATATTGTATGTTCCGCGCAAACGTGCGGACGAATGAAACAACCTCCGGGACCTGGGCCCGGCGTTTCAACCTACCTTATGCGGCCGTTAGCTGTATGTGGTCCGGCCTCGTGAGTCATTGCGTGTATATGTGCACGTGTGTGTGTGTGCTTGTATGTACTTGGCCGATCCCCGAAACCGTTGGCTCGCCTCTGCACTCTTCCACGGACACGTAATGTCTGTTTCTCCCTGAGTATACACTTCACTATATCGGATAAATAACACCCTGTGTGCACACAACCTTCGTAAGGTCACACGTTATTGAATCGTCCCTATATCGGGGAATAGTAACCAACGCGCACCAAAACCGTGGACGGTCGCGTCTTATCAAACACTTCACTGGTTAAACGCGTCACTAAATCTGAGAATAACACCCGAAACGCAAAATTACACTTGTGCGTTATAAACGAATGCCGTGTACAGGCGCACGCGGCCTGTCCCTATCGTGTTTGAAAAGTAACTAGCGGTCGGCCGCTCTGGTAGGAATCGAATGCCTAAACGTCCTTGCTTTCGCCGCTCGCGTCGCTCGCCCCTCCGGCGGGCGAGTCATTTTATTCAAAACATTGTAGGTAAAAACCATAGATGATACACTATGTAAAAACTCTATATTCTTTATCCACGAAGCGACCATGGAGGACGAGTTGGCGGAAGAAGCGCGAACCATAATGCACCCTACAACATCCCAAGCCTTAGACATAGGACGGCAGATGGACGCTAAATACACTATTCTGACTCATTTCAGCCAAAGATACGTGAGATTTCCACGACTTAACGCTCATATATTGAACAATAATAACATTGTGGGGATTGCCTTCGACAACATCCAGGTACTGTACGGGTTTTTTATATCAATATTTTGCTTTGACAATCGTTTCGCCCCGAAACCGAAGCAAAATCGTAATGCATTCATTATATTATCGTGGAGCCTATCCTCATAAATGATTTGCTTTTGGCGGAGTTTGCCTGCTTCATACACATTAGCTTTGCATGCAATCGCTTATTTCGCGCGGATCATAGCAAAGTAGTTCTATTATAGTTTCTCTAAGAATAGTATTGATGGTAACAAGCTACTGATTGATACTAAAATGGCAGGGTGAATTGAAAACTAGCCAGATAAATACCTTCGTTGCACCTAGAACACCAGATGGCATGCGGCTGTTTGAGGTGGACGTTGGCGTGCACTTTAAGATGCTGTTTCCTCTTGAACTTCCGATAGCATATCGGACACTCGTGGGGTCTGCTCTCGTCTTGTTGATATTTTCTTGGTATTAAATGTGGGGACTTCTGGGAATATGAAGTGTGTGGTAAATTATTAATGATGATAAATTTAATAATGTAAAAGCACTTGAATTAAGAGTCTAATTACTTCTTATATCAAAAATATTTATTTGCAATGTAGCCATGTCGGAATAACATTAGTTAACTAATATTATCTAATTTATGCATTTAAAAGAAGTTGTGACTGGTTACTTTTACTGGTTCTACGGCTGGCCAAAGGACTTCTCTATCTATTGAAAACTGAAAAATCAATTATTTCCAAAAAAAAATAAAGGTTGGACCAAAGTTAACAAGTTGGGTAGGAGAATTGCTGCCATTGAGTCGCCTATCGTCAGGTGCCACATATCGCCCTATCCAAATAATAAAGTAACATGTTCTATGTATATAACACTAGCAATGCCCCGCGGTTTCACCCGCGTCCATACCGATCTCGGGGTAGTGCAAAGTCTACGAAGTCAGACTATGGATTTATTTGTAGATTATTTAATTATAAAAAATGGGTATCATTAGGATTATTGGAATAAGACCTAACTCAAATGCAGGCCCTGCTATAACAGTCGCTACAATGAATTTGTTATGGCATTATTTCCTTTCTATTTATATTCTTAAATTCGTAGCAACTTTTGATGGGGATGTCGGATTTTAATAATTTAGAAAGTATTTTACAGATATTGAAATAATCTTAATAAAATATAATTTAATGGGATAAGGATTAATACAGATATGAATGAAATGGTTTGATTATTGTCGGCAATTTTATCAACTTTTACAATGTAAAAAGTAGTTATATCGGTATAACTATAATAGTCAGACATATAGTATCGCGGACTTTTTTGTGGATATTGATATGTTCTACAATACTATAGAACATCTTTTTGTTCTATCCTCAATAGTTTCCGCAGCGCACGCGATGAAAAATGTTTACGACTAAATTTTTCACAACTTATTACAATTTTATTAGGGATGCCTATTTTTTTTTAAATGACATATAGCCTATATATGTTGACATATATGTTGTTCAGTGAAGAAGCAGCTTTCCAATGGTGAAAGAATTTTTGAAATCGGTCCAGTAGTTTTTGCGTGAAAACATTACAAACATACACACATACAAACAAACATACAAATATTTCCTCCTTATAATATGTATATGTATATATGAATATAACATAGGACATGTAACTTATTCATCGGACGGGGAAAATTAGTGTCATTTCGCGGCCTTCCCCGCGTAACATATCATGCGATTTTGTCCTTTAGGGGGTCGAGATCCCTAAATGAGATATATTCGCCTTTGTACAATAATCTTTTTTCATAAATAATATTTGTGTTTTTTTTTGTACTATAAATCTATTAAAGAATTTACTCAAGAATTGTGCCGTGTGGAATCCGGCTGCATAGAATAGACCACCCTCATTTCTTACCGAGGTGTCGTAAAGGGCGACTAAGGTAAGTTGATGTCAGGCAGGCGGCCGGTCGTAAAATACGTAGCCAAATCATGTGACAACATGTTGTAACATGTTGTGCCGACCCCACTTAGAGTTGGATAAGGGCAGGAGAATGTATGTATTTAACTCAAGAATTATTTTTGCAAGCTACATCACGATTGTGCACGGTGAATTTATTATCACGTAAGTATTTTTAAAGAATACCATATAATCGGAATCATCCCTAACAGATCTTTTAAAAGATTTCCTCAAAGATTAAAAAAAAGGGCGCGTTCAGTATAAATCAAAAACATTCAAATTCAAATTTCAAATTCAAAATATTCTTTATTCAAGTAAACTTGTAAACAAGTGCTTTTGAATCGTCAACTTTACTACTGGTTCGGAAAGCCGTCTTACCGAGAAGAGCCAGCAAGAAACTCAGTATAGCTCTTTTAAAAAAGAAGATTCTTAATACTAATTACATTTTGTCATAGCTATCCTGCACAAGGTCAAAAAGCAGCTATATCCACGCATTCTTATCATCAATGTAAGCCTCCACGGTATAATAGGCTTTCTGTATCAGCCTCTTTTTAACAGTATTTTTAAATTGCTGTAATGGCAAAGTTAAAATTGATTGTGGAATTTTATTATAGAATCTTATACCCAAACCCACAAACGACTTACGTACTCTTACAAGGCGCAAAGCAGGAGCCGCAAGCTTATGTCGGTTCCTACTTTGTCTATTATATACATCGCATTAACACTTACAACAACTTCAACGTCGATCTGGTCTCCTAGTAAGGCTTTGAGCTGCGAAATGCCTTCACTGCCCACCTCGTGCGACCGGATGTGGACCAAATTGACGTGCACCATCATCTGGTCCTCCGTATGGAATGCTGGCGGAAAAGCATGGCATTATTAAACTCTAGGAATTAAAAATAGATGTTTTTCTACACTTAAATTCCGCAAAGCATATTAGATTTGTCTACAGAAAGATTTAAATCGATTTGTAAGGCATACTTTATACGTAAAGCATATTACACAATTGAAAGTTATTTTAACGATAAAAATGATTTGATTCGAAAATCGAGACGAGCCAGTAAAAAACTTGGTCGGTCACTCTTTTCACAAATTACGTCGCACGTCAAATGCGGTTAAAATATGTATTATTTATCAATGACATACATTGGATTAAATAATAAAATTTAGTAACAATTGATTAGCTTTTTGGCTTTATTTGACCTGCCCGTTGGCGTAGGTGGCAGTGATGGCGATTTCTGCCTTACAAATTGTTACAATTTGTTAGTTCTTCGATTCTGGGTGTATTTAAGTGTTTAAAATTATATATGTTTGTATTTAACTCACACATAAGACAAGTATTTCGTTACTTACTTTGGGAACAAACGACCGAGTACCGGTATGTCATAGTCTAAAAAAATTGTGCTTTTAAGTGCTTTTTTGAATTGGAAAACAGACCTTACCGCTGGGCGATCACAGCTGCAGATGAGACTCGCAAGAGTTTATCATTACCGAGTCCCAGAATTATATACGACCGGTAATTCTATAGGTATTACTGGAACTAGTAGAGCTCTATTTATAAAGGCTGAAATCTAATTCACAGCGCTACCCTAAGCTGCTATTCATGTACCAGGGAGGCGGACAATGAGGGCAGGGGGGGGGGGGGTGAATAATACGCTAAGACCCTTTGGACCGTGGTTCGACCCTTTTACGGTTAACCTATTGTAGAACATGTGTAGAGCTTGCCAACGTTCAATTATTGAACACCAAGAAGGGGTAAATATGTAAAAATATGCTCTACTTACGCTAGCATTCGGTTTCACTCAGCCGACAATACCAATTTTATACAATTCACGTACATCATCTTTCTCATGTCCTTATCCCAGTCTAATTTGTATCGGCACAACATGTTGTTACATGTTTTGGCTGGTTATTTTACAATCGGCCTCAGACCTGACGTCAACTTACCTTAGTCACCTTTTACGACATCTCGGTATGAAAATAGGGTGGTCTATTCTATTCAGCCGTATACTACACGGCGGGATACTCGCATTTATTATTTTGTGCATATCGTTAAAAACATTTTTTGGTCATATTCATTTGGCAACACAATAATGTGGAAAACAATATAATAAGCATACAAAAAAAGTTCCTCTCAAAAATTTTTTGACTACATACATACATCGCCAATTTTTTTTATGTATATTCTTATACACAAAAATTAATAAAAGTTCACCACAGTAAGGTTTCAGTAAGTATTTAATAATAAACCACATTACAAGAATGTTGAAGTTAGAGAACAGAAGAGCATGTACATAAGCCCTTCTGGTATAAACTTTAAATAGTCATTGCCATAATATAGTACTTACTTACTTGTTCACATTCGAAAGCCGTTTTCTTGGAAGGTCGATGATTAACAACAATTCTTTTTTTGTGCTTACCCTCCTTGTTCCTTTGATCAGGTAATTTTTTACGATACATTGTATTTCGGGACTGGAGGGTTTTTATAACGTCCCACTTTCATCGTTTTTTTTTCATCCTTAAAATCAACCATAGCTAAGGGTGTATGGAATTTATTTAAATGAAAATAAAAACTTGTTCCATTTAAAATAATATATCTTAGTAATGTTGTGAATTAAGTAATTAAGTAAAATACGCAAAAAAACCGGTTAACGAATTTAAAATAAAATACATTTTAAAATAAAGCCCACAATAAGCCTTGGCAACTGACGAAGTCGGGGGCTATTCCATTCTGCTATAGGTAAATCAATTGCAATACTTTAAGAATTTGTCCGTGTCAAAAGCTACAAATCAGTTAAAAGCTTATAGTAAAATGTACAATTGGGCAAAAAATACTGTGTAGTATTTTCACTATCGCTAATACAGACAGTTCACATTTTCTATTACTCGTCGCCTTAAGCCGTGTAGACCACACAAGGTACGGCGCTTTAAGCTATCAATACACTAGCGTTTTTTGATATATATAAATTTCTCCAACGCTTGATCACCGAAAAGGCAGCAAACACAAAACGAGAATGTTGCGTATGTAGGATATAACGCAGGCTAATAGTTGCTAACTAGCATAGCGACTAATTTCAGAATCAACTAAAGATCAACTATAATGTCTTGTGCATACGACTGTTATTGGTCCATAACTCATTCTTCAGACTTATGCGCAAGTGCATGGATCCGTACGTAGAAATATGGAGTATGTAGAAGAATTTAAGGTTTATTTTCAATCTAAATTAGTCACCGTTAGTCGATGATGATTCTTCAGCATGCGTCATGGTGCTATATCGAACCACGTTACCCTACTTCGATGATGACTACTACAAGGGCTACAACATATAACGATTGTCGCGATTGCGTACTTGGCAGTGACCCTGCCTTCAGCTTCACGGGTCGCGGGTTTGATTTCCGCTGAGGGCGAACATTTTCTATAAACAATTTGTTCGTTTTTCGAGCCTGGGTGTATATTTGTATTTAAATTTCACCTATACCCCATAACATAATTATTAGGTTACTTACTTTGGGGATGGACGACCGTGTGTGAAAGTGTCCCATATATTCAATTAATAATTTATGTATTTAAGTATTTATTTAAAATTATACATGTATACATTTACCAGTTGACTGTCACCCATAGTACAAGTATTAAGTTACTTAATATAAATATATTTATATCATATCATATAATCATAATCAAAAGTAACCATTGTCCAACGTTTAAGAAACGTAGATGTTCAACAAACGCTAGGTGAGTGAGCAGCCTTAAGACAGCTTTCTCGACGCTAGTAGAGCTTCTGCGTTCTACTCCCCACATTACACACACTTACATTACAAGCGTTTATGGCTCATGGTTCTTGAAAAAAAAAGCTGTTATGGGCGTAACGTATGATAATACTTCGAAGGCATACTATAAATAATTATACCCTGTCTTATTTAGGGGGTGGTTCGTACTACGGACAGAATTTACTAGTAATAATACTAATCGTCTTAACCCATTTATGTAATGTAAAAATATGGTGGGAAAGGTTTTATTAAAACCTTATAGAAGTTTGGGGGATCGTGTAGGCAAGGCGGGTTGAATATTTCATATAAAGATCAATTTCATTTTATTGGCAATGCAATACATATGTTCATGTTAATATTTTATTAACTGGCAACATAATATTTTTTTAAGTTTCTATTATATATTATGATGAAATATTAACATGAACGCCGTGTGGTATCCGGCAGAATAGAATAGACCACCCTCCTTTCTTACCGAGGTGTCGTAAGAGGCGACTAAGGTAAGTTGACCCTCCGTGTGGTATCCGGATAAGTAAAATACACCACCCTTTCTTACGTGGGTCGTAAAATACGACTAAGCTAAGTTGACGTCAGGCAGGCGGTCGGTCTTAAAATACGTAGCCAAATTATATGACAACACGTTTGTAGCATGTTGTGCCGACCCCACTTAGAGTGGGATAAGGGCAGGAGAATGCATTTTATTGGCAATGCAATACATATAACATTTTTTTTATGTTCGATTTTATTATTATTATGAAATATTAACATGAACGAAGTATGACAGATAGACTGAGAGACAGCATAAGCGTAGCCCCTTTTAATTTTAGTCCGCTGGTTCAATACTGATGATATATGGCGCGATTAAAACTTATACACCGGGGTTACATAAGTTAACAAATTTCCGTTTTTCTTTCGGGAACAGAGAAAAAACATATTGCATTATTGAGGGTACTCAAACGCTAAGTTTGCGCAAACAAAGTTGGGAGTACCGGTAGTTTATAATATTAACATATAATAGATATGTTGAGGGAGTAGTACTGCAACTAGAATTAGCCCAAAAAACATACAGAACAACTTTAATAAAGTATAGTCTATACATGTCTTTATATAAAATACCAGTCCCTTGTATTTTGCCCGTCAGCTCAAATATCTAGCGACCTTCGCAGTCCCTCCCCTACTTTGTGGCGATCCCCATGGGTCACAGCGAGGGGGAAAATGGAGGGGACGGCTGGGTCGCGACCGAGGGCTTGGGATTGAATTTATTTTTACAAAGGGGGATTTCAAGTTGACGGTTGGCAGGCGTCTTTTAGGGACGAGGTAATTTTGAGCTGATTCACGACGGATCTTTTTACTTTTCAGAGTATTTTCGATAGGATATTTCTTTGTACGAAATTGTACGTTAAAGGAAAACTAAAAACTTAGCTGTTAGAAACCTATTTACCTAATTAATATTTACAATTTATCTCACGTTTTTCGCTGTAGGATTACATTGCGAGGAAACTCGCCGTGTGGTATCTGGCAGAATAGAATAGACCACCCTCCTTTCTTACCGAGGTGTCGTATGAGGCGACTAAGGTATGTGCCGTGTGGTATCCGCCTGTATAAAATAGACCACCCTCGTTTCTTACCGAGGTGTCGTAAGAGGCGACTGAGGTATGTGCCGTGTGGTATCCGGCTGCATAGAATAGACCACCCTCATTTCTTACCGAGGTGTCGTAAAAGGCGACTAAGGTAAGTTGACATCAGGCAGGCGGCCGGTCGTAAAATACGTAGCCAAATCATGCGACAACATGTTTGTAACATGTTGTGCCAACACCACTTAGAGTGGGATAAGGGCAGGAGAATACATTGCGAGGAAACCTTTATCTTTATCTTATCTATATCTTTATCTCTAGAGAAATCCTAAGAGTCAATATAAGCTTCTCTTAAAAATGGAGAGATGAGGCTTATGCCCAGCTTTGGGATAGTAAAAGGCCTTCACTTATACTATCAAGTTCCCGACCTTAACTTAGCGACCGGTCGAACGACAATCTATGACATGTAATATTGACAGTAAAAAGCGCTGGATTAAGGCCTCCTTTCACCTTATATTGACATTTTCTATCACCCGTAAACACACCGTATATAAATCTGTATACAAAATTAAAAACTTCTTCTGATTCTGAAATCCGAATTCTTGGAGTTATCATTGATAGCGAATTGATGTTCGATAAGTATATAGCTGCCAAGTCCTCTGAGTTTTTGGGATTTTTGATGCGTCTTCGAAAAATTTTACCAATCTTAAAACAATTAAAATACTATATTGCGCTTTAGTAAGAAACTCCTCAGAGTATGCTACCCAAATCTGGAATCCCGATTATGATCGTAATAAGGCGTATTGAAAATATCCAGAAGAAATTAATTCGTTTGCTAAAATATAAATTAAATCTCCAGCAATTTCCTCAATACGATGATTTTTTTTCGAACTGACTGTATGCTGTTAGCCCTAACGGCTTTTACAGCGTGACCGGGCGGGACGGGCGAGCGCAGAAGCATCGCGGAGGTTACGAAATGTAGAGAGTAGAGCTCTGAAGCTCTGTTAGCGTCGGGGTCGATGTTATGTGCGCACACTTACTTACTTACTTACTTACTTACAGACTAAAATAGATTATCCGCATCTTTTACATAAAGTAGTAATCAGAGTACCAGTCAAAAGAACTCGACTTCCCCTTACTTATACCGTTTGTTCATTACAGGTTAAGACAAAATAATTATCACCTTAGAGAACACTTCGAAAACTTGCAATTGGCGTTATTACCTTATTTATGGAAGTATTATGCTTGTATTATAGCTGTATGCTATATAAAATAAAATAAAATAAAATATCTACAACGCTACGCCGTGTGGTATATCCGGCAGAATAGAATAGACCTTCCTTTCTTACCGAGGTGTCGTAGAAGCCAACTAAGGTAAGTTGACGTCAGGCAGGCGGCCGGTCGTAAAATACGTAGTCAAATCATGTGACAACATGTTGTGCCGACCCCACTTAGAGTGGGATAAGGGCAGGAGAATGATGAAAATATCTACAACGCTGCTGCAATGTAGATTTGCAATTTAGACATATCCCAGAAAACTTTCCAAAGCGTACTCATGTATACACTCCCCGTTGTAAACTGCATGATTATTCTAAATATCAATGAAGCACACATATTTCTATACAAAAAAAAACATGTTTAGAGATACACGGGTTGTAAGAATATCTTATTGCATAATTTTTTCTATAAAAATTGAAGTTATAACGATGGAGATGACGTCAGATGTGTTGGGAATAATTAAAGGTATATTAACGCAAACAATGAAATCTTTTCTAGAAATAAGCATAGCCGGGAGACCTAACTAGTTACAGATAGTACGGTGTTTCTAGTAGAGGGTAGGTCGATATTTAGGTCGCAAGGGAGGGGTGGGGGTTGACCTGTCGACTAGCGGGCCTAGCTCAAATAAAGGTCTAATGTGTAACACTCTAGCCTAAATCTGTGCGTATAATTTTATTATTTTAAACACTTTCGTGGCCTTATAAGAAGCAAATAAAGCGCATACAATCATATCTCTTGGTAACTAGAAAAACCAAAATGAGTTTTCTTCAATGCATAATTGATATCACAACGTCTACAATATTATTAGAAAACAAAGGTTAAGTACGCTGTCAATTATTAAATCACCATAGCTGATTTGGAGTCGGGCGGTATCATATTTTAACTTTTCCGGATCGCGTCATGTATCACCAGCCAAGCCAATTAACTTTTTTTTATTAAAGCTTGTTTTTGAATTGCATCTTTTTATATTTTATAAAAAAAATCGAGCAAAGCACGGTCACTTAGGTACTTTTTATTAACTAGGTTACTTTAAGAATGCAGTACAGTGCCATCTTGTGGATTTTTACGGTAACGTTTTTCATGACATCTTTAAGACGGGACGTAAAATAATTTCCTTTTATTTCTCACCTATATCATATATAGTGTATTATCTATCAATTCTTGGTTGCGTAACCTATTTTTTTTTTAAAGATCATAAGCATATCGCAAAGGTTCCAATTTAGAGTTTATTAGTTTATTGAGCAAAAGTTACGATAGAATTATTTTGCTATTATCGGCGTTTTTTAAGAAAATTTATGTAATGCTAAGTGTAGGAGGCAAAAACCGTTCTTATACCTTATTAGTTACCGCACGTATCATTAAACACCGCCACCAACAACACACTACACAAGCACTGCACACATTTGCTGTGACAATCTCAACGATTGTTTCGCCCTGTAACTAAAGCATCATTTGGAGATAGGCTCCACGACAAATTATAATGTTGAAAATGCTGGTGTATTTTATAGAAAAGATTTAACAAGCCAATTAAAAAAAATTAAATATACAAAATTTTAAAAATATGTCATTTGCTTATGATTTAGGGGGCATTAAGGTTAGTCTCCGACTGTCACTCAAGTTACGCTATTAACTGCGAATACAAATTCCAAGGTTTCATGTGGTATTCGCAAGCCTCCCTTTCTCCCTTAAACGTTTGATGTCTCAAGAGATTTTAGAATGCCTTTACTTGTTACACCGTGCGAAGCTTTCTGAAGGAATGTATCATGCTCTTACTAGTAAAAGCTTAGAAATGTTTAAGAAAGCGGTACTTCAGATAGTTTCTTCAGTAAATAATTTTAACTCCTAAGGTCTCCTCGAACCGTGTCTATGCATAATTAGAAGAAATGAATAATAAAGCTATATTGACTAACCTTATCAATTATTATATTTAAAAATTAACGTATTTCGAAATTTGAAATACGTAAAAAAAACTTATTATCTGGTAAAGCGATTAAATTGTGCATTTTTTAAAAGATTTCAATCTGACTACTAGGAATGTGAAGGTGGAGTATTGCAAGTCAAATTTGACCCACTTCCCGTTGTCCGATTGAGCTGAAATTTTACATACCGGTCCAGCCCCGATGACTATGCATATTTATGATAAGATTGACATGATGCTGCTACCATGATTGGCTCCACGCAATGAAACTCCTTAACGGTTAACATTAGGGACATGAAATTTTTTAAAGCTTTTTTAACTTGACTTGTTTTATTTTGGTAATAAGCTACATGGAATGGTATTTATAGTAATATTCCTATCGTGTACACAAATGATCGTGTGTCGATAAAGTCCACTACGCACTAGCAACTATTCTATTTACACTTATTGTTTAATAAATAATCCCAAACAGTTTAGAATATTTTTTTTATGTACATATAATGGTGATATTGGTGGAAATGCCTCACTAGGCATTTCCATCAATATCCATTTCCACCTTAGGTAACGTAGGTAAGAAATGACGGTGGTCTATTCTACTCAGCCGTATACAGTGGTATACGGCAGAATAGAATAGACCACCCTCCTTTATTACCGAGGTGTCGTAAGAGGCGACTAAGGTATGTGCCGTGTGGTATCCGGCTGCATAGAATAGACCACCCTCATTTCTTACCGAGGTGTCGTTAAAGGCGACTAAGGTAAGTTGACGCCAGGCAGGCGGCCGGTCGTAAAATACGTAGCCAAATCATATGACAACATGTTTGTAACATGTTGTGCCGACCCCACTAAGAGTGGAATAAGGGCAGGAAAATGATGAGAATGATGATGATTTTATATCCAAGTCATGTCACTACGCGACAGTGCCATAGAAGATTTTTCCCGATAATGTAGCCCCAGCTTTGCAATGACATTTCACTGTTACTAAATGATTCCCATTACGCAAGGCGCCGCGGCCTTGCTTCTGTCGCGGGTCGTATACCGGTTTGTATACAATTCTTATTGTTAGTCACATATCAATGTAAGTTTATGCTATTTTAGGGCTATGTAAAATCGTTAGTCTCGTTGACTATAATAGATTGATGTAGAAATAAATGAAAATGAAAAGCCAAATAACATATGAAACTCATATCTCCTAACCGGAGTTGTCCCGGGAAATGGTCATTTAGGTACACCACCCACAACCGACACACTTGCCACCCCTTTTAGAGGTCAAATATTCTATAGCGCTGAAACTTCGTGTTGAAAATTGCTCCTATCCAGCAAGAGTTAATAATAATATGGATACTTAATATATAGAAACCGGCTATACTGACTTGTTATTCTATCTGGTGAACCCGACTTGAATCAAGCCCATACAGGGCCCTTATTTATGAGCTCTTTATACGGCGTTATCGCGCATAAAGAGTTCCAGCCGTGATAGAATGACACGTGAGTATAGCCGGATTCTATACATTACGATTACCCCTAACTATAATCTTAATTCAAATAAATATGGATACTAGCTGCGCTACGTAGTTTTACCCACGGCACAAAGGTTATAAGCTCATTCACAACTCTTCATAATCAGCGATTACAAACGATTAAGG
Organism: Morpho deidamia; assembly: GCA_947086505.1. Taxonomy (NCBI): domain Eukaryota; kingdom Metazoa; phylum Arthropoda; class Insecta; order Lepidoptera; family Nymphalidae; genus Morpho; species Morpho deidamia. Next base: position 3,680,342 of record CAMTZC010000007.1, on the reverse strand, counting down.
GCGAGCACGATAGTGTGCTGTAGAGGGCATACTATGCTGTATTCGCCAATGGTCGCCTATCATCGCCTACAACCAGGCAAATGTCGATTTTCGAACACGTATCAAAGGAAACCGTTGAGTGATACGTAAGTATCATATGATGACATTTGCACGATGATCATACCGATTATAAACGATCATCGCCGATAGTGAAGTGCTGGGTTTGTGTAAGCCCTGCACTTCACTATAAGTGTTGTTCCAGATTTCATCCTAACCGTCACTAGACAAAATTTCGTAAATAATCATACACTTTTGCCAAGCTATAATAGCCCAGCGGTGAGACCGTATGTGTCTTATTGATAATTGCAATTTATCACACGCTTGGCGGTTAAGGAAATTGGTAGGAAACTTGCATATGTTGGAATATGTGTAACTTACCAATCCGCATTGGAGCAGCGTGGTGGGTCTCAGCTCCAATCTTTCTCTACAAAAACGGAGAGAGATGACCTATGCTCAGCAGTGGGATAGTAACCGTTACTTGACTATACACTTTTGCCTACATAATATTATTGTGCTAAGATTTTTATAGTATTTCAAAATATTCGTGCACTTATAAAAAAAAACAAAGCAAAAACTAATTCGGAATATGTAAAATTTTTTGTTGGTACCCTTTTTTGTAAGGTTACTGGGACAATCTTTTTTGTCCGCCTCCCAGAATATCTTAAGGCGGGCCTCTGCCCCTTTGTTGAAGCTAGGGGAGGGGAGTTTTTTTTGTGATATCTAAAAGTAAAGGACGAACTACACTAAAGTGGGTCTTCTCGAAAGGGTAGGCTTAGCTTGCGGTGAAACACGTTTCTTGAGACATTATCGTATATAAGATTCGAGAGAAGTATGAATTTGTTCGTAACAGTAACGGCCTGTTAATATCCCACTGCTGGGAATAGGCCTCCTCTCTCCATTTTTTGGAAATAAGGATTGGAGCTAAGACCTACCACGCTGCTCCACTGCGGATTGGTAGGTTACACATTTCCCTAGAACTCTTTAGAGATATGCAGGTTTCCTCACGATGTTTTCCTTCAACGAAAAGCGTGTGATAAATTGCAAACATCAATTAGACACATAAGTTTTAATAGAAAAATTCATTGGTGCCTACCCGGGTTTGAACCCATGTTCGTTTCTAAAGTGTTCTAACACAGCTCGTTCGTAGTTTAGCAAAAAATATTTGTCTGATTAAAGAAAGTTCTTATAATACAACTATTTTAAGCTCAAAAATAGATTCCCCAAAAAATTTTATTTGTGTTAAGATGGATTTGAAACTACAACCAGAAAACGATCTAAACTTGTTATGAAACAAAGTCTTCAAAAGCTGTCTATATGTCATGGATTTTTCTCAAAATCTGCTGAACAGATTTTTTTACGGTTTTCACTAATTGGTAGTGCAATTCTTCCGCTCAGTCAAGGTTATTAGTGCATAACGGTTTTATGTAAATTGTGTGCAGTGTTATAGAGTATTGTAGATCTACAAAAATACTACAAAAAAGTCCACGACAGCATGTCTCTACACCTTGGAAGAACAAGGAAATACTTGTTTTTATTAATAACTCGATTTCATAGATGGCACAATGTATCTAACTCAATTAAACTTAATTTTGAATTAGGTCACTTTAATACTAAGCGTGCGATGTATGTATAAAAGACATTATAGCAAACCGTTTCAAATGTATTTTAATAGAAGATAAAAAAAACGTGTTCGACCTTGTCCGCAAGTAGCAGGTACGGATACCGGTTTGCGCAACGCTGCCTCTCGCCATAATGGGGGGGTAGGTCACGGCGGCGAGGTTAGCTTGCGACCTCACCGCCGTAATAACAAGCGAGCTGAGTACATTTCCATACAAAACAGCGTACATATATAGAATAGTACGCCTCCGTCTCACACTACTGGTGAGCCAGATTTGGTATCTGATTTCACATCTTACTTGATAGAATTAGATATTACTTAGCAGAGATCCATAAAACAAAAGTGGTGAAAATATTATTCTGACATTATCTGCGATCAAAGTAAATAGAAAATATACATAATGCTAAATGTAGAGCGGACTATCAGTTTTCACACCTAATAGGTAATACGCCGCAATGCAAGTTCAACACACGTCCACGACCACAAACTCAACAATCGTTTCGCCCCGCAACCAAAGCGTCATCAGCAGGCCTACCATGAACTCTTATTGCGACTCAATTGAAGACTTAAACTAAATTGTTTTGCTTTTTCATACCATGATGTCTTAACGACGCACACTAAAGTCGTTGCCGAATGAGCGTTCTGAATTCATCCTAAGAACATGTGAGTAAAAGATACAGAGTTATCTATAGTTGATATAACGTTATCCTTTTTTAAACATTACGACCCCAATGCAATTCACACTTCATGGTACGAAAAGAAAGCGGTTCGCGGTCGTCGTTTACGTCTTCAATTGAGTCGCAATAAGAGTTCATGGTAGGCCTGCAGGAGATAGACTCCACGACGAAATACCGCAAAGCGACACATCGCCCAAGCAGTCATAGTTATATACTAATAGGTTCAACTCTCATAATTTATTTGACCTATGTAATAGTTAAATGTAAAGTTTGTCAGATATTCATCCAGGATTCTTAAAACGCATGGTCTATAATGGCAAGCATCGCCATGCGTCCCTCGAGAATTCATGGGTTGTGTGTAAAATACCGATCCGCATTGGACCAGCGCGATGGTTCTAAGCTATAGTGCTTGTCTCTAAAGGAGGAAGGCCTTGGCACAGTACTGGATTACATATTATTAACCATTATTAGTCCGGGGCGTACAGAGTAGCGCAGAATTCTATTATGCACATTTCTAATTTAGATAATTTCTGTTATTATTGCCGAAATTCAAATTCAAAATAATCTTTATTCAAGTAAACTTGTAAACAAGTGCTTTTGAATCGTCAACTTTACTGCCGGTTCGGAAAGATGTTCCTACCGAGAAGAACCAGCAAGAAACTCGGCGGTTGCTCTTTTTAAAATGTAAATCTTAAAGCTAGTTACATTTAGTTATTACTGTCTTGCACAGAGTAGAAGTGCAGCTATATCCACACATCCTTATCATCTCAGTAATCTTCAACAGTATAGTAGGCTTTCTATATCAGTCTTTTTTTAACAGTGTTTTTAAACTGCTGTAATGACAAGGCCAAAAGCGGAGGCGCAAAACAGGAGTCGCAAGCTTATGTCGGTTCCTACTTTGTCTACTATATACTATAAAAGGAATTATAAAACGATACATCACCTATCGTTTTATAATTCTTTATAATTTAATGTACAAAAATTACATTGCTTAAAATATACTATGAAGCAAATGTAATAATACCTATTTCCTTAAACCTCTCGCAGGGTTTCACGCGGACTTAAATTAGATAGATGCCACGTATGGCTCTTTTTTGTAAGTAAGGTTTACATATGCAAGATAGCTTAATTATAACCAGCACTAATGAACACAACACAAATTTTGCTCTAAACGCGAATACGTTTAGGGGGCGAGGATTAGGCAGGTGTTAATAATTAATTCTTGAACTAGGGCTTCATACTACACTTATAAACTATAAATTGGAGTAGTGAAAAAATCCCCCACATTTGTAATATAAATAAACCAGATTGCAGTGACGCAATTTCAATACGAGCGAAAGATTTTAAATAATTTCGTTGGGGCCCGAAAAAATTACCCCAGGGCTTTTGGTTACCTAGATACGCCACTGAATTAATCCATATGCTGAACGTATATATAAGACCTTATTCAAAAATTTAGAATCTTTCAAATTTTGAACAATGTTTATTTTTTTTATCAAATGCAAGGCAAGTGCTGTGCTTTAGATAAGTTTTACTTTAATACTTAGTCGAACCAGTCTGCGATTGATGTTACCTGGTCAAAACTACAAACCAGAAATCGATAGTTCTTAACAAGGGTGGTACCACCCTCGGTGGGTGCTAAGAGTATCCGAGGGGAGGGTCATAGATGGTCCAGTCTGAGTTAAAGGGGCTTAGGGCATCAGCCAACGCAATCCTTAGAATATAACTATATAGTTTCTGTAGTACCTCTATATCTGATATAATAATTTATGCTAGGTCCATTATGGTTTATAATTTATGGTACATTTTAGTGTAATTACCGCTTAACATTACCTAAATCCATTTAACTAAATAGTTTAGCTCAAAACATTAGTGGAGACTCTACTGATGTAAGCTTTATTTATGTTAAAAATGGTATACATTCCCTAACATACCTTCTCTGATTTCTTCAGGGGTAGGCAACTGTTTTAGACTAAAGAGCCATAATTGATAAATTATTACATAAAAAAAATGAAATGTAATAAAATATTTAAATACAAGAGTTGGTTGGTTAGTATATAATTGGCTTGTATACATTTTATTTTAAAAAATGGTGTCCGGGACACCTTGTCTCTATCTCATGATTAACTCGCAATATCAACTTTTATGGTCAAAATTTAAATTCAACTAGTCGGGCTAACTCGATAAAATACGACGTAAATATAGCCAAGTTTTTATACATTAACTATGATTATACTAGTCACGATAATTTAAATTAAAAAATATATCGTTATTTTCGAGACTGTTTTCTTCTATTTAGTATCATTCATTATCTAAATAAACTTGAACAAGCATTCTTTTTTGTCTAGGTATTCTTAGGTACGTATTTGTTCTTTCTTTATTTCCAGTTTGCTTAAATTATTTTTTAATTCAGAAAAAAATTATGGGATTAATTTTACTATTTTTCACGAGGGCGAAACCACAGGCACAGCTATTTTTAATTTTTTATTTATATTGGTTATCCTATAACCAACAAGACTTACATTATTATAGCTATCTATACTTATTATGAAACAAAGTCCCCAAAAAGCTGTCTGTATGTGATAGATTTTCTCAAAATCTACTAAACGAATTTTTGTGCAGATTTTACTAAAAGGTAGTGCAATTCTTCGTTCGGAAGGTTTAAGTTTAAGTAATAGTACATTACGGTTTTATTTATATATATTCGACTGGCCCGTTGGCGCAGTGGGTAGTGACCCTACGTTCAGCTCCGCGGGTCGCGGGTTCGATTCCCGCCGAGGGCCAACATTTTCTATAAACAATTTGTTGGTTCTTCGAGCCTGGATGTGTATTTGTATTTAAGTATGTATTTAAAATTATATATGTAGTATATTTACCAGTTGTCCGTCACCCTTAACACAAGTATTAAGTTACTTACTTTGGGGACGGACGACCGTGTGTGTAAGTGTCCCATATATTTAATTTAATTTAATTTATGTAAATTCTGTTGAAAAGGTCGCACAGTTGGAAAAAAAAACTCGTCTACTTGCAGCTTCACTTGCGTGCGCTGCGTTAGCCAACAGAGCTACATTAAAGTAATGTACAAGAATTGTAGGTATTCAAAAAAATACATAAAAGTCCGCAAAAGCATGTCTTTTACGAGTAATATCACTTACAATAGCTATATTTATGTCAAAGATTTAGATATTTATTTTAGATTATACTAGAAATACGTGCGGCTTCGTCCGCGTAAAATTCGGCGTTTTGCATATGATAGTCGCTCGAGTCACGGCATGAGACTGGCTCCCTGATACCCTACACCGCATTTTATACCTATTCCCCCCCTCTAAACTACGATCGACACCGATTTGCCTTCCCTTCTTCTTCCCCCACTAAAAACTGTTGTAAAACGACCTCTTTCTTCAACTCAATTAACATGAAACTACCTTTTAGTAACGAGTTTACGAAAATCCGTTCAGGGGACTTTATTTTATAGTAAGTATATAGATAGATAAGTAATGTCACTAATCTAAACACTTTGTCAAACTTACCTTTCCCGCATTGCAAGCACACAACCTCCTTCTTCTTGTGGGTCCAGCTGTGAATCTTCAGATGGTCCTTCCTCTTGTAGCTTTTTCCACATTCAGAGCAGACGTGCGGCCTGGTGCTATCGTATACGCCTAGCTCTTTGTTGTAATCTACCGAGTGGTCAGTAGAAGAGTCGTTTCTTTCATCAATCTGAGGGTAGAAAGCAACACTTAACAGAGAACCGTGTTACTCTTCATAAATATAGTTAAAGGCGATGAGGAAATAAATATAATAATAAATATATGGGACAATTACACACACGGTCGTCCGTCCCCAAAGTAAGTAACTTAATACTTGTGTTATGGGTGACGGACAACTGGTAGATATACTTCATATATAAGTTTAAATACATACTTAAATACAAATATACACCCAGGCTCGAAGAACCAACAATTTGTTTATAGAAAATGTTGGCCCTCGGCGGGAATCGAACCCGCGACCCGCGGAGCTGAAGACAGGGTCACTAACCACAGCGCCAACGGGCCAGTCAAAATCCAGCCAGGAAAATGCCTGAGGGAGACCTACTATTCCTTCCTGGTAGGGAGTGTCCGACTTACAGGGTCTAATGACCCTATCTTACATTGCCAATCTGCACGGAACCTCTGTCGAATTTCCTTACACTGGGAGTTTCTTTCATTTCCTTCACATAAGTTTATGTATAGAAACTAGCTATACTCACGCCTTATTCTATCGGCTGGCTAGTGTCTACCCCATTATCGTTATCGCCCGCCCGCCGCGATAACACCCTGTAAAGAGCTCATGAATAAAGCCCCGGTCGGCCTCGAAATTTGTCGGGCTAACCCGATAGAATAAGAATTCTGTATATATAGGCGGTTTCTGTACATTAACTTCGTAGACTACTCACGATAGTTTAAATTTAAAAAAGTCCTTCACCTTTATATATAGGTATATGTACATTTCTTAATTTATTATTATATTCTAAATAGGTGTCCATTAAAAAATATTTCATATTAATTACTTAGATGGAATCCGATTGTCAGACCTCCTGAATATTCATATAAAATTTCATAAAAATCGATCAAACCGCTTCAGAGGAGCATTGGTAATTGATATTATGACACGAGAATTTTATATGTAAAATATTTAGTAGTTGTCTGTCACCCACTTAGGCTGTATAAGTTAGGTTCACGGGCGTGTATTTCTTTCACTGATGTCATCTCGACATAACAGAAGTTCAGCCTTGCGCTATAAGTAACCAGTGGGCCCTAATAGTAACAGTAACCGGTATTGACAAATTAACATGCTCACTGAGGCATGGTAGGGGGGAAACGTGTGGGGGAGACTAACGCAATATGCCGAGAATATCTTCAATATATCTATCTATCTGTATATAATATGAAACCGTACATATAAGGCACTCGATTCTATTATCCTTTAGTAACAATATATTTATTTATTTCTTATTATCTTATGAGCTATTACAATGTTTTTACTCCTTTTACAAAAATATATATGAGTTCAGTTTTAAATAAAGAAAGGATTAATTAAAAGGAGTGCTTTGGCGCTCGCACTAGGATAACCTGTACCACGAACGTCATCGGTTCCTAGGACCCATTCTTAAATCTATAACAGTTTTATATAGTGATACCTTTTACAATGCGTGTGTGCGTGTGTGTTTGTGTGCGTGTGTGTGTGTTTGTGTGCGTGTGTGTGTGTTTGTGTGTGCGTGTGTGTGTGTGTGTGTTTGCGTGCGCGCGCGTGTTTGTGTGTATGCGCGCGTGTGTTTGTGTGTGTGCATACGCGTGTGTTAAAGTTATTAATTCATTCGTGTTTAGGTTATTAAGTTACTCCGGTGATTAATTCCTCTGTTTTTAGTAAATTAAGTCCTTTCAACCATATATTTACAGTTTTTTACATGGTTTAATTTAAATTAGAATTTTTTAATAAACTGTCAATTTTATTATACAGTTATATTAATACTAGAAAATACTAGACCAGTCTACAGAAAGGTTTTAATTATGTGTAAGAAATATGCTGCACATTGATTCCTGGATTCGAAAATCTTTTCAGTTTTACTCTAGACTGTGGTTTATTAATATACCTCAATGAAAATGTTTAAAAGATTGACCGCCGAGTTTCTTTCTGGTTCTTCTCGATAAGAGCAACATTCCGAACCAGTTGTAGCTTCATTAATCATATGATCCTTGACGACTCAAAAAGCTTGAAAAGCTTATTTTAATAAAGATTGTTTTGATTTGATTTATTCTTCTTGTTTAATAAGAAAGGGTCACTAATTATTTCTACAATAAAAGTAACGGCTTGTTACTATCCCACTGCTGGGCATAGGCCTACTCTCTGTTTTCGGAGAAGGGTTGAAGCTAAGACCTACCACGCTGCTCCAATACGGATTGGTAAGTTACACATATCTCCAGAATTCTGTACAGATATGTAGGCTTTCTCACGATGTTTCCTTCACCGAAAAGCGTAAAATTATTTTGCTATAATCCGCGATAAAGGAATAGACGCGATAATTTTATCACGGATTATAACAAAATATTTTTTTTTCGTTGATCTCTGTAAAAAAACGCCGAATTCTATAAATTATTTAGACACATGTGTTTTAACTGAAGAACTCATTGGTGCCTGCCCAGGGTTTGAAACTGCGATCCTCTCGAAACAGCAGCACGGTCTTACCGCTGGACTTTCACAGCTAACTATGGCCCCTAAATAATGCGTTTTATGTCATATTTCCTTATACCCATATAGTTTTTCCCATATGTTATATATGCCCTTAACGTTTACACACAAGCTTTAATTGTCAATTTCATCAATATCGGTCCAGTGACTTTGGCTTAAACAGACTTTCGCATTTATAATATTAGTATGCAATGTGAATGGAATATGTAGTACGAAATTTATAATATTAGTATTATGAAATTTTTATTTTATTTTGGTCGTTAAGTCACAATGAAAACAGGCAAAATGTAGTGAGTAGACTAACATCTAGTAGTAGCATTATGATATTGTCGTGGAGCCTATCCTCCTGATGATGCTTCGGTTACAAGACAAAACGATTTTGGAGATTGTCATAGTGAGTGTATGTAGTGCTTGTGTGGAGTATTCTTAGCAAACGCGTGCCATAGCGAAATAATTGTATAATAACTTCTGTAACATCTAGTTTTTCTAGAAAAAATCTACTCATTTCAATCCCTTCTAAACGCGTTACGTAAGAGAGTACGCGGTGATATTACATGGTTATTGCGATTCAACGGATGTGTTGAAACCCATGTAGAAAGCAGGACTAATACGTGTATATGGGGAGGTAGGGGGAAAGTAGGTCCACCCTCTCTCCCAGATAGACAAATCCACTGACACGGTGAGCAAGCTTTATATACAACATGACTGGAAGATACCCGCAACGCCTGTTTGCAATCACACCATTCTGAGGGTAGTTTAGGAGAAATCTGATTAATTGTATTCTATTTTTGAGAATTTATGTTGAATTCAGACAAAAAATATTCAATAATAATCCATTACGGTTCACTTAAACATCGTAATGATGTTATAATTGCTTACATTAAAACATCATTAAAGTAGTTAAGTAGTGGCCTGTTACAATCCCACAGCTGGGAGAAGGGTTGGAGCTAAGACCTACCACGCTGCTCCAATGCGGTTTGGTGGGTTACACATATCTCCAGAATTCTCTAGAGATGCAGGTTTCCTCACGATGTTTTCCTTCACCGAAAAGCGTATGATAAATTGCAATTATCAATTAGACACATGATTTTTAATAGAAAAACTCATTGGTGCCTGCCCATGGTTGAACTCGTGTTCCCCTCGAAAGAGTCGCACGGTCTTACCGCTGGGCTATCACAGCTTGTTACAAAACATTATAACTACATACCACGCATACACGCGTCCACACACACTGCCACACTCTTTTAAAAAAAGCTGTTACTCAACTTGCAATGAATGTATGCGAAGGTGGAATATGGAGTAAAAGAGACAGAGTTATCTATAGTTCATATAACTTTATCCTTGTCAAACATTACGACCCCAATTCAATTCACTCTTCATAGTACGAAAAGAAAGCGGTTCGCGGTCGTCGTTTCCGTTTTCGATTGAGTCGCAATAAGAGTTCATGGTAGGCCTGCTGATGCTACTGCCACGGTAGGCTCCAGACGAGGGGACTGCTCAACGGTTAACATTAGGGACATGAAAGTTTGTCAAAAGCTTTTAAAGCGTTTTTCACTTCAATTCCATTCAGTTTCATATTTCAGTGTGATTTTTTGAAGTAAAAACTTCTTTAGCGGCGTTGTTGGGTTTGTAATAGTGAACGTGTGTAGTGCGTGTGTGGTGGCGGTCGTGGAGGTTTGTAAATATGTTTTTATGAATCCTGCATGTATCGGGTATGAAAAAACTGATAGTCAAGTATATATTATAGTATACATTTAGCATTATATATATTTTTTCTATTTACTTTACGCGGAATACAGAAAAATAATTTTATTATTACTTTAGTATTATGGATTTAGAAAGAAGTTCCTTCCAAGAGTATCCAGCAATAATCTCAGTAACCATTCTTAAATAAACTTGTTGTTTTGATGTTGTTAATTTCAGTCCTACGTCTCCAGAGCGCTGATCCCAGAATGTCATTTTGTAGAATTAATTTTTATTCACTTATCATAAGGACACTTGAAAGTGACTTTCAATTATCCCGTAACAAAGTCATGGCCTTTTGAGCGTTTGTTATCGAGTGCGAAGTTCTACCATATTTTAATGTGAATTTCATTTATAACAAAAATTTTAGTAAACAACAAAACAAAGCTTAAATGACAACAGGGTGATTTAATTTGAACTTTAATTAAAACGATCGGACGACCATTTATCGTGACCATTTATTGTTTATCGTGATTTCATTTACTCAAAACAACTTTATTATCTACATTTACATAACGTATAGATCACTCTTATTGTTTTTTTTAAAATTCTTTTTGCATTTGTATTTCAGGTACTATAAAAAAAAAACTACCACGCTATAATTCGCACGGGTTAAGCGAATGCATGCAAAGCTAATGTGTATGAAGAAGGCAAAATCCACAAACCTTATACATGCAGGACAAGCCACCACACGCACCCCAAGGCTCCTCCACCAGCAACAAAGCACACAAGCAGCACACACACCCACCACCACAACAACCTCGACGATCGTTTCGCTCCGAAACCGAAGCATTATCAGGAGGAAAGGCTCCACGACAAAATCGTAATGCGCCGCGCCACCCAAACAAGCAGTCTTAAGTAGTTCAACCCCTACCACTACCCTCCTCTCCGAACGTGTTCGGACATACACATACACATTAGCTTTGCATGCATTCGCTTAACCCATGCGGATTATAGCGAGGTAGTTTTTTTAGTGCCTGTAATATGGAATTCCGCAAAGTAACGCCTGCTTCTATAAAGCATTTGTATTTTCTGTGTATTTTATGTGCAATAAAGAGTTATATTATTATTACTATTAACCTACGTAACGTACAACCATCTTGAGACATATAGTACCCGGCATTAAATAATGCACATCGATGTTTAGAACGAAACAGCCGACCAGTTCGGTTTCGTAGAACGTGTCACTGTCACTCAGTTAGTATGTGATGTTTCACACGGGTTCTTCAGTCTGTGCGACAGAGACAATGCTTTATAAAGCAGAGTCTAGTCGATTTCTCTCTCTAAGTCTCGATGTGCATTATTTATTGCCGCGTACTATAACTCGTGACTATACTATAACTAACGCTGATTATAGTAAAATAATTATCTTTAGTAAGTAAAATCTATAACAAGTAAAGATTAGTTCAGGAGGCACTTCGGATTACAGTTCAGATACTAGCAGAGATGAGGGACGGGATGGGATGAGTTTAGCCTGATAGATTCAATTAACAGTTCGGATTTATGTCACAGAACCACTGGCACGAATGGCTCTTTTCGATGGCTATTGTTGTGTGTCTGTCTGTTTGAATTCATAATCTATACTTATTTTTACGAGCATGCGAGTTTGTACTGCATATGACATGGGAGTTCAAATTAAAAGAGTGCAATTTACGAATATGCAAAAAGAGTTCGTTAACTATATTTTATAGAGTTCAATCTAGCTTGGCGCTAATTCTCTGAAAAAATCACATTGTTTACGAATCCTGTTCCGTATCCCCGCTACAACTCTCGAACAGTTGAAAACTGACACAAACCTTTGTTACACCACTGTTACGGAATTTTCAAAATCTATTGAACGGATTTATGTATTGTTTTCTCTTTAATGTACTGAAATTCTTCCGGTAGATTTAGGTTAACAGTAAATAACGGTTTTATGTAAATTATGTTGAAGAGGTCGCGCGGTTGTAAAAAAAACTCGCCCGATGGAACTTTAATTGCGTGCGCCGCGTAAACCAGAGACAGCAATGTAGTAGAGAATTGTAGATTTACAAAAATACTACAATAAAGTCCGCGACAGCATATCTCCATCTTTTATGGTTAACAACTTACAATTACTGGTTTTATGACACACTGATTTCCACGCGGGCAAAGCCGAAGGCACAGCTAATGATGTAATACGAAAGACTCCGTTGTCCGTCTGTTACGCTTTCACCCCCCCCCCCCCTATTTAATGGATCAATATTGGTGATATTTAGATCAATTGAAGCGTATTTACCGGGATAACAATCAGGATGGGATAGCACTGGTATTTTAAGATTTAGGTTGACGCGAACGAAGATGCGGGTACGCCTCATCCATACTATTATAAAGGGGAAACACTCTCTGTCTGTTTGTTTTTGTTCGCTTTCACGGCTTAACATAAAGGTGAAAAAAATTCCCGTTTTTCTTTCAAAATTAAGGGAAAAAACTTAAGTCGGTACACGAAGTCGCAGGTCTGTAAAGAATATTTTGAATTTGAATTTTGAATTCGATTTCGATATAGACTTACCTCCATTGACATTTCACACTCGACACCCCCGATGACACTTGTGATGATTGGCTTGATGTCGTCGAAGTCGTCCGCCTCCTCCTTGATGTCCAAGTCTGGATCGCTCAGAGACATGTTGTTCTGATCCATGAATTGCAGAATGTATTTGTTATGCGTTTGAAGGTGCTTCTGCAGATGATCCTTTCGGTGAAATGCTGTTGGAAACACGACCTATTGTTTATCACACATGTAGATGATCAATGAAAGATACGGATTTCAATGTAGCACGCTAGTAAAGGCCATAAAATGAAATACACTTCATTTATAAACGTCTCTAGATTATAAATATCTTAGAATTACATGTATTGTATTTACCCGCTATAGGCTAACCGTTTAACTCAGACCTCGCTTGCGGTGTACAATGGCGCGGAGCTGTAACGAGAACGGGGACTGAGGTAGGTGAGAGCGGCGAGCGCCCGTAGCGTGATATACTAGAGGTGACCGGGCGTGCCGTGAGCGAAGTCTGAGGTAAACAGTTAGCCTATATACGAATTTGCATGTATTACATGAATTAAATTGCTTCTTATTTTGTCTGACGTTACCCATTATATAGCACAGTAGAAGAAGCATACTTATTGTAGCATACTCCATCTATCAATATTTTAAGACAGACTTTATGTGGTCTGATGACTTAAAGAAACTTGAAAGGAACTGTTGGATCCAAGCGGCACAACATCGTCCGTATATGTGAAGATCTCCTGAAGAAACCTATGTCCAACTGTGGACATGGAATGAAGCAAATGAAGAGACAAACTGCAATTTAAATTCAAGAAACGAAAAGAAATAATAATTTTGTACACCTATAAATAATACCTCATACCTTTAAATGAGAACTTTTGGATATATTATATACTCCTGTATATGTAATATATAATCAGGATTATGAAAACAGCTTCATACAACTTTCATGAAATTTGGTATGCAGGGGTTTCAGTGGCAATAAAATCAATCTATTTAGGTTTCTTTTTAGAAAATATTCTACAATATTATTAGAATATCTAGGTAAATTTCGTCACCATCTTTTATACCGTTTATATTATATTATAGCTCAGGTGGAAAATCAAAATCCTGAAACTGTAACAACCAGTGTTCAAGACCAGCTCTCTCCAGTCCAATTATTTTTTTAGGTTTGGTGTTAATTGGGAGCCCGTTATCAACACATACATTTACATTTTTTGTCTCAAAAAATAACTAGCAAAGTTCTGTCATCTAAGTACTTTAACTATCTTTAATTTACCTTTATCACACAGTGAACAGGATAGTGTCTTGTGTCCTATGTGTATTGATTTATGAATATTGAGGTGTTCCTTCCTTTTGAAAGCCTTTCCACAATCAGAGCATATATGTGGTCTGTACTCTGTATGCTCTTGCATATGCCTGTCTAAATGCTCTTTACGTTTTAGACTAAAACAAATATATTTTATACAAGTGATGTTATTTATCTAGTTATTTTAATACATTATTAACATACAACTGCTGGGTGTTATCTGACTGAGTAGAATAGGCCACCCTCATTTCTTACCGAGGTAAGTTGTTACGACTGGCTGCTTGCATGACAGCATAAAATAACTAGCCAAATCATCTAACAACATGTTTAAATCATGTTCTACTTAGAGTGGGATAAGGGCAGGAGAATAATCAATACATTAACATAGAGGAAAGCTTAGTCCATTGGGTCCCTGTTCTTCACACTATGTCTCCCTACAGTTTTGAGAAAAGGTGAGTGACACCAATTGGTTTTTTTCTTCTGCAGATCCTGATTTGATCCTGTAGTGATATTTTCACTATTGTTGTCTCTGTCATATCTGAGCAATAATAACCAACCTGCCTTTCAGTGATAATAACTGTTCTAACTTTCAATAATAAAGAATTTCTGTTAAGACAACCTGGATCATAGATCCCCTTTTGTTGAAACATGGTCATGATAAAACAGGTTTTTTTTGTTATTATTCTATCATTATTTTATTTATTATTTATTAATTCTAAAGACATCATCAGGAAGAGTTTAAACTAATTGCATCCTTCCTCCAAATCAATTTTGCCAAATTTCATATGCAATATATGAAACTAAATCATTTAGATAATTATTAAGTGATTAAGAATTTAAAGTAAATTTTAAGTGATGACAGATTAAGTATTAAATAGCACATAAAAATTAATTTAACCAACCTTATAAGTATGTTTTGGTAAAATTAAGAATATTTAGTTTGTATTTCTCTTAGGCTTACTTATAAATGTAAACAATTCTCACCCTGTTCCACAAACTTCACACAAGTGCCTGTAAGTATGATAGTGTGAATAGAGATGCAATTCTAACTTTTCTTTTTCATCATACTGAGCTGAACATTCCATACAGGTGAACTGCATAACACCATCATTTCTGGTTATTGTTGCTAGCTTTCCTTTTGATATTAAGGTTCGTTTTAACATTACCTCCATGGAGTGTGGATCTAGTTTAAAATCAACTACACTTTATCCATTTCAATTTAGTAATTAATTAAATATTTGAGCATACATTAATGAAGCATTTTTTTATTATCTGATCTACAAATTATTATTTTTAAAATATTTAAACTAAATTTCTTAAACATCGATATTAAATACTCAATATTAATTACTCTTTTTGATTTTTTTTTTGTTATTACCTTCATATAGATTTTCCAAGGACATTGAGATAAAGTTCTATCAGATTTAACACTTTCAAAACTTCCATAAAATAGTAAACAAAAACAAAAGAGTCACAAAAAGTTTTCCACACTTGCGCGGCACGTCAGAAAGTAAAAAAGAACTTGAAATAGTAATCCCTTCCCCTACCGTCGGCAATCGCCCAAGGCCCGTGTTCCCCTCCGAAATAGGGTGACTACCCTTTGTCTACCCTTACTTCCCCTATGGAGGGCGGGGGACCCCACTTTAGCCGATTTAGGAGGGTGGGATATATTATACCACGACATCGATTCAAAATCTACCTAAATTCCAAATATAGCATTGACATCTCAACTGCAAATCAAATTGCAAACATTGGATTTGTAAATATATGCTAAAATTTTAATATGATCTTTTTGTACTATAAAGGCGCGAAAAAGTTTTTAAAGTAATATTTGTTACGAAAACTATCTAAGTTCTACACTAAAAATATTTTAAGTTTATGATACTTGCAAAGTATTCTAAATTCATAGTTATTGTCAAAAACTAGGTTTATAAACAAAACAAAACACAACACAAATCACTGACAACGTCATCCACCCCCCACGAACAATTTGTAAATGATTTCGAATTTTGATCATAGACAAACAATCGAATGGAATAAGCGAATGATCTTATTTCCATTTTGTTTATTCCTATTTAAATTAAACCTCTTTACAAGTATGTTAATTTCACGTCATGTTGAGCTAAAAGCTATTGGAAAATTAATAAAATTGTAAATATTATATAATATAATACGATTACTGTATATATTACGTATTTAGATTCAGCTTTCAGTATGCTTTTATGTAGGTACGCAATGTTTATTGGCAACAGATATGTATAATTAATTAAAAATTGTATATTATATATGTTCGAAAGAACTTTCCGTAAATAAATTATTTTTGCTTTTTTGGCACTTTCTTATCTACATTTATACTTATTTATAATATTATCATATATTGCAGCAATCCTATATTATCGTTACTTTTGAACCATGAAATTCCGTAAAGAAGCGCCTGATTCTAGAAAATTTAATACAAAACAACTCAAAAATATTTTTAACCTCAAATCAGGAGTTCATTTATCTGTAACGCGCCTTAAAAGACTAGACTGAAGACTCCAAGCTAATAAAAATTAAAAAAGTTATTAAAAAATTTAAAATATGTTACCAAACTTTTAGGTTATATTTTTATTTAATTTTGTTTCCTTATAGTTTTTTGAAGTGAATGTCTGGCAAAATATTTTTATAATTATTTAATTAGGTGTTTACCAGTACACGACAAATAGAGAAAATATGGATGTGATCAATGTTCAATTAGAAGAATTAGCTCTGAATCTGTACAAAATAGATGCAATTAAGTTTGGTGAATTTATTACTAAAAGTGGAATTCAAACACCTGTGTATTTTGACCTAAGGGTCATCGTGAGTTATCCTGATATTATGGTACGGATTTTTTTTTACATTTATCACAAACAGTTTTGTACCACGATTGTGTCAACTCTAAAATACCCTCTTTGAACTTGTGTTATATTCCCGATGGCAAAATGACTCTCAAAGGATCGGAATTTTTTTATTATATTGATTATCCCTATTATCTTCAATTGTACCAAATCCATCAATAGTTCTCCAGCGGATTAAAAGTATTCAAGTCAAATGGGATTTCTAAAGAGCTACCTACCACTGCTAGTATTATTAAGCTGAAGATAAAGTACTCATTTAATGTACCTAAAACAAAACCTTTTTATCTAGGTAACTTACCTAATGCCCTATAAGTCTACTTTAAATAGGTTCCTTTCTTTTTCAGGAGCTCATATCTCTTTTGATCTGTGATATTGCACTACAAGACATTAAATTTGACCACATCTGTGGAGTGCCTTATACTGCTTTACCTATAGCTACTCTATTGAGTGTAAAAACCAAGAAATCTATGTTAATGAGACGTAAGGAAACTAAATCATATGGAACTAAAAAAGCTATAGAAGGAAATTACAAGCAAGGTGAGACATGTGTCATTATTGAAGATGTAGTCACATCTGGATCTAGTGTTATGGAGACAGTTAATGATCTGAGAAAAGAAGGTTTAAAGATTGATAATGCAATTATAATATTAGATAGAGAGCAAGGTGGAAGACAGAATCTAGAAGCAAATAACATACAAGTAAAGTCAATTTTTACAATGACAGAATTGATCAATATACTTGTAAAACATAATAAAATAACTAAACAAATGGGAGCAGATGTAATAGATTATTTGAAGAATGTTCAAGCACCTGTATCAGGTTAGTAAAGATGGTTATATGTAAGACGTAAAAACTTAATTTATGTTATATTTTACCTGGTTTATAATCTAAATTTGTTTCAAGTTTTATCAAAAAAGTTTAGGAGGTAAACTTTCACATGTATAAAACTGTGCAGTCACACAAAGTATTCAAAACAAACCAAGCTTTTGCAATATTTGATCTTCTGATCACCTAAATTTCTGTAGTTGCTGTTTTTGTTATAAGATTTTATTTTTCTATTTTCAGCTACTGAAGTAGACAGAACATTATTACCCTATGAGAAAAGGGCAGAATTAACTTCAAATTTGATTGCAAAACAACTGTTTACAATAATGGCAATAAAGAAAACAAATTTGTGTCTATCTGTGGATGTCATATCCTCTACCCAGATATTAGAGTTACTGGAACAGGTTGGAGAACATGTGTGTCTAGTGAAAACACATGTGGATATAATAGAAGATTATACAGATAATTTTATTATACAATTAAAACAACTAGCACAGAAGTATAACTTTTTAATCTTAGAAGATAGAAAGTATGCTGATATAGGGAACACAGTGAACTTACAATATTGTAAAGGGTTGTACAGAGTTTGTGATTGGGCTGATTGTGTTACTGTACACTCATTGCCTGGTGAAGGTATACTGAAAGCATTGAACAGCTCTGCCACTGATTCTAGGAGAGGAGTGTTTCTATTAGCTCAAATGAGCAGTGAGGTATGGGACTGTTATCTTTGTAGTAGTGAGATTTTTGCTTTACACTCACCCATACACTCCACACCATACAGTTCTGATTATTTTGTAACTTACAAGTTTTGTGACCAAATTTTTAAAGTTTCTGTTGAAAGATAAGTGAGGTTGTTGTTAGGGGTGTAATAGAATATAATTTGAGTGTTATTTCTTGGATTAAGACTTTTTTTTTGGATTTACTTGTTTTAAATTACTTGAGTTTAGCTTCAACCCCAAAAAAGTTGTTTCATAACTGAGTTTTTTTTATTTTTATTATTTATTTATATATTTCCCCTTCAGTTCTTACAGCATCACCAATGTTATATAAAGAGCATGTACCTTTTTTTTAATAAGTTGCACAACACAATTTAATGGGTTATGATTTAATTTTGTAAATGCTTAATCAAAAAATTTTCATAATTATTTCAGTTCTTTAGTTTTCAGTTGCAATATTTTTTCCAGGGCAATCTTATCAATCAAGAATATACAGAGTCAACTGTCATGATGGCAAGTAAATATCCAGAATTAATAACTGGATTTGTTTGCCAAAAGAAAAATACATACAAGTCCCCTGGTCTGATCCAGCTCACCCCTGGAGTTCAACTGGAGGGCTCCAAAGATGAATTGGGTCAAGTTTATAACACACCTGAGAAGGTGGTCCTAGAAAATGGTGCAGATATTGTTGTAGTTGGCAGGGGAATTGTTGCTAGTAAAAATCCAAGATCTCAAGCTCTTATATATAAAGATACCTTATGGAAGTGTTACACAAAGAGAGTTTCTGGCAAATTAGAATGATTGATAATGTAATTTTTTTTTCAATTAAAGTTCTAAAAGAAAAGGAAAATTTTAAAAGTTATAATAAAGTTACTTTAACCGACTTCTTAATAGTTTCGCAAAAAAATCTTTAGTAGCTCAACTATTGATTCAATATAATACTTTCTCTAAATGTTATTTTGTAGCAATAATAGTAATAGTAGTAATAGTAAATATAACTGTTTTAAGTTGTAATTTCTTATTTTTTATAATAAAAGTTTTAATGTTCAATATAGTAGAAACATTCCTGCTTATTTTAATGTAATTTTTGATAAAATATGACTATGAATAGTTTTATGATTTTTTATGTATTTCCTTTTTAAGAGATATACTGTGCATACTATGTCAGAATTTCTATTGATACATTAAATGTTATTTTTAAGATGATGTTTATTTCATATAATTTTCCACTCACTGAAAGATATGACATGTTACTAATCCACTGCTTGCCTAAGGCCTGCACTCTCTTCTTAGTGAGAAGGATTGAAGCTCTGACGCAACATCTTTGAACTGCGAAAGGCGATATACTATTATAAACATACGAATAACGATTAGATAACAATATTATACATTTAGCACATGCAAAAAAATGAGTTTGGGTTCCTAAGGTGTAACGGCGACTACTCACAGAAAAATGCAGTTATAGTAGATCGCCCTCTGGTACTCTTCTTCTCTGGTAGGTAGAAGAGATTAACAAAGATCACAGCTAGACGCTGTATCCAAGCAGCAAATGGTCGTGCGTCATGAAAAGTATTGATTGAGGTTTTATTTATTCCCAGCAGTTCATCAGTTGGAAATTTAAAAGAACTAGGGGAAAAACTTTTCGTACAGATTACGTTATTTTTAAATATAAATATGTACTATAATATATGGCAACATTTTTTCACAATCTTCTATCGTCACATCATAAATGGTAATTCTATCTTGACAATGATTCTTGCATAATCTAGATTAACATTGGTTTAATTTCATTATATTATATCCTTAAATTGCTTTCAAAATAAAGTAAAAACTATTTACCATCACCCTTCACACATCACCATTTTAAATATCTATGTCGACGCATTTAATATAGGATATGTGAATCGGTACACTTTCACTATAATAAATCTCTAGATAAATGTAATTTACAATTTAATTTTTTTGGCCTGTTTGGGGTAAAATATTTGTAGTTTACAACATCGATCAATCGACCTGCCACCAGAAATGTCAACTCTTCAAACGTAACCTCGACTCGAATAAAACAAAACAAAGAAAACAAAACGAAAAATGGATAAGATATCAAAAGAATTAAATATAAATATTAAAAATATATTTGTAACTTCTTCACCTACGTTGTTCGCGATCGTCGTCCACAATACTTGGCTAAGAAAGTGGTTAAAAAATGTAGAAACTGATAATAGTGTAAATAACTTGGATTTTACGTTGCAACCAGGTGAAAGTGTTCCTTATCCATGGAAAAAAATATTTATTAGGGTATGGTGACACTTTGCGGTCTTTACGGAGATATCTTACTGTTGAATTTATTTCAAACAATTTAAATTTATTGGAACTTTGCATTTTAGGTATTAGATAAAAAGACATCCAAAGTTCTTCCTTTGCCTCGATATAAATTAAACGAAACTAACTCAGAAACACCACTTACGTTTTCACAATTACTCCAGTACGTTTCACAGAGTAACCAAAGGAACTTATGGAAAGAGTCCTATAAGAAATACTGTCAAAACAATGATGGTAACAGGGAGAGTACAATTGTGAATTTATTAGAGCATGATCAGCTATTGACAGAAGTAATAGTTAGATTGTATGGCTGTAATATTATTAGAGTAAGGTCTGAGACAGCTGGTAAATATAATGAATATAAAGAAATTGCTGGAAAGCATGTTTCAAAGTCTTATGATACACATGTCAATTTGTTAGCTGCTATGTTTGTGCTTGAAAGTGACAATAACTATTTTGTGGTTTATAGAGGACATTATGAGAATAATTTATTAGATTGCCTTAACTTCAGTCCACATTTAATAGATAAGACTTATGCAAGAGGTCTGCTGATTGTTTACCAATTACTGAGTGTCGCAAAAGCCCTGTATGATAGGGGACTAAGTTTAGGTACATTAACTCTGCAGGATATTTATTTATCAGAGGATCTGTGGGTGCAAATAATTCCACCGATTACGAACAATATACATTGCCTGGATCCTTCTTTAATTTGTGAACAAAATAGGAGTAAACAGGGTACAAATTCATCATCAGTTAATGAACAGAGCTCAAAAAAAAGAGGAGATGAGTGGTGCTGGAGAAGTGATGCAGTGCAGTTAGAGAAATTATGTATGTTATGGGTGAGAGGAAGAATATCCAACTTGGACTATTTGCTGCATTTGAATGTGTTGGCCGGAAGGTCTGCTAATGATCCTCAGGCACATTTTATGGTCCCATGGGTCACTGATTTTAGTTCCAGATGTGGTAAGAATATTTATTCTGTAATTATACAAACAGTATAAATTAAATAATTTCTTTAATATAATGTATAGCATTTCAACTAAAACATTTTAATCAATATATAGACATGAAATATAATTTATTGTAAAATATATATATTTTTTTAAGGTATTACAAGTTTGGAAAAACCAATTAGTTATATTTTTCTGTATAAACAATTTTTTTAAAGAAGATTTGGTGGACTTGTGTTCAATCTAATCGTTATAAATTAGATCTTGATTTTATTATAAAACTACCTATACTGAGTGAATTCTTTGTGAAATAATATTTTCCGATATTGATTGTCGTACTGAACAAATTATTTTATACTTGCCGTGTGGTATCCGGCTGAGTAGAATAGACCACCCTCATTTATTACCAAGATGTCGTAAAAGGCGACCAAGGTAAGTTGACCCACCGTGTGGTATCCGGTTGAGTAAAATAGACCATCCTCTTTCTTACCGAGAGGTCGTAAAATACGACTAAGTTAAGTTGACGTCAGGCAGGCGGCCGGTCGTAAAAATACGTAACCAAATCATGTGACAACATGTTTGTAGCATGTTGTGCCGACCCCACTTAGAATGCGATAAGGGCAGGAGGATGATGATGACTGAAAATTATTTTATAACTACGTCACTACATATATTTAAAAGAGGGTTAGTAGTGAGTATATTTTGTGCACTAAAAATGTTTTATATGCAGCAATTCTAGAAATTCTGATTGTTCAGGTAACCAACCAGACTCTGTGAAACATATTTAGGTAATTTATCTTTTACATGTTTCAGCTAAGTATTATCTGTTATTCTGAATATTATTTATTTATATTTTTTAAATCACCTAGGGCGTAATTGGCGCGACTTAACAAAGTCCAAGTACCGCCTCAACAAGGGTGATCGTCAATTGGATATGACTTATGACGTCACTAGTCACGGTCAGACCCCACACCACGTTACAGATGCGTTATCAGACATCACTTTTTACGTTTACTTAGCACGCAGGTAAGGACTTCTCTCTTTAGTTTGTTGGTGTAAAGTATTAACACTTCGGGCTCAGCAACGTTATTACACGTCACATTTGATAAAACACTTATTGCTACAACGTTTATACACGTCGCCAAAATGTATATCTCTTGAAACGTGTATAAACGACTGAAGCTTTAAAGTGTACTACTTTAAATTTTTGGACTGATCGCGCCGCTCCACGTTAGTTTTTTTGTACTCGTGTATTCTATAACATTAAAACAAGTTTTATAAGAAGCTGACGCAACTAAGGTAAGTCAGGAAGGCGACCATAAAATATGTGCCGACCCCACTTAGAGTGGGATAAGGGCAGGCGAATGATGTGTATTACTATAATATATTTTTGAATGGTCACGTACTATGCGGTATTTGAATTTGTATGTAGACGAATATATTATAATAATTATGAATAATTTATAGAATTAGGCGTTACTTTGCGGAGATCCATAATACAAAAGTAATAGTAAAATTATTTTGTTATTATCCGCGATACAGTAAATAGAAAATATATATAGTGCTAAATGTATAGTGGACTATCCGTTTTTCATACCCTTTACATGCAGGATTCGTAAAAACACATGCACAAACCTCCTCGGTTGCGGGGCGAAACGATTGTTGAGTTTGTAATAGTGAACGTGTGTAGTGCTTGTGTGTTGTGGTGGCAGTGGTGGAGGTTTTAACATGTGTTTTTACGGATCCTGCATGTAAAGATTATGAAAAAACGGATATTCTACTATACATTTAGCACTATATATATTTTCTATTTACTGTATCGCGGATTATAGCAAAATAATTTTACTATTATTTTTTTTAAAATTATTATGAAGTTAAATTCGTTAGTAACCTTAAGCATTTCATGCTTAATATTATTAGTCTATATAATATATTATTGAAATGGAAATCTTAGAAGTAATCGCAAAACTACATAATTAAATCACGCGCCACAGTATATTAGGATAGGATGTCGAAATAGACTTAGCCAAATATTATAAACGAATATTGACTTACACCCCTTAGCCACGCGTTGGCGTGGCTAAGGGGTGTAAGTCAATATTCGTTTGGGTAGTAAATAATATTAAATTGTAGGACTCCAAAAGACACCTTATGTAAATATGTTCGCAACAAATGGGTCCCGGCGGAGTATCCCGCCTCAATACAACGAATGCAAGAGTGGACGCCTGACGAATGTGTGCCAGAATTCTACACAGATCCCAGTGTGTTTAAGAGTATACACGAAGATTTACCGGTAAGTTATTGGTGACTTTACATCAACATCTACTGCTGGTTCAGAAAGCAGTTTCTACCGAGAAGAACCAGCAAGAAACTCGGCGGTTGCTCTTTTCAAACAATAATTCTTATCACTAGTTACATATAGTTATAAATGTCTTGTACAGGGTTGAAGAGAAGCTATATCCACGTATTCTTGTCGTCTAGGTAATCTTCAATAGTATAATAGGCTTTCTGAATTAGCCTTTTTTTAATAGTGTTTTTGAACTGCTGTAATGGTAAAGTTAAAGTAGATTGTGGAATTTTATTATAGAATCTTATACCCAAACCCACAATCGAATTACGAACTTTTGCAAGGCGCAAAGCAGGAACTGCAAGCTTATGTCGGTTCCTACTTTGTCTATCATATACATCGTCAATCCTTTTATAATTATTTATATTCAATAATTTATAGAATTAGGCGTTACTTTGCGGAGATCCATAATACAAAAGTAATAATAAAATTATTTTGCTATAATCCGCGATACAGTAAATAGAAAATATATATAGTTTTTAATGTATAGTGGACTATCAGTATTTTCATACTCGATACGTGCAGGATTCGTAAAAACACATGCACAAACCTCCACCACCTCCATCACAATACACAAGCACTACACAGGTTCACTATCACAAACTCAACAATCGTTTCGCCCCGCAACCGAAGCATCATCAGGAGATAGACTCCACGACAAAATCGCAAAGCGAAGCGTTATCCAAACAAGCGTTGTTAAATAGTACTTGGTTCATCCCCACCCTTTATTTTACTTCGGAACACGTGCAACAAGCTTGAACTAGAGACATTTATCTGCTCGTTAATAAGGGTGCCATTGTTATGCTTAATTATTTCTAATTGTTCCAAAATATTTAATTTCAACCTTTTTTTTTCGCAGGTGTGCAGTATTTCGAAATACTTTCGAATCTTCGAAATACTGCACACCTGCGAAAAAAGCTAATTTTATTATTACTTTTGTATTTATATTCATATGTACAAAATTTAAATTACTAAAAATATACTGTGAAGCCAATGTAAGAATACCTGTTTCCTTGAACTTCTCTCGCAGGGAATCGCGCGAATTTAAATTGTAAATGCCACGTATGACTCTTTTTTGTAATACAAAAATTTTTTCAATGTCATTCATTGAGGTTCTTTATGACAATACTATTATATTATAGTAATATTATAAAATAACGGCACTTGCGATTAATAATAATAGTAATTAATAGGCATTAAGAGTAAGATAGATATGTAGATTTTAGAAAATTTGTATTTTTTTTATAACCTTTTCCTGACAATAATAATTAACAAAACAAAAAAAGAATTAGTGGAATTGTTCCATCTGTTCACGCGCGAAGCGATTATAAAGGGAAACAGATATTGATTAGTACATATATATATAGATGTGAATGTATGTCTGTCTGCCTATTTGTTTTTTTGTGTCAAAACCTTGAATAATATTCATGAAGTTTGTTACATTTAAAGCTCATATATAGTTCCGCATATATAGCGGTCCGCCTTTTGTGAGGTAACAGAGAACTTCTTCGACTAGAGAAATGTGCCCTCATTACACATAGTAAAGAATGCGATCCTTAGTTATATGTTTAAGTTTACATTGGCAGTGTGTGTTTACATAATTTCCGACAATTAAATGTAAACGAAAGTATTTTTATATTAAAAATTTCATTTGGACTCATTACTCGCTTTTTTGCCGCATTCCTAACTTTTTTATTTTAATATAACGTTTTAATCTAATATATTTCTAATTTGCCTAAAGGGATAGGTACCTAGTGTTACTCTAGATAATTTTTCGCATAAAGTAACGACTTTGCGGAAGTCCATAATACAAAAGTAATGTAAGTAAGTAATGACAATATTATTTTTATTATTGCTTTGCGATTTTGTCTTTGAGTTTATCTCCTGACGAAGCTTCGTTTACGGGGCGAAACGTTTGTTGAGATTGTGGTAGTGAATGTGTGCAGTGCTGGTTGTGTATTAGTGGCGGGTAGTGCAGTTTTTACGAATCCTGCATGTATCAGGTATGAGAACGGATACTACACACTACATATATTTTCTTTTATCGCGGAAATATTAAAAGTAAAATAAACAAATTAATTTATTCAAACGCAATTAATTATCATGTACATGTTTTGAACGAGTTTGATAAGTCGTCCCTGTTCAAAACGATAGCCCGTATCTTATTACTACGGCTTCAGCTCAGAGCAATCGGTTAATTACATGTATGGTTTGCTTGCGTTAAGTTACACGATAATTAAACAATTGTGTACTCTATACTTTGACGCAGGCGTAAAGTACATTTCGCAGCCCTTGTATTGCGGAGTTAAGGGGCGCAACCCGGGGTTATAAAAAACTGAGAAAATGATGAAACTAAGAGTATTAAATAATTTATAGAATTAGGCGTTACTTTGCGGAGATATGTAATACAAAAGTAATAATAAAATTATTTTGCTATAATTCGCGATACAGTAAATAGAAAATATATATAGTGCTAAATGTATAGTGGACTATTCGTTTTTTTCATACCCGTTTCATGCAGCATTCGTAAAAACACATGCACAAATCTCCACCACTGCCACCACAATACCCAAGCACTACACACGTTCACTATCACAAACTCAACAATCGTTTCGCCCCGCAACCGAAGCATCATCAGGAGATAGACTCCACGACAAAATCGCAAAGCATTTAGCATTATCACTACGATACATTTAGCACTATACATATTTTCTATTTACTGTATCGCGGATTATAGCAGAATATTTTTTGTTATTACTTTTGTTAGAGTATTAAGTTAATAAGAGGTTGGGGGTGTGGGGTTTGTTCCATATCTTTAAAAAAAATTACTGGCCGTGGGATTTTGGGTATGTTAAAAATTAGTATCTCAGCAAATATTTTTTATAAGAAATCTATGGCGTACATAATAATGACGTCTACGTCGCATTTGTAGCAATGGTCGCCTTAAATGCAAGTTCTCAATTTCGGTTTAAAGTTAGGGGCAAACATGATTTTATTTACAAAAGATTTCTTCGCGTCATCATATCATATCTTCAACATCGTTAATTTACTTTAATCTAATACATACGACTATAATTACAGTCATCTGAATGAACGGTCGTATTAAACCGGCACGACCGTAATACCGGCTGAAGCTGTGATAGCCTAGCGGTGAGACCGTGCGACTCTCTAGAGACGACATAGGTTAAACCCCGGGCAGGCACCAATGAGTTTTTCTATTAAAAACTTATGTGTAATTGATAATTGCAATTTATCACACGCTTTTCGGTGAAGGAAACATCGTGAGGAAACCTGCATATCTCAAGAGAATTCTAGGGATATGTGTAACCTACCAATCCGCATTGGAGCAGCGTGGTAGGTCATAGCTCTAATCCTTCTCTCCAAAAACGGAGAGAGGAGGCCTTAGCCCAGCAGTGGGCATAGTGACAGGCTGTTACTTTACTTTACTTTTTTTTTTACATCGCATCAGCTTTTCATAAACACCTTGGTAGCGACTACCCACTGTACTACGAAAACAATATTACTGCCATGTTTACCGTAATCCTGTATGTTAAATCGATGAGAATAATAGTGCTATAAAGATTTATACCAGCTGGCGCAAAAATAGTGAATAAGCAACAGAGTTGTCGATAGAATTAAAACATTTTGATAAACAGACCTTGGATTATTGAGATCATTTTTACCAAAGTAAAGATAATAAATTTGGACATCTCTATTGTTGTTTTTTTTCTACATAATAATGTCTAGTTATCGTCAAGCGGCAAATCTGTGCTTATGCGATTTTATATTTGACCCACTTTATTTAAATTGCGTAACAAACAACTCTGAAGGATATTCGATAAAAGTGATTAACGCTTACTTTGTTGCGATCTGTAATAAAAAATATCACAACGGAGTTAACTTGGATACGGCCCTGGCCTAAATTTTATTTATCGGGCTATCATTTCATACATTAAAAGTAGGTTTTCACTATATTTTACAATAACAATGAAAATGTAATAAACAGAGTTTTAAAAACCTCGTATTTCTATTTCTTCGTATTATTCTTTTTCGTATATATTCATATCGAGGAGACCACGCTGTTTTCATATAATAATATATTTTTTGTATTTTCCAATTTTATGTCAGATTTATTGTTTATTTATTGTTCCGCCGTGGGGTATCCGGCTGAGTAGGAAGAAATGAGGATGGTCTATTCTAGTCGCCTTTTACGACATATTG
The DNA here is from genome assembly GCA_947086505.1 of Morpho deidamia. NCBI lineage: Eukaryota > Metazoa > Arthropoda > Insecta > Lepidoptera > Nymphalidae > Morpho > Morpho deidamia. Next base: position 3,651,947 of record CAMTZC010000007.1, on the reverse strand, counting down.
ATCTTAAAGGCGACTAAGGTAATTTGACATCAGGCAGGCGGCCGGTCGCAAAAATACCTGGCTAAAACATGTCATAACATGTTTTAAACATGCTGTGTTGACTTCACTTAGAGTTGGATAAGGGCAGGAGCATGATGAGCATACAATATATTAAAACAAAATTAACAATTAAAAAAAACTTATTTATTTTGATTGTAATCAATTGAATTCAAAGGAGTTGATTACATACAAACAATCATGCATAAAAAAATCCTCCTGCCCTTATCCTACTCTAGGTGGGGTTGGCACAACATGTTACAATGTTGTCGCAACAATCATAAATACATATGAAAATATATAGCGTGTAACAAGTGTAATGAAATGCCTAGGCATAGAAGAAAGCATGTAAATTTTCCACAGTTGTATTAGACAAGGTTAAAGGCTTCACTTAAGTTATCGTTTTAGGATTTAGGTATTCCGTCCTGGGCGACTTGCGTGGAAGACTTTATAATGAAGCACAGAGAAGCCTTGGAAAGCACTTACGTGTCAGACAATCTGCACCATTGGATCGATATCACATTTGGTTATAAGTAAGTTTAAACGTTTTTAAAATTACCTATCAAGAGATAATTAATGTATACTGTTTGGTAAATATATATATATAACGTATACTGTTTGGTAACAAATACATATGGAATTTGTGCCAATGGAATCTTCAAAATAATTAAACACAGTTTACCACATCTGTTTGGCAACAAATACATTAATATATTACATATCGAATTTGTGCCAATTCAATCTTCCAAATATTTACACACAGTTTACCACATATGCAGGCCTACCATAAACTCTTATTTCGACTTAATTGAAGACGTAAACGAAATTGTTTTGCTTTTTCATACCATGACGTCTTAAAGACGCACAGTTTAAGTCGTTGCCGAATGAGCGTTCGGCATTCGTCCTAAGAACATGTGAGTAAAAGAGACAGAGTTATCTGTAGTTCATATAAAGTTATCCTTTTCAAACATTACGACCCCAATGCAATTCACACTTCAAAGTACGAAAAGAAAGCGGTTCGCGGTCGTCGTTTACGTCTTCAATTGAGTCGCAATAAGATTTCATGGTAGGCCTGCTGTTTGGCAAAAAATACAATTATACTATATTACATATTGAATATGTGCCAATGGAATCTTCAAAATATTTACACACAGTTTCTTACATCTGTTTGGCAACAAATACATTTATATATTGCATATGAAAATTGTGCCACTGGTATAATCTTAATATTTACCTAAAATTTGCGATATCTGTTAGGCTTTCTGGTTCAGCTGCAGTGAAAGCGAAGAACGTTTGTCTATCGCTCGTCGACGGGCACACCCGCACTCGGCGCGGCGCGACCGTACAGTTGCTGAACGCGCCGCACCCGCCCCGAAGACTGCGGTTACCGCCGCCCGCGCCGCCTCGACTGAGGTGGACAGCCCCGAGAGATGCCAGTAAGCTTTTTGACTAATTGTAGTTTAAACTGTGACAGCCCAGCCCTAGAGACGATTATGGGTTCAAACCCTGGGTAAGCACCAATGAGTTTTCTATTAAAACTTTTTTTTTAAACACTTACACGGTAGTTTTTTTTTTTTATTAAACTATTGAGCAACTACAATATATCCATATACAAATAATTGCACAAAAGGTGGGCTTAATGCCTTAAGTATTATCTCCCAGTCAACCTTCAGGAGTGAATAAAAAACGTATGTAGGCGTGCTATAATATGACAATGAAGTAGTAATAATAAAACTTAGGAAACTATATATGTATATATATATATATATATATATCATATATATATATATATGATATATATATATATATATATATATATATCATAAACTAAAACAATATGTATGTATAAGTCATGAGTGCATATGAGTGTGAGAATCATTAATGGCATTAAAAACGTAAAATAAGAATTACTAGGTTATATATAATAAAACTAATTAAATAATAAGAATATACTACACCGCATTTTTTTTTTAAATGTTGTCCGACCCCAAAGTAAGTAACTTAATACTTGTGTTATGGATAACGGACAACGGTAGTCCAATGTGTCTTATGCTTAATTGCAATATTTTGTTTAATCTGTTTAATGTTGCTATCAGTTTAATGTTGCAATGAGTTTTTCTATTAAAACTTATGTGTGTAATTGATTATTGCAATTTATCACATGCTTTTCGGTGAAGGAAAACATCGTAAGGAAACCTGCATATCTATAGAGAATTCTAGGGATATGCGTAACCTACCAATCCACATTGCAGCAGCGCGGTAGGTCTTAGCTCCAATCCTTCTCATAAAAACAGAGGCCGAGAAGAGGCTTTTGCCCAGCTGTGGGATAGTAACAGGCAGTAGTTGGCAGACAATAATTTTATAAAAAATAATATAGTTGTAATATATAATAATATAATTGTACGTGCTAGTTTAGAATACGGGTTTATCGATTAGTAACAAAACTTTCACCATGGTTGTTCGCAGTGACCCAGTTATGACTTAAACTTAAAATTTTAAAATTGCATTAACAACTCAGTAAATATTGATATTCTATTACAACAATCCTTCTAACTTTTTTTATAAACTTGTCACAGTTAGGTTTATACCCACATCGAATATTTATAAAAAAAAATAGTGCCAAATTTTTAGATCACTGTATAGTATAATATATTAATTTTGGACAAAGCCATGGCCATCCTACATGTCATTTGTTAATGAAGTTTCACAAATATTATTAAAGTACCCCAGTTAAATAGTTAAAATGAGCTGTGATAGCCCAGCGGTGAGACCGTGCGAATCTTTCGAGGGTATCACGAGTTCAAACCCATGTTTTTTTCTATTAAAAACTTATGTGTCTCATTGATAATTGCAATTTATCACACGCTTTTCGGTGAAGGAAAAAATTGTGAGGAAACCTGCATATTTTTGGATAGTTCTGGAAACATGTGTAACCTAATGTAGGTAGGATACACATGTCGCATACCGCATTGGAGCAGCGTGGTAGGTCTTAGCTCCAACCCATCTCTCCAAAAACGGAGACAGGAGGCCTTTTCCCAGCAGTGGGATTGTAACAGGCCGCTATTTTACTTTTTCTTCAGTTAATAATTGGTGTAATTTCTTACAATTTTTTAATTACTACTTACTTACTTTTTAGTACTAAAAGGTTTAATTGTTTTAAATTGTAGAAAAGCTCGCTCGTGATAGTTCGGATGAAGTGTCTGATGATGAAGAAGAGTCCGCTAGTCTTACACAACATGTATCGCGTTTGAATGTTCCCTCTCAAAGAACGCGTCGCCATAAAAGTAGTGTCAGAGCTCGATCTTTATGTAAGGGACAAGAGGAAGATGTTCCCAGCAACGAAACTAGAGCATCATCCCACTCGAGACATTATAGAGTACAGCGTTCAGAACTCGGCAAAGGAGTTATTTACCTACCCAAAGAGTATAATCCAGCCGCGACGATACAAGCTTTGGAAACTTTGGATAATTTCCGTACGAAATGTTTTTTTAGCAATGCCGAAGATAAAGTTAAGCACAAAGAAAGTGTTACATTGAATTTATGTCCGGTTCAACAAGAAATAAAAGAAAACACAGGGTCTAAGAACGTCCAAGAAGAGACTGCTTTTACTAATCACATGTTCTTAGCGTCTTATGATCAAGGCTATTTAAAAAAGTTCACCCAGGACAATAATATAGAAAATGTTTTGAAAGAACGAAAGAATAGAATGTTCAATCCTCGTTATACAACGGATGCGGCTATTTACAAGCAGTTCGTCACGGAGAGCAGACGACAGGATATGTTGGTGATTGGGTGCCTTATTGTCGAAATATTCCTCCACACTTACATGCGTCCATTAAGATTAACTAACGAAATTTTTTTAGAAAGATACAACAGTTGTCGTATGGTACTTTTATACAACTTCAATTCGATGCCAAAATGTGTAAGATACATTGCGTGCCTTCTATTAAATGTTAAACCGCCTAGTTTGAGCTTTAAAAATGAATTAAATGTTACCACCGAAGAATCAAGACAAAGAGTAGTTGTGACTGACAAGGGATTACCCCCACCTACGCCGTCTCAGTTATTACAACCCCTGATAATGCAGCATTTGATACCTTTTCCTCAAAGTTTTAATCTTTTATACAATCTCCTCAGCACTTTACATGAATACGAACTTACTGGAAATGAATTGCACATTTTATACACATATGAGTGTGACGGAACTCAATGTGAAAAATATCAAAACGTTGACAAGACTAAACTTTATTTCACACAGAGAATAGCCGAAGGTAAGATAGGAGCTTGTATTACCCATTTAGGGGTTATTTTAAATCAACTAACTAATGAGAACCAATTCAATGTTCTTGATATATTTCTTCAACATTACATACAGTTGTTAGAAAATAAGGACACATCTGTGCTAGCTGCCTGGCATTTATTTGACACCGTAAGTAAAGTTTTGGGACCTACTGAAACAAACAATAAACTGTTGAGGCATATATTAAATTTATACGAAGATGATGATTATGTCTACGATAAGTTAGAGCACAAGTTGATCGACATCGATGCAATTACTAATGCTGGGCTAGCGAGCAAACAAAAATATGTAAAACTCTACCACCACATATTCCTCCTTCAACTGATGGTGCGTTTAGGCCTCCAAGTTTTCTTAGATAATTTCACGCAACATTTAGTTGAGGCTGTTGGTGGATACAAAGACATAACTTCTGAAATGGGAACACCCGGTCACCTTTGTCACAATCGGGCGATATTAAACAAAAAACCCAGATATTCAGATGATAATCTCAAAAATGCTTTAATTTCTACATCTGATATATTCTCACCAGACACATCATATGGTTCTGAAAATGTTATAACACCTAATATTGAAAAAAGTATATTAGAAGTAAACGAAGTGTTAAGAGATAAAGAGCAGGATAACAGAAGCGAAAACGAGTTATTTCATTTTGAAAATGACAAGGACAGAAATCCTAGTTGTAGTAGTAGAAGCAAATCTCCGACAGGCTCATTAGATTCTAATACAATGGTCAAAGATTCAAACATAGTACAAACACCTTCTCCAGCTAAAGATAACATTTCTCCTGGAAATTCAAGATTTTTTACTAATTACTCAGCACTAAATTTAAAAGAACCCAATGTGATCATCATTAAAGACGAAAGCCAAGATATTCCCGAATTAGATCAAAAGATGTCTTCGACTATTGATATGCCCAAACCTATGTTTACCAGTTACTTGCATTTTGATGATGATTTAGAAAATTCAGATTTCGCCAAAACTATAAATGGAACGAGTACAATACATATAAACAGGTTAGATTTAGTAAACAATGCGGATCATACAACAGACCATGAGTTGCATATAAAGGAAGAAGAGATAAATCATCAGCATGATGACCAAAGTGCCTATAAGATTTCGGACATGAGCTCCGAAAGTCTAATTTGGTTGGCTCACAGACTGGGACCGGTTCTTACTTGTAGATACATTACAAGAAATTTATTAAAGATGCTCACGCTGTGTTATATCGGGAAAGAAAATTTAGCATCATGGGATGCGGACGAAAAGGATGAATTTGATGAAATTTCTATTGTAAACAGTAAAGTTGTGGGGGATAAAAATGCGATGAAAGTTATCAAGTGTCTTACGGCCATTGTTGGTGAGTAATTTTATTTTTAGTTGAGAATTATAGGAACCATAGTTACCGCATGAAATAACACATTAAGAAGTAATTCTAAGATGTAAATCTAGAACCATAAGGATAGAATAAATGTTGCATGCAATGTAGAATGAATGGGTTTCCACAGGTTTCATTTTTATTGCCATACTGTGCCAACAACGGTGATTTACGAAACTATTCCCGAATTTTAGAAATTTTCAATATAAAAGTAGTTATTGTGAGTTAACCGTGAGAGATATAGACATGCTATCTCAGACTTCTTTGTAGTATTTTATAGATCTACAATTCTCTACTACATTAATGTAACGTATCTCTGCTGGTTTATGCAGCGCACGCGACTGAAGCTCCCAGTAAGCAGGCTTTTTAAAAACTGCGCGATCTCTTCAACACAATTTACATAATACCGATTGTTCCGCGCAAACGTGCGGACGCATGAAACAACCTCCGGGACCTGGGCCCGACGCCCTAGCGTTTCAACCTACCTTATGCGGCCGTTAGCTGTATGTGGTCCGGCCTCGTGAGTCACTGTGTGTATATGTGTACGTGTGTGTGTGTGCTTGAATGTACTTGGCCGATTCCCGAAACCGTTGACTCGCCTCTGCAGTCTTCCACGGACATGTAATGTCTGTTTCTCCCTGAGTATACACTTCACTATATCGGCTGAATAACACCCCGTGTGCACACAATCTTCGTAAGGTCACACGTTATTAAATCGTCCCTATATCGGGGAATAATACCCAACACGCATCAAAACCGTGGACGGTCGCGTCTTATCAAACACTTCACTGGTTAAACGCTTCACTAAATCTGACAATAACACCCGAAACGCAAAATTACACGTGCGTTATAAAGGAATGCCGTGTTCAGGCGTACGCGGCTTGTCCGTATCGTGTTTGAAAGGTAACTAGCGGTCGGCCGCCCGCGTCGCTAACCTGTCCGGCGGGCGAGTCAATTTTATTCAAAAAACCGATGTACTATTTACCTAAACCATCCGGAAGTATTGCACTATCTTTTGGTGAAAACCGTACAACAATCCATCCAGTAGATTTTGAGAAAATCGATTACAGACAGCTTTTTAGGACTTTGTTTTATAATAAGTATAGATGTTAATAATATTAGCTTATGAATAAGGTATCGTGCTCTCTGCGACAAAGTAAACGAGTTGGAAATATCAATTATAAAATGGTTAAGAAATAAATATAAAAAACTATTATTTTCAGCAATGTATGGTGAGCAGCTCATAATATTTCAGTACCTGCCGCATATGGGCGAACTGATAGCGTCTTGTAGACGACGCCTTTCAACACCATTGGAGGGAGGAGTTGTAGCTTGTTTGCAGCTCATCAAATATCTGATGCCTTTTATGTCGGATGCTAAAGTTATGGAACAGTTGCAAGTATGTTATTAAAATAATGGTAAATTTAGTACAATCATGGAAAAACTAAATTTAGTTGTAGTCTTCTGTTATGATATAAATAATGTTTTTTATTTTTATAATCTATGCAAATTGTCTTAACTGAATCTTAAGAGAGACCTGAATTCGGTTACTGTTGCAACGTCTATCAAAAAATTGATTTTTTTTAACCGTACACCAACGTCAAATACAAAATATGATTCATTATCCTCCTGCCCTTATCCCACCCGAAGTGGGGTCGGCGCAACATGTTACCAACATGTCACATGATTTGGCTACGTATTTTACGACCGGCCGCCTGCCTGACGTCAACTTGCGAGTGTTTCGTATTTTACGACTCCTCGGTAAGAAAGAGGGTGGTCTATTCTACTCAACCGGATACCACACGGTGGGTCAACTTACCTTAGTCCCCTTTTACGACACCTCGGTAAGAAATTGGGGTGGTCTATTCTACCCAACCGGATACCACACAGCGGCTTGACTTACTTTCGTCGCCTCTTACGACAACTCGGTAAGAAATAGGGGTGGTCTATTCTACTCAGCCGGATATCAAACGGCATTAATATAAAATATGGTTATAACAAAAATTAACGTCGATATAGGCTGTGTCTAAATAAAAATACTGATGTCACTTATTGTAAGCTGTGATAGCCTTGTGGTGAGACCGTGCGACTCTCTAGAGACGACATAGGTTCAAACCCCGGGCAAACTTATGTGTCTAATTGGTAATTGCAATTTATCACACGCTTTTCGGTGAAGGAAACATCGTGAGGAAACCTGCATATCTCTAGAGAACTCTCTAGGGATATGTGTAACCTACCAATCCGCATTGGAGCAGCGTGGTAGGTTTTAGCTCCAACCCTAAAAGACGGAGAGAGGAGGCCTATGCCCAGTAGTGGGATAGTAACAGGCCGTTACTTTACTTTTTTACGGCAATTATATGTAGGTATATAGTAGGGCGACCCAAAGGGCGTTGAGCTCTTAAGGTATTAAAAAGGACCCCGCACCGGAAAACGCAACGTTGGTAGACCTCCTACAAGGTAGACCGATGACCTTTAGATGGTCGTGGGGAGCCGCAGGATGGAAGCGAAACATGATCGTGTTGTGTGCACCTGCATATCTCTAGAGAATTCTCTAGGGATATGTGTAACCTACCAATCCGCATTGGAGCAGCGTGGTCTTAGCTTCAATCCTTCTCTCCAAAAACGGAGAGAGGAGGCCCAGCAGTGGGCATAATAACAGGCTGTTACTTTACTTTTTTTTTATTGTAGGATACGTTTTTAAAAACAATTCTACAACCAGCGCTACGTCTAGCGTCCACAACACGATGTGCGTACCCGAGCGGCGCGCCCGCACGATGCGCGCTTGCTCGTAAATTGTTGGACGCCTTACATGTCGTTGCGGTGCGCATTGGTCCCGAAATGACTAGAAAACACCTGTGTGTACCGGCTTTGCAGAGGTAATTTTCAAGTAATTCTTAAAATAGTTCTTGTACATCAACATTCTCATGTTGTATGTTGACTTGTACGACTAATCAAAAAGAAAAAAAAATAAAAAAAATCATAAATAAAATTGGACTAGTGAGAAGACTGAAAAGGACAAAGCCTTTTGAATTAGTGTAATATAGTGTTAGTGTAGTGTAGTGTTAGTGCTACTGAAAAAGAACACAAGAACGAAGTGTCTCCTATATTAAGAAAGACTAAGAAATGTCATTGGACCTGTTCTTAGATATAAGTTAATATATAAGTTTAGGTTAAAATTAAGTTGCTTATTAGCCCTAAGGCTAGATTGTGACTACAATAAAGTACTTCCATTGTGATGTACTTTATAATAGGAAAAAAAAAAAAATGCTATATTTGCAGTCTATTACATTTTATAAAATCATTTGATCTATTTTTGTAAATATAAGTTCTAAAAAGTATTTATATGATAATGAATGCTGTCATGGAATCTTGCCTAAGTTTATTAAATTTTAAAATGTCTAAATTTTTTTTATTGAATTTACATATAATTTTTTTTTCTCAGGTTTTTCCTAGCTTTCGACAAAGCATCAGGCAAAACCGATAACTGGCCAAAACAGGATGAAAATAATATCGACAAGGTAAACCATCTTGATATATGTTATTTTATTTCATTAGCATAATTGGTTACTGATTTAATCGTTTTTTTTCAAAGTCTTCGGAGCAGGACTCGGCGGACTCAAAATTGGAAGGGTTTTTGGAAATATGTCGTGACGGCAGCACTGCCGAGTGGGCTATCAAAGACGGTCGGGTTGTCCGCGCTGATCTGCCGGAGCTAGCTTGCACACCTCCTTCTTTCAACGACCGATGTGACGTCACTACATTAACTGTACGTTGCATGAATATGAAGTTATATTAATCTTTACAGCCCTTTTTTTTATGAGGAAACCCTTCATGGGTACTGCAATCCGCGGGAGGGCGCTATTACAGTTATGCCGGACTCTTACCGGCTAAAACCTCATGGTGTTCCACCTTACTGCCTGTAGACGAAGGCACAGGAATACTGGACGCATGACGTCTGCACCCTCGTCAGCAGTAGCCGCTCTATGCAGCTTCACTATGTGGGGCCTCATTAGCCAAGACCTGTAACTACCTCAACCGACGCATTAGGAACACTTAATGCATCGGCCAATCTTTACAGCCCTAACTGCTTTTAATGTATCATCGTGTCTTCTCACGCCTGTCTTGCGTGTGTAAAAGCGTCGAAATGTAGAATATAAACGAAAGTTATTTTAGAGAAGGGTTACAACGTTTTAAGGGTACTTTGTGTAGTTAGACCACGGCCCTGTTAAGCAGTGTTAGGTTGATGCCGTGTCTCTTTTTTCTAATTCAATCGTCGGCTGCTGCGGGACCATAAAAACCCTTGTAGACCTATATGGTCTCATTGAGAAATCTTCAGATCCTACGAGTCCGCGTTACTTTAGCGACTTCCTACGATAATTGCGTGCATATGTTGCTTTTTTAGTACCTAAAAGAATACCTTGAGAACGCAACGATCATCGATTCTCGAAGCTTCGAATTATGTGCCCCAGTCATGTTACTTCCTCTGGACGGCTCCTTGGAATATCAGTTTGTCATCTACGAATTTTTGATTTCGGACTTAAGTCTTAGATCCATAAATAATTACTAAATGATTTACTTTATTTTCTTGAAAATAATGGATCCTTCGAACAATTTAGATTTTCTATAGCAGATGCATGTAATTATTCGATGTAACAATTATTTTTTAGTAAAAAGTTTTTGGCAGGCTCAAGAAGAACTCTTAATGGTGTTCGACGATGAACTCGCCTATCATTCTTACACAAGATTTGCAAAGTTCATCGGTACTGACACGATAGAGCGCTGTCTGAAGAATAGCGAAACCATCAGAGCACTGTGTTCCAAATATAGACAGACAAACCTAGTAAGGTAAGTTACATTAAGACATGCAAATAAGTCTATTGAATACTTTTTTAGAGCACACAAGATGCGGATTATGGGGTGACCCATATTTCGCTAATCTGATTATCTAATGTGACATTTGTAACCTCCTAGTTTTTTGCTGGTTCTTCTTGGTAATGGCTACATTCTGAAGTAGTGTTAGTTTCATTAGTTCTTATTTAATCTAGAATAAAAATTATTTTGATTTGATTTGACTTTCGACTATTCGACTTTCAAATTCAAATTCAAAATATTTTTTATTCAAGTAAACTTGTAAACACGTATAGTACGCGGCATTAAATACTGAACATCGAGGCTTAGAGAGAGAAATCGGCTAGATTCTGGATCATAGAGCATTGTCTCTGTCGCACAGACGGACGAACCCGTACGAAACGTCACATACTGAGTGACAGTGACAGCGCTCTACGAAACCGAACTGGCGGGCTGTTTTGTTCTAAACATCGATGTGCATTATTTAATGCCGGGTATTATACTTTTGAATCGTCAACATCTACTGCTGGTTCGTAAAGCTGTTCCTACCGAGAAGAACCCTCAAGAAACTCGGAGATTTCTCTTTTCAAAGTATAATTCTTATTACTAGTTACATATATTATTGATGTCTTGTATAGGGCCGAAGAGTAGCTATATCCACGCATTCTTATCGTCTAAGTAATTCTCAATAAGTAGGCTTTCTGAATTAGCCTTTTTTTAAATAGTATTTTTAAACTGCTCTAATGGTAAAGGTAAAGAAATTTCCTTGCAGTTCACCACTTACGATAACTCGTCAGGATAAACGTTTTCAAGCGTCCCTAAGCGACGAACCTCTTAACCGAAGGACGATCGATATCATCCAACCCAAACCCGACCTGGTGGCCGATCATATGTCCAACTCAAACAGTTTCGGGTCCAATGTAACGTTAGTGGGAAACAGGATCGTGACAGGCGACACTTGCGAGACGAGCGGAGGGCAGGTCGACGGGTTTGATGTGGTGGCTTATAAAGTGGATACCGGCATAAAAAATTATCGGTAAGATTAGTGCAAAAGGTTTTGAACACAATGATAGTTGTATTTGCGTGCCAATTTAGAAAAATCCAAAGCCATCTTTCGATCAATCAATAGTTGTCATTAATTAGATCACTAAGTTAATAGCTAAGTTTTCATCAAATAACGTAGATACTAAGTTTTTAAAAACAAAATATGCACGGTAAGGAATCGTACGAGAGTCGTAAGAATTTGACGTGAAACGTATGACGTGGTATGTCTTAAGCTCCAGTATTTCTCTCTAATGTGAGAAGAGGCCTCTGCTTCGTATTAGCATAGTCCGAAACTAGCGACTTTACAGCAACACATAACAACTTATAGAAATTCAATATAATGTATGTCTTTCTTGTAGACATCTCCGCGGAGATTGGCTGATTTACTGGGAGCATGAGATAGGTCGCGCGGATAAAGACACGAGGTTCAATCTCAAACAGATAAAGCTGCAGACGTTCGTCGGACACACCCATTCTGTCAAGTCAATACATTGTCTTGACAACGAGAACAGTTTTATGAGCGGCTCCAAAGATAAGACTGTGAAGCTTTGGTCTTTGAGGAATCAGGTAAGAGTAGATCTTTAACTTTCGCGATTCATAATTATAGATTTGTCGTGATATAGACTTACTTACTTATGGTCTATATGTTTTATTCTTTTGGGTTAGCCCGAATAGTTTTGAGGCCATCTGGGGCCCTTATTCATGAGCGTTTTAGCGGCTACCGCTTACAGCTACCGTCTCTGTATTATGGGTCTACAAAAATTAACGCGTAATTCTAGAATTTAAATAAATCGTATGATAAAAATGTATGTCTATACTTCTATATTATAACTTACTTAATATTATAAAGAGGAAAGATTTGTATGTTTTTGTGTATGTTTTCACGCTAAAACAACTGGACCGATTTAAAAAAATTCTTTCACCATTGAAAAGCTGCTTCTTCACTGAGCAACATAGGCTATTTTACATTTTCAAAAAAATAGGGATACTTATTTTAAGGAAAAAAATATTTAAGGGAAACATGTTTAATTATAAAAAAAAAAAAAAAAAAATTCATCGCGTTCGCTCCGGAAACTATTGAGGATAAAACAAAAAAATATTCTACAGTATTATAGAATTTATCAATATCAACAAAAAAGTCCGTGATACCATATGTCTAACTATTACAGTTATGCCAATATAACTACTTTTTACATTGTAAAAGTTAGTAAAAGTGCCGACAATAATCAAACCATTTTATTCATATCTCCATATTAATCCTTATCCCAGTAAATTATATTTTATTAAAAACTGTTTCAATACCTGTAAAATACTTTTTAAATTGTTAAAATCGGACATTCCAATCAAAAGATGTAACGAATTTAAAAATGAAAAGGAAAATGCCATAATCTATACAATATAGCGACCATTAAAACAGCTCCTGCAACTGATGAGTTATATTGAAAGGATACCAATGATACTCACGGATATAGCTAAATCTCTTAAGTAAATTCAATTTCGAGTTAACACTTTATTTGCCTTAAGTATTAATAAGACTCAGGGCCAAACTTCTAATTTACATATATAAATCTTTAGTCCGAACCAGTTGACTTTCCACTACCAAAAGATCGGTATATACGCGGGTGAAACCGCGGGACATTGCTAGTAAATTAAAGATGAGGAACAAAAGGGCTATTTATTTATTTATTTGGATCTACAAACAGCAATACACGATAAATCATCCAACACATATCTCATATAGTTTTAAATTACTATATAGTACCAATTTTAGAAGATCACATAATTCTTAGTTATAATGTTAAAACTTAAATTTTAAGTACATTTATTCATAAACGCTGAAAGCCCATCGCAGCCAATATCATAATGTGTCCTTTGAGGAGTTATTATGCCATGTTTTTAGTATTATTTAATCATCGACAAGATATACTCCATAATAACTCCACATAATAGCTTCTTCTACTTTGAAGGGCGACGGCAACGCAACTACTCAATGCAATTGGACATACACTGGTCACAAAAAAGGCGTGCTGTCTCTGACATTTTTGGAATCCTTACGTTTAGCTGTTTCCACGGATTCCGTGGTACATATCTGGGATCCATTTATGGAAAGCGTGGTGTCACAAGTAAGTATGGATGGCGTTAGATTTAAGAAATTGACTTCGGAAATATTGGATTTATTATATAAATCAAGCTAACATTAAATTAAATTGCTTATAATGTACACTCACGTTCAAAAGTTTTAGTAGATAGTTTTATTATTAAGTAAAAGATTGAAATTAACTGTTGTTTAGCTCATAATGCTAAGTGCGTACATGGAATATGGCAAATTTAAACAATACTAATAATTTTGTAGATGCGTATTTTGTAAATTTTGGGATTTAACTGCGTCATAGATTAATTCTGATTTCCTATTTAACTGTACCCGCAACTTCCTCGCGTCAATTTACATGTAAAAAATACCCCTCGATTATGTACTGTTTTCTGTTCACGAAAGAAAAACTGTTTTTTTTAAATTATAAATGCTAGGCAGATTCTCTTATTTATAATGTATGTATTATATGAATTAGTCGAAAAACAATTTCCTTGCAGTTGACTACTTGTACTCGTCTGGATATATCGCGCACTTAGTATTAAAGTGGCTTAATTCAAAAACTTTTGTGGCAAATCACAATAAAGAGTAACGTAGTGTCTGCAAAATCCGTGTATGTTAAAGAGACTCATAACTTGTTAAAGCAAGAAAACACTAGTTGTTGTAGTTCTAATAGTTCGTAGTGTGATGTAATAGATTGAATTGAAATAAGGATTAGAATGTATCTAACTAAATTAGCTTAATTTTGAATTAGGTCCTTTTAATACTAAGCGTACGGTATAATATACAAAATAGTAGTCAAATTTTGTCGATATTGTTATTTTTTATTTATTAAACAATTTATTAACAAACTCCTCCATTGGCATCAAACTGCTTCAGCCCATTTGCCGTGAACGCGTTACACGGACAGTCAGACTTGTTCATTTATAATATTGGTATGAGTGTTTGGCTGTCAGGGTTTAAATAATAGACAGAAAATATTTTTAGTTAGACACAATGAAGGCACCCGTAAGCATAGTGCGTACTCTACCAGGACCCTCGTGTGCGATAGTCGCCGCTACAACAGATGCTACTCTGAGGATTATAGACGCGCGATCCCCTAACTCTTCACACGAGCTCAAGGTATATCAACGGATTCTATTAAAAACATATTTATATTTACAATATCAGAATAATGTAGTACCCGCATATTCAATGTAATTTCAAAAATTTTTAAGATTGGTTTTTACAAGTGCTTTTAAATCCCATTCCTCGGAAACTATCTGCCCTGAATGAGCTTTTAATGGAGTGGCCTCACTGCGATATATTTGCAGACCACTGGCTAAATATAGTGTATGTTTGCCTACTTTTTAGTGAACGTTTTAATTGTACTATTTTCCTAAGTTAAGTTTTTTATTTTTTATTCTCATTACTTGTTTTATTGCCGTTATTAATTAATCTAAGTCAAGTTATACGGAGACCACTGAAAATCAGCAGTGAAGCTTAAGCTTTCAGTCTGAGTGGCCGTCCATTTCATCCTTTCACACAGCTGTACATGGTGTTTTTCTGTTTTGTTTTAATACTATTTTGTTTTATAGTATAAGAATACTTAAAAAATTTATTGGTTTGTGAAAGGCGAATAAAGATCTTCTTCTTCTTCTTCTTCTTCATTTTATATCTTGTTTTGTTCATTATGTTTCCTTTTTTTATATTTTATTTAATGTGAATGTTAATAAGTGTTATTGGTTTACCGTTCTAATTAATTTAAATAAATAAAATAAACTAAAAATCGTCAAATTGTAATGAAGCTACTAATGGTTCAGAAAAATGTTCTTATTCAGAAGATGGAGATTGATAATTTGGAGATTTTTGAACATCATTAGTTAATTTTTATTCCTGGTTTGCCTATTTCATATATTGCTATTATAACTGGACGGACCTTGCTGATAATAGCGTACTCGAGATCCAATAGTGACCTCTCTATGACTTATTTCGCTTCAGAGTTCTTTACTGAATTACAATCGAATGAGAATCATGTCCAAGCGAATTGAACTCTATTATAATAAGTTATGGATTCATTTTCGCATGTTCGCAAATAAAATTCATTTCTGTTATACAAAATACCATGCCGTGTGGTATCCGGCAGATGAGAATAGACCACCCTCCGTTCTTACCGAGGTGTCGTAAGAGGCGACTAAGGTATGTGCCGTGTGGTATTCGGCTGCATAGAATAGAGCACCCTCATTTCTTACCGAGGTGTCGTAAAAGGTAAGTTGACGTCAGGCAGGCGGCCGGTCGTAAAATACGTAGCCAAATCATGTGATAACGCGTTTGTAACATGTTGTGCCGACCCCACGTATAGTGGGATAAGGGCAGGAATGATGATGATTCTGTTATACAAAATACTACAATATTGCATTTAGGTGGTGAGTGGTGGCACATCTTTCATTCGCTGCATGTGCGTGAGTCCGGGGGGTGCTTGGATTTGCGTTGGGCTCTCCAGCGGGCTGTTGGCATCGATTGACACGCGGTCCGGAGCCCCGAAGGCTGTATGGAAGGCTCATGATGGAGAGGTAACAAATTTACCGATTTTTATGTTACCTTATCGGTAACGTAAAAGAAAAGTAAAGTAGCGGCCTGTTACAATCTCACTGCTGGGAATAGGCCTGCTCTCTCCGTTTCTGGAGAGAAGGGTTGGAGCTAAGACCTACCACGCTGCTCCAATGCGGATTGGTAGGTTACACATATCTCCAGAATTCTCTAGAGATATGCAGGTTTCCTCACGATGTTTTCTTTCACCGAAAAGCATGTGATTAATTGCAATTATCAATTAGACACATAAGTTTTTAATAGAAAAACTCATTGGTGCCTGCCCGAGGTTGAACTCGTGCTCACCTCGAAAGAATCACATTGTCTCAACGCTGGACTATCACAGCTTCGGTAACGGCAACATAGAGATCTTGAATTAATTCGATTCAGCGAGTTCAAGTTGTTTTAGATATGTAATAAGTAGAAATGAAAATCTTGTGGTTACATTTATCCCTATATTTCGCCCCCCAGCGGTTTGTGCTATCTTTTCAACTAATACAATAATAATACAATAATACAATAATACAATAATACTAACTTTTTTTTAAAATTATTTTCAAGTTTTAGTTTAATATGCTATAAAAAGGCTGTTTTTTTAATTTTTTAAGCTATATTTATCAAGCAATATAACAGAACTAACTACTTTGCTATAATACGCACGGGTTCAGTGAATGCATGCAAAGCCAATGTGTATGAAGCAGGCAAAATCTACGCACCTTATACATGCAGGACCAGCCACCACATGCACCCCAAGGCGCAATTCACCAGCAACAACGAATACAAAAGCAGCACACCCACCCACCACCACAATCTCGACGATCGTTTCGCCCCGAAACCGAAGCATCATCAGGAGGATAGGCTTCACGACAAAAATCGTACTGCGCCGCGCTACCCATACAAGCAGTCTTAAATAGTTCAACTCCCACCAATACCCTCCCCTCCGAACACATTATTTCCCGGAATTAGATACATTTACTTGCTCGTTAATTAAGTGACCATTGTTATTTTTTATTATCTCAAGTTGCTCTAACGTATTGAGTCGGAGTCCCTTATCACAAGTGTGGAGAATATGAAATGAATGGTCATTAGGCACTTTATGACCGCTTTCTAGCAAAATTAGAATTTTGTGGTTTATTATTCCTAAACGCAGCCATATGTTCCCGGAATCGAACCGCAAAACTTCGGCCAGTCTGACCCACATATGTACCGTTGCACTCAGGACAATCTATTTTATAAACCCCAGATTTTTTACCCTTATCTAATGTATCTTTATTTTTACACAACAAACTACGAAGCGATTGGTTAGTTTTAAAAGAGAGTTTAGTACCCGATTTTGATTTAAATATATTTGCCACTCGATCTGTTAATTTTCCAAAGTAAGTCAGACTGGCTTTATAATTAGTTTTGTTAAAAGATGGTACCGCATACAAAAGTTTAGCGACTTGAGATTTGTGTTTATTTTTAATTATGTTTTTAACCGTGTCTGTAGTGTAACCATTGGAAAGTGCTATCTGGTAAATTATTTGTAACTCCTTTTCATAGCTGTTTTTTGAGAGAGGGACCGACAATAACCTATGGACGTAGCTATGAAAGGCAGCAAGTTTATGCTGCCAAGGGTGGCAAGACGAAGCCGGTATGATCGTATCGGTGTAAGTTGGTTTGCGAAAGATCTCAAATGAATGTTTATTATCAACGCGAGTAATAATCAAGTCTAAAAAGTTCAGCGAGCCAATTTGTTCGTATTCTAATTTAAATGTTATTTTGGGATGTTTTCCGCAAAGTAACGCCTGCTTCTATAAATCATCTATATTTATCAATTAATAGGTCAAATGTTAATTAATTATTAACAATCAACTAGGTGTTACGGTTGGCTGCTGTAGACGACCATAGAGTTCTGAGCTCTGGCTTAGATCAGGTAACGGCCCTTTGGAGCGTGGACGACGGGGAGTTGATAGCACATCTCAAGTGAGTTATTTTAGATTAATTTGTTTACTGCTTGGAATCGAGTCCTTTGATATTACATTTAGATTAATTAAAAATTAATTTTTAAAATCTTTCATATAAAGTTTGGTTGCCCTTAAAAATGCAAAAAACATGATTAGATTTAGATCTTATTGAAATATATATAAAAAAATTAAATCAGTTTTCCATAAAACTAAATTGAAGCCCAATAACAGGCTATTTTTAAAAAAAGGCGTTTTAGAAAGATTTGTCAATGTATAAAGTACACAGAATTTATGACTTTATAATATAAATAATAAAAAAATTAAAAGTCTTAAATGCGGATGGTGAAAAAATTTTCATCTACAATTTATGTCGGCGTGATTCCCTACGAGAGAAGTTGAGGAAATAGGTTTTCTTACATTTGCTTCACAGTATATTTTAAGCAAGTTTATTTTTGTACATAAAAATATAATTATAAAACGATAGGTGATGTATATAATAGACAAAGTAGGAACCGACATAAGCTTGCGACTCCTGCTTTGCGCCTAGCAAAAGTACGTAAACCGTTTATGGTTTTGGGTAAACGATTCTATAATAAAATTACAAAATCAATTTTGGCCTTCCCATTACAGCAGTTTAAAACACTGTTAAAATGAGGCTGATACAGAAAGCCTACTATACTGTTGAAGATTACTTAGATGATAAGGATGTGTGGATCTAGCTGTACTTCTACCCTGTACAAGACAGTAATAACTAAATGTATAGTACGCGGCAATCAATAATGCACATAGAGGCTTAGAGAGAGAAATCGGTTAGATTCAGCTTCATAGAGCATTATCTCTGTCGCACAGACGGACGAACCCGTGTGTGACAGTGACAGCGCTCTACGAAATCGAATTGGCCGGCTGTTTCGTTCTAAGTTCTCGATGTGCATTATTTATTGCCGGGTAACTAGAACTAATTTTAAGATTTATATTTTAAAACGAGCAATCGCCGAGTTTCTTGCTTGTTCTTCTCGGTAGGAACAGCTTTCCGAACCAGCAGTAGATGTTGACGATTCAAAAACACTCGTTTACAAGTTTACTTGAATAAATAATATTTTGAATTTGAATTATCATACTTTCCTTAGTATATTCTATAGACTGCAACCTTAAAGTTATCGTGAATCAACACGGTTCGTCCCAAACAGTGAAACACATCAGTAACAAAACAGAGTGCTGAGTTATGACTCCCTTGGGATACTCGATAATGTGTCCATGACTTGTGTTGTGGTGCTTGTATTTTACTATACAATCCTTATCTTGCTTACAAGTTTATATAAATACAGAATAATTTGAATTTATATCACATTCACGAGTGCACTTTACGGAACTTTTCACAATGTAATGTTTTGTACACAGAGGCAGTACGGAACCAGTTCATTGCTTGTCTGTGTATTACAATGAACTCATATCGGGAACAACAAACAATCGCATCGGAGTTCACACTTCGCTGGACCAGGAGTCGTCGTTCTCGAGTACCAAGTTACGTTCGGATACTTTCAAGGGGGTTTTAACTTGTATGTCCGTATTGCCCCTAAATAGGTTGCTATTATTAGGGAGCGATAATGGGACGATTAGTTTACTGTGTTAGCTTGTTCATTAGAAAGTTCTAGAAGAATGTAGGACCGTATATGTGATATTGTTTTGTAGGGGTTGCATCCGATATTAAGAACCTATTCTAACTTTTTGCGACTTTTTTGTTAACTGATAGATCGGAATCGGTGGATGGCAAAAATTTGAATGCATCTTGATCTATAAATTTGCGCTTTTTAAAGCTTTGAGCAAATTTGAAAGGTTCAGAGAACTTTGGCCAGGGCTGACCTCAAATCTCTAGAATCTCAAGAAGCCTAGTTTTCCTTGTTAATGACATTAGTACATCGATATTTAACATTACTTACAACTTGGGACAATTACACACACGGTTGTCCGACCCTAAAGTGAGTAACTTAGTACTTGTGTTATGGGTGACAGTCAATTGGTAAATATATGCATAAATAATTTTAAATACATAACAGAACCAACAAATTGTTTATAGAAAATGTTGGCGGCGGGAATCGAACTCGCGACCCGTGAAATTGAAGGCAGGGTCTCTGCCAACTGAGCCAACGGGCCAGTCAAATGCCCCATTACATGTTCTATGTTTATACATGGGACATGTAACTTCATACTTCGCATGGGGCGAATTTTGTATATTAATGAATGAATTAAAAGCCTGACCTTGACCTTGAGTTACTCTTATGAAAGTATGTTTGAAGTTTTTAAAAAATATAGTCATTCTGTATATCGCTAATGCATAATGATGAATAATGATGAATAATGCATAATGATACTATAATATTTAGTTTTAAGGTATGTTATATTTTATGTAAGGGCGATAATAAATTCTGTGTATTATAAAATTGCATAAAATTTCAAGTACAAACACATTGTTACCAAAGACATAAAGTTGAATGTATTCCGGAAATAGTTGACTTAATAAAATTAGACCTAAAAGTGTGACATTAATCCATGTCTATGTAGCCGAAGTTAGTAAGGATCGTTCTGAAACCCTACCAGACCTATTAAAATCAACAGGCGCCCGGGTACAAACAGGTTTCTGGCCCCCTAAATCCTTCTTCGCCCATTACCAAAAGGGTGTGGCGCGGCGCCCCCCAATGCCCAGCGCAATGCACCCCCTGCACCATGGGTCAAGACGGGCCTGAATTCTACCCCACTATTTGTATATTTGAAGAAACAGCGATTGTGAATACTCAGTTACAATCAGCAGGCCTACTATAAACTCTTATTGCGACTCAATTGAAGACGTAAACGAAATTGTTTTGCTCTTTCATACCATGACATCTTAAAGACGCACACTTTAAGTCGTTGCCGAATGAGCGTGTGAGTAAAAGTGAGAGAGTTATCTACATTATCTACAGTTGATATAACGTTATCCTTTTCAAACATTACGACCCCAATGCAATTCACACTTCATGGTACGAAAAGAAAGCGGTTCGCGGTCGTCGTTTACGTCTTCAATAGAGTCGCAATATAGAGTGCTGTACATAGTGTTATTATACTAGAGCAGGTAAGCCAGCTATTTGTTGCGACATACCCACTTACAAACCTGCCTACGGCTCCCTTTCTCTGATATAATGATTTGCCATAAGACCCTGACTTCGCAGGTACGATTTGAATGAATCAACCAATATATTCGCTTGTATTTAATTAATTATTTAGATCAATGGGACCTCGATTGCTTGTGTGTTCAAAAGCCTCAGAATGCACTAAAGTGGTACCAGTGGCGTCGCTAGGGAAAGGGGCAGAAAAGAAACTTAGTGCCCCTTCTAAACTATTTAAAATTATTTGTTTCGCATTCTTCGTTTTCCGGATTCGACGTACTACAATGGAGCGGTCGGGTTAATGATCAGAGGGTCTCCACTAAGCTTGAGTATGATTGAAAGAAAGAAAGAAAGAGAATAATTTTATTTGTGCCAGCACAGTACACAAGTAACTTATAAACATAATAAAAGATAAAATAATAAAAAAGGCAAACAACTAGAAACAAACCAAAAAAATGTATATAGATATACTCCTTAAATTAAAAAAATAAAATAAAAGAAATGTAGTCTGCATAGTGTGATGTCATAGTGTGATTGCTATTTAAGAAAAATATTCATTCCATGATATTATCAATCGTGATCACAGTGATTCAACATGCTACTGTTACTGGTTAAATCTTTGCATCGTTTACAGCGTATAGATATAAGTATAACATTTGTTTGAACTAGCAATCACTTTGTCCAGTAACATCTGAATAATATAATAGCGGGTAGTGTTTTTGCTAATCACTTACTGGGGAAAATAATTCTAATTACAAACAAAGGTAATTCTTAAATCGGATACAATACAGTCGATATTTCTCAGTCATAAAAGTCATTAGCATATGATACTATTTGTTTTTTTTTCATATGATCACTAAGATTGGTGCTTGTGTCCATGTCTAGTCTCCAAGGAGCTTGGGGGGCCCCAGAGCACTGCCCCGTCTAGCCTTCCAATAGCTACGCCACTGGAAGGAACAATAATTATAATTTTAAGACAATTTTTCACACATTACAAAAAATAACAAGTAAAAAAGTCTGGTATGGTTACTTCGTAAAATTAAAATTAATTTGATTGAAAATTAACAAAGTTACTTCAAATAAATCCATTAATTTATAATTCAATCATAATGTTCATTGATTAAAACAGGTTTTAGAGGGTATTATGACGTCGTAAATACTAAGTAATATTTTTAAATTAAAATAGTTTATCAACTTCTAATAACAAATTCTTATTGTTAATTGCGCGCTCTGTGCGTCGGCCTTTTTGCAAAAGTCGCTTTAAGTGTATGTAATTATATTTGACTTAAAAGATGTTTGTTGTGTGTGTGTATAGAACATGGAAGCCGAGCTTTACATTGGCAGTATGTGTATAAGAATCATGTGGAAGACATTCCAGTTAATAAACAATAATATGTAATGTTGTACCTTGTAAATCCACCCCGTATATCGGTAGATGTATTTAGGTAGAAGTATTTTTTGGAATAAAATTATTTTTAGAAATGATAGTTTGGTTTTATTTGAATATTCCTTATTCTCATATTGTAGGACAGGAAGCTTGGATGTCAGTTTAGTCAACCTAGTTACTTAGAAGGTTTTAATTACGTGTCGCTAAAATTATATTTAATGTAAATTCAAATTTTTTTAAGAAAGTACAATATGCTAGTATAAATTATATAAAGAATCCGACAATAATTTAAGTGACACAATTAAAAAAGTATCTTACACCAGGGATCTCTCAGGCTTTAAGTTCCTTTTTATTCTTAGTGATGGATGCACTTACTGCTGATATTCAAAAGGAGGCTCCTTGGTGTATGCTATTTGCCGATGATATTGTGATTGTCGGTGAAAATGCAGCTGAGGTCCAGAGCAGATTTGTAAAATGGCAAGAAATTGGAAAGGTAAGAAAGGAAAGGAAAACCTTTAAACCAATTAAAGGTCAGCCTGACCAAAACTGAACATACATGCAGTGTGATTTCAGTGGTACCTCCAGTTTTTCTCCAATAACCTTAAATAGTGTTGTTTTGCCAATCTGCTCCGACTTCCGGTACCTTGGTTCGCTTTTACAGAAAAGCGGTGAAATTGATCGCGATGTGAGAAATAGAATGAATGCAGGATGGATAAAGTGGCGACAGGTCTCAGGAACAGCATGTCAGGGTAGAAGAAAGAAGAAGAAGAGTATCTTATTTATTGCTTTCGCAGAAGGCCGCGCTTCACTAATACCGATTATTTGAATATTTTCGTTACAACGTTAAATATTAAGAAATATATTGTATAAAAAATAAACTTGAAATAACGAACTTCAGTCTCGGTGTGTGAATCAATTTTTTTAACATTTACATAATGATATTTCATATTTAAAATTGCAAAAAACAAAAAACAGAAACTTATGGCACAACACTATGGATGATTTAGGTCAGCTATATTTAGTGTCTAGGATATTTCTTATGGTAGCTGTGTGGTACCCGGCTGATTAATTCTAATCATGGTCTATTCAGACCACCCCCATTTCTTAACGAGGTGTCGTAAAAGGCGACTAAGGTAAATTGACTCACCGTGAGGTATCCGGCTGAGTAGAACAGACCACCCTCTTTCTTACCGAGGGGTCGTAAAATACGACTAAGTTAAGTTAACGTCAGGCAGGCGGCCGGTCGTAAAATACATAGCCGAATCATATTTAACAACAGGTTTTTAACATGATGTGCCAACCCCATTTAGGTCTGGATAAGGGCAGGAGGATGATGATATTTTATATGACACATACGCATTTTTATATGGCATCTGTAGACAGTATTATTTTAGCAATCAGATATTTATTGACCTTATTATCTCACGTAATTATAGTAGTTAAAACTTTAATAAATATATTATTATATTAGTATGATATTTTGCAGTCCAAGTAAAGTTCTAGATCTGACGGCGTACTCGTATTGAATTTAATTAATGTCTTGTATGTACGCTTGTATCAAATTGCTGTATCGGAACTTGTCCTTTGCGAAATACAGAGTTAGACGTACCAAGTTACAAATACCTTATAACATATAAAATGATAGCTCTCGTTCAAAATCACAAAACATATTTTGATTCTAAATCTACAAAACATATTTTGGCTAACATGTTATGACAAACTTAGATTTTATGCCATTTTGTTTACCAATGTGATACACAAAATGGCATAATGGCAAAGGCATAAGGGCAAAGGCATAAGGGCAAAGGCATAAGGGCAAGGGCATAAGGGCAAGGGCATAAGGGCAAAAGCATAAGGGCAAAGAAATTATCTTACTAATCTTGATTAGTAGAAATAAATTCAGACATTTTCCCATAGCAATATCAAATTTAACTCGCAAGAATCCACCTTCACATACATACAAAAAAAACGTTTAAAAAAGAGCAACGTCTAAGCGAAAAATGTCTAAAGTGGAAAATACGAAATTATTTCTTTATATTTAGGACTAAATATGACGGTTGGCATGAGTATTATTTTTATTCGTCATCGTTGAGAGTGGCGGGAAGCTTCATATACGAAACTATCACAAAATGAATTAATTATGCTTATGAGGAATCATCCTTGCGTCATTGATAGATACTCTACTTTGTTTTCCTTAGTTCATACGCTTAGATAAAGAATTAGACGGCCTTTAGTTCTAAAGACCGTCCATAAATACTTAAATTTTGATACAATTTAAATGAATATATAATATTAAAAGGAGTAATTAGAAACTTTAACTAAGGCGCGAAAATATTAGGCAAAGGGTTGTTAAATATTATTCATGAAATAAATAATTAACTTGAATTTTTTTAACAAGTAATACCAGTAAGAAGTGGTAAATAAATATATTTTTAAAAGTTATAGTTTGAAGGAACTAAAAGATACAAAAATAAAAGTTTTTTTTTACAATTATACTAACATGTTTCATTTGTTATTTTTATTTTAACTATATTAGGGATAATTTTTCACTTTTCAGTTATATATGCTATAAAAGAGTTTTGAATAAGATATTCCATTCTTTAGTCTTTTATCTCTATGATTTTCCAAAAGTAATAATGAAATTTATGGATCTCCGCAAAGTAACGCCTAATTCTATAAATTATCTATGATTTTTTTTTGATATTATTTCTACCCAGAATTTTTATTGTATAGTAAAAATACAGAAAAAATATTTTCGTTATTGCATCATGCATTAGAGTTAATTTGCTCTAATTATATGCCTAACATTATGGGCGCGGCAGTTCGATATGAAATTGAAACTAGTTCGCACATGGCTTGCGCCTGCTTGTATTTAATATGACATAGGTATTGAATGTGGCCTACATTACTTCAAACGTTCCCTGTCTAAACTCGGTTTGCGACCTGCTCGGCTAGTGTTTTAAACATTGCGAATCGCAGCCTAATTAAGCCGCCTTTTATTAATGCGCTCTATAATTTATAGAATACGCCTTACTTTGTAAAGGTGCATAATACAAAAGTAATGAAAACATTTTTTTCTATAGATCGCAATAAAAGAAAATACGTATAATGCTCAATGTAAAGTGCATATCCATTATCATACCTGATACATGACGTATTTGTAACTACCCAAGTCTGAACAATCGATTCGCTCAGTAACTGAAGCATCATCCCTCTGGGTGATGATTCGATGATAGAGTATACTTCTATAGATTTTACGACTATAAAACAAAGCCGTGCTTTACGTCTACGTTTTCTTTTATAGCAGATTAAAGGAAAAGAAAACGCTCTATCAAACAGTTTATTAACATCCATACTAATTTTTAAATGCGAAGTTCTGTTTGTATTTTTGTAATTCTTTTAAGGGTAATTACGGTACGCACTAACATTGACATTAAAAATAAATAAATAATAAATAAATAAATATATGGAATACTTACACACACGGTCGTCCATTCCCAAAGTAAGTAACTTAATACTTGTGTTATGGGTGACGGACAACTGGCAAATATACTACATATATAATTTTTAAATACATACTTAAATCCAAATACACACCTAGGCTCGAAGAACCAACAAAGTGTTTACAGAAATTGTTGGCCCTCGGCGGGAATCGAACCCGCGACCCGCGGAGCTGAAGGCAGCGTTACTACCCACTGCGCCAACGGACCATAAATCAAGTCACTTTTACACAACCCCTGTGCATTGTTAGAACGTATAAAGAAATCAATAAAAATCGTATAAAAATATTCGTATTAAAAATAAATAGTGTATCTAATCACGTGCTTTATAAATATAATAAATCTGTAATACAGTGCTCTTAAATAAACTGGTAACATAACTAAATATAACGTAGATACGACTGCTCAAATAACAATGAACGGAAACTCTGTCAACTTTCTATCAGTATTCTATGCAGCTGGCGGAAAGGAACATCGTTACATGACTTATGTTTTATTTATATGTAGATAATATATCATATATTGCGTAAAGTTTATCTTCGATATTTTAACCGGATGTCCATAGCTCGTCTATTCGCATTTTCATTTTATGTTGTGGCACTCAACAGTGCCGTGTGGTATCCGGCATAGAATAGACCACCCTCCTTTCTTACCGAGGTGTCGTAAAGAGGCGACTATGGTATGTGTCGTGTGGAATCCGGCTGCATAAAATAGACCACCCTCATTCCTTACCGAGGTGTCGTAAAAGGCGATTAAGGTAAGTTGACGCCAGGCAGGCGGCCAGACGTAAAATACGTAGCCAAATCATGTGACAACATGTTTGTAACATGTTGTGCCGGCCCTACTTAGAGTGGGATAAGGGCAGAAGAATGATGTTGTGGCACTCACAGTTCTTTGCCATTCTCTTGAAATTCACAAGGTGAGAAGTACAGATAACGTCGTTCACTCCACGGAACTCAGCATCCGTAGATTTTGAAAGCTTTGTATATAAAAGTAGCAGCCTGTTACCATCCAACCACTACGAAAAGGCTTACTGATTGCGCTTACTCGTAATTAATCGTAAATATAAATGAATTAGATAGCAACGTTTCATATATATTCGTATCCTTTCACGCTCAAAGGTGGAAGGTAAAACCCACAATCTCTAGGGTGACGTGACCGCACAGTTTGGCTATTTAATCAAATCAAATCAAATCAAAATAAACTTTATTGAATGAAGGTCTTTCAATCTTTTAAATCGTCAAGGATCAATATGATGAAATTACAACTAGTTCAGAATGTTGCTTTTACCGAGAAGAACCAGCAAGAAACTCGGCTGTCAATCTTTTAAACATTTTCAATTTTACATTATTAAGCCGCAGTCATGTATGTTGCTGAAAGGATTATCAAATCGAGGCATTTTTGTCATCCAAATAATTTTCAATTTTGAAATATGCTTGACGTATAAGCACATATCTTACACTTAATTTAAACGTAAATCTTCTCAGTAAAACAGTAATTTAATAATCAAATATTAGCTTTGCGATTTTGTCGTGGAGTCTATCTCCTGATGATGCCTCGGTTGCGGGGCGAAACGATTGTTGAGTTTGTGATAGTGAACTTGTGTAGTGCTTGTGTATTGTGGTGGAAGTGGTGGAGGCTTGTGCATATGTTTTTTACGAATCCTGCATGTAACGGGTATGAAAAAACGTATAGTCCACTATACATTTTGCACTATATATATTTTCTATTTACTGTATCGCGGATTATAGCAAAATAATTTTATTATTACTTTTCAAATATTATCTATTTATCTGTTAGTAACCGATTAGAATCATACGCAGTTGGCAAAAAGTTATTTTTGTTAAAATATTCTTACAATTATTTCCCTATAATCCGCATTTTTACATAAACGCGGATTGGTTAGATGGAAATTAATTAATATTATCCTTAATTTAATAAATACAACAATAAAATGTTAGTCTAACTCGAAACTAATCCAACCTTAACAATGTGGTCTTAATTATTTGGGGATCAGTTATGAAGTATACCGCAACAGAAAAAAATAACCTTAACCGAATAACTAAAAGATAAATTCATGTCATATGTTATATATCTAGTATTGTTATATGTCACCAGTTGCATATATGTCTAGACAAGGCCATGGAGTTTATTGTGATATCGATACACATTATAAAATCTTCTGATAGATTAATAAGTCTACGTTATGTTCAACAAGACCTGATTTTTCTAACACATATTTATAAATTAAGGTATTAATGGCTTATTAGCACGCTTAGAATGCTGACCCTACAGTCACCATTAGATCCGTAAATTTGGTTTGGAATGATTTGTTTTTCGTGATATTGAAAGCTTTTATTTAAAATGGCGTGTATGTGAAGGTGGAATCTTGCTAGTTAAATTTAATCCACTTCCCGGTGTCCGATTGAGCGGAAGTTTTACATACTGGTTCAGTCCCGATGAAAATGCATGTTATTATAACCATGACCTGATGGCTTCAGACAAAGGAATTCCTCAACGGTTTATTTATTGGACCACCAACAAGAATGCACTTAGAGTAAACTTAAATATAAGCAATATTATATTCTGTTACAAGTACATACTTACTTACAGGTGTACACAACATGCACACTTATGGTGCTATACATACGAGCCTTACAATTTTTACAAATTTTTTATTATTGTTTTTTAATTAAAATAAATATTAAAGAGATAAGAAGAATAAAGTCAGAAAAAGGCAATACTTAAGCTAAAAATATAAATCAACAAATTACCAATTCTCGGTTAACAGTAGAGACATGAAATTTTGTTAAAAGCTTTTTTAACTTAGCTGGTTACCTCTAAACTCTAGGCAGATCTAATTTACAGAATTTGGCGTACCGGTTTCACAATTCCATAATCCGACATAAGAAAAGTATGATATATATACAATACGTACGAGTATTGTAAAGTATTTTTAGTTCATAACTGTCTCTTTTGAACTGAATTTAGACTTACTTTTAACGGACAGATATAATTTAAATTTTATCTACCAAGTGCCGGTGACAATACACTAATCTGACAAATTTGTCTCATCAAGTCACAAACTATACACATAAATACTAAGTGAAGTATATAAATCGTTCTATATCTATTTAGTAGTTGTGAGTTTATCGCGAATAGACAGACCGACAGAGACGGCGGGGTCTTTCTTTTATATATACTAGCTGTGCCCGCATGGAAATCACTGTATTTAATTGAAATTTTGAACGTAAAAGTTGTTATTGTTTTTGTATTAACCATAAGGGATAGAGGCATGCGGTCGCGAACTTTTTAATAGGATTTTTGTAGATCTACAATCCTTTAGTACATTACTGTATCTCTGTTTGTTTATGCGGCGTAGGAGACTAAAGATCCCAGCAGGAGAGTTTTTCTACAACTGCGCGACTAATTCATCACAATTTAAGAAAAAAACCGTACTGTACTATTAACCTATACATTACGGAAGAATTGCACTACTATTGAATAAAAACTGTACAAAAATCCGTTCAGTGGATTTTGAGAAAAATTTGGGGACTTTTTTTATAATAAGTATAGATATAAATAGATATGGATAGTGATAATGCGCTAAGAAGGAAAACAAGATAACGATAAAAGAATTTTCTCCGCTGGACGACAACTATATAAATGTGAATATCCAGTTTAAAATCTGCAATAAGGACTAGGAAACTGCAGGATATTACGCTACTTTAGGGTGACGAATGTTTGACAGACCAATTAGTCCTTATAAATACAAACTTATTACGGACACTTATACCAACTAACTACGGATTACGGTAAAAAAATTAAATTAACTTGTATCCGCGAAAAGTAGACGTTGTTCTAAATTGGTTTGAATTAGGAATAATTTTGTTTTTAACGAGACCATAGAGCAAAAGAGTAAAATAACGGCCTGTAATATCTCACTGCTGGTCAAAGTCCTCCTCTTTTTCTTTTGAGAGGTTTCCTTAAAGAACTCGATTCCAGGTCGTTAAATAAAAAAAAAACTTTTGAGATTGAAGGTCCCATCATACAGCGCTGGTTGCTAAATTACACTTAATTTAGAATTTGTCACGTGACCTCTTCCTTACCCAAAGCGTTTCGTTGATCAAAAAGAGCATGATGAATTGTAAATATTAATTACGCAGATGCGTTCCTTAAAAATATATATGTAGG
The DNA here is from genome assembly GCA_947086505.1 of Morpho deidamia. Lineage (NCBI taxonomy): Eukaryota > Metazoa > Arthropoda > Insecta > Lepidoptera > Nymphalidae > Morpho > Morpho deidamia. The sequence goes on along the minus strand of CAMTZC010000007.1, from coordinate 3,621,520 downwards.
TGCCTATTCAGGAGGACGGAGTCATTCGCGTCCGCAGGAGTAACCTCCTATCCCTGCATGTACCCTCTAGGTAGTACTAAACGAGCTGACAGCGCCGAGCATCGTACGGCGAATATAATATAATATATCTAACCCGAAATCTGATCTGGTCATCGATCAACTCAACGCAGAAGGCAAGAGAAAACCATTGCAACTATACTCCCATGAAAATGTCCCCGATTCGGGACCATCACCATGCTCAACGGAGTGCAGACGACTCAACGAGAAGGAGGAGGCCTGCCAAAAATTTGGGATTGCGAATGTATTTGTAATGAATACAATACAATCCCATTGTTAGGCCCTCAAGAATAATATCACAGCCATTTTATTATAACGATTGGAAAAGTTAGTGTCATGTCAACGGATCGGTTTAATTGGTACGGAAATATTTGAAGGGGCTGCAGAGATAAAAAGGAAGTCGCGCACAAAGCTACTATAGTATAAATATTATATACTTTGTAGATTTAATGAAACAAAGCATCCGTTCCCTTTTAAAACCTACTTTAATATCAATTTTGTAATCATACTACTCGATTTCGTCATTCACATCAGAACTCGGTTTAAATCGTCATCGATATCGATATATATTTACATTGCTAAACGAATATATCGATTGGCATCGGCATTTCGACGTACAAGCCGTCTCGATCTGGAGTACAGCGCTAACTCCTATATATGTAGAGACTAGATCTGGTACAATTACTAAATACACCCCTAATCCATATATTATACTGGCGTGCGAGGGCCGCGCGTAGGGCAAGTGTGTGCCCATGGTTGCGAAAGTGTATCAAATGTCCACTCCAGCGCAGATATATACGTGCCGAGGGCCCGGTATGCCATAGTGTTTCAGATCACACGACCGCACGCGACAGTCATGTACGCCAAGGTATCAAACATATCTTATACGACTTTTGAAGTCGATTTTGAGAAATCTCGATTATAATTATGCCTTTTTTTGTTTTTATTTTAATGTAATTTTGTGATGAATTATTATACAACGTATTAAAACTTTTTTATTTTTATGTTTATTAGGTTTACTTAACCATATAGTTATATTACTAGATTAGGAAGGCCAGCCTAAAATGTGTCCATCGACAATAAAGAAATTTATTATTTGTTTCTTTTTTATGTGTGATTAAACAATGATAAGTATATGAGTCTTACCTTACCTCTCATTATTTGTTGTGACAATCTCACTTGCAGGCCTGCCTATGAGTCTCCTACTCTAGAATAATAACTGAATGAAGGTCACGAGTGTAAATAATTAAAACTTTTTTATTGACAGAAATAGCAAAAGTTGAGTTTTTTAAGGCAAATAACTAAATGGAATGCAGGTTAAATATATGACACTTAATCTGTAACGATTGTTATAATTTTTTTATGTTTTATCTTAGTTATTCATCTTATGCTGCGCGTGCGCCGTGGCGGCAGCAGCACCTGGTCTTTTGGACTATGGTTACTCGGCACCTGCGATCTCACACTCGTACGCGGCACCCGCGCTGGTGTCGGCACCAGTTGCAGTCGCTGCGCCCGTGATCAAGACCTTTGCTCAGCCTGTAGTCAAAGCCATTGCTGCTCCAGTAAGTGTAGTAGTAGAAATTATGGTAAACTGAAAAACTCCTATCAAGGTTTACTGGAATTTGACATGCAGAACTGTTAATTAAAAATGCCGATATAAAGTAGTGATAAAATGTAACAAAATAAAATCTTAATGAACGGCGTTTAATGTATAGCTTTTGGGTTATTTGTAATAAATTTGCATAGATCTATTACATGCATACTTCATAGATCTGCTGAGTTCAGTGCTATATACGTCTTACCGAATTCCCGAAATAGTTTTTTTTAATCTGTATAAGTATATAAAAAAATAATCTCTGATTTTTCTTTCCCTTTGTTATAGTATCAAGTGTTCAACGAGCCGAGAATTTGGTCAATTCTTTTCTCGTTGTGTTAATTATCGTCAAGAGTAGGTTCTTATAAAAGAAAATTTTTAATCTATAATCTATATATCCATTTTACTCTCTATTTGTTTTGGGTAGAACTGCCGGGCGAAGCTAATAAATAATAAAATTTTCTCTCTCTTTCTTTCTTCAACCAAAAGACGTCCACTTTAGGACATAGGTGTTTTTAAAGGCCTTCCATACAACACGCAAAATTTTCTAATTGAATAAAAATAATTTTACCCACAATTTCGTTTCACATTCGCAGGTAGTGCACGCTGAACCTATCGACCCCAATCCCGCATACAGCTACGCGTACGGCGTGCAGGATCCACACACCGGGGACCACAAGGACGCGCAGGAGACGCTGCAGAACGGCGTCGTGCACGGCTCATACAGCCTGGTGGAGCCCGACGGCCACCTTAGAAAGGTGACCTACACCGCCGACAAAATCAATGGCTTCAATGCTGTCGTTGAAAGGACTGGCGGCACCCACGCGGTAAGCTAACATCTGTAGAGTACCGGCTTGTTACTATCCCAATGCTGGGCGTAGGCCTTCTATCGCCATTTTTTGAAGAGATGAATTGGAGCTAAGGCCTACCACGCTGCTCTAATGCGGATTGGTAGGTTACACATATCCTTAGAATTCTCTAGAGATATGCAGGTTTCCTCACAATGTTTTCCTTCACCGAAAAGGGTGTGATACAATTATCAATTAGACACATAAGTTTTAATAGACAACCTCATTGGTGCCTGCCCGGGGTTCGAACTCATGATCGTCTCTAGAGAGTCACACGGTCTCGCCGCTGGGCTATCACAGCTTAACATCTGTACTTCAAAAAAAGAACTAACCGATCAAGAGATAATGAACCAGGATTACGACAAGATACTAATATTAATGATGCGAAAGTCTGCTTATTATTTTCGCCGCTGTAGTAATACTGATGAAATTTTGTAACAATTGAAGCTATACGTTTTAACCAGGAAAACTAAAACCATAAAAATAGCGTTGCACCTTTAGGAACAGTAATAAACGAAATTGTACATAAATGAGGTTATTTAAACAAAGTCGATGCTAACGAAGTTGCAGGCATAACTAGTATTATTATAAATGCGAAAGTTTATTTGACTGTTTGTAACGATCTCACAGGTAATTAAATTAGCCAATGTTATACACCGGGTAACAAAAATATAGAAAAAAAGTTTCCGTTTTTGTTTCGTGAACAAGGAAAAAACATACTTTTTTATAACTCGTAAATTCCAATTAAGGAAGTGATTGAAGAATTTAAGTACTTTTTATGTCTCCCAGGCGCCTGTCGCGATAGCAGCTCCCGCTCACGTCGCAGTGGCTGCACCCGCGCCCATCGCGATCGCAGCGCACGCGCCCGTATCCTACGGCCACTCTTGGCGCTAGTCACTTTCCCTATTATAGTTAACTTGGTGCATCGCTGATGGTGAAACGGACGGATGTATAGTAGACTTCTACCTGGACTTTAGACAAATGCTACATGTGTTAGCAACGGACCACACCGCGTCAGTTGTTTGCGACATCTAGCAGTGGACGCAAGTGCAGAGAAGCAAACGAAAGCTGATAAGACTAACCAGTATTATATGCGAAGGCATACCAAAAGCCATCCTCAGTATTGTTAATGTATATTCCAGACTGAACTAAGATTTACGTAAAATGGAACGTTTCATCAGCTTATAGGTAGGAAGGTATGGAATTGTGGAATTAGTTTCCGGAACCGTTTTCTGCTGTGTAGAAAAGGTTGGAAAGACAAAGTTTTTTTACTTAGGATTTTTAATGGAAGCGATGTTATTGAAGATTGTGTTTGGATCATTGTTGTCACCGGAATGTGTTCTTCCACTCAGCGATGCAACAAGGTCGATGACCTCGCCCGTGCGCCTAACGAATATGTCCTATTGTTTATTTATTTAGTTCTGCTTTGACTGTTGCTACGGACTTGATCTTGACGCGTTGTATTACATACATGTAAATATAATGTGTACTTTTAGTTTTTAAATAAAAAGCCATTTTTTTACAATAAATATTGTTTAATTTCCCCCAATGTTATTAAGTATAATATCAGAGTAAATGTTCTGAAATTCAACCGATTATAAGAGTACTATACAAATTAGTACTCTTATAATATCTTACGTATACAAAGTACGTAAGTAACAAATAAAAACTAATCTTTAATTTTAATAGAAGTCAGTGCTGCCAGATAATGTTGAGAGATCATTAAAGTAATGTATGTTTAAGCCGTTAAAGCAACTCTTGTAATTGAACTATTAAGATAAAACAAATTAGAGCATAGTTAAGCATTCCTTTTGACTTAATGTATTTGAAGTGTTCTAAATTTACCTAACAATGCTGTTTTAATCACTAGGCTGACTGCAAATTAGGTTAAGACTATATTGCCAATACCTATCACAGAATTTATATGCACTTGGAGCAATACATAAAGCTTAAAAAAATAAGTTCTAGAAAAATCGACACAACATTCGGAATATGCCTTTACTGTACAGATATCTAATTATAAAAAACTAGCCTACCATTCGATATGTGACCGTAAATGGTAAATAATGTAAGAATTGGTAGCGGCTAATTTAAATCGAACCATAATACTGCTTTTCATTGAAATGTGTAGTTTTTATCATGTTTCAAAACAATATTTATTAGTTAGGACTTAGGGTGTAACGAAAAAGTTTTTACTTTTGTTAAGTGAAGATTATTTGTAGTAAAAAGTATTAATTTGGTTGTTTTGCGCGTGTCTTGACCATAAATACACCATTTTGATAACACAGTAAATTAAATGCCAGGACATTTAAATGCACCATAGCATTAGTACATATCTCTTACAAATCTTTTGCTGGAAAACAGGACATTTGTAGAGTTAGAAATATTATTATGTGATGTTGAAATAAATGGCGTCAAACATCATAACTTTTTTTACTATTTTCTCCATTTTCTCATGATTCTAATATTTTCGGCTAGAACCTCTTCATAATAAATCTATCAAAAATGAATATAGGTTTTGATCTAATGAAATTTTAATAAAATTAATTAAATTGGCCATAATTACAATAGTTAGTATTTTTGTAAGTATATCACTAAAGTAAGTTGACGTTAAAAACTATAAAAACTGCCATAGAGAATGTAGAAATAAATATAATAAATTACTATGAATAATTTTTTAAAGAAATTTTTTATAAGTTTAATTTAGTAAATTCTTTCACCAAATGTTATGGGACGACGTCTGTCGTAGTTTATTTAACAATTTATATAGTGTTTTCAGTCATTATTATTTATTAGAAAGTATGATTTACAGGCAAATAAAAATATTAGTTCGAAATACTAAGTAACTACTAACTAATGATGAACAGGAAAGGCAGGCATTGTATCGACATTAACATCATTTCGTTCGCTATTTAATAATTTTCTTAAAGACTACCAAACCTGTATATAAATTAGAAAATATTGCCAAAACTTTAATAGCTAACTGAAAGACTCAAATTCAAAAACGAATAATATTTTTATTCGAAAAACCAGGAATAGTTGGTAGTGGTTGTATTATATGAAAACAGGATTTTTAAATTATATAATTGTTGTTACTTTTTGGATGCTTTAAATCTTTATAAAAATGTGTATTGAAATAAATCTAATATTCCATTTAGATTTTGACTTAAACACTAAAAATTATTACATGTAACATAGTATGGTAGTATCTCGTTCGCATCAAATTATATACAGAATATTTTGAATTGGAATAAGACATATCGCAATTGGTTAATTGAGTGTGAGTTAATTAGTGCCGTTATTGTGCAATGCGAGTTATAAATATCCACTTTTATAGGAACTGTGATTGGAATCTAATCGTTGGTCAGATTTGCAAAAACTAGTCGACCCAGTGCGAAATTTTTGAGCGACGAATGTTGAAAGCCTATATCCGTTTTGACTGCGGTACTTTCATTAATGTTGATCTTGCTAGTTTTTAGTGGATAATGAATTACAATTACAGTTTGTAAAATATTTTTTCTACTCCATTTCTATATGTCACTCTCTCTAAATCAAACAATTTTATCTTCGCCATAACACCACTTTAAAAAACTGTAAAAAAGAGACTGATACAGAAAGCCTACTTGCTATACTGTTAACAAGTTGTTATACTTGAATAAATAACATTTTGAATTTAAATGCTTGGTGAGTCTATGCTCAAAACCGTCTCTTCAAAAAGGATAGAGGAGGTCTTTGCCCAGCTGTGGAATGATAAAAGGCCGTATCCTTTATAGAAGTTTAATTTTATACGGTTATTCTATTTTGTTGAGCCCATCTAGCGATAGGTCTTGCTATATGCTCGGCGCGGGGGTGCGCTCGAGGGCCTCGTATCAGAGCAATTGCATCGCGCAGATGACTTGCAGCGTTCGGCGCGCCGGCTGCAGCGAGCTGCGCGCACCCGCATACTGCGCCGCGTAATCCCTCCCACATCTCTGGACCGCCGTCTAATCTGAAACCAGAGTTCTTCAATAGAGTTATTATACTAAAGTAGATGAGCCAGTTTAACATGCAGTTTTAGCTGCGGTCAATCCTCGAACGTCGTGACTGACGAGCACCGATATAGGGACCTGAGTGTATGGCTTGAGACCGGGATGTATCTAGTGCCTTGGGTGCATTTCAGAGGCTGTGGGAGAAGCTTAGGTCTCCCTCAAAGGACCGTCGGTTTGAGGTTGCAGCTAATATGAAAAATGATACCGTGATCCTTACCGAAACCGGGGGGTTTTAGTGATTGGTTTCAATAATAAACATAACCACGTTGCTGTTTTCTCTGAAGGCGTGGCACTTGCCTGTGGTACTTAATGGTTTCCCCTCAAATGTTCAACGAAAATGAAGATAAAGCAAATTTGAATTATTATCTATTTCTCTTTTTTATCTTCTATTTGTTGCGACACTCGCACTCACAGACTATAACTCCTTTACTCTTCTATGATAGTTCTATGGTACTTCGCCGTAAGACCTTCTCGCATCTGCTTTCTATCATTCTATCTTGCTCACTCACTCAAATTTCGTTTTACACAATCATCTTACGTTCCATTTGCACTTACTAATTTTATCTTTGTCATATTAGACGATATTTTATGGTGTAATTTACGATACCTGTCGAGCATGTGGAAAGCTTTGGCAGCCACGAGAAACTGTCCCATTCTATAGCTGTCGTTGGCCACCAGTTGTAAAAGCGCGAAGCTATCCGGAGTGCCAGCTGTCTGGAAAATGGATGCCACGTCTTTGCAATTGAAGAATCGAGGGGATGGTGTAAAAAGCAGATAATATGAGAGTATTAATGGTAATTTATAGAATTAGGCGTTACTTTGCGGAGATCCATAATACAAAAGTAATAATAAAATTATTTTGCTATAATCCGCGATACAGTAAATAGAAAAAATATATAGTGCTAAATGTATAGTGGACTATACGTTTTTTCATACCCGTTACATGCAGGATTCGTAAAAACATATGCACAAACCTCCACCACTTCCACCACAATACACAAGCACTACACAGGTTCACTATCACAAACTCAACAATCGTTTCGCCCCGCAACCGAAGCATCGAACTCCACGACGAAATCGCTTTGCGATTTTGTCGTGGAGTCTATCTCCTGATGATGCTTCGGTTGCGGGGCGAAACGATTGTTGAGTTTGTGATAGTGAACCTGTGTAGTGCTTGTGTATTGTGGTGGAAGTGGTGGAGGTTTGTGCATATGTTTTTACGAATCCTGCATGTAACGGGTATGAAAAAACGTATAGTCCACTATACATTTAGCACTATATATTTTTTCTATTTACTGTATCGCGGATTATAGCAAAATAATTTTATTATTACTTTTGTAGTATTAATGGTTATTAATCCCAAAACGTTAATTCTCTTTACATCTTGCTAGTCATCGCAAGATGATAACCATCGCCTGCAAAACAATCAATAGCGCCCAATCAGGGCACAATATTTTATATTATATTTATTTATTTATTATATTATTTTCTGTACCACGACTTGTAAAGTTAGGAAATATATTTATAAAGAAAGAGTGTACAAAGGATAAATTATATTGACGTATTATAATTTATATTAATTCCTTAAGGTTATTTTGCATTAAGCAAAATAAAAAGTAAACTTAAGGCTTAATATGTCCACTATCAATGCGCAGCGGGTGCGGATCGCTGTTACAATTTAAAATATTTAATTATTTTGACCTTAACACATATCTCCCAAGCTTGATGAGCCTCCTTATTCATGACGTGGCAACGGCAAAGACATGCCAGATATGTGAATGAAGTTCTGACAGCCTCGTCCTGGATTGCCAGGAGACAGTCCTGCGCCTCGCGGTAGAAACCTGTTGCTACCTTTGCCTGAGGAAAGAATATGCAGAATAAGACAACAATTTTTGTATAAAGTAAAAAAAATAGATCACTTTTTGAAGAAACTACGCCTCGTTCAGTGTAGAATACTTTGAGGTAAATTTGTTTTTAAATAATGCCTGTTACCCACTGCTGGGCGCATCTCTTGTCTCCGTTTTTGGAGGGAAAGGGTTGAAATGGCGATTGGTAGGTTACACATATCCCAAGAGTTCACTAGACATATTCAGGTTTCCTGCAATATCTAAAATGAAAAGCCTGGGATACATTGGACTTATGAATTAGACACTAAGTTTTAGAAGAAAAACTCATTGGTGCGTGTTTTTAATCTCGTGACTCCTTCAAAAGACGAAAGACGTACGATCTCATCGCTAGGTTATCACAGCTTCACCCAAAGAAGCATTAAGTAAATTAGTTATACAGAAGCTAACCTGAGCATAGTTGAAGTTGAAAGTATCGTCATTGACAAAGAAGCTCTTGATGGAGTTAAGATATACGAGCACTTCCTCGAACTGTCCAGCGAGAAAGTAGGACGAGGCCATGCACTGGCGGCCCGGGATCGTGTCACACTCCGAAGCGGAAGTGCCGACCAAGTGGAAACTCTGTTGGGCTAGTTTCATTTGTTCCTCCTATGAATATATAATCAATTGTTAGTGTGTGTCTTTTTTTCCGCCGTGTGGTATCCGGCAGAATAAAATAGACCACCCTCCTTTCTTACCGAGGTGTCGTAAGAGGCGAACAAGGTATGTGCCGTGTGGTATCCGGCAGCATAGAACAGACCACCCTCATTTCTTCCCGAGATGTCGTAAAAGGCGACTAAGGTAAGTTGACGTCCGGCAGGCGGCCGGTCGTAAAATATGGAGCCAAATCATATGAATATGTTTTGTCACATAGAGTGGGATAAGGGCAGGAGGATGATATAGATATACTAACGTCACCAGTTTCATTATAAAGTCGCACCGCCACCACGGCTCGCAGTATGTAATGCAATGGCGATGTTGGTTGAAGAGGCTCGAGTAAAGCGCGGGCTTCGAGCGGTTCTCGGTGGCGCAGTCGGTAACCAGCCAGATTGAGCCGCGCTTCTGGTACCACGTCCACTAACTCAGGAAGTACCTATTACAACAATATAGGGTTAACCTACCCTAGTGTTACGAACATTGAAGAATAGTTTGTAAAAAATAAAGGATAGAGTTCAAATTCGCTTGGACATAACTTAGTTTACATATCGTGTTCCGTATCAAAATTCAAATTCAAAAAAAATTTTTTCAAGTAAACTTGTAAACGAGTGCTTTGAATCGTCGTTGAACACTGCTGTTGGTACGAAAATCTGTTTCTACCGTGAAGAGCCAGCAAAAACTCGGCGCTTGTTCTTATATAGCTCACATCGCGATAAATTCGCATTACATCCTCATGTGTTGCATACATTGTGTCCGATGCAATTCTGTCGAAACGTCGCATCTCTGATGTAAAGGTAGAGTTATAAAAAAATAAATATAAAAAATTCACTTTTAATGCTCCTTCTCCATTTCTGAACACGACTAAGTTATGCTTCACCAAGTCTTGTCCGAATGTATGTTGGTCTGAGGATATTTGTTTTAGTTCATTTTCAGCTGCCTTACCGTTGTATAACCTGTAAAGCAAAGGGTTCTTATATAGTTAAGATATTAATAGTTTATATACTTTATAGAACTTTGTTAAAACGTTACGATCTTTGCGATTTTATCATTGAGTTTAAGTCCAGATAATAGTTCGGTTACGGACGGTTCGCTTGTTGCGATTGTGGTAGTGAAAGTGTGCAGTGCTGGTATAGTGTGTTGGCAGAAGTGATGACGTTAGTTTGATGTGCATGCATTTCTTTTCTTATGAATTTTTACGAATTCTTTATGCACAACTTATGAACTCAGGTACTCTAAACGCTAATTATAACGAGAATAATTAATTATTTTTTGTAAGATTTATTTTAAGGTAAAAGTTATTGACGTAACATTTTGACATTTGAATATCATACTGGCAGCTGTGATAGCCCAGCGGTGAGACCGTGTGACTCTCTAGAGACGATCATGGGCTCAAACCCCGGGCAGGCACCAATGAGTTTTTCTATTAAAAACTTATGTGTCTTATTGATAATTGCAATTTATCACGCGCTTTTCGGTGAAGGAAAACATCGTGAGGAAACCTGCATATCTCTAGAGAATTCTGGGGATATGTGGAACCTACGAATACCTGCATTGGAGCAGCGTGGTAGGTCTTAGCTCCAATCCTTCTCTCCAAAAACGGAGAGAGGAGGCCTTACCCCAGCAGTGGACATATGGCTTTTTAATTTTATTTTTTTTACTCGCATTATATTTATTACTCGTACATCCACGATGCAAATAACCTAACTGGAAGTTTGACTAAATCTGAAATGGTATACGTACACACATGTTAAAATGCGCACACATAGCTATATGCCATCGTACTATTGAACGAAATACGAATAACGGATTATGCTACAAATAGGTCTCTCATCCCTTTTGAGAGACCTATGCGCAACAGCAAATGGAATTTTGATGCAAAATAAACAACCTAAGCTACCAAGTAATTATTTCCTCACCTGAACAAATTACAAGCTTTTAGATTTTCAGCAACAGTCGAAGTTGGATGCTGTGCTAGATATACTCCCAATACTTCTTGGGAAACATCGTAGTAGTCTAATTTGTAATAACACAACGCGACATATACATTTAGAGCCATGTAGGTACTGAAAATAAAAATTACTTTTGAGACGTCATATAAGTTTACATGCAAAATTAATATATAAATAAAGCATTTTCTTATGTAAACGTTAGTTGAGATATACATGTTTATTATAATTCTATAAATGTAATTATTATGTGAAATTAAAAAAAATAGTTAATGACGTAATTAAACGTTTGTTAAACATGATATATATACATATTTATTTAACATCAATCTATTTAGGTATATTAATAATATATTAATAGCCGCCGTGCGGTATCCGGCAGAAAAGAATAGACCATCCTCATTTCTTACCGAGGTGTCGTAAGAGGCGACTAAGGTAAATGCCGTGTTGTATCCGGCTGCATAGAATAAACCCCCCTAATTTCTTACCGAGATGTCGTAAAAGGCGAATAAGGTAAGTTGACGTCAGGCAGGCGGCCGCTCGTAAAATACGTAGCATAAATCATATGATAACATGTTTGTAACATATTGTGCCGACTCCACTTAGGACGGGATGAGGGCAGGAGGATGATGATATCTTTCCTGTTACAGTAGTAAATGGTCATGACCAAAGCTGCTTTGGAAAATATATCTTGAGATAATAAGAATGGGCTAAGGGCAGGAGGATGATGATCTATTTATAATAATAAATTCTAATTAGGATGAAAATAGGATATTGGATTGGATTGGATATTTTATTATTTATCATCTATATCATATGTGGTAAACCACAATATGTTGATGCATTATACAAATCAAATCAAATCAAAATAATCTTTATTCAAGTAGGCTTTTTACAAGCACTTTTGAATCGTCAAGAGTCAATAATTAGATTTAATAAGCTACACTGGTTCGGAATGTTGCTCTTACCGAGAAGAACCAGCAAGAAACTCGGCGGTCAATCTTTTAAACATTTAAATTTACATTATTTGATTGCAGTCTTGTTAGGAGCTGAAAGGATTTTCAAATCCAAGCATTTTTATCATTCAAATAATCTTCAATTGTGTAATATGCCTTACGTATAAGCATAGTTTTTACACTTAATTTAAACTTTTCTGTAGATAATTCTAATACAGATTGCGGAATTTTATTGTAAAAGCGAGTACCGACACCAACGAATGAGTTGCTAACTCTGCTGAGTCGCGACGCAGGGATTACAAGCTTTTTGTGACCTCTGGTATATCTATGATACACATCGAATTTAGTTTGATACATATGAATATTTTTTCGTACGAAAATAATATTACTGTATATATATTGTGACGCTACTGTAAGTATGCCTATTTCCTTGAACTTTTCGCGAAGAGACTCACATTGCCTCATATTATAGATAGCACGTATGGCTCTCTTTTGGGCAGCAAAAATCTTTCTAATATCTGCCGCTTTGCCCCACAGCATTATGCCATATGACATGATGCTGTGAAAATAAGCAAAATAAACAAGCCGCGCTGTTTCAACATCGGTTAAATGTCTTATCTTTCTAACAGCGTAAGCGGCGGAACTAAGCCTACCTGCGAGGGCTGCTATATAGCAGCCCATATGGGTGCCCCATTGGAGTTTATCGTCCAAGCAGAGCCCCAAAAATCTAGTTGACTTATCTATTTTTAGTATTTCATTATTAATTTTTAAGTCAATGTCAGATCTAGTAACGTTATACCTAACGTTACTAGATAACGTTACCTAACTTTGCAATTCACGTTACCACGTGGATTGCAAACATTTTGTTTTCTTAGTATTTAGAAGTAAATTATTTACCGAAAACCAGTTTGATATTTGAGATAGAGCACTATTTACATCGTCAAAATTGCTTTTATTTCGATTTACCTTAAAAATAAAAGAAATATCATCTGCAAACAGCACAACATCGCAAATATTGTGAACAAAGTAAGCTAAATCGTTTATATATACTAAGAATAGGAAAGGACCCAGGATTGACCCCTGAGGGACACCCATAACATTAAACGATCCGGTTGACTTAGCGTCATTAATACATACTTTTTGTAATCTATCTTTAAGATAAGAGGAAATGAGACCAAGCGCAGTGTCATTCACGCCATAATAGCTTAATTTTCGCAGAAGGGTTTCATGCTGAACGCAATCGAACGCCTTCGATAGATCACAGAAAATACCTAGGGCATTCTGCGAATTCTCCCAAGCATCAAATATATGCTTTAAGAGTTTTGCACCTGCATCTGTAGTTGACCTATACTTAGTAAAACCGTATTGCTCTGGATGTAGTAATTTGTTACCATTAAAGTGATGTAAAATTTGATCGAGCATTATTTTTTCAAATACTTTACTAAGCGTTGGTAAAACAGAAATAGGTCTATAATTGTTAGGATCAGACCTATCACCTGTTTTATGGAGAGGTACTAGCTTACTGTGTTTCATTAAATTTGGAAAAACACCCGAGTTTACTGACTCATTAAATATATTAGCTAAGTATGGTGCAATTATATTTATAATATTTTTCAATAATTTTACTGACATTCCCCAAAGATCTCCAGTTATTTTATTTTTTAAAGATTTAAAAGTTTTAATGATAGTAAATGGGGTAATGTACTTGAAGTTGAATGCGACATCACACTTAGAAACATTTTCTCTTAGTAGACAATAGGCCTCAGATGGCGATGAATTCAATGATTTAGTGGTTGCAGTAGGCACTTCAGAAAAGAAATTTTGAAAAACATTGGCAACTTCAATGTCAGAACTAACATTGTTATTGTTAATTTTAAGATTTATCTTGCTTTGTCGAACTTTTTGTCTACCTGATTCCTTACAAATGATATCCCAAGTCGTTTTTATTTTATTATCTGAATTTTGAATTTTTCGTTTAATATATAAGGACTTTGCTTGAAAACAAACAGCCTTAAAAAGCTTGGAATATTTTTTTACATATTCACTAAAGGATGTGTTTTGATTAAACTGCTTTTCTGAATATAAATCGTATAACTTGTTTCTACTTTTATAAATTCCAAAAGTTGCCCAATCACTAAACTTCAAATTCTCCATCAAAACCTTTTCTTTAGTCACAAAAATATTATTAAATTTGCTATTTATCAAATAAAAAAGAGCTTTAAAACGATCATCCGGACTGCCTTGCAAAGTATTAAGAATAGGCATATTTACAGAAACTTCCGTTTCAAATTTTTTTAACCCCTGACTGGTTAAAAAATACTGGTTACAATATTCCGACCTCATATGAGGAAGGATGGGGAAATCTTTGCGATACGATCTATCGAATTGCTAAAGATAGAGTTAACTGAATGACGATGGTAATTACGCAATTAATATTTATGAAACTAATACAAATAATCTACTTTCATTAAATATTGATAATACGCTATAGCCCATCTACATAATTAGGGTGAAATACATTATAGATATTTGAAAAATGCACCTAGGAATATGGGATATAACCTTCACCCAATCAGTAGCAACATTCTCGTATCTTTTGTAACTGAAAAGAGTAAATTTTTTTCTAAATTATGTTCACTTGATTTATGCACAAGTATATTGTAAGAACTTAGCATACTCATTAGTGTGCAATAATTTATGAGTCAGTCGTTCCTTGCCCTCACATTGTAAAGTTGTTGTAATGCAATAAGTAATTAATGCTAAAGTTATCTGTAGAGTTCATTTCTTTCCATTATACGAGCCAACGGAATATATATTAATATGCAAGTCGTAAGGTCGTCAGGGCATTCAAGAAAGTTTACTGGACTAGGTAACCATCGCTTTTCAATTTCAACAATTTAGATTTTTCGATAGAAATACAGATACCTGGATGGGGTCGAAAATTATACACTTTCTAGACAGCATAGTACTGGAACACTAGATTTTAAAATGATATATCTTTCCCGTTATATGCCGTAGACCAATCTCATTTATCACCGCGGTAACGTAACAGGCAACTAAGGTAAGTCAGTCAGTCAGTCAGTCAGTCAGTCAGGTACCCACCGTGTGGTTAAGTAGAATAGATCACCCTCTTTCTTACCGACAGAACAATTGGTAAATTGACGTCAGGCAGGTGGCCGGTCGTAAAATATGTAGCCAAATCATGTGGCAACATGTTTGTAACATGTTGTGCCGACTCCACTTGGGGCGGGATGAGGGCAGGAGGATGATGATATCTTTCCTGTTACAGTAGTAACTGGTCATGGCCAAAGCTGCTTTGGAAATATATCTAAGAAAACCTTTTTATACCCGAATACCAATCAAATATAAAATTTTATATTATATATAAAATATTCATAAAATAGGTCTAAATAGCGACAGTGAATTTTTTATTAAATAAAATCCAAACCACATACCGTTCTCGGTATATGTTTATACTACCATTTATGTATAGAAGTCTCGCTTATTAGGGACTCAATTAATTACCAAGATCACAGTTATAAATAACAACTGACCTGACTTGATTTGATTGATCTGTCTGATGCATTATTGGCCTGGTTCTAAGTGAAATAGTAATCCCGAGCTATGCTTTTTGATTGATAATGATATACGAAAAAATTTACCGTCTCTCCAAAAGCAATTTCTTGTATACATCAATAGCCTCCTGATAATGAGCACGTAGGTAGTGCACAGAGGCCAGGCTGAGCTGGTCATCAGGTACATCACGCAACACAGCATGAGCCTGCATTAGCGCCTCTTCATCACCTAATTTATGTGCCAAATGGAACTGGAGCCGACACTGTAAATATCATCTCAATTGAACTTTAAAAAAATCATAGAAGTTGTAAATATTAAGTTTTCTTAGTATTATTAATAATGCGAGGTACAAATAAACTTTTACGGTATTTATAAATAGTAGATTAAAGGTTTTATTAAATTCCTTCAAACAAAAATGCTTTCATGCCGCAAACCATAAACCAGAAAATGAATCAACCAAAACATTTTGTTTGTATTCCACAGGACCCCTTCTCTCGGGTTCGAGAAAGTTTAGTTAGTTCATCATGATGATTTCCTTCATCGAAAAGCGTGTGATGAATTGTAAATATTAATAGTTATGCTACCCAAATCTATAAACCAACAAACAAAAATTCAAGCGACATGAAAATGTCCTCTTTTTTTACGTTATATAAAATTATGCTTCTGACTAATTGTCATTTAAATAGATACGTCATCTTCTTCTCATGATAAACTAAAATGAAAAAAGTATACAAAATAAATATTATACCTTAAGTGGGCATTTAGGCGCTTCGTTTATAATGTCTTCAGATTCTTTATACATGCCTGTAAAAAAACCATAACTTAAAAGTAAATTTGTTAAAAGTAAGATGTTTAAAAGCATACTTTGACGTGACTGTAAATATTTCTTCAACTCTTCCTTGTCAACCGACAAACGTCCCTCGATGTAACAAAAGTAATAATAAACTTATTTTGCTGTAATCCGCGATAAAGTAAATATATATTATTATGCTAAATGTAGAGTGGACTATTCGTTTTCAAACCCAACATATGCAGCGTTTCGTTAAAACACATGCACAAACCTCCACCACCGCCACCACAATACACAAGCACCACACACGTTCACTATCACAAACTTAACAATCGTTTCGCCCCGCAACCGAAGCATCATCAGGAGATCGACTCCACGACACAATCGCAAAGCCGTCGATGAACTTAAGGTTATTGAAGGGATTTCATCGCATACGATCTTGAGCTGTTTGATTACAGAGGTAGTCAAGAACCCTTCGTCAAAATGATTTATAGAAGCAGCCGTTACTTTGCGAAATTCCATATTACATGCACTATAACAGAACTACCTTGCTATAATCCGCACGGGTTAAGCGAATGTATGCAAAGCCAATGTGTATGAAGCAGGCAAAATTGACGCACCTTACACATGCAGGACAAGTCACCACATGCACCCCAAGGCGCCTCCACCAGCAGCAACGTACACAAGCAGAACACACAACCACCACCACAATCTCCACGATCGTTTCGCTCCGAAACCGAAGCATCATCAGGAGGATAGGCTCCACGACAAACGTGCATTGCGATTGTAGCAAGGTAGTTCTGTTATAGTGCATGTAACCCTTCGTCAATCTAGTAGTGGGTCTATTAACGTTATTTGCTTGCTTCCTCGCTAGCCCGGCCTGTCCGGTAATTATGTAAAAAAAAATCATTATGGCTAACAGCAGAACCACCAACGCTGCATTGTATAGTGCGGAGTCGCACATTCCAACCTAGAACCCTTACAAAACCTTGAGACTCCGCTTTTTCGAAATATAGATTAGAATAAAATATCTTTGTATCTTTTTTATACACCACAACAATATTTGGTATAGCAGAACAAAAAAATGTAACAGACACTAAAATTATCGAAATAGGAAATAGTTAAATATAAGTCTGTCTTGATGTTAATACCGGAAGCGAGGTTCTTGGGTGATTAATAGCGAGGGTAGGGACTTTTTATGTGAGTGGGGATTGCCTTAAATAGTGAAACTTGACGTAATGAAGGAGATTCTGTTGAGACTCTGTCGAGATTCTTTCCGTTATCGTCGTGAACGTAATTTCTATTAAAAGTGTATGTTTGAGTTGATTAGTGAGTCAAGCCGAAAGCGAATACTAAATCAATACAAGTTTAATAGTGAGAAAGTGAAGATGTTACGAACCAAGACCTTCTGGGCTCGTTTTAAAAATATGTGCTCCGGCTATAGCCAATTGAGCTTTGCGACACGATTGGCTGTATCGGTAATTTTGGATATACTCCAACATTACCAAGCTTCCTTGGATTCTGAACTTCTGTGAGCTTTCTTATGAAGACAATATTCACCGGCTAACTGTAAATATTTACCTAAATAAAAGTAGCAGACGGCAAGGTCTAGTGCGATGTTGTCAGCTACGCGGGAGTCAAGTTCATCTTTTCCCTTGATTTCGAGATATTCGTCGAGCGCCCGTTTGTACTCTCCTAGATGGAACCAACACCACGCCGTCCACACTGACATCCAAACATCTACGTTGCCTTCATGTTTCAGAAACTAAAGAAAAATACATTCTAGATATTTAACACTAGATATACCAGCGATTTGAATATACCTATTTCTACCAAACCAGTCAAAATGACTGGTAAAACAGGCTTGGTTGGTTTCTAGTCTATATTTACTCTTAAAAAGGACAAAAATATTAATTAAGTCTATAAAACGTACTCTCTAATTATAGCTACAAAAGTCATAACATAATTTCTGAAAAAAAAATGTGTAATACAGTAGAAATTTTGAATTGAAATTGCAGTCTAAATGACTGGTCTGGTAAATCTAGTGTTAACAACTTGTTCACATTTGTTCTTAAATATATTTTTTTCTCAGTCCACAGTCAGACAACGAAAATGATAGTCTAGAATCTTTAATTTCGTTAACTTTTAAGTATATGTAATATCATTACCATAAAATCTCTTAACGTATCAATAAATTATCTCTTAATCGTAAAGAGGCTCAATACAATCTTTCTATTAGATCAGAGGATCATATATTTTTAAATTATAACATAAATACAAAAGACAATAAACGAAAAGAAAAATTGTAAATTTGATAATAAGAATATGTTGAATTTTTCATTAAAGTAAAGTATGTGAGCGAGGATATTACCGGGGCAGTGAATAGCACAAAAAATTTAAACAAATCGTTTTATTACATCTGTAGTATTGTTGTTATTTATATATAAATAATAGTACTCATTCATCATATCGTTATTGAAATAACTAATGAAAAAATGTGATAAACACCAAATGATTTAGTGTTCTTGTATAAACTGTAAAGAGGTCTACCTTATGCAAATTTACGCGTTTCAAAAGTGCTTTTGAATCGTCAACTCTACGGCTGGTTCGAGAAGTTGTTCATACCGAGAAGAGCCAGCTAGAATCTCAACGGTTGCTCTTTCCAAATTATAATTCTTACTACTAGTTACATTTAGTCATTGCTGCCTTGTATAGGGACGAAGAGTAGCTATAACCACGCATTCTTATCATCAAGTAATCCTCAACATTATATAGGACAACGTATAGGATTTCTGTATCAGCCTCTTATATAGTTTTTTAATTGATGTTATGGCAAAGCTAAAATTGATTGCGGAATTTTATTATAGAATCTCATTAGGTGAGATAGTAGTGAGACACAAACAAATTGTTGTTACAAATGAAAAAAGGTACTACAAAAGAAGCTGATGTATTATTTCATCTCGTAAGTAGTAAAGAAAAAAGTAACGGTCTGTTTATATCCCACTGCTGGGAATAGGCCTCCTCTTCTCGTTTTTTGGAGAGAAGGATTGGAGCTAAGACTTACCAAGCTGCTCCATTCCGTATTGGTTGGTTACACATATCCCTAGAATTTTCTAGAGATATGCAAGTTTCTTCACGATGGTTTCCTTCACCGAAAAGCGTGATAAATTGCAAATATCAATTAGACACAAGTTTTAATAGAAAAACTCATCGCTGCTTGCCCGGGTTGAACACATGTTCGTCTCTAAAGAGTAGCATGGTCTCACCGCTGGGCTATCACAGCTTAGTAATCATAAGTAATAGTCGAATTTAAAACCTCAAGCATGGTAATAGCGCCAGTGTAATCTCTTTTGAGGATAAAGTCCTCTAGTTCGGGAAAAGTTTTCTTAGCAGAGCTACTACCGCCGCCTCGGCTGTCGCCTGCCGGTTTGGATCTACTAAGAATCTAAAACGTAAGAAAAATATATAACTTTGTTGAAGCCGTGCAACATTTTTATGGATGCAATGGTTAGATCAAGTTATTCTTGCCAAAGATTTAGTTCTTTTAGATTGTTTTATAGTACATTCCTGGCACCCTTAGTTTTAAAGAGACCTAAGTCGAAAAAGTTGTTTTGTGGCAAATAGCCATAAAGCGGAGCGTAGAGCACGACAAAGTAGTACAAAACCCGTGAGTGACTCATAACTTGCAAGAGCAAAAAACACTAGTTTTTTTTATATTTCGTATAGCGTTATGTCATAGATGGCATTGAAATAAAGATATCAATGTATCTAAGTCAAAAGTAATAATAAAATGAATTTGTTATAATCCGCCACAAAGTAAATAGAAATTATATAGAATGCTATGTGTAGAGGGAACTATCAAAACTAAGGCTTTGCGATTTTATCGAGGAGTCTATCCTCTGATGAGACTTCGGTTGCGGGGCGAAACGATTCTTGAGTTTGTGATAGTGAACGTGTGTAGTGCTTGTGTATTGTGGTGGCGGTTGTGGAGGTTGATGTTTTTTTTATAAAACCTGCATGTATCGGGTATGAAAACGCAGATAGTCCACTCTACATTTAGCATTATGTATATTTTCTATTCACTTTATCAAGCAAAAGAATATAGAAAAAGAATTTTATTACTTTTGTATTATGGATTCCCGCAAAGTAACGCCTAATCCTATAAAGTATCTCACTCAATTGAGCCTAATTTTAAATTATATTACTTTAATACTAAGCATGCATCCTCTTTGTCATCCTAAAATATTGATATTTTTTGGGTATTATTAGGACTCATGGATAGCTGTTACTGAATGTTTCAACCATAAATTTCATTTATTTATAGAAATTAACGTTAATATAAAATTATACAATACATATTTTTAATTTACAAGAGATATGAGGAAGGTTGGAATTGGAGAAAAAATTGATATAATTGATTAACGTTTGAATAAAAATATTTTGTTGAATACAAAATATTCTGAAATATTAGTAACTAATTTATAAATTGTAAGGTTTATTTATTTATTTATAACAAATATATACAAGTTATATCTATCTTAAATTACTTACACGCTACTACTATACAAATCATGCCCACGTGGAATGGTCCCAAGAATGCTGGCAGCGTTTCCGCGTTGAATCGCTAAGCTGATTCTTTGTGCGAAAAAGGAGCCAGCCCTCTTGTCACCCGAAGAGGCGATCAACCGAGGTGTTAAAACGGATAAAAAATTTTTTGCACTTTGGCTCCATGGCCCTAGGGTCTCAACTGCAAACGGCACAAATATATAACTCTCAACGAGAGATGCATACTTTCGCCGCTTGCCGGATTCGGCCATTTCCGCCGCAGCTCCAGGTCTGGACGCCGTTTCCCTGATATGGGACGAGGCTAACGTATCAACGCATGTTGCGTCCCACATTAGGGCCCGTCCCCGTTCCCAAGGAACCAGCGTCAGACCGTCTGGTCTCTTGCCATCATCCCGACATATCCCGGAAGGCTCGAGAAGAGCAGGAATGTCGATGGTGGCAAGAGCTCTTTTGATGGTGTCATTAAGAGAACCATGGCGGAAAAGCCTACCAGAGCTCCTATGGCATGAAAGCCCGTGTATGCCAAAACTGTCTACCTCTTTTCCACATGGACATCTGTGCTTAAGGCACAATGTGGTTCCCAATCTGAGACCTAAAGCCACTCTAAAACTTTCATTATCTAAAAGTGTGCCAAGATTTTTAGACGGGAGAGCATGAAGCCAATAACCTGATTAATTAATTAATTAGTAACTTAATATACTAACGTCTGAACTTACCATGATTGATTTTGAGTTTTAGGAAAGTTGCGTCAACGTATTTTAATTATATATTGTGTACACTATGTATTTTAGTACATATAAGAGTTTCATTAATAAATGAATTTATTTATTTATTCTTTGGAACATATTCTACACTTTGTTGTTTGTTTGTTCAAGCGTAGTTATCAAAAACAAATGAATTGTTTGCCCATATTGTTACCATGACTACGTGATACATCACTGTTATGTCTTAACTTTATTATAGTGTATTATCTATGTTACCTTTGTTAAATGTATTGTATACTTTGGGTTGTGAAACTCTCTAAGCACTTTTCAGGTTGTCACGAGCTCCATCTCTTGGCAGGCAGAAAAAATAAATGACTTATCCGATTGCTCAATAGATGTCATAATGTGTACAATATTAACAGAAAGCAATTGTTAATTACGCTTTTGTTTTGTTTTGTTGGAAAAGTCTCTACAGTTGAGCTGGGGGGCGGGCGAATTATATAGGTAGATTCCTTAGATCGGTTCCGTGTTTCATCACCAATCTGACATATTTGCTTTTTTTACAAATTGTACCTTTTATATTTTGTTTAAGAAAATACCAGTTCAACCCAGTGCTTTTTATCGTAACGTTACAGTGACATCTCTGAGACGGCAGGAAAAATAGTTTCCTTTCATTACTCAAGGAAAATGTAGGATTTTCTCATCTATTTCCTATATATATATATGTGTGTACTAGTTATGTCTTCAGATCTGTAACTTATATGATATACTAGTGGTACGTCAGACTTCGATCGCGCCAACTTAATATTAAATACCTTGAATAATGCAATAATGCCTTGAATAAGCCAAGCCATGCCTTGTGCCAAAAAAAAAACATGCAAATTTTTTCATCCCCTTTGTATCTAATAGATTAAATTTTTCCAAATTAATGTAACGGATTAGCTATAAGATCGTAATAGACAGACAGACAGTAAGGCTGATAGATTATAAGACTTTCGCTTTTGTAATATCAATATGACATATTAGTATAAGGTCACGTAATGAAAGGATTTCTTACTAGTATTTGAAACTACAAGTAAATTAATATGTATTAGATGAATTCCTCTCAAATAAAAGTAGAGTTCTCAATAAGAAATGGCAATGGTATCTTTATCAGGCGCTCTTTATTGAGCGCCTGATAAAGATACCATTGCCATTTCACTATCTTTATTGATAGTGAATTTACAACGTCTTTAATCCGTCAAACTCAGACTCAAATTTTGCGATGCCATATTGTATAAATTGACTTTTTATGATACATAGCACAATAAAAATTGGGCAACTAACAGATACTATGATTAATGCTCTTTTGTTATAGTATAAAACCTTTTTACTGCGAAAAATCTTGTAAAACCTATCCATGGAAACGAGTAGCAACTCTATCTCCATATTATGTCTATGAGTATTGTTTGTTGTCAAGCAACGTTTAAGTAGAAAAGTATAAGATTTTATAAACTGATTATTTAATATTTTAATAAACGTTTGTGACGATATATTTTTTAGTTTTATAGAAAAGGTTTTTTGAGTCATGGCAGAGGCAGATCCATGTCCTTGTACGGAGAAGAAAATAGAGGACGTTAAATTACTGAGTCCTAACTGCCGCTGCCCCAAGGATGATCACGATATCGTTATACATACAGGAACTTGTTTGCTTTACAAGAATGAGACGATGATTTACCCGCGAGTGAGATTTTTTAAACATATAACGACAACAATAATTTTCCTTTAGAATTATTAATAAATAAGAACAATTTTCCAAAAGTCAACTCATTTAATCTCTTTCAACAACTCAACACATAATGACAGCGACAATGCTTTTCTTTTTTTTTACTGAAGAACTATATGAAGGAGGTTGTATTTAAAACACGTCGTAACCAATAACATAACCTACGTTTGTAGGAACGTTGGTATCGTTAATGTATTGATAACGTTGATAACTCTTTTGTTATCTTTTTGTTTGGCGGTTAAATAATGAGAAAATTCTAGAAAGGCTTACAATCTCAAACATGTATAGATGCAATATTTCTATAAGATTTAAGGCTTAGATTAAAGCTTTCTGTACCCAATTCTGTTCCCAACGCCCATAAATCACGTATGTTCTGTTACTTAGCTTAACGATATTCTATAATTTTGGTGCTTATATACATTTCGTCACTTTCGATTTGCTCACAGCGACACACTCAAACACAACTCGGTCTATTATCTGCTAAAGGACTGAGCTTAATTATGTGGCCTATAATCAGCAAACAACGTTTGGACCTTCAACACGCATTATTCGAAGATTTTGTTGTGAAAATTCATTATTCTCCTGCCCTTATCCCACTCTAAGTGGGATCGGCACAACATGTTACAAACATATTGTCACATGATTTGGCCACCTGCCTGACGTCAACTTACCTTACTCGCCTTTTACGACACCTCGGTGAGAAATGAGGGTGGTCTATTCTATGCAGCCGGATACCACACGGCGCATACCTTAGTCGCCTCTTACGACACCTCGGAAAGAAAGGAGGGTGGTCTATTCTATTCTGCCGGATACCACACGGCGTTGTTTTGAAAATTATTAACTATTATAACGATTATTAACTATCTTTCAATGTACAGGAGGATGCTTGCGAATGTGAGCTTCCTGGAGATGAAGACGGCATTTGCAGGTGCTGCAGATGTCCTCTCGAACGGTGCAAGTGCAATATGGCTGGACGGGAAGTTTTTGATGAGTAGGTGATATTAAAAAACGCAGTCGTGGCATAAATTACATCGTAGATGACTTAAAAATTACTTAAAATACTGATAACTAAAAAATATCGTACGGCGAATATAATATGATCTGATACATGATTCCAAACTATATACTACAAACCTCCATCACCACCATCACCAGCTAGCACTGCAAATATTCTGGAATCTCAACAATTATTTTATTATTTAGATGGCGTAGCAAAAGGGAGATCGGTGCGATGCCAGCGGTTCTAGAATCAAGTCATCCCCTCATGCAGCGCTTTCAAGCGACCCTCAAGCGGTTTTTGGAAAAAGAGAATGCTATAGCTGAGGATGAAATTGTTAGATTGGTATCGTATTTTTTATTTTAAGGTATTAAGATGTATACATAATGTAAAGGTATACTAAAATATATAGAAACAAACAACCGGCAATTATCTTGCCTCATTTCATCTCATGTTCTTAGTTATAATATGAATATTTTTTCCTAATTTGTTTCCTCATTTTTATGTTTTGCAGCGTGACGAACTCAGGCTCAGCAAACAAGCGTACGAGAAGGATCTAGAAGCTATTTATCGTAATGACCACGATACTAATGCCCAAAGAGTAAGCCATTCAAAACAGTCTGAAATATATTATCATTTTTACTACCGTTGCTCTATTGGCAAACATTTATAAACGCAACTACTTTTCTGAATGACTATGATACTATTAGATTCTTCATATCTTATGTAATTAATGCAGCACTTACCCAACAAGTGTAAAACACTTATATTGCGTTTTGCGCTTTGTGAGATTGTGGCACTCTATTATCACATTATATTATACTGTGACACATATATTAAGTTTGCGTGATTTGCTGCATCAAATGTATGTGCCGCATTGTGCAATGACACAGTGTATTTTAAGCAATTTAATTTTTGTACATAAAAATATAGAGAATTCCAATAAAAATGTGATGTATATAATATATAATATATAATAGACAAAGTAGGAAGCGACGTAAGCTCGAGGCTCCCACTCTGCGCCTAGTACGTACGAGCAATTCATTGGGTTTGGGTATAAGATTTTATTATAAAAAATTCCGCAATTAATTTTATCTTTACCATTAGAGCAGTTTAAAAAAACTGTTAAAGGAAACCTGATACAGAAAGGCTACTATACTATTTAGGATTATATAGATAATAAGAATGCGTGGTTATAGCTACTCTACCCTCTACAAGATAGTAATGACTAAATGTAACTAGTTATCAGAATTATATTTGGAAAGAGCAACCTCCGAGCTTCTTGCTGGCTCTTCTCGGTAGGAACAGCTTTCCGAACCAGCAGTAGAGTTGAATATTCAAAAGTACTTGTTACTTGAATATTTTTAATTTAAATTTGAATTTGAATGTGACTAAAAATGTTATGACTTATCCATAGGCTTTGATAGAGGAGTACGAAGGATCACTGGCGAAAAGGACGGAAGAGCGGCTGATGACAGAGCAGCGAGCTAGAGAATCAAATGAGAAGTACAAGAAGGCAAAGGAGAAATTGGATCAAAATATTGTAACCGGTACATTATTGTCGTTTTATTTCAGACGTTAATTTTTAAAAATGTGACCGCTTAAAGAACGATACGTGAGTAAACTAGAAGCTAAACTACGAGATCAAAAATGGTTTTATATATTTTCCCTACATATGTAATATAGCTGTATCCATTTTTGTTTTGATTCCCTATAACTCCTCGTTCGCACGAGAGGTACTTTGACGCCCTACGCCCTAGCGCCTAAAATGGAACGCTGCTCGATAAAAATACGTCGCGCTTTAAATGCGCTGTCGTGTGAACAGATATCGGATACCATAAATATTTTGGAACAATTAGAAATCATTAAGCATAACAATGGCACCCTCATTAACGAGCAGATAAATGTCTCTAGTTCAAGCTTGTTGCACGTGTTCCGAGGTAAAATAAAGGGTAGGGATGAACCAAGTACTATTTAACAACGCTTGTTTGGATAACGCTTCGCTTTGCGATTTTGTCGTGGAGTCTATCTCCTGATGATGCTTCGGTTGCGGGGCGAAACGATTGTTGAGTTTGTGATAGTGAACCTGTGTAGCGCTTGTGTATTGTGGTGGAAGTGGTGGAGGTTTGTGCATGTGTTTTTACGAATCCTGCACGTATCGGGTATGAAAATACTGATAGTCCACTATACATTAAACACTATATATATTTTCTATTTAATGTATCGCGGATTATAGCAAAATAATTTTATTATTACTTTTGTATCGGATACCCATTTGTTCGATTTCGAGGTATTTTTAACGCACGGTAAAAAGCCTCTCGTGCGTCGAGGGGTAATGCTGTATAAGCCGTTGCGGCTAACAACTTTTCCTTCCGACGTCGCAATGACTAATCAAGTCATACTTCAGCCCTCCACTACGCGTCGCCCTAAGCCGTGGTCCGGCCTCACAGAAGGCACCCTTAGGACGACGTTCCCCGACGCTAGTAAAGCTTCTGCGCTCTACTCTTTGCATTTTGCAACCTCGATGATGCTTCTGCGCTCGCCCGTCCCACCCGGTGATGCTGTAAAAGCCGTTAGGGCTAACAGCAGCAATTCGAAAAAAAAACAACTTACAGAAATGGCAAAATAAATTATACTCGATTACGAGCATATATTAAAAAGCAAAAATTACATCTACATTTACATTCTGTTTTTTTTTGTGTATTAGGGATTAATTAATCCCTTTAGGTCAATTGCTTTAGGACCCATCAATTCCCTTAGGTCCATAACGTATATGTCTGTAAAGTTAAGAAAAGTTTCTTATATTCCAGAGCGGGAAGCAACCGAAGAGCTGGAAGCATTGACGACGCTGTGCCGTCAGCTAGAGGCCTGGCGCGAAGAGACCGAATCGGATCTCACAGTGAACCAACGAATGTCAGACAAGATGAGAGTCGAAAAGAAGGCGCTAGCGGATGAGAAGCGTCATCTTGTACGTTTTCTCATATTACGTTAATCATAAATCACAAGATTAGTATTAAAGTGACCTAATAAAAAATTAGGCTTATTTAAGTTAGATTAATTATCCTTATTTCAATGGAGCTGTGATAGCCCAGCGGTAAGACAGTGCGACTCTTTTTAGGGGAACACGAGTTCAAACCCGGGCAGACACCAATGAGTTTTTCTATTAAAACTCATGTGCCTAATTGATAATTGCAATTTATCACACGCTTTCCGGCGAAGGAAAACATCGTGAGGAAACCTGCATATATCGAGAGAATTCTGGAGATATGTGTAACCTACCAATCCGCGTTGGAGCAGCGTGGTAGGTCTTAGCTCCAACCCTTCTCTCCAGAAACGGAGAGAGGAGACCTATTCCCAGCAGTGGGATTGTAACAGGCCGCTACTTTTATTTCAATGCCATTGATTACATCATCTGGCTCTTCCAAGTTATGGCTCTCTTTAACACTCGCGCGTTTTTTAGGCGTCATACATTTTGCAACAAAACATCTTTTTTGAATTCCGTCACTTTAATATTGAGCGTGCGAAATACACTCTCTTCAGAAGCAAAATCCCAAGCTTGGTTTTGCCAATTCATATTGTTTTAAACAGCCTTAAGCTTGCTTATCTAGTTTTGCACACTAGACGAGTCAAATGTTTGTGAGTTGAGGTATACGATTCCTCATCCTCCTGCCCTTATCCCACTTTAAGGTGGGTCGGCACGACATATTACAAACACGTTGTCACGTGATTTGGCTACGCATTTTACGACCAGCCGCCTGCCTGAAGTCATCTTACTTTAATCGTATTTTACGATTCCTCGGTAAGAAAGAGAGTCTATTCTACTCAACCGGATACCACACGGTGGGTCGACTTACCTTAGCCGCCTTTTACGACACCTCGATAAGAAATGAGGGTGTACAATTGTATTCAACCGGATACCACACGGCTATATATACGATTCTACTACCTTTTATAGAATTAGGCGTTACTTTGCGGAGATCCATAATACAAAAGTAATAATAAAATTATTTTGCTATAATCCGCGATATAGTAAATAGAAAAAATATATAGTGCTAAATGTATAGTGGACTACACGTTTTTTCATACCCGTTACATGCAGGATTCGTAAAAACATATGCACAAACCTCCACCACTTCCACCACAATACACAAGCACTACACAGGTTCACTATCACAAACTCAACAATCGTTTCGCCCCGCAACCGAAGCATCATCAGGAGATAGACTCCACGACAAAATCGCAAAGCGAAGCGTTATGCAAACAAGCATTGTTATATAGTAATCGGTTCATCCCCACCTTTACCTCTGAACACGTGCAACAAGCTTGAACTTGAAACATTTATCTGATCGTTAATGAGGGTGCCATTGTTATGCTTAATGATTTCTAATTGTTCCAAAATATTCAATTTTAAGCTTTTTTCACAGGTGTGCAGTATTTCGAAACAATGGTCATTAGGAACTTTATGACCGCTTTCTAACAAATGTTTCGCGAAATGTGAATTTAGTGGCTTATTATTCCTGAAAGCGGCCATATGTTCTTTAAAACGGGTTTCGAAATTACGACCAGTTTGACCCACATATGTATCATTGCATTCAGGACATTTTATTTTGTAAACACCACTAAGATAAATTAGAAAGCCCGAAAAAGAGTGGTGTTTACAAAATAAAATGTCCTGAATGCAATGATACATATGTGGTTCAAACTGGTCGTAATTTCGAAACCCGTTTTAAAGAACATATGGCCGCTTTCAGGAATAATAAGCCACTAAATTCACATTTCGCGAAACATTTGTTAGAAAGCGGTCATAAAGTTCCTAATGACCATTGTTTCGAAATACTGCACACCTGTGAAAAAAGCTTAAAATTGAATATTTTGGAACAATTAGAAATCATTAAGCATAACAATGGCACCCTCATTAACGATCAGATAAATGTTTCAAGTTCAAGCTTGTTGCACGTGTTCAGAGGTAAAGGTGGGGATGAACCGATTACTATATAACAATGCTTGTTTGCATAACGCTTCGTTCCCCAACCGATTTCACAGGCGCCCTAAGAGCGTCCTCAACGACCCCGACGATGCTATCACAGCATCCAACAAGACATACACACAATACACACACAAACAGCGTCTTCGCCGGCGAAGACGAGGTCCCCGCTTGCTTGTGTCAAGCGGCCGCAGCCCTCTGCCGCGGCCGCCGTGATGCAGACTTCTTCAAAGTCAATGTGTTCGATACAGTCCTCCAAAACGCGCCGCTTTAAGCCGAGGTTCGGTCTCGCAGGAGACACCCTTAAGGCGACGCTCCCAATAAGTTACGAGTGCCTAAAAAACACTCGCTTCTTATCAATTTTACCCGGCGAAGCTTCTGCGCTCGCCCATCCCACCGGTGACGCTGTAAAAGCCATTAGGGCTAACAGCATTAGACACATTCGAAAAAAAAAAAAAAAATAAAAAAAAATAACGCTTCGCTTTGCGATTTTGTCGTGGAGTCTATCTCCTGATGATGCTTCGGTTGCGGGGCGAAACGATTGTTGAGTTTGTGATAGTGAACCTGTGTAGTGCTTGTGTATTGTGGTGGAAGTGGTGGAGGTTTGTGCATATGTTTTTACGAATCCTGCATGTAACGGGTATGAAAAAACGTGTAGTCCACTATACATTTAGCACTATATATTTTTTCTATTTACTATATCGCGGATTATAGCAAAATAATTTTATTATTACTTTTGGATTCTACTACCATTAACTATTCTAGTTTTCTGTGGGATTTTATCCGAATAAAAAATAGCCTATTTGTTATTCCAGTATTGCACTTATCTAATTCGAAAAGCTGTTGAGGCGTTAGAGGGAAAGTAAGACACCGAAACTAGTGTTTCGGTGTCTTACTTTCACCTCATTAATTTGCACCTCTACATATAATATTATTTATAAAATATTACAGCTGATTCGGTAATTTATTTCTCTAATATTATTTATCAATGATTAATTTGTTAAACATCAAGGACACATTAATCTACAGTCTCAGCAATGAAGTTTGGAAACTCGAGTCGAAACTGGAGATGTTTCAGAAGCAATTAGAAATCAAAAATGTTGAAATGGAACAAGTTAACGACAAGGTAAGGATTAAAAAAAAATCTTAGCGAATTTTTTTATGCCAGTATAAGACAATGTAATTTTTTGATATCACCATAGACATACCGTATGAACGCTTAGTTCCAATTGCACAAATGTTATAGACGTTATAATTTATAATACATTTTAATCCGTGCAGTGAAACTTTGTAACTATTTTACAGCGAATTTCGCCTATGGAATTGTGAGAAGGGGTTTGAAAGTTTTCGTATAGAAAAACAAAATTTGCATATAGTAGCTACGCGGCAATAAGTAATGCACATCGAGGCTTAGAGAGAGAAATCGGCTAGATTATGCTTCATAGAGCATTGTCTCTGTCGCACAGACTGACGAACCCGTGCGAAACGTCACACTATTACACACATTATCTATTTACTTTATCGCGGATTATAGCAAAATAATTTTATTATTACTTTTGTATTTTTTTACTATTGCTATTATTTAATAGAGTTACTAAAGATAATTTTGCTGGATAATATCTTTTAAGGTTACAGCGTATGCAGCGGAACTGGAAGATCTGGAACTTGAAAAAAAGCGGCTTGTTAGCCTCTGGAACTCCGTGTTAATAAACATACAACAACGTGACAGGGTGTACGACTCTGTTAGAGACGACTATAGGTAACTTACTCGACTAGTAATTTTTATCGTAAAACTAAAACGTTTAGCTAAAAAATCCAATAAATCAATTTGTGACCTTGAATTTGTAAGCTTTGTGAGCTTGTTGTTAATTAATCCAACGGTCAATGTCTATTTAACATAAATATAAATATATGGGGCATTTACACACACTGTCGTCCGACCCCAAAGTAAGTAACTTAATACTTGTGTTATGGGTGATGGACAACTCATAGTTATACTAAAGATATAATTTTAAATACATACTTAAACACAGATATACACCCATGCTCGAAGAACCAACAATTGTCTTATAGAAAATGTTGGCCCTCGGCGGGAATCGAACCCGCGACCCGCAGAGCTGATGCCAGGGTACTACCCACTGCGCCAACGGCCCAGTCAGTCTATTTAATGGGACCCTAAGCATTTGATGCATAACAATATTTTCTTTGACACCATATACTTATGCTTTAAATTAATGTCTTACGAGTTCTATAAATCTGATGTTCGCAAAAATAAATTCGCGCCGTGTGGTATCCGGCTGAGTAGAATAGACCACCCTCATTTCTTACCGAGGTGTCGTAAAAGGTGACTAAGGTAAGTTGAAGTCAGGCAGGCGGTCGGTCGTAAAATACCTAGCCACGTCATGTGACAACATGATTATACCATGTCGTGCTGACCCCATGTAGACCGGGATTAGGGCACGAGAATGATGATGTTCGCAAACATAAAACTAAACGTGGTCTTGGGTTGGACACAAGTTACATCTTGTACCAATTCGGCGCGGGTCGCCTATTTAGTTTAGATTTATTTTAGAGTAAGACGTTCTAGCAACCTATTTTTCAAAACAGATTGCTACAAGAAAATTACCGTACTTTGCTGAATAATTTAGAAATAACGAAGAAATTGGCGATGGAAGAAATGAATAAAGGAAAAGAAATATCTATGAACAAGGACAAACTTATGTACGACCTGACTAATGCGAACAAACTTTGTAAGAATATTATATAAGTTTTGGGGGAGAAGAATACTGCATATATCAGACGCTTAACTGATTTTAGTAGAATTCCCTTTGGTAGGATAATTTTGAGGATTGCAACAGCTAAAAAGATTTCATGTCCTATTGGTTTAAATTATCTTTAGTTTACAGTTCTAAAGGTTTCCTATAGCAAAAGCAAAAAAAAGTATCTGTAGAAATGAACTTCTAGACCTCGGAATTCTAAAAGTTATGAGATAACTAGTTTCTCAGTTAATTATACATTTATTAAAAAATATATGATAATGATATACTTGAAGTTTTAATAATGACATTCGTTATATCTGTTCCCCTATCAAATAGTTTGGCAAACTGAGCTTTACAAAAGTAATTTAATTGCTTTTGCAGTTAGTAAATGACATTCTGAACTTTACTAGTGTTAATAAATAATAACACTTTTACTTTTACAGTTGATACCGAGGATGCAAAACGAGTAGCAATAGAAGCACAAATAAATGAACTATCTGAAGCAATCGAAATGACTGAACGGGATGAAGAACTCATAAGATCGGTAAGAAATCAATCCCTATAGCGTGGCTTTTACAGTCATACGCCCATACGTAATAGGCCGTAATCCGAGCTCACAGGCGGTTCTCTTAAGTCGAGCTTCTAGACCTTCTGCGCTCTATTCTCTATATTCTCCCTCGACAATAACGACGACAAAAAAACACTTGCAGTCAGCATTACCCGCAAATTAGAATTATACTCTCATGAATTTCATACGCAACCGAGTTGTGGATTTATTCTTAGTACAATGTCTTTTTAATGTTACGTTATCTTCTATTAGTTACGCTCATAATTTGATCTATATCAATGTATTGATTGTTTTGCTACGTGAACTTGTTTTATTTAAAATATGCTTTGTCCGTATTTTTATATCTTTATACGCTTTTCTCTGACTATTGTCTAGAATATAGTTAATGGGTTAGCAATACTATAAAACTCGAATTGAAGTGAATTGAATATATTAGATATTCCACATTTATGGTTATTCTTACTGGTAAAATCACAAGTAATAAATCTTTGTCTAGGAAAATCAAACAATGAAAAACATAATGAAGAGCACCGAGAAAGAAATCGATCGTCGGACGGAGCAAAAATTGAAGTTGGAAAATGAGATACTGACCAACCTTCAAGAGTGCCTGCTCAACGATAAGGCGGTCGAATCCATGGCTAATGGCATAAAGAAGATGAGGGAAATGTCTAGGAAACAAGTAATAACGTTTTTAGATTTTATGTACACTTGGTTCGTCTTATTAAAACAAAAAGTTGCTTGATTAAAATAAAATGTACAGCAATGTTGTTTAAATAATGATTTGGAGTTGAATTCGTTTAGTTTCGCCTTAGCACCATTCTCTTCATGAAAAAGCAAGTGAGGAATATTGCTTCAAACAAAAAAACTCTAAATTTACTTAATTCCTATAAGTTATTACGATTTTTTAGTAGAATTCAAAAATGTTTTGAGGTTTCCAACTATGTTTCGACCAATTTTATATTTAAGGATTTTTGAAAATTTACCAAGCTCAGACATATTTTTGTTAATTTTGTATTCAAGTAAAGTATAGTACCCGGCAATAAATAATGCACATTAAGAACTTAGAACGAAAAAGCCGGCCAATTCGGTTTCGTAGAGCGCTGTCACTGTCACACACGGGTTCGTCAGTCTGTGCGACAGAGACAACGCTGTATGAAGCAGAATCTAGCCGATTTCTCTCTCTGAGCCTCGATGTGCATTATTTATTGCCGTGTACTATATGAACTTTGATTATTCCCTCTTATAATGCTTAGGAAAAATATAATTGTTATTTGTATATTATTATATTATATTTTCAGGAAATTACTTTAATGTCAATGGAGAATCAGCACGCAAAGATGATGCTCGACATCGAAGTGCGCCGAAACAAGCAGGCCAGAAACAACATAATATTGGAGGAGACTCTAGCAAAAGTGAGAGCGCGGGAGAAAGAGATCGAAGAAATGGAGGAAGAGTATTCGCAGAAGATGCTCGTCATCACTAGGAAGCAGCGGGAATTGGACATCGTTATTAGGAAGTTTAATGCGCTGAAGGAGATATTTGATGTACGTAAATATATTTAAAATATAATTTGTGAATATAGGTATCATATCATGCAGACAAATGTTGGTTGAAGTATGAAACTCGGTTGAGCTCTAGTGTTAACGCCCCACTCGGAATATACGCCATACGATAAAAAAAAAAACTCGGAATATATTAAAATGAATAATTTATAGAATTAAGCGTTACTTTGCGGAGATCCATAATACAAAAGTAATAATAAAATTATTTTGCTATAATCCGCGATACATACGCGGATTATAGCAAAATAATTTTTTTATTACTTTTGTATTAAAATGAACATAAAAAAACTTAATGAAAACGTGAGTGTGTCGTAAATTTCGTCTATGTATATTATTTATTGTAATGGTACCAACGCAAAGTACTAGACTTTGCGTTGTACATTCTTACTTACGTCTTAGATCCAGTCCTTCTCTCTGTAGAAGAGAGGAGGCTTTTGAAGCATTTATATTTTTAGCAATTTTGGCTTAACTAATAAAAAAACATTTATTGACTTGACTGGCCCGTTGGCGGAGTGGGTAGTGACCCTGCCTTCAGCTCCGTGGGTCGCCGATTCGATTCCCGCCGAGGGCCAACATTTTCTATATACAATTTGTTGGTTCTTCGAGCCTGGGTGCATATTTGTATTTAATTATGTATTTAAAATTATATATGTTGTATATCTACCAGTTGTCCGTCACCCATAACAAAAGTATTAAGTTACTTACTTTGGGGATGGACGACCGTGTGTGTAAGTGTCTCATATAAGTGTTTTTAAGAATCCTGCATGTATCGGGTATGAACAAACGAATAGTTCGCTATACATTTAGCATTATCAATATTTTCTATTTACTTTATCGCGGATTATAGCAGAATAATTTTACTTTTACTTTTATAATAAATTCAATTATTGATATCTTAATTATTGCGCCGTGTGGTATCCGGCAGAATAGAATAGACCACTCTCCTTCCTTACCGAGGTGTCGTAAGAGGCGACTAAGGTATGTGCCGCGTGGTATCCAGCTGTATAGAATAGACCACCCTCATTTCTTACCGATGTGTCGTAAAAGGCGACTAAGGTAAGTTGACGTCAGGCAGGCGGCCGGTCGTAAAATACGTAGCCAAATCATGTGACAACATGTTTGTAACTTGTTGTGCCGACCCTACTTAGTGTGGGATAATGACAGGAGGATGATGATGATTGATATCTTCATTATTATTCTATCGAATCGCACAGATGAAGTCTCCTCAAGAGCGTCATATCGAAGAGCTGGAGCAGCAGATAAAGAAATTACGAGAGAGGACCGAAGGTATGCAGTCCGAATGGCTCCGACTTCAGGGACACGTCGTGAAACTGACCGCGCAGCATCAGAAGATCGTAGCTGATATCAACCTTATTAATAAACGTGAGTTGTACACAAACAAAATCCGCTGTCTGTTGCAATTTGCATAATTTTTAGAAATGGTAGTTATGTTTTAAATTTTCAAAATATTACCAAAATTTTGTAGTTTTAATGAGTAATAAGTACAGTATTGTTAGGGACATAAATATTTGTTATAAATTTTTAGTATTTGCAATGACCAATAATCTTTGTCTTTCTTAAACTAATGGATGTCTACTTTTGAAAATGGTATCTTCAAGGGATTTCAATTTCTTCATAATCATAAAACTATATATGATAAAATAACCATAACATGTCAAAAACCAGATTACGTAACGTAGGATTGATAGATAGAATTCTGTAAATAAATAGATTGAAAAACTGTTTGCAACTAAAATTCAAAATTTCTTATCATCAACATGATCTTCAATATGAACAAACTTTGGAATCAGTTGTAGCTTCTTTAGTAACATTTAACAATTCAAAAGTACTGGGTCTACTTAAATAAAGAATATTTTGAATTTGAATTATTTTGCATCTTGCCATTAATTGCAAGTTTTTTGCAGCCTGGTTCTGATTGTTGTAGACAACTAACACGCCACCCGAAACCTTTTTCATTCTAATTATAATATACAGAATTATAAAACGATAGGTGATGTATATAATAGACAAAGTAGGAACCGACATAAGGTTGCGGCTCGTAAAGTACGTAAATCGTTTGTGGGTTCGGGTATAAAATTCTATAATAAAATTTCGCATTCAATTTTAGCCTTCTCATTACAGCAGTTTAAAAACACTGTTAAAAACAGGCTAATACAAAAAGCCTACTGCACTGTTGAGGATTACTTGGATGATAAGAATGTGTGGATATAGCTACTCTACCCTGTACAAGACAGTAATAACTACATGTAACTAGTTACAAGAATTATAGTTTAAAAAGAGCAACCGCCGAGTTTCTTGCTGGCTCTTCTCAGTAGGAACAGCTATCGGAACCAGAAGTAGATTCTGACGATTTAAAAGCACTTGTTTACAAGTTTACTTTCATAAAGAACATTTTGAATTTGAATTAAAAAAGTGATTTTAATTTTGCAGAAATACAGATATGCGAGCAAAAGACTATGCGTATTCAAGCTGAAACCGAGCGAGTATCACAAGAGCGTGCGCGCGTAGATCGCAGTCTACGCGATTTGCGCGGGCGTCTCGAAGTACTGGAGCGAACGCGCAAGGACGCTTCCGAGCGCAATCAAACTGCGCAGAAAGCTAATCTGGCCATAACCCATGAATATACTGCCAATCTTAAGGTAAAATCCATACATAGTTGTAGTTTGACTGGCCCGTTGGCGCAATTCTTCTTCTTCTTCTTCTTCTTCTGGGAGTAGCGGCTATGCAGGGCCTAAGGGCCCAGTATCACTTTGACCATTGCTGATCTATTGTGATCGCCACTGCTTACAATTCGCCACCAATATCTGTGTCCTTGAAGAATTCAAGGATCTTCTTGGCGGCGAGTGCTTTCACTTCTATAGGGCGTAAAATATGTGACCTGCTGTTGGCGCAGTTGGTAGTGTATCTATCTTCAGCTATGTGGGTTTCGAGTACGATTCCCGCCGAGTGCCAACATTTTCTATAAACATTTTTTTTGGTTGTTCGAGCCTCGGTGCATATTCGTAATTAAGTATGTATTTAAAATTATATGTGTAGTATATCTACCAGTTGTCCGTCTCATAACACAAGTATTTAATTACTTACTTTATTGTATTGTACCGTGTGTATCCCATATATTAATTTATTTACAGTTAAGGGTAAATAATAGAATAGAAAGTAAATTCGATAAAGCAGTACTTTAACCGGAAACAGTAATTAATAAATTTTGCTTTATATTTACTTATTTCTACATTACATAATAGGTTCTATGCAAGCCGTTTATAGTGTCACTATGTTGTGAGTTGTCAGTTTCCCAATGTTACAGTTTTCAGAGTAAAGGGGGGGGGGTAGCTGCCCCCCCTTGCCCGTACCTCGCTGCGCCCATGGATTTAACTTTACATAACTTTAACTTCTTGGTAACTACGAAATAATTTGTTTTATAGGGAGCCGAAACTGATATTATTGAGTTGGAAGAAGACATAGAAGCATTTGAGAAGGAAAAAATGAATCTGACGCAAGAATTGGATAAAGTTCAACGTGAAGCACTTATATGGCAGAGAAAGGTGAAAATGGTTTTTGTAGAATTACCCATTAATTTAAGGAAATATTACAATGACAGTAGGCTATTAATAGAACGATTTGGCATCGTTTTGATGTAGATATCGCTAAAGACGGAAAAGAAAATATACGTGTCAAACTTCTATCATCGCTGGGACGTTGAAAAATTCTGATAGTATCAGCAATTCTGATAGTAACCACGTGGCATGTTATCAACGTTGCTACCGAGTGTTTTGATAATAATAACAAGAACAAATATGCCATAATTGCTCCTTGATGGACACTAATTTAAAACGGGTAACTGAAGTCAAAGATCTAGGAGTCCTTCTAGATGACCAGCTTATCTTTGACAAACATATTGAAAATATAACAAAAAGTCGTATCAGATGCTTGGTTTCCTTTTTTCGGCAAGGAACAGATTTCAAAAACATTCATACCTTAGTCATATTATACAATGCATACGTTAGATCAGCAGGCCTACCATGAGCTCTTATTGCGACTCAATTGAAGACGTAAACGAAATCGTTTTATTTTAACATTACGACCTACGATACAAACATTACGACCCCAATGCAATTCACACTTCACGGTACGAAAAGAAAGCAGTTCGCGGTCGTGTAGTTAAATTTAAGGAGCATTTGTTTAATATTGTAACGGAGGAGGGCGTTGGTCACTGCAACACAGTTAACACTTCTGCAGGATCAACGTTCATTTTTGTTATGTACTATGTATTGTTCCAAATAAACGTTTATTTATTTATTATATTATTATCGTTTACGTCTTCAATTGAGTCGCAATAAGAGTTCATGGTAGGCCTGCTGGGCTCGAATACGCGTCGACTGCGAGGAATCCGCAATACTCAAGATATATCAACTTCGTCGAAAAAGTTCAGGAGAAGTTTTTCAAAAGAATATTTTTTAAATTTGGCTCTTATCCCCAAACTTCATTCATTGCGTAAGTATAGAGAACTTCGGGATCAAGCGTTTCTTTATAAGATTTAAAAAAAATTAGTTGACTCCCCATATTAACTCGGTCAAATATCATTCAGGTGCCTTCATAAGCGCTCGCGTCAAATCTACTTTAGTCGTTCCTTTCTGCAAAACTAAGTATGCAAGAAATGTCTTCGTCGCTAGAGCTTGTCACAATAATAATAGATAATATCATCACCTTGACCTGTTCAATAATAGATTCAAGATATATATCATTATTAAAGAAATAATATAAGTAACATAGTTTATTTCGTTAAATCTTTTTAAATAAAGTTTTTTTTTAATATTAAACTTACTTTTAATTTAACCTTATAATTATTAATTAATTTAATTTATAATTACTTTTTCTCTTTTTTTACTGTCTTGTTAACACTTAATTAGTTTACTGTGTTCACTTCCTTCATTTTCATTAGTTGACTTTTTTAGTTAAACTTTGTTGGAACGCGTGTTAATTTTTGTGTAACATTTTTTTTGTACTAACTTAATGCTGTAGGTTTTCCCAAATAAAATAAATAAATACCTAAATATTTCCTACAGGGCATACTAGCTGTGGATCTAAAAAGGAATATACAAAATGCAAAGTCCGCAGCCGGCGAGATCGGTCAGATGAAAGCGGAGATACATAGAATGGAAGTAAATATTTTAATTAATTTAGTATATGTACCATATATTTAAAGCATCTCAGTTCTTTTAGCCACTTCTAGAACGCATATAACTAATTTGAATAATTAATAGAATTAGGCGTTACTTTGCGGAGATCCATAATACAAAAGTAATAATAAAATTATTTGGCTATAATCAGCGATACAGTAAATGGAAAGTATATGTACGTCAAAATCTCAAAGCGACTTTGTTGTGGAGACTTTCTTCTAATGATGCTTCTGGTTGCGGGGCGAAGCGATTGAGTTTGTGATAGTGAACTTGTGTAGTGCTTTTGTGTTGTGGTAGCGGTGGTGGATATTTTCTATTTACGCGCGGATTATAGCAAAATAATTTTATTATTACTTTTGTAACTAATTTGACGCTAATTTTTCCATGTTTAAACTTAATTTATACGTCCCGCTAACGCTTAGTCATAATTAAAAAATATATGGTCAAGCCTAAGATCAGAGTCTAGCACTAGTAAAAATTAAAAGAAAATAATGACTATACAAAAGAGTTATATCAATTAATTTCGTCTTACTTCCCCCACAAATACCATATATCCCTTTTTCCTTCTTCTCGCAATAAAGAATAAGTAATAAGATAGGACATAGCTATTTAGCGAGTGACTTTATTATACCGAAAAAAAACATAACTTCCAAATATTGTCGTGTAAATCCACGACATGTAATTTGTACTTTTTGAGGTTCGTCGGGAGCAACTACGTAAAACTGGGGAGAAACTGGCAGAAGACTTGGCGCTATACGTGACACGCAGAGAAACTGCAATGGAAAAAAATCGTGCTGCAGCCGCTGTCGAGAAGTCCCACGGTGCCTCGACGACTTCGCAGTCCACTTACCACCATAAACTGAGACTAGCTAAGGCGGACGTTGCCAGGGTTACTAAGGTATCCTTTTCATCCTAAAGAACTATATTTTTGGCCGGAAGAATCGACCCTGCGCCTTTTCTTTCTATCTTCTATTTTTTGCTGTAAAGATCTGCCGGCCTACTCTTAACTAACCTAACTCTTATTGCGACTCAATTGAAGACGTAAACGATGTCCGCGAACCGTATTGGGGTCGTAATGTTTGAAAAGGATAACGTTATATGAACTATAGATAACTGTCCGTTTTACTCACATGTTTTTAGGACGCATTCCGAACGCTCACTCGGCAACGACTTAAAGTGTGCGTCTTTAACACGTCATGGTATGGTAAAAAGCAAAATTTAGTTTACGTCTTCATATATATAATGCTGATGTTGATATATTTTTAATTTTGACAAACCGATTTTATCGATGTGATAGTGATATAGTTTCTTTACTATGCGCGCAACGGAAATATTGTCATGGCGGCTGTATATCATTCACAAGAGTCCTGTTCACTATTTTCATGTGATCATTAGGTCTACCTTCGTATGGGTGCAATATAAAAAGAAAATCAAGTTCACATTCACCAGTTTTTGTTACAAATGTACCTTCCTTATATTCAAATTCAAATTCAAAATATTCTTTATTCAAATAAACTTGTAAACAAGTGCTTTTGAATCGTCAACTCTATTGCTGGTTCGGAAAGCCGTCCTACCGAGAAGAGCCAGCAAGAAACTCGGTGGAGCTCTTTTAAAAAAGAAGATTCTTAATACTAATTACATTTTGTCATAGCTATCCTGCACAAGGTCAAAGAGCAGCTATATCCACGCATTCTTATCAGCAATGTAAGCCTCCACGGTGTAATAGCCTATTACACCGTGGAGGCTGAAAGCCTTTTCAGTGATACAGAAAGCATTTTCTGTATCAGCCTCTTTTTAACAGTATTTTTAAATTGCTGTAATGGCAAAGTTAAAATTGATTGTGGAATTTTGTTATAGAATCTTATACCCAAACCCTCAAACGACTTAAGTACTCTTATAAGGCGCAAAGCAGGAGCCGCAAGCTTATGTCGGTTCCTACTTTGTCTATTATATACATCGCCAATCTTTTTATAATTATGTATGTTTTATGCACAAAAATCGAATTGCTAAAAATATACTGTGAAGCTAGCGTAAGAATACCTGTTTCCTTAAACTTCTCTCGCAGGGACTCACGCGGACTCAAATTATAAATACCACGTATGGCTCTTTTTTGCAATACAAAAATTTTCTCAATATCAGCGCATTTACCCCATAACATTATTCCATAAGACATAATGCTATGGAAGTAAGCAAAATAAACTAGTTTTGCTGTTTTGCTGTTTATTTTAATATGATACTATGCAAACTTAAGTGCTTATGATATACATTGTTATATTATTAATGTTTGACAGGATTTAGTAGAAGCCAAAGCCCAGATGGAGCAATTGGAAAAGGAACAAGAAAGACTAGATCGTGACGTAGCAGACACTAGCTCTGCGAATTCACAACTGGAAGAGCACGTGGCTACGCTAATGCGAGAATGTCGTGAAGCCGAGAAGAAGAAGAAATGGGTAAAATTTCAAATCTATTTGATATCAGTATAAAAAATAAAACAAAAGTAACAGCCTGTTACTATGCCCACTGCTGGGCTGAGGCCTCCTCTTTTCGCGTTTGGAGAGAAGGATTGGAGCTAGGACCTACCACGCTGCTCTAATGCAGATTGGCAGGTTACACATATCCCTAGAATTCTCTAGAGATATGCAGGTTTCCTCACGATGTTTTCCTTCACCGAAAAGCGTGTGATAAATTGCAATTATCAATTAGACATAAGTTTTAATAGAAAAACTCATTGGTGCCTGCCCGGGGTTTGAACCTATGTCGTCTCTAGAGAGTCGCACGGTCACCGCTAGGCTATCACAGCTTAGTATAAAAAAATATACATATAATTAATGCTAAATTTATAAACACAAATGATACTAGATGATGACTAGATTCCGATAATACAGCTAATGCCGTCTGAGAATTGTAGTGAGAAAATGCCGAACCTAAAGCTTCAATCATTTACCGTTATATCTTAGTTATTTGAAACTGACTTCTACCAAATAACACTGGGGCAGGGTTCTAGGCTCATTCAGTTTTCGTTCTTTAATTATAAATTACTAGCTGTCCGGCCACGCGTTGCTGTGGCTCAGTCTGGTTTTGAAATCCGCTCGAAACAGAACTGAACAGTTTAAATAATACTCCGATCGTCTCCAAACTTTACACGATCATCCACTAGTTTATTCTACAGATTTTACGAAAATTTCGTTAAAATCGGTCGTCGTTTCGGAGTCTGTAAAGGACATACAGACAAAAATTATTTTTTATGTATATAGATTGAATTATATGACTAACATACATTTAGAGCTGTGATAGCTTAGCGGTGAGACAGTGCGACTCTTGCGAGGGGAACACGAGTTCAAACCTGGGCAGGCACCAATGAGTTTTTCTATTAAAACTCACGTGTCTAATTGATAATTGCAATTTATCACACGCTTTTCGGTGAAGGAAAACATCGTGAGGAAACCTGCATATCTCTAGAGAATTCTAGAGATATGTGTAACCTACCAATCCGCATTGGAGCAGCGTGGTAGGTTTTAGCTTCAACCCTTCTCTCCAGAAACGGAGAGAGGAGGCCCAATGCCCAGCAGTGGGGTTTGTAACGGGCCGCTACTTTTATGACTAACATTTCCTAATGCACTTTTTGCACTATATTTAAGTTTCTTTGCAGCTTCTAGAACGCGTTGTTCGTAGCCAACGCCTTGGGAGCGAATTAGCAACGGCGATCAAGAGGCAATCCGTACGCGTGAAGAAATCAAAGCCCACAGTGCTAGCGGAATACGACCAAGCTCTCGCACTCAATGAACGCCTCACGTATATCGTGCAAAAGCTAATCAATGAATACCCTCAATTGAGTGATAAACTGGAAACTTTGACAAACACTCTGAAGATCCACTCTCCAGGGGGATCGCCAAGATTCTTCGAAGATGAATGCGCGTGTGAAGAAGAGAAAGTATGCGAGTGTCCTGCTGGTCAGTGCACCTGTTCCACGCAAGACATTCCAGAGAAACTCGAGAAATGTGAGGAGAAACAGGACTGATTTAAAATTTGTGTTGCAATAAAAGAATTTCTTGAAAATTGTATCAAACTTTATTCAAACTTAATAAAACATAACAATATATTATATATTTTGAAATTCCTAATTGTTGCTTCTTTAAGCATTTGGTCCATAACACCTACACAAGAATACGTAGAAATAAGCCCAGTCTTAGTATAAAACGTAAATATAATGTAACTCCAATCCGTATTTACAATAAATCTTAACAATTATTAGAAGCACCATGTGATTATGATTGAA
Organism: Morpho deidamia; assembly: GCA_947086505.1. Taxonomy (NCBI): domain Eukaryota; kingdom Metazoa; phylum Arthropoda; class Insecta; order Lepidoptera; family Nymphalidae; genus Morpho; species Morpho deidamia. Next base: position 3,577,806 of record CAMTZC010000007.1, on the reverse strand, counting down.
CTTTTAAGTCTTTTTACATCGTTTTTATTTAGTAAACAACATGCTATTAGTTTTAGTTAACGTGCAGGTTAATTCGAAATAGTATAAGAACTACGGATTACCACGGCACACAAAAACAAGTGACCCACAAGTGACCTACAAATCGATCCGCTGAATTCGAATTCAAGATCAGTTTGACCAATACACCCCCAAAATTTCGTCAAAATTAAAAAAACAGATATACGTACTTAGGAAAATCGGCACTTTTATTGATATAAAAAAAATTGTTGAACTAGACCAATGATGTTCATTTTTTTCGACCCGCTGGGGGGTCCTTTACGAGACCACCTGTACCAGACTATCAGCTAGTAAAGATAGGTGGCGAATGCTTGTGAGGCGTATAACATCTGCCCCTAAAGTCACTTCATGATAACCACGACAGCTGTGACAAGAGTGATGCGACGAAGAAGTTATTTTAATTGTGTCTCGCTTATTAGACTCCCAGCTATGATCAGTGTGATTTAAGTGTTAATCTTCATACAGTGTTTAGTATATTTTGTTTTTTTTTTCAAAAAATGACAATATGCTTGTAGCCGAAGTGGCTTTTACAGCGTCACCGGGAGATATGGGGCTAGCACAGGAGCATCACCTGGGGTGAGGTGGGGCGAGCCTTGGAGACTCATAACATCATTGGGAACGTCGTCTCAAGGGTGCCTTCTATGAGGTCGAACCTCGGCTTAAAAAGACGTGTCATGGAGGACTATGATCGGACTAGCTGAAAGTCCTAATGTCATAACGTTCGGGGCTGGACGTGCCAGCTACTAGACGTTAGAAAGCGGGGACCTCGCTTTCGCCGGCGAAGACGCTGTGTATATATATCGTTACGAACATGCGAAAAGAGTTCGTAATAGTTATGTCATAAAGTTCAAATTGGACTGGAACAGTTTACGAACATGCAAAAAGATTGCGTAAACTATATGTCATACGGTTCAATTTCGCTTGACGCTAATTCTCTGAAACATTCGGCGTCTCTACCAAAAGTTGTTTACAAAAGATTTGCTTACGATCTCCCCAAGGTCTCGCGAATGTTTTCGAACATCGGTTCGTTCGATATATAAGCAGACGTATTGTGCGCCTCAACATTCAGTTTACGAATAGCTATCAAGATCGAATAAACAAGCGAAAATAAAAGTTAATTAACAGTGACCTCGGCATTCTTATTGGACAACGGTCTGTATAGAGACTGTAAGTACTAAGTTTGTAGTGAAAAGTTGTAAACAATATGTTTGTTTAGTGTAATAATGTATATTACAGTTGTTGCTTCTTTCGTTTTACAGTATACTAGTGTGTCACGCGGCCGCCAGATGTCGTTCGTGCGCGGTGCGTTCATGCCGCAGCCGATGGTCGGAGCGGCCGAAAGGCATGTCGCAATACTTACACGAGTATCGTTTCTCCTTTGTATGACATATCATGTGGTTACGTAGATACCTGCATACAAAAACGTAAACAGATATCATCATCCTCCTGCCCTTATCCCACTCTAAGTGGGGTCGGCACAACATGTTAACATGTTGTCACATGATTTGGATAAGTATTTACGACCGGCCGCCTGCCTGACCATAAGCTGACTATAAGCTGTGATAGCCTAGCGGTGAGACCCTGCGACTCTCTAGAGACGACATAGGTTCAAACCCCGGGCAGGCACCAATGAGTTTTTCTATTAAAAACTTGTGTCTAATTTATAATTGCAATTTATCACACGCTTTTCGGTGAAGGAAAACATCGTGAGGAAACCTGCATATCTCTAGAGAATTCTAGGGTTATGTGTAACCTACCAATCCGCATTGGAGCAGCGTGATAGGTCTTAGCTCCAATCCTTCTCTCCAAAAACGGAGAGAGGAGGCCTTAGCCCAGCAGTGGGCATAGTAACAGGCTGTTACTTTTACTGCCTATCCAACACACGGTAGCTCAACTTACCTTAGTCACATTTTACGACCCCTCGGTAAATAAGAGGGTGGTCTATTCTACTCAACCGGATACCATACGGTGGGTCAACTTACCTTAGTCGCCTTTTACGACACCTCGGTAAGAAAGGAGGGTGGTCTATTCTACTCAGCCAGTCATACCTTATACATACACAAAACTAATGCCACACAAATCACCAAACTGAACTTCGGTTCGTTTCGGTTAGTTTACTAAAAATAATTTCATCTTTTATGCCGTGTGGTATCCGGCTAAGTAGAATCGATCACGCTCATTTCTTACCGAGGTGTCGTAAAAGGCGACTAAGGTAAGTCGACATTCGTGTGATTTCCAGTTGAGTAGAATAGACCACCCTCTTTCTTACCTAGGGGTCGTAAAATACGATTTAAGTAAGTTGACGTCAGGTAGGCGGCCCGGCGTAAAATGCGTATCCGAATATCCACTTAGTGTTGGATAAGAACAGGAGGGATGATGATGGTGAATTTTGTCTTTTTTCCCCTTATTTTGTTTACGTAAAACGAAAGATATTCCATGGCGGTAAGTTCATCAGCTAGATAAAATAAATATGGGTAAAAGTAACAGCCTGTTACTATGCCCACTGCTGGGCTAAGGCCTCCTCTCTCCGTTTTTTTTTTGGAGAGAAGGATTGGAGCTAAGACCTACCACGCTGCTCCAATGCGGATTGGTAGGTTACACATATCCCTAGAATACTCTAGAGATATGCAGGTTTCCTCACGATGTTTTCCTTCACCGAAAAGCGTGTGATAAATTGAAATTATCAGTTAGACACATGAGTTTTAATAGAAAAACTCATTGGTGCCTGCCCGGATTTGAACTCGTGTTACCCTTGAAAGAGTCGCACGGTCTCACCGCTAGGCTATCACAGCTTAAATATGGGTAAGCATTGCTAAAGAGATTGTTTGCCCTCATTCTTACCCCGGTTTCCTGAACGCCATGTCACAGAGGTCGCACACGTAATTTTTCACGTCACTATGAATCATGCGATGGTTCTTCAACACTGTACACGAAGAGAAATACTTTCCACAATCCGGACATTCGTACGGCTTCTCCTTGGAATGACTCCTAAAGCAACATTAAACACATGTAAAGGTAGGATTAAAGAAAAATAGTGTGCAGCACATTTGCTTACAAAGATTGTGTACTAAGTTCTCGCACTGCACGTACTAAGCTGATATCGCGTTTAGCTTCTGTCTCCACCTTGCCGGTGGAGACAGAAGCTTGAGTTTTTGATAGTGAATGTGTGTAGTGCTTGTGTATTGTGGTGGAAGTGGTGGAGGTTTGTGCATGTGTTTCTACGACTCCTGCACGTATCGGGTATGAAAATACGGATAGTCCACTATACATTTAACACTATATATATATTTTCTATTTACTGTATCGCGGATTATAGCAAAATAATTTTATTATTACTTTTGACTCCTGAGTCGTAAGATTTTGTTTGTTTATATTTAGTTAAGCACCTAAATCTATTTAGTATAGCTAGATACTTAAGTCTTTGGCAGAAATAAAAACTGTATGTTGCTGATAACAGGTTTTATGTATGTTCATATTAGATTGACGCCGTTATATCGTTTTTTGGCAATTTACTGACATATATTCTATACTATACTACATTATATCATCCTTCTGCCCTTATCCCACTCTAAGTTAGGTCGGCACAACATGTTACAAGCACGTTGTCACATGATTTAGCTACGTATTTTACGACCAACCGCCTGCCTGACATCAACTTACCTTAGTCGACCTTAGTTATTTTACGACCCCTCGGTAAGAAAGAGGGTGGTCTATTCTACTCAACTGGATACCACACTGTGGGTCAACTTACCTTAGTCGCATTTTACGACCCCTCGGTAAGAAAGAGGGTGGTCTATTCTACTCAACTGGATACCACACTGTGGGTCAACTTACCTTAGTCGCATTTTACGACCCCTCGGTAAGAAAGAGGGTGGTCAATTCTACTCAACCGGATACCACACGGTGGATCAACTTACATTAGCCGCATTTTACGACCCCTAGGTAAGAAAGAGGGTGGTCTATTCTACCCAACCGGATACCACACGGTGGATCAACTTACATTAGTTGCATTTTACAACCCCTCGGTAAGAAAGAGGGTGGTCTATTCTACTCAACCGGATACCACACTGTGGGTCAACTTACCTTAGTCGCATTTTACGACACCTCGGTAAGAATGAGGGTGGTCTATTCTACTCAAACGGATACCACACGGGGGGTCAACTTACATTAGTCGCATTTAACGACCCCTCGGTAAGAAAGATGATGGTCCATTCTACTCAACCAGATACAACACGGTGGATCAATTTACCTTAGTCACATTTTACGACACCTCGGTAGTAAATGACGGTAATCTTTTCTACTCAGCCGGATACCACATGGTGGGTCAACTCACCTTAGTCGCATTTCACGACCCCTCGGTAAGAAAGATGGTGGTCCATTCTACTCAACCGGATACCACACGGTGGGTCAACTTACCTAAGTCGCATTTTACGACACCTCGGTAGTAAAAGAGGGTAGTCTTTTCTACTAGCCGGATACCACACGGCAAGTTTCGATACTTATGTATACATACCTTAAATGAACTTGCAAGTGGTATTTCTTAAAGAATCTTTTAGAGCACACTTGACATAAATGCGACTTCTCCTTTTCGTGTACTTGCCGCCTGTAATGTGATGTAAACACCATAAAATTACTGCAAATACTAGCAATACTAAAATAATATGAAATATTTCATCCACTACGAGGCCATTTTCCGTACTATGCTATGAAATAATTTGTTTCATTACGTGTGCGTTCTGTTAGACTTTCCAGTTTGGTTTATATATAAAGAAAAACACAAACTGAACTTATTAACTTCAATTTTGTAAGGTCATAGGTGATGTATATAATAGACAAAGTAGGAACCGACATAAGCTTGCGACTCCTGCTTTGGGCCTAGCAAAAGTACGTAAATCGTTTGTGGGTATGGGTATAAGATTCTATAATAAAATTCCGAAATCAATTTTGGCCATGCCATTACAGCAGTTTAAAACCACTGTTAAAAAGAGGCTGATACAGAAAGCCTACTATACTGTTGAAGATTACTTAGATGATAAGGATGTGTGGATATAGGTGCGCTTCTACTCTGTTCAAGACAGTAATAAATAAATGTAACTAGTTCTAAGATTTATATTTTAAAAAGAGCAACAGCCGAGTTTCTTGCTGGCTCTTCTCGGTAGGAGCAGCTTTCCGAACCAGCAGTAAAGTTGACGATTCAAAAGCACTTGTTTACAAGTTTACTTGAATAAAGAATATTTTGAATTTGAATTTGAATATATGCCGTTGTATAGGGTTGTAACAGTTCCCAAGACGCGAAAATAGAATAGAATTTACGATTCTTACATGTATAAGGTACGAAAGCGGTTAGCACACTAATTTAGCATTAAATATATTTTCTCTAATAGCAGATTTAACTAAAATCCTCCTCCTGCCCTTATCCCACTCTAAGTGGGTTCGGCACAACAAATGACAAATATGTTGTCACATGAGTTGGCTACGTATTTTACGACCGGCCGCCTGCCTGATGTCAACTTACTTTAGTCGTATTTTACGACCCCTCGGTAAGAAGAGGGTGGTCTATTCTACTCTAGGATACCACACGGCGAGTCAACATTTACTTTAGTCGCCTCTTACGACACCTCGGTAATAAAATGAGCGTGGTCTATTATACTCAGCTGGACACGGCATACATTTAACTTATTAACTATAACTAATATTATTTAGATTTCATCAATATTATCATAATTTATATCAATAACATAATAATGTTATAACGTCCTAATGTCTCTCAATGTCCTAATGTTTCTCAATAGAGAAAATATTGTAATATATTTAGTGCTATGCTATGTACTTACTTGTGTTGCAATAGGCCAACTTTATTTAAGAAAGTCTTGTCACACTGGTCGCATAGAAATGGACGATCTTTCGTATGACTGAGCATGTGCATATCTTTTTTGCCCTGTGAAATGAACCGCCGGCCGCACGGCACGCACTCAAATGGAAGGGTCTCTTTATAGTGGATAACTAAACGGTGACTTCGCAAGCATATAACATCTGAAATTTTTGTATATATATTGCAAAATCGTAATAGTAATGAATACATGAATGAATTAATATATTTATTTGCACGTACAGTTGTGATAGCCCAGCGTTAAGGCCGTGGGATTTTTATAATAAACCTCGGGTAGGCACTTATGAGTTTTTCTATTAAGACTTGAGTGTCTAATTGATAATTAATTCAATTCAATTAATTCAAATTCAATTCAATTCAAAAAACTTTATTTGTGACCTTATACAGAAAAATGAAGGAACAATACAAAGAAATATAACAAATAAAAAATAAAAAAACAAAAACATAGGATATTAAAAGTAAGAAACAATATAACTACTAAATACAATTAAAATACAATAGGTCACAAAATGGTAAACCACTCAGCTTTAAGCTAGGGCTGGGACCCTAACACTGAGTTTCAGTGGCTACCATAATGCGAAAACGAAAAGAAAGTGACAGCATAGAACAAAACACATGCAATTTAAGACACAAATTTTCGGTGAAGGAAAACACCGTGGGGAAACCTGAGTAGAGAATAACGGGGATATGTGTAATTTTACAATCCGCATAGGACCAGCGTGGTAGGTGCGAGCTCCAACCTTTCTTTCCAAAAACGGACAGAGGATGCCTACGCCCAGCAGTGAGATAGTAAGATGCCATTACTTTATACACGGTATAAAGTATGTAGTAATAGTATCAATGCCGTTTTGAAGTATGCATAAATTAATGCCATAAATAGAAACATTATTTTATGACAATAAACAAGTACAATAGTTTGAAAAATTATAGACCATTCATAATTATTATTTCGAATATCGACAAATTCGCTCCAAAAAGTTCTTTGATTTATAAAATAACATACGAATAGCAATTTTCGTCTTAATTTAAATATTTCAACAGGCAGTGCTCTAATGATCTTAGACTTAACTTTACATTAACATAATTTAATTGCTTTCAATTAGTAAGGTTGGACAGTGTTAATTTATTGATTTGTATACAAATATAATCTATACTTATTATAAAACAAAGTTCGAAAAAGCTATGTCTATATGTAATCGATTTTTTCAAAATCTACTAAACGGAACTTTATACGGTTTTCACCAAAAGATTGTGCAACAGTTACGGAAGGTTTAGGTAAATAGTACATATCGGTATTATGTAAATTGTGTTGAAGAGATCGCGCAGTCTTTAAAAAAACTTGCTTGCGCTAAAAAACTTACAGCGCACGCGACTAAAGCTCCCAGCTTTAGTCGCGTGCGCTGCGTAAATCAGCAGAGATACGCTAAAGTAACGAACTAGAGAATTGTAGATCTATAAAAATACTACAAAAAAGTCCGCGATAGCATGTCCCTTTCTCTCGCGGTTAACTCACAATAACTACTTTTATGTTCAAAATTTCGAAAATTCGGGAATAGTTTCGTAAATTACTGAATTCCACGCGGATGAAGCTGTTGTTGGCACAGCTAGTGTATATATGTATATACAAAAATTAAACAGTGTGTTACTAAAAATAAAATTAGGATGGTAGGATAACTTTTTTTTAATTGTTAAAGCCAAAAAAAGGTTCTAATGGAGTGCAAACTTCCACACAAACTGGCTGTTACTGAAAACTAAGATTGCCTGATAATGGATAATATAATCTATACTAATATTATAAAGAGGAAAGATTTGTATGTTTGTTTGTTTGTTTGTATGTTTGTTACGTTTTAACGCAAAAACTACTGGACTGATTTCAAAAATTCTTTCATCATTGGAAACATAGGCTAAATATCATTTTAAAAAAAAATAGGGATCCTTAATAAAATTGTAATAAGTTGGGAAAAATTTAGTCGTAAACATCTTTCATCGCGTGCGCTGCGAAAACTATTGATGATAGAACAAAAAAATATTCTACAGTATCAATATAATAAAAGTATTAATATATAAAAGAACGTATCAATATCCACAAAAAAGTCCGCGATACCATATGTCTAACTATTATAGTTATGCCAATATAACTACTTTTTACATTGTAAAAGTTGGTAAAAGTGCCGATAATAATCAAACCATTTTATTCATATCTCTGTATTAATCTTTATCCCATTAAATGATATTTTATTAATAACTGTTTCAATACCTGTAAAATACTTTTTAAATTATTAAAATCCGACATCCCAATCAAAAGATATTACGAATTTAAGAATGTAAGTCGAAAGCAAATAACGCCATAACAAATTCATTGTAGCGACTGTTATAGCAGGGCCTGCACTTGGTGAGTTAGCTCTTATTCCAAGAATACTAATGATACCCATTTTTTATAATTAAATAATCTACAAAATAAATCTATAGTCCGACTTCGTAGACTTTCCACTACCACGAGATCTGTATGGACGCGGGTGAAACCGCGGGGCTTTGCTAGTGATAATATATAATGACTAGTGCAATGATAAATTCTAGGCAATTTCTCAATATACTCTATATAATAACATAGAGTTATTATACTCTATATAATAACTCTACTCTATTCTAGTCACCGGGCGGGAGCATCGCCGAGGTTGCGAAATGCAGAGAATAGAGCGCAGAAGCTCTACTAGCGTCGGGGAACGTCGTCCTAAGGGTGCCTCCTGTGAGGCCGGACCACGGCTTAGGGCGACGCGTAGTGGAGGGCTGATGTATGACTTTGATTAGTCATTGTGACGTCGGAAGGGTGGCGAGAAACCACGACCGACCGACGTCAGAAAACTGGGACCTCGTCGCCGGCGAAGACGCTGTGTGTGTGTATTACGTGTTTTTGTCTTTGCGATCGTTATTTGATGGGACGCTTTTTGGATGCCTATTTAGAGTTATTACACAGAGAAAATCTCAGTATAATAACTCTAGCATAATAACTCTATACAATTACTAGTTCCACAATGATATGTGTTTAATACTAAACTAACAAAATTCGTAGCTTGAAAAATGACCAATTCAAACCTTGACCATTTTACAGTGATAGTTAACATCAATTGTAAAGATGTTTGTAGTTTTAGTTTTTTACCATCAGATTATTAGTAAAGATTTTCTCATTAACTCACCCTTACCACACTCGTCACAGTGTTGTTTAATACCCAAATGCTTAACTTTATGGTGTCTATAGCGTGCACTACAATTGGCAAATGTCTTATCACATGCTTTGCACTTATACCTCTTCCGTGCTGCAGCAGGTTTATGTAACATCATGTGCTCTTTAAGATTTATCACAGTTTTCCCACATTCTTCACATATTTTCTCTCGTCTATCTATCTCTTTATTTTTTTTCTTAAACTTAGCCCTTTTCCCTTCAGCTTTGGTTGATGTATCTGCTGGAATGCAAAAGCAATAAGAGCTTAAAGATTTGTTAGTTAAAGTAAACTGTTAATTAATTTAAACACTTAAAATTTTCTGTAGGTAAATGTTGTTTATTTGTAAACCTTATATGCTAACATATAGACTAAAATAATAGTTACTTTTACTTTGGGAAAAACAGAAAAACAGTACATAATTGAGAGTAATTTAACACTAAAGTCGAATGAACACTGTTAAAGGTACCAATTTATATATATCTTTCTCTCTCCTTCAACTGATGGACAGCCACTGCTGGAGATAGGTCTCTTCATAGGATCTCTTCACCACTCAATCTCATCACCATGATCCACATGGTAGGGGTTCTTCCAAAGCTGTGTTTCCAGTGTGGGTACACCATTCTAACATCCATCAGTTCTCTATATATAAATTATATCAATTTATAAAAAAAAAATAACAATAGAAGCACTTACCATTTTCTTCACCTGATTCAATAACATATTCATACTTTATTTTCTTTATTACACTGAGTAGTTCATCTTCAGATTGAACTTCTATATTATTTTCCTTTTTTATTTCAAACTCAATGTTTTCAATCCCATCCATATCATTTATTCCATCCTCAAGTTGTCCATTACTCATTACTTCACTTTTAATGTGATCTGTCTCAGAAGCTTCACATTTATAATTTTCTTGTGTATGAAGATGTTGTAAGTAAACATCGTTCTTTAATGCGACAGTCTTAAATTTATAGAATGAAATTATATTTACAAAGCATTCGATGCACAACTTCGTTAGTTTTGATTCTGGTGAAACCTTAAAAAGAAGTTTAAAAGAACTTTGTAGTTATTTTTTAATTATTTGAGATAGCTTAAACTAATTTATATTGCGTTCTTTCTCGTTAAGTCTTTAATATAATTTGGAAAACGTAGGAAATTGCCATATTTACATACATATAATTGTGATTAGTTATTCTGAAACATGTCGCGAGATTAAATGTTTATCGGGATTTATGTACTTATATGAACTTCTAAAGATGAAACGCTGAGAAAGATGTAAATAGGTAAAAAGTAAAAGCAAGTTGTTGTTTCTTTACCTGAATGTTTAAACAAAATAGCATTATTTCCCAGCAACTTTCCTTATTTCCTTTTATTTCATCTGGTAACTGAGTAATATCCTTTTGGACTGTGTCTGATAAACAAATTCGACAGAAATTCATTATGGCAAAATGAACATTAATCTAAATGCATATTAAAAATTTTAAGAAATTTAAGACTTATCCAAAACTTCAAAGTTTTGTTGTTTCTGTCATAGATTAGTTTCTGTCGAATAAAACGTCAAATAATTCACTGTATGATTTTATATGTCAAATGTCAATTAACATAGAAGCGTAGAGTATAAATTACTAACTAAAATACATAGAAGTCTAACAACTGTATGTCCATAGACTACTAGCTCTATGTCAATGGTAATATAAAATATTATGAAGCGGGCGTCATAATTCTATAGAGGTATTATACTAAGAGTAGGGAAGCCAGCTTAAATCGTACCAGATTACAATAAGAGAAAAAAAAACAAATGATGATGCGCCTCTTTTTTGTAAATGTGATTAGACAAAGATGAAGTGTACTAGTTATCTTCCCTCTCATAATTTATTGTAGCGCTCTCACTTACAGGCCTGCTTTTGGCTACCCTGCTCTAGTATAGTAACTCTTAAATATTTTTTCTGTCCTAACGAGAGAGAAAAGGCCGTTATTATTGTATTGCACCTCTCTATTTCGCTTGTGTGGATTTCAAATTCAATCAAATCAAATTCATTTAATTAACAAACAAAGATGCCATTACAATGGGCTTCAACATTAAAACTAGTTATAAAAAAAATAATCAGAATCGAATTTAACCCAATAACTGCTTCCCTTCCTAAATTTTTTACAATCTACACGGATTCATTTATCACACTTGAATGGATGGAAAAAATTCGCTACTTCATTTTTCGTTGATTTAGGTATTGTCAGGAAAAGGTTCTTGTGAAAGAAAAAAAAACAAATCTACATGTCCATCTTTCTCTTAATGCCTATGAACTACCTACTCGACACGGATAGTACCGCGGAGCGAATCTAGAGTATGAATGAAAACCAAATATTTATTTTTTTACAGTGTTTATTTTTATATAAGATACAATATATTTATCGTAAGATGCAATTAAAAAACCGCTTACGTTAGCATTAGATTTTTCAAATGCTTATTCTCCACATTTTTTGTACGATAAGGAATTTCAAAACATTCACATTAATTATTAGTACTTACTGTTAATTACAAATACATATAATTATTAGGCTTCTTTCATCATCAATAGAGCTTACATTTTGTGTAAGAACACGATTTAATTGCATAAAAGTTAGATAATAAGAATTAATTGAACTACTACAGATATCTTTTTATTATAATGGTAAAAAATCGCAACATAATTTTATATTGCGTTACATTCACACACTCGAAACTATAACTTTTTACATAAGTATATACTAAATAGATACATTCGATTTAATTCGAAAATGAATGACAACGGGTGTTAAAAAGGCGAGAAAAATTGGTAATACAGTGGTACCTAGACTTTCGTTTCCTAAGATTACTCGTATGTTAAATTGCTTGTATCTCAAAGCGATTGAAATTAATCCAAATCACCGTAAATCACTTTCTCACATATGATGCTTTTTCTTAATGTTCCTCCTGCAGCTGAAACTGTTGTCCTACCACCCACACCATTAGTAGTTACTCCATCTTTTCATGGAGAGAGCCCCGAGCTTAGAAATTATTGTAACGCCCTTAGCGCTATACCCTTTATCAACTCAGCTGTTTAAGCACATCCCATATCATTGATGCGCTAAATGGTAAGCGCTAGATATAATTTCAGTGTTAGGCAAAAATCTCCTATCTCGTTGAAGATACAGATTAAACCATCTACTAATTACGTTGTCTGTTGATTACAAAGTATTTTGGCACGGTAGATTACAGACCTCTAGAGTGCAATATAAATTGGAAGTAATAAAAAATAAATATTTTAATGACAATTTACTTGATGCTTATCGGTAGTTTTTAAGTGTTGCGGGTGTTGTTAACGTGAAGTAATACACAGAAACTGCGCACTTTATCATTGAGTGATTGTCCGTTTGACCTTAAATTACGAACTCGATAGCAGGACAGCGGGTTACCTTGTCCTAAGAAACGTGAATGTCCTTCGGCGTTAGGCTCCGGGGGATCCAGACCTCCTCGAACGAATAGGGGAGGAGCGTTTGCAGTAAAATTATTATCTCCAGGTTCAGCTTGGGCTTGGTGATGGCCGGCACAGTCATCCTGCCAGTCTGTTAAAAATTCCTATGAGTATTTAGCGCTTGCTTTCATACGCTATACATTACGCTCGTTGATTCGTATTAAATTCGCGTTCATCTAACTTCGCTTATTTATATTCCAAATTTAGAAAAAAATAAAAAAATCGAAAGGTAGAAATTTTTACTTCTAAGTAAGAGTACGAGGGACCCCTAATCTTGGGAGAGACGGGGCACTGCTCCATCTCACCGGCTTTAAGCCACGCCAATAAAAGATCGTTTGAAGGGAGTCTCAAACCGCAAAAGTTGCCTTAACGATATATCTATCTGTCGGTCTGTCTGGCTGTCTTATAAGCTTTTATATAGCATAAAGAAAAACCGTCTTCCCTTCGGAACTGAAATAAAAGAACATATTTTTTTACTGACGTCATTTAACACCGAAATTGACCTGAACGAAGTCGCGGGTTTATATCTTCCTCCTTCTCGTAATCGGTGATTACAAACGATTGAGTGTGGGCACGATCACGTAGAGCTGCACTCGCCAATGATATATGATCGCCTAAGATAGCCTACAACCAGGGAATTGTCTGTTTTTAATTTTAATGGGAATCGCTGGGTGATACCTATAATCGTATGTATCGAATACGGACGATCATTGCCAATAGTGAAGAAAGTTATGGATATATCGTTAAGTTGTCGGAGTACTGCGCGTTTATGTAAGGCGTGTCCTTAAAATATCTTCATCGATTGATTCACACGATTTGTTAAGCGATTTATAGAAGCAGGCGTTACTTTGCGGAATTCCATTTGTTAAGCTTTTATAAATTTATTCTTTTGGAAACGTTTTCTTTACTTTAATTAGGTCTCTTCGACAACTGGAAACTTGTAAATTTCTACACATTTGTATCTTAATTACAAGTGTATAACACACTTACCGTCTTCCTCCTCTGCTTGGGAGACATATGTATATTGTACATTTTGCATGCCACTGAGCAGTTCATATTGGGGTTGTTCCTCTTTTACTTTATTTTTATTTTCAACCTTTTTTGCAGATTCGTCCATATTCCGTGCATCATTTAGTTCATTCTCTGTACCATTAATAATTACTTTACTCTGACTGTTGTCTATCTTAGAACTTTCACATTTATCATTCTCTTCTCCTTGAAGAAGTTGTAAGTGAGCATGGTTCTCTATTGCCAGATTCTTAAATTTATAGAATGAAATTATATTCTCAAAGCATTTGATGCACAGCTTTGTAGACACTTTTGATTTCGGCGAAACCTTTAAATACAAAAAAAGAGTTCATTAACTCGACGATTGACGATGTCGACTCTACGCGACATTTTTGAGATCGTCAGTCCACTCATATGGGGTCTGACTAATTAATGCATTTGATTTGGTGTAAATATGTGTATATTTTTTACTTCTTATTATTTGTGTTATTATATAATTAGTCTTTGGTTTTGTATTTATTGTAAATATCATCAACATCATCATCCTCCTGCCCTTATCCCACTCCAAATGGGGTCGGCACAACATGTTACAAACATGTTGCTACATGATTCGGCTACGTATTTTACGAACGGCCGCCTGCCTGACGTCAACTTACCTTAGTCTCCTTTTACGACACCTTGTTAAGAAATGAGGGTGGTCGATTCTACTCAGCCGGATACCACATATGTATTTATTTTAAATAATAATATATAAATACTCAGCTATTACAATAGATTATTCATTTTTCCTTAATATAATTTGAATGCTGAGATATATTGACAATTATAGTAAGATGTTTATTTAAGGAGTAAAGTTTATAAACAAGTCTTGTGAATATGTTTTGTTTTAGATTTTTAATGTATAAAGGTATAAGTAATTATGATTTTCATAGATAAACGTCAAAGGACGTATTAATATCGAAGGTAGTATATACACATATACATAGTTACAAAGTATAGGTCCATACAAGGCGTCAATTTTTCGCCGCTTTTACTTGTAAAACTTTTAATTTTAATACTATTTTAATACTAGAATAATTACGTCGAAATTGTACCAGACTAAGGAATGATTTCTGGGTATATTTTTTGAATTAAAATATTTATATAAAAAGGCAATAAAGCGAGTTATAAAATATACAAGTTTGCTGCAGCGCTGAGTGTACGGTAAAAAAAGGCTGACAAAAATTCGACTTTATCGTTGCAAACAGACAAGTTTTTAATTTCAATAAGGTCCCAAAAAATATAAAATTTTTGCCCAGAAATTGGGCACTCTAGTAGGCTTAAGCCTACTAAGAGGACTGAAAAATGGAAGGAAGTTATCGATTTACCTTAATACCCAAACAAAACAACATAATGTCCGAGTAACTCTTTGAATTCTTGAACTCTTCTCCTTTGAATTCTTCTTCTAGTTGAGTGATATCTTTTTCGACTGCCTCTGATAAACATATTCGGCAGAGACTCATGATGGCGATTAGTAAGAAAAATGTAAGTTTTATGTTTTAAAAAATAACTAACAGTTCACCCTAAAGTACGCACTTTTGTGGAACCTTGAAATAAAATGTTACAGTATCTTTCTATGTGACGTCAACGTTCAGTTTTCAGGTCAATCAATAACTGAAATCACAGACTGCATATCAGAATATTTGAAATGTCAAATGACTGAACGAAATTTATAGAGCATTATTTATACTTAGAGTAGGGGTGCTTTTATTATATGAAATTTATACAGTAGGGGAGCTAGCCTAAAACGTACCAATATTACAATTAAAGCATATGAGTGTGATCTATCTATTTCTCTTTTTATGTATTATAATGCAACGATGAAGTATACAACTATCATCTTCCCTTTCATTATTTACTAGCAATGCCCCGCGGTTTCACCCGCGTCCATACCGATCTCGTGGTAGTGGAAAGTCTACGAAGTCGGACTATAGATTTATTAATAGATTATTAAACTATAAAAAATGGGTATCATTAGTATTCTTGGAATAAGAGCTAAATCACCAAATGCAGGCCCTGCTATAACGGTCGCTACAATGAATTTGTTATAGCATTCTTTCGATTTACATTCTTAAATTCGTAATATCTTTTGATTGGGATATCGGATTTTAATAATTTTAAAAGTATTTTACAGGTATTGAAACAGTTTTTAATAAAATAGCATTTAGTGGGATATGGATTAATACGGAGATATGAATAAAATGGTTTGATTATTGTCGGCACTTTTATCAACTTTTACAATAAAAAAAAGTAGCTATATTGGCTTAACTATAATAGTTAGACATATACATGCTGTTTCAAGCAACACTGCCTTCTGTACATTCTAGACCCAACGATTATCTAATTCGTCTTTAGATGTTTCTCGAGGCTCTTCGCTACTAGGAATTTAGAGCAAACCATATTGTTGATGCCTGCTACTTAGCGTATATCGTCACTCCACCTAGCTGGAGAACGTCCTACACTACATTTACCAAGGGGCGGTCTCCACTCCAGAACACGTATATTTCGGTGGTTATCAGTTCTGCGACAAATATGACCAGCCCAATGCCACTTGAGCTTGTTTATCCTTTACTCTATATCGTTTAGTATCTCTCTTTGAGGCCGTTCATAAAATGAGGTTTCCTTAAATCCTCCAGTGAATAGAATAAATTGCAATACAATGACGATATATTTCCTTTACACTTATTCAAAAAACCAGAAACAAATACCTCGGTAGATCGCCTCTTCGGCTTACAAGAGGGCTGGCTCCTTTTTCGCACAAAGAATCAGCTTAGCGATTCAAACGCGGAAACGCTTCCAGCATTATAGGAAATATTCCACGTGGGCATGATTTGTATAGTATTAGCATGTAAGTAAGATAGACATAACTGGTACATTTTTTTGTAAATAAATATATTACAAAGAAACAAATTTCATAAAGGTCAACTCATTTTTATTATTTTTCAACATTTCACATTAACGGCGACGTTTTTTATATTATTGACCTACCTACTTGATGGAGGTTGTATTTGAAACACGTGGTAAATACAATTAATAGTGCACAAATTTTGATAGTTGAAGTTATATTTGATTAGTTTTTATAATATAAATCAGGAAACATTGAAAAAGAAAAGTACTCGAAAGACATTAATATACATTATTTTAATGAACTGTGAACTTCACGTTGCTGGGGACCCCCGTAGCCACCTGTTACATCTCGTCACGCTCAGGAATACCCCCCCTGTACGCCAACGTATTTTATGACCAGACCCTATCGGATCTCTTCTTACCTGATACGATACTTCAGAGAAGCTCCAAGCATAACCCTGTCCATCACTTGTTCAACGAGTTTAAATTGGTGGACCAGTCGCATTGCCAGTTTTCACGTCTAGGCTCCAAGTATCATTACTGGTAGGACACACGTAAGACTTTTGTCTTTAGGCTTTGTGATATGGTTGCATATTATTGTCCCATATATTTATTTTAATATTAGGGTGGCGTAGAGTTATTAGGGAATAAAGGTTCTAAAATGATATAAATAAAAATCAAATATTTATTTTTATGTAGCATTTATTTTCGTGTAAGAATATTGGATACAAATCGCAAATCTTCCGTATCAAATTCAAAAATACCACAAATAGCATGGAGAAAATTGTACAGTAAATAAAAAGTAATCTGGACGTTTCACCTCCACACTTTCAGTACAATGGGGACTAAAATTAAAAAAGCATCTCTTAAAAAAACAGGCAGGCACGTTCAACTTAAATCTAAAATAAAATCAAATTATCTAAAACAATCAAATCCCCTCGTATCACCGTAATTGTGATGTCTATGCACCGTACGCATGCAACGTTGTTTTGTTAATGAATACTGTTAAAAATATGTACATACAATTATTAGTATGAAACGTTATTAGGCATATTGAAATACCGATAGAGCTGCCACTTCGTGTACACGTCTAAAATGAGTAGTTAATAAAACCTTAATTAAATAATACAGATTATATTTTTAATAAAATATAATTTTAAAAAAACAACAGAGTTTTAAAATTGCGTAACATTCACACACTCGTCACTATAATTTATTAAATAATTATTTACTGAATATACAATTCAATTCGAAAATGAATGACAATAGGTGTAAAAGGCATAGAGCTATTATACAAGGGTAAGGGAGCCAGTGCAAGTGGGATGAGACTTATTACCTGTCTCTCTTTTTTATTTGTGAGTAGACAAAAATAAGTATATGTCATTTCCTCTTTATTATTTATTGCGATACTCTAACTTACAAGCCCGCCTGTGACTTCCTACTCTAGTATAATAATTCTATGAATAAACGCGAGTAAAATTGGCAATATCTATATTGATTTACTAGCGACTGTCCTACTCTACTGAGATAAAAAAATATGTATCCCATACAAAATCGTAAACAGTGATCGTTTTCCAATTGTATATACATAGAGTAGGACAATCAAGTAAATTGGGTAATCTGATATGCCTTCACAAATTACTAATACTTAATTACATCAATATATTCTAGTCTGATTTACTTGTCAATTTTATAATACTAATTACCTAAAATAAAATTCTTCATAAAAAAATAAATAGGCACATCACATTCGCATAGAATGTATGTAAGAAATACAACTTAAACTAAGTCGTGACAATAATTTCAACTTTTGACTTAAAAAATATAAATCGCAATTTGATTGCAGTGTTGCTAGTTAAAAACTGTTATGGCTCCCGTTTTGTACTAATTTAAAACTGGCTGGTAATACTTGTATTTAATCAAAAAAGTTTTAAGTACCAATGGAAATTTCAAGAAGGATATAAAATAGACACATCATTTAAAAAAGACCTTACCTCGTCTGAGCTAAAGAATAAACTATTCAATAAAAAAATGCATTTATTACTTACAAATAGTGGGCTTAAGATATTGATTAAATATACAAAATATTTGATTGCTTAAAATACATATATTTCGATATAACTAGAAATGACACAAAATTTTAATATAATATAATATAACAAACGTGTGATATAAGTGAAAAAGGCAGTATATTTTTGGCCTTCATGAACCCAATGTAATAACAACTATCTATTCAATTAAGGACTAATTTAAAGAGAATATAAGCGGAAATAGAGATAAGGCTAAAATGTTTAGTTTTAAATGCTCATGTTTTAAGTTTTTCTATGGATAAAGTGTAATCCATTCGAGTACTATAAATGCAAAATAAAATCTATTTCGAAGTCTGGGACAAGGTGACAGCGAAGTATCGGAGTTCTTTTAATTTTGTAATTAGAAATTGGGCAAAGGGCTATTTTGAAACTGTAAAATATATAAATTACAATTAAAATCATAAAATTTAAACTGCAGTGGTACTAAAAAAGGTCGGCACATGTCGAGTTACGTTTCTACAGAACATTTTGTTCCATCCAAAAGTCGATAAGCGGACTTACGCAAAGTCCGTGACATTGGATGGATAGCAAGAACAATTTCAGTAAGGAATATGTCTATCTTGTGAACTATTCTATTTCACATATTGGAATGCTAGCAGTATAAGTTATTATTTAATAACTGTTACTAGAGCTTTCCAACAAATTCCTTGGTCCTGTAAATTTTATAACATTCTAACAAGCCCGACCGCTATGAAACATAAAATTATACAATAAAATGTGAATTTATTATCTTTGTAAATATCAAAGCTGTGTACCAATTTAAATAAACTGCGTTCATAAACACATAAATCTATAGTCCTGCATCTACGGACAGTTAAATTACGTTAATAGTTTCATTTCGTTGTGACGCGTTCATAGATAAAAATATATTTTTTAAATTTGTAATATTTTATCAGGCTTTTGAGTTGCTAGTCACTGTTAGAATTGGAAACATTACAAAAATCAACGTATGCTACGTTTTCTTTCTGATAAAGATTTTAGAAAGACAAAAAGGAATACGTTTAAATTGACTATCTAGACCTAAATAAGCGGAAAAAAGCCAATTGTTGCGGATTGTTAGTAAACCTCAGATGGGCAAACGTTCCTCTTGCCTTGAATATAACGAGTTTAAACCACCAAAGTGATCCAATAGTCAGGTAACGGTGAATTTACAGATAATCCAGAAATTTTCAGGGAATAGTTTTAATAAATATTTCCCTTCACCGTTAAAAATATATGTTTAATGGTTACTTAGTTTACTGGGCTCTGATAGCCCGGTGGTGCTGTCGAGCTGTGATAGCCCAGCGGTGAGACCGTGCGACTCTTTCGAGGGGAACACGAGTTCAAACCGGGCAGGCACCAATGAGTTTTTCTATTAAAACTCACGTGTCTAATTGATAATTGCAATTTATCACACGCTTTTCGGTGAAGGAAAACATCGTGAGGAAACCTGCATATTTCTAGAGAATTCTGGAGATATGTGAAACCTACCAATCCGCATTGGAGCAGCGTGGCTCTTAGCTCCAACCCTTCTCTCCAGAAACGGAGAGAGGAGGCCTATGCCCAGCAGTGGGATTGTAACAGGCTGCTACTTTACTTTACTTCACTAGTTTACTAGGGGTATGAAAACAGCACTCTATAACATCATGTTTTCTAAGAGTTTATCAATCATCATTAAATAATTGTTACTGCCAGTGGATTTCATGAACGCGTAATACTATATAAAAAAGGCGCACGCGACCGTTGAGTGTTCGTTTGTCTGATAACTTCAATTTATATACTCGATAATATGTCCGCGAACGTAGTAGGGCTTCTATCAGTGATGTAAGGAGTCCGAGGTGGGTTCCCGAGAGGGTTAGGACTCCGTTGGGGGCACGGGCACTGCGAGGGGGGCCCTTTGCCGGTCAAACATCTCGAGGATCAGCTTGGGGTCGGTGCCGACCGGAACTGTCACGGTGCCCGTCTGTCGAACGCTCTCATGAGTACCAGCGCACGCTCTTCTCCGCTACGCGTGACGCCCGCTTGTGTTTCGGCACTACTGACGTAATGTAATACATATCGACTGTGAACTGGCAAATTGTCCTATCTAATTCTTGACAACTTTTCACGAAGACGAAAAAACGTGACTATTAATAAATTCGGATTAATTTTTATGTAATAAAAGGCCAGTTGACTTGAAATATGAATGCCAGTTGAATTTATATACAAATTTTCTAGTAGATAATACATGTTGATACGGTAAATGATGGGCAGTAGTACCTAATGCTGTTAAAAAGTGATTTGCCTTAAAATTGAGATAGGACATATTGCTGGTTCACAGTCGATATGTACTTATAGAGTTATTATACTGGAGTACGGAAGCCAGTAGAATGTGTCCATCGAATAAAAGAGAATCAAATGAGGCTACCTGCGTCTTCCTATTTTTACACAGTAGAAATTTGTCCATGGGAAAAAGAGAAAAATGAGGTCCGAAACCATTTTTTGCGCATTATCTGACGATTCGATTGGATCTAATTGAATGTTGGGAAATTTAAAACTAATTTTAGATTTCCATAAAAAACACAGTATAGCCCTATCCGAAGAACAAAGTCACATCTCCCATATATAATAGGAAATGTGACTTTAACTTCAGATAGGACGATATGAGTGCCGGCCTCGATAACGATTTATAAAGAGCTCATGAGGAAGAGCCGTGGATGGGCTACAAACTAGTCGGGCTAACCAGATAGAATAAGACAATTTGTATAGATAATTTATCTACTATTAAAACTACTCTCGACATTGCAAATTAAAATACGCATAAACATTTTGAAGGTGTGCTAAAAATGTTCAAAGTATTATAATTAAAAGCGCACCGTGGCTATATCTCTGCTCATTTGTGATAAGAAAAAGATAAATATAGGTCTCTCATCTTCTCTCTCTTATTATTTGTTAGACACTTGCACTCACAGGCCTGCCTATGGTTCCCCTACTACATGTATAATAACTCTATGTATGTACTTCTTCATTCATCATACTGATGATGGCTCAATTGAAAGGTGATTATTTCGACGGGGACACGAGCGGACGTCACAACATGGCGAAGTTTTATTATGGTTGCAGCGTTTAGTTTAAGTTAGTAATCAAGAATTTAAGGTTAGTTAGTTAATTATAGCAAAGACTAACCGACACAGTAGCCGGTCCATATTTTTTTACAAACAAACTATAACATGATAACACAGGCTAGTTTGAGTAGCTATTATTAAGTTTAGTAGCGGAAGCGGAATAAACATATCCTTACAATGTGTCAAAATTTGAACAATACGTCGTTAGAATTCCTTTCATCTCACTTTTAGTAGCAATATCAAAATTATAACAATATCAACTCATAAAAGACAATTGTGGAAAAATTGAATGTCCAAAAATTATTAAACAAATAATTTAAGTGAACTCTTTTAAATCTACATAGTTAACAAAGATAAATATAACTTGACATATGCACAAATACAACGAAACGTATTTTATGTAATGTACTCGACCAATAAGTTCTAATACGTGGTTTAATTAGCAGTTTTAAAAGTCCTACGTTTACTGCAGACGGTAAAAACATAATATCGTAATGATAATCTGGATTAATAGACTAAGTTGCTCATTGCGAAGATAGCCACTTAAAAACAATATAGTTTATCACTGCAAGCATGCATGCAGGCATGCAGAAATCTTCAATCTTAATAATGTAATGGTGAATGTAAAAACTGTTATTTGGTGAGGAATATTATCTGAAAAAGTATCAAACCGTTATTTTCTGTTAAAATATGGCCAGTCATACTGTGACGGTGTCGCTAAGTTACGCAAATATCAAACAATAGAGCAAGCTAAGGTATAAAAAAATAAGGGAATGGCATGCATAAGGACTAATGCCTTATGACAATAAGGTATAATTAAAGCAAAGTGTGGGATACCTCGATGCGAGTGATGACTCCTTCCTCACGACTGTGCTCTAGGACTACAAACAAAACATAAAGCGCCCGTCAAACATACAAAACGAAGGGACATATAATGACAACATATATAAATAGTGTATAAAGCTAAGATATCGCGATCTCATTAATTTTACAGTAATCCCTCCTATAACACGGTACTCTTATAACGCGTTTTCATATTACGCGATTTCTGTCCCTCGTATAACACGTGTTGTCCACCATATAACGCAGGGATTTCCCACGTTTCACTTATGTAAAAATATTTTAAGTAGTTTTTCAACATTGGTTATGCAATATATACTAAAAGGTGTAGAAATTTTATTTTAAATCATTTTATTAACCATGTTTTTAATAAAACGCACGTATTTCGTTCATAACATAGTTTTAATTTAATATTCCATTTCAATCCCTTTACCGAGTGTCATACGAGCGGCTGTATACGAAAACACTTCTACGACCTGTTTTCCTATAACACGGAATCATTCTACCGCGTTATAATGGGGATTACTGTGTATCATTAACACGAAATACGAAATAAGTTACGATTAATGACATTCTGATTTTGATACACGAGTTTAGAGAAACTATCGTAGAGCTCTTCTATCAGTCTCTATCTATCTCTAAAGTATCTTTTATCAGCTCAAAAACTTAGAATAATACGGTACTATGGATTAACTTGAAGGAATTGGTACATGTTTCAGCCGTTTATGCACGTTGTTTAAGGAATGACATATTTTTTCCGATTTTTGTATCATTAGCGTTTATCAAATTTGACGTGTTATAACGTTGCTCCGCCCAAAGTGTTAATAGAACAAGGTAATAAAAGTTTGCTGATATGTATTATAGGAATACGTTTAATTTACTCGATATTATATTATTTTAGTTATTTATCTATTCATTTATGTACCATAAAAAACGTAAGAAAAACAGTATTAATATAAAAAGTGTACAAAAGTCAACTTTAGGTTACTTAGTTAAGTTATATCATATGAGTTTCTTTCTGGTTCTTCTCAGTAAGAGCAAAATTTCGAACCCGTGGTAGCTTCATTAATCATATTGATCGTTGACGATTCAAAAGTGCTTGAAAGCGCTTATTTAAATATGAATAATTTTGATTTGATTTATAAAACTGTATATAGGTGGTGCTTAATTCATAATTTTTAGCGTAGTTGAACTATTTGTGAAACTTTGACTATAATTAATAGTATAATTATTTATTCCATAATAATAGAATATTACTTATAGAAGATAAGTGAGATTTTGAAGCACAAGCGAAAGCTAAAATCTCACTCAAACCTATAATATAAGCTAATTCCAATCGATACACTGAATTCATGCATAAAATAAGATAAGACTATCGCTACTGATATACTTTATAATGACGGTTCCGAAATGGCATGAATTAAATTACATCATATATTTATTACTGAATGACGTCATCGTTTTGTTCGTAAATAATATAAACTTTTTATTGAAAGGAAATGCAGTAATGATGTTGTAAGACAAATCTTTACTTAAAATATATCCTCGAATATTCTATAGATGTGGGAATTTCTTATATATAAAGGGGATATATGAATGTTTTCAAACAGTTTTAAAACATATATTTAAATTGCTTATAATGAATGCTAAAAAGTCTTTTAACAATCATGCAGTTACTTATAATATTGGAAGACATGAAATAAACTTTATAATGGGAATAAAATAATTAAAATTGCAATTGAAACAGTAAGTGCTTGTAAAAATTAAATCTTATATGTTTTATATGTTCAACATACAAGGATTGGCTTCAGTAATGAAGTAAAATTTTTGGACTTTGTGTTTATAGTAAAATTTAATTGAAAATTTATTTTTGGTTAGTGAAAGCTTTGGTGGTGTACTCACTATTTTCGGTGGTATTATTGCTGGTGGTCGTAGTGGTAGTGGTGGTGGTGACGCCACCGTCCGCGTTGGTCTCATTCACCATCGTCCGCGTGGTCGTCTTCACCACCATCGAGCTTGTGTTGACTTGGGAGTTCTGGAAATTTCATAATTATGGAAATTTCATAGGAATAAATAAATCTAAGCAGGGACACAACTGCTCCTCTGATATCCTCCTGATGATGCTTCGGTTTCGGGGCGAAACGATCGTCGAGATTGTGGTGGTGGGTGTGTGTGCTGCTTTTGTGTGCGTTGTTGCTGGTGAATTGCGCCTTGGGGTGCATGTGGTGGCTTGTCCTGCATGTATAAGGTGCGTAGATTTTGCCTGCTTCATACACATTGGCTTTGCATGCATTCACTTAACCCGTGCGGATTATAGCAAAGTAGTTAGTTCTGTTATATTGCTTGTAATATGGAATTCCGCAAAGTAACGCCTGCTTCTATAAATCATGTAAATACATACTTAAATATAAATATACACCCAGGCTCGAAGAACCAACAAATTGTTTATAGAAGATGTTGGTTCTGGCGAGAATTGAACCCGCGACCCACCAACGGGTTAGCCAAATTTTTGTATTGTACTTACGCCGGTCACACAAATACGTACCTGTAAGTTAATGTTGAGCTCGGGTGCTTCAGCGGCGTGGTCGCGAACGGAGTCCACAGTTATGTCCCCCGACGCCGCGGTCACGTCGTGCACAGCCTCCGCTACCGATGGCTCCTCCTGGACAGAACACGGCCATAAAGTTTAAAAAAAATTAAGAATTAAGCTTTACTTAGCTGAGCCAGCGACTACGCTTGTACATTAATTTAGTGTATCTCTGCTAGTTTCCGCGGCGCAAGTAAAGCTCCCAACAGGCAAGATTTTTATAAACGTGCACCCTCTTTAACATAATATACATAAAACCTTAACTTATTATTAACCTTAACCATCTGGAAGTATTGATGTATATTTTAGTAAGAACCCTACAAAAATCCGTTCAGTAAATTTTTTGAAAATCGATCACATACAGACAGACAGCTTTGGGGCCTTTGTTTTATATTATAATAAGTATATATAGATAAAAATTCTCGTGTCACAATGTTAGTTCCCATACTCCTCCGAAATGGGTTCACCGATTTTCATGAAATTTTATATGCTTATTCAGTAAGTCTGAGACACTAAGTGATCTTAGTTATCCACCCCTAACATTTTATTATTATTTTTTGGTCAATTTTTTTTTTACACTAGAAATAATTTATATGACAAAAAAACGTTTGCCGGTCAGCTAGTAGTTATATAATTTTGCTATAAAAGCGAAATCTTACCCTGTGTTCTCCGTTGGTAAGAGGAGTTTCCTCCGGCGGGCCGCGCAAAGTGACAGCCCACGGCGATAGCAGAACATGGCATTGAGCAATCGTCACCTACAACGTATCAAAATTTATTCGTTAACTAGTTGTAAATTACTTTGATCGCATCATTTTTAGTTTCAAAATACTCTAAATAAAGAAAATAAAAAAAAGGATTTATTGACCATAACAATTTTGCCTCGTACATATTATATTATTTTATCATATAGTGGAAGACTTCCTTTAAGCTTAATAAAGCCTGTGTAAGAAACCTCACTCTTCTATAACGCAAGAGCTAACATAATTATGTTTTTTATGGAAATATTTTATTAAGATATATATTTTTATGTACATAAAAATAAATAAATATACGTGTATTAAATAATAAAATAAAAAGAAATAGATATGTTATTGGATAACATTAGTTAATATGGTATGTGAGATCAATCATGTTGGCTTGCCCGTTGGCGCAGTGGGTAGTGGCCCTGCCTTCAGCTCCGCGGGTCGCGGGTTCGATTCCCGCCGAGGGCCAACATTTTCTATAAACAATTTGTTGGTTCTTCGAGCCTGGGTGTATATTTGTAAGTATGTATTTTATTTTATATATGTAGTATATCTACCAGTTGTCCGTCACCCATAACATTATTACAAGTATTAAGTTACTTACTTTGGGGACGGACGATCGTATGTGTAAGTGTCCCATTTAAAAAATATACGTCTCTGTATACTTAAATGAGCATGACGTATATGTAAGATATGAAATTATTTTTCTATCCAGTCTGAATAGTCAAGCTTAAACTTGTCGGACTTAATAAAACGTAACACGTATCACGTGTGGGCAAAAAGTTTATAACTAACATACTAACCTTCGTAGCAGAAAGTGTAATCCTCTGCAGCTCTGAAGATGAATGTAAGTAGAGAGCTTCGCCTCGTTTCGAGAAGCACAGGCTAGAAATACCACTGTAACATATGTAGACTTATTAAGGAAACACATTTTAGGGATTTAATCTATATAAATTATAATGATAAGTTTTTAATCTTATAAAAGTTAACTATTTTGGCATTTTAATTTGACTTATAATTTTAATTAAGATAATTTTTGAGGAGTGCAAGAAAATTGCAAAGTTCAAAAATTTAAGTAAGTAAAGTAAAGTAACGGCCTGTTACTATCCCACTGCTGGGCATAGGCCTCCTCTCTCCATATTTAGAGAGAAGGGTTGGAGCTAAGACGTACCACGCAGCTCCAATGCGGATTGGTAGGTTACACATATCCCTAGGATTCTCTTGAGATATGCAGGTTTCCTCACGATGTTTTCCTTCACCGAAACGCGTGTGATAAATTGCAATTATCAATCACACACATAATTTTTTAATATAAAAACTCATTGGTGCCTGCTCGGGGTTTGAACCTATGATCGTCACTAGAGAGTCACATGGTCTCACCGCTGGGCTATCACAGCTTAAGAATTACTAATACCAAATTGTTTATCCACACTATGAACATATATTTGGTTACAAATACTCATGAGGCAATGTGAACATCAAGTTCTGTTGACGATCGCCTCATGAGTAATATTGTTGGTTCAAAAGTAATAATAAAATTATTTTGCTATAATCCGCGAGACAGTAAATAGAAAATATGTCGCAGAAACTATATATAGTTTCTGAACATAGTAAAAATGGCCCAAGTAGATGTACTTGTAGTAAACTACAACAGATTTAAGAATGGATCCCTATAAATTGATTTTAAAACCAGAAAGACCTGCACTAGTCAGGATTTATGTTATATTTGCCATGACGAATTGTTGTATTTATGTCAGCTGTAGTTTGATTATAAAGGTAAATTCAGCATGCCCAGAGTGTGGAGACAAAGAAACAAGTCTTCACCCTATAGCTGAGTGCCCTGTAAACTGGCTGATAAGATGGAAGATATTAGGTAGGTGTTATCCAGCAGAGTAGAATATACTACCCTCATTTCTTACCACGGTGTCGTAAAAGGTGACTAAGGTAAATTGACCCACCGTGTGGTATCCGGTTGAGTAGAATAGACCACCCTCTTTCTTACCGAGGGGTCGTTAAATATGACTAAGGTAAGTTGACGTCAGGAAGGCGGCCGGTCGTAAAATACGTAGCCAAATCATTTGACAACATGTTATGCCGACCCCACTCAGAGTAGGATAAGGGCAGGAGGATGATGATGATGATGATGAAGACTATACACTGGAGTAACTTTTGGTGACTTTGTTTTATAATTAAATTAGACCCACAGTGTGGTATCACAGAGTAGAATAGACCACCCTCTGTCTTACCGAGGGGTCGTAAAATATGACTAAGGAAAGTTGACGTCAGTATGGAGGCCGGTCGTAAAATACGTAGCCAAATCATCTGACATGTTTATAATATGTTGTGCCGACAGCACTTAGAGTGGGATAAGGGCAGGACGATGATGAGTCCGTCACAGGAGAGAAACCCTCGTACTGTACCCACAGGTTTCCCCGAGGATAAATAGAAGCTGTAGCTGAAAATGCTGTTAATACCACTCACTTTATATCCTCCTTGCGTACGGCAGCCGCGTTGAGTTGTCGCCGCAAATCTGGTGAAAGCACCAGACAGTCACCCAAATTGGTAAGGCACAGCAAGCACCACTCGCGGTGTCGCTCCGAACCGCTACCACCACATTCGAACCACGAGAATGCTGTGCGACGCACCTAAACAGACCTCGTATATTCATATTCAAATTCAAAATATTCTTTATTCAAGTAAACTTGTAAACAAGTGCTTTTGAATCGTCAACTTTACTTCTGGTTCGGAAAGCTGTTCCTACCGAGAAGAACCAGCAAGAAACTCGGCGGTTGCTCTTTTTAAAATATAAATCTTAAAACTAGTTACATTTATTTATTACTGTCTTGTACAGGGTAGAAGTGCACCTATATCCACACATCCTTATCATCTAAGTAATCTTCATATATAGTATATATAAAGATTACTTAGATGTATAGTAGGCTTTCTGTATTAGCCTCTTTTTAACGGTATATTATATATTCTGAATTGCCATTTATTTTCAAGATGATTTTACGATAATATTCAGTAATTTGGGGCAGTAGCTGACTCGTAACAAGACAAATTAAAAAAGCTTTCAAAAAGCATTAAAAAATTTCATGTCTGTATTCTTAACCGTTGAGGAGTTCCCTAATTTGAAGCCAATCCTGGCAGCAGCAGCAGGTCATGCTTATCATAAACATACATTGACATCGTGTCTGGACTGGTATGGAAAATTTCAGCTCAATTAGACACTGGGAAGAGGGTCCAATTTAACATGCAACACAAATGGCAAATTGAATAAGCTTTTAAGAAACTTTTAAAAATAATTACTTAACGAATATGCGTTATGACCCTTTCTGCGACTCTCACAATCACTTTATATTAAAAACAAGTGTGTGTATCGAGATTCGAGAACACGAGTATCGTCTTCTCGTAAGTTTTTTACATTACTTTTACAGTACAGAATATTGAAGGATAGAGTGGGAGACAGAGAGAGAATTGAGCGAGGGAGAGAGAGTAAGAGAAAAAGAGGTAGCCTAAAGATTTTCCTTATAATAACTCTTTGATCTATATCATCCGCACAAGTGCACGATATATTTCATTTTCCATTCTCTTGTCATTTGTCAACTCTGGCCCTTCTCCCATTATAAGTATATTACATGCAACATCATCAATTCAGCTTTTTTCTGCCTTTCTCTTTTGACATATGCATCCAGATATTATAATACTTAAGTCAAAAGAAAGCATTTTATTATAATAATAATATTAATAATGTCTTTTATTCTTAAGCAACATAGGCTCATCATGTTAGTAACAAATATAAGAACAATACAAACAAATACAAATAAACACAATTCAGTTTATTCTACTGTCGTACTAATATATTAATGGATCGTGCTTATATTGGCGACTCCATTTTACACACTAACGTATTTAGGATATTGTTTGAGCTCGAGCGAAGTCTTGCTAGCAAGGAACCTTAAGAAAAGGTCTTTTTCCTTAAAATGGTGTAAAAATCGTCTGTTCGCGCTTCAGCAAACATACTAGAACCACCCAACAGTATCCTACATCCGTTATTGTATTGCACTTTTTGTGTATCTATGGCAGTTTTGGAGTATTTCAACCACAGATTAGTTGTGTAGATTATTGTAGATTAGGTTTGGCAGTACGCTTTAAAGAATGTAAGTTTAGCTTCCACACTGCAGCGAGCAAATCTGTGAGCCACCATGTTGCTTTTATTGTATTCGGATCATAAGATCACGCTATGTTATTTTAAGTTAACCGATAACTGTCGAGTAAAAGTAAAGTAAAGTAGCAGCCTGTTACAATCCCACTGCTGGGAATAGGCCTCCTCTCTCCGTTTTTGGAGAGAAGGATTGGAGCTAAGAACTATCACGCTGCTCCAATGTAGATTGGTAGGTTACACATATATCCAGAATTTTCTAGAGATATGCAGGTTTCTTCACGATGTTTTCCTTCACCGAAAAGCGTGTGATAAATTGCAATTAACAATTAGACACATGAGTTTTAATAGAAAAACTCATTGGTGCCTGCCCGGGGTTTGAACCTATGTCGTCTCTAGAGAGTCGCACGGTCTCACCACTGGGCTATCACAGCTTACTGTCGAGTACTTGTTACAAATTGCTACTAATTACGCACCCTGGCACCCTCGTGAGCGGTCAGCTTGTACTTGTTGTGCGGCTTGAGCGCGGGCAGAGTGAACACCTTGAACTGCTCCTCGGACGTGATCACCACACGGTGGGTGCCGCTCTCTGGCAGTGGAGACACGCCGCGTTCCACCTAATTTAGATTAATAACTTTAAAACTACAGTTGATATAAATAATGTTTTTTTGTTCCTTAGGATACATCACTTAAATCTAAATATAATAATAAATATATATAGGATAATGAAACACACTGTCGTTCCAAAGAAAGGAACTCAATAGTTGTGTTATGGGTGACTTTCGTATGAATGTATGATGTATGAATATGCTGTTTGTGTTATGCTTATTATTGAGTAAATTAATAATACAATATGGGATTTTTTTACCTATTTCCTTAAGGAAAAAACGTGATTTTTTTATTCATATAGAATATGAAAGTCGTATTGCATTACGATTTTGTCGTCGTAGAGATTTGCTTCTGTTTCGGGGCGAAACGATCGTAGAGATTGTAGATCATGTGTATTGCTTATGTGGAATGTTGTTGGTGACTTGTATAAAATATGTGAACGTTGCCTACTTCATATATTTAGCATTACATAGATTCCTTAACAAGCGGATTGTTGCAAAATAATTCTATGGTTAGTTCAGTGCTATGGAGTTCCGCAAAGTAACGCCTGTTTCTATAAATGGTACTCAAATGCTTAGAGCCACTAGAATATAAATAAATACCTCAAGAGGGTCTGGGAGCGGCACGGCAGCTCCGTCCAATACTGTGATGCCTATTACCGGCGCTCTATGCTTCAGCTGGATTTCCTTAGCTAGCTGACAGGTCACCTGAAATCAAATGGTCACCTGTTTATACTCTTCAAAACCAGGTTAGCTACGTCCATGGTTTGTATGTTTCGATATATGATAGTAGAATAAAATTCCACAAACAATTTCAGCAGAAAGCTGATATAGAAAGTCTGTGATGCTATTGAGGATTACATAAATGATAAGAATGCATCGATTTAGCTTTTTTACGACCTTGCACAAGAAAGCAATTACCAAATGTAAATAGTTTTATTATTGTGTTTTGAAAAGAGCACCGCCGAGTTCTTTGCTGTCTCTGCTCGGCAGAAGCAATATTCCCACTCTACTGCTGGTAAGCAGTAGAGTGAGTAATTCAATGGTTGATTTGATTGATTGATGAAAAATTGGTGTTAAAAATAATTTGCACTCTAAGAAGTATCAGCACAGTATTGTGACAACGTGAATTTGATATTATCATAGGTGATACATATGAAGATAAAAATTCGTCCTATACGAATAACAAAGTGACATCTCCCATATAAGCATAGAAAATGTGTGAAATTTTTTCTTTGGACAGGGTAATATGACAATATAAAAAAGGTATATAATATTAATTGAACATTCTAAGATAAAGACCTATTAAATGTATGTGGACTTTATTTATTTCTAAAAGTGATTTTAAATTTGGTAGTTTTAAATTAAGTATTATAGAGTCAAAATTTCATAAATTTTATATTTCATATTTTTGACAACAATTAAAACTAATTTAAAACTTTGTAAAAAAATAATGGTGTTCTATATAAATTTCAAAAAATTGTATGTTTAAATATTGTCTTGTATTTAATTATTGTTGATTTAAAGCCAAACTGAATTTTCAAAGTTATCGGATTAAATTTCATTTTGATATAAATTCATAATTCTTAGTGCTAAATGTTTTAATTTCAATTTTACTGACCGGATCCTCTTTCCGTTTGTTTGTATTGGGAACGGTTATCGTGAATGCGTACACCGTCCCGTTGTTAGTGCCGGCCCATAACGTTGGCGTCGATGTTTGGGCTGGAATTAACAAGGTATAATGAGGCAAATTTATAATACTGGATATACGAGTATATACACGCTTTAATAGTTAAAAGTAAGTAAAGTAAAGTAGCGGCCTGTTACAATCCCACTGCTGGGAATAGGCCTCCTCGTACCGTTTCTGGAGAGAAGGGTTGGAGATAAGACCTACCACGCTGCTCCAATGCGGATTGGTAGGTTACACATATCTCCAGAATTCTCTAGAGATATGCAGGTTTCCTCACGATGTTTTCCTTCACCGAAAACCGTGTGATAAATTGCAGTTATCAATTAGACACATGAGTTTTAATAGAAAAATTCATTGGTGCCCTGCCCGGGTTTGAATTCGTGTTCCCCTGAAAAGGGTCGCACGGTCTCACCGCTGGGCTATCACAGCTCTCTTAAATAGTTATTATTCTAAAACTTCCGATGTTACTATTTTATATTTTTTATCTAATCGGATGTAGCTAGGAAAGAATAATTTCCAGAAAGAGGTTCAGTAAATCAAGATTTCACTAAGTCCCCCAAAAAATCAACATCTTTAAGGTGTGCATGTTACCACAGATGACCTATGTCCTTGATCTTGTCGTTAAGTACGTGCCGCATGAAAATAATTCAGCAGAGGATGGAATGAGACTATTAGGTAATTCTAATATTGAGAAATGTGAAGATTAATAGAAGATTGAAAAATCCAAGCTTAGAGAGTGTTGTCCCTCTTGGACATCAGAGTTATTGTGGTTGCATTATGCAGCTGAGTTAGTATACAAAAGTAATATTAAAATTATTTTGCTATTATCCGCGATTTAGTAAATAGAAAATATATATAGTGTTAAATGTATAGTGGACGCAAAGCTTTCCGATTTTCTCGTGGAAAATCTCAAAGCGGGCGAAACGATTGTTGAGTTTGTGATAGTGAACGTGCCACGAACCATTGTGGCATGTACAACTACCCCCGTCCAATTTGAACTTTATGACCTATGCATTACGAACTCATTTCGCATGTTCGTAACAATATCTTTATGATAATACTTACTATTGATAAGGAAGGTTCTCGCAAAGTACAGACACCGCACCATAGATCCAAAGGCATCGTCCGTCGCCCTCGCCTCCACTGCACGTTCTATAGGCTTAACCTCAGCATCCGCTTCGTTGATTTTGTCAGTCCCTCTTTTAGGTGGCTGTAAGTATTTCATACTATAATGCATAGGTACTAAACAAAATATCGACTGTGAACTGGCAAATTTTTCAGGAAAAAGAAAAAACGTGATTATATACATTCGCATGAATTTTATTTCATAAAGTAACAGTTGACTTAGAATGTTTATTTATTTACAAATTACCTAGTAGTTGATGGTAAATGATGCGCAGTAGCAGCCAATGCCGTTAAAAAGTGTTTTGGCTTAAAATTGAGATAGGACATATTGCCGGTTCGAAGTCGATATTATACATCACCACTGTCATAAGAGTACATTAATATGCATAGTATTATACTAAAGTAGAGGAGTTATAGGCAGGCCCGTAAATTAGAGTCGCAATAAATAATGAGAGTGAAGATGAAACTCGTATACTTCATCTTCGTCTAATCATACATAAGAGACAGAGAGAGAGAGAGAGAGAGAGAGAGAGAGAGAGAGAGATAACCTCATTAGCCATACCGTTATTTCTTTTAATTGTAATATGGAACATTTTAGGCTTTCTTCCCTAATTTACTTTACTTACACAGACGGTCGTCCATCCCCAAAGTGTTAAGGGTGACAGATAACTGGTAGATATACTACATATATAATTTTCAATACATACTTAAATACAAATTTTCACCCAGGCTCAAAGAACCAACAAATTGTTAATAGAAAATGTTGGCACTCGGCAGGAATCGAACCCGCGACCCGCGGAGCTATAGGCAGGGTCACTACTCACTGCGCCAATGGGCCAGTCAAGCCATGAATGTATATTGTACCAAATTCCATCAATATTGCTCCGGCATATTTTATGTGACAGCTTGACAGAATGACAGAAACAAAATTATTGGATTTAACAAAACCAGAGTTATGAAAGGCTAGCACATATAACAAGCATGTTTTGGTCTAGGTCAGTATTTAGCTATAATAAAATCGGTGACGTACTTGTGTCGGTGACGTAGGACTAGCTGAGGTGGTTGTTTGACGCCGCTGCGATCTGCCCTTGCGGAGCCTCCTGAAGGACTCCCTAAGGGACTTCTTGAATGATTTTCTTCTTGAAATTGGTGTATCGCCAGCACCAGAATGATCTATAAAAGATACTAATATATAATACCAAATCCGAATATGTATATTTCCTTCAAATTTAGTTTCTCCAAGTTTACCGATTCTTTAGAGTGTAATAGATAGACGTATTATAATGAAGGTCATTCATTTGTGTTTATTTTTATGTTTAAAATTGTTATTGCTTATAATTGTAATACTAAAGAAGCGCCTGTTGCGTGAGCAATGCCACATATCTATACACAATGTTGCTACAGGTGACTTCTTATTGAGGCCCATTTAAACCAAACGAACATAGAGCTAAACAAGAGTAGTCTTTCTCTTCGATAGCTCTTTATCTTTTAACGGAAACGAAACATCGTTGTTAGAGTTGACACCAAAATATCAACGAGCAAGAATCAGTATTAAGAACTAGAAGTTTTGCACAAGATCAGTCTAACGAAATCTTTTAGCGAGCATTCTTAGATTATTCTATAGAATCTTTGCTAACGCATAAAGAATAACGAAGCAATGCTCTATCTGTATACAGTACCCGAATTTCATAGTGAGGGGATAAAATGAGCATTCGCTCGTTTGATATAAATCGGCCTTTACGCGACTAGTAATTGTTTTGATTGAAGTTATTATTTTAATTATATTGTATTCTGACCCAGTCGCTATTCAATTACAAATTTCAAAAACGTCGAAGTTTTAAACTTTTATATCTCCAAATATTAATTCACCAATACATTCCAACGAAAGCAATAAATAACAGAGAAAAGCTAAGTCGCTCAGTGGGCGATGGAGCGAGCTATTCTCGGAATGTCTCTACGTGATCAAATCAGTAATGAAGAGATCCGTAGAAGAACTAGTCACCGACATAGCTCAGCGGGTCGCGAAGATGAAGTCGCGTTGGACGGAGCACATAGTGCGGAGAACCGATAGGCCTGGGGTCTTCAGGTGTTGGAATGGCGACCCGAAAAGCGCAGCGTCGGTAGACCGCCTACGAGGTGGACAGACGACCTCAAAAAGGTCGCAGGGAACCACTGGATCCAAGCGGCGCAGGATCGTGGTGTGGCGATCCCATGAAGAGACAGACCTATGTCCAGCAGTGGACGTCTATCGGTTGACGAAGCAGAAGATTCTGTTAGATATTGTCAGATATCATACGGTGACTCGGTATAACGTGTATAATTGTTAGACATAATTATAATAATCAGATGTAAATTATATATTATAAATAAATACATTAATATGCATAGAATAATAATGAGGAAGTATTTTGTCTACAATATTATGTTATCTGTCATTCGGTGGGTAGAGGAATAAAACCGAATGAATGAGGGTAAAATATTGTGACCCGAGTCTTGTTCGCTAGCGACATTCAACAGTTTAGTCAGTCCAATACCACCTCTCAAGGTGTCCATACGTTTTAAAGTGCAGTGACGTCTTAATGTTGATTTGGTTACCGATATTGAGTATTTCGTGTTGATAGAATCCAACGTCAAATAGTTAATATTCGTGATAAGAGCAACCATTGAGTTTCTTGCCAGTTCTTCTCAGTGGATGACAGCGTTCCGAACTGGTGGTAGAATCGTCCTGGCTTAATGATTCCAAATTATTATGAACTTAATCAGTCAATACTTGTTTAGCGTGTTCCATAATTTATAGTTGTACGGTTATCTCTTGTTGACGTATTATTTGGTAACATTTTCTATGAGAGAGCGTTAGAATTGAGTCGAATCCCGGCCGTGGCTAACAATTCCAACAAAAATTATCTCACCATGCGGGTTGAGCGTGCACTTGTGCGTGAGAGGAGTGACGCGCAACGCGTCGAGTAGGGCGAGCCCGTGCGCCGTGCCCGCGCACACCACGCCCCATTCCCACTGCGCGGCCAGCGCCGTCACCGCGGCCGGCGGCGACAACTGGCCCACCGCGCTCGCCTGACACATAACACGGTAGTAAACGAAATGGAAAGATAGATAGATAGATAGATAGATAGATATAAACTTTATTGCACAAAACATGAAACATAAAAAAAAAACATACAATCACTTAGAGTAAACCTTATGTATATGTCCAAAGGGCGGCCTTATCACTGAATAGTGATCTCTTCCAGGCAACCCTTGTAATAGGATAATAGAAAAGAACGTGGCGAGTGTGCAAAAGGAAAACGTGCTAAATGTACTTGCATATCTATACTTATATACATATACTAAATAGATAAAAACATATCAAATCAAATCAAATCAAAATATTCTTTATTCAAGTAAACTTGTAAACAAGTACTTTTGAATCGTCAACTTCACTGCTGGTTCGGAAAGCTGTTCCTACCGAGAAGAGCCAGCAAGAAACTCGGCGGTTGCTCTTTTAAAAATATAAATCTTAGAACTAGTTACATTTATTTATTACTGTCTTGTACAGGGTAGAAGTGCACCTATATCCACACATCCTTATCATCTAAGTAATCTTCAACAGTATAGTAGGCTTTCTGTATCAGCCTCTTTTTAACAGTGTTTTTAAACTGCTGTAATGGCATGACCAAAATTGATTTCGTAATTTTATTATAGAATCTTATACCCAAACCCACAAACGATTTACGTACTTTTGCTAGGCGCAAAGCAGGAGTCCCAAGCTTATGTCAGTTCCTACTTTGTCTATTATATACATCACCTATCGTTTTATAATTCTTTATATTTTTATGTACAAAAATTACGTTATATATAACAACATACTAAATAGGTATATAACATACATATACCTACAAACATACATATAAATATATAATATATAAATACATATATATATACAAACACATACATATAAATATATAATAGATACAAATACAGTACATAAAAAATAGTAGTCTCTATTTTTTTAGGAGATTTTTTTTTAATAAATAATAATAAAATAAAAAGAATAATGAATGGTTTATAGAGACAAATAGTGAGCTTTAAGTTTATTTTTAAATATAGGAAGTGACTTCGCATGCGTTATTTCAGTGGGAAGTGCATTCCACAGATGTACAGCTTTAGAGGTAAAGGAATTAAAGTAAATCTGGGAATGACACTGATACTTAAAATACGGGGAAAGATATTGATACTGAAAATATTTTGGTATTACAAAAAAGAGCCATACGTGACATCTACAATTTAAGTCCGCGTGAGTTTAAGGAAATAGGTATTCTAACATTTGCTTCACAGTATATTTTATGCAATTTAATTTTTGTACATAATAAATAATTATTAAACGATAACTGATGTATATAATAGATAAAGAAGGAACCGACATAATTTTGCGACTCCTACTTTGCGTCTAGCAAAAGTACGTAAATCGTTTATTGGTTTGGGTATAAGATTCTATAATAAAATTCCGAAATCAATTTTGGCCATGCCATTACAGCAGTTTAAAACACTGTTAAAAATAGGCTGATACAGAAAGCTTACTGTTGAAGATTACTTAGATGATAAGAATGCGTGGTCTTAGCTACTTTTTGACCATGTACAAGACAGTAATGTCTAAATGTAAATAATGATAAGAATTATACTTTGAAAACATCGGCAACCGCCGAGTCTCTTGCGGGCTCTTCTCGGTAGGAACAGCTTTCCAAACCAGCAATAAAGTTGACGATTCAAAAGCACTTGTTTACAAGTTTACTTGAATAAGGAATATTTTGAATTTGAATTATTCCTAGTTCCGTTATTATTGGGTATTAATTTAATTCAATTTTATTATTAAACTAGCTTTTACCCGCTACTTTGTTTGCGTCGACTGTAGTCTTGAAATTAACAGTAGCTTCTGTGACTCTCCAACCTTGCCAATATGTCCATCACAAAAATTAGATCGATCCGGGAAGACTGAGAGAGATTTATCGTTTTCTCGAGAGTTCAGTTTAATTATTTCAGAAAATAACCCGGATAACTTACACGAAATATATATAAAAAAAGAAAAAAAATTAAAATATAAAACCTATTATTAACCTATTCTTTAATTTACCGACTTGACTTATACGTATAGTTAATAAAAAAACCTTTATATACTGATAATAGACGGCGTTTCTCAAAAACCTGCTTACCCTATAGAACAAACCGGATTTTATAGCCTATATGTTGTCCCGATATATAACACTTAATTGTGCCCAATTAAGTCTATTGGTTCAGCGGATAAGTCACGTTTTCATAAACGTGACAGATCGACACTTTCGTATTCATAATATCAGTAGTTTATTTATTTTATTCAATAACCCATATTACTTATGTTAATTATACATTGTAATATCTTTGTTAAATTTATGCAGTATAGAGAAACCAAAATATATAAAAAATTTCTTAAATTAACTCTTTCGCCTAAAGCCAAACAACGTGATAATTGATTTGACTTGACTTTGACACATCGTGAATATAAAAATTACTTTCATAAGGTGATAATGACATTTTTCAACTTCATCCTATTCCTGTTGAATCAACAGGATTTCTATAAACAACATGTTACCGCGTTATATAAGGAATAATTGTGCCAAATTTCATAGATATTTTTACGGCAGATTTGCCGTTAAAATGCGACAGACAGTCTTTCGTATTTATATTATTAGTAAGGATATAATAATAGCAATCATAAGTAAGGAAGTGAGTAGTATATTGATTTGGTACGCATATACAAATATTTTTTTCCTACTATTTAATATCTATGTTCGTATATTTATTATTTAGTATTTGGTAAGGTCTGCGATATACCATTGTGCAAGGTGTAACTATTGCAAGGAGGCATCGAATTGACATACCAGGCCACAACAGACACACCACGAATTTAATCTGCCCTGTTAAAGTAGCGGCCTGTTACAATCCCACTGAATAGGCCTCCTCTCTCCGTCTGGACAAGGGTTGGAGCTAAGACCTACCACGCTGCTCCAATGCGGATTGGTAGGTTACACATATCCCGAGAATTTTCTAGAGATATGATCTATTTCTAGATGTTACCTTCACCGAAAAGCGTGTAATTAATTGCAATTATCAATTAGACACATGAGTTTTAATAGAAAAACTCGTGTTCCCCTCGTAAGAGTCGTTCGGTCTAACCGCTGGGCTATCACAGCTTTTGCCCTGTTAATATTTACAATTTATCACGCGCTTTTCGGTGACCAAAAACATCGTGTGGAAATTTTGGGTGAAATCTGTAACCCACCAATACGCAAATACAGCGTGGTGGGTATAAGCTCCAAATAATACTAAAAATGCAATTTGTCATGTTACGTTCGTAAAGATAATTCACCTGATATCCAGCGGGGAAAGTGAGAGCACCTGACCGCAGCGTCAACTGGTCGTGGCCCTTCCACACGAACCCGTCGCGGTCCGACACGATGTTTACTGGTATTGACTGAAAAGTAATGGGACAACTTAGCTATAATAACCATTAACAACTATTGTTGTTTATATATTTTACTAGCTGTGCGAGCAGCTTCGCCCGCGTCTAAATCAGATTGTCACAATGTTATTCTCTAATTCAAATTTTAAACATAAAAGTAGTTATTGTGAGTTAACCGTAAGAGATAGAGACATGATGTCGCGGTCTTTTTTGTAGTATTTTATAGATCTACAATTCTCTAGTACAATACCTTAGCGTATCTCTGCTGGTTCACGCAGCACACGCGACTATAGCTCCTAGCAAGCAAGTTTTTTAACAACTGTGCCATCTCTTCAACACAATTTACATAATACTGATATATGCTATTTACCTAAACCATCCGGAAGTGATGCACTATCTTTTGGTGAAAACTGTACAAAAATCTGTTCTGTAGATTTTGAGAAAATCGATTACATACAGACAGACCGCTTTTTGGGACTTTGTTTTATAATAAGTATAGATAGATACATATATTTATTTAAAAAAAAACCTTGTTTATATTAATTACTTGAATGAAGCATATTTTGAAAAAATACCCGATGAGGTTTTTTTGTTTTGTTGTCTTTGCATTAATTTGAGAATGAATGATGAAACAATCGTAGAGATTGTCGTAGTGAATGTGTGTGAGTAGTTGGGTAGTTTGTTGTTGGTGGCGGTGTTTTGAGACATGTGCGGTAACTAATCCTGCCTGTGTAAGTTATGTGAACGGTTTCTGCTTCTTACACTTAGCATTACATAGAAAAATAATTGATAACTTTTGTACTATTGAATTCCGCAAAGTAACGCTTCTATAAATTAGTTTGACAGTATAGAGCTCTATATTTCATACCTTTCACATTTCATACAGAGTAAAAATAAACAATTTCAGAAGGACGACCATTTAGTTGCTAATAATAAAGTGCTGAAATGTACTTTGTCTTTAAGGAATTGTCTAGAGACTTATTCGTATTGGTAATAAAGTGAAAATAGCGCAGTTTACCTTAACCTCAGCAGTGCTCGGTGTGGTCTTCAAACTTGCGATCACGATATGGCCGGCTGCCCCGCCAATCGTCAGCATACCGGACAACGGGCATAACAGGACCTGAATATTAGAAATAATACTAATATTATAAATAAATAATAAATAAATATATGGGACACTTACACACACGGTCGTCCATCCCCAAAGTAAGTAACTTAATACTTGTGTTATGGGTGATGGACAACTGGTAGATATATAATTTTAACCCACCCAGGCTCGAAGAACCAACAAATTGTTTATAGAAAATGTTGGCCCTTGGTGGGAATCGAACCCGCGACCCGCGGAGGCAGGGTCACTACCCACTGCGCCAACGGGCCAGTCAAAATGCAAAAGCCTATCTGTCTATCTGTTGAGCTTTCACGGTAAATCCAAAACAATTCTGTAGGTGAAAGCTAAAGGACCATAAATCACATTATATAAATTATTCAGCAGAGCTTTATTCAGCAGCGTTTACTATTCACGCTTAGCGACTCAATGTCCTTTATAATTTTACATCCACGAAATTAGTGGATGTATGAATAAATGTCTTTTATAATTTGATCAATACGGGTACACTGGATAAGAATTATTGAAAATACAAAAATTACCAAATGGACCTCTGGTCCTATAGGTAGGTGAAAAGGCTACAGAATTGGTAATTAAATTTGGTACAATTGAAGCTTATATATTGAGCTAACATATCTATATATATAAAACAAAGATGGGTTTGTTACAACACTTATAACTCCAGATCTGCTGGATAGATTTTCATGGTTTTTAATTCGTTGGATTTGTCTCCACCCCGAATAGCAGAATACATCTTAAAAACAATGAAAAATCGACGAATACAAAATTATGAAAATAAATGAATGTTCATTCGTTACGTACCTGTCAAACATTTCTTGTCATCCTGTCAAATGCTGTAAGTATGATTGACATTTATGCATGCGTTCAGAAATGTATTTTGTGTAAACTTTTTAAAAAGGGTGAATACTATTTATCTGTATATTTTTTAAAGCAATTAAAAAGGTTGAAAAGTGCATTAAACAGATACATAGAAGTTCCTAAATTATTTATGCGTGCGTAGAGAAATAATGACAAATTATTAACATTTACGCGAGCGTTCAGAAATTTATTTTGTGTCATTGTATTACGTTCATCAAAGTCTAAATTGGTTCAGCTAAAAGGTAACACACCATTCATTGACTGTTAGGCGGTACGAAGTTCGCCGGGTCAGCTATTAGGATATAAAAATCCCAAAAAAATACATATAGCATTATTAAGGGTACGAAAACGCCTAAGTTTTTGCTCTTTTGAAGTCGCGGATACATGGTCAATATATATGTTAACAGTATATTATGTACAGACAGTATTAAATAGATAATACAATTACCCTTTTTACGGCTAGTCGCGGGTCATCACTGTATGGATCGAATGTTCCAATTCGGCGGAAAGGCGGCCATTCCTCTTCATCGTTTTGACTATCGTTATTCTCACCTATTTCTTCACCACTGCAAGAATTAAATTGTTTATAGGGATATCGAAGTAATTTATCCCGATATGTCTCCTTACAATATATCTCCAGACTCTCATATTATAGCGGTAGCATTGTGATATAAAGAATACAGCGATCACCAATAGCTTGCCAATAGTGGTGATTATAAGCAAATATATGAATATAAAAGAAGTAGAGGCAATTATCCGAAACAGCAGTAGGTTTGATGATTCAAATGCAAATGTGTACTAGTTTACTTGAACAAGAACATTTTTACAATTTTTACTGTAAAACTTTTTTATTACCATAAATGCAATTCAATTAATCGAAAGAAGTATATTTTTAACTAACTAACAAAAAGCATTGCAAAAAAAAAATTAAATGTCATGCTTATTAATGCCGACGTGTGGTATCCGGATAAGTAGAATAGACCATCCTCATTTCTTACCGAAGTGTCGTAAAAGGCGACTAAGGTAAGTTGACCGGCCGTGTGGTATCCGGCTGAGTAGAATAGACCATCCTCATTCCATACCGAGGTGTCGTAAAAGGCGACTAAGGTAAGTTGACCCACCGGGTGGTATCCGGTAGAGTAGAATAGACCACCCTCTTTCTTAGCGAGGGGTCGTAAAGTACGACTAAGGTAAGTTGACGTCAGGTAGGCGGCCGGTCGTAAAATACGTAGCCAAATCATGTGACAACATGTTAAGATGTTGTGCCGACCCCACTTAGCGTGGGATAAGGGCAGGTAGATGATGACGTCATGCCTATTAATGTATCTGTGCTATATTTAGCTTTTGATTTTTTTGACTACAATTATCGTGCTTTGAACTACACAAACTAGTAATGCAAAGCATTGTATAAAACGACGTTAATATTCACAATTTAACATGTTATATTTTATTTAAAGTAAATGATTTCAGCAGCAATGTAGAGTTGACAAATGAAGAAATATTATACCGACCTCACTTGGACTGGGATAAGTTTAAGAAAATGATGATTTCAACAGCAGTATGTTAAAAAATATATCCCTAAAACCTTTATATTTTTATAATTTACTATGTGGAAATCAGTGTATTTATTAAAAACTTTAAATTAATATAAATGTAGTTATCTCGAGTTAACCATACGAGATAGAGACATATTGTTACGGACATTTTAGTAGCATTTTTGTAGATCTACAATTCTCTAGTACGTTACTTTAGTGTATCTCAACGATTACGCGACGCATGCGATTAAAGCTCCCAGCAGGTGAGTTTTTTTAACACAATCTACATAAAACCGTAATAAACTATTAATATAAACCTTCCGAAAGAATTGCACTACCTTTATCGTTTAGTAAAAAAAAGTAAAAAGAAAATCCGTTACGTAGATTTTGATAAAATCCTTCACATACAGTCGGACAGCTTTTGGAGATTTTTTATAATATATAGAGATTGTTAAAGAAATTTGAAATCACTACTAAAAAGCATCATGTATGTCCGCCTATTTAGCATATTTCTGGGATAATACCACAACTGGCTACTCACTTAACAATCCTTAACACTCCATAGGCATAATACCTTTATAATAATTGTCTATTTATATAAAAAAAAACGTATCAATGGAAACCTACCATGCAACTACTCTATACACAGAACAATGATTTCTGATATGAATTAAAACAATAATTTTACCTCGCAGTCGATCTTTTCAGGCCACTTCGAATATAGTAAGCAATAAGCAAAAGATGAAACGATTAGCTAAATTTCGATGCAAGCCTATCGCCGCTAGCTTAGGTCTATACTAAGTTTTTGTAAATAATACAATGTTTTTGGCAAATCAATACGAAAATCTATGAAAAACT
Source organism: Morpho deidamia (assembly GCA_947086505.1). Classification (NCBI taxonomy): domain Eukaryota; kingdom Metazoa; phylum Arthropoda; class Insecta; order Lepidoptera; family Nymphalidae; genus Morpho; species Morpho deidamia. The sequence continues at coordinate 3,533,461 of CAMTZC010000007.1, read as the reverse complement.
CGGAACATCAGAATTTTATACAAAATTATTATTTAAGATTATTATTTATGGGAATTATATTTATTTATATCACCAATTACGAAACTGCATACTTAATATGCATTTTAAAATAGCTTTTTATTGACTTCGCACGATTAGTATTATCACTCTCATTTCTTACTGAGGTGTCGTAAAAGGCGACTAAGGTAAGTTGACCTACCGTGTGGTCTCCGGTTAAGTAGAATAGACCACCCTCTTTCTTACCGAGGTGTGGTAAAAGTCGACTAAGGTAAGTTGACCCACCGTGTGGTATCCGGTTAAGTAGAATAGACCACCCTCTTTCTTACCGAGGTGTGGTAAAAGTCGACTAAGGTAAGTTGACCCACAGTGTGGTATCCGGTTGAAAAGAATAGACCACCCTCTTACTTACCGAGGTGTGGTAAAAGTCGACTAAGGTAACTTGATCCACTGTGTGGTATCCGGTTGAATAGAATAGACCACCCTTTTTCTTACCGAAGTGTGGTAAAAGTCGACTAAGGTAAGCTGACGCCAGGCAGACGGCCTGTACTAAAATACGTAGCCAAATCATGTGGCAACATGTTACAAATGTTGTGCCGACCCCACTTTGAGTGGGATAAGGGCAGGAGGATGATGATGTATATATTCAACAGTTGTCTGTCAACCATAACACATGTATTACGTAACTTACTATGGGGACCGCATAATTGTCCCATATATGTATGTTATTTAATTACCTATCCATTACAATATCAATAGAATTCTCACCTGAAAAGAGTGGAGGTGGTGTATTTATACAGCGGGGTCATAACGACTCCCGTGACATCCCAAAAACGAACAGAGCCGTCCTCGTGGCCAGTCAGCAGTATTTGCCTTTCAGAGGGTTCAGGGCTCTCTACGATACCGCCAGATATCGGCCACGGACTTTCTGAATATATGTTCTCGGTTTGATTCTTGCCTGTGGAAAGTAAATTGGTAACTATACTGAATATATTAGCGATTTGTTGCGCTATATAGATGAGACTTATTTAAATAGATTATAAATAATACACAAATCATTATATAAATCCACACATAACACAGTCACACACATACACGAGACAAGACACACACATCAAAGAAATAACTGTCTGCGTCCTTAGCAATACTTACAATAACAATACTTATTATTATAATTAAAATTCGTTATTGGCTTATCTATTTTCGTTAATGGTCTAACAACTGTGGAATTTATAAAAAAAATCATCCAACTTAACCTAATATAAAACTTTAACCTTCGATGCAGACGCAAAACTTAAATTTAATCTACATATACATTTGACTGGCCCGTCAGCGCTGTGGTTAGTGACCCTGTCTTAAGCTCCGCGGGTCGCGGGTTCGATTCCCGCCGAGGGCCGACATTTTCTATAAACAAATTGTTGGTTCTTCGAGCCTGGGTGTATATTTGTATTTAAGTATGTATTTAAACTTATATATGTAATATATCTACCAGTTGTCCGTCACCCATAACACAAGTATTAAGTTACTTACTTTGGGGACGGACGACCGTGTGTGTAATTGTCCCATATATTTATTTATTTATTTATATATGTATTTGCGCGCTCACACACTCACGCACACGCATGCAAGTACGCACGCGCGCTACTTATAAATAAATATACATACACAAAGTATATGTATATTTATTTAAACTCTTCGAACTATTATTATTATTTTTTTAATCTGAATGTCATATTTTAAAATTTAGACTAGCTTAAGATTGGGTCTAGATTTGATTGAAAAAAAATAAGGTGAGTTAACTTAGTAGCATTAGAGAAATCTGTGATTAAAAAGACTTGAAACTTAAATGAGTTATGTTAGAATTCAAACACCGAGGAACCAGTAGATATGAAAATAATCTATGGCCAACCTGCGGCCACGATGTTGTCGTAGACATTGTCAGCTACGTTGTCGACGAGATGTGCGGTGGTGACTGCACACGCGTGCACAGAAACTAGATAGGGCAGCCGCAGCGGCCGCCAGCGATCGTCGCACAGATCTATCACTACCAGCTCTTCTTCTACGAGCACGACCTGTTAAATATTAAGACATTAGACCGGCCCGTTGGCGCTGTTGGCAGTGACCATGTCTTAATTAAAATATATAAGAAAATACAGGTAAAGAAAACAAGTACAAAGGATTACTTATCTCTATAAGAGGTCTCTGCCAGCGACCCTTGGTGGTTTGAAAGTAAGTGAAAACGTAGTATAGGTACATTAATAGTAAAAGATAAATTATTAAAAACACTATAAAACAATTATAAATTAAATTTGGATAAACTTACTTTCTTATAATCATAAAATAGAATACATATATATAATACAAGATAATACACTAATACTAATACAAAATATAATAAACCTACATAGATATAAGTTATGACAGCGAGGAAAGGTAATGTTGCTTTAGCCTTAGTTTGAAAATGTGCAAAGAAGGAGAGTCTTTAAAGATGCTATCTGGTAAAGAGTTCCAAAGACGGGATGCAAGGACTGTAAAAGACTTAAACATAGTTTTATAAGAAGGCACTGCCAATGATTTAACTGCCACGCAAGAGCGTGCAGGTCTTACACGAGGGGGAGCCATTTGAAAACAATTTAAAAACATTTTCTATAACTAATTTGTTCGTTCTTTGAACCTGAGTGTATATTTGTATTTAAGTATGTATTTTAAATTATATATGTATATATATCATAATCACAATCAAATAAAACGCCGTTGTTAGCCTTTTGATGAAGACGAAATCTAATCCGTGCAGTGCTTCATGGATGAATCGTTGAAATGTCTGGCCTGCCTTTATTAAACTACCAATAATTCTAAAGCATCCCTCCGATAGTCCTCGCAAAACCTTCACAACAGGTGACCCTGACGTGATCAGCCTTTCACAATAAATTATATCCGTGGTGTGTTGTTTTATTTTCCCATGGTACATTGCACCAAGGTTATCAGGTAATAGGTTACGGTTATGAGGTAACAGGTATTAGTAGCTGCGTTAGGCAGCTACACTTACTTTGGGGAAGGATGCCGTGTATAAAAGTGTGCCATATATTTATTTTACTAGATATATATACTTATTATATTTTAGTACGTCACATCAAAATATCCCTATCAAGCACTTTTGAATTATCAAGGATCAATATCATTAATAAAAAAACCACAGTTACGGAATTCTGCTCTCACCGAGAATTACCAGCAAGAATCTCGGCGGTCAATCTTTTAAACAGTATTGTAAGGAGGTCAAAGGTTTTTCAAATTCAAGCATTTTATCATATACGCTATAGTAAGTATCACTATTTCCTTGAATTTTTCGCGATATAGATAGCTCATATATCTCTTTTTTTACCAACAAAAATCTATCTTATATCAGCCGCTTTACCCCACAGCATTATGCCATATGACATAATGATGTGGAAATAAGCAAAACGAACAAATAAATATAACAAACAAATCGCAGTTTCTACATCGGTTTGATGTCTTATTTATTTGACGAATAGCCCATATTAATTGTTGCGGGCTGAGTTGAAAGATCGTGTTAAAAAGTGCTAGGAATGCTAAGGGTTTATAATTTTTAATTATTAACGCGTCGCTGGCACGTGTCATTATAAATGATAGACAGAGACAAAGTTTACATATTATATGTATGAATTCATAGTATAAGTAGGGGTATATACATCTATACTTATTATAAAACAAAGTCTCTAAAGTATGTGATCGATTTTCTCTAAATCTACTGAACGGATGTTTGTACGGTTTTTAATTAAAGTTAGTGCAATTCCTTCGAAAGGTTTAAGTTAAAAGAACATAACGGATGTGAATTGAGTTGAAGAGATCGTTCGACTCCAATTTTTAGTGGGGATAGTAACAAACCTGTGTCGAAAGTAATAATCAAATTATTTTGCTATAATCCGCGATACAGTAAATAGAAAATATATATATAGTGTTAAATGTATAGTGGACTATCAGTATTTTCATACCCGATACGTGCAGGATTCGTAAAAACACATGCACAAACCTCCACCACTTCCACCACAATACACAAGCACTACACACGTTCATTATCACAAACCCAACAATCGTTTCGCCCCACAACCGAAGCATCATCAGGAGATTGAGTCCATTACAGTGAGATAAAAGAATAAGACATAGGAAGTTTATACTTACACAAATAAATTTTACTGGACAATGGAAAGAAAATATAATAGACAAGCCTCAAGAAAAAAACTAATCCATTTACGACTAATCCTATTCAGTTTGCATAATATGATTCTACGGACTGGAGATCTATATATAGACTCCACGGCAAAATCGCAAAGCGTCGTTTTATACGGATAGTCCACTATAATGTGTAGTATAATGTAATTATTTTGATATAAAACGCGTATTACAGCTAAGCAATTCTTAAGTCCACATACTGGATCGGATAGTCAACCCAACATCTAACACTATATATATTTTCTATTTACTGTATCGCGGATTATAGCAAAATAATTGTATTATTACTTTTGTATTATGGATCTCCGCAAAGTAACGCCTAATTCTATAAATTAAACCTGTGTCGATTGTAGTTTAGAGAGGGGTTGGTATAAAAAGTAGAGTAGGGTATCAGAGAGCCTGGCTCCTGCCGAGACTCAAGCTATATTACATGCTAAACCCTGCTTTCCACGTGGGCGAAGCAGCACTTATAGCTGGTCATTAGATAAATTCCACTAGCTATAATAGTCTGGATATAGATGGTTGGATATTTTAGCCGTGTGGTATTCGGCTGAGTAGAATAGACCACCCTCATTCTTTACTGAGGTGTCGTAAAAGGCGACTAAGGTAAGTCGACCCACCGTGTGGTATCCGGTTGAAAAGAATAGACCACCCTCTTACTTACCGAGGTGTGGTAAAAGTCGACTAAGTTAACTTGATCCACTGTGTGGTATCCGGTTGAGTAAAATAGACCACCCTCTTTCTTACAGAGGTGTCGTAAAAGGCGACTAAGGTAAGTTGACCCACCGTGTGGTATCCGGTTGAGTAAAATAGACCACCCTCTTTCTTACAGAGGTGTCGTAAAAGGCGACTAAGGTAAGTTGACCCACCGTGTGGTATCCGGTTGAGTAAAATAGACCACCCTCTTTCTTACAGAGGTGTCGTAAAAGGTGACTAAGGTAAGTTGACCCACCGTGTGGTATCCGGTTGAGTAAAATAGACCACCCTCTTTCTTACAGAGGTGTCGTAAAAGGCGACTAAGGTAAGTTGACCCACCGTGTGGTATCCGGTTGAAAAGAATAGACCACCCTCTTACTTACCGAGGTGTGGTAAAAGTCGACTAAGGTAACTTGATCCACTGTGTGGTATCCGGTTGAGCAAAATAGACCACCCTCTTTCTTACAGAGGTGTCGTAAAGGCGACTAAGGTAAGTTGACCCACAGTGTGGTATCCGGTTGAGTAAAATAGACCACCCTCTTTCTTACAGAGGTGTCGTAAAAGGCGACTAAGGTAAGTTGACCCACCGTGTGGTATCCGGTTGAGTAAAATAGACCACCCTCTTTCTTACCGAGGTGTGGTAAAAGTCGACTAAGGTAAGTTGAGCCACAGTGTGGTATCCGGTTGAAAAGAATAGACCACCCTCTTACTTACCGAGGTGTGGTAAAAGTCGACTAAGGTAGTTTGATCCACTGTGTGGTATCCGGTGGAGTAAAATAGACCACCCTCTTTCTTACCGAGGGTAAAATACGACTAAGGTAAATTGACGTCAGGCAGGCGGCCGGTCGTAAAATATGTAGCCAAATCATGTGACAACATGTTTGTAACATTCTGTGCCGACCCCACTTAGAGTGGGATAAGGGCAGGAGGATGATGATGACAGATCGTTGGATATTTCCAGAAGAGATTTATGGTTAGAGGTGGGAGTAACCAAACTCACCAAAGCAGCCGCAACTTGGTTGACAGTTTGCACTTGGATCTGGGCGGGTGTGTCGGGACGGTCTTCCTGGAGTGGTACGCCGTCAGGAGGTACTGGAGTGGTCGTGAAGAAGTCGATTACCTGGAATTATGTTATTTGGTTATTTGGTATAAATAAATAAATAAATAAATAAATATAATGGACATTTACATACACGGTCGTCCGTCCCCAAAGTAAGTAACTTAATACTCGTGTTATGGGTGACGGACAACTGGTAATATACTACATATATAATAAATATAACGGACATTTACACACACGGTCGTCCGTCCCCAAAGTAACTTAATACTTGTGTTATGGGTGAGGGACAACTGGTAAATATACTACATATATAATTTTAAATACATACTTAAATACAAATATACACCCAGGCTCGAAGAACCAACAAATTGTTTATAGAAAAGTTGGCCCTCGGCGGGAATCGAACCCGCGACCCGCGGAGCTGAAGGCAGGGTCACTACCCACTGCACCAACGGGCCAGCCATTTGGTGAGTTAACAATGTCAAGATTTGAAAATTAAAAGTGTAGAGGCATTTTTTATGCAGACCATCTACTAATATATAACACTTATTATAAAACAAAGTCTCAAAAAGTTGCCTGTCTGTATGTAATCGATTTTCTCAAAATCTACTGAACAGATTTTTGTACGGTTTTCACCAAAAGATAGTGCAATACTTCCGGATGGTTTAGGTAAATAGTACATAGGTATTATGTAAATTGTATTGAAGAGACCCGGCAGTTGTTAAAAAACTTGCTTGCTAGGAGCTTCAGTTGCGTGCGCTGCGTATACCAGCAAATTTACGCTAAAGAATTGTAGTAGAGAATTGTAGATCTATAATAATACTACAAAAAAGTCCGCGATATCATATTTATATCTCTTACGGTTGACGTACAATTACTAATTTTATGTTCAAAACTTCAATTAGGATTTTTTTTAACAACTAATTTTGCCGCTGGCACAGCTATTCCATAATATAGTATTATAAATCGCACGCTTAGTAAAAGTGTAGCGAATTAAAAATTAGGCTTAATTGGGATAGATACAGTGTAATCCTTATTTCAATGCCATCTTTGACATCATGCTAAAAATATTAAAAAAAAACTATTTTATTTTTGCTCTTCCAAGTTATGTCTAAGGTCTCATTATTGCAAACAACTTTTTCGAGTTAGGTCACTTTAAATATTAAGCATGCAATTAGCCTATTTACGCGATAAGATTTTTTCACTATAAATTTTAAACAAAGTATTCAATTAAATTTTATGAAAAGTGCCTGTGAAATTGTACAGGGTTAGAGATTCATGCTGTCTTTATATTTTTTTAAGGAGATAATATGTACATATGATCTTATTGCGCTTGAAAGTTCCAAGGAATCGAAGGGATATATTTCATTTTTAATTTATTACTTACGTAATTGGATGAAATCGTTTTGTTCAAAATAAAAAACAATGTATATCAGTATTTCGAGGTAAAAAAAATTCTCAACATTAAATGACCTTTTGAAATTCCGAAGACAAATTGGGAATTAAAACTAAGGCATATATCAATCAAGACCACCTTAAAAGTACTTTAATGTGGTTAAAAAAAACTTACGCGGCTAGTAAAGTCAAAAGCAACGTGTTTCTCTCCCTGTTGAACCGTGACTGTATATTTGTCGGAATATGGTGATCTCGGCATACCACCTATAAAAAATAAAAGAAAATGTTAGCAAATAAAGAAAAGTAAAGTAATTGAATTGTACTTTATTCACTAAAAGTTTAAGTAGTCAATTATGTACTTCGAATAATCTTGTCGCCAAAGAACCAGAAGAAAAGTGTTTTGTGCCTATATTTAAATTTAAACTATCATGATAATTAATATATAGAAACCGGCTATACTCATATCTTATTTTATCGGATGAGCCCTACTTGCTCTTTATACGGCGTTATCGCGGCGGGAACTGATAACGCCGCATCAAGAACTCATGATTAAAAAGCCCCGTATGGGCTTCTACTCGTCGGGCTCATCCATAAAATACATTGTGAGTATAGTCAGTTTCTATACAGTAATTATGTTTTTTGCCAAATTAATCATTCATACAAGTAAATTTATCAATTACTTAATATTACAGAACAAATTTCCAGCTGCCTTTTTCTGTTCGATAAACTCAAAAGAACGAATTTTTATGCAGTTTTCACAAATGGAAAAAGTGTTTCTAAGAAAGGTTTAGGTGCAAAGTTTATTAAGGTTTTGTGCAAAATGATTGAAATATGGGAATAATTAAAAATTTCGGAAAAGGACAAACCGTTTGGAAGTATAAATCGAAAACGTTGCCAAAACCCCTTAAAATATAACAAAATATGGTTTAGTAGGATTATTGCGTTTATAGATGTTCAGAATCCATAGCATAAATAAAATATTAAATAAATTATATAATCATATTGTATCAACACAAAATTCCTAGTTTCATTTAGATGTAATGCTAAATGAAACTAAGGATTTCACATAACATTATATTCTTTTAAACCCTATAATTAAATGAATATTTTGAAACGTTATAACTTAATCAAAACTTAACACGTGCGAAAATAAATGGCGGGTCCCATTCAGGCCATAAGTATTACGACCCCGGCGAGGCGTCTAAAATAAAGAAGTTAGATACAAGATACGATACCTGCGAATATGATGATCTCGTCTCCATCCACGCTGGTCCTGTTCAGGATTTTGGTAATGGACTTGCAGGGGTAGGGACCGTAGGGCGTTACTGGCTCCTTTAGCGGTCTATCGCTCGCTGTACTAGCCACTTCCCACGTCACGTACGACCCGTCGTTATGTGATGACGTAAAGTGTTCTCCTAGAAAACAAAAAAATGAATATTTTTAAAGAGCGATGGATGAAACATTACACACACTCTATCTCTCTCTCTCTCACACACAAACACGGACTCACAAAACAAACGCAATCACGCACACAAAAAGATATGTTTTTTTTTCTCATAATTCTGATATAAGGAATTATATATGGCATAAAACAATCAATTTGCTTAATTGTAAATTATTGAATGTTAAGAATTAATTGGCAATTGTAAAAAGGTATTTTTATTTAATATTTTTTTTTTATATAGCACTATTTTCAGAAGGTTGATGCTCTCGATACAGGACGACCTTGTGCGAGCATCAATAGATATATGTTTATAATGCAATTATTGTGAAATTGAAATATATAAAATAAAAAACATTCCAACAATGGCTGAGGAAATCAATATTTATTTTTTCCAATTCAAAATATTCTTTATTCAAGTAGACTGTTTTGTACACGTCAATACATATAACAAAATTTTACAACATCTATTATACCGCACATATAATATAACACCATCATACAAAATTTTGTTCATAATGTTTGACTTGGTTAACTTTAACTAATTTGAAAATAATAAGAGTCTTTTATACTCGTATACTTTTAAAATTTGTTGTTTTCTGTTTTAATTTATTAAACATACAGTTTTGTTCAGTCTACAATGTTTAGTTTCTATAATGTAAACCTACAGAAGCTATAACAGAACTATAATATACTATATATAGCTATAATATAACGATAAACCGCCTGCTTCTATAAAAAAATACTACCTATTTACAAAATAAATAAATAAAAAACCCTCGACGATGCTTCTGCGCTCGCTTGTCCCGTCCAGTGAAGCTGTAAAAGCTGCTAGAGCTATATGCTCTATGTCAATCAAAAAATATATATATAAATATAAAGAGGATAGAAGCTTTCGAAATTTAGTCAATTTAAATGAATCATCACTAAATTTGATTTAGGCTCTTGCTTGAAACAGGTGAGTTTTTCTACAAAATTATTCTGCGTCGAGGAGGATAAAGTACCGTTTAACACTTAAAAAAATCCACACTACTATTTAAGCCCCAAAGTCAGTTTGTTACGTTTTCATGACTAACGGTAAAAACGACACGAGTTCGACAATTTAACGAAACGACTACCCGCAGAAATTTTTCCATTTAAAGTTCGGTGTATTAAGCTTACCATCGTCATTCCAGCACAGGCTTTCCAACTGTTGGTTGCAGACAATGGTGTGTGTTGGTATTGAGGTGTTGCGATCCCATAGTACTACTAGGCCGCGGTTGTAGCCGATAAGTATCCGGGTCGGCACCTTGGGGTGTTCGCAGACCGCCTCCACGGCGCCAGGGTTCACTTTGAAATCTTCAGGGCAACTGGGGAAATAAGTTATATTTATTTCACAAACTATCATAAGCCTGTTATAAACTAGTAACAATAAATAAAATTAATATACTTGAAATACTTTTGCGTATACGGCAAATTTGTTATATATTTTACAAGATTCATCATGATCATTCTCCTGCCCTTTTCCCACGCTAAATCGGCACAACATGTTTAAACATGATTTGCCTAGGTATTTTACGACCTGCCTGACATCAAATTACCTTATTTGCCTTTTATGACACCACGGTAAGAAATAAGGGTGGTCTATTCTATTGAGCCTGATACCACAATGATCTTACAAGATTATAGATTACTTTTACATATAATATTGATGTATAGCTTTGCCGGCATGCAACGAGAGTGACAAAGTTTTTTCCGCATAAATAAATCTTTCGATTCATTTTAGATTTTATATTTGCATCTTAGATATATGACATATTTGCCCGGTTAGGGCGTTGAAAATATCGTCAAAAGTCTGTCATTAGATATTAAAGAACATTCATAATATACGTCACAATTTTTAGCTGGGGTCGCGGCTTTGAGAAATCCCCACCACTGTATATTACACAATTTTTAGGTGGGGTCGCAGCTTCGAGAAATCCCCACAGTGCGGGAATTCTTGGATAAAAAGTACCCTACATGTTATTCCACAACTTCCGCAATTTTCCAGCGAAAGTCCATAAAATAGTTCAGGAGAATGTACTACTAACCTAAACTCAAGGATTGCATTATCATATAGTTAAAATGTTACAAAAATCCGTTTACTAGACTTGAAGGACGGTCACAAACAGACACGTCCAACCTAATATATTCCAGCATAGTTTTAATATATTCCAACATTTAGCAGTTGCACAAAAACTATACCATATTTGTAAGGCATACAGGTCATAAACTGTTTTACGCCGTGTGGTATCCGGCAGAATAGAATAGACCACCCTCCGTTCTTATCGAGGTGTTGTAAAAGGCGACTAAGTTAAGTTGACGTCAGGCAGGCGGCCGGTCATAAAATACGTAGCCAAATTATGTGACAACCTGTTTGTAACATGTTGTGCCGACCCCACTTAGAGTGGAATAAGGGCAGGAAATTGATGATGACAGGTAATAAACTGTTTTATTATATTTTGAATCTGTCGGTTTCAAAACTAGCATGCTAACAGTACTAGCTCAGTGTTACTAAAAATACTTGTTAAATAAAAAAACATTTAATATTACTTACTTTTGCATAACAACATCTTGGTAAATAACATCTTCGTTGACGACAAGGGTATTACAATCGAGAGTATAGATATTTCCCCCCTCGGTACCCAGAAGGACATTCTTTCCAGAAGATTCGACGCAAAGCGCTGATATTTTTTTATTCTTGCCCTCAAATATGTGGGACTTTAATTCTACTAAGGATTTCTCGTTTATCTCCCATAAGTGCAAGCTGTTGTCGTCGCATAGTGATATGAGGCGTCCAGTACCTGTAATGAAGGAAACAAAATACAGTTAAGTAATATATACTTAAACTACTTTAATTATAATACTGTATATTGTGATAGTCTATAATTATAACTGTGATAGCCCAGCAGTGAGACTGTGAAACACTTTCAAGAAGGTCACGGGTTCAACCTAAGGCTCTGTTAAAACTTTTTTTATTTTTATTGCTTACACGTCTAGTAAGAATTTCTAACATCAGGCATGATTGCAATCAATTTACAAGCACTTTGGAATCGTCAAATTAAAATTAAAATGAAGCTACGACTGGTTCGGAAAGGTGCTCTATCCGAGAAGAACCAGCACTCTTTGATGTATCTTATGTTTCTAATTGATATTTGGAATTTATGACACGCTTTTCGGTGCAGTAAAACATCGTGAAGAAACCTGCATATCTCCAGAAAACGCTGTGGATATGTGTGACCTACCAATCAGCATTGGATCAGCGTGGAGAGTCTTAGCTATGATCCTTTTCTGCAAAAATGGGGAGACGAGGCCTATGACAAGCAGTGGGATAGTAAAGATGGTAAGGATATTTGTTGGTTCAAAGACCCTACACCATACAGAAACATATTTTAATTTACCTATATTGACATGTGACCGAAGTAAATAACATTTATCTGATACTTTATTATAAAAATGATAGCAATATTTAAAAGATTTTTGTCTGTACTGTACGCGCGGCTTCGCCTGCTTTGAAATCAGTATCGCAAATTGTTTATTTATTTACTATTCTACTTTACAAAGCTTTCTAGAAGCTTATAATAACTTATTATCACAGCAATTTAGAGCGTAAAACATAAAGCGAAATCCTGGCCCCCCAAAGTAGGATTGCCTGTATTATGGGAAGCCAGACTTTCGACGAACCTTTAATAAAATTAATATGTTACAATGTTTTCCGCGTGATCCCGCGTTATTCGAGTTAACAATTAAATTACACCATATCTGAATAAATGGTTATTATTATTATCATTATTAAATTAAACCAAAATAGGATGAAGGAAAGATAAATACCTACCTAAGAATGCCTAGACAAAAAAAATACTTATTGCAATGCATTCATTGAAAATTTTAACATCAAAGTTGTTATCCTGAGTTAATCATAAGAGATAGAGAGATGCTGTCGCGAAGTTTTTTGTAGCATTTTTGTTGATCTACAATTCACAATTACAATCTACAATTATTTGCTACATTACTTTAGTGTATCTCTATAGGTTTACATGGTGCAAGCGAATAAACTTTTTTTTCAACCGTTTTTTATAAATCCCACCTCTTCAACACAATCTACAAAAAAAAACCGTAATGTACCTAAACTTTCCGGAAGAAGAAAAAAGCGTACAAAAATCCGCTGAAAATTAGCCGCATACAGGCAGACAGCTTTTGAGACTTTGTTTTATAAGTATAGATTACTCAACCAGTGCAGCCTTCACGACGTGCTCTATCGTTTCACGCGCAATATTGATAAATAAGACACTGTTTTCATAAACGATTTAGAAATTATCTGTTGTGATATTATCTGTAAAACATGTACTCCCTTTAATTATTTGGTAGTTCGACATACATTTGATTCCCTTGAGATAGTTTTATTAATACCTTCGTAATAGCCGTGTCGAAATGTCATCATCCTAATATTATACATGCTTCTGTCTTTCTGTTACACATTAACGATTAAACTACTACGAACTGATGCAATTTGATACAATTGAGGGTAGGTAACGTATAGGATTAAAAATTATCATCATCATCATTCTCGTGCCCTTATCCCACTCTAAGTGGGGTCGGCACAATATGATACAAACATGTTGTCATATGATTTGGCTACGTTTTTTACGACCGGCCGCCTGCCTGACGTCAACTTACCTTAGTCGCCTTTTACGACACCTCGGTAATAAATGAGGGTGGTCTATTCTATGCAGCCGAATACCACACGGCACATACCTTAGTCGCCTCTTACGACTATATAGGATAAAAAATTAATGTTGAAATGGAAAAAAAACATTATTGAGATTGTCGTAGTGAATGTGTAGTGCAAAAGTATTTTGTTGGTTGTGGTGTTTTATAATACGTGCGGTTACTAATCCTGCAGGTATGAGAACGGTTTTTGCTTTCTACATTTAGCATTACATAAATTTTCTTAACAAACGCGGATTATAGCAAAATAATTCTAACATTACTTTTATACTATGGAGTTTCGCAAAGTAAGTAAGGTAAGTCTACCTATATAAATTATACAAATTAATAATTAATTGCTTTTTGACAAAACTTTTTATGTTTAAAACAAACAGGCTACTGACAAAAAGTAGGTAGGTATTTTACTTCTTTGTAACTTAGTGAAGCGTGTATGTTATTGCTAGGTGTGGCTATTATAGTACACGCTACACGGATATGCTCTAGTAAATCGTAAATAAACGTAATATTACAAATTTTCGCACGACACAATACGACTGTTCTATATTGTAAGACTAAAAAAAAATAAAAACGTATATTTTTTTGGGTTTTGTGTAGTGACCTAATACTATGTGAAGATGATAATGTTCTACAGTATTATAGAACATATCAATATCCACAAAAAAGTCCGCGATACCATATGTCTAACTATTATAGTTATACCAATATAACTACCTTTTTTACCTTGTAAAAGTTGATAAAATTGCCGACAATAATCAAACCATTTCATTCATATCTCTGTATAATCCTTATGGCATAAAATGACATTTTATGAAAAACTGTTTCAATACCTGTAGAATACTTTTAAATTATTAAAATTCGACATCCCAATCAAAAGATACTACGAATTTAAGAAAGAAAATTAAATCTAAAGAAAATAATGCCATAACAAATTCATTGTAGGCCCTGCATTTGGTGAGTTAGCTCTTATTCCAAGAATACTAATGACACCCATTTTTTTATAATTAAATAATCTACAAAATAAATCAATAGTCCGACTTTGTAGACTTTTGATCTGTATGAACGCAGGTTAAACCGCGGGGCATTGCTAGTATGAATATAAAAGAACGCTTACCAGGTATAAAATGTATCTGTGTGACAGCCGAATCTGGATTTGTGTGTTGCCCATACAGCTCGACACCAGGTCTTCCGTACACCTTTAGGGCGCCAGTGGCTGTGCCCAGAGCCGACAACCGTAATAAAGGGTCCCAGGCGAGAGCTGATGCTCTATGTGGAAAGCCGTGCTGTACTGTCTGAGGACAAGAAAAAAAATAATGATAAAAATATTAATGTTGAGAGACCGGCTATACTTACGTCTTATTTTATCGGATGAGCCCGATTAGTTTTAAGCCCATACGGGGCTCTTATTCATGAGCTCTTTACGCGGCGTTATCGCGGCGGGAACTGATATAAATATCAGATGATAAAAATAGTAGCCGACAGGTTTCTTCATTACACTACATTCATTCATTCATTCTCCTACCCTTATCCTATTCTAAGAGGGGTCGGCACAACATGTTTTAAGAATATTGTAAAATGATTTGGCTAGGTATTTTACGACCGGCCGCCTGCCTGACGTCAACTTACCTTAGTAACCTTTTACGACACCTCGGTAAGAATTATTTCTTACCGAGGTGTCGTAAAAAGGTGGTCCATTCTACTCAGCCGGGTACCCCACAGCATAGGGCCTTCATTGCTCTACGTACTATTAAAAAAAATGATTATTATTGATATGCTTATTGGCAATATTTATTTATTTATTATTACACGCCAATAGCATTTTACAAAACATACTTATTAATACTTTACCATAAATCAAGTTCAAGGTAAAACACTTTTTTAAGCCGAGTACAGCATTTTCATAAGACGTTTAGGTGCCAAAATATTAATAAAAAAAGAGGAAGGTTATACAAAACTAAAAAGAAATATTTTTGAAAAAAAAACTACTAAATCATTTGCTCACACTAATAATCTGAAACACAACTTAAACCAGGTAAGCAAATTTATTTTTGTATATCAATAGAGGGCCATGGTAGATGTCTATATCATGGGAACTAAGTGCGTTATATGTGTTCATTAGCCTGTTAAATAGTCTATTTTTAACTTAATTTAATAAGTATAATAAATGTTAATCAACAAACTCAAAACTTTTTATATTTGTACTAAACCAAAAGGTACATTTGTAATGTTTCAAACACACGCTTAAAAATTAAGATAGCAAGTGGAAAATAATTAAGGTTTTAAAGATCAACGGTATTATCTAAATAACTAGACATACTACTAAGTGGCCTTACAAAAATAATGAAGATATTAATATCGCCAATTCTTTGCGATTTTGTCGTGGTGTCCATCTCCTGACGATGTTATCGTGCGAAACGATTGTTGAGATTGTGGCAGTGAATGTGTGCAATACTCGTGTATTGTTGTGATATTGGTGGTGCGTAGTTCATGAGTTTTTACGAACTCTACATATATCAGGTATGAGAACGGATAGAACACTCTACATTTAGCATTCCATAAATTTTCTTTTGTCGCGCATTATAGCAAAATAATATTTTCATTACTTTTGTATTATATAAATCAATGTTACACATAAAATATGCTTAACTCTGAAGAATTTATAACCAGCTTGGTTGGTAATCGTGTATACTAATAGAGTATGGAGTCACGTTAGTGACAAAAATGCCAGATACAATGACTAATCAATCTTGTACAATACTTAAACTACTTATGAATTCAAATTAGGTGTACGCATCGTAAGATATCACTTTATGATTGATGCCCATTTTCAGGATCTCAGGATAAAAGGAAAGCGTGTCCGATATACATAAAATACAGATAGAATATACATAGAATAAAGTAAAATAATGTTTTATTACTTTTGTATTAAATACTCTTCTAAATAAAGCCTAATTCTATAAATTAACTAATAAATAAATAAATATGCAGTTATATGACTTACATAGTCGTCCTTCTATGGGTGACAACTGATAGATATATACACATACAATTTTCATTAAATACTTGATTAAAAAATACGTGCCGTGTGGTATCCGGCTGCATAGAATAGACCATCCTCATTTCTTACCGAGGTGTCATAAAAGGCGACTAAGGTAAGTTGACGTCAGGCAGGCGGCCGGTCATAAAATACGTAGCCAAATCATTTGACAACATGTTTCTAACATGTTGTGCCGACCCCACTCAGAATGGGATAAGGGCAGGAGGATAAAACTTAATTAAAAAATACACCCAGACTCGAAGAATCTACAATTGTTTATTGTAAATATTGGCCCTCGGTGGGAATAGGACCCGCGGAGCTGGGCTGCCAACTACCCATAGGCCCAATAGTGTAAGTACTTGTAAATACTTGGCTTGTTCATAATTATTTATTCGCTAGCACTGATTCTTAAGGATGCTTTTGTCAAAAAAAAGCAGCAAGAAATGGCGGATACTCTCACAAAATATTGATTTACTTTGCGTGAAAGATGTGGATACAAACATTTGAAAAGAGCAACCGCCGAGTTTCTTGCTGGTTCTTCTCGGTAGGAACTGCTTTCTGAACCAGCAGTAAATGTTGACGATTAAAAAGCACTTGTTTACAAGTTTACTTGAATAAAGAATATTTTAAATTTGAATTTAAAAGTGTAAACTATATAACTATTCCATATAACAAGGCAAAAGTCTTTCTTTGTCTTTCGAAGAGAGGCTTCAGAGTATCGGAACTTATGCCGCCACGTTTCTCCAGTGTGGTTACATATATTCAAGAATGCTTCAGAGGTAAGTAAATTTCTAGATTTCATTTTCTAGGGATTCGGAGCCGCATCACCCAATTCTATAAGATTTTCTCCGATGATCTAGCAAAAGCATGCACATTGTCTACAATATATTTCACATTAGTTACAAATTACAAATCAAAGTGTTGTAGTCATCAGCTGTTGCAGAGGAAAATATTACGTGGCGATAATATTGTTCAACAATTAGGTACATTACTGACGCAATCGCGCTCTATTATATAGGTTGTTATATTCATACATATATATGTACAACTTTGTACGTCTTTGCCCATAGGATTTAACTAAAAACAACACAGACTAAAGCGATCTATTTGAAAATATTTCTATTTTTGTGCACGATTGATAAAGCTATCTATGGCTATGGAGCGAGCTATGATTGATCTCTCTACGTTATCAAATCACAAATGAGGATATCTGGCGAAGAACCATAGTCACCGATATAGGTCATCGTGAACCTGAAGTGTTAAGGAACGGGGCACATATTGCTTAGAAGCGGCATATGATCGTGTGGTGTGGTGATCCCGAGACCTATCACCTATGCAGCAGTGGCCGTCTATCAGTTGAAGAACAGAAGGTATTAGTGTATCATTTATATTCATTCATTGTATTAGAATCAGCCAAGCTAGAGGGCAGTTATCTTACAACGTTCTTTCAATGTTATGTAATTAGTGCAGTCAATTAGTGGGCACGGAGCGCACAGGCTACCGCCTCTTCAAAATCATTTGTTTATCGCCATAACTATGGTTACTTATTATAGCCAGTAATGATGATCATAGTTGCTGAAAATCAGCGGCTAGTTTTAAGGACATATATTTAAATTACATGAAATTCAATAAGACCGCATACATTATATTTTTTTTCTTGTCTAGTCTTTGCTATATCGCTAGAATTTATGGCATGTCATTCTATATTGTAGTAATCCACAGCATCCATATTGTTTTACAAAGTTGGCAAAACAAACAAGTCTGCAGAATTACTGTTATTCCTTAACACAAGATTCTTAGTTAGGAGTCAGATGTCCTCTCACTTCAACGGCCAAATTATTACTTTAATTTTAGTACCATCTTGCAAAAGTGGGTTACACAACAATATTGTTTGACATAAATAAATAAATAAATTATTTGCAAACTGTGTTCGACTAGTACATTACTAGCTAGCCCCGAGATTACTGAATAGGTACTTAAATCTGCCTTTCTGCCAAATTTGGCAGAAAGTGTGCTCGGAACTCGGAGTGTGTGTGTGGACTCGGGCGGAACGGGTGGGCGCGCAAAGATAGACGAGGGTGCGAAATTCTTAAAGTAGAGCGCTAAAACACTTCCATCGTCAGGGAACGTTACCTTAAAGATGCCTACTGTAAAACCAGACCGCGGTTTCAGTTAACGTCTGATTCTGACGTCTGAGAGCTGGTATCTGACCGTGGCTAGTAAACGTGTCATAGAAAATTTGACAAAACATCATAAATCCCAAACCATCATAGATCACAGATACAATTATTAAAACATAAGATTTGTCATTATAAAAAATCAAGTCTTATTTATAAAGTGTGAATACAGCGATAAAACACAATTGTGTGAATAAATATAAGAATCGTTGTCTAAACTTCTAAGACAATTTATTCATGTCTGCACGCGTACATAATACTGTAAATATTTAGTCTACAATCGTTTTTGAACGACACAATGAAGCCTTGTCAAACGTTTATTAATCAGGCATAACGCTTCTGAGGAATCAATTGTTTATTCGTTTTATAAACACGACTTGCTCTTGATCTGTTTATTGTTTAGGAAAGGTACTTAGCTTTTACTTTTCTACGATGCTACTTTCGTGTATGCTTATTCGACCTTGAAGATAAATTCACTATCGCCAGACTAACACAAGCAGATCGCAATCGCAGAAGGCATATTATTTTTACTGACAAAATTGAATTCACAGTTTTCTGACACGAACGTGGTTCCCTACTAAACAACCAGCGGCGAGATGAATAGCCGCTCTAAGAAACTAGGGGTAGCTGGTTTTCTTCTATTACCCGTGTAAGATATTATGGATAATATGAACTCACAATATTTAAAAGCCGCAATAACAGAATTATTCCCGGAGCATTCAGAGCTGCGATATCCCTGCATACATTACACGCAAAGCACTGCAATTTCTTATTAGAAGAATATAAAAAACACCACAAAATGATCCTCGTCCAAATAAATATTATTACATATGAAACTGATTTGGAGGATCGCCAATGCAAGATGTTGAAACGATTTGCATTGAATAATAAAACGAGAAAGTAGCGAACATATGTTTGTTGTTTTAAATAAAGAAAATATCTGAAGATAATTAAAAAATATATATTGGATAATGTTGGATATTGGTTTCTTCACGATTTTCAAGTCGTTATCTTATGATGTCAAGATCAAGCGGCTCCGCGCGATCTTTTCGAGCTGTTTTGTCTACCAAGTGGGAAATTCGAACAGCTCGGTACACAAACGTCCATCGGTTTGACGAAATGCTTATCTTCGATGAAATTTATTTTAGCTAGACATATCAAGGGCTTTCTACGGCAAATGAGCTTTCCGGCGTCTGCCCACGTTGTGAAATCGCCAACAGTCTATGCCCGGTCACTCACTCCAGAACATTAGAATCCCAATCCCCGGGCATTTATATATCTCCCGTCGCAGGTAGTCTTAGTTCCGTCGCTTACGCTGTTAGAAAAGACATTTTACCTATGTTGATAAAGGGCGATTTGTTTACGTTCCTTATTTCCACAGCATTATGTCGTAGTTAATCGCGATGTTACAAAAACTTTTGATTCCTGTGTGGCGACTCAGCAGAGTTAGTAACTCATTCGTGGATCTCAGTATTCGCTTCTACAATAAAATAAGAAATATGCTGATACGTTAAGCATATTACTAAATTGAAGATTATTTGAATGATACAAATGCCTGGATTTGAAGATCAAGATTTCTAACCAGTTGTAGCTTCATTAATCATATTGATCCTTGATGATTCAAAAGTGCTTGAAGAAAAAGTTTATTTGAATAAAGATTATTTTGCTTTTGATTTGATTGGCTCTTCCTACAAAGCGCACCGCCAATAGCTGATTTAAAATCCATTGTTTTTATACAAGTATGTAAACATATATGCAATAATGTAGAGCAACCGTAGATCAATATTGCATTACCAGGTTACATAAAAATGATGGTTTATTACAATCAGTGCTACTGTTATGAAATAGCAACGTGGGAATATTTCCCACACCGGCTGTGTTTTGTGCTGTTTTGATATTACGTAGTGAAAAGCACCCGTCATACGTTCCGCGAAATATGAATGGACAATACATATTTTATTTCGGTTAACCGCATGTTACTAAATACTTCTACAATAATGAATATTAGCATTATTATAGACATGATATATTATTTACGTTTAAGCTTTACATAAACGATTTATTGTGCTTCCAAAATTAATTGTACGCTAATACTAAATAGATATAGGAGTTTAAAAAATCTATACTTATCATAAAACAAAGTCCGAAAAAGCTGTCTGTCTGTATGTAATCGATTTTCTCAAAATGTACTGAACGAATTTCTATCCGGTTTTCACCAAAAGATAGTGCAATACTTCCGGATGGTTAAGGTAAATATTACATATTGGTATTATGTAAATTGTGTTGAAGAGATCACGCGTTTGTTAAAAACTTTCTTGTTGAGAGCGTTAGTCGCGTGCGCTGCGTAAACCAGCAGAAATACGCTAAAGTAATGTAGTAGAGAATTGTAGATCTACAAAAATACTACAAAAAAGTCCGCGAAAACATTTTCCTATCGCTCACAATTAACTCACAATAACTACTTTTATGTTAATTTTTTTTTTAAATTTCACTGAAATCCACGCGGGCGAAACCGTTGTTAGCATAGTTAGTAAATATATATTTTGGAAAGTATTTATTTAACCTGACTTGTGCTTCGCCCCATCCGAAGAATAAAGTCACATTTCTTATATTATATGGGACATGCAACTTTATATGTTTGTATGTTAATCTCTTATGTTAAATTAGACCTACTTCCCGGTGTCCGATTGAGTTAAAATTTTACATACTAGTTCAGTCCCTATAACAATGCATGTTTATGATGTGCAAGACCTGATGCTGCTGCTAGGATTTCCTTTGTACGAGGAAAATTCGAGGAAGTGAAATTTTGTTGAATGCTTTTATGAAAGCTTTTTAAGGGTGCTCTATTCTTCCCAACTGGATGCCACACGGTGGATCAACTTACCTTAGCCGCTTTATATTTACTAAATGTAATGTTAAATAAAATAAAACAGATTGAAATCTTTACCTGCTAGGTTAAGTTAAGATTAGTAATAAGAGATAGATTAGTTTAGAAATAGATGCCCACCCATAAGAGATGAAAGAACTGGCTGTAAGAAAGAATCGGTATGCTGTATGGAAGTGCGAAAAAGAGCGTGAACAGAAATGGAATAGACTGTTGAAAATCAACAGTTCCAGTCTTACTGGTTGTCTTACTCCATGGTGGAGGTATTTTTTTAATATAAAAGAAAATATTAAACGCGTATAGAAAAAAATTTCATTATGCATTTTTAAGGCATTTAATAAAATTTTAATTGCAAGATTTTGGCAATAGTCTAACTAGTGTAATAAAAAAAAACATATATGGTGTTACTCATAATGTAGTGTATGTGTAAACACAAATGAATGTTAATGTGTTTCTTTATCAGGAACTAACGCGTTTAAGGTTTAGCCATCGGCGTCTACCGTAAATATTTGTCTTATCGTATTGAGCTTATATATCAGCTTATTTATCTAACCAATTAACATATTTTTACGTCTCTTTGGAGATAATGGTGATGAGTTACCAACTTTTGTTTCTAATATTGTAACAGTTCTATTACATTAGCAAAGCCCCGACTGCATTCGTCCGCGTACGGTTATGAAGATGCGTACGGCTTTGGGAGCCCTGGGGGGCTTTTCTGGGCTTGCCCCCTCCCCCTTTGGCGGACCTCAAATCCGGAACTCGAAGAATGCGAAACAAATAATTCAAAACAATAAAGATGGGGCCCTTGTCTTTTTTTCCAGGCTCTTTATTTACCTACCTACGACCCTGGACTCTCATCGACTAAAAACTTCATAAAATTTCCTCGTACAGATGCTAATCTTTGCATAGAGAGCGTCAGATGCGTTGTCCCAATTTGTCAATCTACTTTACTGTAAGGTAATAAGCTAGACAAGAGGATATTGATCGACTGGAACGTTGGTGCAGTTCCTGCCTTCCCCTGCCTTCAGTTCCGTAGGTCACGGGCTCAATTCCCGCCGAAGGCCAACATTTTCTACAAAGAATTTGTTGGTTCTGCGAGTATATTTGTATTTGAGTATGTATTTAAAATTATATATGTAGTATATTTGGTAGTTGTCTGTCACCCATAACACAAGTAGTAAGTAACTTAATTTGGGTGTTGAACGACCGTATGTGTAAGTGTCTCATATATTAAAATATATTTATTAAAATTTCAGAATTACTTTTAGAAAAAAATACAAATGTCCTTTGTTTCATCGAGTATACGCTTCTGAGGAAATCCCGCTAGAGATTTAAGAATTGCTTTCACATGCGTTGATAAAACAGATGTAAGGTTTACTTAATCGTTTAAGTATTTTACGACTATATTAATGAGATAACTTTATATATTAGATTCGTATTTAGTTGTCAGTGTTAAGTTATACTTAAATGTAGTATCGCTTTGCGATTTTATCGTGGAGTCTATCTCCTGATGATGCGTCGGTTGCGGGGCGAAATGATTGTTGAGTTTGTGATAGTGAACCTGTGCTTGTGTATTGTGGTGGAAATGGTGGAGGTTTGTGCATGTGTTTTTACAAATCCTGCACGTATCGGGTATGAAAATACTGATAGTCCACTATACATTAAACACTATATATATTTTCTATTTACTGTATCGCGGATTATAGCAAAATAATTTTATTATTACTTTTGTATTATGGATCTCCGCAAAGTAACGCCTAATTCTATAAATTAAATGTAGTATTTAAATTGTATCGACTATAAACGTTTCAAATATTTAAACTTTATGTTTGTAAATTTCAAATACCGCCGTGTTACTACACGGCGGTATTTGAAATTAGCGGCTGGCTGAGTAAAATAGACCACCCTCATTTCTTTCCAAGATGTCGTAAAAGGCGACTAAGGTAAGTTGACCCACTGTGTGGTATCCGGTTGAATAGAATACACCACCCTCTTTCTTATCGAGGTGTCATAAAATACGACTAAGGTAAGTTGACGTCAGGCAGGTGGCCGGTCGTAAAATACGTAGCCAAATCATGTGGCAACATGAGCGCATTTAAAGTGAAATAGGATGAGGATGATGATTGTAAATTTCAAATAATCGCATTTTCCTTTGTCAAATAAAAAATAGCAAGCGAAAGCTACAATTCAATCAATATAATTGTTTGCATAAAACCTGTCGAGTCAAAACTATTATTTTAATCTATCACGTGTAACGGATTGTAAAGGCGTAATTGTGGCTTCGTTGTAAAAATATATGCATCGTTAAAACACTGTAGTTCTTAAATCGTAAGGTGAAAGCGCGGTTTTTTTTTTTTCGAACTGACTGTATGCTGTTAGCCCTAATGGCTTTTACAGCGTCACCGGGCGGGACGGGCGAGCGCAGAAGCATCGCCGAGGTTGCGAAATGCAGGGAGTAGAGCGCAGAAGCTCTACTTAAGTCGGGGAACGTCGTCCTAAGGGTGCCTCCTGTGAGGCCGGACCACGGCTTAGGGCGACGTGTAGTGGAGGGTTGACGGTATGACTTAGATTAGTCATTGCGGCGTCGGAAGGGTGGCGAGAAGCCACGACCGACCGACGTCAGAAAACTGGGACCTCGTCTTCGCCGGCGAAGACGCTGTGTGTGTGTATTACGTGTATCTGTGTTGGCGATCGTTATTTGATCGTCGGGGTCATACAAGACGCTTTTTGGACGCCTATATTTTCGATGGTCGGACCTAACTGGGATGTAGGTAGAAGCAACTGAAATAAGGGGGTTCGAGTGTACCTCAGATTTCTCGAAGTAAGATTTCGAAAAACGTTTAAATAGGTGAGTAATGGTAGGGAGATCGAGGTCTCTATGGAGGTCAACGTTCCGCATGAACCACGGACACCCAGTGGCTGTCCGCATAAATCGGTTCTGAAGTCTTTGGAGCCTGAGCAATCTGACCTTTGAAACGTGCGCGAACGCAACGCTCGCATAGGACATTATTGGTCTTATGCAAGTTTTGTAGAGTGTCACTTTGTTGCGGAGCGATATCTTACTTTTCTTGCATAACATCGGATAAAGTCGTCCCATGACATACGCAGCCTTATTGCAGACTATGTGTATGTGCTCGTGGAAGGTCATGGAAGGTTGAAAGGTGACACCTAGGTACTTGACTTTCTGTTGCCAGTGAATCGGTGTATTGTAAAGGGATATTTCCGTAGGTGTGTCTATGTGAGATCGAAAGCGATTACCTATAAAGTGCATGGCTGCACTTTTATCCGGGTTTATTTCGATTCTCCATTGGCGGAACCAGCGTCCGAGGCTGTCTACCGCTTTCTGGAGACGTCTAGTTATTACTTGAGGTCGGCGGGATGTGGTAAATACAGCGGTGTCATCCGCGAAAAGGGCAAGATGTGTACGCTCTTTGATAGGCGCCCGTGGAATGTCACTCGTGTAGAGCGAGTACAATAAGGGTGCCAGCACAGATCCTTGAGGGACACCAGCACGAATTGTGCGGCGAGACGATAAAGTACCGTCTATGGAAAGCGCGGTCTGCTAATAAAATAGTGGGAGGATCATCTTGTGAAACTTTTAAAAGCTTTTTAATGCAAGCTATTGAATATTATAGAAGTATCTGATAAGATGATCATAATAACGTCCATAGCTGTTTACAAATTAAAATATGCTTAAAATGAATTAAGGCAATTTACATATATTGTAGAGTTAGGCGTTATTTTGCGGAGGTTCATAATATAAAAGTAATGAAAATATATTATTTGCTATAAAAAAAAGTAAAAGTAGCTGGGAATAGGCCTTCCCTCTCCGTTTCTGGAGAGAAGGGTCGGAGCTAAGACCTACCACGCTGCTCCAATGCGGATTGGTAGGTTACACACATCTCCAGAATTCTCTAGAGATATGCTGGTTTCCTCACGATGTTGTCCTTCACCGAAAAGCGTGCGATTAATTGCAATTATCAATTAGACACATGAGTTTTAATAGAAAAACTCATTGATGCCTGCCGGGTTTGAACTCGTGTTACCCTCGAAAGAGTCGTACGGTCTCACCGCTGGGCTATCACATGGCTATTCTTAAATCCTCGTTCGCACGGGCTTAAAAAACACGTCGCGTTAAAACTTCGCATAGGCGTAATAAGAAGTTTCGTATGGTATATTCGGCCTAACGCCTAAAATGGAACACTGCTCTATAAAAATACGTCGCGTTTTGTTTAATTTCGACGTATTTTTAACGCACGGTAAAAAACCACTCGTGCGTATGAGGGGTAATGGTAAAGTGCATATTGATATTCTTTGTTCATTTCTACGGATGTTTTTGGTTGATGGGTTGCTGCTCGTAATATTGAGGCTATCACACTAGTATTAGCTTGACAAATGATTATATCGCATTATAGTTAGACATCTGATGCGTCTAGCCATCAGAGTTCACGGGCAGGTTGAATTTAAAATTTAAATTTGGATCGCCTTCGAATATAATTTTATATTCATTTATGTTGTATATTATCGTATGCTAGCCTCATGAAACAAGTCTCTGCCAAGCTATTATCGTTATCATTCGATGGTCGAACAGGTTCAAGATTAAACAGTTTATTGATATCATGACCGCCTAGTGCGCATGCACCGATATCTAAGCTCTAATGGACCGGTTTTGTACCGTTACAGACTATAATGGAATAAGATTCTATTTTGGAAAGTATTACCATGGGCTATAGATTTATTTTGGTTTAAAATTGTTCACAGAATACCTATTCCTATTAAATTTTCCGTTAGTTACAACATAAACTAGCTTACAATGTAGTTGTTTTAATTTTAACAATATAAATATAGAATTTAGCACGCATTGTTGCGTGTTGCCAGTGATAACGTACGGATCCGAAACGTGGTCGATGACTATGGGCCTCATAAGAAAGCTCAGAGTCACTCAGCGGGCGATGGAGCGAGCTATGCTCGGGGTTTCTCTACGTGATCAAATCAGGAATGAGGAGATCCGTAGAAGAACTAGAGTCACCGACATAACTCAGCGTGTCGCGAAGCTGAAGTGGCGATGGGCGGGGCACATAGTGCGGAGAACCGATGGGCTTGAGGTCAAGTTGTTAGAATGGCGATCTCACACTGATCCCATGAAAAGACCTATGTCCAGCAGTGGACGTCCATCGGTTGACGAAGAAGAAGAAGAAATATAGACTCGTGTTTAAGGCGTCAGCTGAACGTCTAAGCTAGACTCTGTGATTGTAAGACAACGCTTCCGCCATATATCTAAGGCTATACGTTTGGCCATGCCATTACAGCCGTTTAAAAACACTGTTAAAAAGAGGCTAATACAGAAATCCTACTATACTGTTGATGATTACTTAGATGATAAGGATGTGTGGATAAGGTGCACTTCTACCCTGTACAAGACAATAATAAATAAATGTAACTAGTTTTAAGATTTATATTTTAAAAAGAGCAACCACCGAGTTTCTTGCTGGTTCTTCTCGGTAGGAACAGCTTTCCGAACCAGCAGTAAGTTGACGATTCAAAAGCACTTATACAGGTTTATTGAATAAAGAATATTTTGAATTTGAATTTTGAATATAGAACAGTTCGAACCAGTTGATATCGTTTGCTAAAAGCACGCATATCAAAATCCTTTTGGTGGGCGTGATAACCTTAGATTAAAAAAATGGAACTTGAATTTAGATCCAGCACGCTGAACCAATACTTTTATAGCTCTTTCAAGACATAGATACCTACTATAGAACGTTTTGCGCAACTATAAGAAGCATAATGAATAGTAAATATTATTTAAGCTCAGGATTTTAATGTGTAAGATGTGCTAGTCAAGAAGGAATAGTTATTTTTATTGAAATGAATTGACATTCTGTTCGATTTTTATCTCATAAATATGTGATCCGGTTCGGAATAATCTAGTTTTGTGTATGCCAAGACAAAAACAATGTCTTAAGAAGAAGAAAGAAGAAAACGGAGTATTGCTTAACAATCGAGTGAAACATTTTTTTTGTAACCGTGCATCGTAGTGTAAAGTATAATGATGATCAGCTAGTTTTCGAATATGTCAAATTCTGTTTAAAAAAGTTGTTAAAAAACTTGCTTGCTGGGAGCTTTAGTCGCGTGCGCTGCGTAAACTACCAGAAATACGCTAAAGAATTGAAGTAGAGAATTGTAGATCTATAAAATACTACAAAAAAGGTTAGTGATAGCATGTTTCTGTCTCTTACGGTCAACTTACCATAACCAATTTTATGTTCAAAATTTCAATTGGATTTACGTACTAGAGAATTGTAGATCTATAAAACTACTACAAAAGAGTCCGCGATAGCATGTCTCTATCTCTTACGGTTAACTCACAATAACTACTTTTATGTTTAAAATTTTAATTATATAAAAAAAAAATTGTGACACGCTGATTTCCACGCGGGCGTAGCCGCTGGCACAGCTAGTAACGTATAAAATAGAAGTAACCTATACTCGTCGTATTCAAAATCAGATACGACACTAAATTAGCGAGCGCGGTGTTACGAAATAATTAGATAATGCAAATAACAGCTCATTCATACATAAACCAACAGTATGACACATCGTAGAATTTTAACGATCCGCGTCAATTAGAGCGTCAAGCTGATAGTTCGTTATTATTTATAATGCAATTTAGCGTTTTCATTAACATGTCGCATGCTTGTGTTAATTATTGGATTGAGAGTGTTCTATTTTTATTGTGAAGCTTTGTATTAAATTGTTTTGTCAGATTTAGTTCGAGACATTTTTTGAGTCGCTAATAACGTTAGCTCTAACATATTAGAAATAAGAAAAGTAATAATAAAATTATTTTGCTATAATCCGCGATTCAGTAAATAGAAAATATATATAGTGTTAAATGTATAGTGGACTATCCGTATTTTCGTGGAAGTACTGTATCGCGGATTATAGCAAAATAATTTTATTATTACTTTTGTATTATGGATCTCCGCAAAGTAACGTCTAATTCTATAAATTATTAGAAATAACTTATACATATAGATATTAAGAGAAACGTCTCGGAAGTATAGCAAAGTAAACTAAATGTCAAGCACAGAACCAGAAGCCTTACTAGTTTTGACATACACATCCTACTATCGCTTCCAGTGAACCTTACCCTTGCTTCTAAGTCAGTACGCCATAAAAACCTTTTTTAACCCGAAGTCTCTAATAGGGTTATGAAATCCGCCAGTGAATATGCTATGTAAGATTTGGTCGTTGTAATTTTATCATTATAGGATACAGTGTTTCGGTAGAACAGATTTCATCTGGAATTCCTTACACTTGATTATTCGAATTGGGGACGCTTAGTGGAACGAAACTCAAATCTAGAGAGACAGGACGTTTTTACTCTAGCATTGGTATAGTTATACTACTACCGCTACTTTTTTCATTTAACAAGACCTATCTATCGAAAAAAGTGACACAATTTTATTGAGATATGATTACCGACGCTATATTTTTGTAGGATAAATATAGAGATGAATATATGCTGAAAAAATGAAAGTTATTATCATAAAAGATTAGATTTTTTTTATACGGTCCGTATAATCGCGGTAAAGATCGCGTCTAGTATTCCTTTCAACCACAAAATTGTGAATAAAAAGAATATCTAAGTCGAAAAAAAAGTAATACTATACTTCCTTAAAAGCTGTGATAGCCTAGCGGTAACATCGTGCGACTTCCTAGAGACGATCATGTGTTCAAACCCGGGCAGGCACCAATGAGTTTTTCAATTAAAACTTATGTGTCTAATTGATAATTGCAATTTATCACACGCTTTTTGGTGAAGGAAAACATCGTGAGGAAACCTGCATATCTCTAGAGAATTCTAGGGATATGTGTAACCTACCAATCCGCATTGGAGCAGCGTGGTAGGTCTTTGCTCCAACCCTTCTCTCCAAAAACGGAGAGAGGAGGCAGCCCAGCAGTGGGCATAGTAACAGGCCGTTACTTTACTTTAGTATACTTCCTTAGTATAGATATGTTTCAAATCTGTTAATTTTGTTATTCAAATAACTTTCATATTGTGAAGGGGCGAGTAGAAACGGTATAACGTCGGCATTGTTAATCCTAATTACATTTGTTCTTTATTATGTCAATTACCTATTATAATATGTTGCGGCTCACGACCGGGCGTAGGTAACATGATGTCACAGTAACAACTTTCGTTGCCAAATGACATCATTTAATAGCGTGCACAATTTGCTCGCTCAACGATCTTAATAGTTCGAGGTTTATTCGCTTTATTATTTCACTACACGTACTTCCTTATGAGGAGGAATAAACTTGAAATTGTTCTATATATGAACATTTAAGCAATTGCTGACTCTACCGGGAATAAACATTACTTTTGCTTACTCTGTAAAATGTGCTTCAATGGTAAAATATTTTACTGTATAATGCTTATTGCTGAATACTTCTTACATAAATAAATATATCGGACACACGATCGTTCAAAGTAAGTTAACTAAATAATTGTGTTATGCGTGACAGACAACTGGTAAATATATACATATATAATTATAAATACATACTTAAATACAAATACACACCCAGGCTCGAAGAACCAACAAATTGTTTATACAAAATGTTTGCCCTCGGTGGTAATCGAACCCACAACCCGCGGAGATGAAGGTAGGGTCACTACCCACTGCGCAAATGGGCCAGTCAAAATACATGCTTTCAGCCCTTTTTACGGATCATCCCTTATCCCACTTTAAGCAGGGTCACCACAAAAGATTTTAATCTTCCATCATTCGTCATCACAGGTGCTTCTCCTTTTATCTGCATATCATTCTTCACATAATCCATCCATCTTTTTTGCGTCTTTTGATTTAGGGACAAGGCTAGAGCCCACCACACTGCCTCGATGCCGATTGGCAGGTGACACATTGTTATATTCTTATTGTCGCTGTTTATTAAAACTGCATTTGGATTGACTTTCTTTATTGACATTAGACTTGTACATGACTGTTCAGGACGACGTGCGAGGACGGACGGGAAGATCGAAGACATTAGAATTGACAGGACTTGACAATGATATAAAACTTTATATGTCTAAAATTCTTTGGAGATATGCAGGTTTTCTCATGATGTTTTTCTTCATCGAAAAACGTGGGATAAAGTGCAATTATCAATTAGATATATGAGTTTTAACAGAAAAACTCATTGATTCCTGCGCGGTGTTCGAAACGAGTCGGTGTTCGATGGCCACAGTGTTGTTACATTGCATTAAAGTAAAGTAACGGCCTGTTACTATGCCCACAGATGGGCTAAGGTCTCCTCTCTCCGTTTTTAGAGAGAAGGGTTGGAGCTAAGACCTACCACGCTGCTCCAATGCGGTTTGTAAGTTACACATATCTCCAGAATTCTCTAGAGTTATGCAGGTTTCCTTACGATGTTTTCTTTCACCGAAAAGCGTGTGATAAATTGCAATTATCAATTATACACATAAGTTTTAATAGAAAAACTCATTGGTGCCTGCCCGGGTTTGAACACATGATCGTCTATAGAGAGTCGCACGGTGTTACCGCTAGGCTATCACAGCTTTTAAGGAAGTATAGTATTACTTTTTTTTCGACTTAGATATTCTATTTATTCACAATGTTGTGGTTGAAAGGAATACTAGACGCGATCTTTATCGCGATTATACGGACCGTATAAAAAAAATCTAATCTTTTGTGATAATAACTTCGAACTAATAAGAGTCGCACGGTCTCACCACTAGGCTATCACAGCTTACATTGCATGTTTCATATCAATGTCTTAATTATAATGAAATTTGCGACATTTCGTTCCCCCTTTTAATTTATCGAAACCGTACATAAACTTCCACCTCCCGTCTTACGCA
This sequence comes from Morpho deidamia, assembly GCA_947086505.1. Classification (NCBI taxonomy): domain Eukaryota; kingdom Metazoa; phylum Arthropoda; class Insecta; order Lepidoptera; family Nymphalidae; genus Morpho; species Morpho deidamia. The sequence continues at coordinate 3,501,891 of CAMTZC010000007.1, read as the reverse complement.
ACCCAATATAACGGAGGGGTCTTATAAATTAATCAGAGGGTTGAAAGAGGGCTTGTTGTCCTCGTGAAATAAAGCACCCCTTCAATGCAGTAACCCAATTACGATAAATATTTTACTATAATCAACTTTTGTGTTTAATTAGCTGACCTTATTGTAATATTACTCTATAAATAATATATTCATGCGAAAGTTTCCGCAGTGTGTACGCGCGTATGTAGTTGTGGGAGTGAGTGAGCGTGTTTCATAGGATATTTAAAATGGTTTAAAATATAAATCGTATAAAAATAAGTTAATACTTTTAATGACATTGCTTTGAAATCGATATAGAATAGTAGTATTAGGCTAAGGTAAGTTGACGTCAGGCAGGCCGCCGGTCGTAAAATACGTAGCCAAATCATGTGACAACATATTTTAACATGTTGTGCCGAACCCACTTAGAGTGGGATAAGGGCAGGAGGATGATGATAGAATAGTAGTATTTTATTTCTATGGATGGTCCTAGGAAATGAATTAATCGAAAAAATTAAATTATATCCTAGTACACTCCAAAGTTAATTAGCCGATTTTACGCGTTTCGGCAAAAATACGAGCTAATTATGGCTAACAGCGATATGGTACAAGTTATACTCATATTGTTTCTGCATCAGAGGTATCGTTGACAGGGCATGCGGCTTCCTGCGTAACTTCCGGCCGGACAATGTGCGAGCCATAGCCTATTGTCAGTTCGTACCATTCCGACGTGATAGTAATCGTCATCACTGGGTATTGGGGACAGGGCTGCCAACTATAACTATTAAAAACAGTACAAATTTTTTTTTCCTTGTATTATACTTTTTACTCATCGTCCTCCTGCCTCTATCCCACTCTAAGTTGGATCGGCACAACATGTTATAATCATGCTGTCATATGATTCGGCTACGTATTTTACGACCTCTCGGTAAGGAAGAGGGTGTTCTATTCTACTCAACCGGATACCACGCGGTGGCTTAACTTACTTAAGTCGCCTTATACGATACCTCGGTAAGAAATGAGAGTGGTCTTTTCTCCTCAGTCGGAAACCACAGCGCATAAAGTAGAAAATTTTATTCAATTACAAAATTTGAAATTGTTCGATATTTTTTACAATAAGAAAAAAGTAATGAAACATGAAATTCATATTTTTAGTTGCTTTATTCAGGTTATTAATTAATAATTATTTCTTTTTAAAGTCTCATATTATTTATGTGATTCATATACATATCGCGCTATCCGAAAAATAAAGTTACATTTCCTATGTGATATACAAAGAAGATGTAACTTTAGTCTTCGGATGGGGCGATATATGTTATTTATTTATAGTACAGGTGATTTATAGAAGCAGGCGTTACTTTGCGGAATTCCATATTACAGGCACTATAACAAAACTAGCTTGCTATAATCCGCACGGGTTAAGTGAATGCGTTCAAAGCCATTGTTAACGAAGGAGGCAAAATTTTCGCACCTTACACATGCAGGACAAGCCACCACACGCACCTCAAGGCGCCATGCAATGCACACAAACAATTCATACAACCACCACCAAAATCTCGACGATCGTTTCGCTCCGAAATCGCTAAATCATTGCTATTTTGACGTGAAGCCTATCCTTCTGATGATGCTTCGGTTTCGGGGCGAAACGATCGTCGAGATTTTGGTGGTGGTTGTGTGTGCTGCTTGTGTGCATTATTGCTGGTGGAGGCGCCTTGGAGTGAGTGTGGTGGTTTGTCCTGCATGTGTAAGGTGCGTAAATTTTGCCTGCTTCATACACATTAGCTTTGCATGCATTCACTTAACCCGTGCGGATTATAGCAAGGTAGTTTTATTATAGTGCCTGTTATAGTACAGGTGTTTTTATAAACTTCATAACTTTCACGCCTATTAGTATTGTTATATTGGTGGTCTGTTTCATTGCATATCTACGAAGCGGTAAGATAGTGTTTTACCGGAAATGCATGATTGATAGTGAAATTGTATGAAAATGAGTAAATGGTATCGTAGGATAATACATGTTCGATATGGAACACTTTATCTCCAAAAGTTCAAAATAAAAACTCAGTACCGTAATATTAGGTCCTTACATATGAAATTGGCGTTTTCTATGGGAGGAACATAAAGTCGTTTTTTTTTAATGAAATATATTTAATTAATCAAAGTATGTACCATTGCTATGTATGCACTTTTGCCATCTCATAGGTAGTTCATTGATCCCCTTACTAAAAAAACCATTCGGGCGGGAATCAATAAAATCTTTGAAGGCGATTTGGACTGCCCCATCGGAGTTGAATGTTTTGCAAGTAGTCATCCAAATTGCGAAAAAAATGGTAATCTGTTGGAGCAAGGTCCGGAGAGTACGGTGGATGTCTAAGACATTCTAATTGAAGCTTCTCTGATTTGGTAGCCGTCTGTTGTGCAGTGTGTGGTCTAGCGTTGTCCTGAAGCAGCAGTGGCCTTGAGCGATTGACCAGCCTCGGTTGTTTAGCAGCTAGCTTTTCCATCATGGTTTGCAGTTGCTGACAATAGATATCTGCCGTAATCGTCTGGCCAGATTTAAGAAAGCTGTAGTGAACGACACCGGGACTAGTCCACCAAACACTTACAAGCACCTTTTTTTTAGTCAATTTTCGCTTAGGGCAGGATTTGGCTGGTTCGCCAGGTTTCAGCCATTGCGATGAGCGCTTCCGATTATCGTAGAGGATCCACTTTTCATCACAGGTAATGATTCGATTTAAAATTCCTTCATTATTGTGCCGGTTGAGTAACGTAACGCAGCAGTCGACGCGCGTTTGTCGGTTTGCTTCACTCAATTCATGAGGTACCCACCTTTCAACCTTTTTTACCTTCCCAATTTGCTTCAAGTGGATTAGAATAGTTTTATCACTAACACCGGAGCCTGCAGCTAACTCGGACGTGGTTTGCGATGGATCCGCTTCCACAATAGCCTTCAATTCTTCATTATCAACTTTGGTCTCCGGCCGTCCACGAGGCTTGTTCTGCAGGTCGAAATTTCCAGAACGAAAACGTTGGAACCAAAAACGCAATGTGTTTTCTTTTGCGACACCGTCACCATACACATCATTAATCCTTCTGCACTGGTGCCACGGTGGAACTCATACTCGTAAATAACGCGATATTTCATGTTTTCCATTTTGTAAACAGAGTGACACAAAGAAAAAAACAAAAGAAGAAAAAACAAATGAATTAGGGGGTTTGAAACACAAATGCATGAGTAAATAGCTGTCTGAATTTGAATTGGGAATTCCTAACCATAAAGGTAATATTTGAGATCAAAGTGGCCAGTACGACAAAACGCCAATTTCATATGTAAGGACCTAATACTAAATCGATCCGATGCTATTTATCTCACTTAGGTGGTTATTATTCAGAATTTCTTGTTTCCAACTTTCTTCTAGGTTTCAATAACCGGATCAAAATTAAACTGTGACCAGACCAGATTATTAACAAGCTATTACAGCGACTGCGTCCCCGTCAACTTAAGTATTAAAATACCCTCAATTGTGTATACATTTTTATCCATTATCTAAGCCCGGTATAGAGGCTTCAATTACACACATTTCTCATCAAAATTGCGCCAGCGGATTAGCACTGAAGACGTAACAGACATACAGACAGACTTTATAATGGTATGGATAGTAGAAATAAATGTTCAGTTCACGTAGTAACAGACTTTCACCAATACTATCATTTTACTTTGAAGTTACGTGACTTTTATGAGATAAATATAAAAAACCTACAGCATTTGAAACACGATCATATAAGGAAAATATTATGTTGCAATTGAAATTAAACACCCAATCATGTAATGTATTCCCACAAAACCTTGTATAGCATCATTACATGTATACTTCATGACCATAAACTTGAACGTGGATTTATTACATTACAATGCAGCTTGATTTGGAAACATTACGTAAATAAATTCAAATACACCTATAAGACCAGCAATGTAAATAAAAATATCAATTAAAACATTACATGCGCCGGCGTTACACATATACTATTGCTCATATTACTATGTAGATTTTTTTATGATGATCAATCCGTATTAGGAAAATCCACTGCCAATTATATGCGACAATTTACATCGATTAAAATAACAAGTTTTTATAAAATCTTGAACAGGAAGTTTTGTATTATTAAGTCATTGATATATAATACTCAAGATATAGTCAGGCGCTCAGTGTCGTCAATAAATAAGCCCTCAATTAAGAATTGTGCGCCTATTTGCTTATTTTAGCCGTGCCTCTGAACATATGTTAGCTGTGCCGATATGCCGTGTGGTATCCGTTTGAGTAGAATAGACCACCCTCATTTCTTACCGAGGTGTCGTAAAAGTCGACTAAGGTAAGTTGCCCTATCGTTTGTTATCCGGTTAAGTAGAATAAATCACCCTCTTTCTTGCAGAGAGGTCGTATTTTACAAAGCGACAGCAATAGTCACCATTTGTATTATTATTATTCCGATCTGATTTTAAATTTGATCGACAAATAATCGATTCTTGATTAGTCAACAGACAACGCAAGACAGAACGTAACATCTATTCGTTGATTTGAATAAAAATCAACTTTAATACATACGTTTAAGGTCGATGTTTGATTGTATTTTGTAGAACTTAATATTGTTTTTCTTGAAATTTGAATTTTACTTCACTTGGGACAGTTTTTGTTGATCTGATATTTGTTCGAAACTGTGTATCTATGGATGTTATAAATCAATGTATGGAGTTGTATATTTCTTTCGAATACATAAAAAATATGATGACTGTTTTCAATGTGACTTCATATCCGTAACTGGAATTCACATTGATAACAGCGAGTCCTCGATATTATTATGATAATAATGTCGTGGAAACGTAAGATAGGAACTCTTCGTAGACGTGATAAAAATTATATCTTACCAATTTTTGCCAAGGCTCAGTCTGATTTCGGAGTCTCCTCGAAACAGGACTCAACAGATAATAAGATATCTTCGATCGCCACCAAACTTTACAAGAACATCCCCTGGGCCAATCTTAAGATTATCTAAAAATTTCCTTAAGATCGGTCCAGCCGTTACGGAGTCTATGAGGGATACATACAGACAAACATTTATTTTTATATATAAGAAGACTAGTCGTACCCGCGTGTTCTTTCGCGACACCTTAACCCAGTGTTTCCTACCTGATCTGTTACCACAGAGGGGCAATTTGTTTGTTAAGAGGGGGGGGGGGGGGGATAAAATAACTTAAGACTTGCATTCAAAATACTAGATAGAGATATAAATATGAATCATATTTAAAAAAACTACTACCGTTAAAAAATAGTAACGTTAAAACGTATGGCATGAATTAACTTGACAACCTGACTAGAATTTACGGTCTATCGTATGACGAATACGAATTAGTCAACATCATTACGATGAGTGTAAGCAATCGAAATAAATCACATATTTTACAAGTCCCGTTAGCAGTGGTGCTATTTTACGACACTATATCGTAATCTTCAATGTATAGTATAGTTAGGTAATAAGTCAGTAAAGTCGCGGATAGCTTTGAATGCGCAGGTAGATTGTCGATATTCGTATGACTCATTTTACCTGGATCTTACACACAAGTTACAGGCGCCACTTTTTTTCCTCTGGTATTGACTTAATATACGTTCATTTTTTATAAAATCATTAAGTCGATATGTATATTGAATTAAATGTAATTATAATAATATATATATTATAAATAAAGCCTTCAATTACACACAAAAGTGTTTTTACTAACTATAGACGGCTACAGCGCCTTACAATGCAAAAGTTAAATTAAATATAAGATTTTAAGAGATTACGCGTAAGTACCTAATTATTGATGATAATGGAGTAACTTTCTGTCTTTTTGTCTGGAATTATAAAAGGTAACCTTGCTATAAGATCATTAGGACTTAAGTGTTCGCAATATCACTCGTAAAATAATGTCCTGGTAGTATCCAACTTCTGGGCATAAGCCTCCTCTCTCGGTTTTTGCAGAGAAGGGTTGGCGCTAAGACCCACCAAGCTGCTCCAATTCCGATTAGTAGTAATGGTTTTCTCACAACATTTTCTTACACAGAAAAGCGTGTGATAAATTGCAAAAAATAATTAGACACATAAGTATTGAACAAAAAACTCATTGGTGCCAGCCCAGGGTTAAAACCCTTGACCCTCTCGAAAGAGCCGTACGGTATCACCGCTGGGCTATCACAGCTCCAATATTACTAGTAGGATATTATTATATGATAAGGTCTTAACAAATGCGTTCTGCAGGCCTACCATGAACTCTTATTGCGACTCAATTGAAAACGTAAACGACGACCGCGAACCGCTTTCTTTTCGTACCATGAAGTGTGAATTACTTTGGGGTCATAATGTTTGAAAAGGATAACGTTATATAAATTATAGATAATTCTGTTTCTTTTACTCACATGTTCTTAGGATTAATTCCGAACGCTCATTCGGCAACGACTTAAAGTGTGCGTCTTTAAGACGCCATGGTAAAAAGCAAAACAATTTTGTTTACGTCTTCATTTGAGTCGCAATAAGAGTTCATGGTAGGCCTGCTGGACGTATTGTCGTTAATTCCTGACTTATTCCTCCCACGGGGACGCACTTCCGGTGGATTACGTAATCTTCGCTTGCGAATCGTACGGCGAAGGTGTAAATATAGATGTTATCTAAGGCAACTACCGAAGCCGATTGACTGATGTTCGAATATTAACTCTATGTAGCGATTTATTATTTAAAAGAAGAACTATTTTTAAAATTGGACTCTATCTTGTATAAGTTGTATATCTTGTATGACATAAATTTAATCTTTAGATATAAAAATTAATTTTAATTTTAGTAAATTTTCTGTATTCTTCTAATAATCTTAATCTTCATCTTATTATGAATTTAAGTAGATATTTAAGTGTTTAATTTCTTCCTTAAATAAAAACTAATTAATGTTAAATAACGAAAAGTAATAATAATAAAAAAATTCCTATAATCCGCGATACAGTAAATAGAAAATATACATAGTGTTTAATGTATAGTGGACTATCAGTATTTTCATACCCGATACGTGCTGGATTCGTAAAAACACATGCACAAACCTCCACCACTTCCACCACAATACACAAGCACTACACACGTTCACTATCACAAACTCAACAATCGTTTCGCCCCCCAAGGAGATAGAGTCTATCTCCTGATAGACGATAGATCGGTTTTAATTCTATAAATAAGTTAAATAACGAGATAAATCATAGAGCATAGAATTAACTTTAAACTCTTTTGAAATAGATGATGAAGTAACAAATAAAGAAGCCGCCTATTGACAGCTGTGGAAAAGCATATTCGAAAATCACTTTGCTTCGTGTCCATTACTGGGATGAATCGATTGTTGACGTCGTGACAATGATTGTGTGCAGTGCTAGTGTAATGTGGTTTACAGAACACGCGTTTTTACAAATCCTGCACATATCAGTTATGAAAAGGGATAGTACACGTAAGTAGTACAAGTGTAATGATATATGTAGAATATATCATTACATTTATTGTCTTCAAGACCAAGATAAGCCACTGGACCTGTTCTTAGATATATATTTTTTTATAAGTTTTGGTAAGCGTTAAGTTGCTTATTAGCCCTTTGACTAGATTTTAACTTTAATAAAGTACTTTAACTGTGGTTATAAGATATAATAGTTTTCGACTGGCCCGTTGGCGCAGTGGATAGTACCCTGCCTTCAGCTCCGCGGGTCACGGATTCGATTCCTGCCGAGAGCCAACATTTTCTATAAACAATTTGTTGGGTTTTCGAGCCTGGGTGTATATTTGTATTTAAATATGCTTTTAAAATTATATATGTAGTATATTTACCAGTCGACCGTCATCCATAACACAAGTATTAAGTTACTTTTAACTAGTTCGGCTACAGATGGCCATATTATAGTTAAGTCCTATTTGTGCTATGTAAGAAATAAATAAATAAATAAATAAAATAAATAAACTTACTTCGGGGACGGACAGTTATGTGTGTAAGTGTCTCATTTATTATATTTATTTATTAATAGTAAACAAAATGTTTTCGTTCCTTAATTAAGGATTTTAACAATATAATATTTTATTAATTTACTATTTTAAGGCTCGGGTAGCTTCTCAATACTTGTAATAATTCAAGTGATGAATGGACATGAAAGCGAAAATCGATTCTCTCATGGTATGTAATTATGCAATCTGTAGGAAATAGAGCAGACAGCACTCTCGACTGAAGACAACGGTTGCGGAACGGCGTGCGGTTGACGTCGAGTCAGTGCGGAAACATTGTCCGGAATCTAATTACTGCATATGATATTATATGATTTAATCCCTTGTAGCGCTTCACACGTTATGCGTATATAGTACGCAATTATTAAATTACATTCAACTTTGTTCATGACAATTTAGGTGTTAAAATACCCTAAATTCCGTACCATATGTTGTTTTCCTTCCTAAGGAAAAACCGACTTTTAATACTATATCAGTAAATAAGCTCCAACTGTGCGAAATTAGAACAATATTAATAAAATTTTGAAAGCGTTACAAATACTAGATTTTATAATTTATAGAATTAGGCGTTACTTTGTGGAATTCCATAATACAAAAGTTTTTACATTCTCGGCCATATTAAATTTTAGTATACGCGTTTTAAATAACTTTGTACGGCGGTTTATGAAAAGACAGCAGGTATATGTGCAAAATTACATTCGACCACGAGAAATGGTCACTAGATCTAGGAAGTGATTGAAATGTCAAAAATCCTTAAAAAGGGTAAAAGTTCTCGGATTAAAAACTAACAGTGCAGCCTAAGCTTTAAGAATATTCAGGAATTTTACCCAAGAGAGGGGTCTTCGCCCAGCAGTGGGACTGTAGCAGGCTACCACTCTCTTTTTTACACACTATAGTAAACACCTAGTAAAGAAATATAGAGCATTCCCACTTTACGTTGGAACATTCTGTAGAACTTTGCAGAATTTCCAATATTTCATGCATTGTAAATGTTTATAGCATATGAATGCTCAAACGCACCCTAAACCACGACCGACAAACGGTTATCTCGATAACATACCTGCACGTCCTTGCCGACCTTAACAAAGGCATCACAAACTATGCTGTATAATATATTGTTACCTATTGATAGGCGTTATTTATTGCCTTGGTAATATAATACCGAAATAGATTGCAAGTTACTTATTTATACTTGTAATGCGTTACTGTGTTTGTTTGTGTATATATTGACAGATAGAAAAATGGGGGCCACCCTAACTTTTTAATATGGTTACTAAAAGTCGATGCAGAAGATTTAGACGAAAGCTAGTACACATACATACATACATTCTCTTGCCCTTTACTCTAAGTAGGGTCGGCACAACGTGTTAAAAAACATGTTGTCAAATGAGTTGGCTACGTATTTTACGACCGGCCGCCTTCCTGACGTCAACTTACCTTGGTCGCCTTTTACGACACCTCGGTAAGAAATGAGGGTGGTCTATTCTATGCAGTCGGATACCACACGGCACATACCTTAGTCGTCTGTTACGACACCTCGGTAAGAGAGGAGGGTGGTCTATTCTATTCTACCGGATACCACAAAAGCTAGTATAAAAGTCAATTATTTTTATGATTAATTTTATTGAGTTGATAATTGAGTGGGTAATTTAGCTATATAATCCGCGATAAAGTAAATAGTAAAAATAAAAAGTATTAGTAAAATTGCAAAGCTTTGCGATTTTGACCTGGAGTCTATCTCCTGATGATGTTTCGGTTGCGGGGCGAAACGATTGTTTAGTTTGTGATAGTGAACGTGTGTAGTGCTTGTGTATTGTGGCGGCGGTGGTGCAGGTTTGTGCATGTGTTTTTACGAATCCTGCATGTATCGGGTATGAAAAAAAAGGATAGTCATAGATACATTTAGCATTATACATATTTTCTATTTACTTTATCGCGGAGTATAGCAAAATAATTTTATTATTACTTTTGTATAATGGATCTCAGCAAAGTAACGCCTAACTCTATAAATTGAGTGGGTATTACGTAGGTTGAATAGTCATTTTTTATGCATTTTCAAGGCAAATACATTATCAGGTTTAATAACTAGTAAAACATTTTGATTTCAGATACTGTATATACTGATGCGCTACTGAGAGTCTTGTTTTTGTTATTTTTGGTAGGTAACTATATTTTTTAAAGCTTTATTGCCTATTTATAAACTTGATATGCGATGTAAAGGATGTAATGGAATGTAATCATTAGGTCGCACATTATATTGACAAACAGTTGCACCACGTATCCGGCTAAAGCGTCCTTTTTTCGGAAATATAAATCTGAAGTTAAGCACACCAAGCCATTTATTTACAGTGCATAGTGAATTGACAGTGTTCTATAAAGCACCTAAGATTTTGTGGTGTCTATTCGCGGTTAGGTTTACGCACTCTAATCATTAAGCCTTCACGAATAACGGTCTTTCACCAGTAGACAATAGATAGAAGTATTGTTTGAAAGGCACACAGGACAATGCTCGAGGATCGATAGTGATAACGCTATCATGATAACCGCTATCGACACTACAATGGAATACTTATCTCCCTAAGACCGTCGTATGTTCATTTTATAATAGATTCTTACTTATTTATTTATTTATTTATTTATTGTACAAACATAAAAATATGAAAAAAAAGAAAGAAAAAAAATAGCACATGTACAAAGGCGGACTTATCCCTAAAACGGATCTCTACCAGCCAACCTTTGAGTAACAGAAAGAAAATGAAAAGAAGTGAAATATGGATAATGAAAAAAGGAAGGAGGAAAAAGAAAAATAACGAAACACTATATACATAGATTAAAGTATTAAGATTCTTTACAAATGAATCGAAATAAAACCTTTATGAAATGTGTAGTTTTTTTATTTTCAAAACTTATATTTCAGTAGGTACTTACAATGTGGCTAGTCGATTATTCTCTTTCCTACGATTTAAACGTCTACTAAATAAATTATAAAGAGGTATCGCAAACATAAGTCATATTCGCTTCTTTAAATTGATATATGCTTTAGAGACAAAAATTAAGATGGATATCTTCACAGCGTTCTACTTGTGAAGATCATTTATATTAAATGTCGATGACCTACGTTGACCTTAACTATTTACCATAGGTTTTAGAAACAAGCTTCACGTGAATATCACATCATTTTTCTAATAAAATCCTGTATATTAAAGTCAATAAGCTACGTAGTTGACTGCTAACGACTATGAGGTAATATCCTTACCAATATTATAAATGCGAAAGTCTGTCTGTCTGGTACGTTTTCAAGGTGAATCCGCTGAACCAATATTGATGAAATTTGCCACGATTATTGCTTACACACCGGGGTAGCATATATGCTATAGAAATTCTATTAATTTAAAAGGATGGATATTGATAAACGTTATCTATACTAATATTATAAAGAGGAAAGATTTGTATGTTTGTTACGTTTTCACGCAAAAACTACTGGACCGATTTCAAAAATTCTTTCACCATTGGAAAGCTGCTTTTTCACTGAGCAACATAGGCTATATGTCATTTTCAAAAAAAATAGGGATCCCTAATAAAATTGTAATAACTTGGTAAAAATTTAGTCGTAAACATCTATCATCGCGTGCGCTGCGGAAACTATTGATGATAGAACAAAAAAATGTTCTACAGTATTATAGAACGTATCAATATCCACAATAAAGTCCATGATACCATATGTCTAACTATTATAGTTATGCCAATATAACTACTTTTTTACATTGTAAAAGTTGGTAAAAGTGCCGACAATAATCAAACCATTTTATTCATATCTCTGTATTAATCCTTATCCCATTAAAAGATATTTTATGAATAACTGTTTCAATACCTGTAAAATACTTTTTAAATTATTAAAATCCGACATCCCAATCAAAAGATTTTACGAATTTAAGAATGTAAATCGAAATCAAATAATACCATAACAAACCTAACCTACCGTTATAGCAGGGCCTGCACTTGGTGAGTTAAGTCTTATTCCAAGAATACTAATGATACCCATTTTTTATAATTAAATAATCTACAAAATAAATCTATAGTCCGATTTCGTAGACTTTCCACTACCACGAGATCTGTATGGACGCGGGTGAAACCGCGGGGCTTTGCTAGTCTATTATAAGCCTATGAAAGTCTTTTTAATCACAATGTGTCAAAGTCATGTGTCAGAACTATTTTAATATATAATTCTTGTAATACGGGTTATTTACTAAAATAATTAGACTATGCTCTTGAGCATACGATAAATCTCTCTCAGTCTTCCCGTATCGACCACTACGGTCCACGCGAATGTGGTTGCGGGTAAAAGCTAGTAATGTCATAATTGCTTATTTACCATGACACATATGATACATAAAATCATGTTAATTTTATTAAAAAAGTAAAGTAAAGTAACAGCCTGTTACTATGCCCACTCCTGGGCTAAGGCCTCCTCTCTCCGTTTTTGGAGAGAAGGATTGGAGCTAAGAAAGATATGCAGGTTTCCTCACGATGTTTTCCTTCACCGAAAAGCGTGTGATAAATTGCAACTATCAATAAGACACAAGTTTTAATAGAAAAACTCATGGGTGCCTGCCCGGGGTTTGAACCTATATCGTCTCTAGAGAGTCGCACGGTCTCACGGTTAGGCTATCACAGCTTGATTTAATAGGCTATAACAGCTTTAGCTAATTTAATGATGTTTATATTTACAACGAATGTATTTGCAACTTATGTTACAAACAAGTACGTCGTCTTCAATCGTAAAGTACATACAGTCTTTTGTCGTAAAGTTTTGGCAATTGTTGGTCATGTAATGAACGACTCGCGTTACTTTGTTGTTTGACGAACCTTGGTCAGCTGGCTTTTATCGCAGCTCCTCGTTGGCCCCGTAAAAGCTTAACGAGCCCCTGATTTTTACGAGCGTGCGGCAACAAGCAATCCAGGGGTCGTAAATTTATCGTAAAGCTCACGAATCAATTCGGTAATAGCGACGTGACGCCGAAATGTTTGACTACATTTGAATGCAAAACGAAATTAGTCGCCAGTAACACGAAGTTGACATACAGAACCGTTAGTATTGAAAATAAAATTCCACAAATTGTAATCTTAATGTAAGTTGACTAAGCAGAGTTAGCAACTCATTCGTCGGTCTCGGTATTCGCTCTTACAATAAAATTCCGCAATCCATACTAGACCAATCTATAGAAAGGTTTAAATCAATTGTAAAAGATATGATTATAAGTAAAGCATATTACAAAATTGAAGATTATTTGGATGATAAAAATGCCTGGATTTGAAAATCCTATCAGCTTTGTACAAGACTGCGGTTATTTCAATTGAATTTAATTTAAATTAGAAAAACTACGTTACACAAGGTACCTATATATGTCTAGATTACAATGTATTGTTATAATTTATTTATTTATATTAATACAAATTCGCATAGTCTGGCTTATAATCAAGATAGTGACATTGCAATGACTAAGGAGCTATTAATAGATATCATTTACACGAAGTAATAGGCTGTAACGCCAGGAAATTAAGTGCAGGTAAATGTAGTTAAAAATGGCCCACGTACGTGACTATGTTCAACTGTTTTTTAGATGAATGACTTGATATACACTTTGAAAATATATCGTTCAACGATAGAAACATACGACGTTATTATAGATTTCCATTATAAGATACGCTGCCTTGCCTCTCACGCAACTTTTGAAATAATTAGCGATGACCGCTACTACGTTCACGTCGAATTTATTCTTGAAATACCCTCAATCTTGTGTATGTGTTTCCTCATCATCATTCTCCTGCCCTTATCCCACTCTAAGTGGGGACGGTACAACATGTTGTCACATGATTTGGCTACGTATTTTACGACCGGCCGCCTGCCTGACGTCAACTTACCTTAGTCGCCTTTTACGACACCTCGGTAAGGAAATGAGGGTGGTCTATTCTATTCTGCCGGATACCACACGGCGTGTGTATGTGTTCAAACAAATTGTGTGTGTGTGTTATGTCAAACAATTGTTTTTTAATGTTCTCGAAGGAACTGGGATTTTTTTCTTTATGTTAGCCCGGTATATAGGCTTCTATTGTACCAAATTCCACGTAACAGATAGACAGAAAACCAGACAGACTAGAAAGACAGATCGACAGACATTTGCATTAAAATTAGTATGGATATTGTAAAGAAACATTATAAAAACGGCGTACGTACGTGATTTTTATTTACTTTTTGCTCTTGCTAAATGAAGTAGACTTATTTGGTATAAACTTCGGGCATAGATTTTAGTTTAACGATTTAATAGAATAGGCAGTACATCTCACCAAACTTGTTTAAAAATATTTTTTTTTATTTGTAGGAAAGCTATGCCAGAAATCAGAGTGTCACAAATTTTATCCCGCGTAAATCCTGAACCCTCGGGAATAGGACATGTTTTTCCACAACTTCCTGTCTTCTTGTGCATCTTATCAAAATTATCGTTTGACGGGCCCGTTGGCGCAGTGAGTAGTAACCTTGCCTTTGGCTACGTCGGTTTGATTCCGGGTGTATATTTGTATTTAAGTATGTATTTAAAATTATATATGTAGTATATCTACCAGTTGTCCGTCACCCATAACACAAGTATTAAGTTACTTACGTAAGGATCGGACAACGGTGTATGCCCCATATTTTTATATATTATTTATATATATCAAAATCAGTTCTGGAGAATGATCTCACCTTACTTAAACCTTCCTCAAGAATTGCACAATTTTTTTGTAAAAACCGTACAAAAATCCGTTCGGTAGATTTGAGAAAATCGATCACGTACAGCAGCTTTTGGAGATTTTGTTTTATTATATGTACAGTTAGATATTTTGAAATACATATAAAAAAATTGTAAATGAATAAATTAGGAAAAAAGTTTTTTTTTTAATTTACAATTTTCAGTATCACACACAGACTCCATCTCCTTGCGGGTACCAAACACGCAGTCGTGGAACTTGCTATAAGGTTTCTAATCCCTAGATGCAGATAAGGTTTTCTACTATAACAGTTCTTATAAGGCTTCAATAATGACGCTCAACTGCATTTAGCAACGATTTACTATTTATATCCGGTTTATTACAAATGTGTCAATGTGGGTTACATAATGAGGAGTGCCCATGAAATAAAGTCACGTCACTATTAGAAAAAAAACAAGAACTAGTAAATAATGTCATTTATGGTATCAGCATAGTTATTAAGTAATTATCTGTTATACTCTACTTCGCATGAAGTTAATAATCCATACTAATATTATACATGCGAAAGACTACATGTCTTGATTTGATGAATCATCATCATCATCTTCCTGCCTCATCTCGTAAATTTTTTTAAACAAATTCTAGAAAATAATTTATGTCGTCGCATCACGCACACACAACACAATTTGACTAATTTTTTTTGTTATTTCTAAAAAATAGTTTGTAAGTTTAGTGAAACATTCTTCCGAGGTGTCGTAAAAGGCGACTAAGGTAAGTTGGCCCACCGTGTGATATCCGGTTGAGCAGAATAGACCATCCTCTTTCTTACCGAGGGGTCGCAAAATACGACTAAGTCAGGCAGGCGGCCGGTCGTAAAATACGTAGCCAAATCATGTTATACGTGTTTGTTACATGTTGTGCCGACCCCACTTAAAGTGGGATAAGGGCAGGAGAATGTGATTTTAACTCAATACATTTTGACCCCTCTATTGATTTTGTCTATAATATACATCTTACACTTCAGTGCTATCAATTACCTATTGGGCGCATTTAGCACTATGAAGTGTAGCTAGTCATAGTAGGCATTATCTTAGTTTTAAAATTTGTCTATAACTTAGTAACGGAAATATTTTATATATTCACACAATCAAAACTGGAAAAGTTTCCCATGCGAGCCGGTATAATCTGATTAATCCAATATTCATAATATGTTCTAATCATTAACATAATTAATTGGTTATTAATATGCTGGCAATGAACTTATTGATATCAGTGCAATAATAATGCCAAGTACAAATCGTACTCTAACACCTCCAAGTTTAATATAGTTATTAAAAAATATGTACAATTCGATTTTTAGAATTTTGTTGTGGAGTCTATCTCCTGATAATGCCTAGGTCACGGGGCGTAACGTTTGTTGAGATTGTTGTTGAGTATGTGTGCAGTGCTTGTAGTGTAGTGACGCTGGTGGTTTATGTGCATGCGTTTAACGAATTCTATATGTATAAGGTATGAAAACAAATAGTACACTCTACTTTTAGCATAAAATAGATAATCTCTAATCACGGATTATAGCAAAATAATTTATTATTTTTGCTGGTCCTCTTTTCACAATCAGAATGGAGAAAATAAATGTATATAATGGATCTAATCAAAAGAAAGTAAAATGTAATCTATGAGCATATGTACTCTTCCTCGTGTTTTGTCCAATTTTTTAAGAACAACGCTGAGACCTTTAGAAAAACCAGACTAAAATATGTAGAGGCAAACGATTCCAATGACCTTCACAAAGGTGAGTGTACGATCACAAAGGAGTTCACCTATCTATAGAATATGGGATATTTTGTTCGACTTCTGTTAGTCATGAAGTAAAAAGCAATCGAAAAAATGAATGACAACAACTTTTCTTCGCAGTTAACATTTTAACATAGAGTCAGTATACAAGAGTAGGGAAGCCAGCTTAAAATTAATTAATTAATAAATATACCCTATTACAATAAAGAGAAAAAGAGTTTCATCTTTCCTCTCATTATTTATTGTGACACCCTCACTTATCTCTCTCTCTCTCTCTCTCTCTAGGTCTTTTTATGACTTCCCTAATCTAGTATAGTTATCTTATCTTAACTCTATACATGCCGTGTGGTATCCGACTGAAAAGAATAGACCACCCTCATTTCTTACCAAGGCGTCGTTAAAGGCGACTAGGGTAAGTTGACCCACCGTGCGGTATCCGGTTGAGTAGAATAGACTACCCTCTTTCTTATGAGGTGTCGTAAAATACGACTAAGGTAAGTTGACGTCAGGCAGGCGGCCGGTCATAAAATACGTAGCCAAATCATGTGACAACATGTTTATAATATGTTGTGCCGACCCCACTTAGAGTCGGATAAGGGCAGGAGGATGAAGATGATGATGAGAATTAATATAAACATATAAAGGTTTTTCATTAATGAATAAGGTAAAGTTTTGTTTTTTGAAACTATATGTTAATGTTGATTTAAAAAATAAGTTTTATGCCGTTTTATTTCGCTTCGAAGCAAAGAATTAACATATCCATAACAGAACGTTCCAAATTTATTCACTGACGTAAATATTTTGCAACGTAAATCCAGACGTAGTGAGGGACCTGTGTAAATATTAACACAAAAACCGAGATAAGTTGCGATAAATGCATACGCAGCTCCGGCGACTTAGTGTGAATGAACTCGGAAGACGAGTATTATCGTTCACAGGATATCGCAAAAATCTAATAAACATCGATAAACTGGAATATATTATCAAGAACTTTTTTTTAATATTTTTGTAACGTATTTCGGAAATATTTCACACAAAGTTAATATCGGCAACTTAGTCTATTTGGATTAATTACGAGTATGAAGATGCTAATATCATGCATCTCGACAAAAATCATACTTATTTTATCATATATTTTATTTTATATTATATCAGATACTTTTCTCCATTAGGACCTGAAAGTCCGTGACCGTGTGGTATCCGGTTGAGAAGAATAGACACTCTTTCTTGCCGAGGTGTCTTAAAATACGAGGTTAAGGTAAGTTGACGTCAGAAAAGCGGCCGGTGGTAAAATACGTAGCCAAATCATGTGACATGTTTATAAAACGTTGTGCCAACCACACTTAGAGTGGGATAAGAGCAAGAGGATGATGATGGACCTGAAGGTTCATGACATGAAATGACCGTACGACTTTCAGGAATATTAATCATCGCCAATTTAGAGTGCTGTCCCTGAGAGTCTGAATTGTTGAATAATTAGCGAAATATAGAAAGTGTCATAAATAATTATTTGTAGTAGGTTGACATTGTAGGCGTTTCAAAAGATGGAAACTGAGCAACCAATTTAATTCTAGGTTTAATACCTATAAGAGCATTCCAAAGTTCGCTATCCGAGTGATTGATGCCACCATATTAATAGAGAAAATACTTCTCAGCAATAATAGTATAAACACAGAAAGGGTAAATCACATACGCTTTTATTAATTTTTAACGGTATTCATTTAGTATATCAAAGATTTTCTTAATACATGACCGGACGTAAACATAAGTTCGTCTATTTCTGTCAAAAATGAAGCCATAATCTGAATTGAGCAAATTGTACAATCAGCTATGTACGAGTGGGAGGTCAGTACGAAATAGGACACGCCAAAATAGGAAATGCCACCCTCGAGAATTACGCGAGTGTCCCAAATGTTGTTCATAATGCTAAATTGACGACGCTTGGAAGAGGAAACCGTGGGAGACTGCCTATTCGGACAATGGTTGGACCTAATAGAGGTTAAGATGTTTGCCCCCGGCATAATGAATCTCGCGCCTTATTTGACGCAACTACGCTATACAAATTGGATGAGTTGCAAAAATCTACACATTTTGATAGATAAAAGATGTCAGTAGCTTGATTAAAGTTGAATGTGGTAACGGTGGTTTTATTGGTATATAAAATGTTCCACGGCTTGGATTTTTAATTGATTGGAAAAGTGATGTAGACAAGATTGATATATATTATACTAGCTATGCCAGTGGCTTCGCTCACGTGCAAATCAGTATCACAGAGTTCGTCCGCTTAAATGTCTCCCCGCGGGAATATTACTGTAACATTACATTAATATTCCCGCACACACATTACCTTAAACCTTACTCAAGAATTGCACATTTTTTAGTAAAAAACCGAACAAAAATACGTTCTGTAGATTTTGAAAACATCGATCATATACAGCTTTTGGAAACTCTCTTTTACAATATGTAATAGCTCTGCCTGCAGCTTCACCCGCGTGGAATTATTATTTAATTGAAATTTTGAACATAAAACTAGTTATTGTGAGTTAACCATTAGAGACAGAGAGATATGCTGTCGCGGACTTTTTCCTAGTATTTTTGTGGATCGACAGTTCACTAGTATATAACATTAGTGTATCCCCGCTGTTATACGCCACTAACGCTTTGAGTTTTTTTTACAAGTACGCGACGTCTTTAACACAATTTACAAACCGTAATGTACTATTATTGCCCAATCTTTTGGTGAAAACCGTACAAAGCTTCGTTCAGTAGATTTTGAGAAAATCGATTACATACAGACAGACAGTTTTTGGGGACTTTGTTTTATAATATGTTTAGATAGACTACTCGTCACCGCAACGTCATTCGCGCCATGTTTAAGTGACCTCAATAAAGCAATATAGGGTTTTCCCTGTTCTCGAAAGAAAAACGGGAATTTTTCACCTTTAAATGTTGTCGCGGCGGTTTTGTAATGAAAATTGTTATGATAAAGAATATGAATTAGACACATAAGTTTTAATAGAAAAACTCATTGATGCCGGGTTTGAACCCATGATCGTCTCTCAAGAGTCGCACGGTCTCATCGCTGGGATATCACAGCTTCCCAATGTATAATTAATAATTGCAATTTATTACACGCTTTTCAGTGAAGGAAAACATCGTGAGGAAGCCTGCATATCTCTAAAAAATTCTGGGGATATGTGTAACTACCAATCCGCATTGGAGCAGCGTGGTAGGTCTTAACTCCAATCCTTCTCACAAAAAACGGAGAGGCCTATGCCCAGCAGTGGGATATTAACGGGCCGTTTCAAGAGAAAAACACATCGGTGCTTGAACCTGTGATCCCCTTGAAAGAATCGCACGGGCTCATCGCTGGACTATCACAGCTTTTAAAACTGATGATCTCATTGTTAATATAACATATGGTGCTCTAGAAGTCTGTGTAACCTCAGAACTCGGTTACGAAGTTGTATTATCTTATTGATGAATTTCTCTCGTATCGACTCAGTTCGTCCAATTGAAAAGTCGAGTTTACGATACGCGCGCTCGCGATTTTTATTGCATCTAATTCTACAGCCGTAAGACGTAATGGACCGTGGCATCTGTTCAGCTTCGTTTCTACAAACACTAGAACGTAGGAGTCTGCTGGTTTTATTATTTCTTACGATTTCCCTTTAACAATTTTACAGCATAATCATATTCGAATAAATAAATAAAAGAATTTGTATCGTGGCAGTGCTTGTGTATTGTTGTGTAATTGTGGCGCGTAGTTCGTAAGTTTTTACAAATTCTGCATGTATCAGGTATGAGAACGAATAGTACACACTACATTTAACAGTACATATATTTCCTTTTCTTTTTCTTTTCTATAATCCATGGATTATAGCAAAATACTATAATTATTACTTTTGTTAAACTGCCTTTGACGGTTAACAAAAAAGGGCTCAAAACTTTACAGGATTATCCGCTGCGACATTCTAAAGATTTCATTAAAATCAGTCCAGACGTTTCGGAGTCTTTAAGCAACATACATAAATACTATCTCTATTATATAATCACACATATTTAAAAGAATGTACCGAGCTTTACGTACACTTAACAAAGTTGTAATAAACATAAATCGATAAAAACACAGGTTTCCGATATCGTAGGTGGTATCTAAGCTGAACGTGTTACAATAAGAATAAGGCGTCCTAACAACAGTGCTGGGGTGAGGAATGTAGTCTCGTCAGATATTATAATAGACGGAGCCAGTTAGAGACGGCTCGATGGCGAGGTTGAATTGCTTTTCGATTAGTTTTTGTAGCCACATTGAGTAAATAAATTAAATAACTACCTACTACATATACTTAAACTATTAGTGTAGAAAAAAATGTATAGGAAGTTAACGAGGTTGCAAAATTTGTATTACGTATTATGCAACCAATCATTTACTAAACACGTTGAATAGTTTATATAGTACGATTTAAATAATTGTTTTATGCTCACCGCATATCAAAAGGACTTGGTGGAGAACAGAAAGGATAGGTAGCTAGTTTTACATTAATTTTAATTTATTTACTCTCTTTCTTATTGATGAAAATGTTAGAAAAGAGAAAAAAATAGCACTTTTACAAAGGCGGACTTATCCCTAAAGAGAGATCTCTTTCGAGTTTCGAGTCAAAATTTTCATTCTCAGTATGCCTAAATTGATATTTAATTTGTTAGCGTTGCTACTATTATGAATTTTGAAATTCTTATATTTTACAATGACAACACTAGGCGATGTAGCGAGCTATGTTTGGAGTGTCTTTACGAGATCAAATCAGGAATGAGGAGTTCCGTAGAGACTAGAGTCACCGACATAGCTCAGCCTGTCGCGAAGCTGAAGTGGCGATGGGCGGGACACATAGTACGGAGAACCGATGAGTGCTTGGATCTTTAAGTGCTGGAATAGCGACCCCGCAATGGAAAGCGCAGCGTCGGTAGACCCCCTACGAGGTGGACAGACGACTTCAAATAGTTCGCAGGGAGCTACTGGATCCAGGAGGTGCAAGATCATATGGTGTGGCGATCCCATGAAGAGGCCTATGTCCAGCAATGGACGTCCATCGGCTGACGACATCACTACATAGCGCGAATTGACGGGAAACGAGGAGAGGATATATAAGCAAACCGGAGCGCTGGACGGCTCTCTCGGAATATCTGCGAAGATCGTGAACAAGTGCTGTGTTATTGTGTTTAAAGAGGTTATTATTAATATTTGTGTAACTAGTGGAAGAAAGGATAAGTTAACAAATGGTAATAGTCTTTATTTTCCTGTTACAACTAAGAACTCTAACCTTAAGCTGACGAAAAGGGGGAAATTAAAAGTAAACTCAGAATATTTTGCTAAATCAAAAACTGCGCAATATGCAAAAATCTAAATCCACTAATTCCCGTATTCCACGATCGAGCGAATGAAACAGGTTTGGTATTTAAACTTAGACCGGCGTCTAATGACTTGAGAACTTTACACCAAACCTGAATGCAGGAAATCTTCGCGTGTGGCGAATAACCGCGCTATAACGTATTATGTCCGTCAACTGTCTCTTTTACTAATGAAGCCTGATTCACGGGATGAATCATGTTTATAAATGTAATTAACAATCTATTTTTATAAGGTTTGAGATATCTTTATTTCTCTTTAATAATAATATTATTCACTTACATGAGATAATAACTTAAAATTAAACTCACTACGCTTAAAATATTTTTTTCTACAGTAACCCACATTGGGTTAAACTTATTTCGAAATAATAACATAGATATATAACGCAATACTATAAGTGATTTTGAATTTATTTTATTTATATAAAATATAGATATTGAAGTGTTTTTAATTTATGTATATAACTTTATTATTTGCATGATAAAAATATATAAGACATGTAGACAAAAGTTATTTGTAATAAATATATGTTTGATTATATGTTTGTGTATTGAACTAATTTTTTTATTGATTAGAATTTATATCATTAATAACGTATTTTTAAGTAACTTTTTAAATTTTGTCAATGGTTTTGGTTCCTTAATAGCTTTTGGCAATCTATTGTATATTCACCTTCACACATAATGTTCTTCTTACCATAGTTAAATTATGAACATTTAATTATGACGATTCATGATCATTCGCCTGCTCTAATCCAACTTTAAGTGGGTTCGGCACAGCGTATTGTTATACGATTTGGCTAGGTATTTTACAACCGGCCGCCAGCCTGATGTCAACTTACCTTAGTCTACTCTACTCAGCGGGTACTACACGGCGGTTTATTAGGGACACTAATAATTATTTTCTTTTAAAAAAAGAGACAAAATTCATTTATTGTTTCTCTCCACACAAATAACAATTGTAACGGTACCATCTTTAAGGGTAGAAATAAAAATGATGTTATGTGTGGTTATGTACTCCAGGCTCCGGAACATCATAAGTTAAATGCACTAAAACTGTAAATCACATTAGAAAAACTAATGTAATAGGAAATATATTAAGTAAGAGTTTTTTGTTGTTGTAGACAATAGATTAAGTTAGGGTTTATAGCAAATTTCAAATAATGCGGTGAAAATATTTGTGTTCATCAAACACTCTTTGGTACGCTCTTTCACTCTCTTAGTAGGACAAAATAAAAAAATCCCTTAGCGGCACTTTGACCCTTCTACTTATATATATATCCACCTATCTGTGCAAACTAGTTTGACTTGTACTAATAATACCTATATATCGATATATTTTTACAATTATAGTTTAATATACCTTCAAACGATAGGCCGTCACTATAGGCATGCGAAGTGTATTTATTGTTGAATTTCTTAAAAATCTTAGCGTAGTAATTCGACTCATCGAAAATATAGACGACCAAATTGCGTCCTGTGTGACCTTGATGATCAAATAACGATCGCGAAGACGAGGACACAGTTTTTTGCGGTCGGTTGGTCGTGACTTCTCGCCACACTCCCGACGGCGTGATAACGAGTCACAGTTATACCACCAGACCTACATCACACGTCGCCCTAAACCGCGTTCCGGCCTCACAGGAGGCACCCTTGGCACGCCGTTCCCCGAAAGTAGTTGCGCTCCTGCGCTCTACTATCTGCATTTCAAATTCAATCTATTAGTTATTCAAGTAGACTGTTTCAGTACTTTTGAATTGTCAAATGTTTTTCAAGAAGCTACCACTGATTCGGAAGTTTGCTCCTACCGAGAAGGACAAACAAGAAACTCGGCGGCCATCTTTTTGATAACGGTTACAAATTAATCGTTGCAGCTTGTTGCGTAGCTGACTGCAGTGCAAGATATGCTACTATCACTCATTTAATTTTCATGGTATAGTAAGCTTTATGTAGCAGCATCGTTTTAAGATCATTTCTAAACTTGTGTAAAGGCAAGGTTAGATACTGTTTGGAGCTTCTCCGCCAATGGAGGCGGCGGCTGAAATCGCCCAGCGCAGGATTCGGGACGATTTCACCCATCCAGCCCATTTTCCAGGGCTGGGTCGCCAGAAGGCACGGGGTCCTCACCTTCCGCCTGACACAGGTACTTTCCGGACATTTCGGTTGTTTCGGGAGGTATCTGTGGAAGGTGGACCAGCGCGAAGCGTCTGGTGAGTGCCACGAGTGCGGCGCCGAGTTTGATACGGTGCTGCACACGCTCGCGGACTGCCCTGTTTGGGCGGTTCAGCGGGCGAAGCTCGTGGTAGAGGCACAGGACAGAGGTGGTAGAGGCTCGTGGACAGGGAGGCATCGTGGGCAGCGATGGCTTCCTTCTGCGAGGATGTTATCTTGCGGAAGGAGGCGGCGGGACGGATCCGGGAAGTCGAGTCTTTGGATCCGATCCGCCACAGGCGAGCGGGGCGCAGGCGAATCGCCGAAGTCCGTCGCATGCCGCCCGAACGGGGAACTGCGAGCGTTCCGAACGGGGTTTATCGGACGCTCGGTGAAGTTAGGTCCCCGAGGTGGTCGATGCATCTGGTGCTCCCTATGCATCGATTAACGGTGGGAGGGGCCACTGCTTAGAGAGGCCCCGACCCGGAGGTGGCGTTCTCCGGGGCATAGAGCCGCTGCTGGCGGGGATAGGGGCAATGTGTACAACGTTACCCTGTCCCCGCCACCAGCAGCGTGGTGGAGCACTGTCAGGTTTTTGGAGGCGCAACCTTAGCGTCATTAGTTTATGTCGGTTTCTAGTATGTCTCTCATATCTATCACTATTTTTACTATATAAGTGAATACTTTTTCGCTCAAATAGTATATTACTGTAGATATATAGTGAAGCTACAGTCATCAGCCTATGTCTTTAAACTTTTCCCTTTCGCAACCTTAACGATGCCTCTGAGCTCGCTCGTCTTACCCAGTGAAGCTGTTAAAGCCGTGAGGTTTAATACCATAGTCAGTTCGAAAAAAAAAGCGTTGTAATGTGGTACAGATTTACCGTGACATCCGGCAAAAGTGTGATAAAATTCATCATAAATCAAGTTGAGATAAAGAAATGTTTACACATCGAACACGGTTACAATGTTTTCTTTGAACGCTTCGAGACAATAACTTTAACGCGATTCAAATCCGCTGTGATTTTAAAGATCAATTGTATCTTCGTTAAAATAAGGTTATTAGATTGTTTGTGAAAGTCACATTGGAAAGAAAATAACTTTATTCTCTTTACTCACTATAACGTATTAAAAGCCATAAGATGCTCTTATCTTTAAGAATGTGTTAGTGGCGATTAAATGTTATCGATTACCTATCTTTTAAAGTATTGTGTCGTCTAATAATTAAAAGCGAGGAACGGGCGTGGCATTTACAACATATATCTATAGTAAAGGATATCTATAGTAAATTTGACACAACAGACGCATAAAAGATCCAAGAATTAAACATTGAATATTAAGTACTTTTTTAACACTTTATTTGACCAGTAAAGTAAAATAACCGTAAAAAAGCTAAGTTAAGTAGCGGCCTGTTACAATTCCACAGCTGGGAAAAGGCCTCCTCTCTCCGTTTCTGAAGAGAAGGGTTGGAGCTAAGAGCTACCACGCTATTGGTGGGTTACACATATGTCCAGAATTCTCTAGAGATATGCAGGTTTCCGCACGATGTTTTCCTTCACCGAAAGGCGTGTGATGAATTGCAATTATCAATTAGACACATGAGTTTTAATAGAACAACTTATTGGTGCCTGCCCCGGTTTGAACTCGTGTTCCCCTCGAAAGAGTCGCACGGTCTCATATGTCAGCTCATATGTACGTATCACTTAGGAAATCCGATAAGTAATTTAAACGTATGAAGAACTCTTCGTACAAAATTAACACAAGTTTTTCATTATCTCTTGCCCTTATCTCAAAGTGGGGTCGCCAAAAAATGTTTTTCTCTTACATTCTCTCCTATCATTAGCTCTGGCATTTCTACTTTTACATGCATGTTATACTTCACAAATTCTCTTTTCAGCCTCCCTGTAGACACATATCCATCAACATTTATATTTAACACTCGTTTGGTCACAGGAATTCCACCTCTCCACATTATAAGTCCATACCTACATACCATCCTAACCTTAATTACATAAGATTTTTATATAAAAAAGCCTACTATACCATTAAGAATAGCTACTCCTCTGCCCTGTACAAGATAGTAATGACCAAATGTAACTAGTTATAAGAATTATATTTGTAAAGAGGAACTACCGAGTTTATTGCTGGCTCTTCTCGGTAGGAACAGCTTACCGAACCAGCGGTAGAGTTGACTATTCAAGAGCGCTTGTTTACTTGAAAACAGAATATTTTGAATTTTGAATTTTATAAAATTAAGAGATGCTCGAAGTTCTAACCTTCATGCTCTAAAGATTTGGACATCACGGCTTTTAAATAAAACGGAATCTTATATAAATGGAAAATTTATTAAATTTATAATCACGTGGACGTGATAATATGTTTTAGTAAATCTTTTGACGTTGAAATCTCAAAAAAAAAAATTACAACCACTTTACAATTACTCATAGTAATTACACATAAAATTCCTAAAAATGAAACCCTTTTTTCCAAATTCATGCGATAATAGCCTGATTTAAATATAAATAAACGTTTCGCGGTAAAATAGTTCTATCTATCGTTGGAAATATTGACGCTCGTATAGATTTATCGATCGCGTTATCGTTATCAGTATATCACTCATCGCTGATAAGCGCTAACGTTCCGAACATTGTTTGTACTGGCCTCGAAATTATAACTCTGTAAAGATAAATGTATTCAATAAAGAATTCTTCAATATTGAAACTTATATACCGGGCTGAATAATCACGTTTTACGTCAAGAGTGTGAAAAAATCATCCATTGATATATTATAAATTCGAAAGTAAATCTGTCTTCAATGCAAATCCACTGGACACGAAAGAAGTAGGAGCGAATGTAACTTGCAGCACATAATTGAGCGTATTTTTAAGACTAAAGTTGTCGCGATAAAAGTAGCTGGTACAAATATTTCACTATACATTTTCCTAAATTTATTGTAAACAGTTCCGTCTAGTCACAAGTTTAGGTCACTATTCTATCGCATATCTAACTCGCCAGCAGTTCTTACAAAAGGTACCATCATTGTAAATTTTTATTTATACTGCAATTACCTAAGCTGTGATAGTCCAGAGCTGAGACCGTGGTACTTTCTAGAGACGATCATGGGTTCAAACCTCGGGCAGGCACCAATGAGTCTTTCTAATAAAACTTATATGTCTAATTAATAATTGCAATTTATCACATGCTTTTCGGTGAAGGAAAACATCGTGAGGAAACCTGCATATCTCTAGAGAATTCTAGGGATATGTGTAACCTACCAATCCGCATTGGAGGAGGTTTTAGCTCCAACCCTAAAAGACGGAGAGAGGAGGCCTATGCCCAGTAGTGGGATAGTAACAGGCCGTTACTTTACTTTTTTTACGGCAATTATATGTAGGTATATAGTAGGGCAACCCAAAGGGCGTTGGGCTCTTAAGGTATTAAAAAGGACCCCGCATTGGAAAACGCAACGTTGGTAGACTTCCTACAAGGTAGACCGATGACCTTTAGATGGTCGTGGGGAGCCGCAGGATGGAAGCGAAACATGATCGTGTTGTGTGGATTCCGTGAAAAAACCATAGCAGTGGACGTCTATCGGCTGAAGAAGACTGCCTTATGGTTATTACTAATACGAATTACCAATGAATTTGAACTCTGAACTTCCGAGTATCCTACCGATATACTTACCTCAATTAAACCTTTCTTTATTTTAAGAAGTATATATACATATACATACATACATACATATACATGAAACACAGAGTACCCCTTTGTTATAAGCATACGATGGACAGACGTGAGATGCCGTTAGTAAAAAGTAGTTAAACATTAATTTACGAAGCCGCGAACATTTGATTCAACCACTTGTAGACTTTAGACTTAATAATTGATAAATTAAAACAGTTTTGCAACCTTGGCGACGATTTATAGAATCACGCGAGCGTAGGCAAGTTCATGGCTGTGTTTTAACATTTTCCTGGCTAAACACCACTTATTAAAAAGCATAAAACTAGTGTTATGGCGCATAAATAGTAACATGGCAATAACCAAAATTACAAGGAATATAATTGTCTTATATGATTGCATCAATCCGATTGCATCAAGTGGTTTTATTAATTCTCCAATCTTGCACAAGATAAGCAAGAAATGGGATAAATTATATTTTGAAAAAGCAACCACCCCTTCCCCTGTCCCTTGTTGACTTTTCTAGTTAGTAAAAATTTCACAAAAAGCAGTAGAGTTCACGATTAGTAAAGAGTGCTAAAAACCTTTTGAGTATTGTAGCTAAGGTGTATATTAATATATTTTTGTCGAGGTATGTGACCATGCGCATGCCAAACCTTACGCGGAAGCACCATAACCACTTTTCGCTAGAAGTTTGTCCATATTACAGATTTTTGAAAAAATATAAATATTTCTAAATACCTTAAATTAAATTAATATTTGTCAAACTGTTATGTTTCAAAGACCTTCACCGATCTAAATAGAAACGGCGGATTAGGGCGTGGTGGGCGCGGCGAAAACTTAATGAATTACATCGACATCTTTGTCCAAATAGTGACTATTTCTTGTATCTTTACTCGTCAATGTCAACACATAAAATTACCTTTTAGTCTTTAACTTTAAATTCCAAATTTCGATTGTGAGCGAGTTTCGGTAGACTCGATTCGAAGATTCGAGATATAATAAGATATTTTAAGCTCGTGGTATTACATTGTCTTTCATCACAGATTACATCACCTTTCATTTGTTGCAACACATAACATCAACTTTAGCATTTAAGAAGATCGACGAATCGAAAGCAAAACATTCTATTAGAACAAGGAAGTTTTAAATTTAAACGATTTTTATTATGACCTTACTTTGCGCCTAATTCTATAAATTATTTAAATGATTTTTGTTCATGCTAAAATAACTTTACAGCAATAAATTTTCTTAATTTATCTTATGCAATTTAACACGCATACATGTAAAATTGTAACTATGTGACATTGCATACCACAAATAATATACCGCTTTAAATTAAAATCGAAGTCAACTAACTCAGTTTTCTACAAATCTGTATGTTAATACCGACTTAGTAATGTATAGCAGTGTAAGTAAGTTGTACAGCTCGAAGGGTATGACAAATAAGATCCAGGTTTAAACTCAGTGAGTTTTCTATAAATTTTATATTTATTTTTATAAGGAAACATAATGTAACCTACATATCTTAGAAAATTGTTATGTGTAACCTGTCAATTCACCTTAGAGCAGAGTGGTCAAAGTAAGCTTCAACCTTTCTCTTCAAAGGAAATAGGATTGGCAACAGTATGCTTTGAAAAATAGAAGCATAATAATTTTCATAAATATATATATATATTAATGTTGAGAGACCGGCTATACTCATGTCTTATTTTATAGGATGAGCCCGACTAGTTTTCAGCCCATACGGGTCTCTTATTCATGAGCTCTTTACGCGGCATTATCGCGGCGTGGATGGGCTTGAAACTAGTCGGGCTCATCCGATAAAATAAGACGTGAGTATAGCCGGTCTTTCAACATTAATAATGAATACCACTCACGATAGTTTAAATTAAAATATATATATATATATATATATATATTTACAAGTCGCAACTTGCTCTTTCTCTTGACTTATATTCATAGAAAATATTTATACATATTATAAAACAAAGTGCTCAAAAGCTGTCTGCCTGTATGTATTCAGTTTTATTAAAATCTAATGAACTGATTTTTGGACGGTTTTTATTAAAAGGTAGTGCAATTCTTAAGGAGGTTTAAGTTAGCATGACTGACATACGTATTTGTTACACATTTCCACAAGGCGAAACTGCGTGAACAAATAGTATTTTTATAAATAAAAACATTGCAGGCCAAACATGATATATTTTTGATATATCACAAGTACCAAAAAATGGTTAAGGCATTGTAAAAATTTCATAATTATAAATACTATGACCATGATCCAATTTCACTGAAACGTACACAAAATGTTGACTGTAAAAATAAGCAATCTAATCTTGAAGTAAATACCCAGTGTAGGGCTTGGTGTGATAAGATACTGCTTCGCTTATTCAGGTTAATGATTTCAAAGAAACTTTTATGGATTTGTGGAGTGCCTATTGTTAGTCGTTCCTACAACATTTACTCATATCATGAGCCCTTTTATGTTTCATTTTGAATTACTGAATCTATGTCATGTTCAAATAACAGTATGCTTAGGTTCAGTCTAGTATGTTGGTAGACAGACATTAAAAAAGCATGAAATAAAAATATTGTCTGTGAAGTTACACAATTTTGCTGATATGCTCTAGAGCAGTGATTCCCAAAGTGGTCTATATCGACCCCTAGGGGTCTATGACAACTTGCAAGGGGTCTACGCCAGTGAAAAAAAATTTGGGGGTCCATGTTTGCGGATGATACATCTTTAATTTTTAAAGTAAATAGAAATGACCATAATATTGACGAAGTCAACAGTGGTTTATCGCAAGTAGCCCATTGGTTCAGGGTAAATAATTTGGTACTAAACTCTAAGAAAACAAATTGTATTGAATTTGCATTACCTAATGCTGCAAAAACAGCAAATAGGCTCTCCATAAATAATGTACCACAGAAAACAGAAAATACAACTGTATTTTTGGGAGTGACCTTGGATTAAAAACTCCAATGGAGCACACACATAAAAACTCTTGCAGGGAAACTTAATTCAGCAGCCTACGCTGTTCGAAAGATAAGACAATTTACAGATGTCGAAACAGCAAAACTTGTTTATTTTGCTTACTTCCATAGCATTATGTCTTATGGAATATTGCTGTGGGGTAAATGCGCGGATAGTGAAAAAATTTTCGTATTACAAAAAAGAGCCATACGTGGCATCTACAATTTAAGTCCGCGTGATTCCCTGCGAGAGAAGTTTAAGGAAATAGGTATCTTACATTTGCTTCACAATATATTTTAAACAATGTAATTTTTGTACATAAAAATATAAAGAATTATAAAACGATAGGTGATGTATATAATAGACAAAGTAGGAACCGACATAAGCTTGCGACTCCTGCTTTGCGCCTAGCAAAAGTACGTAAAACGTTTGTGGGTATGGGTATAAGATTCTATAATAAAATTCCGAAATCAATTTTGGCCATGCCATTACAGCAGTTTAAAACCACTGTTAAAAAGAGGCTGATACAGAAAGCCTACTATACTGTTGAAGATTACTTAGATGATAAGGATGTGTGGATATAGTTGCACCTCTACCCTGTACAAGACAGTAATAAATAAATGTAATTAGTTCTAAGATTTATATTTTAAAAAGAGCAACCGCAGAGTTTCTTGCTGGCTCTTCTCGGTACGAACAGCTTTCCGATCCAGCAGTAAAGTTGACGATTCAAAAGCACTTGTTTACAAGTTTACTTGAATAAAGAATATTTTGAATTTGAATTTGAATTTGATAGTACCTATTTACTTACATCATACTATCTTATAATATCGAAACATATAAATTATTTATAAAAATACCTATGAAGTAAAAAATTTATTATATATGTTTATAAAATTTTGTAAGTTGTAGGATGTTGGTAATCGCTTTGTGGTTGCAATACATTTTGAACTTGTAAGAACCTGAAAGTCCCAGTCTCAGAGCTTCGCTACCTTGCACAAAATTTTATTTTCAGTAGTTTTAATTTAAATTCAAATAATAAATGTATAAATTTAACATGTGTCTTTACTTTAAGTTTTTAACACTAAACTTCACTACAGTTATAAATTTACAGGAAATCAATATCAGGTAAGTAGGGGGTCTACCCAACACGGAAAAACATGGCAAGGGATCTACGACAAAAAAACGTTTGGGGAACTCTGCTCTAGAGTCTACACTATTGTGGGTTTAAACTCCAATACTTCTATCTACAGACGACACCATATCAGTGAGCCACATTCACTACAGAATATTTTTTGATATTAAACAGTTCCAATAACTAGAATCTCTGAGTGCATTTTTGGTTTTGTTTATTTTTACTGTTAAACCTTAAGTTAACACTAAGATTCTGAGTAAACTGAAATAAACAATAGCATAAATTTTGAATACATTTATTTCAAAAACCAAGAGCAGATTATATATTACACATGTAATGATTGCTTGGTCTGTAGCATTTAATGAATTTTTTTCTTTTATTAACTGTTATCAATTTTTTATCTACATATTTTTAACATGAGGATCACCATGTTTATTAAAAAACATGCTTACTGCAATGGTTTGAAAGTTCTGATCTAGCTGCAGTATATATTATAAGCTAAATTATAGGTATTTATTTTATTAACTCTAATTTTTTTTTATTGCTAGTAAACAAAGTAAGGTAGTGTTATGCAGAATAATTGAGGGTGTGACTTTAACTCAGTTCACTAAAACAAGAGAAATTATGGAACATTCTTCAATGAAACGTATATTAAGTACTACATCTGAGAATAGCTTATGGTAACATTTCTATGACTAGAAATGTTGTTAAGCTAAGCATAGCAACAAAATATTTTATTTTATCTAACAATTTCATTTTATACATTTAATTGCTATTCAAAAGCTTTTCCTTGATCTATAATTGAAGAGCAAGGTCTTATGATGCTGCTTTAGATTCATAAGTTATATACGTCAGAATAAATTGTGAAATTGATACATAAGTTTATTTAAGTTACATAATTCATAAGTGTTTTCATTTGATTTGATTTATTTAAGATAAAACATATAAATTATGATGGTATCACTTTTAGGGATATTTAAAAACACATATAATATATGTTATATTAATACCCTTGGCATAAGGTCTTAGTGACAAAGAAAACATTAGTATGAGGTAATAAACCAATAATGAAGATAAAATTCAATTCAGGAAAAACTTCATTTCTTAGTATCCTATATACTAATACAGTTTCTACTTTAACAATAAGTAGTTTTACTGATAGCCACAAGTAATAATCAATAGACAATAAAATAAAAATAACTGATGCATGTAGGAGTTGCTAATCTAAAATTAATAGTGACTTACCTTGCGAAAAGCAAACAGCTCATTTTGCAATTTCTGCCTTTCCGCAGAGGGCTGCTGCCCCTTTCCGCGTATAAACTTTAGCATTCTGCCGGCCTGCAACAAGACAAGCACTTAGCACTTACACAGACACCACATATTAAGCAAACAAACACAACTCTACCATGATTTCATACTAGGCAGACAAAACAACGGATCAACGGACACTAGCACCTCGACCGGCACCGTAAAGCCGACTGACTTGACTGCTTGACTTCGAAGTTCGAAGCGCCTCCTATACCCTGCCGCTACGTTGTCAACGTTTAGTTCCGCACCCAGATAAAACTATGAGTTGGTCATAAAATTGAAAGATAAACGATGTACAGATAACATTACGTATCACCCTAAAACATATTCAATTTTATAGTTTAAAAAAATTCGGGAGATCCTTGTCTCAGACAAGACAACGCCTGTCCGACAGTTTCAATGTTTCATACAAATTTTGATCAAGAATTTAAGTTTCCTACATTTATTAGTTATAGGATATCCCATATTACGTACCTGAAGACAACAGTTTGATGATTTTTAGTTATAAAATCCAAAATTAGAGAAATGACAGATTGAACGGCGTCAGAAATACATACAAACACTGCAACACACTGACATATTAGTGATGAACGCTCATATATGGATTTCACGCACACTACGCTGCGTAGTGACGTGACTCGTTTGCAAAGTTGCCATATTCAGATTTTTGCGTTCCTTTTTATGTAGTATTTTAAAGATTAAAAATATATTAAAACCTTTAAAGACCAATTTTTTTTAACAAAAATTCTTTAAACGCAAATATTGGTGAATTATTCTAATTTAATAAGTAAATCATAAAATGAGGATTTTTTTAGTAAAAATGAGAATCGAAAAAAATATTTTTGTTCCAACTTTGATTGAATGAATACTTCTATTTTCAGTTTTCCTTTAAGTACCTATTTGAATAACCTGTTTAAATGTACGTTACGAAATGTACTTTAAAATTTTGATCATTTTATTCTTTATGTTTGGGGAATAATTTTATACCACAGACATATATCATAGTTTCAATATATTTTGCCATTTAAATATATTGCTCCATATTTGTATCACTTTGAAGGTTCGAATAAATGGAGTTTAGTACTTAGTAGCCTTGGGCGTAATCGTTCGCAGCTGAGAATGATTCCTTTGATTCTTCGCGCCTAAACAAACTAGGTGATTCCTTTCTTTCGTTCGTTCGCGATTCGTGTGTCGTTACAAATTATTAACTCTTCACCGCAGGAGCCGTTTTATAATTAGCGAACGATCTGCCTAATATTGAAATATTTAATGGCAGTTGGTTCGCTTGTTTTATACTGTTCTTGCTATGACAAGATTCTTGAAGACTGTAAATTTAATTATAATTATAGCACTAAAAATAGCATAAAGCTATGGATTTCAAAAAAATATTTTTTAGGTAGTAATTAAAGAACGCTTTTATATTTTTTATTAAATTTGGAATATTATCAAGTAAACCTTATGTTTATATTTAACCTTATATTTATATATTATATATAACCTTATATTTGTATATATTTATATATTATATATAACCTTATATTTATATATTTTACATTATATAAATTCTATATATATTTTCTACGTAAAATAAAATAATCCATATTGTTTTTAGAAGAATATTTTAGATACGAATTTAAGGACCTTTTATTCTAATTATATTGTAGCAGTTTTTCATAGCCAAGAATAAAATGTTTTCTAATAATAACACCTAGCTAGATCGATTAACAAATAATCGATTTTCTTCTTTCAAAATAAACCGATTTGTAAATCTATTAACTCGAAAGGAAATAATCTATTATTTAATAGTCGTTTTTCTGATTATTTAAAAATTTGCTTTTTTAGAATAATTAGAGTAAAGAATAATTAAAGTGGACAACTACGAATAAAAATTAACAGATGCGTTTTTTGCGAAATTCGATTAATATGTGTTTTTTGGCAACTTTGGTTTCATCCGACAACGCTTTTCCAATCTTAAAAAACAAGAAAAAGAATAAAATGAGCATAATAAGCAAAATCCATTCAACAAAATCGATTTCTAATGTTTAATAATTTCTTATTAAAGATCGATTATTTTGATTCAATAATCAATTATTTTTTGACATCCCTAACAGTAAGTAGTCACGGCATACAATTCGATGAGCGAGCGGCAGATACGAGTTCCTTACGATTGTGAGCGAGACAACATGAGTTCGGTTGACGTCATCTTTCTTGATTCTGTACCAAATCACGACTCATGAATCACGAACTAACGAACGATGAAGCGGGAAATATGGGACTCGATTCCCGTCGTTCGTCTGTGGGAGTGATTCTTTCGAACTAGTTCGTTCGCGTACTACACAAGTCTAGTACTTAGTTTACAACTTAAATGAGAATTTAAAATGTTAAATCTGCTAATACAAATATGCTACAATAATTTCTACTTTACTCTATAATGCTTCATGTACAAAAACCAAAACTAGCGTTGTTAATTGACATAAAGGAAACGAATGTATATTTATGAAAGAGAAAGTATGTATGGATGTTCGTTAGAGATGCCGAAACGATCCAGCGACCTGTTTAAATGAAATTTTTAGATAGTCTTTAGACGCAGTGGATAGTCCTGCAAAGTTTGGTGGAAATCAGACCATTTTGTTGAACTGTCAAGGAGTGTTTTGTTTCGATGGGAAATCGGAACCAGACTTAGCTACAGCACCGCGTGGCTTGCTAGTGAACAAAAAATATTAATGTTCAGTTGAGAAGGCTTATAACATTTTGCCTTGGTTGTGGTTAACATTTTTGTATCATGAAAAACCTGTAGCCATATACATTAATGAAAATCGTATTTATTCCCAAGCAGGCTAATAATAAGCATGTAATTTACGAGAGACGAGATGTTGGCGTAATTTTCTTAGTATAACGTGATTCATACAACCACTAAAGTACCTATATTAGAGTCTTCCAAATCGAATGAAGCTCGGGAAACCAGCATCACATCTGTGGGATGTTCTGATTTGTTATTATTTACATTGCAACGTAACGGATTCGACGTTTTGTTTTCATTTTTAACAGCACAAATAGACCACCCTCATTTCTTACTGAGGTGTCGTAAAAGGCGACTAAGGTAAGTTGACGTCAGGCAGGCGGCCGGTCGTAAAATACGCAGCCAAATCATGTGACAACATGTTTGTAACATGTTGTGCCGACCCCGCTTAGAGTAGGATAAGAGCAGGAGGACGATGATTTTAACAGCACAAATGTGCTTATACATTTGTTACATCCCTTTGTGTTTGTGCTATTAAACAAGAAAAAGCTAAAACAAGAAAACATGCATGCATAATGCATGGAATATGCATGGGCGTTCTGACATATTCTATACATGTTTAAATACCCATTTCATTTCTTCCTAATTCCTTTTTTAAACTATTTTTTCGTATTATTTATATTCATATTCAGCGATATTTAAATAGTTTGAAATGCTAAATTAGATTTTATTTCAAATAGTCGTTTATGCAATATAGCCTTGTGGTATCCGGCTGAGTAGAATAGACCAGGGTGGTCTTCATCATTCATCATTTATTACCGAGGTGTCGTAAAAGGAGACTAAGTTGACGTCAGACAGGTGGCTGGTAGTAAAATAAGTACATAGCCAAATCATTGACAACATGTTTCAAATCAATTAAGAACATTTTTAAAACATGTTACACTCACATGTTAAACATACCACTTACCCACGCAAGGACATGATATTTGTCCTAGCAGGTGAAGTTATTCAGAATTGTTAGATTTATGCTATTCAAACTGATAAAGATAAAATAAATACTAACTCAAAAAAATTCCATAAATTACCTATACTTACATAGGGGCTCTTAACATATGTTGATTCAACTTAGAGGATAGGATATTTTTTATGTTGATTTTTTGCGAAATTAAAGTTTTTTATACCTTTAAAAATGCTCTATTTTGCTTCAAAGTGCTGTACGTTTTCAACGTCAGTGGCAGTTCCACAATTTCCCTCAATTTCATTTTAAATATTCAAAATATGGCGCTGTTCATTATATTTTGTATTATAACAAGTCACAGCACAACCTGGTAAGTTCAGTTAGCCTATACTTATTATAAAACAAAGTCCCCAAAACCAGATTTTCTCAAAAAGTACTCAACAGATTTTTGTACGGTTTTCATTAAAACGCAGTGCAATTTTTCCGGAAGGTTTATGTCAACAGTACATTACTGTTTTATATAAGTTGTGTTGAAGAGGTAGCGCGATTGAAAAACTCGCCTGCTGGAAGCTTTACGTGCGCCGCGATAACCAGTAGAGATGCACTAAACTAATGTATTTATTTATTTATTTATAATAGGATTACCAACAGGTTACATCGATTAGGATGTAGACCCACTTAAAGGTAATCACATCTTGCGCTTTGGTTGGGTCTATAACCTTCACATAGCATGTAAAATAATATAAAACAAACACACACATACACACACACACACACACATATATACCTAAATGTGTGTGTGTGCGTGTGTGTGGAAAGAATATATATATAAGTTAAAGAAAAAAAATAAAAATAAAAAGTTAAGAGCTAGAGCGCATGTATTCCAGGATGGGCCCCTTGTACCTGTTCAGTATATCTGGCAAAGAAATGGCGTTTTAGTTTCGTTTTGAGTTCATAAAGGATGTCTCCAAATATGTCAAGATTGACCTTTCTAAGCTCATTAAATGACGATGTATTAAAGAATTGTAGATCTACAAATATACTACAAGAAAGTCCGCGACAGTTTGTCTGTATCTCGCATGGTAATTACACTGGTACACTGATTTCCACGCGGACGAAGCCGTAAGCACAGCTAGTTTAGTTATAAAGTTTATAAATTTTCCATTAGTCGTGTCGGTCTCGTCGCGATATAAAGGTGTTTACACAGACACGAAGGTTGCCATGGTTACATCGATTGCCGACGTCGGGCGCATCTTGCAGCGTGCACAACATCAACCTAATAAAAGCTCTCGCAGCTGAAGCTTTGTCGCCGCCACAGGAAACTTTGGACACTGGTTTATTGGTTGAAAATTTATCGACGTAATTTCCTTTGAAAAAAGGAAATTACGCTGCGATTAAAAAAGTTTTGTGAAAAGAGTTATTAGCTTAGCATCTATTTGTCTCCTATAATAAGTAATATAATAAGAAGTTTTTAGTCCTTTGAACTTTAGCATAGACGGGTGGTTATATTATGCGATTAAAAAGTCTTGAGATTCTATTATTACATCTCAAGACAATGCAATTTTAGCTTTAACTATTTGTTGTTATGTCATTCCTTAAACGGTGTTCTAAATAAAATTGTTCATTATAAAATTATGCTATCTCATAGTAGGGTAAAGGTGGCTCTTGGAAGTTTTAAGCTTAAACCGCAACGCTGCCCCAATGCGGATTGACAGGATGTCCATTTCAGTAGACTTTAAATATAGTACGCGGCAATAAATAATGCCCATCGAGGCTTAGAGACAGAAATCGGCTAGGTTCTGCTTCATAGAGCATTGTCTCTGTCGAACAGACTGACGAACCCGTGTGTGACAGCGACAGCGCTCTACGAAACCAAACTGGCCGGCTGTTTCGTTCTAGACATCGATGTGCATTATTTAATGCCGGGTACTATAAGTAGTTTTTGAATCGTCAATTCTACTGTGGTATCGGAAAACTGGTCCTACCGAGAAAAGTCAGCGTCAAGACAAAATATGCGGTTGTTCTGTACAAAATAAAATTCTTATAAATATATACATTTTGTGATTGCTATGTACAGGCTCGAAAAATAACTTTATCCTCGCATTTATGTAATCCTCAATGTTAGGCATTCTTAGCATTTATGTAATCCTCAATATTAGGCATTTTTTTAAGTTTCCTTTTAATAATCCTATTTAAGTGCTGTTATTACAAGGCTTCAATATTACATATTTTAGAAAATAAATTCCTGTATATTTCTACAAAAGTGACGTTTCAAACGAGTATTTTGGTAACTTATTTGGACACATTTTTTGTATCACTTAAAGAATTGTTTTCTCAAAATACTTATTTTTAGGTAGGATTTCATATAAAATATAAAATATAAAACAAACCTATAAATATGTAATAACCTTGACTTATACAGTAAGTAATGTTGAATATTATTTTGTATAAAGTAAGCGGGAATTTTCACGCAGCTTAGTAAAAAAGCAAATTGGTTCATTATGTAAAGAGTGGGAAGATGTTAACATTTTCTTGAGATAATTTTAGACGAAGCATTTTTACATAAATATTTACAAGCTCCAAGTTGAGATGGGAGCGAAATTAAATTCCGACTTACGTAGAAATGATATTACACCTTGATATTTTGTAACAACGCTTTTTGATTATGAGCACAAGGACAATTTTTATATTCATATTCTTGTTTAATATCTTTATCTACACACTAGGCGGCTGTCCGCCGTTATGAGAACATAACGTATATAGTAAGTAAAGTAAAGTTGTGCGTTTTTGATATTTTGGCAATAACTTTGAACGAATTACTTTAGTTTTTTTTTATTTATAACAAAAATGTACTAGTTACATCTATCTTAAATTATTTACATGCTACTGCTATACAAATCATGCCCACGTGGAATGGTCCCAGAGCTGGCAGCGTTTCGGCGTTGAATCGCTAAACTGATTATTTGTGCGAAAAAGGAGCCAGCCTCTTGTCACCCGAAGAGGCGATCAATCGAAGTGTTAGAACGGACAAAAAATTTTTTGCACTTTGGCTCCATGGCCCTAGGGTCTCAGCTGCAAACGGCACAAATATATAACTCTCAACGAGAGATGCATACTTTCGCCGTTTGCCGGATTCGGCCATTTCCGCCGCAGCTCCAGGTCCAGGTCTTGACACCGTTTCCCTGATATGGGACGAGACTAACGTATCAACGCGTATTACTTTAGTTATCAGTATAAAAGTACTATCATTTATTTCGTAAAATACAATATTCATTAATCGCGCTATTGTACACAAACATGACAATTTATTTCCAAAATCCAAATAACTAGGTTAAACCGAAATATTTGAGGTTCAACGACGTAATTAGAAATTAATTCTGGGCCAAATTCCTCGACTATAACCGGCAAACAATTAATATATTATTTGCTAAAACCGAATATGATACAGGGTTGGTCTGTTTAATATTAAAGGCCATGAATTTCCCGTTTTGATAGAACTTGTTATAAAAAACTATAAAATACTTCTACCTAAAAATGATTTTGAGTTACTTCATAAAATCTTTGAATTTAGCGGACGCAAAAAAGGAAAGGTAAAATATAATACAAATCTTTATACATTGTTTATATAAAGATTTGTATAACTATAGAATTACGAAAGATGAGACATTCTATAGCGCGAATTATAAACTTGCAAATATGTCATGTTCTGAACTAATTGTAGCAGATTACTTTAAAAAATACGTGAAGGGAGAAATGTCCACATTTAGGTAAACATATCGAAGTAGAATCAAAATGGTTTTATTAGGAATATTTAATACAAAATAATTTAAGAGCTTTTGTATTTCTAATACCGAAACCATATAACGAATGTTTTGTAGTTTGAAAAAGTTTTCCGTTTCCCGGCTTTTTGTAGTATAAAGTATCATATTATCAATATTTTTAAGTGTATCAATAAATAAATAAATATAAATATATGGGA
The DNA here is from genome assembly GCA_947086505.1 of Morpho deidamia. Taxonomy (NCBI): domain Eukaryota; kingdom Metazoa; phylum Arthropoda; class Insecta; order Lepidoptera; family Nymphalidae; genus Morpho; species Morpho deidamia. Next base: position 3,460,955 of record CAMTZC010000007.1, on the reverse strand, counting down.
CACTTACACACGTGGTCATCCGACCCCAAAGTAACTTATTACTTGTGTTATGGGTGACGTACAACTGGTATATATACTACATGTAACTTTAAATACATACTTAAATATAAATATGCGCCCAGGTTTGAAGAACCAACAAATTGTTTATAGAAAATGTTGGCCCTCGACGGTAATCGAACCTACGACCCGCGGAGCTGAAGGCCCTCTGAGCCAACAGGCCAGTCAGTAAGTACAAAGTTGAACACAGTTTCAAATGTACCTTTGCAGAAAGTAGAATAATCAATACATTCAGCCAAGTACACAGTTACGTGTAAAACGGTGACTAGACAGGCCATTTCACCTTCACCTCACAAAGAAACAAACGTATTATTCAAGCTGAGTCACCGTGAGTAAGCTGCGCATTCTAACTGAATATTATTCTACTGAAACTAAATATTCCACCCCAACCTCATTCCCTGAAGTGATTTCATAATGTGTCAGCAACAAAGGACGCCGTAACGAGTTCAGATTACAATCTAATCAAATTGAAGAATATTTAAGTTGTTTATATTATTAAAATACTTATAAAGGTTTCCAATAATATATCACAACCATTCTTAAAACACTTTATTACGCGTAATTACTTTTATATTAATTATTTTTCGTCACACCAGAATGCCGCCAAAATGAATTAATCTATCCTTTTTTAATATCCCCTCAACTTGAGGCTAATGCCAATACTTAAACTTCCAAATACACTTAACTTAATACAATAATTAATATCAATACAATATTATTATTACAATTATTATATAAATGTTAAAATTGCTAACAATATAAACCATTGTAAAACCATAGATAGTTCCATGATAAATACGCATTCCTTTAGTAATTTTTTAATTTATCTTACGTTCTATTATTTAAATTTAAATCGAGCAACACACAATTTCTTAACAATAATCAGTAAATAAATGGAAACTGTGAAAAACTGAAAAAACGTGTTTTCTATATTAATTTAATTACATTAAATAAAACGCTGAGACAATCTCGGTCACTTATCCCCAGTCTATGGACAATTGAAACACAGATTATTAAGTAAATAGAATAATAAAGCAGGATTCAAATATAATATACCCAATAAAGAAAATATTTTATGCATTATAAAATAACACGTAATGTAATATTAGTTATTATTATATACAGATATATTGTTAATAATTGGATTCTTCTTTTATGTCTCATGTTTTTGTGAATCTTCGCTAAGCTCGAGTTCTTTGAGTATTTTATATTTATCTAGGTGTACACGAGGTGATCAATTCCATTGTAAATTATATTTTACTAGTATTCTTGATTTAGTATTCTTGAGTCTCCCGCGGAGCTTATTTAACGAGCTTTGTTTATACTAATATTATAAAGAGGAAAGATTTGTATGTTTGTATGTGTGTGTATGTATGTATGTTTGTGATTATTTCACGTAAAAACTACTGGACCGATTTAAAAATTCTTTTACCATTGGAAAGCTGCTTCTTCACTGAGCAACAAAGGCTATATTACATTTAAAAAAAAATAGGGATCCCTAATAAAATTGTAATAAGATGTGAATATTTAGTCGTATAAATCTCTCATCGCGTGCGCTGCGGTAACTATTGATGATTGAACAAAAAAATGTTCTACAGTATTATAGAACGTATCAATATCGACAAAAAAGTCCGCCATATGTCAAACTATTATAGTTAGGCCAATATAAATACTTTTTTACATTGTAATAGTTGATAAAAGTGCCAACAATAATCAAACCATTTTATTCATATCGCCGTATTAATCCTTATCCATTAAAAAGTTATTTTATTGAAACTGTTTTTATAGCTGCAAAAACTTTTTAAATTATTAAAATCGGACATTCCAATCAAACGATGCAACGAATTTAATAATACCATAAGAAATCCATTGTACGAGTAGCGACCATTATAACAGGGCCTACAACTGGTATGTTAACTCTTATTCTAAGGATACCAATAATATACACGGATATAGCTATACCTTTAAAAGAATTCAATTTCCAATTAAAACTTCCTTTGCCTTAACCATTAATAAATCACAGGGTCAAACCTTTAATTTACAAAATTAAATGTTTATTCCGACTTAGTAAACTTTCCACTACCACGAGATCGGTATGTGAAGTGAGGAAGTAACAGCCTGTTACTATGCCCGCTGATGAGGCTAAGGCCTCCTCTCTCCATTTTTGGAGAAAAGGATTGGAGCTAAGACCTACCACGCTGCTCCAATGCGAATTGATAGGTTACACATATCGCTAAAATTCTCTAGAGATATGCAGGTTTCCTCACGATGTTTTCCTTCACCGAAAAGCGTGTGATAAACTGCAATTATCAATTAGACACATAAGTTTTAATAGAAAAACTCATTGGTGCCTGCCGGGGTTTGAACCCGTGATCGTCTCTAGAGAGTCGCACGATCTCACCGCTAGGCTATCACAGCTTATCGGTACGTACACGGGTGAAACCGCGGGGCATTGCTAGTTCATATATAAAATTAGGTGTAACAAAACCTTCCAATATTTGTCATAGAGGCCGGCTTACTATTACGTATCGATATATGCTTTTTGTATCTATTTAGAGAGCAGGTTTGCAATGTGTCAAATAAAGACTATGCTGAAGAAGTGTTTTCTAAGTTCCACTCCTTCCATCCTCCATTTTTTTGTATATGAGACAATATGTCATATGAAAAAGGATGATTAAAATTTCAAATGATTTAAAGACATTTGCCTAATAGCAAATGTAAGGTAAAATTTTCTTCTGACAAAAAACCCTGTATCAAATCGATCAGACTAGTAAATTGACTTTCTAGCTGGAAAACTTTCGAAACTCCATCAATATTAAACTCAAGGGAGTTTGTGTACGTCTCAGCGAGTTCAATTTAACTTTTATTTATTTAACACTTCTTGTAGAACTAAGTTATATGGTTACGTTAGTGAGGATTGTAAGGTAAAGAAGACCACTACATATATAACGAAGTATTTAACTACATATTTAAATTTCAAATTCAAAATATTCTTTATTCAAGTAAACTTGTAAACAAATGTTTTTGAATCGTCAACTTTACTGCTGGTTCGGAAACCTGTTCCTACCGAGAAGAACCAGCAAGAAACTCGACGGTTGCTCCTTTTAAAATAGAAAGCTTAAAACTAGTTACATTTATTTATTACTGTCTTGTAGAGATCTTTCATTCTAAAAGTGCACGCCCCTCCAATGTCTTTACTCACTTATACCAGTCGAGCCATTAGTTGACCTTTAAGTGCGCGAATGAGTCGAGTCAACTTTGAAATTGCTGCGCGCACACATATACAATAGTACAGTCAATATTTTCTCTCACACATTAAAATAATGTAATTGTGTAATTGTAATGGTGGAGGGGCCTGCACTTTTAGAATGAAAGATCTATACAGGGTAGTAGTGCATATGGGCGGCTAGTCTTTTGCGTGATAAAATAAACTTATAGTCAATTTTATGTTTAATTTTTTAATATTAATGTTAAAAATTGTAACTATTATATGATAAATATTATTATTGTATAAAATTAATTATAATAACATAAAAAGATTTCTATCTGTATGTTTAATGTAATATTAATTTAATAGTAACTAAATGTTTGTTGCATTACTCAACTCGTCTTTAGAAAACGCTATGACGTAAGGGGGGGAAAAATGGCGGGATTGTTGGTGGCTTATAAAATAAGACTGCTTGCTGTTAGAGCTAGATCATTTTTTAGTCGTGTTGTAAGGTGGACTCGCACCTGTGTGCTCCACCACGCTGCCGATGGCAAGGAGTATCGTTATACACATTGCCCCCATCCCCACCGACAGCTCTGATACCCAGAGAAGACCTCCTCTGGGTAGGGACTCCTCGAAAGAGAAGTCCCCCTCCGCTAACCGGTGCATCGGGAGCACCAGATGCACCGACCGCCTCGGGGACCTGTAAGAAAGGCGTCCGATACACCCCGTTCGGAACGCCGCTTAGCGGTGATAGCGGCTTAGGCAAGTCGCTATCACCTCGCCGGCGGCAGATTGGATCCAGAACAAAAGTTCCCGGAACCGCTCCGCCGCCTCCATCCACAGAGCAGAAGGAGGCCATTGCTGCCCGCGATCACTCCCTGCCGACCGATACTTCATGTTAAGGTGGACAAGGAGAGACCGTGCCCCAGATAGTGACGCCTACACCTTGGTGGGCGTTCCCGCCCCACCGGGTAATTTTTTGTAGAGGTTTTCTTCCTCGCAACCCGCAGGTCCCCGTTCCCATTGCTGGGCTTCCGGGCTTGCCGATGGTGACTGAAAACCATGTCCAGTTAGACTTAAAGTAAGCCCAACTGAACCCGTCGTCTATTGGAGACTCCACCCGCCCCCCTCGGAGACCCCGGCACATCCAGATTGCCCTCTGCTGATCACAGGGACAACTGGACTGGCCACCCCACAGTGGTCCGTTCGCCAAGCCTAAAGAATACTCAAATATGTATTATATTTGAGTATTCCAAAGGCCACATGGTACATACCTTAGTCGCCTCTTACGACACCTCGGTAAGAAAGGAGGGTATTCTATTCTACCGGATACCACACGGCGTTATTTACTAATATAATATGTTAAAATAATTATACCATATTTGTATATCATTTTCTTTGTTATTCCCCATTGAATACAATAAATCATTTAATAATAATAATTTATATTTAATGTTGCTCACGAAAACATTTTGATTTTTAAGAATTCAATTTGTGCACATGGTGCTCACTAGACGCTTGAGGGGGAAACTAGTTGACCAGGCAAACGTAGTTTCGCCATTTAAATCATTTGTAGAGAATTTCTAGTGTAGGTACATTATTTTAAAAAAAAACAAATAATTAAAAAAAATGGTAGGTGGCCGACAACCTTTATCATTTAGGGGTATGAAAAAAAAGGTAGTAGCCGATTTTCAGACCTTATTGTACATGCATATAAAATTTCATAAACATCGGTCAAGCCGTTTTGGAAAAGTAAGGGAGTAACATTGCGACACGAGAATTTTACGTATACCTAAGATATTTATCAAATGCAGAATTGGAAAAGCTAAAGCACCTTTTTACAAAATGTCTAAAATATTATGTGACCCTAAAATCTCATTCGATGTAAGGTATCGTGTTCTAAAGTGCTACGTCTGGTCCACTCTCTTATACGGAAGTGAATCATGGACCATAACTAAAGGGGGCTGTAGACGTTTGCATGCATTTGAGATGTGGGGCTTTCGCAAAATGCTCAAGATCCCTTGGACTCACTTCGTCGCAAACGCTCTGGTCGTGGAGAGAGAGCTAAATGCAACTGGATGTGATGATGAAAACCGTCATGCAAAGAAAGGTTGCCTTTTTCGGACATCTACAGAGAGGATCCCTGTATAAATTTCCTAGGTTGATCCTAGAAGGAAAGATGTACGGCAAAAGAGGACCTGGAAGGCAACGTCATAAATGGTTCGATAATATAAGAGAGTGGACGGGACTGAGATACTGGGAAATAAAGAAGGTGGCACACAGTCGAAAAAGTTTTCTCCAACTGACCTTCGAACTTCATTTTGAAGATGGTACCAGATGATGATAAGACTTGTTGAAACTACTATACATTCAATAATAAATAATAACTTGAAATACAAGTGTGATGGACATCCATTTCTGAATATAGGTCTCTTCATGGGATCTCCACACCCCTTGGATCCAATGGATCTTGTGCCACCTGGATACAATGGCCTTTCGCATGTTTGAGGTCGTCAATCCTGAGTCCACCTCATTTCCGGTGAAGAGTCGCCATTCTAACACCTTAAGGTTACCTTATGGATAATTTAATCCGTAATTTACAAATTATTTCATTTTAAGATACAACATCGCTTTATTTCGTGTTTCCAGTCAAACCCAAAGCCATTACATAAAAAAAACTATATTTCCTTTGTAAAATATAAAGAGACTAAAATAACAATTGGATATATTCTTTAACGGGGCGTACTATTGTAACAATGGAAAAGAATCGTCATTAAGAGCTAGACAAAGAAACACTACAAAGAGAATAGATATGATTTATATTTACGTAAGGAAATGTAGCTTTTTTTTAAAATATATTTTATGTATTTAGTAGCAATCATTGCAATGGTTATCTTTATTTCTTTAAGAAAAAGGTACGCCCTCTCTTTTTTGTTAATAGAATTTTGGAGTTACTGTATCTGTCGAGAAAATAGATCAAGTGGTCAAACTGCCAGGTTTTATCATGATGTACCTACAGGGATAACGACGTGCTTGCGTAATGTTGAATTGGTTTGAATCTTCATGGCATAATTGTGAATCTTTTCTGGCGTTCCTTTATCAGCTTCATTATCTTTTAGAAACCATTTCGAATCGGTAATCAAGAGACAGCGAAAATATATTTTTATTTCATTCTAAATATGCTTAAAGTTACAGGCTTTTACAGCATATTCTACGCGATGAATAAGGAAACATCGTTCATTAATGCACAACGCCAAAATTATGTGTGTTGTTTGAAGAAAGATACGATGTCATTAAAGAGGTGTATAGAATCAGTATGGAATGAAAAACATAAATCAAAGGTGTGCCGAATTAAGAGTGACGACGAATAATTTGATGGATTAGATGTCATTATAAGTTACGGTTACTTTTGCAATTCAGAATGATATTCTCTGTTTGTGCAAGTGCAAAAACTGATATTAATGTCAGTATTGAAACAATTTGGGAGAAAGTTATATAAGTACATTTATTGTAAGTACTAAGTTAAAATTGTAATTGTTTTGTTTATATTCTTAGTTTTGTGTATTCTTTTTTGCTTACGTGTATTTTTGTACTGTTTTAAGTAGTTTTTCACACAAAAATTTGACAAATTCAAAATTTTGTCTCGAAAAAAAACTCATATTTGATAACCGATTAAGAGACGGTTGTGAATTTTCAAAGGATTTGATGAAAGAATTATTTTATAACAAAACTAGCTTTTAAGAGCAACTTCGTTCGCGTAGACTTGTCTTATTATCTGAGTGAACCGTTATATGGTTAAAGTAGGTTAATATTAAAAGCTAGACATATGATGTCGTGGATTTTTATTAAGAACTTTTAGAGGGGAACAATTTTGTAGTACATGATTTTTTAATAACTTTCACCGTTTAACTTAGCGCACGGAAGGAAAGCTTTAAATTTTGCCGTTTACGCAATATTTTTTATTGCCCCTATTCATCTTAGCGTGATGGTATTTAGCCTAGCCTTCCTCGATAGATGGACTACCTTACACTCAAATAATTTTTCAAATCGGTCTAGTAGTTCCTGAGATTGGCGCGTTCAAACAATCAATCAAACAAACTCTTCAGTTTTATATATTAGTATAGATAATATTACAGAAAAGGTCCACTCAGACTAAATTTTATTAATTAGTTTACTTAATTCGTAGATTATACAAGCATAACATATATTATATATTATCATATTTACAGAAATTTATTGTTTCTTTCATGCTAATAATACATGTATTTCAAAAAGTATTTAAGTTTGCATAACTATCTGAATGTACGGAATTATAGAAACAGAGATTATAACATAGTCGTTATCACAAAGTACTTCAGTGTAAACGTAGCGTTCGGCTGGTGCAAGTATCCTCGATTTTTAACGAGGCACGTATGAGAGCGACACTTGCGAACACTCAAATGGCGGCTGGAAATGTTTTAATCAATACCGGTTCGAGATCGTCGTTATCTGTTCGACATATAATGGTTACATAATACTGGGGATTTTTCTTACGTAGTACGAATTATAGTTGATTGCCACTTTATATTATTGTATTACGTACTACATATACTTTTAATTATGATAAAATCCATAGTTTTAGTAAAAAGATTCGATATTCGTCTTTAACTATATTATCTTTACGTTTATAACCATTTTATCTTTAAATTTGCGCAGCGAAATAATTTATTCAAAAATCATGAAATTATTTATTTAAAAGAATCTAATAAATATAAAAAACTTGATTACTATTTACATTATTATTCTAATTTTTAATAAAAATCTAAATTAATATATAAGTCAATATTAAAATATCAAAATCTTATAATCTAAAATTCTAAAATTAAAAATAATACAATGTATTTTCATTCCTTTTGAGTTTTAATGTATGTTTCGGGTAAAAACGTAGTAGATATTCAATTCAAAATATTCTTTATTCAAGTGAACTTGTTAACAAGTGCTTTTGAATCGTCAAAATCTACCGTTGGTTCGGAAAGCTGTTCCTACCGAGAAGAGCCCGCAAGAAACTCGGTGGTTGCTCTTTTCAAATAAAATTCTTAGAACTAGTTACATTTTGTTATTACTATCTTGTACAGGGTAGAGGAGTAGCTACATACACGCATTTTTATCATCTATATAATCAACAATAGTATAGTAGGCTTTTTGTATCAGCCTCTATAAACCAGATAGTGAGAATACTTATGTGCCAAAAGGCCGTAGTATCGCGTAAGATGCCCCTGTACAAAATGCGTAATAAACATGTGAATCTACGTTTTGTGAGTCTGAAAGGTATATAATGTACCTACGTAAAGTGTTTGAATCTTTCTGCAACGTATATATGTATATGATTCGGTAACTCGACAAGTCAAAGGTATTAATCAAAGGCGCTAGTGCATTTTTCACAAAGCGCGTCCTAGAGCACCATTTGCGATCACCGACCTGCGGCGGCTGAAAATGATTTAATCAATACTCGTTTGCGGCCGTCGTTGACACTCGAAACGGATCGGGTCTTGGAAAGACACTTCATCGAGGGTAAAGTCACGTCCATTGTATTAACATCTCTACAAATGTTATAACAGACTGTCAAATGTAAGTTTGTCTATCTGTTTGACTGTTACACCTTCATGGAATTTGGTATAATTGAAGCTTATATATCGGGTTAACATATACTGTAGAAAAATTTCCATTTTTCCTTCACGAATAGGAAAAAACAATATATAATTGAGGGTATTTTAACACTGCGAAGAGATCGATCGTCTTGGGTAGGTACCAACAATTATATAATATAACCTTAACCTTTTCAGGTTAGGATTTTTTTTAATTCATTTTTTAAACGTCTGCGATGATTCATTCTATTTTCAAAATTACTTTTTAATTTTTTTTGTTAAATCTTTAGTGTAGCTTTTGAAGAATGAAATAAACGGGGTGCTGTCTCGTTAGTTCTCGTAAATAGTCAAATTAGAAATTTGGATTTCTTTATCTTATCTTTTCGTCAATATAATGACATCGTAAAAGAAACCGAATTCGGAGTGCAAACTTTAATTTACATCGAAGCACAATAATACAAAAAGAAACGAGCTATCCATCTCTTATGGCAGACACATATTTTACATCCTACAAAACTCTTGCCACATACGTTTTTCTATTTTATCTGGAACACAATGGATGCAATGTTAATCAAATGCCTGGCTTCGGGACATTTCCAGTCTCTCACAGTCTGCAAACGAATTTTTCAAACCATTTTCTAGCTTCGTTCTTTGTAATGTCTGCAAGGGAAATTGGATCTATACAATACCTATGCACATCTTTAGCAGATATCATTTATTTCTGTTAGACATACATACGTTTAAAAGCGTGCTATTTACGCCGCCTTATTCCCGCGATGATATGTAACTTCTTTTTGAGATTTCTCAAAACAATATATCTATATCTATACTAATATTATAAAGAGGAAAGATTTGTATGTTTGTTTGTATCTGTGTTTGCAATATTTTCACGCACAAACTACTGGACCGATTTCAAAAATTCTTTTACTATTGGAAAGCTGCTTCTTCACTGAGCACCAAAGGCTATATGTCATTTTCAAAACAATGGGGATCCCTAATAAAATTGTAATAAGTTGTGAAAAATTCAGTCAACATCTTTCATCGCGCGCGCTGCGGAAAGTATTGAGGATAGAACAAAAAAATGTTCTACAGTATTATAGAACATATCAATCAATATCCACAAAAAAGTCCGCGATACCATATGTCTAACTATTATAGTTATACCAATATAACTACTTTTTTACATTGTAAAAGTTGATAAAATTGCCGACAATAATCAAACGATTTTATTAATATCTCTGTATTAATCCTTATCCCATTAAATGAAATTTTATTAAAAACTGTTTCAATACCTGTTAAATACTTTATAAATAATTAAAATCCGACATCCCAATCAAAAGATATTACGAATGTAAGAATGTAAATCGAAAGAAAATAATGCCCTAACAAATTCATTGTAGCGACCGTTATAGCAGGGCCTGCATTTGGTGAATTAGCTCTTATCCCAAGAATACTAATGATCTTTTATAATTAAATAATCTACAAAATAAATCTATAGTCCGACTTCGTAGACTTTCCACTACCACGAGATCGGTATGGACGCGGGTGAAACCGCGGGGCCATTGCTAGTCCTTAATAAAAGTATTAATTTCCTGTGTGTTATGTGGTAAGTTACTTGTTAGTATTCCACAGCTGGGCAAAAGCCTGCTCTCTCAACTTTGAAGAGACGAAAAGGAGTTGGATCGAACAAGCTGCTCCAGTTTAGAATAGCGTAGGTTAGATAGGTTATTAACAGTTATGTCCTTCTATATAAAACTACACGTGCATGTGCCTGTGTATGACCAGAGTTTGAATATGGGACCTTCTAGTTAAGATAATTTATAGAATTAGGCGTTACTTTGCGGAGATCCATAATACAAAAGTAATAATAAAATTATTTTGCTATAATCCGCGATACAGTAAATAGAAAATATATATAGTGTTTAATGTATAGTGGACTATCAGTATTTTCATACCCGATACGTGCAGGATTCGTAAAAACACATTCACAAACCTCCACCACTTCCGCCACAATACACAAGCACTACACAGGTTCATTATCACAAACTCAACAATCGTTTCGCCCCGCAACCGAAGCATCATCAGGAGATAGACTCCACGACAAAATCGCAAAGCAAGAGTTAAGTTACTCTTGAGAGTTACTCTTGTTAAGAGTTGAGACTAAAAAGTGCGTTACACACCATTCGGCCATCACGACATAACATTAATTATACGTAATTCAACTTAATATCCATTGCTTTTATAGTCTCGTTATAAAATACAATACAGTCTTGTTAAACCGAATGCTTCTAAAAAGTATTGAGAAAAGAAGCCGTTTGCTAAAAATTTTCCTATATTTTCCGTCAAGAATCTTATTGGAAGTACAAAAACGATCCTAAAATAAATTTCCCTATCTGGAGCGTTTATATAATTAAAAACGTGAACAACATCAAGTTGGATAAATATTTAACTAGATGATTTTTGTTTGACTTGGTTTATTTGTACAAAAAAGGTTTTTGCATCTAAATAAGTAGCTGAGATATCGCAAATCTCTAATCAATCTGTCTTGAAATACATCGGTAGATTGAAGCTTAATAAACGAGCGCTTTTATTATGCTTCTTATTTCTTCCCAGCATATATTTTTTTATCGAATACACTTTATACTGACTTCTGAAAGATGAGTTAAAATTTAAAGCTTTTTTTATATTCTTATATAGCGTTCGATATTATACAACTTAATTTTTGAAGAATGTAACATTTTGCTTAAAAATTTTTTTTAACAATTATATTTAAAAAAAAACTGCTGAACACACGGTATCTTTAGATTCTTTTTATGTAATATATGCAATAGCTATATTGCAGTTTACTTTTTATCAAAAAATGTACTATTTTTTTTATACGTCGTGTGGTATCCGGCTGAGTAGAATAGATTACCCTCTTTCTTAGCGATAGGTCGTAAAAAACGACCAAGGTAAGTTGACGTTAGGCAGGCGGCCGGCCGTAAAATACGTAGATAAATCATGTGACAATATGTTAATAACATGTTGTGCCGACCCCACATAAAGTGGGATAAGGGCAAGAAGATGATGAAGTACTATTTTTGTTCATATACTCGTAAATGTCACTATTCTGGCATCCAAACTTACACTAATCACAAACTTATTTAAGTTAGGTGCTATAGCCATACGGAAAGCTATGCCCCTATTGTCACCTGGTGGGACAATTAACACAAAAATTAAGGTCTATTCTTACAATAGTTGGTATATTAGTATCTAAGATTAGACAAGAGTAAAATGTATGTTTTTCTAAAAAAATATATCCTTTTTCTTCTTAACAGCTCCCAAAAACAGAATGATCTTCAAGAAAATTAGACTCGTTGCAGAGATAGATTGTTAAAAAATGACAAGGTTTCATATAATTTCTCCTAAAGAAATTCCTTTAAAGCCAAGCCAGTTGAAATTTAATTTCGTCCTCGGTCTCGCTATGGTTTGCATTAATACTCATCAAAAATCCTTCGCCTCAGCTAAACTTATTTCGAGTAAAATCATCACAACTTCTTTTGAGCGACGAATAACACATGATTCTAGTGATTTTCTACGTATCTTACATTTTCAAGTAGGTATTATTTGTATAGTATATATATTTTTTTATTGAATTAGGCGAAACTTTGCGAAAATTCATAATACAAATGTAATGATAATATTATTATAATTACTATTGTTATTTTTTTATGGGAACACGCTGAAATAATATCATTGGCATGGTCAGGTTTAATAATCGTAAGTAAAATATTGTTACGCACATGCGAAAAGAGATTTGATTGAATAAAAAATATTATGAATTTGAAATTGAATTATGTTTATCTGGACTATATAAACTGATACAACTATACCAAACTTTAAGTAGTAAATAACGGCTTGTTAACGTTATACTTATATACATCGATAAATTAAATAATAGAAATACTTTTTAGATACTATACATTTTTAACTGGTTTTATTTCAGTTAACATTTAACCAGCAAAAGCTTATCATACAAGACTACGCTACGACTGAAATAGAGAAATAAAAAATTCAGTCAGTAGATTCGCCACTTTATGACATAAAAGGAAACGGTTATATTTCAAAACGTACATTAATCTTACTTAAAGAACGTTCCCGTTTCGTATTCATATGGAAACCTACAGTGATATGGTATGAGCTAAAAATTTTGAAATATGTCTCCGTGGAATGGATTATTTAATGCTATATGTTTTTGGCTAAAATTAATTAATAAGATACGATCAATATGAATATAAAAATTGCAAATGACTTTCTGTCTGTTTGTTACGCTAATTGTTACATTTACATAGTTAGGTACATTTGAAGTTTATTTATCAGGCTGACATATGGGATAGAATCCCATTTATGCTTCATGTTGAAAAAACGTGAATTTTATAATTGATTCATATTTTCACATTTTCCTCGATTCGTTCGAATTTTCGGCTACAACAACTAATTCATAATAATATTATAAATGCGAAAGTAGTTCCGTCTGTCTGTTTGTCACACACTCACTCAAAGCCACCATGTACAAACATGGGGGTAACATATAATCGGGGTAATACATTTCATAAGATCCTTCTAATCCCCTTTTTTATTTAGGAACTTTTCACTAAAGAAAACCTGGAAATACAAATATGGCTTTATTGAGGGTATTCAAACGCTTACTATTATATATTAATTAAAAGCGGGTTCACTATACAAAGTTACATTATTCACATCTAGATGGACCTTACAAAATCATCAAATATTTCGGTAACAAAAAAATGTTACAAAATCGTATCCCATCACCATAAACAGCCAAATAAATATGTACCTACCATGTATTACCGAGATTTATTTTGATCAAACACTTTTGTAGTAATAGTTCAATAATAAAGTATTTATGAGTGATAAGACGGCCTTTGAACTAGTGTTTTTCATTTGAATATTGTGTCACAGAATAAAGATGAGGCTAAAGATACGAGTTAGCAGGGGTTTTTTTTGAGCAGATATTCAAAGACCGAATTATTTTATTGCAGGTTTCTTAACGAAGGAAAATATTCCCTTCACCGAAAATCGTGTGATAAATAAATCGTACATATCAATAAGGTATATAAGTTTTATTAAAAAATCTCATTCATTGGTAACTACTCATATTATGTCTTAATCGGCTATAATGAGGACTCTCAGCTATAAATAATTATTATTAAGTATTAAGTTAGTTATGTATAATTAGGTAGGATTAATAAATATAAATATATAGGACACTTACACACACAATTGTTCTTCCCTAAAGTAAGTAACTTAATACTTGTTTTTACGGGTGACAGAAAATTGGTAAATATATTATCTTAAATACTTCACTATAAATGTACAACCAGGCTCGAAGAACCATTAATTTATTTATAGAAAATGTCCTTCGGGGGGAATCGAACCCGTGACTCGCAGAGCTGAAGACAGGGTAACTGTCAAGTGCGCCAATGGGCCAGTCGTTTTATTACCTAATTATAAATTGTTTATTCATTTTAACAATTGTTTATTCATCTAGAAGCTGTGATAGCCTAGCGGTGAGACCGTGCGACTCTCTAGAGACGACATAGGTTCAAACCCCGGGCAGGCACCAATGAGTTTTTCTATTAAAACTTATGTGTCTAATTGATAATTGCAATTTATCACACGCTTTTCGGTGAAGGAAAACATCGTGAGGAAACCTGCATATCTCTAGAGAATCTAGGGATATGTGTAACCTACCAATCCGCATTGGAGCAGCGTGGTAGGTCTTAGCTCCAATCCTTCTCTCCAAAAACGGAGAGAGGAGGCCTTAGCCCAGCAGTGGGCATAGTAACAGGCTGTTACTTTACTTTTTACTTTTATTCATCTAGACTTGCCTTTACACAAGTTTAGAAATTATCTTAAAACGATGCTGCTACATAAAGCTTACTATACAATTGAAGATTATTTGAGTGATAGTAGCATATCTTAACTGCAGTCAGCTACGCACCAAGCTGCAACGATTAATTTGTAACCATCAATCAAATTGTAAAAAAATATATATTTAAAAAAGAATGGCCGCCTAGTTTCTTGCTGGTTCTTCTCGGTAGGAGCAAACTTCCGAATCAGTGGTAACTTCTTGTAAACATTTGACGATTCAAAAGTACTGTAAACAGTCTACTTGAATAAAGAATATTTTGAGTTTGAGTTTGAGTAACGAGTGACGGCGTGATGACAATCCGTATAAATGGTCAAAATCGACCAATAAAAAAAATGTTCATACAATATTAAATAATATACAGTAATTCAAATTCAAATTTATATTGAAGTAGAAAATGAAGCATATAATAGTGACCACTAAATGGTCGGCGTAGTTAACAGGCAAAACAAAGGTACGGAAAGGGCGAACGGAGCCCGCGTGGCCCGCGCAGTATCGAATACCACCCGCCCTAGGAAACGGGCATAGAATAAATATATAGAAACGGTAAATATTTGCAAATGTTTTTAAGTTAATCTTCTGGCGTATCTTCTGTGATATCCTGAGTAGAATAAACCACCATCATATTCTACCGAGGTGCCATAAATGGCGACTAATGTGAGTAGACGTCAGACAGGCGGCCGATTGTAAAAAACCTAGCCAAATCATCTAACAATATATTGTCGGCGACCCAACTTAGAGTGGGCTAAAGGCAGGAGAATGATGATGATTTAAGTTAATCTTATATACAAAAAATATTGTCTTTTTTTGCTATAACTAATTAAACATGAAATTAAAAAAAGGTAATGTTCAAATATAAGTATATGAAACTTGTAAATATATGCTATTTGGTTGTAGTCTCCTGATGGTGCTTTGGTTACGGGACGAACCGATTGTCGAGATGATGGTTGTGAATGCGTTTAGTACACAACACTAAGCTGTGTGGCATTTGTTTTACGAATAAAGCTCTACCACGCTGATTCATCATATGCAGCTAGCTTCATTTTTATTCCTTCACCATAAAGAGCATGCTGAATTTTATATCTGAATTAAACAGTTTTTATAGAAGCATGGGTTTTAGGGTTTGAACTTGTTACTCTTTGGTCCTTTAACAACTCTTGTCATTCTGTCGTCACAGTTGACATTCACAGCTCAATATACAAAAAGATTAAGCGTCAATTTAGTTAGATACCACATGTTTTGAATGCGTGAATTATTTACACTCTTATAATTAAAAACAACGTCATACTTACAGATGTGAATTTTAATTGAATTCAATTTGTTTCTTTATACGTCTTATGTGGAATAAAACAATTCGAATCAAACCTATCAGTTTGTTTTCCTGTTATATTTTCATAATCTTTGACGAGGGCGGCGCGGGGTATAAGCTTAGTCAGTGCCCCTCGCGTCGCGAATCTCTTCGTTCGTCTCTATCACTGAACCTCCTCTATGGCATAAATATAATTGGTACAACAATATATTTAATTGTAATATAGTATTACGCGATGTTTGGGAGCCTGTCTTAATTTACAGTAATGTACGAGACTCACGAATAGACCGTATCAAGAGGACGACAACAATATCAAAAGGTAACGTATTTTTTATCTTTTATTGTTTGTGAAAATACAGAACTAATAAAGCGGAAGTTATAAAAACGTATATATATATTTTTCTATCAGTACTTTAAATTTTCGTCGCTGGTTGCAAATAAAATTAAGTTACATTTTCACTTGTCCATTTTATTATTACTGTTTGAGCACAACAGTTTACTAAGACTAGATATTGAAAGGGGAAATAAATGTTTCCTCTGAACAATGTATTTCATATTTTGTTGCGAATAGCACAAAAATAATATACAAAATATAATGTGAAACTTTTTTCTTCTTTTTATTCTAATTTTTAGTCATAATTAAAAAATTTTGATAATCAAAATATAATAAGCACAAAATAGGAACAAAATTAATATTATTTTTTCGTGATTGTTTATGAATTTTTAAATTTCGAAGATAATAAGTGTTTTAATTATCATAGTATTAATAAGTATGATTAAAAAGTTTATACAACTTCAGCGTCACGAGACTCGCGGATATTTTAATTTAATACATTTTTTTTTTTTTACCAAACGTTTGTTTGCTTAGCCGAGGCTAAGGTTTTCGGGTTTTCGGGCTTTTTAAATTTATTTATTTATTTATTTTTATTTTTTTTATTTATTTATCTTTATTGTATAAACAAAAGGCGGACTTATCCCTAAAAGGGATCTCTACCAGCCAACCTATGAGTAACAGAAAGAAAATTAAAAGAAAAACAAAATTGATGATGGAAAAAAAAGGAAGGAAGAAAAATAAAAATAACGAAACACTATACATAGATTAAAGTTGAAAAATAAATGAATAAAATAATAGATAATAGTGATTATTTGAATTGATTAAAATGTAATTGAATATTGATAATAAGCTAAATTTAATTTAACTGACTTGAGACAAATATTTTTTAGTCTGTGACTTAAATGCTGATAGGGAAGGAGATTTGCGGATTGATACCGGTAAATCATTCCACAGCTTTACACCTTGAAAGCTAAATGATCTCGAGTAAGTCAGTGAGGAGCATTTAGGGAAGGCAAGATCTAATGTATTTAAAGATCTTAGCCGGCCACATCCAACATCCGACAAGAAGTTGAAACGTTCTTTAAGATATATTGGAATTAAAGGATTAAAGAGTACTTTATAAAGAAGTGATAGAATATGTAAATTTCTTCTTTTTGATATTAAAAGATTTATTTTAATATCAAATTTAAAAAGTTAAAAGTAGCAGTCTTTTAAGAACAATATATAGAATTTTATATAGAATAGATGTTTATGTTGTTGTAATGAATGTTTTGATTTCATTATTTGTAATGAATGAAGAAAGAAAATCTTCGTTTTTGACGTTAAACAAGGCGCTATTTAAAGTATCTCTTAGCTTTAAAATGGCCACAAAATTTTACCAGGCAAAAAATTATACAATGTTAAATTAAAATAAAAGTTTCGAGCAGTTAATGAAATACGTATTGAATTAAAAAGTTCCGTATCAATTATTAGACTTCTTCGTCCATGGCTAAGCCGAAAATTAAACACTATATCAATATATCTTTCTCGATATTATTGAAATTTTATTATTATTTGATGATGAAACTTTCGGGAAAGGGAACCATCGATTAATATATCTTGAGAATTCTTACGTGCAACCTACTCATTAATTAAGCAGTATGGTGGGGTTACCCTCCACTCCTTTAGAGGAATCCCTAATCGGTAGTGAGCATTGCCCTAATGGGCACACATAACAGATCCCCTAGTTTACTTGTAGATAATTATTATTTTTTATTTAATACCCCAAATAATTACCCTGAGTTGTCAAATTTACATGTACATATTGTTTTTGAACTTATTTTCCGAAATAATTAAGTTGGTTAAAAATTTTTTATTGTGAATAATATAATATTAAAATTAATGAGTCATTTTTATGTGAATTATTTATCAAAAACGTTATGTGATCCATCGTTCCATTTCAGAAATAATATTCAGTTTATTTTATAATGAATTATTTTTTAAGCTCGTTGATGTTTAATTAGGTTAATTTCGTTTTTATTTGTGAGTCAATTTAAATAATAAATTTAGGTATCGAAACATTTTAAGCGATCCGCCGTTCTTTATAATTAATAGGGTACATTTTTCAAAGCTAATTGGCAAAATCACGAATGCCTGCGTTGCGACGCTCAAGATAATCGAATCTGGGCGTAATGAGCCGTCCCTTGCCACAAAAAGCCTTATATAAAAATAATCCATAAAAAGTACCATTTCATCATAGCGATGGCATAATATTCAAAGAAAAATAAATTGGTTTTAAGATAAAACAGTAAGATACTACGGAGCAACGGATGCTGGTGAATATTATGTGCTGCTATATTTACTAAAGGCTACACAGATAGATTAGGGGGCATAAATATATATAAATTATCTATGATATATAAAAAGTGAAAGTTACCGTCTTTGGAGAAGAGTTGGACGTAGAACCTACCACGCTGCTCCAATGCGGATCGGTAGGTTACACATATCCCTACAATTCCGTAAAGATATGCAGGTGTCTTCACGATGTTTTTCTTTACCTAAAACCGAAACTTGCAATTATCAATTAGATACAAAAGTTTTAAAAGAAAATCTCTTTGATCCCTTGCCCGTGGTTTGAACCAATGATCGTCTCTAGAGAGTTGGACGGTCTCACCCCTGGGCGATATATATATTAATTTTCCACAATAAAAAAAAGATTGTTTTTAGACACATTTTATTTAAAATACTATATAACACCCAATAATTTCTTATTTATAATCTTTGTTCATTCTATAATGTTTATTATTTTAAGACAAGCATAGACACAGTAGTAATGATAAAATTATTTTGCTATAATCTTTCATGAAAGAAACTCTATGCAATACTAAATGTTAAGTCAATTAGATAATTGACAATTAATATACAATTGACAATTGACAATTGTTAATTAATAACATAGATATGTTATGCAGGATTTGTAAAACGAATGTAAATATTAAGATTATAAAAAAATGTATTTATCCTAAACTAGCAATTAACAAGTAGGTAAAATATTCAATTTTCTTCTTCATAACCTCTGAATAAAAATATCACTATATAGTGTTATTATAATATAATAAAGTAGGGGTGCCATAAACTGTAAGTGAGAGTATCACAATAAATAATGTGAGGGAAGTTGAAATTTGTATACTTCATCTTTATCTAATTACACATAAAAAAGAGTGACGGATAGATACGGATTCATTTTTTTCTTTATTAATTGGCTCACTTTAAGCTGGCTTCCCAGCTCTAAGTATGACCTCATGGAGCTTTATGGAATTAAATCTGAGGTTTCTACGTTATGATTCGAAATCCAAACTATGTAACAACCCTTGTTTTAAGTTATACGTCTCTATTTTCTACATCTCTTATATATAAATATTTCCGAATTTCAGTACTTGAAACTGTGACGAGATTCAAATTCAAATTCAAATTTAAAAGATTCTTTATTCAAGTTAACTTGTAAACGAGTGCTTTTTCAATCGTTAACTCTACTGCTGGTTCGGAAAGCTGTTGTTACCGAGAGCCGGCAAGAATCTCGGCGGCTACTCATTTTAAAATATAATTCTCATAACTAGTCACCTTTACTCAATACTGTCTTGTACAGGGTAGTATTGTAGTTATATCCACTCATTCTTATCATCTAAGTAATCCTCAACAGCATAGTAGGCTTTCTGTATTAGGGTTTTTTAATAGTATTTTTAAACTGCTGTAATGGCACGGCTAAAATTGACATGACCAGTATACCCTCTACGAACACTTGTAATCTGAATCTTCCTGAAATTTCCAATCACTTTACAGTACGAACTCCAAAGTAATAAATGCTTCAAGAAGGAAACGCGCCATTAACCGTCGATTCGATTATCGCGGTGCTTGAGTTTTCGCTGATCAGAGATGAAACGTGCGCCAACAAGGAAGAAAACTAATTTAATTTAAACTTATGATGAAAACATCGTTTTCATAAACATTTATTGAACAGAGTTTTAACTTGACCGAACATTAAAAAGAATAATATCGTCATTCCAGATAAGAAGATACTTTCGAATGATTTATAGAAGCAGGCGTTACTTTGCGGAATTCCATATTACAGTTATATTATTATATGTAGAGATAGTTTCGGCTGAAAATATAGGCACCCCAAAATTGACCCCAAGCTCTGGCGTTTATCATGTAATTTAAACACCAACACAAAATAGTGACAGATCTTCGACGGTGATAAGAGGTACCCAATTTTCTGATATCGGTCGCGACATGTCACACTCACCATCCCTCCATTACCTAAAATATACTCTTAGGATGACGTCATACGATATGAGTTCTGCACTCTGTGCATTTTACACTCTCAACGATGCTTCTATACTCGCTCTACCCATCTGGTATCATGGTAAAATGCACAGCTAACAGCATTCTCCTTCTTATCTTAATAAAACTTTCAGAAAATCTTCAGAACAACCCAAAAGATGATTCTGTAGCTTTCGTGGCGATTGGAACATTGAATTTAAACTTTTGTGTTCTTTTTTGGAATTTGGAACCAGACTTAGCCACAGCAACGCGTGGCCAATTTCAAATTAGATCCCGTTACGAAATTATCACGGATTCTTCATAGTATCCAACGTTCCTAGCCACAATTCACTGAGAAAAATCGAAAACTATTTCTATTCCTTTCAACAAAGAGGCGCATGCAGCCGACGTAATCTGTAAAAAAAAATAATTCATACGTATCCGCTCAACTGTGAACCATTGTTAAACGATTTGGTAGCAAAAATAGTAGGATGTATACACAGCAGATATCTATGCACAGTGAAAATGAATTTTCTAAATAGATTTATCTGTGTTCCGTACACAATAAGTAAACAATTTGTAAGTAGCGCAAAAGTTTTTCTTTTCTTTAGCCTATATAAAGTGTATTTTCTAACTATACTGACTGGCCCGTTGGCGCAGTGGGTAGTGACCCTGCCTTCAGCTCCGCGGGTCGCGGGTTCGATTCCCTATAAACAATTTGTTGGTTCTTCGAGCCTGGGTGTATATTTGTAGTATATACCAGTTGTCCGTCACCCATAACACAAGTATTAAGCTACTTACCTTGGGCACGGACGACCGTGTGTGTAAGTGTCCCATATATTTATATATATATATATATATATATATATATATATATATCTATATATATATATATATATATATATATATGGGCTATCTGACGCATAATTCCCATAGTCTGCTATCAACTCATTAAACTACAAAAAACATAAAAAATAACAAGTTTATAACAAAATTTCATGTCCCTGCTGTTAACCGTTGAGGAGTTTCAGCAGTATCAGGTCATACTTATCATAAACATGTATTATCATCGGAACTGGACCAGCAAAATTTCAGCTAGGACATTAGGAAGTGGGTAAAATTTAACTAGCAAGATTCCACCTTCACATACATACACGGCAAGGTAAATGAAATCTTTTAATAAAAATAAACTCTCAATCCAAGTTATGATGAGATAAAAAAGTAATGTTCTAACAACTCGGCTTCAATCACCAAAAACTCAGTGAATTTTGAAAGAAGATACCTCTTAAAATAAACAGTAGTTACACTCTGTGTTGCGTACTTACAATTTTTCCTATGTTGCCAAAAAATCTATACATACATATAATACATTTTTTGAAAATCTTAGATGATTATTCAATTTACTTCTACTTTCCCAAGTATCCTATATTTAATAACCAACATTAACTTTTTTTTCATGAAAAACCTTTAAAAAGCTCTCAACGAAGGTTCCAGACGTAATAAACGAGAAAGCCACGGCTCATTAGGCGTCGATTCGATTATCGCTCTTCTTGAGTTTACTCCACCGCTTCACGGTAGCTCAACAAGCCCGTCAACTAATTACAGTTTTAAATTTAGAAATCTTTAATAAATTTACTGTAATCCTATTAAATAAATCATTGAATGAACTTAAATTTTCTTTTTGGGTGAATAAAATTTCACAAACTCTATTTTCCATTTTGTATACGGCAATAAATAGTGAAAGGCAAAAGTACAAAACGTACCTAATTTGAATTTTATTTATTTCTCAAGTTTATACAACAATTGAAACTTGAATAAGACACGTCGTTTTGAGAGAATTGGCATTACAATAGTATCTGTGCTGCATATGCCGCCCGCACAGTTATTAAAATAATATTAAAAAATATACATATATTACACTACAATATCAAGAAAAATAGTGTGTGTGTCTGGTCTGTGTGAATTATGTGTGTCTGTGAAAGTGTGACATATTTTAGTGTGAGTTTTTTGTTTGTGTGTTTGTTTACCTGCGCAGATTGATCGATCGGCTTAATATTGATTAATGGGTTGATGTTCCGTTGTTTTTTGAAATTCTATACCCTCGTATCAGCCCTTGAATGTTACCGATTAACTTATTAAGGTTCATCGGACTGGATTAAATTATAAAATAGTTTTTCTGAATAACCTTGTTATTATAGCATTATAGGGTATCATCATTCATTACGGAAATTGATAACGCTCTTTTGTACTTCCAGAGCTATACTTAGCACCAATTAATCATAGTTTGATTATAAGATATAATTGTTCCGTAGTTTATATTTTACTATAATAGCTGTGATAGCCCAGCCACCATTCAATTTTTCTGCTAAAAATTAAGTGTCTCACTGATATTTAGAATTTAACACGCGCTTTTCGGCGAGGAAGCCTGCATTTGTCTAGAGAATTCTGAGGATATCTGTAAACTACGAAATTCCATTGGAGCAGCGCGGTGGGCCTTAGCTCCAACCCTTCTCCAAAAAACGGAGAAAGTCTATTATTTTGCATTTATCAACTAAACGCACTATCAACGCGTAAAATATTGTGCCTTATCATCATCATCAATACATATAAAAATCGTTGAGATGTCAAAGCTGTACATATGATATTTAAAAAAAAATAGTGTAGTCGTCTTGTACGTTAGTGTCGTGTACGCTCCTAAACATGAACAATAGTTTTTAAAATTTTTGTCTGTTTATCTGTTTGTCTGTTTGTCGATTTGTCTGTATGTCTGTGCGTTTGTACCCGCTAATCTCAGAAACCGCTGATCCGATTCGGACACGGTTTTCACTAATATATAGTCGGAAGTCTCACTTAACATATAGGGTATGTTTTATTAAAAATAAATTTGTATATGAAACCAATATAAACTTTAGAACATAATCAATAAAATTTCTACTTTAATTAGAGTTCTTCATAGCCAAAAGGTATTGTTATCGTATGAATAAATAAAAAACAAGTTTCGCGGTAACAGTTGATAGCAGTTCACTCATTAAAAATTAATACCTTAATGGTCGGGCGACCGCGTATTCGGTTACTGATCCGATAATTGCGAAATCACTTTATTAATACATACCTAGTTGTTAATACACGAAACAGTGCCTAAATATTTGTCATTAATTACTATCCCCACTGCAGTTGTGATAGCCCAGCGGTAAGACCGTGCGACTCTTTCGAGGGGAACACGAGTTCAAACCCGGGCAGGCACCAATGAGTTTTTCTATTAAAACTCATGTGTCTAATTGATAATTGCAATTTATCACACGCTTTTCGGTGAAGGAAAACATCGTGAGGAAACCTGCATAGCTCTAGAGATTTCTGTTGATATGTGTAACCTACCAATCCGCATTGGAGCAGCGTGGTAGGTTTTAGCTCCAACCCCTCTTTCCAGAAACGGAGAGAGGAGGCCTATTCCCAGCAGTGGGATTGTAACAGGGCGTTACTTTACTATCCCCACAATGGTCACTAGACTTCTCTCTTGTTTTTTTTTCTGGAGAGACGGATTGGAGCTGAGACCTTCCGCGCTACTCCAATGCGGATTAGTAGGTTTCACATATCCACAAAATTACCTAGAAATATGCAGTTTTCCTTCACCGAAAATCATGGAATAAATTGAAAATTTCAATTAAGCACATACGTTTTTCTTTTCGCCTTTTTCGCCAAAAATTGACACAAAATTTGACCCGAAATGAAATTTTTAACATAAATGTAGTTATTGTGAGTTAACTAAAATAGATAGAGACATACGGTTCCGGACTTTTTGTAGCATTTTGTAGACCTACAATTCTCTAATACATTACGTTCCATTACGTTAGTCCATTCACCCTTATTTCTTCTCGAGTCTATTTCCTTTGTCGTTACATCTAAGAGAAGAGCTCCGGAAATATAACGTAGCGTCGATTAGGTTAATTGTCTAACAAACCTACTTTAAATTCTCGTTAAAAAGAATCATGAGATAATAACTTTGACGTTATTTTTTTATTGTAAACTAGCTCAGTGTATTTAATTATATTAATAATAATTATTTATTTATTATATTAATATCTATTTGTGGAAGTCAGTCATTTGATTTTTTTAAATTTAATGTACGTTAAAAAATTAAAATTATTTACAATTTACTAAACTATCTAATTGAAATTCTTAATATATAATAGAAGTTATTGTGAGTTGATCGTATGAGACAGAGACATGCAGTCGCAGACGTTTTGTAGTATTTTTTAAATCTACAATTCTCTACATTACTTTTATATATCTCTGATCGTTTGCGCGGCACACTCGACTAATCGCGTCACTTTTATTGAAAGAATGGAGTATATTCATTTCATTATCATTCTTCCCTTATCCCACTCTGCCGACCTCACGGCAAAACATGTTACAAACATGGTGTGACATGATTTGGCTAGGTGTTTTACGACCGGCCGCCTGCCTGACGTCGATTTACCTTAGTCGCCTTTTAAGACACCTCGGTAAGAAAGAGGGTGGTCTATTCTACTCAACCGGATACCACACGGTGGGCTAACTTACCTTAGTCGCCCTTTACGACACCTCGGTAAGAAAGAGGGTGGTCTATTCTACTCAGCTGGATACCACATAAATATATACATACCATAGTAAAGTGAGAATATACCATAATGTAACAAATGCAATTGTATACCTCGTGTATACTAGCTAGCATCAAACATATTACGATATAAATGAATTAGTGATGCCTGACGTTCATCGGGCCTTTTAGCTGCACGACACTGTGTGAAATTAAATTATTATGTACGTATATTCAAACCATATATTTCGTTCTAATAACATTTCTGTTATAAAATATGTTTTGAATATATATTTAATTGCATGTTACAGATATTTTTAATTTAGTAATCTTCTTATATATAAAAATGAATGTTTTTCTGTATGTCCTTTGTAGACTCCGAAATGCTGCACCGATTTAAATGAAATTTTCAGACAATCTTTAAAACGAACTAGCGGATTATTGTGTAAAGTTTGATGGCGAT
Organism: Morpho deidamia; assembly: GCA_947086505.1. Lineage (NCBI taxonomy): Eukaryota > Metazoa > Arthropoda > Insecta > Lepidoptera > Nymphalidae > Morpho > Morpho deidamia. The sequence goes on along the minus strand of CAMTZC010000007.1, from coordinate 3,435,150 downwards.
AGGAGCATTTTTTTAACCGTCAATGACAGTTTTATTACCACTGATATGTTTAAACAAAAGCTCAGCAAATAAATAAAATCCATAAAAACACTATTAATGTGAGAGTTTGTCTGTTACTTTTTCGCGGCTATTAAACATACTAGAGCAATATAATTGAAATTTGGTATAAAACTTATATACCGGTGTAAAATATAAACAAAAATACAAAAGTAATAATAGAACTATTTTGCTAGAATCCGCGATTGTAGATCGCGATGTATCGCGGATTATAGCAAAATAATTCTATTATTACTTTTGTATTATGGATCTCCGCAAAGTAACGCCTAATTCTATAAATTATATAAACAAAAATGGTTTTTTTCTGGAGGAATAGGAAAAAATACGAAATCGCGAAATACCAGCAGTCATTATTATCACATATTTCTAGGATTCCTTTTACAAAATTAGAAAGCTTACAGTAATATACATATCAACATCGAGCCCCGTAGAGCTCTATTATGACGTGAAGCATCCCTGCCATTGTTTGCGGCCGACATCAACGAGCGCCATTTTGTTCTGCTCAAAAAAACAACCGCACTTCACAAAGGCGACAGGGATTTTTAAATCTCCTTCAATATACAGATTACAGAGCTATAAACGACAACAAACCTCTTAAAGTAAATTAACAGCCTGTTACTATGCCCACTGCTGGGCTAAAGCCTCCTCTCTCCGTTTTTGGAGAGAAGGATTGGAGCTAAGACCTACCACGCTGCTCCAATGCGGATTGGTAGGTTACACATATCTCTACATTCTCTAGAGATACGCAGGTTTCCTCACGATGTTTTCCTTCACCGAAAAGCGTGTGATAAATTGCAATTATCAATTAGACACATAGCCCAGCGGTCAGACCGTGCGACTCTTTTGAGATGGCCACTAGTTCAAACTCCGGGCAGGTACCAATGAGTTTTTCCATTTAAAAAAAACTTAGTAAGTGTCTAATTGATAATTGCAATTTATCACACGCTTTTCGGTGAAGGAAAACATCGTGAGGAAACCGGCATATATGTAGAGAGTTCTGGGGATATGTGTGACCTACCAATCCGCATTGGAACAGCGTTGTAGGTCTTAGCTTCAACCCTTCTCCCAGAAACGGAGAGAGGAGGCCCAATGCCCACCAGTGGAGTTTGTAACGTACTGTTACTTTACTTTTACTTTTTTTTACTTAGACAAAAATAAGTATGGTTCTCTATAATATATATAATAAAAGAGGGAAAATTCTCTCCCTAATTTTTTAAACAACACCGGGACTCAATGCTTATATGTCACATAAACATACGTTAGACTAATACAATGCCAATTTTGATATCGAATGTAAATAGAAGATAAGAATGTAGGATACTGAAATGATCGGTTAAGAGATGGAATTGTAGTTGAGGTTTACTAATTTAAAAATTATTCTCAGTTTATTCCACCTCTAGTTCGAACTACTCTTATCGACTGAGAAAAAACTGCCAAGATTGATGATTGCTTTTGGTGAAAATATTAATCACAACCATGAATACGGAGATATTAAATCGATGGTTAACACTAACGATCAAATGACATGACTATCTAACCAAAATGAGCTAACGTTATCTCTATGAAGTCACAAGCTAAACGTGACACATCAGCATTGACATCTAACAGTCGTGTCGAGTCCACGTTTATAAAGGATTGACGTTAACGTCGAAACCTCCATATTGAAGTCACGAACATATATATTGATTAGTTTTACGCTATTTTCTGTTTCCAACAAATACTATTGAATACTAGCTACACCCTGCGGTAATATGTTATGTTATGTATGCGGTATAAGTTAATAATTGTTAAGAGATAGATGGATATGTAGACGTAAATCGAGTTTTTTTTAATGTTCCACTAAACTTGCAAAAAAAATATTTCAACAAATAAAATTATAATTAACACAATAGAACAAATATTTCGAAAGTATTCCATCCGTTCACTCGTGATACTATGATCGAGGAAAATAGAGATTAATTTTTATATACAAGAAATATACAAACTGATATTACATATTAAGTTTTAGTGTAGGCATCGACGAGCGGGAATTGGGAAACGCAATATCCGCATCGACATCGAGCACTGAACACTGAGCACGCTATGAAGCGCCCTTCCCATTGTTTACTATCGACATCGTCGAGCGCCATTTTGTATTATCCGCAATAAACAAAAGCGCTATTCACAAAAACATGGGCATGTTATTCCCTGGAAATTATTGTTAGCTTTTGGAAATTAAAAAAGAAGTCCATGCAAGATCGATACCATTTTTCAGTGGAAATGTCGCAGTGAAGTTTCGAATTATGGTTTGCACTTTACAAAGAAAAAGAAATAAATATTAGATTGTGGGGAAAGATTTTGTATGAGTAGAAATTAAATAAAGGTTATTACTTCAAATATTTAGTTATTTATATATCATAAAAAAAGGTAGAAAAACATCTATCTATACTTATTATAAAGTCCCAAAAAGCTGTCTGTCTGTATGTAATCGATTTTCTCAAAATCTACTGTACGCATTTTTGTACGGTTTTCACTAAAAGATAGTGCAATACTTGCGGCTGGTTTAAATATATAGTACATATTATGTAAATTGTGCTGAGGAGATCGCGCAGTTGTTAAAAAACTTGCATGCTGGGAGCTTTAGTCGCGTGCGCTGCGTAAACCAGCAGATACGCTAAAGTAATGTAGTAGACAATGTACGTCTTTAAAATACTACAAAAAACTCCGTGATAGCATGTCTCTATCTCTTATGGTAAATTCAAAATAACTACTTTAATGTTTAAAATTTGAATTCTAGAAAACAATTGTGACACGCTGATTTCCACGCGGGCGAAGCCGCTGGCACAACTAGTTATTGATAAAAAAAGTGTACAAAGGTTAACTTATGCCTTTGACAGATTCAATCTTTCACTTTATTAAATAAATTTATGTTAATTAAATTAATGAATGCCATTTTTTGACACATTTGATTGGAAACCACAGGTAGCCCGCTACTAAACATGTATATCTTATTAATTGGCTGTAACTTTTTATTACATATTGCAGTGAAAGCATCAGTTGATGTTTCTGTATTCTCTGAAAAACAATCATATAAGTCTATGGAGCAACTGTTTTTTTTTATTGTACGTAGCAGTAAAATAAATACTACAATAGGTAAAATGTTCGACATGTCTATATAGACCGCTCTTCCCAGTCTAGCCATTCATCAAGCCAGACATGACCGCACGCCATTTTGTTGACCACATACAAATAACAGCACAGATTAATCGTTGGTTGTTGCAGTGATTTGTAGAACTATTTCTTTTCAGATCTGTTCTTATACTTACGTCCACTATTTCTACATTTATTGTACTGTGCAAATAATGTTTAAAAATATTGTAAGCGCCATTTTGCTAACAACAGATAAACAACAACGTCGAGAAAATGTACCGTAGGCACATAAGGTTAGCAATTGAGATAACAGTTTGTAACAGAAAAACTATGGATTAGATCATAAATCATAATAAAATTCATATGTTTATATCGTACATATGAGTATTAATAATGCAAAAGTCTATCTTTACATCTATGACGCTTTCTCGGCTAATCTACGCAGCGATTTTCATGAAATTGGGCAAAATTGAAAACATAAAATAATGCCTTTTTACTTTATGACCTGGACAAAACCATAAATGATAGGGTAGAGTATTTACTCGTAAAACTGATGTTGCGGTTAAAATATAACACCTTTTTTCCTTAGGAGATAGGAAAAATTCACAAACACATAATAATAAACAATATTTATAATAATAATTGAAAAAAACATAGTACATTATTTAGGGTAGTTCATATCTAAGTAGCCGATGGTGAAGTTTGTATACATATGTTTTTATATATTCAACAAATTATATAGGTGACTCCGATTAATTCCTACATTCTCCTGCCCTTGTCCCACTCTAAGTGGGGTCGGCACAACATGTTACAAACATGTTATCACATGATTTGGCTACGTATTTTACGACCGGCCGCCTGCCTAACGTCAACTTACCTTAGTCGCCTTTTATGTCGTAAAAAGATCTCGGTAAGAAATGAGGGTGATCTATTCTATGCAACCGGATACCACATGGCACATACCTTAGTCGCCTCTTACGACACCTCGGTAAGAAAGGAGGGTGGTCTATTCTATTCTGCCGGATACCACACGGAGAACTCCGATTAATTCCTACCTACTTATTAAATAAGACAAATATTTCACTGATAATATATGCAAATATCCGGTAGCAGAAATGGGACTCAATGAAGCCATTAACACGAATAGTTCACTTAAGAAGATCCCCTTACCTATAAGTTTCAGGTTACTTCAAATGGAATTCCAGAATCTTCTGTTCCAAACTTTGCGCTTCGGTATTGTGTTTCCCGTTCGGTTTTGTATTGCGATTCCTTTGTTGTTTTGTTTCAACAAAGTCGATCGTCATGATGATACTTGAATATTACTGTCTTACAAATTGAATATCTGCTTATAGAGTTGCAGTATCATATTTACGTGTCTTTGTAGTGTGTTTAGTTTTATAAGTGCTTTAGCGACATGCTATAGTGAAGAGCAGTCCCTTCATTCTTTTTTTCTTCTTTTAACCGATGGATGTGCACTGTGGTAAGGTTAAGGTTAATAAGGTTCTAAAAAAGGTATCTATTAGATACAATCTTGTGCCACTTTTTGATGTGGTATGATCAAATAGTTGTGAGCCTATCATCGTTGTGTTTTAAGTTCGAGGTCGCCTGAGAACCGTAACACTGGTTCTTCTTTAATCTTCATTCTCTGAAATTTATTTAATTAATGGGCGTTTATGATGGCTTATCCTTCAAATATTTCTAGGATTACTGCCTTTTCCGTACAACCGATGCATCCAATCTCCTCGTGACATCGTTTATTCAAATTCAAATTCAAATTCAAATATTCTTTATTCAAGTAAACTTGTAAACAAGTGCTTTTGAATCGTCAACTTTACTGCTGGTTCGGAAAGCTGTTCCTGCCGAGAAGAGCCAGCAAGAAACTCGGCGGTTGCTCTTTTTAAAATATAAATCTTAGAACTAGTTACATTTATTTATTACTGTCTTGTACAGGGTAGAAGTGCACCTATATCCACACATCCTTATCCTCAATGTAAGCCTCCACGGTATAATAGGCTTTCTGTATCAGCCTCTTTTTAACAGTATTTTTAAATTGCTGTAATGGCAAAGTTAAAATTGATTGTGGAATTTTGTTATAGAATCTTATACCCAAACCCACAAACGACTTACGTACTCTTACAAGGCGCAAAGCAGGAGCCGCAAGCTTATGTCGGTTCCTACTTTGTCTATTATATACATCGCCAATCTTTTTATAATTATGTATGTTTTTATGCACAAAAATCAAATTGCTAAAAATATACTGTAAAGCTAACGTAAGAATACCTGTTTCCTTAAACTTCTCTCGCAGGGACTCACGCGAATTCAAATTATAAATGCCACGTATGGCTCTTTTTTGCAATACAAAAATTTTCTCAATATCAACGCATTTACCCCATAACATTATTCCATAAGACATAATGCTATGGAAATAAGCAAAATAAACTAGTTTTGCTGTTTCGACGTCTGTAAACTGTCTTATCTTTCGAATAGCATAGGCTGCTGAACTGAGTTTCCCTGCGAGAGCTGTTATGTGTGTGCTCCATTGGAGTTTTGTATCCAACGTCATTCCCAAAAATACAGTTGTATTTTCTGTTTTTAGTGGTACATTGTCTATTAAGAGCTCATTTGCTGTTTTAGCTGCATTAGGTAATGCAAATTCTAAACATTTCGTTTTATTTGAGTTTAGTACCAAATTATTAAGCCTGAACCATTGAGCTACCTGCGACAATCCACTGTTTACTTCGTCAATATTATTATCGTCATTCCTATTTACTTTAAATATTAAAGATGTGTCATCAGCAAACAGTACAATGTCGCAAATATTATGAATGAAATATGGTAGATCATTTATATATACTAAAAACAGAAAGGGACCAAGGATTGATCCTTGAGGCACACCCATAACTAAGGCCGATCCGGATGACTGCACATCATTAATGCACACTCTTTGAATTCGGCTATAGAGATAAGATGCAACGAGACGAAGTGCATGATCCTTAATACCATAATGACCAAGCTTTAGTAATAAAGTTTCGTGTTGAACGCAATCAAATGCCTTGGACAAATCACAAAATACCCCTATGGCATTTTGTGAGTTCTCCCACGCATCAAAGATATGCTTCAATAATCTTACGCCCGCATCCGATGTAGACCGACCCTTGGTAAACCCATACTGCTCAGGGTGAAGTAAATTATTAGAATTAAAATGCTTGAGCAGTTGATTTAGAATAACTTTCTCAAAGACCTTGCTAAGAGTTGGCAAGATCGAGATGGGTCTATAGTTGTTAGGGTCGCTCTTATCACCAGATTTGAAGACAGGGATCAATTTACTATACTTCATTAAATTTGGAAATGTCCCTGTGTCTACAGACTTGTTAAAGATCTTGGCCATAATAGGTGCAATAATTTCAATAACATTATTTATTAACTTAACAGACATTCCCCATAAATCAGTTGTTTTTTTATTATTTAAAGTTTTAAAAGTTTTAACAATATCGTGCGGAGAAATGTGTTTAAATTTAAAATTTACGTTGCACTTCATGACGCTGGCCTTTAAAACATTAAGAGCTTCAATTGGGGATGAGTTTATTGAGCTAGTGGTAGAAATGGGTATATTCTGAAAAAAATGTTCAAATACACTCGCCACTTCTGCGTCGGAATTAGTAAACTCATTTCCAATTTTCAGCTCTATGGCAGAATTACGCATTTTATGTCTGCCTACTTCATCTCCTATAACATCCCAAGTTGTTTTTATTTTATTTTCAGAGTTCATTATTTTACATTTAATGTGAAGTGATTTGGCCTGTGCGCAGACATTTCTAAACATTTTCGAATATTTTTTTACATATTCTAAGAATGTGGGGGACTGATTATATTGCTTTTCTGCATACAGATCAAATAACTTGTTTCTACTCTTATAAATGCCATTAGTAGCCCAATCGCTAAACCTGAGATGTTTGGAGACTTCTTTTTCTATAATATTAAAAGTCTTATGGAATTCACTACCAATAATTCCAAAGAGAGCATTAAAAAGATCATCTGAACTACCGCAACTTTTGTCAATATGTGGTAATTTTGATAATATTTTTACTTGAAATCGCTTTATTTTATGAGACGTGATAGGCCTGAATTTAATAAATTGCTTTTTGTTATTTATAATGTCGGGAACAGATATAATTTGTCCACTATGATCAGACCTTAAGCGACTTATTATAGATTTTTCTAAGATATTACAGCTGTAATTAGTAAAAATATTATCAATACCGGTAGCCGAGTCTGCAGTTATCCTAGTAGGTTCGTTAAATACATTAATCATATCAAAACATTGAAATAAATTAAGCAACCTACAACGAGTACTGGTATCCACTAGTATGTCAACATTAAAGTCTCCACAGATTAAAACTTTTTTTGAAGATTTACATGTCTTCTTTAAAACTTCCTCTATAACACTCTCAAATAGCATATAATCACTGGAGGGTGGGCGGTACACAGAAACTATAATATAGCGCTCCAACTCTACACAAGACAGCTCAATGGTACGTTCCACAGAAAGACCGACAATATCATTCCGTTCTTTACAATTTAATTTACAGTGAGCTAGTATTAAAGATCCCCCACGAATGACGGTCTTCCTCAAGAACGCACTGGACACATTATAACCTTTTATATTTACCAGGAAGTTGGAACTGTTTAACCAATGCTCGGTTATACATAAAATATCTACATTAAATTTATTCATAAACAGTTCAACTTCAAATTCCTTGCCAGATAGTCCTTGCAGGTTCTGGTGAACAATATTCAATTTACAAGGTCTATCTGTTGTCTTAATACCTAGTTTAAAGTAATATTTTCCGTACATAAAATATTACTTGATATACTATTAGTACTACTACTAATACGTGTGTCAATATATGAAAAATTTGTACTTATTGTACAATCTGTATAGGAGTCAATAGACTTAGCTACAACAGATGTAACTGTATCACTTAAATTATAGGCTAGCAGTGAAGCTAGATTCCTGTAACATTTTTTAGACAGATACATAGTATCTCTAGTTAACTTAAACGAGGAAATAAATTTATTAATGTCAAAGTAAAATATAGCGTCACTATGACGGTATGTCAAATTATACAAATGTATATTTAGATTATATATGTGCTCATTTTGTTTATTGTTCAACATATTAGAGTAGGGAAAGGCACATATAAAAAATTTACATTTAAATTTTTCATTTAAAAGTAATAATTTTTCAATACATTTTGTTATCTGTGGCCTTTTAATATTTAGGCTGTCACCAAGCATCAATATAACTGTAGTGTTATAATCAAGGTCATTATAATTTAAGCTATTCAATATGTAATCAATAGTTGCTCCTGGAGAACAATAGTTAATTACTGATTGTGTAAGGTAAGGACTTATAACTGGAAGGACTTATAACTGGAAGTTTAACATAGGAAGAGTATGTATATTTGTTTATTATGATATTTTTACTGGCCCGTTGGTAGTGACCTTGCCTTCAGCTCCGCGGGTCACGGGTTCGATTACCGCCAAGGGCTAACATTTGCTATACAAAAATTGTTGGTACTTCGAGCCTGGGTGCATATTTGTATTTAAGTATATATTTAAAATTATATATGTATTTTATTTACCAGTTGTCCGTCACCCATAACACAAGTATTAAGTTACTTACTTTGGGGATAGACAACCGTGTATGTAAGTGTCCCATATATTTATTTATTTGCAACTTCCTTTTCGTCCACTTAAGTGTTTAAAAACCGCCAATGATGTTTTTCTCAATCATTGTTCGTGTTCAATATCATTATTTTTAACTTTAATTTTAACCGCTAAAATTGTACAAAAATTACGTCAATTTTGCTCCAGGGGGTTAACTGTGAAAGCGTAAGAGACAGACAGATAAAAATTCGTATTTATAATATCACCCCATCTGAAGAACACACATTTCCTATTCTTATGCATAGGACTTCAACTTTGTTCTTCGGATGGAGCGACATTAGTATAGAATTGTCATTTGAATATTTTACAAAAGTAAAAATTCGCATCTAAACTGGAAGGTAGCTTGCGGTCAACGATTGCCAAAGGATCAGAAGAGCCGCAATCATGACACAAGTACAGTACACAAGCACTTCCCGCAGTGAAGCAGATCGGCCCTTTGCGCGGCCATTCATCGCATCTAGGCTGCCACTCGACCCGCCTCGCAAATTACACCCTGAAGCACTAACTCGACCCCGTTGACAAATTAAAAACGTACTATTAAAATCTCGGCCCGAAAGAGGAACGCCGGTCTAGGAACATAATTAGGGAGTAAAGTATTGTGACGAGCCCTCATCTTCTGGGACGAGAGTCATTATACTGGCACGTCTATTTCTGTAGCTGTTATTTTTAAAATGCATTGCGATGCACATTAAACTTATCTACGGAAATATTACTCAGATACAATACATAATTTTTATTTTAATGCATGTATTCCAGTTAAGAGATATGCTATCTAATATATTTTTGGATATAATTTATTATTATAATAAAACTGTTGTTAAACATAGCTTCTCCAGCTGTATTTTATGTAATAAGGAAATTACGTTAGTGCCTAAACTGCAAAGTAAATTTTCAAAACCGTCTTAAAAGATATATCTGTTATGTATATGTGAAATTTAAAATTTGAACTGGAATTTATAATTTATAAAAGTGTTAAGGAACAGGAATATCCGCTATAGTTTACCACTCTAGAATTTATAATGATAACAGTCTCTTAAAAGTCAACATTTAGTTAAAAACCGCTTCACCTTCAACTAATCTTATATAGTTACAAATAGGTTGAATATAAATAAAACCAACTACACGTGCTTCTCCATGTGTGAGCGTACTCAGCCAGCTAACTTTAACATCGGAATACACTCTTTCTCAAAGTTGCTGCAAGATAATAGAAGTTGTAATTGTCCTATTCTGGAAAAAGTGTCTAATGTTAAGTATCTTGGTGTAATGCTAGGTCATCGCATGACCTGATATCTGCATATGGATTTAGTATCAAGTCGAATCCGAAACTTATTTGGATATTTAAAACATTGAGACATATTGCCTCTTATAAATTTAAAAACGGTATATGTAGCTCTTGCCCAATCCATTATTAATTACCGTATCTCCGTTTGGGGCGGTGCTGCTAAATCAAAATTTTTTGACTAAGAGAGAAGCCAACACTCTATTAAAAGTTGTACTGTTCAAACTCTATACATTTCCAACAACTCAACTATATTCAACCTCGGGTTTACTTTCCGTCCGGAAGTTATACATTTTAAATATGATTCTAAGAAAAAAAGGAAAAAGACTCGTGGTGGCAACAGTAAAACGGGCTAGAACTGTTTTTGCCCAGAAACAATTTTCCATACTCTCATGTTATATATATAATAAGATAAATAGGAAACTTAATTTATTTCATTTAAATTTTCATTCCTGCAAAGCAAAACTAAAACAATATTTAATGTCAATTACTTATGATGATGTTGAAAATTTGTTGAAACGTGTGTGAAACACAATACTAGCACATACATCTACTCACATACACACAAACACAAACACACACACATATTCTTCTCAGTCTTGCAAGTTTTATTTCATCTTTTGTTAATTTTTATTTTTAGTATGCATATTATTATGGAGTGCGGGGCCTTCTGACACAGGTGTTGTTACACTTAAAAGAAGGTCCCAACCTCCATATTGTAATCCTTATGTATTTAACGACAAATAAATAAATTATTATTATTATTATTATTATAGTACTAGCTTTTACCCGTGACTTCGTTCGCGTGGACCGTTGAGTCTTGGAAAAAACTAGCTTCTGTCACTAATTTACCCTGCAAATATCTCCATCACAAAAATGCGACCGATCCGGGGGTTTGTAATTACTATTTATTTATTATTAAATTTATTAACAATTTGCCAAATTGTTAATTAAATTCGGGATACATATGTAATTTGCTCTGGAAAAAATGTAAAAAAAACCATTAATTTTTTTTTTATACCATTTCTTTTAATTTGAGAGGTCATCAGGTCACCTATATAAAACCTGTTTCTTTTACTTACAAACCTGACTTTGACACATGGTGAATAAGAAATCTTTCATAGGTTGATAATAGATGGACGTTTTTAAATGTCATCCTATTTCTGTTGAACTTACAGGATTCTCTATAACCAAATTTCATCGATAAGGGTTCAGCGGATTCGGCGTGTAACAGACAGACAGACTTTCGCATTTATAATATTAGTAAAGATTGAATTTACCCTGCAATATAGCACCATAAACAAGATTAGAGATAGAATATTGAAAGATATTAAAATTCTGTTATTTATAATAACCGCTCGAGAGCGTGCAAACTACCTGAAAGGGAAGCAAACAGAAATTGTCTATTAGGGTCGCATAGGTCGTAACTCAATTATATAGCCACCGGCTCCTAACTACCTTAGCGATGCTCGCAATAAAAATAGAATATAAAAATTTCAGCGAACGTAAATAAAACTCGCAATTCCAACAAAATGCTTTTAGGCCGACGGTAAACGTAAAATGGATATTTTTACAGTGAAAATTTGTTTTTCCCTTTGTCGAGACTATATAGTTTTAAATTTAAATATAGTTTTTATTGTTATATAGCTTTAATTAAAAAAAACTACATAATGGTAAGCAAATACTATATTCTCGGATATCTATAAACTTAGTGATAGTTAAAAATATTAAATTGCACTTTTCAATATAAAGATATAATATGAATTCGAAATGCATTCCCGTTTAAAAACAAAATCTTATTTTTTAAGAGACGCCAATTACGAAATCTTAAAAATACATTTTATATATTTCTTCACTTGCTACATTTTGCGCTTAGTACCCCATAATAAGTGTAACCCCAATAATAAACAGCAAGTTAACTATTATGGTATACTTATATACTATAACTATTATAAACTATAACCCGGCTAATAATAAAATTTACGGCTTATACATATATTGCATCGTATCGGAATCTCTTTATGCCTTGATATCTTGATGCCTTGACCACACCAGAGATGACAATTTTTAAAAATAAATATATATATTGCATCTCATATCAAGAATTGAACTGAAGACTCCAGAAATATGGTACACCAACTACAAAGACTTCGTCAAAATGGAACTCATTTATATTCTGAAAATGCAATTTGAACTGTCTCGATGTAGAGACTGCCAGCACAAAAGTAAAGAAAATATAATTTTCTTATAATCCACGATAAAAGAAAATATTTGCAATGCTAAATGTAGAGTATACCTACTACCCATGTTCATACTTGATACATGCAGAATTCATACAAACTCCTGCACCACCCACTACACATAACACAAAAATATACCAGCCCTGCACACATTCACTATCACAATCTCAACAGTTGTTTCACCCAACCAAAGCATTGTCAGGTAATAGACTCAACAAACCGCAAAGAGATGCATCACACTTGAAAGCCGAGTTATATAGTAATGAGTTAATCCCCACCGTTCATTTTGCTATCAAGCACGTGAAAAAAAATAACTACCAAACAGTGTTTTATATTTGATATGCTTTTTTTGATTAACTTGTCCTTATTCTCGAATAAATACATTCAATTATATTTTTACGTCTTAACGATGTTCTCATTGAAAATAGAATATGAAATTACGACAGCGTAATGTAAATAGAATTCACAATTCAAACAAAAAGCTTTCAGGCCGAATGGTAACCGTAAAATGGATATTTTTATTGTGCACGTTTCTCTTTGTCTGTAGTTTTAAATGTAATAGCCACAATAGTTTAGATGGAATAGAATTTGAGTGTTTTCAAATTGTTTTATCCTTGAATAACTTTATAATTTTTTGATGTACTTTATTGAAGTTCTTACGTAAGTACAAATAGCTTGACTCTTTGTACAACGTTTTATATAACTAACATTAAATTTTGTTGTAAAACAAAATAACTTTAAAGGATTTTAAAGCCTTAAAATGCTTTATAGGTCAAACTTAGCAAGATTTTAATGTGAGTGTATGTGTAATTATTTCCTACAACGAATTGTAGTGCTTTTGCTTTTTACATACTATTATAAATATTTCAAAGTACAGGCTGCAATGTGTTTCAGTAGTTTATTATTTGATCATTAACTATGATTGCTCGTTTTGTATTTTGTATTTGAGTTTTATTAAAGTAAAATTATTAGTATAAAGTGATTATATTGTAATAGATTTGACACGCAGCTATAATTTTTTCCCGAAATAGGTTACCCGTGTTCTAATCATTTTAAAAAGTTTACAATATCTAATTATTATATAATGCGTGGATTAAAGTTCTTGTTATTTAAGTAATTTCGACAAGGATAATATAAACAAAAAAATGAAAACAAATAATTTTGAAAAAAGATCATATAGATTCTTTGACATTCTTTTCGAAAGGATAGTCTTCAGAAAAAATTGTCACTTGCTTACTTTTGAAAAAACAGGCTACACCTTATTGCTACTTATACGAAATTATGTGGATTGAGAAATAAGTTTTTCACCATTTATAATTTTTTTTTATAATAAAACAATAATTTTACAACAGAACTTAAATTAAAGCACTTTAAATTAATACCTTTTAAGCCCTTTAAAACTTCAGATATTCGCATTTAAATGCAACACACAACCCAAACACTTTTCCGAATTGATATTGTTTTAACCGACTTTCAATAGTTCGTGCGTTTTCGAGCTTTCAGTTAGGGATCATATTCTCAATATCATAAAGTAATATATACATACATTCTATATAAATATCACAAACTTGCATATGTTTAAAATGAAACGTTCTATATAGGTTGAATAAATGTTGTATATTCAGTTCTGAGTCGGCTTCATATTTAGCCATTAAATGTAGCGACATTCGTAATTCCGAGTAAAGTTGCCGCGCCATTGTTTCTTTAAAACAAAATGACAGCGGGTGTTCTCAACTCGCTCGCATTGTGTAAATGAATGCGCCGCTTAAAGAAACAACACCAACATTGTAAAGATCTGAACACTCAGCTTACATTTAGAAAAGTTCAAGCTCAAGGAAAAGCAAACAATGATGTCTATTAGCACAGGAGGCACTAAAAATTAACAAGCTCTAAATGACCCTTTTCGAAGTTAGTTTTTAAACTTTTGCGATCCAAACGGATTATTATCATATATATACACATACGTGTCACATCGCGATATAATCGAGCTATATGCCTTGCTATAAGGTTCGCATTTCGATAGTTACATCTACCGTGGTCATGAACTGACTGTAGCATAGATGATACACTATAATATGAGACTGTAAGCGCCTCGTTATATCCTTTCCCCTAGTACTACAGTCATTATTTTTTCATCTACCCTCAATTAAACTGCACAATCCACGCAAGGTCTGCACAGCACACTGATAATATCTGCATTTGATATAGCTTGCAGAGATTTCTTTCGCGAGTTGTATTTATTAATCAATGGATCCCCAGACGTTGACATTCTGAAGCCCTCTTCTATGTTGAACATATTACAATTATGTAATATAAAGGTAACGCAATTTTCGAAATTCCTCAGATATTGTAATATTGGTACTGTGTTATTCCGGAAAAGAAAATTTAATGAGCTATTTGTATTGAGTGTGAAAAATCAAGGATAGGTTATAGAAATATCGCAAATAAATGATTTCACATAGGAATCTACGGTTTTAGAAACCCAATAACTTGTATTGTACGCTTTAGGGCTATCACTTTATTAGATATTTTTGCATCAATATTTGAAATCATCTTAACAAAAGTTTTTGATGTAATTTGCACTTTTCCAAACATTACATGAATATCACATTTAAAATAACATAATAAAAAATATTAATGTGCGATACTGTTTCAAAAAATTCTGCTTATTCTTTAGTATTTGAAAGGAATCTAATTAGAGAGAAATCAATTCTCAAACCTATTTTATTATTATAAGAATGGTATTTCTCAAAGGTCGTATATTAATTCAACATATGCGCTCAATTTTAAGCCCGCTTGAAAAGAAAACTGGTAGCCCTACAAAGTCCTATTGTTTCGCCAACACTGCGTTAGAGTGAAGTCGAGAACCATCGAAAACTGCCGACTTCATTATCAGGAATTTCCCTTCGCTGAATCTTTGAGACGCACTCAGAACTCACGTTTCGCTCTCGACGGCTCCGAACAGAATACTGATTGAGGGATATTAAAATTTTGTAGTAAAATTGAAGTCTGCGATGCACAGAGTTATTGAATTTCATCCAATATGTTCTCAAGTATTGGTTGTGAGTTATCGATAACACAGATTTAAGTGTATTTTTATTGCAATTGAATCTACGGCGAGTAATATCACATTTGAATGCTAAGCGGCAAGTATTTTGATACGATTTATGTTATATTAATTTGAGTGAATATTATTCCTATTGTGTATTGATTCCGTCATGTACAACTAATGACATAATATTTGGTTTTAGATTTTTTTTTTTAAATATTGTTATGTACAGGGGTTCGTGGATTTGTGCCGTGTGGTATCGGGCAGAATAGAATAGACCACCCTCCTTTCTTACCGAGGTGTCGTAAGAGGCGACTAAGGTAAATGCTGTGTGGTATCCGGCTGCATATAATAGATCACCCTCATTTCTTACCGAGGTGTCGTAAAAGGCGACTAAGGCAAGTTGACGTCAGGCATGCGGTCGGTCATAAAATACGTAGCCAAATCATATGACAACAGGTTTGTTACATGTTGTGCCGACCCCACTTAGAGTGGGATAACGACAGGAGAGTGATGTGTGACAGGGATTTGGATGAAAATACCCGGTGACTCGTTAAAAACACTTTATTTATTTATTTATTATTATGACAAACCAATAGTATTTTACACATACTTATTAATACACATTTTCATATGGTAAGTTCTAGGTAAAACACTTTTTAAGGCGAGTACAGCGTTATCGTAGGTACAAAAGTTATTTATATTAAAAGGAGTCAAATTAAGTTATACGTTAAGGAAAATTTTGATAAAAACTATTACTAAAACTTAACAACTTAAAGCAGGCAAGCAAGTTTATTTTTATATTTCAATAGTGGGTCGTGGAAGATGTCTATATCATGGGAATTAAGTGCGTTATAAGTGTTCATAAGCCGGTTAAATGGACTATTTTGACCTAAATTAGTTCTTGATTTCGAGATACTGAAAGTTTTTAAGTTTTTACAAGAACGAGGAGCATTACGTGGAACCGAAAAATTTAAACTACTTACCGCGTCTATGGATTGTAACGTATTATTAACGAGTCTATGTATTGTTACGAGATCAATTATTTTGCGGCGGTTTTCGAGACTTTTTAATTTAAAGTGGATTAAGTGTGAAGAGTAGCTTGCACGTGTGGAACAGACGCGGTGTTTGAAGACCAGATACTTCAAAAACTTGCGTTATATACGCTCCAATCGGTTTACATGTACCTTGTAACAGGGGTTCCAGATTGGTGACGCGTACTCCAAGATGCTACGTATTAAGGTATTGTATAAGATAAGGTAAGTCTTTTTGTCTTTGAAGTCTTGGCAGGTTCGCTTGACAAAACCGAGAATTTTCCAAGCCTTTGTAATTATATTATCTATATGTACATTCAAGGTTAGTTTTTTATCCAGTGTTACTCCTAGGTCTGTAACTTGTGACACTTCGATTAAGCTAGTGTCATTGATAAAGTAATGAGATTGTAGTGGTAATTTCTTTTTAGTGAACTTAATATAGACACACTTATTTGCATTAAGGATCATTTTATTTCTTGAGCACCATGCTATTACTGAGTCAATATCCGTTTGTACTTGTTGCATATCCTGCTCACTCTTAATCTCTTTATACAGTTTAAGGTCGTCGGCGTAAAGTAAATGGTTGCAATATTTTATGTGTCCTGATATATCATTAATGAAAAGTGTAAAGAGCAATGGGCCCAAATGGGATCCTTGCGGAACCCCAGAAGGAGCTGAGAACGTGCTAGATTTATGGCCATATAATGTTACTGTTAGCTCTCTATTTTTAAGATATGATGTGAACCATTTGTGTAAGGTGCCAAAAATTCCATAGTATTTTAGTTTTTTTAATAAGATGTCGTGGTCAACTTTATCAAAGGCACTGGAAAGGTCAGTATAAACAGAGTCTACTTCGAATCCTCGATCTACAGAATCAGAAATATGTGAAACATATGTCAGGAGATTAGTGATAGTCGATTTATTCTTTGTGAAGCCATGTTGGGAGTCGTTAATAATTTGTTTAGTATGTGCCGACAAGACTGGATGTACAATACATTCAAATACCTTGGCAAAAACGCTCAAAATAGAAATCGGCCGGTAATTTTGAACGTTATTATTTTTCCCTTATAAATAGGCACAATATTGGCACGTTTCCATTCAGATGGGTAGATTCCGGTTGTAAGGGATTTTTGAAATATAAGCTTTAAGGGAAATGTAAGATACTTGTATGTTTTTTTTACAAAATATGGGGGAATACCGTCCGGGCCAGCACCTTTATAGGCATCGATTTTTTTTATGATTTTTCAAATTTCGAGTTCCGTAATAGAAATGGATCCTAGTGATGCACCTGAAGAGTAGTCCAACAATGCTGTTGGATCATAGACAGAATCATCAGGTTGAGAATAAACGGAGCTAAAATGTTGAGCGAATAGGTTACAGATGTCTGGTCCAGAGCAAGCTACGTTATTTTTTAGAGACATTTCATTAGGAATAGATTTATATCCTTTCCGCTGACGGGATACAAAAGACCAAAATTTTTTTGAATTACTTCGAATGGCATTTTCTGTACAAGTAATGTAAGTAGCATAGCATTTTTTTACCATTTTATCTATACGATTGTTTAATATTTTTACCTCCAAAAGGTCTCTAGGGTTCTTGTAATATTTGTACCTCTTACGGGTATGTTCTTTATGTTTGTGTTTATTCAACTTTTCACTATAAACTTAGTACTTACAGTCTCTTTGTAGTCCGTTGTCCTATAAGAAAGCCGAGGTCAATATTATTTCACTTTTATTTTCGCTTCGTTATATGCTCTTGATCGTTATTCGCAAACTGAACGTCGAGGCGCACGATACGTCTACTTATATATCGAACAAACCGACGACGACAATGTTCCCGAAAGTTCGCGAGTCCTTGGGGAGATTGTAAACAACCTTGGTAAACACCGCAAATGTTCCAAAGAATTAGCGTCAAGCGAATTTGACCCCTATATAGTTAATTAGTTAGATCATATAGTTTACGAACTCTTTTTGCATGTTCGTAAACTACCCCGTCCAATTTGAGTAAGGCATTTGTATTAAGAACTCTTTTCGTATGTTCGTAACAATATTCATAGATAAATAAACGAGTCATATCGCGGCAAAATCGAGTTACCTTTTTACAAGGTTCGACGTTTCGGCAGAGTTGCATCCGCCATGGTCACGATTATATCAGTGTGGTGTGCAAGAGACCTTACGCGGATTGTGCGGTTCAAGTGAGGGTAGATGAACAAAATAATGACTGTAGTACTCGGGAACAAAGACGCCGCGGCGCTCCAGTCAGTTCGTGACCATGGCGGATGCAACTCTGCCGAATCGTCGAACCTTGTAAAAAGGTAACTCGATTTTGCCGCGATATGACCCGTTTATTTATATAATAATAAGTATGAATCGCGAAAGTTTAAAATTTACTAATATTCATATAGTTTTAAATATTCTTACATATTGCATTTCACTCTCTCCAGCTGTAAATATTTTCAAACTTTTAATAAAAAGCGTGAAAACCCCTTAACAAATACCAATGTCCAACATTGGATTATTATCAGTTAAACAAAGGATTATATATATTTCATAGTGTCTTTCTCTTCCATTTCTTTGTTTTATTCTTAAACTTATGCGAAGTTTACGAATGAGGTAGGTATATTCTTAAATTTTATTACATAGAAAATGTTTTCATATTCATATAATATCAAAGCTCACTTTTATCTAAAAAAAACTTTACATTCCTGTAATTATGTAGTTGCAAACTACTTTAGTTCAGCACCATCGTTAATCTACAGAAACTTTTAAATGGGAGTCCAAACACCTATTATGATTAATGCGCTTGCAAAGTTTAGATAAAGCGGTTACTTAATGTTTATCCAAAGTAGGTATATTTTAGAGATAAAACGTTGGCCGGAAATGTGGTTTAGAGTTTGAGTTATAATATGCGGGCATTTTGAACAATATACGAACTTTGAGTTGCGGTTATAATGATGATCTCTCTATAAATCGGATTGGAACATAACATTTTTCAAAGGTTTTATTTAGTCTAACCCTGTATATTATTTTTTTATTTTTATATTAAAGTACTTCTTTAGCCCAAACGTTATATAATACATATACATTTATTTAAATTATTGTTTATTTAAATAAATGTTTATTTCAATTTATGTAGATATAGAGAAAAGGCAAATGGGTTCCAGGGGTCTTCTTTGGCGCAGAACTGTTCGTTGTGGAAATTCCTTTAAGTGATTCGTGCGTAAAAGTGAAAGAAATTAATATTTCCTATTTTGATAATTTTATTTATTTAATTAATTAAATATAAGCCATAAACGAAGACAAAAATATATATTATAGTACATTTTGATGTTGCAACGATGATCCAATAATTGAAGTTCGTCATCCTCACCAAGGGTTCACAAGCTTTAAAATCAATTTCGGCCTTTTTCTATAGAAGAAAAAAGCGCTTAATATATATTTACCATGCGATTCATGATGGAAGAAACATCGTGATGAAGATTAGCTCATATCCTCACCACGCTTTTTAAAACTCTTAATAGTTCTTCACTTATGGCTCTCCCTCGTGAAAGACCTGCACGATCTTGCGTGCCAGTTAAATCATTGGCGGTGCCTTCTTATAAAACTATGTTTTTCTCTAAGTCTTTTACAGTCCATGCATCCTGTCTTTGGAACTCTTTACCAGATAGCATCTTTAAAGACTCTCCTCCCTTGCACATCTTCAAACTTAGACTTAAGCAACACTACCTTTCTTCACTGTCATAACTTATAGATATAAGATACATAGATGCAAGAGACTACATAGATATGTAGGTTTATTATATTTCGTATTGTTATGAGTGTATTATCTTGTATTAGATCCTTACATATGAAATTGGCGTTTTCTATGGGAGGAACATAAAGTCGTTTTTTTTTAATGAAATATATTTAATAAATCAAAGTATGTACCATTGCTATGTATGCACTTTTGCCATCTCATAGGTAGTTCATTGATCCCCTTACTTACTTACCTTACTTACTTAAAAAAACCATTCGGGCGGGAATCAATAAAATCTTTGAAGGCGGTTTGGACTTCCCCATCGGAGTTGAATTTTTTTCCTTGCAAGTAGTTATCCAAATTGCGAAAAAAATGGTAATTTGTTGGAGCAAGGTCCGGAGAGTACGGTGGATGTCTAAGACATTCTAATTGAAGCTCCTCTGATTTGGTAGCCGTCTGTTGTGCAGTGTGTGGTCTAGCGTTGTCCTGAAGCAGCAGTGGCCTAGAGCGATTGACCAGCCTCGGTTGTTTAGCAGCTAGCTTTTCCATCATGGTTTGCAGTTGCTGACAATAGATATCTGCCGTAATCGTCTGGCCAGATTTAAGAAAGCTGTAGTGAACGAAACCGGCACTAGTCCACCAAACACTTACAAGTAACTTTTTTTTAGTCAATTTTCGCTTAGGGCAGGATTTGGCTGGTTCGCCAGGGTTCAGCCATTGCGATGAGCGCTTCCGATTATCGCAGAGGATCCACTTTTCATCACAGGTAATGATTCGATTTAAAATTCCTTGATTATTGTGCCGGTTGAGTAACGTAACGCAGCAGTCGACGCGCGTTTGTCGGTTTGCTTCACACAATTCATGAGGTACCCACCTTTCAAGCTTTTTCGCCTTCCCAATTTGCTTCAAGTGGATTAGAATAGTTTTATCACTAACACCGGAGCCTGCAGCTAACTCGGACGTGGTTTGCGATGGATCCGCTTCCACAATAGCCTTCAATTCTTCATTATCAACTTTGGTCTCCGGCCGTCCACGAGGCTTATTCTGCAGGTCGAAATTTCCAGAACGAAAACGTTGGAACCAAAAACGCACTGTGTTTTCTTTTGCGACACCGTCACCATACACATCATTAATCCTTCGAGCCGTTTCTGCAGCACTGGTGCCACGGTGGTAAACAGAGTGTAAACGGTGGTAAACAGTGGTTTGTAAACAGAGTGACACAAAGAAAAAAACAAAAGAAGAAAAAACAAATGAATTAGGGGGTTTGAAACACAAATGCATGAGTAAATAGCTGTATGAATTTGAATTTGGAATACCTAACCATAAAGGTAATATTTGAGATCAAAGTGGCCAGTACGACAAAACGCCAATTTCATATGTAAGGACCTAATATTATCTTGTATTATATAAATGTATTCTATTTTATGATTTTAACAAAGTATGTTTATCCATATTTAATGTATATTTTTTTTATAGTGTTTTTAATAATGTATCTTTTAACTATTAATGTACCTATACTACGTTTCCACTTACTATTAAACCACCAGGGGTCGCTATCAGAGATCTCTTATAAAGATAAGTAATCCTTTGTACTTGTTTTCTTTTACCTGTATTTTCTTATATATTTTAGTTTTGGTACATAAATAAATAAATAAATAAATTAGTGCCTACACGCGTGCTTGTGTGTGCGTGTGTATGTTGTCTGTTGTCTGTTGTCTGTTTTTGTGTGAAAGATAAAGTCGGTGATGCTGTAAAATGTGTTCGTAAAGTTAATAGTGAAGTAGGTCTCAAACTACACAATTTCCGACCATACTCGCCGGTCATTGTCCGAAATTGAGGTCCACATTATGCCAACTCCCAATTTGCGGATAATCGTGTATATAACACGCTCCAGTTGTTGCAATGATGAGCACTATAATAAGTTCCTTGTTTTTGACGATGTTGTTCGTAGCTGGAAAATGGGAAAAGGAAATCCGTCCGTATGTTATGAATTGTTATATTTTAATAAGTAAATATTTCGTTTATTCTCTGGAGCCTTTAATATAGTACTTGCTTTGAATATAATAAATTCCAAGTTGTGTATCTAGCCACGAGTGATATTATTGAATTAAATATTATCGTAAAAAAGTGTTTATTTCAATGCATAAATGTAAGGTCAGAGATTACAGATCATTTTTCAGAATTTATCTTAGTCCTTGTATTAACTTAAGCATGCTCAGGCATATGAGTTGTTTGCCTGAGAATGCTCAGAGAAATTAAATGAAAGTTTTAGTTGACCGAGCCTCAACATTATAAAAGTTTAAATGATTTATAGAAGCAGGCGTTACTTTGCGGAATTCCATATTACAAGCAATATAACAGAACTAACTACTTTGCTATAATCCGCACGATTATACGATTTTTGTCGTGGAGCCTATCCTCCTAATGATGCTTCGGTTTCGGGGCGAAACGATCGTCGGGATTGTGGTGGTGGGTGTGTGTGCTGCTTTTGTGTGCGTTGTTGCTGGTGAATTGCGCCTTGGGGTGCATGTGGTGGCTGGTCCTGCATGTATAAGGTGCGTAGATTTTGCCTGCTTCATACACATTGGCTTTGCATGCATTCACTTAACCCGTGCGGATTATAGCAAAGTAGTTAGTTCTGTTATATTGCTTATTATAAAGGTTGTGCTCACACTGCTCAGTATGTGCTCGGATCCGTGAGGTCTTCACGTATCTGTGTAGCTGATTCACAGTTGCCATAAAAGAAGAGAAAACCACAAGGCGCCGAGCAAAAACTTAGCACCCTTGATCGCGTCATAAAACCTTCAAACTGAGGGTTTCGTTCTGAGCGCGCTCGAACGTGTTAGGGCCGATCATGCTCTGGCACATGAGCGACTCAGCCAAATGAGCCGCTCATTTGGCTAAGCGTGCTCAGATGGATATAAGGCTTAAGCTACGGTTTGTAAAATTATTCAAAGTGTTAACACTATAGTTAAGTAAATTATGACAGCACCTGTTATAATAATTGCATTTCACGCCTCTGTGTACATAATGAGTAGTCTGGAAACGTGATCATTTAGCAAAATACGGAGTTCCATTAATTACTAACCGCACTCAGGGAGCGAACAGGCGAATTTAATTAAAGGCAAACATTTCACGACAATGGCCGACATCAGACTCATATGGAACGACAAAACCAGCGACGAAAACGATACGATATTGTAAATTTTAAACATTAATAAAAGATTAATAAACCTGTATCCTAATTTATTTACTAATTTTAGGCATATTGTCCGTACTGTGGCAGTTTATATAACTATTTTTTTTAACATAAAAATACCAGAATTAACATGCTAAAAATTAGTTAGATATTAAATGTATTATCTAAATTTTTCCTTTTTTTTGCTCATTGTACAGTAAGTAATTTGAAAAATAATAGTTTTGATAAGCATGACAAAAATATTTATTTATTTTATAGTTCGTGATATTTGATAATCTGTTTTTTAAAATGTATGCCTTTTTAACGCGTTGCACCTACGACTACGTACGCGTCAACGGTTTCAACGGTTTTTACCCGCAAGGATGACTTGTAGCCCGATATAAAAGCCTTAAGTGCATCAAATTTTTTGAAGATTGCGGATAGGCTCTAAAAGGGTAACAAACAGACAGACAAAACTTGACTGACCCGTTGGCGCTGTGGGTAGTGAACCTGCTTTCAGCTCCGCGGGTCGCAGGTTCGATTCCCGCCGAGGACCAACATTTTCTATAAACAAAGTTCTTCGAGCCTGGGTGTGTATTTGTATTTAAGTATGTATTTAAACTTATATATGTAGTATATCTACCAGTTGTCCGTCACCCATAACACAAGTATTATGTTACTTACTTTGGGGACGGACAACCGTGTGTGTAGATGTTCCATATATTTATTTATTATTTATTTAAATTTATTTAATAAGATAAAATATAATTTAATCGTATCGCAATTTAATAATGCTAATAAGAAATCACCAAAAAGATTATATTGTGACCCTTATTTAGACTATTGCTTTTAGTAAGCCACTCTGCAATATGAAATAGTTGCAGTGTTCGTGTCGTCTTATATAAGTACACTCCGTCTGCCGCCTACACCAGCTTTGTTGGAAAAGTCACCTTTTATTCTTAGCCACTCTCCCTTTTGCGTTTTTACTTTTCGCGACGAAAATAGAGCCAGTCGCCGCGTAATGCTCTTATCCAATTATTTTGAAACAGGTTCGCGTTTACCCGCAATTTTTCAGAAGTTGTTTTATTATCTTATCGGTTGTTTGTTGCGTTTTAATGAAAAGCTTTGTTATGGAAGGTTATACCCACTTATTATTCGGTGGAATTGTTTGACGTTTATCTTAATCTCTTTTCATATTGCTCCCTTTGATTTTAATTCAAATGACTTTGATTTCATCTTTTAATCGCTTAGCGGTACAGCGATCATAGAGCTAATAAATTATAGAATGGAGGAGGCATTGGCAGGCCTGTAATTGATAGTGATACAATAAATAATGAGAGGGAAGATGATACTCATATACTTTATCTTCGTCTAATCACATATAAAAAAGAGAGACAGATAGAGTTTAACGTCACTCGGCTGACACGTATTTTTTCCTTATGTATACCATAGAAATATTAATACTGGAGTAGGACAGCCACAGACAGGCCTTTAAGTATTTATAGAGACCTTTATAGAGACACAATAAATAATGAAAGGGAAGATAAAAGTCGTATACTTCATCTTTGTCTAATGAAATAAAAAAAAAGAAACATAGATTACCGTTATTTGCTTTCTTTTCATTATAATATCGTACGTTTTAAGCTGGTTTACGTACTCTATTATAATAACTCTATGACGACGATACATATGAAAAATACGTTTACTATACGATATATGCAGTTGCCAAATATTTAAACCCAATTTGAAGAATTAAGAAGTTTTTTTTTTAAGTTATGTAATTGATCCTCGAGTTTTCAAGTTAAATTAAAGAACACACAAAAGTAATAATGAATATATTATTTTCGAAAATAGTATAACTATCACATTCGTACTAAGAATTTCCGCATAGTAACGCCTAATTCTATTAACTATTTAACAACATGTTAACAGATACTTTCATTAAAAAACAACAAAAATGTACAAGTTATGTCTATCTTAAATTAGTTATGATAGTACTATAGAAAACATACGTTGAACCACGTGGAATGTAATGGCAGAATACTAGCAGCGTTACCGCGTTGAATCGCTAAGCTGATTCTATGTGCAAAAAAGGAGCCAACCATCTTGTTAACTGGAGAGGCAATCAACCTAGGTATTAAAACAGATAATATTTTTTTATTTCTCAAATATATATTTACGCCGTGTGATATCCGGCAGAATAGAATAGAACACCTCCGTTCTTACCGAGGTGTCGTAAGAGGCGACTAAGGTAAGTTGACGTCAGGCAGTCGGCCGGTCATAAAATACGTAGCCAAATCATGTGACAACATGTTTGTAACATGTTGTACCGATCCCACTTAGAGTGGGATAAGGGCAGGAACATGATGATGAGAATGATGATTTCTTAAATATATAATTCTCAATGAGCGATATGTACTTTAGCCGCTTGCTGGATTCGGCCATTACCGCCGCAACTCCAGGTTCTGACGCCGTTGATAGATAACATTGAAAATAAATTTCTAAATCTTCAATTTTCAATCTTAAGTATTATTTTAAAGTAATGCCTACATCATATATTCCTTTAAGTGCTTTCGATGTCACATATTTATTAAATTACTCTAAATAGATTCGCATCTTTTAAGTTTTCCTATCTCCCACGTGATATCGAGAAAGCAATTTATACACTCGCGGCGCACCTGAAAGCTTTATAGTACATTTATTTTATCGATTGAATTCTTTATACTATTTTTAGTACCATCAGGATATTTTGTGTTTCCAACTCAAACATGTCAAAATCGATGTCTACAAATCAGAAAGACATTTTAATTTATAACAAACCAGAAGTTTCTAGAATAAATTAGTAACAATAGAAAATTGTTTTAACAGGTAGGCATGCTGGGCTTCGTCGTTAGGGCAAAGAGCAAGTCAAGCAAAAAAAAATTCTCAAGTATTGGCTTGACTATTATCTTAAGTTATTGTTAATAAACATACAGTTTAAGAAGAATAAAGAGCGCAAACTTTGCATCGACCCCTATACAGCTTCTACGCAACCAAACTCTTTTCACTGCTTTGTCGGTAGGTTGATAACTAATTACGTCCGAAGGCGCCTTCCACCATACACAACTAGGACAAAATTAATTTCGTAAAAAAAAATTTCGGGAATCGAACCCGGGACGTCCAATATTAAAAGTAGATGGGGTCACATTAACAAATACGCTACACAAGTATCTAACATACATAATGTCACCAACACATTTCAGTTCCATAATTCAATGAGCATTAAACATATGTTGATTACTCGTTGGTAGTCGCTAATGGAACTTTATAGTTAAACTTTGGCAAATAATCACGCCGTAGTATTATGCCTGCGCTGGTTATCTCTCAAGGACTAAATCTACAAAATTTAATACCACTGTTAATATGCTAGGCATATTAAATTGATTATATAGTTCAATCTATTTTACCAAAAAAAAAAACATAAAGTTGAGGTAAATACGATATACATGTATTAAAACAATTTGTTGTTCGTTTCCCTTGGTGTCCTTTATAGACAGACTATCAAACGGCTAGACCAATTTTCAGTCAATCTTTAGAATTCTATTCTATTATTCTTATTCTATCTGTTAATTTCTGTTTTGAGGGAAATTCGAAACTTTACTAAGCCAAAACAAAGCGTGGAAGGACAACTAGTTCTATATAAAAAGTCAGTTTTAACGGCGATGTCGTGTTGGTAACGTATTTCCGACGTGATAAAGGCGTTAAAAAAGCTCATGAATAAGCTAACCGGATGGTTCGGACACTATTTGGGCTAACCAAATAAACAATTTAGCTAATTTCTATACATAAAATATGAACAACACTCGTTATAACCTAAATTTATATTTTTTTATCATGTTGTAATCTCAAAATATTGCTTAACAAAAAAAAGTGTAAATCAAATCAACTTTATATTCTAACAACGACCTTATTCAATTTTAATTATTATTCCATGTTATGTAAAATTACGGAATTATGTATTCCATGTTATGTAAAAGTGTGCTGTACTTCGTCTCACGAAGTTGGGAATTATGTATTCCATGTTATGTAAAAGTGTGCTGTAATTCGTCTCACGAAGTTGGGAATTATGTCTTCTATGTTATATAAAAGTGTGCTGTACTTCGTCTCACGAAGTTGGGAATTATGTATTCCATGTTATGTAAAAGTTTGCTGTACTTTGTCTCATGAAGCTGGGAATTATGTATTCCATGTTATGTAAAAGTGTGCTGTACTTCGTCTCACGAAGTTGGGAATTATGTATTCCATGTTATGTAAAAGTGTGCTATACTTCGTTTCATGGGGTTGGGAATTATGTACTCCATGTTATGTAATAGTGTGCTTTACTTCGTCTCATTTAGTTGGGAATTAAGCATTCCATGTTATGTAAAAGTGTGCTGCACTTCGACTCATGAAGTTGGGAATGAAGTATTCCATATTATGTTTCAGCACGATACTTAAGCAACATTATTGTAGCCTGTTGTATCATATACCGATTTGCAACCTAAGTGAAAGTCATTAAACAATATAATCTAAGATAATTCTGGGGCGTAAAACGCGAATGAGGCTATTGTGGCATGCACGTGACAATTTTATTGAATTTTTGCCTCAACTCAAGCTACTCGTGACCTCAATCCGCTGTAACTGTGTCGCATATCAACAAGTCAAATAAAACTTTTCTCGTATAAAGTAATTTAAAGTAAATTTTGACCTTGTTTTGGACTTAAGTCCAACAGCAACGGTCTATCAATGGGATTATTTACACTTTTGGTTTATCAAATTAAACTCGCAAAATTTTATCTTCTATTCATCTACTTTAACCAATGGGGGCCCAATGCTGGACTCTTGAAGGGATTTTAATGCCCGAGATTTTATGTCCGTATATGACATAAAATATTATGTATAAGTTATGATAGAATTATTTTGCTAAAATCCGCGTTTGAGAAGAAAATCTACGTGGGTAATACTAAGTGTAGGAAGACAGACTAAGTTCACATACCTTATACATGCAAGATTAGTAACCACACGATAATTATGATTTTGTCGAGGAGCCCTTCTTCCTGATGATGCTTTGGTTAAGGGGCGAAACGACTGTAGAGAACTTCTGTACTATGTAATTCTGCAAATTAGCGCCTGCTTCTATATAGTAATCTTATCTTATATTTTATATTTTCAATTGTATAAAGTTGCATTACATTTAAAATAAGCTTATAAGATTCTTTTAAAGCAACATAATGTTAAAAATTATATTTTAAGTATATTTTAAATATAGTTTAAGTATTTTTTTCTCTTTTTAAAAGTAAAGTAAAGTAACAGCCTGTTATTATGCCCACTGCTGGGCTAAGGCCTCCTCTCTCCGTTTTTGGAGAGAAGGATTGGAGCTAAGACCTACCACGCTGCTCCAATGCACTTTGTACGTGTCTTCTATTAATTCTACATTTTCGTAGCTTAAAATTGTTCTATAAATTATTCTGTACTAGCTAAATTATAAAAAATAAAAATGCATTTTTATCTGCAACAAAATAAATAATCGAGTTAAAAAATTGTTATCCTAAAATTGAGGCTCACATTGGTTACACGACTATTAAGTGATTTCAACCCCCTATTCGGATCCCTCTATCTACGAGTTATTACACAGCTTCCTTTATAACAAAGATCTATTGTTTCCCATGATAGAGACCAATATATTGGCTAACCCTTGTCAGTTGTAAATTACTACTATGATGTATACGACGTAATGGTAGAAGCTATCAAAAACAATCTATTTCTATAGTAGTAAGTAATATTGTTTCAAGATATTTAAAATGACGTCAAATGATTTTTTCAAGCTGTACCAGACAGACAGACACGTCCACTGAATAACACAGTAATCCTCTTGTTTTTATCGCCAACGGCGATTAAATTCGTCATGTATATAACGATGACGGTATTTTCACTATATATTTCTTATAACTTTGCAAGTCTTTTATAAGTTACAACTCAATATTGTTTATTGCAAGGTTGGAGGATGATAATTATTATTATCGTTTATATTTAAATAAATAAATTTATGAGACAATACACACACACGGTCTTCCGTCCCCAAAGTAAGTAACTTTATACGTGTGTTACGATTGACAGACAACGGCAAATATATACGTAAAATTAACGATCTGTTACTATCCCACTGCTAGGCATAGGCCTCCCTTCTTTTTTTTTGAGAGAAGGCTTGGAGCTAAGACCTACGACGCTGCTCCTATTATATATATACTAGTTTCCTCTTAATGTTTTCCTTCACCGAAAAGCGTGTGAAAAATTGCAATTATCAATTAGACAATATTGAGCCTCGGCGGAAATCAAACTGGCGATCAGCGGATACGAAAACAGGGTCATTTGCGCCAACGGGCTTGTAAGATATATAATACTCTACGTTTTAATTTAATAGTATTTGTACTAAAAACAATGCACGATTTACGTGCTTTTAGAAGACACAAAGAGGAAAACGCAAGCTTATGAAATTTTCTACTTCTATATGAATCGCCAATTTTATTACAAAAGTATGAGTTAAATAACTTCACTGCTCGTTAAGTAAGTAGAATGGAAAATGTAATGGAGTAGCCCTTAGATATCTACTCTTAACATATTAATTGGATTTCAAAAAGTACTTCATTAGACCCACGTCATCATCGATTGAGACCGAAGTACTGTATACGATCGTCATTTGTTAATTAATGCCCGAGCAGCATCTCGAGGGCTTTACTGTTACAAAGAGCTATGGAGTCAGACTGAAATTTTTAATTAAAATTCAAGCGGAATATTGCGAACATAAATTAAATTTAACGATACGAGCGTATGGCGCATTAAGTGACAAATTGTTAATGGCTTTGAAAAATAATTTTTATTGTCGAATTACGCTACGTCATTGGTCGTGAAAATTATATGTAGGTAGGTTTATTTCTGACATATCCCAATTTATGCGACGTATTATTCGAACTATCAAATGTTTAACTTCAAATATTTAACTTTTATATAATAAACTAGTATATAATAGTATATAATACAGACTTGTATAAAGGAAATTATTTTAAGAAAATAATATCATATATGTACACGCGACAAACAACTTAATGCGGATAAGCGCAAATTTACTCAGCAAATGGTTAACATTACCAATATCCCTATAATATCACCATTTAGACTAATTTAACCGATAAGCTGTAGTAGTACTACACAGAATACAACATCCCAGGCACCAGAGCACTTTAAAGTGGTAACAAGTCAACATTTACAACGCATTGACTTCAATACGACAAACTATTTCGAAACAACCATCCAGTCAAGATCCATATTACTTATTTACGCTTCCGTTATTATGTAGCTAAAGTTACCATAAATTTCTCGTATCTACACAGTGCGTTTTCTACCGCATCTTTCATGGGGAGTGTCGAGTGAGCTACACGACCTAATTCCTGCCGCCATATTCCATAACCGCACTGTACGTCACAGGTTACAATATCATCCTTACCATCTGGATGTCTGGCGATCCACTACAGTGCGGTTTTCTAATAATTTTATTCCGCGCACCGCCATTTTATGGAATAATCTCCCTCTAGCAGCGTTTCCGGATCGGTACGACATAAATACCTTCAAAAAGCGTATTTTCCATCTTTTTAAAGGTCGGCAGCGCACTCGCTCTGCGAGAGGTCGTGGGCGGCGGTGATAACGTTGAACTGCATGCTCGTCTGCCATCCTATTTCATAAAAAAAAAAATATTTCGACACCTTCCCGTTTCGACAGGTTTATTACCATTTCTACTAAAACAGAACCAACAACAAAAAAGATTACTAAAGGATTAAAATTATATTAATATTCAAGTAGGTAATACCTATAAGATCTCTCAACTCTATAGCGTATATTATGTGTACATCGTACACAGCGGCACCCTTCCGGCGTAATCCGTGTAGCAGCCATAACCAATATCAGAGCATTAAAATACATTCCTATAGTTATTAAAGATGGAAAAGATTACGAAATGCGAGATTAAAATGGTTATACGAAGGAAAATTTTGCTCTTGTGTTAGATTCTTCAGATGTACTCTTACATCTTTTTTTCTTAAATTTAAGTATTGTTTTTTCTTTATGGTAGATATCTCTTAAACAGGTAACCACTATTTGCAGTTATGTAACGTTGCTCATTGATGTTAAAATGTTGTGTAGGCCTTTACGTAGCTTGTCATACCGTATTAGAAATAACTATATGTGTAATGTATTTTGTAAGCTATAGATATATGTACACACTGTTGGCTTTACCTTATAAAAATAAAATAATATATTCAGTGTATGTGTTTTACAATTATGCATTTTATAAGATATGGAAACGGATAGTACAACGATGTGTGGTATTCGGCAGAATAGAATAGACCACCCTCCGTTCTTACCGAGGTGTCGTAAAAGGCGATTAAGGTAGGTTGACGTCAGGCAGGCGGCCGGTCGTAAAATACGTAGCCAAATCATGTGATAACATGTTTGTAACCTGTTGTGCCGACCCCACTTAGATTGGGATAAGGGCAGGAGAATGATGATGGAAACGGATAATACACTCTACGCTTATCAGTACGAGATTACATACAATATTCGGGAACAATTTTTTTTGTTGGCAACTTTGTTGATATGTACTTTTTGTCCTATGACGTTTAAAAACCTACAAAATTTCGAGGATATGTCAATTCACTTTGAAAAAGCGAGGCCAAATGCTGTAATCCTTATTTCATATGGAAAGCAGACCTATTGAAAGATACTTTGTATTAAATAAATAGCACTTTTTTTAAATAAAACAAGACAACAATTTAATAAGTCACTCACTTACGTCATAATATTCATTCAAGCACATTTAATGATACGAAACCTGAAACATAAGCTGAAATCACTGTATAGTTTAGCAAAATAAAAAAGATTAAATTGCTAGCTTAAGCTGCAATATTTAATCCACACTAATGAGGCCCCTGACCCTCGCTTTATATTCCAACTCGTTAATAAACGAGAGACGCGAGTTCAACGAACCCTCAACTTTTTAATAAAAAAATTTTCATAAAACCCAAGAAGCCTTTTAAATTGTCTTTGGGTGCGTCGTTCTGTTGTTTAACGAGCGGCGATGTAATTTACGTTCTAGACAGGGTCGGTCATATGCTGCTCTTATATGCTTCTCATGCTATAATCACGATTTTATATATCAACTATGGCTTAAAGTTTTACAAATAATTGTAAATAGTTGTACAATATATTATTTCTAAAATATAATATATATATATTATATATGATATATTATATATATATATATATATAGTCCTTTTCTGCTACTTGTTTGATCACGCAATTTTTCTAAGTACTTGTTTGATCCACTTAAATTAGCTGTTTTAATGGCTCCTGAGTTGTATTCACAATGACAAGAAGGATATATTTGATTGACATATCGTGTCACTCACTCATATTTTATGATGCACTAGTAGACTCTATATTTTTCGTTTCATATTTTTGGTTATTTTGTGGCTCCTGCTAACGGTTTTTGCTAAAGTCTCCGTTAAGCATTAGTTGATCTTAAAATCCAATACATTCTAGACACTTTTTGATCCATGTTTAATATATAATGAGTGACATGCCCCACCTGTCAACGTCGGCCCCAGAGGTCATTGCTACTATATAATTCTGTATCAATAGGCATAAGTTGATCTAATATAAATCTTTATTTTTAACATCGTCCGGGGCATTCTGACATATATTTGAAATTCGAAACTACCTATTAGTAAGAACTATTTCTGGACTGCACTTTTTTGCATGAAATGAAACGAAATATGGTTTCAAACGGCGTTAAATTTTAAAATAATACTGTATTACATACTTAGTTATAGTTTGAATAATGAGAGATAACAAAATTATTTTTATTAATAATATTTAATAATTCATAATTATATAGACTGTCAAAATAAGTTACAAGTTACAATCATCTTCAACATCTTCTGAGCCATTTTAAGGCCCACATGTTTAGTTACTCTACTGAGGTCGTCGTGCATTATGTTAAGGTCCTTCAGGACTGCTATGACGGCTATATCGTCGGCAAATCTAAGGTGAGTGATATACTCGCCGTTGATGTTGATGCCATATCCGTTCCAATCCAAAGCTTAAAGACATCATCCAATGCAACGGTAAACAGTTTCCGGGAGATGACATCTCTCTGTCTCATATCTCGCCGTCTTGGATACGGATAGACATTGTGGCATTTTCGTACAAATACTTCAGCACTTGGTCGCACCGATAGACGAATCGGCATCTCTGGAGCCATCTTAATAGGGCCCATGTTTCCACCAAATCAAAGGCCTTCTCATAGTCCACAAACGCCAAGCAAAGTGGCTGGTTATACTACTCGGTCTTCTGTATAACCTGCCGCAGCGTGAATATGTGGTACTATAGTACTTTAGCCTTTTCGGAATCCGGCTTGTTCGGGAGGCTGGAAATCGTCGAACCTACCAGCGAGAAGATTCGTTTTGACTCTGGAGAACAACTTATAAACATGATTCAGCAGAAAGATGGGTCTGTAATTCTTCAATAAGACGTCACCTTTCTTGAAGAAGAGAACCACCACGTTCCTGTCTCATGCCTTCGGCATAATACCTTCATGAATAACGGAATTAAATCGCTGAAGGACTTGAGGTAGTTTTTCAGTTCTTCATCCACCTTCAGTAGTTAGGTTGTCATTTTTTCATCATCTGGAGCCTTGTTGTTCTTAAGTTGTTTGAGAGTAATACTAATCTCGTTAGGCTGACGTCCGGTGGTATATCTTCGGTATAGTGTAGAGTCAAATTGGGTCTTGGATCTTTTGCCAAATTGACAACAGTATGAAATGTATAACTGCCTATAGAACCTCTAAACCTCTCTTAAAATCTCAGGTCGAGACGAAATGATCTATCTATCTAATTCGGGGACGCCTGCTGTAGCAGTGCGGGTGGTCAGCTCCTATGTCAGACTATTCCACCCATTTCCCCATGTTGGGACATGGGTATCACTGATGTCTCGGCAGTGTCACCTGCTTTAATCTACCAGTAGATTTTGTAAACCTGATAATGTCCCTGAAGGGGATATCAGCCAAGTCCTTAACTGCAAGTTCATCCTCACCTAGTATCTCCCATCTTACCCGCGAGTACATAGGGCACTCAGCTATAAGGTGAAGACTCGTTTCTTCTACTCCACACTCTGGGCATGCTGAATCTTCCTTTATTCTCTTTATCGACAGGTGTTTGTTTAACAGGCAGTGCCCCGTAGTAATACGTGTTATAATTGACACATTTTTCCTACTCTGAGATATTGGCTGCTTGGTCTTCTTTGTATCGAAAGATTTGAGGAATAGCTTCGACTGTCTGAGTGTTTTCTTTCTCCATCTTTTGTCAGCTTCTATTTCTATTATTTTACCTATAACACGCTTTATGATAGTGTTAGCAATTGGGAGATAGGGTTCAGGCCCTATAAAAGTCTGACTCGCTCCCTTTCTTGCTAATTCATCAGCTTTTTCATTACCTGCATGGCCGTAGTGCCCTGGGACCCATGCAATCGTTACTTCACCAGCTTCAGATAGTTCATTTAGTGCTTGTTTGCATTCTTTAACTATGGCTGAAGTCGTTTCTATACGGTCGAGTGCTTTTAATGCCGCTTGACTGTCGCTTTATATAACTATATTACCTGCTGTTTGTGTTTCTTTCAATCTCCTGGCGCATTCCATGATAGCATAGGTTTCTGCCTGGAAGACACTTCAGATGAAATGATAGCAATATCGGTCTTCAATCACGTCAACTGCCTTTGCCTAATAGACAGATGTCTTGCGAAAACTTTTGAGCCCCTGTTACGCTCTATAGTACTCGAATGTATTCGGTGTTGAACTGTCGCTGGTCGCACTTTTGCCCTTAAGAAATCTACACTACACTAATCTCATTTTATTCCTCTCATTCATGGGCATGAGATTCTGTGTCAAGAATTTATTGGTTCTCATACGACTTTTCTTATAAAGTTTGGACCAGATGGACGGTTTCCACCAACATGTTGTTTAAATCGTCCACATTCACAGCGCAGTCAGTTTGGCAATCAAAACGGTTCATCAGATCGAGTTGGAACTTCATGGGATTTTGGATATGAGCTCAAATGGGTCGGAGCGTAGACTTCACCAGTCTGGATCAAATATATAACGTCTGGTCGACATGATGAAGTCGATCTCATTTTTCGTGGAACCATCGGGACTTATCCAGGTCCATTTTCGATGCAGCTGTTTCTTGAAAAAAGAATTCATCATGTAGAGATCCTCTCTCTCCAAGAAATCCGCCAACATCTGGCCCATGTGGTTCCGTAGCCCGTATCCAAATTGCCCTACTCTCACCTCTGTGCCGCTTCACTTGCCAAGCTTTGCGTTTAATTCCCCCATCGAAACAATGTAGAAGGTTTTCGAGGCATGCATCGTGTGCATCATCGTCTTGATGTGCTGATGTCGATGCGTAAACCTGTATGACATTCAGATAATACCGTTTGGTAATTCTGAGTATAAGGAACGCGACTTCAGATAATCCTATCACCACCGCAATTTGTTTACTGTTTTTTTTCCAGCTCAAGTATATTTTCCATCTTCTCTTCCCTCAAAATTCGTGCGTCTCACGTTGCTACGTGGTTTTCGTGGTTGGCAGCGGATTTTTGCCGGAAATTCTCGAAACCCCCTGCTACGCCGTTATTTAATCCGCTGCTAGAGCTGGGAACTAGGGGCTGTGGTTTATATTGTGATAACATCATGTGAAGGGTTTGCGAGTAATCACCACCCTCGGCATGCGGGTTGGCGATTGTAGTGCTGACAATGTCGCACCGACAGTGCTGCTGTTCACTGTCGGTCTGGTATTTGGGTCAGCTGGACAGAAATGGTTATATGACCATTAATCGGTCGCCAGATCCTCGTTGGTTATCTGCAGGGTGCACCACGAGCAGGTGACGTTGACACTTAAAGAGACTGAATGGGACGAGCCTCCCTCTTACACCCTCGCCTGGAGCGTCTTAAAACAAGTAACTTAAAAATTAAAACTAGAAGTAGGCGCTACTTTGCGGAATTCCATAATACAAAAGTAATAATATACATTATTTTGGTATTTAACAAAATAATTTCTATGATTACCTTTTTTTACATGTACTTTATAAGATTTAAGATATTAAGAATTTCTTTTAGGCAGAAAGGAGGGATTTTTTAGGGATTTTTTTAAATATTAATTAAGCCTCTTATTCAAGATCACTTATTCCTAAATGTTATAATTTCAATTAGAACCATCAGATCCTTCAACTACATTTCTTTGAAATCTGCATGCTTAATAATGTACTGCAAAGTCAACCTTGAAATAGCCTTGAATGCCGGGGTCAAAGTACGGAGTACGTTCGGTGACGATCTGCTCTGTGATTGGCGCGTTTGAATCGGATCAAATAACTACGGAGTGGATTTGTATAATTATTGAGTAATTACGGAGAAACAGTATTCATGATTTGTTGATCCGAAGCGGAGCCAACAAATGTGATGTAAAATTGTATTGGATCAACAAATCGGGCCTGGATCAACAAATCCGAACGGATCAACTTAGAACTGATTATACGTACCGCTTGATCAAACAACTCCTAGAAGGGATAACTATATATATATATATATATATATATATATATATATTATAATATATATATATATAACCACACTGTGCCTTAAGCACAGATGTCCATGTGGAAAAGAGGTAGACAGTTTTGGCATACACGGGCTTTCATGCCATAGGAGCTCTGGTAGGCTTTTCCGCCATGGTTCTCTTAATGACACCATCAAAAGAGCTCTTGCCACCATCGACATTCCTGCTCTTCTCGAGTCTTGGGACGCAACATGTGTTGATACGTTAGCCTCGTCCCATATCAGGGAAACGGCGTCAAGGCCTGGAGCTGCGGCGGAAATGGCCGAATCCGGCAAGCAGCGAAAGTATGCATCTCTCGTTGAGAGTTATATATTTGTGCCGTTTGCAGTTGAGACCCTAGGGCCATGGAGCCAAAGTGCAAAAAAAATTTTATCCGTTTTAACACCTCGGTTGATCGCCTCTTCGGGTGACAAGAGGGCTGGCTCCTTTTTTGCACAAAGAATCAGCTTAGCGATTCAACGCGGAAACGCTGCCAGCATTCTTGGGACCATTCCACGTGGGCATGATTTGTATAGTAGTAGCGTGTAAGTAATTTAAGATAGATATAACTTGTACGTATTTGTTATAAATAAATAATATATATATGTATATATAAATATATATATATATATATATTATTTATATATATATATATATATATATATATACATATATTAGTGTATAAGTTAGGATATTAGTACCAGCATTCTCCTGCCCTTATCCCACTCTAAGTAGGGTCGACCCAACATGTTGTCAAATGATTTGGCTACGTATTTTACGACCGGCCGCCTGCCTGACGACTACTTACCTTAGTCGCCTCTTACGACACCTCGGTAAGAAATGAGGGTGGTCTATTCTATGCAGCCGGATACCACACGGCATTTACCTTAGTCGCCTCTTACGACACCTCGGTAAGAAATGAGGGTGGTGTATTCTATGCAGCCGGATACCACACGGCGCTTACCTTAGTCGCCTTTTACGACACCTCGGTAAGAAATGAGGGTGGTCTATTCTATGCAGCCGGATACCACACGGCACACCATAACTGTTTAACTATAAATTGACTCACTTCGTAGGTTAGCTGGTAGAGATCTCTGTCAAAGGGATTAGTTGACCGTTGTACTCTGTTTATTAATTGATAATGTATTTCTTAAATAAATTTATATATTCATAAAGAAGCTTTGAAAGAGTAAACCAAAATACAGTGGGGTATCATTTTTTTTTGCTAATACGGTCAGCTTGTTCTATGGTAGCTTATATAATCAAGCATCTTAATCAAAGCATCAATAAAAAAGAGTTCAATGGATATAAAAATATTAAGAATATAAAATTTATGGATGAAATTTGCTGCTAACCGCAAACGAACTAAATTATATTATAAAGGATCGTAAAAAAGACTACAGGTGAACTATTTTGTGCTATACATTTATTTTCTGCTATTTTAATAGTATATTTTTCTTACTTCAAATATTTTAATTATTCTTATCTATTTCCTGTCTTAAGATAAGTAACGTATTGTATGATATAATTTACAAATAAATAAAAAAATTAAAAAAGCGTGCAAAAATAGCGTGCAGGGGCGAAATCCAAAATAGACTTAGCTATAGCTACGCGTACACTGGTATAAAGTCTCCATATAGAATCTACTTATTTTCTTTTACATAACATTATGTTTTATCTTGGAGATAACATGACATCTGTCACCATAGTGTGACCCATTTCTCGACCTTCTTTAGGTTTTTTTCTAACAAACAGATGGTCGTATTGAGATAAAATGTGTCCTCTTGACATAAAAGCGGGACAGTGCGGGCGGCCGCTCCCCCGGTTACACACAATGACCCGGCAGGGAACTAGGGTAACTTCAGAAGAGACTTTCTACTTTTATATTGGATGTAACAGAACGAGATATAACTGAAGACTCTCTGAAGTCGCTCAATTGCGAAGGACAAAGTTACTTTAATTTAATTCATTCGAAATTGATTACACTTGTTCCATTAGATTATATCTGGTTCCTACTAAAACAATACGATTCAAACAAATATCAATTTAATAAATAAGATGCCTTGTGGTATCCGGCTGTGTAGAATAGACCACCCACATTTCTTACCGAGGTGGCGTAAAAGGCGACTAAGGTAAGTTGACGTTAGGCAGGCGGGCCGGTCGCCAAATAACTAGCCAAATCATGTGACATATTATGCCGACCCCACTTAGAGTGGAATAAAGGCAGGAGGATGATCAATTTTAAAAATAAGACCGTATGTCATTTGCTTTGTGTTACAGTAAATTAATACTGCTGAGAACCAACAAAACTTGGCAATAGCTGTTTTGAAAATATCATACTATTTCATTTGCATCACTGCTTGCTTGTTAGGATTTCTAATTTAATGAGGTAAATCTGTATACGTTTTTTTTATTAATAATATTTTTCTTATCTTTGTTTTTGTTGTACGTAAATGATAAATAAAAAATCCCGCATTTTTATTATTAAAATCATCCTCGACAGTTTTAGTAGCTTTTTTAATAGCATCGTTTTAAAAGTTTTTAACTGCTAAAATGTAGAGCTTAAATAAAGTATCTTAAGTTAAGGAAGTAATTTCATCGATTTTATTCCTTTAAACGCTTGTCAACTAACTATAAAAAATCAGGTAAATCAAATCATATAAATGTATAATTTGTAAATTGAGTTTAGAGCTTACTACAGTACAGAAGCCAGCCTAAAACGTGCCCTGTTACAATAAAGAGAAAGCAAATAATAGCGATCTATCTGTCTCTCTTTTTTATTTGATTAGACAAAGATGAAATATACGACCTTCATCTTCCCTATCAATATTTATTGTGTCTCTATCACTTACAGGCCTGTTTAGGGCATCCACGTACATCCTCCTGCCCTTATTCCACTCTAAGTTACAAACATGTTGTCACATGATTTGGCTACGTATGCTATAACCAGCCGCCTGCCTGACATCAACTTACCTTAGCAGGTAAGAAAGACTGTGGTCTATTCTTCTCAGCCGGATACTATACGGCAGGTCTATGGCACCCCTACTCTAGTGTTAATAACTCTATGGTATAAGTAACAATACGTGGCAGCTGAGCGACGTGAAACTCGTTTAATAAATACCGACAAAGACATATTCAAACTTTTGGGTGTATGTATGAAGCGGGTATTCGGTCCCAAATTATTTCACTTTCGTAAGCACTCAGAACGTTCGGGATTGACTAACTTTTTGCGGGCGATGACAAAAACTTTCACTGGATATTAAATTATTGTCTGTTAGAATATTCAACGAGAACCCTTTATAACATTCAAAAAGAGCTGTGAGGGTTTATTCAAATTTGTTTTATAAAGTGTATTACAATATAAAAGTGTGTCAGGTTCTTATTTCCTTAGCCGTGTGGTATCTGGCAGAATAGAATAGACCACCCTCCGTTGTCAGGCAGGCGGCCGGTCGTATAATACATAGCCGAATCAAGTGACAACATGTTTTATAACATGTTGTGCCGACCCCACTTAGAGTGGGATAAGGGCAGGAGGCTGATGATGAAAAATACTGGTTGTTTCAATGATGAATTACTTTCAGAACAATGAAGCGGCTGTGGCTGCTTTTGATGCTGGTGGCGGCGAGCTTTGCAGACGAAACATCTGAATTGCAAGGTCTTCAGGAAGTTACAACAGGTAAGTGATAAAATAAATGCAAATACTAGAAAAATTACTTAGATGAATTTAATATAGTTTATTGTGAATTACTGTAGAGTATTTTAGGTGAGATGTGTGGTTGTTCCCTTATATATCATAGTTATATACAAGACACACATATGATACAAATATGAATATACTCATAAATACACAAACTGATACTAGTGTACAAAGGAAACCTCATACTGTCATAAGCGCACCACTTGAGTGACACCAGAGCCCTGCAGGCCTACCAATAAACTCTTATTATACTCGCTACTCAATTGCAGACGTAAACTGAATTGTTTTGCTTTATCATACCATGACGTTTTAAAGACGCACACTTTAAGTCGTTGCCGAATGAGCATTCGGAATTCGTCCTAAGAACATGTGAGTAATAGAGACAGAGTTATTTATAGTTCATATAACGTTATAGTTTTCAAACATTACGACCCCAATGCAATTCACACTTCATGGTACGAAAAGAAAGCGGTTCGCGGTCGTCGTTTACGTCTTCAATTGAGTAGGCCTGCTGTTCGAGAATAGCCGCAATGCAATAAAATTAGTGTGTGTGCTGTAAAATACAACACAATTCTATATTGATACAATATAGGTACATATATAATGAAGAAATTCCAGCTTAAAATTGAAAATAAAATAAAATTTGTCATTCATTACTTAACTTTTATCTTAGTATTGAAGTCCACGAAAGCGAATTGTAAAATAGAGGTAACAGATATGTACTAAAAGTTTATAAATAAAGGGCAATTACTTCTTTCGACTCATTAACATGCTGCCACAATTAGGCACAATTAACACATCCTAAAACCTAGCATGTTCCTGATATGAAATTAAGATTTTCTTTTCATTATATTTATGATATTTATTATTCCACTAAACGAGTGTTCTGTTACTTGAATGCCTAAACTAACAAATTTTAGTAGTTGTCAAAAAGCATATAATAGTATTATAATTCTTACAATTTTTAAGCGATGAAATTACGTAATTATAAGATTTGTAATACCTTATTAAAATAATTACTTAGAGATGGATTCGGAAAACTGGATTTAGTTCACATTTACGACTTTTAAAATACCCGAGGTATTTTAAAATCTTGATTTAAAAATCAAAATTTGTAACATCAGGGTTTCTCGAGTGAGATTCGCCAAATTATAATTCGTTGCCGACTTGTGATGTTACA
This sequence comes from Morpho deidamia, assembly GCA_947086505.1. NCBI lineage: Eukaryota > Metazoa > Arthropoda > Insecta > Lepidoptera > Nymphalidae > Morpho > Morpho deidamia. Next base: position 3,393,130 of record CAMTZC010000007.1, on the reverse strand, counting down.
TGGCGAACTCACATTTCCGTCAGATATTGTCAAAAAGAATGGTAACAACTCCTGATTATGCAATGATGCTGTTTTAAAGATTAATAAGGATTTATGCTTCAGAATTAGGTTTAAAATAAATTTCATTTTACTTTCACTAGGATAGATTTATGGGTAAGTATGATTGTTTTATTAATATACAATTTGAGTTAAATCTATCCGTCTAAGTTATTATACGAGAGTCAAATCAAAAAAAGTTTAAAAAAAGCTTTTAACAAACTTTTATGTCACTAATGTTACTTGTTGAGGAGTTCCCTCGTCTGGAGCCAATCCTGGGAGCAGCATCTGGTCATGCTTATCACAAACATGCATTGTCATCGGGACTGGACCAGTATACATTTCAGCTCAATCGGACACCGGGAAGTGGGTCAAATTTAAATTTCAAGATTCCACCTTCAAATACATACATTGCAAGTTGAATAAAAGCTTTTGAAAATAATCATTATAAAATAAAATTATCTCATTATAATACAAAATAAATATTTAAAAAATTTAAATCCAAGCAATATAACAGAACTAACTACTTTGCTATAATCCGCACGGGTTAAGTGAATGCATGCAAAGCCAATGTGTATGAAGCAGGCAAAATCTACGCACCTTATACATGCAGGACCAGCCACCACATGCACCCTAAGGCGCAATTCACCAGCAACAACGCACACAAAAGCAGCACACACACCCACCACCACAATCTCGACGATCGTTTCGCCCCGAAACCGAAGCATCATCAGGAGGATAGGCTTCACGACAAAAATCGTACTGCGTAAAAAACGTAGCAAAGTTGTTAGTTCTGTTATATTGCTTGTAATATGGAATTCCGCAAAGTAACGCCTGCTTCTATAAATCATATAAAAAATTTAAATCCTATTTGTAATATCTAACACTTTAAATGTGTTTCATATTTAAAGGTTATATTACCTAGTTCTAGACCATAATCATAAATGTTGAGTCGTAAACATATTTCAAGGTCGAGTAATAAAAAAATGTAAAAATCCAGTAAAGCATATCTACAACACATCTCTAGTAAAAAGCGTAATTACCATTAGCCTCGTAGACTCGTAGCCGCCGTAGCACCCTCTTAGTGGAACGTCATAACTCTTTCATAAAGATTGCTTTGACATGCTATAACCACGTATTTTATTATACAAGAACGTGTGAAAAATATATCTCATTTATTCTATAGACCCAAACGCAATGACCACAATAACACGACATGCTTTTTCTACACAAACTTATGAACGGAGCCATCGACAACTCCACATTATTGGGTCTAATATCTATTAATATTCCTTCTCGCATGCCACGGTATCCAATTGCGCTGTTCACTCAAAAAGGGTACGAAACTAATCTTGGACACCACTCTTTGATACCAAGGTTGAGCAGAACATATAAATCATTACTATCTAAGGATACGTCTCTCGATGTGTTCTACGACAACCTCAACGTGTTTAGAAAAAAATTATCGAAGATACTGTAAGCATCATATTTATATTGTCCTTTTCTTTTTTAAGATTCCTTTTTCAAATAGTTTTGCACTCAATTCTGTTGGCGGACCTAATATAATAAATAAATAAATAAATAAATAACATACATAAACTCCACTGTTCTTCGTCTTCAACCAATGTACGTCCACTACTGGACATGGTCTCTTCATGTCATCTCCACACCACACAATCTTTTGTCGCTTAGATCCTCCTCGAGATCTCTTTGAAGTGGTCATCATCCTCGTACGGAGTTGCTTTTTTTCAGTTCTAGGTCGTCATTCCAACAATTTAAGATCCCGAATACTTAGGATCTCCTCCGTTGCCCCGTTCATCGCCACTTTAGCTTCGCGGCACGCTGAGCTATATCGGTGACTTTAGTTCTTCTACAGATCTCATTTCGGTATTGACCATCTATATCATACTCCAAGCATCGCTTGGCTTGCTGGCCCCACCGCCCACTGAGTGTCTTTGAACTTTATGGGGCCCATAGTCAACGACCACGTTTCGGATCCATCACTGGGCGCACGCACTGTGTTAAACGCTAAATGATATTTTCATGTAATCGTTCACCTACTCAGCCATAGATTATAATGCAGTGTTATAATGAATCGAATTTGCGCTAAAGGGGATTCTTTGTTCCAGGTATACATAGGGCAATGATTAGTTAATAAAGACGAGATTTGTATTCTGCTATGTTTCTTTTTTCCTATCGGCTCAAGTGCGGGTGTTCACACTGTTTGAAGACTCCATGGTTCATTATGTACTAATTAAATCTAATTTATACATCTAAATGAAGTAAAAATTAGATAAATAAATTTAATACATACGAACAAAGGCTTATCTTAAGAGAGTACCTAAACACAAGCGAGGTAATATACGAGGAAGTGTAAATTTGCCAGTCAGCTCGTTCAACAAAAACTCCTCGCGCAAATTTATTACCTAATAAAACAGCACAGTGCTACGAGTTGAAATATTAAACGGAGAATTGGGAAAACTAAATTATTAACTCATAGTAACAATTTGTAAGGCTGATGCTTTCTCAAATTTCATTATCTGTTTTCAGACCCAAGCTTTTATTAACAATAGTGATACTGGCTAGCAGTTTAAAATGCATAACGTAGGGAATTCGTTTTTGGAATAGTTACTATGAAGAAAAAAGAATTCAAGAAAAAATGGATTGTCAAACATCATTCTCTTGCCCTTATTACACTCTAAGTGGGGTCGGCACAACATGTTAAACATGTTGTCACATGATTTGGCTACGTATTTTACGACCGGCCGCCTACCTGACGTCAACTTACCTTAGTCGTATTTTATGACCCCTCGGAAAGAAAGAGGGTGGTCTATTCTTCTCGACCGGATACCACACGGTGGGTCAACTTACCTTAGTCACCTTTTACGACACCTCGGTAAGAAATGAGGGTGGTCTATTCTCCTCAGACTGATTCCACACGACGGTAACATATCTTTATAAAAATTTTATTGGACCTTCCTTATGAAATTTATTGTCTTAATCCAAAATAGGATGTTTATTATTTAATGCCTGCACTTTACTATCGACGATGATCGTTGATCGTGTGATCGTCTATAATCGCCACGATCATCGTGGAAGTGTCCACATGATCGTCCGTATTATCATACGATATATATTTGTCATCCCCTTGATGTGTATCAGAAAACCGACAATTCCTGGGTTTTAGGCGATCGTAGGCCATGATCGACGATGAGTCTGGTGGTGTCATGACGTGATGATTATGAAAGGGAGAGGGAAGAGTATCGTGAGATGTAAACAATCACGTATAGAAACATACTTGTTATTAATATAGCGATCGTGTACCGACACGTGTAATAAAATCCTTTGAGAAATACTTAATCTCGAAATAAGGACTCGTAAAAACGACTTTTCTGAAGCGATTCTTCGGTCATTATTTTATTTGAGCTCTAAAATAATTAAATTAAACTATTTCAAATTACGAGACGAGTGTTCGTGAGCGAGAATACAGTTCAATGCTGAAAGCATAGAATTCTCAACGGTATTACGTAAAGATCTGGGCAACTTGCAATGTTGGAACCTCGAGTACGACACGACAATTTAATGCTAATTTTCATGGTAACAGTAAGTCCTTGTAATAAACGAAACACTATGTAAACAGAATATAATTATTGTTATTAATATTCTTGTTTACCATTTATATGTATAAATTAAGTTTCTATGCTACAAAAGTATCATGATAAATATGATAGAAATCTAAAAATTTCGCCCATTATAGAAAAGATGAGAAGTGCAAGATTATTTCGTGTGGTATCCGGCTGAGTTACTACTCAGCTTAGTAGTAGTTAGTACTACTGTAGACCACCCTCGTTTCTTACCGAGTTGTCGTAAAAAGCGACTAAGGTAAGTTGACCCACCGTGTGGTAGCCGGTTGAGTAGAATGGACCACCCTTTTTCTTACCGAGGTGTCGTAAGAGGCGACTAAGGTATATGCCGTGTGGTATCCGGCTGCATAGAATAGACCACCCTCATTTCTTACCGAGGTGTCGTAAGAGGCGACTAAGATAAGTCGACCCGCCTTGTGGTATCCGGTTGAGTAGAATAGACCACCCTCGTTCCGTACCGAGGTGTCGTAAAAAGCGACTAAAGTAAGTTGACCGACCGTGTGGTATCCGGTTGAGTAGATCACCCTTTTTCTTACTGAGGGGTCGTAAAATACGACTAAGGTAAGTTGATGTCAGGCAGGCGGCCGGTTGTAAAATATGTAGCAAAATCATGTGACAACATGTTTGTAACCTGTTGTGCCGACCGCATTTAGCCCATTGACCCTACGGACATATAATGGGGAGTTATGAAAATCATGTGACCAGACGAGTATTAAATAATAGTGTGAGTGCATATTGTTGGATTGTGCGAATGGAAGTGGATACACCTTTTATATGGCATTTATATAATAGGAAGGAAATAATATGTTGTTGTGACCCGGCTTCGAGGGGGATAAGGGAAGAAGAATAATGATATAAAATTAAATTTAAATCAGAGAATTATACATAGTATTATAGCTATTATTTTTAGCCTATTCCGAACCAGTTGTAGCTTCATTAATCATATGATACTTGACGATTAAATGTACTTGCAAAATTTTACTTGAAAGAAAATTATTCTTGTATTCCTAAGAATACAAGAATAATTTTCTCGCCGTAAGAATATTTATGTAGACTTTACTAATAAAATATTCTTACGGTGAGAGTACATGAATTATATCAAGGGTACGCGGGTTCCGATCCCGAGAAGGCACTAAGGATTTTGTTATAATTTTTGCTAAATTGATATTTACGATTGATTATCAGAATTTGTACAGACAGTTATCTATATTCTTCTATTGCGGATTACAACAATTTTATCATTATTACTTTTGTATGGTATTGGAGGTCCATCCTCCAAAAATAATAAATATATATGTGGGACACTTGCACGCACGGTTGTCCGTCCCAAAACTAATAAACTTAATACTTGGGTTATGGATGACGGAAAACGGCTAGTTTTTGACAGTTGTAATCATTGGTAATAAGAAGTTACGGCGTAATTTTCTCTCCCACGATGAGGTAACAATTATGTTAACGTTGCGTAACTGTAACTTGAATTTGGCTTCGAAATTTTCGTAGAGTGATTGCCATCTGACCTCGGCCATTAGGACAAAACTACGCCTATTCGCACGTATTTATTCTTGCGCACACAATCGTCCCGTGTAAACAATTAATATTTGTCATGAACGGAAATGTGCTACGTTATTCAATCTGTTCTGAAGTCGTTATTACATTTTTATTTCTATTAAAAGTCTTCAGAAGGCTTTTCTCAGTACTCATTTTACTAGTATGTTTACTATTTGTTCTTATATTTAATAATAATTAATAACTTATTTTTTAATACTAGCTATTTATAATTTTATGCTACCGGCACGTTGTTTTCTGTTTTTTACGTAACTAATTTTAAACAGAAGTAATAATAAAATGATTTTGCTATACTCCGCGATAAAATAAACAGAAAATATATATAATACTGAATGTGGGGTGGACTATACGTTTTAATAGCTGATACATGCAGGATTTGTTAAAACACATGCACAAACCTACGCTAGAAAAGATAAGACAAGAGATAAAAAATTATATATACTAATAAATATTCACATTTCATCAAAAATATCCAATATTTTTATGACAATTTTGATTATATTTACGGGAAACTGAACTATACACACTAAAAACAACATACAATTTATCTTACGCAGACATCGAATGGTGAATTGCATGTCACTGTTGGAATACCCCTATAATCATGTTTATTCCAAACACGAACTTCACATTGTTACTCTGACGAAGGTGTGATTACAATACCATCTAATAGTAGCCATTGATAGAGCTTGCCTAGAATTTTTTTTCAACAAGAATTTACGTAATGAAAAAAATATAATTATAAGTTCTGTTGGCTTTCAAGCGAACATATTTTGGTTCAAACTATAACTGATATAATTTCATGGGTATTTATTAACCTAAAACTGAGTCTCGTAAAGGGTCGTAGTTACTCGTTAACTAGTCATTTTTATTCCTATTTTTTTTTACTCTTAAAGAGCTCATCGTAGACTGGTTAAATTAAAAACAATACCTCTTTATTTTGAATACCCATAGCTAGGCAACTTTCGTGGCGCTGAAAAGTCTTTTTAAAGTGAGGAAATAATTTATAATATTAAAAGAAACTTGAAACAAAAATTTACAAGAAATAATCACATTAACATTTTAATGTGCAATTTGTCAATGTGTCAGCAAAAGTCTGGAGTCCAGAAAACACCGGTTTAAAAAAATGCAGTATTATTAAGTGGATAAAACGTACGTTTAAACTAAAATGTATTTAATACTTAGAATATATTATGAAGCGCATTTTAACACTTAAAAAGTACTTCAAAAGCAACTCATTTCAAATATTTATGTGAAAAGTATAAAACGTGTACCTGCAAAGTTGTTACCTAAATGTTTCCAAGACATCACTGATGTAGTAATATTTAAATTGAAGTTAAGTTGTCAAGATCAATCGACATGGCTCAGTGCATAAAGCGTCTGGGCGCGTTTACCCAAACGAAGTAACATGACCTGGAGATAATTTTAACATCTTTACATTTATTTTAATACTAGTTTTTGCCCGCGGCTTCGCTCGCGAGGAATTTGGTCCGCCACAGTATCTGATTTAATTAAATTTATGATTCACAATTTTGGTCATAGTGGCTTCTACATAAAAGATAGATATATGCTGTCGCGGACTTTTATTTAGAACTATTAAAAACAAACAATTCTACTGTACATCATTTTTTGCTTCCATTCTTTCCTATCATTCATAAGCTCTGGCACTACTCCTTTTATGTGCATGTCATACCTCAGACAATCCAACCATCTATTTTTCGGCCTACCTCTAGTCACATATAGATCCACATACATATGGTATATAACACTCGTTTAGGCACATGATTGCATACAGTACGGCCTGTTACTATCCCACTTCTGGACATAGGCATCCTTTCTCATCCTCAGTTTTTTGGAGAGAAGGGTTGGAGCTAAGACCTACCACGCTGCTCCAATGCGGATTGGTAGGTTACACATATCTCCAGAATTCTCTAGAGATGTGAAGGTTTTCTCACGATGTTTTCCTTCACCGACAAACGTGTGATAAATTGCAATTATCAATTAGACACATAAGTTTTAATAGAAAAACTCATTGGTATCTGCCCGCTGTTTGAACCCATGATCGTCTCTAGAGAGTCACACGGTCTCGCCGCTGGTATATCACAGGCTATAACATGATTGCATATTTCTGTAATTTTTGCCATAATATTAATGGTCATGCGCCGTGTGGTAACCGGCATAGAATAGACACCCTCATTTGTTACCGAAGTGTCGTAAAAGGCGACTAAGGTAAGTTGACGTCAGGTAGGCGGCCGATCGTAAAATACGTAGCCAAATCATGTGACAACATGTTTGTAACATGTGGTGCCGACCCAACCTAGAGTGGGATAAGGGCAGGAGAATGATGAATATTGATGGTCATGCGTAAACTTGTTTTACCTAAAAGAATAAGCCCCCAGTGGTAACAAACATTGTACTTGACAGTTTTTTAAAGTAATATGAATAAATTCTCTCAGAGAAATTCCGAGGCGGCATTTCGTATTTAAATACAGTACCTAGACATTTATTATGCTAGTCACACGCGAGAGTTTCTTTTTGACTTGGCGACTTTCGCTGAAATAACAAGAATTCTCGTTTAATAAACCCTCGTACACGTGCGTCTGAAAAAAAAACTAGTAAATATTAAATAAACGCGACGCATACTCTGTGTGTACGTTTTTTTACCGAATACAGGCATGGACAGAATTTTTATTTCGTGTCCGTTTCACATTTATGTTTCTGTTTACCTTTTAAACAGAAAGAGCAAGGGTAGATTATCAGAATCATGAATTAACTTTAATCTTTCAATAACTTACTTATACCCATGACTTCGCCTGTGTGGATTTCAAATCCTGAAATGAATACAGTTCACTCTCCAAACATTTAACCAGCTCCGTATCATAAATAGCATCCAACCATTTCCACGTGGGGAAGTAAACGACAACCTAGGTTATAGGGCCTAGGTTATAGACTGAATATTGTTTTTTGCAATAAAATAAAGTAAAATATCCCACTGCTGGGCGTACGCCTACTCTTTCCTTTTTTTGGAGAGAAGGATTGGAACTAAGACTTACCACGCTGCTCCAATGCGGATCGGTAGGTTACACATATCCCTAGAATTCTCTAGAGATATGCAGGTTTCCTCACGATATTTTGCTTCATCTAAAAGCGCGTGATATATTGCAATTATCAGACACATAAGTTTTAAGAGAAAAACTCATTGATGCCTGCCCGGGTTTGAACTCGTAATCTCCCGAACGAGTCGCATGGTCTCACCGAGAGCTATCACAGCTTAAATATATATTTGTAATTAATTACATTTATGACTTGAAATCGAGAATAAACTAGTGTAACGCAAAAGCATAAAATTTATTATTTATATTACATTTTCATACATAATAAATATGTTCATAAGACGAAACAAGGATGATAAAATACACAAACGTATTTAATAATAATTTACCCTCCTATACTCCCGGTCGGGGTGTAATACTCACAATAATTTCCCTCGTGTCGCCCCTTTGATCCCCGAGGGTAACTTATACTTCCTTTTCCGTCTTGTAACGAAACCTGATCACTTATCTGTGCCGTCTTACATTTGTTTTGGAAATGTGTTTTATTTTAAAAAATGTACCGTTTAAACATAGGGCTTAAGACTGACTCGCAAGTCGATACTACTCTATCCCTAACACTTGTACATCAATATAAAAACAAAATTCATAAAATATATTCCGTAGCAGCATTTTTTTTTAAACAACTAATGGATACGTAGAAAACTCAAAATCTGTTCGGAATAAAAGCAATCCCGTGTTTTCCTCCCTGACCCTAACCATTTTGTTATTGCTGATATTATTGGAGCGAGCTGCAATAAATAATACTATCACATCACGAATGTACGTTCCAATATGCCGTGTGGTATCCGGCTGAGTAGAATAGATCACCCTCATTACTTACCGAGGTGTCGTAAAAGGCGACTTAGGTAAGTTGACCCTCCGTGTGGTATCCGGTTGAGTAGAATAGACCACCCTCTTTCTTACCGAGGGGTTGTAAAATACGACTATGGTAAGTTGACGTCAGGTAGGCGGCCGGTCGTAAAATACGTAGCCAAATCATGTGACAGCATGTTTGTTTGCATGCATGTTTGTTGTTGTGTTACAACATGTTGCGCCGACCCCACTTAGAGTGGGATAAGGGCAGGGGGATGATGATCACGAATGTACGTTCCAATAACGACGTTCTTAGTTCAAACTTTTAATTTATGACAAAAATTTCTAATGAGGGTACGTAATAAAAAACATACTTAAATGGCTTGTAATTAATTATTTAATAGGTACGTACTAGTAAAGCCCATGAAAGCTTTCCGTGCGAGCGACTAAATCAGCGGAAAAAGGTGACAAAAAATCCATTTATTTTATTATCTATACATACCAGCTATACATATGTATATCGAGACTAACAAGTTTTACGGCGATTTAGGACGGAAACGCCCAAAGCGAAAATAACTAGCAAGATTTCCATGTATAAAATACGAATATCTCACCTCTAATTAAAAAAAAACGTATTATTTAAAATAAGATAAGTACTGCCTTACATAGATAGCTATGTAATAGTATGACGTAAAAGGTCTAAATAGATTTTGTAATTAGGTTACGTTTATTAATTAATTTATTTATTTATTTCCAGCTTACCACTATTATTACAGGAAACCCTAATACAACAGTGTAGCAAATCTTAATTCATAATAACTTATAGCATATAAAGCTATCTTTGTAAGTTCACTCAACGAGGTAAAGAAAACATCTATTTCTATAGCACATACATGAATAGTAGGTATAGCACGTGTGAGTGGCGCCTGATTCATCAGGTTTGTGCGCCCTAAGTCTTATGTATGTCAGTATTGAATAGTAAGTTATCACATCGGTCTCTTGCCGACAATCATGCGATGCCTTGGTGTCTCGGTGATCTGATGAGGTTTGATAATTGTGTTTAACTTACCATCCCGAATAGATGTTGCCTATGCTAACAGTAGCCTATACTTATAGTGTTGCTGATCAGTCAAGAAACAATCTGGCAGACCAAATTCCACGCGAGCGAAGCCGCGGGCAAAAGCTTGTCATTATATAATTTGAATCTAAGCTAAGCTAATTCCCATTTCAGTAAAGAAAATATACACATATACGTGTATAAAATGTATGTACACACATTTTATACACGGATCGCTAAATACGGGGCGGTAATCTTCTTATACCAATCCGCTTATTGGTTCAAACGTGGGGGGAAACGGAGGTATTAACAGCACACTTCACAACTTCATAGCCCAGCTTAATGGGACACAAAAAGCCTATTTGATTGGAAGCGCGTTCGTTAATATTCTATTGTTATTTTACAGTGATCAACATAATAAAGACACAGAATTAATTTATGTTAACACAGATTTAATTGCTAATACATAATTAAATTTAAATCAAGGCCTTAGTGTCGGATAACAAACACAGCAGAAATGTACAGATCAAGTGAGATTAGTTCTAGTAGTATTGAGTGCAATTGTAGATTTTCAACTTTCGCGATTACTACTCGTATATACTCAAATCTATAAAAACAAATATATCTATATAAAAACAAAGTCCCTAAAAACTGTATGTCTGTATGTGATCGATTTTCTCAAAATCTACTGAACAGATTTTCGTACAGTTTTTTACTAAAAAATAGTGCATTAGGGTTTTATATAAATAATATTGAAGAGGTCGAAAAGTTGTAAAAAAACTTGCCGGCTTTACACGAGTTAACCAGTAGAGATACACTGGAGTAATGTAATAGAGAATCGTGAATCTAAAAATACTACAAATAAAGTCCGCAATAGCATGTCTCTATCTCTTATGATTAACTCACAATACTTTTATGTTAAAATTTTCAATTAGATACACTGATTTCCACGTGGATGTAGCCGCAGTCACAGCTAATCATATTATATTTGTCACACATACAAATAGAATTAAGTTTTTTCTTCATAAATAGGCAAACTATCTCAAAAAGAAGATTTATTTTATGGGGAATAAAAAGTGAATATTAATATAGCTAAAGGAATAAATATCTTAAAATAAAAATTATTTAATAAAACACGAGTGCTTGTGTTCTTCGAGAATCATATTTGAAATCGATGGGGGCTTTTTGGAGCAATGCCAAGTGGGTAGATTTTTAAATGGCGTTTTGACGGTTTCCGGCGGAAACCAAGGAAATGAAGAGGCTGCCACAAACCCACCCGCGCTTCCGACACCTAGTAGATACGTTATTTACGTTAAAAAATGTAATAAGCTTTCGATGGAATGATTTAAAAAAAAAAAATTTAGTAATCAATTATAGGCGAGAAGAATTCGAACTTAGACCCACCACGCTACTCTAATGCATAATGTTCAGTAACAGATAACCCAAAATTTCTCAGTAAATATGCAGTATGCGAAGGAAGGTAAGGAAAATATAATGTATATTTTCCTTCCCAAAGGGCATTTGATAATTTGTAAATGTCAATTCATCATCATTCTTCTGCCCTTATCCCACTCTAAGTGGGGTCGGCACAACATGTTACAAACATGTTGTCGCATGATTTGGCTACGTATTTTACGACCGCCCGCCTGCCTGACGTCAACTTACCTTAGTTGCCTTTTACAACACCTCGGTAAGAAATAAGGGTGGTCTATTCCGTGCAGCCGGATACCACACGGCACTGTAAATGTCAAATTATTATAGGAAAGTCATAGGTTGTCCTGAATCCACGACCCTTTTTATCAGGAAAAAACTCCTTTTAGGTCCCCACCTGATGGGAACGAGGGGTGGGCATGTCGGACTCTCATGGACTAAAACAACCTGTGTACTCCACCAAGCTGCGTGTGGCAGGGACAAGGTACAATTCACATTGCCCCCAGCAGCAACTCTTAAAGCGGTATCTCTAAAAGTGGCCCCTCTCTCCGGTAATTGATCATCGGGAGCACCAGATGCATCGACAGTCTCAGGGACTTTTTCAGATAGGTGTCCGATAAAGAAACCACGGCCCTTTGGTGATTACTCAATTTCATCTCTCGTAAACATTTCTTAATGTCCACTACTTTGTTGTAATTTCTACTCTGCTAAAGAAAGCTCGACTACACATAATCAAATTCATATAATGAAAGCACACAGTAATAAAAAATGGATTACATGCTTTATTTTAGCGTATTTTGTTTTACTGTTATTTAGATCAGATACGATTAGTTCTGCGTACTTTTGACCTCAACCTTAGTATAACCTTTGTTCTACTTAAAGTTTTTCAAGACTAACGTGAATCGATATAAGACAAACGGCTAGGTCTAGCGCACTGACGCGATAAATTAAATGTGACATTCATATTTAACTAAAATACTATTTAGTATACAACTGGATATTGTTAACTCGATAAATCATATTGATAATATAAAAAATAAACATTAATATCACAATAATATTTAACAATATAAACATTAAACATTGAGTATCCATCACACATTTTAAATATATTAAGAACACTAAAGTGGTATAAATTAAAATGACTCCAAAATTCAAATTAAAATTAACACCCTGATACTATCCCGCTATTGGTTATAAGATTCCTCTCTCCGTTATTGGAGATTTAGCTAAGACCTACCTCGCTACACCAATGCGGATTTTGGATTTGCACATATCCCTAGAATTCTTTAGAGATATGCAGGTTCCATCCCGATGTTTTACTTCACCGAAACGCCTGTGAGAAATTGCAATTATCAATTAAACACATAAGGAAAGATATACAAAACGACAGTCCGTCCAGCTCTAATGTACAGTTCTGAATGGTGGCCTATTAAAAAGACTCATATTACAAAAATCAGAACAACGGAGCTAAGAATGCTTCTATGGGCAGGAGGTGTCACCCTCAAGAACAGAGCGTGAAACTAACACCTACGGGAAAGCTTTAAGATCCGCTCAATCGAAGATAAATTCGCCGAAACGGGACTAAGATGATATGATAATGAGAAGACCTGAAATAGACATGACTCGAGAAATTTTAAATTTGGATACTCGCCCAAAAATTCAAAGAAGACCCCTTCAAACTTAAATACCTGTGATCAACAACGATTTGAAGAAAGCCCATAAAGACATTCTGACGACGTCGAACCGGCGAAAAATGACGAGGCGGGTCGACTAAAAATTGGACAAGGTTAGGCAAATAGAGAATTAAACATATAAGTTTTAACAAAAAACTCAATGGTTCCTGGACGGGTTTGAAAACGTGACCCTCTCGAGAGAGTAGAGCAGTCTCAGTGCTGGGCTATCGCAGTTACTAACAACTAAGTATTTAAATATTTTCGAAGAAGCAGTGTGATTCCTGAATGCAATTTAAAATAACAAACTCTTAAGTTCATTTAATTCCGCATTACTCGATATAATTGCAAGCACCGCATCGTTATTTACTGTATCCTCTGGCTCTATGATTGGTTACTAATTGCACAGAGCTAGGAATATTCCATAGTAAGCAATGAAGTGAAAACAAATATGTACAGTATCGTTTGTGGTTTCATTTTGAATATGTTATTACTCTACTGTGCTTTAAATTAAATGGAAACTGGCTTTATTTAAATCACTAGCTAAAGGCTTAAATTGAAAATTGTTATTAAAATTTGTAGATTAAAGTCGGTTAGTGACATGCTAACTTTATAATATCGAAGATTTAATTCAACTCTTAAGCTTTGTTCAAACAATTTTTTTGACGTTTTTTATTATTAGTCCATAGTGTTCATTTTTTTTTTGATTTTTACAAAATAGTGGTTTAATGCAAACAGATCCTATGAAAAAGTATACGGCTCATCACGGTTCATATTAAAGTAGTACAAAAGTAATGAAAATATAATTTTTGATTATATCCATATTTGATAAAATCGCTACGATAATTTATCGTCGCCAAATAACGCTTAATTCTATAAATTAAAGTAGTAGCTTTTCTGCTGGGCCTTCTCAATCATTGTAAAAAAGGATTGGGGCTTAAGCTTACTGCACTGCTAAGTAACGGCCTGTTACTATCCCATCGCTGCGTATCTCCTTTTTAGAGAGAAGGGTTGCAGCTTAGACCCAGATAACTGCTCCAAAACGGTTTGGTAGGTTATACTTATCCTAAGATTTCTCCCAAGATATCCAGGTTCCTTCAGCAAAAAGTGTGTGATAAATCGCAAATTCAATAAGGCACATAAGTTTTAACATAAAAACTGCTTTAATATTTCTGACTAATTGACTGCTTTAGTGATTTGCTAATAATGCGTTAACGCAATTAAGGTGTAGTTCTTAGACGATATCGCTGATTGCCCTCGATATTAGTCCAAACATTGACTAGATTCGCTCGTTACGTAATTTTATGATTAGTATAATACCTATGATTAACGTCTAGACGAAATTTCACCTTGATACTAAGTTGCTTATTATTTAATACTTTTATAGAAAAGTATGTATTTAACACCTTCAATCGATGGACGTCAACTGCGTTACATCGGTTCTTCATGGGATCTCCATACCACACGATCTTGTGCCACTTGGATTCAGCAGTTCCCAGCGACCTTTTAAAGTCATCGTCGTCGTTCAAAGTCCACCTCGTAGCGTCTACCGACGCTGCCTTTTTACCGTATGGACTTGCCATACAAACGCCTTAAGACCCCAACGCCCATTGTTCTCTATGCTATATGCCCCATACTTAACCACTTTAAGTTTGCAACATTCTGGGATATAACGGTGGCGTCGGTTCTTCTAAGGATCTCCTTAATTTTGATATCACGTGGAAATGTTCCAAGGATAGCTCACTCCATCGCCCGCTTAGTGACTTAGCTTTTTTAAGGCATATAATCAACTACCACATGTATTTATAACGATAAAAAAAGAGGAAAATAAAGCAGAATCGAAGGCGATATAGGTTAATGTAATTCGAGTGCTTTATGCGTGAGAACAGCCATATTTTTGCTTTTGTTATCCGAACAGCGCTGCGACCCTATCCACGGCCATTTTTATATCTGCCTCTTTTTATGCGATATGAAAAGGTCCGTATTAGTAGCTCTTAAAAATTGTTTGTTAAAATTTTCACATAAGAGAACCATTTTTCTAGTAATAACTTAGATAATGATAATTTTAGATTTAGATCTTTTGATGAATATTTAGAGGATTTGTTTGATTAGAGAGAGGCTGAAAAAGATATGGTTGGATTGTGTAAAGTATGACATACATATAAAAGAAGTAGCGCCAGAGTTGACGAATGATAACAGAGAGTAGGTAGGTAAAGTAAAGTAGATGTAAGATGTACTCGTAGATATTTTGATAAATATATACATTTTAGTAACAAAACCAACTTTAATGTACCCCCCTATTATGAAATAAAAAAATTGTAGAATGCTAAAAAAAAATACTTCAAATATTTAACACTACGAAAACATTTATTTATTTACATGGACTAGCGAAAGAGACCGAGACCGAGCAAAACTGCTTACCTTGATCCAACAGCCTCTAGAGATTTAGGTGGAGATCTTTAACCAAAACGACAATGGGAAAAATTATTGTTCATCATCATCATCATCATCGTCCTGCCCTTAAGTCATTCTAAGCGGGGTCGGCACAACATGTTACAAACATGTTGTCACATGATTTGGCTACGTGTTGTACGACCGGCCTGACGTCAACTTACTTCAGTCGCCTGTTACGACACCTCGGTAAGAAATGAGGGTGATCTATTCTACTCAGCCGGATACCACACGGCATGGAAAAAAAAAATTGTTATACCAATTATTACGTGGTGGTGGTCTCATAAGATTGGTATGCAAGGCAAAAAGCAAGGAAATCGAAGCGTGGGCTGATGAAGAAAATATTGGTCTAAAAAATTTAAAAAGTACTTGTTCCCTATTCAGAGCAGCAGTGTCTTAAGATCAAATTGCCTTAATGATCGCCGAACTTCGAGAAAAGGTGCCATCTTAAGAAGAAGTTCTCATCAGTTCAAAATTAAATGTAATTATTATATTGATCCGTTGACTATGTCCGTACGTAAATCCTCCAATTGAACTCTTAATTCTATAATTTGTTCACGTAGTAACACCCACCCACCACTCCAGGTATAGCTTTTTGTATCTATTCCAAGTCTGAATTATCTTATGACGCTCACAATCAACGACAAATATAATATAGACAACGATATTTTCATCTTTTTTATTTAGTCGATATATTTATTCCACTTTACTATTCAATATACGGAATATCTCTAACAATTTCATCTGTAACGAGCAACCGTTTTAGGCCTCAATAAATATGAAAGATATTTCCCTCCGAGATTTCTGGCATTCACCGAAATGAATACTATGAGGGCCGATGAAATTTGAGTGGTTTAACCCAACCCCTAAATCAGCTACATTTGCGTTATTGTCTTCTGTTCATAATCGCGGCCTCAATAATGGCCATTTTTATCTTTTCCCTATATATTTCATCCGTTGTCGAGAGCGACCTTTTATAAAGGGGTTCTCTTCATAAATTTTTGACATAGTTTTTTGGTCCTTTATTTTTATTTCCTACGACCTTTTACCAATTTCTTTAAAAGCTGCTTGCCTACTAAGTATAACTGTTTTTGGCGCAGTGGTTCTACTACTCAACTAAAAACCCTTTGAGTTTTTTGGTTCTGTTCTGCAAATAAATTATTGGATAATATAAGAAATATACTCTTAAGTTTAATACTAGAAGAAGGTAAAGTTTCAGTCTGTTCTTATTGTACTTTTAACTATCCTAATGCTGAGATAAGTCTCATATCTCCTTCTTGGAGAGAATGATTGAAATTTAGCCACACCAATTCGGTATAATGCGGAATGGCAGCTCCCACATATCCAAGAAATACTTCAGAGATTGTTTGATTTTCTTACGATGGATATAAATATCCCAAATAGTATCTGGAGGAATTTTTACTTTATTATCATTAATTATTACCCCACCAGATCTGACTCATAGAAAAACTTAATATATTAGCGATAATCTAGCCCATGATGTATTTAGAAATGCGTATTCGCTCCACAGCGCTACTTTCAAACATTAAAATTGAATATTACTTGTACACATGCAATACTGGTTAATGGATTTTGTACTCCAGTGCCTAGCCTAGCGTTATGCGAACATGTCAGCCTGTGCGGGCCGATAAGCGCAGCCGAAATGTCTCTCGGGCACTTTCAGTGCAAATTGTCTCATGTAAATAATATTTTTTCCCATATCAACATAACCATTAAAACTAGCAATCGGCCGGGGATCATAAATGACCAGATATTCATCAAAATTATTATTTTTTGTTTTTTTATTTTTTTTAACGGTCCGCAATGGTCCCTTGAGGCCTATTATTGTTTGACGTTCAGCAAGACCGTAAAAAATTGTCATATCATGTGTAAAAAAAGCAAAAAATGTCCTTATGCCTTAGATTTTTTTAAATGATTTAATGTCTTTTTATCATAGAGTTATTATACTAGGGTCATAGGCAGGCGTGTAAGTGAAAGTAACGCAAAAAATAATGAGAGGGCATCGATGGGCACATTTTAGGCTCCCAGTACAAAAATTATGATTTTTATGCATTATTTAAAAAAGATATTAGCATTCTGCACTTTCCAGACTTTCTCTATACATTTTTATGAATATTGCCAATTTGAAAAAGCAATAACTAAAGTTTCGATAAATATCTCTGTGACATATCCAATCTTTATAGCTACCGCAAATACATATCGGAATCGATATTTCTTTTGGAGTGTTGCCAAGTACTTATTTTAAAATGGCTGTATCACGTAGTATGAAAAAGAAATAGAGATAGTCCATCACGAACCCAATTATTCACAACAACTGTCAATGGCCAGTACAAATAATACTAATAGTTGGAAACATATATTTAAAACATAGAAAACTGAAAAGATTAATATGAAGTATGAATAACATTCCTTACTCAAATTGATATAATTTGAGTACTGATATTATAGATGCTAAAGTCAGTCTCCATATCTTTCTGTCAGTCTGTCTATAACGCTAGGCTTAACCGCCGAATCAATTAATGCAATTTGGTAAATTTAAAACTCATGTATAAGGCTAACATGTGGAATAAGAAGTCTTTCCTTCCGGAAGTAGAAAAAACCTATACCTCATAATTGAAGGTCTCTTAATACTATGGTTGACGCGAACGAAGTCATTTTTTTACTTTTTTACGTGAGATCAGGAATTGTATATATGTCTGTATGTCCAATTATACAAAAATACAATGCCGTAATGCATTTACGTACACTTACCTGAATATAAATTTTTCAGAGAATCTTTTCTATAAATTCGTTATACTCTGGACCACGTCTAGCATACATTGGATTGTCATAATAGATCCCAATGTGAAAATTCAAGGAACACTATGACCTCCTACTGTTTTTACGAGCACAGCTATTGTATTATGCAACTGATATAGTATACAAGAAACTGTCTCTTGCACTCGGGGTGGTATGAGCTTACGCGAAAACTGTCTTAAATACTAAAGTTTGTTCAAAATCTTAGCTTTTCTTTTAAGTTAATATGTGAGCTTAGAATTCTGTTATTATTGTTATAAAAATGCATTTATTTTTTTTTACTTTACTTCAGAATAAGGTTACAGACTTCGGACATTTTCTTTGCAAAGAAAGAGTAAAAATAAAATGTAGTCATAAAATCGTGGTTTTTAGTATTTGCAAAGCGTCCTCCGAAACTAGAGAAAAAAGGTAGCCACCAAAAGTATATTATATAAATTCGCAAAATCGTCTTCAACACCGCGCGCAGTTTGTGAAATGAAGAATAATAATCTTGCTTAGTAATACAATTTAGTAATGAAATTTTCTACAGTTTGGGCTTATATATAAGACAAAAACCACACACTTTTCGTTGTACAAGTACGTAATTTTAATAAGTTATTGTCGCTCTAACTAAGTTACTATATACCAGACAAATGTCTTTAATATTTAGTTTGTATATAAAAGTTTCTTTGTAAGTTATTTTAACACTTAAGTTGATGATTGAAAGTTGTAAGTATTTCTGCAGGCCTACCATGAACTCTTATTGCGACTCAATTGAAGACGTAAACGACGACCGCGAACCGCTTTCTTTTCGTACCATGAAGTGTGAATTGCATTGGGGTCGTAATGTTTGAAAAACATAACGTTATATGAACTATAAATAACTCTGTCTCTATTACTCACATGTTCTTACGATGAATTCCGAACGCTTATTCGGCAACGACTTAAAGTGTGCGTCTTTAAGACGTCATGGTATGAAAAACAAAACAATTTCGTTTACGTCCTAAATTGAGTCATAATAAGAGTTCATGGCAGGCCTGCTGGTAAAGCTTGTAACGTAAAAAATCTGCAGTTATTTGTAATAAATTATATACAAAAAATTTTCCTCAACCTATTTGAATTTCATGCGATTATAATATGTGCCGATCTCTTATTAAGTAACCCCCTGTATGAAGCGTGGTCTATAAATACCAGATGTATGAGTATATTTGCGAACAGGCTGTTACAGTCCCGTCCCTAATGCGTGCTAATGGAAGCAATTTGGCGTGTTTTGCAAACAGGCGTCCCGTTTCTAAGCGCCTTTGCCACTAATTTGTTTTTATCGACAAAAACGCTCACGCCACGTGACATCAGATGTGTTGCGGTTAATGTCAGATACAAAAAAAATGCTTCACCTTACAAATCAAATCAAATCAAATCAAAATAATCTTTATTCAAGTAGGCTTTTTACAAGCACTTTTGAATCGTCAAGAGTCAATAATTATATTTAATAAGCTACACTGGTTCGGAATGTTGCTCTTACCGAGAAGAACCAGCAAGAAACTCGGCGGTCAATCTTTTAAACATTTAAATTTACATTATTTGATTGCAGTCTTGTTAGGAGCTGAAAGGATTTTCAAATCCAAGCATTTTTATCATTCAAATAATCATCAATTGTGTAATATGCCTTACGTATAAGCATAGTTTTTACACTTAATTTAAACTTTTCTGTAGATAATTCTAATACAGATTGCGGAATTTTATTGTAAAAGCGAGTACCGAGACCAACGAATGAGTTGCTAACTCTGCTGAGTCGTGACGCAGGGATTACAAGCTTTTTGTGACCTCTGGTATATCTATGATACACATCGAATTTAGTTTGATACATATGAATATTTTTTCGTACGAAAATAATATTACTGTATATATATTGTGACGCTACTGTAAGTATGCCTATTTCCTTGAACTTTTCGCGAAGAGACTCACATTGCCTCATATTATAGATAGCACGTATGGCTCTCTTTTGGGCAACAAAAATCTTTCTAATACTACATACACTTAAGTCATTTGTTGGAGAAAACCTTTACTAATTCAGATGTGTTTTTTTGTGTTTGTAATTCTTATGTGAAAGAGCAATTACATTTTGGCCATGAGTTTAATAATTTAATATAA
The DNA here is from genome assembly GCA_947086505.1 of Morpho deidamia. NCBI lineage: Eukaryota > Metazoa > Arthropoda > Insecta > Lepidoptera > Nymphalidae > Morpho > Morpho deidamia. The sequence goes on along the minus strand of CAMTZC010000007.1, from coordinate 3,372,420 downwards.
TCTTTATTGAAAGCACACACAAAAATATTAAAGTAAAAGCTTCTGCCATTAAAGTAGGTAACCTCGTTTGAGTCTTAGTTATATAATCTTATCAAATAAAGTGAACCCAAGGTTTTGATTAGAAGTAACTAGTTCACAATTACCGGCAAAGTACTATCGTAAATTAAGTAATGTCATACAATACCGCAATTATTATAAAGCTATAAAGCTGTAATAGCCCAGCGGTGAGTCCGTGCGATTCTTTCAAAAGGTTCACGAGTTCAAACCCCGGGCAAGCACCAATGAGTTTTCTATTAAAACTTGTGTCTTATTATTAATTGGTATTAATCACACAATTTTCGGTGAAGGAAAACATCGTGAGGAAATCTGCATATCTCTAGATAATTTTGGGGATATAGGTAACCTACCGATCTCATTAGAGCAGCGTGGTAGGTCTTAGTTGCAACCTTTCTCTCCTACACCTAGCCGCGGGATAGTAACGGGAAGTTACTACATTGTTAATATGTAGACATCGGCTATACTCACATCTTATTCCATCGGGTGAGCACGTCTAGTTTCAAGCCAATTCGAGGCCCTTATTAATGAGCTCTTTATACGAGCTTATCACGGCAGGAACGATTTCTATACAACTATAAATACCAATCACGAAAGTCTAAATTCTAGAATCGCTTACCTTAATACACTGTTAAGCAGTAGTGACTGTCAACTTACTTTTTAAAACTATAGCTTCAGTGTTCAAGCAATTCTGCAATATACGAAGAAACGGAACGTCTACCCGTCGTTTCTTAAAATTCGAAATTAAAAACTGACAGATTCGCAAAACTTTTCGCAACACTGTTATACGTCTCACAATACTATTGTAAAATTCGCAACAAAATTACTTCTAAACCAATTCAAGCACGCTTTTTACTTAAAGACTCAGTAAGAAATAATCTAACATTCCTAGTAATAAAATTTTTATAACTATAAATGGAGAACTATAGTCACAATGTTTATTCAAAAAAGGCTCAACGGAATAGTTTCAACAAAATTTAGGCGTGTATTGGTGCAAATATTACGCAAACGTTATCGAGCTAAGCCAACCACGCCAAGGTCTGGTGGTGACAGAATAATAATGAGCAACGAGCGGAAATAATCCCTGTAGGGATCGTCGGCACGCTATTTGCAAACTCCATATAGTAATTTTCCAGCGTCTTGTTGCGTTGAAAGTTTTCTGAGAAACAAGAAAGTTATTTTGAATCACTTTTAATTCTCCCAAATTGTGATTTTGAACATGAAAGTAGTTATTTTGAGTTAAACATAAGAGATAGAGACATGTTATCGTGAACTTTTTCGTAGTATTTATGTAGATCAATTCTCTAGTACACTACTTTGGTGTATCTCTGCTGGTTAATGGGGTGAATTTCTTTTACAACACCACGACCTCATCAACACAATTTATCTAAACCAGTACTACCACCATACCATACCACCATACCATACCTACCATGTACTATTAACTTAAAAATTCCGGAAGAAATTGCTTTGAGTAAAAACTTTACAAAAATCCGGTCAGTAGATTTCGAGATAATCTCTCACATACAAACAGACAGTTGTTTGGGTTTTTGTTTTATAATAAGTATAAATGTAGACTACCTCACTTTACAAGGTAATAAAATCGCTAGAATATTTCTTTAGAAGCGACAGAATATTTCAAGCCTAGTTTATAAATACACAATATATGTACGCTTTCAAACGGGCTGTCACCGCACCGTCCCTAATGCTTGCTAATGGAAGCAATTTGCCGTGTTTTGGTAAACAGCCTCCCCGTCTCTAAGAGCCTTTACCTCGGATACCTTCAATTTGTTTTTATCAACGAAGCCGCTTACGCTATGCTACCGCCACGTGATCCTTAGACCGTGTTAAATCTTTACGGCAAATGTTTCGCAACCATTGAATTGATATCGTATAAAAATTTCCTTTTATGGATTTTCGAACATTAGATCTCAGAAATATACTTAGTCATCATTCTCCTGCCCTTATCTCACTCTAAGTGGGGTCGGAACAACATGTTACAAACATGTCGTGGCTACGTATTTTACGACCGTACGCCTGCCTGATGTCAGCTTAACTTATATACGTCGTACTAACGTCGTATTTTACTTCTCCTCGGTAAGAGAGAGAATGGTCTATTCTACTAAACCGGATACCATACGGTGGGCTAACTTACCTTAGTCGCCTTTTACGACACCTCGGTAAGAAATGAAGGTGATCTATTTTACTCAGCCGGATACCACACGGCGGGTCGACTTACCTTAGTCGCCCTTTACGACACCTCGGTAAGAAATAAGCGTCGTCTATTCTACTCACGCGGCATTCGTCATAGCACGCATATATATAAATATTTTTACGTACATCATACACACATACATACAGCATTTAAATTTACAAATAATATTAACTTATGTATTAACTAGCTCTTACCCGCGACTTAGTCCGCGTGGACCGTAGTCCTGTATTACTCAGTACTCAATACTCTTTTAAATTATAGATTTGACTTAAAGGGCTCGATTCCAGGCCGTTATTAAATTAGTAATTATGACAAATTGTGAATAAAAATAACTTATTATGTTTATAATGATGGCGTTTTTGAACGTCATCCTATTCCTGTATTCCTATTAACAGGATTTCTATAGCCTATATGTTATCCCGGTGTATAAGGAATAATTGTGCCAAATTTCATCGATGTTGGTTCAGCGGATTTGCCGTGAAAACGCAAAACAGACAGACTTTCGCATTTATAATATTAGTGAGCATTTATAAAGATAATTAACTTTTAAGACAAACGTTAAAAATGCTAAAGTATTGTGCGCGCCTGACATTCAGAGGTAGCACGTTTCACAGTTTGCTGCCCTTACAATGGATGGTTTAAAAGTACTTGCATCGTTATTTTTTCAAATATTTTTATATTAGACTCTTATATACAAAATTGCGCGTCTCATGCAAATATAAATCAAAGATGAATAGGATGTAGGTTAATGTAATTCGAGTGGTTTATCGACAGGAACAGACATATTTTTTCCATTGTTATCCCTACACCGCTCACGGTCCCGTCCCTCGCTCTAAGCCATTTTTATTTTCGCGTTCGTATATTTGATGCCGTAAAAGCTGTTATCTAGCAGGAGGTCAAATAGCTTACTTTAGTAAATGGTTTATAAAATGTGCTTCGACAATTGTATATTTTTCTGTAAGTTTGAAACTACCATATCCGCTTTCAAACTGCATATAAACCCGCAACTTTGTACGCGAAAATGGGAAAAATATCTTTGATCATTCTCTTGCCATTATCTGACTTTAAGTGGGGTCGGTACAACATGTTTTAACCATGTTGTGATGTGATTTGGCTAGGTATTTTACGACCGGCCGCCTGCCTCACGTCAACTTACCTTAGTCACCTTTTATGACCCCTCGGTAATAAATGAGGGTGGTTTATTCTACACAGCTGGACACCACACGGCACTTACTTTAGTCGCCTTTTACGACACCTTGGTATAAAATGAGGGTGGTTTCTTCTACACAGCTGGACACCAAACGGCACTTACCTTAGCCGCCTTTACGACACCTCAGTAAGAAATGAGGGAGGTTCATTCTACTCAGCCGGATACCACACGATATAAAGTGTAAAAAATACCTTTATTGCGTGCTATCGTGCTTGTGATGAGTATTTTCCTATTCCCGAAAGAAAAACTGGAATTTTTAGTCTATATGTCGGAAAGCATGGATGGTCCAAAATTGAATCAAAAGTGCTCCAGCCAATTAGAGGTGAGAACATAACAGCGACAGCCTTTCACATTTACAAGTATAATATTAGAAGAGATGGATAACCATCTCTTAAAATAATTTAATACTTAGATTATCTATTCATATATATTAGAATCGTTTTGTGTAATCCAGCACTTATTTATATACAAAACTGCAACGATTCAATTAAGCGATTTTAAATTAAAGTTGTAAATAAAAGTGCTGCGACAATATTAAAAAACTATATCATTTACTAACATTTATTTAACACAAATAAAAATAGTTTAGCACAGATAAAAATTAATATATATTACTATTGTAACAATGCCACAGACCAAAATCAAAGAAGTATCATGAGTTAGACATATGGTCACGCATCTTGCACTTTTCGCGGATGACACCGCTGTATTCACCACATCGCGCCGACCGCAAGTTATAACTAGACGCCTCCAGAAAACGGTAGACAGCCTCGGACGCTGGTTCCGCCAATGGAGAATCGAAACAAACCCGGATAAAAGTGCAGCCATGCACTTTATCGGTAATCGCTTTCGATCTCACATAGACACTCCTACGGAAATTTCCCTTTACAATACACCGATTCACTGGCAACAGAAAGTCAAGTACCTAGGTGTCACCTTTCAACCTTCCATGACCTTCCACGAGCACATACACATAGTCTGCAACAAGGCTGCGTATGTCATGGGACGACTTTATCCGATGTTATGCAAGAAAAGTAAGATGTCGCTCCGCAACAAAGTGACAATACTCTACAAAACTTGCATCAGACCAATAATGTCCTATGCAAGCGTTGCGTTCGCGCACGTTTCAAAGGTCAGATTGCTCAAGCTCCAAAGACTACAGAACCGATTCATGCGGACAGCCACTGGTTGTCCGTGGTTCATGCGGAACATTGACCTCCATAGAGACCTCGAACTCCCTACCATTACTCACCTCTTTAAACGCTTTTCGAAATCTTACTTCGAGAAATCTGAGGTACACCCGAACCCCCTTATTTCAGTTGCTTCCACCTACATCCCAGTTAGGTCTGACCACCGAAAATATAGGCGTCCAAAAAGCGTCCTATATGACCCTGACGATCAAATAACGATCGCAAACACAGAAACACGTAATACACACACAGCGTCTTCGCCGGCGAAGACGAGGTCCCACTTTTCTGACGTCGGTCGGTCGTGGCTTCTCGCCACCCTTCCGACGTCGCAATGACTAATCAAAGTCATACCATCAGTCCTCCACTACACGTCGCCCTAAGCCGTGGTCCGGCCTCACAGGAGGCACCCTTAGGACGACGTTCCCCGACGTTAATAGAGCTTCTGCGCTCTACTCTCTGCATTTCGCAACCTCGGCGATGCTTCTGCGCTCGCCCGTCCCGCCCGGTGACGCTGTAAAAGCCGTTAAGGCTAAAAGCATACAGACAGTTCGAAAAAAAAAAGACATATGGTATGGCGGACTTTTTTGTGGTTATTGATATGTTCTATAATACTGTAGAACATCTTTTTGTTTTATCCTCAATATTTTCCGCAGCGCACGCGATGAAAGATGTTTACGACTGAATTTTTCACAACTTATTACAATTTTATTAGGGATCCATATTTTTTTGAAAATGACATAAAGCCTATGTTGCTCAGTAAAGAAGCAGCTTTTTGAAACTTTTTTCGGTCCAGTAATTTTTGCGTGAAAACATTACGAACATACACACATGCAAACGAACATACAAATCTTTCCTCTTTATAATTGTAAAAAACTGAACTTGAACTAAATTTTCGACACCAATGTCGAGTGAACTGAAACTTAATCCGAGATGCAATTGACAAGGAACTGAACCCTACGATTTACTGAATTGACAATAGAGAACTACAACTTTCTATTTCGTACCCACCACTGTTGTGGTAAGCCCATACTTATCATAATTGTAATCGACAAACATTAGCGCGATATATTCAATTGGTGCTGCCATCTAGGAAGGTTTACAACGACTCCAACAATAATATTAGTATAGATATAGATAATAGAATATTTCGTTGATTCTATTAAAACATATAATAAACGCAAGCATGTTCTCATTAATTAACATGTTCAAATAGCAGCCACAGACAAAATTATTCACAACTGTTTGCTTCATGCGACAGTACGTTGTTTAATTTGTACAGTTCGCATAACTACAGTTGAATGGATATGTGTAATCAATCATACGGATATAGGACATGCACCAGCGGTTACGTTTATGCTGTTTTGCTTTTACTAACATATAGCATATTTTCAGTTGTAATACATTTTTACCGTACACCGTTTCGTTAAAGTCAAGTTTAGTATTAAAATACCCTCAATATGTATAACTGTAACCCGATAAATCTTACGTACGTGCTCTTCACAGTATTCCAAGTACGAATGTACCAAAATATGCACTCACTATAACAGAACTACCTTGCTATAATCCGCACGGGTTAAGCGAATGCATGCAAAGCTAATGTGTATGAAGCAGGCAAAATTTACGGACCTTATACATGCAGGACAAGCCACCACACGCACCCCACGGCGCCTCCACCAGCAACAATGCACACAAGCAGCACACACAACCACCAACAAAATCTCCTTGTAATATGGAATTCCGCAAAGTAACGCCTGCACCTATAAATCATTTGGAATATGAACAGATAACAGTTTTACTTAGGCTAAGCGTTCCTGCAGGATGAACTTTAAAACCTAAGGAATTAATGGCATGATCGATCAATGAACATTTTGTATGGGGACATCTTATATAACCACAAAAGCACCACTATAGCGCGGAGTAAAATACTGCTAACGCTATCTGTTATTGCAACGAGAAAAATACATGCTTGAACCGTATTACGTTGTGTTACATAACGCTATTTTATTAGCCTACGACGTGGCCCGGTATATAAGCTTCATTTGTACCAAATTTCAACTAAACCATTCCAGCAGATTAGACAGTGAAATTGTAACAGACAGGCAGACCGACAGACTTTCATGTTTATGATTTTGATATGGATCCCAAATATATTTCTATATTCCATTCCACACATTATATTCCAAGTATATTTTTGTGCATAAGAATATACATAATAACAAAAAGATGTACCTATATATAATAGGCACCGAAATAAGTTTGCAGTTCCAACTTTGCACCTTGCAAAAGTACGTAAGTCGTTTGTAGGTTTGGGTATAAGATTCTATTATAAAATTTCGCAATAGATTTTAGCTTTGTGATAACAGTAGTTTAAAAACGTTAAAAGTTAAGACTCTATATAGCTAACAAAAAAAACACAGCTTTGCAAAAACGCTTTTAATGTTAAATTTATCACAAAATGCCGGTCTAATTATATAAAGTGCACCTATGTTAGGATCTATTTTCATGCACTCCGAGGTTTAATGACCCACTATGTATCGATTTTGAATAAGGGGTTTTTACCCCTGCATACTGCAAACTGCATACTGTTCTAATTCGGAACGCGGTTAAATTTGTTCAGTGAAACATTATAAACAATTACTTCACTTTGTAAACTGCTTCTGTAACATGCATGTCTTTTTAGAAATCCAGGTTTATATTTCGCACGCTTAGTAATAGAGAGAACTAATTCAAAATTAGACTTATTTGAGTTAGATACATTGTCATACGTATATACATAACATCACTGTACGAACTATTAAAAAAATCATGTGTTTTCTTGTTCCACGCTTTATTGCAACTTGCCACAAACAACTTTTTTGAATTAGGTCTTTTTAATACTAAATTAGCGTCTACAAAAGCAGCGTGGTGGATAATAATTAAACAAATAAATAAATATATGGGATACTTACACACAGGTCGTCTATCCCCAAAGTAAGTAACTTAATACTTGTGTTATGGGTGACAGACAACCGGTAAATATACTACATATATAGTAATTTATAGAATTAGGCGTTACTTTGCGGAGATCCATAATACAAAAGTAATAATAAAATTATTTTGCTATAATCCGCGATACAGTAAATAGAAAATATATATAGTGCTAAATACTATACGTTTTTTTCATACCCGTTACATGCAGGATTCGTAAAAACATATGCACAAACCTCCACCACTTCCACCACAATACACAAGCACTACACAGGTTCACTATCACAAACTCAACAATCGTTTCGCCCCGCAACCGAAGCATCATCAGGAGATAGACTCCACGACAAAATCGCAAAGCGAAGCGTTATGCAAACAAGCATTGTTATATAGTAATCGGTTCATCCCCACCTTTACCTCTGAACACGTGCAACAAGCTTGAACTTGAAACATTTATCTGATCGTTAATGAAGGTGCCATTGTTATGCTTAATGATTTCTAATTGTTCCAAAATGACACAATTTTAAGCTTTTTTCACAGGTGTGCAGTATTTCGAAACAATGGTCATTAGGAACTTTATGACCGCATTCTAACAAATGTTTCGCGAAATATGAATTTAGTGGCTTATTATTCCTGAAAGCGGCCATATGTTCTTTAAAACGGGTTTCGAAATTACGACCAGTCTGACCCACATATGTATCACTGCATTCAGGACATTTTATTTTGTAAACACCACTCTTTTTCGGGCTTTCTAATTTATCTTTATTATTGTACTAATTGCTCATCGTAGCCATTGGAATGCGCCATCTGCTTGATTATTTGCAGCTCATTGTTAAAATTCTTTTCCGAAAGAGGGACTGATAAAAGTCTGTGTATATGACTATGAAAGGCAGCAAGTTTGTGTTGCCAGGGGTGAAAAGAAGAAGCTGGCATGATCGTATCCGTGTAGGTTGGTTTGCGAAAGATCTCAAACGTATGTTCGTTGTTAGACCATGTAATAGTAAGGTCAAGAAAATTTAGCGAGTTATTCTGCTCTGATTCTAATTTGAAGTAATTTTATAATTACTTTTGTACATATATAGTTTTAAATACATAGTTAAATACACATATACACCCAGGCTCGAAAAACCGACAAATTGTTTAAAGAAAATATTGGCCCTCGACGGGAATCGAACTCGCAAGCCGCGGATCTGAAGACAGTGTCACTACCCACTGCGCCAACGGGCCAGTCCGGATATAAACTCCAATCAATTTGTCCCAAAGAGTGAAAGAGCATTTTCTCAGTAATGGCATAGCATAAAGACGCTGCTTGAAGTCACCTTTGAATATAAAGTGTTTTAATCCATACGAATATAATACATGTTTTTAAAATAAATTTAGTTTAAATAAATGTTGCTCAAATAATTGTCTCTCTGCTACGTTTTCACGACTGATCCACTGTAACAATATTGATAAAATTCGGTACGACGGAAGCTTTTTTAGCGGGCTAATATGTAAGATAAAAATTCCCTTTGTTCTTTCGGGGAAAAAAACAACAAAGTAAATAATCGAATGACATTTAATACTGAATTGGATGCAAACGGAGGTGCGGGTAATCTATACTTATTATAAAACAAAGTACCAAAAAGCTGTCTGTCTGTATGTAATCGATTTTCCCAAAATTTACTGAACGGATTTTTGCACAGTTTCGACCAAAAGATAGTGCAATAGTTTCGGATGCTTGAGGTAAATAGTATATATCGGTATTGTGTAAATTGTGTTGGAGAGATCGCGCAGTTGTTAAAAAACTTGCTTGCTGGGAGCTTTAGTCGCATGCGCTGCGTAAACCAGCAGAGATACGCTAAAGTAATGTACCAGAGAATTGTAGATCTATAAAACTACTACAAAAAGTCCGCGACAGCATGTCTCTACCTCCCGTGGTTAATTACTACAGTAACTACTTTTATGCTCAAAATTTCTAAAATTCGTGGAACGTTGCGTAAATCACTGAAGCGCGCGAAGCCGTTGTTGGTACAGCTAGTATAGAATAAAACAAAGAAAACCCAGCATTATTCAAAAACACATTAAATATCGGAAACACAAAATTTATGTTTAAAAGACATTTGTGTGTCTGTGCCTATCTTATGCCCAAATATTTAATTTTTAAAAGAATCCAGCTAGCTGTTCTCATAAAAACTTTCCCCATAAAAAGTTATATCACTTCTTTCTCAGAGAATTACCCCGCTACAACTTCGTAGCACACAGCAGCTACACAAGTTTATACCATATAGAAATGAAACTTTAAAATACCTATTTACATTTTTTTTATAGATGCAGTGCATTAGGATCTTGTTTTTTTGTGTGTTGGCATTAGCATTTTATTTTAAACAAATGCTAAAACTGCTAAAATTGTGAGACACGTGTTAATAAATAACTAAATGTGATTGTTTCTATAGTGTTCTCACATGTACATAAGTAGTCACATGTTTAAAAATGTTTTTTAAAAGGGGATTGAAACTTGATTTGTGTTGGAAATGAGTAGATTTACTGGCCACATCTTACATCAAGTTGCGGCGGACATGACTAAATATAGCAAAAGTAAAAGCGCAGGTCCCTTTTGAAGATACATATTCTTACCATTTTCAGTCAAGACCTTTGGAAATTAAAAATGCATTCCGAATGCAAAAATAAATAATTTATTTTATTTATTTTTATTTATTTATCTTTATTGTATAAACAAAAGGCGGACTTATCCCTAAAAGGGATCTCTACCAGCCAACCTATGAGTAACAGAAAGAAAATGAAAAGAAAAAAAAATTGATGATGGAAAAAAAGGAAGGAAGAAAAATAAAAATAACGAAACACTATACATAGATTAAAGTTGAAAAATAAATGAATAAAATAATAGATAATAGTGATTATTTGAATTGATTAAAATGTAATTTAATATTGATAATAAGCTAAATTTAATTTAACTGACTTGAGCAAGCATAATTTTAGTTTCAAGGGGAAGGAATTTCTGTAAGCGCTTAAGAGAGTGAAGTGATGCAAAGAATCTATGGCTCAAATTAGTGATATGAGGTGCCCAGCTAAGTGTTTCATCAAAAATAATACCTAAATTTTTTACTGAATTAGAGTAAGGTATGATGGCTCCATTAAAACTAATGTGCTGCACAACAGTATTCTTAAGTTTAGAAATGTTATAGGAACTACCTATAATAATAGCCTGAGACTTTTGTGGATTAACTAGTAAACCAAAATTTTTAGTCCAGTTATTAAGGACCTCTAGATCTCTATTAACTTTTGATATGGATAATTAAATAATAAATAATTAATAAACGTCTTAATAATAAACTAATAATTAACGTCTAGCTTAATATATCTTCTTATATATATAACGTTTCGCTAACAGCCTAATATAAACCGTAATGATGGTGGTCTATATTCATGGGAGATATAAATGTCTATTTTCGACACCCGTAACTAACGACGCGACAGTGAGCGAAAATAAAAAAGTTTTCTCAAAATTATATTTTTATAATTTTTAGTACTTTAACACTTTTTAAGGAATTCATGTTAATAAATTACTTAAAAAATGTTTTGAGAGCAGTGATTGATTAATATGAAAACTAGATTTTAGTTCTATCTCTCCAATAAGTTGGTGAAAATAGTGTTAGATGGATAACACTTATGTTGTCGTACTTAATCGATAAATCATAAAAGAATTGTAACTAACCATTATGAGTTAGTTACCACTCTCAGTGAGTGTAGCTTCTTCGCTTGTATTTAACTTATTTTACAGCACCAAATATCGTATGGTAGAAATCAGAATTCACCAACTCGACACTTAATATTTTGAAATATGTTTAATATTTAAATTGTGATAGTCAAACGGTGAGACCATGTAACTCAAAAGTAATAGTAAAATTGTTTTTCTATAATCTGCGATTAAGTCAATAGGAATTATATATAATGCTAAATTATATATAATTGAGTTATATATTTGTGCCGTTTGCAGTTGAGACCCTAGGGCCATGGAGCCAAAGTGCAAAAAATTTTTTATCCGTTTTAACACCTCGGTTGATCGCCTCTTCGGGTGACAAGAGGGCTGGCTCCTTTTTCGCACAAAGAATCAGCTTAGCGATTCAACGCGGAAACGCTGCCAGCATTCTTGGGACCATTCCACGTGGGCATGATTTGTATAGTAGTAGCGTGTAAGTAATTTAAGATAGATATAACTTGTATATATTTGTTATAAATAATAAAAAAAAAAATTACGTGCTAAATAAAAATTTAGCATGATTTGTATAGTAGTAGCGTGTAAGTAATTTAAGATAGATATAACTTGTACATATTTGTTATAAATAAATTTTTATAAAAAAAACTTAATTTTAAAAAATACAGTGATAGCACCAAACATAATAAGAAATGCTAAATGTAGAGTGGAATATCCGTTTTCATATCCGATATATGCAGGATTCGTAAAAACACATGTACAAACTTCCACCACCGCCACCTCAATACATAAGCACTACTCACGTTCACTATAACAACTACACTTTTGTATTAAGGATCTCCGCAAAGTAACGCCTAATTCTATAAACTACCATGTAACTCTTACCAGGGGGTTCTACGGGTTCAAACTCCGGTCAGGCACCAATGAGTTTTTCTATTAAAACTTATGTGACTTATTAGTATTTGCAATTATCACACGGTTTTTGTTGAGGGAAAATATCTAAATATCTCTGGATATCCCATGGGATATGTAACCCACTAGTCCGCTCTGGAGCAGCCTGGTGGGTCTGAAATTGAAACCTTCGCTCCAAAGGAAAGAAAGGGCCTAAATCTAGCCAAGGAAAAATTATAGGCCTTTACTTTGTGTTTAATGGCAGTGCTTTTTTGATGTATAAAATATCAACGTTATTAAATCACTTCACCAAAATCAGGCTCAATAGACTATTCTAGTCTTTACAGACGATATAATTTTGGTGGAAACTTTTGATAATGAAACCAAAAACCTCTTGCTTGTAAGGTGAGATATTTCGCCGACACCCAACAGAGTGACCTACAAATTTATAATTACGACAAAATTATAAACATTTTGAGAAGATGCTAAAACCCCCATCCAATCTTCTTACGCGAGCCTTATAAAAGTAATCGACAGGCAGAAAATTCACGCCGAGAAAATTCGAAATGAAAATTGATGTCTCGTCGAATTACGCTCGGTGATAAATGGTTACCGGTTTATCGCATAAAATGGTAACATAAAAAAGGCGTTTAATCATTGATCTTTATTTGATTTACGTAGTAACTATAAGGTGTATTTAGAGTCGAAATAAATTACTTTTATTATATAGTCAAAAATAAAGATAATATAATTAGATTATAAAATATTATTATTTTGTTATTGCAAAATATTGCTGCAATCCGCGTAAAGATAATGTATGTAATACTAAATAAATCCTTTAGATAAGGATATGCACGGAGATTATATTTTGGTATATATGTATCTTTTAGACTTTACATGCGATTTTGTAAATACGCGTGCTATTGTGATTCATTTGTTGTTATGTATTGCTTTTATTTATTAGTATGAAAACTTCTCTTCATCGTCTTCATCTTCCTCAAAAAAGTTAAAACCTTGAGAGCTTTTTATTTGTCGTAATCTATAATCATTTAAAATAGCTCCATTTATGTGTTTAAAGAGATTTTCCAATTTTATTTTATGTACAGGAAGATAAAGATATAAAAAGCTTTTGAGTATATAAAAAGTGAACTTGGCACGATCTTGTACATAAAATGTCACTTCACCTATTCAAACAGCTAGTGGAAAGGATTCTTTATCTACTCTCTCGCCCCACGTCTTGACAATATTTTAGTTTTATATAATAACAAATAGACAATATAGGTAATAAAAAATATACAATCTGTTTGTATGTGATCGATTTTCAAAAATTGAACTGAACCTATTTTTATACGGTTTTTTACTATTTTTTTTTCGAACTGACTGTATGCTGTTAGCCCTAATGGCTTTTACAGCATCACCGCGCGGGACGGGCGAGCGCAGAAGCATCGTCGAGGTTACGAAATGCAGAGAGTAAAGCGCAGAAGCTCTACTTAAGTCGGGGAACGTCGTCCTAAGGGTGCCTCCTGTGAGGCCGGACCACGGCTTAGGGCGACGTGTAGTGGAGGGTTCATGGTATGACTTAGATTAGTCTTTGCGGCGTCGGAAGTTTTTTACTAAAAATAGTGTGATACCTCCAGATGGTATAAGTTAATAGTACATAAGCTTTTGTATTAATTATATTTGTCGAAAAATTGTAAAAAAAAAACTCGCTTACTGGGAGCTTTAGTTGCGTTAACCAGCTGAGATACTTTAAAGTATGTACAAGAATGTCAAGTCCGGGACAGCATATTTCTATCTCTTATGGTTAACTCATAATAACTATCCTACTTTTATGTTCAAAATTTCAATTTGAAAAAAATTTTGTGACATACTTGCGTAACCGCTGGCGCAGCTAGTATTTTTATATGAACATAACACCATTATGTCTAAGCTATAGAGGTAGAACTACCAACCATATAATAGCCGTATAGAAAACCCAAATTTTCATATATACGCTGTACGAAGCCACTAGAGTTTATTAGAACACTCATATTCATCTTTCTTATATTATATTCGAGTGAACTTTTCGTCTGGCTTCCTCAATATAACTTTAGACGGTGTTATTTTCGCTTTCACAATATTGAAAACGAAGATTTTAGGCAGAAAAGCAAACACTAAAGAGACATTTCATTTTCCTCGGGGCATTGCCTTCGTCCTTTGCCGTTTGCCAAAAATATTTTCCAAGATATTTCTATACGTCATAAATTTCACCCGTAAGAATGGAAAACAATTCTACAATATATGTGGGAGGCGAATCAAGTACGTTGTGTGCCTTTTCTCATACGAGCTCAATATCTGTATTCAATGTATTTCTCATCATAAAACCTCGATATGAAAGACTAGAATATTTGTTCCTATACTCGCATAATGATTGGGATGATGAATTTATTACAAGAGATTAATTAAATCAAGACCCCATAACTAGAAACTGTAGGGAAGGAAGAACTGTAGGGTCTGAGAGCTCTCTGATATTACTATAAGACTTTAATTCTCAGTATGTGTCGGATCTGTTTTTTTATCTAAAGGCTTCTCTTCGTAATCTATAAAGCATGAGCAAGATAGTTTAGAGGGCATACTCAGCTGTACTCAACGCTAAGATCCTTGGTGGCTCGTCCCGGTAGGAACAGTTTTCCGAACCAGCAGGAAAGTTAACGAATCAAAAGCACTTGTTTACAAGTTTATTTAAATAAAGAATATTTCGAATTTCGAATTTGAATTTGAAATAAACATCATAGTAAAAAGATTGAAACAAACCCACCACACTAACCGACACAGATTAGTAGGTTATACGAACCCCAAGAATAATACAATATAGATATTATACGAGTATCAGAGCTTTCTCTTCCATTTTAAACGTATGTTGAGTGTTAGATTAAACAAGACACAAGTTTTTATAGAAATAATATAGGTGGCCTATCTGAGAATCCACGAATTCTTGGTAAGGACAGAACTCTCACGGCTTAACCATTGCGGTTTTCGTACACGTGATGACGTATAAGATACATCGTATGACTGGCCCGTTGGCGCAGTGGGTAATGACCCTTCCTTCAGCTCGGCGGGTCGTGGGTTCGATTCCCGCTGAGGGCTAACATTTTCTTTAAACAATTTGTTGCTTCTTATATCCTGGGTGTGTATTTGTATTTAAATATGTATTTAAAATTCTGTGTATAGTATATTTAACAGTCGTCCGTCATCCATAACACAATTATTAAGTTACTTATGGGCTGGATGACCGTGTGTGTAAGTGTCCCATATTTTTTTATGAATGGTTAATGGTTTTGACCATTCAAAGACTATTTCCATTTCAAAACCAGTTATGTTTGTAACAAACTGAATATACGTTCAGAAAATTCAACTAAATCTCTATATTTTCTGTACGCTGGATTTAAAATTTATAGACGATCGACGACGTCCGCTTTTCAATTTTATTTCTTCTAAAGCTTAAGAGTTCATCGCCTAGAATAAGGAAATAAAACTAGCGTTTTCCTTCAATTGCATCTCTATAGCTTTTCTTACTGCTTTACCATTACAACAATTTAAAATAGCTTTTGGAAGGCCAGTTGAAGTTGTGTGGACATCTCGTGCGTATGAACGACTCCAGATTACCGAAGGCAATGTTCTATTCCCAGCTGAAGGACGGTAAACGAAATCTTGGTGGTCAACTTTTGCGGTACAAAGACGTTTTGAAACGCCACCTAAACGTGTGCCAGATCTCATCCGATAATTTGGAAGAACTCGTGCGTCATAGAGAACAATGGCGCAAACATGTCGGCAGTGCTGTCAAGGTCTTTAACAAAATCTCGACGTAAAATGTCTTCTTAAAAAGAACCACCCGAAAATTGTGTATACAATACACATACAACTCTTCTGGCGAACTGTACTGTGCACCTTGCAATAGGACTATTAAAACAAAATTTGGTTTTGCCAGTCATTGTAGCGCATATTTTCGAAGTTAGCAAGGTTCGCCGTTGACGAAATACGTCAAAGAGGACATCATCATCATCATTAATATAGCTTATACATAAAGCCTTCGTTTAAAACTCTATTATATCATCGAGGATAACACAAACGATAAAAGTACGTCTAAATAACTATTCTCCAAACTTGCACGGGATAGCAATGAAGAAATATAACTGCATTTATTAATAGAATCTTTAAATAATTGATATAATTAGGCATTACTTTGCGGGGATCCATTATACAAAAGTAATAATGAAATTATTTTGCTATAATCCGCGCTAAAGTAAATAGAAAATATATAATGCTAAATGTATAGTGGATTATACGTTTTTTCATACACGATTCATGCAGGATTCGTAAAAACACATGCACAAACCTCCACCGCCACCAGAAACTTAAGCACTACACAAGTTTACTATCACAAACTCTACAATCGTTTTGCCCCGCAAACGAAGCATCATCTGGAGATAGACTCTACGACAAAATCACAAAGCCTTTGCGATTTTGCTAAGTCACTGTCATGACAAAAGAAAGAATTAATTTGTCTTAAGAGCGTTTTAGTACCAATCAATAATGAATCCTATTTCATGTTGCTTCGATAAAAGCATTATACATGTATAAATCAAACAGCCCGACTGTTCAAGAAAAATAAATCAAGCATTATAGAAACCTGTAAGAGTGACATCTAGAATAAATGAAATTTCAACTTAATATCACACCAGTCATCAAGAAATCGCGGCAAGTCTATAAGGAAAGATTTAGCTGACTCTATATTCGATCGAACACAGGGACATGCGATTCATAGTACCTTCTAAATAATTTAAATTTTAAACACAAGCAATTCTCATTCAATCAAGTCTTTCAGGAGTCATTCTTTTCACTGGGCTTACGACCTTAAACCCGATCTCTTCTCATTACTCTTCACTATCTTGCGCTATCATGCGCTGTGATTTGCATAAAATATTACGGGACTTAAGACGTTTGACCTTACTAAAACAACGCTCTTACTATATTCAACCTCGGAAAGTGTCGGTGTTGAATAAATATTTGTGACATTTCTGTGTTTTATTTAGAGTAAAATATGAATATATTTTCATTATAAAGTAGTATTTTCTTAATTTATATTCCTTTCTTTTTTATATTCCGTATTACAAAAAAGAGTCATACGTGGCATCTTCAATTTAAGTCCGCGTGATTCCCTGCGAGAGAAGTTTAAGGAAATAGGTATTCTTACATTTGCTTCACAGTATATTTTAAACAATGTAGTTTTTGTACATAAAAATATAAAGAATTATAAAACGATAGGTGATGTATATAATAGACAAAGTAGGAACCGACATAAGCTTACGACTCCTGCTTTGCGCCTAGCAAAAGTACGTAAATCCTTTGTGGGTTTGGGTATAAGATTCTAAAATAAAATTCCGAAATCAATTTTGGCCATGCCATTACAACAGTTTAAAAACACTGTTAAAAAGAGGCTGATACAGAAAGCTTACTATACTGTTGAAGATTACTTGGATGATAAGGATGTGTGGATATAGGTGCACTTCTACCCTGTACAAGACAGTAATAACTAAATGTACTAGTTTTGAGATTTATATTTTAAAAAGAGCAACCGCTGAGTTTCTTGCTGGTTCTTTTCGGTAGGAACAGCTTTCCGAACCCGCAGTAAAGTTGACGATTTGAAGCACTTGTTTACAAGTTTACTTGAATAAAGAATATTTTAAATTAGAATTTGAATTATAACCAAACATTATAAGTTTTTTCATTGAAAAACTTATTGGTGTCTGCCCGGGGTTTGAACCCATGATCATCTCTAGAGAGTCGCACGGTTTTTGTTAATTTATTAGGTTTACCAACAGTTTTAACACTTACATCTTTTAAATAGGTATTCTATTGTAATATAACAACGTCTGTAAAGCTAATTAAAGACTAACACTACTTGCAAATGTAACTCAAAAATACTAACAATACAATAATAATTAAACTAAATGTAACTTGCAGTTTACGAGTACACTCATCATTCTCTTGCCCTTATCCCACTCTAAGTGGGGTAGGCACAACATGTTACAAACATGTCGTCACATGATTTGGCTACATATTTTAAGGCCGCCTCCCTGACGTCAACTTACCTTAGTCGCCTTTTACGACATCTCGGTAATAAATGAGGGTGGTCTATTCTATTCTGCCGGATACCACACGGCAATTAAGAGTACACTATTACAATAAATAACACCGTTATTTACCGTCCGTACCGACCTGTTTACGTATTTCGACCCACTATATCCGAATTCAAGGTCAGTTTTACCTATATACCAACAAAATTTTGAGAAAACTAAAAAAACCAAAAGAGATATGTATTAAAATACGGAAATCGGCAATTTTAGTGAAATAATTCTTTTTTTAACTATACCAAGCATAATTTATATGTTTTTCGTTCCGCGGAATACTAATACACAGTTAATTATGGCCGTAAGCCATTTTAAATAAAGCAAACTTCCCGTTTTACTTAAATAAAGTTTTAGTTAAACAAAATTCAATAAAAATATTTATATTATTAAAACAGCCGATTTTCGACGTATTATATATATAAATCTGTTTTTTTTTTAATTTTTACAATTCATCAGGCACTTGTGAGTAAAAGAAAAGTGATGGAAAAACTCTGGAAAATTTACAGGATATGCGTAATGCCAATGAACATTTAGCTGAAGTCCTTCTTCAATAGACGAGAAAATTCGCTCAGCTTAGAACAATATTAGGCTGTCACTTTACTTTTGTAAGAAAACAGTTTTTTGCGTTTATTTAAAAAGATATGTTTATCTCGACTTTTAAAATACTTTCATTTATCACCCTAGACATGGGATGACTTAGGTGACACCTGTCAGTTACGTACCACTTTGATAAATATAGCCGTCGGCTACAAGTTGTCTCGTGCGATTTGAATGAAAATGTTTCTTCACCTAAAATTATTCCGCTTGTAAACTTTGATGTTACAGCTTATTCTCAAAACCACTTCTTTTTTCATAAAAGCTGAGTATAATGTCGTTTAAAGGTAAGTCTCATTTAATCTGATATAGTAATGCACCAAACTGAATCGAAATATATAAAAAAAAGTAAAAAAAAATATGCCACCTTATTGATGAAAGTCTCGGGATATAATTAATAATAAATTAGTAGCTCGGGATATTTAATCAACATCATTTTATTATGTTTGTAAACATCCACTGGTAGGTAAAGATGTCCTTTATTCGTTTGTAGAGATGGAAATATGAATAAGTATCGATTAGATTTTCAAAAATACTTTTTCTAAAAATAACAATTAAATATTCTCTTAATTATCAAACTAAGTGTAAGATAAGTACTTCTTATCTTAAACTTTAGAAAACATAATAGTAAACTATAAGACAAACTCTTCCATATTTTATACAAAATATCAGCTTCTATAGCGTAATCATGAAAATATAGTATTCCGCAGCGAACGCCGACCCAATTTCAATAATTTAACAAATTTTAATACCCGCGGGAAATTTGCTAAGTTTTGTAACGTTCCAATTGAAAACATCCATTTTAAATAGCAGTGATAAAAAATTATTTATGCAAAAACTCATAAAATGTATAACGTTATATAATTAATTTATCTAGATTCACAGAGCTGTTGAATACTCTGTGGTAATTTTGTATATATTAAGTTTATTGTCTGTGACATCCCTTCTCTCCGTGCGTCCACTCATGGAATGTTGTACTTTTTATAAATATCCGGCTTGAAGGACCAATAATTTGGCGAGAAAAGATAGAAAGGCTGGTGCTGGTGTTTTTAATAATTTATATAATTCCTTCGAGATCGTAATAGTACAACATTTCATGACAGGACGCACGGAGAGAAGGGATGACACGGACAATAAACTTATTATATACAAAATTACCACAGAGTATACCACACAGCTAATTTTTAACATTTACACTAATATAATCAGCGATATAGAACTACAATTTAAATGTGGTACTAATATAAATATAATATTTAAATGCGAAAATTTGTGTTTTTAAGGTAAATCTGATGTAAAAAAATATATATCTTTAATGAATCTTACTTTGTTGTGCGTTACATAAATGAAGCAATCCTATTAGGTTAAAAGGATACTTGTGGTAGGGTTGCCTCGCATCTTCACTTAATTACAAAATAACCATGTAAAGAGTATAATTAAAAAGTAACAAAATTAACATTAGTTATTAACAACAAGTAAAAATTAGTTTTGCTGTAACAACATTAATTAAATGTGGTAAAAATGAAGCTTATATACCGGGCTAATATCTATCTATATTTATTTTAAAACAAATTCCCCAACAGCTATCTGTCTATAATGTGACTGATTTTATCAAAATCTACTGAACGGTTTTTACTAAAAGATAGTGCAATACTTTCGGAAGGCTTTTGTAAGCTGTACCAACATTCTGACAACACTTGAGTTGACAAGAACGAGATTGCATTTACAGCTCGTTTTTTTTGTTAATAAGATATGTATTTTACAACTTAATAAACCGACTTTTTAAGCCGACAGTAACACATATCGACTGGCCCGTTGGCGCAGTGGGTAGTGACCCAGCCTTCAGCTCCGCGGGTCGCTCGTTCGATTCCCGCCGAGGGCCAACATTTTCTATACACAATTTGTTGGTTCTTCGAGCCTGGGTTTATTTGTATTTAAGTCTTCTTCTTTCTCCTACCCTTATCCCACTCTAAGTGGGGTCGGTACAACATGTTTTTCTCTTCCATTTTCTTCTATCATTCGTCAACTCTGGCGCTACTCCTTTTATATGCATGTCATACTTCACACAGTCCAACCATCTCTTTTTAGGCCTTCCTCTAGTCACATATCCATCCACATTCATACTCAACACTCGTTTGATCACATGATTTTCATCCCTCCTCATTACATGTCCATACCATCCCAATCTTGCACCTCTCATCTTTTCTATAATGGGCGCAACTTTCAGACTTCCCCTTATATACTCTTTTCTTATTTTATCAAGTCTTGTCACACCGCACATCCACCTTAACATCCTCATCTCATTTGCATGTACTCTTCTTTCATCCATCTTTTTCATTGCCCAACATTCTGATCCATACATTACGACAGGTCTTATGACCGATGTGTAAATTTTTCCCTTATACCACTTAATCCTGGGTGGAGGCTTTGGCTTGTATATTTTTACTTTTACTGAAAGTTTAACCTCCAGTAAAAGTAACCTGTGTTGGGTCACTAATGGTTCACCAGGAATGACTTTACAGTCCTTAGCCCCCAACAAATTACTCCTCCTCAGAAGGAAGTAATCAATCTGGGTGCTGTGACTGCTGCTTTTGTAGGTTACCAGGTGTTGTTTTATTTGTATTTAAGTATGTATTTAAATTTATATATGTAGTATATTTACCAGTTGTCCGTCACCCACACAAGTATTATATTACTTAATTTGGGGATGGACGACCGTGTGTGTAAGTGTCCCATATATTTATTTATTTATAGTCTATGATACGTCATTAGAACGGACCAGAGAAGTTTATTACACTCGCGTTAATTTTCGACATCTCTAAATGGCTTCACGACAGCCGATAATTTGCGCACTGGTAATATCCTTCTTTCTAATAAAAACTTTTCTAAGATTAAATGATATAAAGGAAAATATATACTAATAACCCTGCAAACACGTCCGGAAATCTCGTAACAAATTATACGCATTCGTTTGCGCTACACGTAATATAAGCGACAAAGCGTGCGGGATTCTTCAGATGTAACAAATTGTTGCAGCGCTGTTATTAATTTAGATTTATACCAGTGCTAAGAGCACGGGCTTCTGTTTATGGACATAAAACATAGTGGAGATACCTTTACTATAATTGTCTTTGGATAAATTAAGTCCAAGCAATACGAATACTTCATCCTTACTCGTATCTTATACTCGTATTCTATTTGGACGATATTGTATCATTTTTTTGTGAGCTTTGAAAGTGGAAGCAATGCAAAAATGATCTTATCAATATAATGCTACCCCCATAAAACTTTTTGATCTTCTTTTTGTAAGTTCTAGATAGTTTCCTTTTCTTTTATTGATATGACTTACTTATATGAAGTAGTAAGAGTTTCGAAGTACTGTAGAGATATCCAATAAATACTAGATATATTTTTATAAGCTATCCATACTTTTTTTCTTTAGCTTTCAGTAAACTAAACAGGAAATAAAACAATGCTTAACTAGACGAATATTTACATAGTACATAAATATTTTTCTTAAATTATGGGAGGAATTAATATTATGAATAGTTCTCCCGTAGACTTAAATAATAAAAGTAGGATGAAAGTGGCTAGTTTTCTCTTCTAATAAAACAAGTATTGTAAGCGCTATTCTCGAGTACTACGTGTTCCCAAGTTTTCCCTGGCATATTCTTATCTGTGCGTCGCACGATATTCAAATCGCTAAGATTTACATATTAATGGTTTTGTGCATACTGTCGGAGTGTGTTGTCTGCATTTTATTTATCTGAGGGTACAAGTGCACAGACAACTTTGATTCTTATTTCAAGGTACACAATTTTCAAAATTGTGTGATATATGTTGTTAGAATAGGAGTACACAGTAGTAGAGTTCAGCATAAAAGAGGCGCAAGTTGTACAAGTTTTTATTACATTTGTATTGTTTACGTTGTTCAACATGTAAATGGCGCTTTTTATCTTTCCCACCCTCATATTTTAAAACAATTTTACATCCAATTGAAATTTTATCTTTTAACCCTTCCATAGTTCAAAGGTGTTTGTGTTGTCACGTTATATTGTCATTAACAGAAGGAGATTAAACATGCTTTGATTAAAGTTAAGGTTAACCTTGACTTAAATTTAATCGGTCTTGAGTTTTTTAAACAGTTTAGTTGTAAGATAAAACTAACACAAAAAAGAGCGCAATATTTTTTACACATTTAAAGTTTTGTATACGAAAGTTTGAATTTTGGAATATCAACTATGCAACCATTGTCAAATAACCATTTGTTACAATCACACTGTTCGGAAAAGGATTCTATTCTCCTTAAAGAGAAAGCGTTACTTTGCAGAGATCCATAATACAAAAGTAATAATAAAATTAATTTGCTATAATCCGCGATTAATAAATAGAAAATATATACCCCTTTCACGCATGATTCGTAAAAACACAGTTATGGAGTCGTGAAGTCTATCTCCTGATGATGCTTCGGTTGTTGGGTGAAATGATTGCTGAGTTTTTGATAGTGAACGTGTGTAGTGCTTGTGTATTTGTGGTGACGGTGGTGGAGGTTTTTGCATATGTTTTTAAGAATCCTGCATGTATCGGGTATGAAAAAACGTATAGTCCACTATACACTTAGATACACATTTATTTTCTATTTACGATATCGCGGATTACAGCATAATCATTTTATTATTACTTTTGTAGATATGGTTTCAAGTTTATTCCCTTCACACTGCTTCACTTGCGGATTAACAAGCAACGCATCTACGAAGAATTTTTAGGGATATGAACGATCCATTATTTCACTTTAGCGTCAAACCTACTTAACTGGCAACTTAACAAATACAGATTACAATAGTAAATATAAATACCTTTTTCTGTGCTCACAAGAAGAAAATCCTTATTGTTACGCCGCGCTAATTAAATTAATTTTCTACGAAACCCAGACGATTCGTTAATTTCCCCCAGTTGCGCAAAACGAAAGCGAAGCTTGCCTTTGATTAAAAATTGTATCCAATTTAGTGCAATGACTACCGCTTTTATTTTTTATTTTTTCGATTTTAGAATAAATCTAATCTAATTAGATGTCAATTCTGAGATTTTACAAGTTTACTATAAAAATGATAAAACCTTCTAGCAACAAAAAGTGCTTCGTTCTCCAAAAACTATTCACTTTTACGAGGGAGTGCGAATTAACAGTTTTTATTACAGAATTTATTGTGCCTTTGTTTTTGGTTATTTGAATCATTTTTGTGTTATTTTAACAATTAGGGATTATAGGGATTAAATATATATCCAAAATATGGTCTCCAATTATGGGCTGTAAAAGTGCTCAGAATGGGTCTGCGAGCGATTTTCTCCACATAAGTCATAACAGACGTTCATGATTTTGGTTTATTCGAAACTGAAAGTTGTAATAATTGTGAAACCAATAGACAGTTCTATTGTGGTTATTTTTTTAATCCATTTTACATCATTTATACAATCAGGAGTAACTTTGCAAAGATCTATAATACAAAAGTAATAATAAAATTAG
The DNA here is from genome assembly GCA_947086505.1 of Morpho deidamia. Taxonomy (NCBI): domain Eukaryota; kingdom Metazoa; phylum Arthropoda; class Insecta; order Lepidoptera; family Nymphalidae; genus Morpho; species Morpho deidamia. The sequence continues at coordinate 3,347,896 of CAMTZC010000007.1, read as the reverse complement.
TTTGCTGTAAAATAATTTCATTATTACTTTTCCATTTTATATATATTTTGATATAACCCTTTTGATATAATTTTCACTCTCCTATCTACCTAATATTCTCGCAATTTTAAGAAGTCTTGCTCTACATAGGTTGTATTTAATTAACAACTTCTAGAACCACTGGAAAATTATAAACCAGCTACTAATTTTAAATATGTAATATATACGCGGTTAAAGAACTCATTAAACCACTAGATATGCAAGAACATCCCAGTCGAGTTGCTCGGATAGCAACTGTGAAGCATATTAACTTATTAAGCTGACTTAAGTAGTTCTACGGAGTAGCTTGGTTTGATCCTTAAATATGTATGACTTTTAGGTATATGATGTAGATATATACAAGTACATTGGTACATTTGTGGTATTGTATGGAGTGTCGTAGCTGCTAGACAAAGTCTGATATTTCTAAAGAAAAGAACTTGAACTTGGACCAACCATGATGCTTTTTCGAATTCATTGTTCCTCTATAGTAAAATTTCTTCATCATCATTCTCCTGCCCTTATCCCACTCTAAGTGGAGTCGGCACAACATGTTGTCACATGATTTGGCTACGTATTTTACGACAGGTCGCCTTCCTGACGTCAACATACCTTAGTCGACTTTTACGACACCCCGCTAAGAAATGAGGGTGGTCTATTCTTTGCAGCCGGATACCACACGGCACATACCTTAGTCGCCTCTTACGACACCTCGGTAAGAAAGGAGGGTGGTCTATTCTATTCTGCCGGATACCACACGGCGTGTATATTCAAATTTCTTCGGAATATGTTATTCACCTTATAGCGCATAATGTCATTACCCCTTCATTGTACCGTTTCATTTTAACTAGGGGCTAGTTGAATAGCTAGTAATGAATGTTTTTCTACGCATGTGTGATTAGACAAAGATAAGTATATGATTCTCACACACAGGCCTGCCTATAACTACCGTTTTCTAGTATAATAACTCTATGGAACGAAGGCGCGTGTACAGCGTGTATAGTATAGCATCATTTATACAACAATACAGATATAGAGATAGTACGGAGAAGTTCGTGCCACATAAAGGGGCTTATTAGTTTATCGGTACCTTCGCAATCGAGTTACGCTGCGATAACGTGTTTGTGTTGTTCCGGAAAGCGGGTTTGGCAAACTGAGGAAATTAAACACACATCGACCTCATTAACAAAAGCACCTTTTAAACTAATTTATTATTTATTACTTGTTAATTTGCGGAAATCCATATTAACAGATTTATGATAAAATTATTTGCCATAGTCGTTGATACAAAAAAACACGTAATGTTAATGTAGGACGCACAATCCGATCCTCGTACTTGCGGTACTAGTACATTTATTTTTTCACTTTTTACATGCTTTGTGTTGAAGTGGCCGAATTCAAAAAAGTAGCAAATTGCAATAGAGTGTAGCGTAGCGCCTTCAAAACTCTACAAAAGTCGTCGACTAGGAAGAACAAGAAAACTCTAGCTTTTTTAATAGTTCGTAGCATATGTCATAGATGGCATCGAAATAAGGATTACAATGTACCCTAAATCAACTAAGCCTAATTTTGAATTTGTAAAGTACAAAACACACGCTTCAGATATTCCAATACTTACGACCCCAACCTAAGCATACATCTATAATTTTTCTGTAAAAACTATATTTATATGTATAATTCATTTCACTTTAAGGTGAAGGAAAACATCGTTAGATAAACCATATGAATTGCTAGTATTAAACGAAACTTCCAATTAATTTTTCATCTGATTCTTATTTATAGTTTTCAATGTTGTTTTTTTATCGCTATATTGTATCATCGACTTGAAGTAAAGTATTACATTATATGTATATGTTACATGTATTATATATATATACAATTTGTATGGGTTTACGTACAATGCCGAGTCTTTTCATGGAAACAGACAACAAAGGCGTGAAAGTTCTATAAAAGGAATCCCTATGATACATAAATTGGAACCTCTATTCTTCGTTTCGGACGTAAGTTTCAAATTGAATCAAAAGTACAATATAAAATAGTGTATATTCCGGGATTTTTCTATATAATGCTTAGAAAAGTACCTATTATAAAAAAAAAACAATTGTATCCACGGTTAAAATATAAAATAGTGTTCCAAATATAAATTATTATTTTTAAGATAGTTATAACTTGTAGATTTTTATTATAAATAAGTGGTTAAATCAACCACTTATTTTATTAAAAGTAAATAAAATATTTTATTTTTAAATGATATTTTTGATATTACTTAATCAATACAAACAAAAATATTTGTTGTTTTTTGGTCTTGTCTATTATTTGTCTTTTAAAAATCATAATTGAATATCTGTGCAAGCGGTTCCGCGCGCGTGGAAATCAGTGTCACAAAATTTTTCCTGATTCGAAATTTTAAACAAAAGGAGTTATTGTGAGTTAACCATAAGAGATAGAGAGATGCTATCACGGACTTTTTCGTAGTATTTTTGTAGATCTACAATTCTCTGTTACATTACTTTAGTATGCTGTTGGTCTACGCGACGGTTTTTTTATAATTGCGCGACCAACACAATTTACAAAAAACCGTAATGTACTGATAATCTTTAGGTTATCAGTACATTACGAATGGCATTGTCTTTTACTTCCAAACGAATCGCATTGTCTTTTAGTAAAAACCGTAAATAAATTTACCATATCCGAATAAATGATGATGATGATGATGATGATGATGATGATGATGATGATGAATTTGCTTAGAGAAAATTGGGAACACTGATCATATAGAGTCAGAAAGGTTTTGGGTACTTTGTTTCATGATAATTTTAGGTATAGATTCTTAACACAGATTGACAGAATTTAAGACATCTATATATCGTTCCTTTTTATTGCTTTTAAATTATTTGCTTTTTGTTTATACTTAATAGTATTATTTTAATTTTGTTCCAGAGCCGGTAATAAGCGATGGTGACTATACGGTGTACGTTGGACGTTGGACCGATTGCACCACTGGCGACGGCGATCACGCTAAGGGTATTGAGAGGTACAGATTATTATTTTAAAATTATTCTGTAATTTATTATTAAATATTTTTTATATTTCTATTTCTAGAGTTAATTAACTTTTTGCCGGACGATTGCACCAGTACTTTTGTATAATACAATCGTTACTCCAAATTATACTAATTCAGGACCAGAGTAGGTTCAACTTTACCAACATCTTATAATTTTCTTTAACATGCTTGTGACATTATCCGCGTTACCGAGCGAAAAAACGTACTAAAGTTTTATCAAAATTAGATACAAAATTATTTAGCATAAGTATCAGTTGACTTTTAAATCTACACTTAAATCGATATTTGTGAACTTGCAGCCACTTTAATGAATTAAAACATACACTGTTTATGTCATTGTAACATTATGTAGTAATTATAACAAAGAATTGAAGACACATTCGCATTAAATTAAAAGTCGTATATTCAAATATTTTCTATCATAATTACCAATACAACATGTGTGTGTTTAATATATTTTTCCTCACTATTTATGCAATAAATAACAAACGATTTTATGAAAAAGTAAATTTATTCTCCTTTTACCAACGTATCATCTCCACGAACAAATGTCTATAACTACGTCAAAAGGCATCACTACACTCGTCTCCTCTCCGCACCACACCTCACCACTGCTATCCTCACATTTCTATGCTCCAACTTCCGCTCTCCACGTTTTCTTTCCGTTACAAATTATGACAATAAAATTTAGACACGTGCAACGTAAATGAAAAGCCGCCAATTTCAATCCGTGCAACTGCAGTTAATTGGAAGCTGACCATTGAGCAATTTTTTTCTTAATATACTCAGATTCAACATACGACTAGAAGCGGACTCCCTGGTCCATACACCTCGGTTGGGATTACAGAGACGCCAAGTGCAATGTCGAAGAAAAGATGGGCACTTCGTTGAACCTCTGTAAGTATTACTAGATAAGAAAGCTCGGATTTAAATTGCGACCGGCTACGCACTAGATTATATTGTAATTTTTGATTTGTGGATAAATACAATATTCAAATATTTATTTTTGAAACGAGTGACCGACGAGTTTCTTGCTGGTTCTTCTTGGTCAGAGCACCTTTCCGAACCAGTCGTAGCTTCATTGTAATTTAATTATTGTAATTTAACGATTCAAGAGTACTTGTAATGGCCAATTTGAATAAAGAATTTGAATTTGATACCGCCCCGGCTTGGATAGATACCCGCTTTTGGATTAATTTTCTTACCCGCTATATTACCTAACTTGTTAAGCAAATTCTTTCGCAACAAGTACTTTTTGTTTTTTTCTTGTTCTTCCGAAAGATAAACATGATTATCTTATTTTGTGTTAGCCCAGTATAGTTTTAACCAAATTTCGTAATATTGCTTCAATGGATGAGTGAAATCATAACAGACGGACAGACTTTTGCATTTACAATATTAGTATGAATGAGCATTCGAAAAAAGACAGTATGGAACACTCTTTCTATTCCTAAGATTTTTATAAACTATGTTGATCTCACTATAAAAAAAACTATTAATGCATTAAAATTCCACTTTGTATAAATATGAACAAAACAAATACAATACAAGTATATAAAGACCATATTATTGGAAGGAAAGCCACATTTTTATAAAAGTTTCAAATGATGAAACTTCAGTATTGAGCATCGAAAGTTGTAGACAAATGTTTCAAGTAAAAAGTTCCGATATGAAACTTTGTTACTTAAGTTTTTATTTGTTACTCACAAGAATTCTATTTCTTACAAGAATCATTGCAATACAGCAAAAATTGAATGTAATAAATAAATAAAAATATATCTAAGGACCGTAAGTCGGTATGTCTTGTTTATCCCAATAGCAAACAACAATGCTATTTTAAGCAATATAACAGAACTAACTACTTTGCTATAATCCGCACCAGATCCCGTGCGGATTATAGCAAAGTAGTTAGTTCTGTTATATTGCTTGTAATATGGAATTCCGCAAAGTAACGCCTGCTTCTATAAATCATATATAAGTGCTATTTTACTTTGAACTCCGTTAATATAACATACATCAAACGGGCGTGGCCGTATATCGAACTACGCAACTTTAAGCTAGAAACATACTATTATATGGATATTTATTGCAGGACTTTTTCTGCTAGTATTGAACCCAATTGAAATAAATATTTTAAAGCCAACGCTACAAATAAAAGCTTTTTAAAATGTTACACCAAATGGCACAAAAATATATCCCCATAACCCCACGACATGAAGCAAAAAGCTTTTTCTGATACCAAAAGCTGTAAAAGTGTTACCTTTTTTGTGTTTTAACCACATTATTGATGATTATAAATACGCTGTACTTAAATTTAATTATTTAAATCTGAAACATGACTGGTTTTTAAAATATTTGCCAAATAAAACTTTTTTTTAAATATTCAAAGCATTAACTTAACCAAAAACCTATTTACACTCGGGAAATAGAATTTCTACCAAGTTGTCGAAATCAGATTTAGCAGTTTATAAATTATAATAGTAGTTAGTTATTTGTTTCAGAATTTGTTTCATTTATAATAATATCATATGATTGTGGTCGATTTTTGACATTTTGAGAATAATTAAAATTACCGATACCACGAATTAGCTTACCCCAAAGTTATCATTCATCATTCTACTTCTCTTATCCCACTCAAAGTAGGGTCGGCACAACATGTTTAAACATATTGTACCATGATTTGGCTAGGTGTTTTACGACCGGTCGCCTACCTGACGTCAACTTACCTTAGTCGCCTTTTACGACACCTCGGTAAGAAATGAGGTCGGTCTATTCTACCCAGCCGGACACCACACGGCGGTAGCTTACCCCAAAGTGTCTGACTTAAATGAGTTTGAAGTAAATCAGTTAATTTACACAGATATTGCGGCATACCTATTGCAAATGTTGGTACGACGCGTGTCTGCGTGATGAAAGAAGACTGTTCGTTAGCCGAATGGTTGCCATGGCGACCACGATCTGACGGCGCTCTCGTACGTACACGGCGGTTACGTAAATTACCGCAAGGTAAGTACGAGTACATAAACAAGAAATTTAAGTCCCATCAAAAGTTTCTATATGAGAAGAGTTTACGTTGATATCATCCTTATAATTTTGCTAGCGTGAAATTGAATTTTTGTAAATATTTCAAATCTAAACTTAGATCGAGTTTGTTGTATTGTGTATTATATCGAATATCGAATTGTTAATTTAAATAAAAAAACCCTTCTTTACTGCGATCTGCAATGATCATGATTTATGCCATTATATGAATACGCTTGGCTTGCGAGTGAGTTATCACACCGAGCATGTCACACCAACAGCACCGACATAGCTCAGCTTATCGCGAAAATGAATTGGCTGTCGACGGGGCGCATAGTATAGGGTGTTGGAGTTTTAAAATCCCGGACTGGAAAACGCAGCGTTGGTAGACCCCTTACGAGGCGGGCTGATGACCTAAAAACCATCGGGTGGATCCAAGCGGTACAAGATCGCAAGGTATGGAGATCCTATGAAAAGACCTATGTCTAGCAGTGGACATCATGGTTGAAGAAGAAAAAGAAGATAACGAAATAACTTCTGCGGATTCTTAAGTTATGTTTAATTCGAGGACTGGTGTTCAAAGTGTTATATATTTTAAGGTGGAGGCAAGGAATGTGAAGTGGTGGAAGAGGTACGTCCAGCTGTATTAGAGGCCAGCGCTCACTGGACTCCTGGACCCTGGGGACCGTGTCGTGTTGCTATTGAACAACCTGCGACATCTGCACCTTGTTAGTATACTTATGAGCAAAGTAGGTAGTAGGAACTAATACTAAGCAAAATTCTGGCCATTGAAAACTACAATATTACTATCATAGATGTATAGTAAGTAAAATAGCGGCCTTTTACAATCCCGCTGCTGGGAATTGGCCTCCTCTCTCCGTTTCTGTAGAGAAGGATTAGAGCTAAGACCTACCACGCTGCTCCAATGCAGATTGGTAGGTTACACATATCTCCAGAATTCTCTAGAGATATGCAGGTTTTCTCGCGATGTTTTCCTTCACCGAAAAGCGTATGATAAATTGCAATTATCAATTAGACACATGAGTTTTAATAGAAAAACTCATTGGTGCCTGCCCGGGTTTGAACTCGTGTTCGCCTCGAAAGAGTCGCACGGTCTCATCGCTGGGCTATCGCATAGATGCATATACCAATTAAATTGCCCAGGCTGGTCAGTCAAGCTCCTTCCAGAAGCCAAGAACCCTATCGGGTCTTTTAGTTGCCTAAGGATGTTTGCCCGATGATCTGCCACCTCTGGCCAATGTAATATGATATGAGATGCCATTTCTGGTTACCTCATGTATGGCTACAAGCTGTGATAGCCCAGTGGTGAGACCGTGCGACTCTCTAGAGACGAACATGGGTTCAAACCTGGGCAGGCACCAATGAGTTTTTCTATTAAAAACTTATGTGTCTAATTAATAATTGCAATTTATCACAAGCTTTTCGGTGAAGGAAAACATCGTGAGGAAACCTGCATATCTCTGGAGATTTCTAGGGATATGTGTAACCTACCAATCCGCATTAGAGCAGCGTGGTAAGTCTTAGCTCCAATCTTTCTGTTCAAAAAACGGAGGGAGAAGGCCTATTCCCAGCAGTGGGATATTAATAGGCCGTTACTTAACTTTACATTTTACATGTATGGCTGTCAGTCGGACCTACATGGAATAGGTGTTTATGAAGCAGACAATAGGAAATCAATACCCACATATTAAATAAATTTACAGCTGACGATGATGATGATGACGCCGATGATAATGACGCAATCTACGATGAAGATGACGAGACTGACGAAGTTGACAAAGACACCGAGTCGAGTTGTGGAGGAGGCGTGCAAAGACGTGAAGCAACTTGCGTACGAGCGGATGGGCGTGCGCTTCACCCGGCCCAGTGTGCTCATGCGCAAATGCCTACTTTAGTGCAACCTTGTGAGGTAATTCCACATAGTAAAAATATTTAAATGCTCTTTTCACAATTTCGAATTACATTACAGGCACTATAACAAAACTACTTTGCTATAATCCGCACGGGTTAAGCGAATGCATGCAAAGCTAATGTGTATGAAGCAGGCAAAATCTACGAACCTTATACATGCAGGACAAGCCACCACACGCACCCCAAGGCTCCTCCACCAGCAACAGAGTACACAAGCAGCACACACACCCACACACTTAATGCGCATTACGATTTTTGTCGTGGAGCCTATCCTCCTGATGATGCTTCGGTTTCGGAGCGAAACGATCGTCGAGATTGTTGTAGTGGTGGGTGTGTGTGCTGCTTGTGTGCTTTGTTGCTGGTGGAGGAGCCTTGGGGTGCGTGTGGTGGCTTGTCCTGCATGTATAAGGTTCGTAGATTTTGCCTGCTTCATACACATTAGCTTTGCATGCATTCGCTTAACCCGTGCGGATTATAGCGAGGTAGTTTTGTTATAGTGCCTGTAATATGGAATTCCGCAAAGTAACGCCTGCTTCTATAAATTGAACTACATTCTTTTTCCTTTTTTAATCCTCTTGAGGAATAATATCAGGTTTGTTAAAGCTACTGGTAGGTTAGAGCATGTGACACTATCAGGACAGCATTGAAACCTATGCGAACATAGGGAAATGGATCGAATAGTACCGATAGACGTCCCTGAGATTAGATAGATAGATCTCTTTAATGTCTATTAAAAAATTTAAATAGTTTGTTTTTATCTTGTTAAGGTACCTTGCCCTCGAGATTGTGAGGTCGGTGAGTGGAGTCAATGGGGAGCGTGCCAGCCTACGGATGGGTGTCCTTTGTTTCCGGTGCAACAATTAACTACTACAGGTAACTGATACATTCTTCTTCCAGCTTTCATCTAACATCTCTTAGTACGATAAACCAATGGCCGTCCTAAGTTCAATCGATTCCTAAAGTGCTGGAGGAATGGCCGTTAATTGGAAAATATAGCTTTGGTATTTCCCAAATGTGGTGACTCCCTAAAGAAGCAGAAATCCAAGGGGGAGAAAATCTTGTGTTATGGATATCTCAAGGGATCCTTGGAAGAACTAAGTAACAAATCATTGTACGCCCATCCCTTGAATACAAAAAAAGGGATTCGATAAGTTCGGGAAGGCTTTCGGCTAGTCTTGCGTTGGAGTTCTAAGGTGCTGGAGTAATTGGAAATTGTAGCATTGGTAGCCAATAGCTATACTGTCGAACTCAAGTAGATCGCAGAGATCCGAGCTGAGGAAAATCGTGCATTGTAGGGATCTCTATAGAAGAACAAGTCGAACATTAGACGTCCGTCGCTTGAACGAGAAGAAAAGACAATCGTTAGTAAACTTGAGTTTTCTGCTAATGTTATTGAAAGTTACATCCCATTTTGTGTAGATATTTAAGTACTTCATCCCTTTGTACAGGTTACAGCGTACGCCGTCGTCGCGTCACATCGGCTGCGTCTGGAGGAGGAGCGCCTTGCCCTCCACTAGAAGAGAAACGTACATGTACCACGCCACGTTGTGCTGCTTGGAAGGCGTTACCTTGGGGACCTTGTGTATTGAGCCAATCTCATACGACGTGCGGCCCAGGCCGCCGCACTCGGGAGCTCAGATGTATCGGCCATGATGGAGTTAGTGCAATTTCGCATTATTTTTTATTGTAATCTACAAGCGTACTCGTAACATCGTCGAATCACTTTACATGTTAAAATACCCACAATCATTTAATGCTAGTGGTACCCGCAACTTCGTTCGCCAACTTAAGCATTGCGCTACTCTTAATAACGCAATATGGTTATTCTCCCTGATGCCAAAAAAATCGACATTACTTTATCCTATCAGCTACCTCGATAGCTTTACTTCTCTAACTGAAAGCTAAAGGACCTTTAGTCCATTTTTTGTCATTTTTTATATTCAGTGTTTCTTATTTAGTATACCCGTATTAATCAAATGGTAAAGACATTTAGTTCTACGACTACTAATTTCGTGGAAATATAATTTTAAATGACATTAATTTATTTATTTATTTATTTATTTATTACATTTGCTTGGAACATGGTTATAAGGTTCACTAATCAAAAAAAAAAGTTCTCATACTCCGCCAATCTTTCGGCATGCAAAGTGTATCCTAAATTATACAAAAATTAATATTAATACAAGTAAAAACTTAAGAAATAGCGTAAATAATCATTCTAATTTAAGTTGATATTATGAAACAAATTTACAAATGTCAAAGATTAAAGTAAATTACATTACAAACTCAACAATTTTCAATATTATAAATATTTAAATAGGTATTTTAAGCTAAAAATTCATAGATATCTGATATCATAGAAATTGCATTTATTTAACCATATATAAAGATCAGTTTTAAATTTATTTAATGCAAGTTGTTTGATTTTTTCGGGAACATTATTGTATATTTTTACACACATAGCAACACATGCTTTAAGAAAAAGTGCAGACCTAGGTGTGTGATCCAAAACCAAACGATTACCATTTCTACTACTACTTTTTTTTTTTTTTTTTCGAACTGACTGTATGCTGTTAGCCCTAATGGCTTTTACAGCGTCACCGGGCGGGACGGGCGAGCGCAGAAGCATCGCCGAAGTTGCGAAATGCAGGGAGTAGAGCGCAGAAGCCCTACTTAAGTCGGGGAACGTCGTCCTAAGGGTGCCTCCTGTGAGGCCGGACCACGGCTTAGGGCGACGCGTAGTGGAGGGTTCATGGTATGACTTAGATTAGTCATTGCGGCGTCGGAAGTGTGGCGAGAAGCCACGACCAACCGACGTCAGAAAACTGGGACCTCGTCTTCGCCGGCGAAGACGCTGTGTGTGTGTATTACGTGTATCTGTGTTGGCGATCGTTATTTGATCGTCGGGGTCATACAGGACGCTTTTTGGACGCCTATATTTTCGATGGTCGGACCTAACTGGGATGTAGGTAGAAGTAACTGAAATCAGGGGGTTCGGGTGTACCTCAGATTTCTCGAAGTAAGATTTCGAAAAACGTTTAAAGAGGTGAGTAATGGTAGGGAGATCGAGGTCTCTATGGAGGTCAACGTTCCGCATGAACCACGGACAACCAGTGGCTGTCCGCATAAATCGGTTTTGTAGTCTTTGGAGCCTGAGCAATCTGACTTTTGAAACGTGCGCAAACGCAACGCTCGCATAGGACATTATTGGTCTTATGCAAGTTTTGTAGAGTGTCACTTTGTTGAGGAGCGACATCTTACTTTTCTTGCATAACATCGGATAAAGTCGTCCCATGACATACGCAGTCTTATTGCAGACTACGTGTATGTGCTCGTGGAAGGTCATGGAAGGTTGAAAGGTGACACCTAGGTACTTGACTTTCTGTTGCCAGTGAATCGGTGTATTGTAAAGAGAAATTTCCGTAGGCGTGTCTATGTGAGATCGAAAGCGATTACCGATAAAGTGCATGGCTGCACTTTTATCCGGGTTTATTTCGATTCTCCATTGGCGGAACCAGCGTCCGAGGCTGTCTACCGCTTTCTGGAGACGTCTAGTTATTACTTGAGGCCGGCGGGATGTGGTAAATACAGCGGTGTCATCCGCGAAAAGGGCAAGATGTGTACGCTCTTTGATAGGCGCCCGTGGAATGTCACTCGTGTAGAGCGAGTACAATAAGGGTGCCAGCACAGATCCTTGAGGGACACCAGCACGAATTGTGCGACGAGACGACAAAGTGCCGTCTATGCGATACCGAAAGGTGCGATTACTCAGGTACTCTCGTAAGATGAGTACAAGTCGGTCTGGTATATTTAGTTGGAGCAGCTTGTAAATTAAGCCTGCGTGCCAGACCTTATCGAAGGCTTTGGCGACATCGAAGAATATGACACCTGTAAACTGCTTGGTTTGTAAACCTTGCAAAATGTGCTCCGTGAGGCGGTGCACTTGTTGAACACAGGTGTGTTTTGGACGAAATCCGAACTGTTCGTTCGGAATAAGATTTTGGGTATCAACTACGGATTTTAATCGGGCGAGGATAATTCGTTCGTATATTTTCCCTAAGCTGTTTAGTAGACTAATGGGACGATAGCTAGTTGGTACGTTTCGGGGCTTTCCCGGTTTAGGGATACCTATCACTGTAGCTTCTTTCCAATCATCAGGAAAGGAGCATCCGACAAGGAGGGCATTGAAAATCAGTACCAGTAAGTGGATGATTTGGTTAGGAAGGCACTTTAGTGCTCTGTTGGAGATGGAATCAGGTCCTGGGGCTTTTTTGGAGTGTAGGTTTTTAATAATGGTGCGGACTTCTTCTCCGGTAGTAGGAAGCAACGGCTCGCTTTCGGGAGTCGTCACAGATAGATCATCTACTACCTTTACCACTCTGGAGTGGAATTCGGTGAGTTCGGGTCTACTGGGGTTGGGGGAACATTGCTCTTCCAAGCTGTCCGCCAAGCATTCTGCCTTTTCAGCGTCGTCAAACGCAGGGGGAAGATTCGGACGAAGTAGAGGTGGGGTGGCTGCGTACCCATCCGCTTTTAGAGATTTCGCCAGGCGCCAGTAAGCCTGGTGTCCTGGCTTAATCTCCGAGAGCTTTCTATCCCAAGAAGTATTGTGAAATGAAGCTAATTTTTGTTTAACCTCTTTCTGTAATCTATTAAGCGTAAAACGATTCTCTCGAGTCGGATATCTATCGCGTGCCCTAGTGGCAGCACGTTTTTTAGTTATTAATTCTCGCAGATCGTCTGGTAGTTCTCGACAGCGGAAGTTGTCGGGAATTTCCCTAGAGCAGTCCTTGAGAGTATTACATAAGTGGGCTGTGAGATGAGCGGTCGCTGCTTTGGCAGTTTCCACTGAATCTATACGGTCAGGAATTTGTTTGAGGTGATCTGAATCAACAAAGTGGAGACGCTCACTAAGTTTTTTCCAATCAATAATAGTTTTACTTTGAACCGACGCAGTTAGAGGGGGTCCTAGCTGTAGTAAGACCGGGCGGTGGTCCGAATCTAGGTCGTGAATAACTTGTATGCTATGAAGTTGCAGGGTAATGTTTTTTATTAGTGCCATGTCAATTGTACTGGCAGTCTGAAAGGGGTGGGTAGGGCGAGAGTACCGTGTGGGCTCGTCTGGAGCTTTCTACTACTACGAGGATATTTAGCACTAAGTCCGAAAGCATGAAAAGTAAACGCTACTAAATAAAGCTCTCCACTGAATAATTTATAAACTGTGACTTAAGATCCTTTAGCTTTCACCTTTGCCCAGAATTGTGCTCAGTTTAATCAGTATTGGTGCAACGGGTAAGCCGTGAAATCGTTACAAACAAAGTTAAGTTAGTATGGATGTGTTTAACCTATTTTAGCCCGATAAATAAACTTAAACTTTAAAAATAATATCCATATAGCTCCTGAGGATTAACACAGAAGCAGAAAGGCAGACTTTCACATCCATACTTACGTTATAATAAATAATATATAAAAAAAATACTGTCAAAGTATAATTAAAAACTTTTAAACTTTATGCATATAATTAGAAAGAAGCTCAGCGTGCATGGTGTGGTAACGGCGCGCCGGCTCGTAGCGAGAAGTGTCGGATTGCTTGTGCCGGTGACTGTGTAGTGTCCTCATGGGGCAGTTGGTCCCCATGCTCTGCACCCTGTGTCGCCCCTGGACACTCAAGGCCTACCCGGACTAGACGGAGACATATCCTCGCTCACTCTGCACCAAGTACGTGACTATCCACTAACCTTTATGTAAACATTATGTCAATCACATCAATAAGGAGGAGGAATGAAAATCATGTAACCAAAATAGTGTTAAATATGAATTTGGATGGACTAGAGGGACATACATATAAAAATATTAAAGGGTTAGTGCCAGAGTTGATGAAAGATAGAAGAGAACGGAGTATGGAAACTTATTGTACTGACAAAAGTTATAATAAAAACTCCGCAAAGTAACGCCTAATTCTATAAATTATTTATTGTACTGACCCTACTTAGAGTGGAATTAAAAGCTGGCTGAGTAGAATATACCACCCTCATTTCTTACCGAGGTGTCGTAAAACGTTACTAAGGTAAGTCGACCCTTCGTGTAGTATCCAGCTGTGTGGAATAGACCACCGTCATTTCTTACCGAGGTGTTGTAAAAGGCGGCTAAGGTAAGTCGACCCTTCGTGTGGCATCCGGCTGTATGGAATACACCGCCGTCATTTCTTGCCGAGGTGTCGTAAAAGTCGACTAAGGTAAGTTTCACCCGCCGTGTGGTATCCGGCTGTGTGGAATAGACCACCCTCATTTCTTACCGAGGTGTCGTAAAACGTTACTAAGGTAAGTCGACCCTTCGTGTGATATCCGGCTGTGTGGAATAGACCACCGTCATTTCTTACCGAGGTGTCGTAAAACGTTACTAAGGTAAGTCGACCCTTCGTGTGATATCCGGCTGTGTGGAATAGACCACCCTCATTTCTTACCGAGGTGTCGTAAAACGTTACTAAGGTAAGTCGACCCTTCGTGTGATATCCGGCTGTGTGGAATAGACCACCCTCATTTCTTACCGAGGTGTCGTAAAAGGCGGCTAAGGTAAGTCGACCCACTGTGTGGTATCCGGCTGTGTGGAATAGACCACCCTCATTTCTTACCGAGGTGTCGTAAAAGGCGGCTAAGGTAAGTCGACCCGCCGTGTGGTATCCGGCTGTGTGGAATAGACCACCCTCATTTCTTACCGAGGTGTCGTAAAAGGCGGCTAAGGTAAGTCGACCCGCCGTGTGGTATCCGGCTGTGTGGAATAGACCACCGTCATTTCTTACCGAGGTGTCGTAAAAGGCGGCTAAGGTAAGTCGACCCGCCGTGTGGTATCCGGCTGTGTGGAATAGACCACCCTCATTTCTTACCGAGGTGTCGTAAAAGGCGGCTAAGGTAAGTCGACCCGCCGTGAGGTATCCGGCTGAGTGTAATAGACCACCCTCATTTCTTACCGAGGTATCGTGTCAAGGAGATTTATGATGAATTACGTAAAATATGTTCATCCTAAAGTGCTTCTTGCCCAGGCAAGAATATAGGGATATATAATTTGCACATTACGTCCAGACGTAATATGCAAATTATATATGGTTCTTTTTTTCAAATATATCTGACCCTAAATATTTGATCAGATGGTTGGCCGTGTCCATCAGAAGACCAACTCGTACAAAACGAGACTTGCAACACACACGCCTGCGCCACTTATTCTTGGCTCGCAACGCCGTGGGGACCCTGCGAAAGGAGACGACAAGATTATATGCCAGTTACAAACTATACTGACTTATTGGTAAGAGATCACGAAACATAAAGATCACGAAGATCCGAAACGAAAGATAAAGATAATTTACAATTCCATAAACCTGTCCGTCTGTGTGTGATCGATTTTCTCAAAATCTACCGAATGGATTTTTGCACTGTTTTACTATAAAATATAGTGCAATTCTTCAGGAAGGTTTTAGGTAATAGTAGCCGAATTTTAGGTAATAAGAGCCGAAAGAAGAAGATGAACCCATGGAGGAATATACATATGAGTAACATACATATAGTACGTAGTACATATGAGTAAAGATTTCATTAAAAAACCCATTCTTTCCTATTATTCTTCATTTCATCAGACGTCTTTTTTTAGAATCATCAAGAACCGGTGACAATGAAATCATATAGATAATTAATTTACCGCGCTTGCTAGCCCCCCAGCTAGTTGAGCTGTGATAGCCCAGCGGTGAGACCGTGCGACTCTTTCGAGCGGAACACGAGTTCAAACCCGGGCAGGCACCAATGAGTTTTTCTATTAAAACTCATGTGTCTGTGATGAAGCGTGTGATAATTGTAATTTATCACACGCTTTTCGGTGAAGGAAAACATCGTGAGGAAACCTGCATATCTCTAGAGAATTCTAATTATATTATACTAAATGTGCCTGCGGCTTCGCCCGCGTGGAATTTTAAGTATAAAAATAGTTATTTTAAATTAACCGTGAGAGATAGAAACATGCTATCGCGGACTTTTTTGTAGTATTATTATAGATCTTACTCTAGTAAATTACTTTAGCGTATTTCTGGTGGTTTACGCAGCGCACGTGCCTAAAGCTCCCAGCAAGCAAGTTTTTTAAACAATTGCGCGATCTCGTCAACACAATTTACATAATACGGATATGTACTATTTACCTAAACCATTCGGAAGTATTGCACTAACTTTTGGTGAATACTGTACAAAAATCCGTTCAGTAGATTTTGAGAAAATCGATTACATACAGACAGACAGCTTTTTGGAACTTTGTTTTATAATAAGAATAAATAAATAGATTATATTACTAAATCATTATTTACTTATTAAAACTACTTATATTAAATTAAAATTACGGCCTGTTGGTATCCCACTGCTGGGCATAGGCCTCCTCACTTTGTTTTTGGAAAGAAGGATTGGAGCTAAGACTACCACGCTGCTCGATTTTGGATTGGTATATTTCACATATTCCCAAAATTCTCCAGAGATATGCAGGTTTTCTCACTATTGTTTTCCATTACCGTAAAGTGTGTTAAATTGATTCATCAGTTTTAACAGAGAAACATTGGTGTCTGTCCGATGTTTGAACTCGCACGATCTTTCCGCTGGGCAATTAAAGCTTATTTGCCTCTTACATAAACATCTATTTAAAACCTAATAAAATCTTTGGAAACTTCAGTTATTTTTTCTTAAGTTTATAAGCAATTCTACTGTATTAGCATTTTCGATTTTTATATGTATTATATCTGAGACTAATAATTTATGCCTTACATTATAACATTATACTTTATAACGGCTCAAGTTCGTTCAAACGGCATATTTTAACACGATGAGTGAAAAGACTTTTTAGGAAGGAAGTTTTTACCTTGCATCTATCTAATGCCCCATAGTAACTTTATAGTAGCCCTATAGTAAATTTGACTGGCCCATTGGCGCAGTGGGTAGTGACCCTGCCTTGAGCTCCGCGGGTCGCGAGTTCGAGTCCTGCCGTGGACAACCTTTTCTATAAAAAAATTGTTGATTCTTCGAGCCTTGGGTGTATATTTGTATTTAAGTATGTATTTAAAATTATATATGTAGTATATCTACCAAGCTGTGATAGCCTAGTGGTGAGACCGTGCGACTCTCTAGAGACGACATAGGTTCAAACCCCGGGCAGGCACCAATGAGTTTTTCTATTTAAACTTATGTGTCTAATTGATAATTGCAATTTATCACACGCTTTTCGGTGAAGGAAAACATCGTGAGGAAACCTGCATATCTCTAGAGAATTCTAGGGATATGTGTAACCTACCAATCCGCATTGGAGCAGCGTGGTAGGTCTTAGCTCCAATCCTTCTCTCCAAAAGCGGAGAGAGGAGGCCTTAGCCCAGCAGTGGGCATAGTAACAGGCTGTTACTTTATATCTACCGGTTGTCCGTCACCCATAACACAAGTATTAAGTTACTAACTTTGGGGATGGGACAACCGTGTGTGTCAGTGTCCCATATATTTATTTTTTATATTTATTTAAATATTATTATTTTCAGTCTTAAAATAGCTTATAATTGTTATTAATCATTATTCCTCAATTATAGGATAGCGAAACGTTTAACGAAAGCGATGATGAAGAGCCATGTATCGAAGAAGGTGAAATGAATAGAGATGTCATGTGTGTTCAAAATAACGCAGATGTTGTTCGTGAAGCGCTGTAAGTGAATAGACAAATGGTATAAATTTTGTCTTAGCTCAATAAACGTACTTGTTACTTGTTTTCTTGTCTAGGCAATTTGTTGTTTGTGATTATTATTCTAATTTTAATCGTTATTTTTACTTCTAAATATTTGAAATAAAAATATACATTCTTACTCCAAACATATTTATTCTTTTTAAATACTGATAAGAAGACATACTCAAAGAAACCTTGCGCAATCGCCTTTTGAAAGATTCAAAGCTTTCTTATAGTGCTCATAGTCAGGTTAATTTTGCTATAGTCCGCGATAAAGTAAATAGGAAATAGATATCATGCTAAATGTAGAGTGAACTATTCGTTTCATACCCGATACATGCAGGATTAGTTACAACACATGCACAAACACCACAATACACAAGCAATACACACGTTCGCTATCACAAACTCAACAATCGTTTCGCAAACAAAGCAGCATCAGGAGATAGACACCATGAAAAAGTCGCAAAGCATTTGCATTTACGCAAGCTTGTGCTAGGTTCTTACCTATCCATATTAGATACATAATTATTTCCTTCACATCCTTTCAAAAATAAACACTCGTAACGAGTTTGTTGTATTAACAGATGCGCCCCTCTCCGTCGCCCAGCATCCAGGCGCGCCTGTACAGTAAGGTGTCGCCGTGGATGCAGAGTTGAAGCCTGGATGCCTTGGTCACCATGTCCTAACACCTGTGGTATTTATCTTTGATTATCTTTGTTAAAAACATGCAAAAATCCACTCATCGAATTAGCATTATTATCCTTTCGGGTGATCGTGTCGGTGATCCTGACTTCAAAAGTAATAATAAAATGATTTTGTTATAATCCGTGATAAAGTAAAAAGAAAATACATTTCATGCTAAATGTATAGCGGACTATCCGTCCGTCTATATATTCTTCATACCCAATGCATGCAGGATCCGTTTTTTCATACCCGATGCATGCAGGATTCGTAAATCCTGATACCAATTACATTCTATTATGTAAATAGTATGTTTCTTCTCGTTAAGAATATTGAATATTATATTGAACAATAATGTAAAATACCCGTAAATGTGACATATATTTTAAAAGTTTCAACGTATTCGATATTTTTAATAACAAATGGTATTCGCATTTTCTGGATTTGACGTATATTTTAAATTAATCTACAGCTTAAAATGTAAAATATTATAATGATTTTTTTTGTTTTAATATAATATAATAAAATATAAGCCAAATATTTTTTGAAACTCTTGATCATTCGCTCGTATATTAAACAATCATTCAAAAATTTTGATACCTGACCAGAGCTGAAAAAGAGATAGATTGATTGTATGGTGTGATATCCATAAAAATGTGATAGTGCAAGGGTTAACGAATGATAGGAGAAACATAAAGATGACATGTTGTGCAAACAATACTAAGATAATAAATACTGTGGAATGTTGAATGAACCTAAGCAAGAGGAATATCAGTGAAGTAATATTTGTTATGACGACAGAAAAACGTCTATTATATGTGTTTTGAATAGAATGGCGCGCGCCACGCGACGCGAACGCAAGCTAGGCCGTTTTATGCATTCGTTCACGACCAGAGCGGCCCCCGCCAGTCACCCGCCAGACACGATACAGAGAGGCCGCGCGCGGCTTGAACGCGCCTGTATACGGCATTCTTTTTCTTACGCACGTGTGTAATTTTGCGTTTCGGGTGTGGTTCTCAGATTTAGTGACGCGTTTAATCAGTGAAGCGTTTGAGAAGACGCGACCGTCCGCGGTTTTAGTGCACGTTGAGTTACTATTCCCCGATATAGGGACGATTCAATAACGTGTGACCTTACGAAGGTTGTGTGCACACCGGGTGTTATTTGTGTTATTTAACCGATATAGTGAAGTCTTTACTCCGGGAGAAACAGACATTACGTGTTCGTGGAAGACTGCAGAGGTGAGCCAACGGTTTCGGGAATCGGCCAAGTACATACAAGCACACACACACACGTACACATATACACGCAGTGATTCATGAGGCCGGACCACATAAAGCTGACGGCCGCATAAGGTAGGTTGAGACGCCGAGACGACGGGCCCAGTTCTCGGAGGTTGTTTCATCCGCCCGCACGTTTGTGCGGAACAATATGTTTTAACTGTTAACAATTCACAGATCCAGGCAAACAAGTACGTGTTCGGACAGTGCATGGTGGGCCAAACTGTGGCCCGCTCCAGGAATCCCGTGACTGTCCCGTAGCTAGAACATGCCGCTCCCGTGACGCGACATGGGTCGCCGGGGAGTGGAGCACTTGCAGATTGCCGCCGGGTCAACATTGCGGTGCAGGGTACAGGATCAGAAGTACGTTTTAACTCTTGTTATTTCCCTCTTAGATTTAGTTTAGATTGAAATGATTTGTAGAAGCAGGCGATACCGAAGCATCCGAAGCACTGGATGCTTCGGTTTCGAGGCGAAACGATCGTACAAATTTTGGTGGTAGTTGTGTGAATTGCTTGTGTCCATTGTTGCTGGTGTAGGCATCTTGGGATACGTGTGATGACTTGTCCTGTATGTGTAAGATATGTGAATATTGGCTGCTTCATACACTTAGCATTACATACATACATACATACACTCTCTTAGCAAACGCGGAATATATCAAAGTAGTTCTGTTATAGCTTCTCTTTAGATGAAAAGTTTTTTCTACCATCAAAATATGTCTATATATATATTGGAAAAAAATAGTTTTATTACTACATTATAAAGTTAAAGCAAGCATAATTCAGTCAAAACGATACTTGTGGTAGAGTTGCTTCGTATATGCCGTTACTTAAATTTAACAACGTTAATGAGACTTTATCCAAAAGTATGGAGAATTCTAACATTAGTTTAAGTATGTATGAATAATACTTGTTTTTTTTTTGTAATAAACTATTTGCCGTAATTAAATATACCATTGCTGAATGAATTATTTTCGTAAAATAAATTTACATTTATATTTATTTTCTACTCAAATATACAAGTTATCTCTATCTTAACATGCCGTCCCACATGTTTGTAATTATTCTATGCCTTTTGGTATCCGGTTGGGTAGAATAGACCACCCTCTTTCTTACCTACGGGTCGTAAAATACGATTAAGGTAAGTTGACATCAGGCAGGTGGCCGGTCATAAAATACGTAGCCCAATCATGTGACAACATGTTTTTAACATGTGCCGACCCCACTTAGATTGGGATAAGGGCAGGCGAATGATGATGATGTTGGTAAATATTCAAAATCTATACCAATTTAAAAAAAATATATTAACAACACAGGTATATGGTGTGGATCGGATTCTCATCGTGTAGAGGCCGGCTCTTGCGCAGGCCAACTCGTACCACCAAGCGCTGCTCCATGCATCGTTACTTGCGACAGTATCACGCCACTCACTTGCAACGTCGTTTGCGCCGATCCATTAAAGTGAGCTTCTATTCATATCACAGTATTTTAAATTCTAATATAAAAAAAGTAAAGTAAAGTAGCGACCTGTTACAATCCCATTGCTAGGAATAGGCCTCCTCTCTCCGTTTCTGGAAAAAGGGTTGGAGCTAAGACCTATCACGCTGCTCTAATGCGGATCGGTAGGTTACACATATCTCCAGAATTCTCTACAGATATGCAGGTTTCCCCACGATGTTTGCCTTCACCGAAAAGCGTGTGATTAATTACAATTATCAATTAGACACATGAGTTTTAATAGAAAAACTCGTTGGTACCTGCCCGGGTTTGAACTAGTGTTCCCCTCGAAAGAGTCGCACGGTCACAGCGCTGGGCTATCACAGCTCTTTCTAAGTTCTTATATTTACAACAACAATGTACAAGTTATGTTATATCTTAAATTACTTACACACTAGTACTATACAAATCATACCAACGTAGAATGGTCTCAAGAATGCTGGCAGCGTTTCCGCTAAGCTGACTCTTTGTGCGAAAAAAGAGCCAGCCCTCTTGTCACCTGAAGAGGCAATTAATCGAGGTGTTAAAACAGATAAATATGTATTTCCATCTATGCCTATGGCATGACAGCCCGTGTATGCCAAAGCTGACTACCTCTTTTCTACATGAAAATCTGTGCTTGAGTTTCCCAATCGGAGACCTAAAGCTACTCTAAAACTTCCGTTGTCTAGTAGTAGTAGTAGATATTATAGTTCTAAATGTACTTTATTCATAAACTTTTATAAGTGTTTTTGTATCGTCAACTCTACTGCTAGTTCGGAAAAATTGGTCCTACCGAGCAGAAAAATCGGTTGCTCAATTCAAAATAGAATTCTCATAACTTTATTGTTACATTTCATCATTATTTTGCTTATTCGAGGTACAGTTAAATACACGTGTATAAGTAAGTAGTTAAACAAAGTCTACTTTTGATGTTGTTTGTTGTCCTTCCGAACTTAGTACAGTTAGTTACGTTATTTTTTTAAAGTCTTATACTTTATTTATTTTAGTTGATGGCTTTGAAGTGAACAAAGCAAAGTTATGAAATTTTTGTATGACGTATATGATTTATATTTCAGATACTTGGACGCCTCCGATCCCGACATGCCGTCTTGTATTTGTAAGAATGTCACATTAGAACTTCTACCAGCTGATTCTGATTGTATCCTGCCTCCTGGGTAAGTATGAGAATGATTAATTCCCAATAAAACTTTACAGTATATTGTTGTAGTGGTTTTTTGAGTGTACTCCTGAAAAAACCGATATATTTTAATTTCTGAAACATGGAAGAAAAGAGAGAAATCTCTCTTTCTTCCTCTGAATAATAAGTAATGAATAATATAAGTCTTCTTTATCTGAATAATAAGTATAAATGAGCCAAATTTACATTGTACCATAACTTAAACAAGTACGAAAACGTATAACTAAATTTAAAGATAATCGTACGTAAGAAGTAAACTCCAGTCTTGCCATCATCCTTCTGCCCATATTCCACCCCAAACTTGTACAAAAAAAAAATTTTTTAGCATTGAATGTGGTGAAGGCAGATCATTGAGAGCAGCTCGATGTTTAGTAGGAGGTCGCGATGTACCTATGGACGTCTGTAAAAAATATCATCCTCTGACAGGTAAGAAATACAAAAAAAATTCTTAAAGCTTTAATTTGTTGGCATTCTTATAAAATAGCAAATCAGTGACAAAAAGTTACCTAGGGATCTAAGGTAACAATCATTTAGCATGACCAATTAGTTTCCTAAAAAAATTATTAATAATTAATTGCAATAAATTTAAACGTTTAAGACAATAATGTGAGGATAGCGGATACGGTTTGGTCAGTGACACATATCTTTACAGAATTCCTATAGTATATCTAACCCGTTTGTTTGCATCAAAACAGCATTTGTGGGTCTGAGTTCTGATCTTTCTCTCCGAGGGCAAAAAGGTACCTTATCCAAGCAATTGTGACAGACCGTTAATTAGTTTAATTCATATATCCCTAAAAGAAAAAATCTTTCAATCTGTCGGTTGCGCTTTGACGGTTAATCAGCGGGCTAGCATATAAAATAAAAAAATGATTTTTTTCTTTGGGAGCAGGAAACAGCACAGTACATAATTAAAGATATTTTAAAGATTCATTTGCCGCATACCAAGTCTCTTGTGTAACTTTTCTAAGATAACATTTTAAAATTTACATTGACCTCCAGGACCTCGTCGAGTCCGTGAGGCAGTAACGGATGGATTCACTTATGATGAGGAATTTGGATCTTTGCTCCGTGGGACTTGCACTGTACATTGCGCTAGAGACTGTGCGGTGGGCGTCTGGGCCTCTTGGGGACCCTGCGCTTCAGAACCCGGCTCTAGAGCTGCCTTCAGATTCCGAACCAGGTTGGTCTAATAGATAAAAAAAAACTATATTTCATAAGCTACATTTTGACAAAAGTTTTAGTACCTCACGTGCTAAAATATTGAAAAATTCGATTTTAAGTTTTCGTAGGCGGTATTTTTTATTATTGAAAGCTATGTAAGTTATCGGACGGATCGATCGATATCCGAAACAACTCAACTCCGCAACCCTTTAAAAAGAGAAGGTGAAATGGATTTCAATAAATTATTTCTGTTGTCGTTAAATTTCTTCACCCTTTTGTAAATTGGTAAGCACATGTTTCATTTTGACATGAAAAGAAAGTTTGGCGCCTAATCTGAGCTAAAACCGAGCATAAAGGATTATAAAAATGTGGAATATACACAACAATAATTGTACCGATTGTTGTTTCGGTTAACGGTCTAAGCGCGGAAGATCTCTAATTGCATCTCAAGAGGCTCTCAACAATTAGATCAAGGGTAGGATGCTAAAGTATTGCGTGTTTTAAGGAGGCTCCTTAGACTGTAGTCCTAACGACAGGAAGTTGAGAACTTTTCCGTTCCCTGGTTATTAATTTTTTTCTTTTAATGTTTTTTGTGGGTTTCTGACACAGAAAATATTTAAAAATTGTGAATTACAAATCGTTTGTTATGGAAGACCTATGAAGAGGCCAATGTTCAGCAATGGACGCCTATTGATTGTAGAGAGAGAGAGAGAAAGTCACCAATTATTACTAGATTTCGATTAATATTAATCGCTGGCTTTGGGTGATTTATTTTTTATAAAAACGACTTCTCTTTCCGTCTATGCAATAATATCCATTTTTATTATGGAATTTCATATCAAAAATCGCAAAGATAAAAAATCTATGTATTCCTATTATTTAAAATTTTTATTCTCATTATTAATTTATGCCGTGTGGTATCCAGCTGAGTAGAATAGACCACCCTGATTTCTTACACAGGTGTCGAAAAAGGCGACTAAGGTGAGTTGACGTCAGGCAGGCGGCCGGTCGTAAAATACGTAGCCAAATCATGTGACAACATGTGTTAACATGTTCTGCCGTCCCCACTAAGAGTGGGATAAGGACAGAACGATGATGATGATTATTATATATCATTTTTCTTCCAGGGAAGTGATAGAAGAGGGCTCTGCAGGAGGAAGGGAGTGCGGTGCGACCCTACAGCGCTCGACGTGCTTGGTTACTGAGCCACGCTGGTCACTCGGCGAATGGACAGTATGCGCTCCGCGACGTGCGTTGTGTGGACGATCTATTATTAACAGAACTGTTATGTAAGATATTCTTCTTCTTCTTCTTCTTTGTCCTCGCCATGTCCCGTTACGCGGGGTCGGCTTTTCTAATCATGCGACGCCATGCAACCCTGTCATTAGTATCCTCTTCGTTGAGTCCGAGCCATTTCATGTCTCTGTGGACATTCGTCATCCAGGTAGTTTTAGGTCTTCCCCTACCTCTCTTTTGATTATCTATGGAAAGGCACTTTTTCACAATAAAATCCTTGGGTGCTCGCATAACATGTCCGTACCATCTAAGCCTAGCTTCTGAAATTTTATCCATTATAGGCGCAACCTTAAAACTTCCTCGTATGTACTTATTTCGTACTCTATCTTTAAGTGTGACACCACCTGCCCACCTCAGCATACGCATCTCAGTGGTGTGTAACTTCTGTTCATGGGTCTTTTTTATTGCCCAAGTTTCAGTACCGCACAATAGTGCTGTTATGTAAGATATTATTGTAATTTTTTCTAAAATACCTTATTTTCTTATAGTATATTACAATAAACATTCAATCAACATATTTGACACTAGGTCAAAAATTAACAAGTGCTCAAATGCTTCTTTGACCTTTCTATGTTTCTGTTAGACAGCTAGGTATTTTGAATTTAAACTATCGTGAGTGTTATTCATAATTAATGGTTAGAGATCGGCTATAGGTACGTCTTATTTTATCGGATGAGCCCGAATAGTTTGAAGCCCATACGGGGCTCTTATTCATGAGCTCTATATGCGCCGTTATTGCGGCGGTTTATGGCTAGGTATTCTTAATATTAGTAAATATAGACAGCTTAACCGTCTAATTTTGTAAAATTTTTGATTGGCATAACTTATAAAGAGCTGTGATAGGCCAAAACGTGCGACTCATTCGGGGGGAACACGAGTTCAAACCCGAGCAGGCACCAATGAGTTTTTCTATTAAAACTCATGTGTCTAATTGATAATTGCAATTTATCACACGCTTTTCTGTGAAAGAAGACGTCGTGAGGAAACCTGCATATCTCTAGAAAATTCTGGAGATATGTGTAACCTACCAATCCGCATTGGAGCAGTGTTGTAGGTCTTAGCTCCAACCCTTCTCTCCAGAAACGGATAGAGGAGGCCTATTCCCAGCGGTGGGATTGTAACAGGCCGCTACTTTACTACTTTAACTTATAAATGTAATCTATGATGTATTCGTATAGCTGCATAGACGCAGAAGGAAATAAGTTAGAAGATGCAACTTGTGAAGCCTCGGGAGCCGGTCCAGCGCCATCTCGTGAAGCGACCTGTCGCGCACCCTGCCCTGCGGATTGCGTGGTTAGCACGTGGTCAGAGTGGAGTCCTTGTGAACAGGTATAAATATCTCCCTTACTAAAAACTCTTCAGGTGTTGCTTCTTATGGAATAGATGGTAAACGAGCATGCGGTTTACCTCAAGCAATCAACTCCGCCCACGACCTCTCGCAGAACGAGTGTGTTGCAGTCCTTTAAAGAGCTGGAAAATACGTTTTTTGAAGGTACTTATGTTATACCGATCCGGAAAACGCTGCCAAAGGGAAAATAAAATGGTGGTGCGCGGAATGAAAATGAAAATGAAAACCGCAGTGTAGTTGATGGCCACGCATCCAGTTGGTGAAGATGATATTTTAACCTGTGACGTACACCATCCTAAAGTTTAGTTTATTTTAGTTTCTTAGTTGCTCACTTTAAAATGTATAACTCCTAAATCTCGCCTTATCCAAACATTTACCTTCCCCATATTTATAAATGGTACTGAGACATGGAAAGTTAAAGACGCTGACTGCGCAAACACATCGATGCTTCCGATTTTGATGCTGGCGGTGAATATTCTGAATTCCTTTGACTGGCCGTAGGACCAACACATCAATCGAAAGGCTATCATCTATCTACACAGGATTTTTGAATAATGTACATTACCAGAAGAGATAAGGAAAATCTGGAAAACAATGTTATTACTGGAAAAGTGGACGGAAACCTTGGGAGTAGCCCGAGGCCCTGGTCTGATCAAATCCGCACCATTCTCGATTCTAAATTCCCGATGATCTAAATGTGGCGGATAACAAAGGCGCATAATGCGATCATCATTCTCCTGACCTTATCCCACTCTAATTGGGATCGGCACAACATGTTTACTCAAGTTGTGATGTAATTTGGCCACGTATTTTACGACAGGCCGCCTGGTTGACGTCAACTTACTTTAGCCGCCTTTTACAATACCTCAGTAAGAAATGAGGGTGGTCTATTCTATGCAGCCGGATCAGTATCATATATAAATATGGGGAAGATAAATGTTTGGACGAGGCGAGATTTAGGAGTTATACATTTTAAAGTAGGCAACTAATAAACTTAAAGAAACTAAACTTTAAGATGTTGTACGTCACAGGTTAAAATATCATCTCCACCAAATGGATGCGTGGCCATCAACTACACTGCGGTTACACACTATTCTATAGAAGTTTTATATAGGAGGAGGAGAGGTCCTTAATAACGGGAAATCGACACAGTAGAAAAGTTAACTTTCGTTTTTTAATTCCCGTTTTAATAAATATCCTGACTAGCAGACGAAATGGGGTGGCCGTCGGGACAGGACTCGCGTTGTGCTTCGTGCGGCTGACGAGGGCGGCGCGCCGTGTCCTCACCTAGTAGCGGCTGAACCTTGCGCGCCGCATACGTACTCCTGGCATATCGCACCATGGGACGACTGCCAGCCTTTAGGTTAATTGCGATCTATTCTTTATTTATATTATTTATTAATTATATTCTTTTTCGAACTGTTTATTTATAAGTTGAACTTTCCTCCGCACAATAACAATAACAGTATATATGTACAGTATGTAAAATAACAGTACACAATATAGTCATATATAGCGACAGTCAAGCCGCATTAAAAGCACTTGACCGTATAGAAACAACTTCAGCTATCGTAAAGGAATGCAAACAAGCACTAAACGGACTAGCTGAAATTGGAGAAGTAACGATTGCATGGGTCCCAGGACACCATGGGC
Source organism: Morpho deidamia (assembly GCA_947086505.1). NCBI lineage: Eukaryota > Metazoa > Arthropoda > Insecta > Lepidoptera > Nymphalidae > Morpho > Morpho deidamia. The sequence goes on along the minus strand of CAMTZC010000007.1, from coordinate 3,320,031 downwards.
ATGCAGGGAATAAAAAAGCCGACGAATTGGCAAGAAAAGGAGCGAGTCAAACATTTGTTGGCCCAGAACCTTTCCTCCCAATTGGAAACACGATAATAAAGCGCGTTATAGATAAAAGAATAGAAATAGAATCGAGTAAAAGATGGAGAAACACAACGTTCCGACAATCAAAGCTGTTTCTCAAATCTTTCGACATTAAGAAAACAAAACAGCTAATGTCTCACAGCAGGGAAAATGTGGCAATCATAACAGGCATTACCACGGGGCACTGCCTGTTAAACAGACACCTGTCAATTATGAGAATAAAAGAAGACGCAGCGTGCCCACAGTGTGGAGAAGAAGAAACGAGTCTCCATCTTATGGCTAAGTGCCCTATGTACTCGCTGGTAAGATGGGAGATACTAGGTAAGGATGAAATTGAAGGAGAAGACCTAACAAATATCCCCTTCAGGGATATTATAAGGTTTGTAAGAGCAACTGGTAGGTTAGAGCAGGTGACACTGTCGGGATAACAGTGAGACCCTTGTCCCAACATGAGGGGAAATGGGTGGAATAGTCCAGAATTGGAGCTGACCACCCGCCCTGTACCGACAGGCGTCCCCGACCCTAGATTAGATTAGATTAGATTCCTCCGCACAATAATTAGTAAAGTCGTATTTTACAGGTGGTTCACCATGTGGAGAAGGAATCAAAAAACGATCAGTACGGTGTCTCCGTAGCGATGGAGTTTTTGTTAACGACTCATATTGTCCCGTAAGTATAAGTACGAGTACATATGTTATAATCAAAATAAAAAATACTCAAAATAATATATATATACTCTGTATTTGCGTTTTTTTAATATTATACATTCCCGTCTTAATAGTTGACATCATTACGTCTACATTATCTGTTATAATCTGTACTTCTATCAAAGATTACAGTGTACATAATGACTTCTATAATAGTCTTATGTACTAAATAATAATCAAATCATATTTACACACGTTTATATTACGTCTCGACTACCTTTACAAGCAGACTACTAATTTCAGATCTCCATCTATATGTCCAAGTAGTGATAGACTTCGAAGTAACATACTTAATCTTAAGCTTAATGAAAATGTATATAAAGTAGCGCCTAATTCTATAAATTATTTTGAAAATTTTGATTTCAATATACTGAAACTTCACAATAATAATACAAAAGTTTCCTCAATTATCCCAAAATTATTGATACCATTTTTTTATGTAAAGAACGCAACGGCATCTGAAGCCCGTGAATCTTGGTGCTACGTCCCGTGCGGTGTGGACTGCGAGGTGGGTGATTGGGGCTCATGGGATTCATCCGCTTGTTCGTGCGGAGACGCCTCTACCGCACGGCATATGCGCCGTTTAAGGTAACCTTTTCCCGCAACGCAATTGATGAAATATAAAAATTACGCCATTTTAGTGCTTGTTTGGAATAAAATTGACTCGCTTGAAATTAGTCGGGATCATCCGATAAAATAAGACGTGAGTATAGCCGGTCTCTCAACATTAATGATTAATTAATTAACAATAATGACATTAATTGATTAATTAACAATAAAAAGCTGTGATAGCCCAGCGGTGAGACCGTGCGACTCTTTCGAGGGGAACACGAGTTCAAACCCGGGCAGGCACCAATGAGTTTTTCTATTAAAACTCATGTGTCTAATTGATAATTGCAATTTATCACACGCTTTTCGGTGAAGGAAAACATCGTGAGGAAACCTGCATATCTCTAGAGAATTCTAGGGATATGTGTAACCTACCAATCCGCATTGGAGCAGCGTGGTAGGTCTTAGCTCCAATCCTTCTCTCCAAAAACGGAGAGAGGAGGCCTTAGCCCAGTAGTGGGCATAATAACGGGCTGTTACGTTACGTTTTACGCAACATTAATATAGAATCTTGCAAGTTAAATTTGACCCACTTCCCGGGGTCCGATTGATCTGAAATTTTATATACTGGTCCATTCTCGATGACAATGCATGTTTATGGTATATATGACCTGATGCTGCTGCTGGCAGCAGCATCAGGTCAATCAAGACAATCCTGAGATTGTCTCAAGAGGTGGAAACTGTTCAACGGTTTACAGTAAAGACATGAAATTTTGTTAAAAGATTTTTTAACTTGTCCTACATAACTTTCCCTTCAAACATTTCGAGCTAACTTTAAATTTCTTCTCTTCTTACTACTTCTATTCTTCTAGATAATGTATAAGTATAATATGATGGGTATCTTTATTCAAATATTATTATATGTAGATTCCAAACATAACATAGTTTCTGATATACATATGAATGATAATAAAATCCCCTTGGAGTCAAAAAAGGAGAGCAAAATGTACATCTTGCTCTCCTTTTTTAACTTCAAGATAGATATTTATTTGTCAAAGAGATAGATGTATTTGTCATGGATAGGTTAATGTGTACAGAAAAATACTTTGTATTAATATAGTTTTTAAAACTACAACGAGGCGTTACAGTCTTAAAGTGATGGATAGCGATTGTTCGAAGCGAAGCGAGCTGTTCGTGCGATTTATAATATGAAACCACGTGACTCGCTTCGTGATAAATTTAAAGAAATAGGTATTCTTACTGTAGCTTCACAATACATTTATAATAATATAGTGTTTGTGAAACAAAATATACATCTTTAATGTAATTATTCCGAAATAAATTAATAATACCAAGGCTAAGGCTTCAGAAAGTACGTAGATCGTTTGTGGACTTCGGTATACTTTTTTATAATAAAATTCCTCAATCAATTTTGGACTTGCCTTTACACAAGTTCAAAAAATCAATTAAAGAGACTCTCATTAATAAAGCTTACTATAATGTTGAAGACTATGTCAATGATAAAAAAGCTTGGAACTAAATTGCGACCAGCTATGTACTAGACGATATTATAATCTAAGTTTGTTAACAATAGTTAATACAAAACTGTAATATTTATTTTTTAAAAGAGTGACCGCCGAGTTTCTTGCTGGTTCTTCTCGGTTAGAGCACCTTTCCGAACCAGTTGTAGCTTCAATTTAATTTTAATTTGACGATTCAAAAGTGCTTGTAATAGGCCAATTTGAATAAAGACTTATTTGAATTTGAATTTGGATTTAATATGTATCTTTTAGATGGACAGACACTCTCAAAAGTTTCCCAGGGTGACGATGGAATTAAGTGGCAGAAATCTTTTGCTAAGCCCATCGTTCTGAACTCCAAAACTGACAGATATTATTGTTTCCAGGCAACATTTAACTGTGGCGGTATGGCCCGGACGAGCTTGTCCGCCCACTGAACAACGCGCACCTTGCCCTCGAGAACCTTGCTTACGACTTGTTGCAAGACCGCTTCTGGGCTGCCATGTACAGGTTGAAAACTTTAAATCTATAAATTAACTTAGTAATCAATCTTATTAAATGATCGGATTTAATCATCATCATTCTCCTACCCTTATCCCACTCTAAGTGGGGTCGGCACAACATGTTGTCATATGATTTGGCTACGTATTTTACGACCGGCCGCCTGCCAGACGGGGTTTGAACCCATGATCATCTCTAGACAGTCGCTCGGTTTTTATTAATTTATTAGGTTTACCAACAGTTTTAACACTTACATCTTTTAAATAGGTATTCTATTGTATTATATCAACGTCTGTAAAGCTAATTAAAGACTAACACTACTTGCAAATGTAACTCAAAAATACTAACAATAAAATAATAATAAAACTAAATGTAACTTGCAATTTACGAGTACACTCATCATTCTCCTGCCCTTATCCCACTCTAAGTGGGGTCGGCACAACATGTTATAAACATGTTTTCATATGATTTGGCTACGTATTTTACGACGTCAACTTACCTGCCAGACGTCAACTTACCTAAGTCGCTTTTTACGTCACCTCGGTAAGAAATGAGGGTGGTCAATTCTATGCAGCCGGATACCACACGGCATTTACCTTAGTCGCCTCTTACGACACCTCGGTAAGAAATGAGGGTGGTCAATTCTATTCTGCCGGATACCACACGGCTATGCTGATTTAATTATCAAAGGTAATAAAATAATGAGGTCTTAATTAGCAGAATTCCAGGGACAAATGACATCATTCATTATGACCGCGGTGCGATTTCTGAAACTCCCTCTAAAGTCAAGAATATAATTTTGCGGTTTTGTATTTTATTTAGCTTCACATAAATTTAACAATATATTTTGCAAAAGTAATAATAAAATTATTTTGCTATAATCCGCGATATTGTAAATAGAAAATATAATATATAATGCTAAATGTATAGTGGACTATCCGTTATTTCATACCGTATACATGCAGTATTCGTAAAAACACATGCACAAACCACCACTGCCACCACAATACACAAGCACTACACACGTTCACTATCACAAACTCAATCGTTTCGCCCCGCAACCGAAACATCATCAGGACTAATTCAAATTCAAATAAGTGTTTATTAAAATTGGTCTATTACAAGCACTTTTGAATCGTCAAATTAAAATTAAATTGAAGCTACAACTGGTTCGGAAAGGTGCTCTAACCGAGAAGAACCAGCAACTAGACTAGACTCCACGACAAAACCGCTTTGCAATTTTGTCCACTATTCATTTAGAACTATATATATTTTCTATTTATTTTATCGATTATAGCAAAATCTTATTATTACTTTTGTATTATGAATCTCCGCAAAGTAACGCCTAATTCTATGAATTATAAAACATATTTTGCGTTACGCGTACAAGTTTACACTAAGGTTTATTAGACAAACTTTAAGTCAAATTAGTTGTGGTAGCCTAGCGGTGAGACCGTGTGACTCTTTCAAGGGTAACATGGGTTCAAATCCGGGCAGGCACCAATGAGTTTTTCTATTAAAACTCATGTGTCTAATTGATAATTGCAATTTATCACACGCTTTTCGGTGAAGGAAAACATCGTGAGGAAACCTGCATATCTCTAGAAAATTCTGGAGATATGTGTAACCTACCAATCCGCATTGGAGCAGTGTTGTAGGTCTTAGCTCCAACCCTTCTCTCCACAAACGGAGAGAGGAGGCCTTAGCCCAGCAGTGGGCATAGTAACAGCCTGTTACTAAGTGAAATAACTCAGTAACTTTTTTAGACGTCGTCGGGTGAAGAAGCAGATAACTCGTGCGGATGGGGCGTAAAGCTTTCCCATGCACGCTGTGAACTTACGAGCGTCACCGATGAGCCGACGTCTGACGCTTACCTCGAACCATGGCGTTGCGCCTCTGCTTTACCCGGCCGTATTGTTGCGCCACCTTTACACCATCAGGTTATTTGACCTCGTTACTTACCCAAGTCACCCACCGTTCAAACTCAAGGCAGGCACCAATGAGTTTTTCTGTAAAAACTTATGTGCCTAATTGGTATTTGCAATATAGCTTTTCAGTAAGAATAACATCGTGAGGGAATCTGCATATACTGTGGAGTGTTTGGATATGTGTAACTTATCAATCCGCTTTCGAGAGAGGAGGTTTATGTCGAGCAATTGTATAGTAATAAGCCGTTAACCAGGCTTGTTGAAGACATGAATTTAACAATGTTTTGTTCAAAGTTATCTTACAGGACATTTAGTCTTGAATTGAATATTTTATGCTCATATATCGCTTCGAAATATATTTTTAAATGTAATATTTAAATAGTCTATGCTGTGTTAGAAAAGTTTCAATTTTTATAATATGTACTGGATTGTCATTGTAAATACGCCTCCACCTACGTATTCACTACTGACCTGTAAATCCCAACAAGAGACTAAAATACAAAACTCTAAAAAAATCCTTCTACCGAGTGATGTAACTGGAGTGACTAAAGAAGCTAGAAGTGAACAGTTTATTAAGCCTCTGGCCTTTAACAAATTATCTTAAGAATTTTGCTTCGTTCATATCGCCTAAAGCTAGCACAAACACAAGGACTTTCAGTTATCAACAATTTCAACGTAACTATCTAGAAAAAAAAAAATTACATCAGATTTATTTTCACTTTATAAAAAAAAATATTAAATTCCCATAAATAATTAAGTCTGTACTCTAATCAGAACAATACCAATAGATCATTGAAATGTTGATTTTTAAATCTCCAATAATATTCACAAATAGGAGGATGAAGAATGTGAGGTAGAATGTGGTTGCAAGGAGTCTGAACTTGGTCAGCCTGGACCGTGGGGCTCTTGGGGGCCTTGCCGCAGCGGAGCCAGGTCTAGAACTCGACAGCTACTGGTACCACCGCGACGGGCGTGCAGGACTTCTTCAAGGTAACGTGCCATATCCTATATATGATTATTAGTAGATGGACCTATGTGTTGAATTCTGTAAGTATTTATAATTAGATGTATAAAATTCTCTTAAGTTACATATTCTCTTAAGTTGTCAGCAGTTTGAGCTATCTGATAACAGTAATATAGAAGTAGTCAGATCCTTTACGATATGACTTTCATATGCATTTACATATCCGATAAAAGTCAAGCAATAAAGTTGGTAAAAGGGTTGAACTACGATACAAACAAGCAACTAATCTAACCCGTTTTCTGAACCCATATTTGAAGTTTGCAATTGAGTAGACCGCCGAGCTTATGGAATAATGTTATGGGGTAAATGTGCTGATATTGAGAAAATTTTTGTATTGCAAAAAAGAGCCATATGTGGCATTTATAATTTGAATTCGCGTGAGTCCCTGCGAGAGAAGTTTAAGGAAACAGGTATTCTTACGTTAGCTTCACAGTATATTTTTAGCAATTTGATTTTTGTGCATAAAAATATACATAATTATAAAAAGATTGGCGATGTATATAATAGACAAAGTAGGAACCGACATAAGCTTGCGGCTCCTGCTTTGCGCCTTGTAAGAGTACGTAAGTCGTTTGTGGGTTTGGGTATAAGATTCTATAACAAAATTCCACAATCAATTTTAACTTTGCCATTACAGCAATTTAAAAATACTGTTAAAAAGAGGCTGATACAGAAAGCCTATTATACCGTGGAGGCTTACATTGATGATAAGAATGCGCGGATATAGCTGCTCTTTGACCTTGTGCAGGATAGCTATGACAAAATGTAATTAGTATTAAGAATCTTCTTTTTTTAAAGAGCTCCACCGAGTTTCTTGCTGGCTCTTCTCGGTAGGACGGCTTTCCGAACCAGCAGTAAAGTTGACGATTCAAAAGCACTTGTTTACAAGTTTACTTGAATAAAGAATATTTTGAATTGAATTTGAATTTATCTTTTACCGTTTGAAATATTTGGAGTTTTCCCACCCGAGAATTTTCACTCACCATCATTTAACGATGATGGCATTGCGATAGTATGAAACTGTACTGCATATACCATCCTCAGACCTTTAAAAAATAAACAAAAAATGAAATTAACAAATAATCACATTATTTTATTTTTCATCTAAATAGCTATATTTTTAAAAAGTTGGTCTAGGAGACTGATAAACCAAAATTTAATGTGATCTTTCACGTTTTTATAATAAAGATACATAACAATCGAATGGGCGAACTGCACCGGAGACGCAGATGAGATCCCTGACTTACTCGCTGTAGAGACGCGTGACGAGAAACCACGCCGCGCCTGGCTCGGACGTGACCGCGATCATGATATTTACCACGACGGATACATTGGTGACTATTATCTATCTATATACTAATATATAAAGCTGAAGAGTTTGTTTGTTTGAACGGGCTAATCTCAGGAACAACTGGACCGGTTTAAAATTTTTTTGAGTGTAAGATAGTCTACCGAGGAAGGCTATAGACTATCTTCAGTCTAAGATAAATAGGAGACCAACAGCAATAAAAATATTGAGAAAACGGCAAAATTTAAAGCTTTTCCTCCGTGCGCTAAGTAAACGGTGAAGGTTATGCAAAAATCAAGTACTACAAAATTGCTCCCTTCTATAAGTTCTAAATGTAAGTCCGCATATTTCTTAGGGAGCATATTTCTAGCTTTTAAGGCTGAACCACTTTAACCATAATTAATATAAGTATAATGTTTCCTCAAATAATAAGACTGTAGTACACGCGAACGATATTGCGTTTAAAAACTAGTCATTTTAATGACTGTCCCAGTGTACCGCCTTGATGGACACCACGAAAACAACCAATAGTAATAATTCTAACTTAATATCAAATAATGATAATAAAGATTAAAAAATTGTCATACTACCGCCGACTTTGGCGCTGATACCGATTCCGATCCCCTATTTTCGATAATAATAAGGGGTTTCTTTATCCTATATGTTACCCTGTAGTATTAGATATAATTGTGTCGAATTTTAGCGAATTAGCTGTGGAAATCATAACGCACAGACAGACTTTCAAATTTATAATATCAGTATGGATTTACGATGTGTTATATAACAAATTTTGATCTAATAGATATATAATTAGACAGATTAGACAGTTCCGAAATCTAATTTTCTCTATGTGCCTTCAAATTATATATTTTTTAAATTGAATATACGTCATAAAATCATTGAATAGATTGGTAGCTTTACATTAAATAATAGTCATTTTTGTGGACCATAAAAATTAACAAATAAAGTAAAAGTAAATTACAGTAGCGGCCTGTTATAACCCCACTGCTGGGAATAGGCCTCCTCCCTCTGTTTCTGGAGATAAGGGTTGGAGCTAAGACCTACCACGCTGCTCCAATACAGATTGGTAGGTTACACATATCTCCAGAATTCTCTAGAGATATGCAGGTTTCCTCACGATGTTTTCCTTCACCGAAAAGCGTGAGATAAATTGCAATTATCAATTAGACACATAAGTTTTAATAGACAAACTCATTGGTGCCGCCCGGGTTTGAACTCGTGTTCCCCTCGAAAGGGTCGCACGGTCTCACCGCTGGGCTATCACAGCTTCTAAATTAACAAATATTTAGTGACAATTTAATATATAAATTTAATAATAAGGTTTATAAAAGAAATCTGCAAACAACATTGCCAGCATTGCCAATACAATAATTGTCTTCCTTATTCTGATATGTCATTATTGACTTCATTTGATTTCATTTTATTAACTAAAGAACATATCCATTTACAGAGGGAACTAGTTCATTATTAGCTGTGGTGTGGACTGCAACTATTTTCCTCAGCTTGTATGGCGCATTCATGCTTTATCGTGGAATACTTAGGTATATATTATTATTTATTTATTTTATTTATTTATTTATTACATAATCAACAGCGTTACAGATAATACTTATTTAGAAGATTTAAAACTATACATAGTAGTAACTACAATAAGGCCATAACAAGATTACAAAATTTATAAACAGATTATTTACATTAACAGAATAAGGAAAATATAGATATGTTAAGTAACAGAACAAAGATGATATAAAAGATAAAACTAGACATAAAAATAAGTATATTCACGTGTATATACGGGCGAACATAGCTATAATGTGTCAGTCGTTTTTTGTGTGTTTGTCTGTGTGTGTTAGTGTGTGTGTGTGTGTGTGTGTGTGTGTGCGCGCACGTGTGTGGGTGTGTGCGTGTTATTTATCACGATGAAATTGGATCATATCTTTTTTAGCTGTGCTTTGGACAGATAAAATAAATCCAAGTTAGAGTATACATTGTACATTCGTGTTAGGCGCGTTATAACGGAGTTCTTAGCATAGTTACTTTTATATTTGGGCACACTCTTAAATTTCTCTAAAATTATTTTAAATATTATAAAACAAAGTACCCAACAGCCTATGTCTGTGTGCCTATCTCTATGTAATCGATTTTCCCAAAATCTATTTTATGTATTAGATCATACTATTAGGTCCCGCCTCACCTTTCATATTTAGTGAAACACGGTGGAAACCTACAATCACATTTATTTGGTTTTTATCTAAAACATACTTTTTGCATTCTTTTTAAATAACAACTCAGCGATTTTTGTACAATTTTTTACTAAAAGAAGTGCAATTCTTCCGTTAGGTTAAAGTTAATAGTACATTACCATTTTATGTAAATTACGTTGAAGAGGTCATGCGGTTGGTGAACTCGACTACTGGAAGCTTTACTTGTATGCGCTGCATTAACTAACAGAGATACACTAAAATAATGTACTAGACAAGTAGCATGTCATCTCTAATGGTTAACTCACCATATACTTTTATGATCAAAAATTACATTCGGAAAAAAAACTGTGACATACTGATTTTCACGCGGTCGAAATCGCTGGCCGCTATAATCTTACTCCTTTATTTACTAATACAAATATTTATTATTAAATTAATCATTAAATAACAATATGTATGTACAATAAATAAATAAATAGTTGCCTAAATAAATAAATAGGTACCTGGATGAACGAGCTTTGTTGGGTTTTTGTGTCAAATATGAATGTGAATGGATTTGTGCCTAGCGTTAGGCCTAAAAAGAATAAATAATTGGATTGTGTAAAGTATGAACCATATAAAAGGAGTAGAGTTGACGAATGATAGGAGAGAACGGAAGAGAAAACATGTTTTTCCGACCCCATTTAGAGTAGGATAAGGGCAAGAGAAAAAGACTCAGCACGATGTAGTAAATCAGAAAACTTGAAAAAAAAGTGAAAATTATCGAACCTCAGACATATGGATTCGACTCAGACTTGTTTTGAGAACCGCCAGATTTTCTACCTAAGCTGTTATTACCATACAATTTTCATCATCCATCATCATCATCCTCCTGCGCTTATCCCACTCTAAATGGGGTCGGCACAACATGTTACAAACAAGTTGTCACATGATTTGGCTACGTATATTACGACCGACCGACCTGACGTCAACTTACCGTAGTCGTATTTTACGACACCTCGGCAAGGACCAGGGCGGTTTATTCTACTCAACCGAATACCACACGGTGGGTCAACTTTCCTTAGTCGCCTTTTACGACACCTCGGTAAGAAATGGGGGTGGTCTGTTCTAATCGGATACTACACGGCGATGTAACCATACAAGATTATAACAATATAATAATAATGGAAAAATTAACCTTCGTATTCTAATTATTTTGTAACCATTTTTATTGCCCGAAAAAAAGGATAAAACGTAAGTTTACTAAAAATTATACCTGTGGAATTCATATATGTGTATATACAAGACAAGAATTACCCATTAAAGGTATTATATAGATATATTTATTAAAAGATTACTAATCTTTTCTGCAGGTGCTTACGAAGTAGGACTCTGAAATCCGTCACCAAAGTTTAAGACGATGATGACTTGAACAATTGGCTACAACTCTCCTGGTTACGCGATTTCGCTGACATCAGGTTCTTAACGACAAACGCAGATATGGTTTTTGTCTTTGTTACCAGTCCTAATATTACATTCCATTGTTGTTTTTGTTATTTATTGGTTCTTGTTTTGATATAATTTATTATTTGATATTATTCGATGTATAACATCATTTAGTTTGTTTTGTTTTAAAAATATATTTTAAGGTGTTTTTCCTGTGCGATTAAATTCTGTATCTGTAGCCGTATCATATCAGAAGATAGTTCTTACCATAACTGCGAACGGCGGTTCAATATATACTAACTAGTATTTGAATAAAATGTAACAGCCAGCGATCAGTCTGTCCGCATAAGTGCTTCCATGTTTTTACAACGTATATGAGTATGCTAATTTGGACAATTTTTATGAATTTTCCATGCGAAAATAGCCTCGATTGGATAGGGCTTTACTGAATGACAATATTACTAGCTCTAGCTACAAGAGTAGCCTTAGAATTCGTCTTAATTAGCTTAGTATTGATCCAAAGTTTTTAGATTCTATAAAATCAACGTCTCAATATTCGAAACAATTCTAATTAGTTGTTTATTCAAAAATTCTGATTATTCATTGAAGTTTTATCAACATAAATAAGACGGCTAGATTTTTTTATATTGCTATAATATTGGAAAATAATTCGGTACTTTAAATAAATCTTATCAAAGAATTATGTTTTGATATGAGGAAACGCTTTAAGACATTCAAGACTAAAAGCACAACAAACAGTACCAGTTTCTTCTATTTACTCAACTTAGGTTCTATTTATGTTCTGCAATATAGAAGGGACAAACTGAGGAGCTGTATTAAATAAGTTTTGCAAGTCTAGTCAATAGCGACCAAAATAGACGTGACACATCATGTAACATATCAGTGTTAATATATATCGTCTTAATGGAACTAGGTCGTCAATTGCCGTAGAATTTCATGCCCATTGTCGGTAGCGGTCGATGTTATACTGTGCTTCACGTGTCATCAACAACATTTAGGGCTTTGGCGCACAAAACTAATATAATAGTAGATTTAAGCGCTATTATTCCCAATGACAATGTTTGGTCATAAACCATGTATTACACTTCTAGTAGATTTTGCATTTAAGCCCATGTATTGTGTCATATGTATTCATGATGTGAGTGTGTTCTTCGTGATTACTTCTTTCGTAACATTAGGGTTTCATTCTTTATTCTATTTCAATTTTTTGTTATCTTTTTGATTCTATAATGACGTATATGAAGTTATCTATGATATTTTAGCATAGAGTTATTGTAGTTAGAGTTGCGGAAGGCAGACCTTTGACAGGCTTGATACAATAAATGGAGAAGGAAGATGAAACTTGTGTACTTTATCTTTGTCTAATCACACATAAAAAAGAGACAGATAGAGCGGAGAAAAAAAGAAAAATCAAATGAGGGTATTTGATTTTTCTTTTTTTCTCCTTATTGTAAAATGTCATTCAAATTCAAATTGGCCTGTTACAAGTACTTATGAATCGTCAAATTAAAATTAAAATGAAGCTACGACTGGTTCGGAAAGGTGCTCTAACCGAGAAGAACCAGCAAGAAACTCATTTTTTACCAGCTTCCCTATACTCTAAGTATTATAACTATGTATTTTAGTGATCTCGTTATTAATTTTAACGAATTTCTCTCTTGTTCCTTCACGACAATATGAATTATGAGAACTCGACAATTTTTATATTATATTTGTACAAAGTTTTAGTTAGTGTTTACTGTTTAATATAATTTCAATCATTCTATCCTGTTCACTGTCATGTACCTTTCTCCTTGGAATGTATTAACCGTATTATAATTATGCTATTATTATGATATATTGATGTGAAACATGATAGTTAAGGAATCGTGTTAGACAATACAATATTTGATATTTAATAAAATTTGATTGTGTTTTATATACCGTGGTGTTTTATTTATGCGACATTTAACTTGTATACTAAAAGGGAATAATTTAACGATTGTTTTTCCGTCTGTTTGATAACAGAATTATAAAAAATATTTAAAAGAAATTACAATAGACAATCGGTGCGTTTACTTTAATCAGTTGTATAGCAACTGCAGATAACCAGTTATTAAAACTAGAGTAGGGAGCTATAGGCAAGTCTGTTGTGGCGATAAGTGATACTTTACCTGATACAATAAATAATGAGAGGGAATATAAAACTCGTAAACTTCATCTTTGTCTAATCACACATAAAAAGAGAGACAGATAGATCACCCTGACAGTAAATAGTAAATATATATAGTGCTAAATGTATAGTGGACTAGTCGTATTTTTCATACCCTTCATGCAGGATTCGTAAAAACAAATGGCGTTGCGATTTTGTGATGATTTAAGATCCTTCCTGATGATGCTTCGGTTGCGGGGCGAAACGATTGTTGAGATTGTTATAAACGTGTGTTCTGTGTAGTGCTTGTGTATTGTGGTGGCGGTGGTGGACGTTTGTGCATGTGTTTTAACAAATCCTGCATGTATCGGGAAAAACCTGCATAAACGGATAGTCCACTCTTCTTCTTTCTCCTACCCTTATCCCACTCTAAGTGGGGTCGGTACAACATGTTTTCCTCTTCCATTCTCTTCTATCATTCGTCAACTCTGGCGCTACTCCTTTTATATGCATGTCATACTTCACACATTCCAACCATCTCTTTTTAGGCCTCCCTCTAGTCACATATCCATCCACATTCATATCCAACACTCGTTTAGTCACATGATTTTCATCCCTCCTCATTACATGTCCATACCATCCCAATCTTGCACCTCTCATCTTTTCTACAATGGGCGCAACTTTCATACTTCCCCTTATATACTCATTTCTTATTTTATCCAATCTTGTCACACCACACATCCACCTTAACATTCTCATCTCATTTGCATGCACTCTTCTTTCATCCATCTTCTTCATTGCCCAACTTTCTGATCCATACATTACGACAGGTCTTATGACCGATTTATAAATTTTCCCTTTAAGTTTAAGGGGCATTCGGGGGTCACATACTGTCCCTGAGACCTGTCGCCACTTCATCCATCCTGCATTCATTCTATTCCTCACATCGCGATCAATTTCACCGTTTTCCTGTAGAAGCGAGCCAAGGTACCGGAAGTCGGAGCAGACTGGCAAAAATAGTCAAAATTAAAAAAAAGACAATTCTGCTTTATCTTTTAATTACACTATACTTACACAAATATTGTCTAAATTAATTTTAAATAAATAAAATAGCGTCTTTATTAAATTTATTATTTCTTCTGGTAACATTTAACTTTTACTCACTTGGATAGTTTGAAGCGGCTTTCGTGCTGAGTAGAATAGACCAACCTCATTTCTTACCAAGGTGTCGTAAAAGGCGACTAAGGTAAGTCGAATAGCCGTGTGGTATCCGGCTGAGTAGAATAGACCACCCTCATTTCTTACCGAGGTGTCGTAAAAGGCGACTAAGGTAAGTCGACTTGCCGTGTGGTGCCCGACTGAGTAGAATAGACCACCCTCGTTTCTTACCCAGGGGTCGTAAAATACGACAAAGGTAAGTTGACGTCAGGCAGGCGGCCGTTCGTAGAATACATAGCCAAATCATTTGAAAACATGTTTATATCATGTTGTGCCGACCCCACTTAGAGTGGGATAAGGGCACGAGGATGATGAGTATATTTTGAATATACCAATCAGGCGATGTTGCCAGACGTTTTTAAACTTGTAATCGTTGATGGCTGATATCGCAAATCAGCCAGACCTTTTTTTAGCATGTCATTGGCTCTTGCTGCTCTAAGTTTTTGCCTCCTTTCCTCGAGCTCCTTTTCTGCGACTGCTAAGTTTTCAATGCTATTTATGAGAACCTGTTGTCCAAAAAATAAAAAAGTATAGTTAATAACGTTTCATTGATTTCCACACTTTAAGTGCCCGAGTCAGCGAAAGTTTCTTAAATTTAAGTGTTAGGAAAGTGGCCGAAGTTTTGCGGTTCGATTCCGGGAACATATGGCTGCGTTTAGGAATAATAAACCACAAAATTCTAATTTTGCAAAACATTTGCTAGAAAGTGGTCATAAAGTGCCTAATGACCATTCATTTCATATTCTCCACACTTGTGATAAGGGACTCCGCCTCAATACGTTAGAGCATCTTGAGATAATTAAAAATAACAATGGTCACTTAATTAACGAGCAAGTAAATGTATCTAATTCCGTTTTGCTACATGTGTTCGGAGGGGAGGGTATTGGTGGGAGTTGAACTATTTAAGACTGCTTGTATGGGTAGCGCGGCGCAGTACGATTTTTGTCGTGAAGCCTATCCTCCTGATGATGCTTCGGTTTCGGGGCGAAACGATCGTCGAGATTGTGGTGGTGGGTGTGTGTGCTGCTTTTGTGTTCGTTGTTGCTGGTGAATTGCGCCTTGGGGTGCATGTGGTGGCTGGTCCTACATGTATAAGGTGCGTAGATTTTGCCTGCTTCATACACATTGGCTTTGCATGCATTCACTTAACCCGTGCGGATTATAGCAAAGTAGTTGTTTCTGTTATATTGCTTGTTAGGAAAATTGTAACCTAGCCGATTTAACAAATACTCTTAGGAATTATCTTAAAGATGCTTAAAAAGAAGCAAATCGAGACTAATTTCAGTAACAAAAGAATGTACATTTATTTCACGATAACGCAAAAAGAAGACGAAATGTAACAATTAGCCGAGATTTACTCCTTTAATTTAAATGGCGCCACAAAAAAGATGAAGATTGACTCTTCCCCATCTCCATTATAGCTCATCTGAATCTTCTTTAATCATGGAAAGTTGAAATAAAATTAAATTTAATCACCAGTTTAAAATACAAAAGTTATGATAAAGTTTAATACAAAACACAAAACAATAAATATTACCAGATGTATTGACTTTATTAATCGTGCAACAGCTTCTTTAAATTGTAAAAATATTTCCGTGGCTCTATGGTATCTGTAACAAGATAAAAATAAAATTTATCTATGCATATTATAAAACAAAGTCTCATAGAAATGTCTGTATGTAATCGATTTTCGCAAAATGTAGCAAACCGATTCTTGTACACTTTTTACTTCAATATGAAATTCTTGAGGAAGATTTAAGTTTATAGTGCGTCCTTCGGAATGGGTAAGCCGATTTTGATGGAACTTTCACTGGAAGATAGAACAGCTTGTAGAGCAACGTATAAGCTACTTTTTATCCTTGAATTTCCGCGGAATTCGGATTTACCCGGGCAAAACCTCGTGGCAGAGATTTTCACCCGGAAGAAGCCGCGGGCACAAGTATAACTAGTAGTAAGTACAATAGTAAACTGTAAAATTTACTTTGATCTGCTATCGCATATTATTACATATTTTCTATTATACTTTGGACTATATTAAGCTCATCAGTTCAAATCAGCTATGTCTGGACAGCGAGTTTGACGTTTACCTCTTGTTCGCACAAAACTATGAGTTTTCCTTAAAAGAAATCTGCAACGGGACGGCATAGTAGGTCTAAAGTCCAACCCACGACTTCTTAAAAAAGAAGGCTCTTGGTTTAAAGTGGAATAGTAGCAGTTCGCTATTTAATTAGGAATGTAAGCGTTTTGAGAGAAACGCCTTAAACAAATCCTAAAAGTTAGTTATTAACTCACTTGTGATCATTAACGGTGTCAGTAAATGCGTAATCTAAGGCCAGCCGTAGGGCACGTGCTGCTCTGGGTGCAGAAGGCGTGGCCAGTACCCTTCTAGCACCACGCTCTTGACCTCGAGCGTGCACCATCAACTTACACGCATCCCCGCATGCTTGGGTACGTTCCCATCCACTCCTGTTGTTTTAGAATTATGTTCTGTAAAAAATGCCGTGTGCCGTGTTCTTCTTCTTGTTGCGGGCTATTTTCCGCACTTAGTCATTGTAAGGCGACCATTGTGCGTGAGTGTGCCGTGTTGTACACGGCTGAGTAGAATAGACCACCCTCATTTTACTGATTCTTACTGAGGTGTCGCAAAAGGAACCTAAGGTAAGTCGACCCGCCGTTTGGTATCCGACCGAGTAGAATAGACCACCCTCATTTCTTACTGAGGTGTCGTAAAAGGAGACTAAGGTAAGTCAACCCGCCGTTTAGTATCCGGCTGAGTAAAATAGACCACCCTCATTTCTTTACCTAGGTGTCGTAAAAGGCGATGAAGGTAAGTTGAACCGCCGTGTGGTATCCGGTTAAGTAGAATAGACTATTCTTACCAAGGTGTCTTTATATACGACTAAGGTAAGTTTTTTAAATTATTTATTACATAAAATCCTAAATGATGTTATAATATTTGATACGGTATAGCATAAACTTAAAACGAGCTTTTCTATACACCGCGACATAGTTGGTTTACTTAGGTATATGTGTACAAGTGCGTTTTTGTAAACAATATTAATCCTTAAAAAGCGTAATATAAGTTATATTATTTTTGTGATGAATTGATTGAGAAAGAATGACTAATAGCGCTCGATCGTTCTAAGTTGTAAGAGTGTGTAACTCTAATAGTCTTTGGATCTTTCTAAGTTGACGTCAGGCAGGCGGGCGGTCGTAAAATACGTAGCCAAATCATGTGACAACAATTTTTATAACATGTTGTGCCTACCCCACTTAGAGTAGTATAAGGCAGGAGGATGATGATGTTATGTAGAAAAAATATAATTCGTATATTATTCCGTAACTGGGCACCATCATTAGAAATAAAGAAGATATTACACCAGATATGAATGAAAGAAAAAAAGACAAAGATCTTTCAGTGCGTTTCAGTGATAACTTATTGACTTGGTCGCTGAATATGGACCTCAGAAGCTAAGGGAACTCAAAAACTCTTTTCTACGATTTTGTTGGCTACGGTTTTATATATTCCAAACTTTCCAAAGTAATAAGTTGGTTAAGATATTTTGAAAAAATTGGGTTTCATTCTTTTGGTTCCAACTACTTACTTTCCTATGGAGGCAAGTTTCCAAGCCGGAAGTGCTTCGTCAAGTAAACGCAGCGCTGAATGCGAATATTCCGCCGCAGCCTTGAGCTTCACGCACACATTGGCAAGTGCGTCTCGCAAATACTGTGCGCGATTTAAGTCATTTTCTAACGAAGTATCTGGACGTTCAGTATCACTCCAAATCGCTCCTATTTGAAAAATTTTAGTCACAAAAGTACGCATGTGATCTGTGGCACATAGTAAGAAAAATACCGAAAAAATTCACGAGGTAAATCCAATGTCCGCTTCTTAAAAAAAAATGGAAGAATCAAATTATTTTGTTTATTTCCCTTTGATGTTTCGATACAAAAATAATAATCGCGTATTATAGCAAAATAATTACATTATTATTATATTTTCGTATTATGAATCTAACCAAAATAATGCCTAATTCTATAAATTATTTTTAGATCTTCATAATCTTACTTAATTTAATATAATCCACTCCCTCGATGCGATCACCATATTGCTTACGATGTATTAATGAATATTTCGATCCCAAGATGCTGCATAGTCGAGCAGTATCTAAAGACAAGTAAACCACCTGATGGGATTGATGATCCTTTTTCGTCCAATTGCAAACACGATAGTAAAGCGCGTTATATGTAAAAGAATAGAAACAGAATCGAACAAAAGAGAGGAATACAACGTTTCGACAATCAAAGCTGTTTTTCAAATCTTTCGTCACAAAGATAACTCTAAACAGCTAATGTTTCAAAGCAAGGAAAATATGGCAACTACAACAGACATTACTACTGGGCACTGCCCGTTAATCAGAACCTGTCTATAATGAGAATAAAAGAAGATTCAGCGTGCCCATAGTAAGGGGGTGGAAGAAACGAGTCTTTACCTTACGGCTAAGTGTCTTATGTACTCGCTGGTAAGGTAGGAGATACTAGGTAAAGATGAAATAAAAATTATAGGTAAGGATGAATTAATAAACTGATGATCTAACAAATGTCCCCTTCAGGGATATTATTAGGTTTGAAAACGCAACGGATAAGTCTAACCCATCCGTAGTGACACTGTCGGGACAGCAGTGAAACCCTTGTCGCAACAGAAGCTTACCAGCCATCCTGTACCGACAGGAAGCCCCAAGAAATATGGATAGGTAGAGTACCAAGCTGGGACTTCCATAGTTTGAATGTTATTTTACTTCAAAATAAATTACATAGTTGAAATAAACTTTGAGTTATTACCTTAACTATAAATTAACCTAGGAGATGCTGCAACTCTGTATAGAGAGACCGTATTCGTAACAATTGTGCGTGGAGTAGTGTTCGTTCTTGTTGCAATTCCTTTTGTCGGGCGCGTAGCCATGACAATTCCAACCTGCGCATTTCCTTAAAAAAATCATACTATCGATCACTACGTAAAATATAGAAAATGTATATATTTTTCAGGATAGCAAAATAAAATTACCTTTTCGTGCTGCCTCTATAAAATAATGAAATAAAAAGTCTACGCTACAATCAAAGTATTATTAAATATTACCTTTCTGTTCACGTTAGCAACAAAATCTTCATTTTCAGCAGCTAAAATCGGACGTCTGTAAAGGTCTAAATTTTCAAACATCTGAAAAAGGAATTATAGATCAAGTTAATGCGTTAAGCAATGATTAAAATTTACTTATTTTAATTACCTGATGCATTATTTTTGAATACGAATCTGTGTTCGTTTTTATATTTGTTATCTCTGCAAGTTGTTGGATTTCCTGAAATAATAAAAGTCAATAGGCCAATATTAATCCCGGTATGAGTTACGATGTTATAAGAACAATTACCGCTACAATTGGTTTTATTTTTTCTTTTTTGCGTAGGTGACATAAATGGACTACACGAACGGAAAAAAAATTATGTTCTTACTGAAGGATTTTATATGTAAAGACTATTTTATAGAAAAAACCCTTACATCTATACCATACATATTATAAAAGCAAGTTAGCCCGTCAATCTGTTAGGTATTCAAGGCATCTGTTAAGTTTTATTGAAGAAATATGGCATAATTAAAGCATATACACTGATTTGACATAATATAAGAATAAAAATTCAAAATTTCAGGATCAAAAAACATCTTTCGGTCGGAGTTGAAACACATTGTTTTGTTGAGGTTACTAAAGTTAGAGTTATTATTTTATTTTTATAGTGAGTTAATAGTGGATATCACTAGTACTAGTAAGATATAAAAAAACAAGTATTGATTAATATTTTTCACCTGTTGTATACTTTCAATTTCTGCCGCAACGACTGTTAGTCTCTGTGCTGGATGCAATTTCTCGCTATTAGCAATGTCTTGATCTAGTCTGGCGAGAGCAGCTAGTAGTGTCTCCCTACCAATAGAATCCTGCTGAACACTCTATTTATTAGGGTAATAAAAAATCTAAGACATTTAGCATATTTTTATACACAATAAAATATAACGATGTGTATGAAGAACTAACTTCTGCTCGCGCAAGCCCGTCTTGACCCATGGGGAAAGGGTTGCAATGATCCGGGCGCCATTTCGGGGGCGCCTCGCCAGAACCTTTTGGTAATGGGGGGAGTGTAGTTTATGTGTTGTGTTGTATATTTATATACAGGGCACACGACATATAATACATACATAGATATACCGATACATAAACATACTAATAGTATTGTACAATGGTGACTCCAGAGCACAGTGCGTGTCTCAGCCAGTGCTATATTCATACTACACCAGTCTATACTCCAATAATACAAGTGAACAGATAAACCACAGGGGGAGAGGATTTATGGTGCCAGAACTCTACTTGCACCCGGGCGCCTGTCCTACCTAACACGTTGACCTCTAATAGTTTTTCGTAAAATGACAAAAAAAAATAACGCTTCTAGGTTTAACTTACGATAAAATACCTATCACAATCATGAGCATTTCTTTGAGAACTATGAAGATATGCCAAGGTCATAATAAATAACGATAGCAGAAGGCCATATTGGCCATATTGAATAGAAGTTTAATAAAGGGCACATGGCCGAGGGACCCAATGACAAGCTAAGGTCAGATATATCCATAGCGGCCCTTTTGGAATACCTCTATGTCGGCCACCGGTGGTTGACACGGCGGTCAACGTGTTAAGACGGTCTGTGCCCGCAACTCTATATGTGTGAATTTCAGTATTGAAATAAAAAAGCATTAACCCCATAACTATATTTATACCAAAAGACACACCCTTCCGGTATTTATTGTTTCCATGAATTTCATATTTTACATCACTTTTATAAGCTTAATTCGTTTTTTTACGATAAATTATGTTTTTATTTTAATTCTATGCAATAAAATTATAACCCATCAACAATCTTCACATATAATAAAACAAAGTCCTCTAAAACTGTCTGTCCGTATGTCATCGATCTTCTCAAAACCTACTGACCGGATTTTTTTACCGTATTTACTAAAAGATATTACAATTCTTCAGGAAGGTTTAAGTTAATACCATCGATTTTAATTAGACTTTGTAGCATACGTATTTCGGGGAACCCCGCTTAGTACCTAGTTGTTTATTCGTTCCCGCCTCGTGGATGCGTCGTTGAATTTGAACCAGACTACGCCTCCGCGGACGAGGTGGTACATGTCTCAATTGTTTTGTTTTTTCGGTTAAGTTTCGGCAAGTTGTTTTAAGTTATTTAGTATCACTGTTTTATAAGTTTGTAGTGTAATAGTTTAGTTCTTAAAGTCAACCATAGTATACGAAGTTCTGCCCAAACTATTTCTTTTATTTCGGGATACCGAACCCCCCGTAATTTTGTCACCTACCGTAAATTGTGAAGTCATATTACCACCCTACGTGACAGGCGCCTATCATGCTATTAGGCGTCGCAACGTGACATTGGCTCCCAACGTGACAACTTTCACTAGAAGACAGAAGCGATTATGGAGCATCGGCTCCGGAATCACGGTAAGAAGCTACCGTAATTCCCGCGGAGGCGGGATTTACTCGGGAAATACTTTGTGACACACTGATTTATACGCGCTGATTTAATTTATAGAGCTGCGGGTGTACATCTAGTTATATGATAAGAAATCTAAACACTAAAATAATTATTATTAAGTAATACACACATTGGACATAGTTGTTACATTGACGCGCTGTGAACTTTTAACACAGCCCATTCCATTGCCCCAACTACATGCAAATGACTAGTTTTATCAGAATAATAGGTATTAATTATTTCAGGGCTAGTTAACTAGCCATTCGCGACAACAAAAAGTGTGAAAATGTGTAATTTATTGAACAATAAGGGATGATTGCCAACTGGTACATGTAGCTACTACCGACAGCATGAATGTGGGAAACTTTTGTTTAAAATACAAATAAATCCCTCAATAGCAAATGAAGCTTAAAAATATGAATGAAACTTAAAATATGTTTTTGATTTATTAAGAATATAAGTATAGTGTTCGGAACCAAATAAATGATTCATTAATTTCTTCATTTATGTGTATATTACATTGGATTTGAATGCATTTTTATCACTTAGGTTATAAAATATACCATACCTTTAAATTTAACTTCCTGTAGCACTTCCCATGCTTCTCTTATTCAATTAATAACGTCACATTTAATGTTGTACTGCAAATAACTGCGCTAACAAACGATGTCTCACTACTACTTACTATAAATTGAGTATCAACATGACTCCCAAGACAAAACCGGCGATGCAGAAAATCCTTAGTTATCAGATCTCCATAGCAATCTTAATTCTAAACAACGTAGTAACAATCTAATCTGAACTCTCAAAACAGTCATATGTTAAAAAAAACTTTCGCTCAAAAATGTCGTATCCGTTTTTAATACATCCATGTATAAATTTTAATTTGTTGTTATCACGAATATCACTTACAAAATGGCGTTGTGCAAATGAATACTGTGCATGTAATAACCTATATGCTAGCTCAATATATAAACTTCAATTGTGCCAAATTTCAACAATATTGTTCCAGAAGATTAGCCGTGAAAGCGTAACAGACAGATTTTCATGTTTATGATATAAGTATGGATTAATTCCTCTCAAGTTGGAAAAAAAATCTTTTATTAAACTTTCTACAACATATTCATATATTTGCACAATATATAATGCGAAATGTAATAGATTTTTTTTAATCCGTCTGCATCTCGGCCGGTTGAAAGTGATCCGTAAAGTTTAAAATACACCTGATAACATTGCCCACATTTAATTTACACGAAACCGTAATAAATTATACAGTAAATGTATCAATAGTTCCATGTAAACTATTGTCTATTCGAGCAAACCAGCATAAAAATGCATTTTTAGTTTTTGAATTTATTGCAAATAAACAGACAGACAAATAGACGCTACGGAGGATTTTGTTATGGAATATGCACGGATAAATTTAATATTGATTGTATCCAGTCTAAAGTACGTGTACAGCAATCAAATTGTTTATCAAAAAAACTTGCCTTTCTTAGCATGGACTTATACTGTGACATGGTTAAAAATAAAATAAATGTTATTGTTAGGTATGAAACATATAAACAAATCATGATCAGTGACATAAAATTTAATAAATTATTTAACTATGATATATTATCTGTAAGTTTTTTTGTCCCTAATCTGTGTGATCTGCAGAAAGGGTAATGTCAAATTGTCAACGTTGCGTCCCCCACCACTACTTTTTAGAGTTCAATTCATCTTGTCACATCGTTTTCTATCATTTCGTATATTTTTGAGTTGCTAAATTATTTTAGTTTAATTTTGGTTTCTTTCTTGTTATTTAAGTCAATCCAGGTGATAGTAAAACAAACCACTGGTATGTATATATCCGTTTTATATTATTTAATATTGTGCCACATGTTACAATCGTTTTAAATCCTTCCTAATGTTAACGAATTTCATTTTATCTAAATTTCAGAGCGCAAAAAAAGGAATAAGAGGGGCCTCAGGTCTCGGCCTGTGGCCACCAATCACGTAAATCATAACATAATATCCAAATTATTAATAGGAAAATCTCATACGTAACTCAAGTATTTATTTATATTTCATAATATTTCATTCATAAGTATCGCAATGTCTCAGTGGAATAACTCATATGATTATAATAACCAGTATCAAACTCCAAATACATGGAACGGGGACTATAACTCACAGTATGTAAACCAGTCATATTATCCCAATGGACAATACGATCCCAATCGCCAATATGTTAATTTTGATGAGTTCATATCGCAAGTGCAAATGTCTAATGCTCCTGCAAGAAATATGACAAATCCTGCTGGTTACACTAATATGCAATATCAAAATTCTCAATATAATGTACCTAGTTATCAAAATGGGTCAACATCCCAAAGCTCTCATACAGAATATATGTATGGATCAAACACTGCAAACTTTAGTTCTAGTGAAAGGTTATATCAAGCCAGTGCACCTAATCAATATAATCAAGTATCAGGTCAAAGTAATTACATGAATGACATGAGTTTCAAATCAAATCTGACACCAACTGCCACTGAATTTGTGCCTAAAAATTCTAATGCAAATCCTCTTAGTTTTGAAACTGAATCAGCACTACAATCAAATTTATCAAATTTAGAAATAAAGGAATCAATCAATATTCATTCCAAACCATCAAGTTCAACAAATTGGAGAGAAAGACCACAGACTTCACAACAAAATGCTAGTGTATCTCATTTGGAATTTTACAATCAAAACAATTCTAAAACCCAAAATTATAATAACTATAATAATAAAAATGAATCAAAGCATAATGAAGAGTTCCGCAACTATGATCCTGACTCAAGTGCTAATTATCAAAAAGATTTTGTGACTCCCTCCAATGATGCCAATAGTCGAAGTCGTAAACAAAAAAGCTGCTTGTCAGAATATCAAAATCAAGATTCAAATTACTATAGACAAGATAATCAAGAATATAATAGTAGAGTAGGTAGAAATAGTCAATTTAATTCACAGGAATCAAACAATCATTTTAGCAATCAGAATACTGATATGCAGAATATTGGTGAGCATGAAGGGGGCCAATCAAAAAACAACTCTAAGGCTATAAACCAAGAGTCTGATGTATATCGTACTTTTTACAATAGCTCAATGCCTAAAGAAAGTCAAGATGTGAGGAACGGTAAGGTGGAAGGTCCAGGCAGAAACCGCAGATGGGGTGGCAGCCAGAGAGTCAGGGCTTCAGATAAAAATATTGCAGAAGATGAACAATTTGCAAACACATATATGCAGTATAAGGATGACAAATCCAAAGATCAAACATCAAGTCCAATGAGAGGAGGAAATAGGAATAGGGCAATTGGAAACAATATTAGTGGTATGTACATTATTAAAATACAAATTAGAATTATTGAATTTTACATAATAAATAATTGTTTATTAAACTTACTAATTCACTAAAGTATTTTAAAGTGTTGCAAGTCCAAATAATTGTTAAAACATAAAAAATAATCCTTTAGAATTTAATAATAATTGAATCATACCATATTTCACAAATATTGCTAAGGAAAGCCTAAGAGACAGACCAACTTGTATTTCCTAAAATATATATTTTTAAATCATATGCCATTTATTCTAGAATGAAGTGATAATTAGAAGTAAAAATGTCACATATAATATACTAATAGACAATTTTTTTCCTTCAAAATTGGATTAAAGAAACAAAAAAGATTTTTTTATTTTAAAAATCAACATCCATTTTGTCCAATAATTTGATAAATGAAGAAGAAAGATTAAACAGGTTAAAAAATCAGATACAGTACAGTACAGTTGTTAAAATAATTAAGGGTATATTTGTTAAAGAACATATAAATTGAACTTAGGAAAATATTGTGACACAATGTGCATCACTCAAAAATATTACAGAAATAAGTCTTACCAATCCACTCTATGTAACCATTATTAACTTACGTTAAATTAAGCCTTTTGCCTATTGACAAAATACCAATGAACCCTTATTTTTACAGAAATGACTCAACGAGAACGCCTTAGTGAGCAATTAGATAAGGGTACCTTAGAATGTTTGGTATGTTGTGAAAGGGTGAAGCAAACTGATCCTGTTTGGTACTGCAGTAATTGCTACCATGTACTGCATCTGCGCTGCATTCGCAAGTGGGCCATGAGCAGTATGGTTGGTGAGTTGTCAATAGTATTGTAATCTATAAATAAAAACTTCTACCACAAAGTCCAACTACTCATTACTCTAAAACTCAAAAACTACTGAATGGATATTTATGTGATTTGTTTAATGGAGAATCATGGGAAAAATTTAGGTGTATAATTTGTAAAGATTTTGTGTAAGTTGATTGAAATGATAATAATTTTTGAAAATCTTAGATAAAGTCAAGTGGCCATGGAGCTTTCTTGTTTTTTTATAGATAATATATTTACAAAACAGTCCTAATCTGATATTAAGTAATAACAATCTCAGAGTGAAAAATGCTAATAACACTTTTGCACACCAATATTATATACAGTTTTCCTGACGATTTTTTCCTTCACCGAAAAGCGTATGGTATATTGCAATTATCGACTGGCCCGTTGGCGCCGTGGATAGTGACCCTGCCTCAGCTCCCCGGGTTGCAGGTTTGATTCCCGTCGAAGGCCAACATTTTCTATTAACAATTTGTTGGTTCTTCGAGCCTAGGTGTATATTTGTATTTAAGTATTTATTTAAAATTATATATGTAGTATATCTACCAGTTGTGCATCACCCATAACACAAGTATTAAGTTACTTACTTTGGGGATGGATGACTCTGTGTGTAAGTGTCCCATACATTTATTTATATAAAAAAAAAGTAAATAGACACATAAGTTTTAATAGAAAAACATTCATTTATGCCTGCCCGGGTATTGAACTCGTGAGCTCTCGAAAGAGTCGTACATTCTCACCACTAGGCTAACACACACACACATTTGTTTACAGAAAGCAAATGGCGGTGTCCGGCTTGTCAAAACACAAACCACGATATCCCAACCGAGTATCGGTGTATGTGCGGTGCGTTACGTAACCCTGACTACCAGAGAGGATCTAGCGGTGCACACACTTGTGGCAGATCATGTAAAAGGCCTAGGAACTGTCCGCACCCTTGCACGCTACTTTGTCACCCAGGCCCTTGTCCACCTTGCCAGGCAACTATCAGCAAGTTAGTACTTTTAAAACATTTTTTATCATGCAAACCTTAAAAAAAAAGGTTAAAATTATAGCAAAACAAAGCTTGAAGATAAAATGAATATTTACTACTCACTACCCCCATTTTGGTAAGTATATATTTAGTAAGATTCAGGCTTTCAAATTTCATCAATGTTCCTGCAGTAGATTTTTTATATTAGTATTGATATCATTAAATAAAAATGTAACAGGCAATGTGGATGTGGGGCGGAAACTCGTTCAGTTCTATGCAGTAGCAAACTAGCTCAAGTTTGCGGACGTGAATGTAAAAGAAAACTTGAGTGCGGCGTTCACTTTTGTACAAAGGACTGTCATGACGGAGAATGTGACCCTTGTACTGAAATGGTCACACAAGGTATGTAACTTACATATTAGTACCTGCACTACTCTATTTGTAAACTAAATGATAATTTTATTTTTATATTAGTTTTTATACTTTATACAGGCAGGATTCGTAAAACGCACTCCAAACCACCATTACGACCTCACTACACAAGCACTACTCACATTCCTTCACACCAGATAATGATACCAATATATATCTAAAGCTTTACAAGACTTAGGTTTACAATTATGAACTCACTAAGAGTTGGAATCAGAAAGAGATTTTTTTTTTTTCGTTTGAAAGAGTATTTAATATATGAATTTATTTTTTATTTATTTGTATTAGGCAACAGTCACTTAGACTCTGAATATTTAGTTAGTAATTTTGTTAGCACTTAACCTACACTTATCATATCTATTCTATGAAATTTATTTGAGGCATTGCTGCGTTAATCTACTCAAAATAGCGTAGCAATGTCTCACGTATATGCACTTCAGTCTGCTAGCAATTAACTTCAGAATGCTGATGGAGCTGCTGCATAATCTACGCACATCCACATCTTTTGCGCATCATAGCGTATAAGTAGTCAACTGGCTACGTATATCCCTGATGTGCTGCAAGAAATGGGACAACTCAATCAGCACCCTGAACGCGTTGTTATATTGTACACGGAGAACGTTGTAGGCTTTTTTGGTGTACTTAACTCATAGGTTGCACATGTAGAAGGTTGTACAATAGGCTCTAAATAATTTATATATTTACCAAAAAAAAAAGTAAGAAAAAATGCCTGGTGACTAGTAAAAACACTTTATTCAATTTTTCACTACAAACTTAGTGACTTACAGGCTCTACACAGTCCGTTATCCAATAAGAATGCCGAGGTCACTATTATTTCACTTTTGTTTTCGCTTGTTAAGCTGTGATAGCCTAGTGGTGAGACCGTGCGACTCTCTAGAGACGACATAGGTTCAAACCCCGGGCAGGCACCAATGAGTTTTTCTATTAAAACTTATGTGTCTAATTGATAATTGCAATTTATCACACGCTTTTCGGTGAAGGAAAACATCGTGAGGAAACCTGTATATCTCTAGAGAATTCTCTAGGGATATGTGTAACCTACCAATCCGCATTGGAGCAGCGTGGTAGGTCTTAGCTCCAATCCTTCTCTCAAAAAACGGAGAGAGGAGGCCTTAGCCCAGCAGTGGGCATAATAACAGGCTGTTACTACTTTCGCTTGTTATGTAATCGCTATTCGCAAACTGAATTTCGAGGCGCACAATACCTCTGCTTATATATCGAGCGAACCGGTGTTCGAGAACGTTCGCGAGACCTTGGGGAGATCGTAAACAAATCTTATGTAACCTTTGTAAACAACCCGAATGTTCCAGAGAATTAGCGTCAAGCGAATTTGAACTCTATGACTTATAGTTTACGAACCCTTTTTACACGTTCGTAAACTGGTCCCAATTAATTTGAACTCTATGACATGTGTATTACGAACTCTTTTCGCATGTTCGTAACATCATTTTAACCAATGCACATTCTCTGTTGACTATTTCTTTACAGTCTTGTATTGCTCACAATTCAGCGGCCACTTGCGACTCTTGAGAATCTTCCACCTAATGGAGGTCTAATAATTTATAGAATTAGGCGTTACTTTGCGGAGATCCATAATACAAAAGTAATAATAAAATTATTTTGCTATAATCCGCGATACAGTAAATAGAAAATATATATAGTGTTTAATGTATAGTGGACTATCAGTATTTTCATACCCGACAAAATCGCAAAGACGCTTTGCGTGGAGTCTATCTTCTGATGATGCTTCGGTTGCGGTGCGAAACGATTGTTGAGTTTGTGATAGTGAACCTGTGTAGTGCTTGTGTATTGTGGTGGAAGTGGTGGAGGTTTGTGCATGTGTTTTTACGAATCCTGCACGTATCGGGTATGAAAATACTGATAGTCCACTATACATTAAACACTATATATATTTTCTATTTACTGTATCGCGGAGTATAGCAAAATAATTTTATTATTACTTTTGTTTGGAGGTCTAATAATAATCAAGCGATACTTCATACTATTTCCCCGCGCCAAAAGCTACTATAGCTTCGCATCACGTTTTGACCTTTATGAAATATTCATTACGAACTCTTTTCACATGTACGTTACTGCATATTTGAAAATATAGATGTGTTTAAAGTAACAGCCTGTTAATATCCCACTGCTGGGAATAGGCCTCCTCTCTCCGTTTCTGGAGAGAAGGGTTAGAGCTAAGACCTACCACGCTGCTCCAATGCGGATTGGTAGGTTACACATATCTCCAGGATTCTCTATAGATATGCAGGATTCCTCACGATGTTTTCCTTCTCCGAAAAGCGTGTGATAAATTGCAATTATGAATTAGACACATGAGTTTTAATAGAAAAACTCATTGGTGCCTGCCCGGGTTTGAACCTATGTTCGTCTCTAGAGAGTCGCACGGTGTTACCGCTAGGCTATCACAGCTAGATGTGGTTGACAGTGTGCTACTGCCCGGCCGCCAAGTCGCGTTCAGTGCCGTGCACAGCGGATACCGGCACTCACAAGATGTGGTCGTGTGAATCATCGTGCGGGCGCATATTGTCGTGCGGCGCGCACGTGTGCCGTACTGCGTGCCATCCGCCCCCGTGCCCGCTCTGCCCCTTGCGTCCAGAGAACGTTCCCGCTTGCCCCTGTGGCCATACCAGGTGAGTTTATTACTAATACTAGAGGTTGAACCTGTGATAGCCTAGTGGTGAGACCGTGCCACTCTCTAGAGACGACATAGGTTCAAACCCCGAGCAGGCACCAATGAGTTTTTCTATTAAAACTTATGTGTCTAATTGATAATTGCAATTTATCACACGCTTTTCGGTGAAGGAAAACATCGTGAGGAAACCTGCATATCTCTAGAGAATTCTCTAGGGAAATGTGTAACCTACCAATCCGCATTGGAGCAGCGTGGTAGGTCTTAGCTCCAATCCTTCTCTCCATAAAGGGAGAGAGGAGGCCTTAGCCCAGCAGTGGGCATAATAACAGACTGCTACTTTACTTTACTTTACTAGAGGTTATCGCGACTTTCTCAACGTCAATTTTAGCGTTAAATAAACAGTTTATAAAAATTGATAAAGCATGTATAGCAAATCCTCTGCTAAATCAAAAAGCCTCTGCGCAATCTGAACTCAATACAACAATTTGAAAGAAAATATAAATTATACTTAGTAGATAGGAGAAAACAAATATAAAATATTTTGTTTAATAAGATAAAAGAACCTACGCAACGCTGTGCACTAGTTGTGTGTGTTTACAGATAAAAAAATGAAGTTTAACAAATTAATCAATTAAAATTTTGTAATAATTCATGCAGTAAGCTAACCCCATACCATGTATAAATACATTTATTTCTATATAGGTATATTAATTTTGTTTTTTTTTTATATATTAAGTTTTGCTGCATGTTGTCTATTAGTAACAGACAACATACAGCAAAATACCAACAAATTGTTTTTAAAAAATGATTATCCTCGGCGGGAATCGAACCCGCGACCCGTGGTCTTGAAGGAAGAGTCACTGCCAACTGCGCCAACTGGATATTTATTTTCCACTTTTTACTGCGATTGATTGAAAAAAAGAGAAAATTAACAAATTATTACATTGTCACCAGTTCTTGATAAGTTTGCAAACATGAGTTCAAAAGGGTTAGTTATATACAAACAAAAAACCATACATACATGTGAAAACATATAAAATAATATATAAAACATAGAAATACTCACAATTATGTTTTCTAGCAATTAAGATTAATTAATTAATTAAGCCGTGTGGTATCCGGGTGAGTAGAATAGACCACTCTCATTTCTTACCGAGGCGTCGTAAAAGGCGACTAAGGTATGTTGCCATCAGGCCGGTCGTTAAATACGTAGCCAAACCATGTGACAGCATGTTTGTAACATGTTGTGCCGACCACACTTAGAGTGGTATAAGGACAGGAGGATAATGATGATGATATGTTGTCTAGCAATTAGCTCATTACATAATTTTAAATAGGTCCTAATGCCCAATCCTTTTAAGTGGAGGAGCAACTTTTAAGCCTGATTACAGTTATGACAAAGATATTTTTAAATAGTTTTCTAATAACATTACTTATTTTCGATATTTATTTTAGAATCGATAAAGATCAGCGCAAGTCGTGCACAGACCCAATACCGCTTTGTGGTAACATTTGCACTAAGCCACTTCCTTGTGGCCCAGTTGGAGATAAACATTTCTGTAAGGAGAGTTGCCATGAAGGTAAGCTATTATATTATAATTACAAAAAAATCGCGTCTTAAATTTTTTCATCGATTGATCCTGCCCTAAAATGGATTCGTCGCTTCCATCACCTTTTAATTGAGGAAAAATATGTCATATTTACTATAGAAAAGTATACCTCTCAATCATTAATCATCAATTTGTTGTTAACCCTAACAACATTTGCACCATTTCTTCACAATATAGGACACGTAAACTCAACACTCTACTAGCATAGGACAAATGTCAATCTTCTATAACCCAGAATCCAAGTTATGAGTCAAAACCTTAAGCCAAGATATAGTGGAGGTATTAACGACTAGACAACAACAGATCGACCTTAAACCTCATCTTAGCCACTGAAGATGCAGCGTGTGTTCATAAATGTGTACATATTTCTGTATGGACACATATGTTAAGATTTTTTTATGAAGTCTTAATAATAGCTGTAGATTTATTACACATAAATAAATAAAAATAGGTAACTCAGTACTTGGTTATGAGTGACAAGCAAGTAATGCATATATACTTTTAAATAAATTAGCCCAGACTTAAACAACCATCACATTGTTTAAGGAAAAAGTGTAGCTGAAGATATGGTTATCTTATCTTATCTTATCTAATTTTGGGGACACCTGCCGGTAGAGGACGGGTGGTCAGCTCCGATACTGGACTATTCCACCCAATTCCCCTTGTTGGGACAAGGGTTTCACTGTTGTCCCGACAGTGTCACCTGCTCTAGCCTACCTGTTTCTTTTACAAACCTTATAATATCCCTGAAGGAGATATTTGTTAGGTCATCAGCTTCAATTTCGTCCTTACCTAATATCTCCAATCTTACCAGCGAGTACATGGGGCACTCAGCCATAAGGTGGAGACTCGTTTCTTCTTCTCCACACTCTGGGCACGCTGAATCTTCTGAAGATTTGGTTACTGCCACCAGCTCCAACAGGCCAATCAGAATTTGTGTTGAGAATGATTAATTTGATCGTCAAGGGCGTATAAAACGCTTCAAGGGTGCCCTTTATTTTTCAATATGTCTACGTTTCAAAATTATCGGCAAATAAAATTAACTTAACTGTACTTTTATACGCATATATATATATATATATATATAGGAGATTCTTAAAAGTGGGCCATGAATGTACAGAGTAGAGTAATATACCAAAAATATTATTTAGAAATTTCCACGATTGAATCGATCGATTAAATCTATTAAAAAATTGATACTTATTAAACTCTAGTCCAACGGCAGTCATTTTGACATTATTATTGACATTACATTTCATTTTCGTTTCCTCTTGCGATACGTTTTGTGTTATCGATAATTATGCTTGGATTTTTTACAAATATTGGATTGCTCACAGATTTTGACTTTACAGATTCAGTAATACGTACTTACTAATACTTGATCATCATCATCATCCACCTGCGCTTATCCCACTCTAAGTGGGGCCGGTACCACATGTTACAAACATGTCACATGATTTGGCTACGTATTTTTCGACCGGCCGCCTGCCTGACGTCAACTTACCTTAGCCGTATTTTACAACACCTCGGTAAGAAAGAGGATGGTCTATTCTACTCAACCGGATACCACACGGTGGGTCCACTTCCCTTAGTCGCCTTTAACGACACCTCGGTAAGAAATGAGGGTGGTCTATTCTACTCATCCGGATACCACACCGGCGGGTCGACTTACCTTAGTCGCCTTTTACGACACCTCGGTAAGAAATGAAGGTGGTCTATTCTACTTACCGGGATACCACACGGCATACTAATTAAATACTTCATGTCCTTGTAATATTACGGTCTTTGGGGTTACGGTAAAATATTTTTTTTTATAAAAATTACATATTTTCTTCCCTTAAATTTTCTATAATTGCCCGTCGATGTCCTTTCAGGAGCATGTCGCGTATGCCCGGATAACACGTTGCTCCAGTGTCGCTGCGGGCACTCTAGCCGCGAGGTTCCCTGCGCTGATCTTCCTGAGATGTACAATAACGTGTTGTGCCAGAGAAAGTGTAATAAGGTATTTCAAATCTAAAATAACTAACTGTTCCGCACAAACGTGCGGGCGGATGAAACAACCTCCGAGACCTGGGCCCGTCGTCTCGGCATCTCAACCTACCTTATGCGGCCGTCAGCTGTATGCGGTCCGGCCTCATGAATCACTGCGTGTATATGTGTACGTGTGTGTGTGCGCTTGTATGTACTTGGCCGATTCCCGAATCCGTTGGCTCGCCTCTGCAGTCTTCCACGGACACGTACTGTCTGTTTCTCCCGGAGTATACACTTCACTATATCGGTTAAATAACACAAATAACACGCGGTGTGCACACAACCTTCGTAAGGTCACACGTTATTGAATCGTCCCTATAGTCGGGGAACATTAACCCGAACGCGCACTAAAACCGCGGACGGTCGCGTCTTCTCAAAACGCTTCACTGATTGAACGCGTCACTAAATCTAAAAACCACACCCAAAACGCATAATTACGCGTGTGCGTTATACAATAAAGTCGTATACAGGCGCGCGCGCGTCCTGTCTTATCGTAATCCAAAACGCTACTAACTGTCGGACGCGACCGGCGGCAAACGAATGCCCAAAGGTCCTTGATCCGGCCGGTCGCGCCGCGTCGCGCGTCAATTTATACAAAACACTAACTAAATACAAAAACAAAAAGCACACAATCAAGCTTATTTAAGCTTATTTTAAAGCTTAAGTGATACGACTATTCTACTATAATCAAATCGAAAGTACCTATAGTTTACTATAACAAAGTCGTGGGTCTCGCTCGTCTACTATATCGATATCACAGGACCCCAAAATTATTTCATTTTATTGCGTGATTTTTAATTACTATGTACAGATATTGCAATTTAACATACGCTTTTCGGTAAAAGGAAACGGTGAGGAACCTGAATATCTCTAGAGAATTCTGGGGATATATGTTGTAACCTAAATAAGCTGTGATAGCCCAGCGGTGAGACCGTGTGACTCTCTAGAGACGGTCATGGGTTCAAATTGGCAGGCACCAATGAGTGTTTCTATTAGAACTCATGTGTCTAATTGATAATCACAATTTATCACACGCTTTTCGGTGAAGTAAAACATCGTGAGGGAACTTGCATATCTCTAGAGAATTCTAGGCATATGTGTAACCTACCAATCCGCATTGGAGCAGCGTGGTAGGTCTTAGCTTATAGCCAATCTTCTCTCTAAAAAAAACGGAGAGAGGAAACCTATGCCCAGCAGTGAGATCTTTCTTCTTCTTCTTTTGGTAGTACCGGCTGTGCAGGTCCACGAGGCCCAGTATCACTTTGACCATCACTGATCTATTGTGACCGCCACTGCTTACAGTTCGCTGCCAATCCCGGTATCCTCTAGGAATTCCAGGATCTTCTTGGCAGCGAAATTTTTAACCTCCGTCGGGCGTAAGATATGCGACCCTAGGAGAAAATGTCGGCGGTGAACCAGCGCAGGGCAGTCACAGAGGATATGCATAGGTGTTTCCTCCGCCTCTAGGCAGAGTCTGCACGATCCGGTATCTGACAACTTCAGGTTTAACATGTGTCTATTTAGTCCACAGTGCCCTGTAAGCGCCCTCGCTAGTTTGCATAAGTTAGTTCTTCAGCAGTGGGATAGTAAGAGGCTGTTCCGTTACTTAAATGTTGTAACCTCCCAATCGGCATTGCAGCAGCGTGGGAGATCTTAGCTCCAATACTTCTATTCAAAAATGGAGAGAGGAGGCCTATGCCCAGCAGTGGGATAGTAACAGATTGTTTCTTAACTTTGTACAGAAATTGTCATGCGGACGCCATCGTTGTCGGACCGTCTGCTGCGACGCTCAGTCTCACCGCTGCGCTGTGGTCTGCGGGCGGACCCTGTCTTGCCAATTGCATCGTTGTGAAGAGTTCTGTCACACCGGACATTGTGCGCCCTGTCCTAGAGTCAGTAAGTATATTTTGGTATACGACCTAATATGAGTTAGCATTGGTAAACCCAATAAACTAAGCCTTGATATGTGAACTAGCTGTAATAGCCAAGTAGTTAAAAAAATATTCTTCGTGCTTTTAAATTGTCAACTCTACTGGTGGTTCGGAAAGCTGCTCCTACCAACAAAAACCAGCAAGAAACGTGGCGGTTCATCCTTTTAAAATATAATTATAAATAATAACATTTATCATTACTATCAGCGACCAAAAATATATTGTGAAGCAAATGTAAGAATACCTATTTCCTTAAACTTCTCACTCGGAGTTAAATTGTAAACGCCACGGAATCACGCGGAGTTAAATTGTAAACGCCACATATAGCTCTTTTTTGTAAGAGATTTTTTTTCCGCGCATTTACCCCATAACAATATTGCATTAGACATAATGGTATGGAGGTCAGCAAAATAAACAAGTTTTACTATTGCGACGTTTGTAAACTGTCTTGTTTTTGTGAATTTGAATTATGAATAAAAATAATGAGATGAGTATGGATACTTTATCCTTGCTAATGTACATGTGAAAGTATTTTTGCTTGTCCTCTCTTTGTTCAGCTGAGGTGATCAGCTAAATTGTGAGATCATGTGACTCTCAAACAAAGGCGTCTCAAATACAAATCTCGGGCAGGCACTATTAAGTTATTCTGTTTAAATTGATATTTGCAATTCATCACACCCTTTTCGGTAAAGGAAAACGTAGGGAAACTGCATATTTCTTAAGAATTGAGGAGTATGTTTAACCTACCAATCTATATTTGAGCTGTATGATGGTTCTAAGCTCCACAAGCGCTTTTGAAAAAGAAGAGTAGCTTACGCCCAGCAGTCAAATAAACCGCGGTTACTTTTTACAGGTTTTGATGAGCTTCACTGCGAGTGCGGAATAGAAGTCATCCTACCACCAGTCCGCTGTGGTACCAAACCACCGCCGTGCAATGCTCCCTGCCGCAGAAATAGACCGTGTGGCCACCCTCCACACCACAGCTGTCACTCTGGGGACTGTCCTCCATGTGTGGTGCTCACCACCAAGATGTGTTACGGACGGCATGAGGTGATATTTTTTATACGCTCTAATGGCTTTTACAGCGTCATCAACCGGTGGAAATGCGCTCAGTTCAGTCTTGCTTATGTGTTTTGCTTTTGTTGATAGGCGAACCTTTTATGAATCAACGCGGCTTTTTTTAACAAATGTTTAATGAGGTCAAATGTCTAAAGAAATAAACAAAAGGATTGCTTCCGGATGGAAGCAATTTTGGGCTTTGAAAGAAATCATGAAAAGCAAAGAAATTGGATTAAAAATTAAGAAAAAAACTTTTGATCGCTGCATACTCCCCTGCATCATATATGGCTGTGAAACCTGGGCATTGAATAATCACCATAGGGAAAAACTAGCGAAGTGCCAGAGAGCCATGGAACGGAGTATGCTTGGACTAAAACTAAAAGACAAAGTCAGAAATACAGATATAAGAACAAGAACTAAACTTACTGACATCCTGAGCCATATTGACCAATTAAAATGGAGATGGACTGGCCACATGCTTCGAAGTAGGGAGGATAAATGGAACAAAAAGGTGTCACTTTGGTACCCTAGAGATGGGTGTAGGAGCAGAGATCGTAAAGCAAGAAGATGGGAGGATGATTCGAAAATAACTTTGAGTCCTCTTTGGCCAAGAGTGGCAAGAGACCGAAAACAATGGAAAGACCTGGAGGAGGCCTTTGCTGCAAAGCAGCGTGATATCCTATAGAATTTTTAAAATTGTTAACTGAAATTACTACGCTGTTACTCGGATTTAAGGCTTTATTATTATTATTATTATTAATGAGGTCATTACATCATCATTATTACGCCTGAAACCGCACACATCGAAAATTTTGACTTCGTAATTATTGCGAAGATTACGAACTAATGGATTTGTGATTTGTGTCTAAATGCCTTTAAACAGCAATCCTAAATAACTGAAAATATAGCTGATTTATGATTGCTTTCAATAATAATAATAATAATGTTTTTATTTTGAAGCAACATAGGCTCATTATGTTAGGAAAAGACTTATAACTATGTTAGTAACAAATATACACAAAATAAACACAAACAAATATAATACAAACAAATACAAATGAACACAATTCAATATGCCTTTTAATAGCATTTCAAGATGGCCATAAAGAGACTGATGAGTGATATGTTTCAAAATGTCTTTTAACAGCGCTCCAAGCTGGCTGAAAATATGGCGGCGGAAAACGTCGACTATTACACCATTGTGAATACATAAAACTAAAATATATTAACCTGGGTGTCCCACGTTCGTTCTTGAAAACTTTTTCTCTAATGGATTATAATTTTCTTGCTCGTTATCCAAAATATTGTGCCATTGCTTCGCTAATCCAATAATCCCCTGCTTCTTGTACTATATTTACATATATTGCTATCTTATTTTTGCAGGAACGCAAAACGATTCCATGCTCTCAAGAGGAGTTCTCGTGCGGTCTCCCGTGCGGCAAACCCTTGCCTTGCGGGAAGCATAGTTGTATAAAGACCTGCCACAAAGGACCCTGCGACACTGGCAAGTGAGTGAACGGAATTATAAAATACTAGCGATATCCTTACTGTAGTAACTAATATTAACATACCCTCAATTACTGTAGTTTTTATCCTCCCAAAGAAAAAACGGTCTTTTTTCATTCTATGTATTATCCCTTCGCACCAAGTGAAGCATTTCATTTAGGCTCAATGTATTACACTTCCTGTTCTCGAAAGAGAGGTAATAAGAGAGTAAAGGTGTGTGGCTTAATTTTGACTTTATCATCATCATTCTCCTGCCCTTATCCCACTCTGAGTGGGGTCGGCACAACATGTTACAAACATGTTGTCACATGATTTGGCTACGTATTTTACAACCGGCCGTCTGCCTTACGTTAACTTACCTTTGTCACCATTTACGACACCTTGGTAGGAAATGGGGGTGATCTATTCTAAGCAGCTGGATACCACACGGCATCTTAGTCGTCTCTTACGACACCTCGGTAAAAAGGAGGGGTGGTCTATTCTAATTTGCCGGATACCATACGGCACATTTTCTTATGTCGCAGAGTGTATCAAAATAACAATATAACTTTTGTTTTGTTTTTAAATTTAATGCTTTATATTAGTTTCACCTGTATGTATGTTTGTATGTATTCGATTTTTTGGATCTTAATTTTGTCCCACTTTATCAGGCAGCTGTATTCAAACTTTTTACACTTATCAAGAATTTGTATTGTTAGATGCACTCAGCCGTGTACCGAGAAGAGGCCGAGCTGCGGCCACCCGTGCTCTGCGGTGTGCCACTCTAGCAGCGGGGGCTCGTGTCCCACGGGAGCGCCCTGCAAGCGCTCCGTGCGCGCCACGTGCCCGTGCGGCCGGCGCAAGGTGGACCGATCCTGCTCCGATAACTCCAGGGACTACGCCAAGTAAGTACTTTCCAATCCGGCTCGAAGGACCAAAATTGAAAGAGAAATGGTATTCTTAACTTATTGCAATCATAAAAGTAAAGTAAAGTAACAGCCTGTTACTATGCCCACTGCTGGGCTAAGGCCTCCTCTCTCCGTTTTTGGAAAGAAGGATTGGAGCTAAGACCTACCACGCTGCTCCAATGCGGATTGGTACGTTACACATAACCCTAGAATTCTCTAGAGATATGCAGGTTTCCTCACGATGCTTTCCTTCACCGAAAAGCGTGTGATAAATTGCAATTATCAATTAGACACATAAGTTTTTGATAGAAAAACTCATTGGTGCCTGCCCGGGGTTTGAACCTATGTCGTCTCTAGAGAGTCGCATGGTCTCACCGCTAGGCTATCACAGCTTTTTTGCAATTGCAATCATAGATAAAACCAATTAATGTTATGCTAAATATAATTGCCGGGAAGCGTGGTGCTCTTGGACTAATCCAAACTGAATGTGGCGTCAACGCTCGTCCCTATTTATGTCATTATGGTTAGAAAGCTAACACTGTCATAGGCATCGGAAATTTATTACAGGCCATCTTCGTCGACGACCAGCGGGTATGTCGCATCAACTAAAAAACCTAAGTGCTTTTACTTCTGGTGGCAGGTAGGGTAACACTGTGCACGTTACACCCATCCTTGCCAGAAGCAGCTTTATACTGCGGAGAGTACAAACACCGGGCTCGGCCTATAAAAGGCAGCTTTGCCTACACTAATCGATGCGGCGAATAACGATCGTAAACACAAACCCATACTAAGATGCACACAGCGTCTTTGCTAGTGAATTTATAACGTCACAAAATGAGACGGAATGCCAAAAACCAGGATATTCTTTTGTTATGGAACGAAAAGTAAGTGAACCGAAGAACCTTAAACCACCTGACAACGTACTGAGATTTTAGCTAGGTTTTTGGGATTCTGTCCCACTGTGCGTCGGTCGGCCGTGGCATCTCGTCACAATCCCGACGAGGTGATCACTAGTCAGTCATACCACCAGCCCTATACTACATTGGAGGTCTGAGAACAACATTTACTGAGTCCCTTCAGTATAAGTTCACTGTTTAAAAGGAATGATACAAATTGGTTAGGTAATAAACGGAGCCCTTCTCTATATTCATCTACCTGGCACCAGGTCTTTTTTACATGAGCAGGCTATCAATTTAAAGTTTTGTTGGGAAATAATAATACACGTATTATTCGGTTTCAGAGAATCCTCTTTAATGACGATTGACGTTTTTGACATTACAATTCTTTTTTGTACTATTTGTCTATACATTGCGATGTAGTAAAATATTTGAAGACGTAAATATAAAATAAACATATGGTTATTTAACTCAAACAATACAAGTGTGTAAATGTTATTTCAGCCTCCATTTATTATAGTACCAGTATACAGGGAATCATCTCCACATAAGCTTATTAATTTATTGTGTTTCAACTACCGATTATTTTTTATCTATTTAGAAAAACCTTTTACAAATATAAATCTTTTGAAATTGTAATGATTCAAATAGATATAAAAATATATTCTAAAGTGCTTTCGGGTTTTTACTAGGATGATGAGTACACTAGCCGCGTCCAAGATGCAAGATGGTGGGACGCTTGATTTGTCCGAGGTACAGCGGCCTGGTGCTATGCTTAAAACGTAAGTATATCAATATCCCAAAAGTAATTTCAGAGTACGAAAAATTATACAAATAAAAGTTGATAAAACTGTTCAGTGGCCTAAGTCTTTTGAAAAATTAGAAAGCTAACCGATGTTGAAACTCAAACCTCCAAAACAATAATTGCATACTTCTATAGCATTATGTCTTATGGAATACTGTTATGGGGTAAATGTGCGCTTTTTAGAAACATTTTTGTATTGCGAAAAAGAGCCATACGTTACATTGTGAATTGAAGTCCTCGTGAATTTTTAGGGAAATAGGTATTTTTACATTAGCTTAACAGAATTTTTAGCAATATATAGCAAGAAAAATCCTATATGCTATTCAGTTTAAAGCTTATTGTTTAATTAAGTGTCATTAAACAAAGATTATTTAAAAAAAGAAAAAGATTTTTATCTTTCCTCGCATTATTTATTGTGACACTCTCTCTCTTACAGGCTAACCTATGGCTGCCCGACTCTAAGTATAATACTATTGAGGATTACTTAGACGATAAGAATGCGTGGATTTAGCTACTCTTCCACCCTGTACAGGACATTAATAACTATATGTTATATTAAGAATTATTCTTTAAAAAGCGCAACTGCCGAATTTTATGCTAGTTCTTCTCGGTAGGAACAGCTTTCTGAACCAGCAGTAGATGTTGATGATTCAAAGCATTTTGAATTGAAGTGAAAAATAACTCCATGTGTCCTTCATGCTTCTGGTGGCATTCTTCGATGTAGCCAAAGCTTTCGACAAGGTTTGGCACGCTGGCTTGATTCACAAGCTACTCAATTTAGATATCCCAGATAGACTCGTCCTCCTGATAAGAGACTATCTCACTAACCGTACCTTCATATACCGTATAGACGATTCTCTCTCATCCAGGCGCCAGATACGCGCTAGGAGGGTTGTAGGGGCTTCAATCTTCCTAAAACAGTGTCTTCGATCCCAGGTTGGAGTGTGATGAAGAGTGTTACGTAGAGGCTCGCAGCCGCCGCCTGGCCCTGGCCCTTCAGCTCCGCAACCCAGACGTGTCGGCCAAGCTGGCTCCGCGGTACAGCGACCACCTCCGCACCACGGCGGCGCGGGAGCCCTCGTTCGCGCAACTCGTGCACGACCGCCTCACCGAGCTGGTACAACTTGCTAAAAAGGTAACAAACAGTGACCATATACAACTTGCTAAAAAGGTAACAAACAGTGACCATATACAACTTGCTAAAAAGGTAACAAACAGTGACCATATATAACTTGCTAAAAAGGTAACAAACAGTGACCATATACAACTTGCTAAAAAGGTAACAAACAGTAACCATATACAACTTGCTAAAAAGGTAACAAACAGTAACTTACCTTAAGCATCATCATCTTCCTGCCCTAATTCCACTCCAAGTGGGGTCGGCACCACATGTTACAAACATGTTGTCACATGATTTGGCTACGTATTTTACGACCGGCCGCGTGCCTGAAGTGAGCTTACCTTAGTCATATTTTACGACCCGTCAGGTAGAAAGAGGGTCTATTCTACTCATCCGGATACCACACGATGGGTCAACTTACCTTAGTCGCCTTTTACGACACCTCGGTCAAATATGAGGGTGGTCTATTCTACTCATCCGAATACCACACGGTGGGTAAACTTACCTTAGTCGCCTTTTACGCCACCTCGGTAAGAAATGAGGGTGGTCTATTCTACTCATCTGGATACCACACGGTGGGTCCACTTACCTTAGTCGCCTTTTACAACACCTCGGTAAGAAATGATGGGTGGTCTTTTCTACTCAGCCGGATACCACATGGCATACGATTTAGTTTTCATCATGGGTGATTAAAAAAACCACGAAATAATTAACCTAAGTTGACCTTCAGTTAGGCG
This sequence comes from Morpho deidamia, assembly GCA_947086505.1. Lineage (NCBI taxonomy): Eukaryota > Metazoa > Arthropoda > Insecta > Lepidoptera > Nymphalidae > Morpho > Morpho deidamia. The sequence continues at coordinate 3,276,965 of CAMTZC010000007.1, read as the reverse complement.
GCCGGTCGTAAAATACGTAGCCAAATTACGTGACAACATATTTATTACATGTTGTGCTTAGAGTGTGATAAGGGCAGGAGGATGATGATGAAAACTAAATCATAAAAAAAAATTACACACACATTTGTGCGTATAAGAATTGCGTACAATGAGCACATACACGTGTGCGTTATACTGTATTTATGTTGTCAGTCCAAACAGAAGACCAGAGCGCACTCGTTCCCATCTATGAATCGGCAGAAGCGGCAGTTCATACACGAACTGTGCGAACACTTTGGTTGCGAGAGCGTGGCTTACGACGCGGAGCCAAACAGAAATGTTGTGGCCACTGCTGAAAAAGAAAAGGTATTTTTATAAATATTAATAAATATATGAGACACAAACAGCTGTCCACCTCAATGTAAGTAACTGAATACTTGTGTTCCGCGCAAACGTGCGGACGGATGAAACATCCTCCGGGACCTGGGCCCGTCGTCTCGGCGTCTCATACCTACCTTATGCGGCCGTCAGCTGTATGTGGTCCGGCCTCATGAGTCACTGCGTGTTTATGTGTACGTGTGTGTGTGTGCTTGTATGTACTTGGCCGATTCCCGAAACCGTTGGCTCGCCTCTGCAATCTTCCACAGACACGTAATGTCTGTTTCTCCCGGAGTATACACTTCACTATATCGGTTAAATAACACTCGGTGTGCACACAACCTTCGTAAGGTCACACGTTATTGAATCGTCCCTATATCGGGGAATAGTAACCCAACGCGCACTAAAACCGTGGACGGTCGCGTCTTCTCAAACGCTTCACTGGTTAAACGCGTCACTCAATACTTATATCAGTCTCAAATGTCAATAAAGTCGTGTCACTACTGAGAATAACACCCGAAACGCAAATTACACGTGTGCGTTATAAAAGAATGCCGTATACAGGCGCGCGCGGCCTGTCCTTATCGTATTCGAAACGTCACTAACTGTCGGCCGCTCGCGTCGGCAATCGAATGCATAAAGGTCGTTGATCCGGCCGGTCGCGTCGCGTCGCGCGCGTCATTTTATTCAAAACAATAATTATAAATACATACATCTGACATATTCCGGTAGATTAAACTGTTGTCATGTGTTAAATATGTTACATGATTTGGCTACGTATTTTACGACCGGCCGCCTGCCTGACGTCAACCTACCTTAGTCGCCTTTTACGGCACCTCGGTAAGAAATGAGGGTGGTCTATTCTATTCTGCCGAATACCACACGGCTACTAACGACGGTTGATAGTACATTTTTCGAAAATGCTAGCACGATATTGACGGGACTCTCAGTTGAAGATTAGAGTTGGTTATTGATCACCATAATATAGGCTACTCTTGTCCTTAAATTCTCGCAGAGTCTGAATTTACGTGGGAAAGTGTTTGTGAAATTGACTGATTTCCACATGGACGGAGTCGAGGGTACAGCTAGTGTTCAATTATTTCAGTCATGGCTACCGGCGATGAGCGTACTGGAAGTGCTAGCGAGGGAGGCGGGCAAACGAAAGGTGCCAGGACCCGTGTTGAGGACACCTGCGCAGCACCAGCCTGCTTCCACTATCACCACACCACAAAACACAGCCTCGCCTAAGTGAGTGAACAATAAAGATGCCTTTAAAAAAATTAACCTTAATTCCAGACAATAACTCTCTCAAGAGATATTTTGAGAATATAACGACATTGCTCTGATTAGGTCAAAATAATATTGTTATTAATTTTGATTACCACTTACGTCAGCGGTAGATCAAAAATAAAGGAACGTGAAAGGGAAACTCTATCACTTTAATAAAAGTAAAGTAACGGCCTATTACTATCCCACTGCTGGGCAACGGCCTGTACTCTTCGTTTTTGGAGAGAAGAAGGGAGCTAAGATCTACCACACTACTCTAATGTAGTAAGTAATGTAGATCGGTAGGTTACAAATATTTCCAGAATTCTCTAAAGATATGCAGGTTTCTTTACGATGTTTTCCTTCAACGAAAAGCGTGTGATAAATTGCTATTATCAAATAGTGATATGAGATTTTAATAGAAAAACTCATTGTTACCTGCTCGGGTTTGAACCCGTGATCGTCTTTAGAGAGTTGCTCACCGCTGGGCTATCACAGCTACGTCACTACTTACTACGTTATTACAGTAGTATGTAAACGGTTTCGGATACGAAACTATCTTTGTAAACACCAGAAAGAAAAAGTTAATGACATCAAACGATTTTGACCTCTATGTTTTGAATTTTACGACGCATTTTTGCATGTTTTATCAATACTAATTTTTAACGCTAAAACATTTCTCAAGTCCCAGATCTTCTGGTGCATGGGCCACCCTGACATCGACGAACGCGTGGGCCGCCCGCAGCCAGCAGAAGCAGGAGGCAAAGCCGGCACCGAAAATAGACTATTTCGACAACCCGCCCGATAACTAAACTAGCTCAATTGTGACCAGATGAGTGCATACTTTATCAATGTTCTATACTTTTTTGTAACTTTTTAGTATCTAACTGGAAATAAATCATGATTGTGATGATCATCGTGATCATAGCGGCATCATGATCTCGGCGAGATCATGATGCCACTTCACTACACATTGGCTTAGCACGACTCAGATATCAATGCACCTAATATGCGTTCGGTTCTCGGCAACATATTGCTCTCTAATAATCTCACCGCATTTTGATATCTATTAGCCTTATAACCTCAACCTAATTCCCCCTTTAATGTAGAAGTCACAACAATCACTTTCTAGATTTTGGTTTAAGTTTACAATTTATCAAGTTAATGCCCTATACGGTAACATACAATGTTGTATATCTACAAAATATCTATGTTGGGAAAGAATGACTGGCTGAATACATAATGGATTGCTAAGAGCCGATCCATGCCCATATCACAATCTAACTTCAGCCCACGATATATTTTAAAGCCTTGCAAATATGATTTAGTTATGCGGACTAAACTATCAACATTATGTCCGATCACAAGCAATTCAATATGTACTATATACAAATTTATAAAGCTTTTGTTATTCTTGCGTAGAGAGGTTCGTGGATTTAGATGTTTTCATCTACCTGGTCACTTTTTAAAAACACTTTATTCAACTTTTCACTATAAACTTAGTACTTACAGTCTCTGTGCAGTTCGTTGTCCAAAAAAAAGCCGAGGTCACTTTTATTTTCACTTCGTATTTCGCTCTTAATCGCTAATCGCAAACTGAACGTTAAGGCGCACGATATGTTCGCTTATATATCGAACGGTCCGATGACGACAATGTTCGCGAACGTTTGCGAGTCCTAGGGGAGATCGTAAACAAATCTTTTGTAAGCAACCTGACTGTTCCAGAGAATTAGCGTCAAGCAAATTTGAACTCTATGGCATATAGTTTACGAACTCTTTTCGCGTGTTCGTAACATTATTTTAACCAATGTACATTCTCTGTTGGTCATTTCTTTAAAATCTTGTACTGTTGAATTCAGCTGCCTCTTGCGACCCTCGCGACTCTTGAGATCCTTCGACCTAGTGAAGTTCTAATAATCAATCGATTCTCCATACTATTTCCCCACGCCAATAGCTAGTTCGCATCACGATGAGTAATATTAATGCGTAATTATTATTTCTAAAGTTCTAGTAAGTTACATTAAAGAGGTACACAGTCAAAGACCAAATATCAGATCTATAAGTCATCTTTCCCGTATATAATTCCTGACTTCAGATGATAAATGAATATAATACGAAAAGGTTGTTCATGCTATATAATTCATTTCTAAAAATTATACAGCATAATGTCGCATTGAACTTGTTTTTTTTTGCTTAGATATTTATATATATTTTTTTAATGTAAAAATAATCACAATTCTTGGAAATATGTTGCACTCATCTGAGTTTTTATTTAATAAGGTAACTTACACGTGAACTTGGTATTGATAAATGTAACCAAGGCTTATTAGTGTTAATATTACGGTAAAACGCGATTTTTAAAAATTTAATTTTCATTTGTTTTGAGATTTCATAAATATATGGGACACTTACTCTTAATACTTGTGCTATGTGTTACAGACAACTGGTAAATATATACATATATAATTTTAAACACATACATAGATACAAATATACACCCAGGCTCGAAGAACCAACAAATTGTTTATAGAAAATGTCGGCACTCGGCGGGAGTCGAACCCGCGACCCGCGGAGCTGAAGACATGGTCACGGCCAACTGCGCCAACGGGCCGGTAATAACATTATTTCATAGCTAACTTTATAACTTTAATATCTTATTTTCAATAGATATGAGATTTTATATTAAATTATTCCTAATTCCTAAACCATATTAGTAGAAAAAGTAAAGTAACGGCCTGTTACAACCCACTGCTGGGCATAGGCCACCTCTCCGTTTTTGGAGAGAAAGTTTGGAGCCAAGATCTACCACGCTGCTCCAACGAGGATTGGTAGGTTACACAACCGTACCATACCAGAATTAATTAGGATTGGCTGGTTACACATATCACCAGAATTCTCTATAGATATGCAGGTTTCCTAATAATGTTTTCATTCGCTGAAAAGTATGTATTAAATTGCAATTATTAATTAGACATGAGTTTTTTATAGAAAATACTTATTGCTTGCCTGGGGTTTGAACCCATGATCGTCTCTAAAGAGTCGCATGGTCTCACCGCTGGGCTATCACAGCTATTGACCGTATTAGTATTACAATAAAAAAAAAACACCTGAATATAACATTATCAATCTAAGATCACATGTAAGCTAAGTTTTATATAGTGTCAATTTTTATAAATGTTTATTGATAGTGTAACGAAATATACATGTAAGATATATATTTGCTGAGATTACTTCGCGATAATCTTTGGAATAGTCCGTGTTTAAATAAATAATATTTGGAACATTAAAATAGACCCCTAGACACAGGAAAAATTCCAAAAAGTAATGAAAATATTCATCATTCTCCTGCCCTTATCCCACTCTAAGTGGGGTCGGCACAACATGTTACAAACATGTTGTCACATGATTTGGCTACGTATTTTACGACCGGCCGCCTGCCTGACGTCAACTTACCTTAGTGGCCTCTCACGACACCTCGGTAAAAAATGAGGGTGGTCCATTCTATGCCGCTGCATACCACACGGCACATACCTTAGTCATCTCTTACGACACCTCGGTAAGAAAGGAGGGTGGTCTATTCTATTCTGCCGGATATCACACGGCGAAAGTAATGAAAATATTATTTTCCTATAATCCGCGATAAAAGAGTGTACTATCCGTTCTCATACCTAATACGTGCAGAATTTGTAAAAACTTATTAACTACCCGCCACCAATAATACACAAGCACTGCACACATTCACCAGGCGTCGTCAGGAGGTATATACTCCACGACAAAATCGCAAATAGTTTACACATACATAATTCTGGACAAGCTTGTTTACGAGAAGCGGGAGAATGCCGGTTCTAGATCGCTTCTTAAAATAGTTTTTTAATAGTATGTGATTAGATTTCCAGTCCACTACACGTAAATCATATCTCTAACCAATTTCACTGATTATCGCAAAGTGACTACTTGTTGCTTGTATTGTGGGTTATGATTGATCGATTTTTATGTCTATCACCATATAATATTTAATGTTAGGTACTATATATAAAAAAATATACAAAAAAAGAAAATAGGTTATAAAGAAATGTATATATCTAACGCTTATAGAATGCTGACTTTCATTACGATTCTAACTAAAACACGATTACTCATATCACTACTTTGATTATATTACATGTTGTTTTGGAAATTTTAAGCTTTTATAATTCACTAATAGTTAAAACGTGTTTTGGCAATGATTAATAAGACATATATAATTACTCCCTTCTGTCCATGCTTTCTGCTTAGGCCTTTCTATTATGATGAAATTCCTTTTCAATCTTTAAATCAAAAATCGTAAATGTGTAAAGGATCGATAAACAAAATAACAAATATTTTAAATTATAATATCATTATTAAATAAAAACAAAAAACTGTTTCGGTTGCTTTTAAAGTAAAAGTTTAAAATTGCATGTCGTCTTGAACAATAATGTAAAACAGTTGGTAGTTTTTTAAATTATTGACTGATTTATATCAGACGAACTATTAAAGTAAACAAACATAAATCTTATTTCATTGTTCTTCCTGCGTTCGCAAAGTTTCTATAGAATAATCTAAGAATGCTCGTTCCCTTGATGTAAACGATACTAGAGCGCGCGAACAGATGATTACAGCGTTCTATTACAGCATTCTTGCTCTTCGATATTTGTTGTAAACGCTAAGAACGATGTTTCATTTACACAAAGATCGAGGAAGAATGCTCTTGTTTTAGCTCTAGCTCCATGTTCGTTTGGTTTAAACCTGTTTTTATGTAAACCGCCGAATGTTACCATTCTAAAGTGTTCAGCACAAATTAGTGGAAGTATTTTCATGTATAATAAAGGAAACGTGTAATCAATATATAAGTGAAACGTAGAATAATAAATTTAATTATAATTGTCAATCATTATACGTGCTCTTTACTATCGGCTATTATCGTTGTTCGTCTATAATCGGCATGACCATCGGGCAAGTGTCTACATAATCGTCCTTATAACATATTATCATGGGTATCACCCAACGATTGCCTTTGATGCGTGTTTGAAAATTCGACAACGCACGGATTGTAGGCGACCATAGACAATGATTTGCGCGTACAGCCGTGTATGCCCTCTAATCAAATCAAATCAAAATAATCTTTATTAAAATAAACCATTACAGGCACTTTTGAATCGTCAAGCATCAATATGATTAATGAAGCTACAACTGGTTCGGAATGTTGCTCTTACCGAGAAGAACCAGCAAGAAACTCGGCGGTCAATCTTTTAAATATTTTCAATTATACATTATTAAACCGCTGTCTTGTATGAAGCTGAAAGGATTTTCAAATCCAGGCTTTCTTATCATCCAAATAATCTTCAATTTTGTAATATGCTTTACGTATAAGCATATTTTTTACACTTGATTGAAATCTTTCTGTACACTGGTCTAGACGATCGTGTCCACCCAACCGTTTGTAATCTCCGATTATGGAAGAGGACCCATTACATATACTTTAATCTGTTTGCTGTATTACATCCTGCAGCTTTATATGCAAAATGTGATCTTCTTTTCCGTAAATCTTCACAAAATTATCATCATTGATTAAAGATCAAAGTTCAATTTTAAATAGGTTACTTTCAATTTCTATAGACTATACTGACTCTATGCCAATTACAGAAGTAAAAATATAAAGTACTGATTTATTGCGAAATACGGTAAACTATGCTATAAATACTATTTCTTTTGATTTTTCTTTAATTTCGTGATATTTATTATAATTGCTTATTATATTTGTTTTGTTTATTTTTATAATCTTTTTTTCAGTATCTTCTCAACTACTACTTTTTTATTAGATTTAGTTACCGGTGAAAAGAATTTAAGAGGGTTATTTAGTAGGGATTATTCTTATGACTAATATAGATAATAATATTGTAATAAATGTACCTTGCATCTTAAATTATCTGTTGTAAAGGCGATATGTGTAATAAATGTTACATAATTGTTCATTGCTGTTTAATTGAATACTGATCTTTTAACTTTATCTTTTTTGAGTTTACTTTAGAATCGATTTCTAAATCTTCGATAAAGAAATTTATAAGATAAAGAGTGAAATTAATAAAAAGCGTCGACTGAAAATTTATAAACAAGTTTTTTTTCTGTACTGGACAAAAAATTGTGATCATCGACGATATAATGACAAATCAGTTTTATATAATTTTTATGGCTTAAAATTTAGTAACATATATCGTTCTACTGAGTAAAAAAATTTAAATAATTTAAATTCCGACAGCTTTTTGTTATTAAGAAGTCACATTAAGGACAGTAGTCTCGTTTTGAGTAATTTTTGCTCCTAGCATGGACGGCGCCTAATTCACAGATATGTCATACCACTGTCATAGTAGTCTATGGAAATAAAGCAAATTTTAAAATCACGTCAAAAAACGGACCCTTATTGACAACCGCTAGACAATCAACTTACTGTTACAAATTTAAACAAAATGTAATTTGAACCTGCAATATATCAAATAAAGTTATAAGACAAATAGTCTTTTTCTTCTATCTTCGAATTTATGTTTGAAATATCAAACAATAAAAGGGAATTTAAAAAATAGATAGTTTTCATATATTTTAGAATATGGATAATATTAATACAATTTAACTCTCAACATCCTGCAATATTTTCTCGATGTAACGCGCGAGTCTTAAAATAGGGTTCGCAACATTTTTAAGACACCGGCATTTACAAACACTTTTTTCTGGAATTTTTTCCTGTGGAAACTCTTCCGGCCATAGACTACTACGCCTCCCGCAGGACTTCGTACTGGATTCAAATTTGGGAACACTGCGCCACGGCTCGCTCGCTCCTCTTAACTTCATTTCATTAAAACGATTGTCGAAATCATGTTTCGATTGCTGTTGCCATTTTTTCTCAGACTGATACTCTCTATCAAGAAGCCAACGCAATTTTCGACAGGATTTTATACTGTTCGGAGAATTGTGCTGGAATTGTTAACATAGTAAATAGGCCTTAAAGTAAGTTCTTTCCATTAAAGGCTAATGTCTTAGAAGTCACAATAGGTATAATAAGCTAATCTACAATAGGTATTATATATATATCTTTAAATGACAGATATAAACCATCGTAGATGTTTCTGTAGAGCCGTTAAAGAGAAATAATGCAGAGATAAATTGTTAGGTTAATACCAGTTAGGTCTAAAAATAAATGGAATTAATAAAAAAATACCTTAGTATTTTCATGAGTTCGGCATCTTTTGCAGCATATGGATTTTTTTATATTTAAGTTATTAAAACTTTTCTCAGAAATATCCGAATCGCTAGTAACATATTTTATAGGGGAAACGTAGGGCTGTAAAATATGACCTAAAATTAAATTGTTGCCGTAATAATACTTGTTGATAAAAACAAGTATTCCATGTACAAAAATCATAATAAAATTATTTTGTTATTATATAATCCTAATAAAGTACCTAAATAGGAAATATATAAAATTCTAAATGTAAAGTGGACTATTTGTTTCATACCCGAAACAAGCAGGATTCGTTAAAACTCATTGTTCACTTCGTTTATAATAAATATAATTAATAAATAAAATTGATTCCATGCATGCAATGTAGATGGCGCTGTTCTGTATTAGCGCGCGCTATTGAGTGTCGTTCCTAAAAGATATAGGCTACAACATCATTTCAATAAAGCTGAGTTCAGACAGTATCCAGTTTGTTGTTTCATTCTCGTGCAGTGTGAGTGTATTATAATAGTGACGTAAACATTTGGGCCAAGTACGAGCCGGATTGAATTAGTGAAAAAATAGTGTTGTGACAAAGTTATCGGACAAAATCGTAAGTGTTATCCATAGACTATAAATTAACTTAGAATTTGTTTAGAAAAAAGACTTAGTGTAAATTTAACGTAAAAAAGACAGAATAATTCTTATAGTAATTTGTATGGAAAAAAGACTTAGTGCAAAATTGATAATCATAGACTTGTAAAAATTTTACATCTTGAACTTAGTAAAATTAACTGTTTGTGGACTTGTAAAATTTTAAATATTTATCATATGGACTTAGAATATTTATGCAATCTTGAACTTAGAAAGTTTGCTTCATTCTTCGACTTAGAATATTTGTGAGTGATAAAGACTTATAAAATACAGTGTCAGGGGACTTAGAAAAATACAATGAATATTGAACTTTGAATTGTTTTCAATATGCAAATAGACTTGTAATATTTTTCTAAGTGGGAGAAGACACATAGTTTGTTTGACATTGATACTGAGGATACTTTATCATGGTGGAAAAAATTATAAATGCGCAAGAAGAAGTAGCCGCTCATATTTTTAGAGCTTTAACAAATTACAAGAAATCAAAGAGTAAGATATCTAAGTCATATGTTGATGCAAGGCTAGAATTACTAGAATCGGATTTTACTGTATTTAAAACAAATCATTTAGAACTACTAAAAATAGCAACATCTGAGGATAGAAAAATATTAAAATATTTTAAGGAAGATAGATACTATACATGTGAAGATGAATACTTAGAATTGAAGGCTTTGATGAAGGAATTTTTATATGAATATGATGCCCAAAGAGTAAAATCATTACCAAAAGCAAGCTGTCAGGTTTCTTCAGAAAGTTCACCCACAGTGAAAACGAAACTACCCCCAATAGAGATTCCTCCGTTTTCAGGGAATTATAATGATTGGACAAGTTTTTATGATTTATTTAAATCTCTCATTCATTATAATGATTCTCTCAGCAAGATACAAAAATATCATTATCTAAAGAGCAATTTACGGGGTGAAGCGGAGATTCTTTTGAGACAGTTTTCACTTACAGAAGCTAATTATGACAAGGCTTTAGAATTATTGGAATCGAGATATGACAACAAGAGATTGATAGTACATTCACACATTACACGTTTTCTTAATCAGAAAAAACTTACAGTTGAATCTGCCAGGGGTATTCGAGAATTACTGGACACAACAAACGAATGCTTGGGTGCACTTAATAATATTGGCGTGTCAACGGCACAATGGGATCCAATTGTAACACATCTCATTGTTGCAAAGTTTGACAGTGAAAGTCATCGACTATGGGAGCAGAAATTAGGAGGATCACGTGACATACCGACAACAAAGGAATTAATGGAATTTATGGAGGTTCGGTTCCGATCGTTAGAAGCTATGAGTATGTCGAGTCATCGGGATAATACATCGAAACCGAAACAACAAATCAAATCCTTTAAAGCAACGACTGATCCACTTTGTGCATACTGCTCTCAAGATCATTATGTGCATAATTGTAAGGAGTTTGGGAAATTGACTTCGGAGAAAAGGAGAGATTTTGCGAAGGAGAAGCAATTGTGCTTTAATTGCCTGATTCCTAAGCACAGTGTAAGACATTGCAAACAAACTAGTTGTTGTCGCATTTGCAAGCGTCGTCATCACTCTCTCTTACATACATCAGTTCCCTTCACTGAACCGCAGGCGGCACATAACACACAAGTCGAGGACGAAGATAAGGAATCCCAAGTAGTGGCACACAAGGCTGAGATACTTGCAAATCAAGTTCTACTAGCAACGGCAATCATACGAGTTCAAGCTAATGATGGGAGAAAACATGCATTACGTGCCTTAATAGATCCAGGATCGCAAGCTTCATTCATTACTGCGTCAGCAGCAAGATTACTTGGATTAAGAAGGACAAGGGTTTACAGCACTATCAGAGGAATTGATCCTTCCGTTTCTATGACGTCTAAGGAAGTATTAGAATTTTATCTTTACTCATCGCACTCAGAGAATGCTGTTACCCACGTTAAGGCACATATTTTGAAATCATTAGCTTCGATTCTGCCGCGAAAGAAAGTTCACGTTGCTTTTAGTTCTGAACTCCAACAACTACAATTAGCAGATCCCACATTCACCACTCCTAGTGGCATAGATCTTCTTCTGGGTGCCGAAGTCTATGCACAGATATTAGTAGAGGGATTACAAAGATTTGGTACAATCATTGCACAGAATTCGTTACTCGGTTGGCTACTTTCAGGAAAGGTAGATAATTCAAGCAAAGAGAATATTAATATTCTCTCGATGCATAGCCAACTCGAGATGGATGAGCTATTACAACGATTCTGGCAATCTGAAGAGTTATTTACTGAAACACGCAAACAGACTGCAAGTGAAATACAGTGCGAAAATATGTTTAAAGAAATGCACACACGCACTCCCTCTGGGCGTTATATTGTAGCTTTACCATTTTCACAGGAAATTGGCACACCGCTCGGAGATTCGAGATATCTTGCAGTCAAACGGTTGCTTCACATGGAACGCAAGTTCCTAATTCATCCTGAATTCGGGCACCGTTACAAGGATTTCATGAAGGAATATGAAACTCTTCAGCATATGGAGAAAGTATCAAATACGGATTTACACAGGCCAAATGCATGCTACCTTCCACACCACGGAGTGCTTCGTGAAGAAAGTGTCTCAACAAAGCTCCGTGTGGTCTTTGACGGTTCTGCTAAAACAAGTACTGGGACTTCTTTGAATGAAAAACTTTTGATTGGACCATCTCTTCAAAACGATATACGCGATCTTTTCTTACGTTGGCGTTCATTCAAGGTTTGTCTAGTCGCTGATGTGCAACGGATGTATAGACAAATCCTCGTAAGAGAAGAGGATAGAGACTTTCAGAGGATCGTTTGGAGAGAAAATCCAGAAGAACCGATTAATGATTATCGGTTGTGTACAGTAACGTATGGAACATCATGTGCTCCATACCTTGCGATAAAAACCTTAAGACAATTGGCATGTGATGAAAGGGAGAATTATCCTGAAGCTGCAAGTGTTTTAGAAAGAGATTTTTATACTGATGACCTACTTTCCGGTTGTGATACAGACGAAGAAGCGATTAAATTATGCCATGATATTATTGAACTATTACAAAAGGGAGGGTTTGTACTTCATAAATGGGGTTCTAATTCGTCGAGCGTTTTAAAACAATTGCCAGCTCAGGATAATCAAGCCCAAGGGTCTAGAGATATAGTAATGGAAAATTCAGTTAAGGCTTTAGGTATAAGATGGAATCCAAACGAAGATTGTTTTGAGTTGAGACTACAGATTCCAGACAACAATATGAAAGTAACTAAAAGAAATGTTCTTTCAGATATTGCAAAGATTTATGACCCTTTGGGTTGGTTATCGCCTATCGTCGTGGTTGCTAAGATGTTTTTACAAAGGCTATGGTTGCTTGGTATTGGCTGGGATGAGGAATTACCAAAAGGTTATCAAGATGAATGGCTACTATTTCGAAATGAATTAAATTCTATGTCAACTATAAATTTACCGCGTTGGATTGGCATAACTAAAGTCACTCATAGGGTGGAAATACATGGCTTTAGCGATGCTTCTACTTCGGCTTATGCTGGGGTAGTATATGTTCGTATTTTGGATGATAGAATGAATGTTGATGTAAAATTAGTTGCAGCCAAGACCAAGATAGCCCCTATAAAACAACTTACCGTTCCACGACTAGAGTTGTGTGGAGCTGTTTTAACAGCAAAATTAATGCATCGTGTTAAAATTTGTCTTAAGGTTCCCGATAATTGTATTTACGGTTGGACTGATTCAACCATAGTTCTGGCATGGCTTCAGAAACATCCAAATTCGTGGAAAACTTTTGTAGGCAATCGTGTCGCGGAGATTTTAAATCTTTCTGGGTCTCATCAGTGGCGTCATGTTAGCACCAAAGACAATCCCGCTGATTGCGCGTCGAGAGGTCTAGTTGCAACTCAACTTCCAAGCCAGGAACTATGGTGGAATGGACCAAATTGGTTAAGGTCATTTAAGAGTATTGATTGTAATAATGAATTATATGTAACTGATTTGGAAGAAAAGGTTTCTGTATTTAATATAAATGTAAATGAATTTGATGAATGGATTATATTAAATTATTCTAGTTTATTAAAATTGCAAAGGGTTGTAGCTTATTGTTTAAGATTTTATAATCAATGCAAACAAAGAGTTGTTAACAAAAAGTCTAATGTTATTGATTCTACATATACATCAAATTATTTAACAATTAATGAATTAAGAAATGCAATGAATTGTTGTGTTAAAATTTGTCAATTAGCTTATTTTAGTGATGAATTTAATAATTTACTCAGTGGTAACAGTGTCTCCAAGAAAAGTGCATTGTATTTTTTGAGGCCATTTTTGGATGAAAACCAAATTATAAGGGTTGGCGGACGGCTTAAAAATGCTCCGATTCCTCGTGATATCAAACATCCAATGGTGCTTTCCGGTAAGTCGTATCTAGCTAAGTTAGTGATAAAACAAGCACATTACAAAACTCTTCATGGAGGCCCGTTATTAATGTTAAATGTTATAAGAGCAAATTTTTGGATAACTAATGTTAAATCACTTGTTAAAACCTATGTTCGTAATTGTATAAAATGTGTTAGATATGCTCCGAAATTTGCGTCACAATTAATGGGCAATTTGCCATCAGCCAGGGTAACAGTTGCTAAGCCATTTTCTAATAGTGGTGTGGACTTTGCTGGTCCATGCTATTTAAAAGTATCAAAACTAAGAAACGCATCATGCTTAAAGGCCTACATTGCAGTTTTTATTTGTACAGCCACAAAGGCTATTCACTTAGAGTTGGTTTCAGAATTGTCGACAGCCGCTTTTATCGCCGCTTTTAAAAGATTTACCGCTCGTCGCGGTCATTGTGTTCACTTATATTCTGATTGCGGTTCCAACTTTATAGGAGCTAATTTTGAATTAGCTAAAATGTTAAATAGAGCCAAATCGTCACTTCCAATTGAACTAGCAGATTTATTAGCATCCGATGGAACTGAATGGCACTTTATCCCTCCAGGGTCGCCAAACTTCGGAGGTTTGTGGGAGGCAGGAGTGCGCTCTGTAAAGTATCATATTAATCGCGTGATAGGGGATACCAAGCTCACATTTGAAGAATACGCGACTCTCCTGACACAAATAGAGTGTTGTCTTAACTCACGTCCAATTTCAGCTATGAGTGACTCAGTTGATGATTATACTGCATTGACTCCAGGTCATTTTTTGGTGTTTGGACCGCCTACAATAGTCCCTCATGAACATGTGTTAGATGAACCGGTTAATAGACTTAATCGTTGGCAACACATCGAACACATATTGCAGTCATTTTGGCTCCGATGGAAACAAGAGTATTTGACTACTCTTCAGCACAGATATAAGTGGAACTCACCTAATGTTTCTATAAAATTAAATGACTTAGTTATTATAAAAAATGAATCTGTACCCCCTGCTAAATGGCTTCTTGGAAGAGTAGTAAACACCCACCCAGGGAACGATGGGATAGTTAGAGTCGTAACTGTTAAATGCCAAAATAGTGAATTGAAGCGACCTATCACCAAGCTATGTTTATTACCAGTAGATACCTCTCCTTGAAGGACTAGTCGTCCTTGGCTGGCGGCAATGTTCACTTCGTTTATAATAAATATAATTAATAAATAAAATTGATTCCATGCATGCAATGTAGATGGCGCTGTTCTGTATTAGCGCGCGCTATTGAGTGTCGTTCCTAAAAGATATAGGCTACAACATCATTTCAATAAAGCTGAGTTCAGACAGTATCCAGTTTGTTGTTTCATTCTCGTGCAGTGTGAGT
This sequence comes from Morpho deidamia, assembly GCA_947086505.1. Lineage (NCBI taxonomy): Eukaryota > Metazoa > Arthropoda > Insecta > Lepidoptera > Nymphalidae > Morpho > Morpho deidamia. The sequence continues at coordinate 3,261,664 of CAMTZC010000007.1, read as the reverse complement.
GTATTATAATAGTGAAGTAAACACTCATGCACAATCGTTTCGCCCCGCAAACGATTGTTTAGTTTGTGATAGTGAACGTGTGTAGTGCTTGTGTATTGTGGTGGCGGCGGTGGAGGTTTGTGGATGTGTTTTAACGAATCCTGCATGTTTCAGGTATGAAATGAATAGTGCACACTATATTTACCATTTTATATATATTGCTTATTTACTTTATCGCGGAATATTGAAAAATAATTTTATTATTACTTTTGTATTATGGATCTCCGCAAACTAACGCCTAATTCTAAAAAGCATTCATGTATTTGCTACTGTTATCAATTACATTGATATACTGTAAAAAGATTTTATGCTATTCAGAAAAATTGCTTTATTTATGTATATCAAATATACATTTGATATACACAATATTAGTTTCATAAAAAGAGCATCTAATACCAAAGGACGATAAATTACGAACGATTTCGGCATTTATAATAAACTGTATTTATGTTTAGGATCAAATTTTGAAATGTAATTAAGTAGCAAAATATTACTGAGACTGCGTTCACTTACTAATTTTGTTAAGCCCTCGGCGCAAAACATCACATAACAAAACCGCTATCATGAGCTGAGAGCTGTAATCGTTATAAAAATTACCTATAACGAAACAAATGTAAATTACCTAAAAGAAACTCGGTATCTGCAAAGATATTTTATTTTTTTATAAGCCTTCATTTACGGAATTTAAAATTATAAGATACAATGAAATTTTAATATATTTGATGTGTTGCTATTTTTTTCACTCGAAAATATAGAATAAAAAATTAATTGTTATAAAAATTTTGAAATAATTTTTTCATGCTATAATGAAAGACAATAATAATAAATATTTTTTTCTCTGGATCATCGAGATACATTTAAAAACTTACCGTGATTCAATTGCACTGCTTTATACGCAAATGTGACCAACTTGGACCATGACGAAAGGATTCTTTTTTCAGTTTTCGGGGTGAACTTTGTATAAGCCTTTGAAGCAACGTCAGTTTCGCAATGCTCGAATAAATCGATTTCCGAGATTTTATCATCGTCGCCAAGTTTCGTAAACTTTTCCAGACATTCTATATTTTCTTTAACAGTTTCCAGTTGTAAGTTAATATTGTCGGCGATACTCTGCTTTACCATATCCAATTCATCCCTGATATCAGTAGTCGAATTTTTATCAAGACTCACATTTTTTATAACACTGTTAGCGCTTTCATCGTCGCTATCGTCTTTTTCATCGCCGACAATTCTGAGCACATCAAAATTTTTACTAGTTTGAAAACCATCGTAACTAGAGTTACCCTCGAAACCATCAAAATCGTTTTCTTCGTGTAATTCGCAAAAGCTTTCAAAAAGATCATCGGTGCTTACACTCAGGGGTGCTTTAGATCGAGGACTTTCTATTGTTTTCTCTAATCTCGGCTCACTCTGACACGATCCAAACTGATCGCATAATCTTCGACGAGCTCGCCTCTCTTTAAGTTCTTGTTTTAAAACCTTGTCCTGATAAGATTTATTCTTCAATTTTTGAGCAGCATCTATTTGATTTTTCTCCAACGACTTATATTGTTCATATAAATACCAAGAACGCACGCGGTGACATTTTTTATGTGTCTTATCCAAATCTAAAAATTACGTGAATTAAATGTCTTCGATTAATTTAGTTTAAAAAAATTATACTTTTGCTATTACTAACCGAGAGACTCCAAAAAATCCATCCAATATCTTTATTTTGTATAATTTTTTGAATACCTAATGAAATTATAACTTTTTGTTTAAATTTATGTGTCTGACAGTTTTTCATATTATTACTCAAGTATGGATTGTCTTTGTTTTTTTTTCAGATTAAGACCTTCTTTATCAATTTTAACGTTCTTACATGATTTAGATTAGTCTCTTAGAAAATTACCTTTAAATTAAGTATATACTTAATAATGACAATACATCTGTAACTATTAACTATATAACATTGGTAATAATAGTATGTCCATGTTTTAACAATATAAAATAATGGTTACAGTCGGTATAGTGAGAAACAAATAGAATTATTACACTAGAGTTGGGGAGCTAGTTTTAAATGTGTCCATCCACAATAAAGACAAAGCAAACGAGACTTATTATCTGTCTCTTTTTTATGTGGGATTAGACAAAGACAAGTATATAAGTTTAATCTTCCCATTATTATAATTTGTAGTAACACTCTCACTAACACTACCTATGGATACTCTAATATAATAACTCTGTTATAATAACTTTTGATCTACACTATATGAGTATATATTTTTGATCCACAGCCAAGGAAGTGTTGGCAAATTTTCGCCTAGCATTTCCAATATCAGACCGTCAATTGATACAACTTCATTTTGTGACCAGTCTTAATTCTTTAGCTTTTTTAATTTTAAAGAAAATAATTAAATGACTGTTACCATTTAATTCAACTTTAATTTTTGAGTTCGTAATCATATGATTTCGATAATTTATTCACAGACAAAAATATCAATAAAAGAATATTGCTCCACCAGCTGGCTGCCTGCTGTATCCTGGATTGGTTTGAGAAGAGTGAACTCCCGAGTTCATAAGTTTAACGCTGAACGGTGACTTACGTTCCGTTATGCCTCCGCGTTTCATTGGATGACCCTAGAGATTGAAAAGACATAACTAATGAGATATAGATAAAAGTTTGATCATGATGTAACATCTTAAAATTATTGGCGGAGTTAGGCCAGATTTTATTTTGTACGTCTTTTAGTTATCTTCGAAAAAATTTAATAATTAAATATTCTTCATTATGAACAAATTACGCAACAAAGGTTAAACAGGTTAAAACTCACCAACGGTACAACAACCGGCGGTAGCTTATCAAATGTGTTCCTAAGGCGGCGCCATGTTTCACATCCAATAGTTTCCGGTTGCAAATATAAATCCTCTTTGTCTGCGAAACGTTCGGTTGAATGGTTGTAAGTCGCTGCCAATATAATATCCAAACTATCCTCCGGTAAGCTGTAATCACCAAGATAATTTCTTATGAAAGCTTTGTAGCTAACTAACTCAGTCTAGAAATAATTTAAAATTGATTATCGCGCCTTATTAATTGCTTTACTGGAAGTGAGTAAATATGAATGAATGTGAAATTATAGGCTTATGTTGGTTTTTACTTGTCTATTGTGATATATAAATGGAAGATAGACAAATATATAATATAATAGTATATTCAGGTAAACAATAACTACAAATACATAACTTACAAAAAAGGGTGGTAAAAATTTAATTTCCTAATACTAGCTAGCGTATGATGAGAAAAAAGACGTGAACCCGTGGGAACACTGTGTTTTTCTTTAGTAGATAGAACAATTTCCTTCATTAATTCGCCTTCTTTATGTAAATCCGGTAACAACTTTTTATTTCTAATTTGTTTTATTCCGGTCATTCTGATTAAATGTTATTAGTTACTAAAATACATATACAATTTTGAATGATCTTAAAAAAATAAAGGACTCCTAACAGATATTGATCGCCAATAAATAAACACACTACTACACATTACTGATTGAAATAAACCATAAACGAGGGAATAGACATTTCCATGACAACAATACATTCTTCGTAATATTGCAGTTATATTCATCTATTCCTATTTCCTCGCTATTTGATTACAAGTCGCCTATTCGAAAATCTTTGGTTATAAATTACTTTTAAGGTAATAATAATTTTAAAAATAAAGATTTGTGTGAGAAAAGTTGCAACTTATATGTGATGTACACTAATGTACACAAATAATTTACCCCATTCTTTATAACAATAAAGTGATATCAAAAAAATATTTTTTAAAAACTTTGACTCAAGCTGTAGTCTATGGAGAAGTTACGTAGGATCTGGGCATAGTAGACATTCGTTACGCCTTAAAAGACTAGATTCCAGATACAAGATTAAAAACATTAAATAACCTTCATTCGGTCTCGCATCCGGTTCACAGATAGAAATTTCTGCTATCGTAATCCATAACTAATATTCATTCCTCTAAGCATTTTTGTAAAGGACGCCGAAGTTAATGGTAAAAATACGTATGCCGCCATTTTGTTTTTGAGGAACATTTCATTTTTCATAATTGTGATTCGAGTTTCGTTTATTAACGCGTAAGGCATAAAACTAACTAAAATGAGTTACGGAAGACCTCCACCACGTATAGATGGTATGGTTTCGCTGAAAGTAGATAACCTAACGTATCGAACAACTCCAGAAGATTTACGCCGCGTCTTTGAAAGGTGTGGTGATGTCGGCGATATATATATTCCACGAGACCGTTATACTCGGGAAAGCAGAGGATTTGCTTTTGTTAGGTAACTATTATAATGTTGAACACGTTTAAATTTTATATAAAACGTCATGTAAAGCGGTTGCCAACAAGTATGTTTTTAGGTTATATCTTAAACGCATATCATTTTCTTAACTGTAGATTCTATGAAAGACGAGATGCTGAAGAAGCTCTGGACTCTCTAGACGGACGCATGTTGGATGGAAGGGAGCTTCGCGTGCAAATGGCTCGGTACGGGCGTCCATCATCTCCATACAGGAGCCGATACGACCGGCGTCGCAGGTAACTTGATTCTCCTGAAGTTTGTATTTACATATTACTATTTAATTATAATCAAAACATTATGAACCATTAAAACATTATAACAACTCTAAATTAACGACCATACTATTTCTTTTTAATAGTATACTTAACACTGTCGGTCGCTAGGGATCTATCAGATCTACTTAGTACTTTTTTTGCATATATTGTAAGGGTGCGTAATAGTATTGGTACTTTATGTAATATATATTATTTCAGAATTTTATTAACTTATTTACATTAACAAAAGTTATCGTTAACACATTATCTATTTCTATTTTATTAGTAGTGCTTAAAAATTTATATATAAGAAAAATACATTAGAAAATTTTATATAAATCAGAACTCACTTAGTGGATATCATGAATCCTGTGCGACATTTGATGATACTCTCAAGGGACCAAATGTGTGTTAAAGGTCTATGCAGATAACACATTAATTGATGATATCAAAGCAATAGCTATTAGTTAATATCATTATTAACTAACAGCTACAGCACTTAAGGTATTATCTGAATAGGCGAATATGAAATAAGCTAATGAAGATTCTTACAGTACTACAACAATGCATAAAGAGAAGGAATCAAGATGGCATATATACTAATGTGCACTATTCATAAATCTGTTTGATCGTATCTTTTTTTAGCAACTCACGTCGTCGCTCCAGGTCCCGTTCACGCTCACGCCGCCGCTCCTACAGCCGCAGCCGCTCTCGCTCACGCTCTCGAAGTCGCAGCCGCTCTGATTCAAAGAGCTCCCGTGGGAGGTCCCGCAGCCGTAGTCGTAGCCGTTCACGTTCAAGACGTTGAAGTACATTGTGAGTGATTTGCCTTGAGCCTGATACCTGGTTTAAACTTGTGTTTAAAGAAATGTAATGTTTCACATCATAATGCCAAACTTACCTTTTAAAATATTCCAAATAAAATGCATTTCATCAAAATAAGAAATATTATTTGTACTATATAATAATACTGTATATGAATCAGCAATTTTTTTTTTTACAGGTTGAAGTATCGATGGATGCTGAAGTGCTGTGCTCTTCATCCATGAGAGTTGACAGCAATCAGCCCAGGTACTAGAACACTTCTAAGCAATAAGAACCATAGACCCTAGACTATTGACATAGTGGCAAACTTTCAAGAAACATCTAGCTCTTAAGTTTTCAACTAATTTTAATGTTTTAAAAAATTGAATGATTGTATTCAATTGTTTCCTTTTCTAGTGTATCACTTTGTAAATGTGTTTTTCAAAATTTAAATAATTGGAGAAACCATTATAGTAATTTATCTGAATTTTTAATGAATGTCATTTTTCAAAGTTGTACCATAATTTGTAAATTTAACTGTCAAAATATTTTTTCTGTGTAATTTAATCTCTTGATCCAACGTTTGGAAATGTGTAACTCTAATGTTTAATGTGAGTAATCTAAACATAGTTATAGCCCTAAAAGCCATAAGGTGTTATTTCAGGTTAATATAATAAAATCAGAAGATCATGTTCATTCACCAAATTGGGTTAAATTGGGCATATATGGGACAACCTCAAAGAGTGGTAAATAACACTGAAGTCATCAGTTTTTTTTTTCAAGTTCTTTTAAGTATTACAGTAATATATAGGCTCTCGTGTGAACAAATTTCTTGTTTTGTAATTATATCATGTAAATTAAGTTATTATTAGGATTGCCTTAACTAAAAACCTTTGTTGTTTTGTATCAAATAACACTGTCTCATGATTATAAAAATATTAATAAGAATGTTGGTATGCTCAGGGCATTGGAGAATGCGGGGAGCGAGGCAGTATGCGGGGAGGGGGGTTTTGCGGTTTGCTGACAACTGCTGAATTGCTGTTGTTGCAGAGCATAAGTTATGAGTAAACTTTATATATTTATTGAAAAAATAAGACTACAATTGTATAGGTATTGTATTCATGACTCCATTCAAATGAATTTAGTTAAGCCAAACTATTGTCAACAGAAACAAATCATATTGGTTCATTTACATGTATTTATTTACCTATTAGTATATCTGCAACATAAGATGGTACACTTAGTACGAATCATTGGTAAATGAGTGTCACATAGTGGATTAATATGTGGATTTGTTTGGCAGGCCGGTGCTGCTCGCTGGCCTGTTTGCTGTGGCAGTTTGCTGTGCTGTTTGCTGTGATTTGCAGATGCATCTAGGTTACTCTTACAAATACAGGACTCCCTCCCTGCTCGACAAATGACTATAAGTACAGTACTAACAAAAATTTCTATCCATAGGCTGTTAAGGGAAGTTTTTTAAGCATTATTTCACTATTTATTCATTTCATAGTCACATCTTAGACTTGTAGTAGAAAGTGCTTAAAAACCTTTTCTTAAAAATGATCATATCAAGAAAGAAAATGCTGGAGTACTAAGGACATCAGGCCAAACAAGGTTCAAAGAAGTATAACATTTAAATAAATTACAAAAGGATTATTCATTGTTTCATTTATCACTACATCCTATAAAACATTGTTATCCGTAACGTGTATGTGCGTGTGTTTGCGGTTAACTCAAAAATAAAAAGATTTTCTCTCGTCAGGTAGGTTTGAGTATTTTGATTAGAAAATGATTATAAATGACAAATGGAACTCGTCAAATGCTCTTCCATATCCCATTGATTGTATAACGAAACTGATAGAATAACCCCTTTTATAGGTCATAAGAATACTAGCCGTTTCTGCATGATTATAAAAATATGAAAACAAATGCAGAACTTGGTAAGTATTTTTGCGTTCCAAAAGAATATGATTTTTTAATCTTCAGCAATTGTTTCTTTGCCAATTTCTATAAAACTTATTGACTACGTAGATTTGTATGAAATCTTGTGACAATAATTTCATGCGGTTTTTATAATTTATGCGTGCACAGGCATTAAAATTAAACTTTTCACTTAATTTTTATTCTTTACGTATTTCCGATAAAGAAAACGAGGTCACAAAAATCCTAGAAATCCCTAGAAATTAATTAAGATGAAAAGTTAGCTAACTTTTCATCTTTTGTTTCATTCATCATTTCAACTTTGTTTCGTATATTGTGATTCGTCGTCCGTCAACGAGCCGACGATGAACGAAGTCGCTTTATCGGGCGCCCTCGTGCGCTTGCTGATATTGCTATCCCTTTTAATGTTTTGTTCAACAGATGATGGTTGTCAAATAAAAAAGGACATTATTGCAATCAGCATAGGAATCTGCAATTTATTAATGAGTATAAGAGTAAAAATAGACATTATTACAATAGGCATACGAACCTATAACTTTAATGAATATTAGGTATAACTAAAACTTACATATGTTACATCTTATATATCACTAGCAAAGCCCCGCGGTTTCACCCGCGTCCATACAGATCTCGTGGTAGTGGAAAGTCTACGAAGTCGGACTATAGATTTATTTGTAGATTATTTAATTATAAAAAATGGGTATCATTAGTATTCTTGGAATAAGAGCTAACTCACCAAATGCAGGCACTGCTATAACGGTCGCTACAATAAATTAGTTATGGCGTTATTTGCTTTCGATATACATTCTTAAAATCGTAATATCTTTTGATTGGGATGGCGGATTTTAATAATTTAAATAGTATTTTACTGGTATTGAAACAGTTATTCATAAAATATCATTTAATGGGATAAGGATTAATACAGAGATATGAATAAAATGGTTTGATTATTGTCGGCACTTTTACCAACTTTTACAATGTAAAAAAGTAGTTATATTGGCATAACTATACTAGTTAGACATATGGTATTGCGGACTTTTTTATGGATATTGATACGTTCTATAATACTGTAGAACATTTTTTTGTTCTATCATCAATAGTTTCCGCAGCGCACGCGATGAAAGATGTTTACGACTAAATTTTTCCCAACTTATTACAATTTTATTAGGGATCCCTATTATTTTTGAAAATGACATATAGCCTATGTTGCTCAGTGAAGAAGCAGCTTTCCAATGGTGAAAGAATTTTTGAAATCGGTCCAGTAGTTTTTGCGTGAAAACGTAACAAACATACATACAAACATACAAACAAACAAACAAACAAACAAACCAACATACAAATCTTTCCTCTTTATAATATTATATATATAATATCATATATCTTACATAGTTACATCTTAGTTCTGATTAAATTACAATTTGCAATACGTGTTGCAAATATGGCGATTTATCCACAACTACTAATACTTTCACCTTTCTCCGTTTTTGAATTTTTATATTGCATGTGATATATAGTTAGTTATTTTTGTGTAAAATAATAAGTCTAAATACATTACTCGTTAGTGTAAGTTATTAAGAAATAGTTGTGTACATTTATATTCTCGTGTTAAATATAAATATTTTTTCCTTAGCGTAAATTATTAAACAATAATTGTGTACATTTCTATTTTTGTGTTAAGTATAAATATTTAGTTCCTTAGTATAAATTATTAAATAATAATTGCGTACATATCTACGCACATTGTTACATTGAAAGTCAAAAAAATACTAAGTAGATCGTTAATTAGTAAACACGTTCACGACAAAATCAATGCAAACGTTCATACTTCAAAGCAGTTCGTCTAATAATAAGTTCATAAACACGTTGACGCTATCGACTACTTTAAATCCCGTTTCATTGACGAACGAACGACATACGCGAACGCTTTTGTAAAGTAGTTTATTGTAAAGTAGTCGAAAAAAGGACTGCTTTGTCAACTAGTTTATTACGTTCGACAAACGGTCTCGTTTCGTTTACGGATATGACGTCGACGACCCACCTCTAGATTGGAAGCTTTTTGTACTGTACCGGATTTTACGGAAAGCATTAAGCGCAGCGCGCAGCGTTCAAATCAGATGATCGATTTTTGATTATTCTAGTTAGTTCTTAGTAGTCTATGTTTTTGATATTAGCGCGCGCAGCCAACAAAATTTTAAAACGTTTCGTTTTATACTTAGCAAATCTTTAATAGTTTTAGTAAGTAGTCTATGCTTAGCATCATTTTGAGATGAAAATTTTCATTTTTTCTTAAATTTTTAAATGTAAATTTAATATTTTATACTAGGTATTGTACTTTACGATTATCAAGAATCAAACGATATAGTCTTGGTATCGATATGCTAATCACCTGAATAGATGGACTATCAACAAATATATAATTTAATCATATCAAAATTTTATATTTTCTCCAATCCTATTTTTGATTGATAATAATCAACTATATCACAAGTTTTATTACAGGAATTAAGGACAGTCACCCCTCGTACGCACGAGATGAATTTTATCGCGCGTAAAAATTACGCCGAATTGAAACAAATGGGTATCCAGGTATCTGTTCACTCGACAGCGTATTTATATCGCGACGTATTTTTATCGTGCAGTGTTCCATTTTAGTCGTTAGGGCGAGGGCGTTAAGCTGAATATACCATACGAAACTTCTTATAACGCCTATTGTGGAATTTTACCGCGACGTAATTTTTACGTCCGTGCGTACGAGGGGTAACCCCTCGTTAGCACGAGAGGTTTTTTTAACGTGCGTTAAAAATGCATCGAAATGAAACAAATGGATATCCAGATATCTGTTCACACGACAGCGCTTTCAAAACGAGAAGTATTTTTATCGAGCAGTGTTCCATTTTAGGCGTTGGGCGTTAAGTCGAATAAACCATACGAAACTTCTTATTACGCCCGTGCTCATAAAACTAGTAGCATGTTATTATCGTATTATTAAGTGACAAAGTCGCCGTCTACGGTCTACGGCCTAGAACCCAGAGCCGTAAAGTCAAGAAAAAAAATAACGGTTGAGAAAAGACGGTTTTAATTTCAATTTAAAATTGAGGCAACGATCAAATTGTGTAAATGTAATTAAAATTTGAATATTAGTTATATCATCTAAAACTTTGAGCTTCAAACGCCGTTAATGTGAACAAAAATGTATTTCGAGGTAATTAAATTCATTAGTATAACTTTGGCACAATATTACCAATGTTAGTAATAACATAACTTCTTGTTTGCAATAGATTGATAATACACCAGAGAAAATTAAAAGAACTCGGAAAAAAGAAGTAGTACAAGAAGATATTCAAGAAAAATGTGCAAGACTTGTTCTTGCGCCATTTTGTAAACCACCTCAAGTGGTTTTTGACAATGTTCTGATCGGAACAACTTGTATAAAAACACTAGAAGTCTATAATCCGTTAAAAACGGCTCAGCAGGTACTGTATTGTTGATTTATTGTCATTCAATAAATGGGACTGATTTAATTTTGATTCCATCATGCTATTGTCTACCTCCTCCAACATGATCGGAGCTTGTTTTAGCCTAATTTACTCTTTCATCTAGTTCTCGCATTTATTCATCATTCTTAAAACATGCTAGTTCTTTCTTGCATTCGTCTTTGTCATCCAACGCAGGTGGGACTCATGCCTGTCCGAGCGAAGTTATTTTTAGTTTTACTTGCTGGTGGGAAATAAATTTTTCAAATACTGTTTATTTCTCATAATTGGGTCTTCTTAATTTAATATAGTGTTTCTAAAGCTTTTTACATTTTTACTCTTTAATTTTACCTTACAATTTTTACATACAGCTTATACTATTTTTTATACATTTCACTAAATTTGTTTCCTAATTAAAACTATTTTATTATAAACTTATTTATGTTTAATACTTATAAACTAATACATACATTCTATTAACAAAGTATTTCTTTCTTTTACATTTTATTTCTTACATTGGCTATTTTTATTACTTTATGCAATAGTCTAGGAATTTATTACAGTGTTCTTTATTAATTATTTCGTTCAATTTTGATGCATAATAGTTGTTCGATGTTAAACCGATCGGTATTGCTAATTGGACACTCACATATCAAGTGTTGTATAGTTTCTGGATTATCACTATCACAGATGCACGATGGGTTCTCCTTACACTTAAAACAAGCCAAGTGTCCGGAAAACCCACGGTGGCCTGTCATGAGTTGTGTTATGTAACTGTTGATTTTAATTTTATTTATTGTTTTGTACGCAGTTAGTGCATCAGGAAGAAACACTTTCGTCTTAGTACCAGATAACCAAAGGCCATGACGCAAAAATTAAACAAGAACCCTAATTAAACTATTTAATATACTTTAATGGGTCAAATTTGATGTACTCAATTTGTCATAATCTAGATTCTCCATTCACCAGATTTCTCATATTACAAAACCATAGGAATTTCTTTTTTTTTAAAGAGTTGATAATATTAAAGTACCTGGAATCTGCTTTATTATATTCCTAATGTGGGAGAAATTTTCACCAGTTCAATTTATAGTTTGTAGTTCACGAGTCAGAGGAACCCCTAAATTTGATGGTCTAAAGGACTGCTTAAATAGCTACACTACAGATTCTTTTCATATTTTAAGGATGCATATGGTGTATTACATAAACACTATTGTTCACAGATAACTTTAGGAAAATCATTGCCTCCGGGTTTAATTATACATTTGCCAGGAGATTATTTGACTTTAGACCCAGAGATATGCTATTTTGTTAAGTTAGCCTGGACTCCTACTCAACCAACAGCTTTGAGGGAAACTATTCGTTTTACTAATCATAATAGAGGAAGATATGATGTTATTGTTATCCTTAAATCTATAGTAGTAAGTATGAACTAAGTATTTAGCAATCACAATTGTTTTAGCAAGTGGAAAGCCTTTGAAGAGACCTATGAAACAATGGACTTCCATTGTTTTAAAATATTAAACTTTTAAACAACTTCTGAAATGTGTCAAGTTGTCCATTCCTTTTCTGTCCCGAAGTGTTGTTTAAAAGATATAGATTGCCTAATGCCTATAAATCAAACTGTGAAAACAAGATGATTGATGATATGCTGCATTTATAAAAATAAAATTGGTTTTGTTTAGTGTCTAGGAATTACATAGTACTGGGCTATCTTCTTTTTTTTTAATTGGTAAATGACTAAATGTACCACTTTTTCTGATTGTTTACTGAAAGTTGAAACTGTCTGACTGTATGACAGACAAACAAACTGTCTGACAGAGACAAGTAAGATATAGTATATCATCAGTATGTTAGTACATGTCATACAGGAAGCAATATTATAACTATTTATTTATAATCATAGTTATTATACTAGAGTAGTGAAGCCAGAATACAAAAAAAGTAAATAAGGTTTATTATCTCTCTTTTTGTGTGTGCGCTTTGAGCAAACTTCATTGTGAAAGTGTACTAAAAACATCTATCTGTCTCACTTTTTTATATGTGATTAGACAAAAATGAAGTATCATCTTGTCATCTTCCCTCTCATTATTTATTGTACACTATCACTTACAGACTTGCCTATGGCTCCCCTACTCTAGTATTATTACTCTTTGTTAATAATAGTTAATGTCCAAATAGCCCAACATTATGAACACCATGGTTATTAAAACTTAAGAAATTATTATTATTGTATTATTATATAAATGTCTTCAATGTCTGAACAATAATTGAATCATATTTTGTTAATAATTGAAGATCACTTTGGAAAAATCATCATACATCATACGCCTGCCCTTATCCCACTCCAAGTGGGGCCAACACAACATGTTACAAACATGTTGTCACATAATTTAGCTACGTACGAGTATTTGACGACCGTCCGCCTGCCTGACGTCAACTTACCTTAGTCGCCTTTTACGACACCTCGGTAAGAAATGAGGGTGATCTATTCTATGCAGCCGGATACCACACGGCACATACCTTAGTCGCCTCTTACGACACCTCGGTAAGAAATGAGGGTGGTTTATTCCACTCAGCCGGATACCACACGGCATCACTTTGGAAAAAATATTAAGTAATATTAAAGTATTAATACATAAAGTAATATTTAGAGTTTAATACTCTAAATATTACTTTACATGAAGTAATATTAGAGTATTATTGTCATAATATAAAAAAACATTAGTCACACTTATTGTATTGTAATTTAATATCTTTTTTGATGTATGCCGAAATTAATTTTTAATATGAAATATAAATATATATGGGACACAATAATGATGTTTGTTTGTACACTGTTATAGCTTTAAAAGTTGTACACTGTTATACATATGATTTTAACTAGTGCAGGTAATTACTAGGTAAGTAGATACTACTGGATGTCTCTATAAATAAATAAATTTCCAATAAATTAAATAAGCATGTCTATATGTTGTAATGAAGCTAGCTGAAGGGTCTGTAAGGCCCTTACTTGAAGATGAAACTTTGACTCCACCTTCCAAAGTCCTCATGCATATGACAGGCTTTAGTAATATATTTCTTCTTTTCTTTTCTTTTTTCTTCATCCTCTACTGAACATCTGTCTTATTTATAATTGATATCAACCTCATAGGAAACTTTTCGGGTGTGGGGTTGCTATTCAAGCACCTATACCGTGCGGTATCCGGCAGAATAGAATAGACCACCCTCCGTTCTTACCGAGGTGTCGTAAGAGGCGACTAAGGTATGTGCCGTGTGGTATCCGGCTGCATAGAATATACCACCCTCATTTCTTACCGAGGTGTCGTAAAAGGCGACTAAGGTAAGTTGACGTCTCGCCTTAAAAAAGGGTTTTACCTAGAACATGATTTAAATTCAAGTGTATTAATAAGTATGTTTTGTAAAATGCTATTGGCTTGTCATAATAAATAAATAAATATTTTACCACAGACTGATATTTCGACTGGTTTACTTTCAGAATATCAAAAGTAAGAACCTCCAGGGGAATCGAAAAAAATCACCTGGGAAAATAAAGAAAAAAACTGGGAAAAGATCACCAATTGCGAAGCAGAAAAAGAAGATAGAAATTATGTGTAATAAAACTGATCTAGTCCAATCAACATATTTTAACATTGTCCAACTTGCTAACAAAGAAAATATTCATTCCACTAACGATCGTTTGATAGACTCAAATTTTCAAAAATGTCCATTTGATTCGCCTACAAGTCTTGATTTTAATTCATCCGAAGTATTTTCAAATATGTTACGCAATAAATGCAATACGCTGTCCGAAACTTATGACAAATCCTATAAAACTATGGGTGATGAAAATATACAACCACTGCACAAAAACGTACTGAAACCCTCAAACAACCAAGTCACTTCTGCTTCAGATATCTTCGACAACCTCACATTTACACCACTTAAAAGCACCTCAACAAAAAATGAAGAATTAAGCAGAGGCCCTAAAATAATAATAAGTGTAAACTCTGAGAGTGAATTTGATGATAGTGCAGATCTTAAGGCTAACAAAGAAAATGTGACGCATACCATTACTAGTATCATAGCAGTCCAGGAATCTATGACGAGGCCGAACACTATTTACAGTGTTCAATCTACTGAGACACCAGTGTTAATCGCCAAGAAGATACCTACATCATCTCCACAAAACGTTAACAGTCCAAATTTTTCTATCAACACAGATTGTTCGCGTATCAGTGACATGTCCTTTTTTCCGCAACGGTTTTCGACCGAAAGGAAAATATTGCCGACTAAATATAATGAAACACACGATATCGTTGATGACACGAACCTGCATCCAGGATTGTGTTCAGACACTTACACAAAAGAATCGCCGGTGACATCGTTGGATTATAATATCAATTACGATACGAGAAACAAAATGTGTAAGCAATCACTTTTCAAAGAGCAAAGTAACAGGGAGATAATCGAGAGCAATTATCTAAACCTGCGAGAATATAATCCATGGTATTTACCATCCTTGGACTGTGCAGGGGGCACGTCCCCGCCTCGATCTTTAACACCGCCTCTGCAGTCTATTCCTGAAGAAAGCATGCAGCTTTGCGATACACAAGTATTGGACATAACTGATAGCCACAAAGCAACCTTCACAATTAACCACACTTTTGATAAAACTAGTGATCATTTTTCAATGCCTCGGAATCGGCAAACCCTATGGTCTAAAAAAACGGCTAGAGCCGAACCTACTTTGTGGAAAACGCCAGTTCCGTTAACCAAAAAAATCACAAAATCAAAGGCAACTGTGAAAAATAAGGGATCGTCATCAAACGAAAGTATACATAATCAAACTTGCTATCTAAATTACGTGGAAAACGTTTATTCACAGTCATTTACTATAGACCCGTTTTTATCGTCGACTTACTTTTATGATAAAGATGCTGTGCAAAATTTTGAAATTGAATTTAAGAGATGGCTTAACTGTATACTGACACCACCTGCAGATTTGGATAGCAATGTGGAGCAACACATTGATGTTGGTAAGGCTTGGATTGAGAATCGAAATAAGGAAGTACCTCTTGCACCTACAAAGGAACGAGTGTGCAGCCTGTATCATAATAGTCACAGATTGGAGAGCCTGAGACGATCAGCTCGAGCCTTGTTACATAGTAATGATATATCCCAGGTTATAGACAAATTGAATGCACAAATAGACAAGAAATTTATTACTATAAGAAGTGACAAGAACCTCCATTTGGATATCGGTCTTCAGAAAATAGTTATGGAGATCCTGCTCTCGTATAATCCATTATGGCTTCGTATCGGTTTGGAAGCAACATATGGGGAGGTTTTGCCTTTGAAATCAAATAACGACGTCGAAGGCCTAACAATTTTCGTCATTCAGAGATTGTTCAAGAATCCTAACTTGAAAAATAAACATTCCAAAAATTCAGTTCCCAATATGCTGTTGCCTGCGTATATGGAAGCAATAAAAAAATTTACCCTGAAGAAGTTCTTTTTGTTGATCTTTTTCTTGGACCAAGCAAAGCAGAAAAAACTGATACCACACGATCCTTGTTTGTTTCGTAGAAACGCGATATGTAAGGAGAGTAGGGAAATTATAATACGCTTTACAAGGGAGTTAATTGCTGGAATAGGGGACATTACAAGGCATCTACGACCGCTCGGATACGTCGTCAGTCAAAAACAAACATATCTAGACGAGTATATCTACGCAGTCAATAACATAGCAGTCGATATAAGAGACGGAGTTAGATTGACTAAAGTAATGGAGATAATTTTGATGAGAAATGGCCTTTTACATCAACTTCGAACGCCGGCAATATCACGCCTCCAAAAAATACACAATGTGCAAGTGGCGCTGAACGCGTTAAAGGAAGCTAAATTTGTAATTGTCGGTGACATATCTGCAGCCGATATTGCTGATGGGCACAGAGAAAAGACGCTATCACTGTTGTGGCAACTTATTCATGTCTTCCGAGCTCCATTATTTGAAAAAGCTGCAAATGTCATCCAGACTTGGTGGAGCAAAAAATACACTGTTATTGCAGAGAAAAGAAGGCAAGAAGAGCAAGTACGTACGGAACGAAATAGCGCGGCAATAATAATTCAATGTTGGTGGCGACGCATCCAACAGAATCGTATGGTCGAAAAACAAATGCAAATAATAACTTTTTCAACGATGGTCATACAAAAATATTGTCGCATGTGGCTTTGTCGCAACCGTTTCAGGAGATTTAAAAGAAGCGCCATGAAAATTGCAGAATGGTACAAAAACATCAAAATAATGCGGGAGGCGAAACAAACATTGCAAAGTTTGCGATTAGAAAAAGAAAAACTGAGACATAAGTCGGCTACAATAATTCAAAAACATTTTAGGCGGTGGCTGCGTATGAGAGAATATAAAAAATTAAAAACAAAAGTCGTACTCTGTCAAAGTGCTATCAGACGATATCTGGTACAAAAAAGATATAGAAGCCTGAAAAAATCAGCTATATATGTTCAAAGAAAATTTAGGGCCAAGCAAATGATGAGAAAAGAATTAAAAAGTTGTATAGAAAAGAAAAATAGTGCAATTCGTATACAAAGTTATTACAGGATGAGTAAACAACGTAAATATTATTTGGCGCTCAAGAAATCTGTTCTAACTGTGGAAAAATATTATTGTGCTCTAATTTTAATGAGAACTGAGAGGAAGTATTATATTAAATTAATTCAAGCAACTATTAAGATTCAAGCAACATACAGATGTAAAATCATTCGCAAAAAATATTTACACCAACTCAACTCAATTGTGTATCTACAGAGAAAAATTCGCGCAATTCAAGCAATGAAACGTGATAGGGCAAATTTCTTGAAAATTCGTAATGCCGCCATTGTAATTCAAAAACATATACAAGCATATCAACTGATGGTACCGGCTAGAAGACAATATGTTTCGCAAAGAAACGCAGCTATTGTTATACAAAGATATTATCGATCTTACCTTCTGAAAAAGCGTCAGAGAAGTGAGTACCTGTTAATGAAAAAGTCTGTGATACTAGTACAAAGACGGTTTCGGAGTTTATTGGCAATGCGATATGAAAGAAATGTTTATTTGAAATTGAAAGATTCTGTCTTGGTTATACAACGACGGTATAGAGCTTTAATATTGATGCGTAAATGCAAAAATAAATACGAACAGATGAGACGAGCTGCGCTTGTGTTGCAAAGGAGGTACAGAGCTTTGGTGGAAATGCGTCAAGAAAGACTGAAGTACCTAACTATGAAATCAGCTTGTACTACCATACAACTTGCATATAGAGCACACTTGAAAAAGAAACATCACAGGCAAATATATCTCGAGCAAAAGCAATCTGCAATTAAAATACAAAAGTGGTACAGGTCCATCCAGAAAACGAAAGAGATAAAAAGGCAGTTTGAATTGAAGAAAAAAGCTTGTGGTATTATTCAAGAAAAATATAGAGCCTATTTAAATGGTAGAAAACAGAGACGAGAGTATATAAAAATTAAAACCGCTGCAATATGTATTCAGAGATATTACAAAAGTTATACACTCATGAAAACCACAAGAAATCATTTCGTAGAGATAAAAAAATCAACAGTCATTATTCAACAATTTTACCGCTCGTGGATAGAAACTAGAAAACAGCGACAGACATATTTGAAGATTAGACAATCAGTCGTGCTCATTCAGACTTATTATAGGCAATATCAACTTACTAAAAAGATTAAACAAGAATTCCTACAATTAAAATTGGCGACAATCTGTATCCAGCAGAGATATAGAAGTATTCTAGCTATGAGAAAGTCTCGACAGTCATACTTGATTATGAAGAAATCGGCTGTAACCATACAACGTTGGTTTAGAGCAACGAAATTAATGCGTATCCAGAGACAAGAGTACTTGAGACAGCGTTCTGCTCTTATAAATCTTCAGAAAAAATTCAAAGCATTATATCTAATGAAACAAGACAGGAACAGATATATGACAGTATTGAAGGCATGCAGAACTATTCAAATGTACTATAGAGCACGCAAAGAAGGCGTTGAGCAACGGAAAAAGTACCTTCAATTGAAAAAAGCCGCGATTTGCTTACAACAAAGATACAGGGCAATAACAAATATGCGGAGGGAAAGACAGTCATATTTAAAAATGATCTCCGCAACTTTAGTGATACAGAGGAAATTCAGGGCTCATCAAATGATGTTGCAAGAGCGGTCTCAGTTTAAGAAAACCGTACTGTCTTGTATTACTATTCAACAGTTCTACAGGGCCCGCTTAATTGGGATCAAACAAAGAGAAACCTTCTGCAGAATGAAACATGCCGTAGTTGTTATTCAGAAGTGGTACAGAGAATATAAAGAAACGAAGAATTTAAGGGAATATTATATACAATTGAGAACGGCAGCCATTTTCATTCAACGTCGAGTGAGAGCAAAGAATAATGCGCGAATAAAAGCCAAAACGATTGCAGTCAACAAAATTGAAACTTGGTATATATCAATAAAACAACGTGATCAGTGTCGTTCTAAATTTATCGATATAAAAAGAAGAATAATAATTCTGCAATCTCACTTTCGTAAATATATATGCCGCAAGCGTTACCTGTCCGTACGAAGAGCAACTATCACTATACAGAGATATTACCGTAATTTCAAACTAGCGGAAGGTGCAAGGGCAGAGTATAGTCAGACCCGAAATTCTATAATAAAATTACAAGCGCTCTGTCGAGGGTTCATTGGAAGGAGACGATATAAACGCTTCCGTGAGAAAGTGATTTTCATTCAGAAATTGTACAGAGGGAAAATTTTAACGAGACTGATGCGTCGTGAATTCTTGCAAAAGAGACATCTGGTCTTAAAGTTACAGGCTGCTATAAGAGGATATTTAGTGCGAAAAGATTTAACACACAGGAAAGAGAAATTAAGGGAATTGAATGAGGAGAAACGACGTAATTGGGCTGCTTCGAAAATACAGGTTAGTATTAATAAAAAAAACTACTAAGATTTTGGGGTAATATATAGGAGGAAAAATTTTGCTTAGGTATAATTTCTTATCACGAAATCGTGGGTTCAAACCTAGATACGTGCGATTTTTTTATTCGTAACCTAATTACCCTACTGCAATAGCGAGATGGTCAAAATCTGCAACTCTTTCTAGATAGCCCTGGAGAGGGGATTGCTTTGCCCCAGATAAATAAAATAAATAAATATATGGGACACTTACATGGTTGTGCCCAAAGTAAGTAACTTAGTACTTGTGTAATGGGTGACAGACAACTGGTAAATATACTACATATCCATCCATTCTCCTGCCCTTATCCCACTCTAAGTGGGGTCGACATAACATGTAACAAACATGTTGTCACATGATTTGACTAGGTATTGTACGACCGGCCGCCTGCCTGACGTAACTTACCTTAGTCTTATTAGAGTCCTCAGAAGAAAAAGGGTGGTCTATTCTACTCAACCGGATATCACACGGTATGTCAACTTATCTTAGTCGCCTTTTACGACACCTCGGTAAGGAATGAGGGTGTCTTATCTACTCAGACAGATACCAAACGGCATTGGTATATATACTTCATATATAATTTTAAATACATACTGAAATACAAATATACATCCAGACTTGAAGAACTTTTTTATTTAATAATCATTTCTTTAATTTAATTTCTTTAATGTCTTATTACGTTTTATAGCTTACTTCTATATTTATATACAATTAGGTAATAGCAACGATAGTGGTAATTGTATCATTCATACATTTTTTACTAACTTTTAAAGCTAGGTGTTTTACACAGACTTAGGTTATTTATATTATATATTAATAATGTGTTTATAAATTGTGTATTCACCATCATCATTCTCCTGCCCTTATCCCACTCTAAGTGGGGTCGGCACTACATGTTATAAACATGTCGTCACTTGATTTGGCTACGTATTTTACGACCAGCCGCCTGCCTGACGTCATCTTACCTTAGTCACCTTTTACAACACCTCGGTAAGAAAAGAGGGTGGTCTATTCTATCCTGCCGGATACACGGCAAGTGTTTATATATTTTGTGTATTGTAAAATACTATTAGTTGGTCTAATAAATGAATAAATAAATCTGAGTAATTTAAATGATTTATAGAAGCAGGCGTTACTTTGCGGAATTCCATATTACAAGCAATATAACAGAACTAACTACTTTGTTATAATCCGCACGGCTTAAGTGAATGCATGCAAAGCCAATGTGTATGAAGCAGGCAAAATCTACGCACCTTATACATGCAGGACAAGCCACCACATGCACCCCAAGGCGCAATTCACCAGCAACAACGCACACAAAAGCAGCACACATACCCACCACCACAATCTCGACGTAAAAATCGTAAAAATCATTACGATTTTTGTCGTGGAGCCTATCCTCCTGATGATGCTTCGGTTTCGGGGCGAAACGATCGTCGAGATTGTGGTGGTGGGTGTGTGTGCTGCTTTTGTGTGCGTTGTTGCTGGTGAATTGCGCCTTTAGGTGCATGTGGTGGCTTGTCCTGCATGTATAAGGTGCGTAGATTTTGCCTGCTTCATACACACTGGCTTTGCATGCATTCACTTAACCCGTGCGGATTATAGCAAAGTAGTTAGTTCTGTTATATTGCTTGTAAATCTGAGTAATTAAAGAAATTATAAAACAGGCTCTCTTCCGAGGAAATAAGGCTCGTGAAGCTAGCGGTCCGGAGGCGTCGTTGTTGCGACGTCGCTGGCGCAACGGCGGGCTGCATTCCACGCAGGAGACCGTTAAGGAACGCCACGAGGACGCCCTCGCCGTGCTCCGGAACATGTCCGACATGGAAAGCGTGATACGAGCGCTCAAATCACTCGGTGAGTCAATCTTACGAAAGTAATAATGAAATCTATTTGTTATAATCCGCGATTAAGTAAATGGATAAAATATATAAAATTTATAGAATTAGGCGTTACTTTGCGGAGATCCATAATACAAAATTAATAATAAAATTACTTTGCTATAATCCGCGATACAGTAAAATATATATTCTTCTTTCTCCTACCCTTATTCCACTCTAAGTGGGGTCGGTACAACGTGTTTTCCTCTTCCATTCTCTTCTATCATTCGTCAACTCTGGCGCTACTCCTTTTATACGCATGTCATATTTCACACATTCCAACCATCTCTTTTTAGGCTTCCCTCTAGTCACCTATCCATCCACATTCATATTCAACACTCGCTTAGTCACATGATCTTCATCCCTCCTCATTACATATCCATACCATCCCAATCTTGCACCTCTCATCTTTTCCATAATGGGCGCAACTTTCATACTTCCCCTAATATACTCATTTCTTATTTTATCTAGTCTTGTCACACCACACATCCACCTTAACATCCTCATCTCATTTGCATGCACTCTTCTCTCATCCATCTTTTTCATTGCCCAACATTCTGATCCATACATTACGACAGGTCTAATGACTGATTTATAAATTTTCCCCTTAAGTTTAGTTATATATTATATGTAAAATATATATAGTGTTAAATGTATAGTGGACTGACCGTTTTTTCATACCCGATACACCAGTGTACGACAAAATCGCAAAATTCGCTTTGCGATTTTGTCGTGGAGTCTATCTCCTGATGATGCTTCGGTTGCGGGGCGAAACGATTGTTGAGTTTGTGATAGTGAACGTGTGTAGTGCTTGTGTATTGTGGTGGCAGTGGTGGAGGTTTGTGCATGTGTTTTTACGAATCTTGCATGTATCAGGTATGAAAAAACGGAAAGTGCACTGTATAAAGTTAATTCAAACTTTGATAGTGTTTGTGTGTATCCATTAAGGGTTATTATTGACTATGGACCTGATAAGAAAGCTCAGAGTCACTCAGCGTGCGATGGAGCGAGCTATGCTTGGTGTATCTCTAGGCGATTAAATCAGAAATGAGGAGATCTGTAGAAGAATCAGAGTAACCGACATAGCTCATCGTGTCGGGAAGCTGAAGTGGCGATGGGCAGGGCACGTTATACGTAAAACCGACGGGCGTTGGGGTCCTAAGGTGTTGGAATGGCGATCTCGGACCGGAAAACACAGTATCGGTAGACCCCCAACGAGGTGGACTGACGACCTCAAAAAAGTCGCGGGAGCCGCTGGATACAAGCGGCACAACATCGTGAGGTGTGGAGTTCTCTTAAGAGTACCTATGTCCAGCTGTGAACGTCCATCGGTTGAAAACGAAGAAGATGAAGGTTTTATTCTTTTGTTTAATTCTAAAAACGGATAGAACTTTCTAGCTGTAAAAGGGACGGCTTGTTACTATTGCTGGGTATGGGCCTCCTCTCTCCGTTTATGGAGAGAAAGGGTTTTGGGGCTAAGACCTATAACGCTGCTCCAATACGGATTGCTAGGTTGTACATATCTCAAGAATTCTCTAGAGATATGCATGTAAAGCTGTGATAGCCTAGCGGTGTGACCGTGCGACTCTCTAGAGACGACATAGGTTCAAACCCCGGGCAGGCACCAATGAGTGTTTCTATTAAAATTTATGTGTCTAATTGATAATTGCAATTTATCACACACTTTTCGGTGAAGGAAAACATCGTGAGGAAATCCTGATATGTGTAACCTACCCAATCCGCATTGGAGCAGCGTGGTAGGTCTTAACTCCAATCCTTCTCTCCAAAAACGGAGAGAGGAGGCCTTAGCCCAGCAGTGGGCATAGTAACAGGCAACGGCCTGTTACTATAAAGTAACGACTTTATGCATGTTTCCTCACAATGTTTCATGTTGTCAATGTTTTACCAAAAAATTGGGTTATCACAAAATTGCAATTATCAATTAGACACATAATTTTTTTTTAACAAAAACTCATTGGTGCCTGGTCGTTTTTTGAACTCGTGACCTCCTAGCAGTCTTCTAGTTCTCGTTAGTTAGTAGTTCTTCTAGCAGTACTATTGTTTAATTACGCTACTTCATACTCTTTTTTTATCCCCTTTTACAGAATTGCTAACGGAAGTATTCCCGACGATGTACCACGACATCGCCCCTTGTGTGGTCTGGTACGTTTACAACTACATGTCCGTGACGAACAGATCGATCTCCAGCGTGGAGTTGTTGAAGGCGGCCGCTTCTGTCTTCGTGAATCTGACCAGATACAGGATCACTGGACCTAAGATTTATTCGGTGAGCTATTTTTAAAAGCTTTTATTTAATTAGCAATGCATGTACGTGAGGGTGGAATCTTACAAGTTGAATTTGACCCACTTTCATGTACAATAGAATAGAAATTTTACATACTGGTCCACTCCCGATGACAGTAAATAAATAAATATAGTGGAAGATTACACAGGGTCGTCGTAATACTTGTATCATGGGTGACAGACAACTGATAAATATATACATATTTAATTATAAATACATACTTAAATACATACATACACCCAGACATGAACCAACAAATTATTGTTAGAAAATGTTGGCCATGGTTGGATTTTCTTTAGCAATCTTTTCTTTTTTGGGATTCTACTGTATTATATTTACTTCAGTAAAGTGTCTTTATCTTTCTCCAGAGAAAACGCATGGAGTTGACGCTTAAACTTATGTTGCGATTCAGTAAATCTGAAACTCAATTGTTTTGCATTCTGTCCACGCACGTTTGGCTGTTCTCAAAATACGACGAGGTTAAAAAGGTAATATTTTCATTTTATATTTCAAAACTCATTTTTCTTCAACTTCTCAATGAGCTGAAACAATAGACCTTGTTTGAAACAGGATATAAATGTGAAAGTCTGTCTCCCTGTTAAGCTTTCACGTCTAATACGCTGGACCAATATTGATGAAATTTAGCACAATTAAATATTTTATATCTGCATAACATATAGGATTTAAAATTCTCGTTTCTCTTTCAAGAAGGTATTAAAGACCTATAACATTATTGAAGGTTTATTATTATTATTGAACGCCTAATTAAACGCGAACGACGTCGCGGATTAAGAATAGTTTTTAAGAATAGTTTGCTAGTATTTTTGTAATTATGCCTTCCTAGCAATAGTCTACAAATTGTGACCTTACTTTTTATATTCTAGGATTTAACAGAGTTCCTGCTTATACCGAATAACCAGAAGATGCTCATGGCTATAAAACAAAACGTACATAGTATGAATAGGATGGCCAAAAACAGGGTCAAAATAAACGCAACACCTTCTCAATATAATACGCTTACGATGAATCAATCTCCATCGCAAAGTTTTAATCTTACTCTTCATAGTCACAGTAATGACAGCTTTACAATGCCTGGTTTGGAACCGGATTACGGCATTACGGTAGCCGAACGACCGAAATATTTCAAAGACGCCATGCAAGCAATCAAATGCTTATATGAAACCTTTGGATTATAGTTTCCAAAAGTAGATTACTGTTAAACATATTATGTATATGACATCCTGTAATATTTAACCCGTAGATACACAGTTCCATAAAAGTATCAGATTAAAAACTGTTCCAAGTAGAATTGACATAATCAGAAAGGCAATACATATTTCGACAAAATAAAAAACATATATGGACCTTAATAGCATCTATTAAAGTTGATTTTTATTCAAATACTACGTATGATTAATCTAGTTTTCTATTTGGCTTTAAATTTTTCTCTCTCCATAAACTGACACTAGTAGTTTGACATTTTGTTTTTAATTTTAATTTGACAGTTTTGTTGTATTTATTTATATTTAAACCTCAGTCGATTACTAAGAATTTATCGAATGAACTTAAAATTAGTTAAGATCAAAATATGCGTAAATAATAATGTGATACAGAATCTGACATGCCATATGTGTTCAGACGATACTAAGGTAAATTTAGTTGACCTTTGCTAACCAAGTAGAGATTGCCAAAATATAATATTTTATTCAAATAATTGTATGAATACTATTTTAACATATATTAAACATGCATTTTACTTTATTTAATAAATTTGTGAACTTGTTTTAATAATTTTTGTGGTCATATTTATTTCCTTCCATGCCACCTATATGCATGCCTATGAGTTATATCTTAGTAACACGCTATCTGCTTTCCAAAGTTAAGATAATAATATACATAACTAAGGGCAGCACACTTTACTGCTGATAGTAGATTTGCTGCCTTATTACTTATTATTAGGTAGCCTACCTAGGTTCGATTTTCTGTATTATCTTCGTTTAAATTAATTTTTTTATTGTATGATATTGAGTCTGGGTTGGAGACCGCTTCAGCCTTACTAGAAGAATCGAAAAGTAAAAAGAAATTCTCTAGGACATTGTATAGAAATCTTACAGGGAGCTAGGTTCAGTTTTTGTTATTCATTATATATGCTTGCGTTTAACAGTTGTAAGAGGTCCGTTTTTATTTTTAAAAATTAAACTATGACAGTATACTCAAGTATACTGTCATAGTTTAATTTTACACACACAGTCGTACATCCTCAAAGTAACTTATACTTGTGATATGGGTGAATAAAACTGGTAAATATACTATATGTAAATGTACTGGTAAATATATATATATATATGTAATTTTAAATACATACTTAAATACAACTATACACCCAGGCTCGACGAATCAACAAATTTAAGTTTTATAGAAAATGTTGGCTCTCGGCGGGAATCGAGCCCGCAACCCGCGGAGATAAACGCAGGGTCACTACCCCCTACGCCTGCGCGGAATTTCAACGCGACGTTATTTTTACGCCCGTGCTGACGGGGCGAACGTGGAATTTTAACGCGACATAATTTTTACGCCCGTGCTTGAGACGGCACGGTTAGTGAGGACTTTCCTCACTCTGTAGCCCTAACCACTGCGAGCTTGGGTCCTCTCTCCGCTCTCCGTGGATGGCAATTTTTTATATTTTTTAATGTTTTTTTTTGTCGTAGAAAATATTTAAAAATGTAAATCAATTTGTATATAAATAAACGAGTGAAATACGAAATTACAAAGCAATTTTTACTTTTCATAATTTTATTTCATTATTCTGGAAAATGTTTCGCATATAGATGCGTACGAGAATCCACTTCTATAATAAGTACTTCTAGATCGATAAACGACATCGTACTATGCACTCTCAGGCAAAAAGTAAATAACACGTCAGACCGTCGAGGGAGCTCGCAACGGACTGAAAACAACGCTCGCGATTTTTTCGCGTTCGTGCTTATAGTAAGAAGTTTCGTATGTTCTATTCGGTTACGCCCAACGCTACCGCCTTAAAATGGAACACTGCACGATAAAATACGTCACCATTTAAATACGCTGTCGTGTGAACAGATACCTGGATACCCATTTATTTCAATTCGGCGTAATTTTTACGCGCGATAAAATTCATCTCGTGCATGAGGGGTGAGTTCACAGTTGACAACATAGATTACTAACTATAATAGTTAATAGCTATTAATCTCATATTATAGTGTATTTTCTTAGGCTATTAAACCTCTTTAGTATTTAACAAGTAGTCTATGCTCTCTACATAGACAACTAACCTAATATACCTAGCTCTTTAGGTTAAAGAAGCCTATGGTTAAAGAGAATTGGTCAAAATACATAAACAGTTGAATACACGTGTGTAGGTACATTATATTTCTTCTTTTATCATTATTCCAATATACTCAGAATCCATTATTGCTACTGTATAAGTAATAATGCAAAAAGTAAAGCGAAAAAGTACTGAAAATGATTCATCGCCACCAAAAAAAAGGAAGGTACAATTCAACACCTCTAAAGATGATCAAATTAAAGAGAAGGATGAAAAAAAGAAACCTTCAATCAAACCAAACAAGGATTTGAGACTACAGAGTAAAAAGTTTTCTAATAAACCTGCCTTTAAAGGTAAACATAATGTTTCTAAGGTTAACAAGTTTTCAAAGAATCAGAAGTCTGGTGAAAAGCCTAAATGGTCAGAAATGAAAAAAGAAAAGAAGACCCTCAGGACAGAAAGGCGCAAAGCTAAGGCTACGGCTGAAATATTTGAAATATCTCATAAAGCTAAATTATTAGCTTCTCAAATACAAAGGTAAACAAGTCATATTAATAAAGTGGGGATCAGGCACTGTATTCAACGGCAGTGTGCCGCCAGCAGCGTGGTGGAGCACTCTCAGGTTTTTATTTGGTGAGAGTCTGACATACCCACTGCTCATCCCCATCGGGTGGTGATAAACCATAATGGGTTTTCCTGAAAAAAAAAGAGTTATTAATAAAAGGTTCAAATATTCTATACAATATTTTTATTTGCATTAACTATCTTCATCTTGATTTTATTAAGTAAAAATTATAAACTTACAATACTTGGAAACTGTATAGTTTGATAAAGGTCAGTTTTTTCTGTCATTTTCAAACAAGATAGGTCAGCTTTCTCTCACTAAATAAATATTTATCTCGTTGGTCTTTTTGTTAAACTATATACAATATTATAATTGTTTTATAATGCAAATCCTTTACTTTCCATTCATTGCAGTTGTAAATAATATACTAAGATAAACAAACTAGTTTCTCAGTTAATTTTAAACCAGAAAGCACAAAATAATTTGTTATTTATTTTTATTTTTTTTCTTTATTTTTTTTATTTTTTATTTATGATGTACATGTTTTGGTTAAATGTGTCTCAAAGCTAGTTTTCAAGTCAAACTAGCTAAGCTGAAACATCTGGAACACTACTGCTCCAAATTTCACATAAAACATCTTATCTTCAATTTTAACACGACTACAACCTACACGAAAATTCCTAATTATTAAATTTATTACATTACAGAAAAGTTGTTAAGCCAGAGTTCCGAATTACTGCATGTAAAGAATTACATTCTCTTATCAAAGGTCAATACAAAGCGATAGCTCTCACTCATGACTTAAGTAGAGTTATCCAGGTTCTACTTAAGCACAGCCCAGAGAATATAAAGAATGACATTGCAGAAGAGTTGATGGAAATAATGGTGCCTATGATGCAATCAAAATATGCCCACCACTCTGTGAAACGTATATTAAAATATGGTACAACCTTACGTCGTAAAGTGATAAAGACATTTTTTGGACACATTATTTCTTTAGCCACACACACCATAAGTGCACCAGTCCTTGATTATGCATATGGAGAATTTGCCAATAAAAAGGAGAAAATACATATGCAACAAGAATTTTATGGAGATATGTACAAAAATGTAAGAATATTTTTTTTTCTATTCATATTAAATATATCTCATTCCTTTACTGCCATTTATCTCTCATTGCTTAGATAAAGGGATTAGTTGCCATTTTATTTACTATTTTGAAATGCATCTTCACAAAATATAAATATGTTTCTTTCTGCATAACTATTTTGTAGCAATAATTTTTCAATTTTTGCTTTTGACTGTAATAAGGCCAAATATCTAGCAGATATAATACAGCTGGTTAGTTAGAATGGGTAAGCCAGAGAGGGATTATATAGTGTGCATATATTGAAAAACTTAGTGCAGACTAGGTTACTCTATGACCTGTACTTCCAATCATTTGAAGGATATACTGAAAACTAGTTGCTAGAGATAGACATATGGGGGAAAAACTTATTTGAATGTGCTGTTTATAGTTATGTGTTATTTCAGACTAAAGATGATAAAGTGAAAACATTAAGGGATACCTACAAAGACAGTCCTGAAATGAAGTCAGCAATTCTACAGTCGTGCAAAGCTAATATCCAGCGAATTTTGGACAAAAATTTACATGATGGAGAGTATGTATCTTTCAATCTTTAATTCTGTATCCATATGTAATGATTCTGTGGTAAAATTTTTAAAAAACTTGTGACTGTTAGTTTTTAATTAGTAGTTTAAATTCAGTATTGCATATAGCAATTCTATTTAAGAAACAGGATTTGGTTAAAAAAAGACTTTATTTACATATATCAATTAAAACACAGATTCATAAAATTATTTTTTTATGTATTTACTTTTTATTATATGAGTTCATACATAATGTTTATTCTGGGAGTGAAAAAAAAATAGAAAATTTCAATTTGTTCCAAATAAATAAATATCAACATTAGCAATCAATAATAATCATAGACAATTGTATATAATAATTATTGACTATGATAATTATTATGCTAAACTAATTTGATAAAATTATTTCCAGACTTTTTCACTCAGTACTGTATGACTATATGCGAGAATGCAGCCCAGAAGATAGATTGGAACTGATCTCAACACTAAGTCCATTAATAGTGCCTCTCAGCAATTCTTTGCCTGGTGTTAATGCAGCATGTATTTGTGTATGGCAAGGCACTAATAAGGACAAGAAGGTAGTGTAATATTAAATGTATTTTTTTTCTAAATATTTATAGAAATATGCATAATTTTGACAAAATTAGATGTACCTCCTCCAAAGTGATAGAAAATTATGCAAATAATTATTGTGACTTTTGCTTTGTTAATAGACTGATGGAATTCATTAAACGTTATTATTATCTTATTAAAAAAAACTATTTAATTATGGCACTAACCTTTGACTTATTGACCTAGAAGTTATACTTATTTATTATGATTATTCAAGCCCCAAAACATGGATTATAGCGAATAATTATATTGCCTAATATGGACTTCAATTTATTTATAAGATTGCACATTCCAAAAATATATGAGAAATGTAGCATGAAAAATTACTAGAAATTTCAGATATTTAAGGTGTGCAAAGACAGCCTTATTGCTATGAGCAATGTCCTGGTAACTTCTATAGAGAATTTATTTGCAGGAGTTTGGGATAATACTCCCATATACAATAAACATTATTATATAACACAATTATGAAATATAATACAAATATAATTTTATTTCCTATAAGTATTTTATATTGGTATATTTTTAGGCCATATTAAAAGTTATAAAGGAACATGTAATACCTCTAAGCACACACAAGACTGGCTACAGACTGTTATTAGCTATCTTTGATTCCGTTGACGACACTGTACTTGTGAAGAAGGCCATAGTTTCTACGCTAGCAAACAACATACAAGAGATTGCTAAAGATCAACGAGGAAATATGGTATTTTATGTTATTTTTCTGTTATTGTTCTTGTGTCTCTTCTGAGGGGTCACGGGTTCAATCCCCATTTTTCAAATTTATTTCAATTGTTTTTTAAATTACAGACACTACATTGGCTGATCAAACCAAAAGATTCAGTCATCTTTCATCCAGAAATCACAACATTTCTAGAAGAAGGTCTTAAGAGTGGTACCTCGAAGAAGGACCCAGATGTCCGTGTTGCAGAACTCAGGGAGGCTATACTGCCGACTTTGAAGAACAACATAGAATCTGAACCGGCATACTGGATGGATAAGGCAAGGATGCCGCTAGTATTTGCTGCGTTATCTATTGGTAAGTTTTTTTTCTTTATTCTTACAATTACAAATATTTTTAATCGAAGCTCATTGAAATTAATTTTATTTAGTTTTTTAGTTATTGTTAACCGAAAGTATTTTTAAACAATTTAACTACACTTTTAGTGTATTATTGATAACTCAATTAACGCCATTTTGTTCGAATCGACTTAAATTACCATTATGTAAATTTTTTTCTCCTATCCCAAAACGAAACAGGATTTTTTTTATCCTATATGCTAGCCTATATAAGCTTCGATATATATGCTTCGAAGCAGATTAGCCATAAAAGCGTCACAGACAGATTGACTTTTGCATTTTTAATATTACAATATATGAAAAATTAAGAAATATGGATAAAAAAATAATTTTATACCATTCACCAACCCACCAATTTAGGTTAGAGCCTATACTGGAACGATGTATTTACTAAAAAAAAACCAAATTACTTAATATTTGAAACAAAAGTAATAATAAAGTTATTTTGCTATAATTCGCGATAAATAATTAATCGCGGATTATAGCAAAATAATTTTATTATTACTTTTATTATGGATCTCCGCAATGTGATGCCATATTCTATAAATTAAAACTTAAAATTAAAATTTTTACTTCTTATGTTATTGGAATGATAACGTAATGGTTTGTTGTTACATTTTTAATCATTATTTGGAACTGCGGTTATTTAAACAAAAGTGTTAGTGTGCCAAAATAATATTTTGCAATTATCACTCAATTTGTTTCCTTCTAGAAACATCAAAATCTTTATTACAAGCAATAGCCAAGATAATTTGCGATCCAAACTGGGTTATGCCACTTGCTAACAAAGACAGTAAAGTGTTGGCAATAGAAGATGCAGGGATGCATATGTGGTTGAAGAAACTTGCACTGCTTGATAAGACAGCTCCTGAGACACTCGGCGAAGCGGTTAGTGACAATATTTCTAACGAAACGGTGAGTATCATAAAGCTCATAAAAACAAGAAAACTATTTGAGATCAACAAACAATTCTTTAATAAAATTATATTTACAATTCAAGACTGTAATTCCCTGCGTGAAAAATATGAGGAAATTGACGTTCAAAAATATTAATATTTTTCATTTTGTATTAAAGAACTCTCTCTATAAATTGTTGAAATAGATTCTAGTACATTAGCTACACTATATATATTATAATATATTTATTTACAACAAAAGTTTACGAGTTAAAGTACAATCTTAAATTACGCCCTTACGTGAGCTTATAAAGGCATGAACCTAGTCAGGCTCATCCAATAAATTAAGACGTGAGTATAGCTGGTCTCTAAACATGAATTAACCTTATTTTTTATAATTAAAAATAAGGTTAATTCATGTTTAGAAAAATATTGGAGACACTATAATTGTGTCTCCAATATTTTGTATATTTCTATAAACACATTACTTATTTTCAGATTCAAACTTGGCTCGCTACAAACAGAGGTTGTTTCTTTCTATTGCTGCTGATCGAAAATAATAATGAAGACGTTAGTAGCAAACTAAAAAAGAAAATTAAACATCATATTGATATTTTAAAAGAGAAATCGTCAGAAGGCACTAAGCTGTTATTGCAAGCTGTACAGAAATAATTAAAAGATGTACCTATTATAAATTAATTTTATATTTTATTTCCCTTATTTATAACATTATTACACATTAAAATATAATCTATACCCAAATTTTTTTCATTGGTTCTTTTCCAACATTGCTTATTATGGACGTGGTTTTCTGCAGTAGCTCGTCATGGATAAGATCAATTGATCTGAAAATATATGCAATAATAATTCATATAGAAAGGTTATGATAGCCCAGTGAATTTTCGGGGGGTCTATTCTTCATACCCTGGGCAGGCATTATTGAGTTTTTCTGTTAATAGTTTTGTCTAATAATAGTTGCAATTTATCACATGATTCTCAGTGAAGGAAAACATAGTGAGGAAATCTGCATATTTCTAGAGTATTGTGGAGATATGAGTAGCCTACCAGTCCACATTAGAGCAGTATTGTGGGTCTTAGCTCTTCTCTACAAAAACAGAAAAATGCCTAGCAGTGGGATAAAAGGTTCTCAGGTCAATTGTTATTTTAACTATAAGTTAATTCTTTTATATAACTAGGTAGCAGTTACTCTTTAAAAATATTAATCATATATATAATACATCATCATCCTCTTGTCCTTATGGCACTCAAAGGAGTCGGAACAACATGTCGCATGATTTGGCTACGTATTTTACGACCGGCCGCCTGCCTAAAGTCAAGTTACCTTAGTCGTATTTTACGTTACTTCGGTAAGAAAAAAAAAGGTCGTCTATTCTAGTCAGCCGGATACCACACTGCATATTTATATAATACTAGCTGTGCCAACAACGGCTTCGCCCGCGTGGAATTTAATGATTTACGAAACTTTTCCCGAATTTTTCAAATTTTGAACATAAAAGTAGTTATTGTGAGTTAACCGTGAGAGATAGAGACATGCTATCGCGAACTTTTTTGTAGCATTTATATAGATCTACAATTCCCTACTATATTATTTTAGCATATCTCTGCTGGTTTACGCAGCGCACCCGACTAAAGCTCCCAGCAAGCAAGTTTTTTAACAACTGTACTGGTTTAGTTAAATAGTACCAATATGTAATTTTTTTACTAAAACATCCGGAAGTATCGCACTATCTTTTGGTGAAAAGCGTACAAAAATCTGTTCAGTAGATTTTGAGAAAATCGATTACATACAGACAGACGGCTTTTTGGAACTTTGTTTTATAATAAGTATAGTAAGTAGATATGCCACGTTAAATTATAAGATATAAATATTTATTTTAAATTACAAAAATATTAAAATGTTACAAATTATGAGCAATTTATTGTAGCATATGATAATTACCTTGTGGCATCTAGTACTTCCCAGTTGTCGTCTTGCAATTTTAAATAAACATCTATGACCTTTTTTTGAAAATCTAAAACTTCATACCTGTAAGATATAATTACTCAACATCACTTAATAAATCATTTTCATTCATTATAATTTGAAGTAGGATAATTATTCTACAAATTATTGGAAATGATTAATTAAGTATCATTTTGCTTTGAAAAAAGCAAAGTGCAAAAGCAATTATATAATTATTTCACATAGAGAATACAAACAGAAATTACAACAAATTTTGGCTCTCAAACCTAAAACTATGAGTACGAGTACTGAATTATCAACATCAATAATAAAAAAGTTTCAATTCATACTGCTGTTATTGATCTTTACATCAGACGATCTCGTAAACAAATATGCCATATATCTATTTAAGACCAATTTCTGTTACCACAAGCCTATAATTTGATTACAGTTATTACATCGTTGGTAGACAAAACACATATTGTGTATCGTTCAATGATATTTACATCAATATTTACTTTATTGTTGGTAAAAAATAACATGTACCTTTCATTTCCAAAACCTTTTCTTGATTGAATGTTTTCTAGTGGCATATTTAGAAAGAAAACCTTATCTGGTTTTGGCAAACCTGCATCAGGTGATTTACACCAATTTATATCAAGACCTGAAACAATTTGTATTATCCAAAAGACGTGACACCATAAATTTCATGTAAAAACTCAAGCAATATTAGTTATATATTTATATTTAAGAGTATTTATCAGTAATGGTTTAATGGTGGAAGTAACATGCCAAGGGTTTTTGAGTTTATAAACTGAGTACTATCACTTTTGTATAAGACTCATCATATTGTTTAGTATGTTTAAGGAAAAACAGGGACACAACCATAGAATAGAATAGAGTTCTAAGCCCCAAAATCCTCATTGGAGCAATTGGGAACCTAAGCTCGAATTCCCCACATCCGGAGACATTAACTATTACAGCAAAGGAACATTTAAGACATAAAAATTTTAGTTTGAAGGAACTGGAGAAAAAAAAATTAAAAAACAATATCTTTTGTGGTTGACAAAGGTTATGGTTACTGCCTGCATCATAACTATAGTTGTATATATACAACCAAAGTAGCAAAAGCAAAAATAGTAACAGTTTTATAAATATAATCAATTGATGAAGATAGATAATAGAACCTGTGAAAGCCCAGAAGTGAGACTGTGTGACTCAAGAGTTCTCTTATGGGTTCAAACCTCAGGCAGGCACCAATAAGTTTTTCTATTAAAAGTTGTGTCTAATCGATAATTGCAATTTATCACATGCTTTTCGGTGAAGGAAAACATGAGGAAACCTGCATATATCTAGAGAATTCTAGGGATATGTGTAACCTACCAATCCGCAATGGTAGGTTTTAGCTCCAACCGTTCTCTCCAAAAAATAAAAGAGAGAAGGCCTATGCCCAGCAGTCGGATAGTAACAGGCAGTTACTTTACTTACTTTACTTAATCAATTGATCTGATTTTTTAAATTATTAAAATTACCTTTTGCTGCAGAGAAAGCAACACCTGAATAAGAATATCGATCTACAACAACAGTGATCCCATTTTCTAACATGTTCATTAAACTGTTTACTTTTTCCCAGCGATTTGCGGAGAATAAGAGATGGATGGCTTCATCAGGCAATTCTTTCTGAAATTTTGATTTAGGATTAATGTAAATATTAATTGAATACTTTTATTCTACGAATACGCTTATTGCAAGCAAGTTTTTCTTTATACTGTGAAACTGTTAGTGAGATGCATACTTTTGAGTTTTATAAAACTAAATTGACCTTTGATTGTATAACTTGAATTAGAATGAAAATAATTAAGAAAATATACAAAATAACGAGTAACTTACTTTTGATGTCAGGTAACTGCTGATAACTTGTCCGATTTCCGTATTTCTATTTGGAAAATTTGTATATTCTGCTGGTATTTCTTTCTTCAGAAGAGTGTCAACTAATAAATATACGACAAATTATATACATACATATTACAGTTAATAAAAATTTTAATATAATAGTTGATATACACCTAATTTTTTGCATTGCGTAGTTTTACCGGTTCTGTCAACGCCTTCGATAACAATTAAAGCACCCCGTTTTATCACCATGTTCACTGTAAATCAGAAAGTTATAAATGTTGTAAATTTTTATGTTTATTTCAGTTATTATAATCATAAACATAAAATTTTCAACTCACAAGCGTAGTATGAAGTTTATCACAGATTTATTAGAGAAAATGCGTTAATCGTTGTGTATTAAATTAGGTATTGTTTAAATGGTTATGTTTTTGTAAGACCGTTTCGCGCGTTTCGCGCACTATCACTCTTCACAGACTAGTTAAGGACACACCAGGACCTAGTTACGTATATACAAAGACGAGTAGGTATCTCTATTTAGTCTGTGTACTCAATACAAATCATGCAATCATCTAAGTGCAGTATAACCGTAAATTACATTTATATCTACGTGTAACAAAAAGTCGGCTATTATAAATTGCAGTAAATTTGCAACAAGCTTAAAGAAGTGAAGAATAACTTTATAAGAAAGCGCGTTCCCACGTAGGCTACATCCTTCGCTTTCCATTAGACGAGAACCCAAGCGCCAACCTTTTCATTACACAAAATTTTATAACAATCTTTGAGATATAACATAATTAAGCAAATAATTCTTTTAGATTTCGAGACATGACGACTAGGAACCGCCATCAATAGACTAGAATCCAAACAGACAGAGACTTCATCAAACAACTTATGACATAAGTCAAAATTCGCGCAAAAACTTAAGTGACATGAGAAACAGGAAGTAGGCATAGGTGGCTGACTGAGTAACGTAGTGAGATATTCACAACGGATTCACTTTACATTTGCGATACCTTTGTTGGTTTCTTAATGTTGTAGCAGTAAAAATCAAATTTAAATTAATAATAAATAAATAAATAAAATATGAAAACAGGATATAAAGTTACAGATGTGAATAGAGTTAAGAAAATCGGAGTAGCCGCCGAAAATCTGAGTGAACTTATTGAGAAGTCGCGAAAAAAGTTGGCTGTAAGTTAAATTAAATACGTTATGAATACTATTTATTTGCTTTCATTGTTACAATTTTCGTGTATTCCTCGTAATTTATTCGTGAAACGCTATATTTATCTTTGCCTATTTAAAATAGGTCAAGGCTGTTTGCCTTGACCCGTATTCGCCTAGCCCTGACCTAATTCGCGCAATCGGTTTTTAGTTCAATGTCAGCTGCGCGGAATGCCGGCTTTACGTGGCCGAGGACGGGACCCAGGTGGATGATGACGATTATTTGAACACTCTGCCGCCGCAGACACTTTTTATTTTATTAAAGAATACAGAAAAAATGGTAACTGGTATGTCTTAAATGTACATTTAGAAGCTCATGAATAATAAGCAAGTAGTTAAGAAGCAGTCTATTATTGCTTGGTCAAGCTCTCCTTAAAAAAAAGGAAGATAGGGTTGGTAGTTTACACATATCCCAGTTATTTTCCAGATGACAGATTTTTAATGAATTTTCTGTTACTGAAAATGATGTAAATATCAAATGGACTCATAATAATTGAAATAAAATATATACCAGGTTTTGTTTTCATTTGACTGAATAATAGAAATATATTATGGTAGTAAAAAATTATATATGGATTCTGTAAGATGTTATAATTGCAGATTACAAATGCTTACAGACTTTGACTATTACTACAGCATGATTCGAACACACAGAAAGGATTACATTGATACAGGAATGGCTGCCAAGGAATTCCTGACGACCAATCTAAGAGAAAAGTTTAAAGTATTCCAGAGGTATATCGCTGCAGCTAATGATAGTAAAACAGTACTTAGTGAAAGAGTGCAGGATCCAGAGTGGTTTGAAGGTTAGTTATGTTTTAAAACTTTTTTATATTGAGGAAAAATCAACATTTGTTAGTAGATCATATGTGCAACCAGGGCCTTGATGATGAAAATTAATGGATAGTATGGTATATGGTCTAATAAGACTATTATGTATTTGAATATGAATGAACTTAAAATTGATATGTTAATTGAACTAGAAAGCATACTAAAGAATTCTGCAAAGTAATACCTAGTTCATTAAATTATTAACATAGTTGGTTAAAGATTTTGCAGTTTTAGGCTTGCAAATGTAAATAAAAACATATTTTTCTTGGTATAAACTGATATTCACTTTCAGGTCTTGAGTCTTCAGAGAAAACAAAGGAACAGTCAATGTCCAAACGAGTGAAAGAACGAATGAGGGGCTACTTCTATAAAACCAAGTCTGCACTTCAGTCATCTGAATTGTACGTTCATTCAAAAAACGGACGCGGTAAGAAACTGATCGACAAGTTCCTATTGGACTTACGGAAACTTCTCGAAACTAATAAATATAACGAAGGCTATTTTAATAGAAAATATAGATGCCAACGCATATGTAATGAAAATGGGCTGTTTCAATGTGGGGGGCTTTGGAACAAAAGTAAATGTAGTTACGAGGGTGACCATGTAATAAATCCGTATAGGAGTCGCGAAGAACGCATTATATTCCAGACTTGGAATTTGGATCACAAAATCGAGCTGTCGCGTTCGGTCACTCCAAATATATTAAAAGCGGTCGAAGGTATTGCTAACGGAGATTTTAAGTGCATATCGTGCGAGCGAGACACTACTCAGGGTTTCATTGAAACCGATAGATATTATTTGCAGATTTTCACTCGTGAAAATTTGAAACTGGTTCATATAGTCTGCCACTATAAAGGTAAACACGACGCCGAGTCAAATTTGTACACAGTCTGTCGAAATTGCTATAGCAGTAATCGTATTACGTACGATCAATAATTTTACACTCACTTATAGCTTACTTAATTTCTATTTTCACTATCTTATATACGTGTTCTTTAAAATGACTTAATTACGGTTCGTGATGTTTGCCAAACATTTTTATTATATGTTTACAATATGGTCAGCTATTTTTGTATTTCCGTGATTGTGATCCACAAATTGAACCGTTATATTTATTTATATGGAGTCCATATAACTTTCTCAATCCAAATGTTAGGAGTTGCAACTTCTAGGCACTGCTGATTTCATTGTCTATGATAGTTATACTATAAGGACAGCTAATCGAATTTCTATCACTTGTTAATATAATATACCTACTACATATTAAAATATATTTTTTCTATACTTACTACACGAAGTTTTGCTCTATACTACATTAAATTATCAATAAGGAGCGTCGATAAATTATCAAATTTCGGTACCTATTTTGTTAGGTATATAATTTACATATTTAATGGAAATAGCAGGATAGCCGACTGTCATAATATCTAAGATTAATTGAAGATCATTCGACATTTATTTATACTAGTTTCGAACTTGATAATATATTTACAATGGTTGTATCAAGAGGTCTATATATTTTTTGAACGTCTGACTTTTCTATATCTACGCTTAATGTATTTGCTGTTGGTATTTATATTTTCGTTAGTTTGTATATACGGTTATGTTTCTAAGTATATATTAACTGTTATTTGTAATTATAATCTACTTGCTTACATAAAGAAACATATACTGCATTCAATTAAAGCTTCTATATTAATTAATAATTAATATTTTAATTGAAGAAAGTACTAGTTTTTTTAAAAGTATTTTTAATGCTTTTGCTAAATTTGTCTAAACATAACTATTATAAAGAGGATGGTTACAGTAGATTCTCAGTAAGTGTTCTACGTCTTTTAAAAAATTACAAATAAAATGCAAACATTCGGAGTTACATAAAAAATACTTAATTATTTTTCTGTTTAAATAACATTTTTCTACATATTTTATCTCATATTCTATTTCCTCCTTTTCACCGTATCATGAATAAAATATGTTTATATCTTTTGCCACGGAATTTTTGCGCCAATTAATTTTAAGATATATTTTAACTATTCATCGATTAAGTTACTATCTACTTTTATGACATTACATAAAAACAAGAAATTACAAGTTCCTTCATATATTTCAAACTATGTAAGTGTAAGTATCAATTATCAAATACCTAATTTGGTATACGTATACAGGTATACCAAACATTTTTTAAAGTTAGGTAGTGACCGAAATTTCAGTAGTTGGTAACGACGCCAAATAAAATGTAGGTACGAGTATTAAAACACAACAATTTTCTTTTTCGGTAACAATCTAATATAAAATATTAGACTAATATTAATTAAAGTTTGCTTATTTATCTCGGACATAAGGTTAAGGCATTAACGACAGTAAAGAAAGAAATCGACATGCGGTCATAAATTAATTTTGGGAAAAGGGCATCTGCTAGTTAATAATATAAAAATGACGATTTTAGCATACTGCTGTGAATATTCACACTTATTAAATAAAATGTAGCCTTCAAAAGTAGTGATTGTTTAAAAGTCGATATGAATTATTAAGATATATAAATTTTTCTATTCCTTATTTGATCTCCGTTACCCTTAATGAATTAGAATTTATAAATTTATTCATATTGTAAGAAACGCACGGAAGGTGTATAGTTACCGCGATAAGAGGGGCTATGACGGTCGAAGGATGTATAAATGAAAAACAATATCGTAAATCACAAGTAGCATATAGTACAGACGTTCAATTTAAGTATAGTCCCGGCATTAAATAATGCACATCGGTGTTTAGAAACAGTCAGCCAGTTCGGTCTCGTAGAGCGCTGTCACTGTCACTCACTTAGTATATGACGTTTCACACGGATTCGTCAGTCAGCGATAGAGACAATGCTCTATGAAGCAGAATCTAGCTGATTGTCTCCTTCTCTCTAAGCCTCGATGTGTACTATTTATTGCCGGGTACTATACTTAAATTGACCATCTGCGATGGATTTTATAGAATCGCAGCCACAGTTGTCTGCGCGTACAGTGGCATAGCTTATAAATTCACGGACAAAGCTATGCAGTACAAAATGTTTACGTTGCGATTACACGGCTTGTAATGTAATGGGAAGAATTTTGGAAACTTTTAAACGACAAATAAAAATGTATTATTGTTTAAATGTTACTTCTGGGGTTGTCCGGTTGTAGAACGGTTATAAGCCGTTGCTTCTTTTTACTTACAAGCATGGGTGTTTTCATATTTTATGTTTATCTATAACTAAACTGTCTTTGTGACTAATAAAAGAAACAAAAATACGAATAAAATATATACAATATTTTATCGGGCGCTAATTGGCGCATGTCGGCGTAAACAAACCTCAATTCATAACAGGGTTTTAGTTAGCCATAAGGATTTTTTTTTTCGATTGTTGACCGAAAGTTTTCTTTAAAATAATAACATGATTTTAATATACGCCTTCTAATAACGGAATTTATTTTAAAAAACTTGTGTATATATGCAGATAAATCAAAATAGATATAAATATATCCGGTTTAAAATAGATATGAATAAAGTCAAAATACAGATCTACGATATATGTACATTGTTTTTATGGACTACTGTCTATATTATTATTTTAAATATTAGGTCCTTACATATGAAATTGGCGTTTTCTATGGGATGAACATAAAGTCGTTTTTTTTTAAATGAAATATATTTAATTAATCAAAGTATGTTGTACCATTGCTATGTATGCACTGTTGCCATCTCATAGGTAGTTCATTGATCCCCTTACTAAAAAAACTATTCGGGCGGGAATCAATAAAATCTTTGAAGGCGGTTTGGACTGCGCCATCGGAGTTTAATTTTGTTCCTTGCAAGTAGTTATCCAAATTGCGAAAAAAATGGTAATCAGTTGGAGCAAGGTCCGGAGAGTACGGTGGATGTCTAAGACAT
This sequence comes from Morpho deidamia, assembly GCA_947086505.1. Lineage (NCBI taxonomy): Eukaryota > Metazoa > Arthropoda > Insecta > Lepidoptera > Nymphalidae > Morpho > Morpho deidamia. The sequence continues at coordinate 3,219,664 of CAMTZC010000007.1, read as the reverse complement.
TCTAATTGAAGCTCCTCTAATTTGGTAGCCGTCTGTTGTGCAGTGTGTGGTCTAGCGTTGTCCTGAAGCAGCAGTGGCCTAGAGCGATTGACCAGCCTCGGATATTTAGCAGCTAGCTTATCCATCATGGTTTGCAGTTGCAGTGGCACTAGTCCACCAAAAACTTACAAGCAATATTTTTTTAGTCAATTTTCGGTTAGGGCAGGATTTGGCTGGTCGCCAGGGGTCAGCCATTGCGATGAGCGCTTCCGATTATCGTAGAGGATCCACTTTTCATCACAGGTAATGATTCGATTTAAAATTCCTTCATTATTGTGCCGGTTGAGTAACGTAACGCAGCAGTCGACGCGCGTTTGTCGGTTTGCTTCACTCAATTCATGAGGTACCCACCTTTCAAGCTTTTCACCTTCCCAATTTGCTTCAAGTGGATTAGAATAGTTTTATCACTAACACCGGAGCCTGCAGCTAACTCGGACGTGGTTTGCGATGGATCCGCTTCCACAATAGCCTTCAATTCTTCATTATCAACTTTGGTCTCCGGCCGTCCACGAGGGTTGTTCTGCAGGTCGAAATTTCCAGAACGAAAACGTTGGAACCAAAAACGCACTGTGTTTTATTTTGCGACACCGTCACCATACACATCTTTAATCCTTCGAGCCGTTTCTGCAGCACTGGTGCCACGGTGGAACTCATACTCGTAAATAACGCGATATTTCATGTTTTCCATTTTGTAAACAGAGTGACACAAAGAAAAAAACAAAAGAAGAAAAAACAAATGAATTAGGGGGTTTGAAACACAAATTCATGAGTAAATAGCTGTATGAATTTGAATTTGGAATTCCTAACCATAAAGGTAATATTTGAGATCAAAGTGGCCAGTACGACAAAACGCCAATTTCATAAGTAAGGACCTAATATTAACTAGAATCACAGACAACTAACCAAAATAATGACGAACATTATATAACATTAATGACTATTATACAGAATGAATAATAATGATTGATTAAACATAATACGCTTTATACATTGTTCTGTTTTGTATAATATTTAATATTTGTATATTTACGAATTTAGGTACTTTCGTTACGTTTAATTTAATATCAAATATAATTAAATTTTATATATCAATAGTTTAATTTTTATATCAATTGAAACGTTTTGTACTTTCATTTTCTTCTACTATTTTTTTATTGTGTATTGTGTATTATGGGATTATTGTAAATCCTGTAATTTATATATTTTATACTATTAATGTTGAGAGGTTCAAACTATACTTGACCGAACCCTATTTGTAACATTTTCTGAAAGAGATAAAGTAATACAGCTACGAATTAAACTAGATAAAATATAATTTATTGGTCACAACTAAGAATAAATAATTACACTGGGTACAAAACTTATTTCATCAAAGAGCTATATAATGACAGTGTTATTTATAAAATAATAAGTAATTATATTGATATTATATACATAAATAATTTTAAATGTTAAATGAACTGTTATTTTAATATGAACTATATTTTAATATAAAAATAGTTCTGAATGTTATTAATATTAAAGTTGAGGTTAAAAAAAAAGAAATGCGACCATTCTGGCTCCCATCATAACGTCACTGTTATAACAATAAAGTAGTATTTATATATATTTGATATTTCGTCTAAATAGCGAGAATACTAGCTTCCTTTATAGTCTTTTGGTTTTTATATACATTATTTATCGCCGTATAAATTTGTTATATCTCAACGACTAGACATGTTACGTCAAATCGGAGATCAGCTCTGGATAAAGTCCAGGCAAATCAGTTTCTCATGTTTATAGAAATCTTAGTTGTATCACCAGCGTAAATAAAAAAAAATCTTTGTCCTGAAAACGGCGATATCTTATTAAATATTAATATAACTTTTTGTTAAATAAAAAAAAAATTGTAGGTTAAATTTTGCCAATGAATTATAGAAACGATTGTTTCTATTCGTAGCTTTAACAAAACGTTACAAAAATATTTCAAAGGATGGCGGGGTATCATTACAATTTAGTAAATGTAATCGTTAAACCATTATGTACGCCTTACCTTAACTACTTACCTATTAATTTAAGAGTTGGAGTAATTTTAATAGACCGAAGATTGTACCCTTTCGTACCTAAAAAAATAGTTTTGTTCTAGTCCGTCTTTGAATATTAAAAACTAAAGAGTAAAGGTGGATAAAGCCACCCTGGCTTTATCAAAACTAAATCAAAAGCCGGCGTAGGTTAGAAGTTACAGGGAAAATCTGATCCAGGTATATAAATTTTTAAAAACAGACGCATGTACCCCTGTTTACACTTCTACGTGCATGGTGACATAGTCCCATCTCCATCCCATTTGTTGAGATGGAGATGAGACTATGAATGACCACGGATAGAACTAAAAAAAAACGCATATAAATTTGAGGTTTTATAGAATAAACAAAAATATTAAATATCAGAATTATGTAGGTGTTTTGCGAATTAATAATTGTCAATGTAGTTGCTTCCATTTTAGCTTTATTATAAGCCTGTGTGTAGTGTTATAAAATTATTATACGTATTAAATCATGATGATATATTTAATCTTCATATAAGAAATCTTAAAAATATACCTATATGCTTTAATTTAATTTTTAAAATTAATTAACGTTAAATCGTTGACTACCTTGTAACTGTTTTAAGTAGGGATTCATTTTTTATATTGTTATTACGCCTACCAAACCTGCATTACAGAGGTTTTATTATCATTGACAAACTGGGAATTAATAAATGTGTCTTTACATTTTTCTTTGTCTTTGAAGAAAAAAAAAATAAGTATTCCAATTTCAAATTCTCGAATTTATTTTATACTCACGTCTAAGGTTTGGTAAGCATATTTTAAATTAGACGAATAAATGTAGGTTGTCTATTATGCAATAATCAAAGATTGATAGAATAGTTAAAAATTTATGTAGATATAGATCGTATACAGTATTGAAATTATAACCTTCTCCACTACTGATTATTGTAATCGCGTATATCATTGAAAGTTATAAAGAATATAATAAAGAGATATATTTCGAGAATGTTTCAATTTATTATACCTAGTTTTTTGTTACTCAAGTATATGTTGTAAGAAATCCAAACACATTTTCACGCTTCAGAATAAATAAATGTTCACATGTAGGTAAAAACCCAAGTCAAGAAAAAAGGAACATGTTACCATCGCATTGCTGGATGTTGAACTCCTTTTTTGGAAAAAAGGGCAACTTGCCCGCTGGTAGTGCCTGCCTACCTATCCTGCCTTCAGCTCCGTGGTCCGCGGGTTCGATTCCCACTGAGTGTCAACATTTTCTGATAAAACATTGTTGGTTCTTCATTTCTGGGTGTATAAATGTATTTAATTATGTAAATAAAATTATATAAATATATATTTATCTGTTACCCATAACACAGTATTAAGTTACTTTGGACACGGACGACCGTGCAAGTGCCCCATATATTTATTTATTTAAAAGAACCACACCAATACAGATTGGTAGATTACACATATCCCTAAAATTCTATAGACATATGCAGGTTTCCTTACGATATTTGCCTTCATAGAAAAGCAAGTGATAAATTGCAAATATGTATTTTATAAGCACGAAAATAAATTTAGAAACAATTTTAGTCAAAGTTGACGGGCCCGTTGGCGCAGTGGGTAGTGACCCCGCCTTCAACTTCACGGGTCGGAGGTTCGATTTCCGCTAAGAGCCAACATTTTCTATTAACCATTTGTTGGTTCTGCGAGTTTGGCGTGTATTTGTATTGAAGTATGTATTTTAAATTGTATATGTACATATTTACTAGTTGTCTGTCAACCATAATAGAAGTTTTAAGTTACTTACTTTTGGGGTGGACAACCATGTGTGTCATATATTTATAATTTATTAAAACATGAACCAATGAACTATTTGACACACAAGTAATATTAATTAATAATAAAAATAATAAATTTTCTTATGTAAGATTTAAAAACTGTGATATAAATGATATGATATAATAATATGATCCAAATAAAAAGAATACAATTGTATGCTTTAATGTGTGAAATCAATCTTATATAATCATGTATTAAATATTTATCTCCTCTTGCGACCTGGAGCCTTTTTGTTTGGATTCCTCTGGCCCTTGCCAGCCTTGGGTTTTTTAGCAGAGAAATTACTGTTGTTGCCACCCTTTGCTTTACGCTTTCCCTTAGTTGGCTTGAAATTCTTTTTCTCCTCTGATCTTCTGTGAAATCAAGAACAAACAATTTGAATTCACAATTGTAAGCTCGACAAGACAATAAACGAATGCACAAAGGTCGCGCCGCGTGGCGCGCGTCAATTTGTACAAAACACATATAATAACAATAATTGGCAGCACTGTCCAATCCCTTTTACAGTGATCATAGTAGTTGCAAGTCTCCCAATTTCTTAAGTACAAAATAACCTTACATACTTAAATGTTTGACCTCATATTAATATGTATAAATATAATTTTTTGCAAAATATTTGATATAGAAAAGTTATACTTCACTAACAACTACAAGTACCAACTGTGAGCAGTTATTTATTATTAATTACACAATAGGTTCCATCCATCCATCCATCAGCCTACCGCAGTCCACTACTGGACATAGGCCTCCCCATATCTGCGCCAGACATCCCGCTTTTCCGCAATGCGCATCCAGCTGGCCCCAACAACCTTTTTTGATGTCGTCGGTCCAGCGGGAAGGAGGACGCCCTACGCTGCGTTTGCCAAGACGTGGTCTCCACTCCAGGACTCTTGGTCCAAAGGCCATCAGTCCTGCGATAAACGTGACCAGTCCACTGCCACTTGCTTGCTTATTCTGCTAGCTACGTCGGTTACCTTGGTTCTCTGGCGGATAATATCATTTCTGATTTTATCCTTGAGAGATACTCCGAGCATAGCTCGCTCCATAGCAAGCTGAGCGACTCTAAACTTGCAGACTAGTCCCGTTGTCAGGGTCCACGTCTCAGCACCATATGTCAACACCGGAAGGACACATTGGTCCAAGACTTTGGTCAATAGGTTCACCAACCATATTATTTTTTTTTCTAGAAATAATATATTTTTAAAAAGCTCATGAGGAAGCTAAACATAATTCTGGATCCTTTTGAAAATGATCTTTGCATGCTTAGACACAGTTTTAAAAATGCAAAAGGCAGAGAGTAGCTTTAGTTAAAATCCAGTGCACCAATAACAAGGACATTCCATTCTGACAACAAATGACATCAATTCACAATAGCACCATGTGGCTGAGCATAAAATATTATTATATTTTAATATTCCAGTTAGAAATTTCAGCAGGGTCTTGATCAAATATCATCTTCAAATTTACTTTTTCAACTGACAAGATTATATCCCAGCATCATCAACTATTTTACTTACTGTATTTGCTCTTCATGAATATGTTTTGACACAGCCTTATCTATATCAATTTTGGGCCTCTTATTTAATATTTTGTCAATTAGGTTTAAATTGTTTTCTCTTTCAGCCTGTGGTGTTGGTATGGGTGCCTTCCTTTTCCTGTCTTTCCCGGGAATAAGCTCATGAATACCTTTGCCTCTGGCTTCTTTCTCTTTTGGTAGTTTATCTTGGAATTTTCCAAGAGATGCTGTTGATGCTTTAGCTACTGTAGCTGCAGTAGATAGCTGAAATAAGTACATTTATAATATTAAGATTGTGTAAATAATTAAGATAGGAATTGTTGTTTTGTCCATCTTTTCTAAGATTTTGAAACATGATTATGATTCCCTAACAAGAATGTACCATAAATGTAATTAAAAAAATTTCATACACAAGGCATAGACAAAACAGTAGTCTCAGGGCACAAAAATATAAAGTGAAGCTAATTAATTTGTTTAAAAATTGTAATTGTAGTATAACAGTTTGTAGTGACATTATAATCAAATGAAGCCCTTTATACCAGCAATTTGATATAGTAAACTTTTACTGACAGTGTTATAATAGGTATAAAAGTCATATGTGCTGCTTATTTACTTTGAACATCAAAGCCGGGTCATCTTCAGCAACAAGATTTATCATCCAAAAGTAATCAGTGGGAATACATGCTGTTTAAAGATATACATTATCAACACCAAATTAACATTTTAATTTCTATCAAATATCTTTCAATTCTATTTTAATTTAATTACTTTATAAAATAATCTAATTTTGATAATCACCTGTGTGGCTGATGCTTTATCAGAGGTGACAGGCAAGCCAACTCTAGGAATTTTAACTTTCTTGGCTCTAGCAATATTCTTAAGCCGTTGAAGTTCATTTTTTGCAACCTTCTCTGATTTTTCACTAGCTTTCTTTTCATACATATCTATCATTGGATCTACATGTTGAGGAACTTCTATTAACCAATCCTTTTGTTTTTCAGCTGCTGTTTTTTTGAAACTGTAATGTAAATTATTTATTAAATTTAATTAGTCCATTACTAATCAATTAAAATAAGTTTTATCATCAAATCACGATTGACAACACAAATGGCTAAAATCAGTCCCTAGTTTTCTTCTTTAAATTGGTCTGTTTGCAAACTAATACCAGCCTGTAAAGCCAATTTAAAGAAGATATGTACTTCAAATTTATCTTACCCATATAATGGCACCCATTTTTGCAACTGCTCATCCCATTGAAGTTTATCCTTTTTCTTTTTAGTAATACCCTTTGATTTAGCAAACTCTTGCCATTTTGTCAAAGGTTTTGGCTTGGGCACAGGCTTAGACCTTGGCAGAATAGTCTTCGGTTGAGGAAGCCTCACAACTATTGCTTCATCAATCCTTTCTGTGGGCAGCTCCCAAATCTTATTTAGAAGTAGTTGTGTATTGCCTCGGGCTAGTGCTTGTAAGTAAGTATCTATTTCACTGTGTGATCTACAAAATACATTAGAAAGACTTGTCAAAAATAGTGCACTAGTATTTAATCAATTCAAGGAAGGTATCACTGAGAAGGCATCTTCTTCTTCGTCTTCTGATAGTAGCAGATATGCAGAGTCTGAGGGCCCGGTATCACTTTGACCATTACTGATCTATTGTGACCGATAAAGAAAGCATTGAAAGCATCCATATAAAAATAAAAAATTTCGTACTAATTTATATTTTTTCTTTACTTAATCTTTAAAAACTTTAATTTGTTTTTAAACACTAAAAAATTATAGACACCACAGGTTTATAGGCAATTGTTTTTCCACGTTTAGTTTATAATTATTTCGCAAAATTGTTTACCTCAAAAGTGTCACATCCAAATCATTTGGGTCTGAAGCAAGAAGTGTGCCAACATCAATTTCCAGATCTAAATGCTTTTCAACCGTAATTGGCTTGTATTTTTCGGCCTTTTTTTGTTCTTTTTCCAAAATTTCATTTACAATGTCCATAATTGATATCTATTTTTCAATCAAATAACCAACCAACCTAACCTACAAAATGCCACAGATCACACACTATACTTTTTTTTAGTTAATTTAATGACCTGGAATCAAGTCTTTTAAAGCCACACACCATAGAGGATTCAGAAACATAGACTAATAAAAATATGAAGGAGTAAAATAAATCAAGTAAGAATTAATTTTACGATAGGTAGGTACCTACATAATTCATTTTTCTGTACAGAATCACGTAGGTAATGCCCCAAAATTATTTTTTATCGAATGCTTATCAAATATATTGTCGTAAGTAATACCCAAAGACTACAGCACCTAAACAAAGATTACAGTATACATAATGAAATCAATATGTCAATAGCCATTAGTCTATGATAGCCATTAGCCATTTAAGTATCTATGGAATGCTAACAAAAATTTAAAATATAAATATATATATTTTTATTTACGTTATCACTAATTATACATACACTCATTTTACAATTCCCCCTAAAATATTTGATAAATAATTACTTATAAATACTAAAAGAAATAAAAGACTTCAAATGACTGGCGAATCTGAAAAAACTCACTGTTTTAAAGTAGAAAACAAGTTTATTGTTAAAAGCGGCTGTAAGAAACGTATGTGGAGATCATTAAAGCAAATATTGACTGCTGACCGGGCTTTGCCATGGCCCAATGATGCAGTTTTATGTAAGTACTGACAAATTAAGTTGATTAACTTTATTCTTTAAGTAAGTTTATATGTAATTACTGATATACACCAATCCACATTGGAAATGCTTAGTGGGTAGCTGGGCTATAATCTTAAAGCCATTACCTGGTGATAGACTGGCTGCTACTCTACTACTTATACATATCCTCATCATTTTTTCAATTTCAATCAATTTTCAAATTGATTATTCATCAATGAAATCATAATCTACATCTATTAATTCTGCTATCAACTTTTAAATTTAAAAATGGAACTTTTATGCTAATTTCCTTTTCCAGCAAATTTTAGGATACAAATATTGTCTTAAATTAATTTTCAGATTATTCAATTAATGCACCACCTACTTTCAAGCCTACAAAGAAATACTCTGACATATCTGGTCTCCCTGCACCATATGTTGACCGCCATTCAAAACTGTATTACAGTAATGCTGACGAGTTTGCTACGGTGAGAAGTTTACCCATGGATATTACTGCAGGATATCTACAATTGAGAGGTGCTACTACTATTGTAGGATAATAATGTCTCCATAAACTACATGTCTGAGGTTAAAATTTTACAAATGTTTTTTTCTAAGAATGTAGAAAAAAAGTGTTGGTCTAGGTTAGATTACTAATAAATAAAGTAATACTAACAAATTATAATTGCAAAAAAAGAAAATTAAAAATCTCTGACCAAATATTGAACACATTTGGCATATCATAGAAATTTACATTGACATTACTTTTCAGGGAATACATAAGTTTTGAGCATTTTTATTGTAAGAAATAAACATTTTATACATACATTTCTTATTTGTGCTTACAAAACTTTGAAATTAGTTAATTACAGTAACAAAAACTATAATTTTTATAATGTATGAAGAAATATAATGAACTAATTTGTTTTCAAAAATAAAATTTGCTAGGAAATAATTGAAGATGAAACAAGATTGCATGAATTTATTAAAATAATATTTGATAATTAGTGGTGTTTTGTTTTTATTATATATCTATATTTTAAGGATTATTATAGTTGTATAAAGAAATACAAGTTAATATAGATTACGAATAAAAAGATAAATGTAATTAAAAATAAAATATATCTTTAATAAACACTATGACTTGACAGTCAAGTTGACAATGAACAAACCATTTTTAGCACAACTTTGCTTGAACCATCTTCCTGCTTTATGTTCTTGTCCTATAGCTGCATATAACTGTTGTCCATTACTAGTAAATTGCATACAATTTATGAAACCATTTACTACTATACTGAACATAGGCACAATATTTCTATAAGCATCACTAACTTTCCACAATCTTATATGGTTATCGAATGAACCTGATGCAAAAATGTCTGAATTTAGAAGTGTAGCAAGACTTGTTATCCAGCGAGGCACACCATTGTCCAAGCCATGTGCCTCTAGTACAGTACATAGAGGTTTTTTCTTTAATACACTCCACAAACAAATTGACCCATTATCACTTCCTGACACAAAATGTTCCTCATCTAATAATTTCACCTCATCAACACTACCTACAGGTCCATTAAAAATTAGTTGTGATTCTTCAACTATTTTCCATATTCTAACTGATGTATCTCTACCTCCTGAAGTCACAGCTCTTTCCCTAGTAAGAGCATCAATTGAGGTTATAGCTGACTGATGACCAAATAATGTTTCCACATATGCCATTTCATCTAAAGACCAAATTTTAACTGATCTATCTTTACTTGCAGAGTACAAAAAATGTGTGTTCTTTCTAAATACTAGACCTGTCACCATATCCTTGTGACCCTTAAATGTGTGCACATGCTGTAATGCATGTGGATCCCAAACTTGAATATTAGATGATGAATCAGATGTGGCTAAATATTTAAAATCTGAAGAGATAGCAACTGAAGTGATAGTTCCAATCAAGTATTTGGAATGTGTTTTAAATGTTAAGCAGCCTAATTTCCGTTTTTCTCTGATACCCCATTTGATAATAGTGCCACTTTTGCAACCGGTAAATGCAAATAAACTATCATTACTTATACAAACACATGTGAGAGACAGACGATGTTCCTTCGTACGTATAAGTTTTACATCATTTTCTGACGGAGCTGTATAGTTGTCCGCAATTTCTACTCGTAGTTTACCCCTTTGCTCCAAGTAATCTTTCTGCAACCGTTTCTCTATCGCTTCGTCGAGATCCTTCAATTCGGCTCGTTTGGCCTCTTCCTTTTCGATTTCTTCCAAATATTTTTTTGCCAAACGTAACTTTTTTTGCTCAGCTGTTTCGTGATCAGTTTCTGATTCTTCTGCATCAGAAAACTTTTTGATGTCTAAATCACTACCGGAGGATTCGTGCCCGTTTTCGAGGTTAGGAGCATTTTGTTTTTTCACTTTCTTTTTGCTTAGTTTTTCACCTTTTCTTTTATATACTTGCCTCGGTTTACCTTTTAAAAAGAATGAAGTCGACATATTTTTGGGATTTTAAAGTATTTACTATTTAAATGTGCACGTTGATTTGGCATTTGATATTTAAGGATAAATATCAGTTTCAGTTATTAGTCTACGATATATATAAATATATATATATTGTTAGTTTACTTTAGTAATCTATGGTATGGGTGATTAATAGGGATGAATGTACGTGAAATAAAAATCAATGAATTTATTTTTGTTCCTTGAAAATAAATTGATTTATAAAAAATCGATTAACACGAATCTACGAGTCTGAATTTTGAAAAGTTGCCTTTTTAATATGAATAATTAATTAAATAAATACTAAGAGTCATATATATTATCACTTATAGAGGACATATAAAATAAGAGGATAAAGGATGATGATATATAAAAGATAAAAAAGTGCTATTTGCAAAATTCAATTAAAATTTATAGTTCAGCTACATTCGTTATTACCAACAACCTCTGTCAATATCTTATCTTAAAGAACATGAAAAAAGAGCCTAATAACGCCGTATAATAAGCTCATGAATAATTGAACTGACTACTCCCAACTAGCCGAGTAATAAAAGAGATTAACAAGGATAAAGGATGATGAATGTAATCGTTTTTTTTTTAATCGACTTATAATGTTATAATTAATTGTTAAAAATCGACTATAATAATAAAATAATCGATTACAATAAAAATCGGTTATTTCTTCACAACCCACAATATTTAAAATTGAATACAGATAGGGTTAGTTACGTGATTCATTTTTCAATTTATTCATTAATTTTAGTTATGATCTTTTAAAATACTATGTTGTTATTTGCTCAATATACAATATAATGAATTTTTTGTTAGGTTACATCCACAATAAAAAACATCTGTCTGTTTTTAATTCCATTGACGTATAACTACTTAACATTAGTTAAGTTTAATTTAGTTACAGAATTTTTTTATAAACGTAGACAGCTGGTTTTTGTCAAAGACAATAGACAGAACAGTCAACAGACTATGATTTACGAATTAAAATTCCTGGCAAGCGAGTGGTTTCTTTTCGATTTCGATTTTCGTGTTATTATTTGTGTTGTACAACATTTTGCATATAAATTGACAATTTCATCTTTTCATAAATATGAAATGACTAAAAACAATAGTCAAATATAAGTACCATTGTAAATAAAACATTTTGGTCATGGTTGATATCATAGTTAATAAGTATTTACAAAAACAATTAGCTCTTGCAAAACAAAAACAGGAATTTAAATCTAATTCTAAAGATTCAGTCTCTAATAAAAGTAAAAAAGTAGCGGATCGTATTTCAAAATTACAAGACAATAAGCAAAAAAAACTTAAAGAAAATGCTAAATGTGATAAAATTCAGCCTAGCACATCGACGGCAAATACTGATGAGGATGATAACTATTTACCATCATGCGAAGAAGATGAAGAAGATATCCCTATCTCAACGTTTGCATCATCGTCGCGTACCAAAATAAATTTAAAGAAAATAATTGATGATGGGGATGTTAAACTGTATAACGAGAGATTGGAAAACTGGAAAAACTGCTTAAAATCAGCCTCAGCAGGCAACTTCAGTGGAAAATATAATTCAGCTGATATACAGTATGTTCTTGATGGTCACGAATATCCGGAAGCAAACCATGAGTTGCAAAATGGTCTTTATGTTCCAAGCTATATCTGGAAACAATTATACAAATACCAAAGAACAGGAGTTAAGTGGCTTTGGGAGTTACATCAGATTCAATCTGGTGGTTTGTTAGGTGATGAAATGGGATTAGGTAAAACTGTCCAGATTATTGCCTTTCTTGCTGGTTTGTGTAAAACAGATATTGGATCTTGGGGTGGTCTTGGCCCTTCAATAGTAGTAGCACCAGCAACAGTTATATATCAATGGGTCTCACATTTTCACTTTTGGTTTCCACAATTAAGAGTAGCTGTTCTTCATCACTCTGGCTCCCATAGTGGAAATCATAATAAACTTATTAGAGATATACACACCTCACATGGTGTTTTATTGGTCACATATGCTGGCATTGTGAAATACATAAATGATTTCTTATCAAGAAAATGGCATTATATAATTTTAGATGAGGGACATAAAATTAGAAATCCTGATATACAAGTGAGTAAATTAGTAAAAAAATTCCAAACACCTCACAAGATTCTAATAACTGGGTCTCCTATGCAGAATAGTTTACAAGAACTTTGGTCTCTTTTTGATTTTATGAGGCCAGGCCTGCTTGGTACTTATACAGCCTTCATGGAATATTTTGCAGTTCCTATAACACAAGGAGGGTATGCAAACGCTACAGAGTATCAAGAAGCAATTGCTTTAGAAATCGCTAAGGCACTTAAGGATATGATTACACCTTATATGTTGAGAAGAACCAAAGCTGAAGTTCAAGAAAATATTAAATTGCCAAAGAAGAATGAACAAGTTCTATTTTGTGCTCTATCTAAAGAACAAAAAGACCTTTATATGGGATATCTTATGAGTAGTACAGTACGAAGTATTTTAGATAAGGATTCAAAATATGGTGATCCATTAAGAGCAAGAGTTTTGGTTGCTTTGTCCACTCTTAGGAAAATATGTAATCATCCTGATTTATATTTATATGATGCACTAGATGAATCAGAACAATTGATAGATGTGGAAACATTTGGTCACTGGAAGAGATCTGGTAAAATGTCAGTAGTGCATTCTTTATTGAAAATTTGGCAGAAACAAGGCCACAGAACACTTATTTTTACTCAGTCTCGAGCCATGCTTTGCATATTAGAGCAACATTTACAAACTCATGAATTCAAATATTTAAAAATGGATGGAAGTGTAAGTGTGAGCCAGAGACAAAATTTAATTAAAACTTTTAATGATAATACAGAATTTTTAGTATTTCTTGCTACTACCAGAGTGGGAGGGCTTGGTGTGAATTTAACGGGGGCTGATAGAGTTATTATATATGATCCAGATTGGAACCCAGCAACTGACAATCAAGCTAAAGAAAGAGCTTGGAGAATTGGTCAGTGTCGAAACGTCACAATCTATCGACTACTCTCTGCCGGAACAATTGAAGAAAAAATATATCAGAGACAAATTTTTAAGAATTTTTTAAGTAACAAAATATTAGTCGATCCTAATCAAAAGAATGTTTTGACAACAAGCACACTCCAGGGTTTATTCACTTTAGATGATGTAAATTGTGAAGGTGACACAGAGACTGCAGCTCTTTTCAAACATACCAAAGTAGATTTAACAAGTAAGTTAAATAAGAAATCAAATAAAAAAAACATTAAAAATATATCATTTTCTAAAAGAAAATTTGAAGAGATGAAGAAAAAAGCAAAAGAAATAAGTAATAAAATTAAAAAAGATTTGGAAACAATCATTAAAGATGATCCACGTGAAACATATAAGAAAAAAAGAGAAATGATCATTAACCCACCAAAAAATGAAGAACCAGAGGTAAATCTTCTGGATGATAAAATTACATCAATTCCCTTTGAAAATGTGCTCTCTGAGTTAGACATTATTAATAAACATACGAAAATTGATTATGAAGAAAATTTACTTAAAAATATGTTAAATTGTCAAAACAATAAAGATGTTGAAGGAGAAAAGGAAGAAGATAAATCTCAAAATAAAGAAGACAATAAAATTTTTAAAGAAGACCATGATCATCTTACAAACCTATCACAACCAGGGTCTATGTCAATAAGTGATAAGTGTAAACTAAAAAAAGCAAGAAAAAGAAGATACTCATCATTGGACTCCTCTGAATTAGAAAATGTAATCTCTATAAAGAGAGTGAAAACAAAAAAACATGATAAAAACAATCTTAATGATGATGATTATGTACTAAGCAAGCTTTTTGCTAAATCAGCTGTTAAAAATGCTTTACATCATGATGTAGTTGTTGGATTAGCTGAAAAAGAGAAAAGACATAAAATTAAAGAGGAGGCTATTATTAAAGCTAAAAAAGCTGTGAAAGCAATAAAATATTCTACAAAATAAATTATAAATTATGATACTCACTTTCCTTTTATTATGTATGAAAACACCAACTCTTTTAGATGTTCCGTTTTGACCAGACCCAGACTTAAGACTATGGTCTTAGGTCTTTACTAACTAAAATACTTAAGACATTAATATCATAGATTGCGAAATAAAATAATTTATATTATTATAATGTACAAACTATTGAAATATTATTATACTAACGATTGACGAATTGTAGGAGAAAACAGATCATTCGTGAAATCTTATTAGATACCAGAAATTATTAATGTTGTAATGCAGTGCACAATGAAAATTATAATTTTTAACATTGATAATTTTCAATTTAAAGTTCAAGTTTAGTTTATTATCTTATATATGGCAACCCAAATAACTGTGTCACATAAGTGTCAAGTATTGAAATTGTATGCAATTTATAATTTTTAAAGAAATTTAGGAAGTGTACAGCGCGTTAAAATTTTTCTTTTCAGAAATCGTATACGGTAATTGGAGTCAAAAGAATATCTAAACGATATGTTATATATAAAATAAATTTTAACTATCGTCCCCCATTACGGGAGCCATAGGCTTTATTGAGATTGGAGTATTTTGTTCAGGAATCTATTTATCCTGTGCAAATATGTCCCGAAGGAAACCTCCACCGCCAGGATTTAGATTCCAGCCCCAAGAAGAACAGATAACTGTGTAAGCAGGCCTTATCGTCATAATACTTCTAAATAGATTTTAATTATCATATCTTTTTAGAAATACTAATACATATATGTGTAGGTGTTTCATTTATGTGTTATTTAAATTTTGTAATGAACTCTTTGATTTGATTGTGTTTATCCTAAGTGTATTGTTTTGTTCTATTTCATATATATGTTCATATATATTTGTATATATTTTGTATCTGTATATATGTTTTATTTTTTTTAATATGTAATATTTGTATGAATATCGGCATCACCTACCATCTTTCCTTGATTTGATAAGCTCCCTAGCCCAAAAGCCTAGAAGAAATCACTAGTTAGCGATAAGGCTGCCTGACTGTATCACTTTGTACTATTGTTTATTCAACAATGAAAAGTCCTCTAAATGCTGGTTTTCAGGCAAATCAAAAAAGATTTGAATGGATTTATTTTAAAAATCAAACTATCTAATTAAGTGATTGTGTAACTTGTAACTAAGTACTGATAAGTGATAACTATATGGCTGTAATACTAATGAGTGTTAAACATGCATGTTTAACACTTATATGTTACTGAAAAAGAGATAGTTGAATTGTGTTGAGTATGACATGCATATAAAAAAAGTAGTAAGGCTAGAAAAAAAGCATTTGACATCTCTAACTTGAGTGGGATAAGGACAGGAGAATGATCACTAAAAAAACAAAACAATGCAAAATGTTACTTACTTTAGTGTTGCAGTTGCAATGACGATAGATATAAAGATTTTACAAATTTATTCAGTTTAGTGTTGTTGGTCAAATTACAGCACACCTCCAAGAAATCTCGATATACAGACCACTATTACAGTAGACGACAAAACCTTTACTGTGCATGCTGATGATCTGGTCAAATTATGTGACCTTGGGCGTGGTGCTTATGGAATAGTAGAAAAGATGCACCACAAACCCAGTGACACTATTATGGCAGTTAAGGTACACTTATATTTTAGTTATATTTAGTCTGATACTAAAATTAGCAATTTAATATTCAAGTCTCCACTAGTTTTTTGAGGAATAATCTTCTTTTTGTATTATATGCAAAGCTTTTTTATTGCCTTCTACACACATTAAAAAAATCTAAATTAAGAAGAGCATGTTAACAAATCATTTTCAACCTTTTTGAATAAAATAGATTTGTGTTAGGAATAAATTATGCTTTTTCTGAACTAAATTATTATTTTGCCATATTTTAGAGAATAACCGCATCTTTCAACAGTCAGTCATTAGAACTAAAGCGTCTACTTATGGATTTGGATGTATCAATGAGGGCCAGTGCTTGCCCCTATACTGTGCATTTTTATGGTGCCATGTTCAGAGAGGGTGATGTTTGGATCTGCATGGAGGTCATGGATATGAGCCTTGATAAATTCTATACAAAAGCATATAAGAATGATAAGACCATAAATGAGAACATTCTTGGTAAAATTGCATTTTCCGTAGTTAGTGCTCTACATTACCTATATTCAAAGCTGAGAGTCATACATAGAGATGTCAAGCCATCAAACATACTGATTAACAGAAAGGGTGAAGTCAAAATGTGCGATTTTGGTATATCAGGTTATTTGGTGGACTCTGTAGCTAAAACAATCGATGCAGGTTGCAAACCATACATGGCACCAGAAAGGATCGACCCATCAGGTAATCCAGGCCAGTATGACATACGCAGTGATGTTTGGTCACTTGGTATTTCAATGATTGAACTAGCAACAGGCAGATTCCCGTACAACACTTGGGGAACACCATTCGAACAGCTCAAGCAAGTAGTGAAAGATGATCCTCCTCGTCTCCCAGCAGGACAGTTTTCCCCAGAATTTGAAGACCTGGTCACCCTTTGCCTTAAAAAGGAGTATAAACAAAGGCCTAATTATGATGCTTTATTAGCACATCCATTTTGCCAAGAACACAGTCAAAAAGAAACAGATGTCGCTTCCTTTGTTCAAGAGATACTGGACTTACCTGATAATCCCTAGTGTAAAGGGATACTTTTATTTACGTACCTTTAAGTACAAGTGTTTAGTAACTAACAATAGTGTAGGAATCGTAATTAGAAGTTGTTATTAACATTTAAGTTATGGCAAGATAATCTTGTTAGCCATATGAGGAACATAAAATCATGTTCTAGAATTTGTAATATAAGGATGAAATACTTTGTTGTAAGAATAAATGTAGGGTGTAACCGGTAACATCAGAAGTGGCCTCAAAAGAAACAATGGCCTTATAACCGTTTGATACAGTGACTGCCATATTTGTTAATGTGGCAATATCTTATAATACATCACAAGTTATTAAATTAGTCCGAATAAACTATTTGTTTAAAGACGTTTTTTTTATTCTAGTCTATAATCAGGAACTTTTATATAACACTGGTGCTGTTTTGATATTAGCCAAAAAGTTAAAAGTTTAATGACTTAAGTTCAATTTTTTTTCTCAAATAGTAATCCTCAGCTTAATCTGACTATCATCATAGTAGATCAAAAACTTTGGAAATATAACAAGCTTATAATATTCAAGTCAAATCAAATCAAAATAATCTTTATTCAAATAAAGCATTTCAGGCACTTTTCAATCGTCAAACATCAATATGATTAATGAAGCTACAACTGGTTCGGAATGTTGCTCTTACCAAGAAGAACCAGCAAGAAACTCGGCGATCAATCTTTTAAATATTTTCAATTATACATTATTAAACCGCTGTCTTGTATGAAGCTGAAAGGATTTTCAAATCCAGGCTTTCTTATCATCCAAATAATCTTCAATTTTGTAAAAAATATGCTTTATGTATAAGCATATTTTTTACACAAGTAATACTCAATGCATCACTGAAAACGTATAAAGAATTTTGGCCATTTGAAGAATGAAGTTATGCCGTGTGGTATCCGGCTCATTCATAGTCCACCCTCATTTCTTACCGAAGTGTCGTAAAAGGCGACTAAGGTAAGAAATGGCAGGCAGGCGGCCGGTCGTAAAATACGTAGCCAAATCATATGACAGCATGTTTGCAACATGTAGTGCCGACCCCACTTAAAGTGGGATAAGGGCAGGAGAATGATGATGATGAATGAAGTTACATGTTCCATGTATAAACATAGGACATGTAAAATAGTAATAATGAAATTATTCTGCTATAATATAATAAAGTAAGTAGTAAATATATATAATGCTAAGTGTAGAGTACATACATGCAGGATTCGTAAAAACACATGCACAAACCTCCACCACCACCACCACCACAATAGACAAGCACTACACACGTTCACTATCACAAAATCTCAAAGATTTTGTCGTAGAGTCTATCTTCTGATGATGTTTCGGTTGCGGGGTGAAACGATTGTTGAGTTTGTGATAGTGAACACTATACATATAGGATTATGTATATTTTCTATTTACTTTATCGCAGATTTTAGCAAAATAATTTCATTGCCACTTTTGTATTATGGATCTCCGCAAAGGAACGCCTAATTCTATAAATAGAACATTTAACTCGTTTATAATTGTCTGGAGGTTGAACTGAACTGCAATCAGTAAAATACATTACTGAAGTTTACAATATATTGAAGAATATATACAATTCTATACTTATTATAAAATAAAGTCCCCAAACCTGTCTGTCTGTATGTAATCGATTTTCTCAAAATCTACTGGACGGACTTTAGTATGGTTTTTACTGAAAGGTAATTCAATTCCTCTGAAAGGTTTAAGTTGATAGCAAATAACGGTTTCATGTAAATTGAGTTAAAGAGGTCGTTTTACAACAATTTTTAAAGGGGGTAGTAACAAACCGGTGTCGATTGTAGTTTAGAGGGGGGAATAGGTATAAAAAGCGGTGTAGGGTACCAGAGAGTCAGTCTCATGCCGAAACTCGAGCAACTAAATGTTAAACTGAATTTCACGCGGGCGAAGCCGCACGTATTTCTAGTATAAGAATAAGACAAAACTATATTACAATATTTTTTATTAAATATGTCTGAATAATATCCACAAAATAAGTTAAGTACAAAATATTAGTTAGGTACAAAAAAGTACATTTACTTAAAACTAATATGCAACTTTTGTGCTAATTCGCATTTTAATAAAATACTACTTAAGCGTAATTGACTAGAAGTGGAAGCGTTTCTTAAAATGGCGAATTCATTCCCAGTTTTGTTCCGAAATCCAAACGCGCCCTACGTTGATTGCGCGCGTCAGCCCTGTGAATTTAAAATAAAATTTTATCTATACTAATATTATAAAGAGGAAAGATTTGTATGTTTGTGTGTATGTATGTTTGTAATGTTTTTACGCAAAAACTACTCTACCGATTTCAAAATTTGCCTCACCATTGAAAAGCTGCTTCGTCACTGAGCAACATAAGCTATATTACATTTTCAAAAAATAGGGATCCCTAATAAAATTGTAATAACGAGTGAAAAATTTAGTCATAAAAATCTTTCATCGCGTGAGCTGCGTAAACTATTGATGATGGAACAAAAAATGTTCTACAGTATTATAGAATGTATCAATATCCACAAAAAAGTCCGCGATACTAACTATTATAGTAATGCCAATATAACTACTTTTTTACATTGTAAAAGTTGATAAAATTTCCTACAACAATCAAACCATTTTATTCATATTTCCGTATTAATCATTATCCCATTACATGATATTTTATTAAAAACTGTTTCAATACTTGTAAAATTATACTTTTGAAATTAAAATCGGACATTCCAATCGAAAGAATTAATACTATTATAGCTCCTTTCCCAAATTAATGGTCCCCATCGGCAAAAGCCTCCTCCATATTTCTTTGTCCATGTCAATAATTATTCAGTTCCTGCTGTTTTTATGTCAACTACCTATATTTTTCTTCCCACACTTGTCTTTTCTACTGGACCTCGCTATTTTGTTGTCCTTTTATCTGTATGAAGCTGTGATAGCCTAGCGGTAACGCCGTGCGACTTTCTAGAGACGATCATGGATTCAAACTTGGACTCGGGCAGGCACCAATGAGTTTTCTATTAAAACTTATGTGTCTAATTAATAATTGCAATTAATCACACGTTTTTCAGTGAAGGAAAACATCGTGAGGTAACCTGCATATCTCTAGAGAATTCTGGGGATATGTGTAACCTACCAATCCGTATTGGAGCAGCGTGGTAGGTCTTAGCTCCGATCCTTATCTCTAAAAACGGAGAGAGGAGGTCTTAGCCCAGCATAGGGCATCTATCTATCTCTATCTAATTTTGGAGACACCTGCCGGTACAGGACGGGTGGTCAGCTCCGATACTGGACTATTCCACCCAATTCCCCTTGTTGGGACAAGGGTTTCACTGTTGTCCCGACAGTGTCACCTGCTCTAGCCTACCTGTTGCTTTTACAAACCTTATAATATCCCTGAAGGAGATATTTGTTAGGTCATCAGCTTCAATTTCGTCCTTACCTAATATCTCCCATCTTACCAGCGAGTACATGGGGCACTCAGCCATAAGGTGGAGACTCGTTTCTTCTTCTCCACACTCTGGGCACGCTGAATCTTCTTTTATTCTCATTATTGACAAGTGTCTGTTTAACAGGCAGTGCCCAGTAGTTATGCCTGTTATAATTGCCACATTTCTCCTGCTGTCAGCATAGGGCATAGTAAGAGGCTGTTACTTTAATCTGTATATCTCGCTAAATGACCTGCCCATTTTATTTATTTATTCAAATATAAATATTTCCATATTCACTTGATCTCCTGCCACTTGATGAACTCGTTGAGTGCGAACACGACGAGCAGCGAGCCCGCGTACGCGCCGTAGAGCGACCACGTGGGACGGTACGGGACCGCGCAGGCGGACCAGTCGACGCACGTACCGTACGTACCGCGCAACATCAAACCGCTCAACACGGCTTGAACTACTATCCTGGAAAAGAGTGCCTGTAAAAAAAACCTGCTCTACCCGTGAAATCATCTGTATCTGTACAGCACCGAGGTGAAAATTAGACCACGTGATCAGAGGATCATGAGGAGACTATTAGAGCTGGGCGTTTTATTCCCGAAACCGTTATAAAGAACACTTTCTTACTGCGTAACGAACGTTTTTAAAAACTAGTTGCGGTCGCTTCGATGGGCCGTCATATATCGAAAGACAAGTACATAATAATAAAGGCGTGAGCAAATTTCGCCCTATCTTCTCCCTATAACCTGGCATAATTACGGTTATAATAAGCGAGACAGAGTGATCACTCTCCAAAGTCGTTTCAACAAACAGCTTCAAGAAACTTACTTCTTAAATATACCTTGGACATATGAAAATAAAGCAGATATTTATTTGACATATATACGTAGCTTTAAGAGCTGTGATAGCCCAGCGGTGAGACCGTGCGACTCTTTCGAGGGGAACACGAGTTCAAACCCGGGCAGGCACCAATGAGTTTTTCTATTAAAACTCATGTGTCTAATTGATAATTGCAATTTATCACACGCTTTTCGGTGAAGGAAAACATCGTGAGGAAACCTGCATATCTCTAGAGAATTCTGGAGATATGTGTAACCTACAAATCCGCATTGGAGCAGCGTGGTAGGTCTTAGCTCCAATCCTTCTCTCCAGAAACGGAGAGAGGAGACCTATTCCCAGCAGTGGGATTGTAACAGGCCGCTACTTTACTTTTTTTTTACGTAGCTTTATAAACCAGTTAGTTTAGCAACTCTTCATCGGACCTATGGAACCGGTTAGTGTCATAGGTAATTGAAATCGAAGAAAAAATAATGATTATTTTTTTGGTCACTGTTAATAAATTCGTGCCATTTTAAAGCGTCTTTTTAGAATATAGTGCAAAAATGAGTGTTTTTTGAGAAGTTATCAATACAATACAATAAAGTTTATTCGATATTATAACTTGTATAGTCTGTTAAGTATATGTAGTTCTAAAGCGTTTTTAAATAACTGTGTTTTGAAACCGTTTCGTTTCGTCTAATAAGCGTTTCGTTTCGTTTTTCACAAAAGTAGTTTTTGCCCAGTTCTATCCCATTTCCCGAGTAGAATAGATCACCCTCATTTCTTACTGAGGGTTCGTAAAAGGTGACTAAGGTAAGTTTACGTCAGGCAGGCGGCCGGTCGTAAAATACATAGCCAAATCATGTGACAACATGTTTGTAACATGTTATGCGCACCCCCCTTAGAGTGGGATAACGGCAAGAGGATGATGATGATTAATAATTCAACACGAGAACTATTTTTCTTTGTAAAAATATAATTTCCTACCTTAATATTGATGTATAGTTAGTATATGTGTAGTTAGTATATGTATAGTGATGTATAGTTAGGCTGAATAGAATAGACCACCTTACAAGGTGGGTCAACTTACCTTAGTCGGCTTTTACGACACCTCGGTAAGAAATGAGGGTGGTATATTCCATCGAGCCGGATACCAAACGGCGGGTCGACTTACCTTAGTCGCCTCTTACGACACCTCGGTAAGAAATGAAGGTGGTTTATTCTACTCAGCCAGATACCACACGGCTGCTATTTGTTCTAAATAATATTAATAATAATTGTTTTGTCATTTGTATACTTACAAAAAGACGACTCGCGTAGACCAAACTCTGTTCGACCAAAATCTCCTCTGCCATATAGAGGATTGTCGATGCACGAACGACAAAGATATTATAACTGCAATATAAATTTTTTTTGCTATAATCCGCGATAAAATAAAATATAAGTAATGCTAAATGTATAGATGTATAGATAGATTACTTTACTGATACATGTAGGTTTCGTATAAAGTCATGCCCTATCAAGTATCAACCATCACCAACACAAGAGTCGTGCATTGTGTTGTTGGTAGTACTGCACACCTTCACTACCACAATCTCAACAATAATTTCGCTTATAACCGAAGCATCATCAAGAGACAGACTTCACGACAAAATCGCAAAGCTCTGCGATTGCATATCATATTTTCTTTTATTGTTAATTATGATGAAATAATATTTCCACGACTTCCTTAAAGTAGCAGCCTGTTACAATCCCACTGCTGAGCATAGGCCTCATCTCTCCGTTTCTGGAGAGAAGGGTTGGAGCTAAGACGTACCACGCTGCTCCAATGCGGATTGGTAGGTTACATATCTCCAGGATTCTCTAGAAAAATATGCAGGTTCCCTCACGATGTTTTCCTTCTCCGAAAAGCGTGTGATTAATGGCAGTTATCAATTAGACACATGAGTTTTAATAGAAAAACTCATTAGTAGGCACCGGGTTTGAACTCGTGTTCCCCTTGAAAGAGTCGCACGGTCTCACCGCTGGGCTATCACAGCTCTAACTTCTTTTCTTAATAATTAAACAATTCGCCATTATATAAAATTTTTAGAAAACTACACTGGTAACGTGTAGGGAATAGTCTCATTTTTCTTTAGGGAACTGGGAAAAACATATTTCACTATTGGGGGTACTTAAACGCTTAAGTTGGCGCAAACGAAGATGCAGTTAGATCTTTGTATGGAACAAAGAAAACATACTATTGTTGTACTTTTTGTACTTATTTACATTGTACTATTTATATTGTACTTACTTAGGTGCAAGGTGACTAAAGCCAATGTGATGTGCTGCGCCAGGTACAATCCGTCGTAGAACTCGTCTCCCCACCCGTGCCAGCTCCTGCTACCCAGGTCCAGGCTCTCTGAATAGTTCCCCAAGTTCACCGGGTACACCACCCAACAGGACGTCGCGTTAGTGAACATCGCTATTTGTTCACAGAAACTCCTCAGCGTCAGCCCGTACAGCAGTAGAATTGATATAATTGACGGTAGGAACTTGCACGCGTAACACCAGAATATAAAAAGTGCCATCTGTTGACAAAATTCTAAATAATTTATAGAATCGGCTAAGCATATTCGTAACATGTTGTGCCGACCCCATTTATAGTGGGATAAGGTCAGGACGATGATGACTGTGGCAACATTACAATGCTGGTTAAACATTAAATTCTATTTTAATCTATTTATTCATTGATTATGACCGCACTACAAGTTATAATTAAATTACTTAACTGACTCAAATAATTTATAGAATAAGGCGTTACTTTGCAGAGATCTATAACACGAAAGTAATAATAATATAATTTTGCTATACACTGCGGTTAAGAAAATAAAAAATATATGTAGTGTTAAACAGTAGAGTATTTTGAATAAAATGACGCGACGCGAACGCAAGCTAGGGCGTTTTATGCATTCGTTCACGACCAGAGCGGCCCCCGCCAGTCACCCGCCAGACACGATACAAAGAGGCCGCGCGCGGCTTGAACGCGGCATTCCTTTTCTTACGCACGTGTGTAATTTTGCGTTTCGGGTGTTGTTCTCAGATTTAGTGACGCGTTTAATCAGTGAAGTGTTTGAGAAGACGCGACCGTTCGCGGTTTTAGTGCGCTTTGGGTTACTATTCCCCGATATAGGGACGATTCAATAACGTGTGACCTTACGAAGGTTGTGTGCACACCGGGCGTTATTTGTGTTATTTAACCGATATAGTGAAGTGTATACTCCGGGAGAAACAGACATTACGTGTCCGTGAAAGATTGCAGAGGCGAGCCAACGGTTTCGGGAATCGGCCAAGTACATACAAGCACACACACACACACGTACACATATACACGCAGTGATTCATGAGGCCGGACCACATAAAGCTGACGGCCGCATAAGGTAGGTTGAGACGCCGAGACGACGGGCCCAGGTCTCGGAGGTTGTTTCATCCGTCCGCACGTTTGCGCGGAACAACGACCTCTACTGAAAAATATGTGGACGCTTACTCTAGGATTAAAAGAGAGGGCAGGCCGAGTGGCGGCGCGCAGCATCAGAGCTGGGTGCGGCGGCGCGAAGCCCAACGCACTGGACAGTACTGCACTGGTCAGGGAGCCCCACGCGGCGCCGCCCACGCTCATAGCGCCCACACCGAAACACATCACTGACACCACCTGAATCGTAGAGGTACGATCGGAAAGGTGGTATCTTAGAAAGGATCTTATATATTAAGATTAGATTAGATTTTAAAATTTCGCAATTCATACTTATTAATATCTATACTTATTATAAAACAAAGTCCCAAAAAGCTGTCTGTATGTAATCGATTTTCTCAAAATCTACTTAACTGATTTTTGTACGGTTCTCACCAAAAGAAAATGCAATACTTCCGGATAGTTTAGGAAAATAGTACATAGGTATTATGTAAATTGTGTTGAAAAGGTCGCGCAGTTGTTAAAAAACTTGCTTGCTGGGAGCTATAGCCGAGATACGCTAAGTAATGTACTAGAGAACTGTAGATCTATAAAAATACTACAAAAAAGTCCGCGATAGCATGTCTCTATCTCTTATGGTTAATTCACAATAACTACATTATGCCCAAAATTTAGAAAATTCGGGAAAAGTTTCGTAAATCACTGAACTCTACGTAGGTGAAGCTGTTGTTAGAACAGCTAGTTAATATATAAAATTCCGAGTCATATCGCGACAAAATCGAGTTAACTTTGTATAAGGTTCGCAAATTATTTAATTACTTTTGGCGAAAATAATGAGTAGAACTCGGGAACGAAGACGCCGCGGCGCTCCAGTCAGTGCGTGACCACGGTGGATGCAACTCTGCCGAAACGTCGAAGCTTATACAAAGGTCACTCGATCTTATATATTGTCTCAAGTTCTCAACAGCCCAAAGCTGTTGGCTTCGAGGTGAATCTCTTTACCCAAACGGTTCTCGCACGTTTAATAAAAGAAGTAAAGAAAGGGCTGTTACTGTTCTGCTGCTGGGCGTGTAGGCCTCCTCTCTCTCTATTTCTGGAGAGACTGGAGAACTGAAGAACTCTGCTCCAATGCGAATTAGTAGATTACACATATTCCGAGAATTATCTATAGATATACAGGTTTCCTCACGACGTTTTTCTTCACCGAAAATTGTGTGATAATTTGCAATTACCACATTAGACACTTAAGTTTTAATAGAAAAACTCTCGTTACCTGGCTGGGTCTGAACTCGTGTTCCCCTCGTAAGAGTCGCACGGTCTCACCGCTGGGCTATCACTATGGGGAAAATAATCTAGATAGAAACATAATTCGTAGATCGTTAGAAAGAGGTCGACGAGCTTAGGCCGGCTGTGTAAAAAAGTGAATTTGGGTCTTATGTGGACATTCGACCTTATGTGTCTGAGGTCTAGATATGATATCTTACCTGTATCAAAGAGAGGAAGCACGAACTGCAGATCCAGAATTGTGTAGTGTTCCACAAACACATAGTAAAGTGTCGTGACATTGTGATGAGAGCGAATAATGACACGTCCGCTGCGCGAGCCATCTGAATCCAAGCCGATATATAAAAAGGCATTTAGTTACATAAAAATGTTTTTTTGTAAACATTAAATTGATTCAGCACGGTCTGGAGTTAAAAGTAAAAAAAGAAATGTGAATATATCATTTACAAGAGACAAAGTTGACTATTTGAATGTATAATTTATATTTTAATGAATATAACTAAGTATTCAAATTATATTGTTTTGATGTGACAGATGTTTTGGACCGTTAACGATGTTTAATTGAAAAAATACGGGCAATACTTGAATTAATTACGGGGATATTAAGGAAGGCTCAGAAATATCTACCAATTGTTTTATTGTCATGTAAAAATTTTCAAAACCGATGTACTAGGCGTTTTATGTATTGTATTTATTGTATATGAATTGTATTGCGGGACTGAAACTAGGAATTTCCCCATCGTATCGAACTATAATTTTTAATCTGTGACTAATTAATATATCTATGGTGTGAAATTCAGAGCTAATTATATACATTTCGAACATAAAATATAGTTGATTACATATATGATATTGTTATACATGTCAAACGTTCTTTATAAAAATAGTATACCTAGTTGGTATATTATTTAAATACGTTAGATCTGGTCGTCTACTTTTTTAAGTACAGTTACGGTAAGAACGTAAGGCAAAGCTTTAAGCTAATCGGATGAACATAAAATAAACAAGCTGCACAGATAAGTGTATTTATCATACAAGTAATTCGCATGCGTGTAATATGACAGTTAATACTACACACTATTTATATTTATATAAATTTATTTATTATGAAATTTGAGTTCAAAGGAAATTTGAATATCGCGGCCCTAATAAAAAGAAGAGAAGAGAGCAAGATGAGGATGGTGTACATAATGAACAAGAAAATCAAGTGACCAAAGGAGTTTTAAATATGGATCGATGGATGGAAATGTAAGAAGAGGGGTTCCGAAAGTGATATGGATGGATTGTGTCAAGTATAAAATGCTTATAAAAAGATTAGCGCCAGAGTTGATGGACAATAAAAGGGGATAAAACAGATAAAACATATGTCCACTTAGCGTAGGATAGTACGATAATTAGACGCCCTGCTTGAATAGGGCCGTAATGCGGACGGTGCATTCTTAATGCATTGATTAGTGGATGCAGAAGCCACTGTTCACAGGTTTCGAACTGGAGTATTGATTTTTTGATTTGAAGGAATATAAACGATATTTTAATCTATAAACCGGTTATTTATTCGTTCAGAATAAATGGATTTGTAAAAATAATAATTTTTAATAAAAATAGTAGTTTTTGTAAAAAATAGATTAACTCGAATTCAAAATATCGATTATTAATAAATGATTTTTATCGGTCGAGGTGGAACAAGGAGTACATTTCTGAGCTTCAAAGGAGGACGAAATGGCAGTCCAATAACAACGTCTTAAAACTGAATGCCTTAGTTTTGGTAAAGAAGATCACTTGCCACCACTAAAATGGAAATTGGGTCGCATTGAGACGACGTATTCTGGGACTGATCACGTGGCCCGTGTTGCAGATATCAAGACCTCGAATGGAATTATTAGACGATCATTTTCTAAAATTTGTGCTCTGACAGGGAAGGAGCATTGTGGAAAGGCGACCTTTCAACGCCTGGGTGCATGTTAAGGATTCTACGCGCCTGGGCAATTGTAATAGCATCACGACGTGTCTCATTGTTACTAATTATAGTACCCGGCATTAAATAATGCACATCGATGTTTACAACGAAACATTACCAGCCAGTTCGGTTTCGTAGAGCGCTGTCACTGTCACACACGGGTTCGTCAGTCTGTGCGATAGAGACGATGCTCTATGAAGCAGAATCTAGCCGATTTCTCTCTCTGAGCCTCGATGTGCATTACTTATTGCCGCGTACTATACCCGGCATTAAATAATGCACATCGATGTTTACAACGATACAACCGGCCAGTTCGGTCTCATAGAGCGCAGTCGCTGTCACACACGGGTTCGTCAGTCTGTGCGATAGAGACGATGCTCTATGAAGCAGAATCCAGCCGATTTGTTTCTCTGAGCCTCAATGTGCATTACTTATTGCCGCGTACTATACCTGGCATTAAATAATGCACATCGATGTTTACAACGAAACAACCAGCCAGTTCGGTTTCGTAGAGCGCTGTCACTGTCACACATGGGTTCGTCAGTCTGTGCGACAGAGACGATGCTCTATGAAGCAGGGTCTAGCCGATTTCTCTCTCTAAACCTCGATGTGTATTATGTATTGCCGGGTACTATACTAACATCATATACTTTGAATGTTATTACACATCGTGAGAGCACCAAACAAGTTTTTTCATTGTCTTTTTTGTATTTTCTAAATATTACAGTGAGAGTCCTTAAGGATAAAGGAAGGAGAAAGATTATTAGTTCGATAGTAATATTTCATGTTGTGTATTGTAGTTGTGTCTATTACTCACCTCGGTATTACAATAGTTGGTGTACGGCTGACTTTGCCATTTATTTTTCAGCTTTAGGGATGCGTGCAAAAGCATTTATAGAATATGGATTAAATAAGTTTTGCAGGGTAATTTCAGCGTATAGAGAGAAATAAATATTATATTTTTTACAAGGCATAAGATATTTATTTCCAGACGTATGTGGTACATACGTAAAAGAAACAATTCAGCGGTATAAAGAAAACGTAAACGTAAAGTATATAATATAGAATGGATTATAAAAAGCAAGGTATTCTTTCTTAGGGGTGATTCTTAAAGGGAATTTGTTTTGAGAAGACGTTGGTGGTATAGTGAAATGAAGATTAAAAATGTATAATAAATAAAAATATTGCACATATGTTTGTTTAGGCAGGTATATGATAATTTCGTTCTAATTAATTTACTTATTTTATTTTTACTCAGTTCATATTTTAACATTTTCATTATTTTTCACGCTACTGGAATATGTCTTTCGCCCTAAATACCAAGCCATGTAATTAAGAAATAGCTTACCGACAAAGAGCAAGGTACGGAATTAAGGGACCTCGCTAAATCGATGGGTCCGATGCAATTTTGCGGTATTTGGTACGGTGGCATCTTTTGACACAACACGGGGTATAACGGCTCCACCGCTATGCTGTTAAAAAAAAAAAAATACTTATGAACGAATGTTTGTGCGTATGTCCTTTATTGACTCCAAAACGACTGGATCGATTTTAATATAATTTTCAGACAATCTTAATGACCCAGCGAATGATCCTGTAAAGTTTGGTGGCGATCGAAACCAAACTATATCAGCTTAAAATGTCACAAAAAAATACTAAAATACACTACAACTACACCGTTTATTTTAAATAGTTTTGTGTAAAACGTGAAATAAATAAATTTAATTAAAATAGGTCCTTTCTACAACGCAATTATACCCCACGGAATATTGAAATTCAATTTTATGTCAAAATTAGCGTTATTCAAAATATTGTTTCAAATATTTACGAACCATCAACTCTACTGCTGGTTCAGAAAAATGCACCCGCCGAGAAGAATCTGAAGTTAAAGTACCAGCCAAATAGCTTTATGTAGATATAAGTCGTAGAAAGTCAGGTTACCCAGAGGCATATTTGATTTACCAAAAAAAAAAGAGTAATAAGATTTTTAAAAGATCATGCTTTAAAAGTAAAGAGCTTTATAAACCTATAAGCCAACCGTTTAACTCAGTCTTCGCATGCGGTACAAGAGGTGACCACTCACACCTACGTCAATCCCCGTTCTCTTCCTACCTCCGCATCCTTGTACCCCGTAGGACTGAGTTAAAAGGTTAGCCAGGTTTAGATAATATTTAACCATTTAAATTTTGCTTCTGCTAATTTGTGCAGTCATCAAATCCATTATAAGTATTTTCTTTATTACTTTTATTATTTTTTCTCTAACAATGTACAAAATTCCTGAATATAATTTTAATTCTAATACACTCTCAAAGATATTTTAGCGTCAGCAACAATGTATGAGTGGGAAGGCTAGTGATAAATTGCCTGAGGATAAAGAGATCTATTTCAATTTAGAAAATATTAATATTACAATTACCTAGCATCGGCTTGCATAAATATCTCCATGTTTTGGCAATTGGCTGACGAGCCCATCACGCATACCACTTCGCCGTAATCCTGCAATAGAAATTTTCATTCTTTGTCTAATAGAATATGAGAATGCTACGCTTTGAGTATCCCAAAATCAAAAAGCACTAATGAGTAAAAGTCATATGATCGGCTGTCACAGATTTTATGTTTTATTTAAAATAGTATATAGAATTAGATGATTCTTTGCGGAGATCTATAATACGCAAGTAATAATAATATTATTTTTCTATAATCCGCGGATTTCAGCTTCAACAAGACTACCACCGCCACCACAATGCATAAGCACTGCACACATTCACCATCAGAAACTCGACAATCGTTTCGCCCCACCGAAGCATCTTCAGCAGGTAGACTCTTAGTCTCTTGTGGAATCTTGCTATATCAAGTAAGCAAACGAAACAACATTTAGCTCTATATATAATTTCTATTTATTTCATCGTGGATTATTGCAAAATAATTTGATTATTACTTTCCTTTTTTTTATAAAAATAAAGGACTTAAATGATAATTTATATCTATTACTTTGCGAATATTCACACTGAATGAGTAATGATAATATTAGTGGATTTTAAACTTTCGCGATCCATACTTATGAATATGTAAAGATACGGGTCATAGAATATGTATTTTTACGAACCCTGCACGTATCAGTTATAAGTAAGGAAAGTAAAGCCCACTTTTAGCATTACATAATTTTATCTTTAATTTTGATTATAGTAAAATAATTAAGCGTTGATAACCCAACGGTGAAACCGTGTGATTCTCTAGAGACAATCATGGGTTTAAACCCCGGGCAGGCACCAATGAGTTTTAAAAACTTATGTCTAATTGTTAATTGCAATTTTTCACCCGTTTTTCAGTGAAGGAAAACACCGTGATGAAACCTGCATATCTCTAAGAAATTCTGGGTATACGTGTAACCTACCAATCCGCATTGGAACAGCGTGGTAGGTCTTAACTCCAACCCTTCTCTCCATAAAAACGGAGAGAGGAGGCCAATGCCCAGCAGTGGGATAACAGGCCGTTACTTTACTTTTTATAGTAAAACTAGCTGTGCCAGCGGCTTCGCCCGCGTGTAAATCAGCGTGTCACAATTTTTTTCCAGACTTCAAATTTTAAACATAAAAGTAGTTATTGTGAGTTGTTAACTCACAATAACTACTTTTATGTTTAAAATTAATTATGTTTAAAGAGATAGAGACATGCTATCGCGGACTTTTTCGTAGTATTTTTATAGAACTACAGTTCTCTAGTGCATTACTTCAGCGTATCTCTGCTGGTTTACGCAGCGCACGCGACTAAAGCTCCCAACAAGCAAGTTTATTAACAACTGATCGATCTCTTCAATACAATTTATATAATACCGATATGTACTATTTACTTAAACCATCCGTAAGTATTGCACTATCTTTTGGTGAAAACCGTACAAAAATCCGTTCAGTAGATTTTGACAAAATCGATTACATACAGACAGACATCTTATTGGGACTTCGTCTTATAATAAGTATAGATAATCTTACCATTATTTTTGACACAAACGCCGTTTGATTTAGTGTTATTACCTGCATTATCTGTATCATGTGGTGCACGGAGCTAGCCGTGCAGTCGGTGAAAAGCGACACTAGTAAAGGGACGTTGTCGACTTGTTCTATGTGCGGTCGGATGTTCTCGATGCCGCGAGGTAGCTTGGCCTACATTATACAAATTAATGTGTCATTTAGATATACTAGCTATGCTAACAACGGCTTAGCCCGCGTGGAATTCAGCGATTTACCAAACTTTTCCCGAATTTTCGAAATTTTGAACATAAAAGTAGTCATTGTGAGTTAACTGTGAGAGATAGAAACATGTTGTCGCAGACTTTTTTGTAGTATTTTTATAGATCTACAATTTTCTGCTACATTACTTTAGCGTATTTCTGGTGGTTTATGCAGCGCACGCGACTAACGCTCTCAGAAAGCAAGTTTTTTAACAACCGCGTGATCTCTTCATCACAATTTACATAATACCAATATGTACTATTTACCTAAACCATCCGGAAGTATTGCAAATTTGAAAAATTGGAAGTATTTGGGAAAATCGATTACATACAGACAGACAGCTTTTTGGGGTTTTGTTTTATAATAAGTATAGATGAAGGTCAAAATATGACTGTGACTCTCATGTTGCGACTCAGTAGAGTAAGTAATAAAAATGGTGGCAAATACCTAAAATCGATTCTATAATAAAATTTCGCAAAACATAAAAGGCTTTCCTACATAAAGGTTTCAATCAAGTAGTTTGAAAAGGCTTTTAGGTGAAGCATAATACACAATTGAAGATCATATAAATGATAAAAATACTTGGGAATTGAAAATCTTGCCAGCTTGGTATGATTCTAAAAAGAAGACCAACGAATGATTTGCTAACACTACTCGCTTTCTTACTTGAGCTTAATTTGATGTTTCATATATGATGCTAAACTTAGAGGAGTGTCTCCCAACTGTTTTGTGTCTTGCCCCACCTTAGCCTTTCTAAAATTCTTATGCCCCAATATGTAACACAGATAACTTCTTATATTAAAAATTTGAAATGTTCACTTAAGAAACGTTTACGTTTCTTAAGTGAACATTTCAATCTTATTAGGTTTTAGGGAGTTACTTTTTTTATCGTAATTATTTAAGAATTTACTTTTTTAATGAATTTTGGCACCGAAATACAACATTGAATTTAAACTGTCCGGCGGGAAAGGGTTAAAAATAGTCCCGAGACAATTTACGAATTGTCCCCCCCACCTTAAAAATCAAATAGGCGTGGATCCACATTGACTTAGATAAATTACAGATTTAATTGGAACTATTTCTCCGAGTTCCGAAATTTCCGTGTTTCATGTTCACCTAAATATTTTTATTTACAAAAATTTTAAAAAAGCACTTAAAAAATAAGCAGATGAGATTTTTGTAGGTTGAGGTCACTTCCTCAACGTTGAACTAGAGATCGTTCTTTTAAAAACACATGCTATAGTTTCACTATAATCATTGCTGGTTATTCGGGGTACTTGTACCGAATGTAAAAGGTACCGACCCTATTGCTCATGTCGAAGTTAAGCGGCGCGGAGTGATCGGTGGAGTCCGTGAGGCAGGAAAGGGAGCGGCATGCGTCCAGGGGGGATTCCCCCGTGTCTGCTGCGTCGTCGTTCAGCAGCGAGTCCGTGGACGCTTGGCTGGTCGCTATGCTGCCGCGCTGCAGCTGCTGGAAGGTAGGGGTAGCGGTCTTGTTCGTAAAGCTTTAGGGTAGCACACTTGTATACATTTAGGCTGCGGCTACATTAAACGATTTGCGACGCGACGGTCCTTGCGCAACTCGCCGTGAATGACAATTTTTTTAAATGATTTATAGAAGCAGGCGTTACTTTGCGGAATTCCATAATTAATTCCGTAATGTAAAATCGTAACGCATTACGATTTTTGTGGAGCCTATCCTCCTGATGATGCTTCTGTTTCGGGGCGAAACGATCGTCGGGATTGTGGTGGTGGGTGTGTGTGCTGCTTTTGTGTGCGTTGTTGCTGGTGAATTGCGCCTTGGGGTGCATGTGGTGGCTTGTCCTGCATGTATAAGGTGTGTAGATTTTGCCTGCTTCATACACATTGGCTTTGCATGCATTCACTTAACCCGTGCGGATTATAGCAAAGTAATTAGTTCTGTTATATTGCTTGACAATTTTTTAATATTTATTAATTTATTAAAGAACATGTATAAAAATGTAATTAAATTTGTAAATAAATGAATGAGTGAACATTTATTTCATTCCATTCAAATATAATCATTCTCCTGCCCTTATCCCACTCAATGTGGGGTCGGCACAACGTGTCTTAATCATGTTAGATGATTTGTCTAGTTATTTTACGACCGGCAGGCGGCCTAGCGTAAACTTACCTTAGTCACGTTTTACGACACCTCGGTAAGAAATCAGGGTGGTCTATTCTACTCAGCCGGATACCACAAGGCGACAAATTCTATTCAAATTATTCTGCTTAAATTTTAATAATTAAACTAATACATAATCTCGATTTTATGATAGATATCTATTAATACTGATTGCAATTAAAGCATAATCGCTTGGAACACTAAGCAAACAGTGTAGCCACAAACAGAGGTTATCGGTTTCCTTTACACAAACGAGTTTTTAAATCGCACCACCAATCGCAGTTCGCGTCGCTGTTTAATTTAACCACAGCCTTACTATTTATCTTAGCAGGTGTATTTATAAGGAAATTTATTTATCTAGTTGTGAAAGGAAAAGTTAAATGAGAATATCCTAGAAAGAGCATTAAACTAAGGTTATGCTATGTTCATAAGTAGGTTCAATATGTTATTAATCGAAGAAATATTTGGATCATGTCTCGACCTTTTGTACAATGGATATTTACAATTTCAAATACATGTATTTCCTAGACAAGCCGAGTACTTAAAACAATGAAAATTCTGTATCACTTCGGCTTATAACACTTAACGTATTGGCTAAGCTAATAGTCCTCCTCCTACAGTCGTTTGCTCACTGCTGAGCATCGTGTTGGGCCAGATCTATTATGAATAAGCTGGTGCCACTTTTCCCGGTCAGCAGAATTGTGTACAGCCACGGTCAGTTTGATGTCCAGATGTTCAGATACCTGATCCGTCCATCTTTTCGGGCTCCGGCCCCTGGATCTCTTGCCGTCTACTTACCCAGTCACCATGAGTTTCTCAAGGTTATTGCTGGGTTTTCTAGCAATATGTCCAAAGTATTGGAGAATTCTTTGGAGGCATATGCTTGAGAGTCTCTGTTTCACCTTGAGCTCAAGCTAATAGTAAGAAAGTGATTTTAAACTCTATTAACAAGTGGAACTAGGTCTATCAAATCGTAATGTTAATCAGCAACGAGTACACGCCATCTAGGAAATATAGAATTTAGGGAGTCTTCCAAAAATATTCAGTAACGAGCTAATGCATAATTTATATTATCGCTCTTCTTTATGATCATCCATATTTATTTTAAAATATTAAGGTATACAAATCAGCTTTTGATTCACTATATTTACAAAAAAAGTCTTCCTGAAAAGGATTTACCTTCAATCCTTGATGTGTTGTGATAGAATGTCGAGTTTTCTTAATTTCATCATCAAATTTAACAGTGGTGTGTTCCACATTTATGGCCCCTGGCGCGGACATCGACAGCGCTTTCGAGGATGAAATGTTGCCACTGCATCATTCATGTAAAAATATAGATAAATACAATTGTTCTTTTTTACAGCTGAGCACACTTGTTCAGGCTATCAAAACTTATATTTCATAAAACCCAATGTACAGGCCTTAATTTAAGGTATGAGTGTACATTTTAAAATAAATAGTAAATTTTGGTGAATGAATAAATAGCCAAGATCTCATACTAATTAAAAATGAGGATACCGAATAAATATAGGATGTTGTGTTTAAGATTTGTTTTTTTTGGATTTAAGTAGCATTATGTTATCAACACATATGTCCAAGGTGACTTGGCCGATGTGTTAAGGATGTGTATAAAAATATTCACGGTTAAATCATTCTTTGTCATAGCAGTTAACACATGACATATGCACCTGAATTTAACTGCTAACATGCTTGGCAAACGAGAAGTTGACATGATTTTGATTGTAGTAAATATTCTATTTGATATATAATTTTTATCACGATCAATTTGACGGTATAGAAAGTTGTATCTTGCATTCGAAATTTTTCTAGATATTTTTTAAATCTACAATTCAATAAGTTTTATAACCTCCAATTTGTTACATGATACGATCACGAGTTTTCATTATAATTTTAGGTAATATAAATAATTTTAATACTAATCTTGAATAAACTCATGGGCTGACATCAAAGGTATCACTAAAATGTTATAACATAAGCATCAAAGAAAAAAGTAAACAAATCATTATTATGTTAATATTTTTATAATAGCTACATATTATAAATTTACAATATGCTATACTTTTTAAATCGCATCAAAATTTTCTATAGAAATATTTTAACGAGCAATGTAATGTTGAGTGTTGAATAAAATATAAAAACAGGAAACGATAAAATTAAATGTTTTGGAGGCTTTGGATAGATGTACACAATCAGAAGCAAATGTAAAAAAAAAGTGTTGCAAACACGCAAATGTAGGGTAAAAACATTAAGAATTAGCTAGCATACACAAAAGCTTCAACAAATCTTTAAAGTAGCACTAATTTTAGGTAACAAAAAAATTGCTCAAAATAATATGTATCTTTTACAAAAAATTACTGTAAAATATAAAATACATATTGTATTTTATATAAATATAAATATAATATAAAATACATATTGTATTTTATATTTTACAGTATATGCAACTAGGTTTGAAAGCAGAATATAAGCTTTATTGGCATTTTGTGTTAGACACGGTTTGCGAGATTTCATAGGCTTGCTTAGTATTAGAAAAATATACAGACAGACAGATGGTATTTGGTATTAGAAATATCTACAATCAAACCTCATTTTACGAACAAGCGTATCACTCTGAAGTAATAGTTGAAACGTGTTTGACATGAAATTTTCATCTGCTACCACGTGCTCAGAAAACGTATTAACTGAACAAAATATATTTCATTATTGCCGCCGATATGCAATACGACTAAAATAAATAGAATTATCTATATTCTACAAAACGTCAATTAAGCTTAAGGGAGGGTGTTAGATTTACACTGAGACACATAAAAACTGTAACTTTTAATTTAACCAAACCAATTTTCCAAAATATGCACTTTGTACCAAATTAATTATTACCTAGTTTAATAATATATAAATCTGATCATAGTTTATTATACCGATGGGCCCTTCATTAACATATAAAAGAAATAAAAATGGGTCAGAAAGTCAACCCTGTGGAACACCGTAAAATTTATAACTATAAAATTCTATGGATACGATATCTATTTATTACTTAGTAATGATTTTAATTAAAAAAAACATCCTTACCGCAATCAAAATCTATAAAGCCGTCGAAACAAAATATGCCCTTTGTAGTTAAATTTGAATTTGTCACAAGGATGAGGTGAATATACTATGTGTCGAAGTGTAAATCTAAAAATAAAATGTAACTATTGTGTTAAACGCCAGAGATCTGTTAAAGACGAACCTATAAGCAGTAGCATCGTCCGTGTCAGACCTATTCAGTTGCGATGACGTGTTACCTCGCTCGCGAGCCATCTGAGACGACAGCGGCGAGCCCGGCTTGCTGTCGAAGATACTATCTCACTGACCCACATCGACATAAAACAAATACTACACACGAATAAAAACATTCTAATTTATTTGAAAAAACAAAATATATACAATATTCATGCTACTACTGCTCGTCTTTTGTTTAGAATATTGAAAAAAAATGGTAATTGAAAATATTCACATAGGGTACAAAAATATATAAACATGTAATTTAAGTAAGTTTCTATTTCTCATATATTTTTCTCAAATCTGACAATAATTTATTCACTTCCGATAGATTTTGAGAATTCTAGTAAGTTTCATATACATCAAAAATGTAATCATTGTTATTCAAACATGATATACTATGACTATGCATGTGCAAATGCAAAAAAAATAACTGTAATAAAATGAATTTGCATATCGAAAGTTTTTATATTACGTTACTGAGTATTATTCCGGTAATTTTGCAATACCCCAGTAGATTTTAATTTTTATCAAATGAATATCCAAAATATGGGTAGATGTTATGTTTATAGTTTTAATTATTTTAAATATAAACAGAAAATTTCAATTATTTTTAATATAAATAAAAATCAAAGATAACAAAGAAATTTCAGTAACTATGTAACTAAATACGGCTAGGGAAGAGTAAATGAAAGGTTCAACTAAACCGAGAGGCAAAGGCTAGTTCTATTTGGGAAATAAAATTACATTGATCTAAAACACAGTAATAGATAATCATTCGCGACATAGAACATTCATAGATAGTACTAAAGGACAACCATACTTAAAATGAAGATAATAAATTATTCAGAATATGTACCGTGTTACATGTGAATGATGGGTGTGCATGTTACAGAAAAAGTTAATTAATTTTATATTGGCATCATTAAAACATGTTGATTAGTTCAATTAGATACCATCGCAAGCATTGATTAAAAAGCTGCAACTAGAAACACCATAAATTAGTACTTGTTTAAACCAATACCACGTAATTGTGCAGCAAAATTTATTCATCGTGAGACTATTATGATAGTTCCTTATATTTTTTTAAATTTTAAATATAGAAATATGGAGTTTAAATACAATTTAATTAATAAAGGTAACCTTCTTAGACATAATAGCAATAATTTTTTGAGATTTGTTATGACATTATCAATTTTAAGTTAAATGGTAGTGTTATATATAAGATTAAATTTATAAACTTTAAGGTATAGCCACTTGCACCATTGAACTTTAGTTGTTCCTAGTATCAGTATAAGTACAATGTAGACAAGAAATATATATATTGGTACCTTTTATCGAATACATTTGAAGGATACAAATCACTTTTAGAAGCTAAAAGCAACGTTATGGAAAGTCTTTGAAAAACTTTACTTCAAACTCTAATTATTAACTCTATGCATTTCTCATGAATTAATTTTTGTCGTTGATCTAGCATATTCCAAGTATTTAACCTTGATAGCTTAGTATTGCAACATAATATATTGACAAGCTTTTACATAAAATGTTAACGAACGTCCCAACACGGATCTTGGAAGGTAGTAATCAGGACCAACAGTTTCATTTATAATTATGGTACTTTTAAATTTAGATAAATTCAGATATAAATCAAATAATAAATGATAATATAAGTTAAGTTAAATTTGGCCCACAAAAATGTTGAGAGACCGGCTATACTCACGTCTTATTTTATCGGATGAGCCCGACTAGTTTCAAGCCCATACGGGGCTCTTATTCATGAGCTCTTTACGTAAAATAAGACGTGAGTATAGCCGATCTCTCAACATTAATAATGAATACCACTCACGATAGTTTAAATTCAAAAATTGGTATACAATTATATCACTCATTGGGAACTGTTCACACAGTTCATTTGAATTATTTTTCTGTCTTTTCTATAACCATAGCCACAATACAATTAATAGAAATACAATAAGAAGTTGAGGGTAGTTTAAAAAATATCGTACCTGTGTGGACGCTCGCTCATAAGCGATATGTGGCAGTTCCATCCTGATTCGAGACCCATCTTCTCGCTGAAAACACGCGAACGCAACTCGTTTTCCTTGCTGAAGTGCACGAAGCGAATACAAGCACGCTCCAAGCGTTCAATTAAATCTACCATGTCGCTTTGTGCCTGATACTGCATTGTCACCATACCTATGAATACCTAACGCAGAACAACGACAATTACTCGATACGTTATTATGCATCTATACTTATTATAAAACAATAGCTGTCTTTCTGTATGTACTCGATTTTTCTCAAAATCTACTGAATGGATTTTTGCACAGTTTTCACCAAAGGATAGTGCAATACTTCCGGATGGTTTAGGTAAAATATTTATTAGGAAGTCTGTCAAAGAGTTCTTTTTCGTTTTTGTTGTTGTAAGACTTGACGACATAGTTCGTATATGTTTTGTAAATATTTTTACCCAGAACTTCTTCTGAGTGGGCTTCAGTATCTACATAACTAGCTTATCTCGATCTCATCTATACTTATTATATAACAAAGTCCCAAAAAGCTGTCTCTCTGTATGTAAAATTTTCTCAAAATCTACGAACGGATTTTTGTACGGTTTTCACCAAAAGATAGTGCAATATTTCCGGATGGTTTAGGCAAATAGTACATATCGTTATTGTGTAAATAGTGTTGAAGAGATCGCGCAGTTGTTAAAAAAACTTGCTTGCTGGGGAGCTTTAGTCGCGTGCGCTGCGTAAACCAGCAGAGATACGCTAAAGTAATGTAGTAGAGAATTGTAGATCTATAAAAATACTACGAAAAAGTCCGAGATAGCATGTCTCTATCTCTTATGGTCAACTCACAATAACTATGTTTATGTTCAAAATTTCGGAAATTCGGGAAAAGTTTTGTAAATCATTAATTTCCACGCGGGCGAAGCCGTTGTTGACACAGCTAGTAAAATATAAAAGCCTATAGTCTATAGCAGGGGTCACCCATTAGTTTCGTTCCGGATCCATTTTAAGAAATGAAATGACAATCGTGGACCGCACATTTTTTTATAAGAAAAAATATTTATTTAACAAAATGTAATGACGGAAATAACAAAAGTATTTACATAGGTATCAATGCAAGAAATGATATTTTTTCTTGCGTGTTATCTGTCTGAAGTTTGGAGCAAAATTGGCGCAAGCTATTGACATTAAATCCTGCAGATGTTCACTAGTAAGTCGAGATAGAAATTTACTCTTAATGAACTTCATCTTCGAATGCATGAATGTGATAATGCAAGTTGCTGTGTCACAAAACGGATCTACGGTCCGACACTTGGTCTATAGCAACCTTTTTAATAACCAGGTCAATTTAAATTTTCAATTTTTTTGGTGGGCTGCACACTTATTATCTACAAAACTGTATTTCTTATTAATAAATATTAGAAGAAAAAATATAAAACTAAAAAATTTAAGATTTCAATTTAGTACGCACTACCGTTTTATTATAATAATTTTTCTAACATTATATTATTGGACGAAATTCTATGAAATAAATTTAATTTTAGAAATACTTGGCGGACTAGATAAGCGTCATGACGCTTATCTCAAGTCTATAGCTCAAAAATAGGCCTACCTGCTTACTACTTGTATACATATTTTTTTAGATATATTGTCAATAGGATGAAAATCATGTAACCAATCGAGTGCTAAATATGAATTAGGATGGATATGTGACTAAAGGGGAGGGGGGGGGGGGGCTAAAAAAGAGGTTTGGGCTGTGTGACGTTTGACATGTAAATATGACAAGTAGCGCCAGAGTTGAAGAATGATTGGAGAATGTGCCGAACTTCTTAGATTGGGGATAATAAGTGCTTGTGAAAAGGACCTTAGGTTAACCCTTAGGTATTAAGGTATTTAATTTCCTGATTACCTGATTGCACTGCATGTCAAAATATCCATCAGCGTCGCTGACGTCGTCATCTGTTACTTCGTTGAATAGTAAAGAATCTGGGAATAATAGTATCTGGTAAATAACATTCTAAACTGAATAACATTCTAAACTGATATTTATATCAATACTATTTCTAATAAGATTTTGTTTGTCCATATGTAATGTATTTTGTTTATATAGGAATCATTATTTCTTCTTTTATTGTTAGATTTTATATGTATGTATAAACTAGTGGAATCTTTATTGGTTAAGTGATTTATATATTTTTTTCCTAGCTATTAAGTCTTTTTTATGTGATTTATAGAAGCAGGCGTTTAACAGAACTAACTACTTTGCTACTACTTTTTACTTTTAACTACTTTGCTACTACAAACTTTTTCACTACTACTACAAAAATCATAATGCATTACGATTTTTGTCGTGGAGCCTATCCTCCTGATGATGCTTCGGTTTCGGGGCGAAACGATCGTCGAGATTGTGGTGGTGGGTGTGTGTGCTGCTTTTGTGTGCGTTGTTGCTGGTGAATTGCGCCTTGGGGTGCATGTGGTGGCTGGTCCTGCATGTATAAGGTGCGTAGATTTTGCCTGCTTCATACACAGTGGCTTTGCATGCATTCACTTAACCCGTGCAGATTATAGCAAAGTAGTTAGTTCTGTTATATTGCTCTTTTTTATGTACTGTTTGTTTTCCTTAAAATAAAAAAAAACTCATTGGTGCCTGCCCCTATTATCTATCGCCGAAAGTGTGGAAAGTCACACGGTTTCACCGTTCGGTTAACAAAGTTTAAGTGTTCAGTATATATTACCAGTAGAATGAAAATGCAAAGCAGGTGCATCCGGCCAATGGTGCGAATGTGGGGCGTAAAGGGAGCGACTATCCGCTGGCAGCTCTAAGTACTGCTGCGCGAGATCCGACGAGATACCACGGGTTAGAGGTCTGAGGAAGTAGAAAGTAGATTCTAAAGTCGGTCCTACAGTATATATAAAAAATTACTGCCTAAATTTATATCATTAAACATCGTCTAAACAAAAGCACAGTTTACGATACCTGCGTCGCGACTCAGCAGAGTAAGCAACTCATTTGTTGGTCTCGCTATTCGCTTCTATAATAAAATTCCTCAATCCATTCTAGACCAGTGTACAGAAAGATTTCAATCAAGTGTAAAAAATATGCTTATACGTTAAGGATATTACAAAATTGAAGATTATTTGGATGATAAGAAAGCCTGGATTTGAAAATCCTTTCAGCTTCATACAAGACAGCGGTTTAATAATGTATAATTGAAAATATTTAAAAGATTGACCGCCGAGTTTCTTGCTGGTTCTTCTCGGTAAGAGCAACATTCCGAACCAGTTGTAGCTTCATTAATCATATTGATGCTTGACGATTCAAAAGTGCCTGAAATGGTTTATTTGAATAAAGATTATTTTGATTTGATTTGTCACCGTCACACAAAACACTGTCTGTATGTATGAATAGTCTAGAACAGTGGTGGGCAAATTTCTTAATGGGGGGCCGCAAATTTAGAGAAATGCTGATGAGAAATGAAATGGAGGGGCAAGAATTATAGAAACAATGCATGAGTCAAAACGTAATTATAGCGTTATTATATGCTATCCATGTCGATGGACCCTCGGCGGGTCGGATTAAATGATTTTGCGGGTCAGAGTTGGCTCGCGGGCCGTAGTTTGCCCATCACTGGTCTAGAATAATCAGATTTTTACTTGAAAATAAGACGTGGCAAATCACTTGAAATTATATTTTAGCAACAATTATGAACGAATTAGATGAATAAATTGAGAATAAAACAAATGAAATTTCGGAGGATACCTTCCTTAAAATGGAAGCTTTATGGGTTAAAGCACTATTTTTACCATTCTTTTAGGATAATACAGATAAGACTTAAGATAGACTTAGTTTTATGTTACAATATAATATTTGAAAGATGTGAATCTTAAAGCTGTTTGTGAACTAAATAAATTACAGACATTATAAATTTTAATGAGAATTTATTATGTCGTAATATTTATTCGTCATTACTTCGTAGAGTAAATAAAATTCGTTCTTGGAAAACAATAATCTCTGGTTCAATTCTTGATTGGCAGATAATTTTCTCCAAAGAAACATGCTTTAAAGTACATACTTATATGCAAACGCTGAACAGTAGGCTGTTAAAGAGTTCCGTTGATAGAAATCAATGATCTTCTTGCGGTCAGAAGGTGAAATGGGCGTGAGGT
The DNA here is from genome assembly GCA_947086505.1 of Morpho deidamia. NCBI lineage: Eukaryota > Metazoa > Arthropoda > Insecta > Lepidoptera > Nymphalidae > Morpho > Morpho deidamia. Next base: position 3,175,598 of record CAMTZC010000007.1, on the reverse strand, counting down.
CTCTGCCGTTCCAGTAATCTACACAAGAGTCCAGAATAATGTCCGCGGTGCCCTAGAAACGGAGGATTGTTTCAAAATCATCGTAACAGATCAAATACTCATATAGTAGAGTTCAAATTCGCTTGACGTCATTACTCAGAAATAGTGATTCCCATAGTGGGGCCCACGCCCCACAGGGGGGCGGATTGATTGTTAAAGTAACTAAATGGATCTTTTTTTAACCCTTTTTCATTTAAATGCAATTCTATTTCCGTGCAAAACTTAACGGCATAAGCAAATTGTTCCTAAATCGCATCTTTTAAGTTTCACATGTAAGCAATTGAATTTTTAATGTTAAAAAAAATATGTATGTTACATAGATGGGGATAAGAAATTTAGTAACGCTAAGGGCATGGCACAAAAAAGTTTAGGAAAGACTGATTAGGATCTATTGGTTTTTTTTAATTGCGTTCCATATGCGACAGTCCCTTTCTGAACCACTGGAATGGTGCACATGCAGTGATGCACAGTTTTTGTAAATAATGTAAATTAGTGTAGTTTAGGTTAGTTAAAATTTATGTATTGTTTATTACTAACATAGTTTTTAAGATAAATTGTTACTAACAACTAATTAAGTATTAAAAAAAATTAAAATTAAAATTTGTTTATTTCATTCACTTAAACTAAATGTTACATAATTACTGCCGGGGACCTCCTTTTAAGCAATAAATATTACTTGTGCTAGGGATCCCCGCTCTTCCACATACAAGACAAGAAGTTCTAAGACTACAGCATAACTAATATTGAATGTTAGAAATATATAAATAAACAGTAGTGTGTGTTTGTGTGTGTTTGTGTGCGTGTGTGCGTGTTTGTGTGTGCATGAGTGTGTTGTGTATGTATCTTTAGGAGATGTAGGGAACTTTATTCGAGTGTTTACTTTATGAATTCCAAAAGACTTTCTGTTTCGTCGTAATCTAATAACTAGTAATCTAATAAGTAGTAAGTATGGATATTGTATATGAGTTAAAAATTAAATAAATATAAATAAATATCCTTACCACTGTAAGCGAATTTGAACTTTACGAACTAAATCTTACGAATAGTTTTAGCATGCTCGTATATCATTTAAAATGAAAACATACTTGCGTCAACATCTGCAACTGGTTGGCCTGATCTTTAACGAGGACCGCCAACATATGCGGTAAAGGCACCTTAACATGCGTGCTCAGGTGTAGTGACCGGACGAAACGCGTCTCTCGTCTGATTGTATCTGCTTGCTAGAAATTTATAAAATCTTTAATAAAATCGATCTAAATAAATAAAATCGATAACAAATCGAAGTTTATAGATGCTTTATTGCGATTAATGCTTTATGCATTAATTCACTTTCTTATAAAATTATTTGTTTGGTACCATTGGTAGTCAAAGTACTTTATAATAATAATAATAATAAAGCCCATTTATTTCTTGCATAATTCATACATTGTTTTACTTATATCTATAGTTGTTTCTTATTTATTTTTTATTTTATTTTTTTTATTATTTTTTTTTATAGATTTTTTTTTTATATATAAGTTTATTTGACTTTTCTAAGTAAATATATTATGCGAGAACCCCTGATTGGGTAAAGGCCTCCTCCATGGATGACCATCCTTCTCTGTCCAGTGCCAAGGTGTCCCAGTTTGGGCCTGCAACTCTTTTTATTTCATCCTCCCATCGTGTTAGTGGTCTCCCTTTTCTTCTTTTACCTCGTGGGCCTATCCACACAGTTACTTTTAGAGTCCATCTCTGATCTGTAAGTCTCGCTACGTGGCCTGCCCATTTCCACTTTTGTTTCTGTGCGTCATTCAGTCAAAGTACTTTATCGTTGTACAAACATACATCCAACTTAAAGAAACTCAAAATGTTCTATAAAAATGGTGTCTTGAAGTGTAAGAAATATGGATTACTGTCAAAAGTGGTTGTCGGTTTGCATGTTGGGAATATATTTCATATAAGTGAAGTGACTATCCCTGAAATAGACAGTAACTAGCGGTTCGGCCGGTGTTGTGATTACCTCTATATTAAACAGTTATAACAAAAAAATTGACAGTTAAACCCATCAAACTTTATAGGATTATCCGCTGGGTTAATAGAAATATATTAAAGAATAGAAATATACTTTGTTTTACCCCATAATCTATATACAACGAAATAAGAGTTAAAACAAAAAAACATTTTTCTAAGTAGCGATCGGTTCCAGGCAATCCAAGATATAGTCAATTTAAAGATTATCATCATTCTCCTGCCCTTATCCCACTCTGAGAGAATGATTTGGCTTTGTATTTTACGACCGGCCGCCTGCCTGACGCCAACTTACCTTAGTCGCCTTTTACGACACCTCGGTAAGAACTGAGGGTGGTCTATTCTACGCAGCCGGATTCGACAGGGCACATACCTTAGTCGCCTCTTACGACACCTCGGTAAGAAAGGAGGGTGGTGTATTCTATTCTGCCGGATACCACACGGCGTTCAATCTAAAGATTCTCTAAAAATTTAATTAAAATCAGTCATAGCCTTTATAGATAGACACGGACAAGTTTGATGATGCTAGAATATCATTTATGGTAGATTTGAACTCACCAAATGTCTGAAAACGGCCATGCATTCTTGTACGCTGTATGCGTCAGCCACTGAGTCTGTAAAGCCGATCTGCTTGGCCAACTCACAAAGACATCGTCGGTTAGTAACCGGTACTAGGTCTTCACTACAACAACGAAAGTTATGGTATTTTTGCTATATCCAATGAGGAGAAAAGAGTTTACGTTAACGTTTCACGCAAAAACTACTGCACCTATTTCAAAAATTCACCATTGGAAAGCTGCATCTTCACTGAGCAACAAAGGCTGTTCGGCGCAAACGTGCGGACGGATTAAACAACCTCCGGGACCTGGGCCCGTCGTCTCGGCGTCTCAACCTACCTTATGCGGCCGTCAGCTGTATGTGGTCCGGCCTCATGAGTCACTGCGTGTATATGTGTACGTGTGTGTGTGTGCTTGTATGTACTTGGTCGATTCCCGAAACCGTTGGCTCGCCTCTGCACTATTCCACGGACACGTAATGTCTGTTTCTCCCGGAGTATACACTTCACTATATCGGTTAAATAACACCCGGTGTGTACACAACCTTCGTAAGGTCACACGTTATTGAATCGTCCCTATATCGGGGAATAGTAATCCAACGCGCACTAAAACCGTGGACGGTCGCGTCTTCTCAAACGCTTCACTGATTAAACGCGTCACTAAATCTGAGAATAACACCTGAAACGCAAAATTACACACGTGCGTTATAGAAGAATGCCGCGTTCAAGCCGCGCGCGGCCTCTCTGTATCGTGTCTGGCGGGTGACTGGCGGGAGGCCGCTCTGGTCGTGAACGAATGCATAAAACGGCCTAGCTTGCGTTCGCGTCGCGTCGCGCGCGTCATTTTATTCAAAACATAGGCTATATTACATTTTCAAAAAAAAATAGGCATCCCAAATAAAAATGTAAATAAGGTGTGAAGAAATCGGTCACAAGAATCTTTTCGCGTGCGGAAACTATTGATGATAGAACAAAAAAATGTTATACAGTGTTATAGAAAAATCCGCGATACCATATGTCTAACTATTATAGTTATGAATATATATATACTTTTTTACGTTGCAAAAGTTGATAAAAGCGCGGGGCATTGCTAGTGTTATAGCAGAGTAAGCAACTCATTTGTTGGTCTCGCTATTCGCTTCTATAATAAAATTCCTCAATCCATTCTAGACCAGTGTACAGAAAGATTTCAATCAAGTGTAAAAAATATGCTTATACGTAAAGCATATTACAAAATTGAAGATTATTTGGATGATAAGAAAGCCTGGATTTGAAAATCCTTTCAGCTTCATACAAGACAGTGGTTTAACAATGTATAATTGAAAATATTTAAAAGATTGACCGCCGAGTTTCTTGCTGGTTCTTCTCGGTAAGAGCAACATTCTGAACCAGTTGTAGCTTCATTAATCATATTGATGCTTGACGATTCAAAAGTGCCTGAAATGGTTTATTTGAATAAAGATTATTTTGATTTGATTTGATTTGTTATATTAAAGTGATGTTTTTATTTACCTGTGATGCGCTTCGCATGTGAGATGCGCACAGAAATGTGCGTATGTATGTCTCGGTGCTTCAGCGCACGTATTGAGAAGGGCGGCCAGACCTAAAGGCTTCAATCGTGCGAGATGCGTCCGCCATCTTTGTTCATCAAACTCTACCCGAAAAGGTGCGTTCTGGTCGTGCGTAAGATCTAATACCTGCAACAGAGAACATATTATTTAGTACGAGCTTTTACCCGCGGCATCGCTCGCGTGGAATTTGCTCTGGCACTTACCCGCGGCATTTTAAAAGCTGTGATAGCCCAGCGGTGAGACCGTGCGACTCTTTTAAGGGGAACACGAGTTCAAACCCGGGCAGGCACCAATGAGTTTTTTTATGAAAACTCATGTGTCTAATTGATAATTTCAATTTATCACACGCTTTTCGGTGAAGGAAAACATAGTGAGGAAACCTGCATATCTCATAGAGTATTCTAGGGATATGTGTAACCTACCAATCCGCATTGGAGCAGCGTGGTAGGTCTTAGCTCCAATCCTTCTCTCCAAAAACGGAGAGAGGAGGCCTTAGCCCAGCAGTGGGCATAGTAAGAGGCTGTTACTTTTACTTTTTACCCGCGGCATCGCTCGCGTGGAATTTGGTCTTACTTTTGGTCTTACTTTGGTGATAACTTTTAAACTATTTGGCCAAATGAATTAGTGTCTAAGACAAAGTTTATCTACATGAAATACTGAAAACGAAAAATGAATTGATTTTATTAAGAGTTTTAAATACCAAAATGTGCATTGTAAAATAGTATCTGATTTAATTAAATTTGTGATTCACAATTTTGGTCCTATGACCAATGACAATGAATTGGCTTCCACATAAAAGATAGATTTATGCTGTCGCGGACTTTTGTTTAAAACTATTCAAGATAAACAATACTACGGTACATGTTCTTTATATAAATCCAATGGTTTAAGCAGCGTACGCAAAGATAGCTCTCAGAGGCCAGATTTTTCCCGACTATTGAAATGTATCGTAATATTAAATAAAATCATAACGTTGTAGCCTATATGTTATTTCGACGTAAAACCTATATAACTGTAAAGTTTCATCCAAATCCGTCCAATAGTTTTATCGTGTAAGAGTAACAAACATCCATCCATACTCACAAACTTTCGCATTTATAATATTAGTAGGAAGTAGGATAATGTAATAAATGTGTAAACAATTTTTAATGTCAATTAGTGTTATTAGCACTAATTTATTTAAATTAATAAATTTTTCTTTAATCATATATAATACAACTCTTAAATTATTTTAAAAATGGTGACGCATTGCAAAAAAAAAGACTTTGGGTTCGACGCAAAAATTATGGATTTCAAAGGGAAATATATAATTAAAATCAAAAAATATATTCTAGATTTACGAACATGGAGGGTGTTTTATCAGCAAAAGGCGCGTAACCTATAAAACTTGGTTTCGATTTCAACGGTGTCCAGATATCTCGTTTAGTTATAACTATTAATATTTTGACAAAGGTCCATTTAAAACAAAATAAAAAGGGTTTGTTTATTGATTTTTTAGTTATAATTGTGTTGTTAAAACCACCCATATTAGGAGTAAGAACATTAACTTACCTCTACAGTAGTGGATGGCTCAGGATTCGCTTTTCTTTCACCAACTTCATTGAGATTGGTTTGACTTTGATGCCCCATTGAGTCTATTAGGCTTGTCTTGCTAGAATTTTGGGAAGCGGGACTTGAATTCCGAAGGAAGAACACCTTTTCCGCTGTCGGATTGGGCCAAGATAAGACACCTTTTTTATCCACACAACATAGAGCCTAGAAAAATAATTCTCTCTAAGAAGTCATATAAATCAAGGAAGAACACCTTTTCTGCTGTCGGATTGGGCCAAGATAAGACACCTTTTTTATCCACACAACATAGAGCCTAGAAAAATAATTCTCTTTAAGAAGTCATATAAATAAAGGAAGAACACCTTTTCCGCTGTCGGATTGGGCCAAGTTAAGACACCTTTTTTATCCACACAACATAGAGCCTAGAAAAATAAATCTCTTTAAAAAGTGAAATAAATCTCTTTAAGAAGTCATATAAATAATAATGAAGTAGATGTGTTCTAGAGATGTTACGAATGTAGATTTACTGAAAATGAAGACTGAATTGAATCAATCGGAATTGGAGTTGAATAACTTAAATTAGACTATATAGGGAGTTCATAGTCAAAGATAAGTCAATTGAATTGTTCTACCAAGTAAGATACCTTAAAGAGAAGTCATTGATAATTTCTAGAAACTTTTTAGTAATACAAGATTATTAATTGTTTGGATATAGTTAGCATAGTGCAACCTTATTTTTATATTATATAGATGATAAGAATACCAATATAGCTGTTGAATATATATGTTCGACCCTGTTTAATAGTAACGATTAAATTTAACTAGTTATAAGTCATCATCATTTTACTGCCCTTATCCCACCCTAAGTGGGGTCGGCACAACATGTTACAACATGTTGTCACATAATTTGGCTACCTATATTACGACCGGTCACCTGCCTGACGTCAACTTACCTTAGTCGCTTTTTACGACACCTCGGTAAGAAATGAGGGTGGTCTATTCTATGCAGGCGGATACCACTCGGCACATACCTTAGTCGCCTCTAACGACACCTCGGTAAGAACGGAGGGTGGTCTATTATATTCTGCCGGATACCACACGGCGTTAAATAGTTATAAGTATTATTATGAAAAGAGCAACCGCCGAGTATCTTGCTTGCTCTTCTCGGTAGGAAGAGCTTTCCGAGCAGTAGAGTTGACGATTCAAAAACACTTACGTACAAGTGTACTTCAATAAAGAATATTTTAAATTTTAAATTTATTTATTAAAGTAAAATTAAAATTTAGTGACAACTAGAAGTTTAAATACAAGATTTAATCGGAGCCAAAAGTCAGAGTTCGAGATGTGAATTCAGTGGGAAATTTTTACTTTTTTATTTATACACTTTATTGTACACCAGAGAGAAAACATACAGGAAAGGAAAAAAAACAGCAATAAAAGAAAACAAACTGTAACGTACAAAAGGCGGTCTTATCGCTTAGTAGCAATTTTTTCCAGACTACCTTTGGATTAAGGAGAACTTAAATGTGTGCGAGTGGTGCACTATTTTATGGGTAAATACATACTAATAATACAAACCAATACATAGAGATCTACACATCATAAAGATATAGAAAAATGATAAATATTAAATCTATAAACTAATAAATGATATAAAATAAATACACAACAATTATCTTAATAATAGTCATCTTGTCTCTAGTTCAACTTTTAGATTTGTAGTCAATATATGTACTACACTTTCGATGTCAAAATAAAGTAACTGTTTACTGTCATATTACTAGGTTAAATCTTTCTCTCCTGACATTTATAGCGTATCATTCAGTGTAACACATTCTACTTATGCGTTTTTGTAGCCAAACTTACCGATAATGAGCCCAAGACATGTACAATATTTGCTGTCCTTGCCACCATGTCCTCTTTACCGATAAGAATGTTCCAGAAAGTCTTGCTAAAGCTCCGTAGGTTTTCTGGTTTGAGGTTAGATTCGCTCAGTGCTTGAATTAATGGATCGCTCGCGTCTTCTGATATGGAACAGGATTTAGGACGGCTATACATTTGTCGAGTTTCTGATAGCAGCTTAAACCTGTAATTATTTAAATGAAGTAAAGATGCCGATTTTGTTGGATTTAACTTAGAAACTGTGCTTCAAACTGATATTATATATATCTTTTCTCGTTTTATCTTGGCTTTTTATTTTTACTGTTACTCTATTCTACTAATCGAATCGAAAAAATTGTAAACGGATTACTATTTGAACTGAACAAACTGTGATTGACGGTGGACAATCAATAGTAGAATCGAATAACAAAAAACGCATTTTTATTAATACCTCCCTATGGCTTGAAGTCCGCGATATTTAGTGATTATGGGCAATTATATATCTTCAATAAAACTTTATTATTATTTATTTATTATTAACTATATTATTTTGAAGTAAGAATAATTTTTCTTATTATCCAGAACTAGAGAAAAAAAGTCGGATATAAGATAAGGATAAGATAAGGAGGTATTCTAATTTCGAGACCGCCCAATTACCCAACTTAGCTATTAGAAATTAGAAAATGACACCGAAATTAACCTTCATATTTTTTAATAATTATAGGAGTTTTTAATCGCCTGAAAATAGGTATAAAATGACATTTTCTAAAAATAAAATCGATCGATTTATCGCATCCGTAACTCCTACATACTAACAGATTATAAATGTATTAGAATAAGGACATAGATATTCCAGCAAATATGGGGTTTGTATGATTTATGTGACTGTATTATAAATTTTTGTAGAATTATTGTAACTGCAGAGTATTGCAATACAAAAAATAATGAATAACTTAGCTATAATTTTTATTGTTTTATAATAATTCTTGTTTAGGTCTAATCGCAGACTATAGCAAAAATACCTCATTATTTTTTGATAGTATTATGTTCTCACCTGGCTAGCCCATAGCAGTTAAGTGTCACCCAAGCGATGGGAAAGAATATCTGAAGCAATGGTAACGAGGCCGCTATGATCTGTAGGAAATATATCTCCGTCCAATACGTCACCCCTGGTAAGTGGTACAAATGACGGACCAGACTGGTGACCACCATTAGCATGATGACTAAAGGTAGCACTATACCTTCGAGGATTTTCACGGTGCACTGAAAAAAGAGGTTACAGTAACGACTTGGTTCCATCGCACCGTTAAGTCGAAGCTTATGCAGCTTAGTTCCGAGGTTAACGGGTTCAATTCCCTCGGAGGGCGAACATTTTCTAAAATAAAATTTGTTGGTTCTATCCTGGGTATATATATTGTTACGAACATGCGAAAAGAATTCTTAATGTATACGTCATAAAGTTAAAATTGGACGGGGACAATTTTCGAACGTTAAGAAGGGTTCGTAAACTATATGTCATAGGGTTCAAATTCGCTTGACGCTAATTGTTTGGATCATTTGGGGTGTTTACCGATAAGGTTGTTTACGATCTCCCCAAGGTCTCGCGAACGTTCTCGAACATCGGTTCGTTCGGTATATAAGCAGACTTTTCGTGTGCCTTGACATTCAATTTGCGAATAGCGTTCAAGAGCGAATAAACAAGCGAAAAGAAAAGTGAAATAATAGTGACCTTGACATTCTTATTGGACAACGGACTGTATAAAGATTGTAAGTACTAAGTTTAAAAAGTCGAATAAAGTGTTTTAACGAGCCACCAGGTATTTTCATCCAAATCCACGAACCTCTGTACTTATGTATTTAAGAAATTATTTATGTATGTATTTATTTGCCAGTTGTTTGTAACCCATAACAAAAGTATTAATTACTTAGTTTGTGGATGGATGACCGTCAGTGTTACTGTCCTATATATGATTGTCTTCGAGTCTGGGTGTATATATGTATTTAAGTATGTATTTCAAATTTTATACATATATATTAACGAGTCTGTCGTTAATATATATGTATAAAATTACGCGTAACACAAGTATTAAGTTGCTTATAATTCTCTAGTTAATATAAAGTTTTGGTAAAGGAACCCTGTATTACTCTGGAGAATTCCTGGGATGGTCTTGATCATCGATCCATACTATTATATAAATGCGAAAGTCTCTCTGTCTGTCTGTTGCGCTTTCACACCTAATTCGCTAAAGAATCCTCGATAATTAAAAAAAAAAGATTATTCATATCATACCACACTAAAGTTAAATTACTGCCACATAATAAAATAAAAGTACAAACTCACCAAGTACCTCTGTTTTTCAAAAACGGTCATTGGTCTCGCAGTGGCCTGGTCTAAAGCCAGTTTTAAATTTTTCAAATAAGGCGTTTCGCACATTCTATATGCTTTATTTGGATGCGGTGTACGGACTTTCGGCGCCCTTACATTCTCTTTGGTCTGTAAATTCAAATTCAAATAATCCTTTATTCAAGTTCGCTTTTACAAGCACTTTTGATTCGTTAAATTACAATGAAACTACGGATGGTTCGAAAGGTGCTCTTACCGAGAACAACCAGCAAGAAACTTGGTAGTCACCAATCTAAGTGGGGCACAACATGTTACAAACATGTTGTCACATGATTTGGCTATGTATTTTACGACCGGCCGCCTGCCTGACGTCAACTTACCTTAGTCGCCTTTTACGACACCTCGGTAAGGAATGCGGTCGGCGGAATTTTTTTTTTTTAATTAATTGTTCATTAATACATAATTGTATACAAATCATAAATTACAATATAATCTAGTGCGTAGCTGGTCGCAACTTAAAGCTTTCTTATCATCAACATAGTTTTAATTAATGTTATTTTTTACAATTGTAAAAATACAATTTATAATATATTACAATTTGTAGGGTACCTTGTAGAATAGAAAATTTAAATGGACTTATATTTATTAAGATGTAATAAACACTTTTGTATTTTTGTATATATTAATATATTGATTTCACTGTTTTATGTTGTGAAATTGTTATTTAAGCTCATATTCTGGACTAACATAAGGATAAAAAAATCTGTTTCCATTTGGATGAGAAAAAAAAAGAACATAACACATATTTGAAGATATTTTAACCTTAAGCTGACATAAAAGATGTTGCAGATACTATTTGTATTTGAAACGACAAACCTTGTTTTTATGAACCTTATTTACAGCAGGACAAGTATTAGGTCCTTACATATGAAATTGGCGGAACGAAGCGAAATTGGGAGGAACATAAAGTCGTTTATTAATGAAATATATTTAATTAATCAAAGTATGTACCATTGCTATGTATGCACTTTTGCCATCTCATAGGTATTTCATTGATCCCCTTACTAAAAAAACCATTCGGGCGGGAATCAATAAAATCTTTGAAGGCGGTTTGGACTGCCCCATCGGAGTTGAATTTTTTTCCTTGCAAGTAGTTATCCAAATTGCGAAAAAAATGGTAATCTGTTGGAGCAAGGTCCGGAGAGTACGGTGGATGTCTAAGACATTCTAATTGAAGCTCCTCTGATTTGGTAGCCGTCTGTTGTGCAGTGTGTGGTCTAGCGTTGTCCTGAAGCAGGAGTGGCCTAGAGCGATTGACCAGCCTCTGTTGTTTAGCAGCTAGCTTTTCCATCATGGTTTGCAGTTGCTGACAATAGATATCTGCCGTAATCGTCTGGCCAGATTCAAGAAAGCTGTAGTGAACGACACCGGCACTAGTCCACCAAACACTTACAAGCTTTTTTTTAGTCAACTTTCGCTTAGGGCAGGATTTGGCTGGTTCGCCAGGGTTCAGCCATTGCGATGAGCGCTTCCGATTATCGTAGAGGATCCACTTTTCATCACAGGTAATGATTCGATTTAAAATTCCTTCATTATTGTGCCGGTTGAGTAACGTAACGCAGCAGTCGACGCGCGTTTGTCGGTTTGCTTCACTCAATTCATGAGATACCCACCTTTCAATCTTTTTCACCTTCCCAATTTGCTTCAAGTGGATTAGAATAGTTTTATCACTAACACCGGAGCCTGCAGCTAACTCGGACGTGGTTTGCGATGGATCCGCTTCCACAATAGCCTTCAATTCTTCATTATCAACTTTGGTCTCCGGCCGTCCACGAGGCTTGTTCTGCAGGTCGAAATTTCCAGAACGAAAACGTTGGAACCAAAAACGCACTGTGTTTTATTTTGCGACACCGTCACCCTACACATCTTTAATCCTTCGAGCCGTTTCTGCAGCACTGGTGCCACGGTGGAACTCATACTCGTAAATAACGCGATATTTCATGTTTTCCATTTTGTAAACAGAGTGACACAAAGAAAAAAACAAAAGAAGAAAAAACAAATGAATTAGGGGGTTTGAAACACAAATGCATGAATTTGAATTTGGAATTCCTAACCATAAAGGTAATATTTGAGATCAAAGTGGCCAGTACGACAAAACGCCAATTTCATATGTAAGGACCTAATATAACGTAATGATATAATTATATTATATAGAATCACTAAATCTGGAAAAGCAATAAAATACTATGGTTTGACTTATGTAGGTCTGATGAGGATGATATGCTAAAATGTATTTATTTGTACCATTTTGACGTCAACTAAGGAATAAGACGTGATTTAATTGGTTGGGTTTAGGTCACTTTTATGCCGGCAGTGAAATCTATGCAAATGACTTCGTGGGTAGAATCAAGGATTAATCAAAACAATAGTGATGATTGGTTTATTTACCTGTGATCCTGATAAAAATATCTGCCCAAAGAATAACTCTGGATCACCAGGCTGACATCCTTGGCAGTGTCCAGGTACCTCTTGGCCTGGTCGAAGCACAATTATGTCTCCTTCCACCAGCAGAGCCCAAGGAAGATTGATAACCTTACCTATATTACATAAAATAATTTAAGACAGTTTGGTTCAAGAATTTTTAAAGCAATGACGATGCAATCGCGTAACTATTGTTTTTAGGCTCTAGCCAGGATGTATCGAGTCCAAGACTTAGTGTATGTGAATGTGTGTGAATCGAATCAATATGTACAAGTCCGTTGTAATATCGTTGTCTTATCTATGCCACAACATCATTCGAAGTATTGTCTACTTCACTTATCACGATAGATTCTCACAAATCTATGGGAATTTGTCACGTAGCAGGCAAGTCCATTCCGTATCACAGGGGACGCGCGGAGATTTCGTTTCGTAGCGAGCGTACAGAGAGTCTGTCCCGTGACCGACGAATCCTTTGTGAATCAGGCGCGTGGAGAGTCCATTTTTTTCTCGCATCAGAATTCGTCCCGTGTCGCAGCGAGCGTGCAGAGAGTTTATCCTTTGTACGGGGAATCTGTCCCTTGTGGCAGTAGGCGCACGGAATGTTCATCTCATGTCGCAGCGGGTGTGTGGCGAGTCAGTCCCATGTCTTTGTGGGCTTGTAGGCCTACCATGAACTCTTATTGCGACTCAATTGAAGACGTAAACGACGACAGCGAACCGCTTTCTTTTCGTACCATGAAGTGTGAATTACATTGGGGTCATAATGTTTGAAAAGGATAACCTTATATGAACTATAGATAAGTCTGTCTCTTTTACTCACATGTTCTTAGGACGAATTCCGAACGGTCAATCGGCAACGACTTGAAGTATGCTTCTTTAAGACGTCATGGTATGAAAAAGCAAAACACTTTCGTTTACGTCTTCAATTGAGTCGCAATAAGAGTTCATGGTAGGCCTGCTGCAGTGAGTTCATGCCTTGTGTAACATTCCTTGCGTGTGGTGCGCGGAGTGTTCATATTGTGTGGCGGCGAATGCGTGTCGAGTATCGGTGACAACAAATGGCTAACAATTTGCTAGTAGTAGCCTAAATTTTCTTATTAGATCCATAATCAGCAGCCAAGTTTCATGAACTGCATTCTTATACATACGAATTTTCAACGAAAATTTTTTGATAAGTTTCTGAATGATGCTCACACAAATGAAAAAATGTTTTATTAAAAAAATTAATATTTAAAAAATATTTACCATCCCTGTAAGTCCATTGCAGTATCACGCAAGGCGAAAATGGAGCACAGAGGTGTGGATAATGGTTTTCTTTCCATAGACATTTTTCTATAGCTTCATCTAAGGTCTCTGTTAAATAAAAGTAACACTTCAATCTTAGGCTAAAAATACAATGTATATACAATAAATAGACTTCTTTCTGCTTAAGTATACTGATATTATAAAAGTGGATGTATTTTTACATTTCTGCTCTGTCAGTTCCTCTATTAATAATCTTAACAGTACTAGTAGTAGTAGTTAGTAACTGACTGTTAGGATTTTTGATATTCAGAACTATCTTCAAAATGGTTAAAATGACACAGACTACATTTTATCTACTAAAGTCTATGCATATAAAGTTGTGTTGCTGGACATTAACATCAATGAAATCAAAAATTAAACAAAGCTTATAATAAAAAAATATTTCTCTCACCTAGGACCTTTGTAACTCGATGAGGTATTTCATTTCTATATAAATATTCTTCATTAAGTGCTATTAAAAAGTTGATTATAAGTAAGATCAGTAAAAATAAAGCCTCCCAAAGTAAATAGCATTGTGCCAATAGAGTTCCGCCCAACAAATATGTTGCTATTAGGCATAATATACTAATTATTGTTACAGTATAAGCTATACCAGATATTAATACTTTTTCAGAAGAAAATGATATGATGTTGTTCACAATACCAAATCTGAAATAGAATATTAATTAATACAGCTAAAGAAGGCTGTGTAGTTTTTATTTGCACTTGGCAAATAAAAATCATATCCAATCCAAGTATACAGTTAATTGTCTCTTCACATGACAAACACCTATTTGCAAAAAGAATCATTTTAGATAGTCAACACACAAGAGTATTTAACACAATATTTTGTTTGTGTTATATGGTCTTGTGTGTATATAGCATTCTATACCATATTATTTGTATTACAACGTATCGCTTTATATATACTAAAAATATAATTAAAAACAGAAAAAAACTAGATTAAGTAGAATAACAAAAAAACTTAAAATTTTATTATAAAATTAAAGAAAAGCTGGTTTCAACTAGTCAATAGCTACAATTTCTGTCGTCTATTACATATTTTTAATTACATCACAAGTTTAATAGAGTAAATAAATAAATACCTCAAGCGATTTTTTCGTTCATGTTGGTCAATAACAGTTCGAATATCATCTTTTAACTTCATTAAAGCAGTCTTCGTTGAGTACCCCTTATCATGTTGGCACTGATCTTCCATAATACTTAAAAAAACAGTACTAACATAATTAATAGAATAAATAATAGTTATAAACAACAATCAAATCTTTATCGAAATCACAAATCCAGGAATACATATAGATTATAGAATACTAAACATATTATTATAGTGTATGGTCTATGTCTATGATACCAAACGTAAACATAGATTAATAAGATACCATACTTAGTTGTCTATGGTAATTTATGTAAGATGTCAAAGAAAAAGGCATAGATTATTAATTATATTGCAGAAAACAATATTTAGCAATATTTCAGTTAATAATCTATGATATTTACCTAGGTTTAAATTTGACTAGACACCATAGACTATATAACTAGATGCAAACTAAACACCAAAATGATAATTGACATGTATCTACCTCTAAATATAATAATATTTTTAATTATCGTAATATGGCAATTTTTGGGCTGGCTTGCCTACTCTAGTATTAGCAAAGCAAATTAGGGTGTTTCTAACTGTCTCTCTTTTTTACGTGTGATTAGACAAAGATAAATATAAGAGTTTATCTTCCATCTCATTGTTTGTGTCACTATTACTTACAGGCCGCCTATGTCTCCTCTACTCTAGTATAATAACTTTATGATTAAAGTATATTTATTCTAATATTATCTGTGTTTGACTTTCGACACCGAAGTGAAGTTGGCGTTACTAAGAAATACTTCAAAGTTTCTTTCTATTTTAAGTAAGTAGTAAGGCGTATTAAATTCTCATGTGTTATCGGTTATTCAAGTCCCGATGTATGGCCAATTGTAATACAAAATCTTAGTGCAATGTAAAGAGCGTTACTTTAAATAAGAGTAGTGTTGAGAGGTCGATGTTAGTTAGTCTCTTGTCAACGTTTCGCCTTGATAGTGCGCCATTGATCTCTTGAAATAAATATAAATTTTAGTAATGTTTTTCGTGTTTGTGTGTCAAAATTATTTCTTCGCGGTGAAGCTATATAATACTTCGTAATGTTGCAATTTATAAGCATTTAGAATAACTCCATTATGGCGGATTTAGTTTCACGAAGAACTAAGTGCAGTGATTCCAGGAAAGGACCCCAGTTCCAACCATGGATTTGGTGTATACTAATAAAGTGTCTGATAAGTTTTCCGTGTATATCTTCTCAATGTCTTGGTGTAAACATCACGGTGGCTTTGCATCCTAAAGGTGAAATATTTATCAAATATGGAAAACCACTGGAGTTGTGGTGTGTTGCAGAAAACTATTCTTCAAGTGATATTCAATTTTCAGTTGGTAAAAAAAATATGCCGTCCGAGATAGTGAACAGCACTACAAGAAGGTTGTACATTGAAAAACCAGAAAAGCAAATGAGCACTTTTTACTGTAGAAATATTAAAAATAATAAAATATGTACTACCAGAGTTGTTGTGGATAGCCCCCCAAGCGATGTAACAGATTTCAGTTGTCTATCAAAAAATCTGGAGACATTAAATTGCTCATGGACAAGTCCCTCATCATTTAGTGAAATTGAGTACAATATAACATTTTCAATTCACAAACATCTTGTAACACCAAGCTTAGCACATCATGTTAAATTTACATCAACAATGTATTACATGTGGGATACTATGAGTATACCCAGATATAGACAGCAAGAAGATGAGCAATCCTTCAACTTGATTGGATGCAATGAATTTGGCTGCAACACCCAAAACATTACAATTGATCACTTTTCTGTAGTCAAACCAGATAAGCCTTCTGAATTAAAAGTGTCTGAATATGGTCCCCACAGTGTAATGCTGAAATGGAGCATTCCAAACAACATTTATGATTTTTTGAGTTGTGGAATAGAACATAGGATTGAGTATCAGATAGCTAAAGTTGACAACCGTACATATTTTCGTGAAGTAGATACATCTGATTTTCCAGTTAAAAATAAACTTTATAGATGGACTTTGAAAAATTTACCATATGCATATATGCAATATGAAGTACGTATTTATATTAAATCAAAAAAAGCTCCTAGAGATAAACCTCTATGGTCTGATTATGCATTTGAAGTGTTTACTACTCTTAGTGAAATACCAAACCGACCACCTGATATGACTGCAGGAGCATTTGAACAATCTGTATATGAGAATCATAGAATAATTAATGTATATTGGAAACAGCTTGAAGAATATGAGGAAGCAGGTGCAAATTTTACATACAAGATTCTTGTATCACAAAGCAATCGGACACAAATTGTTTACCCAGATAAAAATAAAAGTATGAGTTACATCATTCTAAATGCAACTTTTGATGCAATGGAGATCACTGTTTGGTCATTTAACATAAATGGCTCATCTATCAATAGTAGTCACATTTATATTCCTCCAGAGAAGGATACACGATCACTAATGGTCAGTTCTTTTACAAAACTGGCATATGAAAATGGCACCTATGAGCTATCATGGGTAGAGATTGGCAATGTTGATAATTACACACTTTTCTGGTGTCAACAAAATGCTACACAAATATGCACTGGAAGAATCGACTTTGCTGTTTTGGATCCAAATAAAACTAGCCATATAATTGATTTGCCAAGAGAATACCGGTATCAGTTTGCAATATCTGCTAACAGAGGTCATAAAACTAGTGGCATGGCTTGGGCAAAATGTGATATATCGAAAGAAAGATATGCAATGTATCGCTTTGAAGCACACTTAAAATATGATGCTCCCACAAAGTCTTCAGTAACATTACATTGGTCACTGGAGTGTGCATTTAAAGATGGCATTGTAACTGGATATAATATTTCCTACTGTCCAATCGTACAAACAAGTACATATTGTGACAAATCAGTTGAAAACAAATTTGTTGTTATACCTAATCCTAAACAGATGGATGTAACCATAGAACATTTGTTGCCCTTTAGAACATACCAGTTTTCAATTGCTCTCAAAACTATCTATGGAGACAAAAAATCTGAAAATTCTTCAGCTGTAATAACTACATTAGAAGATACCCCCACAAGTCCTGTAAATGTACAGATATCTGATGTCAGAAATGACTCATTAATAATTTCATGGGATCCTCCACTCCATAAAAATGGTATAATTGGTAAATATGTAATATGGAATTATAATCAAGAATTATATGTTGACAAGATGTCCACATACACTTCCTCAACAGCAACTAATAGAACTCGACGCCAAATAAATTTATTAAATCTGAAGCAATTTTCGAATTATTCTTTGTCTGTACAAGCCTGTAATATACCAATAGGATTATGTTCAGAAAGGGGACAGAATGATCATATTTTTGTCAGAACAAGCATCGGTCCTCCTAGCAGGCTAAAAGCACCAACAGTAAAGAACAATCCGGATATGCTTAAATGGGAACCACCCGAGTACTCTGGAGGAACTGTTGATTATTACCAAATTAAAAGAGTAAAAGATGATTCGGAACCTGAAATTTTAAATAGTTCAGAATTATCACTGTCATTGACTCATTGTGAGGGTGTAGTATCAATTGAAACTTACGAAGTAAGAGCAGTGAACTTGGATACAGACCTTTTTCATGGGGCATTAGGAGATGGAAATGTGACACTAACAAAAAGAGCCTTAAATGATTCAGAGAATGTATATCCTGGCCCATGGAGTGAGAGGAGCACAGTGGCTTGCAGAAATAAAGATGGTCTAACTATGATTTTGATTTTTATAAGTGTATTTGCCATGATAGGTATGATTTATGCTTCAATTAAGCTTTATAAAAAATATAGAAAAATGGAAGATATCAAGCCAGTTTTGCCAAATGGATTAGGAATACCTGAAAAGGATTTATCAAAGTATACATTTAGTAGTTGGAATCCAACTAACAAAGATGAAAAACCATCATCTGATGAAATGTTATTGCTTCCCAACAGTAAATCTACTGTATCTCCACCAGAAACTAAACAAAAAGAAAACAACTGTGGAGCTAGTGATCATACTGACAGCACTGCCCTGTCTTCTGATTCATCTGTTCGAGCCCCCATTGACAGGCAAGCTTCAACTTCTGATGATGGTTCTAATTCATCCTTCATAGAAGCTGAACAAGGCAAGAATTCAGAAGATAATGTTGAGCAAGAAGAAGAAGAGGACTCATCAGCTATAGATACCGAAAGCTCCCCCGAAAATTCACCCTATCTCAGTGATAAAGCCTTCAAGAAAAATCCAACAAGTGGATATGTCCAGTCTATTGTTAGCCCTGTATCTGGCTATGTTCAATCTGAAGTACCAATAAAGAACTCACCAGCAAAAGTAGCATTGGCACCTGCTAGCTCCAGTTATGTAATGGCTGGCCTTTCGCCGGCTGCATTTACAAGCACAGCTACACAGGCTGTTACTAAAAAACCTCAACCCTCATCAGGGTATGTTCTCCCTGAAGAAGCGCAGGTGAAGTCTATGATGAATTTCCCTAAAATGGGACTGTCGCCAACCAAATTATTAGGACCTGAAAACTTGCCAACAATGCCGTGTTTGCCACCACCAGCGAAACATAACATAGACAATAGCTATATTCAATTGCAGTCATTAGACTCACTGTCTAGTCTTAAATCAAGTGTACATAATACAGTGCCATTGAAGCATCCAGCATCCAGTGGCTACGTCAGCCCAGCAGATGTAGTCATAAATAAACATCTCAACAATATGATGACTGGTCAGCATGCCGAGCAATCTGCCATATTAGATCCTGCGATGTCTCCGGACGCGTATTGTCGTTTCTCGTGGAGCACTGACCCCGCTAACGATAATTTACACACGCTTCTCGCCGAGTCGCCTACGCGAACGACCAAGAATTGAATCAATTATAGTGTAGAGAAGTGATATAGTACTGATAAATACAAATAGACTTATTGTGACTGATATGTACATACAATGCTAGTAGCTTTACCAGTTTTAAGTTGGACATTATTATTTAATGCGGGAACTCTGTGTTGTCTCTAGTGATAATTCTTGTGCCTTATTAATTTATTTTAGGTGATATAAAAGAAGCGTATAGGTAAGACTCAAACCTTCGCAGTTGGTAATCAATTGAAATAGCGCTACGAGGTAAATGCGCCTAAAAAACAAATGATCTGTAAGTAATACCTTGTTACAGATTCTACTTATTGAATATATAAGACATAATGGAGGGTATCTATAAAATTAACCTAATACCAAATGATTTAAATACGGAAGGGACGATCTTACAAATTGCTGACACGTTAGACAATCTGAATGGAATCGTCGATGACATATTCATGCGAGTAATGAATAGAATAAATGTTAATTTGGATAAGACATCAAAACTGCAGGAGCGTATTCGCTTGTCGAAAATAAAAGTGGAGAAACTTACTGGTATGCAGAAGGCAATTAAAGTATTTTCCAGTGCAAAATATCCAAGTTCGATTGAACATCAGAATTATGAGTCAATATTTGATACAAACCAATACCACTATGATTCAAAGAAAGTTACTCTGAGTGGGAAATCTCAGAGGCAGTCAAATGAAAAAGCAATTCAGGTACTAATATTAAATTTTTTTTTATTGTTGCTCAAAAGCGATTTTATCTTATATTATAGACGCTCAATGTCCTAGTTAAGAAAAATTAAAAAAAAAAAGGGTTTGGCTTCGATGTGATCCAGTCTTTAAGTCTTTTTCTTTAGTCGACGCATACGCTAGCTATTTATTTTTATATATTTATAGTACCCTTATATTAATTGTGATTGTAGGAAAAACTCCATTTCTTCCACGTAAAAGTAGCTGAACCTAAAATGGATAAACCTAAACGGGACTTTAATTTGAAAGCGGTGATCGACGATGTGACAACTATAGGTGAACTCCTAATCTATAATACAGACGAGAGTCCGTATTTGGGAACTTCGACCAAAGCTCCCGCCTACGTTCCCAGCGTTAGCACGAACGTGGAAAAAAGCATGCTGGAAGAGGCGCCGCCATCTATAATGAACAGAAACATTTTGAAACGGGAAATAGACGAATACATGTACGCGCCGGGCATGGGAATGGTAAGAATATAATGTTATATACGTAGATTTTAAGTTGCTTCATAGAAAAGTAAAATTAAACTTATTACCTTTCAGATAACGATAAATTTACTTAAAAATTATCTAAACCGGTGTATGTTAGATGACTTCATTACCTTGCCTGTAAACATTACTTTACCTTCCATTATAATACAGAGTACAAATTACTTCAATGAGTTCTTTTTTTTATTTAACCAAAATAGTGGTTGTTTTAATCGGAAGTTTGATGCCTTTCAAACAGTGATTAACAATGACAATACTATTTTTCGTTTTGAGAAAAGCAGCCTTAACTTTTTAGCTTAGTCGATTTATAGATGTCTTTAAAAATATTATGAGTCCAAATAATTTATATAATTATGCGTTTTTATATAATTATATAATAGTTTAAATAATTATTAATTATAACTACGTTGAAATCCATAATTCAACAGTAATTTTATAATTATTGCATTTGTTAAAATATTATTACTATCATTTTGCTTTAACCCGCAATGAATATCTACGTGCGTGCATCTCAGAACTAATTCTGAGATGACAAGTAGACTCTGTTGCTATCCAGTCCTATCAACTATGGCCACACTAAAACCATATCGACACGTCGAGAAAAAAAGAGAAGAGAGAGTAAAAGAAACACGCACTCGTATTTATAATATTAGTTTGAATATTACTTTGTAGTATCACAATTTTTTCATTTTTCCTCCTCATTTTCTTGTCTTTATCCCACTCTATGTGTGGTCGGTACAACATGTTTTTTGCTTCCATTGTCTCCTATCATTCGTTACCTCTGACGCTAATCCTTTAACATGCATGTCTCTTCTTACGCCTTCCTCTAGTCACATATCAATCCACATTCATATTTAACACTCGTTTTGTCGCATCATTTTTCTCAATCATCTTTAATATTTAAATTCAAATATAGAGTAATATTTTGAGTTTTCTATAAAAGTTTAGGTGCTTGATATTTACTATTGATCATGCTCTTTACTTAGCCTGCATATGTCTGAGAATTCCCCGGATATGTGTAACCGTCAATCCGCATTGAAGCAGCGTAGTCGATATAACTTTAAATCCTTCTAAAATAGAGATGATGCCTTCGCTCGAAGAATGAAATAGTGTCAGGCTCAATAAGTGCGATATAAAAAATGGTAATCTGTTATATAAACTGGATCCATATATATTTCATAGCATATTTTATTACCTATAGCGAAATTCTGAACCTATGGTAGTTTCGTTAATCTCATTGTCGATTTGAAAATCTTTCCAACTTTGAGCAGGACGACAGCTTAATTATGTAATATATTATTATTTTTAATATTGACCGCCGAGTTTCTTGCTTCTTCTCGATATAAGCAACATTCCAAATTAGTGGTATGTTCATTGATATCATATTAATCATTGACGATTCAAATATGCCTGAAAAAGTTTATTTGAAAAAAGACCATTTAGATTTGATTTGATATCTGCCAGGTACCGGAACTTGACATGCCCCTCGATCTGCCTGACCTGCCCGGGATAGCTGGGGACGTCCAATTTTTAATAACAAGCGACGGATCTATCGCACCGTCGGCCATCACTTCACCAGTGGTTCCGTTTAACTCGGTGTTTGAAGCGGAACTACCAGAACTACCTGACCTAAAAGATCTACCGGAAGTGAAGTTGGACGTGGTGCCGGATATATCGGACGCGCCGCCTCTACCACCTGTCGCTGAGGTGGTACCACCTATCCTGACACTGCCCCCACCGCCGCCGCCGCCGCCACCACCACCGATGGTCATCCAATCACCTACAAAGGACACGAGGTGAGTGCTTGTTTAAATTTTGTAGTTGTAGATCTCTTTGATATATTACTTACTTACAATTCACGGTATGGTTTAAGACTAGAATAGAATAGAGCTAGTACTTAAAAAAATTACAATAGAAACTACTTGATAAAACAAGTCAAGTTAAATAAGCTTTAAAATTCATTCCCAACTGTTAACCGTTATACCGATCGTGCTTATCATAACATGCATTGTCATCGGGATTGGACCAATATGTAATATTTCAGCTCAATCGGACACCGGGAAGATTTCTTCCTTCCTTTCCTTGACATACATAAAAAGTAGCGGCCTGTTACAATCCCACTGCGGGGAATAGGCCTCCTCTCTCCGTTTCTTGAGAGAAGGGTTGGAGCAAAGACCTACCACGCTGCTCCAATGCGGATTGGTAGGTTACACATATCTCCACAGTTCTCTAGAGATATGCAGGTTTCCTCACGATGTTTTCCTTCACCGAAAAGAGTGTGATTAATTGCAATTATCAATTAGACACATGAGTTTTAATAGAAAAACTCATTGGTGCCTGCCCCGGTTTGAACTCGTGTTACCCTCGTAAGGGTCGCACGGTCTCCGCTGGGCTATCACAGCTCGACATACATACATGGCAAGTTAAATAAAAGGTTTTAATAAGGCGGCCTAATAGCTAATTAGCGATCTCTTCCAGACAAACTATGAGCTAGGTAGTTTATAAACTTGAGGAGAGACTTTCAGCTTTTGTTCGCGGCGTCAATACACCTTTTGGGCGTAAAAGTTCAAGAATGCACTCATATTAATGATAAAATATCATTGTGAACTAATGTTCATACTGGGTAGTCTCACAAAATTGACATCTGTTTTTGTCACACATAATGCTGAAATTTGATCTTCACTACCTGATTTTTTTATATAATTATCCCAAAAGCACATGTGCGTTCACAAACTTGGTGGAATTTTGAATACATCTTGAGTTTTCAAAGCGTGAAATCTCTTTAAATGTAGATTATGATCTTTTGTTTAAACACTTGCTATATATAGCTAAAGTTTAATTTTAAAATTCACTTGATGTCGTTAGTAATCGACATAAGCGTGTGTTAATTAACGACGTCAGCACGGGAGGACTGACTTCGATAACAAAATTAATTATACTACGTTTTAAGAAATTCTAAATCTTTACTAGAATTGTGCCTCATAGATATCATACTATAAAGGCTAACTATATTTTCGATGGCTTTCCGAAAATTTTCGGATTTTGAGGGGGATTCTGCACTGCTTAGGACAAACGAGGTTTCCGGGTCACAAATTTTGGTGGCGCTTGACTTAGTGGTATATTGCAATTTTTAGTCTCGTAGTTCTCTATTATATGTGAGTAAAGCGTATCGCACATCACCTTTGAGACCCGAGCATTGCTTACGATTTCAATTCTTCTACATATTATTTTAGATTGATCGCGTTGAACATTTCCGAGTTAGTTCTTTTCATTGTCATACATATTTAGGGGGACTTTAAAACCTCCGCTTCCACATGTTTATAGTCTAATTTATGAGTTATACAAGAGCGGCATTTTTAACTCCTTTATTGGAATTCGTGAAACGTACATTTTTCAAGTAAACCGGCTGCAATAGATGTCGCATAACATGAATTGTAAGTGGCATCGTTAGCCACAAAAGGAAGGTGTAATAGAAAGGGTTTCGTAGAAAAATGTAAATTGTATGTTCTGCTCAAGTCGGATTAGAGTTACGAGTCACTTGACCCTAGGCTTAGGCCGTCGATGGAATATTAAAGTGAATGTTTGTGAGATAAATGCGTAGACAGCTTTTTAATACGGCGCACGTCCAAAATGTTTACTCGTTTTATGGTAGTTTCGGAATCGACTACATTTCTTTACATCTTATGAATTCCCGCAAGCATACTTACCATTGATGTACCGTACTTGTCACGGACTTATAAGAACATGATATGTATTTTATCACGGTCGGCTGTATTTTTTCTGCGGGTAGATATATGCTTGTTAAAATGTGTTGCCAAGTCATTTTAAATGTTTTAACACTTTTATATATTTACTAGTTTCTGAACGTAACCTCGTCTGCCTGATTTTAGTGTTAAAATTTAAAGAACCTATGTCAAACCTCTCAACTATTTTTGAACCAAAATATCATTGAGATCCGTTGCTCTTCGGGCGTGGAAGAACAAATAAACATTTTGTTGTTATGCATTTCTCACAACGAACTCTTTTACTGCTGTAATGAATCTTAACTCCTTAATAAGAAACACTTATTCCGATATTTAGTAACTTAAAATATTAGTATTTTACGTTAAGTGCATTGGTAGGAGCACTTTAGATTAATGAAACGTTATTATTTTTAGCCTGTATCCTTGTTAGCGCATATATACCTAATAATGGGAACGCCAAGTAAGGTTGGCTTTTGACAAAGATTCTGGATGTTGTTTCCTCATTGTCTACATGTTGCCCACTTACATCCGACTTTTTGACTGGCCGGTTGGCGCAGTGGGTAGTGACCCTGCCTTCAGTTCCGTGGATCGCGAGTTCGATTCCCGCCGAGGACCAATATTTTCTAAAAACAATTCGTTGGTTCTTAGAGCCTGGGTGTGCAATTGTATTTTAGTATGTATTTAAAATTATATATGAAGTATAATTATTAGTTGTCCGTCACTTATATAACACAAGTATTAAGTTACTCACTTTAGGGGTGGACGACCGTGTGTGTAAGTGTCCCATATATTAAAAAGAAAAATGGCTAGCTTACTTACTATTTTACTGACTAAATTAAAATTAAAGTGTATTATTAATTTTTATATTTATTAAGACTTATTGAATATTAACTTAGTATGAACTTTAGGCATACTTCCGATGTGAATTACGCTTTAGTATTATTTTAACTTAGATTATTTCATTTAAAAATTTTCATAATTCGTGGAATGATAAGATAGAGCAAAAGATAGAGTTTCTGGAATATTTCCAGTTATCGTTTACAATTTTTTCTCGTACAAATTACTAGCAATTTATCAGCTTATTGCTTTAACCTATATTTGACGATACACTAGTTTTTACATGAAGCAATTATCAATCGCTCTCGGTATTTTTTTAATTGATTCAGCGTTATGGTAGTAGAAAATATACCGTTCCTCAACTATGTAAGATATGAGATAACTGATACAAATAAAATCGTTATTTTCTTCATTATTAAATTACACGTTAAAACTTTAGTGTTCCAAATCAAGTACAGACAAGATTTCTGATTTCTTTCAATTGATAGAAGTCTAACGTTTAAACCGCTATTTGAGTATGCTCAAATATGAGTTTTTTATTTAAAAAATGTTTTATAATCTAAGTTCTTTAATAAGAATTCGATAGTTATAAAAGTGTATTATTAATTAGTTTCAATTTTGTTTAAAATCATTCTTTCAGTCATTTTGTTCGGGATTTCCCCGCCTCCAGATCTTTTTAACGAATTTTAAAAAGCCATTTTTAGTAATTCAATATTCAAATTTATGTAATGCTGGAATACGAATTGCATTAAAAAATGGAATCGAAATTTCTAGGTGTAAGTCGTAAATTTTATCGAGAAATTGAACCTTTCTTGTCAAATATAAAAAAAACATATATTTGAAAAATTACACTTTAGTTTAAGTGCCTTCCAGATATTTCTTCGTATGTATAAACAATGTCGTTCCGGAATGTTCGTTTGACAAGTTTCAGGTAAAACATTGGACTTGCCATTGGAATTTTAAATTTTCTTCGCAGATTTCAAAGAATTTATCCTTAAGAATCTTTCTTGTAGATAGAATTTCCGTGAAATCCACTCTGTAGCGTCGTCTATGTATTTGTATATTTTCTTTGAAGATGTAATTAATCATCTTTTCGTTTTATAAATGGCTCACCGCATAAATATTTTATGAAAAGGCAGTGGTAAATTTTAAAGCCTCATAACGTAGTATAACAAATTATAATTAAGACAAAAAGTTCTTGTTAAAATAATTACATGCAACTGACAGTTGCGATATTATGAGTTCAAGATATTTTTGAATATTCTATAATTTTAGACATTTTTAAACTATTTATCATAATAACTATTATGTAGAATATTTATATAATATATTCAAATCCATAACATTCTTTATAAAAGGTTGCTTTTACAAGCATTTTCGAATAAATTATAATAATTTTCCATATTCAAATTCAAAATATTCTTTATTCAAGTAAACTTGTAAACAAGTGCTTTTGAATCGTCAAAATCTACTGCTGGTTCGGAAAGCTGTTCCTACCGAGAAGAACCAGCAAGAAACTACGCGGCGGCTTCAATTTGTCTTTTCAATTTATTATGGAGTTTATTAAGTCCATAATAATAACCTATTTAAAACTAGCTGTGCTCGTGGCTTTGCCCGAGTGGAAGTCACCGTGTCACAAAGTTTTTCCCGCGTAAAACTCTACCCCGCGGCGATTCTAAAATAAAAACCCTATCAAAATCGGTTAATCCGTTCCGAAGAAGTACTATTAACCTGAACCTTACTCCATAATTACACTATCTTTAAGCAAAAACTTAATACGAAATCGATTTAGTAGTTTGTGAGAAAATCGACCACATACAAACAGTTTTATAATATACATAGATAGATAACTACACTTTCGTGTTATTATATGTGCAACTAAATAGCCGTGTGGTATCCGGCAGAATAGAATAGACCACCCTCCTTTCTTACCTAGGTGTCGGAAAAGGCGACAAAGGTAAATGCCGTGTGGTATCCGGCTGCATAGAATAGACCACCCTCATTTCTTACCGAGGTGGCGTAAAAGGCGACTAAGGTAAGTTGACGTCAGGCAGGCGGCCGGTCGTAAAATGTGTAGCCAAATCATATGACCATATGTTATAACATGTTGTGCCGACCCCACTTAGAGTGCAGGAAAAGGGCAGGAAAATGATGATATGTGTATTAAATAGAAAGATTTATGCAGGCTTAAAAAAAAAAAATTATTAATATAAATATAAGCACAATTTTTTTTCTATTTATAAAACTATCCGTGCCCTGTCGGGGATTTGAACCTAGAAACATTAGGTAAAGCTCTTTAAACCTGTAGAAATAACATGACCATGGAAATTAAATTCTCGACAACTATTTGTTGTTGTTAGAAATTTCTATATGAAAAGTTCATTGAAATTGTATGTTATCGGACTGCAATGTTCGATTCAATAAATTCTATCGATTTCGAAGTTTACAAAATAAACCCACTTCGACGTATTTGCTAAGTGGAAGCGGCTTTGAAAACAAAGCGCGTGCGTATATTCCGAGGAACGTTGATTTGTTCAAATAACATTTTCGTGTTTGCTTTTATGATGTATGTGAGCGCAGATAAGGTTACACTTGTATACATCCGATATTTGGCCTCGCGAGGTCATCCAAAATCGTGTTGGCATTGTTTTAGGCGCACCACCCACCTCGGTGATACGATATTAGAAAGTAATTTATAGAAATAGGCGATACTTTTCGGAGGTCCATATTACAAAAGTAATGAAAATATTGTTGTGCCATAAATGCGCGATAAAAGAAGTAGTGCGTACAAAAGTAATAATAAAAAATATTGTGCTATAATCCGCGATACAGTAAATAGAAAATATATATATGTATATAGTGCTAAATGTATAGTGGACTATCCGTTTTTTCATAATCGATACATGCAGGGTTCGTAAAAACACATGCACAAACCTCCACCACTGCCACCACAATACACAAGCACTACACACGTCCACTATCACAAACACAACCGCAACAATCGTTCCGTCCGCATCCGAAGCATCATCAGGAGATAGACTCCACGACAAAATCTCAAAGCGATTTACGGATTATAGACGTCTTAAAGACGCACACTTTAAGTTGTTGTGGAATGACCTTAATAAATCTGGAATACGTCCTAAAAACATTTGATTAAAAGAGACAGAGTTATCTATAGTTCATATAACGTTTTCCTTTGCAAACATTACGACCCCAATGCATTCCACACTTCATGGTACGAAAATAACGCGGTTACGTTTAGGTACTGATTTTGAATTGAATCGTTTTCTAAATGTTCATGGTAGGCCTACAGTTGTAGAATAGTAAAAGGGTTGTCAAGTAATCCAAAATCCGTCCATGCTTTTTTAACTTATATTATACTAGTTTTTGCCCGCGGTTTCGCTCGCGAGTAATTTGGTCCGCCACAGTATCTGATGTAATTAAATTTATGATTCACAATTTTGGTCATAGTGGCTTCCACCTAAAATATAGATATATGCTGTCGAGGACTTTTATTTAGAACTATTAAAAACAAACAATACTACTGTACATCATCTTTGTTCAGTTATATTATCATGTATCGTTATATTACATAAAATCATTACAGATTGTAGCCTATATGTTATTCTGATACCTATACATCAGACTATAACTGTTAAGTTTCATCCTAATCCGTTCAATAGTTTTTTCGTGAAAGAGTAACAAACATCCATCCATACTCACATACTTTCGCATTTATAATATTAGTAGGAAGTAGGATTTAGTTCTATCTCTGTCTGTGTCAAAAGGCTGTCTCTGTTTGTTACGCTTTCACGGCTGAACTGCTTGAGCTTTATTAATGCCATTTGGTACAGTTAAACCTTATTCTAACATATAGAATCATAAATTTTGTTTTTTCCAACAACAAGACATAACTTATATTTTATGGTATTTTAACGGTACGTTGACGATTAGTTATGCTAGAAATTCTTGAATGCTATTTAAATAGGTTAAAGGAAAATCAAAATGTTTGCAAGAGAACGGCATTTCATCGTTTAATCTCAGTGCTACACGAATCAAGGAAATTAAATTGTTTTCGTTCAGACAATATAGCGAGTAATTTTTCACGCCCGTTCTTGAGTTTTTCATCGGCTGTTTCCTATTCGTTTCTACACGATCTTAATGAAAATATTTTGTTTTTAATGATTTAATTTAAATAAAAAGTAATTTAAGTTCAATTAGAAGAACTTTATGTAAATGCAAACGTTATTTTTAGGCTGTGCTAAAATGATAAATCTGGTTTAACTTTATTAGGAACAATAATAACTTGTAATTTTCGTTTGCCCAACTAGAGAGCTATTTTAACCCCTAATTTGACTATAAGGAATTCGCAGGTTCGCTTGTAAATATAAAGTAAAATTAAGCTGCCCACAAGTATCCTATTGGCAAAGGAAATATCTCTCCGTTGATATAATGATTCGACTTCGATGTAAAATGCATTATAATCCTATATGGCGAAGGCCAATGAAAATCCGTTTTTTAGGAATATTTTTTTTTAATTTGACTGGCCCTTGGCGCAGTTGGCAGTGACCCTGTCTTCGGCTCCGCGGGTCGCGGCTTCGATTCTCGCCGAGAACTAACATTTTCTATTTAGAATTTGTTGGTTCTTCGAGTCTGGGTGTATATATGTATTTAAGTATGTATTTAAAACTATATATGTATATATTTACCAGTTGTCTCTCACCCATAACACAAGTATTCAGTTACTTACTTTGGGGCTGGACGACCGTGTGTGTAAATGTCCATAAAAAAAAAAAATTATATAAAAAAATACTGTCGAGGTCGATGTTAAATTAATGCTCTACATTTGCTTACCGACACTTTTGTGCAAGTATAGAATATTTTCCTCTACCACGAATTCAATTCTTTTAGCAATAGAACGTTATTTTTTTTAGAATTTAAATTTAAACTACGCTAACTTCGATATTGAATCGATCATACGCCCATTGCGGAGTACGATGCGGCGCTTGCCGTGTACGGTGGCATGACTGGGCGACCCCCATTTGGCATTGGCCTCCACACGATCAGTCACACGTGAGCCTGCAGGCAAGCAATCATTAGCGCTCTTACACGCTCGCAATGCTGTTTAGCTTTTTTGTCGCCTCACATCATCGGCACCGTGACGTCGCAAACGAGTTCTTAAAGTGAAAAAAATGTTGTCTACATCCGATCATGATTAGACTAGCAGATGTCCGCGATCTCGGCGACGCGTTATTTACTTATATTATAACGTTGAAAACATCTATTGTCTTGTATTACGGGGACGCCTTTCGGACGGTCGGTGTATTACTATTACTGTCAGAACTATTCCACTCATTTCCCAAATGTTATTGATTTTATATCCCTTCTGTTATAGCGTACCACTCTAGCATTCATCTCTTTAAATAGTCGTCTAAATACGACTTTGAGAAGCGCTGGAATTAAATACAACATTCGAGACTGCGATGTAATTATGTAAAATTGAAAATGTTTGCAAGATTGACCGCTGAATTTCTTGATGGTTCTTCTCGGTAAAAGCAACATTCCGAAACAGTCGAAGTATTAATCATATTGATCCTTGACGTTTGATTTGCTCGTAGGAGAACTCGTTACTTGAATAAAGATTATTTTGATTTGATTTGAGCTAGCTTAGATGGATAGGTAAGTTAGACGCTTTCTATCGCAATCCGTAAAAACTCATTATTTCACACAGCACCAAGATCAAAAAAGACGTGTGACTTGCCATATACCTGTAGCTGTAACTAATCATAGGTAAACAACTACCCCTGCATTACGCTTCGATGCACGGGCGTAAAAAATACGTCGCGTGAAATCTCCACAATAGGCATAATCAGAAGTTTCGTATGGTATATTCGGCTTAACGCCTAAAATGGAACACTGCTCAAATAAAAATACGTCGCGTTTAAATGCGCTTTCGTGTGAATAGATATCTGGATACCCATTTGTTTCATTTCGACGTATTTTTAACGCACGGAAAAAACCTCTCGTGCTAACGAGGGAGTCACCCTAATCCGTAATCCGACCTTACGCGACTCTTAAAAAATACGTTTACCCAACATTGGTAGAATTTCTTCTCTCTACTTTCCGAGTTTTGCACTCTCATTGTTGCTTCTGTGATAGCCCATTACGCCCTAAAAGCTAACAGTATAATGACAGTTCGAAAATAGAAGTATTAGATTTATTGTAGTACATTTATTGTACATTTATTGTTCTGTAAAAGTTGCATGTAAATCGAAACATGAGAAATAACAAACACACCTTGAGATTTGAATTGTATATTGTGTTAAGGAAAACGCGATAAGCAGGCGCTTAAATAATCGCCCGTAATATTTTGACCTGGTACAACAATAACAGGAAAACATTTGCAATACCGAGCTTAGGCGGTATCTACACGGGCGAGTTCTTAGTATCGAGTATTCGTATGCTGGTATATCGCCACGATAATTTCGTCATCGTACGGTCGAGATCGCGTAAGTGGAGTCACGACGACTCGTCGCGATTCGCCGAAGATATTCGCATACTTAGAGTCATCTTAGGCCATGCGGGGGTCCTTGGGTGCACAAGAATGCGGGACCCAGTTGAAAAGTGTTTATCAATAATACAAAAAGAAAGTTTATAGTATTTGGAACTACCTAAAGATTAGTAATTCTTAGTTTGGTGAATTCTAGACTCTTAACTCTTTTTTTTGTGTAATAGAATATATTCGCCTTCTGGGGCCGCTAGGTAAGTGCCCTATATGCCTTTATGGTAAAGAAAGGAGAAGGACTCATGCTAATATATTAGTATAATTGTGATATGCGAGACTCGCGCCCTATGATAGGTTCGTGCGTCGTGTGTGGTCCGTCGAGATTCGATGCGTTAACGATTTGTTCAATCCTTAATTATATTGATTTGATACACTCGCTCGTGTAGGTGCAGCTTTAGTTGCATTTTTAAATATGGCCGATTACCTTTTACCATCAAATTGTCCAACCTAACGACCTTGGAATGAATTAGCATCATTACAACGGGCGGAATACTAATGGCCCGTCTTATAAGGTAGACAGTCAAAACGACCGCAACAAATCTAATTATGATAGTGATGCGAAGTTCACTATATTTGGAAACAAGTAAAATGTAAGCTAACATTGTTATTTGTTCGATACTTATGATGAAATTCGTCTAATCCATACCAATATTTTTAATGTGTTTTTATATTCAAATTCGAAATATTCTTTATTCAAGTAAACTTGTTAACAAGTGCTTTTGAATCGTCAACTTTACTGCTGGTTCGAAAAGCTGTTCATACCGAGAAGAGCCAGCAAGAAACTCGGCGGTTGCTCTTTTCAAAATAATATTTTTAACTAGTTAAATTTAGTCATTACTATCTCGTACAGGGTCGAACGGGAGCTATATCCACGCATTCTTATCATTATTCTCCAGCCCTTATCCCACTCGTATGTGGGGTCGGCCCAACATGTTACTAACATGTTGTCATATGATTTTACGACCGGCCGCCTGCCTGACGTCAACTTACCATAGTCGCCTTTTACGACACCTCGGTAAGAAATGAGGGTGGTCTGTTCTATGCAGCCGGATACCACATGGCATTAACCTTAGTCGCCTCTTACGACACCTCGGTAAGAAAGGAGGGTGGTCTATTCTGCCGGATACCATACGGCTAATATCCGAGCATTCTTATCATCTATATATAATCCTCAAGAGTATAGTAGAATTTCTGTATCAGCCTCCCATTGCCTCCAAAATTCCATCGTTATTTTCCTTTGATCTCGGTTTATGTATATTTTCCCCTGCAAAAGCATTGAACGTATTAAACGTTGAATGTGAGTGTGCGTTTATGCAAATATTTGGTACGGGCATTGGTTAAATATGACTGCTGAATTCTCACAATTGGTATATTTAAAAAAGAAAATATTATTAAAGTTTAAATTCGTGCAATGGCGTGAAAACGCGTACTTCGTTTGTTCATTTGTTGCACGTTGATTGGTGCAAAAATTTATTAGCAATTCTCGGAATTTATATTTTTTCACAGTACGGTTCGTTTTAAAAATGATTTATCTGTCTGTGTGATTTATGATGATCTGTGAAAATATTTTGTTGCGGTTTTCGTATCACAAGAATGTAAACAGTGACTGACGTAAATACTACGTAAATACGAAATAAATACATAATACAATAATAAATTCGAAAATATGTCGGTAGCTCTGTCGGTCTTTACGCTGTCAATTCTACTCAGCCAGATAACACACCGCATATTAGTCTGGATCTGTTCTATAAAGCATAGGTTTTTTATAGAAAACTCAAAAATCTTGACATTTAAAGCTTGGCGTTAAAGCTTAACTTTTTTTTTCTGTAATCCGCGATTACAGAAAAAATCCGTGATGTATAAAATAGATATATATATATATAAAATATATACCACTAGCTGAGCCAACGACGGCTTCGCCCGCGTGAAATTCACTGATTTACAAAACTTTTCCCAAGTTTTCGAAATTTTGAACACAAAAGTAGTTATTGTGAGTTAACCGTGAGAGATAGAGAAATGTTGTTGTGGACTTTTGTGTAGTATTTTTATAGATCTGCAATTCTCTAGTACATTACTTTAGCGAATCTCTGCCGGTTTACGCAGCGCACGCGGCTAAAGCTCCCAGCAAGCAAGTTTTTTAACAACTGCACGATCTCTTTAACTCAATTTACATAATAAGGATATGTACTATTTACCTAAATCATCCTGAAGTATTGAACTATCTTTTGGTGAGAACTGTACAAAAATCCGTTGAGTAGATTTTGAGAAAATCTATTACATACAGACAGACAGCTTTTTGGGACTTAGCTTAACTTAATAAGTTTAGATAATGCGAAATGTAGAGTGGACTATCCGTTTTGCTTTTCGTCTTTTCGTATTAACTTTGCTTTAAACAACTATAATGAGTTATAGAACGGTATAGTTTTTAGTATAATATTACCAAAAGTATTCTCAGTAATTCGCCATTTATGGTATTACATAATTAACCCGTTTTTTATAATTATTTTTAGAAACAGTTTAGAATCATCTCCGGCAAGAAACATAAATTTTAATTGTTTCTGCAAACCCAATCCATTTATGAGTTCCTCGCAAAACCGGATAGAATTTTTATGAATATAGTGATACCACATTCGTGGAATTGAAACCGGTACCAAGTTTGTTTGTTTTTTCCACTCCAACTCCTTGAAACTACATTATAATACATTGGACTTAGAAATTAATTTTGTGGATGATACGCCGTAACCGATTTCGCAATATCAAATTAATCGATTTCTCAATATCGAATTTAATACTCTTTATTCAAATTAATTTGGCAAGCATTTTTAAACAGTCAGATTTTTGCCAGAACCAGTTAGAAACTTGGCGGATTAAAAACAAATAATTGCATTATTTGAGACATAAAAAGTACAAATGACAATACTTAATTCTGTAGGTGAAAGCTACAGGACATTAAGATTAAGGAAGAAGGAGTGACGTCACAAGTAACTTACGTTTCAAACTCTACAATGCATTATATTGAAGTAGTTACTGCTATAACGCAAGACATCACGGCGAAAAAATTTAAGAATCTATTTATTAACCAACCAACATGTAAGGCAATTAAATTAAATAATCCGTTCTGGCTTTATAAGGATTTTTAACATAATGCATCATGGCGTATAGGTTTGAAAATATAATAGAATATTTACATATTAATCTATATATCTTTATATTGGCTCTATAAAATATATTAAACTAGACCGTAACCTAGTCATTAAGGCTTTTAAATTTAGAAACAAAATATATCTATCTATTCAAATATATTTATTCATTAATCAATACAAAAGCAACCTAAATTAAATAGTAAATACTGGCTTTATAAGGATCTTCAACACAATGCATCATGGCGTATAGATTTAAAAATAAAATCGAATATTTACACATTTATCTATATAAGTATATATTGGCGCTATAAAAGATATACAACTAGACCGTAGCCGAATCTTCAAGGCGGTTAAATTTAGAAACTAAATTTATCGATCTATTCGAATATATCTATAACCACCCAAATTTAATACAAGGCATCATTCATTAAAAATAGAATGGAATATAAAAAATTGAGCTATTTAGAGAGAAAATAATATAAATAGAAAGAAAATATATCTATCTATTCAAATATATCTATTCATTAACCAATACATAAGCCACCTAAATTAAATAGTCAATACTGGCTTTAAATGGATCTTTAATACAAGGCATCATGGCGTATAGATTTAAAACTAGAATAGAATATTTAAACATTAATATTTTTAAGCATATATTGGCGTTGTAAAATATATAAAACTAGACCGTAACCGAGTCATCAAGTCGGTTAAATTTAGAAACTAAATGATTTATAGAAGCAGGCGTTACTTTGCGGAATTCCATATTACAAGTAATATAACAGAAACAACTACTTTGCTATAATCCGCACGGGTTAAGTGAATGCATGCAAAGCCAATGTGTATGAAGCAGGCAGAATCTACGCACCTTATACATGTAGGACCAGCCACCACATGCACCCCAAGGCGCAATTCACCAGCAACAACGAACACAAAAGCAGCACACACACCCACCACCACAATCTCGACGATCGTTTCGCCCCGAAACCGAAGCATCATCAGGAGGATAGGCTTCACGACAAAAATCGTACTGCGCCGCGCTACCCACACAAGCAGTCTTAAATAGTTCAACTCCCACCAATACCCTCCCCTCCGAACACATGCAGCAAAACGGAATTAGATACATTTACTTGCTCGTTAATTAAGTGACCATTGTTATTTTTTATTATCTCAAGATGCTCTAACGTATTGAGGCGGAGTCCCTTATCACAAGTGTGGAGAATATGACATGAATGGTCATTAGGCACTTTATGACCGCTTTCCAGCAAATGTTTTGCAAAATTAGAATTTTGTGGTTTATTATTCCTAAACGCAGCCATATGTTCCCGGAATCGAACCGCAAAACTTCGGCCAGTCTGACCCACATATGTACCGTTGCACTCAGGACAATCTATTTTATAAACCCCAGATTTTTTACCCTTATCTAATGTATCTTTATTTTTACACAACAAACTACGAAGCGATTGGTTAGTTTTAAAAGAGAGTTTAGTACCCGATTTTGATTTAAATATATTTGCCACTCGATCTGTTAATTTTCCAAATTTGGAAAATTAACAGATCGAGTGGCAAATATATTTAAATCAAAATCGGGTACTAAACTCTCTTTTAAAACTAACCAATCGCTTCGTAGTTTGTTGTGTAAAAATAAAGATACATTAGATAAGGGTAAAAAATCTGGGGTTTATAAAATAGATTGTCCTGAGTGCAACGGTACATATGTGGGTCAGACTGGCCGAAGTTTTGCGGTTCGATTCCGGGAACATATGGCTGCGTTTAGGAATAATAAACCACAAAATTCTAATTTTGCAAAACATTTGCTGGAAAGCGGTCATAAAGTGCCTAATGACCATTCATATCATATTCTCCACACTTGTGATAAGGGACTCCGCCTCAATACGTTAGAGCATCTTGAGATAATAAAAAATAACAATGGTCACTTAATTAACGAGCAAGTAAATGTATCTAATTCCGTTTTGCTGCATGTGTTCGGAGGGGAGGGTATTGGTGGGAGTTGAACTATTTAAGACTGCTTGTGTGGGTAGCGCGGCGCAGTACGATTTTTGTCGTGAAGCCTATCCTCCTGATGATGCTTCGGTTTCGGGGCGAAACGATCGTCGAGATTGTGGTGGTGGGTGTGTGTGCTGCTTTTGTGTTCGTTGTTGCTGGTGAATTGCGCCTTGGGGTGCATGTGGTGGCTGGTCCTACATGTATAAGGTGCGTAGATTTTGCCTGCTTCATACACATTGGCTTTGCATGCATTCACTTAACCCGTGCGGATTATAGCAAAGTAGTTGTTTCTGTTATATTACTTTTAGAAACTAAATTTATCGATCTATTCGAATATATCTATATTCATACCACCCAAATTTAATACAAGGCATCATTCATTAAAAATAGAATGGAATATAAAAAATTGAGCTATTTAATTTTCTACTGTGGTGCCATAAAAATTTATAGCATTAGATCGTAGTCTAGGCATCACTCGGGCGTATAAATTTAGCAGTAAAACAGAATGTCTACGCATAAACCTATATATAAGTGGCCTTTAATAAACAGTCTAGGTGCTAATTCACAGCAACTCATAAAGTCCGCGTCGAAATGTCTACGTCATCACGCGGATTCATAGAACAAGCAATCGCGCTTGTTATAATATAAGGAATTAATGTAAAAATATCATTCTTATTTCTAACAAAAATTAACAAGCTTTGTTAATTTTTGCTTCAAAACATCATTTTGGCTCTGTTTTGATGTTATTATTTGTAAAGGGTCATAAAAATTAAAACATCTGTTTAGAAAGCGGCGTTGCAATACAAACGCCTAAATAAAAAACGAAGACAAAAAATAGTACTGGCACAGGATTCGCTTTAAAACTATTGTTTTGGTACGTTTACTGAGAATTGCCGTTAGGCAATTCTGTTTTTTTTAAGGGAAATGTTTCTCACAACCGAATAGGGCAGATTTGAAAGAATAGTTAACAATTGGCAGTATCTCTGGAGGTCTGGCCGAGTAAAGTTGTTACTAAGCATTTTTAAGTGAAGTAGTTGTGGCGAGATTAAGATAAGTATAGTGTTATTTACTTATACCTAAAAATGATGTGATGTTCTGATCAACCCAGGACTAATTCACGTGTCGAATAGATGTTGATAGATGAATCATTGAGAAATTATTAACTGACGTAATTCAAATGTCTTATTGTACTGTAATATAAAGAGAGTTGTTAAATATTATTAAGGTGTGACTATTCGAGTCGTTTGTGATTATAATAAGAATTGTATAATTCACTTAGTTCAAATAAGTGAATTATTATGATGTTGTTGGTTTGATGTAACGAAATAACCTTTAGAGAGAATAGTCCTTTGTTTTGATATTATTGTAAATCTTCATTTCTTAAAAGAGCAACTGTTGAGTTTCTTACCAGTTCTTCTCAGCAGGTGACAGCATTTCCGAACTGGCAGTAGAGTCATTTTGAGTAAAGATAGAAAAGTTATAAAGATATTAAAAGATAAAATATATTAAGTTCCAACGAAATATATAGTTATTCTCTATTCTTTTGTTTCATTGACTTGTCCTAAAATATAGATAAGACTAATAGAGCTTTCCTGATTGCTGAAACTAAATAACAAGCTTAATAAAATAAAGTATAGCCTCAGTATGTCATATCAAATTTAACATCAGAAGTGTGGCATGACCCACAATAGCCCACTAGAATTTAGCTAATATATTAATTAAAATGTTTCAGGACATATCTACGAATATGTGAGGTGTACCGTTTCATCTAATATGATGATGATATTATGTAATGCAGCAGATGAGATTGCACAGCTTTACGAAGTCTGCAAAGAAATACCGCTTCAGTTTATGTGAGATGCCAATGATGAACTTCGTATTTTGAGATGCAGCAGAAATTACAGAGCACTAGAAAATCCGCGAAAGAATTTGGTAACAAATGCAGAATGTGGTAATAATAATGTTTTGTATGCTTAAAACGTTGTTTTGAAAGTGGTCATTACAATTATTTTGCAAAGCATCTTTAAATATTTTCAAAGATGTGGTCTAATTTAATTTTAACCTCGAAATAATTAGCTCATTTTTGTTTATATATATATATATCGTAAGAAGAGTTATTTGTAATCAGCATATTTTTCATCATTTTATACTTCTTTCGTATAAAAATGTTTGTAAATAGCTGTGGTTTAGTGATCACTTCAATAGGAATTACCAATATCTAAATCATTTCCTGTACAGAGCTAAAAGATGAAACTTTTTGAATCTATTAATATCTCAAATTATTTTGAACTATGTGGCTCAGTGGCTAGTACTAGATTCATATTATGCTAGTGGTTCTGGATTTGACACCTGGTTGGGTCGATCTGAATTTTTCGTAGTATAATATAGATAGTTGATACGATTAATATGAAGGTTTTAAAATTAAAGATTTGTTAGGTTACCAGTATTGGTATTTGTGGAAATACATTTAGCTATGTATGTCACAAAATCCCTTATTAAATGCTCGTGGCAATTTGAAGGAAAATGATAGTAACGTTTACAATAAAAGAAAAAGAAAAGAAAAGATTTTTAAAAACCATGTTAAATATGAAGTCAGTATGACCGAGCGGATAAATGAGAAAAATAAATGCCATAAATAATGTCACAACATTTACATCGTTTATTTAAACTTTCTCCTCATAAGATTCTATTGTTGCACAGATTTCATGTTTCGAACAAAAAAAAAGGGAATTTCTGAATAAGTTTGAGAAAATAAGTAGTCACAGATGTAAAATTTTAATGAAATGGAATAGTTTTACCAGAGTTTTGGGAAAAAGAAATAATAAATATCGTCATCTTAGTTAATAAATACTTTTTTTTAAAGTAAGTGAAATAGTAAAAGTTTGAATATTTCTGTAGCGAAAAAAAAGTAATAATATGTTTAAAATTATTGAAAGTCCAATTTATCATCTTTAACGTTTCATATTAATTAAGCGTTGCAAGGAGTGAAAACGTATTGAGTAATTTAAAACAGAGTGAAAATGAAAACATATTGTTAGACGAGACATTTATACTTAATTTACTTTTTATAAGATAATTTAATATTACAACAGTATTTTGTTCAAACTTATTAATAAATTCGTAAATATCGTTTCCGTTACGAGCAAGAAGAAAATGTCATGTAAGTACATTTTTACGTGACGGAAAAAGTAACATTACATCAATCAAGACAAGCATCAGTAACCAAATTTAGTTTTGATCGCAATAGTTATTTTAGGTAGATTCCGAAACACAAATGTATACATTGAACTAATAGTGTAAACTACACCGAAATTTGAAATGCATCAAAAAAAAATAGCAAAAATAGAGCGAAAACTTTGAAGTTGTTTTACACTTGACTAGCAATGCCCCGTGGTTTCACCCGTGTCCATACCGATCTCGTGGTAGTGGAAAATCTACGAAGTCAGACTATAGATTTATTTGTAGATTATTTTATTATAAAAAATGGGTATCATTAGTATTCTTGGAATAAGAGCTAACTCACCAAATGCAGGCTCTGTTATAACGGTCGCTACAATGAATTTGTTATGACATTATTTTCTTTCGATTTACATTTTTAAATTCGTTATATCTTTTGATGGGGATGTCGGATTTTAATAATTTAAAAAGTATTACAGTACAGTATTACAGTACAGTATTAGTACAGGTACTGAAACAGTTTTTAATAAATTATCATTTAATGTGATAGGATATAGAGATATGAACAAAATAGTTTGATTATTGTCGGCACTTATATTAGCTTTTACCTTGTAAAAAAAAAAGTAGTTATATTGGCATAACTATAATAGTTAGACATATAGTATCGCGGACTTTTTGTGGATATTGATAAGTTCAATAATACTGTAGATCATTTTTTCTTTATAGTAATAGTATTTTTTGCGTGAAAACATTACAAACATATATACACACACATACAAACATACAAATCTTTCCTCTTTATAGTATTAGTATTGATAGTCAATGTTTGCAAGTTTGCAATAGCGTCGTATAAACTTCGACGTATAAAAGACGCTTTGTAATACTGAGTTATATAAGCAATTGAAATAAATGTATTCTTTGACTGTTTATTTGAAAAGATTTGTAGATGATATTGAAAAATGGCCTAAAATCCCGCCATATATAAGTAATGAGTATGAGAATTACAGATCAAAATTATTGAAAAGAAAAAATCGTTTGTGGATTTGGATAACATTGACGTATATTCATTGTTTACCTGTTGGTGAATTACGAACCTGGTAATGTTAAATAGTAATTTATATAAATTAATGTAAATGATTGTCATATTCTTAAGTTCAGTCATGTAGGTATGAGTAATGTTTTGTTTAGAATTTTATATGTTATGACCAAAAAGGCATGATTTTAAGGTACACAAACGAAAAGAAAAAACTTATAATGTGAATTGATATTATAAAAAAAATAGCTGAATTTGTGTTTGTATTTAGTGTAAATTTCGGTTTTGTTTTGGTTTTCATAGGTTTATTATATGTATTAAGGCCTCATTTTTATCAACTAATGTTGATTTCGGGACATTCAGTATTATATTCCCTATTACATTATAAATATTAGTTGAATTGAAGCTCATTGTAGTTAAATGGTTTATGAAATGTACTGGCTGTGACAAATTGTTACCACAATGAGGGCGGTTCGTAATCGAATCCAGAATAAGTATATATGTGAGAAAAAAGGAAAAGAACTTAGTCGAATTTAAAAGAGTACTAAATATGATAATGGGGTTGAATGATAAGTAATAGTAGTCACAAAGCTTGTAACGTAACGCAAAAAGTAACGCTAGTGTATCGCATAGCATGTTTACTTGTTATATATAGGTATAGGTGCTGTTGAGTAATTTATGTGATATAAATGAAAAAAAAAACCACTGCTGGAAATAATTGGCAACCAATATTAAGTAAAATACGTTAGAAAACATAATAGACGTGGACAATAATAAATAAATACATATCGACATATGATATTTTCAAATTTTGCATATTCATCACATTTAATAAAATGTTATAAGTCTAAGCTTTCGTTTAGGAAATTATTGAAGAATTGGAAAGACAACAACTATTTCAGAATTTAGTAGCGAATTACTTTTTAGTGTGTAGTTTGTTAATTTTATTTAATATTACTCATAATTATCTTTATATACAAATTTAAAGGTAGCATAATCACATTTAGTATATTTCAATAAATAAATAAACGAATATATAACGGACACTTAGTAGCACTGACCGTAGTCAGTTCAATCAGTTGTTGTTCGTGACGTAACTTACGAGGCTTTAGCTAAAAATCAGTTCTTGTGGCTGTGTGGTTATTGTCGAGGCACACAGTATTATACTGAGTTATAAATCTATTGAGCACTGTGCTACACACGTCTTTGATAAATAAAATTCAGTTTAGTTTTTTATATCCGTATTTGTTATGTTAGCACATTTGTAGAATAAAAGATTTCATTTATAATTTAATACAGATTAGGAACAAGGCTATAAGTATAGAAAATACTTTATAAATTTGAGATATATATATATTTAAAGACATACCATTGTTACATAGAATACAATGACTCTTTTTAAATTTTGGAACAATTACTGTTCATTTTAAACTTCATAATAATTCAAAAAAGATATAGTTTTTGTTTACTTATAGTTTAGTTAATATCTTCATTAGAAGATATTGTCAGTCTTTTGATGATTAAATCAAAAGACTTAGTGGAATTTTATAAATGTTACTCTTGTGTAGATTCACCTAGATACGATATAATATCAATCACATTGTAATTGACTTCACTTAGACTTAAAAGTGTATATTGTTCTCGTATGGTGGTACCAAAATAACTTTGTTTGTTTATAGCTGGGCTAACTAGCGCAAGTGGTTGAGACCAGCGGCTACGGCAGTTATTTATTGTTTGATGATTATGTAAAGTATTCCTGGTGTCAGCCTATCATTGGTCGCGAGTGATTGAGTTTCACTGTCTGCGAAATGACTAAGCTGTTGAGACAGGTATGATTTTCCTGAAGTACACTGGCGTACTTGTCACTGTGGTTGCTTTAAGACATAAATAATAAATGTATATGTATGTAACTATGTCTAGTGTCAGCCTTTCTACTCTGGCTGGTGATTGAGATTCACCGATGCTAAGTGACTGAGCTGACAAGACACGTGTAGCACTGTGGGGAAATTGGAATAGTATATTTGTAGTTTAAAATTGTCGTAAATTGGAAATAGTATTAATAATAATACAATACATGTCTGTTAACGTTACTGTTATTGAAAACTGTTAAGATTTGGAAAGAGAAGACTTGGTCAAATATATTCGCCATGTTGTAATGGATTATGGACTAATAACTAACTTAACTAACTTACTTCTATATACGATTTGATAAATGTTAAATGAAATCTGAATATTTTGTTTTGCAATACCACAAGTTTGCTAAAAGTAATTTGGCTTATAAGTTCTATGTATCTTGATATTGTAGATAAAATTAGATAATAAAGGAGTAGTATTACTTGCAATACCTTTGACAAATGTTTTGATAATCTTAGTACAGTTAGAGATGAAAATGTAATGTAATGCATTTCTAAGCTCTATGTATGTACGGATCTACATGTCGGGTTTAAGAGATAAGTTTAAATTGTCCAATTATAAAATAAGAATCTTTAATCTTAATGTAATATGACTCTATACAACCTGCTAAGGGGTTTCCCTATGTACTTCGAGAACGAAGTACTTGTCAGTATGGCCGTGTTATAATATAAGGAATTAATGTAAAAATATCATTCTTATTTCTAACAAAAATTAACAAGCTTTGTTAATTTTTGCTTCAAAACATCATTTTGGCTCTGTTTTGATGTTATTATTTGTAAAGGGTCATAAAAATTAAAACATCTGTTTAGAAAGCGGCGTTGCAATACAAACGCCTAAATAAAAAACGAAGACAAAAAATAGTACTGGCACAGGATTCGCTTTAAAACTATTGTTTTGGTACGTTTACTGAGAATTGCCGTTAGGCAATTCTGTTTTTTTTAAGGGAAATGTTTCTCACAACCGAATAGGGCAGATTTGAAAGAATAGTTAACAATTGGCAGTATCTCTGGAGGTCTGGCCGAGTAAAGTTGTTACTAAGCATTTTTAAGTGAAGTAGTTGTGGCGAGATTAAGATAAGTATAGTGTTATTTACTTATACCTAAAAATGATGTGATGTTCTGATCAACCCAGGACTAATTCACGTGTCGAATAGATGTTGATAGATGAATCATTGAGAAATTATTAACTGACGTAATTCAAATGTCTTATTGTACTGTAATATAAAGAGAGTTGTTAAATATTATTAAGGTGTGACTATTCGAGTCGTTTGTGATTATAATAAGAATTGTATAATTCACTTAGTTCAAATAAGTGAATTATTATGATGTTGTTGGTTTGATGTAACGAAATAACCTTTAGAGAGAATAGTCCTTTGTTTTGATATTATTGTAAATCTTCATTTCTTAAAAGAGCAACTGTTGAGTTTCTTACCAGTTCTTCTCAGCAGGTGACAGCATTTC
This sequence comes from Morpho deidamia, assembly GCA_947086505.1. Classification (NCBI taxonomy): domain Eukaryota; kingdom Metazoa; phylum Arthropoda; class Insecta; order Lepidoptera; family Nymphalidae; genus Morpho; species Morpho deidamia. The sequence goes on along the minus strand of CAMTZC010000007.1, from coordinate 3,130,768 downwards.
CGAACTGGCAGTAGAGTCATTTTGAGTAAAGATAGAAAAGTTATAAAGATATTAAAAGATAAAATATATTAAGTTCCAACGAAATATATAGTTATTCTCTATTCTTTTGTTTCATTGACTTGTCCTAAAATATAGATAAGACTAATAGAGCTTTCCTGATTGCTGAAACTAAATAACAAGCTTAATAAAATAAAGTATAGCCTCAGTATGTCATATCAAATTTAACACGCTCACTGATATGACCGTGTGGGATGTTTGATGAGCCGGCGTTTCCTCGCACAGCGATTCAGTTTGCGGTAATTGGTCTGTAGTTTCCATTCACGAAATGGGATCTAACTATGAGACCAGTTTGTTGATCAACAACGCATAAAAATAAACGATTGAAATAGCCGTATTACGAAGTATTATTAGAATTCCCGGTAGATAATGTTTTTGTTGCGGCCGTGTATAGCTAAAGGACATCGCGCCACCTTGCGATTAATAAAACATTATATGGAAACATACATAACACACATATAATGAATATACGGCTTCTTAAAGTCCGTATAATATAATAGAACCTGTATTAATATCATTTATGCAGATGCGTATGAATCAAAGCCATTCATTTGCTGTAAACATGGATTGTGAACTTTTGCATATGCCGGAATAAATTCAAAATTCCAATTCAAATTCAAAATATTCTTTATTCAAGCTAACTTGTAAAGAAGTGCTTTTGAATCGTCAACATCTACTGCTGGTTCGGAAAGCTGTTTCTACCGAGAAGAACCAGCAAGAAACTCGGCGGTCTTTTTAAAGAATAATTCTAATTACTAGTTACATATAGTTATTAATATCTTCTATTGTCATAGTGTGCTGTACTCACCTAACATTGTCTAACCCGGTAATTAGTCGAAGAGTAGCTATATCCACGCATTCTTATAGTTTAAGTAATCCTCAATAGTATAGTATTTCTATATTAGCCTTTTTTAACAGTGTTTTTCAATTGCTGTAATGGTAAAGTTAAAGTATATTGCGGAATTTTATTAAAGAATCTTATATCAAAACCTACAAACGACTTATGTACTTTTGCAAGGCGCAAAGAAAAAACTGCAAGCTTATGTCAGTTCCTATTTTGTCTATTATATACATGATCAATCTTTTTGTGATTACATATATTCTTATGTACAAAAATAAAACAATTTAGACTAAAACTATGTATAGTACCCGGCAATAAATAATGCACATCGAGGTTTAGAGAGAGAAAATCGGCTAGACTCTGCTCATAGAGCATTGTCTCTGTCGCACAGACAGCCAAACCCGTGTGCGACAGTGAGAGCGCTCTATGAAACCGAACTGGCCGGCTGTTTCGTTCTTTAACATCGATGTGCATTATTTAATGCCCGGTACTATAGAAATATATGCATATGATACAATTTGTTTCTTTTTAATTAGTTTAAGATTGTGTCGAATCTCCGTTTTTATCTGAACGGTTTAGTTTTACAAATCCGTCAGAAATATATATAAATAATATAAATAAAGAAATTGTGCGAGTGACACTTTTTATTTTATACAAAAAGACGTTATATTGCGACCTCTTCAAGACATCAGTTTCATACCCGGTCCGGTATAAAAACGTATTGTGACAGGGACTTACCGTTTGGTTATCACTTGACGTTTACTCGATTGATATTCACATTTTCTTTATATTAATCGAGATTGACGCTATTTAAAGGTCTTGAAATAAAAGTCCAATTAGAAGCTGGGCGACGAAGATCAAATTTAGTGATAATTTTTGTCCTTGAAAAGTATTCATCAAGTAAACAATAGAGCAAAAGAAAAAACTGATATACCGAAACGGCTTAAACATTACTATGCAGACAATTGTCAATTCCGCGCATGATTACAAATTATAATGATGTTTGTGTGTCAGGTGGTTGTTATGTTGGCATATTTTATAATACCTAAGTGTTCATTCCAGTTGTTCATTGCATAAACTTTTCTTATTCATAACCAAAAATATTTTCTTATTAGTTATTAGCGCACCTGCAATTTTGTATGACTCGACGTTACTTTTAAAATACCTTAAAATATGAATATATTGGTATGACCCTGTTTCATAATTTAACATCAAAAAAATCATATGCATCATCTTATATAGGCCGATATTTAAGTTACAAATGTATCAAAATTCATACGTTACATTGTAAATACAATCAGTTAAGGATATTTTGAATTCCACTGTACACCAAATATGGCTTTCTTTGATATGTTCATGCGATGGAAACAATATTAGAGTCATGGGCGTAGTAGGGCTACGGGTCACAGGCAACGGGGACAGCTGCCCCCCCTTACACTGAAATCTGTCATCACCCTCCTGGCTTTATCCCTCTTTAAGTGGGGTCGGAACAACATGTTACAGACATGTTGTCACATGATTTGGCTATGCATTTTACGACCTGCTGCCTGCCTGACGTCAACTTACCTTAGTGGCCTTTTACGACACCTCGGTAAAAAATGAGGGTGGTCCATTCTACTCAACCGGATACCACACGGCGGACTGTAATCTGTAACACTTGGAAACTAATAACTCGCAACATAGGATACTTTATAAGGCTTGTATAAGAACTATAATGTACCTCATCTCCATTATTATTATCCTAATTTAAACACTATATTATAAAAAATCAACTAAAACTATATAGTCTAGGATTTACTGACCCCCCCCCTCCTCTGTATAGAATTCTGGCTATGCCCTTGATTGGAGTTATCACAGTAAATTGCTTCATCAACTTTTCAGCGAATTATTAGCTTCTCATTTGCACCAATAGTTCAATGGTGCTAATAAATATGTATATGGATTTATTAGTTGTATATTAAGTCACTTAAGTAATTGTGAAACATGTGTGAAAATTATCCACATTATCGCCGGATTTTCGCTTATAGAGTAGCTATATTCACTATAACAATAAAAAGGTGTCTCTTTATATGTAATCGATTTTCTCAGTCTTCAGATTTGAGTACACTCTTTACTTAGAACACTTTTTTCTTTCTCCTACCTTTATCCCACTCTAAGTGAGGTCAGCATAACATGTTTTTCTCTTCCATTCTCTCCTATCATTCGACAACTCTGGCGCTACGCCTGTTCTACGCATGTCATACATACTGTAACCATAGGCCTTATGAATGATTAGTCAAATTATCACCATTTTTACATAATATAGGCGTTATTTTCGTAGTTATTGCAGTAGAGTTAAATTTTTTTTTAAAACCCTTTTCTGTGTTTTGTATTATACTGTACATTTACAGGAAAAAATATGCCATAAAAGTTGTAATACCACGCTTCCACTCCCGGGTGTTTATCTAAAAATTTGTTCATATTAAGCATATTCTTATATTTATTGTACATGTTTCGTAATATTTTTTTCTATTTGCAATTATAAAGTTATATCGAAACTAGATAATATATTTTTTAACAGAATTATTTGAAAGGTCAATGCCAATAGATAAAATATGTGTAACGTCGGTATAACTGTGCGTTTTGATATTTTGTTATTTTTTATTTATTTTGATCAATTGAAACTAACTTAAAACTAATACATTGCTAAAGACTGTAATGTTTATTATTATAAATAATATTTCAACCGGTTTTATAACCGGTTGAAATACAATTTTAAATATATTATGTTTTCGTATTTTTACATTTTATGTTTTCGTGTTTTTGTATTTTTACTCGACGATGCTTCTGCGCTAGCTCATCTTGGGTTGTGATATAAAATCCGTTAGGGTGAAATTCATTGATGCTGTTTCTGACGTCCGTGAGTCACAGAAACAATCGGTGTTCGGGTGTGAGATTTGAACAAAAGTCCAGTTACCCATTTTGTGACGTCACACCACGCCAATGTAAAAGGTCTTTTAAAACTAAGCGGAACACGTCATAAATAAAGTTTTTCCTTTCTGTATTCCTTAATTCAAAAAAGAAAAGGGTTGGTACAGAAATTTAAATTAAGAATCGATTATACTATTATTCATGTTGTGAACAGAAAACCTTAGCCCCTTAGAATAGCTACCAATTATAGAATCAATCAATGAATGACAGCAGGAAATTAACTACGTCCAATCATTACTACCAAACACGCAAGCTGTTTTTATCATGATTGTAAATTAATCATTAACGGGTGTAACTTAACACTCGACATGACGTCTGGCGACTGCAAGTTATCCCACTGTTCTTTGCGTCATATATGAAATTAAAAATAGATGAATAGAAATTCCATAATGGAAACTTGGCTTTACGCGGTATAAAAGTCATAGAGCTGTTTATTACACACTAAACTTTACAGGATCATCCGCTTGATCATTCTAAAGATTGTCTGTAAATTGCACAAAAATCAGCCTACCTGTTTCGGAGTCTATAAAAGATATACAGACAAACTTTAATTTTTATATATTAATATTAGGCAAAGATAATGCAATATAAGTTTCATGTTCCCTCTCTCATATTATTTGTTGCAAAACTCGTACTTACAGGCATGCCTATATCTCCCCTACTCTAGTTTAATAACAAGATAAACCAATGAGATTCTTCAGCTTTTCAATGACAACCATAATACAAAAGTACTAGTAAAATTATTTTGTTATAATCCGCGATAAAGTAAATGGGAAATATATATATAATGCTCAATGTAGAGTGGACTATTCGTATTAATACCTGAAAAATGCAGCATTCGTTAAAACATGCATGTTCGTGCAAACCTCCACCAAAGCTACCACAATACACAAGAACTATACACGTTCACTATAACAAACTCAACAATCGTTTCTCCCCGCAACAGAAGCATCATCAAGAGATAGACTCCACGACAAAATCGCAAAGCGTGGAGTCTATCTTCTGATTTATAATAACTTTACGATAAAAGTACGTAGACAGTTTGTGGAACTTTGGTATACGATTCTATAAATCAACAAAAAAAAAACAACTGCACATACAATTAATGTCTGTCTACAATAATTATGTGCCCCGAGGTTTTACCCACAGTGCATATGATTACGTACTTAACACGTTTGCTACGGGACCTGAATTTACCAGCCGCACTGTGCGCCAGGGCTTTTTTTTGTTACTCGATCTCATCGGACAGGCCGTCTCCACTCTCCAGTGGTACTTACTACTTGTACCACCGGTGGTACACCCCGTCGCAAACGTGTTAGAGTTAAGTATTTTAAAGGTTAGTCATAGACAAAAATAGAATTTCGGTATGATTTTTTTTGGGCATAAAAACCTCTATCTTATTGCAGGTTTACATCGTAGAATTTTGTAAAAATCGTAATCCGACGTAGCGTTAAAGCTGTTCAAACACAGTCTCAATCTTTTGCTTTTATTGTATAACTAGTTGACCCGGCAAACGTTGTTTTGACATATAAATTAATTTAAAATTAAAAAAAAATTAAAAACAACCCTAGTGTGGTATGAAAAATATATAAGATAGTAGGTGATTCTACGACCTACTGAACATGCATATGAAACTTCATAAAAATCAGTCCAGCCGTTTCAGGGGAGTATGGTGACTAACATTGGGAAACGAGAATTTTTATATATTTATAAAATCTTATATATATATCAAAATATCACTGTTCTAATATCTATTGACTTCGGTACTTCTTCAACCGATTGACGTCCATTACTGGACATAGATTTCATTAAGGCATGTCCACACCCCACGACCTTGTATCGTTCGGACTCAGCTGCTACTGCGCCCTTTTCGAGTTACATTTAATGAAGATTTTTCTCATATTTAATAACACTAATCTTTATTCTGTCTATAAAAAAAAACCAGAAAGCTACATTACATAGCAAAAACCGTGAGTAAAACTAAAGCAGTGAATATGTATCTTTCTTGATATCTTCAAGGTCAATGCATGTACAATGTTCAACCGATTACATCTACGAGATATTCTCTCTAATATGTAATTATATAATAGTTTCACAGAATAAGGCAATAACAATTCATGGGCAGTTGCGAAGGATGTGCTTAGAAAAACAAATTTATCGCTACATCAAGTAGCTGAGTACTTTATTGTACGAGATGAATATATTACAATCTGAAACAGCGTCCTCCATAAAAATGGCTGCCTTTCGAAAATGTGTCTATATTTTCTTCTTATATCGTGTTCGTTATTTAGTTTTTTTTAATTTTCCCAACATGTTGTTCTTAGAAAAATAAATTTATCGATTTAAACTAATAGGTTCTCGGCATTTAAATTTCTTGTTAAATTTAATGATTGATATACTTATAATTTTATAATTATAATTGTTGAAAATATTAGTGCGTCATTAACTACAATTTTGCTATTAATGTTTCATATTAACCATTAATAAATTGTATTTTGAAATAACGGTTTCAATTTGTCACAGTTTTAATAACATTATGTATACCCATAGAATTTATTATAAAATCCAAATATGTATCTAAATGAAAATTTTTAAATCTAAACTATCGTGAGTAGTACTCATAGTTATTATAGATACCGGCTATACTCACGTCTAATTTTATCGGATTAGCCCGACTAGTTAGAACCCGTCCGGGGCACTTATGAGAATGGTTACACCTTATGAGAATAAACTAAATGAGAATGATAGTTATTTTATTCAAATTGTAGTTATTTTCACTTGTTATTTATTTCAAGTTAAAAAAAACTACAATTATCGTCATATTTCAACTAATCTACCGTTAAACCTAACCTTATTATTATTACTGGCCCGTTGGCGCAGTTGGCAGTGACCCTGTCTTCGGCACCGCGGGTCGCGGGTTCGATTCCCGCCGAGAACCAACATTTTCTATTTAGAATTTGTTGGTTCTTCGAGTCTGGGTGTATATATGTATTTAAGTATGTATTTAAAACTATATATGTATATATTTACCAGTTGTCTCTCACCCATAACACAAGTATTAAGTTACTTACTTTGGGGATGGACGACCGTGTGTGTAAATGTCCCATATATATTTATTTATTTATTTATTTATTTATTTATTATTCATACAAACGTTTTTGAATCTATTATAAAATCTTCTAATATATAAATGAATGTTTATCTGTGTGTCTTTATACAATCCAAAACGGCTGGACCAAATTTTATGAAATTTTCGGAAAATCTTTAGAATGGCCCCCGCGGTTGATCCTGTAAAGTTTGGTGGCGGTCGGACCATTTTTTTTAAACTGTTGAGTTCTGTTTCGAGTGAAATTCGAAAACAGATTGAGCCTCATTAACGAGGGGCTGGACAGCTAGTATAATTATAGATTATACGCTGAACCCAGAAAATACATTTTGAAAGGGTTAATAGAAAATATATATAGTGTTAAACGTATAGTGGACTATCCGTATTTTCATACCCGATACATGCAGGATTCGTAAAAACACATGCGCAAACCTCCACCACTTCCACCACAATACACAAGCACTACACACGTTCACTATCACAAACTCAACAATCGTTTCGCTCCGCAACCGAAGCATCATCAGAAGATAGACTCTATCGTATCGGGTATGAAAATACGGATAGTCCACTATACATTTAACACTATATATATTTTCTATTTACTGTATCGCGGATTATAGCAAAATAATTTTATTTTAATTTTTGTATTATGGATCTCCGCAAAGTAACGCCTAATTCTATAAATTATTTGAAAGGGTTGTTCACTGAGGGAAATGACGCAAAAGCAAATTGTTTCAAACAACATTTAAGAGTAAAGCATAACAATCAGTTAACTAATTCATAACAGCGGTATTAAATTAGACAACAGTTAGAGTTGTAATAATATTCAGTGAATATTTATGAAAAGTTTACACGTGTTTACATTGTTTTCTGTAACCAATTAATTTGTTATTTTACGTCATTTTCCCAAACAATGTAATAACAATTGCTTCTGTTCTAGATTGTTCGCTCGAATAGAACAATCAACTAGTAATTTTAACTGAATAAAGTTTCATTGTAGATTCAACACTAATGGAATTGTCAAAAGTACTAAATTAGTTTTTATCATCTCCATTTTATCTTGTTGCGTGTGGAGTCTGTTAATAAAGGTTATCATGAGTATAAAGTGGTTTAGATAAATATAATTGTCTTGGGTCGACGATAAGTTTATAATAATTATAAAAAAACCATGAAGCTTTTTTACATTACGACTCCTGTTAATTATAAAATGATTTTACGTCGTGGCCTATTTTAAGGGAGGATATTTACTTTGGATGTGTTTTAGTATTTTTTTTTATTTTCACAGTTACACGTATTTAGGTTACTTGTAAGAATGGATTCTACATTAAGCTCTGTAAAGTCTCTTGAATAATATAAATAAATAAATATAAATAAAAATATATGGAACATTTACACACAAGGTCGTCCGTCCCCAAAGTAAGTAACTTAATACTTGTGTTATGGGTGACGGACAACTGGTAGATATACTACATATATAATATAATAGATATACATAGGTATATCTATTATTATTCATAGAATTTAGGGAAAATTAAAATTTGAAAATAACCTTGTTATACAAACATATTGACTGGCCCGTTGGCGCAGTGGGTCGCGGGTTCGATTCCCGCCGATGGCCAACATTTTCTATAAACAATTTGTTGGTTCTTCGAGCCTGGGTGTATAATGGAATTTAAGTATATATTTAAAATTATAAATGTAGTATATTGTTGTATTATATATTTAAAATTATATATGTAGTATATTAAGCTGTGATAGCCTAGCTGTGACAGCCCAGCGGTGAGACCGTACGACTCTTACGAGGGGAACACGATTTCAAACCCGGGCAGACTCCAATGAGTTCAGTTAAAACTCATGTAACTAATTGATAATTGCAATGAATCACACGGTGAAGGAAAACATCGTGAGGAAACCTCACGATCTCTAGAGAATCTAGAGATTTCTGGAGATATGTGTAACCTACCAATTCGCATTGGAGTAACGTGGTAGATGCTCCAAGCCTTCTCTCCAGAAACGGAGAGAAGAGGCCTATTCCCAACAGTGGGATTGTAACAGCCCGCTACTACTCTTTTTATGTAGTATATTTGTTACGTTTACCTAATTACAACAATATTTACCAGTTGTCCGTCACCCATAACACAAGTATTAAGTTACTTACTTTGGGGTCGGACGACCGTGTGTGTAATTGTCCCATATATTTATTTATTATTATCATTATTATTAATGATGGATATGTCTTTGTAATGTTGTTGTAATTAAGAGGAGTTTTAATACTTTTTTCTGGTTTGGTGTTTTGCTATTATATAGGATTTCCGTAATAGGCGTGAATAACTTAACAAGTCCAAAACGCAGAGCGGCCATAAATAGGTCTACGTTTAGTATACATTTATGAGAGTTATTAAAATATTCACAAGTATGTGTGTATGTACATATAAAAGACTTATCGACTTCACTGAAATTCACCATATAGATTAGGTAATTCCTATGCCTATTATGATTAATTAAAGATATAAAAGTACGTAAGTCGACTTATCAACATATTCATAACTGGTATGGATTTAACCAAAATTTGAATCAATCAGAAACTCATATAAATATTTTATTTTGTATCGTTCAGTCAGTCAAGCGAGCTTATAACGGTTCGATCGTAGATATTGTTCACAGATAGACCTTATTTAAAACTCGAAAACATTTATTTGATGCACCTGCTTCGAATACTATACCATCCGGCTTATAACGGGTTTATTACGTAAACTTCTACATTAAACATGAACTTACGAAAAGATAAAATATTTCGAAGAACCGGGATTACCAAAGTTAATTTATAGATTATTCAATTTGTAAATCAATGATTAGCGTGTAATAAACGTTCTAACGAGGGCATCGGCCCTTGTCAATAAAATCCAGTACACGCCGTTGAGGAAGGAAACCTGTGTGTTTCCCACGAAGAGCTATTTCTGTTTGGGCCGCCATGCGCTATCGTGATCCGCGTTCCCAGAAACGTCTGTAGAGAGTTGTAAGCTCGAAAGTTTTCTATTTTTGTCTTCACTGCCAATGCCTAGTGATTACTTTATACTTTGTCCTTTATTGGTTTCATCTTTTACTATTTCCTCGTAACATTTGCTGTTCTTGGATTTGCTAATCACACATACTTGTTATGTACTTTGTGTACCATAAAAATTCAAATTATCAGCTTTAGGAATTGAAATTTAATTGTTTACGATATATCTCTCTCGACAACTGTTGTACTTCGACTGCTATCATCATCATCCTCCTGCCCTTATCCCACTCTAAGTGGGGTCGGCATAACATGTTATAAACATGTTGTCATATGATTTACCTATGTATTTTATGACCGGCCGCCTGCCTGACGTCAACTTACCTTAGTCGTATATTACGACCGCACAGTAAGAAAGAGGGTGGTCTATTCTATTCAACCCGATACCATACAGTGGGTCAACTTACCTTAGTCTCCTTTTACGACACCTCGGTAAGAAATGTAGGTGATCTATTCTACTATTCTACTCAGCCGGATACCACACGGCGGGTTGACTTACATTAGTCGCCTCTTACGACACCTCGGTAAGAAATGTAGGTGGTTTATTTTACTATTCTATTCAGCCGGATACCACACGGCGGGTTGACTTACCTTAGTCGACTCTTACGACACCTCGCTAAGAAAGGAGTGGTCTATTCTACTCAGCCGGATACCACACGCCATAACTTCGACTCTTTAAACTATTAAGGGATTTAAATTCAATTTCGCGCAACACCTTGTGTCTGCTTACCTTCATACCTATCACTTCTCTCACTTTCCTCAACTAATATTCTTCTAAAGACCTCCATACCACACGATCTTCTGCAGCCCGGATCTTAGTGGCTCTGTGCGAGGTCGTCTGTTCACCATCTACTATAGTAGGGATATAATGTGAACTGTTTCTTATCATCTTACTTCATTACTTTATTTGATGTAACAATTTTTTCGATATCATACGAAGACAAATATTTAAATGAATATTTCATTTACATCGTTTTTTCTCGCCGCTGGGCATATTCGTGCACTGGCAAAAGCGCTCACTTTTGAATAAGAGTGCAAATTGTTGCATAATTCAAATATACCACTCTGTTTTCTAGTGAGCGTTTTAATTAACTGAGTGATTGATATTTATCACTATGCTCGCATGCAGCTCTTGCAACTGGCGTGGCGCCAAAGTGAGTGCTTTACATTAAGACATTGCAAGAATCTGTTTTATGTATAGAATGACATTTTTAGTTACAATCGGATTGTGGTCTTGTTCCAACATCGAGGATATCATATATGCAGATGCAAAATGTTATGATAAATGAGAAAATTTGGATATTTTTTAGTATTGGGTTTTTGGTTTTGGGAAGAAATAAGATAAATTTTTAGAGATTTCTTTATTGATCAGAGGTACAATAGTTATTATATCTTAGCATTAGTTATAATAACTTTGTTTATAACGTGTCTTTTACTGGCTTGATGCCAAAATAGTCTAGGATGCAGTACGCACAAGAAGATTTTGTACTGAAATAACGTCGTTTTTTTGCTTTAAATTAATTTTTGATTATATAATCGTTTATTATGTTTGAGAACTATGTTTTTTCTTATACTTAACGGATATTGAATACTGAAATATTTTATTTACTGTCTTAAATATAGTGTTAAATAATACAATTTGTTTTAAAAAATTACAAATTTTTATATCTGAAATGGAATAGTAAAGTAACGGCCTTGTCCCACTGCTGGACAGAGGCCTTCCTCTCTTCGTTTCTGGAGATAAGGGTTGGAGCGAAGACCTACCACGCTGCTCCAATGGGGATTGGTAGGTTACACATATCCCTAGAGTTCTCTAGAGATATGCGGGCTTCCTCACGATGTTTCCTTCATCGAAAAGCGTGTGATAAATTGCTAATAGACACATAAGTTTTAATAGAGAAACTCATTGGTGCTTGCTCAGGGTTCGAACACATGACGCCTCGGAAGAGTCGCACGGTCTCACCGCTGGGCTATCACAGCTCTTAAATGGAATAAATTTCCAAATATTGAAGTGTAATAATTCGTAATTGGTAGTCGTAAATAATCCTTTACCACTTGCTTATTGACATTAGCATGTCCAAATTAAGATGTTTAATTTGTAACATCGATTTGTTAGAAATATTTGTTTTTAAAGCTAACACAATACAGAATTGTATTTAGCAAGTAATCTTTATTGTTTACGCAGAAAATATAGATTTGTTGGAATCGTTTTCCGTTAGTTTGGAATTTGTTATGAACATATATAAATAAATAATGGCTAGTTTATATACATACTAGTTAATAAACAAAACATTGCCTGACTACGGTACCAAGATAGATAGCTTATTAAGCCAGCCATACACAGATAGTTTGGAGCAATTAATTAGCTAAATTAAAGCAATCAATAGCAACCTCAAAATGTTGACTCTTAATGCATGAGCAGTCCGATTCACTGGCTAACCGCTCGAGCAGTCCGTGTATGGCCGGCCTTACTTACTCTATCTCCACACTACCCATTGATCTGTCGCTACGTTATACCGACTGGCCCGTTGTTGCAAGTGGCAGTGAGCCTGCTTTAAGCTCCGCGGATCGCGGGTTCGATTCCCGCCGAGGGTCAACTTTTTTATATACAAGTTTTTATTTGGTTCTTCGATATTGGGTATATTTATGTCCGGCTGAGTAGAATAGACCACCCTCATTTCTTACCGAGGTGTCGTAAAAGGCGAGTAAGGTAAGTTGACGTCAGGCAGGCGGCCGGTCGTAAAATACCTAACCAAATCATCTTACAACGTGCTTAAAACATGTTGTGCCGACCCCACTTAGAGTGGGATAAGGGCAGGACAATGATGACAATGATGATGTTGGGTATATTTATGTATTTAAAATTATATATGTATATATTTACCAATTGTCTGTCACCTATACTACAAGTATGAAGTTACTATGAGGAGGGATGACCGTGTGTAATTGTACCGTATACCTTAATATAATAATTTAATATAAACTTCTTTGAAAAGTGCGTCCAGATTCGACATAAGGATAAAGATTTATAAGGATTGAAATTCATTTTAACAGAACGCAATACTCAGAAATCTTACTTTCATATAAGAATATATCGGCTGCTACGGATACACACGAATTTAATGTTTTTACATACTTAAAGTAAAATATCTATTAATCAATCTAAGTTATTATTATTCTAAAACCTAACCCGTTACATTTTTAAATATTTCTAATTATAAAAAAATAAAATAATTAAAAACATTTAAAAATATAAAAAATTGACATCCGCCGGAAGCGGGGCAATATCCCGAGCTACCGGTGGTTCAAGCAATACTCTGCCTTTTGCATCCGACTCTTAACCCAACTATTAAGCGAAAGCTTCCGAAGATGTTGGTAGAGGCTTTTCGCAATCAGACCGTTAACCGACACAACAATAGGAACAATTATTGTTGAGTCAACATTCCACAATATTATTATTAAAGCGACCGATTTCAAAATTATGCTTAATTTAGTTAGATACACTGTAATCCTTATTTTTATGACATCACAATGAATTATTAAAAAAAACTAGTGTTTCCTTGCTCTTCCAAGTTATGGGTAATCTTTAATACTCACAAGTTTTGTAGGCGCTATACTAGGCTTTATTACCATTAGCCACAAACTTTTTAAAATTAGTTCACTGTAATACTAAACGTGCGATATGTACTATATATGTTACAAACAATATTAAATTCAAATTCAAATTCAAAATATTCTTTATTCAAGTAAACTTGTAAACAAGTGCCTTTGAACCGTCAAAATCTACTGCTGGTTCGGAAAGCAGTTCCTACCGAGAAGAGCCAGCAAGAAACTCGGCGGTTGCTCTTTTCAAAAAATTATTCTTATCACTATTTACATATAGTTATTAATGTCTTGTACAGGGTTGAAAAGAAGCTATATCCATGCATTCTGATAGTCTAGGTAATCTTCAATAGTATAATAGGCTTTCTGAATTAGCCTTTTTTTAATAGTATTTTTGAACTGCTGTATTGGTAAAGTTAAAGTTAAAGATTGTGGAATTTTATTATAGAATCGTACACCCAAACCCACAAACGAATTACGAACTTTTGCAAGGCGCAAAGCAGGAACCGCAAGCTTATGTCGGTTCCTACTTTGTCTGTTATATACATCTTCAATCCTTTTATAATTATTTATATTCATATGTATAAAAATTAAATTACTATTATCAGTACATACTCGTATAATTGCCTATAAAGTTATTTATTATAGTCCCTTTACTATTCAATATTCTTACATTGAATTGTCAGTTAAGCTGAAATGCAATTTACATTCCATTGCCTTCTTACGTGTAAGCGACTCTCAGATATGTCAAGATTGTTCCAGGCGAATGTTCATAAATCAGCCAAGTCTATCCATAAATCGATTTGAGTTTCTCGTTTAGAACCGGCACAAGTATCCCTTACATCTAATAAATTGGTCGCTCTTACATAAATTCTAAGCGACAAGCGTCCAATACAAGTTCTCGGGAGCATTAAGTCAGTAGGGCCCCGATAGTGCGTGTAACGGTTAATAGATTTATGCGCCATCGTGACTAACTGTACACGTCGAGGTGGAATTAAGAAACGCCGCAGCGTGAGCCTAAATCGATCGCGTGAAGGTCAAGTTTATATTTAGTTTTGTTGTTTTGGGAAGCCACACAAGTACTTTCCCCTATGGTATTGTTAAGGTGGAATTTCATCAGTATGTAGAACTGTGCAGCACTGTGAATGCACAGTGTGCGGCACAGATGTTTGCTCTGGTCGACTCAAGCAAACATTAACAAATTGTGCGCGAATATTCTAGAAATGTTCGCGCACATCAATGCACATTTGTGCGCGTACACTTGAAACAGTGGACTCCCGTCGACGCGTACGCCTTCGTTGTTCACGAACTCAGTTTTGCTTCCGCTACTGAAACGAAAACATTTGCACGCTTCAAGTCGTCCCGAATAATTATTCATATAAAAAAATATTAAGTTACTTTGGGAATGGACGACCGTGTGTGTAAGTCTCCCATATATTTAATATTATTATTTATTTATTTATTTGTCAGCACGTGAATCTGAATCATGTGACAATAGTTCAGGTACTGACAATCAAACCTACCGGCAAATACCTTAACGATGCTATTATTATTATATGCACACGCTTTTCTCAAAACTGAGTAAAGTACCGGCCTACTCATGGCCTCGGTCCATGAAGTTAAGAAATTATAAATTCAGAATTTCCCTAGGAATACGCATGATTTATTATGATGCTCTCCTTAACCATGAAGCGAATTTTAATTAGGCACATAAGTAGAAAACTCTAGAAGTGCAGTTTGTATCTGTGAAAGCCTCGTTAGGGTCGGACGCTCTCACCGTTATACCATAACTGCATTTTAAGGTAAATAGTCCACCATAATTGTAATCATTTGAACGGACGTGACTGTCAAATTGGAATAGACGTAGAGAAAATAGTAATTATTGTTCTAGAATAGAAAGTATGGAAACTTGGCCGTTATGCAAAATAGTTAGCTTTGGGAACATAAGAATGGCGACCCGTATGACCATTAGCTAATTAAATATTGTAAATGGTAAATAGCGAAGTGAATACTAGTTCACCGAGTGTCACGGACGACCTTCGCTTTGTTGGCTAAATTAATTTATCGATTTCTGCGTACCTGCCTACGACATCGGTCCCGCATTCAAAATTATTTTATTGCGTAAACTATACTTACGACTTGCGGTTTCGCGCGCAGTGTAAAGGTTATGTTCAAATTCAAAATATTTATTCAAGTAAACTTGTAAACAAGTGCTTTTGAATCGTCAACATCTACTGCTGGTTCGGAAACCTGTTCCTACCGAGAAGAACCAGCAAGAAACTCGGCGGTTGCTCCTTTCAAAGAATAATGCTTATTACTAGTTACATATTACTAGATATATTAATGTCTTGTACAGGGTCAAAGAGTAGCTATATTCACGCATTCTTATCGTCTAAGTAATCCTCAATACTATAGGCTTTCTATATTAGCCTTTTTTTAACAGCGTTTTTAAACTGCTGTAATGGTAAAGTTAAAGTAGATTGCGGAATTTTATTATAGAATCTTATACCCAAGCCCAAAAACGACTTATGTACTTTTGCAAGGCGCAAAGCAGGAACCGCAAGCTTATGTTGGTTCCTACTTTGTCTATTATATACATCGCCAAGCTTTTTATAATTATGTATATTCTTATGTACAAAACTTAAATTAAATTGAATGTTAAAAATAAAACGATTAATGTGTACCTATTGTAGATGAAACTCTTGTTTAGAGGTACATCCCAATGTACTTATATATAACACTGGTTTCCATATACATTCCAGTAAGGCCGACCGATGGAAAATGATGGACTGATGATTAAATCATCAAATCAAAATAAAAAGAGCCAATTAAAAAGCCAAGAACAATTTAAGTTCGCGTGATTCCCTGCGAGAGAAGTGTAAGGATTCTTACATTGGCTTCACAGTATATTTTTAGCAATTTAATTTTTGTGCATAAGAATATATATAATTATAAAAAGATTGGTATATAATAGACAAAGTAGGAACCGACATAAGCTTGCGGCTCCGGGTGTGCATTTTGCAAAAGTATGTAATTCGTTTGTGGGTTTGGGTATAAGATATAGTTAAAAAACACTATTAAAAATAGGCTAATACTTAAAACCTACTATACTATTGAGGATTACTTAGATGATAAGAATGCGTGGTTATAGTTACTATTCCACCTTGTACAAGAAAGTAATGACTTAATGTAACTAGTAACTAATAAGAATAATACTATTTATATATAATATAATTGAAATATTTTTAATTATACTTTTCAATTATATAATATATTGAATATAATTAAAAATTGCAATCGCCGAGTTTCTTGCTGGCTCCTCTCGGTAGGAACAGCTTACCTCTTATATATGTACATTGTAACGTTTGAAAAGTGACCTTGGTGCTATGAAATGCTCGCCAAAATATTTTATAAATAAATAAATAAATATATGAGACATTTACACACACGGTCGTCCGTCCCCAAAGTAAGTAACTTAATACTTGTGTTATGGATGACGGAAAACTGGTAGATATACTACATATATAAGTTTAAATACATACTTAAATACAAATACACACCCAGGCTCGAAGAACCAACAATTTGTTTATAGAAAATGTTAGCCCTCGGCGGGAATCGAACCCGCGACCCGCGGAGCTGAAGGCAGGTTCACTACCCACAACGCCAACGGGCCAGTCAATTTTAAAAGTCACATATAAGCTCAGCACACGATATACCTAGATATCGAGGCATCTAATAGTCGTTCGATTCCCGGCAGATGACTTACTCTTTGACAACACTCAGCGCTTCTTTTACTTATTCCCTTTCTAATCGTTGTAGATTAGAAAATGAATAAATAAGAGTCACACCAGTATGCTTATATTTTCTACCCTCATTAAAAATTCTTGTAAAAACATATGTATAATTTTGGAACTGTAATAACTGTACTAAATATAATCCATACTAATATTCAGCATTCTCCTGCCCTTATGCGACGTAAGTGGGAAGTAAGTGGGGTCGGTACAGCATGTTATAAATATGTTGTAACATGATTTGGCTAGTTATTTTATAACAGGCAATACAATAAATATTAAAATGTCTGTCTGCTTTTCTTTGTCTATTTGTTACGATTATATGACTCATATGGAGATAAAAATAAAATTGGGTGAGATTGAATATTATGCAAGGGTAAAAATGGTGCGTTATTAAGGGCAATTTAACACTGAAGGTCTGAAATCAAATCAAATCAAAATAATCTTTATTCAAGTAGGCTTTTTACAAGCAATTTTGAATCGTCAAGGATCAGTAATTAGATTTAATAAGCTACACTGGTTCGGAATGTTGCTCTTACTAAGAAGAACTAGCAAAAAACTCGTCGGTCAATCTTTTAAACATTTAAATTTACATTATTTATTTGCAGTCTTGTTTGGAGCTGAAAGGGTTTTCAAATCCAACTATTTTTATCATTCAAATAATCTTTAATTGTGTAATATGCCTTACGCATAAGCATAGTTCTAACACTTAATTTAAATTTATTTGTAAATAACTCTAATACAGATTGCGGAATTTTATTGTAAAAGCGAGTCCCGAGACCAACGAATGAGTTGCTAACTCTGCTGTGTCGCGACGCAGCTCAGAAGCAGAAGCTTTTTGTGACCTCTGGTATATCTATGATGCACATCGAATTGGATTTGAAACATATGAATATTTTTTCGTACGAAACTCGTGGATATCGCTAGTCTTCGATATGAACGATTGTTTGATGAATTTTCTTATTGCCAAATAGGAAAGAAACTCAAAATGTCGCCTCGCCCACGCCGGCGCCCGTCGGAGACGCGCACGCAAGTCTCATGGCCGCGATCCGTCAGGCTGGCGGAGTGGGACGCGCGAAGCTAAAGCCGGCCGCGGAATACGCTCCATCAAAGGTAACGCATTTATTGATAACAAGCTTTTACCCGCCACTGCATCTGCGTGCATCGTAGTCATAGAACAGTAGCTTCAGTCACTCTCCAATCCTGCAAAATCTCCGTCATAAAAATCATATCAATTCGAAGGGTTAAATTGCGATTCCTATTGTAATCCTAATGAATCCGCTACTCGAAACTTCAATATAAAATTTGTTGGTTTTTTAAGGGCATTACTGCTAATAAGCAAAGATATATCATTTACATTGAAAAAATTCTAGCAAAACCATATCAAAATTGTAAAAAAAAATTAGCAGTAGCCTCTTATCGGTGTATCTGTTGATGTGACTCCTTTGGGTATCCTGATTTGTGAAACAACGTGATAAAGACCCTCCTTTTAGTTACAGATTTGACTCGTCTTTAAAACATAGTGAATTAAAAAACTTTGATAGGTTGATGGCGTTTTTAAATGTCAATCTCTAGAAATCCTGTAGAAATGTATTCCTGTAGAATTTACAGGATTTCTATAGCCTATATGTTATTCCGGTATATAAGGAATAATTATGCTAAATTTCATCGATATTGGTTCAGCGGATTCGCTGTGAAAGAGTAACAAACATCCATCCATACTCACAAACATTCACATTTATAATATTAATTATAAATAATATAAAATATAAAATTATATAAATATAAAGGTAAAAAGTAGAATAGTAGGATAACTACTAGATATTAGATTCTATAGATCAATAACTACTACAAAGCTTTCGATCCTGCTTAGTTTCGCTTTTCGATTTTGTTGTGGAGTCTACTCCCGGTGATGCTCGGTTGCAGGGCGAAACGATTGTTGAATTTGTGATAATGAACGTGTGTAGTGCTTGTGTATTGGGTTGGCGGTGTTGGAGGTTTTGCATGTGTTTTTGCGAATCCTGCATGTATCGTGTTATGAAAATGGATAGTCCACTCTACATTAAGCATTATATATATTTTCTATTTACTTTACCGCGGATAATAGCAAAATAATTTTACTATAACTTTTGTATTATGAATCTAGGCAAAGTAACGCCTAACTAATTCTCTACATAAAATCATATAAATCAATAACTACTAGTTAAGTTGCGCGGTTACGTTACGTTAGCCAAAATTGGCGATGTACATAATAAACAAACTAGCTACTGCCTAGGGCTGCCAATTTTTTTTTACAAGAAATAAAGTGTATTTAGGTAGGTAAAAGAAAGTGTTAGGTAGGTAAAATAAAGTGTAGGTAGGTCTGAGAATAATATTAAACAGTTTTTTGGAAAAATGAACAGTGATTATTTTATTTATTTTATGTTTAAAATACATAATTGAATATTCAAATTTTTAGAACTTCTCGCACCACTTATTAATTTTACTCTTTTTTTTTTGATTCAGATGTTTCTCAGTCTCTTCAAGATTATAACTATAATTAAGCTATTGTCATTTGTTTGCGGCTGTAACATAAGCGCCTTTGACTTTTGGAAAAGTTGAACACTTATAAAGCATGCTTAAAGCAGTATTTTGTTTTTTTAAACTGTAAAAAGTATAATTTTGTGAATACCAGTATTGTGTTTTTTAGTATTGTTGACCTTAGAACTGCCATAAGAGGCTCCTGCGACAACTCAACGCCAACTTAATTATTAAAATACCCCAAAATAGGTACTACTTTTTTAATTTTTCGAAGGAGAACCAAGATTTTTTAATGTTTGTTTGTGCATGTGTTTTTTAGGAAACCTTCATGTAACGGGTATGAAAAAACGGATAGTCCACTATACATTTAGCACTATATATATTTTCTATTTACTGTATAGCGGATTATAGCCAAATAATTTTATTATTACTTTTGTACTATGGATCTCCGCAAAGTAACGCCTAATTATATAAATTATATAACGGTCAGACTTTCGCATGTATAAATTACTCGTACCCACTCGTAAGTGGGGTCGGCAGAACATGTTAAAAATATGTTTTCACATGATACGGCTGCGTATTTTACGACCGGCCGCCTGCCTGACGTCAACCTTACTCGTATTTTACGACCCCTCAGTAAGAGAGAGGGTGGTCTATTCTACTCAATCGGATACCACACGTTGGGTCGACTTACCTTAGTCGCCTTTTACGACACCTCAGTAAGAAATGAGGGTGGTCTATTCTACTCAACCGGATACCACACGGCGGGTCAACTTACCTTAGTCGACTTTTACGACACCTCAGTAAGAAATGAGGGTGGTCTATTCTACTCAACTGGATACCACACGGTGGGTCGACTTACCTTAGTCGCCTTTTACGACACCTCAGTAAGAAATGAGGGTGGTATATTATACTCAACCGGATACCACACGGTGGGTCGACTTACCTTAGTCGCCTTTTACGACACCTCGGTAATGTTACAAGTGCAGTATATAAAATGAAATAAACATATGTGAGTTTTATAAGTTTCTCGAGCAAATTAGATAGAGCACAAATTACTTTTATGTCAGTCAGCAAAAGTGCGCAGTAAACCTCATTCGACTTTAAAGATCGCCTTTTATTGATAACGAGAACTGATTTCAAATTTTAATGCGAAACGTGAATTCCACGAAAATCCGTATATCGCGGTTTTAATGTTACGCCATTAGATTTTTTGTAATAAAAGCAAAATTATTAATTATAAGTTTAATTGCTTTGACTGAGGTTTCCGGCTTTGAATCTAGTTGGTAATGATTTACTGGTTAGAGCGCGAGCGTCTTAATATTAGCGGGTTCAAATCTCGGGCTCGGAGCAATGATTTTAAATCCAGTCGTTATAAAAGGGTTCTAGATATGATCGTGATCAATTTTAACCTTTTTTTTTTAGCAAATTTTTGCCTTTATAGCAGTTTAAAATAACTATTAAACCAAGGCAGATACAGAAAGCCTAAAAATTGAAGGTTACATAACTGATATAAATGCGTTGATTTAGTTACTCTTCTACCTTGCACAAGATGGCAACGACGAATTGTAACTTGTTATTAGAATTAAATTCTTAAAATACCAACTGCCGAAATTTTTGTTAGCTTTTTTCAGTAATAGGAATTTTCCGTACCAGCAGTAGAGTTGAAGATTTAAAAGTAGTTGTTTATAAGTTTACTTGAAAAAATAATATTTGAAATTTGAATTTTCGTATCAGAACAGCTGAGCTTAGCTCAATCCACTGTAATATTTTATGAATTATTTGGACTTTATGAATTTTTGAAATTATCCTGTACCTTTCTTGTATGCTTGCTGGGAATAGGCCTCCTCTCTCCGTTTTTTGGTGAGAAGGATTGGATCTAAGACCTACCTCGCTAACGCGACCATCGGGAAAATCGCAATGCGATTTGCGATTTTGTCGTGGATGTCGACGATATATATTTTCTATTTACTGTATCGCGGATTATAGCAAAGTAATTTTTATTATTACTTTTGTACTATGGATCTCCGCAAAGTAACGCCTAATTCTATAAATTGTGTTGAAGAAAACTCGCCTGTTAGAAGCTTTAGTCGCGTGCGCCGCGTAAACCAACAGAGAAGCACCAAAGTAATGTACTAGAGAATTGTAGATCTACAAAGATACTTCAAAAAAGTTTGCGACGTCATGTCTCTATCTCTTATGGTTAACTCACAATAACTACTTTTATGTTCTAAATTTTAATTCGGGAAGAATTGTGACACTGATTCCTACGCGCGCAAAGCCGCTGGCGCAGCAAGTCGATAAAAATTATACACCATTTTAGATTAAAATTTGTTACAATTGCAACTGTTTCTGAGAATCAAGTGGTTTTGACGATTTTTCTGCTTCAACGGTTCTAGATATAAACTTGAACAACGCGGATTAAAAAAACAAGTGATCTAGATTACAAAGAACTTTTTTGTTAAGCCAGCAATTATATTTTGCAACTTTTTAAATTCTCAATTCTAACAAGCGCCTATAAAATATTTAAGATTCTGCGAGTTTTAATTTGTATCGATTGCCATTTAAAAACAATTAAAATTGAAATACAAATATAGCGTTAGCTTCGTCCTCGTGGAAATTAGTGTTTCACACAGTTTTTCCCGCCTAAATCCTGACCCCGTGGGGCAATTAAACTTAATGTACTATTCACTAAAACCTTTCTCAAGAGTCTCGGTGTTTTTTATTAAAAACTGTACAAAAATCAGTTCAGTAGATTTTGAGAAAATCGATCACATACAGACAGACTGTTGAGGACTTTGTTTTATAATATGTGTAGATTACATCATATTATAAAAGTAATGATAAAATCATACGATAAAAGATAATGTAATGCTAAATCTTATTTCGAAAAATCGGTATATCACAACGTAGCGCCATCCACCGCTACACTTGCACTGCATACATTAATTAAGACAATCTCAACAATAGTTTCCCCAATAACGGAACAATTAACAAGAGACTGACTATCATCATCTAAGCCAACAGAATTATAACGTACCTTAACCCGTATTTATCTTTATCAATATTAAAGGAGTCTATATTACATAGTTTATCAAGATCAATAAATATATTTATTTATATCTACACAAAACATATTAATATAATCGGTTTTGCCGAGCAAATTATTATTCATGAGTTCTTTTAGAAATGTCAATTGGGATTTCCATAACCAAGAATACCCGATATTTTTATTCAGATGCAAAATATTATTTATTCAAGCGCACTTGTAAACAAGTGCTTTTGAATCGTCAATTTTGTTGGGAAAGCTATACCCACCAAGAAGAGCCACCAAGGAATTCGGGATTGCTCTTTTCAAAATATAATTCTTTATCTGCTAATTATTGTCTTAAAAGTCTTGTAATACTATTTGGTTACATGCCTTAAGACAAGTTTTTAACTAGAAAAATTAATTTTAAACTTAAGCGATTTATACTTATTAATATATAAAATACGGGTCAAATCGCGATTAAATCGAGTTACCTTTGTGTAAGGTCCGACGTTACGGCAGAGTTGCATCCGCCGTGGTTAATTTTTTAATTTAATTAATATGTAAAAATACAGGTCACGAACGAAGAGTTAGTGACCTGTATTTTTACATATTAATAGAAAAATCGATTGCAAATTCGCAATTATGAGTTAGGCGTTGTTATAAAAAATATCGGGCTTCATAAGAAAGCTCAGATTCACTCAGAGGGCGATGGAGCGAGCTATGCTTGGAGTATCTCTAGGTGATCAAATCAGAAATGAGGAGACCTCGCACCGGAAAACGCAGCGTCGGTAGACCAACGAGGTGAACTGACGAAAATCGTGTGGTGTGGAGATTCCTTAACGATACCTATGTCTACAAGTGGAGGTCAATCACTGACAAAAAAAAGAAGATAGAAAATATTCAACAGTTCCGATATGCAATTTTAAGAGAAGCACTTAAATGTGAAAGAAATAATTTGAACATCTCGTTGTGCGATTTGACTGGATCAAAATTTTAAGAAGACTGCAGGTTGCGTGTGGGATGGAAATTAATTAAAAAAGTCGTTTTCTAGCCGACATCTAATACCTTAAACCCTGGGGGGCTACCTAAGTTACTTTTGTTCTCCTACTGATTTCAATATTTCTGTGTAAATAGCAGGCTCTGAAGTCTTTATGCTATAAGTTTGTAAAATAAATTCAACACTATTCATTGGCTTAATACAATTCAAAATTAATTCCGTTTTCCTTATCTTTTACGTATGACGTATTAATAGATTATAGCATTATCAATGCACTATCACATCCACGAGGCTAAGCGGACCTTCCAAGAAGTAGGATAGCGTACTACTATATTATCATTGTTTCCTTGAATTGGTTCCGATCGTAATTATACATACGCTGATGGTTTTATATCCCAGTTTTTCTGCGTATCGGTATAATAAACATTTGATGAATTATTATTGTTTCTAGATTTTTTTTAATGAAACAGCAAAATGCCTATTATCAACTTTTTTCGTGGCGTCAAAAACAAATAATCTTTTTTAAATTTAAAGATCTCCTGCTTGAAGTAAAGACTTGTTACTATTTTATTGCTGGACATAGGCTATCTCCTTATTTCTTGGTGAGCATACTTGAAGATTATCACGCTGCTCCAATGCGCATTGCTAGGATACACATACCCAAAGAATTCTTCACAGAGATTCCTCACGTTGTTTCCTTCATCGAAAAATGTGTGATAAATTACAAATATAACTTAAGTACTAATCGCCATATCATTTGCATACTTCATACATAAATATTTTTAAATATAATATAAGCAGTTATTGCTATTTGTAACGAATTCCTAATGAAAACCCTTGTATAATATCAGTGGGAACTTAGAATATGTCCATTCATATTACATACAGTACTAGATTGGGTATTTATTACCTCACCCAATAATAAAGTTATTGTGAAACTCAAGTCGAGATATCCCTACTCGTACCGTAATATTCACACAATTTCTATTATATTATTTTTATTTTGAATATGAATTTAGAACCAAATTATGAACAGGATTTTTTATGCTATATTTTATCCAGACCTATTATCTTTAATTGTATGAAATTAATTTTAAATATTAGTAACGATATTTCTCATATTTCTCTGTCTGTAATATAATTATATGTTATAAATCACATTGCAACGCCTTAACCACAAGCTTACGCAAATGCCTGACACATACATTCGCTATTATTGTTAATATGAACTTTCATTCAACTTAATTCTATATTATATAATTCTGATTCAAAATTAGCAATCCATATTAATGCATTTTAGTCATCGGATTGTGCTAAAAATTGGTATACACTAGCAATTTCGGTGATTGTATGGAATTGATGCATCGATTTAGAACCTTATAGTAACGCCATAATAAAACATAGTGAGCATCATTTTTGTAGCTCGTTAGATTTGTACTACTTTTCTAAGTATAATAAAGTTTATGAAAAAGTCTATATCTACATGAATTAGTAATAGTATGACTATTCTCGCTAACAAATTTTAATACTTCTGATCTTCTGACAACCCCTCCAGCCCATTATGGTGTATAGCCAACTTTCTTTGGTAACATATTCATAAAAGACTTATCTCCCTCCATCAGTAGATGTCAATCTAAACGAACTTCGTTTAATTTTATTATACCTCTAAATTGTTTAGTACTTTTTCCTATTAGAACCACATTTGAGCAACTTTTTAGAAAACAATTTTCAGTTAAACCAATCAGTAATCATGATCCTATCTCACAATGTTTATAGCTTACCACGGCAGCGGTTATAAAAATAAATGTAATTTTAACTTTTAAATTGCAGCCATTACATTACTCTGTCCGAATAATTAATATCATGCATATTTAATCGTAGATAAAGAGATCGTATGAAGTATAAATAAATTATAAGTGTGGAAGTTAACGAGAAATATTCACATTAAAAGTGTTATCGTGCCAGAATGACTAAGCCAACTGTTTGCACAATGTATCTTACATTAGGGAAATTTAATGCCACGGAATAAGGTAAAGTGGAACATATGTGCAAGTCAAATTTGATAGTACTGTTACTCAGCTCGATATTTATAATGGTTTATTAATGAGTTTTATCGGTGATTAAACGCAATCGTATAATCATCTATTCCGATAACGTTCGTATATGACTATCGATCGGCAAAAAAAGCTACGCGTAAAAGGATGCAAGCTCTTTTTTGGGAGTATCATATCGATGTAATGTTTCCTGACCTTTATCGCGGCAGATAAACAATTTTTTATTTATGAATTCCATATAAATTGCCTGTGATAATGCAACGATGGTCGTTGGCGCATGGAACTATTCACACTTACCGGTTTTTAATGAGATGCTGCCGTCCGCGAGCTGGACGTATGTGACGTTTCGCCGAAACATTCTGTTTTTTATCAGCGACACTCTCAAAGATGCACATAACTGTTGTGGTGACCTTTAGATTAATAGATGACTTTTTACGTTTATTGCCATAACTCCAGTTATCGTTTATGAATCATCTTTGGTATGAGAAGTAACATAGTAAACAGTTGACTCCTTTTATTGATGCTTACGGTTATTCATGGCATAGTATTTGTAATTCCTCTTAATTGGTTACTATTGTTTAGCGTGATCTTTTGGAGGTTGCTTGCGATGCATTTCTTTTTAAAGTCTTGGCCTTTTTGCGAGATTAAGTTTTAAGATTAAGTTCTGTCCCCTTTAATCTGAGCCTTCCTATTAATTGGATCCTTTTGATTTATTTAGAAAATGTTAAAATATTTCACGATGATTTAATGTTGTTTGTGATGTTTACTAATTTTGATATTAATAATTTCTTTTGAAGACTACAAATTTTATTCACAAGCAAATCGACTGATTTGTTGTTAAACGGAATTAAAGACTTCTGCTTAGTGCTACATTTCCCATGAGCCGCCTTTGTGTCGCGCTTCCCGAGAATACATGTTCTTTTCGTACACAGCCGTATTGTTTTTATAGATAACGTTAAAGACGCCTACAAACGGGGTTCATTTGAAGTTGACAGAATGAGCAGGTCTCCTTTTTCACCCGGTCAATCAAGTTTTTGTGCACACTTATTAAAAACAGACTTGGTAAAAGTTAAAAACGGTAAAGATTAATTGTTACTTACTGGTTTGATTTTTTGTTGAATTAATCGCTATCTATTACAAGTCAACTATGCAGAGAAATGGTTTCAATTTTTGAAGCGATCTACCTACCTGATTAAAAAGTACGACTTCGATTTCTTGATTCGATGAAAGCTATGAAATTAATGGCAGGGGTGATAAAAAAACGGTTCCTTATTTCAAAAATATTCAAACTAGACTTTTTTCGCAAGTAGTATTAGATAGTCTAAATTCTAACATCTAAGTTCTGATGGAGGTAGACTTTTAAGTCACACTACCAAGCCATATGCAATTCCTAATGGTGTATTCCGAATGTAAATGATGATTCAAACTATAATTTTAGTATTAAATACCGAAACTTAAATAAATTACGACTTTTCAATGCAAAATCCAACACTTTTTAAGATTACTATAATTGGTAAATTCCAATTTTAAATAAACATCAATGGAAACTTATAATAACTTCTATTTTGAGGATATTTTAAAGGAAAGTTTAGTAATTTCTACTTTTTAGCGTAATTATAGTTAGTATGTTACCATAGTAACAGACCATAACCGTTAAACCAAAGTGCATGATAATTTCTTCTAAATCTCGTTTTGATGTAAAATAATCGACAACAAACTAAAATTCAGTTTTAAACTTGCTGCGTTTGAAGGAATTTTTGAATTGATAACAATGATATCAGTGCCATAAAAAAAGTTGCGCTGGTGCAGATCAACGTCACCTCATAATAAAAATGGTAACGGACCTGCGCAATAAAAAAAACCTGCTAAAGCTACGCCGTTCACCTCAAGATTTCCGAACGGGATTGTTCTTTAAACAAAAAACCGCGTGGGCGATTGCACGGTGACGCAAGGCTGTTTGCAACGAAAACAAAACCAAACTATTCAGTCGAATCAAAAAAAACAAAAGCTGTAGTTGTCCCATGAGTATGTTCTAAATCCGATCGATTATGTGGAATTCCAACGAGTGCTTGCATTGAAACGGGGTCCGAGATCTCGCACCCGTGTCCAATGCTCATTGTTCCATTAAAACGACCGAACCACTCCCAGACGCATACGTAAGCTCACAATGGAAATAAAAAGGAAACGTAGTTAC
This sequence comes from Morpho deidamia, assembly GCA_947086505.1. Classification (NCBI taxonomy): domain Eukaryota; kingdom Metazoa; phylum Arthropoda; class Insecta; order Lepidoptera; family Nymphalidae; genus Morpho; species Morpho deidamia. The sequence continues at coordinate 3,102,546 of CAMTZC010000007.1, read as the reverse complement.
GTATACCGTGTCAAATTAAGTGTATCATTTAAGTACCACATGCGTGAAATGAATTTTTTATATATTCTTTTTCTGATACATTCGAAGCCAAAGGCTTTGAAACTGACTTAAACGTGTTTACTACGGTAGTTTCGAGGAATATGCCTCTATTATCGTACGCTCTCCTTGATTGCGATTTGTTGGAAATTGACATGCATTATGGGTTTTATTACTATACCACATTGGTACTAGAATAAACATTTCTGTGAATGATTTTTATTGTTTGTTGTATCTTTTATTTACTTTGTGGCTTTAAGTTGTACTGTGGTCTGTACTGGGCTTACGTAATGTAGTGGTAATAATAGTCGATAATGATTCGCGTAAACACATGTTTTTGGTACTAGAAGCAAATCTTCAGTATGATCGTGACATATGAAAAATTTACATTTTGCACTACGTAGAACGCCTTTTGGTCTCTTATTTTTTCCGGCTCGCTCACTTCTCGGTAACCGCTCGTTGAAATACCACTAAAGTGACCTTAAAAAGGAAGAGCAGGTTCGGTCCTAAATGTTTATTACTTGAATTATTCAATTGAGCTTTATCCTGCAACCTGTTAGAGAGGGACGCTGTTATCGTGATGTCTGTAAGTATTATTGGATACAATAACAAAAAATTGTGCGGACCTCTGTGGGTCGAATCAATCGGAGCGCGTCTTTGGAAAATTTTAGCCGGTTATATCCCTCGTTTAAATTATATGACTTATATTTATCGTTTTTCGTGTAAACATCTTTGTATTTATGATTTTTCTTTCTAAGAACAGCGTTATTGTTGTTTTATCATATAAATGGTCCGGCTAATTAGAATCGCCAGTTTGTGATAACTTCTCTACATTCTTGGAAACTCGATGTGTTGTTTAATAGCAATTGTTTTTACAATAAAGTGTTATCATTCTGTTTATACATGCCAATGACCTTCCTTCGGTCGTTATCAATAGATTCAATAACAATCAGTCATTCTGACCCCTGCACTGGCGTCAATCAACTATTTTATTTATTCTCATTGGAATCATCACTCATCATATTGGTGCCCTTGATCTTTTTACGCATGTGTTCTTTGTACAGAGTACTTTACGATTATGTAATGGATTCACGAAGCAAGAGTAATTAATTATTATTTTTATTGTGGGCTTCTGTATACATTTTTATAATAAAATTCCAGTCTCTTTTTGACTTAGTTCACTTAGAACTTAGTTCACAAAAGCACAAGTTCAAAAAAGCAATTAAGGAGACACTTATTCATGAAGCTTATTATACTGCTGGAGAATTTGTTGATTATAAAAAAGCTTGGATTTAATTTGCGACCAGCTACGCACTTGATTATATTGTAATTTTTGTGTTATTTTTAAACATTTATATAATACTGAATTAATTATTTTTGAATAAAGTAACCGCCGAGTTTCTTGTTGGTTCTTCTCGGTAAGAGCTCCTTTCCGAACCAGCCGTAGCTTTTGAATTTTAATTGAATTCAAATTTAAATAAATTTATTTAAATTTGAATTTCATACTGATTCAAATAAGTACAAATATTTCTATACTAATATGTCCTACAAGTTCTATTTTAGATTGTCACATTTCTTAATTAATTTTTAAGTGAGCAATGACCATTGATTTGTAAAGTTGTTCCTACCAAGAAGAACGTGCAAAAACTCGCGGTTTCTCTTTTCAAATAAGATTTGTTACAATATAATTATTGCAGTACATTGCATTGCGTGGTTATTTACTCTTTACAGTTATAATTTAATTTTTTTTTATCAACTATATGGCTGTTATAGCCGTTTTCAATCTTTTTATATTTAATATTTTAGCGAAAATCAGTCTCGATATTGTTATTTGATAATGTAAGTTATAACTAGTAACTATGTTTTCTTCGATATTTTTTTTCGGCAATTTCCCTCACTGTTCTTTAGAATTACATTCATAATTTTTTTTAAAAAAGCTTATACTGTATTTAATTAAAATTAATTGGACAAATGCAATTATATTTCAATTTCTTTATTTGTGAATAATATTATTGTAATAATATATATAATAAAAAGTAGACTCCTTAGTCATGTGGTACGTAAACCTTTGGAATATAGGTTAATATATATTAAGTCTATTGATAAGTGTATCGAGGGTTGATCAAGTTGTTGTTAGCAGGGTGGCAGTGCGCCGGTCGGCGGTAATCTGATGGCGGACTTGCACGCGAAACTATCAATGCGACGGCGTGGTATATCTGGTGCTGAGAGATCGGGCGGCTCCATACTGCACACGCTGGCGAACATCATCCCGGAGCCTGGAGAGTCCACGCCGCAACAGTCCTCCAGCGACGAAGACTGGCAGTAAACAGGTCATGTGAAATACATCTACGTACAGTAACTAACAAAAATGTTCGGACACTAAGGTATGCTCGAATAAATCGCTCAGTATAGCGATCACGGTTGGTTTTTCATTCTAGTAATAATACATTTATCAAAGTCAATAATAACATATATATTTAAAAATAAATCCATATCTGCAGGCATATCATAAACCCTTATTGCGACTCCATTTAAGACGTAAACTAAATTGTTTTGCTTTTTCATGCCATGACGTCTTAAAGACGCACACTTTAAGTCGTTGCCGAATGAGCGTTCGGAATGCGTCCTAAAACATTTGAGTAAAAGAGACAGAGTTATCTATAGTTCATATAACGTTTTCCCTTTCAAACATTACGACCCCAATGCAATCCACACTTCATGGTACGAAAAGATAGCGGTTGAGTTTAAGTACTGACTTTGAATTGAATAGTTTTCTAAAAGTTCATGGTAGGCCTGCTGTTCATTGTAAAAAAATTTATAAAGGAATGGACGGAAGAGTATTTTTATCCGTGATAGTGTCATAAAAACTAAATTGCCAACCTGTGGTGGACATGCAGTCCCAAACCATTACCCTGACTCCTCTGTGATTTACTGTTCCTCGGTTTGATGGTAGTATTCTTCGTTGAGTTGTCGCCATACAATTGCTCTTCCATCCATTTGAGCGATTTATTTGAAAATACCTCGTGCCCAGTTTTGTGAGAAATTTTATATCACAATTGTTTGTACATCAAATAATCATCCGTTGAATTGTGACATAGTTGCATACATAGAGCAGAGGAGCCATAGTGCGAGTGTCCGACAAATAATATAGGCAAGATGACAGGCCCATTGTTATCTTTATCTTACCACACATAAAAATGGACATAGATACATTCCTCATTTGCTTTCTCTTTTTTCGATGGACGCATTTTAGACTGGCTCCCTTACTCTATAAAAACTCTAAGCAGAGTTTTCTTACGTTTAACATGAATTCTTTTTCGTAAAATCTTATGAAAAATACAAGCACTTCATTTCTCAAACGTTTGTGTCTTGCCCGAAAACCATGCAAACACTAGTTTAAATTGTTGTATATAACAATACAGTTGTATAATAGTTAATTTTACTGGGTAATTTATTACGAACTAAATCTGCTTGAGCTACTTCTGGCTAGAAGTGATAGCGTCTTCTTTCTTCTTACCTTTGTAAGAAGAAAGAAGACGCGATCTATTTCAAACGAAACGACCATTAAAACTTACTAGCGATTAATAGCAGATTCTGTTTGATTGATAACTACCTTCGGAGCATCACAGCGGACGTAAACTTGTCATCGCTAAATACTTTCAAAAGATCTATCGTTGATAAAAAGCAGTTTTAAATCGATACCACGGTACGCCGGTTTGTTTTTCGAATATCTTAATCGGTCCGAGTTCCCGGAACGGTACGCTGACACCGAAACGGCTGAGCTAATCAGTTTTAAAATGTTTCTCGCTAGCTATTAAAAGGTCATTACTAACTGTGCTCTTGGTGAGGTTACTAGCGAATGTACGCGGCTTTAGTTATAACACGCTTAACTTAAAGATAATGAATTGTTATAACTCTACTCTACTCTACTTCACTTGTAGTGAAGGCTTATTTGAAAGCAGAATATCGAGTTGCTTTTGTTTTTTTAACAACTCAAATAACATATAGTATAAAATGTTAAAGTTTAGAGGAAGAATTCGCTTTGGATGATTGGGAACAGCTAACAATTATTATGTATCCAAAAACCCGATGTGTTATTGTCTAAGTTATGACGCCTTCTTTTTGGAAGTATTCAAATTGTGTGATAAACGCACTTACATCAGTTTCTACTTAACTGCGGGTCAAACACTCCAAAAATTCCCAAATCACTTCGCGATTTTCCTTAATCGTAAAGCTCATGATCGATTTTTATTAAATACAATGAAATCCTACATGTCCGAGGTATTTAAGTGTAAAGGTTTTGTAAAAGAGCATTGCTTTAAATTTATGAAATCAACCCAATAAACTAAAAATGTGTGACAATACGAATCGGATTTATTCGAAAATTTATAAATAACGAGCTAGCTATATAGATAGAGCGACACATTAAATGCCGACACGTTTAATAGTAGTTATCTATTGTACAATATAGATAATAAAGGGAAAAAACCGTTAATGAACAAATCCCGATCGCGTAATGTGTAAAATGTGTTTTTATAAACAGTAAAATGTAATAATTTTTGTGATATCTATCGTTAAAGCTAAACTAATCGGTGATGCGTCTAAGCTCGCCCGTTCTGCTAGACGCAACATATGATCAGTTAGAAAAATATCTACACTGTTTAAGCGAAAGACATTTTTACCCAGTAGTTGGGTAAATTGGTATGTCACTAGTTAAATATCAGGATTAATAGGATCTAAGAACTCCTTAACTTTCTAAATCTATGACCTTTTCTAGATATTGTATCCAGGTACCGCTAGGAAAAGATTTCAGAAATCATTATTAATTATCATTATTAATATACATCAATAGTGTTAATAATAACATACAGAACAATTATATACAAATATGAATTGTACTATAGAATTTTTGTTATGTACAAAATAAAGGTTTGACAACCTATCATTTTTTAACTTCACTAATTAAAATTTACAGTTGACTAGCTGAAGTTTGAAATCTAAGATATTTGTTAAATAATACAACGAAAGCATTGGAATTTAAAAATTCGTTATATTTTAGTTATTAAAGTTTATTCAAATTCAAATTCGAATCGTCAACATCTACTGCTGGTTCGGAAAGCTGCTCCTACCGAGAAGAACCAGCAAGAAACTCGGCGGTTGCTCTTTTCAAACAATAATTCTTATCACTAGTTACATATAGTTATTAATGTCTTGTACAGGGTTGAAGAGAAGCTATATCCACGCATTCTTATCGTCTAGGTAATCTTCAATAGTATAGTATAATTGACTTTGATAATGTTAGCGTCGCTTAAGTAAAGTAACAGCCTGTTACTATGCCCACTGCTGGGCTAAGGCCTCCTCTTTCCGTTATTGGAGACAAGGATTAGAGCTAAGACCTACCACGCTGCTCCAATGCGGATTGGTAGGTTACACATATCTCCAGAATTCTCTAGAGATATGCAGGTTTCCTCACGATGTTTTTCGTCACCGAAAAGCGTGTGATAAATTGCAATTAGCAATTAGACACATTGTCGCTTCAGTACCAATGAGCTATTTTTGTAGCTAAGGCTACAAACGCTGCATTAATAAAATATATCACAGGATCGATACGTTCAGTAGCGTTCATTTCACAAATTTCTATTTACAAAGGGACTCGGTTCCGGGAGGTTATTACGATAATCGCATTTCTCACTAGCGGCTGTCTCGCTTTCGTTTCGTGGAAGGTGCGCCGCACATAAACAGTCCCCGCAAACTATCAACTGGTTCGGGTGATTAGCATTTCCAGAATTGAGCAGAAAAAAAAAGAAACGTTTAATCTCAACACGGCGAATAAAGCGGAACTTGATAACGTCTTAGCGTATTAGTTGAATGACAACCTTACTGCATTTCGGACGACGTTGTTTCTACTCTTGAACTCTGTTTGTAGTTGTACATAATAATTGTGTAATGAACATGAATTTGATGTATGAAGATCACTGCGAAAATAATTTTGTATATAAGTTGCATATGTACTTGCAAACACTAAATAAATTTTTAATATTATTAAAAAAAAGCCTAATTCAGAAAGCCTATACTATTGAAGATTACCTAGACGATAAGAATGCCTGGATATAGCTTCTCTTCAACCCTGTACAAGACATTAATAACTATATGTAACTAGTGATAAGATTATTGTTTGAAAAGAGCAACCGCCGAGTTCTTGCTGGTTCTTCTCGGTAGGAACTGCTTTCCGAACCAGCAGTAGATGTTGACGATTCAAAAGCACTTGTTTACAAGTTTACTTGAATAAAGAATATTTTGAATTGAATTGAATTGAAACAAAGGTAAAAAAGAAAATTCCGTTACGTAATAACTCATTAGTTCGCGCTGTATTAGTCAATTTACAATGTTAAATCGTGTATTGTAAATGAATTAGCGAGTCTAGTTACTTATATTCATAACTTATAGGATTTTAACCGTCTTACTTATTCATTAATATATGCGTAATACTATGTATTGTTTAAACGATCTACGTAAATTTGTGGACGAGAAGCTTGCAGGGTTGAGTTTAAAATTTTTAATGCAAAATGAAATTGTATATACATTTCTTGAATACTTCAATGGTGAATAAACGTGCGTTTATTGCAAATAATTATACTAAATAAGTTTTTATGAAGTTAAAGGGTAATAAAAGGTAATAAGTAAGGGTGGTGTTTTATATATTTTTTTAATGTGGCAGAGTTATTTTTCGAGAGCCCATATATCACAAGAAGTATGTATTATTTTTGGATATGTCCGATGCATATCGGTTTTTAAGATTTAAAAAATTATATAACTGATATATTCGATTAAAATACATCTACGTAAAAATAGGATAAACATTTATTGGCTGAGACAAAGCGGTACATGTTCTTTTATTCTATTGAACGACATTTTAAATGAAATAATTCTTACCGTTAACTGAGATTTGCAGGCCTACCATGAAATCTTATTGCGATTCAATTGAAGACGTAAACGAAATTGTTTTTCTTTTTCATATCATTACGTCTTAAAGACGCACACTTTAAGTCGTTGCCGAATGAGCGTTGGGAATTCGTCCTAATAACATGTGAGTAAAAGAGACAGAGATATCTATAGTTCATATAACGTTATCCTTTTCAAACATTACGACCCCAATACAATTCACAATTCATGATACGAAAAGAAAGCGGTTTGCGGTCGTCGTTTACGTCTTCAATTGAGTCGCAATAAGAGTTCATGGTAGGCCTGCTGTAAATTATAAATAATTAAGTTACTTGCGAATTAAAAAATTCAATGTAATATGTATTTCTAGAAAAGCATTTTATTAAATCGAAAATGTGAACATGTACGATGAATGGAATTACCAGAAGTAAATGGACTTTATTTCTATGATTGATATATACTACAAGAAACATTGCATCTTTCGTGATTACGGGTTGGTTGTAATTTATAAATTAAAAAAAAATTAATGCATGAACTTTATGGCTCCTCTTCATAATCGGCGATTACAAACGATTAAGCGAGAGCGCGATCATGTACAGAGCATACTCAACTGAAATCGCTAATCATCGTCTATGATCGCCCATGATCGCTTGCATCCCGGGATTTGTAAAGTTTTTCGGACACGTATCAAAGGAAATCGCCGAGTGATACCTATGATCGTTTGTTGATTGTCTGGACTCTTGCACGATGATCGTGCCGATTTTAGTCGATCACACGATCAACGATTATAGCGGATAGTGAAGAGTTCATATTATAAATGTTATTTTCATGAATTGAGTATGAATTCATTATGATTGTATATGTTTTAGTTGTTGATATTAGGAGAAAATATTTGTATATCAAGCAATACACTTAATTAGTGCGTAGTTGAATTCAAATACATTATGACAATATATCATGTCAATTGATGCTGTATGCCTTTATCTCGTATATTATTGATTCGATCTAAATTCTATTCACGTTGGTTGTTAGCGAGGTTTTGTGCATTTTTGCACGCTTGCTTTATTAAAAAGTGCTGTTTTAGTACAATTAACACATATTTTCAAATTGAAATTAATTGCTTTAATGTGTTTAAAAATGCTTGTTATATGGTGCTACAAGTTGTTAAGATGATTTTAAATTTACAAAAGTTTAAATGTACTTTTCTAATTTTTTTTTTCGCAATTTTTGCATATTACACTTATAATAAAATAAGATTTTAAATGAGATCATGATTTATAGTAACGTGTAAAATAAGCGTTATTTTTGGATTTCGATTATTGAGTCGATCGAATTTAATTTAGATTGAGTATTAGCGATTTTTTCGCGCAGTCAGACTAAATAAAGGAAGTGCTATTAAATCAAATCCAATGTGAATACATTGGATTTAATGCAATCACATGTTATCATGTAGTGATTACAAATGCGCTATACAAAACGTATATATTCGATCTTTCAAGTTAGTTCTGTTCTTCAAAATACAGTTGTATATAAACTTTGCTTATATATAACGGAATAAGTTTATATATCTGAGTGTATGGTGAAAGCAGCGGTTTGTTTATTATTTTGGAAACATTTGTATGCGGGGTTAGTCCGACATTGATGTTTCCAACGACTAGCTGTCTCCGATACGTGGATTAAGTTTAGTGAGACGATCCGAGCCGCATAAGGCCTATACTTTAAGGATCATATCTATTGAGGGGCAAAATAATGGAATCTTTTCATTATACATTATATTTGCTCTCTATATTGAGTAAAGATAAATATTATGGTGACATTGTAAAAACTTATAGCTAACAAACTTGACTTAAGAACTAGTGGACTACATTTGCAACTTACACTATTACAAGATAATCACGTAATATCAATAATTACTGATGCAATTGATCACAGCAATTACTGAACTCTATTAATGACATTTTATTATTTGAATTAAGTTCTTAAAAATTTAGTTAGTTAATGTTTTAAAATTCATGACGACTCTTCCGTATAAATATTTGATTACATGCTGAAGTTGCCAGTTTTCCGTATTTAGTTAAGAGACTGAAAATACTTACCATTTATTTAGATTACATATAAAATCTCAACTCAATTTATTGTAATATTTAAAAGTAAAAAAAAGTAAAGTAACAGCCTGTTACTACGCCCACTGGTGGGCTAAGGCCTCCTCTCTCCGTTTTTTTTGGAGAGAAGGATTGGAGCTAAGACCTACCACGCTGCTCCAATGCGGATTGGTAGGTTACACATGTCCCTAGAATTCTCTAGAGATAAGCAGGTTACCTCACGATGTTTTCCTTCTTCGATGAGTTCCGTTCTTATTACATTAAAACCACAGTTAGCAAATTTCTATAAAAAAATACAAAACGTTAAGTAAAAATGGAATATGAATATGACAAATCGATGAAAACATCTATATAAATAAAATCGATTGTATTTAGAAATCGAGTCGGATAAGCAATTGGGACGTAGTTATGTCCGATGTTAGATGTCAAAAGCTTATGATCATAGCTTTTATTGGGGTAGCTTGAGCAAAATTTTATTTTGACATTTAAAAGAAAATCTTTAAAAAAATATATTTTATAGAGATTTTCATATAAATTTTATAATTATGACAAATGATGTTTTGATGAATGAAAATCGCAATCGTCAATATTTTCGATCATGTTAAAGCTTATTTACACGATGCAATTTCATATAATAAATTAAAATGTAAGTTTATCGTCTAAATTATGTGTTATTCTTATTCTAGGATAGCAAGTTGAATTTGATAATGTAATTTATGTAAGACCTGTAAAAAAACGCAGTTATATATTTAACGTTAAAAAGGGTCCTTAAATCACCGCACGAGTTGTTCGTCCTATAAATATTACATGAGTCCACGCTTTGATTGCATTTTCTTCAAAGTTGCCTATAAAACTTTGCTTCGCAGTGATCCGTAGGTTATAAACATTATGATACTGAACAGTCGTTTGACATTATGCCATTTTATTTGTGTAAGTTTCTATTATGTAAGGGACAATCTAAGTAGAATTTATGTTAATCGGGATAGTATTGAGAATGAAAGTGACCTAATCTTTAAATTAAAGCTTATTGCCAATAATGTTATTTTCGCTGTTTCTGAACGTAAACTCATATTTCAGTTGATATGAAACATTAATTGTCAGGGTCCGACCGAATGTTTGCAGCGTTATATCGCATGCTTATTATGAAAGTGGCCTAAGTCAAAATTAGGCTCTTAATTATTGTTAGTTACATTGTAATCCTTATTTTAATGCCATCTATGACATTACTCTACCAACTTAAAAAAAAGCTAGTGTTGCTCTTTCAAGTTATGGGTATCTTAAGCACTCTCGAGTTTTGTTGGCGGAACGCTAACGCTCGCATTTTTTGCAATTTGCTACAACTCAATTTTTTTTAATTCGCTCACTTTAATACTAAGCGTACAATATGACTGCAAACAATGTATACATGAGTTTATTGTAGAAGCTGAAGATTTGCATATTATATATATTTTAAATCAACAGTTTTTTTTACGTTAATTTTTTTCCGACATAATTATTCCCTTTGATAAACTATCTATGGCATATATTTGATGTTTCACTATCATTCAGACGTACTGTGATGGCTCGCGTTTTATAATTTTTATTTTTTATTTTAAAACTTGTTGTGCCTTCGCCCACATGGAATCAGTCACAAGGTTTTTTTATCTTGAAAATCCCTATCCCACTGGAATTCTAGGATAAAATGTCTATATGTCGTTAAACGTCTCATTAAAATCGGTTCAGCCGTCTCGGAGAATGTACATACATTAACTAACGAAAACCTTACTCAAGAATTTCACTATCTCTAAATAAAAACCGTTACAAGAATCCGTTTAGTAAATTTTAAGAAAATCGGTCACACGCAGACAGCTTTTGGGGACTTAGTTTTAAAATATGTCTAGATGTACTCATTTTATTATAGATTATTTCTTCTTTGCGTAAATCGGCTTAATTTCTTAATAAGAATATGTCATTTTGATTCTTAATAAGATGTTTTTAAAGTGGCAATTTACAGACCAATAAAAACATCTGTGTTGTTGATATTATGAAATTATTAAAATTTTACATGTACATATTAGTTATGTTGATGTTTCAAAATGTATAAACCTATGTCTAGATGTCGTATATTTACAATTAGTAATACTTGCCTTAATTTAGATTATGTTAAGTTTTGGACTGATTGATTTAAATGATCTACGTAATATAGTTTTACATTGCATTTTTATCGAAGTCATTGTGAAGTTTTAATACTTAATATAAGGATACAATAGTTTTATGACAATGTTCAAACCAGTAAATGGCATTCTTCCAGCTATATGATCAGATTATTCCATAAATCTACGTTCCATTTCATAATTGATTTATGGCAACACTAATATATATTTATGTACATTAAATTAGGGCTATAAGTTTGTTTGTACATGCTAATATGAATTATAATTAAATAACGTGTACCGCAATATCCAGAGGACATTTGAATTAATTTATGAAATCATTAATTTGAACAAAGATTTTATTTTTTATTCAATTAAATAGAACAAACAGGTCTATATGTGACTAAAATATAATATTGTAATAAAATAGTACTTTTTATGCCTACACTGGTTTGTAGCAGTACTGTTTCAGAAGAAAAAAAAAACAAAAACTCTATGGTTAGTCCTTCAAAAATAATTTTATTATATTAACTTGTAGTTAAAAAAGAATCAATTTTCTAATGGATAAAAGTACATTTTTTATCTCCAAATGTATTGATTGAACGAATAATTTAATTTCATTGACATAGTTCAGTGGTTCGGTCAATATAACACAACAAAATGGAACGTAGCTTACAGATTAACGAAAGAATAATGAAATCTTAAGATATATGGCAAATTCTAATCCGAGAAAATGCTTAATTTTTTTTTCCTCGCACTTCATCTTGCTTTTTATGATCTGAGACGTATATACTGTTTCCATAAAGTTATTATAATAGAGTATAAACTCACATACTTATCTTTGTCTAATCACACATAAAAAAGAGAGACAGATAGATATTTGCTTTCTCTTTATTTCTCTTAATTGTAATAGGACACATTTTAGTCAGGCTTTCCTACTCTAGTATAACTTTAAGACTAGTTTGAACTTATAGTTGGAAATTTGCTATCTTAAGCAACTCTTGAATCCTAATCTGTATACTGTTAGATCGATAAATTATTTATATGTAATATCTAATTGCAGGTTCTAAGTAACTCCTAATGTTTTAGCATTAAGTGTATCTAGGGTCGTGAATGTGCAACGGCGCGTTGCAAGGTGTCGCCTTATAGCTTTTAATGTTTGTAAATATTTACTTATCACAGGACGCCCATTTTACATGATGTATCGATTATGAAAATCCCTTTTTTTTAAGCTATACATTCGTTTGTTGTATGAATGAATTTTATTGCTGTCATTAAATGAGATTTTAAATTAATTTCGTTTTCTTTTTTTATATCTTAATATCATCCTGCTATTTATTTATTTATTTGTTTATGTACCATAAAAAAATAAACGTACGGCCCTAGGGCGCAGTGGGTAGTGACCCTGCCTTCAGCTCTACGGGTCGCGGGTTCGATTCCCGCCGAGGGCCAATATTTTCTATAAAAAATTTGTTGATTCTTTGAGCCTGGGTGTATATTAGTATTTAAGTATGTATTTAAAATTATATGTATATGTTGTATATCTACCAGTTGTCCGTCAACCATAAAACAAGTATTAAGTAACATTGGGGACGGACGATCGTGTGGGTAAGTGTCTCATATATTTATTTATAATTTAAAGAGAGGCTGATACAGAAAGCCTACTATACTGTTGAGGAACGCATTGATATAGCTACTCTTTTCAGCCTGTACAGGATAGTAATGCCTGAATATACTAGTAATTAAAGTTATATTTTGAAAAGAGCAACCGTTGTTTTATTTTATTTTTTTGCTGGCTCTTTTCGGCAGGCATTTTGTCCGAACTAGCAGTAAAGTTGACGATTGAAAATTGTTTACAAGTTTACTTGAATTTAAAATAATTTGAATTTTGAACATGACTGTTACTTTGGTTCTTCAACGTCGCCCGCTGAGTCTAAGCTAAAAAGATGGATGATCGAATTAAAAAATATAAATATGCAGACAACCTTTAAATGTACGGAGTCTTGAGCTATACCTAGTAATCTATACAATCAGCCGTGAGTTCGCGGAATGACATTACATTTCTTATACATGTTCTATTAGATATGGCTGATACAAATAATAAATTAAATATGATAAATTTGTTTACTATCAACCATGTTTTTAAACGTACAAAAGGACTGCCCGCTGCGCGGTTTATTAATGACGGTAAAAAAATATTAATAACGGGGGATAAACCGCTGTTTCATTCGGAATCACAAAAAGTGTGGACCATATGGCGATATAAAAAACCGAGTTGATTATAGTCTGTTTAACGTATTTTTTTATTGATCGCAGGTTAGTATTTAGCTTTTTACTTGTAATACTGTCAGTGATCAATTTAGATTTAATGCTACCCTAAGCCCGTAATGTAAGAATAAATTTTACAAGCAATATAACAGAACTAACTACTTTGCTATAATCCGCACGGGTTAAGTGAATGCATGCAAAGCCAATGTGTATGAAGCAGGCAAAATCTACGCACCTTATACATTGCCTGCTTCATACACATTGGCTTTGCATGCATTCACTTAACCCGTGCGGATTATAGCTAAGTAGTTAGTTCTGTTATATTGCTTGTAATATGGAATTCCGCCTGCTTCTATAAATCGAATAAATTTTATTAATTTTGATCATCAATATCAAAGATCACGAAGACTCCATGAATGTAATACATTGCATATATAAAATTTAATTATTTCATAATCTATAGTTGTATTAAAATAAAATTAATAAGAACTCATTATCAAAGGAGAACTTTTTTACTTTTTTTGTCTCTAAAATTTGGCATTTCCTCAATTTTTGCACCCCAAGGCCCTTTACTTATACTTATACTTTGTGACATGTAATAAATAAATATAGTAGTAGAGGATTTGCTGATGTCCAATGTATCTATAGAAGTTTGAATAATAAAAAAACTTAAATATTCCTTTATGCTATGTATTGCTTTCAAAGCTATTAGTATGTTAGATATGATAGTCTTTTCACATTATAAGGCATTTTAAACTATTTTGCAACTAATTCTTAGCACCATTGAACATAGAAATATCAATGCAATAAGCTAAAAGGTGGTTTTATTTCGCAGCTGAACTATAAAATTATCGTTAAATTACTTGGAAACTACTTCACCATGTTGCTCCACTGAGCATTGAGTTGGAAATACCTCAATAATTTCAGATAAATATAAATACTTTACAATGAGTTGATTACTGCCTATCCTGATCACGTAATAATAAAAAAAGGGTAAGAATCACGTTTTTAAATCGTTGCAAGCATATACATACAATAATAAAACGAAGGTGGGATAAATCTTATAATGCCAAAATTATCGCCTCACATCTGTAATTTAAAATAATCCGATATTTTATTAGTATTATTAAAAAATAATTGGCTCAAAGGATAGGATTTTATATCAAGCTGGTATCTATTTTGACTTTGCGTTAAATATTTTGAAAACTATACTTTCGCCAAGATCCAATCTATTTCTATGCCAAACTTTATCAAAATTGACCCAAACACGTATGCATAGGTAATACCAAGCTTTATACGGATTTATGAACTTCGATAGATTTGGAATCCATTTATGGACAATCATGCAATAATTTCTATTGCTAATACCGAAGCTCGGCAATGCATGGATAGACCGAGATACTGGTAATTTTTCAATTTTTATGTCATTCAGTTTTTCATATATTCCTTAATTATTTATTCTAAAACGCTGTCAACGATAACACTACGAAAGTGTTAAAATCTTGATGCTTCTCTTTTGTCGGAGTGACTAAATATCGCGGCAATCATGGGTCAGCGACTTTACGCGCATTCTGATTATTTATAACGGCAGAGGCACCTCGCTAGAAAGGTACGTGTTTCGAGTTTTACACGGCATTGCCCCAGAATAACGCCGTGGAGATTTCTCGGTAACACCGCGCCGAGTATTTCGGAATCGGAAATAAGAATTCCGGGAAATCGCTGGCCTCTGCGGCGCCGCACGGAGGACGCATCAGCCGCCGGACGCGGCCCGAGTGGGTGTGATAAGTAGCTTTATAGTTGATGTAGAGCTTTGCTATCTGCGAAATAATTACAATTGGTATATGTAACTAACTGCACCGCACCAAATGACTGCTTTACACTTTCTGCGGGACACCCAGAAACATGCTGAGTGCGAGAGTATACAGGGTAGCTCTCGCTTCGCCTCTGTATATCTTGGGGTGTCCCGCCCGTTCTCGCACCCGTGTTGGTGTTTTTACCCGAGTCAAAGGGTCTCGAGCCGCCTCGCACAATCAGCAAGCACGTCACTGTTCACTCTCGAGAGTATACATGGTCACTCCGAGCTTACACATGAAGGGTGAGACAGCTAATGTTTTAGGCCGAATGTGTACAATCGCCATAAAGAAGATAACCCATTAGGTCTCGAACAACTATGATTTATAGTAAGAATTTCCTTTTGAAAGAACCTTCACACCAGAAATTCTTCCTTAGATTCCTTTGTCGCAAAGCACTTAATTCTAATAACGATAATATAAAGCTATTAATTCTTTCTGTTTAATTCTTAAATTAATTAATTAAAGCTGTCTAATTCGTAGCATTCCAGTTATAGACATTGTCTTCGCTGTCACAATAATTTATATAAGTAATCTTATTTAAAATAACGTAAAATATTCTTACTTTTTTTTACTTTACTTTAATACCATCTTATTTCTATTTTATAGCATTATCTTTTTATTTCATTAAACTGAAATCTCCTTTTTGATAGCTGATCCACTATATTATATATTGTGAAGCCCACAATACGTCTTGTAAATCATTAATTTTGTTCGCAAGTAGTTGTAAGTTTAATATGTGCATGCTGGCGTAAAGAGAATGGCTTAAGGAAAATTGTAGAGAATTGAATAAATATATAAAATTGTGTACAAACTTAATAACCTTATACGCGAAGGAAGTTAAAACTTTATGCTGTTCATAAAGTAACTTTAAAATAATATTTATGCCAATTCAAGAACTCGGTGCTGGTTTTATTATTCTTGTCTAAGATTTTTATATTTTTATAAAAACTCGAACAAAATTTGAACCGATTTTTTTTTTCGAACTGACTGTATGCTGTTAGCCCTAATGGCTTTTACAGTGTCACCGGGCGGGATTGAACCGATTGAAATTGTAAAATTTGTTTGAAGTCATACTTAGACACTTTTAGATGTAAAGCGTCATCGTCGTAAAGATGATAACGTTGTTTACAGATAACTTTCTCACAATAGGCTGAAGGTGTATCTGAATGTGCAATCAATCCCACCAATCCCACTTCAACTTCCCCTTAGAAGTTGTCTGAACTCACAGGACTCAAATAAACGCTCAGGGTCTCTCTGTTTTTAAAATTAGAATTAAGGAGTCACATTGAAGAACTAGACTGACCAAAATATGAGCAAGAAGGCTGAAATGGTGGGTGAGAAGTAAGATGACAATCACACAATCTATATCTTCCAAATGGTTTCTAAGTTTGAAATGGCAGTATTGTACTAAAAGACGTCCTGTTCAAGGATCGTTATACGGCAGACGCACGCGTTTAAATAGGGTGCATAAGAAGAGAAAAGCGTGAAGTTTTCTGGAGCGTCCAACTGTGGGCGTTACTCGGTTGAGCAAAATCCTTAAATGACTTCGCATTTTTTTTTGTAGTTATAAAGACATTTCGAAAGCTACAGTATTTAAATCGAAAGAAATAGCAATACATTATTAAAATGAGAATGTTAATAAGTTTTTTATATATAATACATATATAAAAAACTTAATCATAGGAAAGTAATCATAGGAGCAACGAGTATGATATTTTGATATTAAAAATAAAAGCGTTAACTTATACTTGTCTGTGATAAACACAGATATAGACGGTAGTTATAAAACCACAGACAAATAACTTAACTTTAAAATCAGCTGTTATTTGTTAAGCGCTCTGAGTTGGTACTTGGTAACTAATAACTATTATAACTAATCAAACTATTAATTTTTATAATAATGTAAACATTGTTAATGAAGATTTAACTTAAGGACTTAAATTAGTCAACACACGAATAAATTATTGTAATGGTAAATTAAAAAGCAAATGAGACAATTATGGCTGCAGCATTTCAGCAACAGATATTTGCCCTGGACGCACGATTTAATGCATACAGAGCTCCAGGAAATCCAAACTTCAGTGAGTACTAAAGACTATAGAAATATAGTTTTTTGTAGTCGCTAAATTGTAAGAAATAACATAATAATACTTAAACAGGTTTTTATTTATAAAATACTGTGTGAAGATTAATAATACAAATGGTATTCTTTCTAATCCTAGTATAAGACAATATTTTCTTGCAAGTAAATATATAAATGACTGAATAACTGAAGTAAACAGAAATAGAATGATCAATAATGGAATTTTAAATATAGACAATAAAAAGGAAAATAATGCATTAATAATAAAGCAACATAATTGAATAATGCCTGTTAAAAAACCTCCGCAGAATAGTGAGAAAAGATCCAAGTGTCCATAAAGCTGGGTGCTTTATAAGCTCACTGGTAACATGTGATATATGAGGTTGGAATGGGACTACATCTAAGAATCTAATGAACTTATTAGATATTGAATGGAATGTTTTGTCAACGCTGCTGGTAGATTAGGAAATGTAGCACAATAACAATAATGAAAAATGTTTTAATGTTGGTCAAGTGCAATAAACTTCTATTGTATATTTATGATCAAAATATTATTACTATTTTTAGAAACTTTATATATACGTCGAAGGAGCCAACTACTTAGAGAAAATGCTAAATTTAAGGTATGTTCTTCAATAAATATATTACACACACATACATAAAAGATGATTGTGATTTTGTAATCTAACAGTGGTATAACTAGCTATAACTAAATATTATAAAATAAGCCAATAATTGAGGATTACACTTTTAATAGTATTAAGCTAATCTTATCACTAATTTGTAATGAAACCCATGAACTCATTAATAAATTAAAAAAATATATATGTAAATTTTAAAACTTAATAGCATGAAAACTGCATTGTGTGTGTATGAATGCATCTATGTATGTCATATTTTTTTTGTCTAGTTTGTATTAATATTGAACAAATCAATGTCATTATATAAACAGGCTAGGACTTAATTTGAAATTTATTATATTGCTGATAATTTTTTATTCATATTCAAGGATATAGACACCATAAAAAAATATATAAATATAAGAAGCCAGTTGCTGCAAAGAAGGTATGGTGTTCAGGACAATGTTTCCATCAGTTCATCATCATCCAAACAAAGATCTAATAGCAAAGTAAGTATTGTTTGTTATTCTACATCAAATCAAAACAAAAAAATCTTTTTTCAAGTAATATTTTTTACAAGCACTTTTGAATTGTCATGGATCAAATAGATTTACGGCCGAAACCAATAATCGATCTAATCCAAAATCTGCAGATTTTAGATCGGCCATAATCCCTAGATTAACAATAAAGTGTGCCAATAAACGATCTGTAATCTGCAATCTCAATCCGTCAAACCGATCAATCTTTGGGAGGACAAATCTCAGATTGAAGATTGCACTCTGTTTGAAAATGACGGTTTGACCGTACCAATAACATATATTGTTTTAACTCTCTTTTCTTTTCTTAAAGATAAGATATGCATTGTTGGATGAAACCAATGTAGTCAAACTACAAGCTTTACGAGTAGATGTGTTGTTGTTTATTCCTTTCACAAGATAATAATAGCATAGTTAATTGTGAAATTAATGTCCCTGTCTTGTTGTTTTTCTTTTTGACATTAGTATCCGTGCACAGGAATGAAACATTGTTATTAATATATTGGATATAATATTTGAAAATCTTAAATATTCCCAATTGTGACTTGGTGATCTTGTTATTTATAATGAATCTATCTTCCATTATATTTCATCACATCTAAAGTTGGCGAAGACAGTTAAGTTCAATATTTTGCAATCTAAGCGAAATTCTGTTTATGGAGCACTGGTCTTCATGTTCGCTTTTAATAACATGTTGCATCGCACGTAAACCTAGATCGAATCCCAGTGTGCTAATTAGCTATTTAGAAAAATTGATTTTATAAATTTTTTTTCAATTTTTCTGAAACTTCAATTAAAGGCAATTCACGTTTTCCACTTTTGTTAGTTAGGTTAGGTAGTTGTCCACTTAGATTAGCCTTTATTCTAATTAATTATTGTATTATTTTAAAAGGCAACTAATTTAATAAGTAAGAATTATTAATCGTCATTTTTCATACAAGTTAATTTTCATACAAGTTAATCAATTACTTAAAACTCGATTTATTTTAAAGTTATTTGTAACAAAATCGGTTCTTTTTTTTTAAATGCTTTATATGATTAAAAGTTAGGTATTATCAAAAATTAAACCATTAGAAGTCATTTTTTAATTTAATTATTATAAATGTAGCATGAAAAAAATTTTAATTATTGTGTAAAGCGGAATGATCAGGAGGAAAAAGATTTGAAGATACCTAAAGATTACGCAAGAAATCTGTAGATTGTCGACTGTCAATATTGTTATTGGCACGCGGATCGGAGATCGATCTATAGAGCGACATTGATCGAAGATCGAAATCAATCTTGGATTACGGATACATTATTAATTTCGGCCGTTAATGAATCTACAACTGGTTTGGAATGTTGCTCTTTTAAACATTTTGAATTTATTTATTACAGTATTTTAAGTACAGTTTTGTTTGAAGCTAAAAGCATATTAAAATCTTTATAATTCAAATAATCTTCAATTGTGTAATATGCTTCATGTATAAGCATATTCCTAACACTTGATTTAAACTTTTCTGTAGATAAGTAGCTTAAGTTATATTTGTATTCTATAAATAATTTATAGAATTAGTTACTTTGTGGAGACCCATAATACAAAAGTAATAATAAAATTATTTTGCTATAATCCGCGACACAGTAAAGAGAATATATATATAGTGCTAAATGTATAGTGGACTATCCATTTTTTCATACCCGTTACATGCAGGATTCGTAAAAACACATGCACAAACCTCCACCACTGCCACCACAATACACAAACAAGTACTACACACGTTCACTATCTCAAACTAACAATCGCGACAAAATCGCAAAGGCTTTGCGATTTTGTCGTGGAGTCTATCTCCTGATGATGCTTCGGTTGCGGGGGTGTTTTTACGAATATTGCATGTATCGGGTATGAAAAAACGGATACTCCTCTACTTACTACTACTACTATTTTTTATTTACTGTATCGCGGATTATAGCAAAATAATTTTATTATTACTTTTGTATTCTTTAAATGTTTTTCATCCAAAAAAGAAATACATTTTGTGAAAGGAATTTCAGTAATTATCATTTCAATTTTCAGGCAAGTTTGGTTATAGATGAGGGCATTACAATTAACGCTAAAAAAAAGAATGATATGACCATATCAGAAAATTACGCTTTCTCTGGAGTACATCACATTTTTGATCAGGTATCTCACTTGGCATCTATTTATTTTACTATATAAACTACAATGTGGATAAGCTCAAGCAAAAGACTTGTTTGCTGTTCTGAATCTTGCACAACGTTGGCATTTAAAAATATATTTCTATAATTACACCATTCGGCAGTAATTACACCATTTTGTTTTTCATAATGGTTCAGTAAAATCTAATGCAATTTTAAAAAATTATTGTTATTATACTTGTGTGATAAGATTCTTAAGTACTAAAATAAAAATATTGAAATAAAATACTCGTCCCATATGATGTTCTTAGAAACTCCAAAAGAACACAGATAGCTGGAGAGAGAGTTGCTGTATATAATTCTGGGTAGATAAGTAATTAATTATTATAAAATTTATTTGAATTAAAGAGACATTTATGATTTTTTAATATTTATATTAATTAAAATGACATATATAAATAAAAATATCTTTATTGAATATTACATTGTCATGCATCACATAGATGAAGCAATCGTATTAATTTAAAAGGATACTTCTGGTAGGGTTGCCTCGCATCTTTCCTTAGTTAAAACAATGTAAACAAATAACAAAAAGTTACAAAATCGACATAAGTTATTAAATAAAGTAATATGGACGTGTGTGTGCCCGCCGTGTCGTATCCGACTGAGTAGAATAGACCAACCTCATTTCTTACCGAGGTGTCGTAAGAGGCGACTAAGGTAAGTTAACGTTAGGCAGGCGGCCGGTCGTAAAATACCTAGCCAAATCATGTCACAATGTGTTTGTAACATGTGCCGACCCCACTTAGAGTGAGATAAGGGCAGGAGGATGATGTACGCGTGTGCGTGCCCCTACAAGTGTGATTGTGTGACTGTATGAGTGTGCATGTCCCCAAATGTATGTATACGAATATGTGTGGATATGGGTATGTGTAATTAAAAACTCGATGTAAAGGACAATTGTATGACTGATTCTCTAACCAGTAAACAAAGTTGGAAGTATCAGACGAGTGATTTGCCATATATCGAAGTTTTAGTTTATAGAAGGGCTTCTTAAACTATGGGTCGTAGCAAAATTTCGACCCCAGGTCGAGAGATTTTATCAAATATTTATATATACCATTTTATAACATCACTAGTTTTTTTTTGAGTTTTTCTATTAAAAACTTATGTGTCTAATTGATAATTGCAATTTATCACACGCTTTTCGGTGAAGGAAAACATCGTGAGGACCTAACCTATATATCTCTAGAGAATTCTGGAGATATGTGTAACCTACCAATCCGCATTGGAGCAGCGTGGTAGGTCTTAGCTCTAATCCTTCTCTCTAAATACGGAGAGAGGAGGCCTTAGCTCAGTAGTGGGCATAGTAACAGGCTGTTACTTTTTAACATCTAAAACTATTCTAAAACTATATATTTTCATATGTATATGTTATAAAAAATATTAATTTATTTTTAAATAATTTATAGAATTAGGCGTTACTCTGCGGAGATCCATAATACAAAAGAATAATAATATTATTTTGCTATAATCCGCGATACAGTAAATAGAAAATATATATAGTGTTTAATGTATAGTGGACTATCAGTATTTTCATACCCAATACGTGCAGGATTCGTAAAAACACATGCACTTTGCGATTTTGTCGTGGAGTCTATCTCCTGATGATGCTTCGGTTGCGGGGCGAAACGATTGTTGAGTTTGTGATAGTGAACCTGTGTAGTGCTTGTGTATTGTGGTGGAAGTTGTGGAGGTTTGTGCATGTGTTTTTACGAATCCTGCACGTATCGGGTATGAAAATACTGATAGTCCACTATACATTAAACACTATATATATTTCCTTTTTACTGTATCGCGGATTATAGCAAAATAATTTTATTATTAGTTTTGTAATTTATTTTTCTTTTATATTTGTGTGGGGTCGTCAAGAAACTCGCGATCATAAATGGGGTCTTCAATGGCAAAAATTTAAGAAGCCTTCGTTTATAGCATTGACAAAACATTTCAGCACACAAGCCAAGTGAGTATGGTAAAGTTCGCGAACAACGACCGTACGAAGCTATGTTGTGTGTCACACGACGGGACGGTGTCGGTGTGCGATGTGACCGCCACACCGCCCAAGGTCTCTTTTATACTGCAAGGACATAGCAAGCCGGTTACCGGTCTGTAGTAGTTTTTTTTTAACCTTAGCTTTGCGATTCTGTCGTCGAGTTTATCTCCTGATGATGCTTCGGTTGCGGAGCATAACTGTTGAGTTTGTGATAGTGAACGTGTGTAGTGCTTTTGTATTGTGGCGGCAGTGGTGGAGGTTTGTGCATGTGTTCTTACGAATCCTGCACGTATCGCGTATGAAAATACTAATAGTCCACTATACATTTAGCACTATAATATTTTCTATTTACTGTATCGCCGATTATAACAAAATAATTTTATTATTATTTTTGTATTATGGATCTCTGCAAAGTAACGCTTAATTCTATAAATTACTTACTCAGAAAGACAAGGGAATGAAAGAGCTTTTAGGCATCATTTATTATTCATTAGCAAGAAATAAACAGCTACTTTATAAAACGAATGAAATAAAAGTCAACCAGATTTACGACTTGTACACTTTTGTTGTAAAAAAGACATTCAGCAATGGCTGGTTAGGGCTTATATCAAACCATTCCCTTTTGGTGAAAGAGAGCGACAACCTGGCCTGGCTGATACCACATTTTGCACTTTGGACTGGGTATTTTGTATATGTAGAGTTAAATTATAAAGTACATATAGTACGCGGCAATAAATAATGCACATCGAGGCTTAGAGAGAGGAATCGGCTAGATTCTGCTTCATATTCAAATTGAAATTCAAAATATTCTTTATTCAAGTACAATTCAAACAAGTGCTTTGAATCGTCAACTTTACTGCTGGTTTAGATAGCCGTTCCTACCGAGAAAAGCCAGCAGAAACTCGGCGGTTGCTCTTTTTAAAATATAAATCTTTTAAATCTTAAAATTAGTTACATTTAGTTATTACTGTCTTCTACAGGGTAGAAGTGCAGTTATATCCACACATCCTTTTCATATGATTTCTATTTAAAAATAGCATACGTAATAAACAAAGTAATCTTCAACAGTAAAGTAAGCTTTCTGTATCAGCCTCTTTATATAGTGATTTTGAACTGCCGTAATGGGATGGCCAAAATTGATTTTGGAATGTACTATAGAATTTTATACCCTAACCAATAAACGATTTACGTACTTTTGCTAGGCTCAAAGCAGGGGTCGCAACCTTATGTCGGTTCCTTCTTTGTCTATTATATACATCACCTATCGTTTTATAATTCATTATATTTTTATGTACAAAAATTACATTGCTTAACTACTGTGAAGCAAATGTAAGAATACCTATTTCCTTAAACAAAAAAGTACCATATATTTATTTATTTATATATAAGATTGGTATAAGTGTTTGTACGTGCGCCTGCGCGCGCGAGTGTGTGAATATTTATTTATGTGTCTGAGGAGCCAGTGTAACCATTTAGGTGCTAATAAATTAAAGTCTACGTACTGTCATAGTTGAGAGTTACAGAAAAATAGTGTGATTATATGTTTCACTTGCGCGTCAACGGATAGATATTAAATTTTCTGTTTCTTCTTTTTCTTGGGGTGTCTCCGATCATCGAAGGTTGGCAGTCAGCAGCGTTTATTACCGTTTTTCGCGAGGTAAAAAAGCTCGGCAGAACTCGCGATTTCTGGCGATGTTATGTAGCCAGGATTTTTTCCTGCGACCAACACCTCATCTTCCCGCTACTTTTCCCAACATTATCAGTTGTAGAAGTTTAAATCTCTCGTGCCTAACATGCCCCAGATATGACACTTTTCTTACCTTGACGGTGTTCAAAAAGTACATTTTTATTTTTGATTAATAAGTCGCAGTCCAAATTGGAAACTTTGTGAGTGCAACTTATGGCCAACATGCGTCTATACGCCCACATCTCGAAAGCTTCTATGCGTTTTCGAAGGTCTTCCTTCACAGTCCAGATTTTCTGTTTAACTGGTTGTAAAGATAAGATGATTGTGAGGTATTTATAGTGCAGTCGGCACTGTAAATAGCACGGTGTCACCGCTAGGCTGCGACTGGTCCGCGTCCAACGACTTGGTGGTCATACTTAAATACAAATACACATAACAAATATGATTGTGAGGTATTTATAGTGCAGTCGGCACTGTAAATAGCACGGTGTCACCGCTAGGCTGCGACTGGTCCGCGTCCAACGACTTGGTGGTCATACTTAAATACAAATACACATAACAAATATGATTGTGAGGTATTTATAGTGCAGTTGGCACTGTAAATAGCACGGTGTCACCGCTAGGCTGCGACTGGTCCGCGTCCAACGACTTGGTGGTCATACTTAAATACAAATACACATAACAAATATGATTGTGAGGTATTTATAGTGCAGTTGGCACTGTAAATAGCACGGTGTTACCGCTAGGCTGCGACTGGTCCGCGTCCAACGACCTGGTGGTGACGTGCGCGTTGGACGGCATGCTGCTGGTGTGGGACGCGGGCGCGCGCCGCAAGCTGCGGGCCGTGCGCGACCAGCTCTCCGCGCCGCTGCTGTGCTGCGTCTTCCAGCCGGCCAACAACAACATGGTCATTGTATCCTTTTCAACACAACACCTACTATACCACGTAGGCCATTGTTCCGCACAAACGTGCGGGCGGATGAAACAACCTACGAGACCTGGGCCCGCCGTCTCGGCGTCTCAACCTACCTTATGCGGCCGTCAGCTATGTGCGGTCCGGCCTCATGAATCACTGCGTGTATATGTGTACGTGTGTGTGTGTGCTTGTATGTACTTGGCCGATTCCCGAAACCGTTGGCTCGCCTCTGCAGTCTTCCACGGACACGTAATGTCTGTTTCTCCCGGAGTATACACTTCACCAACGCGGTTAAATAACACAAATAACACCCGGTGTGCACACAACCTTCGTAAGGACACACGTTATTGAATCGTCCCTATATGGGGGAACGGTAACCCCAGCGCGAACTAGAACCGTGAACGATCGTGTCCTTTCACACGTTTTACTGGTTAAAACGTGTCACTAAATACTTATATCAATATCAAAAGTCAATACAGTCGTGGCACTACTGAATATAATACCCGAATAACGCAAAATTACACGTGCGTGTTGTAACAGAACGCCGTATATGGGCACGCGCCGCGTAAATAAACCCGAGCGGCGAGCGTACACCTCACCGCTTTCGTATCGACAGTGAAGTCAGCCTCGACGCGTGTTTGCCGATAAGCTCCGCTGGCCGCTCACCAATTTATACAAAACACCATACCAATCTTATTTATTGCGCACAGCAAGGGAATGGAATTCTCTCCCGGCATCTATTTTTCCCGGTTCATATAATATGGATCTCATCAAAGCCAGAGAGCTCATCTTAGACTGTATCATTGCTTACCATCAGCTATAATATAAATATATAAATATACGGCACACTTACACACACGGTCGGCCGTCCCCAGAGTAAGTGACTTAATACTTGTGTTATGGGTGACGGACAACTGGTAGATGTACTACATATATAAATTTAAATACATACTTAAATACAAATATACAATCAGGCTCGAAGAACCAACAAATTGTTTATAGAAAATGTTGGCGACTTACCCAGGTACTGAGTACGAATTGGTCCTCATTCTCCTGTCCTCTAAATGGGGTTGCTACAAAAATGCTTTTCTCTTCCATTCTCTCCTATCATTCATTTCAATTCATATATGTATATATAATGTATGTATGTATTAATTATCAATTATGTATATATCAAGTTTGGAAGGATGTTTATAAATAATTATAATAATCCAGTAAGGATGCAAAACTATCCTAGACGGTGGTAATTGTTTACTATGCCTTACTTATTACACAAATCAATATGATTCTTTAAAAAACTTAAAATTTAAAGGCCGGTAACGCCAGGGGCATGGTGGAAGTCCTGAATGTGTCTACAGGGATATATCCTAGGGGTAAGTTCTATTCTGTTTCAATTACAAATTCCACGAAACACAAGGACGATATTATAATAGTAATTATTGTTTTAATTAGCGAAAACAAAAAAATATACGGTAATAATTGCAGACATATTTAGAATTATACGCGATAAGCCAGTTTTTTCCAACATGGGATCATCGCCCAAGGATTGAAAAAAGGACTCTACACGAAGTTAAATCTTTAAATTTAAATACTTGCTTGATTTCGATGCCAAATTTAACGAAAAAAGCATTTATCATTCGTGCCCTTATCCTACTGTAAGTGGGGTCGGCACAACATGTTACAAATGTTGTCACATTATTTGGCTACGTATTTTACGACCGGCTGCCTGCCTGACGTCAACTTACCTTAGGCGCCTTTTACGACACCTCGGTAAGAAATGAGGTTGGTCTATTCTATACAGCCGGATACCACACGGCACATACCTTAGTCGCCTCTTACGACACCTCGGTAAGAAAGGAGGTTGGTCTATTCTGTTCTGCCGGATACCACAAGGCGTTTAACGAAAAAAGCAAATTCTTCCTAAAACCTATCATTGAAGTATCGTAAAGTAAAGTGAACAATTATAGTATATAGAGGGGCATAAGAAATTTAAAAAGAGCATAGCGCAAAAAAAGTTTGTAAAAAAACTTCGCTAAGCGCTGAACGATGGTTATATCAAACACTTCACTGGTTAAACGCGTCACTAAATCTGAGAATAACAGCCGAAACGCAAAATTACACGTGTGCGTTAGAAAGGAATGCCGTGTACAGGCGCACGCGGCCTGTCCTTATCGTGTTTGAAAAGTAACTAGCGGTCGGCCGCTCGCGTCAATTTTATTCAAAACATGTGCTATATTCACCATCGTTAATAATTTTTTCGTCTAGTGTTACAAATTTTTAAGTAAATGCATAAATATTTAGGTGGGAGCAGCATTCTGGGTGGACGAGTTTTGGCGATAGCCTGCGAGTCCAGCGGCAGGACATTCTGGGCCGGCAATGACAAGGTAACTAATGCTATTATGGCCTAGTATTGATAATAAATACAACTAAATTTATTATATGATAGAAATATTTTGCTATTATCTGCGTTTGTTAAGAAAATCTATATGATGATTAGTGTTTGGAGGAAAAATCAATGGTGGGGATTGAACTATTTGTATACAATACTGCTGCATGAGTGATGGTTCGCTTTGCAATTTTGTCGTTGAATTTATATCCTGAAGATGCTTCAGTTACGGGGCGAAACTATTAAGAATGTCGTAATGAATGTGTGTAGTGCTTGTGCAGTGATGCTTTAAGCGGCGTTTTGTGATACGTATGGTGACTTGTCCTTTATGTATAATTTGTATATGATATATTATATTATATATTTGTAATATTATGTGAACGTTGCCTGCTTCATTAGCTCAGCATTACATAGGTCATAGATTCTCTTAACAAATCCAAATTATAGCAAAAGAATTCTATTGTAACTTCTATTTATAGTACGCGGCAATAAATAATGCACATCGAGGCTTAGAGAGAGAAATCGGCTAGATTCTGCTTCATAGAACATTGTCTCTGTCGCACAGACTGCCGAACCCATGTGAAACGTCACATATTGAGTGACAGTGACTGCGCTCTACGAAACCGAACTGGTCGGCTGTTTCGTTCTAAACATCGATGTGCATTATTTAATGCCGGGTACTATATTTTGAGCTGTGATAGCCCAGCGGTGAGACCGTGCGACTCTTTCGAGGGGAACACGGGTTCGAACCCGGGCAGGCACCAATGAGTTTTTCTATTAAAACTCATGAGTCTAATTAATAATTGCAATTTATCACACGCTTTTCGGTGAAGGAAAACATCGTGAGGAAACCTGCATATCTCTAGAGAATTCTGGAGATATGTGTAACCTACCAACCCGCATTGGAGCAGCGTGTTAGGTCTTAGATCCAACCCTTCTCTTCAGAAATGGAGAGAGGAGGCCTATTCCCAGCAGTGGGATTGTAACAGGCTGCTACTTTTTTTTTTTTACTATATTTTATTGTGATTACAACTACTATCGAGATCCTCCGCTGACCTCAGTCGGAGATCCTGGTTCTGATTACGTTCTTATAGGGCATGATAGTGAGCTATCGCATGTCGAGTCACGGCGGATCTCTCAGCAAGTTGCGGCGCTGCGGGGTGGGCGGGTCCGTCACCAACCTCAGCTGGAGTCCGTGGCTCGCGAGACATCCGGCTTTGCTCGTTAGCGCTGCTGACGACACACTGTATTTGTTTAGGTAAGTTACGTCCATTCTCACAATACACCGATTCACTGGCAACAGAAAGTCAAGTACCTAGGTGTCACCTTTCAACCTTCCATGACCTTCCACGAGCACATACACATAGTCTGCAATAAGGCTGCGTATGTCATGGGACGACTTTATCCGATGTTATGCAAGAAAAGTAAGATGTCGCTTCGCAACAAAGTGACACTCTACAAAACTTGCATAAGACCAATAATGTCCTATGGGAGCGTGGCGTTCGCGCACGTTTCAAAGATCAGATTGCTCAGGCTCCAAAGACTACAGAACCGATTTATGCGGACAGCCACAGGGTGTCCGTGGTTCATGCGGAACGTTGACCTCCATAGAGACCTCGATCTCCCTACCATTACTCACCTCTTTAAACGTTTTTCGAAATCTTACTTCGAGAAATCTGAGGTACACTCGAACCCCCTTATTTCCGTTGCTTCTACCTACATCCCAGTTAGGTCCGACCATCGAAAATATAGGCGTCCAAAAAGCGTCTTGTATGACCCCGACGATCAAATAACGATCGCCAACACAGATACACGTAATACACACACACAGCGTCTTCGCCGGCGAAGACGAGGTCCCAGTTTTCTGACGTCGGTCGGTCGTGGCTTTTCGCCACCCTTCCGACGCCGCAATGACTAATCTAAGTCACACCATCAGTCCTCCACTACACGTCGCCCTAAGCTGTGGTCCGGCCTCACAGGAGGCACCCTTAGGACGACGTTCCCCGACGCTAGTAGGGCTTCTGCGCTCTACTCCCTGCATTTCGCAACCTCGGCGATGCTTCTGCGCTCGCCCGTCCCGCCCGGTGACGCTGTAAAAGCCATTAGGACTAACAGCGTACAGTCTGTTCGAAAAAAAAAATACGTCCATTCTCTGGAAACGTATAGCAGCGTTAGAAATATGAGCATATAGATGTATAACGTCTGGTATGAACCCAAAAGGTAACCAGTCACGAAGTTTTACGACGAGTCGGACGAAAACACATATCCAATGTTTCCCAGCATCTTTTTAGAAAACAGATCCATCAAAATCTTGGCTAACTTATTGATTATTTGGTAGTTTAGTCAATTGTAAATTACATTTAAGTAGTTTTAGGTTACTTTTGCATGTGGCGTTTGCCTTTAATTAGTTTTATATTAAGACTAAGTTTTGTATTACAATAGAATAAAGATTTGAAAGATGGAAATGTTAAAGCTGTTGGTGAACCCAATAAATGAAAAAAAACGCAATTTTTCCCAATCATTAAACGACGTAATGTCATACCTGGGCCACGCATTTACGTTTGGCCTATTATATATGATACGGGCTATTGCAACTGATAATGATGGGAAATGAAATGATGGGCTGCTGGGAAGAGAAGGCCTGGACGGAGATCTTGATTACGGAACATCCGGGGAAGCAAGGAATAGACGGGAATTTAGAGCGGTCTCGAACTCTTCCATCTGGCTAAGAATAGAAAGGCATATGTAGATCTGACTGCCAAACTTCACTAGTAGGAGAGGAACGTAAATAAATAAATTCCATGACTCGCATAGTTTGCATCGTAAACGTCGTTATGTATTACTGTTTTGAATTCGTCACAATGGATTTAAACCTCGGGATAGGCAAATCGTATTCGACATTTCTGTCGAATACAATTTAGGTTCATTCTGTTTTTTAATTATCCGTGTTAATATAGTTGCATTACATAGAAGTAAGATTTTGTAAGGGTGTTTCTAGGCTCGTTTGCTTATCATTACAATCTAGGGCGGCTAGATCGTGAAGACATTCTCACACTAAATAAGCACCTTATCAATTTTTATCAATTTTTTTTTTACTATGATGTGCCAGGGTAACAGATAGTGACGACAACGTCTCTAAATTCTAATTCAAATTCGAAATATTCTTTATTCAAGTAAACTTGTAAACAAGTGCTTTTGAATAGTCAACTTTACTGCTGGTTCGGAAAGCTGTTCCTACCGAGAAGAACCAGTAAGAAACTCGGCGGTTGCTCTTCATAAAATATAAATCTTAAAACTAGTTACATTTATTTATTACTGTCTTGTACAGAGTAGAAGTCTATATCCACACATCCTTATCATCTAAGTAATCTTCAACAGTATAGTAGGCTTTCTGTATCAGCCTCTTTTTAACAGTGATTTTAAACTGCTGTAATGGCATGGCCAAAATTGATTTCGGAATTTTATTATAGAATCTTATACCCAAACCCATAAACGATTTACGTACTTTTGTTAGGCGCAAAGCAGGAGTCGCAAGTCTAAAAATGCAATCCATACTTATTTTATAACAAAGTCCACAAAAGCTGTATGTGAACGATTTTTTCACAATCTACGAAACGACCTATTGTAGGGGTTTGACTAAAAGATATAAAAACTCTTTATTAAGTTTTTATGTTCAAAATTTTAATTGTAACATATTTATGAGGATGCGTGAAATGTTTATGATAACGACGGAACGGAGACACTCATTAAGTCGCTGACGTACGAGGGTGGCTGATGGTGACCTCTGAAACTCAGCGTCAGTAGCGAATTACTGACAAGGCTGAGAGGTTATCATTTTGGACATCACACTATGCAGGCTACATATTAATAGTTTTTTTTTTTAGTTTTAGGGGTTTATCTATGTATATTTTCTTTTGGTCTGTCTGTTTATAGTTGTTTTCCTTGTTTATTATTATTATTCTACCTTCTATTACACATACGTCATATAATCTACACACCCACACACATACCCATAAATTTATACACACATTTTTTTCTTCTGTTTTTTTATAATATTTTAGTTGTTAGCAATATTTTTCGTAGCATATTTGAGTTTCAGTATATCTTAGGTCTTTTATTTTTTTTGTAAGGGGGAAGTCCCTGGCGACCTAAAATACAGGGAATCCTAGTTCAGTCGTTATCGTTATCGTTATTCTCCTTCCATAGTGCACCAATTTTTGAACTTTCTAAATTTCTAAACATTAAGCCTTGTAATATTGTAAAGATTATGTGTAAAGTGTTTTAAAGGAGAAATAAATAAGCTTTATTATGTTTCTAAGTTACTTGTGTAGTGTGTTGGCACCAATAAAAAAATATTTTCTTTCTTTCTTTCTTTCAATTCGGGATAATTTTTGTGACACTGATTTACACGGCATAGCTAGTTTAAATAAAATTTTATTTAAACTTGAAGGTCAGTCACACTAAAAAGCTGTGATAGCTTAGTGGTGAGACCGTGCGACTCTCTAAAGATGACATAGGTTCAAACCCCGGGCTGGCACCAATGAGTTTTTCTATTAAAACTTATGTGTCTAATTGATAATTGCAATTTATCACACGTTTTTCGGTGAAGGAAAACATCGTGAGGAAACCTGCATATCTCTAGAGAATTCTGGAGATATGTGTAACCTACCAATCCGCATTGGAGCAGCGTGGTAGGTCTTAGCTCCAACCCTTCTCCAGAAACGGAGAGAGGAGGCCTATTCCCAGCAGTGGGATTGTAAGAGGCCGATACTTTACTTTTTTTATGCATTTAAAATTATATATGTAATTCTACCAGTTGTCCGTCACCCATAACACAATTTTATTATTATCATTAAAGAATTAAAAATTGTCTACAATATATTCTCTAGGGTTATGTGTAACCTACCAATCCGCATTGGAGCAGCGTGGTAGGTCTTAGCTCCAATCCTTCTCTCCAAAAACGGAGAGGTAACGGCCTTAGCCCAGCAGTGGGCATAGTAACAGGCTGTTACTTTACTTTTTACACTAAAAAGGCACTTAATAATATTTATTATAATATTTATAAGTAATAATATTTATTAAGGATTGGTTTGAATGTATGTGTTTGGAGATAAAATATTTGTTTTAGTTATTCTTATTTTATATTTTTCAAATACCACTATTACCTTTTAGTTTATAATTTTTAATTTTCGTTATTGAACAGTGCCGTCTATGCCGTCATTTAGCGAACGGAGGCCACTGAAAATCAGCAATGGGTTTGCGTTGCTAACCCTGTTAGTCTGAGTGGCTATCCCTTTCTTCGTCACACCGCTGCACATTTTTAATTTGCTATAGAAGTATAAGACGTTATTTTATTTTATTTTATTTTCTATCTTTTATTTTTTTGAATTTTTTTTATTAATACTGTTGTTGTACTGAGGTGTGTTGAAGAATAAAGATTTATTCATTCATTCATTCATAATATTTTTATACTTCACCACGTCGATGTACCAGGGTAACAGATCGTGAAGGCAGTCTCTCGTTAAAGAAGCGTTTCGACACGCAGCACCGCTCGCAGTTGGTGCGCTCGTCGTTCTGCCCGCTGATGTCGTTCCGGCGCGGCGTGTGCGTCGTGAGCGGCTCCGAGGACGCCGCCGTATACTTCTTCGACATCGAGGGTCACAACCAGCATCCGGTTGTCAACAAGCTGCAAGGTACAAATAACTCATGCTGGGAAACTCACTTCTGGCCTACACTGTCCGAAAGATAAGACGGTTTACAGACGTGGAAACTGCAAACTGGTTTATTTTGCTTCTATAACATTATGTCTCAAATCAAAATAATCTTTATTCAAATAAACCATTTCAGGCACTTTTGAATCGTCAAGCATCAATATGATTAATGAAGCTACAACTGGTTCGGATTGCTCTTACCGAGAAGAACCAGCAAGAAACTCGGCGGTCAATCTTTTAAATATTTTCAATTATACATTATTCAACCGCTGTCTTGTATGAAGCTGAAAGGATTTTCAAATCCAGGCTTTCTTATAAACCAAATAATCTTCAATTTTGTAATATGCTTTACGTATAAGCATATTTTTTACACTTGATTGAAATATTTCTGTACACTGGTCTAGAATGGATTGAGGAATTTTATTATAGAAGCGAATAGCGAGACCAACAAATGAGTTGCTTACTCTGCTGAGTCGCGACGCAGGTCTTATTGAATTATTGTTATGGGGTAAATGCGCGCACATTGAAAAAATTTTTTATTACAAAAAAGAGACATTTACAATATAAATTAACGTGATTCCCCGTGAGAGAAGTTTAAGGAAATAAGTATACTTAAGTTACACTGATTTTTATAGAACTTTCACTGACGGAGAGACTTTTAGGCTATGTTTTATCCAAGAATTTACGTGGGAAAATCTTTGGTGACACAATTTCCACGCGGTCGAAACTGCGTATCTAGTTAATAATAAAAATTGTTTAAATCATCTAAAATCAGCTTTACTGCCTTACTGCTAATTTCCCTTTAAAAACTGTAATTATTGTCTATAGAAAAAAAGCTAAACCATTTAAAGCATATTCTTAGGCAAAGATTAAGTTACCAAGACTCGTTTGGGTCACCATGGATTGTGTCAAAATAAATTTATCATTTCTTCTGTGTGATGAAAAATTCAACGAGATGAAGATGATTTTGCTAAAATCCGCGTTTGTCAAGAAGTATGAAGCAGGCAACATTCACATACCTTACATCCACAAGTCACGTATCCCAAAATGCCGGCACCATCAACGATGCACACAAGCAATACTCACAACCACCAGCATAATGTCTACGTTTTCGCCCCGAAAGCGGAGCATCCTCAGGAGGAAAGGCTCCACGAAATAATCGTACTACCATAATGTCTTTATAGCTTCCGATTTTCCAATCATAATACACCTAAAGAAATGCAATAGTGTTTGCAACTACTTTTGAGCGCTCATATTGAGGCAGGAAATTATCAGGTTTTGGTAAGCAAATCGGTATTATATAAATAAACGGCTCACATCGCGGCAAAATCGAGTTATCTTTTTACAAGGTTCGACGTTTCGGCAGAGATGCATCCTCCATGGTCACGAACTGACTGGAGCGCCGCGGCGTCTTCGTTCTCGAGTACTACAGTCATTATTTTGTTCATCTACCCTCACTTGAACCGCACAATCCACGTAAGATCTCTTGCACACCACACTGATATTATCTGCACACGATATAGCTTGCAACAATTTCTTCCGCGAGTTATATTTATGAATCACTGGATCCCAAATCGTCGACAATCTGAAACCCTCTTCTCTGTTGAACGTTTGATGCTTTTTGATTGCAAACTTCACGCGCCACTCTTGCATAATAGTAGGCAGTTGACAGGACTTTGGGATAATGAAGCTCAATCCAGTGGTTGCTCCCCGAATTAAGCAGAGAGATTCAATAAGTATGAATCGCGAAAGTTTAAAATTTACCAATTCGGTGTTATTTGTCACAGGCCACGCTTCCCCAGTGCTGGGCGTGAGCTTCAGTTACGACGAGAGCCTTCTGGCCACCAGCGACGCGTCGGGACTCGTCATCATTTGGCGTCGCAGCTGACCGCACGCAGCTCTCAGGGACGATCCTAGCACCGAGTGACGTCATAACCAATTAAAAACAACGATTTAAAACAATTTAATACTTATTCCAGAGGAATAAGCTACAAAATGCAATGTATTTCTTAATATAAGCCCATGCAGTGCATGAAGGATGTAGCTCGTAAATTTAATTATATTAAGTACAGAACTCGAGGCGGTTCTGCTTAGTTGTTACAGCGTATATGAAATTTTCGTTCCATAACAGTACAGCAATGTATGCTTAAAAGCTCCTATAAGTTTTCTATATTATATTACACAGATCAATAGATCTGTGTAATATAATGAAGCCAAACATTTTTTTCATAATTGTTAGATTCATGAATTACATATTTTCTGTCTGTTTGATTTTTCGATATTGGGAAAAGATTAATAGTGTCTATCAAGTAGTTATTAATACTAAAGTAGGGGAACCATAGGCAAGTGTGTAACAATAGATAATTGGGGGAAGTGAGCGTCGTATTGTCATCTCTGTCTAATCACACACAAAAGAGAGACAGATAGATACACCCTCGTTTGCTTTCTCTTTATTATATCTTTCCTCTCTAGTATAATAACTCTATGGTCTATAGTCCTCATAAATGTCAATC
The DNA here is from genome assembly GCA_947086505.1 of Morpho deidamia. Lineage (NCBI taxonomy): Eukaryota > Metazoa > Arthropoda > Insecta > Lepidoptera > Nymphalidae > Morpho > Morpho deidamia. The sequence goes on along the minus strand of CAMTZC010000007.1, from coordinate 3,066,572 downwards.
ATAATTATTATGATGAATCATTGATGAATTATGGTCGAACTGAGACAATTGATTGTATTGTTATTTTGATGACGTACTATTAAAGTATATTGGACTTATAAACCATGACCTCTATTTATTTTATTTATTTAATATTAAAAAAAAAAATTGTTTCCCTGGCTCCCAAGCTAGTTTGAACTGTATTTTGGGAACCACCTTTATTTATTTCAATTTACATATGACTTACTTACCTATGATGTCTAGAGTGGCTTAATTCATTGAACATCACATGTTCATGTGTTTATTCATTCATCTAGTGTCAGATCTTTATTATTACGTAAAAAAGCAACAGGTTTTAGCGTGCTCAACTCGATAGATATTGTAGATTAGGATAAAAGTAATAGAAATTTAATTTCTCTCAGGCTTTTATAGAATTACGATCAAATCGCTTATTACCCTTCATCCTTAACTGCATAGTAAGATTTACAATCCAATGACACGTTTTGGACACAATACTCTATATACACAGATGATACATTATCATTCCTGAACGCCGATTATATCGAAGCATAATTATTATACAAGTTATTTATTTCGATATTTATTGTATACTATGTAATGTATTTCGTATTGTAATTTATTTGAAATAAAAGTCGTGTAAAGTCACAAGTTTTTTTTTATTATTTATTTTTCATATAAATACTTTCAAAGACAGTCATCATATGAAAAGAGTTCCAATGCACGACATTCACTAAATACTGCTGACAGTTCTTATAAAACAACTTACAAACAATAAATAGGTATAATTAATAATTAATTCATTCAAATAATTCCTTGTTATCCTGTAAAGGTAATCTAAACAAATCCATCGTATTAGAAAGATCCTTGAAATTATATTAAATCTAAATTCAGTGACGAAGGACCATGAACACGAAAATCCACTATGGTACCTTCAAAACTAATTTCAACTTCTATCGCCTATAGAATATCCCTACAATATGATTGCAACAAAATGAACATCTACCGCGTATTTACACCTGTACATTAACGAAACATCTCTAAAAAGTGTAAAAAATAAATTTCAGAACAACACGTAGTACGAATAATAAAACTATTTTATTAATAAAAAAAATTTCATCTCCTATAACTTTAAATTATATTTACAACAATAACTAAAATGCGATGATATGGAAATGAGAAGAATTGCACATGAGGTTTACGCTTGGACGAATTGCATATTTGATGACTCGATCACGTGGCACACTCTAGTTGGCTACTCGGCGTCACAATGCGGCGGAATTATATATCTGTGCACAATTATCCAAAAGAATCTACGAATATACCCTTCAGTTCTGTAAATTTATCCTAGAACTACGGCGTGTTGTATAGAAATAGGCTATATAGAATTACAAAGTGTGATAGTGTAAATATGTTTGTGCCGCCGAGGTTTCCACAAACACGCAATGATGATCTGTCACCACCACTCATACATCTAACACTTATCTAATATAAAATTTAACTTAATTAGAAATTGGCTTTGAATTTTGAATATCAATACGTATAGATGCGGTCCGAATATGAGACTAAAGATGTGGATTTCCAGTTTAAAATCGACCACATGTGCATATCTCATATTCGAATCGTTTATAAAGACTGCGCTTTCATCTTGACATCATTTTTGAACAACATAGATGTGTTCATTGTGCGTCGATGTAAATCACAATTATGATATTATACGGTTGTTCAGATACACGTTACAAATCTAAATCGATTGCAATCATTAGGTTTTAATTATCGACAATATTATTAGAAGTATAGATAGCGTTAAAATTCATAAATAAACCTTTTTCTGTATAATATCTACATCTATATATAGCATGAATGTAATTTTTTTTATATAATTTGGATAACATTTTATTTGCACGTGTATCTAACAAATTGTTTAAGTGAATATCATCTAACACTACTCTATGAAATAATATTACGTATGAAAATCTAGCAAATATTAAAGAGTTAGTATCAACTCAAGTAGGCCGCTTATGGAGCGTACCGTGAGGTGTTGGCCCAATCTACTATTCTAAGTATAAATATTACAATATCAAAGCTCTATATCTACATATATATTTAAAATGATTCAAGGCTATTTGTACCATAGTTCTGTGTTGAGAAATCACTGGGGTGACGAATGTTTTCAGTTGAAATTGTGTAAATTCTTTTCATGCACACAAATTGATTATTCCAATTCAAGATCACCGCCATGCGAGAGATGATCGAATTCCGATATGTATAAAACAGTCATGCAAAATAATAAAATTTAATACTTATAGAAACACTTAATAACTAAGACGGTCGGTAATCTTAGATTATAATGGCATTACTACTGCACAACAGCGGACACTATGGCCGTCGCATGCGTTCAGATTCTATGGCTTTGAGTGCATATTCTGGGAGCAAACTGTTTTGAGTCTTAGGACCCAACGATTGTGTTTTCGCATGTTATTCACGATATACTCTTTTGATTTAAAATTTGGTATTTGATAAAAATCAGTTGATGGTAAATGATGCCTGGTCCAAGATGGAAGCGCATTGATCTTAAAGACGTCAAATTATTGCCCGATATAAAACCCGATATTATTATACGGATTGGCCAATAATTTGGTTACTGGACGCAATTGCAGCTTCCCACTAATATAAGACCTGGGCTTATATTAAAAAAAATACTATTTATTGTAAATGGTCAATCCCGACATCCTTTTGAATCACATGTTATTAATATCACTATACGGACACAGGAACAATGCGATATCCCTTAGTTGTGGTTTTATGCAGCACATTGGCCCATAGTGTTTAAACTCTGTTACGAAACATGTAAACGATACTCGCTATCTACATATTTTGAGTACAACTCGCTCACCTGCAACCAATCCAAAGCCCTAATACCGCGTGCTTATTTACAATATAAGAAATCTACATCTACTGGATCTACTTAAGAGATATTCGGTGTTTTGTTTCGCTCGAGCGTTGCCTTGGAACTGCTCTCGATGCCGGAGTCTTCGTCTCCGCTGTCGAGGACCGTACCCTCTCCTTTGACGGGTTCAACTTTACTAGAGCTTTCCTCTTTCGCGTCGTCTTCGACCTCATCTGTGAGTATGATATTTTTTTCCGGTTCAACACTCTGCGTAGGTTTAACTGAAGCCGAACTCTTGCCGAAAGTGGAAAACGTCGGTTCTGGCATAACATCGTCGCAATCTTTCGCCATCGGAAGCGACATTGTGACTATCGGAGTTTCGTCAGTCATCACGAGTGGGGTCGTACCGACTTCAGTCGGTTTGTCGTCCCTTCGTTTGGGCTTGTCTAGAACGAAGTTGAACACGCGGTTGTGCCGCGGCGAAGGTATATGAGGGCTCGGGGGTAAGTCCAACTTTAACTTGTCGCGCGTATGACGCAGCCCGCCCAACGATTCGCCCCCTGGCGAACTAGGGCTGACCGATTCGCTCGAGCTGGCGCTGTCTATCGATCTCCAACATTGGGTCGGGTCCGTTTCGGGTAATTTCTTCGTTTTATAATCATCTTCGGATATCGATCCGGGCGTAATGTCCTCGACCCCGGAATCTGGAGTGGTGAAATCTAGAGATGGAGTTCTGGTGGGTACGTACGTGGGCGTCGGGAGGGGAGAGGGCGGGGGAGGGAAGTCGTCGATCTCGTCGGCCAGCTCCCGGGGCGGCGGCTTGAGGTGTGCGCCGGGGAAGAACTGGCTGGACGTAGACATCACACCGAGACTTTCGAACGGCCGCGCTGACGAGGATATGAAGAAATCCTCGTCGTAATCTGAAATGTTTCATATTTTTCAGTAAGAAATCTCTTTTAATATTTTTAATGTCAATCTTGGGAGAAATGATGAGTGAAGTATACCAAGGAAACGCTACCGTATAAACTGGTGATATATATTGTCTGAATTCTCAATTAACAATTGTATTAACTTATGTAGTTCCCTAGCGCTATGTGGGGCGTAAACTAACTGGCGGCCCGCAGCGTATAGCCTAAAAATGAAACGTCATCGAAATGCCCCTACTATGGCAAAATATTAAATAATTTAACATTATAATAAAACTGCACATGATTATTGAGAATTAAGGTGAAACACCAATAGATCATATTATCATTTATTATGTATCATATTACACACCATAATGTCTGTGGTGGAAAAATGAAAAGCGACTTCTGACGACAAGAGCGGTATAAAGCGCTATATTAAAGTCACTGTGGGATTTCTGATTTGTATTAAAAACATACTTATTTAGAATATAATATTTTTCTATTAGGAGAAGTGTGGGATAGGCCTAAACATCAAAATTTCCAGTTTTACGATAGTACCAAGTAGATTTACACAAACCTGCTCCGAAAGCGATACCAGCTCGAATAGGGAACATATCCAAAGGATTGGGCGCGCCAAATAGCTGCCCATACCCGAGCTCTGCATCCTCAGCGCTCGTTGCATCCCAATCTATGTGGACAAACATGATCTTAATTTTGTGCACAAACATCTTATACACACTAAATCAAATAGATACGGGTCGGATTTAGGCGTACCTTATGTCAACTTAGTTATGATCCAGGCAAGACGCTGTCAATAATTGGGGGGGGGCGTGGAGATTATAGGGTTTGTTTTGTATAAATTGACACGCGCGACCGGCCGGATCAACGACCTTTCTGCATTCTATTGCTACGCGAGCGGCCGACAGTTAGTAACTTTTGAATTACGATAAGACAGGACGCGCGCGCGCCTGTATACGACTTTATTGTATAACGCACACGCGTAATTATGCGTTTTGGGTGTGGTTTTTAGATTTAGTGACACATTCAATCAGTGAAGCGTTTTGAGAAGACGCGACCGTCCGCGGTTTTAGTGCGCGTTCGGGTTAATGTTACCCGATATGGGACGATTCAATAACGTGTGACCTTACGAAGGTTGTGTGCACACCGCGTGTTATTTGTGTTATTTAACCGATATAGTGAAGTGTATACTCCGGGAGAAATAGACAGTACGTGTCCGTGGAAGACTGCTGAGGCGAGCCAACGGGTTCGGGAATCGGCCAAGTACATACAAGCGCACACACACACGTACACATATACACGCAGTGATTCATGAGGCCGGATCGCATACAGCTGACGGCCGCATAAGGTAGGTTGAGACGCCGAGACGACGGGCCCAGGTCTAGGAGGTTGTTTCATCCGCCCGCACGTTTGTGCGGAACAGGGTTGATTCTATCGTACCAAAAATTTTATGTACGTGTATCGTGCGTGTTAATGAGCGTTTACGTGCCTACGTTCTTTTGTGTTTTCGTGGTGTGAGATGGTTCATGTGCGTGCGTCACATACGTACGATGGTTGCGTGTGTGGGTTAAAATTCAATTTAAATTCAAAATATAAACTTGTGAACAAGTGCTTTTGAATCGTCAACTCTACTGTTGGTTCCGAAAGCTGTTCCTACCGAGAAGAGCCAGCAAGAAACTCGAAGGTTGCTCTTTACAAAGAATAATTCTTAATACTTAATATAGTTACATGTAATAGTAATGACATTACTGTCTTGTACAGGGGTCGAAGAGTAAACCTTTCTGTAGGCAAGTCTAATATGGATCACGGAATGTTATTGTAGAAGCGAATACTGACCAGAATATGTGGAAAAGTCAGGTAAATAGGCGGCAGGCGAGTCGGCGTCGATGTCAGCCACCTCGCGAGGATATTCATACACGCAGTGGTACTTCTGCCGCTTGAACACCACCCGCTTCTTGCTGTCCTATTGGAAAAGTGACTTGTAGATTGTTCTATTAAAACTTGTCAAATAGGAATTGTGAGCCCCTATTATTTGTCACATTAACGTAGGCCCCGTCGAGTCTCCCGTGAACCCCTGCGTGTCAAACTGGACCACTTTCGGAACTAAGAATTAAAAACACCACGGTTCGCCAATGCGGTCTAAAAGTAACAGTCACTATGCCCATTGCTGGGCTAAGGCCTCCTCTCTCCGTTTTAGGAGAGAAGGATTGGAGCTAAGACCTACCACGCTGGTAGGTTACACATATCCCTAGAATTCTCTATAGATATGCAGGTTTCCTCACAATGTTTTCCTTCACCGAAAAGCGTGTGATAAATTGCAATTATCAATTAGACACATAGGTTTTAATAGAAAAACTCATTGGTGCCTGCCCGGGTTTGAACCTATGTCGTCTCTAGAGAGTCGCACGGTCTCACCGCTAGGCTATCACAGCCAATGCTGTAGGTTAAATCTATTGTATGATTTACTTCTCATCGCCATTTATTGCATTTCTCGGTACGGTACGCTATGGAACGCTATATAACAGATGTATATTTAATTAACTACATGCTAATAACAGGTTGGAGTAAGTGAGAGTAAGTAATAACAAAGAACGGGTTTCAACGGGAGGGAGCGAAATACAGGAAATATATTGTCACCTAAATTATATTTCCTATATGCCTATTTCGCATAACATTTTTCTTTATCCATAACTGACGTATTAGTTATATAAAACTATACAACATGTGAGCTATGGTTTTGCTTGTGAGTATATTTGTGACTATGCCACACCCTTTCATTTGCTATACATTCCTATAATAAATTGCCAAATGCCAAAATAAAAAATATTAAAAATACAGAAAAATTCAAAATTAAACTTAAAAGGTGGTTAATTGATGCAACTTTTTATACTGTAAACGAATTTATTAATTGACATGACATTAAATTAAAATGAAAATAAATTTTACTATATTGACATACATGTTCCCTAGTTTAATACGTAACATTCAATGTAATTGTAAATTTGCACGCCATTTTATATTAAGGAAATATGTAATTTAATATCTTTTACACCTACAATCATGCAAATCAATATTTTGAATTTGAATTTGAATTTCATCAGGCTATCATGGTACTAACCAGCGGTTGTTGTTCTAAGCTCCTCAGCGATGACTTGGAGGGCGCGGCGCGGCAGTCCCATGATGAGGGCACGAACTCCACCTCATCGCCCTCCGAGCCCGAGGCGGAGTCCCCGGAGCCCCCCGACGATGGCATATCGCCTTCCGCACCACCCGACTCCAAATTGCTTGGCTGCGAGTTGCTGTCGCGCTGCTGTTACAGAGCGGATTAGATGATATAGAAATTAGATATATAATAGATAAGTTTAGATGCACCGTGTTATAAAATAAAAAAATTAAAACGGCACCTTAACGGACTGACTTAACTCCTTTCTGTAAACCTATATTTAGAGACTAAATTTGTTAAACATATAAATGTTAAAGTATTTTAGTTTTATTGTTTTTTATTATTTAATTTATTTGCGAAGCTTTTAATGATGTTCATTATAACAAGCAATATAACAGAACTAACTACTTTGCTATAATCCGCACGGGTTAAGTGAATGCATGCAAAGCCAATGTATATGAAGCAGGCAAATTTTTCAACATTGGCTTTGCATGCATTCACTTAACCCGTGCGGATTATAGCAAAGTAGTTAATTCTGTTATATTGCTTGTAATATGGAATTCCGCAAAGTAACGCCTGCTTCTATAAATCATAAAAAAAGATGTTCATTATAAATTTATCTGAAATATATTTATTCATTCAATGGCCACAGGTTATCAGGCATCTTAAAACAATACTAATTTAAAAATGATCTTGTAAATTTTTTCCATTGAATGCTCGGGTATGAATAAAATACGGAAGTACTTTTTGCAATTCTAAATTAGCGACAACGTTTGCATTTTGCTGTTTTTATTTGTCTATATTACTGTTTTTTTTAAAGACCACAGGTTATCACGACATTAAAAAAATTAGTTAATGAATCTAGTTCATGAGCATTTATATATTTTTTGATAATGATCTTACAATGAAAATATAAATCTACATGACTTGTGGTAGTTAATATCATAATATTAAGTTATAATGGTCGCATGGATACTTTTGCGTGATCATTTGAAACTGTTATAAAAACTGGAGGATATAATGTAAATTAAAAAAAAGAAAACATTACTAACCAGCAATAAATTTGGAATAGAAGATTTAGATGGTGAGATGGAACATATATTATTTTAACTATAGTAAATCTATTGAGAAGTTTAAAAAGGATGTATTTATTTTATTGCAAAGTAGTACTATTCAATAAAATAAATAATAAATAAATAATTGATACCGCATAGAATCAAAAGTTAATGAAAATTTTTCATTATGACAATGTTTTTATCGCTTATTGAACTTCTTGCTTTTGAAAGAAAATAAAATAGTACAATCATTATTGTAAAAAAAATATATAATTTTATTTTGAGGATTTGTGATGAAATTCCTTAACTACGTTTTAGTACAAACGTTGTTACATTCGAGACGGTAGCATCTACGTTCTAAGCATACAAGATTGCGTTCGCTACACAGGTTTCAAGTTTGGTTGACAAAATATCTGTTCGGGTGTCGTAATGTCTACGTAACAGTTAAGAGAAATAGTGCAAATTCCACACCTTCATATAAATCCTGCGTGGTTTTTGAAAGGTATCATATGTCATAGAGATTGTTTTGGAAAAAAAAGCTATACTTTAAATTACATGAAGCGAGACTGTAAGTAAATGATAAATTAGACTGAAGTTAAAAATATTCGTCTACAGTATCTATTCAGATTTATCATTAGTATGTAGTGTTTGAACATCTGACCATATGTACTTGTGCTCTATTCCATGTAAAATGTCTTAAAATATATAAAAATAAACTGATCATGTTCAATAATGGGCTGTGACATAATGACATGAGATATCGACTGTGAACTGAGAAATTGTCCTATCTTATTCATGAGAACTTTTCAGGAAGGAAAAGTGATTTATTAATACATTCGCAATAATTTTTACTGTAATAAAAAACAGTTGATTTTAAATATGTTTATTCATTTACAAAGTTTCTAGCAGATGATTATACATGTTCAAGTTTATTCATTTAAAAAATTTCTAGTACATGTTGATACGGTAAATGATCGGCAGGAGTACCCAATGCCGTTAAAAGTGATTATGGTTTTAAATTGAGATAGGACATATTGCCACAGTCGATATATTTATTAATTACATATTATATTATATAATTATTTTTGGTTAAAATACAAAGATTATGACAGACATTGTAAATAAATAACGTTTAAAATGGTGAACTTTAATCTCTAAAACTATTTTATGATAATATAAAATTATTGATTTATGGGAAGGGCGCTGTATACCGAGATACAGGGAAACCTAGTTCGGTTACAGAGGTCTAAAAAATATTGTCAATTTTGTAAAGATAATAATATTTTTGTGTTCAGTTATATTTGTGTAAGAATGTTTTTTGGTCAAATAAAATTTTGTTACTATTGTTATTATTGACAACTTCATGTTTAAATTGCTTCATTATAATTCATGTTTAAAATCCTAAAAAAAAAATGGGAATCTTGTCTCAGCACTATGGTTTGACTTAGGTCAGTCTTAATACATTGACAATATTTAATACTGTATAAAGTATTGTTCAATATTATGGCCATGTTATGCGAGAGTTATTTAGATCAAGCAAAGATTTAACACATTTTAACATAAAATTTATTTATCCTGTGTAGCGAGCAGAAACTTTGATACTAAGCAAATGATAGATGATATATGGAATAAACTCAGGGGTCATACAGCATATAACTGGATACAAGACTTACGTGCTCAAAGTTTGTGGAAGGCACGACCGCGGTCTCGTGCCCGTCGCCGTCCTAAGCGCCACACAGACAAACGTTACAAATACATGCAGGCACACCGACACCGATACGGGGTTACTTGCAGATGTATTATACCCATAGATACACAGTTCCATATAAAAATCAAATCAAAATCTATCCAAAGTTAAATAGAATTGACATTAACAGAAAAGCAACTCAAATTTTGGAAATATACAAACAAACAGCGACCTTATAAGTCTCTATTAAAGTTGATTTTTATTCAAATCAATTAGCATATAGTGTATCTAGGGTATGATATATCAATGGGGTTATTATATAGATATGTACAAATCAATTTTATGACCCTACATTGTACTAGCCCAATATTTCATATCAGTCCAAGTTCTTATTCGTAGATTTTAAAGATGTATTTGACACAAATAAGTATTTTAATAATTCCTGCCTAAGCTCTTATTTTCTTTTCAAATCCACAAACAATTTTTAAAAGACATTGACAATACTTTAATTTCCTAAATGGTCAGTTTTTATTCCATTTTACTGTGACCAAATAGACCATTAACAAAATCAATGTTTGGTTTTTTTTCTAAATTAATTCAGTCAAAATTTTGGCGTGTAATTCAAGGAGTAAGATTTAAATTCTGTTTTTAAAAGGTGATTGATATTTTAATGCTTACTTTAAAGTTACGTTAAAACAAGAAGTTACTGGCCAATTCACCCACGTCTATTATATGTGTTCTTTGTGAATATTTGCACATGTCTATGTAAATTACTTATATATATAGGATAGTATTACAACTATATAAGGGGAGAAAACTATGTAAAAATAAGCAGTAGCATTATTAAAAAAACAATTATCATTTATAAAAACCATAAGCCACACTATCTTAGGAAAGAGCACAAAAAGAATAGAATAAATAAATACTGAATTGATATTTGGAGATATATTCAAAATTCAATACCATACATACGTATATATTACTTTCAAAAATAACAAAATAATAGAACTTTGCAACCACACCATAGTTATATTATTAGTTTAATCACAAAAGTTACTAAACCAGTTACCACACGCATTATTTCCTATAGAACCAAAAAAATTAAATATGCATCCATTCAGGACCATTATGCAAGCATTATGTCTAATAAAAAAAACAAAATTATTTACATTAACTCTTAATTGTTTTTGACCTGATAACAATGGCCACTTCAGAGATCTTCATAGCCAATACGAATTTTAGATCATAAGAGAAGCACGGTGGTGAAAACACGGAATGATTATATACAAAAAGTCTGAAAGTTGCGCCCATTATATAAAAGAGAAGAGATTATGATGGTATGGACATATAATGAAGTGGGCTGAAAATCATGTGATAAAACGGATGTTAAATATAGATGTGGATGGATATGTGACTAGATGGAGGCCTGAAAAGATATGGTTGGGAAAGCATACGTTTAATGAAGATACCCATTTAAATATTACTCAAGGAAGTTCATTTTTTTAATTATTGGGTCCGTAAGGAAGACGCTTCCAGCGTAATGATAGTAATTAATTGGTGTCAAACGACAAAATTCGGCAGCGGGAACCAGCAGGCCTACCATGAACTCTTATTGCGACTCAATTGAAGACGTAAACGAAATTGTTTTGCTTTTTCATACCATGACGTCCTAAAGACTCACACTTTAAGTCGTTGCCGAATGAGCGTTCGGAATTCGTCCTAAAAACATGTGAGTAAAAGAGAGAGTTATTCATAGTTCATATAACGTTATCTTTTTCAAACATTACGACCCCAATGCAATACACACTTCATGGTACAAAAAGAAAGCGGTTCGCGGTCGTCGTTTACGTCTTCAATTGAGTAGCAATAAGAGTTCATGGTAGGCCTGCAGATGTGACGGTTGTGAACTTCTTCTTAGTCGGTATCTTCATTACTGAAGGCTGTATCTAGATGGAATCATTATTTCTGACCACTTAACGCACTATGGGTTTCCACGTTTTTTTGTCCTCAGCGGCTTTTATAGCTTTGGTAATTGGCAGGCCTGAGCGTTTTCACTTGGTCTGACCAATGAATAGATGAGCGACCGTGGTCCTTTCCCGTAGACCTGGTCAACAACCGTAAGCTACTCCAGGCTTTTAGGGTTTTTCCGAGCAATGAGAACATGCGCAGAGAAATTTTATTCGAATGAAAACGAACAACAATTGTGCTAATATCTTTTCTAATAAATGTAATAATGATAAAAGGATTGTATGCCTGTAATATATAACTGTAGACAACAATATGTACATTTATACAAGTAGGCGTTACTTTTACGTTATCACGTTTGGCTAGCTTAAATAACAATGGCACACGTTATCACGTCAAAGCAAACAAGCTCTTCTGTCTAATTTCATTCCTGAGTTTTGGACTTACCTTCCAAATAAATTCACCACTCGATGAATTAGTGGAATGCGAATCACTATCGCTGTCCCATTCTTTCAGTATGTCGGCCGTTGCGTCCGGTTTGCTATCCTGCTCGCACTCAGGAGATGTTGGATCCGTTGGCGAGTCTTGTGTGAACGATGTGCTCAATATTTCCGTTGCGGGACCTACATACGGTTGAATAACTTTTAATAATTTAATAAAAAAAGGTTGTATTTAAAATTGGATTGTATTTAACACGGATGTCATTTTAGATAAAGATAAATAACAAAATTTCCCTCTGCGTTTGTCCGTTACGTCGCAAAATTGTTCTTGTTTTTCGCAGTTTCCAACAATAGACAGTAATTCATAGAGCAAAGAAAATTTTCTATAAACTAGTGCCTAGATCTACAAAAAACTCAATGTTTACCATCACAATACCAGTGGGTTGAAGCTAAGCCCTACCACGCTGCTCCAATGCGGATTGGTAGGTTTCACATATCTCCAGAATTCTCTAGAGATATGCAGGTTTCCTCACGATGTTTTCCTTCACCGAAAAGCATGTGATAAATAGCAATTATCAATTAGATACATAAGTTTTAATAGAAAACTCATTGGCGCCCGGGTTTGAACTCGTGTTCCCCTCGAAAGAGTCGCAAGGTCTCACTGCTGGGCTATCACAGCTTAAATGATACATACAATACGGTAATTAGAAAGCTCTTTAGAGGGACTCAATATAAAACTGCTTACCGGTAAATCTAATATCGCTTAAAAGCGGGAAATACGAGTCGAGCTGACAATGTTTTTTTTCATTTCGTAAAAAATCTTCTGTAGCCGACGTCACTTGTTTCTCTTCTTCAGCAATACCATTCGGGTCTAATCGTTCTTTATATAACTGGTCCATAGTAATAGTGGGCCCGACAAGGTGGTCAAATGCATTAGTAGGACTCCTGGTAGACTCTGAATCAGTTAAGATTTCTACTGACTTTTCCGTACTAGCTGTTTGATCTTCTTTGTTCAAGTCGCTAATTCCGATATCGTTGTCATCGACGTTGCTTTCCATTAACTCTTCAAACGTTTCGTTTATAAAATTAACGGTAGCGTAATTTTCATTGCCACCATTAGATGTTACACTTGTATTAACGTTGAAAACATTTTGATCGCTCAAAATGTTTGTTTCTTTTTCATTGTCTTCAGTATGTGATTCAGGCTCAGGTATTAAAATTGCCTGGTTCTCTTTCGGACTTTTGAACAGAGGGACAGCTATAACTGTAGAAGAATTAGCTAGGTTTGTTTGTTCGGAGGATTTATATTCTAAATTATCGCATTTTGGTTCAGTACCACCATTGACTAACTGACTACCGTTACTGTCCTTTCCCAGAATATTATTGGCTTGCTGGTAACTGCTATGAGAATCATAGGTATGATTCATTTCCGTACTTAGTCTATTTGCTTTAGTATGTGTATCAAAAGTTTTATTGGGGCTTACATTAGACCCTACTAAAGGACTCTCTGTTATGATAATTGAATGAGGCTGTTCCGTTTCTTCTTCAATATCCAAATCAGTAATAAAAAAATTCAGAGGTTGACCATTATTCACACTGTGAGATTCAAATAAATTCCTATAGTTATATGAGGTAAAATTTGGAGATTCCGTTTCCGTAACTTCAATGTTATTAAAATCTAAATTTGCGACATCGCCTTTTGTTAGATCACTACATATTCTCTCACTTTTTAACAAAAGAGAGCTATCATCGATTAATGATATCAGGTCTTGTGCATAATTTTGTACAGAATTTCTAAAATTTCTAAAACCTTCTGAACTCGTTCCGCTTTCCAGACTTTGACTAGACTTCTCTTCCGAATTTGCCTGTACCGGCCTTATTTCGACCGAATGTTCAAAATCCGACGATTTTCTTGATTGCTCTCTCTGGCTATCTTTACTTAATAAATTACTTTCGCCTTCTAACAAGCCTTCAGAACTAGTAGCCTCATTTAGTGTATTGAAAGATATATCTTGCGGACGCATTTCTGCAGACTGAAAAAATGTTTGGAAATTCAGTATATTGTCCGAAATGGAGACAGAACCCTCTGTTTTCTCTTGTGGCAATAAAAGAGGCGAGGCATTAATATCTTCACAATCTTGAACACTTGCACTAATAGGCGTACTAGTTGACGTCTTCCCCATATCTCCAAAGTAAACCTGAGAAGTATAACTGTCTTTTGAGTAGTCTACTTTTGGATTTTCAGGTGTCTCACAATCAATAACTTCGTTCTCTAGACAAGATATTTCTACACTATCCATCATGTTAACGCGTGGTTCTGATGTGAGCTGTGGGCTGACGTTTAAAGTAGTATCTTTTATGTCCACATCTCTAGGCGGAGTAAATTTTAACGTATTGCCCGACGGAGATCTTCTTACCATTTCTGGCTGAGGAAGCATCCATGCATCATCAAAGGCGGATGCAATTTCTGTAGTGCAATTTGAATAGGACGGCATTCCAGACATCAATGTTCCATACGCCAAATCTTTCGTGGGAGAGTTTTTGGTTGAGTCGTTTAAATCGGATTTCGTTATAACGGATGCTGTAGTACCTGCATCCGTTTTTATTTTTGTGTAAGTGTAGTTATCATTGGCCGTGACAGATTCAGGTGAAAACGTTTCACATACTTCAGATTTGCTGTCGTGAACGATGTATGTCGAACAGCGACTCGCTTCTTTCTCCTCATTATGTGTCAATGTATCTTCACTTTCGCTTTTCTCCTTCTCATTTTCTGCATCAAAATCTAAAGGGATATCTGGATCCATGGCTAGATCGTCAAAGTTCTCTTCAACATTGTACAGAGTATCATTTGAACACCATGAATCGATGCTTGTGGCTTTCGACAAGCATTGTGTTTCAGATGGTTTGGAAGATTTGGCGTCGGTAGGTACCGTCGTTTTAGAAATACTGGACAAACCAGTGACATTATCGGATGTTCCTGGCGCCGACGTTTCTGTGGTGGGACTGAGTAGGAAGGGTGACACTTGGGACAGTCTTTCACAATTTGATTCTTTATCGTCCACGGTTTTGTTGTAAGTCTTATCGATCGGCGATTGGGACTCCTGTAATTTCTTTAACGGACTAGCGTTCAAGCTGTCCGCGCTCATCGATGTTCTGCAAAATTAAGAGAATTAAAATTTAAACTTAAAATCCATACCTAATATTATTTACTTATTTACAAATGCGAAAGTCTGTTTGCTTGCCTGTCTGTCTATTATGTTTTCACGACCAATCCGTTAGAGCAATACAAATGAAACTGACATTTATATGTACGCAAACGAAGTTGCGGGTACCGCTAGTTGGAAATATCTTATATTTCTAATGTACCTGTCATCATACTTTACATCATTATGAATAATTAATGTTTTGTTTTTGTTCTTATTAGTATGTGTAAAGTTGTTGTTTACCAAATGAGAATGATTGGATTAGAAACTGATATGCAAAATTAAAATATTGTCCTTACGAAATATATATTTTTATATATATGACTCACTCTTTACTGCTAGGGATGCCCTTTACAGGGATGTCCTTTATAATTGTGTATGTAAGATCCTGAGAAGGTTCTTTGGATTGTATTGTGTATGTGGAATGCTCATTAGAGTGCCGAGGTCCAGTGTTGGCTCCAGTGAGAAGGTCAGTAACTTCATCTGTTGAATTGTTACATGGTTCTGGATAACTTGCTGAGGACTCTGTTTGGACTGAAGCGCTCCCTGTGAAATAATTTTAAAGCATTATGAGTGCATTTAACAAGGAATTATCATCAAGCCTCATCGTATCCCTCGTTCTTGAAGATATATAATTTAAACTTTATAAGTACGATAACAGATAGTCTGTAGTGATGTTTTTTTATTTAATGGGCTCGAAATTATGCCCGTGTAAATTTTCCTACAAATCGACCCAATAATCATTATGCAAATGTCAATTAGCTAATCTCAATTATCTAAGATAGATTTTCTCTATTATTATTATTATTCAATATTGTTTGTGTTTGAAAGGGTAATCAAAGGTAAGGAAACAAAGCAAAAATATATTACTTACAATGATCATCATTCTCATAGGCACGAAGTTGAGTGCGCGTTTCTTCGGCGATAGGTGATAGAGCTCCGTAGGTCACCACTAGTTCAGGAGGCGGCGGTAGCTCTGTCCATTCAGCTTCGGGTACAGCTGGTTCGATGCCTGCCACCTAGGTTATATCGATTTGAATAAGTTGTTATTTTACATATCGCTTTTCAAGAAGAACAATGATGCAACTGCTTAAACTAAAATTTTATAAGAGACCCAAAAAAAAAGAAAAAAAATTGAATAGTTAATATAAAAGTAAAGCATATTTCCCACACATATATATTTGCCATTATTTAAAGGTAATTTGATTAATTTTGACTGTAAGTACTTCAAATATATTTTCACTACAAATATAGTCTCCTATAAAATTTTAGTTTTAGCAGTTATGTCATGTTTTTTTGAGATGTCTGTATGTTCGCGATTACTTATTCTTAAAATATTTAAATATTTTCGCAGAGCTTTTTCTATAGATATAATTATAAGATATATTCATTAACTCAAAGGATTGTTTTAAGAAAAAAAATTCTTGATATAATTCAGAATATGTAGAACATTAATAAAATATATACAAAAATTGAAGCACCTCAACGTATATCATACACATGCACTCAATCATACACACACACTTCTCCACACATGCAACACACCTTCATACACACATACACACACTTCTCTGGCGTCCTTATTATAATAAGAATATCGTTAACAAAATTAAAATCCGTAATTGGCAGTAAATATTAATTTACAAATTAAAGCATATTTTGTAAATTAATATATTAAGAGCTGCGGAGATTGTAAAAGTAAATAAAAAAAGGAAAAGTTTTAAGTATATAATATGTTGAGATTTAATAAAAATTTGAAACTCGAATCAACTGGGAACTTTTATCCAAAACGCTGCCTTTGAGATATATATTATTGAAAAGCATTTGAACTGATATTTTTATTCTTTACAAATTTATATATGTAACTGTTCAACTACACGTCGAAAACGAAGTGAGTCACTTGTAGCTAAAATAACTTGGAAGTTGATGTTCCCAAGTGAACAGTATTAAAGAGCAAGTCAATACTTTAAGCATAATTCTTTGAGTAAAACTTATAAACTTACCTGGGCTAAGGGCAACTTGAGCTCTAATTCGTTTCGTAATTCTTTCATTCGCTCTTCATCAATAGCGAGATCTTCTCTTATATTTTCTACGGGACCGCCATTACCCGCCAGGTATGACTCCGGTATCGCATCGTTGTCTCTCATAACCACAGATTCATCTAACGTGATCCCCTCTTCGACTAATGGCCCAGAATATTCTATATTTAAGTTATTTTCGTTTTCCGCTATAGCTAATTTTGTCATCTGAAGTTCCATCTGATTTAAATCTATTGCACTATGATAAACAGTAGAAACGCTACTCGATTTTGATGGACTTATATCTATATCAACTAAATACTTCTGGTTAGATGTAGATGCTAGGAAATTTCCCGGTGAGTTAGGCGGAGTCAACGGCGAAACTCTTCGTTCTGTTGTAGACTGTTCTTCAGTTTCGTCTGTATTATTAGCAGTCTGTGATTCGAGTTTAGCCTCACTTATTGTAGCGATATCGTCGAACTGCAATTCATCTTGAATGATGTCCGGTAAGTCCGGTACTTCGTTCAAAAAATTTCCATCTCGCAGTGGTGAAGGAGTTTCAAGATTCATTTCGCTGAAGTTAGAAGAAAAAGCTAAAAGCTCTTCTTTAGGCAAATCAGTTATTTCAGAAATTGCTTTGACTCCTTTAAATAGTTCGAGATTGCAGTTTTCGAAAGGGCCCAAAACTACTGAACTGTTCTCTTCGTATGTGTCTGTATGATGGCTTTTTGAAGGAGATTCAAAAGGGCTAAGATTTTCTGGTAAATATTTATGGTCAAGCTTTGTTACAGTCACTCCTGGCTCATGATCGGGCATTTTAGTTTCGGTTAGAATACCCTGTTTTGTGCCTTCCATAGTATCATCTGTTGACGCATCACTACTTTTAGGTGTGCTCGTACATAGATTATCTTTAAATTCAACACATTGGCTACTCATGAATTTTTCGGAATTCAAGAAATCGTAAGTTTCTCTTATTATACTAGGAAGGTCTAAGTACACTGTCGAATCACTTGTGATAAGAGTATAAGGAGTTTCGCTATTTGAGTTGTCTAAACAAGATTGAATAACACATTTATAATTATTATCTATACTGTTGTCTTTTAAAATTCTACTATTTGTATTATTAGTGAGATCCATATATACAGTATTATCGCTAACCTTTTCCTTTACTGATTTTATCATATCACAATTATCGAATTTTAAATCAGATAATTCGTTTAATCTAACAGTTACATCTTCGATATTCGTGTTTTCAGTGAGTAAATCTGTTCCATCACTATTTCTTCTATTTTGTACTTTTTCAGGTTCTGAAACTTCTTCAAGGGGATGGGATTTATTTGCTAATCTGTTATGTTCAATATTAACATCTAAAACTTTATATGCTTGTGATTCTATTTTACTTTGAATTTGTACTGCCTCAGGCTGCTCCGTAATTTCTTCTACGTGGTTCACTATTGAAACTAAATCTTTATTTTCTAATTTTCTATTACATTGACTATTAAAAATATGTATAATTGGAAGAGATTCGACATCATTTTCGAGATTAACCGTGGCTACTTCTGACGTGTCTGCGTCTTTTGTAATGGTTATCTTATCTTCATTTACTATATTATCTTGAAAAACACTACAGGTATCACTTATAAGTTTACTACAACTAACCTCTTTAATACTATGTTTATTAAAATTATCATCAATTTTACCACCTGTACTGATACGGGAGTTTGTGTCAATCAAGTTATCATTCATTTCACTGATTAACGGGTCTTCTATTTGTTGAATCAGTAGTAAATCATTAAAATCCACTGCGTTATCATATTTTGTGGATTCTTCCCTCTTTAAATTGATTTGATCTTTAAATTGCTCGCAGGGACTTTCTGCGAATTCATCAGGTAAATCTTTATGTAAGGCGGGAATTGCTGTTGAATCTTTACTATGATCGGTATCTAAATATGAGTTGTCAATGTTATTAAAATGTTTCGGACTACTTAAATTGATATCCAAAAGGTCATTTTTACTTTCTTCAGGCATATCTAGTTCGCGGCACTCAGTTTCTAAATGTATTGAAAAATTTTGGTGACAATCATTTTCAGGCAAAAAATTGAGAAGTAAAGGTTCCAAAACCTGTTCATCTCTATGTGGAATTTTACAATCAGAGGGTATATACATATTAGAGCGCTCATCTGTTTTCAAAACTTCTTCTGGATTTTCAAAAGGTTTTTCTGTAATATTTTCAGTTTCATTTTGAGTTTCCCTAAGTGAGATATGATTTAAAACTTTTATGTCACCTAAATCGTCAGTGGCAAAATTCGTATTGACTAGATAATCTTTCGGTTCGGCTTTTGTCGAGACAGGTGTAGTTGCATCGTCTAATATAATATTCGTTTTTTTAATTTGTTTTTCAGAAAAACCGATCGTAAAGTTTTCATTTTCTGTATATTTAATTTCATTGCTAATAAATGTTTTATTTATATCTATTGACTTAGTTTCTGTACTATCGGTTCTTATATTTTTAATATTAGTAATGTATGGTTTTTGACAGTCTTGTTTTAAGATCACTTGTTCCATTGTTTCACTTACACTAGGCATTGAAGCTAAACATAATTCTTTTAAAGTGGATACTTCATTATAACTAATATCTAATTTACTATCATTTGGCAATTCACTATATCGGTGCGTACAATTTAATTCCTTTTCTCTTACTGTACTTAGTATATCGGGGTCAGTTTCCGTATTTATATTGGCATTATCTATATCCTTTATGGGTGTCTCGGGTGTAATATTTTCAAGCGTTTGTTGGCTGATAGTGTCGCTATGACGTTCGAATGAATGACTAAGTGTGCCAACAGTGTCACGATCACCTTCATCGTCATCACATAATTCATTACTCTCAGATTCGATTTCAAATCCCATTTCAAGAATGTTCTGGAAATTATTAATACCCGGCGACTTTACCATACTTGTCTGCATCGGGTACTCTTTTTTACATTCTAAACTCAAATTGTCCCTAGAAGGGCTGGCTTGGTGGCTGGATTCCGAACTTGACGTTTTTTCCGAATTCAAAATACTATCTAGGTTCTTAATAACATCACTGACATCTCTGTAATAACTGACATCATCCGTACTACTAGTAATAATGTCTTTTAGCCATGGATCCATAGAGCTGTCAGAACGATCGTGTTCCTTTTCTTTCACTTCTTCCAGGCTGATGTTGCCTTGATGACACTCGAGTGCTGGCGTTTCGTTATGTGTGAGGTAGATGTTCCGTACGTCTTCGAGAGAACCGTGAAGATTAGTTAGACTCTCGGATTTAATTTGTATAGATAATGCATCTTTGTCAGACATAATACTGCTGGACCTTGAGACTGCCGTGTCCATTTCAACACTGAGCGAATCTTGTATAGTCTGAGCGTTATCGAAGTCCTGATCGGAGCCAGTGAAGTGTGAAGCCATTGAGGTTGAAGGTGCGTGAACTATGGCGACATGTTCGTCTATTTTAGGGATACTGTTGGGTTTGAGTCTCTGCCAGCGTTCCTCGAAGTCGTTACTAGCGTATCCATCGTCATTGGTTGCTTCGTTAGTATGCGTATGTGTGAAATGCAGGTGGTTTATAAGAGCGTGGACTTGGGCAGCGGTGGGACGAGCTTCGGGATTAGTGTTCCAGCACAGTTGCATTACTTGATAGCTACAAATAAAAAAAGGTAAAACGTTAACTAAATTTTTAAAGACAAAACTTTGTTAAGGTACTGTATCACTTATATTTACGTGATATTACTACGACGTGATTATTACTAATATTATACGTGAACCGCGGTATACAAATGTTTATTGTCACGATTTAAACTCATCATGGCACAATTGGACTTATATTTTTAATATTTAATTTGTATTTTCCAAAATAACAAATATTGCAAAGTTTTTAATACATTTTGCTAAATACAGATTGAAATATATTATTATTGTACCTGATGGTATGACTCTCATTCCTTGGAAATACGGGAGGTCACTTGTTTGGGATGCTACATGTGTAGACACCTTAGCAGCATCCCATATTCAAGGGACCTCTACTATGGCGGGAGCGGCAGCTAGCAGCGCAGAACATGCTAAAAGGCGCAAATATGAAGACATAGACAGAAGCTTCATTTTTGTGCCTTTTGGTGTGGAGACCTTGGGTCCATGGGGCCCGGACGCTCATACCTTCTTTAATGAGCTACCGAGAAGGCTCGTAGAGCGTACCGGGGACCCGAGAGCTGGCAGCTACCTTGGCTAACGAATAAGTTTGGCCATTCAAAGGGGTAACGCTGCCAGTATTTGTGGGAACTTTACCCCACTGCAGGGGAATCGACGCTTTTGATTTAGTGCAAATAGATGTAAATATGTATATATAATATTTGTTTTGTTTTTTTTTTAGTTTTATTTAGTTAGTTTTAATTTTGTAAAACTTCATTTTGTAAAATACTTTAGTTTCATGAATTGTAAATAATTTTAGTGTATGTAATCATTTAAGACATTATTAAACAGATTATTATTTTTAATATACAGAAAGAGATACTTACAGGTGATCCCGGTAGGGGCAAGGAAGGTCGGGCGGCGGCGGCAGGCGATCGGCGGTGGGTGTGGCACCCCACGTACAGATCTCCCATATTAGGAACCCTAGGGACCACACATCGGTGCTAGCCTGCAAGAAATATAAACCATCATGTTCTTCATACAAATCCTTTAAATTCACATTAAATATAATATTTTAAATAACCGCACTGTGCCAGGTCAGTTAAGTAATAAAGCCAGATCTCAATCAAATTATATTTATTTTCTTCGGAAATAGATTTTTTTAAATGTTATGGAAGGAGTTGAATTATGAATTGAATGTTGAATTATGTCAAAGTTATCTATTACGTATAGTACCCGGCATTAAATAATGCACATCGATGTTTAGAATGAAACAGCCGGCCTGTTCGGTTCCGTAGAGCGCTGTCACTGTCACACACGGGTTCGTCAGTCTGTGCGACAGAGACAATGCTTTATGAAGCAGAATCTAGCCGATTTCTCTCTCTCTAAGCCTCGATGTGCATTATTTATTGCCCCGTATTATACAAGAGCTGTGATAGCCCAGCGGCGAGACCGTGCGACTCTTTCGAGGGGAACACGAGTTCAAACCCGGGCAGGCACCAATGAGTTTTCTAGTAAAACTCATGTGTCTAATTGATAATTGCAATTTATCACACGCTTTTCGGTGACGGAAAACATCGTGAGGAAACCTGCATATCTCTAGAGAATTCTGGAGATATGTGTAACCTACCAATCCGCATTGGAGCAGCGTGGTAGGTCTTAGTTCCAACCCTTCTCTCCCCAAACAAGGAGAGAGGAGGCCTTTAACCAACAGTGGGATAGCAACAGGCGCTAAGTTTACTTATAGAGAGAACTTTTTATCCAAACAAGGAATGAGTTGTAAAAAATAATGTCTTATACTGTAATATATATTTCTTTGCGTTATAACGCAAAACACATGGATGAGAACTTAAGTTTATGTGGTTTAATACAACTGAAATATCACCCCGTAAATAGTAGTATTAGTAAGCCTCTAAGAATTCAGATTTAAAACTAGTCGCTAAATCTTAAGCAAAAGACAGAATTAGAAACGGAGAGAGGAGGCCTATTCCCAGCAGTGGGATTGTAACAGGCTGTTACTTTACTTTAGTACTATAGAAATGATCAGTGTATTCATTTCTTGTTCGTATCGTCGGTATGTATATGTATGTGTATCATTTCTTACGTTGTGATAATGTTGTGATTCGCTTTGTGTATACTGCCCAAGCACTGCACGTGGATTGTCGCTGCCACGAATAAGTACATTGCTGCTCCTCAGAGTCCTGTAATATACTTACAAATTAAACTTTTAGTGTTGGCAGCTCATGGTACCAATTTAGACAACATAAAAAAATTAAACAAGATAGAAATAAACAATTAGAAAAGTGCGCAACGGCGACCTTGATGCTAGACGAAATATTCAAACAGGCAACCTTTGAAAAGCTGAAATTATACAGATTTTCACTATAATTTTATAAGTAAATTTGATTATGATGTATTGAATCATAAACTGTAAGGACATACCCATATAGATATCCTCTCGAATGTATATGCGCGAGAGCAGATGAGACATCGCACATGAGCTGCAGTGGGACGCCGCTTTCGTTGAGTATTGCCATTTTTGGACGGTTTTGAATTAGATATTGTTGGAGATCCTGAAAATATAAATATTTTTAGTCCAAACTTAATAAATACTATTACAACTAAAGATTAAAAAAATAACTAATAACTTGATGAAATAAAGTTATCAATCGCCACATTGTAGAAATTTTACTGCAATAACCTGAATCAAGATATAAAATAAATTCAAGAGACTTTCATCTTTTGGCTTCAGTGTAGCAAAAGTTAGGACCATAAGAAAAGTTGAACATCTGAATAAAAACATTTAAATATTGGGCCTATAATCCATCTTGATACTGTTATAATAAAAGACTAACTACTTCATAAATCATGTCAATAAATAAATGGATTATAATGAGAGAAAAAGATCACTAGATTATATTATCAATAATCAACAATTCGTAGACATGTAGTGCGAAATATCAAATCTCATCAAAATATTCTTTATTCAAGTAAACTACTTCGAGCACTTTTGAATCGTCAATATGATCATGAAGCTAAAACTGGTTCGGAATGTTGCTCTTACCGAGAAGAACTAACAAAAGATTCGGCGGTCAATCTTATAAACATTTTCAATTTTACATTATTATTCACAGTTTTGTAAGAAACTGAAAGGATTTTCAAATCCAGGCATTTTTATCATCCAAATAATCTTCAATTTTGTAATATGCTTTACGTTTAAGCATATCTCTTACATTTTATTCAAACCTTTCTGTAGATTGATCCTAGTATGGATTGCGGAATTTTATGTAATAGCGAATACCGAGACCAACGTCTGAGTTGCTAACTCTGCTGAGTCGCGACACAAGAATGACAAGCTTATTCTTGGCCTCTTGTATGTCTATAAATAAATAAATAAATATATGGGACATTTACACACACGGTCGTCCGTCTCCAAAGTAAGTAACTTAATAATTGTGTTATGGGTAACGGACAACTGCTAGATATACTACATATATATTTTAAATACATACTTAAATACACACCCAGGCTCGAAGAACCATCAATTTGTTTATAGAAAATGTTGGCCCTCGGCGGGAATCGAACCCGCGGAGCTGAAGACAGGTTCACTACCCAGAGCGCCAACGGGCCAGTCTATGATATACATATCAAAAATACTAACTCACCATAGAGCAAAGTTCAAATATAAGAATCCACGGATCCTCCTGCAGACATTTGGCAACGAATCCCAAGATATTCTCATGATCCATATCCCGATAAAGGCGTGCGTCATCGAGAAATCGGGCTTTATCTCCTGAACTCGCGTTTTGGTTGAGAATTTTCACGGCAACAGTGGAATTACTCGCACCATCCTCTATTTCGCCTTCCACCACCTAAGTATAAAAAAAATTCCAACTCGCAATTGAGGTTATCTTTACATTGAAGGGTTGTAAGTCTATGTGCCAATTTTACATAGGCACTTGGATAGTATTAGACTAGGCATATAAATCGTACTTGTAGTAATAATATTAATGTCTATTAGAACCCTTCGATTGCTTCATCACCATTTTTCTGCCTTAATACAAGTTTGAGTAAAATCATCCCAATATTTTTGCCTTCTAGCATTTGTCTAATGTGGCGCGACTCATTTTTAATTAACTCATATACAGGTCTCAATAATAAAAAAAATGTTATCGAGACTAGAGAGAGTAATTAAAGCTAATTTTAATTATTTATCTAATTCTAAACCTTTACTTGAATGTAGAGCTGTGATAGCCTAGCGGTGAGACCGTGCGACTCTTTCGAGGGGAACCAATGAGTTTTTCTATTAAAACTTATGTGTCTAATTTATAATTGCGATTTATCACACGCTTTTCGATGAAGTAAAACATCGTGAGGAAACCTGCATATCTCTAGAGAATTCTGGAGATATGTGTAACCTACCAATCCACATTGGAGCAGCGTGGTAGGTCTTAGCTCCAACCCTTCTCTCCAGAAACGGAGAGAGGAGGCCTATTCCCAGCAGTGGGATTGTAACAGGCCGCTACTACTACTACTTGAATGTAGAGTACCATATAAAAACAATTGAATACTTACCCTACCAAACCATCCTCGACCGATTTCTCGGAGATATTGCAATTGGTTTCTTGGAAAATCTTCTCCGGCTAAAAAATAAATGTTATATTATTATAACCACATGGTCAGTTTTTTTTATTATTTTGAATATCTAAAATCAAAGTTAGGTAAGAGTTTGTATATCAGAACTCACCAAACCAATCAGCACATCGTTCTAATGGATCGATCAACCGGATGTCAGCAGGCAGCGGTTCAAATTCTACAACGGAGTCCCTGATTCGATTCCTCTCCTCATTCTCACTGACAATGTAAGCGGCCGCGTTGTTATTGGCGATGTTTTGCATCTCGCGAAGTGAAATCGGCCCATTGTTGTTATCTTCGCTGACATTGTTGTTGACCGGCTCCGAGAAGCCAGAGTCTGGAGGCTGCGAGCGCCGCGCATCGTGTAAGTGCGTTACGCTTGCTGTGAATAACTGTTGACAGATATTATATTTAACACGGTGATCACTAGCATTTTCCTACAATATCCTAAAATAATTTCCACTATCGTGAGTTGTATTCTTAATTAATGTTTCGAGACCACTTTACGCTATACTCACGTCTTAGTTTACCCGACCTGTATCAAGCCCATACGGGGCTCTTATTCATGAGCTCTTTATGCGGCGTAATCGCGGCGGAAACTACGTGTAGCAGCATCCGGGCTCAGCCGATAGAATAAGACGTGAGTATAGCCGGTCTCATTAATTAATAATTTTCAAGTTTGTAGGTTTAATTTAATATAATGGAAATACAAATATTTTACTTGTTATGGGGTGGTTTATTATGTTTTTGACGTGACAGCCAACGGTTGCTGACATGGCCCTGTATTCAATAGTAATTGAATACAGCAGGCCTACTATGAACTCTTATTGCGACTCAATTGGAGTCGTAAACTAAATTGTTTTGCTTTTTCATACCATGACGTCTTAAAGACGCACACTTTAAATTGTTGCCGGTTGAGCGTTCGGAATTCGTCCTAAGAACATGTGAGTAAAAGAGACAGAGTTATCTAGAGTTCATATAAAGTTATCCTTTTCAAACATTACGATGCAATTCACACTTCATGGTACGAAAAGAAAGCGGTTCGCGGTCGTCGTTTACGTCTTCAATTGAGTCACAATAAGAGTACATGGTAGGCCTGCAGGGCGCATGGCAGACGGGCCGAATAACAAGCTAATGTCAGGTATGTTGTGTCAGCTACCGTTGGCCAACGCACTTGGAATACCTCCGTGTCGGCCACCTGTAGCTGACACGGAGGTTAACGTGTTAAATTTCATTTATCGCAACCATAAGGAAAGACCAACATTTAGGTTGTTTCTATACAAAAAAAAAATATGTTCAATTAATATTTCATGTAATTTAAAGAAGAGGATTTACTTTTCCATAACTTCACACTGCAAAAATAAAATTTCCTATGATATAATCCCGGATATACTTTATCGTGAGTTTATATTTCCAAATTAACATTTTAATTACTTTAAATATTATACAATTCACGATGCACATTGTAGAGATAGGAAAATATCGTTGTCAAATTTGCATATCCATATGGAATGCAGGGAAACATGTAACCCGTCAATCTGTATTGGAAGAGCGTGGTGGATCTTAGTTCCGATCCTTATTTCCCAAGGTGACAAAAGGCTTTTCCCCAACGATAACACAGTAATAGGCAGCTATTTTTCTATCTCATACCAAGCGTATAACTAAACGTGAATGAAAAATCAACGTATTTTTTTTTTATAATAAAAATAAATAATTCAAATAAAAAAATACTAATTCTAGTCGAGTACGGTTCTATATTAGATCTAAGTTAGATAATACAAGAATAGAAGTACCTTCTATCCCCTTAGTTAATTCTAAAACCCACAAATATACCTATATTGCGTTGAAGCGGTAAGAAAACACTCAATAGCAATGACTAATACTATTTATTCAGTTTGCGGAAAAACTTGAGAAATCAGAATAGCCATGACCTTTATCGATATACAATAGTCGGACGTTTCTGTTATTGTTTTACATTAAATTTAAATATCTGTATAAATTAGAGATTGTTTATTTAATTGCCAACCTCGCCTGTTCGATGTGCACCCTACAGTTAAGCCTACAGAGTTCCGGTGACTTATATATCAACCCGGATAAAAGTGCAGCCATGCACTTTATCGGTAATCGCTTTCGATCTCACATAGAAACATCGACGGAAATTTCTCTTTATGATACACCGATTCAATGGCAACAGAAAGTCAAGTACCTAGGTGTCACCTTTCAACCTTCCATGACCTTCCACGAGCACGTACGCATAATGTGCAATAAGGCTGCGTATGCAATAAGGACGACTTTATCCGATGTTATGCAAAAAAAGATGTCGCTCCGCAACAAAGTGACACTCTACAAAACTTGCATAAGACCAATAATGTCCTATGCGAGCGTTGCGTTTGCGCACGTTTCAAAAGTCAGATTGCTCACGCTCCAAAGACTACAGAACCGATTCATGCGGACAGCCACTGGTTGTCCGTGGTTCATGCGGAACGTTGACCCCCATAGAGACCTCGACGTCCCTACTATTACTCATCTCTTTAAACGTTTTTCGAAATCTTACTTCGAGAAATCTGAGGTACACCCGAACCCCCTTATATCAGTTGCTTCAACCTACATCCCAGTTTGATCTGACCACCGAAAATATAGGCGTCTAAAAACCGTCCTATATGACCCTGACGATCAAATAACGATCGCAAAAACAAAAACACGTAATACACACACACAGCGTGTTCGCCGGCGAAGACGAGGTCCCAGTTTTCTGACGTCGGTCGGTCGTGGCTTCTCGCCACCCTTCCGACGTCGCAATGACTAATTTAAGTCGTACATCAGCCCTCCACTACGCATCGCCTTAAGCCGTGGTCCGTCCTCACAGGAGGCACCCTTAGGACGACGTTCCCCGACGCTAGTAGAGCTTCTGCGGTCTACTCTCTGCATTTCGCAACTTCGACGATGCTTCTGCGCTCGCCCGTCCCGCCCGGTGACGTTGTAAAAGCCGTTAGCGCTAACAGCATACAGTCAATTCGAAAAAAAAATATATGGCGGTATATACATTCTCTCGCTGATCTCAGATCGTCAGCAGCTAGCAGTGCTATCAATATGACATTAGCACCATTGTGATCAACAACTTGTTTAAACACTTTGATTAGTCTAAATTAATCCTTACTAATATTATAAATGCGAATGTCTGTTGTATAACTATGTAAACATATATATAAAAATGAATTGCTGTTCGTTAGTCCCGCTAAAAATTGGAACGGCTCGACCGATTTGGATAATTTTGGTCTTCAATTATTTGTGGAGGTCCAGGGAAGGTTTAAAAGGTGAGTAATGTCATAAATGTGAAAGTATGTCTTTCTGTTACGTTTTCACGGCCAGTCCACTGAACCAATATCGATGAAATTTGGCGCAATACATTTATACACAGGGATAACATATAGAGTATAAAAAAACCTGTCTTATCAACAGGAAAATCAGGAGATATAATCAATATATCAATATTCGCTTAGTGGATTAAATCATAATAATTCTATGTTCACTTTTCATATGACCTCCTTAATATAGACAAAAGGATTGAATGTTTTCGAACCGCATCAATACAGAATAAGGTATAAAGATTAGACAGAAATCAAGGACAACACAAGATAAGCAACCACACATATTTATAGAAGAACTACCTGATTTTCCGCTCCTTCGTTTGGCTGCACAACAAGAGAAAATACAGGTTAAATCATGGTTATAAGAAAATCGTGTACTCAGTATTATAAATAGCGTTAAAACTAAAATCTTGATTAAACTAAGTTAATAATTCGGCGTCCTTAAATATATAAAGTAAATATGTTTTTTAAACATACTATATCATGTATTTAATGCCATGTGATATCCGGCTGTGTAGAATAGACCACCCTCATTTCTTACCGAGGTGTCGTAAAAGGCGACTAAGGTAAGTTGACCCACTGTCTGGTATCCAGTTTAGTGGAAATAGATAATCCTCTTTCTTACCGAGGGGTTGTAAAATACGACTAAGGTAAGTTGACGTCAGGCAGGCGGGTGGTCGTAAGATACGCAGCCAAATCATGTGACAACATATTTATAACATGTTGTGCCGACTCCACTTAGTGGGATAAGGGCAGGAGGATGATGATGATGTATTTATAAACCTCCTTCTTTAACTTACAGACTTGATTTGACTTGGACACATCGTTAATAAAACCTTAATACTTATATTGACATCTATTGAAAACTTATAGAACTTAGAAATAAATTAAAGCCTTAAGAATATAATTTTAAATTCGCAAAAGTAACATTATAAATCGAGATAAAAACTATAACGTCCTTTAAAGCGCATCAATATATACTAAAAGAAAGCCTAATACCCAGAAAACTTTATTAGAATCGGTTTAGTAGTTTTGAAGATTTGCGTAAACGCCATCGCGATACAGGATTTTCAGATATAAATATGTTATTATTATGAAGCAAAACTCGTGAAGCAAAGATTTGCCTTAATGGCGCTGAGAGCGTTACCAATGTGGCACTAAATTTATCATTAAGTATAATATAAAACATCTATTATATGAAGGAGAACATCAATCACACTCGTATACGTATTTCCTCTAACACAGGCCGTTCTAGTAATTATGACATAACAGCGATAATTGCATGACGTGAGTGCAATTTAAACAAGGACGTTTTATGTTCGCGTTTGTTTATTTTTGATTACAATTGAAGTAACATCAATCAAACATTTATTTATAATCATCAAATAAATCGTTTCATGTATATTAATATTATAAATACGGAAGTCTTCCTGTCGGTTACACCCATCTTCTAAACCAATATCGAAGAAATTCTCTCGGCATCGCCCGCGTTGAAATCAGCAGGCCTACCAGGAACTCTTATCGCGACTCAATTGAAGACGTAAACTAAATTGTTTTGCTTTTTCATACAATTACGTCTTACAGACGCACACTTTAAGTCGTTGCCGAATGACCGTTCGGAATGCGTCCCTAAAACATTTGAGTAAAAGAGACAGAGCTATGTATAGTACATATAACGTTTTCCTTTTCAAACATTACGACCCCAATGCATTTCACACTTCATGGTACGAAAAGAAAGCGAACGAAAGAAAAATTGAATCGTTTTCTAAAAGTTCATGGTAGGCCCACTGTTCGTCATAAATTTTTTCCCGAGTAATACTCGACCCGGTGGATAGAATAACTCCCATCAAAGTCAGTTTAGCTCATCCGGAAAATGTTCTATTATCCTAAACCTTCCTCAAAAATTGCAGTATTTTTAGTAAAAAAATAATTAACAGAAGATATTTAAGGGGGCTTGAAGTGAGATAAGCTATTTTTTTAAAAAGTGCGGATTGTCCCGAACGGGCCGAAGATAGTGCTATGTCTCTAACAAATCAATCTTGGCAATGTTTAGAGCATGCGGAAATATTGCATTTTTGAAGGAAATGCAGTATTTGTATAGCATCTATACATATTATAAAACTAAGTCTTCAAAATCAATCTTTCAGTATGTGATCGATTTTCTTAAAATCTACTGAACAGATTTGTGTACGGTTTTTACTGTAAGATAGAGAAATTTTTGAGGAAGGTTTATAAAAAAACATTACGTAAGAGTTCTCGTGGAGTCTCATAAAAAAAAATAAAAAACTTGGTGACACACTGATTTTCATGCAGGCGAAGCTGCGAGCACAAATAGTATATTACTACGAATAAACCTATTTTTGAATTTGAATTTGGACAATATTACTACAAAAAAATTATATATTGAACAGCGAGCTGGTAAGAATCTTATAGTTTCATTAGTGGTGGCACCAGGTAGGTTTAATTTTTTACCAGTATTAGTAATCCGGCTCGAAGGACCAATATTTGTAGCGTTATTTATTGCCATCTTCACTTACCGCCACTTGCTAATACTGGCAAAAAATGTATGATGCATGACTACCCGAGAGAAATCTCGTACCGTTAGTAATATTCTCGCCGTATATTTCACCAGATATCGCGGTGTATAAATGAAAAATAGGTAGCACGGAATACACCCCACTACAATAGGCACGACAAGATTGATTGCGATGAGTCAGTTTTCAAATTGGCTAGAGCATAATGGAGCATTCAGTTCTCATGGCCGTTTGATACGTTCAAACCACACCTTCACGTGATTTTTTAAATATCTACATTCAGTTATGAAGTTATAAAGGTTGAAATTCAAAAATAATTGAGAGAGATTAATGACGACCGTCGATGGTTTTAGTGTATAATTTGTAAAGCTAACGTCAAAATCAAAGTTATCATGTAGAGTTAGGAAATCTTACATGTTACAATCAATGGGATAGTAACAGGCCGTTACTGGACTTTACTTTTTTATTCATACAAATAAAATAAATTCAAAGGCGTATTTATTTTTCCTTCCAAGAAGACCGAAAGTATTCACGAATACGATTTTCGGTAAGAAGATATGCCGGAACGGAAACAACACAATGCTTGTCAAAGATACATTGAGTGTATTTTAATACAATTACACGTGAATGAAGACACGTGTACCACTTTATTCTCTTTAAAGACTGTTCAATCGAACAACTCGTCGTACAAGCCCGTACGTGCGTTCAAACCATAAACAACTCTTGCAGTTTTACCGCACGCAACCCGTTGTCCGTGTGAATGGGGACAGATAATCACTTATTGCAGCTTTGTCACTCTTTTGTATTGCAAGATAAGATTTCAGTCACGTGAAAACGAAACATTGAAAGGACAATTATAAATTGATACATTACAGATCAAATAACTCACTAACATTTATATTTTACTGACGTGTCTAATGGGCGATGGAGCGAGCTATGCTTAAAGTCTATTAAAACATAAATGAAGAGATCTGTAGATGAACCAATGTAACCGAGATAGCTCGGCTTGTCGCGAAGCTAAAGTGGCGATGGACTGGGCACGTATTGGAGAGAACCATGGGCGTTTGGATCTTAAGGTGTTTGAATGGCGACCCCGCACTGGAAAACGGAGATTCAATACACCACTTCTAGAAGATTGATTGCATGATCAAACTGATTAAAAAGGTAGCGGAGCCGCTGGATCAAGATCTTGTAGTGTGGAGATCTCGTAAAGAGATATCTGTACAGCAGTAGACGTCCATCGGTTGAAAAAGAAGAACGTGACTTAAATGTAGCATTTAGTAATTTTACGGTGATAGTAGTGATATATATTTGTTCCACTATTCTACGCTTATATTTTTTTCCCTTTCTATTCCTATTCCATTCATACATATTCTTTCATCATCATCATCCTCTTCAACTGATGGACGTACTGCTAGATATCGATCTCTTCATAGGACCTCCACGCATATTTTCTTTGCATTAAGATATCCGTTACATATTCACGGCTAATTTTTTGGAGCGCTATTGACTACTTTTAGTAATTTAATTTTTGTACATAAGAATATACATAATTATAAAAAGATTGGCGATGTATATAATAGACAAAGTAGGAACCGACATTAGCATGTGGTTCCTGCTTTGCGCCTTGCTAAAGTAAATAAGTCATTTGTGGGTTTGGGTATAAGATTCTATAATAAAATCCCGCAATCGATTTTATCTTTACCACTACAGCAGTTTAAAAACGC
Organism: Morpho deidamia; assembly: GCA_947086505.1. Classification (NCBI taxonomy): domain Eukaryota; kingdom Metazoa; phylum Arthropoda; class Insecta; order Lepidoptera; family Nymphalidae; genus Morpho; species Morpho deidamia. Next base: position 3,033,298 of record CAMTZC010000007.1, on the reverse strand, counting down.
TGTTAAAGGGAGGCTTATAAAAAAACTATTACTACTATACTATTGAGGATTATATAGATGATAAAAATGCGTGGATTTAGCTACTCCGCTACAAAGTACAAGAACTAGTTAAAAGAATTTTATTTGAAAAGAGCTACCACCGAGTTCCTTGCTGACTCTTCTCGGTATGAACAATTTTCCGAACCAACAGTAGATTTTGACGATTCAATAGCGCTTGATTACAAGTTTACTTGAATAAAGAATATTTTGAATTTGCATTTGAAGAAATTTCGTACTACTGTAGGTTATAGGGCTAATATATAAGGAAACAATTTCTCGGTTTTTTTTTCGGAAATAAGAAAATCCATATTAGATTAACCGGTTTTGATCTAATAAATACTTATTATTGAATACATTTTGAGCCGGTACCACTAATGGAGGTAGAGCGTAATGATGGCGTTATGGAGGAGGGTCATTATATAGAAATGAGGATCGGTAAGACAGGAGCGTCGGGGGTATTCTGGGTGTGGTGGTGAGCGGTGAACACGGAGACTGAATATATTATTGATAAAGAAATAGGAGTCTATTACACACGGTTGAGAATAACTTAACACTAATGTTGACGCGAATGAAGTCGCGGATACAACTAGTAAATAATAAGAACTTACATTTTAACTTTTTAATAGAGATGCAGTTTCAGGTTTTGCTGTATTCCGGTCAACAATACGAAACACAAGGCAAAAATATAAGTCGTCGTGTACGGCAATTATAAAAAAAAAAAAATGTCTCTCCAGAAAACTAGTTCAAGAATGGCCGTTAGGCTTTGAGTATATTTTAGTAGGCAACAAATTATTAAAGTCTTTTATTCAAGTGAAACATTAGAAACATTAGTACTTTTGCGCAGCTCTTATAATCTGAAGGTTGTCTGTAATAAATAGGTATAATAATAACATAACGCTGTTTATTTAAGCCTCTTATCGTAATATTTAAGATCATTTCGCGCGATTTGTTTAACTTAGAGCTAAGTTAAGAATAAAATATATTACAGAAACTATAACAAAACTACTTTGCTATAATCCGCGTGTGTTAAGGGAATGTATGTAATGCTAAGTATGTGAAGCAGGCAAAATTCGCGCACCCTACACATGCAGGACAAGTCACCACACGTATCCCAAGACGCCTCCACCAGCAACAATGCACACAAGCAGTATATACAATAACCACAAAAATCTCTACGATCGTTTCGCCCCGAAACCGAAGCACCATCAGGAAAAAAGACTCCAAGACAAAATCGTAATGCATGCCCTTAACACACGCCGATTATAGCAAAGTAGTTCTTTTATAGTTTCTGTAATATGGAATTCCGCAAAGTAGCGCCTGCTTATTTAAATCAATAAAATATATGCATTGTAAAGTGTGTGTGTGTAAAGAGTAATTAAAATTACTAGCAGTCGCCCTGAGGTCATTAATAACCAGATATGAAGTAAATGCATTCCTCTCATTTAACAAAACATCAACACTCTCCTATCCTTACTGAGGTCGGCACAACGTTATCATCTTCCATTTTTAGTATCATTCGTCAACACTCTCAGCGTTTCATCTAACAAATATTATACATAAATTTTATTTTTCGGCATTTTCCTTTTATGTAAACTTTAAGTTAAATCTCAAGACTCAAGAAAATTGCTGAGGTATTTTGAACCTGGCATTCTGTAATTTCTTACTACTGTTCTTTCTATTGAGACAGAAGGCGTTTACCCAGATGTTGGATAGAAAATAGCTACTTTAACTTTTAATTAAAGTCGAAAACTTTTATAACATTTTTGAGTTATTAGTAATAAAAACATTATTTCTCTTATCGTCAAAAACTTCATCGTAACCTATTTGATCATTAGTTTAGTGATTTAATTTACAATTTATAAATAGTTTACTAATACTTCGCCAATTAATGTTTATGTCATTAAAGGTGAATAATACAGCTTGCAATTTAGGTAATATTATATTTTTGTAACATAATTCTTACGACGTGTTTTATATACAACCTCCTTCATATAGTTGGTCAGATAAAAAAAAACCATTGTCGCTGTGATTATGTGTCTAGTTGTTGCAGAAGATTAAATGAGTTGACTTTTGGAAAATTGCTTCTTATTTATTGAATAAGTGTAATGGAAAAATATTGTTGTCGTTATATAATGTTAAAATAAGTGTAACAAATAAAAAAATTAAAAAAAAGTAAAACAAGGAAAAGAAAACCTCAAACTAATTAAAATCCAGTGGAAGGAAGCACTTGGATCAGATTGGAAAGAAAGACAAAACGAAAACATAGGACTGAGTGTCGTTTAAAGGATGAAAAAAAAGGAAAGTAAGAATTTATAAAGTAAAAATAATATTATCCATTACCTTTGTATTATGGATATCTGAAAAGTAACGCCTATCTATAAGTTAAATATTAATTTTAATATTTACTAAATTAAATATCATAATTTTTATGTCTGCGTGCCTTTACGCAAGTTTCGAAGTTATCTTCAAACGTAGCTGCTACATATAAAACTTACTATACAATTGAAGATTACTTGAGTGATAGTAGCTTATCTTAGTTGCAACGATTAACTTGTCACCATCAATAAAATTGCAAAATTTTTATTTGAAACGATTATCCGCCGAGTTTCTTGCTAGTTCTTCTCGGTAGGATCAAACTTCCGAATCAGTGATAGCTTCTCTAAAAACTTTTGAAGATTCAAAAGTACTGAAAATAGTCCACTTTAATAAAGAATATTTTGATTTTGAATTTGAATAAGTATTCTTTTATTTCTTTCGTCGTTCGTTTCCAAAATTATTAATAATAAAAAAAACGTTTTTGTTGAATTTTGTTCCAGAATGGCAAAGAGAATAAATTTAAAACGTTCGAATGTAGAAGGATGTCCCCGCTATGAAATGGTGAATGCATTGTGACCATAGAATTAATATACTACAGTAGGAAAGCTAGCCTAAAATGTGCCTTATTAAGAGATAAAATGAGCTGACTTATGAGAAAATTGCGTCTTATTTATTATAAGTGTAAAGAAAAAATATCGTTGTTATAATAATTTTATGATTCTGTATTCGATATGTATATGATTGTGTATCTTTGAAGATTTAGATAAATATGTTAATTTGGCATGTGACACAGGGTTAACGCAACAAGGTTTACTTTCCGCGAACACTCAGTCCCATTGAGCAATTCATTCATTGTGTGCAGATTGCGACTATAAACGTTTATATAGTTCATTGTTCGGCACATGACGTTTTCCCCATGAATCGTTACTACAATTGTGCAAATACCATGATTGTCTACCGTTCAGGTTTTTCACCGTTGTGTAACGGCTTCCTTCATAGGTTCCATATTTTTCCAACTTACACGTAAAAAAATAATACCTAATCCATATTAATTCGTCTTTATTCCTCAACAAACTCTTGGTTCCCCTTTTACAATTCCCCATTCTCTTTTTAAAGATATTGAATTTACACCATCTGACAATATCTAATTTATTTTAAATGCAAGCACAAATTCTTAATCTCAATAAATACGTTTATACAATTTAACCTTATTTTTCGAGTTATTCCATTATACGAATAAAAAAGTACATCATTCTCCTGCCCTTATCCCACTCTAAGTGGGGCCGGCACAACATGTTACAAACATGTTGTCACATGATTTGGTTACGTATTTTACGACCGGCCGCCTGTCTGACGTCAACTTACCTTAGTCGCCTCTTACGACACCTCGGTAAGAAATGAGGTTGGTCTATTCTATGCAGCCAGATAGCACACGGCAGATACCTTAGTCGTCTCTTACGACACCTCGGTAAGAAAGAAGGGTGGTCTATTCTATTCTGTCGGATACCACACGGCGTACGAATAAAAAAGTACAAGAGAAGAATATTTAAATAAGAATATTTAACACACGTTTCTTTTGTTTCTTCTAGTGGGCGCTTTAAACACGCAAGATTCCTTGAGATTTAAAAATTAGGCGTTACTTTGCGGAGATCCATAATACAGTAGACATTGAACTTTCGCGATTCATACTAATTCTTATATAAACATACAGGTCACATCGCTATAATAGTAGTTTATGATACTGTTGCATAATAAGGGTTCTTATAACACGAGTGTGGTTTAAAAAAACGAGCCGCAGGCGAGTTTTTTTATAGTGTCACACGAGTGTTATAAGACCAAGTTATGTACAGTATCATACACTACTTTATCTACTCTCATACTATAATACGTAAAACGTACGTTTCCATTCCATGAACTCGTGGTAACATTTAATATAGTTGCTCCTAGATTTCGTCGGCAACAGGTTCACGGTCATGTTTGACGCAGCTTTCAGAATATCTGGTGATGTACAATTACCACTATCCCCGCTCTCAGACATGTTTTTACACAAAAACTTATTTTTTTACAAACAAAACTAAGCTTCGTTTAAATATTGAAATTATTTTTTAAATGTCATATATTGGCGCCAAGGCGCAAACATCGATTGCGCATGCGTGTTGCGTCGCCGCGGACCCATTCATTGAAACCTTTTTTTTAAAGGTAGAGGTTCAACCTCCTTGGTCCGGCTGGAAATTGTATAAGTGTATCGTTATGATTAAAAAGTTACATTATGATATAGGTGTCCATACAAGACCTGTATCGTAATGAAACTTTTAATTTTTAATTTTTGTTCTGTACGTAATGTTTGTCATAAGAATTTTGTTTTCAGTTTTATAATCTTTGTATTATAGTATCAGAGTAGATAAAATTGAGTTATTATAATCAAGTCGATTAAGGCAGTTCGTGACCACGGCTGATGCGACTCTACCGAAACGTCGAACCATAAATGTAATTCGATTTTATCGTGATGTGATTCGTATCGAATATAATATATATTATATAATAATCCATATTATAAATTATAATATTTTGCTATAATCAGCGGTAACGCAAAAATTATTTAATGCTTAATATAGAGTGTGCTATCAATTTTCGTAACAAGCATAATGTTTTTTGACAAAGATTAGATCCAAAAGTAAAAACAATATTAATTTTTGTATAGCAAAAATAAATAAATATTAAAATAATATTGTCTTTACTTTTGTATTATGGATTTACGTAAACTTATTCCTGTTTCTATAAATTATTTAAAAAAAAATGTTAATTTGAAAATAAAAACTGTTAACAGATAACGGAGACGGGATTGAGAAAAATGTTTTACCCCTTTATTTGTGTACCTATTTATTTATTTTTAGAGTACAAATTCCGAGTAGTATAATATAAACAGTGATGACAGTAACGAGTAAATATAAACAGTCAGACAGTTTGATTAATTACAGTTTACGAGAATTTCAAGTTCAATGCCAAAAAAATTGCTTCAACTGTTTTTATATACGTATCAAATTATGTATGCTAAAGCATGTTTGAGGGATGAAAGCATTCGCAAAGATCTTTGCGAATTAACCTAAATATTTTGGTGTATAGAAAAGACACCAGATGCATGTTTACAAATAACTTGCAAGAATTTATGATTTTTTTTTTATGACTAGTGTAAACTAAAAAATGACATCATTATGTACGTTAACAGAAACGTATTGCATTTTTCAGTTGATTTATGTACATGCGGATTCCCGACAAAAATAGTATCAATATCAACGACATTGTTTTCGTGCCAAAATAATTTGAATAGCGATGTGGACGTTGACGCTTTTCGGAGTTTTAGCAAGTTGTGTCGTTAAAAATGACACGTTTTATGACAAATCGAATTATTATTTCACTTCAAATTGGTGCATATAAATTGCTGAAAATACTTTAAGCTATGCTTGTAATGACTGTGTGCGATCAAGCGAGGAATAAGGTGATTCGCATTTTCATATTGAATTTTTGATTAATATTCAAAATATTCTTTATTCAAGTGCTTTTTAATCGTCAACTCTACTGCTGGTGCGAAAAAACTGATACTATCGAGAAGAGTTATCAAAAAACCCATTTGTTGCTCTTTTAAGAATATAATTTTTATAACTAGTTACAATCTGTCATTGTTATCTTGTACATGTCGAAGAGTAGCTATATTTACGCATTCTTATCATCTATGTAAACCCTAAAAGATGTAGTGGCAAAGCTAAAATTGATGGCTAATTCTATCATCTTATTAAGTAGAATCAGTACATCCATGCATTCTTATCATTTACGTAATCCTCAGATTAGAAGGATTTCTATATCAGCCTAATTTTAATAGTTTTTTTTAACTGCTGCAATCATCATCTACATCATCTGCCCTTATTCCACATTTTTTCCCACGTTACAAACATCTTGTCACATGATTTGGCTACGTATTTCAAGACCGGCCGCCTGACGTCAACTTACCTTAGTCGTATTTTACAACCCCTCGGTAGGAAAGAGGGTGATCTATTCTACTTGTGGCGTTGTATTGGGTTGATGTTGACGCTACTTCTTTTAAGTGGAGCGAAATTAAAGTAAGGCAGGTGAAGATAAATTTATTATACGTGTAAACAGATTACGTATTAATTAGCGACTGACTTAACAAGGTTTGCTTCTATTGATTTGCTATTATTGATATTCGATATACGTTGACTACGCGGTACAGTACTCAAACGGATACCACACGGTGGGTCAACTTACCTTAGTCGCTTTTTACGACACCTCGGTAAAAAAATGAGGGTGGACTATTCTACTCAGCCGGACACCACACGGTGGTTTTAAACTGCTGCAATGACAAAGATTTACACACAATAAAGAATATCCAAAGAGTATATTCGGATGACTAAGCCTGTCTGAAACGTCATATTGTCATCAAAATCACTGTCCAAACGCAAACTACTGTGTGAAACATCATATTGATATTAAAATCTAAATGGAGAGGCATACGGGCGAAATCGTGGGCGGGTACTTGCAGGCCTACCATGAACTCTTTTACGACTCAAATCAAGACGTAAACAACGACTGTTAGACCGTCCAGTTTCGTTTATACTATATAAAGAAAAACACAAACTGAACTCATTAACTTTAATTTTGTAATTTTAAAAATATTACTTTATATTTATCTAATAACTGCTGGTACTTGAAACCCTTGTAGCGGGTTTTACGAGCCGGAATATATGATCACTATTGTGTATTGCTGAAGCCAGCCGGCAGGCAGGAACCGGGTCCGTAGCTGGGCAACAAGTCGACTAGATCACAAGAACTCACTGAATTTGGAAAATGTATGAGTTATGTGAGAGTGAGACACTTTATATTGACCCCAATTGGGAAAAAAAGGGGGCAATAAATGTCCATGTTTAATAGGGTTGTAACAGACCGCGAGCCGCTTTCTTTTCGTACCATGAAGTGTGAATTGCATTGGGGTCGTAATATTTGAAAAGGATAACGTTATATAAACTATGGATAACTCTGTCTCTTTTACTCACATGTTCTTAGGACGAATTCTTAACGCTCATTCGGCAACGACTTGAATCTTTAAGACGTCATGGTATGAAAAAGCAAAACAATTTCGTTTACGTCTTCAATTGAGTTGCAATAAGAGTTCATGGTAGACCTGCAGATGTCGCGAATGGGTTGGGCGAATAATAATACTTTATTATATTGTGACGTAAATAGTAACTTTTACAATAGATATAATTTTAGAATGGATATTCCATTAACGGAGGCAATCATTTTAATTGACTCATCAAATCAAATAATTTAATTAACGTGATTATTTTTAAAATATATTATTTTATTTATTTATTTAATCTCTTTCTATAGATAAGTTCATACAATTGAAATAATTTCTCTCTAAAGATAATTTCATACAAATAATCATTAATTTAAAACAAACCCATTGTTAACTATAATTGAAAGAGAAATTATCCAGCATCATTCGCATAATTCAATAAAACATAATACATCTGCGGTCGGTACCACCGTGCGGTATCCGGCTGAGTAGAATAGACCACCCTCATTTCTTACCGAGGTAACGTAAGAGGCGACTAGGGTAAGTTAACCTGCCGTATAGTATCCAGGTGAGTAGAATAGACCACCCTCCCTTCTTACCGAGGTGTCGTAAGAGGCGACTAAGGTATGTGCCGTGTGGTATCCGGCTGCATAGAATAGACCGCCCTCATTTCTTAACGAGGTGTCGTAAAAGGCGACTAAGGTAAATCTTGTAACATGATGTATCGACCCCACTTAGAGTAAGATAAGACCAGGAGAATGATGATCTTCTGTCGGTAATCTGAATAAATAAACACATAAATTGTCGCAGACTGCCGCTAAATTCAAACGGCACGACATTTAATCTGTGTAATTAATAATATTCATGAATAAATCAATTTCAATTGCTCTTGAGTCCATTTACAAAGTATTAATCGACTTTCTAATGCCATGCCAAATCTAGTGCCATGTTCAAATTTTTGTTGTTTCATAATAATATAGTATATCGATATATAAAAAATTTATTAGCTCTTCGAGTCTGGGCGTATATTTGTATTTAAGTAGGTATTTAAAATTATATGTAGTTTATTTACCAGTTGGGGACGACCATGTGTGTAAGTGTCCGATATATTTATATTTATTTATCTCTTTCGCTTTTATTTCTTTACTAGCTTCTTTCCGCGACTCGTTCCGCTTTGTCTTTAGTACAGAGATATAAATGACTGGCCCGTTGGCGAAGTTCGACTCTGCGTGTCGCGAGTTTGATTCCCGCCGATGGCCAATATTTTCTAACAAAAATTTGTTATTCTTCGAATCTGGGTGTATATAAGTATGTATTTAAAAAAATTATACGTATATATTTACCAATTGTCGGTCACCCAAAAAACAAGTATAAGTTACTTACTTTGGGGACTGATGACCGTATGTGTAAACATTCTATATTATATTATTATTATTAATCTTAAAAAGTTTGTCCAAAGAGGGACAAACTTTTACAAAAACAAAACTTTTTCAAAAAAACATTTCAAATAACAATAATATAAAAGGTACTTCCGTACAATAATATCAATCAGATTTCCGAACCAGCAGTAGTTGACGATTTAAAAGCACTTGTTTACGAGTTTACTTGAATAAAGAATATTTTGAATGTGACATTTGAATGAAAAAAAAAACGTACTATTAGTATGGATTAGTCAAGATAAATATTGATAGGCCTCCTTGCCTCGAATAAGGTTATTTGATTGAAGAAATCACTGTTTCAATGATAACGCGACCTATTAAACTTAATAACTTTATTATGTTTTTATTTGATTTGTTTCCTTGTCCGATATATCGATCCTTGCCTCGGTATATTCACCGAGGTACCCTATGTAGTCTAGTATTCAAAACCATTTATATCCTTTGTGACGCAATGTATTCATGGCTTACACAAATAACAACAAAACGAGACCTAACAGCGGCGTATAACAATATTTCAATTATTAAAAAGTTTCTCATATACAAAATAAAATTATCACCATAATATCGTATATATATTCTATGAAGGTTAGACTATAAAAAATTACCCCGACTCTCACTCGGAAACTCTTGCCTCTCTAGAGATACGCAACATTGTAAATTGTTATATATTTTATATCTAATTACATGGAGAATAAACTTATTATTTGGTCACAAAAAAAACCATATGAAACTGTAACTACTTATTATGCGAGCTTAAAATCAATATTGACTTTTTTATTTATTTTTTATTGCTTAAGTTGATAGAACGCGCTTGCCTAGGAGATTCCTATTCCCTCTTGCTTTAAAGATATCTATATAATATTGTGGCTATTCCAAAATATTTGTCTATAGCTAAACTCAAAATAATATGACTATGACATAAAGCCGACGGGCGGCCATGCTGGCGCTAGCTCTCAAGAGTAAAAGACGTATCAACGGAGGAATGATAGATCGTATTAAATTTTTTTTTGTGGATCCTTAATAATATGAACTATATGAATAATAGATGCCGGGTGAGAGTTCCATTCCCTTGCCGTGCGTAATATAAAAAAAGATGCGAAGCGCTTCAACTTCACGACAAGGCACATGACGGACGTATCGAGTCACCGTTCAGAACGAGACTGACTTTTAGTCAACATTGCGCCGCTATTTTTAACAACCACTGTATCTCCACAGAGAAACCCATTTCCGTTTTTAAACAAATATTATTTGACTATATTTGATTACGCCAAAAATATATTTAACGCTCTAATCATAATTTTAGTATTCAAGGTCTTGAAGACTGTTTTATTACGCCCGATATTAAATCGTTATCGGTACTATAAAGTGAATCAACATAGGATGCGTCATGATAGTGGTCATTTTTATCGTTAAACCATAAAATAAAATGTAATACTTTTTTCTTCGATAGTTTTAGTAGCTATTCATGGTATACTGTTTTTATTTAATCACGTGACACTATTTTGTTACATTGAAAATATCATTTTACTAAACTTACATTTTTGAAAATTCAAATCCATTCAGAAAATGATGTTAAGCTACAAAGTCGACCCGACATATAAATTATTTCTACGGAATTTTTAGTGTACATTATAAAAAAATATATATTTTTCCAAAAAATATAAAATAAAAATGTTAGGACATGTGGAAAACCCTCACTGAACGCTTCGTTCATTACAATTCGAAACAGGCAACAAAACTGGGTTAACATGAAGGAAAAATAAATATTACAATCATAATCAGAAACAACAATTAGAATACAGGTTGACATACGCCGAATAGGAAATAAAATGTTAAAACTGATATTAAATAACTTGCGGTTATGAACTAAATATATACGATGTAGAATTCTGAATATACTTTAGCTAAGTAAGCTAAGTAGATCAACAATAAAGAAATATTAATGTCCATGATAAATCCGAATAACAGAAACAGATTCCAAATAGGCAATATAAATAGGATTTACCAAATTCGATCAAACAGAATGCTAATCGAGCGGTATTCAAAACATCAAGCATCAGTAACTCAATAAAATTCCACACATCATTAGTCAGAGCAAAAGAGATAAGAATGTTTATAAATAGAGTCATCTTATTGCAATCATATCCTGCAGTGCGGGCGACCGCGTCAGATGGAGTAACGTCTCATGAAGTACGATGCGGGCTGCGCGGGCGCATCGCTGACTCACACAGTATAATTACGAACCACGTGTTGATAAGTCTACTCAATAAACGCTCCTTGTTTGGGTGCTTTGTTTTTATTGCGTGATATAATGAACTCGACGATTTGTAATTGTTTTGAATCCTAATTAAGACGGAAGATATCTCATTTATTCACACTGCTTTTGAGAGACTTTCGATTATTTTCTTAAGTTTCAATATACTATTTTATGTTGCCAGAAACACAGTTTTCTATGCTGATGATCTAACTAAATTAGCGATGGGCCCGGGTGCATAGTTCGAAAATTAGATGGACTTGGGAGTCTCAAAGTGTTGGAAAATAGTAGATCACTTTCCCGACTCGATGGTCAGTCGAAATCAAAAAGGCAAGGACTGTCTAGGATAAAGCAGGCTTGTAGATTACATAAAGACATCTTGTATAGTCATGCAATCTAGCAATCTCCACGAGAAAAAAAATGGTACCGTCTACACTAATTTACAATTAGATACCACCTGGAAGATGCTATGTCGAAGCATCTATATCAGTCACACGACGGACTTAACCAAATAAAAACGGTATTATATACTAAATAAGACATCGTTCCACTAGATATAAAATGACAAAACGTCAATGCTGGCAAGTAGACTTGCCGGTGCCTTAAATAATGAAACTTAAAAAAAGATAATATTCACGTCTAAACTCTAAACGCTCACAATCGCTTGCAAAGTACCGTTTTATATACAAGTACATTAGGTCGGAAGTCGACTATAGCCACAATATAGACATTACAATATTGTCATACAACTTCAGATAGAATTGGCCAGTTGTCCAGTTCCTTGTTGCCTTTTCTGGATAGAATCAACATTCTACAACAGCGGTCGTTTGACACAAACCTGACTTTTTATGGACGACAGGATAGTATTTGATCAGTATCTCAGACGATGGTAAGTGATGATATAGTCAAAGATGGAAACGCAACAACTAGGAAGAAATATTATAAACAGCAGTTTCACAAAGGATCATATCAGAAATAAACCTAGCGGTGACACTGTGTCAATTTTCCGAAGCGATAACGGGTTCAAAGTCCTAGCAGGTAGAAATGAGTTTTTATATTAAAACTTATACGCAGAATTGACAATTGCAATTTATCACACGCTTTTCTGAAGTAAAGCATCGTTAGGAAACTTGCATATCTTTAGAGAATTTTAGGGATACGTTTTACCTACCAATAGGCATTAGACCACCGTGGTAGGTCTTAGCTCCAATCCTTCTTTCCAAAAACGAAGAGGATATAGTAACAAGACATTACTTTATATCATAATATACTTTATTATAAATCGCTTGGCAGTATACTTTTGTTGGGATGTAGCCACGGCCCCAATTTATATGAATGAAATGATAGAGTTCTGGTGTTGTTCTTTCAACAAAAAGTGTGTGTGATAAATTGCAATTACCGTTTAGAAACATAAGTTTAAACAGAAAACCCATTGGTAGGGATACCCCCGGGTAGGCATACCCGGACTTTGTGACTCTTCCGAAAATCTCGTAGTCGTCCCACCGCTGGACTATCACAGCTTTGTATGCATAACATAGTATTTGATCAACCTGTATTTCTGAGTTCTCATTGTTATCAAGCTCGTGAACGCGTCTGAACAACGCAATCACTGGTTAAGTCTGGGGTGTTGAAAGCCCTAGTAGTTTAAGTTCCGCTAAGGGGCCAGAACGTCGGGAATATGAGCCGTATATTATCGGTTGTATGTTGAATGTGTATTTTCTGTTTACTTGAAATATTTATCGCATGATCTTATGCGACGTATGTTTGCACAGCAATATTGAAGTATAAATTGTGCGCAGTTTACAAAAGACGTATTGAGAAAAAGAAAATTATTCAATATAAATCATTTATCAATACCTATTCATACATGTTAAACTTAAGTAGGCTCAACGAACTCGCAGGTATAAATAGTTACTTATAAATCAAAGACAAGAATCAAGATTCGTGGTTTCCCTGACATCTAAAACGACGTGCTTAGTTATTTTAATGATATGAATAAAATAACCATAGAACCAAGAAAATGATGTTCTTTTTAGGCCACTCTTGCCAGAGGATTCCGTGTTAGAATTCTATACAGGAAATACCTATAAGTCTTCTATGAAAATTGACGTTTCATTTATATTACCAATTTCTATGGTGTCTTACGATCTCAAAAAATTTGTAAGGACTCTGGGATATGAATATTCTGTTAATTCACATTATAGCAATAGCAATATTTGTTCTGTCCCAATCCTTATCTTAAGAGGAGGCCATGTCCCAAGAATGACGGTAGCAGTTAAGAATATTTTGAATATTATACAATAGAAAATCACGTTCACTTTCTATCTAAATTTCCACAAAGATATAGAAAAAGACATTGGCGTTACATCACGCTTAATGGAACGGAACCGCGTACGAAAACAAACTCCGATAACTTTGTAATTGAATATGAAATAACCAATTTCCGAAAACTGGCGATTTCTTTGTTGGGGAAAAGAAGAGGCGACAAATTGAAAGTAATTAACCGTTATATCAGTGGAGGTATTTTGATATATTTTTACCTTGTTATATAAGTTGAAACCATTATAAATTCTTTATATGTCAGGTGTTTATGTGATGACCCTGCATTTTTTTTTAATTTATGATATATGTATCTTTGTCGACAATATATTTATTTCTTATAGATAAAATTAAATCTTATTCACTAGCACCCCTGGAACCTTTCTGTAGAAAATGCAGTGCCAGTACACCAACAAGATGGAAAGACGATTTCAAAAATGTTAGGGCATTCTCGCATAGACGATTTCTACGTGCTGTGTCTATGATGAATAGACTCGTGAATAGCACCAACACCGTCCTCAGCACATTTACTTGCAGATGGGATAGTCGAAGGGCTGTGAGCTCGTGCGTTATCCCGTCTCGCCTTGGTTTAGACTGAATACCAGCGCACAGAGATACCTGCAGTATGATGAGAGACCCATTTGTTTCTGACAAGCGTGAATGGTAAGTGCGATACGTTCAGTCAATTTTTTTTATTAAGATTTATCTACCTTTGAGACCTTGTTATATTATTTTAATTACTAGTTTAGATAGGGTGGACGCCGAGTTTCTTGTTGCTTCATCTCGGTAAGAGCACCTTTCAATAGAATTTCTCGATTTTTAAGTGCTTGAAAAGTCCATTTGAAGGAAGAATATTTTGAATTTTATAGTTAAAGCAAATTAAACATGTGTTCATTCATTTGATTTTTATTTCCAACGCAACTATATGAACAAAATATTTTCATAACCATTGATTTCTTTGGAACTAAATATAGCTCAGTATTATTGTCTTCTAAAATATGCTAGTGTGTCGATTAGTCAGTGTTAGAGGCCTTGATTTTTTTGCTCGGCGGCACAACAGTGTGACCTACCTCAATGCTAACGAGAAGCGAATGTCTTATCTCACATGACTTCTTTATCTGTTGATTTACTCGTTGTTTGTCAAGGTGCGTGATTCAGTTTACACAAATATCAGTTTTATATTTGCGATGACCGCCAGCAGTGGCGGTAATATAATATGGATGTAGAAATCACTTTGCGGAACTCAATAGTGCAGAAAAAATATTTTCCTATTATCCGAGGTTATTTTATTAATCACATTTTATGGCAAAAGTGTTTCTGATAACAAGGGAGTGGAAGGAATAAATAGAATAGGACAATACAGATTTTGTGATTCAAAGACACGTGAGATTTTTCTACAAACTAAATCTTTCGCCGCTTGCCTCATATCCATTGTCTATGGATTAGGCAATTGATCCTTGATGTCACTACAGACAGAGACGACTTCTAGAACAATGAATTTAGGGCTATAATTATAAGTGCTACATACAATACCGATACTATGACCACAACAAGAAAAGATGAAAGCGTAATTTCAATCAGCTCCTTCCATCCTTAAGAGATCTGGCAGAATAGGATTGCCAGTCTTGTAGTGGTGGCTCAAATACGATTATTATACTAAGGTATTTACAAACTAAACTGAGAATATACATATTTCAATGAATTAACTACAATAATATTTTCTGCACATTTACAATGAAACAAGTAAGATAAATTTAAGTGATATGTAATCTTTAAATTAAATTTTTCCGCCGTTTGGTATCCGGCTGAGTAGAATAGACCACCCTCATTTCTTACCGGTGTCGTAAAAGGCGGCTAAGGTCAGTTGAAGTCAGGCAGGCGGCCGGTCGTAAAATACGTAGCCAAATCATTTGACAACATGTTTATAACATGTTGTGCCGACCCCGCTTAGAGTGGGATAAGGGCAAGAGGATGATGGTGATGTAATCATCATCTTCCTGCCTTTTATCTACATTATATAATAAAATCATATATTACAAAATAATAATATAATAATAAATTAGTATGTATTATAAAATTCCTTAAATTGATTTATCGCGGATTATAGAAAAATAATATTCTCATTATTTTTTGTATTATGGACCTCCGCGAAGTAAAGCCAATTCTATAAATTATTTTATATTGGGATGATATAAATTTAACTTCCAAGGTTTAGAATAAAAACAATAACACATGTTAAGCTTTGAAGAAAGACATTTATTTGACGTAACAAAAGATTTCTTAAGAAATATGATACAGTATTTGCTAATACATTACGCATATGGAATATGAAGGCAGTTAGTTTTATAAACGAATACGAGTGAACACGTGTAAATAGAATCGCATGACGTCGTACAGCATAAATCTCTTCTGAGATAGATTGCAAGGCGCGTGGTGATATAAAGCATATACGTTCTTTGTATTTGCACACTCGTTGGCTGTGCCCTGGAATAATACATTGCTGGGTCAACAGTGAGATATTGTTCCCATGCATTTGTTGAAGTAGTAATGGGGAGGCTGGGAGCGACTGAGCCGTGGGTGGGCCGACTAGGGCGGGAGGTCTAAGATCGCTTGTTTTTGGGCATTGAGCCAACTCGAAGCGCCACTGCGCCCGCTGTATATTTTGTCAGCGCAGATATAAATTTGCGTTAGTGAACCCTTTATGTCGCTAACATAGGATTCAATTTGGCGTGCACATATATAATCTTAAGTTGGCATTTTGTCGTGTGAACGTCTCGCACATAGTCTAGGATTTTTATTGTGGAGCATCTCAAAGTCCGATGTTAAGGAATTTGGAAGGTGCTTCGACTACAATGCCACGAGAATGGATTTGGCGCCGATTTTTTTGCCATTGATATACTGAAGAAAACTACCGATATAATAAAAAATATTGTAATTCCTGTTTGGCATGTAAACTTTCTTAAAATTAGGAAACAAATACCACCAATAAAGTAAACGTTCGCTTCTATGTTATCAAGATAGTTTTGCGACAATCCCATCGCAAATATAGGCGACAAAAAGGTTCTCTATCATATGATTCGCGATGTTAAAAACACGAGCGTCAACACTAGCACACTCATATGAAGAACTACATCAGGTAAATAAAATTGTCAATTCGAAAAAAAAAACAAGATCACGCAAAGTATTCGCCGAGTGAATATCGGTCGCGTCCCATCTCGGTCGTTGGCTTGCGTTAGTACGCGTACTATCCAATTCTAACGCAGATCGAAAAGAAATCTATACTTATTATAAAACAAAGTCCCAAAAAGCTGTCTGTCTCTATGTAATTGATTTTCTCAAAATTTACTGAACGGATTGTTGTACGGTTTTCACTAAGACAAAGTGAAATACTTCCGGATGGTTTAGGTAAATAGTACATATCGGTATTAAGTAAATTGTTTTAAAGAGATTGCGCAGTTGTTAAAAAACTTGCTTGATGGGAGCTTTAGTCACGTGCCCTGCGTAAACCAGCAGAGATACGCTAAAGCAATGTTCTAGAGAATTGTAGATCTATAAAACTACTACAAAAAAGTCCGCGATAGCATGTCTCTACAGTTGTGACAGCACAACCACTACTTTTATGTTTAAAATTTGAATTCTAGAAAAAAAATGTGACACGCTGATTTCCACGCGGGTTACGCCGCTGGCACAGCTAGTTAGTCTATAATTGTCTATTTCAAATGCAACTTCTTTTAAAAGCGTTTAAATGTATTGATTCTCAAGAGTACTTAAAGATCCATAACTGTAGTAAAAAATACCAATAACCGCATCCTCAATTTTGTAAATATATAAAAATCCCAAATTTTAATTATACAAATCCATGCACAGATCCTATAATGATACGAAGGTGGCAGTGTCACTGCCATCAGATCCCTGGGGTCACGAGTTCGAATCACACCGAGGGCCAACATTGAAAAAAACCTTTTGTTTTCTCGAGTCTATGTGTGTTTATATATCTAATTAAACTTATATATTTATACATCGCTGTGATAGCCCAGCAGTGAGACTGTGCGACTCTTTCGAAGGTACGCTAGTTCAAACCCCGGGCAGGTATCAATGAGTTTTTCTGTGTGTAATTGATAATTGCAATTTATCAATTACACACATACGCTTTTAGTTGAAGGAGAACATCGTGATGAGACCTGAATATCACTAGAGACTTCTTGAGATATGTATAACCTACCAATCCGCATTGGAGCAGCGTGGTAGGTCTTAGCTCCAATCGTTCTCTCCGAAAACGGAGAGAGGAGACTTATGCCCGACAGTGGGATAGTACAGACCGCTACTTTACCTTTACTTTTAGATAGCATGTCACCCATAACACAATTATTAAGTGACTTTTGGGACGGACGACCATGTGTGTAAGATAAGATAAGATAAGATAAAACTTTATTGCACATAAAACAAAAGGAAAAAAAAAGAAAATACATGCGAACTTAAAGAAAACCATGTGTTACATATGTGCAAAGTAATTAAGTATACCATACAAAAACAAAAAAAATAAAAAATATGCGCTAATATCTTTTAATAATATCTTTTTCTAATTTCGTGCAGAAAAATCGTCCAGTAATGTTTTTTTATTAATATTTCTACGCAGTTTTGATCAAAACAACAACATTCAGCACCAAGGGAATTCTCTACGTAATGTGTTTATCAACGGACGTTGTAGAGCCCCGGGCGATGAGATTCTGACTCATGCCTCAGATTACCAATTATCGCACATCTGTTTGTTGGTATCGTCTTTATATCATAGGATTAGGAGACTTTATTACTTATCAGCGCAATCCATTTTATGTAATACCTTTTTATTGTGTTAACTTATCCTCTTCTACTAGCTACACAAATACTAATAATAACGTCTTTTAAACTTTTAACACAAAAACGCTCAGCACTTGTTCACTATCTTCGCAGGTATTCTCCTCGTTTCCGTTCCATTCGCGGTAGTTAGTGTTGTCATTGTAAAATATAAGAATTTCAAAATTAATAATAGTAGCAACGCTAACAATTGTAGATTGAAGCTAAAAGTGTTAAAAGTGGTGGATTATAGGAGTTGGCATAGAAGACACGCAGGGAACTAGCGCCAAAAAATAAAATGAATTCCTTATACGTACACACCTCTCTTTTAACACGGTGTTTTTTTACACGACGCGGTTCATCAATAAGAATAAATACCCTTTTTTACACGAATTTTTTGTTCTAGCATGAATCACAAAAAAAATATTTAATTTCGAATTTTCATTATAATATTATCTATCTCCAATTTTACCATATACCGCACGTATTTTTTTGACACCTTTTTTGCACGCTTTTCTAAGGAACGTATATACAGGGAAAAAAACAGTTAACTATATTACAAATACTCTTATAAAAACGAAATCGAACTTATTTAAAATAGTATAATGATGATTTCAAATTGATAAAATTAATGTATCGAAATTAAACTCATTTTATAAATTTAAATAATTTAATATTTTTTCCAGATTAAAATTATGTTTACCACGAATACTTTGGGCATAAAATGTAGCCTATTTGTTGTTCCAGGTATGTGGTATCCGGCTGAGAAGAATAGACCACCCTGATTTCTTACTCAGGTGTCGTAAAAGGCGACTAAGGTAGGTTGACGTCAGGCAGGCGGCCGGTCGTAAAATACCTAGCCAAATAACGTGACAACATGTTTATAACATGTTGTGAGCGCTTAGAGCGGGATAAGGGCAGGAGAATGATGACTGTTGTTCTAGGTACAGGAATTTTACTCACCTGCATGTAAGTAAATTTCGTAGCGTGCAATGCGGCAGGAATAAACACATTTACTAATCCGCTATTACAAAATTACTAGTAAAGTAAAGTAAAGTAGCGGCCTATTACAATGCCACTGCTGAGAATAGGCCTCCACTCTCTGTTTCTTGAGAGAAGGGTTGGAGTAAAAACCTACCACGCTGCTCCAATGCGGATTGGTAGGCTACACATATCTCCAGAAGTCTCTAGATATATGCAGGTTTCCTCACGATGTTTTCCTTCACCGAAAAGCGTGTGATAATTTGCAATTATCAATTAGACACATAAGTCTTAATAGAAAAAACTCATTGGTGCCTGCCCGGGGTTTGAACACGTGACTACCTCGAAAGAATCGCACGGTCTCATCGCTGGGCTATCACAGCTCCAATATTAGTAGGATGAGGTTAATTAAAAAAGATTAAAGAGTAGACATTATGTTTGGAGTAATTAAATAAAACGTCACCCCTCGCTTTCCACGGAAAGCAATAAAAACGCGCCCGTTGCACCGAAATTGCTATATTCCATTTAGCTGATAGGAAAAATTAGTTCAAGCGGCCCCGTGCGTTGAATTAAATCAAGCTTAATTATTATGACAGATCTGGTGGACGTAACCGTGTCATGATGATATCGATTATGAGACGGACAATTAGCATCTATTGAACTTTGTATACCTAATATTTGATTTGCTCTCTGAATGACGTATGCCGCTTCGAGACGGATTTTTTCTTATTAGCTTATTTCCATACCATCCACTCCGGGCATTGTTAAAGAGATTTGAGTGACGTATGAGCTGTTATAAATATCTTTACTATTTTTAAATTTAAACAATCGTGAGTAGTATTCATAGTTAATATATAGATACCGGCTATACTCACGTCTAATTTTATCGTTACCCGAATTTTAACAGAGAAGGTAGTTGGACAGTACCTTCGGCGTGACAACCGATTTTTGACCCTACCGGTTCATATAAAGACCGCTTTGATACTAAAGTTATATACAATTTACTATAATAATGATACTTATTAGTCAAATAGTTTACTTATCTTTTCGTTTAAGCCATTTTAAGCACAACTGGCGCCTGGGTGCAACAATACCTTAGGCGCCAAAAATATAAGCAAATTCTTTATTTGAGGATGGAAAACATAAATATTATAGAAACAGTATTACTACTTTCGTGCGCCTCACTCAAGTACTCATCGATGGTACTACAAGATTTCACCATCATCGGCGCGGCGGCGCCCGGGTACATTTCACCCCCTGAGCCATGGATCAAAAGGACCTGCAGGCTAACCATCAACTCTTATTGCGACTCAATTGAAGACGTAAACGACGACCGCGAACCGCTTCCTTTCTGTTTCTTTTACTCATATATTTTTAGAACGCATCCCGAACGCTCATTCGGCAACGACTTAAAGTGTGCGTCTCTAAGACGTCATGGTATGAAAAAGCAAAACAATTTAGTTTACGTCTTCAATTGAGTCGCAATAAGAGTTCATGGTAGGCCTGCTGGTCACATTAATCCCGTAAATTATAGGTACTGATAGCTTATCACGGTAAACAATACAAATATTATACGAAAAGATATCCCAAAAATTCAGTATCCAGATATATTCAATCACAATAAAGGATCTTGTGAATTTAAAGTTTGAACTCTCAAATATTTGGTAAATAATTACACTGCACCACTGAAGTCGAAAAACATCGTGTATCATAAAAGTCTGCAACGTAACAACTGCTTCTACAAATGAATACGTCATTTATTCATGTTCGTAATCGGAGAGCACATAGTTTACTATTTTTCTTTTATTCAAAGCATATCATTTATTTACATCAAAAACTGACATTCATACAAATATAATCTCCGTTTTTTATGAATAACATTTCAGCGTAAGCCACAATTTTTACCTGATGGTAATTATGAAGTTTTCAACCAGTCTGACAGACATATGATATACATATATATCAGTATTGTACTGGAATATTATACATTGTCTGGAATTGTCAGAAAAGTAGAAATTAGCACAATTGCAGCCAATAATTTGAAGTCAATATTTCAAAGATTTAATTCTGAATTTACGAGTATCAGAGTTATGAATAACTACCCTGTCGAAGGAGTACTCCCTTTAAAGAAGTTTGACAATTTTCTTGAAGATTTAAATAAATAAATATATGGGACACTTACATACACGGTCGTCCATCCCCAAAGTAAGTAACTTAATACTTGTGTTATGGGTGACGGACAACTAGTAAATATGTACATAATATATGGTTTTAAATACATACTTAAATACAAATACACACCCAGGCTCGAAGAAGCAACAACTTATTTGAAGAAAATGTTGACCCTCGGCGGGAATCGAACCCGCGACCCGCGGAGCTGAAGGTAGGGTCACTGCCCACTCCGCCAACGGGCCAGTCGATTTGTAAGCAATTTTCATTTCATTCTTCATTCCACACACGGAATATATTTATTGTGTTTATTATTATTCATGTACCATAAAAAACGTTATAAAACATTATTAATAATATTTAATCTTCGTAAGATACATTTCAATTTACAAAAACATTTCAATGCGGATGATTTCTAAAATACCAAAACTATTACTATAAATTGTCTCATTTCGTACGTTACCTGGCATCTCTGTGGAAGGGATAAGTTCAACCTATATAGACTTTTTGCATTAAAAGCAGTTTTACAATTGCTACATATGTCGAAACAGCAAAACTTAGCCGTGTGGTATCCGGCTGCATAGAATAGACCACCCTCATTTGTTACCGAGGTGTCGTAAGAGGCGACTAAGGTATGTGCCGTGTGGTATCCGGCTGCATAGAATAGACCACCCTCCTTTCTTACCGAGGTGTCGTAAGAGGCGACTAAGGTAAGTTGACGTCAGGCAGGCGGCCGGTCATAAAATACGTAGCCAAATCATATGACAACATGTTTGTAACATGTTGTGCCGACCCCACTTAGAGTGGGATAAGGGCAGGAGAATGATGAGAATGATGATGATGTCGAAACAGCAAAACTTGTAATTTGTTTACTTCCATAGGATTATGTCTTATGGAATATTGCTGTGGGATAAATGTGCGGATAGTGAAAAAATTTTCGTATTACAAAAAAGAGCCGTACGTGGCATCTACAATTTAAGTCCGCGTGATACCCTGCGAGAGATAACTTTAATTATTTCGAGTAAATATACAAACACGGACGAAGAACTTCGCAGTATATAGTTAAACACGCTCATTGCCACAGCATATTCAAGCGTCTTACTTGTATTACATTAATTGTTGTGTTCCGGCATGAAGGGTGAATAAGACTGTAATTACGACCACTTGAGACTACATCTTAGATCCTTAGTACAGCGAGCAAAAGTTTTAAAAGAAACAAAATGGAACTATCGTCTCGAACATTACACGTATATTCTCATCTTATTCAAAAATAATAAATTTAAATGTCATCTACCTCAACTCTTCAGGTTACATTAATCAATCAATTGTTAAAATTGCTGACCACAGACTATACATAAAAATATACTACTTTGTGTTTTTGTAGTTTCGGTAACGTGTTTATATGCCATTTGTTTGTAATAAAATTGACGGTTTCTTTACAGGGTTATTGCAAAATCCCAGAGCCAAAAATGTTCAATGTTATAAACTCCGGAAAAAAAATAAAAGTATCATCGATTGGGTATGTTCAGATCATACGAGTTAAACGCCCGTTCATCGTGCACTTTGTTTTCTTGTACCACATATGTGGTAATAAGAGAGACCTAACAGTTCAAAATTCAATTTGCAAATATTCTTCTCAAAATTAGAATTTGTCCTTGGAGACTTTATACGAATGTAATTTAATTTTTATTCGAACACTGAAATTATTTTATCGCTTTATAGAATAATTAATGTTTAGTGGAGTTATAATTTTCAGCATTGTAGATATAGCAGCAGCTTCAAAGATAGAATCGTTCATGAATTAGACAGTCAAATGCTGTATCATTTGAAATACTTAAGAGTATGTGACATTCTTTACCGAATTTATGGAGCGGTTTCTCGTGTTTAATTAGATTAACTACATATAATAATTCTATGGTGAATTTTTTTAATAATATCGGGCATAAAATAGTAAAAAACGCAGATTTACAAATAGTAAGGTTTAGACGTTTCTAAGTACTGGTTAGTTGGTTGAAAGCGCGTGTTAAAGAAATGCGCGTCTAATTGGTTTTGTCTGGGCGTGATCTTAAAAATCACTCTTCTAAACCAACAGACGTCCACTGTTGGACATAGGCCTCTTCCAAGGACTTGCACACTACATGATGTTGTGCCGCTTTTATTCATCGGCTTCCCGAGACCTTTTTGAGGCCGTCTGCCCACCTAGTGCGGGATAGCCACTCTAGCACCTTGATACCCGAACGTCCATCGCTTCTTCGAACTATGGCCCCGCCCATTTCCACCTCGGCTTTGCGATCCGTTGAGCTTATCCATCACTTTAGTCCTTATACTAATCTCATCATATCATATTTGATCATGCAGATATACTCCGAATATAGATAGCTCTTTCCACCGCCCGCCTTAACAATGAGCGAATTATAATACATGCCTAGTACTGCGTATAATAGAACGGTGTACATGGAGTTCATTGACCCTTCCTAACAGTGGATAGTGAATACAAAACGAGCGTTATCAATAATATTATCAATTATATGCATCTCAAGCACTGTAATCCATACGACAGAAATACAATGCAAGCATGAATGTAGAATACATTATGTAATACATATTGAAACCATAGTAGCATTGTTATCCGTTTTTTATTTTAAGAAAACCTTCCATGTATATGAATAACATTACTAAACGAGGTTTGCCTTCTTGGTGTATTAGAGTACGTGGAAGTTTTTAATATCCGTACTAATACACTTATACCTCGCTATAACGCCGCTCTTTAAACGGCATATCGCTATAACGGCCCTCTTCAATTTTCGTACCTTTTCGATTTACGGCCTAAAATATTTCGCTATAACGACAAAAAAAATTTTTTTTCGATACCTATCCATATAACTAAATGTTGCTAATATTGCGCAAGCGCAATTTCGATGTGCACTCTTTTTTATTTTGATAGCGAAAAGTGGTGATAACAGTGAAAATATGTATTTAAGTATTCACATATTTGATGTAACATGAAATTCATTCATTTATGTTTATAGTAACCATTTTATTTAACAAATTTGGAGACGATCCCATTGAATTTGTATTAGGATAATAGATTCCTCGTACGACTTTTAGCTTTGAGGCCAAGTTTCATAGACCGTATCTAGGTCGTAAAGCGAGGTATGGGTGTATTATAAATTCCAAAGTATGTGTGTCCGATAGCAATTTTGATCAAAAATCAAAGCTAATTGATAACTATAATTTTCCTGTTTTTCTTGCAGAACAATTAAATAGAATAAAAGAAAAAAATGCATAATTGAGGGTATTTGAATATAAGTTGATTCGAAGTTGCGTACTGCCTATATAAACGAGCAGTCTGGCCACCTGTTGCTGTGGCTCAGTCTAGTTTCGAGTTCCCGTCGAAATTTACAGTTAACAAAAATGTTCCGATTGCCACGAAAATTAACAGCCATTATCCGCTGTTCAATTTAAAAAATATAAAATATTTAATAATTTTATTGAAATCGGTACCGCCGTTTCGGAGTCTTTAAGGAATATGTAAACCTTCTCGTATTGTTCTCATATCTCACGTTTGTTATTGAAGTGACCTAATTCAAAATTATACTCAATTGAGTTAGATAGATTGTAATCGTTATTTCAATGCCATTTATGACATCACGCTGCAAATTGTTAAAAAAATAGTGTTTTCTTGTTATTTTAATAGTTATGGATCCCTTTAACATTCTAGAGGCGCTATGCTACACTTTATGATAATTCGCCATAATACAACTTTTTTTGAATAAGGTCACTTTAATATTAAGAGTGCGATATATAGATGTGGACTTCAACGTGATGTTACCTCATACGTATTAATGATTTTATTACCGCACTGTACCGGAAGGCTAAACCGGTTGGCGGAAACTGGCCAAAATGAGACACCGAATAAAATTTGAGCCAATATTTTAGAACGATAGTGTGACGAAACCGGTTATGAATTGCACGGTGGGTTTAAATAATATGTAATTACATCAGTACGCTGCACGGTGTCTCCATAAACGAAGTAATTCAGGTGGAACGGCGTCTTACTAACCGTATTTTCGAACATCAACAATGAAAATAAAGAAGGGTAGTAAATAATTGTTTTAAAAATATTAATAAATAGTAAAAGTAAAGTAGCGGCCTGTTACAATCCCACTGCTGGGAAGAGGCCTCCTCTCTCCGATTCTGGAGAGAAGGGTTGGAGCTAAGCCCTACCACGCTGCTCCAATGCGGATTGATAGGTTACACATATCTCCAGAATTCTCTAGAGATATGCAGGTTTCCTCACGATGTTTTTAGGTTTCCTTCACCGAAAAGCGTGTGATAAATTGCAATTATCAATTAGACAGATGAGTTTGAATAGAAAAACTAATTAGTGCCTGCCTGGGTTTGAACTCGTGTTCCCCTCGAAAGAGTCGCACGGTCTCACCGCTGGGCTATCACAGCTCCAATAAATAGTAATAAAATTAATAAAATAGCGCTTTAACTAATTTCCAAAACTGCTAGCAGATTTCAATGTAATTCTTTTTTAATAAATATTAATTGGTTCAACTTTTGAAGGAATAATTTTAGATTCAAGAAATGACGCTGTCTAGAAACATGATTTACCAAAATATTCTGAATTACAATTTTGAATCTGTATATAGTATAGAAAAAGAAAATAAAAATATATATGGGACAATTACATACACAGTCGTCCGTGCAGTTATAAACATACTTATACTGCGTCCATCATATTATCAGTCTTTTGACAGCTCACGCTCATTAGGTTTTGTATTGCTTACGTACAAATATCATACAAATAATATTTGTACTTTATGGATGGGTACCGCCCACTTAGTGATGTCACACATAATGGTTACTACGATTATGCCACAGATTAAAAATAATCGGTAGAAATCGATGTTACGAGTATCAAAAGACATTTAATAACATTATATAAAGTTTTACTTTCTTCTTAGTTAATACATGAATACAAATAAAACAATCAGGATATTTTAATTTATTTTATTAGCACGAGTCGTCGGAATGATAATCAACACTAGACTCCTCCGATGAGGAGTCTTCAGTAGCAGTTATTATTAGCTCTTGTGTAGATAATATATTATCAAACGCAATATCACGTTCCCAATCAGAGAATATTACTCTTTTAGTTCTTTCCACCACACTTGCCCAGTTCTCGGCCGTTACGTGGGTGCAAGCATTTTTTACCAATTGCAACATTTTATTCGCTGTGAATGGGGGGCTTGTATTGCATCTCGCAGCATGCCCTTTTACTTGTGCCCATATAAGTTCTATTGCGTTGTACTGGCAGTGGTATGGAGGAATCCGAAGAAGAGTATAGCCATATTCTGCTGCCATTTCATTGATTACATAGCGTTTTGCTCTCTTTTTGGTTTTTAATATTTTTATTAATTCAACTTTTAACATTGAGTCGTCCACATTTTCTCCATTGTCCCGAAGCCAATTAATTATTTCATGCTTTTTATTAGCCTGTGTTGGCATTTTGTCAATTTGACGGGAGTGGTAGGGCGCATTATCAATAAAAATTATTGATGGTTCTTCCAATGAAATTAGCATTTTTTTGAACCACTCTTCATACACATTTGCATTCATCTCTTCGTGGTAGTCATTTGATTTCTTCGATTTAAATGCCAACAGTGCGTCTTGTACAAATCCTTTTGCTGTACCTGCATGGCAAATGATTAGGCGCTCACCTTTTCCCATTGGTACTGAGGAAGTGGAATCAGCAGTATCATCAGTCCAGAAACGAGATAGTGTGTGGTTAGCGTTGAGCCATGTTTCATCCGTGAAAACAATATTTGCCCAATCTTGTATTTTCTTTGCCTCTCTTAAAAAATCACAACGTGCTATAGCTATATCTGTGCGTTCCATTAATAATTTTCTTTTATTTAACTTTTTATATGAAAAGCCAATTGTGTTCAAAACTTTGACCAAAGGAGATTTTTCACCATGAAATAGACCACTTCTTTTCAAAGAAACAATAAGTTTTCTCAAAGTTGGAATTTCTTTTCTCAAGTAGTAATCATATACATGACGACGAATAGCGTCAGCGTCAAAGTCATCAACAGCTGTCACCTTATGAGCCCGGCGCTTTCTTTTTGGTGTAGATGGTTTGTTTTGCTCCAAGCCGCTCCTGCCGTAGGCATCAGTAGTGATTTTAGTCACAGTTGATAGACTGATCCCCAACGCGGCTGCAACACGGTTTCGGACTTGCGTGATAGGTATAAGAGGTCCGCCATTTTGATTTTCTTGCTCAAAATACTCATGAAGTTTTAACACTAACTGTCTCGATTGTGCTTTCAACACACGTCCTTTCGGCATTTTCACGATCAATTAATATAAGTTTCACAAAAGTTTTTCCGAGGAATAAAGCTACTTAACTCAAGGTGTAACAGATGCGAGAGAACACTCAGCGAACGTAAATGCGTGTGACTATCACGGGCGTTTCGTTGAGAGTGACAGATCACGTCAAAATGGCGGCCGAGCGGAAGGTCTGTTGATGTTGCCAGTTGATGTATAATATATTTTTTATGATTATAATAAATACACACGGATTAACATTTATTTTCAAAAAACTAAGGCAATATTAAATCAAAATGTTGATTTCTATATCTGTTATTAGTTTACGTAGGTTATCATTAATCGAATTACTTAGGTACGTAATTCGATTAATGATAGTAGGTACTATAATCGGAATGGTATCGCATACGAGAATCTTTAGGACATCACTAAATATGTAAATCGTCAATCTGTCAAAAGATGGTTCATATAATGGACAGTGTATAAATACATAGATACACCCAGATTCGAAGAACCGACAAATCGTATTTAGAAAATGTTGGCGAAAATCGAACCCGCGGCCGTGAAGCTGAAGTCAGGGTCACTGCCATCGATATATAAGGGCCAGTCAATATATATTGCATAGCAATCTAAAATCTTTGTAATCTATAATTAGTTAGGGTGAAAGGTTGCATATTTACTTTATATTTGGTCATTCTATTCAAATTCAAAATATTCTTTATTGTAAACAACTTTGAATCGTCAACTCTACTGCTTGTTCGGAAAGCTGGTCGCACCGAGAAGAACCAGCAAGAAAGTCGGCGGTTGCTCTTTTCAAACAATAATTCTTATCACCAGTTACATATAGTTATTAATGTCTTGTACAGGGTTGAAGAGAAGTTATATCCACGCCTTCTTATCGTCTAGGTAATCTTCAATAGTATAATAGGCTTTAATTATTGAATTAGCCTTTTATTAATAGTATTCCTAAACTGCTGTAATGGTAAAGTTAAAGAAGATTGTGAAATTTTATTATAGAATCTTACACCCAAACCCATAAACCAATTACGAACTTGTGCAAGGCGCAAAGCAGGAACCGCAAGCTTATGTCGGTTCCTACTTCGTCTATAATATACATCGCCAATCCTTTTATAATTATTTATATTCATATGTACAAAAATTAAATTACCTGTTTCCTTGAACTTCTCTCTATTCATTTGTATACCCTTTTAGAATAAAATCAAAACAAAACTAAACTCACTAACATAAAAACTTTGTATTGCTCAATAAACGTGTTTAGTGTTAGCCAGCAGGATACTCGGCGGTTTCTCTTTTCAAAATATAATTCTTCTTACTAGTTACATTTAATCATTACTGTCTTGTACAGGGTGGAAGAGTAGCTATGACAATAATCCAACTAGTTACAATGAATATTCCAACGCAGTAACAGGCAGTTTTCATTTTATGAGCGAACAAAGTTGCATTAAATACTGAACTCATAAAGGTACGTCAATTGGGTCAGCCTCGCTTAACTAGGATAGTTAAAAATTTAATTTTACGCCACTACAACTCCCGTTATGAATTTCCGCATTGCAAAAACTACGACTGCTGAGAAAACTCAAAATTCAATAAAATATAAGAATAAAAGAAAAGAAGAATCTATACTTATCTAGTAGCAGCCTGTTACAATCCCACTGCTGAGCATAGGCCTCCTTTCTCCGTTTCTGGAGAGAAGGGTTGGAGCTAAGACCTACCACGCTGCTCCAATGCGGATTGGTAGGTTTCACGATGTTTTCCTTCACCGAAAAGCGTGTGATAAATTGCAATTATCAATTAGACACCTGAGTTTTAATAGAAAAACTAATTGGTTGAACTCGTGTTCCCCTCGAACGAGTCGCACGGTCTCACCGCTGGGCTATCACAGCTGATACTTATCTATACTTATTATAAAACAAAGTCCCAAAAAGCTGTCTGTCTGGATGTAATCGATTTTTCTTAAAATCTAATGAACGGATCTTTGTACGGTTTTCACCAAAAGATTGTGCAATACTTCCGGATGGTTTAGGTAAATAGTACATATCGGTATTATGTAAATTGTGTTGAAGAGATCGCGCAGTCATCTTGCTTGCTGGGTCTGCCGCTTGCCTGACGTCAACTTACCTTAGTCGCCTTTTGCGACACCTCGGTACGAAATGAGTGTGGTCTATTCTACTCAGCCGGATACCACACGGCAGATATATATATAAATTTATTACGATAACGGTATCAAAACTAGAAGCAATAAAAACCTCAAATAAACATCGAATGACTAAAATTCGATACCTATCTTTAAGTACACTGACGTGATGCATCATAGCGAATAATAGATCTTAGTGGTGCCAAATGTTGTGAGTAATGTCGCAGGCTACGTCTTGTTTTATGAGTCAGCATCGGTTTAATTACAGTGGGTACTGACCCTACCAGACGTGAAACCTGATAGCTACGGCGTTCCTTGCAAGAATGGATTATCGATTGAAGGTTGCCAATTACGTCACTGTCCAGACGATTTAAATTGGAATGAAAGTGAACATTAGAGCGTTGAACATGCAGGTACGAATATAATGAATGAGCCAAATGAAGTATGACAAATCATATTTCATTACTTTTGATACGTGAACTCGAAAATGGAGGTAAATTTTAAGATTTTACATATGGATCATCGCTATAAGTATTTATAATATATTAACAATATTCATACCAAAGCATTAAGTTTATTAACGCGAATAGGATTTGCAGTTGAGTGTTAGTCAATGCAAAGTTAACGCTCAAAACTAAAAATATAGGTTATTGATATTTTATAATACAACTAGATTTGCTTGCGGCTCCGCCTGCAAGGAAATCAGTGTAGTTAATTGAAGATTTAAACATCAAAGTAATTATTGCAAGTTAACCATAAGAGATAGAGATGTGCTGTCTCGGACTTTTTTGTAATATTATTGTAGATTTACAATTCTCTAGTACATCACTTTAGTGTATTTCTATTGGTTTTCGCGGCGCACGCGACTAAAGCTCCCAATAGGCGAGTTTTTTTTTTACAATTGCGCGGCCTCTTCAACTTTCTTCTTTTTACACTAAGACGCCACTTAGATGGGATAAGGGCAGAAGAATAATATAGAAAAACGGTTCTTATGAAAGTATTTTTTTTGTAAGTTTAGCGAAACTTTAGAAAACTAAGAAAAAAACTCGTTTTTCGTCTATAATCGACAATATATCGATCTCACTCATAATGTTTATTAACTACTTATTCGCCGCGGGTA
Organism: Morpho deidamia; assembly: GCA_947086505.1. Taxonomy (NCBI): domain Eukaryota; kingdom Metazoa; phylum Arthropoda; class Insecta; order Lepidoptera; family Nymphalidae; genus Morpho; species Morpho deidamia. The sequence goes on along the minus strand of CAMTZC010000007.1, from coordinate 3,002,245 downwards.
TTACCTCGGGGCGCCAATTGATAATAATAATTTTGCGACTTGACAATTCATTTACATTATCAAAGAATAAGTATCTCTTTCAGTGTGTTTTTTTAACAAAAGAAGTCACAGAAAGAGAGGAAAACACACGTGACGTGTATTTATGTAGGAGTTTACGGTAACGACTAATATACGTGATCAAAAACAAAAACAGTAACAATGACAATGAACAGCATTTGTTATCAGTCAAGGACGTTATCGCGATAACGAAAATATCCGTTTAATCCTCAGATCAAAACAAAAAAGATAAACGGAGTGAACGAAACTAAATTGAAGCATTTTTTGACGTAACCGACCATCCTTATAACAAGGGCGTGTAACGTAGTAAAAGTAACGGCATCTTATTATCCCACTTCTGGGCATAGGTCTCTTCTCTCCGTATGTGGAGAGAAGGGTTGAAGACGTAGCACGCTGCTCAAATGCAGATTATTAGTAGTAGTAGTAACACATAACCCCAGAATTCTCTAGAGCAGAGGACGGCAACGTTTTTAATGTAAAGAATGAAATTAATGGCGGGCGGCAACTATTTTTTGTAATGTTCATATTTATAAAACATGTTCATTTTTTATCTCTAAGTTAATGTCTACATTAATAATAGTTTAAGGGCGGACTAAAATTTATTGAAGGGCGCAGTGACGCCCGCGGACGCCGCGTTGCCGACTTCTGCTCTAGAGATATGCAGGTTGCGATATTTTCGTTCGAAAAGAGTGTGATAAATTACAAACACGAATGGGGCACAAGTTTTAACAGAAAATGTCATTGGTGCCTGTCCCGGGTGTGAACCAGTGAACGAAAGAGTCGCACGGTTTAAATTAATGTGAGATCAGGTGAACTATTAAGCTATATAGCTTAAGGTTAATGGATTCAGGAAAAGGAAAAATTGAAATTGCTTCAAATCGATTTAATCCATATAAATGTTAATTTTATTGGTTAAAACCGCATAGTAGTAACATCCTTTGCAAAGAGGGCGTGCAGGGCAACGACCCACATCGTCCGTAACTGATTAGATATTAGTGTGACATTTATAAGCTAAACAAATTATACAATTACTTATAATTGGAGCAAAATAAGAATAAACTGCAACTATTATTAAATTTTCGTCAATTTTGTAACATATTGATACAAATTTATTGATAACAGACTGTATCATCTTGTATGGGATCATTTTAAGGGTAGCACAATCAGAATTGAACCAACCCTTTAAAAAACAAATTTAAAAATGTTTTTTTGTTTAAGTGTTAGGGTTATTCTATATTTTCCATTGCATACACGTTTCTATATTAAAAAGGTGTAAACGCGACTACGTTTGCGTTAAGTCAACTCTGTGAAATACTCTCAATTAAGTTTGTTGTTGTTTTTTTGAGTTTCTTAAGGAAAGATACTAATGTTATTCTATATGTAAACTCGGTTTATAAGCTTTAATTGTGTCACATTTCATCAATATTGGTCGAGTGGATTGGCTGCTAAAACATAACAGATAGACACAAAGAAAGACAGATAGACTTTCGCATTTATGATATTATGATATTAGTATGGATTATAAAAAGTGGGATATTACTTTATGGATATTTATAGTATGGTGGAGAATAATTATATGAATACTATTGTATAAGAATTAATTTTATGAATACTATTGTATAAGAATTAATTTTATGAATACTATTGTATAAGAGTTAATTTTATTAGTAAAGTGATCAACATGTATCACAAATAATAAATTGCGTAATGAGTTATTAAGTGTAAACACCACAAGTTTTTGTTTATTAATCATAACACGATAACATGCCATTCATGTTATCGTGTTATGATGAATAAACTTTGATTATTTCTACGCAATTTTTTCATTCACGATAACGTAGTACGACCTCCATCGATCGTAAACCAATTAACATAGATGACACATCAATCATCATTCTCCTGCCCTTATCCCACTCTAAGTGGGGTCGGCACAACGTGTTACTAACATGTTGTCACATGATTAGGCTACGTATTTTACGACCGGCCGCCTGCCTGACGTCAACTTACCTTAGTCGCCTTTTACAACACCTCGGTAAGAAATGAGGGTGGTCTATTGTATGCAGCCGGATACTACACTGCACTTACCTTAGTCGCCACTTACGACACCTCGGTAAGGAAGGAGGGTGGTCTATTCTATTCTGCCGGATACCACACGGCTATATGGTTTATACTAATGGTTAATGTAATTTTCGAGGAAGGTTTAAATAACTAGTACATAACGGTTTTATGTATGTTGTAATAGGAAAAACTTTGAGACACTCTTTCCACACGGGCGAAGTCGTTGCCACATTTAGTTATTATTTTTACACATTTAGTAATTTTATAAAATAAAAATATTCTACTTTTACATAAATAATCCAGTGATAGGTCAAATTCTATTTGATTCTACTAATGATTTTAAAGCTTAGAAATTGGTCAGGCATTGTTGTAATGAATTATTAATGCCTATTACTATTTTTCCCATAATCACAAAAAATCCACAAAAAGTCCACTAGCTGAGATAGAGGTTTAAGCTCTGATATTGTGTTTTAAGAAGAATGTGGGTAGTAAATAAAATGGAGTAGCATAATCATATTATTGTAAATGCAAAAGTCTGTCTGTCTGTCTGTGGTGCTGTCACTGCTAATTGTTGGAGCATTACTGAAGAAATTTGGTATAATTGAGACTAATATGCTGGGCTAACACATACAATAAAAAATTCTATTATCATATATAGTATAGTTATAGTATAATAGATGCACATAATATGAGTTACAGAAATGAGGGTATTTTAAGACTTAAGTTGGCACGAACATAGTTTGTAACATGTTTAAAGGCAATATTGAGTTAACAATTGTCTTATTTCATTCAATCATTTAACCTGCAAAAAAATGAGATAAAATATACATTTTTATTTATTGAATTTAAATTATACTTCCATTTTTAAAATATATTTAAAGCATATAATTATGTATAAGAAAAGCATATTAAGTATATCCTACCTTACAATCATGGTGCCTCTTACACCAAGTGCAGCCAAATAAAAGTCCCACTGCAGTAACCACCAACGCCAGCGCTGGAATTGCTGCATAGACACTGGCTTCCTTACCCCATCCCTCAACTATTGTCCCACTCGCTTCTGAAACAATAATTAAAATTGCCATGAAAGATTTACAACACATGTGAAATATGAAGATTAAATGTGAGAGATTTTAGTATAAATTCATATACAAATAAAATGCAATATCTAAATTGAATGCCAATCTGACTTTATACTGATTGAGGAACATAACATCTATGCATCACATATTTGATATCAGTGTGTAGACTCTATAGTCTAATGGATGTTTGAGAAAAAAAAATGACTATATTCATATCTCTTCATTGCTATGTATTTTAAGTAAAATAATCAGGTTTTACTTAGTAAGAATAGGATAGAGGATATTGCCAGTTTTTAAACATAAATCGAATACAATGATTGCAATCTACTGGCTAAGCTGTCCTTACTTTACTTACTTTTGAGTAATTACATGTACTTTCATAGTAATATTTTGAAATGGCTCAATAATTTATTGAGTGATATATATTTACTCATAAATAAATGTTACTAAATAACAGACTGAGTAGCATTTTTTGCAATTTATAGAATTAGGTGTTACTTTGTTCTTAAATAGTTTAATAGAAAAAATATATACCAATATTTTTTTGTAAGTTAGCCAACAATTATTCCCAAAGTCAATACTTTGTCAATATAAGTCAAATATTATGTGAATATAGGTTAAATTGACCATAATTCAGTTCACAACTAAATGTATTAGCACCAATATATTTTAAAAAATAATTCAATAAATAGTTTCAAATTAATTTGTAATATATTACTATCACAAGTGATTTTAAGAGTCAAAATTTAAGAAGTTTTAGCAATATATAATAAGCGAATGATTTAAATCCATTTTTTTTGTTATCACAGATCTTGTCATAAGTTAATAATGCTATATTTTGTAGAAAATATTCAAATAATTATTATAATGATAGCTTCCTTCATTATAATAAAAACAATCTATATCTTAATCTCGAGTACTTAAAATGAAGTCAAAGATAGGATTAACATATGGATGTTTGTTAAATTGTACTTATGGAATGTAACAGTTATTATTTTAAATTATCTTAACCAAAACTACCCACAAAAAAGTGCTTAACTATAGAATTAAATTGTTTTAAAACAGTAATATTCTTTATTTAAAAAAAATAGTTTTGTAGTAAAGTTTAAACAATTCCATTCTACACTTATAACCGTTATATTTCTAAATATGTATATAATAGGAAAGTTTGAACCACCAACAATATAAATACTACCCACAGTAAATTATCACAAACGATTTTTTTTCTTTGATAGTTTATTCCACGTTTACAAACTTAGGTCTTTTGGCTAGATTGAGATGAAAGAACAGTAACTAATGAAACCGTATGTGAAAAAACATTGTTTTAGTAGATCGACTCACCGTGCGAGTGGGTCTGTGGCGTTGGGTTAACAGGCAATCCTTGCACCAACTGCAGACCAATCGAGGTCAAAAATATGATAACCCATAACACAGCCATTATAACAACATTATTTGCGTAGCCGTATTATTTTTCGTTTCATTATTACTAAATTTTAATTTTTCACCACAACACAAAAAATACACGGTTCTTTGACAGGTTCATACAAACGAAAAACTATTAGGCCACTATATAATATTCAATAAAAAAAATTGCGCACAGTTAACATTATCACACTTTTAAATATTTAAAACGTATAAAATATATATATTTTTGAGTTATTCGTGCACATTTACATATAAATTGCGCAATCCACAGCTGTACAGAACGCCATTTTTCAATTCCGATGTTGACAGATGACTGAAAAGTTGCTATTTTTATCGCTGGTATCATTTCACGGATATATTGATATTTTTCTATAATTTTGTTTTCAAAATTTCTGTTAAAATAATTTTACTTCTGGACTTAATATTATCAATTTATTTTAATTAAATAAATATTAATAATGTATTCATTGAGACATAGATTTTTTTACTTCGGAATACATGTGACAATCTCCAATGTCAATTGTCAACGTCAGTAAAGGAAAACATTGGAAATCGGCTGTTGTAAGTTCTAAATCTAAAAATGTGTCACAAAAAAGTACATTTAAAATGTTAAAAATTATGCACCAGAGCAAGAAGTAAGCTAAACTTAAATAATTCAGAGAAATGCTCGTAAACTTTTGTGTATAAAGTTCTATAACCTCAAAACCTATGTACGGTAAACTCTCTATATTTAGTAAAGTAGTTTCATTTAGTAACGTGCGCTCTTACAGTAAAGATACTAAGAAGCTATTGGAATTTCTAGCCAATATGCCGAAACCTAATTCAGGTAGAATAGCAGAGGCGCAACGTCAGCGCCAACAGATCACCAGAAAATCTGAAAAATACGGCCCTAGTACTGTTTATTTACAAGTATTGGGCTCTGGAGCTAGGGGAGCCCCCAATACGTTGTATCTTTTTACTGATCAAAAAAAGTAAGTAATTTTCAAAGAAGTTCAATTAATAGTTTTTTTTAATTTCATGTAATTGCGTCATATTTTTAATATTTTACATTAAAAATAGTAAGTAAAATTTGTTTTATTATTAATATTTTATAGTTTATTTATAATTATTTTTATAGTGCAATGGGTAAGTTCTGAATATTTAATATTTATGGACGCTTAATTGTTTAATATTGAAACTTTGAAAAAAGTTTTATAATATTTTTTCCTTTTAATTTCATGTAATTGCATCATATTTTATATATATTGCAATAAAATATTACTTAGAAAATTTAATTACAACTCTTTGAGTTGTAATTACTTTTAGGGTATTTATGAATTTTTATATTAGAGAATAAAATAAAGTAAAAATTTTTTTGATTGACACTTTCATTCAATATGCTCAATAAATTATTATTAATTGCAGTCATATAACATTGAATGTATTTAAATAACTTTCTTTTTAATTTACGTCTCATCCATGTATTACTATTTATTATAAGATGATAATTGAAAAAAATGTTCTTAAATTAAAATACCTATTTTTTCATGAGAATGTTATTTTTTAAAATTATTATATAAAAATGAAAAAAGATTATCTGTTAAGCTATCGCTTTGTGATCTATAATACTTTAACTGGTTATTATATAAGTATTTTAAGCTGAAATATTTGATATACAATAATATCCATAAAGCTTTTATCATTTCAAGGTACTTGTTCAACTGTGGGGAAGGTACTCAGAGGCTAGCCCATGAGCACAAAGTTAAATTGTCTCGGCTTGATCATATATTCATCACTAACAAGACTTGGAGAAATATTGGTGGATTACCTGGACTCTCATTAACACTACAGGATGTTGGAGTACCGAATATTACATTGCATGGACCAGAAGGATTGGTAAGTTTTAGAAATTAGCAAAAAACCTACAAGCTTGAATAGTTTAATCATTGTTAATGTGTAAACACCAGCTATACTCACGTCTTATTTTATCGGATTAGCCAGACTAGTTTTGGGAACAGGGAACTGTCAGTACATCGTGTAAAGAGCTCATGAATAAGTATCCCGAATGGGTTAGATACTTATCAGGCTAACCCAACAAAATTAGACATTAACTATGAATACTACTCATGATAGTTTAAATTTAAAATAAAGTTTAATCATTAAGAAAAAAATTACAAAAGCAATTATAGCATTATTGTACTATATTCCATAACAGTTCATGAAGCCATCTCCTGATGATGCTTTGTTTACTGGCATAACAATAGCTGAGATTGTCTTAGTGAATGTGTGTAGTGTTGTTGGTGGTTCATGTGCGGTCTCTAATTCTGGATGTATAAGTATGCGAATGGATACCATCATCATAGCAAAATAGGTCTATTATTATTTTTTACTATGGAATCCTGCAAAGTAATCACTACTTCTATGTATAAATTAGTTAGAAAAAATTGTTTTGATCATAGGATGAACTGTACAATGCAACAAGGAGATTTGTGATAATGAAAGATATGAATGTGACAATGGCAAAGTGCAGCACCTCTGAGGATTTTGAGGATAATGTGATGACTGTTAAATATGTGCTCATGTAAGTATGATAATAAAATAAAATAAATAAATATATGGGACAACTTACACACACGGTCGTCCATCCCCAAAGTAAGTAACTTAATACTTACTACGACTTACTACTTACGAACTAAATACTTAATACGATGGACAACTGGTAAATATATACATATATAGTTTTAAAAACATACTTAAATACAAATACACACCCAGGCTTGAAGAACTTGTTTAACAAATTGTTTATAGAAAATGTTGGCCCTCGGCGGGAATCGAACCCGCGACCCGCGGAGCTGAAGGTACGGTCATTACCCACTGCGCTAACGGGCCAGTCAATTGAACAAATTAGATTTTTTGCCATTCTCATTTAAATTCAGTCATCTAGATCAGATTTTTTACTATAGCTAAGCCATTGTCGTTTCAAGGGGTCCCCAAGGCAACATTCTCCAAACAGATCCAAAGCCAGCTGCGAAGAAGCCCAAACTAGATGAGAGGACTCCAGTTGAGTTCGAAGAGTTCATTCACGATGACACAGACTATTACACCCCAATGACTCGATTCCCGGAAAGGAGTAATATAAATAAGAATTTGAGGTCAAAGCCTAATAAGCCTACAGCAGAAAAAGGTAAGGATTAATGTTATATAAAAATACTTTTATTGAATCTTACATTGTCGTACTCTACATACATGAATCAACTCTATTAAGTTAAAAGGATACTTGTGGTAGGGCTGCCTGGCATCCTACCTTAGTTATAATATAACAATGTAGTATAAAATTAAAGTAACAAAATTAAGTTAATTAATCACAAGATAAAAGTAGCGGCCTGTTAATATCCCACTGCTGGGAATAGGCCTCCTCTCTCCGTTTCTGGAGAGAAGGGTTGGAGCTAAGACCTACCACGCTGCTCCAATGCGGATTGGTAGGTTACACATATCAACAGAATTCTCTAGTGATATGCAGGTTTCCTCACGATGTTTTCCTTCACCGAAAAGCGTGTGATAAATTGCAATTATGAATTAGACACATGAGTTTTAATAGAAAAACTCATTGGTGCCTGCCCGGGTTTGAACCTATGTTCGTCTCTAGAGAGTCGCACGGTCTCACCATTGGGCTATCACAGCTTAATCACTTAATCATAAAGCTTCATCAGCTTAATCACAGCTTAATCAGCTTAATCACAAGATAATAAAAGTAAATTTAAACTTTCGCGATTCATACTTTTATTATAAATAAACGGGTGACATTGCGACAAAAAATGTAACTCGATTTTGTTGCGATGTGACCCGTTTATTTATATAATAATAAGAAGTAAAAAGTAGTTTATATGTGTGTTCTTATATGTAAGGATATTCATTGGTATATCCTTTTTTTTTTTTCGAACTGACTATGCTGTTAGCCCTAACGGCTTTTACAGCGTCACCGGGCGGGACGGGAGAGCGCAGTAGCATCGCCGAAGTGTATACCCTTTTAGAATAAAATCAAAACAAAACTAACATAACAACTTGTATTGCTCAATAAAGGTGCTTAACCTATTTTTTTTAAAAGCTCACAAAAACTTCCATTGATGTGAGAAAATATCATACTGTAGGGAATATTTTACAGGTACTTCCATAGGTAGATAGGTAAATTATCAATATCACCATATCGCAACTTGCATATCCTTGGATTTCTCCAACAATAGTTATCTCACGATGTTTTTCCTTCCTCGAAAATCGCGTTATAAATTGTAAACATCAATTAAATACAAAAGTTTTAATAGAAAACTCATAGCTGCTTTCATAGTGAACCTTTAGTATGTAAAGATCTTGCTCTTCGGACTAATAGTGGTTTAAAGCTGCATATTTCACATCTACTTATTGAATAATTTATTAGTTACTTTGCGGAGATCCATAATACAAAAGTAATAATAAATCAGGAGATTCAGATAGACTCCACGACAAAATCGCAAAGCCTTTGAAGTATTGATGATGCTTCGGTTGCGGGGCGAAACGATTGTTGAGTTCGTGATAGTGAACGTGTGTAGTGCTTGTGTATTGTGGTGGCAGTGGTGGAGATTTGTGCATGTGTTTTTACGAATCCCGCATGTAACGGGTATGAAAAAACGGATAGTCCACTATACATTTAGCACTATATATATTTTCTATTTACTGTATCGCGGATTATAGCAAAATAATTTTATTATTACTTTTGTATCTACTTATTGCTTGAAATGAAGAAATGGTTTGGTCGATGCTCGTAATAAGGACTATCTGTCAGTATAATTTTATTTTTATTTTCAAAACCTCTCATGATTCTCAGATCCATTAAAGAAAAAAACAGAGAGAGTTTTGCATGAGCTCCAAAAACAAGGTTACTGTACTGTTGCGTACATATGCACTTTGAAGGTATGTTTTTTGTTTTTTAATTTTATTTAATTATTTTCATAGTGTTACCACAGAATCATTGTGGCTGCCATGATTATTTTCACGGGGTACATATCTACAAATACTATAACCAATATAAAATATTGAACTGAATATGTTATAGTATAAATATGTAGATTAATTACATTATTTACAGTATTAGGTACTTTATCAGTTTCTACTAGGCCTCGTTTCGTGGAAATCAGTATGTCACACAGTTTTTCCCCCATAAATAACGTAATATGTATTTTGACTAAGGTAAATAAGTAAGTTAACGTCAGTCAGGAGTCCGGTAATAAATACGTGGCCAACATTGACGTGGCGACATTACTCACAACATTTGGCACCACTAAGATCTATTATTCGCTATGATGCATCACGTCATTGTACTTAAAGATAGGTATCGAATTTTAGTCATTCGATGTTTATTTGAGGTTTTTATTGCGTCTAGTTTTGATACCGTTATCGTAATAAATTTTTATATATATATCCGCCGTGTGGTATCCGGCTGAGTAGAATAGACCACCCTCATTTCGTACCGAGGTGTCGTAAAGGCGACTAAGGTAAGTTGACGTCAGGCAGTCTGCCGGTCGTAAAATACATAGCCAAATCATGTGTCAACATGTTGTGCCGACCCCACTTAGAGTGGGATAAGGGCAGAAGGATGATGATAAATTGAAATTTGTAACATAAAATTAGTTATTGTAAGTTAACCATAGCAGATAGAGACATGGTGTCGCGGAATTTTTTGTAGTATTTTATAGATCTACAATTCTTTTGTACTTTACTTTAGTATATCTCTGTTGGTTTACGCGGCGCAGGCAAAGAATTCGCCTGTTGGAGGGCGAGTTTTTTATACGACCGCGCAATTTCTTCAACACAATTTCCATAAACCTGTAATTTACTATTAACTTAAACCTTCCGGTAGAATAGTATTGCTTTTTACTAAAAACGATATAAAAATCCGTTCAGTAGATTTTTTGGGGACTTTGTTTTATAAGAAGTATAGTAAAGTAGGATTTGACATAGTTGCTAAAAATTTATAGAGCTTCTTTTGTAGAGCAGGATTGGCCGTTAGACCTAGCATTGTAAATAAATAATAATAAATATATGGGATACGGTTGTCCTACCCCAAAGTAAGTTACTTATACTTATGTGTTATGGGTGACGGACAACATATATAATTTTAAATACATGCTCAAATACAAATAAACACCCAGGCTCGAAGAACCAACAAATCGTTTATAGAAAATGTTGGCCCTCGGTTATATTATGGGTACACAAAACTCACTATCCAAATAAATCTATTCATTTACAGTTAATGAATTACAATTATTCTTATTGTTTTGAATAAAATGACTCGCCCGCCGGAGACGCGACCGGCGAAATCAAGGACGTTTTATGCATTGGATTGCTGACCGGAGCGACGCGAGCGACCGACTTTTCAAACACGATAAGGACAGGCCGCGTGCGCCTGTATACGGCATTCTTTTATAACGCACACGTAATTTTGCGTTTTGGGTGTTATTCTCAGATTTAATGACGCGTTTAACCAGTGAAGTGTTTGATAAGACGCGACCGTCCGCGGTTTTGGTGCGCGTTGGATACTATTCCCCGATATAGGGACGACTTAATAACGTGTGACCTTACGAAGGTTGTGTGCACACCGGGTGTTATTCAGCCGATATAGTGAAGTGTATACTCAGGGAGAAACAGACATTACGAGTCCGTGGAAGAGTGCAGAGGCGAGTCAACGGTTTCAGGAATCGGCCAAGTACATACAAGCACATACACACACATACACATATACACGCAGTGACTCACGAGGCCGGACCACATACAGCTAACGGCCGCATAAGGTAGGTTGAAACGCCGGGACGACGGGCCCAGGTCCCGGAGGTTGTTTCATCCGTCCGCACGTTTGCGCGGAACACTTATACTATGCTAAAATCTTAAATACTAATGGCGTCCGATCCCACCGAAGTTAGGTAGGGAAAGGCGAGGTTGAGCGCAGTGTCTTTCCCAGGCATGGAACATGACACCTCAGGTGTCGACTAGAGTCTGGGAAAGCGGCAAACGCTAAGTAGACGTAACACGCGCGACCTGTTGAGCTGAAGGCAGGGTCACTACCCACTGTGCCAACAGGCCAGTCACTACCGTTGCTCCAGTGTAGATTGGCATATTTATTTATTTATTTATTAGATACACCAACGATACAATATAAATGCATTAACCATTATACTTATATTAATTCTTATACTACTATATTTATCCATTAAAGGCGTATTCAGCATTGTCTTATAATATTAGCTCTTGAATATATATTACAATTAGGTACATCATCAAATAAAAGCATCAAGTCTAAATTGAATAAAAATTTGACAAGCTGCTTTAATTCGTCTACCGCCACCTTAAGTCCTCTTATGTTAGATATTATATATTTAATGAACTACATTTCAAAATGTGGTATCCGGCTGTGAAGACCACCCTTATTTCTTACCGAGGTGTCGTAAGGGCGACTCAGATAAGTTGACGTTACGTATCACGCGCTTTAGCTGGTAGCTGAAGGCATATTCTAGTAATAATCAGTACGAAAAAAAATTTTTTTTTAATTATTTTTTATTTTAATATTTGTCAATAGAAGTGCCGTGTGGTATCCGGCTGCATAGAATTGACCACCCTCATTTCTTGCCGAGGCGTCGTAAAAGGTGACTAAGGTAAGTTGACGTTAGGCCGGTCGTAAAATACGTAGGCAAATCATGTGGCAACATGTTTCTAACATGTTGGCCGACCCCACTTAGAGTGGGATAAGGGCAGGAGAATGATGATGAATATTTGTCAATAGAAACGGTTGGGTACACTAGATCTGGAGAAATGCGTGGAACTTGGTGTGAAACCGGGTCCGATGCTTGGTCAATTGAAAAGTGGTCATGATGTTGTGCTACCTGACGGAAGAATAGTCCTTTCCAAAGATGTTAAGACCCCTGATGATCCTGGGCCGGTTTTTATTGGTAATATGTTATTATTGTCCTGCACCTAATTGGTACATAACTGAATGTGTATTTCCAAAATTTTACTACATGTTATAAAAAAGTTCCCTCCAGACCTTTCCGTCTATCTGTTTTTACAATTAACGTTTAACGGATTTCCATGTAGTTTTTACTCACAGAATAATTCATTAGAAAAGTGCAAGTGTAAAATTTAGGTTTTCGTGAAATATGAAACGAAAGAATGAAAACAAAAAACAACGAAATAAAACCATTACGTACCAAATTTTTAATCCTTTATTAATTAAATACAATAAAAGTAGATGAAAAAACATTGCAAAGATGCACTGTAGAAAACATTATTTTTGTAATTCGCAACGTGTAAGTCTAGTTTAAGCAACTTTAGCGACCAAATCAATACATTCGGTATAATCGAGCATTGGCATTGCCTTCTCATGAACACCTTGATACGAATTTTTGCTACGTGTAGTTCTAGAAGTACCAGATCTGTTGTATTTGAGGGAGTCAGAATTTTCCGCGCACTTTGACAACGGCTCCAACCCGCCAGAGAACATCCCTACAGTTGTGGTGCATTACACTCCTCCACACGTCATCCGAGATCCTGTGTAAGTTGATTTGATCGCACAACATATTGAACTAATATTTTTTCCCAGACCAAACACTTTCTTTAAATACGTTAACCTTAAAGGCTACCATAATACTACGTTCTATAATTATTACGAACTTAGCAAGGCAATACAATTGTTGGATCCGTCCAATAATGCATCGTCCAACAAGTAATTTTTGGTCCACTTTCTGATCTTTCACATCCATGATATTTTTTCGACGTCCAAGGCGCCAATAATTGACAAAATTAATAACAAAATAATTCAATATTGTCCATTATTATAAGTAAAATTGTGGCTGAAGTACTCAATCTTCCATTAATTTATGTTTGCCAACAACTTAAGAATCATTTTAACATATTATCATTCTCATGGTGTTAAAGTAAAGTTAAAAATATTAAGTTAAACTTTTACTATCTTACTGCAATGCGTAGGACCTTTTCGCTTTTTTTTTGGAGCACCACGAATTCACTACGCTGCTTCAATGCGGATTGGTAATCTACATAGATCCCAGGAATTCTGAGATATGCAGGTTTCCTGTCCAGATTTTTCTTGAGCTTAAGCTTGTAGCAAATTGTAAATATCAAATAAATTATGGTATTATTGGGTTACGGCAGGTATCGAGCGTTCATGTCAAAGTTCGGCCCAACAACTCAACACTTGGTTCTCAACTCCCAAAATTCGTGTCTCGGCTCTGAAGCGGTACACCGCACGCAACACAAGCTGCATTTGCTGGACGCTGATATGTTCCCATTACTACGTGACGTCAGCGTCCCAGCTTTGTGGACGGCCAGTCCTCCTCTGCCGCGAACTGACAGCCCGGTAAGGCTGAAAGGATTAGAGGAGCTGAAGAATAAGGTATGTATTTTGTGTATTCAATTTTAGGCATGCTACAGCTTTAGCGATCCTCCTCCTTGCGTCGATGTCCTGATTATTAAAGCCCGTAATTCCTTAGTGTAGGGTGATCATCTTTTAGTCAGCTTCTCGCCATCTGTTCCTCTCCTTGGCTAAATGAAGAGCAGCCTGCAGATTAGTGTCCAAAGTAGTTCGGATCTAGTCAGTTCACCAAATTGAGTTACATCCTCTATATCTGTTGTCAGATTAGTGTCCATAATAGTTCAGATCTAGTCAGTTCACCAAATTAAGTTACATCCTCTATATCTGTTGTCAGATTAGTGTCCAAAATAGTTGGGATCTAGTCAGTTCACCAAATTAAGTTACATCCTCTTGATCTTTTGTCATCGATCTTACCGGTAGACTTTTCGGTAATATTTGGCCCTAGAAAAATAAAATAAAATTCTTACATTATAATATATACTTTTTATTACTATTATAATGATTGATTGGTTGATTGTTAATTGTAAAGTAACACATGATTTTTGGCAAATCATTTTATTATTCATCCGAAATTAGTTTTTTTTTCAAGATAATCTATATGAAGCGATTGTCTACTTTTCATCGCCGTAACCTGCTTGCCATGAAGTTTTAATAAACGCGCTACTCTGTTTGAACATATAGTCTGGTATTCCTACTTAAGTATCGGGTTAACCCGATCTTATAATATTCCATTGATGTCAATCTTATCTTTTAGCCCTTCCCCATACTATTTAATCTTTCGAATTAGTACACCTATTTCATTTTTTTTAACTTTATTTAACTTGCGTGTATGTGTGTGAAGGTGGAATCTTGGAAGTTAAATTTGACACACTTTCCGGTGTCTGATTGAGCCAAAATTTATTACATTATTACATACCGGTCCAGTCCTGATGACAATGCATGTTTATGATAAGCATGACCTGCAGGCCTACCATGAACTCTTATTGCGACTCAATTGAAGACGTAAACGACGATCGCGACCCGTTTTATTTTCGTCCCATGAAGTGTGAATTGCATTGGGGTCGCAATGTTTACAAAGGATAACGTTATATGAACTATAGATAACTCTTTCTCTTTTAGTCACATGTTCTTAGGACGAATTCCGAACGCTCATTCGGCACCGATTTAAAGTGTGCGTCTTTAAGACGTCGTGGCATGAAAAAGCAAAACAATTTCGTTTACGTCTTCAATTGAGTCGCAATAAGAGTTCATTGTAGGCCTGCTGATTCTACTGCCAACAACAAGTTTAGCAAAAAGATAATTACATGTGCTTAAACATATCTGTTACATTTGCTTGGTGTGGTAGCTTGGTTTGTATAATGCATGCTGGGTGTGGAAAATTTAACACGATTTTTAGATCGCCACGGCTCAGTTCCAGAACCTGATTAGTATGGAGGGGTCTTGTGGAGGGGACACGAGTCTGACCAACACGGATTCGCTCGCGAAACTCGAGTTGATCACAGCAAGGACGCTTACTATGTTCCATCTGAGACCAAAGAAACAACTCGATAGGTAGGTTGTTTATAGATGTTGAAGATTCAAAAGCACTTGTTTACAAGTTTGCTTGAATAAAAAATAATTTGAATTTGAATATTTTTTTTTCCTAAATAATTTCATGGCTGAGATTTTGTAATTCTTTTTTTTATTAGGGTAAAAAAAAGTAAAGTCGCGGCCTGTTACAATCCCACTGCTGGGAATAGGCCTCCTCTCTCCGTTTCTGGAGAGAAGGGTTGGAGCTAAGACCTACCACGTTGCTCCAGTGCGGATTGGTAGGTTACACATGTCTCCAGAAATCTTTAGAAATATGCAGGTTTCCTCACGATGTTTTCCTTCACCGAAAAGCGTGTGATAAATTGCAATTATTAATTAGACACATGAGCTTTATTAGAAAAACTCATTGGTGCCTGCCTGGGTTTGAACTCGTGTTCCCCTCGAAAGAGTCGCACGGTCTCAACGCTGGGCTATCACAGCTCTTTTTTTCTCTTTATTAGGGTGCTTTGGGGTAATTACGAAAACGGGGATATCCCGAAATTTGTGAATTACTACCATACAAGCAATTTTTTTCTCACATCAATCTTGGCAAGTAGCCAGTATTAAAGGGGTAATCTATGAACGTAGCTTTTGCGTCTCACCACCTTTTTTCAATATTTCTCATTTATTGCAATTACACCCACACCTTGTATCTCTATACTTTCGTAATATATCTTGCTGATTGTAAATTTCAGATAATCCTTTTAAATTTTATTTTTTTTGGAATATGCAGGCTACTATTTTTTTTTTCGGAAATGCCCCTAGCGACGAATTAAAAAACAAGACGAACAAATTAATTATCTTATAGAAAACGTATAAACTAATCTGAAAATATAATGTAATTACCACAAAGTACCCTATAATTAAATTCCGAAATGGTTAGTAGCTGGTACAATATTATAAACTTGATCGAAAGATCGATTGTAGTACGTGAGTTAGATGATGACCTATGTGATTGATGAATTACACCGAATAAAAACCCTAACAGTGTTCCAACATGCTATTGTTGGCGAGGACATAGTAACCTTGTTACTACGTTAATAGTAATGCCTCAGCAGCATCTCTGTACTCCAGAGATGGCAACCTCCGTGCCGGGGCTTCTAAAGAGAGGCCCTCTCTCTCTCTCTCTTCCCAGCTATGCATCCCACATGGTGGTGGGGTCAGCCTTCCTTACACTTCTCTTCCACTTCGCTCGGTCATGGACATCGTCGTCGGTAACTTTGCATGCACTCTTGACCTTTAGCACTACTTCTTTCCATCTCGTTTTGGGTCTTCCTATCTAAAGAGAGGCCCTCTCTCTCTGCTAATCTGCTAAATAATTGTATAGGGAGCACCAGATGCATCAATCAATCACCTCGAGGTCCTACTCAAACCAAGCCTCCGATTTATTCGAACGCCCGGAGGCCGTTGTTTTCTATTATCAATTTTGTATGTCAAACTTCACAGATCGGCAGAGCCGAAGCTCCACATCCAGGAATACATCCAGGAGACGATGGATGTTGATGGATTCGTGGCGAGTCTGGAACAGTTCCGTCGTCTTGTCGACAACATGCGGTACGCCAGGAGTGATTCTCAGAAGGAGTATCCCAAGGTCGTGTTCCTCGGCACCGGCTCCTGCATACCTAGCAAAACGAGAAACACCAGTGCTATAGTTCTACACGTTGAGTAAGTATGGATATACATTTTTTTTATATTATAAAGCACAATCAGAATGAAAGTATTTTATTTAAGTTACGACCTAGCTATAAGGGAAATAAACAACTTAACACTAACCTAAACATACAAATTAACTTATATCAGTCTTAGTCTTTCATAGTATGAGACACTTTGTTCTTTTAACTTAAATTTTTTCTAAATATATTTTTTGTCTTACGGAATATTGTTATGGGGTAAATGCGCGGACAAAGAAAAAATGTTTGTATTACAAAAAAAGAGCCATACGTGCCATTTACTATAAAAATTCGCGTGATTCCCTGCGAGATCAATTCGAGGAAACAGGTATTCTTCGCTACGCAGTATAGTATTTTTAGTTTATTACTTTTTGTACATAATAACATATATTATTATAGGTAGGTTATAGGTATGGTAATAGTACGGCTCTTTTTTGCAACTATTTTGAATCGCATAATTTTATACCGAAAATGATATACCGCCGTGTGGTATCCATCTGACCACCCTCATTTCATACCGAGGTGTCGTAAAAGGCGACTAAGGTAAGTTGACCCACCGTGTGGTATCCGGTTGAGTAGAATAGACCACCCTCTTTCTTATCGAGGTGTCGTAAAAGGCGACTAAGGTAAGTAAACGTCAGGCAGGCGGCCGGTCGTAAAATACGTAGCCAAATCATGTGACAACATGTTTGGAACATGTTGTGCCGAACCCATTTAGAGTGGGATAAGGGCAGGAGGACGATGAATTAAAACGAAAATGATGTAATTTTAGCGAAACCCGTTCGATGCTATTAGACTGCGGCGAAAGCACCTTCGGCCAATTGGTTCGCTTTTACGGGCCCAAACGAGTGAACGCCTTCCTCAGAACGTTGAAAGCAGTCTATGTATCCCATCTCCACGCCGACCACCATATTGGTTTGTCTAATTTTTGTTTTATATCAAGTGTTGATACTATTATAAGAATTTATTATATTATATTAATTTAGGAGTTAGCAGTAATGACTTGTAGAACATCGAAATATTCTTAAACGACTTATTCACTACTTTAATTTCATCTCATTACTATCCACCATATTATGCGTCGCCATCTTCTATAGATCGTTCCTCCATCGTCTCTGTCCCTCCTATATTCGTTCTCACTCACTCACACTTACGTTTCAGTTCAAATCACATAAAATTAACACTGATGTATAAGTAATAAATAAGTAATAATAAATATATGGGACACTTACACATACGGTCGATCGACCCCAAAGTAACTTAATACTTGTGTTATGGGTGACGGACAAACTGGTATATGTACTACATATATAATATATTTTTATTTTCTCGAAACTCAGCTGCATAAGTATGTAGTCTTGTAAGTAATTATGTTTACTAGAGTTATGTCCATCGAAAGTCCTTGAGTTTAACTGTTATATTGCAACAGGTCTTATCGGAGTTCTGCAAGCTCGGCGGCAAGCCTTCGAGGAAGTGGATCCAAAGGTGTCGCCAGACCCTCTGTACCTCCTAGCCCCGGGGCAGATAGTCACCTGGTTGTCCGTGTACGACCAGGAGTTCGAGCCGATCAGGGATGAGTTCACACTTATACCCAATCAGAATTTGGTAAGGGACCCTTTCAATTAAATACAGTAGAAAATATTTTAAGTTAACGTTTTAACTTATCTAGGGTTTGTATTAGAGACATTTCGAGCATGAGTCCGCAGAGTTAAAATAATACATACTCATGTTATAATGGGAATTTCTTTTAAGTTTATTTTCAAAATAATTGTCAATAATAAATCATCATCCTCCTCCCTTTATCCCACTCTAAGCGGGGTCGGTACAACATGTTTTAGGTTTAACTTTATTTTAGGTTATTTAGTATTTAAACAGTAACAGTAAAATTTCAAATTGTATTCTACAATTAAAAAAATTCCACAGACCTAAGTAATGCAAAGGAAAAATTTGTATCGTTTAATTTATATTAAGATTATTACTTTTGCGACTATTTTAACATAAGTTTTGGTAATCATGAAAATTTTAACCTTTCTTACGCAGCTGGAATCGAAACTTAGCGAAGTGACAAACGCGGATATGACGTCAGCAGTGCTAGCGGCTATAGGTGTCCAGGGCATACGCACGTGTCAGGTTGCCCATTGTCCCAACGCCTTCGGTGTGGCCATAGATGTAGACCTGGAGTATAAAGTCACTTACTCCGGGGATACCATACCCTGTGATGAACTGGTAACAATTGGTGAGTACGACTTATCTACATAACCTGATATCTTGTTTTTTTTAATAAGCCTCTTACAATCCTATTGGGTAAAGGCATTCTCTGCTTTTAGTTTTTTTTTTTATGTTTTTAATATTTCGATAATATCAAACTCAAAATATTCAAGTAACTTGTAAACAAGTGCTTTTGAATCGTCAACATCTACTGCTGTTTCGGAAAGCTGTTCCTACCGAGAAGAGCCAGCAAGAAACTCGGTGGTTGCTCTTTTTAAAATATAATTGTTATAACTAATTACATTTAGTCATTCAAATTCAAATTCAAATTCAAAATATTCTTTAGTCAAGTAAACTTGTAAACAAGTGCTTTTATATCGTCAACATCTACTGCTGGTTCGGAAAGCTGTTCCTACCGAGAAGAGCCAGCAAGAAACTCGGCAGTTGCTCTTTTTAAACAATAATTCTTATCACTAGTTACATATAGTTATAAATGTCTTGTACAGGGTTGAAGAGAAGCTATATCCACGCATTCTTATCGTCTAGGTAATCTTCAATAGTATAATAGGCTTTCTGAATTACCCTTTTTTAATAGTATTTTTAAACTTCTGTAAAGGTAAAGTTAATGTAGATTGTGAAATTTTATTATAGAATCTTACACCCAAACCCACAAACGAATTACGAACTTTTGCAAGGCGCAAAGCAGGAACCGCAAGCTTATGTCGGTTCCTACTTTATCTATTATATACATCGCCAATCCTTTTATAATTATTTATGTTCATATGTACAAAGATTAAATTACTAAAAATATACTGTGAAGCCAATGTAAGAATACCTGTTTCCTTGAACTTCTCTCGCAGGGAAATTAAATGCCACGTATGGCTCTTTTTTGTATTGTTACTACTGTTTTGTACAGCGTAGAAATGTAGCTATATCCATACATTATGTTTAATAATGTAGTGTAGTAGTGTTGTAATGTTTTTTTTCTAAATTGGATTCATCATCCTCCTGCCCTTATCCCACTCTAAGTGGCACAACATGTTACGAACATGTTGTCACATGATTTGACTACGTATTTAACAACCGGCCCCCTGCCTGACGTCAACTTACCTTTGTCGCCTTTTACGACACCTCGGTAAGAAAGAGGGTGGTCTATTCTATGCAGTCGGATACCACACGGCCCTTTTTTTTCTAAATTGGATTGTGGAATTTTGTTATGGAATCTTATACCAAGTAGTAATAGATATCGACTGTGAACCGGCAATATGTCCTATCTCAATTTTAAGCCAAATCACTTACTAACGGCATTGGGTACTACTGCCCATCATTTACCATATCAACATGTATTATCTACTTGAAAATTTATCAATAAATAAACATATTTAAACTCAACTGTTTCTTTATTAGATAAAAATTATTGCGAATGTATTAAAAATAACTTTTTTCTTCTTCCTGAAAAGTTGTCAAATCAAATCAAATCAAAATATTCTTTATTCAAGTAAACTTGTAAACAAGTGCTTTTGAATCGTCAACTTTACTGCTGGTTCGAAAAGCTGTTCCTGCCGAGAAGAGCCAGCAAGAAACTCGGCGGTTGCTCTTTTTAAAATATAAATCTTAGAACTAGTTACATTTATTTATTACTGTCTTGTACAGGGTAGAAGTGCACCTATATCCACACATCCTTATCATCTAAGTAATCTTCAACAGTATAGTAGGCTTTCTGTATCAGCCTCTTTTTAACAGTGTTTTTAAACTGCTGTAATGGCATGACCAAAATTGATTTCGGAAATAAGATAAGACAATTTGCCAGTTCACAGTCGATATGTTACTTATATTTAACGACATTTAAGGTAAAAACTCTACACTCCTTATCCACGAAGCGACCATGGAGGACGAGTTGGCCGAAGAAGCGCGAATCAAAATGCACTCCACAACATCCCAGGCCATAGACATTGGACGGCAGATGGACGCTAAATACACTATTCTGACTCACTTCAGCCAAAGATACGCGAGATTGCCGCGACTTAACGCTCATATATTGAACGATAACAACAGTGTTGGAATTGCCTTCGACAACATGCAGGTACAATATTATCCTTATCCCTTGTACAAATGCAGCGGTCATCTCACATACACTTGAGTGTAAGGTGACGGGCCTTTTCGTCGGCTTTTTCATGCAGGGAATGAAAAAGCCGACGAATTGGCAAGAAAAGGAGCGAGTCAAACATTTGTTGGCCCAGAACCTTTCCTCCCAATTGGAAACACGATAACAAAGCGCGTTATAGATAAAAGAATAGAAATAGAATCGAGTAAAAGATGGAGAAACACAACGTTCCGACAATCAAAGCTGTTTCTCAAATCTTTCGACATTAAAAAAACAAAACAGCTAATGTCTCACAGCAGGGAAAATGTGGCAATCATAACAGGTATTACTATGTGGCACTGCCTGTTAAACAGACACCTGTCAATAATGAGAATAAAAGAAGACGCAGCGTGCCCAGAGTGTGGAGAAGAAGAAACGAGTCTCCACCTTATGGCTGAGTGCCCTATGTACTCGCTGGTAAGATGGGAGATACTAGGTAAGGATGAAATTAAAGAAGAAGACCTAACAAATATCCCCTTAAGGGATATTATAAGGTTTGTAAGAGCAACTGGTAGGTTAGAGCAGATGACACTGTCGGGATAACAGTGAGACCCTTGTCTCAACATGAGGGTAAATGGGTGGAATAGTCCAGAATTGGAGCTGACCACCCGCTCTGTACCGACAGGCGTCCCCGACCCTAGATTAGATTAGATTAAGGTGACGGGCCTCGAGGCGTACCTCTTTGCCCGGGCCAGTCCTCGCAGGTTTTAATGGCCTGGACTATGTACGGGCCGTAGGCCCATGTCACTTAAGTGACCTAAGGGATGTCTGGTTCTGGGGGGTCTGGGAGTGGTAGCTCCCAGACGGCGTCAAAATCGGTGGTGTCTTGTCCGGTGGTGGTTCTGTCTTGTTCGGGTGGTTGTATCCGGTGGTGATGCCCTCTTGCCCGTCGCGTGGTCCTCGTCGTCCGCGGGGGTGGTGATCGCAGGAGCTCGCGAGGCTAAAATGTTGGCCCTCGGCGGGAGTCACTACCCACTGCACCAACGGGCCAGTCTCAAATGCATAAGAAAGTAACTTTTAATGATTTACTAACCCAGTAATATAGATGGCGCTGTTAAGTCAAAGTATCCGATCTTGGTGTTCTTTTTCGTTGATTATTAAAAAAAAAAGAATTGACGAATTTTTTTTGCCATATGTGCGATACAAATAGTATCCTTGTGTATTAGTAAAACTTCAACTAACAATGCATCAAGCTTGATTATTAAATTAATTTTTGTAAATGATGAGTTTGGGCAAATTTTGTTGGAACTCCCATATTTGGTGTAAAGTTTTTGTTACAACAATGGCACCCTCATTAACGAGCAGATAAATGTTTCAAGTTCAAGCTTGTTGCACGTGTTCAGAGGTAAAGGTGGGGATGAACCGATTACTATATAACAATGCTTGTTTGCATAACGCTTCGCTTTGCGATTTTGTCGTGGAGTCTATCTCCTGATGATGCCTCGGTTGCGGGGCGAAACGATTGTTGAGTTTGTGATAGTGAAACTGTGTAGTGCTTGTGTATTTTGGTGGAAGTGGTGGAGGTTTGTGCATGTGCTTTTACGAATCCTGCACGTATCGGGTATGAAAATACTGATAATCCACTATATTAGAAAATATATATAGTGTTTAATCCACTATATTAAACACTATATATATTTTCTATTTACTGTATCGCGGATTATAGCAAAATAATTTTATTATTACTTTTTGTTACAGTTGTTTTAATGGATGTGTTTTGTGTGTATGTGTGTATGTGTGTGTGTGGGACAAATTACTACCCTCATAAAGCTTGGCTTACGTTCTAAGCCATGCTATATACACTGTGAAACAATTCGCTTACCGCTAAGCTGTCACGCCTTGAGTTAAAAATAAAAAAAAAATGCAGATTATAGCTAAATAATTCACAAATTCTATAAATTAGTTGCAAAATAGATTCTGTAAAGTAACAAACTTTGGGTCTTAGAAAGCTTTTGGTGTTGAGAAAAATTTATGCAGATATCGTTAGTTTAAACGTCAGTTTTACTTTAGAGATCTCGTATTTGAAATTAACATTGATATTCTACAGTTATTACAATGTAACAGATTTAATTTCCGAGCAATATTTTTTTTCTATTAAAACTTATATGCCTAATTGATATTAGCAATTTAGCAAACGTTTATCGGTAACAAAGCTTGCATACTTCTCGGGAATTCTGGAGATTTACTCGCCAATCCGTATTGGAATAGCTCAGAAGCTGGCTCTAAGCTCCAACCCTTCTCTCAACAAAAAAGAGATGAAGTCTATGTCCAGCATTGGGACATTAACAGGCTGTGACTTTACTTTTTTTACTGAGTTACAACTTCATTTCAGATTACAATGAGCGATCTAGACATTCTTCCACACATGTACGCGCCATTACAACTTATGTTTGCGGAACATTGCGTAGAATTGGAAATGAAGGCTCTAAACCGCGCGCGGCAAAAGGAACGGCGGCCATCTCCACCAAACGTGCCCTCTTCCGGTACCATAAGGAATTATTCCACTCAAAACACACATGACATGATCACAGATACAAATGAGATCACAGTTTCAATTGTCACAGATAATATAACACTCAAAGATTCAAATAAAAATAACACAATGCCCACAGATAGCATAATTGACACAGATTCGAATGAAAATCCCATAGACAATATTAATTGCGATAGATAGTGTTATTTTTTAGCTGTATCATGTATATGGAATTGTTATAGAGTTGAAAAAAATCGTTAATTCTAATTGAATTTAAAGTTTTTATTCTTTAGATTTAGTTAGCTTAATAGTCGGTAGATAACTTTACTAAAGTTGTGTGAATAAAGATTTTAGTCTTTTATTTGTATTTTTGTAATCTCCGTAATAATTACAGCTGTTTTAAAAATTAAACTTCTAATAGTATATTTTAGTTTTTTTTTATAACCTTAACTTTTTGACGCTATATAGAATTAACTTGAGAATAATAATATTTCAGCTTTTTTTTTATTTTATTTATAACAAATATATACAAGTTATATCTATCTTAAATTACTTACACGCTACTACTATACAAATCATGCCCACGTGGAATGGTCCCAAGAATGCTGGCAGCGTTTCCGCGTTGAATCGCTAAGCTGATTCTTTGTGCGAAAAAGGAGCCAGCCCTCTTGTCACCCGAAGAGGCGATCAACCGAGGTGTTAAAACGGATAAAAATTTTTTTGCACTTTGGCTCCATGGCCCTAGGGTCTCAACTGCAAACGGCACAAATATATAACTCTCAACGAGAGATGAATACTTTCGCAATGAATACTGTCATAATTTTTTATATAATTTCTGTTTATAAAATTAACGCCATATTTAGTATAGTTAATTGTATTATCGAATTGTTAAGGATTTAGCCTCATTTTTATTACTTTTACTATGGGTTTTACATATTAAGGACTTTCCCCTAATGGTGGATTCAAGCAAGGTTGTATCAAATTGTTTACTTTGTTAAAATTCTGAATAACAGGTCACAGCATAGTCAGCCTTACAATCGTCCAAGTTATTTTTTCAATTTTACGGTAGCTTAATTCACCTAAAAATATTAAAATGATTAATGGTATGAAAATGATAAAATATTAGACCCACCTCGCGGCTTTTATACAGGTTGGTAGGTTTCCTCAGGATATTTTCCTTCAACGAAAAGCGTGTGATATATTATAAATATCAATTCGGCACGAGTATTAATACAAAACTCATTGGTGCTTGCCCGGTGTTTGAACCTGTGACCTGGAATAGTCGAACCATTTCATCGTTTGACTATCCCACTTTATATAATTTAATGTTATTTGAACAATATCGCACGCTATGTATTAGCGTATATCTAAGTGACCTAATTCAAAATTATGCCTAATTGAGTTAGATATATTGTAATCCTTATTTCAATGACATCACGCTATGAAATTAAAAAAAACTAATGTTTTCGTGCTCTTTCAAGTAATGGGTCTCTCTGCCACTTATAAGTTTCGTAGACGCTACGTTTTATTGCAATTTACCTCGAGACAACTTTTTTGAATTAGGTCACTTTAATATTATAGGTGCGATATAGTTAGGTATCTTTTATAAAGTCGGGACTTAGTATTATTAGTCCTAGGATATTTTATTTAGTGTCTTACAAAAAAATGAAAGGCATTAATATCCACAGCTCCAAGAAAAAGATCCCCTAGTTGTCACGTTGCGGCCTCAGTGCCTGGACAGTCAGGCTCGCGATATAGAGACAGCAACTCATCTCGTTAGTTATATTATTCTGCTTCATGAACTTAGATCAGTAGTAGTAATTACGGAGGTGGGTTTACCGGAACCGGAGATTTCTTATTTGTATTATCGGAGCCGAAGTCGGAATCGGAATCGGAGTCGGAATCGATAGATTACCGATAGTCATGGACTATCGGTAATCTATGGCTGTTTAACGTACACTAATAAAAAGAGACTGTTGGATTGTGAAGTATGACATATGATAGTAGCGCCAGAGTTGAGCAATGATAGGGGAGAACGGAAGATAATGTGGGGTCAGTACATGTTTTTATCCTCCTGCCCCGGTTTACCCCATTCTAAGTGGTTAGAGTGGGGTAGAGTAGGGCAGGAGAAAGATAGAAAGAAGAGAACACTTAAAAGTTATAGAAAAGTGTGCAAAGGGCGGTCTTATCAATGATCTCTTCCAGACCAACCTTTTAAAAGAAATAATCATATATATAACATAGTGGGTGTAATTTCCGCCGTGTGGTATCCGGCTGAGTAGCATAGACCACCTTCATTTCTTACCGAGGTACGACACCTCGGTAAGAAATGCGACTATGATAAGTCGACCCACCGTATGGTATCCGGTTGAGTAGAATAGACCACCCTCTTTCTTACCGAGGGGTCGTAAAATAAGATTGAGGTGAGTTAACGTCAGGTAGGCGGCCGGTCGTAAAATACGTAGCCTAATCATGTGACAACATGTTGTGCCAACTCACTTAAAGTGGGATAAGAGCAGGAGGATGATGACTGTAGTGGGTGTAATTTGTTTAGGTGTGGTGTAAATAAGTTAAATATTTATTTTTTCTGTAATGCAATTATATATATGATGCAATGCATCATGATGCTTCGGTTGCGGGGCGAAACGATTGTTGAGTTTGTGATAGTGAACGTGTGTAGTGCTTGTGTATTGTGGTGGCAGTGGTGGAGGTTTGTTCGTGTGTTTTTACGAATCCTGCATCGGGTATGAAAAAACGGATAGTCCATTATACATTTAGCACTATATATATTTTCTATTTGCTGTATCGCGGATTATAGCAAAATAATTTTATTATTACTTTTGTATTATGGATCTACGCCTAATTCTTTATATATATTTTTTTTATTTATCACTTAATTTATGTAAGTTATATAACCAAAGGGTCCTTATTTAATTATGAGTAAATAAATAATTAGGAGGCTTTTTTGTCTAATAGGCTTAAGGCAACAGCATAGTAGTTCTTCTGCAGAAGGCAGATCGAGCTGTCGTAGCAAGTCATGTTCCCCAACTAAGGTAGCACGGAGCCCGATCAGTAAGTGTAGCAATTTTAAATAACGGTATCAGTATGTCAGAAGTTCTAAAAGTAATAATAAAAATATTTTGCTATAATCCACGTTACAGTAAATAGAAAATATATATAGTGCTAAATGTATCCGTTTTTCATACCCGATACATGCAGGATTCGTAAAAACACATGCACAAACCTCCACCACTGCCACGACAATACACAAGCACTACACACATTCGCTATCACAAACTCAACAATCGTTTCGTCCCGCAACCGAAGCATCATCAGGAAATAGACTCCACGACAATCGCAAATTTTTTGTATTATGGATTTCCGCAAAGTAACGCCCAATTCTATAAACTTTGTCAGAAGTTCTTTAATTCGGATCTACAAATATGGTCGAAGTAGTCATCTAAAGAAATTTATATAAAATCTGATTTTTGCGTAGCGTAGGTAAGGCAATTAACGAAAAATTGCATAAGCGAAACGAGTACATGACATTTTAGTCAAATAGATTATAATGTATTCAAATAGCACGTTGCCAATATTTTGGCAGCAAATGTAAATTTTGGTATAAAGAAGCGGCCTGTTACAATCCCACTGCTGGGCATAGGCCTCCTCTCTCCGTTTCTGCAGAAACGAGTTGGAGCTAAGACCTACCACGCTGCTCCAATGCGGATTGGTAGGTTACCCATATCCAGAATTCTCTAGAGATATGCAGGTTTCCTCACGATGTTTTCCTTCACCGAAAAGCGTGTGATAAATCGCAATTATCAATTAGACACATGAGTTTTAATAGAAAAACTCTCAAAACTCATTGGTGCCTGCCCGGATTTGAACTCGTGTTCCCCTTGAAAGAGTCGCACGGTCTCACCGCTGGGCTATCACAGCTCTAAATTTTGGGAATTCGTAGTAAAACTATCAATAATCCGTATAGATATTGTTACCGACAAAGACCACCAGCTAGAGATTTTATAATGAAAAAGTTAACATTTTAGAATTACGAAGTGGCGGAAGCGCACCACATTCTCCGGAAAGGTCCTTGGATGTTAAAACACGTAAGTGAAAAAACTTACGAGTTAACTAAACTAAACTAAAAACTAACGTGTATCAGGCCTTCATTTACAAGGTGCATACATTCGTGTTAATGCTCTTATCAAATAAGTATATAATGGCAATGTAAAGTAAAGTAAAGTACCAGCCTGTTACAATCCCACTGCTGGGAATAGGCCTCATCTCTCCGTTTCTGGAGAGAAGGGTTGGAGCTAAAACCTACCACGCTGCTCCAATGCGGATTGGTAGGTTACACATATCTCCAGAATTCTCTAGAGATATGCAGGTTTCCTCACGATGTTTTTCTTCACCGAAAAGCGTGTGATAAATTGCAATTATCAATTAGACACATGAGTTTTAATAGAAAAACTCATTGGTGCCTGCCCGGGTTTGAACTCGTGTTCCCCTCGAAAGAGTCGCACGGTCTCACCGCTGGGCTATCACAGCTAATGGCAATGTAGTTTAAATTAACCCACCTATAACTCTTACAACGGATTACGGATGGAAAGCTTACCTCGCTATATTGTATAAAAAACATTTCTTCCACATAAAATCACAGTAAACGTTCAAACCCAAGGAGAACTTTTAAAATACTTCCGACTTACTTTAAAGCAGTTTGATTATTGACCTTATAGCCAAGATCCCATAAACGATGATAGAATGAATTATGCTACGAATATATTATCTACGTGATTCAAATAGAAGCTTTTAAATTCTTAGAAAAATTTTAAAATATTTTTTGTGTATCACCAACCTAATGTGGCGACAAATAAATAAATATAACGGACAATTACACACACGGTCGTCGTTCACCAAAGAAAGTAACTCAATCAATACTTGTGTTGTGGGTGACAGACATCTGGTAAATATACTACATATTTACTTGTAAATACAAATATACACCCAAACTCGAAGAACCAACAAATTATTTTATAGAAAATATTGGCCCTCGGCGGGAATCGAACCCGCTACCCGTGGAGCTGAGGGCGGGGTCAGTACCCACTGCGCCAACGGGCCTAACATAGAGTAAAACGTAACATAAATATGTTATGTTTTTGTCTATGTTAAAAAACTACCTCATTTGCAGCCCGCACGACGAGCGAGTCATCGAATCTGGGCAAAGCACATGAAAAAGCACACGTATCCTTGAACAAGACTTTTGTTGTGGATAGTAAATATACGTTTCATATTTTCGACGTAGTTTAAGTGCGTAATATGAAATATTACCATTGTAATTGTCGGTATTGCGATATTGTTATGTACTGTGTTCGTTGATTTAGATAAAAATCACCTAGTGAGAACACTCATCAACAGTACAAAACTTCACAACAAAAGTAATATTAGGTCCTTACATATGAAATTGGCGTTTTGTCGTACTGGCCACTTTGATCTCAAATATTACCTTTATGGTTAGGAATTCCAAATTCATATTCATACAGCTATTTAGTCATGCATTTGTGTTTCAAACCCCCTAATTCATTTGTTTTTTCTTCTTTTGTTTTTTTCTTTGTGTCACTCTGTTTACTAAATGGAAAACATGAAATATCGCGTTATTTACGAGTATGAGTTCCACCGTGGAACCAGTGCTGCAGAAACGGCTCGAAGGATTAATGATGTGTATGGTGACTGTGTCGCAAAAGAAAACACCGTGCGTTTTTGGTTCCAACGTTTTCGTTCTGGAAGTTTCGACCTGCAGAACAAGCCTCGTGGACGGCCGGAGACCAAAGTTGATAATGAAGAATTGAAGGCTATTGTGGAAGCATTGAGTGAAGCAAACCGACAAATGCGCGTCGACTGCTGCGTTACGTTACTCAACTGGCACAATAATGAAGGAATTTTAAATCGAATCATTACCTGTGATGAAAAGTGGATCCTCTACGATAATCGGAAGCGCTCATCGCAATGGCTGAACCCTGGTGAACCAGCCAAATCCTGCCCTAAGCGAAAATTGACTAAAAAAAAGTTGCTTGTAAGTGTTTGGTGGACTAGTGCCGGTGTCGTTCAATACAGCTTTCTTAAATCTGGCCAGACGATTACGGCAGATATCTATTGTCAGCAACTGCAAACCATGATGGAAAAGCTAGCTGCTAAACAACCGAGGCTGGTCAATCGCTCTAGGCCACTGCTGCTTCAGGACAACGCTAGACCACACACTGCACAACAGACGGCTACCAAATCAAAGGAGCTTCAATTAGAATGTCTTAGACATCCACCGTACTCTCCGGACCTTGCTCCAACAGATTACCATTTTTTACGCAATTTGGATAACTACTTGCAAGGAAAAAAATTCAACTCCGATGGGGCAGTCCAAACCGCCTTCAAAGATTTTATTGATTCCCGCCCTATGGTTTTTTTAGTAAGGGGATCAATGAACTACCTATGAGATGGCAAAAGTGCATACATAGCAATGGTACATACTTTGATTAATTAAATATATTTCATTAAAAAAAAACGACTTTATGTTCCTCCCATAGAAAACGCCAATTTCATATGTAAGGACCTAATAATAAAATTATTTTGCTATAATCTGCAATGAAGTAAATTGGAAATATATTATACAATGCTAAATATAGAGTGGACTATTCGTTTTCATACCCGAATATCAGGAGATAGACTCCGCGACGAAATCGCAAAGATTTGCTTACTACTTTATCGCGGGTTATAGCAAAATAATTTTATTATAACTTTTGTATTATGGATTATAGAGCTGTGATAGCCCAGCGGTGAGATATTGTGACTCTCTAAAAACGATCACGGGTTCAAACCCCGGTCAGGCATAAATAAGTGTTTCTATTAAAACTTACGTGTCTAATTGATAATTGCAATTTATCACACACCTTTCGGTGAAGGAAAAGGTGGTGAGGAAACCTGCATATCTCTAGAGAATTCTGGTGATATGTGTAATCTACCGATGCGCGTTGGAGCAGCGTGGTAGGTCTCAGCTCCAATCCTTCTCTCCAACAAAACGAAGAGAGGAGGCCTATTCCCAACAGTGGGATGTTAACAGGCCGTTACTTTTATTATGGATCTCCGCAAAGTAACGCCTAATTCTATAAATTAATTGAAACTTCAGTACGTACTTCAAAACGTGCTTATACAATCAAGACGAACTTCAATTTGACTGTTCATCATACCGAAAATGATAGAAGAATTGATGACCTTGGGGAATCTGTGAATTATAAATAAATATACGTTTGTGTTTTTGTATAATAATATCTTTATTGCACAAATCGAAATTAATATAAAAACGATTTAAAAAAGACCACATAATGTGCAATAGCGTGCTTATGCCGAAATTGGAATCTCTTCCAGACAAGCAGTCTTAAATTGAAAGAAGAAAGTAAATATTAAGGGGGTATAATTAATTAAAATACAAAAATCAAACTTATTTAATAACAATAAGGTAGCTGAAACAAAAATTAAATTAAAAGTAATATGAAATGCAAATGTAGTAGCGGCCTGTTACAATTGCTGGGAATAGGCTTCCTCTCTCAGTTTCTGGAGAGAAGGGTTGGAGCTAAAGACCTACCACGCTACTCCAATGCGGATTGGTATGTTACACATATCAACAGAATTCACTAGAGATATGCAGGTTTTCTCACGATGTTTTCCAAAAAGCGTGTGATAAATTGCAATTATCAATTAGACACATGAGTTTTAATAGAAAAACTCATTGGTGCCTGGCCGGGTTTGAACTCGTGTTTCCCTCGAAAGAGTCGCACGGTCTTACCGCTGGGCTATCACAGCTCAGTTAAGTAAGAGTTAATAGAACTTATATCTTAATACATGCGTCTTTCAATATGGCGGCCATTTTGATTTGGTTATGAATGCGTGAGTAAAATCTATAACGTATCTCATGGCGTGCTTTTGATCTGCCTTTTTATTGAGATTCTGAGATTAATAGTAAATAACAATACGTTCACAGCTCGTTCTAAGACAATCAGTTCAGCCAACGCTAACTGTTTGCCGGACGTAGCTGCAAGCTTTTCTCAAAGCAAGATCAGTTCGAAATTAACTAAGAAAGCTGTCCCTTCAATGTCATGTGGTTAGTGATAACTATGTATGTACTTAGATAATCGACAAGTAATTTTTGTAGTTTGGTTTATGGTTTATAAACTTTTAATCATCATACTCTTTTCCTTATCCCACTCTAAGTGGGGTCGGCACAACATGTTACAAACATGTTGTCACATAAT
The DNA here is from genome assembly GCA_947086505.1 of Morpho deidamia. NCBI lineage: Eukaryota > Metazoa > Arthropoda > Insecta > Lepidoptera > Nymphalidae > Morpho > Morpho deidamia. The sequence goes on along the minus strand of CAMTZC010000007.1, from coordinate 2,969,872 downwards.
TCGGCTATGTATTTTACAATCGGCCGCCTTCCTGGCGTTTTACGACACCTCGGTAAGAAATGAGAGTGGTCTATTTTACTCAGCCGGATACCACACGGCTATAGGTTCATAAACTTTTAATAGGATAATTCATTTTAATAGCGCGAAGCGTATAACTACTTTTCGCATACAAAAACTATATCAAATTAAATCAAAATATTATTTATTCAAGTAAGCTCTTTCAAGCACTTTTGAATCGTTAAGGATCCATATGATTAATGAAGCTACAACTGGTTCGGAATGTTTAAAAAAACTCATACTTATGTACTGGATTTTTATATTAAATAAATAAATTAAAAAGTCTATCTGTGTATCTCGTTTTCATTGATAATTCGCTTTTACAACATAGATAAAGTTTGGTATAATTTAAGCTTATATGCGGGCTAACATTTACGAGTAGGATATAAAAAATCCTAGGCCCTTCATCCTCCTAATTTGAGGGTATTTTAACAAATAATAGGACATCAACGAAGTCTCGTTTAGAATGGTATATACTAAATTACAGATACGACAAATGGTTATGGAAAGCCTTTAGTTACTCCGGTGAATAAAAAGTTGACCATAAGAAAAGAAGACCGCTCGAGAACTTCGGCAGGTGCATATTTATTATTCTTTCAACTGAACATTCTTACTTTTCTATCCATACTTAATATAAAACAAAGTCCCCAAAGCTGTCTGTCTGTTTGTGATCGATTTTCTCTGAATCTACTGAACGTATTTTTGTACGATTCTTGCTAAAAGGTAGGTTTACGTTAATAGTAAGTAACGGTTTTATGTAAATTGAGTTGAAGAGGTCGTTGTACAACAAGTTTTAGTGGGGGTAGTAACAAACCGATGTCGATTGTAGTTTAGAGGTTGGAATAGGTATAAAAGCGGTGTAAGGCATTAGAGAGCCAGTCTTCTGTCGAGACTCGAGGGACTGTAACATGCTAAACACTGAATTTTACGCGGACGAAGCCGTACGTATTTCTAGTACTTATTAAAAAACAAAGTCCCAAAAAGCTGTCTCTCTGTATGTTATCGATTTTCTCAAAATTTACCGAATGGATTTTTGTACGGTTTTCACTAAGACATAGTGAAATACTTCCGGATGGTTAGGTAAATAGTACATCTCAGTATTATGTAAATTGTGTTAAAGAGATCGCGCAGTTGTTAAAAATCTTACTTGCTGGGAGCTTTAGTCGCGTGCGCTCCGTAAACCAGCAGAGATACTCTAAAGTAATGTACTAGAGAATTGTAGATTTATAAAAATTCTATACAGAGGGGGCAAAGTTGTCTCAGAAAATCTAGAGTATTTTTTTCCATAAAATGGTATTTAAAATATGAGAAGCTCACATCTGTAAAGAAGGTGAGGCATATTATAGGCCTTATGCAAGCCTTTTATAGTGTCAAAATGTTGCGAGTTGTTAGTTTCCCAGTGTTACAGTTTTCAGTGTAAGGGGGGGCAGCTGCCCCCCTTGCCCGTACCTCGCTACGCCCATGTCCGTGTCTAACTATATGTTTGTCGCGGAAAATTAAAAAACAGACTGAGTTATATAAGCGTGTGACCCGATCTGTATTTTATTAAAATTTAGTTTTATAGTTTCGACTGGTGCGTTGGCTTAGTGGGTAGTGACTCTGCCTTCAGCTCAGTGGGTCGTGGGTTCGATTCCCGCCAATAGCCAACAATTTCTATAATCAATTTTATTGGTTCTTCGAGCCTGGGTGTGTATTTGTATTTATGTATGTATTTAAAATTATATATGTAGTATATTTGCCAGATGTCAGTCACCCATAACACAAGTATTGTTACTTACTTTGAGGACGGACGACCGTGTGTAAGTGTCCCATATATTTTATTTATAAGTTTCCCAGTGTTACAGTTTTTAGTGTAGGGGGGGGCAGCTGCCCCCCTTACACGTACCTCGCTACCATGTCTGTGTCTAACTATAGGTTTCTTCGCGAAAAAGTCATGTGAGCTATAGAAGCGTGTGACCAGATCTGTAGTTTATAAAAATTTAGTTTTATATTTGTTTTTTTTTCCACAAGTTGTTGGCAGTGAAAAACGTTCATCACCAACGAAACGGTCTCGTTCGCCAGTCAAATCGTGGAAATGTAATTATACTTTTCCTTCGTAGGTAAACTATTTTTTAGATTATCATAAAAATAAGAAAGCTTACGGTTTTTGCTTTTTTATATTCGCAACTTGTGAACGAAAGAGCATCTGATACAATAAACAATAAACTATTGAGTTTGTTGTATTTTATCAAAACTGGTATGTCTTTGGTAAGAAAATCTTGATAACAACATTTAAAATAATTTGCTATGTTTCAAGCGGAACACAGAAAGTCGCCTGATACAGATACTAAAAACGAACGAAATTTAAGCAGACCTAGATTACGTGAGTATTGCCTTGCAAACCATTTCAATAATCAGCTTAATTTTATACAGAATAATAGACAAATTCTATGAAAACTTGATGCCGTATGGCATCAAGTAGAATAGATCACCCTCTTACCGAGGGGTCGTAAAATACGACTAAGGTAAGTTGACGTCAGGCAGGTGGCCGGTCGTAAATACGCAGCCAAAACATGTGACAACATGTTTGTAACGCGTTGTGCCGATCCCACTTAGAGTGGGATAAGGGCAGGAGGATGATGATACTATAACTTCTTCAGATCTTTAACGGAAACTAATTTTTTATGCAAGCATGAAACATATCAAAAAATATAGAGCAACTTCGTGGCAGAAACATGTTCTGCCACGAACGAGGCTGATCCTCCATGATACATATAATGGAGGATCTTTAATCATGTTTTTCATAGCGTTATTAACTCAGAGTAGGGAAGGCATAGGCATATAGACCTGTAAGTGACAATGATGCCCACCGAAAATATAGGCGTCCAAAAAGCGTCCTGTATGACCCTGACGATCAAATAACGATCGCCAACTCAGAAACACGTAATACACACACACAGCTCAGCTCAGAGATCTCAGTTTTCTAACGTTGGTCGGTCGTGGCTTCTCGCCACCCTTCCGACGTCGCAATGACTAATTTAATTCATACCATCAGCCCTCCACTACGTGTCGTCCTATGCCATGGTCCGGCGTCACAGGAGTAGCTAAACACCAAATACCACAGCATAATAAAATATTCTAGAACTGAAAGAGATACGTTCAGCTACCAGAGATATTTGCAAAGTTGAAGTTTTTCAAGAATATACGATATGTAAAATTTCATTTCAGTATTTGCCCCAGTTCTACACATTGTTACCAGTATTCTGTACCATCTATTGCTTTGGAAACTTCACCACTTGGTCAATTGCCTCTCGTACTTACAATGGCAATTACTAATAACAGTAATTGCAGTTGGTTATTTGTTTTGGACAGCCACTAAGACCGTGTCCAGGTCTAGGGAAAGTGATCGCGACTTATTGGATAGTTCTAATCAAAAATCAGGCGCAAGAAGTTCGAACATGAAGAGTATTCCCGCAACTAAATGTAAGAAAGTATAGTGTAAATATAGCTTCCAGTCCTTAGAGGTTAGTTGCCATATACTACTGAGAACAAAATATCCTGGCTCGAAGGACCATATTTATCCATATTCGCTTTGTCACATTTAACCCGAAGGAAAATCTGTATTTTATCGTTACTAAAAGGTTGCAATTAAAGCCATGATCTATAAAAAAATACACGAATTCATCCATTATTCCGTATAGAATATTGTGATAAATAGATATATAATATATTTTTTATCATTAAACGACTCTGTTTCAAAAAGAATAATGTTATTTTCTTTACACACTAACATATATCTGTTTTTATTTAGCTTTAAAACAAGAATTAACGGGTCAACCAAGCAGTTTTAGCCCGAGACGACAATCGCTTGAAAGAAAACCACAAGGTATATCGCCGAACAGTCAATTATGTCTAGTGCATAACGTTCCATTTTTCAGAAGTTATCTAATATGGTTTATTTTACAGAAATGCAAAGTTTCAATACATACATACATAGGCCAAGAAACTCAAATACGCCGTATTCTCGTGACGTTAAGAGATGGAATACAGGTATTTTATACAATATATAGATACTAGTATCCTATTTTATAAATGTTGTATCGGGATATCAAATATTTTTTTCTCAAATTTTATAACTCAACGAATAAACTTTGTGATTTAAATAAAAATAACAAGGATTTCAAAGTTATAATATTTTTTATTAAAATCCTTTTAAGGATCGTAGCTATTCGTTTCGATAAACAAAAAGCATTTCCAAATAGATGGTTCGAGATGTAAGTATTTAAATATACACAAGATTTCGACATACGAAAATAATTAAGAAAAAAAATAACTCTAAAATTATTTTTCGGTTTTCTACCAGTTAAAATTTAACTATTAGTATTAGGAATTGTTCTTTTGTAGTTAAATCTATAAAAACATTGCTATTTTAGAAACGTGCCCGACGAGGCAGTGTAGTAGAAGTCGCATATCAACGGTGCCAAGGCACGACTCTACAAAGGAGAATGTTAGACCACAAGGTAAAGACTGATTGTATATCTCCCATGACTTTATGTATCAATGTCACTCTTATAATGACTTCAATAAAAAACTAAATATTGTAGCATACGTATTTCGGGGAACCCCGCTTAGTACCTAGTTGTTTATTCGTTCCCGCCTCGTGGATGCGTCGTTGAATTTGAACCAGACTACGCCTCCGCGGACGAGGTGGTACATGTCTCAATTGTTTTGTTTTTTCGGTTAAGTTTCGGCAAGTTGTTTTAAGTTATTTAGTATCACTGTTATATAAGTTTGTAGTGTAATAGTTTAGTTCTTAAAGTCAACCATAGTATACGAAGTTCTGCCCAAACTAATTCTTTTATTTCGGGATACCGAACCCCCGTAATTTTGTCACCTACCGTAAATTGTGAAGTCATATTACCACCCTACGTGACAGGCGCCTATCTGCTATTAGATCTGCTATTAGGCGTCGCAACGTGAAATTGGCTCCCAACGTGACAATATTTAATTCAGAAATCCATACATTTTGGTTTTATAACCACTCGTTGGTCACTATGGTTACCTCAAAATTTATTTTTCATAATTATATTGTTTGCCGTTTTTAATGCCTAATTTTAAAAAGAGGAGTAAGCAAAGACAGCATTAAATTGTCTTTGTTTTGCGTATTTGGATATGATCGAATTCAATAAAACGTTAGGAATGATATGCTCCGCTCTATAGAACTGTGGAACTCTAAGGTAATAATTGAGGGTATTCTAAAAGTTATGTAGAAGCACACGAAGTCGCAGAAATAGCTTATATCATTAAAATTAAAAGTTATTTAAAAACTATGGCATGTTGTTGTTTTGACCCTCGAGCTTTTGAAAAATAATGTTCTAGGTTCTGACATGTATTTATCGTTTCAGCCGTTGTTAAGCCAACACCAACTTCTCTCGGGAATTCGAATGAGAAAATAAAAAAATCCGGTATTTGCAGAGACTTCAAAACCCCTTCTCTAATAAATGGAAGAAATTGTTAGTTCTCTTTATTGTATACACTCAATACTTTCTACATTTCAATAGAAACATTAGGTAATAGAAATGTCCTTCAAAGATATATTTCATGGAACTATCTATACTTTCTTTGCAGTTGCGAATTATAGCAATAAAAGTTTCAAGCCTCGATTAGAGGACATCAAGAGTTCATTTTTGCTTTTAAAAAATAAGACCAGACCAGACAATACAAAGGCTCAACAAGGAAAAGGTTGGTATGAGAGACCTGATTGCATAGAGTCATTGTACGTAATATTCCTACTCGTATAATCTATACACAAATATAGTACTCCTTGTATTGAACTATACTATTGTTTATTTACTATTGAAAATAATCAGTTAGAAATTGTAGATCACATTCTATTTAAGCACTGAAAAAATCATTATTGCTGCTATTTGTGACGAATAATGCAGTATTGCCAGTAGATAAAAATCGGATAACATATAAACTTTGAAATTTCAAAAGTAAAAATATTTAAACCAGAATCTAATTGAAGTCCAAAACAATTTAATTAAGTGCAGTCAATACGACATATCGCTTTCCGACACTTACATAAAGTTCCTACCTATAGTTTGATAGTTCTTTGATTTTGAATATTTTCAATGTAAAACTAGCCATTTTTGTATTTCTATTCTCTATTATTTTAGTGAAAAGTGGGCTGGGTCTACAGTCTGAATTTGGAGGAATAACAGATTACTGGCTTGACTTCAAAGTAAAGCAAATAATTAAAGCTAAAGGACCTCAGTCTGTTTTTCACCAAAGGTAATAGACACAATGAAATGCTATGTTAATAATTCACTAAGAAAATAATATAATAATTTACATTCATAAGACACATTCCTTGTCAAAAGATATATAATTTTATCTTAATGTCTGGCTCATTTAGTCTAGTTAGAATGCCTGTAAAACTTTAAAATTACTTATCTCACCTGACTTTCCATTAGCACAATGGTTGGATTAAAAACCACTTTAAATTTGCTACAGACATTCTGCAGATCCCAGTGACTAAGCCTCCACCATTAAATAAGAAAGATAGAAATGAAAAGTTAATGGAAGCTATCAACAAATATAAGACAAAGAAATTTAGGAACGACTCAAGTATGTGTGCAAGAATTATTAAATATATTTTAACAGATTTATCAATTTTTTATTTCAACATATTCCTTTTGTTACAGAATATGAGAGAATAGAGGGCTTGAATTGGATATCATGGAGATAAATGTTTTCTGAATAGGCATCTTTCTCAAATTAATTTATTGACAGTAACATTAATGTTGTTGTTATCCATTAGTTTATGAGCACAAATAAAAAAATTGAAATATTTAATTTTCTTTTGATCCTGAGCCTTTTCCATCCTTTTCTTTTTGATCTTTATCATCTTTTTCATCTTTGTCCTTCTTAATTGTTGACATAGCATTGCGAATAGCTTCACTCTGAGGGTCAACACCAGGGAGATTTTCTAAAACACTTTGAAGAAATGCTGGATCATTCATAACCTCAGCATACTCTTCAGATACATCCATACTTTCTTCAGCTGCAGGTGTTTCTTGTTGCATGCTCATTTGCATAGCAAGTGCAATCTGCTCTTCTTCAGACAGTTCCATGGCTTCCCGACCTAGTGACATAGCTAAAGCTCTCTCTATTCCAGGATTTTGAGCTTCCCCAGCTTTACCAGCATCACCCTCTGTATTTGCTTGCTGGCGACGTGACTCCTCTTCTTGACGCTGTCTCTGTTCTTCCATAGATACTCGAAGTGCAAGCGCAAGCTCTGGGTCCTCATTAGGATCAACACCAAATTCGAATGGTGACAAACCAGAGCCTGATGGACCAGCACCATCTCCACCAATGATTGGACTTGAGATCAAGGCCTCAGATAAGACAACACAACCACCAGCTGGTACTGATACTAAGTGGCTACCGCCAGATGTATTTTCTTTACCATTCAGAGTGCTTACAAATGAAGTCAAAAGAGGATTATTTTCATTGTCCTCGCCAAATGATACAACATCACAATTTACTTTCTCCTTCTTTAGCCTTTTAGCCAGCTTAACAAGCTCCTTTTCGTCAGTGTTTATCGGCGAACCAACAAATACTACAATTCTCATTTTATGATTCTTTCCTTGACGATGTTTTAAAGCCAAATGTGCAATTCTTATACCGGTCAATATATTGATATCTCCGTTAGGTTGAACGCGGTGTAACTTTGATAATATTCGACCAACGTCACTAGTCAATGTGGCTAGCACTTCCACATTAGCTAAAGTTAATAAACCAACATTATTTTCGGGATTTGACCGTGTTTTAGAATGACAAACCAAATTAACAGCATCTTGCTGAGCTTGCAATCTTGTTGGAAGGAAATCTCCATTTCTCATATAATCACTGTTGTCAACACAAATCATTGTACTCTCAAGAACCATTTTGAAGATACTTTCTGTAGTAAATTATTAACTTTGAGTACAATCACCATACACAATTTACGAAGAATGAGTATGAAATTTGCTAAATAATTATTGACATAGACAATATAGACCATAAGTCAGGAAGTTGCCAATTAACAAATCCTACCCTAACCCCTCGTAAGCAGGGGCGTAAAAATTACGTCGCGTTAAAATTCAGCGTACGCCCCGTTAGCACGGGCGTAAAAATTACGTCGCGTTAAAATTCAGCGTACGCCCCGTTAGCACGGGCGTAAAAATTACGTCGCGTTAAAATTCAGCGTACGCCCCGTTAGCACGGGCGTAAAAATTACGTCGCGTTAAAATTCAGCGTACGCCCCGTTAGCACGGGCGTAAAAATTACGTCGCGTTAAAATTCAGCGTACGCCCCGTTAGCACGGGCGTAAAAATTACGTCGCGTTGAAATTCAACGTAGGCGTAGTGGGTAGTGACCCTGCGTTCATCTCCGCGGGTCGCGGGCTCGATTCCCGCCGAGAACCAACATTTTCTATAAAACTTAAATTTGTTGATTCGTCGAGCCTGGGTGTATTTAAGTAAGTAAGTATGTATTTAAAATTACATATTAGTATATTTACCAGTTTTATTCACCCATAACACAAGTATTAAGTTACTTACTTTGAGGATGTACGACTGTGTGTGTAAGTGTTCTTTATATTTATTTATATTATCATATATTTATTTATATGTTTATTTTTTTTTACCAATAAGGTTATTTTCTTTTTTTTTTCAATTTACAGTTTAACCACTGTTTGTCATTTTTAACTCATGCTGAGTTAGCCTATAGTGAGATATACGGGTTAGTAATACTAAGATAATTGTGTCTATACATTATATTATAAACTATATATTGCGTTGACTTCCTATTTAAAAAAATAAATGTAATAATATAAGGTAAATAAAATAGGATAAGATCATTTGATAATTTTATGGAAATATTGGTCCCAGGATAACATTTCAAGCCACTAATATGCGTTCAGCAAAAATAAAATGTACGACGACTGACTTTAGCCCTAAAGTAAGAACAATAATAACGAAATTACTAAATGATCTTGCTTTGCTCTACTGGGACCGATCCATTATTACTGACAGGTATATTGTTGCCAATAAACCTGATATAGTTTTAGTGGATCGGTCAGCGCGTCGGGCAATTATTGTTGATATCACTGTCCCGCATGGCGATAATCTCATATGAGCAGAAAAAGAAAAATTAACAAAATATTTAGATTTAGCTCATGAGATGACCGCCATGTGGGATATTGATTCAACAATAATTGTTCCAATTGTTGTATCGGTTAATGGTCTTATCGCGAAGAGCCTCGACCAACATCTCAAGAGGCTCACGCTTAGTTGCTGGATCAAGCGCAGGATACAGAAGGCAGTGTTGCTTGAGACGGCACGCATAGTGAGGAGGTTCCTCACTCTGTAGCCCTAACCACCGGAAGCTTGGGTCCTCTCTCCACTCTCCGTGGATGGCAATTTTATATTTTTAAATGTTTTTTTTTGTTGTACAAAATATTTAAAAATGTAAATCAATTTGTATGTAAATAAACGAGTGAAATACGAAATTACAAAGCAATTTTTACTTTTCATAATTTTATTTCAGTATTCTGGAAAATGTTTCGCATATAGATGCGCACGAGAATCAACTTCTATAATAATAACTTCTGGATCGATAAACGACATCGTACTATGCACTCTCAGGCAAAAATTAAATAACACGTCAGACCGTCGAGGGAGCTCGCGACGGACTGAAAGCAACGCAACGCGATTTTTTCCCGTTGGTGCTAATAAGAATAAGAAGTTTCGTATGTCCGTATATTCGGGTGACGCCCATTTCTACCGCCTTAAAATGGAACACTGCGCTATAAAAATACGTCGCGGTTTAAATGCGCTGTCGTGTGAACAGATACCTGGATATCCATTTGTTTCATTTTTTACGATCGTCTGAACGAGTCGTAAAAAATAATTTGCGTTAAAATTCCACAATAGGTGATATAAGAAGTTTCGTATGGTATATTCAGCTTAACGCCCTCGCCCTAAGGACTAAAATGGAACACTGCACGATAAAATACGTCGCGATTTAAATACGCTGTCGTGTGAACAGATACCTGGATACCCATTTGTTTCAATTCGGCGTAATTTTTACGCGCGATAAAATTCATCTCGTGCGTACGAGGGGTAAAAATGACTTGTTCATATTACATAGGTCGTATAATAATTTAAGATGTGGTCATTTATATTAAGGTATTCAAGCAAAAAAACTTCTGAATTATTTTTTTGCAGGTGCCTTCAATGAAATAATTCTTAAAAGAGCCTTATTATACGAAGACAGTAATAATATTTACTAGGTATCTATATACTTTAATATTGCGCGTCGATGTAGATATTTGTTATTTCAAATTTTCTATCTTCATATAGCCACAGACTACTTAGTAATGCATTAAGCTGTAAATTTTCTGTGTTGTCTGTGGCAATTTTGCTTCAGGTTCGACTAATCGATATTATAAATTATAGTTATTTTAGTTAAATTTTGTTAACAATGGCTTTCGGTGACTATCCGAAAGAATACAATCCTGCTGTACATGGACCGTACGATCCAGCCCGATACTATGGAAAGCGTATGTATTTATATTAGTTTCATAGTTTGAAGGTAAACTCTGATTATGTAATTTTTCATTTCTTTTTTGTTTTTAGCTGATACTCCGTTTGGGCAGTTAAAATTGAATGAAATAGGCGCATGGTTTGGACGTAGAAATAAAAGTCCGTCTGCCTTTATGGGCGCCTGCAGTCGAGGTAATTGATACTTTTTGTAGGTTAACAGTTATGTTTTACATTAACAAATCAAGACTTTTTTATATATGTAAAGTAACGATAGTAGTAAAAATTAAATAATTTTTCATTAGCTTGGTGGAGGTGGCAGCACAAATATATGCAGCCAAAAAGAGTGGGCATTGCTCCATTCTTCCAATTGATTACTGGAAGTATGATTTTCTTCTATGTTATCAACTATGGAAAAATCAGTAAGTATTTTAAAAGTATTATATTTAAGTGTTGAAAGAAATTTTAATGATGGTGAGGACCATGATAAAATAATAAAAATAAGAGCTTTGAGTTGAAATTATTACTACTTACTATAGTTTAAAATAACTATTATTAAACTGTATACTATTATGTGTACTATTTATGTAGAATTAAGCGATGCATTATTTCATGATGCATAATTTTTTGTTCAGAATATTGTTCAATTTTATTTAAATATAATAAATCAATTAAGTATTGCTCTGACTTTAACGTAAATTGGGAGAAGTTATTATTTTACATTATTTATAATTAAAGAGAATACCTTTTTTTAAGTAATCCAATTCGATTTTCTCATTACAGAGCACCACAGGAACTACAAATACCATTAAATATTGTTTGGCAATGAAACACAATATTTATGTGTACAAAATTTATTTGCATGAGTATAATCTAGGTTGCATTCAATAAAAACAATACAATAGTATTTAGTGTCTTATTTCCCTATCTGCTCATATTCTATTTGATCATCTAAATTATACATGTGTAACGTTTAATACTTACTATTTGTTTGTTTATTGTTACCTACATACATGCTTGTATAATAAATGTGTAAGTCTATTACACTTTTCCAGCTAATCTGCTAGACCACAATGGATGATATTCTATTAATGTATTCATTTTTTAGTTATAAATCATCCAAACACAATTGTGTCTGATCATAATTTTGTTATCTAAGACGATATAGTATTATGAGAATCAGTCTTGCTTCATTTGAAAAATAAAGTCACAAGTCCTATGTGTTCAACAAAGGACATGTAACTTTTTTCTTCAGATTGGGCGATAGATTCAGTTGAATAAAAGTCAGATTTGAAAAAAATGTTTTCTTACTCATAATAATAATTTAATTCTACTTTAAATGCATACAAATGACACTTGCACATGACACACTCCCAGATTCATATTCAACATCATAATTTATCACTGAAAAACTTCTGCTAATTTCCACTCAGTGAGGTATCAAATGCACCTAATTATTGTTGTTTTGAATTACTCTGTAACAAAGAAGCAGTTATTAAGTAGGTAGTTTATTAAAGCTTTCATAAAAAAATCATTCTATTAGCCACAATTGAGTATAAGGATTATTAAACTTTTAGAATGACTTAAACATTCTTGTATGTTAAAATTTAGCAGTAAAAGGTATTGAGCAAAATATGGGTATCTTATAAAAAAACAGGTTTCAAAAGTAAAATTTTATATGATCTTGAATTAAATAAATAAAAACATTTTTTTTTAATTTAATGAAATAATCTAGCTATAACATCTTAAACGAGACAAAATGATTTTAATTATAATACATCCATAACCATTAAAATATATTTATTTCTATCTATTTAAAAGTAAGAAATGACTATAAGTGGGTGTGTGATACATCCCACACTACATTTCAGTAAATATGAAAAGGAAAAACTTCAGAAAGAATGAATAAAGTTTAATTAAAAATGAATTGTCATAATTGTATAGTAATAATTCACCTATAATTAATATGCAAAAAAATTAAATATTCTTATCAAAAGTTATAAATTTTAATTATAAAACAATCAAATTCAATATTGAAACTGAATGTATTCTTACCTAAGAGTTAGCTATTCATTACAAATCAGATCGACCCATATATTTGGGTTTTAATTCTTCTATCCTTTTGATAAAGTCAGTTTTCTCGATGCAACCGTCACACACTTCATCCCAGTCGTTTAAGATCTTTTTAAGATCCCTAACCTTTAATTTCTTTAGGTCGACATTTTTTAAATCGATTTGTTTATCAAAACGTAGATCACAGATTTGTGCGTCCTTTTTTTTAAGTTTCTCACAGATTTTATCAGCGGGCATTGACCAACTAAGTGGTTTAGATAGTTCACCCAAAATACCGGTTGCAGACTCTTCTAAACCTCCCAAATAATAACAGAATCGATTCTCTTTATTCTTTGTGCCTTTACAGAACTTTTTGAATTCGGCTTCAATTTTTTTTGTGTCTTTTTTAACATTGTCTGATAACGTGGCTGCAAATTTCTCAACGGTCTTTATGCAGACCTCACAGTCGCCTTCTCTGAGCGCGTAGGTTATTTGGAGTGCGATTGCTAGAATTAACAAATAAATCACGTTGAATTTACACATTTTAAACTAATTTCTATAAAGAAAATTAATAAACGCAACTTTCACTAAGTGGTAAGCAATGCAGAAATAATAAATTAGACAGCCGCAGAAAACTCTCGCCCATTCATTTTATGACGTTGACAGCGTTACTTGGCGAATTATGATTGGTGCACGTTTTCGACTTCCATGCGTTTAAACTTTTAAAGCGTTTATAGTTTTTCTATATTAAAATATATTAATTTTAAATCACCAATCTCCACACTCACCATGACAAAATTATAATTTTTTAATTAAGAAACAAAATGAGAATAAATCATTTAAAATATTAACATATAAAAAAGTGGAACATCCGATATTTAGTAATATAGAAATTTTATAATTTCATATGATAACTCTGGAAATTTTAGTCGGAATATCAATCCTATCGGGATAAGGGCAAGATATAAGTATTTACTATTTTGTTTTTTCTTGTGATTATTTGTTACAAATAATATTTTGTCTACGATTCATCATACGATCATTCGCACCACAAAAATTAGTAATCTATGCTAATAGAGTTGTCGTTGTCATGGAAACGTGTGCTGTTTGATAATAAAAGAAATCGGTTTTGTCAATAGCAATTTCCAAAAGGAATTAAATTTTGTTAGAGCGGTTGTTGATAATAATGGCGCATATAACGTTGGCAGATAATCCTAAAGGCGTCCTTGAACAATATATAATTGCACTTCAAAGTGAATCTAAATTGACTCGGAGACACGCTTTATTAAAAATAAACGAAGCGGTTTTTGAGAACCCGTCGAATGAGTGTTGCGACCTTACTTTAATTTTTCCAGATATTTATGCGTATATATTAAAAAGTTTCTCCGACCCTTCCGAAGCTTGTAGAGAAAGTGCTATTTTGATTATATCAAATTTTATACAGCGTTTGCCCCTCAATGATTATTATTTGACGTATATATTACCTGTTATTGTGCGTCGCATCGGTTGCCCTGAGATCGTTGATGATTCTGAGGAGATTCGCTTGGTTTTGATAGAACTAGTTCATAAAATACTACTAAAGTATAAGGCAACGCATCTTCTCACGCCGTTTATTAACTACTTTACAAGTATTCTGACAAAAACAAGTACTGATCCATATCCGAAAGTTAAATTGGAAGCGTGCGAATGTATAACATTGCTAACTAAAGTTTTACAGCGGGATTTCCATTTCCAATCAGAGAGCTATGTTAAACCTGTATTGTCAAACTTCGCACACCAACACTTTAGAGTCCGAGTTGCAGCCATTAGAGCAATTGGTATGATGTATTAAATTTTGTGCATATATTAAAATAATTTAAATTAATTCAACTGCTACTGTTCTACCCTGCTTTCAAATATGTGGGTTGGTTGATTACAGTGATGGCTTACTAATTAATATCATGTTTCTGCTGTTTCATAGTCAGTAAAATGCATGCAGCTGGTATAAATAGTTTAACCATTATCAGTTGGTTAATAAGATCTCTTTTAGTTTTTGTAGTTCATATCTGGTAGGTGAGGATGGATATTGGGGCTTTAGACTGATACCCAAAATTAACCTGAGTAGTTCGACTTAATGTATTATATACTTTTGTGTTACATTAAAATTTAGTTAACTTCAATATATCTTTCAAGTTACTATAATGATTTATATCATATATTTACTATCTAATTTCAAGGATGCCTGTCGGTGCAGGAGGAGTGGTCAGCTCCTAATTCTGGACTATTCCACTCAATATATTTACCATAGATACATTTAAAAGTGTAGAACAGTTGCAAATAGATTGATTTTATTACAGCAAGATATAGATATAGTAAAGTAACAGCTTGTTATTATTCCACTGCTGAGCATAGGCTCTCTCATCTCCGTTTCTGGCGAGAAGTATTTGAGCTAAGACCTACCACATTGATCCTATGCTGATTGATAGGTTACACATATACCTAGATTTCTCTAGATATATGCAGGTTATCTCACGATGTTTTCCTTGACCAAAATGCTTGTAATATCAATTATTAATTAGACACATAAGTTTAAATAGAAAAATTCATTGGCGCCTGCCCAGTATTTGAACTTGTGATCATTTGTAGAGAGTTGGACTATGTCACTGCTGCACTATCACAGGTTTAGATATTGTAAAGAATTAAATCTACCAAGCTTTTACAAGAACTCCATACAATGTTTTTATAAAAGCTCACCAAAGATCCAAAGTAATTTGACCGAGTATGTATTTCTAGGAGCAATAGTATTAGCAGGTAGCGTTAAATGTTTCGAGTTGTCCATCACACCAATGGCAGAGAAACTATTTGATGAGAACACCCAAGTAAGACTGCAAGTTACAGTGGAAATTGGCAGTTGGATGCTGAGTTATAGAGATCGTTATTCATTCTGGCATCGCATGATACCCTTATTGCTTACCAGGTTTGTTAAGTTTTCTAATGTTCTTCATCTCTCTTATTAAAATGTCCATTGGTAAACATAGACCGAAAAGTAATAATAAAAAAATTTTCGCCTATAATCCGCGATACAGTAAATAAAAAAAAATATACAGTGTTGAATGTATAGTGGACTATCCGTTTTTGCATACCCGTTACATGCAGGATTAAACTTAGCAGTTAAGATTCATTTACAGTTTATGTGAAGGAGCTATGATAGCCCGGCGGTGAGAATGTGCGTCTTTTTAAAGGCGTCACGGGTTCGAACCCAGGGCAGTTACCCATGAGTTTTCTGTTAAAACTGTAAAAATGTGTCTAATTGATAATTGCAATTTGTCACACGCTTCTCGGTGGAAGAAACCTGCATATCTCTAGAGAATTCAAAGGATATGGGTAACCTATTTATCCGCATTGGAGCAGCGTGGTAGGTCTTAGCTCCAATCCTTCTCTCCAAAAACAGAGAGAGGAGGCCTATGCCCAGTAGTGGGATAGTAACAGGCCGTTACTTTACTTTTTTTATGGTGAATAACAAAAAATAATATAAACTTCGCAGTCTGAGCGACGTAATGGCTGATATAAGAGACACAGCCACCAAACTCTGGGATGACATCGGTCTGCAGTATATGGAAGAGAATGAAGAAGATATCAAGAAGAAAACAGATTTCCTTAAGGACGTGCCTACACACTATCCTGACGTTAAGCGGCCAAATTTAGGATGTAGAATTTTAGTTCAAAGTAATATTGGGAAAATAGTTCCAGCAATCGGTCGAGGTTTGTATTGAAGAAAATTTTGCTGTATGTTGTTATGTCTCGTTATATTAAATGATGGCATCCATTGAATACCATTATAATATTTACAATTTACCATTACAACTTTTATGATTATAAACCGGTTTTTTTTCTATTTTTCTGAAACTAAATCATATGCCGTGTGGTATCCGGCTGAGTAGAACAGACCACCCTCATTTCTTACTGAGGTGTCGTAAAAGGCGACTAAGGTAAGTTGACTTCAGACAAACGGCCGGTCGTAAAATACCTAGACAAATCATGTTACAACATGTTTAATACATATTGTGCTGACCCCACTTAAAGTGGGATAAGGGCGTGATGATTTCTATTTTTCTGAAATATCTTTCATATTACATAAGATATTTGTAAGTTACTAAGTTATTGAGTTATGTAGAAAAAAATCCTATTATTGTGAAAAATAAACCTATTCCTATTTAATTAATGAACAACTAAACTCCAGTTTGCTAAATGTGTTCGTAGAGAAAAGCAATGGTGGTGGGTTACACTATTAGTATATAATGTTTGTTTGTTTGTTAATACTGCTTGCTTAGGTGATGCGTCGCTTTAAGATTTTGTCTTGGAGCCTATCTACTGATGATGTTTCAGTTAGGGGTTAAACGATCGCCGAGATTATCGTATTGAATGTGTGTAGTGCTTGTGTAGTTTGTTGGCGGTAATGCTGTTTTGCGATACGTGTGGTTAGTAATCCAGCATGTATAAGTGTAGTATTTAACCGTACTTTTTAGAAATAAAACAAGACATTCAGAGCGCACGTTTACTCGGTGAATCGCAAAAACTGACAGCCCGTCATTTAGTTCCCCGACTACCTACATAACAAACACTATAATAAGGTATGAGAACGGATTGCTTCCTAGACATTACATAGATTTTCCTAACGAACGCGGAATATTGTAAAATAATTGTATCTTTTTTATACTGGAATTCTGCAAAGTAACGCGTAGGCGCTACTTTGCAGAAATTCCAAAACATCATTATAGAAGTAGTTCTATAATGATGTTTTGTAAACGTTCAGAGATGGATGGTTGGCAAGCGGACACTCGTCTCCGCTGTGCTCAACTTCTGTGTTGGCTCCTTTTGTGTGCTGAAGAGGGAGCCACTCAACATGCCAACACTATAGTAAGGACCCTGCATAGAGGGGCAGCAGATGATGACTCAAGAGTCATCCTTGAGGTAATCCGTATGATCATCTTTATGTACTCTAAGGTACACTATCCTACTAACTATTTTATCGACATATCTCTAACGTTTAAGGTGGCCTGGAAGAAATCGGTGGTTAGCGATAAGGCAGCCTTATTGTATCTATGTTTTTGTTTATTAATACCTGTAAGTTTTGTTCTGTAATAAAGAGTATTCTTCTTCTTCCGTATTATAGTGATGGCCTGTTACTTATCTTCTGTTGGGCAAAGGCCTCTTCTCCTTCTTTCGAGAGAAGGATTGGAGCTCAGACACACCACACTGCTCTAATGCGGATTGGTAGGACACATATCCCTGGAATTCTCGAGAGATATGCAGTTTCCTCAAAATGTTTTCCGTCACTGAAAAGCGTGTGATAAACTTAGTGCCAGCGCGGGGTTGAAAGCCGTGAGCCCCTCAAAAGAGACATATTTTAGACCAGAGTTCCCCAAACTTTTTTGTGTCGTAAACCCCTTGCCGTGTCTTTCCATGTTGGGTAGACCCCCTGATTACCTGATATTGATTTCCTGTAAATTTCTAACTATAGTGAGGTTTAGGGTTAAAAACTTAAAGTAAAAACACGTGTTAATTTGTACATTTATTAATTAAATTTAAATTAAAACTACTCAAAATAAAATTTTGTGCAAGGTAGCGAAGCTCTGAGACTGCGACTCAAGGTTTTTACAAGTTCAAAATGTATTCCGACCACAAAGCGAATACCAAAATCACACAAATTACACAATTTTATAAAAATATATAATAATTTTTTTACTTCATAGGTACTTTTATAAATAATGTATATGTTTTGATATTATAAGATAGTATGATGTAAGTAAATAGGTACTATCAGTGTATGTGTTGAGATCCACTATTGTGGACCCCCATTTTCATTTCATGGACCCCCAAATTTTTTTACGATGACGTAGACCCCTAGGGGTCGATATAGACCACTTTGGGAATCACTGTTATAGACTCATGAGAGTCTTTTCAAGGGATTCTAGTGACACGGTTCTATACCGCATGAATATATTCGCAGCTTTCGAACTTTTTGAGGGTTTTTCCCCTTAGATTACGGCTACAGTAGAAAGCGATTTAATGCGTCTTAAAGAACTAAACGAAATTTCAATGATGTTGCAGTCCATACATAGTTATTTAATGACAATACACGCCTAATATATCATATAAAATGAAATAAAAATAATCTTTTTTCAAGCACTTTTAAATCATCAAGGATTAATATGATTAATGAGGCTATAACTGCTTCGGAATGTTGGTCTTACCGAGAAGAACCAACTAGAAACTCGGCGGTCGATCTTTTGAACATTTTAAATTTTACATTATTTCAAAATTCAAATTCAAATTCAAAATATTCCTTATTCAAATAAACTTGTAAACAAGTGCTTTTGAATCGTCAACTTCACTGCTGGTTCGGAAAGCTGTTCCTACCGAGAAGAGCCAGCAAGAAACTCGGCGGTTGCTGTTTTAAAATATAAATCTTAGAACTAGTTACATTTATTTATTACTGTCTTGTACAGGGTAGAGGTGCACCTATATCCACACATCCTTATCATCTAAGTAATCTTCAACAGTATAGTAGGCTTTCTGTATGAGCCTCTTTTTAACAGTGGTTTTAAACTGCGGTAATGGCATGGCCAAACCGCATTATTAAATAATTATATTAAACCGCATATTAAACCGCAGTCTCGTAATAAGCTAAAAGGATTTTCAAATCCAGGCATTTCTATCACCATATAATGTACATAGCACATAAAAGCTAGAAACTATTTGTCTCAAGTCATTTAAATTAAATTTAATAGCTTATTATCAATATTAAATTACATTTTAATTAATTCAAATAATCACTATTATCTATAATTTTTAATTCATTTTTCAACTTTAATCTATGTATATAGTGTTTCGTTATTTTTATTTTTCTTCCTTCCTTTTTTTTCATCATCCATTTCATTTTCTTTCTTATTTTTACTCATAGGTTAGCTGGTAGATCCCTTTTAGGGATAAAGAAAGAAAGAAAGAAATAAATAAAGCTATATGTATACATAAAGTAGGCCTTAGGGCAAAAAAGAAACTACGAAGTACTAAGAAACCCAAGTATAATATTTCGAGGAATTCGACGTACTCGGGAGGCCAAGTTCAGAGGCCCTCCGAGCTCGGCATCGGGGGGGGGGGGGTCTAGCCGATTTTCACGCTACTGTATTTATTAGCAATATTGAAATAGTACTTCACATAAGAAATTTTCGCCTTAAATAATGTGACAACTTGATGTAGCTGATTTTGTGTGTGATATTTCACTGTACATTTGACTAATTGTTTCACTTACTCTACTATAACTTTTGTTATTGCGGACTGGCCCGTTGGCGCTGTGGGTAGTGACACTGCCTTCAGCTCCGCGGGTCGTGGGTTCGATTCCCGCCGAGGGCCAACATTTTCTATAAACAAATTGTTGTTTCTTCGAGCCTGGGTGTGTATTTATATTTAAGTATGTATTTAAACTTATATATTTAGTATATTTACCAGTTGTCCGTCACCCATAACACAAGTATTAAGTTACTTACTTTGGGGACGGACGACCGTGTGTGTAAATGTCCGATATATTTATTTATTTATTTATTTATTGTTAAAATTATTTCTGTACATAGATAAAACGTGCATCAGAGCTGTTTGGTTATTTTATAACGCCTGAGACTTGGTGGCCGCTTTTAGAAGCGGAGGTTGATTCCTGGAGCGCGCTCTTCGTTATAGCAAACATCCTAAAGGGATCACGCGCGGAATTAGTTAAAGGAAAGGTCACTCATGAGCTCTGCAAGGAATTAGCCGATCCAGACCGGTGTCGAGTTCGTAAGGTTGGTTTTAAAGGTGTATAAAGTGTACATTATATTTTGCTTTTTCTTCCGCCGTGTGACATCTGGCTGAGTAGAATAGACCACCATTTTTCTTACCGAGGGTATCGTAAAATACGACTAAGGTAAGTTGACGTCAGGCAGGCGGCCGGTCGTAAAATACGTAGCCAAATCTTGTGACAACATGTTTTTTACATGTTGTTCCGACCCCACTTAGTGTAAGAGAAGGGCAGGAGGATGATGCTGATATTTAACTTTTTCTTGAAATTATAATATGAGAAATCACGTGATCAAAAGAGTGGTAAATATATGGATGGATATGTGAGTAGAGAGGAATAAGTAAGAGTAAATGCTTAAACTTTACAAGCAATATAACAGAACTAACTACTTTGCTATAATCCGCACGGGTTAAGTGAATGCATGCTAAGCCAATGTGTATGAAGCAGGCAAAATCTACGCACCTTATACATGCAGGACAAGCCACCACATGCACCCCAAGGCGCAATTCACCAGCAACAACGCACACAAAAGCAGCACACACACCCACCACCACAATCTCGACGATCGTTTCGCCCCGAAACCGAAGCATCATCAGGAGGATAGGCTCCACGACAAAAAATCGTAATGCGCCGCGCTACCCATACAATCAGTCTTAAATAGTTCAACTCCCACCAATACCCTCCCCTCCGAACACATGTAGCAAAACGGAATTAGATACATTTACTTGCTCGTTAATTAAGTGACCATTGTTATTTTTTATTATCTCAAGTTGCTCTAACGTATTGAGTCGGAGTCCCTTATCACAAGTGTGGAGAATATGAAATGAATGGTCATTAAGCACTTTATGACCGCTTTCCAGCAAATGTTTTGCAAAATTAGAATTTTGTGGTTTATTATTCCTAAACGCAGCCATATGTTGTCGGAATCGAACCGCAAAACTTCGGCCAGTCTGACCTACATATGTACCGTTGCACTCAGGACAATCTATCTGAATTCCGCAAAGTAACGCCTGCTTCTATAAATTGCTTAAACTTTTTTATAGCCAAAGTATCAGAAGAATTTGCTACATGTAACGGAAGCATTGATGGATCTCTGCAAAGATGATTGCGCGGTGGAAGCAGAAGAATTGTTCATCATCAATTTCACCGTATATTCTATGCCCTGTGACGATAATTTGCAGTTTATGGCTTTGGGTGAGTATTATATTAATAGGAGAATATGTAGCTATATAGTAACCATACTACGGGCGTTACTAGAATTCTACATAATAATGGTTTTTAACATATTTATATCTCACAATCACTAAGTCGCTTTCCATTCGAAGCCCACGATTCCTCACTCGTCAAACTCACTAAATCTCGAGATCGGATATCTAGAAAAAAGTGATCCGTGGAAGAGGTCACGTACCCTCAACACTGAGAAGAACGACGCAAGGAGTAGGATCTCATATTAGTCATGGATATTAGGCACATTATAAGTAATTTATAGAATTAGGCGTTATTTTGCGGAGATCTATAATACAAAAGTAATAATAAAATTATTTTGCTATAATCCGCGATACAGTAAATAGAAAATATATATATAGTGCTAAATGTATAGTGGACTATCCGTTTCTTTCATACCCATTTCAAATTCAAATTCAAATTATTCTTTATTCAAGTAAACTTGTTAACAAGTGCTTTTGAATCGTCAACTCTTCTGCTGGTTCGGAAAGCTGTTCCTACCGAGAAGAACCAGCAAAAAACTCGGCGGTTGCTCTTTTTAAAATATAATTCTTATAACTAGTTACATTTAGTTATTATTGTCTTGTACAGGGTAGAAGTGCTATATCCACACATTCTTATCATCTAAGTGATCCTCAACAGGATTTGGCTTTCTGCATTAGCATTTAAAAAATATATATTATTTTAACTTATATCAAGTTAGAGCATGATGGAAGTTAGAAAGAGGCTTTCAAATTTAATTTATTCCGCAGCAAATTTGGACAAGCTGCGTTATATAGAAAATTGCGGTCGCACCCTCAATTCGTTATATGAGAAACATATACGTCGGATTCTTGCCGATATAACGAGCGAAGCAATCACTTGGAGCCTGCTTACTCCCGATCGGTGCCTTCTGGAGTGCATCTTATTACATACAGGTGAATATTTTGCTGACCAGTGCACGTGGATTTTGATAAAAAAATCTTGGTGATTCATTCAGAAGCTTTATTTAAGCTTTTCGGTAGAAAACTTCAGTACTTACAGTCACAGGGCAGATTCGTAGTCCAGTAGCTGAACTATTATTTCACTGGTTAGGCTTCCGACCTTACTGATCGTTATTTGGAATCTGAATCCCCGAGTAATTTTTTAAAAATAGCTCTCAATTTTTTTTTATGCACTTAATAAAAAATGGCCATTGGAAAGCAAATTAGAAAGTTATAGACGCGTAAAGTATTAACCCTTTTAATTACTTCCTTTAAGCATTTCGTTATGATCGTTTGCATTACATTTACGAGTAAATCAATTGCTTATGTTATCGCGAAATAAATAAAAAATTAAATCAGGGCATAGTATGCTCAATACCTGTGAGAAATTGGGGCTGGTTGCTAGTTGAAGGCGAGTTATGCATTAAAATCGCCCTATCGGGAGAAATACGTGTATTATGTTACAGAATTTGGCATTCACCCTTTCTAAAAACAAACGAAAAGTAATTTTAATGATACCTCTTAATTATTTCAATTTAAAGTCCTTTAATTCCTTAATTATAACACAGGGTCAGCCATGGGCAGTCAATTGCATCAGATAGCTCCTCTCCTGAAGGAATGTTTGGCTCCTGCAAAAGTTGACCCTGAAGTGAAGTTGAAACTTTTCACTGCGCTGTCAACAGTTTTGTTGAAACGACAGACAAACTTTAGCAAATGTGAGCCGGAAAAGTTAGAAGCCTTCTTGAAGATAGTGATTGAGGGTAAGTAACTTGTAAAAGTGACTTAATAATACTGAACCATGTTACAATGAATATAGGAAACTAGCTTTTTTAAGCTTTATTGTTTTTGAAATCGTATATCAGTAATGGAAGAATTGAATCTTAACTAAACTCTGACACCAATGTCGAGGGAACTAGAATCTAGAACGAAATACAATTGACAAAGAACTGAACCCTACGATGTATAAAAAAGCTGTGATAGCCTAGTGGTGAACCGTGCGAGTCTCTAGAGACGACATAGGTTCAAACCCCGGGCAGGCACCAATGAGTTTTTCTATTAAAACTTATGTGTCTAATTGATAATTGCAATTTATCACACGCTTTTCGGGTAAGGAAAACATCGTGAGGAAACCTGCATATCTATAGAGAATTCTAGGGATATGTGTAACCTACCAATCCGCATTGGAGCAGCGTGGTAGGTCTTAGCTCCAATTCTTCTCTCAAAAAACGGAGAGAGGAGGCCTTAGCCCAGCAGTGGGCATAGTAATAGGCTGTTACTTTACTACGATGTACTAAGTTCACAACTGAGAACTACACAACTACCTAATCTGAATCCACCACCGTTTTTTTTTCGGTAAATGACAATATTCTTTTAGCTGAAGTGGCTTTAACAGTGTCAACGGAATATTGTGGTAAGCCCATAGTTATGATAATTGAAAACGACAAACATTAGCGCGATATAATCAACTAGAACTACCATCTATCTATGTTCAACATAGACAACCCTAGCAAGTATTTCTTATCAAATATTTTACTCTTCATGTCTATAGAAAATCGGTGCACAAGCGAAACTTGCAGAATTCGCTAGCCAGTATAGAAGGTATTACTTGACATCAGCCTTTTGAATAGATTTCCATACAGTACTTTCATCGAAAGGTTACCTGCTATATTTTGTGGTACCTTGGGCATCTAGTAAGATCTACAATGTTTTTCCCGATGTAACCGCGTAACGGGGTGTAAGGGGAGGCTCGTCCCAGTCAGTCTCCTCAATTGTCAACCTCACCTGCACGCGGTGCACCCTGCAGATCAAACCCTTGTAGACGAGTATATATACCTGGGACATATAGTCCAGCTGGGTAGGTCCAATTTCGAGAAAGAGGTTAGCCGCTGAATCCAACTCGGATGGGCAGCGTTCGGGAAGCTACGCGAGATCTTTACGTCCGAAATACCTCAGTGTCTGAAGACCAGGGTCTTCGAACAGTGCGTGTTGCCAGTGATGACCTACGGATCTGAAACGTGGTCGCTCACTATGGGCCTTATAAGAAAGCTCAGAGTCGCTCAGCGGGCGATGGAGCGAGCTATGCTCGGAGTGTCTCTACGAGATCTAATCAGGAATGAGGAGATCCGTAGAAGAACTAGAGTCACCGACATAGCTCAGCGTGTCGCGAAGCTGAAGTGGCGCTGGGCGGGGCACATAGTGCGGAGAACCGATGGGCGCTGGGGTCTAAAGGTGCTGGAATGGCGACCCCGCACCGGAAAGCGCAGCGTCGGTAGACCCCCTACGAGGTGGACAGATGACCTCAAAAAGGTCGCGGGGAGCCATTGGATCCAGGCAGCGCAAGATCGTGTGGTGTGGCGATCCAATGAAGAGGCCTATGTCCAGCAGTGGACGTCCATCGGCTGAAGAAGAAGAAGAACCGCGTAACCGCGTAATTATCTCATAGTCTCAAAGTCTTTTGGGTGTGCTTCGTCTTTTGCTTTAGTTTCTTGACGAGGTTCGTTAACTTCTCTGATATTTCCCCATTATTGGCCACATTGAAATACCTATACCTAGCTATATCACCCGTTAGGAGACTTATTGTTAAGCAAATAGGTAGAGGACATAGTCAATACCAAGAATTTAATATAATCTGTTATTGTCCTAGCGGATGTATTTGTACGGGCTTTTACTACCCTGTACAATATTTGGTTGATAGGTTGATAGAAATAGATTCATAGATTTAGTTGATATATATAATTAATAGATTTATTGCTTATAATTTGATAGTAATTTAATCATGATTTTGATAGGTTGTGCACACGTGGCCCCTAACGTCATATAGATTTCAAACTCATGCGATATTAAAAATATGACGTATATGCCAATGTTGCAAACGTTCATGTTTGTCCATACAGTATTAAATGCAAAGTTTTGTGCACGTTTATTTCATTTTATGATTGTACTTAGTCATCTTTGAGAGCATTTTAGTATCAAAGTCTAATGTTTTGGATTATGGCAATATCTTATAATAAATAGTGATATTATAGAGGTGATAATGCCGAATCTAGTATGGACACCGGGTCGGACTGCCGAAGCAATCCGTACTGCTGCTGTTGCATGCCTCTGTTCCGCTCTCCAAGACAACCCTGAGGAGATGATTGCCGTTGAAAAAGGTGGTGACGGTGATAGTGCTGATAAGGTAACAAAACAACATGAATCCATCCTAGTGTTTATCGATTCAAAACACATATACACGTTATATTTGGAAAGTTTTTACACTTTTGAATTTTTTTTACGATAATCGTATCTTTATTCAATGTCTTAGTGAACTAAAGTGGATGTTGGTCCTCAAAACATCATCATCATCCTCCTGCCCTTATCCCACTCTAAGTGGATGAATGATTTGGCTACGTATTTTATGACCGGCCGCCTGCCTGACGTCAGCTTACCTTTATCGTATCTTACGACATCTTTGTAAGAAAGAGGGTGGTCTATTCTACTCAGCCGAAAACCACAAGGCGGGTCGACTTACCTAAGTCGCCTATTACGACACCTCGGTAAGAAAATGAGGGTGATCTATTCTACTCAGCCAGAAAGAACACGGCAGCTTGGTCCCCACAACAGAAAATACAAATTTTGAACGGAGTCCTTCTAATTCTTTTAAAAGTCCTTCATATTGTAGTAGAATTGAGAGTGATTTCAGCTTCTTTACCTCATCAATCCATGACCAACAGAGCAACGCTTTTTTCGTCAGTTCAAATTTGTTCTACACTTCATCCTCTGTTATTATCTCAATGATCGGATAAGCTGTAGTTCCGAACATGACAATAGTTCACTTACCGACTTCACCAATAAATGCCTCGAAAACAGCTCCTGCACAGAATCGAAGATCGCAGGAATCCTATTCCAGTCCTATCCAATCCTGTTCCAAACTATATCTAGTGAAATTTGGCTATAGATTTTAGTCTTATTTTATAGGATTTTTATAGGATCTTGGATGCTTAAAGAGCTGCAATAGCCCAACGGTGAGACCGTGCGACTCTTTCGAAGTGAACACGAGTTCAAACCCGGGCAGGCACCAATGAGTTTTTCTATTAAAACTCTCTAATTGATAATTGCAATTTATCACACGCTTTTCGGTGAAGGAAAACATTGTGAGGAAACCTGCATATCTCTAGAGAATTCTGGAGATATGTGTGTGTAACCTACCAATCCGCATGGGAACAGCGTCGTAATTCTTAGCTTAGAGAGGAGGCCTATTCCCAGCTGTGGGATTATAACAGGCCGCTACTTTATGGATGCGTATTATGAAGGCGGTCATAAAATAATTACGTATATTATTTTTTAGGAAGTCAATTTGTTCCCAAATAAAGATACTTTTGAACCATTCCTGGATCAAATGGTGCCTTTGTTGGTGGGATTGGTCGATGACAACTCGTTACTGACAAGGCAGCACACGTTGCGAGCAATATGTTGTCTCGCAAAGCTGGCCCGGCACTGTGGGTGTTTTACTGCTGAGACCTTGCATAAGTTATATTTCGGTGAGTTGGTAAATATCATAATTCTCCTGCCCTTATCCCACTTTAAATGCAGCCGGTACAACATGTTTTTTTTCTTCCATATTATCCTGTCATTCGTCATCTCTGGCGCTAGTCCTTTTAAATGCATAATTCACACAATCTAGAAAGAAAGAAGAAAGAAAAATATTTATTTAAACATTGCATAAAACATAGACAAATACAGTACAACACTTTAGTAGGATAGAATGCATCATTACAATTTATGCATCTAAATTTTATGCAATCTTGAAAAAGGCCATACAGCTCGGCATGAACCGAGTGACATAATCATCTCTTCTTCGGCTTTCTTTTGCACACCTATTAATATGTACCACTTGTGTGGTCGCTAGTTGCTCAACAATATATCACCCTATCCGAAGATCAAAGTCACATTTCCTAAGCTTATTTATGGGGACATGTACTTCAGATAGGGCGATATAGTGGTATTCTTTAAAAGTTTATAAAATACACATAAATGGAGAAATGTGGCGAAGGAAGAAATCGTAAAAGCCATTCATTTTTCGTTTAAATTGATAAGACTGCTGGATCTTTATCCAGCAACTTCTATCTGTTAAAGTAACTTGAATAGACAAAGGATAATAGATTTAGTGTATGTTCACCCCATTCTGTATCGCGAATGTTTCCTGGGACTCTTTTGACATCGTCTATCAATTTGGTATTGTTCTATTAAAACTTGGTTGTTGATTTCACCACCTCATGACCGCAATGCCTATGGGCATTCTCTTCAGGGCTCACGACGCGGTAAGCTATATCGATCACTCGGTACAACACTTAAAAAAAACATTTTTGATTTACGCATATAGAAAAATATATCCCGCTCCATTGCTCGTTAAGAATCTTTGAGGTCTTTGAGGCTTTATGGTCAACGAATAAATTTCAAATTCGAAAGCCATGGAAAATTTAAGACTGAAGACTTGTATTTTAAGCTTTGATCTTTAATTTTAGTTGTATTGAAACGACTGGACGATAGCAGTGATAAAGTCCGCTCTTTCGCCGTCCAAACTCTCTGCACCTTATTCAAATGCAGACCGCATCCATATGACACAGCAGTGTTTTCTGCTCACATCGACGCTTTGTACAGCGCTATGCTCATCCACTTGGATGACGCCGATGAGGCCTTTCGAAAAGAAATGTTGGGTGAGATATGATATGATAAATTATTGTTAAAGTAACGGCCTTTTACTATCCCACTGCTAGGGCTCCTCTCTTTATTCCTGGAGAGTAGGTTTCGAGCTAAGACGCTGTTCCAATGCGGATTGGTAGGTTACACATATCCCCAGCATCCTTTAGTGATATGCAGGTTTCCTCACGATGTTTTCGTTCACCTAAATGCGTGTGATATATTGCAACTATGAATTAGCTTTAACAGAAAAGTTGAACAGAAAACCCATTAGGTCCTACCCGTGTAGAATCCTTAAAAAAATCCCTAAAAAAACATGATGCTAACAAATTTTCATTGACGCAACAAAAAATCACCATTTTAACGATAATAACGACGATTTTAATCATAATTGTAGTTTTCTAGTATTTATCCCAATGTTAAGTTAAATTTGTCAAAAATCATATTTGGTGTCCTATTCGTTACAATCCGCAAAAGAATGCAGTTTTTTCTGCACGTATTTAAATATAGATTATGTATGAATATAGGTCTTTAATCTTTTTAGTTCAAGATTTATTTGTTTAGATTATAATTATTGTTGGGTCGTACAATATACCTTATCGATTATATTTCCAGATGCTTTGCTGACCCTCAGTGACATAGATCCACGATTATTAATGAAAAGAGTAAAAGCTAATATACATTTGTATAGAAATAAAGCGGCTTACGAGAGATTGTCTAGTCATATTGAAAAGATTATTGCTTAATTTTGGTATTTAAAATTTGATTATTCGTAGTGTGCAATTTTATAGCTTGAGAGTGCTTTGTGTTTTATGTTGTGGTATCTGTTAAATATAGTAATATTAGGTTTTGTTGAATTAATAAAAATATAGCATTATATGTGGTTTTATTTACATAAAGTAATTTAATAATAATAACATAAACCGCACAAAACTGTATGGCATGGCAATTTCTTGATATATATCGGCTAAAAAATAAAAAAAACATTATATAGTAAAGTGCTTTTATACACTTTTTATACCGATAAAGTTCTTTGCGAATATAAACTCTGAAACACAAGAAGCTTCAATAATTATGTACCGTAAATAATTTATAGAATTAGGCGTTACTTTGTGGAGATCCATAATACAAAGTAATAATAAAAATTATTTTGCTATAATCCGCTAGTGCTAAATGTATAGTGGACTATCCGATTTTTTCATACCCGCTACATGCGGGATTGGTGAAAACACATGCATAAACCTCAACCACTGCCACCACAATACACAAGCACTACACACGTTCACTATCACAAACTCAACAATCAAATTGGCCCTCAACCGAAGCATCATTAGGAGATAGACTCCACGACAAAATCGACTTTTGACGTGGATTCTTCAGTGTATTAGTCTTCGATCCATAGATAACTTAGATCAGTGATGATCAGTTTCTTACGCTAGTTATTTGTCTGCAAATAATCATTAGTCTATGGCAACACGACATAGCGTTATGTTGTATTTAAGCTCTTACTTTATATTTAAGTATATTATAAAATAAAAACAAAACGTTTACACATTAAATAAGGAACATTATTAGTGTAAATATTTTACAATGGAGGTAACTAGGAAAAGTAAGTTTTACTGCATAGCTCGAATATATATTGACTGTGCGATGGGACCTTTGTTCATGTATTTGTAAATGTGCTTTTTTTCAGATTTTAAAAACACGTTGCCTTTAATTGAAGCATCAATAAATAAAGCCGACTTTCTAGTGATTGATGCAGAGTTTACAGGCCTAACAAGCGGACGGGATGTGTCTATTTTTGATTCGCCCCAAGAGTATTATACCACATTATTAAATGGGTCGGCGGACTTTTTATTAATACAGTATGGGCTATGCGCGTTTTACTGGAACAATGATGGGAAGCATTATATGAACGAATCATATAATTTTTATTTATTCCCGCGCACTCGTCCTGGACCAGATAAAATGTTTTTGTGTTCAAGCTCTAGTTTAGACTTCTTGGCTGCACAGGGATTTGATTTCAATAAATTAATAAGAGAAGGTAAGAATAGATTTAAATCTTTTATTATATTCGTGTGATACTAAGCCTAACAAGTTACAGCTTATTGTTCAGATATTATTGTTAATGTAACTTTTCTTTTATTTAAAGACTAGAATCAGAAAATCATTACAGTTCAGATTATTTCTTAAATAAATGAAAAGCTCTTGAATAATGTATATTTGAGCCTAGCCTCAATGTTGTTTTTTTATGTTTTCACTGTACTCTAGTGTTTATTTTTATAATTTTTATTTGTTATATTGTAACTAAGAATCATTTTATCTCCTCTAATTGGTTCTACCTCATAAATTTAAAACTATATGTTGGATGATTTATCGTGTAATGCCTTTTATATGCATGTCATAGTTCGCACAATCTAACCATCTCTTTATCGGCTTCTGTCCAGTTACAAATCAATGTAACACTTGTTTGGTCTCATCGTTATATATAAATTTTAAATGTAAATTTTTTGGTGCTCCTAATATTTCCATTCTTTCAGGTATATCTTATATGACGGAACCTGTTGAGACCAAATTGCGGGAGAACTTAACTGAACGTCAAAGTAAAGTTAGTAATGATAAGGATGCCATTGTAATCCCTCATGAGAATAAAAGCCAAATTGAAGGCATTTGGTAAGTACACTATATTTTATTTATTTTTTAATTTAATAAAATTTTTAAAAAGAAAAAAGAAAAAAATTATGATGTATATAATAGACAAAGTAGGAACCGACATAAGCTTGCAGCTGGCAGCAAGTACGTTAGTAATTTGTGGGTTTAAGTATACAATTCTATAATAAAATTCCGCAATTTAGCTTTGCTATTACATCAGTTTAAAAACACTGTTAAAGGGAGGCTGATACAGAAAAGCGACTATACTATCGAGGATTATATAGATGTTAAGAATGTGTGGATATAGCAACTCCTCTGTCCTGTACAAGCTAGTAATGACTAAATGTAAATAGTTTTAGGAATTATATTTGAAAACAGCAATCACCTAGTTTCTTGCTGGCTCTTCTTGGTAGGAACAGCTTTCCGAACCAGCAGTAGAACACTTGTTTACAAGTTTATTGAAATAAAGAATATTTTAAATTTGAATTTGTACTACATAACACATAAATTAAATGGTAAGGTAAATTTATTAAAAGTTAGTTTATTTTAATATTTGAAAATAGTTACATAGTTACAGCATATACCTAATTAATTAATACATTTATTATCGTTAATCTATTCAACATACTTATTATTATTATTTCTCTTAATCCTAACTTTTATTTTATTTTATTTATTATTATTTCCTAAGAAATTAACATAAGTATATCAAATAAAAGTGCCCCATAGATGTAATGCGTCTGGGTCACCTTAGATAAAATATCATATATGTAAATCTCAGTTAATAACTTCGACGCTTATTATAGTTTTGAAGAGACCTAATTAAAAAAAAATGTGTCGTGGCAAAGTGCAATAAAGCATACCATGGAGCGTACAGAACTCATGAGTGTTTAAGAGATCTATAACTGGGAGGAACAAGAAAACACAAAATTTTTTTAATACTTAGGAGCATATCCTAGTCCTGAGATTTGAAATTTCATTGTATCTAACACAATTTATTGGGTGTTTCTTGTGTCTCGATTGGGAACTTATGCCGTAGACATAACAAGGATAGATATTATGTTGCACGCGCTCTGGCGTAGGTATAGCGTGGGTGTTCCTGCCAGTTGAATTTTAAATCCATCGATTTTTATAAAGAAGGTGTCTTAAGTGAACTACCAACAACGTCCTTGTATTATTCTTATTTTAATCTCGAAGAAATATCGAAGTGAAACAGCCTAATTTAGTGATATTAAGTAATATAGGCGTTAGAATTTTCTTTTAATTATTCGACTGGTAGACAAAAAAATTTTCGAAGCATTTCGAAGATTGAATTTATTTTATCGACTCTCTCTACTCTCATCTAAATATCATTATAAAATTTAATTATAATAAAATGGTAGTAGGTACATGCGAAACTGAATTCTTTATTTTATTTAATTATATATATTTTTTCCGATTTTTACTATAAATAAAGTTTTATAAATTATTAATAAGTGATGTTTATGTGCGGCACGCCAAAAAAAAAAAAATAATTTGTAATTTGATTCAAAATGTATCCACCGTTTTATAGCCTTCGGCTTTATTTTTGTCAGAAAAATAAACATATTTCCGTCATCATCATTCCCCTGCTCTTATCCCACTCTAAGTGGGGTCGGCACAACATGTTACAAACATGTTGTCATATGATTTGCCTGACGTGAACTTACCTTAGTCGCCTTTTACGACACCTCGGTAAGAAATGAGGGTGGTCTAGTCTATGCAACCGGATACCACACGGCATTTACCTTAGTCGCCTCTTACGACACCTCGGTAAGAAATGAGGGTGGTCTATTCTATTCTGCCGGATACCACGCGGCGTAAAAATAAACATATTTCCGTAAAATAATTTATACAGAGACCATCATTCCAAAACTCAAAATATTAGGTACGTTATATTATATTATTTTTTCAAATAAATTTCTGCAATTTTTTTTGATTCCTCCTTACGCAAGATCAAAAACCACTACAAGCTTACTATTATTATACTTTTGAAGATTACGTAAATAATAAGATAGCTTTCATTTCAATTACGCACAGGATAAATAATATTGTAACCATATTTAACTTCTAAAATAAGTTTTGAAAAGAAAGGCCGCGGAATTTTTTGGTGGTTCTTTCTTCCAAACAAGATTTAGCTTTATAATAATTTGATAATTAGAATCTTAGAGTGCTTGTAAAACGTAATAATAATCAATTATATTTTGTTTGAATATCGCACACTAAGTCGGGCTAACCCGATAAAATAAGACGTGAGTGTAGGCGGTTTCTGTACATCAACTATGAATACGGCTCACTCATCATCCACCTGCCCTTATCCCACTCTAAGTGCGGTTGGCACAACATGTTAAAAACATGTTGTCACATAATTTGGCTTAGTGTTTTACAACCGGCCGCCTGCCTGACGTCAACTTTTCTTAGTTGCCTTTTACGACACCTCGGTAAGAAAGGATGGTGGTCTATTCTAATCAGCTAGATACCACATGCCAGGTCGACTTACCTTAGTCGCCTCTTACGACACCTCGGTAAGAAAAGAGAGTGGTCTATTCAACTCAGTCAGATAGTCGTGATAGGGTGGTACTCGATCCAGGATATTTTCACGTCTCTATACCGCCAATTTCCCAATCGAGCTACCATAACGATATTACTTACTATAGTTAAAATTAAAAAAAAATAAACGATTAATTTGGACCAACATAACATTACAACACTCCTTATGTTAACAAAGGAGCTATTTATAGACGCGGACGATTCGGAGATGGAGCCTATTGATTTCCGAATCGATAGACTATTTTTATCAACAGCAATACTTTAGAGGAAAATGGTGCTCTTTAATTGCGCCTTATTTCGTAATTGGAAAAGTAATGAATGACAATAAATAAATATATACATTTACACATGTGGCAGTATTACGTTACTTAATTTGGGGACGCCAAATTAAGTAATTTAATACTTGTATTATGGGTGACAGACAACTGTGTAGATAGATGTTTGTTTATTCGGATCTTCAACATTACACGATAATCATCCAACATATCTCATATAGTTTAAAATTAATTATCATCATCATCCTCCTGCCCTTATCCCACTCTAAGTGGGGTCGGCACAACATGTCAAAACATGTTGTCATATAATTTGGTTACGTACTTTACGACCGGCCGCCTGCCTGACGTCAACTTGCCTTAGTCGCCTTTTACGACACCTCGGTTAGAAATGAGGGTGGTTTATTCTACTAAGCCGGATACCACACGGCGGGTCGACTTACTAAGGTACGCCTCTCAGTTTAAAATTAATTACATTGTACCAATTATAGAAGATCACATCATTCTTGGTTACAATGTTACTATTATAAACCTAAAAATAAACACGTATATAGATATATCGGAGAATCGGGTTAGTGACATCTATGGACATTCGAACCGGGATTTTCTAATTTCGGGACCGTTCGGAATTACACATTTATATTTAACACTCGTTTGGTCACATGATTCTCATCTCTCATTATATATCCATCATCATCATCCTTCTACCCTATCCCACTCTAAGTAGGGTCGGTACAACATGTTACAAACCTATTGTCTGGTTGGCTACGTATTTTACCTGACCTCAAATTACCTTAGTCGTATTTTACGACCCCTCGGTAAGAAAGAGGGTGGTCCATTTTACTCAACCGGATACCACACGACGGGTCAACTTACCTTAGTCGCCTTTTACGACACCTCGGTAAGAAAAAAGGTTGATCTATTCTGCACAGCCGTATACCAGACGGTGGGTCGACTTACCTTAATCCTTTTACGACACCTCGGTAAGATATGAGGTTGGTCCATTCTATTTAGCCGGATATTATACGGCATGCCGCTATTATATGTCCATATCACCTTAATCTTGCACTTCTCGTTTTTTGTTTAATGGGCACAACCATCAGACTACCCCTTAGCTCAATCGTGATAATATTGTTTACAGTAAAAAGGTACGCGAATTTTTGGACGATCCCAAATCAGAAGAAATGGAGATCGATCGATGCAACGCGTTCATCAGGCGGCTGCTCTTCCAGGAGCTGGGCGCCAGATTCAAGAATGAGGCGTTTGTCGAGACCAAGATCTTAGAAAATAAAAACAGGTAATGCAGTAGAGATGCAATAAGAAGGAAAAGTAGGTAATACGGTAGAGATGCAATAAGAAATAAAAGTAGGTAATACGGTGAGATGCAGTTAGAAGGAAAAGTAGGTAATACAGTAGAGATGCAATAAGAAGGAAAAGTAGGTAATACGGTAGAGATGCAATAAGAAATAAAAATAGGTAATACGGTGAGATGCAGTTAGAAGGAAAAGTAGGTAATACAGTAGAGATGCAATGAGAAAGAAAAGTAGGTCATACAGTAGAGATGTAATAAGAAGGCAAAGTAGGTAATACAGTAGAGATGCAGTTAGAAGGAAAAGTAGGTAATACAGTAGAGATGCAGTTAGAAGGAAAAGTAGTTAATACAGTAGAGACGCAATAAGAAGGAAAGATAGGAAATACAGTAGAGCTGGAATAAGAAGGAAAAGTTGTTAATACAGTAGAGATGCAATAAGAAGAAAAAATAGATAATACAGTAGAGATGAAGTAAGAAGGAAAGATAGGAAATACAGTAGAGATGCAGTAAGAGTACATAAGTCGTTTGTGGTTTTGGGTATTAGATTCTATAATAAAACTCCCTAATCTAATTTTACCATTACAGCAGTTTAAAAATACTGTTAAAAAAAGGCTAACACAGAAAGCCTACTGTACTATTGAAGATTACTTAGACGATAATAATGCGTGGATATAGCAACTCTTCGACCCTTTACAAGACATCAATAACTATATATAACTAACTAGTAATAAGAATTATTCTTTGAAAAGAGCAACCGCCGAGTTTCTTGCTGGTTCTTCTTGGTAGGAACAGCTTTCCGAACCAGCAATAGATGTTGACGATTCAAAAGCACTTGTTTATTTATTTCTTTATTATACAAACATAAAGATATAAAAAAAGAAAGAAAAAAAATAGCACATGTACAAAGGCGGACTTATCCCTAAAAGGGATCTCTACCAGCCAACCTTTGAGTAATAGAAGGAAAATGACAAGAAGTGAAATATGGATAATGAAAAAAGGAAGGAATAAAAAGAAAAATAACGAAACACTATATACATAGATTAGTGTTGAAAATGATGCAATATGATAACAGTGATTATTAGAAATGTAACGATTTAATTCGTGGAAACATTATCTACTAATTTAAAAGCAAAAAAGAAGCACTCGTGTTCAAGTTAACTTGAGTAGAGAATATTTTGAATTTGAATTTGAACCAATTCAAATTCAAAATATTTTTTATTCAAGTAAACTTGTAAACAAGTGCTTTTGAATCGTCAACATCTACTGCTGGTTCGGAAAGCTGTTCCTACCGAGAAGAACCAGCAAGAAACTCGGCGGTTGCTCTTTTTAAACAATAATTCTTATCACTAGTTACATATAGTTATTAATGTCCTGTATAGGGTTGAAGAGAAGCTATATCCACGCATTCTTATCGTCTAGATAATCTTCAATAGTGTAATAGGCTTTCTGAATAAGCCTTTTTTAATAGTATTTTTAAACTGCTGTAATGGTAAAGTTAAAGTAGATTGTGGAATTTTATAGAATCTTATACCCAAACCCACAAACGAATTACGAACTTTTGCAAGGCGCAAAGCAGGAACCGCAAGCTTATGTCGGTTCCTACTTTGTCTATTATATACATCGCCAATCGTTTTATAATTATTTATATTCATATGTACAAAAATTAAATTACTAAAAAATTACTGGTTTTACGAGCTATATCGGTAATTTAAGTTTTTCTACGGATTACCTCATTCCTGATTTGATAACATAGAGACAAACTAAACGTAGCTCGATTCATCTTCCGCTGGGCGACTTGGAGCTTTCTTATGACTCCTATTATCAATTTTTTTTAATCTGTCAATAGGGTATTAAAAGTGACCAGGTTAAAATCAGCCGACGATATTAAAGGTCTAGACTCGCAGAAGAAAGAAAAAGAGTGGGAGGAGTTCGAAGAGGCTGTCGGCTTCTCAAAAGTTGCTCGAATGATAAGTCAGTCAGTAAGTCTATTTAAAACATATAAAATATTATGGTAAGGGATTAAAAAAAAAATGTGATAGGCCAGCGGTGAGACCGTGTGACTCTCTAGAGACGATCGTAGGTTCAAACCCCGAGCAGGCGCCAATGTGTTTTTTTGTATTAAAACTTGTGTGTCTAATTGATAATTGTAATTTATCACACGCTTTTCGGTGAAGGAAAACAATGAGGAAACTTGCATATTTCTAGAGAAATCTTGGAATATGTGTAACCTTCCAATCGACACTGGTTCTAGCTCCAACCCTTCTGTCCAAAAAACGGAGAGAGGACGCATTTCACTTTACGGGATATTTTTTTTTAATATTTAAAATTATTTATTTATTTGTTTTGTATAAACAGTCATAAGTATTATTCAAGTAATAAACGGTCTGTTACTATGCCACTGCTGTCTATAGGCTCCTCTCTCAATTCTGGAGAGAAGGATTGGAGCTAAGTCCTACCACTCTGCTCCAATGCGGATTGGTAGGTTACATATATCCCTAGAATTCTCTAGAGATACGCAGATTTCCTCACGATCTATTCCTTCACCAAAAAGCGTGTTATAAATTGCAATTATTAATAATCTGTTTAGTTAATAAATAGTGATTTTCTAATCAACATAAGAAAACGCAAAGGCAACTCATTATGAAAAAAATAAAATTTGAAAGTTGGACTTAGTTTTAACTTTTACAAGAGCAACTATCGAGTTTCTTGCTGGCTCTTCCCCGACTTAAGTAGAGCTTCTGCGCTTTACTCCCTGCATTCCGCAACCTCGGCGATGCTTCTGCGCTCGCCCGTCCCGCCCGGTGACGCTGTAAAAGCCATTAGGGCGAACAGCATACAGTCAGTTCGAAAAAAAAAATGCTGGCTCTTCTCTGTAGGAATAGCTTTCCGAACTAGCGGTAGAGTTGACGATTCAAAAGCACTTGTTTACAAGTTTACTTGAATATAGAATATTTTGAATTGAATTGAATTTAGAGATGACAAGCAATATAACAGAACTAACTACTTTGCTATAATCCGCACGGGTTAAGTGAATGCATGCAAAGCCAATGTGTATGAAGCAGGCAAAATCTACGCACCTTATACATGCAGGACAAGCCACCACATGCACCCCAAGGCGCAATTCACCAGCAACAACGCACACAAAAGCAGCACACACACCCACCACCACAATCCCGACGATCGTTTCGCCCCGAAACCGAAGCATCATCAGGAGGATAGGCTCCACGACAAAAAACCGTAATGCGCCGCGCTACCCATACAAGCAGTCTTAAATAGTTCAACTCCCACCAATACCCTCCCCTCCGAACACATGTAGCAAAACAAAATTAGATACATTTACTTGCTCGTTAATTAAGTGACCATTGTTATTTTTTATTATCTCAAGTTGCTCTAACGTATTGAGTCGGAGTCCCTTATAACAAGTGTGGAGAATATGAAATGAATGGTCATTAGGCACTTTATGACCGCTTTCCAGCAAATGTTTTGCAAAATTAGAATTTTATGGTTTTATTATTCCTAAACGCAGCCATAAGTTTCCGGAATGAATTTAGAGATATTGATTTGTTGCAGGAAAAGTTGGTGATCGGCCACAACATGCTGTTGGACATGCTGCACACGCTCAACCATTTCTTCCAGCCACTATCAGCTGACTACGGTTCCTTTAAGGAGTTTGCACATTGTATGTTCCCTAGGTCAGAAATCATTTTACATTGATTAAAACTTAAGATAATTGGATAAACGTATCTAGGACCCATACTAATAATTAAAATACGAAAATCTGTCTTCATTCTGTTTGTCTTTTATGCTTTGACGGCTAATTAGCTGGAGTAATATTGATGAAATTTGGTTGCGTAAATGCCGGGCTAAAATATAGAAATGAAATTCAGTGTTTCCTTCACAAACAGCAAAAACAATACCGTACACAATTAAGGGTATTTTAATACCAAAGCTGACGCTAAAGTCGCGGCCATAAGTAAATGGGATATGGGATAGAAAAAATTTATATTGCTCCTGCAGTGATAAGAATTTTTATAAAAGTATGTGGACCTTAACATTAAAAAAAATGTTACAGATATCATATGAGGTTAATGAAGCCAATAATTACGTAACAATTTGTTTTAGGTTATTAGACACGAAATATATGTCCAGTTTGCCACCTTTCAAAGACAAGGTGAACTCAAGTGTTCTAGATCATTTGCTCACCACACTATCTGAACCACCATTCTGCCTTCCAAAAACTGGTAAGTTTTTTATATAGATTGTTCTCCACAGAAATTAAGATTGCACGAAAATACAGAATCGTTGTAGTTATTCCCCAATCATGATCATGATTTATCAAGGTGTATAAATCGTACGTTAATTATTTATCACTTTAATTTACGTAATTATTACGTATATTAAAGTGATCTAATTTATAAAATGCCAATTGCAATAGAAGTCTAGGGATGGACAGAATCGCCAATCACTTAGTGATCATCATATGATTCACTCATTATATAGTATCATCTGCTATTGAATTTTAGATAACTGCTATTGCTATACAAAATTATGGTATTATGCTATAAATAATTATTATAAAAATTATTATTAATTTCCATAAAAAAGTAAAATATATTACAAAGAAATGTTATCATTATATCTATATATTGATATATATTGAGGTTATGTGGCACTTTTACGATATTCCAAGTGAATTTATTACATAGAATTGGCCAAAATGATTATTACACAAACAAATCTGAATCAATATGGTCGATATTTCGGGATGATGTGACACTTTTACGCTATTCTAACTGAAAGTATAACCTATAAATAAATACCGTACTTAAGAATAACGTTTGTTTGTAATAACAATAACTTTTCCAGTGATAGCTGAATAATATAATAGCCGATAGCATTTTTTGCTATTTGCTATTTACGCTTTTAGCGATTCAGCGATTACTGGACTAAATGATTGTTTATACAAACAAATGTAGTCCTTATAGTCCTATAAATACGCATACGCATATAAGGGTTACATTTGTTTGTATAAAATAACAATCGCAATAGCAGCACGATCACCGTGGTCACCTTTAATCATATCATGGTGTGAATATGATTCTCAAATCGCAATCATACCCAAGCTTAAATAGAACGTCGCGTAGCGCCTACAGAACTCGTGTATTAAAAAGACTCATACTTGGAAGAACAAGAAAACATTAGCTTTTTAATAGTTACGTGACGTCATAATAGCTTAATAATTTTAAATAATTTTGACTTAGGTCACTTTAATACTAAGCGTGCGTAAACAGTGCGTCAGTCACGAAAGTGGTCGTTGTCAATGGGTATTCTCTCTACGGCAATGGTTGCAAATATGCTTGCAAGGGCGTAGTCAGAATTGTTGGCCGATGTGCTTGCAGATGATGATGAAGGCTTGATTGTCTCTATGTAATTATGTAAAAAAATTTTGAAAATCTGTATCTGAATTCATCGACATAGCGTAACAAATTGTAAAGGAGGGTGCCAAAATTGGGCCCAGAAAACCCACATACATAAAAAAAAAACTTATTTTTTTTTGGTTAAATATCACTACCAATACATCGGTTGAGATAAAAATGTAATAGTCAATTGCATGCCCGTTATTCATTAGTTTGTTAACTACGCGCAGATGAGGTTACTGATAAATCGACTCAGTAACTTTTCTCTTACCCTCGTTGACTTACGTAGTATATTACGCCATTCTACGTTTGTTGCTAAAGTTTAAAAAGTAAAGTAACAGCCTGTTACTATACCCACTGCTGGGCTAAGGCCTCCTCTCTCCGTTTTTGGAGAGAAGGATTGGAGCTAAGACCTACCGCTGCTCCAATGCGGATTGGTAGGTTACACATATCCCTAGAATTCTCTAGAGATATGCAAGTTTCCTCCACCGAGAAGCGTGTGACAAATTGCAATTATCAATTAGACACATTTTTACAGTTTTAACAGAAAACTCATGGGTAACTGCCCTGGGTTCGAACCCGTGACGCCTTTAAAAAGACGCACATTCTCACCGCCGGGCTATCATAGCTCCTTCACATAAACTGTAAATGAATCTTAACTACTTAAGTTTAATCCTGCATGTAACGGGTATGCAAAAACGGATAGTCCACTATACATTCAGCACTGTATATTTTTTTTTATTTACTGTATCGCGGATTATAGGCGAAATTTTTTTTATTATTACTTTTCGGTCTATGTTTAGTAATTGACATTTTAATAAGAGAGATGAAGAACATTAGAAAACTTAACAAACCTGGTAAGCAATAAGGGTATATCATGCGATGCCAGAATGAATAACGATCTCTATAACTCAGCATCCAACTGCCAACTTCCATTGTAACTTGCAGTCTTACTTGGGTGTTCTCATCAAATAGTTTCTCTGCCATTGGTGTGATGGACAACTCGAAACATTTAACGCTACCTGCTAATACTATTGCTCCTAGAAATACATACTCGGTCAAATTACTTTGGATCTTTGGTGAGCTTTTATAAAAACATTGTATAGAGTTCTTGTATGTGTAGTGTGTGTTTTCCTTCACCGAACAGCGTGTGATAAATTGCAATTATCAATTAGACACATAAGTTTCAATAGAAAAACTCATTGGTGCCTGCCCGGTTCCAACATTCTACAGTAATTGAGTTCTACTTCATGTGTTTGGTATCATGACCAGATACGGAAGATGGAAGGGGTTACACGCGTGCGGATGAGAAATGCCACGAAGCGGGCTACGATGCCTATATAACGGGACTGTGTTTCCTCGGAATGTACGCACATTTATCACGCATGCGTGGCGAAGAATGCTATAGAATCAGTGGTGCTGATTCGGTTCTACTAAAACCTTTCATCAACAAACTATTCCTCTACAAGACTGCACACCAGGATTCGCCCTACATCAACTTAACTGGAGCTGATCGTAAGTTGATGTTTTGAGTTCTTTATGTGCCTATAACTATGACTAAATAAATTGTTAAACAATAATTAATTAAGCAATATATAACACAGTATATCTTTAGAAACGGGATAGGAATATATACTACGTCTTATTCCTTATTCTATCGTAAGTAGTAAGTAAAAAAGTAACAGCCTGTTACGTTGCCCACTGCTGGGCTATGGCTTCCTCTCTCCGTTTTTGGAGAGAAGGATTGGAGCTAAGACCTATCACGCTGGTCCAATGCGGATTGGTAGGTTACACTTAACTCTATAGTTCTCTAGAGATATGCAGGTTTTCTCACGATGTTTTCCTTCACCGAAAAGCGTGTGATAAATTGCAATTATCAATTAGACACATAAGTTTTAATAGAAAAACTAATTGGTGCCTGCCCGGGGTTTGAACCTATGTCGTCTCTAGAGAGCCGCACGGTCTCACCGCTAGGCGTTATTATATAGCTATATCTTATTCTATCGCGTTAGCTCGATTGGTTCCCGTCGCGATAACGCCGTATAAAGAGCACATGAATAAGAGCCCCGGATGGGCTCGAGACTATTTGGGTTAAGTTAGTTGAATATAGGCGGTTTCTATACATAAACTAAGAATACTACTCGCAGCTAATTTAAACTATCTGAGTTACTAGCTCAGATAGTTTAAATTAAAAAAAAATGGGAACTCAGTTCGAATAAAAGAAAAGTAGAGATCACAGCAGTGTGATAAGACCACTCTTTGGACATTTAACTATAAATATTTACTGTAATTTTATATAACTATGTTTTTTAAAAATAACATATATTTTCTCATATAACATAATTTTGTATTTTTATTTGTGCAATAAGGTTCTCCCCTTTTTTGACATGGACCACAATGATAATTTTCAGGCATCGCCTAGTGGTTGGAAAATTTTAACTACAGCCATATCTGAATCTTCTTTAAGATATCTGTTTATTTTAGTTTGCGTTGCTTGTTTTCATAAGAAAAAAATTGAAGATCGTGGTTGGAGTTTTGATCGTGCTACATTTAACTGTCTTTAATTAATATTTGTCGCGTATATCTTAAAAAACTAAGATAATTCTACTTCTAAAATAGCTTTTATTTATTTGTAATTTGTCTACCCTCGCATTTAATCACGCTAGGCTTATAATTTTACCAATATATATAACACGCT
Source organism: Morpho deidamia (assembly GCA_947086505.1). Classification (NCBI taxonomy): domain Eukaryota; kingdom Metazoa; phylum Arthropoda; class Insecta; order Lepidoptera; family Nymphalidae; genus Morpho; species Morpho deidamia. The sequence continues at coordinate 2,926,601 of CAMTZC010000007.1, read as the reverse complement.
TTTAGAGGGAGCAACCTCCGGGGATTTAATTATACCATAGTTTAAGGAATCATATATTAACGCGCGATCGATGACTTCACGGTGTCCCAAAGGGATGGATAAATTTAAATTGCCGAATGATTATCAGATAGAGCCTCCAAGTAAGTTGTTAAGACTTGGATCATTGTTAAAGCAATCATCTGATATTATTTGTGGTAATTAGGCTGCATCAACGTCTAGGCAATGTTTTTTTTATTAACTTATGTACGTGCTCTTTTGGACATACGTGCAAGTCTGTCCATTAGATTACTATGCCACGGTCTTTGTCTGACTGAATTGTCGCCAGCTTAAGACGGGATTTTTTTGGTTTGACAATATGCTGTTGACCCAAATGACTTTTATCGCGTTACTAGGCAGATGAGTGCGGAAATAAAGCCTAGGAAGCAAAATGCAGATAGTAGAGCGCAGAAACTTCACAAGGGTGTGTTTGCTGGGTCTAAGAATACTGGAATAAAGAACACCCAGATTGCCCAGATCTTCGAATTATGCTGCATTAATACTGGGAGATCATCACTAATTTTTTAAAATCCCAATTTTTTCTAACTGGGCCATACCCACACCTTTACTCGTTGAACCAAGTGTTCGGACTTTAACGGTTCCCGTATGGTTACACGTTGGTTTAAAGAATTTCCTTATTTCTAAACTCTCTTGCACTTTGCTACTGTTACAATTTGCATTATTTTATTAATTAGTGTTTTCCAGCATCGCCGTCGCGGGACCATGTTTTTCACCTGACATTTCCCAAGGAATGGCAGAGGAATGATATCAATCAGTTGTTCAGCGCGTTCGGTGAGTTTTCTTCAGTTCTGATAGATCTTCTGGATCTAGGTCCCTTCTAGTTAAAGTTTTTGCTAATAATTACCACGCCTATTAAGCATTATTGCGGACCATCTTTGACCAAAATTTTGATAACGCTTTAATTATTAGATTGCCATAGCTCCGATGTTACTACGTATATATAATCCATGTTTAGGTAGTTCAATTAATAATCATTATCATTCTCCTGGCTTTATTCCGCTCTAAGTTGGGTCGTAAAATCGTAAAACATGTAACAATATGTTTTAAAACATGTTACATGTTTTACGACCGGTCTTCTGCCTGACATCAACTTACCTTAGTCGTCTTTTACGACACCTCGGTAAGAAATGAGGGTGGTCTATTCTATTCAGCCGGATATCACACGGCGGAGGTACTTCCATTATTATAATGTTAAATTAATGTACACAAATCAAAACACCTTCTGTACAACGCAAAAAAAGATACATTTAAAACAAATATATATTAAGAAAACTCGATGCAATGGTCTTTAATGATCTCATCATCTAAGGATTCCTGGTTTCTGCTGACACTTTTCTGATCCTGAACCCTAGTTATCAAGCAGGCTGTATGTGACCTAGTGCGGCCTCTTCGAGATCGATAATGCTCAGTAGAGATCTTTCATTCTAAAAGTGCACGCCCCTCCAATGTCTTTACTCACACACAGAAAACTTATGTACAGATGAAATACACGCAAACTTGTTATTCTAATTGGTTACTCAGTTGCCGGACAGACACGAAAGTAGGAGCACGCATCGATTATTGCCAAAAGTACAGTAAGCATGTCATAAAAAAGAGGATAAATATTTTTTATTTTTTATTTTAAATAATAATTAGATAAATTTTTTCTTTAATAGAAAAATATGGAGAATTTTATAAAACTATGTGGCGAAAAAAAAACGGGCAAAACTTAACATCTATCATTATTTCATCATTAAAGCCATTGCTTTAATTAAGGAACGAATTGACATGATTGATAGATACATGAGCTTGAAATAAATAGCTCCCGTGAAATAAGAGTGAAAGCTCTCCACAGAAAGCTGTAGCTACTCTTCGACCCTTTTTTACACTCGGACTTGCACTGACTAAAACAACCTGATAGTTTCACCAAGGTGCTGGTGGCGGGCAGAGGGTACCGGTGGACTCATTGCCCCTTTCCCCGCCAGCAGCAACTCTGTACCTCAGAGTGCGCTGCCTTTAGGTCGGGGCCTCTTTAAAATTGACCCCTCCCTCCGCTAATCGAAGCACGAGATGCTTCAGAACCTTTTGAGATTGGCGTCCGATAAAAGCAGCTCTTCGACTCTGTAATATGTATTATTTACAATTTTTTAGTTTCAATAAGAATTACATTCTGAAAAGAGCAACCGCCAAGGTTCCTGCTGGCTCTTGGTAGGAACAGCTTTCCGAACCAGCAGTAGAGTTGACAATTCACGATTTTACATAGGATTTTCTTGGCAGGCCAAATAACAGTGCAGTTCTTGGACGAAACGTCGGCACTGGTGGCTCTGTCAAGGAAAGACCTCGCGAAGACCGTCGCGCGCTCTTTCGCGGGCAACACGAGGATATCCATCTTACCTTATCTCAAGTACAAGGTGCTCGCAAACAAGGTAAAAAAAAAGTAAAGCAACAGCCTGTTTATATCCCACTGCTGGGAATAGGCCTCCTCTCTCCGTTTCTGGAGAGAAGGGTTGGAGCTAAGCCCTACCACGCTGCTCTAATGCGGATTGGTAGGGTTACACATATCTCCAGAATTCTCTAGTGATATGCAGGTTCCCTCACGATGTTTTCCTTCACCGAAAAGCGTGTGATAAATTGCAATTATGAATTAGACACATGAGTTTTAATAGAAAAACTCATTGGTGCCTGCCCGGGTTTGAACCTATGTTCGTCTCTAGAGAGTCGCACGGTCTCACCACTGGGCTATCACAGCTTCAGCAAACAAGGTAATTCAAGTCAATTCCAGGAGTGTGCTTGTGTCACTTCGTCAATGTCACGTAGGATGGAAGTATCTCGTTTACCAACTTTGATCGGTTAAAATTTGTATTGGTCAGTTTAATTTGACACATTAGCTATAAGCAGAGTTTCAAGTTAATCCTTCGTAAAACTACACCGACAACACAACATATCGACTGTGAACTGGCAAATTGTCCTATCTTATTTTCGACAACTTTTCAGGAAGAAGAAAAAAGTTATTTTTAATACATTCGCAATCATTTTTATGAAACAGCTGAGTTTAAATATGTTTATTTATTGATAAATTTTCAAGTAGATAATACATGTTGATATGGTAAATGATGGGCAGTAGTACCCAATGCCGTTAGTAAGTGATTTGGCTTAAAATTGAGATAGGACATATTGCCGTTTCACAGTCGATATAATACTACATATATAACTTAATTATTACAAGTTAAAAAAAGCAATTAAAGAGACTAATTAACAAATCTTATTATACTGTTGAGGACTATGTTAATGATAAGAAAGTTTGGAATTAAATGCGACCAGCCACACACTAGATCAGAGTTCCCCAAACTTTTTTGTGTCGTAGACCCCTTGCCATGTTTTTCCGTGTTGGGTAGACCCTCTACTTACCTGATATTGATTTCCTGTAAATTTTTAACTGTAGTGAAGTTTAGTGTAACTTAAAGTAAAGACACGTGTTAATTTATACATTTTTATGAATTTAAATTAAAACTACTCAAAATAAAATTTTGTGCAAGGTAGCGAAGTTCTGAGACTGCGACTCCAAGGTTTTTACAAGTTCAAAATGTATCGCAACCACAAAGCGAATACCAACATCCTACAACTTACACAATTTTATAAAAATATATAATATTTTTTTTACTTCATAGGTACTTTTATAAATAATGTATGTTTTGATATTATAAGATAGTATGATGTAAGTAAATAGGTGCTATCAGTGTATTTGTTGAGATCCACTATCGTGGACCCCCAATTTTTTTTGCTGACGTAGACCCCTTGCAGGTTGTCATAGACCCCTAGGGGTCGATATAGACAACTTTGGGAATCACTGCACTAGATGATAGTGTAATCTATGTTTATTAACGATTACAAATATAATATTGTAATATTTATTTTTGAAAAGAGTGACCGCCGAGTTTCTTGCTGGTTCTTCTCGGTTAGAGCATCTTTCCGAACCAGTCGTAGCTTCATTTAAATTTAAATTTTACGATTCAAAAGTGCTTGTAAAGGCCAATTTGAAATAAAAATTCATTTGAATTTAAATTTAAATTATTAAAACTATTTGTTTCTTTTTTTTCGAACTGACTGTATGCTGTTAGCGCTAACGGCTTTTACAGCGTCACCGTGCGGGACGGGCGAGCGCAGAAGCATCGTCGAGGTTGCGAAATGCAGGGAGTAGAGCGCAGAAGCTCTACTAGCGTCGGGGAACGTCATCCTAAGGGTGCCTCCTCTGGCTTATTTTGTTTGTCAAAAGTATTTGACATTGACGGGACAATAGCGGTATTGTCTCGTTAATGTTGAGTCGCCGTTATAAATAGTTAGTAAATACTTTACATTAGTTATTGACTTAGTAAATATTTTTTTGTAACTTTGAGAACAAATTAGTATATAATAACCCATAATTTATTTAACTTTTGACAGCTAAAGTAGTGATGTCCAAATTGCATGTCCGATCTCTAAACACAATTGATTTTGTTTACTTAGAGGTTTTATTCAATTTATCATATTGATATTCCTTTTTTATTAAACGTTTTGTATTGTTTTATGGGAATAAATTTTAAATGACTAAATTGTAGGCATTTAAACAAATATGTACTTATTTATTGCATCACTTAAAAACAGCTTAAACTTACACATTATTGTCAGGTTTTTTGAACAATGAAAAAGTAAAGTAGCGGCCTGTTACAATCCTACTGCTGGGAATAGGCCTCCTCTCTCCGTTTCTGGAGAGAAGGATTGGAGCTAAGACCTACCACGCTGCTCCAATGCGGATTGGTAGGTTACACATATCTCCAGAATTCTATAGAGATATGCAGGTTTCCTCACGATGTTTTCCTTCACTGAAAAGCGTGTGATAAATTGCAATTACCAATTAGACACATGAGTTTTAATAGAAAAACTCATTGGTGCCTGCCCGGGTTTGAACTCGTGTTCCCCTCGAAAGAGTCGCACGGTTCTCACCGCTGGGCTATCACAGCTCATTGAAAAAGTATTTATTGTTTATTAACAACACCGTTATAAGTCATAGAATATTTGCCTTTTACAACAAAGTAATGGCCATTTTGTATCAATCGCACGATACTTAGTACGTTCTATCGCAATTTAATTTAAAAGTGCCCATTAGTTTACTGTGGCTTTTATTGTAATAACTAGGAAACTTTATAAGCGTGTAAATACCAAAAGTTAAATAAATAATTTATAGAATTAGGCGTTACTTTGCGGAGATCCATAGTACAAAAGTAATAATGAAATTATTTTCCTATAATCCGCGATACAGTAAATATAAAATATATATAGTTTGAATTTACTATACATAGTCCACTATACATTTAACACTTTATATATTTACTATTTATTGTATCGCGGATTATAGCAAAATATTTTTATTATTACTTTTGAGTTAAATAAATGGTTTCAAATACAATAGTTTATAATTGAAAATTATTAATTGGCGTAATTTGCAATTGTCCACAGGCTGGAAATCAGTACCAGCTGGAGCGTCGTGAAGAAATGACGGAGAAATTCGCCAAATTGTGCGTAATACTTATCACCATAATGTTTTCCGTTTATATTCATCATGCTCTCGGGAAATAAATATTTCTTATATATCTAAATGGAAAAGTTCCTATATATCTTACGTAGCAGGATGATGGAAGTTTACTCGAGCTTCTAATAATAGCTTTTAAAAAAAAACTGTATAAAAAAGAGTTTGAGAAAAAGGGAAAAATAATGGGATTGAAAATATCTGATATGGAACTGGAGTCTGAATACACATTTGAGGTTAAATTTTAATTCCAATATTGCATTCCAAAAATGTGTCCATTTTAACTTATGTCAAATATATAGGTGTCAAATTAACATATAGAAGCACATTAAAACATGTATAACTTCTAAACATAATTAATCACAATTTAATTACCGTTTGTTAACTAATTATTAAATTACCGGCTCTAATGACCACGATATTTCTTAAACTACCCTCACTTATTAATAAGCTAACATTTATTACATACTATTTCTTCATACTTCTAATATTTTATAATTCTTTCTTCTAGTATTTCTTTTTCTTTCTTCACCTTCTAATATTATATCGATAACTATTCATCGATATAAGCAGTTATCGATACGTGACGCAACGTCCACGCCTGTCCCTAGTGTACCGATTTATGATACATCCGGCAGCGAGTCTTTGATACTAATATAGTATACTAGCAATGCCCCGCGGTTTCACCCGCGTCCATACCGATCACGTGGTAGTGGAAAGTCTACGAAATCGGAGTATAGATTTATTTTATATATTATTTCATTATAAAAAATGGATATCATTAGTATTCTTGGAGCTAACTCACCGAATGCAGGCCCTGCTATTACGGTTGCTATAATGAATTTGTTATGGCATTATTTGCTTTCGATTTACATTCTTAAATTCGTAATATCTTTTGATTGGGATGTCGGATATTAATAATTTAAAAAGTATTTTACAGGTATTGAAACAGTTTTTAATAAAATATAATTTAATGGAATAAGGATTAATACAGAGATTTGAATAAAATGGTTTGATTATTGTCAGCACCTTCAGCAACTATTACAATGTAAAAAAGTAGTTATATTGGCATAACTATAATAGTTAGACATAAGGTATCACGGACATTTTTGTTGATAGAGATACGTTCTATAATACTGTAGAACATTTTTTTGTTCTATCATCAATAGTTTCCGCAGCGCACGCGATGATAGATGTTTACGACTAAATTTTTACCAAGTTATTACAATTTTATTAGGGATCCCTATTTTTTTTGAAAATGACATATAGCCTATGTTGCTCAGTAAAAAAGCAGCTTTCCAATGGTGAAAGTTTTTGAAATCGGTCCAGTAGTTTTTGCGTGAAAACGTAACAAACATACATACAAACAAACATACAAATCTTTCCTCTTTATAATATTAGTATAGATTAAACGGTTTTACTAAAATACTTATGAACGGAATATGGCTTCAAAACACAATAACTAACGCATAATATACGCATAAATATACACATAAACGCATAAATGTTTTTTTTTAAACTTATCATTTTATAAATAGTTAGACATTTATGAAATGTCTAACTGTAACTTGCAAGTAATGTTGCTTAAAGCGAATTGACAATAAAGATCTTAGTATCTATTAAAATTGCTTTATATAGTAGGATCTGTAATATTAGATTTTTATAGTTGTTACTCATAGGTATAAAAGTAAGAATAAAATTATTTTGCTATAATCCGCGATACAGTAAATATAAAATATATATAGTGCTAAATGTATAGTGGACTATCCGTTTTTTATACCCTTTACATGCAGGATTCGTAAAAACACATGCACAAACCTCCACCACTGCCACCACAATACACAAACACTACACACGTTCACTATCACAAACTCAACAATTGTTTCGCCCCGCTATCCTGATGATGCTTCGGTTGCGGAGCGAAACGATTGCTGAGTTTGTGATAGTGAACGTGTGTAGTGCTTGTGTATTGTGGTGGCAGTGGTGGAGGTTTGTGCATGTGTTTTTACGAATCCTGTGTAACGGGTATGAAAAAACAGATAGTCCACTATTCATTTAGCACTATATATATTTGCTATTTACTGTATCGCGGATTATAGCAAAATAATTTTATTATTACTTTTGTATTATGGATCTCCGCAAAGTAATTCCTAATTCTATAAATTACTCATAGGTATCTCAGTGTAGAATCTAGGTTTTCTTAGGTTTCCTCTGGGACCATGGATTTTTCAGAATAAAAATACTTACTACTTGTTATTGTACTAGAGGCTTGCAAAGTTCTCAAGGTATCTTAAGGTCAACATTGAAATAATTAATTTAAGTTATAGAATTTGTGTATTTTAAATAACAGTTAACAAGTTTTGGAGTCTGAGGGGAAGGGAGCAATTTTTAAAAAAAAACAGAGGCTCTTACGTTTTCGAGAATTTACTGTATTTAAATATAAGTTGTAGATTTAAATTATTCAATATTTTCAAAGTTCCTTTGTATTTTGAATTTAAAAAATTAAGTTATTGAATATTTATGTCACAAACTTAGCTATTTTGCGGCTTTCTGTGGTATTTTAATAAAAATAGCATTATGAATAGTTTACTTTAATCAGATATCGCGATAACTTGAGATGTGTTTGCGGGACCTCAAATTAACCCTTTGACCGACCAGAAGGGGGGGGGGGTGCTGTACGAGTTCTGGGCGCACATTTTTAGATCATATTATCTACTATATAATATTATACCCATGATTTGTATATCATTTTCTTTGTTATAAAATTCCCGAACTGTCATTCCAATAACTGACATTTATTGTTGATGAAAAAAAATGATTTGAAATTGAATTTGTGCACATTGTGCTAACTAGACATTTTAGGGATTAATATGGTCTGAAAAAAATGATAGGTGAAAAAATAGTAGGTCCAAGACAGCCACATTTCATTAATAACCTCTATGCTGTTACCTCTAACGGCTTTTACAACAACTATGTATCACAAAATTTGTTAGAATTTTTTTCTATAAACGACAGGTCTCTCCGAAAGGTGACGTTAAATTAGTGCTATTATTTATTATTAATTTTGTTCACAAGTCTCAAATTATACATTTATATAAATGCATAATTTGTATGTACTTTATTATATAAATAAAGTATACGAGTTATTAGAATATGCTAATTATAAAGTATCATCTAGGGATCGGTTAACCGACAAAATCGCAAATATTTGCAAAAAAATCTCTATGATTATTTAAATGATTTATAGAAGCAGGCGTTACTTTGCGGAATTCCATATTACGAGCAATATAACAGAACTAACTACTTTGCTATAATCCGCATGGGTTTACGCACCCGTGCGGATTATAGCAAAGTAGTTAGTTCTGTTATATTGCTCTATGATTATGTCCAGAAAACTATCTCCTGATCACAAGCTAGATTCGTCTATTCAGTCAGTCGGTCTTATGCTATACGTAAAATAGTATACTTAGAGAGCGACGCTTTCCGCCGGCCGAGGGAAATGATCAGAAACATTAGCGCTGCGGTCAACTTCTTAAGACTGAACGTATAAACCAAAGTACGCATAACCTGTCTGTATGTATTTGATCGATTTTCCCAAAATCTACTGAACATATTTTTGTATAGATTTTACTCAAAGATAGTGCTCTTCTTGTGGAAGGCTTAAGTTAATAGTACATTACGGTGAACTTTCTGCGGGTTCTTCTTCTGTTGGGATTTAAGCAGGAAAAACATTCTGACACATTGATTTCCTCGCGGTCGAAGCCGCACGCAGAGTTAGTTCGTAATAATTTTCAATTTTTCCTCTAGTATTTTGCGAAAAACCTCTTCAATCGCTTAGCCATACATATTTTTTGTGCTTTAAAACAGCGTTCCTTCTTTAATTCCTGCTCATTGCATTCTGATATAACTCATAAGTTTTGATTCCTACGAAATATAAGCATTTATTTAGGTATATTACTATTATAATAATTAATAGTTACTCGTTTTTATTAAAGGCATTTAAAACTTTAGACATAATTGCAACCGTATTATTTTTAGAATATTACGTAGAAATGTGGCAAAGTTGCATCCCTCGTGATTTTTTTGTTTATTCTGGGGTTCTGTCGTCTGAGTATCTTCGTATGGGCTTACATTATCAAGATATCTGTTAAAATTAGATAAAAACGCGAAATTAATAATATTCTTCTTCTTTGTCAATCGATCCAAACAGACGTCAGACGTCCATTGCTGGACATAAGTGTCTTCATGGGATCTCCATAACACACGATCTTGTGCCACTCGAATTCTCCCCGCGATCTTTTTTCAGTCCATCTGATAGGGGGTCTACCGACGCTGCGTTTTCCTGTGTGAGGTCGTCATTCTATAACTTTTTTTTGTAATCAAATCTTAATCTTTAACAGTTTTGTTATTCGTCATTCATACAAGTTCTCGCATTTTTTCTATACTTTCATGCAGCATACTTGTTCTTTCTATCATACATCTCTTTTATACCTGCGGGTGGGACTCACGCCTTAGCTATCTACTTCCTTATACTCTATGGGGTAGTAATTTTACACGTTGTTTTATTTTATTTTTTACAATTACCTTAATCTACGTAAGTACTTGGCGCGGTACATATAGTACGCGGCAATAAATAATGCACGTCGAGGCTTAGAGAGAGAAATCGGCTAGATTCTGCTTCGTAGAGCATTGTCTCTGTCGCACAGACTGACAAACCCGTGTGAGACATACATACTAACCGAGTGACAGTGACAGCGCTCTACGAAACCGGCCGGCTGTTTCGTTCTAAACATCGATGTGCATTATTTAATGCCGGGTACTATACAAACAATGGACAAAGTAAAAGCGGTATTTTCCCATCGGTTCTCCGCACTATGTGCTCCGCCCATCCAGGACTAATGACTGGACGGACGGACGGACTATTTTTATTATCTCAAATATCGTTAATTTTTTATTATTATTTTGTATAATAATTTATAAGTTTTTAGATTTCCGCAATGTGACTCTAACCGAGCTCCTCTGATATTAAGTTTGATTTATTTTATAATTTTGTATGTGTTTGTTCACTTTTTATTCAATAAAGCTTGTAAATTTCATATTGTTTTATTTTGTAGCGAATGTTCTGTTAAGGTCATATTGCTAAAATTTTATTTATGTTTGTTTATGACAAAACAATTTTAATACTAATCTGGCAACTATGAATAAATTTTAATCGTTATCTCTTGTGTATAAAATGATTTTTATGAATTTTTTTATGCATATTCAGTAGCTCTCAGATTCGGCTACTATTTTCATACCCTTAAGTGATAACCGTTGTCCACCCCTAACATTTTATTTTCATTTTTGGTACATTTTTTTTATATGTACACTAGAAATTTCCTAGAATTATTTTTATATACAAAAAAAAAAAACTTTTGCCGGCTTAGCTAGTAATTTATATGTTTTCGTATTACAGTATTAGGGTGTTTCATTACTTATTTGAAAAGGGATATTTAAGTGCAGTTTGCACTTAAATATCTGCTTCAGTAAAAAAAGATCATAGAATTAATTCAACTCCATGAGCTTTCTAATGTTATTCAATTGAACGTATTGTGAAAGGATATCAGTAGGGTAACCATAAGTGAGTAAAAATAAATTATGTTGCAAATTATAAAACGTAGATGCAGTATTGTTTATTGATGTTTTTGCGTTAAGTCATATCATTATTAAGTTAATGATTTAAACGCTATGGACATTGAAAAATCTAATTAATACAAGATGTACATAATTCAAATAAATTAACGTATGTGTTGTATACAAAATAAATCGGGCATATCGTGAATCTATCATCTTAAGCAGCCGGGTAAATATGTTATGTGGGCCAGCTAGGCGTTTCTAAAGTTGAATTTATTTTATCGACTTATACACCAATATGTTGTTATAAAATTTAATTATATTAAATTGGTAGTACATAGTTAACCGAAATCTTTTTTAGTTTAATTATTTTTTTCTAATCTTTACAACTAAAGTTTTAGATACACCCTGTGTAATTTAAATTGGCCCGTTGATTAAAAAGATTACTCACCACTGACCTAAAGTTTTTGATCGCTTAAACACTCACACATACACGCTGAAAATTATCGAGAACGGCGTTAGTTTCGTTCCTAAATCGAATGTTTGAACATTTCCTTTATTCAAATTCAATTCAATTCAAATTCAAAATATTCTTTATTCAAATAAACTTGTAAACAAGTGCTTTTGAATCGTCGACTCTATTGCTGGTTCGGAAAGCCGTCCTACCGAGAAGAGCCAGCAAGAAACTCGGTGGAGCTCTTTTAAAAAAGAAGATTCTTAATACTAATTACATTTTGTCATAGCTATCCTGCACAAGGTCAAAGAGCAGCTATATCCACGCATTCTTATCATCAATGTAAGCCTCCACGGTATAATAGGCTTTCTGTATCAGCCTCTTTTTAACAGTATTTTTAAATTGCTGTATTGGCAAAGTTAAAATTGATTGTGGAATTTTGTTATAGAATCTTATACCCAAACCCACAAACGACTTACGTACTCTTATAAGGCGCAAAGCAGGAGCCGCAAGCTTATGTCGGTTCCTACTTTGTCTATTATATACATCGCCAATCTTTTTATAATTATGTATATTTTTATGCACAAAAATCAAATTGCTAAAAATATACTGTGAAGCTAACGTAAGAATACCTGTTTCAACCTGTGTTTGTATACCTATAATACTGAAACTATAAATCTGTTACAGTACATTACCACAAATCAATAGGTGTGGCAACAAATACAGAGTTTCCTTAACCATTATCGCGACGTCCAATTTTGGGTTGACCGCAAAAGGAGGCTTTTACTATTAATTGTATTTGGTCACCGTTATTGTCTGGACAATGGCGCGTGGACACCGCGACCCCGCGACCTCGCGTGTGCGCTTCCGCCATCTTGAATTTTAAATGCGCCCGCGCACCACATTAGCATAGACGACGCGTGCGATGATATTCCAAGCTCATTTATTTAGCGCATTTGTGCATTTTAGTTAGAGTTGTTCAGTTATCTAGTTTGTAGATTTGGATTTAGTTTAAATAGAGTTAGTACAGAACGATATCTAACAAATATAGCATAGAGATTTAGTCCTAATGACAATATTGCTATTGAATATATGTTTTAATTGACGCGGATATTTACCTACATCTGAAATTATGTGTCAAAATCCTACGTATCTTGAATTAATCTAATTTGGATCAGAGTATATGACAAAATTACTCATCAATTGAAATATAAAATCGTGTATTTACTTATACGATAAGTTCAATAATAAAAGCAAAAAGTTTCATCCCTTTTAATTTCTTTTATGAAAAATTACCGTTATATTATGGTAAATTTATTACAAAATATTTGAGTAAATAAATTTTATGAACCGACACATGTGCCCTCTATGTAAACGATAAATTTTCTTTACCCTTTTAGATCCGCATTCATCGAAATTCAATCTACAATGGTCATCACAACTATCCAACTAGTTGAATATGACAATTTCCACCTCAAATTATACGTCTCGTGAATCAATTTCACCATTTCTATCTCAGCGTTGACCTTTATAAGGATTTATTGCGAATCCGCATTGCATTAGCGACCGGCCGGCTAGTGGCATATCAAAGTTTGGCACGCCGCATATAAATAAAGGCAACGGGAGAGTAACAATTGTGGCACGCGTCGATCGCTCGTAAACACTCGGTTTTCGTCGGCATCGCTCGTGCCGATGATATCTTGCGGTTATGTTGGTTGGAAACCAGAGTAGATACATTATAGACACCAATAATAACAAAATTTTCTAAATTTAGCTTTTAAAAAAAGTAGATCGATTATAGCACAGCTGAGTTTGCTCAATCTATTACTCCAAAAGCTTTTATACTATCGTTGAGGATTCAAAAAGTACGTTAACCTAAAAAGTGCTTCCTATGAGGCCGAAACATTCTTATTTCAGTGTCTCCCAAACTTTTTTATGCCATGCCCAGGCTTAGCTTTTCTAAAATTCTTATGCCCCCCCCCCTATGTAATATTCAATACAAAACTTTCAATACAAAAGTAATAATAAAATTGTTTTGTTATAATCCGCGATACAGTAAATAGAAAATATATATAGTGCTAAATGTATAGTGGACTATCGGTTTTTTCATACCCGATACATGCAGGATTCGTAAAAACACATACACAAACCTCCACCACTGCCACCACAAAACACAAGCACAACACACGTTTACTATCACAAGCTCAACAATCGTTTCGCCCCGTAACCGAAGCATCGATTAATGAGAACTTTATATATTATAGACATTTAAAAAAAATTATAAATATTTTTAAACGATTGTATTGTTCTCCACAAACACATCAAAATATATAGCATTAAAATTTGGCACGATGCAAATATAAATAAATAAAATTGTGTATGGGACAATTACACACAAATATCATTGAAATGTGTGTATGACCTTAATAAGACACATAAACAATGAATATTTTATTCTTGTGCACTTCTCTATAAGAACTTTCCTCCTCTTGGCGTCACTGTCCTCATTACTGAAGGTCGTGATTCCCTAGTGTCGGGTGATCATCTTTTGAACAGTTTCTAGCCACTTGTTCCTCTCCTTGGCCGAATGAAGAGCAGCGTGCAGGTTAGTGTTCTGCAGTTCGGTCCTGATCAGTCCGACGAATTAGGCTACGTCCTCTTCGTCTTTTACCATCGAAATTTTCGGTAAACATAAGCTGGTCGAAGTTATTACCTTCTTCTCTGGCGATTTGACAAAAGAACTAAAGCACTCTTCGCAATCCGCTGTTGTTTGTGGATCAAGATTTCTTTATTACTGAGTGCATCAATTGCATTCGGATAAATGAATAACAAAGACATTCACCTATATTAACTTCGTTCAATCATTTAACGTTACCCTGATAACAGCTGTATAAAATGTTCAATTATAAAAGCAATGAATTCCAAAAGTATAAATTCCATGATAAATGAGTTAATAGATCGAAGTGTGAACTTTCTTAAGCACGCTCTTTAGTCCAGTCAGGTAGCTAATTATCAATTAATTAATTAATGGAGATGAATGATTAATTATGATTATTAAGAGATGCCAGTGTAAACTCAGATCCTATTAGTGCCGTAGTGGCCATTCAGTTCAGCCAGGTGGCTAATTATTAATTATTGGAACTCCTGATTAAAGATGCCTTTGTTCTTTTTCTTTCTTCTTCTAATTTCTGTAGTTTTATAAATTCAAAATATAGTATGTACTTGTTTTTGCCCGCGGCTTCGCTCGATAGGAATTTTGTGTGCCACAGTATCTAATTTAATTAAATTTATGATTCAATTTTGGTCATAGTTGCTTCCACATAAAAGATAGATGCATATATATATTTGTCGCAGAGTTTTATTTAGAACTATTAAAGACAAACAATACTACGGTACACCATGTTTGTGTAACTCTAATGGTTTAGGCAGCGTACGCCGAGATAGCTCTCAGAGGCCAGATTTTTTCCGATTTTATTGACATGTATCGTTATATTATATAAAATCATTACAAATGTAAAAAAAAATGTAGCCTATATGTTATTCCGATGTATAAACTATATAGCTGTAAAGTTTCATCCAAATCCGTCCAATAGTCTTTTCGTGAAAGAGTAACAAACATCCATCCATACTCACAAACTTTCGCATTTATAATATTAGTAGGATATTAGTAGGATTAGTAGGATGATTGTATACTTAGCCTCACTAAGCGTAATATACGCACAAAAGTAATGATACATTTATTTTGTTTGTTAAGAAAATCTATGCAATGCTAAGTGTAGGAAGCATTCGTTCTCATACCTTATATACCCAGGATTAGTAACTATAACTTAGTTACTTAATTATATATATATATAGCATTTGGAAAATACTAAGCGAAAATAATAGAGAAATATCCAAATAAAATTGGATGTACATCATAGATGCAAGAGGTCGCAATTAGCTAGTGATAACTGTATCGCCGCTCTTCAGAGTTGGCAAATCATTCGTTAGTTTTTATATTATTTATAGATTTATAGCTTATTCGCTTTTACAATAAAATTTCGCAGTCCATATAAGACTTGCCTACAGAAAAGTTTAAATTAAGTGTAAGAAATATGCTTATGCATAAAGCGTATTAAACAATTGAAGATTATATGAATGATACAAAATGCTTGGATTTGAAAATTCTTTCAGCTTCATAGAACTGCGGTTTTATAAAGTAAACTGAAAATGTTTCAAATATTGATAAGTTTCTGCATCTTTGTGCATCTTTGTGCATCTTTGTGCAACTTTAATAACCAGAAGTAGTTCATTAATTTGAATTGATCCTTGATTCAAAAGTGCTTGCTGAAATTTACTTGATTAAAAAACATTTTGATTTGAAAAATATTTTACTGGGTAATTCAAAGTACTTCTTTAAATTATGTTCAAATTCAGATTCAAAATATTCTTTAGTCATTTAAACTTATAAACAAGTGCTTTTGAATCATCTCTACTGCTGGTTCGTAAAGCTCTCTAAAAGAGCCAGCAAGAAACTCGGCGACTGCTCTTTTCAAAGAATAATTGTTATCACTACTTACATATAGTTATTAATGTCTTCTACAGGGTCGAAGCGTAGCTATATCCACACGTTCTTATCATCTATATACTCCTTAATAGTAGAGTATGCTTCCTGTATCAGCTTCTCTTTAAAAGTGGTTTTAACTGCTGTAATGTAAAAGTAATAATAATATTATATTGCTATAATATAGTGCTAAAATTATAGTGGACTATCCGTTTTTTCTTACCCAATACATGCAGGATTCGTAAAAACACATACACAAACCTCCACCACTGCCATACTAAAGAACTACACACGTTCACTATCACAAACTCAACAATCGTTTCGCCCCGTAACCGAAGCATCATCAGGAGTCCATCATCACTCCATGATAAAATCGCAAATCTGCTGTAATGTAATAGATGCATCTGTAGTGTTCATTACTCTATGTTATTTTATGCGCACGCGCTCCCAAGTAGGTTTTGATTCTTGTTTCGATCTTCGATAGCAGTTTGCCGTAATAATAGACCGTCTGATTTAAAACATCGTGACGTGTATCATCAGGTGTGATTACTACTTACTACTTACGCTCGTACTTGCGTACTTGTATGCGCTACTGCGTGTCTAACTCGTATCCGGGTTGTAATGAGTATTAATTTTACTATATTGAGTGTGTCTAATAAGGATTGGAACTTAGTAAATTGGCGTAAGCTGTGATAGCCTAGCGGTGAGACCGTGCGACTCTCTAGAGGCGACATAGGTTCGAACCCCGGCCGGCACCAATGAGTTTTTCTATTAAAAACTTATGTGTCTAATTGATAATTGCAATTTATCACACGCTTTTCGGTGAAGGAAAACATCGTGAGGAAACCTACATATCTCTAGAGAATTCTAGGGATATGTGTAACCTACCAATCCGCATTGGAGCAGCGTGGTAGGTCTTAGCTCCAATCCTTCTCTCCAAAAACGGAGAGAGGAGGCCTTAGCCCAGCTGTGGGCATAGTAACAGGCTGTTACTTTACTTTTTTTTTTAAATTGGCGTAGATAATAGAGTTTTTTTTTTGTTGATCTACACGCGGCTTTGCCCGGGTGGAAATGATTCATAAAAGACACAAAAGTATTTATTGTGAGTTAACTATAAGAGATAGAAAAAGGCTGTCGCCTTTTCGACGGCTGTCGGACTTTTTTTTTGTATTATGAATTTAGATGTACAATTCTTTAGTACATTACTTTAATGTATCTCTGTTCGTTGTAATGTAAAATCGTAATCGCATTACGATTTTGTCGTGGAGCCTATCCTCCTGATGATGCTTCGGTTTCGGGGCGAAACGATCGTAGAAATTTTGGTGGTGTGTATTGCTTGTTTGCATTGTTGCTGGTGGAGGTGTCTTGGGATATGTGTGGTGACTTGTCCTGCATGTGTTAGGTACGTGAACTTTGCCTTCTTTATACCCTTACATTACATTACATACATTCGCTTAAAACACGCGGATTAAAGCAAAGTAGCTCTGCTATAGTTTCCGTAATATGTAATTCCGCCATGTAACGTCTGCCTATATAAATCAAGTTGAGGATTCCTAAGAATTCATTACTCTTTGTTATGGTGCGTTTGTGATTGTTGTTTTCGTCTATCATTTTGTTGGTGATTCGTGTCTGAGAGTATACATGTATTTAAGTATTTATTTTAAACTTTATATGTATATATCTACCAGTTGTCGGTGAACCATAACAAAAGTATTAACTTACTTACTTCTGGAGGAATGACCGCGTTTGTAAGTAATTGTCCCATATATGACTGGCCCGTTGGCGCAGTGGGTAGTGACCCTGCCTTCAGCTCCACGAGTCACGGGTTCGATTCCTGCCGAGGACCAACATTTTCTATAAACAAATTGTTGGTTCTTCGAGCCTGGGTGTGTATTTGTATTTAATTATGTATTTAAACTTATATATGTAGTATATCTACCAGTTGTCCGTCACCCATAACACAAGTATTAAGTTACTTAGTTTGGGACGACGACCGTGTCTGTAAAAAAAAACAAAAAAAAAATTATATGTTTCAACATGTTTCAAATACAACCTCCTTCAAATTGTTCTTCTTCTTCTTCGTCAACCGACGTTCACGACCTTTTTGAGGTCATCTGTCCTGTCAAATAGGTCAATAATATAAAAAAAAACATTGTCGCGGTCAATGTGACAAGTTGATGACAATGAGTGGACTTTTGAGACAAATTTTCATTTTCATTTCAATTGTTCATTGAATAAGTGTAAAGGAAAAACATCGTTGTTATATTATATATTTATTTATTTAAGTAGAAAGCTCTTTGGCTTTATTGGTCTGCGGCGAGGTGAGCACGCGCTCTAAACTAGGTCGCGTTTCTCGCTTCAACCTCCGATAGCTTGCGGTAGTAACAGCCTCTGATTTAAGCCTTCGTGACTCGCATGATCCCGCGTGAAATACTGTCCGCTCGCGAGTCATCGCGATATGTGCCCGTGTATTGTGTGGTTGCCACGCGTGGGCGAGTAGCGATGGAATGTTTGGGACCGTGTTTATTTTAATATCGCCATGCAGTGGGAAACCCTGATTTAAACCGTATAATCCTTACACAGGACACGCATCTTAAATTTCAGAAATCTGAGTTAAACAAAGTAATATCAGTTATGTTATAGCTAGCTTTGCCTGTGGTTTTGCCCGCGTTAATCCTTTTTATTTTGAGTTAAATTATTACCCATAAATAGAATTTATTTTCTCTCTGATTGTGAAGTGTCTAGGTCAGCGTTTCTCAACGTGTAGCCCACGCCGCATAGGGGGGCAATTTGAAAATATACTCGTTACTATTTAAACCATTTCGCCGGGCCGGACCATTTAAATGCAATAGAAGATTTCGGTGCTAAATTTAACGAAAAAACAAATTATTCTTCTTTGAACCTATCATTTAAGTCTCTTAAGAGGACAATTAGATAGTTTAATATTAAAAGTGACATATCGACTGTAAACTGGCAAATTGTTCTATCTTATTTTGGACAACTTTCAGGAAGAAGAAAATCGTGATTATTCAAATTCAAATTCAAAACATTCTTTATTCAAGTAAACTTGTAAACAAGTGCTTTTGAATCGTCAACATCTACTGCTGGTTCGGAAAGCTGTTCCTAACGAGAAGAACCAGCAAGAAACTCGGCGGTTGCTCTTTTCAACAATAATTCTTATCACTAGTTATATATAGTTATAAATGTCTTGTACAGGGTTGACGAGAAGCTATATCCACGCATTCTTATCTTCTAGGTAATCTTCAATAGTATAATAGGCTGTCTGAATTAACTTTTTTTTAATAGTATTTTTAAATTGCTGTAAAGGTAAAGTTAAAGTAGATTGTGGAATTTTATTATAGAATCTTATATCCAAACCCACAAACGAATTACGAACTTTTACAAGGTGCAAAGCAGGAACCGCAAGCTAATAATTAAGCTATTATATTTATTTAAATTAAATTAAATAAGCTGATTATTGAAATTAAATAAGCTATTAATTTTTATGAAATAAAAAACAGTTAAATATTTTTATTTATTTACAAATTTTCTAGTAGATAATACATATTGGTACGTTAAATGATGGGCAGTAGTATCTAGTGGCGTTAAAAAGTGATTTGGTTTAAATTAGAGTTTGGACATATTAAAAAGTAACGGCCTGTTACTATGCCCACTGCTGGGCTAAGGCCTCCTCTCTTCGTTTTTGGAGAGAAGGATTGGAGCTAAGACCTACCACGCTGCTCCAATGCGGATTGGTAGGTTACATATATCCCTAGGATTCTCTAGAGATATACAGGTTTCCTCATGATGTTTTCCTTCACCGAAAAGCGTGTGATAAATTGCAATTATCAATTAGACACATAAGTTTTAATAGAAAAACTAATTGGTGCCTGCCCGGGTTTGAACCCATGTCGTCTCTAGAGAGTCGCACGGTCTCACCGCTAGGCTATCACAGCTTATTATAATTAATAGGACATATTGCCGGTTCACAATCGATATATCTTAAATAGGGTTGCATAAGAATTTTTGAAAGCCTAACGAAATGGTGTGAAATTATTTGTTTTCACGTTGCATAGTTCTAGTGTTGTAGAAAATTAACATCGACATCATCTTCCAGTCCATTTGGTTTTGAGTATCATCGGAGTTGCATTCAGAAAGAGAAATGTTACATCGTACGCGGTACGTCGTGTCGGATTAACGTTCCAGTCGCGTCCTGCCGTTCAGTTATTACCAAGGCACTTGAATGTGAATAATCTCGGCGACGGTAAATATCGGATTGTCATGATAGATGCGGATCTTTGTTGGCGTTTCACGCTGTTCACCCTTGGATGATAGCTTTCGTACAATTCGATTTAAGGCAAGGTTGGTATAAATTAACCTCAGTTTCTGACAAACTTTATACGCTGGGCATCATCAACATTCTCTCGCCCTTATCTCGCTCTAAGTTGGGTCGGCATACCATTTTATAACAATGATGTCACATGATTTGGCTAGATATTTTTACAACCGGCCGCCTGCCTGACGTCAACTTACCTTAGTCAACTTTTACGACATCTCGATAAGAAAGAGGGTTTCTTAACTCAGCCGGAAACTATACGGCGTTACGGTGGTTTATATTCTAGGTTTAAGTTGGTATAAAAAAAAAATGTATAAAGGCTATTGGACAAAATTTGACAAAATTAAATTTTATGTACTTACTACGGTATTATATATCTTATTATCTTACTAGCTTACTAAGCCAACGTCGTTTTGCCGTATAAATTATTTCTGGGGAATTTGTAGTGTACATAAAAAATAAATGTTAGGGGTGGACAACCATCAGTAGTATGAAAAACAGATAATAGGCGACTCTCAGACCTACTAAATATACATATAAAATCGGTCAAGCCGTTTCGGAGGAGTATGACATTGTGACACGAAAATTTTACAATATACCATATAATACACCACCAATACAATACAATATACAATATAACGAGAATATACAAAATTAAAAACTGGAACCTAACATTGTATATTCCCTTTGGTTACATTGTTATAAAAGGTGGCGTAATTAAGGCTAATAATCGAGTATATACCTAGAACCAGAAACCGATGATGCAACATTTAGTTCCAATACTTAGTTAAGACTACTCCGTAACACAGGTAACATATTAAGACTATTAAGTTTGCAACAAAGTAGCCAATTTCTCAAAACCGGCAACGGACCGCGTGCGTGGAGACAAAAGGCCTAGATAACCCTGCGCTTGTAGCTTTATAAAGACTCTTTATACTTGACGGGGTACGAATGAAGCCACCCGACGACGCCCGCGATTTAGTGTTGTAAGACCGCATCTTAACGACGAACCATCTGTTTCACGCCTTTGTGTCGTGCGCCTACTTTGACTCTGAATAGAGACTGGGAGGCTCAAGAACAGCGTATATATTTCGCTTGACTTTATATCTCACTTAAATCGTTAGCTGTTGATCATGCTTTCTCGTGGTTTTACTTAGACATAAAACATCGCTGCCAGTAGATTGCTTAAAAAAACTAAATATGCCGATTCACATCATTATTTTTATAGTATTTCAATTTCAAAATTACATGTAGTCAGATAATAAGAAAATCAAAAGAATATTTATTGTGACTAATACTAGACTGTCTACCATACTAGACTGTCTTATCTGACGGTCTGGGTCACGGTTGGCCCGCACTAGAATGTCATATCTGACGCCGCTGTGTGGTATTCGACAGAATAGAAAAGACCACCGTCCTTTTTTACCGAGGTTTCGTAAGAAGCGACTGAGGTAAGTGCCGTGTGGTATTCGTCTGCATAGACCACCCTCATTTCTTACCGAGTTGTCGTAAGAGGCGACTAAGGTAAGTTGATGTCAGGCAGGCGGCCGTTCGTAAAATACTTAACCAAATCACATCACAACATGAGTGAAAAATGATGTGCCAACCCCACTTAGTGGGATAAGGGCAGGAGAATGATGATTTACTGTGACTATAAGGTTATATGGTGGAAGGTTATATATATACAAATACGGTGATTGTTCGATTGATTTTAAAAACGCTAGCCTACAAAAATACTTGGAACATTTGTAATGGATTAAATAAATAATGACATACATACAACGTTTTTTGTAGAACATTTTAATATACCATACCCAATCGAGATGTATAACATATTCCTCTATTCAGATTTGATGAACCTAAACTTCAGGTGTAATAAATCTGATTACACCTTAGGGAATAATCCCTAGTTTGGTGCACCACATAAAATTATGAAGCGTTCTATTCCATTATGAATTATCGGAAACCATTTAGAGGCTGTTCAACCTATACAGACAGAACTTGTTCTAACAAAGAATAATCAAGTTCATGTAATCTTAGCCAATTATATTTACTTTACCTGTCTTAATGGGTTCAGATGAGAACTGCGATAGCACTAACTCGTGTTGGATCTGCAGATGGTTCGCGACGGCGTACAACGAAGCCCCTTTCAATCCAGACACGTGCTATTTAATTGACATAGGACATTTCTGTTGACCAGAGACCTACACGTGGCAAGTAAGTCACGAACTCCTCCAAGCGATATTACCCCATCTCCCCGAGTATTACTGGTGATAGTGCCTCGCTTCATTTGACAGATGGAATCGTTTTGAAGGCCCAAATACACGGTGTCGCCGCACAATTTGCCCCGGACACGTCACTCAGTGTAATTGGCTGTTGGCCGCCATTAACTAATGAGATCTGGCGATAAGATCTAGTCGGCGTTCGTGCAAAGCGTCTGTCTCGAGTATAGTAGTCCGTTAGCTAGCAGACGATGACAGCGCGCTGGCGACAAAGCGAACGGACCTGAGACTCGGCTCAACGTCTATGTCGATATGCCGACGTGTGAAACTATACGACAAGCCGACATCTTGCCTATTGCGTCTGATTCGTGCGTATAAGGCGCGGTCGCTCGAACGACCGGTAACGGATGAATTTACTACTGTATTTACTGGATGTAATAGTACTTTTTTATAATGATTGTTACTTGGGTAACTACGGCATTACCTTCCGCTAATGGTATAATAAATTTATTTTTAATAGACCGACGACGAAATTGATGTGAGGAAAACGTTCTGTTATTAAATTTTCCGTGCAAGTATGTGAAGGTGGAATCTTGCAAGTTTAATTTGGTCTTATGAGTTGATAAGTTGAGCTTGGTGTGCCAGATGGTGTGGGTGGAATAAAGCCGATCCTCGAATTGCTCGTATGCTCGAATTGCTATAAAAAAAATCTACGCAAAATCTGTAAGTAATGTTCCAATTGGCCCCCTATCTGTGGACAGGGAACTATGTTGTTTAGCGAACTCAAGGCTTATGTCTCATTCACACAGGAATTAAAAAGTATCGCGTTAAAACTCCATGTTAGCATTTACTGGCGCTGTTTATTATTATTATTTCCTACTAGCTGGGCTTTCGGATTCGCCCGCGTAAAAATCAATAATTTAATTGAAATTTTGAACTTTAAATAAGTTTTTGTGAGTTAACCCGGGGTCCGATGGACCTGAAATTGTACATATTGGTCCAGTCCCAATGACTACTGATACTTCTTAACGGTAAACATTAGGGACATAAAATTTTGATAAAAGGCATTTTTTTAAGCTTTTAACTTATGTATTTTTTTACTAAAATGTCGGTTGTTTCTGGATTGATAGCTAGTTTTTCTTATACTCGCAAATTTTTCCATCGCAATCACTCAAAGTAGCGGCTTGTTACAATCCCACTGCTGGGAATAGGCCTCGTCTCTCCGTTTCTGGAGAGAAGAGTCGGAGCTAAGACATACCACGCTGCTCCAATGCGGATTGGTAAGTTACACATATTCCTAGAATTCTCTAGAGATATGCAGGTTTCCTCACGATGTTTTCCTTCACCGAAAAGCGTGTGATAAATTGCAATTATCAATCACATGAATTTTAATAGAAAAACTCATTGGTGCCTGCCTGGGTTTGAACTCGTGTTCTCCTCGAAAGAGTCGAACGGTTTTACCGCTGGGCTTCGCAAAATGAAGAGGCTTATGTCCAGCAGTGGACGTCCATCGGCTGACGAAGAAGAAGAAGAAGATCACTCAAAATAAAAACAATTACTTTAAAGCCAAAATTATAAATTAGCTAGAAAAGACGCGTAACTGAATATCCCTAGAGGAAAGGCAACAAGCTAGGAAGAGTTTAAAAACAACTTTGTAATCTAATACGAAATTAGTTGGGCAGAATCCTAGAACGTTTACATTGGGTCCCATTCGCTACCAGTATTTATTGTTAGCGCGACTACAAGAATATCGGTGCTGTTAAATCACGGACGACGAGAGTAAAGATTGGGCTTACATGCCTGCTTCCAATTTCGGTGACAAATAAAAGGAAGAAAATATACCGAGACCGTGGTGTTAAGAATAATTTAGCACTAATATGGATGTATGCGTCGTAGTTCATCCCTTTCTTAGCAATCACGATTTACTTGTTGCGTTCAACACAATAATGTGTGTGGGTTATTTCTAATTCTAGTTTATGGGTTTTAAAAAGCGATATCTATACATATATATTATATTACTCAATGGAAGTTTGTGTGGTTTTTATAAAATGATACAAGTGCAATTCTTGAGGAAAAAAAGGAAAGTAACGACTTGTTAGTATCCCTCTTTTGGGCATAGCCTTTCTATCTCCGTTTTTGGAGAGGAGGGTTATAGCCATGCGGCTCCAATGCGGATTGGTAGGTTACACACATCCCCAGAATTCTCCAAAGATATGCAGGTTTTCTCATGATGTTTTCCTACACCGAAAAGCGTGAGATAAATTTTAATTATTAACTCATCGGTGCCTGCCATCATGGTGCAACCCAAGGGTTTTGAACCCATGATCGTGTCTAGAGAGTCGCACGGTCTCACCGCTGGGCTATCACAGCTTCTTTTTATAGAATTATATTCTTGAGGAAGGTTTAAGTTAATAGTACATTCTCCGGAACTGCTAAATAGATTGTTATGGGATCTTCACTGACAGATAGAGGTATTAAGAGAGAGGTTGTGGGGCGAAATATAACAATTATTACAGATGTAATTCAAATAATTTTTAGAGTTAGACGTTACTTTGCGGAGATCCATAATACTAAACTTATTTTGCTATAACCTGCTATAATCCTACTTTGCTATCATTGGTATATTATCTCGGATTATAGCAAAATAATTTTATTGTTAGATGTAATTTAGTCAACATTAAAACTTACGATCAAAACTTTGCCCACTTCATCTATCTTCTCAATTGAAGCTAAATCTAGAATGAAACTATATCTATTTAATCTATAATTTTTCATCGGCTAATGCAATATCGCATCAACTTTATTCTATTTTTCCACTAATAATCCGAGGCTGCGTCCACAGCAACTTTCGCACATCAGGCCGAATATCAGCAATTTTCGCGTAACTTATATGCGTAAATTACGTGAAAATTTGAACGAATAAATAAAGGATTTGTTATTATTATTACACTCATAAACTGCTGATTATATTCTATGTTGCATTGTCGCGTTTGAGTTTGTATTTTGGTCGGCATGTAACCACGGCAGCGATTGTCGCGTGCTCTCAGTCGATCACGGCAACTTTACATCTTCCATAGTTAACGTTATTTTCTCAGTTTACTTTTTACGCGAATATTAATGCGGCCAAACCGGACCCCTTAATGATTTTTGCCTTATCCATCCAGGGGCTTATTAGAGGCGCTCGAAAAGGGTAAACTGTGTTTTTGCGACCAAGGATTGTGATGTCTCAGTCGTATCAATTACATTTAATTTATAGCCAATCGTGCATATTACTAGTTTGACACACCACTGATGGAGTAAGAAATGCGAAGGACAAAGTAAAGTAGAGGCAGTCGTTATTTTAATTAACTTTAGTTATTACCTGTTGCAGTAAATAATCGTTGGGCTTTTTTTTATATGTGAGTAATTCTAAAGCTCCCAAATTGTAGGACGTGGTTAGATTTCGAAATGTTTTTTTTTAATAAGTAGCTGAGAGTCGATTTTTTAATTATTATTTTTTTATACTCATTCTGCAATTCGACACCGGTTCAGTTAGTAAGATAAAAAGAAAGTGGAAAGTCAACTATTACATTATGTCAAAAATAAAAATTATAACATAGTTAAAATTCTTTTAAATAATCACTAAAAATCTTCTTCTTCATGTGCCTCTCCGACTAGCGAAGGATGGCATTCGGCTTCATTAATTCATTCTTATACCTTGCTATCTGGAACAATCCAGCGGCGCTCGCGATTCCTTAATGAGTTGCAGAAACAGTCCTAGATAGTCCAGGCTTTGCATCCGTATAGAGCTTTGCGATTTTGTCGTGGAGTCTTATCTCCTGATGATGGTTCGGTTGTTGAGCTTGTGATAGTGAACGTGTGTAGTGCTTGTGTATTGTGATGGAAGTGGTGGAGGTTTGTGCATGTGTTCCTGCACGTATCGGGTATGAAAATACGGATAGTCCACTATACATTTATCACTATATATATTTTCTATTTACTGTATCGCGGATTATAGCAAAATAATTTTATTATTACTTCCGTATAGAACAATAGACCTGATGTAGTTATGCAAGATCCGAATCTGAATGATACAAAACACATTTAGTATATTAACGAAATGTCATATTGGGATAATATCTTTCAGCCTATTTGGATATCCAATAAAATTTTGTATAACTAATGATGTAAAATTAGTTTTAAAACGCACTCTGTAATACCTAAAAACTATTGCATCTCTAAATCCATCATTACATACAATAGCACAAAATCTATAAAATAACAATATTTTCTATTAAAAGTAACGGCCTGTTACTATCTCACTGCTGTGTATAGGCCTGCCTGCCTTCGTTTATGGATAGAAGGATAGGAACTAAGACCTACCACGCTGCTCCAATGCGGATGGGTAGGTTACACATATCTTCACAATTCTCTAGAGATATTTAGTTTTCCTCATAATCCTTCACCGAAAATCTCTATCACCGTGTGATAAATTGCAATTATCAATTGACACAAGTTTTAACAGAGAAACTCATTGGCCTGACGGGGTTTGAACTCGTGACCATCTCGAAATCAAATCAAATCAAATCAAATCAAAATAATCTTTATTCAAATAAACCATTTCAGGCACTTTTGAATCGTCAAGCATCAATATGATTAATGAAGCTACAACTGGTTCGGAATGTTGCTCTTACCGAGAAGAACCAGCAAGAAACTCGGCGGTCAATCTTTTAAATATTTTCAATTATACATTATTAAACCGCTGTCTTGTATGAAGCTGAAAGGATTTTCAAATCCAGGCTTTCTTATCAACCAAATAATCTTCAATTTTGTAATATGCTTTACGTATAAGCATATTTTTTACACTTGATTGGAATCTTTCTGTACACTGGTCTAGAATGGATTGAGGAATTTTATTATAGATGCGAATAGCGAGACCAACAAATGAGTTGCTAACTCTGCTGAGTCGCGACGCAGGTATCGCAAGCTGTTTGTGACCTCTCGTATGTCTATGATATACATCAAATTTTGTTTTATATGTACTTATATTTTTCCGTACAAATAGAATATTACTATATATATATTGTGAAGCTACAGTCAGTATGCCTATTTCTTGGAACTTTTCGCGAAGGGACTCACGTTGCTTCATATTATAGATAGCCCGTATGGCTCTTTTTTGGGCAACAAAAATCTTTTCTATATCGGCCGCTTTACCCCACAGCATTATTCCATATGACATAATGCTGTGGAAATAAGCAAAATAAACAAGTTGCGCTGTTTCAACATCGGTTAAATGTCTAATTTTTCTAACAGCGTAAGCGGCGGAACTAAGTCTTCCTGCGAGGACAGATATATGGGTGCCCCATTGGAGTTTATCATCCAAAGTGAGCCCCAAAAATTTAGTTGTATTTTCTATCTTTAGTATCTGTTTATTAATCTCTAATTTTATGTCTGACCTAATTACGTTTGGTAACACGAATTGCAGACATTTGGTTTTATTTGCATTTAAAAGTAAATTATTTACTGAAAACCAATTTGATATCTGAGATAGAGCACTGTTTACATCGTCAAAATTGTCTTTATCTCGATCTACTTTAAAAATAAAAGAGGTATCATCTGCAAACAACACAATATCACAAATATTTTGAACACAATATGCTAAATCATTTATGTATACTAAAAACAGAAAAGGACCAAGGATTGACCCCTGTGGGACACCCATAACATTAAACGATCCAGATGACCTAACATCATTAATGCATACCTTTTGTAATCTATCGCTAAGATAAGAGGAAATAAGACCAAGCGAGTTATCATTTACACCGTAATAACTTAATTTTAAAAGAAGGGTCTTATGTTCAACGCAATCAAACGCCTTAGATAAATCACAAAAAATGCCTATAGCATTTTGTGAGTTCTGCCAAGCTTCAAATATGTGTCTTAATAGTCTTGCACCTGCATCTGTAGTTGACCGACCCTTAGTAAAACCATATTGCTCTGAATGTAAGAAGTTGTTAAGATTAAAGTAACATACAAGTTGGTCGAGCATAATCTTTTCAAATATTTTACTAAGCGTTGGTAGAATAGAAATAGGTCTATAATTATTTGGATCACTCTTATCACCTGCTTTATAAAGAGGTACTAGCTTACTGTGTTTCATTAAATTCGGAAAAACACCTGAATCTACTGAATCATTAAAAACTTTAGCTAAATATGGCGCAATTATTTCTATAATATTTTTTAATAATTTCACTGACATTCCCCAAAGATCTCCTGTTATCTTATTATTTAAGGTTTTAAAAGTTTTAATTATTTTATATGGGGTAATGTGCTTAAAGTTAAATGAGACGTCGCACTTAGGCACACTTCCTCTTAGCAGACTATGAGCTTCTGTTGGCGATGAATTTAACGATTGAGTAGTTGCTATTGGAATGTTACTAAAGAAATTTTGAAAAATATTTGCCACTTCAATGTCAGAGCTAACAGTGCAATCATTAATTTTAAGATTTATCTGGTTTTGTCGCACTTTATGTCTGCCCGATTCCTTACATATAATATCCCAGGCTGTTTTAATTTTATTGTCAGAATTCCTTATTTTTTGTTTAATATGTAATGACTTCGCTTGAAAACAGACAATTTTAAACAGTTTGGAATATTTTTTGACATAATCAATAAAATCTGAGTTCTGATTGAACTGCTTTTCTGCGTATAAATCGTACAATTTATTTCGGCTTTTAAAAATACCAATAGTGGCCCAATCACTAAACTTTAAGTTTTTCATTAACTCTTTTTCTTTGATTTTAAAAATATTATTAAATTTTCTATCTATCAAGCAAAACAGAGCATTAAATAGATCATCTGGATTGCCCTTTATTACATTAAGAGTAGGCATACTGACGAAAATTTCCTTTTCAAATTTTTTAATTTTCTGACTGGTTATCGGTCTGTATTTAATCATTTGTTTTTTATGATGTTTATTATTGGGAACACATATCATTTGTCCACTATGATCAGACTTTAATTTGCTAATGATTGATTTTTCTAAAACATCACAATCACAAAAGATATTATCAAGACCCGTAGCCGTAGTAGCTGTTATTCTCGTGGGGTCTGTAAATATATTATGTAAGTTAAAACATTTAAAAAGATTTAACAATTTTCCACGAATGGAGCTATCTACTAAGATATCTACATTAAAATCACCACAAACTAAAAGTTTTTTAGATGATGTACATAGACGCTTTAGAACATCCTCCATGGTGTTTTCGAATAGGTTGAAATCGCCGGAGGGTGGTCGGTACACGCTAACTATAATATATCGTTCCAGCTCCACGCAAGACAATTCAACAGTACGTTCCAAGGAGAGACGAACTATATCTTTTCTTTCTTTACAGGTTATATTATTACTTGTAATTATTAATGATCCTCCGCGACAGGCTGTCTTCCTTAGGAATGCACTGGATACAGTATAATGACTTAAGTTTAATATGAACTCATGTTCCTTAAACCAATGTTCAGTTATACACAGAACATCTACATTAAACTTATTTAAAAAAAGTTCTATTTCTAACTCTTTGCCAAGTAGGCCCTGTATATTTTGATGTACAACAATAATTTTGCAGGGCTTGCTTGTTGTCTGTACTGCTAGTTTAAATTACTATTGTCATAATCTATGTTATTAGTACTAGTACTAAATGATAATAAATTAATCTTCGTTATACTGTTTATAACGGGGTTTTGTATATTATATGCTAACAATGTAGCTATTTGTCTTTTCTCTTTATTCGAGAGGTAACAAGTACCCTGGGTCAATTTAAAAGTAGACACAAATTTATTTGTGTCAAAGTAAAAAAAAAAAAGAAAGAAAGAAAGAGTCGCACGGTCTCATCGCCGGGATATCACAACTTTTTTATTCGTAGCTTTAAATTATGCATAGTATCCGGCAACAAATAATGCTTATCGAAGCTTAGAGAGAGAAAGTCGGCTAAATTCTGCTTCATACAGCATTGTTTCTGTCGCACAGACTGACGAACTCGTATGAAACGTCACATACTAACTGAGTGACAGAGACAGCGCTGTACGAAACTGGACTGGCCGGCTGTTTCGTTCCAAATATCGATGTGCATTATTTAATGTCGGGTACTATACAGAGTAATTAATTTGAGATGTGACGTTTGAAAAAAAAGAAATAGTAACAAAAATGGGCATATGAAATCATTCAATAGCTATTCGCTGTAATGAAGTAGTGGTTAATAAACAGACAAACGTCAATTTAACGTATCGTACACTGATGTATGAGCGTATGGAAGCGGACCGAGCGATGTCACAATGTTGACAGTTACTAGAACTAATGCCGAATTAGCATCGAGAGTTGGTATAATACGCTGGTGCAAATTCTAACCTCGTATGTTGGAGATTCAGGGTAGTATCGTGTAGTTCTGACAATTTATACCACTGCGGAGACTTCCGTTTTAAGTTTTCATGGTTAATAAATAACATTGTTAATTTGGATTTGTCTATAATACAGGTTGGTACCGAATCATACCTCAGGACCCTACATAAATAAACCCAATAATTCAGCGAATTATTTTACATAAAAAAAATATAAACACGATTTGTAGAGATCGATGACCGTACCCTATTACGACATGAAACGAAAAATAACCCAATTGACCCAAAAGCTAAATAGAATGGTTTGGGGGAGAGAAAACAACAATGTTATTGTTGTTTCGTGTTAAACAAGTACCCCGCGCCTTTTAAGAAGATTAAATTATGCCAAAGTTATCTATTACAAGAGCTGTGATAGCACAGCGGTGAGACCGTGCGACTCTTTCGTAGGGGTCAGAGTTCAAACCCCGGGCAGACACCAATGAGTTTTTTCTATTAAAACTTATGTGTCTAATTGATAATTGCAATCTATCACACGCTTTTCGGTGAAGGAAAACATCGTGAGGAAACCTGCATAAAAAAAAAAAAAAAAAGGCCTATGCCCAGCAGTGGGATTGTAACAGGCCGCTACTATCTTTTACGCACAAATGATCAGTAGATTCATTAAATGTCGACTCGGCGGTACCATCCTGTATATTACAAGCGAGCTATTCAACACAATTTACGTAAAAACATTATTAACCTAAACTTTCTGGAAGAACTGCACTACCTTTTACTAAAAATAGTATAAACATCCGTTCTATAGATCTTGAGGAAAGCATTTGGGAACTTTCGTTTTATATTAAGATTCAAAGATTGAAACAATTATTTTTGAAAAGAGTGACCGCCGAGTTTCTCTCTGGTTTTTCTTATATTTTTATTATTGATAAATTTATTATATAACAGAATCGTACACCAAACAAAACCTATAAATGATTTATGTACGTAAGGCGCAAAGGAGACTGAATAAATGGATAGATTCAAAATAATATTTTATATATCTGGCTATCGAATGCACAACAACTGTATACCATATTTTCAAAAGCTAAATTGAACGTGGCATTTTACACATTAGCTAGGACATATATTTTATTAGAAAACGCACAAAAAATGTAAGACAAGTTAATCGATTGCTTGCTCGTCGCGTGTCAGGGGCCAGGCGCGTCGAACGCCATATCTGGATGATATTTGATGAATGTTCAATAATACCGTATGCTGTTGAATCCTTCCTCAATGTATTTCTTTCAACATTTACGCTGTAAGAAAACGGTTTTAGTTTCCCACGACAGTTTTAAAACGGCATATGTTATACAGATGCGTAAAGTAACGGCCTGTTACTATCTCACTGCTGGCCATTGGTCTCTTCTCACAATTTTTTGGAGAGAAGGGTTGGAGCTAAGACCTACCACGCTGCTCCAATGCAGATTGGTAGGTTACACGTATCCCCAGAATTATTTAGAGATATGCAGGTTTGTTTCCTCACGATGTTTTCCTTCGCCGAAAAGCGCGTGATAAATTGCAATTAGACACATAAGTTTTAACAGGAAATCTTATAGATTACCTGCACAGGGTTGGAACTCGTGATCCCCTCGAAAATGTGCTAAATTTACTGCTAAATATTTTTTAATTTTTTGTTCAAATATTTTATTAGTGTCCCTAAAAGTGTCTATATTATCTTTCTTGAAAATAAAGCCCTGTTTTAGCACTTGTTGAGGCTTTTTGTATTTTTAGGCTTGAAAGTTTGTTTTATCTCAATGTTCTACCTAACATCTATCTTGGCACGGTCAATCTTATTTTCTGTAATAAGTTAGTACAATAAATACCTAAATTTACAATGTTTTGTAAAAAGGAAGGATCGTCATTTAATATTTACCAGTTATTGACTGATCCGTTGGAGCAGTTAACAGTGCCCCTGCATTCACCTCTACGGGCCGCGCTTTCGTTTCCTGCCGAGGATCAACATTTTCTCAAAACAATTTGTTGGTTTTTCGAATCTTTGTGTATTTATGTATTTAATTTGAGGCTGGCCGACGGTGTATACGAGTGTCCAAAAAAAAGTTATCTGTCATACAACATAAGTATTAAGTTACTTAATTTGAGAACGGACGACCGTGTGTGTAATCCTCTCATATGTTAATTTTACTTCTAATTTATAAAAAATACAAATAATTTTTATTTATACAGTAATTCATTTGTTATCAGAAATAAATTAATTATATTGAGCAAATCTAAAGTTGATGTTCGATATGTTCGATAATGAGCTGTGATAGCCCAGCGGTGAGACCGTGCGACTCTTTCGAGGGAAACACGAGTTCAAACCCGGGCAGGCACCAATGAGTTTTTCTATTAAAACTCATGTGTCTAATTGATAATTGCAATTTATCACACGCTTTTCGGTGAAGAAAAACATCGTGAGGAAACCTGCATATCTCTAGAGAATTCTGGAGATATGTGTACCCTACCAATCCGCATTGGAGCAGCGTGGTAGGTCTTAGCTCCAACCCTTCTCTCCAGAAACGGAGAGAAGAGGCCTATTCCCAGCAGTGGGATTGTAACAGGCTGGTACTTTACTTTTTTTTTATGTTCGATAAAAAATTTCCTTATAGTCTATAGACTATAGATATATTTGTATTACACATAGTATATATCTCACTTTTATCTGAGAGAAACACATTAATTAGGGATGTAACTTAGAGTAAAAAATCGATGATTGTAAAAATCGTTATCTCGAATCGAGAATTCGATTATTTTCTGACGAATTGAAAAGTTCCATTTTGAAAATATTAATAATTAATTAGAATAAAGACTTATCACAGTGGAGTAGTACGAATAAGACAAAGCGGAGGTGCTGGAATTGGATTAAAAAGTTTAGTTTGGCATTTGTTTCTAAAAATCGATTTATAATGTTTAGAAAATCGATCGTGTTAATAGAATAATTGATTAATATAAAAATCATTTAGTTTTGACATCCCTAGCTTTAATTGGTTATTGTAGATATATGACGAACTGGAAAGGATATTTTCCTTGCAATATAAAAAAGATCTCGTATTTTATTCGTAAAGAAAATTTTTCCTCTTCGTCATTCGACATCGTCTTCTTAGATATTTAATGCGACAAGCGCGCCAAGAATACCCAATTAATTATAATTTACAGCTAATAAAATGTCGCGATATATATCTTATGTTAGAATTTGTTGTCAAGTAGCCTATCATATCTTGTCTTCTATTATTATAATAGACACACATAGATGCATCGAAGACATAACTTCCTTTATTTGTTGATAAAATCGATACATAGTTTTATATATAGAGTTTGCATTAACTTTAATATTCCATGCATATTATTAAAGTGACTGAATTCAAAGTTAGGTTTAATGGAGTTCCATGTATACTTATTTCCATTTAATCTATGACGTCACGCTACAAACTATTAAGAAATTAGTTTTATATGATTTATAGAAGCAGGCGTTACGTTGCGGAACTTCGTATTACAGACACTATAACAGAACTACTTTGCTATAATCGCGTGTGTTAAGGAAATGTTATATAATGCTAAGTGTATGAAACAGGCAAATTCACGTACCTTAAACATGCGTGACAAGTCACCACACGTATCCCAAGCCTCCATCAGCAACAATGCAAACAAGCAATACACACAACCATCACCAAAATCTCGACGATCGTGTCGCCCCGAAACCGAAGCATCTTCAGGAGGATAGACTGCACGACATCCACGTCATTACGATTTTGTTGTTTTGGATTGATTTTGTTGGATTATTATGATTACTTGCCCAATGATCACTCAGTAAAACTTTTCATGGCAAGCGTTATGACCTCAGTAGACCTGTGTTTAGAAAAAAAAGCACTACGATGCCTATAGGTTCGTTTAGGCTTTAGTTAGCTTTCGTAAAAATTTCGACCTGTTTAAAGATTAAAGATTAAAGATTAAAGACACCTCGATAAAATAAGGTCCTATTTTTTAACCGAATGGCTTGGGAGTCGTGACCGTTGCCGAGTAATTTGGCAGCGTAGAGTTGTCCTTTCGACAGGTGAATGCGACGCTAATGTTGGCGCCCGACACGCCACAATTAGCGCGTACGTTCTGTTACCAATTAAATTTACAACGACACGGGCACGAAGCGAAAAAATGGCGTATTTTTATTTATAATTGTATTTTTAAACATACTATGTTTAACGTATGAAATTCACTTCACTACTGTTATTTGATACAGTTTATCGAGCGGGTGGTTGTTATAAAAATGCGCGTATAGTCTATTCTAGAAATTGCGTGGAGTTAAACATACAAGATTATAAAGATCTATACTAAAAAATATAAATTAATTTGCTTTTTGGACTTGAAAGAAAAAAAATCTAACTTTTGCAATCAGAATATCGCTAGCTGCTGTGCGCAACTTTTTATATGGGAATAATGATATAAAAGGTTGCCCCTCCCGTATCTCAAATAAAATAATCATTTTTCAATCAAGCACTTTTGAATCGTCAATGATCAGTATGATTAATGAAGCTACAACTTTTGATAAAACTTTGTTTTTTGTATTTAAATTATTGTGAGAGCATTCATAGTTAGTGTATAGAAACCGGCTATACTCAGGCCTTACTCTATCGGGTTAGCCCAATTAGTTTTGAGCCAAGTTATAGCGGCTATAACGCCGTGTAAAGAGCTCATGAGTAAGTACCCCGGATGGAATCGAAACTAGTCGGACTAGTCCGTTAGAATAAGTCGTGAGTATAGCCAGTTTCTATAATTTAACTATAAAAATTTGTGTAGACTATCCAAATACACCTTTATGACCCTACTCTTTCAAAGAGGAAGACAATTTTTTTTGCTCTATTTATCATTTCAGATGTTGCTTTAACATAATTTATCTTTTTTGCAGGCACGCCGACAACATTCCGATCGTACGCCGAGGTATGTGCCTTAAATTTTATATATTTTGTAAAGATAAAATTAAATTAAAGTTCTCTTATGAGCACTTTGCTAAAGATTTGTCTATCTTTATCTCTCATAATTTTTCTCAGTCACATATTATTAACGTCAGTAAAATGGGCTATTAACGAGTTAATGGACGTAATTTTCTTAAAGAAAATTGAGTTTTTATTGCGAAATATGCATGTAATGATAAATTTAAAAATTTTATGTACTCAGTGATTAAACACTACATGGCCAAGCGAGCTCCATCTTATGTTATATCGTTCGCTTCCCATCAGTTGATTGCCAACCTCTGCAAGACCCATTAGAGTTAACAGTAAAAAAAATAATTAAAATATTGCCAGTTTAAAAATATCTAGCTGGAGAGATCGTAGCCATCTATGCCTTAACGTTTTCCTATTTTCTTTTAAAGTATTCAAAATGCGTGTTTTTCAACTTCCAACCTGTCTAAAAATATCTTTTTTCTTATAGTACTGTTATTTTGTTCAATCTGAATTAATTATATTTTATTTGGAGCTTAATACAAAATCATTATAATTATTCCTTTATTTGCATTGTTACTAAAAATTTTAAGGGAAATCACTATGTAAGTATATTTCTACTTAACATAATCCATTATTACAATTTCATACCATTTTTAACACTAATTTTTCCCATACACTCCGTAGCTTTGAACAATCCAGTAAAATACAGTTATCATTTCAAAAAGAAAATTAAATAGAAAATCATTTTAGCAATTCTAGTTTCATATTAATAGCACTATTGTATAATTTTAATGAAATCACAAAAATTGTTGTAATTTAAATGAAGAATTAAATTTTTATTTTAAAAAAAGACAATTAAATTCTCAAACAAACTTTCAAATGTAATCTTAAGTTTCTGTAGTTCTTACGAAAGCATTAGCCATTAAAATATTTTTTTCCTCCAAAATACTCGTACAGATAATACAAATGTTACGTATTATTTATAATTGTTTAGTTTTTCAAATGTTTGTGCACATGCAACGGACTGAGTAATAAATATTAAAATGAAACAAAACGAGCGGAATAAAAATAATAGTATTGTGACGATATGTAATGTGGAATATATTTTTTTTACGTTCGGTATATCAATTTATTACTCAGGGTTACCAATGAGTTTTTCTATTAAAACTCATGTGTCTAATTGATAATTGCAATTTATCACACGCTTTTCGGTGAAGGAAAACATCGTGAGGAAACCTGCATATCTCTAGAGAATTCTGGAGATATGTGTAACCTACCAATCCACATTGGAGCAGCGTGGTAGGTCTTAGCTCCAACCCTTCTCTCCAGAAACGGAGAGAAGAGGCCTATTCCCAGCAGTGGGATTGTAACAGGCTGGTACTTTACCAGTAATGAAATATTCTCTCACTTAAAAAAAAGGAAACTAAATTCCGTATGGCAAATGTTTTCTTATGAGACTACAAAATAAAAGTGTGAAAATATGATGATACTATCATATCTTACTTTTCATATGTTCTAAAAATCTAAGCGATACGCTTTGGATATAACGGCTTCCGTATAATGCATTTTTAATACCTTGACTCAGAAATAGCAAATGAAATGTTTTGTTACATATTGATAATTACATATATAATAAAACCTATGACTAAATGGATTTAAGCATTTCAATAAAAAGTAGATTATCTCATTGTCTAACTCTACAACTATATAAAAAATACATTGCTACAAAACTTTTGAGCTATAATTGATTTTATTTAGAAAAGTAACAATTTTGGTATAATCCGCAATTAAGTAAATATAAAATTTTTGTAATGCTACATGTAGAGTGGACTATCCGTTTTCATACCCGATGTAGGACAAGCACAAACCTCCACTACCGCCACCACAATACACAAGCACTACACACGTTCACTATCACAAACTCAAAAATGTTTCGCCCCGCAATCCGAAGCAGTCGTCAGAAGATAGACTCCACGACAAATTCGCAAAAAGGATAGATCCACTATATATTTAGAATTATATATATTATCTATTTACTTTATCGCGGATTATAGCAAAATAATTTTATTATTACTTTTTATTATGGATCTCCGGAAAGTAACGCCTAATTCTATAAATTATGGTTTTATTTAGTTATCAAAGGTCATTTAGTTATTGGTAGTATTTGCTGGTAATACAACATAAGTTAAAAACAAAGCGTATCGCTTTATAAAGTAATATAAAGCTTACTGATGTGATTTATCATATAATGAGATCTCGATTTGCATAATTCTATGATGATTGTTATGTTTTTTAGTTGTTTTGTAGCTGTATTGTTATTAGTTTCGAAGATGTGATTAAGTTTGTATGAGGGAACAGAATAAGTTTTAAACTTTTAATAATAATAGAAGAAAAAATTGTTAAATTCTAGACATATATGTTTAGATATTGTGATAAACTAGTGATGTTATAAATAATAAATAAATAAATATATGGGACACTTACACACACGGTCGTCCATCCCAAAAGTAAGTACCTTAATACTTGTGTTATGGGTGACGGACAACTGGTAAATATACTACGTATATAATTTTAAATACATACTTAAATACAAATAAACACCCAGGCTCTTGGCCCTCGGCGGGAATCGAACCCGCGACCCGTCAGCGCCAACGGGCCAGTCCCACGAGTATATTATGTCTTAACGCCATAAGATGTTGCCGTGCTCTAATAAATGTAGATTTGTGATAACATATTGCTCTCATTTCGATTACTAATCAAACATATTGGTTCAGGATTCTAAAATTTCGCTTAGTTGATAAAATAATTTTTGGAAAAACTTAATCATACAAACTAAAAATCTAGTAAGTTTCGATTTAATAGAAGTTCTTTCCATACAAACTTAATCACATGTTATCGGTTTTAGAGTTTTTAGAAAATACAAGCATAACATGTCCATATCTAGTTTCAGATACCCTTTAATTATTTTACAATAGCGGTTATTCTCTTTCAATAACATAACACATAACTTAAATAAAAAATGAGGTATAATCTCTTATAGTACTTGTGTAGTCTACGCCGTGTGGTATCCGGCAGAATAGAATAGACCACCCTCCTTTCTTACCGAGGTGTCGTAAGAGGCGACTAAGGTAAGTGCCGTGTGGTATCCGGCTGCATAGAATAGACCACCCTCATTTCTTACCGAGGTGTCGTAAGAGACGACTGAGGTAAATGCCGTGTGGTATCCGGCAGAATATAATAGACCACCCTCATTTTTTACCGAGTTGTCGTAAAAGGCGACTAAGGTAAGTTGACGTCAGGCAGGCGGCCGGTCTAAAATACATAGCTAAATCATGTGACAACATGTTTGTAACATATTATGCCGACCCCACTTAGAGTGGGATAAGGGAATGATGAGTACTTGTAGTCTCTCTTGTCCTAATTTCATTATAAATTCTGTTAATTGAACGAAGCTAAATATTTAAAAAATTGGAATAATATAATCGCACGTTTAGTTAAAGTGACCTAATTCAAAACTGGCTTGATTGAGTTAGATACAATGTAAACCTTATTTCAAAGCCATATATGACATCAAGCTACGAACTATGAAAAATCTAGTGTTTTCTTACTCTTCTAAGTAATGAGTCTTTTTACACGTGACGAGAGTAATGAGTTCTGTAGGCGCTACGCATTACTGGAATTTGCCAGAAAACAACTTTTTTGAATTAGGTCACTTTAGTACTAAGCGTGTAAGTTGCTTTAATTTTGAATATGCGATTTGTCAATAGTTGAATCAAATCAAATGCTGTTATTAATCACGTCACAGAAAAGTAGATAACAGTAAAAATAATAAGATAAATATCTACGCTTTATTGCAACTTTCCGCAAAACAACTTTTTTTACTTAGGTCACTTTAATACTAAGCGTGTATGTTGCTTTAGTTTTGAATATGCGATATTGTCAATAGTCAAATGAAATCAAAACCTTTTATTAATAACGTCACATTAAAGTAGATAATACTAAAAATAATAACAGAAATGTACAGAAATGTGACCACAAATTAGAACACCATTCAGCTTATGTTGAGGAGCACCTCAACGCTGATATTCAATGGCGTCCATTGTCTCTTAAATCTAAATCTTAGTGTAAAGACAGTAAAAACTATAGTGAAAGATAGTTAAAGGTTGATAGTTAAATGTTTATAGTAAAAATAGTGTAAGTACTTACATGAAATGTCAGGTACTGTAAGCAATTCCACCACGGCTCGGTCGCCGGAGGTGAGTCAGAACCAGCAGAGCGTCGGGACCGCTGCGAGCCCGCCAGCGCAGCCCACACGCAAGAGGACCTCTTCTGGAGTGTTCCAGGTAAAAAACGAACAGTTTCTTAGTATCACACAGCTGGGCATAGGCCTCCTCTCTCCCTTCGTAGAGGGAAAGAAAGGCTTGACCTAAGATCTGCCTAAGTAAAAAAGGAACGGTTTGTCCCACAGCTGGGAATAGGCCTCTCTTCTTTTGTAGAGAGAAAGGCTTGACCCAAGATCTTCCTAAGACGCTGCTCTAATGCGCATTGGTATATTACATATAACTCCGGAATTCTCTAGAGGTATGCAGGTTTCCTCACCATGAGTTCCTTCACCGCAAACGTGTGATATATTGCTAAAATCAATAACAAGTGATTTTTAGAAGCAGGCGTTATTTTGAGCAATTCCATAGTACAGAAGCTATAATAGAATTATTTTGCTATAACCCACATTCGTTAAGAGAATGTATGTAATGCTAAGTGTATAAAGCAACAAACAATCACATACCTTAAATATGCAGGACAAGTGACGATTCGCACAGGCAATACACACACTGACCACCACAATCTCTATTGTTTCGCCCCGAAACCGAAGCATCATCAGGAGGATAGGATATAACAAAATGTAATCATGTAATCGAGAGGACACAAACAGCTTGCAATACCTGCGTCACGACTCAGCAGAGTTAGCAACTCATTTGTTGGTCTCGCTATTCGTTTCTATAATAAAATTTCTCAATCCATCCTAGACCAGTGTACAGAAAGATTCCAATTAAGTGTAAAAAATATGCTTATACGTAAAGCATATTACAAAATCGAAAATTATTTGAATGATAAGAAAGCCTGGGTTTGAAAATCCTTTCAGCTTCATATAAGACAAAGGTTTAATAATGTATAATTGAAAATATTTAAAAGATTGACCGCCGAGTTTCTTGCTGGTTCTTCTCGGTAAGAGAAACAGGAAAACTCATTGGAACTGACCGGAGTTTCAACCCGTGATAATCTCGAAAGCGTCGCACGGTCTCATCGCTAGGCCCTCATAGCTTTTCCTGTGTGATTTGAGATAAATCATTCCTTCTGTCATATCAGACCAGCTTGGACATGTGTACGGCCAGTTACACTTTTTCCAGAAAGTGTTTACATTTGGTGTATTACCAATCCAGTTTATTACTAACGGACCCGTTGGTAATAAACAGGATTGTCCCGTACTGAGATTGGATACGTACACACGTACATATCTAGTGCACCGGTTAATGGGGCAAAATATATGAATTAGGTTAAGTTTAGAGTTAAGGTTTACTTAACGTATTTAATAAGTATAATTGTAACTAACACTTATGGATCATTGATCTGAATTAAATGTACTATTATTATTATTATTTAGCTTTCACCTACAGAATTGTTTAAATTAAATCTTCCATTAAACAGATCGAAGAAAGCGAACCGCCGCCAAAGAAGATGGAGATCATCAAGAAAGCAGAAGAAAAGAACCGCACCGGAGTTACGTCGAACGGGCGCCGGAAAAACGGCGACAGCGAGAAAGATGCTGCGAAGGAGAGGAGAAAAGATAAAGATTTAGTGATAAAAACTTTTGACAGTGGAAGACCGGTTGAACGTGTGACCGCTTTCAAAGAGAGCGATAGTTGGGATTAATATATGTATAAATGTAAAGAATTTCTTTTATTGCACCCTTTGTTCCGATTGGTGATAACGGCGGGGCCGTGTTTTCAAAGTGTTTTAAGGCCTTAAACCCCATACATCATTGAGTTTCTATAAAAACTTATGCGCCTAATAGATATTATCAACAAAACTGTGGCATTAGATTAAAACATATACAGGCTTAACATGAATTCTTATTGCGACTCAATTGAAGACCTAAACTGAATTATTTTGCTTTCTCGTACCATGTGTTAAAGAAACACAGTTTAAGTCGTTGCCGAATTAAATCCTAAACTCAAAGGCACTTATTCACTTTTATTTATATAGTAGGTGTGCGATCCAAATGCAACTCGTTAAAACACTTCATATTACGATAAGAAAGCGATTCAGTTTAGGTACCGACTTTGAATTGCATTACAATTGAATCGGTTTCTAAAAGTTGATGGTAGGCCTGTAGGGTAACTTGTTTAAAAACTTTGTTTCATTATATTTTTTTAGTTTATCACGCGCTTTTGAAATGAAAGTTATATGAATTAATAGTAATATAGTGTATATATATTACTATTAATTCACATAACTTATATATATAGTGTATCTATTTATTTTATAGGTATATAAAATAAATAGATTCATTTATAGCGAACCAAGTTTAAAGACCAGTTAACACAACAGTTACATATTTCACTTACATTTTACAATTCTCTATTAATATACAAATTTTACTATACAATTTGACATCATATAATAAATTAAAACAAATGTTTATGAAAATTTTGTTACATAAATTACGATTTATTAATAATCTTAATTAATCGTCTTACATAATATTCATTCACTTATAAGTCTTGAATCCTTCAGTAATGATGATATGATATCGCCAGCACGTTTGGGATTTCCAAGGGCATTGCATATTGAAGGCACATGCCGCTAGGAAACCCCAGCTATACGGCGACATGTCTTTATCCTGGAGACAGAATTTCAGAGAAGATTCAGAGAATCTCAATTATATAATAGTGTATTTCTGTGTCCTTTATTGGTTGAATGTTGTTACTTTATATCTACTTTATATCTATATGTTGTTACTTACTTTATATCTCTTGCTTAAACTGGGTCATTATGGGATCAAGGATAATGCGCTTAGTCTTATTACATCTTTTCTCAACAATAGATCACAAAGAGTATGTATAAATGAGGTCAAGTCATCCGGATCAGTCACAGTTATGGGCGTGCCTCAAGGTTCTATCTTAGGTCCTTTCTTGTTTTTAGTTTATATTAATGATTTGCCATATTTTGTGCACAGTATTTGTGACATTGTATTATTCGCAGATGATACATCTTTAATTTTTAAGGTTGACAGAAATAAGGATAATCTTGACGATGTGAATAATGCTTTGTTTCAAATATCTCACTGGTTTACTACAAATAACCTACTTTTAAACGCAAAAAAGACTAAATACGTAGAGTTTTCACTACTTAATGAAACCAGAGAGGCAAAAAGTGTTGTATTAAATAACGAAACATTAAAGAAAGAGGATACAACTGTGTTTTTAGGAATGACCTTGGATACAAAGATCCAATGGGGCCCCCATATATCAAACCTTTGTGGAAAACTTAGTTCCGCTGCCTACGCTGTTAGGAAAATTAGACAATTAGCTGATTTTGAAACAGCAAAACTTGTTTACTTTTCCTATTTTCATAGCATTATGTCATATGGAATCTTGCTATGGGGTACAGCGGCTGATATTCACAGGGTCTTCGTTTTACAAAAAAGAGCTATTCGTGGTATTTATAATATGAAACCTCGTGATTCTTTAAGGGAGAAATTCAAAGAAATAGGCGTCATGACTGTAGCTTCTCAATATATCTATAGTAATATACTATTTGTAAGAAAAAATATTCACCTTTATAATAAGAATAGTGATAGATACGACAGACACACTAGAAATCGAAATAAACTAATGACGCCAAGGTTGCGCCTCCAAAAGGTGCGAAAGTCATTTGTCGGTCTCGGTACACGTATTTATAATAAAATTCCTCAACATTATCTAGACTTGCCTTTACACAAGTTTAGAAATTATCTTAAAACGATGCTGCTACATAAAGCTTACTATACAATTGAAGATTATTTGAGTGATAGTAGCATATCTTAACTGCAGTCAGCTACGCACCAAGCTGCAACGATTAATTTGTAACTATCAATCAAATTGTAAAAAAATATATATTTAAAAAACAATGGCCTCCGCGTTTCTTGCTGGTTCTTCTCGGTAGGAGCAAACTTCCGAATCAGTGGTAACTTCTTGAAAACATTTGACGATTCAAAAGTACTGTAAACAGTCTACTTGAATAAAGAATATTTTGAGTTTGAGTTGAGTTTATAATATTTGGTAAATTTTGGATTTTTTTTAACTTTAACTATTATATATTACTGTTATTATTATATACATGAAAGTTTTGTAAGTTACGTTTTTAGGACCAATTCGGTGACAAAGCATTGATGAAATTAGGTATACTTAAATCGAAGAAAAAATCGAGAAATTATTAAAAAAGACAAAAAATAACAGCAGAAAAACAAATACTTGGAAAAAACTAGTAATTTAATATCACAATTATGTTAAATTCTATTAAGGGGTAACGGGTTCAAATCCCGGGTAGGCGCCAATGAGTTTTTTTCGTTTGAACTTATGTTTCTAATTGATATTTATAATTTAATATA
This sequence comes from Morpho deidamia, assembly GCA_947086505.1. Classification (NCBI taxonomy): domain Eukaryota; kingdom Metazoa; phylum Arthropoda; class Insecta; order Lepidoptera; family Nymphalidae; genus Morpho; species Morpho deidamia. Next base: position 2,881,844 of record CAMTZC010000007.1, on the reverse strand, counting down.
CGCTTGTCGGTGAAGCAAAACATCGTAAGGAAACTTCTCTCCAAAAACGTAGAAAAGGTGTCTATACCAAGCCAAGGGATAGTAACAGACCGTTACTTTTTATATTCTTTAAAGATATCTTGAATTGAGTTACTCAAAATATGTGATTCCGACAAAGAAAGTTCGATTAATACCGGTCAATGTTTTTCTAGTCAATGTCTTTTGTCTTATGGAACATTGCCATAGGGTAAATGTACGGATAATGAAATTTTTTGTATTAAAAAGAAACATAAGTTGCATTTACAAATTAAGTCCGCTTGATTCCCTGCGAGAGAAGTTTATGGAAGTAGGTAGTCTTGGCTTCACAGTATATTAATTACAATTCAATTTTTTTGCATAAGAATATATATAATTATAAAAAGATTGGCGATGTATGTAATAGACAAAGTAGGGACTGACATAAGCTTGCGTTTCCTGCTTTACGCCTTGCAAAAGTTCTTAATTTGTTTGTGGGTTTGGGTATAAGATTCTATAATAAAATTCCACAGTCAATTTTAGCTTTTCCATTACAGCAGTTTAAAAACACTAGTAAGGAAGTCTACTATACTTTTGAGGATTACTTAGATGATACGAATGCATGGTTATAGCTACTCTCCGACCGTGTATAAAACAGTAATGGCTAAATGTAACTATTAATAAGAATTATGTTTAGAAAAGAGCAACTGTCGAGTTTCTTGCTAGCACATCTCGCTAGCTACAGATTTCCGAACCAGCAGTAAAGTTGACGAAAATCACTTGTGTGGTGTCCTCACTTCCTTGGGAATCGTTCCCAATCGACACTCTTAACACAACACACTTCTTGGGAATCGTTCCCAATCGACACTCTTAACACAACACACTTCCACCACGGTCGGTGGTCTAACTCAGACTGACTACTACTCCCACAGCCCTCTCTCAATGGCAACCCCTGTGCGATGCCCCCACTCTATCGCACGTCGCAATACGTCACACCTCTTCCTTTGCAAAATAATTAGAATCATACATTTTACTTTTAGTTTAAAATTACATTAACTGATATTCTTTAAGAAATCTAATTTTATTCAATTTACTCTTCCATGTTATCAATTTAATTATTTGTGTCTTGTTCTGCTACTTCATTATCTGATTTCTGAATCTGCCATTATCCTTCTATTTTATCAGGTACAGTCTAAATTCACGACCAGTTTCATCATTCCATACATAATATTCGTTTTCTTTAGAATTCACTACAGTATGTGGCATAGGATTAAATGTTGCAGTAAGTTTATTTTCTTTGTCGAAATTTTAACATAAACTTTTCTTCTACCCTTTTTCATAATCAGTTGCGTTCCATTTTCGATATTCATATGTTCTCCCCTTTTCTTTTATTAGTTTCTCTCTATCTCTAACACAATCAGTTTTGATTCTAATTGCCAATATAAATGGAAGCTTGTTAAATCTAATGTCTTAATTTCTCTGACTCATCCGTAGCCTTTTTAGAATTCAGGCACTCAGCTTCACTATTTCTTGAAGAATATGGTGTTATGCTTAATAATTTGATGCCTGGTTCTTGGCAAAAATCTTTGAACTCAAGGCTAGTAAACTGTTTGCCGTTATCCGTGTTGATCGGAAGGCTAAGTCCTGAGAACATTTCTTTCAAGATTTTTATTGTGTCATGGGAGGTTATTGATTCCATGCTTTTATTTCTCTATATCTACTGATATAATAATCAATAACTTTCAATATGTCCTGACAGAAGAGCGCCTAAAAAATCCATTGCCACATCTTGCCCAGCTTGATCTGGTAGGATTCGTTTTTTCAAGGGTGGGGAAGAATTCCCAGCCTGGACGAGCGTGTATCCTCGGTAACTCTTAACCTTGGCCTCTGCATTTTTGTCCATCTTAGGCCACCAATCCTTTACGCGCAGTCGACCTATTATTGCAACAATCCCTGGATGGCCTTCGTCGGCCGCGTCCAATACTTACTTCCTCAAGCTTGCGGAGATTATAATCTTATCTCCTCTAGGAAGAACACTGTCATGAACCCAAAGTTCTGTCCGGAAAACACGATAGATATTGGTTTGGGGATCCCAGACATCTGTATTCAGAGCTTTTTTGATTAGCTCAATTTTTTCATCTGATTCCGAAACTTCAATCAAATTCTACATAGATTCCGCTAAGTAAGTTGGTTCACGTGATATTCATTTAGAGAGTTTTTCTTTGGTGGGATGGCACTATCGTGAGAATGGCCCAGCCATGTTGGCCTTCCCAGGAAGATACACAACCTTGAAGTTGTAAGATTGCAGCCGCAAAATCCAACGCTTAACCCTGGCTGAGGGTTCTCACCGTTGACCAAAATTATTTCTAGGGGTTTATGGTCTGTGATCAGATCAAACAGATTTTCCTGCCTTAAAGACATGAAAGTGCTCCACGGCCCACAAAAGCGCAAGAGCTTCTTTCTCTGTCTGGCAGTAACGTTTTTCAACGTTAGCCTCCTATTCGCAAAAGCTATTATCCGGCGGTTGCTCTTTTCAAAGTATAAATTCTTATCACAAGCTACACTTAGTCATTCCAAGTAATTCTCAACAGTATAATAAGCTTTCTGTATTGGCCTTGTTTTTGGTAGTGTTTTCAATTTGCTGCAATGGCAAAGCTTTAATCGATTGCGGATTTTTCCATATAATCTTATACTCAAACCCACAAACGACCCACGTAGTTTTGTAAGGCGCAAAACAGGAACCGCAAGCTCATGTCGATTCGTACTTTGTCTACTATATACATCGGTTGTTTGGGGTTCACCCAATATCTCAACATTTTCCATATAGGAATTTTATGGTTTAATTCCTCTCGCTGAGAGCTCATGACCCAGGAATTTAACGGGTGTGGCATTAAAGATACATTTCGTCAGACTTCAGACAGACAGTTTTTGTCTTTTAGGATTTCGTTCCCTGTTTAGTCGAGTATCGTGTGTGGATATATCCCGACCAAAACTATTTTCGTCAATAAAGTGTAATGTCTCTTCGCAGGGGATAATGATATTTTTCCAAAATTTTTCGGAATAGTTCAGGTACACGAGAAATACCGAACATTAACCTTTTTGCAGCGGTAGGGGATTCTGGTTGAAATAAAGGTAATAATGTCGTTAATGGTCTTTTCTTCCAAAGGGACTAGTATCCATGCAGTCCACATGTTGTGTCGGTCACTATGTTAAAATTACTCCCAGAATCGATCAGTAACTCCAGACCAGTGACTCATCCCAGTGTACATTTTATCTTTTCGTCTTCTCCCAGGTAGAATATGTAGTTTGCACTGGATGACGTCGATGGACTAGAACTGTCTTCCGCTTCCTTGTTTTTCATCATTCTATCTTTTATATTAGGTATGGGTAACTTGGATCCATCTTTATAATTGTATTTCCGTTTGATTGCTCTTGTACTGCATCTTGCCATGAAGTGACCAATATAGCCCCATTTTGAGCACTACTTATCTCTAGCTGGACAGGCATTCTCGCCGTATTTACCCCTACCACAGCGGGAGCAGCTCTTTTTAACATAACTCTCACGGTTCAAGTCTATTTAGTTTACTGAACACGTTCCCTGATCATTACTGCCAAGGTCTGATAGTTGTCTCGGCACAGATTTGAACGCGTTAGCTTTTACTATAACCTCGTTTAAATGTGATTGTATCATCTAGTGTCAACGTTTTCCCTTCAATGCAATCACATTTCTCAATAATTTGGTCAACGAGATCGTCCTCTTCATTGGTGAATTGACATTTCTTACTTTCTTGGCGTAACTTAAAAGGAATTTATCGAATTTTTCCTTCTTTTTGGCTCCTGTTTGAGTAATCTGACTAAGTGATGTTCGTACACTTTACTTTGTTTCGGCAGGAAATATTCATTTAGTTTATCTATTCCCGTCTTATAAACATCAACAGTACCAATGTTTTGGTCATCCACAATATGTGCTCCTGGTATTTTATATATAATAACTGTCCTGTAAAGCTTTTTCCCCCATATGACGGAGAATAGTCCCTTTTTATCGGTTATACCCAGGTTATACAGGTAAGACTATACCGCTGCAATGAGATATATTTTTAATTCTCTTATCCATTTGTCCCAGCGTATTCCCAATGACATGTGATCGTGATCGTATTGTAACCCCTCGTACGCACGAGAGGTTTTTTACGGTGCGTCAAAAATACGTCCCAATGAAACAAATGGGTATCCAGATATCTAGTCACACGACAGCGCTTTCATAACGCGACGTAAAATACGTCATACGATTAAAATAATCGAGGAGAGTTCCACTTTAGGCGTTAGGCGTTGGGCGTTAAGTCGAATATTACATACGAAACTTCTTATTATGCCTGTTGCGGAGTTTTAACGCGACGCATCCTTCACGCCCGTGCGTAACGAGGCGTAACAGTTCTACCAGTGGTAGATTGGACATATTGGACGACCAGGAACAAATATGTATATGCCTTTTCATCTTATCGCACCCTTGGTGCACTCGGGCTGGGTGTTCATGTTTGTGTCCACCAATAGATTCAATTAATATATATCATGGTGTAATCATTTCTCTCGTAACATTATGTTATCGGTTATCTATGTTTATTTCTAAATCTTAGATACAGGTAAATACTTAACTTATAACCCGTACAACAACAAGTAATTATAAATGAGAATGTTATTACTTTAATTCTCTGATAGGCTTTCTCTTGTAATGCCATATTGCTATAATAAGAATTATACCTTAATATGATATGTTTTTTGATTAAACTGAAGATACATATGCTTTAAATAACTGATTTACATTTCATTTATCAATACAATTAAACATGTAAATAATTGTCATAATCATAAAAACAAGATATGTTTTTTTAATGTTTGGCCTAAAACGCAAACAATCGACTGATCTATAGTATTATTTACATGAGTTATGACTATACGTCTATGAACCATCACTCATATACACATTGCGTTATTCACACAATAAAAATCTTTTTGAATTGTATGTTAAAATAAAATAAAAATCAGCTCAAGCAATGAACATGAAAATATAAGCTGAATGATAACCCTTTGCATATTTGACTGAACAACTATTTTTTTTTTCACTTTACCGATAATATAATTTTACAATCCATATGACAAAACCAAAAATAGTAGAATAACCATGTATCTTCTTTAATGCCCCTTGGCAATATGATACCCTTGTGCCCCTTGGCACTATTACACTCTTGTGTCCCTTGGCACTATTACACCCTTGTGCCCCTTGGCACTATTACACCCTTGTGCCCCTTGGCACTATAACACTCTTGTGCCCCTTGGCACTATTACACCTTTGTGCCCCTTGGCACTTTTACACTCTTGTGCTCCTTGGCACTTTATTTCACCTTGGAAAAATTATGCTTTTGTCCTCCTTGGGACAATTACACTACCTTCATAAGGTAACTGTATACCAATCCAACTTTTTAAATTTTATAATTATTATCGTTATTACTGTAACAACTGTATTACATTTATTTCTATTTTAGAAAAAATATATATTTTCCAACGAATCATTAAAAACTATTATGAGGGTGGCAACTACTTAATCGTTTTCCTCGTTAATTTTAGGTTACCTTTTCAATTTTGATATTCAAGGTTACCTTTTTATACATGTGGGTTCGTCATCTCCCTCTTAAATTGATTTTGTTAGGACACTTACTCAAAAGTTTTGACCGATTTACTCTTTTTTTTTTTACTTACATGAGGGCTCGTCGCCACGTGTGGTGTCCTCACTTCCTTGGAAATCGTTCCCAATCGACACTCTTAACACAACACACTTCTTGGGAATCGTTCCCAATCGACACTCTTAACACAACACACTTCCACCACGGTCGGTGGTCTAACTCAGACTGACTACTACTCCCACAGCCCTCTCTCAATGGCAACCCCTGTGCGATGCCCCCACTCTATCGCACGTCGCAATACGTCACAACTTGTTTACAAGTATACTTGATTAAAGAATATTTTTAATTTGAATTCTAGACAAGCTGGAACAAATAAACAGTAACAAACATGTAAGGCGCCAAGTAATAAAGCACTCAATGTTTACGTTTATGTTTATCTCAAGCCAACTAACCATGTCTATCTATTTGTTATTAATTATACTCTAAACGTCAATGTAGCTTAAATTAAGGGGAACGTACTTTGAAGTCGCCGCCGGATCGAACAGGACTATTGTATTGTTGATCACGACATAACATGGCCAAGATATACAGACAGACCGAGTACAAAGTGTACCGGTTGCTGATAGTATATCAGCGACTGCATATTATTGAATATCTATGGATCATCTATCGGAATACCGATCGCTAGAGTAACGGCATACGGTAAAATACTAAAGTATTACGGGCATTTAAAAAATAGTAGTTGTTCCGCGACCTTTTTCGCGGCACTTTATGCGTTGAATAGCTTCAAAGAAATGCAATGTTTTTATCTAAGTTAGGTACCTATAGAAAAACGAGATTTCTGATCCTATATGCTACCCCAATGTAATGTAAATTAATCAATGGCTGCTTTCACTCAGGAAATTATATGCTCTACTACACGTGCAAAGCCAGAGCGAATCAACTTTTTAATATTATATAATTAATCACGTTATATTATCAAAAAATATATACTACATGCATTAATATATAGTGAGGTTAAAGTATCATTCAACATCTAGGTGTAAAAATTTGCTGATGTTTATATATCACTATGGACTCAGATCACTATTCAGTGATAAGGCCGCCATTTGTGCATATACATAAATGTTTAATTTATGACTAAGTTTTCATATATTTTTGTTGTTGTTATTGTGCAATGTGTTTTTTTGCAATCATGTAATTATCTATCTATCTATCTATCTATCTATCTATCTATATCGCATTATATTTTTAAATTTAATTACTTAATATATTATTGTTAAGTAAGTCATTAAAAACCTCCTTACATCCTTTTATTTAAATTTAATATAGTTCTTGTTATTAATATTATTTAATAACAACATATTTGTCTTATTAGTGTTGAGAGACCGGCGATACTCACGTACTTATTTTATCGGATGAGCCCGACTAGTTTCAAGCCCATACGGGGCTCTTATTCATGAGAGTAAAGAGCTCATGAATAAGAGCCCCGGGCTCATCCGATAAAATAAGACGTGAGTATAGCCGGTCTCTCAACACTAATAATGAATACCACTCACGATAGTTTAAATTCAAACATATCTGATAAAATATTATTAATAATCTTATATATGAAATTTCCGTTTCACAATGTTAGTTGCCATACTCCTCTGAAACGGCTTGACCGATTTTTATGAAATTTTTTATGTATTTTCAGTAGTTCTGATAACCGGCTACTATCGTTTTTTTCATACCCCTAAGTGATACGGTCGCGACCTCTAAAATTTATTGGACAATTTTTTTATAATATACACTAGAAATTCCCTAGAAATAAGTAATATGGCAAAGCAACGGTCAGCTAGTAAAATATAACTAAAAATGTATATGTTGGCTTCACCTTTCGTTTGCATTCATATTTTGCATCTGTATTTTACGATACGATTTCAATGTAAAACAATTATTTTCTAAAAAAAAACTATGCACTATACAAAAGTACGGTTTACTAATTTTCGCGAAATCAATTAAAATTTATTACATGTGTAAAGTTTAGCAACGCCGTGTGGTATCCGGCAGAATAGAATAGACCACCCTCATTTCTTACCGAGGTGTCGTTAGAGGTGACTAAGGTATGTGCCGTGTGGTATCCGGCTGCATAGAATAGACCACCCTCCTTTCTTACCGAGGTGTCGTAAGAGGCGACTAAGGTATGTGCCGTGTGGTATCCGGCTGCATAGAATAGACCACCCTCCTTTCTTACCGAGGTGTCGTGAGAGGCGACTAAGGTATGTGCCGTGTGGTATCCGGCAGAATAGAATAGACCACCCTCCTTTCTTACCGAGGTGTCGTAAGAGGCGACTAAGGTAAGTGCCGTGTGGTATCCGGCTGCATAGAATAGACCACCCTCATTTCTTACCGAGGTGTCGTAAGAGGCGACTGAGGTAAATGCCGTGTGGTATCCGGCAGAATAGAATAGACCACCCTCCTTTCTTACCGAGGTGTCGTAAGAGGCGACTAAGGTATGTGCCGTGTGGTATCCGGCTGCATAGAATAGACCACCCTCCTTTCTTACCGAGGTGTCGTGAGAGGCGACTAAGGTATGTGCCGTGTGGTATCCGGCTGCATAGAATAGACCACCCTCCTTTCTTACCGAGGTGTCGTGAGAGGCGACTAAGGTATGTGCCGTGTGGTATCCGGCAGAATAGAATAGACCACCCTCCTTTCTTACCGAGGTGTCGTAAGAGGCGACTAAGGTATGTGCCGTGTGGTATCCGGCTGCATAGAATAGACCACCCTCCTTTCTTACCGAGGTGTCGTGAGAGGCGACTAAGGTATGTGCCGTGTGGTATCCGGCAGAATAGAATAGACCACCCTCCTTTCTTACCGAGGTGTCGTAAGAGGCGACTAAGGTATGTGCCGTGTGGTATCCGGCAGAATAGAATAGACCACCCTCCTTTCTTACCGAGGTGTCGTAAGAGGCGACTAAGGTATGTCCCGTGTGGTATTCGGCTGCATAGAATAGACCACCCTCCTTTCTTACCGAGGTGTCGTAAGAGGCGACTAAGGTATGTCCCGTGTGGTATCCGGCTGCATAGAATAGACCACCCTCCTTTCTTACCGAGGTGTCGTTAAAGACGACTAAGGTAAGTTGTCGTCAGGCAGGCGGCCGGTCGTAAAATACGTAGCCAAATCATGTGACAACATGTTTGTAACATGTTCTGCCGACCCCACTTAGAGTGGGATAAGGGCAGGAGAATGATGATGATGTGTAAAAATTAGCAAAAAAATTGCCGCGGAATATGGCAAAACAATAGTATGTTTTCTTTTTATGATAAAGTATATTATTTTCGCCTCAAACAGAAGCTTGACGTTTATGAAAGAGGTTTTTTTGCTTACACGGCGTCGCACACTTATCACTTTTATGGTATGTATTGGTTACGAGTTTGAAATTAAAATTATAGCAACACGGTCACTTATCTTCATTAAAAATAAATAATTAAAAAGTTATTGCGCTCTTCGTTTTTCCGTTAAATAAAGATATTACATGTTGTGTTCAATGATAATTTGTTGCATTATAAAAGGTAGTTAAGAGGCTTTAATGTTACTTAGTGTTTCGGACATTATAACAAGGGCAGGTGTATATAATTCTCTTATTAACATTTAATAAAAAAAGAAAATGACTGCGTATTTTACGCAATAAAAAGCTGCTATTGAGTGCTATCGTTACATGTTGCGATACATTTTTTACAATAAATAATTGTTACAGCTTGTACAGTTACGGTTAAGGTTTTATTCTTATGTAATGAAAAATGAAATATAATATAAATATTATATTCTATGTTCTTTACATAAAGGAAAGTATTTTCCTTATAGACTTCAAAACGGCTCTACTAATTTTAATGAAATTCTCAGACAAACCTGTCAAGTTTGGTGGCGATCGGAGAGATATATTTTTTCGACCTATGTCGATTGTTTTAGTATGTTTCAGAACTGACTAGTGCTACAGTGAAGAAGAAGAAGAATAACTTTATTGCACATAAAAATACATAGAGAAAGTACATAAAATAGTTACATTTAAATGTGCAAAGAGCGGTCTTATCACATTATTGTGGTCTCTTCCAGACAACCCTTTGAAAGAGAGGATCTTTAGAAAATAACCACGGGTTAGCAAATACATACACATAACAAATAAATGGAGAAAAATAAATACAGAAAAAAATAAACTAAAAAGAGTAATATAAATGAAAGATAACAACACCAGTAAGTATCATTCTTGTTGTGACAGATAAAAATTCTTCACACGAAGAAAGATGAAGATGGCCAAGATGAAGAGAGGAGTTAGAAAAGAAGGAGAAGCGTTCTTTCAGGTAAAGTGGTGCATAGGGGAGAAAAAGAGTGGTATATAGTTACGGATGAGAATATCCCTTATATTCTCATGAGAAATTAAGATGTCGTTATTATAAATATTAAAAGGCCAGCCGGCAGAGAGTTAAAAATTTCTCAGATTTTTTTTTGTTTGCCGATGGCGCTAAAAACTTTTACAGTTTTATTTTAATGAATGGGATGGTTGAGTGAAATTGCTGATAAAAAGATTGAATAACCGTTACTAGAGTAAGGGATATTCTCCTAATAGAATATCATTGATGAGTCTATTTAAGCTGTAGTCTAATCGTAACTTAACTCTTGGTTATTGTGGAAGACCAGCTTTCGTTGGAAGGAATTATTTACAGAATTGTAGATTTCTTAATGAACAGGACCGAAATTAGTTTATACATACGCATCATCATCCCTTTATCCTACTCTAAGTGGGGTCGGCACAACATGTTATAAACTTGTTGTTACATGATTCGGCTAAATATTTTACGATCGGCCGCCTGCCTGACCTCAACTTACCTTAATCGTATTTTACGACACCTCAGTAAGAAATGAGGGTAGTCTGTTCTACGTAGCCGGATACCACACGGTGATAGTTTATACATTAGCAAAAAATATTGCTACTATTTAAATAATGCAGTAATCAAATAGCTGGAGTAAAATAATATATTTATATTACTTTTGCGATAGAGAAAACATTTTTGGCGAACTCTGAAATAATATCCGAAGCAGCTGCTAACGTTACTATATTCTCTTAAAAACTATTTTTATACTGGCATAAATGGTTAACATTATGGTTAACTAGAAAATAATAATTTGCTTTCAAAAGTAATGATTAAATTATTTTGCTATAATCCGCGATAAAGTAAAAAGAAAATATAAATAATGTTTAATGTATAGTGGTCTCTCTGTTTTTTTTCATACCCGATACATGCAGGATTCCTAAAAACACATGCACAAACCTCCACCACCGGTACCACAATACACAAGCACTACACACTTTCACTATCACAAACTCAACAATCATTTCGCCCGGCACCCTAAGCATCATCAGGAGATAGACGCCACGGCAAAATCGCATAGCTTTGCGATTTATTTAGCGATTAGCATCATATATATTTTCTATTTACTTTATCGCAAACAAAATAATTTTATTATTACTTTTGTATTATGGATCTTAGCAAAGTAACACCTAATTCTATAAATTTAATAATTTGTTTGTCATCTTCCGTTGTTATGTCTCACCACAGCTTGGGACTTAGCAGGCCAGTAAGAAACAATAACACCCACCAGACCGCCAAGACCCTCGCTAAGGTTGGGACTTCATTATCTTCTTTATTGTCGACTCTTCTTTTCTTCTTTCTGCTCTTTCATCGCTTCTTTCTTTTCTAAAAAGAGTTAGAGTATTTTATTTTATAGTACGGTATACTACATATACTATATTACATAAAAAACTATATATAATTGATTTATTTACTTTATTTGTAAGTAATTTAACATAGACATAACTTGTAAATTTTTGTTTGGATTGGATTTGAGGGTTGGAGCTAAGACCTACCACGCTGCTCCAATGCGGATTGGTAGGTTACACATATCCCTACAATTCTCTAGAGATATGCAGGTTTCTTCACGATTTTTTATTTCACCGAAAAGCGTGTGATAAATTGCAATTATCAAGAAACGAATTACAAACGAAACAAATACCTAACTGACGATAACTGTTTTATTCTACAGAACAAAAATAGCACTATATCTAAATAAAAATAAGGTCGTACAATCTGGCGGTCTTATCGCTACATAGCGATCTTTTCCAGAAAATCTTAGTAAAAGGCATATAGTAAGCGGCAATAAATAATGCACATCGAGGCTTAGAGAGGGAGAAAATCGGCTAAATTCTGCTTCATAGAGCATTGTCTCTATCGCACATACTGACGAACCCGTGCGAAACGTTACATAATAACTGAGTGACAGTGACAGCGCTCTACGAAACCGAACTGGCCGGCTGTTTCGTTCTAAACATCGATGTGCATTATTTAATGCCGGGTACTATACCTGTGGATACAAGGTAAGTATGGCGTATTCGATGTATAAACAATATATGGTTCGCTAATGTAAAATTAATTACCTGATAATCTTTTCGAGTGTTGAAACTCATTCTAGGGTGTGATGGTGGCTTCCGCATTGTTGAGTGTGAGAGAAAAATGATTGATAGGATCTTGACTTAGTTTAGTGTTACCTTGCTTTGTCGATATACACCATATCTGTAAATAAAGGGAAAAGGATTTAATTTATTTTCAAATTATCTAATCTTTCGAGATAAAGATACCCCACCCCATATTAATTTACTTATTTAATTAAAATTTTGATTTTAATTTTTAAAAATGTAGTTTGATTAAGTAATTGATTTGTCAATAACAATGTGATTTATCGTTTATCATAAATTATTAGCAATGATTATGACTGTAGTTCATAACCTTATATCGGAAATTCAACTAAGGGATTTTAAATTAAAACGAAGATATGTAAATATACATGACACTGGCAGAATAATTTTATATATTTTTTTATTTATTTATTCTTTTTGCACTATACAGATACATTGGTCATATAGAATTAATTATAACAAGCGTGCAAAGGCGGTCGTATCGCTAAAGCGATCTCTCACAGACAACCTTTGGTGAAAGCAGAATACTATGAGAGCGGGTATAGTGCAAAGTAAACTAATAATACACACAATTAAATACTAATATTACACAGATATTCACAATTATGTATAAATTATAATACATATATTTAAAGTACATCACATAAATAGCCATTACAAGATAAATTTTACAAATTAAATAATGCAGCTTCAAACGATTTCAAATAATTTGCGCCTAGGGGCCATAAAGATAGATAGTAATGTATTTTATACATGTTTTATTCGTCCATTTAGATTTTTGAGATGAGATAAAGGTGGTGTTTCTCAAAGATTTTTATATTCAAAGTTTTAAGTTGGTATACGTAATCTTATATATAACAAGTCAAGTTAAAAAATCTTTTAATAAAATTTCAATATTATTAACCGTTGAGGAGTTCCGTCATCTGGAGTAAATTCTGGATCACTATGTAAAATTTCAGCTCTATCGGAATCCGGAAAGTGGGTCAAATTGAACTCGCAAGATTCAACTTTGCACATACAATGAACGTTAAATAAAAGGTTTTAAAAATGAAACGATTTTAATAAAATAATAAGACAATCTTTACAACGACCCTGCGGATGATCCTGTAGAGTTTTGTAATGATCGGAGCATTTTTTTTTATTTTAATTGAGTTCTGTTTCTTTGGGAATTCTAAATCAGGCTGATCTACAGCAACTCGTAGTCTGACAGCTAGTTTGTAATTAATTTTATAAGTTCGAAGCTCTTTAAATAAATAGATATTCCAATTCAAATTCATAATATTCTTTATTCAAGTAAACTTGTAGACAAGTGCTTTTGAATCGTCAACATCTACTGCTGGTTCGGAAAGCTGTTTCTACTGAGAAGAACCAGCAAGAAACTCGGCGGTTGCTCTTTTCAAAGAATAATTCTTATTACTAGTTATATATAGTTATTGATGTCTTCTACAGGGTCAAAGAGTAGCTATATCCACGCATTCTTATCGTCAAAGTTATTCTCAATAGGCTTTCTGTATTAGCCTTTATTTAATTGTATTTTTAAACTGCTTTAATGGTAATATGATAGCAATAGATAGCCTTATTTTACAATACCAAGTAGATTTTACAAGCTTATCGTTTGTTCCGTATCATTTTATTTGTAATCTACGTTTTGGTTTCAGCTAAGAGCATGTAGAATAAGGAAGATGCCAAAGGATACACTAATCAAGTTGGATTAGATAATACTGGAGTCCGCAATCGAGTTGCGATACGTCGTATCTACGAGTCGATAATAAAATCGAATTCAGACACCAAGGATTTACGATTAACGAATCGATTTTCACTTTATCGTTCGTTAACGTTCGTGAAAATTCTAATCGAATATTTGATGTTTATGAAGCGATGATTTTTTATAATAGCGATTCCGAACAAGCTTATTCGCTTCTACATTAAAATTCCGCAATCCCTACAAGCCAGTCTACAGAAAGGTTTAAGTTAAGTGTAAGACAATAGGCTGCTGCTGGGAATAGGCCTCCTCTCTCCGTTTCTGGAGAGAAGGGTTGGAGCTAAGACCTACCACGCTGCTCCAATGCGGATTGGTAGGTTACACATATCTCCAGAATTCTATGGAGATATGCAGGTTTCCTCACGATGTTTCCTTCACCGAAAAGCGTGTGATTAATTGCAATCATCAATAAGACACATGAGTTTTAATAGAAAAACTCATTGGTGCCTGACCGGGCTTGAACTCGTGTTCCCTTGGAAAGAGTCGCACGGTTTCACCGCTGGGCTATCACAGCTCCAATTGAGAATTATTTAGATGATAAAAATGTCTGGATTTAAAAATCCTTTTAGCTTCATAAAAGACTGCGGTTCAATGTAAAATTGAAAATGTTTAAGAGCTCGACCGCCGAGTTACTTGCTGGTTCTTCTTGGTAAGAGCAATATTCCGAACCAATTGTAGATTCATTAATCATATTTATCCTTGATGATTCAAAAGTGCTTGAAATACCTAATTTGATTAAGTATAAAAAAAAAATTATTTTACCCGCCGGCGCTGCGATACCCACCCTGCGGCGGTGTTAAACAAATAAAATGTTTCTTTTTAATTTATTTTTTTCATTTATATAAATAAAATATATAAGCAAATTACGTGGTTGTCCGTAACAAAAGTAAGTACATTAATACTTAATGTTATGAGTGACAGACAAATGGTAAATATATTCATAGATAACTTTAAACATACTTAAATACAGATACATAGCATACTTAACTACTTGATGATACATATATACACGCAGACACTAACCCATCACTGCCGTTTGCGTCAACGGGCCATTAAATAAATTGGATTAAAAATATATATTACCAAAAAAAGCACACCAAAAAAAACCATCCGTTTAAATTCATCCGATTTGTCCGATGTAACTATCATTTAGTATTAAGATTGGATATTTGCAATTCCATACTCTCACAAACTAGCTGAATTAATTCGCATACTTATTTTACTTATTACTAAAGAGCTATTATACTTAGAGAGACAGGCCTTTAAGTGATAATGACACAATATATAATGAGAGTAAAGATTATACTTGTATATTTCATCTTTGTCTAATGACACATAAAATAGAGACAAATAGATTACCCTCATTTATTCTCTCTTTATTTCTCTTTTTGTAATATGGTGTATTTTAGATTGACTTTCTTATTCTAAGTATATCCAGCTAAGTGGAATAGACTACTTTCATATGTTATCGAGGTGTCGTAAAAGGCGACCAAGGTAAGTTGACCCGCCGTGTGGTATCCAGCTAAGTAGAATAGACCACCGTCATTTCTTACGGAGGTGTCGTAAAAGGCGACCAAGGTAAGTCGACCCGCCGTGTGGTATCCGGCTAAGTAGAATAGACCACCCTTATTTCTTACGGAGGTGTCGTAAAAGGCGACTAAGGTAATTTGACCCACCGTGTGGTATCCGGCTGAGTAGAATAGACCACAATCTTTTCTAACCGTCGTGTCGTAAAAGGTGATAAGGCGAGTTCACGTCAAGCAGGCGACCGGTCGTAAAATACCTATCCAAATAATATCACAGCATGTTGTACCGACCGATCTTGTTTAAAATAGTTTAACGAAAACAAAACAAAAAAGAACTTAGAATAACCGGCGATGAACTGTTTTCTTTATATGTTTAAGATACAATGCAACTCAAATATAGTAGAAACTATTACCATTCTGCTGACTGCTGTATAATCACTTAATGTTTTCAACAAACAGCTCAGACAATTGGCCGGTTAGTTAATTGTGAGCCTTAATTAGGGACTTGTCGCGTCGCCGCCCCCGCGCACGCCTTTTGTGATTAGAATGTACTGACTGCATAAAAAGTTAACAGATTAATTTAGAATAATAAAAAAATATTAAATTGTATGCCGTGTGGTATTCCCGAGGGGTCGTAAAATACGACCAAGGCAAGTTGACGTCATGCAGGCGGACGGTAAAATACGTAGCCGAATCATGTGCCGACCCCACTTAGAGTGGGTTAAGGGCAAGGGGATGATGATGATAAAAATATTAAATTGTAAACAATAAGGTTAGTAGTGCAGTATTAGTAAAGTTATAAATACTGTTATTATTTAACATCATGGGACAATTACATTACACGATCGTCTGTTCCCAAAGTAACTTAATACTTGAATTATTGGTGACTTGAATTGGTGTATTATTTAGTTAAAATCTTTCACTCCAAAAACGGAGAGAGGAGGCATATGCCCAGCAGTGGGATAGTAACAGGCCGTTATTTCTACTCTCTAAGTGGAGTATGCACATGTTTTCGCTTCCATTATGTTTTATCACTCGTCAACTCTGGCGCTACTCCTTTTATATGCATATCATATTTTATCCAATCTCTCTGGTCATATATCCATCGACATTCCTCATTATATCTTCACTTGCACTTCTCGTCTTTTCTATAACAAGCGCAACTTCCAGACTTCCTTTCCTTATACCTTTTTCCTTTTCACAAACATATCGTTCTACTATACGGTAAAAATACAAATGGAAAATCTGTTACACGCTTTTGCGTGACTTTTGCCGTTGCGATACTTAAAAATGTGGGAAATTTTTAAAATTAAAAGTTAATTTACAATCATAAATATGAAAGTGTTAAACTGACCTTTTCATATAAAGTTAAGGTTATTTATGTTATATCAAAGGATGAAAGGTTACAATTTAATACAAGATAACTTTTTATAAACTTTAGTGTATTCGCAAAGCCGATGGGGAATTCATCGCTTTTTTGTTTGACCTTTAGTATGATGAAGTGCACAATGGATATATGTTTCATCACCTGTTAAACATTGTGCGCTTAGTCACGGCTCGTAACGTTTATTTTTTGTATATCTGTATGAGAATTTATTCAAAAAAATTTATTAAATTTCTCGGCAGCCTCGTTACAGCCTCACAACGTTTTTATCACATCTAGCCCCTTTCTCCATTGCACACTTACATTCATCTCGCTCACACACTCCACCGCACGTTCCTGTTCACCGCTCTTGTTCACGGATCAAACTAACTTTCCATTGCCGCATCTATTTAAGAAGTTACGCGAGATATTTTGTACTTGAGGAATCTTTCAGTGTTTGCAGATCAATGTCTCTGAACATTGCGTGTTGGGAGTGATCTAGAAGAAAACAAAACACTATCTATAGGTTTAATTAAAAATCTAAAGGTGGAATTCCACCAGTGTGCAGAACTGTGCGGCGCTGAGAATGCACAATGTGCGGCACAAATGTTTACTCTGGTCGACTCACTCTAGTCAAACGGTCAAACATTAACAAATTGTGCACGAATATTCTAGAAATGTTCGCGCACATTTATGCACATTTGTGCGTGTACACTTGAAACAGTGGACTCGCGCCGACGCGTACGCACTCGTTGTTCACGAACTCAGTTTTGCCTCCGCTACTGGAACGAAAACATTTGTTTGTACGCGCACATCTTTAATGAGGAGTGGAGGAACGAAAAAAATAAAAATATTTTTATAGAAAATGTCTAAAAATAAATTGTAAATCTATATATAATTAATAAGTGAACAAATAATAATAAAGATTATAAAATATTTCTAAACGAACATGTTCACGCACATCCGTGCTTCTCTGTGCGCTTACACAAGTTACACACAACATTGCCGGTGAAGACAGAACCTAAGCGCAATATCAGCTTAGTTAGTACTTGTTGTGCGAGAACTTTGTACACAATCTATGTATACAAATGTGCTGCACACTATTTTGGTGGAATCCTACCTTAGTCCCGCGCAGAGCAATGATGCGAGTTATATTTTGAGTTTGCTGAGTAAATTAGAAATGTGATACTCCTCCGCAGGGTCGTGATCCCTAGGGCCGAGTGATCATCATTTCGACAGTTGCTCGCTATTTATCCCTCGCCTTTACCGAAGCAACGTGCAGTTTTGTGTCCAAGGCAGTTCCGATCTGCAGGCCTACCATGATTTGCTACAATCGAGAATAGTTTGTTACATTAAGCTAATCGAATTCGAAACTTTGTAGCGATTTTGTCGTGGATGGAGCCAAAATGATCTTCGAAATGTCTTAGTTAATGTGTGCACTGCATTGTGTGGTTGGTGGTGGTTGCTTTTTTTAGTTCGTACTTGGGGCTACTATCTTGCATGTGTAAGGTGTGAGAACGGACTGTGCTACACTCAGGATTACATGGATTCTCTTAAAGAACGGGGATTACAATAAGATGATTAATTTGCTGCAAGTAACACTGATCTACAGAGAGTTAAATGTAAACTTATCACTATATGCTTAAACTATAATGTTCAAAGGTCCTCAACTAAAGCCCAAAATAGAACTTTTTTTCAAGGTAAAGCCTAATGATGCCATAAATCATGGGCGTCGCGAGTTACGGGCAAGGGGAGGCAGCTGCCCCCCTTACTCTGAAAACTGTAAAACTGGGAAACTGTCAACTCGCAATATATTGACACTAAAAGGTTTGCATAAGGTCTATAAGGCTTCTCACCTTCATTAGAGATGAGTGCCTAATATATTAAATACCATGATTACGAAAAAAAATAGTCTAGATTTTATGAGACGTTTTTACGAGGTGTCGTCAGAGGCGACTAGTTAAATGCCGTGTGGTTTCCGGCGGCATAGAATAGATCACCCTCATTTCTTATCGAGGTGTCGTAAAAGGCGTCTAAGGTAAGTTGACGTCAGGCAGGCGGCCGGTCGTAAAATACGTAGCCAAATCATATGACAACATGTTTGTAGCATGTTGTGCCGACCCCACTTAGAGTGGGGATAAGGGCAGGAGGATGAGATTTTATGAGACAATTTTACCCCCCCCCCCCCTGTAAAGAATTCTGGCTACGCCCTTGCCACGAATTATACATGGTGAAACGGAGGAACTATAATCATAAATACACGTTGTGTGGCCATCGTAATTCCACTATAATTATTTTTTTGCTGATCCAAAAAGTCCAATGTTAAGTATCGCGTGATCCCTAAACGGTAGAAGTGAAGTGAAGTTTCCGTAGATGATAATCATTATTCAACTAAGGTTTAATTAAAGATATCAAGTAGTCAACAAGGTTAGACATTTCTCGCGAGTTTGATATAAGGGCGATTTTTACTTTTTTCATAATAGCGTGAAATAATTTATAGAATTAGGTGTTACTTTGCGGAGAGTAATAATAAAAAATAATAATAAAGTTATTTTGCTATAACAAGCAATATAACAGAACTAACTACTTTGCTATAATCCGCACGGGTTAAGTGAATGCATGCAAAGCCAATGTGTATGAAGCAGGCAAAATTTACGCACCTTATACATGTAGGACAAGCCACCACATGCACCCCCAAGGCGCATTCACCAGCAACAACGCACACAAAAGCAGCACATGCATGTGGATGCAAGTGCATGTGGTGGCTTGTCCTGCATGTATAAGGTGCGTAAATTTTGCCTGCTTCATACACATTGGCTTTGCATGCATTCACTTAACCCGTGCGGATTATAGCAAAGTAGTTAGTTCTGTTATATTGCTTGTAATATGGAATTCCGCAAAGAAACGCATGCTTCTATAAATTATTTTGCTATAATCGATAAAGTAGATAGAAAATATATATAGGGCTAAATGTATAGTGGACTATCCGTTTTTTCCGATACATTCAGGATTCTTAAAAACACAAGCACAAACCTCCACCATTGCCCCCACAATACACAAGCACTACACACGTTCACTATTACAAATTGAACAATCATTTTGCCCCGCAACTGAAACATCATCAGGAGATCTCCACGACAAAATCGCACATCGCGTATTTTAAGGCACATTCTGTAACTATAACTGATTAGGTACGTAAAACTTGCATTTTAATTAACTTAAAATATACTTCTGTTGGCGGTTCTGTAAATAACGAAACACAAAATGCTTATCATAATTCATCTACTAAATAAATACCATTCTTCTACAAAATATTAACTAAAAATACTATTAATAAATAATCATCATTGTCTATTATCATATTAACTAAAAATACTATTAATAAATAATCATCATTGTCTATTATCATATTAACTAAAAATACTATTAATAAATAATCATCATCGTCTATTATTATACTAACTAAAAATACTATTAATAAATAATCATCATTGCCTTTTATCATATAAACTAAAAATACTATTAATAAATAATCATCATTGTCTACTATCATACTAACTAAAAATACTATTAATAAATAATCATCATTGTCTATTATCATACCAACTAAAAATACTATTAATAAATAATCATCATTGTCTATTATCATACTAACTAAAAATACTATTAATAAATAATCATCATTGTCTATTATCATATAAACTAAAAATACTATTAATAAATAATCATTATTGTCTATTATCATATTAACTAAAAATACTATTAATAAATAATCATCATCGTCTATTTTCATACTAACTAAAAATACTATTAATAAATAATCATCATTGTCTATTATCATATTAACTAAAAATACTATTAATAAATAATCATTATTGTCTATTATCATATTAACTAAAAATACTATTAATAAATAATCATTATTGTCTATTATCATATTAACTAAAAATACTATTAATAAATAATCATCATATGTCTATTATCATACTAACTAAAAATACTATTAATAAATAATCATCATTGTCTATTATCATACTAACTAAAAATACTATTAATAAATAATCATCATTGTCTATTATCATACCAACTAAAAATACTATTAATAAATAATCATCATTGCCTTTTATCATACTAACCAAAAATACTATTAATAAATTATCACCATCGTCTACTATGATACTAACTAAAAATACTATTAATAAATAATCACCATCGTCTACTATCATATTAACTAAAAATACTATTAATAAATAATCATCATCGTCTATTATCATACTAACTAAAAATACTATTAATAAATAATCACCATCGTCTACTATCATACTAACTAAAAATACTATTACGATTTTTGTCGTGGAGCCTATCCTCCTGATGATGCTTCGGTTTCGGGGCGAAACGATCGTCGAGATTGTGGTGGTGGGTGTGTGTGCTGCTTTTGTGTGCGTTGTTGCTGGTGAATTGCGCCTTGGGGTGCATGTGGTGACTGGTCCTGCATGTATAAGGTGCGTAGATTTTG
This sequence comes from Morpho deidamia, assembly GCA_947086505.1. Taxonomy (NCBI): domain Eukaryota; kingdom Metazoa; phylum Arthropoda; class Insecta; order Lepidoptera; family Nymphalidae; genus Morpho; species Morpho deidamia. Next base: position 2,860,494 of record CAMTZC010000007.1, on the reverse strand, counting down.
CCTGCTTCATACACATTGGCTTTGCATGCATTCACTTAACCCGTGCGGATTATAGCAAAGTAGTTAGTTCTGTTGTATTGCTTGTAAAAATACTATTAATAAATAATCATCATTGTCTATCATCATAGCAACTAAAAATACTATTAATAAATAATCATAATCATCATCAATCACCTTTATCCCATTCACACAATCCAACTATCTCTTTTTAGGCCTCTCTATAGTCATATATTCTATAACTAAATAAAACATTACTATGACTAACAATAACAACTTTATTTAACATTTATTAGTACGAGTAGTTATTATGCGGTTATTACAGTCAATGGAATATCTAAGGTGAAAATATGTTGACGAGCAATGTAATTATTCTACTTAGGGGGGATTATTTCTAGGGATTATTAATTGTTAATTAAAGATACGTCATTGCGGAATCCTTTATACGAACATGTTAGTTCATATTTGTATTAACGTATTAATTTTAATTGCAAACGTCGTTCATATATTCCTGTAAAGGTCATATAAAAATGTAAAATTTTGACCAATAAATACTTATTTATAGACACAGATACCTTTTATATTAGTCTTATTTTCTTTAGATTGCTCTGTGAAATAGATATTCTTAGAAAAAAGAGTCTATGGATATTTTAGGTTTAAAATTAAAGTAACGGCCTGTTGCTATACTCGGTAAAACTAAAGTAACGGCTATAGTCTAATGCTATTTCATAGTCCTCCTCTCTTTTTGGAGTGAAGCTAAAACCAACCATTGCCTAAACTCGAATTGATAGATTACATATAACCACAACATTCTCTAAAGATGTGCAGGTCTCCTCATGATTCCTTCACCGAAAGGCATGAGATAAATTGCAACTAGACACATAAGTATTATCAGAAACACACGTTGGTGTTTGCCCGAGGTTCGAATCCATAACTCTCTCTTGGAAATGATAATAATGTCATCATCCTCCTGCCCTTATCCCACTCTAAGTGGGGTCGGCACATGTTACAAACATGTTGTCACATGATTTGGCTACGTATTTTATGACCGGCCGCCTGCCTGACGTCAACTTACCTTAGTCGTATTTTACGACCCCTCGTTAAGAAAGAGGGTGGTATATTCTACTCAACCAGATACCACACGGTAGCTCGACTTACCTTAGTTACCTTTTACGACACCTCGGTAATAAATGATGGTGGTCTATTCTACTCAACCGGATACCACACGGTGGCTCGACTTACCTTAGTCACCTTTTGCGACACCTCGGTAAGAAATGAGGGCGGTCTATACTACTCGGCCGGATACCACACGGTGTCTCGACATACCTTAATCACCTTTTATAACACCTCGGTAAGAAATGAGGGTGGTCTATTCTACTCAGCCAGATACCACACGGCGGGGAAATGATTATAATGTATTCATTTAAATTCATATCCAATTGGGCATAATAATGCTTAAACATAAGAGTATGAAAGCCTATCATTTGGCGAATAGTCTTTTGATCGAAGCCCGATTTTATGTCAGAATACCCCATTAATATTGTTTAACGCTTCTAGTATACTTTAATTTATATTCAATCATTGGACCAATAAAGCTTTATGATAACCATTATCGTTAAAACTGGGAATTACTATGGATAGATTTCAAAGAGCAACGATCCCCGTTTAAGTGCCTTTATTTGGTGACGTGATTGCACGTTCCTGTTTTTATTTATTTCTAGTGCAGTTTTAATAACAAAAAGCACGGATTTATTGCTTTGAATCTTTAAAAAAATATTTTTAAATTAAGTTGCTTCGACGGTAGTTAAAATTCCTGCCTTTAGGGCTTAGACTCGAATAACTTAATTCTGTATTTTTTGCTACTTGTAGAATCACATTGATTAAGTCAATTTTGTTTTTTTTAATTTAAAATTTTGTAACGAATTTGAAAGATAAAACATTTAGATATGATTTTACGTATTCGTATATGTTATATGCATGCATAGCTAATAAAAAATATAAAGCTTTGATAGCCTAGCGGTGAGACCGTGCGACTCTCTAGAGACGACATACGTTCAAACCCCGGGCAGGCTTCAATGAGTTTTTCAGAATTAAAATACCAGAAATGTAAGTTTTAGTGTACGTTGAACATCGAGAGACTATCGATGGTATCGATAGCTATCGATTGTTGGTTTATTACTATTTTCCTTCTCCAAAAGAATTACCAAAATGTAGAGGTAGAAGATTTAAGATCGTCACACACCGTGCTATAATAGCTGAAAGCTATTACACGCTTCCTTTACACACACACACACACACACACACTCACACACAAATACACACAGAAACACCCACATTTAAATTTATGTGCTTGAGTGTATGTGTGCAATCCAATCTGGCCAAAATGGCTTTTACGCATTTCAGCAACATCTGTTCCTTCAGAACGATTTTTTTTAAACCGCTCTTTACGCCGAAATAAATAATAACCGTTTATATACTTAAAATACACAATGTTCTGATTATAGATGTCAATATAGCTGTAAATTATTTGTTTATTTAATTATTATAATATCTTATTATATGCGTCGCGACTCAGCAGAGTTAGCAACTCATTTATTGGTCTCTCTATTCGCATCTATAATAAAATTCCTCAATCCATTCTAGACTAGTGTACAGAAAGATTCCAATCAAGTGTATAAAATATGCTTATACGTAAAGCATATTACAAAATTGAAGATTATTTGGTTGATAAGAAAGCCTGGATTTGAAAATCCTTTCAGCTTCATACAAGACAGCGGTTTAATAATGTATAATTGAAAATATTTAAAAGAATGACCGCCGAGTTTATTGCTGGTTCTTCTCGGTAAGAGCAACATTCCGAACCAGTTGTAGCTTCATTAATCATATTGATGCTTGACGATTCAAAAGTGCCTGAAATGGTTTATTTGAATAAAGATTATTTTGATTGATTTGATTGATTGATTGATATAGGTACCTGAAATGATCGATAGTATCGGTAGTTTTGTTCGTAACTACCGATAACTATCGGAAATCAAAACCATCGATGTTTAACGTACACTAGTAAGTCGAGTATTATGTAGACGGTACAGTTTAAGGAAATTAAGCCACATCGAGCGCAATGTCAGCGCGTGGCCTCGTGTATGAGAGTCCTGAATGTAAACACAGGAATGCCTGTAGAGAGGCGCCCACACGGCAAACACCTTGTTTAGCGGCCAACAAGAACCGGGACCTACAGATTGGACGATAAAGATAAAATTATAAATATTCACTGGACCTTAATTACTTAACAGTGTTTCCCTGTTGTCATATAAATTTAAAGGCATTGAACATATAATAATCCTCTCAGTAGAATTAATTTTCACTCAATTCTTGTACGACTGATTTAATAGATATCAAATATCCACAGATATAATGTAATACGTTTATCTATACGCATTATAAAATAAAGTCGCTAAAAGGTAACTGTATATGATCGAAAAGTAATAATAAAATTATTTTGCTATAATCCGCGATACAGTAAATAGAAAATATATATAGTGCTAAATGTATGGACTATCCGTTTTTTCATAACCCGTTACATGCAGGATTCGTAAAAGCACATGCACAAACCTCCACCACTGCCACCACAATACACAAGCACTACACACGTTCACTATCACAAACTCAACAATCGTTTCGCCCCGCAACCGAAGCATTGTCAGGATCTCCTGAGTCTATCTAGACTACACGACTAAATCGCAACGTTTGTGATAGTGAACGTGTGTAGTGCTTGTGTATTGTGGTGGCAGTAACTGTGTGATAGTGACAACGCTCTACGAAACCGAACTGGCCGGCTGTTTCGTTCTAAACATCGATGTGCATTATTTAATGCCGGGTGCTATACATCTAAGCTGTGATAGCCTAGCGATGAGACCGTGCGACTCTCTAGAGACCACATAGGTTCAAACCCCGGGCAGGCACCAATGAGTTCTTCTATTAAAACTTATGCGTCTAATTGATAATTGCATATCTCTAGAGAATCCTAGGGATATGTGTAACCTACCAATCCGCATTGGAGCAGCGTGGTAGGTCTTAGTTCCAATCCTTCTGTCCAAAAACAGAAAGATGAGGCCTTAACCCAGCAGTGGACATAGTAACAGGTCGTTTCTTTACTACTATACATCTCTTATCTACCCTTATCTATAGAACTTCTGGACTCATTTGTATCAAACGATGCTTCTGCATGTATCCGTCCCGTCAAGTAACAATGTTAAAGCCGTTAGGCCAACGCGCTATCAATTAAAAAAAATTGAATTAATCCATCAATCATAAAATATAATCAATGAATACTTCGCTGATTGACAGTTGCGAGGCGTAAAACCTGTCATAACAAACCGGTTATTATCATTTTACATACAAGTATTGTAATCAAAAATTTCATTTCTAATTAATTAAATTGGTAGGACAACTTTTTGATCGGTAACAAACATTAACATAGTGATTATATCTTAATTAATTAATTATATAAATTAACTATTCTTTCTGACGAATACATTGACACATACTTCTTTAGTTGGAACTAGTTTGAAATTATTTACATAATTAATTTTGAAAGTTATAGCCCGGTAATTATAAAATTATAGTGGTAAAATACACGATGAGAGCAAAACCTATGAAATTCTAAATTTAGAGTGCAGCATACTTACAGGCATAGCAGGCTATACAAATCTTGCCTACTAGCTGGCAGCGTTTCCGCGTTGAATCACTAAGCAAATTCTTTTTGCAAAAAAGGAGCCAGCTCTCTTGTCACCTGAGGAAGCAATTAATTGATGCGTTCAAATGGTTTTTCTTTTGCGCTACTCTTACTAATAAGCGAAAAAGATGGGCTAAATTCTAAAAGATGAGCTACAAACTATTTCGCTTGTAGATTATCAGATGCCTATCACGTAACAATGTGGATGGGTATGACTAAAGAGAGGCCGAGAAATAGATGGATGGATTATAAAAAAATACATTACAAAATATATGGGACACTTACACACTTAGAGCTGTGATAGCCCAGCGGTGAGACCGTGCGACTCTTTCGAGGGGAACACGAGTTCAAACCCGGACAGGCACCGATGAGTTTTTCTATTATCTATTAAAACTCATGAGTCTAATTGATAATTTCAATTTATTACACGCTTTTCGGTGAAGGAAAACATCGTAAGGAAATCTGCATATCTTTAGACAATTCTAGGGATATGTGTAACCTACCAATCCGCATTGGAGCAGCGTGGTAGGTCATAGCTCCAACCCTTCTCTCCAGAAACGTAGAGAGGAGGCCTATTCCTAGCAGTGGGATTGTGACAGGCCGATACTTTACTTTTTTTTTACTTACACACACGGTCGTCCATCCCCTAAGTATAGTACCCGGCAATAAATAATGCACATCGAGAACTTAGAACGTAACAGGCCAATTCGGTTTCGTAGAGCGCTGTCACTGTCACACACGGGTTCGTCAGTCTGTGCGACAGAGACAATGGCTCTATGAAGCAGAATCTAGCCGATTTCTCTCTCTGAGCATTAGTTATTGCCGCGTACTATAACTTAATACTTGTGTTATCTATGACAGACAACTGGTAAAATATACTACATATATAATTTTAAATACATACTTAAATACAAATATACACCCAGGCTTGAAGAACAAACAAATTGTTTATAAAAAATGCTGACCCTCGGCGGAGAACTATGATATGCATATAAGAAATATAGCCGAATAGTAGTGTTGAGTTGACTAATGAGTTAAATGATTTTAAGGAAGATTAAAACATGTTCTGACTGATATCGTTATAATTAATTCGATCATTAAATACATCAATATCAATATATTTAATTCTTCTTATGCCTTGTATGGCCTTTCGTAATCATCCGAAATCATTTCCCAATGATAAGTTAGTTGGAGACACAATATTCTTTAGAAAAAGCTGTACCGACGTCGTGCGCGTCAATTGAATTATTAAATAAGGTTTTTGTAATACAAGCAATATAACAGAACCAACCACTTTGCTATAATCCGCACGGGTTAAGTGAATGCATGCAAAGCCAATGTGTATGAAGCAGGCAAAATCTACGCACCTTATACATGCAGGACCAGCCACCACATGCACCCCAAGGCGCAATTCACCAGCAACAACGCACACAAAAGCAGCACACACACCCACCACCACAATCTCGACGATCGTTTCGCCCCGAAACCGAAGCATCATCAGGAGGATAGGCTCCACGACAAAAATCGTACAGTACGATTTTTGTCGTGGAGCAAAGTGGTTGGTTCTGTTATATTGCTTGTAATATGGAATTCCGCAAAGTAACGCCTGCTTCTATAAATCGTTTTTGTAATGTTGTTTTTTTTCTAAAGTTTTTTTTTTCTTGTTCCCTAATGAAGTATCCTATCTGTAGTATAAGCTTTAATGACGTAAGAGACAAATAGACAAACATATATATGTCTAGGCCTTAAAGGACTTGATTCCAAGTCGTTGCAATGTTACTTTTCATTTTATTAATTCAGTAACATGATTTATATCATCTAGTTATTAATTATTTCTTATTATTTTTGACGCAATTATACACCTCCTACGTACATAGAAAATACAAATACAAAATACAATGCTTGCTTTTTTTTAAATACATTACGCGTTGCGTCTGAATCTGAAATATTTATGAACCATGTATAATGTATATTTTGTAATTCCGCTGATGACAGCAGATTTATAGTGAAATAGATTTATTAGTTTGTTCCAATACAAATCTTTGTTTGGCATTCGAGGCACGGGGGTGAGTCACGACAGCAGTAGGAAGTGGAGTGATGTCTAAAGTTGTTATATTGGTTTATTAAACTGTTCGTGATCGTAACCGATTTCATAATCTTCAGTATAGCGGGAAAGTTTACACCTTGCTTTAAAACTTCTAAGTTCGTGTTTCGAATTCGATTTTTTTAATTTTTATTTTTAATATAAACTTATAGACAACTGATATTCTAAGCAATATAACAGAACTAACTACTTTGCTATAATCCGCACGGGTTAAGTGAATGCATGCAAAGCCAATGTGTATGAAGCAGGCAAAATCTACGCACCTTATACATGCAGGACCAGCTACCACATGCACCCGAAGGCGCAATTCACCAGCAACAACGAACACAAAAGCAGCACACACACCCACCACCACAATCTCGACGATCGTTTCGCCCCGAAACCGAAGCATCATCAGGAGGATAGGCTTCACGACAAAAATCGTACTGCAGTACTCATTCAGTACGATTTTTGTGCTTCATACACATTCGCTTTGCATGCATTCACTTAACCCGTGCGGATTATAGCAAAGTAGTTAGTTCTGTTATATTGCTTGTAATATGGAATTCCGCAAAGTAACGCCTGCTTCTATAAATCATTTAAATCAACTGATATTCTGTTTTTGCGCTTAGATCGCTGATGCTGTAAATTACTTAAGCACTGAAATATCAACACTTTAAAAAGTTGATGCGTGATGAACGCTGGATTTTAAGGACGCTTTATAAAAACGATTGATGCAGTAACAGATTATAAGTTGGACGCTTATATGACCTAGGCACTTTAGCAAAAATTAGGGTGAATCTGAATTTGGGGCCTTATTGATGCACGAAAAAGTTTTTATCCTGTATTTTATATAACGTAAAACATATATTTGACATAACCTGTATTTATTTATATATTCATTATAATTAAACAAAACAAAAAAATGAGCTTTCGAAAAATTTCGTACATTTAAAATAATGACACAACAAAACTACGTTCGCTCGATTTGATGATTCCGATATTATGTTAATTCTACCAAAGAATAAATAAAAAAAAATTATTTCATTTGTTTATATTAACGATATATAAATTAATTAAGATTACGAATAAACTGTCTTATAGCATAGTTATTATAGCTTATTGGCAAACTGAATTTATTTGATAAAGTTTATGAATTTTAAAATCCGTATAACGTATCAATCTTAATATTTAATCTATTTCCAATTCAATTGAAGGACGACAGCCAATTTATTGGTTCGCTTCGACGGACTTTTGTTTGGCATTCGAGGCACGAGACCTGAGTCACGATCGCGGTAGGAAGTGAAAATATAATGGCGGATTAATTATATCTCTTCATAGTCTGTCATTAACATAAAAATAATGTTTTGATGACAAATTTACATGGAGTTATTATGCTAGATTAGATTGCGCACGTGTCTAAACTTTGTGTAAATTAGAGAATTGGAAAATTTTGATCCGGCGTCCCAACTTCCAGTTGCTCCATAAGTTCTAGCAAACGGTAGGCTCGAAGTAGGGTTTGCTTTAAGACAGCGTCATTGCGGGAAATTACGGGGACAGTATTCGTTGAAAACTACAATTAACAGTTGCGATAGAAGTCAACGTTTGGCTCGAAATAGAGCTTAGTTAAAGATAGGGCTATTGCAGGAAATAACGTAGACTGTATTGCCAAAAAATCCCAACTTACAGTTGCTTCAGACGTTCTAGCAAACAGTTGGCTCGAAGTAGAGTTTGGTTAAAGACAGGGCCATTGCGGGAAATTACGGGGACAGTTTTCGTCGAAAACTACAATTTCCAGTTGTTCTAGAAGTTCCAGCAAACGTTGGACTCGAAATAGTGCTTAGTAAAAGACAGGGCCATTACAGGAAATAACGGAGACTGTATTGGCCAAGAATCCCAACTTACAGTTGCCCTAGAAGTTCCAGCAAACGGTTGCCTCGAAATACAGCTTGGTTGAAGACAGAGCCATTGCAAGAAAATACGGAGACTCTATTGGTAGAGGAACTCAACTTACAGATAGTCCAGAAGTTCCAGCAAACTGTTGGCTCGAAATAGAGCTTGGTTAAAGACTTTAGAGACAAGGCCATTAAAAGAAATTATGGAGACTTCTGTCGAGCCACACTTTCGGCTGCACCAATTACAGTTAAATCGAGATAATCAGTTTTAAACTAACTGTATGAAGGTAAAAGATTTATTGACCTGTTTCAAATGAAACTTGTGTGCATCACAGGCACGAGACCCAGTCACGATTGGAAGGAAGTGAAATGGTATCGGTATAATTACATCGCTTAATTGAACTGTTTGTGTAATGATTTAGGTACTGTTGAAATTAGATTTCGATTAATTAGAAACGAAAGCATGTAGGATGTTATACTGGTTACAGATGCGATCGTTTGCGAGCTTTCGTTAAAGTATTTGTTTGCCATACAGTATTAAATATGTTCAAAACTTATACCTTACTAAAAATATGTTTAAAAAACAAAATTTTGTGATCTTAAAAATCTGACATGAAAGGAAGAAACCCAAAGAAAAAAATAACATAATGCCTCATTAGTCACTTTCAATTTGTTTATAGAATTAGGCGTTACTTTACGGAGATCGCTAATACAAAAGTAATAGTAACATTACTTTGCTATAATCCGCGATATTATCGCGCATTATAACAAAAATCTTATTATAATTGTATAAAATGAATAGTATTAACCGACACATAATGGTAATTATAATGATTTAAATTGTGGTCTTTTAAATGAATTTTAAAATATTTTACACACACACAGACTATATATAACATCATTGATGGTAATTGATTATTGATTATTCATGTATTTTTCTTTCATATTTTCATTAAATATATATTTTTATTAAGTCATAAGTGTTTTTTTAAAGTTCACAAATTACGATAGATCAGATGAAAGAAACGTGTTTTAAAAGTTTACACCACTACGTAGGTCTTCTTATGTGGGATCTTCTGAAAAGACGCGAAATATACTGGGAAATGCTGAGCTAAATATAATGTAAAAGAATATAACTTTTTTGTATATACTGTTACCACTTGATATACTGCTATACATAACATGTGCATTAATATTTTTGTTTGATCACACACTCGTGGATAGAACTAATGGATCTACTCCAACTCAGCAACTCAAACTTCCATACTCCAAAGTTCTAGAGATTTTTAAGACCGCGATAAATTGCGGCCTATTTCGGGGACTAAAATTACCAAAGAAATCTTATCATCAACTACGAGCACTTAACATAATTATAAAATTAGGCTTTACTTTGCGAAAATCCATAAGATAAAAATAAAAAAAGTAAAGTAAAGTAGCGGCCTGTTAATATCCCACTGCTGGGAATAGGCCTCCTCTCTCCGTTTCTGGAGAGAAGGGTTGGAGCTAAGACCTACCACGCTGCTCCAATGCGGATTGGCAGGTTACACATATCTCCAGATTTCTCTAGAGAAATGCAGGTTTCCTCACGATGTTTTCCTTCACCGAAAAGCGTGTGATAAATTGCAATTATGAATTAGACACATGAGTTTTAATAGAAAAACTCATTGGTGCCTGCCCGGGTTTGAACCTATGTTCGTCTCTAGAGAGTCGCACGGTCTCACCATTGGGCTATCACAGCTTAAGAATAGCTCTCGAAAGATAAAAATAATTGCATAAAATTATCATTTCAAGCCCGAGCATTGTTAAGAGTGAACGACTCAGTGAGGAATTTTTATGATTAGTGGCAAGTATTTTTGCAATAACTAACAAATATATATTTAATTGTTATGATAAGAAAAAGAAGGCAGGTGGTAATAACGCCTTATGTAAATAAGACGCAAAAAATTATATTGTTGGTATTAGAAATAATATAAGAGCATAGCGCATGGACATCTGCCCTTTGTTACGGTTTTTAATAAGGGATTTATAGTGAATTCATATATTTTTAGTAATTTATCTTTTTTTCCTTTTTCTGTGGATGATTCAGAAGTGCCATTTTTTAATTATTTTACTATCGAAAAATATGTAAATGATAAGAAAGTTTCGATTTGAGTTGCAACCACCTAGCTACACACGTCTGTCATTTCATTTACCATTAGCTATATAATTTATGGTAAATGACATAGTATCTGGTCGATATTAAATATAAGACATAATATGTTAATGATAAGAAAGCTAGAAATTAAATTGTGACTAGCTACACACTAGATTATATTGTACTTTTTGTTTGTTAACTATTACAATGATATTGTAATATTTATTTTTGAAAAGAGTCATCAAGTTTCTTCCAAGGTTCTTCCCGATTAGAGCATCTTTCGAACCAGCCGTAGTTAGTTCAATTTTAGTAGTTTTAGTAGTTTATTCAATAGTTTCGGAAGCTTCATTTTAATTTGACGATTCAAGTGCTTATAAGGGTCAATTTGAATAAAGAACCATTCGAATTTGAATTTGAATTTATGAATGACTACCTGTTGAAGGCGCTTTTAAATTTTAAAAATTCGATTTGCATTAAACAACAATGGGTAAAAACGTTCTATTTTTGACATGTGAAATGTTTTATTCGTAAAACTAACAGGTGCGTCTATAGTTTTTTATTATAAACATTTTTATTCTTTTATAGAAGACAATGGATACAGTTATGCATTAATTAAAAAAATTATTACTTTTTATAGATCCAACTCCTTGTCATATCTATAAAATTATACTCATAACATTTTATAGCACGTTTCTTGGTAATGATAAATGAGGACTTAATAATTATTTCACTGTGTGGAGCATTTTTGCTGTTCTGCAAACGAAAAGGGTAACAGATCTTCATTTTTTTTAAATGATTGTTATTGTAGTAAGTGAAAAATTCAGTCTTATACATATCTAGGACCGCGAAAAACTTTTAAAAAGTAAATCCTCATATCCCAGAGTATTTATGGGTTATTGTCATTCGCGTAGAGCTGTGATAGCCCAGCGGTGTGACCGTGCGACTCTTTCGAGGGGAACACGAGTTCAAACCCGGGCAGCCACCAATGAGTTTTTCTAATAAAACTCATGTGTCTAATGGATGATTGCAATTAATCACACGCTTTTCGGTGAAGGAAAACATCGTGAGGAAACTTGCATATATCTAGAGAATTCTGTTGATATGTGTAACCTACCAATCCGCATTGGAGCAGCGTGGTAGGCCTTAGCTCCAACCCTTCTCTTCAGAAACGGAGAGAGGAGGCCTATTCCCAGCAGTGGGATTGTAACAGGCCGCTACTTTGTCATCCGCGATATGTTCGCTCCAATCTAAGTGCGCTCAATAATGGAAAACGGTCGGCTTCAATTGTGGCAAATATCATCAATATTTGTTAAGTAAATTTAGTGGTAAAAGCGTAGTTATAAAGTCTGTATGCCTCAATCTACCTATAATGTAATACCTTCAACGCATTCTGTCGTCACTGCGAATACCTTATGCAATCGCCTCGCTGCTTTAATCTGAAATCTAACCCTCTTGTTAGGTCAGCTATAATACGGCGCGATATGGCGCTCAGAACTTGGTACATTTATCGAGTGCGCTATCGCCAGGCATTGTTTATTACATTATAGTTGCGTATTGTAAATTTCACGGTGTACATTCCACCTGCCCCGGGTCAGACCGGGTCGAGCCGGATGTTCTGACACCGCGGGTGACGCGTTGATAACCGCTTGCATATATTCCCGTTTCCATATTTTGCTGGAATGTATTTGGAATTTGAGTGTGTATTACTTAACGCTGTATACTGTAGTTGTCTAGTCTTGATCCTTATTAAAAAATCCAGGATTTGTAAAAGTAAAGTAAAGTAACAGCCTGTTACTATGCCCACTGCTGGGCTAAGGCCTCCTCTCTCGGTTTATGGAGAGAAGGATTAGAGCTATGACCTACCACGCTGCTCCAATGCGGATTGGTAGGTTACACATATCCCTAGAATTTTCTAGAGATATGCAGGTTTCCTCACGATGTTTTCCTTCACCGAAAAGCGTTTGATAAATTGCAATTATCAATTAGACACATGAGTTTTAATAGAAAAACTCATTGGTGCCTGCCCGGGTTTGAACTCGTGTTCCCCTCGAAAGAATCGCACGGTGTCACCGCTGGGCTATCACAGCCCAGGATTTGTAGTGACATGAAAACCTCTTCACAAGTAAATGGAAAAAAGTTCTTTATCTCCTTCCTGCTGGATATAGGCCTACACGGGATTTCCACACCACACGATCTTGAGCCGTTTGGACTCAGCGGCAAAGTAAAAAGGAAGTTAAACATTGCGCACGCTGCTTTAATAAACTTCATTTAGTGTGGACATTTTATAAAGGTAAGTTGCATTGATTTTTAAATGATTTATAGAAGCAGACGTTACTTTGCGGAATTCCGTATTACAAGCAATATAGCAGAACTGACTACTTTGCTATAATCCGCACGGGTTAAGTGAATGCATGCAAAGCCAATGTGTATGAAGCAGGCAAAATCTACGCACCTTATACATGTAGGACCAGCCACCACATGCACCCCAAGGCGCAATTCACCAGCAACAACGCACACCAAAGCAGCACACACACCCACCACCACAATCTCGACGATCGTTTCGCCCATACACATTGGCTTTCCATGCATTCACTTGACCCGTGCGGATTATAGCAAAGTAGTTAGTTCTGTTATATTGCATTGATTTTTGTTGCAAATAAATGCCAACACTCTATTCTACCCAGCTGGATACCACACGGCGGGTCAACTTACTTTAGTCATCTTTTGCGACACGTCGTTAAGAAATGAGGGTGGTCTATTGTACTCAGCCGGATACCACACGGCGGGTCAACTTACCTTAGTCACTTTTTGCGATACCTCCTTAAGAAATAAGGGTGGTCTATTCTACTCAGCCGGATACCACACGGCGGTTCAATCTACCTTAGTCGCCTTTTACGACACCTCGATAAGAAATGAGGGTGGTCTATTCTACTCAGCCGGATACCACACGACGGGTCAACTTACCTTAGTCACCTTTTGCGACACCTCCTTAAAAAATGAGGGTGGTCTATTCTACTCAGCCGGATACCACACGGCGGTTCAATCTACCTTAGTCGCCTTTTACGACACCTCCTTAAGAAATGAGGGTGGTCTATTCTACTCAGCCGGATACCACACGGCGGTTCAATCTACCTTAGTCGCCTTTTACGACACCTCCTTAAAAAATGAGGGTGGTCTATTCTACTCAGCCGGATACCACACGGCGGTTCAATCTACCTTAGTCGCCTTTTACGACACCTCCTTAAGAAATGAGGGTGGTCTATTCTACTCAGCCGGATACCACACAGCGAAAACTCATTTCTTACAAGTGAAACTAAATTAAATCACCTTGCCAATAAAAGTTCTGTACCTGTATGCACTTACTGTATTTATACGTGTATAAAATCTAGTCCACCCAGAGATCTCCCGTTAGAATCAAGGCGTATAAATAATTCAACAGATGTGGTAGTATAATGATAGCCCGCGGGGTGGTAGCGATAGTTATTTTCAATGCACTATTGTTGCCAATAAAATGGATAAAATTCGAACTCGATTCGACTTTACTTATAGCTTACTTACGGCAGTTTTTGAATACTTCCAAAGCACCGATTGTTCCGTTATATCAGAGACCTTGGCCCAGTAGTGGGCCAGTAAGAGTTTTTTGCTTTACTGCTCTTGGCCTGTAATACTTTTTCAAACAAAGCGTTCATTTATACTTGCATATAACAATGCAAGTGTTGCAGGTGAAAATAAAATAAATTGTCATCGTTATAATCATAATTCATAATAATACAGTCCATACAGTCTGTCTGTCTGTGAAGCTGTCACGATTAATTTGTCACTTCTGGACCAATATTGAATCAGCTCAATTAAAGTTTATACACGGCGGTAACAAAAAGGATTAAAAAATCCCTATTCTTCTTCTGGGAACTAGAAAAAAACATATTACATTTTTGAGGGTGCTTAAACGCTTAAGTTGGCGCGAACGAAAACACTAGTATTATATTATTTGAATATAGTATTAATAACGGCAAATAAATAAAATTTCTTAAGTGTGGACATAACTTTACGCGCACATTAATGTCTGTTATATATTGTTCGAGAAATACAATGTTTCAATATAATCATAATTTGGAATAGTATGTATAAAATAAATAATTAAGGGATAAATAACTTAAGTACTTTGATGGAAATCTTTGGAAAAGTTATTTTTGAATTCCATCAACGATGTCTTCTTACAATTCTAACTCGAATGTCAAAAGGTTGAGAGATATCATTGTTAGCGACAGTATTGTGAGCTGTTCGGAAATGATATAATACTCCATTGAAATATTAAAAAAATAATTTCTAAAGCTACAATGGATTTTAAATAAAAACATTACATGTATCTTAACTTACAAGGTGTATTAACTATTCAAGCTGTGATTCGTGACGCCGCTGTAGTCAAACATAACCTTATCAAGAGGTACAAATCTTATGCGGCTATTGATCTATGAAAACTATGTATACTGTACGCAATATCAAATTAGGATATTCAGCATTAATCATTTGTCTTTTATTGAAGTAGATGTACTGATATATATATTGATGAATTATTTAGCAATGTTCAATACGATGAATGTTGATACATGTAAGCATTTGGCCAGCGTGGTTGAACTAAGTTTAAATGACTTTATCCTAGGAAAAAGAAAGTGTTTACTTGAAGTATATGGCATAATAATGTGATGCTACTCTCTCTTCTAAGGATATACCAAAAACGAATGTAATTACCTTTATTTTTCAGGACTTCTATATAGTAATTACTTTAGTAAGTAATAATAAAAAATATTCTGCTATAATCCGCGATACATCGCGATACATACATGTGTCGCAGATTATAACAAAGTATTTTTATTATTACTTTTGTATTATGGATCTCTGCAAAGTAACGCCTTATTCTATAAATTACTTTAGTAAGTATTTTGTTATTATTTAATTGTAATATTATTTATCATGATTTATAAATTCCAAACTGTACGCATGACAAAGTTCACATCAACTTTATCTTTTGCGTACGCTCAATAATGTAATATGTGTTTATACTATATTTTGGGTAAGAAAAGCAGAGTTTTTTTTGTAATGTTCCCCGACTGCATAGAGTTTAATTATACTTTATTTCATTAATATTTTTTTTCAATATTGACGGCTTAGCTTTGGAAACGTAGCATACAGACAGATTTTCGCAATTGCACAATCTAATTTTCATACCCCAAGTAATAATGAGAGTAGGAGGACCCTCTAAGTGGGGTCCCTAACCCATTCATCACAACATGCGAGAGAAATTTAAGGAAATAGGTATTCCTACATTTGCTTCACAGTATATTTTAAACAATGTAATTTTTGTACATAAAAATATAAAGAATTTTAAAACGATAGGTGATGTATATAATAGACAAAGTAGGAACCGACGTAAGCTTGCGACTCCTGCTTTGCGCCAAGCAAAACTACGTAAATCGTTTATGGGTTTGGATATGAGATTCTATAATAAAATTTCGAAATCAATTTTGGGCATGCCATTACAGCAGTTCGAAAACACTGTTAAAAAAAGGCTGATACAGAAAGCCTGCTGAAGATTACTTAGATGATAAGGATGTGTGGATATAGGTGCAATTCTACCCTGTACAAGACAGTAATAACTAAATGTAACTAGTTTTAAGATTTATTTTTTAAAAAGAGCAACCGCCGAGTGTCTTGCTGGTTCTTCTCGGTAGGAACCGCTTTCCGAACCAGCAGTAAAGTTGACGATTCAAAAGCACATGTTTACAAGTTTACTTGAATAAAGAATATTTTGAATGATCATGTTTAAACATGTTTTTTGATGATTTAGCTAGGAATTTTACGGCTAGCTGCCTGTCTGACGTCAACTTATCTTAGTCGCCTTTTACGACACCTCGGTAATAAATGAGGATCATATACTCTACTCAGACGGATACGCAGCAAACGCTGATTTACAATATATAAAATCAAATCTATATTTCCATTCGGTCATATGTAAACGCTATTAACTTCCGCTATAACGTTATAAGTCCGCATTAAACAGACCAAGTCTTGCTACTATTAATCTAGTCCAGAACGTAACAGGTTTGACACCAATACCATCCTTCTTACTGTGGACCTCCCTTTTCATTACCGCAGTCTTACAACAGACGTATTAAAAAAAACTAAATGCCGTTTATATTAGTATCCTTGTATTTGAGTGACGTTTCCGTTTCGACCACCTGAAAAATTTGCAATAAAATAAAGATGCCTCATACATATGAAACAAATTAAACAATCTTACAGCCCATCAAAGGATGTTCTTACAGTCCATTATAGGTATAATAGCGAGTAAAGTAACAGCCAATTAATATCACTCGGACAGCCAGGAGCCGGCTAATGAGTGGTCGGGACGCGAAAGGGCCGTATTAATTAAAAACTAATATTTTTTAAATAAAAAGGCCACGACTTGCATGGCCTTTGCAACGATTAATATCTTGCGCCAAAGACATGTCAGTTTTTGTTCCTACGTTCATGCGATATTAATTTCCTTAGGTAAAGTGGAGCGGTATAATACCTAAGTCACCGCTAAATTTGATTATACAAATTAAAAAGTATTCTTAATCAATTACACTTGTTAACAAGTGGTTTTGAATCGTCAACTCTACTGCTGGTTCGGAAAGCTTTTCTTACCGAGAAGAGCCAGCGAGAAACTCGGTGGTTGCTTTTTTCAAATAATTCTTATGGTCAGACAGTAGCTATATTGACACATTCTTTTTATTTACCTATATAATCCTCAACAGCTTTCTATATCTCCCTTGAACAAGGGAGGCAGATATAGAAACCCTATTTAATTTCAGCAGTTTAAAAAACTTAACAGTTTTTCAAGTAATGGCAAAGCCAAATTTTGATTGCGGAATTTTATTATAGAATCTTATACCGAATCCCACAAATGAGTTACATAAAGTTATTGATGTCTTGTACAGGTTCGAAGAGTAGCTATATCCACGCATTCTTATCGTCTAAGTAATCCTCAATAGTATAGTAGGCTTTCTGTATAAGACTTTTTTTAATAGTAGTTCGGTTCCTACTTTGCCTATTCTGTACATCACCAATTTTATTTACAAAAAATAAATTACTAATAACTGTGAAGCAAATGTAAGAATACCTATTTCCTTATTATGGTTACCTTTAAGTGGGTCTACATCCTTTAATATGTTGTTGATAAATAAACACTCCTAGTATAAATATATATACCTGTCGATAATCCTAGTATAAATATATAAATATATAAATAAAGCCTTCTATCAATTTTTAGGGAATAGGATGCTCTAAGCATAGAGTAAGAGTAGAGTAAAAGTCCAGGTGCGATTTTCTAAGTATCTAAAATATATTAGTGTCTTGTCAATAGATTTTTTTGTGATAAACTAATTATGATCAATGTGACAAGAAACTACCGCGATAATCAATTGATAGGAATGAAATATCTTAAACTGGTAGCGCTCGTGGCTTCCAAAGCGTGGATATCAGCGTGTCACCGTTTTTCCCACGTGAATCATAACCCCGCGGGAATTCTAGGATGAATATAGAGTCTGTATGTAGCTCCAAATCTTTCTTTAGCTTCCAAAGTCCTATCAAAATCGATCCCCCAAAATCGGACCGTTCCGACTTGTACCTATACTAAAGCTTCCTCAAAAATTGCATGTTTATCTTTTACAAAAAAAAAACCTTACAAAGGTCCGCTCAATAGATTTTGAGAAAAACGATACAGACAGACAGCTTTTGGTGACTGTGTTTAATTAAGTATAGATAACATTTATATATAAAAAAGTCTAGGAAATGATACCCATTTCCAGCTGAAGACCTTGAGATAACGGCTTTCCGCATTCCTCAGGATACGAATGACTTCGCGTACTGTATATTCATTCACAACTTAAAGGACGGAAACAATGCAATTTATTGATCCGAAATCAAAAGCAAACACGAGAATAGTTATAATCTCGCGAGGCTAAGCTCGGGGCCTTCTGGCATTATAATACAAAAGATATCGAGTAGAGAATCACCGAAGACATGATTTCTATTATTCGTATGCATCGAATTTGCCCGCGGCTGTGCAATCTGTGCCATTGTCGCATTATGTCGCGAGCAGTTACAGTATTGTCAATGGTAATGCTTTTCAAAATATGATATGTTGTTGTTTATGTTCGGAATTGTAGGATATGTTATTTTGAATTGAATATATTTGGAATTTCGAGTATATTTTATTTAAAAAAAGTAACAGCCTGTTACTATCCCACTGCTGGGCTAAGGCCTCCTCTCTCCGTTTTCGGAGAGAAGGATTGGAGCTAAGACCTACCACGCTGCTCCAATGCGGATTGGTAGGTTACACATGTCCCTAGAATTCTCTAGAGATATGCAGGTTTCCTCACGATGTTTTCCTTCACCGTAAAGCGTGTGATAAATTGCAATTATCAATTAGACACATAAGTTTTAATAGAAAAACTTATTGGTGCCTGCTCCGGTTTGAACTCGTGTTCCCCTCGAAAGAATCGCACGGTCTCACCGCTGGGCTATCACAGCCTATATTTTATTACATCTGTTATATTCATAAAAAGATAAATTTATGTTTATCTCAGTTTTTGATGTCCATGGTCAAGATGTCTATGGATTATGAAGATGTAAATCAATGCAAAAAGAAGAGTCTTAATAGTTGTCACACTTAGTAATTTACAAATAAATCATTATTGTCATGCCCTTATCCCACTCTAAGTGGAGTCGGCACAACATGTTACAGACATGTTGTCACATGATTTGGCTACGTATTTTACGACCGTCTGCCTAACGTCAACTTACCTTAGTCGCCTTTTACGATACCTCGTTAAGAACTGAGGGTGGTCTATTCTATGCAGCCGGATACCACACGGCATTTACCTTAGTTGCCTCTTACGACACCTCGGTGAGAAAGAAGGGTGGTCTATTCTATTCTGCTGGATACCACACGGCGTTTCGTATCTTATTTTTATTATACTTCTTATAAAACAAAGTCCCAAAAAGCTGTATGTAATCGATTTTCTTAAATTTTATTACACATATTTTTGTACGGTTTTCACCAAAAGTGCAATACTTCCGGATGGTTTAAGTATATAATACATATCGGTATTATGTAAATTGTGTTTAAGAGATCGCGCAGTAGTTAAAAACCTTGCTTGCTGGGAGTTTGGTCGCGTGCGCTGCGTAAACCAGCAGAGATATGCTAAAGTAATGTAGTAGAGAATTGTAGATCTATAACAATACTACAAACAAGTCCGCAATAATATGTCTCTATCTCTTATGGTTAACTCACAATAACTACTTTTATGTTTAAAATTTGAATTCTAAAAAATTGTGACACGCTGATTTCCACGCGGGCGAAGCCGATGGCACAGCTAGTTGTTTATAAAATGCGTAAAAAGCAGCAACGCCAGAGATGACTAATGATAGGAGAGAATGGAGGGAAAAACATGTTGCACTGAGCGCACTTTGAGTGAGATAAGGGCAGGAGACACTTTAGACAGTATTTCACTTGTTCAAATTGTAGTAATGGGTATTGAAGGGTTGTCATATTAAGGCATAAAATATTAACACTTAATATAAATGACGATAATTACATTATTATTGGCGACAAATTTAATTAGGGCATTAAATGTAAGGGCATTTAATGTATGGCGCAGCTGGGGAACGTTGACATCACGAGCCCCAGCTAGTGTTCCACCCAGTCTAGTTAGTTTAACAATGTTCGAAGCACAGCGTAAAGGTCTGCCGTTTCAGAATTCTGGGGTTAATAACATTAAAAAAAGAAATCAAAATTGAAAATATTCTTTATTCAAATAAACTTGTATAATATAAGCTGTGATAGCCTAGTGGTGAGACCGTGCGACTCTCTAGAGACGACATAGGTTCAAACCCCGGGCAGGGACCAATGAGTTTTTCTATTAAAACTTATGTGTCTAATTGATAATTGCAATTTATCACACGCTTTTCGCTGAAGGAAAACATCGTGAGGAAACCTGCATATCTCTAGAGAATTCTCTAGGGATATGTGTAACCTACCAATCCGCATTGGAGCAGCGTGGTAGGTCTTAGCTCCAATCCTTCTCTCCAAAAATGGAGAGAGAGGCCTTAGCCCAGTAGTGGGCATAGTAATAGGCTGTTACTTTACTTTACTTTTTTTAAAATAAACTTGTGAACGAGTACTTTTGAATCGTCAACATCTTCTGCTGGTTCGGTAAGAAGAAATAAGACGGTTGCTCTTTTCAAAGAATAATTCTTATTTCTAGTTACATATAGTTATTAACGTCTTGTACAGAGCCGAAGAGTAGCCATATCCACGCATTCTAGTCGTCTTAGTTATCCTCAACAGTATAGTAGGCTTTCTGTATTAGCCTTTTTTTAAATAGCTGTAATGGTAAAGTTTGACTAGATTGCGGAATTTTATTATAGAATCTTATACCCAAAACCCACAAACGACTTACGTACTTTTGGAAGGCAAAGCAGGAACCGCAAGCTTATGTCGGTTCCTAGTTTGTGTATTATATACATCGCCAATCTTTTTATAATTATGTATATTCTTATGTATTATACACAGTTTTTACGTATGAATATTATGCGTTTTGCCGAGACTCTGTCAACATTTCATTGAAGCCTAGGCTTCCGCGGAACCCAGGTTGAAGAACCCAGCTGTAATTCTTAACAAGGAAAACATCTATAATATTTCTATAAGAACTGGTACGCTTTTCTTATATTCGTAGTGTCATGCGCTTTTCGAGGAATGAATTTGTGAGGAAACCTGCTTATTTTTTATTTAGAATTATGAAACTTGCTAATCCGCATTGGGAAGCATGGTCGGTCTAAGTAACCATTCTTTCGTGCTAAGACAAGAGGAATCCTTAACCTAGCTGCGGCATTGTCAAAGAGCACTGCTTATGACTAGTAGTTGGTAAACTTTTCCTTTTGGACGAAAGACCTTTTCCCATCAGTGGAATAGTCATTAAGCGCTGTTTATGATTAATTATAGTTACAAAAAAAATAGTCTTCATTTTACATTGAGTTGAAACATTTTAACTTAAACCGTTTTTGCCAGGATGATGAATGCAATTATTTAACACTTAGTTACACATAAGATATGTGAAGTTTGCGTCATTACGGTCCATACATATGTATTAAAACAGTTGTTTATTTAAAATTGGCTATGATGTCGACTGTTTTATTGACATTCCCAATTACCTTTACGATTAATATTGGGTTTATCTAATAATCTACACCGCAGGAGCAACATAAATAATTGCAACCCCCTTTTCTCGTGTCCACCGACAGCGCTAGTTGGCAGCGGGTGAAGAGATACCAACCACCTGTCCTTTATTCTTCCTTATAAGTCAAGTGTAAACGGTAGGAAAGGTGATATTGGCCATAGATTACTCGTAGGAGGTGTTTAAGGGCGGTTTGAATGTTTATTATGGCGGTAGTTTCTGGTAGCAAGTCCATGCATTATACGATATAGATGGGAAACAACGTATTAAATTCTATTTTTTTCTTTTTCTGAAATGACTATATATTGTTAATTCTAACAACTTTTAAAGGGTAGTATCATCATTGAGAGTGTTAAATGTAGAGATAGGGGACTGTCATTATTAGGGGGCCTCCTTTGAGGCGACATTACCACGGCTTAGATTGGAGAGCTGGTGGTATGTCTGTAGGTATCAGCAGTTCGGCCATGGGTGAAAATTGTTTTCTTTGGTAGAATTGTGCGGCGTTAATGACATGGGAATATATATGCCGTGTGGTATCCGGCTGAGTAGAATAGACTACCATCATTTCTTACCGAGGCGTCGTCAAAGGCGACTAAGGTAAGTTGACCCACCGTGTGGCATCCAGTTGAGTAGAATAGACCACCCTCTTTCTTACCGAGGGGTCGTAAAATACGACTAAGGTAAATTAATTCCAGGCAGGTGCCCGGTCGTAAAATACTTAGCCAAATCATGTGACAAATCAAATTTGTAACATGTTGTGCTGACCCCACTTAGAGTGGGATAAGGGCAGGAGAATAAAGGAATAACTTTGGAAGTGTACAGTTAAACATTATTCTTACATTAAGCACCAAAAATATTTTTTATCGTTGATGAAAGTAAAATAATTTTCTTGTTTCTTTTATTTTAGTAATTATTAATATTAGGTTCTTACATATGAAATTGGCGTTTTCTATGGGAGGAACATAAAGTCGTTTTTTTTAATGAAATATATTTAATTAATCAAAGTATGTACCATTGGTATGTATGCACTTTTGCCATCTCATAGGTAGTTCATTGATCCCCTTACTAAAAAAACCATTCGGGCGGGAATCAATAAAATCTTTGAAGGCGGTTTGGACTGCCCCATCGGAGTTGAATTTTTTTCCTTGCAAGTAGTTATCCAAATTGCAAAAAAATGGTAATCTGTTGGAGCAAGGTCCGGAGAGTACGGTGGATGTCTAAGACATTCTAATTGAAGCTCCTCTGATTTGGTAGCCGTCTGTTGTACAGTGTGTGGTCTAGCGTTGTCCTGAAGCAGCAGTGGCCTAGAGCGATTGACCAGCCTCGGTTGTTTAGCAGCTAGCTTTTCCATCATGGTTTGCAGTTGCTGACAATAGAGATCTGCCGTAATCGTCTGGCCAGATTTAAGAAAGCTGCAGTGAACGACACCGGCACTAGTCCACCAAACACTTACAAGCAACTTTTTTTTAGTCAATTTTCGTTTAGGGCAGGATTTGGCTGGTACGCCAGGGCTCAGCCATTGCGATGAGCGCTTCCGATTATCGTAGAGGATCCACTTTTCATCACAGGTAATGATTCGATTTAAAATTCCTTCATTATTGTGCCGGTTGAGTAACGTAACGCAGCAGTCGACGCGCATTTGTCGGTTTGCTTCACTCAATTCATGAGGTACCCACCTTTCAAGCTTTTTCACCTTCCCAATTTGCTTCAAGTGGATTAGAATAGTTTTATCACTAACACCGGAGCCTGCAGCTAATTCGGACGTGGTTTGCGATGGATCCGCTTCCACAATAGCCTTCAATTCTTCATTATCAACTTTGGTCTCCGGCCGTCCACGAGGCTTGTTCTGCAGGTCGAAATTTCCAGAACGAAAACGTTGGAACCAAAAACGCACTGTGTTTTCTTTTGCGACACCGTCACCATACACATCATTAATACTTCGAGCCGTTTCTGCAGCACTGGTGCCACGGTGGAACTCATACTCGTAAATAACGCGATATTTCATGTTTTCCATTTTGTAAACAGAGTGACACAAAGAAAAAAACAAAAGAAGAAAAAACAAATGAATTAGGGGGTTTGAAACACAAATGCATGAGTAAATAGCTGTATGAATTTGAATTTGTAATTCCTAACCATAAAGGTAATATTTGAGATCAAAGTGGCCAGTACGACAAAACGCCAATTTCATATGTAAGGACCTAATATAATTAGTAATTTAAAACATTATTCTTAGCCAGATTTAAAAGGCTTTGAAATTTGGCTAGGAATGCATAATGCCTATTATTTATTTGTAAGGTAAATCTAGACATATTTTGTATATATTATAATAAATAATAAATATATGGGACATCACAGACACGGTCGTCCGACCCCAAAGTAAGTAACTTAATACTTGTGTTATGGGTGACGGACAACTGGTAGATATACTACATATATAATTTTAAATACATACTTTAACACAAATATTCGCAGGTTCGATAGATTCTAGATTCGATAGATTCCAGGTTCGAAGAACCAACAAATTTTTAATAGAAAATGTTGGCCCTTGGCGGGAATCGAACTCGTGACCCGAGAACTGAAGGCAGGGTCACTACCCACTGCGCCAACGGGCCAGCCATATTATTGACTTATTTTCAAATTAAGGCAATTAAGATAAAGAAAGCATCTGGATAAAGATAAATCGTGTCCAGATCAAACAACAGACATCAGCCTAATCAAACAGCAGCGATAATCACACATTAACTGCGATTTAATTGCTCATTATAAGTACTGGTTCATTATAGCGTCAAGTGATTACTAATTAAACGTTGGATTAACTATGGAACGTTATCTGAAATTTATTAGTGCTGTAAAGTAAGTTACGGATATGAAACGTACTAAACGTATAAAAAGACCTTAGTAAGCTTTGAAATTCTACTAGTCTTCTAAACGTTTATCTCGAAAAGAATTTGCTCATTAAAGGCGTATTGACAGCTACCAATTAACATAGAGTGATTGCCCGCTAACATATTATGCAGCTCATTACAGGTAGCCGACAGACTAGTATCTATATAAATCTATAATAAAAGTAATGTCTGTACGATTGATCAATAGCTTACGATAAAAAGTTCAGTATAACCTTGTAAATATATGAAAGTAATGTACTTTTTTAATGAACAGCACAAGAAATATAGAAAACTGTTAGCGCGACATCCAAACTGTTTTATGATTGCTGTGATCGATTTTCTTAAAATGTACAGAACGAAGTTTTGAACGATTTGACATAGTGCAATTCTTAAAGCAAGTAAATAATATAGTGCAATTTTCCCGGAATATACTAGTTATTAGTATGGCATAAACACCATATTTGTTATTATTTAATATACAACTATTGTTCGAAAATTTCACTACAAATCCAACACGCATTTTTTTAATTTCATTTTCCTGCACAATGTATCTAAGGATCTAGTAATCGTTTGTGCAAATTTATTCCCTGTTATTTGTTTGGTTAATACATACTTCTTAACAAGCTGTTCAGCTTTTGCGACGTCAACTTAAGTGATAAAATATCCTCAATTATATGCTTTTTTTTATTTTCCCGAAGGAAGAACGGGATTTTTGTCCTGTGTATTACTTCAGTATATGAGTTACAATGGTACAAAAATTCAACACTTATCAGTCCAACGGCTTAGCCGTGTAACTGTAAAAGACAGACAGACAAAAAGACATACTTTATAATATCGCATTTATAAAATACTAGAAATACGTGCGGCTTCGCCCGTGTGAAATTCAGTGCTTAGCATATTATAGTCGCTCGAGTCTCGGCATGAGACTGGCTCTCTGATACTCTACACCGCTTTTTATACCTATTCTCCCGACTAAACTACAATCGACACCGGTTTATTACTACCCCCACTAAAAATTGTTGTAAAACGACCTCTTCAACTTAATGAAACATGAAACCGTTATGTGCTATTAACCTAAACCTTTCGGAGGAATTGCACTACCTCTTAGTAAAAACCGTACTAAAATCCGTTCAGTAGATCTTGAGAAATCGATTACATACAGACAGATAGCTTCGGGGACTTTATTTTATAATAAGTATAGAAGTACGGATATGGATAATCTGTTGCAATCATGTTCTACATTTCTTGACTCATTGGTGACCTTTCTCTTGTTTATTTACTTATAGTATCGCCGCCGTGTGGTATCCGGCTGAGTAGAATAGACGACCCTTATTTCTTATTAAGATGTCGTAAAAGGGGACTAAGGTAAGTCGACCTACCGTGTGGTATCCGATTGAGTAGAATAGACCACCCTCTTTCTTACCGAGGGGTCGAAAGATACGACTAAGGTAAGTTGACATCAGGCAGGTGGCCGGTCGTAAAATACGTAGCCAAATCATATGACAACATGGTTGTAACATGTTGTACCGAACCCATTTAATATGACAACATGGTTGTACCGAACCCATTTAAAGCGGGATTTTTATTTATGTATTTATTGGTTCACTTACAATTATGTACACTAATACATTGAGATACCAACTTATATACATTGAAATTTAACTAAATGTTACAATTAATTAAGTGAACACAGCTTGAACAATCATAATGAATTTATATAAAAGAAACTACTTACATTATTAATATGAATTAAAAAAAGAAATAATTTAATAACTAAAACAAAAGGACAATACAGTTTTCCGAAACTTTCGCAGTGATAAGGGCAGGATGATTTATTTATAGTATCGCAGTTGGCTTACGGGAGACAAACAGTCTCACAGGTCAACATAAGTCTGATATTTATTAATGAGCGATGACAAGTAAAATGCTTAATTTTTTCATTAGTTGCTGATTGTATCGTCATTCACCGTTCGACCATCTGTAGCTGTCAGTTGTGGGCAATCGAATAAGCGACAACTTGTCTGATGGGATCTGACGATACTTTTTAGCTCCTGACAATAAAATTGGTGGCTGGTTTTATATTTACGTTATTCGTAATTGGAGAGTTCATTATTTGTTTAATAAGAAAACATTCGTGCTATAACAGTATGTATAGTTCGGAACATGGGGCAGCAGCGCCCGAGGATAAAGAGACAGACAACAATACGAAAGCATAATTCAAGATCACAACGCAGAGGTTATAATGTAAACTCCAAAACAGAATCGCAAAACCAATCCCACTTCTGAATTCGGGACATGGGGCAGGAGGGGCCGAGTATAGAACAAGAGACAGAAAACAATACGGAAGAAAATTAAATATTGGTCCAGCGGATAACCTATAAAAGCGTAATAGACAAACGGACTTCTGTGACTACAATATTAGTATGGATATATTAGATCCACTGATTTTCCCGAGCTTATTTGGCCTAAAGCTCATTAAAGTAATGCTTTCTGTTCAGCAACATTAATTGGCTACTATAGTTTCGGTATTAATGCTTTAAACAGATACCAGCTTATCCGCTAAACGCTTAAGGGTCACGCCGGACACGAACTTGTAGAGAAATTATTTTCAATCCATTTAATTGAAGCGAAGCATTAACGATCGTGACTTAAGCGCTGTTTAATGCTTACTCACTGATTGAATAGGTTGTTAGTTTTTATAGTTTACAAGCTGACCGGGCAAACGTTTATTTGTCATATACATTTATTTTAGAGAATTTTTAGTGTAAAAAAAAAAAGTAACAGCCTGTTATTATGCCCACTGCTGGGCTAGGGCCTCCCCTCCCCGTTCTTGGAGAGAAGGATTGGAGCTAAGACCTACCACGCTGCTCCAATGCGGATTGGTATGTTACACATATCCCTAGAGAATTCTCTAGAGATATGCAGGTTTCCTCACGATGTTTTCCTTCACCGAAAAGCGTGTGATAAATTGCAATTATCAATTAGACACATAAGTTTTAATAGAAAAACTCATTGGTGCCTGCCCGGGGTTTGAACCTATGTCGTCTCTAGAGAGTCGCACGGTCTCACCGCTAGGCTATCACAGTGTATATTATAAAAAAATAAAAACTATTGTCCACAAAAAATTGGGTTGAACAACTTTCATCACAGGTATGAAAAATAGATAATAGCCGATTCTCACACCTGCTCAATATGCATATAAAATTTCATAAAACTGATTAAGCCATTTCGGAGGAGTATTTTAACTGAAGATTTATTAGGATGATTTTCAAATTTTTCATATTTTTTTTATTTACAACAAAAAGTACAAGTTTCATCTACTTACATGCTAGCGTTTTTTTATCTTATAATTTTATAATATTATCGAAGTATTTTTGATTTTTTTTTATAACTTATTTCATTTCATCATCCTCCTGCCCTTGTCCCACTCTAAGTGGGGTCGGCACAGCATGCTACAAACATGCTGTCATATGATTTGGCTACGTATTTTACAAACGGCCGCCTGCCTGACGTCAACTTACCTTAGTCGCCTTTTACGACACCTCGGTAAGAAATGAGGGTGGTCTATTCTATGCAGCCGGATACCACACGGCATTTACCTTAGTCACCTTTTACGACACCTCGGTAAGAAAGGAGGGTGGTCTATTCTATTCTGCCGGATACCACACGGCTTTTTATAACTTATTTCATTTAAGGTATTAAAAATAAATGCATTATATCCTATATCAGAAAGAAAAAAAATTCTAATTTATCATTGCACATACTTTCATTTCATCATCTATTATTATCTATGTTATTTGGCACAAATTAACATCACTGTTAAATATAAAGAATGAAAATATATATAATGTAATTAATTGTAACACTGTAAATTGATCGTGTGTGTATAGTTAGGGGTGCACTTATGCTCATTATTTAATTAAATTTTTCTTTCGTGCTTACCTCTGTCGGAGTCCTTATAATAAATCAATAAATTATTGCGTGGAATGAAAATTATTATAAATGGCGGAGCAGCCTAAAATACGTCCATCGCATTTCAACCTTCTTTGTTACTTAGTATATCCCCAACATATACAAAATGCTACGAACAATAAACGAGTAATTAATTTATGTAGAGATTGTAATAAATACAAAAACATTTATTGACATGGCTGGTGTAATAAGACGTTAACAACTACTCTGACTCAACTTTGACATTAAGAACTATAGGTAATAAACATTATCAATAAAAATGTAATGTAGTCTACAAAATAATCTACACACGTAATAACATAAAATAGTAAAATTTTCCTTTATTTATTAAAATAATTACCTATGAAATGATTTATAGAAGCAGGCGTTACTTTGCGGAATTCCATATTACAAGCAATATAACAGAACTAACTACTTTGCTATAATCCGCACGGGTTAAGTGAATGCATGCAAAGCCAATGTGTATGAAGCAGGCAAAATCTACGCACCTTATACATGCAGGACCAGCCACCACATGCACCCCAAGGCGCAATTCACCAGCAACAACGCACACAAAAGCAGCACACACACCCACCACCACAATCTCGACGATCGTTTCGCCCCGAAACCGAAGCATCATCAGGAGAATAGGCTCTACGACAAAAATCGTACTGCAGTACTGCAGTACGATCGTCGAGATTGTGGTGGTGGGTGTGTGTGCTGCTTTTGTGTGCGTTGTTGCTGGTGAATTGCGCCTTGGGGTGCATGTGGTGGCTGGTCCTGCATGTATAAGGTGCGTAGATTTTGCCTGCTTCATACACATTGGCTTTGCATGCATTCACTTAACCCGTGCGGATTATAGCAAAGTAGTTAGTTCTGTTATATTGCTTGTACCTATGAAATCTACTCTTTACCTTATCTGCGGAGTGCCGCACAATTGAAATTTGAAATTCATATAAATTTAAAGCGAAAGCCGTGGTACTTTAATTTCAAATTCAGTGATTTGTTTTTAGTATGTGCTAGTTTTTAGATATATGGATTAACTAAGAAGACGTAAAAATTTCGATTAACTTTTATAAAAACAAGCTGCTATAAGCGAATGTATCTCCTTGACGAGTATTTTATATAACAAGCAATATAACAGAACTAACTACTTTGCTATAATCCGCACGGGTTAAGTGAATGCATGCAAAGCCAATGTGTATGAAGCAGGCAAAATCTACGCACCTTATACATGCAGGACCAGCCACCACATGCACCCCAAGGCGCAAATCACCAGCAACAACGAACACAAAAGCAGCACACACACCCACCACCACAATCTCGACGATCGTTTCGCCCCGAAACCGAAGCATCATCAGGAGGATAGGCTCCACGACAAAAATCGTACTGCGCCGCGCTACCCATACAAGCAGTCTTAAATAGTTCAACTCCCACCAATACCCTCCCCTCCGAACATGTCCGAACATGAACAGGTGCGTAGATTTTGCTTGCTTCATACATGTACTGTTCGTACTTCCACCCAACAGCGTTATATCGGCTCTCTGCTTCACACACCGCACGCGCGTCCGTCCTCACCCGTGGTCGTAGTGAAAGTGAGTAATTCTCTTCCCTCGCCCCACTACTATAACGCGCGGTGTGCAGGCATGAGACGACAGAACCTCCTTTATTATAAATCTACCTTCCATCAAAACTTCTATTCTTATTCACATACACTATAATACACATTGGCTTTGCATGCATTCACTTAACCCGTGCGGATTATAGCAAAGTAGTTAGTTCTGTTATATTGCTTGTAATATGGAATTCCGCAAAGTAACGCCTGCTTCTATAAATCATTTAAATTATTTTATATAAATTCGAAGGGAATATTCCTCTAGAAGGTATTAAATCGTCGAATTCCTTTTGAATTTTGCTGTTACAGATAAGGCATAAGCCAGACGTTGAGATACACGACTCGTATAAAAGCTACTTTATAACGTCAGCGGGTAACATATGTATCGCGGGACGTTATCGTGTTCGCATCGGCGTGTTATCTCCCATGGGATCTATGGTGCGCCAACCATAGATATCTCATAGATACCAGTAGTTTTGGACGACTATACGGACGCTGGTAGAATGTTTTATGGCTATATATGTTTTTATTTACCTCGTTGTTTTAGAAAAACTTATTATTCGTGTCTTAATCGTAATGGAACTAACAATAATAAAAAAAATCATTATCTATTTTGAAAAATTAAAATTTTTCAAAACGTACGTTTTAAAAACCTTTTAATTTTTACTTCATTTTTTACCTTTTTTTTAAAGATCATTTTATTCTAATAGCTTATATTGAATAGTTTTCAGGTATATATTTGTTATTCACTTTTATTTAGATATATGTATACAGAAAAATTGCATCAATTATTGTTTGAAGTGTACTTAACACTTGTGTGTACAAACAATGTGTGTACCTGTAATTTAGAAAGATAAAGGTAAGCTGATGAATTGAATGTTTAAATTAGTTTATTAATTTATATGATTTTTTGTTGGTAAGCCTTTTTAATAAATTAAAAAAGTCAAACTTAATAAGACTCTTATACAACCTTATTTATAGAGTGCATTATTATCTATAGTTAATTATAATATATGTATTGGTCGTCGGACTATTTATTTATTCGTCAACAATTATATTTAATAAAGATTTATGTGCGCAACCGGAAGTAGAACCGGAACCGGAAGACTAAGACGCATTAGGCGCGTTACTGGTATTCAACGCTACACATTTCCCCAAAATTCTCTAGAAATATGCGGAAAGAAAAGAAAAGAAAAGAAGAGTGATAAATTGTAAATATCAATTAGGCACATAGATTAAATATAACAGAAAAAACTCATAGCCTGCCCGACGTTTGAACCCACTATCTCCTATTATTTTTTAATATATGAAACAACACCACTGCAAACAAGCAAGCAAGCATGACGTCACATCTTACCACAGCTACCCCGCGGACAGAAAAAAGTGAGTCTGCTTTTTCCGTTGACATTGACGTCATCAATTTAAATTGAAATAATATAATACTTATTTTACTAATCCAATAGTCTTATTTTATTAAGTAGTTTGACTAACACATATAAATAATAGTTCTTTTTAAATTAGTTAATCATTTTTTTTTATTTTTTAGTAAGCCTAATACATCTGAAACTTGTCACTTAGTTATAAGGGAGTTGTAGAGTTGATTTTTTATGATTAAGCCCTATTTAAATCAATGGATTTCCAGTACACACTACATATAATTTTTTATGATACGCTTCCCTTTTGGGATAAAAGGTGATGTGTGGTTAGAACAAGAAAAATCTTAGAACAGCATTCTCCGTATTAAATACGTGCTCATCTTCATTTCTTTTCGCAAGTGAACAGTCAGTATGCGATTTATTTCACATATCGTGTACTGAGTGTTTAAATATGACAAGATGTTGCATTATTAAGCGAAATTGAAATTGACGAGTATCTACACGATTCACACGTATACCTTTTCTACGATCACATGTTTTGTGAATATATAACAACTGAATAAACGAATATAAATTATAAGAATTTAATCGTTTTAAGGAAATTATTTTTTACAGATTATTTACTTCTAACTAGAAGATCATCATTTATAACGTATAAATGATACTTAAATACAATAACCTTTCCAATCATTTATTTTACTTTTGATAGTTAAATAATGATGTCCAAATCGCATATCCGACTCGATTTTTAAACACAATCGATTTTATTTACATAGAAGTTTTATTGAATTTGTCGTATTGACATTTCTATTTAAATCAACATTTTGTATTAATTTACAAAAATGAACAGGCATTTAAATGAATATATTTTAAATAATAAAATAATGTGCTTACATTTATCACATTAATTTTAAAAAAAGATGGGAAAAAACTAAAATTATTTATTATTTACCAATAACATTCTTATAAGTCATATCCTTTGCCAACAATGGAATGGCCATTTTGTGTCAATCGTAACGAAATAGTGGTTAACGTTTAATAATTCCATTCAATTAACTCGGCTGAATAAA
The DNA here is from genome assembly GCA_947086505.1 of Morpho deidamia. Lineage (NCBI taxonomy): Eukaryota > Metazoa > Arthropoda > Insecta > Lepidoptera > Nymphalidae > Morpho > Morpho deidamia. Next base: position 2,827,477 of record CAMTZC010000007.1, on the reverse strand, counting down.
TAAAAAATAAATATATGGGACATTTACACACACGGTCGTCCGTCCCCAAAGTAAGTAACTTAATACTTGTGTTATTGGTGACGGACAACTGGTAGATATACTACATATATATAATTAAATACATACTTAAATACAAATACACGCCCAGGCTCGAAGAACCAACAATTTGCTTATAGAAAATGTTGGCCCTCGGCGGGAATCGAACCCGCGACCCGCGTAGCTGAAGGCAGGGTCATATCGGTTATCGTCACTTAACTATTAAAAAAAAAGTGTCCTTATATGGATTGCAATGTTTACTATGGGGTTTAATGTAATAATTACGGCAATTTATAGGCGAGTAAATGGTTGGAAATACTAAAAGTAATGCAAAAATTTGCAAAAACAAATTCATTATAAATTTTGCACATTAAAGGCTACGGAGTTTAAATCAGGATCCCTGATATATGTAGAACCAATAAATTTATTATCTGAAAATAAAACGGACTGAGGGACCCGATATAGATATCAGCTACGCAAAATACCGCGCGTGCTACGTATGGCCACTATGACTACAGATTAGGGTCAATTCCACTCATATTTTATACAGCAACCGTATAAGGTCTCAATTTATGCCAGCAATTCATATTAACTACTAGGGAAAATCGACAACAGAATATTGTTGCGTACGGGTTCGTGCATTTGGATGAAAATACCTGTTAACTCGTTAAAAACACTTTATTCAGCTTTTCGCTACAAAATGAGTACTTAAAGTCTCTATGCAGTCCATTGTCCAATAACAAAACCGAGGTCACTATTATGTCTCTTTTATTTTCGCTTCTTAATTCACTTTTGATTGCTATTCGCAAACTGAACGCCGAGACATACGATTCTTCCCCTTATATATCGAACGAACCGATTTCGAGAATGTACGCGACCGTTAGCGAGTCCTAGCGGCGATACCGAAGACGATTCGTAAACAAAGTGAATGTTCCAGAGTATAAGCGTCAAGCGAATTTGAACTCTATGTTCGCATGTTCGTATCAATATTATGTACAATTCAATTGTTTTCGTCTTTCGCGGTTTGTACTAATTGTTTAAAGTTCTTTTCTTTAATTATTATATTATATTTGATGCTTAAACGCTTGCGGGTCCACCGCCATTTTCATAAATATATTTCCGCGCCGCAGAACTCTCTGGCTTCCTTAGCAAGTCGGATCATTTCCGCAAAAGATTTATATGTGAATCTTTTATAGCTTCGTGTCCCGCGTCAAGTCTTTGGGCAGCCTTTAACTTTTTCTATGAAGAACTGTATGCAATATTGCTATTTACATTGTGTTTCTATGAAGAAATAATTTTTGAGGAAACCTGCATATCTCTGGAAAATTTCTGCAATATGAGCTATCTACCTTTTTACATTGCAGCAGCTTGATGTAAAGTATTTATATGCTATATAACTTCTTCATTACTCATCATCTAAAAGTATGTATTTTTCGTGATTTGTCCGAATTTTTTTTCTAGCAAGCAAACTTCTTGCTAGAAAAAAAAAACAATAAGAATAATGCTTATACTAACTCCACAACAATCAATGTGAATATATTTTTGAAAGTTCAGTGCTAAGTATCAACATGTGGATATTTAAGGATGTACTTTTTACCAACTTTAGCAAATTATTTAGACCAAAGTCTTTGGTTTACGCGGTCGCAGTGTACATTGATAGTGATGCTTTCAGCTAGCACCCATTAAGGGACCGATAGGGCTGTAACTACTGGAGAAATTAATACTGCGTGTCACAAAGGCATTAGCTTCCACTTAAGTGGATTAGATACTGCGGTTTTTGTTAATTATATTGCTCTGCGGAATCGCTCCTGGACTGCTACCTCAATTTAAAAAAACAAGATTCACGGACCGAAAAATGAAGTATTTTTATGTTAAATACTAAGCCGGGATCTCTCTAGAATAACAGAAACACACATTGAGATCCAAAACTAAGGTGACGATGACGTATTAAGTGAATGAGGAAATAGACGGCTTGTTCGACTTTATTCATATAACAGTCTCCATTTAATAATCCATACTATTATAAATGTGAAAGTCTATTGGAGCAAAATTGATGAAATTTCTGCTCTAATAATACTGAGGATATAATAATCTGGTTTTAGGGAAAAAATTGTTGAAGGTATGCTTATTTACTGAAAATCAAAATATTAGAACAGAGCGTGTTGTAAGTGATGACTTATGGATCCAAATTTGGTCGCTGACTATAGACCTCATAAGTAAGATCGACGTCGCTTTGGAGGCGATGCTGGGAGCTATTATTGGCGTATCTGTAGACGGACGTAAATTATCGAAAGCTCAGCGTGATGTTGAGCATTAATCTACATCATCATCTACTTATTTTACCAAAAAATAATTATTTATATCTATATTGCATGATCTTTCAACATTAATCTATGTATATAGTGTTTTGTAATTTTTCTTTTTATTCCTTCCTTTTTTCACTATCCATATATCACTTCTTGACCTTTTCTTTCTGTTAGTGACGGTTGACTGGAAGAGATCACTTTTAGGGAAAAGTCTTTTTTTTTTCTTCTTTTTTTATGTCCAATAAAGGAATAAAGAAATAAATAAGGGTTTATATAATACGAAGAACCAATGGGCATTGTGATAATGAAGTACTGGAAAACATTCCGTTGGTGGATCCCTTGCGAGGTAACCTACGATCTACGAAGCAGAAGATCGAATAGAATTAACATACCTTGAAGAAATAGTACTGTTCAGTGCATGACGAATTGTAAATATTAATTGAGCACAAGTTTATTTCTGACAACTGACAGTTGTCTTAGGATTTTAATAAGCGATTTCTTGGTTAGGATCCCGTTCACTCACTCATCGGTAAATCTATCAAGGCTTGGTAGATAATGGGTTGTGTGTAATTCCCGAGAAAGTCGGTATCATTAATTTCCATCAGACTCGTCACAGTTATGTAGATTTTATGTGACGCGTGCAACCGGCCATCAATTAATGCATAGGATCTCGAAGTGGTACGCCCTCACTCTGGGTGCTGAGACTATTTATTTATTTGGACATCCAGTTGTTGTTACATACAAAATTAAAATAGAATGTTAAAAAAAATTATTTACCATGTTAAATAAAGGTGCCATAGCAAGAACTGAATATATAGTATATATGAGATATGAGATTATAAATTATAAATTTAAGCATAATAAGTAAAAAACAAACATAATGATGATTGTAAAAGCGATCCAAAAAAGATCAAATCACCAGATTGTACGATTATAACTTCCAAGTCGTTATATTGGTTATATTATGATGAGGGTGTTGAGTAGTTTGTGTGCTCTACACGTCGCAATATTCTCAATTCAATAAATCATCATCTTCCTGCCCTTATCTCAATCTAACTGGGGTCGGCAAAACATGTTACAAACATGTTGTCACATGATTTGGTTCGTATTTTACGACTAGCCGCCTACCTGGCGTCCACTTACTTTAGTCGTATTTTACAAACCCTCGTTAAGAAAGAGGGTGGTCTATTCTACTCAATCGAATACCGCATGGTCGGTCAATTTACCTTAATCGCCTTTTACGACATTTCGGTACGAAATGAGGGTGATCTATTCTACTCTGACGGCGGTGATACAATAAGTAAATAAATAACAGAAAGGTCACCAATGAGACAAGAAATGTAGAACATTATTGCAACAGATTATCTATATCCGTACTTATTTTATAAATGCGATATTATATAATATGTCTTTTTGTCTGTCTGTCTTTTACAGTTTCACGGCTAAGCCTGATGATAAGTGTTGAATTTTTGTACCATTGTTCTATATATATTTTACTCAACCGGATACCACACGGTGGGTCTTACCTTAGTCGGCGACTAAGGTAAGACTTTAACGAACCTTTAACGACACTTCGGTAAGAATGAGGGTGGTCTATTCTACGTAGCTGGATACCACACGGCATAATATTCTCAATTCAGTACATTTTTTAAAAATTGATTTCCGATGTATATTAAAAAAAGGTGTTTACAAGTAAAACTGAAATTATATTAGGAATTGCAAGAGTACGTTATTGGATAACTCGACGTAACCCCTTAGTTCTTATTTCCCTACAAACTTCTGTTAAAAATTTATGTGAATAATTTTTACCTATAGTGGGCGTTATTCCAAGAACAGTTTGAGAAACACTGAATTAATGCATTAATATGAATTCCTACAAACATCAATGGATTGGTTTTTATAAAGCTTGTCTGTCATCCGTTATCATAGTATCTAGTCTGCTACTTGTTTCTATGTAAGGCCTCAGTTACAATGTTGGTATAATTTTTTATTTAAATCAAATCAATTAATGAAACTTGTTTAATTGGCAGCTGCTTAGCTTTATATAGATAAAGAAAACAAGCGTATAAGACAAATATTTAAAGTGAAGTACGTAACTTTCAAATATTAAAGTATAACCATGAAAAATACCTGATGCGATATCTACGATACAAACTCCCTTCTTTAGTTGAATTAAACATATCACAAAAGTTCTTGTAACTTTACCTGAAATTACACTGAACTTTACATTTTACACTAATACTCGCTTTAATTTAATACTGCCGGATACCACACGGCGTGTGGAATAGAATAGACCACCCTCCTTTCTTACCGAGGTGTCGTAAGAGGCGACTAAGGTATGTGCCGTGTGGTATCCGGCTACATAGAATAGACCACCTTCATTTCTTACCGAGGTGTCGTAAAAGGCGACTTAGGTAAGTTGACGTCAGGCAGGTGGCTGGTCGTAAAATACAATAAAGCCAAATCATGTGACGACATTTTTGTAACATGTTGTGCCGACCCCACAGAGTTAGTTAGAGTGGGATAAGGGCAGGAGAATGATGATTTTTGTTCAAATCACAAGAATAGTAATTTCGATGTTTTATTAAATTATATAAAATACCTACTGCCGATCTTCTCAAAAAATAATTTATTTCTAAAAAATAGTAATTATTATATTTAATAAAAAAACAATTATTAAAAATAATTTTGCATGCAACAATTTTTTTAATCGTAACTGGTCTTTCGTTATAAGTTTCCAAAAAACTTTGATTAATTATTTAACTTAATGATATTCACATAAATATTGACTTGCGTCAATTGCAATATTTATGTGAAGCGTTCCGAAATACGTGTTTGTCTTTAGTACTTTACTTTTAAGATTAAGCGAAGCTGTGATAGCCTAGCGGTGAGACCGTGCGACTCTCTAGAGATGACATAGGTTCAAACCCGGGCAGGCACCAATGAGTTTTTCTATTAAAATTCATGTGTCTAATTGATAATTGCAATTTATCATTCGGTGAAGGAAACATCGTGAGGAAAACTGCATATCTCTAGAGAATGCTAGGGATATGTGTAACCTACCAATCCGCATTGGAGCAGCGTGGTAGGTCTTAGCTCCAATCCTTCTGTCCAAAAACGGAGAGAGGAGGCCTTAACCTAGCAGTGGGCATAGTAACAGGCTGTTACTTTACTTTAAGATTATATAGTCAAATTAATTCATAGAAAAAGTTAGAATTATCATCTCAAATATATTAAAAAGTATGTTTGTGTGAACGTATCTTTGAGAACTAGAATCTCGACCACAATAATACAATTAAGCTCATTCCAATGTTTACGTTAACTGTACATGGATCGAGAACAAAAATTTATTTCTACTAAATTTGCCCACCGATCCCGCTGATTGACTGACGCTCCCGGGTACTTGGAGTGTGGTCCAAGGATTAGAACATAATCGTATTTCTTTATATTTAGCCGAAAGTCGAATTTAAATTATTCTTTACTAGCTGTGCCAAAAACGGCTTCGCCCGCGTGGAATTTAGCGATTTACGAAAGTTTTCGAAATTTTGAACATAAAAGTAGAGATCTTTCACGCTTCAGTAGATTTTGAGAAAATCGATTACATACAGACAGACAGCTTTTTGGGACTTTGTTTTATAATAAGTATATATTTAAGTAACCTTGTAAACAAGTGCTTTTGGCTCGTCAACTCTAGTGCTTGTTCGGAAAGCTAATCTTTTTGCTCTATTAAAAATAAAACTACTTTAACGGCAAAGATGAAATTGACTGTGGAATATCATCAAATATATTCAATATAACGTGTCAGCAAATCTCAAGATTTTAGATTAAAAGTTGAAAGGATGTTTAAATCCAAGTATCTTTATTATAAATGGGAGTTTATGTAAACATAGAGAGAATAATATCTATTCTCTCTATAACAAATTAAAATTATGTACAATTTACTAAACTATTTTACAAAAACAAGAATTATAAAAACTTAAAACAAAAGTAGACCTAACTAAATAATACTAAATTGAATAAAAAAATGAAAAGAAAAATATATACATATAAAGAAAATTTAGATTAAAGAAAATATTTAAAAATATATCAAGTATTGACGTGAGTTTGATGAAAACAATAAAAAAAACAATAGATCATAGATTATATATACACTATTTAAGATACAAGAGATATTGTAAAAAAGGGAAATTTTGGGCTGAGGAAGGGAACGAGATTTTTGACAAAAGTGGATTGGACAGATGGACAATGCGGGAGCGGCATCTAGTTTGGGCAAATTTTAAAGAAGAAGGTATATTAGAAAATATGGAAAGCAAAGGGAAATAATTAACATACATTAATCTCGAATGCTAAGGTTCCTAGCACATGGAATGTATTTCTTAAGATAAGTACATCATTTTTAAAACAAATGCAAATGTGTGGTATCTGGCAGAATAGAATAGACCACCCTCCTTTCTTACCGAGGTGTCGTAAGAGGCGACTAAGGTAAATGCCGTGTGATATCAGGCTGCATAGAATAGATCACCCTCATTTCTTACCGAGGTGTCGTAAAAGGCGACTAAGGTAAGTTGACGTTAGGCAGGCGGCCGGTCGTAAAATACGTAGCCAAATCATATGACAACATGTTTGTAACATGTTGTGCCGACCCCACTTAGAGTGGAATCAGGGCAGGAGAATGATCATGATCATTTTTAAAACAATTTATATTTATACGAAGTCCGACGCCGTCAAAATAGTTATATATAAACTGTAACGTGCTTGATATTGAATGCCGTGTGGTATCTGGCTGAGTAGAATAGGCCACCCTTATTTCTTACCGAGGTATCGCAAAAGGCGACTAAGATAAGTCGACTAAAGTAAGAAGTGTGGAGTTGTCGCAAGAGGCGACTGACTATATCAAAGCGTTTGAGATAAAAAGTTAGTTTTTTTTTCTTTTAATAAGTTTTGTTTTTCTCCCTTTCATATTTAGTGTTCATGTAATTATTTAAAATCACCTAAGTTCTTCATGACTTGCACCAAACTTATGAGCCCTTCCTAAGCCAGTAATCATGCAAAACACGCTTACGGGTAATGCTGTGTGTGTAACGGGCCTAATCTCAGATAGACGTATAACAGTTATTATGTATAATCCCACTTTAACCATGTTCCTATAAATATCAAGATTATAAAACAGCGATGTGAAAAAAGTATCCAGTTTACGTATTGCTGTAACTGCCAAATGTTGACAGCACTAATTAATAAATAATAAATAAATATATGGGACACTTACACACACAGTCGTCCGTCCCCAAAGTAACTTAATACTTGTATTATGAGTGACGGACAAGTGGTAATATATTACATATATAATTTTAAATACAGACTTAAATACAAATACACACCCAGGCTCGGAGAACTAACAAATTGTTTATAGAAAATGTTGGACCTCAGCGGGAGTCGAACCCGCGACCCGCGAAGCTGAAGGCAGGGTCACTACCCACAGTGCCAACGGGCCAGTCATTTAATTAATTAAGTTGGCAGCCGCGAGAGGTTCGAAGTAAAAATAAATGAGATGAAAATTTACTTAAAAAATAGAAGTTACAAATAAAACTTAATCGATCTGCTCAGTCGAAGCTAAGTCTAATAATGATGGACTAAAAAAAAAAAAGTAAAGTAGCAGCCTGTTACAATCCCACTGCTGGGAATAGGCCTCCTCTCTCCATTTCTGAAGAGAAGGGTTGGAGCTAAGACCTACCACGCTGCTCCAATGCGGATTGGTAGGTTACACATATCTCCAGAATTCTCTAGAGATATGCAGGTTTCCTCACGATGTTTTCCTTCACCGAAAAGCGTGTGATAAATTGCAATTATCAATTAGACACATGAGTTTTAATGATGGACTATCACCACTTAATAAGGTTTCCTCGGTTGATACAATGCCGCATCAGCAACTTTCTTTACCAATTCTAGGTTGCAAGATTATTGACTTCTGCACCCGCTACCTCGTATCCATTATACTTAACTGACTCCTTCTCCCCTCATCTTTACCAAGAGAACGCAAGTTTAATTCCAGGTCGCTTATATAATAAACTAGCGGCCCGCCCCTGCTTCGCACGGGTATAAAATATATAAGTATAGTATAAAATATATAAGTATACTGTCACTCAGTGAAAAAAATGATTAAAATAGATCCAGTAGTTTTGATTTATTCATTACTGCCCGCGGCAAGCACGCGTTAAATTTGGAGTAAAACAATTCCCTTTTCCCTATACCATGAAGATTTCCTGCTATCTTTGGAATATCTTAATTCATATAATACATTTTACCTAGTTCCTTTTTACATTTTTCTCTATATATTTTATTTTTACAATGAATCCAATCGCTGCTAAATTATAAGTGCTATAGGGCGAAGCGCGGCCTCCGATGCGCTATTTATAGGCACGCGCCGTATATTAAATCTGTAATATCTTCGAAAATATTCATTTAAATTACATGCTGTAAACGGCCATATTGATCTATATTAAATCAACAATGTATTTAAGGTACTTAATTGGATAAGGATTAATGCTGTATTGCTTAAAATTGCTTCGAAATGAGGGCGTTATTTTTCGTAAAAAGTAAATGACAAAAAAATGCTATTGTGGGTTATCCATAAGAGATAGACAAAAGGTGTACTAATTTTTAATACATTATTTTGATAAATCTTGTAGTGTTCAGCCTGCGTTTGCAATGTAAGCGGAAAAAAATGTAATTATTTACGACATCACGTTAGAAACCTCAAAAATTACAGTATTTCTCTACTTCGTATTGACTGTTATTGTACATATAAACCTTCCTCTTGAATCACTCTATCTATTAAAAAAAACCGCATCAAAATCTGTTGCGTAGTTTTAAAGATTGAAGCATACATAGGGAAATAGAGACATAGGGACAGACACAGAAAGCGACTTTGTTTTATACTATGTAGTGATTTGTTTGTGCTTATTTGATATTGAAGATTAGTTAATTATGCTTCACGGTGAATTTGACCACATGTTTTCCACATCTGGAATTCATATCATTGGAATTTTTCTACGTAAATGTTAATGTGTCAAACAACATTTAACTACAACGAACTTCTAAGAAAAATGCCTTTGGAAAGCTACAAGTGTAAGTTTTGATATAAAAAAGAAGATGATAATATCTCATATGCATGAGTTTTTTAAAATAGTAAAAAAGGGACGAACGATATTACAAATAATCTGAGTTTAGGACAAGGAAGGGAATGGGATTTATGGAAAATGTGGCTGTACAGACCAGAAGAAGCACATAGTTCGGACATTTTCTCAACAAGGAAAATGTGTAAAAGATCCGCGATACAGTAAATAGAAAATATATATAGTGCTAAATGTATAGTGGACTATCAGTATTTTCATACCCGATACGTGCAGGATTCGTAAAAACATATGCACAAACCTCTACCACTGCCACCACAATCACAAGCACTACACACGTTCACTATCACAAACTCAACAATCGTTTCGCGCCGCAACCGAAGCATCATCAGGAGATAGACTCCACGATAGAATCGCATGTGCACTATATATATTAGGTCCTTACATATGAAATTGGCGTTTTGTCGTACTGGCCACTTTGATCCCAAATATTACCTTTATGGTTAGGAATTTCAAATTCAAATTCATACAGCTATTTACTCATGCATTTGTGTTTCAAACCCCCTAATTCATTTGTTTTTTCTTCTTTTGTTTTTTTCTTTGTGTCACTCTGTTTACAAAATGGAAAACATGAAATATCGCGTTATTTACGAGTATGAGTTCCACCGTGGCACCAGTGCTGCAGAAACGGCTCGAAGGATTAATGATGTGTATGGTGACGGTGTCGCAAAAGAAAACACAGTGCGTTTTTGGTCCCAACGTTTTCGTTCTGGAAATTTCGACCTGCAGAACAAGCCTCGTGGACGGCCGGAGACCAAAGTTGATAATGAAGAATTGAAGGCTATTGTGGAAGCGGATCCATCGCAAACCACGTCCGAGTTAGCTGCAGGCTCCGGTGTTAGTGATAAAACTATTCTAATCCACTTGAAGCAAATTGGGAAGGTGAAAAAGCTTGAAAGGTGGGTACCTCATGAATTGAGTAAAGCAAACCGACAAACGCGCGTCGACTGCTGCGTTACGTTACTCAACCGGCACAATAATGAAGAAATTTTAAATCAAATCATTACCTGTGATGAAAACTGGATCCTCTACGATAATCGGAAGCAATCATCGCAATGGCTGAACCCTGGCGAACTAGCCAAATCCTGCCCTAAGCGGAAATTGACTAAAAAAAAGTTGCTTGTAAGTGTTTGGTGGACTATTGCCGGTGTCATTCACTACAGCTTTCTTAAATCTGGCCAGACGATTACGGCAGATATCTATTGTCAGCAACTGCAAACCATGATGGAAAAGCTAGCTGCTAAACAACCGAGGCTGGTCAATCGCTCTAGGCCACTGCTGCTTCAGGACAACGCTAGACCACACACTGCACAACAGACGGCTACGAAATCAGAGGAGCTTCAATTAGAATGTCTTAGACATCCACCGTACTCTCCGGACCTTGCTCCAACATATTACCATTTTTTTCGCAATTTGGATAACTACTTGCAAGGAAAAAAATTCAACTCCGATGGGGCAGTCCAAACCGCCTTCAAAGATTTTATTGATTCCCGCCCGAATGGTTTTTTTAGTAAAAGGATCAATGAACTACCTATGAGATGGCAAAAGTGCATACATAGCAATGGTACATACTTTGATTAATTAAATATATTTCATTAAAAAAAAACGACTTTATGTTCCTCCCATAGAAAACGCCAATTTCATATGTAAGGACCTAATATTTGCTATTTACGGTATCGCGGATTCTAGCAAAATATTTTTTTTATTATTACGGAGATTCATAATACAAAATATTATGAATCTCCGCAAAGTAACGCCTAATTCTATAAATTATGGAAATACAAATAATAATGTAAAGTGTGACTTTAAAAAGTTTCTTACATAAAGTTCAGTAAAAACGTTCAGTAAATTTTCATAAATTACGTTTTGATTCATTTCTATATATCTGAAACCTTCATTGCGAAGGGGATCGGTTAAAAAAGCTCACAAGTCAATTCATAAAAATACTTTAAGAATGAAATATGTTCTAAAACGAGGCATGACATTTGCGAAAGTAATACAAACTTAACTGTGAATTATAATAGATTAGCAATGTTTCAATTATTTTATATAGAAATAATTATTTCAGTTACAAAGCGTATAAACTTTTTTAATCTTTTCATCAGTCGGTCCGCATTAATTAAAACCATTTATTTAGTACAATGTGTTGCAGCAATAAAAATATTTCATTTCTATATTAGGTCTTAACATTTCTATGGTACTTATTTAATCATAAGAACCGACATGTATCAAATGAGATCTTGAAATGTGATAGGCAATCCGTACTCAAATAATAAAAGGGCATAGAAACGCGTAATAGGGTTTTATGAGTGCTATTGTGCCTAATTAATTTCCCTTTACAAGCATATCGTGAAATAACGAGATAATCATCGATGGCATATCTATGGCTATCTGATACGCTATCGTAAACATCGCTACGGTTAAAAACGGACACGGCATTGTAATGGGGTGACTATGTATAATTTTTCCAGTCTAAGACAAATAAAATTACGATTCAAGTAAGTTAACAGCCTTCTTTCCATAGTGGGATAATTCTTGTATCACAGTTTTTGTAGGCTATTATAAGTGGAATGTACATTTAAGAAAAGATATATTTTATGGGAAGAATATTTGTATTCTGTAATTACGTTTTTAAAAATAAACCAGAATAGAAACCGGTAATAGGACTACAATAGTCTACGGGATTCGCAATTAAATCTCGATAAGGAATTAAAACGTTTAAATTAAAATAAATATAGAAAAAAACTTGTATAGTCAGGCGAATCGATTTTTTTTTCGAATTCGAAGTTTTTTTTGTTTTTTTTTGAATACTCACTAATATTATAATTACATTTTCATTTTGCACGTATTAGTATAGGCACGTATAGGCTAAATCGAAACTGAAAATCATTGATTGATAAAGAATAGTATCAGTAATATAAGAAGAATTTATTAAAATCACTTTAATAAAATAAGGAACTTAGATAAATTTCTAAATTTAAATGTTTTTTTTTATTATCTCTGTGACTGTGTCTGAATTCTTTAAAATTAAGTTAGTCTTGAAATTGTTTGTGATTTATATTTATGTAATGGACTTATATACGAACTATATTTTTTAATGCGCGTTGGACAAAATTGTAAGTTGTTGGTGTAATAAATGATTAAATAAATTTATAGATATCACAAGTGCACATTTTTTGCATAAAATAATGATAAATGCGGATATTAAACATTGAACGCACAACAAGGATTAGTATAATAAATGGCACTTTTAATTGATTCCTTGCAAATCGTCCAAAAAATAAGATTAAAAATAAAAAATTACTTTGAATTAAAAAAAAATTTGAATAAATATAAGAATTTATAAGAAGAATGTTTTTAAATTTTATTGCTGCTATAAATAATTATGAAATAGTAGGGCCAGTGTGAAACACTGTCGCAACGTATTAAGAAATCTGCCGTTATGTTACTGCATAATTCTTGATTATCTCTGTAGTCTGTCTACGCTGAGCTATTAAATATGGAAATATGTGGGTGGTGGATGGACCTGTTTAGTTGATTTTTAAGTTTACCTTTCTTATGACGATTTTTTATTAGAATAGCATGTAACCTGATAGCATGACACGAAGTATCCCACGAAGTGTAATAAAAAATTATTTATTTTTTATTGCCTTAAAGCAAACTTATTGATATAAGATTTAGAAATTATGTTTTTTGCAAAAACCTTGTTTTAGAAACATCATCAAACTTGTAAACTATAAGCATTACAGAATTAGGGTATAATTACGAGTTTGAAGTTCTAATTATAGTACCCGGCAATAAATAATGCACATCGAGAACTTAGAACGAAACAGCCGGCCGATTCAGTTTCGTAGAGCGCTGTCACTGTCACACACGGGTTCGTCAGTCCGTGCGACAGAGAATGCTCTATGAAGCAGAATCTAGTCGATTTCTCTCTCTGAGCCTCGATGTACATTTTTTATTGCCGCAGTACTGTACTAGGTTATTTATTCCTGTTTGCTATGTTTCAAGCTGAGATAGTCCAGCAGTGAGACTTTGCGACTCTATCGAGGGCGTCAAGAGTTTAAAACCCGGGCAGGCACCAATGAGTTTTTCTATTAAAACTTATGTGTCTAATTGATAATTGCAATTTATCACATACTTTTCGGTAAAGGAAAACATTGTGAGGAAACCTGCGTATCTCTAGAGAATTCTGGGGTTATGTGTAACCTACCAATCCGCATTGGCGCAGCGTGGTAGGTCTCAGTTCCAACCCTTCTCTCCAGAAACGGTGTGAGGAGGCCTATGCCTAGCAGTGGGATTATAACAGGCCGTTATTTATTATAACGGTCTGTTACTATCCCCTGCTGGGCATAGGTTCCTCTTTCTTATTTTGGTGATATGTTCCGCAGTTCCCTGGATTTCTTCAGAGATATGCAAGCTTCCTCTCAATGTTTTCTTTCACCGAAAAGTTTGTAACAAATAATAATTATCAATTGGGCACTTTATTTCTGTTAGAATTTTCACAACAAATTGATAAGAACTTGCCTGGGATTTGAACGCGTAACCCCTAGAGAGAGTTATTCGGTCTCACCATTCGGCCATCACAAAAAAGTAAAAAAAAGTAAAGTAACGGCCTGTTACTATGCCCACTGCTGGACTATGACGTTCTCTCTCCGTTTTTTGGAGAGAAGGATTGGAGCTCAGACCTACCACGCTGCCCCAATGCGGATTGGTAGGTGACCTAGAATTCTTTAGAGATATGAAGGTTTCCTCACGATGTTTTCCTTCGCCGAAAAGATTGTAATAAATTGCAAATATCAATTAGACACATTAGTTTTAATAGAAAAACTCATTGGTGCCTGCTTGGGTTTGAACTCAAGTTCGTCTTAAGAGAGTCGCACGGTCTCACCACTGGGCTATCATAGCTTGGCCATCACAAATACTACAAACAATGTATAATCCCATAATAATGGATAAAATTTTTGAGTATAATACATCTTTACTAGTAAACTTTAACTAACCTAACCTAAGCATATATCACAGATAGATAATAAATACCTGGGAATGTCATTAAATGCACAAGACTTAATTTAAATGTATAATTAAATTATCAAAAAATGGTTTATTTCGCTGTATTGTAATAATTATTATTCTCTTTCCAATGTAGTATATCATAAACGTACCATAATATATTATTTTATTGATTTATTTATAACTTACAGGTAGCAAGTTGCAGACAAAATATCATATTTCGATAGAATTTCAGATTTTGCGTTTGCCCTTAGGTTCACTGGGCGAGAACGATTAATTTAGTGTTTAGTACCGCCTTTTGTACTTTTCTATCTAAATAGTGCAATCTATACTTATTATAAAACAAAGTCCCAAAAAGCTGTCTGTCTGTATGTAATCGATTTTCTCAAAATCTAATGAACAGATTTTTGTACGGTTTTCACCATAAGCTAGAACAATACCTCCGGATGGTTTATGTAAATAGTAAATATCGGTATTATGTAAATTTTTGTTGAAGAGATCGAGTAGTTGTTAAAAAACTTACTTGCTGAGAGCTTTAGTCGCGTGCGCTGCGTAAACCAGCAGAGATAGGCTAAAGTAATGTACTAGAGAATTGTAGATCTATAAAAATACTACAAAAAGTCCGCGACTGCAGTCCGTGAAGCACGTCACTATCTCTTACGGTTAACTCACAATAACTACTTTTATGTTTAAAATTTGAATTATAGAAAAAAAATGTGACACGCTGATTTCCACGCGGGCGATGCCGCTGGCACACCTAGTAAAGTATAAAAAAAGATTATATTCGATTTTATTATTACTACGTTTAAATTATATTACTACGTTTTAATTTCTATTAGCTCCATCGAAGCCCAACGAAATATATCAGCTAATGCGTTAAGATCCAAAACTGCACTTGTCATTGACATCTCTGTATAATAAAATACATTTATATTTAGCATATTTAATCCTTAACATCGCCGTGTGGTATCCGGCAGAATAGAATAGACCACCCTCATTTCTTACCGAGGTGTCGCAAAAGGCGACTAAGGTATTTCTCGTGTGCCAGGCAGGCGGCCAGTCGTAAAATACGTAGCCAAATCATACCGACCCCACTTAGAGTGGGATAAGGGCAGGAGAATGATGATGATATTTAATCCTTAACGATTTATAGTAAATAGTTATTTTAATGTTGCACTTACAATAAAAGTCACGAAACTCATTAGTAATTAGAATAACGACGATGATGTGCATAACATTCCAGTGCTTAAATGCATTATAAACGTACTTCTTTCATCAAAGTTACACCTTTAAGTAATAATGGCATTAATAATTTCTTTGTCCTTATATTAATGTGGCTGGTTCTTAAGCTAAATTGATCACTAATTTGCTGAGAAGAGTAATCGACTTTTAAGTACTTCAGATGTGTGTTTATGATAAAGTTCGCCGCACAAAGCGTTTAATCGCTTAAGTGGATACCAAGTTTAGCTGTCCAATAGGAAAATAAAGAAATATTTTCTCGAGATAACAAATCTTCATGTAAAATGCGTGTTTCTTTGATTGGTAATTGTTTTGAATATTTTTTAACAAGAACTGTAAAAACACAAACACTTTTCCTTTATACATTCATTTTATTTGCTTCACTTCGCGTCTGTCGTGTTTGCACGCTTTTGTCTAACTGCCCGAATATTTCAAAGCCGCCATTTTAGGCATTCTCACTTGACCGGAAACGGAAGCGTATGCGACGACGATAGATTCACAGGAATTATTATTATATTCTACACCTTTTATATAATTATAAGCAATGGTATTATTGTAACAGCCATGCAATTATATTATAACAATCAACTAAACACTAGAATGCTATTAACTCAATTGATTTATGAAAATACATTTATCGCCGCTGGAAGTAATTTCAATGGAGCAAGTAGTCAAATACTGTTCGTGTAATGTTAGATATATTACACTAAGTGATTGATCCTAACAGAACGGTAATAGCAGCTGGAGTGAAAGATGTGCCAATGTCATATTTTTGAATTTTGGACTGTACTGCAAGTACTGCTTTAATATGCCCCGGTCTTCGAAGCTTTCACATCCAACAGAACAAAATAGTTTTCTTAGATATAGATACTCGCAGGTTGTATGGGACAGGTCTTGTAGCCATTTATATTGAGGCCACTCTGAAGACTCCATCCTTTCTTGGAAAGGTAGCAATGATTCGACCCATACTTCACTTTAGAGGTGGATTGTTGTCCTTCTTATAAGAATGAGTGCATCACTAGCTTTGATTCGTTTAGTCTGGACTTGCAGCACTGAAATAAATTCTCCGGACCAGATTTCATTAAAGAGGAATTAAAGATAATTTTTAAAGCGTAAATGTAATGTATATAATGAATATAAAAAAGGATGGTCTATTTAGTCTTAATTACGCGTTTTCAACCCTGGGCTGGCAAGTACGATATTTCGCGGAAAAAGTTTGTATTTTATAGAAGTAACAATAAAAAAAAAGTCTGTTTCCGAATTTGATTAAATCTGTTCTTTCTAAATAATCAACTAAAATATGAGTCATCCATTCATCCTCTGGCCTCAGCTTGTATGACTGGATTAGTCACTAATCAACAACAAATTTCGAATGAACATACGAAATTTATTATTATAACAGTTTCCTTTGAACCAACTATTGTTTATTTATTAGATATACCTTTATTCAAACTTTAAGGCGCTGAACAGAGCTGGCGCAAATTCAGATTTCGGCATATAAGCCACGCCCACAATTTCTGCGACGGCGTAGCGACAAAATTAATTTTTTAACACCCATTGTAGGTGTACTCTATTTTATCCAAACTTTTTTTGTACAATTTATTTAAAAAACTTATGTCTAATTAATCTTATAAAACTAATTATGCTGAACTATAACTAAACACCTAAAAAAAGACATATTATCAACAAGGAATAGTCACAAAAGACGGCAGCGAGCGACACACGTCCGTATATCAGCGCGCCTCAGCGATCACTGTCTATATTCGTAGATGTAAAAGAGAAGCGAGACGATGACTCGTTTCAGTTTTGCTATTTTCTAAAAAATATTTAATTTGAATGAAATATCTTAATTAATTCAAAATTTAAATCTTACATTCTCTTTATATTATAATGATTTATTAGTCTTATTAATTTTACCAATTTTTGTTGATAAATATTAGAGATATTTACGATCAAAGTAAAAATCAGAGGTCTATTTACCAATTTTTTTTATCGAAAAAAAGTATCGTAATCATGTTTTGAAATCTTACATTCTCTCTGAGATATGATGTATATTAACATATATTTTTCTTTTAATCGTCATCCCTATAGCTTTTGTTAAAAACGTGTTTAAAGTTTAAAGTATTAAATTCTATTTGTATTAAAGTCTATTTGGCTCTGTTCAGCGCCTTAACTCAAAATATTCTTTATTCAAGACTGTTTACAGTACTTTTGAATCGTCAAATGTTTTCACGAAGCTACCACAGTTTGGTCCTACCGAGAAGAAACAGCAAAAAACTCGGCGGCCATTTTTTTTTTGACAATTTGATCGATGGTTACAAATTAAACGTTACAGCTTGGTGCGTAGCTGACTGCAGTTAAGATATGCTACAATCAGTCAAATAATCTTCAATCGTATAGTAAGCTTTATGTAGGAGCAAGTCTAGATAATGTTGAGGTATTTTATTATAAAAACGTGTACCGAGACCGACAAATGATTTTCGGACCTTTTGGAGGCGCAACCTTAGCGTCATTAGATTATTTCGGTTTCTAGTGTGTTTGTCATATCTATCACTATTCTTACTATATAAGTGAACATTTTTTCTTACAAATAGTATATTATTATAGATATACTGTGAAGCTACAGTCATGACGCCTATTTCTTTAAATTTCTCCCTTAGAGAATAACGAGGTTTCATACTACAAATACCACAAATAGCTCTTTTTTGTTTACAAAACAGGGTCTTTGTTTTAACAATACCCCATAGCATGATTCCATATGACATAATGCTATGGAAATAGGAAACATAAACATGTTTTGCTGTTTCAACACCAGCTAATTTTCTAATTTTCCTAACAGTGTAGGCAGTGGAACTTAGTTTTCCACAAAGGTTTGATATATGGAGGCCCCATTGGAGCTTTGTATCCAAGGCCAATCCTAAAAACACAGTTGTATGTTCTTTAATGTTTCATTATTTAATAAAACATTTTTTGCCTCTCTGGTTTCATAAAGCAGTGAAAACTCTATTTGTCTGTATATATTTCATCAATAAAGCTGCATCTATTTATTAAAGCAATAACAATGGAAATGAAATATTTTCTCACGACAGCACAACAAATGCTGGCTCGAGGGTGTTTTCATTATCGAAGTGGGTAAATGGTAATGATACAGGTGAATATTGAATGTACAATTAGCTAGCGTACCAAAGCCCTAAGGTAACTTTTACGATGTTATTTGTTTAAAAATAAATCATCGGTTTTTATGAACGTGCATAAATTTAATTAAATTCTTGCATATGACTATTCCTCGCTCAATTTCTTTAAATAGAAGCTAAAACGCGTGGTCGTGTATGGGACTACTATTTCGAACCCTGGATATGATATGAGTTTTTTATTTTAAGTTCAATTCACCATACTTAGCATCCTCTTGCCCTTATCCCACTCTAAGCGGGGTCGGCAAAACATGTTAAAGACATGACATCACATGATTCGGCTACGTATTTTACGACTGGACACCTGTCTGACGTCAACTTAGTCGTATTTATAACCTCTCGGTAAGAAAGAGGTTGGTCTATTCTAATCAACCGGATACCACACGGCGGGTCAACTTACCTTAGCCGCCTTTTACGACACCTCGAAAAAGAAATAAGGGTGATTTATTCCACTCAGCCGAATACAACACGCCGAGTGGACTTACCTTAGTCGCCTTTTACGACATCTCGGTAAGAAATGAGCGTGGTATATTCTATTCAACCGGATACCACACGGTGGGTCAACTTACATTAGTCACCTTTTACGACACCTCGGTAAGAAATTAGGATGATCTATTCCACTCAGCCGAATACAACACGCTGGGTGGACTTACCTTAGTCGCTTTTTACGAAATCTCGGTAAGAAATGACGGTGGTATATTCTACTCAGCCGATTACCACACGGCGGGTCTATTTACTTTAGTCGCCTTTTACGACACCTCGGTAAGAAATTTGGGTGATCTATTCCACTCAGCCGGGTGGACTTACCTTAGTCGCCTTTTACGACATCTCGGTAAGAAATGAGGGTGGTCTATTCTAATCAACCGGATACCACACGGTGGGTCAACTTACATTAGCCGCCTTTTACGACACCTCGGTAAGAAATTAGGGTAATCTATTCCACTCAGCCAGATACAACACGGCGGGTGAACTTACCTTAGTCACATTTTACGACACCTCGGTAAGAAATTAGGGTGATCTATTCCACTCATCCGGATACCACACGGTGGGTCAACTTAAATTAGTCGCCTTTACGACACCTCGGTAAGAAATTAGGGTGATAGATTCTACTCAGCCGGATACATCACGCCGGGTTGACTTACCTTAGTCGCCTTTTACGACACCTCGGTAAGAAATTTGGGTGGTCTATCCTACTCAGCCGGATACCACACGGCTAATTTTAAGTTCAATTCATTATACCTTTATCGTTAAATGGAAACGTGGTAAGGTGAACCTGTAAAAAAATATCGATTTTTAACGAAAAGAACAATTGCATTCAATTGCAATTATCAATTAGATATAAGTTTTAACAGAAAAATTCCTCAAAAGAGTCACTTGCTTAATTAACATATGCTGAATACCCCTTTTATATAATAAAATAAAACCAACGGCAACATTCCCTTTTATATTTTTAAAAAAAATTTCGATTTCCATTTCCTTTTAAATTTTGACAATAACAAATGTAGCAAATCTTATTATATAGTAAATATATTATTCAATTAGACAAGTTATATTTTTATATTCACTAGAAAAAAAAATTCACATTATCAATTAGTTGTTAATATAAAAAAAAACCTATGAAAGGAGCCAGCGTTCTTAAACAAATACGTAAATGGAGTCTAAAACACTATGCCTTATTAACGGCTGCCGTAAAAAGTCTTATATCTATCCCGCATAATGAATCGCGTTTTTAAACTAACTTAGCATAATGATGATGGAACTTGTTACTACTGACAGCCAACTTTTATACAGCATTTTTTTACCAAAGTTCAGTATGGTGTTATTACTTCACAGAAACGTTACAATTGAATGGTATGTACAATTAACATAAGAAAAACTTAAATAGGGGGTAGCAGACCACCTAATGCGTATTGTAGGCAACCGTTTCTAGTTATTTTTATCGAAAATAATAATAGGAGTTATAAATAGAGATCAGCAATATTATTTCAAGCTCATAGCCTTTATACCTCGTTAGCACGGGCGTAAAAAATGCGTCGCGTTAAAATTCTGCAATAGCCGTAATAAAAAGTTCCTATGGTATATTCGACTTAACGCCTAAAACGGAACACTGTTTGATAAAAATACGTCGTGTTTTAAGTGCGCTGTCGTGTGAACCTGTAGGCCTACCATGAACTTATAGATAACGATTTAATTCAAAGTCAATACCTAAATGGAACCTCTCTTTTTTTGCACCATGAAGTGTAGATTGCTTTGGAGTCGTAATGTTGGAAAATGACAACGTTATATGAACTATAGATAACTCTGTTCGCACGCATTCCGAAAGCTTATTAGGCAACGAATTAAAGTGTGCATCTTGAGGACGTCATCGTATGAAAAACCTAAACAATTTAGTTTACGTTCAAATTCAAATTCAAATTCAAATAAGTCTTTATTCAAATTGGCCTATTACAAGCACTTTTGAATCGTCAAATTAAAATTAAATTGAAGCTACAACTGGTTCGGAAAGGTGCTCTAACCGAGAAGAACCAGCAAGAAACTCGGCGGTCACTCTTTTAAAAAATAAATAGTACAGTTTTGTATTGACTATGGTGAACAAACTTAGATTATAATATCGTCTAGTACATAGCTGGTCGCAATTTAGTTCCAAGCTTTCTTATCATTGACATAGTCTTCAACATTATAGTAAGCTTTATTAATGAGTCTCTTTAATTGCTTTTTTGAACTTGTGTAAAGGCAAGTCCAAAATTGATTGAGGAATTTTATTATAAAAAAGTATACCGAAGCCCACAAACGATCTACGTACTTTCTGAAGCCTTAGCCTTGGTATTATTAATTTATTTCGGTTCCTAGTTTGCCTATTACTAATATCGCTTTTTTTATTAAAAAGATGTATATTTTGTTTCACAAACACTATATTATTATAAATGTATTGTGACTTTCAACGTCTTCAATTGACTCGCAATAAGCGTTCACGGTAGGCCTGCTGGATACCCATTTGTTTCATTTCGACGTATTTTTAACGCACTAATACGAACGAAACGAAACGAATATCTAGGTTATTTTCATTTATTTATTTATTAGTTAATTAGAAAGTCCTACAGCGTGACAAAGTTCTTATTCTAAACATATTCAAATAACAACTTAAACTGAGGCCATAATATGAGGATTAAACAATTAGTGTTTTTTTACAACTAATCGTTAAGTAAGCAATATTAACATAAACCAAAAAATAAAAGAATGAAAATGAACATTATTCTTAGTAAATAAGTGTGTATATGTGTTTGTATGTGTGCTTGCGTAGGCTGTGTTTTTAGAATAATTAATAGAATTAGGCGTTACTTTGTGGAGATCCATATTATAAAAGTAATATAATTTGCGAAAGAAATGATTTCATACCTTAATTGCTTATCGTATGAAGACACAGAAAATCTCCTAGATTGAAATCTTCTCAGTAGTCATTTTTCGTTTAATGGTTCCCTTAAAAATAATCTTGCTCATATATACTTCCAACCAACAGTCATCGTCAAATTCCATACACACACACTCCTTCATCACACACAAACACTTTTTTTTTTTTAAACAAACAAATTAATAAATAAAATTCATAGTTGTTACTTACACTCATACTTACCTGCAATATTAAATGTCATAAATAATGTACCAAATAAATATAATCCAACTAATTTATTTTAAGTTACCGCTACTAACTATACTAACACTAGTATAATAATCTACAATATTAAGGATGGGCACTGGCTCTTGAAATACAGTTAAATCTAGTTTAGGAGCCAGGGTTTCAAGATGTTATGTTAAACGATTTATATAAATAAAGATTATTATTATTATTATAAATATTAAAAAATATTTTGCTATAGCAAAATAAATTTGTATAGTAAAATATTCTTTATTATTACTTTGATTACTGTGATTTTAAATTAATTTTTACTATGCCTTATTAATTTCAATCAATATCGCCTGACATTATAGCGTGTAATAGCATAATGAGTACGCCGAACTTTTAAACTCTCGATTTTATAATATTTACAGGCCTGCACGCCTACCATGAACTCTAATTGCGACTCAATCTAAGACGTAAACTAAATTGTTTTGCTTTTTCATACCATGACGTCTTAAAGACGCACACTTTAAGTCGTTGTCGAATGAGCTTTCGGAATTCGTCCTAAGAACATGTGAGTAAAAGAGATAGAGTTGTCTATAGTATATATAACGTTATACTTTTCAAACATTACGACCCCAATACAATTCATACTTCATG
Organism: Morpho deidamia; assembly: GCA_947086505.1. NCBI lineage: Eukaryota > Metazoa > Arthropoda > Insecta > Lepidoptera > Nymphalidae > Morpho > Morpho deidamia. Next base: position 2,804,226 of record CAMTZC010000007.1, on the reverse strand, counting down.
AAAAGAAAGCGGTTCGCGGTCGTTGTTTACGTCTTCAATTGAGTTGCAATAAGAGTTCATGGTAGGCCTGCAGGTCATAAGATGTAAATGTCAATTTTGATGATGTGTAACCTACCAAATAGCATTGCAGCAGCGTGGTGGACCTCAGCTCCAACCTTTCTCTCTTAAAACGGAGAGAGGAGCCCTGTAGGCATATGCCCAGCAGTGGGATAGTAACAGGCCTTTACTTTGCTTTTTTATTTATAGTAATAATAATAAGGACGAATAAAATACCATCTAGATTACTACAAATATTTATCTAGATCATAAGGCATGTAATATCTCACGTAGAGTAGGAGGTTGACGCGGCAAGCAAATCAATTATTACAAAACTTTGACTTCAACTACACACGCAATGCATTTGCAAACGCATAAGGCCGTTCCACATATAAGTTAAACTAAATCGGTTCAACTTTTAACTTGAATTTTGAAGTAGAACTACGAAATGAATCAATGCGACGACAGCATCACTGATTTAGATTAAAAATTCGTCTGTAATTATGATATACTATGACATTTTACAAATTTGCACAATTTAGAGATAGGATTCTGTTATTGTTAACTGAATTTATTTCAATAATCTATAGAATTAGACGTTACTTTGCGAAGATCCATAATACAAAAGTAATAATAAAAACATATTTTGCTATAATCCGCGATACAGTAAATAGAAAATAGAATCATCAGGAGTGAGACTCCACAATGATGCTTCAGTTGCGGGGCGAAACTATTGATGAGTTTGCGATAGTGAACGTGTGTTGTGCTTGTGTATTGTGGTGGTAGTGGTGGAGGTTTGTGCATGTGTTTTTACGAATCCTGCATGTATCGGATATGAAAAAATGGATAGTCCACTATACATTTAGCTTTATATATATATTTTCTATTTACTCTATCACGAATTATAGCAAAATAATTTTTATTATTACTTTGTAATAATTTAACTAAAGGCATGTTCTCGACCCGACAACGCCGTGTATAGAGCTCAAGAATAAGGGTCCCAGGTGGGTTCAAAACCAGTTGGACTAACACGATAAAATAAGACGTGAGTTTTGCCGGTTTCTATATATAAATTCCATTTCTTTCATTAGCCATCGCTTCATTACCTTCTTGAATGACTTGAGACTGGCTATCGATTCAAAAATCGATGGTTAATTATTATATATATTAGTGGAGCGCAATAGTGGATGTGTATATAGTCTAAGAAATGTCTCCAATGAATTTCAAATTTGTTCAATTTACAGTTTGAATGCAAATATCTCGAACACGAGTCGCCGTTCGCAAATTTATTCATTGGAAAAGCTCACTTCGTCACTACCCTAAAGCTCTTAATGTTTGAAATAGATAACGTAATAGGGAATTATTATATTAGTAATATTGGACGTATTTGTCAGGGTATCTGCGGCTTATCGATCGATTGAAATGTGTATGCGAGACTCGGAATGTTTGTGATTTGCGATAGTGTATATTTGAAACAGATAATCTGTTCTCTGTAGTATATTGCAGATCATTATTTTGCAATATTGAATTTAGAAAGCTTCAACAGTATAGTTGTTTGGAAGGTTTAGAAAATTAAGATAAGCTAACCGCACTTTTTTAATATGTCGCGAGTAGGAAAAAATCTGACGGACGCCTACCAGCCCGTACTGGTAGGGAGTATCTGACACGCATGGACTAAAATAACCTCCTCTTTGACTTACAGTCAGCACGGAACCGCTGCTGCATTTCTTCGTGCTGACCGTTGCTTTAAATTTTTTCTCCTTTTTCCACTTTTTCCTTCTGCTCTCTTTTAATCATTATATTTTTTATAATGGTCGCATGGTTTTGCCACTCCTCTTCACTCGCAAGCATACGTGGCATCAAGTTTTGTGTAGTTAAGGCTGTTCTTGTTCCCTGCCCGGTACTCCTTAGCTCTGCAAAAGCTTCACACTCAAAAAGTGCATGTCTTGGAATGTCTATCTCACCACAAAAATAGCAACGTTCAATTGGTGCTTTCCCTACAGCAAACAAGTAAGTGTTAAAGACTCCGTGTCCGCTAAACGCTTGAGTCAGCCAGCGATCTATCTCCCCGTGCATTCTATTGTGCCACTTTTTTAAATCCGTGATCAAATCCACATCCCTTTTCCCCTCTCTGACCATTCGCTTGCCCAATCTGAAAGAGTATACTCTCGTGCTTTTTTACTACTTCGTCATTTCGACTGGCCCGTTGGCGCAGTGGGTAGTGACCCTGCCTTCAGCTCCGTGGGTGGCGGTTTTGATTCCCACCGAGCACAACATTTTCTATAAACAATTTGTGGGTTCTTCATGCATGGTTGTTTATTTGTATTTGAGTATGTATTTAAAATTATATATGTAGTTTATCTACCAGTTGTCCATCACCCATAACACAAGTATTAAGTTACTTACTTTGGGGACGGACGACCGTGTGTGTAAGTGTCCCATATATATATATTTTTTTTTTCGAATCTTGTTTAATAAATGAATAAATTACGATTAATGACGTTCTACTTTTTATATACGTGTACAAAAACTAAAAGCTGTGATAGTCCAGCGGTGAGACCATGTGTCTCTAGAGACGATCATAGATTCAAACTCCGGGCAGGCACCAATGAGTTTTCTATTAAAACTTATGTGAGTTGATAATTGCAATTTATCATACGCTTTTGGGTGAAGGAAAACATCTTGAGGAAACCTGCATATTTCTAGAGAATTCTAGGGATATGTGTAACCTATCAAACCGCATTGGAGCATCGTGGTAGGTCTTAGCTCCAATCCTTCTATCCAGAAACAGAGGGAGGAGTCCTATGCCCAGCAAGGGATAGTAACAGGCCGTTACTTTTACAAAACACTAAGGTAGAGCGGCACTATCAGTCCACAAATTTGAAGTAATACGGCGCAATGTCGTAACTTGAAGAAATTGGAACCAGCTTCAGCCGTTTATGGACGTTGTTTCAAGAAAGACATATTTTTTCCCCACGTGTGTAAACGTTGTATCAATTAGCGATTTTTTAAAATTTGACGTGTAATAAAGTTACTCGGCCCAAAGTGTTAACCGACATATATAAGGGGATACTCCCTATAATAACGGTTCAGTAACAGGTTTTTGTCTTTGCTTTTACTCTTTGTTCGTCATAGTTGCTTAAACAAACAACAAGAAATGCGAAGTAATGGCTCAATGTTTCTAATTTTAAATCTCTATCTTTCTAATTAACTTTTGAACCAACTCTATGGGTGGTGAACACAGACACGCCTCAATAGTACCTAAAGACAATAGATGCAAACAAAATCAATCGACTCTCGATTATGAGTGAAGCCAATTGTTAGAATAGCATTACATTATGAACCAGTGTATATGTAAACACTAGCTGCCCAGCAACCGTTGCCCTGTATTAATTCGCCAACACACAACATACACACTATACACACCCCCCCCCCCAATACATAAATATACTTGCGCGTGCATAAGCATGGATGCACGCTCGTTCTTACTTCCATGTACGTTATTATACACGTATTTAGTAAAAAGCTTTTCAAATCAAATCAAATCAAATCAAAATAATCTTTATTCAAATAAACCATTTCAGGCACTTTTGAATCGTCAAGCATCAATATGATTAATGAAGCTACAACTGGTTCGGAATGTTGCTCTTACCGAGAAGAAGCAGCAAGAAACTCGGCGGTCAATCTTTTAAGTGATAAGAATTATTGTTTGAAAAGAGCAACCGCCGAGTTTCTTGCTGGCTCTTCTCGGTAGGAACAGCTTTCCGAACCAGCAGTAGATGATGACGATTCGAAAGCACTTGTTTACAAGTTTACTTGAATAAAGAATATTTTGATTTTGAATTTGAATATGAATTTGAATTTGATGCCATTCCTTCCGGACGGCTGCCTTCCTTGTACATTTATGAAGAGAGTCATCAAAGGCAGCCTTTAATTGGTCTGTCCATCGCATTGGTGATCTGCCGCGCGGTCTTGTGCCTTTGATATTCCCCTGCACTACAAGGCGTTCTACCGAGGCATCTCCTCGACGAGATACGTGTCCGAAGAAAGTGAGAATACGACCTTGAACGATGGAGGATAGACGCTGCTTGATGCAGAGTTCTCGAAGGATGGACTCGTTAGTTTTAAATTTATTCCATGAAACTCTGAGCATCCTTCTCCAGTACCACATCTCGAGAGCGTCTATCCGATTCCTCTCAATTTCCCGTAGCGTCCACGTCTCACAAGCGTAGAGAAATATGGGGAACACTAGAGCCCTGAGTAACTTTATTTTTGTGGCTTTGGTGATGTTTCTATTCTTTCATATTTTTCTCAACTTGTCCATGGATGATCTGATTATAGCCATGCGTCGTTTAATTTCGTAAATTTCGTTGTCAAAGGTTTTACCTTAGTGTGGACTAATAATAATTAATTCATTTTTCTCACAGTCGCATACCGCACGGTGGAACATAACATATGGTATAACAATAAAATATTTAAAAAAATATTAAGTAATCAAGAAAATAGTCAAGCTTAGCTACCGCTTAATACCAGTATTCAATCCACTATGCTCTATTATATCCTGCCATATACGTATTACATACCATTGTCTGGAAGGAGTTAACAATGAGGCTAGAATGCTTTAATGCGGGCATTTTACCCTTATCAATAGAGTTCTTTAAATATTATATCAGTTTAACAAACAGTAGGAATTTGTCGCATATTTTACCAATTATTGCAAGTGATTTTGTAGAGTTATTGTATGCAAATTAGCTGTTAACTGCATACTATAGCTGCTGGAGCAAATTGATTGGCAATTCAATAAATAGTCTCCAAATTACTGCCTATTAATTGTATTATTTATTAGCTTATTAAATAGTGGTATGCAGTTTAATAATTTACGTAATATAACGTATAGAATTAATTTTTAATTTGGGGAGATTCATTCATTCACACACAAAAGTAGTAACAACGTTATTTTGCTATAATTTGCGAAAAAAGTAAATACCTATATACAGTGTACACGCTGGTAAAGACGTTGATTGCTTCGTATATAGAAACTATGCAGTTAAATTTAGAAAGAAGTATTATAATGGTCTAGAACAGGGGTGACAAAATTAAATTTAATTTAAGCCAAATAAACAATGCTTTACTTTAGGGTAGGCGCAAAACAATCAATGTTCATAAAAAACAAATATTTTATTTATTTATTTATTTATACTTTTTGCGTACAGAAGAAAAAAAAATACATACATATTATATGTACAAGAAATAACAAGAAATTATTTGCAGGAAATTGTATTAAATATTATCATTTTAACATATATAAAGTTCAATTATGGAAATGAACTGCATAGTTTATAAATAAAGTATGTTGTGATTTTGTATACTGATTAATTTCTAATTCACATTTCTACATAATTTATAGAATTAGGCGTTACTTTGCGGAGATTCATTATACAAAAAAAAAATCGCAAAGCCTTTGCGATTTTGTCGTGGAGTCTATCTCCTGATGATGCTTCGGTTGCGGGGCGAAACGATTGTTGAGTTTATGATAGTGAACGTGTGTAGTGCTTGTGTATTGTGGTGGCAGTGGTGGAGGTTTGTGCATGTGTTTTAACGCACCCTGCATGTATCGGGTATGAAAAAACGGATAGTCCACTGTACATTTAGCACTATATATATTTTCTTTGTACTGTATCGCGGTTATAGCAAACTAATTTTTATTATTACTTTCACATTTTATAGTGCTACTCTCTCCGTTTTTAGACAGAACGGCTAGAGCTAATACCCATCACGCTGCTCTAATGCGGATTGGTAGGTCACACATATCCTAAGAATTCTTGAGATATAATCAGGTTTCCTTAAGAATTTTTCCTTCGCTATTATTTAGATTTGTAAGTATTAATAGAAAAACTCATTGGTGCCTAGGGCTTTCACCTGAGAAATTCAAAATAATCACACGGTCTCAATGGGCTATTACAGCTTCTATTTTATTTACCCTGCTTTAAATATATTAATTACACACAAACACACACACTCACTTACATACATATTCTTAATAACATATTAACTTTAAAACAAAATAAACATGCATGCTTTTGCTATAATTTTTGTCTAATACTTTCGTTTTGTATGTTTTTTTAATTTTTGTAGAATTTTTAACTGCTTCCGTTAATCATTTACTCCTTAGAATAAATGTAACTTGTGATGTCTGGGAAGGTGTTAGCACTTGTAACAAAGGTTTTCCCTAGCATAAGTGTTGACAAACCCTTTTCTAAATTATTTTTGTGATCATTCATTATGTAACAATTATAGGGAAATAATATGTATCTGTAACTTACATTTATATAATTTTAAATAAATAAATTGAAATAAATCACAAATGTAATAAATAAATAAATTCTAAATGTAATAAATAAGTAAATTGTAATAACTGGGCCACAAAAATGTCCATCGGGCTACGAGTTTGACACCCCTGGTCTAGAATGTGGTCCGGTAATTTTCCAACTATTCCCCAGATATTTGAGACACCTACACGCTTTTGTGTGACTCTTGTTAGGGACACAATGCTTGAACAATTCTGGCCGAATCGTAAGCAATTCAAGGGTTACCATAAGAGTAAATTGACATGTCTTTTCGCCTTACTGGGGTCTAATAAAGGTCTTTTTTGCATAATTTCCGGTCAGTTTCGTTAATGTCAGTTCTAAATGGATAGAGTGTAAGGTGAGGCTATTATTCTGAGGAAATTGTATGGGATTTCGTGTTTAACGCGTATCAGATTGTTAACGGGATATAAGTATTTTATGCGTATCTCGAGATTTTGATGGTTTTCCAATACCTTGTATAGAATGTTATAATAGAATGGTATTTCTATAATTAGGTATAGTATGTACGAGCTGAGGAATTCGAATAATGGCCTTAACTCAGGGCTTCTGGGTTTAAACTTCGAGTAGGCATCTTGAGGTTCCTCTAAAGATATATGGTGTTAGTTGTATTGTATATAATTGTATTGGAAATATTTCGAGAATGCCTTTTTTGTTAAAAATAATGCGTTTAATTAATAATTGTAGTTTATGACACGTATTTCCATGTAAGAAAAAATTCGTAAGACCTACATATCTCTAGGAAATCTTGGATGTGTGTAACCCGTCAATCCGCATCAGAGCAGCGTGGTGGGTTTTAGGACCAATCCTTCTCTCCAAAAATGAAGAGAGGTGGCATATGCCCAGAACTGGGATAGTAACAGGAACATTTCTATCACTGACAGTACTTTAGAGTTGTATATACTAGTTTTTGAATTAAACAGTTAAATGTTAACTCTGTATCTTACGCACAATCTACATGAACGGACCTTAAATAAACAGAACGAAAGCCCCACCATTACATATATCATTTCGCATTATCGCCATTTGTAATTGTCATAAATTTCAATTCGACCGCACTTGCTCCTATTAGCATTGTGTTGCGTGAAACGAAACGCAACGTTGCTAGCGTGATTTGGGACGCGACAAATTTAACTTTGCCCACTGATATGAGTATTCTAGACTACTTTCAACCTTACATTATAGACATAAGGCTGTGGTACCTTTTATATGATGGTACGGTATTGTGGTATGACAAAAGTACGCTGTCATGTACAAAAGGGGAGAAGTCGACTGCGTTTGTTGGCGGCTCAATTATAAATGTTAACAGTATTCCTGTTATTAGCAAATAAATTGGTTCTCAATGTATTTACTGGTTTGCTTCTGATTTGAATCTGGTGGGAATCATACCGAATACCTTTGTGGATAAGCTGTGATAGCCTAGCGGTGAGACCGTGCGACTCTTTCGAGGGGAACACAAGTTCAAACCCGGGCAGGCACCAATGAGTTTTACTATTAAAACTTATGTGTCTAATTAATAATTGCAATTTATCACACGCTTTTCGGTGAAGGAAAACATTGGAGGAAACCTGCATATCTCTAGAGAATTATAGGGATATGTGTAACCTACCAATCCGCATTGGAGCAGCGTGGTAGGTCTTAGCTCCAATCCTTCTCTCCAAAAACGGAGAGAGGAGGCCTTAGCCCAGCAGTGGGCATAGTAACAGGCTGTTACTTTTACTTTTACCTTTGTGGAAAAATTAAATAAGAAATGTGCAGTTTATTTCTCTTTTAAATTTCAACGCTAAATTCACTTAAACTTAAGCTTATTTACTATATTTACAGTTATATATTATTTGTGCGGCAGCAGAAAGTATAAAAAAAATAGTGATTGACATGAAGAGCATGTAAAGAAAAAATAGTGACATATAGAGATATAGACATGACAGACATGTAAAGAAAAATAGATATAGAGATGACAGACGAACTAGAAACCGATATAAACTAATGATGACTATGTTGCGCCTCCAGAAAAACCAAAAAAACCTTTTTTTTCAGTCTCAGTACACGTTTTTATAACGAAATTCCTTGCACATTATCTTAAAACTATGCACCCACATAATTGATAATTGCAATTCATTACACGCTGTTCGGTGAAGGAAAGATCATGAGGAAACCTGCATTTCTCTAGAGAATTCTAAGGATATGTGTAACCTACCAACACGCATTGGAGCAGCGTGGTAGGTCTTAGCTCTAATCCTTCTCTCCAAAAACGGAGAGAGGAGGCCTTAGCCCAGCAGTGGGATAGTAATAGGACGTTACTTTACTTTTGCTCCCACATAAAGCTTACTGTATAATTGAAGATTATTTGAGTGATAGAAGTATATTTTGACTGCAGTCAACTATGCCCCAAGCTGCAACAAGTAACATGTTCAACATATCGCCCTATACGAAGAACAAAGTCACATGTCATAAATGATTTATATTACAGGCACTATAACAGAACTAATTTGCTATAATCTGCACGGGTTAAGTGAATGGATGCAAAGCTAATGTGTATGAAGCAGGCAAAATCTACGAACCTTATACATGCAGGACAAGCCACCACATGCACCCCATGCCATTCGTATTGTCATTACGATTTTGTCGTGGTGCCTATCCTCCTGATGATGCTTCGGTTTCGGAGCGAAACGATCGTCGAGATTGTTGTGGTGGTGGGTGTGTGTGCTGCTTGTGTGCTTTGTTGCTGGTGGAGGAGCCTTGGGGTACGTGTGGTGGCTTGTCCTGCATGTATAAGGTTCGTAGATTTTGCCTGCTTCATACACATTAGCTTTGCATGCATTCGCTTAACCTGTGCGGATTATATCGAGGTAGTTTTGTTATAGTGCCTGTCACATGTCATATATGGAAGATGTAACTTTGTTCTTTGGATATGGCAATAGTATATATCTATACTTATTATAAAACAATGTCTCTAAAAGCTTGGATTTTTATACCGTTTTTACTAAAACGTAGAACAGTTCTGGAAGCTTAGTAGAAAGGATAGAAAGGATAGGAAAGGAGAATAATGCACATCGATGTTTAAAACGAAACAGTCGGCCAGTTCGGTTCCGTAGAGCGTTATCACTGTTACTGAGTTACTAAGTGACGTTTCACACGGGTTCGTCAGTCTGTGCCACAGAGACAATGCTCTATGAAGCAGAATCTAGCCGATTTCTCACTCTAAGCCTAGAAGTGCATTATTTATTGCCGCGTAATATACTTTTATGTTCAAAATTTCCATTAAATACACTGATTTACATACAGCCGGTTAAGTTAGAAAAAACATATATTTTCTTAAGTTCTTCATTTTTTTTTGGTTCTTGTCTATAAGAACAAAGTTCCGAATCAGTGGTAGCTTCATTAAATATTTTACGATTAAAAAATAATAAAAATAGGCTGCAAAGAATATATGGAATTTGAATTTTTGTTGCTTACTTCCTTTGTGTTTTATGGAGCACTGTTATTGGGTAAATGCGTGGATATTGATAGAATTTTTGTATTAGAAAAAAGAGCTATACGTGGCATTTACAATATATGTCCACGTGATTTCCTGCTAGAAGAAGGAAATAGGTATTCTAACTTTGGCTTCACAGAATATTTTTAGCAATTTAATGTATGTGCATAAGAATATGCATAATTATAAAAAGATTGGCGATGTATATAACAGACAGTAGGAACCGACATAAGCCTGCGGTTCATGCTTTGCGCCTTGCAAAAGTAAATAAGTCGTTTGTGGGTATAGGTATAAGATTCTATAATAAAATTCCGCAATCGATTTTATCTTTGGCACTACAGCATTTTAAAAACACTTTTAAAGGGAGGCTGATACAAAACCCTACTATACTATTGAGGATTATATAGATGATAAAGATGCGTGGATATAGCTACTCCTCTACCCTGTACAAGATAGTAATAACCAAATGTAACTAGTTATAAGAATTTTATTTGAAAAGAGCAACCACCGAGGTTCTTGCTGGCTCTACTCGGTAGGAACAGCTTTCCGAACCATCGGTAGATTTTGACGGTTCAAAAGCACTTATTTACAAGTTTACTTGAATAAATAATATTTTGAATTTGAATTTGAATTAAAATATTAGTCTTAATGCTAGGAACAGCACTATTTCTCTTTTTCGTAGAGGATCGAAGTTTAGACCCACCGCTTTGGTGGGGTTTTTATCTTACAGCTAAAATTTATTGAATTTACAATAGTTTTAGTATGTTATCGTTAAAGATAAATATATGTCTTGGAGGACTTTTTATAGCCCTATAAAAGAGGACATAAATGTTTGAATTTTATTAAAGTAAGTTGGGCCCATACCGTGGATAGTCGTGAGTTCCTCATAAAAGCTTATTTACTTAATTGAGATTTACAATTGTGCGCTTTTGGGTTAAGAGAAACATCATTAGGAAACCTAGCCGTAGAGAATTTATATGACGCAGTGTGGTAGGTCTTAGCTGCAATAGAGTGAAGAGGCCCTTGACAAATGGTGGGATAGTCACAGGTCGTTATTTGATATTTTTGTCTATTTTTTGATTTCTTCGGTTAAAGGATAGGAATAGACTTAAAATATTAAAGCATCTTAAAACAAAACAAAAATTTGCGTTATCATTTAGTACAAGTGTCCGTAAAAAATGTAAAATCCTTTTTACTATTTTAAAAATTTCTAAATGTATTTTAAGAATTTCACTAATATTAGTTCGATGGATTAGCTATGAAAGCAACATAGACAGACATTCGGATTTATTATATTAGTATCGATCGATAACACAAAGTCCTCAAACGCTTTCTGTCTGTATGTAATCGATTTTCTCAAATCTACTGAACCGATCTTTGTACAGTTTTTACTAAAAGATAGTGCAATTTTTGAGGAAGGTTTTGGGGTAATAGTACATTACATAAAAAATTCCCTGGAGTCGGGATCCACGCGCAAAAATATTTGTGACACACTAATTTCCACGGAGGTAAAGCTGCGGGTACAGATAGTAAAGCTCCCAAAAGAGGTGATTGTATGTGATCGATTTTCTCAAAATTTACCAAACGGATTTTAGTACAATTTTTACTCAAAGATAGTTTATTTTTTGCGAAAGGCTTAAGTTATATTTTCATTACGGTTCAAGTCCTGCGGGCTTGGGATTCATGCGGGAAAACTTTTGTGATACACTAATTTCCTTACGGGTGAAGCAGCATCTACGGCTAGTTAATGTATATTTTTAATACGTCTCAAGTTGAATAATTACGAAACCGATATCAACATAACGGAAATCTGCATACATTTACACCACATTTGCAGCCATATTTGTACATGTTATTTTAAAGATCAATTACGCCATACGTCAAGTCTTCCGCCTCAACTTTGTCATATGAAATCAATGAAACCTGTTGCCGACCCGTTATGGAATTAATTAATTGCTGCCAGTTGACAGGCCTTAATGAGGGTACTGTGATCTAGTTAGCCGTGGAAACAGCCTGTTACTGTCCCACAGCTGGGCAAAGTTCCCCTAACTTTGTTGAAGAGTTTAGCGGACGGACCCAATAAGGTTGGATAATTTTGTCAGTTCAGTAAAAATAGAATACGGAATTACTTTACGGAATTCCATAGAACAAAAGTTATGATATAATTATTTTGCTATAATCTGCGTTTAAGAAAATCTATGTAATGCTAAGTGTAGGGGGCAAAACCGTTCTCATACCTTATACATGCAGGATTAGTTAGCGCACATATCACGAGATACCAGCTAAGCACTATACACATATAAAAAAATAATTTCAACGATCTTTTGCGATTTTTAGGATTTTGTCGTTGAGTCTATTTCCTGCTAATTACATTTCCAATGCTATTACGATCAGCAGGCCTACCATGAACTCTTATTGCGACTCAATTGAAGACGTAAACTAAATTGTTTTGCTTTTTCATACCATGACGTCTTAAAGACGCACGTTTTAAGTCGTTGCCGAATGAGCGTTTGGAATACATCCTTTAAACATGTGAGTAAAAGAGGCAGAGTTATCTATAGTTCATATAACGTCGTCCTTTTCAAACACACTTCATGGTACGAATAGAAAGCGGTTGGGTTTAGGTATTGACTTTGAATTGAATCGCTATCTAAAAGTTCGTGGTAGGCCTGCAGGAGGTAGACTGAAAAATTGGGTCGCGATCTCTCCGTGCCCATCGTATAATATAATAGAATAGGGGAAACATAGGCGGGCCTGTAAGTGAATGTGTTGCAACAAATAATGTGAGAGAATGTGAAATTTATATACTTGTCTTCGTCTAATCTTACATAAAAAAGAGAGATATAATAAATCTTTCTCATTTGCTTTCTCTTTATTGTCGATATAAACATTTTAGGCTTTCCGACTTTAGTATAACAACTCTATAGTTCTTACCTCCCGAATAGAGTTGTTACGATGAGGGATTTAGCGGAACTAGTGCTGCGACGATGGGACACCTATACCGATGAATTATCGATATAGGTGCCAAAAGTGATGTCGGCATAGTAATGGAGAAGCTGTTAGAAAACATATAAATAATTAATTTTCAGTATCAATCAGTAAAATATAAATTTTGTTTAAAAATAACTGACAAAGTACAAAAGGGAGTACACCTAATAATTTATAGAATAAGTGTTACTTAGCAGAATTATTTTGCATAAATCTATATCTATACTAATATTATAAAGAAGAAAGATTTGTATGTTTGTGTGTATGTGTGTATGTTTGGAATGTTTTCACGCAAAAACTACTGGACCGATTTAACAAAAATTCTTTCACCATTGGATAGCTGCTTCTTTACTCAGCAACATAGGCTATATGACATTTTCAAAAAATAGGGATCCGTAATAAAATTATAATAAGTTGTGAAAAATCTATTCATAAAAATCTTTCATCGCGAGCGATGCGGAAACTATTGATGATAGAACAAAAAAATGTTCTAAACTATGATAAAACGTATCAATATCTACAAAAAAGTCCGCAATACCATATGTCTAACTATTATAGTTATACCAATATAACTACTTTTCTACATTGTAAAAGTTGATAAAAGTGGCGTCAATAAGCAAACCATAATATTTACATCTCCGTATTAATCCTTATCCCACTAAATGATATTTTATTGAAAACTGTTTCATTAATTGTAAAATACTTTTTAAGTTATTAAAATCGGACATTCGAATCAAAAGATGTAATGAATTTTAAAATATCAATATAGAGAAAATTATGCCATAACAATTGTGGCGTATTGTATTTGTGTACCTATGAATACCTTCCGTTAAAAATTTGCCTTAACTACTGATACGTCCCAGGATCAAACTTTCAATTTCAAAAATAAATCTATAGTCCGACTTAGCAGACTTTCCACTACCACGAGATCGGTATGTATGCGGGTGAAACCGCGGGGCATTGCTAGTAACATATAAACATACAAGAATAAACTTAATTTGTCCGGTATCATACGCGATTAGCATACAATCAGTTAAAAAAGAAATGGTGTAACAACATAAAAATATCCTTCAGTTTTACATTATTATACTAATTACCTACTTTTATCTAAAGCCTTATTTTAATTTTGTTCTAAGGTTCAAAACGGCAGTTTACTTTTACTATTTTACTATTTTAAACTTTTACTATGCATCGGTAGTTTTAACGTAAAAAAAATTGCAAAAAGTGTTTACTCGTTTGCGTACAATACATATTATATAATACTTTTGATATGGAATAAAAAAAGCTTATTAGCACCAAGGAATGTTGTCGTTTCAACGGTTACGTAAAAATTACCTTATTTCTTATGTTACCAACAGGTTATTGATCTTTCCTTCTTTATTATATTTGCATAGTTACATGCACACACGATAAATGCATGGTTTTTTTTGTTAAAAAACGTCTATAGTGAAATACAATTCTATATTAATGCATCATTCTCGTACATTTATCTCATACAAGTGGAGTCGGCACAACGTGTTTTTCGCTTCCATTCTCTCATATCATGCGTCAACTCCGTTTATATGTATGTCATTCTTCACACAATCTAACCTTCTTTTTTTCACCCTCGTTCTATAGGCTAACTGTTTAACTCAGACTCTGCGGGGTACGCACGGCAAGCGTTTGAAGCGTGATATACAAGAGATTACCCCCCGCCTCCCTCAGTCCCCGTATTCATCATACCTCCGCGCCCTTGTACCCTGCAGGCGAAGCCTGAGTTAAACAAACGGTTGGCCTATAGTCACAGATTTATCTAAATTCCTATTTTACATTCGTTGGGTTACATGATTTTCATCTCTCGTCATTATTTCGCATTATATGATCGCATTTTTATTGTTCAATGAAAGTATTAAATACTAGATACAAATGTGAAAGCAAAAGAATATTGAAACAAAATAAGAAGAGAATAAAAAGTATTTAATGAGTTATTGCACTAGCAATTTATTAGTAACTATAATTTTATAGTCATAAATGTTCACAACTTTATTTTCAAAGAATGTTGAGGATAGTAATTTATTGTAGCTAGGCACAAGACCTATCGTAAGTTAAGTAAGTCGTTTTTATACTAATAAGAAGTTTTTAAATTTATAAAAATTCAATAAACCCCTTTTTATTCATTCCGTTTGTATGTTTGTTTTTTGTTTGTTTGTATCATGTTTGGTTCATTAAGAAAAGCTATTATGAAATTATTTTGCTATAAACCGCGAATGAGTAAATAGAAAATATATATGTATATAAAATGCTAAATGTAGAGTGAAAACAGACAGTGTTTTAATACCTGATGCATGCAGAATTCGTTAAAACATATGCACAAACCTCCACTACCTCCAATACACAAGCACTACACACGCTCACTATCACAAACTCAACAATCGTTTCGCTCCGCAACCGAAGCATAATCAGAAGATAGACTCCACGACAAATTGCAAAGCTTTGCGGGTCATGAAATCAACGCCATTTTTCATATATTTTTAAATATTAGTTTAATCTACAACATATTTTATTTGTATCAAATATATTTTGAAAGATTTTTCAGTTTCCAGATTGAAAATTGTGCTAGTTTTTTTATATTTTGAAACACGAAAATATATCGCTTTTTCAAGCCATACCTCAATCTATTACAATTGTGCTCAAAACTCCCCGTTTTCTTTGTAAATAAATAAATGAGTGATAATAATAAGTATATATATGACTGTACAAGACAGGATAAAAATGAAATTTAAAAAGTGATAAGAATTTATTCATTGCAAAGAGCAACCGCCGAGTTTCTTGCTGGCTCTTCTCGGTAGGAACGGCTTTCCGGACCAGCGGTAGAGTTTGTAGTATATTGTGGGTATTTTAATATAAATATAAATGTAATATTAATATAATATAAGTGTATGTATTTGTAAAACTGTTAACGAACTGCCAGTTAAGAAAAAACCGTTGCTTGGACTTGGCGTATTATTTCAATACATTACAGAGTTGAAGATTCAAAAGCACTTGTATAAACAAAATATTCTTTATTCAAGCAAACTTGTAAAAGTTTACTTGAATAAAGAATATTTTGAATTTGAATTTGAATTCATGGATATTATACTGTTAGAGTAAATTCTTTTCCCAATCCACGCGTCATGCATATGCGTTTTTCGCTTTCCGCTAGAACATGGCGTCGGCATTCTAACAACCATCACCAATTGTTATAACGCGCTTGAAGTTCTCGCTAATTTTATACAGATTACTGTGATTGGTTACTGACTAAAGAGTGGGTAAGGGGGGAGATGCGTCGAGGCGCCAACCGGCGTACACCGTTCCACTCTCCGTCACACTACATTGCGTAAGAGTTAGAGACGGTTTCAACAGAAATATTTGTTGTGGAGTGTAGAGTGTACTTTCAGCGCTCTACACCAGGAGTGACAATCTCGCGGTCCGACATAAACATTTCTTGCGTCCCAGTCAATATATTCGACGCAAAATAAAACCAAAACAGAAATGTGAATTAAATACGTTTAAAATAAACCATGTTAACCTACCAATCCGCATTGGAGCAGCGTGGTAGGTCTTAGCTCCAACCCTTCTCTCCAGAAACGGAGAGAGGAGGCCTATTCACAGCAGTGGGATTGTAACAGGCCCGCTATATTACTTTACTTACTATTTTACATTTAGATGAAAATAAATGTGAATTAGAAACGTAGGACATTTTTTTGGAGCCACCCTTTAGCTAGGTTGTGTATTTGGCTCAAGTTAGCTTTGTAGTTTGTTACCCCTGCCTTAGATCATTATAATTAAGAAAGTCTCCCGCTGCGTCTGTCTGTTTGTACTCAAATACTATGTGCAACTCGTTTTGCGCGGTTATTAATAGAGAATGGATGACTAGAATAGTTTAAGCGTATAATTTGTAAAGGTTTTGAGATGTCTAAAAGTCCGATAGATTCTGCGTGTCCCGAGACTCACTTCTATATGATAATTTCCGCTATTTTAATTAACTATATAACTCATTAGGGAAACCCCTTTCCGCTATTACAACCACATAATATATCATATAATCAAACACACTAATAAACATGCGCATAATAATAAATATACGCCTACACTAAAAATATTTACATACTAATAAATATATAACCGATGTACATACACAAATATATAGCATATAAGCAATGTAATAAATATTCTTAGAAGTAGCAGGAATTTCGTTTAAATATTTCAGCTTTCTGACATAGTCCACAAAAACAAACGTACAACTGCAAAATATGCAACAGCCCAAAGAAGTATAGACAGGTTAAGTTTAATATAATTTGGAATTATTATGCAAGGACGATTCTACCACCAGTTCGGATTGCTACTATCCACTGAGAAGAACTGGCAAGAAACTCCGCGGTTACTCTTATCACGAATATTAAAAATTCGAGATTAGATTCTAATAACAAAGAACACTCAATGTAGGCAGGTTTTACCTACATTTACTCGAACAATATTAGAACGACACAGTCACACTAATTACACCTGCTTGTTTAACTAAGACCGGTTGCAACACGATCTAAACGCGAGAGCGTTTAATAATCGTACAAGTCTCGTTTGCCACGAAACTCCAAGCGACGACACGATCTAGCCGCATAAGCGTCTAATAACCGTATGAGCCAAGTTTTGCAACGAGATTCTCTTTGATGTGGCGAGCTCCATGTTTTATTCACAATTTTCGCTCCAAAAGCAAGTCCCTTCCTTGCTATCGGCCACGTGATTATAGTGTTACCAATTTCCATTCCTAACAATATATACGCACAGTAAAGCATATTTACTACTAAACCTATGCACTAAGTAATTATATATGCACTAGTACTATAACAGAACTACCTTGCTATAATCCGCACGGGTTAAGCGAATGCATGCAAAGCTAATGTGTATGAAGCAGGCAAAATTTACGAACCTTATACATGCAGGACAAGCCACCACACACCAGGAACAATGCACACAAGTAGCACTCACAACCACCATCACAATCTCAACGATCGTTTAGTTCCGAAACCGAAGCATCATCAGGAGGATAGGCTCCACGACAAAAATCGCAATGCGATTCCATCCTAATATGGAATTCTGCAAAGTAACGCCTGCTTCTATAAATCATATAGGCACTAGTAAATGTATCCACTTAACCGGTTACGAATAAATCTTGAATGGCTAACGAGCGACACCGTGACCGACACCCGTGAAAACCATAATTTCATCAGGCACACGATGCCGCGACGGCTACAGCTTTTGAATGAAGGAAATATTTTTCAATGTACACCGGAACAGTGAAATAATGCGTATTGAAAGTGATTTGTTCATCAGGTATGGTAACTTTAAAGCTACATATTATCAGACCAAGTTCTTCGCCATGCAGAAGTTTCTTGGACCAAGATTTGTCGTGGAGCCTATCCTCCTGATGATGCTTCGGTTTCGGGGCGAAACGATCGTCGAGATTGTGGTGGTGGGTGTGTGTGCTGCTTTTGTGTGCGTTGTTGCTGGTGAATTGCGCCTTGGGGTGCATGTGGTGGCTGGTCCTGCATGTATAAGGTGCGTAGATTTTGCTTGCTTCATACACATTGGCTTTGCATGCATTCACTTAACCCGTGCGGATTGTAGCAAAGTAGTTAGTTCTGTTATATTGCTTGTAATATGGAATTCCGCAAAGTAACGCCTGCTTCTATAAATCATTTAAACCAAGATTTTTTGTTGAATTAAAAAGTAGGTTTTTATATATTATGAAAGTGTGTATTTAAAACTATTTATGTATATATATTTACCAGTTTCTCACTCATAACATAAGTATTAAGTAACTTCGCTTTTTTTCGCTATCAACAAGTAAGTTTAGCTCAGCTATGCAATTATGTTGTTAGAACATGTTTCGAATACAGCCTCCTTCAACTTTGCGATTTCGTCGTTGTGTCTATCTCCTGATGATGCTTCGGTTGCAGGAGGAAACGATTGTTGAGTTTGTGATAGTGAACTTGTGTAGTGCTTGTGTATTGTGGTGGCGATAGTGGAGGTTTGTGAATGTGTTTTTACGAATCCTGCATGTATCGTATGAAAAACTCATAGCACATATACATTTAGCACTATATATAATTACTATTTACTTTATCACGGATAAAGCAAAATAATTTTATTATTACTTTTCTTATACAACCTCCTAAAACTTAGGTTAATAATATAAAAAAAAACATAGTCGCCGTCAATGTGTCAAGTTGTTGAAAAAGAATAAATTGGTTTACTTTTGGAAAAATTGCTTTTTATTTATTGAATAAATCGGAAAAATATCGGTATTCAGAAGTGGGATGTAACAAATAGAGTAGACAAAAGCAATAGCTACATTTTAAAAGATGGTTGCGTAGTGCGGTTGCTATGGAAAAATCAAAACATTTATTGTAAATATTGTTGTTATTTATTTATTTATTTATTTATTTATTAAGGAACAACCAGTGGGAGTTACATAAAAACATTAAATTAAAGTAGCACAACACAAGAGGCATTAAATGCACTGCCTTTAGGTGTCACAGTATGCACATCATTATATATAAGGACAACAATGAACTACATAATCTAAATGTAAATCCACAGCTCCAAGAACTGGAGATTAAGAATTATTTTTTAAATGTAATAAATGTATCGCTGAACACATCTACACATCTATATATAATCTAAATTTTACATATTATATGATTAAGTATGATAACTGTTGAAATTTCATAAAAATTAGTAGCACAAACGGTCACTTAACCTTTCTTTCTTCTTATATTAAAACGAAACTTATAAGTAGCGTTCAATAAAATTCTACCAAACTCACGGTGTCAATTTACACGTTAATAAATTGTTTTTGAAGCGGAAACTAATAAATTTAAGGCACTAACAAGCTATACGATGACTGCGCCGACATCATGACAATATAAATACCGTAATTTAATTAGACGAACAAAACACCTGTGTGTAGACTTAATCGCGATACAACGTCTATTGCCTCGAAATAATTGCATTGTAGAATAAAGAAAGTGAACGTTAAAACTTCATAATAGTTACTTATTAACTTCTAATATGAAATATTTAAAGTTCAACCATAACAAGATGCAATAACACTTGATTTTAAGGCAGATTATATCGCATTAAACACAGTGTAGGTGGTAAAATAAAGAATTAACAGAACCTGTTCGATAAAGAAGGCTTAAATTTTTTAATTTCTACAGTCAATAAAAAATGTTTTAATCCGATTAACCTTATGAATGCGTTGCTAATGTGGCGGATATAATTATTTACGAACAGCAAATGCCAGATATGGTTCTCCATATGTTATTGATCCATATGATTTGTTTCGGCTATTAATCAAGTTTCAATTTCGTTTCAACGAATAAATAAATAAATAATAAATAAATAAATATATGGGACATTTACACACACGGTCGTCCGTCCCCAAAGTAAGTAACTTAATATTTGTGTTATGGGTGACGGAAAACTGGTAGATATACTACATATATAAGTTTAAATACATACTTATATACAAATACACACCCAGGCTCGAAGAACCAACAATTTTTTTATAGAAAATGGTGGCCCTCGGCGGGAATCGAACCCGCGACCCGCGGAGCTGAAGGCAGGGTCACTACTCACAGCGCCAACGGGACATGAAGTAAACTTTGCGACAAAATTCAAATACATGTTAAAATTTAAATTTGAATATGTGTATTTGAATCTTGACAGGATTGCCATTTTTGCATTGCGGTTTTGTCGTGGAGCTACTTCTACTTCATATTCAAATTCAAATTCAAAATATTCTTTATTCAAGTAAACTTGTAAACAAGTGCTTTTGAATCGTCAACATTTACTGCTGGTTCGGAAAGCTATTCCTACCGAGAAGAACTAGCATGAAACTCGGCGGTTGCTCTTTTCAAACAATAATTCTTATCACTAGTTACATATAGTTATTAATGTCTTGTACAGGGTTGAAGAGAAGCTATATCCACGTATTCTTATCGTCTAGGTAATCTTCAATAGTATAATAGGCTTCCTGAATTAGTCTTTTTTTTAATAGTATTTTTAAATTGCTGTAATGGTAAAGGTAAAAAAGTAGATTGTGGAATTTTATTATAGAATCTTATACGATAATCGAAACCCACAAACGAATTACGAACTTTTGCAAGGCGCAGAGCAGGAACCGCAAGCTTATGTCGGTTCCTACTTCGTCTATTATATACATCGCCAATCCTTTTATAATTATGTATATTCATATGTACAAAAATTAAATTACTAAAAATATACTGTGAAGCCAATGTAAGAATACCTGTTTCCTTGAACTTCTTTCGCAGGGAATCGCGCGAATTTAAATTGTAAATGCCACGTATGGCTCTTTTTTGTAATACAAAATTTTTTCAATGTCCGCGCATTTACCCCATAACAATATTCCGTAAGACATAATGTTATGGAAGTAAGCAAAATAAACAAGTTTTGCTGTTTCGACATCTGTTATCCGTCATATCTACATATGGTAAATTTTCTTTAAAAAACGCGGATTATACGATAATAATTCAACTATAACTTTCTTATTGATTTCCGAAAGCGTTTGCGATTTTTGGCATTGATTGGAAAAGTTGAACATAACAGCTGATTTAACCACAAACGAGGTGATGGACCGAAGTGATGTAGTTAGTATGCTATAATATAAATTCAAATATTCACTATTATTTAAATTGCATCATTTTTCAACATTAATCTATGTATATAGTGTTTCGTTATTTTTCTTTTTCTTCCTCCCTTTTTTCATTATCCATATTTCACTTCTTGACCTTTTCTTTCTGTTACTGATGGTTGACTGATGAGATCCCTTTTAGGGATAAGTCCGCCTTTGTACATATGCTACTTTTTTTTCTTCTTTACTTTTTTTATATTGTTCTGTAAGTGGAATAAAGGAATAAATAAATAAATAATATTCAGCATCATATTACGCTGTTCATAAATGCTCGTTATCAACAATAACAATGACTTCATGAAATCCTAACACAACAGCCCTTTGTACGTGTGTCGGAATGAGTCGACTAGCAGTGCTTAATGGAGACCAACATTGATCTGTAAGTCACCGTTATAGGCAAATCCATGTTCAATACACGTTGCAGATCAAGATTATGTATTTAATGAATGTATCAGCATTATGGGCTTCGATATATACCTGACCTGAATACATCACTTAGATTACATGAAATGTGGGATTTAAAAAATATTATTAAAGGCGTATTATCGAGGAATTATTAAGGAAGTAATGGCGAAATCATAAGCAGTTTTATTTATTAACTAGGTGTCACAAAGTAGATCCCTTTATTTTATTGTTTTAAAAAATAAAATTAATCCATATTTTTTAATACAAAAATGTACAAGTTATGTATCTTAAATTACTTACACGCTACTACTATACAGCTGTGATAGCCCAGCGGTGAGACCGTGCGACTCTTTCGAGGGGAACACGAGTTCAAACCCGGGCAGGCACCAATGAGTTTTTCTATTAAAACTCATGTGTCTAATTGATAATTGCAATTTATCACACGCTTTTTGGTGAAGGAAAACATCGTGAGGAAACCTACATATCTCTAGAGAATTCTAGGGATATGTGTAACCTACCAATCCGCATTGGAGCAGCGTGGTAGGTCTTAGCTCCAATCCTTCTCTCCAAAAACGGAGAGAGGAGGGTATGCCCAGCAGTGGGCATAACAACGGGCTGTTACTTTACTTTTTTTTTTTTTTACTACTATACAAATCATGCCCACGTGGAGTGGTCCCAAGAATGCTGGCAGCGTTTGAATCGCTAAGCTGATTCTTTGTGCAAAAAAGGAGCCAGCCCTGTTGTCACCCGAAGAGGCGAACAACCGAGGTGGTAAAACTAAGAAAAAATGGAAAATATAACCAAAATGGAATTATAGAAAGCAAAATACCTATCTTTCCTACGTAGGCATTGTTGTTTCTATAATCAGAAAAGAAAACATTTAATGAATAAAAATCAATGTTCAGCAATTCGCTGTCAAATTCGGATAACGGCAGCATGTCATGGAAAGAGCGCTGGCTCGCGGAGCTAATATTCTTTTGGTAGCGTCTAATCCTCTTCCGTCTGAGTAACTTAATACTTGTGTTATACGAGAGACAACAGGTAAATATACTACTGATATATTTTTAAATAAATACATCTATACTTGAAGAACACTAATTGTACTAAGAAAATGTTGACCTTCATATCCACAACCCAAAGAATAGAATCCACGACCTCTGAGCTGAAGGCAGGGTCGTTACTAAAGAAAACCAATCAAAGCGTACTAAGACTAGAAGTTTATCTGTAAATGGTTTTGAGTCGATTAAATTGCAAAAGGCAGGTGCGTAGGCCTCTCGAAAACTCGCAAACCCCGTAATATGATTTACGGCCCAAATGATCCCCTGTGTCATTATCAAACTAATAAATTGAGCCGATGTCGGTCCGTGATAACAGGCCTAAATGTTAATGATTACAGGGAACGAGGGCGATGTAGGTTTGGTCGTTTGAGATATTTGGTATTTAATATTGTAATTTTGTCTGACATACCTTTATTATCGGAATAATGCTAGATTAATTATTGTGAGTTGTTTAGCAGTGAGCTGTGACAACTCGTTGGGTAGAGGTGAGGTGATTTTTACAAGGGAGTTGAAACTCCGACACATTATTAACTTTTGTTATTAATTTTATATTCGTATACATAAAAGAAACGACCTCTTATTATAATATAAATATTAATATATGGGACATTTACACACATGGTCGTCCCCAAAGTAAGTAACTTAATACTTGTGTTATTGGTGACGGACAACTGGTAGATATACTACATATATAAGTTTAAATACATACTTAAATACAAATACACACCCAGGCTCGAAGAACCAACAATTTATCCCACAGATAGGCATAAATCTCTTCAAACCTTTTATTTAAATAAGGAAGAGCTTAATGATTTTTTTACTTAGGTCTGATTGGATTTTTAATTTTATAAATGAAAGACTTATTTATATTTATTGTGATTCCTAATATGCCGTTTTAATTTACAATAAAGTAAAATATAGTTGAAAAATCAAAATTTGATTGCACAAAGAGAAAAACAAAGAAAGTAAAGAGATCAACTGATTTGGCGTAATATAAATTTAAGAGGAATCTTATATAGGTAGGAGCGCTTTGATCTTAGGTCCTATGCTAATTGGTAGGCTACATTTGTCCCGGGAATTCTATTAAAATATGCAGGTTTTCTTTGCTGCCAAAACTGCGGGATAAATTATAAATATTATTTTATAAAACATGGTTGCGATTTTTATCAATATACAAAACCATTATCATCGTCCTCCCGCCATTATCCCACTGCAAGTGGGGTCGGCACAACATGAATTATATTATGGGTGGCGACTGTTGGGTACACAAACTCAGTATCCAAATAAATCTATTTATTTAGGTACAGTTAATTATAATTAAAATTTCTCTAATACTATGTTCTATATGTAAAATAACTAAAGCGTCCGGTCCCACCGATGTTAGGTAGGACAAAGGCGTAACGGCGTGGAGTTTCTTTCCCAGGCGTGGAACTACACCTCCGGTGTCGAGTGAAGTCTGGGAAAGCGGCAAACGCTGAGTAGACGTAACACATGCTACGAACATGTTGTCACATGATTTGGCTACGTATGCCCTGCCGCCTGCCTGACGTCAACTTACCTTAGTCCTATTTTACGACCCCTCGGTAAGCAATGAGGGTGGTATATTCTACTCAGCCGGATACCACGGTGGCAATATACAAAACCAAACAGAGAATATCTTACTTATTATAAAACAAAGTCTCAAAAAGCTGTCTGTCTGTATGTTATCGATTTTCTCAAAATCTACTGAACGGATCTTTGTACGGTTTTCGCCCAAAGATTGTACAATACTTCCGAAGTAAGTAATACATATCGATATTATGTAAATAATTGTGTTGAGTGCAACTGTTAAAAAAATTTGAATTAGAAAAAAATTGTTACACACTGATTACCACGCGGGCGAAGCCGCTGGCACAGGTAGTTATGAAATATATGCAGGTGTCCTCACGATGCTTTCCTTGAGTGTGATAAAATGGAATTATCAATTACACATATAAGTTTTAACTAACTCATGGGTCTCCAGTTTGAACCCGTGTCCCCCTCAACAGAGTCGCACGGTCTCACCGCTGGACTATCACAGCTTACTTCAACGATTATGACATAATATTAACTTTCTGTCCGCATACTTAAATAACGACGGTTTACTGTAGTCGAGATTATAACAATTATTATGCATATTGGAACATGTCGTCCCCACTTTACGTGTATAATTTTATAATAATTCCGTCACAATGTTTACTGTAGTATTAATGTCGTAGCTATTTGCAGTAAGACGTGTTTTATATTTTATTAACACTCGCTGTGTGGAGAGATTGTGCTTTCATTTACAGTAATATTCTTGCGAAGCTTTCCGAAGGCAGTATATATGTATCAAGAAAAAGCGATTTCAACATGACACATGATATAGAAGATGAAACACTGATTACTTTATATTCGAATTCAAATTTGAATTCGTATTCAAATTTGAATTTGGATTCAAAATATTATTTATTTAAGTAAACTTGTAAACAAGTGCTTTTGAATCGTCAACTCTACTGCTGGTTAGGAAAGCTATTACTACTGAGAGGAGCCAGCAGAGACTCGGTGGTTGCTCTTTTCAAATATAATTCTTATAACATTAGGTCATTACCATCTTGTACAGGGTAGAGGAGTATATCCACGCATTTTTATAATTTTTATAAAATTAGGAGTTACTTTGCGGCATTCCATAGTAAAAAAGTAATTATAGATTTTACTATAATCATCGTTTTTTCCGTTGATTCGGTCTTGCGGTATCTCGCTAAGTAGAATAGATTAACCGTCTAACCGTTTCGTTAAAGGCGACTAAGCTAGGTTGACGCCAGGCATACGGATCGTAAAATAGTTAGCCAACGCATCTAACAACATGTTTAAAACATGTGCCGCCCCACTTAAAGTGGAATGAGGGCCGGAGAGTAATGATGATTTGTAGGTTATTATTATAAACAAATCTTGTTGAGGTAAGTTTCTTAACAGCTAGGTGATATTTTTCCCAATTGATGCTAGAATTGTTTTTGTAATTGCCATATAAATTAATTAAAAGTTTAATTTCTTATATTAATTCAATAAGTATATGACAAATGTAAAAAGGATATTGGTGGGAATATATCATCCTATTAAGAGAGAATAGGCGAAAGTTTCATTCCTAAACCCGTTAGTCGGAGATTTAAGATAAGAAAATATATAAAAAATTGAGTCTCTACAACTAATTAGAGTTACTTGTATCTAAATTACCACCCGTAGCTTTACATGGTTTAAGGTGTAGCCATACTAACCGTATTGCGAGTTAAAGGTCATGACGCCGATAATAAGGTGATGTCGCATTGTTAGCGTACGTGATAAATGAGTAAGTTTTTTCGCAAACAACGATGTCTTTTTAAATTGGATATAAAACAAAAACGAATAATTTATACAATTAGCGTTACTTTGCAGAGGTCCATTATAAAAAAATCATTATAAATTAAAATCCGGTTTTAATCTTCCGAGTCTCAATAAATCGAATTCAAACTCATAATATTATTTTCAAACTATAAATAAGTGCTTTTGAATCGACTCTACTGTTGGTTCGCAAAGCTGTTCTTACCGAGAAGAGCCAACACGAAATTCGGCGGTTGTTCTTTTCAAATCATAATTCTTAATACTAGTTATATTTACATTATTTTTAAATCGAGAGATTCATCGCAGATTAATAGCAAATGATATTTTTATTAGTTTTGAAAAACGAGTTCACTGGAGCTGTTTTCATTAAAATAGTGTGGTAATGACTGCTCCATAAAGGCCGTCAAAGTTTCACGGCTATATTAGCAGAGGAATAATTTTCTATTAAAAATCTTTGTATCTTTCAGTCTTTGTATCAATCCAATCTGCTTCATACAGCGATCGAATTTCGAAATGGAAGCGGACATGGCGATAAAGAAGCCAACTTCATGGGTTTGAGGGTAACACCGCCCCACCCCACAGGTTCCGCCTTTTATAGGCGCACGGCTTTGCACTTTGCACGGCTTGCGTGGACCCGTCCGTGGAAAGAGGTTCGCTTCAAAGCCCGTACCCCGCTTACCCTCGAGCAAGAAAGAAGACCGGGATGCAATTTCTCACCAAATGATTTCTGTAGAAATAGTTTTTTTTAGTTAAAAAAATATCTTTAAAGATGTGAAAGAGCTAGAAAATTTTCAATACAGATTTGAGTTTCGAGTTTCGGCATTGGTTATGTTAAGCTGTGATAGCCCAGCGGTGAGACCGTGTGATCCTCTAGAGACGACCATGGGCTTAAACTCCGGGCAGGCACCAATGAAAACTTATGTATTTTGATAATTGCAATTTAGCAAACGCTTTTCGGTGAAGGAAAACATCGTGAGGAAATCTGCATATCTCTTAGAGCCTTCTGGGTATATGTGTAACTTACCGATCCGCATTGGATCAACGTGGTAGGTCTTAGCTCTAACCTTTCTCTCCAAAAAACGGTGAGTGGAGGCCTATGCCCAGCAGTGGGATAGTAACAGGCCGTTACTTTACTACTACTTTACCTATGTTTGTTGCATATAAGTATTATAAATATATTAATGACAACATAAAAAGAGACGAACTCAAATACACCATCGTGTGGAAAAGCCTTTATTATTTTAAAATATAATCCCCTTCGTTTCTTGCTCGCATATTTCACCTTTTGTAGATTTGAATCATCTGAATCGATACTTGGCCGCAGAAGAATTATTTTGTTAAAGTGGTGCTACATTAATGTGCTTCAAATAGTATTTAAAATTTATAACTATTAAAAGTAAATGCAAATTGCTTATTTCAGAACAAAAAGTTTTTTACACGTACTTTTAGGAAAGTTTTAATATATTATGAATTCTTTAGAATTCGATGATCATCTTCTCATACCTAGGAACCATGGACTTAAGTTGGTAAAACAATTTCGTATAATTTTCTGCTACTTGAATCTGAAAGTTCTTTAAACCTCTTTAAATTTTATCTAACACCTCGTCCAATTCAGAATTATGGCCCTGAAGTGAACGATTGATTGATTATCTCCGACCTTTGAATTTTCGAGTTAAGGTCTTTTCTTTAGCATCAATTCCCTTTGGACCTTAGTGAGATATAGACGAGTTTTGTCCTTCTCTTTTATATTATATTTACACTTTTATCTCTTATTGGTTTTTCGCTTATAATAATACTAGCTGTGCCCGCGTGTCACAAATTACAATCACAAAAATCACAGTTTCACGAATATATGTTTCAGTCAACTTACGTAGACCGTAATGTAATCTACTATTAACCTGAACCTTCCTCAAGAATTGTACTACCGTTTAGTAATGACTGTACCTAAGACATACTTTTTGGGGGTTTTATAATATGTATAGATTTCATTATCCTAAAGCTTTTTTGAAGTAATTACGGCCTTGACCATCGAATTTTGCGGATGTATATAATTTTCATAATTTATTTATTTATTTATGTACCATAAAAAATGTAAAAAAAATATATTTCATATAAAAAAGTGTAGAAAGGTTAACTAATTTTCATAAGTTCCTAATTTAATATTTATGGCATCTAGAAATAACTGTCCCTAAAGTAGCGGCCTGTTACAACTCCACTGCTGGATTCCCAGCAGTGGGCCAGGCCTCCGCACTCCATATCTGGCGAGAAGGGTTGGAGCTAAGACCTACCACACTGCTCTAATGCGGATTGGTAGGTTACACATATCTCCAGAATCTCTAGAGGTATGCAGGTTTCCTCACGATGTTTTCCTTCACCGAAAAGCGTTTGATAAATTTCAATTATCAATTAGACACATGAGTTTCAATAGAAAAACTCATTGGTGCCTGCCCGGGTTTGAAATCATGTTACCCTCGTAAGAGTCACACGGTCTCACCGCTGGGCTATCACAGCTTAACTGTCCCTATGATGTACTTAAATAACATACTTAATTCATGTATTTCTACTTATGGAGAGTGGTCTAGATTTCCACAAGTAAATTTTATTTCATATTTTTTAAATTGTGTATATATCTACAACGCCGTGTTGTCTCCGGCTAAAGGTAAGTTGCCCTGCTGCGTAGTATCCGGTTGAGTAGAATCCGCTCATTTCTTACTTACGTGTCGTAAAAGGCGACTAAGGTAAGTTATCATCAGGCAGGCGGC
Source organism: Morpho deidamia (assembly GCA_947086505.1). Taxonomy (NCBI): domain Eukaryota; kingdom Metazoa; phylum Arthropoda; class Insecta; order Lepidoptera; family Nymphalidae; genus Morpho; species Morpho deidamia. The sequence goes on along the minus strand of CAMTZC010000007.1, from coordinate 2,775,028 downwards.
CGGTCGCAAAATACCTAGCCAAAACGTGTAACATGTTATAAACATTTTGTGTTGTGTGGGATAAGGGCAGAAGAATGATGATGATGTATTAATGTATCTACAGATTCCAAACATACATTCCTACGTATAAAATTCCAAGGTTAAATGCAAGTTACAGCCACACCGTAATATCGCAGATCCTTTCCCAGATTATCTATGGCTTATTCATGACGTCATCCTTTTTTTCTTGTCACATTAGTAAATGCGAGTATATTTTCTCACGCGGCGGTCTTCTAAGGCATGATTATAAATGTTTCGCTGAGATATTTAAAGCGATTTATTTTCTAAGATACAAAAATGAAGGCATTTAAATAATATGATAAAAATCATATACATATTCAAATGTTATTTATTTATGCCGTGTGGTATCCGGCTGAGCAGAATAGGTACACCCTCATTTCTTACCGAGGTGTCGTAAAAGGCGACTAAGGTAAGTTGACCCACCGTGTGGTATCCGGTTTAGTAGAATAAATCACTCTCTTTCTTACCGAGGGGTCGTAAAATACGACAGATAAGTTGACGTCAGCCAGGCAGCCGGTCGTAAAATACGTATCTAAATAAGTGACAACATGTTTGTAACATGTTGTTCCGACCCCGACTCCGACTCCCGAGTGGGAGAAGGGCAGGAGAATGATGAGAATTAAAATATTATTTATTTATATATATTTTTTTCTCCCTCAACTAGGCAATATGTGTTAACACAATAAGCGACTATGTTATGATTTCGCGGTTTTTGTTATACATATATCTCAAAACTCATACTCATTACATCTCAAAACATGTTTTACTCTATCGATTTATATAATTTTAGTTGTAAATTTTAAATCATTTATTCTGGAATATTTTCTCCATGTTATGTTCATGAAAGATATGTATGTATATGCGAATTATACAATTATATAAATTTATTTATTATTATATATGTTCCTTCATTATCACAATTATCTTATTTTTTTTACGAGTTCTATAAAAGCTTCTTTTAGCTTTAAAAATATTATCGTTTGGTCGCTTTAGAGGAAGCCATACCTTATCTTCAGATGATATCTCTAGATAAGCATAATCCGAGGACGTGTTCTTTACACGTTGCGAGTTTTAGACTTTGACACGTTCATGCTCGCAAAAGTATGCTATTCTTCTTCTTTTTACAAGATTTTCAACGCGTCACCTCACCATGAATGTCAGTTTTGATTGGTTTTTTGTTTTGAACTGTAGTTCTATATAAATTTCATCGCTTTCTGATTGCGGTATTAGCTTTTTAAGGACGTTTTACACTTTGTATATGTTCCGTAATGCGTATAACATTTATACTTTTAGCCCCATTATAACAACTCAGAGTTGGACATTGGTTACTTGTTGTATATGTAATTCGCGTCATTGATGGCCTAAATATATACATATAGAAAAATATTGAATTCATGTACATTCCCCTGACTTTATCCGACTCTAAGTGGGGTCGGCACAAAATATATTAACCATGTTATTATATGATTTAGCTAGGAATTTTACGATCGGCCGCCTGCCTGACTTCAACATATCTCAGTCGCGTTTTACGACACCTCGGTAAGAAATGAGGTTGGTCTATTCAATAAAGCCGCATACCACACGGCGGGTCAACTTATCTTAGTTGCCGTTACGACACCTCGGTAAGAAATGAGGGTGGTCTTCCCTATTCAGCGGATACCACACAGTGCATACATAAATTTTGAAATGTAGTTCATTAAATATGTAATACCTAACATAAGAAGACTTAAGGTGAAGGTAGACGAATTAAAGTAGCTTAGATGTTTCACATTAAGAAGATGATTACCGTGTTAAAGAATAATTAATGCATCAATTACATTCTTTTAATATCGAAGATTAGAGAAATGTAGCGCTAAATTATAACCGTTTTTTCATCTACGTATAGTACCCGGCAATAAATAATGCACATCGAGAACTTAGAACGAAACAGCTGGTCTATTCGGTTTCGTAGAGCGCTGTCACTGACACACACGGCCGATTTCTCTCTTTGAGCCTCGATGTGCATTATTTATTGCCGCGTACTATATATAATAAGTATAACGATATCCTATTTGGTTTAGTTTTTCATTGAAGTTTAAATGGTAAAATAAAACCAAATATAGCAAAAGCCTAATAGAAACAACCTACCGGGTTACTCCAATGAAAATAAGTAGTTTCACCAAACTTTAATTAAGTTACCAAATTTTAAGGATCCAGAAATCCTCTATTAAAAAAAATCATACAGATTTTCTCACAATAATTTCCTTTCCGCAAAGAATATTGATCAAATAAATATGAATTTATCACATATTTTTGTACGATTTTAGGGTCTTTTATTTATACTTTTTTTTTAGTTATTATAATTAGTATTTGTTTAAATTTTTTTGGATTGATTATGTAAACCTAACTTAAGGCGCTGAACAGAGCTGGCGTAAATTCAGATTTCGGCATATAAGCCACGCCCACAATTTCTGCGACGGCGTAGCGACACACTTAATTTTTTAACACCCATTGTAGGTGTACACTATGTTATCCAAACTTTTTTTGTACAATTTATTTAAAAAACTTATGTCTAATTAATCTTATAAAACTAAGTATGCTGAAACTATAACTAAACACCTAAAAAAGGACATATTATCAACAAGGAATAGTCACAAAAGGCGGCAGCTAGCGACACACGTCCGTATAGCAGCGCGCCTCAGCGATCACTGTCTATATTCGTAGATGTAAAAGAGAAGCGAGACGATGACTCGTTTCAGTTTTGCTATTTTCTAAAAAATATTTAATTTGAATGAAATATCTTAATTAATTCAAAATTTAAATCTTACATTCTCTTTATATTATAATGATTTATTAGTCTTATTAATTTTACCAATTTTTGTTGATAAATATTAGAGATATTTACGATCAAAGTACAAATCAGAGGTCTATTTACCAATTTTTTTTATCGAAAAAAAGTATCGTAATCATGTTTTGAAATCTTACATTCTCTCTGAGATATGATGTATATTAACATATATTTTTCTTCTAATCGTCATCCCTATAGCTTTTGTTAAAAACGTGTTTAAAGTCAACCTATTTGGCTCTGTTCAGCGCCTTAATTGCGGATTACAACAAATGACTTTTGTACACTTTCCTTTGTTTCGCCAATGGAACATAGCGCTATATGCCCTAACATAAGATAACTCAGATTCCATTAGGAGTTGAACCTTCGTACCTCTGGTACTATTCACGTAAATCAAATCAAACACTTTAAGGGCTTCCTATTTTGACTGGCCCGTTGGCGCAGTGGTGCTTCACTCTTCAGCTCCGTAGGTCGTGGGTTCGATTCCCACCGAGGGCCAAAATCTAAACAAAAAAATAAACAATTAGTTCTGAGTTAGAGTCTGGGTGTGTATTAAAGTATGTATTTAAAATTCTATATGTATATATTTACCAGTTGTCTGTCACCCATAACACAAGTATTAAGTTTATTTATTTATTTTATTATACACAAGTCCGAGTAATAACTTCGTATAATCTGCGAGCATTAAAGTTCGTTAACATTCCGCTCACGCAGCAAACGCATTTGTCGACATAAGCCCCATAACTCATTAATATGAATCAAACGTACCACCGAGATAACTTACAAGGCGCGGAAGTAGCTCCAATTATTCAAGATCGGATGCGTTAACAAACATTCAAATACATTCGAATACATTGAATACATTAACACACAATATATTCTCGGACATGTCCCCGACCACTAAAACAATGGACCCGCGACATGTACCGATGTTGTGAACATTGTCCCTGATGTCGAACGATAGCCGAGATACCATCTTATCTATTTGTAATTCTAATACAATGGTTGATAAAATATATCCACTGATATTCGTAGATATCAATGCAAATATCAAATTTTTAATTCACATAAATGAGTTGATATTAAGGAAAGTTTTAGAACAAAAGTAATAATAAAATTATTTTGCTATAATCCGCGATACAGTAAATAGAAAATATATATAGTGTTTAATGTGTAGTGGACTATCAGTATTTTCATACCCGATACGTGCAGGATTCGTAAAAACACATGCACAAACCTCCACCACTTCCACCACAATACACAAGCACTACACAGGTTCACTAGCACAAACTCAACAATCGTTTCGCCCCGCAACTGAAGCATCATCAGGAGATAGACTCCACGACAAAATCGCAAAGTGAAAGTAAAAATTATTTTAATTTTAATTAAATATTATTACTTTTGTAATAAGAAATAAAAATTATTAAATTATACGACAAAATCGCAAAGCCGTGTCGTAGAGTCTATCTCCTGATGATGCTTCGGTTGCGGGGCGAAACGATTGTTGAGTTTGTGATAGTGAACCTGTGTAGTGCTTGTGTATTGTGGTGGAAGTGGTGGAGGTTTGTGCATGTGTTTCTACGAATCCTGCACGTATCGGGTATGAAAATACTGATAGTCCACTATACATTAAACACTATATATATTTTCTATTTACTGAATGAGGATTATAGCAAAATAATTTTATTATTACTTTTGTATTATGGATCTCCGCAAAGTAACGCCTAATTCTATAAAAGTTTTAGAAGCTTAAATGTCCAAAGGAAATGATGGAATAATTTTGCTATAATATGGTTTTTTTAAAGAATAAAAATTGCAAAATAATGCTATCATTACTTTTGTTCTATGGAATTCCTCAAAGTAACGCCTCTGCTATAAATTTGCTTAAATGTTAAGTATACTAATTAGAAAGTTTCACTTATTTAGACATTACATACGTAAAATAAAAATACACCTGATTTAAGATTTGACAAGCTCTGGAATAAAGCAAAATAAAATATTATGTTAAGTAAATAATATACAGTTCTGTTTGTTCAATACCAATAAGATTTTCTTAGGATTTTCCTCGTTCACATTTCCGTAACTTCACGTTGAATTGTTCGTTTTATGATGAATCAATTAATCTTTGCAGTAGTAAAATATAAAGTAAATACAAATAATGAACCATATAATGAACCAAAAATATTTATAAGCTATGTTTTTAACTTCTAAGTTTAAAATTGTGGTGAAACCTCATATTTGTTCTGCTTATCAAATTTAGTATAAGACCAACTAACTACATGAATATCATCTACTTGTATTCATCAGAATTTTGGTAAACATCAGCTGAATTTGCGCATTGCTTTTTTACCTACAAGATTACATATTTATTTTAGGCTGACAGACATTTTAACGATTTTTAAGGTCTTTTAACATGCGCGATAGTTCTTTATGTGAAATATATGAATATCCCAAATCCCTTGAAAGCATCATTTCGATATTATATCTAACGGTCAGTTAAATATGACCTTTCAAAGTATTAACCCAAGATCCTACATAACGTAGCTACCCCACCGCTTAGCTCATGTTATGTATTCAAGAGATAGAATCTAAAAGCTCACAATAATCGAGATGCGAAACTAATACAGGGGCGGTTCCTTTTATTTGTTACATCTTGTCCTTTATAATACAGTATTAATCATTTATTTCGTATGAATGGATCAATATGAATTTTAATAACTTTGTTTATTATTATTTGTGGTTCTTGTTTGTTATTGAATTGCGTAACAAATTTCTAACTAGAATAATGACAAAATTATAAAATAGCTTTTTATTATTTTATTCGCTTTCAAATTATAAAAGGATGAAAATTAAAAGATTTCACAAAGCGATTCTTCGTTCACTCTTATAAGTAAGCAAGGTCTTAATATCTAATAAAGTAAAAAAAAAATGTTGCTTTAATTCGCGATAAAGTAAATAGAAAATAAATATAATGCTAAATGTAAAATGGACTATCCGATTTTTTATTCCCGATACATGCAGGATTCGTAAAAACACATGCACAAACCTCCACCACCGCTACCGCAATACACAAGCACTACACACGTTCACTATCACAAACTCAATAATCGTTTCGGCCCGCAACCGAAGCATCATCAGGAGATAGACTCCACGGCAAAATCGCAGAGCCTTTATATCTACTTAATTATTTTTTTTAAGGTGATATAATTATCGTCATGTCCAACAGAGATAGATATGCTTTAATTATACTCGTAAATGCAAAAGTCTATCTATCTATTTGTGAGGCTTTCACGGCTAATCCGCTGGGCCGATATTGATGACGTTTAGCACGAACAAAACTAATATACCAGTGTAGCATAGAGTCATCATCATCATCGTTCTGCCCTTATCCCACTCTAAGTGGGTTCGGCAAAACATGTTGTCACATGATTTGGCTACGTATTTTACGCCCGGCTGCCTGCCTGACGTCAACTTACCTTAGTCGCCTTTTACGACACCTCGGTAAGAAAGAGGGTGGTCTATTCTACTCAGCTGGATACCACACGGTGGGGAGTAGCATAGAGTCATGTGTCTTAAATAAATATTAATCTAATTTAAATTGACATGCTTTAGTCTTTTAACAAGTCTTTTGACTAATGCCCGCTCCTCACTATTGCCGATGATAGTTAATAGTGTGATTGTCTATAATCGACATGATCATCGTGCAAGTGTCCACTTGATCATGAAAATCATACGATATATTCGATCATATTTATAACCGAGCTATTCCCGCCGACAACCCGGGTTGTGGGCAATCGTAGGCAATGATTGGCGAATACAGCCGAGTATGCCGGATACCACACAGTGGGTCAACTCACCCTAGTCGCCTTTTACGACACCTCGGTAAGAAATGAGGGTGGTCTATTCTACTCAGCCGGATACCACACGACGGGTCGAATTACCTTAGTCGCCTTTTACGACACCTCGGTAGGAAATGAGGATGATCTATCTACTCAGCCGGATACCACACGGCGGAGGAGCTATAACATTAAAATGTTTGATATAAAAAAATTATATGCAAATTAAGTTTCACCTGAATTCTAATTTTACGTTGTTTCTTAGCATATACAAGCGATACAATCCCAATCTGATAACAATAGAGATATGGAAGCTAATACAGGGGGCGCTTACAAACACTAATGCTGTTTTTTTTCGTATTTTGTTTATTGATCTTGAACTATGGAATTATTACACAAGAGTCAGTCTAAAACGTGTCCAATACCTTTGACAGGGATATCTACCAGCTAACCCACGAAGTGAGACGATTTATAGCAAAACAGTTTTGAAATGAAAAATTCAAATTATATTTACTAATAATATCCTAACTTATACACTATTAAATATATATAATATATTGCATAATTTTATGTATAATAATACTTTGTGTCGCACAGTTCTGCCTGCTGACTTTTGAGTGACGCAGGTTGTCGACCCTGCCTTCAGCTCCGGGGGCAGGCTCGTAGCCTGCGAGTGAGGACTGAGTTAAACAGTTACCCCATAGCTAAGGATAATGTTGATGTACTGTACAGAGGCCTATTTCCTTTTGTAGAGCCAGATTTCTTGTCGTAATGAATAAAAACAAAATTGCACTGTTTACATTATCTTTCTTTTTGGAAGTAAGTAATTAGATCTGTTAATGATTTATAGACACAAGCGTTACTTTGCAAAATTTCATAGTGCAGAAGTTACAATAGAACTATTTTGTTATAATCCGCGTTTGTTAAGATAATGTAATGCCGTAAATCGTAATGGCTTACGATTTTGTCGTGGTGCCTGTCCTACTGTTCATATTTCGGTTTTTCGGAGAGACGATCGTAGAGATTGTAGTAGTGAGTGTGTGGAGTGTTGCTGGTGGCGGTGTTTTGTGATACGAGTGATGGTTGTCCTGCCTGCTTCATACATTTGGCATTACGTAGATTCTATTACCAAACGCAGATTATATTAGAATAATTCTGTTGTAACTTCTGTTAGATCTGTAGAATCTAGTTTTTTTATATTGATATATATGATTTGATAATCGCAACTGACAATTAAAAAAAATATCATTATAAAATGAGTTCGAACCTGGGGCAGACACCAATGACTTTTTCTATTAAAACTTATGTGTCTAATTCATAATTGCAATTTATCACACGCTTTTTGGTTAAAAAAACATCGTAAGGAAACCTGCATATTTCTGGAGAATTCTTGGGAAATGTGTAACTTACTAATCCGCATTGGAGCAGCGTGGTAGGTCTTAGATCCAATTCTTCTCGCGTCGTGGAGCCTATCCTCCTGATGATGCTTCGGTTTCCGGGCGAAACGATCGTCGAGATTTTGGTGGTGGTTGTGTGTTTTGCTTGTGTGCATTGTTGCTGGTGGACGCGTCTTGGGTTTCATGTGGTGACTTGTCCTGCATGTGTAAGGTACGTGAATTTTGCTTGCTTCATACACGATTTATAGAAGCAGGCGTTACTTTGCGGAATTCCATATTACAAGCAATATAACAGAACTAACTACTTTGCTATAATCCGCACGGGTTAAGCGAATAATCTTACTTTAATCGTTTACTGTAATCGTGGCAGTACGATTTTTGTCGTGAAGCCTATCCTGCTGATGATGCTTCGGTTTCGGGGCGAAACGATCGTCGAGATTGTGGTGGTGGGTGTGTGTGCTGCTTTTGTGTTCGTTGTTGCTGGTGAATTGCGCCTTGGTGTGCATGTGGTGGCTGGTCCTGCATGTATAAGGTGCGTAGATTTTGCCTGCTTCATACACATTGGCTTTGCATGCATTCGCTTAACCCGTGCGGATTATAGCAAAGTAGTTAGTTCTGTTATATTGCTTGCTTCATACACATTAGCTTTGCATGCTTTCGCTTAACCCGCGCAGATTATAGCAAAGTAGTTCTGTTATAGTTTCCGTTACTTTTATGATTTGATACATTCTAACCTTCAAGTTATTTAAATTTAAATGTAATTGATGTTGGTTTTTAAATTAAATCTTAGCATTTCCTTTGAGCAAAGCCGTTAAAGTTTATGAGTTTATTAGTGCTTCTCTCACAAATAAATAAATTGATGATTTAATTATACAATTAGATTTAAAGGTACTTAGGTTATGATGGGGCTGACGTGTATCTGTAGATACTAAGTCCTTTAAAAATAGAGATTATATAAAAAATCTTCAAGTTAAACGGCAAAATATTGAACACTATTAATTGAGGAGGTGGTCGCGAACTAGATACTATCTCAAACAGCTTGTTTACATTAAAGCTCTTAGAGGCGTCATTTATAAGAAAGAATATAAAGCGTTCAACCAGTGTTTCAATCTCTCTAATAAGTGTTGCTATTAGCGAGAGATAAGAATGCGCTAACGAGGCTTGATATTCATAAACATTGTTGCCAGTCGTGACTGACGGTGCGTTTAGATCTGAAACTTGGTTAAGATAGTTCTACACGACGATATACCGTAGATTATGCACGTAAGATATTGAAATGTTTGTTTAGACGACGCTCGTTCAATCTTTTTTCTTTCTTCTTTACGTGCCTCTTCAACTAGTAAAGTTCTTTTTCCATGTAGAGATGATTACTAGGGAAATTTAGTGCAGTGCCCCTTTGCCATCTACACGGATCTTTTTCGGAATTCTTATTTTTATCTATACATTTTTATAACTCATAGAGGTACATAAGTTATGATGGAATTGCTATAGTGCGTTATAAAAACGTTATTACGATTTCGTTCTGGACTCTATCCACCTGATGACGGTTCGGTTACGGGGTGAAACGATCGTAGAGATAGTCGTGGTAAATATGTTTAGTGCTTGTGTGGTGTGTTATTGGTGCGGTGTTTTGTGATACATGTGGTGACTGGTCCTGTATGTGTAAGGTATGTGAACGTAGTCTTCTTACATATAGCATTACATAAAAGTAAAGTAACAGCCTGTTAATATCCCACTGCTGGGTATTCCCAACAGTGGGTTATAACAGGCCCACCTCCTGTAGTATTTAAGTAAGAATTTTGTAAACGCTGTAGCATAAATAAATAAATAAACACGTATGTTTTAACAGTCTCTTGATTGAGCATCATTAATAGTATTTCTTTAATTCAATGGAAATCCATGAAAGACTCTTCTTTAGTTTCAAACACTAGGCCGTCTATGGATTTTTGTTATTACTTTCGATTGAAGCCTAAGGAAATTATGAAGAGAATACCTCTATATAAAAAAGTAAAAAAGTAAAGTAACAGCCTGTTATTATGCCCACTGCTGGGCTAAGGCCTCCTCTCTCCGTTTTTGGAGAGAAGGATTGGAGGATCCTCCTACCCTTATCCCACTCTAAGTGGGGTCTATACAACATGTTTAAACATGTTGTCACATGATTTGGCTACGTATCTTACGACCGGCCGCCTGCCTGACGTCAACTTACCTTAGTCGCCTTTTACGACACCTCGGTAAGAAATGAGGGTGGTCTATTCTGCCAGATACCTCACGGCTAAGATTTGATATCTCTGTCTAATGCAAATAATACAAATGCTCAGTAAAATATTAATGCCACGTTCGTAATTAAAAAAAATACTTAGAACATTTTTAGTACACCTTCCAAATTATGTTTGATCATTACACTTGGTTGGCTCTCTATAAATCTATGGTTGACACACATGTATATACATTTTACTCTCACACAATATCCAATCACAAGAACGTTAAAAATAAATAGTTTCAAATAAGCCAAAAGCCTTAAGAGATTTTTATATTAATACGTCTCGTGCTATGCCTTTAGTCGATCTTTCTTAAGACATATCATTCTGTCACATTGCCAGAGCGTTAGTACGACACGATCCGTGATTTATGAAAACGTTGTAATTTATCTTTTTCGGATTGATGTATTACTGTGGTATGAATGTGAAAAGCCATTTGCTTATATCATTAATAATTAATACCTCTAAAAGTATGATCCATGGAGACAGTGCGAATGTTGTTTAAAATGTAACTCAATAACTAACAGCCTGCCAATTTTTATTAAATTTTAATATTTTTTTTTTAATTAGGATAAAGTATGTTAAGTTAAAAAAGTTCATAGCAAAATTTCATGTCCCTACTGTAAAACATTGAGGACCGCCGTGTGGTATCCAGCTGAGTAGAATAGACTACCCTCATTTCTTACCGAGGTATCGTAAAAGGCGACTAAGGTAAGTAGACGTCAGGCTGGCGGCCTATCGTAAAATAAGTAGCCAAATCATTTGAAAACATGTTAACATGTTGAGCTGACCCCATTTATAGTGGGATAAGGGCAGGAGGATGATGACTGAAAACCATTGAGGAGGTCCGTGGCCTGGATCCAATCCTGGCAACAGTATCAGGTCATGCTTATCATAAACATGCATTGTCATCAGGACTGGACCAATATGAAGATATTCAGCTAAATCGGACACCGGGAAGTGGGCCAAATTTAACTTGCAAGATTCCACCTTCACATACATTTTAAGTTAGTAAAAGCTTTAAAAAATACCTGGTGATTAGTTTAAATAAAACACACACAAAAAAATTAACAAAACATTTAGATCTTTCTTATGGGATAACCGCCATGTGGAATGTTGACTCAACAATAATTGTTCCTATTGTTGTTTCGGTTAACGGTCTGATTGCGAAAAGCCTCGACCAACATCTTCGGAGGCTTTATGATTGGATTGCTAGCTTAATGATTGGTTCAAGAGTCGGATACAGAAGGCGGTTTTACTCTAAACGGCACGCATCGTGAGGAAGTTCCTCACTCTGGAGCCCTAGCCACCGGTAGCTTGGGTATTACCCCGCTTCCGGCGGTCGACGATTTTTATATTTTTAAATGTTTTTTTTACATTATTTAGTTTTTTTTATCATTAAAAATATTTAAAAATGTAAAAAGTTAGTTTTAAGAGAAATAAAAGAGTATAATAATGTTCTTAATAATTATTATTTGGTTATATTTTAAAAGTAATTTATTACTCTTGTTACGAAAAACGGGATATAAAAGATCATCATCATCCTGCTGCCTTTATCCCACTCTAAGTGGGTTCGGCTCAACATATTACAAACTTGTTGTCAGATGATTTGGCTACGTATTTACTTCTGGCCGCCTGCCTGACGTCGTTTTATCTTAGTCGTATTTTACGACACCTCGGTAAGAAATGAGGGTAGTCTATTCTACTCAGCAGGATACCATACTGCGGTTTTTTGTAATTCCCAAAAAATCTAAATTACTTTTTAACTTTTAACAGATATATATTATACACTGTTATATCTATTCTTACCGTAACTCCGCGATGTAAATCATATCATTCCGTATAAATTTATTTTAATTAAGAAATTTGAATTTGAATGAAATACCGCCTTCGAGAATATCGCATATTTACGCATGCGATGTAGTGTAACGAATGGAATATATTTATTGTAGAATCAATAAATCTGATGTTAATTTTTTTCTCTATTCACGGTATGCTCATGAAAATTTATTTAATCGAAAAAAATAACTCGAACAACTCATTCAAGTTGAAAGGCAAAAAATAAACAGGAAATATATAATTATAAAATATCGATAAATCCATTATGAAATTAACTGCTCTTTCTTTGGAAGCGCTATAAAAATATGAAGTTTACGATCAGTAATAGAGGATACGATATTTATAAGCTCATGTTTTCAATAAAAACGAATGTAACAATCAAGAACTATCACCATCCGAATGAACAAGAAAACGCGGTGAGCGAAACATATATCAAATATGATAAATTTGACTCGTGGCATCCTACATCCGTGCAGGTGCAAAATCCAAACTACATTCTCATTCGGTGCACAGAAAAATATAAACAAAATGGCGTCGTCCACAAAGACACATGCCATTCAATGCAATCGGCCACAATAAAATAAACTATCCGACATAATTCTGTCATGTTTATGACGTATAAATATTTAATAAATGCATAAATAATACCATTTCAATTCCTGTTTTTGTTAGCGATTCGCGCATCGCTTTAGTGCTTAAAACGATGAGTTATACTTTTTATTGGTTGGCGACATTGATACTGCGTAATAATAAGTACCATGCGTTGGAAAAAAATTAAGTTTGTCTCTGACATCGTCTGACTTCATGCTATTTTATTGATTTAAAATTATGAACATCAGTTTTTATCGGTTGGCATTATTGTAAATTGTAAAATGCGTGTAATACTAAATCAAATCAAATCAAATCAAAATAATCTTTATTCAAATAAACCATTTCAGGCACTTTTGAATCGTCAAGCATCAATATGATTAATGAAGATACAACTGGTTCGGAATGTTGCTCTTACCGAGAAGAACCAGCAATAAACTCGGCGGTCAATCTTTTAAATATTTTCAATTGTACATTATTAAACCGCTGTCTTGTATGAAGCTGAAAGGATTTTCAAATCCAGGCTTTCTTATCAACTAAATAATCTTCAATTTTGTAATATGCTTTACGTATAAGCATATTTTTTACACTTGATTGGAATCTTTCTGTACACTGGTCTAGAATGGATTGAGGAATTTTATTATAGAAGCGAATAGTGAGACCAACAAATGAGTTGCTAATTCTGCTGAGTCGCGACGCAGGTATCACAAGCTGTTTGTGACCTCTCGTATGTCTATGATATACATCAAATTTTGTTTTATACGTACTTATAATTAATTTTTTTATAAATTGTCTTGTAACGTGCATGATTAGTACAATAAATACTATAAAAAGTAGTTAGCATGATTTCTGCAGGGCAATTTTGTTTACTAGCCTGAATCAATAAAATATTTTTACCTATCATGGACGGAATATCGGCTATTTTTTCATCCTATATATCAGTCTGGTATAAATCTTCAATTGAACCAAATTTAATTAACAAACCTCCAGCGTTTTATTTGAGAGAATATAACAATGACAGCCTTTGTCATTTAAAATATAATCCTTGATAAGAGAAAATCTATGTCATTCTAATTGTAAAGCATTTACATAAATTTTCTATAATCGCGAATTACAGTAAAATAATACCATCATATCATAGAACTCCGTCAAGTAATCTGAGTCTATAAATTATAGAATTGTCAATAATATATATTTGAAGTAGCTGAACGGGTAAACGTTTTTTTGCCATATAGACTATTTTTAGGAAATATCTAGTGTAAAAAAATAATAATAAATTGTCCTAAAAATAAAAATAAAAATGTTTACGGTCGACAACACTGATCACTTAGGGGGTATAAAAAATCGACTCTCCGACCTCCGAACTACTGACTATGCATATAAAATTTCATAAAAATAGGTCAAGCCGTTTTGCAGGAGTATGGTAACTAACATTGTCAACCTAGATTATATATATAACATAAAAAATAAATTTAATAAAATAGAAACTTTTTTATATGATTTATAGAAGCAGGCGTTACTTTGCGGAATTCCATATTACAAGCAATACAACAGAACTAACTACTTTGCTATAATCCGCACGGGTTAAGTGAATGCATGCAAAGCCAATGTGTATGAAGCAGGCAAAATCTACGCACCTTATACATGCAGGACCAGCCACCACATGCACCCCAAGGCGCAATTCACCAGCAACAACGAACACAAAAGCAGCACACACACCCACCACCACAACCTCAGTACGATTTTTGTCGTGGAGCCTATCCTCCTGATGATGCTTCGGTTTCGGGGCGAAACGATCGTCGAGGTTGTGGTGGTGGGTGTGTGTGCTGCTTTTGTGTGCGTTGTTGCTGGTGAATTGCGCCTTGGGGTGCATGTGGTGACTGGTCCTGCATGTATAAGGTGCGTAGATTTTGCCTGCTTCATACACATTGGCTTTGCATGCATTCACTTAACCCGTGCGGATTATAGCAAAGTAGTTAGTTCTGTTGTATTGCTTGTAAAATAGAAACTATTTCGTGTTTGACAACGTCAAATCAAACGTAAATAATATATGTATATTTTTTTTGTACAATTGAAATTCATAGATTTGTTACATAAATTTTACTTTTCGGCACTCCAAAACGTTGGAATCCAGCGTTTGTAGAGATATTTTAAAAAGTAACAAGTTGACAATTGATACGTTTCCTTTAAAGCATTTACTATTTTGATACCAATATAAATATTATTTATAATATTAATAAAATTTTTTAGATCATTCCCATTGAAAGTTTATAATTTTATAATTTTATAGTTTTAGTTAGAATTGTTTTTTCTTTAGTTGTTAAGTATCACGCATGCAAATTTGAGTACATTAAAAAGGATTTTTCTCTTTACTTGGTAATATAAATGTGCATATGGATTTACTTTCAACGTAATGCAAGGAGCTTTAAAAATCACCGTAAATCTTATGTCCCATTTAAATGTAAAATAATTCAGATGAGACATTGGAGTATTGACCGAAATCCTAACAAGTTACGTGTTTAGTAGATTTTAACTTGCTGGCGTCACGCTGACTAAGTTAAGAGCTAACATAAGTTAACGTGAATTACTTGTTGAAAGGTAACCCAACCTCCTTGCGGTAAATAAGAATGCGGATTTTAATAATGTTTATTTTATTAAAGTGCACAGGTTATAATAATTATTATATTAAATTATTTGTAATTCAAAATGTGTATATATACTTAATGCAAATACAGAATAAAAAAACTATTGGATATTACAGTTTCATTTATAGGATTGTAATTTTTATTGATATTTGACCTGTCTTTTGCTAATTATAAAATTGTGCTTCTCAAAATCGTTTCATAGAAACCTCAACGCTAAGGACAACATTCAAATTCATTAATGTTCTGTGCTCTTCTTTAGCATATAAAAAAATAAATAAATATATGGTACACTTACACGCACGGTTGTCCACCCCAATAATTACTTAATACTTGTGTTATGATGGACAACTTATATGCTACATATATAATTTTATATACATACTTAAATACAAATAAACACCCAGGCTCGAAGAACAAACAAATTACAAGCAATATAACAGAACTAACTACTTTGCTATAATCCGCACGGGTTAATTGAATGCATGCAAAGCCAATGTGTATGAAGCAGGCAAAATCTACGCACCTTATACATGCAGGACCAGCCACCACATGCACCCCAAGGCGCAATTCACCAGCAACAACGAACACAAAAGCAGCACACACACCCACCACCACAATCTCGACGATCGTTTCGCCCCGAAACCGAAGCATCATCAGGAGGATAGGCTCCACGACAAAAATCGTATTGCGCCGCGCTACCCATACAAGCAGTCTTAAATAGTTCAACTCCCACCAATACCCTCCCCTCCGAACACATGCAGCAAAACGGAATTAGATACATTTACTTGCTCGTTAATTAAGTGACCATTGTTATTTTTTATTATCTCAATGCTCTAACGTATTGAGTCGGAGTCCCTTATCACAAGTGTGGAGAATATGAAATGAATGGTCATTAGGCACTTTATGACCGCTTTCCAGCAAATGTTTTGCAAAATTAGAATTTTGTGGTTTATTATTCCTAAACGCAGCCATATGTTCCCGGAATCGAACCGCAAAACTTCGGCCAGTCTGACCCACATATGTACCGTTGCACTCAGGACAATCTATTTTATAAACCCCCGAAACAAATTGTTTATAGAAAATGTTGGACCTTAGCGGGAATCGAACCCGCGACCCGCGGCGCTGAAGGCAGGGTCACTACGCACTGCGCCAACGTGCCAGTCAATATTGTATATTCGACTATGCTTCTGCGCTCTCCTCATTCGACTCCAGTGACGCGGTAACGTTCATGTTAACATCACAGCATGTTCTAGAATAAGTGCTTAATTTTGAATGGAAAGTGTAAAAATGTTAAAGGCTAACTAAACATAATAAAACAGCTATTCATTATACATACTAAAATATAAAATAAAACCTCTATAAATACCTTTTCAACATGGTATGCGCTTTTTGTAACATTTTATTATAAGCGATATTTTAATAGCATTTTATTACAATTCTTAAAAGCCGTGTATGAATAAACATTTCAATTAATATTGGATACATTCTGTAGGTGTATATATTTTTTGTAATTTAATATCACTTTATTAGTATTTTACTCAAGTGTCGATGGATTTTTGCTCCTTGAAAATACCTCTTTGAGATTCTTAGATATTTGTCACAAAAAAGTGAAATATCAAGTGTCTTGATAAGGCTCAATTCAAATTCACGGGTTCGATTGCAACTCTACGCGACGACGGTTGCGTTAGGCTCAAGTCACTCGTGGCTATGGTTGGCCACACGCGTTCTAAATTTACCAAGCGTCTAGTTTCCCCTTAATAAGTAAAGTAAGTAAAGTAAAGTAACAGCCTGTTACAATCCCACTGCTGGGCATAGGCCTCCTCTCTCCGTTTCTGGAGAGAAGGGTTGGAGCTAAGACCTACCACGCTGCTCCAATGCGGATTGGTAGGTTATTCCTATTCCTCTTAATAATCTTTTTTAAATTCACCGTATTTTTAAATTGAAAATTATAGAATTGTTTATTATAATTTACTTTTACCTAACGAAGCAAAGACTCCCCCATACACACATTCCGATGAATCACACGGTTTCGCCGTGCGGTTTTCACATCATTAAAGCTTTTTCATATACTTGCAGAGCTCTATAATACAAATGGTAATAAATTATATTAATATATTTGCTCTTAATCGCAGAATATAGCAGAGTAATTCATTATTTTTTAAACGAAAATTATGAAAAGCATGATTGCAAAAAATACGTTGTATATAGGCGTCGAGCTGTGATATCCCAGCGGACCGTGCGACTCTTTCGACGGGAATACAAGTTCAAACCCGCGCAGGCACCAATGAGTTTTTCTATTTAAACTCATGTGTCTAATTGATAATTGCAATTTATCACACGCTTTTCGGTGAAGGAAAACATCGTGAGGAAACCTCATATCTCTAGAGAACTCTGTTGATATGTGTAACCTACCAATCCGCATTGGAGCAGCGTGGTAGGTCTTAGCTCCAACCCTTCTCTCCAGAAACAGAGAGAGGAGGCCTATTCCCAGCAGTGGAATTGTAACAGGCAGCTACTTTACTTACTTTATATGCTTGCAGAGCTCTATAATACAAATGGTAATAAATTAAATTAATATAATTTCTCTTAATCGCAGAATATAGCAGAGTACTTCATTTTTTTAAACGAAGATTATAAAAAGTATGATTGCAAAAAATACGTAGTATATATAGGCGTCTTTTAATCACAAAATATAGCGGAGTGATTCGTTATTTTCTTAACAAAAATCATAAAAAAATATGATTCCAAAGATATTGTGGCGCTGCGTTGGCTTCACTTAATTTGAGTCCAACGATTTTATGTTTCTATGACAGGCGACGTATTTTGAAACGGCCAAATTGCAAACAATTTTCATACAGATCGTGGTAAGATCTATCCATTCTACCGCCTCCTGCGAGAATAAGTTTAAAGTTAGTCAAATCGCAGTCTAAATCCAGTGCTGCGTGTAACATGGATTAATATGAAAATGCTTACATCGCATGTTCTATCCTCATACGTTAGGTCGCTGGGCAATCAAGAAACAAGTGTCCCTATTACATTTATTGCGGGACTTTAATAACTGGACCAGAGTTTACGATGAACGAGTCAGATAAACCAGTTTAAGTTGTTCAAAATAAAACCTATACTTTAGTAACCACTAGCGACCGTCTTCGAATAGTAGACTATATAATACGGCTTCGCCCGCGTTGAAAACAGTTTTTAATTCTGAACATAAAAATAGTTATTATGCGGACATGCTCCGCCGTGTGGTATCCGGCTGGGTAGAATAGACCACCCTCATTTCTTACCGAGGTGTCGTAAAAGGCGACTAAGGTAAGTTGACGTCAGGCAGGCGGCCGGTCGTAAAATACATAGCCAAATCATGTGACAACATGTTTGTAACATGTTGTGCCGACCCCACTTATAGTGGGATAAGGGCAGGGTGTTGATGATTATGTGGACATGCTATACCGGACTTTTTATAGACTTTTGTAGATCTGCAAATCTCTAGTACATTACTTTGGAGTATCTCTACTGGCTTACGAGCATGACTAAAGCTCCCAGCTGGCCAATTTTTAACAACTGTGCGACCTCTTCATCACAATTTACATAAAATCGTAATACGCTATAAAACTAAACCTTACGGAGGAATTGCACTTCAGTATAATTTGCATTACATCTTCCAGTAAAAACCGTACAAATCCGTTTAAAAGAAAATTTTTATAAAATCGATTACATACAGACGTACAGAGTTTTTGGGGAATTTTTTTATAATATGTATAGATATATATTAAAAATATAAACACCCCACGGTCCATTGTTTTATTATACTCGTAGCTCAAATGCATTAGGCATTCGATGAAAGCTTTCAGGTGGCTTGCTTTTTTCAGACTTTTCCAACAGTAATCGACATATTGTAACCAATTTACACAAAAACTTAATTGATTATACATTTAAACTTTCGTTATGAATCAATATATAATACATTCGTTGAACATACATTTCGATAAGTATTATAGCAGTTTAAAAACACTATTAAAAAAGGCTAATACTGAAGGCCTATTGAGGATTACTTAGTCAAATAGAATGCGTGGATATAGCTATTCTTCGACCTTGTACAAGACATTAAAAACTATATGTAACTAGTAATAAGAATTATTCTTTGAAAAGAGCAACCGCCGAGTTTCTTGCTAGTTCTTCTCGGTGGGAACAGTTTTCCGAACCAGCAGTAGATGTTGACGATTCAAAAGCACTTGTTTACAAGTTTATTTGTTTAAAAAATTTTCTCACAGACGTAGTCGTTTAAACGTGATTATTAATACAACGCTTCAGTAGTATGAAATGCCGTTGCATATACACGGTATATATTACATACTCTGAAAGCATTTCTAGCAAATTTATAGTTATGATAAGTTATTTCATTTGGAGCGGCAAACTCGCGTTTCGTCAAGCTACTAGGCATCTCCCGCAGCTTTTACAGTCTGTTGTGCCGAGGCTGTGAAGTGTGGCCGCAGTAAAACAGTAAATAATTGCGTTTTGAATCGTTTATTACACTTCTAAACAGTGTAAGGCGGTTATGAAAGGTTCATTGTTTATTACAGGGAAGATTCATAAGTTATAAATGTCAAAGGAAATGTATGGTTGTACTTGTTGTTATGATATGAAGTTTTCTTAAACATATCATGCTATTAGGGGCCTGTTTTTTATTTTGTCGTTTAACCGACCGTGACTTCCTTCATTTCACCCTAAGTGTTAAAATAACAAAGTTCATACATTATGAGCTTTAGCTAATTTAATTTTATCAGATATTCATACTCCTGGCAAGCACTTATTTTTTATTAATTTTTCTATTGAAACTTATTTGTCTAATTGAT
Source organism: Morpho deidamia (assembly GCA_947086505.1). NCBI lineage: Eukaryota > Metazoa > Arthropoda > Insecta > Lepidoptera > Nymphalidae > Morpho > Morpho deidamia. The sequence goes on along the minus strand of CAMTZC010000007.1, from coordinate 2,754,728 downwards.
ATTTACAATTCATCACACGCTTACCGGAAAAGGAAAATACTAATAGGACTAATCAAAGTCATATCATCAGCCCTCCACTACGCGTCACCCTTAGCCGTGGTCGGGCCTCACAGGAGGCACCCTTAGGACGTCTTTCCCTGACGCTAGTAGAGCTTCAGCGCCCTACTCTCTGCATTACGCAAACTCGACAATGCGTCTGCGCTCGCCCGTCCGCCCGGTGGTGCTGCAAAAGCCGTTAGGGCACCATACAGTCAGTTCGAAAAAAAACTTTTAATCAACCCACCATGTTGCCCCAACAGCGTGATGGGTTTGACCTCTAATCCTATGTCGAGTTATACACGAGGGACAGTGGCAGGCTTTTATTTAATTGTATAGTTAGAGCACATTATGTTAGAAACTAAATAAGACAACTCATACATATCTTTTTTCAAAGTCTTCGTTAAAACTAAACAGCTTTTTCTATAGTAACCATACCTTCCGTCAGCTGCTTTATACAATTTAAATTTCTTATTTAAAAGTAAAATACATTCCTTGTAAGTTTTTCCTTGATGTAAATTGACCTCCGCGCCATAAATTCACGTAAACGGGGACGCGGGCTTCAACAGTCCGTCCAATTAAAGGATGAAACATGTATGCCCTAATAATCGGTGCATGTTAATGTTTGACTTGCCTTCATTTTTATCTATCTTTATATTGTCTTTTCGACATGCGGTGTGGATAATATCCATAAACTCAAGAAGCCAATCGGAAAAGATATAATTATTTTTTCTCAACATCATCTTCCTGCCGTTATTCCACTCTTAGTGGGGTCGACACAACATGTTACAAACATGTTATCTCATGATTTGGCTACGTATTTTACGACCGGCCGCCTGGCTGACGTCAACTTACCTTAGTCGCCTTTTACGACCCCTCGGTAAGAAAGGAGGGTGGTCTATTCTACTCAGCCGGTTTTTTTTACTTCCCAAAAAATCTAAATTACTTTCTAACCCTTTCTGCTTATCCCTTAAGTTAGCTACTATTTAGGTCAAGGTACCCTGGCCTGATATGTCTGGACAGACTAAAGTCCCTTAAAATAAAGTTAAAAACTATTACTAGACTGTACTGATGCCACAATTGCCAATAATCCTGCCTTCAGATTTAGGGATCGCTAGTTTGAATTCTACTTTATGTCAACATTTTTTAAAAGTAATTTTGGGGTCGTTCGAGTCAGGGTGTATTTACCTATTTAACGATTTATTTAAAACAAGTCAAGTAAAAAAAAAAACTTGTACCAAAATGTCATGATCCCTACTGTTAACCATTCAAATTCACAATATTCTGTATTCAAGTAAACTTGTGAACAAGTGCTTTTGAATCGTCAACTCTACTGCTACTAACTAACTCTAATTCTAACTCTAACTCTAACTCTACATTGAAGAGTTACCTCGTCTGGAGCCAATCTTAGCAGCAACATCAAGTTATGCTTATCATAAACATGCATTATCATCGGGACTGGACCAGTATGTAAAACTTCATCACAATTGGGCACGGATCAAATTTAACTCGCAAGATTTCACCTTCATATACGTACACGGTAAGTAAAGTAAAATCTTTTATTTATAAAAGAAGTATATTTTGTCAGTCGTCTGTCAATTAATTTGATTTATAATTACGGACCGTGTGTTTAATTAAAAAAAAATATTAAAACTAGATTTCAATTGAAATGTTTTGTTATTGTTTTAACTCTATCCCTTAAGACAGCAATTGAAACGTCCTTTGAACGTAGGTAATCAAATGGCAACGCGCCTCGTACGATATTACGCAAGCCTATACAAATGTCAATTTATAATTGTTTATTTTCCATTCTTCAAATAGCCGTAAATCTTTTCAATACATTCATGATGCCGTTGCGGAAACGACTATGTACACGTAGATTGTGGTGTATAATATTATTACGACAATATTTTTCACTGAAGCTGTGATAGCTCAGCGGCGAGACCGTGTGAGTTTCGTGTGATCATGGGTTCAAAGCCCAGCAGGCACCAATGAGCTTGTCTATTAAAACTTATGTGTCTAATTGATTATTGCAATTTATCACACGCTTTTCGGTGAAAGAAAATATAGTGTTGAAAACTTCATATCTATAGATAATTCTAGGGATATGAAGTTTTCAACACATATCCCTAATCAAACTCAAACTCAAAATACTCTTTATTCAAGTAAACTTGTAAACAAGTGCTTTTGAATCGTCAACATCTACTGCAGGCTCGGAAAGCTGTTCTTACCGAGAAGATACAGCGAGAAACTCGGCGGTTGCTCTTTTCAAAGAATAATTCATTATTACGTGTTACATATAGTTATTGATGTCTTGTACAGGGTCGAGGAGTAGCTATATCCACGCATTCTTATCGTCTAAGTAATCCTCAATAGTATAGTAGGCTTTCTGTATCAGCTTTTTTTAAAATAGAGTTTTAAACAGCTGTAATGGTAAAGTCAAAGTAGATTGCGGAATTTTATTATAGAATCTTATTATACTCAAACCCACAAAAGACTTATGTACTTGTGAAAGGCGCAAAGCAGGAACTGCAATCTGATGTCGGTTCCTACTTTGTCTATTATATAAATCACCAATCTTTTTATAATTATGTATATTCTTATGTACAATAATTAAATCCTCATATAATCTGCAGAGCGGCATGGTAGGTCTTAGCTCCAAAAGTACTGTCGAAAAAACGGAGAGAGAAGGCCTGTGCCTAACAGTGGGATAGATATTTTTCACTGATGTTTATTCGATAAATAACAAAACGATTTTTCTTCTGCTTTCTTCTTGGTTGGCCCCGTCTTATACCGTTACGCGGGGTAGCCTTTCCTTACCATGCGACGTCATGCCACCCTGTCATTTAATACGAATGACAGGGTGGCATGGTGAACATGGAAGCATTCCATGTTCTTCTGGACATTTTGTCATCCAGTTAGTATATGGTCTTCCCGGAATGGTCTTCATGGAAACGCATCTTTTTTCACCACAAAAAAAACCCACGTTTTTTAAATTTCTAACCGAGGTGTCGTAAAAGGCGACTAAGGTAAGTCGACCCGCCTTGTGGTATCCGGTTGATTAGAATAGATCATCCTCTTTATTACCGAGGTGTCGTAAGAGGCGACTAAGGTAAGTCGACCCGCCGTGTGGTATCCGGTTGAGTAGGATAGACCACCCTTTCTTACCCAGGTGTCGTAAGAGGCGACTAAGGTAAGTCGACCCGCCGTGTGGTATCCGGCTGAGTAGAATAAACCACCCTCATTTCTCACAGAGATGTCGTAAAAGGCGACTAAGGTAAGTTGACCCACCGTGTGGTATCCGGTTGAGTAGAATAGACCACCCTCTTTGTTACTGAGGGGTCGTAAAATACGACTAAGGTAAGTTACGTCAGTCGTTCGTAAAATACGTAGCCGAATCATGTGACAACATGTTTTTAACATGTTGTGCCGACCACTTAGGGTGGGATAAGGGCAGGAGGATGACGGATGGTTTTATCAGATTTATATATAAGTTTTAACAGAAAAACTCATTGATGCCTGCCCAGGCTTTGAACTCGCTACCCTCTCAAAAGAGTCGCACGTTGTAGCCGCTGGGCTATCAACGCGAGTATATCCTCCTATATCTCTCAACCTTTTCTATATCAGGGAATATTTATAATCGTTAGGAGCAAGAATATAGCTTACATTGATTAAATCCAGTTCTATCCTTAACTCACGAAACAAGCTGTCTCAAAGCAGCCATTTCGATAATTCAGATTTGCATCTTAGCTAACTAACAAACAGTTAACATATTCAGACAACTGTAAAATACTAGCTTAAGACGCGTGCATATTATTTTGACGTTGTGTATTCAACGGGGCATTGAATAAATATATTGCTATATAATTTATCACAATCCTTTTCCAAATTACGTCAGTTCAAGATTGAAACAATGAAATATTTCACTAATTTATAGAATTAGGCGTTAATTGGCGGAGATTTATAATAAAAATGTTATTATTTTGCTATAATACGTGATAAAGTAAATCGAAAATATATATAATGATAAATGTAGAGTGGTCTATCTGTTTTCATACCTGAGGATTTGTAAGACAAGCTCAAACCACCACCGACATTACAATAAACAAGTACTACACATGTTCACTATCACAAACTCAACAATCGTTTCGCCGCGCAACTGAAGCATCATCAAGAGATAAACTCCACGACAAAATCGGAAAGTCTCGATCATGTCCTTAATTTAACGCAAAAAGCCACGCATTTCATATCAATAAATCAGGTTGTCGATCAGCCGATAAAACAGTGATGTAAGGGGTTTTTCTTATTTTATGTCACTATCCCGTTCTTTAAACTCTATCTACTCTATATTAAACTGCACCATAATTTGCCATTCGTAGAGATAATACTTTAACCTGGCATTAATATGAAAATAGTGGACCATCATATTTTATCGACTTACGTCAGCCTCGAGCGTGGACCCGTAATCATCAAACACTCATTAACTAGATACACTTTACGTGCAAGTTTGCTTAACTTTAAATTCCATCTCATAGAAACGCATTTAAAATAAAACTATCACAGATTTTGCATGTCAGTATTATAGAAATATTTACTATTAACACTTTGAGAGGTGTGTATGAGATTTAAGATATGTAGTGTACGGCATTACATTTTCTCATATAAAATTAATTACGATAGATGACGCTTTTGATACACCTGTACAAAAAAAACTAATGTGGAGTAGCTTCAGCAGTCCAAAAAGCTTGAATGATTGGCGCAAACTTCATGTTGTTTAAAGAAAGAGATACGAGTAAATTGCTGACGTGTATAAACCTTGAATCAATTAATGTTTATGAAATTTGACGTGTAATAACCTTGATCCACCCAATGTGTTAATACTTTTGGATTTTCATACTTTACAGATAGCGAAAGGATGGATTTTGAAGGAAATTTTTGGCAATATATTTCATGAATATGAAACAGTCTATACTTTAAACAGTCTATGCTATGTCTTGGGTTTCATCAAATCTGAGTCCAAAGAGACAACCATTACGTAATAACAAACTAGATTCGAAGCCGCTTTTCGAAATGCGCTTTATATGACGATATTACGATGTACCGTGGAAGTAAATCTTAGCTTCTTCTTTCTCCTACCCTTATCCCACTGTAAGTGATGTCGGTACAACATGTTTTTCTCTTCTATCATTCGTCAACTCTGGCGCTACTCCTTTTATATACATGTCATACTTCACACAATCCAACCATCTCTTTTTAGGCCTTCCTCTAGTCGCATATCCATCCACATTCATACTCAACACTCGTTTGATCACATGATTTTCATCCCTCCTCATTACATGTCCATACCATCCCAATCTTGCACCTCTCATCTTTTCTATAATCTAAATCCGGAAAATAAATAAGTTAAGCTATTATTTGATAAAACTCTTTAATTAAACATTTTCCCTTAATACCAACGACATTTTTTAAAATTTATTTAGTTCTACTTTCGCTTGACGTTTAGACCACCCTCGATTATGTTAAATGTTTTTCTAGTCTCTGAAGAAATAAAGCAGTATTTTTGGATATATATATATTGCCTTTTATACATTTTCTTCGCCAAAATTCAAATGTGCTGTATTTGTGCGGAAGTTACAAGGTAGTAGTTTAATTTGGTATAAATAGTAAGTTGGTATTGGTATTAGTAAAAATTTGCACTTAAATATCGTATATCAACAAGTAACTAATTGAATACACTATGCTCTTAAGTATATTCGAATTATATCATGTACCAATTAATATTTAACTTAACAAACTTATTTACTTATTATTTACTATTACGTAATATTTTGTCTGATTACTTTAGTGCCAAGAATAACTCTAAACACAAAATTTTGTTAATATACACGCGATTTAATATGCTCGTATTACGAATCTTTATCCAATAACAGTTCCTCAAAGATATTGTCAGTATTCCTTACAAAGTGGTATATATACAGGTCATAACGAGGTCAAACGATAGAGTAATAATGAGGTAGCTTTAATCGCGATGTTATCGTACTAGGAGCCAAAGAGGCGTATCTTCAGTATAATCACTGATATTTGCATATATGATGCGCGTTTGGTATGGAACTTTTCTAGGGTTGCCAATTTGACAAATGACTACGACCTTACTCTATTTTTTTTATGCAGTAATCTAACAGCGTTTACAAAATTCTGACTTAAATCTATACTTATTATTAAACAAAGTCCCAAAAAGCTGTAAAATAATCGATTTTCTTAAAATCTACTGAACGGATTTTTGTACGGTTTTCACCAAAAGATAGTGCAATACTTCCGGATGGTCTAGGTATAGTACATATCGATATTATGTTAATTGTGTTGAAGATATCGCGCAGTTGATAAAAAACTTGCTTGTTGGGAGCTTTAATCGCGTGCGCTGCGTAAACTTACAGAGATACGCTAAATGTCATGTCTCTTTCTCTTATGGTTAACTCATAATAACTAATTTTATGTTTAAAATTTGAAAAATTTGAAACTAGAAAAAATTTGCGACACGATGACTTCCACGCGGGCGAAGCCGCTGGCACAGCTAGTACTATATATAATAATAATAAGGCCAGGAGTATGATTATGAGTGTGTGTGTGAGCTGCATGCATTGTAGTGTTTTTAGCCCCTAAAAATTTGACACTCTTTGTTTCCGGTTAATTACTATTATTTCTTTTTTTAATTTGCGTTTAGTTATATGGAAAAGGTCTAATTTCGAAGAGTTTTTATTATAAGTTTGAGCTATACGCGGTATAATAGAATTTCTAGCATAATTCGTTTTTTGATTTGCGCACTTGTAATAGTGGTGTATGCCGGGTTCTGTAGGAAGGGGTTCTGAATAATATTTGTGATAAGCAATCTGAATAATATTTTTCTACTGATAGGTGATATAATGTTTGAAATAAATCCTTTTATAGATTTCTCTCCTCTTTTGTGGTACTTCTTGATCCGGAGACTTTCAAATGTGCTTCAATTAAAGCTGATATACCAGGATAAAACAATTCCAGTTTTTCTTTGATGTCGCGATAAAATTCATTGAGTTAACGCCTTAACGTAAAGGACGGAAATCACATTTTTTTCGTTTAATGCAATTTCCTAGTAACGCGACATGATTTTTAAAGAGTTTGCGAATTTCATACCCGTGCAGCTGATTACAGGTTTTTTTTAGAGTCATGTGCATTTGTCCCGTCATGCCGCATACCGTGCAGGTGGATGTCGTGAGGAAACTTTAATTTTTTTTAATGTTCTCAAGGATATGTTTAATTGAACACGCTGATCCAGTACGGATTGTATTAAAGTGGAGTGGTGGGTCTAAATTTTATATTTCTCTTTGACAGAAGAAGGTTTACGATGGCATATAACAGGGCTTTTTTTTCGGACTGACTATATGCTGTTAGCCCTAACGGCTTTTACAGCGTTACCGGGCGGGACGGGCGAGCGCAGAAGCATCGTCGACGTTGTGAAATGCAGAGAGTAGAGAAAATTGGGACTTTGTCTTCGCCAGCGAAGACGCTGTGTGTGTGTTTTACGTATCTCTGTGTTTGCGATCGTTATTTGTTCGTCAGGGTCGTACAGGACGCTTTATGGACACTATTTTCGGTGGTACTATAACAGGGCTGTATATGTACACTTAATTTAACCAAATACTTTTATAGATTACCAAAAACATAATGATCTGTTGCCAGCCCTCATTATTAAACGCCTCAGCATATATAAGCTCAGCGCACATGCACGATTGTAACTAGAGATGCGATCACAAATCGCGTTTATGATCCCTAATAGGTACTTTAATGTATCATTGCAATTATCATGCGGCAATTCATCAGGCTTTCAGATTCCATCATTTATCAATCGGTAATCAAGTCGGTAAGATATGTATCCTAGTTCATCCTGACTTGCTACTGCACTCTACTAATCAGCAACGCTGTTGTAAATCACTATGACCATTTGCGATTTTCTCATCGAGTCCATGTCTTGATAATGCGTCGATAACAGGGCAAAGCTATGTTTGAGTTTATTTTGAGCTATGTTTTAGTAAATGTTTGTAGCGATTTTAATGTAGTGTGGTTTGTAGGCTAATACGGAAAGCCTACTTCACTGTTAAGGATTACTTAGACGATAAGAATGCGTGGATATAGCTATTCTTCGACCCTATATAAGACATTAATGATTAAAGGTCATAAGATGTTAATGATAAGAATTTATACTTTGAAAGTAGCAACCACGAAATTTCTTGCTGGCTCTTCTCGGTAAGAACAGCTTTCAAAACCAGCAGTAGAGCTGACTATTTAAAAGCACTTGTTCACAAGTTTATATGAATAAAGAATATTATGAATTTTGATTTGTTTTATAGTACGTGCAAATCTTGCATGTGTAAGTTAAGATAATGTTAAATGGCATTATTTATTTTAACTCTTACTCCGAGCACTTTTTAACATGAAGTTTCAGTCACTCTTGGGCATTTTAACTGTTTTATCTAGCTGCTCTTAAAGTGTTTACAATGTTGCCACCTCTGTAAATCATGAAGTGTCGTGTCAACTCAGCGGCGACAACAGAGTGAAAAAAATTAAAAGAAAATTACAAGTAATAATTATCTAAAATTACTTACACGCTAGTACTGTACAAATCATGCCCACGTGGAATGGTCCCAAGAATGCTGGCAGCGTTTCCGCGTTGAATCGCTAAGCTGATTCTTTGTCTGAGCCATCTTGTCACCTGAAGAAGCAATAAATATAGGTGTAAAAACGGGTATTTCATGATTTTTGTACTTTGTTATCTTTAAAAGACTACTAATATGGATAAAAATCATCAATTGGAATTTGAAGTTGACTGGACTGAATTAAACGCAACAAAAGAAACGAATCATTAGAAACTAAATATCAAAACATCAAATGATTGATTACTTTGAATGATTTCTAGAAGACTATTTCTAAATAAATTCAAATTCAAAATATTATTTATTCAAGTAAACTTGTAAACAAGTGCTTTTGAATAGTCAAAATCTACTGCTGGTTCAGAAAGAAATTTCGGCTGTTCCTACCGAGAAGAGCCAGCAATAAACTCGGTGGTTGCTCTTTTCCAAGATTAATTCTTATTTTATTAATGTCTTGTATAGTTGTATAGTTATTAATGTCTTTTAGGGTCGAAGGGTAGCTATATCCACGTATTCTTATCGTCTAAATAATCCTCAATGGTATAGTAAGTAGTCTTTCTGAATGAGCTTTTTTTATAGTATTATTAAACTACTGTAATGGTAAAGTTAAAGTAGATTGCGGAATTTTAGAATAGAATCTTATACCCAAACCCACAAACAACTTATGTACTTGTACAAGACGCAAAGCAGGAACCGCAAGCGTATCTCGGTTCCTTGTCTATTATATACATCGCCATCTTTACATACATACACATTTTTATAATTATTTATTCTTATGTACAAAAATTAAATTGCTAAATACTTTTTTTACCTCTCGTTACTGTAACGTCAACCAGTTTTTCGTTACTTGTGATATCATAAAACAATTTTATTACATTTCTTAGAACATTGTATTAATAACCATATGAATTATTATTCGAAGACATTCTTTAGCTGTCACATTATTATTGTAATCAATTTCTTAGTATTTTACTTGCACAGTATCTGTATCAGTTTTTTATTTGAAAATACCTTAATCTATAATTCGTGGATATTTGTAGCAAAAAGTGAGCTTATTTGGAAATTATAGTAATTATTAAGGTTCGACGCTCTGACTAAAAAATGTGATCTGACCTAAAGTAGGATGCATTTCTACTTATACCTTCTTGAACAGATGCCTGCAATATTCTTTATTTCTTTATTATGCAACAACTGAGTGAAATATGTCAACATAAACCATAATTAATGCTTAATTATTAATTATATATATAAATTTTGGTTACATTATGTATAATATGACGGAATTAAGTTTTCTATTTTATACGTTTTTGAAGTATTTATTTACAAGTGATTGAAATAAAAATATTGTAAAAATAACTAACTAACTAAATAACTTTTAAAAACAAGCACTATAACAAAACTACTTAGAAGAACTTGCGAAGTAGTTCTGTTATAGTGCACTTAATTATTTCAATTTAATGTCGTTTAATTATGAAAAAAATAAAATAAAAATATTAATAGTATTTACTTAAATTAATAATATTCCATATATTTATATTTTTGTGAGAAGTATTTCATATTGAAAGACAGGACAGTCAAGGAGTGAATTACTAATTAATATTACTAATCATTTGCTATACACATATACTATCATACTCCTAACATAATCCTTCTCTTAGTGGGATCGCCATAATAAATATACATCGCCGTAATAATTATGGATGAATTGCCATTAAATATACAAGAGTCCAAGTCATAACAAATTTTAAAAAATCTGTAAAACAATATTATCTATCTAATAACAATTAAGATGACTATTATTAAGATAATTGTTGTGTATTTATTTTATATCATTTATTAGTTTATAGATTTAATATTTATCATTTTTATATATTTGTATGATGTTTAGATCTCGTCTATGTATTGGTTTGTATTATTAGTATGTTATTTACCCATAAAATAGTGCACCACCCGCACATATTTCAGTTCTCCTTAACCCTAAGGTAGTCTGGAAGAAATCGCTATTTAGCGATAAGACCGCCTTTTGTACGTTACAGTTTGTTTTCTTTTATTGCTGTTTTTTTTCCTTTCCTGTATGTTTTCTCTGTGGTGTACAATAAAGTTTATAAATAAAATAAATAAAAATAAATCCTCCATTCTCTTTTATCATTCATTAAATCTTCTTATATATGCATATCATGCTTCACACAATTTATCCAGTCTATCCTATATTTCAGCCTGCTCTCTTCTATGAGTATATCCATCCACATTCATATTTAAAACTCTTTTTATCACATAATGTTTATCCCTTCTCGTGTCCATACCAATATTAATTTTAAATATTTTTTTTCCTTAATTTCCAATAGCGTGCAAAAGAAATATAAACCATCTATACTTATTATAAAACAAAGTCCCAAAAAGGCGGTCTGTCTGTATGTAACCGATTTTCTCAAAATCTACTGAACGGGTTTTTATACGGTTGTCACCAAAAGATAATGCAATAATTCCGGATAGTGTAGTAATTAGTACATATCGGTATTATGTAAATTGTGTTGCAGAGATCGCGCAGTTGTTAAAAAACTTTCTTGCTGAGAGCATAAGTCGCGTGCGCTAGGTCAACCAGCAGATATACGCTAACGTAATGTAGGAAAGAATAGCATATCCATAAAATACTACAAAAAAGTCCGCGATAGTATGTCTCTAGCTCTCATGGTTAACTTACAAACCTTTGTTTATGTTAAAAATGTCGAAAATTGGGGAAAAGTTATGTAAATCACTGAATTCCTCGTGGGTGAAGCCGTTGTTGGCACAGCTATTATATTATGTTTTAGAATCGTTAAAATAAAACCGTGAGAAATTAAAACGTCGCTCACGCTTAAAGTATTACCATAGAACTTCGAGTGACTTTAACTGTCAACATTACGATTCTTGCACTTTAAGTACTAATTTTATCTCCAAATAAGGTTCACTATAATAGTTTGTATCACATCCTTGATTGTGCTACCCTCTCATGGTAAGTTTTATTGGTAGTAACAATGTGTTAAAGAAGTTTTTACGTAAATAGTTAAAACTAGAAAGAAATCTCTATAGGGTTACTTCACGTTCCTTATGTACTGGGATAATTTCAACATAAGCAATATAACAGAACTAACTACTTTGCTATAATCCGCACGGGTTAAGCGAATGCATGCAGAGCCAATGTGTATGAAGCAGGCAAAATTTACGCACCTTATACATGTAGGACAAGCCACCACATGCACTAATGACGCTCGTAATCGTAAAAATCGCATTACGATTTTTGTCGTGGAGCCTATCCTCCTGATGATGCTAAGGTGCGTAGATTTTGCCTGCTTCATACACATTGGCTTTGCATGCATTCGCTTAACCCGTGCGGATTATAGCAAAGTAGTTAGTTCTGTTATATTGCTTGTAATATGGAATTCCGCAAAGTAACGCCTGCTTCTATAAATCATTTAAATAATTTCAACATAATTTATTTTATTTTATTCTAGTTTGTAAGAAACAAATTCTCTTATAACATAACTGTAAATTAAAAAAAAAGTAAGGTCTCATACAGATTATCACACGTGGTAATTAAGTGTAGTGATATCTCGTTTTTTTCGTAGAAAATTTGGTAGACAATAAAAATAGCGTTTAATTAATAAGTAACCGAAAAATGTCTTCTATTTAAAAAGTGATTTAAAAAAAATTAAAGTCATTAACTGTGAATGTATCGCAATTAATGAATTTAAAAGGAATCTTTGCAGTGAAAGCTTCATATAGCACATAGCTGAATTAAAGTTGCTTGTCCAAGTTAAAAAATCCTTTTTATACATTTAATGTCATATAAACGACGCCACACGCACATTAAATAATGTTTCTTAATGACTGTGATGTTTATATTTAGAGTAAGAGGATGAGGAGACGTGAATGTTTTTCTTTTAATTTTCTGGCGATATCATACGCTTAGCATTAATGTGACCTAATTCAAAATTAAACCTAATTGGGTAGGATACATTATAATCCTTATTTCAATACCATTTATGACATTACGTTACCGACTGTGAAAAAAACTAGTGTTTTCTTGCTTTTCCAATATATGGGTCTCTTTGACATGAGTTTTGTAGGCGCTACGCTTTATTGCAATTTGCCACTTTAAAACTAAGCGTGCGATATATAAACAAAAGCTTGAATCGAGTGCTTTAACTATTTTATTTCTGTTTCGATCAATTTGTCCCAGGACACATCGGTGTATACGGTAGCCGTAATGCACTGATATCTATATTGTCACTGATTAATTGCCTCACCAGGTTTATGAGAATCATTTCAATATTGTTTAAGCAAGTTCTGTTAAACGCTTCACTGCCATTTTCGTTGGATGGACGAAAAAAGTGTCAGACAAAAAGTGTCAGACCGTGTAGATACATTATTAAGGCGTCAATTGACATAGCAAAGTGGTGGTAATGGGTTTTTAATTTAAATGCTGGCTGAGGATATCGTTATATGCTGTTCTTGGAAGGTACTTAGCGGGGCGTAAAAACTTGGCCGAAGACGAGGTGTGAAAATGGTAGTTTTCTTATCGATTTCTTATTACAAAAGTAATAGTAAAAATTATTTTTATTATTACTTTTGTAATAAGAAATAAAAATTATTAAATTATACGACAAAATCGCAAAGCCGTGTCGTAGAGTCTATCTCCTGATAATGCATCGGTTGCGGGGCGAAACGATTGTTGAGTTTCTGATAGTGAACGTGTGTAGTGCTTGTGTATTGTGGTGGCAGTGGTGGAGGTTTGTGCATATTTTTACGAATCCTGCATGTATCGGGTATGAAAAAACGATAGTCCACTATACATTTAGCACTATATATATTTTCTATTTACTATATCGCGGATTATAGCAAAATAATTTTTATTATTACTTTCGTATTATGGATCTCCGCAAAGTAACGCCTAATTCTATAAATGATTTCTTATTATTTTAGGATAGGTAAATAGGAAACTATTATTTCTATTATAAGGTTTCTGAAAGAGGAAGATTTGTGAGTTACATCAAGAAGGTAGACTAATAGAAAGTATTTTATATTCTTAAATTATCTTATAATTATTTGTAACACGCAAAATGCGATTTCAATCTGTTGTGTCTCTCTGTCTTTTTACTTGTTAGGTTAAGTGCGTGTTTGTGCACTTGTTCGTGCTTTTGGGTGCGTGTATGTTTGTGTGCGTAATTGTTGGTTCTAATGACCTTCTTAATGTGTCGGTATGTGGTAGTATGGGTTTCTTCGGTCGTAAACATGCCTTCCTAAAATTATATGTTTGTATATGCGTATTAAATTAGCTCAAGTCTTAGTAGGAACTTGTACGCATTGATCTTTGAAAGATTTAAAAAACTGCAGGGAACAAACAGGAATTAAAAAAAGTATATTTCAGAAAATCACAGTTTTCATTTCTTTTTAATATAATTCAATGGTCACTTTACTTTAAATCTATATTTATTATAAAATAAAGTCCCAAAAAGCTGTCTGTCTGTATGTAATCGATTTTCTCAAAATCTAGTGAACGTATTTTTGTACGGTTTTCACCAAAAGATAGTGCAATACTTCCGAATGGTTTAGGTAAATAGAACATATCGGTATTATGTAAGTTGTGTTGTAGAGATCGCGCAGTTGTTAAAAAACTTGCTTGCTGGGAGCTTTAGTCGCGTGCGCTGCGTAAACCAGCAGAAATACGCTAAAGTAATGTAGTAGAGAATTATAGATCTATAAAAATACTACAAAAAAATCCGCAATAGCATGTCTCTATTTCTCACGGTTAACTCACAATAACTACTTTTATGTTCAAAATTTTGAAAATTCGGGAAAAGTTTCGTAAATCACTGAAAACCACGCGGGCAAAGCCGTTGTTGGCACATCTAGTAATATATATAAGATATATTCCATTCATCTTTTCAAAACTATTTGAACTATAATTTAATTCAATACTTCAAGTTTCACCGTAAACGGCTCAATTGAAAATTTGCATTCAAATCGACTGCAGTATTAATAAGGTTTGGCAAATGGAGCATTTGGAGTGTCTTCTCTTTATGGCGATGTTTATGGGAAGATGTCTTGTTTATTCTTTATTTGCTGAATAGGAGTACATGCAATGATCTTATAGCAAAATAATTTGTCTTATATGTGTATATTTCTTAAGTAAGCCGTGTGGTATCCGGCTGCATAGAATAGACCACCCTCATTTCTTACCGACGTGTCGTAAAAGGTGACTAAGGTAAGTTGACGTCAGGCAGGCGGCCGATCGTAAAATACGTAGCCAAATCATGTGACAACATGTTTATAATATGTTGTTCCGACCCCACTTAGAGTGCGATAAGGACAGGAGAATGATGATGTGTATATTTCTTAAGTATTAAGTACTAAAACTAAGTAATCATAAGTAGGAAATGTGTATTCTCACATTACAATTTAAATTTTTGTGCATAAAAATATACAATATTAAAAAAAAAATTGGTGATGTATATAATAGACAAAGTAGGAAGATTACGGCTTGTGGGTTTGTGTATAAGATTTTATACTAAAATTCCCCAATCAATTTTAGCTTTGCCATTAGCAGTTTAAAAAAACAACTATTTTTAATAGTTGTTTTTAATAGTTAATAGTTCTTTATAATAGTTTTTAATAGTTCTGTATCAGCCTCCTTTTAGGGGGCTGATACAGAAAGTCTACTGTACTGTTGAGGATTACATAGATGATAAAAATGCTTGCATATACCTACTCTTCGCCTCTAAATAAGACTTAGTAATGTAATGACTAAATGTAACTAGTTATAAGAATTTTGAATTTGAACATGAGAATAATTTATAATTTTTTTGTGCTATGGAACTATGCAAAGTTTTATTAATTTATAGAATTAGGCCTTACTTTGCGGAGATCAATAATACAAAAATTTATGATTAAATTATGCTATAATCCGCGATTAAGTAAATAGAAAATATATATAATGCTAAATGTGGAGTGGACTAACCGGTTTAATATCTGACACTTGCAGGATTCGTAAAAACACATACACAAATCGTTTCTATCTCCTGAAAATGTTTCGGTTGCGGCGCGAAACGATTGTTGAGTTTGTGATAGTGAACGTGTGTTGTGCTTGTGTATTGTGGTGGCGGTGGTGGGGTCTGTGCATGTGTCCTTATTCTATAAATTACTTAGTATATAATGTAAGTTCAACTTTAAGTATTATAGAACTTAAGTAAACCAGTCGGATTAAGCAAGTTCAGTAATAAGGTACGTTGAATACGACACGCGTCCGATTCCAATGTCCTCTGTGACACTAAAATTATCATCTTACGAGCTCAAAACTACATAGTTGCAGAATAAGCGAAGGCTTGAAATCATACACATCATGGAGCGTTATATATGTTATTAGTACTAGCATTGGGTGATAATGTTTATTCATTTATTTATGAACCAATAAACGAAAGCTTTCAAAGTTTCTTGCAATATCCATACAATGTATACTTATTATAAAACTACGCCCCCAAAAGCTTCCTGTCTGTATGTTACCGATTTTCCCAAAATCTACAGAATCGAATTTTGTAGGATTTTTACTAAAAGATAGATCAGTTCTTCTTGAAGATTTAAGTTAATAGATACATTACGGTTCTATGTTAATTGTGATTAAAAGTTGTAAAAAAAACTATGGAACGGAATGGAGGCTTGTACGCCTTGTAAACCAACAGTTACACTAAAGTACTCTACTAGAGAAATGTAGATCTACAAAAACACTACAAAAAAGCATGTTCATACAATTACTAATATATTTAAAATTTCATTTGAGAAAAAATTTATGACACACGCACGCAGGCGAAGTCGCTGGCACATGTAGTTATTATATATAGCGAATTCAATGAAGTATTTTAGCTGAAGGAATTACTTTCGTTTTTTAAGTTTTTAAGTTTGTTTTTTAAGCACCAATGAGTTTTACACAATTTATAAAAATCCATGACCGCAACCTAACATGCCATTTCAATTTTGACCTAAAAACGAAATCGTTTTTAGGTCAAGATTGAAATGGCAGGTCAGGTGCGAGTGAGACAAAACAATAATTTTATCGTATTCTCCCAAGCCATAAACAAGCGCGCCGCGCCAGTTCAGTTTGCCACAGCTAATAAGAAAAGTAAAGTAACGACCTGGTAATATCCCACTGCTGGGCAAAGCCCTGGTCTCTCCGTTTCTGGAGAGAAGTTTTGGAGCAAAGAACTACCACGCTGCTCCAAGAATTGTGGGAATGTATGTAACCAATCTGTGGTTACACATATTCCCAGAATTCTCTGGAAATATCCAGATTTCACTGTATTTTCCTACACTGAAAAGCGTGTATAAATTGCAAATATCAATTAGACATAAGTTTTAACAGAAAAACTTATCAGTGCCTGCCCTGGGTTTAAACCCGTGACCTCCTCGAAAGAATCGCATGGCCTCACCGCTAGGCTATCACAGCTTACCCGGTTTTTAAATTAGATTTAGAGAATAAATTGTTTTATTGTAAACGATGTAGCAATTACTTTTTAAATTAAGACCACTGACCACCTGGTTAACGACTGTCTAAAAGGACATGGGGAATTTAGTACTTTCCAGAGAAGATGCTTACTGCAGAGATAAATGGCGCCGCCTGATAGGAAAAGCCAACCCCGTATAGCCTGATACTTCGAGGACAATAAATGAATGAATGCAGCAATTTCTTTTTAAATCATAAATTCTTTTTGAGATATTTAATGAGTTTCCAAGAGTTGCCAGCCTCTGATACATTTAGCGAAATCGGAATTAAAAGTCGGCAATAAGACATGGCGAACAATCGGCGCCTACACAGCGTGTGGTAAATAAATGTTGCCAACAAAAAGATGTACCGCTTCAATATCGGTGACCAGCAAGCCAATTGACCAGTTAGATCCTAGTTTATTTGTCGGCACAAAAACTAATTAGAAAATGTTTCTGCTGTGCGGGAAGTCTCAGTGATGTCATTATTAGGATAGGCTATTATATGTTCGCATGCAATTTAAAGATTCTTCCGTTCAAGACCGCATTTCTCCTGGATCTGGTAAAAAGAGGTAAAGTGTTCACTGTATTTTAAAAATACCGGATTCCAGTTGCCTTTTATGTTTTATCGTTTTTATATTGTTGAACAAGTAGGCAGTAAATTGTAAAATTCCACACTACGTAATAAATAATGAAAGCTTTTTTTCTTCTAATATACCGTAGTTTGGGCGTCTTGCCAGCAAAGCTGGTAAATGGTGAACCAAGGAATTAGAACTTTATAAATTCTTTTAACAAAGTGTTGCTTTCATAAATCTCAAGAAGATATTCAAGATATGTAAAAATCCGCAGTTTTCGGAACCACTTTTATATTCCATATATTAACTAGTGTTATATTCCATAGTGTCTTAATTGATGCAGCTGTGGTACTAGAAACTAGTCCTACTTGAAGCAATTCCTAATATTTGCTCTTTATAAGCCTTAATCGGTAATCTTAAGACGTTTCCACATTTTCAAATGAAAACAAGACTAAAATTCTGTTTCTTCTCAATTTACGCAGCCGTTTATCTAAAAACTGGTGTTATCATCAGCAATTCCAATTTTTGGTGTAGTAGCCATAATTAGTTTTAGTTTGGTAATTTTGCCATAACGAAATTAATGCTAGCCTTGCTTTGTATGATTCCTAAATTTTTTTTATTATGGTTCTCGTTGATAATATAAATGTATATACGGGCCACATCGCGATAAAATTGTGTTAAGCTTATTTAAAAGTTCGACGTTTCTGCAGATTTTAATCCACCGCAATCTCCACCACCGAACGAAGACGATGCGGTGTTCAAGTCATTACTTGAACACCGCATCGTCTTCGTTCCCAAGTACTACATTATTTAGGGTAGAAAAGGAAAATAATGGCTGTAATACTTATTCGTCTACATTTTTTGTCCTTATCCTACTCTAAATGGGGTACGGCTCTATATGTTTTTCACTTCCATCCTCTCCTATCATTCGTCAACTCAGGCATTACTCCCTTTAAATGCATGTCATACTTCACAAATCGAACCAGCTCTTCTTAGGCCTCCCTCTAGTTTGGTATCCATCGACATTTATATTTAACACTCGTTTGGTCAAATGATTTTCACCCCTCCTCGTTATATTCAATAATCTTGCACTCCACGTCTTTTCTATAATGGGGGCAACTTTCAGACTTTCCCTTATATACTCATTTCTATTTTAGTTAGTCCGATGCCGTTTGGTTTCCGGCTGAGCACAATAGACCACCTTCATTTCTTACCGAGATGTCGTAAAAAGTGACTAAGATAAGTTGTCCCACCGTGTGGTATCCGGTTGAGAAGAATAGATCATCCTCCTTCTTACCGAGGGGTCGTAAAATACGACTAAGTTAAGTTGATCTCTGGCAGGCGGCCGTCCGTAAAGTAACATGTTCCGACCCACTTAGAGTGGGATAAGAGCAGGATGATGATATATACTAGCCAGTCTTGTCATACCACACATACACCTTAACATTATTATCTTATTTGCGTGCACTCTTTTTTCATTTGCCTGAATTTCATCCAAATATAATAGTTAAAATGACTATAAAATACAAAGTATTTGCAGCTCAATGTTACCTAAAAATATAATCTGATAATTAAAATCAAGGATCTATGCTTGAAAATATCAAAATGTCAAACAATAAGCGTATATAATAAGCGTAGTCATATAATAAGCGTTTAAAACGTCTTAATAATTGAGTCAGCTATCGAAAACGTCCAAATGTCCTATTGAGCTGCATTGTCAAACATTTCGAAAGGAAATTCTCGCGTTATGTAGTGACAAGTTTCGACAGTGTACGCAAATTTTCGAAGGGCTATTGGGCTTTGAATCGCACCTAGGCCGATATCATTTCGCTATCTGGAACATTTGTCTCCCATTGATTTTCGAGACATTCAGCCTGTGAGCAAATAAGCTGTTTGCACACTTACTATACCTGATAAGTCATACATAACATGAACTGTCTGTAAAAGTAACGACCTGTTACTATTCCACTGCTGGGTATAGGCCTCCTCCATCCGTTTTTGGAGAGAAGGATTGGAGCTAAGACCTACCACGCTGCTCCTATGCGGATTGGTAGGTACATATATCCCAAGAATTATCTAAGGGTATGGTAAGGTTTCCATACGATGTTTTGAAAGTGCAATTATTAATTAGACACATGAGTTTTTAACAGTAGAATTGATTGGTGTCTGCATGGGGTTTGACCCCTTAACCCCCTCAAAAGAGTCGCACTTTCAATTCCTTTATACGAGCATTTAATTTCACTTGCAAAAACAACTTGTTCCCCGACCCACCTCTTGATCCCCTTGCCCCAACCAATGGTTACATCAGTTAAATGAAATAGATAAATATCTCTTTTACTCAGTGTATATAAAGCCGTATATCCAATATATAAAGGTCAAGAGGACATGACTAATAGTTCAATAGGATAAATTCAAATCATAATTTATTGATACACTAACTTAACGATATTATCCAATTTAATTAGTATTTGCTTAGAAATGTACAACCAAATTAAATTAAAATAATGTACTATAAAGGTCAAATAAAGGGAAACGATATGTTATCTAAAGGCTCCAGTTTGCGTTTAATTAAGACAGAATGTTTAGCAAAGAGTACTAAGCTCAGAATAGAAAAATAATTTCCGAATTATCAAGTAAAAGAGTTTCTGTCTCAACAAAGTAGTGGTGAATTAAAGGTCAGGTTAGTGTCATTGAACCTTAAGTCGAGTCTTTGGATCCGATTCGCCGCAGGCGAGCGGGGCGCAGGCGACTCGCCGAAGTCCGTCGCATACCGCCCTAACGGGGACCTTCTGGGCGTTCCGAACGGGGTTTATCGGACGCCCTCTTTATAAGGTCCCCGAGGCGGTCGATGCATCTGATGCTCCCGATGCATCGTCCAGCGGAGGGAGGGGCCACTTTTAGATAGGCCCCCGACCCAGAGGTGGCGTACTCTGGGGTTTAGAGTTGCTACTGGCGGGAGTGGGGTCAAATAAGCACCCTGCACCCGCCACCAGAAGCGTGGTGGAGCATACAGGTTATTTTAGTGGGTGCAAGTCCGACATAACCACTGCCCGTCCCTGTCGGGCGGTGGTACCCATAAGGGGGTTTTTCCTGTATAAAAAAAAAAGTGTCATTGAACTTTATACTATTAACACTATTCGTATAATGTAAGATGTTTTTTTTACTTTATGGCCCATTTATACACATGGCTGGCCGTCCCCAAAGTAAGTAACCTAATACTTTTGTTGTGGGTGGTAGAAAATTGGTAAATATACATACTAGCCTTGCCAGCGGTTTCGCCCGCGTGGAAACCAGTGTGTCACAATTTTTTTCTAGAATTCAAATTTAAAAAAAAGTAGTTATTGTGAGTTAACCATAAGACACAGAGATTATCTCTATCTATCGCGGACTTTTTTTTATATTTTTATAGATCTACAACACTCTAGTACATTACTTTAGCGTATCTCTGCTGCTTTATGCAGCGCAAGCTTCAACACAATTTACATTTTACCGATATGTACTATTATCCTAAACCATCCGGAAGTATTGCACTATCTTTTGGTGAATACCGTACAAAAATCCGTTTAGTAGATTTTGAGAAAATCGATTACATACAGACAGACAGCTTTTTATGACTTTGTTTTATAATAAGTATAGATATATCTCAATTCTTAAAATCAAGTGGCAAAATTGTATACCAGACTCAGAAGTACTACGAAAGACGAAAAGTGTCGGAGTCGAATCAATGCTTATAGAGGACCAGTTGAATTGGTGTGGATATATCGTGCGGATGAACGACTCCAGATTACCGAAGGCAATTTTCTATTCCCAATTGAAGGAGGGTAAAAGTAATTCTGGTGGCCAACATATGCGTTGAAACGTCACCTGAACGACTGCAACATTCCATCAGAAAATTGGGAAGAGCTCGCGTGCCATAGAGAGCAGTGGCGCAAAAATGTCAGAGGTGCTGTCAAGACCTCTGAAAGAAGTCGTATACAATCTGGACACAAAACGCCTTCATAAAAAGAACGGACCCAGAAAAACGTACACATATACGAACAACTCTACTGTGCACCCTGCAACAAGACGTTTAAAAGCAAATTTGGTTTTGCCAGTCATAGTCGCGCACATATTAGGATTTAGGAAGGTTACCTGTTGACGAATACGTCAAGGAGAACATTATATAGCATTATACATCTATACCTAAAAACACAAAAACACCGTGACTCGAAGAGCCAACAAATTAGAAAAAATTTGCCCATCATCATTCTCCTGCCCCATCCTAAGTGGGGTCGGCATAAGATGTTTTAAACATGTTGTTAAAAGTTTTGACCATTTATTCTACTACCGACCGTCTGCCTGACGTCAACTGATCTTAGTAGCCTTTTACGACACCTCGGTAAGAAATGAGGGTGGTCTATTCTACTCAGCCGGATACAACACGGCGGATCAACTTAACTTAGTCGCCTTGTACCATAACCCGGTTAGAAACTAGGATGGTCTATTCTACTCAACCGGATAACATGAAATGTTGGCCCTCGATGGGATTCGAACTCGGAACGGGAACCCGCGGTGCAGGGACACTGCTGACCACGCCAAAGATCTAATAAATCTGTTATCTTAGGCTGATGATGAGGCTTTGGTAATCAGCTATTAGAATATCCCATACTGGGTGGATAGAATATCTCGAAATGGCAGAGATCCATTGGTCCAAGCGACTTAAGATCCTATAATACGGAAATCCGTTGAACAGATCTAAGTACATCAAATGAGATTAGAGACTTTTTTGGGCTTGCTTTATAAAACCAAAAGATAAAGAACATACCTTATGCTTGATACGATATGCTTTAATATTTAAGTTGCAACGGAAAGGTAATATCAAAAACAAGATTTTATACATAGTAAAACTTTTTTATTTTTTTATTAGGAATTCCTTCATTGGTACAGCTGTCTGCAGAAGGTGTCATTATGGTAGACTCTCGCCGGTTATACACTTATGGTATTCAAAAAATAATAGGGCATCACATCTGTGCCCTTGTCAACAGTAGCAACCTTTTTATCCTGGAAGAATCTTTCTACGCAACGATTCTCTCTATTCAACACCCGGAGTTCCTACACTAGAAGTCGACAATCTTAAGCAAGTCAACGCCTGTCGATGATCGGGTTGGCAGACGAGGTATTATGAACACTTTCTACCACATCTATCCTCAAAATCAAGTGTTTACAGAAAGAGACCAACAGAAGACCTACCTAACCTAGAAATAGTTCTTCTGGAACCATAAATTTTTCCCACAATAATTAGGGTAGGTTTTATATTATGGTACATAATGTGGTAGCAGCAGTATGTAGTGTGTAATTTACACATACACCACCAATAGTAACTAGGTCACATAGCTTATAGTTTTAGTTGACGATGAACAAGGACAAGTATATACCAACAAGACAGTTAAAAGGAGATAGACGTATAAGGAAACAATGCGTTCTAATATTAGTCATATACAGTTCTCGGTGTATGAGCAGGTCAGAATCCTCATCGGACAGGTTTTTTCGTAATCGCGGCACGTGACATAAAAACTGATCTGACAGTTCGTGATCGAGTGCTTATTGTGCCTTTGATCGATTAAAGTATTAATGCTTTCTAATTTGTGTTCCTTATTGGAACAGGAATAAGGACTAGATTGCCGAGTTAGTTTGATGGTGCAACCGTTAGTCACGGATCTGGACACTTCCTACTGAGTTATACCGAATTAAAAGCCACTTGTGCCCGTGACTACGTAAGCGTGACACAATTAGTATGTTCCCGTTATTTATCGTTACAGTTATGACAATACAGTATTTATAAACACAAAATATGAAGGTGATATAGTCGGATGGGTAAAATATTACGAATTTCAGAAATTTTTAGACAATTGTAAGATGAGGATAATCCTGTAAAGATTGGTAGCGATTAAAGCATTTTTTGAACTGTCAATGAAACAAACCTTTACTATGAAATAGTATACACGTAAAAATTGTATTGTGGCTTCATCAAAGCAAGCAATCTGGCATGTATCAGGTATGAAAACAGATAGTCCACTGTACAATTAGCATCGTATAAATTATCAGAATTTATACATTATTAATTCAAATCAAATCAAAATAATCTTAATTCAAATAAGCCATTTAAGGTGCTTTTGAATCGTCAAGCATTCATATGATAAATGAAGCTACAATTGGTTCGGAATGTTGCTCTTACCGAGAAGAACGAGCATGAAACTCGGCGGTCAACTTTTTAAATATTTTCAATTATACATTGGTTCACCGTCAACCGTACATTTAGTCGAACTAAACTAGGTTTTTTCGGTCCTATTAATAGAATGAAGCGGCAGTACAACACACTATCTACTGGTGAATTTAAGGGCGATATCTATATGAACAATTTGGCAACCTTTAGATGTTTACTCCGAGAATCGGTAATTTGTTGAGAACTTTACTTTTGACTTATATTTTTAGCTTACGTATTGCCAATTTCTTACTTTCTTCTTCTTCATCATCATTCTCCTACCCTTATCCAACTCTAAGTAGGGTCGGCACAACATGTTACAAACATGTTGTCACATGATTTGGCTACGTATATTACGACCGGCCGCCTCCTGACGTCAACTTACCTTAGTCGCCTTTTACTACACCTCTACACCAATTTGGATAACTACTTGCAAGGAAAAAAATTCAACTCCGATGGGGCAGTCCAAACCGCCTTCAAAGATTTTATTGATTCCCGCCCGAATGGTTTTTTTAGTAAGGGGATCAATGAACTACCTATGAGATGGCAAAAGTGCATACATAGCAATGGTACATACTTTGATTAATTAAATATATTTCATTAAAAAAAAACGACTTTATGTTCCTCTCATAGAAAACGCCAATTTCATATGTAAGGACCTAATATGCATGTTGTGTTCACCTGTCAGTAAGGATGTACTTGTAGCAAGATACAATATTGCTTATATTTAAGTTTACTCTAAGTGCATTCTTGTTAGTGTTCCACTAAATAAATAAATAAACCGCTGTCTTGTATGAAGTTGAAAGCAATTTCAAATCCAGGAATTTTTATCATCCAAATAATGTTCAATTTTGTAATATGCTTTACGTATAACCATTTCTTACACTTAGGTTAAACATGTTTGTAGGTTGTTTAATTCTTCAGTTCAACTCTTATACCTATTTCTATTTGCTGTCAAACATGCATAGCAAATTGAAGTTGTGACATTTATCGGCATAAACAATTATTAAAAACGAGAGGAAACCTACACGTCTTATGAGACATATGTAACCTACAAGTCCGCATGGGTGCAGAGTGGTGGGTCATAAATCCCAATTCAAAAGATGAGAGCAGGCCGTTGCCCAGGAGTGAGACAGTAACTAGCCGCTAGTTATTCAATAAAGTTATTTTATATAATACAAACTTATATTTTTTCCCGTTAGCAGATATGCTGTTCTCACGGGAAACTGGAGGAACTAGAAAAAGCTCAGTCACTTACTAATTGGACTAATAATTAGACGAGAAACTTATATCTCTAATATACTATTTAAGATAGATATAACGTTTACGTAATATAATTAAATGTGTATATAAAATAATTGATTTATCGCCATTACGGTATTTGAAAAGGGGATTGTTTAATATTTAAACATGTATCCGCCGTGTGGTATTCTGTGAGTAGAATAGACCCTCATTTCTTACCAAGGTGTCGTAAAGGCGACTAAGGTAAGCTGACGTCAGACAGGCGGGCGGTGGTAAAATAACTATCCAAAACATGTAAAAAATATATTTTAAACCAGTTGTGCCGACCCCAGTGTAAGATAAGGGTAGGACAAATATGAATGATGATGATGCGGCCTTAAGGTATTGGAATGATGACCCCGCACCGAAAACGCAGCTCCGGAAGACCCCCTAAGGTGGACTAACGAAAACAAAAAGATCGCGGTGAGCCGCTGGATTCAAGTGGCACTAGATTATCTGGAGGTTCAATGCAGAGCCTAAGACCTCCAGCAGTGATCGTCTATCGATTGAACAAAAAGAAGAAAGAGACCTGCTACCCATTATTTATATTACGTGTTAATTATTTCAGCCTGTAACCGAAGAATCGCCAGGAGATTCCACGACAAAATCGTGAAGGAATCAAGAAGGAAAGAAGAAAAAAAGGGAAAATAAACCTTTTTTTTGTTGAGTAAAAAAAGATATACTCGTAGGTGTTTTAATTCTGTTGTCCATTATTTATCCGCCGTGTGGTAACCAGCTGGGTAGAATAGACCACCCTCATTCTTTACCGAGGTGTTGTAAAAGGCGACTAAGGTAAGCTGATGTCAGGCAGGCGGCCGGTCGTAAAATACGTAGCCAGATCATGTGACAACATGTTTGTAATATGTTATGCCAACCCCACTTATACTGGGATAAGGGGAGAAGGATGATGTTGTCCATTATTTATATTTTTCGATAAAAATAAATCTTTTATAAGCGTGATTTGTTATATACTAGACACTCGCTGTAATTGCTTGACAGAGTGTATTCACGTGTGAAAGGACATGTCAGAAAACACGTGCTTACGCATATCTTTCACTGCATCACAAACCTAATTGCATCTCGAAGTGGGAAACCCACTCAAGTATCCATACCGATAGAAACAAAATAAAAAGACTTCTAAGCCTCAGACAGTGATTGAAAATATACATTTTCGACTATTCTTATAGGGAAGTTTAAGTAAACTAGGTTTATAGTTAAATATTAATGATTTTTATACGCCTTTCTTATATGTATATGCCTTACGTATAATATGTACCCGCGACGTTATTGGCGTCAACTTAGATGTTTGAATACCACATAAACACGCGATGTTTTTAGTCCTATATGTAAAACAATCTTAACAGTCTTAGATTTAATCATACACAATTTTGTCCTGAACTATATCGTATTAATCAGGAGAACTTATGACACGGCCCTATAAAGTTAGTTGAAACCGCCATGTTGTGGCGCATTGGACATAAAACGGCTATCCAGGTGTCGTAAGTGTCCTAATAATGAATCTTCAGAGACGTTAAAGACATAACCACTAACAAATTACGATAATCTCCCATACATCGAATGTGCATAACGATAGTAAGATATTCTGTCACTCGGGACAAGTTTAGTAAAGTTCTATACTGTAATATTTTTATTTTATCAATAGAATAAGAAGATTGTACATCTCTCTCTCTTCGACTTTGACTGACGAGTGGGTAGTGAACCTACTAATGTAAAAAAATTGTTGGTTCTTCGAGCCTGGGTGTATATTTGTTTTAAAGTATAGTAATTTGTCCGTCATCCATAACACAAGTATTAAGTTATTTAGCGTGGGGACGGACGACCGTGTGTGTAAGTGTCCTATATATTTATTATTTATTCGACCAATAGACGTCCACTTATCATTATCCTCCTGCCTTTAATTTGGGTTGGCACAAAATTTTATAAACATATTACATAATTTGGCTACGTATTTGACGACCTGCCGCCTGCCTGACGTCAATTTACCATAGTCGTATTTTACGACCCCTCGGTAAGAAAGAGGGTGGTCTATTCTACTCAAAACCAAGAGACGTCCAATGTTGGACATACATCTCTTCAAAAGACTTCTGCCTAGATCCAATGACTTCCCAATTCCCCTTTACAAAATTAAGAAGAATATAAAGCGTCACTTCAAATCAAGCATCACTTACTTTCATATGCACAATACCCTAAATAACGCCCACTAATGTTTAAGAAAAATGATGCCCAGGTTTATGATGAATCCACTTAATGTTAAGGACACTGTATCTTGCATTAAAATACAAGGTATAGGTTACTCCGGACCATGTTCTGTTACTTAATGAGATCACTAAACTACATTAACAATCGTGGGTCAGGTCTATTTTATGGCGCTACGGGCGACCTCTGGTGGACGGTAACATAGCTGTTTCATTCATAAAATAAATAACGCTCTATTCGTGTTTTGCTGCGCTTTGTTGTCGAACAAACAACGTTTAGAAACCAACCGTGATGTATTTAGAGAGCCGTAAGTATTGGCCATTTCGCGCCGGGAAATGATCGTTCCGCATGAAATGTGGTCTAGCTTTTGTTAACTTAAAAGTTCCACAACCAAGAAGTAATGGCCTACTTACAGTGGTTATTCTGGCGTGAACTACGCTGAGACCTATCGATCAAATGGCGATCAGTTTTTGACGGTCAGCCGGAGCGACAGAGTTATATCACCAGCCCATTATATTTCCACGAAGTAATAGCCTACTTTTTATAATGCGTAATCCTTAAAGTATATTGCGGCTAAACTACGACTAACTCTGACTGTTAAGTTTTTTGACCGTTAGTCGAAGCTTCCCAACGCACACCTGACTGCGCGGCGTTATGATTAAGAATGTCTAGAAAGTCTAGAATCAAAATAGGTAACTTTATGATGATGTTTGCTTTCGCTAGCCTCTGAATTTCACATCTTCATCATTATCGATATTTTAGTTTTGCTTATGCAACTTTGTGATTCCATTAAAGCCCTTAATGTGATGAGTATATTACCATTATATTTTTCTTATTTTACAACGGAGAATAGATCTAATGATATATTTATTCATATCTTACCTTATACCTATCATATATCATTCCAAATAAAAAAGGAAAATGCTATAAACTTCTGCAGATCATTTCAATACTATGTTCGATATTGGTAATGATCTGTATTGAAAAATCAGGTATGTAAAAAAAATCTGAGTCATTTATAGCAAGTTTAAGTGGTTAAAAAAGCGGCAACATTGCGCGTAACAACAAATTACCGTTGTCCATATGTAATCAATATAAATCTGTAGAACCTTTAGAGTCTTAGATCTATTTGTACTCGATTTATAAAACAAGAAGCACCCTGCAGTGCGGACGAGCATTTAAATTCACAACTCCACGAAAAAACTCGACGTCCAATTTGTGATCTTCCGTCAAGTAATAATTACATCAAAACCGTGGGGAATCTTAGGTGAAGAATTTGTCATTATATGTTCCATATATGGTCACTTACACCTCGTACCAATACCGGTGTCACCTTAACTCCCTACAGGGATGAATGGCTTCGCTAAAAATGGAACGGATTTCCGATTACATACACGCAACATTATACAAACCTGATGATTCCAATTACATCTTATTATACAAATTAAGTCAATACAAAAAAGAACCGGCCGCTTGCATGATACTAGCGTTGAGGTGACGCAATTAGACACTCGATAAAATTTACATTATTATGCGAGTGGGTGGATATGCAAATTATTTGTTTTACAAATTACTCTCAACTAGGATAATCTGGTTAATTTAATTTGTAAAATGCATAAAATAATAACTTATTCATAGAAAGTATTCGGAAGTAATTTTTATGTTCAGTAAGGATTATGTCATTTTTAATTTGCTATTTATCGATAGAATTGTATGAGGAGATTTGACTATACTTGTTTTTGGCTCGAAAATGAGAATGTATCTCATTATTATTTCGAACATGATTCATTCATATAATAGCAATACCTGAGTGGAATAGTATAATTTTTAATGTTTTATTCTTGGTTTAAGAGTAGTTTGATATGTCGGTTTCTTTTAATGTTTTTTTTCATTAGATTTTGTGTACACTCGGTAATTCCGTGTAGTATCCAACTGAGCAGAAGGGACCACCCTTATTTCTTACTCATTTGAAGTACAATACGACTTAGGTAAGTTGAGGCAACCGGCCGGGCGTAAAATACATAGTCAAATCATGTGACATTCCATTTAGAGTGGGATAACAGCAAGAGGATAATAAAGTCCATAACTCAGCAGAGATAGCAAATACTACATACAAGATTCACTTTTCTCGCCTCTACGCAACTTACAAAAACAAACATAAATATCATATGCATATACGCCATAGGTATAGCTTAACAAACAAAATCATACGACCCAGGAGTGTTATAAATTTTATTGCAATAATATGATTTTCAAAATTTTTTTTTCAATTAAAATATTCCTTTTATAATATTAATATTTATGCTTTTAGTATCAAAAGTATCAGCATTATTAAAAGTAGTATAGTATTTATGCTAATATATAAAGCTGAAGAGTTTGTTTGTTTGTTTGTTTGTTTGTTTGTTGGTTTGTTTTTTACTTTCTTTCTTCGTTTATTTGTTTGTTTAAACGCGCTAATCTCAGAAACTACTGGACCGATTTGAAAAATTCTTTGAGTGTAAGATAGTCCATTTACCGAGGAAGGCTATAGACTATGTAACATCACACCAAGATGAATAGGAGAGGAGTACCAATTCAAAAGTCATGTAGTACAAAATTGTTGCCCTCAAAAAGTTCTAAATAAAATTCCGCGACAACATATGTCTATGTTTTATGGTTAACCCGCTTTAACCATAATTAATATAAATATTATGGTTTACTCAAATAATAAGACGCATGCAAAATTCCACGCTAACGAAGTGGCGTTTAAAAGCTAGTATTCAATATTTTCCATCGTTTTCTAGAAAAGATTTATAATACCCGGTTGTTTGGATTGTTATTACATACATACAGTTTATTACGCATTACATCAAATACTAAAATGGGGCAAGTACAATAAATATTTTGATAAAAAATAAAATATTATTTAAGGTATACATTACCCTAAATGTACCCTAAATATGTTGTAATCTGCCTATTAAAAACAATTTATTCTACGTGTTTACATTTACTTAAGCACCTAAACCTCTCTAGGTTTAGGTACTTAAGCAAATGTAAACACAAACAAGTAAATGTAAATGTAAATGTAAACTGAGGCAGTTCTATACTCTTATAGAACTGCCTCAGTTTGTGATTTAACCGGAACTCAGCCGAAACGTAAAGGTGATTTGATTTTATCGCGATGTGACCCATATGTTTATAAAATTATAAGTATGAATCGTAAAACTTCAAAATCTACTATCAAGAAAGAAAAAAAAATCATTATAATATATTAATATTAATATACATGTCAACGACATTTGGGCTAATTAAAATTCAATAATTTATATTCTAATGAAACACCTCCGCTATCGGTTTGATTAGCATTGTGCATTGATATTATTATTCTAAATTATCTTCCAATCAAGTATACGTGAGGTATTGTACCGTTAATTTCTAGTAAAATTGTATAGCTATTGTTAGCAAATGAGCAAACGTGTTCGAGATAGTTGTCCGTCGCCAATAGACATTTATGATTCAATTCAAAAATTCAATTCAAAATATTCTTTATTCAAGTAAACTTGTAAACAAGTGCTTTTGAATCGTCAACATCTACAGCTGGTTCGGAAAGCTGTTCCTACCGAGAAGAACCAGCAAGAAACTCGGCGATTGCTCTTTTCCAACAATAATTCTTATCACTAGTTACATATAGTTATAAATGTCTTGTACAGGTTGAAGAGAAGCTATATCCACGCATTCTTATCTTCCAGGTAATTCTCAATAGTATAATAGGCTTTCTGAATTAGCCTTTTTTTAATAGTATTTTTAAACTGCTGTAAAGGTAAAGTTAATGTAGATTGTGGAATTTTATTATAGAATCTTATACCCAAACCCACAAACGAATTACGAACTTTTGCAAGGCGCAGAGCAGGAACCGCAAGCTTATGTCGGTTCCTACTTTGTCTATTATATACGTCGCCAATCCTTTTATAATTATGTATATTCATATGTACAAAAATTAAATTACTAAAAATATACTGTGAAGCTAATGTAAGAATACCTGTTTCCTTGAACTGATAGATGAATAGATTTTTATGCGATTTTCGTCAAAGTTAAATAAAGATATATATAATTTGTAAAGATTGTAGGGAAATTGGTTGAAATATAATGATTAATGTCCAAAATTGCGAAAAATACAAGCTGTATGAATTAAAAATAAAAATGGGACACTTACATGCACGGTCGTCCATCCCCAAAGTAAGTAACTTAATACTTGTGTTATGGGTGACGGACAACTGGTAAATATACTACATATATAATTTTAAATACATAATTTATAGAAGCAGGCGTTACTTTGCGAAATTCCATATTACATGGACTATAACAGAACTACCTCGCAATTATCAATTTTCAAAATCGCAATTTTGTCGTGGAGCCTATCCTCCTGAGAGCATCGGTTTCGGAGCGAAACGATCGTCGAGATTGTGGTGGTGGTTGTGTGTTCTGCTTGTGTGCGTTGCTGCTGGTGGAGGCGCATTGCGGTGCATGTGGTGACTTGTCCTGCGTGTGTAAGGTGCGTAAATTTTGCCTGCTTCATACACATTGGCTTTGCATGCATTCGCTTAACCCGTGCGGATTACAGCAAGGTAGTTCTATTATAGTGCATTTAAATACATAATTAAATACAAATATACACCCAGGCTCGAAGAACCAACAAATTGTTTATAGAAAGTGTTGGCTCTCGGCGGGAATCGAACCCGCGACCCGCGGAGTTGAAAGCACTACACACTGCGCCAACGGGCAGATGTACCAAAACAATATGGTATCATATTTCTTTTGTAGCGATATTAAAAACTCTGGGATGGAATGATTACGTACAATGCGGTTATTGGAACCCTAAGTAAACGGATAAAGTTAGTTACTTTAAATATGTTTGTGTATAAGAATATACGTTATTATAAAAAGATTAGCGATTCATATAACAACAAAGTCAACCAACAGCAGAGCAACCGCCGAGTTTCCTGCTGGCTCTTAGGAAGGAACAGAATTTGAATTTGAAGTAATTTACAAAACAATATTTATTTAATAAATTTAGTAATTAGAGCTCAATTAAATTACTACTTAACTGGCTCTTCTTAGTAGATATTATTAATCCGGACGAGCAGTAAAGTTTAAGATTAAAAAGTTTTAGATAAGTTGCAAAAATCTTAAATTCATTAATTTTTAAAATTTATTTTCGATTTTCGAAATTGCATCCGCTATATGAGTCCTTTAAGATAGCTTTGATGTAATTCTAAAATTTTATTGATTGTAGAATTACTTTACATAATCCAAGATTTTTTTTGTTTTCACCTCTTCTATCACCTCTGATCCTTGATACCGAGGTGCTAGTTGGTACATTCTAGTTACGGTCTTGAGATCTGACTACGATATTTGTCTTTAATACATGCGATGCAGTCAACTGTAAAATCAGGACTGTCTCAAGATATATCTGACCCTTGGACACAGGTAGTCGAGGCCTCATTAAATATAAATAATAAAAAATCCAATAATAACATTAAATTGAGAATGAATTTTTACCTAACAAATTTTTTAGAATATAAATAAATATAAATAAATATAAATATATGGGACATTTACAAGGTTTTAAGCCTCGTACATGAAAATGCTTTATTATTTTCAAACATGACTTAGATCTTTAAAAATAATCTTTCATTATCATCTAAGAACTAAACAATTCTTTCTAATGAATAATCAACATTTCTTTTTAATTACTTTTAATTACTAACTAGTGAAGGGAAAAAAATTAGATTCTTTCTTTCCTATATTTCTTATTTTATTATTATTACTTTTTATATGTGAATAATTATGATTATTATTTTTGATATATATTTCTTTTTTGTTTATAATTATTTATGGAATTTGTATTATATGAAAAAATTTCTATTAAAATTTGCATGCTATTTAATAGTAAAATACGCAAATCTAAATAAAAATAAAACACATAAATAAAATAAGTGATTATATTGGCCTAACTGAGCCCATACGATTTTCGGTCCTTTTAAAAGTATGGTAAAGACGGTATTGGTTAAAGTAGAGACGATAACAATTATGAGATATATTCCGATTCCTTGGATTCAAAACTCTAATGGAGCACGCACATAGCAACTCTCGCTAGAAAAATCAGTTTAGCGGCTTACGCTGTCCGAAAGATAAGACAGATAACAGCAAAACTTGTTTATTATGCTTACTTCCATAACATTATGTCTTACGGAATATTGTTATGGGGTAAATGCGCGGACATTGAAAAAATTTTTGTATTACAAAAAAGAGCCACACGTGGCATTTACAATTTAAATTCGCTCGATTCCCTCCAAGAGAAGTTCAAGGAAACAGGTATTCTTACATTGGCTTCACAGTATATTTTTAGTAATTTAATTTTTGTACATATGAATATAAATAATTATAAAAGGATTGGCGATGTATATAATAGACAAAGTAGGAACCGACATAAGCTTGCGGTTCCTGCTTTGCGCCTTGCAAAGTAATTCGTTTGTGGGTTTGGGTATAAGATTCTATAATATAATTCCACAATCTACTTTAACTTTATCATTACAGTTTAAAAATACTATTAAAAAAAGGCTAATTCAGTAAGCCCATTATACTAATGAAGATTACTTAGACGATAAGAATGTGTGGATATAGCTTCTCTTCAACCCTGTACAAGACATTAATAACTATATGTAACTAGTGATAAGAATTACTGTTTAAAAAGAGCAACCGCCGAGTTTCTTGCTGGTTCTTCTCGGTAGGAACAGCTTTCCGAACCAGCAGTAGATGTTGACGATTCAAAAGCACTTGTTTACAAGTTTACTTGAATAAATAATATTCTGAATTTGAACTTGAATTTGATATTATCCAAATTTAATGTTCAACTTTTGTACTTATTGGATTTCTCAATGTGACGTCTACTTCCATAAATAAGCAATATATTAAATTTAATCTCTTAATTAACGTCTATTTTGAAAGCTGTTTCTACTGACAAGAGCCGGCAAGAAACTCGGTGGTTGCTCTTTTCAAATAAAATTCTTATAACTAGTTACATTTTGTTATTACTATCTTGTACAAGGTGGGGGAGTAGATATATCCACGCATCATCATCATCTATATCCTCAGTAGTAATAGTATAGTATCAGCCTCCCTTTAACAGCGTTTTTAAACTGCTATAGTGGCAAAGATAAAACCGATTGCGGGATTTTATTATAGAATCTTATAGCCATACTCACAGATGACTTATTTACTTTTGCAAGGCGCAAAGCAGGAACCGCAAGCTTATGTCGTTTCCTACTTTGTCTATTGTATACATCGGCAATCTTTTCATAATTAGTGTAGTGTTCGCTTTGATGTATTAATATAGACTAATGTTGTATGAATAGCACAGGCTCAAACACGCACTACAAGTAACAACATGTCACTAAACCTCCACTCTCACCAAAGGCTCTCGTGTACTAAACGTGTGTGCGCTTGAGACAGTGTAATGCTTCTTTGTACATAAGTGTTAGTGTGAGTTAGTGTAATGATATTCATGTATGTGTCTTGTATATAAATATACAAGGTAAGATACGCACATGTCAATTGTAGTGTCACATGTCAATAGTATATGTGTCACTACAATTAGGGACATTCTTATGCACAAACATTAGATTGCTAAAAATATACTGAGAAGCTAAAGTAAGAATACCTATTTCCTTAAACTCCTCTCGCAAGGAATCACGCGGATTTAAATTGTAAATGCAACATATGGCTCTTTTTTGTATATTAGATAACATACCGTGGCACCTCCAACATGCCTTTATAATTTATACCGCCATTTGTATCTAGTAATTCGCCATCCTTTTCCGCTGGAGTACGGCCCTTTAATCAGCAGCATTTCCTTTGGATCCGTTACAATAAGGCGACTTAGAGTCCGGTAATCGCATTTGCTTATGGTGTAATTGGAGTTAAAGTGGTCTAAAGTAAGTTTAATTTATGGTAAGCGATGCAGGAATAAACCTACCGATCTGTTTTTAATTTGTTCTTAGTATAGATGCAACTTATAACCGTTCACTTTGCTGTATTAAGAGGTTATTTTTTCTATTGATAAATATGTCAGAACTATAACGTTTTTTTTAACCGTTTTGTGTCCGGCTGAGTAGAATAGACTACCCTCATTTCTTATTCTACTCAACCGGATACCACACGGTGGTTCAACGTACCTTAGTCGCCTTTTACGACACCTCGGTAAGAAATGAGGGTGGTCTATTCTACTCAGCTGTATACCACACGATGTCCAATTTTGAATACACAGAGTACAAAAACTTATTTGATTGTACATGTCTCTTAAGATGATTTCAGCGTGTTATCCGTATAACCAATATTATTAAATAAATTGCCTAGTGCCTAGCTGTATGGATATGAAACTCATAGCTGACTGAAATCCAAATAAAATCAATGTAACATGTTTGTAACATGTTCACTTAGAGTGGGATAAGGGCAGGAGGATGATGAAAGATTAATTAATTAATTAATTAATATTATATATGTTACAAATGCCATACTCACAGTCGAAAATAATTAAATTAATATAATAAAATTGAAAATAAAATATTATAAGAAAGTGTGCATATCTGGGAGCGAGTGTGGTCATGTACTAATATGTTGAATTTGTGAGTGTGGTGTGTGATGAAACGGAAAGTACTGTTTGTATGCGTACGGATGTGAGTTCATAAAGTACAAAATAAAAAATTACTTTTAACTATTTGGCATTAAGTCTCCAGTTTGTTGATAGTTCATTTGCTGTAACCAAGATAAAATTTTTGCTTTGGATGCACGTTTGATTAATGGATAGATGTTCAAATGTCCAAACCCTTCTACCGATAGGTGATCATAAAACGAATTTTTGATATCCATTTTTAAATAACTTACATTTATCATTGGTGACGAAACACTTAGATTTTTCCAAAATTGAAATATGATCCATAAAACCTCTTATCAAATTCACTTAAATTCACACAAAGAAATACAATATATTTTTAAGACATATCCATGCAACTATATGGATTAACAATACTAATTTTATTTGCAATTGAAATTTGAATCACACAATATTTTTCGTCTCTGACCCACTATGTCTGGTGAGCACCATGTGCACATATGAGCAAGTAACAAAGATAAATGCATTACGATTTTTGTCGTGGAGCCTATCCTCCTGATGATGCTTCGGTTTCGGGGCGAAACGATCGTCGAGATTGTGGTGGTGGGGGTGTGTGCTGCTTTTGTGTGCGTTGTTGCTGGTGGATGCGCCTTGGGGGTGCATGTGGTGGCTTGTCCTGCATGTATAAGGTGCGTAAATTTTGCCTGCTTCATACACATTGGCTATGCATGCATTCGCTTAATCCGTGCAGATTATAGCAAAGTAGTTAGTTCTGTTGTATTGCTTGTAAGATAAATGTAACTTACATTATTAATATATTATAAAATAATTGGTTGCAATCGATGGGGAAATTACAACGAAGAAAATGGTATGCCAATCATAGGTATAATTATTATAAAGTAAAAAAAAAATGATTCAAAAATAAATTCGAAAAATTTTACGCGACGATTTGTGCACATGGTGCACAAAGACTGGTGAAGGGATAAATGTTGATGTTCAAAGAAGGATGTTTGATTTCTTATGGATGGAAAAACAATAATTCATTAAATTTAATTTATTGATTAGTAACAAATACCAAAGTACCCTTAGCATACAAGTTACAACTACACGCAATTCCTGGATCCCGATGGACGCAGAAAAACGTGTCAGCACCATCACCGGAGACATAATTATTCATGTAATTAATGCGGCAGGCCGCGATTTTTTCAACGTTGGCACTTTAATCATTTCCTTACAAGTGTTGTGAATGTCATTAAAATATTCCATCTGTTGCAACGTGATTGATCGCCTCGTTAATCTGTTACAAGTTGTTTGTTTTTACAACTTTTTTATTTAAACCGATCTTTACTTGTTTTACGGTTGGCACTTCGTAACATGACTTGTTCATACGTTCGAGTGTACTCACTTGGGTCCCTGTACTCCCATATTGATTTAACTAGACCCGTCATATTGATATTCAGTAAAAACTTGAACACCATCTTCACCAAGGAAGATGCTGTTTGTAAACTTTGTCTATGTATTAGCGAACTTGTTTTAATCGTCGGTTGTATAAGACGCTTTCGGGGGTGCCAATATTTTGGTAAGACCAATCTATTTATAATAAAGGAGGCAATTATAGAATTGGGCATTACTTTGCAGAGATTCACAATACACAAGTAATAAGAAAATATTTTGCTATAATCCGCTATATCGGTGTGGTATCCGGCAGAATAGAACAGACCACCCTCCTTTCTTACCGAGGTGTCGTAAGAGGCGACTAAGGTATCTGTCGTGTGGTATCCGGCTGCATATAATAGACCACCCTCATTTCTTACCAAGGTGTCATAAAAGGCGACTAAGGTAAGTTGACTTCAGGCAGGCGGCCGGTCGCAAAATATGTAGCCAAATGATGTGACAACATGTTTGTAACATTTTGTGCCGACCCCACTCAGAGTGGGATAAGGGCAGGAGAATGATGAATCTGCTATAAAGTAAATAGAAAATATATATAACGCTAAATGTAGAGTGGACTATCCATTTTCATATCCGATAAATGAATGATTTGTAAAAACACATGCACAAACCTTCACCAACGCCACTGCAATACACTATCACAACAATCGTTTCGTCCCGCAACCGAAGCGTCATCAGGAGATTTCACTCCACGACAAAATCGCAAAGCAAGTTATAAGTTAGGATGTATGCTCACTTTCATACGCACGTATAGTAATATTAGGTCCTTACATATGAAATTGGCGTTTTCTATGGGAGGAACATAAAGTCGTTTTTTTTAATGAAATATATTTAATTAATCAAAGTATGTACCATTGCTATGTATGCACTTTTGCCATCTCATAGGTAGTTCATTGATCCCCTTACCAAAAAAACCATTCGGGCGGGAATCAACAAAATCTTTGAAGGCGGTTTGGACTGCCCCATCGGAGTTGAATTTTTTTCCTTGCAAGTGGTTATCCAAATTGCGAAAAAAATGGTAATCTGTTGGAGCAAGGTCCGGAGAGTACGGTGGATGTCTAAGACATTCTAATTGAAAATTTGGTAGCCGTCTGTTGTGCAGTGTGTGGTCTAGCGTTGTCCTGAAGCAGCAGTGGCCTAGAGCGATTGACCAGCCTCGGTTGTTTAGCAGCTAGCTTTTCTATCATGGTTTGCAGTTGCTGACAATAGATATCTGCCGTAATCGTCTGGCCAGATTTAAGAAAGCTGTAGTGAACGACACCGGCACTAGTCCACCAAACACTTACAAGCAACTTTTTTTTAGTCAATTTTCGCTTAGGGCAGGATTTGGCTGGTTCGCCAGGGTACAGCCATTGCGATGAGCGCTTCCGATTATCGTAGAGGATCCACTTTTCATCACAGGTAATGATTCGATTTAAATTTCCTTCATTATTGTGCCGGTTGAGTAACGTAACGCAGCATTCGACGCGCGTTTGTCGGTTCGTTTCACTCAATTCTTGAGGTACCCACCTTTCAAGCTTTTTCACCTTCCCAATTTGCTTCAAGTGGATTAGAATAGTTTTATCACTAACACCGGAGCCTGCAGCTAACTCGGACGTGGTTTGCGATGGATCCGCTTCCACAATAGGCTTAATCTCCGGCCGTCCACGAGGCTTGTTCTGCAGGTCGAAATTTCCAGAACGAAAACGTTGGAACCAAAAACGCACTGTGTTTTCTTTTGCGACACAGTCACCATACACATCATTAATCCTTCGAGCCGTTTCTGCAGCACTGGTGCCACGGTGGAACTCATACTCGTAAATAACGCGATATTTCATGTTTTCCATTTTGTAAACAGAGTGACACAAAGAAAAAACAAAAGAAGAAAAAACAAATGAATTAGGGGGTTTGAAACACAAATGCATGAGTAAATAGCTGTATGAATTTGAATTTGGAATTCCTAACCATAAAGGTAATATTTGAGATCAAAGTGGCCAGTACGACAAAACGCCAATTTCATATATACGGACCTAATATAATGTGTGTGTGTGTGTGTGTGTGTGTGTGTGTGTGTGTGTGTGTGTGTGTGTGTGTGTGTGTGTGTGTGTGTGTGTGTGTGTGTGTGTGTGTTGGCGATCGTGTTTTAATATTCAGCGTCACAGAGAACGCTTTCAGGGTAGCCCATATTTTGGTAAGGTCGATCAAATAAGAATAAATAAGGTAACTAATGTTTCATGGGAAGTGCATGAATTTGAGAAGCCCTTGAAGAGATGAGCTATGGTAGGTTGATATTCTATTATACATCAATTACAATGATACAGTGGTTGTTTGCCTGAATTATTTTGTTTCGTAGTTTTTAAAAGATACTAGCTGACGGCGCTAACGTTGTTTTGCCATATAAATTACTTCTAGGGAATTTCTAGAAGTAATTTATATGAATTTTGTATTTATACTTCATATACGATTTTCATCTTGCCTCTCATTATTTATTGTATCAGTATCCCTTACAGGCCTGCCTATGACTCCATCATCATCCTGCCCTTATCCCACACTAAGTGGGATCGGCACATCATGTTACAAACTTGTTGTCATATGATTTGGCTACGTTTTTTACGACCGGCCGCCTGCCTGACGTCAACTTACTTAAGTCGTATTTTACAACCCCTCGATAAGAAAGAGGGTGGTGCTATTCTACTCAACCGGATACCACACGGTGGGTCAACTTACCTTAGTCGCCTTTTACGACACCTCGGTAAGAAATGAGGGTGGTCTATTCTACTCAACCGGATACTATACGGTGGGTCAACTTACCTAAGTCGCCTTTTACGACACCTCGTTAAGAAATGAGGCTGGTCTTTTCTACTCAAGCGGATACCACACGGTGGGTCAACTAACCTAAGTCACCTTTTACGACACCTCGGTAAGAAATGAGGGTGATCTGTTCTACTCAAACGGATACCCCATGGCGAGTTGCGTATGAATCTCTTACGCATAATAACTTTATGGTTACATTCCAAGCATACAGAAAGAAGTGTAGAAGTAGATAAGTTCAGTCCTTGACTAATCACAAAACGTAATAATTGATTAGTTGCAATTTCATTACTATTCTCATCACAAAATACGAGCAATTACATTAACGCTCGACAAAGGCCTTAGAAGTGACGCAAATATGACGTATGCAATGATGCCGATTATATTAAATCCCTACACAGCACTAAATAAGGCCCCGACGGTTATAACTCTGAGTAATGCGACGAAGCAATTTAATACAGGAACTCGCTTTGGGTCGCAATTTTGCTCGTGTGGACGTTGATGTATGGACGAATTGTCCGACTTTGCTCTCACCTTTTGCCAACCTCTAATAATAGCAAGAAATCTTATTTAAGGTTTGCACGTATGTATTTACTATTTATTTTCAGATGAACACACACTGTATTTAGGTAAAAGATTAGTTTGTAAATTATTCATAGAAATGTACTTTGCGATAAGTATTTTTCATTGTAAAAAAAAAAAATTATTAAGGGCACAATTACACGGAAAACTGAATACATAGATGAAATCTACATTTTGGTGATTTTTGGTGTACAGACCTTAAGTCCATTGACCCCAGACGCTGGGCCTTCTTCAAAGATTTATCTAGAATAGGGCCTCATAGACCATACCAGGGACCCAAAACCTTTGCCAACATATAAGTTTGGCTAAAAGAGCTACACGAGATCTTTTCGTCCAATATTCCTCAATGCCTGAAGACTAAAGTCTTAACAGTACGTGTTGCCAGTGATGACGTACGGATCCGAAATGTGGCCAGGTAGTGGCCTCATAAGAGGGCTCAGAGTCGATCAGCGGACGATGGAGCGAGCTTTGCTCGGAATATTTCTACGTGATCAAACCAGAAAAGAGGAGATCCGTAGTAGAACCAGAGTCACCGATATATGTGAGATATATCGGTGACGTGTCGCGAAACTGACGAGACGATAGGCGTTTGTGTCTCAAGGTGTTGGAATGGTGACCCCGCGACAGAAATTGCAGTGTTGATAGACCCCCTACAAGGTGGAATGACGACCTCAAAATGGTTGTGGGTTGGATCCAAGCGCTATAAGATCGTGTGGTTTTGAGATCCCATGACCTATATCGGTTGAGAAGGAAGAAGAAGATACTAAAAGATGCCAGTATTTAGAAAAATCTTACCTCATTTGCCAATTGTCTGTCACTCATAGCATATTAAATTACTTACCTTGAGGACGATCGTGTGTGTAGTTATTCCATACATTTATATCATGTATAAGCAAGTAAAATATGATTGCTTCTTTAAAGCAATAAGTTACAGTTAAAACTTCTATCGTGCCAATCCGTCGATCGGTTGCAACACGCTAAACCCCGTCTACCGTCAAATATTATGATATCCAATTATGATAACCTGATGAAATTATACAGCGTTGAAACAACAATGTAAGAGAAGCGTGTACCGAGTAAATCACAGTACACGTTTCTAGGTGTGATGTAATGGGTGTTTTAAATCTACCAATATAAAAACTGTGGTGAAACTAACAAGTCACCTATATTTTTTTTAGTTTAGTTGACTAGCGTGTATGATTAAAATTTATTATAATATATATTAAAGGTAACAAGGTGCAGAAATTTTTATAAATTATTTATAAAAAAACATATTGGAGAAGCAATATAACAGAACTAACTACTTTGCTATAATCCGCACGGGTTAAGTGAATGCATGCAAAGCCAATGTGTATGAAGCATGTGTTTCGGGGCGAAACGATCGTCGAGATTGTGGTGGTGGGTGTGTGTGCTGCTTTTGTGTGCGTTGTTGCTGGTGAATTGCGCCTTGGGGTGCATGTGGTGGCTGGTCCTGCATGTATAAGGTGCGTAGATTTTGCCTGCTTCATACACATTGGCTTTGCATGCATTCACTTAACCCGTGCGGATTATAGCAATGTAGTTAGTTCTGTTATATTGCTTGTAATATGGAATTCCGCAAAGTAACGCCTGCTTCTATAAATCATATTGGAGAAATAAAATATGTAAATAAGTCATGTAAGTCAAGTAATGTAATAATTTAACTTGGATGTTATATGCGTGTACTAGCCGTATACGCTTCGCCCGCGTCGAAAGCAGCGTCACAATTTTTATTCTAGAATTCAAATTATAAATATAGAAGTAGTTATTGTGAAAAATAATTTATAGAATTAGGCGTTACTTTGCGGAGATCCATAATACAAAATAATAAAATCGCAAAGCGTTTTGTCGTGGAGTCTATCTCCTGATGATGCTTCGGTTGCGGTAGTGAGCGTGTGCAGTGCTTGTGTATTGTGGTGGAAGTGGTGGAGGTTTGCGCATGTGTTTTTACGAATCCTGCACGTATCGGGTATGAAAATACTGATAGTCCACTATACATTAAACACTATATATATTTTCTATTTACTGTATCGCGGATTATAGCAAAATAATTTTATTATTACTTTTGTAGTTATTGTGAGTTAACCTTAAGAGATCGAAACATAATATCTCAGACTTTTTTGTAGTAGTTTTATAGATCTACAATTCTCTAGTACATTGCTTTAGAGAATCTCTGCAGGTTTACTCAGCGCACGCTACTAAAGCCCCCAGCAAGCAAGTTTTGTAACGTCTGCGCGATCTCTTCAACACAATTTACATAATACCGATTTGTACTATTTACCTAAACCATCCGGAAGTATTGCACAATCTTTTGGTGAAAACCGTACAAAGCTTCGTTCAGTAAATTTTGAGAAAATCGATTACATACAGACAGACAGCCTTTGGGGACTTTGTTTTATAATAAGTATAGATATTAACAGCAACAAGGTGCAGCGATTTTTATAAATTATTACAAAAAAATATATATTGGAGTAATAAAATATGTAAATAAGTCATGTAAGTCAAGTAATGTAATAAGTATGCGTAAAGAAAGTTCATTTTAGGATTATTACGGATTATAGATATCTGCATATATAAAAGAGAAAGTAGATATATTCTTCATAGACCCCGAAATAGTTGGACCATTTTTAAATAAAATTTTCAGACAATCTTTAGATTCGCCTAGCGGATAATCCTGTAAAGTTTGGTAGCGATCGGATCATTTATTTCGAGCTGTTAATAACAA
The DNA here is from genome assembly GCA_947086505.1 of Morpho deidamia. Classification (NCBI taxonomy): domain Eukaryota; kingdom Metazoa; phylum Arthropoda; class Insecta; order Lepidoptera; family Nymphalidae; genus Morpho; species Morpho deidamia. The sequence continues at coordinate 2,710,969 of CAMTZC010000007.1, read as the reverse complement.
TTATTTTTCGAAGGGAAGTCGAAACTAGAATGAGCCACAGCAACGCATGAAAAATTTGCCCATACATATATGTATGTTAAAGAAACATCAACAAAGTATGTAAGTCCTTAATTTTTAATCTGTGACGTATGTAACAGTCTTTTTATATATAAAAATAGATGCTTATCTTTATGTTCTTTAATAGACTCCTAAATGGACTGACTTTTTTAGTGAAATTTTCAGACAATCTTTAAAATGACCCAACAGATGATCCTGTATAGTATGGTGGCGATTGGAGACTTTTTTGAACTGTTTTCGAGCCAGACCTAGCCACAACAACGCGTGGCCGGACAGCGAGTTAATTATAAAACACATATATAAGAATTATAGAATTCTAAGATAAAGACAAAAATAACGATTAAATTGGCTCAACCCACGAGAATGTTGTTTTAAACGATCATAAATTATCTTAAATTAGATCAATACGGTAACCGGATAAGCTATAAAATAAATTTATAGTGCAGATATAGCCCATATTGTCCATACGGATTTATATTAAGCACCATAAGCACTAGAGTGACCCTAAAATAAGTCGTCTAACCAATTCTGCGAAGCGTCGATGTCTATATTAAATCACATTGGAATGTAACCCGATCGAATTCAACGGGTCGCATTATCATAAAATCGGTTGGCTTGATATATAAATAGCATTTCGATATAGAAATCGAACGGTATATACATTATCGTGTATGATGAAAATAGCAGTCTGTTAAATCAAATCAAATCAAAATATTCTTTATTCAAGTAAACTTGTAAACAAGTGCTTTTGAATCGTCAACTTTACTGCTGGTTCGGAAAGCTGTTCCGAGAAGAGCCAGCAAGAAACTCGGCGGTTGCTCTTTTTTAAAATATAAATCTTAGAACTAGTTACATTTATTTATTACTGTCTTGTACAGGGTAGAAGTGCACCTATATCCACACATCCTTAAGTAATCTTCAACAGTATAGTAGGCTTTCTGTATCAGCCTCTTTTTAACAGTGTTTTTAAACTGCTGTAACTGTTACTATCCCGCGGCTGGGCACAGGTCTATTTCTATTGCCTTTCTATCATCATCCTTCTGCCCTTATGCCACTCTAAATGGGGTCGGCACAATATGTTACAAATATGTTGTCACATGATTTGGCTACGTATTTTTCGAACGGTCGCCTGCCTAAGGTCAACTTACCTTAGTTGTATTTTACGACACCTCGGTAAGAAAGAGGGTGGTGTATTCGACTCAGTCGGATACCACACGAGGGGTCGACTAACCTTAGTCGCCTTTTACGACACCTCGGTAAGAAAGAGGGTGGTCTATTCTACTCAGCGAAAGGGTGTTTAAAATAAAAGACTCGGGTTTAAAATAAAAGACGTGCGCTCGGTGCGTGGCGTAGAAAGAAGGGAAATAGCTTTATTGCAGTGTTGCCAATACAATATATTCGTTCAGAAATATTTATATGTCTTTAATACTTAGTCGCCCTTTACGACACCTCGGTAAGGATTGCGGGTGGTCTATTCTGCTCAGCCGGATACCAGAAGGCATTTCAATCCGACATCCGACCTTGGGCGTCCAAGTTCTTTCATGAGATTTCCTAATTCTATCTTTTGCTGAAGATTTACTGACTAGTTTTAAATCATATATCTGTTATTCTTAGAGGCTTACTAATACTACTATATAGGAGCGATATTTTAATAAATTACCACACAATCTTAAGTTCTTATCCATGTGTTTTGCGTTATAATACAAAGAAATATATATTAGAGTACACTACTTTATTTTTACAACTGCGCCGTGTGGTATCCGGCTGAGTAGAATAGTCCACCCTTATTTATTACTGAGGTGTCGTAAAAGGCGACGAAGGTAAGTTGACGTCTGGCAGGTGGCCGGTCGTAAAATATGTAGCCAAATAAATACGTTGTCAAATGGACAACATGTTTGTAACATGCTGTGCCAACACCGCTTAGAGTGAGATAAGGGCAGGAGGATGATGATGACTACTTTAATTTTTACAACTCCTTTCTTATTTGGATACAAATCTCTATAAGTAAACTTAGGGCCTCTTGCTATGCCACTGTTGGACAAAGGCCTCCTCTCTCCTTGATTGTAGAGAGGGTTGGAGCTAAGACCACGATCCAATGCGGGTTGGTAGGTTACATATATTTCCGGGAATCTCTAGAGTTATATAGAGGTTTCCGCACTATGTTTTCCTTAACCGAAGAGCGTGTGATAAATTGCAATCAACAATAAGATATATAAGTTTTAACAGAAAAATTTATTGGTGTCTGCCCGGGGATTGACCTCGTGAACCCTCGAAAGAGTCGCACAGTCTCACCGCTGGACTATCACAGCTTTTTAAGCATAGCTTGTCAATTATATTTAGATGGCATTTTTATGTCAAATATAGAAGCAAAAACCAATTTCGATACCGGTTTTGCATAAATGTCAGGTAAGACTTTGAAGAGATGTGGGCGTTGTCCGTTTTATTTAGAAAAAACTATATCCTGTGTATTTAGAAATTACATTTGAATATGACAAGAAAGAATAGTTTATTTTACTCTCTCAGAGAAAATATGTGTTAAAAGTAATAATAAAATTATTTTGCTATAATTCGCTATGAAATTTTAGTATCCGCTCGGGTTAAGCGAATGCATGCAAAGCTAATGTGTATGAAGCGGACAAGATTCACGTACTTTACACATGCAGGACAAGTCTCCACATGCATCCCAAGACGCTTCCACCAGCAACAATGCACAGACGCAATACACACAACTACCTACCACCAAAATCTCGACGATCGTTTCGCCCGGAAACCGAAGCATCAACAGCAGGATAGGCTTAACGACAAAATCATAATGGAATTCCGCAAAGTAACGCCTGCTTTTATAAATCATTTAGTATTGCGATTATGCGATTTATAGCAAAATAATATTATTATTACTTTTGGATTATGGATCCCCGTCTAATTTTATAAATTATTTAAATATCTTGTATTTCGCCTGCTTATATAAAAATTACCGCTCATTTGTTCATTCAAAAATTTATTTATAGTAAAAAAAGTTTTAAAAAAACGTCATTCATATGCAGCGGAGAAAATTCCCAAGATCCGGTTACTTAGGCTACCAGAGGAACCTCCTCCATGTTTGTTCCTTGTCAAGTATCCGACCCTTGATCCTACAATCAAACCTCTTGAGATATTGGTCGAGGCCCTTCGCTAACGGTTACTCTAATTAAATGAAATCAATAAAATATCCCGTTAGTTAGGATTCCAGATATACATTTTAATATTATTACAAAGAATTAGACCTCGTCGCAATTGTAAATGCTCAAGTGCGAATTAGGTATTAATTTGCGGAGATACAAAATAATACATAACATGTCGAGTTTCTTGCTGGTTCTTCTCGGTAAGAGCAACATTCCGAACCAGTATAGCTTATTAAATCAATTAGATTTAATAAGCTATACTGGTTATATTGATCCTTGACGATTCAAAAGTGCCTGTAAAAAGCCTACTTCAATAAAGATTATTTTGATTTTGATTTTTTATAATACAAAAGTAATAATAAAATTATTTTTTCTATAATCCGCAATAAAGTAAAAAAAAAAGTAAATAGAAAATATATATAATGCTAAATGTATAGTGAACTATCCGTTTTTTCATACCCGATACATACAGGATTCGTAAAACACTTGCGCAAACCTCCACCACCGCCACCACAATACATAAGCACTACACACGATCACTATCACAAACTCAAGAATCGTTTCGCCCCACAAAAGAAGCGTCATCAGTCCTCGGCAAAATCGCAAAGCGTTTCGCACAGGCGGATAAAATCGCAAAGGTTTTGCGATTTTGTCGTGGAGTCTTCTTCTGATGCATGTGTTTTTACGAATCTTGCATGTATCGGGTATGAAAAAACGGATAGTCTACTATACATTTAGCATTATATATTTTTCTATTTAATTTATCGATTATAGCAAAATAATTTTATTATTACTTTTGCTCAAAGTATTGTAAAAATTCAATGTATTGTAAATACATCAGTTTCCTTTGCATCTAAAACTGAACCTGTTACCCTTAATCACGCGCGACAAGTGCTCGCGGCGTTGCCATGAGTGGACGCATAAATAAGCTGTAGTGATTAAAACTCAGTTAACAATGACAGGTTGCAGGCGGCTCTTGTGAACTCTAATTGTGTGATAATTTACATTAGAAATCCCATTGGTACGTATTTTATTAATTTTTCTAGCTATGTAATAATTTCTTATTTATTGCAAACTGCTGTGCTGTGCCAACAACGGCTTTGTCCGCGTGGAATTCACTGATTTACGAAACTTTTCCCGAATATTCGAAATTTTTGACATAAAAGTAGTTATTGTGAGTTAACCGTGAGTGATAGAGACACGCTATCGCGGACTTCTATGTAGTATTTTTATATATCTACAATTCTCTACTACATTTATTTTGCGTACTGGTTTACGTAGCGAACACTACTAAGGCTCCCAGCACGCAAGTTTTTTAACAACTGCTCGATCTCTTCAACATAATTTACATAATACCGATATGTATATTATGTTTTATACCTTTTGGTATAAAACCGTACAAATCACCTAATTTAGTAGTGTTTTAGGTGCAGGAATAATATAACATTAAAAAAAAACCAAGGTTTATAGAGATTTATAGTCATACCCTAACACGCCAATCCAAATAATGTAATATGAACCGTAACCTTGACCTAAAAACTAAATAGTAGAGGTGTGATAGAACAAGAATGTTATTATTTTCGCAATTTGCGCGCCGCTTCAGGTCAGTGAACAAAGCGAGCTCTCATCATCATCCTCCTGCCATTATCCCACTCTAAGTGGGGTCGTTACAACATGTTATAAACATTTTGTCACATGATTTGGCAACGTATTTTACGAACGGCCGCCTGCCTGACGTCGGCTTACTTTAGTCGTTTTTTACGACCCCTCTATAAGAAAGAGGGTCTATTCTACTCAACAAAGCCGGCACTCAATTAAATTATATTTATGTGAGATTATTAAAATTCTTTTTCTTTAATATTATTCGTTTATTTAAAGATTTTCGACAATCAGTTAAAAAGTTAAATTAAACTAAGAATATTCGCGTCGTTACGTCGGCTGGTTCGGCTTATCACTTTACAGACTAGTAACTAGAAACTAGAACCATCCATATGTCATCCAATCCTTTCAGTTTGTCATTCCTACATTCTTCTCGCTAGCTCACCGCTGTGTTCAAATTTACAATCCCACATTTATTTTGTTCGACAATATAATTTTTTTATCTATATATAAGAATATTGAATTATGGAAAAAGTTATCTTATACGTTTAAGTGATCAGTAAATTCATTGAATGTCATATCGTCGGTACCACTTATATTGCCACGTTACAGTAACAATGTCTATTGCTTTATACTTTTCGCGAAAGAATTCACTTTGTTTCATATTATGGAAAGCTCGTATGGCTCTGTTTGCAGCAAGAAGTGAGTTTTTGGATAACACCCACAAGTGTTGAATACCTACGCGCTAACTCGCCCTTATCTATTTGACATCACGCCGTGTAGCTCTTAAATATTTCTAAACGCCTCCGATATGTTTTGAACATAAACAAAACATGTTATCGCACCTACAATGTTCCTGATGTGAAGCGCGATTTAGTTATAAATATGTTTTATAGAATTAGGCGTTACTTTGCGGAGATCCGTAATACGAAAGTAATAATAAAAATTATTTTGCTATAATCCGCGATACAGTAATTAGAAAATATATAAAGAGATTTTGTCGTGGACTCTGTCTCATGATGATGCTTCTTTTACGGTGCGAAACGATTGTTGAGTGTGTGATAGTGAACGTGTGTAGTGTTTATGTATTGTGGTTGCGGTGGTGGAGGTTTGTGCATGTGTTTGACGAATCCTACATGTATCGGGTATGAAAAACGGATAGTCCACTATACATTTAGCACTATATATATTTTCTATTTATTGTGACGCGGATTATAGCAAAGTAATTTTTATTATTAGTTTTGTATAAATATGTTATTTGATTTAAATTCTAACTATGGATGCTTCACAAAAACGTGTCATTTCACCATTTATTATAGTTTTTATATCTCGTATTTGAGTTTTTAAATAAAACTCAAATATGAGTGTATGTGTATGTATGTATACATAGAGATCATTTAATACTTTGCTCAAATTTACTTTGTATCTATAGGTGGGATAATTTTTTAAATATTCATCGTAAATAATGTATTTTGAAGATCCAATTTATCACGTATTTTTATTTATAATTATGCAAATAAGAATATACTATGCAAATATCAACTCAAGCGGAAGTATGAATCGTGTATAAAAAAAGCCTTTCTTTCTTTCAAGAACATAATTCAAAAATAATTATGATAAAATATTAATCCGTATAAACAAAAATAACACGTTTATTGTCTACTACTTTCTATATAAAGGTATTTCGTTATTTAATTTTTTAACAAGATTTATTTTATAAATCAAATTATAATATATAAAGGTTTATTTCATGTAAACAATCGTGAAGGCTGGTTGTATTACTTAAGAAACAGATGATATCTGACTTTTTTGATAGAGTATATATACAACCTTGTGTTTAGGAATAGACTCTATATACAGTGATATTTTAAAGTATTCATGTGCCAAAGTGTATAATGCAGTTTATCATCATCATCATCATTCTCCTGCCCTTATCCCACTCTAAGACACAACATGTTACAAACATGTTGTCACATGATTTGGCTAGGTATTTTACGACCGGCCGCCTGCCTGGCGTCAACTTACCTTAGTCGCCTCTTACGACACCTCGGTAAGGAATGAATCCATAGAATAGACCACCCGTCTATTCTATGGAGCCGGATACCACACGGCACATACCTTAGTCGCCTCTTACGACACCTCGGTAAGAAATGAGGGTGGTCTATTCTATGCAGCCGGATACCACATGGCTATATAATATTTTTATTGCACAATTGTATAATGCAGTTCAATTTTAAAGAAACTTATATAAAACTATTAATATCCGAAACTTCGCAACGACTTTTTTCCTATTCCCGAAGTAAAAATGTGATTTCTTTTAACCTATTTGTTATAGTCCGGTTAATAAGCTTTAATTGAACTAAAATATTACACATCATTAACAGACAGATAGCAGACAAAGTATTGCATTAACAATATTAATATGTAAAAACTATACGCATTTAAAACACAGCAAGTTTATATCGCTTTAAATGTTTATTTGTATTTAAAGGTCTGTTAGCTCCAGTGTTAATAGTACTTAACGAGTTAAACGGATGAACCTTATCGATACAAGATTAAACGCTTAGAACCTAGTCAATACGTAGGCTATGTTTCACCGGGCTGTTAGGTAAGGCGGCTGGCCTAACGCGGTAATAGCGTCGAGCAAAAAATACCATGAACACGAATAACGGGCCCCAGTTTGATCAGCGATTAAACTAAAGTGGTTACCAAGCCCGGTTTTTTATATAGATGACAGTTTAATGTTTTCCACTATCTCACCTGACGGTTAGTGAAGACTAAAGTCTAAGTTCGATGTAATTTTTTTAACTGACAATGTACTTCTATATGCATGCGGTCAGTCGCCGAAACGCACTTGGATGGACAACTTTTCGGAGGTAGAGCAAATTCTATCCTCCTTTTTTTATTGACTATATGCTGTTAGACTTCCACCGAGTGGTATCCGGCTGAGTAGAAAAGACCACCCTCATTGCTTACCGAGGTGTCGTAAAAGGCGACTAAGGCAAGGTGACGGTCAGGCCGGTCGTAGAATACGTAGCCAAATCATGTGACAACATGTTTGTATCATGTTGTGCCGACCCCACTTAGAGTGGGATAATGGCAGGAGGATAATGATGATGATATGCTAAGATGTTGGTACAGCGCAGAATAATTGTCGAGGTTGCGAAATGCGGTGAATAGAGATGTGCGCTGTGATGTTGCGAAATGCGCTGAAACTCTACTAGTGTCGCGAAACGTCTTCCTAAGGGTGCCTTCTGTGAGACCGGACCACGGATTAGGGCGATGTGTAGTTAAAGGCTGGTATTATGACTGTAATCAGTCATCACGCTGTCAGAAGTGTGGCGAAAATCCATCGAAGTGTTAACGACGCCCGACGATGCTTAACTTCAGTAAAGGATGTAGAACCGGTGTATTCCACGTGGTATGGACAAACATCTTCGTACATTGCGTGTTGCACAGTAATGATTTAGGTTCTAAAGCTGGGTTGCAGACTATGGGCTTCATAAGTCGGCTCGTATTCCTTCAGCGAGCTATAGATAGAGCCATCTTAAAGTGACCCTGTACGATGAAATGAGAAATGAAGATATACGTAAAGGAACTATAGGGGCTGACATAGCAATAGAGCTAAGCTGAAATATAATTTGAAATACTGATGTAAGTTAAGGTATCAAGGTTTTAGGGGTGACGACACCGTTTCCGATAATAGAACAATAGCAGACACTGCACTAGACGGACAAAAGATCATTTATAGAAATAGGCGTTACTTTGCGGAGATCCATAATACAAAAGTAATAATAAAATTAGCAAAATAATTTTATTATTACTTTTGGACAAAAGATCTTTGACGCCAGAAAGGCGCAGATTCCAATCATCTCCCAAAATAGAGTCTTAATCAGAAAACTTTATAAAAGTAATAATAAAATGATTTTACTATAATCTACGATTATAGTAAAATCATTTTATTTTCATTTTATTAAGTAGGAACTATATATAATGTTAAATGTAGAGTGGACTATTCGTTTTCATAACCGATATATGTATGTGCTTTTACGAATCCTGCATGTATCGGGTATGAAAACGGATAGATTCAAATTTATCATTATATATATTACCTATTTACTTTGTCGCGGATTATAGCAAAATTATTTTATTATAACCTTTGTATTATGTATATCCGCAAAATAACTAGCCTAACTAGTCTAATTCAATAAATTATTTATGTTTCATTTAAAATTCGCGAAAGATTACTAAAGTATATAAAATATACAATTTTACGAGATCACTTACCGACTTGTGTAAGATTTAAAGATTTTTAACTATTAGTTTATCAACCGATCAAACGAGCGGTCCTAAGATGTCAAAAGGGATAACAAAATTACAGTCCTCACCAGCCAGCATGCAATTTGATTAATAACCACCGATAAAGTCGTGCATAAATTAAGTAATTAAAGTTATACAGATATTTGTTCAGATTATTGTAACAAATTGCTTTTAAAATAGCCGCGGATCATTGAGATCGTATCGGTGTAATTTTCTGTAGTTTTTTTTCGCTACTTGATAACTTAGGAGCAAATATACTGTCGTCTTTTAAATATAATGGACAAATTGAATACTGCGTGCCGCTATTGATGATATATGTATATATCCAAAACTTGGTAAAAAGGATCTCATAAGAAATTTAGGAGGCTTAGGAGGCGAAGAAGCGACATAAATTAAGAGCAACCCACACAAGCAATTTTTTTTTTTCAAAATATTATTTACTAGTTGTGCTAGCTTCGCACACTTGGAAATTACTGTGTCACTGAAATTCATCTGAATTTCAGTCAGTATTGATATAAACCAAATCAAACCTTTTCTCAAGTATTACACTATCATCATCAACCTCTTGCCCTTATCCCACTCTAAGTGGGATCTGCACAACATTTTACAAACATGTTGTCACATGATTCGTTTACGTATTTTACGACCGGCCGCCTGCCTGACGTCAACTTACCTTACGACCCCTCGGTAAGGAAGAGGGTGGTCTATTCTACTCAACTGGATACCACACGGGGGTTCAACTTACCTTATTCGCCTTTTTGACAACTCGGTAAGAAATGAGGGTGGTCTATTTTACTCATCCAGATAACACAACCACAACAGCTAATTTACAGCACCTCAGTTAGAAAATGAGGTTGGTCTATTCTACTGGATACCACACGGTATATTATATAATAGTATATATAATATCTTATATTATATTTTCACTTTAATGATATTAATTTAGATTATGGACCAATCGTTTAGATTTATTGCTCCAGTTCCTCTCTACAGCATCTGCACTTCCCACGAAGCGAGACACAAACCTGTACATCAATTAAAAATAAGTACTCACACCAGTAATGATGTAGAAACTAGTTAATTAACATAATAATATTATGCGAAACCTAATTGAGATCGTAGCTATAAAAATTACAGAGATGCCTTAAGTGGCAGAGTGAGCTATAAAAACGCAGAATACATAATAATATGCAACTGATTGAGTGGGTACTATTATGGGACAAGTTTGAATTGATCTCCGGGAATCAGAACCATAAAAGAAGACAAAAGTGTATAATTAAGTTAGATAGGTTTACTTTTATTTTTATACTAGTTTTCTCCGCGGCTTCGCTCACGAGTATTTTGGTCTGCCATGGTATCTAATTTAATTAAACTTATGATTCACAATTTGGTTATAGTGCTTCCACATAAAAGATAGATATATGCTGTCGCGGACTTTTATTTAGAACTATTAAAGACAAACAATACTACGGTACGTCATCTATGTGTAACTCTAATGCTTTAGGCAGCGTACGCCTAGATAGCTCTCAGAGTGCAGATTTTTTTTGACATGTATCGTTATAGTACATAAAATTATTACAAATTGTGGCCTATATTTTATTCCGATGTATCTTACTAATATTATAAATGCGAAAGTTTGTGAGTATGGATGGATGTTTGTTACTCTTTCACGACGAATCCGCTAAAACAATATCGACGAAATTTGGCACAATTATTCCTTATACACCGGGGTAACATATAGGCTATAAAAATCCTGTTGATTCTACAGGAATAGGATGACATTCAAAAGCGCCATCTATTATCAACCTATCAAATTTCTTACCCAACCTACCAAAGTATCGGCAAAACAACGTTTGCCGGGTCAACTAGTACTAGTACCTATATAACTATAAAGTTTCATCCAAATCCGTCCAATAGTTTTTTCGTGAAAGAGTAACAAACATCCATCCATACTCACAAACTTTCGCATTTATAATATTAGTAGGATAGGATAGGAAGTAGGATTACTAGCAATGAATGCTCCGCAGTTTTACCCGCGTACATACCGATCTCGTAGTAGTTGAAAGTCTACTAAGCCGGTAGATTTATTTTTGTAAATTAAAAGTTTGGCACTGGGACTTATTAATCGTTAAGGCAAAGGAAATTTTAACTGGGCATCGAATTCTTTTCAAAGGTAGAGCTATCTATATCTGTGTATATCATTGGTATCCTTGGAATAAGAGCTAAGTCCTAGTGACTTGCAGGCTCTGTTAAAATGGTAGGCTACAACAACAATTTCTCTTTAGATTGATATTTTTTTAATTCGTTACATCTTTTGATTGGAATTGGAAACTTTAAAATATAAATTTTATTCTTTTGTCAAATTTTTTATCAAAACTTTCAAAAAAGTTTTTTTTTTTTAAATAATAAGAACACAAATCTAATCCGTAAATATACATCGAAAACACCTAAAAGATGTCTCCTGTATAATATACCTCTTTATTTCTTAAGCTACAATTTTCTTTTAAAAACTTAACATGTGTAATTTGTGTCTCATGCCGTGTGGTATCCGGCTGAGTAGAATAGACCACCCTCTTTCTTACCGAGGTTTCGTAAAAGGCGACTAAAGTAAGTTAACCCACCGTGTGGTATCCAGCTGAGTAGAATAGACCACCCTTTTTCTTACCGAGGTTTCGTAAAAAGCAACTAAGGTAAGTTGACCCACCGTGTGGTATCCGGTTGAGTAGAATAGACCATCCTCTTTCTTACTGAGGTTTCGTAAAAGACGACTAAGGTAAGTTGACCCACCGTGTGGTATCCGGTTGAGTAGAATTGACCACCCTCATTTCTTGCTGAGGTTATGTACAAGGCGACTAAGGTAAGTTGACCCACCGTGTGGTATCCAGTTGAGTAGAATAGACCACCCTCATTTCTTACCGAGGTGTTGTACAAGGCGACTGAGGTAAGTTGACCCACCGTGTGGTATCCGGTTGAGTAGAATAGACCACCCTCATTTCTCACCGAGGTGTTGTACAAGGCGACTAAGGTAAGTTGACCCACCGTGTGGTATCCGGTTAAGTAGAATAGACCACCCTCTTTCTTACCGAGGGGGTCGTAAAAGGCGATGAAGGTAAGCTGACCCACCGTGTGGTATCCCGTTGAGTGGAATAGACCACCCTCATTTCTTACCGAGGGGTCGTAAAATACGACTAAGGTAAGTTGACGTCAGGCAGGCGGCCGGTCGTAATATAAGTAGCCAAATCATGTGACAACATGTCATACAATGTGCGGACCCCACTTAGAGTGGGATCAGGGGGGGATGATGATGTAATTTGTACCTCATACCGTAATCAAACCCAGGTACTCTAGTAATAAGTCAGCCCACCAATCACTGCAATACAGAGGATATCAGATATAAATATATGGGACAATTAAACACACGGTCGTACGTCTGGTGGTAGCTTAATATTTATGTTATATGACTTACATCTGGTAAATATATTTAAATATAAATTTAAATACATAGATACACGCACGATAACCAATAAATTAATTTCAGTAAAAGTTGGCACACGGCAAAAACCCGCGACCGGTGGAGTTTTAGACAGGGTCGTTAATACCTGCGGCAATAAGCCAGTCAATGATGTATGAATTTTTAATACAATAAAAATTTAAAAACCTGTTCGTCCATTGTTTATATAATCTGTAAGGATATGTAGGTAGTACATGTCACCGATATAAGATTTTCGCATATCATTTAGCAGAAGGTACATTCAATTTAAATACTAATTACATCGCTTGCAACGAGTCACGAGCAGTTGCAGTTGTATTTACATAAAGGCCGCCTTACGCCTTGAACGTGTTACAAAGTTGGCAGCGCTAACCTCTGGCCCGCTCCTGAGGGGGAACGCGTACAGCGGATATAGCGAACTTTAATTATGGACATAGTATATGAACTACTGTTGCACATAATATAAAAACTGCTATGGGTACGAAAATGATTCCTCCGCCGATGATTCCTCCGCCCCCACTTGGCTCGAAGTCCGCGGAAGCACCACACGTTCATCTCAATTGTTAATATCATTGTAATTGCCATTGTGAAAAGTAAACCAATTAGCCAACCACAAAATTTTTTATGTTCCCGTAATGAACAAACTCTACTGCTGGTTCGGACAGCTGTTCTTTCCAAGAAAAGCCAGCAAGAAACTCGGTGGTCGCTCTTTTCAAATATAATTCTTATAATTAGTTTCATTTCTTCATTACTATCATGTACAGGGTGGAGGAGTAGCTATATCCCCGAATTTTTATCATCTATATAATCCTGGACAGTATAGGAGGCTTTTTGTGATAGCCTCCCTTTAAAAGGCTTCCCTTCCCTTTTTTTAACTGCTGTAGTGGCAAAGATTCTATCAATATATCATATATCATAACAATATTCCATAAGACATAATGTCTAATCTGTAAACAATCTTTCGAACGTAGGCCGCTGAACTTAGTTTCCCTACAAGATACAAAAGTAATAATGTTTTGTTTTTGCTATAATCCTCGATAAAGTAAATAAAAAAATATATAATGTTAATATATGTAATTCCTGAACTAGAAATAAGTTTCTAATTCAAGCTTACTAGACGTATTCGGAGGCAAAATAAATGGTGAGGTTTGAACCAATTATTACATAATGATGCTAACTTGGTTGATGCGTAGCTTTGCGATTTTGTCGTGGAGTCTGTCTCCTGAAGATGCTTCGGTTTCGGGGCGAAAGGGTTATTGAGTCGGTGGTGATGAATGTGTGTAATGTCTGTGTATTGTGGTGGCGGTGGTGGAGGTTTGTGCATGTGTTTTTACGAATCCTGCATGTATCGGGTATGAAAACGTATAGTCCACTCTAGATTTAGCATTATATAATATAAGATATTATATAAGAACGGAACGGAAAGCTGTGATAGCCTAGCGGTGAGACCGTGCGACTCTCTAGAGGCGACATAGGTTCAAACCCCAGGTAGGCACCAATGAGCTTTTTTATTAAAAACTTATGTGTCTAATTGATAATTGCAATTTATCACACGCTTTCGGTGAAGGAAAACATCGTGAGGAAACCTACATATCTCTAGAGAATTCTGAAGATACGTGTAACCTACCAATCAGCATTGGAGCAGCGTGGTAAGTCTTAGCTCCAATCCTTCTCTCCAAAAACGGAGAGAGGAGGCCTTAGCCCAGCAGTGGGCATAGTAACAGGCTGTTACTTTTACTTTTAAGAACGGATTTACGATTAGCATGAACACCTTAAATTGTTTAATGGAGTTAAACGCAAATTGTATAACGACATAATGAGTCAGAATATAATTGAAATCGCAATAAATTAATTACGAATGCAAAACAGCTGAAATCCGACAGTGCTACATTGATTAGTCATCGTGCAGACTACCGACCTGATAGGGCTGTACAAATTGTCCAACAATGTATAATAAATAGAAATTAAAGATTGTATGTAAGTTAAGTAAAGTAACGGCGTTCTATTATTTCTCTCTCTGTTTCTTGAAAGAACTAGGACCTTAGGACTTGAAGGAGCTAAGACCTTCCACGCTACAGGCACTATAACAGAACTACCTTGCTATAATCCGCACGGGTTAAGCGAATGCATGCAAAGCTAATGTGTATGAAGCAGGCAAAATTTACGCACCTCACACATGTAGGACAAGTCACCACACGCACCCCAAGGCGCCTCCACCAGCAACAATGCACACAAGCAGTACACACACTCGTCACACACACGCTCCACCTATCCTGCTGATGATGCTTCGGTTTCGGAGCAACATGATCGTCGAGATTTTAGTGGTGGTTGCGTGGTGGTCTTGGTGGTCAGCCGGATACTACATGACCAATTTAACATCTATTGTATGTATCACTTTTTTAAACTTTCTAGTTAAATTAAAAAGCACAGCCCTACCTAAACAAACTGCAGCTCAGTTCGCTCTGATTGAAATGCCTACTAGTGCAGCTATGTCTGAAATACCCGAGTTAAGTTAATAAAACAATGCCTCGGAATTAGTGCATAAATATCCTCTTGATTCAGTAATTTAAAACCATTGACTAATTCGAGAAATTCAGATCGACAATGTTCCTTAGTAACGAATGATTCATCGCGAGAGTTATTTCGGTAAATTTACTCTACGATATTATTTCTATGCTTAATAGGCATAAGAGCCGAAGCATTTTTTTAAAATAATGTCATCAATTCAAATCATTTTTATACAAGTAAACTTTTAAACAAGTGCTTTTGAAACATAGACTCTACCGCTGATTCGGAAAGCAGTTCCTACGCAACAAACTTAGCGGTTGCTTTTTTATGATATAATTCTTATAAAGCATTATATTATAAAGCCTTAAAGCATGCGTGCTAGGCACAGGCGCGAGCGGTGTGTTACTTATTTTGATAAGTGATGCACTGTAGGTATCAAACTGTTTATCGCTTGTCAAGAATGAAAATACCCATTAGAATATTCTTGGGCAGACAAGTCTTATATTTCATAGATGCATCATACTTGTAATAACTAAGATCCACTCCTAATCTTAACTTAACTCTTATTTTAAGCTCCCTAGTCCCATAGTACTCTTGTCAATTTAATTATAACGACGATATTTTTTAAATTTTATTTGTGAGTTATGGTCTCCATTCCACTTCTGAATACAAAAACGATATTTTTCCTATAGACTTATTCAATAAATAAGACGCATTTTCCTCAAAAATCAACCCATTTAATCTCTTTCAACAACTCAACGGCATTACTTTACAGCAATAACGTTTTTTTTATATTATGGACCAACTATATGAAGGAGGTTGTATTTAAAACATGTAACAAAATTAAATGAATGCTTACAAACTCAAATAAAATGGAATCCATCAAAATATAAATAACCATATAATTTTATACATTATTAAATTTTGTGAATATACCGAAGGAATCTTTCAAAAATTAACTTGATCTCGGTAATTTATTTTCTATTGTTAAATAATTTATAGAATTAGGCGTTACTTTGCGGAGATCCGTAACACAAAAGTAATAATAAAATTATTTTGCTATAATCCGCGATACAGTAAATAGAAAATATATATAGTGCTAAATGTATAGTGGACTATACGTTTTTTCATACCCGTTACATGCAGGATTCGTAAAAAACATATGCACAAACCTCCACCACTTCCACCACAATACACAAGCACTACACAGGTTCACTATCACAAACTCTTGTTTTTTGTGTTTTGAGTTTTCTATTGTTATTTTATCTTTGTTCAAATAACATATAAATAACTTGTGAAAGGAAATTTGACACTATTTCTATTTCTGTTTCTTGTAATCATATTTAATTTCGATTCCTCCTTTATTTCGTTGTTAACTTTTCGTCATCTAATGATCCGTATTTTCGTACAAAATAGTATCCAAACACAAAAATCTTCCGATGTTAATGTCGCGGTAAAAATTATTATATTTAGATGAGTCATTCGTAAAGTTCAGTCGATCACTCAGTGGGGATCGAGTCCCGTACATAATTTGCCTTTATTTTTAATTGCATTTTTTTATCTTTAAAAAAATACCCAACAAGGTAAGGCAATACTCACCCAGGTACTATCCTTTATTGTCTGAGGTAGACTTTACCCAACCGGACCCTATATAAAGTACAGTAAAACTCCAAGCCTAGCAATTATAATACAAAAAATAATGTTTCATATTAATTTGTACTATGGATAAAAATAAACTTGTTAGTACTTTTATTGATATATGTCTACATAAATTTAAGTGTAAGTATTAGCAATTGAATATAAATGTACTCATAAGTAAATCATTACAACTATGTTACGATCTACAGGTATAGGCCATTATTTATTTAACTGTAAGACAAAATCAATTATATATATTTATGGTGTATTCATGTTTTTCTAAGACTTCTGTTTAGGGTAACCATATCATATTTATTTTCTTTATAACTTACTAGACAACCGCCGTGTGGTATCCGGCTAAGTAGAATAGACCATCCTCATTTCTTACCGAGTTGCCGTAAAAGGCGACTAAGGTAAATTGAGTCGGTTCGTGACCATGGCGGATGCAACTCTGCCGAAACGTCGAACCTTGTAAAAAGGTAACTCGATTTTGCCGCGAAGTGACCCGTTTATTTATATAATAATAATGTAAATTGACATTAGGCAGGCGGCCAGTCGTAATATACGTAGCCAAATCATTTAACAACATGTTTGTAACATTTTGTGCCAACCCCGCTTAGAATGGGATAAGGGCAAGAGGATGATGAAAGCTTACCAGACAAATGAAATAGAACATCAAAACGATTTTTTCAAAATATCTACCGCGTCATAAAAAATATAACGTTTTTGTATCTTACGCTTAGTATACGCCTAATTGAGTTAGATACATTATACTCCTTATTTCAATGCCATCTATGACATCACGCAACGAAAAGTTAGTGTTTTCTTGCTTTTCCAAGTTATGGGTTTCTTTAACAGTAACGAGTTTTGTTGGCGATACGCTACGCTTTATTGCAATCAGTAACAAAACAACTTTTTTTAATAAGTTTACTTTAATACTAAGCATGCGATATATAATTAGGCGTTACTTTGCGGATATCGATAATACAAAAGTAATAATAAAATTTAAAAACCTTCACCACTGCGACCACAATACACAAGCACTACACACGTTCACTATCACAAACTCAACAATCGTTTCGCCCCGAAACCGAAGCATCATCAGGAGATAGACTCAACGATAAAATCGCAAAGGTTTGTGTGCATGTGTTTTTACGAATCCTGCATGTAACGGATATGAAAAAACGGATAGTCTACTATACATTCAGCACTATATATATTTTCTATTTACTGTATAGCGGATTAAAGCAAAATAATTTTATTATTACTTTTGCATGCGATATATCGTTTAAGCTATGATAATGATTATAGTGCGATGTGAACTAGTACGTACTATATTGATTGTACTTGGGTCACTGTCACTTGGTATTAAATCTGGGAACAGTAGTTAGAACTGTTATTATTGTTGTTTATATTCTAGATTTCTGATCACTTTCTTATCCTTCCTAATTCGAAAGTGATTTTCAAAATCATACAAAATTTTGTAAGGAATAAGAAAATAGCTAATTTTTATATGTATGGTTACAAACCAAACAATTGAGATCAAATAACAATAATCGAGAAGAGCTAACAGTCGGGCCGCTATTAGTTGAAAATTTGGACATCAATTTCATTGCCATAATATTGAACAATGGATGTTATACAGGAAACTGTGACAACGTTTTAGCCTTCAAAAAACACTGAAAGCAAGCGAAAGCAAGAAATTATCAGTACATTTGCATTCGAACCCCGAAAATTTTGTTATTATTTCTTATATTATAGTTCTGACACTATAACAGAACTACCTCGCTATAATCCGCACGGGTTAAGCGAATGCATGCAAATCTAATGCGTATAAAACAGGCAAAATTCATGTACCTTACACATGCAGGACAAGTCACCACATGCATGTCAAGACGCCTCCACTCCAGGTCTGTTATAGTGTCTGTAATATAGAATTCCGCAAAGTAACGACTGCTTCTATAAATCATGTTCCTGCAGATATTAATAGATTTTGTTAACAAAATAAAAAGCAATCCCGCAGAGTAATACCAGCTTCTTTAAATAATTGAAATAATTTTTTTGATTCATTGAATTGAATTTTGAAATAAAGTATATTAATATTATACTGGTGATTATAATTAATAAAGATTTACTTATTTATTTCTGCCATGTGGTATCCGGCTAAGTATTATCCGGATAAGTATTAGCTAGTATTATAAGTTATGTATGTATTATATTTTAATTATTTAAAGAAGCTGGTATTACTCTGCGGGATTGCTTTTTATTTTGTTAACAAAATCTATTAATATCTGCAGGAACATGATTTATAGAAGCAGTCGTTACTTTGCGGAATTCTATATTACAGACACTATAACAGACCTGGAGTGGAGGCGTCTTGACATGCATGTGGTGACTTGTCCTGCATGTGTAAGGTACATGAATTTTGCCTGCTTCATACACATTAGCTTTGCATGCATTCGCTTAACCCGCGCGGATTATAGCAAAGTACTCGTAGTGATGTAATGGTGTCTGTAATATGGAATTTCGCAAAGTAACGCCTGATTCTATATTATAGTTCTATTGAAAATGTATGGATGCTGTAACAAAAAATTAGGACAATCCGGAAAATGTTAGAAACTTGCTGATTCTAATCAAATTGCATTATCGCGCAATCAGCCTAAGATATGACGTAGTAACTAAACCTATAATGGCCATTAGCGTTTAGTAACAACCTATAAAACAAATTATTTATTCTAGACTTTAATTAATTCCCGAGTTCAGTCTATCGTTTGTAGAATACAACGTAGTGTATATTTAAAAGCATAAATATTACTTTCATAATATTTTCAATTGTTATTTTCGCTTAAACACATTTTAGGTGACTAATATCTGACATAAAATTATCACTTTCTATCAGTATTATCAAAGCCCTGAGGTCAAGTAATTATAATTTTACTAAATATATGAGACAATTACACACAAGGTAATCCATCCCCAAAGTAAGTAATTTAATGCTTTTGTTATGGGTGACAGACAACTGGTAGATATACTACATATATAAGTTTAGGTACATACTTAAATACAAATACACACCCAGGCTCGAAGAACCAACAAATTCTTTATAGAAAATGTTGGCCCTCAGCGGGAATCGAACCCGCGATCCGCGGAGCTGATGGCAGAGTCACCACCCACTGCGCCAACGGGCCAATCAATATAGTAGAAAGTCTATTCAACTATCTCCTGATGATGCTTCGGTTGCGGGGCGAAACGATTATTGAGTTTGTGATAGTGAACGTGTGTAGTGCTTGTGTATTGTGGTGGCAGAGGTGGATGTTTGTGCATATGTTTTTACGACTCCTGCATGTATCGGGTATGAAAAAACGGATGGTCCATTATACATTTAGCCCTATATATATTTTCTATTTACCGTATCGCGGATTATAGCAAATTATTTGTTATTATTACTTTTGTACTATGGATCTGCGCAAAGTAACGCCTAATTCTATAAATTATATATAAAAGGACTTGAAACGGCACGTATAGTAAAATATTTTAAATCTATACTAATTTAACTAATTCGTATTAATTTTTATAAGTACGAAAGTCTTTCTATTACGATATATCTACTCGATAGAATTTTGTATCACTAAAGCAAATATACTGGGCTTAAATATGGAATAAAAAAGGTTCCATTTTTTCTTCAGAAACAACAAAAAACTTAGAAAAATTCGGTGATCCGTTTTAACATTCAGTGGACGCGAACGAAATTGCTGGTATAGCTGTTCTACGTATTAGGTATTTTGATAGGAACTAAAGTACGTGAAATTGTAGATTTCTCGCATAAATTGACTATGAAAAAAGCAGATAACTAACTGAACGGTAGAGTTTTTATCAGCGAAGACGGAACAATTTAAAAGTTCCAATAATTCTCAGTAAGGAGAATTAAGTTTCGGATAAAAAGTAAATCTGGTCGATCCAGTTACGCGATCTGTGACAAATGCCTGGACGTGACGAAATTAATGTTTTTCACACTTCTCTAGGACATTTGAGTTCCGGGTGCGGTTCTTGGAACCCAGAGCATCTTTGAACGAATGTCTGAGTATAGATCGGCACAAAAGCTGACAAGTATGTGCCAACTGGCATATGTCTAACAAGCGTGAAATTACATAGCTTTTTTGTCACTTCGCCATTTGTATACTTGATATAAACCATTGAAATGGTACGTTTTCATTAGCTGACACTTTACTATGAACAGTTATATAGCTGCTGCATCGTATACGAACTAAAGATAGGAACTTCAATATGCCGTGATAGTGATACAATCACTTTCATGCACGTTATAAAATAAAGTCGTCTGCGTTCCTGTTTTTTCTGTTCGTTATGAACTCAATGACAATAAATAACTATTGTAGTGTCAAAGAGTTGCTGCTCACTTGTTAGTGAAATATGGCCGCTGTCGATGGTCTCTGGATCTTCTTTAGTCTCCATTAAAAATGTTAGCACACTTTTAATGGAATTACGCACTTTAGAAGCATATTCTTTCAAACACGTTTTTACGGCAAGCATAGTAACAAACGACTGATCGATGGTTTCTGGATCTTCTTTAATCTGCGTTAAAAATGTTAGCACATTTTTAATTCCCTGTAGAAGCATATTCTTTCCAACACGTTTGATATTGCATTCACAAAACTGCGTCCATTTTAACTTATGTTAAATAATTACGGAAACGTCCAAATTTTAAGTTACCATATTGAAACACATTATAATATGTATTTATACCTTATAAACGTAATTAATCAGTAATAAATAACCTTTGCAAACTAGTTTAATAATAAAAATTACCGGTAGTCATTAAAAGAGTTTAATATTTTTTAATTACCCGGCACTTAGAGTACTATACGTCCACTTTCGCCCAGGGCACTGGTGTGACTAACGTGGAGCGCTTGAGACAGTGTAAAATTATACATTAATATTTGTGTATTTATGTATGAATATATTTATGTTGTGATAGCCTAGCGGTGGGACCGTGCGACTCTCTAGAGATGACATAGGTTCAAACCCCGGGCAAGCACCAATGAGTTTTCTATTAAAACTTATGTGTCTAATTGATAATGGCAATTTATCAGACGCTTTCCGGTGAAGGAAAACATGCATATCTCTAGAGAATTCTAGGGATTTGTGTAACCTACCAATCCGCATTGGAGCAGCGTGGTAGGTCTTAGCTCCAATCCTTCTCTACAAAAATGGAGAGAGGAGGCCTTAGCCCAGCAGTGGGCATAGTAACAGGCCGTTACTTTTTATTTTTATATTTATGTTTGTATTTTGTATATAAATATACAAGGTAAGAATAAAACATTTCAACCCACATACATGTAGGCAGTAACGTGGATATGAGACACTTTAGTCACTAATGAATAAGACAACCTTAAGTTTTCCTAACAGCCGGACAATCCTATGAATTGCAAAGATCACCGCTAGATAAGTTCCCGGTGGTCTCTTGAGATCTTAGCGGGCAGTGCATTTGTTTTAGCGACGGATTTATGCTGTACGGCCCTTTCCGGTCATCCGTCCATTACTCTGTCCACGCCGTGCCCAGCATTTACATGTGTCTATTGAAATTTCTTTACGAGTTAGCGATAGAGCAAAGATTGAATTATCTCGGACAACGCCTACAGTTTCCTCTCGATTGAATATAATTACAGTTTGTTATATTGTGTTTTATTAATAATACAGTAGCCAATGTCGCTGAAGATTACGTTACGTAACAGGCATACTTGGAAATTTGCATTTTAAATTAGTGCGTAATGCGCTACAGACGTGCAGAAATTATGTAATCATATTTGTGGGTAAAAGCGATCGAAAACCAACCAAGCGAATGAAAAATTATAAAAATCGATGCCAATGAACGGTCAAAGACCTGTAATATGAACAGGCATTAAATATTATAATGTCAAAAGCTATTGTCAACATTGCAACAAATAAAGTAAAGAATAATTTAAATTCAATGTCGAAAAAGACTAACCTAACCTAACCTAAACATTCTAAATGTTTGCAGGAATAGACGATATTTTATTTCTACTATAGGCTATCATTACTTAATCTTCACATAAGTGTACATTGCGCTTATCAATTCGCTCGTATATTCTATCTTAAAGAGGTCCTTGTTATTTATAATGAGATCTTAAATGTGGGCGTTTAGTTTGCGTGTGATCTAGAATGAATCGCCATCGTGCCCTTTTTCGGTTGTGCTGTAAATTAAATGTTAATTATAATTGTATAAGCCAATTAATATTGTTATAACGCAAAATACTTAACGGTTGGACAAACTGTAATAAACTCAAACTCAAAATTATTTACTTAAATCATACTTATTAATCTATGAAATTATAAACGCGTTAGTGTATTTCATCTTTCTTTTATGAACAAACTAGTTTTTGCCCGCGGCTTCGCTCGCGAGGAATTTGGTCTGCCACAATATCTAATTTAATTAAATTTATGATTCACAATTTTGGTCATAGTGGCTTTCACATAAAAGATAGATATATGCTATCGCGGACTTTTATTTACAACTATTAAAGACAAACAATAATACGGTACATCATCTTTGTGTAGCTCAATGGTGTAGGCAGTGTACGCCGAGATAGCTCTCAGAGGCCAGATTTTTTCCGACTTTATTGACATGTATCGTTTTATGACATAAAATCATTACAAATTGTAGCCTATATTTTATTCCGACATATAACTTATATAACTGTAAAATTTCATCTAAATCCGTCCAATAGTTTTTTCGCGAAAGAGTAACAAACATCCATCCATACTCACAAACTTTCGCATTTATAATATTAGTAGGATTAGAAGAAGCATTTAGATCGATAGATTGAAACAAATGTAGTAATAAATATATGAATAAATAGTCTCCAAAGTAAGTAACTTAATACTTGTGTTATGAGTGACAGACCATTGGTAGTTATACTACATATATAATATTAACATACTTAATTACAAATACACACCCAGGCTCGAAGAACCAAAAAATTGTTTATAGAAAATGTTGGCCCTCGGCGGAAATCGAACCCGCGACGCGCGGAGCTGAAGGCAGGTACACTACCCACTGCGCCAAGGGGCAAGTCAAATGGTAGAAGCAAGTTACATACTCGTAGGCTAGTTTTATCTTGGTATAGTACCCGGCACTAAATAATGCACATCGAGGCTTAGAGAGAGAAAATCGGCTAGATTCTGCTTCATAGAGCATTGTCTCTGTCACACAGACTGACGAACCCGTGTGAAACGTCACATACTAACTGAGTGACAGTGACAGTACTCTACGAAACCGAACTGGCCGACTGTTTCATTCTAAATATCGATGAGCATTATATAAATCTGGGTACTAACTACTAGGAGCCATACTGTTTGTATGTGATCGATTTTCTTAAAATCTACTAACGGATTTTTAAACTGTTTTTAATAAAATGTTTTGCAATCGAGGTGTCGTAAAAGGCGACTAAGGTAAGTCGACCCGCCGTGTGGTATCCGGCTGAGTAGAATAGACCACCCTCTTTCTTACCGAGGGATCGTAAAATACGACTATGGTAAGTTGACGTCAGGCAGGCGGCCGGTCGTAAAATACGTAGCTAAATCATGTGACAGCATGTTTGTTACATGTTGTGATGATGATGATGTTGTGCAATCCTTGTGGAAGGTTTAGGTTGCTAGTACATTACAGTTTTATGAAGATTGTGTTGTAGAGGTCGCGCGGTTGTAAAAGACTCGCCTGGCGGGAGATATTGTCGCGCGTGTTATAATATAAGGAATTAATGTAAAAATATCATTCTTATTTCTAACAAAAATTAACAAGCTTTGTTAATTTTTACTTCAAAACATCATTTTGGCTCTGTTTTGATTTTATTATTTGTAAAGAGTCATAAAAATTAAAACATCTGTTTAGAAAGCGGCGTTGCAATACAAACGCCTAAATAAAAAACGAAGACAAAAAATTGTACTGGCACAGGATTCGCTTTAAAACTATTGTTTTGCTATGTTTACTGAGAATTGCCGTTAGGCAATTTTGTTTTTTTTTAAGGGAAATGTTTCTCACAATCGAATAGGGGAGATTTGAAAAAAATAGTTAACAGTTGTAAAGATGGGCAGTATCTCTGGAGGTCTGGCCGAGTAAAGTTGTTAATAAGCATTTTTAAGTGAAGTAGTTGTGGCGAGATTAAGATAAGTATAGTGTTATTTACTTATACCTAAAAAATGATGTGATGTTCTGATCAACCTAGAACTAGTTCACGTGTCGAATAGATGTCGATAGATAAATCATTGAGAAATAATGGTAATTAACTGACGTAATTCAAATGTCTTATTGTACTGTAATATAAAGAGAGTTGTTAAATATTATTAAGGTGACTATTCGAGTCGTTTGTGAATATAATGAGGATTGTATAATTCATTTAGTTCCAATAAGTGAATTATTATGATGTTGTTGGTTTGATGTAACGAAATAACCTTTAGAGAGAGAATAGTCCTTTGTTTTGATATTATTGTAAATCTTCATTTCTTAAAAGAGCAACTGTTGAGTTTCTTACCAGTTCTTCTCAGCAGGTGACAGCATTTCCGAACTGGCAGTAGAGTCATTTCGAGTAAAGATAGAAAAGTTATAAAGATATTAAAAGATAAAATATATTAAGTTCCAACGAAATATATAGTTATTCTCTATTCTTTTGTTTCATTGACTTGTCCTAAAATATAGATAAGACTAATAGAGCTTTCCTGATTGCTGAACCTAAATAACAAGCTTAATAAAATAAAGTATAGCCTCAGTATGTCATATCAAATTTAACACGCGCGACGCGGAACCCAACAGAGATACACTAAAGTTATGTACTAGAAATTTGTAGATTTAAAAAATACTTAAAAAAATTCTGGGATAGCATCTCTCTATCTCTTATGGTTAGCTCACAATAACAACTTTTAGGTTTTACCTTTCAATAATAAAAGTAAAGGTGAAATCGAAAGAAGTGAAATTTTGTGACATACTGTACCACGCGGATGAAAACGCGGGTACAACTAGTTTGTTGTAAAATAATAATGTTTTTATCCTTTCCACACCTGCACAGGGCAAAGTACTGATGTGCTTTTTAGTATATAAATATCTAAATAAAACCCCACAAAGTCGAAGTCAGATGCAAAAGCCAGTCATATATTATATACATAATATAAAAAAACGCATATCAAACACTTGACGGTATTTAAAACTAAAATTAACGCGAATGTACTTACGGATACAAATATAAATATATAAATCACAAATAAGTATTATTTTGATTTGGACATTGAGTGAGTAGCTGAAGAATTAATTCAATTGGAACCGGATGTAAGTCACTTTTTCTTAAATTCAATCAAATAAATCTAGAATCAAACAGTTACAACATTGTGCTAGGAGCTTATCATATATTTTTAAATTGGATTTTATTTTTTTAATAGACAAACACAATATTACAAAATGTCAGATAAAAATGGTCAGAACAAAAAATCGAATCCTAGACGGATGGCGTTAGCAGTTTTTATGCTATAGTTGCTTCTGTTTACAGTTATCTACTATTATAACGCGTATTTAACGGCAGTTAGAGTTCAACTATACCTAAGTACCCAATTTCATAGCATTATGCTGTCAGAAAATTAAAGGAAGTGCACTAATTTTGAGATCTCTATAGTGTATGCCTATTATCTGCTTAGAAACATAAACTGGCTGCTATTAGAGATATAATGGGCCGAGATAAGGTCTCTAGTTTGAGGAGAAAGGTTTATATTGCGTCCAGAAGGCGAGAATGACAGATTTAATGCCCTTTAATTAAGTGATTGGAGATTCGTGCTCCTTGATGTTGGCTATCTGATTTTAAGGTAATGGATAACTTGTATAGTTGGAAAAATCGCAGATCTTCGTTTTATGCGTTCACGGCGCTATTTCGCTGTATGCAAGTGTTCAAAAGTGAAGATAAAATTTGTTTGGATTTGGATGGATGTTTGTTACTCTTTCACGAAAAAACGACTTGATGGATTTGGATAAAACTTTACAGTTATATAGGTTATACATCAGAATAACATATAGACAATTTGTGATTTTATGTAATATAGCGATTCATGTCACTAAAGTCGGAAAGAATCTGGCCTCTGAGAGCTTGGCGAAGGCTGCCTAAACCATTCAAGTTACACAAAGATGATGTACCGCAGCATTGTTTGTCTTGAATAGTTCTAAATAAAAGTCCGGTATATATACCGTATATATCTACCTTTTATGTGGAAGCCACTGTGACCAAATTGTGAATCATAAAGTTAATTAAATTAGATACTATTTTACATTGCATATTTTTGTATATTTATCAAAATCTTATAAAAATCAATACATTTGTCGCTTTCAGTATTTCATGTAGATAAACTTTGTCTTTTACACTAAGTAATTTGGCCGAATAGTTTAAAAGTTATCTTGATATGATTGACTTAAATGGCGCACTATAGAGTGTCAGATATGCGCGGCGCGCGAAAGTTGTATGCAATCCTTTCGTTTTAAAGACATCTAGAATTATGGATGTACGAGTAACTAAATTAATATATATTTTTTAATATTAAGCAAAAAATATATTTAAATCTAAAATGATTTGTCACGAAACCTAATGTGGCAGACCAAATTCCACGCGAGCGAAGCCGCGGGCAAAACCTAGTACGTCAATATATTATGTACTTTTCATTTGCGATTATGTGATGGTGACGCTTCAGCTACTGACCGAAACGATCCTAAACGTCATGATTTATATAATTAGGTGATTGATACTTAACTTCGATCAGTATATTTCATTTTATGAGTGTTTATTAGCGTATATATTTTTTATTTGCATAAAAATTTAAATTGTTTTAAAAATCTGCAAGGATGTTAACGATGTCTACTTCTTTTAGTGATGTTATTGATATAATCCTTTGAGTGGCCATTCTGGTGCGTGAGTGGTCAACTGAAAGATTTATTGATTGGATACTAGCCTGTTGGCGCAGTTGGCAGTGACCCTGCCTTCAAATCCGCAGGTCACGGGTTCCATTCCCGCTGAGGGACAACATTTTATATAAACAATTTCTTGGTTCTTCTAGTCTTGGTGTAAGTATATAAAAATTTTAGTATGTATTTAAAGTTTGTCTGTTACTCATAACACAAGTTACTTGCTTTAGTGTTAGTGTGTGTGTTTTCCCATACATATTTTATATATTTATAAGCAGACTCGACAAATAAAATAATAATAACAAATAAAATTGTTAGGTTTGGACAACCCTTATCGCAGAAAAATAGTAGCCGATTTTCAGACCTACTTTATATGGGTAAAAAATTTCATAAAATCAAACCGTTCCGGAGGAGTATGGTAACTATCACTGATACACGAGCATTTTGTATTATAAGAAGTATTTATAATTATGTTTCTACATATATAGAAGATACTTATCTATATTGTACTGTTCATACTTTACCCAGACAGCGTAAGTGAGTAATTGTCTCCCCTCGCCCCGATACTATAGCGCGCGGTGTGAAGGCATGAGACGACAGAACCTCTACTAATTTAACACTGTCTATTATCAAAACTTCTGCTTTTATTCACATACACTACATATACCATATATTACCGAGGCTTATAAAAAAAATGATGCATTTCATAAATTCTCTGTACACGAGATAATGTCTCTATATACAACTAATATGACTAACATATTGTAACTTACACCATATACAGCAAATTTAGCAGAGAACAACCAATGATTTATGAATGTATTGTTCAAATGTAATTATCCGATAAAGCAAAGTCCTTGCAACCGGTCAATTTGTATAATAAATTGCCAAGTGCGATCAAACGCGATTCAGCATGAGTAATGGACTCACCGGAGTTATCAGCGACCACAAAACCTGCAAATAATATAGATGTAGTTAGAAGATTGTCAGAATTAACAATGCAGTATAGCTTAAAGCTTCATAAGAGATAGGAGACTGACAAAATTTCGCCTAACTGTTACAGAAATCTCACATACGAGTACACCCAAAAATCTTTAGTTTTTTTTGTTTAAATATCACTATAAATATTACAAACTTTCAATGGGAATATGTTATAAAACTTATTTAATATTGATATTTATAATGGTATTAAGGTAGTTAATGCCTTAAATGGAACGTATTTTTGTCAATTTGTTACTTTTTTAATTGCTCAAACAGCGTTTTTAGTATAAAAAGGCCAAAAAAAAGATTCCTTAATTACGTTTTTGTAAATATAATAATTTAAAATATTTATCTAAAAAAATATATTAGCTTCATTTTATTAACAATTATTACCTTTCACATATTAAAAATGGTGTTTAGAATAAAATATTTTATTCATTGGCTGTATGGCTTACGATCTTAATCTCTATGGGATTAAATAACAAAATATTACAATATATGTCGATAAGGGCAGGAGGATGATGATGATATTTAACGTCGACGTTTAAAGAGACCTTCATCACATTACTACCACTTATATCTTTAAACGCTTTTTAACGTAAGATTAAAAATATGAAATATCAATGACTTCTACCTACAAACCAGTTCATCATCATTCATTATTCCCCTGACCCAATTCCACTTTAAGTAGGGTCGGCACACCGGTCGCTTGCTTGACGCCAACTTATCTTAGTCGCCTTTTATGACACCTCGGTAAGAAATAGGATGATCAGCCGGATTCTACTCAGCCGGATACGACAGTTCAATAAGTATGTCAAAAATAGAATTTGTGAAAGATATATGATTCTGACGACCAGATAACGATCATCAACATTCTCCTGCCCTTATCCCACTCTAAGTGGGGTTGACACATATGTTTCAAACATGTTGTAACATGATTTGGCTAGGTGTTTTACGACCGGTCGCCTACCTGACGTCAACTTAACTTAGTCGGCTTTTACGACACCTCGGTGAGAAATGAGGATGACTATTCTACTCAGTCGGATACCACAATTCAATAAGCAAATCGAAAATAGAATTTATAGAAGATATATGATCCCTACGATCAAATAACGATCGCAAACACAACGGAAATATTAGGTCCTTACATATGAAATTGGCGTTTTGTCGTACTGGCCACTTTGATCTCAAATATTACCTTTATGGTTAGGAATTCCAAATTGAAATTCATACGACTATTTACTCATGCATTTGTGTTTCAAACCCCCTAATTCATTTGTTTTTTCTTCTTTTGTTTTTTTCTTTGTGACACTCTGTTTACAAAATGGAAAACATGAAATATCGCGTTATTTTGGAGTATGAGTTCCACCGTGGCACAGTGCTGCAGAAACGGCTCGAAGGATTAATGATGTGTATGGTGACGGTGTCACAAAAGAAAACACAGTGCGTTTTTGGTTCCAACGTTTTCGTTCTGGAAATTTCGACCTGCAGAACAAGCATCGTGGACGGCCGGAGACCAAATTTGATAATGAAGAATTGAAGGCTATTATGGAAGCGGATCCATCGCAAACCACGTCCGAGTTAGCTGCAGGCTCCGGTGTTAGTGATAAAACTATTCTAATCCACTTGAAGCAAATTGGGCAGGTGAAAAAGCTTGAAAGGTGGGTACCTCATGAATTGAGTGAAGCAAACCGACAAACGCGCGTCGACTGCTGCGTTACGTTACTCAACCGGCACAATAATGAAGGAATTTTAAATCGAATCATTACCTGTGATGAAAAGTGGATCCTCTACGATAATCGGAAGCGCTCATCGCAATAGCTGAACCCTGGCGAACCAGCCAAATTCTGCCCTAAGCGAAAATTGACTAAAAAAAGTTGCTTGTAAGTGCCGGTGTCGTTCACTACAGCTTTCTTAAATCTGGCCAGACGATTACGGCAGATATCTATTGTCAGCAACTGCAAACCATGATGGAAAAGCTAGCTGCTAAACAACCGAGGCTGATCAATCGCTCTAGGCCACTGCTGCTTCAGGACAACGCTAGATCACACACTGCACAACAGACGGCTACCAAATCAGAGGAGCTTCAATTAGAATGTCTTAGACATCCACCGTACTCTCTGGACCTTGCTCCAACAGATTACCATTTTTTTCGCAATTTGGATAACTACTTGCAAGGAAAAAAATTCAACTCCGATGGGGCAGTCCAAACCGCCTTCAAAGATTTTATTGATTCCCGCCCGAATGGTTTTCTTAGTAAGGGGATCAATGAACTACCTATGAGATGGCAAAAGTGCATACATAGCAGTGGTACATACTTTGATTAATTAAATATATTTCATTAAAGAAAAAACGACTTTATGTTCCTCCCATAGAAAACGCCAATTTCATATGTAAGGACCTAATATTACATGTAGATACAATCTAAGCAGACGAAAACGATACTATAGTTTGCTGACGTCGGTAAGTCATGGGGCTTCACGCCACGGGACATGATGATTAATTACAATCATTACACATGCTTACTACATGTCACTTTGAATTGGTAAGTACGGACCAACCTCTCAAGATGCATCCTTAGGACGACGTTCCTGGTCGCTAAAGAGTTTTGCGTTTTACTCGCAATATTAGAAATGTTCTAATCAATTTGATTTAAGTTTGCTGATAAGTTGATAAAGCCGATATTGGGATTAGCCATTATGGCTAGTGTAGCCACAATATCTTTAAAATGAGAATGATTTTTTATTATACTTAAATTGCATCTCCATAAAATATACCCTCATTTGCCTTAGGCAAATACATTGTGCGCTACCAATGATTTGAATCTTTAGTATGAATACTCGTTGTTAACAACTCTCGGCATATCTTCGACTGCTTCTTCCTTGGCAGGACCATAAATAAAGGTCAATGCAATTACCCTTAGACTCTTAGTTAGACAATACAGTCTACCCTTAGTGAAAGCTATTTCTTACTTTGTATGTATAGAGGTGGAAGAACAGCTGGCCCAATATTATTGCACCCCCGTGGCGGAATGTGTTACCTAATGACGGTTTCATTCCTCTAAAAACGGTAGGCTCCTTATAGGGTAGAGGCATCTGTTAAGAAATTCTCCAAGGAATAATAAAAAAATACGTCTATATCAAAAAATTTCAAAATGTGAAATTTTAGAATATCTAATTTTCATGTAAACTTGGTTATATCGCACGCCAGGCTTTTTTTGGTGGTTGTAAATAATATGTTTTAATATAAATGTTCAAAAATTGCTAGTAATTACAACAAGCAATAAAAAAAAAAAAATTGAAGAAATTGGCTATACTAAAACTCAGGATTGCTTTAGAGCTTTTTACATTTTTTTTATTGTTTTTTTTTTAAATTATTGGTCATATTATAAACAATCTGTAACAAGGTAAAATAACTAATTTAAACAAATGAAAACAAAAATTTTGAAAAAAGTCTATGAGTAGTTTAATTCCAAAGAATTAATTGGTATCTATTTCGTAATGCGCGGTCATGCGCATACCTATTTTATGTAAAAAACCACATAAACTTAAGGTTTGAGTAATATTTTGCACAAACATAAAGTGTACCTACCATGCTTTATATTAGCATGCACATGTTAGCAATTGCACAAGACAGCAGCCAGGGGCAATAGCTAATATTTAATGAAGTCACAAAATTGAACCATGAAATATTCAGTCCGCTGACTGAACGTATCTTGTTAAATCAATTTTGCGTATACAAAACGGACTCTATTCAATTGTAATAAGAACGATCCGATTGGATACAGCGATGCGATCGTGCTGGCACCCCAGTGTGTAGTCATGCAATCATAAATTTGGACTTCTTCGTGACAAAATCCCATTTTGTGTCTAACGAGAAGCAGCAACGCATTTTAGAATCTAGACTACATGTATCTTTTATCTTTAGAATTCATTTTCACCTAAGAATTTTGTACGAATCCAATCTAACAGAATCTTAGCCAACTTAGAATTGCTCGCCTGATTAATTAATAGACGTTAAAACTCAAGCGAACATCTTTATTATATATAGAATCTAATAAAGGTTATGTGGTCGGCACGAAAATGTTAATTTAAATATTTAAACCAGAGTGCATATTTTTTAAGCAGTTAACTTTCTAGATTTAACTATTTCTATATACAGAAGTAATGATAGATTTTTCATTTTTTAGATATGCCATGGCAAAGTCTGCCTTTTCGAGCATATATGGGTAAATGCATGAGTTTGATAAATATTTCACATTCTAGGCGATTCAAAACTTACGTGACGTCAGTCTGTTACAATTTGCATATTTTGGACGGATTTGAAAAATAAGGCTTGATACATGCGCTTTCTAAAAAGATTCAGTGGAATGTCATTCATGTACAGCGAGTAGAATAAGGGTTCCAGTAGTGATCCTTGAGGGACTCCGGCAAAGAACGGCTATTGAAACAATATGGTGACGAAAGGGGTTGTTGATTTATAGAAGCAGGCGTTACTTTGCGGAATTCCATATTACAGAAGCTATAACAGAACTACTTTGCTATAATCCGCGTTTGTTAAGAGAACGTATGTAATGCTAAATGTATATGTAGGCATGCATTCTCAGGAGGATAGGCTCCACGACAAAATCGTACTGCACTGCAGTACTGCAGTATGATGCTTCGGTTTCGGGGCGAAACGATCGTAGATATTGTGGTGGTGGTTGTGTGTATTACATGTGTCTTTTGTTGCTCGTGGAAGCATCTTGGGATAAGTGTAGTGACTTGTCCTGCAAGTGTAAAGTATGTGAATTTCTCCTGCTTCATACATTTAGCATTACATACAATTTAACAAATGCGGATTATAGCAAAGTTTTCTGTTATAGTTTCTTTAAAGGAGTTGTTGTCGTCATATAGTCATAAGATAAAATCGAGTCTCTTGTTACTTTTACATCAATTTGCATTTTATTGATCCGATCTGTCAAATCAAGCAAAAACTCGTTGACTTATCGTAACAGTCTCATTTTAACAGATTAAAAAACAGAACCCAATCGAATTTCTTTAAGACATTTTCTGGTAAACTACTGAATGGAATGGATCATAAATACCATTTGTTCCGTGAAATACCAAATATTTACCACTAGTTTTACAGTTAGAGCAATTTAACGATATTGAGAGAACTCAATAGGATCGAAACAAAATGGCCGGGGCGCAGGGTTACGTGATCAGTTGGCGGCCGTTTCCAATTTCCGAAGCTTTTAACTTTTTGCTTTGCTCAATAGAGTTATCATTTTTTCATCTATTCAAGTATATTTTTTTAGATTTCACATTTACTTATCAATAGGACAACTGTTGTAAAAACTATACAAAAGACGGTCTCAATGCTAAGCACAATGTACCAGACAACCTTTAGATGAATCAGTATTTTTTTTATGTATAGAAACCGTTTGTACTCACATCTTGTTCTATCGGGTCTGCCCGACTAGTTTCAAGCCCATACACGATCCTCATCCAAGAGATCTGTATAAGAGCAGAAAAGAATACCACGCGGCACACAGAACCCGCGACTAAACGCCTTATTAGGAGCTCATGAAGAAGGACCGCGATGAAACTAGTGGGGCACGCCCAATAGAATTAATAAATAAATATATGCGAATTTTTTAATATTTATTTACAACTAAAATATACAAGTTACGTCTGTCCTAAGTTACTTACAGACTAGTACTATATGTAAATCATGCTGTCGTGGAATTTTGCCATGAATGCTGGCAGCCTTTCCTCGTTGAATGCCTAAGCTGATTCTTAGTGTGAAAAAGGAGCCAGCCCTCTTGTCACCCGAAAACGCAATTAATCGAGGTGTTAAAACGGATAAAAAAATTTTGCACCTTGACTACTTGGCTCTAGGGTCTTAACTGCAATTATATAACTCTCGACGAGAGATGTATACTTTCACCGCTTGCCGAATTCGATCATTTCCACCGCAGCTATAGGTCTTGACGTCCTTGACATGGGACGATGCTAACGTATCAACACATATTGCGTCCCACATAAAGGGCCCTCCCCGTTCCCAAGGAACCAGCGTCAAACCGTCTGTTGCTATCATCCCGACTTATCGCCGAAGGCTCGAAAAGAGCAAGAATGTCGATGGTGGCAAGAGCTCTTTTGATAGTATCATAAAGAGATCCATGACGGAAAAGCCTACCAGAGTTCCTATGGCATGAAAGCCCGTATATGCCAAAACTGTCTACGTCTTTTCCACATGGACATTTGTGCTTAAGGTACGACGTGGTTTCCAATCTGAGTCCTAAAGCTACTTAAAAACTTTCGTTATCTGGTAGTGTTCCAAGATTTTTAGAAGGCAGAGCATGAAGTTAATGTCCTGATTCTTTTTCTGATATGGCTAGAAGCCTAGTTCGGTCTCGGTCACACTTACACAAACTCAAACTCAAAATATTCTTTATTCAAGTAGACTGTTTACAGTACTTTTGAATCATCAAATGTTTTCAAGAAGTTACCACTGATTCGGAAGTTTGCTCCTACCGAGAAGAACCAGCAAGAAACTCGGCGGCCATTGTTTTTTTAAATATATTTTTTTACACACGGTCGTATAGGTACATAAATACGCCCAGACTCCAAGAACTAATAAGTTATTTTTATAAAAAGTTGGTATTTGGCGGAAATCGAAATCAACCGGAGCTGAAGACAAAGTTACTGCCACCTGCGCCAACGGTCCACTCATAAATATGGCTATTAAATTAGCCAGTTTATATAAACTATGTATACCACTCGCGATAGTTTAAATTCAAAAAATAATAATGTTGTGTTAGGTAAAATAGTGGTTGGGTTTCATATTACGGATACATTACGACCTTTGCATCGTAAGACTGTCAACATATTTTTATAATCGCGAATGTTATATCGGAAATACAGAACTGTGTAAACATGTCACATGATATGGCAAAGAAATATAAAGTTATTTTCTTTTAATGAATGGACAGGACACGAAGCGGATATGATTAGTTAATAAAAAATTTAAAATTGAGTTAGGTATGTTTGAAAGATTATAAAGGTGTTTTTATGAATAATTGAAAGAATAAAAAATGGTCTGATTTTTATTTATTTTATTGTTACTATTACTTTAAGATAAAGTTTATCTGTATTATATATGTTACATTGTTACGGGTAACTCGCAAATGTTCGTGAAATTAAGTAGAATTGAATTATATCGTCACATATCGAGATAACTTCATCATCATCTTCCTGCCCTTATCCCAATCTAAGTGGGATCGGCACGATATCTTACAAACATGTTGTCACATGATTTGGCTGCGTATTTTACGACCGGCCGCATGTTGCATGACGTCAACTTGCCTTAGTCGCATTTTAAGACACCTCGGTAAGAAATGAGGGTGGTCTATTGTACTCGGCCGGATAGCACGCGGCGGTCATATCGAGATAACATATGAGATGAAAAATTTGACCTGTTTTTTTCTTTACGAACCACGGAAAATAACATTATAACTTGAGGGTATTTAATTTTGTAAACGAAGTGGTAGGCACAGCGATAGTTTACGTGCACGATGTTTTAAAAATATATATATCCCAAAATCATCTATAATAATTAGATGTCGCTATAATCTTGATGAATTGGAAAATTCTTAACATTACTTT
Organism: Morpho deidamia; assembly: GCA_947086505.1. Classification (NCBI taxonomy): domain Eukaryota; kingdom Metazoa; phylum Arthropoda; class Insecta; order Lepidoptera; family Nymphalidae; genus Morpho; species Morpho deidamia. Next base: position 2,674,600 of record CAMTZC010000007.1, on the reverse strand, counting down.
ATTTGAAGTTAATTATCTTGAATTAACAGACTTGACACCTTGACTTCGTCTCCACCTTAAATCATTTTGGGTTATAAGCAGCGGACAGTAGGACAGTCTATAAGAAATATAAAAGACATTTTTTTTTAATTTCTTTACGTACGTTTCTCGAACTTAACAAATATTTTAACAAAAAGCCAATTGATTCAGCTAACCTCAAGGATTACGCTTCGAAATTTAGAATTTTTAAAGTCTTAAAACTTGAAAAATGACAACCCTAAAAATCGCGTGAAAAGATGGAGGATCGATACGAAATAATTTCATTTAGCGGTCGCGGCCGTTAATCTAAGATATCAGGGTCGGAACAAGTTTTAGTGCGATGGAGCATTTTCGAAATACCTATAAGGAAACTATTAAAATCTATTTAATTTATAAATTTCTGGCGAATCATAAAATTTATTGGAATAATATAGTGTAACGCCTCGCATATGCCGCAATAGCCAAGCCAAAGAACCGCCGCTGTTGAGGCTATAAGTCTATCTGTCAGCTAAAAGCATGCAATTACATTGGTGCTTCCGTAACGCCAGAATAAAACGGATGTAACGTCAGTATTGCCTCCATATTGTCGCTGCAATTGCAATTAATCACACACTTTTCGGTGTTAGAAAACATCGTGAGGAAATCTGCATATCTTTGTAGGATTCTAGGAATATGGTAACCTACCAATCCGCATTGGAGCAGCATGGTAGGTCTTTGCTCCAACCTTTCCCTCCAAAAACGGAGTTCCAGCAGTGGGATAATAAAGGGATTGGCGCTTTTACTTATTTATTCTAGTAATAGAAAAACGCTCGCCGCTGTAAATTCGTGCCTTTTTAATAGTATATATCATCATTGGATTACAAACCATAAATTACGTTTGCTTGACTGCCTCTCAGCTCCAACCCTTCTGTCCAAATATCGAAAGAGGGAATATACTCAGTGGGATAGTATCAGGCCGTTACTTTTATGATAAAAACGATTTATTAGTCTCTTCTGCATGAATTGTTATTACTGGGAAGTCAGAAAATATAACTAGGCCGCTAGTAGTTGTTCAATACAATTGATAGCTATAACAAAACTTACTCTAGTATCAATTTTGCACTCCAAACACAATAATGATAAAGCTTGTAACCGCGCGCATAAAGGTATTTATTTATTGCTTACCGTTTACTTAGAAAACAAACGATTAATTTTGTAAATGGTAGCGATTTAATACGGGCACGGTATAAAGTACAGGAGCGCAGGAGTAGCTAGGATATCGGATTGATAAAATGGTATGATCTTTGTAAGTTGTGCTTTGTATGGTGTAGCACTATTTAACGTATTTAATGTATATTGTATTAGAAACTTGCTTTTCATGAATATAAGATAGAAGAATTGGAACGGATTTCCAGGCAACCACAAAAAAACTAGGCATATATGGTTTTTATCACGACTTTATGCATAAATGGATAAGATGAGTTACATCTATACTTATTATTAAACAAAGTCCCAATAAGCTGCCTGTCTGTATGTAATCGATTTTCTTAAAATCTACTGAACCACTTATTGTACGGTTTTCACCAAAATATAGTGCAATACTTCCGAACGGTTAAACTTAATTGTACATATCGGTATTATGCAAATTGTAAATAGATCGCGCAGTTGTTAAAAAAATTGCTTGCTGACAACGTTAGTCGCGTGCACTGCGTAAACCAGCAGAGATACGCTAAAGTAATGTAGTAGAGAATTGTACATCTATAAAAATACTACAAAAAAGTCCGCGACGGCATGTCTCTATGTCTCACGCTTAACTCACAATAACTATTATGTTCAAAATTTCGAAAATTCGGCTTAACTTTCGTAAATCACCGAATTCCACGCAGGCGGAGCCGTTGTTGGTACAGCTAGTAAGATAATATATAGGAAGTAATAAAGTATTTTAAAGATTTGAAATCCATAATCGCTTAGTTCAATAATTTATTTTTCTGCCTCTATCCATTAAGTGGAATAGGTAAGAATCGTCAACTCTGGCATGACTTCTTTTATATTTATTTCATACTTTACACGATGATTGGATGAATTGTGTGCATCCATTTCTGTTTTGGCTTCCCTTTAGTCTTATATCGATCCACAATTATATTTAACACACTTTGGGTCACATTGTTTTCACCTATTATGTGTACATACCACCTTAATCTGGACCTTCTTGTTTTTTATAGAATGGAGCATTTTCTACCCTTCCCCTTATCCAAAAGTTATCCGTTTTTCTTTGTAAAAAAGGTTTGGAGTTTGGACCACCACGCTGCTCCTACGAGGTTTGGTAGGTTACACGAAAGTTTTGTTATTTTGTAGTGACATGTAGGTTTCCTTACGATATTTTCCTTTACTGGAACAGCGTGTGATCAATTACTAAAATCAATAAGGCATATAAGTTTTAATAGAAAAATTCATTGGTGCCTGCCCGGAATTAAAAGGGTCACATGGTTGCACCGTTTGGCTATCACAGCTTCATGCGGGGTGCAGACAGAAAGCTAAGCTACACTGAACTAAATAAAGTCAGCTTATAAACTAAAAATATGTTCTGTGCACATCAAGAACTAAGCGGAAACTCGATCAATGTTGTGACGTTCAATTCGACGGACTGCGTATCGACATATGCTTCGACTTTGTTTCGGATATTTAAGTTCCCGTAGCTTAGTTTGCGTAGTTTGCAGTCTGCACACAGGTATGAAAAACTGCGTTAGCTATGTGGGCTGAACTAAACTAACTTAGCTCAGCTCTTGATCTGCAACCCACATTACCCTTATAGTATCCACATTTCTTATTCTTATCAAATCTTTTTTTTATCTTTATTAAGAGCTTAGTCGTGCCCGACTATTTCGCACTGTAAATACCACTTATAAATAATTTTATCTACAACTAGTTTTAACATCTAATGCCTTATTATATAGTTTAACTAAAATATTTGTAGCGGCTGATACTGGATCAGCTAAAATAATATTTAAAGCACCAGTTGAGACTAACACTTGATAGTTAGGCAATAGTGTACGTCTCATTACCTGGTTTCGGTGACACTCCATCAAAATATGGATAACGTCCTCTACAACATTACAGACACTACAATTTGGTGTAGGGACTTTACCTATCAAGTAAGACAATTTTTTAAATGGAAAGTGACCGGTCCGCAATCGTGTTAAAACTAATATGGTCTTCCTATCGATTATAGTTGTTTCAAACCAAGGTTGTTTTAAAGGTTCAGCTTGGATAGTCCAAATACCTTTCTCCTTTATCAAATCTTTGCAAACCAATTCAAAATATCATGTTAAAAGGATAGGATCAGAAAAATAACCTTTTAAATCTTCTTAGTCATGCGAGAAGGTAGTTATAAGGGGCGTGTTATATCACGTAGCGCCCAGTGGTCTGCGCCAGCGTCGAGCTATTATGAAGAACCGGCATTATGGTTCCGAAGCGATCAAATTGACATGTTATTATTGTTAATTCCACGTGCGATATGTTGAACTACGTGTAGAAAAACAACAAATTACCTTAATATATATTTTATGTCAAGCATTCATAGATTTAAAAGAATACTAGCTTTATAGTAACGCATATTCAAAATAAGAGACGGTAGATATTTAATTGTGAGCTTAAATGACTTTCAATATTTTAAGCAATTATCTATATATTATTATATCACCATGTTAAATTTAGATCACTGAGCGGTGTAAGAAACTTTACAATCATGTTAGCAATGATTGGCTTATGTGCTTTGCCTAAACTATTATATTGAGTTTGGTGTCTTCATAAATGTATACAATGAAAGTGACACATCGATCTTAACGGTATTCCGCAAAGACGATTTTGTTCTCTTTAAATCTAACTTGTCGATATTTCCAAACTGTTTTACCAAGTACATGGAATCTACTTGTATTCATTAATATGCTATTTATAGTCCAAAAACAAGCTATAGAGCATTTAAATGGGCTGCTTAAATAATTCAACTTGTTTTTCTTAGAATCTCTTCTAATCTTAGAATCTCTTAATTGCCGATTTGCTGACATATAGATTCAGTGCATTGGTCTTCAGTGCATTGGACTCATTGATTAATACTAGGCTTTTTATACAAAGATGTCATAAAAATACTACCATTGACCTCTTACACTTTTCCGAGACTGTCGTCAAATATCCTTGGTGAGAAATTTTGCGTAATTTAAATCAATTTCGCGTATTTCAAAAGTTCAACCAAGTTTCATTACGAGTTCATTTGGTATTCGATAAACTCTTTTAACTAACTACTTATATGTTGGCAATACCTGAATGCTTTTGTGGGTAAGCATACTGACCTTAAGTAAAAACATTTTTCGAACACTTAGCAATTCACTGTCCTTGTAAAGCAAGTCCGTTGAATATCATATATTTTTTATATTTAAACGATAGAATAGTCTGAATTTGCAACAATGTATTGTTTTTGTGAAGTGGGTTGATGATGTTTTAAAAACTAGTGACACGGAATCCAGTATCGGTAATTGTCGATATATGACTATTCGATACTATTTGTAGAGACGAAACATGGACCGGAATGGACATTCACACGCTTGAATTTCTTGTCACTTCAACGTGGGTGTTTTCAAAAAGAAGTTAATATGCATCACTTAGACAATAATCTCCATCTAAGGCATCAGTTAGTTAAAGGTAAGTGTGAAAAACAATAAAGTCATTTGACTTAATTGTCCATGGAATGCCGTTGACTATTGACAATAATCAATTAAACTTGATGATAGAATTTGCATACGTGCCTTACACACTGACTTTAGTTTCTTCTTTTTCTACGCTCATAATGATATAGAATACTCTTGTCCTTACCCCACTCTAAGTGGGGTCGGCACAACATTTTTTTTAAACTTTGTTACATGAATTGACTAGGTATTTTATGACCGGCCGCCTGCCAGACGTCAACTTACCTTAGTCGCCTTTTACAACTCCTCGGTAAGAAATCAGGGTGGTCTGTTCTACTCAGTCAGATACCACATTCTTCATAACTTATATCTTGTATTAACTTATGATCCCTTTGCCATTCTAACTTATGAATATACTTTAAAGGCCAAAATTTGTGTGTCAATCTGTCACGATTTTAAACCTGAAATGCTATACTAATCAAGATGAAACGATTATGGTGACATGGTGGCATAATTGTTAGTTATAAGATACAACAAATTTGAAAATAGGAATGGTAGTATTTGCGTATTTCGCGTTAGACGGCCGGTTAGTCATGAAAACTTTTTCATCCATGTTTTAATTTCAACAAAGTAACCCCTACCCAGACAACGCATTATAATGAGTTTTCGCCTCCAAACGTTCGTACATCGAAACTACATTATAGCTCCGAGTCGAATTATCTATCAGAGGTAGACAACTTTAAAAGAAGTGAAAATGAACAAAAATTTTCAGAATTTAAAGTGAGAAATGTAAATAAAAATTATTATAGTGATAAAATCGTTTAAATTTGGTTTTCGCTTATAAATATTTATTTGATGTTCGATTAACAAATTCAATAAATAATATGTGTTCGTACAAAATATACAAATCTATACTTATTATAATTTAATTTTTAATTTAATGTGATAGCCCAGCGGTGAGTCCGTGTGACTGTTTCGAGGTGGTCACGGGTTCGAACCCCGGGCAGGCACCAACGAGTTTTTCTATTAAAACTTATGTGTCTAATTTATAATTGCAATATATCACACGCTTTTCGGTGAAGGAAAACATCGTGATGACCCGCATATCTCTAGAAATTCTGGGGATATCTGTAACCTACAAATCCGTATTGGAGCAGCGTGGTAGGTCTTAGCTCCAACCTTTCTCTCCAGAAACGGAGAAAGGAAGGAGGCTCTATGCCCAGCAGTAGGATTGTAACGGGCCGATACTTTACTTTACTTTATACTTATTATAAAACAAAGTTACAAAAGTCTGCCATAGCATATCTCTATCTCTTTTGGTTAACTCACAATAACTATTTAAAAAAAACATTACCTAAAAATAAAAACAAAGGCATTTAAGTGATGAATGTTGTGACACTAATATGTACACGAGCACAGCACAGCTAGTGTTTGATAAAAAAAAACTATCGCTTCAAGCCATGTATCAATAAAAACGCAACGATTGGTTTTTAATATTAATCGATTCTACAATTCGATCATACACCTTCTTATCGTACGGAATACTGTCCGTACACCGTAATACATTTGTGGTTTTTAAACTCGCAATATTCTAGTGTTATTACACCAACGGGACTATTGACTATATGTTTTGGAAGAAAGAGGTTTTTATGATATTTTTTTATGTTAAATGCAGACCAGCAGGCTTACCATGAACTCTTATTGCGATTCAATTAAAGACGTAAATAAAATTGTTTTGCTTTTTCATACCATGACGTCTTAAAGACGTACACTTTAAGTCGTTGCCGAATGAACGTTCGGAATTCGTCCTAAGAACATGTGAATAAAAGAGACAGAGTTATTTATAGTTCATGACGTTATATGGACTATAAATAACTCTGTCTCTTTTACTTACATATTCGCAATAAGAGTTCGCAAGTCGCAATAAGAATTCATGGTAGGCCTGCTACACTCTACATCGAAAAAACCGCGTGGGGCGTCAACCAAAGGTCGGCGATCCCTTGTTTAGCCGATAAAGAATGCACATTAACATAATTATTATGCAACAGTTATGGTATCGTGTGGTACTGTAGCGAATTGCTTATACAGGCAGCCTTTTTTACCATTGTATATACTTATCGCTGGCTTAAAGCCATAGGGAAATATAAACAAAATTGAGTTTTTTTTCAATAACAAACAGACATTTAAATTATAATATTATTATGGATGGATGTTATTTTGTTATTATACTATACATTATTTATAAAATTGCAAGGTCTGTAATGTCGTTCACTGACGATAGTTGAACGTGACAACGTCTTAAGAAAATACTGATGGAATGGTAGCATTTTTCAAAAGAAAATTTTAATTTCATTTGTTTAATAGATTTGTATGTATATAGAGAAGGAGGTAATTGGAAATCACAATGAAATTGATCAAGTTAGATTTATCTCGACCAAAACATGTAAATGTACTACAGTATAGCAGCTGTCCACGCAGACGCATCGCTCACTCAAGTAGGAAAGAGACGGATGTCGAACGCTGAATTATAAGACGTTGTCACGTCAAAAACCACGTTGTGGTATCCGACTGAGTAGAATAGAATCCACCCTCATTTCTTACTGAGGTGTTGTAAAACGTGACTAGGTAAGTTGACCCCCCGTGTGGTATTCGGCTGATCAAAATAGAGCACCCTCATGTCTTAACCGAGGTGTCGTAAAAGGCGACTAAGGTATGTTGAATTCAGGCATAGGCCGTTCGTAAAATAACTAAACTAACCAAAACATGTAACAGCATGTTCAAAACATGTTGAGCCGACCGCACTTATGAGTGGTATAACGGCTGCTGAATGATGATTAATGGTGACTAAAAATTATTTAAAAAATTCAACCGCTCAGAATTGGCTGATAGAAGATGATTTCGCACTGTGCCTAATAGTAATTATGTCAAATTTTCACAAATGGAGAATAATATTTATTTTCCAGTTAATTTTTTTATTATCTGTGTGTAAAATAGAACCTGCCAATATGCTGTTGCATTATCAAAATGATTAAAAAATTGTAACAACAAACAACCGGATGTCATTCCAATAAAAACTCATTAAAAACAGAAGGTGCCAGTCAGTTTGTTTTATACACTCAAACAATCGATACGCAATATCGATAGTGGTCTTATCGATAGTATCGATTAAATGAGACACGACGAAAGGTCAAGAGTCTCGGTGTTAACAAACTTTGATTATTTGAAAAGCAGTTAACAATTTCAATCTGACGATGAGCAGGCGCGCCGTAGTTTTTTGTTGAACCAAGACCGTCACAATGTCGCTTTTTGTCGGGAATTGGTCACCAGGAAATCGATTTAGAATCGGTTAACGAAATTTAAATTTCAACATCAGCTAATAAGCACCTGAAGACTAAAGTCTTAAAGCAACGTGTGTTGCTAGTGATGTCACATGGATCTAAAACTTGGACGTCAATAATAGGTCTCACGAGAGCACTCAGAGTCTCTCAACGGGCGATAGAGATAGCTTAGGGTATGTCTATCAAATCACACGCTCGCGGACTGCCCAGCTTGGGCGGTTCAGCGAGCGAAGCTCGTGGCAGAGGTAGGGCAAGATCTCTCCCTGCCCACTGTGGTTCGTGCCATGGTGGGCAGAGAGGGATCATGGGCAGCGATGGCCTCCCTCTGCGAGGAGGGCCTGCTCACCGCCGCCTCCTTCCGGTGGCGGTGGGACGGATCCGGGAAGTCGAGTCTTTGGATCCGATCCGCCGCAGGCGACTCGCCGAGGTCCGTCGCATGCCGCTCTAACGGGGACTTTCTGGGAGTTCCGAACGGGGTTTATCCGAAGCCCATTAAAAAAAAATGTCTATCCAAGATGGCTATCAAGATTGACAAAATCTGTGAATAAACCAAAATTATTATGCCACGATTGGCTTCAAACGAAGACACTCCTCAACGGTTAACAGAAACGTAAAATAACGGCCTGTTACTATCCCACTGCTGGGCATAGGCCTCCTCTCTCCGTTTTTTGGAGAGAAGGGTTAAAGCTAAGTCCTATCACGCTATTCTAATGCGGATTGGTAGGTTACACACATCCCCAGAATTCTCTACAGATATGTAGGTTTGCTCACGATGTTTTTCTTCACCGAAAAACATGTGATAAATTGCAATTATTAATTAGACACATATTTTTATTTCCGAACTGACTGTATGCTGTTAGCTTTAACGGCTTTTACAGCGTCACCGGGCAGAACGGGCGAGGGCAGAAGCATTGCCGAGGTTGCGAAATGCAGAGAGTAGAGCGCAGAAGCTCTACTAGCGTCGGGGAACGTCGTCCTAAGGGTGCCTCCTGTAAGGCCGGACCACGGCTTAGGGCGATGCATAGTGGAGAGCTGATGGTATGACTTTGATTAGTCATTGCAACCGACGTCAGAAAACTGGGACATCGTCTTCGCCGGCGAAGACGCTGTGTGAATAAGACACATAAGTTTTTAATACAAAAACTCATTGGTGCCTGCCCGGGCTTGAACCCATGATTGTCTCTAGAGAGTCACTCGGCCCCACCGCTAAGCTATCACAACTAACAGCTATCACGGTTAACAGAGGCACATAAAATTTGCGAAGCTTTTTTAACTTGACTTGTTACTTATTCTATCCACTGAACACCTGCGCACTCAGTCCAAGATTTCAGTAGTAGCTGGCTGTAATTATAGGCCACATTATTTTATAATCAACATTACATCGGCTACGGTCCATCAAGTAATATCGGTACATAATGAACGTCGCTTAGAGGCGTGTACGAATTAATCAAATGATATACATAACGGTAGCGGTCTAACGGGCCATTACACTGTTGCGATCTAATATTAATTTTATATTAAACTGTCTTAATTTGGACCTAGTACACATTAGTGACAGCTGGCATGACCTTAAGTAGTAATTAGCGAAGTACACACGTAGAACACCCTCATTTACTTTCTCTTTATTGTAAGTACCTGGGTGACCGAGTCTTGCTAGGTTTTTTTTAAAAGTTTTTTTTAAAGATCTAAAAAACTTGAATAGCAAAGACTGGGCAGGTGATATCTGGGATTCGATGTTTCAATGCCTAAAAACAGGGATAAAATTATTTTATTTAAAAAAAAACCTTGCTATTCATTCAGTGATAAATTTACACTTTAATATCATTTCATTTGCAACGGGATTTTCTAAAGGAAATCTTCTAGTACAATTTTTCTTGCATATGTATATACATAATGTTATTTTTTTCTGTAGCTTTCTATATTGAATATTACTTCTTTGTACGTAATAATTTTTAAAATAAATAATAATTAAATAAATAAATATATCGGACATTTACACACACGGTCGTCTATCCCCAAAGTAAGTAACTTAATACTTGTGTTATGGGTGACGGACAACTAGTAGATATACTACATATATAAGTTTAAGTACATACTTAAATACAAATACACACCCAGGCTCGAAGAACCAACAATTTGTTTATAGAAAATGTTGCGGGAAACGAACTCGCGACCCGCGGAGCTGAAGGCAGGGACACTACCCACAGCGCCAACGGGCCAGTCAATGATAATAAATTTATATTTAATATATAAAATAAAATACATATTTCTACTAATACTTTTTAGAAGTATTCATAAGTTGTCAAATATGTACGATCATTTAATGATTTTTACTGCTATAACAAAATTTAAGCTTTACTTTTTTTTAATTAATATATAACTGAATATGCTTTTAAATTCAATTGAGAGTTAATTTGAAATAGAACACACCTTAGGACCGATTTAAAACAGCTATTTTTATTTAATAATTTAGATTTTACTATAAATTATTTTAAGAATGAGCGGACAACCTATGTAGATATTTAAAAAGTCCTCTGTACCTATAGATGTTCGTTTACTTTACGCTCTGAAACCGCTCAATCGACTTTTGAATTAATATATAAGGCTATATAATAATGCCTAATTCTATATAATATTTTCAGTTATCTAGACATCACATTAACTTCTAATTTCACGTCTAGATATATATAGCAGTGTATTATACAAAATTAATTGTATAGACTCGGGATGCAACAAGTTATCTGGACATAATGGATGCTTTGTGGCGTCTACCATTTAATTAAATGAGGGCGGTGGCGAAACCAATTTTACACAGATGCATCATAAGAGTTTACAAACACATATTGAGCATAGACCGGGAACATATCACTCATGAGCTGCAAAAGTCACACAACGCAAAAAATAATATTTCGATATAAATGAGTAAAGATTTCATTGATAAGTGTTGCCAGTTATAACATATGGGTCTAAAACTTGATCATTAACTTTTTGCCTCATAAGAAGGCTCAGAATCGCTCAGCGAGTAATTGTTAAGGAAACGTCAGTTCATATTATAACCATTTAATAGTTATAAGATAAGTATATTATATATAAAGAATGCTAGCACAATAATTTACTGAATACAACAAACTTCGTAATACAACTTCTATTTAATTTTAATAATTATAATAGTTAGCTTGAAAAAACCAATAATTTATTACTTGTATACTTATGTAAGTTTCCTTTTAATGATGACGATGCTTTACAATAGAAACTGATTGTACTTATCTTTACTCACTGTATTGCCGTTGAATGTTCACACCAGACTGACTAGAATAGGCTAGACCCGCTTATTTAAAACATCTGTTACTTTTATGCAGTGTTTCCGCTCTTAATGACTTGCAAAGCAACTATCGACATTTGACTATTTCCGTATCCGACTATTATATTATTAAATTAATCCTATTTATTATGCTTTATAGCTATTACTGTTACAAAATCATTTTATTTATTCTATTAATTATATAAATTTTACAATATTTTTAATACTTTATATGTAACTATCTAACAGTTCGTCCATCCTGACAAAATTTGATACCACGCAAATTGAATATACTAATACATCTTAATTACACTATATAACAATAAGTTTTGATTAATCACATAATTTCTTCGACTCCAACGTACTGGACACAATCTTAATTTTCTACTCGATTCTCCTTTGTCACTATCTGTAAAACGTATATAATAACATAATATAATGTACTTTGAACTAGCAAAATACCGGTCAGACTATGTGTTAACTTTTGATATCCATAAATATATTATAGTTATTTTTATTATTGATTAAACATTAGTAATGTTCAATCAAATTATAACTGCTTTATTATTACTTTAACCCTTTTTACTCATACTCGTATACACTTATAATTTCATATACTCATTATCATATATACTCCTATATTTTATTATTTTCGTTAACCCTGTACTGTTTTTTCATCGTCCAGTTGACGGTCCTTCATCACTAGTGACTATTTCATCACAGTGGCCCAAAGTTTTACTTTTTTTTTTTTTTAATATGGTCCTTCATCACCAATGGTTGGTGGTCCTTTTTTTTCTCCTTTTTCATTAATATATATATATATATATATTGTTTAATTAATTTTTATTTTATTTTATAACCACTATGTTACCTTATCCTTCTAAAAGATCTATAAGTCCCTCAGTGCTGTCTACTTGTGATTCATCTGCTTGTGAGTCACTTTCATCTTGACTAGTAATTTTTCGTAAGGCGTCTATAGCCACGGTTGCCTTGAACTTTTTATAGCCCTTTACTCCCTTAATCGATGAAATAATATATCGGTCATTCCCAAGGACTTTAACTATTTTATAAGGACCGCTATACTTTTCTTTGAGCTTTCGCACAGAATCCTTATTTTTGCTTTGAGCGCCCTTCCATAACACTAGATCTCCCTCCGTATACAGAGTAGGCTTTTTCCTTGTACCATCGAATCTCTTTTTCATTGAGTGTGACGTTTTTGCAATATTCTTAGAGGCTTTTTGTTGCACACGTTGTATAGTTTGCTCATCATCATAATTATTATGCGACATATCTTGAAGTAATGTTCTGGTCCCGTGAAACATTAATCTAAATGCCGCGTAGCCCGTTGTAGAATTAACAGTGTTATTTATTCCCCACACAACTTTTTTAATACAGTTATCCCAATCCCGTTCGTCCGTTGTACTTTTATTAATTGATTCTAATAAGGTTCTGTTATATCGTTCAACTTGCCCGTTTGATCTTGGCGAAGCCACTGAATTTGTTACGTGCTTAATTTGATTATTTGTACAGAAGAGTTTGAATCTTTTACTCGTAAAAGCAGCACCACTATCGGAAATAATTCTTTTCGGGAATCCAAAAGAGCCAAAGATCTCTTCAAGTTTTTGTTCGACTTCTACTGATTTGGTAGTTCTGGTAGGCTTAGCCCATATAAATTTTGTATACGAATCAACGATAACAAATAGGTATGACATACCTTTTCCACTTTTGCAAAATGGTCCTAAATGATCAATGTGTAACGTGTGTAAGGGTTCTGGAACTTTCTCTATAGGATGAAGTTCTCCTTCTCTTTTTCCGTACTGCCCTCGTTTGTATAGACAATCCATACATGCATTTACATACTTCCTTATGAATCTGGTCATGCTAGGGAACCAGCAGTTTTCTTTTATTAAGGTATCACATCGGTTAAGACCAGGGTGACCGATGTCATCATGGTACTTACGCATAATGTTCCATCTTGCTGCCTTAGGTACTACTAGTCTCAAGGCACCATTAGTTAGTTTTCTATATAGTCTATTGTCCTGCAAAATGTAGTTATTAACAATATCGGGATCGGTAGTGTTGATTTTCAATTTTTCTTTAATAATTCGTATTGGCTCATCTTGTGTTTGCAGGCAACACACCCAGTCTAATAAATCAAGAACAAGTATCTGCGCAGTCTCTATTGGTGATCTGCTTAATGCGTCTACATGCTTATGGCACACTCCGGGTTTATGCACAACATTAAAATCATATTCCTGGATACTAAGCCACCATCGAGCCACTCTTGGTAGAAGGTCCCTTTTTTCGAAAGTTTGTCTGACGGCTGCGCAATCCGTTACCACAATAAAACTTATACCTGCTAAATACATTCTAAATCTTCGCAACGTCTCGACTACTGCCAATGTTTCGAGCTCAAAGGAGTGATATAATGTTTCTTCCTTGCTGGTTTTCCTGCTGAAATATGCCACAGGCCTACAAACATTTTCGTGCATTTGTAGGAGTATTCCAGCTATCCCTTTGCTCGAAGCATCCGTATGGACTTCTGTATTGGCCTTTGGGTTATATACAGCCAATACTGGTCTATCTGTGAGAATTTGTTTCAATTTATCGAAGGCTTTCTGCTGTGCCGTTTCCCAAATCCACGGATGATTCTTTTTTAATAAACTATAAAGATCGTAAGTGATTAACGCATAATTATGGACAAATTTCCTGAAATAACTGGTCAACCCTAAAAACATTCGAAGTTCATGTACGTTAGTAGGCTCCTTATATTTTGCGACAGCCGCAATCTTTCCTTCACCAGGTCTGATACCTTCTGCGCTAATATCGTACCCAAGGTATTCTATCTGTGTCTGCAAAAATGAGCATTTATCTATATTTAGTGTCAGTTTGGCTTCTCGCAATATTATGAGTACTTGTTGTAAAATAATTAGTCCTTCGTCTTCGGTTGCACTAGGAATTAGTAGATCGTCAATATAAGGCAATACCTTTTCAAATCGCAGAGGACCTAAAATTTTGTCCATCAGTCGTTGGAAGACGCATGGAGAATTTGCTAGCCCAAAAGGCATACGAAGGAACTCGTAGTGCCCCTCGGGGGTAACAAATCCAGTTCTAGATATTGAGTCCTTAGCCATTGGTATCTGGTAAAACCCTTGAGAAAGATCTAGACTGGTAAAAAACGCTTTACCGGAAAGTTTTTCGACTTGATCTTCAATAATTGGAAGAGGATATTTGTCCTTTATGGTTTGGCTATTTAATTTTCGAAAATCAACGCACAGTCTATAGTCGCCAGTTTTCTTTTTGACCAGAATGATAGGGCTTGCAAATTCCGATGTAGATTCTTGTATAATTTTGTTTTTACAAAGGTCGTTTATTTTGTCTCTCACTATTTCCTTTTCATGTATTGATAATCGGTATGGACGGTAGCAGACCGGTTTTATTGTACTCAGCTCTATACGCATATCAATTTTATTTGTGCAACCCAACTCAGTAGTATTCATTGAAAAGCAGTCGCTATACTCTTTAAGAATATTCATTAGGGTTTCTTTTATTCTGGGATCTGACGTACCACATTTCACTTTGTTAATGTCTATTTTTAGGATACTTGTATTACTTTGTGGTAACTCCGACATCTCCATGTCAATTTCATTACATTTTAATCCTCTTGCCAAAGTTTCACCTTTAGACAATAATAATGGAGATTCGGATTTGTTATACACTTGAAGATAACATTCGCGCCCGCAAATAACGGTTGCAGGTAAAAAATAGTTTTTATCACCGTAGTTTCGTTTGCATGGTTCCACCAAGATGGGATCTTGAAATTCAGAATTTGAATCCACGGTAACAATCATTACGTGACTAGGTGGTATGATATAATCCTTCTTGCACTCAATTTTAACCTTTATATTCTCTTCCACAGCTAAAATTTCACTGTATGGTTGTTCTTTCTTCTCGGTAATCATGTTTACGGCTTCGTTTTTAACATTTGTGTTTGTCGACTCGGCGGTTTGCGGTTTAAACCAACATCTATCAGAGACATGACCTGCCTTTCCGCAGTGTAAACACGTAGGCCTGTTGTTAAAAGTATTTTTAGGACACCTCCTAACGGAGTGACCTGTTTCTTTGCATAAAAAACACACAAGGGATTTCCTTAACTCCTTCGAACTACCCGCATGATTAGTGCTTGTTGATGCGGTCTCATCAGTAAGCTTCGATGAATATGCTCGATTCTGTATTGGTTTAACATCCGTCATTACCGATAAAAACTTTGAATATAAATCACTTGGAGTGGTATAGTTTCCCGCTCTGGCTGGAGCCTTCAAATGAGCAGGCAGTCCGTCAATTATACATGCCACTGCCTTGTGTCCCGTTATTTCTAATCTATTCAGCATAGCTTGCTTGCCATAGTAGTATTGAATCATACTTTCAGTTGGCAATTTTCGTTTATTTAACATTTCACGAAGCAATTCAACGAAATCTGTTTTTTGTGGGAAAGCCTCCAAAAATTGAGACTTCCACTCGTTCCAATTCAGGTCATAGTTACCTAATGATGAATGCCATACCTTTGCCATTCCAGATAATCTCGATTGCATAAAATAAACTTTCATTTCATTGGTCCAGTTGTGTATTACAGCGAGTTGTTCGATTTTATTTATCCACTGTGATGATTCCATATAATTCTCCTCCGGATCAAATAGTGGAATTACTTCAGCCTTCGCTGTTACATTACTATAAGAAACCGCAACTGACTCTCTGGATGCCACATGTCTTTGTTCAGCACCATGATCTGGTTCATTTAGTTCTTCTTCAGAAGATATTTCCGGTTTCCAAGGACGCCATCGTTTTCTGGTAGGGCTGTCAGGTACATCGTGGCGGTGCTTACGTGATTTTCGCACGTTATTGGGCATTTCGACTATCCTTCACTTCTGAAAATTGTTAAGGAAACGTCAGTTCATATTATAACCATTTAATAGTTATAAGATAAGTATATTATATATAAAGAATGCTAGCACAATAATTTACTGAATACAACAAACTTCGTAATACAACTTCTATTTAATTTTAATAATTATAATAGTTAGCTTGAAAAAACCAATAATTTATTACTTGTATACTTATGTAAGTTTCCTTTTAATGATGACGATGCTTTACAATAGAAACTGATTGTACTTATCTTTACTCACTGTATTGCCGTTGAATGTTCACACCAGACTGACTAGAATAGGCTAGACCCGCTTATTTAAAACATCTGTTACTTTTATGCAGTGTTTCCGCTCTTAATGACTTGCAAAGCAACTATCGACATTTGACTATTTCCGTATCCGACTATTATATTATTAAATTAATCCTATTTATTATGCTTTATAGCTATTACTGTTACAAAATCATTTTATTTATTCTATTAATTATATAAATTTTACAATATTTTTAATACTTTATATGTAACTATCTAACATAATGGGGAGAGATGCTCAGTGTCTCTACGTGTTGAAATCAGAAATGAGGGCATCCGTAGAAGAACCAAAGTGACGGGCGTAGCTCAAAAAAATCAGATTATTGATAATAACTGTTTAGAATTATCAGAAAAGTTTTTGTCCCATTAATTACAATGCTATTGTATGTTTATAGCGACTTTTAGTAAATTGCCTGATATTATAAATAGTAAAACAATATATTATATTTAAAAAAAATGTACAAGTTATTTATTTACTTACACGCTACTATTATACAAATCATGCCCACGTGGAATAGCCTGAATTCTGGCAGCTTTTCCGCGTTGAATCGCTAAGCTTATTCTTTGTGCGAAAAAGGAGCCAGCCCTCTTGGCACCCGAAGAGCAGATCCTCTGAGGTGTTAAAACGGATAAAAATTTAATTTAATTTAAAGTTAATTTAATTTAAAACTTAATTTTGTACAAACCAAAGAGGCATTATTCACATACCTTCTAAAAATTATGTCTATACGTATAAAGAATATTTAATCTACTGTAATACTAATACATGCTATTTTTATTTTGGACGTCGGTTTGTACTTAATTTTAAAAACACCTTTCTAACCATATCTTTCAAATAAACTATTGAATTGAATGTTGTAAGAAGCCACAATGTTCAAGCGACATACGATCATCTGATAACGACTTTTTTACACATATGTATATCGTTATTTATAAATGTATACGTATAAAAATTATTTGCATCTGTATCATTAAACGACTTATCGAAACGATTGTCTAAAAGGATTCTATAATTGAGTGACTTTTAGTTGCTTATATTATTGTTTAAGCGGTATTCGCCGGCTTTCAAGTTATCGTCCGTTATTTAGCTCTGTATAATTTTTATATACTTTTCCAACCGTTGGAATGTAAAAAAGGTGAAACCGATATTAAGCGTGACAGAATTTTATGAAATTCAACTTTTTTTCCTTCAATATAGCTAGGCTATAAAGTTATTTAAGTCTATCACTTTAACGGCGAGCGGTAAATGTATGACAATTAAAATTAATGATCGAGAATAATTTAATTATTACTTTTGTATTATGGATCTCCGCAAAGTATCGCCTTATTCTATAAATTATTTAATAATTTCCACATTAGGACATAAAAATGCCCTTTTAAAAGCTTCTATAGTACCCGGCATTAAATACTGCACATCGGTGTTTAGAACGAAACAGCCGGCCAGTTCCGTTTCGTAGAGCGCTGTCACTGTCACACAGCTAGTATGTGCCGTTTCGCCCGGATTCGTCAGGCAGTGCGATAGAGACAATGCTCTATGAAGCAGAATCTAGCCGATATCTCTCTCTAAGCCTCGATTTGCATTATTTATTGCCGCGTACTATACTTGCATTGTATGTTGGTATGTGAAGGTGGAATCTTGCGAGTTAAATTTGACCCACATCACGGTGTCCGATTGACCTGAAGTTTTACATTCCGGTCCAGTCCCCATGACAATGTATATTTATGATAAGCATGACCTTATACTGCTTCCAGGACTGAGGCATGACAAGGGATATCCTCAACGGTTAATAGAGGACATGAACTTTTGTTAAATGCCTTTTTTGTCGGAAAACGACAGAAATTATTAGATAATAAATATGAATGTTTCGAGTTACAATAATTAAATGAAGAAACCCATTGTGTATTTGTATATCGCTATACGTAACGTTCAAATATGATACAATGAGGAATCTTTTGAACTAAAGTCCTCGCGAAGCTAAACTCTCGCATGCTAAGTTCGATAAAATCGTTTCAGGTAAGTTTTGTTTTGAACTAACAATCCATTGAAATAACTAATTTTTTTGCATACAGAATTACCTGAAATTTAACATATATTATGTCGATGATTATAAGATAGCTAAACAAAGGAAACTTCTATCTTAATAATCTATCTATTTAAAAATATTATGGAAATTTTAAATTGCTACATAAGATTTTAATAAATTTATTTACACATCATGATGACAAAGTCTTTTATTTATGTATCTCTTATTCTCTGCAAACACCGTGTGATATCCGGCTGAGTAGAATTGACCACCGTTATTTCTTACCGAGGTGTCGTAAAAGGCGACTAAGTTGACGTCAGGCAGGCGGCCAGTCGTAAAATACGTAGCCAAATTATGTGACAACATGTTTGTAACATCTTGTGCCGACCCCACTTAGAATGGGATAAGGGCAGGAGGATGATGATGATCACTTATTCTCTGCAAACGCAAATAAATTTCATTCATCATTTTTTACATCAATCTACAAAAATAACACGTAATGTTTTGCGCTATTTATCTACTGTTCTAATTTATTTAAAGTTATATACCTCCTTTAAATATATTTAATACATTTTTTCTAATCACAAAGCTTTGTCTCTATTTTTTTTTAATTTTATTGTTATTTACGTTTAGGGCACAAAATATACAATCTGTCAATCTTTTATGAAAACTTAAGTTAAACGTTGATGGTTTCTTTTTAAATCAGAAAAAACCACGCCATTATAAATGATCTTCATCGTCCAGGTCGATTGTATAAAACTAAATAGGATATTAAGCAATCTCATACAGATTAACAATGTCCATTACTCCACCGTAAACAGCATGAGGCTCTACACGCACCAATTACAAACCGAATGCGCCATTACAAAGTAATTTCAATTATGAAATACTACTGACATCTACAATCTAACGATCTGCACACGGCTATAAAATTGATAGCTCTACCCACTTACGCCCCCCTCGAAGGGGGGGGCAATTGGGATCTACCGTGTAGTTAATAAGTGGGAGGTGTCGCAAAACTCCATAATAGTGGGGAGTGAGTGTATAACGATTTTTATGTGTGGTACAATTTAAAAGAGATTATATATTGGCGATGAAGGGTAATGGGAATCCAACTCGGATGGGAAGCGTTTGGGAAGCTACGCGAGCGAAATACCTCAAGTGCCTGGAAATGGGCCTCATAAAAAGGCTCAGAGTCGCTCAGCGAGCGATGGAGCGGGCTATGCTCGGAGCGTCTCTACGTGATCAAATCAGAAATGAAGAGATCCGTAGAAGAACCTTAGTCACCTATGTATCTCAGCGTGTCGCGAAGCTGAAGAGGTGATAGGCGGAGCACGTAGTGCGGAGAAGCGATGGGCGTTGGCGTTTAAGGTCTTGGAATGGCGATCCCGCACCGAAAAACGCAGTGTTGGTAGATCCCCTACGCGATGGACGGACGACCTCAAAAAGGTCGCGGGGAGCCGCTGGATACAACCGGCACAGGATCGTGTGTTTTGGAGATCCCATGAAGAGATTTATGTCCAGCAGTGGACGTCCATCGGTTGAGAAAGAAGAAAAAGAAGAAGATTGGCGATAGGCCGTGTTAGCCCAGCGGTGACGTGTGATTTTATTCAGGGTGTGATGTATTCAAACCCCGGGCAGGCACCAATTAGTTTTTCCATTAAAACTTATGGGCCTACTTGATATTAGCAATTTAAAAAAGTAACAGCCTGTTACTATGCCCACTGGTGGGCTAAGGCCTCCTCTCCCCGTTTTTGGAGAGAAGGATTGGAGCTAAGACCTATTACGCTGCTCCATTGCGGATTGGTAGGTTACACATAGACCTAGAATTCTCTAGAGATATGCAGGTTTCCTCACGATGTTTTCCTTCACCGAAAAGCGTGTGATAAATTGCAATTATCAATTAGACACATAAGTTTTAATAGAAAAACTCATTGGTGCCTGCCCGAGGTTTGAACCTATGACGTCTCTAGAGAGTCGCACGGTCTCACCGCTAGGCTATCACAGCTTGTAATGATTAGCAATTTATCACACGCTTTTCGGTGAAGGTAGAACATCGTGAGGGAACCTGCACATCTCGAGAGAATTCTGGAGATGTGTGTAACCTATCAATCCGCAGTGTGATAGCTCCAACCCTTTCGCTCCAAATATGGAGAGAGGATGGCTATGCTCAACAGTGGAATAAATAGAGGCCGTAACTACTCCTTGTTACTGACGTGGTACGTTTTGAGACAGTTTAATGTTTCCTTTGTACATTAGTATTGAGTGTAAGTGTATTTATGTGTGAATTTTACGTATGTCTTTTATATAAATATACATGGTGAGATACACCCACCTAAATCCATACACGCTATAACATAGAATGCACCAAATACTTAAGTATATCTTACGTACACAAGTGATTGCGTTGCGCTATGATTGCAGTACAAAAAGCACTTGTTTACAAGATTACTTGAATAAAGAATATTTTGAATTGAATTATGAACGCTTGCAAAAGGATGAGCTTAATTATAAACCTATCCTTGATAATAGAACGCAGTATAATAGTGCTTCTATTCACGTAAATTGAGTACGTCATTATAGAGCAGTTGAATTAAATTAGAATATAACCTACTTCATTACTTGCTTGCAATATATAATCAGGCATACTTGTACACTCTAAACCATGGCTGTACTAATCAACTTTCATAAGGAAACGTCCGCCCATTAATAAGGTACTTAATCGGCATTGAAACTCATATTTATGGTTCCTACCTCCTAATATTAGATTATAGCACTTTCATATATACTTCTGTAATAATTTTAAATCATTGGTTGGTGATAAATTAGTAATAAGTTGCTACTTAAGACTTGCTAATCATACTTACATATATTTTCTACTTAATTATATTTTTTGGCATATTAATAGTGATATTTACTATATTAATACTATAGTAATAATTAATTTAGTCTTTACTACTACTATTATTTTTGTATATTTATTTGAATAAAAATAATAGTAGAAAATAAGAAAATAATTATTATATATTAAATAATTCGTAATACTTATAATAATGATTATGTAATTAATAATTTTCACACATTATTCCATATCCTATTTTCATTATATTATAAATAATATATTTTGTGAATAAGTTTTTTAACATCAACAAATAAAGCGCAATATTTACTTACAAATTATTGCCTCTATCATTGCTTAAGGACGACAAACGTCATATTTAAACCAAAACAGTTTTGTCAGTCAAAATAATAAAAAAGACCAAAAAATCATTCTAATCTAATGATTAGTTTTGTAATCAAAAGAGATATATCCAGAATGTTTTAAATTAATAAATAGTTTTTGGTACCGTTCAATATCACATATTTATCTAAAATTATATTTTCTTTATATCACAATCCATCTGTCCTTATCCCACTTGGGTCGCCTTGATATGTTGTATCCTGTTCCCTCCTACCACTCGTCAACTCAGACGCTACCTACCCTTTTCATTTCCATACATCATAAAGTCCAGCCATCTCTTTTTTAGCCCTCTTTGATCTAATTTTGAGCCTCTCTTTATGGTTGTAATAAGATTGGTGCGTAGAAGACTTTTGCTGTCCTAACAAGTAACAAGTCAAGTTAAAAATGCTTTAAAAAAGCTTTTAAAAAATTTAATTCCCTAATGCTAACCGTTGAGGAATTACCTCGTCTTGAGCCAATCCTGACAGCAGCATCAGGTCAATCTTATTATCGAGTCATTATTATCGAGACTGAATTAGTATGTAAAAATTCAGGAAGTGGGTCAAATTTAACTTGCAAGACTCCATCTTCACATACATACATTAAAACTAAATAAAAGCTTTTAAAAATGGCCCTTCTTTTTTTAAAATGAAAATATTAATTCCCCACCAAGCAAAAGCGGGAAGTAAATCTACAACTTTAAAATTTAAAACTATTTTTAGTTAAACTCAGTCGCTTACACTTTGGACCATACCACTTTAATGAGAGCATGAGTGTTCCTAAGCGATGCCATTTATGCTGAGATGCAATTTCCGATGCGCTGTTTCGCGAAAGCGGTGATACAAATGAATTTGGCTCATCACGCGCGTCGAGTTTACATGAATTAGTCTCTACAGATACTAAGACGAATGTCATTAGTAACCCCACATATTACAGAAACTGTAACAGAACTACTTTGCTATAATCCGCGCATGCTAAGCAAATGTATGTAATGCTAAGTGTATGAAGCAGGCAAAATATCTGCGATATAACTCTGTTTGCTGATGACACATCTTTGATATTTATAGTTAATAGAAATGACGAAAATATTGACGAAGTAAACAGTGGTTTGTCGCAAGTAGCTCGTTGGTTCAGGGTAAATAATTTGGTACTGAACTCAACCAAAACAAAATGTGTAGAATTTGCTTTGCCTAATACTGCTCAAATAGCAAATAAGCTCTTTATTAATAACATACCACTAAAAACAGAATAACGAACTGTATTTCTGGGAGTGACCTTGGATTCTAAACTCCAATGGAGCACACACATACCAACTCTCGCTGGGAAACCCAGTTAAGCGGCTTACGCTGTCCGAAAGATAAGGCGGCTTACGGACGTTGAAACAGCAAAACTTGTTTATTTTGCTTACTTCCATAACATTATGTTTTACGGAATATTGTTATGGGGTAAATGCGCGGACATAGAAATTTTTTTTGTGATACAAAAAAGAGCCATACGTGGCATTTACAATTTAAATTCGCGCGATTCCCTGCGAGAGAAGTTCTAGGAAACAGGTATTCTTACATTGGCTTCACAGTATATTTTTAGTAATTTAATTTTTGTACATATGAACATAAATAATTATAAAAGGATTGGCGATGTATATAACAGACAAAGTAGCAACCGACATAAGCTTGCGGTTCCTGCTTTGCGCCTTGCAAAAGTTCGTAATTCGTTTGTGGGTTTGGGTATAAGATTCTATATTAAAAAAATTCTACAATCTACATTAACTTTACCTTTACAGCAGTTTAAAAATACTATTAAAAAAAGGTTAATTCAGAAAGCCTATTATACTATTGAAGATTACCTAGAAGATAAGAATGCGTGGATATAGCTACTCTTTAACCCTGTACAAGATATTTATAACTATATGTCCCTAGTGATAAGAATTATTGTTTCAAAAGAGCAACCGCCGAGTTTCTTGCCGGCTGTTCTCGGTAGGAACAGCTTTCCGAACCAGCAGTAGATGTTGGCGATTCAAAAGCACTTGTTTGTTTACAAGTTTACTTGAATAAAGAATATTTTGAATTGAATTTGAAAATTTACGTACCTCACACCTGCAGGACAAGTCACCACACAAGCAATAAACACAACCTCCACCAAAATGTCTTCGATCATTTCGCTCCCAAACCGAAACATCAGGAGGATAGGCTCCACGACAAAATCGTAATGATTACGATTTACTATTTCTTTGTTCTTGACTTGATCAAGCAGATATATTCCAAACGCTGAGACACTGTTGTCTTAATTCAAACATAATTCTCAATTTCGAATCTAGATCTAGACGAATTTTAATACCTCATTATAAAAACCTTTCCTGCTTAGTTGAAGCGTATGTCCTACGTAGAGTTCTCAAAGACAGTCGTTTTTGAACTCTACTAAGCTGACTGGCCCGTTGGCGCAGTGGGTAGTGTCCCTGCCTTCACTCTGCGGGTCGTGAGTTCGATTCCCGCCGAGGACCAACATTTTCTATAAACAATTTGTTGGTTCTTCGAGCCTGAGTGTATATTTGTATTTGTATTTAAGTATGTATTTAAAATTATATATGTAGTAACTACCAGTTGTTCGTCGCTCATAGCATAAGTATTAAGTTACTTACTTTGGGGTCGGATGAACGTGTGTAAAACAAAAACTTTTCAAACGCAAAATATCATAAATAACATACAATCCACTTACGTAGTATACGTACGCACAAGAGGAAAATAATGTTCGATGTATATGTCCATGGTCCCCATGGTCACTAAGCTTAATAAAGATGTGAACCTTATTATTAATTAAATGAAAATGCCTTTCCCTAGTTTACTTTGATAGTTTATTACGCGTACTGTTACTGTTTACTTGTACGGTACACCCACTGTGCCCTGACTACACCGCACCTAAGTGTTTGGATAATTTACTTAGATTAAACAGTTTAAAATGGATTTGTATCAGTTGTGATGATTGCAGTTTTTATATAACGATTAGGAATTGTTATTTTTTTAAGTGGGCTCAAAGAATTGAGTCCTGAAAATTTTCTAAACATAAAATTTAAACAATAATGTATAAAAAGTTTTTTAAATGTAAAAAGACACCTCAACCGTAAGCTGTGACCTTAGAAATCTTCAGTAATTCATGTACAGCATAGAATAAATGGTACCTCGATTATTTATATATAATATAAAGTCATCATTCTCCTGCCCTTATCCCACTCTAAGTGGGGTCGGCACAACATGTTAGAAATATGTTGTGCACATGATTTGGCTACGTATTTTACGACCGGCCGCTTGCCTGACGTCAACTTACCTTAGTCGTCTTTTACGACACCTCGATAAGAAATGAGGGTGGTCTATTCTATACAGCCGGATACCACACGGCACATACCTTAGTCGCCTCTTACGATACCTCGGTAAGAAATGAGGGTGGTCTATTCTATGCAGCCGGATACCACACGGCATATACCTTAGTCGCCTCTTACGACACCTCGGTAATAAATGAGGGTGGTATATTCTATGCAGCCGGATACCACACGGCATTAATAAAGAAATGTTGAAAAAAAAAAAGTTTAATTAGTGAACTTATTGAACGAGCTTTATAATATACGTAAGTAAGTCCGCGACTTAGAATGCGTAAATATTCCAAAAGTAATAATAAAATTATTTTGCTATAATCCGCGATACAGTAAATAAAAAATATATATAGTGTTAAATGTATAGTGGACTTTCCGTATTTTCATACCCGATACGTGCAGGTTTCGTAAAACACATGCACAAACCTCCACCACTTCCACTACAATACACAAGCACTACACACGTTCACTATCACAAACTCAACAATCGTTACGCCCCGCAACTGAAGCATCATCAGGGGATAGAATCCACGACAAATCGCGTAAATATTTGTATCGAGGAAAATATAATCCGTTTCTCCGTTTGGAATTGAGGTAATAATTAAACTTACACATTTTTGCATTTACAATCCATATCATTCCATGCCAGAAATAAAAATCATTAATTTTTGACAAGAAATAAAAATGAGGTGAAAATTTTTGAAAGAATTTTCGTAAAAATCTTTTATACTTCAAATTTATTTTTTCATTAATTCTATTGATAAGCTCGTCACCTAATAAAGCTTATTTTAAGTCAGATTAAGCTCTTAACAATGGCAGCACATGAGGAAAAACAGACAGCATTCTTGGAAACATTCCATGTTGCAATCCACATAACTTTAATAGTATTAACTCGTTACTTATTTAGATAAGGTATATCTTTTCTATAAAAATATAAAAAAAATATGATAAAATTCGTTTTATTGTATCTATGGGCGTATAGAAAATGCAATCTATCATAGGAACACTTACGAAACAAGCCAGTTATCACATTCATAAGAAATATCGTGAATTATTATTCCCACAGCCCCTAAATCTCTATACAAAGCAGATAAATAATATGCGTACGCGAAGTGAAATGATAATGTGCAAAACAATAGTAAGTCCTGTAGGTGTAAAGATACTCTAGTAATGTACAATACGGTATATCGATAAATATCTATTTTATCTCTAGTATTAAACTTTATGGATCTTTAAACCATAAATTAAGTTCTTTACTGGATAGGATAATATATGTTATAATAATTATGTTATCAGTAGATTATATTTGTTAAGCAATATCAATTTCTGTCTTCTTAACACTGTGACGCGGAGACTAGGTATTTGGTGTATAAAGTAGTTTGTAAATAAATGATAAACCTAGAGAATTTATAAACTATCGACAACGATTGTTAACTAAAGAAGCTACTGAGGCTGTGCGATTAATCAGAAAGTGGTCTTCTACAACTCTAATGCCAACTCAGTATGTAAATAATTCTTTTATTTCAATTAGAAATAAATAGGATTCAGCTAACGTGTTGCACTATGTAAAGAAATCGATGTCTTATTAGCTCACAAAAGCTGCTATTTAGCTAAGGTCTGGTGGAAGACTAGTAGGAAATTTTATTTATACAAAAAATAGGGAAAACTTTGGGAATATACTTAGTTCAGAAAAAATAAGTAAAGCTGCATCAACTTCACGCAAATGATGATGCAGCATAAGTCCATAGAAGAATAATTTGTAAAATAATAATGAATTAAATATACTACAAACTTTAAAGTTGAAAACAAACTATTCAATATAAATGTGTTTGAAAAACTATTATGTTGATCTAGACGATTGAGTTGAGGGACTTTTATATAATATCAAACCAGTATTATACAGTGTTATAAAAAACAGCTATGGTGCATTAGCCTATAATCGCTTGGGTGAATGAAATTTAATATATTCATTCAATAATAACCCGGACGAGAACGACCTTATAATCCGCAATTCCGCTTGCATGATTAACATGAGGAGCAAGTAAATACACTATAACTGGCCTCGTTGGAACAATAACTAACACACATGCCAGTTTTATCACTCTGATAATTATACCTATCCATATAAGCACCTCATTTTAATCCATTTGCCGATTCTAATATCTCTTTTCAACGTTATAATTAAGATCAATTAATCATTATAAAATTGGTATCAGTATTATCGATACCTCATGTCGCATCACTATACGTATATTTACGAGGCCATAACTTATGACTGTTGTTGTAAACGACGTTTACAGTCCCGCCGTGGTCATTAATGATTGTCGAATGACTTTAATAGACTAATATTGACGTGTCGGGGCATGTTCGTGGCTTCGCTTCAATCGGTGCCGATCAATAATTTATACGCGTCAGTCAATCGGAATTAAGATCTTCACTACATTATTTGAAAAACTGAAACTTTCAAGACTGAATGTTGAGTGTTGTGATAATAATAGTCAGTGTTAACAAAATCGGTGCAGCATTAGAGTAGTAGAATACAATTTATTTTGTTGATTTTGAAAAATTTTTGATTATTCCTTTTATGATAATTGAAGAGGAGAATTAATATATGCAATTTACGTGACAAATATTATTTCAGCTTAACATACAATATATCGTTGGATTTTAAACCTTCTCGACTCATACTTATTAGTATACTTATAGTATAGTTAAATCGTGACTTCGGTGGATTCAACGTCGAACCTTATATAAAGATACAGTCGATTTTGTCGCGATGTGAACCGCTAATTTATATAATAATAAATATATAGTTAAATCTGTCACAAAATATATTCCCAAAGTACATTTCCCAAAAATGTATCATAAATCTTTTAATAGGGATTCAAATATTCTTAAAAATTATCAACCATGAGATATAACTGTCAGTTACAAACAGTGAATCTTTTGAACAATGAAGTAATGTCAATTTTATTAAGAGTACTAATTTAATTCGCTTAATTTTCTATTTTGAAAACTGTGGAGTATTTTAGAAATGGGAAATTTCTTGCACTATAACAGAACTACCCTGCTATAATCTGCACGGTTTAAGCAAATGCATGCAAAGCCAATGTGTATAATGCAGGCAAAATTTACGCATCATCAGGAGGACCCTCCTATCCTCCTGATGATGCTTCGGTTGCGGAGCGAAACGATCGTCAAGATTGTGGTGGTGGTTGTGTGTTCTGCTTGTGTGCGTTGCTGCTGGTGGAGGCGCCTTGGGGTGCATGTGGTAATGTCCTGCATTTGTAAGGTGCGTAAATTTTGCCTGCTTCATACACATTGGCTTTGCATGCATTCGCTTAACCCATGCGGATTATAGCTGGGGTAGTTCTGTTATAGTGCATGTAATATGGAATTCAGCAAAGTAACGCCTGCTTCTATACTTCATGGGAAATTTCCCTTTGATACCAAAGACTTCAATTGATTTAAAACTTCTTTGCAATGCCTACCCTTATGTCATTAAATTGAAAACAATTTCAAATTGCTTATAGTACTTAATTACACCTTACTAATCAGCTACATACAACGCAAATATTTTTATTGCATCATTGCCATAAAGATTATCAGTTAATAAGTGACCTAACGTAATTGTACCTTGAAAACATACATGTAAAATATAATAGGAAAAAAATATATTCAATATTCTTTTATCAGTAGTAAATATCAAAAATGTCCGATATTACAGAATTTCCTAAACGTTTAAGTATAAACGTATAACTCATAATATTGCATATTATAAAATAAGCATAATGTTTTCGTATAACTATCTCTTAGGTATCATCTTTTTTTTTGTGAAGACATCAGAGATTTAAAAAAATAGAAGCAAAAGGCAGTAACTACCTTATATTACTAACTAATATAAATAACTAAATAATAAATAAATATATGGGACATTTACACACACGGTCGTCCGTCCCCAAAGTAAGTAACTTAATACTTGTGTTATGGGTGACGGACAACTGGTAGATATACTACATATATAAGTTTAAATACATACTTAAATACAAATACACACCCAGGCTCGAAGAACCAACAATTTGTTTATAGAAAATGTTGGCCCTCGGCGGGAATCGAGCCCGCGACCCGCGGAGCTGAAGGCAGGGTCACTACCCACAGCGCCAACGGGCCAGTCATAGAATAGAATAGAATATACTTTATTGTACATCATAATCCTAATATACAATGAAATGAGATATTGAACATAAAAACATTTTTTTGTATATCCATTACAGTCATATAATTGATTAAAAAAAAGATTTAATGTAAAGATAAAGAAATCGATGAATCGAATATTATAGGTATCGATTTTTTTTCACATCCCTAACTAGTCATGCATTAGAAATTAGCAAAGCATAAAGCTGTTATACATTCTATTAACTATTACTACTATTAACTATTACTATTGTAATTTTTTAATGATTTATACCATATTTATTCAATACTTCTTCAGCCGATGGACGTCCACTGCTGGACATAGGCCTCTTCATGGGATCGCCACACCACACTATCTTGCGCTGCCTGGATCCAGTGGCTCCCTGAGACCTTTTTGAGGTCGTCTGTCCACCTCGTAGGGGGTCTACCGACGCTGCCAATACTTTAACTCATTTAGGAATATCACATGGATGTTAATGTCTCACGCTACTGAACTTAGGTTGCGCCTCCTAGTTTATGCTGCTACAAATTGAACCAGACGTCGTTATTTCTGTTTTAATGATGTTTAAAATTTACGATTCTCGCCTCATCGACAGCCGACATTTAGCGGTAAATTCGTAATTTTCTTGACATTTTTTAACTTACATTTTTAAATTGAACATATCTTTTGGTACGGACTGCTTCAAATGAAAAAAAGCAAATGAAAATAGTGGTTAAACCCTAAAAATATATTTCATGGGATGTGCTTCCTGTCAATCTGCGTTGCCCAGCAGTGGTTCAGCAATAGGCTATTACTTAGCCTCATAATTGATAAGCCAAAGCATAATTGTTCTTGTAGTATATGCAAGTTGAGATGTGTGCGTCTTACCTTGTATATTTATATACAATAACAAACACACACACACGCAAAAAACATATGATTATACTTACACTCACTCACACTAATTACACACACTTATTTATTTATTTATTCAATGGAGAACCAATAATAGTTACATTTAATTATTTACTTTAAATGTTCTATTAATTATAGGTTATCTCGTCATTCGTAAAAATAATTAAAGCTACCGTACAATAATAGAGCTGTGATAGCCCAGCGGTGAGACCGTGCGACTCTAACGAGGGGAATACGAGTTCAACCCGGGCAGGCAGCAATGAGTTTTTCTATTAAAACTCATGTGTCTAATTGATAATCGCAATTTATCACATAGAGATACACTTAGGTAATGTACTAAAGAATTATAAACATAAATAATTAGAAAAGGATTGGCGATATATATAATAGACAAAGTAGGAACCGACATAAGCTTGCGGTTCCTGCTTTGCACCTTGCAAAAGTTCGTGATTCGTTTGTGGGTTTCGGTATAAGAATCTATAATAAAATTCCACAATCTTCTTTACCGTTACAGCAGTTTAAAAATACTATTAAAAAAGGTTAATTCAGAAAGCCTGTTACATATGTTATATATATGTATTATACTGTTGAAGATTACTTAGATGATAGGAATGTGTGGATATAGCTGCACTTCTACCCTGTACAAGACAGTAATGACATTCAGTCATTACTGTCTTAGTTACATTCTAACTAGTTATAAGATTTATATTTTTAAAAAAAGCAACTGCGGAGTTTCTTGCTGGCTCTTCTAGGTAGGAACAGCTTTCGGATCCAGCTGTAGAGTTGACGTTGCAAAAACACTTGTTTACAAGTTTACTTAAATAAAGAATATTTTGAAACTGAATTTAAATTTGAATATCCAGGAAAGCGTAACTGTATGTATGTCTATAATTTAGCCCTGCAGTTGCGCCGGAAATGCGACACAAATTGCAACTTCTCAACTTAAGGTACGCATTTTTCCATATAATTTCCCTGTCAATCGTTTATAGCTGCCCTAAGCTACTGGTTCATCTCTCACAAACAATAATGTGAGGTTGTTATTCGCCAATTAGAACATACTTTAAGTTTATTGTCCGTGATCGGTGATTTTCCCGTAGTTTAAAATGACGTCTAGCATTTGAGCGGCATAACATCACAAGAATTCAGAAGCTAAAGCACTCAGCCATCGATTCGTAAATGATTGAAAATACATTTTTGCTGTGTTTTCGCAGAAATTTAAAGAAAACACCACAACTATTTATTAGAACTTGATAGGTTTTAATAAATAGTCGTGGTGTTTTGTATTCCTTTAACAGCGTCCACTTTATGAAATAACATGAAGATGGTTTGCTTTTTTCTTATTCAAAAGTAATAATAAAATTATTTCGCTATAATCCGCGATAAAGTAAATAGAAAATAAATACAGTGCTAAATGTATAGTGGACTATCCGTTTCTTTTCATACCCGATTCATGCAGGATTCGTAAAAACACATGCACAAACCTTCACCACGGATGTTTGTACAGTTTTTACTAAAATATAGCGTAATTCCTAATGAAGGTTTAGGTTAATAGTACATAATAATAATAATAATATATTTATTTGTATCAAATATTTGTCAGTACAGTTATAAAATTTGGTACATGTTACAACGATATATTCAGCAATTTCTGGTATACAAATTCAGTCTTTACTACATTAAACATTACATTGAAATTTCCGCGATGTCGCGATTTAGGTAGAAATTTTTTATTACTCACTGTTTTGTACGCGGGCGAAGCCGCGGGCACAGTTAGTAAAATCTTTATAAGGAATCGTTAATGTTTACCTCAGAACGAGGAAAACATTCACACGTCGCCGACATCCTAGACTAGTCATACAGGCTTCATTATTCTGTACAACATACAACGTTATTCAGTTATTTACATTTTGAATGCGAGTTACGAGCAGGGAAAATGATAATACGCCCATAAATAAGTAGTATATGATGTACAGCTACGTCATACAATGCAGATTGTTATCTCCTTTATGAGTTAGCAAAGCCGTGTATATTTTGCATGGCGTAGGACGCTCTGACGAAATTCCAATACTAGCATAAATAATATTTATATACGAGCATGCGTTTAGCAGTTAAGTTAAAAAATTGACGAGTAAATTTAATCATGTCAATAGCAATCCCGCTTTGCGCTTTGCAAAAGTACAAAAGTGCAAAAGAATCTTATAACTCATATAAGATTCTAAAATAAAATTCCACAATCTACTTTAACTTTACCATTACAGAAGTTTAAAAATACTATTAAAAAAGACTTATTCAGAAAGCCTACTATACTATTGAGGATTACTTAGACGATAAGAATTTGTGGATATAGCTACTCTTCTACCATGTACAAGACAATAATAACTATATGTAACTAGTAATAAGAATTATTCTTTCAAAAGAGTAACCGCCGAGTTTCTTGCTGGTTCTTCTCGGTAGGAACAGCTTTCCGAAACAGCAGTAGATGTTGACGATTCAAAAGCACTTGTTTACAAGTTTACTTGAATAAAGAATATTTTGAATTTGAATTTGAATTTTGATAGTTATTTTAAACTGCTATAATGGCTAGGTTAAAACTGATTGTGGACCATTTCTTATACGTTATTAACGTCAGTATAATACGCATGAATGATATATGGGGATCTGCCGTCTTGTAACTGCGAGCCTAACATAGTGACGTACTTTTAAGGAATGGCGACGCAAGCTATCGGCGACGGTGTTTTGTTAACTCTTATAATAACTAGAGCTGTAACTAACTTGCGAATTCCTGCACCTTCAATAATCTAGAATTCAGATACTTCAGACACATAAATCGTTTTATAGTATCTTGGGATTTAGAACATAACCTACGGATACAAGTTCTGTAAATATATTTCTTTATTAATTAACGAGTTTTTGCCTTATCGTCTAAGTAATCCTCAATAGTATAGTAGGCTTTCTGTATTAGCCTTATTTAACAGTGTTTTTAAACTGCTAAAATGGTAAAGTTGAAGTAGGTTGCGGTTTATCATACAATCTTATACCCAAACCCACAAACGACTTATGAACTTTAGCAAGGTGCAAAGCAGGAACCGCAAGTTTATATCGGTTTCTTCTTTGTCTATTATATACATCGCCAATCGTTTTATAATTATATATATTCTTATGTACAAAAATTAAATTGCTAAAAATTATGCTAAAAGGACGCTGCTACAGAAAGCCCACTGTACTACTGATGATCATATACTTCTTCTTCTTCTTCTTCTTCAGCCGATAGACGTCCACTGCTGGACATAGGCCTCTTCATGGGATCGCCACACCACACGATCTTGCGCTGCCTGGATCCAGTGGCTCCCTGCGACCTTTTTGAGGTCGTCTGTCCACCTCGTAGGGGGTCTACCGACGCTGCGCTTTCCGGTGCGGGGTCGCCATTCTAGCACCTTAAGACCCCAGCGCCCATCGGTTCTCCGCACTATGTGCCCCGCCCAGCGCCACTTCAGCTTCGCGACACGCTGAGCTATGTCGGTGACTCTAGTTCTTCTACGGATCTCCTCATTCCTGATTTGATCTCGTAGAGACACTCCGAGCATAGCTCGCTCCATCGCCCGCTGAGCGACTCTGAGCTTTCTTATAAGGCCCATAGTGAGCGACCACGTTTCAGATCCGTAGGTCATCACTGGCAACACGCACTGTTCGAAGACCCTGGTCTTCAGACACTGAGGTATTTCGGACGTAAAGATCTCGCGTAGCTTCCCGAACGCTGCCCATCCGAGTTGGATTCGGCGGCTAACCTCTTTCTCGAAATTGGACCTACCCAGCTGGACCGTATGTCCCAGGTATATGTACTCGTCTACAATTTCGAGTGCAGAGTTCTCAACGATGACCGGGTGGAGCGGAACATGTGAGTTTGACATGATTTTCGTCTTACTCATGTTCATTTTAAGGCCCACCTGATGAGATAATCTGCTGAGGTCGTCGAGCATTGCGTTAAGGTCCTCCAGACAGCCTGCCATAACGACTATGTCGTCGGCAAATCTAAGGTGAGTGATGTACTCGCCGTTGATGTTGATGCCGTATCCGTTCCAATCCAAAAGCTTAAAGACATCTTCCAATGCAGCGGTAAACAGCTTCGGGGAGATGACATCTCCCTGTCGCACACCTCGCCGCATTTGGATTGGTCTCGTAGTTTTGTCTTGGATTCGGACAGACATTGTGGCGTTTTCATACAAACACTTCAACACTTGGACGTACCGATAGTCGATTCGGCATCTCTGGAGCGATCTTAACACAGCCCATGTTTCCACCGAATCAAAGGCCTTCTCATAGTCCACAAACGCCAAGCAAAGTGGCTGGTTATACTCCTCGGTTTTCTGTATAACCTGCCGCAGCGTGAATATGTGGTCTATGGTACTGTACCCTTTTCGGAAACCGGCTTGTTCGGGAGGCTGGAAGTCGTCGAACCTACGAGCGAGACGATTCGTTATGACTCTCGAGAACAACTTATAAACATGATTCAGCAGCGCGATGGGTCTATAATTCTTCAATAAGGTGTTATCACCTTTCTTGAAGAAGAGAACCACCACGCCCCTGTACCATGCTTCCGGCATCGTGCCTTCGTGAATGACGGAATTGAACAATCGCTGAAGGACTTTAAGTACCGGTTTACCACACGCCTTCAGGAGTTCGGTAGTGATTCCGTCATCACCTGGAGCCTTGTTGTTCTTAAGTTGTTTGAGAGCCATACTAATCTCGTATAGGCTGACGTCCGGGATATCTTCGGTATAGTGTCGGGTCAACTTGGCTCTTGGGTCTTTTGCCAAATTGACAACAGGCTGTTGTGTTGAGGTGTATAACTGCCCATAGAACCTCTCAACCTCTCTCAAAATCTCAGGACGAGATGAAATGATACTACCAGTATCGGTCTTCAATCGCGTTAACTGCCTCTGCCCAATAGACAGATCTCTAGCGAACACTTTTGAGCCCCTGTTACGCTCAATAGTACCTCGAATGTATTCGGTGTTGAAGTGTCGCAGGTCGCATTTCTGCGCCTTAGAAATCTGTCTGTTGATCAGACGGTAGCGTGTCGCGTCTACAGAAGACTGTAGCCTCATTTCGTTCCTCTCATCCATGAGTTTGAGAGTCTGGGTCGAGAATTTACTGGTTCTCTTACGGTGTGTCTTATAAAATTTGGACCCCACCGTATGGACAGTTTCCACCAGCCTGTTGTTTACATCGTCCACAGTAGCGCAGTCAGCTAGGCAGTCAAAACGATTCATCAGCTCGAGTTGGAAGTTCTCGGGGTTTTGGATATGAGCTCGAGTTGGTCGGAGCGTAGACTTCACCAGTCCGGATCTTTCCAGCTGTACGCATATATTCAATGTGCCTCTAACCAGACGGTGATCGCTCCCGGTTTTCACAGTATTGATCACAGAGACATCATTGAATATATGACGCCTGGTCGACATGATGAAGTCAATCTCGTTTCTCGTGGAACCGTCGGGACTTAACCAGGTCCATTTTCGATGCGGCCGTTTCTTGAAGAAAGAATTCATGATGTAGAGGTCCTCTCTCTCCAAGAAATCGGCCAGCATCTGACCCCTGTGGTTCCGTTGCCCGTATCCAAATTGCCCTACTCTCACCTCTGTGCCGCTTCGCCTGCCCAGTTTTGCGTTGAAATCCCCCATAACAACAGTGTAGAAGGTTTTGGAGGCATGCATGGCTCTAGATAAATCCTCATACATGGCCTCTACCTCCTCGTCTGGATGTGCCGATGTCGGTGCGTAAACCTGTATGACCTTCAGCGAATACCGTTTGGTAATTCTGAGTATAAGGAACGCGACCCTGCTCGACACACTCTCGACTTGAACAATGTTGTTTACAAGGGACTTGTGGACGAGAAACCCGATACCACCCTGGGACTGTTGCTCTCCCTCCCGGTAGTAAAGCAAGTTGCCGGATTTTAGGATCATCGTATCCTCCTCGTATCATCGTATACCCTCTCTTCGGACTTCAGATAATCCTATCACGTCCCACCGCAACTTGCTTACTGTTTCTTCCAGCTCGAGTATCTTTTCGTCTTCCCTCAAAGTGCGTGCGTTGTACGTTGCCAGGTCCAGTCGTCGGGGTTGGCAGCGGAATCTCTTCCGGAGATTCTTAACACCCCCTGCCCCACCGTTACCCGAACCGCTGCCAGAGCTGGGAATAGCGGGGCTGCCGGGAACTAGGGGCTGTGGCTTATTGTTTTTATCCATGAAGGGTATTGCCAATAATCACCACGCTTGGCATGCGGGTTGGTGATCGCAGTGCTGACCGTTTTGCACCGACAGTGCTGCTGCCCACTGTCGGTCTGGTATTTAGGCCAGCTAAATGGAATGGTTATACCGCCATTTATCGGTCGCCAGAGCCTCGTCGGTTGATCTGCAGGGTGCACCGCGTGCAGGTGAGGTTGACAATTGAGGAGACTGACTGGGACGAGCCTCCCCCTTACACCCCATATACTAGTAAATGATAAAAATGCATTGATCTAGCTACTCTTCAACCTTGCATAAGATTGCTATAAGAAAATTTAACGAGTTATAAGATTATATTTTTAAAAGAGCAACCGCTGAGTTTCCTGCTGGCTCTCCTTGGCAAGAATTTTTCCGTAAAGGGTTGACAATTCATAAGCACTTGTTTACAAGTTTACTTGAATAATATTAGGTGTCTATTCATGACGTGAACGAGATCGCGGGTCCTTTTGTTACAGTAACCCAACCTTTAGCTCCGTGGGTCGCTGGTGCGATATCCGCTGAGGGCCAACATTTTCTAAAAATAGTGGCGCATGCCGTGGTGCTTTAATTAAGACTTCATTTAGTTAAACAGTTTATAGAGTATTTTATAGTATTAATAATGTAAATCGTGTTGGTTATCCTGATAAATTAAAAAAAAAACAAATTGTTAGTTCTTCAAGTCTGGGTATATATCTATTTAAGTATGATGCCTTTGAGATGTGATGCTGGTGTAAAATGTTGGGCGTATCTTCGACTGTGCATCGGACCAATGCATCGATACTCAAAGATATAGGAGTAACCACTAGGCTCTCAACTAGGTGTCTCCGAAAATTTCTTGAGTTCTTTGGACATATAGCTAGGAAGACTGGAGACAACCTGGAGAGGCTGATGATCACTGGTTCGGTGGAAGGAAAGAACAGGCCGCAGTCCAGCTCGATGGTCGGACCAGATTACTAAGTCGCTCTCCATCCAAGTTCACGATACCTTGCAAGCCGCAAGAGATCGCAAAAACCTGTAGGCCTACCATGAACTTCTAAAAAAGATTCAATTCAAAGTCAGTACCTAAACCCGACCGCTTTCTTTTCGTACCATGAAGTGTGTTTGAAAAGGGCAACGTTATGTGAACTATAGATAACTCTATCTCTTTTACTCAAATGTTTGTAGGACGCATTCCGAACGCTCATTCGGCTAAAGAAATCGACTATCCACGAAAAGTGATCCGTGGAAAAGTTCACGACCATTTCATCATTGTATGTATTACTAGCAATGCCCCGCGGTTTTATCCGCGTCCATACCGATCTCGTAGTAGTGAAAAGTCTACGAAGTCGGACTATAGATTTATTTTGTAGATTATTTAATTATAAAAAATGGGTATCATTAGTATTCTTGGAATGAGACCTAACTCACGAAATGCAGGCCCTGCTATAACGCCCGCTACAATGAATCTTTTATGGCATTATTTATATTCTTAAATTCGTAATATCTTTTGATTGGGGTGGTGGATTTTAATTTAATTTAAAAAGTATTTTACTTAAAGGATAAGGATTAATACAGAGATATGAATGAAATGGTTTGATTATTGTCGACAATTTTATCAACTTTTTCAATGTAAAATAGTAGTTACATTGGTATAACTATAATAGTTAGACATATATTATTAGGGACTTTTTTGTGGATATTGATATGTTCTATAATACTGTAGAACATTTTTTTGTTCTATCATCAATATTTTCCGCAGCACACGCGATGAAAGATTTTTACGACTGAATATTTCATTTGATTATGGATCCCTATTTTTTTTAGATGACATATAGCCTATGTTGTTCAGTGAAGAAGCAGCTTTCCAATAGTGAAAGAATTTTTGAATACGGTCCAATAGTTTTTGCGTGAAAACATTACAAACATACACACATACAAACAAACATACAAATCTCTTTGTAATATTAGTATAAAAGTATAGATTAGCATAGATGTATATATTTACCAGTTGTCTCTCAACCATTACACAATTTGGATCGGTCGGTAGATGTGTTTTACTAGCTCATATTTTTTTTAATATTTATGTTTTGTGTGTCACATATCACCATGTCACCGTCAAATAAAGTGCTCTATGTATTTATATATACAGGAACCTATCGCGTTCATTTCCCGCATCTGGATAATGCAACTATAAATAACGTGAGATGAGTTATGGTGACGCTGAACAATGGAGATGGCTATCGTGCCCCGTGCTCGCCACTACTGGACGTTTAACCAGCTTAGGCCAAGAATTTTTACATCAACGTAACATAAATTAAATCGCCGCATTGTAAGCTGCGAGCAAAAAATTTTATAATGATACCGCAAATAGGAGGTATCCACTTTCATACAAAACTTTATTTATTGCAATATTATTCTAGCCTCAATGTGTTTGAGGAAAGGTGTTGCACAAGAAAATATTTAACTAACTTTAGTTTAAAAAAAAACACGGTTTTAACACATTGAACTTTATCAACTCGAATAAAATTAAGCCCTTGTTAAAGAATTGCTGAAACGATATCCTAGAGTAAAAAGAATTAGAATATAAATTAAAAAAAAACTATACTATAACTATACTAAAAAAACTATATATTAAAAAAAAGATGTAGCATAGATTGAAGGAAAATTATAACAGATTTAAATGGCAAGAATTTAATTAAATTAAAGCATTACGAATAGAGTAATAATGTAAAGAAATTAATTGTATAGTTAAGTAAAACACATTGTAATAGATATAAATAAATAAGATTAAACACCGCTCTGACTCTTCTATCAGAGGAAGCGGGAAAAAAACACTTTGAACTAAAAAATGAAAATCCTTAATATCAGTAAAATAAAATAATGATAGTCCAGCGGTGAGCTGTGATAGCTCAGCGGTGCGACTCTTTCGATGTGGTCACTGGTTCAAACCCCGGGCAGGCACCAATGAGTTTTTCTATTAAAACTTATGTGTCTAATTGATAATTGCAATTTATCACACGCTTTTCGGTGAAAGGAAACATCGTGAGTAAACCTGCATATCTCTAAAGAATTCTGGGGATATGTGCAACTTACCAATCCGCATCGGAGCAGCGTGTTAGGCCTTAGCTCCAACTCTTCTGTCGAGAAACGGAAAGAAGAGGCCCTATGCCCAGCGGTGGGATTGTAACGGACCGTTACTTTACTTTCTTTTAAATAATGATCGAAAAATATTAGATTTATTGTGAAAACATTGATAAAGTAATGTAACTTTCCCATTATACAATTATCCTATAGCTGTGCATACATCTTCTCTTTCTCAGGAGAGAAGCGTTGGAGCTAAGATCTATGCTGCTCCAATGCGGATTGGTAGGTTACAAATATCCCCAGAATTCTCTAGAGATATGCATTTCCTCGCGAAGTTTTCCTTCACGGAAAGTTCCAACAGAAAAACTCATTGTTGTTTGCTTGGGATTTGAACTTGAAAAAGTCGCACTGTCTCACCACTGGGCCATCACAGCTTGAAAGTCCCTAAAGCTGTGTGTCAGTATGATATCAATTTCCTCAAAATCTACTGAACGGATTTTAGTACGGTTTTTACTAAAAGGTAGTGCAATTCCTCCGAAAAGTTTAAGTTTATAGCACATAACCGTTTCATGTGAATTGAGTTGAAGAAGTCGTTTTACAACAATTTTTAGTGGGGGTAATCTTTAGTTTGGGTGGGTTCCAGTGTCGATTGTAGTTTAAAGGGGGAAATGGGTATAAAAAGCGGCGTAGGGTATCAGAGAGCCAGTCTCATGCCGAGACTCGAGCGGCTATAGCATGATGAAAACACTGAATTTCACGCGGGCGAAGCCGCACGTATTTCTAGTATTAGATAAATAATTGATTATATATTAGAGTTTAAGAAATTACGCGAAACTAATACATGCTAATATTGTATATGCCTGTCTGTCAGTTATGCTTTCATGGCTAATCGGGTGGATCAATATTGATAAATTTGGAACAATAAACAGATTACACAATATAGGATTGAAAAACCCGCTATTCCCTTACTCATCGTCATTCTCCTGTCCTTATCCCAGTGGGGTCGGCACAACGTGTTACAAACATGTCACATGATTTGATTACGTATTTTACGACCGGCCGCCTGCCTGACGTTGACTTACCTTTCACTGGTTCGGACATGTGCTCTTATCGAAAGAACCAGCAAGAAACTGGGCGGTCACTTCAAAGGTATACATCGCTAATAATAATTTTACAAACCGTATATAGTGCTCTACCTTCATAATCACGAAATTCCATAAATTCAACATAAAACACGTAATGAGAATCGTGTAAATGTTACAATAGGCTATAAAAAGTACACGCCCATGTTTACGATGGCTCTAGAATTAGTGCGAATCTTTAAGGAAAGCGCGGACGGTCGATTTAACCCTTCCGCCGTCGTTGTACACAAATCGTCACGCAGAATTTTCCACATTTATTTTTGAATCATTTTTTAAACTATTTAATAATTATACCTATGATTAGCATACCATTTTCTTCGTTATAAGATTCCCCATCGAATGCAACCAAATATTTTATAATATTAATTAAATATATAAATAAAGTAAGTTACATTTATCTTTGGTACTTGCTCTTATGTGCACATGGTGCACATATAGTGGGTTCGGAGATTAAATATATTGTATGATTAAATTTTCAATAGCCAATAAGTATAGTATTTTTAATCCATCCATCCATATTAATAATCCAATGGATATGTCTTAAAAAATATATTGTGTTACTTTGTGAATTTACGTGAATTTGATATGAGATTTTATGGATCATATTTCAATTTTGGAAAAATCAAAATGTTTTCGTCACCGACGATAAATGTAAGTTATTATTATAAAATGATTTATTGTATTCAACGGGGAATTTTATAAGAAAGAAAACGGCATATAAATCATACGTATATTTATTATATAGTAAATAACATGATCTAAAAATGGATGACAAAAATTCGTTTTATGATTATCTAAGGGAACCCTATCGTTCGAATTGTTAATGCGACATTCTCCTGCCCTTATCTAAGTGGGGTGGGCACAACGTGTTACAAACATGTCACATGATTTGATTACGTATTTCACGACCGGCCGCCTGCCTGACATCAACTTATCTTAGTCGCCTTTTACGATACCTCGGTAAGAAATGAGGGTGGTCTATTCTATGCAACCGGATACCACACGGCATTTACCTTAGTCGCCTCTTACGACACCTCGGTAAGAACGGTGGGTAGTCTATTCTATTCTGCCGGATACCATACGGCGTAATAAATTTAATTAATAATAGAATTCATTTATATAGTATATTAAAATTTTATTATCAGTTAAGAAGGATTATGTAATAGTAATGAATAAAATGACGTACAATTTCTTGCTCTGATTTCACTTAGCACTCATATTGTAATCTAATCGTTAATTTAATCAACAATTAATTTAATGAGTTATTTTTCAAACTTTTTTATTTCGATATACTTGAAATCATCAATCTCCCGCTCTGATCCTACTGTTAGTAGGATCGGCACAACATGTTTGTCCTTTCCATTGTCTACTCTGTCCATTGTATCGTTCGTCAACTCTGGCGCTACTTCTTTTAAAAAAGTAGAAGCGGCCTGTTACAATCCCACTGCTGGGAATAGGCCTCCTCTCTCCGTTTCTGGAGAGAAGGGTTGGAGCTAAGACCTACCACACTGCTCCAAATGGTATTTTGCTTTTCTGGTAATTTCTTTTCATCAATATGCTGTACGATATTATAAACTCGAGACTATGTCGAGGAACACACAACTCAGAATGATTTCGTTTGTGCTTAGCTTTGTCTGCTAAGAAGAACAATGACATCTCGTTGAAACTTAATAATGTATCTATTATTACAAATAGTATTGTATTAGAAATTACTTATTACACCTGCATTCGCCCTTTGTCATTGACCTCTCGAAACACCTTTGCCGCGGTGGCATCATTTGATTCTTTTAATATGCACGGTCATTAATAACTATCGCAAATTAATGTCAACA
This sequence comes from Morpho deidamia, assembly GCA_947086505.1. Classification (NCBI taxonomy): domain Eukaryota; kingdom Metazoa; phylum Arthropoda; class Insecta; order Lepidoptera; family Nymphalidae; genus Morpho; species Morpho deidamia. Next base: position 2,632,055 of record CAMTZC010000007.1, on the reverse strand, counting down.
ACTAGGTGCTGCATAGTTATGGACACGTTCATTCAATTATATGTACTTGCAACCTTTATGGAATATACACAAATACATTTTAAACCTACTTTAAAGAACAGTTTTTGGTCAGCATAGTCCCTCACATCGCATGATGTTAATTGCGAATGAAGTTCGTGGTGATATCTTCCATGACTCTGTTAATAATATTAAAAAGAAAGGCGTTGTTAATCTATATATTTAAATAAAAAATTTTAAAAATGAATGTAAATATAATTAAAAATATTTTATGCCTAGCGGAGATAGTGATATCATCACTATGTCTATATCTCTACAACCCTGCAAATATCACAATCTATACTTACTATAAAACAAAGTCCCAAAAAGCTGTCTCTCTGTATGTAATCGATTTTCTAAAAATATACTTAACGGATTTTTGTACGGTTTCCACCAAAAGATAGTGCAATACTTCCGGATGGTTTAGGTAAATAGTAGTAAAGTAGCGGCCTGTTACAATCCTACTGCTGGGAATAGGCCTCCTCTCTCCGTTTCTGGAGAGAAGGGTTGGAGCTAAGACCTACCACGCTGCTCCAATGCGGGTTGGTAGATTACACATATCATATAGGTGTGATAAATTGCAATTATCAATTAGACACATGAGTTTTAATAGAAAAACTCATTGGTGCCTGCCCGGGTTAGAACTTGTGTTCCCCTCGAAAGAGTCGCACGGTCTCATCGCTGGGCTATCACAGCTTTAAAGCAGGTAAATAGTACATATCGGTATTATGTAAATAGTATTGAAAAGATTACGCTGTTGTTAAAAAACTTGCTTGCTGGGAGCTTTAGTTGTGTGCGCTGTAAACCAGCAGAGATACGAATTGTAGATTTATAAAAATACTACAAAAAAGTCCGCGATAGCATGTCTCTATCTCTTATAGTTAACTCACAATAACTACTAATGTTTAAAATTGGAATTGTAGAAAAAAAATGTAACGCTGATTTCTACGCGGGCGAAGCCGCTGGCACAGCTAGTTATGTCATATTTGAGATATTTGCTGGGTTGAAGAATAACATAAGCTACTGGTTTCAATCATATCAAGACTACGGTTCACGCGAAAGAATTTGCGGGTAAAAGCTAATAATGCATAAAATTTATGTATCTTAAGATTAAAGTTGACGCGTACAAAGTTGTAGGTATCACGAGTATAGTATAACAGTAATAATGAAAATTATAAACTTATTATTATTTTAGGTAACTGACCAAGGTTAGTTACCGGGTATATACTAGGTAGCTACATATATTTAAAACTGTATATCTTATAACAGTTATTCAAATTTTCTTGGCATTTAAAACTACAAAAAAAGGAACAAATTTAAATATTGAAATTGTTTATGGTAAAATACCACACCATAGGTTTTTATCGTGTATCCAAGTTGAGATGTAAATCGATGCGGCTATCTGCATACCGAAGTTGGTGCGTTCGTTATGCTACTTTAAAGTACCCAAAGGTATAAGGGCACTTATCCACTACGCACGTTTTCCTTTTTTATATCATATCTTATATCTTAACAATCTTTTATTATTCGTGTGGTATCCGGCTGAGAAGAATAGACCATCCTCATTTCTTAACGAGGTGTCGTAAAAGGCAACCAAGGTAAGTTTGACCCACCCACCATGTGGTATCCGGCTGAGTAGAATATACCGCTCTCATTTCTTACCGAGGTGTTGTAAAAGGCGACTAAGGTTAGTTGACCCACCGTGTGGTATCCGGTTGAGTAGAATAGACCACCCTCATTTCTTACTTAGGTGTCGTAAAGGGCGACTAAGATAAGTTGACCCAACGTATGATATCCGGTTGAGTAGAATATACCGCTCTCATTTCTTACCGAGGTGTTATAAACGGCGACTAAGGTTAGTTGACCCACCGTGTGGTATCCGGTTGAGTAGAATAAACCACCCTCATTTCTGACCAAGATGTTGTAAAAGGCGATTAAGGTTAGTTGACCCACCGTGTTGTACCCGGCTGAGTAGAATAGACCACCCTCATTTCTTTACGAGGTGTCGTAAAAGGCGACTAAGCTAAGTTGAGGTCGATTTAAGTTGAGGGAGATTCTATAATAAAATTCCACAGTCAATTTTATCTTTGCCGTTACAACAGCTTAAAAACACAGTTAAAGGGAGACTGCTACAGAAAGCCTACTGTACTATTGAGGATTATATAGATATTAAAAAATGCTTGGATATAGCTACTCCTCTACCAGGTACGAGATAGTAATAACTAAATGCAACTAGTTATAAGAATTATATTTGAAAAGAGAAACCGCCGAGTTTCTTGCTGGCTCTTCTCGGTAGGAACAGCTTTCAGAACCAGCAGTAGAGTTGACGATTCAAAAGCACTCGTCTTCAAGAATAAGTACAAGAATATTTTGAATTTGAATTTGAATATATTTCCAAAGCGTTGTGCTTGGTTCCTTATACCCCTGTTAGCCGACGGAGATGGATAACTGAGCCATCAATTTTTGACAACACACAGTGATTAAAATCTAGGATTCTGGTTTTAGTTGGGCTCGGATGCTTGACGTGACTTTAAATATAAATTTATTGTACGTAATGTTTGATTACAGCTGACATCCAAAAAACTTTTGTCTTTCAAAAACGTGCGATTAATAATATGAAACTATGACTTGCTTCGTGATAAATTTAAAGAAATAGGTATTCTTTTTGTAGCTTCACAGTACATCTATCTATACTTATTATAAAACAAAGTCCCAAACAGCTGTCTGTCTGTATGTAATCGATTTCCTCAAAATCTACGGAACGGATTTTTGTACGATTTTCACCAAAAGTTATTGCAATACTTCCGGATAGTTTAGGTAAAAAATACATATCGGTATTATGTAAATCGTGTTAAACAGATTGCGCAGTTTTTAAAAAACTTGTTTGCTAGTAGCTTTAGTCGCATGCACTGCGTAAGCCAGCCAGATATACGCTAAAGTAATGTAGTGGAGAATTGTAGATCTATAAAAGTACTACAAAAAGTCCGCGATAGCATATTTCTATCTCTCATGGTTAACTCACAATAACTACTTACTCACGTAAATCACCGAATTCCACGCGGGCGAAGCCGTTGCTGGCACAGCTAGTTTATCATAATATAGTGTTTGTGAGACAAAATATGTCGCTATCTATGGGCCTAATAAGAAAGCTCAGAGTTGATTACCGAGCTATGGAGAGATCTATTCTCGAAGTTTATCTACGTACTCAAATCTGAAATGAGGGTATTGGAAGGACCAAAGTGAAGGACATAGCTCAACGGGTTGCAAAGCTGAAGTGGCAATGGGCGGGGCACATAGTTTGAAGAACTGATGGAGGTTGGGGTCTCAATGTGCTAGAGTGGTGACGGCGCATTAGAAAACGAGAGAGAGTAGGCAGACCCCCCACTAGGTGGACAGACGACCTTACAAAGGTCGCAGGGAGCCGCTGAAGTCAGGCAGCACAAAATCATGTAACGTGTAAGTCCTTGGAAGAGACCTATGTCGTGCTCTATTGTATTCGTATCTATTGGTTTATGAGGGAGAGAGAGATTACTAAAGAAAATTAATAAAAAAATGCTTTAGAGAGAGAGACAAAAGTACATCTCTTTAATAAAAAAAAGGGGGACATTAGAGAAATTTAATAAAAAAAGGGGGACTTTTTTTAATAAACCACGAACCGAAATAAACTAATATTACCAAGGCTACGGCTTTAGCAAGTTTTTAGATCGTTTGTAGGCTTCAGTTTCCTTTTTTATTATAAAATTCCAAAATATACTTTGGACTTTCCTTTACACAAGTAAAATAATCGAATTAAAAAGACACTTATTCGTAAGGCTTTATCTATTACCGATAACTAAGGTCAATATCAAATTAATTTATTTGCCAAAAACATGGTAACAAAAGTTGTAACAAAATATTAGCAACATTTAGTAGCAACATGTTTAGTCATATATCTTACTAGCAAATTTTATTATCTATTAAAATGTTATGAATTATTTTATGTCAATATGATTGTAATATGTAATTATAATATTTTATTTATATTATATTAAAAAGGAATAATTGTTTATTGGGTTTAACCGATTACTATATAACCATGTTTGTTTGGATAATGCTTCGCTTTGCGGTTTTGTCGTGGAGTCTATCTCCTGATGATGCTTCGGTTGCGGGGCGTAAAGATTGTTGAGTTTGTGATAGTGAACGTGTGTAGTACTTGTGTATTGTGGTGGCAGTGGTGGAGGTTTGTGCATGTGCTTTTACGAGTCCTGCATGTAACGGGTATGAAAAACGGATAGTCCACTATACATTTAGCACTATATATATTTTCTATTTACTGTATCGCGGATTATAGCAAAATAATTTTTATTATTACTTTTTTATTATGGATATCCGCAAAGTAACGCCTAATTCTATAAATTATTTATATTATATTCTTAAATGCTCCTTTACATATTAAATTCAAGAAAATCTTCCACCGAGTAAAAACACTTATTATTTATTTTTAACCAGGAATGTATCTGCTATTTAAATTGATTTAAAGGCATATCTTTTATTGATCGAGACAATTTATTGTATATACGAATCATCATATGATAGCAACTTTTAGAACACAAACGAAAGATACTCGTCTCGTAATTCTCTTTTTTCCTTAAATTTGGCACAGAAATTTAGCATTGCATTTAAAGTCTATGCCCAGCACTGGGATGATAATAGGCCATTGATTATATGCAAGCCGACAAATTGATTCCAATTGAAGATCTCAAAACATTTAATTGATTGCACGAATGTCCCTGCAATTTCCTTAGCACGCGTGTATAAATATGCAATGATAAATTAGCTTTTTGTCCCCACTACATAATTCGATAGATATTTTTCCCTCGGCACATTTGATATTTATTCCTAACCCCCCAATAACGTCTGTAGCGGACGGTCATCCATATTTATTAGGATCGACAATAACGACATGAACTGCATACTACTGAAGCCGCGTATATTATTAAATATCTATCGGTTTCCTCAGTTGCTAATTTAAAGGTATTCTATAGTGGGTATAGTCTTAACTTCAAAGTCTATACTTATTCTAATCTATCATGATGCTTCGGTTTCGGGGCGAAACGATCGTAGAGATTTTGGTGGTGGTTGTGTGTTTTGCTTGTGTGCATTGTTGCTGGTGGAGACGTCTTGGGATACATGTGGTGACTTGGATGTGCAAGGTACGTGAATTTTGCCTGCTTCATACACTTAGCATTGCATGCATTCGCTTTATCCGGGCGGATTATAGCAAAGTAGTTCTGTTATAATTTGTGTAATATGGAATTCCGCAAAGTAACGCCTGCTTCTATAAATCATTCTTTACTTATTATAAAACGAAGTCCCCTGTATGACTATATGTGATCGATTTTCTCAAAATCTACCGAACTTATTTCTGTACGGTTCTTACTTAATATAGTGCAATTTGCGAAAGTAAAAAGTAAAGTAAAGTAACAGCCTGTTACTATGCCCACTGCTGGGCTAAGGCCTCTTCTCTCCGTTTTTGGAGAGAAGGATTGGAGCTAAGACCTACCACGCTGCTCCAATGCGGATTGGTAGGTTACACATATCCCTAGACAGTTCTCTAGAGATATGCAGGTTTCCTCACAATGTTTTCCTTCACCGAAAAGCGTGTGATAAATTGCAATTATCAAATAGACACATAAGTTTTAATAGAAAAACTCATTGGTGCCTGCCCGGGGTTTGAACCTATGTCGTCTTTAGAGAGTCGCACGGTCTCACCGCTAGGCTATCACAGCTTTGCGAAAGTCACGCGGTTTAAAAAAAACTCGCTTGTGAGAGCTTTAATCGCTTGCGCCGCGCGAACGCATAAATTTTCTAAAAATTTACTGAACAACATTTACTAAAAGCTTGTACAATTTTTCCGAAAGACTTAAGTTAATAGTACATAACGGTTTTATATACATTTACTGAAATACATATTTATGACACACTAATTTCCAGGCGAACTCAGCCGCGGGTTCAGCTAGTTCTTATTATTAAACGAAGTTCCTAAAGGTTATCTATCTGTATCTGATCGATTTTCTCAAAATCTATTAAATGGATTTATGTACGATTTTTCTAAAAGATTGTACAATTTTTCGGGAAGGATTATGTTAATCGTGTATTATGGCTTTGTATAAATTATGTTGAAGAGGTCACGTGGTTGCAAAAAACTCCCTCGCTGGAAGCTTAAATCGCGAAAATCGTGTAAACCAGCAGAAACACACTAAAATAATATAGAACTGCTAACTAGACAATTGTCTCTTATAACTAACTCACAACACAACACAAAACAAATAAAAATATGACATTATTTTCGAGAATCGTCTAAACAAATACGTTCGTTAGCTTTGCCATTTAATATAGAACAAAATTGTCCAGTACGCTATAAATATTATAGTTTAAAATTATATGCCACCAAAAAAATATTACCTCTGCTAGTCGGTACTCTTACCCTGGCATGCCGCCGTAATCTGACTTTAGCGAAGCGCGCCACCTAGCAAGTGGACTTATAACACACGGCGACCGGCTTCGAACGCATTTATTTAGACTGGCCCGACGGCGCAGTGGGTAGTGACCCTGCCTTCAGCTCCGCGAGTCTCGGGTTTAATTCCCGCCGAGAGCCAACATTTTCTACAAAGAATTTGTTCGTTCTTCGAGCCTGGGTGTGTATTTGTATTTAAGTATGTATTTAATATATACTTCAATTTAAATAAAATTACATATATATAGTATATTTACCAGTTGTCCGTAACGCATAACACAATTATTAAGTTACAAAAGTAATAATAAAATTATTTTGCTATAATCCGCGATACAGTAAGTTAAGTGGTTGGCTGGAAGAGATTCCGATTACGGAATAAGCCCGCCATTGCATTAACACATGCAATAAAGAGATTACAAACAAACAAACGAACAGTAAATAGAAAATATATATAGTGTTTAATGTATAGTGGACTATCAGTATTTTCATACCCGATACGTGCAGGAATCGTAAAAACACATGCACAAATCGCCACCACTTCCACCACAATACACAAGCACTACACAGGTTCACTATCACAAACTCAACAATCGTTTCGCCCCGCAACCGAAGCATCATCAGGAGATAGACTCCACGACAAAATCGCAAAGTGACCACTTTGCGATTTTGTCGTGTCGAAAGTGATCACTTTGCGATCACTTTGCGATTTGAGTTTGTGATAGTGAACCTGTGTAGTGCTTGTGTATTGTGGTGGAAGTGGTGGCGGTTTGTGCATGTGTTTTTACGAATCCTGCATGTATCGGGTATGAAAATACGGATAGTCCACTATACATTAAACACTATATATATTTTCTATTTACTGTATCGCGGATTATAGCAAAATAATTTTATTATTACTTTTGTATTATGGATCTCCGCAAAGTAACGCCTAATTCTATAAATTAATTATTAAATTACTTGCTTTGGGGACGGACGACCGTGTGTGTAAGTGTCCCATATATTTATTTATTTAATTATTTTAGTCTATCTAGGTGGGTATTTTTTAAAACTTATTTTAAGAGAAAAACTTTCTTACAAACTAATTTCCACGTAGGTAAAGCCATACAGCTATTTTACTATAAGAATCTTAAAATCCATACCTACGTACAATCAAAATCTTCCCTTATTTATTTACATAAAATATAAAATCGTGATGTTAATACACCACTGTTGGACAAAAGGATGCTCTCTCCATTTTTGGAACGGCTGCATAGTCAGTCAAACGTTAATTTTTCCCCTTATATATCTAAGGAGTGAGATCGTTTACGTAAATTCTAATTACCGTACCCATAATCGATGTATTATATAGGAACTAGTAGCCCGTAACGCCCCAATGGTTAACGTTTAATAATATTACATATCCCTTCTACCACATTAACTTCAGTGTCATAATGTTTTACATAATTTGCAGTTTACATCTATTGTATCAGCGTAAGCGACGCTTCTTTACAGCAACATCTATTGGTTTACTTACGCATCTTTATAGCAAAATAATTTACAAAAGGAATATAACTAATGGCCTAAACTATCCCACTGCTGGATACAGGCCCACTCTCTGCGTTTTGGAAAGAAAGATTGGAGCTAAGAACTACCACGCTGATCCAATGCATTTTGATAGTTAACACATAGCCACAACGTTCTTTTGAGACATGCAGTAGTTCTCACGATGTTTTCCCTCACCGCAAAGCGGTAATAAATTGCAATTAACAATTAGATGTATAAGTTTTAACATAAAAACTCATTGGTTTGCAATTAAAACCTATATAGATTCACCAAATATTACCGAAAAAAATCGGCTTAGCTCATCACCAGTTTAGTAATAGATATAGTGATCAATTTTTATTAGTATTTGGTTTATTTATTTCGAAATCGACGCGAATGTAGTCGCGGATACATTAGTCGGTTATACATATGTAGGTGAAGCAAATGTAACATACATTTGCTTCACGTAATATTAAATTTTTTATGTATAGTAATTAAATTTTTGTACATAAAAATATAAAGAATTATATAACGATAATAGACAAAGTAGAAACCGACATAAGCTTGCGGTTCCTGCTTTTCGCCTTGCAAAAGTACGTAAGTCGTTTGTGGGTTTGGATATAGGATTCTATTATAAAATTCCGCAGTCAATTTTAGCTTTGCCATTACAGCGGTTTAAAAAGAATGTTAAAAAGACGCTGATATAGAAAGCTTACTATTGAGGATTACTTGTATGATAAGAATGTGTGGATACAGCTACTCTTCGACCCTGTACAAGACAGTAAATACTAAATTTAAACTAATAATGAGAATTATACCAATTATAATTAATTATTAACCAATTTATCAATTATAATAATATATAATAATATTATAATTGCCAGTACAGCAGTATAAAAGCGCTGTTAAAGGGAAGCTGATACAAAAAGCTTGAGGATTATATAGAAAATAAAAATGCATGGACATATCTACTCCTCTACACTGTACAAGATAGTAATAACCAATACAAGAAAGTATAGTAACTAGTTATAAGAATTTTATTTGAAAAGAGCAAACACCGAGTTTCTTGCTGGCTCTTCTCGGTAGGAACAGCTTTCCGAACCAGCGGTCGATTTTGACGATTCAAAAGCACTTGTTTACAAGTTTACTTGAATAAGGAATATTTTGAATGTTAATTTGAATATATTTTAAAAAGAGCAACCGCCAAGTTTCTTGCTGGCTCTTCTCGTTAGGAACAGCTTTCCAAACTAACAGTAGAGTTGATAATTCAAAAGCATTTCTTTACAAGTTTACTTGAATATAGAATATTAACCGAAATAAACCAATTAAAACTGTTTAATCAAAGTAAATTATCCAAACACTTAGGCGCGGAGTAGTGTGGACACATAGTGGTGTAACTCACAAGTGAAAATGAACATTACGCGTAATAAACTATCAAAGTAAGCTAACGAAAGGCATTTTCATTTAATTAATAATAAGTTTCACATCTTTATTAAGCTTAGTGTGCAAGGGAAACATATATATCTAATGTTATTAGGCTTTCCTATGTGCATATAAAGAGCACAAGAAATGGCTTGTGGATTATTTCCGATACTACGTATTTTTAATGCGAGTATTACTAATAACTTCAACACGTGTTATTTAAAGGAATTTTTAAGGTTTCACTTAGTCTCATACAATCGACGCTTTAACGATTCTTAAATTGCTTTGTAGAATTTAACTTACCGCACGCGTAGTATTAAAGTGGCATATTTAAATTTATTAATTAAATTAGATACTTTGTAATCCTGATTATTAAAAAAACTAGTGTTTTCTTGGTTATCCAAGTTATGGGTGTCTTTTACACTAAACAACTTTTTTTAAATAAAATCGCTTTAATACTAAGCCTGCGATATATTCAAGGTGAAAAGATCGTGAAATATTAACACTGTAACACGATGTACCACGGTCATTTTCAGCCCTACGTTTGGCGCCAATTTGTAATGCGTCAAACTGGACGGACGTACCGACGAGAATAGAATACGTACAAGTGACAGGAAAGTTTATTCACTTATACAGAGAGTATGGTGGACGGATCCTTTACAGCATTCCATAATATGAATGTACCGGAAGATGCACCGTTTACAATAGCGCGTATGCTTTGTCTTTCAGCAGGATGAACTTAGAAGTTTAAGCCTATTAGGAATTCATAGCCGTCGAACTGTCGATCCAACGAAAATGTTGTATGGGGACTTCTTATATAATTACGAAAGCACTACTAGCGTGAAGCAAAGTACTAGTAGCGCTATCTGTTATTCCAGTGAGGAAAATACGTATACCGTGTTACTAGTACGTTATGTTACAACATTTATTTTACTTATTTATTGCACAACAACTTAAAAGACGACTTTAAATACATAAAATATAAAACATAATAAATAGACATGGATTATGTAAGTTTACCCACATATTAAATGTTTAGTCCTTATATAGACTACCTGTAACATAGTGTTTATGATTTAACGAATGATGGCATGATAGCGTGTTATAACCAAGGGTCGCTAAAATTAACAATATTCTAATCCGTTCAGTAGACTTTGAGGAAATGGATCAAATACAGACGTACAGATTCTGGGCACTTTGTTTTATTAATAAGTCTAGATAAAGAAATATATATTTATCTTCAAATACACTTTATTGTCTATGGGAAACTTTACAGTTTAACTTTTTTTAAGCTTTTTTATTCTTATAACAGTATTTTCTTTATATCCAATTGCATGGATGGCTTAACGAATTAATCACAATTATATTGAGATTTCTATAAATTAATATTTTGCCTTTATAGGCGATGCCTATTTTAAAGAATCAACATAAATTATACACATCAGCCGTATAGCAAATAAGCCGTAGACAAAGCTACTTTCATAAACGGAGAAATCGTTGCAAAAACTATGCTGTGCGTAACGTGATGGACGGTGCTATAGCTGTGTTAACAAATTGTTTTCAATCCATTTATATATTTATGAGCATCGAGTGCTTTCTTTCTTTGTATAGTAGGAAAAGAGTAAATCTGAAAATAATGTTTGCAACTCAGTAAGCTTCTTATAAGGGAATGTGTGATGTAAAAATAGAATTTTCAACTCGGTAAGTTTCTTATTAGGGAATATGTGATATAAAATAGGATTTGCAACTCGGTCCGTAACCCATATTAGAAATATTAAGTTACTTTGGGGTCGGACGACCGCGTTAGTAAGTGGCCGATATATACACTGAATAAATCCAGACGTACCTACCAAACTTTGAGAAGTCCATGTTAACACATGTGGTATCACGTGTACTGGGGTTATCCCAAAAATAAGTAGGCCTAGCGATGATTCTTTTCATTTAACTCACTTCCTCAAATTGTTATATCAATAGGCGCATAGTTTTTATAAAAACATATTTGTGGGTTTGAAAGATTTTTCTGATTCGTTGTCACGGTTTTCTCTATTAAATCTTATTAAATTACGTAAAAACCTTTAAACTAAAGAAGCCACCATCACAGCTGTAAGTTGTAAATAGTACGAGTTACGTGCACTTTAATTTTTAATTGGCTTAAAATGCGTGCAGATGTGAACATTTTAAGCCAATTTTATTAAATATATTTAATTAAATATATTTAATAAAATTGCATATGACATCTACTTAAATATATTACTGGAGTTTACTTTAAAGTAAAAACTGGAAGCGGCTTTATGCCTTGTTTGAACGTAGATGTATTATTTCAAGTGGTTAAAATGAAATTTTGATCGATCAGGTGATATCTGGATTTTATACATATATGACAATTAAAAGGAAATTTTGGGAACAGCACATAAAATTCCTTTTGGTACATTAAAAACTTTTATACGACCTAATCATTATATTTATTTACAAAAACTTAACTTGAAACAAAGAGACGAACGACATTTAATGTTTTTATTGCCGATTCCCTCTTATAATATCATTTACGTTTTTGCTTTTCAAAACAATTTTTCCTTTTAACACCGTTAATCAGTCATATTTTCCTAATCTTGACTAGATTGTTTGGATTAATATCATTGAGATCATCATCCTCCTGCCCTTATCCCACTCTAAGTGGGGCCGGCAAACATGTTACAAACATATTGTCACATGATTTGGCTACGTATTTTACGACCGGCAACCTGCCTGACGTCAACGTACCTTAGACGTATTTTACGACCCCTCGGTAAGAAAGAGGGTGGTCTATTCTACTCAACCGGATACCACTCGGTGGGTCAACTTACCTTAGACGCCTTTTACGACATGTCGGTAAAAAATGAGGGATGGTCTATTCTACTCAGCCGGATACCACACGGCGGAGATTAATATCATTGAGATATTTGAAAAAAAATATTCTTTACATATATAACGAATATAAAAGTCTTTTTGTTACGGTTCTACAGATATATGGTTTAACTGTAAAACCGTAACATCATTATCATTCTCCTGTTTTTATCCCATTCTAAGCGCGGTCGGCTTAACATAATTTAAACATGCTGTTACATGTTTTGACTAGTTATTTTATGCCCGGCCACCTATTTGAAGTCAACTTACCTTAGTCGCCTTTTACGACACCTCGCTAAGAAATAAGGCTGTTCTATTCTATTCAGCCGGATACCAGACGGCGGGTTATACCGTACTAATATATAGAACAAAAAAATATCGTTTTTCTTGCTATAACAGGAAAACAAGAAACATAAACCTATATGAGGTCATTAAAGCAAGATGGTTACTTTACAATTCAAATAAAATTATTTTAAAAACTTTACGATCTATATTCAGATATTATTATCGGCATCTCCAGGCTTGTTGTTAATTACAATTTGGAGGCCTCTTCTTTGTTGAAACTACTATGCTTTCTTATTCCAATGGCTCCACGCGCCACTGTTGCATAATAGTGGGCATCAAATTCAAATTTAAAATATTCTTTATTTAAGTAAACTTGTAAACAAGTGCTTTTAAATCGTCAACTCTACTGCTGGTTGGAAAGCTGTACCTACCGAGAAGTGTTAGCAAGAAACACGGCGGTTGCTGTTTTCAAATATGATTCTTAGACTAGTTGTATTTAGTCATTACTGTCTTGTACAGGGTCGAAGAGTAGCTATAATCACGCATTCTTATAATCTAAGTAATCCTCAACAGTATTGTAGGCTTTCTGTATCAGCTTCTTTTTAACAGTGTTTTAAACTGCTGTAATGGCAATAAATTCTATTGTAGAATCTTATACTGAAATTCACAAACGGATTACGCACTTATGAAAGGCACAAAGACAAAGGCAGGAGCCGCAAGCTTATATCGGTTCCTACTTTATCTATTATATACATCACTTATTGTTTTGTGACTCTTTATATTTTCATAAACAAAAATTAAGTTACGTAAAATATACAATGAATTCATCAATGTTTGAAGACTGGGATAATGAATAGCCGTACGTAGAAGTATCAATACACATTACTTTAAAGAAGCCTCACTTACGCTTATGCAATAGATGAATATTTTAAATTATGTAAAAAATTATGACACTAAAGTCAATGCGATAGAAGGGATATTTAGTAATAGTAAAACCCTAACCATTGGGGCGTTACGGTATACTAGTTCCTATATAACACATCGATTATGGCTCCGTTAATTTGAATCTACGTAAACGATCTCACTCCTTAGATACATAGTTGGAAAAAATTAAAGTCTACCGACTATGAACATATAGACAGGTGAAGGGTCGTCATTCAAGCAGTAAGTGTATATACGACTTTTTAAACACTTAATAAGTATTAGCTAATAATTCAAAGCAATTTTAATTACTGAACAGACAGTTCTGCAGGTTTATTAAAGTGATTTTTTTTATTGTTAGCATGCTGCATGTAAAATGCAAAGACTTGTACTTTTAAAGAAAAGTACAAGTCTTTGCTCATGGATTTCAGAAAGAAAAATCGTAGAGTCGCTTTCTGTGTTTATTTAGACTTATTTATACTATACTATAGATTTATTTTGTAGATTATTTAATTATAAAAAATGGGTATCATTAGTATTCTTGGAATAAGACCTAAATCTCCAAATGCAGGCCCTGCTATAACGGTCGCTACAATTAATTTTTTATGGCATTATTTTCTTTTGATTTACATTCTTAAATTCGTAATATCTTTTGATTGGGATGTCGGATTTTAATAATTTAAAAAGTATTTTACAGATATTGAAACGGTTTTTAATAAAATATTCATTTTCTATTTATATTTAATGGAATAAGGATTAATACAGAGATATGAATAAAATGGTTTGATTATTGTCGGCAATTTTATCAACTTTTATAATATAAATAAGTAGTTATATTGGCATAACTATAATAGTTAGATATATGGTATCCCGGACTTTTTTATGGACATTGATGCGTTCTATAATACTGTAGAACACTTTTTTGTTCTATCATCAATATTTTCCGCAGCGCACGCGATGAAAGATGTTTACGACCAAATTTTCACACCTTATTACAATTTTATTAGGGATCCCTATTTTTTGAAAATGTCATAGAGCCTATGTTGCTCAGTTAAGAAGCAGCTTTCTTATGGTGAAAGAATTTTTGAAATCGGTCCAGTAGTTTTTGCGTGAAAACATTACAAACACACACACATACAAACAAACATACAAATCTTTTCTTTATAATATTAGTATAGATTTTATTTTATTATACTTGTTTATTATTATTTTATTATTCTACCTTCAATTATCTGTCAGTGTCCTTTTTACTGTTTTTAGACTAAGATTTAGATTTAAGGAACAATGGTCGCCATTGAAAACCAGCGTTGAGGTACTCCTCAACTTAAGCTGGATGTTGTTCCATCCATCCATTTATGGTGTGGTTTCGTAACATCACATTTCTGTGTATTCTAATATTATTTATACTGTTGTCTACTTTACTGTGACGTTGTTAATAAAAGGATTTGATTTGATTTGAAGAAAGGCACGGATAAGAAATGCAAAGAGTAGAGGGCAGAAGCTCTACTAGCGTACGGATTTATCCTAAGGTGCCTGCCTTCAGAAGGGTCGGGCTTCTGAACCTCGGCCTAAGGTAACGTGTAGTGACAGGTTGGTATACCACCAACCTGTTACACACAGATGATTCTTTTACCTAAAAATGATTGCTTAGGAAAATATTTCTAACAGAAAAAGCAGGTATTACGGTACAGAAATTTAAACCAGAAGCCTACAATGAACTTTTATAAAACGTCAAAATCCAAGGTCAGTATCTAAAAGCAACCGCTTTCTTTTAGTACCATAAAACACTTTGTGGTACGAAAATACACACGTATTGCACTGGGGTCGTAATGTTTGAAAAGGATAACGTTATATGAACTATAGATAACACTGTCTCTCTTACTCAAATGTTTTTAGGACGCGGTCCGAACGCTCATTCGAACGACTTAAAGTGTGCGTCGTTAATACGTCATGGTATGAAAAGCAAAGCAATAATAGTTTACGTCATCAATTGAGTCGCAATAAGAGTTCATGGTAGGCCTCCTGATCTACCTAGGTCACATATATAAACCGTTCAGTCCTCGAGGTTTGTCATATATATAAAAATCACGGTTCACAATTTTAGTTACCGTACTCCTCTGAAACGGCTTGACCGATTTGTATAAAATTTTATATACATATTCGGTAGGTCTGAGAATCAGCTACCATCTGTTTTTCATACCTAAGTCATAAGGGTTGTTCACCCCTAACATTTTTCTTTTTGCACAAAAATATTATTTTTTCTACAATATAGGTACACTAGAATTTCCCTAAAAATAATTTATATGGCAAAACAAAGTTTGCCGGGTGAAATAGTAACTTTATAAATATAAACCAATCAATGTCCAAACGCTCCTAATCGTCAAAGTTTTTTCCACCTTCCAAACTTTATCAATATTCGACGCCAGCCCAATTATGTCAACGCATTCCAAAACAGGTGGATATCGAGCGATAAACGATAATTAAAAAGCAGTTATCTCAGATATCAGTACGATGGGAGGAAGTAATAAAATCGTCTGGATTGAAAAACGGTTTAAGAGTGTTGCCCTTAACATCGTATCATACTTCACATACCCGATGTAACGAATTCAATGTTCGCGAGACTCTGAGCGAGTTCCCGTACATTACTCGCATGTTACTATAGTCTATGAGACGGTTGTAAGATTAATTTGCTCACATACACTCATTTGAGGTATAGAATCATCATCCTCCTGCCCTTATCCCACTCTAAGTGGGGTCGGCACACCATATTACAAACATGTAGTCACGTAATTTGGCTACGTATTATACATATACGTTACGACTGACCGCCTGCCTGACGTCAATTTACCTTAGTCGTATTTTACAACCCCTCGGTAAGAGAGGGTGGCCTATTCTACTCAACCGGTTACCACAACGGCGGGTTGACTTATATTAATCGTCTTTTATGACACCTCGGTAAGAAAATGAGGATGGTCTATTCTACTCAGCTGGATACTACACGGCATCATCATCAAAAATAACTGACGTTAGCATTAGCTTGGGTATAGAGTATACTAGTCCTTTATATGTATGAAGCAAAGATAGAAAAGTGGATTCTAATATAGTGTATTATACATACACAAATTAAAAAAGATAAATTTACTTTTAGAAATAATATATTAGTATACTATCATTAATATTCGTTACTTCTACTAGTATTGTATAATTTTTTTTCTTTATTTGCAATAAAACTTGAACTATTCGAACATTTAAAAAATTAATAGCCTTATCCACACAATTTTAAGATATGTGGTTGTCGCTTTCACGTCTAATCCGCTGAATACAATATTATAAACGTTGCATTAATCGCGAGTTATTTATTTGGCTAGTAATATATGATAAAAACACCTTTTTCGTTCGGGAATAAAAAATACTCATAGTTCTTAATTACAATTACTTAATTAATAAAAATTTCTAATTTTTTGAAGAAACTGATTTTCACTGCATATACATTTATTTTACTCAAACTCAAAATATTCAAGTAGACTGTTTACAGTACTCTTGAATCGTCAAATGTTTTTCAAGAAGCTACCACTTATTCGGAAGTTTGCTCCTACCGAGAAGAACCAGCAAGAAACGTGGAGGCCACTTTTTTTAATTAATTTTTTTTATACTTTGATTGATGGTTACAAATTAATCGTTGCAGCTTGGTGCGTAGCTGACTGCAGTCAAGATATGCTACTATCACTCAAATAATCTTCAATTGTATAGTAAGCTTTATGTAGCAGCATTTTAAGATAATTTCTAAACTTATGTAAAGGCAAGTCTAGATAATGTTGAGGAATTTTATCATAAAAACGTGTACCGAGACCGACAAATGATTTTCGGACTTTTTGGAGGCGCAACCTTGACGTCATTAGTTTATTTCGGTGTCTAGTATGTCTGTCATATCTAGTATGTCTGTAATATCACTATTCTTACTACATATATAAGTGAATATTTTTTCTTACAAATAGTATCTTTTTCCTTTTCAACATAAATCTTGTAACTATCTCTTTATCAAGTTCGTAAGACATGTCCTCCAAGCGAATGTGACACACTGATTTATAGTTCTTCCACTTCAATTAAAAATGTTAAAGATACCATGTAGAAGGTGTGAATCACAATTTATTCAAAATTTACGAATATATTTAGATGTAGATATGTTTGAATGTAAAAGATTATTTACGTGTCACTCTAGAATTTCATAATGGTTAAAGATACAAGTTCTTTGACAGAGTCTGTAACGAATAGCCTCAACTTATACCGCTCTACGCTCGTCACTTTTTGTTTTTCTTATAAGTGAACACGCTCATAGAGCAAATAACCTGTATTTTCCTCTGATCCAATTATTGGGTATAATTAGTAATTAAGTCACTTATAAGAATAGAAGTATTTATTTTTAGGTACAACTATAACTTAAAATTTAAGAAAGTAATTTTATATTATATAAATATTTATAAATGATAATTTATAGTTTTTTTGTACTACTCTTATTTTTATTGTTAATTAGTGGAAACTTTTGCTGTAATGGCAAAGCTAAAATTGATTGCGGAATTTTATTATAGAACCATAACCAAACCATAAACGACTTACGTACGACTTTCGCAAGCTTATGTAGGTTTCTACTTTGTCTATTAATATACATCACCTATAGTTTTATAATTCTTTAATATGCAAAAATTAAATTGGTTAAAATATACTGTAAAGCAAATGTAAGAGTACATATTTCCTTTAACTTCTCTCACAAGGAATTACGCGGACGTAAATTATAAATGCTACGTATAGCTCTTATTTGTAATATAAAAATTGTTTTGATTATCCATTCTTATAATAATATCAAAAAGTCATCATATCGTATCACTAAATCAATTTCCGGTTAATTGTTTCTCCTATTTAAACTATAATATAATATATTATCTTAAACCCAGCTAGAACAAGGCGCACCTTATAATTTTAGGTATATGATAGGATAGGAAAATAGTGCTGTTTTACACAAAATAAAACAGCTATTATGTGCCGAAAGAAACACACAGCGTTATAATGAAGAAGCAGTCTGAATTTTTACCTTTCCTGAGCTAATATTTTGTAAAACATACCTGTTTGTCGCTGGTTTCGGCTTTTTGGTACCTTTGCATCCAGCTAGGTGGCGCTGTTGTCCTCAATATTGGCGCCATTATGATCTGTCAGTCTCATAGAGTCTTCACAGCAAGGCCCTTGCTCTAACGCTGTGTGTTTCTTTCGGCACATAATAGCTGTTTTATTTTGTGTAAAACAGCACTATTATATGCCTTGCCGAAACACACAGCGTTATAATGAAGACCTGTTTGATTTCTGCTGGTGAAGGTACACAAGGTAGAAAACGCTATGTGATAAAGGAGTAAGAAACATTATGTATATATACATAGTGTAAATGAAAAGGATCATCAGATTATATATTATATATTCAATTAATAACATAACCTTATTTACTATTCTCCTGAAAATTGAAATTAACTATCATAAAATTAGAAACTGAAAATGTAATGGTCTTGTCAGCCACTATAATAGGAACTAATATTTAAGGTCAATAAGGAATTATATAAAACACAATATCTGTGATTCAACTTAACAAAACCTCAATAAAAATTTTAACTTAAAAAATTATTCTTTTGACCATTATTTAATTTATACACTAGAAAATTTAGAATGAAGTAAATCTTCACAATTGGGGATAGCCTGCATAACTTCTTTACAGTAGTATTTGCTAAAGGTTTTAACACTTTTCCAATTTCCTCTACTCAGAATCTCTTCCACTGGAAGATTTTCAAGCCAACCTTTTGAGGCCACAGCAGATCTAACACTGCCTGGAGATGCCTTGATATTAACTTCTTTAAAAATAGATTTGATCCATCCACCAATAAGAGTTCTAGATGCAGGCTTAACATCACCTTTCAAAGATAAGAATAGACTTGTAATGCCAGTATTTAAACGTCTTTTATGAGTATAGTCTAAAAGTTGCTTAATATGTTTGACTGGACAAATATAACCATTTGGATGAGTTGATAATGACCACCCTGATTGTCTATGTTTACTAGAGTCTGTTTTAGAGCCAAACTTTGGCCAAAACACTATTTTATCTTGACTTTCTATTAAATTATTATGTGAAATATCCAATAAGGTAAGGTCATGTAACCTGCGCCCTGATGCTAAAAGTAAAATAATTGCAGTTCTTCTAGAAATATCAAAAATTGAATTTTTGCAAGGAACTGAATTCAACCAGTCATACAATAATTTTGTATCCCATACAGGCGACTTTATTGGTGGAGGTTTAGTTAAAGCAATGGCCTTTAAAATTTGATGAATAAAAAAGTTATTTGAAATTTTTTCAAAGTTTAACGCACAATAAGTAGATATTGCAGATTTATGTAATAGAATAGTATTATATGCAAATTTATTATTAATACATAGATTAGCTAAAAATTTAGCAACATCCAAACCATCTGGGTTCTGGTGGTTCCTATTATTGGCAACACACCAAGCAATCCATCTTCTAATTGGAGCTCTATAAGTTTTGAGAGTAGTTGTCCGCCAACTACTATTCAGTAAACTCAGCTCATCTTTACTCCAGTTGGCGACCTCACTGGCCCACCCCCAATTTTCCAGGCCTGGAGGAATAAATTGTCCACTTGAGGTGGAACCATTCCTGTTGCATGGTCGATCAGGGTCTTCCGTAGATCCCTTATCGGTAGTGGTCTTGCTAAGGCTCTCGATTGGAGATCGGTTTTCCAAAAACACTGATCCCATTGAGGGGCAATGAGGATGTAAGTTCCTCTGGCCTTGTTCAAATGAGCCAGAACTCTGGGCATCAGGCTGGGTGGGGGAAAAACCCACCCCAACTGATAATTCCAGTCTCGACTGAATGCGTCGCAAAAAATTGCTGAACCATCTTTGGAATCCCACGTGACGTACTGAGGAACTACAGCAGTTCCTTTGGACGCGAATAGGTCCACGTCTGGTACGCCCCACTTTCTGAATATAGCCTCTCTTGCTGGAGCCAATAGTTGCCACTCGGGTACCGATTTCCCTCGTGAGAGGCGATCGGCCATCCCGTTGTACCTCCCCGGGAGGTACGCTGCCGATAGCGTAACATTTAGCTGGTCGGCTAGCAGAAGGAGATCGTTCGTTAAGGTTAGAAGGGCTAGCGACCGAGTGCCGCCTTCGTTTCTTATATATGCAACCAGGGTTCGGTTGTCCGATTGCACCAGAATGTGTGCATCCCTGACATGTGCACCTTGCTGGGCTAAGGCTGCGTACACTGCATACATCTCCTTCAAGTTGGAGTGCCATTTTTTCTGGCTGAGACTCCATTTCCCTGACAACAATTGATTGTTCAGGTGAGCACCCCAGCCCGCATCCGCTGCGTCTGTGGTGAGAAAGTGTGTCACTTTTTTCAGGTGCATTGTCCTGGTACTTTTGATGATGTTTTTTAACCACCACTGTAACTCTTGAACTACTAGCGGCGGTAATGTCTTTCTCTCTCTTGGCCTGCCTAATCTGAACTTTTTCAGGAATATTTGTGTTCTGCGGCAGTGCAGACGACCATTTGGAACTGTGAGATTTGCAAAGTTTAGTGTGCCTAACAACTTTTGTATTTCCAGGAGACAAGCTGATTCTTTTCTTAAAAGAATTGTTATCATTCCTGTTATTGACTGCACTTTCTTTAAAGGTAGAGACATTATATTTATTTTGGTGTTCCAAGTGATGCCCAAATACTCTAATTCCTGTGTTGGCGCAAGAAGTGACTTTTGTAAGTTCACATGCCAACCCAATGCCACCAGGGTGTCTAGAGCTGTGACAGCTTGCCTTGCCAGAACTGATTTGCTCTGATGTGCGATTAAAAAATCGTCCAAATACACCAGCACCCTCATCCCCTGTCCCCGCAGGGTTTCCGCAACCCAGTTTGTTACCATTGAAAAGGTATGAGGAGCGGATGAGAGGCCAAATGGTAGGGCTGTTAGCTGTAATATTTCCTTGCCATATATAATTCTTAGAAACCGCCTGTGACTTTCCTTTATGCTCAAATGAAAATAAGCTTGATGTAAGTCTATCTTTATCATCCAGTCCCCTTTCTGAAGGAACTGTATGACATCCAGCCGAGATATTAACTGGAAATGCCGAGCCGATATGCTCAAATTCAGGTTTTTTAAATTGAATATGGGACGAATACCCCCATCTGATTTCTTTATTAAAAAAATTTTGGAATGAAATCCGGGTGATATTTTTACTGGCTTTTCTATGATACCATTCTCCTTTAATTCGTTTATCATCCGAGTCAT
Organism: Morpho deidamia; assembly: GCA_947086505.1. Classification (NCBI taxonomy): domain Eukaryota; kingdom Metazoa; phylum Arthropoda; class Insecta; order Lepidoptera; family Nymphalidae; genus Morpho; species Morpho deidamia. The sequence goes on along the minus strand of CAMTZC010000007.1, from coordinate 2,610,155 downwards.
GCTCTCGGAAGACTGTGTTGTGAATTTTCTCCGGACTCTGAAGTCTGGATATTGTAACGGGGGCTTTACTTGAAAGGGTATACCACACTTTGAAATTATGTCCAGGATGGACTGATTGGCCCCTAACTGTTTCCATGTTTGCAAATGGTATTTCAGGCACCCCCCCCTGAACACCCCTTTTAGATTGTCATTTTTTACTACAAGAGTCTCTTGAGTTATTGTGACGAAAGGGCTGATTTCTCTTATATTTATTTTTTTTATCATAATCAAATTTGTTTTTCCTTTCAGGTCTTTTAATTTTATGGGAAAGTTTAGATATTCTTTTACTATTGTTACTCTGACCTTTATCTGTATATGAACTGTTAAACTTATTCCCTTTAAGATATTGCGGCATGTTAAGCCACACCTGAGAACCACCCAAGGAATCAATCAATGGTACCAAACTATCTCGGCTAAACAAGTGTTCTGCACTAGGTGGAATATTTTGTAATGCTACTTTTAAGTTGACATTCTGTACCTCTTTGAGGATGCGGTCTCGCCTTACTTCTATACATTCCGCCCTCTTCCCACATATAACTTGCATAATTGTCTCTTTATTTTTAAAAGAAGAAGAACTTGGGCCAAATGTTTCTAATATTTTGTCATATAATGTATTAGCATTAAGTTCAGCTTTACTCGTAGAAGCCCAATTAACTAAATCCTGTAATCCTGATTGCAGTAAACGTTTGTCTTCTAACACAGCATTTGACAAACCTGCTAAAAGGTTTTCTGTACCCGCTACATAATCAATACCCTTATTGAGGTGACACAGTTCCTCATTCAATTTTAACCCTACAAAACCTGGTGAGGCTATACATGTCTGTAAGATTTTTTTATAACGAATCCCTTTCCATGTTGGAGAGTTAAATTGTTGTAAGGTCTTTAATTCTTCTAATTTATAAGGGTCAGCAACAGGTACAACCTTATTAACATCATAAGTAACTTTCATATTTCCTAAAGAAATATCCGCAGTAGAATTACCCGGTCTATGCAAAAATTGAGATGTTGACGGAACTAATTCGTCACTATCATTATACGAAATGCTTTTACACTCAGTATTAATATTATTATTATTAGGTATATTCCTGTTAAAATCGTGAATAAACTGCGGTAATTGCGACATATAATTGGAAAGAACACTTACTTGATTCATCAAAGAGTCCATACGCGGGTCCGAACAAGTACGAACTTGTCTCGACCTGCGTTTAGCCCTCTTGTTAGGTGGTGGTGATGCGTATCCCTCTTCGTCCTCCGAGGACGAAGAACTGGATGACGATTGAGAGCCTGAGCTCTGAGCACTATGCCCTCCCTCCGGAGCAACATCTTGTACTCCAGGATTCCTATTAGGATCCTCATCCATCACAATCAACCACTTATACTTACGAAACTTATTAAAAAAGTAATTGTAGTACGGCCTAAGATGATTTTTGACCGAAATAACTTCAATAAATAATGAATTAGCACTGAAATAAAAAAATTTCCAACGAGTGAAAATTTTCCAACTTACGCGGCAAAAATCCAAAACGCTATGAGACTGACAGATCATAATGGCGCCAATATTGAGGACAACAGCGCCACCTAGCTGGATGCAAAGGTACCAAAAAGCCGAAACCAGCGACAAACAGGTATGTTTTACAAAATATTAGCTCAGGAAAGGTAAAAATTCAGACTGCTTCTTCATTATAACGCTGTGTGTTTCGGCAAGGCATATAATAGAGTTTTTTTCTGTTTCCTCTCGTACTATTTTTGAGACAAAAATTTAAAAACATAATTTATGCCAGATTTAATGGTGAATTTTATACAAACCTATAAATCCAGTCAGATACTGTATAAACTTGAAACATAATAAAATTTGTAGCATATCTATAATTTATGACTAGTCTATGAAAAAAGGTCTATTATAGCGTTTATTCAGGCTATAAAGTTACAAAACTGTTATGCAGTATTACTTCATACGCAAGGCGCGTCTAACAAAAAGCGTGAACATAAATATACATTATTCAACAACACATCCGTCCGTGTGTCTCCAGTAACGGTCAGGCGACAATGCTAAAAGCCTTATAGCTGGCAGGAATCTTGATATAATAACAAGCTATAGATTTTTTACAGGTACCCGATGGAGTTAGTTGAAGAATGTATCAGGATTTTGAATAAAAATTACATTGTTTGTGTAAGTATTTTTATTTATATACTAGCTTACACACACGACTTCGTTCGCGTGGACTGTAGTCTTGGAAACAACAGTAGTTTCTGTTATTCTTCAACCCTGCTAATACCTCCATTATAAAATCAGATCGATCCGGGAAGACTGAGAGCGATTTATCGTTTCCTCGAGAGCATAGTTTAAATATTTAAGTAAATAACCCGTGTTACGTACGTAAATTTAATATTAAAATAGCTCAGTTAAATTTATCCAATGAACAAAAACCGTAATATATAAAAACTCTTTTTGAAATAACTTTTACGACGTAAGGCAAACAGCGTAATATAGAACTTTAATTTTTTAGATTTGACTTTGAGACATGGAGAATAAAAAAAACCTTGATATATTGATAACAGGCGGCGCTTCATCTCTTTATTGCTCTTTCCTCTTTTTCCATAGATGTACAGATTACATAGAGGATAAGGGTATTAGTTTCTTCCGGTTCTGTTCAAAGTTAAGACAGTGTCAGTAAAATGAACCTATTAACAGCCTATTAACCTTAAAATTATGGTATGAACTAAAAATAAAGCCTTTGAGGCCTAAATGCCTCTTTACTACAATGACTTGAGCTTTGAGCTTGAAAAAGAAGATTTTTTAAATCTTCTTTTACATATATTCTACCCTCATTTCTTCCCGAGGTGTCGAAAAAGCCGACTAAGGTAAGTTGACCCACCGTTGGCATCCGGCTGAGTAGAATAGACCACCCTCATTTCTTCCCGAGGTGTCGTAAAAGCCGACTAAGGTAAGTTGACCCACCATCTGGTATTCGGCTGAGTAGATTAGACCACCCTCATTTCTTATCGAGGTGTCAGATGTAAAAGATGACTACCGTAAGTAGACGTCAGACAGGCGGCCAGTCGTAAAATAACTAGCCAACATGTAACATGTCAAAACATGACCCGACTTAGAGTGGGATAAAGATAGAAGAATGATGATGATATACACCCAGTCTCCAAGAACCAACAATTTTTTAAATGCTGGCCCTTAACGGCAATCGAACCAGCAACCCTCAGAGATGAAGGCAGGGTAACTACCACCTGCGCCAACGGGTCATTCGTATTTCAAATATATGTATGACTATATCATATCAAATGAGTCAAAACATGTTCCAAAGGTGCAGTATATAGTCAAGATGTTATATTTATCGCTTCGGAGTTAACTGTACGACTTAAATGCGAAGTCATTCAAGTATTCCGACCAATCAGAGGCATGCTGTTCGTTTTTTACTACCGACCAACCTATGGGAGTAAAGAAAGTATTGTCCGATAATGGATATTGGACCGATAAAAATGGTAATATTAATTCGAAACACGCTTTAAATGAAGAGTTACTCAAAGTCATTTCAACTTTTTTTTCTTATTAATAGAGAAGCAATTGAATGCGGCTAGACCTCGGGTACCGATGTGTTTTCCGAAAAACTATATATAGTACCCGGCATTAAATAATGCACATTGATGTTAAGAACGAAACAGCCGGCCAGTTCGGTTTCGTAGAGTGCTGTCACTGTCACTCAGTTAGTATGTGATGTTTCGCACGGGTTCGTCAGTCTATGCGACAAAGACAATGCTCTATGAAGTAAAATCAAACCGATTTCTCTCTCTAAGCCTCGATGTGCAGTATATATTGCCACGTATTATACCTACTTGACCGTTATGGTAACAATGGTTATAATCAATTATTTATATACTACTTATTATGAAAGAGTGTATGATTATTGTGATCATACATAATAGAATAATCCTCTACTAATCCTACTTATATAATAAACACGAAAGTTTGTGAGTATAGATATATGTTTGTTACTCTGTCAAGGCTAATTCGCTAAATCAATATCGATGAAATTTGGCACAATTGTTCCGTATACACCGGGGTAACATATAGGCTATAGAAATTCTGTTAATTCTACAGGAATAGGATGACATTAAAGAGCGCCACCTATTATCGACTTATAAAAGTTTTTTTACTCACGATGTGTCAAAGTCAAGTCAAATCTACAGTAACTTATATGACAAATCAACGTTTGCCGGATCAGCTTGTCATACAAAAGGCAGGCGAGCCATAATTTAATATTTACAAGCCTGCTTGTAAGTAGGAAAATTGATTGTAACTCTAAAAAAGCATGGAGTTATTAATAATAGATTAAGGGAATCATAAGCAGGCCTGTAAGTGACAGTGATATAGTAAATAACGAGAAGGAACATGAAACTCGTATACGTACAGTTTAATTTACATTCTCTTTATTGTAATACGGCATATTATAGACTCACTTCCCTACTCTAGTATACTAACACTATGACTTAAACACGCGTCACTTATTACCTTATTGAAATTTGATTTAAACATTATATTCATTAGAAATATATTAGTTATTCTACAATTCTATTCTGTTTTAATTTTTTCATTTGTGTCTTAAAATTTTAATTTAAAAAAAAGTCTCGCACCGCAAGGCAGCTGTGATAAACCCAGCAAGACCATGTACTCTTTCGAAGTTGGCACAGGCTTAAAATCGAGCAGGCACCAATGAGTATTTCTGTTCAAACTTATAGTACGCTGCAATAAATAATGCACATCGAGGCTTAGAGGAAGAAATTGGCTAAATTCTGCTTCATAGAGCATGTCTCTGTCGCAGAGACTGACGAAAGCGTGTGAAACGTCACATACTAACTGAGTGCCAGTGACAGCGCTCTTCGAAGCGCTCCGGCTGTTTCGTTCTAAATATCGATGTGCATTATTTAATGCCGGGTACTGTATGTGTCTAATTGATGATTACAATTTATCACAAGTTTTTCGGTGAAGGAAAGATCGTAAGGAAATCTGCTATTCTCTTGAGGATACATGTAACCTACCAATCCACATTACAGCGGGATAGGTCCTTAGCTTTAACCCTGAAAGGAACCGTGGGATAGTAACTGGCCATTAATTTATTTCACTCGCAACTTACAAGGAGCTAGCACCTCAACTGAAATTTAAAAAAATATTTGGTGCGAGGAAGTAGAAGAGCACCGCTTTTTACATTGAAGATGTCCAATTCTAACAAACTTTATTACAGTTTAGATTAGATGAAAATTAACATCGTTTGTATTGTTGTTTCTATTATATTGAGTGCGGATACCTTGAGCTTTTTGTTTACCATCGCCTATTGTCAATTTGTTTGACGGTTTTTTTTTTCAATATTATATTTGTTCCGTCAGCCTCATTGAAGCGAGCTAATATTCTTAGACAGTTGTAATATTTAATCAGAATTTTACAATCTAGTCTATTCCCGTTAAATACAGATTATATCTTCAACTACTGGCAAACGCATACCGAGAAGTTTTATTATTTCACCACGGTCATTTCAAATCTTATTTGGGTCAAAATTTACCTCTTATCGTGTTAATGAAATTTATAAAATTTGCAAAATTTGAATATAAAAAATATAAAATTTGACTGGCCCGTTGGTGCTGTGGGCAGTTACCCTGCTTTCAGCTCCGCGGGTCGCGGGTTCGATTCCCGCCGAGGGCCAAAATTTTCTATAAACAAATTGTTGGTGCTTCGAGCCTGGGTGTGTATTTGTATTTAAGTATGTATTTAAACTTATATATGTAGTATATCTACCAGTTGTCCGTCACCCATAACACAAGTATTAAGTCACTTACTTTGGAGACGGACGATCGTGTGTGTAAATGTCCCATATATATATATAAAAACTAGTATGAATTGCTTAAGTGAAATTTACTGATCTTAAATAGTCTTAACTCTTTTTAAATAATCTTGTTTATGCAATTGTTAATTTTTGGAGGCTAACATATATATTTTTTTTTTGTTAGTCGTGTGGTATCCAGCTGAGTAGAATAGACCACCCTAATTTCTCACCGAGGTGTCGTAAAAGGCTACTAAGGTAAGTCAACCTGCCATGTGGTATCTGGCTGATTTGAATATACCACCCTCTTTCTTACCGAGGTGTCGTAAAATACGACTAAGGTAAGTTGACGTCAGGCAGGCAGTCGTAAAATACGTAGCCGAATCATGTAATATGTTTTGAACATGTTGTGCCGACCCCCACTCAGAGTGCGATAAGGGCAGGAGGATGATGAATATTTTTTTAATGGTCTTCTTTTTTATGTGTAAAGGAGTTTTGTTTAATTAAATTTGACAAGCTTTTTCTATAAATAATTTGGTTCATCGCGCATGGGTGTATATTTGTATTTAAGATTGTATTTAAAATTATATATGTATATATTTACCAATTGTCTGTCATAACACAAGTATTAAGTTATTTGTTTCGGGGACGGGCGACCGTGTGTTTAAGCGTTCCATATATATATGTATAATATTAATTTTAGGTTAATAAAATTTACAACAATTTACAATACGGCAAAACTATATAATTACGCTCGAATAAATCAATAAATTGACAATCATATGTCGTTATAACTACTTGGGTAACAGCGATGAAACAGCGATATATATATATAAAATAAAAACCTATACTAATACGCCAATAAAAATCTGAAATCGCTACGTGCTGAGCCTGACAGTGTAGCTAAGGCAACATTGATATAATAATGTTTGCCTCGACTTGATATCCCACCATTTTTTGCCCCCCTACATGGCATATCTGGACCAATTATTGTTATTTCCATGGGTCCACTTTTTACATCTGTCACTTCGAGATGGCGAAGTTTTTTATACAAAAAACGGGTTTCCTACTTTACATCAATCAATGCTTTATAGATAAAAACTGCTAATTAAGTTCCGTGGATCCGTAAGGCCGACCTTAATTAAGAACACTTAAAAGCCAATAAATTTACATTTTCTAATTGATTTAAGTAAGGCTATTTATTTTCTGCACTCAGCCGAAGAGCGTGCTCATTAGAGGTCGGAAGACGAAGTCAACGCACCTCAACCAGGTTTTCCTCGAAAACATAGGTTTTTTTTAAATATATTTATTTATTCCTTTATGTTATGTATGTTTCCATAATGTTAGAAAAGAGAAAGAAAAAACCACATGTACAAAGGCGGATTTATCCCTAAAAGTTTCAGTCAACCTTTGAGTGTCAGAAGGACAAGGACAAGGAAAAGGACAAGAAGTGAAATATAGATATAATTGCTATAAAATACTTATAAGCAATGGTTTTAAGTCGAGGTACAAGAAATCAGTATTTTATTATTTAAACTTTAGATTTAGATATGCATTTGATTTTTAAGCTGCGAATTGATATATTGAAAACTGGTCTTGCTAGCGGTTTAGCCCTCGTGGAAGTACCAATTTTTCTATTCCGATTTTTCTATTACTATTCTAATTTTTCTATTACTTCTATCCTTATTTCGTTACTTCCTTACTAATATTATAAATGCTAAAGTCTGTCTGTCTGTCTGTCTGTGTCGTTTTCACGGCCAATCCGCTGAACGAATATCGATGAAATTTGGCAGAATCGTTCCTTATACACCGGGGTAGCATATAGGCTATAGAAATCCTGTTAATTCAACAGGAATAAAATGACGTTCAAACACGCCACCTATAATAAACATAATAAGTTATTTTTATTTACAATTTGTCATAGTTACTAAGATATTAACGGAATAACTGGAATCCAGGCCTTTAAGTCCAATCTGTAGAGGTGAGAGTTCTTATATTATTTGATTTCTGTGTACTGGATAAATGTTATAATTTATTAATTTGACAGCTATTACAACGTACAATAAATATAAGTAATACGCGCTATTTATTAAAATAAATAAACTATGCTTACGAAAATACGATAAATCTCTCTGTCTTCCTGAAATGTTACAGCCAATTGTGAGTGAGTTTCTATTAAATATTCTACTAAATATTCTTTTAATATGAATAGCGTTTCACTGCTCACTTTCATTATTTGAAGTCTAGATCTTTCAAAAGTTCAATTCAGCATGTATCCGAAAATTACAACAGATTGTGATCTACACACTCAAATGCGGAAGTCGGAGATATTCACTCAATATAAAGAACAATTAACTGCATATCAACGTTGTCATTCAAAAATAAAAGCTTAAAAAAACGGTATCAAAACAAGACTCATATTAGTCCATGATCATCACACCGATAAGCGGGCTTCGGAAACGTACGCACAAAATGGGCAGTTATGTGCGAATTTGTCAATTTTAGCTAACATTAAATTAACTCACGTGTATATTTTTTTCTAAAAGGTTGGGTCTACAAATACAAGCTTCAAAATCGTACAAAAAGTACAAAGATTCGATTAACTTAATTTTTACTCTCTTAGGGATTGCAATTCATAAAAGGATTAACTAGATATTGTATTATTTCTGAAAGTAAAGTAATGGTAATGTCATCATATTCCAGTTGGATTAACAGGATTTCTACAGCTTTCATATTATCCCTGTGTATAAGCATTTATTGTATCAAATTTCATTGAAATTGTTTCAACTGATTTGCCGTGAAAACGTAACAGACAGACTTTCGCATTTACTTTTCGTATTACTTACTTTTGTTGTAATAGCTATCCAGTAAACAGAAAACAAAATATGAAAACTTTTTTTAAATAACAGATTTGACTTGGCCATAAAGGACTTGATTTCAGGCCGTTAGTAAGAAACTTTGACAAATTGTGAATAACAAAAAAACTTATAATGTTAATAATAGATGGCGTTTTTAAATGTCATCCTAAGCCTGTCATATAAGCTTAATTGTCCCAAATTTTTTACTCTTTCACAGGAAAGCCGCTGAACCAATATCGATGAAATTTGGAAACATTATTCCTTATATACCGGGATAACATATAGTTATTAGAAATACTATTAATTCTACAGGAATAGTATGGCATTTACAGAAAATACAACTGTATTCTTGGGAGTGACCTTGGATTCAAAACTCCAATGGAGCACACACATAAAAACTCTTGCAGGGAAACTTAGTTCAGCAGCCTACGCTGTTCGAAAGATAAGACAATTTACAGATGTCGAAACAGCGAAACTTGTTTATTTTGCTTACTTCCATAGCATTATGTCTTATGGAATATTGCTGTGAGGTAAATGCGCGGATAGTGAAAAAATTTTCGTATTACAAAAAAGAGCCATACGTGGCATCTACAATTTAAGTCCGCGTGATTCCTTGCGAGAGAAGTTTAAGGAAACAGGTATTCTAACATTTGCTTCACAGTATATTTTAAATAACGTAATTTTTGTATATAAAAATATAAAGAATTATAAAACGATAGGTGATGTTTATAAAAGACAAAGTAGGAACCGACATAAGCTTGCGACTCCTGCTTTGCGCCTAGCAAAAGTACGTAAATCGTTTGTGGGTTTGGGTATAAGATTCTATAATAAAATTCCGAAATCAATTTTGGCCATGCCATTACAGCAGTTTAAAAACACTGTTAAAAAGAGGCTGATACAGAAAGCCTACTATACTGTTGAAGATTACCTAGATGATAAGGATGTGTGGATATAGGTGCACTTCTACCCTGTACAAGACAGTAATAAATAAATGTAACTAGTTCTAAGATTTATATTTTAAAAAGAGCAACCGCCGATTTTCTTGCTGGCTCTTCTCGGCAGGAACAGCTTTCCGAACCAGCAGTAAAGTTGACGATTCAAAAGCACTTGTTTACAAGTTTACTTGAATAAAGAATATTTTGATTTTTTTTTAATTTTTAAAACGCCATCTATTATCAACCTATCAAAGTTTTTTTAATTCTCTATGCATCAAAGTCGAATCAAATCTGTTACTAAAAGGAGGTTCTTTACCACGTTGTTTAGCTTACGTTGAAAGAGTTATTTTAAGAAGAGGTTTTTATAAATTTTGGTATTTGTTTACAGGGTAATTTTAAATTATCTTTTACAATGTATAACAAATGTAAGTAATACGCGCTATTTACTAAAATAAAATATGCTTTAGAAAAAAACTATAAATTTCTTTGTCTTCCTAAAACAGTACAACCAATTGTGAGTATCATACAGAAATGCAAACTTCGAAAGCATTCTCTAAATATGAATAGCGTTTCATTGCAGATCGCTGTCATTATTACGAGTCTTGATCTTCCATAAGATCAGCTCAGCTTGCATCCGAAGACTACAGCAGATTGTGATCAACACACACAACTGCGAGAGATATTCACTTAATATAAAAAGCAATTAAATGCATATCACCGTCCGTGATCATCACACCGATATGCGGGCTTCGGAAACGTTCGCGCAAAATGACTTAACTAAGTGCGAATCGCATTCGCCATACACCTTTTGAAGGCAATTTTAGCTAACATTAAATTAACACACGTGTGTTTTTTATTCAAAAGGGTCTGTCTACAAATACAAGGTTCAAGCTTAAAGATTGGACAAAAGTACAAAGATTCAAGTAACTTAATTGTACTATCATAAGGAGTGCCATTCCAAAAATGATTCACGACATATCGTAGTATTTATGAAAGTAAAGTAATGGTAATATCATCGCATCGCATTCACAGGACTTCTATTGCCTTTATGTTACCCTGATGTAAAAAAGTTGATTGTGCCGAATTTTATCGATATTGGTTCAGTTGATTTGCGTGAAAACGCAACAGACAGGCGGATTTTTGCATTTACTTTTTTGTATGACTTTTTACATTAATTTTACATTTTAATAGCTCAGTTAAATTTATTCAGTAAATAGAAATATTAAACTTTATAATATATTAAAAAAAATTTTAAATAACTCTTTTGTCATTTTAAATAAGTCAAATAACGTGATATATATAACCTTCTTCAAATTACAGATGTGACTTTGATAGGTTGATAGTAGATGGCGTTAACTAATTTCGTGCTATGCCTGTTAAATTAACAGGATTTTTAGAACCTATATCATATCTCGGGTAACTTATAGGCTATGGCCTATAAGTTACCCGAGATGACGAGTATAAATATTAATTGTGCCTAATTTCTTTGATGTTGGTTTGAGAGCAGTATTTTATATAAATAGTACATACTAAATACATTTAGTAGTATATACTAAAGTTATCAAACTGATGTTTAGAATTTTTGTGAAAATTTTTATATCATGTTTATAATTTAATTTAATTTAATTTAATTACATAGAGTCTCACATTAACAGATAAATAGAAAAAAGCTGCTGTCCACTTAGAGAGATTTTACAATTTTTTTGGTTTTGTTCGAATTTTTCGAGTGCAAATTAATATCTTTGTTAAATAACTGTAATGGCATGAAGGAAATCTTATTTAATATGGACTTTCGAGTAGCGTAATAAATGCAATAGGAACTGCTATTTAACCCCCCGGATCGATCTGATTTTTGTGATGGAGATATTTGCAGGGTTGGAAAGCTATAGAAGCTACTGAGTATTACAGGACTACGGTGCCACACTTCCGACGCCGCAATGACTTAAGTAGAGCTTCTGCAGTTTACTCTCTGCATTTCGCAACCTCGACGATGCTTCTGCGCTCGCCCGTCCCGCCCGATGACGCTGTAAAGGCCATTAGGGCTAACAGCATAGTCAGATCGAAAAAAAAAATACAGGACTACGGTCCACGCGGACAAAGTCGCGGGTAAAAGCTAGTATATTCATAAATTGAAATTTTGAACATAAAAGTAGTTTTTATGTGTTAACCGTAAGAGATAGAGACGTGCTCTAGCGGACTTTTTTCATAGTATTTTTATAGATCTACTATTCTCTAGTACATTACTTTAGTGTAACTCTGTTGGTTTACGCGGCGCACGCGACTTAAGCTTCCAGTAGGCATTTTTTTTTATAACTGAGCGATCTCTTGAATACAATTTACATAAAATCGTAATGTACTTTTAGCCTAAACCTTCCAGAAGAAGTGCACTGTATTTTAGTAACCGTACAAAAATCCGTTCAGTACACCGGAAAGTGTTTCAAACATGCAAGATTCTTAGTATTATTAATAAATAGATAAATAATACTCAAACATGTAAATAGTAGAGATAGTTTAAATAAGTTATAATAAGTTATATATTGTAAGTTAAGAACAAAAATTGTAATAAGTCAAAATTTAAGAAACAAATAAAACCGTTTATTATTAATCACTTGTAGAATAAAACAAATCAAGCAATTGGATAGGAATCCCACCTGTAAGTGTGAAAGAGATGTTAGAAAGAAATAAAATTAGAATATAGTAAGAATGTTGAATAAAAGCGAAAATTAGTATGTAACAGAAGAATAGTGAACACAGGCTCCGATAATGTTGGAGGATCATCATTCATCATCATTCTCCTGCCCTTATCCCACTCTAAGTGGGGTCGGCAGAACATGTTACAAACATGTTGTCACACGATTTGGCTACGTATTTTACGACCGGCCGCCTGCCTGACGTCAACTTACCTTAGTCGCCTTTTACGACACCTCGGTAAGAAATGAGGGTGGTCTATTCTATGCAGCCGGATACCACACGGCACTTACCTTAGTCGCCTCTTACGACACCTCGGTAAGAAAGCAGGGTGGTCTATTCTATTCTGCCGCATACCACACGGCGGAATGTTGGAGGATATAGAATAAAAAAACATACAAGATTCCACCTTCACAAAGCAAGTTAAATAAAAACTTTTAAAATGTAAGCTTTCTTCTTTCTTTCTTAATTTCTTAGAGGCATAACAGAATATCTTATGATATAGACCAAAAACAGTGTTATCTACAATATATTTATTGTGAACTGAATCAAGCAAATAAGAATTGCGTGAATATTGACAAATCGAAGTTCGACAAACCGATATGCGTCGAGATTTTTATAGGTTACAGTGGTAAGTCTGCATTGCAAACTCATAATTAGTTATTAACGCACTAATTATTAACCCTCCATCTAGACTTATTATAAAACAAAGTCTCCAAATACTTTTTATAAAACAAAGAATATAAAAGATCACTTAAAAATCCCAGGGAAATAGAAAATCTTGTAATCGAAATAATTGTCATACTTGAAATAACTTATAGAATTAGGCGTTACTTTGCGCAGATCCATAATGCAAAAGTAATGATAAAATTATTTTGCTATAATCCGCGATACAGTACAGTAAAGCGATTGCTTTGCGATTTTGTTGTGGTCTATCTCCTGATGATGCGTCTCCTATGATGGTTGCGGAACGATTGTTGAGTTTGTGATAGTGAACGTGTGTAGTGCTTGTGTATTGTGGTGGCAGTGGTGGAGGTTTGTGCATGTGTTTTCACGAATCCTGCATGTATCAGGTATGAAAAAACGGATAGTCCACTATACATTTAACACATATACACATAACATATATTTTTTCTATTTACTGTATCGCGGATTATAGCAAAATAATTTTAGTATTACTTTTGTCTTACTAGACTACTTTATACTTGACTAGCAATGCAATAATAGTTAGACGTATGGTATCGCGGACTTTTTTGTGAATTTTGATACGTTCTATGATATTGTAGAACATTTTTTGTTCTATCATCAATAGTTTCCGCGATGAAAGATTTTTATAACAAATTTTTTCTCACCTTATTACAATTTTATAAGGGATCTCTAGTTAAAAAAAAATTTAATATAGCCTATGTCGCTCAGTAAAGAAGCAGCTTTCCTATGGTAAAAGATTATTGAAATCGTTCCAGTAGTTTTTGCGTGAAAACATTACAAACATACATACAAACAAACATACAAATCTTTCGTCTTTATAATATTAATATAGATTTACGCGCTAAAAAGTCCCCATTTTTGTTTTCTAAATTAATATCCTAAATTCAGTTGACGCTTTTGCAATCTTCTCTTAATATCTTTTATAATTGGTTTTGCCGAAATTAATAGCATTCCCTTTATGTACTGAATTAAAACTGAATTGGACCATCATGTAAGAAGATTTTGTAACGTTTATCGTAATAAAAAGTCGGTTTCGATTACGTACTTCACTTAAAATTAACTACAAATAATGAATTGTGCATAAATATACGGCATCCTCTGTTTTTTAAATTCTTTTCCGAATTAGTAAGACATTAGTAAGTTGTAGTAGTCATTTATTTCAACAGTATTTCTCAACGATGATAGTTTCATTACCAACAGACCTCTATCGATTTAAAAGCTACGAAATTCTATCAATCATGCCTATGAAATTTTACTTCACTACCATTGTCTAGATACCAAATATGCTCAAAAATATTCAAATAGTAAATAACGCGGATCGATGGTAGATATTGTCGTAATGAATGTGTGTAGTCTTTTTATAGTGTGTTGTCGGTAGTGGTGTTTTGCAACAAGGTAGTAAAAAAGTAAAGTAACAGCCTGTTACCATACTTTTTTACCTTAGCCCACTGCTGGGCTGCTGCTCCTCTCTCCGTTTTTGGAGAGAAGGATTGGAGCTAAGACCTACCACGCTGCTCTAATGCGGATTGGTAGGTTACACATATCCCTAGATTCTCTAGAGATATGCAGGTTTCCTCACGATGTTTTCCTTCACCGAAAAGCGTGTGATAAATTCAATTATCAATTAGACACATAAATTTTAATAGAAAAACTCATCGGTGCCTGCCCGTGGTTTGAACCGATGTCGTCTCAAGAGAGTCGCACGGTCTCACCGCTAGGCTATCACAGCTTATAAGAACGTTATTCCTTTCTACACTTGCCATTACATACATTTTCTTAAAAAACGCGGATGATAGTAAAATAATAGTCATAACTTTTCTACTATGGAATCCTGCAAATTCAAATTCAAATTAAAAATATTCTTTATTCAAGTAAACTTGTGAACGAGTGCTTTTGAATCGTCAACAACTACTGCTGGTTGGGAAAGCTGTTCCTACCGAGAAGAATCAGCAAGAAAATTGGCAAAGTAGCACCTACTTATATAAATTATTTAATATTCTTACAATGAAAGTTTGAAAAATAAACTTGAATTGATATATTTTACCTATTTCTTTGAAATCAAGTTAAACACCTTCTTATATCCAGTTCAGCAAATCAAACCTCAAAGCGTTAATTACAGATACTGCAAAAAATCATCTCGTTCATTGCAACGCTATTTCGCCGAACAGAATCCAACGGGTGCATAAAATCTAATATGATTTGTTGTACGATTTACAGAATTTGTTCGTTTAAAATATACGATAACGATACGACATGCAAATTGTTCTACAGTTTATCCTTATCTAATTTTTGTAACTTTGACAACGCTGTCAGCTTTATAGAAGCAGGCGTTACTTTGCGGAATTCCATATTACAAGCAATATAACAGAACTAACTACTTTGCTATAATCCGCACGGGTTAAGTGAATGCATGCAAAGCCAATGTGTATGAAGCAGGCAAATGAAGCACCCCAAATTTGGGGTGCATGTGGTGGCTGGTCCTGCATGTATAAGGTGCGTAGATTTTGCCTGCTTCATACACATTGGCTTTGCATGCATTCACTTAACCCGTGCGGATTATAGCAAAGTAGTTAGTTCTGTTATATTGGTTGTAACGCTGTCAGCGTTGAGGTTACACATTTGCGGCAGTTAGGTTAGCACTATTGTCGATAATGAGAGCCGTGGAGTGCGACTTTTATTTGAGTAATCCTTTTCCCTTTGTTACCAGTAAAGTTATCACAGCTTAAAGCTTATTTATTTTATTCAAAATATTCTTTATTCGAGTAAACTTGTAAATAAGTGCTTTTGAATCGTCAACTCTACTGCTGGTTCGGAAAGCTGTTACTACCAAGAAGAGCTAGCAATAAACTCGGTGATTGCTCTTTTCAAATATACCTAATTCTGATAACTAGTTATATTTTGTCGTGATTTTCTTCTACAGGGTAGGAGTAACTATATCCACGCATTTTTATCATCTATATAATCCTCAATATTATAATAGGCTTCCTGCATGAGCCTTTTTATATTGTTTTTAAACTGCTGTAATGGCAAAGCTAAAATTGAATTTGATTAAAAGATTCTTATATCCAAACCCACAAACGACTTATTTACTTTTGCAAGGCGCAAAGCAGGAACTGCAAGCCTATGTCGGTTCCTACTTTGTCTATTATATACATCGCCAATCTTTTTGTAAATATAGATATTCAAATTCAAATTCAAATTCAAAATATTATTTATTCAACTTGTAAACAAGTGCTTTTGAATCGTCAACTTTACTGCTGGTTCGGAAAGCCGTCCTACCGAGAAGAGCCAGCAAGAAACTCGGTGGAGCTCTTTTAAAAAAGAAGATTCTTAATACTAATTACATTTTGTCATAGCTATCCTGCACAAGGTCAAAGAGCAGCTATATCCACGCATTCTTATCATCAATGTAAGCCTCCACGGTATAATAGGCTTTCTGTATCAGCCTCTTTTTAACAGTATTTTTAAATTGCTGTAATGGCAAAGTTAAAATTGATTGTGGAATTTTGTTATAGAATCTTATACCCAAACCCACAAACGACTTACGTACTCTTACAAGGCGCAAAGCAGGAGCCGCAAGCTTATGTCGGTTCCTACTTTGTCTATTATATACATCGCCAATCTTTTTATAATTATGTATATTTTTATGCACAAAAATCAAATTGCTAAAAATATACTGTGAAGCTAACGTAAGAATACCTGTTTCCTTAAACTTCTCTCGCAGGGACTCACGCGAATTCAAATTATAAATGCCACGTATGGCTCTTTTTTGCAATACAAAAATTTTCTCAATATCAGCGCATTTACCCCGTTTATATTGTTATGCACAAACATTAAATTGATAAAAATATACTATGAAGCCAAAGTAAGAATATCTTTGTATTTGCTTAAACTTGCCTCTATATATTTTGAGTGATATCTGCGATATTGGGCATAACAACTTTAGTGTCAACATATGGACCGTTAATTTTGAAAGTGGTGTAAGTCCATTTTTGAGAAAACTGAGCTATCACGTAATTCATGCTTAATTTAATTTAAATTTTTATATTTAAGTAGTCCGTGTTTAATTTCTCAAAAAAATCCCAAGTTTTGTACAACTTAAAATCGATCGGTAAATGAAATTGCATAATCATCGATTATGAAAGTGGCGTAAGTCTGATTGACAGAGGTAGGTGGCGAAGCAGATGGCTGCCGATCAGTGCTTTGTTATTTTTCATTTATTTTATACTAGCTGTGTCCCGCGGTTTCACCCGCGGACGATTTGCATCGTTTCCCTTCCGTGTTTCCACTACTCGTAATTACTTACCTTTTCAACGATTTTAATAATTTTTGACACAAAAAGTACTGTTTATAAAAAAATGGTTATTATGGCTAAACTTTTTTTTTACGCAGGAAATCCCTAGTGGATACGTACGGTGCATCATGCATATTTTGAAACACTCCCACTTGCAGAGAAAAAGTACATTTTTGTAATCAGTATCTTGTAATTATGACAATGTAATTGGCGTCTCAAATAGAATATTATTGTTGCTATGCGTATTTGTAAATAAAATTATATTAAAATGAAGTATATTTTAAGCGCTATTTGATCAAAATTTAAAATAAACGATTTTTACAATTGTCTAATTTTGAAAGTAGTGTAAGTCCTTTTACAGCACATAAATATCGAAATGTTATCGTAGTCTAATTAGCCAAAAACAATTTTATATAAACAAATTAAATGTTGATAAAACAATAGAAACAATGCCAGACCTCATATAATTTGCCTGTATTTTTAAATCAACAAATAGTAACCTTTAATTTTCTCGAAATAAAAGAAAATGGACTTACACCACTTTCAAAATAGACGGTCCATATAAAATAGCGGAAGCCAACAGCGCTAGGCGCGGCATTCCTGTTCGATCACACCACATAACTCCTCTCCCTCGATCCCCACCCTACTTTCATAGTCTAAGTATTTGTAAAGCACTTCAGTGTATATAATATTATATAAGAGGGGTGGTGGTGGACGTATTAAAAAGCGTAGCCGCCATTTCTATCTGTAGGCCTACCATGAACTTTTAGAAAACGATTCAATTCAAAGTCAGTATAGTACCCAGCAATAAATAATGCACATCGAGAACTTAGAACGAAACACACGGCCAATCCGGTTTCGTAGAGCGCTGTCACTGTCAGACACGGGTTCGTCAGTCTGTGCGACAGAGACAATGCTCTATCAAGCGGAATCTAGCCGCCTCGATGTGCATTACTTATTGCCGCGTACTATACCTAAACTCAACCGCTTTCTTTTCGTACCATGAAGTGTGGATTGCATTAGGTTGGAATATTTGAAAAGGAAAACGTTATGTGAACTATAGATAACTCTGTCTTTTACTCAAATGTTTTAGGACGCATTCCGAACGTTCATTCGGCAACGACTTAAGTGTGCGTCTTTAAGACGTCAATGTATGAAAAAGCAAAACAATTTAGTTTACGTCTTCAATTGGGTCGCAATAAGAATTTATGGTAGGCCTGCTGATCTGAGTTTGTTCACACTGTTGGCGTTTCTCGCGGTGTTCAATAAAATTAGCCATGAAAGTGAAGAAGAGGCCTATACCCAGCAGTGGGATAGTAACAGGCCTCTCACTTTTACTTTACTTTATACAAAACAAGTATGGTTGATATCGAGATAGTTTAACTACAAATCATCATCCTCTTGTCGTTATCCCACTCTTAGCGGGTTCGGCACCACATGTTACAAACATGTTATCACCTGATTTGGTCACGTATTTTACGACTCGCCGCCTATTTGACTTCAACTTACCTTAGTCGTATTTTACGACCCCTCAGTAAGAAAGAGGGTGATCTATTCTACTCAACCGGATACCACATGGTGGATCAAACTACTTTAGTCGCTTTTCACGACACCTGGATAAGATATGAGGGTGATCTATTCTACTCAGCCGGATACCACAAGGCATATTCTCACACTCACATATGCACATATAAATAAAAAGTTTATATAAAAAGTTATAATTTCCCTGAATCATTGCATTTGAAGTGAAAGACTACCCTATACCTATAGTACTTTCATTATTCTCTATTGATTTATGTCGTGGGCTTGCCGCTTACCCGAAAAACGTTGTCGAATCGATTTTATCGCTCGACATAAAAGTAATCGAATGCGGTGAGTAAAAAATTGAACGGGTGTAAAAAAAACGTGATGTTACGTCACGCACGAGCTCCCCGGTTCGGACTCCGATGGCTTTGACATCGATAACTGATTCAGAGTGGCGAACAATCTTGACGGCTTCTTATTGGAATGTCATTTCAAAACTGTATCTCTGGGCTTCTCTTTTCTTTCTTTTGATTGAAAACATAATTGATAAGAGAATTGAGCTTATATTTTGAACTGTACTTGTACTTCCTTGGGAACGGGGACGGGCCCTAATGTGGGACACAACATGCGTTGATACGTTAGCCTCGTCCCATATCAGGGAAACGGCGTCCAGACCTGGAGCTGCGGCGGAAATGGCCGAATCCGGCAAGCGGCGAAAGTATGCATCTCTCGTTGAGAGTTATATATTTGTGCCGTTTGCAGTTGAGACCCTAGGGCCATGGAGCCAAAGTGTAAAATTTTTTTTATCCGTTTTAACACCTCGGTTGATCGCCTCTTCGGGTGACAGGAGGGCTGGCTCCTTTTTCGCACAAAGAATCAGCTGAGCGATTCAACGCGGAAACGCTGCCAGCATTCTTGGGACCATTCCACTTGGGCATGATTTGTATAGTAGTAGCGTGTAAGTAATTTAAGATAGATATAACTTGTACATATTTGTTAGAAATAAATAAAAATACTGTACTGTAATAGTATTATAATATACTTTGCTGTATTCGCCGTGTGGTAAAGCGACTAAGGTAAGTTGACATGACGTGTGGTATACGGCTGAGTAGAATAAACCACCCTCATTTCTTATCAATGTGTCGTAAAAGGCGACTTAGGTAAGTTGACCCGCCATGTGGCATTGGGCTGAGTAGAATAGACCACCCTCATTTCTTACCGAGGTATCGTTAAAGGCGACTAAGGTTAGTTGATCTCAAGAAGGCGGCCGTAAAATAACTAGCCAAAACATGTGACAACATGTTAAAAAAATGTTGTTCCGACCTCAGTTAAAGTGGGATAAGGGCATTGGATATGGGTCAATTACAAAGTAACTGTCCCTAAAATAACTTAATGCTTGTGTTATGGGTAGCAAAGATATATAATTTTAAACAAATACTTAAATATACATAAATGCCGCCGTGTGGTATCCGGCTGAGTAGAATGACCACCCTCTTTCTTACCGAGAGGTCCTAAAAGGCGACTAAAGTAAGTTGACTTAAGACAGGCGGCCGGTAGTAAAATACGTAGCCAAATCACGTGACATGTTTGTAACATGTTGTGCCGACCCCATTTAGAGGCAGGCGGATGATGACCTAAATACAAATATATACCCGGGATTTATAATATAGGATAGTACACTCTACATCTAGCATTACTTTTTTTTTCGCGGATTATAATGAAATAATATTTTCATTACTTACGTATCATGGACCCCCGTAAAGTAAACCCTAATTCTATAAATTAAGAGGGTAAGTCGTTAATGAATTACAGTAAGGCGTGATCTGAAAAATTATAATTTATATTATACTAGGGTAATATATAGGTTTAAATTCTCCATATTTTGTATTAGGAACAAGAAAACAGTACATAACTTAAGAGTAGAAATACTCACAGGGGTATTTTTTACATTTACAGATAATTTAATAGAACGAAATTGTGGTTACTGCTTGTCAATTTAAACAGTTTGCGATTTTATGAGCGAAAATATTTCTGGTTGCCGTGCAATGGATTTGACCTCATACTACTTTTAGATATGTACAAAATGATAAGTAATTATGCTTCAATGCTTCCAATAAAGATGTAATTAAATTCGAGTTTTGCAATTGCCATATCATTATAACGGAATAATGCGATTTCGTGAGACATGAGAAACTGCGAAACACGAAAGATTCGATATTTACTATAAAAAAGGTACAAGAATAAAGATTTTATAATAGTGATTAACATAAAATTTTGTTAACATTAATTCTGCCAATACTAGGTTTTTTTTTAAAATATAAATACTTGCTGTTCCAGTGGCTTCGCCCACGTGGAAATCAGCGTGTCACAATTTTTTTCTCGAATCCAAATTTTAAACATAAAAGTAGTTATTATGAGTTAATCATAAGAGAAAGAGACATGCTATTGCGGACTTTTTTGTAGTAGTTTTATAGACCTACAATTCTCTAGTACATTACTTTAGCGTATCTCTACTGGTTTACGCAGCGCACGCGACTAAAGCTCCCAGCAAGCAAATTTTTTAACAACTGCGCGATCTCTTCAACAAAATTT
Source organism: Morpho deidamia (assembly GCA_947086505.1). NCBI lineage: Eukaryota > Metazoa > Arthropoda > Insecta > Lepidoptera > Nymphalidae > Morpho > Morpho deidamia. The sequence goes on along the minus strand of CAMTZC010000007.1, from coordinate 2,588,692 downwards.
ACATAATACCGATATGTACTATATACCTAAACCATCCGGAAGTATTGCAGTATCTTTTCGCGAAAACCATACAAACATCCGTTCAGTAGATTTTAAGAAAATCGATTAAACACAGATAGAAAGCTTTTTGGGACTTTGTTTTATAATAAGTATGGATAGAAGATATGGGACCCATACACACACGGTCGTCCATTCCCAAAGTAAGTTACTTAATACTTGTGTTATGGGTGACGGACAGCTGTTAAATATACTATATATATAATTTAAAATACTTAAATACAAACATAGACCCAGGCTCTAAGATCCAACAAATTCTTCTCTTCTCTTTCTCCTACCCTTATCCCACTCTAAGTGGGGTCGGTACAACATGTTTTCCTCTTCCATTCTCTTCTATCATTCGTCAACTCTGGCGCTACTCCTTTTATATGCATGTCATACTTCACACATTCCAACCATCTCTTTTTAGGCCTCCCTCTAGTCACATATCCATCCACATTCATATCCAACACTCGTTTAGTCACATGATTTTCATCCCTCCTCATTACATGTCCATACCATCCCAATCTTGCACCTCTCATCTTTTCTATCTCATCTTTTCTTATCCAACAAATTGTATATAGAAAATGTTGGCCCTCGACGGGAATCGAACCCGCGACCCGCGGTGCTGAAGGCAGGTACACTACCCACTGCACCAATAAGCCAGTTAAGTTGTCAATGTAAGTTCATAAAATTTAGACAAAATACTCGTTATTTATGTAACATCGTAGTGAAGTCACAATAGGTAACTCGTCTAAGAATGTGTCCTTTTACAATCAAGATAAATAAAGATAAAGCAAATGAGATTGTAAATCTATCTATCTCTCTTTTTTATATGTGATTAGACATAGATAGTTTTATCTTGCCACTCATTATTTATTTTAACACTTTCGTTTATAGGCCTGCTTATGTCTTTTTTTTTATATACAGGAAAAAACCCCTTATGGGTACCGCCGCCCGACGGGGACAGGCTATGTCGGACTCGCACCGACTAAAACGACCTGTGTGCTCCACCACGCTGCCGATCGACAGGGTATCGTTGTACACATTATCCCCATCCCCGCAAACAGCTCTGATCCCAGAGAACACCTCCTCTGGGTAGGGACCCCTCGAAAGAGAAGTCCCCCTCCGCTAACCTGTGCACCGGGAGCACCAGATGCACCGACCGCCTCGGGGACCCATAAGCCAGGCGTCCGATATAACCCGTTCGGAACACCCGAAGGTCCCCGTGAGGGCGGCAAACGATGGGCTTGGGCAAGTCGCTATTACCTGGACTCGACAGCAGCAGATTGGATCCAGAAAAAAAGTTCAAAACACCTCCCTCCGCAGGGCAGAGGGAGGCCATCGTGCCCGCGATCGCTCCCTTCCCACCGATGTTTCAGGCCTGCTTATATCTTCCCTATACTAATATAACTCACTCATTTGCCCTCACCCTTTATTCCTTATATGTCTTTGCACTCACAAGCACATAAAAATGCATTGAAGCGATTAAACATAGCCGTAATAAGAACCAGTTTTACGGTTTGTTATTAAAAGTAGTACTGCTTTAATTAAATTATTACTATTGAATTATATGTGACGTTTATAGCACATAAAAGCTTCATACCATTAATCTTGAGAACGTTATGTACTGTTATGACAGTAAAATGTGTGTATTTTAATTAAATAAGTACCTATATTCGAATAATTTATAGAATTAGGCTTTACTTTGCGGAGATCCATAATACAAAAGTAATAATAAAATTATTTTGCTATAATCCGCGATACAGTAAATAGAAAATATATATAGTGCTATATGTATAGTGGACTATCCGTTTTGCAATTGCGATTTTGTCGTGGAGTCTATCTCCTGATGATGCTTCAGTTGCGGGGCGAAACGATTGTTGAGTTTGTGATAGTGAACGTGTGTAGTGCTTGTGTATTGTGGTGGCAGTGGTGGAGGTTTGTGCATGTGTTTTTACGAATCCTGCATGTAACGGGTATGAAAAAACGGATAGTCCACTATACATTTAGCACTATATATATTTTCTATTTACTGTATTGCGGATCATAGCAAAATAATTTTATTATTACTTTACTTATATACAAATAACTTTTTGCAACTTAAGGTTAAGGGGAAAATTTATAAAATGTTCACAAGACCGATCGTGTTGTATGGGTCAGAATGTTGGGTACAAATAAACACGGATGAAAGAAAGACTGAATGCAAATGAGGTGAGAATGTTAATGATGATATGAAATGTATATATAATAGACGAAGTTGCACCGTCATAAGCTCGTGGCTCCTAATTTTCGCCTTGCAAAAGTATAGTACCCGGCATTAAATATTGCACATCGGTGTTTAGAACGAAACAGCCGGCCAGTTCGGTTTCGTAGAGCGCTGTCACTGTCACTCAGTTATTATGTGACGTTTCACACGGGTTCGTCAGTATGTGCGACAGAGACAATGCTCTATGAAGCAGAATCTAGCCGATTTTTTCTCTCTTAGCCTCGATGTGCATTATTTATTGCCGCGTACTATAAGTCGTTGGTTTTTTGTATAAGATCCTATAATACAATACGATACAAGCATGCATAGTGTGGAATTCATAGTTTGTCATATTTTGTAAAATTTATGAGATTAATAAAGTTTATCATTATCATTATCATAATAAATTAGTTTTATCTTTTCCATTACAGTAGTTTCAAAACGGAGGTTCATACAGAAAGTACTATACTATTGAGGATTATATAGATAATAAGGATGCGTGGATATAGCTGCTCCTCTATACAAGATGACAATACTAGAAATAATAATAATATATTTATAATAATAAATAATAAGCTCTTCTCGGTAGGAACAGCTTTCCGAACCAGCAGTGGAGTTGACGACTCAAAAGCAGTTTTTTACAAGTCTACTTAAATAAAGAATATTTTGAATTTTAAATTTGAATGAGACTAAAGGGAGGCCGATAAAGAGATGGTTGGATTGTGTGAAGTATGACATGCATATAAAAGGAGTAGCGCCAGAGTTAACGAATGATAGGAGAGAATCAGAGCAAAAAAAACATGTTATGCTGACCCCACTTAGAGTGGGATAATGGCAAGAGACTGATGATTCGAATAACTTTTGCCTGCAACTTCGCAAATCATATTAAGCCTATGCTACGATATGATATGGATACTAAAATACGGATATAAAATAATAAAATCAAAAAAAATCTCTATCCAAGTAAAATGTTACAATCACTTTTGAATCGTCAAGGATCAATTAGATTTAATGAAGCTACAACTGGTTCGGATAGTTTGCTCTTGCAGAGAAGAACTCGGTGGTCAATCTTTTAAACATTTTAATTTTACATTGTTTAACCGAGTCTTGTTTGAAGCTGAAAGGATTTTCAAATGTTAGCATTTTTATCAGTCAAATAATCTTCAATTGTGTAATATGCTTTACGGATAACATATTTTTTACACTTAATTTAAACTGACAAACAAACATATACATTTTCTCATCCATACTAATATTATAAATGCTGAAGTCTGGTTGTCTAATGCGACTACTCCGATTGAGCAATGTCACTGAAATTTATTGCAATTAAAGGTTATACATATATTAATGTTGAGAGACCGGCTATACTCACGTGTCATTTTATCGGATGAGCCCGACTAGTTTCAAGCCAATACGGAGCTCTTATTCATGAGCTCTTTACGCGGCTTTATCGCGGCGGGAACTGATCCGATAAAATAGGACGTAAGTATAGCCGGTCTCTCAACATTAATAATGAATACCACTCACGATAGTTTAAATTCAAAAATTGCTAACTTATACATATATTAGGTTTATAAGACGCAAAGCCCTGGCAGCAATATAATTACATATAAAAGCTTTTGAAAAGAACGATGCAAAGAAATTTACTGTTTAAGCGAGAATCCTAAATTATACATTTCTTTGTAACGTGATTAAAATAAGAACATGGTGTTAATAGCCTTGCCAATATGGGGTTACCAAATTATAACCATTTGCAGGATTTTCTTAATGGTAGGGAACTGGGCTATTGATTGTCCTAATAGTTAAAATACTATATTGTAAAGTAAAAAATAATAATGAGACACTTATTTGTATGACAATTTCTATGTTTCGGCAAAAAAAATTTTTATGAAAAGTAATAAAATGTCTATGAATGAAAAGAAAATACAAGAATTGTATAAAATTTATTTATCATTAAACGCTATTTAATGAAACATTTGTACATAGGTATTAAATAATTTGATTTTAAATATATTTTTCCTTTACAATATAATCGCACTAACAATTTGCGAACCTAATTTTTAAAAGTCCCATAAGCGACTGGATTAGAAAAAAACTGTAAAAATATCCTATATATTCCTATATATACATATACATATATAAAGTTTTTATGATTAAATCAATATATAACGAAATCATAAAGAAATGTTATTTTTTTATTTTATTAAACAAAGCCCTTAAGGACTTAATAGCTTTTTAATAGCAAAGCGATGTTTAAAAGTAAACATTTTTGAATTGCCGATAAGGATCTGAGTACTCATTATATAGAATTCCTTAAATATCTCAATGATACTAAAATAGCAATGATAGGGAAAAAGAACAAAAAATTGGTATGGTGCTCTTAAGGTGAGATAAAAATTAAAAGAGCCATTTAACACCTCGAGAATAGCTCCGAACCACCTGCATGCTTAATAGACTGGGTAAAGAGCACTTTAAACGTAGATACAAATCCGATAAAACTGTTTGATAGTTGTTTAGATTATTTTTATTATACGAGTATACTAGTTGTGGCTCCGCTTCGGCTTCGCCAAAGTTTTCCCGCGTAAACTCCGACCCCGCGAGAATTCTAGAATAATAATAACATATATATTGCCCTACAACTTCCTCTTTCTTCCAGTGAAAATTCCATCTAAATTGGTTTAACCGTTTCGGAGAAGGGCCCGGACAAACACAGAGAGAAGGAATTAATTTACTCTGTACTATTAACGTAAACCTTCCTCATGAATTTAACTATATTTTAGTAAGAACCGTACAAAAATCCGTTCAGTAGATTTTTTGAAAATTGATGACATTGTAGACACACAGCTTCTGGGGGCTTTATAATACATACATGCTACGTTATAATAAAATAAAACGTTATAGTTAAAAAAAACTAAAATAATACCTAGCACGGAAATTAATGTAAATTAGTAATAAATGGATTCTAAAGGTATGCCGTGCGGTATCCGGCTGAGTAAAATAGACCACCGTCATTTCTTACCGAGGTGTCGTAAAAGGTGACTAAGATAAGTCGACCCGCTACGTGGTATCCGGCTGTGTAGAATATACCACACTCATTTCTTACCGAGGTGTCGTAAAAGGCGACTAAAGTAACTAGACCCACCGTGTGCTATCCGGTTGAGTAGAATAGACCATTGTCGTATATATGTCGTAATATACAACTAAATTAAGTTGACGTCAGGCAAGCGGCCAGTCGTAGCCATATCATGTGAAAACATATTTATAACATTATTCCTTAAGGTGTCTAAATATGAATGATAATTGTAACAAAACTGATATCAAAAGTATATATATTCGTTTAAAATTATGGAATTCTCTGCCGATATCAGCAAATATATCAACAGTTTTAAATATAAGCTGAAAAATTATATCCTCTCACTATTTGGTTAGGTCTAACATTTTATTGTATATTATATCCTACTAATATTATAAATGCGAAAGTTTGTGAGTATGGATAGATGTTTGTTACTCTTTCACGATAAAACTATTGGACGGATTTAGATGAAACTTTACAGTTATATAGGTTATACATCGGAATAACATATAGGCTACAATTTGTAATGATTTTATGTAATATTACGATACATGTCAATAAAGTCGGAAAAATCTGGCCTCTGAGAGCTGTCTCGGCGTACGCTGCCTAAATAAACCATTAGAATTACACAAAGATGATGTACCGTAGTATTGTTTGTCTTGAATAGTTCTAAATAAAAGTCCGCGACGGCATATATCTATCTTCTATGTGGAAGCCACTATGACCAAAATTGTGAATCATAAAATTAATTAAATTAGATACTATAACAGAACAAAATCCTCGCGAGCGAAGCCGCGGGCAAAAACTAGTGTATTATATATTTATGTATGTATATTTAGACTGTATTTATATTATTTATTTGATGTACATATTTTTACTATATATATTAGACTAGTTGTGCCAGCGGCTTGGAAGTCAGCGTGTCACAATTTTTTTCTAGAATTCAAATTTTAAACATAAAAGTGGTTATTGTGAGTTAACCATAACAGATAGAGGCATGCTATCGCGTACTTTTTTGTAATATTTTTATAGATTTACAATTCTTTATTACATTACTTTAGCATATCTCTGCTGGTTTACGCAGCGCACGCGACAAAAGCTCCCAGCGAGCAAGTTTTTTAAACAACTGCGCGATCTCTTTAACACAATTAACATAATATCGAAATGTATTATATACTTAAACCATCCGGAAGTATTGCACTACCTTTTTGTGAAAACCGTACAAAAATTCGATCAGGAGATTTTGAAAAAATCGATTACATACAGACAGACAGCTTTTTGGGACTTTGATTTATAATAAGTAAAGATATAATACTATATATTTATCTATTATTTTGGGTATATGTACTCATTTTATAAAGCACCACCTGCCTGTTTTTCCCGATATTAATAGATTCTCTATCGCAAAGGTTGTCTGGAAGAAATCGCTAATTAGCGATAAGGCCGCCTTATTGTAGCACTTAGTTTAAACTGGTTTTTTTTATTTACCTTCTATATTAAATTTTTATGTGGTGCAATAAAGTATATTGTATTCATGGTGACCCTACACGTACATCTCAACTATTTGTCTGTTCGCGTGCGCATAATCGCTATCTGGTGTTGTTAGAGTACCGCGACATGCAACGCCGGGGTCTGGGCTAAGATACGAACCGTTTGAACACAACACTGGTATCCAACCATGTCGATATTTGTTTATACCTTGTTAATTTATTAAATACTAGTGCTTATACATAGAGTAATGCCCACCTGGTTGTTATTTTCTTAAATATCTTTTCTCTACGCTAACCTAGACTGTAAGTTTTTCAGTGCTGAGTATTTTTTCTTCGAACTGACTGTATGCTGATGCTAACGTGCCGTGTGGTATCCGGCTGTATAGAATAGACCACCCTCATTTCTTACCGAGGTGTCGTAAAAGGTGGCTAATGTAAGTTGACGTCGGGCAGGCGGCCGGTCATAAAATATGTAGCCAAATCATGTGACAACATGTTTGTAACATGTTGTGCCAACCCCAATGATGTATGCTGATGCTAACGGATTTTACAACGTCACCGGGCGGGACGGGCTAGCGCAGAAGCATCGTCGAAGTTGCGAAATGCAGAGAGTAGAGCGCAGAAGCTCTATTAGCGGCGGGGAACGTCGTCCTAAGGGTGCCTCCTGTGAGGCCGGACCACGGCTTAGGGCGACGTGTAGTGGAGGGTTGATGGTATGACTTAGATTAGTCATTACGACGTCGGAAGGGTGGCGTGAAGCCACGACCAATCGTTGTGTGTGTATTATGTGTTTCTGTGTTTGCGATCGTTATTTGTTTGTCAAAGTCATATATAAGACCCTTTTTTGACGGCTATATTTTCAGTGGAGTGCTGAGTAAAGGCTTCTCTTTTCTTTATCGTGAGAAGGATATAGGATTTACATACATCACATGTCATCAATGCAGAGTAGATCACTACAAGTACCTTTTTTTCGAATTAACAATATTCTTTTATGTCTAACAGATTTTAGAGCGTCACCAGAGTGAATGCCATACACGAGAAATACACTGAGCAAAAGTGTCTTCTTTTATAGATCAGAATATAAAAATGACACATGACAATGCCATCGCAGCATTTTAAAAACATTATCAAGAAAAGCTAATACAGAAAGCCTACTATACTGTTGAGGATTACTTTGATGATAAGATCTTCTACAAGACAGTAATGACTAAATGTAACTAGTGATAAGGATTTATACATTGGAAAGAGCAACCGCCTAGTTTCTTGCTGGCTATTCTCGTTAGGAACAGCTTTTCGAACCAGCAGTAGAGTTGACGATTCAAAAGCACGTGTTTACTTGAATAAAGAATATTTTGAATTTCATTTTCAATTTAACAAACATTTTTTTTTTGCTTGCAAAAGATAACCTAAGTTTTCCAATTAATTTCACAAACATTTTTCAAAACTTATTTGAACAGAAAATAATTCGAATTTAAATTAGAACTCTTTTAGATTTTGAAAATTTTTTGATGTTGTTTTTGACCGTAAAGCACTTAATAAGCTTTGAATAGTATTAAAGCATGTAAGTTTTATATTAAAGTTATATTATGCCTGATACGTAATGGCCTAAACCCGCAAACACCTTTAATCCACAAACCTTTCCATCAACACGCATAAATTAATTACCATAGATACAAACTTCTTCCATTAATATGGTTCCCCGTGCAGACATAACTTATTAATCATATGCACGCCTTGCATTCAATACAGTGTATATAACTCATTTAAAGGACAAATTACTTAATTCTATCCTTAATGTAGTAAACTCATTATTAAATATACCTATGAAACATTTTGTAGACATTATATCGTAAGTTATACACGCATGTACGAGTTAATGCAAATTTGTAGAGAAATTCGATTATTACACATAGATAGAGTTCAACCTCTTGCCCTTATCCCACTCTAAGTGGCGGCAAAACATGTTACAAACATGTTGTCACATGATTTGGCTACGTGTTTAACGGCCGCCTGCCTGACGTCACTTACCTTACACATTTTACGGCCCCTCGGTAAGAAAGAAGGTGGTCTATTCTACTCAACCGGATACGCCACGGTGGGTCAACTTGGCTGGCCCGTTGGCGCAGTTGGCAGTGTCCCTGTCTTCGGCTCCATGGGTCGCGGGTTCGATTCCCGCCGAGTGCCAACATTGTCTATTTAGAATTTGTTGGTTCTTCGAGTCTGGGTGTATATATGTATTTAAGTATGTATTTAAAACTATATATGTATATATTTACCAGTTGTCTCTCACCCATAACACAAGTATTAAGTTACTTACTTTGGGGATGGACGACAGTGTGTGTAAATGTCCCATATATTTATTTATTAAAAAAAGAAAAAAAACTCACCTTAGTCGCTTTTTACGACAACTCGGTTAGAAATGAGGGTGGTCTATTCTACTCAGCCGGATACTACATATATTTTTTATATATTTTTTGTATAACAACTCTATATATGTATAATGCCGTGTGGTATCCGGCTGAGTAGAATAGACCACCCTCATTTCTTTCCAAGGTATCGTTATATATGACTAAGGTAAGTTGACGTCACTATTCTACATATTGTATGTATTCTACAAAGCCTTTTGAATCGTCAAATTGTAACAAACCTTCCACTGTTTCAAAACCGATCTTACCGAGAAAAACTCGGCGCCAATCTCTTTTTTTAAACTATATCGCATGCTCAATATTAAAGTGGCCTAATTCAAAAAAGTTATTTTATGGCAAATCCCAATAAAACGTTACGTAGCGCCTACAAGACTCATCAGCGTTAAAGAGACCCATACCATAGAAGAGCAAGAAAACACTAACTTTTTTAATAATTTTTAGCGTGATGTCATAGACGGCAGTGAAATGGGGATAACAACGTATCTAACTCAATTGAGCATAATTTTGAATTCGGTCGTTTTAATGCTAAGCGTGCGATATATCCACGGTACGATTACTTTATATTTGATAATAATCTCTGAATGCTCACTCTTAAAATAGTATTGTATTTTTCAAGGAACTGTCTTAGCATTAACAATCATTAATTATTCAATGCACTCATGGTATTGTGAAGTCCGTTAACTGCTGGACACTGTACAGATTGTTTCGAGATAACAAATTGAATAAAACCTTCTAACTGTCTTCCTTAAGACTAGCTAAGAGTTGTAAAATATATATAATGTTTATCTTAAAGCTAAATCGCAGGACCCGTCGTAGAAAGAAACATCCATAGCAAAGGATAGTTGACGTTCTTCAAGATTCATTTATTCATGACGCAAGTGAGCAGAGTTTGGTACCAAACCTTTTTTTACCAGATCCTCATAAACCAGATTAGAAGTGTGAAGACGACATTTTAAATTTATTTTTCAGTTATTTTAAGAGTCCTAGGATACTATCAGATTAGAAAGCTATTATATTCTGTTACGGAGACAAGTCCCGTAAGTCCATTTTGAAGAGCACGATGTGCACGGCACGGAGATGAACCGGCGCAGGTCGTCTGAGATCCAAGGGCCTCTCTACTAGTGCCGAGGCTATCCATCGAGGGGGTTTTAGTGAGTAGGAATCCCACGTAACCGGATCTCTCCCACAGTATCCGGTATCTTTAAAAAGATTTCCTCCCCGTAAAAAAAGAATACTATCAAGTTCAAATTCAAAATTCAAAATATTCTCTATTCAAGTAAACTTGTTTACACAAGTGCTTTTGAATCGTCAAAATCTACCACTGGTTTCCAATCAAAAACTCGGTGGTTGCTCTTTTCAAATAAAATTCTTATAACTAGTTACATTTGGTTATTACCATCATGTACAGGGTACAGAGGAGTAGCTATATCCACGGATTTTTATCATCTATATAATCCTCAATAGTATAGTAGGCTTTTCATCAGCCTCCCTTTAACAGCGCTTTTAAACTGCAGTAGTGGCAAAGATAAAATTTATTGCAGGATTTTGTTATAGAATCTTATACTCGAATCCACAAATTACTTATTTACTTTTGCAAGGCGCAAAGCAGGAACCGCAAGCTTATGTCGGTTCCTACTTTGTCTATTATATACATCAACAATGCTTTTATAATTATGTATATTCTTATGCACAAACATTATATTGCTAAAAATATACTGTGAAGCCAAAGTAAGACTACCTATTTCCTTAAACTTCTCTCGCAGGGAATCAAGCGGACTTAAATTGTAAATGCCACATATGGCTCTATTTTGTATTACAAAAATTCTATCAATATCCCCGCATTTACCCCATATGATCAGAATGATATATCGTGCTTGTGTTTAGGCAGTTCTCCAACTGATTATAATGGAAAAAAGTAATATCCGGGAATGGACACGAATCGCGAGTGCCTTCGAACTTTTTCACTTCGCGAATAATAAAAAGTGGTATATTCAGCTGACTGCTAATCTTCGACAGTTGGAAAGGCACCCCAAGAAGAATAAAGACGCCTATTTTACGATTAAAATGATATATTATTCTTGCAGACGTATCAAAATATTCTATACAACCCTAACAATGAAACTACCATAAGTAAAAATATATTATTGTTACCAAATTTTACAGACCACGTGTAACGACGAGGACTAACATCGGTTGGTCTTGGCTAAATGCGTCACCCTCAACGATATTTTAGAAATACATAGATGACTGGCCTATTGCTGCAGTTGATAGTGAACCTGTCTTCGGCACCAATGGGTCGGGGGTTCGATTCACGGCGAGAGCCAACATTTTTCTATAAAAAATTTGTTTGATCTTCGAGCCTGGGTGTATATTTGTGTTTAATTATGTATTTTAAATTATATATGTATATATTTACCAGTTGTCTGTCACCCAGTATTAAGTTACTTACATTGGGGATGAACAGCCGTGTGTGTAAATGTTTCATATACTTATATATTATTTAATATATATAAAGATATAACTGTTATCTATAAAAAAAAACCTCTAAAGTTTTTTATAGATACATCTCGTTATCGACTTATTTATGTTAATTGAAACCAACAGTTATGTTAATTTTATAAACCGAGTATGTAACGACAATAGACATTCAAGACTCGTTATAAATGACAATATAGAAAAGACGCACATTTTACGCCATAATAATATCAGTTATGCGGCATTTAATGTATTAGGTTATTTAAGTATAAGTCCCACCACAGACGTCCGACATTCTACGTGCGACTTTCTATCAGTAAAAACTGAAACAGCGATATTCAAACGCAGACGCACTATAAGAAGTCAAAAAACGAAATCGGTACATTTTAGCCGATTCAAATATTGTCGGAGAGCGGAAGGATTGGGAATGTACGACCTTTTTTCTATTAGTAAAACCCCTTACGCTTAACGTCGTAAGGGCAGCAAGTATGTCGAACTTGCACCGATCAAAAACCTGTTTTTCTCCACCATGCTACTGATAGCGAGGACAGGGTAGCGCTATTGTCGCATTGTAGGTTACATTACCCCCTATCCCTTGTAGCAGCAGCACTGTAACCATGAGAAGGCAACTTTTGGCTCGAAGTCTCTCTCCGCAACAGATGCATCATCCATCATGGGCTGAATATATTCCCTAATGTATACCCTCACTTAACTCTTTTAAGGCTGGTGTTACGAAATACTATGGAGTAGATAGTGATCATTGAAAATTCTGATCTATTGAGTATATGTCTTAAGTACTATATTTATTGTTATTTTTATTTTGTTGTCCTTTGGCTGGAATAGATTCCTTATTGAGATAAGTTCGCCTTTACAATTATCTTTTTATTTGTGTGTTTTCACTTCTGTACAAGATAGAAATTACCAACAAACTTTTTTTGTTATTATATATAGTAATTTTCCTTATATATTTTTACATGACATACACTTCCTATGATAGCCATCGGCCAATTGTAGAACGTCTGCTTAAAGTCGATAACAAAATCGTTGAAAGTAATCTGCAATTTTTACGGTCCCTTAATCGATTTTTTTAAAAGTCGTATATAGTATGCCTTTATGTATAACTTATTGTTACGGCACCTAATGGGACATGCACATCAGCCGCACTAAAACGTAATGAGCGTCTGCACTAGCTAATTAACTTTACTCACGCTTTATACCAACAAAATATCACATTTTTGCTAAACATTTTCATAAATACAGCGCAGTATCAGTAACAGTCTAAGTAGCTTATTGCCGATTCTGAGCTACTCTTTCTGCCCTATGTCTTTCGCGCGCTAACGTTTTTCTAAGTTCTTAATATTTCACCGTTTTAATTCTCACACGACGCACTATCCGCGCTCAGTTAAAATCTTTTGCTTGTTTTGTGTTGAAGTCCGTTTAAAATATAATATATTATGAAAATTTCCTTTAAAAATGCCGTGTGGTATCCGTCCGAGAAGAATAGACCACACTCACTGAGGTGTACCTCTTCTTACCGAGGTGTCGTAAAAGGCGACTAAAGTAAGTTAACCGACCGTGTGGTATCCGTTTGAGTAGAATAGACCGCCTTCTTTCTTACCGACGTCTCGTAAAAGACGACTAACGTAAGTTGAGGTCAGACACGCAGCCGGGCGTAAAATACTATCGTATCATGTGACAACACGTTTATAACATGCCGTGCCGACCCCACGTAAGAGTAGGATAAGAGCAGGACGATGATTATGATTAAATATAAATTATTCAATATATAGTAACTATATATTGCGATTTTGTCGTGGAGTCTATCTCCTGATGACGCTACGGTTGCGGGGCGAAACGATTGTTGAGTTTGTGATAGTGAACGTGTGTAGTGCTTATGTACTGTGGTAGTAGTGGTGGAGGTTTGTGCATGTGTTCTTACGAATCCTGCATGTATCGGGTATGAAAAAACGGATAGTCTACTATACATTTAGAAGCATATATATTTTCTATTTACTGTATCGCGGATTATAGCAAAATAATTTGTATTATTACTTTTGTATTATGGATCTCCGCAAAGTAACGCCTAATTCTATAAATTATCACGTAATATCATTTGATTACTGAATTGAAAAAATCCGACAATAAATCAATAAGTATAACCTTTTTCAATAAAATATTTATATTTAACATAGAAACAATATGTCAACAACTTTATTAACGAATGTCTTTTTTAACGACAAAAGGAAGTGCGAATAAGTCTTCAGTACATTAGTTATTATCTAGGGTTATCGTTTTATCGATTGGAATCCAGAACCGGCGAACACCTCATTGATATTATACAAATTTAAAATGTCATATGACAGATGCATTAAACCACCGGCTATTACAATCGAATGCGGTCTGAAATATGCTTTTTTTCATTTCAATGTATGTAAAGTTATGTTCCAACGGATTACGAACTGTTAATTAAATAACTTCAACGAGCCTGTTAGCGCAGGTGGCAGTACTCTGTCAACTCTATTGGTCGTGGCTTCGATTCAGCCGAGGCCCAATATTTTCTAAAAACAATCTGTTGATTCTTGGAGTCTGGGTAATGTATTTAAAAACTATATAAGTATACATTCACCAATTACCTATCATCCTTGACACAAAGAGTTACTTACTTATGATATTTTGTTATATATAAGTTTCCCATATATTTATTTATTAAATTAAGTTCTTAATAAATCTTTAGATAGAAATTTCGTGCCCTAACTAATATTCTAAATAACAATTGCTTAAGGAATTAACAGTAAATAAAAACAACTTCTAGAGTTACTAAAAGTCGAAGAAGCAAAAACATTGTAATTTGAAAATGTTGGCGGTGGGAATCGAACCTGCGAAGCTGAAAGCAGGGTCACTGCTTCCTACGCCTACGGGCCAATATACGTATGTTCAATTTATATTTGCAACTCATCAAACACTTTATAGTATGAGAGAAGAGAATTAAAGATATATGTAAGTTACCGTATTACGCATAAAAAAAACCTCTGTCTTCCTTGAAATTAATACATAAACTGTTTATATATATTGAAAACCATTTAAATTCATTGACTGTTAAATTAGTCACGATCTCTAGATGTAATTCTTTGAGGACAAATATTTATTACGAAAAGTAGATTCTTTGCACGACGCCGTGAGACGTTTCTGCGCCGGCTAATGGGTTCGCGCGTCGGCCTATTAATTGCTTTTAGCCGTTAAACGTTTTAAAGGTGCTAAATTGTCGACGTAAGCTGACAGCTTCTTTTTAATTGGTAACGATTTTAAACGACAACATGGTCCAGCTTCAATTGTAAATATCTATACTTAATATAAAACAATGTCCCCAAAAGCTGTCTGTCTGTATGTAATCGATTTTCTCAATATGTACTGAACGGATTTTTGTACGGTTTTCACCAAAAGATAGTGCAATACTTCCAGATGGTTTAGGTAAAGAATCATTTCGGTATTATGTAAATTGTGTTGAAGAGATCGAGCAGTTGTTAAAGAACTTACATGCTGGGAGCTTTAGTCACGTGCGCTGCGTAAACCAGCAGAGATACCCTTAAGTTATGTAGTAGAGAATTGTAGGTCTATAAAACTACTACAAAAAGTCCGCGAAAGCATGTCTCTATCTTTCATGGTTAACTCACAATAACTATTTATATGTTTAAAATATAAAAATAAAAATTGGGACATGCTGATTTCCACGCGGGCGAAGCCGCTGGTACTGCTAGTATTAATATATAGGACAATTACGCACAAGGCCGTCCCTCCTTTATTCATTTTATACTTATGTTTTGGGTGACAGACAACCGGTAAATAATGATCATCCTCCTGTTCTTCTTATCCCAGTCTAAGTGGGGTCGGCACATGTTATAAACATGTTGTCACATGATTTGGCTACGTATTTTACGACCGGCCGGTCTGCTTAATGTCTACTTACCTTAGTTGTATTTTACGACCCCTCGGTAAGAAAGAGGGTGGTCTATTCTTCACAACCGGATACCACACGATGGGTCAACTTACTTAAGTCGTTTTTAAAACACCTCGATAAGAAATGAGGGTGGTTTATTCTACTCAGCCGCATACCACACGGCGGTTCGACTTACCTTAGTCGCCTTTTACGACACCTCGGTAAGAAATGAGGGTGGTCTATTCTATTCAGCCGCATACCACACGGCGTGACAGACAACCGGTAAATATTAACATATATTATTTTAAATAAATATTACACTTAATTACATAAATGTATTCAGACTCGAAGAGACGATTAATTTTTTTTAGAAAATGTTAGCAATCGGCGGGAATAGAAATTGTGACGACAAAATTTTACATAAATCAGTACATATATGTTCTCTTATCG
Source organism: Morpho deidamia (assembly GCA_947086505.1). Lineage (NCBI taxonomy): Eukaryota > Metazoa > Arthropoda > Insecta > Lepidoptera > Nymphalidae > Morpho > Morpho deidamia. Next base: position 2,572,560 of record CAMTZC010000007.1, on the reverse strand, counting down.
CTGATTAAAGCAAAATAATCTACGTTTGCCACATAATTACGTTTATAATAATTTTTTCTTTAGATTTTTTTCCCAAATGAATATATACTAACCCTAATAGCTCCAACGGGTAAGTGCAGAAGCATAATCGAGAAACAAAAGAATATAAAAAATCGTTTGTGGGTTGGATATAAGAATCATCATCATTCTTCTGCCTTTATCCCACTCTAAGTGGGGTCGGCACAACATGTTACAAACATGTTGTCACATGATTTGGCTACGTATTTTACGACCGGCCGCCTGCCTGACGTCAACTTACCTTAGTCGCCTTTTACGACACGTCGGTAAGGAAATGAGGGTGGTCTATTCTATGCAGCCGGATACCACACAGCACATACCTTAGTCGCCTCTTACGACACCTCGGTAAGAACGGAGGCTGGTCTATTCTATTCTGCCGGATACCACACGTATATAAGATTCTATGATTAAATTACACAATCGATTTTATCTTTGCCATCACAGGAGTCTAAAAACACTTAAAAGGAGGCTGATACAGAAAGCCTACTAAACTTTTGAGGATTATATAGATGATAAAAATGCGTGGATATAGCTACTCTTCTACCCTGAACAAGATAGTAATGCCCAAATGTAACTAGTATAAAAATAATATTTGAAAAGAGTAACCACCAAGTATCTTGCTGGCTCTTCTCGGTTCGAACAGCTTTCCGAACCGGCAGTAGAGGTGACGATTCAAAAGCACTCATTCACAAGTTTACTTGTTTAAATTGTTCCTACCGAGTTAAGCCAGCAAGAAACTCGACGATTGCTCTTTTGAAAATACATTTCTTATAACTAGTTACATTTCGGCATTACTATCTTGTACAGGGTAAATGAGTAGCTATATCCAGGCATTTTTATCATCTATATAATCCTCAATAGGCTTTCTGTATGAGCCTCTTTTTAATAGTCATTGTAAATTACTGTAGTGGCAAGGCAAATAGATGGTAGAAATGAGGCAGTAGAATAATTTTCTTTACCAAGATGGAACGCTTGAGCATTTTGAGAATACAGCTAATAATCTTTGCTCGTTAGCTAAGACTTTCCTAGACAAATCCTGGAATTCGTTCTACGAGACCTCCAAATCTAACAAGGGTAAGTACTACGCTGCCCTTCAGCCAGACATACCGAGACGACCATGGTTCTTTCTCCTTAGATATGCAGACAGATTGGTCTCATCTACTATTTCTCGTTTACGTCTTGGTCACTCATGCACACCTGTACACTTGGCAAAGCTCAGGATCAGGGACAACTCGACCTGCGAGTGTGGTTTAGACGAAAGCACCGTATCCCACGTCCTTTTGAATTGTCCTAAGCTCCTTTAGCCTTCATATGACATTATCCCAACCAAAATCCCTCGTCCTTTAAATGTTGAATGTTTGTTAACGTTTGTATTTAGTCCCTATTGTAAATATTTATGTAAATATATTAAATGTAATAAAATAAAATTGTAATTTTTTTTTGTAGTATAACTATTTATATATAATATATATTCATTTTGTGTTGTCCTTTTGTTTCAGGTGAAGGGTTAAACATAAGGTTCCCACTATTTGTAATTATTCAAAATTTTAATTTTACTCTTTGTTTCACCGTACAATCTCTTTTGTGTGTTCTCCATCTTACATGACATTGGCAAAGTAATCTGTGCCAATATGGCACTCCTAAAAGCCATTAATAGAAAATTGAATTGAATTGAAATAATTTTCTTTAGGTTAAGTTATTAATAACGTATCATTCTTATCTCCTATTAAAAATTAAGTATAGAATTTTTTACCAAATAAGTCATTAATCGATTCAATCTATAATTCATAGTATTCCGTTTTGCAAAGACACATTTCTCGACTTAATTAATTATTAAATTTATAAAGCTTTAATTCTTGCTTTCTCTTGTTTCTAGTGGAGTGTGAACTGTATATCAAAGGTTTTTTATTTGATTTATTTTGATTAATATTGATTTGATTATCAATAAATGTTTTGTAAAAGCTTTTTAATTTATAATTTACAATTTATCATGCACTATTGATTGCAACTTCATTTGCGCTAACTTAAGAGTTTAAGAACCCACTATACTGCAATATATGTTTTTTTCCTCTTCCCGAAAGAAACATGGGTATTTTTTATTCTATACATTAATGTTTGAAGTTAATTTATTATGATTATTTTTTTTTTATATTTTCGATGAGTGTTTTATAAAAGCTTTCGTACCCAATTTATAACTATACATACAAGATTGTTTGCGACTTCGATTTTCGCCACCAACAAAAAAAATTTCCGGTGTATAAGCTTTATTGGATCAGTCGTGGAATTGCAACCGACAGACAGACTTTTGAATTTTATTTTTTTATAACCTATATGAGACAATTAGACACACGGTCGACTACATCTCGAGTTTATAAGACATAAAAAAAGTAAAGTGATACTTTACAAAGTAAAGTGCCTGTTACAATCCCACAGCTGGAAATAGGCCTCCTCTCTCCGTTTCTGAAGAGAAGGGTTGGAGCTAAGACCTACCACGCTGCTTCAATGCGGATTGGTAGGTTACACATATTTCCAGAATTCTCTAGAGATATGCAGGTTTCCTCACGATGTTTTCCTTCACCGAAAAGCGTGTGATAAATTGGAATTATCAATTAATAGAAAAACTCATTAGTGCCTGCCCGGGTTTGAATTCGTGTTCCCCTCGTAAGAGTCGCACGGTCTCACCGCTGGGCTATCACAGCTTTTTTTAAGACATATTCTAAGCGAATTGTGCGCTATCAGACAAAAAATAGCATACCTATTTCATGCCCCTTAAAATCACCGCCATGAGAACATAAAAAAACCTTTCTTTATATGATAAGCTGATTTAAATCACCTATTCTTAATTGAAATTAAGTGAAATTTTCTTGAAAGTTTAAAAAAAATACGTATTTCTATTTTAAAACTTTAAAAAAAAATTGTGTACCTGATCGCCGAATGTCTATAAATATTATAAATAAAGTCTCCAAAAGCTATCTGTATCTGATCGACTTTCTGAAAATCTTCAGTATCTAAAACACATATTTATGCAGTTTTAACTTAAAGACTGTGCAATTCTTGAGTAAAGCTTAGGTTATTACATCCTTTGGAACGGCAAAACTGATTGTGATGGGACTTTCACTGAATGGTAGAGGAGATTGTGGAGCAACATATAGGCTACTTTTAGAGAGTTGCTGCAGAGTCGGGATTTCATAGGAAAAAATTGTGACACACTGATTTCAATACTAGTATAGTATGGACATCGAGGCTTAGAGAGAGAAATCGGCTAGATTCTGCTTCACAGAGCATTGTCTCTGTCGCACAGACTGACGAACCCGCGCGAAACGTCAGATACTAACCGAGCGACAGTGACAGCGCTCTACGAAACCGAACTTGCCGGCTGTTTCGTTCTAAACATCGATGTGCATTATTTAATACTGGGTACTATACATACATACATTTCATAAAAGTTCAAAATATAGATATCTTGAATCTATATTTCTTATATTATCTATATATCTTGAATCAACCCAAGACATCAGTGAAACGAGCTCTAAGAAAATAATATTGCAAAAACTGGACGCATTGCTAAAGTCAATACTTGGGGTTCACTATTAGGCTCATTATGTAATAAAAATATTTATATATACTCATTAACATACGCACATTATTTATTACTTATATAGTAAGGGGCATTGGCGTCTTATAAAATATAAGACCTTATTTGCACAGAACGCAGGAAATGGTGTCTCCCACTGTCAGCAGAACAATTTACTTACATTATGTACACTAACTTAATGCGAGAACAGTAAATTTTTTAACCAAACAGATAATGATTAACCAGTTAAATTAATGTGTGGTATTAATTTTTGATACGTTTCTATACATATACTTACTTATACTTAAACTTATACTTAAACTATGTGATCAATTTTCTCAAAATCTACCGAACGGATTTTTATACGGTTTTTACTAAATTATTTCAATTCTTGTGGAAGGTTTAGGTTAATAGTACTTTGTAAACAGGATACTTCTGTTTTTCTGGAAAATCCCCGGAGTAGCGTAACGGATTTTGATAGGCATTTCGCTAGAAGATAAATGTTGTGGAATAACATATACGCTTTTTCACGTAGAATTCCCGCGGGGTCGAGATTTACGCGGATATATTTTTTTATTTTCTTTATAAACAGACTAGTATTAACGTGAGAGTAAACTGTATAAATTATCATATTTATAGCCTATAATAACCTATTAATTTAATACCTTTTCTAATGCTTTAATAACATTGTTAAAAGTCTTAGCGCCTACATTTAGGAATCAGAAATATTTAATGATCGAAGTATGTAATCTTCAAAACATATATTCCTATCGCTGTAATTTTATCTGTTTTTGTGAGAATTATCTACTTTTTTCGATACATATAGAATTCCTTGGAAAATTGTATAATATTTACAATTTAATTCACATATTCAGTCATTGAAGTAAGACTTCAGCTCTTCAGTTTCATTTAATATAAGTAATAAAAATTATACATATATATATTTTATATTATATGATACCATTTTGTATATAATTTAATCTGTGATATACAAACATGTGTAGCACAGATTAAATAGTGTATTTTAACACCAGCCGCATATCTGAATATAGGCCTACGCAAAGAGCTCGCTTCTTTTAAATCGTATATTAATATTTTTTTATTGTTCTAATTGCTTATTTAAAATGTCAGTCACCCTATATAAAAAAAATATACAATTATGTGTATAATTGATAAAATTTAGGGCCAATTAAAGCTAAAAGCAACTTTATTAAGTAATTAATAAGGCATGACCGTTAATTAACCTGCCGTCTTTTATAGTTGTACTTATTTATAATTATATTACTTATTTATTATGTTTGTGCGACGAAGTATTCATGTATAATAAGACATTGATATAGCTAATAGTAATAAACCGTAACTGACAGAAATTGATTGCGTCTATTACCAGAAAAACTGGAAATCAATTTTTGGGATTCAATCTCAAGTGTTCTTTTCTATCGCAAAATTTCTCAATCCATTTTGGACTTGGCTATCTGTAGATTCAAAATAACACTTAAAAGAATATGAATAAATATAGTTTTATTTTCAATGATACATAGTTATGAATTATAATTAAGTATTAATTAACATATATTTAATATATTGCAAAACTTTCCTGTAGGTTCGTCGCGGTAAACCTTTTAAACCAGTGGTAACTTTACAATCTGTTAACATTTTTCGACATTATTGGAACAGGAAAAAATATATACTGATTAAAAACATCTTTTATAAAACTAAAAAATATAGTATATATAAATATAGTAATATGTTTATGCCGTTAAACAAAATAGTACTGACGATTTATGGTTTCTAAAGTACATTCATACAAATATTTTATTCTGGTGTAATATATATTGAATTAATGACGATTGACGTTTAAATGTGTTTATTTAAGGAGGTTTTAATTATTGTATTCTTAAATAATATATATGCTGATGGAATAGAGTTTAAAACTTTTCTTAAGACAATTTAAATTATTGTTTTTCGTCTAAGCAAAAAGTTGATTGTAACGGAACTCTTCACGGTTCTCGATCACATTTGATTGAATTTTATTCCTACATTTCTTATCGTAAATTGTATAATAATCATTTAATTGCAAATTTATATTAAAGCAACATTCAATAAATACTTATTTTACTAGACCTGAAGATATTAACTATGGGGATACGTGTTTGTTGATTTGCGGTAAAATGATATTAAAATTCACATACCTAGTACAATGTTGATAAAATTTACACTTTCACAATCACTTCAGAATAAATCACATAACACTACACTAGTCTGCCACAAATATTTTTTTCAATAGCTCAATCGACAACGATACAAACGTTTCATGTTTTTCTAAGTTGATTAACTAAGTTTCTTATAGCGGTTTTATTTTCAAATTCGCCGTTCGAATTTTTTTTTTTAATTATGCAAAATATTTCGTGGCAAGGATCACTTTGAATTCGTCCACAGATTCGTGGATCAGCTGTTCGCGACAAGGACGCACGTTGAAAAAATAATGACCGCGAGGTCGTTGCTCTTGCGTCGGCTGAATGAACCGTTTTTTTTTCTCAATTCTAGGTTCGTAGAAACGCGCGCGCGCAGCTCGCGGTCCCCGCGACGAATGAGGAGCCTTAGAACTATTTCAAATATCTCTCCTCTAATCCCTTGTAAGTGTGGGTTTTCTAATGCAACGGTGGGCGTTTGGGAGTGGGGCTATCGGATTCGGACACGGGGTTAATGTTAATTATCTGACGTCACGTGCGCCCGTCTAATTTGATTTCACGCCTGACATACGACAGTTTATAGTAACAGGCGTTACATTTTTCAAACTCATTGACATGATTTATAGAAGCAGGCGTTACTTTGCGGAATTCCATATTACAAGCAATATAACAGAACTAACTACTTTGCTATAATCCGCACGGGTTAAGTGAATGCATGCAAAGCCAATGTGTATGAAGCAGGCAAAATCTACGCACCTTATACATGCAGGACCAGCCACCACATGCACCCCAAGGCGCAATTCACCAGCAACAACGCACACAAAAGCAGCACACACACCCACCACCACAATCTCGACGATCGTTTCGCCCCGAAACCGAAGCATCATCAGGAGGATAGGCTCCACGACAAAAATCGTACTGCCAATACTGCCGTACTGCCATTGACATGTCAATATGTAACACCAGAATTACCTGCAACTATGCTCGTACCATTATTATAAGTCAAGGGAAGCGTGACACCTTAAAATTACAATTATATTCTATACTAGCTGTGCCAACAACGGCTTCGCCCGTGTGGAATTCAGTGACTTACGAAAATTTTCCCGAATTTTAGAAATTATGAACATAAAAGTAGTTATTGTGAGTTAACCCTGAGAGATAGACATGCTATCGTGGTCTTTTTTTGTAGTATTTTTATAGATCTACAATTCTCTAGTACATTACTTTAGCGTATCTCTGCTGGTTTACGCAGCGCACGCGACTAAAGCTCTCAGCAAGCAAGTTTTTATAACAACTGCGCGATCTCTTCAGCAGAATGTACATAATACCGATATGTACTACTCACGTAAACCAACCGTAAGTAATGCACTATCTTTTGGTGAAAACTGTACAAAAATCTGTTAATCAGATTTTGAGAAAATCGATTACGTACAAACAGACAGCTTTTTGGGACTTTGTTTTATAATAAGTATAGATATTTCTATATGAATGAAATTAATGAAATATTTGTATATAAAAAATATTCTAAATATTTTCCCGGTGTACAAGTAACAAATTTACTAAAATTTCGTCAATATAATGTTCCGGTTTCGTCGTGAAACGTAACATACAGACAGACAAAATAGCAGGTCGGCTTTGACGTTTATAATTTAATATCGAAAAAATATGTTCTGACGAATATTGACGTCATTAATAATACTAGAATATTAAATGCAATAAAAAAATTAAAAAAACACTTAATCATTATTTTTTAATTAGTCTAATTATTTAGGTTATATTTTGTTATATTTAAGGTCGTCGGTGTTCGTATGGTACACCTGAAAATTAATGATATATACTATATTGAGAATAAGTTTAATCAATAAGTATGACCGTTGATGTCTTTTTATCAAAGAACGTATCGAGCGCGTTGAAGTCTAATGTATGTGTAATTTAAACAATTGTTAAGAGACCGCGTCTTATTCAACAAATGATGTCCGAAATAAATAATAAATGTTATGAAAATGCAACTGTATTTTTAGCAATGACCTTGGAAAGAAAACTCCAGTGGAGCACACACATAACAGCTCTTGCAGGGAAAATTAGTTCAGCGGACTAAGCTGTTCGAAAGATTAAGGTCGCGTGATTCCCTGCGAGAGAAGTATGAGGAAATAGGTATTCTTACTTTGGCTTCACAGTATATTTTTAACAATCTAATATCTGTGCATAAGAATATACATAATTATAAAAGGATTGGCGATGTATATAATAGATAAAGTAGGAAACGACATAAGCTTGCGGTTCCTGCATTGCGCCTTGTAAAAGTAAATAAGTCATTTGTTGGTTTGGGTATACGATTCTACAATAAAATCCCGCAATCGATTTTATCTTTGCCACTACTGCAGTTTAAAAGCGCTGTTAAAGGGAGGCTGATACAAAAAGCCTACTATATATATTAAGGATTATATAGATGACAAAAATGCGTGGATATAGCTACTCCTCTACCCTGTACAAGATAGTAATGACCAAATGTAATTAGTTATAAAATTATATTTGAAAAGAGTAACCACCGAGTTTCTTGCTGGCGCTTCTCGGTTTCCGAACAGCTTTCCGAACTAGCAGTAGAGTTGACGATTCAAAAGAACTTGTTTACAAGTTCACTTGAATAAAGAATATTTTGAATTTGAAATTGAATATAATACGATTATATATGCTAAATTATTTGAATTATACTCTGTACATACGATCATAGATGCATACAGAAGTTTTTTTTCGAATTGAATGTATGCTGTTAGCCCTAACGGCTTTTACAGCGTCACCGGGCGAGACGGGCGAGCGCAGAAGCATCGCCGAGGTTGCTAAATGCAGAAAGTAGAGCGCAGAAGCTCTACTAGCGTTGAGGAACGTCGTCCTAAGGATGGCTCCTGTGAGACCGGACCACGGCTTACGGCGACGCGTAGTGGAGGGCTGATGTATGACTTTAAATAGTCATTGCGACGTCGGAAGGGTGGGGAGAAGCCACGACCGACCGACGTCAGAAAACTGGGGCCTCGTCTTCACCGGCGGAGACGCTGTGTGTGTGTATTACGTGTTTTTGTGTTTGCGATCGTTATTTGATCGTCAGGGTGATATAGGACGCTTTTTGGACGCCTATATTGTCGGTGGTCAGACCTAACCGGGATGTACGTTGAAGCAACTGAAATAAAGGGGTTCGGGCGTATCTCAGATTTCTCGAAGTAAGATTTTGAAAAACGTTTAAAGAGGTGAGTAATGGTAGGGAGGTCGAGGTCTCTATGGAGGTCAACGTTGCGCATGAACTACGGACAACCAGTGGCTGTCCGCATAAATCGGTTCTGAAAATATAGAAGTTAGGTCACGATATTACTATATCGTATTATAAGTTCTATAAGCCAATTAGTCACAACATTCAATGTATTTATAACGATACGATCTGTAGCTGATCTTTACATTTTCAAAGTTAATTGGATCTTAATCCCTATTTTCTCAATTATGGATTACATTAATTTTTTTTTTCCAATTTACAGCCAAGTGACAGGACTGCCTATCAGGTGCGAATCCTTTCACATTTGTCACTAATTATAACACCTTCATAAAAATATACTTCGTATTGACCGTTATGGTGAAGAAACTATCAATCAACCGCAGATGGCCGTGCCTGTTGGTATCGAAAACCTGCTGTTTTATTTATATTTATTATCCTTCATCCACTCGCTTTTGATAGTATAATATTCATTATGAACAATTTATAGAATTAGGCGTTAATTTGCGGAGATCCATAATACAAAAGTAATAATAAAATTATTTTGCTATAATCCGCGATACAGTAAATAGAAAATATATATAGTGTTTAATGTATAGTGGACTATCCGTATTTTCATATCAAAGCGATGATGCTTAGCGATTTTGTCGTGGAGTCTATCTCCTGACGATGCTTCGGTTGCGGTGCGAAACGATTGTTGTATTTGTGATAGTGAACGTGTGTAGTGCTTGTGTATTGTGGTGGAAGTGGTGGAGATTTGTGCATGTGTTTTTACGAAACCTGCACGTATCGGGTATAAAAATACGGATAGTCCACTATACATTTATTTTACTTTACTACTTATACAACAATATTTGATGACGGTACGAAATCTAGAAACACCTTAGTTGTACTTTAGAGTGGGAATCATCATCATCGTCCTGCCCTTATCCCACTCAAAGTGGGTTCGGCACAACATGTTACAAACATGTTGTCACATGATTTGGCTACGTATTTTACGACCGGCGGCCTGCCTGGCGTCAACTTACCTTGGTCGTATTTTACGACCCCTCGGTAAGAAATGAGGGTGGTTTATTCTGCTCAACCGGATAACACACGGTGGGTCGTCTTACCTTAGTCGCCTTTTACGATCCCTCGGTAAGAAATGAGGGTGGTCTATTCTATTCAACCGGATACCACACGGTGGGTCGTCATACCTTAGTCGCCTTTTACGACACCTCGGTAAGAAATGAGGGTGGTCTATTCTACACGGCCGGATACCCACGGCATTAGAGTGGGAATACTTATAATAATAATATAATATAATTCTTTACAATAATAATAATAATAATAAACACATTCTTTTCAGCAGCAATACCAGCAGAACTCATAATTTAGTGTTAAACCTATAGTTATAGCAAACTAAAACATTTTTACGCATTTTCCGTAGCAATGAAAACTTAGTAGATTTTAAACTTTCGCGATTCATACTTATTATTACATGACTCAGAGTCAGTTCGTGAACACAGCGGATGCAACTCTGCCGAAACGTCGAACCTTGTAAAAAAGGTAACTCGATTATTTCGCGATGTGACCCGTTTATTTATATAATAATAATGAAAACTTTAAACCAATTTATCTCAAAATATATATTATTGAGTTGCAATAGTGCAAATCATGAGAGAAATATAACTTTTTTTTTTAATTTCTTTGGAATTTATTTGCGGTCACGCTTGTAGGACGTGGACACTATGGGAAAGTAAGAGGCAGCGGATACACACTCTCGAAATGTGATGCTGGATAACGATGTTCGGAGTTTCATGGACTGAATTTAGAACTAACGAGTCCATCCTTAGAGAACTCGGCATCAAACAGCGTCTATCCCCATGGTTCAATGTTTTTTCCTATTTAAAAAATAAAGTTAAGTAGCGGCCTGTTACAATCCCACTGCTGGGAATTGGCCTCCTCTCTTCGTTTCTGGAAAGAAGGCTTGGAGCTCAGACCTATCACGCTGCTCCATTGCGGATTGATAGGTTACACATATCTCCAGAATTCTCTAGAGATATGCAGGTTTCCTCATGATGTTTTTGTTCACCGAAAAGCTTATGATAAATTGTAATTATCAATTAGACACATGAGTTTTAATGCAAAAAGTCATTGGTGCCTGCCCGGGTTTGAACTCGTGTTCCCCTCGAAAGAGTCGCTCGGTCTCGCCGCTGGGCTATCACAGCTCTATTTTCCTATTTACATTGATTCATTGATTTGTAAAACCCTGAGAACCGCTTGAGCTTGTAACTCGGTGAAACTCAAAACATGAACGCGTGGCGACTTCCGCTATGAGATACGTCGACCACCACCCCCTGTTGCTGATTAATCCATCGTTCGAGGTTGTATTCTCACTTTTTTCGGAAACGTGTATCGTCGGGGAGATAATTGTAGAACGCTTAATAGTGCAGAACATACAAGGCACAAGACCGTGCTGCAGATCGCCGTTGCGATGGACGGACAAAGCGAAAGCTGCCTTTGACGGCCTTGTTCATAAAAGTAAATCCTCATAAAAGAAATTTTCCTCCTGCGTGGAATTCGCTTCATGCATCTATCTTCCCGGATTCCTACGATTTAACAAACTTCAAAAAAAGAGTGAATAGGCACTACATTGACAAGCACGGTCCACCTTAGGCTGCAAAAAGAATGGCGTCAAATTATAAAACGTGCCACCAACCCTTAACTGACGACCACCGCCGCTCAGCAAAGCGTGTAGCGACCGCGAATTAGTTTCTTATAATTTCACTAGCTGTCAGCCAACAGCGGCTTCGCCCGCGTGGAAATCGCTGATGTCACAATATTTTTCTTGAATTCAAAAGTAGTTATTGTGAGTTAACCATAAGAGATAGAGACATGCTGTCGCGGACTTATTTATAGTATTTTTATAGATCTAAAATTCTCTAGTACGTTACTTTAGCGTACCAACTACGCGATCTCTTCAATACAATTTACACAATACCGATATGTACTATTTACCTTAACCATCCGATAGTATTGCACCATATTTTGGTGAGAACCGTACAAACATCTGTTTGATTTTGAGAAAATCGATTACATACAGACAGACAGCTTTTTGGGACTTTGTTTTTATAATAAGTATAGATTACTAAATATATATAGTACTACTAATGACATTTAAGTTCCTTATAAAGTAGGTCTATTGTTTACCGTTTCTTATTCTGAACAATGTGTATCATATTACATTAGGAACTAAACAAAAACAGGATTCTTTCTTAACCTGTATTATACAGTTCAACTTTAAATAAAAAGGCCAATATTTACTACAAAAAAAGACATTTTTCCGAGTATCACATAATGAGGGCAAAAACGATACAATTAACATTCGAGTACACTTTTGGTACATAATTATGTTTAACCCTTAACTAATTTTACTGTACAAAACCTCATTATTCATGTTAATGAGTTTACTCTAATTATAAAAGAAACGAACATATTTAACCTTTTATTTTATAAGTAGAAATAAAAAGTCTACTTATATCATGTGCAAAATACTTAGTATTCGACTTCTTGTGGATACAAACTTAACTTTTTTCTATATCCTTTTTTAACTTGAACTCGCCTCATTATAGAGATACCAGCCTATTTTGAGCAACTTGTATGGCTGATATAATTTTCAACCGTTAGCTGTCCCCTTTGTTATTGTTCGTATGGTAATACAAATTATACTAATTATATTCAATTACATCATAATACCGGGAATTTTTTTCCTAAATTCAATTACATATAATTTATAGAATTAGGCGTTACTTTGCGGAGGTCCATAATACAAATAATCTTGTTGATATAAAACTAAATTTTCTAATCTATGCCTTGTGGTATCCGGTTGAGTAGAAGAGTCACCCTCTTACTTACCAAGGGGTCGTAAAATACGACTAAGGTTGGTTGATGGCAGGCAGGCGGCCGGTCGCAAAATAATAAAAATAAAAAGGCAGAGATTAGATATTTACGAGAATTCCATTACAATAAGGACTGACAAGTGATATTCACAAAGCTATATTTAGTTTAGACAATAAATACACACTATTAAACTTGAACCACAGGAGTACATCATTTAAATCCGCAACAGACTATGAGACAGAAAAATTAATAAGGTGCCGTAAAAAAATAGCTTCATGTAAAGCATATTAATGATTTAAAACAACCATACATAGTTACTGAATCCTCGATAAGTGGCTTAAGCTGGGATGTCTGATTCCTGAAACAGTGGGCTTCATGGTTGCTATACAGGACCAATCAATACGCACTAAAAATTACATAAAATTCATAATCAAAGATCCAAAAGTGCAAAGTGATAAAAATAGGAGATGCCACCGGGAACCTGAAACCATTCAGCACATAACAAGGGCTTGTACCACACTTACTCAGACAGATTATATACATAGACATAATCAGACTGCATATATAGTTCATCAAAAATTATATATAAAACATAAACTCATTAAAACTGTTTCCAAACCGTATTATCAGTACGTTCCTAAGCCATTTCTAGAGAGCTCCACACACAAGATACACTTTGACCGTGCCATCCTAAAAGACAAATCAGTGTATAATAATAGACCAGATATTACGCTTATAAACAAAATTGGAAAAAAACTGAGAAAATTCATAAATATACCGAACTGAAAGAAGTAATCAGAATATGAAAAATGAACAAAGTATAAATTGTGTCTTTGGTCATCTAGCATTAGCGTTATCCCGAAATATCCGCACCATTTAAATTACTTGATTTACTTAAAAATATATATATTACGATGCAAAAAGCCGCAATCCTAAATATGTGCCGTATCGTGCGTAAGTTTTTGCAGGACGAAACACCCACAGATGAGACAACCGATGGGCTCCACTTGGTTTAGGCCCGTGGTTTTCGTTCATACCGGTTCCTAAAATTTCGAGAAACTAAAGAAAAAAAAATAAGGCGGCAGTATTACTAGAAACGGCACGTATTGTGAGGAAGTTCCTCACTCTGGAGCCCTAACCACCGGTAGCTCGGGATATTGCCCCGTTTTCGGCGGACGACAATTTTTTATATTTTTAAATGTTTTTTAATTATTTAATTATTTTATAATTAGAACTATTTAAAAATGTAGGAAGGTAGGTTTTAGAATTCATATTACAAATCGAGAACACTTCTTCAGCTTGATGACCATTAATGCAACCAGCAGGGAATGGTCACTGTCGCAGTCAGCACCTGGGTATGTCTTGGTGTTCATTACGCACGACTTCCACCTTCTTGGAACCGCAATGTAGTCAATTTGGTTCATATACCTATCTCCTGGCGATGTCCATGTATAAAGTCGGCGAGGATGATGTTGAAACCAGGTGTTCATAATGGACAGTGAGTTGGTCGCACAGAACTGTAGCCATCGGTCTCATCTATCATTTCGTACGCCTAGTCCAAAGCGTCCAACAACTTCTCTTAGTGATTATCGTGTTCTGTACAGCCAACTTTAGCATTCAGATCTCCTATCAGGATATTCACATCTCTCTTAGGTAGCGAGTTATAAGCGTCATCTAACTGATTATAGAATGCTTCAATTAAATAGAAAAAATTAATAATAACAATTCTTCTTCTGTCGGATTCTTCATTAGTGAAGGTCGTGTCCTAAATGAAAGTCCTTCATAGATCTTACAATCTTCCTCCATTTCTCCCGGTTTTCGGCCTTTCTTAGGGCAGATGTTACGGAGAGACCAGTAAGTGCGGTCACTTGGTCACACCAGCGGCTAGGTGATCGGCCGCGGGGTCGTTTTCCTTCGACCTTGCCCACTACTATCAACTTGTCAAGGTTATCTGGTTGACGGCGAGCAATGTGACCAAAGTATCCCAGGATTCGTTGGTAGCACACTGTTGAGAGGCGAACCTTAACTTTTAGTTGAGCCAGTATAGACTTATTCGTCCTCTTGGCGGTCCATGGTATGCGAAGCATCCTTCTCCAGCACCACATCTCAAACGCGTCAATTTTCTTGCGATCTTTTGCCCTAATCGTCCATGATTCCGATGCGTAGAGGAATATTGAAAATACCAAAGTACGGACTAGTCTGGTCTTGGTGACATTAGAGATTCTACGATCTTGCCATATGCGGGTTAATTTGCTCATGGCATTCTTCGCCATTTGTGTCCTTCTTTGGATTTCCTTCTCGCATCCTCCTTGATCAGATAGCAACGATCCGAGATATACAAATTCTTTGACAAATTCCATACCCGAGAGTTCTCCTGTCCTGGAAAGTTGACCAGTTCTGTCGACAAGCATAACTTTGGTCTTGGACTTGTTGATGGTGAGTCCAACCAGATCACTCTCGTACTCTACTCTGCGGAAAAGGTCAGCGAGCTCGTCTTCGGTTGACGCGAAAAGAGTGGTGTCATCTGCGTATCTTAGGTTGTTGACCTTTAAGCCTCCGACAGAAATACCCCCCTCCCATCCTTCTAAGGCTTTTCGCATAGTATACTCGCCGTATATATTAAAGAGAATGGGAGATAAAATACATCCCTGTCTCACTCCTTTTTCTGGCTTAAAAGCCCTGGAGATGATATTGTTGACTCTTACCATGGTAACGCCTTCTGCATACAGATTTGCGATCAAAGCTGTGAGATGTGTAGGCACTCCCATTTCCAGTAGTATGGACCATAGGTTATCCCATCTTACACAATCAAACGCTTTGGAGTAGTCGATGAAACACATGAAAACAGGTGTGTTAAACTCTCGGCTTTTCTCAATAATCTGCCTCACATTCACGATCTGTTCTCGTGTACCTCGACCCCTCACAAAGCCTGCTTGCTCGTGCGGTATTTGCCACTGGAGAAACGTTTGTAGGCGACTATTTATAACGTACAGCATGATCTTGCTTGCGTGGATATAAGTGTTACAGTGCGATAGTTTTCGCACTTTTTTGTAGAGCCTTTTTTGTGTAATGGGATTAGTAGCGACTCTTTCCAGTCCTTCGGCCATCTCCCCGTTTTCCACACTAACTTGCATAAGTCGAGCATTACCTTTACCCCTTGATCTCCTAGTTGTTTGAGTTCTTCAGCGAGAATTTTGTCTCTACCGGCTGATTTGTTTGTTTTGATTTTGCGTATTGCATTTCTTATTTCGGATTCCAAGATTTCCGGCTCTAAATAATGCTCGTCTGTAGCTGAAGGGATTATCGCTCTAGGCGGCGTGTTTGCGTATAATGCTTCACAATATGTTCGCCATCGGTCCGTGACTTCATCTATCTCAGTCAACAACTTTCCCTCATCGTCTTCTATTGCCCACGTCCTTGGCTTAAACTCGCGAGTTATGCTTTTAATTTTCAGGAATAGGTCTTTCGTTTGATATCTTTGAGCGTGTTCTTCGATATCTTGGCAAATTGCGTTCAAGTGGGAATTATAATCCCTGCGACATAATCGCTGCACCTTTGCCGATAGTTCCTGATATTCTGTATGGACATTTTTTCTGTTCCCTTTTAAGAGGTTCTTTCTATCATTAATGGTTTTCCACGTTTCCTCTGTTATCCATACTTTTCTCGGAGCATATAAGGTCGCTTTCTGGCTTTCTTGACGGGATGAGAGCATCAGGTCTTTCAATTCATTCCACTTCGTATCAACATCGGTTAAGTGGTCGAAGATAGAAATGTTACTTAGTTTGGTGTTTAAGCACTTGGAGAAGATTTTCAATTCTCCTTCATTGGGTCTTCTTTGAATTGTTTGAATTGAGCGGTGACACCGTTTAAGTTTAAGGCTAATTTCTGCAGCTAAGAGCTTATGATCGCTCCCACAATCTGCACCAGGGTAGGTTTTAGCATTGGTAACACAAGATCTCCATCTCTTTGTGATAGCTATATAATCAATTTGATTTCTTGCTCGTCCGCCTGGCATGACCCAGGTGTACAGTCTCCTGGGATGGTTTTCAAACCATGTGTTCATTATTGTGAGGGATTTTTCCGTACAGAATTCAAGCCACATTTCTCCTCGGTCATTTCTTTCACCAAGTCCGTATTTCCCGATTACATCTCTTAAGTGGTTATCTCTCGATGTATCACCTACTTTCGCATTAAGATCTCCCATAAGGAGTGTGATATCTCTTCGGGGAAAACTATTTAAAGTATCGGAGACTTGGTTATAAAATTCCTCTATTTCATCATCAGTTGAGGCTGAGGTTGGTGCATACACCACTACCAAGTTGACACGACATGGTTTTGCATTGATTCTCAACGTCATTATGCGATCATTCACTGGGTTATATCCTAGAACCGCCTTGTTTATTTCTGGAGACACAGAAAAAGCTACACCATTCCTACTTTCGTTTACTGTGCCTGAAAAGTATACAGTATAGCCATTTGGTGTTGTATAAAAACCTGATCCTCTCATATGAGTCTCAGTGATCCCCAATATTTTCAGCTGGTATTGTTGCTGTTCTCTTTCTATGATCTCTCTTTTGCCCGGTTGTATCATGCCCCGAACATTCCAGGTTCCCAGCTTCATCTTTTTGCGAAGTTGTGTACGATGAGTAGTAGATGTTTTGTTCTCACCAGTAGCATTCTGTCCGCGCTGCGCCTGGTGATCTACGGCAGCGTGGCCAGTAGCACATTTCACACCATGTGACCTGGACTCGACATGGCGCCGGGTGGTAACCGGGTTGCATTCCAACACATTCTCTATCTGGTGTACTTTCATTGGATTTCTTGGGAGAATAGTGCAGTGGTTTCCCCTTGCCTTCTGCACCGCAGTGGTCTTATGAATAAGTCAGAACGTCCTGCTGCCAACGTCTAACATCCGGTGTAATGTGATGGTGACCGGACCTCCTGTACTCCCGTTTGCTTGTCGACCTACATGTCCAAAGGGGTTGGGTACCTCAAAGTTGAAGTTAGTTTACTCGACGTAACAGGGCTCACCGCGAGTAGGTGGGAGTGGAGTTGATGAGGAGAGGCTAGTGATTGTTCTTGTTATGCAATCATATATTGCGCATCACCCATCCTTGAGCCCCATATTATAATAACAATAATAATCATTTATTTAGATACATTTAATACATTGTCAAATTAAATGACAACCACGGGCGTAGCAAGGTACGGGCAAGGGGGTAAAGACGCCCCCCCCCCTTGCCCGTACTTATTTATTATTGCGGGATACTAAAATACCGCTGAGGTAAGTTGACATCAAACAAGCGGCCGGTAGTAAAATACATAGCCAAATCATATGACAACATATTTGTAACATGTTGTGTTACAAATATGAGTTGGATAACTAGTCCACTAGTCTAAAGTCCACTTAGAGTTGGATAAGGGCAGCAGGAGGATGATGAGAACAACTAATTTGGCTTACTAACAAATTGCCTACTGTGGCAAAAACAACTAAGAATTTTTTACAAGAAACAATTGTTTTAGATTAGATTCCTTCAATAAAGCACTTCAGTGAAACAAATACGACTATACACAGTTTACAGTCAATAAATCAAAATTGGACGTTGTCACGTGACTTGAATCTGAAAACAATTTTTTTAACAAACAATCGATCTGAACCCAGCACTTGCTTGTGAAGCGTGTAATTGCACCGCTTTGTAGACTCTTCCATTTAAAATATGCCTTTTAGATCGCTACCTCGCGATAACACAGACAGATCGTACAACTTTATTACACTATGGTAATGGTAATTAATGTATTCTTCTATTCTTGGCGGTGTATAATAAAAGAATACTCATTTATATTATTTTAAAAATTATTAGTCAAATCGTTCGCGTTACATCAACATCCCCCTGCCCTCAACCCCCTCTAAGCGGGATCGGCACAACATGTTACAAATATGTTGTTACATAATATGGCTACGTATTTTACAACCGGCCGCCTGCCTGACGTCAATTTACCCTAGTCCTATTCTACGACCCCTCGGTAAGAAAGAGGTTAGTCTATTCTACTCAATCGGATACCACACAGTGGGTCAACTTACCTCAGTCACCTTTTACGACATCTCGGTAAGAAATGAGGATAGTCTATTCTACTCAGCCGGATACCAAACGGCGGATCGACTTACTTTAGTCGCCTTTTACGACGCCTCGGTAAGAAATGAGGATACTCTATTCTACTCAGCCGGATACCACACGACGGGTCGACTTACTTTAGTCAGCTTTTACGACACCTCGTTCGCGTTACAATGACTGTTAAATCGATTCATGCGGACAGTTACTACTTATATTACATTCATCGACCGGCATAACTGACTTCTCTACCCTAGTTTATCGTTTTAAACCGCTTCTGGAAATCACAGTTTACTCGAACCTTCTTATAAAAGGCACCTATACCTATCATGCGTCAATGCGTACGATTATGGCCGACAAACTTGTGGTGGTAGTTGACGCATCAAATAGTGGAAGCTATCGCCCGAGCCCAGAGTAAGTTTGGCGTGATTTTCGACGTTTCGCGGCAGTTTTCAATCAAAACATTGTGTCTATGTTTGCTGGCATAGCTTGTAGATAAAGGAAATTAAGAACTAAGATGAGGCTTGTACTATACAAATCGCTAAACTGATTCTTTGTGCGAAAAAGGAGCCAGCGCTCTTGTCACCCGAAGAGGCAATCTACCGAGGTGTTAACGTATAAAAAAATTTGCACTTTGACTCCATTGTTTTAGGGTATCAACTGCAAACGGCAAAAAATAAATTAGCTGCTTGCCGGATTCAGTCATTTCCGCTGCAGCTCGAGGTCTTGACGCCGTTTCCCTGATATGGGACGAGGCTAACGTATCAACGCATATTGCGTCCCATTAGCGCCCGTCCCCGTTTCCAAGAAACCAGCGTCAGACCATCTGGTCTCTTGCCATCATCCCAACTTATTCCCCAAGACTCGAGAAGAGCAGATATATCGATGGTGATAGAGTTCTTTTGAGATATGAAGGAAAACAGATGTGTATAGGCCCTTCGGAAAAAAGGAATTTTAATTAAGAAGCATTTCTTTTATGTTGGGCTTGCTACCAACGACGGTCGACTAGAACCTTTAAAACGTAAATGGAAATAAAAAAGAAAAATTACTAAGTAATTTTTTATTTCTAGTAAAAGGGTATCGTGTAAGCTTTTTATGGCAACTTTTGATTTATTTGGTGTCATATATTTACCCAATGGGGAAGTTTACTTGCATAGGGTGTCCGTGGCAGGACACCTCTCCAATATCTTGAATTATTAGTACCCATCGGTTCTTCGAACTATGCTCCGCCCATTGCCATTATGCTGTTTCCATACAACGAAACTATTTAAATGTTAATTTACTTTTTATAGTAAACCGTTTATCAACTGCCTCCTTTCCGCGTTAAAATTTATTTCAGATCAATTAATTAATCCTTTTAAATGTTCCTTTTTAATTACAACTTCTACTTCTTTAAATAATTGCAATACTTTTTTTAAATAAATGCTATCTTCGCATGATTCTTTTACAGAAACATCTAAAAATAATTTAAAATAATTTGTTGTTTTATGTTTTTAGCTTAAGTATTGCCTCTTTTCGAGTTTGTTCTTCGACTTTCTTTTATATTTAATTTAATAAAAAAAAAAAAAAAAAATTTGTAAAAACTGTAAAGCACGTATAGCACCATAAGTATGCATGTTGTGTACACCTGTAAGTAAGGATGTACTTGTAGCAAGATACAATATTGTTTATATTTAAGTTTACTCTAAGTGCATTCTTGTTGGTGTTCCAATAAATAAATAAATAAATAAATAAATAAATAAATAAATAAATAAATTAATTATTTATAAAATCCAGTGAATAGATTAAGGTACTTACTTTGATAAAGCGGTTATATTTGGTTTAGCTTATAAATATGGTTTTCTAACTATTCAGTTTCTTTTAACACATTGTCTCCTATTGCTTATCGCTATTAATTAATTATTTATAATTAATAGATTCTTTATGAGTATTTTATGTTTAAATTTCGGTGGTTTAACGACGTAACCAAACAAATAGTAACTATGACAATTAAATTAATAAAATAATAGAATGACCTATGTCCAGCTGTGGAGGTCTATTTACGGAAATTAAGTACCAAATTATCTTACCGTTGCTACCAATAGTTTGACTTTCAGATTTTTAGTTACTTATAGGTCCTAAATAAACGTCGTAGCCGCCTACGTAGATCACCCTTAAGGGTAGTATAGAATTTAAAGACCTAGTATAAAATTTATAGGCTAACTGTTGAACTCGGACCTCGCCTGCAGGGTACAAGGGCGCGAAGGTATGGCACCTACCACAGTACCGAATTCACGTTTTATCTCCGGGCCGTTGTTACCCCGCACCCAAATTCTGAGTTAAACGGTTAGTCTATAGTGAGATAAGGTCCACATCATTCAATTCTCATACCAGCTATTATTGCCTAACGTGTTGCAGAGGCGCGTGTCTCATTAACAAAAAATCATTGTTCCAAGTCCTATAAATATTACAATCAAATTAATTGATTACATTACTCGCACGCTATTATCAAACATTTACACGAACAAGCTAATAAAAACGTCTATTGCGATTCCTCCAACTATTCTCAGAATTACACAAACGCCATAATTATAGGCGTAAACGAAGGAGGCGCGAAAGATAACCCCACCTTAGTTAGAGACGTGTTCACATAAGTGATTACCTATATGGGAAAGTACATAATAAATTTAGAAGTGTTATAATATGTTCTATCGCATATACGATAAGGTATGTTTTATATTTGTTTGCGTTAGTGAACAATGTTATTTTAGAAAGTGCTGCTAACGTGCGTAATTGTGTACTGATCTTTGATATTACATATTGGTACTAAATTCTTTTGAGTTAAGGTTGTTTATAATTAGAAGATATAACCTTTTGGTTCTAGATTAGAATAAGTAATGTAAAAAAAAAATCTCGTTAAATAATAATTAATCTGACAGAATATCGTATGAATCATAGGCAGGCTAATAAATATTAGATTATGACAATCAGTATATGTGAAAACGAAATAAATAAATGTAAATCAAATCAAATCAAATCAAAATAATCTTTATTCAAATAAACCATTTCAGGCACTTTTGAATCGTCAAGCATCAATATGATTAATGAAGCTACAACTGGTTCGGAATGTTGCTCTCACCGAGAAGAACCAGCAAGAAACTCGGCGGTCAATCTTTTAAATATTTTCAATTATACATTATTAAACCGCTGTCTTGTATGAAGCTGAAAGGATTTTCAAATCCAGGCTTTCTTATCATCCAAAAAATCTTCAATTTTGTAATATGCCTTACGTATAAGCATATTTTTTACACTTGATTGAAATCTTTCTGTACACTGGTCTAGAATGGATTGAGGAATTTTACTCTTTTTTTGTTGCTTCATATTATAGATAGCCCGTATGGCTCTTTTTTTGGGCAACAAAAATCTTTTATATATCGGCCGCTTTACCCCACAGCATTATTCCATATGACATAATGCTATGGAAATAAGCAAAATAAACAAGTCGCTGTTTTGTCGCAACAAGCTGTTTCAACATCGGTTAAATGTCTAATTTTTCTAACAGCGTAAGCGGCGGAACTAAGTCTTCCTGCGAGGACAGATATATGGGTGCCCCATTGGAGTTTATCATCCAAAGTGAGCCCCAAAATTGAGTTGTATTTTCTATCTTTAGTATCTGCTTATTAATCTTTAACTTTATGTCTGACCTAATTACGTTTGGTAACACGAATTGCAGACATTTGGTTTTATTTGCATTTAAAAGTAAATTATTTACTGAAAACCAATTTGATATCTGAGATAGAGCACTGTTTACATCGTCAAAGTTGTCTTTATCTCGATCTACTTTAAAAATAAAAGAGGTATTATCTGCAAACAACACAATATCACAAATATTTTGAACACAATATGCTAAATCATTTATGTATACTAAAAACAGAATAGGACCAAGGATTGACCCCTGTGGGACACCCATAACATTAACCGATCCAGATGACCAAACATCATTAATGCATACCTTTAAATACAAAAGTAATAATAAAATTATGTTGCTATAATCCGCGAAATATAAATACTACTAAATATATAGTGGACTATCCCTTTTTCATACCCGATACATGCAAGATTCGTAAAAACACATACACTAACAAAAAAAAAATATTGCTTTTGTTTTTTATTAATTTTATTAATCCATACTATTATCATAAACTAGCTGTATCACAAAGTTTCTTCTACCCCCTGTCATTATACACAAAACCGCAACGTCCTAGAAACCTAATCCATCCTCAAAAATTTAAGAATCTTATGATAAAAATCGTAAAAATACGTTCAGTAAATTTTGAGAAAGTCTATATACACATAGAGAGCACTTTACGATTTCACTGTGAATCCTGTTTTACTATTGAAACAATAAGTATTTAATATAGTTATATTCAAGCTGTGATAGCCTAGCGGTGAGACCGTGCGACTCTCTAGAGACGACATAGGTTCAAACCCCGGGCAGGCACCAATGAGTTTTCTATTAAAACTTATGTGTCTAATTGATAATCGAGAGGAGGCCTTAGCCCAGCAGTGGGCATAATAACAGGCTGTTACTTTACTTTTTTTTATACTTATATTAAATATATTAAATAATATTTAATCTTACAGACATCGCGGGGATGCCGACTTGGTCAATCTTTTTCTATATCTCATTTAATACACTT
Source organism: Morpho deidamia (assembly GCA_947086505.1). Classification (NCBI taxonomy): domain Eukaryota; kingdom Metazoa; phylum Arthropoda; class Insecta; order Lepidoptera; family Nymphalidae; genus Morpho; species Morpho deidamia. The sequence continues at coordinate 2,548,807 of CAMTZC010000007.1, read as the reverse complement.
AGACGAACTTAGACGATAAAAATGCGTGGATATAGCTACTCTTTGACCCTGTATAAGGCATCAATAACTATATGTAACGAGTAATAAGAATTATTCTTCGAAAAAACCGAGTTTTTTGCTGGTTCTTCTCGGTCGGAGCAGCTTTCGGAACCAGCAGTAGATGTTGACGATTCAAAAGCACTCGTTTACAAGTTTACTCGAATAAATAATATTTTGAATTTGAATTTGAATATCACGATGATAGAATGGAATGAATTGATTTAATTATATATCATAAAGTGCGTTTCAACTTCCTCCCGGACGTAGGATGTAGCCGGCTAAGATCTATAAATACATTAGATCTTGCCTTCCCTAAATGCTTCTCACTGACTTACTCGCGATCATTAATCTTTCAAGGTGTGAAGCTATGGAATGATTGAAATCTATTTATTTAGGGTATCAATACGCAAATCTCGTTCCCTATTGGCATTTAAGTCATAGATTAGAAAATATTTGTCTCAAGTAATTTAAATAAAAATTGGTAACGTCTTCATTCATCTATATATTTTACCAAAATTAATTTATACATTTAATAGTTAAATTTTAATAAAGTAAAGTAAGTAATGTAACGGCCTGTTACTATGCCCACCGCTAAGGCCTCCTCTCTCCGGTTTGGAGAGAAGGATTGGAGCTAAGACCTACCACGCTGCTCCAATGCCGATTGGTAGGTTACACATATCCCTAGAATTCTCTAGAGATATGGTTTCTTCACGATGTTTACCTTCACCGAAAAGCGTTTGATAAATGGCAATTATCAAATAGACACATAAGTTTTTAATAGAAAAACTCATTGGTGCCTGCCCGGGGTTTGAACCCATGTCGTCTCTAGAGGGTCTCACCGCTAGGCTATCACAGCTTAATAAATTTGAATAATTCCTATTATCTATATTGCATCTTTTTTTATCTTTTGTATAATATACGAATATTAATCTATATATAAAGTTTTTCGTTATTTTTCTTTTTCTTCCTATCTATTTCTTGCTGTTACTTAAAGGTTAACTGGAAGAAGCGCGGGCTTATCCCTTTTAGGGATCAGCCCGCCTTTGTACATTTGCTATTTTTCTTTTTTCTTACATTATGTATGTATATACATAATAAAGTAATAAATACATTTCAATACTTTTTATCACTTTCATAATTTATATATGATAATAACAATCTTCTGTACTCTTTCCAATTATTTCTTTAACTTTTGACATCTAAAGTAATGATTTCCAAATTGCATCTGGCTTGATTTCAAAAATTGATTAATTTTATTAACATCAATTTCTTTTATTAATATACATATATTGTTTATAGAAATAAACAGGCATTTCAATTTATTAATTGCTGGAATTAAAAAAATACTGCGTTACGTTTAACGCATTAATTTAAAAAAAACATGACACAATGAAAATAAAGTATTTGTATCAATAACACCCTCATAAGTCATACAATATTTTTTGCCATCAAAGTAATGGCCATGAGTCAATCGCAACAAAATAATCACTCACTCAACTCAGCTTTCTAAATATCGGTGATAATTAGCACGTAACGTTACTATTTAAAAAACCAAGTGCGCATAATGCATTATATTTGTAAATGTGATTTTTAATTAAAAAATTTAAGGCGACTAAGGAAAGTTGACCCGCCGTGTGGTATCCGGCAGAATAGAATAGACCACCCTCCTTTCTTACCGAGGTGTCGTAATAGGCGACTAAGGTAAATGCCGTGTGGAATCCGGCTGCATAGAATAGACCACCCTCATTGCTTACCGAGGTTTCATAAGAGGCGACTAAGGTAAATGCCGTGTGGAATCCGGCTGCATAGAATAGACCACCCTCATTTCTTACCGAGGTGTCGTAATAGGCGACTAAGGTAAATGCCGTGTGGAATCCGGCTGCATAGAATAGACCACCCTCATTGCTTACCGAGGTTTCATAAGAGGCGACTAAGGTAAATGCCGTGTGGAATCCGGCTGCATAGAATAGACCACCCTCATTGCTTACCGAGGTTTCGTAAGAGGCGACTAAGGTAAATGCCGTGTGGAATCCGGCTGCATAGAATAGACCACCCTCATTGCTTACCGAGGTGTCGTAAGAGGCGACTAAGGTAAATGCCGTGTGGAATCCGGCTGCATAGAATAGACCACCCTCCTTTCTTACCGAGGTGTCGTAATAGGCGACTAAGGTAAATGCCGTGTGGAATCCGGCTGCATAGAATAGACCACCCTCATTGCTTACCGAGGTGTCGTAAGAGGCGACTAAGGTAAATGCCGTGTGGAATCCGGCTGCATAGAATAGACCACCCTCATTGCTTACCGAGGTGTCGTAAGAGGCGACTAAGGTAAATGCCGTGTGGAATCCGGCTGCATAGAATAGACCACCCTCCTTTCTTACCGAGGTGTCGTAATAGGCGACTAAGGTAAATGCCGTGTGGAATCCGGCTGCATAGAATAGACCACCCTCATTGCTTACCGAGGTGTCGTAGGAGGCGACTAAGGTAAATGCCGTGTGGAATCCGGCTGCATAGAATAGACCACCCTCATTTCTTACCGAGGTGTCGTAATAGGCGACTAAGGTAAATGCTGTGTGGAATCCGGCTGCATAGAATATACCACCTTCATTTCTTACCGAGGTGTCGTAAAAGGCAACTAAGGCAAGTTGACGTCAGGCGGGCGGCCGGTCCTAAAATACGTAGCCAAATCATATGACAACATGTTGTGCCGACCCCTTAGAGTGGGATAAGGGCTGGAGAATGGTAATTACGGAAAATCGTAAGCGTGTATATATCAAAAGCTAAATAAATGGTTGGAAATACTGGTGTTACTATTACAATAAACAAAAAATATAAAGAAATTTATCGACACTGAACATTATTTTTCATATATAGCTTTATTGTTAAAAAAGTTTAATAAATAATGTAGCATAATCGACTGCGTTATCGACAAGATATTGATCTTTTCCACTTAAAATAGGCAGGTGTAATACGTAAAAACATTTTTTTGTTTTACCTCGTTTACAAACATTAACGTTATATCATAATGTAACGTTCTAGACAATGCAATATTATGTCTCCAGAACAAAAAAGAATTGTGGGTAATTTAATAACAAATTGACAAACCATAAGTTATGCGTTATATTTCGCGTATAAGTGTTTCTTAATAGTATTGTGCTTGTTTTTGTGTTAAAAATGGATCTCACTGCTTTTGGAAAGAAATCTGTGAGTAAATAGTAAATAGTTTTATTATTTTTTGTTGGCACGAACTTAAGTTCGTAGAAATAAGGTGTAGGAATGTTTGTAGTCTTGATATATTTTGGTTTTGTTCTCTTGTATAATTGTAGAAATTATTAATATAACTAATATTTGCACTAGATATGATATAATAAAATTTCAATGTGAGATTTGTCAAGGCCATAAAATACACATAATTATAACAGTTTAATGTAAATGCATACTGAAGTTTTAAATGTTAAAGTCTTTTTAACGCTTTTATCTCTAATTCACCTAAATAATTTCGAAGAAATTCGTTAGAATTAAATTTATATATACATAAAGTATAAAAATCCTGATCTTACTGATACTGGAAATACAATATCAGTACATCATTAAAAATAAAAAAGAAAGTAGAAAGTACTTTACTATTAAAAAGGTGGCTGACTTCAATAAAAAGCAAAAATGTGTTATATATATAAATATAACTGCAGTCTGCAGCCTTCCTACTACATTGTCACCATCAGTTCGATTAGTAAAGTAAAAGCCTTTTACTAAACCAACCCATGGCATAGGCCTTCTCCGTTTCTGGAGAGAACGATTGGAGCTAAGACCTATCACGCTGCTCCAATGCGGATTGGTAGTTGACACATATCCCTAGAATCCTCTAGAGATAGGTTTCCTCGCGATGTTTTCCTTCACCGAAAAGTGTGTGATAAATTATACAAAAGTTTTAGTAGAAAACTCATTGGTGGGCTATCACAACTACATTATGAAAGATAAGTATATTGCACTCGTATAATTGATGACAGGAGCTGACATTTTGTGATTTTTGCATTTGACTAACAAATACTTAATCAAAATTCATGATCGAATTATTTTGCTATAATCCGCACATCATAGCAAAATATATATTCTATACATTAAGGCTTTACAACAATGCTGCCTCACAGGAGGCACCCTTAGGCCGCCATTTTCCTACTACTAAGGAATTTGCATCCTCGATCGATGCTTTTTAGTTCTTCGGAGATGCTATAAAAGCTATTAAAGCTAGCAGCATATTGACTAGAGAAATTCCCTGTATTTAACCAGAAATAAACTAAAACAGTTGCAATGATCTTCGAGCAAAAACAGGAGTGATAGATATTATTGCTCGCATCGATATACAAAAATGGAGATGGGCGGGTCATACAATAAATAAGTGGAGTCAAAAGGTAACTATGGTACCCCAGGGATGGAAAAAGAATTAGAGGGCGGCCAGTGAGAAGATGGGAAGACGACCTCAAATTAACTGCTGGCCCTTTCTGGACAAGAGTGGCAAACATAGAGAACAATGGAAACTGTTGGAGGAGGCCTATGCCAAAAGGCACACCGAGCTAAGAGATTTCTTATAAGCAAAAACGATATAAAAATTAAAAAAGACCAACTCAATTCATGTTAAATGTTCGGAACAAAAGGCTTATTATTATTATATAACCACCAAGTGCTTATTAGTGTAGATTATAATTATTGGAAGCATTTAATCGCGATCCTTTTCGAGCCTTAAGACATTTTACAACATACTTTTTAAAAATGTCCCTTGTCTATAATTCCAACTCATTTAAAATATTATTACCGTCACCATAACGGTTTTGATAGCTTATTCAACGTTTGACCTTATAGACGCATTTGTGATGTTTAATATTTTTTTTTTTTTTTTTTTTTTTTTTTTTTTTTTTTTTTTTTAATTTATTTATAACAAAATAAACGTACATATATGCATTACTTAAATCTAAGAATACACCAGTCAATAAAAACAACGTTCTTAAAGGCTAATAACACCTTATATAGAACATATAAGTTAGAAAAAACAATTACTTTTATAAAAATAAATAACAAATAGAAACCACAATAGTATAAAGTAGGTTAGAAAATTAATTACCCTACATTCGCATAAAGTTTTGTAATAAGTTACAAGTCACATGATCAATTAATTATACATAATAAGTATCCTAACCTGAAGGCACAGAACAATACACTCATGGTTGTAAAAAAGGATAATTAAAACATTTATTGAATGATGTGCGTAATATTTTTTTTTTTTTTTTTTTGTAGCGGGTAGGAGGACGCTTGAGTGAAGCAAGCGGTCAGAACGTCAGGGCGCCTTTGTTATCTACAGCTCAGCACGTAGTGATGGGGCAACCTGTATCGACCATAATTTTTGAAGCGTGACATATGTTTACGAGTTTTACCTATTGATGCAATTAATTTGTTTGGATTACTTGGATTATTAACTTGATAAAATTTTTTTGTTAGTTTTAAAATAAAATCTTTTATTAAAGGAAATTTGATGTAATTGTGTAATTTGCGTAAGTTAGTTTTAAATGGTGTGTTATAAGCAATCTTTAAGGCTTTATTTTGGATAGTTTGAAGGTTTTTATAGTTAGTGTCGCAAGTGCTACTCCAAACAGGTGCTGCGTAGGTAATGCACGGTCGTACAAGTGTTGAATAAATCCTGAGTTTAGTTGTAGGACTTAAAATAGATTTTCGGTTTAAGATAGGAGAAAGTGCATTTAGAGCTTTCATGCCTTTGTTACGTAATGCTTCCGTATTACTAGTCCAGTTTATTTTGTTGTCTAAGTGTAAGCCTAAATATTTGACAGTTTTGCTCCAAGGTATTGAGTAATTGTTAATTAATAGCCGCCTAGAAGGCACAGTACGTTTACGCGTGAACAGTATTGCTTCAGTTTTCGACGTGTTCAACTTGAGTTTCCATTTTTTATAATATGATTGTAGTAACTCTAGTGAGAGTTGTAAACGGGAGACTATTAGATCGATGTCATTGGATGACGTAAACGATGCTACATCATCTGCAAAAGCAGCAATATGAGTATGTGCTTGTTTAGGAATATCATTAAGGTAAACTATAAATAAAAGAGGCCCTAATATTGAACCTTGCGGAACTCCACTGGGTATAGTACGTAGATCAGAGGCCTTATCACCAATAGAAACACAAAAACGACGATTTGAGAGATATGATTGAATAAGTTTGACAAGTGCGTAAGGAACATTATATTGAGCATTTAATAATTTATGTAAAAGTGCAGAATGCCACACAGTATCAAAAGCTTTTTCAACGTCAAGCAATATCATACCAGTTGACTTGTTACAGTTAAGATTGTGAGCAATATGTTCAGTTACTCTAGCTAATTGCTGCGACGTCGAATGTTTTCGACGAAAGCCAAATTGTTCGGGTATTATAACATTACCTACAAATTTTAGCAACCGAGAATGTATGAGGGTCTCAAATATTTTACCTAAAGAAGGTAGGAGGCTGATAGGACGATAACTTGATGGTATAGTACTATCTTTTCCAGGTTTTTTAATGGCTATAATTTTAGCAATTTTCCAGTTGGTAGGGAAGAAATTATTAATAAGGCAAGCGTTAAATATTTTAGTTAAGTATACTATTGTTTTAAAAGAAAAATTTTTGATTATGATATTGTTAATGTTATCGATACCTGGTGCTTTTCTAGTTTTCAATTTGCTGATAATGTTTATTACTTCGTCGGGGTCAGTAAGCAATACTTTATCAGAGGCATTAAGATCATTCAAAAAATCAATTGAAGCTTGGACCTGTTTTTCAGTCTTAGAATCACTTAACCAGTCACTAGAGAGGCTCATGTTTTCAAAAAACGAATTAGATAGGAGTTCGCATTTGTCACAGACAGTTGTAGCCATAGAGCCGTTTGGGCATTTTAAACTAGGCATTGATTCATGTGAGCTTTTTAATGACTTCACGGTTCGCCATAATTCAGAGCTAGCATTATCCACTCGACTTAGCTTACATTGCCATTTCTTATCATTATGATCCTTAATTTTACGATTAATAATTTTTTGTAATGATTGAGCCTTTTTAGTTATAGTTTTCTTGATGATGTTACAATTTTGAATTAGAGCTAACCTACGAAGCGAGTTTTTTCTACTAATTAGTTTCCTGATGTTGTCTGGAAGTTTATTAAAGTTTACTTTAGTGACTGAACGGGGAATAAATATATTGCGAGCGTATTCAATTATAGTTGTTAAATGTGAAATGGAATCTTCTATCACATCACGATTACTAAAAATATAAGGAGATAATATAATGTTTTTATCAACATACTGTTTAAAGCCCTTCCAATCAGCCTTATTATATTCATATTTGGTAAAAGATTTATGTGTAACGTATCCTTTGATAGTAAAGAAAACCGGCAAGTGATTAGAAGAGAGGCGCGTAAGAGTTGATAGTTCAGAGATATTGATGACGTTTTTAGCAATTAAAATATCAGGCGTGGAGGGAGTAAAACTGGAATTGTAATGAACTAATGTTGGTTCAGAAGGAGCAAGGACATCAAAATCATTAATCAGCATGTGTTCGTAAAGTGTGATTCCATGCTGGTTATTCATGGTACATTTCCAATACGCGTGTTTCGAGTTAAAATCACCCATTACTATACACTGATTTTCGAGATTTAATAGTTTATCAAGATCATCAGTAACAAATTTTAAATTAGGTGATTGATATGCAGACACAATTACTATGTACTTACCACATAAATCTATTTTGACAGCTATAGATTCAAGATGTTTAGTTTCAGAGATAAATACAGATTCATGTTTAATGTCGGATCTTATAAGTAAGGCAACCCCCTGGCCACGGCCGTTATGGTTTTTATCTTGCCGATAAACGGTGTAACCAGGGACGTTAAGGTGGAATTTAACACTTACTTTAGTTTCACTCAAGCCAATAATATCTATATTGAAGTTAGACGCTAGATCAAGTAATTCATCTATACTAGAACGAATACCATCGGCATTCCAATATAAGATACGAAGTTCATTTTTGTCACACGTATTGACCTAAATGAGATAGTATTAATACAACTTTATCCATCATGGATTTACAAACTGAGAACTGGCCTTTTAATGATTTAATTGTCATGAGGATTTGGAGCATTTCATCTGTTATAAGATCACGCGGTCTCTGCTCTGGCTTATTTTCATCAGTATGCAATGTGGTTGGTATGTTACTCTTACTCACTACATCCGTCCAACGACGACCATCTGTTAGCGCTGCTTGCACTTTAGAGCCTTGCTGTTGGTCTTCCTTCTTAGAGCGTAATAGGTTGATATAGTTCTGACGTTCCTTACAGTTTCGGTAGTTCGCAGGATGGTTTTCAGTACAATTACAGCATCGCGCTGGTTCCATGCGATCTTTTTTAGGGCAATCACTAGTACGATGAGCTTCGGTACACTTAACGCACCGCGGCGGTAAGTTACAGTTACGAGATGTATGTCCAAAATGTTGACAACGATAACATTGGGTACCAAAGTTGTTATTTGGCCGAAACCTACGAACTTGGACAGCACATTGAGATAAGTATTTTATCTGCTTAAAAGTAGCAATATCAGCCCCTGATGGTAGATGTACTAGAAAGGGTGGACACTGAACATTAACTCCCTCAGCTGATTTCAACCGTCTTATAGAGACTCCACAGAATCCCAACGATGCTAATTCGTCTGCAAGATGTTCTTCAGCATACGCAGGAAGACCCATGATGACAGCTTTGTATGTTTTTTCATCTTTACGTGAAAATGTATGAAAGTGAGCATTTTCAGATCTGAGTCCTTCCTTCAACGAACTGTGTGCCTCAGAATTATAGCAGTTAATAGCTATCTTATTGTCACCTGTATATTTAAGATGAAACTGCTTTGTATACCGCAGTATGAGAGTTTTAATAAATTCATGAGTCCATTCAGGTTTGACTTCAAGAAATATTGGAGGTATCTTGCCAGACCTTGATTTTACAGAAGTTGCTTCACGCAGTCGAGTAGCTACAGAAGTTACTGATGGTTTGTTCGAAGACAAAATACTGAATCTGTTTGAAGTGCTTAGGTGTTCAGGTTGCTGAAACTGCTTCGACTGACTCTGGTGAATAACGCGTTTCGGCATCTTCCAATCATTTGGATTTATGATTTCATCATCACCACTTCTTTTTGCAGCCAAAGATGGGTTAGACTGCGATTTGACTAAAAATCTGTCCATATTTTAAGTTTATCGATGAGTACGTTGTCCATCACTATGTAGCGCGGGATTATGAATGCGTCACTTAGAGGAAACGTGCAGCAACTACGACTGCTCGCGGCGGAATCAGAAACAAAGATGTTTAATATTAATAGGTATTTCAGCACTTAATATTAAATTGGTAATGATTGCTACTAAATTATGACATTATATTATAGTAAATGGGTATGGGATTATTGATACTTACGTTTGCAGCTGACAATGATAACGTAAGTACTACCATCTGGATTATATTGTAGTAATTTTTCTGAGTTATAGTTGAATTAATCTATCTATCTATACTTATTATAAAACAAAGGCTCAAAAAGCTGTCTATCTGTATGTTATCGATTTTCCCAAAATCTACATAACCAATTTTTGTACGGTTTTCACCAAAAGATTGTGATATACTTCCGGATGGTTTAGGTATATAGTACATATCTGTATTATGTAAATTGTGTTGAAGAAATCGCGCAGTTGTTTAAAAAACTTGCTTGCTGCGAGCTTAAGTCGCGTGCGCTGTGTAAACCAGCAGAGATACGCTTAAGTAATGTACTAGAGAATTGTAGATCTATAAAAATACAACAAAAAAGTCCGCGACAGCATGTCTCTATCTCTTGTAGTTAACTCACAAGGGGTAGGAGCTAAGACCTACAACGCTGCTCCAATGCGCATTGATAGGTTACACCACCACACCACCACTCCAAGTGGGGTAGGCACATGTTATAAATATGGTCATATGATGTCGTTAGATATTTTACGACCGGCCGCCTGCCTGACATCATCTTACCTAAGTCGCCTTTTACGACACCTCAGTAAGAAACAGGGTGGTCTATTCTACTCAGCCGGATATCACGCAGCGGGTCAACTTACCTTTGTCGCCTTTTACGATACTTCTGTATGACATGAAGGTGGCTTATTCTACTCAGTCGGATACCACACGGCGGAAATTTTAGTAGTTTTATTTACTCAAAAAAAGTATTTATATATTCGCATAATTAGTTTCGTATAATATTATTGAATAGTTGTTTAGTTAATCTAAGACTAACAACAACGCACACAAGCAGCACACACACCCACCACCACAATCTCGACGATCGTTTCGCCCCGAAACCGAAGCATCATCAGGAGGATAGGCTCCACGACAAAAATCGTAATGTAATCGTAAAATCGCATGTTGTGTGCGTTGTTGCTGGTGGAGGTGCCTTGGGGTGCATGTGGTGGCTTGTCCTGCATGTGTAAGGTGCGTGGATTTTGCCTGCTTCATACACATTAATCTAAGACTGGTATGTAACCATAATAAAGTCTACTACCTCAATAATGAACTACGTAACAAAACACTTTACGCCTTAAAGAGCTTAGCATCATGATGAGCCAGAACAACAACTTAATTAAACATAAACACGCTTCGATATCGGGTCATTTATCGTATTACAATACGCAGCCCACTAAACAATTAATTTTACGTCATTTTATACGAATAAATTACTTCAAGTTGTTATGAAAACATCTTTCTCAATACTTATATTGCAGGAGGTTATTTAAAATTACTTTGTATGAATTGATAAATTACTGTTATTTATTAAACGCAATAAAATAGTACATTTTACGGTCGATTAATAATCGAAATATCGGTGTTTTTTTAATAATTTCGAATTCTAAATGGTTTTAATTAATGTTTTATTAACGCTTTACGGTTCTGCGAGTAATTACACCGTGCACATGTGAGGGTTATATATAACTGTATACAGGCCACATACAGCTAAGTACAAAATGATTATAAAAGTACAAAGAAAATTTGCATGTACTTATTATTTATGGAGAAGGATGACAGCAAGTTAAAATTTAAAATAAGTACAATATATTGTAACTTAAATACGTACAACAGTAAAAATGAAATTATTTTGCTATAATCCGCGATACAGTAAATAGAAAATATATATAGTGTTAAATGTATGTTGCGGGGCGAAACGATTGTTGAGTTTGTGATAGTGAACGTGTGTAGTGCTTGTGTATTGTGGTGGAAGTGGTGGAGGTTTGTGCATGTGTTTTTACGAATCCTGCACGTATCGGGTATGAAAATACGGATAGTCCACTATACATTTAACAATATATATATTTACTATTTACTGTATCGCGGATTATAGCAAAATAATTTTATAATTACTTTTGTATTATGGATCTCCGCAAAGTAACGCCTAATTCTATGAATTATGTAAATACGTACATTTATTTATTTATTTATTTAAACGTATATATGTATAGTTTATTATTTAAAATAAAATTATTTAACGCGCGGCGAGATGACTCATACCTTATCTATCATACGGGGTGAGTCGTTAGTTTCATTACTCCCGGTACAATACATAAAGTAAAATGAGATTTTGTTTGTATAAACACAGCTAGTGTGGTTTAACAAAATGAATATAACATTCGTTATAGAAAAGATTTTTGTTGCTCAAAAGAGAGTCATACGTGCTAGACTAGGACCTACCACGCTGCTCCAATGCGGATTGGTAGGTTACACATATCTCCAGAATTCTATAGAGATATGCAGGTTTCCTCACGATGTTTTCCTTCACCGAAAAGAGTGTGATTAATTGCAATTATCAATTAGACACATGAATTTTAATAGAACAACTCATTGGTACCTGCCCGGGTTTGAACTCGTGTTCCCCTCGAAAGAGTCGCACGGTCTCGCCGCTGAGCTAACACAGCTAATTTGGTTTGATCTTAATAAAATTTAATGAATGAATGAATGTTTTTTGACAGAAAAATATGTTGTGCCGACCCGAGGTAAAGGCAGAGAGAGAGTGATGAGAAGTAAGGTAAATACATATTTTTCATATTTCAGGTAAACACTCGACATAACCGCATCGACAGATTCATTCTGCCCCGCGAGTACATCTGTGATATGCGCCGACGGTCATGGCACGCTGGTGACACTGTTCCATCGAATAATAATTCGGTATTTTATTAGGCCATCAACGAAATATACAACAAATAAGTGTAAAAAACATATATGATACAGACTATAGCAGAAATCATGGACAATATCACCACTCTATCCACTTTGGGGAGATTGTTAAACTTAGGATACCAAAATCTGTTATTTGTTCATCATTCTCCTGTCCTTATCCCACTTTAAGTGGGGTCGTTACATCATATCTTAAACATACCTTTTATGATACCTCGGTAAGAAATGAGGGTGGTCTATTCTACTCAGTCTGATTCCACATGGCGGGTCAACTAACGCTCGTACGTACGAGAGGTTAATCCGCCGAAGTTACCGTGCGTTAAAAATACTTCGAAATTAAACAAATGGATACCCGAACGAAGCCTAAATCGGTTATTTGTTATATCTATTACATGTAATTGATCCTGCCCATTGCCAATTCAGCAGGTCTACCATGAACTCTTATTATGACTCAATTGAAGACGCAAACGACGACCGCGAACCGCTTTCTTTTCGAACTATGAAGTGTGAATTGCATTGGGGTCGTAATGTTTGAAAAGGATGACGTTATATGAACTATAGATAACTCTGTCTCTTTTACTCACATGCTATTAGGAGGAATCCTGAACGCTCATTCGACAACGACTTTAATGTCGTCGGCAGCGTCTTTAAGACGTCATGGTATAAAAAAGCAGAACAATTTCGTTTACGTCTACGATTGACCCGCAATAAGAGTTTATAGTAGGCCTGCAGATCATTAATATGATCATGATGATGATGGCATATTGATAGTTGGTTTTCCTACGGAACTAAATCGCCATTTGATCACGTATAGAATTTCCAATCAGCCTCACTTCGTCGCCTACCGATGATTTTTCTAATACTTTCGTCAACGAACGAGTATGGGCTCCATAAATAATCAGTAATGAAAATTATTGTTCGATTATAACTACATATAATTTTATTAAATTTATCACAAAAATATCATTTATAGTCTATATAAAAATAACCGTGCCTATGCGATTAAGTTGAGTTGACCCAACGTGTGGTTTCGGGTTGAGTTGAATATACCACCCTCTTTCTTACCGAGGGGTCGTAAAATACGACTAAGGTAAGTTGACGTCAGGCAGGCAGCCGGTCGTAAAATACGTAATCAAATCTTGTGACAACATGTTTGTAACATGTTGTGCCGACCCACTTAGAGTGGGATAAGGGCAGGATGATGATGAGTCTAAATAAAATAATATAATCTATAAAATATAAATTGAACTTACAGTTTGAAAATTGTTTGAAGAAAAAGAAATATACGAATCACTTGGAAAAAGTGTTTTCACTGGAACCGAAAAGAAGCACCGATATCCATGACAAATGGGATCAACCTTGGCCTTGCGCACCAAGGAAGAAAACCTACTTATCGTCCCCGGATAGTATTATGGATCTACCCTCATATAGTTACGCTACATGTAAGTTAAATATTCACTATATAACCTTATATATAACTTCGGTATATAGCCTTCGTTTATACCGAATTTATTCAATATTGCTCTAGAGGATAAGCCCCGAAAGCGAAACAAACAGACTGACTGTCCGCGGGTACTCCTGCGTGGTTAATCAATGTCAAAAATTTTTTTCGCGTAAATCCCGATCCAATGGGAGTTCTTGAAAGGCATTCCAAGGAATGGTACTATTAACCTTAACCTTCCTCAAGAAATGCACAATGTTTTGTTGAAAACCATACAAATCCGTTGAGTAGATTTTAAGAATCTATCACAATATCTATCACAAGATTCTATCACATACAGATTGCTTTAGAGAAGGTCAACAAAAGAAAAGTAACGGCCTGTTAGGCCATACACGGACGGCTCTTGCAATCAGAGTCAACAGCTTGAAGCTACCATTGATAAGCGTGCTGCCAACCGCCCGAAGCAGTTACAATTGCTTGAGAGGTTCGTGTATGAACGTACATAGTTTGTAGTTCAGTGTGCAGTCGCAGCTTGTAGCAGGCTATCCAGACCGCTTCAAGCTGTCCGTGTATTTTCATCGGTGGGCAGGGAGCGATCGCGGGCACGATGGCCTCTTTCTGCCCTGCGGAGGGAGGCGGCGGAGCGGTTTCGGGAAATTTTGTTCTGGATCCAATCTGCTGCTGGCAAGTCCAGGTGATAGCGACTTGCCAAAGTCCATCATTTGCCGCCCTGACATGGGACCTTCGAGTGTTCCAAACGGGGTATATCGGACGCCTGGCTTACAGGGCCCCGAGGCGGTCGGTGCATCTGGTGCTCCCGATGCACCGGATAGCGGAGAAGGACTTCTCTTTCGAAGGGGTCCCTACCCAGAGGAGGTGTTTTCTGGGATCAGAGCTGTCGGTGGGGATGGGGGTAATGTGTACAACGATACCCTGTCCTTGCCATCGGCAGCGTGGTGGAGCACACAGTTCGTTTTAGTCGGTGCGAGTCCGACATAACCGTCGCCTATCCCTGTAGGGCGGCGATACCCATAAGGGGTTATTTGCCTGTATAAAAAAAAGCTGTCCGTGTCTAACCGGTCTTACAATCGCACTGCTGGGCATAAGCCTCCTGCCTTAACTTTGGCGAGAAGGGTTGGAGAAGAGTCGAAGATTGGTTGGCACGCTGCTCCAATGCGGATTGGTAGGTTATACATATCCCATCAACACAGCAGAACAAACGAAAAAACTGTTTTAAAACCCTACAAAACAATTTTAGAATTACTTTTTATATCAGGTAATTTTAATACAATGTATAGAAGTTTACCTTTCCGCCGTGTGGTATCCGGCTGAGTAGAAGACTACCCTCATTTATAATAAAAGTCGACTCAGGTATGTTAAAGGCTCGCGGCCGAGCTGGCCGGCCGGCTTTCTTACCGAGGGGTCGTAAAATACGGCTAAGGTAAGTTTACGTCTTTACGCCGGTCTTAAAATACGTAGCCAAATCATTTGATATCATATTTGTAGCATGTCAGGCCGACCCCACTTACAGTTGGATAAGGGCAGGAGAATGACTATAATGTATAGATGTTTATCTCTCTCATTCTTTAGTTCCTGAACTCCTGGATTGGAGTAAAGATAATGTGATGGTGGCCGCTCTGGGCATGAGATACCATAAATGGAGTTGGAACAGCCAGAGAGTAGTGAGTGATGGCTTCACCAGCAATATGATCCAGTGCTGCAAGTTCGACCCTCGAGGGGAACTTCTACTCGTAAGCCTTTGGACCTATTAACTGCTTAATCCATACTAATGTTCCACTACTAAGCGTAGTCCGGCCTCTTAGGACGACGTTCCCCAACGCTAGTAGATATTCGGCGCTCTACTCTCTGCATTTTGCAACCTGGACGATGCCTCTGCGCTCGCCTGACTAAATGTTCGCGTCTTTTTTACAGCTCGGCACACACATGAAGTCAATTGAAATCCATAGTAACAATCCTAGCAAACTACAAGCTATAGCCCGTTGTCGCGAGCATGAGTTATTAAGCATTAATAGAGATATACACTATTGTTCTATAACAGCTGTAGATTGGAGTCCCACTGGCAATTCATTCGTAACGTTAGTATTTACTTTTTATTCAATAATATATAGACCAAAAATTATTTATAAAAATTACTTTGTTGATGTATAGAATTCGACTATACCCATGTCTTATTGGTTTGGGTTATGGGTTAGGGTATAAGATTCTATAATAAAATACCGCAATCAATTTTGGCCTTGCCATTACAGCAGTTTAAAAACACTGTAAAAAGAAGCTGATACAGAAAGCCTACAATACTGTTGAGGATTACTTAGATGATAAGAATGTGTGGATATAGCTGCGCTTCTACCCTGTACAAGACAGTAATGACTAAATGTAACTAGTTATAACATTTATATTTTTAAAAAGAGCAACCGCCGAGTTTTTTGCTGGCTCTTCTCGGTAGGAACAGCCTTCCGAACCAGCGGTAGAGTTGACGATTCAAAACCACTTATTTACAAGTTTACTTGAATAAATAATATTTTGAATTGGAATTTTAATTTATTCTATCAAGTGAGCGCCTTAGAGTTATTGACTGGCCCGTTGGCGCTGTGGGTAGTGACCTTGCCTTCAGCTCGCGGGTTCGATTTCCGCCGAGGGCCAACATATTCTATAAACAAATTGTTGGTTCTTCGAGCCTGGGTGTGTATTTGTATTTAAGTATGTATTTAAACTTATATATGCAGTAATCTACCAGTTGTCCGTCACCCATAACACAAGTATTAAGTTACTTACTTTGGGGATGGACGACCCAGTGTGTAAGTGTTCCATAAATATATTTATTTATTTATTTAACTTATTGTACTTAGAGTAGGGAATCCTAAAATGTGCCATATTACAATAAAGAGGAGTCAACAGATAGCAAATGATAGTGACCTCAATAAGGTTGCGGGGAGCTGCTGGATCCAAGCGGCTCAAGATCTTGGGGTGTGGATCCCGTAAAGATATAGTACCCGGCAATAAATAATGCACATCGATGATTAGACTCCACGACAAAATCGCAAAGCGAAGCATTATCCAGACAAGCATGGTTATATAGTAATCGGTTCAACCCCACCATTTATTTAACCTCTGAACACGTGCAACAAGCTTGAACTTGAAACATTTATCTGATCAATGGCACCCTCATTAATGATCTTGTCGCGGAGTCTATCTCCTTATGATGCTTCGGTTGCGAGGCGAAACGATTGTTGAGTTTGTGATAGTGAACGTGTGTAGTGCTTGTGTATTTTGGTGGAAGTGGTGGAGGTTTGTGCATGCGTTTTTACGAATCCTGCATGTATCGGGTATGAAAAAACGGATAGTCCATTATACATTTAGCACTATATATATTTTCTATTTACTGTATCGTGGATTATAGCAAAATAATTTTATTGTTACTTTTGTATTATAGATCTCCGCAAAGTAACGCCTAATTTTATAAACTATTATATTATGGATTACTCAATGTAACGGTCTGTTACTATCCCACTGCTGGGACCGCCTCTCCCCGTTTTTGGAGAGAAGGGTTGGAATTAAGATCAAGCACGATGCTATATCGCGGGTTGGCTGGTTACACATATCCAAAGAAATTTCTAGAGATATGCAGTTTTCATTCACCGCGTGTGATAAATAGCTATTATCAATTAGATATAAGTTTTAACAGAATCGTTGGTAACTGCCCGGGGTTTGAATTCGTGAACGCCTCGAAAGAGTCGCACGGTGGTAACGCTGGGTATCACAGCTTCAAAAAAAAGCGTTTCATTGTCAGAAAAAGGAACAATTTGCCATAATCTTTCTTATATATAAGGCTGTGATAGCCCAGCGGTGAGACCATGCGACTCTCTAGAGATGAACATGGGGTCAAACCCGGGCAAAAAGTCATTGGTGCCTACCAATGAGGTTTTGTAATAAAACTTATTTATCTAATTGATATTTGCAATTTATCACACGCTTTTCGGTGAAGGAAAACATCGTGAGGAAACCCGTATATATCTAGAGAATTTTGAAGATATGTGTAACCTACCAATCCGCATTGGAGCAGGTAGGTTTTAGCTCCAACCCTTCTTTCCAAAAACGGAGAGAAAATGCCTATTCCCAGCGTTGGGATATTAACAGGCCGTTGCTTTACTTTTTTTATCTTATTTATAACAATAAGATCTCGGCAAACATTAAGAGGTCAAGGTAAGGTAGTAACATCAGTTCGTGGCCACGGCGGATGCAACTCTGCTGAAACGTCGCATCTTACACAAAGGTAACTCGATTTAGTCGCGAAGTGACCGGTATTTTTACATATTAATAAGTATGAATCGCGAAAGTTTAAGATCTACCATTAAGAGGCCGTTAAAAATAAATTTTCAGGGGCTGTACTTGGGGTTCAGTTATCTCATTCACCCGTTCTACTGATATTATCAGCTATAAACGTGTGATGAAAGATCCGATTCAGCTTGTCCGCGTGTCACCCGACGCCCGCTTTGTCGCTGTAACTGCCATCAACTCAGCTACAATTATGTTACTCACATGGCCCTCGTTGAAGAAATATTCTAGTTTCGACTCAGATTGGACAGTTAAGGTATATCTCTAGTTATAAAATAATATACATATATATCTATATCTATATAAAAAGCTGTGATAGCCTAGCGGTGAGACCGTGCGACTCTCTAGGGGCGACATAGGTTCAAACCCGGGCAGGCACCAATGAGTTTTTCTATTAAAAACTTATGTGTCTAATTGATAATTGCAATTTATCACACGCTTTTCGGTGAAGGAAAACATCGTGAGGAAACCTACATATCTCTAGTGAATTTTAGAGATATGTGTAACCTACCAATCCGCATTGGAGCAGCGTGGTAGGTCTTAGCTCCAACCCCTCTCTCCAAAAACGGAGAGAGAGGCCTTAGCCCAGTGGTGGGCATAGTAACTGGCTAGTTTTTTTCCGTACAAATAGAATAATATATATATATATTATTCTATTTATATATATTTATATATATATATATATATATATATATATATATATATATATATATATATATATATATATAAATATATAAATATATAATATAATATATTAGGTCCTTACATATGAAATTGGCGTTTTGTCGTACTGGCCACTTTGATCTCAAATATTACCTTTATGGTTAGGAATTCCAAATTCAAATTCATACAGCTATTTACTCATGCATTTGTGTTTCAAACCCCCTAATTCATTTGTTTTTTCTTCTTTTGTTTTTTTCTTTATGTCACTCTGTTTACAAAATGGAAAACATGAAATATCGCGTTATTTACGAGTATGAGTTCCACCGTGGCACCAGTGCTGCAGAAACGGCTCGAAGGATTAGTGATGTGTATGGTGACGGTGTCGCAAAAGAAAACACGGTGCGTTTTTGGTTCCAACGTTTTCGTTCTGGAAATTTCGACCTGCAGAACAAGCCTCGTGGACGGCCGGACACCAAAGTTGATACTGAAGAATTGAAGGTTATTGTGGAAGCGGATCCATCGCAAACCACGTCCGAATTAGCTGCAGGCTCCGGTGTTAGTGCTAAAACTATTCTAATCCACTTGAAGCAAATTGGGAAGGTGAAAAAGCTTGAAAGGTGGGTACCTCATGAATTGAGTGAAGCAAACTGACAAACGCGCGTCGACTGCTGCGTTACGTTACTCAACCGGTACAATAATGAAGGAATTTTAAATCGAATTATTACCTGTGATGAAAAGTGGATCCTCCACGATAATCGGAAGCGCTCATCGCAATGGCTGAACCCTGGCGAACCAGCCAAATCCTGCCCTAAGCGAAAATTGACTAAAAAAAAGGTGCTTGTAAGTGTTTGGTGGACTAGTGCCGGTGTCGTTCACTACAGCTTTCTTAAATCTGGCCAGACGATTACGGCAGATATCTATTATCAGCAATTGCAAACCATGATGGAAAAGCTAGCTGCTAAACAACCGAGGCTGGTCAATCGCTCTAGGCCACTGCTGCTTCAGGACAACGCTAGACCACACTGCACAACAGACGGCTACCAAATCAGAGGAGCTTCAATTAGAATGTCTTAGACATCCACCGTACTCTCCGGACCTTCAACAGATTACCATTTTTTCGCAATTTGGATAACTACTTGCAAGGAAAAAAATTCAACTCCGATGGGGCAGTCCAAACCGCCTTCAAAGATTTTATTGATTCCCGCCCGAATGGTTTTTTTAGTAAGGGGATCAATGAACTACCTAATGAATGAACTAATGATGGCAAAAGTGCATACATAGCAATGGTACATACTTTGATTAATTAAATATATTTCATTAAAAAAAACGACTTTATGTTCCTCCCATAGAAAACGCCAATTTCATATGTAAGGGCCTTATAGTAATATTCTATTTGTACGGTAAAATATAAGTACGTATAAAACAAAATTTGATGTATATCATAGACATACGAGAGGTCACAAACAGCTTGTGATACCTGCGTCGCGACTCAGCAGAGTTAGTAACTCATTCGTTGGTCTCGCTATTCGCTTCTATAATAAAATTCCTCAATCCATTCTAAACCAGTGTACAGAAAGTTTCCAAAGTGTAAAAAATATGCTTGTACGTAAAGCATATTACAAAATTGAAGATTATTTGGATGATAAGAAAGCCTGGATTTGAAAATCCTTTCAGCTTCATACAAGACGGTTTAATAATGTATAATTGAAAATATTTAAAAGATTGACCGCCGAGTTTCTTGCTGGTTTTTTTCAGTAAGAGCAACATTCCGAACCAGTTGTAGCTTCATTAATCACATTGATGCTTGACGATTCAAAAGTGACTGAAATGGTTTATTTGATTTAATAAAGATTATTTCGATTTGATTTGATTTGATAAAGCTAGTAAGTAGAAGAGATTGTGTGGCACTTAAGTATGTCTGTAACTTATTTATTTAATACTTTTTTTAGAAAGAAACGTACAAATAACTAACAATGCCCGCGGTTTCACCCGCGTACATACCGATCTCCGTGGTAATGAAAAGTCTACTAAGTCGGACTATAGATTGGATTTTGTAAATTAATAGTTTGGCCCTGGGTTTATTAATGGTTCAGTCAAAAGAAGTTTTAACTGGAAATTGAATTCTTTTAAAAAGTATAGCTATATACGTGGGTGGGTATCCTTGGAATAAGAGCTAACTCACCAGTTGCAGGCGCTGTTATAATGGTCGCTACAATGAATT
This sequence comes from Morpho deidamia, assembly GCA_947086505.1. NCBI lineage: Eukaryota > Metazoa > Arthropoda > Insecta > Lepidoptera > Nymphalidae > Morpho > Morpho deidamia. Next base: position 2,527,839 of record CAMTZC010000007.1, on the reverse strand, counting down.
TGTTAAGGCATTATTTTCTTTAGATTGACAATTTTAAGTTTGTTACCTCTTTTGATTGGAATTTCCGATTTTAATAATTTTGAAAGTTTTTCACAGGTATTGAAACGGTTATTTATAAAATCATTTAATAGGATAAGGATTAATACGTAGATATGAATATGGTTTTATTGTCGTCCGTACTTTTATCAACTTTTACAGTGTAAAAAAAGTAGTTATATTGGAATAACTATAATAGTTAGACATATGGTATCGCGGAATTTTTTGTAGATATTGATTCGTTCTATAATAGTGTAGAACATTTTTTTTGTTTTATCATAAATAGTTTCCACAGCGCACGTGATGAAAGATTTTTTACTATACTATTACTATTTCTTTCACAATTACTACATGTAGAATTTTTGAAATCGGTCCAGTAGTTTTTGCGTAAAAACATTACAAACAAGTAAGTTTGTATATACAAACATACAAATCTTTCCTCTTTATAATATTAGTAAAGATAGATAGGTAAATTTACATTGTACAAAGGCTGTCTTATTAGTTATCATGTTGTTTTCCCACCCTCACGCCGTGTGGTATCCGGCAGAATAGAATGGACCACCCCCCTTTCTTACCGAGGTGTCGTAAGAGGCGACTAAGGTAAATTCCGTGTGGTATCCGGCTGCATAGACTAGACCACCCTCATTTCTTACCAAGGTGTCGTAGGAGGCGACTAAGGTAAATGACGTGTGGTATCTGGCTGCATAGAATAGACAACCCTCATTTCTTACCGAGGTGTCGTAAAAGGCGACTAAGGTAAGTTGACGTCAGGCAGGCGGCCGGTCGTAAAATACGTCAAATCATATGACAACAGGTTTGTAACATGTTGTGCCGACCCCCTTAGAGTGGGATAAGGGCAGGAAAATAATTAATGATGATGTTGTTTTTCCACCCTTAAACTGCATAATTGTATTTGACCCGTATTTTTAAAGCTTTTGTTTCATTTTCAATGTGTATGAGAAGGTGGAATCTCGCAAGTCAAATTCTACCCACTTCCCAGTGTCCGATTGAGCTGAAATTTTACATACTGGTCAAGTCCCGATGACTTTGTCTCTGATAAGCATGACCTGACGCTGCTTCCAGAATTTGCGCCAGGCGAGGGAATTTGCGCCTCAACGGTTATCAGTAGGGACAGGAAATTTTTCTAAATAGTTTTTTTTAAAAGCATTCTCAACTTGACTTGTTATTTTTTTTTATAAAGACTCAGCAACTAGATATTAAATATCTTAACAAACTAAATTAAATATTCAACACATTATCTTTCCTTCACTTCATTTCAAACAATAATTGTTGCATATGGTAAAAGAATTTTTGAAATCGGTCCAGTAGTTTTTGCGTGAAAACATTACAAACAGAAATCTTTCCTCTTTATAACATTAGTATAGATAAAGGTGGTCAAAGGTAAATTTACATTGTACAAATGCTGTCTTATAATGTTGTTTTTCCACCCTCACTTTAGCAATTATTTTAGGACAATCGGGATGATTATTCATTCCAATGTTATAAATGCTTAAGTCTGTCTGCGTGCCGTGTGGTATCCGGCAGAATAGAATAGACCACTCTCCGTTCCTACTGAGGTGTCGTAAGAGGCTACTAAGGTATGTGCCGTGTGGTATCCGGCTGCATAGAATACTATGGATATATACCACACGGATAATAGACCACCCTCATTTCTTACCGAGGTGTCGTAAGAGGCGACTAAGGTATGTGCCGTGTGGTATCCGGCTGCATAGAATACTATGGATATATACCACACGGATAATAGACCACCCTCATTTCTTACCGAGGTGTCGTAAGAGGCGACTAAGGTATGTGCCGTGTGGTATCCGGCTGCATAGAATACTATGGATATATACCACACGGATAATAGACCACCCTCATTTCTTACCGAGGTGTCGTAATAGGCGACTAAGGTAAGTTGAGTAAAATACGTAGCCAAATCATGTGACAACATGTTTGTAACATGTTGTGCCGACCCCACTTAGTGTGGGATAAGGGCAGGAGAATGACGAGAATGATGATGCTTACGTCTGTCTGTATTTCTTTGCCTTTTCATTGCTAATATGTAAATGCTATTTTGACAAAATTTCGTACAAATAACGCTTATAAATAAGGCTAACATGAGAATAAAAAATTACAATCAAAATCCTTTATTTCTATGTGATTTTTACAATATAAAAAATCATTACCATTTTAAGAACGCAACAGGTGTACGATATACTTTTTGCCTGATTGTATATATTTATTTTGCTGCACTTTCTTTCCTGATACGTAAATACTTTTATTACAGGGCATTTGAAGTCGGTTTCATACATTTTTTTCTACATTTTATAAGGCGTTGATTTACATAGTTAGGTATATGATAGACAAGAAATAGTGGAATTATTTTAGATTGTTGTAACATGCATGACTTGAAATTACCCATCGTAACCATAATGCCATATTATCATAGCAGTGATAATATTTGATATTCTAAGTGGGGTCGGCACAACATGTTACTAACATGTTGTCTAGTGATTTGGATATTTTACGACCGGCTGCCTGCCTGACGTCAACTTACCTTAGTCGTATTTGACGACCCCTCGGTAAGAAAGAGTGTGGTCTTTTCTACCCAATCGGATACCACACGGCAAATACCTGAGTCGCCTCTTACGACACCTCGGTGAGAAAGGAGGGTGGTCTATTTTATGCAGCCGGATATCACACGGCACTTACCTTAGTCGCCTCTTACGACACCTCGGTAAGAAAAGAGGGTGGTCTATTCTATGCAGCCGGATATCACACGGCACTTACCTTAGTCGCCTCTTACGACACCTTGGTAAGAAAGGAGGGTGGTCTATTCTATTCTGCCGGATACCACACGGCTAAAGACATTTAGACTATTAAAGATTATTTTATATAATAATATTATTTAATCAGTACTTTTATTAATATAGTATGCAATGAACGCCATCTTTGTTATATTTTTGACTATTCGTTTACTTTAATCGATTATTGTAAAATGTAACTAGTTATAAGAATTATATTTGAAAAGAGCAACCGCTTTATTTCTTACTGGCTCTTCTCGTTAGGAACAGTAGAGTTTAACGATTCAAAAGCACTTGTTTGTAAGTTTAGTTGAATAAATAATATTTTGAATTTGAATTTGAATGTGATATTCCTTTCAGACGATAGCCTGGCATCCATGGCGAAGCGCGTTACTCGGTGTAGGAGCCGTCACACCAGGCCTTCAAGCATTAATAGCCGTGTGGAACGCGCCCACTTCTGAGGTCTGGGAGAATTTTGGACCATTTCCTTATAGCTTGGATGCTATGCTGTTCAGCGAACGCACCGGCGAGCTTGTAGTTAGCCTTTGGAACTATGGTCAGTATCAGAACTTTAAATCCATACTAATATTATAAACTGTGATAGCCCAGCGGTGAGACAGTGCGACTCTTTCGAAGGGAACACGAGTTTAAACCCGGACAGGCACCAATGAGTTCTAATATTAAAACTCATGTGTCTAATTGATAATTGCAATTTATCACACGCTTTTCGGTGAAGGAAAACATCGTGAGGAAACTTGCATATCTCTAGATAATTCTGGAGATATGTGTAACCTACCAATCCGCATTGGAGCAGCGTGGTAGGTTATAGCTTCAACCCTTCTCTCCAGAAACGGAGAGAGGAGGCCTATTCCCAGCAGTGGGATTGTAATAGGCCGTTACTTTACTTTACTATTATAAACTAGCTAATGCAACAATTTCGCCAGCGAAATCATATAAATATAAATATAATTATATGGGACACTTGCACGGTCATCCCAAAGTTAGTAACTTAATACTTGTGTTATGGGTGACAGATAACTGGTGGGTATACTACATTTATAATTTTAAATACATACTTAAATACAAATATACACCCAGAGTCGAAGAACCAACAAATTGTTTAAAGAAAATGTTTACCCTCGGCGGGAAGCAAATCAGCGACCCGCAGAGCTGAGGCAGGGTCATTACCCACTGCGCCAACGAGCCAGTCAATCAGAAATCACTATGTCACAAAGTGTTTACTACATCAATTTATGCCGTTTTTTTTTTGCAGCAAGGCCAATGCTCAGTCCCAATATAGATTCACAACTAGTGGTGCTAAGCGATCCAAAAACGGTGGTCGATCAGTGGGGTGAAGGTCGCACTTGGTTAGATCGGGTGCGAACTATGGTCTTCAATCCTGATGGAACTAAACTTGGTAAGAAAAAGGTCTTAATTTTTTTAGAACTGTCAAAATGCAGACTTTTACAATCATTGTATCGGATGACTGAGAACAAAATCGTTATAGAGGTACCTAACGATTTAAATTCTACTAACAATTTCAGCATTGTCATTACAGCAGTCTAAAAAAACTATTTAAAGGAGGTTGATACAGAAAGCCTACTTTACTTTTGAGGGTTACATAGATGATAAGAATGCATTATTGACTGGCCCGTCAACGCAGTGGGTAGTGACCCTGCCTTCAACTCCGCGGGTCGCGGGTTCGATTCCCGCCAAGGGCCTACATTTTCTATAAACAATTTGTTGGTTCTTCGAGCCTGGGTGTATATTTGTATTTAAGTATGTATTTAAAACTATAAATGTAGTATATTCACCAGTTGTCCGCCGCCCATAACACAAGTATTAAGTAACTTACTTTGGGGACGGACGTGTGTGTAAGTGTCCCATATAGTAAAAAAAAATAGATTTAATATTTATCATTTTAATGGTGTGCAGATCTCGTCCGTGTATTAGTGTGTATTATTAGTATATATTTACCGATAAAATAGTGCACCACCCGCACTCATTTCAGTTTTCTTTAACCCTAAAATCGTCTCGAAGTTAAATCGCTACTAAGCGATAAGACAGCCTTTTGTACGTTACAGTTTATGTTTTTTTTTGCTGTTTTTTTTCTTTCCTGTATGTTCTTTGTATTTTCTGTGGTGTACAATCAAGTGTATAAATAAATAAATTACCTTGTACAAGATTTCATTGAGAAAAATCCTTCGAGTTTCTTGCTGTCTTTTCTCTATAGCCGCAATTTTTCGAACCAGCAGTAGAGTTGTCGATTTAAAAGCACTTTTTGATAAGTTTACTTGAATGAAGAATTTTTGAATTTAAATCCATCACCGTTTACAGCTTTGAGGTGGAAATTAATAAAGAGGTAGGCAGATCTTTATCGAGCAATAACAGGTGACACCTATTGTAATTTTTGTTTGTTAACAATTAGAAATGCAAAATTGTAATATTTATTTTCGCAAAGAGTGACCACCGAGTTTCTTGCTGGTTCTTTTCGGTTAGAGCACATTTCGGAACCAGTCGTAGATTCATTTTAATTTGAAGATTCAAAAGTGCTTGTAAAGGCCAATTTGAATAAAGAATAATTTGAATTCTAATTTATTTTAGTCGGTCAGCAAAAATTTGCTGGCATATCTGTAGGATATACTGCGAGCAGACTGGGAGGATTTTTGTCCAATTAAAAACTATTTCTCTGTTACATATGCAAATAAAGTTAATTTTTGAACGTTTTTTCAGCAACAGCGACATCCGATGACGATTTGATAATCTGGAACTTTCTCCCAGAAGAAAAGAAAGATGTAAAAATAAAAAAGAGAAGATTTTCCGCCATCCCCGTTTACTTAGACGAGGCCATGCAAGGCTTCTCTGTTCGATGATTGGTGTAAAAGATTCAACGAAGTCACTGGATGAGCTTCCTTTAATTAATTTTGTTGAGAATCAAATTATTACATATATTCATTGAAATTTTAGAAATCAATAAAGACTCAACGAAATAAATTTTTTTCGTTTCAATATTATAAAAGGGGTTTTTGTAAAAATGCAAACATCATTCTCTCACCGGTCAAGGCCTCACCTGACTGCTCTAATGGTGGCTGGCATATATGACATAGGTGACAAGCCCACTGGCGTGGAGGGCACTTAAAAACATTCACAACCGCGGGTCGCGTGTTCGATTTCCGCCAGCGGCCAACTTCATAACACAATTTGTTGGTAGAGATCTTTCATTCTAAAAGTGCACGCCCCTCCAATGTCTTTACTCACTTATACCAGTCGAGCCATTAGTTGACCTTTAAGTGCGCGAATGAGTCGAGCCAACTTTGAAGTTGCTGCGCGCACATATATACAATAGTACAGTCAATATTTTCTCTCACACATTAAAATAATGTAATTGTGTAATTGTAATGGTGGAGTGGCGTGCACTTTTAGATTGAAAGATCTCTAATTCAAGTCTGAATGTATTAAGTATTTATTTAAAGCTGTATATGTTATACAAAAGTAATAACGAAATTGTTTTGTTTATTGTGGTATTAAATTTATTAAATTATCCGCAATTTAAGGGCGGATTATAGCAAAATGATTTCATAATTACTTTTGTATTATAGATCTCCGCAAAGTAACGCCTAACCCGATAAATGATATGTTATTTAGCTGACTTCATACCGCATAACAGTCGATTCTTTTTTTTTTTAAAGATTAAGTACTCAGCTATTCGAGACACCAGATCAAATTAGTATAAAAAAATAATCAACTAAAATAAAAAATAAAAAGAAAGTTGATAAGCCAGTAATTACGTTATTTCAAAAATAAAAATTATAAAACTTAAAATTCTTTTTAATAGTCACGAAAAATCACAACGAAAATTACAATTCTGATTTAATATATAATCCCCTCCACTAACACTTTTTAGTACGATATTTAAGTTCAAACTGACTTAATACTTTTGTATGGAAATATAGAAAAGTGTTATTTTTAAACCTTTTTAGACAATTTTAAAAAAATTCTCTCCGTAAAAAGAACCTCAAGGAATGTGATTAAAAAATAATAAATGAGATTGGTTCAGTTGCTCTAGAGATTTACGCTTAGCAACACATTCAGCGATTCATTTTTATGTTATAGATATTTACCGGTTGTCGAATGAATACTTAAGTTACTTTACGAACGGACGACCCTGTGGTGTCATTGTCTCATTTAGATTTATTAAAAAAATAAACGCGACAAAATGAAAGAGGTATAGAGAATTTGCTATGTGAAATTTATATTCTTTAAGTACTTATATATTTATTTTACTATAATCCGCTTTTTTGTCAATCTATCTAACGAAGAACATAACCATTCATACCTTTCAGTATTTCAGTATTCAGTATTTGTGACGTACAATAAAGTAAAATCTCAAAGGTTTGCGATTTTAATATACAAACCTATCTTTTAATGATGCTTTCTTTACGGGACGATCGTTGAGAGTTGAGCGTTGGAGATCGAACGAGCGACGGAGCTATAATTCCTCCAAGCTGCTCCAATGCGGATTGTTAGGTTACACATATCTCCAGAATTCTCTAGGGATATGCAAATTTCCTCACGATGTTTTCCTTCACCGAAGAGCGAACGATAAAGTACTAATATCAATTAGGTATCATCGTGTGGTATCCGGTAGAATAAAATAGACCACCCTCCTTTCTTACCGAGGTGTCGTAAGAGGCTACTAAGGTATGTGCCGTGTGGTATCCGGCTGCATAGAATAGATCATCTTCATTTCTTACCGAGGTGTCGTATAAAGCGACTAAGGTAAGTTGACGTCAGGCAGGCGGCCGGTCGTAAAATACGTAACCAAATTATATGACAACATCTTTGTAACGTGTTTTGCCGACCCCACTTAGAGTGCGATAAGGACAGGAGAATTAATCAATTAGGTACATAAATTTAAATTGAAAAGCTCACTGGTGCCTTCCCGGGATTTGAACCCGTGACATTACATACTAGACAGTTTCACATGATTAAAATCAACATCATAGATAAACCTCCCACAAAGAAAGGGGAAATCCTACGTATGAACAGTGCTACCTATATAGCTTCATTGAATCGTCAACGCCACACGGACAGACAACGCAATACGCCCAGCTAATTTATTCCCTTATTGTAAGCACGTGAACACCATTCACATATAAAATGTTGAATGCGCTCGCTAATCGCTTGTGGGGATCTGGTATATGCAATATTACACGTAAAGTTATCCATATATACTATGTTAATACTAGTTTTTTACCCGCGTCTTCGTTCACGTGGAGCGCTTTTTTTTATTCGTTTGGCGACGAGTGGCACCTACTTCAGCCCCCGTTCTCATCCAACCTACACGCCCTTGTACCCCGAAGGTGAGGTCAGAGTTAAACGGTTAGCCTATAGATGTGCCCGCGGCTTCTCTGCTCGTGGAAATCAAAGTTTTAGAAAAAAACCCGAATAAATCCCTTTATTTTATTCTGAGTTACAAATCAAAATTAAACCAGAATGAAATAAAAGAAAGAAAAAGAAACCTACCTAAGAATACCGAGACAAAAAATAATCTATAGAACATTCAGCGTTCAGCAAGTCAATGCGCATATTACGCCCAATCGCTACCAAAGTCATATTACGGCAGCATGTCAAGTCAAGAGCGCTGACTCGCAGAGGTTATATTCTTTTGGTGGCGTATAATTTTAATCTGTAATATCTCCTTAAGTATTAATTCGATACATATGGTGTAATGGACAATGTTCAAGAAGTTGGGCGAAATCTTTTATTTCAATATTCCTCAGTGCCTGAAGACTAAATTCTTCGAATAGTGCGTGTATGCCAGTGATTAAATATGGCTCTGAAACATGGCTGCTAAGTATGGGTCTCATAAGAAAGCTCAGAGTCGCTCAGCGGGCGATGGAGAGCGGGCTATATACGTGATCAAATCAGAAATTAGGAGATTGTATTGGTGGTATGAAAATTACATTATCATTTTTTAAGAACATTTCGATCAAATCCAAATTCAAATGATTCTTTATTCAAATTGGCCTTCACAAGCACTTTTGAATCGTCAAATTAAAATTAAAATATAGCTATGACTGGTTCGGAAAGGTGCTCTAACCAAGAAGAACCAGAAACCAGAAGCCAGAAACTCGGCGGTCACTCTTTTCATTAATAGTAACGGCCTGTTACTATGCCCCCTGCTGGCCTGTAAGGCCTCCTCTCTCTGTTTCTGGAGAGAAGGGTTGGGGCTAAGACCTACCACGCTGCTCTAATGTGGATTGGTAGGTTACACATATCCCTAGAATTCTCTAGAGATATGCAGGTTTCCTCACGATGTTTTCCTTCACCGAAAAGCGTGTGATAAATTGCAATTATCAATTAGACACAAGTTTTAATAGAAAAACTTATTGGTGCCTGTCCGGGGTTTGAACTCATGTCGTCTCTAGAGAGTCGCACGGTCTCACGTCGTCTCTCGATAGGCTATCTGATATTCATAAATAAATATTATATTTGTAATTGTTAACAAACAAAAATTACAATATAATCTAGTAGATCTATTTCGAAATTCCATCAAAAATGTTTTCAAATTTTGCAATTAAGGCAATAGACATCTTTTTCATATACGTTTTCTACCAATACCAATTACAGGTAATTCACCATGCGTAGACGAGTTTTTCATTTTTGCATGGAGAATAATCCAACAATGTTACCAGTACCTTAAAAAAACCCACCGCTTAATCCTAATAATATCTTAAATACCTTTTTGTAGAATAAAATACAAAGGCAATGTAAATACTTAGCTATATAATTTAATTTGATTTGAAGTTGATATCTGCTAAGATTGCTAAAACCAATAATTATGAAAAGTAAAATACGGCTAATGTAGGGAGATTTAGTTAGAAGTGGCAATAAAAGATAGAACCTTAAGCTTTTAAAGTCACGTCGTTGCACCAGAGGACGTCAAAGCTATACCAAAACAAGCTTAAACACTTCTTAAAACGCAACAAAGATGTAAACGGCCCACGATGCTCTAAAATGGTTATAACAATAAAATTTTAAGACGAGAGCCCGCGGGCAGATTGTGGATACCGTTGTACCATTTAAACAGGTAAATGCCTGGTTCCATTAGCGGCAAATTTCTCAAATACCACACGATCCACGATGCTTCTACTTTCGCCCGATCCACCCGGTGGAAAAGTAAATTCGGAAGTACAATACACCATACCGGCAAATATGCTTCATAAAATCGTCGATGGATTAGTTTGTATGTGTATTTCTAGAGGACATATTATTATAGGCCCGTTAGCGCAGTGGGTAGTGACCTTGCCTTAAGCTCCGCGGGTCGCGGGTCCGATTCCCGCCGAGGGCCAACATTTATTTATTAACACAAGTATTAAGTTACTTATTTTGGGGATGGACGACCGTGTGTGTAAAGTGTCCCATATATTTTTATTTTTATTTTTAGGTTCTGGAGATGTAATAAATAATTTTTATATATTTTGCGTGTCATGAGATTGAATGTGGCGTTTATACGGTAAGTTAATATTTGTTGAGTTTATTAGATATTTTTAAGTTATCGAACACATATACTTTACTTTTTAATATAAATTTGGCTTACCCTAGTTTGATGGTTTTTACCACAGCCGTCCCCAACCCCATAAGTCAGTCGCGTGCTGTACCATCGCTATGATAATTTAATTGTTGTGCGTGCTACAAATATATAATAGCAATTATTATAACTGTTGCTAAGAGCTAGATGTCTAGAAATATAAGACGACCTGAGCGATGCAGTGGTAGGTATATCCTCGTAATACTAGTTATCTAAATTTTGAGTCCCGGTGTGGCATTTTAAATACCTGGGTGACCAAGCTTTGCTCGTTATTTTTTTTCTCTTCCTCTTCGTTTGTAAATGAAAATTATAGTCTTTATAATATTACTATATTATAAAGCCTTAAGTTTGTGAATGAAAATTATAGTCTCTATAATTTTGCTTTATTATAAAGATTTAAGTTTGGAAATGAAAATTATAGTCTTTATAATATTACTATATTATAAAGCACTTTAAAAATAAATTTTAAAATGTTTTTGGTTACCGGTACTCGTATATTGTGAAGTCACATCAGAATAGTAAACTACAACATCTCGAAGAAATGAAGTTATATCGAAGTTTGCACTTAGGCGTTATTTAAAATCAACTAATCTTTATTATCACACCGTAATATAGGAATACACAAGTAAAACCCAAAGAAATTACTAAACTAAAAAAATCAATGTACATTTTGTATACATGAGAGCAAAACGATAAAAAAAATATTTAAAAAATATATTAAACTATTTAAAAAATGACAAGGTACTTCATTATCTATACTTATTTTAAAACAAAGTCCCAAAAAGCTGTCTGTTTGTATGTGATCGATTTTCACAAAATCTGCTGAACGGATTTTTGTACAGTTTTCACCAAAAGATAGTTCAATACTTCCGGATGCTTTAGGTAAAAAGCATCCGGAAGTTGTTAAAAAACTTGCTTACTGGGAGCTTTAGTCGCGTGCGCTGCGTAAACCAGCACACGAGACACGCTAAAGTAATGTACTTGAGAATTGTAGATCTTTAAAAATTCTACAAAAAAGTCCGCAGCAGCATGTCTCTATCTCTCATGGTTAACTCACAATAACTACTTTTATGTTAAAATTTCGTAAATTCGGGAAATGTTTTGTAAATTGCAAATTCCACGCGGGCAAAAGCGTTGTTGCAACAACTAAATAACTAGCTATTAGTTATTAATAAATTGAGAAATAATTTCCAATATCATTTCATAACATCACATGGTAATAGAATTTATTGACAGTATTTTTTTTATTCAATTGTAAATACAGGTATCAAATGGACATGGCCCAAACTGTTTTATGCCATTGTTGCTATAACAATAATATACTACGCTAATCTATAAGGTGCGTTGTGACACCTGCGGTGTTTTAGCCGTATAATTATAATTGTAAACACGTTGTGGGTACATTTAATGGATATAATTATTTATTTAAATAGAGACGTTTTAAATGGCGACCCCTGTAGCGCAGCGAACACTCGCTTCACAAGCCGGTGGTGGTGAGTTCCTTGAAAACTGGCAGTTGTGTCAACTATAAATTACCTGCCTTAAAATATTGATCCAGGTTGTTTAGTAAATGAAGTTCCGACAGATGACGACTGGGTTGGTGGATTGTCCTGACAATCTTGTTACGTTAACTTCCAGGACCGCAATTGGATCCCCAGCTTTGGAAGGGACATTAAAAGGTCGAGAATATGTCTCTGCTGTGGTAGGTGGAATTACAGTTATCGGAGTATACTTTTCTCCGAACAGGAGACTCGCTGAATTTGAGCAATATATTGCTGAAGTTGGTGCCTTGGTTACAAGAACTCGTCCAGGTCGTGTCATTATTATTACTGGTGACCTAAACGCCAAATCTGCAACCTGGGTTTCTTCAGTAACGAACCCAATGAGACCGATACTGAACAATTGGCTGGCTTCAACAGGATTAGTTGTCCTCAACCAGGGTTCAGAGTACACATGTATGCGGCCACAGGGTTGCTCTATTGTCGATGAAACGTTTGCCGATCCCACGGCATATGATGTTAGAGGCTGGAAAGTGCTTAAAAATATGATTACGTTATCGGACACATCGCACTGTGAGGGGTGATGGCCCGCGATCTTGCATCAAACAAATGGACAATGAGTTCCTGGTTGAGGCCGCAATTGTTCAATCTTGCGCGGGAACGTCAGAGAGGAATAACGCAGCCGCAGAAGTAGAAGATATTGTTAGCAGAATATCATTGGTATGCGATGCTGCCATGCCACGGATTGGTCGTTTTAGACCTACGCGTACTATTTATTGGTGGTCAGAGGAGCTTGCTCGGTTGCGCAAGAGTTGTTTAGCTGCGCGACGCCAGTATACCAGGGCGCACGATCGAAGACACCGGGATACTCAAAACGAGGAGCACCTTTATGCGATATATAGAAATGCTCTAGTGTCCTTCCGAGTCGCCATTGGTGAGGCTAAAACCCGAGCTCAGGAAGAGGCTATGGAGTTTCTTAAAAGAGATCCGTGGGGGAATCGTCAATCCGGAATTCGTCAGTACCATAGTTGATACTTTATTTCCGAGGGAGCCTGAGATTGAGTCACCACGAATGGGACCTGATCATAAGTACTTGCATTAGGCCCACTAGATTCTCGATTTAGGAAAACACTCAGTGCGTGTCTACATCAGGGTACCCACCGGCTTGGAAAAATGGAAAATTGGTTCTTCTTAGATGCCAGTCGATTCGCTCTCCGCATATCAATCAGCCTATCGTGCTGTTTGACGAAGCGGCTAAGCTTTTTAAGCGAATAATTGCTGGCCGCGTTATCAAGCATATGAAAGAAGTAGGCCCGGACCTGAGTCAATACCAATTCGGTTTCCGCAGAGGTCGGCACAACATGTTACAAACATATTGTCTCATGATTTGGCTACGTCTTTTACGACCGGCCGCCTGGCTGACGTCAACTTACCTTAGTCGCCTCTTACGACACCTCGGTAAGAAAGGAGGGTGGTCTATTCTATTCTGCCGGATACCACAGAGCACACTGCTGAACCAATGTAACTAATAATACAAAATCACCACATGATGAGAAATTTCACACGGCGCCGCAAGATTCAATCGTTGAGTAGAACATCATTCTCAAATATTATATATTATCCATCATATATTAGGAATTCAGATGCAACACTGTATTGCAAAGCCACCCTCGCCAATTATGGTTATTGTATAACAATGAATAAAAAAACATAGGATTATTAATTATTACTGCAAATGAGAAAGGAAAACGGCTACACGCATTATTAACTAAACATTTCTAGAAAAGTTCACTAATGACCTTAAGCAACGCTCAAAACTGGTGAATACGAGGAAGAAATGTATGCTGAGGTATTCGAAAGACGCGAGGACTTATTTATATCGTTGGGGCAACCATCTATGATACTTACAGATAATTTGACTTATTACTGACAACAATTACATAAAATGCCAACGCAAACCAATAAAACATCGGAAACGATTAATTAGGTACGTGGCCGCAAGGAGAATGCGCAGAATCTATGCTAAAGGTTAAGTAAGCTATTAAAAAAGAAAAAAATTATAATTTTTTGTGTCAGTTCGATGCTTGATTAGAGTTAACAAACAGTCTTTAAATATACTATAGACGTAGCGGGTGAAGCAATGAAAATTAGGCTCGTTTAGAATACAATCGTCGAATGTATCGTCATTCTTTCATCCTTATCCCACTCTAAGTGAGGTCGGCTCAACATGATTTTCTCCATTCCTATCTTTCGTCAACTCTATCGCTACTCTGTACTAAATCAATCTACGACTGGTCTAGTACAGATTTAGAAAAAATCATGTTCCTTTTTTAGGATTGTACGTTTAGACAAATGTCAGATCAACAGGCCTACCATGAACTCATATTGCGGCTCAACTGAAGACGTAAATGATTTATAGAAGCAGGCGTTACTTTGCGGAATTCCATATTACAGGCACTATAACAAAACTACTTCGCTATAATCCGCATGGGTTGAGTGAATGCATGCAAAGCTAATGTGTATGAAGCAGGCAAAATCTACGAACCTTATACATGCAGGACAAGCCACCACACGCACCCCAAGGCTCCTCCACCAACAACAAAGCACACAAGCAGCACACACGCCCACCACCACAACAATCTCGACGATCGTTTCGCTCCGAAAGCGAAGCATCATCAGGAGAATAGGCTCCATGACAAAATCGTAATGCATTGCGTTGGTGGCTTGTCCTAAGAACATGTGAGTAAAAGAAACAGAGTTATCTATAGTTCATATAATGTTATCCTTTTCAAACATTACGACCCCAATGCAATTCAAACTTCATGGTACGAAAAGAAAGCGGTTCGCGGTCGTCGTTTACGTCTACAATTGAGGCGCAATAACTCTCTTATTGCGCCTCAATTGTCTGCTGTAGGCTTACCATCAACTTTTAGAAAAAGATTCAATTGCACTGCAATTCAAAGTCGGTACTTCAACTGAATCGCTTTCTTATCGTACTATGAAGTGTTTTTAAATCAGTATATTTACTTACTTTGGAGACGGACTACCGTGGTGCGTAATTGTTCCACACATTGGTTTAAAAAAACACCCATAAAACCCCAATGCGGTAACCTTTCACTGGAAACATAAACGGCGAGTGTCTGCGAACATGATTTATTTCATTGGCTCAGGTAAACATTAGGCGAGCGTTCAAGTGTGACCGTCACGAGTCAAAAGTTGTTTACGCCCATTGCGTGCGCAGTATCCAAGTTTTCATCATGGCCGATGTTTCTAGGTAGCTGTAGTTTTTTAAGAGGGAAAACTTCTTTAGTGGCGTTGCACACTTATTATAATGGATAAAAAATGTTAAACTCGCGTCAGGACAGGAGACCTGCAAGCCTTATTCTCTCTCTCTTATTGCGACTCAATTGAAGACGTAAACTAAATTGTTCTGCCTTTTCATACCATGACGTCTTGAAGACGCACACTTTAAGTCGTTGCCGAATGAGCGTTCGGAATTCGTCCTAAGAACATGTGAGTAAAATAGACAGAGTGATCCATGGTTCATATAACGTCATCCTTTTCAAACATTACGATCCCAATGCAATTCACACTTCATGGCACGAAAAGAAAGCGGTTCGCGGTCGTCGTTTACGTCTTCAATTGAGTTCATGGTAGGCCTGCTGATCGAAAATTCGTAAGATGGAGGGAGAGTAGACCGCCAGAGTGACGTAGGAGAAGGAAATACTCTTCTCTTTCTATCGCGTGGCGAAATAAATGGATATTTTATTTTACCACATAAATAATAGAACTGTTATACTGATAATTAAAGCTATTTGTGCAAAATTATTCCCTAACTGTATCACAGGTGCTGTGATAGCCCAGCGGTGAGACCGTGCGACTCTTTCGAGAGGAACACGAGTTCAAACCCGGGCAGGCACCAATGAGTTTTTCTCTTAAAACTCATGTGTCTAATTGATAATTGCAATTTATCACACGCTTTTCGGTGAAGAAAAACATCGTGAGGAAACCGGCATATCTCTAGAGAATTCTGGAGATATGTGTAACCTATTAATCCGCATTGGAGCAGCGTGGTAAGTCTTAGCTCCAGTCCTTCTCTCCAGAAACGGAGAGGGGAGGCCTATTCCCAGCAGTGAGATTATAACAGGCCGCTACTTTATTCCCTAACTAAATATCGAAAATGTTCCAAAATATCGAAAATGCAGAACAGAACAATTTAAGTTTTCACTTCTGCCGGCACTCCTGGGCAACCCGCGGGTTATTTTGTACGTGCTGATGTTACTGTTGAGGACTACATGAATGATAAAAAAGTTCGGATGCAGCTACCCTTCGACTCTGTACTAGATGGTAATGTCTAATTGTAAGTAGTTATAAGAAATATTTTGAGCAACCGCCGAGTTTCTTGCTAGATCTTCTCGGTAGAAACAGCTTTCCGAACCAGTACGATTCATGAGCTTGACGATTCAAAAGCACTTGTTAACAAGTTCACTTGAATAAAGAATATTTTTAACTAAATCTGAATTGGAAAATGCGGAGGTCACTTGACTGATATGCTACATACGTAGACACGTTAGCAGCGTCTCATATTCAATTGACCTTTACTATAGTGGGGGTGACAGCTAGCATTGCAGAACTTGCCAAGAGGTGGAAATATTGAGACATAGATAGAAGCAAAATTCTTGATCCTTTTGCTGTAAAGACCTTAGGTCCCTGGAATCCGGACGCTCTTGCCTTCATCAAAGAACTATCTAGAAGGCTCATAGAGCTGTACCAGGGACCCGAGAGCTGGAAGCTATGGATACCTTTGCCCTAACGTGTAAATTTAGCCATAGAATGTTGCCAACCTTTTGCAACCTTACCTCATTGCTCTGGAATCGATGGTTTCAATTTAATGTTACACATACGTAATACGTATACATTTTTTCTTTTTTTCTTTTTCTAATATATCTATTTTTATATTAATATTTTGTGTCACAATTTTGCTAATATTACACTTGTTATGTGTTTTCGTTTAATTAATATAAAAATATATACTAAATATAATATATACTACATTTATATTTTTTACCTGTATATATTTTTTTATTACTATTGTATATAGTAATAAAATAACGAAAAATATAGTAGTAAAAAATGTAACTTTAAATCATAAAAATTATAATCTTTAATAAATAAATAAACATTTAAAAGTAAATACTTTCTCTTTCTTTAAGTCTTTCTAACAGTCCCTTTGATTTTTCTTTTTATACTTAAACGCTAGACACAATTAATAGAGTGCAACCATTGCAATTTTCATTTGTTAGGAAAACAGACGTTTAATTAGCAAGCGATTAACATCAATTTTTTTTGCTCGCTTAGATATTACACGGACAACGACGCACGTAAACCCGCCCATTGCATGCGCAAACACCGTGCAAACCATTATGGCGAACGAATCGATCGCGTTTCAAATTTATATGGCATATGATATAAATAAAAAGTGTGTACATTTTAAACTGCTATAAATTATATTGGCGCGATTGGGGAAAATACAGTGTACCTCAGTGTCTGAAGACCAGGGTCTTCGAACAGTGCGTGTTGCCAGTGATGACCTACGGATCCGAAACGTGGTCGCTTACTATGGGCCTTATAAGAAAGCTCAGAGTCGCTCAGCGGGCGATGGAGCGAGCTATGCTCGGAGTGTCTCTACGAGATCAAATCAGGAGTGAGGAGTCCGTAGAAGAACTAGAGTCACCGACATAGCTCAGTGTGTCACGAAGCTGAAGTGGCGCTGGGTGAGGCACATAGTGCGGAGAACCGATGGGCGCTGGGGTCTTAAGGTGCTGGAATGGCGACCCCGCACCGGAAAGCGCAGCGTCGGTAGACCCCCTACGAGGTGGACAGACGACCTCAATAAGGTCGCAGGGAGCCACTGGATCCAGGCGGCGCAAGATCGTGTGGTGTGGCGATCCCATGAAGAGGCCTATGTCCAGCAGTGGACTTCCATCGGCTGACGAAGAAGAAGAATAAGAAGATTTGGGAAAATTATGAGTGTAACGCGTAGAACTGGACGGATGAACGATTATAGTTTCTCTAAGGCGTAATGTCCCAGTAGGTTGTAGAGATTATTATATAAATAAACGGGTCATATCGCGACCAAATCGAATTACCTTTATACAAGGTTCGACATTTCGGCAGAATTGCATCCACCATGGTCACGAAGTAACTCGATTTTGTCGAAATGTGACCCGTTTACTTGTACGCCGTGTGTTAAATTCAAATTCAAATTCAAAATATTATTTATTCAAGTAAACTTGTAAACAAGTGCTTTTGAATCGTCAACTTTCTGCTGGTTCGGAAAGCTGTTCTTACCGAGAAGAACCAGCAAGAAACTCGGCGGTTGCCCTTTTTAAAATATAAATCTTAGAACTAGTTTTGAACATTTATTTATTTCTGTCTTGTACAGGGTAGAAGTGCGCCTATATCCACACATCCTTATCATCTAAGTAATCTTCAACAGTATAGTAGTCTTTCTGTATAAGCCTCTTTTTAACAGTGGTTTTAAACTGCTGTAATGGCCTGGCCAAAATTGATTTCGGAATTTTATTATAGAATCTTATACCCATACCCACAAACGATTTACGTACTTTTGCTAGGCGCAAAGCAGGAGTCCCAATCTTATGTCGGTTCCTACTTTGTCTATTATATACATCACCTATCGTTTTATAATTTTTTATATTGTTATGTACAAAAATTACATTGTTTAAAATATACTGTGAAGCAAATGTAAGAATACCTATTTCCTTAAACTTCTCTCGCAGGTAATCACGCGGACTTAATTTGTAGATGCCACGTATGGTTTTTTTTTAATACGAAATTTTTTTCACTATCCGCGCAATTACCCCACAGCAATATTCCATAAGACATAATGCTATGGAAGTAAGCAAAATAAACAATTTTTGCTGTTTCGACATCTGTAAATTGTCTTATCTTTCGAACAGCGTAGGCTGCTGAACTAAGTATCCGGCAGAATATAATAGACCACCCTCCTTTCTCACCGAGGTGTTGTAAAAGGCGACTAAGGTAAGTTCACGTCAGGCTGGCGGCCGATCGTAAAATACGTAGCCAAATCATGTGACAAGATGTTTGTAAAATGTTGTGCCGACCCCACTTAGAGGTGGATAAGGGCAGGGAAAAGATGATGATGATGTAACCCGTTTATTTGTATACTAATATGTATGGAGCGAGAAAGTTTAAAATCTAACTATATATTGTTTGTTAAGCTGAAATAATATTTGTTACGTAAATTGCACATATTACTCTTCAATTATCATAGAATGAGGAATAATCAAAATTTGACCACGTCAGTGGTCTGGTGGTCACTATCTGTTCGTGACTACTGTGCATGCAACTCTGTATTAAGATAATTCGTTTTGTTGCGATATGACCAGTTTATTTATATAATAATTAGTATGAATCGCGAAAGTTTAAAATCTACCATATTGTGGAGTGTGTTTGGAGCGAAACAATGCTAGCTTCCTTTGTTAAACAGTTTAAGGTTGATTTGAAACATTTTGGTGCTATACAAATCAGCCTTGCAATACCGACATCCGAGCAAGCCAAACTATTATATAGAAGTCTCGACATAATTAATCTATAACATAACTTTAATTAGGTCACGATGGGTTTGACATAACCTCGCAGAGGTTCAAAGACACGATAAAATAAAGAGGAAAATAACAGGTTGTAGAGATGTTAAAAAACAATCGATTTATAATAATCGATGTTCTAAACATTAGAAATCGATTTAGAAAACAATAAATTTTATTAATTATCATCTTCTTCTTCCTTTTTCTTGTTTTTTTAGAGTAAGGTTAGATATGCGTTGTCGGATTTAACCAGCGTAACATTCTGTAGTGTTAAATCACATGAAAAACAATACAGCAAAAAATACGAAATTTATTTCATGCCTGATACGTTTTCTCCTGAACACCAATTTTTTTCTGCCTGCCCTACCATTTAGGGCACCTTATTGAATCAACTCGCTCAGTTTTAATTGCTATCGCTTGCTATTGAGTATATAAGACATTTTACTTCACGTTCTTTATGTATCTGAATGTGAAAAATTGACTGAAGTACCGTTACCGATTAAGTAAGAATAAGGGTCCAAATTGGATCAATAAGTAACAAATTGGATCCATGTCCACCCTTGGACAATTTGTTCCAACGGCAGTAACGCGTAAACATTGATCTGTCTAATTGATTTTACCTGCCTATCTACCTGCTTTAAAAGGTGAATAAACAAATTCCTCAAGGGTTGACAAAACATTCCCTTTGCACTGCAAATGTTCATGACCAAAGGTGATTCTTTTAACATCAGACGATCCAGCCGCTCGTTTTCCAGCTAAACATTTTAAAAAAACAATGGAACAGCATAATTTTCAACCGTCACCCTTTGACAAATCCTCTAATTGTCCTCTTTCTTCGTAGATTCATTACCACATCAAAAGTCTAAAGCCGCACCCTTACACAATACATCGCCCTATTTGTCAGCTATAAAATAGACCTCTTTAG
This sequence comes from Morpho deidamia, assembly GCA_947086505.1. Taxonomy (NCBI): domain Eukaryota; kingdom Metazoa; phylum Arthropoda; class Insecta; order Lepidoptera; family Nymphalidae; genus Morpho; species Morpho deidamia. The sequence continues at coordinate 2,507,350 of CAMTZC010000007.1, read as the reverse complement.
TTTCCTCCGCCCTAAACGGACATGAATCGATCGGCTAAATGACATTTACATTTAGACAACTGTGAACTTTGTGTTTTTCATATTTTCACAGCTAAATATAAAATTGCTTTGTCTATGACCTTATGTGGTTATTTTTATTGTACGGTGTCTCCTTAATTAGATGTCAGCTCTTGATCGGGCTGTTATAAGGTCGCATACATAAATATGTCGCTGCAAGTGACTTTGGAAAAAAACACGTTCGTTGTCTTGGTAGCAATTAAATATATTAGAATTCTATACACATGTCACATGTCACAGTAATCACTCACGCAAACGGACAGTAAATCGAATTGTTACATTTTTAACGACCTGTCAAAGGCCGCGGTCCCTTTTTAGCCTTGAACGCGTTACCTTAGCAGTTCCGACTTCTGAGAAGTTCTTATAGGTCTTCCAACGTTATAGCGACCGGAATAAATTTAGCGTCGTCCTGAACTTATAATTGTCTTTGACATTTTTCCATTAATTAGTGTTGACGTGTGGCGAAATTGCCTAACAAATTAGATTGACTTACGAGTATTAGCAAATGGACGTAACGTAAGTTTATATACTAGAGTAGCCAGCTAAAATGTGCCCCATTGCAATAAAAAGAGAGAAAATTACGGTGATCTAACTGTCTAACTTTTTTACGTATGATTAGACAAAGATCACAGCCGTGTGATATCCGGCTGAGTAGAGTAGACCACCCTCATTTCTTACCGAGGTGTCATAAAAGGCGACTAAGGTAAGTCGACCCGCCGTGTGGTATCCGGCTCAGTAGAATAGACCACCCTCATTTCTTACCGAGGTGCCGTAAAAGGCGACTAAGGTAAATTGAGCCACCGTGTGGTATCCGGTTGAGTAGAATAGACCACCCTCTTTCTTACCGAGGGGTCGTAAAATACGACTAAAGTAAGTTGACGTCAGGCAGGCGGCCGGTCGTAAAATACGTAGTCAAATCATATGACAGCATGCTTGCAACATGTTGTGCCGACCCCACTTAGAGTGGGATAAGGGCAGGAGAATGAATGATTTATACTTGTTAAAGATTTCGTTGTCTTTCAACAAAAATGTACCCTGTAAAAAAAAAGATATGGTCAGATTAAACAAAAATTTTACTTATAATACTACTCAGTGTAACTACTCGTATTCGTAGACGTGAAAATTTACGTGGATTCCACTAAATTCCAAAATGTGGATATAGCTAAACTATTATATTTACGAATAACAATTCCGAAAATAATTTTCAAATATAAATCGTAAGTGATTGAATCATTCATCTTTGAGCTATAAGTTTCCGTAGTGTAGCGGTTATCACGTGTGCTTCACACGCACAAGGTCCCCGGTTCGATCCCGGGCGGAAACATTATTGTTTGAATCATTTTTAAATAAATTTATTTTGATTTTATACCTTTTCCAGCAATGGAAATGCCGGAATATTATTACAGTATCAAATTCTTTGTAACTGAGTTTTATTTTTCTAATAATTTCGTTACTGGCACATTCCATTACAATTTTCAAAATTAAATTCAAATTATTCTTCATTCAAATAAACTTGTTAAGAAGTGCTTTTGAATCGTCCACTCTACTGCTGGTTCAGAAAGCTGTTCCTACCGAGAAGAGCTAGCAAGAACTCGGCAATTGCTCTTTTCAAAGTATAATTCTTATTACTAGTTAAATATAGTCATTGCTGTTCTGTACAGGGAAGAGTAGCACATATTCTTATCGTCTAAGTATTTCAAACATCCATATTATAGACACAACAGTTGTAGGATTTTATTCCTTTAAAAAAAATACAAACTCGTTTAATAGAATGTTTTGTATCTGCCAAATACTAAGTGGAGTAAATGATTTATAGAAGCAGGCGTTACTTTGCGGAATTCCATATTACAAGCAATATAACAGAACTAACTACTTTGCTATAATCCGCACGGGTTAAGTGAATGCATGCAAAGCCAATGTGTATGAAGCAGGCAAAATCTACGCACCTTATACATGCAGGACCAGCCACCACATGCACCCCAAGGCGCAATTCACCAGCAAAAACCACGACAAAAATCGTTGGCAGTACGATTTTTGTCGTGGAGCCTATCCTCCTGATGATGCTTCGGTTTCGGGGCGAAACGATCGTCGAGATTGTGGTGGTGGGTGTGTGTGCTGCTTTTGTGTGCGTTGTTGCTGGTGAATTGCGCCTTGGGGTGCATGTGGTGGCTGATCCTGCATGTATAAGGTGCGTAGATTTTGCCTGCTTCATACACATTGGCTTTGCATGCATTCACTTAACCCGTGCGGATTGTAGCAAAGTAGTTAGTTCTGTTATATTGCTTGTACTAAGTGGAGTATTTCCACATTTATTTTCGTGCACTACATTTTTCTTTTTTGATTCAAGCCAACGATACATCATAGCAAGAACCGCCATATTTGATACATAGACAATAAATGCCAATTTATTTTTGAATCGAACTTCAGGACCAATATTCCATACGTTTGAATCGATGCGGCGCACCTAACATGCGCATCGTACGGTAGTCCACAAATCTTTGTTTGTATTTTTGAACCAATCTAATATTTACCAGTATTGGAATAAGATTCACAAATGTACAACGTGTTGCCACGTGTACAGCACGATCTGTCCCTGCAATAACTCTTATAATTGACGTTAACCACCCAGTGCGGGTGACTGTAGCCAAAGTGGTATAAGTAATTTATTTCTAGGTATATTAATATTTTTATGTCATATGGCAAAAGGCATTAAATTCAAATTGAAACTGTCCTTCATACAAATAGGCTTTGTATATAATGTATAAAGAAACTTACAGTTACACACGCACACAAAAAGTAATAATAAAATTTATTTTGCTATAATCTGCGATACAGTAAATAAAAAAAATATATAGTGCTAAATGTATAGTGGACTATCCTTTTTTTTCATACCCGATACATGCAGGATTCGTAAAAACATATGCACAAACCTCCACCCCTGCCACCACAATACACATGCACTACACACGTTCACTATAAACGTTCACAAACTCAACAATCGTTTCGCCCCGCAACCGAAGCATCATCAGGAAATAGATTCCACGACAAATCGCAAAGCTAGGCTTTCAGTTATGATAGCACGGGGTGGCCGGGATTAAATCTTTTTATGTAGAGGACATTTCATGAGTTTATAGAAATGAAAATAGTAATAAACAAACAATTGACTGCCCCGTTGGCGAAGTTGGCAGCGACCCTGCCTTCAGTACTGCAGGTCGCGGGTTCGATTTCCGCCGAGGGCCACTATTTTCTGTAAACAATTTGTTGGTTCTTCGAGTCTGGATGTATATTAATAAAGTATTTAAGTATGTATTTAAAACTATATATATAGTATATTTACCAGATGTATGTCACCCATAACACAAGTATTAAGTTACTTACTTTGGTGACGGAAGGCGTGTGTATAAGTGTCCCATATATTTTTATTTATTTAATTAATTATAGCATTATGCCATAACAGCTATCGATACTATCGATAATCAATGAATACTGTCGATAGTTTATCGATGTTTAAGGTATACTATGAGTCGGTTAGGTCAGGTTTTGGTTTTGAAGATGTAATAAATAATATTTATATATTTTGCGTGTCATGAAATTGAATGCGGCGTTTATTTATTTGTTTATACGGTATGTTAATATTTGTTGAGTTTTCAGATATTTTTAAGCTATCGAACACATATACTTTACTTTTTAATATAAATTTGGCTTACCCTAGTTTGATGGTTTTCACCACAGCCGTCCCCAACCCCATAAGTCAGTCGCGTGCTGTACCATCGCTATGATAATTTAATTGTTGTGCGTGCTACAAATATATAATAGCAATTATTATAACTGTTGCTAAGAGCTAGATGGCTAGAAATATAGGACGACCTGAGCGATCCAGTAGTAGGTATATCCTCGTAATACTAGTTATCTAAATTTTGATTCCCGATGTAGCATTTTAAAGATAATACCTGGGTGACCAAGCTTTACTCGGTATTATTTTTAAGATATAAAAAATACATATTTATCTGGAGTATTACTACTTCTTTAATCTGTTTTGTTGTGTTTCCCACTGAGCTATCACAAATTTGCAACAGCGCAAGTCGCAAAGCGATTTGTTCGTGGAGTCTATCTCCTGATTAAGCTTCGGTTGTGGGGCGAAACGATTTTTGAGATTGTGATAGTGAACGTATGTAGTGCTTGTGTGTTGTGGTGGCAGTGGTGGAGGTTTGTGCATGTGTTTTTACGAAACCTGCATGTATCGGGTATGAAAAAACGGATAGTCCACTATACATTTAGCACTATATATTTTTTCTATTAACTGTATCGCGGATTATTGCAAAATTATTTTATTATCACTTTTTGTTAGGTAGCGTAACAATCGTTGAGACTGTCATAGTGATTGTGTGGTGCTTGTGAATGTGTTTATGGTGGTGGTGCAAAACCTTATACATAAGGTATGAGAACAGTTTTTTGCTTCCTGCACTTAGCATTACATAGATTTTCTTAACAAACTCGGATTATACCGATATAATTCTATCATAACTTTTGTATTATTGTGATTTCTCGCTACGGATTTTATTCGCATCTAAGAATATTAAAAAAAATATCGATCAAAACTCGGTCATCTATGTACTATAAGTTAAAGCGTACTAAGAAGGCCTTTTAACAAGGAGTGCAGATTCTAACCATCTGCCAGCTGGTATCGGAACACGGATAGCCCATTAGACAAAACGGACTTCATTAACAGCCCGCTGATACCCAGATAGAGGACCACCGGGGATTTATGATTGCATATCTGTAGATGCTGGGAACAGTTTAAGCGGGAGTTTACTTAAATGTTCAATGCATATACCAATGGTGTAGTATGTTGGTGGTGGTAGTGGTTTAAAATGTGGTTTAGGAATCGTGTATGGATAAAGTATAAACAAACATAATTAAATAAATAAATATATGGGACACTTACACACACGGTCGTCCATCCCCAAAGTAAGTAACTTAATACTTGTGTTATGCGTGACGGACAACTGGTAAATATACTACATATATAATTTTAAATACATACTTAAATACAAATATACACCCAGGCTTGAAGAACCAACAAATTGTTTATAGAAAATGTTGGCCCTCGGCAGGAATCGAACCCGCGAGCTGAAGGCAAGGTCACTACCCACAGCGCCAACCAAAGGCGTTCACTTGATAGAATAAATTAATTCCAATTCAAAATATTCTTTATTCAAGTAAACTTGTAAATAAGTGGTTTTGAATCGTCAACTCTACCGCTGGTTCGGAAGGCTGTTCCTACCGAGAAGAGCCAGCAAAAAACTCGGCGGTTGCTCTTTTTAAAAATATAAATGTTATAACTAGTTACATTTAGTCATTACTGTCTTGTACAGGGTAGAAGCGCAGCTATATCCACACATTCTTATCATCTAAGTAATCCTCAACAGTATTGTAGGCTTTCTGTATCAGCTTCTTTTTACAGTGTTTTTAAACTTATAGAAACTTATAGAAAATGTTGGCCCTCGGCGGGAATCGAACCCGCGACCCGTGAAGCTGAAGCAGGGTCACTACCCACTGCGCCAACGGCTGAAGCAGGGTCACCACTGCGTACCCACTGCGCCAACGGGCCAGTCAAACACTACACTTTTAGCATTACATAGAATATCACAGTATATTTTTTGCAATCTAATGTTTGTGTATAAGAATATACATAATTATAAAAAGATTGGCGATGTATATAATAGACAAAGTAGGAACCGACGTAAGCTTGCGGTTCCTGCTTTGCGCCTTGCAAAAGTGAATAAGTCATTAGTGGGTTTGGATATAAGATTCTTTAATAAAATCCAGCAATCGATTTTATCTTTGCCATTACAGCAGTTTAAAAACGCTGTTATAGGGAGGCTGATACAAAAAGCCTGCTATACTATTGAGGATTATATACATGATAAAAATACGTGGATTTAGCAACTCCTCTACCCTGTACAAGATAGTAATAACCAAATGTAACTAATTATAAGACTTTTATTTGAAAAAAGCAACCACCGACTTGCTGGCTCTTCTCGGTAGGAACAGCTTTCCGAACCAGAATTTTGACGATTTAAAAGCACTCGTCTACAAGTCTACTTGAATGAAGAATATTTTAGATTTGAATTTGAATTTATCTCTCATTATCTTTATTTTCTCTTTTTATTATCTCTCAGCTGATAATATTAATTATAATATTATATTAATTATAATATATGTCGTAAAGGAAAGATTGAATAAGAAATAGAAGACAATATGGAAATATGATTTGAGATTATAAAATAGAGCAGGGGTCACCAATTAGTTTTTGCTCGGGGTCCGTTTTAAGAAATGCAATGACCATCGTCCTGTGATCAGCACCCTGATTTGGCGACCCTTAACTTAGAGGATATACATAGCCTCCAAAACAGAATCGAGCAAGCCCTAACACGTTTCAATTAGTTATAATAATTTAGAATGATTACCATATCGTTTCTACCACCAGTTCGGAATGCTGTCATCCATGGAGAAGAACTGGCAAGAATGCGGTTGCTCCATCCACGTTCATATTTTGTTCAGCCAATTGCGTTTTCCAATCGATCGATAAAGCCCAAAAACTAAACTAATAAATATCTTAACTAAATTATTAAATATCTTATTAAAATTATTGCAAGCTCGAAACAAAAAGGTACCACTACTACATTTAGTTCTAGCGAAAGGCACGCTAAAAGTATACATCTAAATTGTATTCTATAAATTAATTTTCATTTCATTTCATACATTATGTCATTCCTTCTATTTAATAAAATACGCTGCAGTTCAAATTAATAAGAAAGTTCTCTACTTTCGGGAATTAAAAACATATTAAACAATTTTAGAGGCCTCAAACGTTACAAAGAAAAATACGGTACCGACAGCGCACCTGGATTTTTTTATAATTTTTAAATTCAGAGGCGTCTAGAATTGAATTTCAAGAAGCGATTGAGAACACCTCTAAAAAGTACAATCGTTTTTTGTATCCTACGATTGTAAGAATGCAAATACGTGAAATACACAATGGAATTCATACATATCGAGGAGTATTTCGCGAATACACATTTTTTCCCCTACAACTACCTTTTTTCCAAGGATATCGGTGTAAACACGAATATTTTCTCAGTGGAATGGATTATTTGAAGCCATACACTAGAAAATTCTACGTAAGTATTTATTCCGTCTATTTTAAACCGGACAATCAATAAAATAAATAAAATTCTCTTTATTTTTTGTTTTCTATTTTTACTATTACCACCTTTACAGCGAATGCCTTCTAAGTATCAATAACTTTTGCATATAGATTAACTATAAAATGGTTCTATTTGAAAACGGATACTTTTAATCGATTTAAAAATAAATGCCGCAGCATTTATACTTGGAAGAACTAATATATTTAAAATTATTGTTCGGGTTGTATACCAATAGCAAAAGAGTTTTCACCAGATCATAACTTTGATAATTTCCTACAAACACTACGTATAGTACCCGGCAATAAATAATGCACCGATGTGCATTATTTATTCAATACTAGTATAGTACGCGGCAATAAATAATGCACATCGAAGCTTAGATAGAGAAAATCGGCTAGATTCTGCTTCATAGAGAATTGTCTCCGTCTCACAGACTGATGAACCCGTGTGAAACGTCACATACTGAGTGACAGTGACAGCGCTCTACGAAACCTAACTGGCCGGCTGTTTCGTTCTAAAAATCTATGTGCATTATTTAATGCCGGGTACTATACCTCCTTACCTTAGTAGATAAGCATCTATGTAAAATAGCATATAAGTATACAAATGTGACAAAAGTATTAATAATATGATTTTCTATAATCCGCGATACAGTAAATAGAAAATATATATAGTGCTAAATGTATAGTGGACTATCTGTTTTTTCATACCCGATACATACAGGATTCGTAAAAACACATGCACAAACCTCCACCACTGCCACCACAATACACAAGCACTACACAAGTTCACTATCACAAACTCAACTTTCGTCCCGCAACCGAAGCATCATCAAGAGATAGACTCCACGACAAAATAGCACTATATATATTTTCTATTAACTGTATCACGGATTATAGCAAAATTATTTTATTATTACTTTAGATTATGGATCTCCGCAAAGTAACGCCTAATTATGTAAATTATACAAATGTGAATATAAATAACTAGTAGTACTGCAAAAATAATCGTAAGATAAAACTTCTAACTAAAAACGTAACAAGATTATAAAATCTGACCCCTAAAATTAGGTCAGAGGGGCGCCTCTGACCTGAACTAGAGTAAAATAATTTAAAAAACGACCAAGTTGTAAAGTACAACCAACATAAGCTGAGGTCAGGCAGGCGGCCGGTCGTAAAAGTAAGTAGCCAAATGTGATATATTTGTACACATTGTGACCGCACTTAGAGCAGGATAAGGGTAGGAATATGATGATGTATAATATCTTATTCTCTTTTGTTCATCTAAGGTAGTAACTGAACATGCATTTCAAAACAATGAGTTGAATTTAAACAGGTATCGAGGCCATACAGTAAATCATAGTCAGCCGCAGGGTAACTGCGAACTTCTGATGCTAGATATTATAACGATAGATATAATTTCATATAATGGCTTCGCGTCATGTAAGATGTTTATATTAAGCCTATGTTACTTGAGTACTTAACGTCCTTCAGCATCGTAGATTGTCTTGTAAAGCAGCTTGATGTTTATTGTTATAGCTAAACATCGATCAGCTATAGGGTATTTGTATTAATAGTACTCAGTAGGATATGCCTATGGGCCACATACGAAAGCTCAGATTCATTGGGCGATGTAGCGAGCTATGCTGGAGTATCTCTACGTGATCAAATCAGAAAAGAAGAAATCCGTTTCGTTAAACAGCGCGTATCGTCAGCTGTCGTGATGGGCGGGACACATACTGCGGAGAACAGATGGCAAAAAAGCAGCGTCGGTAGACCCTCTACGAGGTGAACGTACGACTTCAAAAAGGTGACGGCAAACATCCAAACATAAGATCACAGCAGTGAGTAAAATCACTGTTAAAAGAAGCTGATACAAAAAGCCTACTTACGATACCGTTTAAGTTTACGTAAATGATAAGAATATGTAGATATAGCTACACTTCGACCCTGTACAACATTGTAATGAGTAAATGTTACTAGGAGCAAGAAATATATTATAAAAAGAGCAACCGCCGAACTCTTCTCGGTAGGAACAGCTTTTCAATTCAAAAGCACTTGTTTACAAGTGAACTTGAATAAAGAACATTTTGAATTTAAATTTGATCGTGTCTGTCAAATGTTCAGCATTGGACGTCTATAGGTTGAAGTAGGTAGGACCCAAGCAAATGTTGGCTGAAAATATCTTAAAGAACCCTAGTCAAATAGTATATAATTTACATAAGTTACTATTACTTTGGTGAATTCCTTAGTACAGAAGTTAATATAGAATTATCTTGATATAATACGCGTTCGGTAAGAAAAACTATGTAATGCTAAAGAATTATCTTGATATAATACGCGTTTGGTAAGAAAAACAAGGTAATACTAATGAATTATCATGATATAATACGCGTTTGTTAAGAAAATCTATGTAATGCTAAAGAATTATCTTTATATAATACGCCTTTGGTAAGAAAATCTATGTAATGCTAAAGAATTATCTTGATATAATACGCGTTTGGTAAGAAAATCGATGTAATACTAAAGAATTATCATGATATAATACGCGTTTCGTAAGAAAATCAATGTAATACTAAAGAATCATCTTGTTATAATACGCGTTTGGTAGGAAAATCTATATAATGTTAAAGAATTATCTTAATATAATACGCGTTTGGTGCAAAAATCTATGTAATGCTACGTTTAGGAAGCAGCAGAAAATGTAAACTTACATAATTGTATGATTCAATGATCAATATAAATCTCAATCAAAGAAGTACAATAGAAATGAGCTATTTCTACTCAGGTTTTATATTAGTTCCGATAAGAGTTCAGATAATTATTAAAAAACAAGTGCAATTCAAAAACCACTGTTCAAAGCCATCCTAACCACAGTTCTCATATACAAATGATGGCAAATCATCAAGTGTTGATCGACGACTTCTTCGTAATAAGGTTGTGAGCAAAGTACTGTATTGAGGCTACAGAGGCATAGCGTAGCGGTTTTACATTCAAATTCAAATTCATAATATTCTTTATTCAAGTAAACTTTTTAAAAAGTGCTCTTGAATCGTCAAATCTACTGCTGGTTCGGAAAGTTGTTCCTACCGAGAAGAGCCTGCAAGAAACTCGGCGGCTGCTCTTTTTAAAAATATTAATCTTATAACTAGTTACATTTATTTATTTCTGTCTTGTACAGGGTAGTAGTGCACCTATATCCACACATCCTTATCATCTAAGTAATCTTCAACAGTATAGTAGGCTTTCTGGGTCAGCTTCTTTTTAACAGTGTTTCTAAACAGCTGTAATGGCAATGTCAAAATTGATTGCGGAATTTAATTATAAAATATACCCAAATCCATACACGATTTACGTACTTTTGCTAGGCGCGAAGCAGCATTGATCTTATATCTAAGGATGTACATTGATGTCTAACTTCAAAACCGATGGATTCCATACAATCTTCGTGCACCACGCATATAAGGAACTCTATGGCGCTCCATTCAAATCAATCATATCGTGATAACTTTTAAACTATTCGGCCAAATTACTTGGTGTGAAAGACAAAGTTTATCTACATTAAATATTGAAGGCGACAAATGTATTGATAAAAGTTTGATAAATATACTAAAATGTGCCTTGTAAAATAGTATCTAATTTAATTAAATTTATGATTCACAATTTTGGTCCTAGTGGCTTTCACATAAAAGGTAGATATATGCTGTCGAGGGCTTTTATTTAGAACTATTCAGGACAGATAATACTACGGTACATCATCTTTGTGTAACTTCATTGGTTTAGGCAGCCTACGCCAAGATAGCTCTCAGAGGCCAGATTTTTCCGACTTTATTGACATGTATCGTTATATTACATAAAATCATTACAAATTGTAGCCTATATGTTATTCCGATGTATAACCTATATAACTGTGAAGTTTCATCCAAATCCGTCCAAAAATTTTTTCGTGAAAGAGTAACAAACATCCATCCATACTCACAAACTTTCGCATTTATAATATTAGTAGGATTAGTAGGATTTAAAAATATACGCGTACTTATTGCATGGTGGTAACCTATAATTAAGACTACATTTAAGTACCTTGTAGAGTATTTTATAGAATTAATAATGTAAGTTTTGTTGGTTATCCTAATAAATAAAAATGAAAATAAAATAAAACAACTTAAGAACAGCATAATTCGCTTTTCTTGGGTATGTAATCACTATCTCAGATAAAAGCCACACCCGCGAGCCAAGTTTTCTCCCCAGCGGGTAGCAAAACGCAAACGATTGCAAATTGGTACACGTTATGTTATTTGAATTGTTTATGGTACCACTTTTGGTATTATTGTGCTACTTTTTGCTTTTATTAGCTATTAAAAGAACCGATTGACGATTCAAAAGCACTTGATTACAAGTTTACTTGGAAGTAACTTAATACTTGTGTTTTGGGTGACGGAGAACTAGTAAATATACTAGATATATAATTTGAAATACATACAAATATACACCCCGGCTCGGAGAACCAACAAATTCTTTATAGAAAATATTGGCCTTCGGTGGGTATGGAACCCGCAACCCGCAGAGCTGAATGCAGGGTCACTGCGGCAACGGACCGGTCAATACGTCTTAGCTACGATTTAACACCTAGTTGAGTTTGTGATAGTGAACATGTGTAGTGCTTGTGTATTGTGGTGGCGGTGGTGGAGTTTGTGCATGTGTTTTTACTAATCCTGCATGTATCGGGTATGAGAAAACGGATAGTCCACTATACATTTAGCACTATATATTTTTTCTATTTAATTTATCGCGGATTACAGCAAAATAATTTTATTATTACATTTGTTTTAAATACATCGAATTAAATATTGCTACACATTTCCCCGCCATAATCAGATTGATGCTGCGGGCGAGCGGCTGGCATTATAAAATGGCATTCTGAAAACACGATCCGAATTGAGAAACTGGGTATAAAAGCGATCTATCGCGGTGCATAATAATTAAGTGCATGTTTTATTGTATCGGATAAGCGCTGGAAGCTATAACTGTTTCGGATTCGCGTTTCACTGATTCAGTTTAACAGATCGTAACTGTTTAACCAAAAGCGGCTCTTTACAGACTGTACACTTTTTTTCTTTGTTGTACTAATCATTTCAGGTCAAGATCCAGTCTTTTGGTGACCACCTGAGTTTTTGTAATTAGTTTATATTCTCATATAAGTGACCATTGGTTTTTTTTGAGAATAAATTATTTAAACCTATATTATATTTACGTTCTTTTCTTATAGCAAATAGTTATCAAATCACATATCTCCGGTGTCTGTCGCTGTATGCCGAAATACAGTTTTAACTATTTCGGGTGCAGATGGCCATATTGTAAGTTAAGTCCTATTTGTTTTATGTAAGAAATAAATAAATAAATAAATATACTGTATAAGTTGGTTGAATGGATGATGATCATTTTAATGTAAATGCTAATAATAAATCAATCAATTTTGGCCATGTCATTACAGCAGTTTAAACCCACTGTTAAAAAGAGGCTGATACAGAAAGCCTACTATACTGTTGAAGATTACTTAGATGATAAGGATGTGTGGATATAGGTGCACTTCTACCCTGCACAAGATAGAAATAAATAAATGTAACTAGTTCTAAGATTTATATTTTAAAAAGAGCAACCGCCGAGTTTCTTGCTAGTTCTTCTCGGTAGGGACAGCTTTACGAACCAGCAGTAAAGTTGACGATTCAAACCCGGGCAGGCACCAATTAGTTTTTCTATTAAAACTCATGTGTCTAATTTATAATTTCAATTATCACACGCTTTTCGGTGAAGGAAAACATCGTAGGAAATCTGCATATCTCTAGAGAATTCTGGAGATATGTGTAACCTACCAATCCGCATTGGAGCAGCGTGGTAGGTCTTAGCTCCAACCCTTCTCTCCAGAAACGGAGAGAAGAGGCCTATTCCCAGCAGTGGGATTGTAACAGGCCGCTACTTATACCCTTACCATAAGGTCGTCCGTCCCGAAACTAAGTAACTTAACACTTGTGTTATATGTGACTGACAAGTAAATATATACATATTTAATTATTAAATAAATAAATACATCCAGACTAAAAGAAACAACAATTAGTAAATATTGGTCCTCGACGATAATCGAATTCGCGACCTGCGGAACTGAAGGCCAATGCCACCTGCGTCAACGGGCTAGTTAATTAAATTCAAATTTAAATAACTCTTCATTCAAGTAAACTTGCGTTTGAATCTTCAACTCTACCGCTGGTTTGGAAAGAAAGCTATTCTACCGAGAAGAGACAGCAAGAAACTAGGCGGTTGCTCTCATAGCTAAAAAAAGCTAAAATTAATTGCGGAATTTCATTATAGAATCTTATAACCAAACTCATAACGACTTACGTACTTTTGCAAATCACAAAGCAGGAGCTGCAAGCTTATGTCGATTCCCACTTTCTCTATTACACACATTACTCATTGTTTTATAATTCTTTAGAAAAAAGTTACAAAGTATTAGTTTCACGTATTAATATATAGTTGGCAAATATCTCGATATACAAGTTTGGTCATACAAAGAGATACCGCCGTCAGCATTCAGAATCTTCAATCAAAGTTTTGATTGAAGCTTCATTATTGATCGCTCTTTATCATACCAGTCATCGCAGAGTAGTCGTAGAATGACATAGCATAAGTTAATGCACTCCCTTCAGCCAAAATGCCTTGAGATTGCTAAATAGAATTAAAAAAATGTTATAGTACTAATCCACTCAAGATCAATTAGTCATATCAGTTTTGCATTTAGTCTGTCAAAAGAATCATATAACTCTTCTAATAAGCTAAACGCTAACCAGTTAACATTAATTAATTATTGACCGAATCGTTAATATGGTAATTTAATATTGAATCATTTTTTTTTGCATACACGGTCGTCCGTCCCCAAGTAAATAATTTAATACTTGTGTTATGGGTGACAGACAACTGGTTAATAAATACTTCTTCGTCAGCCAATGAACGTCAACTGCTGGACATAGGTCTCTTCATGGGATCGCCACACCACACGATCTTGCGCCGCCTGGATCCAGTGATACTCGAGCTGGAAGAAACAGTAGGCTAGTTGCGGTGGGATATCATAGGATTATCCGAATTCCGAAGAGAGGGGGAGGACAGGATGACTCTAAAATCCGGCAACTTACTTTACTACCGGGAGGGCGACCAATAAATACTTATATAAATTTAAATACATACGTAGTATATATACACCCAGCCTCGAAGAATCAACAAATTCTTCCGCACACCTCTATCTATCTGAACTTTAATTATGCCAAGTATAACACACCCATCCGGATTTGTTCGCACTCCGCCGTACGCAATGTGCTTAAAAGCTTTTCTTGACGTATCTTCTAACAAAAAACAAACTATTATGATAACGATTAATTGAGAGATCCCGTGGGAATCCGAACTTTGCTGTTTTATAAAAATTATAATTTATTTATCAATATTATAAACAATCGTGTGTGGAATGTTATTTTAATAATAAAATGCATAAAGTAACAAAGAAACTCAGACATCAAATAGAGTTTACAAATTTTCGAAGTTGTGCGTAAAATCTCATTATATTGTGTACTATGTTGTGTCTTATTATATTGTGTATTGTGTGTGTGTATGTTATTATGTTATGTACGTAACATTTTATTGTTTAATTTAAATTTTACCCTCGTAATTCACATCATCTGAAAACTGAATAATAAATAGAAATATTTACATTTCATTATTAAACTACTAAACCTAAACTTAAGGGGAAAATTTATAAATCAGTCATTAGACCTGTCGTAATGTATGGATCAGCATGTTGGGCAATGAAAAAGATGGATGAAAGAAGAGTGCATGCAAATGAGATGAGGATGTTAAGGTGGATGTGTGGTGTGACAAGACTAGATAAAATAAGAAATGAGTATATTAGGGGAAGTATGAAAGTTGCGCCCATTATGGAAAAGATGAGAGGTGCAAGATTGGGATGGTATGGACATGTAATGAGGAGGGATGAAGATCATGTGACTAAGCGAGTGTTGAATATGAATGTGGATGGATATGTGACTAGAGGGAGGCCTAAAAAGAGATGGTTGGAATGTGTAAAGTATGACATGCGTATAAAAGGAGTAGCGCCAGAGTTGACGAATGATAGAAGAGAATGGAAGAGGAAAACATGTTGTACCGACCCCACTTAGAGTGGGATAAGGGTAGGAGAAAAAAGATTTACATTTCATTATTAGTTTGTTGGAACCTTCTAACAACATTGCAAATCATACTTTCATGGTCCGATAAAAATCGCCTATTGAATACATTTGCCGTTCTTATACAGAGAGCTATGAAGACGATAACTGCAGTATACGAGCGCACGTGATACCATTCAACGTTCAATCGGCAATACGAATATTTTAAAACTAACATTCAAATATCACCCTTATTACTATAATAATATGGAGAACGGTGTGAGCGTGAGGATTGTATTGCGATAGGATCCGAATAAACCCGAATAATCCCGATGGTATCGCGCGCGCATGACACAGATAATCTATGCCACCCGCTGCGGCCATAGATAATATATAGGGAACTTAATAAAAGCCTATTAAAATAAATTGTTTGGCATTGTTAGCTACCGAGACGCGTGGTCTGATTGTAAAACTTTTATTTCTTGTAGTTCCGATTGGGGAATGTTAAGGATTGGACTAGGAGCATCCCTAGATACTGAAATCTCAAACGTGTTTTGTTTTTTTTTTAGATAGAAAGCACATAACTCTTTGTGACTTAAAGAATAACTTAACGTTAGTGCATGCGCCTTAAAATAATACAAAAATTAACATAGTGTCATTGCAAATTGAAAACCATAAAATGAAATGCAGTCATTGCAAATTGAAAACCATAAAATGAAATGCAGTCATTTTTAAGTTTCTGAATTTGCCAGCTCATTCATTATCACAACACAACACATTCATTAGCACAATCTCAACTCGCCCAGTAACCGAAGCATTTTCAGGAGATAAACTCAAAAAACCGCATACGCAACCAAGCTCTGCTATGTATTTGCTCTTATACAATATCCAGTACCTTAGAAAAGAGCGTCAAAACTTAATCTAAGCTCAAAATTTAAGTGATATTTTTAATTTCCCATGCGTTTTAAGGCAAAAATATCCTGAGAGAAGCTGTATATTCTTATTCTTTCTTCAATAATTTTGATTAAAAGATTTCAAAATAGTTAAGTTAGTGTAGATAAGTATAGATTAATATAGATAAGTTAGTAATTGCAAGCGCAATCTATCACACGTTTTTCGGTGAAGAAAAACATCGTGAGGAAACCTGGATATCTCTGGAGATTTCTGGGGATATGTGTAACCTACCAATCCGCATTGGGGCAGCGCGGTAGGTATTAGCTCCAATCCTTGTCTCCAGAAATGGAGAGAGGAAGCCCAGCGGTGGCATTGTCACGGGCCGTTACTTTACTTTTACTATACTCTATAACAACTATCTTGAAGAATCAGCATAGAGATTAAACACAGAAATGCTGCCAGCGTTCTTGGGACCATTCCACTTGGGCATGATTTGTATAGTACTAGCGTGTAAGTAATTTAAGATAGACATAACTTGTAAATTTCTGTTGTAAATAAAAAAAACGAGTTAGTAGAAGTTCTAATACTCCTAAGGACACAGCATTTAACAGATAGTAACAGGCCTCTACTTTTTACGCCCCACAATTTTTTGGCAATAACATTTTAATGAAATTCTTCTATGAATATCTTTTATAGTAGCAAAATTAAATCGATTTGCGTCGAAAAATGTAACGAATTTTTTACGTCCTAAACGGCGTACTCCATTATCGAGCGTACAAATTGCGAAGTAACAAATCGATTATTATATAAAAGATCAATATCAGAACATCTCTATCAAAGAGACATATTGAAGAGTATTTTAAAAGTTTTTTGCTTAACATTCTTAAGGTGTCATTAACCGAAACGCATGCGAGCGTCTTAAGGCGCTGAACAGAGCCAAATAGGCTGACTTTAAACATGTTTTTAACAAAAGCTATAGGGATGACGATTAAAAGAAAAATATATGTTAATATACATCATATCTCAGAGAGAATGTAAGAATTCAAAACATGATTACGATACTTTTTTTCGATAAAAAAAATTGGTAAATAGACTTCTGATTTTTACTTTTATCGTAAATATCTCTAATATTTATCAACAAAAATTGGTAAAATTAATAAGACTAATAAATCATTATAATATAAAGAGAATGTAAGATTTAAATTTTGAATTAATTAAGATATTTCATTCAAATTAAATATTTTTTAGAAAATAGCAAAACTGAAACGAGTCATCGTCTCGCTTCTCTTTTACATCTACGAATATAGACAGCGACCGCTGAGGCGCGCTGCTATACGGACGTGTGTCGCTCGCTGCCGCCTTTTGTGACTATTCCTTGTTGATAATATGTCTTTTTTTAGGTGTTTAGTTATAGTTTCAGCATACTTAGTTTTATAAGATTAATTAGACATAAGTTTTTTAAATAAATTATACAAAAAAAGTTTGGATAAAATAGTGTACACCTACAATGAGTGTTAAAAAATTAATTTTGTCGCTACGCCGTCGCAGAAATTGTGGGCGTGGCTTATATGCCGAAATCTGAATTTGCGCCAGCTCTGTTCAGCGCCTTAAAACTAGTATTGTAGATTGATGCTCTAAAATCGTTTAGGTTATTTATAAATAGATCTACAAGAACATGTCTCTAGCTACATACATACAATTATTTTATAGAGAATTTTTGAATTACTAGTGCTGCAATTATTGTTAGGTTATCATTAAAAATTATCTGGGCGAGTAAGAATTGAAGGGAGGGTTGATTTTTTTTATACTTTTTTTTCAAAAGTAATAATAAAATTATTTTGCTATAATCCGCGATACAGTAAATAGAAAAAATATATATTGTTAAATGTATAGTGGACTATCCGTATTTTCATACCCGATACGTGCAGGATTCGTAAAAACACATGCACAAACCTCCACCACTACCACCACAATACACAAGCAAAATCGGCTTTGCGATTTTGTCGTGGAGTCTATCTCCTGATGATGCTTCGGTTGCGGGGTGAAATGATTGTTGAGTTTGTGATAGTGAACGTGTGTAGTGCTTGTGTATTGTTGTGGAAGTGGTGGAGGTTTGTGCAAGTGTTTTTTCGAATCCTGCATGTATCGGGTATGAAGAAACGGATAGTCCACTATACATTCAACACTTTATATATTTTCTATTTACTGTATCGCGGATTATAGCAAAATAATTTTATTATTACTTTTGATTTATACTATTGATACTCCATACAAATATAGTAAATGCGAAAGTCTGAATGTAGAATTATGCGTTACTTTGCGATTTTATCGTGGAGTTTATCTCTAGATGATGCTTCGGTTGCGGGGCGAAACGATTGTTGCGAAACTTTGTGATAATGAACGTGTGTCGTGCTTGTGTATTGTGGTGGCGGTGGTGGAGGTTTGTGCATGTGTTTTTACGAATCCTGCATTTATCAGGTATGAAAACCGATAGTCCACTCTACATTTAGTATATTCAAATTCAAAATATTCTTTCAAATTCAAAATATTCTTTATTCAAGTAAACTTGTATACAAGTGCTTTTGAATCGTCAACTTTACTGCTGGTTCGGAAAGCCGTCCTACCGAGAAGAGCCAGCAAGAAACTCGGTGGAGCTCTTTTGGAAAAAAGAAGATTCTTAATACTAATTACATTTTGTCATAGTTATCCTGCACAAGGTCAAAGAGCAGCTATATCCACGCATTCTTATCATCAATATATATGTTTCCTATTTACTTTATCGTGGATTATAGCAAAATAATTTTATTATTACTTTTGAAAAACGGTAGTCTTTAACGTTACTACTAATTTCTGCCCGCGATATATCGGAGTGGACTATAAGATACGAGTTCATATAAAATTGTATCAGGAAGATTAACAAAACTTATAACACAATGATATAATCCGCGATACTATCGCGGATAGTAGATTGATAGATAGATAGTATCGCGGATTATAGCAAAATAATTTTTATTATATCTTTTGTATTATGGATCTCCGCAAAGTAGCGCCTAATTCTATAAAACATAACTTTTAATAATATTAATACTAACATAAGGAAACATTCTTCTTTTTTCTTCTTCATTCTTAAATGTTTAACATTTATTCCCACGATACATTCTGCTTAGCAATATCAATCATAAATATGCCCCCGTTACCTCCCATAATCATTCTAGACTTCCATTTGAGATCCTAGGGCGAGATAAAAATACTTTCACTGGTTAAACAGGATCCCAACATGGTACATGATCGATCATGGTTTTATTTACTTGCAAATGATCCTCTTTATTAGTGCCAATGTTGCAAGAGATGACTAGCCCGTTTAGTTTAGTTGACAGTGACCTGCCTGCAGCTCCTCGGGTTCTAGGTTTAATTCCCGCCGAGGGCCAATATTTTGCATAAACAATTTGTGGGACCTTCGAGTCTGGGGGTATTTATGCATTTCAGTATTATCATTCTCCTGCCCTTATCCCACTCTAAGTGGGGTCGGCACAACTTGTTACAAACATGTTGTCACATGATTTGGCTACGTATTTTATAACCGGCCGCCTGCCTGACGTCAACTTACTTACTCGCTTTTTACGACACTTTGGTAAGAACTGAGGGTAGTCTATTCTATGCAGCCGGATACCACACGGCACATACCTTAGTCGTCTCTTACGACACCTCGGTGAGAAAGGAGGGTGGTCTATTCTATTCTGCCGGATACAACAAGGGCGTGCATTTCAGTATATATTTAAAATTATATATCTATATATTCACCAGTTGTCTGTCACCCATAACACAAGTATTAAGTCACTTACTTTGGGAATAGACAACCTAATGGGTCCCATAAATTTATTATCTATACTTATGGGAGCTTTAGTCTCGTGCGCCGCGTAAATCAACAGAGATACACTAAGGTAATGTACTAAAGAATTGTATATCTACAAAGAAGTCTGCAACAGCATGTCTCTATTTCTTATGGTTAACTCACAATAACTACCGTTATGTTCATATATCTATGCTTGTTATAAAACAAAGCCCCCAAACCTCTTTGTCTGAATGTGGTCGATTTTCTCTAGTTCTACTAAACGGATTTTTGTACGGTTTCTACTAAAAGTTAGTGCAATTCCTCCGAATGGTTTAATTTAATAGTACATAACGGTTTTATGTAAATTGAGTTAGAGATGTCGTTTTATATCAATTTTTAGTTTTTAGTAATAAAATGGTGTCGATTGTAATGTGACGTTGGGAGTAATAAAAAACGACTCACCAAGTCAACAACAAATTTATTGGCCGCGGGTGTCTACTGCCCGTCAATGCAATTACTACTTGAGATGGTAGGATGCGCTAGGTACTGCCCTGGCTATGCCACGCAGCGAAGTAGGCCGTGCAGCGTGTGCCCGGAGAACGATGACGTCGGGCTCGGACGCAAGCTCCGCTGGCAAGCAGCAGAACCTGCTAGCTGTGGCCACGAACTAGTTCCTGGGGTATGCTCCCAATATTCGCTCTGATATTTGCTCCTGGAATTTACGTCCAGCGTATAAGCACGGGGGGAAGCCTTCATCTCCTCTGATTGCGTGCAAAGCAGGGCTAATGCGCTAATGAAATTGTTGAAGAGCATGTCGCAATCAGAACGGAGAAGAAATCCTTAAAAAAAAGTTAAACAAAACAAAAAGGGAGAATTTAGAAAAGTTACAAATTAGGTTTAAATTAAAAAGAAACAGTTGTAAAAAAAAACTACAAAAGAAATGAATGAAATGGCAAAATGGTTAAGGTCGACTGAAGGTCGCGTGGCATGATGTAGCAAAAGGCTATGAGCTATGCGTGATATCTTGTTCAGCACTTACCCGATACGTGAGAATATAAAAATATACTAGGTTTAGACGAAACCTAGGCTGTCCGTCGATCCTTGAAGAAAGGGCCACGCACGATAGACGTCACAGGTCATAATGCCTGTAAACGTGCGCACCCCGTCGACTCAGAAGGCGAACAGAAAGAGGGCTAATGCGAGCCAAGAGGCAGGGTGCGGGGCTCAGGAAGTGGGCACTCATCACGCGATAACGGATGAGTCACCCCGCCGCGCGTAAAATAATTTTAATTTAAACAATAAACTATACATATATACGTTGAAATAAATATAAAATAAATAAATGTACGTATTTACGTTACAGTAAAAGTAACAGCCTGTTACTATGCCCACTGCTGGGCTAAGGCCTCCTCTCTCCGTTTTTGGAGAGAAGGATTGGAGCTAAGACCTACCACGCTGCTCCAATGCGGATTGGTAGGTTACACATATCCCTAGAATTCTCTAGAGATATGTAGGTTTCCTCACGATGTTTTCCTTCACCGAAAAGCGTGTGATAAATTGCAATTATCAATTAGACACATAAGTTTTAATAGAAAAACTCATTGGTGCCTGCCCGGGGTTTGAACCTATGTCGTCTCTAGAGAGTCGCACGGTCTCACCGCTAGGCTATCACAGCTTACGTTACAGTACTTTAGAGGAATAGGTATAAAAAGCTGTTAGGGTACCAAAGAGCCAGTCTCGTGCCGAGACTCGAGCGACTATTCCTGACACTGATTTCCACGCGGGCGAAGCACGTATATAATTTACAATAAAATAATCATGATCCATTCAACTATACATCCATTCAAGCTGTGATAGCCTAGCGGTGAGACCGTGCGACTCTCTAGAGGCGACATAGGTTCAAACCCCGGGCAGGCACCAATGAGTTTTTCTATTAAAAACTTGTGTCTAATTGATAATTGCAATTTATCACACGCTTATCGGTGAAGGAAAACTTCGTGAGAAAACCTACATATCTCTAGAGAAATCTAGGGATATGTGTAACCTACCAATCCGCATTGGAGCAGCGTGGTAGGTCTTAGCTCCAATCCTTCTCTCCAAAAAACGGAGAGAGGAGGCCTTAGCCCAGCAGTGGGCATAGTAACAGGCTGTTACTTTACTTATAGTTATACTATACTTAGTATAGTTATACTATTCAACTATAATCAGAAGCACATAAAACAGAGACGACATTGTCACCCGAAACTTTCATCCCTTTTATACTCCGCAACACAAACTAGGCACAACTCTCATGCTTAAGTTTGTGTCGGACATAATGGGAGAGAAAGAAACGGAGAAACGGGCCAGAAAGGTCAAGAATTAGACACCGGCTACGGTGAAACAATGCCGAAAGGTGGTCCCGCCGTAGAAGGGAGAGGAAATGAGGAGGGGTTTTAGTCCGAGGGAATAGACAATTCCCTATGGAAAAGTCTGCAGGAAGTATATGAAGGATTTCCCCTCCTCAAAAAAAAACTAAAATTAAAAGTAATAATAAAAATCATTTTGCTATAATCCAACCCGTCTTTCATACCCGTTACATGCAGGATTCGTAAAAACACATGCACAAACCTCCACCACTGCCACCACAATACACAAGCACTACACACGTTCACTATCACAAACTCAACAATTGTTTCGCCCCGCAACCGAAGCATCATCAGGAGGTAGACTCCACGACAAAATCGCAAAGCGAAGCATTATCCAAACAAGCATGGTTATATAGTAATCGGTTCAAGCCCACCATTTATTTTACCTCTGAACACGTGCAACAAGCTTGAACTTGAAACTAAAATCAGTAAATGACAAACGCCAACAGTTATGATCAGTTACGGTCTGTTAAACTGAATACATACGAATACTAAAATATAATACGTACTTCTCCCATATAATCGCTATGCACCGTGTTCTGGTAGTTTGTGTGCCAATCTCGACCACATCAAGCTTTTCTGTTCATAATATCGCAAGTGTCAATAACAGACTTGGTATCAACATGTTAATTCGTGCTATTAGTCTACGGTCACATGTAATTGATCGTTCTAACGTGAACATATGTATTGATAGGCTGTCGACAATGATTGATTTAGGAATCCCATTGTTTGACATAACTATCAATCAACTTGTTGCAATTGATGACATGTTAATTTTTTGATACAATCGATAGCAAAACCATGAAAGCCGAACGATCAAACATGTACTTTTACCACGGCGGAGTTTAAATCTCGGACAAGCATCAATTGTTTTTTTCCATTAAGACTTACGTTCCCAATTGATATTTGCAAGTTATCTAGCGGTTGGTAGTAAATAAATATTATAAATAAATATATGGGACACTTACACACACGATGATCCGTCCCAAAGTAAGTAACTTAATACTTGTGTTATGGGTGACGGACAACTGGTAGATATACTACATATATAATTTTAAATACATAAAAGTAGCGGCCTGTTACAATCCCACTACTGGGAATAGGCCTCCCCTCTCCGTTTCTGGAGAGAAGAGTTGGAGCTAAGGCCTACCACGCTGCTCCAATGCGGATTGGTAGGTTACACATATCTGCAGAATTCTCTAGAGATAGGCAGGTTTCCTCACGATGTTTTCCTTCACCGAAAAGCGTGTGATAAATTGCAATTATCAATTAGACACATGAGTTATATTAGAAAAACTCATTCGTGCCTGCCCGAGTTTGAACTCGTGTTCCCCTCGAAAGAGTCACACGGTCTCGTCGCTGGGCTATCACAGCTTTTTTAAAATACATACTTAAATTCAAATATACACCCGGGATGGAAGAATCAACAAATTGTTTATAGAAAGTGTTGGCCCTCGGCTGTAATCGAACCCGCGAACCGCGGAGCTAAAGGCAGGGTCACTACCCACTGCGCCAACGGGCCAGTCAATCAAAGTATCATGAGGAATACTGTATATCTCCTTCAAAAATCATCAATCTCCTGCCCTTATCCCACTCTAAGTGGGGTCGGCACAACATGTTACTAACATGTTGCCACATGATTTGGCTACGTATTTTGCGACCGGCTGTCTGACGTCAACTTACCTTAGTCGCCTTTTCCGACACCTCGGTAAGAACAGAGGGTGGTCTATTCTATGCTGCCGGATACCACACGGCGTACTGTATATCTCCTTCAAAAAATGACTGCGATATGTCACCTGCTAATTTGCGTTGGATATTAAAGCTTATAAGTAAAATATCATGTCCTTACTATATACAATTGAGGAGTTACCTGATGTGGACCCAATCCTGGGAGCAGCAATTGACCATGCTTTTAATACATACATTACATTTGCATAATCATAAAAGACAGCGGTTTAATAATTTATAATTGAAAATATTTAAAAGATTGACCGCCGAGTTTCTTGCTGGTTCTTCTCGGTAAGAGCAACATTCCGAACCAGTTGTAGCTTCATTAATCATATTGATGCTTGACGATTCAAAAGTGCCTGAAATGGTTTATTTGAATGAAGATTATTTTGATTTGATTTGATTTGATAACATACATTGCCTTCGGGACGTAACCAGTATGTAAAATTTCAGTTCAATCGGACACTGCGAAGTGGCTCAAATTTAACTTGCATGATTCCTTAAAAAGCTCGCCAATCTGCGACTAAATAAAAAAGCCCGCCAAAAGAAGCAAGACGAAGAGGGCCCTCCTAAATTTTATGAAAATGTAGAACAAAATGAAGAAATGAATTAGTAACTAATAGCTCGCCAACAGCTAGCGTGCAGCCCGTAAAATACATCACTCTATCGAAACATTAGTTACATAAAAGTCACATTAACGTAACGAAAAACATCGCCAGTTCCACGATACAGTTATCGGAGATTATAGATAAATTCGTCCATTTGCAGGACTCTTGTAAAGGACATTTCACATTGCTGGGATATGAAAAAATTATTTTATTAATCCTAATAATGTAGATAAAATAAAATTATATGAAATGATGAAATTACTTACTTTATTTACTTACTTCATTAATTAATAAAAGGAATGATATTTAAGAAACTTCCTGAAATTTCCAGATGTAAAAAACTAATACAATACATAAAAACATTATTTTTAATACAACGTTAATTTATTTATTTTTATTTCACATAATCTGTGTCAATTTGTAATTTATTCTTTCCATTTTTTTCTTTGTAAGTCCGTTTAAAAATTATTATTCAACAAATGTTGCTACATTAAAATATATGCAAAGAAAGGTCTCAAAGGACTTGATTCCAGACCGTTAATGGAAATAAAATATACACTCGTTGTTCATTCATTGCATGATAAACGAAAAATACCAGAATATCATACAAACATGTTCGACAACATATTTGTTGTTTTTTAACCAGTTATTACAACCCATATTTGACCACGCTGGATCTTTTTACACCACAATATAATATATTAGGTTATGCAGTATTAAAAGATATTACAATTTCTACGAATGCGTTATGCAATTAGCCCTTCCCAATTAATTCAATTATATTTGTGATGACTAGTTTTTTAACTAGTTTCTAAACCTAATTGGCGTGCATAACTTGTATTCCAAATTGCAAAAATTCCTTTAAATTATGAACAAAAAAGGACACAAGACGTTATTTCACGCATGCAGGATTGTGAATCTAATTAAAAATATATATTATTCCACAATGACGATGACATACCAAGAATTTTGAAGTCGAATCCATGAATTATCGATTTTTAAAAACATTTAATTTTAAATACATACTTAAATATACATTTAAATACATATAACGAACCGAATCAAAATAATCATTATTCAAATAAGATCTTTCAAGCACTTTAGAATTGCCAAAGATAAATACGATTAATGCATTTACAACTGGTCCGGAATGTTGCTTTTACCGAGAAGAACTAGATAAAAACTCGGCGGTCAATCTTTTAAACATTATCAATTTACATTACTAAAGCGCAGTCTTGTATGAAACTAAAAGGATTTTCAAATCCAGACAGTTTTATCATCCAAATAATCTTCAATTTTGTAATATACTTTATATATAAGTATATTTGTAACACTTAATTTAAACCTTTCTGTAGAAAGGTCTAGATTGCGGGATTTTATTGTAAAAGCAAATACCGAGGACAACAAATGAGTTGCTAACCCTGCTCAATTTGCTAAATATACACCGAGACTCGAATGAAGGGGTCAAAACTAAGAAAGTAAAATAAAGGCCTCTTATTATCCTACAGCTGGGCATAATGCAAATTCAAATTCAAAATATTCTTTATTGAAGTAGACTTGTAAACAACTGCTTTTGAATCGTCAACTACTGCCTGGTTCGGAAAGCTGTTCCTACCGAGAAGAACCGGCAAGAAAGTCGGCAGTTTTTCAAAATAATGTTTATAACTATTTACTAGGCATCGGCCTCTTCTCTCTGTTTTAGGAGAGCAGCGTCACGTTCTATCGCTAACCTTTGTATTTAAGATCCGTCACGCTGCTCTAATGCAGATTGGTAGCTTACACATATACCTAGAATTATCTAGATATCTATGTTTCCTCACGACGTGGCATAAATTCTATATATCAGACCGATATATAAACTTGAATTGTTGTTTCATCAATATTGGTCCAGTGGGTTTACCGTGAAAACGTTACATACGTGGTTAGATTAATACTTTGGACAAAGCAACGTTGTTGCCCGTCAAATTTGATAAACGCTAATTAACACAACCTTCATACACGTCGGCAAAATATGTCATTGTTTAAACGTGTATAAACGGCTGAAGTTTGTATCAATTCCTTTAAACTACGTCATTGCTGCATATTGCTTTAATTTTTTTTTGTATTGCCACTCCACATCAGTTTTTTGTACACGTATATCAAAAGGAGAACGTCATTAAACTTTATTTTTTATGAGATAATGTAGTGCCGAGCTGTGATAGCCCAGCGGTGACTTCTCAGACACTAATGAGTTTTTCTGTTAACACTTGTGTTTAATCGATAATTGCAATTTATCACACACTTTGTGGCCCGTTGACACAGTGGGTAGCGACCCGGTCTTCAGCTCCGAAGGTCCCGGGTTCGATTCCCGCCAAGGGCCCACATTTTCTATAAACGATTTTTTGGTTCTTCGAGCCTGGGTTTATATTTGTATTTAAGTATGTATTTAAAATTATATATGTAGTAAATCTACCAGTTGTACGGCACCTATAACACGAGTATAACGCAAGTAACTAACTTTGGGGACGGACGACCGTGTGTGTAAGTGTCCCATATACTTATTATTTATTTACTTTTCGGTGAAGGAAATCTGCATATGTCTAGCGAATTCTGGGGATGTGTGTAACCTACCAATCCGCATTAGAGCAGTGTAGTAGGTCTCAGTTTCATCGCTTCTGTCTAAAAAACCGAGAGAGAAGGCCTATGCCCAGCAGTGGGATTGCAAAAGGCCGTTACTTTTATGTTGTGCCGTACAACATACATTTGAAAACCCATATGCGCCGCTCAAAGTGTTGATATCGTTACTCAGTCGTACCGTATGTTTAAGTTTATGTGTGTAGGTATTAAGATGTGAAAACTCGTGAAAAATGTTCGCCGTAGCCTGAAGATGGAAGAGAGTCCTTTTCGCACAGTGAATATCACGTCACAGTTTTTAGGATAGTCACAATAACCAACTCACATTAACTTCCATAGTCACGACGGTACGCTGCAGTGACCAATCGCTTTCTCTTAATAAACTGTATGCCTGGTGTATTTCTATATTTTCCTATGAAATACGAGCACGTTGCAGTAACCAAATCTTCTCATAATAAACTATGTGCCATGGTGTGTCGATTTATTTTCCCACAAAATAAAATTTTCTAATTGATTTATAGAAGCAGGCGTTACTTTGCGGAATTCCATATTGCAGACACTATAACAAAACTACTTCGCTATAATCCGCACGGGTTAAGCGAATGCATGCAAAGCTAATTTGTATGGAAAGTTCACAAAGGCAAAGGCAAAGTTCACGTACCTTACACAAGCAGGACAAGTCACCACATGCATCCCAAGGCGCCTTCACCAGCAACAATGCACACAAGTAATGCACACAACCACCACCAAAATCTCGACGATTGTTTCGTCCCGAAACCGAAGCATCATCAGGAGGATAGGCTGGAGTATGGTGTATGTCGTGTTCTGCATGTGTAAGGTACTTATTTATTTAAGGTACGCGAATTTTGCCGGCTTCAAACACATTAGGCTTTACATGCATTCGCTTAACCCGTGCGGATTATAGCAAATAGGTAGACTGTTATAGTATCTGTAATTTTCTAATTGTTATCCTATTGGTAATTATCAAGTTTAATATTTATTAATATTGGTATTAAGGTAAAGTATCTGTAGCTACGTCAGGTAGCTACACGTGATATGGTTAACATAACCGTCTCCAGCGTACTTTAGATTCTCCCAAACCGTAGACAGTTTATATGAGACAGTCAGAAAGCGCACAGTAGTTAGATCGGTGTATATTACCGCCACTCCGGTGGTCCGACCCGGTCAGTTAGATCACGACTGACCATATTGTCATATTTATGGAAGCAAATTTACAGTAATGGCTTGCATTTCGGTATTAAATATACAAAACTAACTTATTACTTACCTTTATGCTCGATAGGACAATTGGAATTAGTCAAAACTGTAACGAGAAAAACAATTTTAGTGGCTTGTTTGCGGGTAGCATGCCCTGCATTGGACTACGAGAGCCGTGTTTTCGATTCCCGCCGAAGGCCAACATTTTCTATTAAACAATTGATGGTTCTTCAACCTTAGCTTGGGGACGGACGACCTTGTGTGTAATTATATCATACGAGTATATTTCAAAAGTAATAAAAAAAATACTTGGCTATAATCCGCGATAAAATCAATGGAAATATATATGTCGAAAAAATAACATTTAATAAGAAATATGGGACAACGATTTCAGATTATAACATAACCTATAAAACAGGGCACGTGGTTATAAAACATAGCAACATGCCGAGCAAGTCTTAACACGTTTCAATTAATTATAATAACTTAGAAGTATTACCAGATCGATTCTATCATCAGTTCGGAACGCTGTCATCTACGAGAACTGACAAGAAAGTCAGTGGTACTCTTATCACGAAAAGTAATTATTTGAGGTTAGATTTTAATAACACGGAACACTTAATGTTAATAGAAGCGATAATAAAATTATTTTGCTATAATCCGCGATACAATGTAACGCGGATTATAGCAAAATAATTTAATTATAACTTTTGTATTATGGATCTCCGCAAAGTAACGCCTAATTCTATAAATTATTTAATAGAAGCGGATCTACTAACCAATATTAAAATAACACATTAACACTAATTAACCAAGACAGTCTTCAATCTTAATCTCCTGGTAAAATCTCAACTTTTAATCATGCTTGAAATCGTAAACATTTCCCATTTCTCCTGGTAATTCAATATAAAATGTTGCCAATTCTAATTTCTCAATAAATACCAATTAAACAAAACATCGATAAATTTTATTATCTCCTCTTAACATATCACTTATTTATGGCTTTTCTCAATAAATAAATTATCTGTCTCCAGTTACTGGAGAGGTATTTTTAGTCTTTAATGATGACAAAGTGGGTGCAAAAAGCATGACAGCTATAACGGACTATGTACACTGAATAAAGTAGATTCCGTTTAAAATCACTTGCATAAACATTGGTTTATTTTTAATTAATAAATTATTTCGTGTGGTATCCGGTTAAGTAAAATAGACCATCCTAATTTTTTACCGAGGTGACTTAAAAGTCGACCAAGGTAAGTTGACTCACCGTGTGGTATCCGGCTGAGTATAATAGACCACCGTCATTTCTTACCAAGGTGTCGTATAATGCGACTAAGGTAGGTTGACCTGCCGTGTGGTATCCGGCTGAGTAGAATGGACCACCCTCATTTTCTTACCGAGATTTCGTAAGGGCGACTAAGGTAAGTTGACCCGCTGTGTGGTATCCGGCTGAGTAGAATAGACCATCCTCATTTTCTTACCGAGGTGCCGTAAAAGGCGACTAAGGTAAGTTGACGCCACGCAGGCGGCCGGCCGTATAATACCTAGCCAACATATTTAAAACTTGCTGTGCTGACCCCACTTAGAGTGGAATAAGAGCAGGAGAATGATGATCTCAAGTTGGTATTTTTTTTAACTTGACAATCGAAAAGCCACTGTACTTGTCTCGCGACCTCAAGAAAGTCAACTCATCATTCTCCTACCCTTGTCCCACTCTAAGTGGGGTCGGCACAACATGTTACAAACATGTTGCCACATGATTTGGCTACGTATTTTACGACCGGGCGCCTGCCTGACGTCAACTTACCTTAGTTGCCTTTTACTACACCTCGGTAAGAAATGAGGGTGATCTATGCTATTCTGCCGGATACCACACGGCGTACCTCAAGAAACTCAAGCGGTTCTCCAATTTGTGAAGGCACATTATCTCATTGAGAGTTATCGGTGAAGATTTGTGATATTATCTAAATGATATATTTGTGATATTGCCTAAAGAAATATATTAGGTGTGCCCAGCGGTGAGGCCGTGCGACTTTCTGCAGATGATTATAGGTCCAAACCCCGGGTAGGCACCAATGAGATTTTCTATTAAAATAATATTATTTTACTTGACATTGTATATTGTATATTTGTATATTGCGGATATTTGTTATCCCAATTTAATGGAAGAACAACTAAACAAACTTGAGCGACTTCAAAATCTCTGTTTTAGGTTTATATTTGGCTCCCAATTTCGTGAAAAGCTCAAGTGGCTCCCTATCCGACTTCGCAGGAATACTCATATTCTCAATCTCCTTTACTGTGTTCTGTTTAATCCAAATACTCCTAGTTACTTAAAGAAACGATTTATATATCTAGGGGATACTCACTCTCTTTTTCTTCGTTCCGATCATAATTTACGACTTAAAGTACCTTCACACTGTACTTCTTTTTATGGAAATTCTTTTACTGTCTAAGCTGTATTTCTATGGAACACACTTCCCCTAGATATAAGACAATCTCCTTCTCTTTCTATTTTCAAAACTATGATCAAGCAACACTACTTATCTGCACAATTCATTTTTATTTCTTTTCTCTTTCTTTTTATATTACTTTTTTCTTCTTCTCCTTTTATTCCTTACTGTGTCATCTTATACATCTTATAACCTTTTTCTTTTAGTTTGTTCACCCCTGCCGTTAATATAATATTAAGTTCTCTTCCCTAAGGTTGCCTGTAAGAATCGCTCTTTAGCGATAAGGCCGCCTACTGTACCAAACTTCATTGTATATTTTTGTGTATTATTTTGGTGTACAATAAAGAATATTATTATTATTATTATTATTGTAAATTCATTGTTATAAAAAGTTTCAGTAAATATCTCTAAAATTGTAACTTTTTTTATTATCTTAACCTTTTATTTATTAGCTTATTTATCTTATAGTAATTCCGTGTTTCATGCAAAATAAAAAGATTTGATTTGATATTAAAAAACTTACGAATGTAATTGATAATTGCAATTTATCACACGCTTTTCCGTGAAGGAAAACATCGTGAGGAAACCTGCATATCTCTAGAGAATTCTAAGGATATGTACAAACTACCAATCATATTGGTGGAGCGTGGTAGATTTTAACTCCAATCCTTCTCTCCAGAGAGAGAGGCGACCTATGCCCAGCATAGTAGTAGTGGGATAGTAACAGGCCGTTACAAAGAAATAAAACTACAGAAAATATTAACTTACCCGTCCTAGATACATCCTAAACGTATTTACAGAGCAAACAGTGCGGGCATGCCAATAATTGAAATAATTGTGTATGCCATCAAAACGTCATGATGGAATTTTAACAATGATTGTTAACGCACTGTCGTTTCTTAGAACCAGATTAACAAAAGGGCAGAACACACGTGAAATACTTTGCAGGTTAGTTTCTATGACAAAAACTTGAACCATAGTTTATACAGCATGTATTACAAGAGTCCATACTTAGCAGACCCATTGAAGTGACATAAAAAAAAATAGTCAAGATAAACCTCAAAAGTAGGTTTATCTTGACTATTTTTTATTTATTTATATGGTGTACCAACCAGAAATCGTATAAATTAATAAACTAATTGAAACATTCAATATATCATAACTATAAAACTAAAATATAATAAACTATTAGAATAAAATGATCTTAAAAAAGGTAAAAAATGAAGTAAAATTATATTAACGTTAATAACGTTAACAATATTTTAACGGTTAATTTTTCCGTTTTACGTAAATTCCCTTATATACAGGCTGCCACGGATTATCATACCGCGAGATACCTATAATAAAACAATATCCGCTGGAAAAATAACAAAAAGTTATTACATTACGGAGTTACAAGATGTTACCCACATTGATACTGTCACAAAATATCCATTGGGGCAGTCATAAAACATCACTAATCCTGTGTCAACTACAAAGTAGTACTACGAGACTACGGCTTGAAATCAATTTGATGCTTCATTTTCTATTGCATACCTACGTCGACATGTCTCCTATGTTATTCATTCACGAATATTCATGTAATAATAAAACAACTCTGAACTTCTGAGTTCTTTCTGAATTTCACGTTTCACTTACTCACATAATAATCTCAATAATATCATATTTATCGTTGGATACGGTAGAAAAAAACGTGACTGTTAACCGATTATGTTCGCAGCAAAGACTGCCAAGGTAATCAATCCCTACACAGCTATCAAGGAAGGTATATCTGGGAAGTGTATCTTCTTTCAACGTCAAGTAGGTCAGAATCTACTTCCAGGCATAGTTGAAGCCATTAGTTCCAGCCACTAATTTCATATCATATCAAAGCACATAACAAATTGATGGATTTAGAGCTATAGTCTACACATCAACATAAACAGCCACCCTCATTTCTTACCGACGTGTTGTAAAAGGTGACTAAGGTAAGTTGGTCCACCGTGTCCGGTTGAGTAGAATAGATCACCCTCTTTCTTACCGAGGGGTCGTAAGGGTAAGATGACGTCAGGCAGGCGGCCTGTGTTCTGATTCCACTTAGGGTGGAAGAAGGGCAGGAGGATGATGAAATTTGATCCAGAACGTAAATTGTAAATGTGTCAAAAGGTGAATGCAACGTCTGCATACAAAAGTTTTATGCATACTAAATTCATCACTTTTGTTATTTTGTTTCAAAAAATCAAAAATTACACAATGTCAATGACCGTGGCGCCGATTTTCCCTTTGACTCGACCGAAAAAGGGAATCGAATAAAGTATCGATAATTTGTATTATCGATACTCTATATCGGTATTTTGTACTTAAGAACTTTTTTGATAGGTATCGTATCAAATAAATTACCCACCTGATTTGGCTTTCGAGCTGAAATTTTTTAAAACATTACACAGAGAGTCAGTGACGTAGCGTGAACTAATTTAGCCGTGGAAAAAGTCACATCAGCGGGAACCCGCGGAGCTTAAATTATTACTTTTACTGTCATTTATTTATTTATTTATTTGTTCAGTCAGTAGAAATTCAAAGATTGTACCAAAGAATTTTTGTAATTTTTAAACAATCTAGTGATTATGAGTCTGTCTGCATCGCATTTTGAGAGGCCTTGCTAGGCCCCTTCATGTGCTGTGGGTGAGGGCCCACTTTGCCCACAACTAGCTACATCAGTGCATTGAGCTGAATAGGAGGAATAGGATCTATAAAATTTATAAATAAAAATTGTGATTTTACGTGTCTTTTTTATCTTATTTTATGCACCATTTTTCTGTTCTGTTAAAGCTACTAATCTGTTGAAGTATGCCCATTAGAGCTTAAGAAAAGTACTTTCATGAGTGCAGTATCGATAAGAAAGTATCGATATTTTTTCCTACCTAAAGAATGGCGCCTAGTATCAAACTAGGCGCCATTCTTTTAACTTATTAAGGAACACTTTCAAGGTGTAGAATTAATTTTATATTTGATTCAGTCGCTTGTTGCATTTCTGAGTGTGAAGTTGCTATTGTTAATTGAATTATTTTGCTCTTTTTCAAAATGTCTTGTTATTCGAATGTGTGTGACTGAGTGGACAGTAAAATCGTCGCGGCGTGTAAATTATACCGGCAGTGATACATAGACGGGAGATCGTTGGAAAACATTAGTCCCGAAATGTTAAGGAGAGTAACTGAGTCTGTATTGCGTCGCGTGGACTTACGTATTAATAGAAGTAACGGACATATCGAACCCTTCCTAATGTAATTGGTGCTATGTGTACGGTGGAGTGATGGTTGTGCTTATGACACGAGAATCCTATGAAAACGGTATGTACTCATAATTACCTACTAACCATGTTTTTTTATTCAAATCTGTAGTTATCATTTTTGTTAAAACTCGCGAACGATATTTAATAGGTGATGTGCATGACTACAATATTATTTGCCTATATGTTTACTGATGTGTGTAGTAGCACTTGACTCAAAGTTTTGATTTTATTTCGATTAATTTTCTTTATTCTGATAAATTGCCATTGAATGTAATTAAGAAATTATTTATTGAGTAAAAGAAATATTTTGTCTCTTTTCATCAAGGCTTTCGCTCACTCATTAATTAATAGTGCAATCTCACTTGCTCTCGTTGATTTACGGATTTATATAAGTTAGGGTTTATCAGTGAAAATTTTGAAGGAAATAATTTTTATTTTTTAATGAAACTTTGAAATAGGACTATTCCTAGGTTTGATATTATTTTTTGACATGTATATAAATAGCACTAGTAGTATGATACATTTTTTTATTTT
Source organism: Morpho deidamia (assembly GCA_947086505.1). Classification (NCBI taxonomy): domain Eukaryota; kingdom Metazoa; phylum Arthropoda; class Insecta; order Lepidoptera; family Nymphalidae; genus Morpho; species Morpho deidamia. Next base: position 2,472,329 of record CAMTZC010000007.1, on the reverse strand, counting down.
TTTTATAAATAAGTATCAATAAATATATGAGACAAACACACGGTCTTCCATCCCCAAAGTAACTTGACATACGACTGGTAAATAAATACACATATAATTTTAAATACATACTTAATACATATATACACCCATGCTCGAAGAACCAACAAATTGTTTACAGAGAAAATTTTGACCCTCTTTTGTATAAAATTTTATCGTTATGTGATATTAATTACTTTACTTTTATTTCTGATATTAACTTTATTTACAATATTTTATCCAAAGTCTATAAAATTCTTGAGGAATTCTCTATTATTCTCTATTCTATCTCAGCAACCCGATTCCTTTATAAACTGGTACATAATCCAAGAATGCTTAACCGATAACTGCCGCTCATTTAATTTAAGATGTTAGTTAATATAGCGTAAGAGTGTTATATGTCCTGTAGAGTAGTGCTAGGTTACAAATAAAGTTTCTTTCTTTCTTTCTTCTATTATGAGGATGAGAAAATAATGATAAAAATTGGACTGTATAAAAGTTGAATTTCGTTGCGGGAAAGAGAAAATGGCGGCGTGGGAGAATTTTAATTTGGAGCGGAATGAAGAGGCACGCTTACCTTGGCCTGGGTGCTATCCCGGGCACAGAAAATCGGCAGCTTATTCAGCTCACCACAACACTCGTCACTAATCTCACAATATGTAAAAAAAATTAAATTATTACGCGAGCGCGGCATGTTTGAACATTTTTACTTGTTTAACTCGAGTGTACGCCATCTTGCGGCGATCATCGTACTGTGGTTGTAAGCGTGCGAGTAGGACGGAACTATATGTATGAAGGATACGGAATAATAATAAGCGGTAAAAATCACATTCGATTTTCGAACTTTCGAAATTCGAATTAAACCGTTTGAACTTTACACGACACTATCCAATGTTGTGTATATATATTTTGTCCGCGTGATTCCCTGCGAGAGAAGTTTAAGGAAACAGGTATTCTAACATTTGCTTCACAGTATATTTTAAATAACGTAATTTTTGTACATAAAAATATAAAGAATTATAAAACGATAGGTGATGTATATAATAGACAAAGTAGGAACCGACATAAGCTTGGGACTCCTGCTTTGCGCCTAGCAAGAGTACGTAAATCGTTTGTGGGTTTGGGTATAAGATTCTATAATAAAATTCCGAAATCAATTTTGGTCATGCCATTACAGCAGTTTAAAAACACTGTTAAAAACAGGCTGATATAGAAAGCCTACTATACTGTTGAAGATTACTTAGATGATAAGGATGTGTGGATATAGGTGCACTTCTACCCTGTACAAGACAGTAATAAATAAATGTAACTAGTTCTAAGATTTATATTTTATAAAAGAGCAACCGCCGAGTTTCTTGCTGGCTCTTCTCGGAACAGCTTTCCGAACCAGCAGTAAAGTTGACGATTCAAAAGCACTTGTTTACAAGTTTACTTGAATAAGGAATATTTTGATTTGATTTGATATAAACTAACTGTGTCAAATTATTTCGCGAATTGAAATTTTAAACATAGAACCAGTTATTATGAGTTAACCATATCAGATAGAGACACGGTATCGATGACTTTATTGTAGTATTTTTGTTGATCTACAATTATCTAGAACATTACTTTTGTGTATCTCTTCTGGTTTACGCGGCGCACGCGAGTTAAACTCCCAGCAGGCGAGTATTTTAACGATCGCCGCGACCTCTTCAACCCAATTTACATAAAATGGTAATGTACTCATCATCATTCTCATGCCCTTATCCCACTATAAGTGGGGTTGGCACAATATGTTACAAACATATTGTCACGTGATTTGGCTACGTATTTTACGACCGGCCGCCAGCCTTACGTCAACCTACCGTCGCCTTTTACGACACCTCGATAAGAAAGAGGGTGGTCTATTCTACTAAGACGGATACCGCACGGCTTAGAAATTAACACAATATCGACTCCAAAAATTCGAAATTTATCCAACAACACTCATAATGCAAAATTTTGTTAGTATACGACAAAATTTAGGATAAAACGGTATTGTAATATTAACCTGAATTTCCGAAAGAATTACACTACCGTTTAGTAAAAACCGTACTATAATCTGTTTAGTTAGATTTCGAGAACATCGTCACATACAAACAGACAGCTTTTGGGGACTTTTTATAATAAATATATGACGGCGTTCGAAATGTTTAGAATAATTTAAAATGGTGAATTGAGTGACGTTGGATGTCGCTCAGGCGAAGTGTCGTTACTGTGGCAGCGGGGCAGCCATCTTTTAACAAGGGATCGGCATGAAAAGAGCCAGCGCACCGCGTCTTCGACAAATCGCCATACAATTGGGAAATCCAGGCGAATAATCATTATTGCAACTGTTTAATTTATTCTGTTCAAGTTACTGTGTGAATCTTTTAGAGACAAATAATTATAAATGCTGTCAACTCTTCCTTTCAATTTCCCACCCACAAACACAGCCCACAGAGTATGAAGACAACTACTATTTCTGATGATGGCCATTCTGCGTCATATAGATCTAGTTTTCAAAGATTAAGTGCAAACTTAAATAGATATAATGACTACCATTTATCGCTATCAATTTAATTCATTCCGTAATTCATCACGATCCCAATCGCGATTGCGAAATCGAATTAATTTATTATCGATATTAGATAAGAGAAACATCACTAACTTGCTCTAAGGATTTCACAGAAGGACATAAGTTATAAAAGATAATTTTTCACTAAATAAAGAATTCACTTGCAACGATATTTCATACATTCAAAGACAATAATAATACAAATAATAAACTTACACACACAGACATCCGATCCTAAATAAGTAACTTAATACTTGTGTTATTTATTTATTTATTTATTAACTTATGACTTATAACTACCAACAAAATTACATGTATGTTATTCCATAGATAGTAAAGTAAAAAGTAGCGGCCTGTTACAATCCCACTGCTGAGAATAGGCCCCCCCTCTCCGTTTCTCGAGAGAAGGGTTGGAGCTAAGACCTACCACGCTGCTCCAATGCGGATTGCTAGGTTACACATATCTCCAGAATTCTCTAGAGATATGCAGGTTTCCTCACGATATTTTCCTTCACCGAAAAGCGTGAGATTAATTGCAATTATCAATTAGACACATGTGTTTTAATAGAAAAACTCATTGCCTGCCCGGGTTTGAACTCGTGTTCCTCTCGAAAGAGTCGCACGGTCTCACCGCTGGGCTATCACAGCTTAATCATGAATCCATAGATATTTGGTCTTATTTGCTAATTACATATAATTTCACTTAAAGGTAGATACAGCATGCTTTTATATATAACAACGTACGATAAACAAAATAAAAGAAAAAATTTGAAACTATTGTTATTATTGTTTTTAAATTATACTATTGTGTAATTGCTTTATTTTTTTTTTCTTAAAATCAGCTATATAATCGTGACATATATATCGATTAGAGTATCTTTGTCAACAAACTCCTTCAGCAATCAACAAAGTCTTGGAATCAAGGAATGGAAGCCGAGATTTGTCTTATAAACTTTATGTGTGAGCAAAGAGACGGCATGTCGGGGCAATCGAGAGTGGATAATAATATGAGATTCTTTGATGATAGACACAGGCAACTTTTAAATATATACATATATAATTTAAAATACAAAAATAGAATAAAAATATACAGTCAGGCTCGAAGAACCAACAAAATATTATAAACAATATTGGCCCTCGACGAGAATCGAACCAGCCAACTGCGCCAACGGGCCAGTCAAATGAGCCGTAATGAGGGTTTCATATAGGGCGACGTTCCCCGACGTTAGTAGAGCATATGCGCTCTACTTTCTGCATTTCGCAACCTCGACAATGCTTCTCCGCTCACCCATTCCACCCGATGACGCTGTAAAAGTCTAACAGCATACTGTCAGTTCGAAAAAGAAGATACGGGGCCATAATTGATTCAATTGCTACTCTACTTTCTATTGATAGAATACTCAAAGATGAAAATCTATCTTGACATATCGATCGTATCGATATTGATATATTAATTAACTTCAATCAATTAATTGTTCGTAGATCGGACCTTTCTAAGGCGGGCTTGAGTTCCGTGGAATGCGTATTCAGCGATTTGCCCGGTGCAAAGTAACTGACTACGTTAGACCGTGACCCTGACTAAAGTAAAAAATCCAAATCGCTATATCTCACTATTTACACCATACATTCGTTAAGCGAATGCCCACACTCCACCATGATTGATCGAAAGCACATGCTCGTTTAAAGTGTCCACGCAAATTATTCGCTACTTAGAATTTGCACCCGTTACCCTATTACCTGAATGTATTCGCCACGATTAATATGTAATCTATGCCTATAATAACCCACTTCATTGCGTATTATAAAACTAAATCCCCCGTTGCGTGTGTCTGTCTATGGTTTGGTTTGTTAGCTATAAACTTAAAAGTACTTACTCATTTTACTTGAGGTTTTCACCAATAGACAGTGATACACGACGAAAGTTTAAAAAAAATCCCGATTATGTGAGACTTGATGTTAAAGAGGTATAGAGTGTCTTGTGTGTCTAATTGATAATTACAATTTATCACACGCTTATCGGTGAAGGAAAACATCGTCAAGAAACCTGCATATCTCTAGAGAATTCTAGGGATATGTGTAACCTACCAATCCGCACGGCAACAGCATGGTAGGTTGTATCCCCAACCCTTCTCTCCAGAAATGGAGAGAGAGAAGGCCTATGCCCAGCAGTGGGATTGTAATAAGCCGTTACTTTACTTTTTTGTGTATTTAAGTGTTCATTTCAAATTAAATAAGTATATATTTACCAGATGACAATGTACGTGTCCCATATATTTATTTAATATTGATGTAACTAAGGCTAAAAATACCTGACAGTTAACTCATAAAATAAAAGTATTAATTAATGTAGTTATCAATTTGGAATTGCTTAAATTATTAAATATATTAAATATAATGAATTGGTAGTAATAAAAATGAAGTAGGGTGCAAATAAATTGCTATTTATAAGATAGTCCTTATATGGGTGTACGGTGAAATAATTACGGTATATTTAGCAATGCCCCTGTCAACCTATTTATGGAGAATGTACGTCTCAATATAGTTTATAAAAACCAATATTTTCACTTACACCATACGCTAGATAGCATCTACAACGAAGCAATGATTGATTGAACGCCACGCCCTCTCCAAGTGCGTGTCTTGTTGCGAATGCAGGTGCATAAAATCTACCTGTCAACGTGTTTATGGTGTTTGAATGGTATTAATAGTAGAGAACTTGTTTTTGAACTAGAGTTCACATTTAGGAGATACTCTATCGATAGAGGGATAGAAATGAATACAAAAATTATATAAAAAGTAATGTAAAGGCCTGTTACCATCCCACTGCTGGGCATAGGTCTCTTCTCTCCGTTTTTGGAGAGAAGGATTGGAGCTAAGACCTACCACGCTGCTCCAATGCGGATTGGTAGGTTACACATATCACTAGAATTCTCTAGAGACATGCAGGTTACCTAACGTTGTTTTGCTTCACCGAAAAGTGTGAGATAAATTGCGATTATCAGTTACACACATAACTTTTAATAGAAAAACTCATTGGCGCCTCATCGGTGGTCCGAGGTATTGAACCCTTGATTGTCACCAGAGAGTCACACGGTCTCAACCGCTAGGCTATCACAGCTTTTAAAAAAATCTTTTAAAAATTATATACATAAATAATAACATTAATATCACACACTTAGTATTAAAGTGAACGAATGCAAAAAAATTTTTTTGTGGCAAATTGCAATAAAGCGTAGGCCTACATATTCGTGAGCGTAAAAGAGACCCTTAACTTAAAAAACACTAGATTTTTTAAATAGTCTATATCAATTTTTAAATTTAAACTATCGTGAGTGGTATTCATAGTTAATATACAGATACCGGCTATACTCACGTCTAATTATATCGGATTAGCCCGACTAGTTTCGAACCCGTCCGGGGCACTTATTCATGAGCTCTTTACACGATGTTATCGCGACAAAACTAGTCGGGCTAATCCGATAAAATTAGACGTGAGTATAGCCGGTATCTATATATTAAGTAGTCTATATTAAATTCAAATTCAGATTATAAATATTCTCTATTCAAGTAAACTTGTTTATACAAGTGCTTTTGAATCGTCAAAATCTACCACTGGTTCGGAATGCTTTTCCTTCCAGCAAAAAACTCAGTGGTTGCTCTTTTCAAATAAAATTCTTATAACTAGTTACATGTGGTTAATACTATCTTGTACAGGGTAGAGGAGTAGATATATCCACGCATTTTTATCATTTATATAATCCTCAATAGTATAGTAGGCTTTTCATCATAGAATTAATAAGTACTACAATGTATCTAAGTTAATTAAGCATTAGAAGAAGAATAACTTGATTGCAGAAATAAAAGAGAAAGGAACATTGAGACATAAGTCATAATTACAGTTAAATGTGCAAAGGGCGGTTTTATCACATTGTTCTGATATCTTCCAGACAGCCCTTTGAGAGAGATTATTTGAAATTAACCACGGGTTAGCAAATACCCGCAGAGAAGCATGCAATATATGAGAACAAATAAATAGAGAGAAAAATAAACTGGAAATAGGAAAAAAAGTAAAATAAATGAAAGATAACAATATCAGTGAGAATCATCCGTATAAAAAATTCTTCACACAAATATGCTTAATAAAGGAGATTCTCGAACTTCAATTATAATTGTATATAGTAGCGGCCTGTTACAATCCCACTGCTGGGAATAGGCCTCCTCTCTCCGTTTCTGGAGAGAAGGGTTGGAGCTAAGACCTACCACGCTGCTCCAATGCGGATTGTTAGGTTACACATATCAACAGAATTCTCTAGAGATATGCAGGTTTCCTCACGATGTTTTCCTCCACCGAAAAGCGTGTGATAAATTGCAATTATCAATTAGACACATGAGTTTTAATAGAAAAACTCTTGGTGCCTGCCCGGGTTTGACCTCGTGTGCTCCTCGAAAGAGTCGCACGGTCTCACCGCTAGGTTATCACAGCTCTTAATTAATTGTATATTTGTATATATAATTGTATTATTTGTATTCGAATTCACTTTAAGTTAATTTTTATTTTGGTCAATTTCTTCTCTTGCTATGAGTTCTAAGCGTACGATATATCTTTATAAAAACAAAGTCCGCGGCTTCGCCGGGATCTATGTTCTATAAAGTTATTCTCACGTAAATTCCGATCAGCATGAATTCTAGGATAAAGACTAGCGATAGCGAAATAGTTATCTACCACATTTGATGTGGTAGCGAACTATAAAACGAATTTGAATTTCGTTATCTCCTTCGCTGGCAGCAGAAACTGAAAGTATTAAAGGTTATCGCCATAAAAATACCATAAATAAATTCCGTAATAACCAATGTACAAACACGCCTCACAATCTATTGATATTATGTGATTTAAAGATGCCAGATAAGTTTTGTTTACAGTCCACTGAATACAATTAGACAATATCGTTGGCTCAAAGCGAGGCCGCCCCATAACCACCTTATATGGCGTCCCTTAACAGTCAGAGAAATGCCTATCGTTTATAGATTTCAATAAACGTGGTGGAAAGTCGATATTAATATTATCAACTTGCACGACAACGACTTATCGTGTAGGGTATCCTATCCAAATATGTAACGATATCGTATCGTAAAGTTACGACGAAGTTACTTTTGGAGAGAAGGGTTTGAGCTTACCTAACAACGCTGCGGATGGAAATGCGGATTGGTTTTTTTTTATTTTGTAAGTACTTGTAAGTTTATTTTCTTCACATAATAACACTCTAAAATATGCAGGCCTACTATGAACTTTATATCTGCAGGCCTACTATGAACTGTTATTGCGACTTAAGATGTAAACTAAATTGTTTTGCTTTTTCATATCATGACGTCTTAAAGACGCACACTTTAAGTCGTTGCCGAATGACCGTTCGGAATGCGTACTAAAAACGTTTGAGTAAAAGAGACAGTTATATATAGTACATATAACGTTTTCCTTTTCAAACATTACGACCCCAATGCATTCCACACTTCATGGTACGAAAAGAAAGCGATTGGATTTAGGCACTGACTTTGAATTGAATCGTTTTCTAAAAGTTCATGGTAGGCTTACTGGACATGCAATATTAATTAAAAGTTACTCGAACGTATCACACTTTAAAAGAATGAAATACAAATACCAATAAAAACTTAAAGGTATCCTTATGACATTGACAGGGTGGTTACACATATACTCAGAATTCAAATTATGTTTCTAATTGATATATACAATTTATCAATTGCAATTCTCAGTCTTTCAGTGAACGAAAATATCTAAAGGAAACCTGCATGTCTCTAGAGAATTTTGGAGATATGTGTAACCTACAAATCCTCATTGGAACAGCGTAAAGAGTCTACGCTCTAACCCTTCTCTCCAATCTATAGAATTAGGCGTTACTTTGCGGAGATGCATAATATAAAAGTAATAATTAGAATTATTTTGCTATAATCCGCGATACAGTAAATAGAAAATATATATAGTGCTAAATGTATAGTGGACTATTCGTTTTTTCATACCCGTTACATGCAGGATTCGTAAAAACACATGCACAAACCTCCACCACTGCCACCACAATACGCAAGCACTACACACGTTCACTATCACAAATTCAACAATCGTTTCGCCCCGCAACCGAAGCACCATCAGGAGATAGACTCCACGACAAAATCGCAAACCCTTCTCTCCAACACAAACTGAGAGATGTGGTTTATCCCCAGTAGTGGAATAGTAACAGGCCGACACTTTTTTATTAAATGATGATGCTGCTGCCAAGTTTGGCTCCAGACGAGTGAACTCCTCAACGGACAACAGTAGAGACATGAATTTGGTTAAAAGCTTTTTTAACTTTACTTGTTTAAAGTAACAGCCTGTTAATATCCCACTGCTGGGAATAGGCCTCCTCTCTCCATTTTTTGGAGAGAAGGATAGGAGCTAAGACCTACCACGCTGCCCCAATGCGGATTGGTATGTTACACATATCCCCAGAAGTCTCTAGAGATATGCAGGTTACCTCCCAATGTTTTCCTTCACCGAAAAGCGTGTGATAAATTGCAAATATCAATTAGACACATAAGTTTTAATAGAAAAACTCATTGGTGCCTGCCCGGGGTTTGAACGTATGTTCGTCTCTAGAGAGTCGCACGCTCTCACCACTGGGCTATCACAGCTTATATTTACTTGTTTATAGACTACTAACTTTTAAACGCAGCTTCGTTCGCGTGGACTGCAGTCTTATATTTGAGTAAACCGCAATACTTATATTAATTATAGTTAAAGTGGATTAACCATTTTTTTTATCATTTTCACCGATTACTTAGCGCGGGCAAGGTGAACTTTAAATTTTGCCGTTTTTACAATATATTTTATTGCTGCTCCTCTCCTATTCATCTTAGTGTGATGTTATATAGTCTATAGCCTTTCTCAATAAATGGACTATCTTATATGAAAGGAATTTTTCAAATCGGTTCAGTAGTTCCTGAGATTAGCGCGTTCAAACAAACTCTTAAGCTTTATATATTAATATTAGTATAGATTATTATATTATTATAAGACACTAGTAATACCCACTACTTTGGATTGAATTCATAATCATCCTCCTCCTTATCCCACTCTAAGTGGATTCGGCACAACATGTTAGAAACATATTATCACATGACTTGGCTACGTATTTTACGATCGACCGCCTGCCGGACGTCAACTTACCTTAGTCGCCTTTCACGACACTTCGGTAAGAAATGAGGAGGGTCTATTCTACTCAGCCAAATACCACACGGCGGTTCGGATTAGATTATGGATGTGAAATTCGAAAAAACGTTTAAGCACTGAAAACTCGCAACCAGTACGCCGTTATCGAGCGGTTGATTGATAAAGTAAAACCGGGATGCTCTAATACTGCCCTAGCCGTAGTTTAGTACTATAGATAATTTACGAGCTACAACAGTATTTATGAGCATTCGGTTAATCAAACCGGCCGTGAATTAGAATCAAGTGATGCTGCCTCTGCTGGTATAACTCATTACTTAGGTAGTAACTCTCAGCTCGCCGGCGGCGATGCCATGAACAATAATATAAGTGATAATATAAAATCGTTAGCGCGAGGAATATTTTATCACAGCGCTAAATTCTTTGACATAAGTCATAACGTCGGCATCAAACAGAGAACCGTTCTTAAGATTTACGAACAAAATTTATTTTCTAACATAAGTTATGAAAGAACTAGGTTTTGTCCGCGGCTTCGCTCGCGTGGAATTTGGTCTGCCACATTGAGTTTCGTTTTTTACTTTATATTAAAAAATATACTTATATTTATTTAGTTACTCCTACATCCAAAACTTCAGATCTCTAACTTAAAAACCAAAAGATTCCATACAATCTTCGCGCCCCGCATATAAGGCGCTCCATTTAAGTTAATCATATCGTGATAACTTTTAAATTATTCGGACCAATTATATATATATTATATATATGAGACATTTACACACACGGTCGTCCATCCCCAAAGTAAGTAACTTAATACTTGTGTTATGGGTGAGAGACAACTGGTAAATATATACATATATAGTTTTAAATACATACTTAAATACATATATACACCCAGACTCGAAGAACCAACAAATTCTAAATAGAAAATGTTGGTTCTCGGCGGGAATCGAACCCGTGACCCGCGGAGCCGAAGACAGGGTCACTGCCAACTGCGCCAACGGGCCAGTCAAATTACTTAGTGTAAAAGACAAATTTTATCGAAATGAAATATTGAAAGTGACAAATGCATTGATTTTTATAAGAGTATGATAAATATACTAAAATGTGCATTATAAAATAGTATCTAATTTAATTAACTTTATGATTCACAATTTTGGTCATAGTGGCTACCACATAAAAGGTAGATATATGCTGTCGACTGCTGTTGACTTTTATTTAGAACTATTCAAGACAAACAATACTACGGTACATCATCTTTGTGTAACTTCATTAGTTTAGGCAGCGTACGCCAAGATAGCTCTCAGAGGCCAGATTTTTTCCGACTTTATTGACATGTATCGTTATATTACATAAAATCGTTACAAATTGTAGCCTATATGTTATTCTGATGTATAACCTATATAACAGTAAAGTTTCATCTAAATCCTTCCAGTAAATTTTTCGTGAAAGAGTAACAAACATCCATCCATACTCACAAACTTTCGCATTTATAATATTAGATTAGTTTAGATTAGATTAGATTAGATATTAGAAGTAAGATAGTAGGATTATTATGCTATAATCTATATAAAATAGCTGTCTGTTTGTAGGTAATCGATTTTCTCAAAATCTATTGTACGGTTTCTACCAAAAGATAGTGCAATACTTCCGGATGGTTTAAGTAAATAGTACATATCGGTAATAATTATCGGTAATCATAAAATTATTTTGCGTAAACCAGCAGAGATACGCTAAAGTAATGTACTAAAGTATTGTAGACCTATAAAAATACTACAAAAAAGTCCGTTATAGCATGTCTCTATCTCTTATGGTTAACTCACAATATCTACTTTTATTATATTTTCTAGAAAAAAATTGAGACATGCTGATTTCCACGCGGGCGAAGCCGCTAGCACAGCTAGTTATAACGTTAGAATATCCATGACATGTTAAGTGTAGGAAGCAAAACCGTTCTTATACTGTATACGCAGGATTAGTTACCGGATATATCACAAGACACGATGATGTCTTGTGATATATGCGGTAACCAACAAGACACTTCATAAGCACTATACACATTCACTACGACAATATCAACGATCGATTCGCCACGTAACCGTAGCATCATCGGAAGATAGGCTCCACGACAAAATTAACTTTGAGATTTCGTTATATTGTTAGCGCGATTTTTTAATTGCAAAGCTGATTTTGAGAAGAATGATATGATTTCCTATATTTGGTACTAGATAAATAATTTAAAAATATAAAGGATGAAAATGAAAAATACTTTTTCCAACTATATCCTTAAAAGAAAGTAACGTGGAACCGTTCTTGGTATAATCGTGAAAGAAAAACACAAAACCACAACGATATAAATCCATATATACTGTTCATCCAACAGCAGGCCTAACATGAACTTTTAGATAACGATTCAATTCAAAGTCAGTACCTAAACCGAACCGCTTTCTTTTCGTACCATGAAGTGTGTTTGAAAAGAACAACGTTATATGAACTATAGAAAACTCTGTCTCTTTTCTCACATGTTTTTAGGACGCATTCCGGACGCTCATACGGCAACGACTTAAAGTGTGCGTCTTTAAGACGTCATGGTATGGAAAAGCAAAACAATTTAGTTTACGTCTTCAATTTAGTCGCAATAAGAGTTCATGGTAGGCCTGCTGATCTAAAACCTTAAGCTAGAAAACATAACTATATATATTTAAGTAAACTCTACACATACAGAATATTAGAGAGTTACTAAAGTAGTGGAGCATGGTAGGTCTGTGAGAATGTCGCAAGAAATAATAAGAGAAAATGAAACACATATGCTTATCTTTGTCTAATCCAGTTGGCCGTCACCCATAACACAAGTACTAAGTTACTTATTTTGGGGATGGACGACCGTGTGTGTAAGTGTCCCATATATAAAAAAATATATATTAGTATGGACTATCATAGTTCAAAGAATCGACATTTGTAAGCACTACGCGTTCAGCGATCTCTTTTCTTGGTATGGAGATATAGGGCAAACGGAGTATTGCGAACGCCAACGAGAGAAGTCGAAAATATAAAAATTCTTACTGAGTCACAGCAACGTTTGTTTTGTTAAGTAATAAATGAAATACCAAATACAAGGTCAGGAGAAGTGGCGATAAAATTAGGGGAGTGGCAATGCCTTAATAAACCTATCGCGTCGCCAAAATCGGTAAACGAAACTAATCAATAATAACGACTCTGTCTTTACCATTCTTACTATACGGTGTCCATTTATTACGGTCGTGATCGCCCAGTGGTATCTATATATAGGTGGTATAGTAGTATACTACAGCAGTTTCAAAACACTGTTAAAGGGAGGCTGATACAGAAAGCCTACTACACTATTGCGGATTAAATATATGATAAAAATGCGTGGATGTAGCTACTCCTCTACCCTGTACAAGATAGTAATAATCAAACACCTTTAATTAAAGTAGCGGCCCGTTACAATCCCACTGCTGGGAATAGGCCTCCTCTCTCCGTTTCTGGAGAGAAGGGTTGGAGGTAAAACCTACCACGCTGCTCCAATGCGGATTGATAGGTTACACATATCTCCAGAATTCTCTAGAGATATGTAGGTTTCCTCACGATGTTTACCTTCACCGAAAAGCGTGTGATTAATTGCAATTATCAATTAGACACATGAGTTTTAATATAAAAACTCTTGGTGCCTGCCCGGGTTTGAACTCGTGTTCCCCTCGTAAGAGTCGCACGGTCTCACCGCTGGGCTATCACAGCTTGACGCCTTTGGCTTCACAGTATATTTTTAGCAATCTAATGTAATTGTGCATAAAAATATATATAATTATAAAAGGATTGGCGACGTATATAATAGACAAAGTAGGAACCGACATAAGCTTGCGGTTCCTGCTTTGCGCCTTGCAAAAGTAAATAAGTCATTTGTGGGTTTGGATATAAGATTCTATAATAAAATCTCGCAATCGATTTTATCTTTTCCACTACAGCAGTATGAAAACGCTGTTAAAGGGAGACTGATACAAAAAGCCTACTATACTATTGAGGATTATATAGATGATAAAAATGCGTGGATATAGCTACTCCTCTACCCTGTACAAGATAGTAATAACCAAATGTAACTAGTTATAAGAATTTTATTTGAAAAGAGCAACCACCGAGTTTCTTGCTGGCAGGAACAGCTTTCGGAACCAGCAGTAGAGTTGACAATTCAAAAGCATCTGTTTACAAGTTTACTTAAATAAAGAATATTTTGTGTGAATTTGAATATACAAATTATAAAATAATATCCCAATAGCTATCTGTCTGTGTGTGATTTTCTTAAAATCTACAGAATGGATTTTTGTACGGTCTTTACCAAAAGATAGCGTAATTCTTAAGGAAGGTTTAGGTTAATAGTAGGTACATTCTCCAAAACAGCTTAACTGATCCTGATGAGACTTCCACTGAAAGATAGAGTAGATTGTGAACCAACTTTTTACCCTACTTTTAACTTTTTACGTTTTTATTTATGCGGAAAATACGAAATACTTTGTGACATAACCTCTATAACCTAATCGCATAATTTAGTATTTGCCAACAGTATCTTTAAAAAAAAATTATTTCAAACCTATAACTAATATTATAAATGCGAAGACTGTGATAGCCCAGTTGTGAGACCGTGCGACTCTCTAGAGACGAATGAATAGGTTTAAACCCCGGGCAGGCACCAATGAGTTTTTCTATTAAAACTTATGTGTCTTATTGATATTTGCAATTTATCACACGCTTTTCAGTGAAGGAAAACATCGGGAGGAAACCTGCATATCTCTAGAGAATTGTGGGGATATGTGTAACCTACCAATCCGCATTGGGGCAGCGTGGTAGGTCTTAGCTCCTATCCTTCTCTCCAAAAAATAGAGAGAGGAGGCCTATTCCCAGCTGTGGGATATTAACAGGCTGTTACTTTAAATGCGAAAGTTCCTCCATCTATCCGTCAGTCCGTAACGTCATCCTTTCACGGCTGCTCCACTGGACGAATATAGATGAAATTTAATCAAATTAAATAATTGCATTAAAAAATGTTGGGCACGAGCCCAACGCTGGCCTATCACAGCTTATAAACTATAGCCAACCAAAACGTGACAATAAAACTTTAACTCCCATTATTTCAGTAGAGAAATTTAAACATTCCCACATAATTAACTGCGCTTGATAAATCAAACCATTGAAGGAAACCTCCCAGCAAAGGTCAAGTTTGCGTGATAAAGGGTAAAAGGAAATGGGACGCAGTTTAAGGTATAATAGCCTTTAGTGTAACGAGAGAGATACAATGTGTCGAGCTAACGAAGTGGCGATAGTTCGGTGGACAGACTTCACGCCGGCGATGTCATCGCTGGACAAAATGGGATGGAGCTGCCTAGAATTAGACTAAAGCAACACTACCTGTCCTCGCTGTCATAACTTATATCTATGTAGGTTTATTATATTTTGTATTAGTATTAGTGTATTACCTTGTATTATATATATATATTCTATTTTATGATTATAAGAAAGTAAGTTTATCCATATTTAATTTCTAATTGTTTTATAGTGTTTTTAATAATGTATCTTTTAACTATTAATGCACCTATACTAAGTTTCCACTTACTATCAAACCACCAAGGGTCGCTGGCAGATATCTCTTATAGAGATAAGTAATCCTTTGTACTTGTTTTCTTTTACCTGTATTTTGTTATATATTTTAATATTGGTACATAAATAAATAAATAAAAAAAATCGAAATATATAGGCAGCCTAAAATCTGCCATCCTACTAAGATGGCACAAATATTATTGACCTTTGACAGTTAAAATATTTTTTTCTATCTAATTTTATTTATTATCTATGTATCTATATAGACTGACAATGCTTAAATAATCATGCGGTAATCAACGAGGACAGCAAAATCCTATTCTATCCTATTCTACTAGTCCTAATATTATAAATGCGTGAGTTTATGAGTACGGATGGATGGTTGTCACTCTTTCACGAAAAAACTATTGACCGAATTTTTGGTTGAACTTCACAATATATATGCTACAATCTGTAATGATTTTATGCCATATAACGACACATGTCAATAAAGTCGAAAAAATCTAGCCTCTGAGAGCTATCTTGGCGTACACTGCCTAAACCGTTTGAGTTACACAAAGATGATGTACCGTAGTATTGTTTGTCTTGAATATTTCTTAATAAAAGTCCACAATAGCATATATATTTTATGAGGAAGCTACTATGACCTAAATTGTGGATCATAGATTTAATTAAATTTGATACTATTTTACAACGAACATTTTAGTATATTTATCAAACTTTTATAATAACCAATACATTTGTCGCTTTCAGTATATCATGTAGATCAACTTTGCGTTTCACACTAAGTTATTTGGCCGAATAGCTTTAAAGTTATCACGATATGATTGACCTGAACGGAGAGTCACAGAGTACCTAATATGTGCGGCGCGCTAAGGCTGTCAGTTTTGAAGTAAGACATCTAAAATTTTGGATGTAGGAGCAACTAAATAAGTATATTTTTTTTAATATTAAGATAAAAAAAAATTAAAATTATTTGTCACGAAACTTTATGTGACAGACCAAATACCACACGAGCGAAAACGCGGGCAAAAGCTAGTATATCTATAGAAGATAATTTAACTAGAAAAAAATATTTCTATATCTAATGTTTCCGCCAAAGAGGAGACGAGAGAAGGTTTCTACCATGGCGTCCAAAACGCTATGGTAGAAACCTTAGCTATAGGAATTTATACAAATAGATGTTAGTGTATAGAATAATTAAATAAATGTAAATCATAATCTTCTAAAAAAATATTAGGTTCTTACATATGAAATTGGCGTTTTGTCGTACTGGCCACATTGATCTCAAATATTACCTTTATGGTTAGGAATTCCAAATTCAGATTCATACAGCTATTTACTCATGCATTTGTGTTTCAAACCCCCTAATTCATTTGTTTTTTCTTCTTTTGTTTTTTCTTTGTGTCACTCTGTTTACAAAATGGAAAACATGAAATATCGCGTTATTTACGAGTATGAGTTCCACCGTGGCACCAGTGCTGCAGAAACGGCTCGAAGGATTAATGATGTGTATGGTGACGGTGTCGCAAAAGAAAACACAGTGCGTTTTTGGTTCCAACGTTTACATTCTGGAAATTTCGACCTGCAGAACAAGCCTCGTGGACGGCCGGAGACCAAAGTTGATAATGAAGAATTGAAGGCTATTGTGGAAGCGGATCCATCGCAAACCACGTCCGAGTTAGCTGCAGGCTCCGGTGTTAGTGATAAAACTATTCTAATCCACTTGAAGCAAATTGGGAAGGTGAAAAAGCTTGAAAGGTGGGTACCTCATGAATTGAGTGAAGCAAACCGACAAACGCGCGTCGACTGCTGCGTTACGTTACTCAACCGGCACAATAATGAAGGAATTTTAAATCGAATCATTACCTATGATGAAAAGTGGATCCTCTACGATCGGAGGCGCTCATCGCAATGGCTGAACCCTGGCGAACCAGCCAAATCCTGCCCTAAGCGAAAATTGACTAAAAAAAAGTTGCTTGTAAGTGTTTGGTGGACTAGTGCCGGTGTCGTTCACTACAGCTTTCTTAAATCTGGCCAGACGTTTACGGCAGATATCTATTGTCAGCAACTGCAAACCATGATGGAAAAGCTAGCAGCTAAACAACCGAGGCTGGTCAATCGTTCTAGGCCACTGCTGCTTCAGGACAACGCTAGACCACACACTGCACAACAGACGGCTACCAAATCAGAGGAGCTTCAATTAGAATGTCTTAGACATCCACCGTACTCTCCGGACCTTGCTCCAACAGATTACCATTTTTTTCGCAATTTGGATAACTACTTGCAAGGAAAAAAATTCAACTCCGATGGGGCAGTCCAAACCGCCCTCAAAGATTTTATTGATTCCCGCCCGAATGGTTTTTTTAGTAAGGGGATCAATGAACTACCTATGAGATGGCAAAAGTGCATACATAGCAATGGTACATACTTTGATTAATTAAATATATTTCATTATAAAAAAAACGACTTTATGTTCCTCCCATAGAAAACGCCAATTTCATATGTAAGGACCTAATATGACGGCGCTTCCGTAGCGCATCCATCTTTAGTTTTAATTTGATCGGGAACGAAAGTAGTCAAATATTATCTCTTTACATGACGTTCGGTGTTATTAAAATCTAACCGCAAATAATTGATATTCGTGATAAGAGCAACCGCTGTGATTCTTTCCAGTTGATGACAGCGTTCCGAACTGGTGGTAGAATCGATCTGGTAATAATTCTAAATTACGGACACTATAACAAAACTACCTCGCTATAATCCGCACGGGTTAAGCGAATGCATGCAAAGCTAATATGCATGAAGCAGGCAAAATCGCAATGCATTGCGATTTTGTCGTGGAGCCTATCCTCCTGATGATGCTTCGGTTTCGGAGCGAAACGATCGTCGAGATTGTTGTGGTGGTGGGTGTGTGTGCTGCTTGTGTGCTTTGTTGCTGGTGGAGGAGCCTTGGGGTACGTGTGGTGGCTTGTCCTGCATGTATAAGGTTCGTAGATTTTGCCTGCTTCATACACATTAGCTTTGCATGCATTCGCTTAATCCGTGCGGATTATAGAGAGCTAGTTTTGTTATAGTGACTGTAATATGGAATTCCGCAAAGTAACGCCTGCTTCTATAAATCATTCTAAATTACGATTAACTAAACCGTGTTAAGACTTGCTCGGCCCGTTCGTATGTTTTATAGGTTATAACCTTACGTTATGATCATAAACAATGCTTCTATTGTGTCTCAAGTGTCCAAGTTATTCTGTTATTCTATTTGCGCTTTAAAAACTATTTCCTAAGGCTGAATAGATCAAGAACCCTCTAGCTTTTTATTACTAATGTCAATGAAATATAAACAGAGCATTGCAACTCCTGTCATACTGTGTTCGCAAAATAGGTAGCGATGCGCGGGAGTTCGGCGCGCGCGTTCATTATGTGCCGCATACAAATTGCAACTTAGCTCCGTATCGAGTCATCTGTCAAAGAGCACAACACTAGCTTTATGCAAAGGACTCCCAAGACGAAGTCTTTCAAAGTGTATATTTTAGCAGTTAAGCAGATTGTGTTAATACTTTGATATCAATATTTAATGATCAGTACGTTTCACTAAAAGTCCTACTCGTACATTGGATTCGAGTAAAGAAATTATCTTCTTATGCCTGAAGGAAAGCTTCTGCTAAGGCTTAGTCACAATCACTACTAGTATAACGATGAGCTGTATTACATTATATCTATTCTACTTATGAAAAACTAGTTTTTTCCCCCGGCATCGCTCGCTAGGAATTTTGTCGGCCACAGTATCTAATTTAATTAAGTTTATGATTCACAATTTTAGTCATAGTGGCTTCCACATAAAAGGTTGATATATGCTGTCGCGGACTTTTATTTAGAACTATTAAAGACAAACAATACTACGGTACATCATCTTTGTGTAACTCTGATGGTTTAGGCAGCGTACGCCGAGATAGCTCTCAGAGGCCACATTTTTTCCGACTTTAATGACATGTATCGTCATATTACATAAAATCATTACAAATTGTAGCCTATATGTTATTCCGATGTAAAACCTATATAACTGTAAAGTTTCATTCAAATCCATCTAATAGCTTTTTCGTGAAAAAGTAACAAACATCCATCCATACTCACAAACTTTCGCATTTATAATATTATATAGTAGGAGTAGGATTAGTAGGATAAGAAATTTAATAATATAAAATAAAATTTATTTATTATTATTATGGGTACATTTAAATATTCGTGATTTAAGTAATTATGTATCACTACTTATGTATTTATGTTACTTTTCTATAGTGTTACGTGTTCAGGTTGGTTTTAATTAACAACTGTATATCACGGGAGGATCAAATAAAAGTTACTCTTTTGTTTCTTTCGAATAAATAAATAAATCTTATACTCGTAAGTAAGTTAATGAGAAGATCATCTAATAAAATATAACATATTTTTTTTACAAATAAAATTCATTTCACGCCGTGTGGTATCCGGCAGAATAGAATAGACCACCCTCCTTTCTTACCGAGGTGTCGTAAGAGGCGACTAAGGTACGTGCCGTGTGGTATCCGGCTGGATAAAATAGACCACCCTCTTTTCTTACCGAGGTGTCGTAAAAGGCGACTAAGGTAAGTTGACGTCAGACAGGCGGCCGGTCGTAAAATACGTAGCCAAATCATGTTACATGTTCGTAACATGTTATGCCGACCCCACTTAGAGTGGGATAACGGCAGGAGAATGATGATAAACAAATAAAATTCATTTCATTTTAATTCATTAATTTTCATTAATCTCTAAATGTTTACTACGCTGCATACATAATCGTAAATTATAGCATAACGTTTATTTCCTCTTTTCACCCATGCTAATTTATTGTGTATAGGTCATGATATTTTTTATGTCGTTACATTAATATTTTATACACCTCATTTCTAATATAATAAAAGAAAATTAAGTATTGTTTATTGTTAAACATTAGATAATCAACATCATTCTACACGTTCTCTATTCAGTGATTTACAACAAAAAAACTTTTGCTATATCACTCTAAATGAATAAAATTCACTTTCTTTGTACATCTGTACTATATACGGAAAAAAAACAATTGCAATGTTTATGCAAATAAGCGAACATTTCAAATGTTGTTAGTGTAGGACTTTGGAATCTTGATCCGACAGAACTTTATAGGCTAGGAGCGGGTATAAAGAAACCACTTCAATTATTTTCAATCGATCTCTTATATTAATCTCTCTATGTTTAATATTTTTTTTGGTTTATATGTTTAAAGTAGTAAAGTAGCAGCCTGTTACAATCCCACTGCTGGGAATAGGCCTCCTCTCTCCGTTTCTGGAGAGAAGGCTTGGAGCTAAGACCTACCACGCTGCTCCAATGCGGATTGGTAGGTTACACATATCTCAGAGTTCTCTAGAGATATGCAGGTTTCCTCACGATGTTTTCCTTCACCGAAAAGCGTGTGATAAATTGCAATTATCAATTAGACACATGAGTTTTAATAGAAAAACTCATTGGTGCTTGCCCAGGTTTGAACTCATGTTCCCCTCGAAATAGTCGCACGGTCTCACCGCTGGGCTATCACAGCTTCATATATTCACAGGTTTATATGTTTACTAGCGGTAAATAAATGGCAAAGCTGAATATATTTGAGGAAAATTTAGAAGTACATATCACCTCCGCCTCTTTACAAGAACAACGTGACAAATAGTCAAACCACAACTTTACAAGAGAGCAATTTCAAACACTTAAACGTTGATAAATTTAAAAATATTGATAATTTTACAGCGGAAATGTCACATTGTTCTTGTAAAGATGCGATATGTGTCCCGTTGAGATAAAGCTACATTATGTCTTATAAAATGTCTACACTTAGATATAAATTAATAGAAGTTATTAAATATGGTCACTGATACATTTATTGACTGATATCCTACTAATACTACTACTAATACTAAAACTACTAGTAATAAGGCCGCCCTTTGTACGCATCATTTAAGTCTTTTTGTATCACCAATTACTCTATAAATTGTATGTATTTTTTAATGTTTAATTTTGTGTACAATAAAATTTTTATCCATCTACTTGACGATAAGTAATTTATGAAATCACTTTGTTTTTAGAAAACAACAGCTAATAATTGTTTCATTGCTTTTGTACTGTATAATCCCTTTAGGTGCGCTCCTTGACTTCGTGGATACAATCTAGTACACACGCAGCAAAGATTGCGCGAATACTCAGATATCTCTATCAGATAGATACTGTTCTACATTATTATTATGGTTGTACCACCATACTTTAACATTTATGGTGTTTCTTTATTGTCGTTTGCTTTTAGGCTACGTTCTGGCTCGCAATTTGACGACTTGTAACATTATTTAATGATAGCCTTGCACGTAACTGGTAGACGGTATAGTTTTTGTAGCACATACTCGTTTGTTGTACCTACTAGTTTATTTAGGAAATACACAATATTATTGAAAACGATTTCCCAATAACATTTTGATTATATTATGTGATATAAACAAGAATAAAAGTAAAGTAAAGTAAAGTAACGGCCTGTTACAATCCCACTGCTGGGAATAGGCCTCCTCTCTCCGTTTTTTGGAAGGAAGAATTGGATTTAAGACCTACCACGCTGCTCCATTGCAGATTGGTAGTTTACACATATCCCCAGAATTCTCTAGAGATATGCAGGTTTCCTCAGAATGTTTTCCTTCACCGAAAAGCGTGTGATAAATTGCAAATATCAATTAGACACATAAGTTTTAATATAAAAACTGCCCGGATTTGAACCGATGTTCTTCTCTAGGGAGTCGCACGGTCTCACCACTGGGCTATCACAGCTTTAAACAAGAATGATTTGGTGATGACTTTACTAAACAAGAATGACGATCAATAATATTTTGGCATGACATTTTATTATATTATTTCTGAGGGTGGTCTATTATATTCATTCTTAAACAATATAGTTACTGTATAAAAAATGGCGCCCACATTTTATTATTAATCTTTCACTTCTGGAAAACTTCTCATCTTATTTTGGCGGTAAGGTTAAACCATCACGCTGCTTTAATGTATGTAAATTTGAGCCACTAATCTACGTATCCGAAAATAGTAATGATCGATAAGAAAAGTGCTAAGCAAGTGAAACTATGAATAGTTTACCTCTAATTGCGGAAATACAATTCTATTCATATTGCGATAAGCCACAGTTCCTATTAGATTTGTATCCGAGCCCGCTGGACCGGCTTCAATAGATCTTAACAGCTGAATTGCGTAGACAATTGTCTATAAATAGTATATTTGCGATATAATGCGGTTGAATAAACAAATGCGGCCCAGGGGCAGATGAGATAGTGCGGGTTGCTCCAATAATAGTTACTATATGAATGTTTATGTCTCGAGAATATTCTGAAAGATTATTAATCTGGCAACTATAGGCGCATCATGGGAAGAGACATTTTTTTTATATATTATTGTTCTTTATTCAAGTAAACTTGTAAACGAGTGCTTTGAATCGTCAACATCTGCTGGTTTGGAAAGCTGTTCCCACCGAAAAGAACCTGCAATAAACTCGG
This sequence comes from Morpho deidamia, assembly GCA_947086505.1. NCBI lineage: Eukaryota > Metazoa > Arthropoda > Insecta > Lepidoptera > Nymphalidae > Morpho > Morpho deidamia. The sequence continues at coordinate 2,449,324 of CAMTZC010000007.1, read as the reverse complement.
CGGTTGCTCTTTTAAAGAAAAAATCTTATTACTAGTTACGTATAGTTATTAATGTCTTGTACAGGGTAGAAGAGTAGCTATATCCACGCATTCCTATCGTCTAAGTAATCCTCAATAGTATAGTAAGGTAGGAACCCTTTAATACTGGAGTATTAGCCTGTTATGGTACGTCACTAATGTCATTAAACATCACTAGTCATAAGATACTTGTCAAGATGGCGTTACATTATAGCAAGCGTCCGTGATCATGCTGTGTAATGTGTATTAACATTGTCCATAAAAGTCATAATAAACACCTTGTACAAAAGTCTATATTTAATACCCTTGCCCGAAGCACGAACCACAACAGCCTTTTTAAATTTTTAATTTTATTTTAGAATCTTATACTCAAACCCACAAACGACTTATGAACTTTTGCAAGACGCAAAGCAGGAACCGTGAGCTTATGTCGGTTCCTACTTTGACTATTATATACATCTTAAATCGTTATATAATTATGTATATTCTTATGTACAAAAATTAAATTGCTAAAAATATACTGTGAAGCCATTGTAAGACCTGTTTCATTAGTTCCGATAATACTCGTAATCTTATATAAAATTCTTGTGTCACAATGTTAGTTACCATACTAGAACGGCTTGACCATATTCAGTAGTTCTGAGAATCGTCTACTATTTATTTATTATCCTTAAAGTAGCGGCCTGTTACAATCCAACTGCTGGGCATAAGCCTCCTTTCTCCGTTTCTGGAGAGAAGGGTTGGGGCTGAGACCTACCACGCTGCTCCAATGCGGATTGGTTGGCTACACATATCTCCAGAATTCTCTAGAGATATGCAGGTTTCCTCACGATGTTTTCTTTCACCGAAAAGCGTGTGATTAATTGCAATTATCAATCAGACACATAAGTTTTAATAGAAAAACTCATTGGTGTCTGCCCGAGGTTTGAACTCGTGTTCCCCTCGAAAGAGTCGCACGGTCTCACCGCTGGGCTATCACAGCTCTCCATATCATCCTTAATAAACTTCAATTGCGTGATATGCTTTAAGCACATTTTTTATACTTTTAAACCTTTCTGTAAACTGGTCTAGTATGGATTGCGGAATTTTATGAAAGGCTAACTCTGTTGTGTGGTGACACAGGAATCACACGCTTTATGTGATCTCTCGGATTATTATGAGAAAAAATAAATTTTTAATGTATTGCATACATTAAAAATTCCTAAGGCTATTGCTCCACTGGTTTTTGAGGCTGGTAAAGATTGTATACTTTTACGTATTATTATGGTTATTTGTAATCTTTTATCATTCACTCATTCATTTATTTTCAAATTTGAATACTTTCTAAAAAAAAAATATTGACGTCCACGGGGAGCGGAATCAGGACTCAAGCTCCCGGTGGTTAGGACAACAGAATGAGGACGCCTTCTCAAGCAACACTGCCTTTTGTATCTTGCCCTTAATCCAACAACTAAGCCTCTTGAGATGTTGGTCGAGGCTCTTCGCTAGTAAACCCTTGACTAGCGAAAAAAGAGCCATACGTGGCATTTATAATTTGAATTCGCGTGAGTCCCTGCGAGAGAAGTTTAAGGAAACAGGTATTCTTACGTTAGCTTCACAGTATATTTTTAGCAATTTTTGGCAGTATATTTTTAGCAAATTTGCGGCTCCTGCTTTGCGCCTTGTAAGAGTACGTAAGTCGTTTGTGGGTTTGGGTATAAGATTCTATAACAAAATTCCACAATCAATTTTAACTTTGCCATTACAGCAATTTAAAAATACTGTTAAAAAGAGGCTGATACAGAAAGCCTAATATACCGTGGAGGCTTACATTGAGGATAAGGATGTCTGGATATAGGTGCACTTCTACCCTGTACAAGACAGTAATAAATAAATGTAACTAGTTCTAAGATTTATATTTTAAAAAGAGCAACCGCCGAGTTTCTTGCTGGCTCTTCTCGGCAGGAACAGCTTTCCGAACCAGCAGTAAAGTTGACGATTCAAAAGCACTTGTTTACAAGTTTACTTGAATAAAGAATATTTGAATTTGAATTTGAATTTGAACTATACAACAATAGGAACAATTATTGTTGAGTCAATATTCCACCTTTCGGTATTCTCATAAGCCAGATCCAGATATTAATTATATTATTATTAATCTTATTATTTAAGATTACGAATTTACAAAAAGGTACGTTTCAATTTAACATCTAGAAACATTAGTAACGCCGCGGTTCCGATATCGAGCTCCATCCTTAATCAGATATCAGCTGTTTACATTCAGCGGCAGAGAAATTTAAATGTAGCGATGTTGTCAGGCTCAACCTGCGGGTTAAGCGATGCGGTCCGACACATTTCGATATGAGCTGAGATTGAGATATTACGCTTTTACCACAAGTTGGGCGTGTCCGCGCCACTTAGCCTACTTAATTTGACGTATTCCTATCTCTTACCAGGTTCCATTAGACCTAATCAAAATATTACGAGTATTTAAATGATTGCTTGCATTTCTAAGTCTGATACATCTTTTACGGCATTCCATTAGTCAGAAAAATTAATTAAATAAATTAAAAATGTACTTATTAACAAACCGTTGTGCCGTGTGGTATCCGGTAGAATAGAATAGACACCCTCATTTCTTACCGAGGTGTCGTAAGAGGTGACTAAGGTATGTGCCGTGTGGTATCCGGCAGAATAGAATAGACCACCCTCCTTTCTTACCAAGGTGTCGTAAGAGGCGACTAAGGTATGAGCCGTGTGGTATCCGGCTGCATAGAATAGACCACCCTCATTTCTTACCGAGGTGTCGTAAGAGGCGACTAAGGTATGTGCCGTGTGGTATCTGGCAGAATAGAATAGACCGCCCTCCTTTCTTACCGAGATGTCGTAAAAGACGACTAAGGTAAATTGACGTTAGGCAGGCGGCCGGTCGTAAAATACGTAGCCAAATCATGTGACTACATGTTGTAACATGTTGTGCTGACCCCTTTTAAAGTGAGATAAGGGCAGGAGAATGTATGTACTTATTAACAAACCTCATAGCTAGTAGAGCCTAGTAAGCTTAGAACCTCTGCGCCCTACTCTCCGCGTTTTGCACTCTCGGAGAATATTCTGCGCTCGCTCATTTGGCTCGCTGACGTTGGAGAAGCTGTTTAACATAAAGTCGGTGTGAAAATAAAAAGAAAAGATAAAAAGGTATAATTTGACCTTTGTATACTGATTTTTTTTATAATGTTTTTTTTACGTTTTTTTTTCTGGTACATAAACAAATAAATAAGAAAACTCACTTCCTATAGAATTTCTGGAATGTATAAAATCCACCAATGCGTACTAAAGCGACATGGTGATCCAAGGTCCAATCAATATCGCCAAAAATGTGAAAGAATGTTCCCTTTTTGGCCTAAGGGTAATGGCCTAAGCCCAGTAGTGAGATTATAACTGGCTTATTACTGGCTTAGACAAAGTAAAAACCGATTTAAGCTTGCGGTTCCTGCTTTGCGCCTTGCAAGAGTTCGTAACTCGTTTGTGGGTTTGGGTAGAACATTCTATAATAAAATTCCACAATCTACTTTAAACTGCTGTAATGGTAAAGACCATTACAGCAGTTTAAAAATACTAAAAAAAAGGCTACTTCAGAAAGCCTATTATACTATTGAAGATTACCTAGACGATAAGAATGCGTGGATATAGCTTCTCTTCAAGCCTGTACAAGACATTAATAACTATATGTAACTAGTGATAAGAATTATTGATTGAAAAGAGCAACCGCCGAGTTTCTTGCTGGTTCTTCTCGGTAGGAACAGCTTTCCGAACCAGCAGTGGATGTTGACGATTCAAAAGCACTTGTTAACAAGTTTACTTGAATAAAGAATATTTTGAATTTGAATTTTAATATTTACTATTTATTCCGCCAAAGCCCATAGTACTTCTTGTGTGTTCTTATAATACAATTGTGAATAAAGTTTTCTATTCAATTAATACTGTCGCATTGATGCAATACAATACATCTAATTAAAATCATAGTACCATTATTCGAAAGCTTATTACCCATAAAAGTAACAAAAGCTATTCAATATCTGTGCCCATGTTAAAAACAATCGGACATAGTCGGAAAGTAGAAATATAACAATCGAGACTATGAATTAAAGTAACCTTTTCGTAATTTATAATATACTAGAGAAACTATAACTGAACTACTTTTGCTGTAATCCGCATGGGTTATATTAAGTGTATGAAGCAGGCAAAATTCACGTACCTTACACATGCAGGATAGGTCATCACACGTGTCCCAAGACGCTTCCACCAACAAAAATGCACACAAACAATACACTCAACCACCACCAAAAAACTGAAGCATCATCACGTGGATATGCTCCACGACAACGATTATCGATCATTACGATTTTGTCGTGGAGCCTATCCTCCTGAAGCTTCGGTTCCGGGGCGAAACGATCGTATAAATCTCTAATGGACTACAAACCTTCACCACCGCCACAATAGACGAGCACTACACGCATTCACTATCACAAACTCAACAAGGTTTTATTAACAGACATTTCTTACATTTACCTTAGCATTATGACAGTGAATATATCAAGATATGTCTCCCCTAATAGTATATTGAAACTCTATAGACTGAAGTAGGAAGGCGAGTGTTGTGGAGATAAATCTCCATAGATCAATATGAACGTCCCAGCTGATTACAATCAAGTATAACCAATTGAGGTTGCTACATAGTTATTAAAGTTGGCGTGTGCTGAAAATAGAAAATGTATTATAGAAAATCGTACTAGCTAGTTTAGAATTCTGTATGTCAACTGCAAATAGATTATTGCCACAGATTTAATATCCAAACTGTCACGCTTTCACAGCTCATTCACTGGAGGGATAGCTAAGAAAATTCCCGTTTTTTCCTTCGGGAAGGAGGGAACTTCACAAACTGAACTAACGCAAATCTTAGAGTTTTTGTCGAAGAGTTTTGCCGTCAGTTACGAGCCGAAATTTGTTTGTTGAGTTTGTGATAGTGAACGTGTGTAGTGCTTGTGTATTTTTTTTCCAAAATATTCTTTATTCAAGTAAACTTGTTAACAAGTGCTTTTGAATCGTCAACTCTACTGCTGGTTCGGAAAGCTGTTCCTACCGAGAAGAGCCGGCAAGATGGTATGGCCTCTTTTCAAATAAAATTCTTATAACTAGTTACATTTGGTCATTACTATATTGTACAGTGTAGAGTGAGAGAGCGGAGTAGCTATATCTAAGCATTTTTATCATCTATATAATCCTCAATAGCATAGCAGACTTTTTGTATCAGCGTCCCTTTAACAGCGTTTTTAAACTGCTGTAGTGGCAAAGATAAAATCGATTGCGGGATTTTATTATAGAATCTTATACCCAAACCCACAATTGACTTATTTACTTTTGCAAGGCGCAAAACAGGAACCGCAAGTTTGTGTCGGTTCCTACTTTGTCTATTATATACATCATATATTATATTGGTATGGCGGTGGTAGAGAATAAATAGTGCATGTGTGAACGGGCTGCTGCTACCCTGTACAATGTTTGGTTGATAGAATTAGGTTGATAGATTTTGACTTAATTGATAGTTTATTGATTATAAATTGATAATTATTTGATAGATTGAACACGTGCGACCGCTAACGTCATACTGGTTTCTAATTCATGCCATATTAAAAATATGGCGTAAATGGCGATGTTGCAAACGTGTTAACCCGTATAATGTGTTTTTACTAATCCTGCGTGTATAAGATATGAAAACGAATAGTCAACTCTACATTTAGCAGTAAAAGTAGTAAATTAATGACCTGTTACTATCCCACTGATTGGAGCTAAGATCTACCACACGCTCTAAAGCGGATTGGTAGGTTTACACATAGCCCTAGGATTTTTTAGAGATATCCATGTTTCCACACGATGTTTTCCTTCACCGAAAAGCGTGTGATAAATTGCAGTTATTAATTAGACACATAAGTTTTAATAGAAAACCTTATTGCTGCTTGCCCGGGGTTTGAACTCATGATCGTCACTAGAGATTCGCACGGTCTCACCGGTGGGCGGGTAGATAATACACGTTGATACGGTAAATGATGGGCCAAATGGAATAAATAGTACCCAATACCGTTAAAAAGTAATTTGGCTAAAAATTGAGATAGGTTATATTGCCGGTTCACTGTCGATATGTATATTTTCTATTAACTTTATCGCGGATTAAAGCAAAATAATTTTATTATACTTTTGTGTTTTGTCTCGGGCAGACTTGTTCTGTAATTATTTTGCAATTTCGCTCGTGTACGGCTCGCGCCTATCTCGGCCGCGAATAGCCGAAACAATGCGGTTATAAGATGCCCCCTATCGTCTAATAGCGGTAACAATGGCTCAGATAACCGTCTCACCCCATTAGAGAGGCACGAATTTCAAATGCCTTCCGCTCAGCCAAAGAAACGCTCTATAATTTATACGCAAGCGGATTGTTGCAATAAATTAGTGGTCACTTATCATTTATTTAACATGTTCGCTAACTATCTACGCTGCGAATCTTAAGGTGGAATTTCATCAGTGTGCAGAACTGTGCAGCACTGTGAATGCACAGTGTGCGGCACAACTGTTTACTCTGGTTGACTCACTCAAGCAAACATTAATTGTGCGCGAATATTCTAAAAGTGTTTGCGCACATCTATGCACATCTGTGCGCGTACACTTGAAACAGTGGACTCGCGTCCACGCGTACGCACTCGTTGTTCACGAACTCAGTTTTGCTTCCGCTAATGGAACGAAAGCATTTGTTTGTACGCGCACATTTTTAATAATGAGTGGGGGAATGAAAAAATTATTAAGAACTAGCTTTTACCCGCGACTTCGTCCGCGTGGACCGTAGTTCTGTAATACTCAATAGCTCCTATCCGTATCCAACCTTGCAAATATCTCCATCACAAAAATCAAATCAATCCGGGGGGTTAAATAACAGTTCCTATGACAATTATTACGCTACTCGAATACTACTACTATCTTCTACTCCATTTTAAATTTAATTTCCCTGATGCCATTACTGTTATTTATCAAATATATTAATTTGCACTGGAAAGATTCGAACAAAACCATAAGAAATTTGTAAAACCTCTTAGTGGGCAGCAGTTCTTTCAGTTTATCTGTCAATGTGAGACTCCATTGGGCCTACTGATTAAATTAAAAACATGATATAAAAATTTGCACAAAAATTCTAAACATTCGTTTCATATCTTTTTAGTATAATCTTTACTTTTTATATAAAATACTTCTCTTAAACCAACATCGATGAAATTTGGCACAATTAATGCTTATACATCAGGGGTAACTTATAGGCTATATAAGTTCTACAAATCCTGTTACTTTAACAGTAATAGCATAACATAAGGAAGCTGAGCTATTTAAATGTAAAATTGATGTAAGTTATAATTAACAGTAAATGCCTGATGAAAATCCGCCTGTCTGTTACGTTTTCACGCCGAATCAGCTGAGCCAATAAAAATAAAATTTGGTACAATAAATGCTTATACACCGGGTAAAGCTATAGAAATCGTGTTAATGCAACAGGAATAGGATGACATTACCATTACTTTACTTTCATAAATAATACGATATGTCGTGAATCATTTTTGGAATTGCACTCCCTATGTGAGTAAAATTAAGTTACTTGAATCTTTGTACTTTTCGTCCAATCTTTAACCTTGAATCTTGTCTTTGTAGACAGACCCTTTTAAATAAAAAAACACGTGTGCTAATTTAGTGTAAGCAAAAATTGCCTTCAAAAGCGAATGGTGAATGCGATTCGCACTTAACTACCCCTCATTTTGCACGAACGTTTCCGAAGCCCTGCATATCGGTGTGATGATCACGGACTGCTATGAGTCTTGCTTTACGCTGTTATACCGTTTTTGAAGCTTTAAACTTTCAATGACAACGGTGATATGCATTTAATTGCTCGTTATATCAAGTGAATGTCTCCGAGGTTCGCAGTTGAGTGTGTTGATAACAATCTGATGTAGTCTTCGGATGCAGGTTGAGCTGATCTTTTGGAAGATTAAGACTCCAAATAATGACAGGGATCTGCAATGAAACGCTATTCATATTGAGAGAATATTTTCGAAATTTGCATTTCTGTATGATACTCACAATCGACTGTAACATTTCGGGAGGACAAAGAAATTTATCGTGTTGTCCAAAGCATAGTTTATTTATTTTAATAAATAGCACCTATTACTTACATTTGTTATACATTGTAAGAGATAATTTAAAATTATCCTGCACACAAAAACCAAGATTTATAAAAACTCTTCTTAAAATAACTCTTTCGACATAAGCTAAACAACGTGATAAAGAACCTCATTTTAATTACAGATTTGACTCGCCTGTGTGTATTAAACACAGTGAATAAAAAAAAATGATAGGATGATAATAGATGGCGTTTTAAATGTCATCCTATTCCTGTTGAATTAACAGGATTTCTATAGCCTATACCCCGATGTGTAAGCATTAATTGTGCACAAATTTTATCGATTTTGCCGTTTTAAAGCTTTAAACTTTGAACGACAACGATGACACACAGTTAATTACTCTTTATATTGAGTGAATATCTCCGAAGTTGGCATTGAGTGTGTTGATCACAATCTGCTGTATTCTTCGGATGCATGCTGAGTTAAACTTTTTGAAGATCTAGACTCCAAATAATGACAGCACATTGAAATGCTATTCATATTAAGATAATTTTTTCGAGGTTTGTATTTCTGTATGATACTCAAAATCGGCTGTAATATTTCGGGATGACAGAGAGAACGTATTTTCGAAAGCATAGTTTCTTTAATTAAGGAAATAGCGCGTATTACTTATATTTATTATTTTTTGTAATAGCTAAGTTAATTTTATTCAGTAAACAATAAACAATATTTTGATTTCTAAATTTTATTTTAAAAACTTTCCTAAAATAACTCTTTCGACGTAAGCCAAACATCACTAACCTCTGAAATACAACCTATTTTATTTTCCGATTTGACTTTGCCTTAAAGGACTCGATTCCAGGCCGTTAATATTTATAAACTAAATTAATTAAATTTAAACTTAATTTGATAAATTGTGAATAAAAACTTATTATTATATTGATGATAGATAGCGTTTTTAATGTCATCCTATTCATGTTGAATTAACACAATTTCTATAGCCTATACATATAGGGGTAACATTACCCCAGTATATAAGGAATAATTGTGGCAAATTTCATCGATATTGGTTCAGCGGATTGGCCTATACAAAACGTAACATACAGACAGACAGACAGACAGACTTTCGAATATTAGTAAGGATTTATTTAATTGATACTTAAAATTCATCATGTACTGTTTCGTGAAACATGGACAAAATGAAGAAATAAATATCTTCATATCCCTGGACAATTTCTGGAATATGTCGAACCTATCAATCCGCATGGTATAGCATATAGGCTTCAGTCACCGTTTTAAAGGAGACAGCTCCGAGGCTTTGCGCAGAATAGGAGATAGTATCAAGCCATTTCTTTCCCTACAGAAATAATAACACATTTTAAAAAATCATTAAAATTTAAAGCTCCATACAAATGATCCCCTTACATTTATTTTGATTTAAGCGTCTAGTATTCCATTCTATATTACACCACCTTGAAGCAGAAATTGCTTAAAAAATATCTTATATTTTGTTCTTATACTATACGTTCTAATACCTATATTGTTACGTTTCATCCAGCATTTCAAGTAAATGCCTTCAAGAAATAAAAAGTTTCATACAAATATTCACCGTCCATTAACAATGATTACTAACGATGAATATAAAATGTGATATTCTTATAAAAAAAACGGCTCCAGACCGGCTTTGTTCTCATAAAAACGACGGAAAACGGAAAAAATGCAAGTACCATTATAATTGTAAACGACCTTCCAACTTAAAGTTGACATTTTTTTTATTTGCTGACCAATGAAACTAAAAAAATTAGGCTTTCTACTACATATTAGTTTAAACAGTGTCCAAATCGTTTCAGCGGTTTCTGAGATTAGCAGAAACAAACGCACAATGCCAAAAAAAAAAAAGTGAAATTCTTCAATAACGTCAGCTTCAGTGCGGCCTAATTATCATAAAAAGATTTGTGGTTCTCTTAGCCATGGTAATACACTTAATCTAGCAGGTAAGATTGCTTCAGGAACGGCGAAAGACGGAAAAAATGCAAGTACCTGTATAAATAGTATAAAGTAAAGTAGTAAAGTAATAGCCCATTACAATCCCACTGCTGGGCATAAGGCCTCCTCTCTCCGTTTCTGAGGAGACGTGTTGGAGCTATAACCTACCACGCTGCTCCAATGCGGATTGGTAAGTTACACATATCCCCACAATTCTTTAGAGATATGCAGGTTTCCTCACGATGTGTTCCTTCACGTAAAAGTGTGTGATAAATTTTAATTATCAATTAGGCACTTTGAACCCGGGAACTGGCGAACACCTCGAAAGAGTCGCACGGTCTAACCGCTGGGCTATATATAATAGTATACGATCTTTCAGCTTAAAATTAACATATCTTTTTTATTTGCTGACCGATTAAAATAAAACATACCCTGTATGTTAAGTGAGACTTCCTACTACACATTAGTCAAAACCGCATCCAAATCGTATCAGCGGTTTCTGATATAAGCGGAAACAAACGCACAATGCCCTAAAAAACTGGAATTAAAATGTAAAATACTTCAAAACAATCAGCTTCAGACCAGCCTAGTTCTCATAAAAAGATGTGTGATTCTCCTAGCCATGGTAACATATGAAATTCAGTAAGAAAGATTGCTCTAGGAACAGAGAAAAACGTTAAAAATGCAAGTACCAGTATTAAAGTATACGACCTTTCACCTTAAAATTGACATATCTTTTTTATTTGCTGACCGATTGAAATAAAACATACCCTATATGTTAAGTGAGACTTCCGACTATATATTAGTGAAAACCGCGTCCGAATCGGATCAGCGGTTTCTGAGATTAGCGGGAACAAACGCACAGACATACAGACAAACCGACAAACAGACAAACAGATAAACCGACAAAAATTTTAAAAACTATTGTTTCATGTTTAGGAACGTATTTTGAGACGACTACACTAATTTTATTTTTTTATATTAAATGTACAGATTTGACATCTCAACGATTTTATTATATGTATTGATAATTTTATAAATATAGAAAATTTTACCCGTCTGCAACACGGTATAACAACCGTATACAACAAGGTATATAAGTAACCATAGTAAATTATCACTTTTTATTTTCTAATAATAATCTGACTACTAATATAAATCTGAAAAGAACACAAGAACGAAGTGTGTCCTATAGGAAGAAAGATTAAGATAAGCCATTGGATCTGTTCTTAGATATAAGTTAATTTATAGATTTAGGTTAAAATTAAGTTCATTAGCCTTAAGGCTAGATTGTATCTGCAATAAAGTACTCCCATTGTGTATGTACTCTATAATAGGAAAAAAAATAGTGCAACGCGACGACCCCGACGAATAGACTGGACGGGATGTACAAATTACTTACAAATGCACCGTTTACAATGTCCTTAGGTGTAATGTTCCAGTAAGATACCGTTTAAAATCTTAGGAATTGTTAGGCGATGTCGATCCAACGAACAATTTGTATGGGGACTTCTTATCTAATTCCAAAATCAATACTATAGCACGAATCAAAGTAATAGTGGCGCTATCTGTTTTTCCAGTGAAGAAAATACATAAACCGTGTTACTAATACGTTATGTTATAATAGTATTTTTTTATCCTACTATTTCTATTAATATTATAAATGCGAAAGTTAGTAAAGATGGATGTTTGTTACTCTTTCACGAAAAAACTATTAGACGGATTTGGATGAAACTTTACAGTTATATAGGTTGTACATCAGAATAACATATAGGCTACAATTTGTAATGATTTTATGTAATATAACGATACATGTCAATAAAGTCGGAAAAAAATCTGGCCTCTGAGAGCTATCTCGGCGTACGCTGCCTAAACCATTAGCGTTACACAAAGATGATGTACCGTAGTATTGTATATCTATCTTATATGTGGAAGCCACTATGACCAAAATTGTGAATCATAAATGTAATTTAATTAGATACTGTGGCACACAAAATTCCTAGCGAACGAAGCCGCGGGCGAAAACTAGTAATCTTATAATCGGTACTGAAACTTCGGGTTGTACAAGGTTTAAAATTAATAAAATACAGTTGAACAGTGTGCTTGAATGCTCAGTTATATTGGCTGTCAGCATACTATTGCGTGTCAATGTGTGTGCAAATCGACACAGTATTTAAAATGCCTCATTTCATAAATACGCTCTGCGTTTTTTTGATCTCAAATTAAATCAACTAAACTTTTCCATTAGTTCAAACTTCTTTGTTTCAAATAAACCAAATGCCAAACACTATAAAAGCTAGTTCAGAAATGCGTAGTCTCGTAGTGTACGCACTAATTGTACGACAAAATAATACATCAACATCTTATCGCGCCTTTGTCGAGCGATACAGTGGCGCCATTTACAAATAACTGACAATTCTGTTTCGTTGCACTCCGCTTCCGCGCTGGCAATGACTTTAATCTATAGTAATATATAAAGCTGAAGAGTTTGTTTGTTTAATTTTTTAGACGAACTAATCTTAGGAACTACGGGACCGATTTGAAAAATTATTTGAGTGTGAGATAGTCTATTTATCGAGTAAGACTATATAACATCACGCCAAGATGAATAGGAGAGGAGCAGCAATAAAAAATATTGCGAGAACGGTATAATTTAAAGCTTCCCTTGCGTAAAGTAAACGGTGAAATTTATTCAAAAATCACGTACTACGAAATTGTTCCCCTCTAAAAGTTCTAAATATATATCCGCGACAGCATATGTCTGGCTTTTAAGGTTAACCCACTTTAAGTATAATTAATATAAGTATTGCGGTTTACTCAAATAAGACTGCAGTCCACGTGAACTAAGTTGAGTTTAAAAGCTAGTGCAAAATATCAAGCTTCTCAATTATAAGTATCTGGGCCACCTAGTTTTTCTCGGATCGGATTTAATCTTTAAAAAAATTCCTTCAAAAAAGATGCAACTTGAAAAAAAAAGGAAAATAAAATATCAGATAATAAAAAAACCTGGATTGAATCCCGCCCGCGGGATTGCCGGGCAGGATTCGATACAGGGTATTTACACTCCGTGACCGCCCTATCCCAACTGAGCTATCGAAACTTTGGCTTTTACGGCGAAATTAGGCTTTCAATTTGTAATATTTTAACAATTTTACAGTTCCTGAAAACAAGGATAAAATGATATTTTACTGGCTAGATCGATTTATTGTCCCGTAACTCCCTGCATATTAAATTTCATCAAAATCATTTATTTGCTTTAAACATGGATTTCAGGAAGATTTTAATAAATAATACCAGAACTTGTTTAGTCAATTTTGACATACAAATTTTAGCAAATTTAAATTAAGATTTCATTAATAATATTTTTTTTTTTGGTTAAAATATAAATATATTTTTATAGCAAAAACTCTTGAATAGTATAAAAAGAAATCATGTAAAAAGGTCTTTGAAATAGTCAGAGAGGTAATTCAATTAGGCTAGGAGGTAACTTATTGAATATTATAACGCACATTGCATGACTAACCCATAGGTGAAAACTAATCTTTTGCGATTTCTTGTACTTCTTGGATATAATTCGTGTGCTTTGGTAATTAGATGATTATATCATTTTACAAAGCTGTGATAGCCCAGTGGTGAGACCGTGCGACTCTCTCGACGAACATGAGTTCAAACCCGGCAGGCACCAATGAGTTTTTCTATTAAAACTTATGTGTCTAATTGATATTTGCAATTTATCACACGCTTTTCGGTGAAGGAAAACACCGTGAGGAAACCTGTATATCTCTAGAGGATTCTGGAGATATGTGTAACCTACCAATACGCATTGGAGCAGCGTGGGTCTTAGCTCCAACCCTTCTCTCCAGAAACGGAGAGAGGAGGCCTATTCCCAGTAGTGGGATATAACAGGCCTTTACTTTATATCATTTTACAAACATACTAAATTCAAATATATGTACAGACTAGAAAGTGGTAATATACGCAATCTTTTGAACAACAGTTTGCAGTGGTCAGTAAATGAAACCCCTTACATAGCCCTTATACATTTAAATCGCTAGTATCATTCCCGAAATTCTGATTATGTATTTACTTATATACAAGATTAGGTCGTTTAAAGATATTAAATTTAGACAGTTCATAATATCATTTTAAGTAAAGTCCGCTTTTATTAAAGCAAATTTTAATAAAGGCTGTTGACAAGTTATACTAAAAAAGTGTTCTTTCGAATTTAGTCGATAGTGAGTGGCATTCTTCATAGTTAATGTATAGAAAGCGGCTATACTCACGTCTCATATATCTGGTGAGTCCGAACAATTCTTCGTGATAACGCCGCATAAATAACTTATAAATGATGCGGGTTGCAGACCGAAAGCTAAGCTACTGCGAAGCTAAACTAAGCCAACACAGCGAGGCCAAGTTAAGATAAAGTAATAATATATCCCGTGCAAACCAAGAAGCGGAATCTCAATTAGTGTTGTGACTTTCAATTCGACGGACGGAGGAAGTGCCGGGTCAGCAGGAGCGGCAAGCCTTAGTTCGTATATATCGTCGTCATAAACGAACTAACTTGTATAAAAAGTATAGGATAGTATTTTTTTAAGTCCATGGTAATACCATGGGCTTAGGCAAGTCGCTACTCTCCAGCGGCAGGTTGGATCCAGAAGAAAAGTTCTCGCTCCGCCGCCTCCATCCGCAGAGCAGAAGACGGCCATTGCTGCCCGCGATCGCTCCCTGCCCACCGATGTTTCATGTAACGGTGGACAAGGAGAGACCGTGCTCCAGATAGGGACCCCTACACCGTGGTGGGCGTTACCGCCCCCATCGGGTAATTTTTTATAGAGGTTTTTTTTCCTTGCAACCCAAACGTCCCCGTTCCCATTGCTGGGCTTCCGGGCTTGCAGACAGTGGCCAAAAACCATGTCCAGTTAGACTTAAAGCAAGCCCAACTAAACCCGTCGTCTATTGGAGACTCCACCCGCCCCCCTCGGAGTCCCCGGCCCGTCCAGATTGCCCTCTGCTGATCAGAGGGATAACTGGAATGGCACCCTACAGTGGTCCGTTTGCCAAGCCTAAGGAATACTCAAATATGTATATTTGAGTATTCCAAAGACCTGCCCAGGTTGCGCCACGAGGAGGCCGATCGACTTCGCCAGGATAGTAACAGAACTTTACTTTACTATATTGTATCTTTGTCTTTTTCTACGTAATACTCACTGATACTCGAAACCGCAGGCAACAACTAACCCACAGATCTTATTTCTATGATAAACTAAAACTTTAGATTATAATATCTAAATGTCATATTTGTAATCTCACAAATGCGCTTAAAGGTAAAGCGTGCATGTTATTTAAATTACTTAATTGCGCGATTTTCACGTCATCAACTTGTCAACCATTATCCGTTAATTATATTGCCAACGGTTCCAATTTGCAAGATTTGAGCTACAATTTCTAAATCAATACCATGCATACATGCATGAGTTAGATTACTTATCGCTTATATTATTGAGTTTTTTCTTTTAGGTACACTACTTTTAGTAAACTTAAAGTAATTATAATTAAAAAATAATAATATAATTTTTACATTTGGTCACACTTATGGAAAGACGCAAGTGGTTCTTCTGAAAAATTTATCTTTTAATTCTGGGTAGGAGTTTTTTTTAAGGTTATCTACTTTTAATTTTTACAATTTCCTAATTGTAATGATGTCCTTTTTGGGTGTATTTGCGAAAATTAAGAACCCACGTAAGCTTACTCGTCATTTTTTTTGTTTCCTTTAAACGTTTGCTGAAAAGCTGAAAGGATTTTCAAATCCAGGCATTCTTATCATCCAAATAATCTTTAATTTTGTAATATGCTTTACGTATAAGCATATTTTTTACACTTGATTGGAATATTTCTGTACACAAATTTTGACAAATTAGGACCAATATTAAAATTTTGTCGCTTCTATCGAATAAAGAAACCTATAGCAGACCAAATGCCTTAAATGGTTTTGTGCTAAATTGTGTTCAAAGCGTGAAACGCGATTATAATTTGGTGCTATCTCTCGTACCTTGTCAGGGTCCGGTAATTAAGGAATTTCATTGTTTGGAAGTGCGGACGGGCTGGAAATTACTCCTATTGTAATTGGAATCGGTGCCTTCACTGCATTGTCTAGAATTAATGTTAACAAAAGTGATGATAGTATTCTAGAGAAAATCTTGTAACGTTAATAGGAGAGTTGGCTAATATGAGATCTTTGTTTATACTTTATGTATACACGATTCGTAAAGCACTCGTTTTAATACAATATGTTTAAGTATATTTTTAATTTTTTTTTATGGATATATAGAGGAAAACGATGAATAAAGTATTTTCAATATGAAAACAAAGAAATAACGAATACTAAAAATATCGGATCGTAACTGATATTGAAACTGCTAAATGTGAAATACCTGACGATAAACTTTTCCTCGTTAAAAAACTGTTCTCAGTGCTAGTTATATTTCTTGTATAAATTTATTACTTGAGTTGTAGACTTACTAATTGCCCCTTATAAATATTGGTTTTATGTTTTTTTTCATGATTCACTCCAGTTAGGTCAATAGGCGATTAGCATTCATTACTCCAGTCCAGTATGTGGCGTGTCGCGTTGAATTATTTTTTACTAAATATAATACATAATAGATCATTTAGTGAAGCATATCTTGTTGGAGCGGGATGTAAGTTTTTATAAAGAATACGATTAAGAGTTTACCGCAATAATTACGACCAGACGAACGCATAATGAAATTTTAAAATCATGCTCATCCCAGTAGCTCAATGACTCTTCCTGCCCACCGTGATTCGTGCCATGGGGGACAGGGGATCATTGGCATCGATGGCCTCCTTCTGTGATCTTATAAATCCTTCTTCAATAGACAGAAGGATTTATAAGATTTGAAAGTTATTTATAGAACTAGGCGTTACTTCGCGGAATTCCATATTACAAAAATTACGATACAACTTTTTTGATGTACTCCGCGTTTGCAAGAAAATCTATGTAATGCTAAGTGTAGGAAGCAACAACCGTTCTCATACCCTATACATGCAAGATTATACCACCACCAAATAACACACTACACGAGTATTACACATTCACTACGACAATCACGATTTTTTCGCCCCGTAACCATAAAATAAATCATCATATCTACTGATGATGCTTCGATTTTTTATAAGGTACTTATGTTGTAATAACGTTGCCATGCTACCCACAAGTAATAATTTGATGGATACAAAGTATTTTGCACTGTAAAATTGCGTCAATATTTTATTATCTGCTTCCAGTAAATGTTCGATTCGCCCAAATGCTACCCACGGACACTAAGTACCAAGTGTTAAGGGAAGAAATGGTAAAGGCCAATACACGCAATCTAGTATACCACTGTCGGGCTGACAAAAGTGATTGCGATGCTGCACTAGCCAAGATGCGGTATAAAGCCAGCAAACATTTCTACGCTCTCTCAAAAGCCGTTGTGGACTACGTTAAAAATAGAAGGCAGGCGCGCCCGACGGGTTATGTGGGTATGTAGACGATATCCTTTTCCCCAAAAGATTTTTCCTATGTCCAGAAGTGGGAAGTGAGATAAGTAAGTGCCCCCGCGCATTTAGGGCCATGCCGCGCATCAACTCATTTCATCTGTGGTCACGTAGCGACCAATGTATCATTCATCATTTTTGCACACGCCTACGACTAGACGAAAGTTGCATTTCATGAAAACAATCTCTGATGACTATAATATCTCAAGTGCGAACTGGAATCTACATAGCTGTACCTATCTTTTACTAAATTTAAATACAACTTGCCTGTTACTATCCCACTGGTGGGCATAGGCCTCCTCTCTTAGTTTTAGTAGAGAAGGATGGCAGGCACCAATGACTTTTTCTATTAAAATTTATGTGTCTAGATGTTGGGAATTCTACCTAGAAAAAAGCGGCAATACCGCGAGGACACTTCGACTCGGTCTCTATAGGAACAAAAATATTAATCTTTGACTTTTACTAAAACTAATGAAATTAAACTCAACCAATTACTTCTTTTACTATTCTTTATTTTTCACCAACATTTTGGTGAAACCCGACGAGATCGGAATCTAATTACGAAGAGCATACTGAAGAAAATTAAACTACGAAATATCTATACATACCGGCGTGGCGTATGTGATTGTCGTGTCGGCGCTAATGGCGGCTTTTTTCTAGGTAGAATTCCCAACACTAATTGATAATTGCAATTTATCACACGCTTTTCGGTGCAGGAAAACACCGTGAGGAAAGCTTCTTATCTCTAGAGAATTCTGGAGATATGTGTAACCTACCAATCCGCATTGGAGCAGCGTGGTAAGTTTTAGCTCCAAGCCTTTCTCTTCAAAAATTGGAAAGAGGAGGCCTATACCCAGGAGTGGGATAGTAACAGACCGTTACTTTACATTTGACGTGTAGTAACGTTATTTTTTGTTAAGAGCAACTCTCACAGTAATTATATGAGTTAACCTTTTTCATATTATAAAGGTACAGCGACATTCTGCCAAGACAATATATGTGTACCGGACACCGACCCACCTATCGTTTACGGAGGCTGCTTCACTCTCACCTCTTGCGGTGGAAATGAGACCTGGTACCTTGACCCTGTGATTTACAAGAAAAGAAAAAATAAATATTATTGACCTTTGACAGTTAAAGTTTTTTTTCTATCGGCATATTTATTACTTGTATTATCTATCTATACTTATTATAAAACAAAGTCCCAAAAGTCTGTCTGTATGTAATCGATTTTCTCAAAATTTGCTGAACGGATTTTTTTACAGTGTTCACTAAAAGATAGTGCAATAGTTCCGGATGGTTTAGATAAATAGTACATAACGGTATTATGTAAATTGTATTGTGTTGTGTAGAGAACGAGCAGTTGTTAAAAAACTTGCTTGCTGGAAGATTTAGTCGCGTGCGCTGCGTAAACTAGCAGAGATACGCTAAAGTAATGTAGTAGAGAATTGTACATCTATAAAAATACTACAAAAAAATCCGCAAAAGTATGTCTCTATCTCTCAGGGTTAACTCACAATAACTAGTTTTATGTTCAAAATTTCGAAAATTCGGTAAATGTTTGGTAAATCACTTAATTCAACGTGGAAGCCATTATTGTTGCAGCAGCTAGTATCTATATAAATTGACAATTCTTAAATAATCATGCGGTAATTAACAAGGAAAAAAAATCCTATCCTACTAATTATAAATGCTGAAATAGGATTGAAAATCCTATTTTGCTAAGAGGAAATAAACACTTATGTGTTCATTTCTTCCTAATAAATTAGTATACATAATTGAGGGTATTATAAGATTTAGTTGACGCGATCGAAGTCACGAGAACTGCAGGCCTACCATGAACTCTTATTGCGTCTCAATTGAAGACGTAAACGAAATTGTTTTGCTTTTTCATACCATGACGCCTTAAAGACGCACACTTTAAGTCGTTGCCGAATGAGCGTTCGCAATTCGTCCTAATAACATTTGAGTAAAAGAGACAGAGTTATCTATAGTTCATATAACGTTATCCTTTTCAAACATTACGACCCCAACGCAATCCACACTTCATGGTACGAAAAGAAATCGGATGAGTTTAGGTGCTGCTTTGATTTGAATCGTTTTCTAGAAGTTCATGGTAGGCCTACAGTTTGTAATAAATAAGTAGTAGTAACTAGTTCAGCTCTACTATTTTTATTGATTTTTTTTGCCTAAATGTTACACGTAATATGCGATCAGAATTGCTCCATTCTCTCATTTAATATTAAAAGTGAAACAGGCAATTTGTATAAACAAATATCACGAAATCACATAACAACTTCAACATATGATAAAAACGGAATTTTAATCTTTTTTAATGTCAATCGAAGTCAAAATGGACGATAATACAGCCAATGTTTTAAGCATGAACACCTTTCTTGCGCGATTTATGCAACAATTTGATATCAAGTGAAAAACAAATTAAATAAAGGCGTACACCTGTTTCATTGTCCGGAAACAATACTCTTTTTCTCGGGTGATGCTAAAAGAAGTTATAAAAACCTTACATTATAAAATTTTCAAACAGAACTCGATTAGCAATGCAAGTATAGTTTCTAAAATGTATATGCAATAAGAACTCTAAGATGAGGTGTCTAACTTTTTTGATATTAATTTTTATTTGTCGACGCGTGACATCCGGTATTAGGGGAAGTGTTGTGATGAACAAGTAAGCTAAAATAATTATAATGTAATAATTATATCGATAAAATATATAGAACAATTACATATATGCTCGTCGGTGGCCAAAGTAACTTTATACTTGTGTTACGGGTGACAACTGGTACTGGACAACAATACTTATATTATTTTAAATAGATAGATAAAACTTTATTGCGCAAAAACATAAAACAAAAAGTATATACGAATTTAAAGTAAACTTATGTATATGTACAAAGGACAGCCTTATCACTAAAACGTGATCTCTTGCAGGCCACCCTTCTTACAGGATTAAAAAAAATAGGTACTTAAATACCGAAGACTCAAAAAATCAACAAATCTAATCAAAAATTTTTAAGAAAATATTGGTCGAACATGCGACCCGCAGAGCTGAAGGCAAGGTCACGTCACCTGCGCCAACAAACCATTCAGATATTTAACTTCGTCTAGGTTAAATATCTGAATGGAATGACTTGAAGAGTCAAGAGATGAGCTGTGATAGCCCAGCGGTGAGACCGTGCGACTCTTTCGAGAGGAACACGAGTTCAAACCCGGGCAGGCACCAATGAGTTTTTCTATTAAAACTCATGTGTCTAATTGATAATTGCAATTTATCACACGCTTTTCGGTGAAGGTAAACATCGTGAGGAAACCTGCATATCTCTAGAGAAATCTGGAGATATGTGTAACCTACCAATCCGCATTGGAGCAGCGTGGTAGGTCTTAGCTCCAACCCTTCTCTCCAAAAACGGAGAGAAGAGGCCTATTCCCAGCAGTGGGATTGTAACAGGCCGCTACTATAGGTCTCTTCAAGAGATACAATTGTAATAAATATCATTCTAATAAAGAAAAAATCCCTTTATATTTTTACAAGCGACAAATGTATTGATTTTTATAAGCGTTTGATAAATATACTAAAATATGCATTGTAAAATAGCATCTAATTCAATTAACTCTATGATTCACAATTTTGGTCATAGTGGTTTCCACATAAAAGGTAGATATATGCCATCGCGGACTTTTATTTAGAACTATTCAAGACAAACAATACTACGGTAAATTATCTATATGTAACTCCAATGATTTAGGCAACCTACGCCAAGATAGCTCTCAGAGGCCAGATTTTTCCGACTTTATTAATATGTATCGTTATATTAAATAAAATCTTTACAAAATATAACCCATATTTTATTCCGATGTATAACCTATATAACTGTAAAGTTTTATACAATAGTTTTTTCTGTCCAATTTCGTCCAATAGTTTTTTCGTGAAAGAGTAACAAACATCCATCCATACTCACAAACTTTCGCATTTATAATTGTTGGTTCTTAAAATCTGGGTATATAGTATATGTATATACCCAGATTTTAACCCATATATAAAACAAAGTCCCAAAAGCTGTCTGTCTGTATGTAATCAATTTTCTCAAAATCTACTGATCGGATTTTTATACGGTTTAAAAAGATAGTGCAATACTTCCGAACGGTTAAGGTAAATAGTACATATCGGTGTTATGTAAATTGTGTTGAAGAGATCGCGCAGTTGTATTAAAAAACTTGCTTGCTGGGAGATTTAGTCGCGTACGGTGCGTAAGCCAGCAGAGATGCGCTAAAGTAATGTAATTACAGAGTTGTAGATAGATATAAAAATACTACTAAAAAGTCTGCGATAGCATGTCACTATCTCTCACGGTTAACTCACAATAACTATAAAAAAGTTTCGTAAACTATTGAATTCCACGCGGGCGAAGCCGTTGTTGGCACCGATAGTTGTATACATTCACAAGTTGTCTGCCACATATAAAACAAGTATTTAAATTACCTTGGGGTCGAAAGGACTTGTTGTAATTGTCCCAAATATATTTATTTATATTTTTAATTAGTTAATCATCTCCTATTACTTAAATTTCCAGATTAATAAAGGTGAAACCAGTTGGTGGGATTGTGGGCAACAAATTCGTACCATTAACAGAGATCCCAGCCCCACGGGTACCCCATGTGAGGCCAGGGAGGCGTCATTTCGAAGACGAGTGTAGTCAAAGACCACCACCTCGTGAAGTTTTTGAAGGAAACCAAGTGAACATACTCGGTGACTACTACGATGAGAAAGTTGCGAAAACAGTAGCAACTGTTATTATACCAGATCATATCGATTGTAAGTTTGTAATATTTGTTGATATCTCGTCTCATCGGAAGAATAAAGTTACATGTGCTATGCATATAACATAGGACATGTTTTTTTTTCATGTTTTAAGTGGATCTCTGACCAGCAGGCCTACCATGAACTCTTATTGCGACTTGAAGACGTAAAATAAATTGTTGTGCTTTTTCATACCATGACGTTATAAAGACGCACACTTTAAGTCGTTGACGAATGAGCGTTCGGAATTCGTCCTAAGAACATGTTAGTAAAACAGTATATATAGTCCGTATGACATTATCCTTTCCAAACATTACGACCCCAATGCAATTCACACTGCCTGATACGAAAAGAAAGCGGTTCGCGGTCGTCGTATACGACTTCAATTGAGTCGCAATAAGAGTTCATAGCTGCTGTTCTTTTTTCCACTAGCGAGCAACGCCGTACCTGTGGCTAAATTAGCTACAGGTCAGGGGTGACGGCTTCCGCTATTTGATACGTCCACCGCCGCCCCGCCCGTTTTCTTGTGATAGATTGGTATACAGCGCAATTGGGAATTAGGGTGAAGGGGTGAGGAGAGGAGATCTTATGTCTAAGTCTTACACATAGGATATGTAACTTTATTCTTGTGGATGAATGAAGTAGCCGCCGATCTCAGGAATAATATGTGACCCTCGAATGCCTCTTAAGGTTAAGGGACAAATTATTAAACAATCATAAGACCATATATATTGCGTGGATCAGAATGTTGGGCAAGAAAAAGACGGATAAAAGTAGAGAGAAAGAAAGAGAAAGTAGAGAATGTTAAGGCGGATGTGTGTGTGGTGTGACAAGACTGGATAAAACACGAAATGAGTATATAAGGGGACGAGAGGTGCATAATTAAGATGGTATGGACATGTAATGAGGAGGGATGACAATCATGTGACCAAACGAGTGTTAAAAAAAGAGATAGTTTAATTCTCGGGAACGTCAAATGTTTTTTAAAAAATATGTATTTTCAGAAATCTTATTGAAATATTACAATATAGCACCGCGACTGAACTCAGGTCGAAGCTCGAATAGAATGATCGCATCCGTGGAACAGCACACGATGTTCCTGTACTTGCGCAACATCAGACCACCCTTAATACGATGTTGCGCAAGTACCTAC
The DNA here is from genome assembly GCA_947086505.1 of Morpho deidamia. Classification (NCBI taxonomy): domain Eukaryota; kingdom Metazoa; phylum Arthropoda; class Insecta; order Lepidoptera; family Nymphalidae; genus Morpho; species Morpho deidamia. The sequence goes on along the minus strand of CAMTZC010000007.1, from coordinate 2,425,605 downwards.
CTTATCGTTCCTTACCTGTATCGTATTGATGTCAGGTGATGACGTATCTAGATCGTTGGATTTCGTGATTTGTGTGTATGTCATGCACATAAAAAGAGTAGCACCAGAGTTGACGGATGATAGGAGAGAATGGAAGATAAAAACATATGGGAGAAAGAAGAAGATGAAACTTTATTCGAGCGGTCTATACGTATTATAAAACAAAGTCCCCAAAAGGTGTCTGTCTGTATGTAATCGATTTTTCAAAGATTTTGAACTCAACGAATTTTTCAATGGTGTTTATGCAATTCTTCCAGAAGGATTAGATTAATAGTACATTAGGGTTGTATGTAAATTATGTCAAAAAAATCGCGCAGTTGTAAAAAAAACTTAGCCTTCTTGGATCTTTAATCGCGAGCTCCGCACAAACCAATAGGGATACACTGAATCATTTTACTAAACAATTGTAGATCTGCAAAAATATTACAGAAAAGTCAGCGGTAGTATGTCTCTAACTTTAATGGTTAACTCACAATAACTACTTGTATTTTTATTACATATGTTACATTTTTCCCACAGACAAACATTTTCAAGTGACGACCCAAGTTCCGTATCTCACCTTGGGCCCCATAGAAGCCATAGGGTATCATCCAAGCACGATAAAAAGCGAACATCCCAGCGAATGCGAGAAAATATACCAAGATCACATCCAAGATTTTTATTCAGATGACACCACAGATTATTCCGAGGAATCTTTAGAAATGGCCAGAATACCTATCGGTTCAGTTGGTGGTACTGTAACGAAGAAATTAGAAGATCATCTGCATGATTTGTACTATGATATGTGATAATGCCTTCTTTTGTTACTTTTATACCTTGTGTTAAATAAATCGAAATAAGGAAAATTAGTTGCTTAAAACCTGACAATTACTTCCTCTTCTGATGCGCTCAGTTTTTGCTTCATTTCTTAGTATCTTAGAGTCATTTCGCAAAACCTTGTCATCAATAAGCTTCGAGTGCAAGATTAAGTGACCACGCTACCATAAAATCATGACCTCCAACCTTAGAAACGTATCTATTTTTCCTTAAAAACTTAGTACCTTATATAGACAATTTATCACGCGCTTTTAAACTAAATATATTATTCAAGGATATTGCATATCACAAATCAAATCAAAATAATCTTTCAAGCAATACAACAGAACTAACTACTTTGCTATAATCCGCAAGGGTTAAGTGAATGCATGCAAAGCCAATGTGTATGAAGCAGGCAAAATCTACGCACCACATGCAGGACCAGCCACCACATGCACCCCAAGGCGCAATTCACCAGCAACAACGCACACAAAAGCAGCACACACACCCACCACCACAATCTCGACGATCGTTTCGCCCCGAAACCGAAGCATCATCAGGAGGATAGGCTCCACGACAAAAATCGCAGTGCATGTGGTGCCTGGTCCTGCATGTGTAAGGTGCGTAGATTTTGCTTGCTTCATACACATTGGCTTTGCATGCATTCACTTAACCCTTGCGGATTATAGCAAAGTAGTTAGTTCTGTTGTATTGCATGTAATATGGAATTCCACAAAGTAACGCCTGCTTCTATAAATCATTTAAAATAATCTTTATTCAAGTAAGTTCTTTTGAGCAATTTTGCCTCGTCAAGGATCAATATGATTAATGAACAACTGGTTCGGAATGTTGCTCTTACCGAGAAGAACCAGCAAGAAACTCGGCGGTCAATCTTTTAAACATTATCAATTTTATATTATTATACCACAGTCTTGTATGAAGCTGAAAGGATTTAAACTTAAAGGATTACCACGGTGGGTGTAACCTTTTTTATTTTCTTAAACAGTACAGAGGAGGCCTTTCCTTCGGAGGGGATTAGTAACAGGCTACTTTAAGTACCTATATTTTGTCTATCCCATTGTAATGTCTCACTGCACACTTTCAGAATAGGTTTTCCACAGTAGATCGCTCTAAACGATCGGACCGTCTAAACCAGAGTTCCCCAAACTTTTTTGTGTCGTAGACCCCTTGCCATGTTTTTCAGTGTTGAGTAGACCCTCTACTTACCTGATATTGATTTCCTGTAAATTTCTAACTGTAGTGAAATTTAGTGTTAAAAACTTAAAGTAAAAACACTTGTTAATTTATACATTTATTAATTAAATGTTAATTAAAACTACTAAGAATAAAATTTTGTATCTGTTATGTAAAATATACGTAACATTAAATAAACATAAAATAAACTATAAATAAAATGTATTGCGACCACAAAGCGAATACCAACATCCTACAACTTACACAAATTTATAAACATATATAATATTTTTTTACTTCATAGGTACTTTTATAAATAATGTATATGTTTTGATATTATAAGATAGTATGATGAAAGTAAATAGGTAACTTCAGTGTATGTGTTGAGATCCACTATCCCTGTGGACTCCCATTTTAATTTCATGGACCCCCAAATTTTTTTTCGCTGACGTAGATCACTGGTCTAAACAGTGTTTTTATTAACTTGAGATTATTTCATAGTAGTTTAAGTAACAAACGAATACTGTTTTTTAACGGATTCATATCGCATATGCAGATAAGAATATTTTACACTGTTATTTCGCCATTTTTCTCTGTCTATGATCACGCATCGGCTTTGGTTTAAACATAATCTTAGAGATCTATACTGCAATCTGAGGTATAAGATAAAAAAATCTTTCGAAAACAGGAAGAAACTTTGTACATAAAGTAAAGTAGCGGCCTGTTACAATCCCACTGCTCGGAATAGGCCTCCTCTCTCTGTTTCTGGAGAGAAGGGTTAGAGCTAAGACCTACCACGCTGCTCCAATACGGATTGGTAGGTTACACATATCCCTAGAATTCTCTAGAGATATGCAGGTTTCCTCAAGATGTTTTCCTTCACCGAAAAGCGTGTGATAAATTGCAATTATCAATTAGACACATGAGTTTTAATAGAAAAACTCATTGGTGCCTGCCCGGGTTTGAACTCGTGTTCCCTTCGACAGAGTCGCACGGTCTCACCGCTGGGCTATCACAGCACGTTGTACATGATTGAGGATAATTTAAAACTTAAAATAGCGCGATCAAAGTTACTAACGTTGTACACGTATCAGTAAAATATATATCAGTAAAATAAACATATATTTAACAAAACAGCCTGTATTTTCAAAATTGATCGGTCTACACAGGACCCGCTTGTAAATTGTATTTGTTAGGCAACTTCACGTCTTTATCTTTGTCATCAAATGTTTCATCAGTTTCATCGTCTTCGAAGTCATCCATATCCAAGGGATTCCTAAAACAGAGAAAAATATACGATAAGCAATTTTTGAACCAATACTTTTTTACTTTCTTCTTTCTCTAAACCAAAAGAAATAATTATAACCCGCGATCGGATTATAGCAAAATAATTTTATTATTACTTTTGTATTATGTATCTCCGCAAAGTAACGCCTAATTCTATAAATTCATCTTTCTCATTAGATGGACTTCTACGGATAAAAGTAGTCCTTTTTCAAGGATTTCTAAACTGCCCTGCTTGGGTCCAACATGGGCTAATCTCAAAATCTATGGTCTTAAATCAACCAAACTAAACAATAATGAAACCTTGATTCAAAGTTTACCTTTGTATCATTTCAATGAGAGAATCGATGTAGTGATGTGCTAGGTTGATCTTGGAAGGAAAGTAAAGTACATTGTAAAGAAGATTTAATAACATATTTCCTAATTGAAACGAAATATAAAAACCTTTTTAATTTATTAGTAAATATTTATGTACTCACTTATTCCAATCGATTTTATGCCTTTTTCTGAAAGGAAACATTATGATATTACTTACAGAACATACAAATAAAGGTAATGGCAAAACGAGAAGACTGACTTCTATGAAGTTATTCACGTACATTGATAATTGCAATTTCAAAATATGTTTTAATCAAGTTGGTTTTTACGAGAACTTATGAATCGTCAAATTATATCGAAGCTAGAAAACTAATGATAGATTTTTTACATTTACAAATTTAAAATTACAAACGTAGATTATATTAAAATCATTCTTTTATTACTTTTGTAATATGAAATCCCGGAAAGTGACGCCTAGTTTTAGAAATTATTCAATGATAGCTTCATTACTACTTCATCTACTGATTAGGAAAAGTGCTCTTAACGAGAAGAATCAACACGCGTTACGTGAACAATTCGCGTTCATGTTGATTTCAACTAGACCACTTTTAAACGTAAATCACCTAAAGTAACAGCCTGTTACTATGCCCACTGCTGGGCTAAGGCCTCCTCTCTCCGTTTTTGGAGAGAAGGATTGGAGCTAAGACCTACCACGCTGCTCCAATGCGGATTGGTAGGTTACACATATCCCTAGATTCTCTAGAGATATGCATGTTTCCTCACGATGTTTTCCTTCACCGAATAGCGTGTGATAAATTGCAATTATCAATTAGACACATAAGTTTTGATAGACAAACTCATTGGTGCCTGCCCGGGGTTTGAACCTATGTCATCTCTAGAGAGTCGCACGGTCTCACCGCTAGGCTACCACAGCTTCAGTAAATCACCTGTTAGTGGCTATATAGTCTTGGTCCATATACTCCTCTGATATCTCAACTGAAAGCGGTTGGCCTCTATGGTCTTGCAAAATCCCGAAGTATCGCGGCGCCCGCGTCACCGTAAAAAGTAGACCTAATAAAATTACAATAAAACTAAAGCACAACATCTTGTTACCATATGTAATAAATTGTTGATATTTGCAGCTTATGTTTTAGCGAAACCGTGTTATATTTGTCGATATTTACAGACCGTGTTATTGCGAAACCGTTAGTAGAGGGTTTTCTGTATTGAATAATTTAAATCACTTACTATCATCAACACCATGCAGTCCTTTAAAAATTATACATAAAACTATAAGGACTATTTGAAGTTTCAATTGTATATCACACATTTTATTTAAGGTATTGGGTAGTTTTATTAAATAAAATTTATATTATAAACTAACATCAACTTAACAATCAAAAGTATTATATCCTCCAGTGCGATTATTTCTCGCAATTGCTAGTGGCTTAAAATCTTAAAGGTCATTCTAAAAACTTCCGTTAGAAAAGTTTAGAAAACACAAGATGTTGACTCAAACCGCTTCATTGTTGTAATGTTAGCTTAAAATAGCAACACGTGACTAAAAAAATATAAAATAGTTTGATACCACGTGAATATTATGTAAGTCCATTTATATAAGTCATTACAAGTCAAGTTATAAAGCTTTAACAAAATATCATGTCTGAAACCAATCCCGGCAGCAGCAACAGCAGGCCTACCATGAACTCTTATTGCGACTCTATTGAAGACGTAAACAAAATTGTTGTGCTTTTTCATACCATAACGTCTTAAAGACGCACACTTTGAGTCGTTGCCGAATGAGCGTTCGGAATGCGTCCTGAAAACATTTAAGTAAAAGAGACAGAGTTATCTATAGTTGACAAACGTTAAGCTGTGATAGCCTAGTGGTGAGACCGTGCGACTCTCTAGAGACGACATGGGTTCAAACCCCGGGCAGGCACCAATGAGTTTTTCTATTAAAACTTATGTGTCTAATTGATAATTACAATTTATCACACGCTTTTCGGTGAAGGAAAACATCGTGAGGAAACCTGCATATCTCTAGAGATTTCTAGGGATATGTGTAACCTACCAATCCGCATTGGAGCAGCATGGTAGGTCCTTAGCTCCAATCTTTCTCTCCAAAAACGGAGAGAGGAGGCCTTAGCCCAGCAGTGGGCATAGTAACAGCCCGTTACATATAACGTTGTCCTTTTCAAACACACTTCATGGTACGAAAAGAAAGCGGTTGCGTTTAGATACTCACATTAAATTGAATCGTTTTCGATGGTATGCCTACAGGTCCTGCTTATCATAAACATGCATTGTCATCAAGACTGGACTAGTATGTCGAACACCGGGAAATGGGTTAAATGTAACTTCAAAGATTCCATCTTCATATGGCAAGTTAAATGAAAGCATTTTATAAGAATAGCTTTATTTCGTATAATTCCGTTGCTAAGTTTATTCAAACTCGCCTAGAGTTATGGTTAGCCCCAGGCGGTATCGATATGGGACTGCAATCAAAATAAGTGTTCTACGTCTATGCGTAACGAAAGAAAAAGTAGTAGAGCGGAAGTTTTAGAATAGAGACTTGAGCTGTGGCGAGGAGAGGAGGTTAGGAAAGGAGAGTAGTGGCCCCTTTTCACATAGTTGTTGTAATTGTGTGCGTGGAGTTAATAAGTTATCAAAAAATAATAAATTACCTTTTTAGGAAATCGTTTCTTATTTATTGAATAAATGTAAGGGATATATTGCAAATGTCAATTAGACAAGTTTTAATAGATAAACTCATTGGTACCTGCCCGGGTTTGAACCCATGTTCGTCTCTAGAGAGTTGCACGGTCTCACCACTGGGCTATCACAGCTTAGCAGAATACTATATACTATCAATATTTTGGATTTTCAAAGTTACAAGAGAAACATTTTATCTTTGAAATTTATCCCAAATAAATCCTAATTGGGATTGTAAATTAAGAGATTTCAGTACGAGTTATCCTGCTGTTTTTGCGTTGAAACTATTAATGTTATTGTATTTGCTCTTTAAAGTTTTAAGGCATAAGGCTTTAAAAATCATGTGTCGAATATACAAAAAGGACATCCGATGTCGTGATGATTACATCGTTAAAAACAGGAGTATAAAAATTTATAAGTAATCGGTTCATCCCCACCTTTACCTCTGAACACGTGCAACAAGCTTGAACTCAAGCTCAAAGTTCAAAGCTCAAAAACTCAAGCTCAAGCTTGTTGCACGTGTTCAGAGGTAAAGGTGGGGATGAACCGATTACTATATAACAATGCTTGTTTGCATAACGCTTCGCTTTACGATTTTGTCGTGGAGTCTATCTCCTGATGATGCCTCGGTTGCGGGGCGAAACGATTGTTGAGTTTGTGATAGTGAACTTGTGTAGTGCTTGTGTATTGTGGTGGAAGTGGTGGAGGCTTGTGCATATGTTTTTTTACGAATCCTGCATGTAACGGGTATGAAAAAACGTATAGTCCACTATACATTTAGCACTATATATATTTTCTATTTACTGTATCGCGGATTATAGCAAAATAATTTTATTATTACTTTTGCTTAAATTATGGGTTCAGTAAAATATGCAAGAGTTAAAATGAAATGGCTTTGGATTTATTTAAAGTTTAAAGGTAAAAAAACAAACAAATATTTAAAAATTCTTTATTTTTTAAAGTTTACATTATTTATCTATAGAATAGGTTGCCCTCGCCGCCCCAAAGCCGTCGTCCGCCGTATCCGATGAGTTCTTGACGTAATGAGTTGTATTTTTTAAAGAACAGCTTCTTAAGAATTCGTTTTCGACGTTTATCCTCTTTCAAACACGACTCGAGCTTATCCATGCATACGTCTTCTCTAAAAAAAATAGCATCAGTACTATAGCTTATGCTGCCGTACAATACCTTACTGAACCAAAACAACATCTTAAATTCTTATTTAGTTCTGAGAAATATTGGTCATCACTCTCCTACCCTTATCCCACTCTGAGTGGAATCGGCACATGTTTTATCATTCGTTAACTCTGGCACTACTCCTTTTATATGCATGCCATACTTCAACCATCCATCCATCTCAAGAATATTAAATATTAACGAAAAATAAACCGTATTTTATCATTTTAATGATTTAAATCCTTTTTAGCTTCTAGTACAACTTTTTAATTTAATCTTTTATTTTAAACTTCATATGGCAAGCGATAATTATGCCTAAAATTAAGTCTCAATGTGTTTGTTTGTGGAATATAAAAATCTCTCTGAATATAAAAAAAATGTGAGCACCTAATTATAACACTTATAGTGTTAAGTTTTGCTTTAATACTTTAGTTTCAACAGATACATTATAATATAGTCAAAAGTAGTATAATACTGTTTTAACATTATATAGTGGGCAACCCTACTTGTAATTCTGATCCAGTAGCAATTTTATGGGTTCCGTTTTAGTATACTTGTCCGGTAGACGGGATCCGGGCGGCATTTTGGACAAGTCCTTCATGATACCCATTATTGTATTCTCCAGCTGGGCTAGCTTTGGTACCATCAACCTTTTGATGACCTGAAAATAATTGGATTTTTTAAAACCTGAGTTATCTTCATGTCGGTGATCATATCTGACATGTCGATGGTGGACTCCACCACCGACATATCTTTTTCATGGATTATGTGTGAGAAACATTACACAACTTCTTAACTCAAAATCAGACAACAGAGTAATGTTAAAACTATGTTTGAGTTCACGAAGAGTTATATAGGAATCGTAGGGTTTTTCATGTTTTAACATTTACCTCTTTATTACTACAAGTGCAGCATCAAGAAACGTTAACATTAATATTAAAAAATTCATGCATATGGAAAAAAAAGTAACTACATCGATACATCGATGCTAAACTTTGACAATTCAATATGATATAGTTATTCAACGAAACTATTAACACTGAAATATTCGGTGTTAATTGTTTTCCTATCACTTAGTAATAATGAATTAATAAAATATACTAATTTACTATATTTCCCTTCCTTTTCACTTGACGTGTGATACCTAACACAGCATATTTCATAATTTCTTTAATACAGGAGTTTAATTGTTGGAGCTTTACTGAAAGACGCCATATTGAATGTAGTGTGACGTCAAATATACATATATCATACCCCACGCCACAACACTTACATATAAATTTAAATTTTTTTATAGATTATTGATAAAATGCAAATTAATAAGTAAAAGTAAAGTAAAGTAACAGCCTGTTACTATGCCCACTGCTGGGCTAAGGCCTCCTCTCTCCGTTTTTGGAGAGAAGGATTGGAGCTAAGACCTACCACGCTGCTCCAATGCGGATTGGTAGGTTACACATATCCCTAGATTCTCTAGAGATATGCAGGTTTCCTCGCGATGTTTTCCTTCACCGAAAAGCGTATGATAAATTGCAATTATCAATTAGACACATAAGTTTTAAGAGAAAAACTCATTGGTGCCTGCCCGGGGTTTGAACCTATGTCGTCTCTAGAGAGTCGCACGGTCTCACCGCTAGGCTATCACAGCTAAGCTAATCACAGCACAAATGCAAATTAATAAATCTTTAAAATTAAAAAAAAACAAATATACCTTCCCACATTTGTTACCAGTTTTACAAGGTGTTCTAAACTTCCTTCCAAGATCCATATTGGGTAAATTCTGAATCTGAGTTATGATACTCGAAAATGTACCCACGGCTGTCTTTTGTCCTGAAAGGCAAAGTAAAATTAATTTTCATGTTTTTAATCAGTTGTTCAATTTTCAAAAATTAATTATTTTGAGCATATTATGTCATTCTTCAAGATCAAATCGTTCATGTACTGCAATAGTGGTACAACTCAAAAAGTCACGTTTTTAGATAAATAGGTTTAAATTTTTAATTGTTAAGGAAAATGCATAAAAACGATTTAGTTCGCTTTAACTAACGGTGTATTATTAAATGATGAGTTCTGACGGTTTTTTCCTTATTTTAGGTCTTATTATACATAACGTAGAAATATATTTCTGGAACACATTTGGATGACCGACATGTCGAACGCTTTCTTTTTATATACTCTTTTTATATTGGTATTATTATAAATTAACAATATATATTTTCTTAAATACATACGCATTTGACCCCGTTTTGTTTTTCCTATTCTAGCTATATCAGGTTTATTGTATTCGTCCGAGCTCTTGCCGCACATAACGATATCGATTGTTACTAAACAAATAAAAAAAATTAAAAGGCTATTTTTTAAAATCATCGTGCAAATGCAGATTGTTCGTGATTTGGTGGTAGAAAATAATCGTTTGAAAATTCTGTTTAGGTAGTTTATAAAACATTTCGTTCAATGGTTTGATAAAAACGTGGAGTATACTGCGTCCCAATGTTTGTAAACTTTAGCAATTTTTATGTAAACCACACTAAACGAAACATTTTTTTTTCTTGGGAAGATATTTATTTTGTATATGGCATAGGTACTCTTTTCAATGAATTCAGTTTTCTCAACAAGCGTTGAATTGTTTAATTTGAAACCCCTTAATTTTGAGTATGAAAGTTTGAAGCGACATTAACACAATTCAGTTTCTGCTTATTAATTTGAACCGATAATGTCATTGGATTGTAATACGAATGGCATTCATTACAATATTTAATACTAAATTTAATGTGAAATGGCGAATCCGATGCAATTATTCAATTATTATTATTTTATTTCAGTTTTTTTTCAGTTGTTATGCTTCTTTTCATTATTTTCCTGTTGGCAGCATTGATTGGCATGTGTTAAATTTTTTAGTTTTTTATCTGCCTCTTAAAATGTTTGGAGGTTAGAAAAGTTAAAATGTTTTTTTTTCGGTTATTGTGTGATATCTGTTTAAAAATTTTTAAATTTTCACTTTATCCGTTTGACTTTTGTTAACCCTATGGTTTTTAAGGAACAATAAATAAATGGAAGCATCTGAAGACAAAACTACAACCAAAAAAAATGGTTTTCATCTGACCAAATTGGTAGAAGAACACTTAACTGTTCTCAATCTGAGTAACAGAAACATTAAAACTATTGATGGCGATTTGAAATTACCTATAAATTTAACTGAACTTAACTTGTCGCATAATAAACTAATTGAAGTGCCAAGTTCTGTGTTGAATCTTGAAAATATCAAAGTTTTGGATCTTTCTCATAATAGTATTAAATATTTTGACGATACACCAAGATTTGCTCAAACTATACAACGTCTACTGATATCCCATAATGATTTACAAAGCCCTCCTTATTGGATATGGTTGGAATCCACCAGTAACTTGACAGAAATTAATTTGAGTTGTAACACAAATATAACAAGGTATATTAGTAATGAGTACTATGAAGAATTACTTCAATATAGAAGTCTAGTCACTAATATTATATTTTATAACTGTAAATTAGATAATTTTATAGGTATAATAGGTACATTTAGCAATGCAAAGTCAATAGCCTTGGGTACAACAGAATTAAGCTACTACAGCCTAAACAATATTGAAGAAGTGCCTTGCCAAGGATTAAATAAATGCTGTGATATAGAATACTTAAATCTTATAAATACTAATATTTACTATGTCAATTCTAGTATTAACATATTTAAGAACTTAAAAGAAATTAATCTTTCACACAACAAATTAGATAGTTTGCCTGAAGAGTTTTGCTCATTAGAAAATCTAGAGGTTTGCATAGTATCATACAATCATCTGTTGAATTTGCCTGAAAATTTTTGTAATCTAATTCGACTGACAAATCTCAGTTTAGATAGCAATGAATTGTGTGCCTTACCTGATAGCATATGTAATTTACCTAATATTAAAAGATTAGATATGTATCACAATTATTTATATGAAGCACCACTAGGAATTGAAAATGTATTGGAAATAGATTTAGCAATGAATTACTTTGATGAACCTACTGATGAGGAATATTTGAAGAAGAAACAACTTCTCAGAAGGTATTCTGACCACAGATTTGATGGCAGGTAAGGTAAAAAAAAAAGTTTCATGGTTTATATATTATACTAACATACTGGATAATAGAATTATACTACTACTACCTACTTTATTTTTCCCTTTATTCTATTATAATTTTTTTTAGTTTTCCCTTCAGGAACAGAATAAGAACACATAACATAGCTTACCTCTAATAAATTCCTGTATCATGTACATTATTAACTTAAATTAATTAAAAAACTAAAATTAACATGAAGTTTCACCTCTATTTCAGAAAAGTAGAAGACACAAGATCTGAAAGTGAACACACCAAAGATGAAACAGATGATGAACTGTTGGCTACTACAAAAAATTATGATCAAGGTTTGTAATGTATTTAAAAGAAATCAAATTTCCAGCTTAGACATAAAGAAAGTATGCAATTACTTCTATTTTTTTTTTTTTTTAGAAATTTGTATGTACTTACTATTTTTAGGAAAATAAGTATCATTAGATTAAATAACAATAACATTTCATGGTGTAGTACTAAAATGTATGGGTTTAAAATATTTATTAAAAATCAATTTAAAAATATTAGAATATGTTTTGCAGTTTCTACAGGCTCAACATAGAACATGCATTTTGATGTTTTAAATGTTATAAAATAATTTCAGATATGCAAGACAGACCTCTAAGCTCACCAGAGGATTGGGATTCAGATGAATATTGGATACCTCATTTATCTCGTCAAACCACAGCACCTTTATCACCATGGCTATTCTATGTTAAGCAAAAAATGAATGAAGGACATTTTTGTCCCATGGATGCTCATCCTATTTGCATAGCTGATAGAGTAAGATATGAAAAAATGTGTTATCCCCAATTAGAATATGAATCTGATGGACAATTTGATGATTTTTCAGGTGATGACAGTTGATGATTATAGTTCCTTTTAATGTTATTCCAGTAAAAGTGCCATATATTTTGTATTGTTTTCATCAAAAATCATAGTTATTGCTTAAAGTAGCCATCCCTCTAGGATTCAACAGATAATTTGGAGTCTAAGCTTTTCATACATACACTGTTTATGATTACTTAATATTATATTGTTACGCTTTAAGTTATAAGTAATTTCTGTCAGGCATCATTCATTGAATCGCTAACAAGCAGCTTAAACTCTGGAATTATGTTTTCTGAGAAATAAAATATAATTTGTGTTGACAACCCTATAATTTGCTCACAACTAGTAAAAAGGTAAATTTTTCATACCATGATACCAGATGTTATCTTCTCTTTTTAACACAAATTTTCGTTTAAGTTGCAATTAAAATTAGAGAGAGCAACAAATGTAATTTTAATGAATTAATTTTTCCATATTAGTATAAAGAAAAGTGTCAAATACTTAATCCACAAATGCTTTTTTTTAGTCCTGTACAAATAGTTCTGCGCCCTTCCTTAATTTTGGTGATCTAAGCTCTTTGAGGTATTAGTAATAGATTAAATTAACTAAGTATTTCAATATGTATATGGTAGAATTGTATTAAATTAGCATGTGTCCTATACAATGCTTTAATGTGATAAATGCCTTAAGTAAAGTACAAAAATAATAATGTTCTAAATAAATTAATAACTATTTCTATTTCATATTTCTGATCTATTCATAATACATGGAATTATACATTATGGTTTTCCATGTATTATGTTCTTTGTTACTATCCTACTGCTGGGCATAGCCCTCGAGCGTTTTTCGGAGAAAAGTGGCTTAGACATACTAGTGCTCCAATGCAGATTGGTAAACCATATCTCCAGACTTCTCTGGAGATATGTAGTATTAAAGTATGTGATGAATTTCAATAAACAATTACACACATAAGTTTTAACAGAAAAATTAGTTAGTGCCTGCCCAAGGTTTTTAAACCGTGACCGTCACTAAAGAATAGAATGGTCTCAGTGATGGGCTAAAATGCTTTTATATAATGGCTATAAAAATAAGATAATTTATTCTATGTGGTAGAATCAAATTTTGATATGGTTTCATGGTTAAAATTGAGCATCATTGTCAGTATATATATTTTTAGCCCATACCATTTAATGTATTCATTATTTGGTTTAACACAATTTGGTGTTTGTTAAAAATAATAAACATGTTAAATTGCAACTGTTATTTTATTTCAATTTGAACGAACAATACTGTTTACACATTCAAAGCTGACAACATATCTTTTAGTATTTGTTCATGTATAAAACTTCTGTTTTCCCTTGTTACCTGAAAAAAGAAATATATTTTTTAATTTAATTCAAAAGTGGAAGTATAACAAATTTCTTTTCACATTTGAGGTCTCATTGTCAAATAAGTAGAATATAAAGAGCAAATATTATATATAGAAGAAAATATAATATCAATATCTTATTTTTATTACTTACAATCCACACTTTTCCCTTACTGTTGTTCCTAATGGACTCTATTAGTGGGTCACTTTTCCTAATAGGTATTGTTGCCAGCACAATATTTGATCCTGAACTAAAAATATCCTTTATCTTTGACTTAAATGGTAGACTGAAAAATTCCATTTTTCCTATTTCATCTATTACTAGAACAGTCAATTTATTATTGGGTTCAGGCTGAAAATTGTATTGACATTACACATTATGTACAATGCTCAATTGATCGTGACAATTGCTGAAATTATTATGCTTCTAATTATTATTCTTATTATTCTTCTTTACTTGACTAAATATTAAATAAATCTTACAACTGTACCTAGTAACAAATATTGCTAAAATTTAACTACTTATTTAAAGTAGAATGAAAAACAAAATTTAACTTAAATCTATGTCAATGGTAAAAAATTCAAAGAGTTATATTTATAGCAGTGAATTCCATCCCACTTCTATTATGCTATTAATAATTACCCCTATTATGTATTCTATAAAAACATACACTTCAATAAATACTATTGTCATCAAAATTCTCTAAGAATTTTCAGGAGTATATGTATCCTGCCGATTTGCAATGGGGCAGGGTATAAAACTTTATCTATTCACTTCATAAAGATGATGTGTGTCTAGAAATGTTCAAAAGAATAGTGGGCAACCACTATAACTGATTATTGGCATTTTAGTGAAAATGCTTAAAATTTATAAAGCAATCACCATTTGCATAGAATGTAAAGCAACATCTTCAAATTCTTGTACAAGCACACCATACTTTCCGACAGCAAATTTTGATGGTATGGGGAGCAAGTCCTGTTCCCTCGCTAGTCTCCCGCGTTCGCCAGTTAGTGACACTACATCGAATCCCTGCCTTCTTAGATTTTGTCTAACCTCCTCCGTGAAAAATCCGACTGTTTTCACACTTCGTTTGTTCAACGTGGAACATATTTTCTTAACAAGAGTTGTTTTCCCTACACCTGTGAATTATTTGTTTTTATTTCGTATCTAATTATATTTGATTTGCGTTACAATTACAGTTGGTTTTTAATACCTTTAAACAAAACATTAAATGAAATTTCTCAGCCGATATGAATATATGATAATAAATATATTTTATTCTATTTATTATTTTATTATATTTATTATATGTACTATAATATTATTTTATTATTTCGTATTACTTTTAATTCTATTTTTGTTTCTTAATTTAAGTTTTCTTTATTTTAAGTTTTATTTTAATTTTAATTTTTTATAGTTATTTTATTTTTAATTAGAACCTATGTCAAAATTTAACCGGTTGGCTGGAAGAGATTCCGATTACGGAATAAGCCCGCCATTGCATTAACACATGCAATAAAGAGATTACAAACAAACAAACAAACCTAACCAGGATCGCCAGTGAGTACAAAGAAAATTGTATTGTTCGCCATTTAACGATTGTAGAATGGAGACTATCAATATTTTAATTCCATTTCAAAACAATAGTTCTTTTAAAATTTCTTATCCAATTCTAATTTCCATTCTATTTTTACATTAATTTCTGTAATCTTTGCTACTAACTATTGTGAAGTCACGAAGTGTGAAGCTGTGAAGTGTGAACTGACTTTCATTTTGTACACACTACACTGTAATCGTTGCTAGTGACGAAAAATATGTCACCTGTTTTATAACTAGTGATTTTCGTCACTGATTACTACGAGTAATAAAATCTAGCCAAGGCTAATACATATGTGATTATACTGAAGTATTATAGTTATTTCGGAGACGGTTGATAGTTGAGGGATTACAAATGTTCGTTACTTTTAGTATAGCCAAAAGTTTGAACGTAATATCGAAAATGCAAGAAATTTTGAGTACGATTGAAAAAAATTTTCGTTATTAACATTAAAATTTATGTTTCATAAGTTAAATATACAATTCATTTTCCGTAAAATATTTTAAAAAGAACATTTCCTTGACTAAGTAATAAACGGTTTTAATGACTTAATTAAGAAACATTTACCCCGTCCATTGCCAGTTCAACTTCGCGATACATTGGGCTATGTTGGTTACTTCGCATGTTTTATGATTTGATCACACAGACAGACTGCAAGCATATCTGCCTTCATCACCCGTTGAGAGATCCTGAACCTATCTATAACTTATGAGCCCCATAGTTAACGAACATCTAATGTTTACTCCTGTCTCCTATACTGTTATATTAATTAAATACTTAGGTATTCTATAACTATAGTTTTATATTTTAATTTAATAATTTTATCTATTTTATACCTTTACGGGGTACGTTCATTTTAATAAGACGGTGAAATGGGAATCCTGGCGTTGTTCTTGGATAAACGGTACTCCAGTTGCCATCGGCACAGGAATGCTACGGAATAACTACGATGAATGACATGATGAGTCAAGACCGCGTCTCGTGCCAAATTAATCTTATGATTCCAATATTCGGTTACAAGTTACATTCTGTACTCGTCAATACAGTAGGCCGACGAAGTAACGTAACGCAGTGCTCACGTCTCGCATGAAAGCGTCATGTATAGTAATGACTAATGAGTAGCTAGTGACGAGAAAATTACTACTTCGCTTTTGTACACGTAATATTCCGTTACATAGCTCGTAACCGGTGATTATATACAGTGACGTCAAATATTGCTACATCTAATTTACGGTGAGGGATCTAGCCTTTCTAGGCAGCGAGGATAAACTATCATCAATGTTTTTGTACAGTATACTAGACATTATATATAATATGAGTTAGACACAAATCAACACGAATAGAAAATAGCACAGTCAGAGCAGACATCATAGACTACGTTGACATGTACCTCCCTTCCGCTATACTTCCACTTTCATAACAACCTTTACCCCTCGTTTGCACGAGATGAATTTTATCGCGCGTAAAAATTACGCCGAATTGAAACAAATGGGTATCCAGGTATCTGTTCACACGACAGCGTATTTAAATCGCGACGTAATTTATCGTGCAGTGTTCCACTTTAGTCCTTAGGGCGAGGGCGTTAAGCTGAATATACCATACGAAACTTCTTATAACGCCTATTGTGGAATTTTAACGCAAATTATTTTTTACGACTCGTTCGGATGATCGTAAAAAATGAAACAAATGGATATCCAGGTATCTGTTCACACGACAACGCATTTAAAACGCGACGTATGAAAAGTAAAAATTGCATTGTAATTTCGTATTTCACTCGTTTATTTATATACCAATTGATTTACATTTTAAAATATTTTCTACAACAAAAACATTTAAAAATATAAAATATTGCCATCCACGGAGAGCGGAGAGAGGACCCAAGCTCCCGGTGGTTAGGGCTACAGAGTTAGGAACCTCCTCACTATGCGTGCCGTCTCAAGCAACACTGCCTTCTATATCCTTGTATCCTGCGCTTGACCCAGCAACTAAGCGTGAGCCTCTTGAGATGTTGGTCGAGGCTCTTCGCGATAAGACCATTAACCGATACAACAATTGGAACAATTATTGTTGAATCAATATCCCACATGGCGGTCATCTCATGAGCTAAATCTAATATTTTGTTAATTTTTCTTTTTCTGCCCATATGAGATTATCGCCATGCGGGACAGTGATATCAACAATAATTGCCCGACGCGCTGACCGATCCACTAAAACTATATCAGGTTTATTGGCAACAATATACCTGTCAGTAATAATGGATCGGTCCCAGTAGAGCAAAGCACGATCATTTAGTAATTTCGTTATTATTGTCCTTACTTTAGGGCTAAAGACAGCCGTCGTACATTTTATTTTTGCTGAACGCATATTAGTGGCTTGAAATTTGTTATCCTGGGACCAATATTTAACGCCCTGGGACGTAATTTTTACGCCCGGGCGAACGAGGGTTTATATGAATTATATTATATTTATGTTTTAGGTTTTAGTTCTGGTTTACTAGTCTGTAACTAAAACCTTTAAAATTTCAGTTATATCACATTGACACTTGCTAATTGCTATTTACATAGGTGTATATTGCAACATATCTACGACTAACGTTAAAACACAACGCGGTTAATATTTAAAAAAACTATGCAAGGGTCTAATTTGCCAAACCAATTAGTGGGCGGCATTGAGTCCATAGTGTTCATCGGACTGTATGATACGTAATATTAGTCTATGGTAAAATTGTAAGTAGTCTGTGTATCAAAGTGTAGTCGAATCAAAGTTCACTTTTACTATAATTTCATTAGTTTATTTCGGAACCTTTAGAATATAGTTCTGGTGTTTCAAAATCTACAAAAATGGCTTCTGTTACAGCAGTTACCCGTTTATTATTAGGAAAAAGTGTACTAACTACAGGAAGAGTCGCGGCGGCGAATACCAGTTTCATAAAGTTTTATAGCACCGGTAATTTAAACGTGCTGATTTAAATTTAAGTTTAAATTATGTATTGTATGAACGCGTATCCAAGGTTGTGTAATTTATTATGAAATATTACAAATTTAAGTGATAATGTACCTTCTGGAAAAATCCCTTACTAACCTTATCTATAAATTTAAATTTGGTATATATTAAGGTATTTAATGGTATCTAAGGATTGGATATAGTCCAAACGTTAAAGAATCAATCTGGCTGGCTTTTTTTATAATTTCGTCATTAAATTTTATTTGCTAGATAAATTTTATAACCTTGGTTAAAATCTACTACCACTAAAAATTCCCATACTTATATATAAACTTTTATTATGAGAAATTATTGAAAATAACATTAAAATTTTGTTATTTATATAGCCATATAGAGAAATTTTTAATATTTAAAGTTGTTTGTATATTTTTGAACAGTATGTATTTGTAAATTAAAACACAATTTGTGTTAGTAATATTTATAATATTTCATCATATTTAAGAGTTGCAAGCCAGTGGGTTCTATTTAAATATTCAATTTAATTATTAGTTTGTTTTTAAGTGTATAAAGAGTTAAGTGAGCAAAAGGCTTCAGCAGAGGTATTTATTACTAATTTTTGGAATGAGATTCTTCTTATAGATGTATATAACTTTTTAGTTATCACTCTTAATTTAGTACTTACAACTTAATATATTAAAAGTTTAAGATATCAGCGTAAAGAAGCATACATTGTGGAAAAAAATCAAAAATACACTGTCCTGCAGGCCTTCCATGAACTTTTAGATAGCAATTCAATTTAAAGTCAGTACCTAAACTGAACCGCTTTCTTTTTGTACCATGAAGTGTGGGTGGCATTGTTTGAAAAGGATAACGTTATATGACCTATAGATAACTCTGTCTCTTCTACTCACATGTTTTTAGGACATATTCCTAACGCTCATTATGCAACGACTTAAAGTAAACAATTTCGTTTACATCTTCAATTGGGTCATAATAAGAGGTCATGGTAGGCCTGCAATACCTTAATTTTTGGTAGTACCCCCAATGTTGATTTAATATTCATGTCATTTTTTTATCATTTAGAGGCCAAGTAGGTTATTCTCATGTTCCTATGCAATATATTGTTTGACAAACTTTTAGGTGTTTGTACAAGTCAGTCTCTTATCTCCCAGCATGATGACATATTCTTTACTGTTATCTACAATTTTGTGATAAATTATGCTTACCTATATTTTATTTTGATGGTTGAATAATACTTCTCTTATCTAAGTATTATCTTAGTAAATAATTTTTTAGTACAGAAGTTATGTATGAACTGGTGAAGTAATTAAGATATCTTGAATAATCGCTTGCACCATAAAACTATTCATAATGATAATTATAAATTATATTATACTAGCTGAATTTGCAAACATTGTTTTGCCATATAGATTATTTCTCGGGAATTTCTAGTGTACACTAAAAAAAAAAATGCTAGATGTACAACCCTTATCACTTAGGAGTATGAAAAATAGATAGTAGCTGATTTTCAGATGTACTGACAATGCATATAAAATTTCATAAAAATTGGTCAAGCCATTTCAGAGGAGTTAGGTAACTAACATTATAACATTAGAAATTTATATAAAAGATTTCATCTATTTATTTATTAAGAAACAACAGCACATATATGAAACATTGATTAAGCTACATATAAAAATAAGAAAATGTCTGTTACATGCACCAATTATAGATGTTCACAGCATTATCATTCGCTGTCTACTATAAATTATAATAAATTTAAAAAATAATAATATATTTATATTCTTTATTAAAATTTTATATTTTCCAAAAAAACACTTTCTTAGCTCTCCTTTTACAGTTCTTATACTAATTGAATAAAGTTTCAAGTAGAATTTAAAAGACAGATTTACAATTATGTTTGTGTGTCAATAATGAATTAATATAAAGCAGTAAGACACCAGTAGAAATAATATACCTAAAATAATTTTATCTTTGCTTACAATAAAACAGTCACAGTTATCATCTAATGAGATGATATCTATTGCATTATTTAACCTTTATGCTATATATAATAGATAGTTAATGTCATGGTACCAACACTACTTAAAACTTAGAAAATTGTGTCCTATAAATTCCAGTGTTGCTAGATTGCATTTTGATAGACCTCCTAATTTTTTATTTGTTATCAAAAAGGGACAGTCTAAACATGCTGATGAACTCTGTTATCTAATTAGGGCCTAAATAAATTACCGGGTTCTCAAATTGTATTTCAAGTATAACAATCTTGTACCCAATTTTTGTTTTTTTCTTCTCTACAGCGCCTCAATATGAGAATATCAAAATAGATGTTGTGGGCAGCAAGAAAAATGTAGGGCTCATCCAGTTGAATAGGCCTAAGGCCCTGAATGCACTGTGCAATGCCCTTTTCAAGGAACTCGGAAAAGCTGTTGAGGACTTTGATGCTGACGAAAAGATTGCTGCTATTATTATTACTGGTAAAAAATTAAATATATGAAATTATTTTTAAAATGCCAAGCAGCCAGTCATGTTTTTAAATTTAAACTATCGTATTAGTATTCATAGTTAATATACAGACACCAGCTTGGCCAGTGTCTTATCCAGTCATAATCAAAAAGTAATCTAAAGTCTTAAATAAGAAAAAACAATATGGATATTTTGAAATATTAAATAAATAAAATTTTGTACTTAGGCTCTGGATTTTGCACAGCATAGATTATTTTATCACAGATTAACAAAGTCATTAGGTACATTAATAATGATCTAGATTTATGATAGTTGAACCTATGTCTTTAGAGTACCATGTTCTATGGCAAAGATTACAGTGTACATAATGAAATAGATGGGTACCTCTCAGTCGTTTTTTGTGATCCGTAATAGCGTCATCTAGGAGACCAATATGGTACTAAAAAGGTCAAAGGGTCATTGCCATACCTATATATATATATATATATATATATATATATATATATTTTATTACTTATATAGTTTATTTTAAAGTAATGCTAATATTATTTTGCTATAGTCGGCGATTACAGAATATCTATTTAATGCTAAAAGTAGAGTGCACCACTCATGTCCATAACCTGATGCAGGCACAATTTCTAAGCCGTATGCACTTTAAATAAAGCATACAAACAACACAAACATAAATCGCAAGGTTTGCTATTTATGTTTGTGTTGTCTTTGAGTCTATCTCCTGATGCTGATGTTCTATGGCCAGGATATTTTCTTTTGATACTTCATAAGTATTCTAGCTATCTATATATTCAAATTCTTGTTACAGGTAACGAGAAGGCGTTTGCCGCGGGCGCTGATATTAAGGAGATGCAAGACAACACTTACAGCAGCAATACGAGGCAGGGCTTTTTGAAGGACTGGGAATCTGTCTCCAACTGTGGGAAACCAGTTATTGCCGCCGTTAACGGATTTGCTGTTAGTACACATATCGCGTGCTTAGTATTGTATGACCGATTTTAAACTCGCGATTCATTCTTATTGTGTTATAAATAAACTAGCTGTGCCAACAACGGCTTCGCCCGCGTGTAATTCATAAAAGACAAAGTAGTTATTGTAAGTTAACCGTGAGAGATAGAGACATGCTATCGCGGACCTTTTTGTAGTATTTTTATAGATCTAAAATTCTCTTCTACATTTAACATATAACATATCTTTGCTAGTTTACGCAGCGCACACTACAATATCAATGTATGCCGATATCCTGTTGTATAGAAGAGGACACAAAGAACCGGAGAATTTTTGAGCAAATACTGTACTAATTATTATTACATAATCTATTATATATTGTTGCATTATAAATAAATTTCATTTCAAATACATTGTTCCGCACAAACGTGCGGGCGGATGAAACAACCTCCGAGACCTGGGCCCGTCGTCTCGGCGTCTCAACCTACCTTATGCGGCCGTCAGCTGTATGCTGTCCGGCCTCATGAATAACTGCGTGTATATGTGTACGTGTGTGTGTGCGCTTGTATGTACTTGGCCGATTCCCGAACCCGTTGGTTCGCCCCAGCAGTCTTCCACGGACACGTAATGTCTATTTCTTCCGGAGTATACACTTCACTATATCGGTTAAATAACACAAATAACACACGGTGTGCACACAACCTTCGTAAGGTCACACGTTATTGAATCGTCCCATATCGGTGAACATTAACCCGAACGCGCACTAAAACCGCGGAGGGTCGCGTCTTGTTAAACGCTTCACTAATTGAACGCGTCACTAAATATCTAAAAACCACACCCAAAACGCATAATTACGCGTGTGCGTTATAGTATCCGAAACATCACTAACTGGCGGACGTGACTGGCGGCGAACGAATGCCCAAAGGTCGTTGATCCGGCCGTTCGCGCCGCGTCACGCGCCAATTTATACAAAACATACATTTTATTTCCTTTCAGTTTAAATGGTATGCTTTATTAACAGCTTGGTGGTGGTTGCGAGCTGGCCATGCTCTGCGACATAATCTACGCGGGGGAAAAGGCTAAATTCGGTCAGCCGGAGATCAACATCGGCACTATTCCCGGGGCGGGCGGCACCCAGCGCCTGCCGCGGTACGTCGGCAAGTCTAAGGCCATGGAGATCGTTCTCACTGGCAACTTTGTCGACGCCAACGAAGCTGAGAGGATGGGTAAGGTTAATCAATTCTTATAATATGGATATCGAACCTTATATAACCAGATATCAGTATAGACCACCCTCTTTCTTACGGAGGGGTCGTAAAACATGACTAAAGTAAGTTGTAAAATACGTAGCCAAATGATATGACGTTTGTAACATGTTGTGCCGACCCCACTTAGAGTGGGATAAGGGCAGGGGGATGATTATATGAGTTAACCATAAGAGATAGAGACATGCTGTCGCGAACTTTTTCGCAGTATTTTTATAGATCTTTCACAATAATCTATTTTTGTTTCTTTTGCGGTATTCAATCAGCTTTCTTGTCAAGAAATTACCGAAATATGTCTCAAATATGAATATTATGCTGGAATACGCTTTTCAGGTCTGGTTAGCAGAGTGTTTCCCGTGGAGAAACTTCTAGAAGAAACCATCAAGTTGGCCGAGAGGATCGGAACACACTCCCCACTTATCGTGAAGTTGGCGAAGCAATCTGTCAATCAAGCGTACGAAACTACCCTCAAGTCTGGGTTGCAATATGAAAAATCTGCTTTCTATGGAACTTTTGCCACTGTGAGTATACTCACACTTTCACTAAAAAAAGGGGAAAAGCCTCTTATACTGATAGGCATCAGTGTTTTTTTTCCTAAACGATACAAAAATGAATTATATTATAACGATTTCCAAGCTATAAGGTGGGCAATCATCAATGATTTTTGTATAAATCAATGATCCAAAGTGGTCTATATCAAACCCCTAAGGCTCGATGAAGAACAGCAAGGGGTCTACGTGGGCGAAAACATAATTGGGGGTCTATGAAATGAAAATGAGGGTCAATGGCAAAAAGGTTTATGCCTAACAAGTTTTTTTTATACTCTTTGAAACTGTTTTAGCGTTTCTCGATAGTAAAGATGAAAATTTGAATGAATATTTTTTGATGAGAAAACAGACATTGCTTATTTGACAGATTTTTTTGCTAAATCTAATATGGTGAACTTGTCGTTGCAAGGTGAAAGTCTAAATTTGATAAAAACAAAGTCGATTTAACCATCCAATTCATCTGTCCCATTAAACAAATTGTATCAGTAACTAATATTCGAAGGTTGCTCTTATCAAAATATAATTTTTAAGAACTAGTTATATTTGGTCATTGCTATCTTATACAGGCCACGCGATTTTATCATTTATGGAATCCTTAATAGAATAACATCATGACCAGTTGGGGCAGTTGGCATTGATCCTGCCTTTAACTGCGCGGATCGCGGGTTCGATTCCCGCCGAGGGCCAACGTTTTCTATACACAATTTGTTGGTTCTTCGAGTCTTGATGTATACAAGTATTAAGTTACTTACTTTGGAGGCGCAAGACCGTGTGTAAAACAAAAATAAAATTTGCTGATACTATATCTGTGGTCAGTTTAACAGTAGTCCTTAAGTTTAACAGTGTCCAAATTAAGATTAAAAATATTTTTTTAATACAACCATTTTAGGTAAAACTACTGTATAAAAGTAACACCCAAAACAAATTTGTATACTTATTGCTTCCTTTTTTTTCCCAGGAGGATCGCAAAGAGGGAATGACTGCATTTATTGAGAAGAGAGCCCCTAACTTTAAGAACAATTAAAATACTGAATTTATGTTGTACTATATAAAGCTAGGCGCGCATATATTGAAAATGTACAGAATATCCTAATTCCTTCCTTAATATTATAAAGGTTCCTTAATATTATCTGTGAAAGTTTACACAACTTTATGAATTTTTTCAATATTGCGTAAACTGAGAACCGAATCAAGCTTTTCTAAGAAAATCCATAGATACACCCAAGAAGAAACTTTTTTTTATTCATTAATAAGTACTATAGCTAATCACGTGATAGATAGATATATAAACATCTTTATTGCACAAAATTACACTATTTGTAAAAAAAGAAACAAACAATTTACAGAAAACTTAAATCTAATAATAATGTAAAGCATGCAAAGAGTGCTCTTATCACAGCAGTGATCTCTTCCAGACAATCCTTTTCAGCGAAGGAATCACATACATAACATAGACTTGTGACTTGATGTGACTATTTGCATAAACCTTTACAATGTGAGTAATATTGTGGAGTGTTTTTTTTTTAATATACGGAATCTATTTCAAATATATACTAGTCTTTGAATTTCAACACAGATCTAGGTTTTTTTTTTTAATCCACCACATGCGCGCCTAGTCATCCATGTTAGCGTTATTCAGTGATTTAAAATCGTGTAGCAATTTTAAGTGAGAATGTATTTTTGCCAATTTTATATACACTTATGTATGTTATGCTGTTAACTGTTGTTTTATATACAAATATATTTTTAATATTTGAAAAATCTTTTATTACTCTATAATACAAAAATGCATAGCTGAATGTGTTGCTAAGCGCAAATCTCGAGGCCAGCTGAACCGATTTCGCTAATCCTTTTTTTATAATACTCCCGGAAGTACCTTTAAGGATGGTTCTTAGGAAGAGAAAAATTAAAATATAAAACACCTAAAAACAATACTTCTATATTCCCATACAAAGTAATCCAAGACAAAGTATTAAGTCAATTTGAACTTTAACCGGAACCCCTCCACGGGTTTCCGGGAAGACAAAACAATTGAGAGACGTTTGTATCGTATAAATAATAAATCTGAAATTGTAATTTTAATTGTGATTTTTAGTGACTATTAGAAAGAATTTTAAGATCTTTATTTTTTGACATAATGTCATTGTTAAATTATCAACTTTCTTTTTTTTAATCTTGCTGGCTGACCCTGTGTCCTGAATAAGTATTTAAAAAAAAATTATAGAATCGACTGACAGGCGGTACGAAGTTCACCGGGCCAGCTTACAGCTAGTATTATATTTGAGAGAAAGCATAATGAGGGTTTATTTATCTGTCTCTCATTTTTATGTGTGATTAGACAAAGATGAAGGGGCCATTTATGGATAGAAATGACCTCCATTTCCCTTTGTTATCGCATCACACATGAACGAATGGACCAATTTCGCTAATTTTTTTGTCGTGTTAATATTGTGAGGAGATGATTCTTATTAAATAAAAAAACCTAGCAAAGTGAAGTTTTTGAGTAGATCATCATACTTTTTCCATTACTTATACGCTGTTGCTAAAACCGCGGCGCGCAACTAGACTAGTGAATAGTCTATGATGTGAATTTAGATTGTAGGTTAGTAATAGATTCGGTAACGACTTAACAGTACGTCTATAATAGATAGATAAAATAGCGCTACTGTAAGTTTTTAACTTTATAATCAAAGCATATTTCATAGTAAGTCTACAGAAATGACTAATATTGTTTCTGTGACCAATATATTATTAGGGAAAAGAGTTCTCTATGTGCCACGAATTTCGACGATATATACCAGTTTCAAAAAATTCTATAGTACCGGTAACTAATATTTAATTATATGGCTTAATGTTTTAAATTCATTGACTATTACAATGCAAAATTTGATTTAAATGTTAGGTACATAATGAAAATATAAAAATATTACCAACTGTTCTAATCGCTTACTAATATTTTTATTAATAAATATATAAAACTGTTTACTATTTTCAACTGTCCTTACAACAGTGGTGCAGCTATCGGAGACTAGAAGGGTCATTGCCCCGGAGCCCAAACTACATAGGGCCCTTCGGACTGTGACGTATAATAATTAATTTACTCAATTATTCATTCCTAAACTTTGTCGTTGCGACGTACCTTGCTATGCACGATTAAGAACTGATGATTAAAGTAACATTGAAATTATTGAAATTAACACTAATATTTTAATAAAATTATAAGGATTTTTAATTCCCCTGGGCCTTTGATTACCTAGCTTCGTCACTGCTTTACAAACTAATTACCAATAATGATTGTCAGAATTATTATAATTATTATAGTATGTATACAAGGCAGATTGAAAAACGTGGAAATCATGCTCGATTTATTTAATTCTAATCGATTTTCCGATTATACTTATTGAATAATAACCAATAATGGTGACGTCTCAGATAAAATAAAGTAGTCATTCCTACTTTAGTAAAACCTAGACCGGCGCTAAAAACAAGATTAATTCAATTAGTATTTGACTCATACAAAACTCGTATGGAGTTCGTTCGTTCTCCATACGGAAAATTATGCATGCAATGTTAGATAGATAGAAATTTATTTTGGACAACGAAAAAAATGATCGGCGGTTCAGTGCATAGTATAGTTTATTACACTTCACTATTGTAGACTTTCATTATGTATACTGTAATCTTTGGACTGAATCTTATATTATAGACTATAGTGAACTGAATGACTGATTGACCAATGGTTCGGCTAACGGTTCTAGAGGATTTAAAATATATTCGATCGCCTATTTATGTTTTAAGCGAATAAGCGTTTCTACGACGTTATTTTTATTATAAATTATACTTAACATGATGATGTAAGATCTTAAAAATTCGTTATAAACCAATGGCAGTGGTATTATTTTTAACATTTTAAATTATAAAACAATCTAAAACATAACTTAAGCTATATGCAACTTGGTCCATAATTGAGCTTTGATAGTATAATGTATTATTAAACATAGCCTTTGGCCAGCCTTGAAGCGACTCCGCTTTAGCGTATTCAATTTTTTCTTTATAGACTGTTTCGTTTAGAGAAGTTAAAACTAAATAGAATAGTTGTCACTGGCAATGCAGACTTCTGAACTTTGTCTTTTCTAGGTTTCAATAAAACATTGAAAGTTTTAGTAAAATATTCGACGCGGATAGTTCTTGAATTGTATCTTTTGCTTTACAGCACGTCAATATGAAAATATCAAGACAGATATTATAGGTACTAAGAAAAATGTAGGACTTATCCAATTTAACCGGCCTAAGGTCCTTAACGCACTGTGCAATGCTCTTCTGAAGGAACTTGGACAAGCGTTGGAGGGCTTCAACGCTGATGAAAATATTGCTGCTATTATAATTACTGGTAAAATATTCTTTTTTTTTATTGACTGTATACTGGTAGCCCTAATGGCTTTTACAACACAGGCGGGCGCATAAGTTCTACTACCAGCACGCCCACCATGAACTCTCATTTCGCCTCAATTGAAGACGTAAACGACGACCGCGAACCGCTTTCTTTTCGTACCATGAAGTGTGAATTGCATTGGGGTCGTAATGTTTGATTAGGATAACGTTATATGAACTATAAATAACTCTGTCTTTTTTACTCGCATGTTTTAGGGCGAATTCCGAACGCTCATTCGGCAACGACTTAAAGTGTGCGTCTTTAAGACGTCATGGTATGAAAAAGCAAAACAATTTCGTTTAAGTCTTCAATTGAGTCGCAAAAAGAGTTCATGGTAGGCCTGCTGTAGGCAGCAGTCCACTAGGAGAACTGATGAAAAACATTCACTATACTTATGTTATCCACTGGACAAGGCTCTTTTTCCGGTGTGAATAAAAAATATCTAGCCTTGTTGTTTTAAGGATTACTGCTTAAGAATTCCTTGAGAAATGAATTAATAGAAGCGTCAATTTAAACTTTTAAAGGCTTATATCTATGTGAAATATATACTTAATAAAATAAGAAGATATAAGTAGGTATAGGCGTTTAGAAAAAGCGGTATATTTTACCAAACATCACCAAAAAGATCATCACTCGTATTGATGTATGTTTCTAGTGTTGGTCTCATATGAAATATTCTCCTTAATTTAATTGTTTAAACTGTGATACCCCAGTGATGACACCGTGCGACTCTCTAGAGTCGAACGTGGGTTCAACCGGGCAGGCACCAATGAGTTTTTCTAATAAAACGTATGTGTATGATTGATATTTGCAATTTATCACACGCTTTTCGGTGAAGGAAAACATCGTGAGAAAACTAAAGAATTCTAGGGATATGTGTAACCTATCAACCCGCATTGGAGCAGCTTTGAAGGCCTTAGCTCCAATCCTTTCCTCCAAAAAAACGGAGAGAGGGGGTCTATTACCAGCAGTGGGATATTAACAGGCCGCTACTTTACTTACTTTTTTTTTAATTGTTAAATTGGATACGCCTCAGGGTGTGAAATGATATGTAGTGATAGATTTGCCTTAAAAGCGACTTGGTCAGAGCCTTGACCGTGAACCTCTGACTGGTTTTTACATAAACATGTTTGTCGGTCAGGTGACGAGAAAGCTTTTGCCGCGGGCGCCGATCTTAAAGAGTTGCAAGACTACACATATAGCCATAATGTTAGGACCAATTATTCAATGGATAATATATCCAAGCAGGCAGACCAGAAGCCGATTATAGCCGCCGTCAATGGATATTCCGTTAGTACCTTCACTCAACGTTGTAAATTAAAAAATCTTTAAGCTTCGATAAGCGTCGATTCACTTTTCTAGATATCTCTCAAAAGTAAAGCGACCAGTTTTTCATTAAAACAAAACCAGGTTGAAATGAGAATTACAATTTATTTATATACATTTTATTGTATATATTTATATATTTGTACAAAAATGTATTTATTATTCATTATTGGTAACTATTAAAATATTTGTAACAAATAATAATTTGAACATCATGATTTTATATCAAATTAATTTGTTTTTTTTTAAATTATGATTTTCTTTCTAGTGTTTTTTATTTTGTTATATATAAATAAGAAATGCAAAAATTTTCTAAAAAGCGGGTCATTTTTAAAAATCAACGGTACGTTTCGCCAAAATCTGGACGTATGGTGACTTTACGTAAGAATCAATACTAAAACACAAACTTAGTTATTAAAACTGTTTATATGTGACGAAAGCATGAATAGTCCATATCACAGTATTCAATAGAATAGATTTAGGTTTCACTCAAATAAGTAACCGCTGTTCGTGGCTCATTATTTTGAGGTCCGTAGTATTTCGCAGGTAACGTTGAGTTACCGCGTAAATAAGTCACTTATCTAAAAGTAAAGTATTGAAAATCTTAGCTAAAGTATTGAAAAGGAACATTGATTGGTTCACTAATGCCCTCATTCCTGATTTGATTACGTAAAGATATTCCAAACATAGCTCGCTCCATCGCCCACTGAGTTAATCTGAGTCATTTTAAGCCATTTTAACGGATAGAAAAGTTATTTTCATCTAAGGAAGTAGAATTAATGAAGATTTCTGCTTATCGAATCAAGAACGAGGAAATTGCGTAGTAGAAAAAAGTTTCAGATATAGCTCGGCGTGTCGCGAATCTCAAGTGGAAATGGGCGGGGTACATAGTCCAAAAAACCAATGGGCGTTGGGGTCTTAAGATGTTGGAATGGCGACCGGCAGAGAAAAACGCAGCGTTACCCCTACGAGGTGGACTGACGGCCTCAAAAGGGTTTAAGGGCAGTTTCTGAATCCAAACGGCATTAGTTCATGTGGTGTGGAAAACCCATGAAGACACCTGTCTTCATGGGTTACAGGAAGGACATTTCATCATCATCTACACCCAATGGATATAGGTATATCCATTGGCTGTAGATGATGATGATAATGAGTTCGGCTTTCGGTTTTTCAAGTTAAACGTCAAACGCACGTTTGACTTGAGAGTTAAGCTGATGAATACGTGACGAGAGCATTACGAATACTGTGACCGGGCGAAACGAAAGGAAGTTGAGAGGGCAATAGAAATTAGTGAACATAGAGAGAGAGAGTTACGTTTCGTATATTAATGTAGGAGCAAGACAAAGTAGTGCACGCCCACAGAAGGGCGTAGCTAGAATTCTATACAGAGGGGGGGGGGGGAATTGACTCAGAAAATCTAGACTATTTTTTCCCGAGAAAAATTATAAATCTTATGCAAGCCTTTTATAGCGTCGATATGTTGCGAGTTGACAGTTTCCCAGTGTTAAAGTTTTCAGTGTAAGGGGGCGTCTGCCCCCCATTGCTCGTACCTCGCTACGCCCAATGTTGCACAATGGCGTACATAAATGGAACTAAAGAAGTCTGGTCTAAAGCATGCTCTTTTTTTTATTAAACAGCTTGGGGCAGGTTGCGAGTTGGCAATGCTTTGCGATATAATATATGCAGGTGAAAAGGCCAAGTTTGGCTTGCCTGAAGTCACAATCGGTACAATATCTGGAGCGGGTGGTAGCCAGCGCTTGCCGCGGTACGTCAGCAAGTCTAAAGCCATGGAGTTCATACTCACCGGCAACTTAATAGATGCAAACGAAGCTGAGCGGATGGGTAAGAACTAAATCATCATTTATCATTCTCCTGCCCTTATCCCACTCTAAGTGGGGGTCGGGACAACATGTTACAAACATGTTGTCACATGATTTGGCTACTTATTTTACGACCGGCTGCCTGCCTGACATCAACTTACCTTAGTCGCCTTTTACGACACCTCGATAAGAACTGAGGGTGGTCTATTCTATGCAGCAGGATACCACACGGCACATACCTTAGTCGCCTCTTACGACATCTCGGTGAGAAAGGAGGGTGGTCTATTCTATTCTGCCGGCTTGACACGGCTTGGGTAAGAACTAAATATACCAATCTATAGTGGTGTGAAATATATACTCTACAGACCCCAGATTGCAGGGTGGGCACGACATGTCAAGGGGCATGACCCGGGGTGATAAAAATGAGGAAATGTTAATCAAATTAGCAAAAATGCAGTCGGATTTCACCATGTTACTCTTTTATGCGACAAATACTTCTGTTTCCATAATAATGAACTATAAAGCTGTATATAGAAAGACACGTAAGGGTTGGAAGAGATAGGAGGATGGGGTACTAGAGCATACAGGAAGGACATTTCACTACGTTATGGGGGCACTTTGTCCAGCTAGTGTCTACTAGAAATTAAATTTCAATCTCTCTTCTGTCGGATTCTTCATTAGTGAAGGTCGTGTCGTAAATAAAAGTCCTTCATAGTTCTTACAATCTTCCTCCATTTCTCACGGTTTTCGGCCTTTCTTAGGGCGGATGTTACGGAAAGACCAGTAAGTGCGGTCACTTGGTCACACCAGCGGCTAGGGGATCGTTTTCCTTCGACCTTGCCCACTACTATCTATTTGTCAAGGTTATCTGGTTGACGGCGAGCAATGTGACCAAAGTATCCCAGGATTCGTTGGTAGCACACTGTTGAGAGGCGAATCTTAACTTTTAATTGAGCCAGTATAGACTTATTGGTCCTCTTGGCGGGCCATGGTATGCGAAGCATCCTTCTCCAGCACCACATCTCATAAATTTCAATATCTAATTTAATAAAATCTCCGAAACGTTTAACGTAAAAACGTAAAAAATATATCTGTTTTTATCTAGCACCAATATATTTACATGAAAGTTTAGTACTTATACAATCTATTTAATTTTTTAAATCTCTCCATACCCAATATCACAATAACAATTCTTGATCCATTAGGACGTAAGAGAAACCAAACAAGTATTACGTAAGCAGATTTATTACAATTATTTACCCCCCATCCCCCTTGTCAGCAAAAGTAAACAAAGCGCTAACCCCATCCCCCATGCTTACGTAAACATTTGTCAATCAATGTATTGTTTTTTTTAAATATTATAATTATAACGTTATAATTATAATTCGAAAAATAATAGATTTAGGTTAGAGATTATATTTAACTGATATTGTAATCAACATAGAGTAAAGGATAAAAATATTATATCTTACTAACATAACATTATTTTGAATTTTTGGTACACATATTAAATTCAAATTAACAGTCTTCAGTCCATGAAACCCGAAGTTTTAATAGGAAAAGTCATTGGTGCCTGCCCGGGGTTTTAACGCGTGACCCTCTCGAAAGAGTCGCTCGCATGGTCTTACCTCTAGACTATCACAGCTTAGTTAGTATGTACATATGTTTGTGCTAAAATATATTATGCAGGTCTGGTTAGCAAAGTCTTTCCCGTGGAGAAACTTCTAGAAGAAACCATTAAGTTGGCCGAGAAGATCGGAACACACTCGCCGTTAATTGTAAAGTTGGCGAAGCAAGCTGTCAATCAAGCGTACGAGACTACCCTCCATTCTGGGCTACAATATGAAAAATTAGCATTCTA
This sequence comes from Morpho deidamia, assembly GCA_947086505.1. Taxonomy (NCBI): domain Eukaryota; kingdom Metazoa; phylum Arthropoda; class Insecta; order Lepidoptera; family Nymphalidae; genus Morpho; species Morpho deidamia. The sequence continues at coordinate 2,392,522 of CAMTZC010000007.1, read as the reverse complement.
TGGAACTTTTGCCATTGTAAGTATACTGTATCAAGTATGTGGGAACTCTAGTATCTTCACTAGAAGAGATAAACTTGAATAAATAATCGTTTTTTCACTTTTCAAAATCTATCGATTTGTAATAAATTGACTAACTCAAAACGAAAAAAAAAATTATTAATAATGGTTCTTCTTTAAGTATTTGAAAAGTTGCCTTTTTATCTTAATAATTAATTAAAATAAAGACTAATTAAAGTAGATAAATACGAATAAATAACAGATGCGCTGTTTGTGAAATTCGATTAAAAAGTGTGGTTTGATGCATATTCTTATCTTAAAAAACAAGAAACAAAGAGGGTATTTGATAAAATCTTTTTAAAAAAACCGATCCATAATGTTTAGAAAATCGATTATAGTAATAAAGTAATCAATCAATATAAAAATCGGTTATTTTGTCACATCCCTATCTCTTTATTGTACTTCCATGCCATTTTAAATTGCTTTCTTCTTTACAGGAGGATCGCAAAGAGGGAATGACAGCTTTTATTGAGAAAAGAGATCCTAGCTTTAAGAACAATTGAATTACTGTATTATTGAGTTTAGGCAACTTAGTTAATAAGGATACCAAATGTAAAAAATCAATAATAATATTTTAATTTTGTCCTTTTTATTAATACTGCATATGCGCCTCGTTTTGAATAATAGTAAAAAACATTTTAATACTCAGTGTTTGAGAATTCATGTACTCAACAATTATAAGTAACATTGAAAATTGTCATGTATTTTAAGTACTTTTTAGTATAGAAACAAATATAATTTACATCATTGAATACATTTGTGTATAAAGTGATAAAAAATATATTTACTTATAATATATATTAAGTTGAGCTGTGATAGCCCAGCGGTGAGACCGTGCGACTCTTTCGAGGGGAACACGAGTTCAAACCCGGGCAGGCACCAATGAGTTTTTCTATTAAAACTCATGTGTCTAATTGATAATTGCAATTTATCACACGCTTTTCGGTGAAGAAAAACATCGTGAGGAAACCTACATATCTTTAGAGAACTCTAGGGATATGTGTAACCTACCAATCCGCATTGGAGCAGCGTGGTAGGTCTTAGCTCCAATCCTTCTCTCCAAAAACGGAGAGAGGAGGCCTTAGCCCAGCAGTGGGCATAACAACGGGCTGTTACTTTACTTTACTTTTATATATTAAGTAAATCGTGTAGGTATATTACACCCCACTCCACAGGTGGTTTTAACCTACACTCCATTTAGTTCGACACTGAAAATATAGGCGTCCAAAAAGCGTCCTACATGACTTAGACCAGTGGTGGGCAAAGTGCGGCTCCGGAGCCGCATGTGGCTCTTTGGCTCCTTAAGTGCGGCTCTGGCATAAATATCTACGGAAGGAGCAATATTTTCAAATAAAAAAAACTTTATAAGAAACAAATTACTTCAAACAATTTTATTTACCGTTTAAAACGAAAATTTTATTAGCCAATTCCCTTTTGCTACCTATACTTGATTATGCAGATGTGGCTGTAATTGATCCCTCAGAAGTTTTACTAAATAAACTGGAGCGCCTTCAAAACGTAGCAATAAGGTACATATTTGGTCTACGGAAGTTTGACAACATTACTGAATATCGTAATAAATTAAACTGGCTGCAAATTAGACTTAAAAGGAATTGTCATATTTTGTCTCTACTTTTTAATATACTCTTCAACCCTTGTGCTCCAAAATATCTACGTGAACGCTTTCAATTTCTGTCAGAAACAAGTGGTCAGCGTGTAAGATCTACAAATAATCTCTCCCTTGCCTCCCCAGAATGTGTTTCTCAAACGTATGCCGATTCATTCACTTCACAAGCTGTTAAACTATGGAATAAACTGCCCGTTTCCTTTCGTAAATTAAAAACAATATCTTCATTTAAACAAAACATTAAAAAAAAAGTCTCAGCCGATATTAATATATGATAATAAATATATTTTATTCTATTTATTATTTTATTATATTTATTATATGTACTATAATATTATTTTATTATTTCGTATTACTTTTAATTCTATTTTTGTTTCTTAATTTAAGTTTTCTGTATTTTAAGTTTTATTTTAATTTAAATTTTTTATAGTTTTAAATTTTTATTAGAACCTTCGTCAAAATTTAAGTGGTTGGCTGGAAGAGATGCCGATTACGGAATAAGCCCGCCATTGCATTAACACATGCAATAAAGAGATTACAAACAAACAAACAAACAAAAAAAAAAAAAAAGAAACAAACCGGTCCGCGGGAGGTATTTAATTTCCCTCCAGCCCTTCCGAACCCTTTCTGGATATCGGATGAGCACCCCCCATCCGCCACCTGGGGACGCGTTCCCTAGGGGTGAGGTTCCCCCGGGAAAAACAAACAAACAAACAAACTTCTTATTTTGATTTTTTTTCTTTAACTTAAAAGACAGATAGGTAATTAAAATTTAATATTGTTCTAAAAATATGTAACGAACATCGAGTTTAATTTTATTAGTTTTCGTAAACGCAAACACAAACCATGTACAAGCTATCGGCTGAAATTGTTCGTATGCGTACTTCGGTGTGACACAAAAATTACCACAAGCATGCGCGCGCATACTTTTTTAATGTAACAAACTAAACAAGCAGATTTGGATAATTTATAGAATTAGGCGTTACTTTGCGGAGATCCATAATACAAAAGTAATAATAAAATTATTTTGCTATAATCCGCGATACAGCAAATAGAAAATATATATAGTGTTTAATGTATAGTGGACTATCAGTATTTTCATACCCGATACGTGCAGGATTCGTAAAAACACATACACAAACCTCCACCACTTCCACCACAATACACAAGCACTACACAGGTTCACTATCACAGGTTCACTCTTTGCGATTTTGTCGTGGAGTCTATCTCCTGATGATGCTTCGGTTGCGGGGCGAAACGATTGTTGAGTTTGTGATAGTGAACCTGTGTAGTGCTTGTGTATTGTGGTGGAAGTGGTGGCGGTTTGTGCATGTGTTTTTACGAATCCTGCACGTATCGGGTATGAAAATACTGATAGTCCACTATACATTTAACACTATATATATTTTCTATTTACTGTATCGCGGATTATAGCAAAATAATTTTATTATTACTTTTGAAGCAGATTTGGCTTCCAATTTTTTTTTAATTCTTGTAATGTTCATATTTGGCTCTTTGGCTAATAAGATTTCAGACCACTGACTTAGACGATCAAGACGCAAACAAAGTCGCATAAATGTAATAATAAATTCTATAAATTACAGTCACACAAATTGCTCAAATTCGTCTTCACTGATCAGTATCGAGACCAGCTTTCTGACGTCAATCGATCGTGGTTCATCGCCGCACTCCCGAATGTCACAGTCTATATACATGTAACAGTCATACTATAGCTCTCCATTACACGTTACTCGAGGTCATTTATTTATCATTATGTCATTATTATTATTTTATTTTTTTATAACAAATATGTACAAGTTATATCTATCTTAAATTACTTACACGCTAGTACTATACAAATCATGCCCACGTGGAATGGTCCCAAGAATGCTGGCAGCGTTTCCGCGTTGAATCGCTAATAATATATTAATTATAATTAATAATAATTTGCCATACACGGGCTTTCATGCCATAGGAGCTCTGGTAGGCTTTTCCGCCATGGTTCTCTTAATGACACCATCAAAAGAGCTCTTGCCACCATCGACATTCCTGCTCTTCTCGAGCCTTCCGGGATATGTCGGGATGATGGCAAGAGACCAGACGGTCTGACGCTGGTTCCTTGGGAACGGGGACGGGCCCTAATGTGGGACGCAACATGCGTTGATACGTTAGCCTCGTCCCATATCAGGGAAACGGCGTCTAGACCTGGAGCTGCGGCGGAAATGGCCGAATCCGGCAAGCGGCGAAAGTATGCATCTCTCGTTGAGAGTTATATATTTGTGCCGTTTGCAGTTGAGACCCTAGGGCCATGGAGCCAAAGTGCAAAAAAAAATTTATCCGTTTTAACACCTCGTTTGTTCGCCTCTTCGGGTGACAACAGGGCTGGCTCCTTTTTCGCACAAAGAATCAGCTTAGCGATTCAACGCGGAAACGCTGCCAGCATTCTTAGGACCATTCCACGTGGGCATGATTTGTATAGTAGTAGCGTGTAAGTAATTTAAGATAGATATAACATGTACATATTTGTTATAAAAAAAAGTCATTATTATTAAAATCTTGAGGATGCTTCTGCGCTCGTCCTTATTGGCTGATAGTGACAAGCTATTAGGAAAAACAGCACGTCTTAATTGAAAACAATAACTAATAATGTAATGTAAAATGTCATATTTAACAGGTCAGGCCGATTGTGATTGATCGACATGCTATAATTTTTTTCATAAACAATTTCGTAAAATTGTTTTTTTATTATTATACCTACCATAAACGATTATTCCCGCATATATTATCTATACAGCTAACTTTAATGTTTCACGTTTATCTTATTTTTCTTTATATTTTACATCTGTCAGGCGTCTGATGACGGTATGTTTTATTATTAAAAACAAAACTTCAAAGAAAGAAATTAAATAACTTGAATGCTAATCACGTTGTTTTGTTTTTATAAACTGCTACTTTTTCAAGTATTATCATTTTTTATTTGCGTAAAATATGCACCGCAAAATTTGCAAAATGAATAATTTATGGTTACATGAATTACATCAATCGAATGCGCTACGTTACTTTTGTCTAAAATAAACTACATTTATATCCGCTTATACAAATTTCATAAACTCTCATCTTATTTATATAGTGGAAAAAGAAAAGAATGTGAACATTTTTTATATCCTGTTAAAATATGTTATCCATAGACTACTAACTAAAATAAAGACGACAATGTTTCATACTTTGGCGCGTTAGAATATTAGGAAGAGTGGGAGATGGTGGGAGGTGCGGATACGTACTATAGGTACTAATTATAGTCATTCATAGAAATGTATCTGCCTCTCACCCGTTTCATTCATAAATCCGGAAATAGTCTCAGCTCTGACTCTCTCTAACACATGGAAATTTACTACGCGTAATATATATAACGAATGACGTAAATTCGTAGTAAAATTAGTGGTGTACTTGTTGTGCTAAAACCGTAACTAGTGATTCCAAAGTTTTATCGATTCGTATATTTCTGTTACCGATTATTTCAGTTACCGGTTTTCTTCTACATACTAATATTAATCTTAAAATTTAAATAAAACAAAATATTTTAGTAACTTCTTTATTAAATTTATTATTGAATTAAAAAAATGTTTTAAAAACAGCGCATAGAGATGCAAAAAATTTAACTCAGCATACGTGCTAAAAATTTTTTTTTCCTAAACACGCTAAAAGTATAACAAAAAAACACAAATATAATTTGTACATAGAAAACAGAATAAGCCGACAAAAAGTTATTCAAACAGAGATTTCACAGGCCTCAAACATAGACACGTAAGCGATCATGTATCTTTAAATTGGATTTGTAACTTATTAACAAAAAAAAAGGAATTTTACACATTCACTCGAAACAATTTACAAGATCAATATTTGAAACGATAGATGTCGCTTTTGGTAAATTATAAATATTAGAGTGAGAATGTATGTGCAATCGCATATCACTTATGGTAATGAACGGGTCTTATCTCTACTTATATTATTTACAATCAAATCAATTAACACCTGTTAGTTAAAGAATGAAATCACGAAATTATAGTATTATTTGAAATAATTATCACGCTTAAACGAAGTATGCTCCATAACTTATTTAACTAAATGGAAACATGTAAAAAAGTACTTTGTAGTAGTAGGCACAAAACACATTATTTTACCATTAAACCATACAAATATCTAATATATAACAACAATATATAAACTTAGTTATAGTTTTCGCACTATTTGATTATGGCGTGATTGCTATCAATATTTTTTTTAAACTTTGAAGCAAATAAATAAGTATTATTTAATATCAACTTATAAAAACCTAAACATAAAGTATTTTAAACATTTTCAAGTATATTAATAAAGTATTACAGTATCACAGAGTTAATTCATAGAATATTGATATTATGTTACATACGTATATATTTATGTTTTGCTATACTTTAATACGGCAAAATATATATAAAATACAAGGTACAAATATTCAATTTTATAAAATAAATATTCATTAAAGATATTATTTTGACAACTTCAGTTCAATTTGTATTTCTTCATTTGTCAATTATATTATTGTAATGACATGGTTTTGTTTGTTTACATTAAGTGAAGTATCTACTTATGGAATATAAAAATAATAAAATTTATCCAACAAGAAAACTATATCGCTTTACAAATGTTAAGAATAGGAATTTCAGTTTGCTACTTTTGCCTCATGTATTTCAAATAACCCTACTTCTGATAAAAAATTTACATTTCAATTCCCTTTTTTCAGCTATCTGTAAATTCTTCTAGTAAAAATAATAATATAATTTTTCAAGTAGACTAAACAAATACTTGACTTAATAAGTCTTTTCTTAAACATATATAATACTGTTCAAAAGACATAAGTTTCTGTGATGGATAATATAATTTCACACATGTGATGTCACTGGCAATATATTCTCTATTTTTTATTAAAGCAATTTAATCAAATCTTTCAATTTTATTAGAAAACAGCGTACTTATAAAAATTTCAAAATTTACAAAATTCAGATTTTTCATTCAAAGAAATATATCGCTTGTGGAATGCAATAGTGTCACTATTAAAAAACACGTCTATCGGAATAGGAATAAAATGTGTAAATGTTAAAGTACACATTCTATTCAGCACCAACACAAGAAGAACTCATGGTTCAATATTAGGCCGTCGTTTCAAACTATAACAATTTTTATACATTTTCCTTAGCAACAAAAACTATAAACCCATTTCAAAAGATCTCAATCAACCAGTCTCAAAATATAATTTTTTGCGATATATCGATGTACCGCACCGGAAATATACGGATTAGATTTGGAACATATTTCTGATGGAATATTAGGTTCTGTAACTATCAAACTTCTGCCTATCACTGAGAATTCCTAACATTTTATCACTATCATCGGCACATTAGCATACAAAGATTTACTGGTACTAATATTATTAACCAATAATGTTTTAAACAACAAAATTACGATCAGTGCTAGTGTGTCAGCTACCTTATCTATGATTATGAGAAAAAAATCCATGGGCTCCTAGTTAACATCCTTCAAACTTTATATTGTTTGTCAATTTGAATATTATGAATACAATTTTATAGACATTGGTTTGCTTTTTCTTGAGTCTCAAGCATCGAATCGCATTGACTCTGACTTTTACAGCTGAACTTCAAAATTCAGAATGGTTTGAATTTACTGACAAAGAGAAATTTTAGATGTCCACTACTATAATCAGAACAGGTATTTTATGCCAAATTATTATTAATATTGGTGCTAAATAATTGTGATCCAATTGAAGCTCTTCATATATCTTCATCTGCATTGTGCAGGATTGTGCAGCTACTGATCCTGTAATGCATATGTATTGTTTAAATAATGTTATGATACTAAAAATAGTGATTGCAAAAGCAATCTTACAGACAATCTTGGCATATAGAATTGACAATATTTTGGTAGATGCAAAACAATTATAAACTTGCGCAATTTTATGTAGAAATAAATACTACGTATAACAATTAAGAATTTTCCTTTTATGAAAATTATTCTTAATCTTAGAAAATTTACAGGAAATAAAGTATTATAATAGAAATGTTTAAATATACAATTTGTTATTATAAACTGTACCAATATTATTAATCTAGTATTATTTATATAAACCAAGAACTTTAATTAGACATTTTATAATAATTAGAATTATGATCTGTATTTTATCCTGTTCTCATAAGAATAACAGGGTTGCTTGCATACTTAATGTTACAGCGAGTTATAAATGTCTATTTTGTGAGTTTTATTTAATAAATAAATAGAGAGTGGCTTGTGTACATTAGAACACTCCTAAAAATATATATAATATTTTCCTGTTCCTGAAAGAAAATTGAACTTTTTAACCCTATCTGTTAGTATATAAGCTTCAATTGTTGTGTATTGTGTGTGATGCTTTAACAAATAACAGACAGAAAGATAGATTCTATATTTAAAAATATATTCCTGCTCTTAAATAGTGTCCTCAAAATATTTTTATATTGGTCTTTAACTAACAGACTTGACTGTGTCTAGTCTGATAGTTCTGATATCTAGGTAAAATCTCTACAAGTGATGTCTAGATGTTTTACTTTGCCAGTTTTATATAGACACTATAAATATATATATTTTTTTGTTGTTAAATAGGCGAGCGCTTGACTGTAATCATGCCTCATGGTAAGTAATGATACAGTTTAAGATGGAGCGCGCTTACCTAGAAGATGCCTATTCACTCTTGCCTTAAAGGTACCCATATTGTAAGTATTGGGAAAGATAGATGCCAGGAGAGAATTCCATTCCCTTGCTGTGTGCAACAAAAAAGACGAAGCGAAGCGTTGTGTGCGTCTTCGTGGAATGTCGATGACATAAGGGTGGAACTTCTCCTGGTGCCTAGCGGTGCGATGATTGAACGGCGAAGGTGAAATAAGTTCATGAAGTACCTGGGCACACTCTCCGAAATATATCTTGTGGAAAACCGATAAACAGGCAACTCTGCGCCGGTGTTGCGGACTCTGCAATTTGGCATTTGTCAGGGTCTCATCACCTATGAGTTCCTGGCACGTCGATCCACCGAGTCCAAAGCATCCAATTGGTATTTGGCAGATCCTTCCTACAAATGGCAGCAGTATATTTTTAAAATTAATAAAATAGTAGGTATATCTGTGTCTCTTTGTAATTTAAATATCTTTGATTATGTACTATTAGCAAACCAGGTTTTAAATAAGAAGCTTTCCAAATACTGTAACTCATCATTGCCACATTGCATCATTGTCACATGACAAAAAAAAGTTAGAATAATTATCACTAACACATCTTTACATCTGTTCTTATATCACATACTTATATCACTCTAAAAGAGAAATAATTGATTTATACAGTATTTTATAATATTTCAAATCGAATGGCCCACTATATATATCAGCTTCAGATGTACCTAATTTTAAGTGAAAGTGAAATAGCCAGACAGACATACAGGCATTGAATTAATATTTACTTGCCTTCATCTTGTCATAAAAATTGGGCTAATCTTTTGCTTCATCCCACAAAGCATCAGCATATATAGCCTAGGACGTCATCCCACTGAGTACTCTCTTTGGCAATTACAAGGTTGATCTGAAAAATATTACACAAAGATTTCAATAAACATGGAACATCGATAGTATCGAAATAACTTTATATTTGACTGGCCCTTTGGCGCAGTAGATAGTGACCCCGCCTGCAGTTCCGCTGGTCGCAGGTTCGATTCCATCCGAAGGCCAACATCTTTTATAAACAATTTGTTGGTTCTTCGCGCCTGGGTATATATTTGTATTTAAATATGCATTTAAAATTATATATACCAGTAGTATATCTACCAGTTGTCCGTCAGCCATAACTCAATTTTATTATTATTATTAAAGAATTAAAGATTGTCTATAATATATTTTCTCTTACAGAAAAAATAATAAACTATCAATAAATAAATACTTTAAACATAGGATATAACTGATATTGGTTAAGATTCGATTCAATGAACACATAATAAATATTATTATGAAAGGAAATGTTTTAATAATTTTGTATATTTTATTTTAAGATTAAATTTTATAATATTAGTATGTCGAATAAAAAAAAGATTCAGCTTTGAGGTCCCTGCCTAACACCATAAAAACATATTAAAACAGATATTACATTTAAGTAAATGTTTCTAATAAAATTGAGGGACATAACCATTAATTTTACTATAAAAGATTTTACTCAAAAAGGCCAGTTCATATATAGTAATCTATATATATGTAAAAATAAATGTTTGTCTGTATGTTCCTTATAGAATCAAAAAGGGCTGGACCAATGTTAATTATATTTTCAGATAATCGTTAGATTAACCCAGAGCATAATTCTGTAAAGTTTGGTGGCAATCAGAGTCATAGTTTTTAAATGGTCAATGAGAATTTAATTTTGAGAGGAGTTCGAAACCAGACTGAGTCACAGCAATGTGAAACGGGATGGCTAGTATACTATATAAATGATAAACATACTTGGTCTAAAATGTAAGCTCATCTTGCACAGGATATCTATGATGAAACATAAAGTATTAGAATTAAATTATGAAGATATCAATCACCAGGTTTCATGCTTGTTCTTCTTGGTAGAAGCAATTTTCCAAATTAAAGTTTAAATTAGCGATTTAAAAATCCTCTAAGTTCCTTTGGATAAAGTAAACTTGAGTTTAAGTCGAGAAACTGAATAAACTATATCATTAAATGTTTTGAAGGAGTTGTAGGGATAAGTCAGTTTCTTTGATCTGTAATTTATATGTACTCATTATTTTCTTAACATAAACACAGTATTTAAAAACTAAGAGTACATAAAAGTGCTATGGGTGTAAAGTGTTAACATATGCCAAAATATTAGGAGTAAAAAACAGACTGAGCTAAAGACTTGAGAGAAATAGATATGCGACAAATAACTAGAAATAATAATATTTCCCCTAGAAGCCAGAGCAGAAATTTACTTAAAATTATATTAACCCCTCCAAATAGGGGGGGGGGGGGGGGGGGATTGAAAAATCCAAATGTTTTCATCACCAGCAAAAAAAGTTATTATAAAATGATTTATTGTATTCAATGGGGAATTTTATAACAAAGAAATTGCTATATCAATTATAAGTATAATTATTATACATATAGTAATAACATGATCTAAAAATTAAGGTAAAAAATTAGTACACCCTCCTGCTTCTTGTCAGTCAAAGGGTTAAAGTTATTACTTGAATGATTTGTAATAAAAAAAAGACTTACATACTTAATCTTGTTGTTGCAGGTATGTGTAGAAATTGTTAGATAAGATGGTAGGTAGCTTGAGTGACATCTTTTTCACAAATATAACTGTATATATTTATAGCCTTTAGTCTACAGTCTAGTCTTAAATTTCTGAAAATATTTTTGGTAAAATTGAGAATAAATTCTGTTAAGTACAAACAGTAGCATATATAAGTGATTAATTAAACAAAATAATTATTCTTTTGTAGTATTATTGAACAGTCTTTCTAAATTGCTATTATTCTTTCATTCACTACACATAGCACTATATTGTTTATCAGCACTGTAAATGTAAATATATCTTAAACCACAAATCAGATCATGTGATAATCAAATTTAGACAAAAATTACATAAATTTATTTTGCTTATATATTACAGAATATGCAATTGATTCAAGAATCCTGGGATTTGACTTTCTGTACATCTGTTTAAACAGTCTTAAAATTTGCTTTGGCTTTTTAATTACAAACCAACAATAGTTTTATATAAAGCAATATACTCTATTGCTTTATACAGAATAAACTTTCTCTATTATACTATTTACTTGTTTTTTATCTGAGTGTCATTTTTAAAAACCTGACAATAAGTTTTAAATTACATGTTAATATATTACATGTTACTTCAATCAAAAATACTGTAAAGAATGTAACTTTATGTTCACACAGTTCACAAGTATTGGTTTCTAAGCTATCTATAAAATTAAGGTATAAGAGGTACACAATGATTTCCAATGAGCAAGCGGATCTGAAAATATTTTTTCATTTTATGCTATGACAGTGAACTCCATTTTTCAAAACCATTTTAATTCTGTTCACATTATTAATAACTAATATTCACCCTTAAAACCATTTAAAACAGCTTCTAATAAACTAACTTAAGACTTTAATGCTACATTATTGATCGTTTATAGAGCAACAAGACCACTAGACCCTTTAATATAAAATTGCAGGACATAATATATTAATATTTAATACAGGTAATTCGTCAATCTAAATTAATGTGCGTAACGTACAACAGTAATAATAGAATTATTTTGCTATAAACCGCGCAATTTTCATATTACGATAATTGAATCAAACAGTTGTTAAAAATTTTACTGTAGTAATAGTTTTGAAATACAATTTCAGCTTGCAAGGAATTAGGTTATTATATTTAGAATGTGAGAATATAAATTTTAAGAATGCTCTTACTATTATAGAAATGCACAAAATTCATTAAAACTCAATACTTACATTAAAATTAAGTAAATCCTCTTCGTATTGTTTTTCCACGTGTTAACACACAATTTTATTTCATTAGTACATATTTAAGAAATATCTCAACAGATATTAGTGAAATAAGACTTTATACATTTAAATTGTAATAAGCAATATTTGTTTTAAGTATATTTCTAACTAAATTAAAATAAAATTATCAATTTTTGTTAAAATTAAAGTAGTTAAAGTTTTCAACGGGAAGTTTAAAAAATTTAAAATGGCTCCCATACTTTCATTGATAAATTTTCTTGTTATATTATACACTGTCAAAATAAGAATGAGTGCGTAATTAATATGTATGGCGGAGTGGAGCGAGATGCAGCTGAGACTAATTTCATACGATTCATTCATAAAAACGTGCATGTGCAAGAGGGATGCAAGAACTCTTGTATTGGCGCCCGTAGTAAAACTGCCCTGATGTTATCATGAAACGTCAATCATAGACAAGTGATAAATATTCAGAGATTACAGTGAAGCTAGGTACAAGTGAATTGATTTATTGTTACCCCCTTCCCGGGGTTCAAATCTTAAATTGTCAATGATTTTATTTAAATAAAAAGCTTAAATTGTTATATATTTAGCGCCGTGATTATATATTTTAAATTCGTAAATATATTCAAGATATACAATAAAATGTACTTTACGAACAACTTCTGTATTTATACATTATAATCATTTTGATATACTGTGAAATTTATGTGTATGATATAGAGTAAAATCAATACTATGTATTACCAAAAGAACTCTTCTTTATATAAGAAATATCTATTTTTAAATAATTTCAATGAATTACTGAAATGCAGTGGATTTCGAGATATACATGAAGAATAATCAGCTTGTTTTGAAGTTAATTTGAGTGATTGTTAAATGAAAACTTGTCTGATGAAATAAATTCTCTATTATACCGTAATTTCGAGAAATCAATAAGTGATCTTAGAGAATTTTGAGCCCTGTTATTAATTTTTTTTCAAAATGCCTACTATGTATTTGGATATTTTGTACAAAAACAGGCAAATTATGCAAGAATTTGAAGATACAGTGGTGCATAAAACTAGCATTTCCATATTCGTAGCTCTGTTCTACTTAGAGATGCTATATGTTCTTATTATGACTCTGTCTATTCTGAATAGATTAAATCACTTTACTTCATGAATTAAATATAAAGTAAGTATTACTTATCTATTAAACTTGATGTCATTCTATTTAAGAGAAATGGAATGATGATTGTATAGGAATCATGACTTGTGACTTCCAAGAGTGGTTGTTTATTTTTTTAAATGGGGTGTAGATAGATAGATAGCAATAGAAGAAACATAAATCGAACATGTAATATCCATACTTTTTTTACTATTACCATTGTAGACTAATTCCTAACTAAAAAATACAAGTAGAAAATCTATAATTATGAGGATTAATGTACTTAAAATGTTACATACTTACACTAACTTAACTTTACATTGGTCTACTTGTTTGAACTTGTCATTACTAGTCTTATAATATTTCGGCTGCATTGTTTGAAAAATTTCAAATAGATTTTTTACACCTATGTTTCATCTCAAAACTGACAAATTGTTTGCAGATTGGTACAAGTTTCAAGCATTTCAAGTTTAGCTTTTTATACAGGTTAGGAAATATCTTAAAATACTGTTATAGTGATAAAAGGGGTATAAAACTTTTATTTGAATTGTAGCCAACTGAGCAATAAGAAATTATTTTTTTTATACTTAATTTTTTTATACTTTATTCTTATTAGGAGATACCTTCCATTATATTCTTAAACAAGATATGACATTTCAAAAATGCTTAATTTAAAAAGCCTACTATTACAGAATATTTTGCATTTGAATTTATCAACTTTAAAAGAACATATTTTCAATTTTCAGTAAACAAACATGAATGAAATATATGATAGTGTTGATTTTGAGCGCCTGTATCTGCTTAAGGAAGGCGAAAATGAAGTTTATGTAAATAGTTGCCAATCACTGCAACAACATCAGATAGATGGACTAAGGTTTCTTTTCAAACAATTCCAAAAGGTAAGCTGCATGGTTTTTTTCTACTTTGTCTTTTATATTTGAAGTATTTCTGTGAGATCAAATCTAAGATGCAACACTCCAAAAAAAAAACAAGATTAGGGACTTAGCTCACTGAATCACAAAAGCTGAAGTGGTAAGAAGCAGAAGTCATAGTTTGTGAAACTCAGAGATGTGAATATAAATGTGGATAGATATGTGACTAGGGTCAGTAAAAAAAAGATGGATGGATTGCGCAAATAATTGTATGTTGGCTGAGTTTATGGAAAATAGGAGAGAATTGAAGATTAATGTGTATTGTACAGATCCCATTTAAGTGGGACAAAGGTAGGAGAATGATGATAGAAGATATATTTAATTTATATAAGTAGGTGTTACTTTGTTTAATTCCATATTACAAAAGTCATGATAGAATTATTTTGACTATACTTGACTGACCTGATGGCACAGTTGGCAATGATCCTGGCACTGTTGGCAGTTGGCAGAGATCGCAGGTTTGATTCCATCTGAGAGCCAACATTTTCAATTTAGAATTTGTTGGTTCTTCGAGTTTAGGTTTATTTACCAGTTGTCTGTCACCCATAACACAAGTATTAAATTACTTACTTTAGGGACAGATAATCATGATTGTAAGTGTCCCATATATTTATATTTGTTTATAATCCATTGGTGTATATCTTTATATCTGTTAAAATTAACTTTAAAAGTAAAAGAGTCTTAATAAATTATAAACTGTTAACTAATTAGTTTCTTATTTTTATAGAAAAACCCTGGAGTGATTATCAATTTTCCACCTGCATGCGGGAAGTCGGTAACTGTTGTATTATTTTTAAATGCTGTGAAAAAGTTATTGAAATCTCCCATTTTGATACTCTGCAATGATGAGTACGAGATGGGGAATTGGAAGGAGCAGTTCATAAAATGGACAGATTACAATGATGGTATGTTAACACTATATATTGTAAATTTTTTGATATTGGCAACACCATGAATTTAGGATGTGTGAATTACTTTACCTCAATAATAGTCGCTGAAGAAGGCTTTTAATTGTTCACTGGTTTATAGTGGAGTTTGGTCATATTGGTTAACTTATCATTTGCTTCAGTAATCTAAATCTTGTTAGAAGTTTGTAAATTAATTAAGGTACAAGGTACAGGGTGGTAAAAATCTCAGCGCCCTTCATAAAAAAATTAGTTACTTCAGTGAAGAATTTTAGCCGCAGGTATTGTTTTACTTCTTTTTTTAATAAATACGATTTATAGAGATCAATGACCGTACACGCCATGAACCTTGACCTAAGTAAGGTACAAGGCTAAGTAAGGTAAGGTAAGCAACCGCCGAGTTTCTTGCTGGCCCTTTTCGGTAGGAACAGCTTTCCGAACCAGCAGTAGATGTTGACGATTCAAAAGCACTTGTTTACAAGTTTACTTGAATAAAGAAATATTTTGAATTTGAATTTGATATTCGTTATTTTAGAGAGTTTGGCTTAACAACCTTTCAGCAATATTTTCCAGCTACCGATTAATAACATTTTATTAAATGTACAATTTATATATCTATTTCAGAAAATATTGCAGTGGAATTATCAAATCCTTATATTAAAGAGAAGAAGGTATTTCTAAAGAAGCTCGAGAGTTTGAACTCTTACCTTCGTCGACGTTGGAGTGTGGTCGTTGTTAAAGCAGATATAGCGACTAGGGAGATGCTGAAGACTGCATTCGAAGCTGACTTCAAGATATGGATAACATCAACCGATGTGAAGGTAAGCATTTCAATTTATTTTTATTTTTTATAAAAAACATTTAGAGAGCTGAAATATAAAAAGGGGTGGATATAGCTACTCCTCTACCCTATACAAGATAGTAATGACTAAATGTAACTAGTTATAAGGATTATATTTGAAAAGAGCACCCGCCGAGTAACTTGCTGGCTCTTCTCGGTAGGAACAGCTTTCCGAATCAGCAGTAGAGATGATTCAAAAGCACTTGTTACAAGTTTACTCTAATATATAGATATACTAAATATATAATTACATACTTAAATACAAATACACCCAGAAAATGTTGGCCCTCGGCGGGAATCGAACCCGCGACCCGCGGAGCTGAAGATAGAGTCACTACCCACTGCACCAACTCGCTTAAGTTACTCAGTAAGCGTGTGATATATATTGTTGCCAATGAAATTTTATAAAACAAAAGTAATAATAAAATTATTTTGCTATAATCCGCGACACAGTAAATAGAGAATATATATATTGTGCTAAATGTATAGTGGACTATCCGTGTTTTCATACCCGATACATGCAGGATTCGTAAAAATACACGCACAAACCTCCACCACTGCCACCACAATACACAAGCACTACACACGTTCACTATCGTATCGTACCTCGACAAAATCGCAAAGCGAAGCATTATCCAAACAAGCATTGTTATATAGTAATTGGTTCATCCCCACCATTTATTTTACCTCTGAAATTTTATTAATGTTATATTTCAGAAGGACCTTTCAATGCTGTCTTCGGTCTACACCTGGCTGCATCCAAATTCAAAGTTCAATATAAACAATTTCATAGCCAAAAGTCCTAAGGAAATATTTCTGAAATCCATCCTTCTTGATGCCTTCATAGAGGACATTGTGATAAGAGAGAATTCTGATATGGACCCTTTCATGACAATTCAGGTTTGTTGAACTGCAGCAGGCCTACCATGAACTCTTATTGCGACTCAATTGAAGACGTAAACTAAATTGTTTTGCTCTTTCATACCATGGTTTAGGTACTGACTTTGAATTGAATCGTTTTCTAAAAGTTCATGCTAGGCCTACAGGTATAATTAAGGTGAGGCGTATGAAATTTCATTTGTAGCCCAGCGGTGAGACTGTGCGTCTCTAGAGACGATCATGGGTTCAAACCCCAGGCACTAATGAGTTTCTATTAAAACTTATGTGTCTAATTGATAATTTCAATTTATCACATGCTTTTCGGGGATGGAAAACATCGTGAGAAAACCTGCAAAAACTATGTAAGTAAAGTAGCGGCCTGTTACAATCCCACTGCTGGGAATAGGCCTCCTCACTCCGTTTCTGGAGAGAAGAGTTGGAGCTAAGGCCTACCACGCTGCTCCAATGCGGGTTGGTAGGTTACACATATCTCCAGAATTCTCTAGAGATATGCAGGTTTCCTCATGATGGTTTCCTTCACCGAAAAGCGTGTGATAAATTGAAATTTCAGATTAGACACATAAGTTTTATTAGAAAAACTCATTGGTGCCGGCCCGGGTTTGAACTCGTGTTCCCCTCGAAAAAGTCGCACGGTCTCACCGCTGGGCTATCACAGCTCCTGCAGAAACCTGCATATCTCTAGAGAATTCTGGAGATATGTGTAACCTACCAATCCGCATTGGAGCAGCGTGGTAGGTCTTAGCTCCAACCCTTCTCTCCAAAAAAAACGGAGAGAGGAGGCACAGGAGTATGAAATTTATTAAAAAGATTTTAAATTGTTGAAAAAAGCTCAAGAAAGTGTATTTAAATCATGAAAGTAAGTAATACGGTTCAATTTTCGTAAATACTATTTAGAATTATTGCTATGGATGGATTATGTGATGTATGACAAGCATATAAAAGGAGTAGCCCCAGAAATACCGAATGATAGGAGAGAATGGAAGGCAAAAGTATGTTGTGCTTATCCCACTTCGAGTGTGATAAGAAATGAATGGTATTTATATGAAATACTATAAATACATGCGGCTTCGCCCGCGTGACATTCAGTGTTTACCATGTTATAGTCGCTCGAATCACGGCATGAGACTGGCTCTCTGATACCCCACACCGCTTTTTATACCTATTCCCCCTCTAAACTACACTCGACATCGGTTTCTTAGTACCCCCCACTAAAAATTTGTTGTAAAACGACCTCTTCAACTCAATTTACATGAAACGGTTATGTGCTATTAACCTTATCCTTTCGGAGGAATTGCACTGCCTTTTAGTAAAAACCGTTCTAAAATCCGTTCAGTAGATTTTAATAAAATCGATTACATACAGGCAGACAGCTTTGGGGACTTTATTTTATAATAAATATAGATATATATATAATGAAGGAAAACAAAAATAAATGTTATTTTATTGTTTTGACAGAAAATTGATTCGGTAATAGACGCTGAAGTTAATGAGCGTAAGCGATCTAAAATTTCTATAAAGAATAAAGATGCCACCGGAACTAAGATAAAAAGGTCAAAAAGATTACTCACAGATGATGTTATAAATACCTCAAACGGTAATAAAGATGTATTAACAAGTCACAATGAAAATGATTTTAGTATTAAACATAAACAAGATACAGATCATATTAATGATCATTTTTACAATGATTGTAACGTGATTAATGATCGTGATACAGAGAAACTGGATGTAGAAAACTTTATTCGTGATCAAAAACCATTACGGTCCGATAATCATATGGATTTGGATAATCTCTCTCATTTTCACGATAAAGAAGACTTAATAGTAGAATTGGAGGAGTCAACATCAAATCGTAATAATTTGAAAGAAAATATAATACAAGAGGAACAATCAACTGAATCATTAATCGATGATTTTGAAGTTGATGAAAGTAAAGATAGTAAAAATGAAAATGATCAAAATAACATAAATGGAAAGATATTGAATGATATTGAAAAAGAAAGTGATACCAAAATCCATCGCACTGCTGATATGAAAGATGAAGTTGCACATGTCAGTGACACGAATAATGTTAAAGGAGAAGTATATAATGAAGTGAAAAATAGTGAAGTGAAAGATATAGATTTTAAAGTATCAGAAATAGAAGAGAACGTTTTCAAAAAGTTTAAAGGTTCTGTACTTGATAGTATATTCTAATGTTTTAAATTAATATATAAACATTATTAGAATAAAAGTGATACAGATTTGAAGGACAACTTAAATAATAATGAAGTGAAATTAGAAATGAAGTCTGATACCAAAGGTATAAAGTTATAAAGGTATATCTTAAGATATCTGAAATTGAAGAAATTGTGTTTTGAAACTAAAAAACCTATGAATGGACATTTTCCATCATTTTTTTTACAATTTACATATTATGATTAGAGTTAATGATTAAATCCATGGTAAGATTCCACTAAACTATGGAATTTAAAACTATATATACATGCATATCGTGCCAAAATGTTTTGACATCTAAGAAATCGTATCATAATGAATGGAATTTTATTGTTTTTTAATCTTAGTGGTTGTGGTAATACGAGAACCCTTGAAGTGTTAAAGTGATGTAAATGTTATTTGTTTAATATATTAACCTGAGGGTAGACTAAATTATTTAAAAAGTTTAATGTTTACGAGTAATCGTTAAAAAGGAATTTTAAAAAGACATGATTAGCATAATAGCAGAGTAACATGAAATTTGTTTAACTTTTGTTAGTCTTGTTTACAAATAATTGTTTAAAATACATTTTAAAAAAGACAATGGCTAAATTACATTACATGTATAAACGTACCATGTTGAAATATGAGTTTTTCACTAAAAAGTCATGTTTGGGATTTGTAATTCACAAATTTTTAAGGATTTGTATATCTCTAATGTATAACTCTGAGCAGTTGCTCAGGTTTGCATGGACTACCAATCCACATTTAAACAACATGTGGTAGTAAGTTGGAATTGTTGTGATAGAGAGGTTTTTACGTTTTATGAGATTATAATTGGCTGTTACTTTACTAAGTATGAAATTTGATAATTATAATGTATTTCCATTGATGTATTGTACCCATGGATACAGTTCCATAGAAATATCAAATCAAAAGCCAAGTAGAATTGACATTGTCAGTAAATAATAATTTCAGCATAATACAAACAAATATCGACCTTAAGTGTATGTGTTGAAGGTGATTTTCATTCAAATCAACGAACATATGTTGCGTTTTGCTTTGCGTCGTCTCAGAGTGGTGAAACTCTTTAAGAAGCAGTTAAAGAGATTAAAGGGAAGTTATCCAAAAGTTTAATAGACGACGCAATGTATACAGTATTTTAGAATAGAAAGGTTAATTACGCTGTCATTTACGAAGTCACTATAGGTGGGAATGCGCGGACCTAAAATAAACATCCGGGATCGAATCCATGTATCATCAACCCATTCCGACTTTTTTGGTTTTTTTTTTCAAATTCCATCTTTTTTTTATTTTCTAAAAATAATACCGAGCAAAACTCGGTCGACCAGGTAGTTTTTACAAAATGGGTCACTATAAGAATGCATTACATCGCCATCTAGTGGATTATTACTGTAACGTTGCAGTGACACCCATGAGACGGCAGGTAAAATAGCCTCCTCTCTTTTAGTCGACGAAAATAAAGGATTTTCTCATCTATATCCTATGTAGGTGGCCATAGGCCTGTAAATGAGACAGATAATAAATAATGAGAGGGAAAATTAGATTCGTATTATCTTTGTCTAATCGCATATGCGCAGGGAAATATTCATGGCATGGCGTTCTTAATTTATAAAATACTTACATTTTTAGTACATCTTCAAAGTGATGTTTTCTCACTACGCAAAAAAGGTACATAGATGATAAACCTCGTTTGCGTTCTCTTTATTGTAATATGACAATTTTGGACTGGCTTCTGTACTCTAGTATAATAACTATGATCCGATTCTTGTAGAATTGATACTGACAGAAAAACAATACCAATTTTGGTATAATACAAACAAATATCGACCTTAACATTAACCATTAAAGCTGATTTTTGTTCAAATATATTAACACACGTAGAATTGACATTGACAGAAAAACAATACCAATTTTGATATAATACAAACAAATATCGACCTTAATAATATCCATTAAAGGTGATTTTTGTTCAAATATATTAACACGTGTAGATTTGATATTGACAGAAAAACAATACCAATTTTGATATAATACAAACAAATATCGACTTTAATAATATCCTTTAAAGGTGATTTTTGTTCAAATCGATTAACACATGTTGCGTTGTCTTGTGTTAATCAATCAACGATCGAGTATTTGTCGACCAAATTTAAAGGCAATATCGTATTGTGCGTTTTGAGTACACTTGAACGCCTGACTGTATTTTGGGGTATTATATATCAATGTGTATTTCGATTTCATTATTTAAATGTAAATTAAACGTATATCACAAATTAAATGTTATATTTGGTGGATTAGATATATTATTCGTGTAAAATGAATTTCGGTATTATTAATTTAAAATGATAATAATTAAATGTATTGTAGGAAAATAAATAACGTGTCAAACGATAGACAGTTGGTCATATACTAGAAAATTGTATAACTAGTAGACCCTGCCTTAATAGTAATAGTGACCCTACCTTCAGGTCCGGCGGTCGCGGGTTTGATTGCCGAGGGACAACATTTGGTTTCTTTTTCGAGTCTGTTTAAGTATTTAAGTATTGTAATCTCTCCCCGCCCCCCCTATAACGCGATAGATTGTTCCGCGTTATATAAAAACGCGTTGTAGGGAGTATACTCATATACCGCGCTCGTTTGACGCTCGTTGACGATGTTTTTTGAATACAATATAAAAATAAAAAACTAAGAAATTTGTTCGTTTTAAAAACAAGGCTGAGAATTAAATTTTTATTTAAAATAAAATTTATATACCTTTTAGTATATGCGCAATACAAAAGTAATAATAAATTATTATAATATCCGCGATTATACACGCGATTCAAAAACTAGTCACACATAATTTAATAAAATAAAATAATTTAATGTTATATTCAAATTCAAAATATTCTTTATTCAAGTAAACTTGTAAACAAGTGCTTTTGAATCGTCAACTCTACCGCTGGTTCGGAAAGCTGTTTGTACTGACAAAAACCAGCCAGGAACTCGGTGGTTGCTCTTATTCAAATATAATTCTTATAACTTATTACATTTAGTCATTACTGTCTTGTACAGGGCAGAAGTATAGCTATATCCACACATTCTTATCATCTAAGTAATCCTCAACAGTATAGTAGGCTTTCTATATCAGCCTCTTTGTAACAGTGTTTTTAAACTGCTGTAATGGCAAAGCTAAAAATTGATTGCGGATTTTTATTATAGAATCTTATATCCAAACCCACGTACTTTTGCAAGGCGCAAAGCAGGAGCTGCTAGCTTATGTCGGTTCCTACTTTGTCTATTATATACATCACCTATCGTTTTATAATTCTTTATATTTATGTAAATAAATTCGTGGGATTTGAGAAATCGATTCGTTTATGGGATAAAACACGAGTATTTGAAGGACTGAAATCGCGTAATATGAAAACACGTTATAAGAGTACCGCGTTATAGGGGGTGTATGAATAAAAAATATATGTATATACCAGTTGTCTGTCAAAAAATTAACGCGCGCGAAAATTAAAACATTCTCGGATCTCACTCAAATAATAAGGTCGATATTCGGCGCGGGTAGTTAAAATAAATATGATATTGGAATATATCAATAGAAATCATGAAATTTTAAATGTTAAAATAATGTTCTAGAAATGTTTATGGACTATATCATAAATGAATTTGTTTATTGTGAAAGTATCTATACTGTTTATGGTCTACCAGATTATTAAGTTATTATTTATTGTCATTTTACAGTTTTATTTATTAAGCACAAAAAAGTATGAATGTTGGCGAACTTTGTACATATTTTTTCCAAATAAATAAAGAAATATATTTCTACTTTTCATTTAATAATTCCTTATATAGTGTTGACAATTTTTTTCGATTTTAGTGAAAAAAAAATTAGTTTATTCTTCATACTGAACTATTCCGTATCGACCATCTTATATTTAGCAATTATAAATAAAAAGTAATTGCAGTATAACATAGTATATTACAGTATTAAATTTATTTAGGGTAATAAATTTAAGCATACAGGAATGTATATGAATATATAAAAATCTATTATGTATAAGTATAATATAAAGACCTGAATATGAAAATCTAACAAAACACGTAAATAAAAAGTGTAAATATAAAATATATTTATAAAATAAATTAGCGCAGTGGATAATTTAAAGAATTAGGCGTTACTTTGTTATCCATAATACAAAAGTAATAATAAAATTATATATAAAATAATTTTATTATTACTTTTGTATCGCAGTAGACTCAATACCAACCGGGATCAAGGCTTTGTAGATATTACTGCGCGGAAAAATTGTTATAGGCCATAAATAAATTAGGTTCTGTAGAGTTATTTTCACGGATTCGTTGAATGTAAAAACTCACTTTTGTTTTTGAAAATAATTAGTATTCATTTTCATTATTCGTAATTAATCACTTTATATAAAATAAAATAAATAGTATCGTGTAAATAATAGATTGCTTAGTCTATTATAAACGTAGTTAAAAAAATTGTAACCGAGTATGTATATTTCTTATATTCTAAAATATCTACATACAAATAAGTACTACAAATTCACATGTAACAAGCATTATAACGACAATACATAAGAGAATTAATTAATTAATGTTTATTAAAATCATTTAGACTAATTCAACTGTTTAAAAGTTTCACATAAAACAAACATTCAATTCATTAATTAATAAAAACCGTCGTAAAGAACAAAACTATATATTGTCTAAAAATATACAATTATTTTGTAGTATAACTTTGAATATTATTTTGTTATTATTAACTTCCATTAAAGAATTATTGCAAATAAAAAAATATATTAAAATATTAAAATAGCACAATATAAAAGGTTATTAATAGATGGCAAGAATAAAGAATGTTATTAAAAGTTAATTTCGTAACTCTGATATTGGAATTTATTACAAATAAAAGCGATATATTTTTAAATATATACTGATAGCTTTTTCCATACAGTTTTTTAACATTTAATTGATTTAAAATGATTTATTACTTTTGTATAATGTAACAAATAAGTAACAAAAATCGTTAGAATATATAAATTTGCATTTGAAATTGCAACTTCAATAATTTCAGTTCTAATATACGCTATTATATGAAAACTCTAAGAGCAAATATGGAATGCAAAAATTTATTTTAAATAACATGTTAGGTACATGTATCGCATAATGAAATCTATATATATAAAAATGAAAACAGCTGGACCGATTTCAATAAAATGTTCAGACAATCTATAGAATGACCCAGCGAATGATATCCTGTAAATTTCGGCGATTGGAATATTTTTTTTAATGGTTGAGTTCTGTTTCGAGGATTCGAAACCAGACTGAGCCACATCAACACGTGGCCGTACAACTTAGTTAGCAAGTTACATATAAAATGACGTATTTTATTTATTAATTTGCAAATATATATATCATCTTAGTTCGCATATATATTTATCTGTCTGATATATCTATGTGGCGTCTTAACTATTTAGTTTTATGTTTAAATGGTTTTTAGTCTGTGTTGATTGGCAATGTATTTTAGTTAGTAGTCTATGATATATAGTCTTAAGACAATAATTGTTGGTGTACTTTTGCGTGGTAAATTGTAATCTTGGAAATATATACATGAGGAAGACAAAACGAAGTTTCTCTTCATATGGTGACCCCTTCTAAGTCGCTCCAAGTGGCGATTCAACGAGCACCTTAAAGTACTGCAATCATTGTATGTATATAATACGAGACTTCTTCGTGTACATCCGTAGTATGAAGCATTGTTGATTATAAGACATCTACGGCGTCCTGCAACGTATCCAGCAATGTTGGTTTTGTCTACACGTCGCATTAAGTAGCAGACAGCGTGACATCTACAGAATCCTGTGAACTTCTATGCTCATTTGAACTTCGGCGAACTTCTCTCGCCTGCCACAGCATCCTGTGCCTCTCTGGACTGGTACACGCACGTATAAACTTTCATATTCCAAGACTCGTTTCATATTTCAAGTTATTACCATACCATACATGTGTTAATTTAATGTTACATATTTACCTTTAAATCTGTATTTTAAAACTATATACAGTTCTATTTAATTATTAAATATCTAGCAGCAACGTTTTTTTTTGTTGGAATAATATAATTTCATACATACTACAATAATAACAACCTTACAAAGAGCCTTCATCGCTCACCACTGTTAATTTAGTACTTTTAATGATAATAATATTAGTAATATTCTTTAAGGACTTTAACTATTATTACTATTGTATTAAATTACCTTAAAGTTGTTATGTAACATTGTTGTAGTTTAATTTATAATAATATTTAATGGTAAATTTCAACAATTTTGTATATTGTCAGATTTTATATTCATTAGAGCACTAATTCTACTTTATGTCATTTACTTATTTTATATTGTTTGTCTTTTAATTCTTGTTTTAATTTTTGTGTTTTTCTTTATATTTGTGTGTGTTTACCATAGTTATAGTGATATAGCATTTAGCAGTATTGTATATTAACGGTGAACAATTTTAGTCAAATCTAAATTAAAAATGGAACCCAATATGCAGGCATTGTACGATGAAAATACCTTACTGCAGCAGCAAAATGCTCTATTGCTTGCAGAATTACAAAAATTAAAACCATCCACTTCTACAGATAGTAATAAGACAGACATAGTACCTACTGATCCTGTCCCTTTTACTGAATCTCCTTCAGTCTACAGGGTAGCTGTTAAACTTCCTCCTTTTTGGCCTGACCGGCCTGCTATTTGGTTTGCACAGGTTGAGGCCCAGTTCAGTATTTCTGGAATTACAGCTGATCTAACAAAATTTAATTACGTCATTGCTCAATTAGATACTAGAGTTATTGGTGAGGTAGAAGATATAATTCTCCAACCTCCCCATGATGACAAATATAATAAATTAAAGTCGGAACTTATTCGTAGACTTTCTACGTCTGAGGAACAACGTGTCAGACAGCTTGTTAGCGATGAGGAGTTGGGGGACCGCCGTCCCTCCCAGTTTCTAAGACATCTTAGATCTTTAGCTGGGAACGCCTTAACGGACGAAAATCTGCTTCGCCAGCTTTGGATGCGCCGTCTTCCACAACACCTTCAGGCGATTTTGGCTGCTCAATCTGAGCTTGCGCTCAGTAAAATTGCTGAACTTGCAGACAAAATTTTGGAAGTATCGCCAGGTATTGCCACTCCTCGGTCTCCAGCAGTTTTCTCAGCTAGCACTTCGACTACCTCACCACCCATTTTCAATGAAATTATGCGACGCCTTGACGAGCATTCAAAGCAAATTGCTGCTCTATCAACCCAACGAGACAGACATAGATCACGGGCTCGCTCAAACCATCAAGAACGCTCACAGACTCCCGATAAACCAAAAATGTGTTTTTACCATAAGAAGTATGGAATTAAGGCACTTAAATGTGTAAAGCCATGCACGTGGACGACGCCTCCGTCATCGGGAAACGACAACAGCGGTCTCTAATGGCGATGACAGACTGCTTACCGGAGAGTCGCCGCCTTTTTGTAACCGAACGTGTTTCAAAACGTCCTTTCTTAATTGACACTGGCTCTGACCTCTCTTGCTATCCATACAAATGGTTAGCTAATAAACCTACGTTGTCTAATTATACGTTGGCTGCTGCCAATGGTAGTGACATCCGCACTTATGGCCATTTACAAATGACTTTAAATTTAGGTTTGCGACGCGCTTTTCAGTGGAATTTCATAATTGCTGAAGTCAATACTGCAATTATTGGCTCCGACTTTCTAGCTCATTATAGTCTTTTGCCAGACTGTGCTAATAAAAAGCTCGTTGATAACAGTACCGGCTTATCATGCATTGCTGCAGTAGCAGGTTCATTTCATGTCAGTGTTAAAGTTGTTTCTGCTCCGTCGTCCAAATATGATGCGCTACTTACGGAATTTTCGTCAATATCCAGACCATGCGGACCTATACGAGAGCCAAAGCACAATACAGTCCATCACATCGTAACTACCGAGGGTGCCCCTGTGTCTTGTCGTCCTCGGCGATTAGCTCCTCAGAAGCTTCAAGAAGCTAAAAAGGTTTTCGACGACTTGGTACAGTGCGGGACAGCTAGACCTTCTAACAGTGCCTGGAGTTCGCCTCTTCATATGGTACCTAAACGAGATGGAACTTGGCGGCCTTGTGGAGACTACCGCGCATTGAACGCGCGCACTATACCGGATAGATATCCGGTTCGTCACATCGGTGACGTTAGTAATAGTATATCAGGGTGTACTATATTTAGCACAGTTGACTTAGTAAAAGCTTATCAGCAAATACCTGTTGCGCCACAAGATATTTCGAAAACTGCGATTATCACACCATTCGGACTCTTCGAGTTTAACTATATGACCTTTGGTCTGCGAAACGCGGGCCAAACGTTCCAAAGATTTATCGACGAAGTTGTCCAGGGGTTAGACTTTTGCTTCGCATATATAGACGATATCCTGATATTTTCTCGCGACACCAATGAGCACGCAGATCATCTCCGTATCCTCTTCAAAAAGTTTTAAGAATATGGAATAGTAATTAATCCAGCAAAGTGCGTATTTGGTATGTCCGAAGTTACCTTTCTGGGTAATCGCATCTCCGCTAATGGAATGCGTCCACCAACAGAGCGCATTCAAGCCCTTAAAGATTTTCCCCTACCCAAGACCGTACAAGGACTCCGCCGGTTTCTTGGGATGGTTAACTATTATCGGCGCTTTCTACGCCATGCTGCAGAAATGCAGGCACCGCTGATTAATGCAATAGTAGCCGCTCAAGGAAAGGGTACTACACCCATTTCATGGACGCCTGAACTCGAAGCAAGTTTCGAAGCGTGCAAAGAGAATTTGTCATCAGCTACCCTTTTGGCTCACCCTCGTCCGAATGCCAAGCTAGGACTGTTCACGGACGCCTCGAATTCCCATATAGGTGCCTGTCTGCAACAGAATGTTGGCGGAGTTTGGGAACCCTTAGCTTTTTTTAGCAAGAAGCTAAACTCAAGGCAGACACAATGGCCGGCATACTATAGAGAGCTTCTCGCAGTATATGAGAGCGTGCAACATTATCGCTATTTTCTGTGCGCTCAGCATGTCACCATTTATACTGACCATAAGCCATTAGTATTTGCGTTTTCGCAGCGTCGTGAGCGGCTACCACCAGTTCAGTTGAATCAACTTTCCTTCATATCGCAATTCACGACGGACATCGTTCACATAAAGGGAGTAGACAACACAGTTGCGGACACCATGTCACGCGTCGAAGCGATTAGTCTCGAAACGGACTACTCTGCACTCGCCGTTTGCCAAAATCAGGATGACATCTTGAAGAAGTATCAAAATGATGCAAATTCCTCCCTCAAACTGGAGATTGTCGCCGTTCCTGGTACTAAAACTACATTGGTTTGCGATACATCAACCGGACGCCCAAGACCGTTTGTCCCGGAACCATTACGAAAAAAAATATTTTCGCAGTTACATGATTTAAGCCATCCCGGTGCTAAGGCCACGATTCGGTTAGTCTCTGAGCGTTTTGTATGGCCAGGCATAGCAAAGGATTGCCGCCATTGGTGCCAAAATTGCATAGCTTGCCAGCGTAGTAAGGTGACGCGACATACACATTCTCCGCGAGGACATATCTTCAGCCCAACAGCTCGGCTAAAACATATTCATATAGACATTATTGGTCCGTTACCTTTTTGTTCTGGCTATCAATATTGTCTTACAGCTGTTGACCGCTATACTCGGTGGCCTGAAGCTTGGCCTATGAGTGGGATAACCGCCGAAGAAGTAACGAGCACGTTTGTTGCTGGCTGGATTGCTCGATATGGCGTTCCTTCTGTTATCACGACAGACCAAGGACGTCAATTTGAGTCGGACCTATTCAAACGCTTTAATGACATGTGCGGCACAAAAAGAATTCGCACTACAAGCTACCATCCGTGCGCCAACGGGTTAGTGGAGCGTATGCATAGACAACTGAAGACGTCACTGATGTGTCACAACACCTCCTGGTTGACTGCTTTGCCTCTCGTTCTTCTAGGAATGCGTTCAGCATTTAAGGAAGATCTACAAACCACAGTGGCAGAATTATTGTATGGCGAAAAACTTACGCTGCCTGGAGAATTTTTAGTCCCATTAGAACTTACTCGTTATGAGGAGCCAACTGATTTTGTTGTTAAATTAAGGGAACAGATTTCTAAGCTGCGGCCTACTCCGGCTTCCCAGCATAACCAAGAGAGGATTTTTATTTTTAAAGATCTTGCAACTACATGTCACGTTTTTCTACGAGACGATGCTATTCGTCGTTCCCAACAACAGCCCTATACCGGTCCTTATAAAGTGATTTCTAGAGCAGGTGATGGGAAGACTTTTCTAATAGACTTTAATGGCAAGAAAATGAATGTAAGTGTCGACAGACTTAAGCCAGCCTTCATAGATTGTCAGGCACATCCCATTAGACCTAATGAAATTGAAAAATTAGGCGTTTCTCCACCAGTGCAACCTGAATCTAGCAGTGCCTCTCCTCCCAAACCCATGTCATCTACACCTCCTATCGCTGCACCTTCCACATCTAATCCTCAATATGTCACCCGATGCGGACGTAGAGTTCATGTCCCCAAACCTTTTGACCTATAATTTTTTTCTCTTTTTCTACGGATTCTCTTTCTCCGTAGGGGGGTGGTGTGGCGTCTTAACTATTTAGTTTTATGTTTAAATGGTTTTTAGTCTGTGTTGATTGGCAATGTATTTTAGTTAGTAGTCTATGATATATAGTCTTAAGACAATAATTGTTGGTGTACTTTTGCGTAGTAAATTGTAATCTTGGAAATATATACATGAGGAAGACAAAACGAAGTTTCTCTTCATCTATATATATCTATATATCGCGTATCACAGCTTTAGTTTCAGAAAAAATTCTGAAACAAAAATTGTATAAAATCTTGTTAATAATTAACTAATAAAATTGTATTTGTACTACTATATTAAATGAGTTAATAAATCCACTTATTTATAGCCAATAATATTAATATAAAAATAAACATATATACACCTTTTTATAAAGTATGGAATGTAAGTGATGTATAGAGTAGAAAACCGTGTTACTCTATTTATAAATTAATTTATGGAATTTTATTTAAATAATCTGTCGGTTTAAATTAGATATTTTAAATAGTAACATTATATTATGCCTATGCACTGAAACAACTTCTGGTGGTGAAAAAAATGAATTGAAATAATATAAACCTGTTTAAAAATTTCGAAATAATCGCAGCTAATAATCCAAATCTATTATAATAATATATTTGAAGTAAAAAAAAACTGTTCTGTTTGCTCAATATGTTAAAATTTATGGGAATTCCGGAATATAGAGTATTTAAAAGCAGGCTTCAAATTAAAATTCTCAAAATATCCTTTTGCATAAATGCGATATTATAGAATATAAATACATAGATTACTTTCAATGGTTTTTTTTAAGTATAAAAACAAATAGCCGTAACTCAAAGAACCAGCTTTGCATAGTTGCGATTTGCGATTAACATAAAAAATATAATTAGTATAAAGTACATGGTACGGTACAGTACATAAACATCATAATTTGAATACTTCAATATCATTTTGAATAGTCCATTTATACATTACCATGTTGAACAGTCCATTTATACAATAACATTTGAAATAATCCATTTATACAATACCATTTTGAATAGTCCATTTATACAATAACATTTTCAATAATCCATTTATACAATACCATTTTGAATAGTGCAGTTTTATGATACCATTTTGAACAGTACATTGTTACAATAACATTTGAAATAATCCATTTATACAATACCATTTGATTAGACATTTATACAATAACATTTTGAATAGTCCATTTATACGATACCATTTTGAATAGTCCATTTATACAATACCATTTTGAAAAGTCCATTGTTACAATAACATTTGAAATAATCCATTCATACAATACCATTTAGTATAGACCATTTATACAATACCATTTTGAATAGTCCATTCATACAATACTATTTTGAATAGTCCATTTATACAATAACACTTGAAATAATCCATTTATACAACACCATTTCGAATAGTCAATTCATACAATACCATTTTGAATAGTACATTTATACAATAACATTTGAAATAATCCATTCATACAATACCATTTTGTATAGACCATTTATACAATACCATTTTGAATAGTCCATTCATACAATACTATTTTGAATAGTCCATTTATACAATACCATTTTGAATAGTCCAGTTTTATGATACCATTTTGAACAGTCCATTGTTACAATAATATTTCGAATAGTTCACTCTATATGACAACTACCATTTCAAGTCTCCATCGCCGCTACGGAGTCAGATGCAGGTATTCGGCCACAAACACCCTCAATATCTTGTTAAGATTGTCGATCGTGTTGAAGTCTAATGCAGGCATGTCGTCTCTTGCGGTGTGCCACACGTCCGGGAATGGAGTCGGGATTATGTGAAGAATTCCAACATCTGGGAGAAAAGAAACAATAATATTCAAATTCAAAATATTCTTTATTCAAGTAAACTTGTAAACAAGTGCTTTTGAATCGTCAACTTTACTGCTGGTTCGGAAAGCTGTTCCTACCGAGAAGAGCCAGCAAGAAACTCGACGGTTGCTCTTTTTAAAATATAAATCTTAGAACTAGTTACATTTATTTATTACTGTCTTGTACAGGGTAGAAGTGCACCTTATCCACACATCCTTATCATTTAAGTATTCTGCAACAGTATAGTAGGCTTTCTGTATCCTCTTTTTAACAGTGCTTTTAAACTGCTGTAATGGCATGGCCAAAATTGATTTCGGAATTTTATTATAGAATCTTATACCCATACAATACAATCTGACTGATTTTCGAGTAATCAATTAAGGATTATTGGACAAGAATCATCCAATTAAATTTAGATCCAATTATTAAAACGAATAAGTATAATTAGTCTTATTATTATTATTAGCTACTTTATATTCTATTTTACATTCATTTTTGGTTTATTTTCATGATAAATTCGTATATTTTGACATTTTGACGATCGAATATTTATGTTAAAACGGTATTTTTAGAACGTTGTGTCCATAAATAGGGTACAGCGTGACTTTTAAAAGGTATAATAATAATCGAGTTGACAATTGATGTATATTCCGTGGGCCTATTCAATAAATAAATAAAAAAATCCAAGTATTCTTTATTGAAAAACACTTTAACGAGCATTTTGAAATCGTCAAAATCTAACGCTTTCGGGCCCAAATGCCTTAGGATCCCAACGCTTTAGGACCTCAAAGCCTTAGGTTCCCAACGCTCTTCTCTCACAATGGCTTGAGACCCAATCATCATCATCATCTTCAGCCATTTCAGGTCCAATTTTGGACAAAGGTCTCTTCCATGTCCCTTCATGCAGGCGATCTTGTGCTCTCAGCATCCAGTCTCGATCTGCACTTCGCCTTATATCGTCTACCCATCTCTAGGGAGGACGGACAAGTGATCTGCTATTAGCTATTCTAGAATGGAGACCACGTGTCTCCATTCTATTATTATATAATATTGTTACTAACATGCGAAAAGAGCTCGTAATGCATACGTCACAAAGTTCAAATTAGCCTGGTAGTTTACAAACATGTAAAAAGGGTTCGTAAACTATATGTCATAGAGTTCAAAGTCGCTCAAAGCTAATTCTCTGGAACATTCGACGTGTCTATCAAAAACATGATTACAAAGGACTTGTTTACGATCTTTCAAGGTCTCGCAAATGTTCTCGAAATGGGTTCGTTCGATATATAAGACGTATCGTGCGCCTCGACATTCAGTTTGCGAATAGCGATCAAGAGCGAATAAACAAGTAAAAATAAAAGTGAAATATAATAGTGACGACGGCATTTTAATTGGACAAAGGACTGTATAGAGACTGTAAGTAGTAAGTTTGTAAAAAGTTGAATAAAGTGTTTTTAACGAGTCACAACCAGCAGTAGAGTTTAGGATTCAAAAGCACTTGTTTACAAGACTATTTAAATAAAGAATATTTTGAATTTCAATATGGATTCCAATGTCCATCGGCTTTTCGCACTGAGTCCCGCTCGTTGCCTCTTCTAGTACGCGATACAAGCTATATAAATAATTTTGGTTCTTCTGCGGATCTCTTCTTATTTGATCATGTGGAGACCGCTTTGACAGTGAACACTGCTCGTTGAATACATTACGTGGGATATGCTATCGACGTTATCGATAGAGATTGATAAAATCTGAAAGCTTATCTGAAACGCCTCACGATAAAACCCATTTAGTCACTGCCAATCATTTCTGAGTGAATCATAACTTTTTTTAATACTTGTGTGTACAATATATATATTTATTATTTCAACTAACATCAAATCGAATAACAACGAGCCATCTTGTGTGATGTGACGCGTGTTCTGATTAATTGAGAGCAAGGAAGTATAAGTTCAATTATAGATTGAGCATTCATCAATACTCACTTCTGAACATTCTTTGGACAGGAAAGGTGCATTTCACTACGCTATGTCTAGCTTACTTACCCTTCTTCATGAACGGTATATGGTCGTCTTCGATCGCGGCGTTCGAGCTCGCGAGCCTGAAGTACGTCTGCTCGGCTTTGCCTTGCGAGTATCCCGAGAGCTGGCCTAGTTCAGCCAGCCGCTGCTCGGCGACCGCAAGACGGATGTACCACCTCTCAGTGGCCTTAAAGTAACTGTAGAACACTGGGTCCGGGGTGCCGAGAAGATCCAGCAGAACTAACACGTCCTACGAAGGAAATTGAAAATTATAACCCGCTGTGTAGTTATTCGCCATTCTAACACTGTTCCGCACACACGTGCGGGCGGATGAAACAACCTCCGGGACCTGGGCCCGTCGTCTCGGCGTCTCAACCTACCTTATGCGGCCGTCAGCTGTATGTGGTCCGGCCTCATGAATAACTGCGTGTATATGTGTACGTGTGTGTGTGCGCTTGTATGTACTTGGCCGATTCCCGAACCCGTTGGCTCGCCTCAGCAGTCTTCCACTGCGCGTACTGTCTATTTCTCCCGGAGTATACACTTCACTATATCGGTTAAATAACACAAATAACACGCGGTGTGCACACAACCTTCGTAAGGTCACACGTTGTTGAATCGTCCCATATCGGGGAACATTAACCCGAACGCGCACTAAGACCGCGGACGGTCGCGTGTTCTCAAAACGCTTCACTGATTGAACGCGTCACTAAATCTAAAAACCACACCCAAAACGGATAATTACGCGTGTGCGTCATATAATAAAGTCGTATACAGGCGTACGCGTCCTGTCTTTATAGTATCCGAAACATTACTAAGTGGCGGACGTGACCGGCGGCAATCGAATGATAGAGACATGCCGTCGCGGACTTTGTTGTATTATTTTTGTAGATGTACAATTTTTTAGTACATTACTTTAGTGTATCAATGCCGTGTGGTATCCGGCTGAATAGAATAGACCACCCTCATTGCTTACCGAGGTGTCGTAAAAGGCGACGAAGGCAAGTCGACCTGCCGAGCGTGGCCTATTCTGCTCAGCCGGATACCACACGGTGGGTCAACTTACCTTAGTCGTTTTTTACGACACCTCGGTAAGAAATGAGGGTGGTCCATTCTACTGAGCCGGATACCACACGGCATAACCTCGACTATCAAATGTGATAACATAATTAATTTTGCACTACAGGTTTATTTATAAAATCCCGCTTCCACGTATGAAACGGAACAAAAAATAAACCTTGTAAATGTAACTAGACGGTTCTGAATCAACCTATAATATATAATCAAGGCACGAATCGATTTGATCAAGGATGCTTCAGCGGTGCTATTGAATTTATTACGTTCTCTATATTACATCTGGGCATAATTAAAAACTGCCTCGTTTATAATTTCGCACGCATAGTATTAAACCGACCGAATACGAAATTTTGCTTAATTGAGTAAGTTAGTTATTGGCAAATGCCCCTTATTATTATTATTATTGCTTTATGTCCCTAAAACTAATGGGGACAATTTAAAAAACGGGTCATTAGAGCTGTCGAAATTTATAGATCAGAATGTTGGACGATAAAAGAATAGGATAAAAATAAAAAAATAAAAAGAACAGAAACAAGAAATAATTACATTTTTTTTTTCTTTACACCTTTACACCGAGGCAAAAACCGATGGCATAAGTTTCTAATTTAAAGCCGTGTGGTATCCGGCAGAATAGAATAGTCCACCCTCCTTTCTTACCGAGGTGTCGTAAGAGGCGACTAAGGTAAATGCCGTGTGGTATCCGGCTGCATAGAATAGACCACCCTCATTTCTTACCGAGGTGTCGTAAAAGGCGACTAAGGTAAGTTGACGTCAGGCAGGCAGCCGGTCGTAAAACACGTAACCAAATCAAATGACAACATGTTTGTAACATGTCGTGCCGACCCACTTAGAGTGGGATAAGGGGGAATGAGATAAGTTTCTAATTTAATATAATCATTCATTAGTTTGTGTTTAAACGAGACGTAAGGAACGAATAATTTACCTGTATTTTTTTGTAAGACCTAATTATAGTTTGTGAGACCTATTTAACTGTGACAGTTATCGAAACGAACACATTGCGTATTTAAAAACGAGCCTAAGTAATAAAAAAACATTATAAGAAACGTGATTAGTAATCAAATGGTGATAGGTCATGAACTATAGAATATAATCGCTTTGAAATATTTATGGAGTTATTTCGTCAGAGAGATAATGAGTGGTATTTATTTTCGACATTTTATTTCTATATCAGTCTACCCATTGCTGATTATAAATGTAGAAGAAAATGGGTTCACGTAGCCCAGAGTCGATACCGGATATTTTATCGGAACCGAAGTCGGAATCGGAATTATGAATCTAATCGGAAAATTTCACATTGCTCAAATCTACACGTAAAGTAGAGCAATATAAAATATATTAATTTAATTAACCAAAGTAAGCATTTGACTTAATAATAATTGTTCATTATCATCCTTCTTTATAACCTTCGAAATAACATTTTCGGAACCGAAGTCGGAATCGGAATTACGAATCTAATCGGAAAATTTCACATTGCTCAAATCTACACGTACAGTAGAGCAATATAAAATATATTAATTTAATTAACCAAAGTAAGCATTTGACTTAATAATAATTGTTCATTATCATCCTTCTTTATAACCTTCGAAATAACATTTTCGGAACCGAAGTCGGAATCGGAATTATGAATCTAATCGGAAAATTTCACATTGCTCAAATCTACACGTAAAGTAGAGCAATATAAAATATATTAATTTAATTAAACAAAGTAAGCATTTGACTAAATAATAATTGTTCATTATCATCCTTCTTTACAACCTTCGAAATAACATTTTCGGAACCGAAGTTGGAATCGGATATATGAATCTAATCGGAAGTTCCGATTTTTCGGAATCGGAATCAAAGCTTAATAACATTCCTACTACTGACTCCGTGGTTACATTGCAGTCTGAAATCTAACAGTACTCCAACCGCCATTTAAACCTCAGCGGACCTCGACAGGCCCTTGGCGCAGTGGGTCGCAGATTCGATTCGCGCCGAGTGCCACCATTTTCTACTCGTATAAACAATTTGTTGGTTATTCGAGCCTGGATGTGTATTTTTATTTAAATATGTATTTAAAATTATATATGTAGTATTACAGATAACTGGTAGATATACTATCAGTTGCCTGTCACCGATAGTTACTTACTTTAGGGACGGAAGACCGTGTGCGTAAATGTCACATATATTTATTTATTTTTGATTTTAAACTATCGTGAGTGGTATTCATAATTAACGTTGAGAGACCGGCTATAATCAGTGAGC
Organism: Morpho deidamia; assembly: GCA_947086505.1. Taxonomy (NCBI): domain Eukaryota; kingdom Metazoa; phylum Arthropoda; class Insecta; order Lepidoptera; family Nymphalidae; genus Morpho; species Morpho deidamia. Next base: position 2,355,386 of record CAMTZC010000007.1, on the reverse strand, counting down.
TAATACACGCCGCGATAACGCCGCGGAAAGAGCTCATGAATAAGAGCCCTGTATGGGCTTGAAACTAGTCGGGCTCATACGATAAAATAAGACGTGAGTATAGCCGGTCTCTAAACATTAGTTATTTATTTATTAATTTAAAACCTTAGTCTAGCCATACACGAGGCATCATCAGGAAGACCTATACTTAATAGATGTCATACGCTTTTCTATCTATATTTACGTATGCTCAACTATGCTACGTATGCTTACGTATGCTTACGTATGCTTCCGTGCTCATCTGTTCCACCTAGTGACGCTGTAAAAGCTTTCACAACCAAGAAAATAGGCTTTGCAAAACAAGGAAATAGGCTGTAAAAAAAACTTACCATCCTTTGTAAATGATTAGCGCCGTCCCTATACGGAGTTCCGTGCCACATCTTAGCCAAATGTCTGGAGCCGTAAATAGAGTCATCCGGACCCCATTGACGGAACGCTTCCTCTCCATCGAAGAATATAAACATGAGGCTGGGCGAAGAGTTCTTCAAGTGGTCCATTTGTTTCGCCATCACCTTCGCCAAGTTAATCATCATGGCACACGGCACTGCTGAATCTGTCGCTCCTACCAATTTCAAACGACTTTTGTAATGGTTTTAGTAAAGTAAGGACATGTTACTATTCAAATTCAAATTCAAAATATTATTTATTCAAGTAAACTTGTAAACAAGTGCTTTTGAATTTTGGTTCGGAAAGCTGTTCCTACCGAGAAGAACCAGCAAGAAACTCGGCGGTTGCTCTTTTTAAAATATAAATCTTAGAACTAGTTCATTTATTTATTACTGCTTTGTACAGGGTAGAAGTGCACCTATATCCACAGATCCTTATCATCTAATGATCAAAATAAATCAATCTAATCTTCAACAGTATAGTAGGCTTTCTGTATCAGCCTGTTTTTAACAGTGTTTTTAAACTGCTGTAATGGTAAAGCTAAAATTGATTTCGGAATTTTATTATAGAATCTTATACCCAAACCCACAAACGATTTACGTACTTTTGCTAGGCGCAAAGCAGGAGCCGCGAGCCTATGTCGGTTCCTACTTTATCTATTATAAACATCACCTATCGTTTTATAATTTTTTATATTTTATATTGCACTGGGTATAGGAGGCCTCCCTTCTTGGAGGATTGGAGTGAATCGCTGTTCCAATACGGATTAGCGAGTTAGACATATCCTGGGAATTTTCGATGTATAAGCAATTTTCGTCACGATGTTTTCCTTCACAGTCTCCATTTAGTAAGTTTTAATAATTCTACCGACATCTTTAGTATCAATACAAAAGTAATGATAAAATTATTGGAATTTAAAGAAAATTCATGTAATGGCCGCTTCTCAGTTTTCTTCCGATTAGTGAATCTTTTTCGTGTAGATTAAAAAAAAATGGTTGACCTATCGCGTGAAGCATTTGAAATATTTATGTTTAAATGTGTCTGTGTAACGTAACAATAGGAATTACGAAATTAATAAATTTATAAAATATGCTCAATCTTTAAGCCCGAAAGTTTAAAGGTAAATGTAGATGTAATGTAAATGGTTTAAAGGTAATATGATGGCGGTTGTCTTGGTATTTGTGTAAAGTAAGATAAATGATTTATAGAAGCAGGCGTTATTTTGCGGAATTCCATATAACAAAAACTATAACAGAACTAGTTTGCTATAATCCGCATGGGTTAAATGAATGCATGCAATGCTAACTGTATGAAGCATTTCACGTACCTTACACATGCAGGACAAGTCACCACACGTATCCCAAGACACCTCCAGCAACAATGCAAACAAGCAATACACACAACCACCACCAAAATCTCTAGAATCGTTTCGCCCCGAAACCGAAGCATCATCAAGAGGATAGGCTCCACGACAAAATTATAAATCAAGGAAATGAAATTTTTTGTAGAACTTACCAACAAAAACATGTTCTCTCATGTATTTGCTGTCATAATGGCAGGCGAGCACCAGATATCTGTCAGCATCGGGGTTTAGTTTCGCGATGATGTTCCTAAAATTCAACGTGCCAAACACGGGCGTATTATCCGAAAACAAGTCCTCAGTTACGTCCCAACCTAAACTCTTCATCTCATTTACGATATAATCTCCGACTTTCTTGTGATTCGGGGTACCCACCACTCTGGGCGTAAGAATTTCGTCTAAAGCTTTTCTAAAATGTTGATTGTCCGACATCTTCGCTATATCCTTGATATTATTGTCCGTTAGTTCTTGCGCTTCGTGGTAGTCCTTGAATGAAACAAAATCCTTTTTATCTATCTATTCTTATTATAAAACAAAGTCCCAAAAAGCTGTCTGTATGTAATCGATTTTCTCAAAATCTACTGAAAGAATTTTTGTATGGTTTTCACCAAAAGATAGTGCAATACATCCGGATGGTTTAGGTAAATAGTACATATAGCTATTATGTAAATTGTGTTGAATAGATCGCGCAGTTGTTAAGAAACTTGCTTGCTGGGAGCTTTAGTCGCGTGCGCTGCGTAAACCAGCAGAGATACGCTAAAGTCATGTAGTAGCGAATTGTAGATCTATGAAAATACTACAAAAAAAGTCCGCGACAGGATGTCTCTTTCTAAAAATAAAATTATTTTGCTATAATCCGCGATACAGTAAATAACAAGGAGATAGACTCTACGATAAAAAAGCGATTTTGTCGTGGAGTGTATCTCCTGATGATGCTTCGGTTGCGGCGCGAAACGATTGTTGAGTTTGTGATAGTGAACGTGTGTAGTGCTTGTGTATTGTGGTGGCAGTGGTGGAGGTTTGTGCATGTGTTTTTACGAATCCTGCACGTATCGGGTATGAAAATACGGATAGTCCGCTATACATTTAACACTATATATATTTTCTATTTATCGTATCGCGGATTAAAGCAAAATAATTTTATTATTACTTTCGTTCTTTTCTTATGTACACATCCGAATCCTAATGCCATTCAGAAAACTACTTTTTATCATCTGTACTTATTATAAACGTCCCCAAAAGCTGAAAATACGGATAGTAGATACATTAGCACTATATATATTTTCTATTTACTGTATCGTGGATTATAGGAAAATATTTTTATTATTACTTTTGTATTATGGATTTCCACAAAGTAACGCCTAATTCTATAAATTAAATTATAAGGCTTTGAGAAATTAAGATTCAAGCATTCTTGGGAACATTCCACGTGGGCATGTTTTGTATAGTACTAGCGTGTTAGTAATTTAAGATAGACATCACTTGTACATTTTTGTTCTAAACAAATGTATGCTTGTAATATTTCAAGCAATACAACAGAACTAACTACTTTGCTATAATCCGCACGGGTTAAGTGAATGCATGCAAAGCCAATGTGTATGAAGCAGGCAAAATCTACGCACCTTATACATGCAGGACCAGCCACCACATGCACCCCAAGGCGCAATTCACCAGCAAAAGCAAATACTGTTCGATTCGCAGTACGATTTTTGTCGTGGAGCCTATCCTCCTAATGATGCTTCGGTTTCGGTGCGAAACGATCGTCGAGATTGTGGTGGTGGGTGTGTGTGCTGCTTTTGTGTGCGTTGTTGCTGGTGAATTGCGCCTTGGGGCGCATGTGGTGGCTGGTCCTGCATGTATAAGGTGCGTAGATTTTGCCTGCTTCATACACATTGGCTTTGCATGCATTCACTTAACCCGTGCGGATTATAGCAAAGTAGTTAGTTCTGTTGTATTGCTTGTAATATGGAATTCCGCAAAGTAACGCCTGCTTCTATAAATCTTGTAATATTTAATAAAATAAAATTCTCAATAGATTAAATAACGAAATCAGAAATAAAATGACCTATGAATTGAACCAGGCAGTATCAATTGATAAAGGTGGCAAGAGTCAAGTGCGATAAGTAACGGAAAAAAAACAATATTTAATATTTCTGACAATTCTATTCATTAAAAACAAAAAACGATGCATTCGGGAATTCTCGAAAGACGTAGGAAGTAAATGTCACGTCGATATCGCCTTCTCTTATATACGCCGTTTCGAATTCGCCTTTCACTATACTTTAGAATACTATTTGACGATTTCACGCTAAATTTAAAACAAATTACAAAAAAAATTTTCGTCATTTTTATTGAATTGATTCGTTCTTTTCTATAATTTATAGAATTAGGCGTTACTTTGCGGAGATCCATAATACAAAAGTAATAATAACATTATTCTGCTATAATCCGCGATACGGTAAATAGAAAATATATATATTGTTAAATGTATAGTGGATTATCCGTATTTTCATACCCGATACATGCAGAATTCGTAAAAACACATGCACAAACCTGGAGTTTTGGACCACTTTGCGAATTTGTCGTGGAGTCTATCTCCTGATGATGCTTCGGTTGCGGGGCGAAACGATTGTTGAGTTTGTGATAGTGAACCTGTGTAGTGCTTGTGTATTGTGGTGGAGGTTTGTGCATGTGTTTTTACGAATCCTGCACGTATCGGGTATGAAAATACGGATAGTCCGCTATACATTTAACACTATATATATTTTCTATTTATCGTATCGCGGATTATAGCAAAATAATTTTATTATTACTTTCGTTCTTTTCTTATGTACACATCCTAATCCTAATGCCATTCAGAAAACTACTTTTTATCATCTATACTTATTATAAACATCCCCAAAAGCTGTCTGTCTGTATTCGATCGATTTTCTCAAAATCTACTGAACGTATTTATGTATGGTTTTTAATAAAAGAATGCAATTTGAAGAAGTATAGATCATACTTACATACATACTTACCGTTACATATCAATAATATGTAACGGTTTTTATGTGTTAAATTGAGCTTAAGAGGTATCGCGGTTTAAAAAAAACCCCTTTTGCTGAAGGCTTTACTCTCGTGCGCCGCATATACCAGTAGAGATACTCTAAAATAATGTACTAAAGAATTGTAAAAAAAAAGTAAAGTAGCGGCCTGTTATAATCCCACTACTGGGAATAGGCCTCCTCTCTACGTTTCTGGAAGGGTTGGAGCTAAGACCTACCACGCTGCTCCAATGCGGATTGGAAGTTATACATCCAGGTCCAGGTAGGTCCAGAATTCTCTAGAGATATGCAGGTTTCCTCAAGATGTTTTCCTTCACCGAAAAGCGTGTGATAAATTGCAAATATCCGAAATACATTTTGGCCGAAAAATGTAAACCGCATAAAACTATCACAAAACCTTGTGTAAAGAAACTGTCCTATACCATGTTTAGTTAAAAGGTTATTATAATTTGTGCAGTAGCTTAGATGCGTTGAATATTGCACTTTATTACAAACACACAAGTTTTAATTTAAATTGCATAAATAATCGTATTAGTAATGAGCAACGACCCTGTCTATTATACTAGGATATTTACTATAATAATAGCTATAACTTTACGCCACGCAAAATGGCGAATAAATACAAATATTTGTGAACTATCTGAATCTGATAAATATTAACTACTGTATAAAAATGCATTATAACCTGCTAACATTGAAAAGATTTCTTGTAATTCCCATCAGGGGCCGTTTATAAAATTCGTTCGCATACTTGGGGGGGGTCTTCCTGAGCGTGATAAGATGACAGGAGTCTCCGGCAACGTCACGTTCGCCATTCTTTAAAATCATCTTCTTCTTCCTCCTGCCCTTATCCTACTCTAAGTGAGGTCGGCACAACATGTTACAAACATGTTGTCACATGATTTGGCTACGTATTTTACGACCGGCCGCCTGCCTGACGTCAACTAACTTCAGTCGTATTTTACGACCCCTTGTTAAGAAAGAGTGTGATCTATTCTACTCAACCGGATACCACATAGTGAGTCAACGAACCTTAGTAGCCTTTTACCACACCTCGGTAAGAAATGAGGGAGGTCTATTGTACTAAGTCGGATACCACACGGCATTCGCCGTTGATTAAAATATTGTAAAATAATATGTCAGAACGTACAATGAATGTGGTCTATTAATGTTGAGAGACCGGCTATACTTACGTTTTATTTTATCGGATGAGCCCGACTAGTATCAAGCTCATCCGATAAAATAAGTCGTGAGTATAGCCGGTCTCTCAACATTAATAATGAATACCACTCACGATAGTTTCAATTCAAAAATGTGGTCTATATCACACATCTAATAAAACCTTACTTAAGCATTTAAAAAATTAACATCCAAAATGGAAAACAAAATCTCTGCAGGCTGCAGGGCCAACATTTTCTGTGAACAAATTGTTGGTTCTTCGAGTGTGGGAGTATATATACATATATTGTATTTAAGTATGTATTTAAAATTATAAACATATTTATTTACCAGTTGTCTGTTATACCATTACCCATAACACAAGTATTAAGTTACTTACTGTGTGGACTGACAACCATGTGTAATTTTCCCATATATTAAAAAATATATATGCAAAAAAATTCATGACATGTATTCATAAGACATACTATTATAAATGTAAAGATCTGTCTATCGGTTAGGCTTTCATGACTAAATCTTTGGTTTGGTTAAAGCATATATAGTGGGGTAGATAACTATGTTCAATTCTTCCATTTTCTTATATAATTCATACTTTAATATGCATATCATATATCACACAATCCATGCATCTTTTTTGGGCCTCCCTCTAGTCATATAACATCCATCACGTTTGGATCACTTGATTTAGGTGCCTCTTCCTTACATGTCCATATAAGATAGAATTATAAGCAGGCCCTGGTTAAATATGTATATAAGAACTAAACATAACTGAGAACTAAACATTAAAGAGAAATCGAATTTGTCAGATTGTCTCAAAAGATAATGTCGAATTCCTTTGAAATTTCATGATAAAACGTTCTTGATAACAATTTGTTATAATTTTGTATACATAAAAGTAATTTTAAGTTGAATGTTTTAGATACTTACTATTCAAACACAGATACAGAAAATTTAACTTAACTAATTTAGTTCTCTTAAGTAACTTAAGAACGCGGAAAATACAACTTCACAAACAAGGAAATAGATTTTTAAATAGTCTAACTCTATAGAATAAGAGTATTTATCAGTGACGAATGTTGTTCACGAGCATACACGTTTTTTCCAATCTATATTCAATCATGCAACATTATTTTCAATACGATACGAAAGTAAGTAATATTCAAATAATATGCGCGCGTGACAAACCAACAAAAAATATTAATTACAGTTTTGTTAATTTAATAAGTAATCCATAAGTAAACTTTGAAATCTGTATTAAAAAGTTTCAACAGACTTATAACTCACCTTCTCCTGGTAAAATTTTAAAGGTGTATCCGTATTTACAAGCGTAAAACTAAGCACCGTTATTACTAAACTTTGAATTAAACTCGCCATTATATTAACTATTATGAAATTTCGTATATTAAAATAACATATGTTAGAAAAACATAACTTTTGTTCTCTCAACTAGTACGTGAACACCGAGTTCTGTGACGAGACTCGTTTAATTTTCAACCTTTCAACACCTCTCACCCCGAAATCCGTAATTCTAGTAATGCCATAGACATAGAGTAATGCGATTGCGAGGTTGACATTTAAAACCAATGTTGCTATGTGGTAACTTCGTACATTCCCATTTTTTTTACAGAAATATTTCGTATCCATTTATACAATAAATTGATTTATTTACCTAATTACGCAATATATAGTATTCAAACAATGAAAAGCTTAAGAAACCTTATATTTCGAAGGGGATATAGTTTTTTTCTAATAGTTTTATCCGATTACGCCTGACATTGCACAAGTGTGGCAAGCAGTTTTACTAGCATCTTGTCCTCGAAAAAATCTAGGAAAAACTTGATACAACGTATAAAAATAGTTTTAAAATTATGAAGAGTTACTTCACACTTTACTTTTGTCCTGCTGCGTGATACGCAGTTCCATTGTCTTATATATAGTGAATTATCTATGCCATTGGCCATTTCCATACGCAGTGGTTCCATTTTGTGAAACGTTGGTTTACCTAAAAGTGTTCAAATAATGGTAAATTTTAAAAGGTGGCAGCACTAATGGTCAAAGATTAATTACTTTTATAAGATTGATTAAACAGAGTTCATGCCTATATTTTATCAGTTTGGGATGTCATTAATTTTATTACCCTGAAACAAATTGATCAGTAGATAGATATCAACATTTTGGTTTCATCTCAAACAAACAACCGTGAGTTTGATTCGTTATTTCGCTGTATAGCATTATTACCATAACTACATAAGATTTATAACATCATCAAATATAATGAGGCACTTTCTGTATTATTGTAGTTTTATGAGTAACTCACTATGATATTCGATATATTAACTACGAGATACTTTAATAACTACTATCATGAACATTAATAATACTAGTTACCTTTTTAGCCATTGGTGTTGTAAGTAAACCGTAAGCAGTTGCAATCACGGGCTACAAGAATGGTGAAACTGAGAGGCCCTGTATAGCGACTAATCCAGAAAAAAAACAACTTGAAATATTTAATTATGACACGTGCGTTTAAAGTACGACTATGAATTTAACGCTTCTGTATAACAATTTATCTATGTTGTAAATTAATGACGTCACGGAATATGACGCACTTAACAGACTCTCCCACAGCGGTTTATAATAAACCAAACAATAAACTACCTTACGAGTACCTAAGTAAAGAGCAAAATCATACCGAAGCAGGTCATATACAAACAAAAGTAATAATTTGTACTATTTTTAGTTAGCTCCCGTTTACGTGGGCGAAATTGTTAAGAAGCACCCTTGTCAGAGGGTAATAATCCCAAGATACTGTGTGACAGTTTCTTATTAAAGTTGAACTGAATCTTAAAGAATAATGGATGCCCACGCAACTGTAAAAGCTATTTCTATGTTAATATTAGGGCATTAGTTATACATAAAAAACATTACTTCGCTATTGCGTAACGAGTTCATCTCAAAAGCAATAGGCCAAAACCTCGATTCTTGTTGATTTCATTTAAAAACGTCCAAATACATAAATTTTGTTCAATCGTAACGTAATCGTGTAATACAATTTTTTTTAAACATTCATAATCTTTTGTGTTATTGTGCATCTACCATTTAATTTGAGGTAAACTATAATTGAAAATACACGAAAAGATCCTACATTTTTAAAAATCCAGTTTCGAATTCCAATGGACTTTTCCGGTATTATTGCAACTCTATCAGTGTTAGGAAATAGACAGCCTTTATTATTTCCGCGTTACGGTAATATTTTTATATAAAATAATTTACTAGATATCTTATATTTTCTAAGATACTGGGTAATTTTTTATACGAATCAACTATAAAAGTTGGTGTTACTTTGCGGAATTCAATAGTACAGTTAAAAAAGTTTTTAATAAAATTTCATATACGTACCTATTGTTAATCGTTGAGGAGTTCCCTCGTCTGGAACCGATCTTGGCAGCAGTATGAGTTTATGTTTATCGTAAACATGCACCAGAATAATAATATCAGAGACATCAAATTAAATTTTGTTAAACATTTTTTTAAATTAACTTGTTCATAAGCTATTATGTATATTACGTATTAAACGAATTTTAAAATGTTGCTATTAAAAAAAAACTCTATAGGTGTATAAGTTGCTAGAATGAAAATTTATTGTTGTAATAAAGTTATATTTAAAATGTTGCGTAATTAGTAACAAAAAAGATTAGTACTAAAACGAGTTAAGCACGTGATTCTTCAAGTGTTGTGCCAGGTTGCTATCAAATCCTACACTACGACGCAATCGATATTGTATAATATGGAGCTGGGAGCTCCCACCAACTCGGATGCGTATATTCTTGGGATATATTCGACTAGAAAACACCACTTCACCATTACCACAAAATATTTCTACAGAACTGTGATCGACAAATATTCGCATATAAATATTTTCGCTAGGCGACCAATACGCTCTCCGTACACCATCTATGCCTCCTCGGTCAATGCTAACATACTCATGGTCTGCAGAATATCCAATCGTCAGAGCTCCCAATTTCCATACAAATATCAGGCTCATATCAGAAAACATTGATGTTGAATTGACTAATAATTCAAAAGATTTCGTTCCAGCTTCGAACACCTCGCCAGGGTCGTACCAAGCGTTTTCCAACAACTCTGCCCGTAAATTCTTTGTTTCCTTAATAGGTGTCATTAGTATGCGTCCTTTTTCATTTAAACGCAGCTCTCGCGGTATCGTCATCATTCCGGCCCATCCCGAAATGGACTCCATGAAGTCATTTTCCCACATCCCCAACCACGCGAGTAAAATTCTTCTCCCATCCCCTGAGAGTATCGTTTTCGCCGCGTAAAAATCGTGTCCGTAATCCAATTGATTAAATGTTGCTACAGATACTTCCATATCATCGAACTGTCCTCTCGCATAATTAAAATGACCAATAACATATCCAGTTTGGTATAAATTTCTGAACCTATATCGATCTGATTCAATCCCTTGAACCGATAAAACGAGAACGTGATGATTGTCGATTTGGAATAAATCTGGACTCTCCCACATATATCCCATGTCTCCGTACGATTTCACCAATGTTCCGTTTAATTTCCAACTAAACATATCTGATGATGTGTAAAGGATAAGCTCACCGTTTCCCTCTCTGGACGTTGTGCCAATAATCATGTACCAGTTATTCCGGAAACGCCATACTTTAGGGTTTCTGAAGTCTCTCATAGCAGTCGGTGATTCCCTTACAACTGGATTGTATAGATATTTCTGGAAAATCACACCATCGCCGCTGATCGCAACGTTTTGTGTTTGATACGTCGTATTATCTGACACGGCGTGGCCAGTGTAGAATAATGTGAGAAAGTTCCTGTTAACTATCGCTGACCCAGCAAGACATCCGTGTCTGTCGTAATAATCACTCGGCATCAAAGCTGAAGGGTAATGCGTCCAATCCAATAGATTCTTACTCACTGCGTGGCCCCAACTCACGTGGCCCCACGCTCCATTATAAGGATGGTATTGATAAAACAGATGGTATTCTCGCTTGAAAAACGTTATTCCAGCGGGATTAGTCATCCAACCCTCCGGTGCTGTTATGTGGTAAATGGGCCGGTACTTTTTCTTCATTAAATGCTTCTTTTGTTTCGGGAAAGTCTCTACATGGCTGTAATTGCTGTTGGCACTGGCTGTGATCGCGCAGCACCACCAGATTAGTACAAGTACATCCATTAGTGTTAGTGATTGGTGAAGTACTAAATAAGATTTGAGGGTGACGAAATGTTTTGAACAAATTAGTACGTACAATAGGCCATGTTTATAAACTGTCTAATAATGAGATATTGCACAATCCGTGATGAGGTAGTACACCTATTTATTGTAAACAGTTATTTATGAAACCGTTCAGTGCGGGATTGTTCGATCGCCATCCTGTTTTAGCTGGGTAACAACTTTCTTATATTTCAACTCCACATTCTCAAATTTTGTTGATGGTTCTAGACCGAAAGTCGTTTAACACAGACATCTAATAATTTTTTCGAAAGAAGGGAGCGAAGAAATCGGCTACTTCTCTATACGTGTCTCTTTTCAAACAAAAGACGTGAAATTCTGCATTTAGGTTCTTTGAAAGGCTTTCCATGAAACTCAATCAAGGCGTCGGCGTCAGCTGTCTGCTGGCAACCATATTTGTGGTCATCATATTGTTACGAACATGCGAAAAGAGTTCATAATGCATATGTCATAGAATTTAAATTGGGCGGGGGCCGTTTACGAACATGCAAAAAGAGTTCGTAAAATATATAAAATATTATAAGCTAATTTAAACCCTATAACATATTATAGGATTAGATTCGCTTGACGCTAATTCTCTAGAACATTCAGGTGTTTACAAAAGGCTGTTTATGATCTCCCCTAGGACTCGCGAACGTTCGCGATTGTTGTCATCGGTTCGTTCGATATATAAGCAGACGTATCGTGCGCCTCGATCAAGAGCGAATTACTAAAATAAAAGTGAAATGATAGTGACCTCGGCTTTCTTATTGGTCAACGAACTGCATACAGAGTAAGTACTAAGTTTGTAGTGAAAAATTAAATGCAGTATTTTTAAAGAGTCACCAGGTATTTTCATATAAATCTACGAACCCCTGTACGTAACAATATTACTTGGTTGGGCCGCTTATCTTACTTACACTTATCACCGATTAAAATACCTTATCGTCCATTCGATATTCGAATTATGTGCCCCGCCCATCGAATGTATATGAAAGACAGATTGTCTGTCAGTTACACTTTCACGGATAATCCATTGAACCTGTTTTGACGAAATTTTGACATTATTGAATTTATATAACAGGCTAACTTATAGAGGCGTAAATAGTTGAGCGTATTTTACTATTTAACTTGACGCGAAGTCGTTTATAGTTACGCTTAATGAAACAATATTTGGTTAATATACTTTTATTATATAATAATATAGTCAAGGATTAATACATTGTAAATATAAATAGAATATTGCTTTGAATTAATACAGTAAAATTATGCATAACATTGAAATTCAATATATCACAGTACAGTGAACTATTTGGTCCTAACAATTGTTTGTACCTGCCACCAAAATACATTTTGACAACTTAACAACTAACAAGTATTATAACTAATAATTAATCTTTCTAAGTCAACTGTATATCCGCTCTACGATGATCCCTTTTATAAAAAATAATGGTTTCGCATAGCGAATATTCCTTAAAGCAGAGGTGAGCAACCTTTTAAATCAACGCACTAATTTAAATTGTAAAACTTTTTACGGGCCGCACATAGAGTAATAATTACTAATAATTTTCAAAATTTTATTTTCAATAAATATTGGAACGAAAAAATATAAAATTCAAAAAAAAAGTTAAGATTTCAGTTTATTATGTACCGCAATTTATTATAATTTATTTAATAACAATACATTATTCCATTAATAAAAAGTCTATAAAATAAATTCAATTTTAAAAATGCTATGCGGACCCCGTGTTGCTCATCTCTGCCCCCGGCAAAGAGTCCGACATGCCTACAACCAAAGGCTTTTTCTTAATAAAAAAAAGGGGGAGCCAGAGAAAAATATTTTCATCGAAAAAAAAAGAGTAATAACGTAACCTCTCTCTCTTTTTTATCTGTGATTAGACAAAGATAAATATGTCTCTTATCGTCCCTCTCTTATTATTTGTTGGACGCTTGCACTCACAGCCTATGGCCACCTTAGATCCATAGAGTTATTATAGATAGAGATCTAAAATAACTCTATGGATCTATAACGGTTAAGACTCAAAGAAACGAGAAAGTAAAACTAATGAATAAAATGATAATATTTTTTAATATTCGAATTGCCATACGTTAAAAAAAAAATATATATTCGAATTTATTATTATCAATAGAAATATTTAAAAAGTAATACATTCGAGGCCAAATTAACTGTCATATCATCGTATGTAAAATATTAATGTCATAAAACAAACATAAACGTCAAGAAAACGATATAAAAAATATGGAATAACCTATCTCTAATTGATATTGCATATTCAAATAATTATAATAAAAATTACACATTCGAGACTTAATGAATCAGGGCTTATTCTCTCTAAGAATATTTAAAGTTCTCTAAATGGAGAATTTTAAATATTCAAATATAAATTATTGTTTTCAATACAATAATAATTTGATCTTCTATCTTTCACAGTGAATTTTAACAAATTCTCGCCAACAAAATTTGAGTAAAACAATAAATTCTCGCTTGGAAATAACAAATAAACAAATTTACAGATGTAAATTTGTTTATTTGTTTACTGCTTTTCATAATACCAGATGGTATTATGAAAACAGTTATTAATTGTTAAAAAACAGTTGTTAATTGAAACTAAACATATAGATCTAAAAGGTATATTTTATGATTGCAAATGTTGCTGTTTTAATCTGAAGTAAAAATGCAAAATTGGGGTATTTAAGTGACCATACCATATCGAATGTGAACTTGCAAATTGTCCTATCATATTTTTGACAAATTTTCAGGTAGAAGGAAGAACGTGATTATTAATACATTCCCAATAATATTTATGTAATATAAAACGGTTGACTTTAAATACGTTTATTTATTTACAAATTTTCTAGTAGATAATTCATGTTGATACGGTAAATGATGGGCAAGTAGTACGCAATGCCGTTAAAAAGTGATTTGGCTTAAATTAGAGACATATATCGTAGAATAGACCACCCTCATTTCTTACCGAGGTGTTTTAAAAGGCGACTAAGATAAGTTGTCCCGCCGTGTGGTATCCGGCTGAGTAGAATAGACCACCCTCATTTCTTACCTTAAACTATTGGCTATCTGATCATCGTATTAAGAACAGAAAATAATTATTAAGACATGTTTTTGACGCCTGGGAATAGTTATTTTATTGTCTATGTATATTTAATTTTAATTTCTTGTGTATTGGATTTATGTCTTTCAGAAAAAGTTATTATTATTACCCAGGTGTCGTAATAGGCGACTAAGATAATAAGGCGATAATTGACCCACCATGTGGTATCCGGTTGAGTAGAATAGACCACCCTCTTTTTTACCGAGGGGTCGTAAAAGGCGGCTAAGGTAAGTCGACCTGCCGTGTAGTATCCGGTTGAGTAGAATAGACCACCCTCTTTCTTATCGAGGGGTCGTAAAATACGACTAAGTTAAGTTGACGTCACGCAGGCGCCAAGTCGTAAAATTCGTAGCCGAATCATGTGACAACATATTGTGCCGACCACACTTAAGAGTGGGATAAGGGCAGGAGGATGATGATGATAGAGATAGGACATATAGCCGGTTCACAGTCGATATGTTTTTTCTTGCATTTTATTAATGTTCAAATTATTATTTTTTATAAACAAATGTCATTTACAAAAGTAATAATAAAATTATTTAGCTGTAAATAAATAAATAAATATATGGGACATTTACGCACACGGTCGTCCACCCCCAAAGTAAGTAACTTAATACCTGTGTTATAGGTGAGAGAACTGGTAAATATATACATATATAGTTTTAAATACATACTTAAATACATATATACACCCAGACTCGAAGAACCAACAAATTCTAAATAGAAAATATTGGTTCTCGGCGGGAATCGAATATATATATATATATATATATATATATATATAATCATAAATATAATAGCAAAATAATTTTATTATTACTTTTGTATTATGGATCTCGCCAAAGTAACGTCTAATTCTATGTCATTTATTGATTTGTTTGTAGTGCGGGTGTCGTAATGCCGTGTGCAGGTCGGCCCACAGTGCGGCGACGCGCGCGTGCGCTTTCCCCTGCGTGCGGAGCAACTCTGGTAAGATCTCGAGAGCGGCCAGTGCGTACGCACGAGCCAACCGCGCTTCCTGATGATTTTTTTAAATATTCAAATTCAAATTCAAAATATTCTTTATTCAAATAAACTTGTAAACAAGTGCTTTTGAATCGTCAACATATACTTGTTTTGTATAAATTGCCGCGCGACCGGCCAGAGCACCGACGTTTAAGCATTCTATTGCAGCAAGTCACGTCCGCTAGCTTAGTAACGTTTCGTATACTATAATGACAAGACGCGTACGCTTGTATAGGATTTTATGGTAGAACGCAAACGCGTAATTATGCGTTTTGGGTGTGGTTTATTGTTTATTGACTTTTGATATTGATATAAGTATTTAGTGACGCGTTTTAACCAGTGAAACGTGTGACAAGACGCGACCGTCTGCGGTTTTAGTACGCGGTGGGATTACTGTTTCCCCATATAGGGACGATTCAATAACGTGTGACCTTACGAAGGTTGTGTGCACAACGGGTGTTATTTGTGTTATTTAACCGCGTTAGTGAAGTGTATACGCCGGGAGAAATAGACAGTACGTGTCCGTGGAAGATTGCTGAGGCGAGCCAACGGGTTCGGGAATCGGCCAAGTACATTTGTATGTACTTGGCACACACACAAAAACACATATACACGCAGTTATTCATGAGGCCGGACCGCATACAGCTGACGGCCGCATAAGGTAGGTTGAGACGCCGAGACGTCAAGAGTAGTGAAATTTATCGAAGTTATAGTTTATTTGACTGGCCCGTTGACGCAATGGGTAGTGACTCTGCCTTCAGCTCCGCGGGTCGCGGGTTCGATTCCCGCCGATGGCCAACATTTTCTTTACACAATTTGTTATATTTATTTATTCATTATTTATTTATTTAGAAAAGGAGTGCAGAATGCTAATATATTTTTATAAAAGACGCGCAAATATACATTCAAAGTAATAAAACAATCATAACACACAACTACCATGTATTTTATAGTCACACACCCACACACACACACCCGTTTGTTTATATTTAAAGTCTGTATTGTATCTTAAGTTTAACAAACGAAGCAACGACCGCTCTATAGTGAACCGAGAGACAAATCGAGCGTCATAAATATCTATACACTTATGACATGGTGGTACAGCCGCAGTGCGACCGCAGATCAAACCGCAACCGCCACCAAATCGCAATCAGCGTTGACCTATAGATCTGAATGTACTCAATACCTTTCCTGTAGATGACATCGAGCGCCATAAAATTTAATGAATTTATTGCAGTGTAGCAACCGCAGATCAAACCGCATCTGCCACCAAATCGCAATCAGCGTTGGCCCATAGATCTTTAGATGACAGCGAGCGCCATAAATATCAACACACTTATGCCATGTTGCGAAAACCGCAACGCAACCGCAACACAAACACACAACCACACAGGCACTATTAACACTTGTAGTATCCTACCTCAACAGCGCATCGCAGCGCGTACCGATGTCTCGCTCTCAGTACGTGCGATGCGGCCGTGTGCGGCGCTGCGGCTGCGGCTGCGGCCCGCTCTGCGTGCAATCCGCGCGTCAGTCTACTGCACAGCTGGCGGTAGGCCCCCAATGCGTCAAGCGTGAGCAGCATTCTGTCCATTGCCTCGTCCTCAGTAAACTCTGGCGACGATTCACCCATTTCTGTTGCTAATCTGTAAATTCAAATTCAAATTCAAAATATTCTCTATTCAAGTAAACTTGTAAACAAGTGCTTTTGAATCGTCAACTTTACTGCTGGTTCGGTTAGCTGTTCCTACCGAGAAGAGCCAGCAAGAAACTCGGGGGTTGCTCTTTTTTTTTTAAATATAAATCTTAGAACTAGTTACATTTATTTACTACTGTCTTGTACAGAGTAGAAGCGCACCTATATCCACACATCCTTATCATCTAAGTAATCTTCAACAAACATACATATTGTTTTGTACAATCCATACATATTGTTACAAACATGCGAAAATGATTCGTAACACTTTCCAATTAGAGTTCAAATTCATTCGCGTCATTAATCTGGAAAATTCTGTTGTTTACGCATTGTGTTCCGTATCCAACTAACGCCGTGTGGTATCCGGCAGAATAGAATAGACCACCCTCTTTTCTTACCGAGGTGTCGTAGGAGGCGACTAAGGTATGTGCCACGTGGTATCCGGCTGCATAAAATAGACCACCCTCATTTTTTACCGAGGTGCCGTAAAAGACCACTAAGGTAAGTTGTCATCAGGCAGGCGGCCGGTCGTAAAATACGTAGCCAAATCATGCGAAAACATATTGTGCCGACCCCACTTAGAGTGGAATAAGGGCAGGAGAATGATGATGATGTTCCGTATCCAACTAATAACGATTCGGGATTATAGGAAAGTAAAACTAGAATCGCTGCAATCCGCAGGCACATCAAGTAATAGATAAGTGACAAACTCTCGTTATATAAGGTCATCTGGTTGTCTTTATGTATTTAGACTATGTTTTTCTTTTGTATATTGGCTTATATTTAAACCGGAAATAAAATCACTTTTACGGCTGATTTTACTGAACATATATACTCACTCGGCAGCCGCTCGTAAGGCGTCCCTCATCCGCGCCCACCGAGCGTTGTCGGTCGCGCATGGTGGGCACAGTGCGCTAAGAGTCGCTCCCAGCTCACGTATATCCGCACGTTCCGACTCGCAGCGAGTTTCAACTAAAATGTATATTAAATATAAGCTATATCGCAACTACGTTTGCATCAACTTAAGTATTTAAATACCCTCAATTATATCTGTTCTTTCTATTCCCAAAGGGAAAAAATTGATTTGGTTTTTCAGGGATATACAGAGTACAGAAGCTATAATATAATTATTTTGCTATAATCCACGTTTTTTAAGAGAAATTATGTAATGCTAAGTGTATTAAGCAGGCAACATTTATATACCTACAATGCGAGACAAGGCACCACAAGTAAAAAAAAACAAGAAAGTTACTCATTATATAATACTATAATAAGACTAATTAATTTTTGTTACAGATAAGGATTAGAAAGAAAGAAAACCTTTATTTACAACATACACTATCAACAAATAAGGAATATATATATAAAATAAAAACCATTACACTTATAATAAAAATAAAAACGAAAATAAAATAAAATAAACAATTAAAAGAATACCAGAACATATTAACTAAAGTATTAGTATTATATACTTAAAATAAATACTTCAATTAAATACGTGTCCTGTGAATTGTGTATTATAATTAATAAATTAATTAAAATTAAATAAATAACTACCTTTTTCGATGATTTTGAACAACCTGCCCAAACCAAGCTGCGCTAGTCTAAGCTGCTCTTGTTCCGAGACAAAAGTTTCCTGCATTTCATCTGTGGTCATTTCTCTCTGCAAGTGTAACAACATATATGTAAGAAATAGAAGACTTAATGTGGGTAGGCACCAACTTACTCAAGCACATAAAAATAGCATGTGTCTGACACACCTTGTTAAGCCACCAAAGACTAACATTAGGCTAAACACCACGAAAGAGCATCTAATAGTTGTATTGAATCTGCGTTCAGACTGACTTCTAATCTTAATAGTATTATTGTGTAAAAATGTTTAGTATGTAGGTCGTAAATAATTTCAATAAAGTTCTTAAAGTTAATTTTCAAATTTAAGTTTTTTTTCATTGTTGTAATTTTCAGTGTCATTTGTAAATACTTATTTAACATGGATTTCCTTATTACTTCTTTTGAATGTTTTTTTTTTGGGATAGTATTTAGAGTTTTTTCATTTTACACAAATTTATTAAAGTTTTCTATAAACAACTTGTTGGTTCTACGAGCCTGGGTGTGTATTTGTATTTAAGTATGCATTTAAAATTATATATGTAGTATATTTACCAGTTGTCAGTTGCACATAACACAAGTATTAAGTTCGGGATGGATGACCGTGTGTGTAAGTGTCCCATATATTTATTTATTTTTTCTACACGACTTTTTTGCACGAATGTATCTACCGTGAACGTTTTTCTAAGGAATGTATCCACCGTGTAAAAAAAGAGTTGGGTGTACTGTATTAAAGAGGGTATTTAAGTGCAAGTCGGTGAAAACGAAATCGTGGTTAATATTAACTGTTTTGATATTCTGCGATTTATGTATATTCTCACCATATTGTCCTCTTGGGTGCCGGCTAATATAAACTCGTCGTGTTTAGGCTTGTCCAGCCTGGATGTGGTCTCGCAGAGGAACGTCCTAAGGTCGGCATCGTGGGCCAACACAGGATGTCTGGCCACCAGCGTCAACCAGCGTTGTAAAGCCGCTCGTCTACGCTGAAGGAACAACGGGCTACCGCCACCTACCACGACGCGTTTAGGGGGCAAGCTGCACACAGCGCTGAAAACAATATCAAATATTTATATTAAACTATAGACCAATCGTTAAATTCAGACTTCGCGGCGCCCGTGGCGTGATATACCAGAGGTGAACGCCCGCACCTACCTCAGTCCCCGTTTTCATCCTACCTACACGCTCTTGTACCCCGCAGGCGAGGTCTCAGTTAAACGGTTAGCCTATAGCTGAGTCCGCGGCGTGCCTCTGCATGGAAATCATTGTTTCAAAAAAAATCTCTAGTGAATCCCTTTATTTGATTCTGAGTTAAAAATATAGATTAAATATAAATGGAATAAAAGAATTCTTTCTTTTATTCCATTTATATTTAATCTATTCCAAATCTTACCTAAGAATATCTAGACAAAAATTAATACAACACTGACTCGCAATACCCCAATACGATGAATCGCAGAGGTAATATTTTTTTGGTGGCTTAAATTTTGATTTATAATATCTCCTAAAGTATTGTTACGTACAGGGGTTGGCAGATTTGCATGAAAATACCTGGTGATTCGGTAAAAACACTTTATTCAGCTTTTCACTACAAAACTACTACTTCCATTCTCTATGCAGTCCAGTGTCGAATAACCAAGCCGAGCTATTCGCAAACTAAACGTCCAGGCGCACGATACATATATATATCGAACGAAACGATTTCGAGAATGTTCGCGATCGCTCGCGAATCCTACCGACAATACACGACTCGTAAACAACGTAAATATTCCAGAGAATGAACATCAAGCGAATTTGAACTCTATGACCTATGCATCACGATCTCTTTTAGCATGTTAGTAACAGTATTTATTTGATTCATATGGTGTAAAGGACAATTTGGATCTATATTAAATGACGAATGGCGGTCTACACGATCATTTTTGCGCTTAATCGTTTATAAACGCCGATTATATAGAAGAGCCATTATGAATAATGTGTGACTAAAATCTGCCTTATTACTGAAGGTCACGCAGATGAATTCGCGGTCAGAAGCGAGTATTTAAATATTAATACTTAAACAGTATTATAAAGTTGCGTAACTATTTCAACTCGCCACATTGATAACACTTTTTATGTCATGTCTGCTGTAGATATTGCAATAATGGATAGTTTTATCATGTTATGATACGTTACGCGTTCGTTTCCGTGATGGCCTTGTTGTTAAATCGGGGCGTTTTTACTGAAAATAACTAGATTCAAACACAAGGCAAAGTGTTACATTAAAAAAATTACTTATATGATTTTTTATATATAGATTTTTTCGTCCTGCAAACTTTTAGGAAAGTACGTTTGAATCCACATTGCGTAAACGTATTTCAAATTAAAAAAAAAGAGTTTTAGAAGCGCATGTTACGTGGTGTAAACTAAGTATCGATAAAAAAAATCCTATTATAAACTCCCCCCCCCCCCCTGATTAATCAGAATTTATTAACACTTGGTTCAGGTGAGAATTGCTTTTTCGAAAATTACCTCTTCATCAAAACTTAGTATTTGATTAAAAGTTTAATCAAACACGATCTATTTCCAGTACCTACTATTGTGCGATAAGTAAATTGTTTAATGGGGGCCAGATATTTTAGTGAACTGTATCTATAGGACCATATCCTCACCACTCTCAAAACATGTCTCCCCGGCCATCCGCGAGGCTGAAAGCAGAAACAGATGGAAGATCATTTCCAAAGAGATGTTTTTATGAAGAGGTCACGACTCCCAGTCATTGGGGTAACGCAAGGAGATCTATAAGTCGCTGGTTTTAATCCGGCTCGAAGGACCATAAGATGTACGGGTTGCTACTACCCTGTACAATCTTTGGTTGACAGGTTGATAGAATTAGATTGATAGATTTAATTGATATATTGCGATACTCAATTGATAGTTTATTGCTTATAATTTGATAGTTATTTGTAGTGTTTATATTGTTTTGATAGTAATTTGATAATAATTTCATAGTTTGAGCACGCGCGACCGCTTATCTCGTACTGATTTCAAATTCATGCGATATTAAAAATATGGCGTAAGTGCGGATATTGCAAATATACATGTTAGCCTGTACACTTCTAAAACATATGGCACATGTGTTTTAATATTCAATGCAAATGTTAATCAAGAACATTTTATATATATAATCATAAAATATATGATAAAATATGCACATAATATTATATTCTTTAGCACATAACAAGTATTCTGTATAATTTATAATATTTACTTGATTAAGGTTTCATTTAACATTTTTATTATCAATACTAGCTGGAGCTTCACTCACCAAATGGTTCCCTAAAGGTACCAACTTTATTCTTCTTAGTCTGGAATCTTATCAAAATTAAAAGAAAAGAGGACTTACATTTTAAGTCAAAGATACTTAGGTTAAATTAGCCATGTGGTATCCAGTAGATTAGAATAGACCACCCTCCTTTCTTACCGAGGTGTTGTAAGGGGCAACTAAGGTAAGAGCCGTGTGGTATCCGGCTGCATAGAATAGACCACCCTCATTTCTTACCGAGGTGTCGTAAAAGGCGACTAAGGTAAATTGACGTCAGGCAGGCGGCCGGTCGTAAAATACGTAGCCAAATCATGTGACAACATGTTGTGCCGACCCCACTTAGAGTGGGATAAGGACAGGAGAATGATGATGAACTTCTAGGTTAAATAGAGTCAATCTGATACAAAATCTAGGCCAATCTTCGTGCCCTGACAACCATTGTATAATGTAAATACTGATGGCAGATCATCATCACTTATTTTCGAAGTCTTGCAATTATAAAGTTTCAATCTCTAACACGCTAATCAATTACCTTCAAGCAGTCCTGATCTCATCATCTTCTATAAAACTATCCTTGACATACATTGTCCAGTTGTAATTTTTTGAATTCTTTACCAATAATACTGTCATTTAAGACAAACTTACCGATATGGGTATTTTGCATACAAAACATCATAAAGCTGCACAAATTCATTATATCTCCTTGAGACAGTTGTTCCGTGACGTCTAGAGCTCACATAATATTCACAATGTTTTAGTATTAGCCCTTTACGTTCAGGTACCAGTTCCACACTAATAACATCTGTTGTTTCTAAGGCCTCAAATGTTACTTCTTCTGTATTACTTGACATGATTATGTTGCTGAAAGTATTTTTTTTCTAATATGAGGTTTTATCTTAATCTTCCTAATTTAATTAATCCTACATTTAATATTAAGTCTAGTAACTTATATTTTTATAATATCAATATTAGGATGTAACTGTAAGCATAACATCAAGAATGACTTTAAAAAAATTATAATCTCATAAAAAAATATAGTTTGCTTGCATTAATTAAAAATCTTGCTTAAAATTGAAAAAAACTGTTTTATGTATTTTAAAATATTAATCTTGCGATTGACTCAAGCTTTAAAGATTATAATAAAACTTTTGAAAAGTTAAAATATGCAACCGCTAGCTCTCAAGAAATGAAAATATTTTTGTGTCGAATTTAATAGTACGCAAGTAATTTCCATAAATTATTCCTCCAAAAAACATTATTATAAGTTAGAATTATTGGAATTCGAATTATTGTAAAATATATTATTTTAAAATAACCAAATTATTTTGAAATATTATTTAAATTAATTGATTTACTTACCAGAAAAAAGTTTGCCAACAGCAAATCAAATTCGCTATCAACTTCTAAGCTTTCGGCTTGTGAAACTTCCCATAGCGTGCAACTGTAATTAATATATTTTGCCTATAAATCTTAAAAACCCCTATTTCTTTATTGCGTTTAGTATGTATGGTTCAAAAAGAGGAACAAGAAAAGTTTGAAAACTCATCCCTACTTTGGAAAATTGAACCGAGTGAGAGTAATGTAAATAATCTGTGGTGGAAAGTTTTGCCACGTCCAGAAACTTAAATACGAAGATTTACCGGAAATTACTTCATTTGAACTTTTTTATGTTTGACATAAATGATACGAAGTTTATCTGTGGTTTGTAATTAAGTATCCTTATCTGCGCTAAAAATTAATTGTCCTCTCCCGCCCTTACTAATTCGAATAATTTATATTATCGTTGTGAACAAACGATTTAATTAATTAGTTAATTAAGAAAACAAAAATGAAGCTAAGTTAACAAGCTTGTCATTATTTACTGATATAACTACTATATTTACACTTCCATGAACCTACACTTACTTGTGGTTCTGTAAATATCCCTTCTGCAAAAGTTCTTTCCTAGAAATGTAAAATGCTCCAGTTTCAATAAGTTCACCAGCCCATTCTTGTCTTCGCGGCCGACTATTAAAATTAAAATTTACGGGATATATGCCCGAATCGTTATAGTTCCAGCGAAGTTTGTAACTTCTGAAAGAACAATAATTGAGACCTGTTTTTTTAATTGTTATTGCGTTTAATGTCAAAATAAGTTCAAAATCTATAAACAATCTTTTACATACCGCGTTACTGAAAAAAGGCAATCAAAAGGAACAGGGTCACTCAATTTCTTCACAGAGTGATATAGGTGACGAGCGTTGATAAAGGGCGAAGTAGCTTGTAGAAGAATTAAAATATCAATGTCAGATCTAGTTTCGATAAATTCTAATACTCCCCAAATTGATGGAGCCCAATCTGAGGATGTTGCATGACTGCGTTTAAATATACTTGCATTATCTATTAAGAAGGGTACAATATTAACGTAGTTCGACGTAGACTAAATATATTGAAACATATATTATCAAATCAATTTTAGTGTGGTTAAATTAAAACTTACATTTAAGAGCTTCTAACGCTATTAAGGCATTATCTGTAGACACAGTTATGTCTTCACATCCAGCCTGCCGAGCAGTTAATATAGATCTAGCGAGCAATGTCATACCACCCATAACTCGAAGATTTTTCAGACGGATTCCTTTTGATCCACCACGAGCAAGTATTAGGACTGCTGTTTTAAATTGTCCAGCTATCAAAACTTGGCAGAATCTGAAGAATAAGAAAAGACTCTATAAATTACATATGACTAAGTAAAAAATTATTCGTCTTTTAACCATAATACGTACATTGTAAAGAATACAATTTTTATTAACATTGTAGCAGTAGAAATTGTTAATAGAATTTTACGTCTATCGAATGATACCTAGTGAGGAAATTGACGCTAATAAATTGCTTCCGACCAATCACTCGCTATGATGAAAGTTCAGCGGTTTTTTATATAGGGGTCAACACAATTTTTGTTATTTATTTATCTTACAGAAAAATTGGAGAAAAGAAAAAAAAAAAAAATTAATGAATGAAACGATTGTCAAAGATATGCAAGTCACCCTATCTGAAGAACAAAGTCACATCTCTGATATATAAGCATGGGAAATTTTACTTTCTTTTTCGGATAGGGCGAAGTGTCTGTGATATACTGAAATTCGATCATATTTTTAAGAACGATACGTGTTTCTTCTTTTTCAACGGACGAACTTCTATTGATGTGCATGAGTCTCTTTCAAGAGATTTCAACGATGCACGGTCTTTTGTCGTTGAGATCCATAGGCTTCCTGTACCACTTCGCTCACGCAACGCCCATTTCTTCTTTGTACTATGTCACCTTATATATTTTACATATACCAAATTTAATAAAATATATTTATAGACTTTTAAGCAAACTTTACCGAAAAGTTGTGAGGTAAAGAACAGAGATTGATAATTTATTTTATTCATGTGCTACTTCTTATGTATGGAACTAAAGTAAACGAAAAGCAAAGTTAGAAACAATATATTTTAACAAAGGTAGTGTCTATTGAAACATCTTCAAATATATTAATTAAATTGATGAGTAGAAATACGACTAAGGTAAATTGATGTCAGGCTGGTGGTCAGTCTTAAAATACGTAGCCAAATCATGTGACAACATATTTGTAACATGTTGTACCGACCCTGTGTGTGAGTGGGATTAGGGTAGGAAGATGATGATGATAAGTAGAGGCAGGTAAGCAGTTAATTCATTAAAACCCTCTAAATAAAAGTTCTTGAAAACTTCTAAAAGTTTTAGTCGAATTTACAATGTATATCTTTATAATTTATTTGATAAACTGAAACGCTTTATTTGTCTGTGAGTATCAGAGTGACACCGTCTATAAACAGACCATAGAGTACTAAATATAATATAATAATCAATATAATATTTTAGTTAGTAGTCTATGATAATAATTAATACCTAATTGTTTTAAGACATTTTTAGTTCAGAATTTCAGATTTCAATTTGATCTCATCGTGAAAAAATGAAGAAGATGGAAGATTTAGAAAAAGAGATTAGAAATATGGACAAAGAGCTTATGAAAGTGGACGCAGAATTATCAAAATGGAAAAATATACAGCGCCAGTTACATGAAAAGAAAAATTCATTGAAAAATAATATAATCAAATTAAAATCGAATACCTTAGCCAATATTGATTGGGAAGGAAACACTTATGAATGGTCAAAAGTTGTTAACAAAAAGCTCAAGGATATTTTCATGATAGATTCCTTTCGACCAAAACAGCTAAGTGCTATTAATTCAACGTTATCAGGACAACATGCCCTAGTTGTAATGCCAACAGGTGCAGGGAAGAGTCTCTGCTATCAGCTACCAGCGTTAGTCAAACCAGGTATAACTGTCGTAATATCACCTTTAATTTCGTTAATGGAAGACCAAGTAAGGTTCTTGGCCAATAAAAATATTCCAGCAATGTTTATGACAAGCAGTAGTTCTAAAGAAGACTCTGCCAAGGCATTAAATTCTCTAAAGGAAAAAACGTCAGACTTAAAACTTTTGTATGTCACTCCAGAAAGACTTGCTAAGAGTAAAAGATTTATGGCCAATTTACAAAAATGTCATGCAGATGGTAGATTACAGAGAATTGCTATTGATGAAGTCCACTGTTGCTCCCAGTGGGGTCATGATTTTAGGCCAGATTATAAATACCTTGGGATACTGTCTAATATGTTTCAAAATATTCCAATATTGGGACTGACTGCAACAGCCACATCCTATGTTTTAAATGATGTGCAGAAAATACTTAATATAGCTGGCTGTTTGGTGATTAAATCAACTTTTAACAGACCAAATTTGTATTATAAAATTTTAGAAAAACCTACATCTCAAGATGACTGTTTAAATATACTAGAAAAGCTCTTGAAATATAGATACAAAGGGGAAAGTGGTATCATATATACAAACGGTATAAAGGATTCGGAAAATCTCACTGAAGGATTAAGAAAAAGAGGTCTAAAAGTTGGGTGTTATCATGCAAATATGGAACCTAATTCCAGATCAAAGGTACATACAAAATGGCATGAGAAATATTATCAAGCTATTGTAGCAACAGTTGCATTTGGCATGGGAATAGATAAACCAGATGTGAGATTTGTTATTCATCATACAATTAGCAAATCCATGGAGAATTATTACCAAGAAAGTGGCAGAGCTGGACGGGATGGACAAAGAGCTGAGTGTGTAACATTATACAGAATGCAGGATATATTTAAAGTAAGCCCTATGGTGTTTTCATCAATTGGAAAGTTAGAACATTTGTATGGTATGGTGAAATATTGTTTAAACAATTCTTTGTGTAGAAGACAACTAATAGCTGAACATTTTGATGAAGATTGGGGTGATGCAGACTGTAACAAAATGTGTGATGTCTGTTCAAATGTTATTCCTGATTGTGGAGAGATAAATCTAGAAAAACATTGTAGTACTCTATCAAGTATCATTGATATTGCTGAAAAGCAAGACACAAAACTAACATCACAAAAATTGCTTGATGCTTGGTATCGAAAGGGCCCAGTAATTCTTAGGAATAAGGGTGAAGAACCAAACTTTACTAGAAACATAGGTGAAGATGTGATTGCATTTCTCTTAATTAATGGGTACCTAGTTGAAGATTTCCATTTCACTGTATATTCCACAACACCATATTTAAAAAAGGGCCCCAACATGGAGTCAATTCATGATACAGATTTTTCATTAAAAATGAAAGTGAGAAAATATACTGAATTCTATTTAGATAGGCCAGCACCAAAAGCATATGAACCAACAAATATTGAAGGTGAACAAAAAAATAAATCAAGGAAAAGGAAATCTAGTGTTGAAGTTGATGCAAAAAAATCAAAGACTATTGTTATCGATGATTAAACAGAGCTATGCTTTTATTTTTGCCTTTGATTCCAGTTGTGCATAATTCAAATTCAAATTCAAAATATTCTTTATTCAAGTAAACTTGTAAACAAGTGCTTTTGAATCGTCAACATCTACTGCTGGTTCGGAAAGTTGTTCCTACCGAGAAGAACCAGCAAGAAACTCGGCGGTTGCTCTTTTCCAACAATAATTCTTATCACTAGTTACATATAGTTATAAATGTCTTGTACAGGTTGAAGAGAAGCTATATCCACGCATTCTTATCTTCCAGGTAATCCTCAATAGTATAATAGGCTTTCTGAATTAGCCTTTTTTTAATAGTATTTTTGAAATGCTGTAAAGGTAAAGTTAATGTAGATTGTGGAATTTTATTATAGAATCTTATACCCAAACCCACAAACGAATTACGAACTTTTGCAAGGCGCAAAGCAGGAACCGCAAGCTTATGTCGGTTCCTACTTTGTCTATTATATACATCGCCAATCCTTTTATAATTATGTATATTCATATGTACAAAAATTAAATTACTAAAAATATACTGTGAAGCTAATGTAAGAATACCTGTTTCCTTGAACTTCTCTCGCAGGGAATCGCGCTAATTTAAATTGTAAATGCCACGTATGGCTCTTTTTTGTAACACAAAAATTTTTTCAATGTCCGCGCATTTACCCCAAAACAATATTCCGTAAGACAATATTATGGAAGTAAGCAAAATAAACAAGTTTTGCTGTTTCAACGCTCGTAAGCCGCCTTATCTTTCGGACAGCGTAAGCCGCTGAACTGAGTTTCCCAGCGAGAGTTGTTATGTGTGTGCTCCATTGGAGTTTAGAATCCAAGGTCACTCCCAGAAATACAGTTGTTTCTTCTGTTTTTAGTGGTATAATATTAATAAAAAGCTTATTTGCTATTTTAGCAGTATTAGGCAATGCAAATTCTATACATTTTGTTTTGATTGAGTTCAGTACCAAATTATTTAGCCTGAACCAACGAGCTACTTGCGACAAACCACTGTTTACTTCGTCAATATTTTCGTCATTCCTATTAACTTTAAATATCAAAGATGTGTCATCAGCAAACAGAGTTATATTGGTAAATCCATACTGCTCAGGATGGAGTAAGTTATTTAATTTAAAGTGCCTGAGCAGCTGATTTAAAATGACTTTCTCAAAAACCTTGCTAAGAGTTGGCACGATTGAGATGGGTCTGTAATTGTTAGGATCGCTCTTATCACCGCATTTAAAGACTGGGATCAATTTACTATATTTCATTAAGTTTGGAAATATCCCTGTGTCTACGGACTTGTTAAAGATTTTGGCCGTAATTGGGGCGATAATTTCAATAATATTATTAATTAATTTAACGGACATTCCCCACAAATCTGAAGTTCTTTTAATATTTAAAGTTTTAAAAGTTTTAATAATATCGTATGGGGTAATGTGTTTAAAGTCAAAGTTAACACTGCACTCCATGACGCTGCCCTTCAATATATTGAAAGCTTCCATTGGGGATGAGTTTATTAAGCTAGTGGTAGAAATAGGTATATTTTGAAAGAAGTGCTCAAATGCACTTGCCACTGTTGCATCGGAATTGATAAGCTCATTCCCAATTTTAAGCTCTATGGCAGAGTTATGCATTTTATGTCTGCCTAATTCATCACCTATAACATCCCAAGTTGTTTTTATTTTATTGTCGGACTTTATTATTTTGTTTTTAATTTGAAGTGATTTGGCCTGTGAGCAGACATTGCGAAATATTTTTGAATATTTTTTTACGTATTCTAAGAAAGTGGGGGATTGGTTATATTGCTTTTCTGCATACAGATCAAATAACTTATTTCTACTCTTATAAATGCCATTTGTGGCCCAATCGTTAAACTTGTGATGTTTATACATTTTTTTTTCTATATTATTAAAAGTATTATTGAACTCACAGCTAATAATACCAAAGAGGGTGTTATAAAGATCATCAGAACTACAACATTTTTTGTCAATTTGAGATATTTTTGATGATATTTTCACTTTGAATCGCTTTATTTTATGAGATGTGATAGGTCTGTATTTAATTAATTTCTTTGTTTCATGTATGTAATCAGGGACTGATATAATTTGTCCACAATGGTCAGACCTTAAACGACTTATTACAGATTTTTGTAAAATATTACAACTGTAATTAGTGAAAATATTATCAACACCGGTAGCCGAGTCAGCAGTTATCCTAGTCGGTTCATTAAAAACATTAATCATATTAAAACATTAAAATAAATTAACTAACCTAGAACGGTTACAGGTATCTACTACAATGTCAACATTAAAGTCTCCACAAATTAAAACTGATTTTGAAGATGTACAAGTCTTCTTCAGAACATCCTCCATAACTCTCTCAAATAATGTATAATCACTGGAGGGTGGGCGGTACACAGAAACTATAATATAGCGCTCAAGCTCTATACAAGACAGCTCAATAGTACGTTCAACAGAAAGACCGACAATATCATGTCGTGCTTTACATTTTAGTTTAGTCTGAGTTAATATTAGTGATCCCCCACGAGCACGTGCGGTCTTCCTCCAGAAAGCACTGGACACTTGATAATTTTTTATATTTAATAAGAAATTAGAACTGTTTATCCAATGCTCAGTTATACATAAAATATCAACATTAAATTTATTCATAAACAGTTCAATTTCAAATTCCTTGCCAGATAGACCTTGTAAATTCTGATGTACAATATTTAGTTTACTAGGCCTATTTGTTGTCTTATTACCTAGTTTAAAGTAATATTTTTCGTACATAAAATATTACTTGATATACTATTAGTACTACTACTAGTACACATGTCAATATTTGAATAATTAGTACAAAATAGGACTCAAGTCGTAGCAACTATGAAGTTTCTTGGATTTGATTCCTTAATGAAGGACTTGAAGTGAAATAGATAGAGCCCAGTTTGGCATTTTGCACTAAACTTTTTAGTGCACTGAGTATTGAATTGTGTGTTATTGTTCAATAACTATTCTTGCAACTTCAACTAATTTGCAACATTACCTATAAGACATTGTCACAATTTTGGGAATATTAATGTAGGTTGCCTTCTTCTCACACCCAATTTAAATACTTACTAGTGTATTGTAATAGTTAAGAGCAAAGGACATTCGATGTAAACAAAGTTGATAATATAAAATTCTATGTTCCATTTTGTCTTAAGTTTAAAATGACATTACCTATTAAGATAAATTATATCCAAATTAGAAAGAAGTCAAAATAACGTTTATCATTTGGTAAAATATATTTAATATTAAAATTTTGTATTTTGAATAAATTAAAAATTGTACATATAACAAGCATTCTAAACTCTACGTCTTGGTGAATACTGCAATGGGGTTAGTTGCTCATAGTCAATGACATTCTCTTCCTGTTTCCTGTATCTCCTTGTAGCTGAATTTTGTTTAATATGTACACCCTTAAATTCATTTGAATGTGCTGAAAAAATTATATAACATATTCTTATAACAGTAGTAATGGTAACGCGACTTTGTTCGCGCCAATTTAACTAAGTACCCTCAATGCAATAGGTTTTTAGGTTATATGTTTTCGAAACGGGGATTTTTTAAGCTTCTATGTTAACCTGGTGTTCAAGCTGCAATTGTGCCAAATTTCGTAAGAGACAGACTTTCACATTTATAGTCTTAGTATGGTTAATAAATAGCTAAGACTGATCCACCTGGTTAGGCGATAGCAGAAGTAAAGTCGAGACTCGAAAGTGCCTAGTTCAGTGTTTCCCAACGTTGGGGGGGGGGGGGGGGAATTTGAATTGTACCAACATTCACCAATATCGCTTCAACGTACCAAACTTTCGCATTTATAACAGTATGAATTACTCAAACTTTATCTTACCTGATTTTTTAGTAGTTTTATTAGACCTCTCACTTGGAAGTACGCTGAATCCAGACGCTGTGGATCTTGCAGACGAGCACTGGCTATCTACTCCTAGAGCATCCAAAGCTCTTAACCGTTGCGCGATCTGATCGTTGATGAGCTCCCTATGAGGTCCAGCATGTCCTAAATCCTCCATATCCGCCAGCCAATCGGCACGTTCGCGGATCTGTGTTACCACTGAAATATAAAGAATCGTCTGCAGCCATTTTGGATCCAGTCTTGAACGTGGGCCTTTTCCGTGTTCCTCCTTGCCAGGCGATCTTGTGCCCTTAGCACCTAGTCTCAACCGTTAACACGTGGTGCTAAAGATAATAAAACTGAGGAAAATAATAATTATTATAATTGTTATTTAAGAAGAAATAAAAATTATGTAATGCTCAGCGTAGGAAGCCCGATGGATTTATTAACGATAAAATTCTATACGATTCTGTGGCCCCGTAACCGCTTAAAGGTACCGTTCTCAATAACCTATCTCAAGTAAATTTTTGGTTACTGGAGTTAAAAAAGATTTTGTCTCGGAACCTATCTCCTGATGATGAAAGAACTATCAAAAGCTGTAAAAAACGGGATAGTACACCAGTGAGGCCATGCGAATCTTCCGGAAGAGGAGATTCAAGCGGGCGGGCACGGGCAGATCGCATGCTTTTCGATGAAGAAAAACACCATGAGGAAACTTGTAGCTTCTGGCTCCAACCCTTCTCTCCAAAAGCGGAGAGTGATAGTTTAGCCATTTCCAGCCGTGGTAAGAGGCCATTGCTTTAAACATTTTTTTTTAGTTATAGCCAATAAATCTTTGAATTTAAACTATCGTGAGTAATATTCATAGTTCTATACATATATAGAAACCAGAAATAGTTCTTGTTGAGATAACAACGTGTACAGAGCTCATTAATAAGAGCCCCGGATGGGCTCGAAACTAGTCGGGCTAAACCTATGGAATAAGACGTGAGTATAGCCGGTTTCTACACATAAGCCAATAAATTTAACAAAGAACTTTCTACAGTAAAATATTAGCTGTAAAGTACCTATAGCTACGAAGATTTTATATAGAGGCTATTAAAAGACGTTGATTGCGTAAACTTACAATTATTCCACTGTTCTTTTTTAGTGGGCAACTTTGGACCTGGCTTTTGAAAAATCGCTGCTTGTGCTCGTTTCGGTTGGTTTTGTTCAACATCACCATACGTCATAGTGTTAGCTAATTTTTCTTTTAACTTCTCTCGATCTTCGCCTCGTTTAAGAGGCCGATAGCTTGAAAAAAACCAACCGAAAGTTACTTACATTTAGTTTATTTTCGTAATAGCTATTTATTTGCTCTGCCGATAATCATTATCTAAAGTTCATCTACTGGAATATAAATTTTAGCACGCACACTTCTTTTTCGAACGGATATCCGTCGCTAGTATTTCAGGGATTTCCCCGTCATTAGCTTGTACCGCTTTGAGCCAAGGTCTATCTGCGATACAAAAGTAATAATAAAATTATTTTGCTATAATCCGCGATACAGTAAATAGAAAATATATATAGTGTTTAATGTATATTGGATTATCAGTATTTTCATACCCGATACGTGCAGGATTCGTAAAAGCACATGCACAAACCTCCACCACTTCCACCAAAATACACAAGCACTACACAGTTTCACTATCACAAACTCAACAATCGTTTCGCCCCGCAACCGAGGCATCATCAGGAGATAGACTCCACGACAAAATCGCAAAGCGAAGCCACAAATAATAAGCCACAAAATTCACATTTCGCGAAACATTTGTTAGAAAGCGGTCATAAAGTTCCTAATGACCATTGTTTCGAAATACTGCACACCTGCGAAAAAAGCTTAAAATTGAATATTTTGGAACAATTAGAAATCATTAAGCATAACAATGGCACCCTCATTAACGAGCAGATAAATGTTTCAAGTTCAAGCTTGTTGCACGTGTTCAGAGGTAAAGGTGGGGATGAACCGATTACTATATAACAATGCTTGTTTGCATAACGCTTCGCTTTGCGATTTTGTCGTGGAGTCTATCTCCTGATGATGCCTCGGTTGCGGGGCGAAACGATTGTTGAGTTTGTGATAGTGAACCTGTGTAGTGCTTGTGTATTTTGGTGGAAGTGGTGGAGGTTTGTGCATGTGCTTTTACGAATCCTGCACGTATCGGGTATGAAAATACTGATAATCCAATATACATTAAACACTATATATATTTTCTATTTACTGTATCGCGGATTATAGCAAAATAATTTTATTATTACTTTTGTATTATGGATCTCCGCAAAGTAACGCCTAATTCTATAAATTATTTAAAGACGGTGAGCTTGACCGTACAGGCTAGACTCTACATAAAATTGACCAAATTACATCGCGTCGCTGTCCAAAATATTTGGTTCAACCAACAGTGTAAACATTTGAACGTAACACCCAACTACATTAAAATAAAATGTAATACACACAGCAAATCGTCCCAAATTGCTGTTAAAAAAGCTCAATCTACCTGGCTTAATGAAGAATCGCGCCACTGGTTTACTATTAGAGATAATTTGAAGCTCCACCTTAAAATACTTTACTCCGAACTTTCTTTTAAACTTCACAATGTAGAATTCGACCTATTAGATATGAAAGCTAGGGATTTTGCCTCCATAGAAGCTCATAATAAATTCCTTACACAAAGTAAGAAGTTAAAATCTTTAACCGATAAAACCCCAGACAGTAATATTAAAACGTTTACCTCTTCAATTTCTACCCAACATTCATTTTATCCCCGAGTAAAAAACCTCACAGATGTTACTATCCCCGACGTTGAAATGGCACTTTTAGAAAAAGGCCTAAAATATAATATTCCCCACAGCATCTCTAATAAATCCCTAGAAACACTAGCTGTCGATGCTGAATTGGCCGTGATCGTTAACAAAGAGGATAACATTGTTAGAAATTTAGTCGCACAAGAAATTAAAGCAACTCCCATCTGTCCCTCATTTAATTCAGAATCAAAAACTCTGAAGTCTCTACAAAAAACTATATCCAACAATAACCTTGTCATTTCTAAAGCCGACAAAGGCAACACCGTAGTCATTTTAAAACGTGATATTTATTTGGAAAAAGTTAACGATGTTATCCAACGTGAAGAATTCGTCAAGTTACCCTCAGACCCTACCAAAAAGTTTGCACAGTCCCTTAGACAAATCATTAATAATACTCAGTATATAACTGCCCACCAACTCATCTAAACTGAGGGTCACTGAGATGAATCCTCGCGCTCCGATGTTGTATGGTTTGCCAAAAATCCACAAAAACAATATCCCCATACGTCCAGTTGTCTCGTACATAGGCGCTCCAGCATATAAATTAGCTAAATATTTAAATTCAATTTTGCCATTGAAAACATCCTTTCGGCCAATAAATGCCCTTAAAAACAGTCTCCAGCTGGTTGACAAAATTAAGAACATTAAATTACCAAATAAATGTAAATTGATATCACTCGATGTTGACAGTTTGTTCACGAATGTTCCATACAAAGAAACAATAAACATTTTAACCACATTACTTGAGAAAAAATGTTTACATCCTGGAGAGATTTCAGAAATAATAGAGTTAACAGAATTATGTATGGAACAAAATTACTTTCGATTCAATGACCATTACTTTCATCAAAAGGATGGTTTAGCCATGGGCTCCCCTTTAAGTCCGCTTATGGCTGAAATTTTCATGGACCACTTCGAAAATCAACATATTGTCCTTAATAAAAACATACTTTACTATTATAGGTATGTGGATGACATAATTATATGCTGGACGGGTACAGATAGACAACTTGATATTTTTATTAATAATATAAACTCCAAACATCCCAAAATTAGTTTCAAATTAGAATCAGAGCAGAATAACTCACTAAACTTTCTTGACCTAACTATTACACGGTCTAACAACGAACATACGTTTGAGATCTTTCGCAAACCAACCTACACGGATACGATCATACCTGCTTCCTCCTTTCACCCCTGGCAACACAAACTTGCTGCCTTTCATAGTCATATACACAGACTCTTATCAGTCCCTCTTTCGGAAAAGAATTTTAACAATGAGCTGCAAATAATCAACCAGATGGCGCATTCCAATGGCTACGATGAGCAATTAGTACAAAATATATTAAAAAATAAACAGAAGTTGCAATTGACAAAACACTTCTATGCGGTGCCACATTACAAAGATAATAAATACAAAGCCAGTTTGACCTATTTTGGAACATTGTCAGAACGAATTTCAACTATATTTAAAACAAAGTCAAATATAAAATTAGGTTTTAAAAGTAATAACTGCTTAAAAAAGATATTATGCAATAATAAAGACAAATTAGAAAGCCCGAAAAAGAGTGGTATTTACAAAATAAAATGTCCTGAATGCAATGATACATATGTGGGTCAGACTGGTCGTAATTTTGAAACCCGTTTTAAAGAACATATGGTCGCTTTCAGGAATAATAAGCCACAAAATTCACATTTCGCGAAACATTTGTTAGAAAGCGGTCATAAAGTTCCTAATGACCATTGTTTCGAAATACTGCACACCTGCGAAAAAAGCTTAAAATTGAATATTTTGGAACAATTAGAAATCATTAAGCATAACAATGGCACCCTCATTAACGAGCAGATAAATGTTTCAAGTTCAAGCTTGTTGCACGTGTTCAGAGGTAAAGGTGGGGATGAACCGATTACTATATAACAATGCTTGTTTGCATAACGCTTCGCTTTGCGATTTTGTCGTGGAGTCTATCTCCTGATGATGCCTCGGTTGCGGGGCGAAACGATTGTTGAGTTTGTGATAGTGAAACTGTGTAGTGCTTGTGTATTTTGGTGGAAGTGGTGGAGGTTTGTGCATGTGCTTTTACGAATCCTGCACGTATCGGGTATGAAAATACTGATAATCCAATATACATTAAACACTATATATATTTTCTATTTACTGTATCGCGGATTTTAGCAAAATAATTTTATTATTACTTTTGTATTATGGATCTCCGCAAAGTAACGCCTAATTCTATAAATCTATCTGCGATATTTTAAGGTGGGTACAGTGAGAGAAAAAGTCCCATAATACAATATTTCGAGAAAACCTATATAATGCTAAAAATCGATCCTTTTATTAATCATGCATGCACTAGGGTGTTACGAAAAAAACGATTTTAATTTCTTGTCTATGGGACTCATAATTCGAGTGTCCTATATGTGCCCTCGTCGCTTTAGACGAACTTTTTTCCAAAATATTCAAGCCGTGAATTTTATACTGATACTCAAACCAGTCGCTTTTTTAGATCAACAAGACCATATCTCCTTTTATCTGTTTATAATTTCCATTTATATAAAGGAGGGTTGCTAAGTGTGACCTACTGATCAACATCTAGTGCTCCCGAATCCCGTATGGCTGATAGCGATCGGCGGCGGGACGTTCGCGGACGAACTGTAGGCGCTTGCGATACTTTTGGTTTTTCTATATTTTCTTCTTCACGTAATTTAAAAGCTGTCTTCTTGCGTTGGGCAATGGTTAGCTTAGATTCTTCCAATAAAACTGTTAGGACCAAAAAAAATTCTTATCTTATCGTGGAAATTAGGATAATTATGTAATTCTGGTGTAGTATTAAATTTATGTCCAACGGTTGACATCCACCGGTTGAAGAAAAATATGTAACAATAATACCTTTGAGAAACTGCTGTTGGGCTGCCGAAGGTTCTACAACCCTTGTGTGAAATATACCACCATGGGGAATACTCTTACTTGGCCAAGTAATGTTAACAAACCCATCGGCGTCAGGCTTCTCCATTTTGATAAATTATATTGTAATTTGTTAAAACTTAATTCCCTTCGTTTTTATTGTTTATTTGGATTACCCGGCAACATTATCGAATTAACGGACATTGACAAGTAGATTCTATAGTTTTAATCGTTTATGGATTCAAAAGTTTACGTATAAAGTGGAGGAAGCCACAGGCTAGAGGCATCACGTTTGTAATAGCAGCGGTCAAAGATTTTATTAGTATGGTACCTGCGTATTTTTAATAAACTAAACCGAATGATTACTAAGAAATATAAAAAAATTTAGTTACTGGTCTATAATACAAATACATTTGTAAATAAAATGAGATTATGTAATTTTTTTATGTTGATAATTTAGCTTTTAATATACAATTTTTTTTTACTAAAATATAAAGATAAAATTGATAGAAGTTAATCAAAAATATTTTACTTATTCAAAGTAACTTCGTATTCGAAGAGAATATTTTTTAAATTTTATATTAAATAAAAAATAAATTAAAAAAACTGTATACTCAAGATGTATTTCATATAATCCTTGCTTATATTCTATATAGCCAGTAAAAAAAACAAATATCTAAAATATTTTAAATTCTATACGTGACTTTTCATACTGAAATAGGTCATCGTGTTCTTTGTGGTTGACACACGTTTAAAAATATTTTGGGTTTAAATTTGATTTTTTTCATATATTTAGTGTAAATATTGTAGATAAAAGTTGTATTATATTTCGTAGGTAAGTGTTGTTATTTATGTAAATATAAATTTTTTTTCATGTCTCATTTCTGATAAGTCAAAAATGGGAATGGAAATTCCTCCTGAGCCACCGGATCCGGGTGAAAAATATTTTACTCCGGATTCGGATATGATAGCTGTAGCTAGTGTATCAAGAAAGCGTCATGGTGACGATGAAAATGTTATTTCTAATATAAAAAAAACTATTGTTGATCCTGCCTCTAGCAATCCTTCGATTCAGTCTGTATATGTAAATACTTCTGTAGACATTGGTAGTTACTCTAGCGTCGATCAAGGGCCATTTATTGTACATGTTTCCCGAAGTGAAGCAGATCCGTCCGCAGGTACTTCTATTCGGGCCATTAAATTTGGTGAATTTCTGCATAAGTACAAATTTGAGAATATTTGTAGAGATGGTGTTAAAAGTATGGGGCGCAATAGGATCAGTGTGCAGTTTTTGTCAGCTGCAGCGGCTAATAGTTTTGTTCAGAACCCGGTTTTAGAATCAAACAAATATAAAGTAAATATCCCAAGTTATCATGTTACACGTATGGGTCTGGTGAAGGGTGTACCGATTGACTGGTCCATGCAAGAATTTATTGGTTCTCTGGAGCTCCCTGATGGGTGTGGCGAGATTTTAAAAGCACGAAGGTTAAATAGAAAACAGCAGACTGAGGGGGTGTCCTCTTGGGTCCCTACTCAGTCAGTTGTTTTGACTTTCAAAGGACAATTTTTACCTAAAAAAATTTTCTCATTTTATACTTCTCTGGTAGTTGAAACTTATAATTTTCCTACTATCCAATGTTTTAACTGTTGTAGATTTGGCCATACTAAATTTCAATGTCGCTCTAAACCTAGGTGCTATAAATGTTGTCAACCCCATAGTGGGGAGGGTTGTGTTGTTAATATAGAAATGGTGTCTTGCCTGCATTGTTCGGGTAAACACTGTGCTACAGATAAAGATTGTCCCGAGCAGTCCAGGCAACGTGCTATTAAGATGTTAATGTCACAGGAAAATATTTCATTTGCAGAGGCTTCTAGTCAATATCCTCCAGTCAAAAGACCATATTCTGAGGTAGCTAAGGAAATGTTTTCTCCTTCAGAGAATCTTGATAGAAAGTTGACCCAGCAGAGTTTGTCTAATCACTCATACTCATATAAAAAAACTGTAGTTAAAAGTCCTCGTCCTCATCTTCATAGAGCAAAGGGTTATGACCAAGTTGCTCATCAAAGCTTAATTTCTTCCTGCACCTCATCCTCAGGTAATGGGTGTGCATTGAACTCACCTCACACATCTTCGGCGTTAGAGCATTTGTTAGATTCTCTCATGTCTTTGGTTACTGAATTTGCATCGAACTCTAATAATTCTTTACCGTACCACGTTGCTCAAAAACTTACTTCTTTGTTGTCTGTCATTAATGGACTTAGTAAATCTTCTACAATGGAATTGCAAAAGTCTTCATCGTCATAAATTTGAGCTTATTCATCTGTTAAATCATTGTAAGCCTGTTGTTGTTGCCATTGCTGAAACATGGTTAAGGCCTGGGAGGCATTTTCGTATTCCAGGTTTTTCATGTTTGAGGGATGACAGGAATGATGGTTTTGGTGGTAGTGCCATTTTAGTCCATAGATCATTTCCTTTTTCTCAAATTAGACTTCCATCTCATGATCCTAATATCAATGCAGTTGCAATCAAGTTTTCAAGTATTACATTGTTGTCCATTTACATTCCTCATCCTCATTCATCGCTAGTTCCAGATATTCTATCAATTTTCGCATCTTTACCTCGCCCAGTTGTTGTGATGGGTGATTTTAATGCCCATCATACTGCTTGGGGATGTCACTACAATGATTCATTTGCTATATCATTGTTGGAAATAATGGATGATTCTGACTTATGCTTCATTAATGATGGTTCCCCAACTCGAAGGGTGAATCCTTACCAGAATCCAAAAAGTGCAGTGGATCTTACCCTTTGCTCACCATGTTTGGCTCCATCGATTATTTGGAAAGTTCTATCTTCTACATATGGCAGCGATCATTTTCCAATTTCCATCTCTCTGCATAAGAAGATTTCGCCATTTCCTCTTTTGAATCCGCTTAATCCATACTGTACACTAAAAGCGGATTGGACACAGTTTAAATTTCACATTGATAATCATATTACAAATATTCCAGCTGTGAATGATGAGAACATTTTGGCATGCTATGAAGAGTTTGTTAATACTGTTCGTGCGGCTGCGGATGCTCATATTCCCACTAAAGTATCTGGGGCTCGTAGGTGGGCTTCTCCTCCGTGGTGGGATTCGGAATGTTCATCGGCTATTAAGAACCGTAAAAAGGCTGAATTGGATTACCGTTATTGTATGTCCTCTGAAAATTTTATTGCATACAAAAATGTTGCTGCTAGTACCAAAAGGCTTATTAAGAAGAAAAAGAGATTAGGATGGGTTAAATTTTGTGAAAGCCTCCATCCTGGCACCCCTTCTTCCATTGTTTGGAAGCATATTAAGAGATTTAGAGGTGCAGTTAGTGATTTATGGAATATTACTT
The DNA here is from genome assembly GCA_947086505.1 of Morpho deidamia. Taxonomy (NCBI): domain Eukaryota; kingdom Metazoa; phylum Arthropoda; class Insecta; order Lepidoptera; family Nymphalidae; genus Morpho; species Morpho deidamia. The sequence goes on along the minus strand of CAMTZC010000007.1, from coordinate 2,314,479 downwards.
CTAGTGAAGTTTCCTGGTTAGAACATTTTGCTAATAGCCTTGCCCCTCCATTTGTTCCCCATTTTGATTGTTTTTCTGATTCTACTTCTCTTCCAACCAACCTTTGTGGAATGCAGATGCCATTTGACTTAAAGGAGTTCACATGTGCTTTAAGTGGATTGAGGGATTCATCGCCAGGTGAGGATGGGTTGCCTTATTCCTTTTTAATTAAATGCAGTGATACAGCTAAACAAACATTTCTTTCCATAGTTAATCGGGTTTTTAATAATAGTTTAGTGCCTTCTCAATGGAAATCTCAGATCATAATTCCTATTCTTAAACCTGGCAATGATCCGCTTGTTTGTTCATCTTACCGGCCTATAGCTTTATCTTGTACCTTTGGTAAAGTTGTTGAACATCTAATAAAAAATAGATTGGAATGGATACTAGAAAGTAGAGAAATTATTTCTAAAACTCAATTTGGTTTTCGTAAAGGGTTTAGTACAATGGATAGCCTTAGTATTCTCACCTCAGAGATTCGCCTTGCATTCTCCCGGGGTGAGTTCTTGGTGGGGGTTTTTTTAGATGTTTCTGCTGCATATGATAGTGTTCTGTTACCGCTTTTAAAACGAAAAATGCTTCTTTTGGATTTGCCACATAAAATAGTTAATTTTATTTTTAATTTGTTCATAGGTAGATCTATAAATGTCCGATATAAGGGTATTCTTCTTCCTCCCAGGTCTGTCTGGAAAGGGCTACCACAAGGATCTGTATTGAGCCCTTTGCTGTATAGTTTTTATACACATGATCTTGATAAATCGGTTGATTGCTTCTGCAGTATTCTTCAGTATGCTGATGATATAGTTCTTTACACTTCGTCCAAAAAAATGCCTGAAATTGTGGCAAAGTTAAATTCTGCTTTGTTTTATTTGAAAGAATGGTTGTTAGAACATGGTCTAGGCTTGTCAGTTCCTAAAAGTAAAGTTGTTGTGTTTACTAGGCGTAGAATTATTCCTAATGTAGGTATTTTTTTTGATGATCAAGAACTTCCGCTTGTGAATTCTGTTAAATTTTTAGGTGTTTATTTGGATTCTAAATTGTCGGGCTCTTTTCATGTAGATTATGTGTTGAAAAAGTGTGAGAAAAACTTTCAAGTTCTGCGCTCTCTATCTGGAGTGTGGTGGGGGTCTCATCATTATTCTCAGAAGCTTGTTTATAATGCAATTATACGCAGTCATTTTGATTATGGGACATTTGTTTTAGACCCTGGCAGTAAATTAGCTTTTGAGAAGTTGAATAAATTTCAATATAAGTGTTTACGTGTTATATTGGGAGCTATGAAATCCTCTCCGACTAATGCTTTACAGGTTGAGTGCGTAGACCCGCCTCTTTGTCTGCGTAGACAGTATTTATGTGATCGTTTCATTTGTAAAGTTCTTCAGTTTTCATCTCACCCGTTGTTGTGTTGCCTTCAACAACTTTCCCAAGTAATGAAGCCTCAGTCATTTTCATGTCTTTTGAAAAGTTTTATTAAGTATACGATTTTTCCTATTTATAAATTTAATATTAATCCCTTATATACAGTTTCATATCATGCTCTAACGTATTTTCCCTCCGTTATTACTAATCTTGGTATTGGTAAGAACGATCCGGGGGTAAATAAAAAATTTAACGAGATGTTGGTTAAGAATTGGGGGGGTTACTTATCTATATTTACAGACGCTTCTAAAATTTGTGATGATGATTGTGTAGGAATAGCGTGTTGGATTCCAGAATTCAAAATTATTCTAAATTTTAAATGTCCTCCTCAGACATCTGTTTTTACTGGTGAGTCGATAGCTCTGCTTGAGGCTATCCGTTTTGCTGAGTCACATGCTATTAAGAGGGTAATCATTTTTTCTGACTGCTTAAGTTCTTTACAAGCTATTCAACAAAATCCTTTTCGTAGCAGGTCAGGTGTTCCCATCATTCTTAAAATTAGAGAGGCCTTGTTCTCTTGCAATCAGAAAGGGTATAGTATTAGTCTTGCATGGATTCCTGGTCACTCTGGTATTCAAGGCAATGAATTCACTGATAGCTGCGCTAAATCTGCTTCAGAAGTTGGTTCTCTTACACATTTTTATAATTTTTCTCAAGACCTGTCTGCTTTAGTAAAGAGAAATTTGTTTGCTTCCTGGAGTAAATTGTGGGCGGCTTCTAAAACAATTAAAGGTAAATATTATGGTGCAATCCAATCAGATATCCCTAAAGTCCCTTGGTTTTTTCGTTACCGTCGAGCAAATCGGAGGACTACCTCAATTATTTGCCGCCTTCGCCTCGGCCATGCTTGTACTCCTTTGCATCTGGCAAAATTAAAGGTTAAAGATAATTCGTTGTGTGAATGTGGTTTGGATGAAGGTGCAACTGATCATATTGTTTTTAATTGTCCTAAGCTCAAATATTCTTTGTACGATATTCTACCATTTGGAATTCATCGTCCTACCAATATAAAGTGCCTGTTGATGTTAGTTACTAAACCATTTGTTAAAAAGTTGTGTCAGTTTATTGTTGATAATAAGTTAAAAGTGTAATTAATTTTGTTTGTATATTCTTAGTTTTATTCTTAGTTTCATTTCATAATCATATGTTTTTGTATTATTTTAGGTAGTTTGCTAATTTGGTGCGTTGTCATCGGGACAAATTCTAAATTTCATTTCTCGTGTGTTTTCCACTTTACGTGACACTGGCAGAGTGATTGGCGCCTTATTTGCGCTGTACAGGCCATAAAGAAAGATAATAATAATACGTGACTTTGGCAGAGTGATTTGCGCCTAATTTTTTTAAGTTAAAATATTAACTTAAAATATTAAAAATGGGAGACCTTGTTCGTTCTACCATTGAAAAGATTAAACTCCAAGAACAAGATGAAGAGAGTAAAATTAGAGAAAAACGTGAACGTAAGATACGATATTTTCTTTTAACCCATTCAAACGTAGTGCTAACAGATAAGTTATACATTAGATTTCTACATATAACCAACTTCTCGTTTTTTTACTATTTTATAATAACATTTTTATGATATCATAAGAAATTATGTACGGACATAATTTTCTCGTAAGTCTCATTTAGTACTAGTCTCTTAATATGTGTAATTTCAAATGCATTTATGTTATATTATATTTATATACATCACTCGGTCAATCAATGCTCATCTTTGAAGAAATATTTTTAATAATTTTTCGGTCAAGTAAATCAATTATTGAATTCCTTAGAGGATGCGAGTATATCAGCTCTGAACAAAACAATTTGCGATGCTACTGCGCAGGCTAAAGAATCTCAGAAAGAACAAAAGAAACTTATAAAGAATATCGATTTACTTCGTAGACAAGAACTTTTGGAGAAAACACGCCACGATGCGTTATCCGCTCAGTTAGAAGCTCTTAAGAAAGAGCTGAAAGAATTACGAGCTAAGTCCGTAAGTGGAGATGTATCTAAGAAAATATTTCGATATGTATTAAATCTAGTTCAAGCTTGTTGCACGTGTTCAGAGGTAAAATAAAGGGTGGGGATGAACCAAATACTATATAACAATGCTTGTTTTGATAATGACTCGCTTTGCAATTTTGTCGTGGAGTCTCTCTCTTGATGATGCTTCGGTTGCGGGGCGAAACGATTGTTGAGTTTGTGATAGTGAACGTGTGTAGTGTTTGTGTATTGTGGTGGAAGTGGTGGAGGTTTGTGCATGTGTTTTTACGAATCCTGCACATATCGGGTATGAAAATACGGATACTGTATCGCGGATTATAGCAAAATTATTACTACTTTTATTATTATTACTTTTGTATTATGGATCTCCGCAAAGTAACGCCTAACCCCTCGTACGCACGGGCGTAAAAATTACGTCGCGTTAAAATTCCACAATAGGCGTTATAAGAAGTTTCGTATGGAAAATTCAGCTTAACGCCCTCGCCCTAACGACTAAAACGGAACACTATACGATAAAATACGTCGCGATTTAAATACGCTGTCGTGTGAACAGATACCTGGATACCCATTTGTTTCAATTCGAGGTAATTTTTACGCGCGATAAAAATCCTCTCGTGCGCATGTCCCCTAATTCTATAAATTATCGATATGTATTAAATATTGAACAGATTTGTAGGTTTCATATCTGGGTTTTGTAATAAAACACGATACTCCTTTTACCACTTTTATTGCTTCTCTTTCTCTTAATAAACTCTCAATTCTTTTTTTACCAAATCGTTACTAAGTCCTATCTACAAACAAACTGCTCTCCGAATGCCCCATTTCAATGCAAAGCCTTCAATTTATCCTCTCTTCTCCTTTTCCACCATTTCCGGATTTCTGTAAATAAAAACAAAGTCAAATTGATTTCTAAAATATAACAAGTCAAGTTAAAAAAGTTGGCACTTCCGAGTTATTCACGCCTTGTATATAGTAGGTTATATAGTCAACAATATAGTAGTTTTTGCCTTCAGAATGAAGATATTTCCAAGCTATGGGAGATGCGTTCGGCGTTTTGCAATGAAATTTATTCGACTTCTGAAGATTGTGATGTATGGGCGCTTCTAATGAAGCCAACTTTTTCAAAGTCTACGTCAACTGTATCACAGAACGAGCAACAAAACAACCCTCAGTCATCTAATATAAATACAGAAGTTGAAAATAGATTACAGAAGGCTATTGAAAGGCGAACGAAAGCTATGGCAGAGCGAAATCGGTTGGCTGCAGAACCAGATAACCTCGAAGAATTTGTACGGTACATGGATTTTTTTTCGTTAACCTTTTTTCTGTATAGGATGTGATTGCCTAGGGGTAAAGACTAAGTATCTCCTTCGAGAGGGTCTCGGGTTCAATACCCGAGCAAGCACCAATGAGTTCTTCTGATAAAACTTGTGTGTAATTGATTTTCGCAATTTATCACACCCTTTTCGCTGGAGAAAAGAATCGTAAGGAAACCTGCATATCTCTAGAAAATTTTGAGGATATGTGAAACTTACCAATCCGCATTGGAGCAGCATGGTGGGTCTTAGCTTCAGCCCTTCGCGCCAATCACGGGGACAGGAGGCCTATGTTCAGCAATTGTATGATACGAGGCCGTTTCTTTACTTCTCTTCAAAAATGATTCAGTTGAGAAATATGGTTTTTTTAATTTACAGATTAAAGAACGCAGTACGTTACACTCTTGAAAAAATAGCTCAACTTCGTGACTATAAGAACATGTAGATAACAATTAAATTTTGCAAATTTAACGCAAGCTTGTTCGTTTAGGAAGCAAGCTTTACGAATGACAATGTGTTTCATGCCTTACAAATACAGAAATATCGAATAGAACTTTACCCTGGTTATTATTCTCTCATGTATTTGTAAATAGTTAACTAGCGATAGGTCTTAAAAGACTTGTTTTCAGGCTGTTAAAAAAGAAATAAATAAAGAGAGTGTACTTAACTGTAACCCCTCGTTCGCACGGGCGTAAAAATTACGTCGCGTTAAAATTCGACAATAGGCGTTATAAGAAGTTTCGTATGGTATATTCAGCTTAACGCCCTCTTCCTAAACTAAAATGGAACACTGCACGATAAAAATAAGTCGCGATATAAATACGCTGTCGTGTGAACAGATACCTGGATACCCATTTGTTTCAATTCGGCGTAATTTTTACGCGCGATAAAATTCATTCCGTGTGTACGAGGGGTAAAACATAGACTATTTTAGTAAGTAATCTATGGTACTCCTTGTCAATTACAAGGCGGTATGGTCAACGACCTTAGCCTGCTCGTTTAAACTTTAAACACGGGCGAATGAAAGGAAAAAAAAGTCCATGCCCCATGGTACTTATTAAAACTGACAAAATTAATTTAAAATGTCAATTTGGATTGTTTATTAAAATACATTATATTAAATATTGGACATAAAATCGAAACAATGAGTAAAAGTTATGTAATTTTAAGGTATACCTATAAGTTAAGAGTTTCTATTTTCACTATTTAATATAAAAAAAGATAATTAGGTTATAGTGTTTCCAAATATTATTAATGATTGTATCATAATTTACAAATTAATTCGAACGATTAGATTTTGATATAAGATGCTCTATTGGCGGTTGCCAATAAAGCATCTTAATATATCCCAAAAACGCAGTGATGTCGAACCTCTCCAAATCAATCTGTGAAAAAAGATATTCTTCAACACTAATCATAATGTATGATTATTACATACAATTTATGAACTAAATTTATAATAAAATAATTTAATTGCGTTTAGGTACTAGAGTTTAATAACTAAACTTATTATTTTTTAAAGCTATAACCTTCAATGATGTTAACTATATAGAACAATAATAAAGTAATTTAAGTATGAGTCATTAATAAATAAATAAATAAATATATGGGACACTTACACACACGGTTGTCAGTCCCCAAAGTAAGTAACTTAATACTTGTGTTATGGGTGATGGACAACTGGTAGATATACTACATATATAAGTTTAAATACATACTTAAATACAAATACACACCCAGACTCGAAGAACCAACATTTTGTTTATAGAAAATGTGGGCCCTCGGCGGGAATCGAACCCGCGACTCGCGGAGCTGAAGGCAGGGTCACTACCCACAGTGCCAACGGGCCAGTCAAATTAATGTACTGTACCTTTTAATACAAATGACATTATTGCACATTCTTGTGCAATAATGTCATTTGGTATGGTAAAAAATATGGTAATGGTAATATGGCAATGGTAAAAAAAAGTCTTTATTCCAGAAATATCACCAAACAGAAGAGCTTTATCCGATTATTCAGTACAGAGCTTAAAGAAAATGAACCAATCAAATTTTCCACCAGTGATGCAGCGAAAAGGAGAGTTTCATCAGTATTTAAAAATAAAAAAGTTGATTCAATGCCTTGGTACCAACCATATAGTGTTGTGGGCAGCGTAGCTGTATTTTTAATATACTTTTGCATTTTGCGAGAGGAAAATGATGTTGATCAAGAATTTAATAAAACACTGTATGATCGCATTAAAGGATTGGAGAAAGAACAACTGTTGCAAAGTTATAAATTCAATAAAGAACATGGAAAGAGTGTAGCAGATATTGAAAGAAGATTACAAGAAATTGAAGTTGAGGAAAACAAACTTGCTGCATAGTTTAAGTAAAATATTTATTTAGTAGATACAGTTATTTAATTAAACATATTATAATTTATTTTGTTTTTTAATGCTATCTAATGAACCCTGGGTTCTCACAAACTAAATATCGAAATAGATTCACATCATGGCCATAAGTAGTTTTTGGAAAAACAAAATCTGTGACAGATTACTAAAAATGGGATCCCCAAACATCTGCATTGAAATATGACTAAGATATTCCATTATAGCTCAAATATTACAATTCATATTATTAGTTTTCTGTTTACCTTTAATGTTAGGGATTAATATTATTTATGAGTAAACATGTATTTTCTTAAATGTCCATCCATAACCAAATATTAACACTTTTAGGGATCAGACAATAAATCAGGAATAAATGACAGTAAATTAAACTGCAAAGAAATTATTTTTTTATTTTTATTAAGTTGATACAAACCAGCCATATGGTCAATTGTGTTCAAAAAAGTAATTTTCAGAGCCTTAGCAATTGTAAATTATACTACAGTCATGACATTGAATCAACTCTTTATTATCTCAAAGTGATTAAGATTAAATACACTAATTAGTGTCATTATTAACACTAAATTAACTCATTACAAATAGTGCATCAAAACAAGTTAAATTTAAATGTGGCTACAATATTACCTACTTGTATAACACTACAGTCATACCACAAGTTACTTAAATTAGGTTCATATCATCCTACAAGATACTACTGATGGTCAACTCGCAGGTAGAGAACTTAACATATTGAAAAAAACAAAAGTGTATCTTGAACAAACAAAATAGTGAACTTACAAAATAAGAACAAAAAAAAGATGAATTCAGTTCAAATGATTTCTTACATTAATGTATATTAATTTAATAAGATGAATGAAATGAGACAAATATGATATAGAATTTATCTCTATTTGAATTACACCTAATTTAAACCTAATCATAAATCTAATATTTTAAGCACGTTCTCCACGAATCCGTCTTGCAAGCTGAATATCTTTAGGCATGATGGTTACGCGCTTGGCATGGATGGCACACAAATTGGTATCTTCAAAAAGGCCCACAAGGTATGCCTCACTTGCTTCCTGTAACATATTTATAATACACTGATCACACCATAAATATCTATACATGTGAAAATCGATTTTTATCTTTTCCTTGTAAAATGAAAGACATATAATGCTAGCTCACCTGAAGCGCGCCAATTGCAGCAGACTGGAACCGAAGGTCGGTCTTGAAATCCTGAGCAATTTCTCTCACAAGTCGCTGGAACGGTAACTTGCGGATAAGTAACTCAGTAGATTTCTGGTAGCGACGAATTTCTCGGAGTGCTACGGTACCAGGACGATAGCGATGGGGCTTCTTCACACCACCAGTACTTGGCGCCGATTTTCGAGCGGCTTTTGTTGCCAATTGTTTACGAGGAGCTTTTCCTCCTGTGGACTTACGTGCAGTCTGCTTGGTACGCGCCATTTTTCACTACAAAAGCAAAAAAAGAAGGCATAAATATTTGTACAAACAATGTTGCAACCGTTTTATGGATATTATTATTTGTGACTTTCATAGTCACAAGTATCAGATATCTTTATTAAAATATATACCTGATATACAGTACTTGCAAAAGAGTCGGGTTTTATTTAGAATTAACAGCAAATTAAATTAATAAATAGAATTTCAACAAAGAACTAACGAAAACGTTCACGATTCCAGTTCAAGATGGCGTCGAGAGAATGGCGGGCGAACACTGACGCTTTTATTCGATTACTGGATTGGTTAACCCCATTCCGATTCAGAGATGTTTATTGGTGAAAATGTACAGTATTTGATTGGCGGAAAAATGTATATGTATAAGAATTTTTTTGATTAGTCGATGTCACGTAAGTCCAGTGTTGCACACTCAAAAAAAGTGTACTTTAAATTGACGAGATTATCTCTCTATAAATATACATCAATTACCTACATACATTTTAATGTATGTAAGTAATTGATGTATATTTAACTGTAATTTTAACGTGTTTTATATTTCTAAAACGGTTTAAATTTATGTTAGTGGCAAATAATATGTGAAGGTGCCAATTTATTCATGAATAAAATTTGAATTGTATGTTAACATAAAAACATATTTTCGATAAATTGTACAATTAGGCGTTACTTTGGGAAAATCCATAATACAAAAATATTAATGAAATTATTTTGCTATAATCCGCGATTAATAATAATTTATTCGTGAATTATAGCAAAACAATTGCATTATTAATTTTGTAACTAATTTGAGTTTATAAAGTACATCATAAATTGCATTAAAAATATTATATTTATTCTATTTCCATTCAATCTACAAACATACCGCAAAAATATTTTATACATTTTTTTTTCATTCATAATGTGATAGAAACAATTTTAAAAACTATGACCTATTTTTTGTCTCATTTTTATCGAAGTATTTAGTTCTTGTGCGAATGAAATAAATAGAAAACATACTACGTGACATGTCTGACAATTGGGATTCTGTACAAATATCTATATGGTGATAGTATAGCAATAAGGCGCTATGTTATGATACCCGAAATAAGATAAACTTTCTTTTAAGTTCAAGGTCGTTATAATCTGATATGCATAGTGATTTCGGAGGAAATTTTTTGCTTTGTAGGCTCTATTTACATTTTTTACAATATTTAATATCACGTGACCATATATTGAATTTTAATTGGTCAATGGTGAGCGTGCCCTGCGCGACGCGAGAGGCGCAATAATAGTTCACAAAAATGCCGTCGGAATCTAAGCCTTTGTTGACAGCCCAAACAGAAAAACCAAATCATTATAAGTAATTATACTTTACAAGCCTACTTGTTGTGGAAAGTGATAGTGCTTCTTGTGTTATTTCTTATGGTGTACGATTCATTAAGTCTGGCGACTTCATTTTACAGATATCTGAAGGAATTCAGAGTAGAGCAATGCCCATCGTTCCTACAACATAAATGTACACAACATAGGCCTTTTACATGTTTTCATTGGCATTTCAATAATCAAAGAAGAAGAAGGCCTGTTCGGAAGAGGGATGGGACATTTAATTATAGCGCGGACAACTATTGTACCAAATATAACGAGACCTCAGGAATATGCGAGGATGGAGATGAGTAAGTGGTACCTTGTAAAATAATAATTACCACATAAATATTGAAACCATAATAATGTTCTTATATTGTAAGATAATCATTGATTAAATAAGAGAACAGCAGCAATATATACTTGAGTGGTAGAAAAGCATATTTACTAACACGAAAATCCGACCAAATAGAAAGTCTTTACAATACAGGTAACATACATGCTAAAACAGTTCTCCTCTTTTAATATACTATTATGTCATAACTACATTGTTCTCAAAAAGCTTCATGACATATTGTTTAGTATAATGCTTTCATAGTTGTTTAAAAAAATTGACAAATTTACACAATTTTCATATTTAATAAGCAGCTGATATAAAATTTCAATAAGGCAATTTATATTGACAAAGATTAGTAATTAGAATTAGAAAATTATGATGATAATAATGTTTATAAAAGTGTAAAAGAGTGGAAACTGATTTTATATTCTTACAACATGTATAATGCACACCATAAATAAGGTACACACACATACATTACTTTCAAAAGGTATGTTACTTAATGTAGATTTTTTTTCTGGTTTTTTATTATCTTGTATTTGTATTGTTATTTATTTAAAATAATATATTATATTACATCCATTTTTATAAGGATTTCAACATACTATATATACTAGTTATATTCCATGTCAATCTTTAAATAAATTAATCATGAACATGTATACAAAGGATTACTCTTATTATCTCAATTTTATTGAGATCTTATTATTCATTATCAACGGTCATAAGACCTGATGTATTGTATGGATTAGAATGTTGGGCAATAAAAAAGACGGATTAAAGAAGAGTGCTGTTAATGAAATATAAATAATGTTAAGGTGTTTGTGACATGTGACAAGACTGGATAAAATATTAAATGAGTAATATAATGAGGAGGCATGAAAATTATGTGACCAAACAAGTAGTATATTATATAAATCTGGATCGAGATGTATAGGGATGAGATAGGGAGACCAAAATTAATAAAGAATTAATTTCAAAGATTATTATAGTATTTAATCATAAAATTAAAAAGGTGAGGTGTTTTTGGTGATCATGTTATTTGTTAATTGAAAATAATCTTTATATAGACTTCAACAAAGGCTTTTTTTTACAACTGAGAACAACCATTAAGGAACTTGATAGAAAAAAGAGTCACATGTGGCATTTACAATTTATGTCTGTGTGATTCCCTGCAAGAGATGTTTAAGAAAATAGGTATTCTTACTTTGGCTTCGCAGTATATTTTTAGCATTCTAATCTTTGTGCATAAGAATATGATTATAAAAGGATTGGTGATATATATAATAGACAAAGTAGGAACTGACATAAGCTTGCGGTTTCTGCTTTGCGCCTTGCAAATGTAAACAAGTAAATTGTGGGTTTTGGTTTTGGTTATAAGATTCTATAATAAAATCCCGCAATCGATTTTATCTTTGCCACTACAGCTTTATTTAAAAGGGCTGTTACAGCGACGCTGATACAAAAAGCCTATATTATTGAGGACTATATAAATAGGATAATAAGGCGTGGATATAGCTACTCCTCTAGCCTGTACAATATAGTAATAACCAAATGTAACTAGTTATAACAATTTTATTTGAAAAGAGCAACCACCAAGTTTCTTGCTGGCTCTTCTCGGTAGGAACAGTTTTCCGAACCAGCGGTAGATTTTGATAATTCAAAAGCACTTATTTATGAGTTTACTTGAATAAAGAATATTTTGAATTTAATTGAATTGACAGTTAATACTTTAAATTCTTAATTTTATTCTAAAAAATCTTATTTTAAATTGGAATTGGTATTAGCATGTTAACTTTCCTTCCATAGATGCCCATACCTACATAGAACTGCAGGGGACACAGAGCGTCGTTATCACTTACGGTATTATAAAACTTGTATGTGTGTACATGATACTGACGCTAGAGGGCTCTGTACAAAGAACGGCGCGCACTGCGCATTCGCTCATGGCGCTCCGGACCTCCGCCCTCCAGTGTTGGATATGAGAGAGCTCCAGGCCTTGGAGAACCCCGACGGGACTGATGGCGATGTGGCAGCACCTAATGCACTAGATAGGGAAAGGAATTTAATGAATGAAGATCCAAAGTGGCAAGGTTGGTACATAAACAAAAAAAAAATATTGAAATAAATTATTTTCTATTTTTTTCTAAGTCTGAGTTTTCAAATCTTTAGAAATGATACTTCTCTATAAATTATATACTCTTGCAATTATATATGAAGAGTATATAATTAAATCTATATGTTGAATCTATATCTGTATGTTGTTTCTCCATGTTGACAAGTTTATATCACAATTAAAAGGGTGCCTACAAGTTTATTGGATGTATATATTTTTTAATTTGAATATTAATAGGGTATAGGGAATAGGGGGGATAGGGAATGGATGGGATTTCATAAAACAAGATTTGTAGCTGTAAGGATTGTAGAGAAAAAACAAATATATATATATATTTTCTATTTCATAGGTTTTATTCTTTAGTAATGTCATTGCTTTTTAAATTACACTCTTTCTCTATTTATAATAGTTTGGATAGTTCTGAAATATAATATAATAAAAAAATAACATTAATTTGAATATTCTTAATAGGGAAAGGGATTAATGGAATGAAATCTAAAATTGCAAGGTTGCCAGATTAAAAGATTGGTTTATTAACATAAAAAATCATATAAATTAATTAAATAATTTTATTTATTCTATGCCAAAATTTTTGTTTTGCAATAATTAAATACTTAAAGATTTCCTTTTATTGCAAGGGAACACGAATTGCACGTTGAAGGCCGGTGTGCAAAAGAGGGCTGTCAAACATGACAGTTGTCACAGATTAACTACCACATAGATTAATTATTTATGTCTCTAACAGTCATTGCTATTTAAACTATACTGCTGTTTCTGTATGTCAGAGATAAAAATCAGTGATTTAGGTATAATCAAAATACAGATTAAATTAAAATAACATTATCATTACTTTATTGATCTTTATAATTCTACATAATAATTAGTAATTCATAGCACTAATTCTATGAGGAATGAATATCATTGCTATAAAACTATATTTTTTCTAAGTTTATCATGGCAGCTTTCAGCAAATTGCTCTTGCTTCTATGTAGAAGTTTGTATTAAAAAATTAATATTAAAATGAGTTTTTTTCTCTATATCAAAGTTTTCTCGTTTTATTCTATTACAAATTATCATTTTTATTTATTTTTATTTTTTCTTAATATTTAAATAAAACTTTTTCTCCTTTCAGATACAAATTATGTGTTATCATCATATAAAACGGAACCATGTAAAAGACCACCTAGATTATGTAGACAAGGGTATGCATGCCCTCAATATCACAATAGTAAAGTAAGTTTATGTTAACCTTTTATTTTTAGTTATATTTTCTTATTCGTAAAATCAGCAATTTCATTCATAGTTCATTTTTCTTTCTTGCGTGTCTGTCCTCTATTTTTCAGGACATATGTATTTCATGCACTGGCTATAAGAGAAAGAGAGAAGGAAAATATGCATCTGGATCTATCTTTTACCCTTACAGTAATATGAGATACGTAACTCTCGCTTTATATTTTCACTATTTTATATCTGCCTCTGAACAATGTTCGCCATACCCAATTACACTTTCCGTAACGATCTCACCAGGCATTCACTTAAGGTTACTTCTCAAGTCAAGCGTGCGTGAAAAAGATTGAATTCAACAAATGCTGGTACGTGTTCTAGGACAAACGCAGGTCCCCCCGGAAGTACAAGTACCGCAGCACGCCCTGTCCGAACGTGAAACACGGCGAGGAGTGGGGCGAGCCCAGCAACTGCGAGGCGGGCGACGCGTGCGGGTACTGCCACACGCGCACCGAGCAGCAGTTCCACCCCGAGATATACAAGTCCACCAAGTGCAACGACGTGCAGCAGGCCGGCTACTGCCCGCGCGGCCTGTTCTGTGCCTTCGCGCACGTCGAACGTGAGTACTGCCGGCCAGGGAGCGGGACTACTTCGTGGGACTCCTTCAATACGTATCATTATATATCATAGCATTCGTCCGTAACAGCCGAAGACCTGACCGGCACCCGCGATCTGACCGCGCCGCTCGACTGCGGCACCAACCTGGCGGAGCTGCTGTCGTCCGCGCTGCCCGACAAGAAGGGCGACGCGAGCGTGCTGAGCGCGCTGGGGCTCGAGCCCGGCCCGCTCGCCAACGGCTCCGGCGACGGCTCCGAGTGCGCCTCCACCTCCTCGGGCGGCTCGAGCGGGGGCCGCGCGCCGCCCCGCGCCCCGCACGACCTCGACAAGCCGCCGCCCGCGTGGCCGCCGCGCGCGCCCTTCGACGCCACCGTGCTGCACGAGGTGGTCGGCAACGCGCTCGACGACCTGCACCTCGACGACCCCCTCAACCTGGTCGCCTCGCTGGACCGCGACCTGTCCGACGGCGAGGGCCCGCTCGGCGGCTCGGCGCCGGTCAACATCCCTTCCGCGCGGGCGGCGCTGCGCGGGTTCAGCCCGCCGGCGGGCAGCTCGCCGCTCCCGCCGCTGTTCCGGTACGCGGAGCCCGAGCGGCTGTTCAACTCGCACCCGATGAAGGCGGGCAGCTTCGGCGGCGGCGGCGCGTTCGAGTTCGCCGCGTCCCCGTCGGGCGGCGGCGAGCTGTCGCGGCTGCGCGAGGAGGTGACGGCGGCGCGGGCGGCGGCCGCGCGCTGGGACGAGCGCATCGCGCAGGCGCGCTCGGCGTGCGAGGCGTGGCAGCGCGAGTCGGAGGACGCGCAGCGCACCGCGGCAGTCGCCGAGCGGCAGCGCGACGAGGCGGTCGCGCACGTGCTGCAGCTCAAGCGCGAGCTGGAGGCGGCCCGCACGCCGCGCCGCGACCTGCGCTCGCTGCCGCTGACGGCGCTGAAGACGCTGCAGTCGCAGGCGCGCGCCGACCTCGAGGAGATCGAGAAGGTGCTGTACCTGGAGACGGCCACCAAGTGCATGGTGTGCGAGGAGCGGCCGCGCAGCGTCACGCTGGCGCCGTGCAACCACTACGTGCTGTGCGAGCCGTGCGCCGCCACCGCCAAGGAGTGCCCGTACTGCCAGACGCCCGTGCAGAACCACCAGTAGCCGCCGGCACTCCTACCGCTCCTAACACCTCATACCTCCGTAAGCGATATATTACCTTCAAAATTGACCGATATTTTTTACAAGCCTATATCTAAATGTTTATTGTGAACTATAGCGATGGTAACGAACTGCGGAATCGAGTCGGGACGCGGGACACGAACTGAGCGGTTGCGGCGCCAAAAATAGTAGCTCTCTACTCGTTCTCGTATTTATTCACATGAATATTTTTTGAAATCTAAAGAGTAGGATTCTAAATTGAAATAATCCTTTGATATTTTTATATATGTATAAGTTGAAGTGTCACATTGTGTTGATGATGTGTGCTCGATCCCGACGTTGAGTGCGAGAGCGAGACTAATACTGCTAACGAAGTCGGTGTCGGAATATAATTTTCAAAGTAACTGCCAATGTCTATAGCGTTAAGGACCATCCCGAGCCTGCTGTTTCACATAGACTTCTCTAGATCTAGCGAAGTTTACTACGATAGTTACAAAAGATCAACGGAATATATTAAATAATATTACTAGAATCTATAAATAAATGTTTTAACTTTTTTCTACTTTATAGTATATTTTAACTATAGAATGACAAATTACGTGTAACCAAAATGTTTAAAATCCGTTTATACACATTACCTTATTAGATATAGCTTCAGAACGTTTTTAACTATGTTGATAGTATGATGTATACACAAAGTTATATGCCTATCGACGTAGGGACACGTTCGATTGAATACAGATGCATACGTTTTTATATTGTCTATTCAATTATAGGAGTAACTAAATATTTTTCATAAACAAAATACCTTTATTAAGTAGATCATAACACTGAAGGTTTGACGTTTTCAGATTTACTATGCTTTTGATGGTAAACGCGTTTTATTTAGATCTGCAAAGTAGTGAAATTCTTGCTTTGGCTAAAATATATTATAACTACTTATGACTTTGTAATAGATACCATCCAACAATTGTAAAATCATACAAGTCATATCGCGAATGGTTTTTTATTTTAATTATTTTCTACGTTCCTGCGTGTTGCGTCCGCAGTGGTCGCTAAATGACAGGCGTCACGTCAAGGTCGACGGTTATTTTTTTTATTTTCTACCCTCACTTTATCCGAAAAGTTCACGTAAGATCTATTAAACATTTTGTTTATATTATTTATACCTGATACATTTTAAGAGTCGTATTATATTTATTAAGGAATCTTAGTTAAGAGCAATTTTTCCTTATTGTGGTATGATTTTACAATGTGGTATGATTTAATAATAAATGAATAACGAAAGTTCAAAATCTATTAGACACATGTAATTTTTGTCGAAATATAGGAATTTAGTAGAGCGTTAAAAAATTGTATTAAAAAAAGTTGACAGTTTTCATTTGTGATCATTCACTATAGTGAAACGCGAAACTTTTTTCAATATTATACAATAAACATTGAAATTAAAAAAAAAATATTCTGGCATTGGTAAGCTAAATTTTGCCCCATAACCATAATATACTTGTTAAACTTATAGTTATCAATATATCAGCTATTATATATAAAATAATTCTTTTGTCAACATCTGTAGTTGTGTTGCAAAGTGCAGTTTTTAAAGAACTATTACATTACGTGAAACGAAACATCTTTAGAAGAGTTTAAATAATTTGACGGCAAATGAGAAAGTACAAAGTGATCTGAAGGAGCCGGAGCCTTTTTAATGAAGGCCGGAAATTTATTTTTAACACCGAAATAAAGCGCAATAAATAGGGAGATAGGAACAAAATGTGCAGATTGTGCATCCAATAAATATATTGATTAAAAAAAAAAACTAATATCATTTGGTAGTTTGAGTGTCTCAAAGTGAAAGTTTTCAAAGAAGTTCGTATTATTTGAGATGGAACATAGTTAACTAATGGACTAGCCAATTTGAACCGTATATGAGAAACACAGATCTGAATCAACCGTAACCTTCATCAAATTTATTAATTATCGAAATAAAACGGAATGAATAAGGAGATTGGAATAAAATTTAGGGATCGTACGTTCAATAATTTAATTACATATATTTAAAAAATAAAAGCAATCTAATGTCCTAATTATATAATTTGAAACTGTTCAATAAAACAATTATAAAATAAAAGTAAAAAATAAAATATACAGTAATAAAAAATATTTAAATTACTTACTTACTAATGTTTAAGAATATCTATTTTTAATAATAGGAACAGATTATCAAAACAATTTGACTTGCTCTTAACGTATTGACATTGTAAGGCTGTATTGTAGACGAATAACTAAGAATCATCGTACAAGATGGACGCTTTTTTTTATTAGTCTGTGATTGGCTTATAATGCATATTTTAATAGCTATATTTACTATGCATGAAGCAACTACGAAAACACTTTGTATAGAAGTATAAGGACACAATAAAGGAACTCTAATAAGACCGAATATAAACGAAGTGTGATATTTGACTACTAATATAAAAGTGATCCATTAAATAGTATTTTCTGATACGTATAAATTGTTGATGAAAGAATTGTAACATTATGAAACTGGTAGATTTATATTAAAAGACCCATGTCTAGAAAAATTTAAAATGTTCTATAGAAACCACACATACATTATTTAATTCGTCCACTCTACGTCATTAGCTTCTTTCGGCAATAATAACTATGCTTAAATTGTTATAAGTACCGATTGCGCTTATCTTCATAACGTATGCTGAAATTCTTAAAAAAATATTTCTTAAACTTTCACAAATATATGACGTATAGTTTATGTATAGAAACCGGCTGTTCATAAGACCTCACGTCCTAGGTCTTATGAAATCGGGTGAACCAGACTAGTTTCAAACCCATACGGGGTCCTTATTACACGGTGTTATCGCGGCGTGAATTGAACTGAACAGTGTTGTGACGTGACTATAGCCGGTTTTTATACATTAACTTATAATTTCATATAGGCAAAGCTAAAATATGCCTATTCCTCGATGGTATAATTTTAGTGCTTTCAGTATAAAATCGAAGTTTGTATATTACTAAAATACTAAATGCACACATCCTTATTAAAATTAACTAGACGAAGGACGATTGCATTGTCAGCAGAAAAGTAAACCTCCGGATATTGTGTTCTGACTTATACTATTAATATTTACTGACTTATACTATCTGCTCTATTTCCTTCAATAACCTCCGAGAAATCATTGAAATGTTCCAGAAGGTTCTTTTGCACCTGTACCTTAAAGTTAATCAAACATACAACTCTCTCTAATACACACTCCTTTGTAAATTCTAGAAGTTTACGATACTCACAGGAATATTGGATGTGTGCTCAAAAATCAGATGATCGGTGACGAAATTTGCGAGATCATCGGTTAGCCATTAACGAATCACCGAACTCAGACCCTACACAAGAACATTACATAAATGACAATCCAAAAGAGGCATAATAAAATGCTATTAAAGTCTCCCATCATGATTATTTTTTATTATTTATTATTATATTTTTGTATTACTTATCCATTGCTTCCTTTGGGCTTTGATCAGCTTTCTCAGCTTCTCAAGCAACCTCAGTAGGGGCATAAGCTTGTATTATTGTCCACTTATCTTTGCAATTGTTAAATTTTATGTTTAACATTGCTACTCTATCTCACCCAATCTTCACTTAAACCCAAAATATCCCACTTTATTTTCTCTACTGCATGTTCAAGTTCTATCAAGGATTCTTCTGTTCTTATAGTTCTGACATTATATGTTGCGATGAATATATTACATGGTTTTACTCTGAGAATCCCTTTATATGTCTCTGGAAGGTTGTGGTCTAATTCCCCGCGGGGACC
The DNA here is from genome assembly GCA_947086505.1 of Morpho deidamia. Taxonomy (NCBI): domain Eukaryota; kingdom Metazoa; phylum Arthropoda; class Insecta; order Lepidoptera; family Nymphalidae; genus Morpho; species Morpho deidamia. The sequence goes on along the minus strand of CAMTZC010000007.1, from coordinate 2,295,274 downwards.
AGCCGAATTAGGGAATATTTTTTTAATTAAGAGGGAAGCATTTTAAATTTTTCCACGTTTCATCTTTACAAAACTCTATAGAACGTTTTAAATTTCGACCACTGTTGGGATAGCTTTGCATTTTCAAAAACATTTGTACCTTTATAAATAAATATATTATTAGTATTGTATAACTTATTAAACAGGTGTTGTTAATTGTTACTTTTTTACATTTCTAACTATAAGCTAATATGTAGATTTCGTTCGGCACAATAGTTCTCATCGGTTTAGAATTTTAAGGACCAATATCAACGTTGCCTAAATTTCCAAATAATATTAATGATTACTATAAATTTTTTTATAGATATTCCATTATCACAAAAAAGAGAAAAATATCAAATGCGGACTGAATCAATAAAAATATTTTGTAATATAATTGTCCAAATTTAACAGTCTGTTTAGAAACTTTATGAGATTTTTTAAATATGATTTTCGTTTAGGAACAGAAAATGTTAAAGTATGGTTTTGACTCAATGACGTTTAAAATAATATAATCTCTATTAATTTCTATTTGTACTATTATTTTGATGGAGAAATATATAAATACTATAGCAATACGTCCATCTAAATAATAGTAGAAATTATGTAGTCAACTTGATCTTACGTGATAAAAAAGAGCATTCACATTACTATTTCAATTAATCTAATTCAGGAATTATATTCTTAATTTTTTTTTAATATTGACAATATTTTAATAAAATCTCAGTTAAATATTTCTTCTGAATATTACTTATATTGCAATATTATTACTTATATTGCAATACCGATGTGTCTATACACAGATTAAATATTTTGTTTATTTTTATATTTTAAATAATAATTTTATCTACAAGTAAGACAAGATTGTTTCGAATGGCCAAAGGCAAATTGGTTTAGATAATATTTGGTTGTTTACTCTACTGTTATTCACATAAACATGATTAACGTGGATCACATTTCCTATAAAGTTTAGGGTATATTTGACTCATCTTCCATAACACAAGTATTATGTATCAGTTAGTAATTCGCCTAATGGCAAGTATATCTAATGTTATCGCTAATGGCTAAACCATTAAAAAATCATCAAAATCAAAGTAAACTTTATCCAAGTAGGCTTTTTACAAGCACTTTTGAATCGTCAAGGATCAATTATTAGATTTAATAAGCTACACTGGTTTGGAATGTTGCTCTTACCGAGAAGAACCAGCAAGAAACTCTGCGGTCAATCTTTTAAACATTTAAATTTACATTATTTATTTGCAGTCTTGTTTGGAGCTGAAAGGATTTTCAAATCCAAGCATTTTTATCATTCAAATAATCTTCAATTGTGTAATATGCCTTACGTATAAGCATAGTTTTTACACTTAATTTAAACTTTTCTGTAGATAATTCCAATACCAATTTCCAAATAAGCGATAACATTAAATATACTTGCCTCTTATTTTTATTACTACTATGTTCTGCTATTAATAGATATTCTTCTACTAAGTCTAAATGGATTTCCCTAATCACTAACATGGTTGTGTATTTGGGGCTCATTAATTTGTTGCATATCTTTTTGTCCTTAATCTATTTATTCCGATAATTTCATGTCAAATTTAACTTAATTCATTAACTATTTCATTGTACTTGGTTTTGAGCTAATTTTTTTGTGAACTCAGTGAATAAATCCAGTTCAAGTGCATTAATTTATTTCACTGCAAGCTTCGTATGTAGTGGCCTAAAATTTTAATAAGTGAAACATTATCTTGTGTTGCCAGTTACATAAATTATTTTTGCTTTAAGTTTCTTCATGATTACCACCCAGAAGTTTGAATGTGTAATATCCTTATTTATTTATCATCACTATTGTCTGTTAGATGGATAAAAAATCAAATTATGTGAATACTCTTTTTTAGACTAAACTTGTGATGAAACAATGAATGTATGTTATAAATTTTTTGTTTGTTTACGTGCAGTGCATTTTATGTTACATTCCTTGAAATTGCGATTTATAAATTTTGATTCTCAGTTTTTGTAAGAATACAGTAAGTTTGATTTATTTTTTGTTAACGACATCGTATATCCTTTTTCAATGTGACAAAACAACCGTAACAACTTTACCTGTAGGCATACCATCAACTTTTAGAAAACGATTCAATTGCAATGCAATTCAAAGTCTGCACTTAACCTGAATCGCTTTCTTTTCGTACTATGAAGTGTGATTAACTGAGTTGCATTTGGATCGCACACTTACTATATAAATATGTGTGAATGAAATACGTTTGCGATTCAGTTTAGGATTTAATTCGGCAACGACTTAAACTGTGCGTCTCTAACACGTCATGGTATGAAAACGCAAAACAATTCAGTTTAGGTCTTCAATTGAGTCGCAATAAGAGTTCACGGTAAGCCATGACAAGTATGACATGTTTTGTAACGGTTTTTTATGACATAAGTGGCGATAAAGCAAATATACACTTCAAAATTATTTATAAAAGAACATTAATTGTTAATGAATATTTATCATAGATATCATTCTTCAATTCAATTACAAGCTGGCATCAAGTTCCATTAAGGATATAATATAACTTATCTGTTAATCTCATTTACAATTGATTTTTTTATGAAGCTACGACAAAATATTAATTGCCCTAATGAACTAAGTTAAACAGCTATTAATTAATTCCATTCCTTTGGAAACTATTATATTAATAAAATATTCAATTGTCTCGTTAAAGTTTCGAATTTTGTCCAGATTCATGTAAATTCAATGTTCGTTATATTTAAAAATCCTACAAAATCATGTTAAAGAAAGAGATTTGTTTCTATTGTTTGTTTTAGAATTTCTTGAAAATTGCTTTCGAGTTTTTGAGGATTCCACTGGCATTGTAGTAATTATAATTGTAAATCATGAAATTATTTCAGCGCCTTGGCTATGTTGCGGTCATTCCCTAGATTGAAACAGCTTTTCACCTCTGTGTTAACCGTATGATTATTAAATACATCTTTAAAATAATTTCATTGCCTTAGTTAAGGTACAAAATTTACATGAATTTAACTCCTGATAACTTATGATTTGAATTAAAGCTTGAAACCTGAATACAGCAATCCAAGCTTATAACTTTCCTTCGCAATCTGTCGAATAGTTATGATTTGTTGAATCTGTTTTATTAAAAAAAAACATTATGCCATAAACAATTTATCGACGCATTATTTATCTATTGATATTATGACTTAGACTGAGTGAAACGGGCTTTTTATAAAAAAAAATGATGTCGCAAAGCTTCAGTTATGATTTTGATTATTAATAATAATTGTTATTGTATTATGTTATAACATTTTTTTTTTTTTACATTTTAAGTTGTTGACCCTTATGTGAGGCAAAGGAGAAATCTGTTCTTTATTTTATAACTAATCTTAATGGCCAGAAGAAAATATTCTATATTTATTAATAGCAGATATAGATTGTGCCGAAAACTGTCGTGAGAGTTTGTCCTTAGCTGTCTATGGAAAATTTATGGAATATTGTCTTTTGTCCGATCCAAAAACACTGTATTTTGTTAAAAAAATGTATACCCAAGTTTTTTTATTTATAAAAATGATAAGAATCTAATAAAGAAAAAAATATATACTCTTTAATATAAAAATAGCTATCTTTATGAAACTAACGCATTTTATAGATTTTTTTCTAATTTTCTACAATTTAAAAATAATCCATATTTATATATTTATATTTTGAAAATTTAAACATTGTTTTCCTTTTGTATCGGTATATTATAGTAATAGTAATAACAAATTGATTCTAGGATAAAATTTAGATGTAAGTAGTGTTTTCAAATTGTATTGGACATTATTTTAAGAGTAGTCGCATACAACGTGCATTGTAATCGGAAGCAATACAACCACAGCCGCCTTTTACTTAATAACGAGATATATTATATTTATTAGGGCGACCGGCCGAAAGAGTTAATAGATTATTGATAACATAGAAGAGCAGCGAGTGAAGAAATACGTAGGAAACGATTGCAAGAATTTACTTGGATTGAATGCTTGATACAGATCAAAAATATATTCAAAATCTATCCATAGACTAAGAGGAACATATAAAATGGTGAATCTGGGTAAAATTATCGGTAATTGCTGCGTAAATCAGATATGGCAATTAAAAAATAAATTAACATATAGTTCCGCAGATAAAATTAAACCTTCTAGTTTTTTTAATCATAGAGCGGTTACTTACATAGAGTAAGGAAGCCAGACTAAAATGTGACATTACAATAAAGAGAAAGCAATTGAAGGTGATCTATCTGTCTCTATGACTCCCTGACTCTATGGTTCTTTATAACTATACTTCTGATAAATTTGTAATAAATGTAATGAAATAGAATGACATTATTATTTCTTAACTTGATCGTATTTACACGCGCAAGTAATTAAAACTGATAAAAAAACTGATATTGAATTAAAAAGTTTTATGATATTTGTTAACTTTTATGCAATGATGTTTGTTATTTCTATGTGAAAGACTTCTATGTAACAGGCGTGAATATGTTGATAAGTCTACTTGTTCTTTTATATGTTTAAGCATATTAAGTATTAGGATTGATTGATTATGTGGTGATTATTTCAACGAAGCAGATTCACTTAAACGAATACTAAACGTAAACCTATTGTTTCGAATAGGATCGATTATATGAATATAAATACTTGCTGACTCGTAAAAAACAGCTATGTCCAGCTTTTCACTACATAATTAGTATTTACAGTCACTATGCAGTCTATTCTCCAATAACAAAGCCGAAACCACTATTATTTCACTTTTACTTTCGCTTCTATTGGAATCGACTATTGGAAAACGGAATTCCCGAAACGCGCGAAACGACGGGTTATATTCTAAACTAAACTACAAGAAATTTCAGTTTCCCGATTAATCGCGAGTTCTGGCGGTTATACGGAACATAATTCGTAAACAACGTGAATATTCCAGACGATTAGCGTCATTCTACTTTGAACTCTATGACACATACATTATGAACTATTTTTGTATATCCATAACACTTTATTATTGCCCTAAAAGTGTGAGTTTTGGACTTGTCAATTTATCCACGCCTGATACACATATAGTGTATTAAATTTTAATTGCGTTCCTTAACCTCTGTGGCTTTTGCGTTCAATCCATAGTGATTCTTGTCGATCAAATCTGATTCCAAATTATATGCCAATGTCGATACGGCACATTTTGTCATGGTCTGAATAGTGCACGCTTTAATAATTGTTTGAGGTATAAATTAAGGGCTTGTAATGTGTGTAATGTGACGCTAATGGCAGTACTGCGGAATAATGGTATTTATAAATGTTGGAAGCTTGTGGCCAATAGCGTCACAAATAAAGATCTTGTGATCTTGGTCGGATTTCTTTACACCAATGTTTGCGACAAATATTTGAACATCGTATACGAAACTAAAGTGACCTAACTTTGTGTTCTTTTTTTTAATCAATTTTGAAATTTCATAATAAAAAAATGGAATTGTATACCGAATATGCTGTATTTTATTATGTTGTATCAATTTGGTTTACTATTTTGAATTTAATCTTAAAGAAAATTTACAGAATATTCGTCCATTTTGGGCCGTTATTCAGATAGTTGTTGAAGTAAGTTTATTATCAGTTATTATTTAAACTATAAACACTTAATTTAGATTTCTTTATATCTTATTGTATTATATAATAAAATGTAAAAAAGAATAAAATAGAAATAAGATCTCTAAAATAAATTGATTTTGTTAGGTCGCTTTTATTGTCATATGTGATGCGAAATGATGGTGAAAAGAGATATGATCATGGTTTAAATGAATAGGAATTGATAAATATATATATGAGAGTGTATAAGGCCTAACGGGTCACAAATGTAACGAGTCACGTGGAAGTAGAGGGGTTTATAATTAGTCTTGTGCAGTTCAAGAACGAACTAGTTCGAAAGAGTTTCGCCACAGATGAACTACGCGAACTAGATCACGCAATTTGAGGTCCGTAGTTTGTTAGTTCATGACGGAATGAGTAGAATTACTTTTATTCATAAAACAATTTTAATTCATAGGTTAATGCTATTTTAGTGAGCATTAATTATAAGTACAGCAGGCCTACCATGAACTCTTATTGTGACTCAATTGAAGACTCAAACGAAATTGTTTTGCTATTTCATAGCATGACGTCTTAAAGACGCGCACTTTAAGTCGTTGCCGAATGAGCGTCCGGCGTTATCTATAGTTCATATAACGTTATCCTTTTCAAACATTACGACCCCAATGCAATTCACACTTCATGGTACGAAAAGAAAGCGGTTCGCAGTCGTTTACGTCTTCAATTGAGTCGCAATAAGAGTTCATGGTAGACCTGCTGATCTTTAAATGTACAGTGTTCAATAATCGTATCGCAGCAGGTGCAGTGTCAAAAGGAGGAAACGAACTGCCTTAAAATAATTCAATACAAGGCAGATCGTTCGCTCATTTTAAAACTGTTTATGCAGTGAAGAGAAATGAACTAGAAACGAAAAACGAACTAACGATAATTTCTAGAAATAGGTGTTACTTCGAGATCCATAATACAAAAGTAATAATAATATTATTTTGCTTTAATCCGCGATGAAGTAAATAGTAAATATGTATAGTGGACTATCAGTTATTTCATACGCGATACATGCAGGATTCTTAAAAACACATGCAAAAACCTCCATCATCGCCAGCACAATACACGAGCACTACACATGTTCACTATCACAAAATCGTTTCGCCCCGCAATCATCAGGAGATAGACTCCGCGACAAAATCGCAAACTAACTAACTAACGAACTAAAAGAGCGAACTAGTTCATTTAGGAGGGGAGATCTAATCTTATCGATCTCAAAAGTAATAATAAAAATTTTATATTATTACTTTTATATTATGGATCTCCGCAAAGTAACGCCTAATTCTATAAATTATTTGATCGATCTCAGTTGCGAACTTTTACGCCCAAGACTATTTATAATACTCGTGTAATAAGAATATTGCAAACAAAATGTCCTGTGTTGTCATCGCCTATTGTAGCTTGCTAGTGTTTGTATTTCTAATATTTAAACAAAAAAAATTAGGTGTGTATTAGAGTCACATTTATTTTTATATAGAATCTTTATCACATGGAAATATAACATAAACTATCATCGATATATTAAATTTTTATAAATAACCTTCATCAACTATTTCGCGAGAACACAATTTATTATTTCTTCTCAATTGAAGTATTTTTGAGTATTACTTTCGTGACTGTAACGAGACGGTACTTTCGCTGGAACATATCAACTATATTGTTTTTTTATCTGTTTCTCTATATAGTCTGTATTAAAATGTTTGTTGAAACATATAGCTGCTCTGTACTTTTTTTTATTTAAAATCCACTCGTAGGCAAACATTAGATGTTTTTTTTTAAATTTATATAGGCGTGGTGTGGTTCTTGTTGTTGTTTTTATTATAATTATGTTATCGTATTAAGTTAATTTACATTACATTACAGAACTTTACAGTTTGCATTTTAGTTAACTTTTTTTATATTTAGGACCAATTTTTTTTTAATCTTGTTGTGCATCGAGCATAATAGCTACTCTTTCTTAAATATTTTAATATAATTTTTTTATAATTATTTAATCATTAGGTAGGTAGGTCCAACAAATTTTTTCAAATTATTATCGTTAATTAGGTGTGGATGTTATAATGCGTTCACGTTCGCAGATCAAATGAATTGTAATCTTAATTTTTATATTTATTCTATGCATTCAAGCTTATACTCTGTCATAGTAGGTATTTTATAAACAAAGTAATTTTCAAATCCATGTGATACAAACATGTAACAGAGATGATTATAATATTCTAGGTAGGTAGGTTTAATAAATTTTAAATTCCATTCAATAAAAATACTGTTTTATTTCATTCCTTCTGTTGAACAATCCATACTGATATTGTTAATACGAATATATATATTCGTATTTAAAATAATAGTATCCTACTATAGTAGTTTATGATACTGTTGCATAATAAGGGTTCTTATAACACGAGTGTGGTTTAAAAGAGCCGCAGGCGAGTTTTTTTTATAGTGTCACACAAGTGTTATAAGACCAAGTTATGTACAGTATCATACACTACTTTATCTACTCTCATACTATAATACGTAAAACGTACGTTTCCATTCCATGAACTCGTGGTAACATTTAATATAGTTTCTCCTAGATTTCGTCGGCAACAGGTTCACGGTCATGTTTAACGCAGCTTTCAGAATATCTGGTGGTGTACAATTACCACTATCCCCGCTCTCAGACATGTTTACACAAAAACTTATTTTTTTACAAACAAAAGTAAACTTCGTTTAAATATTGAAAAGATTTTTTAAATGTCATATATTGGCGCCAAGGTGCAAACATCGATTGCGCATGCGTGTTGCGTCGCCGCGGACCCATTCATTGAAACCTTTTTTTTTAAGGTAGAGGTTCAACCTCCTTGGTCCAGCTGGAAGTTGTATAGGTGTATCGTTATGATTAAAAAGTTACATTATGATACAGGTGTCCATACAAGACCTGTATCGTAATGAAACTTTTTAATTTTTAATTTTTGTTCTGTACGTAATGTTTGTCATAAGAATTTTGTTTTCAGTTTTATAATCTTTGTATTATAGTATCAGAGTAGATAAATATTATAAATGCGAATGTTTGTGAGTATGGATGGATGTTTGTTACTCTTTCACGATAAAACTATTGAACTAATTTCAATGAAACTTTACAGTTACATATGTTTTGTATCGGAATAACATATAGGCTACAATTTGTAATGATATAATGTAATATAACGATACATGTTACTATAGTCGGAAAAAAATCTGTCCTCTGAGAGCTATGCTGGCGTACGCTGCATAAACCAAAGGACCTACACAAAGATGATGTACCATAGTATTGTTTGTCTTGAATAGTTCTAAATTAAAGTCCGCGACAGCATATATCTACCTTTTATGTAGAAGCGACTATGACCAAAATTGTGAATCATAACTTTAATTAAATTTGATACTATTTTACAATGCACATTTTAGTATACTTATAAAACTGTTATAAAAGTCAATACATTTGCCACTTTCAGTATTTTATGTAGATAAAGTTTGTCTTTCACACTAAGTAATTTGGCCGAATAGTTTAAAGGTTATCACCATATGATTGAATTGAATGGAGTGCCATAGTGTGCTTAATTTGCGAGTATTTTAATGTGGCAGACCAAATTCCACGCGAGCGAAGCCGCGGGAAAAAGCTTGTATATATATATTTGGTAAGTTACACAATATATCCCATGAAATCTTTAGAGATACACAGGTTGCCTAGAGATTTTTTCTTTCAACAAAAAGCGTGTGATAAATAACTAAACTCAATTAGGTACATAAGACTTAATAGAAAAACTCATTGGTTCCTGTCCTGGATTTGAATTCGTGACTTCTAGGAAGAGTCACTGTCGCAACGTTTAGATATCACAGCTTCTGAAGGATTAAAAAAAACAAAAGGATTTCAAAGTAAGAAATAGAAACAACTACAAGCAATAAATATCATTTAATTTAATAATTTCTCACAATATGGCCATCTACTATTGTTAGTACATACACACACGCATTCTTTCACATATAATAAAATGACCAATAAATGCAGGCATGTTAGTTGCGATTTTCTTATGATTATGATAATTACGAAATAAACTATAAAATAAATAAATAATTAAATAACATTATTTTATTTATATAAATTTTTTTGCCAATATATTATTTAATGTATGTTATGGATAAAATATTTATGCAATAAAAGTGTGTTACATGTTTCAAATACAAGCTCCTTCAAACAGGTCAATAATATTTTAAAAAACATTGTCGGCGTCAATTTGACAAGTTGTTGAAAAATAATAAATAATATTACTGATATTGCTAGTGCAAAAAATTGGTACGCGAATACATCACAATAAACCAATAAATATAGTGATTTCATTAAAAAAAAAATAACGTCATATTCTTTTTCTACTATAGCAAGGATTTGGTTTCTTTAAAGTATCATGATTTTATGTAGAAAAGTTTTATATTGATTGATAATAATTTTTATTATGCGACAATAAACAATATATAAATACATATATTGTCAAAAAGCACTAAGATATATATTTGTATTTCATACCGCTAAAATATAACTTAACCTAACTAAAGCTTGTAGTCATGGTCGATAGATAAAATACTTATAAATAATCATGATCAAAATGCCTTGTAAATATATTTAATTTTACTAAAACACGAACGCAGCCTTATTAAAAAAAATACATATGTACATGTTATTGCAATTATAATAAATTTTTTTAATCTGTTACTAAATGAGCATTATTTTATTATACGTCGTAACACTAAGTGTGCACTGGGTGAATAAATTATATATAACAACAGAAATTATTTTCTAATTTAGTGTTTCCCAAAGTGGGCCCCACAACCCACACGGAGGCAATTCGAAAATGGACTCGACACATTTTAATGCGATGCTAGAATTCATTGCCAAATTTAAAGATAAAGGCAAACTCTTCCTAAAACGTATTATTTAAGTGTCTTAAGAGAACTATTCAACTTTTTAATTAAGTTATGATGACAGGCTAAGGTTGGGAGATATTGTTCTATGTTTAAAATGGCGACATTTTTTTTATATCAGATTTCAACTCTACAAACGCGTCATAAAAGCAACACAAAAGATCTTGTTTTGAATATTTGTTGTAATTTAATGCCATATTTATGGGTTCCAATTTATAAGCTCTAGTAGATTTATTTGTATTATATATAAATATAGATTCCACACACACTTTTGGGCAATTTGCTTGCTAGTATTAGCAATGTTTTTTCTTAATTTACCTTAAAGTTAAACTGCGTAATATATATTTTGATTTCACATCAGTTTAGGTACTATAAAAATTATAAATATAATCTCCTTTATTCCTCGTAATCTCAAAACAAACAGTGGCCCGTTTATATTAGTAAATTAAAGTGCACTTATATGAGAAAATTGTCCAAATGGTACCTATATCTAGATGGGCGGTTTATTTAGCTACGTGCATTATTAATAGCAAACGATTAAGGCGATTTTTAATTAATAGGAAAATGACATTTTACAACTTGATTTCAAGTGTTAATTCGATCCTTTTAACAGTATCGCGTTAGATAATACAAAAGTGATACAATTTATATGATCAAGACACATGTGACAAAGTTACATACAATGTAAGTATTCAAAGCACATAAATTGTGTTTATGATATTATTGCTGTGTGTAAACAAATGTTTCTTTACATGTCATTTTCCTTTTGTTTGGGTTTACAAATCTAGGTATACATTAGTTGCCATTTAGGATTAGGTTATGTACATTATATTGTAAAAGTACATTAAAATCAATTTGACAATACCGCATGATTATAACAGAAGTAAATTCGAAATTAATTCGATTCAGGCGATTCAAGCCTAATTATATAAAACGATTTAAAAACGATCTGAAAATCTTGACATGAAAAAGTAATAATAAATGTTAAATTTTAAAAATATTTGCGTTCACATTAGGCCGACTAGATATATTATTGACAATTAATATCAGTCCAATATTTCTTTTTAACATTATGGGACAGAGAACAATTTGGTAATAAACAAAACGTAAAATGACTTCTGCAAATGTATTAAACGATGGCGTAAAATAAAATACAAGTCTTGCGACGTTTATTAAGGTGTAATGAAGTTAGGTAGAATAAAAGATGTAGCTGGGTTCTTATGCCGTATATTTGAAGATTCAAAAGCACTGAAAACAGTCTACTTGAATAAAGAATATTTTAAGTTTTTAGTATGAGTTATAATTTCCCTATAGACGCCCATTTGTATACACAGTTACTCATTTAACTTTTAGATATCCGTTTAAATTGTTGCTGATGATGACGATGAAAGAAATACTGAACTGCACAAACGAGACATCTAATGAAACTACCACTAATGGTGAAAGTAATGACAACCCTTAAAAATTGTTAACGCACATTTATTGATAACGTAATGAAAAAAAAACCGACCCAGCATAACTTAAAAATCATTGGAAATTCTGAAATGATCACAAATCGAAGTCAGACGATTTTCCAACAAAAAAGCACAGTCAGAAGATCAATATCTGCAATACATTTTAAACGGATAGGTAAAAGTGAAATGAGTAACTGTGTACACAACTGGGCGTCTATAGGGAAAATATACGGCCTAAGAACGCAGCTACATCTTTTATTTATATTATTTTAATATCAATCAAAAGCACTTCTTTACAAGTTTATAGAATATTTTGAATTTGAATATTCTTCCTAACTTCACTTTCACAAGGGCACCCTTAATAAACCCCGCAGTAGTAACTAGTCTGACCACGTGCGCCGACCCCAACTGGCAGAAGTTTGTACCAAAAAAAAGTAAATTCTTCTACCTAACATATCATTCAACTTTCTAAAGTGAACAATTCAATTTATTAAAATTATAAAAAAATATATTGTGGGACAAGACATAAAAAACGTAGGGAACCACTGCATTAATTAATAAATTTTAAAAAACGGCACTTAATACATTGTCATAATGAATAATTAAAATCAAAACACAAATTTCAATACTTAAAGCTAGAATTGAAGATTAAAAAACCTAAAATTAAACTCAAAATCGGTAAAATTCAAAAATCGGAGAGCTCATAGGTGGGGGGAGATTCAAATATTTTGTGAAAATTATTATTATATTTATATTTGTGAATTATAAATAATATTATTTATATTATTTATAATTTTCAATAAACAATATTATTATAAACCTATCTATAATTAAAATGTCTTTTATATCAGAAATGAATAAGTGGAAGTGAGATATGTCATCTCTATCTTGACTGGCCTGTCTGCGCAGGTGGCAGTATTCCTGCGTTCAGCTTCTTGGGCCGCGGGTTCGGTTCCCGCCGAGGGCCAATATTTTCTAATTGGTATTTTATAATTGGTTCGTCGATTCTGGGTGTATTTATGTACTTATTTAAAATTATTATATATTGACTGACCCGTTGGCGCAGTTGGCAGTGACCCTGTCTTCGGCTCCGTGGGTCGCGGGTTCGATTCCCGCTGAGAACCAACATTTTCTATTTAGAATTTGTTGGTTGTTTGAGTCTGGGTGTATATATGTATTATAAACTATATGTATGTATATGTAGTATATCTAACAGTTGTCCGTCACCCATAACACAAGTATTAAGTTACTTACTTTGGGGACAGACGATCGTGTGTGTAAATGTCCCATGTATTTATTATTATTTATTATCATTATTATTATTATGAGGCCGTGAGAGCCAGAGTGGCTTAACTTCCTAAACAGAAGATTACAGTTTTAGGAAAAACAATTAGCCCTGATTAAAAATAATTGCAACTTTGTGCAACGCCGTGTGGTATCCGGCTGAGTAGAATAGATCACCCTCATTTCTTACCGACGTAAATACGACTAAGGTAAGTTGACATTAGGCAGGCGGCCGGTCGTAAAATACGTAGCCAAATCATTTAATAACATCCCGCTTAGAGTGGGATAAGGGCAGGATATTGATGATGCAACTTTACAATAATTGCAAATTAATATCTTTCATAAATATTTGCATTAATCTTTCATTATATAATAGTTTTTATTTTAAAGCAATTTTACTAACACTAAGCATCTTATGCATTAATTTAATAAAATTTTGTATTAAAAAACTGTCAGGACACTCTGGCTCTCATGGCCTCATATATCTATTTTTTTTTACCAGTTTTTTTGTCCATCATAACACAAGTATTGAGCTACTTTGGGTACAGAAGACCATGTTTGTAATTCATCATCATCCTCCTGCCCTTATCCCACTCTAAGTGGGGTCGGCACAACATGTTACAAACATGTTGACGGCCGCCTGCTTGACGTCAACTTACCTTAGTCGTATTTTACGACCTTCGGTAAAAAAGAGGGTGGTCTATTCTATTCAGTCGGATACCACAGGTTAGGTCGACTTATCTTAGTCGCCTTCTACGACACCTCGGTAAGAAATAGGATGGTCTATTCTATTCAGCCGGATACCACAGGTTAGGTCGACTTATCTTAGTCGCCTTTTACGACACCTCGGTAAGAAATAAGGGTGGTCTATTCTACTAAGCCGGATACAACACGGCGGAAGACCGTGTTTGTAATTCTCCCATATATATTTATTATATCACTTTCTTTACTTTCTCGGTATCAGAAGCATCGGAAGGAATAAGTTTACCTATACTAGTAGATCTACTAGGTTATTCGTAACCTTTACGATGCTTCTTTACTCGTCAATGTATACTAAGCTCAGATATAAAAAAATTATATCTACATCTATAAGATATTAAAAGACATTTTAATAATAGGAATGCGTTAACGTTGCTTCCTAAATAAATCTTAACATAAAATAACTAACTTTGGTTACAGACGCCATTACATAGCGAAGGCATTGGATATAATTTATAGTATAAGGCGTTACTTTGCGGAGATCCATAATACAAAAGTAGTAATAAAATTATTTTGCTATAATCCGCGATACAGTAAATAGAAAATATATATAGTGCTAAATGTATAGTGGTATAGTATTTTCATACCTGATATGTGTAGGATTCGTAAAAACACATGCCCAAACCTCCACCACTGCCACCACAATACACAAGCACAACACACGTTCACTATCACAAACTCAACAATCGCTTCGCCCCGCAACCGAAGCATCATCAGGAGATAGACTCCACGACAAAATCGCAAAGGCTAGATATCTAATGGATGGATAATCTAAAAGGAGTATGAAAATACGAATAGTCCACTATACATTTAGCACTATATATATTTTCTATTTACTGTATCGCGGATTATAGCAAAATAATTTTATTATCACTTTTGCATTGGATATAGTATTATAGAGTTATTATACTAGAGTAGAGAGTAGTATTAGCCTAAAATGTGTCCATCGAAAATAAGAGAAAACAAATCAGGTTACTTCTCTATCTCTGTTTATTGGCCCATTATTATCAGATTTAGTTCGATTAAATTGGATATTGGAAAAATTCAAACTAATTTTCCTTTTGTATAAAAAAACATAACTGTGATAGCACAGCGGTGAGACGGTAAGGTTTTAAGGGGGGTTACGAGTCAGATCCGGGCAGGCACCAATGAGTTTTTCTGCTAAAACTTATATGTCTTGATAATTGCAATTTATCACACGCTTTTCGGTGAAGGAAAACATCGTGAGAAAACCTGCATATCTCTAGAGAATTCTATGGATATGTGTAACCAACCAATCCGCATTGGAGCAGCGTTGAAGGTTTTTTGTATAGAAATGAAGAGAGGAGGCTTATGCCCAGCAGTGGGATTGTAACAGACCGTTACTTTAAATTTTTTTTAATAAAAAAACGCATAAACATTTTGAAGGTGTGTTAAGGAATGTTAAAAGTATTCAAATTAAAACGCACCATTAATATTCCTTTGCACACGAAAAGTAATGCAAATATTACTTTGCTATAAAAAAAAGTAACGGCCTGTTACAATCCCACTGCTGGGAATAGACCTCCTCTCTCCGTTTCTGGAGAGAAGGGTTGGAGCTAACACCTACCACGCTGCTCCAATGCGGATTGGTAGGTTACACATATCCCTTGAATTCTCTAGAGATATGCAGGGTTCCTCACGATGTTTTCCTTCACCGAAAAGCGTGTGATAAATTGCAATTATCAATTAGACACATGAGTTTTAATAGAAAAACTCATTTGCGCCTGCCCGGGGTTGCAACTCATGATCGTCTCTAGAGATTCGCACGGTCATACCATTCTCATGCCTGATATGTGCAGAATTCGTAAACACAATACACGAGCACTGCACACAATCGCTACCACAATCTCAATAGTTTCGCCCCGTAACCGAAGCATGAGGAGATAGACTACGAAAAAATCGTGAAAGCTTTGGGCGTCTGTGATTAGACAAAGATAAGTATCTCTCATCTTCCCTCTCTTATTATTTGTTGGACACTTGCACTAACAGGCCTATGACTACCCGACTCTATGTATAATGACTATGTTGTATGACTTTATGTTGATTCTATGTAAATTTAGACTCTATATATATATTTTTTGAACTGACTGTATGCTGTTAGCCCTAACGGCTTTTACAGCGTCACCGGGCGGGACGGGCAAGCGCAGAAGTATCGTTGAGGTTGCGAAATGCAGAGAGTAGAGCGCAGAAGCTCTACTAACGTCGGGGAACGTCGTCATAAGGGTGCCTCCTGTGAGGCTGGACCACGTCTTAGGGCGACGCGTAGTGGAGGGATGATGTATGACTTTGATTAGTCATTGCGACGTCGGAAGGGTTAGGGAAGTTTTTCTATTAAAACTTGTGAGTCTTATTAATAATTTTTATTTATCACACGCTTTTCGGTGAAGGAAAACATCGTGAGGAAACCCGCATATCTCTAGAGAATTCTAGGGATATGTGTAACCTACCAATCCGCATTGGAGCAGCGTGGTAGGTCTTAGCTCTAATCCTTCTCTCCAAAAACGGAGAGAAGAGGCCTTAGCCCAGCAGTGGGATATTAACAGGCCGTTACTTTTAAGCACGATCGTGTAGAGGGCAAACCCGGCTGTATGATCGTATCGCTTAGTATTAAAGTAACCGAATTTAAAATTAGGCTTAAAAAAATAAAGACTGGCCCGCTGGCGCTGTGGGTAGTGACCCTGACTTCAGCTCCGCGGGTCGCGGGTTCGATTCCCGCCGGGGGCCAACATTTTCTATAAAAAAATTGTTGGTTCTTCGAGCCTGGGTGTGTATTTGTATCTAAGTATGTATTTAAACTTATATATGTAGTATATCTACCAGTTGTCCGTCACCCATATCACAAGTATTAAGTTACTTACTTTGGGGACACGACCGTGTGTGTAAATGTCCCATATATTTATTTTGTTTATTTTATTGAGTTTAATTTATACAATTAGGTATGTGATGAATTGCAATTATCAATTAGACACAAGTTTTTAATACAAAAACTCATTAGTGCCCTCGCGGGTTTGAACCTATGATCGCCTCTAGAGAGTCAGACGGTCTCACCGCTGGACTATCGCAGCTATTAAGCTGCAGTGCATAGTTATCTAAAATTAAAATTAATGTCATATGGTCGTTACTACTCTTATCAATATATATCTTATATCAATGACCGTAGAGTTTAATTTCAAATGAGGTCGTTGTCGGCACGTATCCTATCGCTGTCAATCAGCAATATACTAACACCCTTGTTCCCATACGATTGCGAGATCAGACCGACGTCCCGACGTGTCTGTCCGCGTCCAACGTGACGTCCTCGGGACTCGCCAGGTCCGCTCTTAAACGAACCCCCCTCCCAGTCAACGTCCACCTACAGGCGGCTCTTTCTGTGCTGGGCGATATTCTGTAAATATAATATATGATGTTGAATATATATTGTAATTACAATACAGTATAATTGAGTAAGTCGAATATACAGTATAATAGGTTGAGCTGTGATAGCCCAGCGGTGAGACCGTGCGACTCTTTCGAGGGGAACACAAGTTCAAATCCGGGCAGGCACCAATGAGTTTTTCTATTAAAACTCATGTGTCTAATTGATAATTGCAATTCATCACACGCTTTTCGGTAAAGGAAAACATCGTGAGGAAACCTGCATGTCTCTAGAGATTTCTGGAGATATGAGTAACCTACCAATCCGCATTGGAGCAGCGTGGTAGGTCTTAGCTCCAGCCCTTCTTTCCAGAAACGGAGAGAGGAGGCCTATTCCCTCCAGTGGGATTGTGACAGGCCGCTACTTTAGGTTTTTTTTAGGGCATGTACTCGCCTGCACAGAGCTGACTCAGGCGTGGCGACGGGGTGCAGCACCCTTGAAGCCTCATCATCAGGTGTGTCCGATCCGCTGGTCTCGCTGGTGGCCTCACTTCCACCACCACGGTATCTCTCCACGCCGTCTGTACATTCAACTGAAATATATTAACTATATGTTTAACTTTTTTTTGGAGAGAAGGATTAGAACTACGAAGCGGGTTGGTAGGTTATCCTTAGAATTCTCTTGAGATATGCAGGTTTTCGAACGATGTTTTCCTTTACCGAAAAGCGTGAAATAAATTGCAATTATCAATTAGACACATAAGTGTTAATAGAAAAACACATTGGTGCCTGCCCGGGACTTAAACTCGTGACTACCTCGAAAGAGGCGCACGGTCTCACCGCTGGGCCATCAAAAAAAAACACAACGAAAAAAGAGGCTGATGCACAGCACTTTACTTATATGTTTAATATTACTAGATATAAGATTTATAGAAAATCCAGAGTCAATAGACTCAATAAAGCTTAAAACCAGTAACAGAGAAGATACAGTATAAAAAATCTATGGACACTAAAAGAAGTCAATGCAGTGATGTGATTAGTAGAAGATCCAAAGTCAATACAGCTCAACGACCTAAAAAGAAATGGCAAACAGTTAAAACTAACTACACACATTGGGTCCCATTGTATTTGAGTTGAGAATCCACGCTGAAAAAAGACAGGAGAGTAAAGAGTTGTGAGGAGATTCGTAAAGGATTCAGACTCAACGGAGTATATAAATCTTAACAAATAGGAAGGGCATACAGTTTACAGAACCTATTGACATTGGATTCCACAGTATTTGAGTCGACACTCCACGCTGAAAGAAGACAAGAGAGTAAAAAGATGTGAGGAGATTGGCAAAGGATTCAGACTCAACGGAGTATATAAATCTTAACGATTTGCATAGAAAGGGCATGCAGTTTAAAGAACCTATTGACGTTGGATTCCACAGTATTTGAGTTGAGATTCCACGCTTAAAGAATTCAAGACAGTAAAGAGATGTGAGGAGATTCTTAAAGGATTCAGACTCAACGGAGTCTATTAATCTTAACAAATTGCATACAAAGGGAAAAAGAAAAGAACCTATTCACATTGGGTTCGAATATATTTGAGTTGAGACTCCTCGCGGAGAGAAGTCAATGAAGAAGGAAGGAAGTAAGGAGTCGCGGAAAGAAATGGCATACAGTTTAAAGAACCTATACACATTGGGTCCCATAGTATTTGAGTTTAGGTTCTATTAGTTGTAGGCACGATTTTAAAAAGGACTTAAGGAGTCGATTAAGAATAAGGAGGAATAATTGGTGGGAAAAGGCGATGATAATAAATATGTATTACCTCTTCTGTCGCCACAGTCGGGCGCGTCTTCTAAACTCTTCAGTATTTCGGCGCAGAGTTCAGAGTCCAAAGGCACTGGGTTGTCTGACTCTCTAAAACACAAATACAATTGTAGATTTTAAACTTACGCAATTAATTATTTATTATTAATATACGGGATTCAATCGAATAACGTTTGTGTAAGGTTCGACGTTGCGCCAGAGTAGCATCCAGAGTGAGGATAGTTATCGAAAATAATGATTGTAGTATTAGTAGTACTTGTAGTACTTTGCGATTTTGTCGTGGAGTCTATCTCCTGATGATGCTTCGGTTGCGGGGCGAAACGATTGTTGAGTTTGTGATAGTGAACGTGTGTAGTGCTTGTGTATTGTGGTGGAAGTGGTGGAGGTTTGTGCATGTTTTTACGAATCCTGCACGTATCGGGTATGAAAATACGGATAGTCCACTATACATTTAACGCTACATATATTTTCTATTGTATCGCGGATTATAGCAAAATAATTTTATTATTACTTTTGGATTGTAGTACTCTGGAACGAAGGCGAGCCGCGCTCAGTTCGTTCAGTTCAGTTCTCTGCCAAAACGTCGAATCTTATACAAAGGTAACTCGATTATATCGCGATGTGACCCGTATGTTTAGATAATAAAAAATACAATTGTTATGACACCAATGTAACTTACTAACTTCAGACCGATTGAGGTCGCAATTGTTGTTGGGTTGGGTTGTGGAATTACGTTTACCTGAACCTGGGAACTCCTACGATCTGGCTAGCTTTGATTCCGATGGGATCGTTGCTTCAGGTACGTTGAGCACAACACGTACCAGCACGGTACCGCATACGTCCAACGCGATCGATTGTCGATATATCGAAATGGATAATTTTTTCAGCGTAGAAGCGTTGGAATCGATTATTTTATCACAATCATCGATTCTTAAAACATTATAAATCGTTATTTATCATCTTTTTATTCTTTTTTTTAATTTACTTGTCTTTTAAGATAAGATATGCTTTATTGGATGAAACCAATACAGCCAAACAACAGATTTTAATCGAATTGCGAACTACGCATCTGTTATTTTTAATTCGAAGTCCACTTTAATTAGACTTAATTCTGATTGATTATTTTTAAAAAAGCAAATTTTTAAATAGGCAGGAATCAATATATTTTGTAGTGATTTATAGAAGCAGGCGTTACTTTGCGTTATTCCATATTACAGGCACTATAACAGAACTACCTCGGTATAATCCGCACGGGCTAGGCGAATGCATGCAAAGCTAATGTGTATGAAGCAGGCAAAATTTACGAACCTTACATATGTAGGACAAGCCACCACACGCACCCCAAGGCTCCTCCACCAGCAACAAAGCAGATACTCGCGAGCAAGTAAATGTCTCCAATTCCGTTTTGCTACATGTGTTCGGAGGGCAGGGTAGTGGTGGGGGTTGAACTATTTAAGACTGCTTGTATGGGTGGCGCGGCGCATTGCGATTTTGTCGTGGGGCCTATCCTCCTGATGATGCTTCGGTTTCGGAGCGAAACGATCGTCAAGATTGTTGTGGCAGTGGGTGTGTGTGCTGCTTGTGTGCTTTGTTGCTGGTGGAGGAGCCTTGGGGTGCGTGTGGTGGCTTGTCCTGCATGTGTAAGGTTCGTAAATTTTGCCTGCTTCATACACATTAGCTTTGCATGCATTCGCTTAACCCGTGCGGATAGCGAGGTAGTTCTGTTAAAGTGCCTGTAATACTTTTTAGTTTTGAGATAATCGATTATTTTGAAGGCAGAGAAATTGATTATTTATTAATAATTCCGTAGGTGTGTCTATGTGGTCACCTGTTGTGCAACACGAGAGCGACGGCGGCGGGCGCGGGCAGCGGCGGGTGCGGCAACGCGCGCGGACTGAACGCGGACACGTCCA
The DNA here is from genome assembly GCA_947086505.1 of Morpho deidamia. Taxonomy (NCBI): domain Eukaryota; kingdom Metazoa; phylum Arthropoda; class Insecta; order Lepidoptera; family Nymphalidae; genus Morpho; species Morpho deidamia. The sequence continues at coordinate 2,274,055 of CAMTZC010000007.1, read as the reverse complement.
GGGCGGGCGGGGGCACGCGCGGCGCCGGCGTCCCGCTCCACTCCCCCCACACACCTCGACAGACAACTTATATATTTTTTTTTATGAAATTCAAACCGAGGTACTGTACTTTGACCCTGTACAAGACATCAATAACTATATCGACTGTGAACCGGCAATATGTCCTATCTAATCTCTAGTCTAATCTAGTCCTAAGCCAAAGCCAAAGGTTATGGATCGGGCTCAAGATTGAATACCATACACGAAGCACAAGGAGCTACATTTAAAACGGTGGTGATCGTACGTACAGAAAGCAAAACCATGAAACTTCACAACAGCGTCCCTCATGCCGTAGTAGCGGTAACGCGTCACACGGTCAAGTGTATTTATTACACCGATAACAACGATGACGCAATCGCTTACTTCATCCTTAAGGCAATAAAAGCACCATCTACAGAGATAAGGGACCAAAAAATCAAAATGGCAATAAAAGGCAAAAATATGGAGGTGGCCGAAAAACTATTGAAAATATTAAAATAATATAAAAAAAAAAATTAAATAAATAAAAAAAATAAATAAATAAAAATAAATAAAAAAAAAAAGATGAATTTAAAGCCAAATCACTTTCTAACGGCATTGGGTACTACTGCCCATCATTTACCGTATCAACATGTATTATCTACTAGAAAAATTGTAAATAAATAAACATATTTAAAGTCGACTGTTTTTTTATTACACAAATTATTAATGTATGTATTAATCGTCACGTTCTTTTTCTTCCTGAAAAGTTGTCAAAAATAAGATAGGACATTGTCCAATTTGCCAGTTCACAGTCGATATGTAACTAGTGATAAGAATTATTCTTTGAAAAGAGCAACCGCTGAGTTTCTTGCTGGCTTTTCTCGGTAGGAACAGCTTTCCGAATTTTTCCGATTCAAAAGCACTTGTTTAAAAGTTTACTTCATCGTCATTCTCCTGCCCTTATCCCACTCTAAGTGGGGTCGGCTCAACACTTTACAAACATGTTGTCACATGATTTGGCTACGTATTTTACGACTTACCTTAGTCGCCTCTTACAACACCTCGGTAAGAAATGAGGGTGGTCTATTCTATGCAGCCGGATACCACACGGCATTTACCTTAGTCGCCTCTTACGACACCTCGGTAAGAAATGAGGGTGGTCTATTCTATGCAGCCGGATACCACACGACTATATTATTATTATTAGAATAATTATCTGCAATACCTGGCGCCGGCCGCCAGTCGTCCCTCTCGGCGATGACGTCGGGCGGCGCGGGGTGCTTGGCGGCCAGCTCGCTCCAGCGCGGGGCTCCGGCGCCGGACTCCAGCGCCACGCGCGCCTCGCCCTCCTCCAGCGCCACCAGGATCTCCGCGTCGAACACCTGGAATACACACAAAAAAATTTGATAGGTTGATAATAGATGGCGCTTTTCAATGTCATTTGCTGTTTTTTTTTAATTTATTTATATAGGATCATCAACAGGTTTTACATATTAATCTTACATGAAAACGTTAAATTAACAATTTTTAGAACATTATGTAAACCTACTTAAAGATAATTATATATATATATACATTATATATATATATATTTATATATATATATATATACTCGTTGGCTCGCCTCAGCAATCTTCCACGAACACGTGGTGTTGTCTATTTCTCCCGGCGTATACACTTCACTAACGCGGTTAAATAACACAACTAGGCTAGGCTAACACGCTAGGCGCGCGGGGCGCTTGAATTTATACAAAACAATCGCTGTACAATTTGTACTTCAGATATATATATATAAAAGGTTTTCCAATAGGTACTTGACAACTTTGAATTTAAATTGTGAACGCACTATTTCACTGATCATATAATTGTTGCTTTCTTTTTTTTCAGTAAACTTAACATTTTCATTATGGTAAAGTACACGAACGAACAACGTTTGGAAATTATAAAAATGTACTACCGAAATTCGGAGTCGGTGACCGCAACTTTAAGAGCGTTAACTCCAATTTTCGGTCGTAATTCTCGCCCCAGTAGACAAGCAATAACAAGTTTAGTGCAAAAATTCGAGTTCGAGAGTCTACATATTCATTGTGTGATGCTGTCGTGCCAGTGAGACAACGGGCTGGTCGAAGTTCCGAAAATATCGATGCTGTTCAGGCGTCCGTAGCAAACGATCCAAATCAGTCGATTCCGCGGCGTTCTCAAGAACTGGGCATCGCCAAGACCACTTTATGGCGAATTTTGCGTAAGGATCTGGGTTTACACCCATACAAGATTAAGCTGACTCAAGAATTGAAGCCGATGGACCATTTGAGTCGACGTACGTTCTCCGATTGGGCTCTGGAGAAGATGCACCAAGATGATGAATTTCATCGCAAAATCATCTTCAGTGACGAAGCTCATTTTTGGCTCAATGGGTTCGTCATTAAGCAAAATATGCGTTATTGGTCTGGTAAAAATCCACATGTGCTTCACGAATTACCACTTCATCCACAAAAAATTACTGTTTGGTGCGCTTTGCATGCCGGCGGCGTCATTGGGCCATATTTTTTCGTCGACAATAACGATCGTCACGTTACTGTGAATGGCGATCGTTATCGCGCCATGATTACCGATTATTTTTGGCCCGAATTGGAACACATGGACTTGGATGACATGTGGTTTAAACAAGACGGTGCCACAAGCCACACAGCGCACGCTACAATCGATTTATTGAAGAGTAAGTTTGGCGTGTGTAAGGGGGGGTGTAAGGGGGAGGCTCGTCCCAATCAGTCTCCTTAATTGTCAACCTCACCTGCACGTGGTGCACCCTGCAGATCTACCAACGAGGCTCTGGCGACCGACAAATGGCGGTATAACCATTCAAATAGCTGACCTAAATATTACCAGACCGACAGTGGGCAGCAGCACTGTCGGTGCGACATGGTCAGCACTGCGATCACCAACCCGCATGCCAAGCGTGGTGATAACTGGCAAAACCCTTCATGGATACACACAATAAACCACAGCCCCTAGTTCCCGGCAGCCCCACTATTCCCAGCTCTGGCAGCGGTTCGGGTTACGGTGGGGCAGGGGGTGTCAAGAATCTCCGGAAGAGATTCCGCTGCCAACCCCGACGACTTGACCTGGCAACATATAACGCACGCACTTTGAGGGAAGACGAAAAGATACTCGAGCTGGAAGAAACAGTAAGCAAGTTGCGATGGGATGTCATAGGATTATCTGAAGTCCGAAGAGAGGGGGAGGACACGATGATTCTAAAATCCGGCAACCTGTTTTACTACCGAGAGGGCGACCAACAGTCCCAAGGTGGTATCGGGTTTCTCGTCCACAGGTCCCTTGTCAACAACATTGTTCAAGTCGAGAGTGTGTCGAGCAGGGTCGCGTTCCTTATACTCAGAATTACCAAACGGTATTCGCTGAAGGTCATACAGGTTTACGCACCGACATCGGCACATCGAGACGAAGAGGTGGAGGCCATGTATGAGGATATATCTAGAGCCATGCATGCCTCTAAAACCTCCTACACTGTTGTGATGGGGGATTTCAACGCAAAGCTGGGCACGCGAAGCGGCACAGAGGTGAGAGTAGGGCATTTTGGATACGGGCAACGGAACCATAGGGGCCAGATGCTGGCCGATTTCTTGGAGAGGGAGGACCTCTATATGATGAATTCTTTCTTCAAGAAACGGCCGCATCGAAAATGGACTTGGATTAGTCCTGACGGTTCCACGAGAAACGAGATTGACTTCATTATGTCAACCAGGCGTCATATATTCAATGATGTCTCTGTGATCAACACCGTAAAGACGGGGAGCGATCACCGCATGGTCAGAGGCTCATTGAATATATGCGTACAGCTGGAAAGATCCAGACTAGTGAAGTCTACGCTCCGACCAACTCGAGCTCATATTCAAAACCCTGAGAATTTCCAACTCGAGCTGATGAACCGTTTTGATTGCCTAGCTGACTGCGCTTCTGTGGACGATGTAAACAACAGGTTGGTGGAAACTGTCCATTCGGTGGGGTCAACATTCTATAAGACACACCGTAAGAGAACTAATAAATTCTCGACCCAGACTCTCAAGCTCATGGCTGAGAGGAACGAAATGAGGCTACAATCTTCAGTGGACGCGACGCGCTACCGTCTGATCAATAAACAAATCTCTAAGGCTCAGAAATGTGACCTGCGACACTTCAACACCGAATACATTCGTGGTACCATTGAGCGTAACAGGGGCTCAAAAGTGTTCGCAAGAGATTTGTCTATTGGGCAGAGGCAGCTGACGCGATTGAAGACCGATACTGGTAGTATCATTTCGTCTCGACCTGAGATTTTGAGAGAGGTTGAGATGTTCTATGGGCAGTTATACACCTCAACACAACAGCCTGTTGTCAATTTGGCAAAAGATCCTCGAGCCAAGTTGACCCGACACTACACCGAAGATATCCCGGACGTCAGCCTTTACGAGATTAGTATGGCTCTCAAACAACTCAAGAACAACAAGGCTCCAGGTGACGACGGAATCACAACCGAACTCCTGAAGGCGGGTGGTAAACCGGTACTTAAAGTCCTTCAGCGACTGTTCAATTCCGTCATTCACGAAGGAACTCTGCCGGAAGCATGGTACAGGAGCGTGGTGGTTCTTTTCTTCAAGAAAGGTGATAACACCCTATTGAAGAATTATAGACCCATCGCGCTGCTGAATCATGTTTATAAGTTGTTTTCGAGAGTCATAACGAACCGTCTCGCTCGTAGGTTCGACGACTTCCAGCCTCCCGAACAAGCCGGTTTCCGAAAAGGCTATAGTACCATAGACCACGTATTCACGCTGCGGCAGGTTATACAGAAGACCGAGGAGTATAACCAGCCACTTTGCTTGGCGTTCGTGGACTATGAGAAGGCCTTCGATTCGGTGGAAACATGGGCTGTGTTAAGATCGCTCCAGAGGTGCCGAATCGACTATCGGTACGTCCAAGTGTTGAAGTGTTTGTATGAAAACGCCACAATGTCTGTCCGTATCCAAGACAAAACTACGAGACCAATCCAAATGCGGCGAGGTGTGCGACAGGGAGATGTCATCTCCCCGAAGCTGTTTACCGCTGCATTGGAGGATGTCTTTAAGCTTTTGGATTGGAACGGATACGGCATCAACATCAACGGCGAGTACATCACTCACCTTAGATTTGCCGACGACATAGTCGTTATGGCAGAGTCTCTGGAGGACCTTAACACAATGCTCGACGACCTCAGCAGAGTATCTCAACAGGTGGGCCTCAAAATGAACATGAGTAAGACGAAAATTATGTCAAACTCGCATGTTCCGCTCCACCCAGTCATCGTTGAGAACTCTGCACTCGAAATTGTAGACGAATATATATACCTGGGACATACAGTCCAGCTGGGTAGGTCCAATTTCGAGAAAGAGGTTAGTCGCCGAATCCAACTCGGATGGGCAGCGTTCGGGAAGCTACGCGAGATCTTTTCGTCCAAGATACCTCAGTGCCTGAAGACCAAGGTTTTCGAACAGTGCGTGTTGCCAGTGCTAACCTATGGATCCGAAACATGGTCGCTGACTATGGGCCTCATAAGAAAGCTCAGAGTCACTCAACGGGCGATGGAGCGAGCTATGCTCGGGGTTTCTCTACGTGATCAAATCAGAAATGAGGAGATCCGTAGAAGAACTAGAGTCACCGACATAGCTCAGCGTGTCGCGAAGCTGAAGTGGCGATGGGCGGGGCACATAGTGCGGAGAACCGATGGACGTTGGGGTCTCAAGGTGTTAGAATGGCGACCCCACACCGGAAAGCGCAGCGTCGGCAGGCCCCCAACGAGGTGGACAGACGACCTCAAAAAGGTCGCGGGGAGCCGCTGGATCCAAGCGGCGCAAGATCGTGTGGTGTGGAGATCCCGTGAAGAGACCTATGTCCAGCAGTGGACGTCCATCGGTTGACGAAGAAGAAGAAGAAGTTTGGCGAGCGTGTTATCTCAAGAAATGGACCAGTCAATTGGCCGCCTCGTTCTTGCGATTTAACGCCTCTAGATTTTTTTCTTTGGGGCTACGTCAAATCATTGGTCTATGCCAACAAGCCGACAACGTTGGAAGAACTTAGAGCCAACATTGGACGCGAAATAGCGGCCGTTCCGGCCGAAATGTGTGACCGGGTCATTCAAAATTGGGTCCAACGAATCAACCGCTGCCGACGTGCCCGCGGTGGCCATATGAACGAAGTCGAGTTCCATTCATAAATGTTTTGAATGTATTTCAAGTCGGTAATAAAGTTTTGGAAATATCTCAAATGGTTTGCGTTTTATTTTAAAAAAAAGTTGTCAAGTCCTTATTGGAAAACCCCATATATATATCTGAAGTAAAAATTGTACAGCGATTATAAGTATCTAAAGTAAGATGCGATATTGAGTAAAAAAATATTGTTTCAATTTCGTTATAAATGTGAGGAGTGAGTCGCTAAAAATATCAATATTGACCTGTTTACTTAAATTAACAGGATTTCCATAGCCTATATGTTATCCTGGTGTAAAAGGAATAATTGTACCTAATTTCATCGTTATTGATTCAGCGGATTCGCCGTAAAAGAGTTACCATACATCCATTGTCACAAACTTTCACATTTATAATATTAGTAAGTATAAGGGTTATTGACTTGGATACATTTCTTATTACTAGAAAAAGAAACCAACCCAATCTTTCCATAGATTCGCTGCACTGAGCGATGTATTCGAACACACGTTAGTGTCTGAATATAGTTGTGAGTATATGCGTATGGCACTGTTTTGTATAAATCGAAGCGCGCGACGCGGCGCGACCGGCCGGATCAACGACCTTCATGCATTCGTTCGCCGCCGGTCACGTCCGCCAGTTAGTGATGTTTCGAACACGACAGGAAGAAGCCGCGCGCGCCTGTATACGGCATTCTCTTTATAACGCACACGCGTAATTATGCGTTTTGGGTGTGGTTTTTAGATTTAGTGACGCGTTCAATTAGTGAGTTAACAAGACGCGACCGTCCGCGGTTTTAGTGCGCGTTCGGGTTAATGTTCCACGATATGGGACGATTCAATAACGTGTGACCTTACGAAGGTTGTGTGCACACCGCGTGTTATTTGTGTTACTTAACCGCGTTGGTGAAGTGTATACTCCGGGAGAAATAGACAGTACGTGTCCGTGGAAGATTGCTGAGGCGAGCCAACGGGTTCGGGAATCGGCCAAGTACATACAAGCGCACACACACACGTACACATATACACGCAGTGATTCATGAGGCCGGACCGCATATAGCTGATGGCCGCATAAGGTAGGTTGAGACGCCGAGACGACGGGCCCAGGTCTCGGAGGTTGTTTCATCCGCCCGCACGTTTGCGCGGAACAGGCACGTACCTGGCTATATACACGAGGTGTATTCCAGGTGGTAAATTTTAAACTTTCGCGATTCATACTTATTATTATATAAATAAACGGGTCACATCGCGGCAAAATCGTGTTGCCTTTTTACAAGGTTCGACGTTTCGGCAGAGTTTCATCCGCCATGGTCACGAACTGAGTGGAGCGCCGCGGCGTCTGCGTTCCCGAGTACTACAGTCATTATTTTGTTCATCTACCCTCACTTGAACCGCACAATCCACGTAAGGTCACACCACATGGACCGGATATTATTTATATAATAATAAGTATGAATTGCGAAAGTTTAAAATTTACCACCTGGAATACACTTTATATATGCCAGGTATGAGCCATACGCATATACAGTGTCTCACAACTATATTCAGACACTAACGTGTGTTCGAATGAATCGCTCAGTACAGCGAATCTATGGAGGGCTTGGGTTGGTTTTTTTTCTTCTAGTAAGCTATGTATCCAAGTCAATAATAATATAAACGTTTCAAAATAAATCCACATCTGTAAATTGTAAAAAAATATTAAGGACTAGATAAAAGAGTGTATGTCTTATAAGTACCAGTAACCGACCTCGACAAGGGTGTTGGCGGCGAGCGCGTGCCAGTCTCCCGGCTCCAGTCCTCGTGCCGTCCACCACTCCTCAGCACGTGCCGCTTCCCCCCACATCCTCGCCAGCTCTACGGCAGACGCGTGCACCGCTTTCTGATCGGACAATTTTAGCTTTGCCATTACGGCAGTTGAAGTAAAAAGAAAAGTAACATTCTCTTCTCACCGCTCTTCTCATAGCTAGACTCATTTTGTAGGTTTGTGTATAAGATTCTATAATAAACTTCCGCAATCAATTTTAGCCTTGCCATTACAACAGTTTAAAAACTGTTAAAATATGCTGATATAGAAAGCCTCCTATAATGTTGAGGATTACTTAGATGATAAGAATGTGTCGATATAGCTACTATACCCTGTACAAGACAGTGATGACTACATGTAAGTAGTTATAAGAATTGTATTTTTAAAAGAGCAACCGCCGAGTTTCTTGCTGACTCTTCTCGGAAAGAACAGCTTTCCGAACCAGCAGTAGATCTTGACGATTCAAAAGGACTTGTTTACAAGTTTACTTGAATAAATAATATTTTGAATTTGAATTTGAATATCGCTAAAATAGAATTATATCTGTTCGAGATAAATTTAGGAAACAAAAGGGGGTATAAGGCAGGCGGCTGATGTTCGTGATATCAATTGTTCGCGAATGGATGCGTTGGAAAAGTCAGTTTGCTTGCGCATAAAAAATATAAGCGCCGGTACAAAGTAAACATGCGAAAAACGGCGATATCTTATATCTTTAAATGCTAAATCTGGTTTACACACACACACACACACACACACACACACACACACACACATATATATATATATATATATATATATATATATATATATATATATATTTCATGAAACTTAGTATTACACAATTATTTTTAAACTAACTGAATCTGTTTTTTTTTTTTTTACATAAAAATACATTAAATAACCTGTTAATATTGAAAAGATTTATTTTAATCTAACTTATGTCTCCAAATGATCTTTAAATGCTTATCTTGTATTCATAGAATCTGAATTTTGGAAATCGCTCCAACTATTTTGATAAAACTTAGTATGTGGGGGTTTCGGGGGTGATAAATCGATTTAGATAGGTGTTATTTAAAAAAGAATGTCGTTTTATCGCTGTAGGTTAATTTTGCTTTCATTTGTAAAGTTATAATAGCTCAGTGGAGAAAGAGAGGACTGTCGAAGTACCACAGATCCCAGATATTACCTGCTCTGTCTTTTTTTTATTGCAAAATTATATAATTAAAACAATATACCGAGCAATGCTCGGTCATTCAGGCACTAATAATTTATAGGAGTACGCGTTAGATCGGCTATACACGGACAACATGATCAACATACATGATAACATGATCAACATACGTGGACCGCTGATGCAGTCAAAGTCAACAGCTTGAAGCTGCCATTGATAACCGTGAAAACCGATCGAGGCAGTTACAACTGCTCAAGCGGTTCGTGTATTACCGTACATAGAAGTCTGTTCATCGTGAAGTCGCAGCTTGAAGCAGTCCATCCTGAGTGCTTCAAGCTGTCCGTGTATAACCGGTGTATGTATATTTTTTTAATATAAAAAACTTTAATTTCGTAAAACAAAACTAGATGGCGCTGTATAGTTTTGGCTCGCGCAATGAAGTTGCCATTTGTAAAATATATTAAAGAAATAATAAATAAAGTGTCGACTTCCGCGTTCGCCCACTCTCTTGGTGACGCCATGGCTAAAAGCATTAGTTAGTGTTTAAAAAAAAGTGTCGAGCGATATTTGTACGATGGTATCCTAAATCAAGGTATAATACCCGGCAATAAATAATGTACATCGAGGCTTAGAGAGAGAGATCGGATAGATTCTGCTTCATAGAGCATTGTATAAACACAATAGAAAACAAACCATCCCCGCCATCTATCGGCCTATAAAAGTAGCACGTAAATAATTAATTATAGCAATCAAGTGTATTTGAGGTTTTGCTATTGTCCGATAGATGGCGTATTGTCTGCATCAGGTTTATAATATCGCGCTTCGAAGTTTATTTTATGATTGTATATAGGTTTTACACATTTTGTAAATAAACGTTGAGTCCGATACAGTCCACTACAGAGCGTCGCTATAAGCCGAGGTCCGGCCTCACAGGAGGCACCCTTAAGGCGACGCTCCCAGGATGCTGCGAGCCTCGTTCGAGACTCGCTCTCCCAGTTTAAACCCCCGGCGATGCTTCTGCGCTCGCCCCCTCTCCCGGTGACGCTGTAAGAGCCATTTCGGCTAACAGCATTAGTGTCCGAAAAAAAAAAGTAAATAAACGATTTCTAACTGGCATAGTCTTTAATTGTGTTATTATCCAAGTGAGACAAGACGTTTCTGTCGCAAACTGACACTGACGAACCCGTGTGTGACAGTGACAGTGACAGCACTCTACAAAACCGAACTGGCTGGCTGTTTCGTTGTAAATATCGATGTGAATTATTTATTTAGGGTACTATACTAGGGTGGTTTTATATATACTACTCTAGTATCATCCCAGTTCAATAGTTCAGCCTAGACGTGGGACGTTACGTGATTTTCGCGTAACGTAACGTAACTAGTGACGGCAAATATGTAACATGTTTTATAACTAGTTATTTTCGTAACTAGTTACTCATTCGAAACTGTATCACAGTAATGAAATTTAGCCAAGGTTAATACGTGATTCTACTGAAGTATTACAATTACTTCAGAGACGATTGACAGTTGAGGGATTAGTTATGTTCGTTATTCTTCGTTACAAGTTACATTTTGTAGTCGTTAATGCAGTAGGCCGATGCCGTAACGTAGTTCAACGAAACGCAAACGCAACGTGACGTAATGTCGCATGAAAGCTGGTACGAAAGTAGCTAGTTACAAAAATAACTACTTCGCCTTTGCACACGTAACTAATTATTCCGTTTCATAGCACGTAACCGGTTATTGTATACAGTGACGTGAAATAACGGCCACGTCTACTTCTAACTGGCATAGTCTTTGTTCTATCATTCAAGTGAGACACGACGTTTCTGTCGCACACTGACACTGACGAACCCGTGTGTGACAGTGACAGCACTCTACAAAACCGAACTGGCTGGCTGTTTCGTTGTAAACATCGATGTGCATTATTTATTGACGGGTACTATACTAGGGTGTTTTTATATATACTACTCTAGTATCATTTATTTATTTATTTATTTATTTTATAATCTACAGCTATACAATATATATTTAACAAAAAAACTTAGTCTATTAATAAAGCCAAACTGATTACATAATCTTACATATTAAATCTAGATTTTGCTTAAAAGAATTAATATAAAATGTAGGAAAGATGCAACAACGACGTGACTTGAGCGCGAGCGGGCGTGTCTGTGCGTGTGTGTGGATGTGTGTGCGTGTGTGTGGATGTGTGTGCGTGTGTGTGGATGTGTGTGCGTGTGTTTGTGAGTATTGGAGTTAGTGTATGTGGGAGTGTTCCGTGTGTGGCAGGAGTGCATGATAGTTGTGAATGGGAATACGTTTAATTTTATTAATTATTCATTTGCGATTGTGCTTATTAACTCCTTTTTAAATTGTGCCTTGGATAAATGAAATATATCAACATGAGAGTATTGCTTGTTATATGATCGTACCAGCCGAGATACTATTTATTTTATTTATTTATTTTTAAATGACAAGCCAACAACATTTGTGCATAAAAAACACAAATACAAGAAACAAAATAAGTCACATAGCATAAATATCACAATAGGCGTGTACAATTGATTTTCAACATTTATGACAAATAATGTGGGGGTTAAACATAAAACAAACAAACCAAAATAAAAAAAAAACTATTTAAAATTTAAGTTTTAAAAATAAAAACAATAAATTGAAAAAAGAAAAAAATACATTGTTCATATAAATAAAAGATAATCTATAAGTCTATATATAGCTGCTGTAGCTGTAACTGTTATTATTTTTGTGTTTTGAAATCTTTACGTAAAAACTCCAGTGTCAGGACGAAAGCAGTTTATTCTGGAATTAAATATGTTAATTTTACGGTTTTTATTATGTAGGGAGTTATATTGACGACAAATGCGATGGAGACATGAGTAATATGCAACATTAGTGCGACAACGGTTAGTTTTAAATAAGTTATAAGAGCAGTTTGAACGTTTAGGAAAATTACAATTTAGATTTATGGAAGATAACATCGGTGGAAGATAACTATGGAATTTAGGCCATAATTCGTATGGGACCTGGGAACGTTAATAAGACGTGTGTGGCGCATTCTCAATGACGGAACTATCAATGAAAGACAGTAAGCTAGGACAATCAATTGAACCGGACAATATACCTTGCAGTATTAACATGTCGCTCTGTTGCCTTCTTTGTTCTAATGAAACAATTCCGTAATGAGAACATGCTTCCTGGTAGCTATTAAACTTCCTAAAATCTTAAAAGGCTAAGTACTTTAGAAATTTTTCCTGAATGGATTCAAGTCTTTTTATGTGTATGGTAAAAAAAAAAGACTTGAATCCATTCAGGAAAAATTTCTAAAGTACATGTCTAAAGTATCATCCCAGTTCAATAGTTCAGCCCCCAACATAATCCATTAAGTAAAGGTTGGTAAAGTTGGATACGCACCCGCAACTCGTGCGGCACCATGCGCACGCGCGCCCGCGCCGCGTCGCTTAACGGCAGCGCGAGGTCGCGGCGGCGCGCCGACAGCTTTTCGCGGGCCGACCACACCAGCTCCCCGCACTCCTTCTCCACTTGCTTATACGAGCCGGTCTGGTCGTACGAGCGAAAAGGAAATAATAATTTATAAAATAAGACATTACTTTACGGAGATCCATAACGAACACCAAGAAAAAGTATATAAATAAATAACTTGTTATAGGTGAGGCACAACTGGTAAATATATAAAAAAAAAAGTAAAGTAACAGCCTGTTACTATGCCCACTGCTGGGCTAAGGCCTCCTCTTTCCGTTATTGGAGAGAAGGATTGGAGCTCAGACCTACCACGCTGCTCCAATGCGGATTGGTAGGTTACACATATCCCTAGAATTCTCTAGAGATATGCAGGTTTTCTCACGATGTTTTCCTTCACCGAAAAGCGTGTGATAAATAGCAATTATCAATTAGACACATAAGTTTTTAATAGAAAAACTCATTGGTGCCTGCCCGGGGTTTGAACCTATGTCGTCTCTAGAGAGTCGCACGGTCTCACCGCTAGGCTATCACAGCACTGGTAACTATATACATATATAATTTTAAACACATATATAAGTACATACAGGAGTGAATATTAATGAATGCTCATTCTATAATTATACTCATACCTGCAAAGCAAAACTAAAACAATATTTAATGTCAATTACTTATGACGATGTTGAAAATTTGTTGAAACATGTGATATAATAATACTTGCACACAAATCTACACACACACACACACACACTTATTCTTCTCATTCTTCTAAGTTTTATTTCATTCTGCTTTTGTTAATTTTTATTACTTAATTTTTAGCATGCATATTGTTATGGAGAGCGTAGCCTTCTGACACAGGTGTTGTTACACTTAAAAGAAGGTCCCAACCTTGATATTGTAATCCTTATGTATTTAATGAAAAATAAATAAATTATTATCAAAAATTGAATTTATACTTCTTTGCTCGCAAATAATACAATAATACAAAACACGCGTCACATCACACAAGATGGCTCTTGTAATTACCCCTTACAATACATATAAATACATGTACCCAAACTCAAATAACCAGACTCAAAGGTCAAGTCAAGTCAAGTCAAAGCAATAATAAAATATATTTTGCGGCGGCGATAAAGTCAACATAAAATATATACGAAAATGCGAAAATAGTTCATAATGCATATGTCGTAAAATTCTAATTGGACGGCGGTAGTTTTCGAACATGAAAAAAAGAGTTCGTAATTCAACTCATTATTTTATCAGTTCCCGCAGCGAAAATGCCGCGTAACGAGCTCATGAATAAGTGCCCCGTATGGGCTTGAAACTAGTCGGGCTCGTCCGATAAAATAACACGTGAGTATAGCCGGTCTCTCAACATTAATAATGAATACCACTCACGAAAGTTTAAATTCAAAAAAATATGCCCATGTTGTTTGGTGCGTGTGCGTATATGTCCGTATGCGTATGCGTATTTGTGTACACAGTATTTGGTACAGCGAGTACCGGTCTGTAAATATAACTGACTGTTCCGCGCAAACGTGCGAACGGATGAAACAACCTCCGAGACCTGGGCCCGTCGTCTCGGCGTCTCAACCTACCTTATGCGGCCGTCAGCTGTATGCGGTCCGGTCTCATGAATCACTGCGTGTATATGTGTACGTGTGTGTGTGTGCTTGTATGCACTTGGCCGATTCCCGAAACCGTTAGCTCGCCTCTGCAGTCTTCCACGGACACGTAATGTCTGTTTCTCCCTGAGTATACACTTCACTATATCGACTAAATAACTCCCGGTGTGCACACAACCTTCGTAAGGTCACACGTTATTGAATCGTCCCTATATCGGGGAATAGTAACCCAGCGCGCACTAAAACCGCGGACGGTCGCGTCTTCTCAAACGCTTCACTGATTAAACGCGTTACTAAATCTGAGAACAACACCCGAAACGCAAAATTACACACGTGCGTAAGAAAAGGAATGCCGCGTCCAAGCCGCGCGCGGCCTCCCTCTGTCGTGTCTGGCGGGTGACTGGCGGGGGGCCGCTCTGGTCGTGAACGAATGCATAAAACGGCCTAGCTTGCGTTCGCGTCGCGTTTCGCGCGCCATTCTATTCAAAACACTGACCTTAGCTATTTGCACTGAGAAAGGTCCGAAACACGCGTCAACGAAATGCTCGTAATCTCGCAACGGCCGCTCTATTGCCGTTTCGATATCGGAGGCCCACGTCGCGAGGGCCTCGAGTTCTCCGCGCGCGCACACCGCTGCCAGCGCTTGCGCCGCCCTGAACAAACAATAACATAACTAAACATATGTATCTATATCCTGGACCCTGAAAGCAGCAGACAGAAAACGAATTGATGCTTTCGAAATGTCATGCTGGCGGCGTATGTTACGTATCCCCTGGACAGCCTTCAGAACAAACGTCTCCATTCTCAGTGAGCTCAAGGTGAAACAGAGACTCTCAAGCATATGCCTCCAAAGAATTCTCCAATACTTTGGACATATTGCTAGAAAACCCAGCAATAACCTTGAGTAACTCATGGTCACTGGGAAAGTAGACGGCAAGAGATCCAGGGGCCGGAGCCCGAAAAGATGGACGGATCAGGTGTCTGAACATCTGGACATCAAACTGACCGTGGCTGTACACAGTGTTGCTGACCGGGAAAAGTGGCACCAGCTTATTCATTATAGATCTGGCCCAACACGATGCTCAGCAGTGAGCAAACGACTGTAGGAGAAGGATCTATAAGATCCCGCCGTGTGATATCTGGCTGAGTAGAATAGACCACCCTCATTTCTTACCGAGGTGTCGTAAAAGGCGACTAAGGTAGGTTGACGTCAGGCAGGCGGCCGGCCGTAAAACACGTAGCCAAATCATGTGACAACATGTTTGTAACATGTGCCGACCTAGAGTGGGATAAGGGCAGGAGAATGATGATAAGTATCTATAATATCATATCCTCCTGCCCTTGTCCTGCTCTAAGTGGGATCGGTACAACATGTTACAAACATGTTACATGATTTGGCTACGTATTTTACGACCGGCCGCCTGCTTGACGTCAACTTACCTTAGTCGCCTTTAACGACACATCAGTAAGAAAAAAGTAACAGCCTGTTAAAAAGTAAGACCCTACCACGCAGCTCCAATGCGGATTGGTAGGTTATACGTATCCCTAGAATTCTCTAGAGATATGCAGGTTTCCTCACGATGTTTTCCTTCACCGAAAAGCGTGTGATAAATTGCAATTATCAATTAGACACATACATTTTAATAGAAAAACTCATTGGTGCCTGCCCGGGGTTTGAACCTATGTCATCTCTAGAGAGTCGCACGATCTCACCGCTAGGCTATCACAGCTTCAGTAAGAAATGAGGGTGGTCTATTCTATTCAGCCGGATACCAAAGAGCATAAACATATGCACCTTAACGACATAAATACAGACGCGTGGCGCCACCGCACTCAGTTTGCATCAGCCTACAAGCACCGCGCGCCTCGGATTTTACAGTTATAGTAGCATAGTAATAATCATCTATCATTAGGTTTACAGTAAGTTTGGGGTAGGAAACAATTCTCCTTACAGATACATAATCCAAATTTAAAATACTCTTTATTCAAGTAAACATGTAAACAAGTGCTTTTGAATAGTCAACTTTACTGCTGGTTCGGAAAGCTGTTCCTACCGAGAAGAACCAGCAAGCAACTCGGCGGTTGCTCTTTTTTTAAATAAATCTTAAAACAAGTTATATTTAATTATTACTCTCTTGTACGGGGTAGAAGTGCACCTATATCCACACATCCTTATCATCTAAGTAATCTTCAACAGTATAGTAGGCTTTCTGTATTAGCCTCTTTTTAACAGTGTTTTTAAACTGCTGTAATGGCATGGCCAAAATTGATTTCGGAATTTTATTATAATCTTATACCCAAAATAAAGAAACGCGTACGTGATTTGATAGGAGGCGAAGGAGTGCAGCGCGGGCCCGGCGACGCGGCGGCAGTACCGCGAGTCGTGTGCGGGCACGCGCGCCGCACGCACTATGAGCGCGCGCCACGCGACCGCCTCCCATGCGCCGCGTAACACCCACCAGCTCAGCCCGCCTTAAGTTTTTGAATCGATATAAAGCCTTAAAGCAAGGAATGTTCCTTAAGTGTACGTCAACGCTGTCGCCGACATGTATAACAGGTGTTGAATACCGCCAACGCGCATAACGCGCCATAGTCTACAACTTCCACCAGTTCGGAACACTACTATTCACTGAGAAGAACTGGCAAGAAACTCAGTGATTACTCTTTTCACGAATATTAACTATTCGAGGCTAGATTCTAAACACGGAACGTAATGGGGGTAGGTGCTATCTATCCGAACAACATCAAACACCACTATAGTAATCACACGAGTATGAGGGTAGATTCTAATAACAAATAACACTCATTGTAGGTAGGTAGACGCGGGCCTACCGTAACAATATTAGAACAGCTCAGAAACGCTAATTACACCTGTTTGTTCAACCAAAACAGGTTGCAACACGATCTAGACGCGGTAGCGTTTAATAATCGTATAAGTCTCGTTTACAACGAAACTCCAAGAGAACGGTCTAGCCGCGTAAGCGTAGACTAAAAACCGTAAGAGTCGAGTATTACTACAGAACTGACTTCAACATGGCGGACACCATCTTTTATAACTAATTTTCCCTCCAAAGTCAAGTCCCTTCCTTGCTATCGGCCACGTGATTGTAATGTTGCCAACTTTCATTCCTAACAGTAAATTATAGATTAAAATAAAATTCATCATAATTCTCCTGTCCTTATCCCACTATAATTGCCGGATACCACACGGCGGGTCGACTTACTTTTCTCGCCTTATACGAGTCCTCGGTAAGAAATGAGGGTGGTCTATTCTACTCAGCCGGATAGCACATGTCTGGTTGACTTCCTTTAGTCGCCTTTTACGACACCTCGGTAAGAAATGAGGGTGGTCTTTTCTGCTCAGCCGGATACTACACGGCGGGTCGACTTACTTTACTCTCCTTTTACGACACCTCGGTAAGAAATGAGGGTGGTCTATTCTATTCAGCCGGATACCACGCATGAAATCCAAATGTATGAATTCTTTTTGTATAGGTATTATTTCTTTAATTCCAGTTTGGTTTATATTTTAAAAAATAATAACATAATAACTTACCAACAAGCAGTACGAGTGCGGTGAGAGGACACAAGAAAACGGCGACTACGAATGCCAGAACCGGCTGCACCAAACCGAGCAAACCGATCCGCCATACCAACACCTCGAACAGCACGAACCATCTGAAACAATTTATATTTTAGATAGCCGAAAGAGTAAGAAACATCCATCCATACTCACAAACTTTCGCATTTATAATATTGTTACGTACAGGGGTTCGTGGATTTGGATGAAAATACCTGGTGAGTCATTAAAAACACTTCATTAAACTTTTTACTACAAACTTGTCCAAAAAGAATGCCGAGGTCACTAATAATTCACTTTTATTTTCTGCTTATTCGCTCTTGATCGCTATTCACAAACTGAATGTCGAGGCGCACGATACGTCTGCTTATATATCGAACGAACCGATTTCGAGAACTTTCGATAGCCTTGATATGATCGTAAACATGTTTACCAATAACATGTTTTGATACACGTCGAATGTTCCAGAGAACTGGCGTTAAGCGAATTTGAACTCTATATAGTTTAGATTACGAACCGTTTTTGCATGTAAACTGCCTTGTTCAATTTGAACTTTATGACATATGCATTACGAACTCTTATCGCATTTTTGTAACATTGCCACTGTCAAATTCGAATTCTATGACATACGTATTACGAAGTCTTTTCGCATGTTCGTAATATTAGTAGGATCGGCGTCATGCTAGTTTGATCTCTATGATTATTCAGATTACGAACTCTTTTTGCATGTTCTTAAAGATATATATATATATTTTTTTTTTAATATTCTGTCTTCCTCTATCTTCCTCCTCCTCTATCTTGGTGGTAGTAGCAAATACTCCAGCGAGGCCCTGGAGGACTGACGTGGAGAAGGGTTTCGCGTGAACAGTAGTTGCTCGCGAGTCAGTCGATCCTAAGCTCAAGGAGAGATCTTATGTCGATGTGGCGTGTTTTTGATTTCGTTAATGTTAACATATATATACGGAAACATCATCAAACGCCCTTTGAGCGAAAGGGAATCCGGTTCCTATTCCGGAACCCGGCAGAGGAACCGTTTCAACAATCGTTCCCTCGTTTCAAAGCGAGTGTTCGACGGGGCAAACCAAAGTGGCCTGAAGACGCCGCCGAGGGGTCCGGGAAGAGTTTTCTTTTCTGCCTGAGCGTTCGAGTTCCATGGAATCCTAAAGATATATATTACCTGTTGAGCCGGGGCGGGTCGGGGCAGTCGAGGTCGTAGAGCAGCGCGTTCAGCGCGTGCAGCCCGAGGACTAGTGCGGGCAGCCACAGCGGCACGCTGACCGCCGCTGCCAGCGACAGCGCGCTCGCCGCCAGCGCCAGCAGCGGGAACAGCAGCAGCAGCGCCAGCGAGCCTAGCCCGCCGACTGCGCCGTAGTTCCATATGCGGTTCGCTTGACGGCTCAGACCCTTGCCCAGAAGTCCTGTACGTAGGTAGTGACGTCAAATCTCAATTAATTTCTATAATATTAATTGAGATTTGACGAAATTTCTTAGCCTACGCCGTGGGGTAACAGAATAGAATAGACCACCCTCCGATCTTACCAAGGTGTCGTAAGAGGCGACTAAGGTATGTGCCGAGTGATATCCGGCTGCGTAGAATAGACCACCCTCATTTCCTTACCGAGGTGTCGTAAGAGGCGACTAAGGTATGTGCCGAGTGATATCCGGCTGCGTAGAATAGACCACCCTCATTTCCTTACCGAGGTGTCGTAAGAGGCGACTAAGGTATGTGCCGAGTGATATCCGGCTGCGTAGAATAGACCACTCTCATTTCCTTACCGAGGTGTCGTAAGAGGCGACTAAGGTATGTGCCGTGTGGTATCCGGCTGCGTAGAATAGACCACCCTCATTTCCTTACCGAGGTGTCGTAAGAGGCGACTAAGGTATGTGCCGAGTGATATCCGGCTGCGTAGAATAGACCACCCTCATTTCCTTACCGAGGTGTCGAAAGTGGCGACTAAGGTATGTGCCGTGTGGTATCCGGCTGCGTAGAATAGACCACCCTCATTTCCTTACCGAGGTGTCGTAAGAGGCGACTAAGGTATGTGCCGTGTGATATCCGGCTGCGTAGAATAGACCACCCTCATTTCCTTACCGAGGTGTCGTAAGAGGCGACTAAGGTATGTGCCGTGTGATATCCGGCTGTGTAGAATAGACCACCCTCATTTCCTTACCGAGGTGTCGTAAGAGGCGACTAAGGTATGTGCCGTGTGATATCCGGCTGCGTAGAATAGACCACCCTCATTTCCTTACCGAGGTGTCGTAAGAGGCGACTAAGGTATGTGCCGTGTGGTATCCGGCTGCATAGAATAGACCACCCTGATTTCTTACCGAGGTGTCGTAAAAGGCGACTAAGGTAATTTGACGTCAGGCAGGTGGCCGGTCGTAAAATACGTAGCCAAATCATGTGACATGTTTATAACATGTTTTGCCGACCCCACTTACGAGTGGGATAAGGGCAGGAGGATGATTTAAAAGGCTTATTTTCAAATGACGTGTTGCCATCAACTGCGAACTGTCATTCGCTTAGAACTATTAGCTTTACATACCATGAATGATTTTCATAACGGAAAATAATGTCCTTTGGCTTCATCGAGTCATTTTTTTAAATATATGGACCCCGTAGATACCTCGAATAAGTGGTACCACGTTAAAGCAGTATGTTTATTTATTTATTTCTTTATTGGAAAACCAACAAGAATGCACTTAGAGTAAACTTAAACATAAACTATATTGTATCCTGCTAGAAGTATATCCTTACTTACATACTAACAGGCATACTTATGGTGCTATACGTGCCTTCAAATTTTTACAAAATTATTAATATTTTTAAAAATACAAACAAAGAAGGAATAAAGAAAGTCAGAAAAAGAGCAATACTTAAACTAAAAATATAAAAATACAAGTATATTACTATAAATTTTAGTTTTTATCATTTAGTTACATATTTCTGCAAACTAAGTTAACTTTATTCTTTCATTTTAACACCAAATTTAATTTTACTCTCATTAAACTATGATGTAATTATTTTTATTTTACTCCTCGGTTTCAGGCAGAATACCAGCGCTCAGGGAAACCTGCAGCATTTATGCTGAGTTTGAACCCTTTTACTACTGTGATAAGTAGATGCAGAGTGCGGATAGTCTTAACTCTTTTACCTTTTATTATTTGATGTACCTAACTGCTTTTTATTTAACTGTATTTTTTATTGTATTCTTGTATTGTAGTAGTAAATAAAGTATTCATTTATCATTTATTCATTTATAAAAAAACTAAAGTTCTCAACAAATTAGCGATTCTCGGAGTAAACGTCTAAAGGTGGCCAAATTGTTCCTATAGATATCAATCACCCTTAAATTCACCAGTAATTAATAGTAATAGGAGCGATATAAAGGTTTGAAGAGTTTATGCATTTCATTTCTTGGTACTCTAGAAGGGATGTTAAAATTAATATTTTCCAGAAGTTGCGGACAGACCAACACACCATTCACCAATTTAAACAAAAATACATCATTTATTACTCTACTGTTTTAGAGATTGCATGTGAAAGTATTCTAGCTTTTTCTGATACCCAGAGATTAGAGTTAAGGAGATATGATAAATTTAAACATGCGTGAATACTTTTCCGTTAATATACCTGAGCTGTGATAGCTCAGCGGTGAGACCGTGCGACTCTTTCGAGGGGAACACGAGTTCGAACCCGGGCAGGCGCCAATGAGATTTTCTATTAAAACTCATGCATCTAATTAATAATTGCAATTAATCACACGTCTTTTTGTGAAGGAAAACATCGTGCCATTCTCTCCAGAAACGGAGAGAGGAGGCCTTAGCCCAGCAGTGGGATTGTAACAGGCCGCTACTTTACTTTTTCTTTACTAATATACCTGTATCAGGTTCGGTCTCGAATCGCGTCCGCTCCTTGGACACGTGCCGCCACAGCTTCAACAGTAGCGACCACATAGTTTGCGTTTCGCTACTGCGTTTTGGAAACAGAGTTCCGTTGACCTATAAGATAAAATATACTAATTTATAGAATTAGGCGTTACTTTGCGGAGATCTATAATACAAAAGTGATAATAAAATTATTTTGCTATAATCCGCGATACAGTAAATAGAAAATATATATAGTGTTCAAAATCGCAAAGCTTTGCGATTTTGTCGTGGAGTCTATCTCCTGATGATGCTTCGGTTGCGGGGCGAAACGATTGTTGAGTTTGTGATAGTGAACGTGTGTAGTGCTTGTGTATTGTGTCGGAGGTTTGTGCTTTTACGAATCCTGCACGTATCGGGTATGAAAATACGGATAGTCCACTATACATTTAACACTATATATATTTTCCATTTACTGTATCGCGGATTATAGCAAAATAATTTTATTATTAATTTTTTTATAAAATATACTGTTAGGAATGGCAACAGTCAAATGTCATTTCTTTAGTTTTTGTATAGTGGCGACACTGTAATCACGCTACCGATAGCATGGTTTGTTTTTGAGTGAGTAATGTCTATAAAGGGCGGGGTTCGCCATGCTGTAGTCAGTTGTCTTGTGAAATTTAACTAATACGGTTATTAGACTGTTACGCTGGTGGTATCATCGGATCGTCCTCTCCCCAGAGAGCTCCTGACCGCTCCCGACGGCGACGCAGACAGCGACGAGGAAGAAGAAGATAGGACGCAATCCCGACAGCATCCGCCCACAAGGCGTCTCCCCTAACTGACCCCTGACCTCAAAATAAAGGTCGAATAGATTACGCGGGCGAAGAAATTCGCCTGAGAGGATAAGCCCGGGTAAAGAGGTCAAACCTCGAGGCCCGAGGCCCGCACCGCTCTAGCAGCGGGTGCAGAAGAATCCTCTTGTTGTATCACCGCTTGGTGTCTCGTTTTAACGAGATTTGTACGATTGTTAAACACTCACGTGTTTAGATCGTGTTATAACTTGTCTGGCATTAGACAAGCATGTTTGATCTTTTTGAATCGTAATGATCCAACCAGTATCGTAAGTTACTTAGATTACACTACGCGTTATTAGAATCTAACCTCAAATTACTATTATTTACTATTCATGATACGATCGTAAGTGTTATTTACGCCGTCGTTAATAATACCTTATCTTTCGCATTGATTCTACAGAAGGTCTAAACGCACGTGTGTTGGAAATATTTTGTATTCCGTTTAACAAATTAGTTAATAAGTTATACAGTGTTTGCCTAAAATGCATTGATTTTTAAATTATTTGTTTAACGCAACGGTTGTTTCCTTTCCCTTACTACAAACCTTAAATAGCGAATTTCTTAATCAAAGCGATTCGAAATGTTTTATGGAAAAATTAAAAACCCTAAAAAATGTGTCGATCATCGTTGAATAAGGAGGAAATTTATTTAAATAACCAATTTTCAAAGCAATCAGCAAAGCTTTGTGATTTTATCGTGGTATCTATCTCCTGATGGTGCTTCGGTTACGGAGTGAGAGGACTGTTGACATTATGATAATGAATGTGTGTAGTGCTAGTAGTGTAGTGCGATGTTGGCGTTGGTGGTTTTAAGTGAATTCTGTATGCAAATAGTATGACCACGGATAGAACTTTACTAATTCTAACTACTAATAAATAGTGCTCTCTCTTACTCTACTTTTTGCATTCCATAGCTCTCTTCACTTGTAATTCTCTAATAACGAAAGACGGATGTTGTGGTCGTCCGGAATCAACGCGTAATATAATCATACTCAAGAAATAGAAAAAGCGCCCTCGACGCTAACATTGGTCCTTCGAGCCGGATTTTTTGTTTAAAAAAAATATTAAAGTGATAAGAAAAAGGGCATTAAGTAAGAATGAAATTCTCTCACACTCTAAGTGGGGTGGGCACAACATGTTTTAAGCATATTGTAAAATGATTTGGCTAGGTATTTTACGACCGGCCGCCTTCCTGACGTCAAGTTATCTTAGTCGCCTTTTACGACAACTCGGTAAGAAATGAGGATGGTCTATTCTACTCAGCCGGATATATATAACGTATAAATAAATAGCCAAAATTATCGAATTACCTGAGACAATTCCAAGTCAGGCACGAATGGTTTTACACATAGCAGGGTCCGTATGGCAAGTGGCGAGCACCACGGCACCAACACGCCCAGGACGAACATCATATTCCACGTCCACGACCATGTCCTGTGGAATAACCATTACCATATTCCCAAAATTAACAAAAAGTGTGAAGATTAGGTCTGACTATATAAATTTGCTTTGCGACTGAGTTACAACCGTGAATTAATAGTTTTGGAACAAAGTGGTTCGAGAAACCGCCCTGTATAACTTAATAGCAATAGCGCTATTTTTATTATATATTTGGTAATAATGTCATTTGTCGCATATCTGTCAAATGGCCCTTTGGCGCAGCGGGTAGTGACCCTGCTTTTAGCTCCGAGGGTCGCGGGTTCGATTCCCGCCGAGGCCCAACATTTTCTATAAACAATTTGTTGATTCTTCGAGCCTGGGTGTATATTTGTATTTAAGTATGTATTTAAAATTATGTATAGTATATTACCAGTTGTCTGTTACCAATAATACAAGTATTAAGTTACTTACTTTGGGATGGACGACTGTGTGTGTAAATGTCCCATGTATTTATTTATTTATTTCTAAATTGTCAACTCATTAGCTACTTCACGCTGTTCGCCAGCACGTCGATATATGTGAAACTAGATACTAAAAGTTTTTTGAGTACACCTTTTTTGGATACGAGGATGTTAATTTTCTTCAACTTACCCTCAAGCCAACCAAAAGCCTGAACAGATTGGATAATTTATTGATACAGACAACAGCAACGATCGAAAGTGTTGGTCCTCGGTCCTAAGTATGTATTTAAACTTATATATGTAGTATATCTACCAGTTGTCCGTCACCCACCCACCACGCCACGCCACACACGGTATTGGACTCTCCGTTTAAACGTAGACTCAACACCACTATCAGATGTTCTGGCGCCTGAGTCGTGAGTTATGCGCATATTCCTTATCGTTAGGCAAATAGGTACAGTTCCTTGTTCGAACTTTTCAATTCCTTTTTACAATATTAAGTGTTATTTTGTTGATTGTCATGTCCATTAAAGCCACAAAACACACTAACACTTCAGTGACCCTGTTCAGGCAGTGACCCTGTCTTCGGCTCCGTGGGTCGCGGGTATTCGATTCCCGCCGAGAACCAACATTTTCTATTTAGAATTTGTTGGTTCTTCGAGTCTGGGTGTATATATGTATTTAAGTATGTATTTAAAACTATATATGTATATATATACCAGTTGTCTCTCACCCATAACACAAGTATTAAGTTACTTACTTTGGGGACGGACGACCGTGTGTGTAAATGTCCCATATATTTATTTATTTATTTATCTTCAAGCTGTTGACACTGACTTATAATATAGTAAGGATTTATAACACCCCACCTGTGGGCCAGGTTGAGCAGCCTCCAGCCGGGCCAGCGGGTCGTGGTGGTCCGGACCCTCTCGCGGTCGGCCAGGAACACCGGCTGGGAGGGGTCGGACCGGGGGGTCACTATGTTGGTCGGTCGGCTGCTGATCACTGTAGGGATCCGCTCCGAGCGGCCCCGGAAGTGACGTATCACGGCCCAGTTCTGCGGCAGCCATATACGAGTCGCCCAGGTGAACTCGCGAGTGGGCGTTTTGGCTGCTCTAAGCTCCTGGAAGTTAAAAATAATTACAATATATGCTTGTATACAATATACGTGCACGACAAAAGTAATAATATCGCAAAGCTTTGCGATTTTGTCGTGGAGTCTATCTCCTGATGATGCTTCGGTAGTGGGGCGAAACGTAACAAGTCCAAATAATTTATAGAATTAGGCGTTACTTTGCGGAGATCCATAATACAAAAGTAATAATAAAATTATTTTGCTATAATCCGCGATACAGTGAATAGAAAATATATATAGTATTTAATGTATAGTGGATTATCAGTATTTTCATACCCGATACGTGCAGGATTCGTAAAAGCACATGCACAAACCTCCACCACTTCCACCAAAATACACAAGCACTACACAGTTTCACTATCACAAACTCAACAATCGTTTCGCCCCGCAACCGAGGCATCATCAGGAGATAGACTCCACGACAAAATCGCAAAGCGAAGCGTTATGCAAACAAGCATTGTTATATAGTAATCGGTTCATCCCCACCTTTACCTCTGAACACGTGCAACAAGCTTGAACTTGAAACATTTATCTGCTCGTTAATGAGGGTGCCATTGTTATGCTTAATGATTTCTAATTGTTCCAAAATATTCAATTTTAAGCTTTTTTCGCAGGTGTGCAGTATTTCGAAACAATGGTCATTAGGAACTTTATGACCGCTTTCTAACAAATGTTTCGCGAAATGTGAATTTTGTGGCTTATTATTCCTGAAAGCGACCATATGTTCTTTAATACGTATTCTCTTATCTTTGTATTTATTATCTTTGTAATGTGCCACATTACAAAGATAATAAATACAAAGCCAGTTTGACCTATTTTGGAACATTGTCAGAACGAATTTCAACTATATTTAAAACAAAGTCAAATATAAAATTAGGTTTTAAAAGTAATAACTGCTTAAAAAAGATATTATGCAATAATAAAGACAAATTAGAAAGCCCGAAAAAGAGTGGTATTTACAAAATAAAATGTCCTGAATGCAATGATACATATGTGGGTCAGACTGGTCGTAATTTTGAAACCCGTTTTAAAGAACATATGGTCGCTTTCAGGAATAATAAGCCACAAAATTCACATTTCGCGAAACATTTGTTAGAAAGCGGTCATAAAGTTCCTAATGACCATTGTTTCGAAATACTGCACACCTGCGAAAAAAGCTTAAAATTGAATATTTTGGAACAATTAGAAATCATTAAGCATAACAATGGCACCCTCATTAACGAGCAGATAAATGTTTCAAGTTCAAGCTTGTTGCACGTGTTCAGAGGTAAAGGTGGGGATGAACCGATTACTATATAACAATGCTTGTTTGCATAACGCTTCGCTTTGCGATTTTGTCGTGGAGTCTATCTCCTGATGATGCCTCGGTTGCGGGGCGAAACGATTGTTGAGTTTGTGATAGTGAAACTGTGTAGTGCTTGTGTATTTTGGTGGAAGTGGTGGAGGTTTGTGCATGTGCTTTTACGAATCCTGCACGTATCGGGTATGAAAATACTGATAATCCACTATACATTAAACACTATATATATTTTCTATTTACTGTATCGCGGATTATAGCAAAATAATTTTATTATTACTTTTGTAACAAGTCCAGACCGTAACTGATCGTAACTGTTGGCGTTTATCATTTACTGATTTTAGTTTCAAGTTCAAGCTTGTTGCACGTGTTCAGAGATAAAAAAAATGGTGGGGTTGAACCGATTACTATATAACCATGCTTGTTTGGATAATGCTTCGCTTTGCGATTTTGTCGTGGAGTCTATCTCCTGATGATGCTTCGGTTGCGGGGCGAAATAATTGTTGAGTTTGTGATAGTGAACGTGTGTAGTGCTTGTGTATTGTGGTGGAAGTGGTGGAGGGTTGTGCATGTGTTTTTACGAATCCTGCACGTACCGCGTATGAAAATACGAATAGTCCACTATACATTTAACACTATATATATTTTCTATTTACTGTATCGCGGATTATAGCAAAATAATTTTAAATTACTTTTGTATTATTGATCTCCGCAAAGTAACGCCTATTTCTATAAATTATATGTGCACAAATTGAATATGAATTAACAATAATATAATCACTATTATTTATATTGCATCGTTTTTGAACATTCATCTATGTATAGTACGCGGCAATAAATAATGCACATCGAGGCTCAGAGAGAGAAATCGGCTAGATTCTGCTTCATAGAGCATTGTCTCTGTCGCACAGACTGACGAACCCGTGTGTGACAGAGACAGCGCTCTACGAAACCGAATTAGCCGGCTGTTTCGTTCTAAGTTCTCGATGTGCATTTATTGCCGGATACTATATATAGGGTTTCGTCATTTTTCTTTTTCTTTCTTTCTTTTTTCAGTATCCATATTTCACTTCTTGTACTTTTCTTTCTGTAACTCAAATGTTGGCTGGAAGAAATCCCTTTTAGTGATAAGTCCGCCTTTGTACATGTGCTTTTTTATTTTTTATTTTTATGTATGTACAATAAAGAAAAGCCGTGTGGTATCCGGTAGAATAGAATAGACCAACCTCCTTTCTTACCGAGGTGTCGTAAGAGGCGACTAAGATATATGCCGTGTGTTATCCGGCTGCGTAGAATAGACCACCCTCATTTCTTACCGAGGTGTCGTAAGAGGCGACTAAGATATATGCCGTGTGTTATCCGGCTGCGTAGAATAGACCACCCTCATTTCTTACCGAGGTTTCTTAAGAGGCGACTAAAATATATGCCGTGTGTTATCCGGCTGCGTAGAATAGCGCACCCTCATTTCTTACCGAGGTGTCTTAAGAGGCGACTAAGATATATGCCGTGTGTTATCCGGCTGCGTAGAATAGACCACCCTCATTTCTTACCGAGGTGTCTTAAGAGGCGACTAAGATATATGCCGTGTGTTATCCGGCTGCGTAGAATAGACCACCCTCATTTCTTACCGAGGTCTCGTAAAAAGCGACTAAAGTAAGTTGACGTCAGGCAGGCGGTCAATCGTAAAATACGTAGCCAAATCATATGACAACATGTTTGTAACATGTTGTGCCGACCCCACTTAGAGTGGGATAAGGGCTGGAGAATGATGATGATATATGTACAGTAAAGAAATAAATATACAATTGACATATGTCTATTGAAAGCGCCTGGATGACTAATATGAGCAATTGCACTAGGAATTAATACAGGCGCTTAATAAAAAGTTGAAAACAAGATATGTGGTTAAATTTCCAAACACTCGCAGTACTTGTGACATCTTTTAAGTTGTCCAAGTACGAGGGGTACAACTTAAAAGTTGAACAAAAATTCAAGTTATTCAAGTTGGAAGTACGTGGTTTTAAATCGTCAACTCTACTGCTGGTTCGGAAAGCTGTTCCTACCGAGAAGAGCCAGCAAGAAACTCGGCGGTTGCTCTTTTCAAAATATAATTCTTATAATTAGTTACAGTAAGTCATTCTATCTTGTACAGGTTCAAAGAGTAACTTTATCCACGCATTCTTGTCATTTCAAGCATCAATATGCTTGTAATCGTTATAATCATATTGATGCTTGACGATTCAAAAGTGCCTGAAATGGTTTATTTGAAAAAAAAAATGGAATTTTATTATAGAAACTTACACCAAAACTAACAAACAATTTACGAACTTTTGTAAACCGCAATGTAGGAGCTATAAGATTATGTCGCTTCGTACTTTGTCTATTATATACAATCGGCAATATTTTAATGCACAAAAAAATATACTGTGCAGCAAATGTAAGATCTCATCATCTTTCTGCCCTTATCCCACTCTAAGTGGGGTCGGTACAACATGTTACAAACATGATTCGCCTACGTATTTTACGATCGGCCGCCTGCCTGACGTCAACTTACCTTAGTCGTATTTTACAACAAAGAGGGTGGTCTATTCTACTCAACCGGATACCACACGGCATAAATGTAAGAATTAACTGTCTTTCAAATTCTCACGAAAAATTCTCAAAAGTTCAATTAAGATTCTCTCATTTAAAAGTATCACGCGAACTTAAATTGTAAATGCTACTTGTGGTTCTTTTTTCCATAAATCCACGCGATTCAAGTTATACAAAGTGGTATATTTACCTTCATGAGTAACGGCTCCCGATCCCTGAGGAAGGTGAGGTCCCGTAGAAGGAAGTACCGGTGCTGAGCTAGTTTGTGTGCTTGCATGGCATTCGCAGCATCCTCCATCCCGGCCCACCGGAGCTCGCTCCTCAAGGAATGAGCGGCCCCCGCCAGCTTCTCTTTCTTCCAGGCCTCTGCGCGGGACAGGATGGGATGAGAGGCCTGGATCCGAGCTTCGGCTGTAGCTAGACCTGCCTCCAGCTTACGACGGACGCCTTCTTCAGCCCTGCAAATAAATAATTAAATAAATATATGGGACACTTACACTCACGGTCGCCCGTCCCCAAAGTAACTTAATAGTTGTGTTATGGATGACGGACAACTGGTAGATATACTACATGTTTTGTATAAATTGACGCGCGCGAAGCGGCGCGACCGGCCGGATCAACGACCTTTGTGCATTCTATCGTTGACGCGAGCGCCGATAGTTAGTGATGTTTCGGATACTATAAAGACAGGACGCGTACGCCTGTATACGACCTTATTGTATAACGCACACGCGTAATTATGCGTTTTGGGTGTTGTTTTTAGATTTAGTGACGCGTTCAATCAGTGAAGCGTTTTGAGAAGATGCGACCGTCCGCGGTTTTAGTGCGCGTTCGGGTTAATGTTCCCCGATATGGGACGATTCAATAACGTGTGACCTTACGAAGGTTGTGTGCACACCGCCTGTTATTTGTGTTATTTAACCGATATAGTGAAGTGTATACTCTGGGAGAAATAGACATTACGTGGCCGTGGAAGACTGCTGAGGCGAGCCAACGGGTTCGGGAATCGGCCAAGTACATACAAGCGCACACACACACGTACACATATACACGCAGTGATTCATGAGGCCGGACCGCATAAAGCTGACGGCCGCATAAGATAGGTTGAGACGCCGAGACTACGGGCCCAGGTCTCGGAGGTTGTTTCATCCGCCCGCACGTTTGTGCGGAACACTACATATATAATATCTAATACATACTTAAAAACAAATATACACCTAGGCTCGAAAAACCAACAAATTGTTAATAGAAACCGCGGAACTAAAGGCAGGATCACTACACAATGCAACAACGGGCCAGTCAAAAAGAAAATATTTTTAAAACGTTCACCTGTCTGTAAAATTCATATATTATGCGATTGGTAGTTAATATTTTCCAATGACTTCACAGTTGCCAAATACTTGGACTGTGATATAAGGTGTGTACGATACTACTATTCCCCGATATAGGGACGATTCAATAACGTGTGACTTTCAATAACGGGTGTTATTTGTATTATTTAACCGATATAGTGAGGTGTATACTCCGGGAGAAACAGATATTACGTGTCCGTGGAAGACTGCAGAGGCGAGCCAACGGTTTCGGGAATCGGCCAAGTACATACAAGCACACACACACACGTACACATATACACGCAGTGATTCATGAGGCCGGACCGCATACAGCTGACGGCCGCATAAGGTAGGTTGAGACGCCGAGACGACGGGCCCAGGTCTCGGAGGTTGTTTCATCCGTCCGCACGTTTGCGCGGAACAAACACATATACTCGTACTTCAGCCCACATGTCCGTAAGCCCGCACGCAATACCCGTACGTCCGCTAACACCTTCGGCCCCGCAGGCATACCCGTACACGCACACGCACAACCGTATTTACGGATATATTTATACCCGTACTCCAGCACGCATGCCCGTACGTCCCCGTACCCTAGTACCTGCTGACGATGACGGCTGCCCGGAGCTGCGAGGCCAGCAGTTCCGGCACCAGCGGCCCCAGAGCGGCCAGCTGCGGGCAGGCCAGCACCGCGTTGCACACGCGCGAGACGTACTCGCGCATCGCCGCAGAACTTACTTCCTGGTAAACGTTAACCATCAATATTACTGAGCGTTTTATACTCATTCTTCCTGTACGAGTGGCTTCGCCCGCGTCGACATCAGTTGTCACAAAAAAAAATCCAAATTGAAATATTGAACATAAAAATAGTTTTTGTGAGTTAACAGTAAGAGATAGAAACGTGCTATCGCGGACTGTTTTGTGGTATTTTTATAGATCTACAATTCTCCAGTACATAACTTTAGGGAAACTCTGCTGGTTTACGCAGCGCACGCGACTAAACAACAAACAAGCAAGTTTTAATAACTGCTCGATCTCTTCATCATATATTTACATAATACCGATATGTACTATTTACTTAAACCATCCGGAAGTATTGCACTATCTTTTGGTGAAAACCGTACAAAAATCCGGTCAGTAGATTTTGAGAAAATCGATTACATACAGAGAGACAGATTTTTGGGATTTTGTTTTATAATAAGTATTGATTGATTGTCCGAACCGTCACTAATCGGAGCAACTTATTTTAACTGTCAATGACAGTTTTGATACATTTTAAACTTTCGCGATTCCTACTTATTAATAGGTAAAAATACGGGTCACATCGCGGCTATATCGAGTTACCTTTGTGTTTCGGTTCAACGTTTCGGCAGAGTTGAATCCGCCGTGGTCACGAACTGTCACTTGACGATTGAAAAGCACTTGTTTACAAGTTTTTATTTATTATTATTTTTAAATATATAGCACACACAAGCATAACCTCACTTATCACGTGTTGAATAATTAATTAGAATTCACTTAACACGCCTTTCACTCAATGCCACGAATTCGCCCGGTATCGAGGTCAGCCGAAAAGTACTAAATAGTTCACAAATATTTCGACCTCGTGTACGCGACGTCGTACGAGTCGCCGCCGAGACAACAATGGATTCGGACCGATGACCAAAACGTCACTAACTGCTCCGGCCGAACACATGAATCTTTATCTTAAAGCTTATTATCTTTATCTTTTAGCTTTATCTTAAAATGTCTGTTTGTAAGTAGTGTCAGCACTGACCTCTTCGATGTCCTTGATGGGCATCTTCTGGCTGGCCAGCAGCGCGGCGCGCCTCTCGCGGAAGTGCAGGAACCAGCCGCGCGACTCCCGGTCCAGGATGGTCTGCAGCGCTGGCGCCGCCCGTCGCACCACCTCGCGCCGGTACAGCCTGAGGTCCACCTGCGTGTAGACCAGCAGTTCAGGATCTTTGCATTTTAATATAGAAATGTTTGTGAAAAGATTGGTGACACAAAATAATAATAAAATTATTTTGCTATAATCCGCGATACAATCGCACAATGTATCGCGGATTATAGCAAAATAATTTTATTATTACTTTTGAATTATGGATCTCCACAAAATAACGCCTAATGCTATAAAATAACGAAAACGACATAAGCTTGTGGTTCCTGCTTTGAGCCTTGCAAAAGTACATAATTCGTTTGTGAGTTTGGGTTTAAGATTCTATAATAAAATTCTGTAATCTACTTTAACATTACAGCAGTTTAAAACACTGTTAAAAAGGCTAATACAAAAGGCCTACTATACTGTTGAGGATTATTGAGACGATAATAATGCGTGGATATAGCTATTCTTCGATCCTGACATCAACACCCTAAAAGACATCAAATTCAAATTCAAAATATTCTTTATTCAAGTAGACTTGTAAACAAATGCTTCTCAATCTTCAACATCTACTGCTGGTTCGGAAAGCTGTTCCTACCGAGAAGAACCAGCAAGAAACTCAGCGGTTGCTCTTTTCAAAGAATAATTCTTATTACAAGTTATTGAACCGTGGAGCTGAAGGGAAGGGTCACGAAATCTGATGATTGTATTTTCATGAGATTTTCACCATTAGACAGTGTGATTAACTAGAAAGGTTTAAATATATTATTTGTCAGTTTTATGTGACTTATTTCTTTAAAAAAGTACAGTAAAGTAGCGGCCTGTTACAATCCCACTACTGGGCATAGGCCTCCTCTCTCCGTTTCTGGAGGTAAGGGTTGGAGCTAAGACCTACCACGCTGCTCCAATGCGGATTGGTATGTTATACATATCTCCAGAATTCTCTAGAGATATGTTGGTTGAAGATATGAATGTTTTCCTTCAACGAAAAGCGTGTGATTAATTACAATTAATGAATAATTTATAGAATTAGGCGTTACTTTGCGGAGATCCATAATACAAAAGTAATAATAAAATTATTTTGCTATAATCCGCGATACAGTAAATAGAAAATATATATAGTGTTTAATGTATAGTGGACTATCAGTATTTTCATACCCGATACGTGCAGGATTCGTAAAAACACATGCACAAACCTCCAACCAATAAAATCGAAAAGCTTTTCGATTTTGTCGTGGAGTCTATCTCCTGATGATGTTTCGGTTGCGGGGCGAAACGATTGTTGAGTTTGTGATAGTGAACGTGTGTAGTGCTTGTGTATTGTGGTGGAAGTGGTGGAGGTTTGTGCATGTGTTTTTACGAATCCTGCACGTATCGGGTATGAAAATACTGATAGTCCACTATACATTAAACACTATATATATTTTCTATTTACTGTATCGCGGATTATAGCAAAATAATTTTATTATTACTTTTGTACAATTAATGACACATGAGTTTTGATAGAAAAACTCATTGGTGCCTACCCGGGTTCGTTCTCGTGTTACCCTCGAAAGAGTCGCACGGTCTCACCGCTGGGCAATCACAGCTTATTCAAAATAGACTTATTTAAAATAGGACGTAATACCTGGGTCTTCTGCGGCGTTGAGTACAGGCAGGGAACCCTCGGCGCAGTCCGTGGGGTGTCTCTGGCATCAGTTTTCTCTGAGGCAGCGCGCCGCATCCCGCGCGTCACCCACGCCGCTAGAGCGGTTATATCTTCTTGATTTTCTGGCTGGAAATAACATTTTAGGAAGTCACTTCTTGAAAAATGATTCAGACACATCCCTTCCACTTTTCCAAATACTTAGCCGACATGTGTTAAATTACATAATTATAGTAGACCGCGGTGTGCGCGAATGCTACTTGAGTTACTATTCGACTTTGTCTCGTTTAAAACGTAGACACAACACCACTATTAGATGTTCTGGCGCCTGAGTCGTGAGTTATGCGCATATTCCTTATCGTTAGGCAAATAGGTACAGTTTCTTGTTCGAACATTTCAATTCTTTTTTACAATAACACTTTGACTGGCCCGTTGGCGCAGTTGGCAGTGACCCTTTCTTCGCCTCCGTGGGTCGCGGGTTCGATTCCCGCCGAGAACCAACATTTTCTATTTAGAATTTGTTGGTTCTTCGAGTCTGGGTTGTATATATGTATTTAAGTATGTATTTAAAACTATATATGTATATATTTACCAGTTCTCTCACCCATAACACAAGTATTAAGTTACTTACTTTGGGGATGGACGATCGTATGTGTAAATGTCCCATATATTTATTTATTTATTATATATTATTTATTGTTCAAATCAAGTGCAGTTTATTGTTCAAACTTTTCAGTTTATTTTACTAAGTAAAGTGTTGTATTGAGTGCCACGTCATCAAGTTCTGTTTAAAGTGGTTGATGTTACTTAAACTATATAAGAAGGTATGTTATCACTGATGAGAAAGATGTCTTTTTAATACGTTTATCTTTTATATTCACACGTACACTGACTTACTTTCTAATCCTTCAGCTTAGTTCCTTATTATTGTCAAATTCAAATTCAAAATATTCTTTATTCAAGTAAAGTTGTAAATAAGTGCTTTTGAATAGTCAACTTTACTGCTGGTTCGGAAAGCTGTTCCTACCGAGAAGAACCAGCAAGAAACTCGGCGGTTGCTCTTTTTAAAATATAAATCTTAGAACTAGTTACATTTATTTATTACTGTCTTGTACAGGGTAGAAGTGCACCTATATCCACACATCCTTATCATCTAAGTAATCTTCAACAGTATATTAGGCTTTCTGTATCAGCCTCTTTTTAACAGTGGTTTTAAACTGCTGTAATGGCATGGCCAAAATTGATTTCGGAATTTTATAATAGAATCTTATACCCAAACCCACAAACGATTTACGTACTTTTGCTAGGCGCAAAGCAGGAGTCGCAAGCTTATGTCGGTTCTTACTTTGTCTATTATATACATCACCTATCGTTTTATAATTTTTTATATTTTTATGTACAAAAATTACATTGTTTAAAATATACTGTGAAGCAAATGTAAGAATACCTATTCCTTAAACTTCTCTCGCAGGGACTTACGCGGACTTAAATTGTAGATGCCACATGTATGGCTCTTTTTTGTACGTCGTTACGAATACATGCGTTTTGATAAATAGACAACATAACAACCTAAACCGAGTAAACATTAAATTGACCAATCGGAAGGCAATATCTACCATGTGCGAGCGAGAGAACTCTACCAGCTGTCTCTGTCCGATGTTAGTGGTATGTCTATATTCCTATTATCCAGTCATTTTAAAGAGTCCATAGGTCAATATAAGATCGCTCACCTTACATATAAGTTCTGCTACAAGGTAGCGTGAGCGTTCCTCGCGAATCTTCTTCTCGAGATCACGAGCTTCTAAGGACGGCAACCCAAATATGAGATCCATTAATCTGTTATGGAAACACTACATCAATCAAGGTAATAATACGATGTATTACTCGATGACTAAATGACATCTTTCCTAGCTCCTCATCATCACAAATGAAATTTTGAAAATTGGGAAAAACATAACGATTTCTAGCCTACGATTAGAACGGGTTTGCGTAAATGAAACGGGAGTTTTTCTGTTTTTTTGTCTATTTTTCCTATTTGTATTCGGGGTATAAGTTTAATTTTTTTTTATTATTACAAAAATGTACACGTTATATCTATTTTAAATTACTTACACGCTACTACTATACAAATCATGCCCGTGGAAAGGTTCCAAGAATGCTGGCAGCGTTTCCGCGTTGAATCGCTAAGCTGATTCTTTGTGCGAAAAAGGAGCCAGCCCTCTTGTCATCCGAAGAGGCGATCAACCGAGGTTTTTTGCACCTTGGCTCCATGGCCCTAGGGTCTCAACTGCAAACGGCACAAATATATATCTCTCAACGAGAGATGCATACTTTCGCCGCTTGCTGGATACAGCCATTTCCGCCGCAGCTCCAAGTCTTGACACCGTTTCCCTAATATGGGACGAGGCTAACGTATCAACGCATGTTGCGTCCCACATTAACGCCCGTCCCCGTTCCCAAGGAACCAGCGTAGGACCATCTAGTCTCTTGCCATCATCCCGACATATCCCGGAAGGCTCGAGAAGAGCAGGAATGTCGAGCAGGAATGATGGTGGCAAGAGCTCTTTTGATGGTGCCATTAAGAGAACTATGTTAAAATTCGAAATGTTACTTATAAAAGTAAACTTTTAAGTAAGTGGTTTTTAATCGTCAACTCTACTGCTGGTTCGGAAAGCTGCCCCTGGCGAGAAGACTCGAGGGTTGCTCGTCTCAAAATATAATTATTATAACTATAGGGAAACTGCTTAACTCAGTCGTTGTTTGCGGGGTGCAAGGGCGGTAGAATGGTGCGGGCGGTCACCTTTTGTATATCACGTTAGATAAGGCTGATAAACCTTAAGCCCGCAGGCCAGGAATGAGTTAAGCGGTTAGCCTAAAGTTATAAGAATTACATTCAGTAATTACTATCTTGTACGGAGTCGGAGCGTATAATTTTTAACAGCGTTGTAGGATTTCTATACCAAACTCTTTTCAAATAGTTTTTTTAAACTGTTGTAATGGTCCAGTGGATTGGTTGTGAAAGGGTAACTTACAGACATTTCGTATTTATATTCTTACCTATGCACCGCCGTGTGGTATACATCTGAGTAACATAGACCCTTATTTCTTACCGAGACGACGAAAAAGTTGACTGATGTAAGTTGACGTCAGGCAGGCGGCCGGTAGTAAAATAACGAGCTAAAACAATTAACAACATGTTGTGCCGAAACTAAGTGGGCTAAGGGCAGGAGAATGACGATTCTTACCTATGCAACCCTTCCATCAGCGCCTTCGCGCCACCGATAAGTGATAAGGGCTCATCACGAAGCAGTCGGTCCCTTGATACCACTACGATCAGAGCTATGGCGCGCGCCACGTGGCAATACAGCTCCTCCTTGGCCCGCACCCTGCCACGCTGCAACCATCCTGCCACTCGCCACACGTGCGTTTGGCCAGGAAAATGGCGAGATGGCACTTCGAACTCGCTGTGGAAAGAAACAAATTCCATGAAAAAATTCCTATCCCATTAGTTGAAGAGACAGAAATGTTGTGAAATTAATATCATTACACTCAACAACTATTCTAAGTTTGTTGATTATTCAAATTCAAAATATTCTTTATTCGAGTAAACGTGTAAGTGCTTTTGAATCGTTAAAAGTAAGTAGCTTTTCGGAATTGTTTCTGAAGAAAGGAACGATAAAGAAACTTGGTGATATTGGTCGAGCCGGCTCATTCCTTTCAGTAGGCCCACCATGAACTTTTAGAAAAAAAATCAATTCAAAGTCAGTACGTAAACCCGACCGCCTTCTTTTCGTACCATGAAGTGTGGATTGCATAGGGGTCGTAATGTTTGAAAAGGATAACGCTATATGAATTATAAATAATTCTGTTTCTTTTACTCAAATGTTTTTAGGATGCATCCCGAACGCTCATTCGGCAACGACCTAAAGTGTGTGTCTTTGAGACGTAAAAGTAAAAAATTAAAGTAACGGCCTGTTACTATGCCCACTGCTAGGCTAATGCCCCCTCTCTCCGTTTTAGGAGAGAAGGATTTGAGCTAAGACCTACCACGCAGCTCCAATGCGGATTGGTAGGTTACACATATTCTAGCATTCTCTAGAGATATGCAGGTTTCCTCACAATGTTTTCCTTCACCGAAAAGCGTGTGATAAATTGCAATTATCAATTAGACACATAAGTTTTAATAGAAAAACTCATTGGTGCCTGCCCGGGGTTTGAACCCATGTCGTCTCTAGAGAGTGGCACGATCTCACCGCTAGGCAACCAAAGCTTTTTTTTTCGCAGCTTTGAGACGTCATGGTATGAAAAAGCAAAACAATTTACTTTACGTCTTCAATTGAGTCGCAATAAGAGTTCATGGTAGGCCTGCAGGTCACACATCAATAGCGGAGAATTCAAATTGAAAATATTAATTTACAAGCAATTTACTTTGGAATAGCCATAATTATGGACGATGATTAGAGACGGATGAAAATGGTATCGGTACGATTAAATAAGGTAGGTTAAATAACAGGTTGCTTCAATTTAATGGGCAAAATTTAAGGAAAGAGGCGCGCTGGAAGTCGGAAAAAATCGTAGTTAGGTAACGGAAGAGAGTGGACTGGAATTGCTTCCGCTGAAGAATTTACTGTTTAAGTTTATGCTATGCCGTATCTAATATTGTAATATCATTATGTAATAATTTTTTAATTCTTTCGTCTTGCGCAGGACAGAATGGCTTACATTCTACTAAGGGTCAACCTTCAGTAGTGAAAAGGCACGAGAAGAAGAGGCATGTGCATTGGTAACGCTACCAATCGTTCGCAGGTTAAAATCCAGATAAAAAAAATCAAATCAAAAGTTATCTAAGAACAGTTAATATTGCTTAATTGATATTTAAATTTATTAAAAAAGAAGAAACGATCGTGGCGCAACATGCATATGCCGAGAGATTTTTTGGGATATGCTATAACTTCATATCACGGATTAAAGCGAAAAAAGGTGTTAGTTTATTGTATTATGGAACTCCACAAAGTAACGCATAATTGTATTGTAAATTATTTGAACAATTATTTTAATGAAATTTATAATAATTTTTCGATAGATTCTAGTCAAAGATATCTACACTAATATATAAAGCTGAAGAGTTTGTTTGTTCGATTGATTGATTGTTTGAACGCGCTAATCTCAGGAACTACGGGACCGATTTGAAAAATTCTTTGAGCGTAAGATAGTCCATTTATCGAGGAAGGCTATAGACTATATCAAACCAAGCTAAGATAAATAGAAGAGGAGCAACAATAAAAAATATTGCGGAAACGGCAAAATTTAAAGCTTTCTTTGCGTGCGCCAAGTAAACGGTGAAAGTTATTCAAAAATTATGTACTACAAAATTGTTCCCCTCTAAAAGTTCTAAATAAAAGTCCGCGACAACATATGTATAAGTAGTACGATTTACTCAAATATTAAGACTGCAGCTCACGCGAACTAAGTTGCGTTTAAAAGCTAGTATTTTATAAAGCTTTTATTTAACAATGTATGTATAGTACCCGGCAATAAATAATGCACATCGGCTAGACTTTGGCCTCATAGAGCATTGTCTCTGTCGCACAGACTGCCGAACCCGTGTGTGACAGTGACAGTGCTCTACGCAACCGAAATGGCCGGCTGTTTCGTTCTAAATATCGATGTGCATTATTTAATGCCGGATATTATATATGAAGGTGGCATCTTGCAAGTTAAATTTGACCCACTTCCCGGTGTCCGATCGAGTTGAAACTTTACATACTGGTCAATTCCCGATGACAATACATTTTTATGATAAGATGACCTGACGTTGCTGATTGGATTAGCTCCAGAAAAGGGAACTCCTCAACGATTAACAGTAGGGACATGAA
Organism: Morpho deidamia; assembly: GCA_947086505.1. Classification (NCBI taxonomy): domain Eukaryota; kingdom Metazoa; phylum Arthropoda; class Insecta; order Lepidoptera; family Nymphalidae; genus Morpho; species Morpho deidamia. The sequence goes on along the minus strand of CAMTZC010000007.1, from coordinate 2,233,817 downwards.
AATCTTAAAAGCTATTATTAAAAGGTTCTTTTTTAATTAACTTGTTTTTAATATCGAAAGCATATTAGGCTGTATGGCATGCGTGCAAATGTTATATTATAAAACACCTAAACATTGACGTGAACTCATTCCGTCAAGGACAACGCAGTTAATAATAATTTACAATGAAAATTAAAGTCACTTTATGATCAACGAATTTGGACGACAAATTATCGCCGTATGTATTCAAATAAAAAAAAACATTATGTGAACACGAACAAATAACTAGATATAAGTTTTATACTTACAGTCCGGTATAGTTTTAATTACTTAATTAGAAATATAGGGGAACCGTCCGGGAAAAGGCGGAATTTCAATTACAGTATTAAACTGTAAGAAATGTGCTTATACGTAAAGCATATTATAAAATTGAAAATTATTTGGATGATAAAATGCCTGGATTTGAATCACTTCAGCTTCAACCAGAAACAATAGAAAGATTGACCGCCGAGTTTCTTATTTATTTATTTATTTCTTTATAGTACAAACAAAAAGCGGACTTATCCCTAAAAGGAATCTCTACCAGCCAACCTACGAGTAACAAAAAGAAATCATCATCCTCCTTCCCTTATCCCACCCTTAAGTGGGGTCGGCACAACATTTTACAAACATGTTGTCACATGATTTGGCTACGTATTTTACGACCGGCCGCCTGGGTGGTCTATTCTATGCAGCCGGATACCACACGGCAGCAATCAGAAATAATTTGGGGTAAGAAAAAGAACTACAATCAGATAGTTTATAGAATTAGGCGTTACAAAAGTAATAATAAAATTATTTTGCTATAATCCGCGATACAGTAAATAGAAAATATATATAGTGTTAAATGTATAGTGGACTATCCGTATTTCCATACCCGATACGTGCAGGATTCGTAAAAATACATGCACAAACCTCCACCACAATACACAAGCACTACACACGTTCACTATCACAAACTCAACAATCGTTTCGCCCCGCAACCGAAGCATCATCAGGAGATAGACTCCACGACAAAATCGCAAAGCGTTATTTTGCGGGGATCCATAAATTATTACTTTTGAAACATAATCAGATCCTAGAATTAATATAACGTTCATGAACCATTAATATCACACCACAAACATGTTTATTGCGGCAAAAGTATTGGTGACATTGAAACGAGTCATGTAATAAAATCTGATCGTGTGAATACAATTAATTGACCGTTCAATTTGCTCTATTAGAACATGCTCGGTAAATATATAGCCTTTTAAAATCACGGCGAAGTACGCTGCAAAATAAGAGTGTCAAAAGTGACGACGGATAATGGTTATTTTGAACAAAGGCAGGCAGCGACTTGCGAAGTGCGCGGAGTAAAATTAAATGAATGGCAACACTACAAGTAAAAATACGACGAATAATCAATTTTACACCGATCTATGACATCTCAATCATCATCATGCCTTTATCCCACCCTAAATGGGGTCGGCACGACATGTTACAAATATGTAATATGTCGTGCCGACCCCATAGTCACATAAATTGGCTACGTATTTTACGACCGGCCTCCTGCCTGACGTCAACTTAACCTTGTCGTATTAAACGATCCCTCGGTAAGAAAGAGAGTGGAATATTCTACTCAACCGGATATCACACAGTACCTTACCTTAGTCGGCTTTGACGACACCTCGGTTAGAAATGAGGGTGGTCTATTCAACTCAGTCGGATACTACACGGCGGATCGACTAACCTTAGTTGCCTTTTACGACACAGGGAGGCGACCGGTTCTAAAATACGTAGCCAAATCATCATTTATTTATATATATTTATAACAAATTTGTACCATGTTGTGCCGACCTCACTGAGAGTGGGATAAGGGCAGGAGGATGATGATATTATAAAAGTAAAGTAGCGGCCTGTTACAATCCCAATGCTGGGAATAGGCCTCCTCTCTCCGTTTCTGTAGAGAAGGGTTGGAGCTAAGACCTACCACGCTGCTCCAATGCGGATTGATAGGTTGCACATATCTACAGAAATCTATAGAGATATGCGGATTTCCTCGCGATGTTTTCCTTCACCGAAAAGCGTGTGATTAATTGCAATTATCAATTAGAAACATGAGTTTTAATAGAAAAACTCAATGGTGCCTGCCCGGGTTTGAACTCGTGTTCCCTTCGAAAAAGTCGCACGGTCTCACCGCTGGGCTGTCACACAGCTCGATGATATTATGACTCAGTATAATCCTTATAAGTACGTGTGCGATATTATGTGAAACATGCATTTAAAACATCTAGATTCTAGATACAAGGTGATCTATGAACAAATAAGGGCGGCCGTGTTATTTTAAAAATGAACATTGGCGGCAATGTTGATTATAATTTGTTATGCCGATATCGACGCAAAATTATCTGTTATTTTTATTGTATAAATACTGATAACTTTTATAATAGCCTTTATAATACTTTATTAAGATAAAATGTATTATGCATTATCAAACCATAGATAATCTGCTATTCAGATATGAATGATGATGAATCTATAACGAATTAAAATAAATAAATTCATATTAATTCTATTTATCGTTCAAAATTGATTTAACAATAAATAGTACATGAATTTCGTATTTCAAACAAATAAAATAGAAGTCTAAATTTAAAACTAAATATATATTTTTTATAATAAGAGATTTATAGAAGCAGGTGTTACTTTGCGGAATTCCATAGTAAAGAAGTTACATTATAATTATATTTTTCTATAAACTGCGTTCACATACGAGTACCTTATACATGCACGACAAGGCACAACACTGCCACCAGCAACACTCCACACAAGCACTACACAAACTCACTACTGCAATCTCTACTATCGTTTCGCCCCGAAATCGAATCATCATCAGGAGGATAGGCTAATGTAATTATGTCTGCTTCATACACTTGCCTCATACACAAAGATACTCTTACCAAACGCGGATTAAAGAAAAACAATTCTATTGTAACTTCTGTATAATAAGCACAAAAAAGCGCTTTCAATTATATGCCTGAACTATCAATAACTCTGATACCGTTTTAACTATTTTTATATTTTACGTAAAACAAGAACAAATCTTTTTACGGCCCTTAAAGTTATCAAGTGAAGAACGATTAAACTCTTTGTAAATTTATTCTTCATAACATTAAAAAAAATAGTCATTCTGTACGGCCGACGTCCAGTCTTCATATGTCGATACATCGAATCATTCGACCTTGGTCAAACATTGGCGCCAATGTTATCAAAACAACTTACAAAACAAACTACACATAAATAATAGGGCCAACATACCCCAATTCGCGTATGGATTCCAACTGTTTTGTATTTAGCTTCCTCGGGTTATATACTTTGTCCTTATGCAAGCTTACGTGAAAAAAAATGATAATATTATATGACCGCTTATAGATGAAAACTATCTAAAAAGCATATACCTATTTTAAAAAAAACATATCGCACGATTAATATTAAACAGACCGAATTTAAAATTAGGCTTAATTGAGTTAGATAACTTTTAATCCTTATTTCAATGCCATCGACTACTAAAAAAGCCAGTGTTAAGAAATAATTGTATTATTTTGCAATAATCCGTGTTAGAAAATTTCGTACAAACGCGGATTATAGCAAAATAATTCTACCATACCTTTTTTACTATGGAATTCCGCAAAGTAACGCTTATTTGTATAAATTATTTAAGCTATTGTTCATGCTCTTTCAAGTTATGGGCGATTTTAACAATCACGTGTTTTGTAGGCGCTACGCTACTACTGCAATTTCCCACAAACAACTTTTTTGGATTAGGTCACTCTAATACTAAGAGTGCGATATGTCTAAACAAAAAGAGATAATAAAGTATTCGCTTCTCAATGTTCAAAATGATGTAGCTGATGATTGGCATAAAGACAATCTCAAACTGCTAATCAAAAACAATAATAGATAACGAATACCCGCAATAAGCAAGCAGAAAACTCTCTGATTCGACAAGCCAGCACTAAAAATAGTCTATGGTCCCTTGTTCTGAGATCTCTATTTTAGTCTGATTGACTGGGAAGAGGGATATTCTATTAATTAAATAAATAAAAAATATAGGAGACCTTACCTTAGTCGTAATTTATGACCCCTCGATAAGAAAGAGGGTTTTTTATTTTACTCAGCCGGATACCACACGGCATGTACTATACATTTATATATCCAATGTAAATGATACTAATCTGTAATACAATACAGTTCGGCGTAGTGTATCGAATGATACTATGATGATAGTATACAGCTAGTACAACTATGGAACTTGATTAATGAATTCATCGCGATGGCTGAACTATGAGAGCACATGACAGTAACCAGTAAGACACGGATTCAAATCCTGGGCCGGAAACACTTTTAAGGCTTAGAGAGATGACCATTGAAGCACACAATACACTCTGGACAAACCGGATTGACTGTAGGCAATCTAGGGAAGCAATGTCGACCCTTGATCAGGTGACAATTTTTTTCGCATAAACAGACCTGACTTGTGAAAACAGATAAGTATTTATTATCACCGGGCATTGTCTGCTAAATAAACACTTATTTCCAATTTCTTGGATTATATTTCCACCGACAGCCCAATTTACAGAGAATGCGTGAGGAAATCAGAAACACCATCCCACGTCATGCTGTATGGCACTGAGGTGGCAAAACATCGGACGAACATCCTTCGCTCACCGAGGACACTACAAGAAGCTTTTAGTGTCCGGAATAGGATCCGCGGCTTCTGGAAGGAGCTGGGCTGGTTAATGCAGCCCGTTCACCCTCACCTACAATAATCGCCAAAATGCAACTAAGTACCGAAAACAGTCCGCCAACAAGAAAAAGAAGGAAATAACTTTTTTTTATATCGTTAACGGTGAAGGAAAACAGTGAGGAACGTTGCGTGGCTCTTGAGAATTCCTATGAAAACTTATCAATCCATAAAGAAGCAACTTTGTGGGTCTAAGCACCAATCTTTCTTCCCAAAAGAGAGAGGAATTTGCTCGGCAGTGGAATAATAACGCTGCTATTGCTATTTCCAATAATAAAAAAGAAATAAGTTTCTGATTTGATCACGTATATATATATTCATCGCCGGCTAAGATTTTTTTTATAAGTATTTGTATTAGACCCGTAGATTTCGACCGAGTTTAGGATCCATAAATCGTCACTAGTACGCAGTATTCGAAGATACTTATTTTGTGTGACCAATTTTAGAAGGAAATAATCTCGCGTAACACTTCACTGCTCTGTATTTGTGGACAGCTACGTTAAAATGTATTAAAAACAAAGTGTATTAAAAATCGGCAGATATGTACCGAAGCTCTACACATCAGGACAAAAAATTAAAGTATAGACTATTACAATTCAGTTTATAATGGTATTTTAAACGCTACTGAATTATTTTTTTTAATTTAATGAATAAAGAGCAAAGCTACTGAATTATTTTTTTTTACTTTAAGTAAATAATATATAACTATTTTTATTATGATATTTTTTGGATTGTTTAATATGTAATGCTGATGGAGATCCGAATAAACAAAAAATAAATAGACTATTGCAATTCAATTTCAATCGCTAATGAATTCTTTTTTTTTATGTAATGAATAAAGTAAAATTTAGATACCTATTTTTTTTCCGAAATCTTTCAATCCAAGTTTTTAAAGTAAGCAGCACCTCGAGAAGTCTCACAAATAATCTTCTTCTATATATTTATAAGACAAAAGTAAATTTTGGGAACGGCAAAATAAAATCGTGTTTCTCTTTAAACCAAACATTAATTTAATATTTTTATTCGATCTTAACCACTGTTTCAATACATTTAAAAATGAATGTTTCTCTGTATGTATATATGCGATTATATTTTTTTAATAAAATTTCAGAAAATCTTTAGAATGACACAGCGAATGATCCTGTTAAGATAATTTTTCGAGTCTCCAGATGATAAAGAAACGTATTAAAAATTAAAAAGGCTTTGATAAAGACGCTTTTAGTACTGTTCTAAATGAAAATCTCAGTGACTTTGTGAAGTCGTGTCCCAGTTTATCAGCGAGCGTAGAACATTATATACATTTATTTTTCTTGAACAAAGGACGAGCCTATTACGCTCTAACTTTTGATACTTTGAAGTGATTAACATCAATTAATGTTATCAAACATATAGAGGCATTTCGAACGATGTTAATTGTTGACTGACTTTTTCATGTGTTATAAATAAACCACGTATAACATAAAGCAGCCTGCTTACAATCCCACTGCTGGGAATAGGCCTCCTCTCTCCGTTCTTGGAGAGAAGGGTTGGAGCTAAGACCTACCACGCTGCTCCAATCCGAATTGGTAGGTTACACATATCTCCAGAATTCTCTAGAGATATGCAGGTTTCCTCACGATGTTTTCCTTCACCGAAAAGCGTGTGATAAATTGCAATTATCAATTAGACACATGAGTTTTTCTATTAAAACTCATTGGTGCCTGCCCGGGTTTGAACTCGTGTTCCCCTCGTAAGAATCGCACGGTCTCACCGCTGGGCTATCACAGCTGTGATATAGATATAACATATTTATGGTTCTATAAACTTATATCAATGAGTGCATTTTTGCTACCAAATGTTACCGCAATTTCATTATTAAAACCTTTTATAACTTGCCGTTATGTATAGTACGCGGCAAAAAATAATGAACATCGAGACTTAGAGAGAGAGATCGGCTAGATTCTGCTTCATAGAGCATTATCTCTGTCGCACAGACTGAAGAACTCGTGTGAAACGTCACATACTAACTGAGTCAGAGACAGCGCTCTACGAAACCGAACTGGCCGACTGTTTCGTTCTAAACATCGATGTGCATTATTTAATGCCGGGTACTATATGTATGTGAAGATGGAATCTTGCAAGGTAAATTTGAAGTACTTCCCGGTGTACGATTGCGCTGAACTTTTACATACTAGTCTCCATGACAATGCATGTTTACGATATGCATGACCTGATGATGCTGCCAAGATTGGCTCCAGACGAGGGAACTCCTCAGAGCTTAATAGTAGGAACATGAATGTTTTTATCCGGCTGCATATAATAGACCACCCTCATTTCTTACCGGGGTGTCGTAAAAGGCGACTAAGATAAGTTGACGTCAGGCAGGCGGCCGGTCGTAAAATACGTATCCAAATCATGTAACATGTTTAAACATGTTGTGCCGACCCCACTTAGAGTGGGATAAGCACAGGAGAATGATGATGAATATTGTTAAAAGCTTCTTTTTGGAAATCTTTTTCACTTTACACAATTGAAGGTAATATAAAGGTGGTATTTCAACGCTTAAGCTGTCGCAAACGGAGTACTTATGAGCTTTTAGTCTGTTAAGTATGTGTGGGTAAAATACATGTATGCATTGTATATAAAATAAAAATTGTTTATTTTCATTAAATCTTATGACTATGAAACACGGTTTTGAGATCTTCTTGTAAGTATGATAATACTTGTGTTGTATATAATATAATAGATGAACTCACCCCTTCTCTCTTATTGAGTGAAGTTGCTTTGGCGTTAATGGATGAGGTTCGATGCCCGCGTCGAGCGCCGCTGCATCTAATTCGTCACACGGCGGCGGAATTATAATATCCGACGGTCTGTTGCCGGGACCGGTGAATCTAGACTGAGGGAGTACTGTGGACAATACAGAAAAAAAATACATATAATATACAAGAAATTATAACACAACTACTTTGCTATAGTCCGCGTGTGTTAAGCGAATGCATGCAATGCTAATGTGTATGAAGCAGGCAAAATTTACGCTTAATCGTATTACGACTTTGTCGTGGAGCCTATCCTTCTGATGATGTTTCGGTTGTGTGTATTGCTTGTGTGCAGTGTTGCTGGTGGAGGCATCTTGAGATGCATGTGGTGACTTGTACTGCATGTATAAGGTGCGCGAATTTTGCCTGCTTCATACACATTAGCATTGCATGCATTCGCTTAACACACGCGGATTACAGCAAAGTAGTTAAGTTATAGTTTCTGTAATATGGAATTCCGTAAAGTAATGCCTGCTTTTAAAAATCACATTTAATAAACCTTCTTCATTCTCCATCCCTTATCATTATACAATCCAACCATGTCTTCTTTAGCCTCCCTCCCTCTAGTCATATATACATTCACATTAATATTCAAGACTCGTTTTGAACTCGGCTTTTTTATACAGGATGCAACTTTCAGACTTCCCCTTATATACTCATTTAGTATTTTATCCGGTCTTGTCACGCTACACCAACTTAACATTCTCATCTCATTTGCATGCACGCTTATTTTATCTGTCTTTCTTATTGCCCAACATTCTTATCAATACAATAAGATTTACAATACAGTTATGAATGATTTATATATAATAAATTAACATATAAAAACAATAGCAAATTATCAATACTAATATTATAAAAAGGAAAGATTTGTATGTTTGTGTGTGTATGTATGTTGTAACGTTTTCACGTAAAAACTACTGGACCAATTTTAAACAATTCTTTCACCATTGGAAAGCTGGTTCTTTACTGGGCAACATAGGCTATATCAAAATTACAAAAAAAAATTGGGAACCCTAACAAAATTGTAAAAAGGTCTGAAAAATTAAGTCGTAAAAATCTTTCATAGTGTGCGCTGCAGAAACTATTAATGATAGAACAAAAAAATGTTCTACATTATTATAAGACATATCAATATCCACAAAAAAGTCTACAATACCATACGCTAACTATCATAGTTATGCCAATATAAAAGTGCCAACAATAATCAAATCATTTTATTCATATCTCCATATTAATTCTTTTCCAAGTAAACAATATTTTATTAAAAACTGTTTCAATACCTGTAAAATATTTTTTTTTTTAAATATTAAAATCAGACATTCCAATCAAAAGATGTAACGAATTAAAAAATGACAAGGCAAATGCCATAATCAATTCATTATAGCGACCATTATAACAGCACCTGCAACTGGTGAGTTATTATGAGTTATATTCCAAGGATACCAATGATACCCACGGATTTAGCTATACCTCTTAAAAAAATTCAATTTCCAGTTAACACTTTATTTGCCTTAACTATTAATAAGACTCTGGGCCAAACTTCTAATTTACATAAAAAATAAATGTAGTAAATAAATGTGTTCCTAAACTACATTACAAAAATAAAATACTGAATTATTTAATATTAAACACTGTTAGTAATTTGCTAGTCTAAGTTGATTTATATGAAAGTGAGACTATAATTTCAGAATATCAAAGATTAATTTAAACAACTGACAATGTTTTGATCTTTTTTTTATTCAGAACCTATAACGGAATGATTATACAGTCTTACCTATGGGGAAAGTTTTCCAATGATAGAGAAAATCTTCAGCTACTTGTTTAATGTTATTCACAAGTTGCTCAACTTCTGGCGGAGCTCCCACCAACTGAACGTCAAAACGCAGCGGTTCTCTTTCTGGTGCCGGCGCCTCTAGTATCAAAGAGTTAGGCCGGGATGCACGCTCGCCTTCCCCAGACATCTTAACTTGCTCTCCCTTCAACTAATCTTCACTAATGGCATAATGATTGCAGTGGGCGCTGTGGGCGGAGATATCACTTGACACCGACCACTTATTGTTTTATTATTTACATTCATTTGATCAATTTAGAAAACTATCATGGGAACAGAGCGAGATCGGTATGCATTTCTTATATAAGAATGGCAATTCGATAACATTGTTGTGTGTATTAATTTAGATACAATGCAATTGAATTTCAAATTGCTTAAGTAAATAGTAATTTTTAAAGGAGACAATATTCCAGATTCGACCTCCACCAGCCGATCCTTTATTCTTTATCATGACATATGTCAAATTACAAATCAACGCCATTAATATTTCATATTTGACAAGAATCTATATAGTGTTTTATCTATGACAAGAACTTATAAGACTTGCTAGAAAGTAGAAATCAAATAGAGTTTGGAAGCAATATTTAAAATAATTTGAGTAGTTAAGTACGCATCTCTTTATAACCATAGCAATATCTAAACTCATAGTCGAATCTAATGCAAATTAAAAGAAAATTGGCCATATTATTTTTACTTTTAGATACCATTTCTCTTTCAATATCTATGATCTATGGTTATATATTTAGTGTCAATGTGGTGATTTCGATCTTGTTTGGAATAATACGGGTTTTATTTATGAAATTCATTTGCATTTATGATAAAATTGATACATTCCAGCGTTTATTCAACTTTGTCTATTTCGAGCGTGTTGTTATCGCAAGTTTTGTGGTCTTGAAGAAACTGCCGTGATCGTTTTGGGTATGTCCTAAATTGACTTTAATTTTAACGTATCACTACTGCTTTATTTCGTTTACTTTACGCGTTCGGAGCGTACATTTTGTGTGAATTTTACAATTGATGTTTAGTTTCTATTTGTTTCGGTAAGTGTGACACTGTTAGTTAATTATTTCAGTTAGTTTTATATCTTAACACCTTTTGTTTTTCAGTGATATGGAGGCGATGGACATTCAAGCGGTTGAATCAAAGTTGAGTGATGTTACGGTTACTGCAATACCCATGAGTGGCAAGAGTTCCCATAAAGATTTAACTGTAAGCGGCAATAGTCATGCGACGATTTCTACAGTTCCCGCGTCCTCACCATCGTCGATTGGTAAAGATAAGGATAACGGTGTGTCGAAGTATGCTCAACTACTAGCTGTTATTGAAGAAATGGGTAAGGAAGTGCGACCCAGTTATTCAGGAAGTCGTAGCTCAGCTGAGCGTCTAAAACGTGGCATCGTTCATGCTCGTATTCTGGTCAGAGAGTGTCTTATAGAGACAGAAAGATCAGCAAGACAATAGTTTATCATAAGCTGTGTCTCAGTCAATTTTAGGTATCTCTGTCTTAATAAGTGAGGCGATAAGTCTTTGCAAACTATATAGCCATATACATTTTAAACTGACGTCTATCTTTCAAGTCTAATATATGCAAAATATAAACTTAACCTTCCTGTTGTTTTTAAAATGTTTTAATGTTATTTCCAATTTTTATAACACTTAAGAGAAATACTAGCATAAAATCAAATATATAATCCAGGGTATTTAGACATTAAATATACAAACAATTTTGTGTGACACACTCAGTTAAAGATGTAATATGTACTATTTTTGAGCATATTTTGTTATAAGTGAATATTTTATTCAGGTCCCCAAAGAGACAACTATCCGCTTTATGAAGTATACATTATTAACTAAAACTCTTTCATAGTTTTAATAATATTAAAATTTATTATAAGGATTTTGGCAGTTGTGAATCCATACAGTTGTCAACATGCAATTTTGAAAAGGGTATTTAAACATTACAAACTGATTAAATTTCATTAAAATGGATTGATTAGATTTTATATTTATGGTATAATTTGCTGTGGCAAAGTTTCAATTTTCTTTAAATACATCGAACATATTATTTTGAATCAAAGAACAGTGACTTAGATTTTCTGGTAAAAAATGTGTTTTAATAAATAATTCACATTTAGAATAAGTTAATGAGGCCTTCACTATAAAATATTCATGAATTATTTATTCAATTTAATGTTTTTTTTAAGCTCAGCATTATTTGCTTTAACTTGTATTACAAAAAAATTATGACAGTGAAGAAAAACTTAATCTAACAATTTCTATTAGAAGTTAAGTATAATTGGCAAATAAATTAGATAATTATTACATTTTCCTCATATTACAACCTAACACCTTAGTTTTAACATTAATGGTGTTTATTGTACTATAAAATATGATATTTGTCTCTGGTAAAAGTATTATGGTCACTATTGTTGGTAAACTCAACTTTCAAAATATAATATCCAGTAACTATTCAAAACTATTATATATTCAGTATTATATTGTTTGTTATGTTTTAGTCCCTTATACCAAATTTGCAATGTATATTTTTGTAAATGGAACCAACATCCAGATTATGTAGCTTTTTTAAAGTTTGTGTCGATTAGTAAATAATGTTGCAACAATCAAATCAACTTAAATTGCATTAAAGTTCTGACCATAAAGAAACAAGAAAAATAGGTACCACTGACTAATGTTACCTAATACAGTGCTAGCTACAATCATAAGGGAACCTATTTAGACTGGCTGGTTCGCTCAATTGGTAGTGACCCTGCCTTCAGCTCCGCGGGTCGCGGGTTCGATTCCCGCCGAGGGCCAACATTTTCTACAAACAATTTGTTGGTTCTTCGTGCCTGGGTGTATATTTGTATTTAAGGATGATGTATTTAAAGTTATATATGTAGTATATCTACCAGTTGTCTGTCACCCATAGCAGAAGTATTAAGTTACTTACCTTGAGGTTGGACGACCATTTGTGTAAGTGTCCCATTTATTTTATTATTTATTTAATACATTGATTTAGTTTATAATACCCAACATTATGAAACATACACTTTTAAAAGTAAGTTGTAATAAAATATCCACCCAATTTCTCAATCAGTCAGATGGTGTTTTTTTTAATCAGAGCATTAAAGTTACATTTTCTTGGAAATGCTTTGTTTTATATAGTATATAGCTGGCTAGATGAAAAATATTCTGTCATCTACAAATATAAAAAAGATTATAAAGGCTTAAATTTATATTTCATATAGACAATGATACCAAATCTGCTTCAAAAATTGTATTATAAAGGAAATTTTATTTAATCTAGTTTTTACACTGAATTGTGTTAAAAATAGGCTACATAAAACAATATTTTTTGAGGTAATTAACATACAGAAATTACATAAAAATGATCTGCCTATTAGCATTGGAATTTCAGAAATATTTAGTATACTCAAAAGTATTTCTCTCAATTGAGGCAACGAATAAAAGAAACATGCATGTATTGGTACTTTTATTGTTTAATAATAATAATTTTCTATATAGAATTGGTGTGATTGTCTGTATGTAGTCCTGATCAAACACAGGCTGTGATCGCAACATTTATTGTGAACATCTACCTCAAATGCAAAACAAAATACATATTAATATTTTTAACCTTTTTAATAACTAGTGTTGACTATTTAAGGGCAACATATTAAATTAAAATGGTGGCATTATAATATTAGTATGATCTATAAATGGAAACAATGACATATTCTGTAGTTAGATTTAACTCTGGTCAGATGATATTATTGTGACTTTGTCTATGGCAGGGTATTTTTTTTAACATCCTGTTGCTTTGTTGCTCGCTTGTGTATTTCAGTTACTTCATCTATATAGTAAATTGAATGGAGTGATCAAATATAAATGTGTATATGTAATAAGAAAAAATAATTTCATATTTTCGGTTCAATAAACATAGATTAATCAATAAACAACTATACAATTCGGTATAGTTCATTAAACAGTCTCAAAGAACTAGATCCAAGTTATTAATAAAATTATTGGTAAAATGTGGGAAAGTTTAGTCCTAAAATATGAAATTTTTCTTACTAATATTAAAACTATTCTAGAATACAAATTAGAAGAAAACTAAAATAAATAAGTGGGCACCAACAGGTTGGTCTTACGAGTTTCATTGTTGTCTCAGCATTAAATTTTAAAAAAGAAACAGCAGTGTCAACTAGCTATTAATGGTAAAGCAAGACTTTTGTTTGGACCATAAATTATCAAAAATTGTGTTCATAGACAATTTATTTCAATGGAAATGAAACCATATTTAAATTCCCTGTCATATAGATAAGGTTGTGCTTTTTAATTATAGCCTTGTGCGTGACCTCAATTTAGGATATTATAGTTATAAGTGAAATGTGCTCATTAATTTCGTGTAATAATTATTTTGTAGTTAAGTTGTATATATTTAGTTTTGATTAATTCTAATCCACCTTACTCAAGTCTAATTTCGTGTCTAAAGTGTTGCATTGTTAAAGGGACAATCATAGGAGTGATATTTGACTTTTGTCTCAGTTTTTTTTTGCAAATTGATATTAACTTTTAGTCCATGACCAGTTTAATGTTTATGAGAGATCAAGCTATTATTTTGTATATCTGAAATATATGTTATCACTGCATGTACAAAAGTAATGATACTATTTTTTTTATGCGAAAATGTCTTATTATAGTTCATTCAAAGTTCAAATAAAGAGCTGCTTGATTTAAAAGACATTAGATCGTATAAATAGCATAGAGTATACATAGAGTAAAGGAGCCATAGTATGCCTGTAAGACCCATACTTATTTTTGTCTAATCACACATAAAACAAAGGACATGGACACATTATACAGGCTGGCACCCCCGCTCTAGTATAATTACTGTATAATTAATTAATTAACGAAGCCGTGTGACGTCATCACCTATACATCATGGCGGCTAAGATGATTCCATTAGTACAGTACAGCTGTGGCTGCACTTATATAATCTGTGCCATTGTTTTAAACAATTTTTAGATTCCATTTTTAAATTATACCAAATTATAATAAATCTCATATCCTGTTTTGAAATACAATAATTTTCTAATATTAAAATTATAAATAAAGTCAAAGTCATCTATGTTGTCGCCGTGTTAAAGATGTCAAGAATGTTTGGTCCAACTGCCGTTGAAGTATACTTGATAGCGAGTAATTAGACCTAAGAAGAAATTACGAAATAGTATCTAATATAAAGATAAGTTACCATTAACTGATAGCGTACTTACATACATAATGTTATACTTACTTATACCTTCAAAGTCCATTTCTATTAATATTTTTTATATTGGATTGTATAAGTTATATTCAAATTATGCACTATTCTTGGATATTTTCAGTAGAAACTTTAAACGGAAAATAGTTATTAAATATTTGTTAAAATAGGGCGTTCGCATAGTAGAAGTACACTCAAACCGAAATATAATTTTGTATTTTGTATGAACACTAGGCGTGGTTGCGGTTTCGCCTGCGTCAAACTATTTAATTGAAATTTTGAACATAAAAATAGTTATTGTGAGTTAAGCATAAGAGATAGAGACATGCTGTCGTGGACTTTTTTGTAGTATTTTTGTAGATCTACAATTCTCTAGTACATTACTATAGTGTATCTTTGCTGGTTTACGCGACGCACGCGACTAAGCTCTCAGCAGGCGAGATTTTGCCAACTGCGCGACGTCTTTGATTCAATTAACATATATAAAATAATTGTATATAATTATATGCAAACTCGGCGATGCTTCTGCGCTCGCCCATCCCGCCCGGTGACGCTGTAAAAGCCGTTAGGGCTAACAGCATACAGTCTGTTCGAAAAAAAAATCTATTAACATGCCGAGTGCCTACATTTTCTATAAACAATTTGTTTGGTCTTCGAGCCTAGGTGTATATTTGTATTTAAGTATGTATTTAAAAATATTTATGTAGTATATAATCTACTACATATCTATTAAGTAGTATCCCGTCACTCTTAACACAAGTATTAAGTTACTTTGAGGACGGACAACCGTGTGTGTAAGTGTTCCATATATTTATTTAGCAGTTTTCTGCACTTTTAAAGATCTGTGACTGTGAAAGACCTGATCAAATATTCATAAGACAGAGGGTAAGAAGACCGCCGGCGCAGCCTAGGAGAGCAAGTATCCCTCCCTCTTTCTACCGCGCGGTGAAACATCAGTAACGGCAAAATATATAGTTTTTGGGTCAAGGTTATCGTTTCGTTTCATGTCGTACGGTACGGTCATTGATCTCTATAAATCGTGTTTATATTTTTTAAAAAAGCAAAATTCATATGCCTAATAGGATTATATTTATTATTTTATTATTTATTATTTTATTATTTATTAGATTATGCATTGTCGACACTGTATAAAGTTTTTTTTTATTGAATACGCGTGTTAGTTTGAGTGTACATTTACCGTGTGAACGGGACAGCTTAAATTATTATATACAATCCTGCAAACTGTTTTTTTCTAAACTTAGTATTTCTTGTAATTTGTAAGTGATGAACCATGAAACAGTACAAATTTTAGCATATTTAGTATTGTGTGTTGAAATATGAAACGAGATATATATGTTGAATAATGTACGCGATAGTATACCGTATTTATCCCCGTATGGACTTATTTTTTATTATTAAATAAATGGATATAAATGTATGTGCCATTTTATTGTGAATTCCTCTTTATTAACGTAGGCGCAGCAAGGAAATGTTGAAATCAAGTCGAATAAACTTAGTGGCAAAGAGTATTTCGCACACTTAGTATTAGAGACCGAACTCAAAATTAGCCATAAATTAATTATTTATAGAATTAAGCGTTACTTTGCAAAGTTCCACAATACAAAAGCAATACTAAAATTATTTTGCTATAATCAGCGATAAAATAGTAAAAAAAAACTTTTGTAGCCCTAAACGAGATAGATACATTGTAATACTTATTTGTTATAATCCTTATAATGAGTTTTTCTGTTAAAAATTAATTGATAATTGCACTTTATCACACGCTTTTCGGTGAAGGAAAACGACGTGAGGAAACCTGTAGGTATATCTAAAGAACTCTAGAGATATGTGTAACTCATTATTGCGGAATTTTATTATAGAATCTTATACCAAAACCAACAAACGACTTGCTTATACAAGCTTATTTCGACTCCTACTTGCCTATTATATACATCCCCAATTTATCTTATAATTATGTATATTCTTATGCACAAAAATTGCTAAATACACTGTAAAGCCTAAGTAAGAATACCTATTGCCTTAAACTTCTCTCGGTTATATATTATATACAGTTCTAACTTAAATGGCTATGTATTGTGTTACTACTTGCGTATAAATTAAAGAATTTGTATCTGGTTTGAATATAATTCATAACTTTTACAATAATGCAATTTGGATTAAAACAGTTATTGTTGAAACGAACTTTGACTGGCCCGTTGGCGCTGTGAGTAGTGACGCTGCCTTCAGCTCCGCGGGTCGCGGGTTCGATTCCCGCCGAGGGCCAACATTTTCTATATACAAATTGTTGGTTCTTCCACCCTGGTTGTGTATTTGTATTTAAGTATGTATTTAAACTTATATATGTAGTATATCTACCATAATAACCCATAACCCATAACACAAGTATGAAGTTACTTACTTTGGGGACGGACGACCATGTGTGTAAATGTCCCATATATTAATATATTATATATTTATATATTTAAACTAAAAAATGTAACATTGAGAAACGGACAACTCACTATATAGGGACAATTTATAAGGCTTGTATAAGACCTACTATAAATCTAACTTCCATAACTAATGTGAGCCACTTAATAATTTTAAGTTAAATTTAAAAATAAGTTAATATTGAGCCAAATTAATTAATTAACCAAAATTCAACGAATCACGCGGAATTAGTTTAATTATTGTAGACGCCACGTATGACTCTTTTTTGTAATACAAAAATTTTTTCAATGTCAAAAATAATGAAGCTATATCTTTTTTTTCAACTTTTAATTTTACCTCTCTTCTACTATTAATAAGACATACTCATAAGTTAAAAACTCCTGATTATATAAAATCAACTCAAACAATAGTACGGGCTTTTCTGGCCCCCTTTGTATAGAATTCTGGCTACGCCCTTGAGTCTTTTATAGTTCTATTATTCTACATTACAAGTTATTCTTTTATTTATACTAACTTTTATAATTAAATTCAATATTTTCTTTATTCAAGTAAACTTGTAAAGTGCTTTTGAATCGTCAACATCTACTGCTGGTTCGGAAAGCTGTTCCTACTGAAAAGAGCCAGCAAGAAACTCGGCGGTTACTCTTTTCAAAGAATAATTCTTATTACTAGTTAAATATAGTTATTAATGTCTTGTCCAGGGTCGTATATCATATTTCACACAATTTATACATCTGCCATATGTTATTTATACATTTGCCATAAGTCGTCGGATGATTAGAGATCAAGTATTTTTATTCAAAATTGTTAGAAGCCTTATCGATTCTCCTTATTTATTAAGTAATGTACAATTTAGATGTCCTAGGTTAAATGCTCGTAATGTATATACTTTTAGCGTGCCTTTCGCTAGAACTAAATATACTAGTAGTACCTTTTTGTTTCGAGCTTGCAATAATTTTAATAAGATATTTAATAATTTAGATTTGTTTTTGGGCTCTGTTGATAATTATAAAAATCAATTACTGGACTGTTTAAATGAGTCCAGTAAACCCTAAAATTTGTTGTAAAATTTGTTGTATTGTACAACGTAGTAGAAATTTTGTTCTCACACTTCTTCACTGTCTTATAAAATGTAATAGTTATAAGTGGAAACTAATTTTGGTCTATGAATTTGTTATAACTTACTATATTTATGTGCAATTTGTACTGTTTGTTTCCCAAATACAAATAAATAAATAAATAAATAAATAAAATGTTGAAAATATACTAAAAATAAATAAAAAAATATGCAGACAAAACCGCCACTCTAAAACATACATCGCTTAAAATAATAACGGGAAACTGTTTATCCGGACAATGCAAAGTATTTTCGTAACGAAACATAATAAATTATAGTCATGCTGCGAAACATTACACAGTATACACAATAAACAGAGTAAGTGAAACCTTGTTTAGTACCGGCATTAAATAATGCACATGTTTAGAACGAAGCAGCCAGCCAGCAGGCCTTCCATGAACTCTTATTGCGACTCAATTGGAGACCTAAACAAAATTGTTTTGCTTTTTCATACCACGACGTCTTAAAAGACGCAAACTTTAAGTCGTTGCCGAATGAGCGTTTGGAATACGTCCTTAAAAGATGTCAGTAAAAGAGATAGAGTTATCTATAGTTCATATAACGTTATCCTTTTCAAACACACTTCATGATACGAAAAGAAAGCGTTCGGTTTAGGTACTGAATTTCAATTGAATCGTTATCTAAATGTTCATGGTAGGCCTAAAGTTCGGTTTCGTAGAGCGTTGTCACTTTCTCTCAGTTAGTATATGACGTTTCACACAGGTTCGTCAGTCTGTGCGACAGAGGCAATGCTCTATGAAGCAGAACTAACCGATTTTCTCTAACTAAGCCTCGATGTGCATTATTTATTGCCGCGTATTATAAGTGATTCGCAATTGACAGAATAAAAGATATAGAATTGTAGTAAAGCAATAAATTATATAGTTTCTTGATAAAAATACGTGTTTGTTTCATAGAGTTAATGGCGGTCACATGGCGTACTAAATATAAATGGAAGACAGGATACAGCGCTGATTCCGTGGAATGGTGTCCTCTGGAACAGTACCGACATGTATTGGTGTGTGGAACGTATCAGCTGGATAAAGATGACCAAGGTAAAACTGAGGTAGTAGAAGTGAGGTTCAAAAGTAATAATAAAATTATTTTGCTATAATCCGCGATACAGTAAATAGAAAATACATATAGTGTTCAAAATCGCAAAGCTTTGCGATTTTGTCGTGGAGTCTATCTCCTGATGATGCTTCGGTTGCGGGGCGAAACGATTGTTGAGTTTATGATAGTGAAAGTGTGTAGTGCTTGTCTATTGTGGTGGAAGTGGTGGAGGTTTGTGCATGTGTTTTTACGAATCCTGCACGTATCGGGTATGAAAATACGGATAGTCCACTATACATTTAACACAATATATATTTTCTATTTACTGTATCACGGAATATAGCAAAACAATTTTATTTTTACTTTTGTATTATGGATCTCCGCAAAGTAACGACTAATTCTAAAAATTATTCTTTGTATGTATATATAAATATATGGGACACTTACATACACGGTCGTCCGTCCCCAAAGTAAGTAACTTAATATTTGTATGATAGGTGACAGACAACTGCGTAATACAAGCGCGAAGAACCAACAAATTGTTTATAGAAAATGTTGACATCGGCGGTAATTGAACCTGCGACCCGCGTAGCTAAAGTCGGGGTCACTACCCACTGCGCCAACGGGCCAGTCGATATGTATTTAAGTATGTATTTAAAATTATATATGTGTATATTTTCCGGTTGTCGGTCACACAACATATAAAGTTACTTAACTTGGGGACAGACGACCGTGTGTATAATTGTCCTATGTATATATTTTTTTCAGAGACAAAGAATGTAGATCAACAGAAACAGAAGCGTCTAGGCAGAATATGTTTGTTTAAAATCGATGATAATACCACGGAAATATCGCCTATACAAACAATAGACACAGCTGGAATTTTAGATCAGAAATGGTGTTATCACAAAATCCAGGAACACGCGATGTTAGCGGTGGCTACTTCGGATGGATACATACAAATTTATCGATTGATTCACAACAATGATTCCTTATTATTAGATATCTGGATAGAGGACGCTATATGTGGAAACGTTTTAGCTCTGTCCCTTGATTGGTCGACGAATAAAACTTCGTCAAATGAACCTCAATTAGTTGTCAGTGATTCTTCAGGTGCTGTTAGTGTATTCCGTGTTGTAAGAAGGTCTTTAGAGAAGATTGGTTATTGGCAATCTCATTGCTTTGAAGCTTGGACCGCAGCGTTTAATTATTGGAATACCAATTTATTTTATTCAGGTTTGTATTATTTAAAGTCCGTTTCACATAGCTGTCGGTTATGCCTCGTACAAACGCAGCGACTTTGATCGCCGATTCGCCAGCGACTTTTAGCTTTAGTGTTCATAAGTAATAATAAAATTATTTTGCTATAATCCGCGATACAGTAAATAGAAAATATATATAGTGCTAAATGTATAGTGGACTATACGTTTTTTCATACCCGTTACATGCAGGATTCGTAAAAAACATATGCACAAACCTCCACCACTTCCACCACAATACACAAGCACTACACAGGTTCACTATCACAAACTCAACAATCGTTTCGCCCCGCAACCGAAGCATCATCAGGAGATAGACTCCACGACAAAATCGCAAAGCTTTGCGATTTTGTCGATAGTGAACCTGTGTAGTGCTTGTGTATTGTGGTGCAAGTGGTGGAGGTTTGTGCATATGTTTTTTACGAATCCTGCATGTAACGGGTATGAAAAAACGTATAGTCCACTATACATTTAGCACTATATATATTTTCTATTTACTGTATCGCGGATTATAGCAAAATAATTTTATTATTACTTTTGTATTATGGATCTCCGCAAAGTAACGCCTAATTCTATAAATTATTTAGTGTTCATATTAAAGCGATCGTTCATTGTCCATTTGGTAGTAGATGTGAATGGAACTCTGCGGATTTTTGATGAAATTTTCCTTTTTTAGTGTGCTTCACTTATAATGTCTTTAGAAAGGAAACTATTCTTTTAATCATCCACAACGCAGGTAAATTTTTGTGTAAACTTCACATGAATAATTACGAAAGTCCGCCATTTTAAATTGTTTTCGGAAATTGACATTAAATAGCGGTATGCCATATAAACTACGTCCACAGGGCAGCGACTTTATAGAACGCCCCAATCGTAACGATAAGTCGCTGTTAATATTCACGTCCATACGGCAATTTTCCAGGTGCAAGCGAGTCTCCGGCGATCAAAGTCGCTATCGTGTGTAGAGTACACATTACGTCATATTGTGTTTAAAATTATACGGAATCCTTTAAACTGATATATTTAATGTTATTAAAATAATTTATATTATAAAAAAATGCTATTTTATGTCATTTCTATTCATCATTTCCATACCACCATGGTTAAGTAGAAATAATTAATTGCCGTTTGTACCGAATGTTAGAAATATGATTTTTTTTTATTAACTTTCGTATAGTTAATTTTAATTTCTTACAGTTATTAGTTAAGGCCTTCCTTTTGATGATCTTAAGCTAAAAAAATTGTTTCAAGCCCCACTATTTATTTTTCTTCCGAACACGTGTGATAAGTTTGAACTAGAAAAATTTATCTAATCGTTAATGAGAGTGCCCTTATGTTTAATGGTCTTAAGTTGCTCTAAAGTGTAAAGACGGAGGCTTTCATCACAAGTGTTCAGAAAAAATGCAAAGTAACACCTAATTCTATAATTTACTTAATATTATTTATCCCAATATCCTTTCAGGTGGCGACGATTGTGTATTCAAAGGATACGATATGAGAATACAAGATACAACTATTACCAATCGCACCCACGAGGCCGGAGTGACCGCTATAAGGAGTAATATCGACGAGGAATATCAGCTCCTAACTGGCAGGTAGGGTTTTTTTGTAACTAAGACTATTGGATAGATAAATTCACTCGAAAACTAACAGGGTCATTATGACGATTAATATTGGGTTGACTTTATCACTAATATGTTCAGAATATGTGTATACAATCCGACGACAATAGATGAACATCTCTCTCCCGCACGTGTTTAGTTGTACCGTATTTAGTTTTATATAATTATATTTTTTAAATATTTTTATAATTGTATTTTTTAAGCTGTGATAGCCTAGTGGTGAGACCGTGCGACTCTCTAGAGATGACATAGGTTCAAACCCCGGGCAGGCACCAATGAGTTTTTCTATTAAAACTTATGTGTCTAATTGATAATTGCAATTTATCACACGCTTTTCGGTGAAGGAAAACATCGTGAGGAAACCTGCATATCTCTAGAGAATTCTCTAGGGATATCTGTAACCTACCGATCCGCATTGGAGCAGCGCGGTAGGTCTTAGCTCCAATCCTTCTCTCCAAAAACGGAGAGAGGAGGCCTTAGCCCAGCAGTGGGCATAGTAACAGGCTGTTACTTTATTTAGTTTTTAGGTCAAGGTTTGAATACCGTGTACGGTCATTGATCTATATAAAAAGTGTTTATTTGTTAAAAAAAAAATTATTAATTGCACAATAAATCTTACATTATTTTCAAATTCCCTCTTTCGAGGGGGTCACGAATCCAAACCCCGGGCAAGGCACCAATGAGTTTTTCTATTAAAACTTACATGTCTAACTGATAATTGCAATTGATCACAAACTTTTCGGTGAAGGAAAACATCGTGAGGACAACGAGATATGCAGGTTGCTATCTCGTTCTGGGAATATGTGTTATCTACCGATTCCGATTGGGGCAGCGTAGCAGTGTTAGCTTCTCTCCAGAAACGGAGAGAGGCCTACGCCCAGCAGTGGGTTAGCAACACGCCGTCACTATTAATTCCAGCTACGACGAAAAAGTGCGTCTATGGGATACTAGAAGCTTAAAGCGATGCCTCAAAGAGACTGATGTAAATGGCGGCGTGTGGCGTTTGAAATGGCATCCCTTGAAGAAGAATATAGTGTTAGCAGCCTGCATGTACGGCGGGTTTCGGATATTGCGTGTTGATGAACAAGTCGATGTTATATGCGAGTATTTGGAACATGAAAGTATTGCGTATGGCGCAGATTGGAATTTCGATACGTGTATAGTAGCGACTTGCTCTTTTTATGACTGCTCTATGCATATCGGAGAGGTAGATTTATAAAACAAAAGTAACGAAAGCATTATATTGCTATAATCCCTATTTGTCTGAAAATCTTCAACACTTAGCATTTCTTACCACACGCTCAGATTTACTTAACAACCGCGGACTATAGGAAAATAATGCTATTATTTATTTTGTACTATGAAATTCTACAAATCAACGTCTACTTTAAGGCTTTTTTGTAAGCATACTCTGATGATAATGAATAGTTGAATTGACGATAATATTCTAGAGACTATCCGTACATACAACAAAAACTTTTGTTAAAGCAACCAAATACATATATAAACAAATTCAAAGTAAGTTATAATTACCCGTAAAATCAACAATCTATCCGTAAACTAATGTAAAAAAAAAGACGGAGAGAGGAGTGCCTAGTAGTGGGATAGTAAACGGCCGCTACTTTCGTAGTGGTTTTAAAATATAAATAAGGTTGACTTTTGGCCTCATATTTTAAGTTGCCGTCTATATTGTTCATGCGGATTAGCCGCGAAAGCGGAGACAGAGACAAAAACTGGAACACAGGTAGAAAGACAGAGATAGAAAACGAAACCGAAAGAGAGCGTCAGAGACATTAAGAGTTCGAGAGAGATATTAAGAGTGCGAGAGAGACAATAAGAGTACGAGAGACATTAAGAATGCGAGAGAGACATTAAGAGTGCGAGAGAGACATTAAGGGTGCAAGAGACATTAAGAGTGCGAGAGAGATTAAGAGTGCGAGAGAGACATTAAGAGTGCGGGAGAGACATTAAGAGTGCGAGAGATATTAAGAGTGCGAGAGAGACATTAAGAGTGCGAGACACACAAACAAACACAGATATTCGCATTTATGATATTAGTACATATGTATTAAATAAATTCTAGCGCTGTTTTCACACCGAGTAACTTGAGCCTCTGGCCGTTGCCATACCATCCATGCGAGGCACGGACGGATCGCTGGTCCATTCTAATATTGTAATTGCAAAAGTGTTTGTCTGTGCATTTCTCTATGCCCCATCAGAGCAACGCATCGATGTGATTTCCAGTTTAGCGAAAGTTGAAAATCTGGATATAAGGCTCATTGTCGCAGACATTAGCTGCATGTATAAATAAAAGTTATACCTCGTTTTAAACATGTTGTATTTCAATTTGCTTATAATGTCATGATAAATATAATTTTATAACAATTACATACTTAATAAAGTAATTATTTGCCGTAAGTGATTAAAAAAAATCTTACACCGTTTAAATTTACGAAGGCTTTGGGATGATCGTAATTATCTCTGTCCGAATAAAGTTTTTCTTTTTAAAACGCTACACTGGCTTGATTTCTCCTACGATAAATTTGTACCTTAACATTCTCTAAAGACAGTCTATTATCTATCCACTGCAGTTACATAGACTATTTATTCTTCACATCTCTATGTTGATAAATTCAGTGTTACAGACAACAATATAAAATCTATAGATTCTATAATAGACTACTAAGTATTGGGTCCGTATTTACATGATATTCAAAAATTTGATGTATAAAAAAACATACATGTTCTTAGAAATTGATTACAATTAAATTTTGTTATTTAAAGACTGGTATTTAACAGATTTATTACAGTTGGTCTTATTCGCGTCTAGTAACACCTTAAATAATTTTCTATTATTTGTAGTTATATATAGACGATAAGATCTTTGAAAAAACTAAAAATAATCCAAGTTCTCAAGGTCTATTTTATTCACATAACTTTGGAATTGTAAAGACTGCAGATATACTTGATGCATTTGCAGAATATTGTTTCTATAAAAACGCAAAAGGTTTGTGGAAATAAATTTTAAAAAATTATGAAAATATAAAGCTTTATAATGTTCACCAAATTAAATTATGAGGAACAGTAAAAAACAAAGAAATGGTCAATCATCATTTATAGAACATCTAGAAGTTTCAAGTAAATGGCTTTTGCAATTAAGTATAATATATACAGAGACACTTGTTTTTTTATAAGCTTTCTATTAATTTATTTAAAAAAAAGATTAAAAGACATGTACAATTTGGATTGAACGCGACTTTTTTTTATTAGACAAGGCGGTTTGTTCAATGACCTTAGCCTGCGTTGAGATATAGACGAAAAAATTTGGTTATGAAAATTAAAAATAAATAATTAAAAATTTAAATCATTGGATGATTGGATTTTATATTTGTAAAATAGAACTAAATGATTTATTAATGGCCTTTACTGAACACAATTTCAATCGCTTTATAGGACGACCATTAAAGCTGGCTTGAAATAGGGCAAGAGGATTACTATCTCATTGGATGTACTGATAAAAACAATCTTAAATGCAAAAACTATAAAATTATAATTTAAAAAGATAAAATTGTGATAAGTCTTTTTGTTAAAATTTGTTTTTACATAAAACCAATAGACGAATTAGAATATTAAAAGAATTTTGAATATTTGCATTATTTTTGAAGTCATTTTTCAAAACGTCAATAATAAAATTTGACTTAAGTCACTTTGTAATAGTTTTATTATCATGATAGTAAAAATTATCTGATTGCTATAATAAATTACCTGAATATATGTATAAAATACGTTTATTACGTCAATTTTTAAAAAAAACTATTATAAAATTACGATATTTAATTCACTATTTTTTATTAAATTTTAAAATGACCAAAATTGTTTGAATTGGTTAAAAAATAAAATAAAGTTATATAAGGCTAGAAACAAATTAATTATAGATAAGGCATCAGATCAAAAGAATGAAGGGATTTTTGGCATTTACTATTAGACTTTTGTCAAATATCATAATTTCGGGAATGTTGAAAAGAACAATACGCGCGAATACTTACACGTTTACAATGTCGATTGGCTTAATATATGACATATATGTTGGCTTAGTACTTGACTTAAATCGGTTTAATATTTCAAAAGACTTGTCTTTTATGTGTTCACTTGTATTGTATTAATATAGACTTGTGTTATATGAATATAGCACAGGCTCAAACGCACTAGCAACAATGTCACTACACGTCCACTCGCAACAAGGGCTATCGTGTAACTGACATGGTGTGCTTCAGACAGTGTAATGTTTCCTTTGTAAATTAGTATTAATTTGAGTGAGTCTGAGTATATTTATGTATGTATTATACGTATAATAATATATTTATGTACAAGACACATACGTATGTGTCTTATACATAAATATACAAGGTAAGACACACGTAACTCCATCTTATGTACTACATTTATATTTATATTCCGTGTACATCGTCCTTTTTGATCTGAATTCATAAATAATCTGAATCATAATAAAAAGCACTAGAGAACATAGCCCGATTTTATTGTAATCGCCTGCGACATGATTTTATGTTATACTGCATTCAATTTACATATAGATTTCAAGGTGTAAAATATTGGAATTTATTTCGTACATTTTATACATTTTATGATATCATCCACAGCAACAATCGAATATTTCTTACATTTCCTATGAATTATGTCAACGATAAATTCTATTTATAGTTCATATTAAATGTAGGAAACTGGTTGTAAGTGGCACGGGTTGCAGACACTTAGCTATAGTATGAAATACTGTTTCACTATCGATTATACAATCTTAATTTTATTTTACATTTAAAAATGAAACGGTGTTCTGATCCATTACAATGCTTATATACATTAAATCTATATATACAGTCAAAAATATTAAACGTTTACAACTATGCAATGTTAATGTATTTAAAATATTATATACATATACTATGAAGTTAAGGTTTATTTATATCAAACGTTGGTAATAAATTAGTTCTAAAAAAGAATTTATCTACATCCTTTCCTATACTACATCTAATAACGTTTGCGATTTAAGATGGGTGTTTGGAAGATTGGTTCATCATTACAAAGCCAAATAATATGCCCCATCTAAGTTGGTTTCACTAAATTTATCATGATTATCCAATTAAGTGAATGAAAATTTAGTATATACACATATAAAGGGATACAAGTTCCCAAAACCCTCACAGCGTTTTATCACATTTTAACATATCTCTAAATTAGACATTTTTAAGTTTCTAGCTGACCCAGCAGACATTGTCCTGTTTTAACTAATCAAGTAAGTTTTCTTAAATTTTCAAACAAGCAATTATCTTTTATATGAACAATTTATTATAGAATTATGAGTTACTTTGTGGAGACTCCTAATACAAAAGTAATAATGAAATTATTTTGCTATAATCCGCGACTAAATCTTGCCGTGTGGCATCCGGCAGAATAGAATAGACCACCCTGCTTTCTTACCGAGGTGTCATAAGAGGCGACTAAGGTAAATGCCGTGTGGTATCCGGCTGCATAGAATAGACCACCCTCATTTCTTACAGGTGTGATAAGAGGAGACTAAAGTAAGTTGACGTCAGACAGGCGGCCGGTTGTAAAATACGTAGCCAAATCATATGACATGTTTGTAACATGTTGTGCCGACCCCACTTAGAGTGGGGTAAGGGCAGGAGAATGATGATGATGATGAATCCGCGACTAAATCGCAATAAGCGATTAAGTGAATCGCGAATAGATTAAATATATTAATCGTGGATAATAGCAAAATAATTTCATTATTACTTATGATGATTGTACTTTTATAAGAACCTTCCCTTAACAACAATTAACACAACAAAAAAGTATTAGAAAATTGTTCTGCCAATTTCAAAGTGATGTGATGATCAAGATAAATAGAGATTCATTTTTATATACATACGAGATAGATAATTCTTATCTTTTAGATAATCCTTTTGGTGTGTTATGTATGTTAGGTATTTATGAATTTTTATCTATCACTGTTGAAGGAGATTCACATGATTAAAAAAGATTAATTGAAATAGCATAAAAAGGGTATATAAATCATAATCCAGTAAGTTTTAAAGTCATAAGTCATAAAACTGATGAAGTTGATAAACACTAAACATATAAGTCAGTCCCCAAAACCTGTGTGTCTGTGTGTGATTAATTTTATCAAAATCTACTTAACAGATTTTTACTAAAAGATAGTGCAATTTTTCAAGAAAATTTATGTTCACAGTATATTTCCCAGGGACTTTTGATGGTATAGAGTGTGAACAGAGAAGAAAAATATAGCCTTTTTTATTCTAGAAATTCATCAGGAAAAGCTGTATAGTATTTAATAAAATTATTGTAAGTACTATAGCGTTGAAATAAGTAATGAATTTATCCATTCCTGTAAGATATACATATCAACTCATACATGTATTATGTGAATAGTAATTCTCATATAATTTTTGTTAACATGCTTCTTAAAGTAAATTTTTGATGATATTTTACTGCTTGTGATGTATTAAATTGCTCCGACCACAATTATGGACGATTTAAAAGACTACTTTTAAAAGATTTACCTCTTTCAACATAAAATAAAAACATAAAATAATAAATAATGGAGCATAAAATTTTAAAATTGCTTTAAAAGTTATTTAAAATCACATATTAACACTAGGTGTTATATAGAAGCACTAAATAGATATAGAGTTATTATACTAAGGGAGATTATGTCCAAGAAATAAAAAGAGAGGGAAAATGAGAGATATATACGTTTCTATGTTTACGCATACATACGTAGAGAATTATTAAAGGCGCGGCGTAAAAAAGTGAAAGCCTCATTTGATGTACAAATATTAGACTAAACCTACCTTAGTATAATAACTTTATAGAAAATATTGAATATTCATTGACCATTTTTATTTTTCTGATACATTAAGAATGTGAGTTTTAATTACTATGCTGAAAAAATATTATTGTTAACAAAATATCATGTATTATTTATAAGTATATGTGCTCGATATAAGCTCAAATACTTGCCTCATTATTCAATATATCTCACTTCAATTTCATATCAGCTAATAATTAACTATCTACATTTAAGCACATACAATTTTATAAGGCTTACTTTTTTTTATCTACATAATGTATCGTGCAATATACAACCTACTTAGTTGATAACTGCTAAAAACTGTGCCTATATTATAAAACTTCTCATCTTAGTGGAGGCTGATACAGAAAACCTACTATACTGTTGAGGATTGCATAGATGATAAGAATGTGTGGATATAGCTATTCAACATTATGTAAAACAGGAATAATTAAAATAAAATAAATATATAGGAATCTTACACAGTTGTCCATCCCCAAAGTAAGTAACTTAATACTTATGTTATGGGTGACGGACAACTGGTAAGTATACTATAGTACATATATAATTTTAAATAAGCCGTGTGGTATCCGGCAGAATAGAATTGACCACCCTCCTTTGTTATCCGAGGTTTCGTAAGAAGCGACTAAGGTAAATGCCGTGTGGTATCCGGCTGCATAGAATAGACCACCCTCATTTCTTACCGAGGTGTCATAAAAGGCAACTAAGGTAAGTTGACGTCAGGCGGCCGGTCGTAATCATACAAAATACAATCATATGACAGCATAACATTTGCAACATGTCGTGCCGACCCCACTTAGAGTGGGATAAGGGCAGGAGAATGATGATGACATATATAATTTTAAATATATAGTTAAAAACCTAAGCTCGAAGAACCAATAAATTGTGTGTAGAAAATGTTGGCACTCGGCGTTACTTGAACCCGCGACCCGCTGAGCTGAAGGTAGGGTCACTACCCCACTGTGCCCACTAGCCAGTCCGAAATGACAAACGTAACTAGATATAAGAATTATATTTTCAAAGCAATCACCAAGTTTCTTGCTAGCTCTTCTCGGTAGGAACAACTTTCCGAATCAGCAACACTTTCGACGATTCAAAACGATTCAAAAGCACTTGTTTACAAGTTTACTTGAATAAAGAATATTTTGAATTTGAATTTATTGTGAACACCTTAAAAATCTTTAAATGCTTTTGTGCCTTATGCGATTATAAACCTTTGAGCTTTTGAGCTGAAGCTATCATACTTACAAAATTATTTTTCTTTTGCATGGTGTTAAAAATGTGTGGTGATAAAATAGTTAATACAACTTCTATAACTATGTTGAATAAATCAATTCTATTATTGTGTATATATTATTACATGTAGTCTTAATGTTCTTTTTGTTTAATATTGCTGGCTTGGAAAATAATTTAAAATCTATCAGCAACAAGATAGAAGTTTCCCTAGATTTCATTATTTATTCTCAATAAAATATTGTATTCAAATACATATATTTTTATCTAAAATAAAATTATTAGAATGTTTACAATAATGATGAATGTTTCATGTAAATTGCATTTAATACAGCAATTTAAAGTTATATAATATATGCACTAATATTTGTGATTGAAATAATATATATACCATATTCTATAGATATAACTTGGATGGGATATACTATTAGCTGCATGGCATTTTGGCATCAGAACACCCTATATGTATGAAATCGTTAAACCGAAATCATACAATCTAATACCTTTGATATTGGCTTCAACTATCGTAAATACTTTATTTCTACTCTCATGGTCATATAGATGCAGTTTTTCAAAGATTAATACTTTAACCCCTATCAATATGTATCAAGATTGTGATTGCAATCACGAGATTCCATTGTCAGTTATAAAAAGAGTATACTTTCGTCGAGGTCAAATTAACGAACGTGATAAGTACATCAATCTTTCAATCCACATATTTGACTGTACATTTATATACTCTGATACGTGTTATTTCACTAACAGATTCCGCTCTTAATTATATAACAAGTAACCCACAACAAAATTCGTATAAGAAAAGCCCTCTATAGCAACTTCATAATTTTTTATATTAAGTCAACTTAACGCATTAAAACCGCTTAAACATGATCAGGTAACAAAATTCTTCCACTCGTCCAGAGTGAATCACATACAATCGCAACACATGCAACACAATCCGGCAACTAAATTGCATCACTTGTTCAGTTCACTTATCACGTATCACTAGTTTCACGGGTAACACATTCACTGGCTTTGTAACTGTAGCTCGGTCGCTAGGCGTGTCTGGGGCATAGAGCTCGGAAGTCTTCTAATAAGGTCCAAGTCGTGGCACATGGTACGTGGGTGGTGGCGCGGCAGGCGCGGGTCGCGCACGCTAGGGCTGCGCCCACCCGTCCGCAGCCCCCGCAGCGGGCGCCCCGGGCTCCGCAGACGGCGGTCGCGAGCCCCCACACCCGAGACCCCGCGGCCAGCAGCCCCGGCGCCCACACTCCACAAGCTTCGTGGAACCAGACCTCCGCTCCACCTGACGACGCAGCGAACCGCCGTTTGGATGTTTCATCCAATGTTCTGCAAACAGAATGCACTTATTAAAATCGCTATACAGAACCTTTTCTCTATCTCTATCTATCACCAAGCGTGCTTAACCTTTTTAGCGATTGGGCAAAACGGACGGTACTAAACTCTTTGGCGGGCCACCACAATATTATATACAGTATTTTAGCTATGGAATTCAATTGGTATATTATGAATAATAAGCTGTGATAGCCTAGCGGTGACACCGTGCGACTCTCTAGAGACGACACAGGTTCAAACCTTGGGCAGGCACCAATGAGTTTTACCATTAAAACTCATTTGTCTAATTGATAATTGCAATTTATCACACGCTTTTCGGTGAAGGAAAACATCATGAGGAAACCTGCATATCTCTAGAGAATTCTAGGGATATGTGTAACCTACCAATCCGCATTGGAGCAGCGTGGTAGGTCTTAGCTCCAATCTTTCTCTCCAAAAACGGAGAGAGGAGGCCTTAGCCCAGCAGTGGGCATAGTAACAGGCTGTTACTTTTATTATGAATAATAACTGATAAAATATTAAAAAAGTGATGTGATAGGTCTAAGCTCCAAATGCAAAGGTATGCTCAGCAGTGGGATCGTAATACGCCGTTACTATAGATTACGAATTATCCCATCAAAAACAGTAAAAATGAATAAAAGTGTATTTTGTTTATCGATTAATATTTACAATTAAAATTGTTAAACAACATTCTACTTATAATTTAAAAAATGCTCTTAAAAATTTCTTAGTAACCAAATGTTATTACTCGATCAATGACTTTATAAATGACTTTTAATTATTATTCTATTATTTTATTAATATTATTATATTAGTTCTGACATTTTACTTATCATATAATTTAAATTATTGTTAATAATAATTGCTACAGATTATTGTACACCATATTTAATGGTAGAATACATTGGTATATAATTCTAATAACGTCGATTTTACTGTATTAACAATAAATATGATTTGATTTGATTACTGTAACTAATGCTAAATTAACAGTTCTGTGGTGTGTTCTTTATACAGAGTAACAGATACCACAAATATGGTAAATTTTAAACCTTTCCCGATTCATACTTATTAATATATAAATAAACGGGTCACATCGCGGCAAAATCGTGTTACCTTTATACAAGGTTCGACGTTTCGGCAGAGTTGCATCCGCCGTGGTCACGAACTGACTGGTCTTCGTTCCCGAGTACTACAGTCATTGTTCATCTACCCTCACTTGAACCGCACAATCCACTAAGGTCTCCCGTTTATTTATACCGCAAATATATTTATTTTTATGATGGCATCGATCCATCGTGCCCAGCACATTTTGTTTATAAGAAAAAATATTTATTAAACCAAATGTAATTATGGTAATAACAAAGGTATTTTGTTACATAGTTTTATCCACGCGTGACATTTTTGTTGCGAATTAACTGTCTGAAGTTTGGAGTATAATTGGTGATCGAAATTTATTCTTAATAACTTCATCT
The DNA here is from genome assembly GCA_947086505.1 of Morpho deidamia. Lineage (NCBI taxonomy): Eukaryota > Metazoa > Arthropoda > Insecta > Lepidoptera > Nymphalidae > Morpho > Morpho deidamia. The sequence goes on along the minus strand of CAMTZC010000007.1, from coordinate 2,200,645 downwards.
TCGAAAATGCTGCTTTACAAATAGATGTAACTAGCTGTGCCAACAACGAGGTGGACAGACGACCTCAAAAAGATCGCGAGATCGTGTGGTGTGGAGATCCCATGAAGAGTTTACAAGTTTACTCGAATAAAGAATATTTTGATTTGATTTGATTCAGTGGACGTCCATCGGTTGATGGAGAAAATAGATAGATATAGATAGATTAGAATGTCAATCACCACAACTCACCTATACTCATCACTACTCGTGTCAAGTGGGTAGGGCCCAAACAGATCACCGAGACCAGCATAATGAGGTCCCCTCTCGCAAAAGGCGCACAGCCACGACGCGTCGGGCGTCGACGCGTCATACCGGAGCCCTAGGGTGCTGGCGTGCAGGCCTCTGGCACGCAGCCCGTTCCGCCACTCGTCTCCCGTCCGCCGCTCCTCGTCAGTCGCTCCGGCGGTTGCATTCACAACCGATACCGAAACGGGAGAATCCCGTGGTCCGACGATCTGAAAAATTACATAAATATGACGCCTCTTTCAATTCAATTCTCCATTAATGGCTTTTAGGAGTGCCATTATGGCAGACATTACTTTGCCAATGTCACGTAAGATGGAGGACACACAAAGCAGATTGTACGGTGAAACAAAGAGTTATCACATTGTTCTTGTAAAGAATCAAAAAATTACGAGTTTAAATTGATATGGTCGGGATGAAAATCATATGACCAAAAGTTTTAAATACGAATTTGAATAGATACATCATAAGAGAGAGGCCGGAAAAAATATGGATGGAGTATTACAGTTGACGAAAGGTAATAGAGAATTGTAGATGATAAAATATTGTCCTGACCCCACTTAGAGTGGAAAAAGAGTGGCAGAAGGAATGATTTTCAATTTTTTTCATAAGTTTACTACGTACGTATAAGTACGTAATAAGGTCCTGAAATGGCGACCCCTATCAGTAAGTTAGCGGATCAACACTATGAGGTTAAATATCCTCACAAAGGAAGCAGTTTCAGTTTGCGGCAGCATTAAAAACGCGTGTTGAAATTGACCTAAAACGCGAGATATTTAGAAGCATAACCAATTCCCTTTGAATAATGTCATGTTTATTGAATTATGCTTCTATGTGACAATCAACCTCAAGTCAGTTTATTCATGAACAAGCTAAAGAGTTCAGGGGAAATCAGCATACCTTGGTGAACACCGCATCTACAAATCACGTGCTATAAGACGTTTAGTTCATATTAGTTCTAGTTCAACTAGGAATGTTAGACTAGTATAGTTTCTCCCTAAGTAATTATTTGTCCTGCCAAAAGCACGATATAGAACTAAAAATCCCACACTAGTATAGTTTCTCCCGAAGTAATTATTTACCTGATCGAAAGCATGATTTAGAACTAAAAATTCTACACTGTTGGATCTAATCAGAATTTCTTTATTAAAGAATTATAAATGAATTCATTATGAAATTGTATAAAAAACCTGGCAATTCTTTATAAGATTTATTTAAAAAGGCCTGAAAATGCGTACCTGTATGTATGGTCCTCTTGATCGACTCGAACTTGCGTTGCTTCCAGAGTCATAAGCATCTTTCACTGGCACTTGAGAGGCAGATGTTTCTTTCTTTTTGTCGGCTACCTTTTTCCTGGTAGCCTTTCGTCTCGGACCTTCATCCCCTGTCGACGATCGATTCGCCCTCTTTGAAGCCTTCCTTTCACCTTTCGTGGGGGCGGATTTTCTTCGTTTCCTCGCTTTCGCCGTTTGTTTCTTCTCAGTTATCAATTTCTGGTCCGGCTCCGTTCCAGCCGGGCCCTCCTCTTCAAGTCCGGCGAACATTTTTTCCAACTGATTCTCCACTTCAACGAAACTAGCAGCGGTTGGTTCTGCTGTTCTTTCATCACTGGCTTCTGGTTCAGCTGGCTTCGCTTCAGAAGGTGATTCGACAGGTACGTTAGCTGACTCCGCGTTCGAGGTTCTCGCGCTTCTTCTTCTAGGCGCTGCTGCGGCGGCTGGAGGTGGTTCTGATTCATCTTTAGGTGGAGATTTATGCGAGGGTGATTTTTGTGGCGATGATTTTTGTGGGGGAGATGTTTGTAATTGTTCAAACTGTGGCGAATGTGGCGGGGAGTTCTCGGGCTTCAGAGATATTGGCGACTTAGGTTCAGGTTCGGGGCTGGCCAGAACGCTTTTTAGTTTGTCCACAGTCACTGGTAATTCTGGTTCGACAAGATTGGTCGATTCTATCGTCGTGTCTCTGTGGTCGGTGTCTGTACTAGCTATCATTGCCGCTATATCGTCTATAGTTTCTGCTGAACCGGAACGGGTTTTTCTTCGCGCGTGCGGTTCTGGTGGTGGTGGGGAAGGTGGTTTCTCTGGTCCGTTTTGGGTTCCATAATTCGCGTCGCCATTTTCTAGAGGCGGCTGAGTCGTCAGCGGGCAGACTCTGGGGGGAGTGGCGGGTTTTGGTACTTCGATTGGTGGGGGTGGTGGTACTGGCACGCGTAATGTACGCTCTGGTTTTCTTTTCCGTTTCGATCCAGGTGGAGCCCCACAAGAGTCGGCCGAATCCTGAAATACAATATATTAAATTTATACTAGAGTTCATATTTAGCAAGATGTTTATCTCACACATCGCTCTTTCTGCATGAAAATACCAAGTGGAATGGTTAACTTAAATTTCACAAATCTTTATTTTTTTTACACTCATTACAAAGGTTTAGATGATAAAAATGCAATATGACAAATGGGGAACGATAGAAAATTGAAAGCATTGAAGAAGAATGCTTAGCTGCCATCAATTATTTAGATCCTTTAAAGGTAAAGCTGGAAATATTATATTTTTTCGAAATGACTGTATCCTGTTAGCCCTAACGGCTTTTACAGCGTCACCAGACGGGACGGGCGAGCGCAGAAGCATCGCCGAGGTTGCGAAATGCAGAGAGTAGAGCGCAGAAGCTCTACTTAAGTCGAGGAATGTCGTGCTAAGGGTGCCTCATGTGAGGCCAGACCACGGCTTAGGGCGACGCGTAGTGTAGGGCTGATGGTAGTACTTTGATTAGTCATTGCGACGTCGGAAGGGCGGCGAGTAGCGACGACCGACCGACGTTAGAAAACTGGGACCTCGTCTTCGCCGGCGGTGTTTCTGTGTTTGCGATCGTTATTTGATCGTCGGGATCATACAGGACGCTTTTTGGACGCCTATATTTTCGATGGTCAGGAAATATTCAGATTGAACTTATTGGATGAAGGAGAGGACAGCGTGAACATACTATATGGGGTAGGCTGAAGAAATGTCTACTGACCCCAATGGATGAAAGCCGGTGTGTAAGTACGCCCCTGAAGTATGAAGGAGGGGAGAGAAGATAACGGCGGCCGACTGTCGCAACAGTAGTGAGTAGACTAGTGCCTGCTTCATATGCCTTGATCTCGATTGCACTATGAGGGAGGCGGCTGATAGCCGTTTCAGTGACGCGTAGACTAGCACGTGCGTGAGTCTGTACGAAGGCAGGAAGCTAGACATGGGCGAAATGTATCCCTGACAAGAAAAGAGTGATATATATCTTTTCGCTCTTGGGATATATATCACTCTTTTATATCTTTAACTCTTTTAGCTCAGTACGGCTTGAGAGTATAAAGCAACTAAGACTAAAAATATATCCGATATATCTTCGGCTCTTTTAGCCCGGACTTAGAACTTAGTAAGGCGGTATTGTACTTTTTTATTTATTATATAAATTATGCTACATAGTTTCTTTATTATTTATTTTTTTCTATTTATTATGTACACTATTATTTACACTTTTCTGATATGTACAGGTAAGGATGACTTCTTCCCACTAAGAATGGAATGAAAATAAATAATCGTTCGCGAATTAGTGATTTTTTTTTTGGTACATTTGCATCCAATTAAGCATTTTATGTCTTTGACATAAAGCACAAAAAAGCTGAACGCCGGCGCGTGTTGTCGTTCCGAAAATCCGTAGTTTACATTTTTAATACAAATATGCAATAGAGTTATTTGTATCTCGTTTTGACATGTACATTGCTATATAAGCTCATCTCTTTCACTCTAACTCTGAACGAGCCGCAACTCGTCACGAAAATTGACTCTTAAGATTAAAGATATAGAGATATAATTGAAACACATGAGAGCTAGAGAGTGATTATATCTTCTGTAGAGATATATATCTTTCTTGTCTTTAGCTCGCGAGCTACTCAACTCTACAGGAAGCGGTTGTTTCAGTAGCGCGTGAACTCTCGCACGAGACAGACGTATGTGCTTCATAAGTGATATGATATTTGCCTGCATTCTAATAGTCTTTACACTTTACTGACCTCATTGGATGACGGCGGTGACGGCGTGGGCGCAGCCCTGGAGTGCACTATGACGGAGTGGGGGGAGACGGGCGCGGGGGCGGCCGACAGTCGCTCCAGTAGCGCGTCGACCCTCGCGTGCGCCGGACGTGCGTGCGGTGCGGCGCGAGCGATCAAGCTGTTGATCGTAGGCGCGTCCCGTACTGACAGCGCCGGCGCTCCAGGCGTAGGGTGCATAGGTGCGGGCGAGCCGTTCGCACCACGGGGCCCTCCCAATGTGAGGTCCACACCACCACGGGCATACGCGAGCAACTCATCAGGACGCATCAGTTTATCTATTGAAAAAAAATATTTATTCATTGTAATTGTAACGTAAATACGTACATTTATTTATTTTATATTTATTTCAACGTATATATGTATAGTTTATTGTTTAAATTAAAATTATTTTACGCGCGGCGGGGTGACTCATCCGTTATCGCGTGATGAGTGCTCACTTCCTGAGCCCCGCACCCTGCCTCTTGGCTCGCATTAGCCCGTCGCCTCTTTCTGTTCGCCTTCTGAGTCGACGGGGTGCGCACGTTTACAGGCATTATGACCTGTGACGTCTATCGTGCGTGGCCCTTTCTTCAAGGATCGACGGACAGCCTAGGTTTCTTCTAAACCTAGTATATTTTTATATTCCCACATATTGGGAACGACTATCGCAGCGAATATTGGGAGCATACCCCAGGAACTAGTTCGTGGCCACAGCTAGCACGCCGCAACGAATATTGGGTCCCGCTGCTTGCCAGCGGAGCTTGCGTCCGAGCCCGACGTCATCGTTCTCCGGGCACACGCTGCACGGCCTACTTAGCTGCGTGGCATAGCCAGGGCAGTACCCTACCATCCTACCATTTTAAGGAGTAATTGCATTGACGGGCAGTAGACACCCGCGGCCAATAAATTTGTTATTGACTTGGTGAGTCCTATTTATTACTCCCAACGTAACATAATGATAATTTATTGAATTAGGCGTTACTTTGCGGAGATCCATAAAACAAAAGTAAAGTATAGTACCGGCCTGTTACAATCCCACTGCTGGGAATAGGCCTCCTCTCTCCGTTTCTAGAGTTGAAGCTAAGACCTAACACGCTGCTCCAATGCGGATTGGTATGTTAAACATATCTCCAGAATTCTCTAGAGATATGTTTTCCTTCGCCGAAAAGCGTGTGATTAATCCCAATTATCAATTACATGCATGAGTTTTAATAGAAGAATTAATTGGTGGCTGTCCCGGGTTGAACTCGTGCTTGAACTTTGAACTTATATATTATATTTACTATCCGTTTTCGTACCCGAAACATGCAGGATTCGTAAAAACATATGCACACATCGCAAAGCTTTGCCATTTTGTCGTGGAGTCAATCTCCTGATGATGGTTCGGTTGCAGGGCGAGACGATCGTTGAGTTTGTGATGGTGAAAGTGTGTAGCGCTTGTGTATTATGGTTGCAGTGGTGGAGGTTTGTGCATGTTTGCACATTTAGCATTACATATATTTTTTATTTAATATGTCGCGGATTATGGCAAAATTATTTAATTATTATTTTAACATTGTAATAATACTTCTTCTAGGTAGGAGTAACCCTCCTTCATCAGTGGTAACTTTTTTAACACGTATTGTTTAAAATTACTAAATGTTTATTGTTTAATTACTATTGTTTTAAACTACTGGAAACAGTATACTTGATTAAATAATATTCTGAATCATCATCCTCCTGCCCTTATCCCATTCTACGCGGGGTCGGCACAACACGTTATTTGTAACGTGTCGTGCCGACATGTTGTCACATGATTCAGCTACGTATTTTACGACCGGCCGCCTGCCTGACGTCAACTTACCTTAGTCATATTTTACGACCCCTCGGTATACTTTCACAGCTAATATCCTGGGTTAATATTGATGTGATTTAACAACATTAAATCTTATGCACGGGGATAAGGAAACAGATTTTCATGCAAAAACATGAATAAAACATTGCAATATTAAAGGTATTTGAACGTATATGTTGACGCGGAGTCGAGAGTGAGACTTGTTGTTAACACAGTTTTTATATACCTCTGCCTGGTCCTAAATGTGGATAAAGTTCAGCTGGAGGTATAGCTGCACCAGCCTTCACATCACCCGGGGATGGAGTGTGCCTGAAACGGAAACCAATACAACTTAAGTTTATCCACTAAAGTCGTATTCAACATTGTCTTATAATGTTAGCTATTATATATTTATTACAATTAGGTACATCATCAATTTAAAGTATCAAGTTAAAATTTTATAAAAATTTGTCAAAAAAGTTAAAACTAAAAATATGTCAAAAAGTGTAGTCATAAAAAAATGAAAATTGCCTAAAAATAATGTATAACAAGTAATTAGATCGATGTCACAAATGTCCGTACATGTATATTTTATTCATAATTTATAGAATTAGGCGTTACTTTTTGGAGATCCATAATACGAAAGTAAAAAATTTATTTTGCTATAATCCGCGATACAGTAAATAGATAATATATTTAGTGCTAAATGTAAAGTTGACTATCCGAATGCACGCGAATTTCATTAAAAATAATATTGACCTAAGCAGTTTTATTTAAATTTCTTTATTTGTACATTCTATTATTGCAATAAAATGTTTGGTATACCTGAGTCATATAGTTTTGTTTGTTTACATTTAATTAAGTACCAAAACAGTATACTTGTAAGTATACGGCAATTCAAATTCAGAATATTCTTTATTCAAGTAAACTTGTAAACAAGTGCTTTCGAATCGTCAACTTTACTGCTGGTTCGGAAAGCTTTTCGTACCGAGAAGAGCCAGCAAGAAACTCGGCGGTTGCTCTTTTCAAACAATTCTTATTACTAGTTACATTCAGTCATTGCTGTCTTGTACAGGGTCAGAGGGTAGCTATAACCACGCATTCTTAGCATCTAGGCAATCCTCAACAGTATAGGGCTATCCGTATCAGCCTGCTGTAACTGCTGTAATGGCAATGCTAAAATTAATCTTATACCCAAACCCACAAACGACTTATAGTAGTAGTTCTATTTAAAAATCCAAGGCACATTGGAAGTGAAAAGATCATAAAGAAGGTATACTTTGCAATGTGTTAATCACTTTTACTATATTGCAAAAGATCTTGGGGCGGAGCTCCTAAAAGTACAATGCTAGCCCTTGAAAGAGCCTCAAAGAGCAGTATTGAAAGTTAGTTTATCATTGCCTTTTTCATTTCCGACTGTTGAACTCTATAAAAAAGTGAACATTTTAACAGTGCGGTAGCTTTTTATTCTTAGCACTATATTAAAAAAACATTCACTATTGGAATTGGAATGTTAGAGTTATATACTACATATAACTCTAACATTCCAATACAAACGTCGAAAATATATTGTCTGTCATAATGAAGCTTTTAGAACGAGATTTTGCCAGAGAATTTACTTCTTAGGTAATTACCTATACATTAAAGTAAATAAAGCCCTTTCCATCTACCCACTGCCAAAGTCAACCTGTTAACTAATTTTATGGTTAAATAATCTTAACTACAAGGAAACTGAAGGTTTAATAAGCATTATAAGCTAAAATATTCTATATATATTTTATAATATAATCCTATTCACACACACGGATACATTAGAACACACATTCACTCTTGCCACAATCACACATAAGCTCACACTCGTATGAGTGTGAGCTTATGTGTGATTTTTATGTGTATGTGATATTATTATTATTTGTGTGAATGTGTATCATTATTTTATGTGATTTTTATGTGTATACATAAATGATGATACATCCAACTATATATACACAGCATGTCAAGATTAATTGTTTCCTTTTAATACATTGTAAATTTTTACAATGGCAAAAAAGAATGGCACTTTGACAATTGTTATTTTGTGTGAAGGGAAACAATAAATGAATCTTTATTATTAAGTACCCGGCAATAAATAATGCACATCGAGACTTAGACAGAAAAATCGGCTAGATTCTGCTTCATAGAGCATTGTCTCTGTCGCAAAGACTTTCGAACCCGTGTGTGACAGTGACAGCGATCTTCAAAACCGAACTGGCCGGCTATTTCGTTGTAAACATCGATGTGCATTATTTATTGCTGGGTACTATACGTACTTTTGCAAGGCGCAAAGCAGGAGCCACAAGCTTCTGTCGGTGCCTACTTTGTCTATTATATACATCACCTATTGTTTTATAGTTCTTTATATTTTCATACACGAAAATTATATTGCTTAAAATATACTGTGAAGTAAATGTAAGAATACCTATTTCTATCAATATAATTCTCACCTCATCATATGTTTGTCAGGCGGAGTGGGCGTGTGTCTGTATATTTCTGGCGGCGTCGCCGTATGTCTGAACACGGAGTTAGGGCCGCTCTTCATCGCCTGCAACATCAAGAGACCCTACCGTAGCACGATATGCATTTGATAATTTGCATGTAAACATTGTTACTGTATTAAATTGATTTTACAGAGTATATTGGAAGCATCATCTTCCTGCCCTAATCCCACTCTAAACGGGGTCGGCAAAACATGTTAATACATGTTGTCAAATGATTTGGCTACGTATTTTATGATCGGCCGCCTGCCTGACGTCAACTTACCTCAGTCGCCTTTTACGACATCTAGTTAAGAAATGAGGATGGACTATTCTACTCAGCTGGATACCGCACGGCACTTACCTTAGTCGCCTTTTACGACACCTCGGTAAGAAATGAGGGTAGACTTTTCTACTCAGCTGGATACCGCACGGCACTTACTTTAGTCGCCTTTTACGATACCTCGGTAAGAATTGAGGGTAGACTAATCTACTCAGCTGGATACCGCACGGCACTTACCTAAATCGCCTTTTACGACACCTCGGTAAGAAATGAGGGTGGTCTGTTCTACTCAGCCGGATACCACAGGGCGGGTTGAAGTATATTGGAAGGGAAAGTTTTTAATATGAATTAACCACTTAAGGCCGGCTGTACACGAACTGCAATTATTCAGTGATCATATACACAGTGATGTGGGGATGTATTGAAACACTTGAGTGCTGGATGCGAACTGTCTTTTATTACAACGTTACATCAACACTTATACTAATAGAGTAATACCATATAACCTATTAAGCATACCTATAGATTTATACCACTACAACATGGATCGCTTTTACTCAGCAGCTAAACGATAACAGCTTGAAACTGCCATTGATAATATCATGATTGATAACCGTGCTGCCAACCGCTCGAAGCAGAAACACATAGAAACCTTAGTGCAGCTTGAAGCAGTCCATCTTGACTGATTCAATCTGTCCGTGTATAACCGGTCTAAGCATCTTACAAGACCTCTCATCAAATGTGTTCCGATTTGAGCTATCCCGCATAACTCTTGCCACTAATAAATACAGTAAAATATCCCACTGCTGGAAATAAATGATTGGAGCTTAGACCTACTACGCTGCTCCAATGCGGATTGGTAGGTTACACATATATCCAGAATTCTCTAGAGATATGCAGGTTTCCTCACGATGTTTTCCTTCACCGAAAAGCGTGTGATAAATTGCAGATATCAATTAGACACATTAGTTTTAATAGAAAAACTCATAAGTGCCTACCCGGGTTTGAACCCATGTTCGTCTCTAGAGAGTCGCATGATCCACCACTGAGCTATCACAGCTTTTGATAGTGAGATTTCAAATACAGTATAATCTCATTAATCCGGCACTATTAAAAACCGGAGGATGCCGGATTATTGGATTATAGTGAAAAAAGTCATAGGTAATTAATAAAATAAAGCATTTCATAGAGTAAAAAATATGTATGAAATATATTAAATTAACATGTATATATGTAATTACGTAGTTTTAACATAATCCTTAATTGAGGTCCGTTTTTGTGCAACTCGCAGTGCTTGCTTGTATTTGTATTTAAGTATGTATTTAAAATTATATATATATAGTATATCTACCAGTTGTCCGTCATCCATAACACAAATATTAAGTTACTTACTTTGGGGACGGACGACCGTGTGTAAAGTGTCCCATTTATTTATTATTATTATTATTAAAACCACCCCCATTTCTTACCGAGGTGTCGTTAAAGGCGACTAAGGTAAGTCGACCCGCCGTGTGGTATCCGGCTGAGTAGAATACACCACCCTCATTTTTTTACCGAGGTGTCGTAAAAGGCGACTAAGGTAAGTCGACCCGCCGTGTGGTATCCGGCTGAGTAGAATACACCACCCTCATTTTTTTACCGAGGTGTCCTAAAAGGCGACTAAGGTAAGTCGACCCGCCGTGTGGTATCCGGCTGAGTAGAATATACCACCCTCATTTTTTTACCGAGGTGTTGTAAAAGGCGACTAAGGTAAGTCGACCCGCCGTGTGGTATCCGGCTGAGTAGAATATACCACCCTCATTTTTTTACCGAGGTGTCGTAAAAGGCGACTAAGGTAAGTCGACCCGCCGTGTGGTATCCGGCTGAGTAGAATATACCACCCTCATTTTTTTACCGAGGTGTCGTAAAAGGCGACTAAGGTAAGTTGACCCACCATGTGGTATCCGGTTAAGCAGAATAGAGCACCCTCTTTCTTACAGCGGGGTCGTAAAATACGACTAAGGTAAGTTGACGTCAGGCAGGCGGCCGGTCGTAAAATACGCAGCCAAATCATGTGATAACATGTTGTGCCGACCCCACTTAGAGTAGGATAAGGGCAGAAGGATGATGATATTATTATTAAAAACCTTTTCTCGCATTTCGCGAAGAATTATAATATGCCGTTTTCTTCTGCCCATGTTATGCAGGTATTGAAACCAAACAATGTATCATCTGGTTTAACTCTTACAGTTGTGGCAGGAGTTGGTGGCTCCAAGGTGCCGGATTTGTTGGACGTTTCGATCCTATCGAAGTGCCGGATTAGGGAGGTTATACTGGTTATGTTGATTTTTTTATATGGAGCAATTACTCCTGGCCGATTTGCATTTCATAGAGCTTAGTGTATATTTATTGTATGCTCATTTAAATTTAGTATGTGCGCATGCTTTATTGAAAAGATTATGTAAAATTGGAATCTAGCAAGTTAAATTTGACCTGTAGGCCTACCATGAACTTTTAGAAAAAGATTCAATTCAACGTCAGTATCTAAACTCAACCGCTTTCTTTTCGTACCATGAAATGTGGATTGCATTAGGGTCGTAATGTTTGAAGAGGATAACGTTATATGAACTATAGAAAACTCTGTCTCTTTTACTCACATGTTCTTAGGACGAATTCCGTACGCCCATTCGGCAACGACTTAAAGTGTGCGTCTTTAAGACGTCATGGTATGAAAATGCAAAACAATTCAGTTTACGTCTTCAATTGAGTCGCAATAACAGTTCATAGTAGACCTGATGGGGTCCGATTGAGCCTAAATTTTACATACTGGTCCATTCCCGATGGCAATGCATGTTTATGATAAGCATGATCTGATGTTGTTGCCAGGATTTGCTCCAGACGAAGGAATTAAACAGTTAAGAATAGGGACATGAAATTTTGTTAAAACCTTTTATTTAAAAAAAAATTAAAAAACCATATGGTCCATCCATCCATCCATCCATCAGCCTATCGCAGCCCACGGCTGGACATAGGCCTCCCCATATCTGCGTCATACATCCCGCTTCTCTGCAATGCGCATCCAGCTGGCCCCAACAACCTTTTGGATGTTATCGGTCCAGCGAGACGGAGGACGCCCTACGATATCGCTCTAACGGCCATCAGTCCTGCGACAACCGTGACCAGCCCACTGCCACTTCAGCTTGCTTATTTTGGTAGCTACGTCGGTTACTTTGGTTCTCTCGCGGATGATCTCATTTCTGATTTTATCTTTGAGAGATACTCCGAGCATAGCTCGCTCCATAGCACGCTGAGTGACTTTATACTTGCGGACTAGTCCCGCCGTCAGTGTCCACGTCTCGGCGTCATGTGTTAACACAGGCAGGACGCATCGGTCGAAGACTTTGGTCTTCAGGTATTGCGGAATCTCGGACGTGAAGATTTGACGAAGTTTGCCAAATGCTGCCCAGCCCAAGTGAATTCTCCTTTAAGCCTCCCTCTCGAATGTGGTACGTGAATTTAATTGAGTTGAAAAAAGTAGAGAACCTTAGCCTGCAATATAATAAAGGAAACTCTCACTTGTAGGGGGTCCGGGGGCGAAGGCGCCGGCACGTGGTACAGGTGGGGGGGCGGCGTCGGGGTGTGCCACGTGACGCCGCGCTCTGACGCCATGTGCGCTTGGGGCGCGCGCGCCAGCAGGTTCGCCATCTGTAACTGATGATTGCTTTAATTAATAAAACGTACATCATCCTCCAGAGCTGTGATAGCCCAGCGGTGAGGCCGTGCAACTCTTTCGAGGGGAACACGAGTTCAAACCCGGGCAGGCACCAATGAGTTTTTCTATTAAAACTCATGTCTAATTGATAATTGCAATTAATCACACGCTTTTCGGTGAATGAAAACATCGTGAGGAAACCTGCACATCTCTAGAGAATTCTGGAGATATGTGTAACCTACCGATCCGCGTTGGAGCAGCGTGGTAGGTCTTAGCTCCAAACCTTCTTTTGAGAAATGGAGAGAGGAGGCCAATTCCCAGCAGTGGGATTCTAACAGGCCGCTACTTAACATAATCTTCCTGCCCTTATCCCACTCTAAGTGGGGTCGGCACAACATGCTACAAACATGTTGTCACATGATTTGGCTACGTATTTTACGACCGGCCACCTGCCTGACGTCAACTTACCTTAGTCGCCTTTTACGACATGTAGGTAAGAAATGTGGGTGGTCAATTCTGACTCAGCCGGATACGACACGGTGGGTCGACTTACCTTAGTCGCCTTTTACGACACCTCAGTAAGAAATGAGGGTGGTCTATTCTACTCAGCCGGATACCACACGGCGGGTCGACTTACCTTAGTCGCCTTTTACGACACCTCGGTAAGAAATGAGGGTGGTCTATTCTACTCAGCCGGATACCACACGGCATAAAACTTTATTTGTAAAAAAAAGCTGTATAAGCTATGATAGCCCAGCGGTGACATAGTCCGACTCTTCCGAGGAAGTAACTGATTCAAACGCCCGCCCGGGCAGGCGCACTAACAAGTTTTTTCTATCAACAACTCACGTGTCTAATTGATAATTGCAATTTATTACAAGCTTTTCGTTTACGGTAAACATTGTGAGGTAACCTGCATATCTCTTAGAGAATTTTGGGGATATCTGTAACCTACCAATCCTCATTGAAGCAGCGTGGTATTTTTTAGCTCCAATCCTTTTAAAAAGTGGAGAGGCCTGTGCCCAGCAGTGTAATTACACTGCTGGGCACAGGCACGCCGTTAGTAACACGCCGTTAGAATAGTTTATTTATAACTATAAATACTTCTTATACCTATATATACATATTATACATATTTATACACAAAATACAGATACAAACTAATTATTAACGCATTACGTTGTTACGAATATTCAAAATGAAATTCGTAATGTATATCTCATAGAGTTCAAAGCTTGACGCTAATCATCTAAAACATTCACGCTGTTTACGAAACGTGTTTATATCCCCGCCACGATTCGCGTGTAATCGAGAAGCAGCACATTCTCGAATGGTTCGTTCACTATATAAGCGGTCGCATCTTGCGCCTCGGTATTCACTTTAAGAAAAGCAATCGAGAACGAATTAAGACGCGAAAGTAGAATTGATATAATATCTAGTGGACTCTGTTTAATTATTGGACAAAGGGCTACATAGTGATTGTAAGCACTAATTTTGTAGAGAAAAGTGTCTTTCGCGAGTCACCAGGTATTTTTATTCAAGTCTGAGAAACGTCCAGGGGGGACGTAACAATATCTTAGTGCTTAAATACCTCCACTTATAAACCTGAACTTGCAGAGACTAAAACAAACGAACACAATTTTTCTAACGTCGATTGGAGGTGAGTTTTTGGCGAACTTAGAATGGTATGGTAGCTGATAGCATTGATATCACCAGCCATCCACTACACGTCAGGATAGGCGAACCCGAAGGCTAACTCAACCGTCTGAGTCCTTGTTCATTCTATATCGAAATTTTAGTGGACCTCTGTCCAGTGACTTGGTGCCATACTTGAACTACTATTGAACTGCGGTACGCCGTGACATTTGTCGTTGATCTGTGGAAGTTTGACACGGAGACGTTGTAAATGATTCGCCAAGTCTTCAATCATGAAAGCATCTCGCAGACTGCAGTTTTGAAATGGTATGAGCTCTTCAAAGACGCCCGGGAGAGCGTGGAGGACGATCTTCGCGCTGGACGGACGTAGAGTTCGAAAATGGATGGAAACGTGCAACTTGTGTGTGAAGTTTTGAGAGACCGTCGGCTACGTGTGCGACAATGCACCCATGATCGCAGATCGATTTGGAATTCATAACATGACTGTACACAACATCATGACAACAAAATCTATCGATATGGAAAAGGTGAGACAATGCACATAGTAACATTTGCTCCATAGTGACGATTGTGACAATACCCCAACCAGCTTACAGTCCCAACTTGACCCTGGCAGACTATTTTATTTTACCAAAACTTAAATCCCGCCTAAAAGGACACCCCTATGGGACCCTACGCGTCCTCAAAGAAGCGTGCGAACATACTTTTAAGGATCTTCTGGAATAATCCAACTAGGGAGCTTTCGAGGCATGGAAAAAACCACAAAGAGCAAAGCAGCAAAGAGGAATCGACTCTCAAGGCTATAACTATCATGCTAATTGTTAAATTCTTATGAAACTTTTCCAGATTATAAATGCCCTGTATAATGAAAAACTCAAGACAACAAATATATGTAATAATAGACATAAATATCAGATTAGGTAATACTATTATACAATTGCCATTTTAAAGAAGTATCTGCAACTTTTAGATATGTAAGGTAAGTTACAAAGTAGGATTGATCGAACATATTACCTATTATGTAAGTTAATAAATTAGTTATTCATGCTTGTACATTCATGTTATTAGCACTACTAAAAACAGGAACAAAAATCGAACAAAAACTCAAAGTCAATCTTATCATACTTTGTATTTATTTTATTATTTAGCAGTGTAGTTACACTGATTTTACAGTTTAAAAACATTATGACTTATAAAGTAATAAAATTTATCATATAAATATGCATTTAAATCAAATAACGTGTTATCTGATTCATATATTTGTATTTAGCATACCAGAAATCCTTACTATACTATATAAACTGTAAATATGAAGAACAAAAAAATCCTGTTGAAAATGAACATTAATTTAAAAAAAGCAATAAATGAGACATTGTTACTGCAATCCCCAACACAATAATGGTAAAAAGAGGTTTTAATAATAATTTTTAAGATATCTATTCACCTCTCTATAATAAAATTAATTTATAAAGTCCTAAAGCTTCTGTTTGAATATTGGTTATACAAAATAACAATTTTAAAAAGTTCTCATTCACATATATTTGTCTGTATGCTACAGAAAATTAAACTTCTTATGAGATTTTCTTCTTCTTCTTAAATCTTTATGAGAATAAAAATGAAAAAAGTTGTAGTCAGTCAACCAGTGCATTTCAATAGCAATTAAATTTTATTTTTATTTTAATAAAATATAATGTTTATTATTAATCCTAATAAAGTCTTTCATCTTTTATAATAAAATTAAATATTCATATATGTACATGCTGACTTACTAAAAATGCATTAACACTAATGTCAAAATGTTTTACTCAATAGTTTAAGATTACTTTAATGTGTTTTGCATTAATTTACTCTTCATGATCTTGTTTGAAAATAAAAATCTGTAGGTTCTCATATAACTTAAAAATTTATAAAATCTGATTGGATTTGAGACAATCCTATCTTTAAGACTAAAAAACATTTAAGGAAATGAGCTGACTTGGTCTGTAATATAAAGGACATAAGTATAGGATGACAGGAATATTCAAGAGCTATTTATCTTAATAAATTTTAAAATATATTTATATTATCCTTGCTGTGTATCAATGTACTTTTGTTGTAATTATTTTAGGGAATTTTATAAATTTACTTTTCCAACATTTGATTAAGATGGCAACATTAACATTCTCACCTGTATCAGGCAATGTTCTATTAAAAGAGGTCAATCATGCAAACAGCTGATTCTTGTATTGCAACACAAGTAATTAGTATAAAATTTATAATTAAGTGTGTAAGCACGAACAGGTTCTAGCGCTTTTAAACCTTAAATAATTTTAAAGAAAAATAAATAAGACATAAAGGATCATTGTTTATTTCTGCGCATTTGAATTAGGAACGACTTTACTGTATCGGTTAACAAATATTTTTATAAATTTAATAGAATAATAAGCACCTGTAAAGGGCTCCAGCCCGCGCCGAGTTGCGACTGTCTACCATTAGGGTTGTGCTGCGACCCACCGGACATTGTGCGCGGAACCTTCACGGCACTGTTTACAATACGTATACAATTCCAATTCGTTAACAATCGCTACTTCAGTCCACCATAATGTTGCCGGCAACTTTGAAGCCTTCGCCCGCGTAACTGCGCTCCCTTACGACGTGTACAGAAACTTCTAAATCCTTTTCATATGCGCATGTTGTAAATTTAAGCTTCTATATCACCTTGCGGACATTTTGGACCTAGAGCCGCACATAAATACAGTTAATGATGCGATTAAGCAAATGAAAACCACATTTATTTCGAGCACGGTATGGTGTTCACAAATCTGAAGCTCACTTCGCGTGACATTTTGAACGCATTTTAGGTTTGAAAATATACACAATATTTGCACTATAAGGTTGGATTATTTTTCGGTGATTGCTTGTCACTTTAGTCTTTCAAGCAATATAATAAATATCACTGATAACAGCACAAATATAGTAAATTATATCAAACTATGCACAAGGATCACATCCAACAATGGTGGCCGATTGGGTTTTTGAAGCTTTTCCAGCGCCATCTTTCGACTCGACCATGAGTTAGAATCGTGTCGGTAAAACAGATAACAGGAAATATACCTAAATTATCTATGGACTGGAGAAATAAAAACCGATACTACTTATGAAATATATTCATTTATTTATATTTTAATAATTTAATTTTGATTACGGTGTTTTCATATAAGTAATTTTATATTTCGATTGCTTAAAGAAGTATAATATAATTTAAAGGTTTTGTCTTTTATTATACATATGACAACATTGTTATTGACGGTAACTATAGCAACAGGTGTTTTGTTTATCTTGTTTACGAACCATAGTTACAAATTCAACTGTAATTGCTCAGTTTGTTTGCTCATTTAAACAAACTTATTATTAAATCAATATCAACATTTAATTGATAATAAAGTATTTTATAACACACCAATGAAAGAGAGTGAAGTTACGAAATTTTTAGTATCCTTTAGCGGGCATATACAGCATGTTAGATTTCCGGCTGGCGTGTGTGACGATCAGTTGTACCTAGAATACGATGTTGTATGGGGTGAAGATTGGAGCCCTGTTTCTGGTCTTTGTTCTGGTACCAGCCAAATGGCGCAATCAGGCCGCGACCCAGAGAGAGTGACATTTAACATGCCAATCGATATTGTTTTCGGCAGCACTAATGTATTTGGATGTATGTAAATAATTTTTAGAATTAGGCGTTACTTTGCGGAGATCCATAATACAAAGTAATAACAAAATTATTTTGCTATAATCCGCGATAAAATAAAAAAGAAATATATATAACGCTACATGTAGAGTAGACTATCTGGTTTTTTCATACCCGGTACATGCAGGATTCATAAAAACACATGCACACACATAGAATTATATATATTTCCTATCTACTTTATCGCGGATTATAGCAAAATAATGTTTTAAATTTAATATTTTAAGCGTAATTTGTCGTAATGAAATTAACACTTGTGGCAATATCAGACGCATTATTTTTTTTAGTAACTTTATAATTTTCTTTCTTTGACTTTATAAATTTAGTTCAGTTAAAACTTACACACTGGGTTAACACGGGTATAGGAAAATACTATATTTTATATAGTATAGCATAGACTTCCTCTCTCCGTGTCTGAAGAGAAGAGTTGGAGCTAAGACCCAAATTGCTTTTGGCATTGCTCCAATGCGGATTGGTAGGTTACGCATATCCCCAGATTTATCTAGAGATAGCCTACTATCTCCGAGAAAACCTGTTATTTCTCGATGTTTTTGTCGCACAGACTCACCGCTGGACTATCACAGCTTTATATGATTAGCGGAATTTTATAACTAAGATCGACGCAAACAAAGTAGCGGGTACCACTTTTTTATAATCACAATGGATTGGGTAAAATTGTTTTTTAGTAATTCAAGCTTCTTATTTCACAGGGCCTCAAATTATAGTGACGGTAAGAGCAAAGAACTCTCTTTTCGGTGAAACTCTTAAAGGGTATGCTCTATTTCTTCTCCCACCAACAGCTGGGACCCATGAGCTCTCTTCATCTCTAGTCCGTCCGAGGTCTGCAACTTTAGTCGGGGAATGGATAGCTTGGTTGACTGGCCGTCATCCAGAGTTGGTCGATCCGAAAATATTGGCAAATGGAAAGGACAATTATCGTGAGTATTAGAACAAATAGAAATAATCAAAGTTAAGAATAGCCACCTTGATTAACAAACAGGTGTTTCTAATGCCGAAACGATTGTTGAGCTTGTGATTAGTAAATGCAGTGCTTGTGTATTATGGTGGTCCGTGTGGTATCCCTCATTTCTTACTGAGGTGTCGTAAAAGGCGACTAAGGTAAGTCGACCCGCCGTGTGTTATCCGGCTGAGTAGAATAGACCATCCTCATTCCTTACCGAGGTGTCGTAAAAGGCGACTAAGGTAAGTTAACCCGCCGTGTGGTATCCGGTAGAGTAGAATAGACCACCCTCTTTCTTACCGAGGGTCGTAAAGTACGACTAAGGTAAGTTGACGTCAGGCAGGCGGCCGGTCGTAAAATACGCAGCCAAATGTGACAACATGTTGTGCCGACCCCATTTAGAGTGCGATGTGGGCAGGAGGATGATGATTTGTATTATGGTGGTGGGGGTGGAGGTTTTTATCGCATGTGTTTCTAAAAATCCTGTATGAAAACGGATATTACACTATGATTTATAGAAGCTGGCGTTACTTTGTGGATTTTTTTTAATGTTGCGCTAGCTTGGTTAATGAACAAATCATTTCAATGGAAAATATGAAACCAATAGAATGTAAAAACGTTTACGTACAAAATTTTCGATAGGAATGGAATTTAATAAAATTATTTTTCTATAATCCGCGATACAGTAAATAGGAAATATATAACACGTGTATGTGTTTTCACCCCGCGTTTCACCCCGCAACCGAAGCATTATCCGGAGATAGACTCCACGACGATTGTTGAATATATAATAGTGAACGTGTGTAGTGCTTGTGTATTGTGGTGGCAGTGGTAGATGTTTGCGCATGTTTTTTTACGAATCCTGGCATCTAACGGGTATGAAAAAACGGATAGTCCACTATACATTTAGAATTATATATATTTTCTTTTTACTGTATCGCGGATTATAGCAAAATAATTTTATTATTACTTTGTGTTATGGATCTTTGCGAAGTAACGCCTAATTCTATAAATTATTGTAATGGAATTCGTTCATTAACCAAGCCAGTACAATTAAAAAAAATTTCAAATTGTTCATTAATCATAATCTGGACTGAATTTTTTTAGACAACCCATTCGCGATACTTTTTTTGACATATATTATTTGATAAAAAATATCTTTCATCCATTAACCAGCTCGCTGAAGGTCGTTTTATAGCTGGATCCTACACTGTAACATTTGTTCCAAATACAGCCATGTAGGCCAGAAGATTTATCCTTATTAATTGTCAGTGTATCAAAATACGTAAAATGGACGTGTTGACGTCATTGCAATTTTTCTTGACGTATTTTCCTAATTGATATTTTCATAAATTATTTACATTAATAACGTACGATCTTAATAAACGAGGTAATTTTAATATCCCATATAATTGGTCGCCAATTTATCCCCATGTGCAATTTTGCATGTGCAACCACTAACATAAAAAAAATGTTAATAAAGCATTCCGAAAAACACGTTTGTGACCGATGATATTGACTTGCTTGAAAATCTCTAAACAAATCTCAGCTACAATAAAGATTGTTTTCTTTTAAATATATGGCATTAGTTCAGCTGTGAACAACGTGTAGGTAAATAATATGACACGTAAGTATTTTACTTTCTATTGCAAGGATGTATGCAAGGTTTATTTAATATATATTATCGAAATGAAATATAATCAAAAATATATATTCAGTATGTTGTAGACAGGTATGTCACATTAGTTTAAGTATCTGTTTGTAACACCATTTCTTATCCACCGAAAATATAGGCGTCCAAAAAGCGTCCTGTATGACCCTGACGATCAAATAACGATCGCAAACACAGAAACACGTAATACACACACACAGCGTCTTAGCCAGCGAAGACGAGGGCCCAGTTTTCTGACGTCGGTCGGTCGTGGCTTCTCGCCACCGACGTCGTAATGACTAATCAAAGTCATACCATCATCTACCTTTTTTTTTTTTTCGAACTGACTGTATGCTGTTAGCCCTAATGGCTTTTACAGCGTCACCGGGCGGGACGGGCGAGCGCAGAAGCATCGCCGAGGTTGCGAAATGCAGAGAGTAAAGCGCAGAAGCCCTACTTAAGTCGGGGAACGTCGTCCTAAGGGTGCCTCCTGTGAGGCCGGACCACGGCTTAGGGCGACGTAGTGGAGGGTTCATGGTATGACTTAGATTAGTCATTGCGGCGTCGGAAGTGTGGCGAGAAGCCACGACCGACCGACGTCAGAAAAATGGGACCTTGTCTTCGCCGGCGAAGACGCTGTGTGTGTGTATTACGTGTTTCTGTGTTGGCGATCGTTATTTGATCGTCGGGGTCATACAGGACGCTTTTTGGACGCCTATATTTTCGATGGTCGGACCTAACTGGGATGTAGGTAGAAGCAACTGAAATAAGGGGGTTCGAGTGTACCTCAGATTTCTCGAAGTAAGATTTCGAAACACGTTTAAAGAGGTGAGTAATGGTAGGAAGATCGAGGTCTCTATGGAGGTCAACGTTTCGCATGAACCACGGACAACCAGTAGCTGTCCGTATAAATCGGTTCTGTAGTCTTTGGAGCCTGAGCAATCAGACTTTTGAAACGTGTGCAAACGCAACGCTCGCATAGGACATTATTGGTCTTATGCAAGTTTTGTAGAGTGTCACTTTGTTGCGAAGCGACATCTTACTTTTCTTACATAACATCGGATAAAGTCGTCCCATGACATACGCAGCCTTATTGCAGACTATGTGTATGTGCTCGTGGAAGGTCATGGAAGGTTGAAAGGTGACACCTAGGTACTTGACTTTCTGTTGCCAGTGAATCGGTGTATTATCATCTACCTCCACTACGCGCCGCCCTAAGCCGTGGTCCGGCCTCACAGGAGGCACCCTTAGGACTACGTTCCCCGACGCTAGTAGGGCTAACAGCATACAGTCAGTTCGAAAAAAACACTATATCTGAATAAATGATTATTATTATTATACACAAATATTAATATTATTAAGATATAATATTGTTTCGCTAGAATCCGCAATTACATCCCGTTTTGTAGAGCTATTATTATTTCCTATTTTGTCAAACTTCGCAAAGTAACTTGTAATTCTTTGAACTATTTCTCCTCTTTTAACCTATGGATGTCCACTGCTTGACATAGGTCTCTTTACGGGATCTCAACACCACACTTGTGCCGCTCGGATCCAGTAGCTCCCCGCGACCTTTTTGAGGTCATCACTCCACTTCGTAAGGGGTCTACCGACGCTGCGTTTTCCGGTGCGGGGTTCGCATTATAACACCTTAAGACTGGGGCAGTCTCCCCATCTCTACTTCAGCTTTGCGACACGCTGAGCTATGTCGGTGATTTTGGTTCTTCTAAGGATCTCCTCAATTCTGATTTGATCACATTGAGATATTCCGAGCATAGCTCGTTCCATCGCCCGGTGAGTGATTCTTAACTTTCTCATGAGGCCCATAGTTAGCGACCACGTTTCAGATCCGTACGTCATCACTGGCAACACTATTCGAAGACTTTGGTCTTCGGGCACTCAAGTATTTTGGATGAAGAAACCTCGCCTAGCTTTAGTAATAATAAAATTATTTTGCTATAATCCGCGATGTATCGCGGATTATAGCAAAATAATTTTATCATTACTTTTGTATTATGGATCTCCGCAAAGTAACGCCTAATTCTATAAATTATTCGCCTAGCTTTCTTAAAATTATAGTATAATATAATTAGTAAGGAGGCCTTCACCAGTAAATAACTAAATTGTATTAAAAAAAAAATTAATTAAGAAAATATACCTAGGTATACCTATACAATAATAAAATATTATTTATTGAAACTCTGATCTCAACGAAATCGTTAATTTTTATATAATAAATAACTGCATGGGTGGAGATGTATTGCCTTTTCTATAAAATGTTTTTACAATCTCAATTATTTATCTGTGACAGTTTATAAAAAGCGTCACAGACAAAAAATATATACAAAATTAAAGCACCACAAACTCTTAATTTTAGGTTAGTTTTACTGTGCAAAAATACTTCCTATTTAGATTCTTACTAGCCAAAAGAATATGTAAGTCATGTGTCATTTTTGTATAATTTTAAATACATATTTTTACCGATTTTTTCAGTGCTAAAAACGGAGTCGTATGGGAGCGTCGCTCTGACAATATCAATGATGTCTAAAGATCTTCGTAAACTCGGTTACGATAATATTCCACCAGTTTATCGCCGTCAATAATTTAATAACATTATAATAATTGTTAATCCATCGAATTAATTAATTAAAATATTACTTTATTACACTCGTAAGTGTGTGGTTGTGTAACTAAGATAAATAATAAATATATAGATAATTAATTAATTAATATTTTTTGTGTTTATTATGTATATTAAGAAGTTAACCTTACGTATTGAAAAGACGATACAATGTTAAGTATAAGTAAAAAATACTAACACCATCCAAATTATTTTAGACGAATCCGAAATGTTTTGTTATAGTTATATTCTTTATTCGAGTAAACTTGTAAACAAGTGCTTTTGAATTCAAATTCAAATTCAAAATATTCTTTATTCAAGTAAAGTTGTAAACAAGTGCTTTTGATTCGTCAACATCTACTGCTGGTTCGGAAAACTGTTCCTACCGAGAAGAACCAGCAAGAAACTCGGCGGTTGCTCTTTTCAAACAATAATTCTTATTACTAGTTACATATAGTTATTAAAGTCTTGTACAGGGTCGAAGAGTAGCAATATCCACGCATTCTTATCGTCGTAATTGTTTACAGTATACTAGGCTTTTTGTGTTAGCTTTTTTTTAATAGTATTTTTAAACTGCTGTAATGGTAAAGTTAAAGTAGATTGCGGATTTTTATTATAGAATCTTATACTTAAACCCACAAACGACTTATGTACTTTTTTTTTCCTGTAACTTTCAAATTTTTTTTTATTAGTGTTTATAGACTTTGTTACGACGTATTTTAAATACAACCTCCTTCATATAGTTGGCCAGTAATAAAAAAAAACATTGTCGCTGTCATTATGTGTTGAGTTGTTGAAAAAGATTAAATGAGTTGACTTTTGGAGAATTGTTTCTTATTTATTGAATAAGTGTAATGGAAAAATATTGTTGTCGTTATAACTTATTTGTTTACAAAACGATTATTGATACTCCCTCGACATTGACATAAATTATGGAATACAATACGTCGATACGGACCCGTATAGTTTTGACCGAGGCTGAAATAATTACCGTTTCTATGTCGTATGAATTATAATAATTTGTTATTTTAATTAGCATTAAAAATAACGCTCATCATTCATAAATCATAACATTAAAAAGCTTTGTTTGCGAATTATAAAACTACAAAGCGAAACCCATTACATCATCATAATAGATAAGCCAGGATCAAATAAAAACAAAAACGACTAGTTAATTGTACTATATTTAGGATAATAAACTCAATAAATAATTTTAAAACTTTAGCGATTCATAATAATCTATTAATAATAATAATCTACTAATATTATAAAGTGGAAAGATTTGTATGTTTGTGTGTATGTTTGTAATGTTTCACGCAAAAACTACTGGACCGATTTTAAAAATTATTTCACCATTGGAAAGCTGCTTCTTCACTGAGCAATATAGACTATATGAAATTTAAAAAAAAAATAGAGATCCATAATAAAATTGTAATAAAGTGTGAAAAATTTAGTCGTAAAATCTTTCATCGCTTGCGCTGCGGAAACTATTGATGATAGAACAAAAAAATGTTCAACAGTATTATGGAACATATCAATATCTACAAAAAAGTCAGCGATACCATATGTTTAACTATTATAGTTATACCAACAAAACTACTTTTTTACATTGTAAAAGTTGATAAGATTGCCGACAATAATCAAACCATTTTATTCATATCTCTATTGATCCTTATCCCGTAAAAAGATATTTTATTAAAAACTGTTCTTTCTTGCTCCTACCCTTATCCTACTCTAAGTGGGGTCGGTACAACATGTTTTCCTCTTCCATTCTCTTCTATCATTCGTCAACTCTGGCGCTACTCCTTTTATATGCATGTCATACTTCACACATTCCAACCATCTCTTTTTAGGCCTCCCTCTAGTCACATATCCATCCACATTCATATCCAACACTCGTTTAGTCACATGATTTTCATCCCTCCTCATTACATGTCCATACCATCCCAATCTTGCACCTCGCATCTTTTCTACAATGGGCGCAACTTTCATACTTCCCCTTATATACTCATTTCTTATTTTATCCAATCTTGTCACACCACACATCCACCTTAACATTCTCATCTCATTTGCATGCACTCTTCTTTCATCCATCTTGTTCATTGCCCAACTTTCTGATCCATACATTACGACAGGTCTTATGACCGATTTATAAATTTTCCCTTTAAGTTTAAGGGGCATTCGGGGGTCACATACTGTCCCTGAGACCTGTCGCCACTTCATCCATCCTGCATTCATTCTATTCCTCACATCGCGATCAATTTCACCGTTTTCCTGTAGAAGCGAGCCAAGGTACCGGAAGTCGGAGCAGACTGGCAAAACAACACCATTTAAGGTTATTGGAGAAAAATTGGAGGTACCACTGAAATTACACTGCATGTGTTCAGTTTTGGTCAGGTTGATCTTTAAACCAAACCTCTCCAATTTTTCTTGCCATTTCACAAATCTGCTCTGAACCTCAGCTGCATTTTCACCGACAATTACGATATCGTCGGCAAATAGCATACACCAAGGAGCTTCCTCTTGAATATCAGCAGTAAGTGCATCCATCACTAAGAGGAATAAAAAGGGACTTAAAGCCGATCCCTGGTGTAGGCCTACAGACACATCGAAATTGTCAGTTACTCCGGCTTCAGACCGGACATGAGTACTAGCTCTGGCATACATGGAATATACAATACGTACATACTTCTTCATATTTTATTAAAAACTGTTATTAAAAATTATCAATACCTGTTATATATGATAAAATCCCACACATTCTAATCAAAAGATATTACGAATTTAAGAATATAAATCGAAAGAAAATAATGCCATAATAAATTCATTGTAGCGACCGTTATAGTAGGGCCTGCATTTGGTGAGCTAGCCCAAGAATACTAATGATACCCATTTTTTATAATTAAATAATCTACAAATAAATCTATAGTCCGACTTCGTAGACTTTCCACTACCACGAGATCGGTGTGAACGCGGGTGAAACCGCGGGGGCTTGTTATTATATAAACATACGGTTCACATCGCGATAAAATTACCTTCTGTACCTGTTACCTGTTACCTTCGTATCAGGTTCGACGTTTCGGCAAAGTTGCATCCGCCGTGGTCACATAATATAGTGTATTATATATTATAGCCATTATTTTTGCCAACTCCCCCCCCCCCCCTGAACCGAACAATACAAACTTTATAATCAATATTCTGACGGATTAACATAGATAATTTATAGAATTTGCGGAGATACAAAAATAATTACCAAATACCAAATATACCAAAAACGGAGAGCAAAATAATTTTATTATTACTTTTGATTAACATAGAGTTATACTAGACTAGGGGAATCATAGGCAGGCCTATAAGTGAAAGTGTCACAAAAAATGAGAGGCAAGATGAAACCCATATACTTATCTTTGTCTAATTCGAATTCTAATTCAAAATATTCTTAATCAAGTAAACTTGTGAACAAGTGCTTTTAAATTGTCAACTCTATTGCTGGTTCGCAAAGCTGTTCCTACCGAGAAGAGCCAGCAAGAAACTCGGCGGTTGCTCCTTTCAAAGAATAATTCCTATTACTAGTTACATATAGTTATTGATGTCTCGTACAGGGTCAAAGACGAGCTATACCCACGCATTCTTATCGTCTTATTAATCTCCAATTATATAGTAGGCTTTTGAATTAGCCTTTTTTTAATAGTGTTTTAAACTGCTGTAATGGTAAAGTTAAAGTAGATTGCAGAATTTTATTATAGAATCTTATACCCAAAGCCACAAACGAATTACGAACTTTTGCAAGGCGCAAAACAGGAACCGCAAGCTTATGTCGGTCTATTTATACATCTCTAATCTTTTTATAATTATGTATATTTTTATGTACAAAAATTAAATTAAATTAAATTGAGGGTGTTAACCGTCACCAAAATCTGTTATTCATAAGCATATGGGTTAAAGTATTATTTAGGAAAAATTGGTTAATTAATAACCCTTACATGATTTTTGTTTATTATAACATCAAGATTGTATGAATTCTGAAAGATACATAAGAGTTATTATGTAGTTTTGGCGGTTTATCTAAACAGTTGAAAAAAAATATTTTGGCTTCGCTTCTAAGTCGCAAATACCATTTATTGTGTAAACCTTAATCATAAAGGATTTACCGATGAGTTTACAGAATGTACTAGGAAATAGGGGACGTATTACATTTTCCGTTAACCGCATGACGTTGCAAATTCGTCAATCTGGGGGCTTGGCCGTATTTTGAAGGCCAGCATTGGTTTGTTTTAAGGTAAACGTTACAGGCCCTTGGTGACGTCGAAAACAACCGTAGTATCAATTTACGATGTTTAGTGAATATTAAGGCAATTTATTAATGGGTGACAGGATTAGCAAAATCAATTCAAAAATAGTAACCACTGTGTGGTATCCGGTAGTAGAATAAACCAATCTCTTTCTTACCGAGGAGTCGTAAAAGGCGACTAAGGTAAGTTGACCCACCGTGTGGTACCCGGTTGAGTAGAATAGACCACCCTCTTTCTTACCGAGGAGTCGTAAAAGGCGACTAAGGTAAGTTGACCCACCGTGTGGTACCCGGTTGAGTAGAATAGACCACCCTCTTTCTTACCGAGGAGTCGTAAAAGGCGACTAAGGTAAGTTGATCCACCGTCTGGTACCCGGTTGAGTAGAATAGACCACCCTCTTTCTCACCGAGGAGTCGTGAAAGGCGACTAAGGCAAGTTGACCCACCGTGTGGTACCCGGTTGAGTAGAATAGACCACCCTCTTTCTTACCGAGGAGTCGTAGAAGGCGACTAAGGTAAGTTGACCCACCGTGTGGCACCCGGTTGAGTAGAATAGACCACCCTCTTTCTTACCGAGGAGTCGTAGAAGGCGACTAAGGTAAGTTGACCCACCGTGTGGCACCCGGTTGAGTAGAATAGACCACCCTCTTTCTTACCGAGGAGTCGTAAAAGGCGACTAGGGTTAATTGATCGATCATGTGGTACCCGATTTAGTAGAATAGACCAACGTCTTTATTACCGAGGGGTCGTAAAATACGCCTAAGGTAAGTTGACGTCAGGCAGGCGTCCGGTCGTAAAATACGTAGCCAAATCATGTGACAACATGTTTGTAACCTGTTGTGCCGACCCCACTTACAATGGGATAAGGGCAGGAAGATGACGAATTCTAAAATAGTAACTTTTTTTCGGTTAGATTATATGACCTTTCCGAACCAGTCGTAGCTTCATTTTAATATGATAATTCAAAAGTGCTTGTAAACGGCAATTTGATTATAGAATCATTTGAATTTGAATATAATAAACCAGATTTGTCGTTAAAATAAAAGATAATTGTTAATTGCAATTACATGTTAAGTAAAACAAACTTTTATCAGTCCTTGATGACCAGAATATAAACACTTCAAACTGAGAGAATTTCAAGAGAGGTTTGAATAAGTACAGCGAAATTAGTTATTCGTACAATAATTATCTATAGCTAGTAGAAGATTCTCGACATATTATTAAAATACGTAGCCGTATATTTACAGCATGTTTTGGCTACGTATACATTTCATATTTATTTACTAAGAAAATATACATTTTATTATCTTTCTTCAATTACTTACGCGTTAGTACTATACAACTCGTGCCCACGTGGAACGGTCCCAAGATTGCTGGCA
Organism: Morpho deidamia; assembly: GCA_947086505.1. NCBI lineage: Eukaryota > Metazoa > Arthropoda > Insecta > Lepidoptera > Nymphalidae > Morpho > Morpho deidamia. The sequence continues at coordinate 2,171,717 of CAMTZC010000007.1, read as the reverse complement.
GTGTTTTCGCTAAGTTAATTCTTTATGCAAAAAAGGAGCCAGCCGTCTTATCACCTCTAGAAGCCATTAACCGAACGAATAAAAACGGAAAATATTTCACTACACTGCCATATAAGTTCATCATCATCATCATCATCATACAACCGATGGATGTCCACTGCTTGACTTAGGTCTTTTCATGGGATATCCACATATTATGATGTTTTACCCCTTGGATCCAGCAGCTCCTCATGACCTTTTTTTCGGGTCGTCAGCTCACCTCACAATAAAGAAGCATGAAAAAGCAAATGAGGGTGTATCTATCTGTCTCTCCTATTTATGTGTGATTAGACAAAGATGAAATATACGAGTTTTATCTTCTCTCTAATTATTTTTTGTAACATTCACTTACAGGCCTGTCTATGGCAACCCTACTCTAGTAGTTATAATAACGCTATAAAAATATATGGGACATTTACACGCACGGTCGTCCATCCCCAAAGTAAGTAGCTTAATAATTGTGTTATGGGTGACGGACAACGGGTAAATATATACATATATAACATTAAATACACACTTTAAATACAAATATATACCCAGGCTCGAAGAACCAGCAAATTTTTTATAGAAAATGTTGGTTTTCGGCGGGAAACGAACCCGCGACCCGCAGAGCTGAAGGCAGGGTGACTACCCACTGCGCCAACGGGCCAGTCACTCAGTTTATGGTACGATGTTCCTGATACCCATCATATTTTAATGCTATGGTAGGATGTCCCCGATGATGAAGAAGCCTACCAAGCGAGAATTTGCATGTTCCAGAGCAAAGCACAATGATGATTTCTACAGCAGACTAGAAACTGCTGAAAATGATAGAGAACTTTTCAGAGTTCCAAGGCAAAGGAGCACAAATAATAAAGACATACACACCACTAAATTCATTAAAAATAAACAGTGAACTATTGACAGCAAATGCAGATATTAACGTCAGATGGCGAGAATATTATTCCCAATTGCTTAATGAAACCTTTCCGTCTGAAGAATTAGTCCCTATGGTCGCCGTACAGGAACCAATTGAGAAAATCACATACGAAGAAGTAGAGATAGCAAATATGAGAACGGCGAACAATAAAGCGACTGGATCAGACGAGATACCCGTGGAACTATGGAAGAGGCTGGGAGTAAATGGAGTGTCATTTTTAACAAACCTTTTAAATGAAGCTTTATTTGATGGAATACCCAAAGAGTGGAGGAAATCATGTCTCACACGCTCAAAATATGGGAAAAAGTTATTGGTAACCGACTCGTGCAGTTAGTAAATCTATCGGAAAATCAATGTGGTTTCGTAAAAGGAAGATCGACAACGGACGCACTGCACTGTTTAAGGATCTTATTAGAAAAAAGAAGGGAAATGAAAAAAGACGTGCAATTAGCCTTCATCGACCTAGAAAAGGCTTTTGACCGAGTGCCACGACAACTAATCTGGCAATCTTTGAGGTCTCAGAATGTACCAGAATATTTTATCAATGCTGTCATTAATATGTATCATAATGTGTGCATCAAAATAAGGAGTCCGGCTGGAATAAGTGAAGAGTTTTCAGTAGAAGTGGGTGTACACCAAGGGTCTGCTCTGAGTTCACTGCTATTTAATGTTGCCATGGAACATCTCACTGCAAGTATACTGATAGAACCACCGTGTGAACTTTCTCTACTGTACTCTGACGATATTCTCCTTATTAGAGATAGTCCTGCAGAACTTCAATGTGCACTCGAAAGCTGGAGAAACGCTCTAGAGACCGCTGTATTTAAGATCAGCCGGCAAACGACAGAGTATATGCGTTGTTGTCATAATCAAACTAGCCATCTTCACCCTATCAAAATACAAGGCCACCAGTTAAAGGAAGTCGATCAATTCAAATATTTGGGCTCCATAATATCGCATAATAGTACAATAGATACCGAAATAATCCACCGCATTAATACTGGCTGGATGAAGTGGCGGCGTGTTGTGTGACAGCAGAATGCCGATACAAGTGAAAGGAAAGGTATACAAAACGGCAGTCCGTCCAGCTATAATGTACAGTTCTGAATGTTGGCCCATTAAAAAGACTTATACCATAAAAGTCAGCACAACAGAGCTAAGAATGCTTCGATGGGCAGGTGGTGTCAACCTCAAAGACAGAGTGCGAAATGAGCACATACGGGGAAGCTTTAAGATCCGCCCAATCGAAGAAATACTCGCCGAATCGCGACTTAGGTGGTATGGCCATGTCATGAGAAGACGTGATCAAGACATGACTAGACAAATTTTGAAGTTAGATACCGGTCCGAAAAGTCGAGGTAGACCCCTTCAAACTTGGATATCTGTGGTCAACAACGACCTGAAGAAAGCCCGTATAGTCCTTCTGGCGACCCAGAACCAGCGCGTCTAGCGAAAAATGTCGAGGAAGGCCGACCCCAACTAAAAATGGGACAAGGCCAGGCAAAGAGAGAGAGGTAGGATGTCCCCGATACCACTGATATTTAAATATACTTACCTACATAATTATTTTTATTTCTAAAAGCCCAAAAGGGAAAATAGATTTACCTAAATTAAAAATGTTCACACATCTTTGTGATATTTTTATGTTTCTCGGAAATAATACTAGAAATATTGACCTACGTATATAATTCCGCAATAATCGGCTATTTTCCTGTAACTTTTATTATTTCTAAGACTTGAAAAATTTACAAATCTTATGACCGTCAGATTTTTTAAATTAAATTGAACTGCAAGTACGCATTATTTAAATATTTTTGAATCTAAAGCAGTAGCGTGGAGGGCTAGACCCCTCTAGCCACGGAGCCCCAGGGGGCCCCCTGATCTTGCCTGAGTTGTGTTGTATTGTGGTCTATTCTACTTAGCCGGATACCACACGGCGGCTGAACTTATCTTAATCGCCTTGTACGACACCTCGTTAAGACAAGAGGGTGGTCTATTTTACTCAGCCGGATACCACATCGCGGCTCAACTTACCTTAGTCTACTCCTACGGCACCTTGGTAAGAAATGAGGGTGGTTTATTCTACTCATCCGGATACCACACTGCTGGTCAACTTACCACAGTGACCTTTTACGACACCTCGGTAAGAAATGAGGTTGCTCTACTCTGTTCACCCGGATACCGCACGGCCGATAAAATTAAGTACCTTGGTAAGAAATGAGGGTGGTCTATTCAACTCATCTGGATACCACACCGCGGTTCAACTTACCTTAGTCGTCTCTTACGACACCTTGGTAAGAAATGAGGGTGGTCTATTCAACTCATCCGGATATCACACCACAGTTCAACTTACCTTAGTCGTCTCTTACGACACCTTGGTAAAAAATGAGGATGGTTTATTCTACTCATCCGGATACCACGACGCGGGTCAACTTATCACAGTGGCCTTTTACGACACCTCGGTTAGAAATAAGGTTGGTCTACTCTGTTCACCCGGACACCGCACGGCCGATAAAATTAAGTATCTTAGGCCTCTAAATTGTATATTCGACAGAATAGCATGTATAAAACAAATCTGTTCAAATACGGAACGTGTTATATTATATTACTGTCCTTTGTAAGGCTGTTTGAGATAATTTAATCAGGTAGTGAGATAAATAAATAAATAAATATATGGGAACTTACACACACGGTCGTCCGACCCCAAAATAGATAATTTAATACTTGTGTTATGGATGACGGATAACTGGTAGATATACTACATATATAATTTTAAATACATACTTAAATATAAATACACACCCAGGCTCGAAGAACCAACAATTTATTTATAGAAAATGTTTTCCCTCGACGGAAATCAAACCCGCTGATGCTGAAGGCAGGGTCACTACCCACAGCGCCAACGGGCCAGATAGGGTCCTAGTTTATTTTTTGCCCCGGCGCCTTTGGTTATCTAGCTAAGCTCACTGATCTAAGGTAACAAAAAGTTTCAGCAGTGTTTTGGGAACCCTGCATGTATCTGATACGAAAACGGATTTACATTTAGCATTCTATATATTTTCTATTTACTTAATCGCGGATTATAGTACAATAATTTTATTATTACTTTTGTATTATGGATCTCCGCAAAGAAACACCTTATTCTATAAATTAAGCAAACAACATTCTGTAACCAAAATAGTGGGATTTATCGAAATGGTTTCCTGCTACGCGCACCTTGTATACTGTGTAGCTTTACAAGATATGATAAAACACTGACCAATAAGGAAATATAATACAGGAAAAGGTGTAAAAAATTGACCTTACGTCAGTAATTAGATGACTGTGTAGTCCCAAACACAGAAACAGTCACGTCTGCGTGCCTATATGACACGCCCATAAAACCCGCAACTGCCAAATGATTTGTGGTTTCCTTCATAGAGTTACAATTTACCAGTCCAGTTAGGGAGCGAAACTCTCTAAGAAGCACTTTTCAGGTCGCCGCGATCATTAAAATGTCGCAATATCTACAATATTTTAAATGGAGAGATTAATTTCGTCGTCATGTACGAAGTCACTAAAGTTCAGTTAGAAATGGGCGGACTCAAAATAAAGATGTTCAGGATGGCATAAGTATCATCAAACCAATCCGTTTCTCATTTGTTTTTTCTTCATCTTTTTGAATTTTCATAATTTCATATTTTTTATATCTTCTAAAAACATACCGAGCAAAACTCGATCACCCAGGTAATATTTATAAAATGGGTCACTGTAAGAATGCATCTAGTGGATTATTAAGGTAACGTTGCGGGAATTGTTCAAAGGGAATCGCTGGGAGATAGGTATGATCGTGTGATAACTTCTGCACTCTACTCTCTGCATTTCGCAACCTCGACGATGCTTTTGCGCTCGCCCGTCCCACCCGGCGACGCTGTAAAAGCCGCTAGGACTAACAGCATACAGTCAGTTCAAAAAAATCGTATGATAATACGGATGGTTGTGTTGACATTTGCACGATGATCGTGCCGACTATAGACGATCACACGATACCTAAGTGCAGGAATGACAAAATAATTGATAGGCGTAGGCTAAATATGATAATATACTGTCGAGGATACCAAATACCAGCTAACAACGAACGATAACAGGAAGGAAAGATTTATGAGCAAATGTATGTATTTCAAAAAACATATCTTGTTTTTCTCGTTTCATGTGAATACTTAAATAATACGTACAAAAAATATAGAACCAAGTTTAAAAATAATAATTTTATACATCTACATCTATGTTTATTTGTAACTTGATCAAACAAAATTTGCGGATGCTAGAGACGAAATTATCGATAAAATATACGAAAAAAATTGTAATTAAAATGTACTTTATTATTTTTTAGTTTCTCGTCTAATATCCGCACATTTTGGTCATTCATTTAAAAAAAAAACAAGAAATAGGTCTCCTTCGGATTGATTATATGCTGTTCTAACATAAAATATTATTTACAAAATTTATATATATTTAAATTATTGTACTTTTTAGTCATTTCATACAATTTCATACGGTTACACCTAGCACAAGTAATATCCATTGTTTAAAAGGAGGTCCTTAACACAATGCTCGACGACCTCAGCAGAGTGTCTCAGTAGTGGGCCTTAAAATGAACATGAGTAAGACGAAAATCATGTCAAACTCACATGTTCCGCTCCACCCGGTCATCGTTGAGAACTCTGCACTCGAAATTGTAGACGAGTACATATACCTGGGACATACGGTCCAGCTGGGTAGGTCCAATTTCGAGAAAGAGGTTAGCCGCCGAATCCAACTCGGATGGGCAGCGTTCGGGAAGCTACGCGAGATCTTTTCGTCCGAAATACCTCAGTGTCTGAAGACCAGGGTCTTCGAACAGTGCGTGTTGCCAGTGATAACCTACGGATCCGAAACGTGGTCGCTCACTATGGGCCTTATAAGAAAGCTCAGAGTCGCTCAGCGGGCGATGGAGCGAGCTATGCTCGGAGTGTCTCTACGAGATTAAATCAGGAATGAGGAGATCCGTAGACGAACTAAAGTCACCGACATAGCTCAGCGTGTCGCGAAGCTGAAGTGGCGCTGGGCGGGGCACATAGTGCGGAGAACCGATGGGCGCTGGGGTCTTAAGGTGCTGGAATGGCGACCCCGCACCGGAAAGCGCAGCGTCGGTAGACCCCCTACGAGGTGGACAGACGACCTCAAAAAGGTCGCAGGGAGCCACTGGATCCAGGCGGCGCAAGATCGTGTGGTGTGGCGATCCCATGAAGAGGCCTATGTCCAGCAGTGGACGTCCATCGGCTGACGAAGAAGAAGAAGAAGAAAAGGAGGTCCCGGCTGTAATATGTAACTTTTAAAATTAAGGGAAAGCAATAAAGAAATAAGTTTTGTTAACCGTCATGGTTTTTACATCTCTGGGCGAAATGAGCGGTTCCAAAAGAACGCCAAGGGTGCGGAATGTAGACTGTACAGCAGAGTCTACTAGCGCAGGGAAACGTCATCCTACGGGCATGATCCACACTCTTATACAAAAGTCCTTTCTACACATCGGCTTAAACCCTGGTACAACCTTAGTAATTCGGCAGTCTCTTAGTTTTCACTCACAGCATTGTTTCTGTCTACTTGAAAAACTCATTTACTCTAAAAACATATTCTCTTCTAGTGAAGGACTAGCCCTGCTTAATATAGGTTACTTAAAGAGTTTCCCACGATTCTTTGTCTTGTTCCAGCGCCTACATGCGATTCAGGTTTTCAGTCTATTTCGTGGATTGTCTCGCAACGATTTTTTTATACGGGGTCGCCATTTCAACATCTTAAGTGCTAAAGTAACGGGCAGTTATTACACTATTACTGGACATAGGCTTTCTGGCTTTTTGTTTGAGAAAAGGTTTCAACCTACCACGCCCCAAAGCGTATTGGTGAGTAACTCAAATAACAGGATTTGTCTAGATATTTGCAGGTTTCCTCATAATATCAGTTTTACCGTGTGATAATTGCAATCATCAATTAGACACATAAGTAATGCCTCAGCATTACTTAAGACCGGCTATACTCACGTCTTATTTTATCGGATGAGCCCTAGTAGTTTCAAGCCCATACGGGACTCTTACTAATGAGCTCTTTACGCGGCGTTATCGAGGCGGGAACTGCGGAAGAGCTCATGAATAAGAGCCCCATGGGCTTAAAACTAGTCGGGCTCATCCGATAAAATAAGACGTGAGTATAGCCGGTCTCTAGACATTAATTATGAATACCACTCACAATAGTTTATATTCAAAAATAGATACATAAATTTTAACAGAAACAGTAATTGCCAGCCCAGGGTTTATATCCATAAGAATTGAAAGGTTACCTTAGGATTCTGCATATTGTTGGTATAAGAAAAATAATACAAATTTGATAACATAAATTGTATCTAGTACAGGGAATCGAGGCTGCCAGTAACAAAAAGCGCACCAATTTTTGAGTCAGCAAACATCAATAAGTTACAAGCAATATAACAGAACTAACTACTTTGCTATAATCCGCACGGGTTAAGTGAATGCATGCAAAGCCAATGTGTATGAAGCAGGCAAAATCTACGCACCTTATACATGCAGGACCAGCCACCACATGCACCCCAAGGCGCAATTCACCAGCAACAACGAACACAAAAGCAGCACACACACCCACCACCACAATCTCGACGATCGTTTCGCCCCGAAACCGAAGCATCATCAGGAGGATAGGCTTCACGACAAAAATCGTACTGCGCCGCGCTACCCATACAAGCAGTCTTAAATAGTTCAACTCCCACCAATACCCTCCCCTCCGAACACATGCAGTAAAACGGAATTAGATACATTTACTTGCTCGTTAATTAAGTGACCATTGTTATTTTTTATTATCTCAAGTTGCTCTAACGTATTGAGTCGGAGTCCCTTATCACAAGTGTGGAGAATATGAAATGAATGGTCATTAGGCACTTTATGACCGCTTTCTAGCAAATGTTTTGCAAAATTAGAATTTTGTGGTTTATTATTCATAAACGCAGCCATATGTTCCCGGAATCGAACCGCAAAACTTCGGCCAGTCTGACCCACATATGTACCGTTGCACTCAGGACAATCTATTTTATAAACCCCGGATTTTTTACCCTTATCTAATGTATCTTTATTTTTACACAACAAACTACGAAGCGATTGGTTAGTTTTAAAAGAGAGTTTAGTACCCGATTTTGATTTAAATATATTTGCCACTCGATCTGTTAATTTTCGTTTAAGTTTAATTTTAGTTCTGTTATATTGCTTGTAATATGGAATTCCGCTAAGTAACGCCTGCTTCTATAAATCATCAATAAGTTAAATGTTTAATTTTCCACATCAAAGCTATAAGTATAAGGTTTAGTCGCCAAATGACCAGTGCGTTAGTAGATTTGGCACTTCCTACTCTTGTAACGAGCTAGCTTAATTGTCGCTTATCAAAGGCAACATATAACGTGCGCGTGCGCATCTACAGGTGATCATTATTTATTAAATACAAGCAGTTCTTAGACGGTCGCCGCGCAGACAGGACGTTGCGAAATGTTAATAGAATTTGTATAGAAAAAAAATTTTTTTTCCTCGTACTTGTGATATTGGACCGGCGTAATTTTTTGGCCGTTATAAGGTAAATATAATTCAATATTGTTTTATCTAAGACTGTCGTACATTAAAATATTATAATATTTGAAGGGTCATTAAAACAATTGATCAAATGACAAGAAAAGTAATATTTACATTTTAATAAAACCATTACAAAATTTAAATTTGCAAATGATTTTAAAAGTAAAAGTAAAGTAGCGGCCTGTTACAATCCCACTGCTGGGAATAGGCCTCCTCTCTCCGTTTCTGGAGAGAAGGGTTGGAGCTAAGACCTACCACGCTGCTCCAATGCGGATTGGTAGGTTACACATATCTCCAGAATTCTCTAGATATATGCAGGTTTCCTCACGATGTTTTCCTTCACCGAAAAGCGTGTGATAAATTGCAATTGCCAATTATCAATTAGACACATGAGTTTTAACAGAAAAACTCATTGGTGTCTGCCCGGATTTAAACTCGTGTTCCCCTCGAAAAAGTCGCACGGTCTCACCGCTGGGCTATCACAGCTTAATGATCCAGCTTGATGATGATAAATCCAATGATTTTAAGGATGCAGTCAAATATTCTACTAATATTATAAAAGAGAATTGTGAATGTGTGTTTTTTGTACCGGTACAACCGTTTTTAAGTTGTAGCTTCAATTTAATTTTAATTTGACGATTCAAAAGTGCTTGTAAAAGGCCAATTTGAATAAAGACTTGTTTGAATTTGAATTTGAATTTAAGAATATAACTTACTAACTGTGCCACCCCGCTGCATAAACTTAAATTGTGGCAATTTTCAACAGATATTGCTCCAGCGGAAAGCGGTACAGACAGACAGACTTTCGCATTTATAATATTAGCATGGATTCTATGAATATTTAAATGTATTATTAATTGTCACTGGCAAAAGAAACACCAAGTAATTAAGAACTTAATCACTTTATAAATTAAATTATGTACAAAAAATATTACATAACGAATTTAAATCTATACCCATTGATTAGTATATAAATTGTATATTAAATATCTGTAAAATGTATTTTTTAATTTTTTTGATGTTTAAAATTCTAAATGTACCTAATCAAATTCAAAATATTGTTTATTCAAGTAAACTTGTAAACAAGTGCTTTTGCATTGTGAACTCTACTGCTGGTTCGGAAAGCTGTTCCTATCGATAAAAGCCAGCACGAAACTCGGTGAAACTTTTCAAATATAATTCTTGTAACTAGTTACATTTGGTCATTACTATCATGTACAAGGCAGAGGAGTAGCTATATCCACGCTTTTTTATCATCTATATAATCCTCAATAGTATAGTAGGCTTTTTGTATCAGCCTCCCTTTAACAGCGCTTTTAAACTGCTGTAGTGGCAAAGATAAAATCGATCGCGGGATTTTATTATCGAATCTTATACCCAAACCCACAAATGACTTATTTACTTTTGACTTTCAATCTTATGAATTGTTAAGGATCAATAAGATTAATAAAGCGCACGATTGCGTCACGGTTCAAACCCCGAGCAGGCAACAATGAGTTTCTCTGTTAAAAATTATGCTCAATTGATATTTGCAATTTATCACACGCTTTTCGGTAAACCAAAACATCACAAAGAAACCAGCACATCTGTTGAGAATTCAGGGGATATGTGTAACCTACATGGGCGTAGCGAGGTATGGGCAAGGGGTGGCAGCTGCCCCCCTCGTACACTGAAATCTGTAAGACTGGGAAACTGATAACTCGCAACGTAGGATAATTTATAAGTCTTGCATAAGAACTATAATGTACCTCACTTCCATTACTAATGTGAACTACTCATATTTTAAATATCATGATCAAAAAATATATATAGCCGTGTGGTATCCGGCAGAATAGAATAGACCACCCTCCTTTCTTACCGAGGTGTAGTAAGAGGCGACTAAGGTAAATGCCGTGTGGTATCCGGCAGAATAGAATGGACCACCCTCTTTTCTTATCGAGGTGTCGTAAGAGGCGACTAAGGTAAATGCCGTGTGGTATCCGACAGAATAGAATGGACCACCCTCTTTTCTTATCGAGGTGTCGTAAGAGGCGACTAAGGTAAATGCCGTGTGGTATCCGGCAGAATAGAATAGACCACCCTCCTTTCTTATCGAAGTGTCGTAAGAGGCGACTAAGGTAAATGCCGTGTGGTATCCAGCTGCATAATATACCACCCTCATTTCTTACAGAGATGTCGTATAAGGCGACTAAGGTAAGTTGACGTCAGGCAGGCGGCCGCTTGTAAAATACGTAGCCAAATCATATGACAACACGCTTGTAACATGTTTTGCCGACCCCACTTAGAGTGGGATAAGGGCAGGAGGATGTGGATGATGATAATGATAAAAAAATATAGTCTAGATTTCATTCTACAATCACTACCACTACCATGATGTCCCTAATCTTAGTCTTAGCATAATTAAGTAGCCCATATATTTTATTTTATGTATCCTGATTTAACAATATATTATATAAAATCTACTAAAAAAATATAGTCTAGGATTGTCTGAATAGAATGAATGTATAGAATTCTGGCTACGCCATTGGTAACCTGCCAGTCCACATTGGAGCAGCGTGGTAGGTCTTGGCTCTAACCCTTTGCCCCAGAAACGCGGAAAGAACACCTATGCCTAGAAATAGATTAGCAACCGGCCGTTACTTAGACCCACGTTGTGGGACACACTGCTTTATCCGCGGAAATCCTTTTTTTTTAACAGGAAAAAATCCCTTATGGGTACCACCGCCCGACGGGGACAGGCAGTGGTTATGTCGGACTTGCACCGACTAAAACGACCTGTATGCTCTACCACGCTACCGATAGCAGGGGCAGGGTACCTTATTTAACCCCATCCTCACCAGCAGCAATTCTGATCCCAGAATCACCTCCTCTGGGTAGGGACTCCTCAAAAGACAAGCCCCTCTCCGCTAACCGGTGCATCGGGAGCACCAGATGCACCGACCGCCTCGGGGACCTATAAGTCAGGCGTCCGATAACCCCGTTCGAAGCGCCCGAAAGGTCCCCTGTCAGGGGACCCCGGCAGACGATGGGCTTAGGCAAGTCGCTAACACCTGGACTTGCCAGCAGCAGATTGGTCCAGAACACGAGGTCCATCCGCTTAAATCCTGACTTTGCGAAAATTAAACTATAACATATTAATTTAAACCTTCCTCAACAACTACACTATGTTTTAGCAAAAACCGTACAAAAATCCGTTCAGTAATTTTCGAAAAAATCCGTCATTTACAGACAGCATTGGGTACTTTGTTTTATAATATGTATAGATACATAATTAATTAGTACAACAACGTACAACGCTGAATTTTTTTAAAGTGCCAGTTCTTTGACCTCTGCCTGCAGTGTCGTTAATTTTGCCGTATATATTTTCCATGATACGAATATATAACGATAATGAAAAGTCATTAAATTTGTTAATTTCAGTGTGTTTTTACATTGTCACAAGTTGAAAACTCGTTTTTTATATGTTTTTTTGGAACCAAAGACATTTATTTACTAGCGATGCAATGGTTGCTTATAAATGAAAGATCAGTCTGAGAGTTACTTATAACGGGGAACATTTTTCGGGTAGTAGTTATATTTGATTTTTGACATAGTTTTATTTGATTTTTTTGGAAGCACTGGCATATATTTTTAAATCGCCCTCTGAGTGACTCTAAGCTTGCTCATATGGCTCAAAGAACACATTTCAGATCCGTATGTCTTCACTGTTCAAAAAACGTCTAGTAAACCGCAAGTACGCAAGTGGGAGTACACGGGATTTGAACCCATGTCCATGCAAGAGCCACTTGGTATAACCATTCCGCTATTGCAGCTCTTCGAATAGGCTGTTTTATATGATTTATAAAAGCAGGCGTTACTTTGCGGAATTCCATATTATAGGCAATATAACAGAACTACCTCGCTATAATCCGCTCGGATTAAGTGAATGCATGCAAAGCTAATGTGTATGAAGCAGGCAAAATTTACGAACCTTACACATGCAGGACAAGCCACCACACGCACCCCAAGGCTTCTCCACCAGCAACAAAGCATAAAAGCAGCACACACAATCACCACCACAAGAATCTCGACGATCGTTTCGCTCCGAAACCGAAGCATCCTCAGGAGGATAGGCTCCACGAAGGAGCCTTGGGGTGCGTGTGGTGGCTTGTCCTGCATGTGTAAGGTTCATAAATTTTACCTGCTTCATACACATTAGCTTTGCATGCATTCGCTTAACCCGTGCGGATTATAGCGAGGTAGTTCTGTTATATAGGCTGTTTTATGATAAATATTTTTGGTGTTTGTCAAAAAAAAAATTTACTTTATAATGAGGTTGCTGATAACTTATCAATAATTTATATTTATCAAGGAACATTAATCATATAGTTATTATAATTAATTTCATTAAATAAATTATATTAACCTTACTAATACTCCAAAAATTTATAAAAAATATTATTGTTATCTAATACATGAATCAGATACAGTCAAAGAACTTTCGATATATTCAAAAAATTACTACATAAATTTAGATTTTTTTGGTTGACTTGTAATTTTTTTATGATAGTTTTTGTTTCGTATGAAGAAACTTTAAAAAATTCTCTTCTCATGTCAATAATTATATCTTTATACAAGTAAACAATGAAATATGTGTTTTTTTCTTAGAAAGACTGGGATTTTATACTGTATTTTAACCCAGTGTAGAAACTTTAAAAGTAACGGCCTGTTACTATGCCCACTGCTGGGCTAAGGACTCCTCTCTCCGTTTTTGGAGAGAAGGATTGGAGCTAAGACCTACCACGCTGCTCCAATGCGGATTGGTAGGTTACACACATCCCTAGAAATCTCTAGAGATATGTAGGTTTCCTCACGATGTTTTTCTTCACCGAAAAGCGTGAGATAAATTGCAATTATCAGTTAGACACATAAGTTTTAATAGAAAAACTCATTGGTGCCTGCCCGGGTTTGAACCTATGTCGTCTCCAGAGAGTCGCACGGTCTCACCGCTAGGCTATCGCAGCTTTTTACTTTTAATACTAGAAACTTTAATTGTTCGAAATTTCATCAGTATTAGTCTAGCGGATTATTTGTGAAAGTGTAACAGACAGAAAAGAAAGACAGCCTCTCGCATTTATAATATTAGTAAGGATGATTGACGTATAGTTACATAAGCCCGAATATTTTCGAAAGTCACAAATTATCAACTCCTATCGTGTAACGCGTTTGCTTCAAGGATGGAGCATACAGCGTTTTTACCTAATGTTTATAATATATTTGTGTGCAATGTGCTAATAATAATGTTGCATATATCATAAAAGTAACGAACAGTATAGTTAGTTTTATGATACAAATTATTCTTTCTTTGGACGATAGAAGAGTACATGCAAATGAGATGAGAATAACGAGTACGAACTATGCTTATACGTAAGGGATATTACACAACTGAAGATTAATTGAATGATAAAAATGCTTGGATTTGAAAATCCTTTCAGCTCCAAACAAGACTGCAAATAAAAAATGTAAATTTAACTGCTTAAAGGATTGACTGTCGAGTTTCTTGCTGGTTCTCCTCGGTAAGAGCAACATTCCGAACCAGTGTAGCTTAATAAATCCAATTGATCCTTGACGATTCAAAAATGCTTGTAAAACGCCTACTTGTATAAAGATTAATTTGGTTTGATTTGATTTAATTTGAGAATGTTAAGTTAGAAGTGAGCAAGACTGAATAATATACGAAATGAGTATATAAGAGGAAGTCTGGAAGTCGCGCCCGTTATAGAAAAGACGAGACGTGCAAGATTAAGATGGTCATCATCATCCTCCTGCCCTTATCCCACTCTAAGTGGGGTCGGCTCAACATTTTTGAAACATGTTGTCACATGATTTGGCTACGTATTTTACGAACGGCCGCCTACCTGACGTCAACTTATCTTAGTCGTATTTTAAGACACCTCGCTAAGAAAGAGGGTGGTCTATTCTACTCAACCGGATATCAATGGCAATGCAAGGTTAAAATTATTTAGACATCAAAGGGGAAGAATATCACGTAACTAAACGAGTGTTAAATATGAATGTGGATGGATATATGGCCAGAGAGAGGCCTAAATAATATACAAATATACAAGAGTTCAAGTCATAAGGAATTTTCAAAAAATCTGTAAAACAATTATCTATCTAATAACAATTAAGATGACTTTTATTAAGATAATTGTTGTTTTTTTATTGTATATCATTTATTAGTTTATAGATTTAACATTCTCATATGGCCTATGGTTAAATACATACTAATAATACACACCAATACTGGTGTGTATTATTAGTATGTATTTAACCTTAAAATAGTGCACCACCCGCACTTATTTCAATTCTCAGTAACCCTAAGGTCGTCTGGAAGAAATCGCTACTAAGCGATAAGACCGCCTTTTTTACATACAGTTTATGTTTTCTTTTATTGCTGTTTATTCTTCTTTCCTGTATGTTTTCTCTGTGGTGTACAATAAAGTGTAAAATAAACAAAAATAAAAATAAAAAGAGATGGTTGGATTATGTGAAGTATATAAAAGGATAAGCGCTAGAGTTGACGAATGGTGGGAGAGAATGAAAGAGAGAAACATGTCGTAAAATACCTAGCCAAATCATGTAACAACATTTTCAGAACATGTTGTGCCGACCCCACTTAGAGTGGGAGAAGGGCAGGAGAATGGTGATGAAAGCGTGCTTTATAAACTGTATTTATATTCGAGATAACTAAGATCAATTAAAACGTTCTAGACAACGTAGAATAAACAAAATATTTTTTGTGTCATAGATAGAATATCAAAAACTCTTTAAGGTTTTCACATAGCACCTTACCTGAACGCTTAAGCCCTTGCCGGCTTTATGATACTATTTCCGGTACTGTTGACAATAATCCGACATCTAACAATATCGAAATTGAAAGTGTTTCAAAAAGTTGAAAAAAAAAACACACATGAAATGGACAGACAGACATTCGCATTATATTAAAGTGTATTGCAGTGTGAGAGTTAAGTAACACTTAGGTTAAAACAAACTAAGTCGTGGTTACATTAAGTTTTACATGTATAAGAGCAAAATCATCATCATCCCCCTGCTTTTACTCTACTCTAAGTAGAGTCGGCACAACATGTTATAAACATGTTCTCACAAGATTTGGCTACGTATTTCATACCTAAGTCGCCTTTCAAAACACCTCGGTAAGAAATGAGGGTGGTCTATTCTACTCAGCCGGATACCACACGGTGGGATGACTTACCTAAGTCGCCTTTTAAGAAACCTCTGTAAGAAATGAGGGTGGTCTATTCTACTCAGCCGGATACCACACGGTGGGATGACTTACCTAAGTCGCCTTTTAAGAAACCTCTGTAAGAAATGAGGGTGGTCTATTCTACTCAGCCGGATACCACACGGTGGGATGACTTACCTAAGTCGCCTTTTAAGACACCTCGGTAAGAAATGAGGGTGGTCTATTTTACTCACCCGGACACCACACGGCGGGATGACTAATCTAAGTAGCCTATTAAAACACCTCGGTGAGAAATGAGGGTGGTCTATTCTACTCAGCCGGATACCACACGGTGGGATGACTTACCTAAGTCGCCTTTTAAGAAACCTCTGTAAGAAATGAGGGTGGTCTATTCTACTCAGCCGGATACCACACGGCATATATATGAGAGCAAAAATAGTGTTTAAAACTAGTGTTATTATTCTAATCCCAAGATATACTTACCCATTTTCTTAAATGTTTCATATTAAAATAATTGCTAAATGTAAAGAAACGAATAACGACCGCTATTATTGCTAGCTGCAAAATAATAATGCGCGAAAATAGTAATTTACGTCACAATGTTTACTTAGGTGTAAGTCCACTATCCATAATGATTCAGTGGTTATTTTACTGAATATTTTGTTTACTTAATGAAGTAGTATGGTAAAACAGTTAAGGCAATTTGGCAATAGTTAAATTAATGAGCGTGCGTTGACTTAACGGACTTTTCGTTCGACTGGCGTTACTTTGCGGAATTCCTTATTACAAGCAATATAACAGAACTAACTACTTTGCTATAATCCGCACGGGTTAAGCGAATGCATGCTAATGTGTATGAAGCAGGCAAAATCCACGCACCCTACACATGCAGGACTTTTTGTATTTATTGATGCTTCGGTTTCGGGGCGAAACGATCGTCGAGATTGTGGTGGTGGTTGTATGTGCTGCTTGTGTGCGTTGTTGCTGGTGGAGGTGCCTTGGGGTACGTGTAGTGGCTTGTCCTGCATGTGTAGGGTGCGTGGATTTTGCCTGCTTCATACACATTAGCTTTGCATGCATTCGCTTAATCCGTGCGGATATACAAAGTAGTTAGTTCTGTTATATTGCTTACAAAAATGAAATGTAAGTACTTGCTTTGCTCGATATTGATTTAAAAAAAATTCTATAATAATATCACCTGGATTCTTACCGGGGTATTTAGGTATTAGAACAGCCCGATAGGTAGGTATACCTGACCTGTTATAACTTTAAATAAAATAAATAAATAAATAAATCTTTATTCTTCAACACACCTCAACACAACAACAGTATAAATTAAAAATAAAAAAAATAATAAAAGAAAATAACGCAACAAGAATAAACTTTATGTGTAAGGGCGAAATTTACTTTGATATTCTAATAATTTGGAGCAGTTTTCCACCGCTTAAAACACGGGCAAAACGACGTTTTCTATATATGGAACCACGCTAGATAGATTTATCTCCTCCGAAACCCCCTGCATACTAAATTTTATGAAAGTTAAGTCATTAATTTTCATAAAATTTAGTCATTAATTGAAGTTAATACTTGACAATGCACCTGATTTAATTTTCTTTAATTATTTTTATTTTTGTTATAATTTTATCTGTTATATTTGACACCTCTAGTTAACACTTCGTTTTATTTTTATGCTTTATTTGTTATCTTGTTTTATTTACATTTATATATATATATTAAACTGGTTTCTGTTACATCACTCGGGCAGCAGCTGAAAACCAGCGCCTTGTGTTATTAGCCCTAGTAATGACATGCGGCAATGCTGAGCTGTGTGCCCTTTCTGTAAATTTTTAATTGCAGAATATTTTCATTTCAAAATCGCTGGAGCCGTTATTGAAATCCACATACACTCGTTTATCTATACTTATTATAAAAAAAAGCTTCAAAAAGCTGTCTATCTGTATGTAATCGATTTTCCCAAAATTTACTGAACGGATTCTTGTGAGGTTTCTGCTTAAAGTTTCAATTCTTGAGGAAGTTTTAATTAATAGTACATTACGGTTTTATGTAAATTGTTTTAAAGAGGTGTGCCGCGTGTACCAGCATAGATATACTAAAGTTATGTACTGGAGAAGTGTAGATCTACAAAAAGACTACGAAAAAGTGCGCGATGGAATGTCTCTATCTCTTATGGTTACCTCACAGTAATTATTTTTATGTCAAAATTTTAATTCGAGATAATTTTGTGACGCACTGATTTCCACAGAGCTGTGATGGCCCAGCGGTGAGACCGTGCGACTCTTTCGAGGGGAACACGAGTTCAAACCCGGGCAGGCACCAATGAGTTTTTCTATTAAAAACTCACGTGTCTAATTGATAATTATAATTTATCACAGCTTTTCGGTGAAGGAAAACATCGTGAGGAAACCTGCATATGTCTAGAGAATTCTAGGAATATGTGTAACCTACCAATCCGCATTGGAGCAGCGTGGTAGGTCTTAGCTCCAACCCTTCTCTCCGGAAACGGAGAGAGGAGGCCTATTCCCAGGAGTGGGATTGTAACAGGCTGCTACTTTACTTTATTTTACTGATTTCCACGCGGATGATGGTTGAAGCTAGTAAACTATGCATACAAGATTAGCTTATTTAAAGGTATTATAGATATAGATGATACGAGTAATTTAACATACTCTTAGTTAGCTTATTTAAAGTTATTATAGATATAGATGATACGAATTTACTTAACATACTCTTAGTGTCTTGAGGAAAACTGCCACAGTGTACTCTTGTCGATGATTCATGAAGTCTTGAAGGCTGCAAAATTGAAAGTTGTGATCAGAATTTTGTATCGTAGAACGTATCCAACGGTGTGATACAAAATACGTTGTAGAGTTTTAACTTCCCCTTTTTTTTCTTAAGTTTTTAAATATTCAAATCCTTTAAGAGTAAAGTAATACCTTAGTTAAAATGTCATTCACACCATCTGGATGCGAGTCGATTAATTAAAGTGCATTTCTCAAATAACTGTAATCCGCGCACCACCAAATAATGGAATGATCTTTTGGAAGCGCTTCCGGTTCGGTAGGAAATAAGTACCTTCAAAAAAACGTTTTTTCCTTAATTGCAATTATCAATTAGACATATAGGTTGTAACAGAAAGATTCATTGGTACCTGCCCAGGGTTTGAACCCATGGTCCACTAAAAAAATCGCACGGTCTTACCGATGGGCTATCACGTCTCATTATCTTCAACTATTACTAAAAAATTTCATGGACCTCCTTGGAATAAATTTAATTTATAATATTTTGAATTCACCGATTATTTTCAAAGTCGGTAGTATATATCCTTGTTTTAATGTAAGATGATTGTTTATTGTACTTTCCTTATCTTTTCTAAGTAAAACCATTTATCAGTACTCGAAAACAATTGGGAAAACACTTCAGATGGAATTTCAAAACGGCTTGCAGATATATTGAAACGAAACATGTATAGAATAGGTAAATAAAATCGACTGTGATATCCGAGTAGATTAGACCACCCTCACTCATTTCTTACCAAGGTGTTGTAAAAGGCGACTAAGGTAAGTTGACCCACCGTGTGGTATGTGGTTGTGTAGAATAGACCACCCTCTTACTTACTGAGGGATCGTAAAATACGACTAAGGTAAGTTGACGTCAGGCATGCGGCCGGTCGTAAAATACGTAGCCAAATCATATCACAACATGGTGTGCCGACATCAGTTAGAGTGGGATAAGGGCAGAAGTATGATAAATGATTGTTAACTTTAGTATGTCATTCACTTATAATATGAGTGTTTGTTGCACTTTTCTTATCATTACTTCTTTATCTTTGTAAAAGATACCCTTATCAGTCCTCGATAATCAATAACACGTCAATGCGAGAGAATTTCGAGGGGTGCTCAAGGATATGTATTGATATGTATGATTCATGTATAATTATACAATAAAATTGTACATTATTAAAGAAGAAAATCAGTACCATCCAACCTACTGAGATGAAAATATTGAAGTGCGAGACATCGAAGACAAATTGCTGGACCGACTGCGATGTTCCGGACATTTAAGAAGACCTTATAATACGCAGGAAACGCAAAAAGGCAGACCGTATATGACTGCGGTTTAGTCGAAAATGTTTAAAAGATTGACCGCCGAGTTACTTGCTGGTTCTTCTCGGCAAGATGAACATTCCGAACCAGTTGTAGTTTCATTAATCATATTGATCCTTAACGATTCTAAAGTGCTCGAAAGAGCTTACTTGAACAAAGATTATTTTGATTTGATTTGACCGAAAATGCGTTGGTTATGCGGTGTCATCACCGAGGATATGAAAAGCTGTGGTTTCGCAGATAAAGACGTCAATAATAGAGCGAAGTGAAAGAGAAATTAGTAGGCAAGCTGACTCTGTCACTAGACGGGCTTGACGTAAAGTAGAAGATCATTTCGTACCATTTTCCATATTTTTATGTCCGCGCGTTATTTTTAGTTATATTGCAAGTTTTGAAAAATTATAGCCACAAACGTCGTCTCTACCTGTGAACAATTTTTATTTTATTGATTTATTCTATTTTTTTTCTATCGATTACCGTAACAAGACGATCTGTGACACAATAAGCCATTATGATGAGGTTTTGCGGTTTTTTTTAGCAGAAGGAATTTTGTTAGTTCCTTCCATATGACATACAATCTTCTCGTTACCAAAAGAACTTTGGACTCGGTGGATAAACGTGCCAGAAGACTAGTTGGCGATGGAACCCTAACCAATGCTAATGCACAGCCTGCAACATCGGCGCAGGGTTGCCTGTCTATCGGTTTTCTACAGGATCTATTGGGGAGAGTGTGCTTAGGTGCTTCACGACCTTACCACCATCGCGTTTCTATTATCGCACCGCAAGGCACCGAGATATATTCCACCCCTACATTATAAATCTCACGAAGGCACACGAAGCGTTCCAATTCTTCATTTCTGTTGCACACAACACGGGAATGGAATTCTCTCTCGGCATCAGTCCTTTCACAATGATTATGATATGGATATTTTTAAAGCTAGAGTGAATAGGCATCTTCTAGGCATGTCACCTTATGCTGTGTAGTTGCTTACCATCAGGCTTGATTACAGTCAAGCGCTAGTCTAAAAACAATGAAAAAAAACTCGGCGGTTGCTCTTTTCAAAGAATAATTCTTATTACCAGTTGTACAGGGTCGAACAATAGCCATAACCACGCATTCTTATTCTAACTCCCTTATAATAATTCTATAGCGTCAAAACTATATGTATTATGCTAGTGTTAGTTGTAAACACATACAACGACTATCAATAAGTGTCAAAAAAGTGCTAAAAATAATAATACAATTATATACGACAAAAATAATACAATTTGCATCTAAAAGAAAACCTAAGTTGTTGTTTGCAACAACAGCAGGAAAATCTATCACTATAACAATTAAGTTATTGTAATAATTATATCACTCTACTAGAATATGATTTGTTGAAGGAAAAACATGTTTTAGTTTATTTTATTTTGCTAAAACTTGTGTTGATTCGGATATTGTATAATTTATTGAATTATGCGTTATTTTGAGGAGATCTATAATACAAAAGTAGTATAAAAATAATGATATTATCATTACAGTAAAAGATAATTTTATTATTACTTTCGGACATCACATTGTTTTCAATACTTTTGTACCACTCAGTCGCTTTATTTAGCATATTACGAAAATTTTGTCCCAGTTTCCATCATTATTAGAATAAAAGTAACGGTTTTATTATTTTGCTATAATCCGCTATTAAGTAAATAGTAGTGTGTATTGCGGTAGTGGAAGTTTGTGCATGTGTTTATACGAATCCTTATATATCGGGTATGAGAACAGATAGTCAATTAGCATTATATATATTTTATTTTTACTTTATCGCGGATTATAGTAGTATAATTTTATTATGACTTTTTATTCTTTTATACAAGCTTTAATTAAAGCTTATATAAAACCGGATACCACACGGCAATCAATTGATGCCGTGTGGTATCCGGTTCAGTAGAATAGACCACCGTCTTTCTTACCGTGGGGTCGTAAAATACGACTAAGGTAGGTTGACGTCAGGCAGGCGGCCGGTCGTAAAACACGTAGCCAAATCATGTGTCAACATGTTTGTAACATGTTGTGCCGACCCTACTTAGAGTGGTATAAGGGCAGTAGGATGATAATGATGATTTTGTATTATTGGTATCCGCAAAGTAACGCCTAATTCTATAAATTATCAATATTAGATCAATTGTTAATTTGAGTAGATGAATGGCTCAGATTCTTATAGCTGGTATACGCAAGGAAAAATATACACACAATAATGTACACAAAATAAAGTTACATATACTGAGGGGATTCCCTATTATACATGCAAAGCCTTGTCAATTCCGCGATAGCTCTGAGGAAAATCTTTCACTTGATTTTTGATAGGTATGTCTGTCTGTTAATGAGTATACATACTTAGTTATGCATATATGCTAACGTAAAATGGGTGTGTCAATTATAGGACTGACCCGTTGGCGTAGTGAGTTATGAACCTGCCTTCAGCTCCGCGGGTCGCGGGTTTGATTCCCGCCGAGGCAACATTTTCTATAAAAAAATTGTTGGTTCTTCCAGCCTGGGTGTATCGGGTGTACGGTCGTCCATCCCCAAAGTAAGTAACTTAATACTTGTGTTATGGGGTGACGGACAACTGGTAGATATACTTCATATAGACTATAGAAATCCTGTAAATTCAACAGAAATAGAATGATATTAAAAACGTCATCTAATATCAAGCTATGAAAGTTTTTTATTCATTGTTTGTCAAAGTCAAGTTTGTAAGCTTTTATATACTGGACCTGATGACGTCTCTCATTAAAAGATATAGTACAAGAGAGGTTATACAATTTTAATATTTTTTCCAAATTATTTCCAGAGCAAATGATATAAACCGAATTTAATGTATTATAAATTTGACTGGCCCGTTGGCGCTGTGGATAGTGACCCTGCCTTCAGCTCCGCGGGTCGCGGGTTCGATTCCCGCCGAGGGCCAACATTTTCTGTAAACAAATTGTTGGTTCTTCGAGTCTGGGTGTGTATTTGTATTTAAGTATGTATTTAAACTTATATATGTAGTATATCTACCAGTTGTCCGTCACCCATAACACAAGTATTAAGTTACTTACTTTGAGGACGGATGACCTTGTGTGTAAATGTCCCATATATTTAAAAAAAAATGTTAGTAAATTGTTAATAAATTTAATAGTAATTGCAATTTAACCCCCCAGGTCGATCTGATTTTTGTGATGGAAATATTTGCAGGGTTGGCGAGTGACACTCTGGTAAGAATCAGGCTGCCTCACCTCTAGGCTATAACAAAAATAAAGCCTACCTTATATTTAGTATTCCTAAGAATCACAATGGGAGCGCTTAATTCGTTGACTTGAACAATAGATACTTATGTTTTATTGTAAGACAAATATGATTAGATATTAATCAATCATGTTATAATGGCGGTACAGTAACGTCGGCGTTTTCCGTCATAAGATCCATTTGGTGTCAATAAAAAAACCTTGAAGTGCTTGTAGGAAACGGCCCAAACCGACTTTGATAGAGCAAAGATTTCTAACGTGTCTATTGATGTCAAATAAAAATAATCTTTTTTTAAATTTAAATATCGTGAGTAGTATTTATAGTTAATTTATAGAAACCGGCTATATCGGGTCAGTCCGACTACTTTCAAGCCCATCCGAGGCACTTATTCATGAGCTTATTACACGACGGCATCGCGGCGGAAACTATTCCCGCTACTACTAGTCGGGCTAGCCCGATAAAATACGACGTGACTAAAGCCGTTCTCTATACATACATCTGCAAAATAATACTTAATAAAATAGCTTAATCAAGCAAGTTTGAATCGTCAAGGATGAATATGATTAATGAAGTTACGAATGTTTCTCTTACCGAGAAAAACCAGCAAGAAACTCGGCGGTCAATTTTTTAAACATTTTCAGTTTACAATATCAAACCGCTGTCTTGAATTAAGCTAAAAGGATTTCAAATCCATGGTAAATAAGATGTGTTAAAATATGTTTTCTGTCCTCTCATATACGAGCTGTGTCAATGTTTAGAACGATTAATATCAATATAAATATTTAAGGGCACCATTTTACTCAAACATAAACACCGCTTTCGTTTTTAGACAAACAAGCTGTGCTCGTGAAAATTAGCGTGGAAATCAGTGTGATATACTTTTTTTCCCCTTAATCCGGGAATTCTAATGTACTATTGCCATAAACCTTCCTCAACAATTGCACTATCTTTTAATAAAAACCGTATAAAAATCCGTTCAGTAGAATTATAGAAAATCGATCACATACACGCAGATAGCTCATGGGACTCTATTTTATAATATTGTTACGAACATGTGAAAAGAGTTCGTAATGCATTTGTCATGGAGTTCAAATTGGAAGGGGGCAGTTTACAAATATGCGAAAAGAGTTCGTAATACATATATCATAGAGTTCAAATTGGAGAGAGCAGTTTACGAACATGCAGAAAGAGTTTGTAAACTTCGTAAACATTGAGTTCAAATTCGCTTGACGCTAATTCTCTGGAACATTCACGTTGTTTGCGAATCCAGTTCCGTATCCCCGCTACAACTCGCGAACAGTCGCGAACATTCTTTGAATCGGTTCGTTCACTATATAAGCGTAGTATCGTGCGCCACGGCGATCCGACACATGCCATGGGACGCCTCTATCCGATATTGTGCAAGACTAGTAAACTGTCACTTCGCAACAAAGTGACGCCTTACAAGACTTGCATTAGACCCATAATGACCTATGCGAGCGTCGCGTTCGCGCACGGTCCTAAGTCACGACTGTGTCCGTTGCAGACACTTCAAAATCGATTCATGCGTACAGCCACTGGCTGTCCGTGGTTCGTGCGCAACGTGAATCTCTATAGAGATCTCGATCTTCCCACGATAGCCGATCTTTTTAAACGATTCTCGAAGACTTACTTTGAGAAAGCGTCCATTCATCCGAACCTCCTTATAGCGGCCGCGTCCAACTATAAGGTGTTTAACTTCCCCAACAAGTTTCACAGGCGCCCTAAGAGCGTCCTTAATGACCCCGACGATGCTATTACAGCATCCAACAAGATATACACACAATACACACACAAGCAGCGTCTTCGCCGGCGAAGACGAGGTCCCAGCTTGCTTGTGTCAAGCGGCCGCAGCCCTCAGCCGCAGCCGTGATGCAGACTTCTTCAAAGTCAATGTGTTAGATACAGCCTCCAAAACGCGCCGCTTTAAGCAGAGGTTCGGTCTCGCAAGAGACACCCTTAAGGCGCCGCTCCCAATAAGTTGCGAGTGCCTAAAAACACTCGTTTACTTATAAATTTTACACGGCGAAGCTTCTGCGCTCGCCCCTCCCACCGGTGACGCTGTAAAATTAGGGCTAACAGCATTAGACACATTCGAAAAAAAAAGCCACGGCGTTCAGTTTACGACTAGTGATCAAGAGCGAATAAAGAATCGAAAATAAAAGTGACCTCGGTTTTCTTATTGGAGAACGGACTGCATAGTGACTGTTATTACTAATTTTGTAGTGAAGAGCTGAATAAAGTGTTTTTTAACGAGTTACCAGGTATTTTCATCCAAGTCCACGTACTCCTGTACGTAACAATATGTATGGACAAATGTTATAAACAAAATATTATGTGACTATTTCCGATAATGATAGAGTCGGGATGTAGTTTGAACGCAACACGTACTGACTCTGTCATTGCATTCTAATAAAATATTATGTACTATACTTATAGTTTAGAAACTCGACCTTTATGTATATAATATCAATGTAAATGCGTTCTTTTCATTGACCTATCATGAATGTTCAATCGGCAATGTTAGTTTATATAATCTGGTATTCCACTTTTTGCTTAATATTTTATTTATAAGAGCTCTGCCAGTTAAAACAAATAAAAGTTGAATTTCTACCGTCATTTTTTATACCCCTTCATAGTGATAAGGATTGTCGATCTATTATCTTGTCGATATTTATTTGGACATTTTTTATCACATAATTTATATGTCAAACGTAGCGGCAGCTAGAATTATATGAATAAGGTACAGTTTTTGCAACGTTGCCAAAATCCAATGACCTCGAAATGGTGTTCTCCAGTTACAATTTTATCCACAGTTTAAAATCTGTGAATATTAATTTGCGATCATGCTAAAGTCATTGGCCGAGGGTTCGTAATGATTTTTTTCTAACGCCAGCCAGATCCGGCTTAAATTCGGATTTCAATTTAAAATAAATTTAACTGGTTAAGTTTATCGATTTTAAATCTTACATCAATGACCTTTTGTAATTAAATTCGCCGATCAGGTTTTCCTCTTTTGCCAAAAAGTTTACATAACAAGATTTCGTGGTTTTAATCGACAAGGTTAAATTTGTTTTATGCTGAATCTCAAAGTTCGTGTTTAGTTTTTATTTAAACCGGTGTTATTAATGAACTAGGTGTGCTTACGGTTTTACCCGGTGGAAGTAAGCGTACTTAATTAAAATTTCGAGCATAAAAGTAGTTATTGTGAGTTAACCACTAGATATAGAGACTTGCTGTCGCTTACTTTTTTGTAGTATTTTTGTACACCTACAACTCTCTAGTACTTTACTTTAGTGTATCTCTGTTGATTGCCACGTCACACGCAACTAAAGCCCTCAGGATGCGAATCTTTTACAACTGCTCGTTCTCTGCAACATAATAAACATTGTAATGCACTACTAACCTAGGCCTTCCAGAATAATCACATCATCATCATCGTCCTGCCCTTATCCCACTCTACGTGGGGTCGGCACAACATGTTACAAACACGTTGTCATATGATTTGGCTACGTATTTTACGACCGGCCGCCAGCCTGACGTCAACTTACCTAAGTCGTATTTTACGACCTCTCGGTAAGAAAGAGGGTGATCTATGCTACTCAACCGGATACCACACGGTGGGTCAACTCACCTTAGTCGCCTTTTACGACACCTCGGTAAGAAATGAGGGTGGTCTATTATTCTACTCTGCCGGATACCACACGGCATTTCCAGAATAATCGCAATACCTGTTAATAGAAACCGGTGTGGTAGATTTTGAGAAAATCTGTCATACAGACAGACAGCTTTTGGGGACTTTTGTACTTGTTTTATAATATGTATAGATATAGATTAAATACACGTTAAGCGGGGGCAAGTAACAATAATCCAAACTGTTCTTATTTTTTATATTAAAGGTCTCACAATGTTATTCAAATCACTGCGTACTTAATTGACAAAGATATAAAATTTAACTCGTAAAAATAAGACTTCCTTAATGTATCTTATCGTTAATTGCGGTTTGTAATGTTTTTTTTAAATTGTAATAATGTGTTTTATCTGTACACTTTTTAACGATACAATAATCTATACTTCGCATCCTGGACAGGCCCGTCAGCACAGGCAGCAGTGACTCCGCCTTCAGTTCTACGAGTCGCAGATTCGATTCCCGCCGAGGGAATTTGATAAATTTACTATTAACAGTTTGTTGGTTTTTTGTGTGGGTGTAAATATTTAAAATTATACATGCAATATCTGACGGGCAAACGTTGTTTTGCCATATAGGTTATTTCTAATGAATTTCTAGTGTGCGTTATAAAAAAATAATTCAATAAATTAAAAAAAAAGTTGAAGGTGGACAACCCTAATCCACATA
The DNA here is from genome assembly GCA_947086505.1 of Morpho deidamia. NCBI lineage: Eukaryota > Metazoa > Arthropoda > Insecta > Lepidoptera > Nymphalidae > Morpho > Morpho deidamia. The sequence continues at coordinate 2,144,100 of CAMTZC010000007.1, read as the reverse complement.
GGGGTATGAAAAATACATGGTAGCCGATTCTAAGATCTACTGAAAATGCCTAAAATATTTCATAAAAATCGGTCAAAACGTTTCGGAGGAGTATGTAGATGACAAAGTGACACCAGAATTTTATATATAAGATATATTTATTTAGTTATTTATCACCCAATACAAGTATTATTAAGAGCTATGATAGCCCAGCGGTGACACCGTGCGACTCTTTCGAGGGGAACACGAGTTCAAACCCGGGCAGGCACCAATGAGTATTTCCATTAAAACTTATGTGTCTAATTGATAATTGCAATTTATCACACGTTTTTCGGTGACAGAAAACATCGTGAGGAAACCTGCATATATATCTCTAGAGCATTCTAGGCGTAACCTACCAATCCACATTGGAGCAGTGTAGTAGGTCTTAGCTCCAATCCTTATCTCCAAAAACGGAGAGAGGAAGCCTTATCCCAACAGTGGGCATAGTAACAGGCCGTTACTTTACTTTACTTTTTACTTTTACAAGCATTAATTTACTTAATACAAAGCATTGGACTAAAATATTTTTACTGATGTCCAATAATATTAATTTATGATTTTATTAACAATAGATTTATTATGAATTAATTCGATATGTAAAAATAAATGTATATTATTATTTGCCTACGTTCATTACGTACGTATAATAGTTCAGTCAGTTTGCCATCATCATCATCATTTATTATTCTCTTGCTCTTATCCCACTCTAAGTGGGGTCGGCACAACATGTTACAAACATGTTGTCACATGATTCGGCAACGTATTTTACGACCGGCCGCCTGCCTGACGTCAACTTACCTTAGTCGTATTTAACTACCCCTCGGTAAGAAAGAGGGTGGTCTATTCTACTCAACCGGATACCACACGGTGGGTCAAATCACCTTAGTCGCTTTTTACGACACCTTGGTAAGAAATGAGGGTGGTCTATTCTACTCAGCCGGATTTTAAGTTCAGTCAATTTGCAAATATCTCATTATTTAGCTTATATATAAAATTCTCGTGTCACAATGTTATTTAACATACTCCTCCGAAACTGCTTGACCGATTTTTATTTTATATGTATATTCAGTAGGCCTGAAATTCAGCTACTATCTATTTTTCCTACCCCTATGTGATAGGGGTTGTCCAGCCGTAACATTTATTTTTTTTGGTCATATTTTATAATGTACACTAGACATTCCCTAGATATAATTTGTACGGCAAAACAACGTTTGGCCAGTCAGCTAGTTTTATATAAATACTAGCTGTGCGAGCGGCTTCGCCCGCGTGGTTATCAGCGGGTAACACAATTTTTTTCTAGATTTCAAATTTTAAATATACCTAAAAGTAGTTATTGTGGGTTAACTATTAGAGATAAAGATATGCTATCGCGGGTGTTTTTGTAGCATTTTTATAGATTGACAATTCTCTAGTACATTACTTTAGCGTATCTCTGCTGGTTTACGTAGTGCACGCGACTAAAGCTCCCAGCAAGCAAGTTTTTTAACAACTGCACGATCTCTTTAACACAATTTACATAATACCGATATGTACTATTTACCTAAACACATCCGGAATTATCGCACTATCTTTTGGTGAAAACCGCACAAAAATCCGTTGAGTAGATTTAGAGAAAATCAGATTACATACAGATAGACAGCTTTTTGGGACTTTGTTTTATAATAATATAAATATATAATGTATCAAATCTAAGTCTTGTTATTTTTTCTATAAATTATAATTCGCTTCGTTGATTACAGTTCTTGTACAAGATAAGTTTTGAATCGAAGTGTAACGGCATTGAGAGTTTTAATTTATTCGTAATAACAATATCGACCGCGACTCCATCTGCGTGGGTTTTATTATCGAAATAAAAATATGAACCACTCTCCGGTGGAGCGAAATTAATAAAATTTGATACAACTGAAGTTTATTATAACACGGTCCGACCCCAAAGTGAGTAACTTAATACTTGTCTTGTGGGACGGACAACTGGTAGATATAGTACATATATAATTTTAAATCATACTTAAATATAAAAATACACCTATACTCGAAGAGCCATCAAATTTTTTATAGAAAATGTTGGCTCTCGGCGGAATGAAACCCGCGACCCGCGGAGCTGAAGGCAGGGTTACTATCCACTGCGCCAACGGGCCAGTGAAACGGATCAGTTATATATCGGATCAAAATCGTTTACATTGCTCTATCGGGTTAGCCTGATTAGTTTCAAGCCCGGGGCACTTACTCATGAGTTCTTTAATACACGGCCTTAGCGCGGCGGGAATTGTGTATAGCAGTACGCTGAGCGCGACTTGTGAGTGGCTAGGGTTTGATCTATACCTTTACACACACAGCGTCTTCGCCGGCTCAGACGAGGTCCCAGTTTTCTGACGTCGGTTGGTCGTGGCTTCTCGCCACCCTTCCGACGCCGCAATGACTAATCTAAGTCATACCATGAACCCTCCACTACGCGTCGCCCTAAGCCGTGGTCCAACCTAACAGGAGGCACCCTTAGGACGACGTTCCCCGACTTAAGTAGAGCTTCTGCGCTTTACTCTCACCATCTCGCAACCTCGATGATGCGTCTGCGCTCGCCCGTCGAAAAAAAAAGATCTATACCTATCATAAAAGAAACTGTATGTCTGTTCAATAATTACAGTAAAGATTTATTATGTATAATTTTAATTCAACCTATCATTTAAGAAATGTAATCACGTGCTGCTGAAAAGCTTTATACATTTCCGATATTTAACAGATAATCTGATGATCGCTAAATTATAATTATTTTTTGTTTTTCAAATTCAAAATATTCTGTATACAAGAAAACTTGTAAACAAGTGCTTATAAATCGTCAAAATCTACTGCTGGTTCGGAAAGCTGTTCCTACCGAGAAGAGCCAGCAAGAAACTCGGTGGTTGCTCTTTTCAAATAAAATTCTTATAACTAGTTACATTTGGTTATTACTATCTTGTACAGGGTAGAGGAGTAGCTATATCCACGCATTTTTATCATCTATATAATCCTCAATAGTATAGTAGGCTTTTTGTATCAGCCTCCCTTCAACAGCGTTTTTAAACTGCTGTAGTGGCAAAGATAAAATCGATTGCGGAATTTTATTATATAAATAAAGTCTAGTATAGCCTAGATATTGTTTCTGGTGACAAAGGCATAACATACTGCTTGGCGACCACCCAAATGCATGTTTACGAAGTCAATGTGACTGGTATATAGATGATAAAAATATCATCTATATAATCGTCAATAATAAATAATATATAGTAGGCTTTTTCAGCCTCCCTTCAATAGCGATTTTAAACTGCTGTAGTTCCAAAGATAAAATCGATTGCGGGATTTTATTATTGAATCTTATACCCATACCAATATTGTTTTCTAATTTCAGATGAAGCTTGTCATACTAGTGCTTGCCATATCGGCGGTGTATGCAGACGATCTCCCACCATCGTGCGACAGACCTGTATACTGCAACAGCAAGTTACTACACTACGTGCAGCTAGCCAGGCTATTTAAAGACTCGAAAACATTTGTCGATCTCGAAATGAAAAGCAATGAAACAAGTATTCTTACAGCATTCGATATTCTACTGAACGATACCAATGAAAACCCTTCAAAAGAACAACTCCTACAGTTTGTTGATGATCATTTTAGCTCTGTAGGCGAACTTGAACGTTGGACTCCCCCTGATTATAATCCTGAGCCGGCATTCCTTGCTGACATCCGTGATGAGAGTTTAAGAAACTTTGGTAAAGATATTAACGCGATATGGCCGACGCTCGGTAGGAAAGTAAAATCCATTGTTTTTGAGGAACCAGATCGTTTTAGTTTAATTCCTGTTGATAATGGGTTTGTTATTCCCGGTGGTCGTTTCACTGAACTCTATTATTGGGACACGTATTGGATTATCGAAGGTCTTCTTGTTAGTGAAATGCACGATACGGCCAAGGGTGTTATAGAAAATTTGATTCAATTAGTGAAGAAAATCGGTCACGTCCCTAATGGAAGCAGATGGTATTACCAGCAACGCAGTCAGCCACCTTTGCTGTCTGCCATGATGTCCCTGTATATACGAGCTACGAAAAATATCAAATTCTTAAAAGATAATATTGAAGTACTCGAGAAAGAGTTGCAATATTGGTTGGATACACAATTAATCCCCTTTGATATTGGGGGTAAGTTTTATACTTTGCTGCGATACTACGCACCCAGTGAAGGACCGAGGCCTGAGTCATATTATGAAGACTATACAGATGCGCAAAAATTCGATACACCGAAACGTCAGCAAGAGTTCTACACTGACATTAAAAGTGCAGCCGAAAGTGGCTGGGACTTCTCCTCTCGTTGGTTTGTTGATAAAGATGGAAACAACAATGGTACTCTATTAACAATCCGTACTAGAGAAATTATACCAGTCGATCTAAATGCTATATTTGCGAATGCATTAAAAAATGTAGCACGTTTCCAAGGATTATTACAAAATCGTAAAAAACGTGCATATTGGGGCAATCTCGCTAAACAGTGGCGGAATACAATAAAAGAGGTTTTCTGGAATAAGGAGGATGGAATTTGGTACGATTGGGATGTAAACAAAGAAACACACCGTAAATATTTTTTCCCGAGCAATGTTTCTCCTTTATGGATGGATGTGGTTGATAAGGAATTCATCAAGATGAACTCTGCACAAATTTTTAAATGGCTAGAAACTTCTCACGGCCTGGACTTTCCAGGTGGTGTTCCTACGTCTCTTTCTAGAACGGGACAGCAATGGGACTTTCCTAATGCATGGCCGCCTTTAGTGAATATTATGGTAAACGCTCTTGAGGCATTAGGAACGGGACAATCTGCACTCAAAGCACGCGAAGTAGCCCAAACATGGATACGAGCTTGTTATAAAGGATTCACAACAAATAAACAAATGTTTGAGAAGTATGACGTCGAATTACCTGGAAAACTTGGTGGCGGTGGAGAATATGTTGTGCAGACTGGTTTTGGCTGGTCAAATGGTGTGGTATTAGATTTTCTAAAGAGATATGGAGGCGTAATTACGGCTCATGATACTCTGGATGATTTTTTGTCAGTAATACCAATTAATAAAACTGTTTAACTATATAAGTAAAATAATAAACTAAATTTATTTTAATTACTTAAATTGTTAAAACATAACTGTAAATCCAAGTGTGATATTGAGCGAACTTTTTGTTATTGTAATGAATATTGTATTCAAAACAAATCAACATATTTTACTCAATTTCAACTTGATATTAGTCGATAATGAAATTTAGGAAATATTGCATTTTATATATTTAATATAACTATACTTATTATATATGTATACATTAAGGGGTGCTGCTATCTGAAATGCTGGCAGAATATATTTTCGTATTTTAAGACAACAATGCAATAAGTAAATGATGGGATCGGAAATATTCAACCGTCATTTGTTCCATTTTAAGTAGTTTCTTAAGTTCTTGAGTGAGATAGATTCTTTAAGGCGCTGAACAGAGCTGGCGTAAATTCAGATTTCGGCATATAAGCCACGCCCACAATGTCTGCGACGGCGTAGCGACACACTTAATTTTTTAACACCCATTGTAGGTGTACACTATTTTATCCAAACTTTTTTTGTACAATTTATTTAAAAAACTTATGTCTAATTAATCTTATAAAACTAAGTATGCTGAAACTATAACTAAACACCTAAAAAAAGACATATTATCAACAAGGAATAGTCACAAAAGGCGGCAGCTAGCGACACACGTCCGTATAGCAGCGCGCCTCAGCGATCACTGTCTATATTCGTAGATGTAAAAGAGAAGCGAGACGATGACTCGTTTCAGTTTTGCTATTTTCTAAAAAATATTTAATTTGAATGAAATATCTTAATTAATTCAAAATTTAAATCTTACATTCTCTTTATATTATAATGATTTATTAGTCTTATTAATTTTACCAATTTTTGTTGATAAATATTAGAGATATTTACGATAAAAGTAAAAATCAGAGGTCTATTTACCAATTTTTTTTATCGAAAAAAAATATCGTAATCATGTTTTGAAATCTTACATTCTCTCTGAGATATGATGTATATTAACATATATTTTTCTTGTAATCGTCATCCCTATAGCTTTTGTTAAAAACATGTTTAAAGTCAGCCTATTTGGCTCTGTTCAGCGCCTTAAAGAACAGAAGTTACCATATTGTAGTCAGCCATATTGTTCCAGCAAACGTCGTATTATCTAGATTCTAGTTCGTAGTTAGTGCTGACACTATTCTAGTTTAGACACGGTACAGTCATCAGTCACGTGTTACATATATTACTTTAATTTATTAGATGGGAACATCTTTGTTGTTTCCTGCCCTTTACCTAGATATATTCATTATTTAGATAATTTTGATGCCCGGAAGAAACAGCTAATGTAGGCCTTTTTTATTTCATTTAAGTACAATGTATTATTATAAATTATTGTTGCTTTGGAAAGTAACAACGAAAAACGTAAATTTTAAATTAAGATTCTTTTTCTTTTATATATTCAATAATATAGGCTGTGTATGTAAATTTTTGCCATATTATAAGAGATTGAAACTTAGTAGTAGAAATTGTAAATATAGTTTAGGAAGAAATAATCAAAAGAAAATATATGGAGACTCTACTAATAGGATTTCGTATCTTAAAAGGTTACTTTGTCTTAAGCATAAAAAAAACTATAGTTTATTTCATATAAAATAAAGTCCTTTAAAACTTTTATTTATTCTAAGTCTTGGTCATATTTGATTTATGACTTCATTGAATTTTATAAAATTAAAAAAATATTAGTTTTCCAAAAAAAGTCATATTTTTTATCGTTTATTAATACTCGCTGACTTTAAAGTATGTAAGTATGGCGTAAGTTAACATGAAATTGAAAATCGTTATGTTTATGTACGAAAGCTAACAAATTCTTCAAGTTATAGGTTAAACAATTATATACTGTATTACTGTATTCAATATGTAAACACGAAGTGCCATTTTTAATTGCAATCACAAGATATTTAAGTTTAAATTTATTTTATTAATAACAAACATTAGTGATAAAGGTCGTCTATGGGCAAAAGTAGTTAGATAACTATATAGTTGACTGGCCCGTTGGCGCTGTGGGTAGTTGATGCCTGACCCTGCCTTCAGCTCCGCGGGTCGCGGGTTCGATTCCCGCCGAGAACCAACATTTTCTATAAACAAATTGTTGGTTCTTCGAGCCTGGGTGTGTATTTGTATTTAAGTACGTATTTAAACTTATATATGTAGTATATCTACCAGTTGTCCGTCACCCATAACACAAGTATTAAGTTACTGCCTTTGGGGACGAACGACCGTGTATAAATGTTCCCATATATTTATTTATTTATTATTTATATGTACTATGTGTGAACTATTTAATTATGTTTAAAGAACGTACTAGAACGGTTGTTTCCTTTAGTTTGTAGCATTTAGTTATTAATTTTAAGGTTAAATATATAAGACGTCTGTTTAGACATTATGCTAAATTCGTGTCTTGTTTAATGGTTATTTTAACCAAATTTCTTTGGACGGGCTAATAGCTCGTCCCATTAATCTTGGTTTTACAACATGTTTTTCTTTTTGCTATAATCCGCGATACAGTAAATAGAAAATATATATAGTGTTTAATGTATAGTGGACTATCCGTATTTTCATACCCGATACGTGCAGGATTCGTAAAAACACATGCACAAACTCTCTCTCTCTTTTTTGATATCCTCATTTGTCTTGTGGACGCAACTTTCATATTTCCCCGTAAATATAATGAACCATGAATTTTCTAAGATTTCATGTACAAATTTAAAAGGCATTTATTTCTTGTGATAAAGTTATTTAATAATTAATGTTATGCATATAATTAAAAGGAATTTCGAGTAATTTTTAGATATTACCAATTTGAAATTAATATTTCAGTAATAAAAGTTTTATTTGATGAGATTCCTAAATTTTATCAATAAGCCGGAAATTAATAACCATTAGGTTTTGTCACCACAAGTAAACTGTGGTTATTTGTTTGTTATATCATGAGTACAGTACGTTTGTTTTGTATAATTTTAGATACACTTTAGTTTATTAATAAATGTTAACCGGGATGACACTCAAAGGGCCGCGGCTAAAAACCAGTGCTGCGTGTCACCTCAATTTTCTGTTGTGACATGTGGCGTACTCTGAGCCGTTGCTTTTTCTTTGTCATGTCAAGTTTAGAATTAGTTATGTTAGTGGCTTGTCTTTAATTCACATGGGGAAGAAATAAACAGTTTTCATTTCATTTCATTTCATGAGTCGTATCGTTATACGTTTTGTTATCATGAGTAAACTGTTGTTACCTGTATTGTCATGAATACATTGTGGTTACCAAATTACCCAAAACGTTTTTGTTATCGTAATGCTTTATTAACAAAAATAAGCTGTTATAACGTGTAGGTTCTTTTCATTAGGTAATTAATGGAAAATATGGTCTAAGCTTTCCTGCGAATACTGTGATAACATAGTGTTTGTAAACGAGTAAACTTAAACACTTAAAACATTGACGTTTTTTTACCATCAGTAAAGTTACTTATGTTATGTGATCTTGAGTAAACTGTAGTTACCTATATGTTTTATAATCGTGAACAAACTGATTACTTGTACGTTTTTGTATATTATTACATGCAGTTGAATAAAGGATAAAAGGGAGTTTTTTCATAATTTTCCGAAATCAAAATATTCTTTATTCAAGTAAACTTGTAAACAAGTGCTTTTGAATCGTCAACTTTACTGCTGGTTCGAAAAGCTGTTCCTACCGAGAAGAACCGCCAAGAAAATCGGTGGTTGCTCTTTTTAAAATATAAATCTTAAAACTAGTTAAATTTATTTATTACTGTCTTGTACAGGGTAGAAGTGCACCTATATCCACACATCCTTATCATCTAAGTAATCTTCAACAGTATCAGCCTCTTTTTAACAGTGTTTTTAAACTGCTGTAATGGCATGACCAAAATTGATTTCGGAATTTTATTATAGAATCTTATACCCAAACCCACAAACGATTTACGTACTTTTGCTAGGCGCAAAGCAGGAGTCGCAAGCTTATGTCGGTTCCTACTTTGTCTATTATAAACATCACCTATCGTTTTATAATTCTTTATATTTTTATGTTCAAAAATTACATTGTTTAAAATATACTGTGAAGCAAATGTAAGAATACCTATTTCCTTAAACTTCTCTCGCAGGGAATCACGCGGACTTAAATTGTAGATCCCACGTATGGCTCTTTATTACATAATAAATTAATATGATTACATAATAAATTAGTAATTAATATTATATAATAATCTATTATTATTGATTCTAATCAATATATGTAATTTAGGGCTTTATTTGTATATAAACTTAAGGAAGTTAAAAGTAATATTTTTTAATTATAATATTAAATATAATAAATTTTCTAGAAAAGTAAAATTTTCCCTTGCCAATGCAAATAACATGTATAGTAATTTTATATTTTATTTATCTTAAAGCACATAAAATAAATATGTTTCAATTTATTATATTAACATCTTTATTACTATTTTTTTTAGTATAAGTTTAATTAAAACTTACCTATGTGTCTACTTAATAACTTGAGCTGTGATAGCCCAGCGGTGAGACAGTGCGACTCCTTCGAGGGGAACACAAGTTCAAACCCGGGCAGGCAGCAATGACTTTTTCTAATAAAACTCATGTGTCTAATTGATAATTTCAATTAATCACACGCTTTTCGGTGAAGGAAAACATCGTGAGGAAACCTGCATATCTCTAGAGAATTCTGGAGATATGTGCAACATACCAATCCGCATCGGAGTAGCGTGGTAGGTCTTAGCTTCAACCCTTCTCTCCAGCAAAGGACAGAGGAGGCCTATTCCCAGCAGTGGGATTGTAACAGGCCGCTACTTTACTTTTTTTATGTGTCTTATTTATATTTGCAATGTATCACACGCTTTTCGGTGAAGGAAAACATCGTGAGGAAACCTGCATATCTCTAGAGAATTCTGGAGATATGTGCAACATACCAATGCGCATCGGAGTAGCGTGGTAGGTCTTAGCTTCAACCCTTCTCTTCAGCAAAGGACAGAGGAGGCCTATTCCCAGCAGTGGGATTGTAACAGGCCGCTACTTTACTTTTTTTATGTGTCTTATTTATATTTGCAATGTATCACACGCTTTTCGGTGAAGGAAAACATCGTGAGGAAACCTGCATATCTCTAGAGAATTCTAGGGATATCAGTAACCTACTAATCCAATCCTCCTCTCCAAAAAAATCGGGGAGAGGAGGCCTATACCCAGCAGTGAGATAGTAACAGACCGTTATTTTACTTTTATGTAAGTATACATAATTATATATATGTACCTTTACCAGTTGTCTGTCACCCGTAATACAAGTGTTAATTTATTAACTTTGGGGACGGACAGCCGTGTTTGTAATTGTTGCATATATTTAATTTACTATGCATGTGATTTTACTTTTTTCATATTTGTTGTAACTGTAATCTATTTAAGTATTTGGCGTAAACGGTGTTATAGACATAATAAAAGACAATGTTATTTGTTTATTTATGTCTTTTATTTATTACTTTATTGTATAAGCTATTATACTTTATGGTAATATCGCATGCTGTTTACCACGCTGTCGTGTGTAAATATATATACTAATGCAGAAGTATGCCTTTCTATCCATTTGTGTGTAACACTTTGACGGCTATTCCATTGGGAAAATAGTGTTAAAATTTGGTATAGCTAAAGCTTATTCTGAGCTGTGATAGCCCAGTGGTGAGACCGTGCGACTCTTTCGAGGAAAACACGAGTTCAAACCCGGGCAGGCACCAATGAGTTTTTATATTAAAACTCATGTGTCTAATTGATAATTGCAATTTATCACACGCTTTTCGGTGAAGGAAAACATCGTGAGGAAACCTGCATATCTTTAGAGAATTCTGTTGATATGTGTGACCTACCAATCCGCATTGGAGCAGCGTGGTAGGTCTTAGCTCCAACCCTTCTCTCCAGAAACGGAGAGAGGAGGCCTATTCCCAGCAGTGGGATTTTAACAGACCGGTACTTTACTTTAAAGCTTATTTTAACGTCATATAATTTTGACATCTTTTTTTACTATATACCGTATAATTTAAAATGAACTTACTTTGCGGAGATCCATATATCAAAAGTAATGATAAAATTATTTTGCTATAATCCACAAGTAAATAGAAAATATATATGATACTAAATAGAGTGGACTATCCAAACCCTAATCGCTCTGCGATTTTGTCGTGAAGTTTATCTCCTAACTCAGGTAGGAGATAAACTTATAACATAACCTGAGTTTGTAATAGTGAACGTGTGTAGTGCTTGTATATTGTGGTACCGGTGGTGGAGATTTGCAGTTGCATGTGTATTTGCGAATCGTGCATGTATCAGGGATGAAAACAAATAGTTCACTCTACATTTAGCATTATATATATTTTCTATTTACTTTATCGCTGATTATAGCAAAATAATTGTATTATTACTTTTGTGTTAAATAAATATCTGAGAAATTATAGCTCAACAAAAACTAACGCGTTCCAAAATATTTGCTCTTAAATACTATAAGGGAAAAACGAAAACAGACAGCTACAGAATCGAGTCGAGTCTGTTAGTACCTATAGGATAAAAATGCCGTTTAAACTTTGAAAAAAACTCGTAATACAAAATTGAGTATATATACACTTAACACATTGGGTGAATCAACGTCATTACACGTCAAATTTGATAAACGCTAATTGACACAACGATTATAGGAGTTGCCCATGAGATGACCTTGAAAACTAGTAAGAATATCGATAGTGCTATTGATACTATCAATACTATAGATATTATCGATACTATCATCATCACAAATTAACTGATACTATTGATTGGAGGCAATAGTATCGATAGAATAGATACTATTACGTGATAATATCATCGATACTATCGATAGTATCGATTTTTTTCATTTAGTACTACCGATGCTATCGATATTATCGATGAAATCATTGTATTAAATCTAAAATAGTATCAATACTATCGATAATATGTAAAACTATCATATTACTCGTAAAGGTATATCAGTTTTCAATAGTATCGATACTATCGATAGTATTAGTCCTAAGGGTATATAAGTTTTCGATAGTATCGATACTATCGACATTATCGATACTATTGATAGGCTATCGATAATTTAGCGAAAGTTGACTATCGTTGGGAAACACTGGACTTTAAATACATCGCAAAAATATGTCTTTAAACAACGTGCATAAACGGCTGAAGGTTGTATCAATTCCTTCAAGCTACGTCATTGCGATGTATTACTTTAAATTTTTGCACTGATAGCGCTGTTCCACGTTTCTTCTTTTGTACGTGTTTATCAAGAGCAGAAAGTAATTAATCGTTATATATTTTACTAACCCCGCGGTTTCACCCGCGCACATACCGATCTGGTGGTAGTGGAAAGTCTACGAAGTCGGACTACAGATTTATTTAATATAAAAAATGGTTATCATTAGTATTCTCGGAATAAGACCTAACTCACCAAATGGTGAGTTATTGGCCCTGCTATAACGGTCGCTACAATGAATTTGTTATTTATTTTATTTTCTTTCGATTTATATTCTTAAATTGGTAAAATATTTTATATAAGAACAACAATTATTTGAAAACCCATATGCACCGCTCAAAGTGTTAAGATTCATCTTGTTTGCTATATAAACTGCGTTATGATAAATATTTAAAGATAAAGGTTTAAAAATAACATTTCGCATGCTTAGTATTTAAAGAGACCTAATTCAAATTAGGCTCAATGGATTTACATACATTGTAATCCTTATTTGAATGCCATCTATGATACGATTTTTGTACGCCCTACGCTACACTTCAGTACAATTTGCCACAAAAAACTTTTTGAATTAGGTCATTTTAATACTAAGCGTGTGATTTGGCGCTTCACGCCGATAATAACTGCGCATGCGCGAATTTATTTCTTAGCATAGACAATACTAATACTTTGTGACATACAAAGTATTAGTATTGTCTATGCTATGTATAGTCATAGAGGAAAATAATGTGCGTGACATGACAGATGACAGTAATTTATAGTGTATCATCTATGACAGATCGCGTGCAAAGATTACAGTGTACATAATGTGATCGCGTACGTCGCGAATGCAGTAACTGTTTTATCGAAATGAGCGTAATCTAGTTTATCAGAAAGCCGCCATGGTTAGTTCAGTGAAAGCGATTGCGTCAGTGATGGGACGTAGGGCTGGGAGCTAGTGGCACACTTTGATCATGGAAAATGCAATTTATAGTGTAGTAGCGAGCCGGACGTTCGCTGGATCGGCTCCCGTCGGCCGGCTCAGTCGCGCTGTACAAAGGTTATGATTACAAAGAGGTTCTCTGCCCTCACCGGCTAGAGCGCCGTAAAAATTGATAACAAATATGTTAGTACAAATATTCAGACGCTATGTTCCTCTGTATCCAGTCCTAGGATTATTGGGCGCCTGTGCTCAGGCGATCACGTTAGTACCGGCGTGCAATTCCTCAATCTACTGCTCTGGAGAGCTTCTGCATAGAGTTCAACTCGCACGTATATTTCCCGATTCCAAAACATTCGTTGACTTAAAGCTGAGATATACCGAAAATGAGACTTTAGCGCATTTTGCGAAACTTATGGACGATACGAATCAAAATCCATCAAGAGAGCAGCTTGCTAATTTCCTCGATGAACATTTCTCGGACGGGAACGAGCTTGAGAACTGGAAACCGCCCGATTTCGATCCAGATCCACCAGTCTTGGAACAGATTTCTGATCCAAAATTAAGAGCATTCGCTAAAAGTATCATTGGAATATGGGCCAAATTGGGGAGAAAGGTTAACGAAGATGTTAAAAAGAACTCGAGCCTATACAGTTTCTTATACGTACCCAACGGATTTATTGTACCGGGCGGAAGATTTAAGGAGTTGTATTATTGGGACTCGTTTTGGATGGTGCGTGGACTTCTTATAAGTAACATGACTCAAACGGCTAAAGGTATGATCGAAAACCTTTTGTATTTAGTTGAAAAATATGGATATGTACCCAACGGCAGTCGTGAGTATTATCTAGGTAGAAGCCAGCCACCTCTGTTAACTGCGATGGTGGCCAGCTATTACGCAGCCACTGAGGATCTTGCATGGCTCGAACGCAATATCGAAACCGTTGAAAAAGAACTGCAGTATTGGTTAGATAAAAAGAAAGTTACCGTTGAAATAAATGGAAACAAATATATGCTACTGAGATATTTCGCGGATAAACAAAGCAAAGGTCCTCGCCCAGAATCGTATTTTGAAGATTATAGCAACGCCCGTTTCTTACCAAATGAAAATATGCGTGAAGAGTTTTATACGGAAATGAAAAGCGCTGCCGAAAGTGGATGGGATTTTTCGTCAAGGTGGTTCGTAACGGCTGCGAATGAAGTGGTCGGAAACTTAACCGATGTACACGCAACTCGAATTCTTCCTGTGGATTTGAACGCCATTTTTGCTGGTGCACTAGAACTGGCTGGTTATTTTCGCAACGAACTAAAAGATAGGAGGGAGGCGCAAAAATGGTGGAGCCTAGCTAAATATTGGAGAGGTGCCATAGAGGATGTTATGTGGGACCCTGTTGACGGTGTATGGTATGATTACGACGTTTTAGCGAAAGCTCCGAGAAAACATTTTTATCCGAGTTGTGTCACGCCATTGTGGTCTGCAGCCATTGAAGATTATGATGCACCTAAGTACGCTGATCGATTAGCGAAATATCTTTTAATGACTGGCGCTCTTGATTTCCCCGGCGGACTCCCAGCATCAGTATTACATTCCGGCGAGCAGTGGGACTTTCCCAATGCCTGGCCACCATTGCAGAGTATTGTAATAGGTGGCTTAGATTCCAGTGGCAATGAGGAAGCTAAACAAATGGCTAAAGAACAAGCTAGGTTGTGGATCCAGTCTAATTACATTGGCTATAGCAGATGGCAAAAGATGTTTGAGAAATACAGTGCTGTGCAGCCTGGTCATCAAGGTGGTGGGGGCGAGTATAGGGTCCAGGATGGTTTCGGTTGGACCAATGGTGTTGTTTTAGAATTATTGCAAAGATACGGTAAGGATTTAAGACTTTTTGACTAGCCTGAAGACGCGCCAAATTTTGTAGTATAATTCGCTTTGTTGTATAAGACTGTTTTGATGGCCTTTATACAACGTTATATAAAACAATTATTAAGAAAAAATAATATAGTCGTTTTTTATTATCTGTGGTTTTATCATTACTGTGTTTATCGTTGTATAATATAAAAAGTATATAATTTATGTCAACAAGATATTAAGCTTGGTACAGAATAAAATAATTAACAAATATAAAATATGAGCTGACCCGGCGAACTTAGTACTGCCTAACAGTCGATTTTTTATTTTTTTAAAATACTTAGTCTACTGTTCGGGACACCGGTCAGCTAGTAATATAGAAAAAGAAAAAAGAAAGTTGAAAAGTCAAAAATTATAAAACACTTGAAATTCTTTTAAATAGTCACTAAAAAAACACAATAAAAATTACTATTTACCTATTAAATTTAATATTTATTCGATATTAACGTCACTCAATTGTTTTGCCTTCCCGGAACATCTCAACTAACACTTAAATTTTATGGTATAGTATCAAAGTCCAATTGATTTTTTAGATAATTTATAGAATAATATTATTATTACTTTTGTATCAAAGACTTTTTCAGACAATTTTTTTAAATTTATCTCTCCGTAAGAACCATCCTCGAACTTCAAGGATTATAATTTAAAAAATAGCGAAATCGGTTCAGCTGCTATCGAGATTTGCGCATAGCTATACATTCAGCGATTCATTTTTATATTATAGACTAGCCGAGCCAACAAGGGCTTTGTTCGCGTGGAATTCAGTGATTTACGAGACTTTTACCGAATTTTTTAAATTTTGAAGAGTAACTGTTTTGTAGTTGTTTTATAGATCTACAATTCTCTACTACATTACTTTAGCGTTTCTCTGCTGGTTTACGCAGCACACGCGACTAACGCTTTCAGCAAGAAGTTTTTGAACAACTGCGCTATCTCTTTAACACATACTTGTGTTACTACATAATGCCGAATGTACTATTCATCTAAACCATCCGGAAGTATTGCACTATCTTTTGGTGAAAAACGTAGAAAAATCTGTTCAGTAGATTTTGAGAAAATTGATTACATATATATCGAATATATATATAGATAATTATAATTCATTTCTGTGTTTATCATTGCATAATATAATTCGTAAATTAAATTATTTAAGATGAAATGTCATTAAGTAGTGTACTGGTGTATTATAATAATTTACAAATTAAAACATATAACAATAATTTATTTCGCTCTTACCGTTAGATAATATAATTTGTTATTTAAATTATGAAAGTCAAGGAGACATCAATATTTGTACAGAATGAAACAATTAATCGATTGGTGTATTAGAAGTATTTTATTGAGCTATTCGTGATTGTACAATATTAAAAACTTTGTAATGTAAGTCATTTCAACGACTTTGAATTAGAGGATAATACTGGTGCATAATTATGTTAGTTATTAAGTCGAATGTGATAGATATCTGTTTGTTTAAAACGAGGATTATAGCAATGTAAATAATAAATAAAATATATTTAAATGAGATCTTTTATTCATTTTAGCTTCGCTATTACGTCCGTTTATTAAAATGATACCTACTATGACATACTGATTATATTAATGATAAGAATGCTTGGATTTAACTTCACTCCGAACTTGTAAAATAGCAATGACGAATGAGAACTATGTAGTTATGAGAATCATATTTTGAAAAGATCAACCGCCGATTTTCTTACTTGCTCGTAGAGGAGAGATAATTTGACAGACCAGCAGTAGAGATATTTCTGTTATTGATAATTTATATTTGAATTATAATATAATTAATGTTTAGAGAACGGCTATTCTCACGTCTTATTTTATCGGATGAGCCCGACTAGTCTCGAAGACCAGAGTTGCGACCAGGCCATCACAGAAGACTCTCCACCCTCCCTCCTTTCATGCAGTTACGGTATCGATAATGCCGCATAAAGAGCTCATGAATAAGAGCCCCATATGGGGTTGAAACTAGTCGGGCTCATACGATAAAATATGACGTGAGTATAGCCGGTCTCTAAACGTTAGTTATGAATACCACTCACGATAGTTTAGATTCATAAAATTATAATATAACTAGCTGTGCTTGGGGCTTCGCCGCGTAGAGATAAGTTACAGAAGACAAAAGTAGTTATTGTGATTTAACTGTAAAAGATAGAGACATACTGTCGCGGCCTTTATAGTGGTATTTTTGTAGATCTACAATTACTTTAGTGTATCTCTGGTTTAAGCGGTGCACGCGACTTAATCTCCCAGGAGGCGAGTTTTTTTACAACCACGCGACGTCCACAACACAATTTACGTAAAACCGTTATTATTAACATAAACTTTCCGGAAGAATTACACTATCTTTTAGTATAAACCGTATAAAAATCCGTTCAGTAGATTTTGAGAAAATCGATTACATACAGACAGATAGCTTATAGGGACTTTGTTTTATAATAAGTATAGATTACTAAACAATATATAACTGTGATGATCGTAGAATGAGTGATAGTAAGTAGAAGGTCGTGATTTCAAATAGGGCAGGCACTTGTGAGTATACACATTTACATGTTTTATAGGACCTTTTACGGTGAAATTAAACATCGTTAAGGACCTGCACATTTCTTGGATATTACATATATCCAATATGTAATATCCAACCTATTCTTTATTGACTCAAATCATTCAATCATCAATTCACTCCCTACAAAAAGAGTAAATGCCTTTCCTCAGCTACGAAATAGTAACAGATTGCTACTGCAATGACCATTTAATATTCAAGTAATTTATATCACCGTGTAGACAAGTATTTATTCTATTTCATATTCATATTGTATTGAATATTACCCGCATCTCACTTATTGTTCTTTTTGTAATTAAAATGTTGACTACAAGAGGTTTCTGATAAGGGATATCCTTTTTTGTAACAGAATTTATTTTTAGATGATTTATTTTATAATATTGCGTAAATGAAATTAATTTATTACTCAAAGACAGTAAATTGAAGTTTAGGAGTACACCAGCTGTGCCAGCGGCTCCGCCCGCGTAGAAATCAGCGTGTCACAAAGAATTCAAATTTTAAACATAAAAGTAGTTATTGTGAGTTAACCATAAGAGATAGAGACATGCTATCACGCGACGTGATATATCATGCGACTTTTTTGAAGTATTTTCATAGATCTACAATTCTCTAGTACATTACTTTAGGGTATCTCTGCTAGTTTACGCAGCGCACGCGACTAAAGCTCCCAGCAAGCAAGTTTTTTACCAACTTCGCGATCTCTTCGACAAAATTGACATAATATCGATATGTACTAATTACCTAAACCATCCGGGAGTATTGAACTATCTTTTGGTGAAAGCCGTACAAAAATCCGTTCAGTAAATTTTGAGAAAATCGATTACATACAGACAGACAGCTTTTTGGGACTTTGTTTTAAAAGTATAGATTTACCATAGCGTTATTATACTTATAGTATGGCAGGTCTGTAAGTGAAAATGACACAATAACTAATAAAAGGGAAGATGAAACTCATATACTTCTTTGTCTAATCACACATAACGAGTCAAATTAAAAAAAGTTTTTACAAAATTTCATATCCCTACTGTTAGCCGCTGAGGAGTTCCCTCGTCTGGAGCCAATTCTTAATGAAATAGGTATTCTTACATTTGCATCGCAGTGTATTTAGCAATTGAATTTTTGTGAATAAAAATATATTACAGATGTTACAGATTTCAGCCCGTACCTCGCTACGCCCATGGCAGGTGGAGTATTCTAGTGGCTGAAGCACTTGCTTTGAATACCGGAGAATTGTATCTCAAATTTGAATTACGTCTCTACGTGATCAAATCAGAATCTATGAGATCCGTAGTAGAACCAGAGTCACCAATATAACTCAGCGTGTCGCGAAACTGATGTGGCGATGGCCGGGGCACATAGTGCGGAGAACCGGTGAGGGCTGTGGGGATAAGTTGACCTTTGTAGACCTTTGTAGATTGCAATGGCGAAAATTGCTTCGAGATACTAGCAAAATTATGGAATTAATTAAACTCGTATGTCGAGGCACCACTGTACACAGTTTAGGTATAACGTTGTTTGTTAACATTAACCACAGGAAATCCGTTTTAACCGTCATATGTTATCGAACTTCTATATACAATAACTGTAGGATATATAGAATGGTTTCTGATCGTTTTATATAGGTATTACTAGCTGTGCCAGCGGCTTGGCCCGCGTGGAAATCAGCGTGTCACAATTTTTTTGTAGAAATCAAATCTTAAACATAAAAATAGTAATTGTTGTCTCTAAGCATAGAAAGTCTATAAGCATAGACTAAAGAGTTTTATTTTATTTTCTCAAATAAACATACACGCATTTATGCATACGCAAATTGAAAAAAGCCTTTATTCAACTTACCTTATGATACCTCATTAAAAATTAAATACTGTTAAAAAATACGTGTTATTACTACTCTACTATTTTCATTGAATTAATTTGATGTTAAATAAAATAAACATTGATAGTAAATTTAATTAACAATTAGGGCTCTATAATAGTCACTCAAATAAACACAGACAAATAAAATTAATTATGTCAACATTTATTGCTATACGGTAGACAATAGAATAGCACACTTAAATAAATAAAATTAAATAAATACTTAATAATAAATGGTAGACTCGGAAATGGCACAATCATACTAGGAAAATTAATAAAGTTAACATTTATTGCTATATTACAGACAATTACATACACAAATTAAAATAATTTACTTAAAAAAGAACTAACAACTTTATAACTATATGGGAGACATTAAACTAACACACCATCATGAATGACATATTTACATAAATAAAATTAAATAGGTAATTGAACATTTATTATTTAGTGGTAGACACTGAAATGCTTACTTATTAAAATAAATCATACTTATTTAAAATAAATAAATTAATTATAGTTGTGGAGAGAAATTAAGAGGGAGAAATTAATATATGGTAGACAGGAATGACTTATCCAACCAAATAGAAGTAATTATGTAAAAAAAAAATTCTATATGGTATATATTGAAATTAAGTACTAATAAAAACAAAATTAAGAAAAATTTCTTTGCTGTATTTATGGTAGACACTGAAATAATATATTTAGAAAAGTATTATAGTTAGAGTAAAAGTATGCTAACATTTATTCCCCTATAATAGACACTTAAAAGAAATTTCAGATGGCATATTACCTTATATGATATATATTATTGATGGTTTCATTATGACACTATTTTCGCACTTAATAGAACATTGGAGTCCAGTACAAGATTTGGGCAGATATAGTTTTTTTTAAATATTCTAACCAACACTAACATTTACTTTATCTAAACCAACAATTAAACCCTAACATGAATTCCGTTTAAAAGTAAGATTTCATGTTACAGAATTATAGAAATTGAAAAATATTCAAAATTAATTAATCCACTACCAACTTATAGATTTAACACTTTGTAAATGTTGGTAATAGTCTATGTAACCCAAAATTTAATGATTTACCAAATTTAGAACAAATGTGTAGAAAATTTTAAATAAAACTGTAAATTATTTATTCGAGGTAAGCAACCGTTACGTCGAGCAAAACCGTTTTGGTTAAAATTAACTATTACATTACACCAGGCGCGTAATTCATATTTGAGTTACTTCTAGAATTTATCTAAATATTTTTTTTCAATATTACATTAAAATAAAGGAAACATTTATTCTTTCATAACTGCAGGATTTACATGGATGTATTGTACTAGATAAGGGGACACAATCTAAAATGTGTCTATATTAAAATAAAGAGTAAGCAAATGAGACTGTATCTATCTTTTTTTTTTATATGTGATTAGACAAAGATGAAGTATACGAGTTTCATCTTCCCATTATTTATTGCGACACTGTTACTTACAGGTCTGGCTATAGCAACCCTACTTTATTTATAATAACTCTATGATAAAGGTATTATAATCATAGAGTTAAACTAGAGGAGCCATAGACACGTCTGAGAGTGCGAATGTTCAATAACCAAGAACAGAGAAAACCAGAGACCTAAATTTAAACTTGTCTAATGACAGATAAAAAAGAGACATATAGCCTTATTTGGTTTATATATTTTTTAATGGACACTAGTAACTCTATGATATTTTAGGCATTATTTTGATGCTTCTCTATACTGATCCATCAACATTTTCATAATCGCAGTCACTAGCTGGTGTTACGTAGGGTAATTCCATTTGGCTACCAAATTCCGCTTCGTATAGAACTTGCTGAATCTTTAATCGCGCTACTGCGTTCTGCTTTGAATTCAAGCGTTTTAATGTCGACGCGCAACTCAGTAGGAATAGTTCATCGGGATCGGTTCTGTTGCATTGGCACGGTTCTTCTTCGGTAGAGCTCAGGCGCGGTTGCTTAGCCGGCTGGGAATCTTCGTCGTCATCCCCTGAACGGAAGTCTGGAAAACTGAGGTCGGGTAGCGGGAATCCCGGACGATGTCGGGGCTCATCTTCCGGTTCCGAATCGGATGTTTCCCTTTTCGTACTATAATATACATAATGATTATATGAGAGTATGCTAATCTAAATTTGACGGGTTACGACGACTTAATAGTGAGACCTTATGAATCTTACAAAGGTTCACTGGCTCTAATAAAACTAATGTGGATAATTAATACTCAGAACTTATTATCCGGCTTTCAGAATACATGTTGAGGAAGCCTAAAAGTATTCAGGAGAATCCCTACATATGTGTTACCTACCAAACTGCAATGGAGCAGCTTGTTAGGACTATGATCCAACCCTTCTTTCCAATAGGAGAGAAGGCCTTTGCCCAACAGTGACATAGAAACGGGTCTCTTCATAACTGTGCTAAATTTACGTGCAATTTAGTTAAATCCTAATTTTTATTATACTAATTTAGTAATACCACAGTATAAATGAAAAGGTTAACAGTATAATTGATGAAATAAAAGTATTAATAATTTATAAATTTAAAGTTCATGTTTACTTGGAAATATTATATAACACACAGGCTTTAGTTATATTACTGTCGTTTAAGAATTACGTTTGTTACTGAACGGCATTTCCGTTTGAGAAAGTTATTTCCTTCTTCGAAGAACAGCCCTAAAAAAAATTAAAATAACGGAACAATAACCAAAATAAAACAAAAGCATCTGAAGGGTTGTCGATTAACTATTGTGTTCGAGTTTTGATAGCAAAGTTTGGAAAACAGATATTTGTAACTTTTGAAGTTAAAGACAAAGTAAAGCAATGTTTATTTGAAGGTTATTTCGATTGTATTATATTCAAATTCAAAATATTCTTTTTTTAAGTAAATTTGTAAACAAGCGCTTTTGAATCGTCAATATCTACTGCTGGTTCGGAAAGCTGTTCCTATCGAGAAGAACCAGCAAGAAACTCGGCGGTTGCTTTTTTCAAAGAATAATTCTTATTACTAGTTACATATTGTAGTTATTGATGTCTTGTACAGGGGCAAAGAGTAGCTATATCCACGCATTCTTATCCTGTAAGTAATCCTCAATAGTATAGTAGGCTTACTGTATTAGCTTTTTTTAACAGTGTTTTTAAAATGCTGTAATGGTAAAGTTAAAGTAGATTGTGGAATTTTATTATAGAATCTTAAACCCAAACCCACAAACAATTTATGTACTTTTGCAAGGCGCAAAGCAGGAACTGCAAGCTTATGTCGGTTCTTACTTTGTCTATTATATACATAAGCAGGACCAGTCACCATATTATGTATTACAAAATGCCACCACTAAACAACACACTACACAATCACTACACATATTCACAACGACAATCTCTACGATGTATGTATGATTGTCGTTATTTTTTAATTTTAAAGAGTTTACAGTTTATTTTTTCCCCGGGCCTTTGGTCATTTAGCTAGTCGTCAATCTAGATTCTAAAATATAGATGCTTACGGGGCCTCGCTTTTCGGTTCGATATGCGGCAACAGAAATCGCATGGCATTGAGATATGGCCACCGTGTCCGACCGCCGTGCGTTCTTTGCAACTTGATAAAAGAATCGCGCAACGACCGCCAACGTTTTTTACATTCGGATTCTGTAATAATGAAACAGACTTGCTAAGTAATTGTAACTTACACTTTATACAGGTTGCCTTAAGCCTTGGTCCAGCCTCACAGCAGGCAACTTTAGGATGACGTTCCCTGACGCTCTTAGAGCTTCGTACAACAGTGTGATGACTAGTCACAGTTATACCACCAGCTCTTCACTACACGTCGCCCTAAACCGTGGTTTGACCTGACAGCAGGCGACATTAGGATGACGTTTCCTGACGCTATTAGAGCTTCATACAATAGCGTGATGACTAGTCACAGTCATACCACCAGCTCTTCACTACACGTCGCTCTTAACCGTCGTTTGACCTCACAGGAGGCGACCTTAGAATGCATTCCCCGTCGGTAGAGGAGCTTCTGTGCTCTGCAATTCGCAACGTCGACGATGTTTCTGCGCTCGCCTTTCCCACCCAGTGATGCTATTAAAGCCAGGTAACAGTAAACATGCTGTGATGACCCAGAGGTGAGACCGTGTAACTCTTTTTAGTGTTTTTCTATTAAAAACTTATGTGTCTAATTGATAATTGCAATTTGTCACGAGCGTTTCGGTGAAGGAAAACATCGTGAGGAAACCTGCATATCTCTAAAGAATTCCAGTATTAGCATCGTTGTAGGTCTTAGCTCCAATCCTTCTCTCCAGAAACGGATAGAGAAGGCCTATTCCCACCAGTGGGTTAGTAACAGGCCGTTACCTATTAACTTAAAGCAAACAGTCAGTTCGAAAAAAATTGCGCTTTTTAAAACACGGCGTGGAATAGAGCGTATCAAGTGACACCTTCTGTGATCCTGCTGAACAACATTACTAAGTCTTAGTTTATACGCGCGCCATTAATTTTGCTCTAACTTTTATCTTAGGAGTTGTCGTTAAAATTGTATAGTGGAAAGGATCATTCATTATTTTAAGCACCGAAATACCTTATTCGATAAAGATTAATACTGGTAAGTGAACAGTTCGAATTCAACATTTATTGTCGTATTTCAACAAATTTATACAAATTATAGACCTAAAATTTCCTCATGAATCATTCTATGTATTGGAGATAACCGGTTTAAAATTTGTTCAGTAGTTTTAAATTTGTTGCGAAAAGACAGACTTAATTTGAAAATAGACAATAGATACGGTAAAGATATTAATGTTTATACTTTATAATGTTTCAATATTGTTTGTAATACTGATCAGACTATACCATAGACAATATACATATATTTAGTATTAAATTTGAACTCACCAGACACATTAAGAGCTTCCTGCACCTCTTTCCACGCGTCATCTCTTAATTTCGTCTTATTAAATCCGCTGACGGTTTTATCATACAAAATCGGCCGGCTCTCTACTTCCTTTATCAAATCGATTTCGTTCATCGCCCCCTAATAAACTTTACCTTAAAACGTTTTACATATTTGTTAATAAAGTCGCAAAAAATACTTAAAAAAAATAGTTCAATATTTGCTACTTGAGTGAAGTTAGATTATAATTTTTTAATTCAATGCAATTAGCGGAACTACCTATTTACCTAATATTTACCTTATATCACTTCAGTGCCTAGTCCTTTGCCTTGTTTCTATGTAAACACGATAAAAAAAACTTATTGGCAGTAAAAATGATGAAAATCTATGTGAAAATTATAGTTTACAAATGATACGTGGATATAATGAGCTAGATTTTATTGAACAGGCGTTATAAATGCTTGCTTTGTAATAGGGTGTGTTCGCAGGGGGTGGGTGAGATAGTGCCGCGCGGGGCGCACGGTACGCGCGCGCCGCACGTATTGAACGGCGTGGCGTTGCGACGCAGTGAACGCTTTATAACATAAATCCCATGTATTTAACATTAAACGAGCGGTAAATTTTACTTGTAAGTGCTTTCATATTATCCTAATTCGGCTTGTGATTATGTGTATTAAATATATCGGTGTAATTGGTAATGTATGTACATAGTTTAATTGTTATAAATTACATTGATTGCGATATACGAAAAAGGGCGTGTCTTCGACTTGAAAAATTAGTTATGTGTTTTTTTTTTAATCTTCCTTTTCTTTCCTTTGTCGCCATATACGTTCGAAAACTTTTTTTTTTCTAATTTCTGCACCCCTGCCATTAATATACTATTAAGTTATCTGCCCTACTAGGTTGCCTAAAACTGGTCGCTCTTCAGCGGTAATTGACTACTATAAAGAATATTAAGAATTGTACTTTAAAAAAAAGTATAGGTATTATAGTAACGCGAATTTTTCATTGGAATCGCTTCCAAGGTATTAGATAAATTACGTTTCGGTTTTGAATATAAATAAAAGTTTGAGTTTAAATGCAGTATACATGGATTTAAATGTAATATAACTTGTATATATTATATATTTTGCATATGTCACTGCTTTATTTAGAACTCGGAACTATTATGTATGGGTATATAGTATATATACTGGATTACTGGAAGAATGGCGATGTATATAATAGACAAAGTAGGAACTGACATAAACTTGCGGTTCCTGCTTTGCGCCTTGCAAAAGTTCGTAATTCGTTTGTGGGTTTGGGTATAAGATTCTATAATAAAAATACTATTAAAAAAAGGCTAATTCAGTAAGTCTATTATACTATTGAAGATTACCTAGACGATAAGAATGCGTGGATATAGCTTCTCTTCAATCATGTACAAGACATTAATAACTATATGTAACTAGGGATAAGATTTATATTTTAAAAAGAGCAACCGCCGAGTTTCTTGCTGGTTCTTCTCGGTAGGAACAGCTTTCCGAACCAGCAGTAGATGTTGACGATTCAATAGCACTTGTTTACAAGTTTACTTGAATAAAGAATATTTTGAATATAGGAACTAAAGCTTCGAAGTTCACACTTTAGGCGGATCTATTGTGTATTGATGTTTGTTTTGTAATATCATATATAATGTATTAAATTTATGTGTCTCGATGTTGTGATGTGATTTTATTTAAAACCTTTTTGCTTGTTAAATGTATCATAAAGGAGAAACCCAACTATAAAAACATAGTGCACGTAATTCAATTTCTCCATAGTTTGTGGCTACCAAAAATCCATCCATTTATCTATTTAAAACGTAGCGGGTTTGGTTATGGCTAATACAGAAATTTTTATTGGATAAAATAATGAAATAATCAATAATCCATAATTAGTACACCTTCAAAATGACATTTGCTCACTACGCACGCTCAATAAAGAGATAAATGGTAAACCTCATTTGCTTTCTCTTTATTGTAATATGGCATATTTTGGATTGGTTTCCCTACTCTACTATAAAAAACATAATAATCTATACTTAATAGTTAAAATATATTGATAAAAGCAATTTTTCGTTGCTGTCATTAAATTAAAGTTACACTAAAACAAATATCTCATAAATACAGTATCAGAATTTTAAAAAATTACGATAAATTGTTTACTGTAACCCACAAGTACAGAACAGAAGTACAGAAGTTATAAAATCTATACTTATTATAAAACAAAGTCCCAAAAGCTGTCTGTCTGTATGTAATCGATTTTCTCAAAATCTACTGAACGGATCTTTGTACAGTTTTTACCAAAACATTGTGCAATACTTCCGAATGGTACTTGACGGCTAATGCCGACATTTTCGTTTCTATGGTCTTTGTAAATATTTTTTGTTGTCTGCGGTATTTTTAAAGGCCTTGTCAGTTGTCTATTTTATGAGTTTTTCGTCTGAGGTAAAAATTAAAAGTATTCAGATTTGTTCAGTTGTCTAAATTTTGTTTTCATGTTAAAATTATTTGTGTTACCTTGCGACTGTGTATTATACCTCGCACAGAATATAGTAGGTATTTACTACAAATCGTATTTAATCTTAACTACTGTACTGTCCTGAAAAAAGTCTTTTTTATAGACAAGTTATGTCTTTTTCGCCGGTACCTAGCCAAAACTGGCGATAGATAGGTTATTGGAACCGGCCGTAAGTTTTTTCAGGACAGACATTTAGCATTATTTATAGACATTTTATTCTGAATTTGTTTATTTAACGAATTTTCCATCGAATGTGTGTTCATTCGCCTTAGAATTAATTCCGGGAGTGAGTGGAAGTATGTATGTAATTATGACTATATATCTATGAATTTTCATATGCTATAGTAGTTTTATTTTTACATTTTAGTATATTAAAATCTCTCGATAAGTGTACACAGTTTTAATAAAACTTGACTTGTCTGTCTAAGTGGATCAAAATCGTTTTAAAAGAGTTGATTACATACAAACATACATACATACATGCAGATGAAACTAGTACAACTGACAAGTCAGAAGGATAATCGGGCTACGACAGTAATAACTACGCTGACGCGAGTATTAGATCTTGGTAATGGTAAACAAGAGTTTACCATTGCGAGTCTCATCTGATTGATGCCAAATTAGACCAGCTTGGCACAACTGGCTTCCCTTGAGTCTGAGGACCCCTGACTACAAAACATAATGAAGCAAAGTCGTATGATAGGTATAAGTCTTAAAAAAATTAATAACACTATGTAAATGGTTACAGTATCAATACTTAACAATTTAAATATGACATAATAATATAATTATCCCTTACACCATAGAATTAAAATGATTATTTAGGAGTAATTACAACATGAAAACTAAAATTAATCAATGCAGATTTCAATCTGAGTATAATATTTCTTAATACTAATACTCATGAGGCTAGTATTATATATTAATCTGCTTTATGTATTATGCATGTTTATGAAGTATGTTTTAAACCTTTACTTTTATATAAAGATAACTCAATTTTATCCCAATGTGACAAATAGTTTATGTAATACCCTCACTGTAACATATTTGCAGATAAATGGACTGTTATGGGAACTCAATGCATTGAGTTCAGCTAGTTAGTTGATCATGTCCATTCTAATTAAATAATAAATAGTAATAATAATTAAAAATGTGTGGTATCCAGCTGAGTAGAATAGACCAACATAATTTTTTACTGAGGTGTCGTAAAAGGTGACTGTGGTAAGTTGATGTCAGGCAGGCAGCCGGTCGTAAAATACCTAGCCAAATCATTTTACAACATGCTTAAAACATGTTGATCCGACCCTACTTAGAGTGAGATAAGGGTAAGGAGAATGAATGAATAATTAAAAATGATGACTATTTATAATATTTTATATCTATAATATCAAATATATGTACAAAATAATATAAATGTGAAAGTCTGTGTCTTATGATGTCACAGCTAAACCAATATTAATGAAATTTGTTGCAATTAATGATTACACACAGAAGTATCATAGGATAATCCTAGTTCGCCCTGAAGTTGTGGCTATTATTATTTAACAATACAGTGACGTTAGTGAGAATATAAAGATGATTGTGAAGATTTGTAGAATTTCAGTAAATCTAGTGTGATGCTCTTTTAAGGAAGTGTATATTAAAAAAAAACCACTGAATTTTTTTGAATAATTATTTCATAACACCACACATCAGCTGACATGTTGCTGATTATTTTTAATCATTTGCTCCGTTTATGCACATTATGTAAGTGATGGTTAAAACTACCATCTGTCTTAACCATCACTTACATACCGTTTATGTTTACTAGAAGGTCTCAATCTGTATTTTTTGAAACGATTTATTGATTTGAAATAAATATTTTTGTATTTTTTTTTGTATTTTTTTGTCCAAGATTTTATGAATTTGTCCTAATCTATAAAGCATTCTGCAATTAATAGACAATATTTTAATCAAATTTCTGGTGATTTCCTGGATACTTATTGTATGGACTCAAGTAATTAATTCTTTATGGCGTAAGATTAAAGTCGAATCTTGTTAAACATTGTAATAAAATCGCTAATCGGTTTAAAGTAGTAAAAAAAAACCGGACGTTTGTAGAGTTCTTTATTGAAGAATTGGTGTTTTCAGGACAAATGTCTATTTCATCCAAAAATCCAGTGACAAATATGTTATTGTCCGCGTCGGTAATTTTAGTAAATCTTTGTCATGCTAAAAAATTAAAAAAATTGGGCTGGGTATTGCGCATTTTTCTGAACTGGTTTGTTGGGCGAAAAGATGCGCGAGAAGTTTGTTCTCCTTGTTTCCTGAAAGGACAATTAATTGGAAATTGACATCAAAACTCTACATAGTACTGCGATTGATAGTATTAATATGAAACGATCAATAAGTGATGCTAAAAATAGCTCTGTCCTATCCCGCCTGGACATACGCCTCCCCTCCAGATTTCGCGCACGCGTCTTCACCGTTCAGCCATTATAATTTCGAGAGACGCCCATTGCCTTATACCATCAGTTTCCTAAAGACAAGAATAAATTACGAATCGTTTCTTATTAAAGAAGCTTTTATTTAGAAGAAGATATGTGAAAGCGCGATAAGACATTAATATCATTCCAACTTGGTAGCGAAAGCTCTTTGATGGTATTAACAAAGACAAAGCACAAAGAAGTAACAGGTTTTCTAGAAATCATTGGACTGATGTGTGTAAGTGCGGTTGTTTTTAATTTAATATTTAATGTAAGTATTAATTTAAGTTCTCGATAATTGAATGCGCAATTGTTTTTTTTATCTTGCTCCACCTCCGAACGGATCGATTCGATTTGGTTTTCGAAGCTTTAGAGTCAGTTGGTACATTTAATGTTTAAAAGTAAAGCAACGGTCTTTTACCATCCCACTGCTGGGCATAGGCCTCCTCTCTCCGTGGATTGCAGAGAAGGGTTGGGGCTTAGACCTACCAAGCGGCTAGGTTACACTTATGTCCAGAATTCTAGAGATATGCGGGTTTCTTCACGATGTTTTCCTTCACCGAAAAGCGAGAGATAAATTGCAATTATCAATTAGACACATAAGTTTTACATTAGCTGTGGTAGCCCAGCGGTGAGACCGTGCGACTCTTTCGAGGGGAACACGAGTTCAAACCCGGGCAGGCACCGATGAGTTTTTCTATTAAAACTCATGTGTCTAATTGATAGTTGCAATTTATCACATGCTTTTCAGTGAAGGAAAATATCGGGAGGAAACCTGCATATCTCTAGAGATTTCTGGAGATATGTGTAACCTACCAATACGCATTGGAGCAGCGTGGTAGGTCATAGCTCCAACCCTTCTCTCCAGAAAGGGAGAGAGGAGGCCTATTCCCAGCAGTGGGATTGTAACAGGCCGTTACTTTACTTTTTTACATAAGTTTTAATAGAAAAACTCATTGGGCTTGTCCTGCCCGGGGTTTGAACCCATGATCGTCTTTCGAGTGATCTCACCGGGCTATCACAACGCTTACTAATTCAGAGTTATAGAAGTAAAGAGATATTGTAAATTTTTGTTTTAAGCGCTTTTTAGTGAAGTTAAACATCGCTCGGAACCAGCATATTTTTTGGGTCCTGGAGTATGTGTTACTAATCCGCATAGGTACAGTGCGGTAGATCTATGCGGTATCAGTGAAGAGGCTTTTGTCCAGTTATGTGATAGCAACAGACCGCTTATGGGATAGGAACAGTATTTTTACTTTAGCGCATTTTCCTATACTGCCTGATTGTGGCATCATAGGAATTGTTTCTTGCCTCAAGCTATCTAATTAACTAAGTAGCTGGGATTTTTATGTGAATTATAACTAACAGGCTTGTACCAATGATTTGATACATACATTCTCCTGCCTTTATCCTACTGTAAGTGGGGTCGGCACAACTTGTTATAAACATGCTGTCACATGATTTGGCTACGTATTTTACGACGAGTCGCCTGCCTGACGTCAATTTACCTTAGTCGCCTTTTACGACACCTCGGTAAGAAATGAGGGTGGTCTATTCTATGCGGCCGGATACCACACGGCACATACCTTCATTGAATATTAATGATAGAGCTCTTTTTGCAAATGTCTATGAAATCGATTTCACTATCGTAGAAGCAAAAGATCTCTCTAAAAGTGACCTACTTACCCCTCAATAGTATTGAATTTTAAACAGTCAATTTTAGTAAATTTTTAAATAGTATTTTTTTTTGTTTTTTCGACACCTCGGTAAGAAAGGTAGGGTGGTTTATTTTATTCTGCCGGATACCACACGGCATTCACTTTTTTCTCAATATAGACGTTCAAATACCTTCAATTAAGTACTTTAGTTAGGTATTTTCTGAACCCGAAGTAAAAGAGCAGGTATTTTTGCCTTGTACTAGTGGTAGCCGCGGCTTTATTCGCGCCTAATTTGAGTTTTTTTTGCTTTAGGGTTTAAGTACACTCAATATTGCAATATGTTCAAAAGAAAAGGGGATATTTTATACTATACTAGCTGTAATTGAGGCGGAAATCGATGTTTAATTGAAATTTTTAAAATAAAAGCAGTTACAGTGAGTTAACCATACGAGATAGAGACATGCTATCGCGGACTTTTTGTAGTATTTTAGTAGATTTACAATTCTTTAATACATTAAGTTTAGTATATCTTTGTTAGTTTTTGGTGCGCACGTGACTAAAATCTTCAACACAGTCTTCATAAAAACGTAATGCAGAAATTAGAATTAAATTATTATATAATTATTAGAATAAAATTAACTAAATAATCGTAATTGCTTAGTTGCATTTTAGCGTAGAACAGTCAGACTGACTGATTTTCGCTATTAAACATTATTAGAGACGTCGCTTAAAACAGGTCTTTTATCAGTGTGTATTATATATTTTGATCTTAATATTTGTTGATTTTATTTACTCTGGCAATTATGTTTAAGTGATAAATGCTATCTTTGCAGTAGTGTGAGTGAAGATAGCGCAGTCGTCGTGCAAGATGACTTCCACGGTGACGGACGCGTGGAGGATGGATAAGCATGTAAGTTGGCATAGAAGTAAACTAACAATCTTTCACTATCCCACTTCTGATCATAAGCCTCCTCTAAAACATCCGCCATTTTAGCTATGCCATTACAACACTTGAAAAACTATTAAAAGAAAGCTGATACAGAATGATAACTGTACTGTTGAGGATAACATTAATGATAAGAATGCGTGGATTGCATCTACTCTTCGAACTTGTACTAGTTAATAATGACAAAATATAACTAGTTATAAAGATTCGACGATTCAAAAGCGCTTGTTTTATTTTAAACATTGTAATTTTTGTACATAAAAATATAAGGAATTATAAAATGATAGGTGATATATATAATAGACAAAGTAGGAACCGACGTAAGCTTGCGACTCCTACTTTGCGCCTAGCAAAAGTACATAAATCGTTTGGGGGTATGGGTATAAGATTCTATAATAAAATTCCGCAATCTACTTTAACTTTACCATAGCAGCAGTTTAAAAACACTGTTAAAAAAAGGGTAATACAGAAAGCCTATAGAAGTACTATTGAGGATTACTTAGACGATAAGAATGCGTGGATATAGCTACTCTTCGACCCTGTACAAGACATCAATAACTATATGTAACTATTAATAAGAATTATTCTTTGAAAAAAGCAACCGCCGAGTTTCTCGCTGGTTCTTCTCGGTAGGAACAGCTTTCCGAACCAGCAGTAGATATTGACGATTCAAAAGCACTTGTTTACAAGTTTACTTGAATAAAGAATATTTTGAATTGAATTGAAATGATTTGTTTTTCACTTCATCTTATTAATTTCCAGATGGATACATTAATAGGTTCATATAAGACCCTAACGAAAATACCACGCATAGTTGGTGGCGAGTTAAACATCGCGGGAAACGGGTTGACATCCAAATGGTCTGTCCGCAATTTGGAGAGGGGATGCAGTATGCATTACCAAAAGGAGTATTTGCTGGACGAAAATCTAGGTGTCACCCAGCAACATTCCTTTCCACTTGATATCAGCAATGAGTGAGTATCCATTGTATAGTATATAGTATATGGTTAATTCAGAAAGCCTATTATACTATTGAAGATTACCTAGAATCTTTTAGGTAATCTTCAATAGTATAATAGGCATTCTCATCTAAGAATGCCCATGCATTCTTAGATAAGAATGCCTATTATAAGCTTGTTGCACGTGTTCAGAGGTAAAGGTGGGGTTGAACCGACTACTATATAACAATGCTTGTTCGGATAATGCTTTGCTTTGCGATTTTGTCGTGGAGTCTATCTCCTGATGATTCTTCGGTTGCGGGGCGAAACGATTGTTGAGTTTGTGATATTGAACGTGTGTAGTGCTTGTGTATTGTGGTGGCAGTGGTGGAGGTTTCTGCATGTGTTTTTACGAATCCTAAGCTATATCCATATATAACTTTTCTTCATCCCTGTACAAGATATCAATAACTATATGTAACTAGTGATAAGAATTATTGTTGGAAAAGAGCAACCGCCGAGTTTCTTGCTGGTTCTTCTCGATAGTAACAGCTTTCCGAACTAGCTGTGGATGTTGACGATTCAAAAGCACTTGTTTACAAGTTTACTTGAATAAAGAATGTTTTGAATTTGAATTGAATAGGATTATACTATTATTTAACTTATGATATTTCTATAAAAACATTGCAAACAGACAGCAGTCATCGCCATCTATCGGATTAACTCCAAACTCCAAACTCCTTAAAAATAGAATTAAATAAAAAAGTATATCGGATTACAACAGTTTCATAACATGATTTATTATTATAGATTTTCGATCTATTTAATTTTGATAAGGCATTTTGATATTGCCCCTGAGATATACGTATTGTCTATATCTATATTTATTATAAAACAGTCGCAAGAAGCTGTCTGTCTGTATCTAATCGATTTATTCAAAATCTACTTAAAGGATTTTTGTACGGTTTTCACCAAAAGATAGTGCAATACTTCCGGATGGTTTAGGTAAATAGTAAATAACAGTATTATGTAAATTGTGTTGAAGAGATCGCGCGATTGTTTAAAAAATTGCTTGCTAGGAGCTTTAGTCGCTTGCACTGCTAAAACAGTAGAGATACGCTAAAGTAATGTACTAGAGAAGTGTAGATCTATAAAATTACTACAAAAATGTCCCCGATAGCATGTCTCTATCTCTTATGGTTAACTCACAATAACTACTTTTATGTTTAAAATTTGAATTCTAGAAAAAAATTCTGACACGCTGATTTCCACGCGGGCGAAGCCGCTGGACTAGCTAGTGTGTCATAATTAAATTTGAATTGCACTAGGAAGATTATTCTAAAGTAGTATGGGACTATTAAATATTTTTGGTTAATAAATAGACTTCTAACTGGCATACAATTTTTTCCATGTGACTTTTACCGTGAGAAAGCTTATATATAAAGCTTAAATATAAAGTTTCGAATGAATTTTTATTGAAAATATGTACCATATTAATGTAGGATTAAATATTGTATAATGAGTCAATGAAATTAAAAATAAACGAAAGTACTCTGTATGATGTAACCATCATACGTTCGATACGATATTCGGAACGATTTCGTTCGAAATCGTGTGCGAGTGAGAAGAGTATTGTGAAAGCGAAATGGTGAATCGAAGTTTCCGGTTTTAGTCGCCGCACCTAGAAGAGGAAGGACGCTAAAGTACTATTAAAAAAAAAAGTGTCCTGTATGAACCCGACAATCAAATAACGATCGCCAACACAGAAACACGTAACACACACACACAGCGTCTTCGCCGGCGAAGACGAGATCCCAGTTTTCTGACGTCGGTCGGTCATGGCTTCTCGCCACCCTTACGACGTCGCAATGACTAATGTAAGTCATACCATCAGCCCTGACTTAAGTAGGGCTTCTGCGCTCTACTCTTTGCATTTCGCAACCTCGGCGATGCTTCTACGCTCTCCCGTCCCGCCCGGTGACGCTGTAAAAGCCATTAGGGCTAACAGCATACAGTCAATTCGAAAAAAAACTATTAAAAATATAAACGAAGTTTTAAGTTTTTGTTTTTTCCCCAATTCATCGGCAGTCAACATAAAATCATTAATAATTGATAAGGTCGTTTATTCGTTTTATGTGTTTGTTGATGTCATTCGATCTGTAATACAAAACTACTATTACGCAACAAAGACAAAGACGCAAAGCGTCATCACTCGTTCTTTCCTCAAATGTCATTTGTTTCAAGTAAAGTAACGGCCTGGTACTATCCTACTTGTGGACTCGATCTCCTCTCCGTTTTTGTAGATAAAGGCTGGAGCTAATTCTCAACACGCTGCCACAATGCGGATTGCTTACATATATCTAACGAAATCCTCGAAAGATATCCTCACGATATTTTCCCTTACTGGAACACATCATCATCATTCTCCTGCCCTTGTCCCACTCTAAGTGGGGTCGGTACAACATGTTACAAACATGTTGTCACATGATTTGACTACATATTTTACGACCGGCCGCCTGCCTGACGTCAACTTACCTTAGTCGCCTTTTACGACACCTTGGTAAGAAATGAGGGTGGTCTATTCTATGCAGCCCGATACCACACGGCATTTACCTTTGTCGCCTCTTACGACACTTCAGTAAGAAAGGAGGGTAGTTTATTCTATTCTGCCAGATACCACACGGCGTCCTCACTGGAACACGTGTAATTGCAAATATAAATACTATACTATTATTTACTGTTGTGCTATCAAAGCTTGAAATCACTATATGATAAGCATCAACCACTTCCCAGGGCCTTGACAGCTGTCTCCCCCAAGGAGAACTTCAGAGCGGTGATCAGGGAAATGAAAGATGAAAAGAACGGTGTCAATAAATATTACCTCGAAGTTTGGGCCAAAGACTGCCTCAAGCATGCAGTTAACTTGAGCGCTTTGGACGTCCATGGCGACGTGTACACGGACGGTACGAATTAAAAAAAGTTTTTATATAGTACTAAGTATTCAAATAACTTTCGTTTATGTTTATATTTGTACTGTCTTCGCCGAAAAAGTTACGTTTTCTGAAGGAAAAATTAGATTTTATTCCTGATTATATGTTAGCCCAGTGTGTTAGCTGTGATTGTGCCGAATTTCATTATTGTCGGTCCAGCGATCCAAAGCCTAACAGACAGATATACATAAACTTGAAAATAATATTTTTATGGCCACGACGCAATCTATTTTATCTCGGCAAAATTCATGCCATCACCGCCATACATAAGCCCAGCAGACCTACCATGAACTCTTATTGCGACTCAATTGAAGACTTAAACGACGACCGCGAACCGGTTTCTTTTCGTACCATGAAGTGCGAATTGCATTGGGGTCGTAATGTTTGAAAAGGATAACGTTATATGAACTATAGATAACACTGTCTCTTTTACTCACATGTTCTTAGGACGTATTCCGAACGCTCATTCGGCAACGGCTTAAAGTGTGCGTCTTTAAGACGTCATGGTATGAAAATGCAAAACAATTTCGTTTACGTCTTCAATTGAGTCGCAATAAGATTAGGTAATGTCATGGTAAGCCTGCAGCACACGAGACTTTAGCTTAGCTCACGACTTACATATCAGCATCTAATAGATGCCAGTGTATCGGCAAGAGACTATCTCTGAATACTGAAAAGCGTACAAGGGAACAAGTGTACAAGTGAATCAAAGGTTAGTTAATACGACGTTATTAATCCAGTAAGCCAAAAAACCCACAAATGTCACATTGCCAATGTTGTTGTTGTGTATTGTGGTGACGGTGGTGGAGGTTTGTGCATGTGTTTTACGAATCCTGTATGTATCGGGTATGAAAAAACGGTATTATGGATCTCCGCAAAGTAACGCCTAATTCTATAAATTACTAACTGATTTGTTTCAGCTGAATTTGGAAGCTTGGATTGGTCACCAGATGAGAGCAAACTTTTGTATGTAGCTGAGAAGAAAATCAAAAAGTCCGAACCGTATTTAAAACGGAAGTCGCCGGAAGAGCTGGCAGCCACTGCCGATAAGAAACCAGTGCCTGTGAGTTTAAAAACATATTAGACAAGAGGTATTATATAGTACCTATCTAGGTGGCATCTGGGCTTGCTTTGCTCGGGGTCCCAATTATTTATTTATTTATGTACCATAAAAAACGTAAGAAAAAATTGTACCAAGGTCAAGTTATCCCTTTAACAGAGATCTCTGCAGGCATACTTACGGTACTGCAGGCATACCATGATTCCTTATTGCGACGAAATTGAAGACATGAACGAAATTGTTTTACCTTTTCATACCATGACGTCTTGAAAGACGCACACTTTAAGTCGTTGCCAAATGAGCGTTCGTAATTCGTCCTAAGAGCATGTGAGTAAAAGAAACAGAGATTATAGTTGTTATAGAGTCATCTTTTTCAAACATTAGGACCCCAATGCAATTTAAACTTCATGGTACGAAATGAAACCGGTTCGCGGTCGTCGTTCACTTCTTCAATTGAGTCGCAATAAGAGTTCATGGTAGGGCTGCTGATATTGGGGCGGCCCAATTTCCTTCCAGAGCGGCTATAACCTTTGACCGGTAGGGATGTGACCTGCAGTAAAAAATCGATTTAACGAAATTCAAAATAAATCAATTTGTAAAAAATCATTTAACCCGAATCGAAAAATCGATTATTGTTGATCGTTTTATTATCAGAATATTTGAAAAATTAATGAAGAATAAATAAAGTGTATTATATTATAGTAAGAACAAAAAATAAGATCGATTCCCTGTTTGCGGAGTTCGATTAAAATGTGTAGTTTGGCTACATTGGTTTCTACAAACAACAGATATCTTATCTTAAAAATGAAGAAAAAGGTGGGTAAGAAAAAAACGGGGGTATATTTTCCAGACACGCGTTCACTATATCTGTCTCGCTCCCTTAGTCGACTCGAGCCGAGTTTACCCGAACAAGCGTTACATAGCCGAAAGTGACGGCTCAGTTTCGATCAGTGCACACATAGAAGTTTCTAATTCAATAACTATGGTGTCCTCAGGGCAAAGAGCACGTACACAGAGATGACTGGGGAGAGCAGATGACTGGCAAGGTAGAGTCAGTTATAATCGTCTGGAAATTTCCAGAAGAGACTTTCCTTCTTTACGAATGCACGCCGGGACGCTGCGCGGGTCAGGTAATGTACCATCTATTTTCACCACCATAATATATTTTTTAATGTATGGAACCAGCTATAATTTAGAAGATAGAATATAGAAAGACCAATCTTTCTTCCAATCCGCTTTGGAGCAGCGTGGTCTTAGCTCCAAAGCTAAGACCACGCTGATCCAAAGCGGATTGGCAGGTAACATATATCTCCAGAATTCCTTACGATGTTTTGCTTCACCGAAAAGCGTGTGATAAATTGCAAATATAAATTAGACATATACGTTTTATCAGAAAATCCCATTGGTGCCCGTGATTTGATACCCCCTTAAAAGAGACGCAAGACCTCACCGCTTGACTATCGCAATATACAGAATAATGCGAGGATAATATAAAAACACCTATTTCCTTAAACTTCTCTCGTAGATTTGATTTGATGGGACAGAAATTGTAAAATTAAGACTATGCCATAGCAAAACGTGGTCAGCAGGTCTACCATGAACTCTTATTGCGACTCAATTGAAGACGTAAACTGAATTGTTTTGCTTTTTCATACCATGACGTCTTAAAGACGCACGCTTTAAGTCGTTGCCGAATAAGCGTTCGGAATGCGTCCTAAAACATTTGAGTAAAAGAGACAAAGTTATCTATAGTTCATATAACGTTGTCTTGCATAAGTAGCGATGCCGTATTTGGGATGGTGGCTTTAACCATGGCATATTCTGGTATTTGACCACGGTTAGTAATATCTGCATCATCTTTAGTATGGGTTTCCTGGACATTGACTATGTCAATTTTATTTTCCCGAAGGATTTTGTGAAGTTATTCACATTTAGCGCGGCTAATGCCCTCTATGTTAAGTTGTAAGATGCGGACTGAAGGCCCGACATCCTTGGTCCGAGGGCTCTTAGAAGAGCCTTTTGGTTAATTTTTTAACATTAAATTATTTTGACATTAATATTGTATTCGACATTTTCAATATAATAATTGTAACGCTGACATAAATGCCATACGATTAAATAAATAAATAACGTTGTCCTTTTCAAACACACTTCATGATACGAAAAGAAAGCGTTTGGGTTTAGGTACTGACTGTATACGCTCGTAGCAATCGTCGCACGTTCAACAGGAACTGAGACTAAGAGAACTAAGAGATACAGGAATTTAGCCCCACGTCTTTACCAACGAAAAGGTCAAATGAAGTACGTTGCGACCAGGTTGGACACCACACCTAATCTTGTGCGCTGCGATTGCTAAAATAAATTAGTTGCAATCGTTTAAAGAGTTTTTAATTGTGTACGAAAGTACTAGGTGGCATAAATATTGCCACCTATCAAAAATTCCAGTGTATCCACTGACTTTGAATTGAATCGTTATCTAAAAGTTCATGGCAAGCCTGCAGGTTTAGGCCAGTCTGTAAATTTAAATTTTATTATTTAGGTGCGATTTACACCCAATGGCGATTGTATGGTGGGTATCGAATGGGAGGCGAAAAATATTGGCCGGCTGGGACTTCTGTATTGCACCAATCGACCAGGATTTGTCTTTTGTCTCAACTTCTTGGGATTTCATCGTGAGTTATTTTTTTCCATACTGATATTGTGAATGCGTAACTATATATTTGTATGCAATCTACTGAGCAAAATTGATGAAAATTGGCTCAATTAAATCTTCTAATCCTCGAATCCTCATGCCCATATTTCTAAGTGGTGTCGGCACAACATGTTGCAAACATGTCGTCACATGATTTGGCTGCGTATTTTACGACCGGCCGCTTGTTCTGACGTTAACTTACTTAGTCGTATTTTATGACCCCTTGGTAAGAAAGACGGTGGTCTGTTCTGCTTAATCGGATACCACACGGTGGGTCAACTTGACTTAGTCGTCTTTTACGACAGCTCGGTAAGAAATGAGAGTGGTCTATTCTACTCAGCCGGAAACCACACGTTATTTTTCAATAGCTCAGTTAAAGCTTAGCTTCTGGAATAACATCTATACTTATTATAAAACAAAGTCCCAAAGGCTGTCTGTCTGTATGTAATCGATTTTCTCAAAATCTACTGAACGGATTTTTGTACGGTTTTTTACTAAAAATTGTGCAATTTTTCCGTTACATTACAGTTTTATGTAAATTTTGTTGAAGTGGTTGCGTGGTTGTTAAAGAATTCGCCTCCAGAAAAAGAAGGTCAGATTGCCCTCATTTGCTTCCTCTTTATTTCTCTTTTATAATATCAATTTGATATATATATATATTTTATTTAATCT
Source organism: Morpho deidamia (assembly GCA_947086505.1). Taxonomy (NCBI): domain Eukaryota; kingdom Metazoa; phylum Arthropoda; class Insecta; order Lepidoptera; family Nymphalidae; genus Morpho; species Morpho deidamia. The sequence goes on along the minus strand of CAMTZC010000007.1, from coordinate 2,103,540 downwards.
GACATTGTCGTCTGTAATAATTTCATTGTAATAAAAAGTCTCTGTAAATATCTCTTAAATTTTAACTTTTGCATGCTATTTATTAGCGAAACATGTTGCTCTTTTATTTATAAGCTTATCAGCTGGCTCGCAGTCACAAAAACACAAAAGTAGTTATTGTGAGTTAACCGTAAGAGATAGAGACATGCTATCGCGGACTTTTTTGTAGTATTTTTATACATCTACAATTCTCTAGTACAATACTTTATTACTTTACAATACTTTATTACTCGATTATAGACAGACAGACAGCCTTTTGGGACTTTGTTTTATAATAAGTATAGATAAAGTCCCAAAAAGCTGTCTGCCGGTATATAATCGATTTTCTCAAAATCTGAATGGATTTTTGTAAGGTTTTCACCAAACGAGTAGTGCAATATTTCCGCTTGGTTTAGGTAAATAGGACATATCGGTATTATGTGAATTGTGTTGAAGAGATTGCGCAGTTTTTAAAAAACTTGCTTGTTGGTAGCTTTAGTCGCGGGCGCTACGTAAACTAGCAGAGCACGCTAAAGTAATGTACTAGAAAATTGTAGACCTATAAAAATACTACAAAAACAGGACAGCGATAGCATGTCCCTATCTCTTATCGTTAACTCACAATAACTATTTTTATATTTAAAATTTGAATTCTAGAAAAAATTGTGACACGCCGATTTCTACGCAAGCGAAGCCGCTGGCACAGCTAGTTTTATAATAACTATAGATTATTTATCTAATAAAGCTGTGATAGCCTAGCGGTGAGACCGTGCGACTCTTTCGAGGGGAACACGAGTTCAAACCCGGGCAGGTACCAATGAGTTTTTCTATTAAAACTCATGTGTCTAATTGATAATTGCAATTTATCACACGCTTTTCGTTGAAGGAAACATCGTGAGGAAACCTGCATATCTCTAGAGAATTCGGGAGATATGTGTAACCTACGAATCCGCATTGGAGCAGCGTGGTAGGTCTTAGCGTCAACCCTTCTCTCAAGAAAGGGAGAGAGGAGGCCTATTCCCAGCAGTGGGATTGTAGCAGGCCGCTACTTTAGTTTTATTTATCTAACTGTAATACCGTGTTTCGTGCAAAATAAAGATTCGATTTGATTTTTGTAGTGAACATGAGCGCAGAGAACATGGCGGTGCGATCTCCTCGCTTCGCACCTAACGGGGACTTGTTCTGGCTGCAGAGGGACGCCCACGGGCCGCACCACGCTTGCCATCAACTGGTCAAACTTCCTGCTAAAGACGTGAGTTCTCTCTCTTCCTTGGTGTTTTGTATTAATTCACAATCGCCTGGCCAACGGAGCTTATCGGTAAACTCGCGTCGAGGCTGACTTGACTGTCAATTCGAGTGCTGTGTGGTGTACGCTCGCCGCTCGCGTTTATTACGTAGTGTTTTTAATAACGTTTTGTATTACGATAAGACAGGACGCGCGCGCGCGCACCTGTATACGGCATTCCTTATTGTAAAACGCACACGCGTAATTATGCGTTTGGGTGTGGTTCATACAATTAGGGACTCGTTCAATTAGTGAAGCGTTTCGAATACTATAAAGATAAGACGCGACCGTGACGCGGTTTTAGTACGCGTTGGGATTAGTGTTCGCCGATATGGGACGATTCAATAACGTGTGACCTTACGAAGGTTGTGTGCACACCGGGTGTTATTTGTGCTATTTAACCGCGTTAGTGAAGTGTATACGCCGGGAGAAATAGACAGTACGTGTCCGTGGAAGATTGCTGAGGCGAGCCAACAGTTTCAGAAATCGGCCAAGTACATACAAGCACACACACACACGTACACATATACACGCAGTGATTCATGAGGCCGGACCGCATACAGCTGACGGCCGCATAAGGTAGGTTGAGACGCCGAGACGGCGGGCCCAGGTTTCGGAGGTTGTTTCATCCGCCCGCACGTTTGTGCGGAACACTTGGTATTTAAGCTGACCCCACCACTCCACATGGTGGTGGGGTCAGCTTACCTTATTTTTCTCTTCCACTTCACCTGAACCTAATTGTCGGTTGCTTTGCATGACCTCTTTTTTAGCACTACTTCTCTCCATCCTGTCTTGGGTCTCCCTTCTGGCCTTTGACCCGGGATGTAGAGATGTAGTGCTTAATTTCCAACGTAGTCTGGTGGCTTCCTCTTGATATGTCCATGCCATCGCAGTCTACTCTCCTGCATCTTGAAAAATGATGCCCACGACTATGATGGATTTTATATATATATCCTCTAAATCCTATCCTATCCTATATATATTGAGGACTTTATTTATTTATTTATTTGATACACCAACGATACAATATAAATGCATTAACCATTATACTTATATTAATACTTAATACTACTATATTTATCCATTAAAGGCGTATTCAGCATTGTCTTATAATGTTAGCTATTAAAAATATATTACAATTAGGTACATCATCAAATAAAAGCATCAAGTCTAAATTGAATAAAAATTTGTCAAAAAGTTAAAACTAAAACTATGTCGAAATCTAGTAATAATAAAAATAAAAATAAAAAATGTCTAAAAAATAATATGTAACAATTAATGAGATCGATGTCACAAATGTCCGTACATGTATATTTTATTCCTAAAGCTAGTAAAAGTAGTAGTAGTAGACTTTCATATACTTTCTCTGGATGTTAGCTCCAGGGTTACGGGTTCGATTCCCGCTTAGAGCCATCATTTCCTAATTTAAAATTGGTTTCTTCTTAGAATCTAGGTGAATATATCTAGTTAAGTATGTATAGTATTGTTTTAACGAATGCTGCATGTTCCAGGTATGAAGACGAATAGTCCACACTACATTTAGCATTATATATATTTCCTAATTATTTATCGCGGATTATAGCAAAATAATTTTAATATCACTTTTGTATTATGGATCTCCGCAAAGTAACGTCTAATTCTATAAGGGATTAAAGTTAAAGTATAGCTTATATCAACTCATATTTTTCAGATGGCAAAAGTTTACGGCCTAGTTAGAATAACACCTGATACAGCGTCGGTCTTGATTGATATAGTGGAGAGGAAGCTCGAGATAACTAATGGGATATTCTACGGGATCTACTGCCAGCAACTTCCCAACAATTGCTTCAGCGCGGATAGCACCAGGCTTGTATTCAGCACCCAACAGCAGAACGAAATCAGGAGCTACGTGGTTAATACTGGTGAGTGGTATAGAGAACTAGCGTGTAAATAAAATGACAGATTGTTCATGACTCACTTTATTGACATAGACTAGTAATCAATGACATGCATAAATCATGTTCCGCACAAACGTGCGGACGGATGAAAGAACCTCCGAGACCTGGGCCCGTCGTCTCGGCGTCTCAATCTACCTTATGCGGCCGTCAGCTGTATGCGGTCCGGCCTCATGAATCACTGCGTGTATATGTGTACGTGTGTGTGTGTGCTTGTATGTACTTGGCCGATTCCCGAACCCGTTGACTCGCCTCTGCAGTCTTCCACGGACACGTAATGTCTGTTTCTCCCGGAGTATACACTTCACTATATCGGTTAAATAACACAAATAACACCCGGTGTGCACACAACCTTCGTAAGGTCACACGTTATTGAATCGTCCCTATATCGGGGAATATTAACCCAACGCGCACTTAAACCGCGGACGGTCGCGTCTTCTCAAACGCTTCACTGATTAAACGCGTCACTAAATCTGAAAACCACACCCGAAACGCATAAATACACGTGTGCGTTATACAATAAAGCCGTATACAGGCGCACGCGTCCTGTCTTTATCGTATCCGAAACATCACTAACTATCGGCGCTCGCGTCGGCAATAGAATGCATAAAGGTCGTTGATCCGGCCGGTCGCGCCGCGTCGCGCGCGTCAATTTATTCAAAACAAATCATAATTACAATATCGTTACCGTTTTTTTTAAAGCAAGATTATAATATGGGTAACATTTAAAAAAAATATATTATTGTTCAATTTTTATTTATTACCACATACATAATTAATATTAGGTTAAACAAAATATTACTTACAATATCAGTATTCAACTGAATTCAATTTACTTATTATTATTATTTTTTTTTCATTACTATTATTCAATCACTATTTATTACATTATAATTATTTTTATTCTTTTAAATTTTAATTTTCTATATTTATCCACATTACTAGCATTATTGTACTTTTACTTAGCTTTTTACTATAACTTTTATTTAACACATTTGCCACTGTCACCATGTTGTGAATAAAATGACAGATTGTTCATGACTAATTTTATTACCATAGACTAGTAATCAATGACATGCATAAATCATAATTACAACATCGTTACCGTTTTTTTTAAAAAAGCAAGATTATAATATGGGTAATTTTAAAAAATATATATTATTGTTCAATTTTTATTTATTACATTATACATAATTAATATTAGGTTAAACACAATATTACTTACAATTTCAGTATTCAACTGAATTCAATTTACTTATTTATATATTTTTTTTTCATTACTATTATTCAATCATTATTTATTGCATTATAATCATTTTTTCTTTTAAATTTTAATTTACTATATTTATCCACATTACTAGTATTATTGTACTTTTACCTAGCTTTTTACTATTATAACTCTTATTTAACACATTTACCGCTGTCACCATGTTGTGAATGAAATGACAGATTGTTCATGACTAACTTTATTACCAAAGACTAGTAATCAATGACATGCATAAATCATAATTACAACATAGCGGTTTGGCCACGCGTTTCTGTGGCTTAGTCTGTTTTCGACTTTCCCTTGTAAAAATTTTTATGATGGACTGTTGTATCTAAACATCTGAATACGTCCTTATATTTTCAAGCGTTTATCGAGCATATTTTAGTACTGCAAGTTTTTATTAATAACAAATATTGTTGCTAGAAAATGGCAAAAAGTTTTCATTAATGACGTCATTTCTGGAGGTTGGCAAAAAGTTTTCTATTAATGACGTTGTTTCGAAGAATGGCAAATAGTTATCATTAATGACGGTGTTTCTAGAGAATGCGGAAAAGTTTTGATTAATGACGTTATTTCTAGAGACTAAAATTTTTTGATTTAACGACTAATGTAGTTTTTAGAGATCAAAACTTTTTATAAATGGTTTATGTGGCTTTCGAGCAGTGGCAAAAGTTTTTATAAATGACCAATGTTGTTTTCAGAGAATGACTTTAGTGTTTGTTAATGACGGATGCTATTTTCAGAGGATGACAATAGTATTTGTTATAACGATGTTGTTTTCAGAGAATGACAATATTTTTTGTTAATGACGGATGTTACTTTCAGAGGATGACAATAGTATTTGTTAATGACGATGTTGTGTTCAGAGAATGACAATATTTTTTTGTTAATGACGGATGTTATTTTCAGAGGATGACAATAGTATGTGTTAATGACGATGTTGTTTTCAGGGAATGACAATATTTTTTGTTAATGACGGATGTTACTTTCAGGGAGTGACAATAGTATTTGTTAATAAGGGATGTTATTTTCAAAGGATGACAATAGTACGTGTTAATGACGATGTTGTTTTCAGAGAATGACAATATTTTTTGTTAATGACGGATGTTACTTTCAGGGAATGACAATAGTATTTGGTTATGACGGATGTTATTTTCAGAGGATGTAAATGTTAATGACGATGTTGTGTTCAGAGAATGACAATATTTTTTGGTAATGACGGATGTTATTTTCAGAGAATGACAATAATATTTGTTAATGACGCATGTTATTTTCAGAGGATGACAATAGTATGTGTTAATGACGATGTTGTTTTCAGAGAATGACAATATTTTTTGTTAATGACGGATGTTATTTTCAGGGAATGACAATAGTATTTGTTAATGACGATGTTGTGTTCAGAGAATGACAATATTTTTTGTTAATGACGGATGTTATTTTCAGGGAATCACAGTAGTATTTGTTAATGACGGATGTTGTTTTCAGGGAATGACAATAGTTTTTCTTAATGACGAATGTTGTTCCTAGCGAATGGCAAAAGTTTTTATTAATGTGGGATGTTTTTTACAGAGAATGGTAATATAACGGATATATCCAACAACATCAAGAGCGCGGGCTCGACCGTCGTTTTGAGCGTACGATCAGACCTGATACTGGCAACTTTCTCCAGCTTGACAACACCCGACCAGGTTAATATCTTTGAATCTCACTGGTCACAGTGAACCTGTCTTCAGCTCCGTGGGTCTCTAGTTCGATTCTCATCGAGGGCCAACATTTTCTTAAACAAATTTGTTGGTCCTTCGATTTGGGATGTATTTATATATTTATTTAAAATTACATAAGTAGGTATATAGTAATCAGTTTTCAGTCACCTATAACACAAAGCTAGTATAACATTAAGTTACTTTGCGGAAAGACGTGTGTGTATGTCGTGTCTTATATATATATATATTTATTAAATAGAGTAATTGATTGTATGATATTTTTTGATATAAAGTGGTTTTTACTATATTACGATTATTACCTCAAAATATTGTACTCAATTATTGCGGCTCTTTTTCCTATATTTTTGTTTATATTGTACAGCGACTCGGTGATGGATACATATATAATTTTAAATACATACTCAAATACAAATATACACCTAGGCTCGAAGAACCAAAATTTTTTTAAATTAAAAAGTTGGTCCTCGGCGGGAATTGAACCCGTGACCAGTGGAGCTGTAGGCAGGGTCACTACCCACTGCGCCAACGGGCCAGTCCAGTGGGGCTTGATCCGGGGTATTTTCACTTCTTTAACCCGCCCCTTCCTAACTGAACTATTACAACTTTACAAATGACAGCGAAATTAACTTTTGTATTCAATTTATATTTAAGCAGTTTTTCAATGTTTGAAAACAGGGATAAAACAATTTTTCGCGGATTATAGCACAATAATTTTATTATTACTTTTGTATTATGGATCTCCGCAAAGTAACGCCTAATTCTATAAATTATTTAAAACAATTTTTTTAATAAAAAAAAAATAGTTTCATGAAAATAGATGCAGCCGTTTCTGAAATTCAGATGATATATATACAAGATTAACTCATTTAAAGATATTAGATAATATTTATTTTTTGTTTATTTTTTTCTACCAATATTAGGGAGTATTTTTCATTTTTTACTTCTATGCTATAAAGTCATTTTACTGTTTTTTAAACCATGTCCTTTTTAAGATTCATTGTACGTTTTAGTTATACGTGGCAAAGCTGCCAGAAACCGATTCTGAGAACAATATAGAATGGGTGTTGGTGAGCACACCGTTCGAAGTGCCTAAGACCGTGGCGAACGCTAAGGTGCAGTATATGACGCTGCAACAAGACGCTACAGATGAGGCTTGTGAGTATATCATTTGATTTCACACACATAACAGCTCTAGCAGGGAAACTCAGTTCAGCAGCCTATGCTATTCGAAAGATAAGACAGTTTACAGACGTCGAAACAGCAAAACTAGTTTATTTTGCTTACTTCCATAGCATTATGTCTTATGGAATAATGTTATGGGGTAAATGCGCTGATATTGAGAAAATTTTTGTATTGCAAAAAAGAGCCATACGTGGCATTTATAATTTGAGTCCGCGTGAGTCCCTGCGAGAGAAGTTTAAGGAAACAGGTATTCTTACGTTAGCTTCACAGTATATTTTTAGCAATTTGATTATTGTGCATAAAAATATACATAATTATAAAAAGATTGGCGATGTATATAATAGACAAAGTAGGAACCGACATAAGCTTGCGGCTCCTGCTTTGCGCCTTGTAAGAGTACGTAAGTCGTTTGTGGGTTTGGGTATAAGATTCTATAATAAAATTCCACGATCAATTTTAACTTTGCCATTACAGCAATTTAAAAATACTGTTAAAAAGAGACTGATACAGAAAGCCTATTATACCGTGGAGACTTACATTGATGATAAGAATGCGTGGATATAGCTGCTCTTTGACCTTGTGCAGGATAGCTATGACAAAATGTAATTAGTATTAAGAATCTTCTTTTTTAAAAAAGCTCCACCGAGTTTCTTGCTGGCTCTTCTCGGTAGGACGGCTTTCCGAACCAGCAATAGAGTCGACGATTCAAAAGCACTTGTTTACAAGTTTATTTGAATAAAGAATATTTTGAATTTGAATTTGAATTTGATTATAGATACTTATCAACTTTATACGATTATTCGAACGATATATTAAATCAAATCAAATAAATTTCAAATAAGCTATTTCTAACACTTTTGTTTCAATAACATTTAGCACTAGATTGCCCAAGCAGTAAAAATGACTATGAGAAAAAAAAAGATTAAGGGTAATAAATAATGTATAGGCAATAAAGTATAGATAAAAGATAAAGAGTATAGATAAAAGCAAAAAACAAAAATTTCCTTTATAAAATAATTAAAAAGTCAACACTGTTAAGCAGTGTTTCCCAAAGTGGGGCCCACGCCCCACTGGGGGGCAATTTCAATGTTAAGAGGTTACAAGTCGAAAATGGACTCAACACGAGTTAACTCTTTTGTTACGGGCCATTTAAATGCAATACTAGATTCCGTACCAAATTTAACTATAAAAGAAAATTGATAAATAATTATAGTATATAATCATAATATATAAAAATGAATAATTGTCTGTATATCCTTTATAAACTCTGTAACGACTGGATCGATTTAAATGTAATTTTCATACAATCTTTGTAATGACCCAGCGGATGATCTTGTAAAGTTTGATGCCGATCGGAGTATTTTTAAAAACTGTTAAGCTCTATTTCGAGAGGAATTCGAAACCAGACTGAGCCACAGCAACGCGTGGCCGGACAGCTAGTTATCTTAATATATAAAAATGAATGTTTGTCTGTATATCTTATAACAACTCCGAAACGGTCGACCGGATTTTAATGAAATTATCAGACAATCTTTAGAATGAACGTTACAGTGAATGAGGGAATGAGCTATACTTAACGTATAAAGTCGATTAAACATATCTTTTATGTTACTTCAGTGAACAATTCAATTTTAATATTACAAGCTATGTATGTAACACAAGGGGGGGTGCATAAGAGTTTTTAGATAGGCTAAGGTGGAGCATGCCACAAGAAAGGTTGGGAACCACTGCAGTGTAAAGAACAAGATTTTTCTATACTATTGTTTTTAATATTTTAAATTAATCAAAAATATTGCCTTAATCTAGTGTTAATTAAGCTAGCACTGGTTCGGAATGTTCTGTTCTTCAGAAACTTTAACTATCAGCATTATACTCCCCTTATTTATATATTTATTTATTTTATTTGGTTTATAAGCTTTTGAATTTCTCATGAAATTTTTATCGATTTCATTGTTGTTGGTAATTAAGAACGCAACTTTATCTGTGACAATGCTATTGTATAGTCTGTATTTGTTCTGACTTTGTTACTTTATTAGTCTGTAACGGATATAACTTTTTTCTTCCTTTTTGATATCCATAATCTTAAAACCTACGAATATTATCTTTTTCCGTGTTCTGAACAGTTTGTTAAATACATAAACCACGTAAATTATCAACAATTGTTATTTTAGCAACATTCACGGCTATATACTTTGGTCCGGATGAAGACAAAATCTACCCTCTGGTAGTGTGGCCGCACGGGGGACCGCATTCGGCCTTCTCTAATTCCTATTCCCTGGAGGCAGCTTTCTTCAATACAGTAGGTGAGTAGTAAAAGCTTGTTACAATCCCACTGCTGGGAATAGGCCTCCTCTTTCCGTTTCTGGAGAGAAAGATTGGAGTTACGACCTACCACGCTGCTCCAATGCGGATTGGTAGGAAATACATATCTCCAGAATTCTCTAGAGATATGCAGGTTTCTTCACGATGTTTTCCTTCACCGAAAAGCGTGTGATAAATTGCAATTATCAATTAGACATATGAATTGTAATAGAAAAACTCATTGGTGCCTGCCCGGGTTTGAACTGGTGTTCCCCTCGAAAGAGTCGCACGGTCTCACCGCTGGGCTATCACAGCTATAAAAGCGTGTGGTAAATTGCAATTATCAATTAGACACGTAAGTTTTATAGAGAAAAACTTATGAGTATTATCACAAGGTTTGAATCCGTGACCCTTATGAGAGAGTAGCACGGCTGGGCTATCACAGCTTTGCAATAGGTGAGCTAGGCATTTAGCTTAGATTTTTTTTTCCTATTATAAAGTACATCACAATGGAAATACTTTGTTGTAGTCACAATCTAGCCTTAGGGCTAATAAGCAACTTAATTTTAACCTAAACTTATAAATTAACTTATATCTAAGAACAGATCCAATGACATCTTAGTCTTTCTTACATTATATCTTACATTATACATTTCTTTTTTACATTATACATTATATCTTACATTATAGGAGACACTTCGTTCTTGTGTTCTTTTTCAGTAGCACTAACACTACACTACACTAACTCAAAAGGCTTTGTCCTTTTCAGTCTTCTCACTAGTCCCTTAATATCAGGAAGCTGGATAGCCTGATGTTTACATGATGGTGAAGCCTATGTTCGTGGGCTTCAGCATACTTTTTAATAACTTTATTTACAAACTCAACTTGGAGATGTCGATGAATATCTTCATTTACCACATACCAGGGAGCGTTAACAATACCCCTTAGTTTAATTTAGCTTAGATAAAAATGGAAATTAATTCAATAAGTAAAGCCGAGTGGTTACCAATAGTGTGTGTCACACCACGACTTTAATAATAAATTTGTTTTTTTTTCGTATTCTTTCATATTTGTGGTGTGTAACAGTCTGTTACTATGCCCACTGCTGGGCTAAGACCTCCTCTCTCCGTCTCTAGAATTCTCTAGAGATATGCAGGTTTCCTCACGATGTTTTCCTTCACCGAAATACTCATTGGTGCCTGCCCGGGGTTTGAACCTAAGTCGTCTCTAGAGAGTCGCACGGTCTCACCGCTAGGCTATCACAGCTGTGTACGTCATAAATAAAGTTTTTATTTCTTCCTTTCTTTTTAAGTAAGTTGCTAGTTATAATATAAATAAGTTATCAAAATAAAATAAAAACGGTGCATGAATTATATTCGACTGCGTTTATTTTTCATTTTTCCATAAATAAAATATTTATTTTAAATTTTTTTATGGAATCCAGCAACAGTTTCGTAAAGCGTTACGAGATTTTGAGATTTCGTATTCGTGTAGGTGAACAGAGGAGAATATTATTGAGATTGTCTTAGTGAATGCCTGCAGTGTGGTGATGGTCGTGAAAGTTTTTATTGCGTGTGTTTTACGAATTCTGTATGTATTAAGTATGGAAACAGATAGTCCAATATGTACTATTTTTTATCGATTTATTAAATGTACCAACAGATTAGAATTAGTAAGATTAGAAATAATGTTATGGAGCTCAGATTTAGGATGTAGATCCACTTATTGGAAACCTTAGAAATAATAATATTAAAAAAAATATATTAATTCAATGAATTTTAAAATTCATTGAATTAATCATCAATCAATGAAATTTAATGAATTAATAATGATTAAATAATGAATTAGTAATAAAAAACGATTAAATTTAGAATTAAAAATAAATACTACACACATCACAATTAGAGGGAGCGGGGGAAAATCCATAAACGAAATAAATAAATGCAAACTGAATTATAAACCTAAACGTAGCTTTATCTGATAAAGTACGTTTTCTACACAGTATTACATTTAAAGTGCGTAGAAAACCTTATATTTAAATCTCAATTAATAAATACAACGTAATCTATGAAAACAAGTGATTTGCTGTTTCATTATCAATATGAGAAAAAGTTGAGCAATGCTCTCTCAAATAATTGTAATGTATGTTCGAGTCGCAATTAATAAATACGTCGTAATCTATGAAAATAACAAAGTTTGGCTATTTCATTATCAGTATGAGAAATAGTTGCTCAATACTCTCAAAAATAATTGTATTGTATATTTGAGTTGCAATAAATACGTTGTAATCTATGAATATTTTTACGTACTACGATTTGGATGAAAATACCTGGTGACTCGTGAAAAACACTTTTTAGTATTTACAGTCTTTATGCAGTCCGTTGTCCAATAAGAAAGCCGAGGCCACTATTATTTCACTTTTATTTTTGTTTCGTATTTCGGTCTCGATCGCTAATCGTAAATTGACGTTGAGGCGCACGATACATCTGCTTATATATCAAAGGAACCGATGACGCTAAAGTTCTCGATAGTTTGCGAGACCTTGAGGAGATCGTAAACGACCTTTGTAAACTTTTTGTAAACCCGAATTAGAGAATTCGAAGCGTCAAGCAAATTTGAAGACTATGACATATGCATTACGAACTCTTTTTGCTTGATCGTAAACTGGCCCCCATCCAATTTGAACTCTATGACATATGCATTTCGAACTCTTTTCGCATGTTTGTAACAATAAAAAAGTTTTGCTATTTCAATATTGTCGATATAAAGACAAAATAATTTAACACTCGATTCTAAAATTTTGATGCAATTTTGTCGCTTATTCGTAGGTTGCTTAAATCAAATCAAAATAATCTTTATCTAAGTAGGCTTTTTACAAGCACTTTTGAATCGTCAAGGATCAATTAGATTTAATAAGCTACACTGGTTAGGAATGTTGCTCTTACCGAGAAGAACCAGCAAGAAACTCGGCGGTCAATCTTTTAAACATTTAAATTTACATTATCTATTTGCAGTCTTGTTTGGAGCTGAAAGGATTTTCAAATCCAAGCATTTTTATCAATCAAATAATCTTCAAATGCGTAATATGCCTTACGTATAAGCATAGTTTTTACACTTAATTCAAACTTTTCTGTAGATAATTCGATTGCGGAATTTTATTGTAAATTGCTAATTCTCCCATCCATTTAATGACTCTTGCGTCTCAATATGAGTGATGTAAAAAAGTAAAGTAAAGTAACAGCCTGTTACTATGCCCACTGCTGGGCTAAGGCCTCCTCCCTCCGTTTCTGGAGAGAAGGGTTGGAGCTAGGACCTACCACGCTGCTCCAATGCGGATTGGTAGGTTACACATATCTCCAGAATTCTCTAGAGATATGCAGGTTTCCTCATGACGTTTTCCTTCACCGAAAAGCGTGTGATAAATTGCAATTATCAATTAGACACATGAGTTTTAATAGAAAACCTCATTGGTGCCTGCCCGGGTTTGAATTCGTGTTCCCCTCGAAAGAGTCGCACGGTCTCACCGCTAGGCTATCACAGCTTGTCATGAGTGATGACAAGCTGTGATAGCCTAGCATGTTGTTGTGATGAGTGATGTGTACATAACAATTTCAGGATTTGCATGCCTCTTAATCAACTATCGGGGTTCGATCGGTGCTGGTAACTCTTCGGTATTTTTCTTGCCCTCTCGCGTCGGCACTGCTGACGTCAGCGACTGCCGTTTGGCCACCAAGAAGGCGATCGATCAGTTCCCAGTCGATGACAAGATGCTGCTTCTGTATGGGGGTTCCCATGGCGGGTTCCTGGTGTGCCATTTGAGCGGACTCTACCCGGATGACTACCGCGTTGCGGTGACTAGGAATCCCGTGGTTGATTTGTCAGCGATGACTAGCAGCACTGATATAGCGGACTGGTGAGTATTTTGCATGGGTGTTAACAATCAATGTCTTTTTTTACATTATTGCCAATCGACCCAACCGTGCAACAATCAATTAATATGGCCGAAAAATTTGTAATTGTAAAAATTTTGTGTAAGTTATGTGCTGATGAGCTGTGATAGCCCAGCTGTGAGACCGTGCGACTCTTTCAAGGGAAACACGAGTTCAAACCCGGGCAGGCACCAATGAGTTTTTCTATTAAGACTCATGTGTCTACTTGATAATTGCAATTTATCACACGCTTTTCGGTAAAGAAAAACATCGTGAGGAAACCTGCATATCTCTATTTTGGGGATATGTGTAACCTATGAATCCACATTGGAGCAGCGTGGTAGGTCTTAGCTCCAACCCTTCTCTCCAGAAACGGAGAGAGGAGGCCTATTCCCAGCAGTGGGATTGTAACAGGCCGCTACTTTACTTTTTTTACTTTAAGTTGTGATTGCAATCCTCTTCTTTCGCCTACCCGCTCTAAGTGGGGTCGGCTTATGTTTGTCTCGTCCATCGTCTCCTATCATTCGTCAACTCTGGCACTACTCCTATCATACGCATGTCATACTTCACACATTCCAACCATCTCTTCTTAGGCCTCCCTCTAGTCACATATCCATCCACATTCATATCCAACACTCGTTTAGTCACATGATTTCCATCCCTCCTCATTACATGTCCATACCATCCTAATCTTGCACCCCTCATCTTTTTTATAATGGGCGCAACTTTCAGACCTCCCCTTATATACTCATTTCTTATTTTATCCAGTATTGTCACACCACACATCCACCTTAACATCCTCATCTCATTTGCATGCACTCTTCTTTCATCCGTCTTTTTCATTGCCCAACATTCTGATCCCTACATTACGACAGGTCTTATGACCGATTTATAAATTTTTCCCTTAAGTCTAGGGCATGGATGCACAGACCGCGGCCCGCGGGCCACATGCGGCCCGCCAGTCGAATACTGGTAGCCCGCCGACAGCAAAAATAATACTCTCGTACATTCCGATATATCGAATTCTATTCCAAGACAAAATATGTTCGAAAAGTAATCTGAATCTCGCGTGCGCGCTATTTGAATTTAGCGCCCAAAAATGCTAAGTCAAGTAACATCGCTTGCCGCCTTTATATAAAGTTCAAAATAGTAGAGAAGTCAAGAATTTCTATCGCGGTGTAAGCAAGCGAGGTAGCAATAGTCACGAATTCCTGATTGCTCGCATCAGTTCGGTTTTAATTTGAGTGAAGTGTCAACAGAAAGAAATAAGCTCGAAAATACAAAGCGAAGTAATAAGTGATTGAGAATAAGTGCAGTTTAATAGTGTTTTGGGGAGGCAATAGTTCTAGAGTAGATTTTAACTCTACTAGCCGGTGTCATATATTTTGATCCACATTCAACGTAGATTTCCTGTTGCAGTGTTAACCCGTCAAGTGCCGTGTATAATTTTGTTGTGAAATCGTAAGTAGAACTCTGTTATTAATATGTGTGGTGACGCCAAAATGGGTAGATTTTTTACTGGTCTTGACAAATGAGTTATTTATTGACTTCCACATGTACCACCTGGGGCGCTAATTTGTTTCGCAGATACTTTGTCTTTTCCGGGTAAGTTGTTCCCACGTCTGCATCCCACATTTGGTGCCTTTGTTGCACAATCCCGCCCCCGTCTCCTTTACCCTTTTCTTCCCTTAGCGACCTTTACGAGGTTACGCGTTCGCACCGCAATATTCCAACGCATCGCACACGCATCCTCGGTCGCTGTGCTAGATGTAACGCGCCCGCACCTTTATATAACCTAATTTATACTGTCCGCATTCCTTCCCTTCCTTCGTCGTGTTATACTGTGGGGACTGTCCCGCTGGACTGTGGCTATTTACACGCCACGCCACAACTAAGTGTTTCCCTACCTACTTAATCAATTTTAATCCAATTTAGCTTTAATATTGGCCAAATATTAAAATAAAACAAATAAATTACTATTTTTATCAGAATTTCTTTAACTGTAATAATTACGTCATTATTTCAGATATAAAATCTGTATAAAAATCTTAAAATTTCTGAGGAATAATATTCAACCAATTATTTTTGATAATTTAAAAAAGGATGGGTAATTTAATTAGGTACTGTAATTGTTTTTAGGTGCTTTGTTAATCCTAGCCAGGATCAGAACGCAACATGGAGAAGCCAGGACCTAGTAAAAAACGTAAGGTTAAAGATGAAAATCGGCAGTTTCAAGAAATTTGGTCTGAGAAATATTTTTTTGTATGGTCGCATAACAAAGTCGTTTGTTTAATTTGCAAGAATTCTGTTGCGACTGCATATAGAAAGGAATATAATGTAAAAAGGCACTATGAAACGCAGCATCCTTCTTTTACCAAGTTTACAGGCGAATTAAGAAAGCAAAAAATGTTGTCTTTAAAACGGGAGCTTATTGGTCAGCAAGCTATGTTTACAAAACCCATTCCAGATTCAGAAACAGCTACAGAAGTTAGTTATGAAATTTCTCGAATAATAGCAAAGCGAAGTCGCACCTTCAATGATGGCGATTTTGTAAAAGAATGCATAGAAATTGCCGTTAAGAAAATGTGTCCAGAAGCAGCAAAAAAGTTTGAGAAAATTCAACTGAATCGTATGACTGTCCAAAGACGAATTATGTCTTTGTCAGGTAATATTGCGCAACAATTAATTGAAAAAACGAAGACCATTGAATTTTTTTCATTAGCGCTCGACCAATTCACTGATATTAGTTCCACAGCTCAACTTCTCGTATTCATACGAGGTGTTACTCAAGATTTTGAAGTCTTAGAAGAGTTATTAGGAATGTGTTCATTGAAAGGTCAAACCAAAGGAGTTGATATACTCAATGTACTTTTGGATAAGTGTTCAAAAACTGATTTGGACTTATCAAAATTATCGGGAGTTGCGACTGACGGTGCTCCTTCGATGATTGGTGTTAATTCCGGGCTAGTTACATTGCTGAAAAAGCATCTGCAAGTAAAAAACATAAACGCTGCAGATCTCATGCAGATTCACTGCATTATACACCAGGAAGCCCTCTGTTCTAAAAAAATTGAATTTCAAAATGTCATGAAAGTGGTAGTTTCGACTGTAAATTTCATAAAATCTCGAGGACTCAACCACAGACAATTCAAACAATTCCTTGATGACATCGATAGCGAATACGGAGATTTACTGTATTATACAGAAGTAAAGTGGCTAAGTCGTGGATTGACGATTGGAACGATTTCTAAATTTAATAGAAGAAATTGGAATATTTCAGGCGGAAAAGCAATGGGATGTCCCGGAACTTAAAAATCCTGATTGGTTGTGTGATTTGGCTTTTTTAGTTGACATTACAAATCATTTGAATGTCTTGAACACACGGCTTCAAGGTGAAAATCAACTGATATCCCAGCTCATGTATCATCCGTTCAATGCAAGCTGATACTTTTCTGATCACAATTGAATTCTGGAAATTACAATCATTTTCCGAATTATAAGAAAATGGCAGAAAAATTCAACAAAACTGCGATTAATTTCAGTTATGTAGAAAAGCTAGATATATTGATTCAATCTTTTCAAGACAGATTTTCGGAGTTTAAAAAAGTGAAACCTCTGTTGGACATATTCAGTAATCCTTTCACGATTTCAGTTGGGAATGCTCCAGAGTCAATGCAGTTAGAAATTATCGACATTCATAACGACCAAGATTTACGCAACAAATTCAACGAAGGAGACTTGCTGAACTTTTACCGTTGCATTGATAAAAATATGTACGAAGAGTTGCGCATAAACGGTCTGAAATGTGCCAGCTTATCTGGTTCTACCTATATATGTGAACAAACTTTTTCAATACTCAATAATAATAAAACAAAAAATCGAAACCGCCTTGCAAATGAAAGTTTGGAAGCAGTTTTACGTGTTGCTACAAGTAAATTTACGCCAAACATAAAAAAGATTGTAAGCACTATGCAGTGCCACGCTTCAAATTAATAAATTCTTTTTCAATTTTAATAAATTATTATCAATTCTTTATTGTCTTTAATTACCTATACTTCTGGCGGCCAGCCCGCCATTAGTTCATGATTTGCCCGAGTGGCCCCTAGTCTTAATAAGTCTGTGCAACCATGGTCTAGGGGGCATCTGGGGGTCAGTTATTGTCCCTGAGACCTTTCACCACTTCCTCCATCCTGCGTTCATTCTATTCTTCATATGGCGATCAATTTCACCGAAATTGTGATTGTAATCTATGAAAATAAAATCTTTATACAAGTACACTTTTTCAATAGTCGTGTGGTATCCGGCTGAGTAGTATAGATCACCCTCATTTCTTACCGAGGTGTCGTGAAAGGCGACTAGGGTAAATTTACACGGCATGTAGTATCCGGTGGAGTAGAATAGACCCTCATTTCTTACCAAGATGTCGTAAAATACGACTAAGATAAGTTGACGTCAGGCAGGCGACCGGTCGTAAAATATGCAGCCGAATCATGTGACAACATGTTTATAATATGTTGTGCCGACTCCACTCAAAGTAGGTTGGATCGTTGTTATAATAAATTGCTGGAAATATTAACCAAATGCACAAAAAATTGCATAATTTAATAATTTTTTCATAATAATTCATTTTGCTGTTTCGCTAATTGCATGCACGCATATTTGTTGTTTGCACGATTGTTATCCTTTATTCAGACCACCAATTTCAGATTTACATTTTCAATTCGAAATTGCTAACAATCATTGTTATAAATATGGCCTCCGAGGAGCGTCAAAATGATTTGTTTTTCGGGATAATCTCTATTTCTATATTTGACTATCATATATCTTTTTATTTCTTTCAGATGATACGATTATTTGATTTTCTAAAACTTTTCACAAGTTCTATAGTTTCTATTTTTATTTCTACGACAATTTTACAACGTTATTTTATTTTGTTTTGAAAAAAATATGGATCAGGTAAAAGTTAGTGTTCGGAAATATAAGGCATTGATGGGTAAATACGTGGAAATAAAAGGCGTTGTTAGGTAAATACGTGGAAATATAGGGCGTTGTTAGGTAAATACGTGGAAATAAAAGGCGTTGTTAGGTAAATACGTGGAAATATAAAGCGTTGTTAGGTAAATACGTGGAAATATAAGGCGTTGTTAGGTAAATGCGTGGAAATGTAAGGCGTTGATAGGTAAAAACGTGGAAATAACAGGCGTTGTTAGGTAAATGCGTGGAAATATAAGGCGTTGTTAGGTAAATGCGTGGAAATGTAAGGCGTTGATAGGTAAAAACGTGGAAATAACAGGCGTTGTTAGGTAAATGCGTGGAAATATAAGGCGTTGTTAGGTAAATACGTGGAAATAAAAGGCGTTGTTAGGTAAATACGTGGAAGTATAAGGCTTTGTTAGGTAAATATGTAGAAATACGCATTTTCCGCTTTGCGTTTCTGCAAACGTAATTCATAGTCGTCTCTTAGTCTTCACATAGGACCAGTAATACTGCACACATTCACTAAGACAATCTAAATATTGCTATCATGATGTATCAAAGGATTCTGAGCATCCCATAAAAATACCTAATAACCGGTCGGATATATCCTTCAGGATTTGCCTTACTCCTCATAAATTATCGAGGCTCGACCGGCAGTGGGGACGCCCAAGTGAGGTGTCTCCCCGGAAACATAGGAAACTATGACGTGAACGACTGCTTTCTCGCTCTAAACACATTGAAAGAGCGGGAGAAAATATTAGAAGATGGTTGCCTTTTGTATGGCGGCAGTCATGGCGGGTTTATAGCTGCTCATCTCGCTGGGAGGTACAATGGAATGTTCAAAGCCATGGTGTTGAGGAATCCTGTAATAGATTTAGTCGCTAAAGCGCAAGATGCTGATAATCCTGACGGGTAAGTTTGTTTCCGTTTCGGTCCTAATAAAAATATGATAATGCTTTCTTAACGTACCAATTTGGCTCTGCGCCTGCGAGTTTACTTGTAAACATAAAAAATAGTTTTCTTGTAAATATTTATAGATATCCTTGGATAAATTTCCTCTACCATAGAGATCTCGATCTACCCACAATATATCATGTATTTAAATCGACAACCGTAACCCAAACACAAAAAAAGTTAGTTTTCTTCTAAATATTCATAGATATTCTTGGATAAATTTCCACCACCATAGAGACCTCACCCACAATATACCATGTATTTAAAATTTTTATTGTAAATATTCATAGATATCCATGGACAAATTTCCTCCACCACACTTCGATCTACTCCCAATAAATAATGTATTTTCACTATTCTTCTGAAAAACCTAGTCAAAACTAAAAATGCTCGTAGCAACTTTATCTATGCTTCTTGATTTGTTTCCCTCACAGTGATTAGGCAGCGTTTCGGTAAAAGCTATTTATTCAAGTTAAATTGTAAACAAGTGCTTTTGAATCGTAAACTTTACTGCTGGTTCGGAAAGCTGTTCCTACTGAGAAGAACCAGCAAGAAACTCGGCGGTTGCTCTTTTCAAAGAATAATTCGTAATACTAATTACATATAGTTATTGATGTCTTGTACAGGGTCGAAGAGTAGTTATTACCACGCCATTCTTATCGTCTAAGTAATCCTTAACTGTATCGTAGTTTCCTGTATTAGCCTTTTTTAACAGTGTCTTTAAACTGCTGTGGCAAAGCTAAAATTGCGGATTTTTTTATAGAATCTTGTACCCAAACCCCCAAACGACTTACGTACTTTTGCAAAGCGCAAAGGAGTGGCAAGCTTGTGTTTCGGTTCCTATATTGTCTATTATATACATAACCTATCGTTTTATAATTCTTTTTATACAAAAATTAAAATGCTTAAATTATACTGCGAAGCTAATGTAAGACTACCTAATTCCTTAAACTTCTCTCGCAATCAAATCAAAAGGCAATCAAAAAAAAATTCATTATCCGCGCAATTACCCCAAAGCAATATTTCATAAGACATGATGCTACGGAAGTAAGCAAAATAAACAAGTTGCGCAAAATACACAAGCGTATACAAAAAATATTAAATACAGTGTCAGGAATAATGAGCTTTATGAACGTACAAAAGTAATAATAAAATTATTTTGCTATAATCCGCTATACAGTGTTAGAAAGCGGTCATAAAGTTCCTAATGACCATTGTTTCGAAATTCTGCACACCTGTGGAAAAAGCTTAAAATTAAATATTATGGAATAATTAGAAATCATTAAGCATAACAATGGCACCCTCATTAACGAGCAGATAAATGTTTCTAGTTCAAGCTTGTTGCACGTGTTCAGAGGTAAAATTAAGGGTGGGGATGAACCAAGTACTATATAACCATGTTTGTGTGGATAATGGTTCGCTTTGCGATTTTGTCGTGGAGTCTATGTCCATTGTACCATGTATTGTCCTGATGATGCTTCGGTTGTGGGGCGAAACGATTGTTGAGTTTGTGATAGCGAACGTGTGTAGTGCTTGTGTATTGTGGTGGAAGTGGTGGAGGTTTGTGCATGTGTTTTTACGCATCCTGCACGTATCGGGTATGAAAATACGGATAGTCCACTATACATTTAGCACTATATATATTTTCTATCTACTGTATCGCGGATTAAAGCAAAATAATTTTATAATTACTTTTGTATTATGGATCTCCGCAAAGTAACGCCTAATTCTATAAATTCTTTATGGACGTATTAAATAAGGAACAATACTCCTGAAAGCTAATTTGCTTATAATTACAGTCGGCTTACTATTTGACTAATTAACTCATTCATTTCCCGCGTAGTGACGTTGTAAAAGTCGTAGGGTTAACAGCAAAGTCAGTTCGAAAAAAAACTTCTCGATTATGTGGTCCCGTGAGCTTCGTTTTGTTTTACTAAATTATCGCTTTATTATTATCACTTTATTATCACTTTATTATGTTTTACTAAATTGTCCATTTTGTTATAATAAATTATCTACATATGTCTGCTTTATTTTAATTAATTAATTATTTTGATGTCATTGCGTAGTTTATAAAGCTTCTAACCATTCTATGGTAATATTTCCATTAACATCAATTAAATTGCATTTAGCTTATTTTCTTCTTTAAATGCTTTCGGGGTTTTGTAACCGCATGTTGCGTTTTCGTGTTAAGCCGTATCACTTTATTTATATCTTAGAATTGAGGTTCGTTTAAATCTGTCAAAATGTTAAAATCTAATTTGAGTTGAAATTTCAATGGTTGGATATTTATATTAGTTTTATGTAATTTTCCAAAGTTTCTACAAGGACGATATAAATAACAAAAATATTTAATTTATATCTAATAAATATGTCTATAAAATATGTAATTTATATATTGATTGATCTAACTCTGCAACACAGTTGAACATATCATAAAGGTAATTATAGGCGAACCGTTTAACTCATGCGGTTAATAAAAGTATTCGGGCTACATTGCGAGATCTATAGGCTAACCGTTTAACTGAGTCCTTAACTGCGGGCCGTGGAGATAGGATTAGAACGTGGACTGAGGTAGGTGTGGGCGGTCACTTGTATATCACGCTACAAGCCCTCGCCGCTCGCATTTAGCTCAGTCCCCATTCTCGTTTTACCTCCGCGCCCTCGTGCGCCAGGACGAGGACTCAGTTAAACGGTCAGCCTATTGATCTCGCGATGTAGCTCGCATACTTTTATTCCCGTAAAATGAATTAGCAACCGTATTTCCAAGAGCTGAAAACCCTTTTCCCAGGTGTTCCGTAGAAGGCGGCTGGCCGTTCTCCGCGTCCTGCCCTCTGGAGGAAATCAAGGTATTGCAGCTGCGACGGATCTCGCCCATAGTGCACGCTCCCAAAGTGAAGATACCCACGGCTGTGATGCTGGGTGTCAAGGATAAGCGGGTGCCTCACAACCAGGGTATGACTTACGCGAGGCTGCTCAAAGCCAATGGAACTAAAGTGATGTAAGCAACCCTGATATTTGTGATAGCTGTATACTAATCTATAATTATCACTAGCTGCCACTAATAAAGTTGTTTGCCATAAAGTTCATGGAATTTCTAGTGTACATTATAAAAAAAATTGGCCATAAATTAAAATAAGTGTTAGAGGTGGACAATCCTTATGGGGTATGAAAAATTTCCCTGGCGACCTCAAATACAGGGAATCCTAGTTCAGGCGTCAGTCTTCTTCCATAGTGCACCGATTGTGAACTTTTTAAATTTCAAATCATTAAGCCTTGTAATATTATAAAGATTATGTGTAAAGTTTTTTTTAAAGGAGAAATAAATAAAGCTTTATGTTATGTTAAAATACATAGTCGATTCTCAGACCTACTGTATGTCTATATGTCATATGGAATAATGCTGTGGGGTCAAGCGGCCGATATAGAAAAGATTTTTGTTGCCCAAAAAAGAGCCATACGGGCTATCTATAATATGAAGCAACGTGAGTCCCTTCGCGAAAAGTTCCAAGAAATAGGCATACTGACTGTAGCATCACAATATATATATAGTAATATTCTATTTGTACGGAAAAATACAAGTACATATAAAACAAAATTTGATGTATATCATAGACATACGAGAGGTCACAAACAACTTACGATACCTGCGTCGCGACTCAGCAGAGTTAGCAACTCATTTGTTGGTCTCGCTATTCGCTTCTATAATAAAATTCCTTAAAAAAAATCCATTCTAGACCAGTGTACAGAAAGATTTCAATCAAGTGTAAAAAATATGCTTATACGTAAAGCATATTACAAAATTGAAGATTATTTGGATGATAAGAAAGCCTGGATTTGAAAATCCTTTCAGCTTCATACAAGACAGCGGTTCAATAATGTATAATTGAAAATGTTTAAAAGATTGACCGCCGAGTTTCTTGCTGGTTCTTCTCGGTAAGAGCAACATTCCGAACCAGTTGTAGCTTCATCAATCATATTGATGCTTGACGATTCAAAAGTGCCTGAAATGGTTTATTTGAATAAAGATTATTTTGATTTTGATTTTGATTTACTTAATATACATACAAAATTTCATAAAAATCGGTCAGGCCGTTTCGGAGGAGCACGAACTAACATTGTCACAGGAGAATTTTGTATATAAGGTAAAACAAAGTGCCCAAATACTGTCTATAAGTGATCGATTTTCCCAAAATTTACAGAATAGATTTTTTGTATTGAGATCATGGTGAGAGGCCCCGCGTTGGGACTACTTTATTCCTTTAAGATTAGAGTGACTATGTTGCAATGATGGTACTGCTAAGCAAACAATCCAAATACCCTCAAATATAGTTAATTTCAAGTACAATTTTCTTTAGTTTTTTGTTTTTACGAGCTGTGATAGCCCAGCGGTGAGACCGTGGGACTGTTTCGAGGGGAACACGAGTTCAAACCCGGACAGGCACCAATGAGTTTTTCTATCAAAACTCATGTGTCTAATTGATAATTGGAATTAATCACACGCTTTTCGGTGAAGGAAACATCGTGAGGAAACCTGCATATTTCTAGAGAATACTGGAGATATGTGTAACCTACCAATCCGCATTGGGGCAGCGTGGTAGGTCGTAGCTCCAACCCTTCTCTCCAGAAACGGAGAGAGGAGGTCTATTCCCAGCAGTGGGATTGTAACAGGCCGCTACTTTACTTTTTTTACTTTAAGTTGTAATTGCAATCTTCTTCTTTCGCCTACCCGCTCGTTTGTCTCGTCCATTCTCTTCTATCATTCGTCAGCTCTGGCACTACTCCTATCATACGCATGTCATACTTCACACATTCCAACCATCTCTTCTTAGGCCTCCCTCTAGTCACATATCCATCCACATTCATATCCAACACTCGTTTAGTCACAGTTGTTCAGGCCGCTACTTTTTACAATTTTCTTTATACAGCGTGTACAAGTACGAAGATAACCACTCGCTGAACAGTCTACCTGTCGAGGTGGATAACCTCATCAACTCGGTGGACTGGTTCATCGCCCATATCAAGCCATAGCGGTGTAGAGAGCAGCTGAGCGAAGTCCTCCAAAATTTCGCCCTCGAGCTGCTCAACGCGAAGCCTCCTGTTGACCCAAACGATACGGACAATCGAAAATATCTCGACGTCATCTTATTACAGTACGATCGTTAAAATTATTTGCATTTATCAAAGATCGATTCCGATATGCAGAAACCTTTGTCTATTAGCTTTCTGAATGTTATATTATGTCTTGATGGATTAACTTAGTTACGTACCCAAAAAGACCTAGTTTATGAGGCAAACTGTAGAGCAAAAAGTAAATATTACCTAAATTAACATTAGTCTTCAACTCTTTGAAGACTACATTAACTTAAAGCTTTGAATTTTATATATAGATAATATTTATTCTGTAAAGTACCCAAAAAGACATAGTGATTACGTTTATGAGGCATACTGTAGAGCAAAAAGTAAATATTACCTAAATTAACATTAGTCTTCAACTCTTTGAAGACTACGTTAACTTAAAGCTTTGAATTTTATATATAGATAATATTTATTCTGTAAAGCTGTGATAGCCTAGCGGTGAGACCGTGCGACTCTCTAGAGACGACATAGGTTCAAACCCCGGGCAGGCACCAATGAGTTTTTCTATTAAAACTCATGTTTCTAATTGATAATTGCAATTTATCACACGCTTTTCGGTGAAGGAAAACATCGTGAGGAAATCTGCATATCTGCGTATAAAACGGAGAGAGGAGGCCTTAGCCCAGCTGTGGGCATAGTAACAGGCTGTTACTTTATTCTGTATTCATTGGGCGTAACTCAATATATCACTACAGGTTGGATTGAGTTTTTTTTGCAGATATAAATGATGTTTTCGTAATCAACATACTTTTCTTTCGTCGATAATGACTGCAAGCTTCGAAATAATACTTTTCATAAAAAATTAATGCCTCTCACGTTAATAATTTTTCACTTTAAAATATTAATATTATTTATTTAACGTTAGGAATTTTGTTACACACTATATAATGTGCGAATTTATTTTCCCGTATTAAAGTTTAGTTTAAAAAAAATCGCTTTTAACTTTTAGACATAAAAAAATTGCCATTTCTATTGAAAAAACATTGCAGGGATTTTATTTAACGTTAGGAATATTCTAATAATACGATATGATTTGAGAATTTATTTGCATGAAAAATTAGTTTGCAGAATGAAAAATTAATCGTTCTTAAAAAAAATTGCCATTCGTAGAGAAAAAATATTGCAGGGATTTTATTTAACCTTAGAAATATATACGATTAAAATACGTAAAACGTATTTATATTTATAAATATTTATGATATTTATTAAATTGGTCGAGTCTGGTTTCGATTTACTCTCGAAACAAAGCTCTCATTGACAGTTTTAAAATCTCCGAACACCGATCCGGTACAATCTAAAAATTTTTGAATTTGAATGAAGGAAATGTCATTCAAATCGATCCAGCTGTTGCATGATCCAATGTCGATATTTTACATTTTATTCAAATTCAAATTTATTTTATACCAAGCATCTATTATGCTACCTTCAAATACCTATTTAACATCGACGCTAAAAGACAATTTGCCGTAAGCGACGTTTGTGGTTGCTCTTACGTTAATTTCTTTCAATAAACTGACCGACATCGATAGCATAAACAAAAAAAAACATAAATTAAATCCAAATCAATTCACACAAAAATCTAAAGAGAACTAAAAAAATCGAAAAATTCAGTATAGCAGTAGAATGCCCCTTAAAACAAAAAGCCTGTAACC
This sequence comes from Morpho deidamia, assembly GCA_947086505.1. Lineage (NCBI taxonomy): Eukaryota > Metazoa > Arthropoda > Insecta > Lepidoptera > Nymphalidae > Morpho > Morpho deidamia. The sequence goes on along the minus strand of CAMTZC010000007.1, from coordinate 2,077,178 downwards.
TAATTTATTAAATTCGAATGAAATTTTAAAACATTAAGTTTACTAGATACATCTTAATTACGCTCAAATGGTTTTTTTAAATATAATATTTAATAAATATATTAATGAATACTCTAGGATCTAAGTAAAAGTTTAACATATTACTTAAATTAACATTAGATGTTGTCGATTGCATTAGTACATTCGGTGTATAAAAAAAAAGCATTTTAAAGACGAATTTGATTATTACCGCTTTGAATGTTATTAAGTCTTAATGGATTAATTACATATAATATTATACCCAAAAATTTCTTTTATGATACATACTGTGCTTTGAATGTTATATTAAGTTAGTAATAAAAAAATAGCGATTTCTTTAAGATAAGATGCATACTTTGTATGTTATAATGTCTTAATGTATTAAATTCAATTACATATACCCAAAAAAACTAAGAATTCCTTTTATTATAATGATGATTACTACGCTTTGAATGTTTTATTAAGCCTTAATGAATTAATACAATTACATATAATAAAAAATAGGGTTTTTTTTAATGAGAATTATGCCTAATGTGCTTTGAATGTTATATTAAGCCTTAATGGATTAATTACATATTATACAAAAAAAAAATAGAAATTTCTTTTATGATAATGATGCATGCTGTAGGCTCTAAATGAAATATTTATTCATCAAATTAACATTAGAATTCAACTCCAGTATCGCGCTACTGATATCTTAATTCCGATTTGCAGAAACCTTTGGCTATAAGCGCTTTGAATGTTATATTAAGGGTTAATGGATTAACACAATTGGGGGCATAGCCGTGCAACTCTTACGAGGGGGTCACGAGTTTACAGCCCGCGCAGGCACCGATGATTTTTTTAAAACTTATGTGTCTAATTGATAATTGCAATTTATCACACGCTTTTCGGTGAAAGAAAACATCGTGAGGAAACCGGCCTATCTCTAGAGAATTTTGGGGATATGTGTAACCTACCAATCTGCATTGGAGCAGCGTGGTAGGTTTTAGCTCCAACCCTTCCCTCCAAAAAGGGAGAGAGGTAGCCTATGCTCAGTAGCGGGTTTGTAACAGACTGTTACTTTACTTTTTTAACACAATTACATATTATACAAAAATAAACAGGAATTTCTTTTATGATAATGATGCATACTATTGTAGAATCTAATTCGGCGATTACTGATTTCTAAATTCCAATTTGTAGACAGCTTTTGACCTTAAGCTCTTTCAATGTTATATCATTATATATATATTATGTCTCAATGGATTAAATCAATTACATATTATACCCAAAAAAACCTTGTGGTTTTTTGAGGCATACTGTAGGATAAAAAGTAGATATTACTAAATTTAACATTAGTCTTCATTTCGGGCATTGACCTTATGCACTCTATACCCCGATTTGAACTCACTAACTTCAAGCGCTTTGAATGTTATAATATGCCTTAATGGATTAACTTAATTACATATTACCCAGCTAAACCTAGAGATTTCTTTTATGAGGCATACTGTAGGATAAAAAGTAGATATTACTTAATTTAACATTAGTCTTCATTTCAGGCATTGATCTTATGCACTCTATACCCCGATTTGAAGACATTAACTTCAAGCGCTTTGAATGTTATATTATGCCTTAATGGATTAACTTAATTACATATTACCCAACTAAACCTAGAGATTTCTTTTATGAGGCATACTGTAGGATAAAAAGTAGATATTACTTAATTTAACATTAGTCTTCATTTCGGGCATTGACCTTATGCACTCTATACCCCGATTTGAAGACATTAACTTCAAGCGCTTTGAATGTTATATAATGTCTCAATGGATTAACTTAATTACATATTATACCCAAAAAAAAAAACCTAGTGATTTCTTTTATGAGGCATACTGTAGGATAAAAAGTAGATATTACTTAGTTACATTAGTCTTCATTTCGGGCATTGACCTGATGCACTCTATACACCAATTTGAAGACATTAACTTCAAGCGCTTTGAATGTTATATTATATCTCAATGGATTAACTGAATTACATATTATACCCAAAAAACCTAGTGATTTCTTTTATGAAGCATACTGTGGGGTAAAAAGTAGATATTACTTAATTTAACATTAGTCTTAAACTCGGGCATTGATCTTATGTACTCTTTACCCCGATTTGAAGACATTAACTTTAAGCGCTTTGAGTGTTATAAATAGATATTATTTTCTTCTGTATTCATTGATTCAATATACAGGTTGGATTGAGTTTTTTTTTTACAGATATAAATGTTTTCCCAATCAACATATAATTTTTACTTCATTGATAATGACTGCAAACTTGTGCCAACTTTTCCTGTTGAAATAACCATTACCAGTATATATAATTATGTTAAATAACAACTAATCATGTAACCTATTTGTCTATGTATACTGTAGAATGTAAGTGATAATGTAACGGTTTTGAATTAATAAAGGAAAAATTAGAAAGAATTGTTTTTGTTTCTTAACCTTTGTTAAAGTTTTTTATTTAAAAAAGTTATTTGTTACTTATTCTATTGCTGGGCCAATACCTATTTTCATTTATAGAGAAAGGATGACATTCATTCGGATTTGTAGATGACGTATCTAATGCTATCTTTGACTGGCCCGTTGGCGCAGTTGGCAGTGACCCTGTCTTCGGCTCCGTGGGTCGCGGGTTCGATTCCCGCCGAGAACTAACATTTTCTATTTAGAATTTGTTGGTTCTTCGAGTCTGGGTGTATATATGTATTTAAGTATGTATTTAAAACTATATATGTATATATTTACCAGTTGTCTCTCACCCATAACACAAGTATTAAGTTACTTACTTTGGGGATGGACGACCGTGTGTCTAAATGTCCTATATATTTATTTATTATCGACTATGCTGTTAAAATCAGTATTATACTGTTTTCAACACACTGTTAAACAAAAATAAATAAATAAGTATATGGGACACTTACACACACGGTCGTCCGTCCCCAAAGTAACTTAATACTTGTGTTATGGGTGACGGATAACTGGTAAATATACTACATATATAATTTTAAATACATACTTAAATACACACCCAGGCTCGAAGAACCAACAAAGTTGTTTATAGAAAATGTTGGCCCTTTGCGGGAATCGAACCCGCGACCCGCGGAGCTGAAGGCAGGGTCACTACTGCGCCAACGGGCCAGTCAATACTAAAGTCAATACTGGTCATAAAATACAATTATCAAAGTTTTTTAACCAATACTTTTACGTTACTCCTTTTCCATAACCCGTATAAAAACCGCCAGTAGCCTTTTACTACGAACCTAACAACTCACCCTTCTTATAAACAAAAGGGCCAATAAAAACAATAAAATTACACTCCATTTAAGCTGAGGGGTACTTCATATAACAGGTGCTCAATACATAACCATGATCGTCTGAAACACTTATGATAATTACTCATTATATAAAGCTTTAATAAAGGTGTAAGAATATATAATTCCTTTTAATAGTTATTTTAAACTGCTGTTATAGCAAAGCTAAAATTACTCGTGGAATTCTATTGATCAAATCAAAATAAATTAAGCCTATGCAATAACTTAAATCAACAAGGATTAATTCTTGAAGCTATAACTGGTTCGGAATGTTGCTCTTACCGAGAGGAACCAGCAAGTTACTCTGCGGTAAATCTTTTTAACTTTGCGGTAAATATTTAATAATCTTCAATTGTGTAATGTGATTTACGTATAAGCATTTTTCTTACACTTTATTTAAACTTTTCTTCTTTTCTATAAGCAACTTGAATATAGAATCTTATAAAAAAATCAACAAACAATGCATAGTTACTTTTGCAAGGCGCAAGGCCGCGAGCTTTTGTCGGTTTCTATTTTGTCTATTACTAGCAATGCCCCGTGTTTTCACCCGCGTCCATACGGATCTCGTGGTTGTGGATTATGTAGATTATTTAATTATAAAAAATGGGTATCATTAGTATTCTTGGAATATAACAGAACTAACTACTTTGCTTTAATCCGCACGGGTTAAGCGAATGCATGCAAAGCCAATGTGTATGAAGCAGGCAAAATCTACGCACCTTATACATGCAGGACAAGCCACCACATGCACCCCCAAGGCGCATTCACCAGCAACAACGCACACAAAAGCAGCACACACACCCACCACCACAATCTCGACGATCGTTTCGCCCCGAAACCGAAGCATCATCAGGAGGATAGGCTCCACGACAAAAATCGTAATGCAGCATTACGATTTTTGTCGTGAGGCGAAACGTTCGTCGAGATTGTGGTGGTGGGTGTGTGTGCTGCTTTTGTGTGCGTTGTTGCTGGTGAATGCGCCTTGGGGTGCATGTGGTGGCTTGTCCTGCATGTATAAGGTGCGTAGATTTTGCCTGCTTCATACACATTGGCTTTGCATGCATTCACTTAACCCGTGCGGCTTATAGCAAAGTAGTTAGTTCTGTTATATTGCTTGTAATATGGAATTCCGCAAAGTAACGCCTGCTTCTATAAATCATATAAATAAAGTATTCTTGGAATAAGACCTAACTCGCCAAATGCAGGCCCTGCTATAACGGTCGCTACAATGAATTCGTTATGGCATTATTTTATTCCCATTTATATTCTTAAATTCGTAATATCTTTTGATTGGGATGTCGGATTTTAACAATTTAAAAAGTATTTTACAGGTATTGAAGTAGCTTTTAATAAAATATCATTTTATGGGATATGGATTAATACAGAGATATGAATGACATGGTTTGATTATTGTCGGCAATTTTAAAAACTTTTACAATGTAAAAAAGTAATTATATTTGTATAACTATAATAGCTAGACATATGGTATTGCGGACTTTTTTGTGGATATTTATATGTTCTATAATACTGTTGAACATATTTTTGTTCTATCCTCAATAGTTTCTGCAGCGCACGCGATGAAAGATGTTTACGACTGAATTTTTCACAACTTATTACAATTTTATTAGGGATCCCTATTTTTTTTTTAAATGACATATATCCTATTTTGCTCAGGGAAGAAGTAGCTTTCCAATAGTGAAAGAATTTTTGAAATCCGTCCAGTAGTTTTTGCGTAAAAATATTACAAACATACACACATACAAACAAACATACACATCTTTCCTCTTTATAATTTTAGTATAGATATTTATATCTATACAACGCCAACTTTTTTATAACTACATTATTATGCACAAAAAGTATATCACTATAAATAATTTCAAAACACTTTTGTCAATCCGTATTTTAGGCTTACATGGTGCTCGAGGGTAAAGGCTGCAATTATAACACATTCATGGGGGTGCATGTTGTAACGGTGCCTGGTACGCGGGTTCCGCTCCCGTGCACGCACCTTAACGTATACATGTGGGCCCACAGTGCGTGAAACTACTCTACAGTGCATGCGGGAACGGCCTGTGACGTCACTACCCTTTGACCGACAAGAAGCGTGGGGGGGGGGGGTGTACAAATTTTCGATCTTTCGGTATCCGGCTTTCGGTATCTCATAGAATAGACCACCGTGATTTCTTACCGAGATGTCGTAAGCGGCGACTAAGGTAAGTTGACGTCAGGCAGGCGGCCGGTCGTAAAATACGTAGCCAAATCATGTGATAACATGTTTCTAACATGTTGTGCTGACCCCACTTAGAGTAGGATACAGGCAGGAGAATGATGATTTTTAGATCATGTTATTTACTATATAATAATTATACCATATTTGTATACCATTTTATTTATTACTAACATACTAATAATAACTTACATATTGTTGATGACGAAAATGTTTTGATTTATCAAAATTGAATTTGTAGAGATGGTGCTTATTAGACGTTTTAAGAGTTAAAATTCAAATTTTTAAAATTGTGATTCCGAGGGTTGAACCCGTAACCTCCTCGAATGAGTCGCACGTTGTCAACTCATGGCTATCATGACTTATATTGGTGTACATAATTAAATGCCGTGCGGTATCCGGCTGAGTAGACCATCCTCATTTATTACCGAAATGTCGTAAAAGGCGACTAAGGTAAGTCGACCCACCGCGTGGTATCCGGTTGAGTAGAATAGATCACCCTCTTTCTTACCGAGGGGTCGTAAAATATGGCTAAGGTATGTTGACGTCAGGCAGGCGTAAAATACGTAGCCAAATCAAATGACAACATGTTTGTATCGTGTTGTGCCGACCCCACTTAAGTAGAGTGAGATAAGGGTAGGAGGATGTATTATCCAGTTTGAAAAAAAAAATAGTTATAGAAAAACCTCCTTCGTATTAAAATTGCAGCCATGTATAATCTAGTTTGAAATGCCGTGTGGTATCCGGCTGAGTAGAGTAGACTACCATCATTTCTTACCGAGGTTTCGTAAAAGTAAGGTAACTTGACCCATCGTGTGGTATCTGGTTGAGTAGAATAGATCACCCTCTTTCTTACCGAAGTCGGAAAATATGGCTAAGGTAAGTTGGCGGCTGATCGTAAAATACATAGCCAAATCAAATGACAACATGTTTGTATCATATTGTGCCGACCCTACTTAAGTAGAGTGGGATAAGGGCAGGAAGATGTATTATCTAGTTTAAAGAAAATGATAGTAATAGAAAAACCTCCTTCGAATTGCTAATCCAAGTTCATTAACTAGGAAGTACCCGCAGCGTCTCCGATAACGAGCCGACGAACGACAACCGCGGCCCGTGACTAATTGTCACTAGCTATAGTATGCGGGCCGGACTCTACGGAAAAATATCGATCGGCACCGGCACCTGTTCACGACGGGGCCCGCGCACCTGCCGCCAGCCACAAGCCACCGCGACGCCGGCACGCGCGCACACTGCCACCACTCGATCCCACCACCCAGCGGGCGGGGCTGACCACCGCGACGTCCGAATATCGATCGCCATCACACCATTACACCAGAACGTTTCGGCGACCTTTATTTCACACCAGGAATGTAGCTGACGATGCACATCACGTCGGGACTGTCGCCGGCGTCCGGCGAGATGCTGGACGCCAACGATCTTTACGCAGACTCCGGAGAGCAATATTACCTATCTGACCACGCGGTCCCGGAATCGTCGCACACAGTCGAAATCGAATACGTGTACGAGCAACCAGATACATACGCGTCCAATGATGAATCTAACGCGCCTGAAATCGCAAACACGTTCCAAGAGGAAACGGTTTCAAAGACCAGAAAACATAAGCCAGCTCTTATTGAGGACGAACAGGAGACCGATTTAACTAATCTCACGTGGCTGCAGAACATCACAAACATTATGGCCGTGCCGCAGTTCCCGATGCAACCAATGTCACCGACGCCTCCGAAAACTCAGCCCCAAAACACTAGGCTGCAGAAGTTCAATCAAACTATAGCGAAGTGTCAGAAAGATTTCATGGAAAACAAAGAGGACTATCAAAGGAATAGCGAAAAGAAACCGCCCTATTCGTACAGCACGTTGATATGCATGGCGATGAGGTATAACAACGACAAAATGACTCTATCTGCGATTTACTCTTGGATAAGGGAGAATTTCAAATATTACAGGAACGCTGATCCGACATGGCAGGTGAGTTATCAACGCTTTATACGGTAGTTAGTGTCGTTAACAGATTCCAGCAAGTGTTAAATCTATATTAGATAAGATATCAACTAATTGGATTTTGTGAATATAAGTAGCATAGTGATAGATAAAAAATTATTTAATTGTTTTTTTTTTGGAAATAGTTTCGCTGCCGCAAAATATTCCATGTAACTAAAGATCATACATGAAATGTTTAAATCAAATAAAAAATTGTATTTCTGTATTCGGGCTAATATTATAAATTATGAATGTGTGTCTATTTTTCTGTCTGTCAGTCAGTCTGTTGCGCTATCAAGGCTAATCCATCGCAACAATGTTCATAACATTTAGTATAATTAAAAATCTTGTAAACCGGTACAAAATATAGGATAAAAATATTAGAGTTTTTCCTTACGAGGTTGTCGACACAGATTGTATTGAAAATATTTATTTTTCTTTAGACATATCATATTTGATAATCTGGCATTTGGCTTCAAAAGCTGGCAACTGTTTCCGACTTCTACAGCTCGCTACCCCCTAGCTTACTATCATTATCAGGTATTAGTGACAAAAATCGGGAAGGGGTGTATATTTACGAGGGAGTAACGGTTCAGTTGTTATTTTAACTCTAATGTCAATTACGAATCCAATCGGTTTAATAGCTAATCTAAAAAGACATTACATCATTTTATAACGGCCATTTTAAATGAACCTTCTATTCTATACTTATTATAAAACAAAGTCCTAAAAAGCTGTCTGTATGTAATTGATTTTCTCAAAATCTACAGAGCGGTTATTTTTGTATTGTTTTCACCGAAAGATAGAGCAATACTTCCGGATGGTTTAGCTAAATAGTATATATCGGTATTACGTATATTGTGTTGAAGATTTTGCGCAGTTGTCAAAAAACTTGCTTACTGGGAGCTTTAGTCGCGTGCACTGCGTAAATCAACAAAGATACGCTAAAGTAATGTAGTAGAGAATCGTAGATCTATAAAAATGGTACAAAAAAGTCCGCGGTAGCATGTCTCTATCTCTCACGGTTAACTCACAATAACTACTTTTATGTTCAAAATTTCGAAAATTCGGGAAAAGTTTGAATTCCACGCGCGCGAAGCAGTGTTTGGCACAGCTAGTATCATATAAAAACATTGTAATGATACATATTACGTAATATGAACTACGAACAAGGTCATTCCCAACTTAAATCTTAAAATATCTTCAATTAGGTAGCATGTCTTTTTCCTTTTTCTGGAAAAAACGCTTTTTTGTCTTATGTTTAGCCCGGTACAATTTAACAGTACAATATAATAATTAATTATGGTGCAATACAAGGATGAAAGATGCAATACTTGTTATTTATTGTAACTCACACTTACGGGTCTGCCTGTTGAGATATTTTAAGCAGAAATTATTATTCATTTTTTTATTTATTATTATTTATGTATCATGAAAAAAAAAGTAAATTTTAATAATGTTTATGTATCATTTTTACAGAACTCAATTAGGCACAACTTATCACTGAACAAAGTGTTTGTTAAAGTAGCGCGTTCCAAACACGAGCCAGGCAAAGGTGGGTTTTGGAAACTCGACTTAGCACACCTGGAGGGCACCAAACGCATATCTAACAGACCGCACAAAAAGAAGAAAAGCAATGAGCCAAAGAAGAATGCTAGGATTGTTGAGGAGCAAATAGCGATCGCGAACATTCCCCAAGTCGAAATTAATGAGATAACAAATGAAATCAACCAAGCTGTGACTTTACATTTGCCGGAGTTCAGTCTCCAGGCGTTACCGGATATAGATATTGGAACTAATATTGGAGCCAACGTTATAGTTGAACCGGTAGCGCCTCCTCCTCTAATACCGGAAGACGATCTTTCTTCTTTGCTTTTGAATCCTACGGATTGGGAGGACCTCCAGTTGGATATGTTGGACAATTATCTCGATTCGTGTTTCAAGTAAGTCTTAATTGGTAATACATGTATGGTAAAAATAATATTTGTATTTGAAGTTAGCTGAAATCATAGTGTTGATGGAGCTCCCATAATATGGGTCTTGTACTCTATTGAGTTTTTGAAGTTTACTGAATAAAGCTATGTTGGTGGATCTCCCATGATATAAAATAGCGTATTTCAAAGGCGTAGGCGAAAAAATTTATGATGTATCAAAAGAATACAGACTTTAAATCGTAATTTCTATTAAAACTTTCAGTATTAAATAGTCTTTGAAACTTTTTCTGAATTTGGAGCAATCTTATAAAAGAAAAGTAATATGAACTTATTATGAAGCTTTTTGTCAGTTTGCAGTGACATATCTTTCGGTTTTAACTCTTTCTGGTGTGAATACTTTGTAAATTGTATTAAAATTTTAAAACATTACTATGTTTAGAGGAAATGAAATTAAAAAAATATAGTTGTCGTAATTTAACAAGTGAGCTCAGAAAATTAGTTTTGGAGTGTTTACCAACTTCAACCCGCGGACCTTTATGAATTTCTAGGGTTTTAACAAGCATTTATTATGGAAACGCGCGAAAAACATACCAAAGTGTTTGAATCCGCGTTTCATTGCGACACGAAAAAAATTAGAATGCATCTCTAAGAGCTAATTTAATATTTTTGGTCACTCTTGTATCCGATTACAGATTAAAATGCATAAGCTCAGCACTTATGTCAGAGACCTTCGTCAGAATATGTCCTATTCTATTTAAAAAAAAACATCTGATGTTGCTCAAATTGATGCTCATAATTACTGAAATTGAGATATAAAAAAATAAAACAGAAATTATTTATCATATTTAAGTTTATTGGTTGGAATACAGTATTAATTAGCTATACGTTTGTAAGATTAATATAATATATAACAATTATATTAAACCTAATAGGTTTGGTAGTGTTTTATACGATAAAATGACGATTTTACCGCTCAGTATTAAAAGGTACAACCTAATGTTTCTAATTGCACAATTTTTCATAAGAGTAACTTGTTTTTTAATAATTAGGTTAGATTTAAGTACTACTGTTTTGTATTTGTGAGAAAAAACAAAATAATTATGTATGTGATACAATTCTCGACAAAAGGGTCTATCATAAATATTTATTTCACCGTTACCAATTATTTTGAGATTGAAGAAACGTCAATCTTTGAGTAAAATAGATTTTTTAAAATTATCATTGCTTAAATAATACCAATATCCCAATCGCCAAAGCAAAGGTTATTTCAAAATTTGAATTTCAAATAATCTTTGATGTTTAGGAATAGCTTGACTTATCTTATAGACCATTGGGTCTATAAGATAAGTCAAGTTAAAAATACTATAACTTGGTGACGATTAATCTGCGATATTTATTATAATATTACTAAGATGATTTCTGTTTTTTTTAATTGCCTATATTAACCAAACATAAGTCTATTATTGTAGACAGACTAATATATTGAATACATAGTGAATACATATATTAAATATATAGTGTCTAAAAAATTTTCTTCAAGGTCTATAAACTAGCTTCATAAATTGAATATAATTCCGTAAATCCTGTTTTTATAAGGATGTGGATTAATAAGTACATGTAAAACAAAAGTTATAATAAAATTATTTTGATATAATTCGCCATACAATCCGCGTATCGCGGGTTATAGTAAAATAATTTTATTATTACTTTTGTATTATGGATCTCCGCAAAGAAAATTCTATAAATAAGTACATGTATTAATGCATTCTTAACAGTTTATAAAAAAAAACGATATAATTTTTAAGACTAACGTTTTAATACGTAAAATATAACCATGTCAAGACATAACATAGCTGTAGTGCTTGAAGAACCATACTTTCAATTGCTGTAATATTTCTTTACACACAAGTTTGTATATAAAATGTTTTTAAATAAAAGCAAATAATAATAATTTCTTAACATTAATTTATTACATTTAACAATTAATCAAGTACATTTTGATATTACTACTTAAAATTATGATAATGATCCGATCTACTTAAAAATTGATAGTAATGGCAACGCTGCGCAAAATATCTAAGTAAAAATTGTATTAAGTATATTATAGTCTAATATATCTATCTTTGGCACATTTTTATTTATGTTATGGCTTTTATAGGATAAGGTAGATTATACTTTATATGTAACGAATGACCTAATACATCAGACTTTCCGTCCAGTATTATTGTATGCAGCGACTGCATAGTATCTAGATTTTGCTCAGCACAAAGTGAAAGATAGTATTCATATATATTTTAAATAGTGTAAATTGTATCAAACGAGGTCACTTTTGCGTGTCAAATAGGCACATTTACTTTGTATATAGTGTTTTTCTATTTTCTAGTCGATTGACTATTTGAAAATGTTATTGTATTAGCACAAATTAATAATGTGGCATTAAAAATGTGAATAGATTAGATTTAGTTTAGAATATTCTTCCGTCCGTGAGTGTCTTAATTAAAGTTAATTAGCGATATAGAAAACTGATGACATACATTTAATAACTTGCAAGATAATCTAGTCAATAATAATTAGTATTTGGCACAGTACTTTGTGTATTTTTTTATAATCTAAATGGATATCTAGTATTAAACATAATAATGTAACATTGTTGAGGATTCTCGTGAAATATAGAAGATTTTGTCTCAAGTAATTAATGTATATAAACGACATAATAAATTAGCTATGATTATATATCTAAAGCTTTGGCATAATTAAAAGCAATATTCTTTGTGAAACTAATTAAACAATAGACTCATTCGTAGGCAATGTTTAATAAATGTTCAATCTTTTTCTATGGTTGCGAAAATTAATTAAATGTATATTAATATATGACATTCGTGTGCTCGATTGTATAATCGAATGGTTGTTTAGAAACGCGGCTCAAAATATGTAAGTACCGAAATATATTTGTAGAAATGCCCTTAAATATATTAATAAAAATGTTAAATTGCTGTTTTATTTTCTTGTACTAATATTAATCAATTGTAGTCGTAGATTAAAATAATAATTCGATGTAAAACCTATCATGCCATATATATGTTGAAATAAGCTTGTATATGTTGTTTTGCGACTCAAAAGTATAGAGACCTTTATACTTTAGTACGGAAGCCAGCCTAAAAAAATCAAGATAGCAAATAAGGCTAATATGTCTCCATTTTTTAAGCGTAAATAGATAAAGATAAGTTTGTAAAATTCAAATTATTCTTTATTAACGTAAACTTGTAAACAAGTGCTTTTGAATCGTCAACCCTACTGCTGGTTCGGAAAGCTGTTCTAACCTGTTTGTTCCTGCTGTTTAAAGAATTATAAAACGATAGGTGATGTATATAATAGACAAAGTAGGAACCGACATAAGCTTGCGACTCCTGCTTTGCGCCTAGCAAAAGTACGTAAATCGTTTGTGGGTTTGGGTATAAGATTCTATAATAAAATGCCGAAATCAATTTTGGCCATGCCATTACAGCAGTTTAAAAGCACTGTTAAAAAGAGGCTAATACAGAAAGCCTACTATACTGTTCAAGATTACTTAGATGATAAGGATGTGTGGATATAGGTGCACTTCTACCCTGTACAAGACAATAATAAATAAATGTAACTAGTTTTAAGATTTATATTTTAAAAAGAGCAACCGCCGAGTTTCTTGCTGGCTCTTCTCGGTAGGAACAGCTTCCGAACTAGCAGTAAAGTTGACGATTCAAAGCACATGTTTACAAGTTTACTTGAATGAAGAATATTTTGAATTTGAATTTACCGAGAAGAGCCAGCAAGAATCTTGGCGGTTGCTCTTTCCAATGTTTTAATTCTTATCACTAGTTACGTTTAGTCACTACTGTCTTGTACAGGGTTAAAGAGTAGTAGTTTCTTGTCTTCTCTCTCTTATTATTTATTGTACACTCGTACTAACAGGCTTGCCTTAGACTCCATTACTCTATGTGTAATAACCATAGAGTTATTAACACTAGAGTAGAGAAAGACATGTAATAAACAAAGATGAAAGTAAGTCATCTTTATCTTAATACACATAAATAACAGAGACAGATAGATATCTTATTTGCTTTTTCTTTATATGGCCCATATTAGGCTGGCTTCCAAACTCTAATACTCTATGACAAGCAAAGTTGGCAAATTATTCGTGAGCCTAGGTTCTAGTCTATCGTCTATAATTAAGGTTCATAAAACATCATCTAACAAGGGACAAGTATCATAAAACAATTGATCGAATGCTTTATTATCGCAAGATAAATTGGTTGCAGGTTTAAAATTTCTAATAAGGCTTTCTACGAATATATTAGCCATCATAGCTATTGCGGCATTTATGTTGCCGCTCGGTAGCGTTGGCAGCACTGAACCATCGACAACATATAGATTATCTATACCAAAAACTTTAAATGAAGTATCTACCACAGATCCATCAGATTCCGAGTAACCCATAGAACATGTACCTACAGGATGGAAACTTGTTAACGTTAAATGTTTAACGTAACATTCTAAATATAAATCTGAAAAAAACTCATAATTTTCACATCCAGGAAAAGGAGTAGTATTTAAATGAGCGCCAATCGCTTTCATAGCTTTAGTATCTACTATTTCTTTTATAATTTTAATACTGTCTGTTAGGATTTTTAAATCATCTACATGAGACAAATATTTAGGATCAATAAGAGGTGGTAGTTCGGGATCTGCACTTTTGATTTTGAGTTCTCCTCTACTTTTTGGGTGCAATACTAACGGGAGGAATGTTGCTGAATACTTGTCAAATAGCTTAGAAAAATAGTTATTCCATACTACATTTTTTATACCTAAAATTTTTCTCAACTGGCTACCTCTATCTGCAGATATTCCAACTGGCAACACCATGTATTGTAAATTTGGTGTTGTTTCATTTTTTGTAGACATAAATCCTACAACTTCACATCCTGGGATAGTAAGTGGTCCTTTGCCATAAACGAAATACTGGTAAACATTAAAAAAATTAATAATGTCAAACATGTTGACAGACTTTGGTGTATCAAATAATACTAAATCTAATCCAGTGCCAACATGGTCCTGCAGGTTTTTTCCTACTGGCAACTCCTTCACAACAGGAATATTGAGGGACTTCAACAATTCAGCAGGACCTATGCCTGATAATTGCAGAAGTTTAGCTGAGTTGAAAGTTCCAGCACTTACAATAACACCTTTTTTAGCAATTAAATTAAGCCTTTTCGGATGTTTTATTTGGACACCTAAACATTTGTTACCTCTTATAAATAATTTTTCAACAAAAACATTTGTCAGAACATGTGTATTGTCCAGATTGTCTCCAGTGACCCATCTCTTACCTTTATTCTGGGTTAACATTGATTTAATGAATCCTAATCCGTTATGATTATTAAATTCCTTTAAACCTAATTCATGAGCAGCATCTATAACAGCATCACTTAACTTACTGTGATATTGTAAGCTATCTAAAGGAAATATAACAGATTCTAAATATTCAAATTGTTTATCTATATACTCTTTGGTGTATTTACTATGAAACCACTCAACATATTGTGATGTGTTTCCACGAACATATATCATGTTATTTAATTTTGATGATCCACCAAGCATCTTTCCTTGAATTTGTTTACATTTCTGAAAATTTCAATAACCACAGTAAGTAATATTTACATTAATTTTAAAATTAATGGTGCCATGGGATTCAACAATTGTAGTAGCCAAATGTTCATAAAAGCATTTTTTGATTTGCAGGTTTAAATTAAGGTTTTTTATTAAAACCTAGTGCCAATACTTATAATACTTTTTATAGATATTTACATTGTAATCATGCAGTTTATGGTCAAAGAAACTTGTATTTATCAAGAATTTTTGCTATATGTGGGTCTATTTCATTTTAATAGTAGTTCTTTTATATTGTATAAAATATGTAAATGCAAAAGTAAAATATGTATATGCAAAAAGTATGGACTAAAGTTAAGATGAGTTCTAGATAACTAGAACTAGATGTAGATAGTCTTACAGTTCCCAAGAATATGATATGAGTTTAAAGGTTAGATTTAATCCAATCAAAGACTATTTAGGTTCTGCTTTAACACACATCCAGTTATGCTTCAGTTATGATTATAATGGAACGAATAATAAAATCTGTGACTAATTGTTATTTATCGCCCAATAATTTTTTATTATGTATCTCTGCAAACTAACACCTAATTGTATAATTTATTCACAATACAATTAATAATTTTATTCATCTCCTTATTGTGCTTGTTTGTGCTTGAAGGTAAATTATAGATGTATACATAACAAGATAGGACATACAATAGGGTTAACTCACAGAATTTTCCATGGCAAAACATCCATGTTTTTGTGGGACTGTTTCATATTGCCAATCGAATACAGATCCATGCAAGAGTGGACCAAATGCTGGAATATCGTGGAAAGGGTGACCTCTAGCACCAGCCTCTAAAACTTTAAATGTGTAGTTTGTTTCTGTTGCTATTCTGTGTGCAATAAATGAACCGGCTGTTCCTGATCCCACTGAAATGTGAAATAACTATACTTAGTAGCATTGTTCTTTATTATGAAGAATGTTAAGCTCATCACACTGTTACCAGAAATATTGTGGCTTTGACAAAAGTAGCTCATTGTATCTTTGCTTTACCTGCCTGTGAGTGTTCCATACTAAATTAACTGAAGGTAGAACTGCATATTAAAAAAAAATTGTAAAATGCAGCAGACTAGTCAAACATTATAAATTTTAGGGTATGTGGTACTAGCCAATTTATTTTGGTGTGATGTAAGCTCTTAAGCACTAGAAAAGGAGTAAGCCTTTGGTCGGTAGTGATATAGTAATATGCACTTGCAATAAAGATTTGTATAAATTTGTAAAAATTGTGTCTCAATATTTTCAGTGTGTGTTTTAATCTTCAAAATATTTAAGCAGTTCTTGTATCATTCATATATGGAGCAACAAAAGAGTCTTTGTGCCTCTCAGTTTCAAAAGGATAGACAGTAAAATTTAATTGGAGACAAGTTATTAAGTCAACACAAATACAGTGTACTGTACCTCACCAGATGAAGAACAAGCATATGGACAATTCCTAAAGCTGAGTTAAGTTAAATAAAAGGGGTACCAAAATTATGAAAGAAATCAGGGAGAGTTTATGAATGCAACTAAGCTATGTGAGGTCACAAAAGGATCATAATATCATGGGAGAAGCACTAGGAGAATTTTGTACATACAGTTCTTTAAAACATACCTATTAAAAAATCATATTCTTCTTGTACTTCATCGATAACTTTAAGCAAATCATAGTAGTACACAAGATATGTAAAGATTGAAAACATATGAATGCAAACACTAAATATTAAAAACTCAAGTAAATGTAAGGGCGACATATGAAAGTTTCATGTAAATATTTTTAAAATTAATGAATAAAAAAACTACATTGATTTAAGGTTATGTTTACATCAGAGACAAATAGACAATATTATTTGATATTTAGTAGTGGACAAGTAAAGCAAAGTTAAATAAAAAAATAAATGTAAGGTCCATAGAGAAAAAACATATGCTATTTTTCTCTATGGACTTTACATTTATTTTTTATTCCATTTTCTTTTTTTCAAACAAACATTAAGTAAGCCTTAGAAGAGCCACACTTTAATAAGAATACATAAAAATTAAAACATTTAATACTTACCTTACATTGACTGTTACCTTATTTTATATTACACAACTTCATTTTTATTTAGCATACTACGAGGATCATAATTATATTAAGACTAGCTTTTACCCGCGTCTTCGTCCGCGTGGACCGTACTCCTGTAATACTCAGTAGCTTCTATCGCTACCCTACAAATATATCCATCACAAAAATCAGATCGATGGGGGTTAAATAGCAGTTCTTATTGCATTTACGCTACTCGAAAGTTCATGTTAAATTTGATTTCCTTCATTTATTTATTTAGCAAAGATTCGAACAAAACCATGAAAAAATTGTAAAACCTCTTTCAGTGAGCAGTAGCATATATCAGTTTGTTTGTTAAGACTCTATTGGGCCTTCTGATTAAATTAAAAACACGATTTATTTTTTTTTACAAAAATTCTAGACATTCGTTTAGTAACTTTTTAGTATAATCTTTATTTTTTAGTATAAAATACTTCTCTTGAACCAACATCAATGAAATTTGGCACAATTAATGCTTATACTCGTCATCAGGGTAACTTATAGGTAACTTATAACTTATACAGGTTCTAGAAATCCTGTTCATTTAACAGGAATAGCACGAAATTAGGAAACGCTATCTATTATCAACCTATCAAAGTTAAGTCACATCTGTAATTTTAAGAAGGTTATATATATCACGTTGTCTGACTTACATCGAAAGTGTTATTTAAAAAAAGTTTTAATATATTATGGTATTCTATTTACTGGATAAATTTAACTGAGCTATTAAAATGTAAAATTAATGTAAGTTATAGAAAAAAGTAAATCCGAAAATCCGCCTGTCTGTTGAGTTGTCACGCCAAATCTGCTGAAGCAATAACGATGAAATTTGGCACATTCAACTTTTTTACATCAGGGTAACATAAAGGCGATAGAAATCCTGTGAATGCAAAAGGAATACGAGGACATTACCATTACTTTACTTTCATAAATACTACGATATGTCGTGAATCATTTTTGGAATCGCACTCCCTATGAGAGTACAATTAAGTTACTTGATTGATTGATTTGTACTTTTGACCAATCTTTAAGCTTGAATCTTGTCTTTGTAGACATACCCTTTTGAATAAAAAAACACGTGTGCTTTTTTTTGCATTTGATTTTTGCATATGAGTGTGTGGATCACAATCTGCTGTAATCTTCGGATACATGCTGAATTGAACTTTTGAAAGATCTAGACTCCAAATAATGAAAGCGAGCAGTGAAACGCTATTCATATTAACAGAATATTTTCCGGGTTTGCATTTCTATATGATACTCACAATCGGCTTTACCTTTTGAACGACAGAGAGATTTATCGTGTTTTCGTAAGCGTGATTTAATTATTTTAGTATATAGCACGTATTACTTATATTTATTATATGTTGTAATAGCTATCAATTTTATAAATAATTACATTTATCCAATAAAAAAAATGTAAGAAATTAAATAATATAAAAACTCTCACCTCTACAGATTCGACTTAAAGGGCTCGATTCCATGCCGTTAATATATAAGTAACTATGACAAATTGTAAACAAAAATAACTTATTATGTTTATTATAGATGGCGTTTTTGAACGTTGTTTTATTCCTGTTGAATTAACAGGATTTCTATAGCCTATATGTTACCCCGGTGTATAAGGAACAATTGGGCCAAATTTCATCGATATTTGTTGAGCGGATTGGCCGTGAAAACGACACAGACAGACAGACAGACTTTCGCATTTATAATATAAGTAAGGATAAGGATTAATGTCAAATATCAATACAACAATGCGTATATTTATATTATTATATTTTTTTAAATAACGTCATCATATAATTTATAAATACAAAATCACACTTTAAGCCTGCTTCTTAACACATTGAATATACAACAAGCAAAATATATTTAAGACTGTATTAAGGTTAATGTAAGCATATACAATTTCCCCAATTCATGTGTTTCTTTTTGAACAATAAAAGGTATACAAGTAATATCATAAATTTAAAAAGGTTTTTGATTTGTTACATCTTCCATTTTTAACAGAAAAGATAATTATTGCCTGACAAAGCAAACTGAATTTAGCAATAAATTATTCAAATTTTGATATTTCTATGAAAATTATAAGTATGAAATTCTCTTAACATTAAATTTGTAAAATCTGTGGTGTGAGCTTTAACCTATCTATGGTTTCTTGTGGCATGCAATATGTTGGATTGACTCTTTTTATGCTAGTGTTGCCAAGTAATGAAAGACCGGCTAAACCGAAAAGTGTGTGGAAAGGGTCAGTTATATCCCCTGGGCGGTCGCTAAAGCCTCCTGTTTCAGCATCTTGACATGCTAAAATGAATTGTTCTAGATTTTTCTTATCTACCCAGTGTATTCTGTTCAACATGGATAGAGAAGACATGACCCACCTGAAAGATAATTTACATCATTTTGATATACCAGATGGGAATACCAATCAATTAAATAACAAAGAATAAAGTTGTACCATGAATAGCACAAATCTGGAAGTTTTTCAGGTCTGCCATTTAGCCCACCGCTAGGCAATTGTCGCTCACATAACCACCATGCCAACTCATCCGCCTTGAGTGCGTCCATACGTTTACAAATTGAGAGTGTGCCCACACAACAATATATCAACCCTGAAATTTATTAAAAATAACATTTAATTTATCACAATATTGTGGTACATCTACTGTGATGAATTAAATGTTGTGATAAAGTAATTTAGAATCTTCAATCTTTATTTGAACAGAACCTCTTATAAATTATTATAATTATTAGAAATTATTATATAATCTGCAATAAAAAATATATTATAGCAAAATTTTTTAAATATTACTTAAGTAAGAAATTATTAATTAATCTGTATGGAATTTATTTTGTTTAAAAAAGGTAAAACTTAATCACAAACTTAAGGTTATTATACAATTGAACAAGGTATAATCAGAGATTTGATTTTTATATTACCTGCATGGCTTTCAGAGCCGGGCTTAGAGCCAAAGCCACCATCAAAGTTCATACAGCTCAAAACAAAGTCTACAGCTTTGTTAATATTGATTGCATCCAGTCTGTGCAGTAGAGATAAGCACATCACTGCACAGAAAGAGAACCTTGTGTCTACTTCACCCCACATATCCCCTGTAAATACATTATAGAAGAGAAAATCAATATTGATGTCTATCTTATGAGGTTACATCAATAACAAAATTGCATGCAAGGAACTGGGAGAATAAATCTTGATATATTTTATTTAATGACAACTGATAAAATTGCGAAAAATATTGTCTTTTCTGTTTTTTCTTTGTGTAATGAACAATTTTTTTCATATCATACATAAATTTACCAAAAAAGCTGCCATCTTCTTGTTGTAATGAAGAAACATATCGGACCACTCCTTCAACATCTATGGCATCTAGCCTGTCATACATTGCCAGAACCTACAACAAAACATAAACATGATTATATAAAGATACTAAAATCCTCTAAAATTACTATTATACTGAAAATATAAAATCTAATACCACAGGAATCTTATTCATGTTAATACAGAAAAAGATTGGACAAATGGATATGTCAGCAATGGATATGGATACTACCTGTAGCTTGGGCTGAATAAAACAAAATTGTTTTTTTCTGTAGCTAAGTATCTACTTAGCAATCGATTAATGCTATATCTATACCATCAATCGATTACAAGCAGCAAAGTTCTAAAGATTGAAGTGTATCCCAATAATTCTATGTAACCAATAAATAATTATACCTGAACTGCACTTAATGTGTACAACATATGTGGATCATGACCATTGCAAGCTGAAATACCTCCTTTTTCATTATCTTGACAGGAGGCTATAAATGCTATGATTTCTTCTTTTGGCATTCTAAAAAATGAAAAAAAATCAAACATAAAATAAACAATATATATTAGTATATTCTAATAAAAACTATTTAGTTAATTTATAAATGGAATATTTCTAGAAATGCTAAGAAAACTAAGAAATTTTACAAACACCTATTTGATAGACATATACACAGGAGAATTGTGTTTCTATAATTTTTTATGGAGACAAGGGGACTGGGCTGTACCTTGATGATTGGTCCATAAGTTCCATAGCCGTGAGGCTCCAATAGATTCCCGACATTCGTAGATATTCTGTCATACAAAATTCATAATCATCTTTATTCAGACCATATCCAGCTAAATAATCTGAATGTTTTTGTAGAAGCAACGTTTTAGGTCTATCCTCAGAGATAACAACATCTTTAGTTTTAAAGGACATTTTTCTTTAGTTATGAAATAAGAGCTAATCATGAAATGGTAGAATTGTTGAAGATGTCAAAGAAATAAATTAAAAAACGTACAATATTAGTTGTTTACATGTCATAACTCAAAACTTGAAAACTCCAGTATCCAATCAGTCTAAGACCAATAACTCGAATCAATGCTGTGGTAATTTCATTAATAATCTATATTAAATGCCGTAAGTACATAATACCTACCTATTATATTGGAAAATGAAAATTAAATCTAAATTGTAATAAAATCTAAATCGTAATAAGTTTACAATTATTGAAAACAGTGAAATGACAACTTTTATTAATTTTTTTTAAAGTATTTCTTTTGTCTAAATATGTTAAATTTGGATAATATTGTATGATTTCCTAAGCTCTACAATAAGATGGCTCTTAATAACTTCGTTAATCGTTATTCTTCAAATCTTAATGAGATGGCGCTGTAAGTACCTATTTAAATTTCAGGACTCATTATCTTTCTCATTTTTCTTTTTCTATTCGAAAGTTGATTTCAATTCCGTTTATATATGTTTTTAATTATACCATATTTTATAATATAATAATTGTAGTAATTGAATTTAAAAATATTTATGGGATGTTTTGTCTAATGTGGCATCATTGGACGGATTTGTTGATTGATCATAGCTGAAATCATCAATTTCATCCTGTATGAAATTTTAGCTTTGCTGGAAAACAGTAGTGATTAATTTAGTTTTGACTTCTGAAACGTTTTCACACACATGCATTTTTAAAGCTATTTATCTATGTAATATATAAAAGAGAAAGTTTGTATTTATGTTCATTACAAACTCTGAAATGGCTGGATCGATTCTAATGAAATATTCAGAAAATCTTTTGGTGGACCCAGCGGAAAATCATGTGAAGTTTGATGGCGAGCCGAGCATTTTATTAAACTGTCAATGAAAATTCTGTTTCAATGGCGAATTGAAACCAGACGGAGGCACAGCAACGCATGCCGAACCGCTAGTTATATATA
Source organism: Morpho deidamia (assembly GCA_947086505.1). Lineage (NCBI taxonomy): Eukaryota > Metazoa > Arthropoda > Insecta > Lepidoptera > Nymphalidae > Morpho > Morpho deidamia. Next base: position 2,054,649 of record CAMTZC010000007.1, on the reverse strand, counting down.
AAAGGAATTTTCAGGGAAAAAATCTTGAAAGTAATAGACTCATTGTATACAATTCAAATTCAAAATATTCTTTATTCAAGTAAACTTGTAAACAAGTGCTTTTGAATCGTCAACATCTACTGCTGGTTCGGAAAGCTGTTCCTACCGAGAAGAGCCAGCAAGAAACTCGGCGGTTGCTCTTTTTAAACAATAATTCTTATCACTAGTTACATATAGTTATAAATGTCTTGTACAGGGTTGAAGAGAAGTTATATCCACGCATTCTTATCTTCTAGGTAATCTTCAGTAGTATAATAGGCTTTCTGAATTAACCTTTTTTTATAGTATTTTTAAACTGCTGTAAAGATAAAGTTAATGTAGATTGCGGAATTTTATTATAGAATCTTATACCCAAACCCACAAACGAATTACGAACTTTTGCAAGGCGCAAAGCAGGAACCGCAAGCTTATGTCGGTTCCTACTTTGTCTATTATATACATCGCCAATCCTTTTATAATTATTTATATTCATATGTACAAAAATTAAATTACTAAAAATATACTGTGAAGCCAATGTAAGAATACCTGTTTCCTTGAACTTCTCTCGCAGGGAATCGCGCGAATTTAAATTGTAAATGCCGCGTATGGCTGTTTTTTGTACACATTTTTTTTTAATGTCGGCGCATTTACCCCATAACAATATTCCGTAAGACATAATGTTATGGAAGTAAGCAAAATAAACAAGTTTTGCTGTTTCAACGCCCGTAAGCCGCCTTATCTTTCGGACAGCGTAAGCCGCTGAACTGAGTTTCCCAGCGAGAGTTGTTATGTGTGTGCTCCATTGGAGTTTAGGATCCAAGGTCACTCCCAGAAATACAGTGTAGAGCGTCCTGTTGTATACTTTTCCGTGTCGGTAGGTTTTCTCAAGCTGTACAAGGTTTATCTTTATTAGATCTAATTGAATGTGGTTTGCAGTACAATTATGAGCAGAATATGCTTTATAATTTTATGACTGATAACAACTATCAGATACAAGGGGCAATAAACAATGAAGCTGACCCGCTCGATAACGCTAACTAGGAAAAGGCTCGGTCACAGAGCGTATGTGTAACACGCGACATATTTTTTTGGCCTTAGAACGTAGGATTCTTAAAAGTCTTTTATTTTTATTGTACAACTTTCTAGTCCTTGGTGTGGTGACCAGCGAGGTTCTCCTATTGATAAAAGAAGAATTTTTAAATTTTATTTCAATTAAAAAATGAACGATCTATCAATTAGAAAATTTTACCGTTGTTAAGTCAGGTTTTAACTTCAATAAAATCTTTTTTTATACTTGACTCATTTATTCGGAAATTCAAAAAGACAAAGAATGATGCTTTAGTAATTAATTACTCAAATTACAAATACAGCATCGAGGTTATTTCCTCAAATGCGTTATTTGTTATGAAACAATAGATTATTAAAATTAATGACTTAACAATTATTTTAACAATGAAGTTTTATAAAGTCCATTTAAGTTTATTTCAAATAAATATTTCAATTACTATAAAAAAATTAAAGTTATTTAAAAGTAAACGTTACAGTTATACTTGATCAATCATACACTCGTAATTACTGATGTATATTATTAAGTAAGGACAAAAATATATTTGAATTGTTTCAGATAATGTACAAATGCCTTTTTCAACGACCTCTTGTCAGAGTGGTTTGTGTGCAGCTTTATTAGAAGTCCAGAGTTGTATTTTTTGGTGTGAGAGACAAATTGTAGTCCGTAATGTGATTTGTAGGAGTGAGATGCGGCGGCACGAATTTCCCAGTAGAGAGGTATCTATGAGAAAATATTGTAAATAGAAAAATCCTAATATCAAATCAAATCAATATATTCTTTATTCAAGTAAGCTCTTTTCAGTACTTTTGAATCGTCAAGGATCAATATGATTAATGAAGCTACAACTGGTTCGGAATGTTGCTTTTACCGAGAAGAACCTGGGCAAGCAAGAAACTCGGCGGTCAATCTTTTATTTTCAATTTTACATAATTAAACCGCTGAAAGGATTTTCAAATCCAGGCATTTTTATAATCTAAATAATAAAAAAAATTGTAATATAAGCATAATTCTTATATTTGATTTAAACCTTTCTGTAGACTGGTCTAGTATGGATTGCGGAATTCTATTGTAAAAGCGAATACCGAGACCAACGAATGAGTTGCTAACTCTGCTGAGTCGCGACACAGGAATCACAAGCTTATTGTGACCTCTTGTATGTCTATGATATACATCAAATTTCGTCTAGTAAGTATGCCTATTTCTTCACGTTGCTTCATATTATAGATAGCCCGTCTGGCTCTTTTTTGAGCAACAAAAATCTTTTCTATATCGGCCGCTTTGCCCCACAGCACTATTCCATATGACATATGAATATGATATATGAATAAAATTTAAGTAGTACATATATATTATTAAGCTGTGATAGCCTAGCGGTGAGACCGTGCGACTCTCTAGAGACGACATAGGTTCAAACCCCGGGCAGGCACCAATAAGTTTTTCTATTAAAAAAAAAACTTAAGTGTCTAATTGATAATTGCAATTTATCACACACTTTTCGGTGAAGGAAAACATCGTGAGGAAACCTGCATATCTCTAGAGAGTTCTAGGGATATGTGTAACCTACCAATCCGCGTTGGAGCAGCGTGGTAGGTCTTAGCTCCAATCCTTCTCTCTGAAAACGGAGAGAGGAGGCCTTAGCCCAGTAGTGGGTATAGTAACAGGCTGTTACTTTACTTTTTATATATTTATTAATAATTTGAAAATAAATTACGCTAATAACTGCTGCTATTTAGTAGTGGGTTACTGGCATTAAATATGCCCGACATTTTGTCGCAAACGTAGAATCGTAAACAACGTAAACGCCTCTTCACTTCATACATTTGAATGAGCGGTTGTATCATCCTGAGTGACAGTGCTTAGCTTGTTAACTACTCTTGTTTTAACCGTGTCAACATTTTATAGTTCACTTGAAGGTAAGTGCTCATTTTTATTGGAGTTAACAATCAGTTTGTTGATCAGTTACACGGCGTTAGAATACTTAGTTTACTGATTTTTATATTGTTGAGAAAAAAATATTTACCATTATTTAGTGGATTATAGAATAAACTATTTCTAATTGAATATTTTTACGTTGATGTTAATATTGCTCAATTGTCATATCACTACTAGTTTACCATGGCTATAATCTATCTATACTTATACTTATACAAAACAAAGTGCCTAAAGCTGTGTCTGTATGTAATCGATTTTTCTCAAAATCTACTGAACTGAGTTTTATACGGTTTTCACCAAAAGATATTGCAATGGATCCGGATGGTTTAGGTAAATAATACATGGTAAGTGTCCCATATATTTATTTATTTACTTATTTATATATTTTACGTTTAAATATCAAGTCAAATGAATCAATCAAGTAAAATCAAATATTGTCAATCGATACATAGCACCACCCTGTCCGCAAGGTCTTTCGATGACCTCCAGTCTAATTTAGAGGTTCTCGGTTGCCTATCAAATCCAAAAAAGTCTCAGACGGATGTCAGCCCTATTTAAGTCTTTACAAAGGATTTCTATGCCATACGACCTTTATGCCGTGTGGTATCCAGCTGAGTAGAATAGACCACCCTCATTTCTTACCGAGGTGTCGTAAAAGGCGACTAAGGTAAGTCGACCTGCCGTGTGGTATCCGGCTGAGTAGAATAGACCACCCTCATTTCTTACCACGGTGTCGTAAAAGGCGACTAAGATAAGTTTACCCAGCATGTGGTATCCGGTTGAGTCGAATAGACCACCCTCTTCCTTACCGAGGTGTCGTAAAAGGCGACTAAGGTAAGTTGACGTCAGGCAGGCGGCCGGCCGTAAAATACGTAGCCAAATCATTTGACAACATGTTCGTAACATGTGGTGCCAACCCCGCTTAGAATGGAATAAGGGCAGGAGTATGATGATGTAAGTTGACGTCAGACAGATGGCTGGTCATAAAATACGTTGCCGAATCTTGTGACAACATGTTTTTAACATGTTCTGCCGACCCCACTTAAAGTGGGATAAGGGCAGGAGGATGATTATGATCTTATGCGACCTTTTTAAAAGTCGTCCAATCATGTTGTATTTTTTAGGCTGCGAATTGAAGGAAAATAATTTTATCATATCGATTGTGATACAAAAATCAAAAACATTTATCATTAAGCTTCCTAAGCTGATGGTTACAATAAGAGCATGGATTTTAAAACTCATATATCAAATTAAATACATAAAGCCGTAAAGCCGAGCTGCGTAATTTATTACCCCACGTACGATAACCTCTGCTATTATGATAAAACGTCATATAAATTATAAATATTAATTATGTTGAAGACAATTTTTTAAAAAGATAATTTAAGCTGTGATAGCCCAGTGGTGAAACCGTGCCTCTCTCTAGAGAAAAACATGGGTTGAAACCTGAGCAGGCACCAATGAGTTTTTCTATTAAAACTTGTGTCTAATTTCGATGAACGAAACATCGTGACGAATATCTCTAGAGAATTTTAGGGATATGTGTAACCTACCAATCCGCATTGGAGCAGCGTGGTAGGTCTTAGCTCTCTTAAAACGGAGAGAGAAGGTCTAGTCCCAGCAATGGGATATTAACAATTTAAGTCCGCGTGATTCCCTGCGAGAGAAGTTTAAGGAAAAAGGTATTCTTACATTTGCTTCACAGTATATTTTAAACAATGTAATTTTTGTACATAAAAATATAAAGAATTATAAAACGATAGGTGATGTATATAATAGACAAAGTAGGAACCGACATAAGACTGAGACTCCTGCTTTGCGCCTAGCAAAAGTACGTAAATCGTTTGTGGGTTTGGGTATAAGATTCTATAATAAAATTCCGAAATCGATTTTGGACATGCCATTACAGCAGTTTAAAACCACTGTTAAAAAGCAGCTGATATAGAAAGCCTACTATACTATTGAAGATTACTTAGATGATAAGGATGTGTGGATATAGGTGCACTTTTACCCTGTACAAGACTGTAATAAATAAATGTAACTAGTTTTAAGATTTATATTTTAAAAAGAGCAACCGCCGAGTTTCTTGCTGGTTCTTCTCGGTAGGAACAGCTTTCCGAACCAGCAATAAAGTTGACGATTCAAAAGCACTTGTTTACAAGTTTACTTGAATAAAGAATATTTTGAATTTGAATTTGAATTTGAACAGGCCGTTACTTTACTTTTTTAATTAATTTATACTTTATTATAAATGTGAAAAAACATCTATCTGAATGTTACGGTTTTACGTCTAATGCACTGGATCATTTTTGATATTTGATTTAAATTTTTATACTAAAAAACTGAAAACTGTCTATGTCTATGTGATTGATTTTCTCAAAATTTACGGAACGGATTTTTTAATGGTTTTTACTCAGAGATTTTGAAGAAGTTTTAGGTTAATAATACATCCTTCAGAACGGCTTAACCGATTTTGATGGGTCTTTCACTAGACTATAAAGTAAGTTGTGGAGGAACATATAGGCTACTTGTACACTATAAAGAAACTCCGCTTTTTTGTCAGGGACAAGAATAACACAGAAATTGTATAATAGAGGGTATTTTAAAATTTAAGTTCACTCGAATGAAGTCACATGTACATCTAGTTCAAAATAATACCTAAAAGTCTATTCCAATATTATGAATATGAGTTTGGTTTCGCTGAAAGTCTATTCGAATAGAATATTCTGAATACTAATTGGAATTTATTATCGAAACAACATCGTTGTTGCATAAATTCAACAATTGCTGCTGCTAATTTCCTGTACTGCTACTACCTGTAATTCATGAAATTAATAACTGTATATCCATGTATATCAATGGTTTGTACAGCGTACGCCAAGATAGCTCTCAGAGGCCAGATTTTTTCCGACTTTATTGACATGAATGAATTGTAGTTTTTAGTTTAATATTGGTATTTTATATTTATTTTTATTGTAATTTTATGCTTTTTTGTTGTATACTATGTGTACTGGTCTCTGTCATTTTGCTCGGGCAGCAGCTGAAAATCAGCGCCGTATGTCATTACTCCCTGTGATGACATGCGGCAATGCTGAGCTGTGAGCCCTTTCTGTTGTTTACGGAATAAAGATTTTTCATTTCATTTCATTTCATTTCATTTCATTTCATTTCATTTCACATGTATCGTTGTATTACATAAAATCATTACAAATTGTAGCCTATATGTTATTCCGATGTATAGCCTATATAACTAAGTTTCATTTCAATCCATCCAATAGTTTTAACATGGGAGTAACAAACATTCATTCATACTCACAAACTTTCGCACTTATCATATTAGTAGGATAGGATGAATATTTTATAAGTCGCAGATATACCCGCTACAGGCTAACCTTTAACTGAGTGCGCGAAGGTAGGATAAGAACAGGGAATGAGGTAGGAGACCTCGTACTGGTTCTGATTTAGAATATTCGGAATATGAATTGGAATTTATTATCGAAACAAAACCGTTGTTGCATAAATTCAACAACTAAAGTAGCGGCCTGTTACAATCCCATTGCTGGAAATAGGCCTCCTCTCTCCATTTCTGGACAGAAGGGTTGGAGCTAAGACCTACCACGCTGCTCCAATGCGGATTGTTAGGTAACACATATCTCCAGAATTCCCTAGAGATATGCAGGTTTCCTCACGATGTTTTCCTTCACCGAAAAGCGTGTGATAAATTGCAATTATCAATTAGACACATGAGTTTTAATAGAAAAACTCATTGGTGCCTGCCCGGGTTTGAACTCGTGTTCCCCTCAAAAGAGTCGCACGGTCTCACCGCTGGGCTATCACAGTTCAAATTCGATAACTGCTAAATTCTATAACTGTAATGGACTGTACATCACAGGTTAAAATATCATCCTCACCATCTGGATGCGTGGCAATCCGTTCATTCCGTGCACCACCATTTTATCCAACGATCTCCCTTTGGCAGCGTTTCTGGATCGGTACGACATAAGTACCTTCAAAAAACGTGTATTTAACCTTTTAAGAAGACGGCAGCACACTCGCCCTGCGAGAGGTCGTGGGCGGCGGATATTACTTGAGGTGAATCGCATGCTCGTTTGCCTTCCTATTCCATAAAACTCATATCATAAACTTTTCTTTGTCTTCCGGTACATTTCCTGTACTTTGGCGCAAAGCTTTTGTTCTTCCTCTCCCAAAGGTTTCCTGTCCTACATTACCTTCTCACTACCGTCCCATTTCCATCTTGCCTTTCCTTTCTAAAGTGCTGGAATCCGTTGTGTTTCATCAACTTTCTCTGCATCTTACAAAATACGACTTGTTGGATCCTCTCCAATCTGGTTTCCGTGCCGGCCATAGTACTATTACGGCGTTATTAAAGGTGACTGAAGATATTCGGTATGGCATGGAAAACAAACTTGTCACTATACTAGTGCTGATAGACTTCAGCAACGCATTTAACGCAGTAGACCATGATTTGTTACTTGCATTCCTGAATCATCTTAATTTGACCGCTTGTGCTTTGAAATGGTTTTCTTCTTATCTTCAAGGACGCCGGCAGTCGGTTCGCGTTGGTCAGTCACACTCTGACTGGTGTGAATTGGATGCCGGTGTTCCTCAGGGTGGAATATTATCTCCACTACTTTTTTCTTTATTTATAAATTCCATAACTTCCATCTTATGTTGTCAGTACCATCTTTATGCCGATGACTTGCAGCTTTATATACAAAGTAATGTCGATGAACTGGAGGACGCTATTAATACTTTGAATGGAGAATTGTCCAAAATATCGTTATGGTCAAAACAGTATGGTATTATGGTTAACCCTTCTAAGTGCCAGGCCATTATAGTGGGAAGCCCTCGTCAGCTTAGCAGACTTGATACACAATCCCTGAACAAGCTTTATTTTAACAATATCATCATTCCATTTACTACCACCGTTAAAGATTTAGGCATAACAATTGATAAAACTCTAAGCTGGAATTATCAAGTCCAAGAGGTTTCTCGTAAGTTTTACTGCATGCTGCATTCTATGATGCGTCTAAAAAATTTTTTATCTATTAAATCTAAAATACACCTAGTTAATATGTTATTATTACCAATAATCGATTACGGTGATGTGTGTTACCCAGATCTGAATGCTGATCTTCTCAATAAACTTGATCGGCTACTAAACACTTGTATCCGTTTTATTTTCAATTTACGGAAATATGATCATGTGTCTCAATACCGTGCACAGCTCAATTGGCTAAGCATTCGCCAACGCAGGCAGCTGAGGACACTTTGCGTAGTATTCTCTATATTTAACAACTCTCTTTACCCCGACTATCTGAAACGCAAATTTGTACTTAGGTCTGCTGGGCACATCTATAAAGCCTTGCGATCTACTGATACTCTTCTAGTCTCGATTCCTACCCACAAGACTGGTTTTATTGGTCATTCTTTTCAAATGGAAGCTATACAGTACTGGAATGCTCTGCCTGAACAAATTAGGAGAGCACCTACTAAAGATTCTTTTAAACGACAGGTGAAAGACTGGCTTTTAAAAAATGCGGTGTAGTATATTCTTATTATTTAATTAGTTTTATTATATATAACCTATTTATTCTTATTTTACGTTTTTAATGCCATTAATGATTCTCACACTCATATGCACTCATGACTTATATATACATATTGTTTTAGTTTATGATATATATATATGTCCTAAGTTTTATTATTACTACTTCATTGTCATATTATAGCACGCCTACATACGTTTTTTATTCACTCCTGAAGGTTGGCTGGGAGATAATGCTTAAGGCATTAAGCCCACCTTTTGTGCAATTATTTGTATATGCATATATTGTAGTTGCTCAATAAAGTTTAATAATAATAATAATAAAAGAAACATCAATCAATCAATAACATAACGTCATACGATACAAATATTGACGGTACCATTAGCTGATCGCTGGTAAACTCGAGGGTAGGTCGATAATGTTTGATAATTGGACGGTTGACGGTTCGGAGTTTTATGAAAAGGTCAGTGTCATTTACTATCGGCTTATCTTATCGTATTGTAAACATAATAACTTATGCAAGCTATTTACGTCGGTGCCAGTATAAAACAAAAAAGACCGATTTTATAAGATCCGGCGATTTTACTGTAAATCTTTATGACTTCAAAACGTTTATATTATGACAACGGATTGACAAAAAGTGTCCCATATATTTATATTTATAAAGATTTTCACTAATCGCGAATTATATATTTTTTTCGTATATGTATTTATATATCTAAACAAAATAACACGTAGTTTTATAAATCAGGAATAGACAAGTCAAGATCAAAAATGCTTTTAGAAATGCTCTTAATATTCAAATTCAAATTCAAAATATTCTTTATTCAAGTAAACTTGTAAACAAGTGCTTTCGAATCATCAACATCTACTGCTGGTTCGGAAAGCTGTTCCTACCGAGAAGAACCAGCAAGAAACTCGGTGGTTGCCCTTTTTAAAGAATAATTCTTATTACTAGTTACATATAATTATTAATGTCTTGTACAGGGTAGAAGAGTAGCTACATCCACGCATTCTTATTGTCTAAGTAATCCTCAATAGTATAGTAGACTTTCTGAATTAGCCTTTTTTTAATAGTATTTTTAAACTGCTGTAATGGTAAAGTTAAAGTAGATTACGGAATTTTATTATAGAATCTTATAACCCAAATCCACAAACGACTTATGTACTTTTGCAAGGCGCAAAGCAGGAACCGCAAGCTTATGTCGGTTCCTACTTATTCTATTATATACATCGCCAATCTTTTTAAAATTATGTATATTGTTATATACAAAAATTAAATTACTAAAAATATACTGTGAAGCCAATGTAAGAATACCTGTTTCCTTGAACTTCTCTCGCAGGGAATCGCGCGAATTTAAATTGTAAATGCCACGTATGGCTCTTTTTTGTTAAAAAAAATATTTTTTATTATGCGCGCATTTACCCCAATAAATATAATTTCATGTGTTAACCGTTGAGCCTTATCCGTCTGGAACGAACCCTGGCAGCAGCATCAGGTCATGCTTATCATAAACATGCATTGTCATTAGGACTGAACCAGAATGTATAATTTCAGCTCAATCGGACACCGGGAAATGGATCAAATTTAAATTGCAAGATTCCACGGCAAGTTAAATAAAGCATTTAATAAAAAAGCTTTCACGCCTTAATAGCAAACAAAGACATAACCTTCAATATCTGAATCGAGTTTCCGTATGACATATTGAAATTGATGAATGTTTGGTACACATAAACCTAATCTGTGACGTCATTTCCCATGTACACCGCTGTCACAGCCAGTAGTTTCAGTTACTAGTTGAAGGGAAAACGTTGCGTGCCACTATAAGGTAAAAAACAACTGTTACTTGAATTTTTCAACATATTTGTGACGTGTTTAGTTCACTAATAAACTTTAATCTACTTAACTCAACGCCGATAGCTCGAGACGGGGCAATTTTATCTTACAGCCACTATAATAAAACTACTTTGCTATAATCCGCACGGGTTAAGCGAATGCATGCAAAGCTAATGTGTATGAAGCAGGCAAAATTTACGCACCTCACACATGCAGGAAAAATCACCACACGCACCCCAAGGCGCCTATGCACCAGCAACAATGTACATAAGCAGCACACACGACCACCACCACAATCTTGACGATCGTTTCGCTCCGAAACCGAAGCATCATCAGGAGGATAGGCCCCACGACAAAATCGCAGTGCGGATTATAGCAAGGTAGTTCTGTTATAGTGCTTGTAATACGGATTTCTGCAAAGTAACGCCTGCTTCTATAAATCATTTAAATCAAATTTTATATTATTTTTTTTATTTAACTTGACTTCTATGTATGTTTGCATGTGAAGGTGGAATATTGCAAGTTAAATTCGACCCACTTCCTAGTGTCCGATTGAGCTGAAATTTTACACATTGATCCAGTCGCTATGACAATGTATGTTTATGATAAGCATGACCTGATGCTTCTGCTAGGATTGGCTCCAAACGAGAGAACTCCTCAGCGGTCAACAGTAGCGACATACAATTTTTAAAAGCTTCTTTAAAAGCTTTTATATATATATTTTATCTATTATATATTTAAACGGGTCACATCGCGGCAAAATTGTCACGAACTGACTGGAGCGCCGCGGCGTCTTCGTTCCCGAGTACTACAGTCATTATTTTGTTCATATACCCTCAATTCGACCCCACAATCCACGTAAGGTCTCTTGCACACAACACCATGGCGGATGCAACTCTGCCGAAACGTCGAACCTTGTAAAAAGGTAACTCGTTTTGCCGCTAAGTGACCTGTTTATTTATATAATTATAAGTATGAATCGCGAAAGTTTAAAATTTACCATATTTTATCTATACTTATTATAAAACAAAGTCCCAAAAAGATGTCTGTCTGTATGTAATCAATTTTTTCAAAATCTACTGAACGAATTTTTGTACGGTTTTCACCAAAAGATAGTGCAATACGTATACGTAATATGGTTTGGGTAAATAGTACATATCGGTACTATGTAAATTGTGTTGCAGAGATGGACCAGTTGTTAAAAAAACTTGCTTGCTGCGAGCTTTTGTCGCGTGCGCTGCGTAAACTAGCAGAGATAGGCTAAAGTAATGTACTAGAGAATTGTAGGTCTATAAAAATACTACAAAAGTGTTCGAAATAGCATGTCTCTATCTCGTATGGTTAACTCACAATAACTTCTTTTATGTTTAAAATCTGAATTCTAGAAAAAAATTGTGACATGCTGATTTTCACTCGGGCGAAGCCGCTGAAATAATAATCGCTAATAAAATAAAATTCTACAATCTACTTTAACTTTACCATTACAGCAGTTTAAAAATACTATTAAAAAAGGCTAATTCAGAAAGCCTATTATACTATTGAAGATTACCTAGACGATAAGAATGCGTGGATATAGCTTCTCTTCAACCCTGTACAAGACATTAATAACTATATGTAACTAGTAATAAGAATTATTGTTTGAAAAGAGTAACTGCCGAGTTTCTTGCTGGTTCTTCTCAGTAGGAACAGCTTTCCGAACCAGCAGTAAAGTTGACGATTCAAAAGCACTTGTTTACAAGTTTACTTGAATAAAGAATATTTTGAATTTGAATTTGAATTCAGAAATATGAAAAGATGCGTGACAAAAATCAGTATGCATTTTAAGGTATTCTAGCACTAAGTTTGTTCGCTTGTCTTATATAAATTAAATTAGATTTGATTGCGTTTGAACTTTTAGTATCACAAAAAAGAAAAAACCGGCGTATTATTAAAGTTTTTCATTTTTTTCCATTTATTTTCCAATACAGCCTGTATTTTTAACAGTGTGTATTTTTCAATTATTATATCTATAAAGTTAACGCGTGTGGTATCCGGCTGTATAGAATAGACCACCATCCTTTTTTACCGAGGTGTCGTAAGAGGCGACTAAGGTAAATGCCGTGTGGTATCCGGCTGCATAGAATAGACCACCTTTATTTTTTACCGAGGTGTCGTAAGAGGCGACTAAGGTAAATGCCGTGTGGTATCCGACTGCATAGAATAGACCACGCTTATTTTTTACCGAGATGTCGTAAGAGGCGACTAAGGTAAATGCCGTGTGGTATCCGGCTGCATAGAATAGACCACCCTTATTTTTTACCGAGGTGTCGTAAGAGGCGACTAAGGTAAATGCCGTGTGGTATCCGACTGCATAGAATAGACCACCATCTGTTCTTACCGAGGTGTCGTAAGAGGCGACTAAGGTAAATGCCGTGTGGTATCCGGCTGCATAGAATAGACCACCCTTATTTTTTACCCAGGTGTCGTAAGAGGCGACTAAGGTAAATGCCGTGTGGTATCCAACTGCATAGAATAGACCACCATCTGTTCTTACCGTGGTGTCGTAAAAGGCGACTAAGGTAAATGCCGTGTGGTATCCGACTGCATAGAATAGACCACCATCTGTTCTTACCGTGGTGTCGTAAAAGGCGACTAAGGTAAATGCCGTGTGGTATCCGACTGCATAGAATAGACCACCATCTGTTCTTACCGTGGTGTCGTAAAAGGCGACTAAGGTGAATGCCGTGTGGTATCCGACTGCATAGAATAGACCAACATCTGTTCTTACCGTGGTGTCGTAAAAGGCGACTAAGGTAAATGCCGTGTGGTATCCGACTGCATAGAATAGACCACCATCTGTTCTTACCGTGGTGTCGTAAAAGGCGACTAAGGTAAATGACGTGTGGTATCCGACTGCATAGAATAGACCACCATCTGTTCTTACCGAGGTGTCGTAAGAGGCGACTAAGGTAAATGCCGTGTGGTATCCGGCTGCATAGAATAGATCACCCTTATTTTTTACCCAGGTGTCGTAAGAGGCAACTAAGGTAAATGCCGTGTGGTATCCAACTGCATAGAATAGACCACCATCTGTTCTTACCGTGGTGTCGTAAAAGGCGACTAAGGTAAATGCCGTGTGGTATCCGACTGCATAGAATAGACCACCATCTGTTCTTACCGTGGTGTCGTAAAAGGCGACTAAGGTAAATGCCGTGTGGTATCCGACTGCATAGAATAGACCACCATCTGTTCTTACCGTGGTGTCGTAAAAGGCGACTAAGGTAAATGCCGTGTGGTATCCGACTGCATAGAATAGACCACCATCTGTTCTTACCGTGGTGTCGTAAAAGGCGACTAAGGTAAATGCCGTGTGGTATCCGACTGCATAGAATAGACCACCATCTGTTCTTACCGTGGTGTCGTAAAAGGCGACTAAGGTAAATGCCGTGTGGTATCCGACTGCATAGAATAGACCACCATCTGTTCTTACCGTGGTGTCGTAAAAGGCGACTAAGGTAAATGCCGTGTGGTATCCAACTGCATAGAATAGACCACCATCTGTTCTTACCGTGGTGTCGTAAAAGGCGACTAAGGTAAATGCCGTGTGGTATCCGACTGCATAGAATAGACCACCATCTGTTCTTACCGAGGTGTCGTAAGAGGCGTCTAAGGTAAAAACCGTCTGGTATTCGACTGCATAGAGTAGACCACCATCCGTTCTTACCGACGTGCCGTGAGAGGCGACTAAGGTATGTGCTGTGGGGTATCCGGCTGCATAGAATAGACCACCCTCATTTCTTACCGAGGTGTTCTAAGAAGCGACTAAGGTATGTGCCGTGTGGTAACCGGCTGCATAGAATAGACCACCCTTATTTCATACCGAGGTGTCGTAAAAGGCGACTAAAGTAAGTTGACGTCAGGCAAGCGGCCGGTCGTAAAATACGTAGTCAAATCATGTGACAACATGTTGGTAACATGTTGTACCGAGTAGGATAAGGGCAGGAGAATGATGATATATTTATTAAGTTATTTCAAAAATAGTTATTCATTATTTAGATGACAGAGGCGGTTGCAAAAGGCGAGGCCGTACTTTTGCGTGAAGCTCGCGATAAATTCGTCGAGGTTTTCGGCAGACAGCCGGTCGCGGCGTCGGCGGCGCCCGGTCGGGTCAACCTTATTGGCGAACACGTTGACTATTGCGAAGGATTCGTTCTACCAGTGGTACGCATTTTTATAATTGACTAGCTGTACTTGTAGCGTACAAATCTAATTCTGAATATAAAAGTAGGTATAGTGAGTTAACCATAATCGATAGAGACATAAAGTAAAAAGTAAAGTAGCGGCCTGTTACAATCCCACTACTGGGACTAGGCCTCCTCTCTCTGTTTTTGGAGAGAACGGTTGGAGCTAAGACCTACCACGCTGCTCCAATGCGGATTGGTAGGTTACACATATCTCCAGAATTCTCTAGAGATATGCAGGTTTCCTCAAGATATTTTCCTTCACCGAAAAGCGTGTGATAAATTGCAATTACCAATTAGACCCATGAGTTTTAATAGAAAAACTCATTGGTGCCTGCCCGGGTTTGAACTCGTGTTCCCCTCGAAAGAGTCGCACGGTCTCGCCGCTGGGCTATTACAGCTCGATAGAGACATCATGTCCCGGAATTTGTTACCGGAAATTGAATTCTTTTAAAGGTAGAGTATGTAGAGTATGTAGAGTATTGGGTATCATTGGTATCCTTGGAAAAAGAGCTAACTAACTAGTTACAGGACCGTTATAATGATCGCTACAATTAATTTGTAATGGAATTATTTACTTTAGATTGTCATTTTTTGATTCGTTGCATTTTGTAATGTCCAATTTTAATAATTTATAAAGTATTTTACAGGTATTGAAACGGTTTCTAATGTATTATTAAATGGGATAAGGATATACGGAGATAATATGGTTTGATTATTGTCGCCACTTTTATCAACTTTTACAATGTAAAAAAGTAGTTATATTGGTATAATTATAGTAGGACATATTGTATCGCGGATTTTTTTAGATATTTTTAAGTTCTATTAGGTCCTTACATATGAAATTGGCGTTTTCTATGGGAGGAACATAAAGTCGTTTTTTTTTTTAATGAAATATATTTAATTAATCAAAGTATGTACCATTGCTATGTATGCACTTTTGCCATCTCATAGGTAGTTCATTGATCCCCTTACTAAAAAAACCATTCGGGCGGGAATCAATAAAATCTTTGAAGGCGGTTTGGACTGCCCCATCGGAGTTGAATTTTTTTCCTTGCAAGTAGTTATCCAAATTGCGAAAAAAATGGTAATCTGTTAGAGCAAGGTCCGGAGAGTACGGTGGATGCCTAAGACATTCTAATTGAAGCTCCTCTGATTTGGTAGCCGTCTGTTGTGCAGTGTGTGGTCTAGCGTTGTCCTGAAGCAGCAGTGGCCTAGAGCGATTGACCAGTCTCGGTTGTTTAGCAGCTAGTTTTTCCATCATGGTTTGCAGTTGCTGACAATAGATATCTGCCGTAATCGTCTGGCCAGATTTAAGAAAGCTGTAGTGAACGACACCGGCACTAGTCCACCACTTACAAGCAACTTTTTTTTAGTCAATTTTCGCTTAGGGCAGGATTTGGCTGGTACGACGGGGTTCAGCCATTGCGATGAGTGCTTCCGATTATCGTAGAGGATCCACTTTTCATCACAGGTAATGATTCGATTTAAAATTCCTTCATTATTGTGCCAGTTGAGTAACGTAACGCAGCAGTCGACGCGCGTTTGTCGGTTTGCTTCACTCAATTCATGAGGTACCCACCTTTCAAGCTTTTTCACCTTCCCAATTTGCTTCAAGTGGATTAGAATAGTTTTATCACTAGCACCGGAGCCTGCAGCTAACTCGGACGTGGTTTGCGATGGATCCGCTTCCACAATAGCCTTCAATTCTTCATTATCAACTTTGGTCTCCGGCCGTCCACGAGGCTCGTTCTGCAGGTCGAAATTTCCTGAACGAAAACGTTGGAACCAAAATTGCACTGTGCTTTCTTTTGCGACACCGTCACCATACACATCATTAATCCTTCGAGCCGTTTCTGCAGCACTGGTGCCACGGTGGAACTCATACTCGTAAATAACGCGATATTTCATGTTTTCCATTTTGTAAACAGAGTGACACAAAGAAAAAAACAAAAGAAGAAAAACCAAATGAATTAGGGGGTTTGAAACACAAATGCATGAGTAAATAGCTGTATGAATTTGAATTTGGAATTCCTAACCATAAAGGTAATATTTGAGATCAAAGTGGCCAGTACGACAAAACGCCAATTTCATATGTAAGGACCTAATATAATACTGTAAAATATTTTTTGACCTATCATCGATAGTTTCCTCAGCGATGACAGATTTTTATGACTAATTTTTTCACACCTTTTTACATTTTTATAAGGGATCCCTATTTTTTTTGAAAATGTCATGTATCCTATGTCGCTCAGTGAAGATGCAGCTTTCCAATGGTGAAAGAATTTATGAAATACGTCCAGTAGTTTTTGTATGAAAACATTACAAACATACATACATACATTTTGACTGGCCCGTTAATGCAGTGCATAGTGACTCTGCCTTCAGCTCCGCGGGTCGCGGGTTCTATTCCCGCTGAGGGCCAACATTTTCTATAAACAATTTGCTGGTTTTTCAAGCCTGGGTGCATATTTGTATTTAAGTATGTAATTAAAAGCTGTGATAGCCCAGTGGTGAGACCGTGCGACTTTCTAGAAACGAACATAGGTTCAAACCCCGGGCAGGCACCAATGAGTTTTTCTATTAAAACTTATGTGTCTAATTGATATTTGCAATTTATCACACGCTTTTCGTTGAAGGAAAACATCGTGAGGGGAAACCTGCATATCTCTATAGAATCCTGGGGATATGTGTAACCTACCAATCCACATTGGGGCAGCGTGGTAAGTCTTAGTTCCTATCCTTCTCTCCAAAAAAATGGAGAGAGGCCTATTCCCAGCAGTGGGATATTAACAGGCTGTTACTTTACTTTTTTTAATGTATTTAAAATTATATATGTAATATATCTACCAGTTGTCTATCATCCATAACATAAGTATTAAGTAACTTACTTTGAGGATGGACGACCGTGTCTGTAAGTGTCCCATATATTTATTTATACATACAAATCTTTCCTGTTTATAATATTAGTATAACATACATATTGTAACAACTCTTACTTTCTAACAACGTTTATTTAATGGAAAAAAAGTTATTACATCTTTCAATTTCGAAGGAAAATTATTATGAGTCAAGCTGCGTGAAATTACGGAGGAAAAATTGCCTCAATAAGTTTGCAATAAAACATTATATTTTCAAATAAATTCATTGGCATAAATTTCGCGTCATTGACCGGAGCAGTTTGATTTTTTTATTTTCGATTGATTCCAATTCTTAGTAATTTAAATTATTTATCTTAAAATAAGGCGGTAATCTGAATATGCTGTAATAATTTTAGTCCAGTTCAGTCTATTTGCTATTGGTTCCGGAGTACCATCTATAGTATCTTCATCCCTTTGTCCCACTCTAGGTGGTGTCACTCAGGAGAATGATTATTGATGATGGATTTAGCCTATGATTTGTTCTGGGTTTTGATTTTCCCATACTCATTTATGAAGCATTACGCACCACGCTTTACTGCTCTATAATTTTAATAGGATTTAATATTTGATATAATCGAAGATCATGATATGACTTACGGTACGGAAACGTGGATACTAATAGTTAAGGCGGTTCACAAGCTCACAGTCGCTCAGCGGGCTATGAGAAGAGCTCGGGATTTCTGAGGGATCGTATTCGTAACGAAGTAATCCGTAAGAGAATAACGCGGGTTGCAGACCAAGAGCTAAGCTAAGTTAGTTTAGTTTAACTCACAAAGCTAACACAGTTTGTTATAATCGTTTGCAGACTGCAAATTACGCAAACTAAACTATGTAAAGTAGCGGCCTGTTACAATCCAACTGCTGGGAATAGGCCTCCTCTCTCCGTTTCTGGACAGAAGGGTTGGAGCTAAGACCTACCACGCTGCTCCAATGAGGATTGGTAGGTTACACATATCTCCAGAATTCTCTAGAAATATGCAGGTTTCCTCACGATGTTTTCCTTCACCGAAAAGCGTGTGATAAATTGCAATTATTAATTAGACACATGAGTTTTAATAGAAAAACTCATTGGTGCCTGCCCGGGCTTGAACTCGTGTCCCCTCGAAGGAGTCGCACGGTCTCACCGCTGGGCTGTCACAGCTTTCTAAACTATGTGAGCTAACTAAAATATGCGAAGCTAAGTTAGTTATGTATGACGGTGCGCAGATATAAGAACTAAGCTAAGCCCCTGCCGGTTACCCCGCACTTCCTTCGCCGGTCGAATTGAACGTCGCAACACTGTGTGAGTTCCCGCATAGTTCTTGGTGTGCACAGCACATATTTTTAGTTTATCCTAGACTAGCCTAGCTAAGCTGGCTTAGTTTAGCTTCGGAGTAGCTTAGCCTTCGGTCTGCAACCCGCATTAGGGTCGCTGATATAGTTTAGCGCATAAGAAAGCTGAAGTAGCAATGAGCCGGCCATATCTGTCGCAAAATTGATGACCGTTGGGGTAGATGTGATCTGGATTGAAGACTGCGTATCGGAAAACGTAGAGTAGGACACCCTGAGAGAGGAGTGACGATATAAGTAGGACAGTAGGCAGTGGATGGAAGCAGAGAGCCCAGGGTCGGGCTAAGTGCTGTGTAATAGGAGAGACCTATAGACCTATAGACTAAAGTATGCTTATAATGCATAATCAAAGATCAAATATATGTATACAGACAATAAAAATAAAAGATTAAATTTTATAACTTCACTGTTATAATTTTACAATAGAGAGATTAAATGAATTATTATATAAAACTTTACGACCTTTTACGAATATTGTCGGCGGTTAATTTTGATGTAGTTATAAAAGTTTTTTTTTTTATATTTACAATCTGTTACAGTATTTATATTAGTAAAACTGAATATATAATTTATTTATTATAACCGTAAATAATTTGTTTAATATATCATTAGGGTATGTTTTTTTCGAAAAGATTATCCGCCGTGTTTCTTGCTGGTTCTTTTCGGTAGGAGCAAACTTCCGAATCAGTGGTAAAAGTAAAGTAGTAAAGTAACGGCCTGTTACTATGCCCACTGCTGGGCTAAGGCCTCCTCTCTCCGTTTTCGGAGAGAAGGATTGGAGCTAAGACCTACCACGCTGCTCCAATGCGGATTGGTAGGTTACACATATCCCTAGAATTCTCTAGAGATATGCAGGTTTCCTCATGATGTTTTTCTTCACCGAAAAGCGTGTGATAAATTGCAATTATCAATTAGACACATAAGTTTTAATAGAAAAACTCATTGGTGCCTGCCCGGGGTTTGAACCCACGTCGTCTCTAGAGAGTCGCACGGTAGTCCCACCGCTAGGCTATCACAGCTTTTTGAATCAGTGGTAGCTTCTTTAAAACTTTTGACGATTTAAAAGCACTGAAAACAGTCCACTTGGATAAAGAATATTTTGAATTTGAATTCGGAAATTAGAAAAACATTAATTTACACAAATTATGAGCTTTTCATAGACTAATTGTATATAATTTAACAAAGTAAAACTTGGTCGTGGTTAAAAATTTATGTGATACTGCAATTAGTGGACAAAATACTTTTAATCGTAGAATCTTGAGATTTGCTGTAATTAAATTCCCATTATAGAGAATATAATGAGTGAAAATTGCTGTAAATCTAAAGGTGGTATTTCACCAGTGTGCAGAACTGTGCATCACAGTGTGCGGCACAAATGTTTACTCTGGTCGACTCACTCAAGCAAGCATTAACAAATTGAGCGCGAATATTCTGGAAATGTTCATGATAAAATAAATAAATGATAAAGTTAAAATAATAAATAGAGATAGAGATATAAATAAAATATACATAAATATAAATATGAAGCTAAGTTAACGATAAAAGTTCTAGTTTGCTTTTAAATGACTGTTCTCAACAGTTTCTCAGTATCCTCATAAGATAGTGTGTTGAGCCATGACGTTATATTCTCTTGAGCTTTCGGCTTTGTTAAGAGTTTTAAGTCACAAAATTTTAAGACTTTATTATAAACAAAACTTAGAACGAAAGGTGGGAAGCGTCTCGCGAATGCTGTAGAGATTGATGGTAACTGCGCCTTGTATACCCTTTTCTGCATAGTTTCTTTGCGGTCAGGAGCAACAAGCATTTCGGTGTGCGCCATCAGGCATGTTTTTAAAATATATAGTTGACGGACCGTTAAAACTTTTGACTCTTTGTAAAGAGCAGTGGTAGAATACCTGTATGGTTTTTTTAACATAGTTTTTAAAACTAACCTTTGCGCTCTTTCAATTATTTTTCAATAATTCTAGCAAAAAAGTTCTAGCTGCACTCCCCCATGAAGATATGCAGTAAGTAAGTAGTGACTGGCATACAATAGAAATATGTACCTTTGAAATTATTTATATTGCGAAACAACCTTTGCTGGGTCAGCTTGTAAATAAGTAATAAAGTAATACTTATCAACTTTTTCTATACAAATATTCGGTACATCTAATAAGAAATAAAATGGCCGACGAATACAAGAGGGGCTAATAACGGGCTAATAATGCTTGTTGTTGAAATGGGTCATTAGGCGGCCGTGGTACGAATACAACTCTAGGGTTTATTAGAAATAATTGAAGAACTTTGTTAGAAATGATAATTTTAGTAAAGTGAAAAATAAGTACTTAATTTTAACAAATAAATAAATACATGGGACAACACACACACGGCAGTCCGTCACTAAAGTAAGTAACTTAATACTTGTGTTATGGACAGACAACTGGTAAATATTCTTCTATACAAAATTCTGGTGTCACGATTTTAGTTACCAATACTCCTACGGAACAGCTTGACCGATTGTATTAAATTTTATATGCATATTTGGTAGGTCTGGGAATCGGCTACTATCTATTTTTCATACCTCAGTTATAAGGGCTTGCAACCCCTAACAGTTTTTTTTATAATGTATAAATTCCCAAGATATCTATATTTATACTAATATATAAAGCTGAAGAGTTTCTTTGTTTGTTTGTTTGTTTAAACGCGCTAATCTCAGGAACTACTGAACCGATTTGAAAAATTCTTTGATTGTAAGATAGTCCATTTATCGTCGAAGGTTATAAGCTATGTACCATCACGCTAAGATGAATAAGAGAGGACCAGCAATAAAAAATATTGCGAAAACGGCAAAATTTTTGCGTGCGCTAAGTAAACGGTGAAAGTTATTAAAAAATCATGTATTACAAAATTGTTCCCCTCTAAAATGTTCTTGATAAAAGTTTGAGACAGCATATGTCTAGCTTTTAAGATAAACCCACTTTAACCATAATTAATATATGTTATGGTTTACTCAAATAATAAGGCGAACGAAGTTGCGTTTAATAGCTAGTAATATATAATGTAGTAATAAATTACTACTCTTCTGCATGTAAAATATGCTTTATTTAACTTATATGTCAAAACAACATTTGGAAGGTATATACATATATAATTTATACTATTTACCTAGTATACATATATAATTTGAGAGACATAAATTCGTAAATTGTATTCCGAAAATGTTGGCCGTCAGCGGGAATCGAACCCGTAGCCCGCGGAGGTGAAGACAAGGACATTGCCACCTGCGCCAACGGGCCTGTCAATGATAAATACTATGAAGGGCTCCCGATTATAGATCTGCGAGAAGAAATGTTTAATTTTAGCGTGCTTATTTTCAACAAAGCTAAGATAGGTCTCCGAACCGTAGAATCATATTATGCAAACTGAATAGGATAAGTCCCAAATGGATTAGTTTTTTTCTTGTCTATTATATTTTCTTTTCCATTGTCCGGTAAAATTTGTTTGTCTAAGTATAAACTAACTATGTCTTATTTTTTTATCTCACTGTAATGGACTCAATCTCCTGATGATGTTTCGTTTGCGGTATGAAATGATTGTTAGTTTTGTGATAGTGAACGTGTGTAGTTCTTGTGTATTGTAGTGGCGGTGGTGGAGCTTTGTGCATGTGTTCTTACGAATCCTGCATGTATCGGGAATGAAAACGTACAGTCCACTCTACATTTTGGCATTTTAATTATTTCCTATTAATTTTATCGCGGATTATAGCAAAATAATTTTATTGTTACGTTCGTATCCGCAAAGTAACGCTTAATTCTATAAATTACCTTAGATGGAACTCCTATGCCATGTGGTATCCGACTGAGTAGAATAGATGACCCTCATTCGTTACCGAGGTGTTGTAAGAGAAGACTAAGGTAAGTCGACCCGTCGAGTGGTAACCGGTAGAGTAAAATAGATCACCCTCTTTCTTACCGAGGTGTCGTAAAATACGACTAAGCTAAGTTGATTTTAGTCAGGGGGCCGGTCGTAAATCAATCATGTGACAACATTTTGACCCTAAATAGGGACATAGGGACATACCGTCCCGGAGATTATCGTAGAATTTTGAAAGATCTTCAATACAAAAATCTCTATTATTTTACGCGGCGCACGCGACTAAAGCTCCCGAAGGTAAGCTTTTACAATTGCGCGATCTCTTCAACACAATTTACAAAAAAGCGTAATGTATTATTAACTTAAAGCTTCCAGAAGAATCGTGAAAACCGTACGAAAATTCGTTTAGAAGATTGTGAGAAAACCTATCATATACAGATAGAAAGCTCTTAGAAATTTTGTTGAATAATAAGTACAGTTACAGATTTATTTATTTTAAAAAGCCATCAACAATATACAGAGCAACATTATAAAACTATTTTTAGACTAAGTGCCATATTAATTGTAGATGGCAACGACATGCGCAATTTGACAACAAATATTTGGATAGATACATATGTAGATACACTTACTGTCAACCTAAAATATATGATGAAAAAGCAAATGTACTTTATAATAATCTACTTTCATAATAATAATCTACTTTAAAAGAAAATTAAAAAGAAAGTTATAAAATAAAATAAATATATAATAATTTATGACTTTTATTTGTATTTTTATCTTAAGTAGAAACTATGTATATTTGACTGGCCCGTTGGCGCAGTTGGCAGTGACCCTGTCTTCGGCTCCGTGGGTCGCGGGTTCGATTCCCGCCGAGAACCAACATTTTCTATTTAGAATTTGTTGGTTCTTCGAGTCTGGGTGTATATATGTATTTAAGTATGTATTTAAAACTATATATGTAGTATATTTACAAGTTGTCCGTCACCCATAACACAAGTATTAAGTTACTTACTTTGGGGATGGACGACCGTGTGTGTGAATGTCCCATATATTTATTTATTTATTTATTATGTGTTACAAAGTAGTCTCGCGTATATCTCGTTGCTCTGAATTCTAGGATAAAAGTTAGCGTTTATGTTGCTCCACAACTTTCTCTATCTTCCACTAACATTCCCATCAAAATCGGTTTAACTGTTCCGGTGAATACAGACCTAAACCTTCCCTAAAAATGGTTTCTTTTCAGTGAAAACCATACTAAAATCTGTTAAGTAGATTTTGAGAAAGTCGACCACATACAGACGGACAGACTTTTGGGGATTTTGTTTTATAATATGTATATATTTTGTCAAATATGCGAAGAGCAAACAATATATCGTTACAAAGTTACATTTTGTAGTTTTGTACGTCATAAAGCAATTTGGATAAAGAATTTGAATTGGCATAATAATCAGTACACAATATAACTTTAACCATTTATTCATGGTATTCAAAACGAAATCCAAAACTTCAATTTCAACTTTAAATTAACTACACATTATTATATACGTAATATTAAGAGTTGTAAGCGAATTTCGCTTGTTGTTTACATTGAGTGTTTGAGAATTAGTCTCATTTAATATAGACCGTTGGAACGCATAGTTGACTCCGCAATATCAAGCTAACTTTTTTTGCTCGGCCACGTGGTCTATGGCTGGAAAGTATGTTGAGAATAGCTCTGGGGATCTCGTAGCACATGACCAAAACAGCGAAGACGAATCGATTATTAATAATGCTATTCGTTTTTTACAGAGAAAAATCTATTTTTTCCACTTCACATTCACATCCCTACTAGATATGGGACGAATATTATTAAAACATCTATCATTTACTATGTTTTAGGCTTTACCATTCCTCACAATCGTGGTAGGAGCGTACAACAACGTAGAAAAATGTCACATCGTCTCTATTCTCTCAAATGGAAAAGAACTCAATTCTACATTTCCAGCAACCACCGCAGCATCTCTCACACCTGGCGAACCAGGTTGGGCTAACTATATCAAAGGAGTGGTCGCAAATTTCCCAAGTAAGTGTTCCCAAGTAGAACTTGGATATGTGATGTCCGGATTATAGACTATCGTTTTCCCAAATTTTATCCAAATCTGTTCAGATATTTTTTCGTTACTTAGTAACAAACATCAAGTAATCCATCTCTCGAAAAAGCGAGGAGGACTTTGTCCACTGATGGGATTGTAACAATCTATATGTATATTTATTATAAAAGCATATGTATGTATCTGATTGAAGGTTTTCACTAAAAGATTCTCCATGAAGGTTCAGGTTATTGTACAATACAAATTTATTTATCATTTAAATTGTGTTGAAGAGTTAGCGCAATAGTAAAAAAACTCGCCTGCTAGGATATTTTTACGTGCGCAGCGTCAATCAAGAGAGATATACTAATGTAATGCACTAGAAAATTGTAGACCTACAAAAATACAACAAAAAAGTCCGCGACAGCATGTCTCTATCTCTTATGCTTTACACAGGATAACAATTATGTTCAAATTTTCAGGATATACTTTGTGACACACTGATTTCTAGCTAGTATTAAATATAAATTAAAAAAAGATAAATTATGACCATCAAATAAAAGTTGAGACCCTATAAAAAAAGTAAAAAGTAAAGCGGCCTGTTACGATCCACTGCTGGGAATAGGCCTCTTCTCTCCGTTTCAGGAGAGAAGGTATGTAGATATACTACATATATAATTATATATGTAGTATATCTACCAGTTGTCCGTCACCCATAACACAAGTATTAAGTTACTTAATTTGGGGACGCACGACTGTGTGTGTAAGTGCCCATATATTTATATTTATATTTAACTTACCTTAGTCCCCTTTTACGACAGCTCGGTAAGAAATGAGGGTGGTCTATTTTACTTAGCCGGATACCACACGGCGGCATGTTTTCCATAATACAAGAAAAATGATGATATAATGCTTTTTACATAATTATAGCATAAAAAATATCTTCATTACATTGAAAACTTTGTTTAGTAGCCGTGGTGTATCCGGCAGAATAGAATAGACCGCCCTCCTGTCTTACCGAGGTGTCGTAAGAGGCGACTAAGGTAAATGCCGTGTGGTATCTGGCTGCATAGAATAGACCACCCTCATTTCTGACCGAGGTGTCGTAAAAGGCGACTAAGGTAAGTTGACGTCAGGCAGGCGGCCGGTCGTAAAATACGTAGCCAAATCATATGACAACATGTTTGTAACATGTTGTGCCGACCCCGCTTAGAGTGGGATAAGGGCAGGAGAATGATGATTATGATGATTGAAAACTTTGTTTAGGTAAAGTAAAGGGGTTCGATGCCGTCATAGTGTCAGATGTGTCCATGGGTTCTGGTATCTCCAGCAGTGCGTCTCTGGAGGTAGCATTCTTTACATTCCTTGAGGCGTTGACTGGCACAAGGGTTGAGTAAGTATTAGTTTTACGTTACGATGAGTTAATTTATAGAATTAGGCGTTACTTTGCGGAGATCCATAATACAAAAGTAATAGTAAAATTATTTTGCTATAATCTAATAATAATAATGGTGTTTGTTAAATGTATATTGGACTATCCGTATTTTCAATACGTGCAGGATTCGTAAAAACACATGCACGAAGCTCCACCGCTTCCACCACAATACACAAGCACTACACACTTTCACTATCACAAACTTTCACAAAAAGCGATTTTGTCGTGGAGTCTATCTCGTGATGATGCTTCGGTTGCGGGGCGAAATGATTGTTGAGTTTGTAAAACACGCACCTGAAAAATGCAGCTTTGATTCAACAGGCACGAAAACTAATACTCCACTATACATTTAGCATTAAATATAATTACTACTAGCTGTGCCAGCGGGGTCGCCTGCGTGGAAATCAGCTTCTGATAATTTTTTTCTAAAATTGATATTTTAAACATAATAGTAGTTATTGTGAATTAACCATAAGAGATAGAGACATGCTGTCCCAGACTTTTTTGTAGTAGTTTTATAGATCTACAATTCTCTAGTACATTACTTTAGCGTATCTCTGCTGGTTTACGCAGCGCACGCGACTATAGCTCCCAGGAAGCAAGTTTTTTAACTGCGCGATCTTTGTGCTTTTGGTGAAAACCGTACAAAAATCCGTTCAGTAGATTTTGAGAAAATCGATTACATACAGACAGACAGCTTTTTGGGACTTTGTTTTATAATAAGTAAGATTTTCTGTATCATTGATTATAGCAAAATAATTTTACTTTTGTATTTTGGATCTCCGCAAAGTAAAGGCTAATTATATAATAATAAAACCTTAATGTATTATTAACCTAAATCTTCCAGAAAAATCCGTTCAGTATATTTCGAGAAAATCAATCACATACAAGACATACAGGTTTGGGGACTTTGTTTTATAATAAGAATAGATAATAAAATTAAACAAGTAGAAGTACAATTTGAGCCAACCCCTAGAATTTAATCCAGCAGCCTCAATCACTCCTTACACAATCATTATTATAATGGGCCCTTAGCTAATTGATTAGCTACGTAAGGCGAATTAATTCAATTTAGCCGAGGAGCGAATTTTGTCTATTACCCTATTTACATAATTGGGGCATGACCAACGTCTCATAGACATTGACAAAACTTCTATAATCCAAACTAATATTATAAATACGCAAGTCTTCTCTCTGCTACATTTCACGGCCTCTCCACTGAACCAATATCGATGAAACTTGGCACAGTTAATGCCAAACAAATAGGCTATAAAAATCCAAACAAAAAAATAGGTAACAAATAGGCTAAATAAATCCTGTTCATTCAAAAGGAATAGGATGACACTAAAAAAAATATCCTTTTTTATTCATTCTAAAAACGGTCAAGACTTTCCGGTAGACCTTATTATATGCAAAGATTCAGATCGACGGTCATTAGTAGGAAGAGCATTCTAAAGGTGGATTTATTAATTTGTATTAATATGGCACGACTAACTGTTATGTAACGGTCATAAGATCTCTCGCATTGTATGGTACAGAATTTAGGCAATGAAATAGACGGATGAAATAGAGCATACAAATGAGATGAGAATTTTAAGGTATAAGGGATGTATAGTGTGACAATACTGGATAAAATACGAAATAAGTATCCAAGAGGAAGTCTGAAAATTGCTTCCTTAATAGAAAAGACGAGAAGTGGAAGATTGAGATGATATGGATTATATATCCATATCATCTCAATCTTCCACTTCTCACATCCCTCCTCATTATAATGAGGAGGGATGAAAATCATGTGACTAAACGTATATGTGACTAGAGGGAGGCTTAAAAAGAGATGGTTGGATTGTGGTGCAGAAATATGGTGTTCTGCTTTCGAAGGACCTTTATAGATTTCGCTGGTTCTGAATGGATGTGTCCAGTGTACCCCAAATTACACAATATCTGCGATCGACAAGTAAAACTACTCACCGTCCCTCTGGAACGTCCAGCTCCCAAAATTAACAGAGATATCACGCACAGTAATATTACGACACTGGTGGGATTAAGTTCGGTGAACAGGCACACGGTACTACAAAGTTTTTACGATTACGATTTACGGACACTGCTATGGCGGTTGGACAGGTCAGCGGTCAAAAGATGGCACACGGTTGCGTGCCGGTGACGCTGGTGGCAGAAATCCACCAATCCGGTACCACCGAGCGATACAATTAGGTTGGCAGCAGAATTTACAGCCAACCGCAGAATGTGCAATAAGCAAGTACTGAACAGATTGCGTGAAGTATCACATGCATATAAAAGCAGTAGCGCCAGAGTTGACGAATGGTGGGAGAGAATGGTTAAGAAAAACATGGTGTGCCCACTCCAATTAGAATAAGATAAGAGGCAGGAGAAAGAGAAAGTAGGAAATGATAGTATGCTATGTCTTTCTCGTTCTAATAAACTTATTTTTATTCTCAGGTCAGTGAAGAAGGCGCAGTTATGTCAGAAAGCAGAGCACGAGTTCCCTGGCATGCCGTGTGGTATAATGGACCAGTTTATCGTTACTCTTGGAAAGGAAGACCACGCTCTATTAATAGACTGCAGGTTTTAAAACATTCAGATTCAAATTCAAAATATTCTTTATTCAAGTAAACTTGTATACAAGTGCTTTTGAATCGTCAATATCTACTGCTTGAAGAACCAGCAAGAAACTCGGCAGTTGCTCTTTTCAAACAATAATTCTTATCATTAGTTACATATAGTTATTAATATCTTGTACAGGTTTGAAGAGAAGCTATATCCACGCATTCTTATCGTCTAGGTAATCTTCAATAGCATAATAGTCTTTCTGAATTAGCCTTTTATTAATAGTATTTTTAAACTGCTGTAATGGTAAAGTTAAAGTAGATTGTGGAATATTATTATAGAATCTTACACCCAAACCCACAAACGAATTATGAACTTTTCCAAGGCGCAAAGCAGGAACCGCAAGCTTATGTCGGTTCCTGCTTTGTCTATTATGTACATCGCCGATCCTTTTATAATTATTTATATTCATTTGTACAGAAATTAAATTATTTAAAGTATAAGTCTGTTAATAGACTGCAGGTTTTAAAATATTGCTTTTGTTTCATTCACAATGAGATGGTAAAAGGTACGTACGGATTATAGTATTCTATAATCCGTACGATTTGGGCCCTAAACTAGTGAAGACGCGTAAAAATTTGACAGAAGCCTTAAACGTCATAAAGAGGCAAGCGTTTATTAGGGTATTTGTTTACTTTTGAATTAGAATTCAAAATGATAACAAAGAAATTGAAATAAGGAGTGCAGGCGAATTTCGTTGTCAATTTTTGGACAGGTTAGGAGTATTTAAACTTGTGTAATGTTGAAATTAAATATATTTTTTTCGATTTTTAACGATTTATGAACTACATTTTATTTTTACTTTACTAAGAACCCTTTTACCTGTTTCAATTTAACGCCATTTTTGTCCGATAACCGAGCAAATTCCTCATTCCTCATTGTGTTGCTATCAATCTTGGCTGTCTATATCCTAAATAAGAGTATGCATGTATGATTTTAAATTGGATTCTTTCTTTAGCCTCCTCACGCTATGTTTATCTTTTTTACGAATAATACGGATTTTTTCTCGCTGTTTTGGTTGATTATCCTTACTCTTATGTCTAACAAATGCATAAATTCGTAAATTTTGAGTTTCCAGTAGTTTACGATTACGATTTCATAGTTTGTTTGATACCATTGAGGATTCTATAAATGATAGAAATGCGAGGAAGTAACTACTCTCCAACTTGGCACAAGATTGCAATGATAAAAGTATTTAGTTATAAGAATTGTACTTTGTATGACCGCCGAGTATCTTGGGGGTGGGTATTTTAGGAAGGGGCAATATCGGAAGCTGTGATAGCCTAGCGGTGAGACCGTGCAACTCTCTAGAGACGACATGGGTTCAAACCCCGGGCAGGCACCAATGAGTTTTTCTATTACAACTTATGTGTCTAATTCATAATTGCAATTTATCACACGCTTTTCGGTGAAGGAAAACATCGTGAGGAAACCTGCATATCTCTAGAGAATGCTAGGGATATGTGTAACCTAACAATCCGCATTGGAGCAGCGTGATAGGTCTTAGCTCCAATCCTCCTCTCCAAAAACGGAGAGAGGAGGCCTAAGCCCAGCAGTGGGCATAGTAACAGGCCAAAATTACTTTCCATCCATTATTTTACAGATCACTGGAGTCATCACATATTCCGATCGACTCCCAGGATGCTGTGATCTTGGTAGTCAATTCTAATGTGAAGCATCAGCTGACGGGCAGTGAGTATCCCATGCGACGGGCGCAGTGTCAAGAGGCTGCGGACAATTTGGGATTGCCATCTTTACGAGGTGCTACACTTGAAGACTTGGATGGTAAGTAGTAAAACAACTACCCTTGGAGTTGACTGGGATATTTTTATTACCAGGCAAAGATATATTTTTTAGGAGCTTTTATTCAAATAATTTATAGAATTAGGCGTTACTTTGCGGAGGTCCATATTACAAATGTAATAATAAAATTATTTCGCTATAATCCGCGATACAGTAAATAGAAAATATATATAAATCGCGAAGCTTTGCGATTTTGTTGCGAAGTCTATTTCCTGATGATGCTTCGGTTGCGGGTACAAACGATTGTTAAGTTTGTGATAGTGAACGTGTGTAGTGCTTGTGTATTGTGGTGGAAGTGGTGGAGGTTTGTGCGTGTGTTTTTTACGAATCCTGCACGTATTGGGTATGAAAATACGGATAGTCCACTATACATTTAACACTTTATATATTTTCTATTTACTGTATCGTGGATTATAGCAAAATAAATTAATATTAATTTGACTCACTTCCCGGTGTCCGATTGAGCTGAAATTTTACATACTGCTCCAGTCCCGATGACAATGCATGTTTATGAAAACGTGACCTGATGCTGCCAGGATTGGCAGCAAACGTGGGAACTCCTCAACGGTTAACAGTAGGAACATGAAATGTTAAAAGCATTTTTAACTTGGGTTGTTGAATTTAAACTATCGTAACTAGTATTCATAATTTATGTATAGAAACAGGTATACTAACGTCATATACTATAGGGTTAGCTGACTAGTGTTACACAAGTATTTCGGGATGTCCGCAAGCAAAAGTATTACTTACTCTAATCGGGCACGGGTCGGGTGCGATTCCTCGTATCTCAAATCTTTTTTTTATCTCAAAGCAAAATATCGCTCGCTCGGCAGCTCGTATTTCAAAAAAACTTGATATCAGGGCCAAAACGGAACGCCAGTTGACAGCTAATGTGATTGGCCATCCATAGCTGTTAAACCGTCTGACGCTACAAATTCAAACTTGTGAACGGCAACTCTAATATTGTTACGTACAGAGGTTCGTGGATTTGGATGAAAATACCTCGTGACTCGTTAAAAACACTTTATTCAACTTTTTACTTCAAACTTACGGTCTCTATACAGTCCGTTGTCCAATTAGAATGCCGAGGTCACTACTATTTAACTTTCAATTTATTTTATTTATTATGGTTCGCCAGTGATTGTTACATATGTTTAATAGTAAAATGCAAGATTAATATAATAGTACAATTTTATGTACACTCGTTTTAAGGCAAACACGACTTGCACCTAGATTAAAACTAATTATAAGAAAGCTCAGAGTCACTCAGCGGGCGATGGAGCAAGCTATGCTCGGGGTTTCTCTACGTGATCAAATCAGAAATGAGGAGATCGTAGAAGAACTAGAGTTACTGACATAGCTCAGCGTGTCGCGAAGCTGAAGTGGCGATGGGCGGGGCACATAGTGCGGAGAACCGATGGACGTTGGGGTCTCAAGGTGTTAGAAAGGCGACCCCACACCGGAAAGCGCAGCGTCAGCAGACCTCCAACGAGGTGGACAGACGACCTCAAAAAGGTCGCGGGGAGCCGCTGGATCCAAGCGGCGCAAGATCGTATGGTGTGGAGATCCCATGAAGAGACCTACGTCCATCGGTCGACGAAGAAGAAGAAGAAGAAGACAGACAAAATACTTAATTTCTAACAATTATTACAAAATTTTACCAAAGAAATAAATAAATTTCCCTTGTTTATTCACTCTTGATCGCTATTCGCAAACTGAATCTTGAGGCGCACGACACGTCGGCTTATATATCGAACGAACTAAAGTTCGAGAACATTCGCGAGACCTTTGAAAGATCGTAAACAAGTCCTCTGTAAACATGTGTTGATAAACACGCCGAATGTTTCAGGGAAATAGCGTTAAGCGAATTTGAACTCTATGACATATGCATTACGACTCTTTGATGATAAATCTTTGATGACGCATGATCGCAAAACTTCAGTCCAAATTGAACTTTATGACATATGCATTCGTAATAATATCTTATCTTGTAACTTTTTCATAATTTGTAATCTGCCAAATTAAACACATCATAATTTCCGTCGTTTTGATCGCTGCGCTAAACACAAAGAGAAGAACACGCTTGCACTTCGTATCGGCTTCGACATTCGTATAACAAGGTACCACTGTAGTACAAACTGAAGGTATATTAATACCTATGTCGATGCGAGCAAGTCACCAGTTAAAACTAGATTCATCCAATGATTTCCTTTTGACTTTTAAGTAAACACGTTCATATGATTTTATGTAGATTTAGCAATGCAGCATTGCATTCAGCTTACAACCTGCTTGATGCCAGTAACTTTACCTTTTACACGTGTACGTTAAGTAAAGTTACATTAACTACACAACTCAGTTTCAGTATATGCTCCGAACAATTTGAAAGCTTTCCTTGAAAGTTCGAGGTAATGGAAGCTTGTTGGCGTAAATGAACACTTAATATCAGGTATACAGGGAACTCTCATAGAATTTATGTTACAAAGCATTTATGTTAGATTCAAACATCGCAGTTAGATAAAGGAGTATTAAACACAATTTATGAAATAAACCTCAAATTTGTTTATAGTATCTAAGACCGAATAATCACAGGACAAATATGATATTATTTGAAGGGGAACAATTATCAAGAATTGTCCAAATATCATATTGTTTGAAAGGGAACAGAAAGCCTACTATACTACTACTACACTATTGAGGATTCCTTAGACCAGTGATTCCCTAAATGGTCTATATCGACCCCTTGGGGTTTATGACAACCTGCAAGGGGTCTACGTCAGCGATGAAAATATTGGGGGTCCATGAAATGAAAATGGGGGTCCACGATAGTGGAGCTCAACACATACACTGATAGTACCTATTTACTTACATCATACTATCTTATAATATCAAAACATATACATTATTTATAAAAGTACCTATAAAGTAAAAAAAATATTATATGTTTATAAAATTGTGTAATTTGTAGGATGTTGGCGTTCGCTTTGTGGTCGCAATACATTTTGAACTTGTAAAAACCTGAGAGTCGCAGTCTTAGAGCTTCGCTACCTTGCACAAAATTTTATTTTGAGTAGTTTTAATTTAAATTCAATTAATAAATGTATAAATTAACACGTGTTTTTACTTTAACTTTTTAACACTAAACTTCACTACAGGTAGAAATTTACAGGAAATCAATATCAGGTAAGTAGGGGGTCTACCCAACACGGAAAAACATGGCAAGGGGTCTACGACACAAAAAAGTTTGGGGAACTCTGCCTTAGACGATAAGAATGCGTTTTTTTCCTAAACTTGTCTGTTCATCTGCATCTAATTTATTGTCAAATCTGGGAGAGGGCGGGGACTTCGAGATACAGGTTTATATAAACTTAATTCGGAGTTCTCGGCAGAAAATTTGTTTGTTACAGTATTTGCACAATAAAATATTAAAAAATAAATAAATACGTGGATATAGCTTCTTATCGACCCTGTACAAGACAGTAATAACTATATGTAACTAGTAATAAGAATTATTCTTTGAAAAGAGCAACCGCCAAGTTTCTTGCTGGTTCTTCTCGATAGGAAGAACTTTCCGAACCAGCAGTAGATGTTGACGATTCAAAAAGGACTTGTTTACAAGTTTACTTGAATAAAGAATATTTTGAATTTTCTGAGTTTTACGAGAATAATCCAAGTGTTATATTGTTTGAAAGGGAAAGGACAAGAATTGTCCAAATACTAGAAAATAAAGAAAATAATTAAATTAAATACACCACTATTTTTAGTTGTCAATTTATATTTTTCCCTCTTAATTATAATTTCTTAAGGCCTTTAATTAGTCATAATTAAAGGCCTTACTTTGCAGAAGTTACTTACTTTGAGTTAGGCGTTACTTTGCAGAGATCCATAATAAAAAACGTAATGATAACATTATTTTGGTATAATCCACGATAAAGTAAATAGAAAATATATGTAAAGCATTTAACGATATATATATTTTTAACATGCACAAATATGTACTACACACGTTCACTATCACAAACTCAACAATAATTTCAACCCGCAACCAAAGCATCATCAGGAGATAGACTCCACGACAAAATCGCACGATCTTGCGATTTCTTTTGTAAAAAATATAAACCTTGAAATATGTACATTTGCATGCATAAACCTCCACCACCAAAACCACAATAAACAAGCACTACACACGTTCACTATCACAAACTCAACAATCATTTCAATCCGCAACCGAAGTATTACCAGGAGATATACACCACGAAAAACTCGCAGTGCGATTTGACGAATGTGTTTTAACGAATCCTGCATGTATCAGGTATGAAAACGGATAGCCCACTCTACATTTAGAATTATAAAATATATATTTTTATTTACTTTCTCCAGGATTATACCTAAATAGTCATTATTATTACTTTTGTAGTCTATCATACAAAAAAAAAAAGATTTTCATGCATTATAACGGTGTTCTTGGCTTATCTTAATAAAAAAAAAAACAAATTATTGTTACCTTTTCAACTATGTTCTAAATTCAAATTCAAAATATTCTTTATATAATTTTTCAAGAAGCTACCACTGATTCGGCAGTTTGCTTCTGTTTAATGGATTTATGATATTGTTAATATTACTTAGATTTGGAATTGTTTCAGAACTGAAAAGGAAGGAATGTGATGAGTTGGTATTAAAAAGAGCGAAACACGTGATTGAAGAAATTGCACGGACGGGACAGGTCGCTCAGCTTTTACCGAAGAAAGAATACAAAGCAGTTAGTATAATATAATATAAACATCCAAACATACACCCAACGACTTACTATAAATGATATTCGACGAAAGCACGCACTTGTATTAATATAGACTGATGTTGTATGAATATAGCACAGGCTCAAACACGCACTAACAAGTAACAACATGTCACTACACGTCCACTCTCACCGAAAGCTCTCGTGTTCGAAAGTTCACCTACCGTGTGGTATCCGACTGAGTAGAATAGACCACCCTCATTTTCTTACCGAGGTGTCGTAAAAGGCAACTAAGGTGCGTCCACCTGCCGTGTTGTATCCGGCTGAGTAGAATAGACCACCCTCATTTCTTACCGACGTGTCGTAAAAGGCGACTGAGATACGTCCCCCTGCCGTGTTGTATCCGGCCGAGTAGAATAGACAACCCTCATTTCTTACCGAGGTGTCGTAAAAGACGACTAAGGTGCGTCCACCTGCTCTGTTGTATCCGGCCGAGTAGAATAGACGACCCTCATTTCTTACCGAGGTGTCGTAAAAGGCGACTAAGGTGCGTCCACCCATCGTGTTGTATCCGGCCGAGTAGAATAGACCACCCTCATTTCTTACCGAGGTGTCGTAAAAGGCGACTAAGGTGCGTCCACCCATCGTGTTGTATCCGGCCGAGTAGAATAGACCACCCTCATTTCTTACCGAGGTGCCGTATAAGGCGACTAAGGTACGTCCACCCACCGTGTGGTATCCGGCCGAGTAGTATAGACCACCCTCGTTTCTTACCGAGGTGTCGTAAAAGGCGACTAAGGTACGTCCACCCGCCGTGTGGTATCCGGCCGAGTATATAGACCACCCTCATTTCTTACCGAGGTGTCGTAAGAGACGACTAAGGTACGTCCACTTGCCGGGTTGTATCAGGCAGAGTAGAATAAACCACCCTCATTTCTTACCGAGGTGTCGTAAAAGGCGACTAAGGTGCGTCCACCCGCCGTGTGGT
The DNA here is from genome assembly GCA_947086505.1 of Morpho deidamia. Taxonomy (NCBI): domain Eukaryota; kingdom Metazoa; phylum Arthropoda; class Insecta; order Lepidoptera; family Nymphalidae; genus Morpho; species Morpho deidamia. Next base: position 2,018,246 of record CAMTZC010000007.1, on the reverse strand, counting down.
ATCCGGCCGAGTAGTATAGACCACCCTCGTTTCTTACCGAGGTGCCGTATAAGGTGACTAAGGTACGTCCACCCACCGTGTGGTATCCGGCCGAGTAGTATAGACCACCCTCGTTTCTTACCGAGGTGTTGCATAAGGCGACTAAGGTACGTCCACCCACCGTGTGGTATCTGACAACCTCATTTCTTACCAACGTGTCGTAAAAGGCGACTAAGGTAAGTTGACGTCAGACAGGCGGCCGGTCGCAAAATACGTAGCCAAATCATGTGACAACATGTTTGTAACATGTTGTACCGACCCCACTTGGAGTGGGATAAGGGCAGGAGAATGATGTTCATAATTGACAGGTGGGAGATCTATTTTACAAGTCCCATAAGTCTCTGAGCGAGCTGATGGAAGTGTCGTGTCCTGAGTTGGATCAGCTGGTTGACATTATGCGAGCCTCGCCCGGAGTGTACGGCGCGAGGATGACCGGCGGAGGGTTTGGTGGTTGTGTCATTGCGTTGGTAAGGATTTGTTTGATGCCATCACTCAACTGTAAATAATGTTAATTTTTAAGTTTAAACTATCGTGAGTAGTATTCATAGTTAATAAAAATACCGGCTATACTCACGTCTAATTTTGTCTTTGAGCTCTTTACACGACGTTATCACTGCGGGAACTGTTGTGCGGGAGCAGCAATGTTAATTTTAGTAATCAAACCAAATTATTTTGGTAATTAATTAATTTTGGTAATGATAACGGTCGATGCAATCTAGGGACGTAACTTTGAGTGGAAAAAATCAATTGATAAATAATCGATTTTGTCCCTTCAAAATAAATCGATTTATAAAAAAAATATTGACTCGAAACAAATTCGACTTTTTCGACAATTAGAAAGTTTCCTTTTTAATTTTAAGAATTATTTATAGATTGGACAAGTACGTATTTATACTTATTATAATACAAATTCCAAATAAGCTGTTTGTCTGTGTGTAATCGATTTTCTCAAAATCTTCTCAATCATGGATTTTTATACGGTTTTCACCAAAAGATAGTGCAATACTTCCGAAGTAAATAATCGGTATTGTGTAAATTATCTTGACGAGATCGCGCAGTTGGTAAAAAACTTGCTTGCTGAGAGCTTTAGTCGCGTGCGCTGCGTAAACCAGGAGAGATACGCTAAAGTAATGTACTAGAGAATTGTAGATCTATAAAAATACTACAAAAAAGTCCGTGATAGCATGTCCCTAGCTCTCACGGTTAACTCACAATAACTACTTTTATGTTCAAAATTTCGAAAATTCGAGAATACTTTCGTAAATCACTGAATTCCACGCGGGAGAACCCCTTGTTGGCGCAGCTAGTAAAAAGTAAAATATGCGCTGTTTGCGAAATTCGATTAAAATGTGGTTTGGCTACACTTCTTTCTTTCAACAACGTATATCTTAACTTAAAAAACTTGAGAAAAGGAAGAAAAAGAGATATAAAAATTTGCATCGATTATTGTTTGAAGTGTTAGGTAAATGTAAATGTATTTAGAAACATATAGCAAAAATTATGTATAGAATGTTTAAGTTAGTTTAATAACGTATATGATTTCTGTTTGGTAAGCCTTATAAATAAATAAAATAAAATAATAATGAAAATGATAATGATCCTCTTGGCTTTATATTTTCCAGATGCAAAAGGAGTACGTCGACGCTGTAAAGAGAAAAGTTCGTTCGGAATACAACGGAAATCCGACTTTCTTCGTTTGCCAGCCGAGCGAAGGCGCTAGAATATTGGCGATAAATTAGATAAATAAATATTTATTTATTTGTCGTTGTGATAATTATCCCGCATAATCTTTATTCAGATCACATAGCTTTATATGTGAATAGTCAACATTGAGTTACAAGTGCGTAGCCAGAATTCTATAAAGGAAGAGACCAAAATAGTCTAAGAAAATATAGACTACTTTTTTTTGTAATCGTGGTATCCATACTTATTATAGTACCATGGATACCAAGTATACTTATTGTATTATATTATAGTATAGGAATAGAATGAATGCAGGATGGATGAAGTGGCGACAGGTCTCAGGCACAATATGTGACCCCCGAATGCCCCCTAAACTAAAGGGGAAAATTTATACATCGGCCATAAGACCTGTCGTAATGTATGGATCAGAATGTTGGGCAATGAAAAAGATGGATGAAAGAAGAGTACATGCAAATGAGATGAGGATGTTAAGGTGGATGTGTGGTGTGACAAGACTTGATAAAATAAGAAATGAGTATATAAGGGGAAGTCTGAAAGTTGCGCCCATTATAGAAAAGATGAGAGGTCCAAGATTGGGATGGTATGGACATGTAATGAGGAGGGATGAAAATCATGTGATCAAACGAGTGTTGAGTATGAATGTGGATGGGTATGTGACTAGAGGAAGGCCTAAAAAGAGATGGTTGGACTGTGTGAAGTATGACATGCATATAATAGGAGTAGCGCCAGAGTTGACGAATGATAGAAGAGAATGGAAGAGAAAAACATGTTGTACCGACCCCACTTAGAGTGGGATAAGGGTAGGAGAAAGAAGAAAGAAGGAGGTATCCATACTTATTATAAAACAAAGTCCCAAGAAGCTGTCTCTGTGTATGTAATCAATTTTCTCAAAAACTACTGAACGGATTTTTGTAAGGTTTTCACCAAAAGATAGTGCAATACTTTCAAATGGTTTAGGTAAATAGTACATATCGGTATTATGTAAATATTGAAGAGATCGCGCAGTTGTTAAAAAACTTGCTTGATGGGAGTTTTTGTCGCGTGCGCCACGTAAACCAGCAGAGTTACGATAAAGTAATGTACTAAAGAATTGTAGATCTATAAAAATACTACAAAAAAGTCCGCGATAGCGTGTCTCTATCTGTCACAGTTAGCTCACAATAACTACTTTTATGTTCAAAATTTCGAAAATTCGGGAAAAGATTCGTAAGAAAGTGAATTCCGTTGTTGGCACAGCTAGTTATGTATAAAATTTTCGCATTTTATGAAATTTAGAGATCATTACAGCTTGTTGTAAATGTAAATGTTATTCAGTGACACGATTCGAATAACTAATTAAGGGATTATAAAATAACCAAGCACCCTGTCAAAGGGTCGGTGTGCGTCGCGCTTTATAACTGCGATTGATGTTTGTGTACAAATTGTGCGGAGGCTGTATTCAAGGATCTGGACCAGTCTATCGCGAGATATTCTGGCGGCAGTACGTGTGCGCTTAATGCAGTATGCTAACGTTGTTTGCTCATAAAACAAACTTAATAAAAATAAATTGTGAAAACTTTGTGAAAGATTTTATTCGTTAAATGGCTGGTCAGCTTTTGTACAAAGGGAATTAATATTAGTAAGTATAACTAATAATTTATAAAAATTCTTATACAAAATTTTTAAATTATTATAAATAATTACTTTATTCTCTGAGCATGCCGTGTGGTATTCGACTGAGTAGAATAGACCACCCTCGTTTCTTACCTAGGAGTCATAAAGTGCGACTAAGGTAAGTACCGTGTGGTATCAGGCTGAGTAGAATAGTCCACCCTCATTTCTTACCCAGGTGTCGTAAAAGGCAACTAAGGTAAGTCGACCCGCCGTGTCGTATCCGGCTGCATAGACTAGACCACCCTTATTTCTTACCGAGGTGTCGTAGCAGGCGACTAAGGTATGTGCCGTGTGGTATCCGGCTGCATAGACCACCCTCCTTTCTTACCGAGGTGTCGTAACAGGCGACTAAGGTATGTGCCGTGTGGTATCCGGCTGCATAGAATAGAATACCCTCACTTCACACCGAGGTGTCGTAAATGGCGACTAAGGTAAGTGCCGTGTGGTATCCGGCTGAATAGAATAGACCACCTTAATTTCTTACGGAGGTGTCGTAAAAGTCGACTAAGGTAAGTGCCGTGTGGTATCCGGCTGAGTAGAATAGTCTACCCTAATTTCTTACGGAGGTTTCGTAAAAGGCGAACGTAAGTTGACGTGACGTAAGTAACGTAAGTAAGTTGACGTAAGTAACGTAAGTTGACGTCAGGCAGGCGGCCGGTCGTAAAACGCCTAGCCAAATCATATAACAACATGGTTAAAACATGTTGTGCCGACCCCATTTAAATTGGGATAAGGACCGGAGAACGAATGATGACTTTCTTCTCTGAGCTTGTGCCCTGGTCTTTGCAATCCGTGACCATACTGGGCCAGCTATCCTTTTTATATCATCCTATCCGTCTACTCTATCACGCGGATACCATTCCGTTACTAGTCTTGTCCATTTCTTCTTTTCTACTCTGAGCATGTTCCACTACTGTTTTTTAAAAACCCTATAAAAATCCGTTCAGTAAATTTTGAGAAATTGATCAAATACAGACAGGCAGCATTTAGGGAGTTGCTTTTATAATAAGTATACATAAAAACATTTATTTTCAGCAACAAATCAACAAACAAACAACATAATTATATATTCTTCACATGTATACACACTCGGTTCATTTATTCTATAATATGAAAACTTATATAACATTTTTGACGAAAAATATAAACCTTTACTAGAAATATTGCGATGTTATTGAAAGGCTATTCAGAAATAAGCTTACGTTTCCAACGTTACGCTCAAAAAATAGAGCCGACGTTAGTCGGATTAACTTAATCCTACGATCAATTCCCGCCTCTTCAAAATTGTGTCACAATATAAAAAATATTCATGAAAAGCTTTTTTTTATTATTGAAGGTTATAGAAATCTTTATAAGAAATAAATATAATAATATAGGAAAAAGAGAATTTGATAATAATTTAATTACGAACTAATATGTGGCTTACCACGGACCAGAACAAAAAACATGTTTAAAATTTTTTTTTATTATTTTGACTAATTTTCATGTTTTACAAATAATTTAAAATATTCGCTTCATTTTTCTTTCACTGTGATAGGCCAGTGGTGAGATCATGTGACTCTTTCGAGGGGGGTCACGGCTTTAAACCCCGGGTAGGCACCTATGAGATTTTCTGTTAAAACTTAGTGTTTGGAGGGGAGATCAATAGTGGTGGTTGAACTATTTGTATATACTGCTTACGTAGGCGGTGCGGCGCATCATGATTTTGTCGTGGAGCCTATCCCCCTTATGATGCTGCAGTTACGGGGTGGAACGATTGTAGACATTGGCGTAGTGTGTGTAGTACTTGTGTAGTGTGTTGTTGTTGGCGTTTTATAATACTTGTGGTGATTGGTCCTGCATGTTTAAGGTATGTGAACGATGTCTGCTTCCTACAGTTAGAATTACATAGATTCTCGATTGATAACAAATGCGGATTTTAGCTAAATAATTGTATCGTAACTTCTGTACTATGGAATTCCTCAAAATATCACCTGCGTCCATAATTTTTTTTCATTTAGTATCTACTCAATTAGCATTCCTCGCCATTACTATAAAAATAATCTAAGTGAAAGGACATAAAAGGATATGAGTTATATCCTGTTCATAAATTCAATCGTTCTAAGTGATTATTCCGATGAGAGCAATGTTCTTTAGGCTTTTGTTTGTGGCCAACGGCCTTAGGGAACAATGCCACTTTGTAAAAGTCTCATTGAATCGCGATATTGGGTCTGTTGTCAGATAAAAAAGGGTAAATTTACTCTCCTTTAATTGCATTTCTGAAGACATTTAATTAACTCCATTTTAAACATGATTAAATATAATTCTTCACAGCCGATTGAAAAGACCGTGAAAAACTCACTCACTGACCTGCAGGTCTACCATGAACTTTTAGAAAACGATTCAATTCAAAGTCAGTACCTAAGCTCAACCGCTTTCTTTTCGTACCATAAAGTGTGGATTGCATTTGGGTCATAATGTTTGAAAAGGAAAACGTTATATGAACTATAGATAACTCTATCTCTTTTGCTCAATCAAATCAATCAAAAATCAAAGCATCAATAATTAAAATTAAACCCATAATTGATAGATACAATTTAAAACTCGCTTTCCAGTCAAGAAAAATCTAGTGTGGAAACCTGTCTACGTCTGGAAAATAACTGCGAAATGTGTAATCTACCAATAAAAAATTAAATTGAACAGCACTACACGTTACAGTATAGAAATATATATATATTTTTAATTTTATTTATTTTTTTATTTATTAGGATAACCAACAAGACTTACATTATTTACATTATTAATACTACTTAATTAAATGTAGTCTTAATTATAGATTACCACGGCATGTAATAGGGACGCGTACATTTTTTGAGTATATTATAAAATAAAAGATATATATTATACTGTTAGGAATGAAAGTTGGCAACACTACAATCACGTGGCCGATAGCAAGAAAGTGACTTTTAGAGCGAAAATTAGTTATAAAAGATGGAGTCCGCCATATTGAAGTCACAGTCTGTCAGGTGGGTATGACCGGCCATCAGTCGATCATACTAGCTTCAGTCTACCTAAGTCCCACTAAACGCGTCCTCGAAAGAGACGTCCGCGCTCTTCTCGCACTAGGCGACTCCGTAATATTGGCCGGTGATTTCAACTCCAAACATGACCAATGGAACTCACGCCGTACCAATAGGAACGGCAGAATCTTACAAGGTCTCAATGGCCTTCCAAACCTCAGCTTTGAGGTCATAGCCCCAAACGAACCGACTACGTACCCGCGTAACGGGGACCCAGACGAAGCCGACGTGTTAGATATATACATTATCAAAAATGTAACTCTCCAGTTACGTTCTATCGAAGTCTTGCATGAATTAGACTCGGATCACCGCCCGGTTCTAATTCATCTAGGTCGGATAGATTCCGAGGCCCCTACCACCAAAACGATAATAGACTAGAGTAAGCTAGGCGGGAAACTCCAGTCCTTACAGTCAGACCACTTAAGTCAAATTCCTGACAGCATAGACTCCGTGGATAGTGCCAAATCCGCAGTCACCCACCTTACTAAACACATAACAGACTCACTCAAGGGTTGCTCCAAGGTAGTCCCCGAAGACCACGGCCGACGGAGACTACCCGACGACCTGCAAATTATAATTTCTTGAACTTTTTTTATAATTACGTAACTCCCTGAACTTTCCTAATTAAAATACAGAAATGTTTATCTTGGTTTTACGCTTTAAATAATATCGTCTTCAAGTTGACAATACTATTGAAAAATTTATAAATTGTTTTGAAGGAAAACGTTAATTGAATTTAAAAGTTTGATTGTTCATTAGTGACAAGGAAAATTTAAGAGCATGATGTTATTACGGGATCGGCTAGGTTGTATAAACCATTATTATTGACTGGATCGTTGTCGCAGTGTCTAGTGACACTGCCTTCAGCTTCGCGGGTCGTGGGTTCAATTCCAACATTTTCTATAAACAATTTGATGGTTCTTCGAGCCCATATCATAGAGCCCATAGCCCAGCGAATATACACCCAGTATATTTGTATTTAAGTATGTATTTGTAATTGTATATGTAGTATATCTACTAGTCTATCGCCCATAACACAAGTATTAAGTTACTTATTTTGGGGACGGACGACCGTGTTAGTTTCCCGTGTATTTATTTTTACTATATAACGGTATTGCTTTGATTTTAAAAGAATTACATTCACTTATAGATACGCTTGTTGCAACTGCGACTTCGTTTGCCTGAAATTTAGAAAATTCAAATTGAAATTGAAAATATTCATTATTGAAGTAAACTTTTGAATCGTCAACGCTACTGCTGGTTCGGAAAGCTGTTCCTACCTAGAAGCAAGAAACTCAATGGTCAATCTTTTAAATCTTTTTAAACATTTACACTTTACGTTATTAAACCGAAGTCTTGTATAAGCTGTAAGGATCTTCAAAATCCAAGCATTTTTTATCACTCAAATAATCTTCAATTATGTAATATGCTTTTAATATTATTATTAACAATTATCTAAGAAACACAACGCAATCTTGTACAAGTTGAAGAGAATATATTAGAAACCCCATAATTTGCGATAGCACAATGCTAAGACTGTGCGATTCTTTCGAGGGAATCACGAATTCAGACCCCGGGCAGGCACCAATGAGTATTTCAAAAAATTTATTTGCGTAATTGATAATTCCCATTTATCACACGCTTTTCGGTGAAGGTAATCGTAAGGCATCTACATATTTTTATAGAATTCTGTGGATATGTGTAACCTACCAATCCGCGTTAGAACAGCGTGGTAGGAAACGGATAAAGAAGGCCTACGCCCAGGAGTGGGATTGTAACGGGTCATTTAAAAAATATTTTTTTTTATAGTTACACAACTTTGTAGAGGCCGGAATCGATTGTAGGATTACGGTAAGCCGACAAACGTCTTATCTATTTTTGTGATCGTATTGTTCGAAACGTAACCTTACTTCTAAATTGCCTTTTAATATACATATAACATAGCAATATTTTTCAAAAAGTTATATAATATTCAATTTTATAAAGTTAATAATTTCAAAAAGTTATATAAGTTAATAATATATAAAAGTTATATAAATAATAGTCAAAAATATTACACAAATTTTCATATTTCAAGGTTTATACTTTTTACAAAAGAAATCGCAAAATCGTGCGATTTTGTCGTGGAGTCTATCTCCTGATGATGCTTCGGTTGCGGGATCAAACGATTGTTGAGTTTGTGATAGTGAACGTGTGTATTGCTTGTGTATTGTGGTGGAAGTGGTGGAGGTTTGTGCATGTGTTTTTACGATACCTGCATGTAACGGGTATGAAACAACGGATAGTCTACTATACATTTAACACTAAATATATTTTCTATTTACTGTATAGCGCATTATAGCAAAATAATTTTATTATTACTTATGTTTTATGGATCTCCTCAAAGTAACGCCTAATTCTATAAATTATTTATACTTTTTGTCAAAAATATTATACGCATATTCATATTTCAGAATAAATGAACCGTGTGAGTATACAGAATCTATAACAGAACTACTTTGCTATAATCCGCGTGTGTCAAGCGAATAAATAAATAAATATATGGGACACTTACACACACGGCCGTCAGTCCCCAAAGTAAGTAACTTAATACTTGTGTTATGGGTGACGGACAACTGGTAGATATACTACATATAGATAAATACATACTTAAATACAAATACAAACCCAGGCTCGAAGAACCAACAAATTGTTTAAAGAAAATGTTGGCCCTCGGCGGGAATCGAACCCGCGACGCGCGGAGGTGAAGGCAGGGTCACTACACAAAGCGCCAGTATGTAACAAATGAGTCAAATTTCGATTCTTTGCGATTCATTACTATTACGATTTTGTCAAATAACAATAAGACCGGAAGGCAAACACTAATGAGTTTTTCTGTTAAAACTTATGTTTACTTTTTATCTTTAAAATAATCTTTAATCGTATCATGCTTTACGTAAAAGCATATTTCTTACGGTTATTTGAACGTTTAGATAAGTCTAATATGGATTGCGGGAATTTATTTATTTATTTATTAGCGAATACCGAGTAAATTTCATCAAATCAAATCAGAGCAAAAAAGATTATTTTGATTTGATCATCATTCTCCTGCCCTTATCCCAGCCTAAGTGGGGTCGGCACAACATGTTCAAACATGTTGTCACATGATTTGGCTACGTATTTTACGACCGGACGCCTGTCTGACGTCAACTTACCTTAGTCGCCTTTTACGACATCTCGGTAAGAAATGAGGATGGTATATTCTATGCAGCCGGATACCACACGGCACATACCTTAGTCACCTCTTACGACACCTCGGTAAGAAAGGAGGGTGGTCTATTCTATGCAGCCGGATACCACACGGCACATACCTTAGTCGCCTCTTACGACACCTCGGTAAGAAAGGAGGGTGGGTGGTCTATTCTATGCAGCCGGATACCACACGGCACATACCTTAGTCGCCTCTTACGACACCTCGGTAAGAAAGGAGGGTGGTCTATTCTATGCAGCCGGATACCACACGGCACATACCTTAGTCGCCTCTTACGACACCTCGGTAAGAAAGGCGGGTGGTCTATTCTATGCAGCCGGATACCACACGGCACATACCTTAGTCGCCTCTTACGACACCTCGGTAAGAAAGGAGGGTGGTCTATTCTATGCAGCCGGATACCACACGGCACATACCTTAGTCGACTCTTACGACACCTCGGTAAGAAAGAAGGGTGGTCTATTCTATGCAGCCGGATACCACACGGCACATACCTTAGTCGCCTCTTACGACACCTCGGTAAGAAAGGAGGGTGGTCTATTCTATGCAGCCGGATACCACACGGCACATACCTTAGTCGACTCTTACGACACCTCGGTAAGAAAGGAGGGTGGTCTATTCTATGCAGCCGGATACCACACGGCACATACCTTAGTCGCCTCTTACGACACCTCGGTAAGAAAGGAGGGTGGTCTATTCTATGCAGCCGGATACCACACGGCACATACCTTAGTCGCCTCTTACGACACCTCGGTAAGAAAGGCGGGTGGTCTATTCTATGCAGCCGGATACCACACGGCACATACCTTAGTCGCCTCTTACGACACCTCGGTAAGAAAGGAGGGTGGTCTATTCTATGCAGCCGGATACCACACGGCACATACCTTAGTCGACTCTTACGACACCTCGGTAAGAAAGAAGGGTGGTCTATTCTATGCAGCCGGATACCACACGGCACATACCTTAGTCGCCTCTTACGACACCTCGGTAAGAAAGGAGGGTGGTCTATTCTATGCAGCCGGATACCACACGGCACATACCTTAGTCGCCTCTTACGACACCTCGGTAAGAAAGGAGGGTGGTCTATTCTATGCAGCCGGATACCACACGGCACATACATTAGTCGCCTCTTACGACACCTCGGTAAGAAATGAGGGTGGTCTATTCTATTCTGCCGGATACCACACCGTGATTATTTTGATTTGATAAAATATCTATATAACTTGAAACAAAAAACCAAACACTAAAAAGTGAAAAATGAATATTAAAAAAAATAGAAAACGTGCTTTCGAACTGAACAACAACAAATAAATATAATTATTATGTCAAAAAATCATGGTTTCCTCCTTTTTGTAAATCACTTGAACACTCCACCCTTTATTTACTATTACCTAACCGTTAAGTCGGATGAATAATATGAAATTTTTCACAGTACTTTCTTTCTGAACGGGGGAGGGTTGTAACCCCTACCCCCGTTGCCGGCGCCCGTTAAATCAACTGTTAACAACATTTTACACTGACCGCAACATGTAATTACTGGAAAATGTTCAAAACACTATCGGTTATGACGGAAAATTTATTACGGGGCGTTTAGAAAGTATATATATATGCAATATAACAGAACTAACTACTTTGCTATAATCCGCACGGGTTAAGTGAATGCATGCAATGCCAATGTGTATGAAGCAGGCAAAATCTACACACCTTATACATGCAGGACCAGCCACCACATGCACCCCAAGGCGCAATTCACCAGCAACAACGCACACAAAAGCAGCACACACACCCACCACCACAATCTCGACGATCGTTTCGCCCCGAAACCGAAGCATCATCAGGAGGATAGGCTCTACGACAAAAATCGTACTGCAGTACGATTTGTACTGATGATGCACTTGCTTACAAGTTTACTTGAATAAAGAATATTTTGAATTTTGAATTTTGATAGGCTCCATGACAAAATCGTTTCTCTTAACAAACGCGGATTTTAACAAAATAATTCTGTTATAGCTTCTGTGGAGAGAAGACTTAAAGCGTCAATCCTTTACTCCGAAAAAGCACTAACTAATGAAGGGGGCAGGGTGAATGGGTTTCTACCGACTGTAGCAACCTCATTTCAGTTTTTTATATATCTTATAACAACAAATATTGTAAATTTTGTTTTGTTACAGGAACTATAAAGAAGATAAATATGTAAGAACAAGACACAAAATAAAAATGGCGACCAAACCGTGGCTCTGGATTCTAGTCATTTTGTTTCACGACGTATTTTCTAAATCCGTGGAAAAAACTGTAACTGTAAATAATAAAACAGCGCTTGATATTAAACATGAAACTAAATTAAAAGCAAAAACAGATAAAAATGAAAGAGATAATTCTACTGGTAATCCATTTAATAAAAATGGAACTGAAACGAAAATGGAGAGTAAATTGAATCATAAAAAGTGCGAAGCATTGAATGTAACTATAGAAGAGTCTATTCAAATGAAAGAATCAGAATCAGCTCATATAAGCAGCAGTCATTTTGGTGCAGCTTTAAATCTTATAGAAGACACATTTTCTATAGATGATCTTGAATTGGAAGGATTAAATTTGTTTGATTTTGTGAACACTGGTTGTGGTGGTGCGCGGATATGTCCGAGTTTCCGTGGAGGCTGGACCGATAAAAGCATTATTACGATTGGATTTCTTAGCACGTATGGATGGAGCCAGGTAAATATAACTAATAACTAGTAAATGTAGAAACTCAGAACTAGGAAGTGATAAAAATTAAAAAACCTAAGTAGAACACTCAAAAGTAAAAAAAATGCGTAAATTATTGGTACTTTTGTAAAGAAAAAGCGTGGGATGCTCGATATACATACGAAAAGGAATCTTCTATACTAATATTATAAAGAGGAAAGATTTGTATGTTTGTGTGTGTGTTTGTAACGTTTTCACGCAAAAACTACTGGACCGATTTCAAAAATTCTTTCACCATTGGAAAGTAATTGAAGAAGCATCTTCGCTGAGTAACATAGGCTATATGACATTTTGAAAAAATAGGGATCCTTAATAAAACTGTAATAAGGTGTGAAAAATGTATTCGTAAAAATCTTTCATCACATGCGCTGCGGAAATTATTGGTGATAGAACAAAAACATGTTCTACAGTATTATATATAGTATATCCACAATAAGTCCGCGATACCATATGTCTAACTATAGTTATACCAATATAACTACTTTTTTGCTTGCATTTGGTTAGTTAGCTCTTTTTCCAATAATACTAAGGATACCCATTTTTTTATAATTAAATAAAGCTATAGTCCGACTTCGTAGACTTTCCACTATCACGAGATTGGTATGGACGCGGGTGAAACCGCGGGGCATTGCTACTATTATATAAAAGTTAATGTTTGTCTGTATGTCAGACCGATTTTGATGAAATATTTCAGACACTCGTTGGAATGACCTAGCGAATGATCCTGTAAAGTTTGGTGGCGGTCCGAGCATTTTTAACTATTGAGTTTTTAAATTTAAACTATCGTGAGTAGTATTCATAGTTAATATATAGACAACGGCTATACTTACGTCTAATTTTATCGGGTTAGATCGATCAGGTCGCGTTAGAACTGCGTGGAGCTGCACGCAGTTCCCGCCGCGATAACGTCGTGTAAAAAGCTAGGTAAAATAGCCGGTATCTACATATTAACTATTGGGTCCTTTTTCGAGTAGTAATTGGAAACAACACGGAAAACTAGTTATAAATAAATCTAAAATGTTACACTGTTGTAGATATACAACGTAACTGACTATGCGCTCTCTCTCTCTCATCACTAACTTATATCTCCCTCTCAACTTCCGTTTTGACTGCTTAATTTTATTTTTCGCAACGGTCTCGTCACGCAGTCAACAGCATATTTCCGAATTTGAGCGTGAGGAGAGAAGGTTTACTCTATAAATTGACTGTCGTACACACGTAGAAAGCACTTAATGTACTGTAACAACTTTTCAAGGTTCGTAAACACAACCAAACGGAAATTTTTACATGTACGTGAGGTGTACACAGTAGGGAATTTCAAAAAATAATCGATTTTTACATTAATTGATTATTTTAGCACAATAATCGATTAGCGAGCTGTGATAGCCCAGCGGTGAGACCGTGCGATTCTTTCGAGGGGAACACGAGTTCAAACCCGGGCAGGCACCAATGAGTTTTTCCATTAAAATTCATGTGTCTTGATTCATGGTCATTGATAAATTGAATTGATAAATTAATCACACGCTTTTCGGTGAAGGAAAACATCGTGAGGAAACCTGCATATCTCTAGAGAATTCTGGAGATATGTGTAACCTACCAATCCGCATTGGAGCAGCGTGGTGAATCTTAGCTCCAACCCTTCTCTCCAAAAACAGAGAGAAGCCTATTCCCAGCAGTGGGATTGTAACAGGCCGCTACTCTCTCTCTCTCTACTCTAATCGATTAGCGTAGAACATGCCAATTTTACCAATGGGTATAATTTTGCCCAAAAAGTAAGTATAAGCAATCTATTTTATTCACGAAAATAAAGAAATAAATCAATCGGGAATCAAAACTTGCTTAAAACATACTATTTTGGGCAAAGTTATACTTGTTAACAATGTTGGCATGTGTTACGGTATTTCAAAATCATAAATCGTTTTTTAAAATCTATTATAATAGATTATTCACCCACTTCTTATTCCTTTTTTTTACCCCCTTTTTATTATCTTTAAATATAAGATATGCGTTGTTAAATGATACCAATGTAGCCAAACAACACATTTTTATCGAATTTCGCAGACAGCGCATCTGTTATTTTTTATCTGTAGTTGTCAACTTTAATTAGTCTTCATTTTAATTAATTATTAAAATGAAAAAGCAAAATTTGAAATAGTCAGAATTTTTTTTTTTATTAAATAATCGATTTTTTCGTTACGACATCGATTTTCTATAAATGGACTTATTTTGAAGGGAGAAAAATCGATTATATATCAATCCATTTTTCCACTTCAATTGACATCCCTAGCTACGCAGACGCGTAATATGATATGTCAGACATGATGCTTTCGTCGTTCAGGTGATGTGGGATGTTTTAGTAATCGATCGATACATTAACAATATAGTTTCATTGTAAGATTTCAAGATATCTTACTTGTGGCATATCAGTTTTCGAGAAAGATAATTATGTATTTTATGTAACTATGTAATTAATGATTAGTGCCGTGTGGTATCCGGGTACATAGAATAGACCACCCTCCTTTCTTACCGAGGTGTCGTAAGAGGCGACTAAGGTTAAGTTGACGTCAGGTAGGCCTGACGTAAAATACATAGCCGAATCATGTGACAACATGTTTGAACATGTTTTGCCGACCCCACTTAGAGTGGGATAAGGGCAGGAGAATGATGATGTAATTTATGATTAGGTCCTTGAAGATGATTATCCATAATACATATACCTATATCCGGCTGAGTAGAATAACCCCGCTTTTTCGTACCGAGGTGTCGTAAGATACGACAAAGATAAGTTGACATCAGGCAGGTAGCCGGTCGTAAAATACATGTAACAATTCATGTAACAATATATTTATAACATGCTGTGCCGACCCCACTTAGAGTTAGATAAGGGCAGGCCAACTCCGAAAAGTATCTCCTAATTTGGTATATAACTTTGTTCAATATATTGAACAAGTTACTTAATAACTTATCTGAGATATCGAAAGTTTATATTTAGAAATATAACCTTTTCACGAATATATCGGATCAAATATCAATTGAAAAGATGGCGAGACAGCTATTTGTTATTTTGCAACTAAGAATCTGACGCGTACTGACGAAATTGTTTATTTTTCGAAGAGGGTAGGCTTGACAATATATTGTTATGAAAATACGATGAGAGAGGTCAAGCCAAAGACTTTTGTTTGTTTATTTTAATCGAATTCGGGGGCTATTCGTGAAATAAATTTAAATGTAAAACATTTTATTGACAGGTTTTTTAGCAGTTTTTAATTTCAAATTCAAATATTTCTTTATTCAAGTTGGCTTATACAAGGTCTTACGAATCGTCAGAGTTTAATAAAGGAATATTGCGATTTTTTCGTACAGTCTATCTTCTAACAATGCTTCCGCGAAACGTTTGTTGAGATTGTGGAAGTGAATGTTTGCAGTTTGTGTATTGTTGTGTTATTGATGGTGGGGTAGTGCATGAGTTCTTACGCATTCCACATGCATCAGGTATAAGAATGGATAGTACACTCTACATTTAGCATTTATTTCTTAGCATTCTATTATTTCGTACTATATGACGAAGTAAATAGTGGTTTATCGCAAGTAGCCCATTGGTTCAGGCTTAATAATTTGGTACTAAACTCAAAGAAAACAAATTGTATTGAATTTGCATTACCTAATGCTGCAAAAACAGCAAATAGGTTGTCCATAAATAATGTACTACTAAAAACAGAAAATACAACTGTATTTTTGGGAGTAACCTTGGATTCAAAACTCCAATGGAGCACACACATAAAAACTCTTCTAGGGAAACTTAGTTCAGCAGCCTGCGCTGTTCGATAGATAAGACAATTTACAGATGTCGAAAAAGAAAAACTTAATTATTTTGCTTACTTCCATAGCATTACGTCTTATTTTCATTAATTTTGTTGGAGGAAATTTTATTCATATTCGCACACAATAGATGCGACCGACCAATGATGAAGCTCCCGGAAGATTTCTATGGCGATTTTATATTTCATGTTTCCCGAAATAAGTTCTCGTTATAATCAGCGAATATTACTGAAAAGGTGACAGAAAAAAGAACAAAGAAAACATTTGGTGACAACACAAACTATATTACAAGTGAACTGTCAATTATTTACTGCGACATCTTCATCCTTATATGTTCAAATAGATTCTGCCCGCGACTTCACATGTATGACAAAACAAATATATAGTTTAAATCTCCTCTATTCCTCCAACTTGATAAAAATGCCATGAAATATATATTTCTTGATTTACGAACATCGGATTTCTCATAAGTATATTAGGAACATCGGATTTCTCATAAGTATATTTTTAATAATTTTAGTATACTTAATTAGAGTAAGTATAGTACCGGACATTAAATAATGCACATCGATGTTTACAACGAAACAGCCGGCCAGTTCGGTTTCGTAGAGCGCTGTCACTGTCACACATGGTTTCGTCAGTCTGTGCAACAGAGACGATGCTCTATGAAGCAGAATCTAGCCGATTTCTCTCTCTAAGCCTCGATGTGCCGTATTTATAGCCGGGTAGTATATTCTTAGATAGATTTCGATTCTATAGAAAAATCCGAAATATATTTCTTGAACTATTTAAATTTCTGTTTAAAAGTTTCATATAATGCTAATTTTTCTTTCAGCACCGCGTAAGAGGTTACACCATATAATAATAACTTGTTTGATTCGGAATCGGATATTCCGTCGATTATATACTGTATTGCAACGTAATCAGGAAATTTAGCTCTTTTGCCCAATTCTTTCATAACTAACATATATTGATAATAAGTCTCATTAGCTTCTTTTTTACGTTTACTCATCATTTCGTGCATTTGTTTGCTATTTACGGTCTCTGGAAATTCTTTGATGATAACATTTTTAAGTTCCTCGTAAGTCTTAAAAGCCTTTTCAGTCCTCAGCCATAATCCTGCGGTACCACTCAAACAACGCCTCGCAATAATAAGCTTCTGTTGTGCGTTCCAACCAAAAATCTCAGCATTGTCCTCCAAATCTTGCGTCCACTTCGCAGAAGAATACGTCATATTATCTCCTGTGAATACGATAGGTATGGAGTCTATCATAAAAAACGGGTTGCATTTACCGTCGTCGTTGTTGCTTTCCGTCACCTTCTAAGCGTCTTATGCGTCGTTCGTTGTAAAGCGTGAATAATTGCAATTGCGTCGTTGCATGTAATGGCGGCCGGCGAACGCGACACGCGGCGTCCTTTATACTCGTTATCTCGAAAAACTTAATTTCAATATTCGTTCAGACCCTTATTTATCTTTATTTATATCCCGGACGAGAATTTGTGGGTGTGGGTCTTCGAAAATATACTTTCGAACTATTTCTAATTATGTCGATTTAAATTCTAAAAATAATTAACATAAAATTGAACAAATCTAAATCTCAAGGTAAGGATGTCGATAAATCGATTTCATATTAATCATTATATTATTATTATAATCGATTTTCTAAACATTAAAAACAGATTATTAAAAAATCGGTTATGTTAATTACCCTTTTTTATTCTACTTTTTCTTGTTTTTTAAGATATGCATTGTTGGATGAAACCAATGTAGCCATTAAAATGTGTTTTAATCGCAAACAGAGCATGTTATTTTTATTTGTACTTCTCCACTTTAGTTAGTCTTTATTTTATTTATGATTATTAAAAAAGGCAACATTCCAAATAGTCAGAATTTTTTTTTATCAATAATCAAATTTTTTAATTCGAGTTAATCGATTTTGCACGAATTGATTTATTTTTAATGAAAAAAAAAACCGATTATTTGATAATCGATTTTTTCCACTCAACGTTACATCCCTAGCTCAAGTCCTCTCTGTCGTCTGGTTAATTTATTTTATCACGTTATTGTCTGTACTTACTAGTAACAATTTTTTGTGTATTTTGTGCGTGTCTTAAAATTTATGACATTTCCAGACAGTCTTGGGGGCGTTGCCGTTGGCTGTGGCAGCTATAAATCGAGACCCAAACATTCTGCCAGGACACAAACTGCGATTTATCACCGCCGATATTGGTCGACCCCGGCCATCCCTGCCGATGGATAAAGATAGCCTCTCATTACGGTGGGCAGTTTATTAACTTTCTTATTAATTAAAAGATTAATTAAAGACCTATGTAGAAGGAAGGAGAACAGAGAGCTGATTGATATCCTTAGGCGTCGTATATGTTTAGCTATACGAAGATTTAACGCTGCCAGTGTTTTGGGAACCGTAACTCATAGCAATTCAATTGTTTTGATTTAATGATAATATCTACTATTATAGTATTTCCAACTACTTATTTAAGCTTTGACATATACACGCCTATGCTGTTCCGTAGTTATTATATTTAAAACCACAGTAAATGCAATGCCTTATAGGCGCTTTATTATTTTTAAATAGTGATGTGACTTGCTAATGATTAATGAATTTTTTTTGTCAAGTTAATTGAGTAAAAAAATTAAAGTAACGGCCTGTTACTATGCCACTGCTGGGCATAGGCCTCCTCTCTTTGTTTCTGGAGGGAAGGGTTGGAGCTAAGACCTACCACACTGCTCCAATGCGGATTGGTAGGTTACACATATCCCCAGAATTTTCTAGAGATATGCACGTTTCCTCACGATGTTTTCCTTCATCGAAAAGCGTGTGATAAATTTCAAATATCAATTAGACACATAAGTTTTAATAGAAATACTCATTGGTGGCTGCCGGGGGTTTGAACTCGCGTTGCCCTCGAAAGAGTCGCACGGTCTCACCGCTGGGCTACCACAGCTTCATTGAGTAGTATTATGATTAAAAATATATTACGTATATAGTCATTTAAATGCGTCTTTATATATAGAACAATACAAAACGGTGAGTATAAAGGAAATATCAATCGATTAAAATTTCTATGTAAATAAAATCGTGTGTTCTTACAAATTGAATTTTTGACATTACTTTAGCTGTCAAAAGTTAAATAAATGATTGGAAAGACTAAAAATACTCATCATTCTCCTGCCCTTATCCCACTCTAAGTGGGGTCGGCACAACATGTTATAACATGTTGTCATATGATTTGGCTACGTATTTTACGACCGGCCGCCTGCCTGACGTCAACTTACCTTAGTCGCCTCTTACGACACCTCGGCAATAAATGAGGGTGGTCTATTCTATGCAGCCGGATACCACACGGCATTTACCTTAGTCGCCTTTTACGACACCTCGGTAAGAAAGGAGGGTGGTCTATTCTACTCAGCCAGATACCACACGGCTAACTAAAAATACTGTTCTAAGTTTAAAGATGAAGGAAAATTATTTGAAGTGTAGTTAATGTTTTTGAACGAAAATGTGTGTGAGTGGGAGGAACAACGTGACAGCGAGATAAGATGACGAATGTAAGATGACTGTGTAAGATTGATGTCTTGGCCGGCGCAAGCGCACCTGAATGAAGGACGCTAAAGATTAATTAAAAAATATAAAGCAGGTAGGAGTTTATTTTTGCCCAACGCCATTTTTACACAAATATATTTCTTATTTCTTTTTATTTTTTATTTAATATTTTAATACAAGTAATTCGTAGAAGTAGGCGTTACTTTGCGGAAATCCATAGTAGGAAATATATGATAGAATTATTTACGCTATAATATGCATTTGTTAAGGTAAATCTCAACAGGTAAAACCGTTCTCATAACTTATACACGCAGGATTAGTTACCACACTTCACAAGACAACCACCAACACTACACAAGCACTGCACACGTACACTAAGACAATCTCAACGATCGATAATTTATTTCTGTACGCGCCTACTGCGTGCCCTTCGGTAGCTATGGTTGATGAGCGTAATTAGGATAGGCAGACAACTGGCAATTTCTCCAACCCGAATAATCAAAGGATACTGACCTTTCACTGGGAGGCTTCTTTATAGGGTATGGTGTCCACGCCGGAGTATAACAAAGCCACTTTTATTCGTGGAATCACTAATGTTTTCTTCTTCTATTTTAGTACTTTTCACAGCCACCAATTTGTCTTTAATATTCCGAATTAATAATAAATATATTAATAATAAATGTCCACCGAACACCGATATTAACACTACTTAACCGCGAGTACCGAATTCACCGTGTTGAGCCGCCGACCGATGCCTTTGTTCTCTTGTGTGACATTTTTGTGCCACCTACCCGCACCACCTCAGGTGCAGTAAGCCCCGATTATCCTTCGCGGAAAAAATTGCCCGAACAATTTCGATACTATTTATTCAAGATTTCCGTATAATATACTAATTTAAGTATAGATTTTTTTTATGGCACACCATAGCAAAAATATTTTTTAAATTACTTTTGTACTACGGAATCTCGCAAATTAACTTCTACTATGTATAAATTAAAACAAATCGACATAAAATTCATCAGCAATCAACGTAGCAATTATACAGTGATTATGTCTGATCAAATTGTTTACAATTTACTAAATGTTTGTGGAAGAATCGGTAAGATAATTAACGAGTAATTAGATTATTTCAGTAACATAATCCTTCATGATAACACGATCCCTAATAGACATTTATGTTGTGTCTGTAGTAGTTTGCTTGATTGTTATGTTGTGTAAGAATTAAATTACTCGACACATATATTGTTTGACATATGATGTTCTAATTTTATCAATTTCTCTTACACATTGGAGAAACTGTTGTTTTTTTAGTTCTCATTATTCTCTAGTGTTTATTTTTAGGTTTATAATTGTAACATTGAAACTAAGAATGATGTGTTCTTCTATGATTTATTACATATTTAATTTAAACTTTATAGGATATCTGTTGAATGATTTATTGGATCATAAGCTATAAGCTGTGATAGCCCAGTGGTGAGATCGTGCGACTCTCAAGAGACGAACATGGGTTCAAACCCGGGCAGGCACCAATGAGTACCTATTAAAACTTATGTGTCTAATTGATAATTGCAATTTATCACACGCTTTTCGGTGAAGGAAAACCACCTGCATATCTCTAGAGAGTTGTAGGGATATGTGTAACCTAGCAATCCGCATTGGAGCAGCGTGGTAGGTATTAGCTCCAATCCTTCTCTCCAAAAAACGGAGAGAGGGTCCCTATTCCCAGCAGTGGGATATTAACAGACCGTTACTTCACTTTACTTTTTTATGGCGTTATGCTATTGAAAATCCGAATAATTAAATAAACAAACCGCGCTATGTCCGACATAATCGTAAAATTACTCTGTGACATCCGATATTGTCGTAATATAATCTGTTGGCATCGGTGGGTATAGTTAGCTTAAATAAAACGAACGAAATTGTTAGATATTTCTCTTTATACGGCGAATTTTATACAATTAACTTCACCTGATGTCAGATATTTTTTATATTTCTTTAGTATATCGTACTTTGTACTAATAAACAATTCGCTTCACCTTATCAGAGGTTTATCATTATTCTTTCGTCAAAATATGATTATGCAGAATATATGTTAATGTAAAATGTTATGTAAATTCGTTACTCAATACATACGATAAATAGGTTATAAAACATAAAACAATGCCAAGTAAGTAAACACGGTAAGTCGATAATTATATGGAATGATAAATAAATAAATATAAATATATAACTATATGGGACACTTACAGACGCTGTAGTCCAACCCAGAGTAAGTAACTTAATACTTGTGTTATGGGTGACGGACAACTGGTAGATATAAAAGTAAAGTACATATATACAAATACACACTCAGGTTCGAAGAACCAACAAATTGTTTATAGAAAATGTTTGGTCTCGGCGGGAATCGAACCCGCGACCCGCGCAGCTGAAGCCAGTGTCACTACCCACTGCGCCAACGGGCGTCAAATTATGATATTAGCAAATCGAGTCTATAGCCAATTCTAGATAAATGTTATCCACTAAGAAAAACTGTCAAAAACTCAGTGGTTGGTCTTGTCACGAATAGTAACTTCAAACGGTTACTCGGTTAAAATTGTTCAAACGGTTAATTTTAATAACACTACTTAATGAGGCTACGTACGAATCTACCTAACCAAGATCAAACAACAAACTATAATACGATTTAAACACATGGACATTTAACAACCGTCTGAGTCAAGCTTCGCACCAACATTGGCTTCGCTATCTGGCCGTAGCGAGGCTATTATATCTTCAGCTATTTATACTCACACCCGTTTCCATGTTAACATGATTCGAAATTCTTACTCATAGAAGAGTATTAAGAGTAAACAAATAGTAATAAAGTTGACCCCCACGACAACCACCAACAGAGAAATGTAGTCTCGAATGGCTAATGAGAGAAGGTTAATCATGATTGATCAGGAGCACTCGTGGTACGGGGCCTCGAGGCGAACCTCTTTGCCCGGACTGGGCCTCGTAGGCCTTAGTGCCTGGGTTGTGTTTAGGTTGTTAGCCTAGGTCTGGCCCAGCGAATCCTTCGTGGTGTCTAAGGTGACAGCGCTGGCATTTCCAAAAATGATTCGGTCACAACATACTCCTATTGTCTATGCCACTATGGTGTTTTAGAAGTCTCGCCTCTCGGAGAGCCTCTTAGGACACCTCGGTAAGAAAGGAGGATGGTCTATGCTATGCAGCCGGATACCACACGGCACATACCTTAGTCGCCTCTTACTACACATCGGTAAGAAAGGAGGGTAGTCTATTCTATGCAGCCGAATACCACACGACACATACCTTAATCGCCTCTTACGACACCTCGGTAAGAAAGGAGGATGGTCTATTCTATGCAGCCGGATACCACACGGCACATACCTTAGTCGCCTCTTACTACACATCGGTAAGAAAGGAGGGTAGTCTATTCTATGCAGCCGAATACCACACGACACATACCTTAATCGCCTCTTACGACACCTCGGTAAGAAAGGAGGATGGTCTATTCTATGCAGCCGGATACCACACGGCACATACCTTAGTCGCCTCTTACGACTATAAATATGGACTATAGAATAGACCACCCTCATTACTTGCCGAGATGTTGTAAAAGGTGACTGAGGTAAGTTCACCCACCGTGTGGTATCCGACTGAGTAGAATAAACCTCCCTCATTAATTACCGAGGTGTCGTAAAAGGCGACTAGGATAAGTTGACCCGGTGTGTGGTATCCGGTTGAGTAGAATAGACCACACTCTTTCTTACCGTGAGGTCATAAAATACGACTAAGGTAGGCTGACGTCAGGCAGGCGGCCGGTCGTAAAATACGTAGCCAAATTATGTGACAACATGTTTGTAATATGTTGTGCCGACCCCACTTAAAGTGGGATAAGGGAAGGATGATGGTTTTTTAGAACTGTTTCCTTTCGACGTCGTAATGAAAAACCAAAGTCATACTATCAGCCCTCCACTACGCGCCGCCCTAAGCCTTGGTCCGGGCTCACAGGAGGCATCCTTAGGACGACGTTCCTCGACGCTAGTAGAGCTGCTCTACTTTCCACATTTCGCCATCTCGACGATGCTTCTGCGCTTGCCCGTCCAGCATACAGTCAGTTAAAAAAAATAGAAGTGTTGATTTGTTCTATTTTGTTATCAGGGTTATGACGCAAATGCGGGATCTCGGCGTCGTAGCGTTCTTCGGCCCCGATGGTACATGTCATACTGAAGCAAAGCTAGCTGCTGCCTGGAATTTGCCGCTCATTTCACACGTATGAGAATAATATCACATATATTAGCATTTAACGTTAGCATTATGTGTTATCATCTAAGAATAATATCATTATTATCATTTAAGATTTGTGTTTAAAACGGTGGTTGTTTTGACTAAAGTTGTAGGATAATGAGCTGAATAAATTAAAATGTCATTGTATAAATATAACGTTACTGAGGAATTTTCGAATTAATTTCTGTATTTCGCCTTATAATATCGGCACGAAATCTTTTACATTTTAAAAAACAACGTTCCTAGACATGTCTGTTCACGATAATTCATGATTTATAGGATTACTCATGTAAGAAGGTTCGTTTTCTATTCCAAACTTATTATAAATAAAGCTTATGATACACTAATACTATGCTTCTTTAAATTTATGTTACTAAAATCAATGCCGGGGCGTGCGCGTTGCACGCCCCGGCATTATACAACATAAAAATTTTAACTTATAATTCTAAAGATATCATCATTCTCCTGCCCTTATCCCACTCTAAGTGAGGTCGGCACAACATGTTATAAACATGTTGTCACATGATTTGGCTGCGTATTTTACGACCGGCGGCCTGCCTGATGTCAATTTACCTTAGTCGCCTTTTGCGACACCTCGGTATGAAATGAGGGTGGTCTATTCTATGTAGCCGGATACCACACGGCACATACCTTAGTCGCCTCTTACGACACCTCGGTAAGAAAGGAGGGTGGTCTATTCTATGCAGCCGGATACCACACGGCACATACTTTAGTCGCCTCTTACGACACCTCGGTGAGAAAGGAGGGTGGTCTATTCTATGCAGCCGGATACCACACGGCACATACTTTAGTCGCCTCTTACGACACCTCGGTGAGAAAGGAGGGTGGTCTATTCTATGCAGCCGGATACCACACGGCACATACTTTAGTCGCCTCTTACGACACCTCGGTGAGAAAGGAGGGTGGTCTATTCTATGCAGCCGGATACCACACGGCACATACTTTAGTCGCCTCTTACGACACCTCGGTGAGAAAGGAGGGTGGTCTATTCTATGCAGCCGGATACCACACGGCACATACTTTAGTCGCCTCTTACGACACCTCGGTGAGAAAGGAGGGTGGTCTATTCTATGCAGCCGGATACCACACGGCACATACTTTAGTCGCCTCTTACGACACCTCGGTGAGAAAGGAGGGTGGTCTATTCTATGCAGCCGGATACCACACGGCACATACTTTAGTCGCCTCTTACGACACCTCGGTGAGAAAGGAGGGTGGTCTATTCTATGCAGCCGGATACCACAAGGTACATACTTTAGTCGCCTCTTACGACACCTCGGTGAGAAAGGAGAGTAGTCTATTCTATGCAGCCGGATACCACACGGCGTGATTATTATGATTTGATAAAATATTTAAATAAGTTGAAACAAAAACCAAACACTTAAAAGTGAAAAATAAATATAAAAAAAAATTAAAAACATGCTTTCGAACTGAACAACAACAAATAAATATAACTATTATGTCAAAATAAGCATGTTGTCCTCATTTTTGTGAATCACTTGAACACTCCACCCTTTTTTTTACAATTACCTAACCGCTAGTTAAGTCGGATGAAAAAATATGAAATTTTTGACAGTAGGGGAAATACGTACAAAATGACATATATGTACAAATGACATAGGTGGGTTATTATGAATTAAGGCGCTGAACAGAGCTGGCGTAAATTCAGATTTCGGCATATAAGCCACGCCCACAATTTCTGCGACGGCGTAGCGACAAACTTAATTTTTTGACACCCATTGTAGGTGTACACTATTTTATCCAAACTTTTTTTGTACAATTTATTTAAAAAACTTATGTCTAATTAATCTTATAAAACTAAGTATGCTGAAACTATAACTAAACACCTAAAAAAAGACATATTATCAACAAGGAATAGTCACAAAAGGCGGCAGCTAGCGACACACGTCCGTATAGCAGCGCGCCTCAGCGGTCACTGTCTATATTCGTAGATGTGAAAGAGAAGCGAGACGATGACTCGTTTCAGTTTTGCTATTTTCTAAAAAATATTTAATTTGAATGAAATATCTTAATTAATTCAAAATTTAAATCTTACATTCTCTTTATATTATAATGATTTATTAGTCTTATTAATTTTACCAATTTTTGTTGATAAATATTAGAGATATTTACGATCAAAGTAAAAATCAGAGGTCTATTTACCAATTTTTTTTATCGAAAAAAAGTATCGTAATCATGTTTTGAAATCTTACATTCTCTCTGAGATATGATGTATATTAACATATATTTTTCTTTTAATCGTCATCCCTATAGCTTTTGTTAAAAACGTGTTTAAAGTCAGCCTATTTGACTCTGTTCAGCGCCTTAAGCGCACTTTAACACGAAACTGCCAGTAGCACCACGTGACCGTAAAGGCACTATACTCTGTTAAATTTTAAGCACATCCATTTCATTCATCTTGATGTCATTGCCGATGATAGGTATTCACTAATTACAAGTTTTTTTCCATATTGACAATGTTTCTGTTCAAATGGTTAATTTTTTGCTATTATATTCATTTATGTAGCATTTGTTTCATTCCTCAAACACTTATCTTCATATTAAATAGCTTATTTTTAGAAGTAGAGCACTTATAACTTAAGTATAATTTTAGAGGAATTTTTTGAGCAATAGGCGTTCCTAATTAAATAAATAAGTAAATAAACTCATATCTAATATGGGCAGAAATGCGCGGGTGCACAAGGTAGAGAGACGGGCGGTTTAAGCGCAACCTTCGCGCGAACACTTCCACCAGCTCATAAAGTCAGTAAGTCCATAGTGGCCTTGCTTATGGCGTACGGTTGGACCAAATTCGCCATCGTTGCTGGTGACGAGTTGACGGCGGCTGAACAGCAAATGGATGCCATTAAAGTAAGTTTAATGAAGCAATTTGAGTAGTTTTAATTCTTACTACCCTTGGGAAAAGTTTACATACTCCGACCCTGTACAAGACAGTAATGACTTAATGTAACTAGTGATAAGAATTTTACAGAAAAGAGTAACCGCCGAGTTTCTTGCTGGCTCTTCTCGGTAGGAATAGCTTTCCGAACCAGCAGTAAAGTTGACGATTCAAAAGCACTTGTTTACAAGTTTACTTGAATAAAGAATCTGGCGTTACTTTGCAATTTTGTCGTGGAGTCTGATAATGATGTTTTGGTTGCGGGGCGAAACGATTGTTGAGTTTGTGATAGTGAACGTGTGCTTGTGTATTGTGGTGGCAGTGGTGGAGGTTTGTGCATGTTTTTTAAGGAATGTTGCAAGTTTCAGAACGAATAGTCAACTCTATAATAAGAATTATATATATCTCCTAATTACATTAAATAAATAAATAAATAAATATATGGGACACTTAAACACTCGGTTGTCCGACCCCAAAGTAAGTAAATACTTGTGTTATGGGTGACGGACAACTGGTAAATATACTACAAATATAATTTTAAATATATACTTAAATACAAATACATACCCAGACTCGAAGAACCAACAATTTTTTTATAGAAAATGTTGGCCCTTGGCGGGAATCGAGCCCGCGAGCCGCGGAGCTGAAGGTTATAAGGCGGATTATAGCAAAATAATTTTACTATCACTTTTGAATAAAGAATATTTTGAATTTCAATTTGAAAACATACCATATCATAGAAATAGAAAGCTGTGATAGCCCAGCAGTGACAGCGTGCGCCTTCTTTGACGAGGTCACAGGTTCAAACCCGGGTAGGCACGACTTTAATAGCGAGTGTACGTAATGCACACATCGGCTTACTAAGCATTCACTGTTGTATGCATCCTTTTTGTCTATATATTTATCTTTCATTAATTCCGTTTTGGTTTTATTTATATTTTTAAGTCATAATAAAATGATAGGATTTACATGGGAATTTTTAATAACACATTGAATTCTACGCGCTCAAAGCATAAGTAATTATTTGATATCGCTGATTTTGATCAAAATGCACGTTCTGAACGTTAATCGAATTTGAATTTGAACTTCATCTAATATTTACGCAACAATGATTAGTTTCGGAACATTGAAGGGTACAAAACACAAGTAAATTATTCTAGTCACGTTCCGATATCAATGAACGTTCATTGACACAAACGGAGGTTTTACATGAAATTAAACAATTTCAGTTAATATTTTGTTTAACTTGACAAGTTACGGTGTTTTTGACCTCGCTCTATCTGAACTTAGGCACGTT
Organism: Morpho deidamia; assembly: GCA_947086505.1. Taxonomy (NCBI): domain Eukaryota; kingdom Metazoa; phylum Arthropoda; class Insecta; order Lepidoptera; family Nymphalidae; genus Morpho; species Morpho deidamia. Next base: position 1,989,904 of record CAMTZC010000007.1, on the reverse strand, counting down.
GTGATCATTGTAGCGAAGTATTGCGTACATAATACTAATGATATTAGTTAGAATAAATTTAATGTAATGCTAAATATAGAGTGTAGGTACTAGACGTTTTTATATCTTATAGATGATTCGAAGTCTAAATCACTCACAAATCACTATCAAATTACCAACAACACCACATTATTAATGTTTAGAGACGGTCTATACTCACGTCTAATTTTTTCAGACGCCTAAAGCCCATACTGGGCTCTTATTCATGAGCTCTTTACGCGGCGTTATCGCGACGGGAACTGCGTGTAGCAGCTTGCTGAGTATAGCCGATCTCTCAACATTACTAATAAATACCACTCACGATAGTTAAAATTCAAAAACACCACATTAAGCTAGCACTGCTCACATTCACTATCACAATCTCAACGATAGTTTCGCCTTTCACCGAAACATCATCAGGAAAACATCGTGAGGAACCTATCTCTAGAGAATTCTGGGGATATGTGTAACCTACCAATTCGCATTGGAGCAGCGTGGTAGGTCTTAGCTCCACCCCTTCTCTCCAAAAACGGAGAGATGAAGTCTATGCCAAGCAGTGACATAGTAACAGGCCACATCTATACTTATTATAAAACAAAGTCCCAAAAAGCTGTCTGTCTGTATGTAATTGATTTTCTCTAAATCTACTGAACGGATTTTTATACGGTTTTCACCAAAAGTGTTGAAGTGATCGTGCAGTTGTTAAAAAACTTGCTTGCTGGGAGATTTAGTCGCGTGCCCTGCGTAAACCAGCAGAGATACGCTAAAGTAATGTACTAAAGAATTGTAGATCTATAAAAATACTACAAAAAAGTTCGCGATATATATCTCTATCTCTTATGGTTAACTCACAATAACTACTTTTGTTTAAAATATGAATTGTAGAAAAAAATGTGACGTGCTGATTACGCAGGCGAAGTCGCTGCACAGCCAGTTATTTTATAATAGTAAAAAACGTAAAAAAAATACATAGAATCTATTTAATTTTTGGTAAACAACAGATGTCCTGTTTTAGGAGTTATCTCAGACTAATGGGCTAACGATAACTGCGGAACACCGATTTACCGACTACATTCCACGACACATCTCACATATGGAGCGTATTGTTGACGAGACGTTTGACAAAACAAGAGGTGAGTGACCTTTATTATTTTGGAAAACTGAATAGGGCAACTTCTTCTGCACCGATAGACGTTCTGCTGGATAAATGTCTTTTCAGGGGATTATTTCGTACTTAGGGGACAAATTGGCAATTACCAGGGATGTGAAAATTAATCTATACTAATATTATAAAGAGGAATGTATGTTTGTATGTTTGTAATGTTTTTACGCAAAAACTACTGGACCGATTTCAAAATTTCTTTCAACATTGGTAAGCTGCATCTTTATATAGACTTTATTACAGTTTCAAAAAAATAGGGATCCTAACAAAATTGTAAGAAGGTGTGAAAAATTTAGTCGTAAAAATCATTGCGTGCGCTGTGGAAACTATTGATGATAGAACAAATAAATGTTCTACACTATTATATAACCTATCAATATCTACAAAAAAGTCCGCGATACCATATGTCTAACTATTACAGTTTTGCCAATATAATTACTTTTCTACATTTTAAAGGTTGATAAAATTGACGATACTAAACAAACGATATTATTCATATATCCGTATTAATAATACGCAAAATAATTTTTGAATTATTAAAATTGAACATTCGAATCAAAAGATGTAACATATTTAAAAATAACAATCTAAAGAAGAAAAAAATTGGTGAGTTAGTTATTATTGAGTGAGTGAGTTTAATAACTCCAAGGATGACAATGATACCCACGGATATGCCTATACCTTTTAAAATAATTCAATTTCCAGTTAAAACTTCCTTTGTTTCAACCATTAATAAGCCTGTAACAATCCCTCTGCTGGGCATAGGCCTCCTCCCTTCGTTTCTGGAGAGAAGCGTTGGAGCTCAGACCAACCACGCTGCTCCAATGCGGATTGGTAGGTTACACATATCCCCAGAATTGTCTCGGAATATACAGGTTTCCTCATGATGTTTTTCTTCACCGAAAAGCGTGTGATAAATTGCAATTATCAATTAGACACATAAGTTTTAATAGAAAAACTCATTGGTGCCAATCCGGGGTTTGAACTCGTGACGCCCTCGAAAGGGTCGCACGCTCACCGCTGGGCTATCACAGCTCAGGTTGCTAGTAATATTACTTATTACAGCAAAGTCCCAAAAGCTGTCTATATTTCTGTGATAGATTTTCTCAAATTGTACTGAACAGATTTTTGAACGGTTTTTACTAAAAAAGTAGTGCAATTCTTCGAGATGGTTTAAGTTAAGTACATTACGGTTTTATGTTAATGAAATACTGGTTAAGCAAGAGTTGTTATATAAATCACCACACTACATAAGTAGTGTGTACATGTGGCTACTAAACTTGCACTAAAAAATTAGGTACACTAATAATAAATAATAAATATATGGGACATTTACACACACGGTCGTCCGTCCCCAAAGTAACTTAATACTTGTGTTATGGGTGACGGACAACTGGTAGATATACTACATGTATAAGTTTAAATACATACTTAAATACAAATACACACTCAGGCTCGAAGAACCAAGAATTTGTTTATAGAAAATATTGGTCCTCAGCGGGAATCGAACCCGTGACCCGCGGAGCTCAAGGCAGGGTCTCTATCCACAGCGCCAACGGGCCAGTCAAACACTACACTTATCTACATAAGCATTTCACACATTTTCTTAAAATGACGCAGATCACAAGTAATTCTATTATACTAAAATAACATTCGTGGAGGGCGTTCGAGATGTCTATATTTAGATTTAATGATTACATTACACGTGTTACAACGTACATTTTGAAGATATTTATTCTAAATTCATACTAATATTAAATACGAAAGTTTTTCTGTCTGTTGCTTTCACGGTTTAATCCTTTGGATGAATATTCATTGAACTCGGTGCGATTTAAGCTTAATTGAGATAATTTCGCGGAATTTCACAGTACAAAAGTAATGATAGAATTACTTTGATATAATCCGCATTTAAGAAAATCTATGTAAAAGCAGTGGCCTGTTACAATCCCACTACTGGGAATAGGCCTCCTCTCTCCGTTCCTGGAGAGAAGGGTCGGAGCTAAGAATTATCACGCTGCTCCAATGCGGAATTGTAGGTTACACATATCTCCAGAATTCTCTAGAGATATGCAGGTTTCCTCACGATGTTTTCCTTCACCGAAAAGCGTGTGATAAATTGCAAGTATCAAATAGACACATGAGTTTTAATAGAAAAACTCATTGGTGCCTGCCCGGATTTGAACTCATGTTCCCCTCGAAAGAGTCGCACGGTCTCACCGCTGGGCTATGACAGCTCAAATCTATGTATCAGCATCATATTTTATGCATTAATGGCTGCATGTATCACAGGACAACACCGCTAACACTACACAAGCACTACACACATTCACTAGCACGATCTCTACGATCGATAATACAAAAAAGAGCTATACGTGGCTTTTACAATTTATCCGCGTGATTCCCTGCGAGAGAAGTTTAATCAAATAGGTATTCATTCTTACTTTTACTACACAGTATTTTTTTAGCAATCTATACATAATTATAAAAGGATTGGCAATGTTATATAAATAGACAAAGTAGGAACTGACATAAGCTTGCGGGTCCTGCTTTGCGCCTTGCAAAAGTTCGTAATTCGTTTGTGGGTTTGGGTATAAGATTCTATCATAAAATTCCACAATCGATCTTAGCCCTACCTCACAGCCTTGCTTTGATTATCAGCAGTTACAAACGTCGTACTATTGCAAGGCAATGGCATGGAACTAAAAAGCGTATACAACTCGTAATGTATCAGATTATAAATTACATAGATTTTTTCAGATCACGGCTTATAACAAAATAATATTATAATTTATAGAATTAGGCGTAACTTTGCGGAGATCCATAATACAAAAGTAATAATAAAATTATTTGGCTATAATCCGCGACACAGTAAATAGAAAATATATACAGTATTAGCACTATCACAAACTCAACAATCGTTTCGCCCCGCAACCGAAGCATCATCAGGAGATCGCTTTGCGATTTTGTTTTTGATTTTTGTTGTTGATTTTTGTTAAGTTTGTGATAGTGAACGTGTGTAGTGCTTGTGTATTGTGGTGGCAGTGGTGGAGGTTTGTGCATGTGTTTGTACGAATCCTGCATGTATGAAAAACGGATATTCCACTATACATTTAGCACTGTATATATTTTCTATTTATTGTATCGCGGATTATAGCAAAATAATTTTATTATTACTTTTGAAATAATATCATCTTTTTATATATTTTTGTTTTGAAACAGTCTACGTATTTCTTGGAGAGCACATCGCCCTGGTGGACTTCGTGAACGTCCTTCAACGGCGAGGGTTGCTTGCAGCCGGGGAGTACGCCGTAGTTGCAGTTGATGATGAGATATACGACCCTAGTGATGCCGCCATCACTCACGCCGGTATGTCATTGTTATCTTGTTCTTTTTTATCACCCAAGGAATGAATATTCTTTATTCTATGTGTTATACGGTATAAAAACCACAGCCTTGAGGAAACGTGCACTTTATTTATGCCAAATTTCACACACCTCGCGCCCGCAATATTCTTACAAAAGGATCTTCAAGTATTAATGTAAACACTCTCGTAGCAATATTATTAGAGCATATATACTATAACGCCTACGGCGTAGAACTTCCATGGCATACTCGTAACAATTTTTCGTAGCGATTTCGTTGTCGCGTTTGCTGAGTAGTTCGCGTTATTTCTCAGTAGTTTTATTCAAGCACATGAGTTATTACCGTCTACAATATACCAATTCCGTAAACTGTATAACAAAACTAACTACTTTGCTATAATCCGCACGGGTTAAGTGAATGCATGCAAAGTCAATGTGTATGAAGCAGGCAAAATCTACGCACCTTATACATGCAGGACCAGCCACCACATGCACCCAAAGGCGCAATTCACCAGCAACAACGAACACAAAAGCAGCACACACACCCACCACCACAATCTCGACGATCGTTTCGCCCCGAAACCGAAGCATCATCAGGAGGATAGGCTCCACGACAAAAATCGTAATGCGTGTCGTGATCGTCGAGATTGTGGTGGTGGTTGTGTGTGCTGCTTTTGTGTGCGTTGTTGCTGGTGAATTGCGCCTTGGGGTGCATGTGGTGGCTTGTCCTGCATGTATAAGGTACGTAGATTTTGCCTGCTTCATACACATTGGCTTTGCATGCATTCACTTAACCCGTGCGGATTATAGCAAAGTAGTTAGTTCTGTTATATTGCTTGTAATATGGAATTCCGCAAAGTAACGCCTGCTTCTATAAATCCGTAAACTGTCTTGTGAATTCACTGGAGCGTTTTCTGAGTTGTTTCGTATTAGTTTAATTTGGGTACATGATTTATTATTATTGGCGTAGCACCCGTAGACTATCTGCCACTATTTTTCGTAGCGGATACGTCGTCTCGTTTCCTGACAGTTATTTCATAGTTTTATTAAGCACATGAATTATTATGGCCTACGACATACCAAATCCGTAGACTATCTGATAAAATTTTCGTAGCGGTTTAATTGTAGCGTTTGCTGAGAATTATTTCGTAATATGTTTAGAGTAGCGTGTAAAATGGGTTTTTGGCGTAGCGCTTGCGTTGTTTACATGTATGTAATCCGAGACGTAGCTATTACGTGGTACTAGCGTCGTAATATACTGCAGCAATACTATATTGTATTCACTAAATTTTCACACTTATCGTTGTTTTGGCAACAATAACGTGAATTTCTGGTGACAATGAAAAAATTTCTTTCCAGTAATTTAGAAAGGATCGCTCGCAATACTTTTAAAGCTTTGGCTGAGACCAGCTTTGAAATTGTGATGCATTACAAAACTTACTTTTCTGTCGAATCGAATGTCGTTTTACTGTTGTGTTATAAATTGTAAATGCGCGGATAGTGAAAAAATTTTCGTATTACAAAAAAGAGCCATACGTGGCATCTACAATTTAAGTCCGCGTGATTCCCTGCGAGAGAAGTTTAAGGAAACAGGTATTCTAACATTTGCTTCACAGTATATTTTACATAACGTAATTTTTGTACATAAAAATATAAAGAATTATAAAACGATAGGTGATGTATATAATAGACAAAGTAGGAATCGACATAAGCTTGCGACTCCTGCTTTGCGCCTAGCAAAAGTACGTAAATCGTTTGTAGGTTTGGGTATAAGATTCTATAATAAAATTCCGAAATCAATTTTGGTCATGCCATTACAGCAGTTTAAAAACACTGTTAAAAAGAGGCTGATAGAGAAAGCCTACTATACTGTTGAAGATTACTTAGATGATAAGGATGTGTGGATATAGGTGCACTTCTACCCTGTACAAGACAGTAATAAATAAATGTAACTAGTTCTAAGATTTATATTTTAAAAAGAGCAACCGCCGAGTTTCTTGCTGGCTCTTCTCGGCAGGAACAGCTTTCCGGACTAGCAGTAAAGTTGACGATTCAAAAGCACTTGTTTACAAGTTTACTTGAATAAAGAATATTTTGATTTGATTTGATATATGCGGTTAAGTATTAATATTTTTTTTTGATATAAAATAACTCGAATACGGGATATTTAGAATTGAATTTAGTTTTTTTATTTATACATACATATTCTAAACATTGTTTGTACGTTTATTATATTTAGTGGTAAGTTTATTTTTATATCGCCTTTTTCATCTTATACCGTTTCGGATGCACAAATAAATAAGCAAGCTTTTGTAAGAGATACAATTACTACGGATAGACGTGATCAAGCCACATCAATCATCGACCGAAGCGCTTTTTTACCACCTAAAATATGACAAGCCATTTGAATTGACGTAAAATGTTTTACAAAATAAACCACGGTTTTAATATAGCGTTAGCTTTTAAGTAGACTTTCTGAATCATTCGTTTCATTCGTTTCGAAAGTGTACTTAAAAGTTTTATTGTAACCGCGAACGCTAGGTACTTTACTTTATATTACTCCTGTGTCTAATAAATGAAAGTAAACTTTTAACGTTATTTGCAATTATTTCATTTTATACTAGCTGTGCCAGCGGCTTCGCGCGCGTGGATTTCGGCGTGTCCCATAAGTTTTCTAGAATTCAAATTTTAAACATAAAAGTAGTTATTGTGACTTAACCATAAGAGATAGAGACATGCTATTGCAGATTTTTTTGTAGAATTTTTATAGATCTACAATTCTCTACTACGTTACTTTAGCGTATCTCTGCTGGTTTACGCAGCGCACTTGACTAAAGCTCCCAGCAAGCAAGTTTTTTAACAACTGCGCTATCTCTTTAACATCTGGAAGTATTGCACTATCTTTTAGGGAAAACCGTAATAAAATCCGTTCAGTAGATTTCGAGAAAATCGATTACATACAGACAGCTTTTTAGGACTTTATTTTATAATAAGTATAGATAGATTATAGAACAATTTATTGAATTTATTCAGATTTAGTTAATTCTAATAGAAACTGAGCTCGGTTATCTGACTGAATCTATACAATTGCGAGTCAGATCTAAATAAAGCTATTATAGCCAAACGGTGTGAGACTGGGCTCATTACTTCCGGGTTCAAATCCTAAACCTATAAAAAAGTAAAGTAGCGGCCTGTTGCATTCCCACTGCTGGGCATAGGCCTCCGCTCTCTGTTTCTGTAAAGAAGGGTTGGAGCTAAGACCTATCATGCTGCTCCAATGCGGATTGGTAGGTTACACATATCTCCAGAATTCTCTAGAGATATGCAGGTTTCCTCACGATGTTTTCCTTCACCGAAAAGCGTGTGATAAATTGCAATTATCAATTAGACACATAAGTTTTAATAGAAAAACTCATTGGTGCCTGCCCGGGTTTGAACTCGTGTTCCCCTCGAAAGAGTCGCACGGTCTCTCTGCTGGGCTATCACAGCTCTCTAAACCTATAATGAGTGTTTATTCTATGTGAAAAGATGTTTTCCTTTTTAAGTTAAGGTAAACTGAATAGAGCTACATATTTTCTTAAATTATAAGTAATAAACAATTGCTTAAAATTACATTAAATTTATAGGTATTTTAATATGGAAAATCTAAAGCCAATAATAGTAGTTTATGAACTGGTTTAAAAAAACGAGCCGCAGGCGAGTTTTTTTATAGTGTCACTCGAGTGTTATAAGACCAAGTTATGTACAGTATCATACACTACTTTATCTACTCTCATACTACAATACGTAAAACGTACGTTTCCATTCCATGAACTCGTGGTAACATTTAATATAGTTGCTCCTAGATTTCGTCGGCAACAGGTTCACGGTCATGTTTGACGCAGCTTTCAGAATATCTGGTGGTGTACAATTCTACCACCACCACCACCATACCGCTATCCCCGCTCTCAGACATTATTTTTACACAAAAACTTATTTTTTTTACAAACAAAACTAAACTTCGTTTAAATATTGAAAAGTTTTTTTAAATGTCATATATTAGCACCAAGGTGCAAACATCGATTGCGCATGCGTGTTGCGTCGCCGCGGACCATTCATTGAAACCTTTTTTTTTAAGGTAGAGGTTCAACCTCCTTGGTCCAGCTGGAAGTTGTATAGGTGTATCGTTATGATTAAAAAGTTACATTATGATACAGGTGTCCATACAAGACCTGTATCGTAATGAAATTTTTTAATTTTTTATTTTTGTTCTGTACGTAATGTTTGTCATAAGAATTTTGTTTTCAGTTTTATAATCTTTGTATTATAGTATCAGAGCAGATAAACAAATTAAAATTATTATTACAGCAATATAAAAACTGTTAAAAAGAAGCTGGTACAGAAAGCCTACTATACTGTTGAAGATTACTTAGATGATAAGAATGTGTGAATATAGCTGCGCTTCTACCCTGTACAAGACATTAATGACCAAATGTAATTAGTTATAAGATTTATATTTTTTTAAAAGAGTAACCGCTGAGTTTCTTGCTGGCTGTTCTCGGTAGGAACAGTTTTCTGAACCAGCACTTGTTTACGATTTTACTTGGATAAAGAATATTTTGAATTTGAAAATAAATATCACTTTCAACATGTTTTTATGTACGCAACCGCAAATGTGACTTTTGTAACTATATATATTCTCTTGTGACTATCCCACTCTAAGTGTGGTCGGCACAACAAATTCAAATTCAAATTCAAAATATTCTTTATTCAATTTCAACACGTTTTTCCCTTCCTTTCTCTCTTATCATTCGTCAACTATGCGCTACTTTTTTATATGCATGTCTTAATTCACACAATCCAAACATTACTTTTTAGACCTCCCTCTAGTCACGTATCCATCCTAATTCATATTTAACACACGTTTGATCACGTGATTTTTTTAACACACGTAAGTGTTAAATAATATAATTTATAGAATTAGGCGTTACTTTGCCGTAATACATAAGTAATAATAAAAATTATTTTGCTATAATCCGCGAAATAGAAAATATATATAGTGCTAAATCTATAGTGCACTATCCATTTTTTTAAACCCGATACATGCAGGATTCGTAAAAACACATGCACCAACCTCCACCACTGCCACCACAATACACAAGCACTACACATGTTCTCTACCACAAACTCAACAATCGTTTCGCCCCGCAACCGAAGCATCATCAGGAGATAGACTCCACAACAAAATCGCAAAGCGAAACATTATCCAAACAAGCATTGTTATATAGTAATCGGTTCAACCCCACCATTTATTTTGCCTCTGAACACGTGCAACAATCTTGAACTTGAAACATTTATCTGATCATTAATGAGGGTGCCATTGTTATGCTTAGTGATTTCTAATTGTTCCAAAATATTTAAATTCAAGCTTTTTTCACAGGTGCGCAGGATTTCAAAACAATGATCATTTGGAACTTTATGACCGCCTTCTAACAAATGTTTAGCGAAATGTGAATTTTGTGGCTTATTATTGCTGAAAGCGGCCATATGTTCTTTAAAATGGGTTTCAAAATTACGACCAGTCTGACCCACATATGTATCGGAATATTTTATTTTGTAAACACCACTCATTTACGGGCTTTATCTTTAAAAAAAAAAATTCGTTCAAAACTTTTTCTATTATAAGTTAGACGTCTACCCTACCGTTTTAAGTTACATTCCAAAACACTATTAAGATGCTTTATAAAATCACGAATGCGGAACTTGGACAGGGGATCATAAAACTGAGTCGTAATAAAACAAGTTATGACACTATATTTTGATGGCACATAAGGATATGTGTATTTACAGATAACATCGTGATAACTTCACAATTTCCTCATCGCTACAAAGCAATTTCAAATGATTTATTTAGCCTGTTATTTATAGCTTTTCTATGATTCAATTTGCACTGAAAGAAAATATATTCATCCATAAAATAAACTTGCTTACGACTACTTTTGAATCATCAACTTACTTACATGTATATTATATACTTATACTAGCAATGCTCCGCGGTTTTACTCGCTTAGATACCGATCTCGTGGAAAGGCTACTAAATCTAAAGATTTATTTTTGTTAATTAAAAGTTTGGCTTTAGGACTTATTATTGGTTAAGAAAAAGGAAGTTTTAACTAAAAATTTCATTCTTTTAAAAGATAAAGCTGTTATCCGTGGGTATCATTAGTAATAAGAGGTAACGCACCAGTTGCACCGCACTGTTATAAAGGTCGCTACAGTGAATTTGTTATGGAATTATTTTCTTTAGATTGTCATTCTTAAATTCGTTACATGTTTTGATTGAAATGTCTGATTTAAATAATTTAAAAAATATTTTACAGTTATCGAAACGGTTTTTAATAAAATATCATTTGATAGGATAAAGATTAATACGGAGATATGAATAAAATGGTGTGATAATTGTCGGCACTTTTATCAACTTTTAAAATGTAAAAAAGTAGTTATATTGGCATAACTATAATAGTTAGATACGTGGCATCGCGAACTTTTTGTTAATATTGATACGCTCTATAATACTGTAGAATGTTTTTTGTTCTATCATCGAAAGTTTGCGCAGCGCACGCGATGAAAGATTTTTAGGTTTAAATTTTTCACATCTTCTTACAATTTTATTATCACTATTATTTTTTTAAATGTAATATAGCCTATGTGCCTCACTGAAAAAGCAGCTTTCCAATGGTGAAAGAATTTTTAATTCGGTCAAGTAGTTTTTGAGTGGAAACATTACAAACATACACACATACATACAAATATACAAATCTTTCCTCTTTATATTATTAGTATAGATAAATATACGGGTCAGACGGTTTTAGTTAAAGATAATACATTTCTTGCGGATGGTTTGAGTTAATAGTACATTTATTTTTATTTTTTAGGGTTTTTGTTAATATGTTGAAGAGGTCGTACAATTGTAAAAGAAACTCACCTGCTGGGAGTTTTCTTCGCGTGCTTCGCGTAATCCAACAGAAATACACTAAAATTTTAAATTAGAGAATTGTATAGCATCTATCTTTAATCTTTCTTTCTATAATATCATTCTATTTCTATATTTTATGATGATGACACAACATCTACTTTTATGTTCAAAATTCCAATTTAAAATATTACGTTATTTTTGAGACTGTTTTCCTTTGTTGTGTTGATCTCGTGAAGAGCTTACTATAGAAATGATCCTATGAAGTAAGGTCTTGTCGAAGTCTTGGTCGTGTCGAAGCTGTGATAGCCCAGTGGTGAGACCGTGCGACTCTCTAGAGACGAACATAGGTTCAAACCCGGGCAGGCACCAATGAGTTTTTCTATTAAAACTCATGTGTCTAATTCATAATTGCAATTTATCACACGCTTTTCGGTGAAGGAAAACATCGTGAGGAAACCTGCATATCACTAGAGAATTCTGGAGATATGTGTAACCTGCCAATCCGCATTGGAGCAGCGTGGTAGGTCTTAGCTCCAACCCTTCTCTCCAGAAACGGAGAGAGGAGGCCTATTCCCAGCAGTGGGATATTAACAGGCTGTTACTTTTTCCTTTGTTAAGTATTAATTATTATCTAAATAAATGCATTCGTTAGCTTCGCCATTTATTATACATGAAAATTGACCCTTACACCATATGAATCAAATAAATACTTCAGAATTTAGATTTGATTTATAGATTTAAATTATACGCAGTCGATTTTGATGGGTCTTCACTAAAAGATAGAGGTGGTTGCGGAGCAACTAATAGGCTTTTTATCCTAGAATGATCACGGCGTCGGGATTTAGCTGGGAAACTTTACTACTACTAATCAGCAAAATTGTGGAGAAAAGCCAGCTAAAAACCCTGTGAATGCTTTTAAAAATAATATTTCTTTTTTAATTATAAATAAATTATTATTTCTGATCTGGTCAGAATTTTTCAGAATTTGTCTTTTTTATAACTTACATATACAATATGCTTCCTCTGTCAGCCTCCTTTTTTATTGTTTTAAATTGCGTAATGGTAAAGTTTAAAACATAATATAATATTTTAATTTACTGTCATATTTACAATTTCTTAATAATGTTTTTACGCTGTCAATCTTAGCCAATCTTTGAAAAGATTAATGTCTAGACTTTTTTAACTTAATAACTTGATAATGTTAATAATTGTATTAACAGATTTCTTTTTCATCATTTATGACACAGTATTTTTTAAAATGTTGTTACGGTATTGCGGGCACGTCTTTATCTAATTAATGTGAGCTTTAATAGTAGATTATGATATTGTTGCATAATAAGGGTTATAGTATCACACGAGTGTTATAAGACCAAATTATGTACAGTATCATACACTACTTTATCTACTCTCATACTATAATATTGATGTGCTGAACATTCATTTTCCATTCCATGAACTCGTGATAACATTTAATATAGTTGCTCCTAGATTTCGTCGGCAACAGGTTCACGGTCATGTTTGACGCAGCTTTCAGAATATCTGGTGGTGTACAATCACCACTATCCCCGCTCTCAGACATGTTTTTATACAAAAACTTATTTTTTTACAAACATAACTAAACTTCGTTTAAATATTAAAAAGATTTTTTAAATGTCATATATTAGCGCCAAGGCGCAAACATCGATTGCGCATGCGTGTTGCGTCGCCGCGGACCCATTCGTTGAAACCTTTTTTTTAAAGGTAGAGGTTCAACCTCCTTGGTCCAGCTTGAAGTTGTATAGGTGTATCGTTATGATAAAAAAGTTATATTATGATACAGATGTCCATACAAGACCTGTATCGTAATAAAACTTTTTAATTTTTATTTTTGTTCTGTACGTAATGTTTGTCATAAGAATTTTGTTTTCAGTTTTATAATCTTTGTATAATAGTATCAGAGTAGATAAAATACATAAGCAAAACTTTTAAGTGAAAATGGAATGCTTTTAGATTAGATGATTTAGAAGCGGGCGTTACTTTGCGGAATTCCATATTGCAGGCACTATAACAGAACTACCTTGCTACAATCCGCACAGGTTAAACGAATGCATGCAAAGCTAATGTGTATGTCTCTATGATAAATAATATATTTATAATAGGCTTCATTCTTTTGCTCAGTTTCCAATTGCATTAAATGAGATCGGCGTTTTAACGATGCATATTATTCACAGATCATCTCATACAAAACAGCAGCAGTGACGTTTTGGCATTCAGGGCTGTCCTCAAGTTAACACCTTCTCATCCGACCAACCCCTTCTATCCGTAAGGAAAACTTTGATTATCTTCTTAGAATAAGGTTTTATATACAAAGGAAAAGAACATGTCATGCACTGACATGAGGCTTTGACAAAAAGGAAATCACAGAAAAAACAAGTGATGATACCGCGAAAAAGGTGATTGATTGGAATTTAGGACGAGGAAAGGGATGATATTTATGTAAAAAGAGAGTTGGGGGGTGGAACATAGAGTAATAATAGAGTGATAGAGTTGGGCGTCTTTACCGAAAGCGTTATAACTAACGCTTTTTTACTGCGTTACGAACGAACGGTTTTTTGTCTAAAGCAGATACAGTTTTTCTAAAAAACTAGTTGCAGTTCTCGATGGGCAGTCATATATCGAAACATAAACAAGCAACGATAAATATGTGGGCAAATTCCCCTTATCTCGCTCACACCTTACATTAATATCGTTATAATAAGGGAGACGGGACGAATACTCTCCAACGTCGTTGCGACAAACAGTTTCACAAAACTTACTTATAAAGTAATATTTTATTTATATATACCTTGATTATATGTAAATAAAGCTGATATTTCTTTGTACATATATACAAACGTAGTTATATTTACCACTTTCTTTAGCTAATCAGTTCTTCAAAAATAATTATTGTTTTGGTCGTTGCGCTGTTAATAAAATACCTTCATTTTTAACCATTTTTTTTAGAATATATAGTGTTTTTAGATATTATACTTGTGAAGTGTGTAACGTATATTTATATTGTGTAGTTGTCAAGCGTTTTTTAAATAACTGTTTTTTGAAACTGCTTCTTTTGCCTAAAAATTGTTTTCTTTCTTTTTTCACAAAAAAAATTGTCGCTCAACTCTAAAGAGTATGGGAACTATAAAAGGCATGTAAGTGAGTGTCACAATAAATTATGAGTGGGAGATGAAGCTCTTATACTTTATCCTTATCCACCCTCATTTGTTTTCTCTTTTTTCTTCTTATTGTAATATGGCACATTTTAGTCTACCTTACTTATTACTCTAAGGGGTGGACAGAGCAAAAGATCGGACAGATTCAAAATGTAAAAAAGTAAATATTTATATCAAAGAGAAATACATACAATAAAAGTAAAGTAACGGCCTGTTAATATCCCAACTACTGGGAATAGGCCTCCTCTCTCCGTTTTTTGGAGAGAAGGATTGGAGCTAAGACCTACCACGCTGCTCCAATGCGGATTGGTAGGTTACACATATCCCTAGAATTCTCTAGAGATATGCAGGTTTCCTCACGATGTTCTCCTTCACCGATAAGCGTATGATAAATTGCAAATATCAATTAGATACATAAGTATTAATAGAAAAACTTAACCTGCCCGGGTTTGAACCCATGTTCATCTTTAGAGAGTTGCACGGTCGCACCACTGGGCTATCACAGCATGTATATACACTAATAAGTTCATTTTTATCGGTTACCAAGGTGTTAAAGGCGACTAAGGTAAATGCCGTGTGCTATCCGGCTGCATAGAATAGACCACCCTCATTTCTTACCGAGGTGTCGTAAAAGGCGACTAAGGTAAGTTGACGTCAGGCAGGCGGTCGGTCATAGAATACATAGCTAAATCGTGTGACAACATGTTTGTTACATGTTGTGCTGACCCCACTTAGAGTGGGATAAGGGCAGGAGAATGATGAATGATGATGAAGTTCATTTTTATCGGGTCTGATTGCTAGAGTTCATTAATTTAAGTTAATTCTTAGTACTAATACCATATTATTATTATGATGTATGAATACAATATTATTAATATTATTAATATTATGATGCATTTGATGCATTGAATTTATTGCTATTTTTTTTTTACTTTACCTTACGTCACTTTAAGGGATTTACACACGAATTGTGTCGTTTGAATCGAACATTGCAATATTTTATAACAACGATATTTTTCCTTTAGACTTATTTAATAAATAAGAAGCAATTTTCTCAAAAGAAAATAGGCTCGTCGTAAACGTCGTAAAGACATTCATATAGACAGTCATATAGACACTGAAAAAATGAACAACAATGTTTTTTTTAATATTATTGACTTAACTATTTGAAGGAGGTTGTATTTGAAACATGTCGTAACAATTTCTAAACACTTTACACACCACTATTGATGTTTGAGTGAGTAAAGAAAAATATTAAAGAAATAAAGTATATCGCAAGCAACTGATTTATTAGCAGTGTTGATTAATATAACGCAATAACAAGAATCATGTAATCGTACGTCTTTATCTTGGTATATCCAATCATATGACAAACAATATCTTTGGTATTTTGCCCTTAAGCTGAGTTTACATTAGTAAGAAACCCGATACATAAGTGATTTAAAAAATACACTGTCAATATTGCTGCGATCTTCGATTTGTTTATGAGATGAAAACGATATTGAACACTTTTTTTAATAAATAATGTATTTCCTTATCCCACTCTAAGCGAGGTCAGCACTACATGTTAAAAACATGTTGTCAAATGATTTGGCTACGTATTTTACGACCGGCCGCCTGCTTGACGTCAACTTACCTTAGTCGTATTTTAGAACAGCTCGGTTAGAAAATGAGGGTGGTCTATTCTACTCAGCCGGATACCACAAGGCGGGTCGATTTACCTTAGTCGCCTTTAACGACACCTCGGTAAGAAATGAGGGTGGTCTATTCTACTCAGCCGGATACAACAAGGTGGGTCGATTTACCTTAGTTGCCTTTTACGACACCTCGGTAAGAAATGAGGGTGGTCTATTCTATGCAGCCGGATACCACAAAGCGGGTCGATTTACCTTAGTCGCCTTTTACGACACCTCGGTAAGAAATGAGGGTGGTATATTCTACTCAGCCGGATAACACACCGCGTAAGCTAAGATTTTTTATTGATTTTTTTCTAAAAAGATTCAGGGAAACATTGAATATATCCGGGGGATTAATATGTGCTTCTTTATCACATCTATTTGACTGGCAGTGGGTAGTGACCTCGCCTTAATCTCCACGGGTCGCGAGTTCGATTCCCGCCGACATTTTCTATAAACAATTGTTGGTTCTTCAAACCTGGGTGTATATTTGTATTTAAACATGTATTTATATATGTAGTATATTTACCAGTTATCCGTCACCCATAACACAAGTATTGAGTTACTTACTTTGGGGATGGACGACCGTGTGTGTGTCACATATATTTGTTTATTTATCACACGCTTAGACTGTATCTAAATGAGCGTAAAAGAATATCATACTCAGACGCATCGCAAATCGCTCCTTACTGTAGTCTCAGCCTTAATCTTGTAGATATGGCTAGCTTTCGTTAAGTCTGTTATCATTTCGCAGGGCTCTGTGCCAAATGATTAGACAACTTTCTGCGGCGCCGCCCTTCTGCGTGCCGAACTATCATAAAATATTTGACGACACGTCGGTAAGTGAACGGACTTGATTTAAATATTTATAGAATTAGGTGTTACTTCGCGGACATCCAAAATACAAAAGTAATAGTGAAATTTATTATGGTACTAGCTGTGCCAGCGGTGAAATCGGCGTGTCACAAATTTTTTCTAGAGTTCAAATTTTAAACATAAAAGTAATTTTGTGAGTTAACTATAAGAGATGGAGACATGCTATCGTGGATTTTTTTGTAGTAGTTTTATAGATCTACAATTCTCTACTACATTACGTTAGCGTATCTCTGCTGGTTTACGCATCGCACGCGACTAAAGCTCCCAGCAAGCAAGTTTTTTAACAACTCCGCGATCTCTTTGAACACAATTTATATAATACCGATATTTAGATACCTTAACCATCCGGAAGTCTGGCACTATTTTTTGGTGAAAAACTTACAAAAATCCGTTCAGTAGATTTTGTGAAAATCGATTACATACAGACGGACAGCTTTTTGGGACTTTGTTTTATAATAAGTATAGATAATCCGCGATAAAGTAAATAGAATATATATATAATCTTAAATGTATAGTTGACAATCCGTTTTTTCATACCTAATACATACAGGATTCCTAAAAACACATGCACAAACCTCCACCACCTAAAAATATATATGAGGTATATTTTCTATTTACTTTATCGCGGATTATAGCAAAATAATTTTATTATTATTTTGGCATTATATAATTGAGGTATAAACTAACAATAGGCGTATAATTAATTTATAGAGTTAGGCGTTAATTTGCGAAGGTCCAGAATACAAAAGTAATGAAAATATTATTTTGTTATAATCCGCGATAAAAGAAAATAGGCTCCACAACAAAATCGTAAAGTGTGTCGTGAAGCCTATTTTCTATCCTACCGATGATGCTTCAGTTTCGGAATGCATGTATAAGGTATGTGAACGTTGCCTGATTTATACACTTAGAATAACGTAGATTCTCTGAACAAACGCGGATTAATTCTATTATTAGCTAATGCCATTATAGCTTCTGTTCCGCAAAGTAACTCCAAACTAATCTTAAACTAATCTTAGGTATTTTTCTGCTCTAAGTAGGTTATCCCGGCAATATAATACAAATTACCAATATGTAGACGTGTTCAGCAATACATTTATTACATTAAAAAAAATAATAACTCCAGTTCTTGGAGCTGTAGATTTACATTTAGATTAACTAGTTAGATTTATAGAAGCAGGCGTTACTTTGCGGAATTCCATATTACAAGCAATATAACAGAACTAACTACTTTGCTATAATCCGCACGGGTTAAGCGAATGCATGCAAAGCCAATGTGTATGAAGCAGGCAAAATCTACGCACCTTATACATGCAGGACCAGCCACCACATGCACCCCAAGGCGCAATTCACCAGCAACAACGCACACAAAAGCAGCACACACACCCACCACCACAATCTCGACGATCGTACGATTTTTGTCGTGGAGCCTATCCTCCTGATGATGCTTCGGTTTCGGGGCGAAACGATCGTCGAGATTGTGGTGGTGGGTGTGTGTGCTGCTTTTGTGTGCGTTGTTGCTGGTGAATTGCGTCTTGGGGTGCATGTGGTGGCTGGTCCTGCATGTATAAGGTGCGTAGATTTTGCCTGCTTCATACACATTGGCTTTGCATGCATTCGCTTAACCCGTGCGGATTATAGCAAAGTAGTTAGTTCTGTTATATTGCTTGTATTAAGTAGTTCATTATTGTCCTTATATATATAATGATGTGCATGCTGTGACACCTAAAGGCAGTGCATTCAATGCCTCTTGTGTTTTGCTACTTTAATTTAATGTTTTAATGTAACTGCCACTGGTGTTCCTTAATAAATAAATAAAAAAACAAATAAGTAACGCTTATTTCTATAAATCATAAAATTATTTATGGTTTGTTTAAATAAATTATAAATAAATAAATTGAAAAATAATAAATTGGCGTTGTTAAAAGCTTGTCAAGTGATCGCAGGGTCGTTTGCACCCGATACTCTATTAAAATCCATTCCGGCTTGAAAATATTACCTTGTACCCAATTACGGACAAAAAAGTAAAATATATCGCTCTCGTTGTGTCACCTTGTTCGGGTGTAAGCAGGATGTTAGTCCTAGACTGACACCTACTATGCATGTTCTAGTTGTTTATCGATCTCATTTGTTAATTAGAAAGAAAGAAAGAAAAACTTTATTTGTGACGCACACCCATGAAATAATACAAATTATATTTCAATTTTTTTGAAAGGTTTGGTGTGACGTCACAAAATGATAAACCACTCGGCTTTGGTTTGAAAACTCGAACACCGAATTTCAGTGGCCGCCATTTTGTGACTCACGGACATCAGCAACAAATAACATAACTTAATATATTTAGTAAAAACAAAAGAAAAAAAACAAAATTAATATACCTATATTTTCTGTATAGGTATAAAAGTAATATAATATAAATTAATCGACTAAGTTTTTTTGAATGAGCAAATATAAACTCATTTTTGATTAATTTAATGAGATAGGCCTTACTTTGCGGAGATCCATAATACAAAAGTAATAATAAAAATTATTTTGCTATAATCCGCGATACAGTAAATAGAAAATATATGTAGTGCTAAATGTATAGTGGACTATCCGTTTTTACATACCCGTTACATGCAGGTTACGTAAAAAGACATGCACAAACATTACATACACCACTGGCACCACAATACACAAGAACTACACACGTTCACTATCACAAACTCAACAATCGTTTCGCGCCACAACTGAAGCATTATCAGGAGATAAACTCCACTATAAAAACGCAAAGCGAAGCATTATCCAAACAAGCATGGTTATATAGTAATCGCGATCAACCTCACCATTTATTTAACCTCTAAACACGTGCAACAAGCTTGATCTTGAAATAGTACAATTCACATTTAGGACTATATATATTTTCTATTTACTGTATCACGGACTATAGCAAAATAATTTTTATTATTACTCATTTTTAATTTACAAAAGATATATGAGACATTTACACACATGGTCATCCGTCCCCAAAGTATGTAACTTAATACTTGTGTTATGGGTGACGGACAACTGGTAGATATACCACATATATAAGTTTAAATACATGCTTAAATACAAATACACACCCAGGCTCGAAGAACCAACAATTTGTTTATAGAAAATGTTGGCCCTCGGCGGGAATCGAACCCGCGACCCGTGGAGTTGAAGGCAAGGTCACTGCAAAGATGAGACGCCCATGACGTTTTATGGCATATGTCTATAGTTTCCTTCACCGAAAAGCGTGTGATGTATTGCAATTATCAATTTGATACATAAGTCTCATTCGTCCCTGCGCGAAGTTTAGACCCCACTCGAAACAGTTGCACTCATCTCTGGGCGGTGACAGCTTCTGGGAGTAAACCACTTTAAGCAGAGTATGTCCATGAGAAGTCCATCATTTAAAGAAGCATCTGGTGAAGATTCCGTGATCGCCCAATAAAAGCCAAAAGAGTATATTGTCGAATTTGAAAGAAGAGATACTATGATATTCGGGGCACTAATATAATCAAGAATTATAAATACTTGAGCTGTGATAGCCCAGCGGTGAGACCGTGCGACTCTTTCGAGGGGAACACGAGTTCAAACTCATGTGTCTAATTGGTAATTGCAATTTATCACACGCTTTTCGGTTAAGGAAAACATCGTGAGGAAACTTGCATATCTCTAGAGATTTCTGGAGATATTTGTAACCTACCAATCCGCATTGGAGCAACGTGGTCTTAGCTCCAACCCGTCTCTCCAGAAACGGAGAGAGGAGGCCTATTCCCAGCAGTGGGATTGTAACAGGCCGCTACTTAACTTTACTTTATAAATACTTAATTCATCTTCTAATATATAAAAATGAATATTTGTCTGAATGTCCTTCATAGATTCCGAAAGATGTGGTCCGATTTTAATTAAATTTTTAAGAATTCTATAGATTGTCTAGCAGATGTTCCTGTAAATTTTGGTGGCGATCGGAGTATTTCTTATAACTGTAATCAATATATCTTTAAATTAATCCGGGCATACTATATGAATAAAACGTTTTGTAAAAGTAAAGAATTGTAATAATTTATATCGCCCAAACCTATTCTCGCAATCTCATCAAAGGACGTCTGGGAGAGATTTCTACGCCTTTGAACGTTTTTGTCTTTTTTTTGGGAATAATAGAAATCATTATGTGTGGGCGGTAAATAAAGATTGATTGTAATTTATCTGTTTCTTTTTATAAAGGCTTGAAGGGGAGAAAAATGTTTAAATGGAATTATAAATTTGTATTATATATACTAAATTATAAATAATCTATTCCCGTCGGTAGTCTCGACATTTTCTAATTAAAATTTGTTGGTTCTTTTGATTTTAGGTGTATTTATGTATCTATTTGAAATTATATATGCGTATATTTACCAGTTGTATGTCACCCATAACACAAGTATTAAGTTATTTTGGGGACTGATGGTCGTGTCTGTAATTGTATCATATATTTATATTTATTTATTTATAGACCCAATTCTCGATTTAATCACGGATTATAGCAAATTATTTGATTATTTTTTATATTATGGAACTCAGCAAAATCTATACTTATTTTAAAACAAAGTCCCAAAAAGCTGTCCGTGTGTATGTAATCGATTTTCTCAAAATCTACTGAACAGATTTTCGTATGGTTTTCACCAAAAATAGTGAAATACTTCCGGATGGTTTAGGTAAATAGTACATATCGGTAATATGTAAATTGTGTTGAGGAGATCGAGCAGCTGTTAAAAAATTTGCTAGCTTTTGCCGCGTGCGCTGCGTACCAACAGAGTTAGTTAGAGAATTGTAGATCTATAAAAAGTCCGCGATAGCATGTTTTTATCTCTAACAGTTAACTCACAATAACTACTATTATGTTGAAATTGCAAATAAATACATTAATTTACACGCGGGCGAAGCAAGCAATGTCTAGTAATGTCTAATACCATAAATTATTTAAAGTATGTTTTTATTTTCGTACAACTAACTTTGATGTACATAATTTCTAAGGTGCCCATAGAAGCGTCACATCTCTATGATGCTGTCACGCTCTGGGCTAGAGCAGCCACCATCAATATGCAGAACGGCATACCACTAACTGATGGTGCTAAGCTGATAAAGTTACTGCGTCCATCGACCTACAGATCCTTGCAAGGATTTGATGTAAGTAGCCGATTGATATCAGCAGGTTAACGTTATATGAACTATAGATAACTGTGTCTCTTTTACTCACATGTTCTTAGGACGAATCCCGAACGCTCATTCGGCACCGACTTAAAGTGTGCGTCTTTAAGACGTCATGGTATAAAAAACCAAAACAATCGTTCAATCGCAATAAGAGTTCATGGTAGGTCTCCAGAAGTGAGATTGGAGAATTTATGAAAAGTATAAAAAACTCTTTACTCGTCATCCTCCTACCCTTATCCCACTCTAAGTGAGCTCGGCACAACATGTTATAAACATGTGATGTCAACTTACTTTAATCGTATTTTACGACTCCTCTGTAAGAAAGAGGATGGATTCTACTCAACCGGATACCACCTTGTGGGTCAACTTATCTCAGTCGCCTTTCACGACACCTCGGTAAGTAATAAGGGTGGTCTATTCTACTCAGCCGGATACCACAGGGCATATAATGAACTCTTTACTATTTCATAAAAAGCTCAGAGACATTTAGCAATGTTATGACTGACAATACTAGCTCTCATATTACGGTCTGGCATCACAAGTAAGTACTCTGAGGACAAGATTTTGCACCTTCTGATACCATAAAAGTAGTAACAGCATTCCAGTTGGAAAGTCCTTATAACATTATAAAATTTTGGCCATATTTATGTATGCAAATATTGTAATTGTTCCGCACAAACGTGCGGGCGGATGAAACAACCTCCGAGACCTGGGCCCGTCGTCTCGGCGTCTCAACCTACCTTATGCGGCCGTCAGCTGTATGCGGTCCGGCCTCATGAATCACTGCGTGTATATGTGTACGTGTGTGTATGCGCTTGTATGTACTTGGCCGATTCCCGAACCCGTTGGCTCACCTCAGCAGTCTTCCACGGACACGTACTGTCTATTTCTCCCGGAGTATACACTTCACCAACGCGGTTAAATAACACAAATAACACGCGGTGTGCACACAACCTTCGTAAGGTCACACGTTATTGAATCGTCCCATATCGGGGAATATTAACCCGAACGCGCACTAAAACCGCGGACGGTCGCGTCTTCTCAAAACGCTTCACTAATTGAACGCGTCACTAAATCTAAAAACCACACCCAAAACGGATAATTACGCGTGTGCGTTATAAAGGGAATGCCGTATACAGGCGCGCGCGGCTTCTTCCTGTCGTGTTCGAAACATCACTAACTGGCGGACGTGACCGGCGGCGAACAAATGCAGAAAGGTCGTTGATCCGGCCGGTCGCACCGCGTCGCGCGTCAATTTGTACAAAACAGTAATATATCACTATTAACATTATCCTGCCTTTATACCACTCTAAATGGAGTCGGCACAACGACACCTCCGTAAGAAATGAGTGTGGTCTATTCTACTCAGTCGGATACCACACGGCGGGTCAACTTATCTTAGTCGTCTTTTACGACACCTCGGTAATAAATGAAGGTGGTCTATTCTACTCAGCCGTTTGCCACACGGATATTGCAATATTCGCCGTGATATCTATAAACAATATCTACGCTGTGTGGTATCCGGCTGCATAGAATAGACCACCCTCATTTCTTACTTAGGTGCGGTAAAAGGCGACTAAGGTAAGTTGACGTCAGGCAGGCGGCCAGTCGCAAAATACGTAGCCAAATCATGTGACGACATGTTTGAACATGTTTTGCCGACCCCACTTAGAGTGGGATAAGGACAGGAGA
This sequence comes from Morpho deidamia, assembly GCA_947086505.1. Taxonomy (NCBI): domain Eukaryota; kingdom Metazoa; phylum Arthropoda; class Insecta; order Lepidoptera; family Nymphalidae; genus Morpho; species Morpho deidamia. The sequence goes on along the minus strand of CAMTZC010000007.1, from coordinate 1,965,770 downwards.
ATTTATGTATGTATCTATAAACAATATCTGCCCAGAATGTTGTAAGCGGTTTACATGTTTGACTATTTGTAACCGTAACTTCGTTCAGGTAAACATGGACTCCGCTGGGGACGCAGAAGGCAATTTTTCAGTAATCGGGGTGGTCAAAGATCCCAACGCCCCAGGTGGGTGGAGCGCCCAACCTGTTGCAGCCTTCCGATATGTCAATTCCACTGATTTATTACCTGTAAGTGTTGGTGAACAGTCTTACTGATATATTTTACATGATTTCTGATGTTTTCATTATTAACTTGGTGTTATTTCGTAGTCCTGAAGAAAAGGGATTGGTTATTCTATATAGAGATCAATTTATTCAAATTTATTATTATTTATTAAGGTTGTCAGGGTCGATGAGTATATGCATGCACTCTTATCATCTATGTAATACTAAATAAATAAAATAAATATCCGTCCCCAAATTAAGTAAGTTAATACTTGTGTTATGGGTGACGGACAACCGGTAGATATACTACATATATAATTTGAAATACATACTTAATACAAATATACACCCGGGTTCGAAGATCCAACAAATTGTTTATAGAAAATGTTGGCCTTCGGCGGGAATCGAACCCGCGACCCGCAGAGCTGAAGGCAGGGTCACCACCCACTGCGCCAACGGGTCAGTCGACACTTGCACACAGAATACTCAACAGTATAGTACGTACAAAAGTAATAATAAGATTACGACGACTTTGCGATTTTGTCGTGGAGTCTATCTCCTGATGATGCTTCGGTTGCGGGGCGAAACGATTGTTGAGTTTTTGATAGTGAAACTGTGTAGTGCTTGTGTATTGTGGTAGAAGTGGTGGAAGTTTGTGCATCTGTTTTTACGAATCCTGCACGTATCGGGGATGAAAATACTGATAGTCCACTATACATTAAACACTATATATATTTTCTATTTACTGTATCGCGGATTATAGCAAAATAATCTTATTATTACTTTTGTATTATGGATCTCCGCAAAGTAACGCCTAATTCTATAAATTAGTATAGTACGTCTTTATCAGCCTACTTTTAATAAATTTTTTAACCTTTTATTGCAAAGCTAACATTGATTGTTCAAGAATTCAAATTATTCTTTATTCACGTAAACTTGTAAACAAGTGCTTTTGAATCGTCAACATCTACTGCTGGTTCGGAAAGCTGTTCCTACCGAGAAGAACCAGCAAGAAACTCGGCGGTTGCTTTTTTCAAAGTATAATTCTTATTACTAGTTTGTCTTATACAGGGTAGAAAAGAGTAGCTATATCCACGCATTCTTATCGTCTAAGTAATGCTCAATAGTATAGTAGGATTTCTGTATTAGCCTTTTTTTAACAGTGTTTTTAATCTGCTGTAATGGTCAAGTAAAAGTAGATTGTGGACTTTTAATATAGAATCTTATACTCAAACACAGAAACGACTTTTGCTTTTGCAAGCCGCAAAGCAGGAGCCGCAAGCTCATGTCGTTTACTACTTCGCCTAAAGTAGCAGCCTGTTACAATCCCACTGCTGGAAACAGGCTTCCTCTCTCCGTTTCTGGAGAGAAGGGTTAGTTAACCTACCACGCTGCTCCAATGCGGATTGGTAGGTTACACATATCTCCAGAATTCTCTAGAGATATGCAGGTTTCCTCACGATGTTTCATCATTCACGTCATTGGTGCCTGCCCGGGTTTGAACTGATGTTCCCCTCGAAAGAGTCGCACGGTCTCACCGCTGGGCTATCACAGCTCTCTATTTCGCCTATTTTATAGCAATAATACATAAGTCCAAATATTGTATTTTATGGTCCCATTTTATGGTCCCATGTTAATGCGAGAATTGTATACCAACAGGAATTAGTTGGTGGGTCCAAGATAGCTTGGATTGGAGGTAAGGCACCAGCTGCTGAACCTGTTTGTGGTTTTGATGGAAAGAAATGTGCTCTTCCCCACGATCCAGTTGTCTTATTCGCCGCTGCTGCTGTCGCTGCTGCAGCAATGCTGGCTTTAGCGCTGTTCGGCCGCCATTATAGATATGAGAAGAAATTAGCATCTGTGCTATGGCGTATCGAAGCCAAGGATTTAGCGTTTATCTCAACGTGCAATGAAAGTAAGGTAAGATTTTATTCTTAGAATTCCACGTCACTCTACTTTCGCCTTCAGGAGAAGTTTCAAATATGCTGCCAAACGATGTTGGAATAATATCCGCCCATTCGGATACACGGAGATTTCATTTAAGAATAAATTAAAATTATTTATTATTAATAAACAAATTGAATATCTAAACATTACTTGACTGACTGGCCCGTTGGCGCTGTGGGTAGTGACCCTGCCTTCAGCTCCGCGGGTCGCGGGTTCGATTCCCGCCGAGGGCCAACATTTTCTATAAACAAATTGTTGGTTCTTCGAGCCTGGGTGTGTATTTGTATTTAAGTATGTATTTAAACTTATATATGTAGTATATTTACCAGTTCTCTCACCCATAACACAAGTATTAAGTTACTTACTATGGGGACGGACGACCGTGTGTGTAAATGTCCCATATATTTATTTATTTATTTATTTATTACGGTTGAGGCGTCTATTCTATGAAACGCCATATTATCAAATTGTTTTATTATTATTAGTCACATATTACATCAACCTTTCCGCTCATTATATTTTTAAAAGCTTCTATATAACTTGCCGTGTATGGGAAGGTGGAATCTTTCAAGTTAAACCCACTTACCATGGTCCGATTGAGCTGAAATTTAATATACTGGTCCAGTCCTGACATATTTATGATAAGCATGACTTGATGCTGTTGTTAGGATTAGCTTCAAACGTGGGACCTGCTCAACGGTTAACAGTAGGGACATGAAATTTTGTTAAAAGTTTTTTTTCTGTTTTAACTATGCTTAACCTGACTTTTTATCCTCATTTTGGGTGTGCTCTTACTTTCTTCACTGCTTATAAATATTTTAACTTACGGGTCAAACTAAGCCCAGGTTGGAGTTGAGGCTTTTGCTCAAATGATTTATAGAAGCAGGCGTTACTTTGCGGAATTCCATATTACTGGCACTATAACAAAACTACCTCGCTATAATCCGTACGGGTTAAGCGAATGCATGCAAAGCTAATGTGTATAAAGCAGGCAAAATTTATGAACCTTACACATGCAGGACAAGCCACCACACGCACCCCAAGGCTCCTCCACCAGCAACAAAGCACACAAACAGCACACACACCCACCACCACAACAATCTCGACGATCGTTTTGCTCCGAAACCGAAGCATCATAAGACTGCTTGTATGGGTGGCGCGGCGCATTGCGATTTTGTCGTGAAGCCTATCCTCCTGATGATGCTTCGGTTTCGGAACGAAATGATTGTCGAGATTGTTGTGTTGGTGGGTGTGTGTGCTGCTTGTGTGCTTTGTTGCTGGTGGAGGAGCCTTGGGTTACGTGTGGTGGCTTGTCCTGAATGTGTAAGGTTCGTAAATTTTGCCTGCTTCATACACATTAGCTTCACATGCATTCGCTTAACCCGTGCGGATTATAGCGCTTTGGCTCAACTTTCCGCTTGTTTGGGGATAATTTGCAATGTAGTGGTCAATGCTAATTCTTATGTCCAAATAATTACTTTGTTGCATCTGCGTTAATAATTGAATTATTGGTATATTAGGATTAAGGTTTTGGAATGAGAACATTATCAGAACTTGGTAGATCGTCTTCCTCTTTAAGGACGAGATAGATCTCAGAAGTTCTTGATTGAAACACAAAGGAAGCGAAGTGAAGGAAAACATCGTCTGAATTCCAGGAATATGTGTAACCTACCAACACGCATTGGAGCAGCGTGGTAGGTCTTAACTCCAATCCTTCTCTCCAAAAACAGAGAGAGGAGGCCTATATCTAACAGTGGGATAGTAACGGGGCGGTAATTTACTTTTACTTAACTTTAATTCTTTCAGTATAGATTAAAATTATTGAATCTTCGAATTTATTGAATTCAAATTCAAAAAATTCTTTATTCAAGTAAACTTGTGAACAAGTGCTTTGGAATCGTCAACTCGTTGATTCGGAAAGCTGTTCCTACCGAGAAGAGCCAGTAAGAAACTCGGCGGTTGTTCTTTTAAAAGAATAATTCTTATTACTAGTTACATTTAGTCAATACTGTCTCGTACAGGGTAGAAGCGCAGCTATATCCACACATTCTTATCATCTAAGTAATCCTCAACAGCATAGTAGGCTTTCTGAATCATTTTTAACAGTGTTTTTAAAATCCTGTAATGGCATGCATGCATCATGAATTGTGATTAATTCGAAATGATATTTTTGGAGTGGTCATTATACATATTCATGATTTGTTCTGGTCAGTTTTGATCTACATGTTAAGATTTTAATTTGTATGTAACCTTGGCATGCCTGTAATAATATATAGTAGTATGTCTTCACGTTTCCTATTTGTCCGGATTTTTTAGTTAAGAATCTCGATATTTCCTAGGATGTCGTTCCACAGGAAGTTGACAAGAAACGTGCGCACACCACCATAGCATCGTACAAAGGCAACATTGTGGCTGTCAAACGATTAAAGAAGAAGAATATTGATGTTACCAGAGCTATCAAGAAGGAGTTAAAACAGGTGATGGATCTTTCTTATTTAGAGATTGATATATTGGGTATAGTCCTGCGGTGTGGTATCCGGCTGATTAGAAGAGACCACCCTCTTTCTTACCGAGGTGTCGTAAAAAGCGACTAAGATGAGTTGACCCACCGTGTGGTATCCGGTTCAATAGAATTGACAACCCTCTTTCTTACCGAGGGGTCGTAAAATAGGACTAAGGTTGACGTCAGGCAGGCGGCCGGTCGTAAAATACGTAGCCAAATCATGTTATAAGATGTTTGTAACATCTTGAGCCGACCCCACTTAGACTGGGATAAGGGCACGAGGATGATGATATGGGTAGTCATGAGACACTGCTGAATAAGGCCAGAGGTTTTTACCAAAGTTCTCATAATTATACGGCATTCAATGCTTCTACAACACAAAAGTAATAATCATTTTTTTTGCTGTAATCGGTGATGAATTAAATAGAAAATATAATGCTAAATGTAGTGTGGACTATCCGTTTTCATACTTGATACATGCAGGATTCTTAAAAGCACAAACTTTCACCACCGCCACAACAGTACACAAGCACTACACACGTTCACTATCAAGAAACTCAACAATCGCTTTCCCCCACAACTGTATCATCAAGAGAGACTGCACGACGAAATGGCAAAGCAATGCATCACCATTACAAGTATAGTTATATTAATTGGTTCAACCCCCACCGTTTATTTTTCTTCTTCAGTTCTATTTTGCTTTTACAGTTCTTCTTCACAGTTAAAAGGAATCATTGATGAATGATCTTGATAATTTCTTGAGACTATTTCGCTAATGTTATTATGATTATAAGTCATTCCATACTCTTAAAAACCTTCTGCAATTTTCATGTACCGTTCAATATAATCGCTGATGGCTGATTTCGTTAGTTTTCGACGAGATTGATATGCTAATGGGACCTTCAATGCTTCCAAATATTCTTAATAATCTGTTAGAAGAAGTATTCCTTAACTATTATAATGATATGATAATGCTGACAGATTCCAATTAAGTGTAAAAAATATGCTTATACATAAAGCATATTACAAAATTGAAGATTATTTGGATGATAAGAAAGCCTGGATTTGAAAATCCTTTCAGCTTCATACAAGACAGCGGTTTAATAATGTATAATTGAAAATATTTAAAAGATTGACCGCCGAGTTTCTTGCTGGTTCTTCTCGGTAAGAGCAACATTCCGAACCAGTTGTAGCTTCATTAATCATATTGATGCTTGACGATTCAAAAGTGCCTGAAATGGTTAATTTAAATAAAGATTATTTTGATTTTGATTTTTGATTTTTGATAATGTTGCAATGAAATGAACCTACTTTTTTTGGGACAAAATTTGTTCTATATTTTTTTACTACACTTTGCATAGACAGACTACTACAGACAAAAGAAAAGTACCACAGACAAGTTGTTTTAAGCATGCTTTTTTTGCGTAAGCAGATAATCCTCGACAAAGCTGGTACATTTTTGTAAAGTTCAATAAATTCCACTACAAACAAACGTAAATAATTGTTAAAGTACGGCATTTCAATTTTTTCCTGAAATTGACATTAAGTAGCGGCATATTCTACGTCCACGCAGCAGCCATGTGGTTGGCGACCGGCGACTTTATAAAATTGCAGCGATCGTGTTGCCGCAATTTTAGCGGTCTTAAGTCGCTGTTAATATTCACGTTAATCTCTTAAATTTTTTGTTTTTTAAGGATACTCTATGTTTTGTTTTTTTATTAAAATTAAAAAGTTAAAATCAAAATTTAAAATATAATTAGAGGTTTCGGCTAACCGCCATTAAAGTCGCATCGATGGCAATAGTCACGTCTTATTTGTTTAGTTTTGTATAGTGGCATCATTGTGATCACGTGATCGATACCAGAGCGGGGCTTGGTTTTGGAGCGAGAATTGTTTATAAAAGGCGGAGTTCGCCACTTTGAAGGCTCAAAATCGATTCATACGGACAGCCGCTGGCTGTCCGTGGTTCGTGCGCAACGTGAATCTCTATAGAGATCTCGACCTTCCCACGATAGCCGATCTTTTCAAACGATTCTCGAACACTTACTTCGAAAAAGCGTCCACACATCCAAACCCCCTTATAGCGGCCGGGTCCAACTATAAGGTGTTTAACTTCCCCAACCGATTTCACAGGCGCCCTAAGAGCGTCCTCAACGACCCCGACGATGCTATTACAGCATCCAACAAGATATACACACAACATTCACACAAACAGCGTCTTCGCCGGCGAAGACGAGATCCCCGCTTGCTTGTGTCAAGCGGCCGCAGCCCTTTGCCGCGGCCGCCGTGATGCAGACTTCTTCAAAGTCAATGTGTTAGATACAGTCCTCCAAAACGCGCCGCTTTAAGCCGAGGTTCGGTCTCGCAGGAGACACCCTTAAGGCGACGCTCCCAATAAGTTACGAGTGCCTAAAAACACTCGCTTACTTATCAATTTTACCCGGCGAAGCTTCTGCGCTCGCCCATCCCACCGGTGACGCTGTAAAAGCCATTAGGGCTAACAGCATTAGACACATTCGAAAAAAAAAAAACTTTGAAGGCAGTCTTGTTCTAATACTCGACTTGTACGGTTATTAGCTTACGCGGCTCGACCGTTCATCCCTTGGAGTCTCGCTGTAAATTTATTTATTTATTTATTTATATCGTGTTTCAACTTGTCTTGGTTGGTCTCAACCAGCATGTTCATGCGTTGTTAATACGCAACTAGTATTATTACTGTGTCATTTTAATATTGCTTCGGTAGTTCCGCTTCTACCTAAAGTTGATAATTTCTAACTATATAATATTTACTACTGTTCACTTCCTTTGTGGAAAGCTTTACAAGCTTTTAGTGGAAACTTAGTGGCTATAAAAAACTGAAGATTTATGTAAAACATGTAATATCTTAAGCTGCATGTTTCCCAATCTATACTTATTATAAAACAAAGTCCCGAAAGCTGTCTGTCTGTATGTAATCGATGTTCTCAAAATCCACTGAACGGATTTTTGTACGGTTTTCACCAAAAGATAGTGCCTTACTTCCGGATGGTTTAGGTAAATAGTACATATCGGTATAATATAAATTGTGTTAAAGAGATGCAGTAGTTGTTATAAAACTTGCTTGCTGTGAGCTTTAGTAGCGTGCGCTGCGTAAACCAGCAGAGATACGCTAAAGTAATGTACTAGAGAATTGTAGATCTATAAAAATACTACAATAAAGTCCGCGACAGTATGGCTATATCTCTTATGGTTAGGTCACAATAACTACTTTTATGTTCAAAATTGCAATCAAACACACGCACAGCTAGTCTATACTAATATTAAAAAGAGGAAAGATTTGTATGTTTGTTTGTATGTATGTATATATGTTTGTAACGTTTTCACGCAAAAACTACTGAACCGGTTTCAAAAATTCTTTCACCATTGGAAAGCAGCTTTTTCACTGAGCTAGGCTATATGTCATTTTCAAAAAAATAGGGATCCATAATAGAATTGTAATAAGTTGGGAAAAATTTAGTCGTAAATATCTTTCATCGCGTGCGATGCGGAAACTATTGATGATAGAACATAAAAGTGTTTTACAGTATTATAGGACGCATCAATAACCACAAAAAAGGCCGTGATACCATATGTCTAACTATTACAGTTATTCCAATATAACTACTTTTTTTTATTGTAAAAGTTGATAAAATTGCCGACAATAATCAAACCATTTTATTGATATCTCTGTATTAATCCTATTATTTTATTAATAACTGTTTCAATACCTGTAAAATACTTTTTAAATTATTAAAATCTGACATCCCAATCAAAAGATATTACGCATTGAAGAATGTGAATCGAAATAAAATAATGCCATAACGAATTCATTGTAGCGACCGTTATAGCAGGGCTTGCATTTGGTGAGTTAGCTCTTATTCCAAGAATACTAATGATACCCATTTTTTATAATTAAATAATCTACAAAATAAATCTATAGTCCGACTTCGTAGACTTTCCACTACCACGAGATCTGTATGGACGCGGGTGAAACCGCGGGGCTTTGCTAGTAATAAATAAATTTTAAAAAACCTACACGCCAATTTGCCAGTCGCCGGCGATCCAAGTGGCTGTCGTGTGGACCCTACTTAAGGGAATAGTTGATGAAAGATCTCGAAAACGTTGTGGAATGAAGTTTATAACGATTGAAGTTTAACGGGCTAACATATAGTATACAAATATCCCTGCTTTGGTAACAGAAAAGAATAAACAGTGAGATTATTTTAATATATAATTTCATGTGAACAAAGTCACGGGTAGAACTTGTAAAACATACTTTTTAATATACATTAAAATCGTTCACAGACATAACAAAATTTTAATCAACTCCAATGTTAATTTAAAGTCGAAAAACAAACGTTGTAGAAACTGTACGAGTTACGTAGACATTTGGAGTTAATTTGAAACGTTATATAACTTTGATATGAGCTCACGCTATCACATCTCGACATTAAATTCGCTCCATTACTTAATAGCCCGATCCCGTCACATGTTACCATGGGACGTATCTATTTTATTTTATTTATTTATTTAAAATTATATAAATGTAAGGTACAGGTACAATTTTTTGTTGATAGTTACATAATTAATAATGGAAAAGGGTTTGTCAACACTTATGCTAGGAAATACCTGTGTTACAAATTGCTGACACCTTCCCAAACATCACAAGTTACATTTATGATAAAAGTAAACAAAAAAAGTAAAGTAGCGGCCTGTTACAATCCCGTTGCTGGGAATAGGTCTCCTCTCTCCGTTTCTGGAGAGAAGGGTTGGAGCTAAGACCTACCATGCTGCTCCAATGCCGATTGGTAGGTTACACATATCTCCAGAATTCTCTAAAGATATGCAGGTTTTTTCACGATGTTTTCCTTCACCGAAAGCGTGTGATAAATTGCAATTACCAATTGGACACATGAGTTTTAATAGAAAAACTCATTGGTGCCTGCCCGGGTTTGAACTCGTGTTCCCCTCGAAAGAGTCGCACGGTCTCACCGCTGGACGTTTATGATAGGGAGTAAATAATTAACGTAAGAAATTTGAAATTCTACAAAATTAAAAAAACTTCTAAAACTTCTACAACTTGCTATTATTAAATACTGTCATACAAGTTGTCGTGTATGTATGTGAAGGTCATTACATACTGGTCCAGTTCCGAAGACAATGCTAGTTTATGATAAGAAGCTATTGCCAGGTTTGGCTCCAGATAAGGCAACTCCTCGACGGTTAACAGTAGAAACATGAATTTTTTTAACTCAACTTGTATTATACTTAACTTGTATTATACTAGCTGTGCCAACAAAGGCTTCGCCCGCGTGAATCTTCGAAAACTTTTCGAAAAATTTTAGAAATCTTGAAGATAAAAGTAGTTATTGTGAATTAACCGTGAATAATAGAGACATGTTATCGCGGATTTTTTTGTAGTATTTTATAATTCTCTACTATATTCCTTTAGCGTAACTCTGCTGGTTTACGCAGCGCACGCGACTAAAGCTCCCAGCAAGCAAGTTTTTTAACAACTGCTAGATCTTTTCATCACAATTTACATAATACCGATATGTACTATTTATCTAAACTATCCGGAAGTATTGCACTATGTTTTGGTGAAAATCGTACAAAAATCCGTTCAGTAGATTTTGAGAAAAATCAATTACAGACAGACAGCTTTTTGGGACTTTGTTTTATAATGAGTATAGATATATCTTTTATACCAGATGCGGGAACTGCGTCATGAAAATCTCACTCCTTTTGTCGGGGTGTGCGTTGAGACGGGCGTAGCTTGCATCGCAACAGCTTACTGTTCCCGTGGATCTCTGGCTACTGTCCTGGACGACAGAGATCTGCATCTCGACGACATGTTCGTCGCTAGTCTGGTCGCAGACTTACTCCGAGGTCTGACTTATCTCCACGACTCAGCACTGATCTCCCACGGGAATTTGACGTCCAGCAATTGCTTGGTCGACAGACGCTGGGTATTGCAAATCACGGATTACGGACTGCACACCTTGAAAAGTAAGTTATCAAAAGTTATGATACAATTATTTCACTATAATCCGCGGTTGCTAAAATCTATGTTTAACGTGGTTGTTGGTTGGTTGGTTGATATTCCTGATAAGAGCAACCATTGAGTTTCTTGCTAGTTCTCAGTGGATGACAGCGTTCCGAACTGGTGGTAGAATCGTCCTGGCTTAATAATTCCAAATTATTATTGACTTAACCTGTCAATACGTATTTAGCGTGTTCCATATGTTATACTTGTACGGTTATCTCTTATTGACATATTATTTGGTAACATTTTCTATGTGAGAACGTTAGAATCATGAGTCAAATTCCCGGCCGTAGCTAACATGTTGGTTATCGGTGGAGATATATCTCGTGACTCTGAGAGCTGAAGGCTGGGTCACTGCCACCTGTGACGGGATAGCTACAAATATTTACTTTCATCGCGGATTCACACTTGCTTTTCAATTTTTTTCTCACCCTTTATACACTACCTTATCTCTCCGGTGAAGTTGTTAAAATTTTCAGGCTTTAAACCCCAATCATCATCCCCCGACCCTTGTCCCACTCTAAATGGGGTTGGCACATCTCACAAACATGTTGACACATGATTTGGCTATGTATTTTATGACCAGCAGCCTGCCTGATGTCAACTAACCTTAGTCGTATTTTACAACCCCTCGGTAAAAAGTGTGGGTGTTCTATTCTGCTCAACCGGATACCACATGAAGGTCGACTAACCTTAGTCGCCTTTTACGACACCTCTGTAAGAAAAGAGGGTTATCTACTCTACTTAGCCGCATGGCGTAGGCTTAAAAGCCCAAGTAATCCGAAATAATAAATATTGTGCGTTAGACGAGTCAAGCCTCGTGTTTGTAAGTTTAACATTTGTGTCACGATCCTAATTTAATCGTCTGGGTCACTTAGGACGAACTTGAGGCGTCTATATTTACACTCTGTAATAAATATAGTCACTTGTAATGTAAGTAATTTAGAGAAGTGACCGTTACTTTGTGAAATTCGTAAATTACATAAAACTGATCTATGTCGAACCGAGTACTGTGACAAATTTAATAATAATAAATATATGGGACATTTCATAAATACAAATACACACCCAGGCTCGAAGAAACAACAATTTGTTTATAGAAAGTTTTATAATACTATAAGTCTATAATTTTATAAAACTATGTGTCTAGTTATTATTAGTCTGTAAGTGAGAGTGTCACAATAAATAATGAGACGGAAGATCAAAGATATATACTTATCTTTGTCTAATCACGCATAGAAAAGAGAAAAATTATATTTAACCTCATTTGCTTTCTCTCAACCGATCAGCGTGTCATTTAATTTTCCTGCGTAAATCTCGATCCCGTTGGAGTTTAATCGTAAAACATAATCAACTTAAACATTCCTCAAGAATTACACTATCTTTTATTAAAAACCATATAAAAATCCGTTCAGTAGATTTTGATAAAAGCTCACAGGTTGTATAGTTTAAAATAACTAGTGAGTTATGGATAAATAAAAATGTTATGCGAAATAGGCGTATAGGAAATACTTGGCCGTCATACGTGACAATAAGTTTCCTGTATCTTGCTACCCCCGTCGGAACCCGTAGTATAAAAGCTAAGTTATTTTTCTTTGTTATATACACTCTCTTTCTTACGTCGTAAAATATAGCTAAGGTAAGTTGACGTCAGGCAGGCGACCGATCGTAAAACACGTAGCCAAATCATATGACAACATGTTTGTAACATTTTGTACCGACCCCACTTGGAGTAGGATAAGGGCATGAGGATGAGGATGACGAGATTAAATCGACTTCGTTCACTATATAAAGGCGGCTGTGCTGATACTGAGGACGCCCTGAGAATGGAGAAACGGATGCTCTGGAGGGCACCAGAACTGCTCCGTGAACCTTTACCCTCGCCCAGGGGTACGCAGAAGGGAGACGTATACTCATTTGGAATCATTCTGTACGAAATACTGGGAAGGAATGGTCCTTGGGGTGAAACAAATCTCACCAATGCCGGTAAGTGAAACTCGACCTTTCTGACCAGTAGCAGTAAGTTCAATCAGAATTTATTTAGTTAATTCAATTTTTAAGCTAAATAAATATAGTCGAATGAATACAGAGTACAGAGTACACCGCCGTGTGGTATCCGGCTGAGTAGAATAGACCAACCTCTCTCTTACCGAGGTGTCGTAAAAGGCGACTAAGGTAAGTTGACGTCAGGCAGGCGGCCGGTCGTAAAATACGTAGCCGAACCATTTGACAACATGTTTGTAACATGTTGTGCCGACCCCACTTATAGTAGGATAAGGGCAAGAGGATGATGATGAATGAATACAGAGTACAATTTGAATGAGACAATGTTAAAATCATTAAAAAAACCCCACAGCACAATGGGGGTAGTGTTTTCCTTTTGAAGAAACCCCCTTAAATAAAAATTAAAAACTCACAGCACAGAATCACCTAGTGTTTCTACGGACAGTTCCAATAACACTTTAGTTACTTCTACAATGTTAACGTTGACAAAATTAAGATTGCGTTGTATATAAGGAGAATAAAAAGAAAATAAAAGAGGTAATAAATTGTAAATATCAATTACTCATATAATGGCGTACGTAATTTTGACGATCCGGCTCGAAGGACCGGATTTGGCTAGAATGGGGATAACCACTTTACGGGAGTCGATTCTGGATTCTTGTAACACCTTTATGTTGATTTTGGTTTCAATACACAAATCTTCAGTCATTGCTTTTGCTACGCTCGTGTTTCGTTTTGCGAATAGAAAGCAGTGTACGAGGTTGTTACCATCAACCAATCAAAGTCGATTCCATAATAGAATTAAAGTCACGGCCTGGTATTATCCTACTGCTGAGCATAAACATAAGCCTCCTGTCCCGTTTTCGAAGAGAAGGATTGGAGCTATGACCTACCACGCTGCTCCAATGCGGATTGGTAGGTTACACATATCCCCAGAATTCTCTAGAGATATGCAGGTTTCCTCACGATGTTTCCTTCGCCGAAAAGCGAGTGATAAATTGCAATTATCAATTATCAAACTCATTGATGCCTGCCCGGAGTTTGAACCAATCACTTCCTCAGAAGAATCGGACGGTGTCACCGCTAGGCTATCACAGCTTCCTTATCACAAATTCCCTAATACTTTGACTAAACACATTTATATTATACAGAGATAATTGGACGAGTGCGTCAGCCTATTGGTGGGATATACTTCCGGCCATCGCTTGGTGGTCTGGCTGCTCGACCCTCGGTTATAGCTGTGCTGAAGGCTTGCTGGAGCGAGAGATCAGATCGCCGGCCTGATGTCCGCCTGGTCCGACTCCGGCTAAAGGATATGCATGCTGGAATGTAAGTCATCTATTTCCTTAACCTTCCTAACTACGCATTAGACTACAGCGAATAACGTCATATCAAAGTCATATCAAATTGTATGGTTAGAGTATGTATTATTTGAGTGATAGTAGCATATTTTAACTGCTGTCAGCTACGCACCAAGCTGCAACGATTAATTTGAAGCCATCAATCAAATTGTGAAAAAAAAAAAATTAACAAAAGAATGGCCGCCGAGTTTCTTGCTGGTTCTTCTCGGTAGGAGCAAACTTCCGAATCAGTGGTAACTTCTTGGAAACATTTGACGATTCAAAAGTACTGTAAACAGTCTACTTGAATAAAGAATATTTTGAGTTTGAGTTTGAGTTTGTATCATTTATCATTGTCCTGCCCTTATCCCACTCTGACCATACCAACTTCATCATAATCTCAACATGTTTACAAATTCCACGTGGTATCCGGCTGAGTAGAATAGACCATCCTCTTTCTTACCGAGGTGTCGTAAAAGGCGACTAAGGTAAGTTGACGCCAGACAGGTGGCCGGTCATAAATACGTAGCTGAATCATGTGACAACATGTTACATGTTGTGCCGACCTCACAGAATGGGATAAGGGCAGGAGCATCATGAATGATGATGTTAAGAATTTCATTTTTACTTCCTATAGATTTCCATTAACGATAATTTGCAAAGCTCCTATAGAAATTCAACAATACGTAAAAGTCTGTAAGACTTTGACAAGCAAATAGAAATAGCAATTTTTAAGATAGAAATTAATGCATTACTATCCTAAAAGTGTATAAATTACAATATTTAAACTAAAATACTAACTTAAAAAACTCACAGCACAGAATCACCCAGTGTTTCTACGGACAGTTAAAATTATGTTTAAGTGGTTTTTGGGTAATAATTTAATAACACTATATGTACTTCTACAATATTAACGTTGACAAAATTTAACATTACGTAGTATATAAGAAGAATAAAAAATTAATTTATTTTTTATCGGTTTGTTAATATGTGTTTTTCACGATGTGTTTTTTCACTGAAAAGCGGTTAATAAAATGTAAATAAACATTTATAAATCATAAATTGTAGTAGTAAATAGATATTTTAAGATTTTTTTTAAATAATTTTTAAGAATTTACGAAAATTTATGAATTACAATATTTAAACTAAACCTTGGTTGTGAACAATTGGTTTCATAAGAAAGCTCAGAATCGACAAAAGGTCGATGGAAAGACTCAATGTGTCTCTGCGTGATTAAATCATCTGAGGGAAGATTTGTGGTTGGACCCAAAGTAAAGGACATTGAGGCCGACTTGTATAAGCTATGAGAATGGAGTTTCTTTCTTACGTTTGCTTTTTTTTTTGAACATGGATTATTGTGCCATAAATAATTCTGTCATTACTTTTGTACTATGGAATTCCATTAAATAACTTTTATAAATCACTAGCTCTTAAACGCAACTTCGTTCGCGTGGACAGTCTTTGAATAAACCGTAATATTTTTATATATTATGGTCAAAGGGGTTAACCTTAAAAGCTAGACATATGTTGTCGCTGACTTTAAATTAAAACGTTTAGAGGAGAACAATTTTGTAGAACATGATTTTTTGAATAACTTTGAATGAATGAGAAGAAAAGAAAACGCATGAAAGGAAAGCTTTAAATTGTGCCGTTTTCGCGATATGTTATATTGCTTTTATTTAATCTATAGCCTTCCTCGATAAATGGACTATCTTACACTCAAAGAATTTTTCAAATCGGTCTAGTAGTAACTGAGATTAGCGCGTTCAAACAATCAAACAAACAAACTCTTCATCTATACGAGTATATATTATATTAGTATAGATATACTTTATCTTAAAAATTATATATTGAAGATAATAATCGAATCGGCTCAAGTCACTGAACTTAGAAATTTAACAAGAATTTAAAACCATATAAAAAGTTTGAAACGTCACAAATTGATTTATTAGAAGAGTCGTAATAAGAAAAGTTAAGATTTAGTTATGATTGATTGTATAACTTTTTTTATTAACTTGCTCACTGAATAAGGTTAAAAATGAAGTACAGTTAATATTATTTAGTTGTTTTCTATTAAGAAAATCTTATGTTAAGTTACAGAAAAATCGTAAAGAAATCAAATCAAATCAAAATAATCTTTTATCCAGTAAGCTCTTCGAGCACTTTTGAATCGTCAAGGATCAATATGATTAAGGAAACTACAACTGGTTCGGAATGTTGCTCTTGCCGAGAAGAACCAGCAAGAAACTCGGCGGTCACTATTTTAAAATTTTCAATTTCACATAATTAAACCGCTGAAAGGGTTTTTTTAATCCAGGCATTTTTATCATCCCGAATACCACACGGTGGGTCAACTTACCTTAGTCGCCTTCTACGACACCTCGGTAAACCATGAGGGTTGTCTATTCTACTCAGCCGGATATCACATGGCAGATTACTGTTTAATTGTATTAAACAAAATATTACAAGAAAGTATTCGTAAAAACGGATTGTATTTTTATGCAGGAAAACAAATATCTTCGATAATATGCTGGCGATGATGGAAAAGTACGCTTCCAACTTGGAAGGGCTGGTTGCGGCCAGAACAGACCAGGTCTTGCAGGAGAAGAAAAGGACCGACGATCTGCTTAACAGAATGCTTCCACGGTTAGTATTTATATATTAAGTCTGCCGGAAAGGTTTGTCCCGGCGAAGCTTCTGCGCTCGCCCATCCCACCGGTGACGCTGTAAAAGCCATTAAGGCTAACATAAGACAGCATAAGACACATTCGAAAAAATAAAAAAAGGTCTGTCCTTCTTTGTAATCAAATAAATGAATCAATTTTTCGTACTTTGAATAAATTTTATAGATTAACAGAATAACAGAACTACTTTGCTATAACCCGCGTGCGTTGAGCGAATGCATGCAATGCTAAATGTATGATGAAGGCAAAATTCATGCACCTTACAATTCAGATTTTCCAATGTCTCCCCTTAGCTTAGATGGGAAAGTTTTGCCAGACTGCTCTGATTTTCGGTACCTTGGTTTTTGAGAACGACGGTTAAGATATGGGTAAAAAATGAACGGGTTGCACTCAGGGAGTGTCAGCAGAAGTGAAAACTTGAATATTAACGTTGTACATTTTTGATATTTTGAACGACGAAGTGCAAGATTAAGATGGTATGAACAAAGAAACAGATACTATAACAGAACTACTTTGCTATAATCCACGTGTGTTAAGAGAATATATGTAATGCTAAGTGTATGAAGCAGGCATAGTTTATATACCTAACACATGCAGGACAAGTCACCAGACGTATCCCAAGACGCCTCCAACGAACGAAAATCTCTACAGATTTTGGTGGTGGTTGTGTGTATTGCTTGTGTACATTGTTGCTGATAGAGGCGTCTTGGGATACGTGTGGTGACTTGTCCTGCATGTGTAAGGTACGGGAATTTTGCCTGCTTCATACATTTAGCATTGCATGCATTCGCTTAACCCACGCGGATTATTGCAAAGTAGTTCTGTTATGGTTTCTGTAATATGGAATTCCGCAAAGTGGCGCCTATCTATCATCCTTTTTTATAGTATACGAGTTTCATCGTGCCTCTCATTATTTATTGTGACACTACAAAAGTAATAATAAAATTATTTTGCTATAATCCGCGATACAGTAAATAGAAAATATATATAGTGTTTAATGTATAGTGGATTATCAGTATTTTCATACCCGATACGTGCAGGATTCGTAAAAACACATGCACAAACCTCCACCACTTCCACCACAATACACAAGCACTACACAGGTTCACTATCACAAACTCAACAATCGTTTCGCCCCGCAACCGAAGCATCATCAGGAGATAGACTCCACGACAAAATCACAAAATCGCAAAGACAAAAAAATTTGCGATGTGTGTAGTGCTTGTGTATTGTGGTGGAAGTGGTGGAGGTTTGTGCATGTGTTTTTACGAATCCTGCACGTATCGGGTATGAAAATACTGATAATCCACTATACATTAAACACTATATATATTTTCTATGTACTGTATCGCGGATTATAGCAAAATAATTTTATTATTACTTTTGTATTATGGATCTCCGCAAAGTAACGCCTAATTCTATAAATTATTGTGACACTATAACTTACAGGCCTGTCTACGGCAACCTTACTGTAGTGTTATATCACTATGATTAAAATGGATGTTTTTTTATGTCAAATATCACTGATTTCATATACCTTAGGACCGTGGCAGAGGCTCTCAAGCGCGGCGAACAGGTCAAAGCGGAAAGTTACGACTGTGTGACGATTTACTTCAGTGATATCGTTGGTTTCACCAGTTTGGCAGCAACTAACACTCCTATGCAGGTAATGCCTTCACAATATACTTCAGCTAAACTGCATATTCATCATCATCCTCCTGCCCTTATCTCTCTCTAAGCGGGGTCGGCACATGTTACAAACATGTTGTCACATTATTTGGCTACGTATTTCACGCCCGGCCGCCTGCCTGACGTCAACTTACCTTAGTCGCCTTTTACAACACCTTGATAAGAAATGAGGGTGGTCTATTCTACTCAGCCAAATACCACACGACGTTTCAGGCAAGCTGCAAATTCTTAGAAAAAAGAAAAACTTTATTTTTGAGGTACATCAGTTTTATATCAAAGAACACAAAGAAAATTTAGTTATGACGCCACAAAATGGGTAACCACTCGGCCAGAGGAGGTGAAACTCTCTAAGCACCACTTTTCAGGTCGCCCAGAGAGTTCAGAGTAGGTGGAAAAGCAAAATTAATTTTGTCCGAGTGCTTGAACGAGAAATATTTTAGCCACAGGAATTATTTGACCTCTTTTAAAAAATAAACATGATTTATATAGTTCCGCGACCGTACCCTATTAACACACGAAACAAAAAATTACCTTGAACTAAAAACTAAATAGTACTAATCCGAGGGAAAGAAATATTAAGCGCGTCGCGCCATGTCAAGAACAAATTACTAACAAAGTCGGATTTCAATTAAATTATATTTATTTTTTTCGAAAATACATTTTTTAAGACGATATTTGAGAAATTGAATTATGCCAAAGTTGTCTAATACGTACAAATGATCAATGGTTTCATTAAATGTCTTAATGTCGGTACGACCCTGTATATAGCGTCTGATTGATGTATAAAATTCGATATCGGCTTAATATTATATCCGAAACTAATTAAGGGATTACGTTAGTGATCCGCTTTACCGACTAATTAAACGAAAATGGAAATTCAACAGATTCATGTAAATTAGGGCTTTCGAAGAAAATCAGTCTGCGGTCAGCATCTAAATGGATTTTTCCTTAATTATTTTAATAATAAACAAAATTAATTATTCCTGGATCGCGAAATATATTTATGCATTAAAATCAAGAGAAAAAATGGTCCACTCAACGTAGATAATGTATAATACTGCATATTATAAGTTTTTTGTCTGGTGAAATAAAGTACATTCAGAGGCGTAGTTAGGTAAGCAAAGGCCTTGGAGCGAAAACTTGGGCCCCAAATAAACTATAAAATCGTTTAAACTCTAGATTCGTTCAAACTCAACATTGTTTATTTTGAACACTGTCGAGAAACGCCAAACTTGTTGCCAAACTCGAATCAGATGGGGTTGACGGCTTCCGTTATCGAATACGTCCACCGCCACTCCGCCTATTTTGGGTTGATGATCCCTGTTAGGCTTAAAATATAAAATTTAAGAAAACTCTCTAACTTAAATAGTTAAAACAGGACAACGTTTGCCGGGTCAGCTTTGAGTAAACCTAATTTATGTTTCAGATAGTGGAAATACTCAACGACCTTTACACCTGCTGCGACGCCATTATATCTTATTACAACGTCTATAAGGTTAGTGCATGTAATTTATACAATTAGGCGTTATTTTGCTACATTCTGTAATAAGCATTTCTATGTAATCAGTGGTGTAGCTATCACAGGGCTAGATGGGGCCCAAAGCTCCGGAAGGCCCCTCTGAGCTTGATTAAGACCCCGCACACCTTTGAATACGACAAATTTAAACATATAATTTAAAATAGTTTAGATTGGGGCCTAGTTTCTTTTTTTCCCCAGAGCCTTTCATTTCCTAGCTACGGCACTGTTTGTAACGCTAAATACAGAGTGTACTATCCGTTTCCACTCTCTCTTGCTTCGATTATGATGAAGCTATTGTTGAGATTGTTGTAGTGAATTTGTGTAGTGCTCGTGCATTTTTGAGTTTTTAGTGCGTGCATTTTAAGAATCCTGCATGTACGTAGTGGACATTTAGGGTACAGCGAGAATTTCACTTACATTCTACCCTATACTAGTATAATAACTAGTATTCCTATTTAATAATAGCTTTAATGATAACATTCAAGTATTAGTTTTAACTCCTATGGGAAATTCCAAGGACGTCTATAAGTATTTATATCAAGGATATTGGTTGAGGTTATCGGATGGGATAGTCCCTTGAAATTTACCCCACAGTCGTTCCTATAATTGTTTCGTTTGACGTTAAGGTATATGTAATTATGATTATTTGACCTAAGATTGTTTTTGATGTCATAAATATATAGTATTTTGTGGTATTTAAACATTTTGAGTTGCGTATATGGGTTTTCAAATATTTGTTGTATGACATTACATTTTCTCATACAAAATGAATTATGTATTGATTGATACACGTTTACAAAAATAATACTGCGCAAAGCGCGTAGCTTGAAGGAATTGGACCACGCTGGAGCCGTTTAAGCACGTTGTTTAAAGATAAATAATTTTTTTTGAAACGGGGACATTCCTCAAAAAAGCGGGACTTTCCCTTCAAAATCGGAACGTGTGGTCTTTAGGCAAAAGTTAACTTTATAGCCAAAGATAACCACTGGTAACATGCTTGTTCGATGATTTTGGTCATCAGATACTGAAGTCTTTTAGAGGAAAAGATCTTGCGTTACTTATAGAGATAGTATAGGGATCATCTTCCTGCCCTTTTCCTACTCTACGCGGGGTCCGCACAACATGTTACAAACATGTTGTCACAATTTGGCTACGTATTTTACGACCGGCCGCCTGCCTGACATCAACTTACCTTAGTCGTATTTTACGATCCCTCGCTAAGTAAGAGGGTGGTCATTCTACTCAATCGGATACCACCCGGTGCGTCGACTCAACTTAGTCGCCTTTTGCGACACCTCGGTAACGAATGAGGCTATTCTACTCAGCCGTATACCACACGACGGAGAGATAGTGTAGGGAATATTCTCAAATGTTATTTGACCATTTCCACGTCTGATACAAATATGTTTTCAGGTGGAGACTATTGGGGACGCATATATGGTGGTAGGTGGTCTGCCGGAGCGTTGCGCCCGTCATGCGGCAGAAGTTGCATCTATGGCACTTCATGTGTTGGACGCCGTGCCCAAAATACGCATGAGGCATATGCCAGCCGCTCGACTCCATATAAGAATAGGTAAAGGTTTATACTGTACTAGCTGACCCGGCGAACTTCGTACCTAATAGTTAATGAATGATGTTCCGCGCAAACGTGCGGACGGATGAAACAACCTCCGGGACCTGGGCCCGTCGTCTCGGCGTCTCAACCTACATTATGCGGCCATCAGCTGTATGTGGTCCGGCCTCATGAGTCACTGCGTGCATATGTGTACGTGTGTGTGTGTGCTTGTATGTACTTGGCCGATTCCCGAAACCGTTGGCTCGCCTCTGCAGTCTTCCACGGACACGTAATGTCTGTTTCTCTCGGAGTATACACTTCACTATATCGGTTAAATAGCACCCGGTGTGCACACAACCTTCGTAAGGTCACACGTTATCGAATCGGCCCTATATCGGGGAATAGTAACCCAACTCGCACTAAAACCGTGGACGGTCACGTCTTCTCAAACGCTTCACTGGTTAAACGCGTTACTAAATACTTATATCAGTCTCAAATGTCAATAAAGTCGTGTCACTACTGAGAATAACACCCGAAACGCAAAATTACACGTGTGCGTTATAAAAGAATGCCGTATACAGGCGCACGCGGCCTGTCCTTATCGTATTCGAAACGTCACTAACTGTCGGCCGCTCGCGTCGGCAATCGAATGCATAAAGGTCGTTGATCCGGCCGGTCGCGTCGCGTCGCGCGCGTCATTTTATTCAAAACAAATGATGTTTTACCTTTTAGCTGAACTAATTTAGGCTTTGATGAACGTAATTCAATGACACAAAATAAATTTCTGAACGCACGCATAAGTATTAATCATTTGTCATTATTCTGTACGCATAAATATTTGAGGAAATTCTATGTATCTGCTTAATGCACTTTATAACCTTTTTAATTAATTAAAAAAAACAGACAATAGTTTATTCAGAGACAAATCCAACGAATCAAAAACCATGAAAATTGGTCCAGCAGATCTCGAGTTATAAGTATTGTAACAAACCCGTCTTGGTTTTATATATATAGATAACGCTATGAAACGGTGAGACCGTGATTCTTTGGAGGGGGGCATGAGTTCAAACCCCGGGCAGGCACCAATGAGTTTTTGTATTGAAACTTATGTATCGCATCAATGCAGTGGGCATTGATGCCATGTATCTTTCGTCTTATGTTTTTGTGCAATAAAGTAACAGCCTGTTACTATGCCCACTGCTGGGCTAAGGCCTCCTCTCTCCGTTTTTGGAGAGAAGGATTGGAGCTAAGACTTACCACGCTGCTCCAATGCGGATTGGTAGGTTACACATATCTCTAGATTCTCTAGAGATATGCAGGTTTTCTCACGATGTTTTCCTTCACCGAAAAGCGTGTGATAAATTGCAACTATCAATTAGACACATGAGTTTAAATAGAAAAACTCATTGGTGCCTGCCCGGGTTTGAACTCGTGTTTCCCTCGAAAGAGTCGCACGGTCTCACCGCTGGGCTATCACAGCTCAATAAATTGTGCAATAAAGTTTTATCTATTTATAATACTCGGCATTAAAAGATACACATCGATGGTTAGAACGAAACAGCCGGCAAGTTCGGTTTCGTAGAGCGCTGTCTCTGTCACTCAGTTAGTATGTGACGTTTCGCACGGGTTCGTCGGTCTGTGCGACAGAGACAATGCTCTATGAAGCAGAATGTAGCCGATCTCTCACTAATCCTCGATGTGCATTATTTATTGTCGGGCACTATATCTATCTTCGGTTATATTTTTCGTTTGTTGAACCGTTCTTTTCTAAAATTTGCGATGTGTTGATGATATTTAGATTTTATATTCGATTTACAGGTATACACAGCGGCCAATGCGCCGCTGGTGTAGTTGGGATCAAAATGCCGAGATACTGTCTTTTTGGGGATACGGTTAATACAGCGGCCAGAATGGAGTCAACTGGCGAACCTCAGCGTATACACGTCAGCAACGACACGTATCGCCTGCTTAGACACCATGGAGGCTTCCACCTTAAGGAACGGGGAATGGTTAATATAAAGGTAATTGCGCGCCGTTGGACGTTGCAACGCCGGCGACTGAGGCATTAGGCGTTGGTCGGCCATTAGGGGAGCGGTGAAGGCCGCAACACCATTAGCAGAGCATATGCATATGCAACATTTATTTCAGATGTCAAAGGTTGAGTGCTAGAAACCGTTCGTTATTGCATACTCCTCTGTGCAGAACTAATTTTGGTGGTAACAATTTTCTTTCAAGAGCCTGTAGCAACTATAATAAGAAAAAGTAAGAGAAAGTACAAAAAGCATTCTTGAGATACTTATACAAACGTCTCTATGGTTACTATACTTTCCTGTACCCCACCAAATTTCTATTGGGTCAGTTGGGCTTTCACTCCCTTGAAACACGAAGATCTTGTAACCAACTTTTGACTGTTGGCAAGGTTTTAAACGGTAGGGTAGACTGTCTTGTGCTGCATAACAAATTATGCAATATATTTGCACCAAATAACTACTGTCGTCTACGTCGTCACAGATTGTTCGCTGTCCCCGCATGTCGCACTGTATCTCGCGCCAACTCTCCTATACCGCGTTCGTTGTCTGCGCTTAATAAAATGTTAACAGAGTACCCACACTGCGACATATTTGCGGATGAATGGGCTAATATTGCAAAGCAATGCATGCAGTTCAGCGAGCAACTGTGACTGCAGAGATTTGATGGGATGTGAAGAAGACTTTTATATTTATTATCATTACATACTTTATTTTTATTTTTTTAATTGTTTTATTTTATTCAATTTCATTTTCTTTTTTTTGTGTTACAGTGAAAATTATGTATTCTTTTTTTTTGTGATGTATTGTGTTTAATAAGTGTAAGTGGACCATGTCCGTTCTAATTAAATAATAAATAATAATAATAAAAATTAAAAAAAAACTATATAACCATATTGATATATTTGCCACCAACTTAGCTCAGTTTAAAAAACTTATTCGCAACAACCCAAACTAATTATTTCTACTTTTGTGTGTTTTTGTTATTTATAAATATATATATATATATATATATATATATGTATATATATATATATATATATGTGTGTGTGTGTGTGTGTGTGTGTGTTTTTGTGTATATTTGTGTTATTTTTTTCTTTTGCCATATGTAATGTTTATTTAGTATTCAATATTTCTCCTTTTACTGTTAGCTTTTATATGTATTTATAAACTAGTGGGAACTTCATTGGTGATGTGATTTATATATATTTTTTCATGTACTGTTTGTTTCCCTTAAAAATAAATTAATAAACATGTTGGCACCTAACCGCTGCCTGCAGACGTTCAAATGCCAGTTTGGTGATACCTTGCGACTCTTTCGAGGGCGTCACGAGTTCAAACCCCTGACAGGCAACAATGAGTTTTTCTATTAAAATTTGTGTCTAATTGATGATTGCATTACTATGTATTATGATTTTGTCATAGAGCCTATTCACTTGATGATGCTTCGCTTTCGGGGCGGAACGATCGTCGAGATTTTGGTAGTGGTTGTGTGTATTGATTGTGTGCATTGTTGCTGTTGGCGAAATTTTGGGATACGTGTGGTGACTTGTCCTGCATGTGTAAGGTATGTGAATCTTGCCTGCTTCATACACTTAACATTATATACATTTTCTTAACAAACGCGGATTATAACAACATCCCACGCTTTGTGTTGAAGGAAAACGTCGTGAGGAAACCTGCATATCTCTAGAGAATTTTATGCATATGTGTATATGTGTATATGTTACCAATACAGTTGGAGCAGCTCGTTAGGTCTTAGCAACCCTTCTCTCTCTCACGGAGAGAGGAGGCCTATGCTCAGCAGTGGGATTGTAAAAGGCCGCTACTTTTACACACACGGTCGTGTGAAAAAGTTAATATCATTAATTATAACGGACACAATATTTTAAGAATTTCAATAAATAAGAAGCAATTTTCCAAAAGTGAACCCATTTAATCTCTTTCACACAACTCAACACATAATGACAGCGACAATGCTTTTCTTTTTATTACTGACCAACTATATGAAGGAGGTTGTATTTAAAACACCTCATAACAGTCGACTATCCTGACAACTTTTGCGACCCCGCAAATCTAATAAGCTGACTTCTGGGAATGATTCTGCCACCGATTCGAAATGCGGATTGTACTGAGAAGAATCGGCAAGAAACTCAATACTTGCTCTTTTAATCCTTAAGCTCTCTCCATCTCGCAGTTAAACACTGGCATGGCATAACACAGCACAATTAATGGCAACCAACTTAGCAGATGCATATGTAAACAGGCCTGCTAATGCTAACGATCATTGCCATAGCTATCTTTACGTCTCCATGCTACATTTCTGCTCTCCTCTTTTTCCTGCTGTTAGAGTCGGCCATTCTGAGACAATTGCGCCGCAATTGGTGCAAGAAAGGCATTAGCTTTCTGTAAAGTCAATTATAAAATGTTACGAGCATCGCATTTATCCCCTTATACGCTAAAAACCAATCGGGAATTACATTTATGTCAACACTCTTACACGTCACTTGTTTTTCCTTAAACCTCTTAATATTTCTTTTTTTATTTGTGGTTTGAGGTTTCCATCCCACTTCTGAATATAACGGACAAAATATTTTTACTTTAGACTTATTCAATAAATAAGAATCAAGTTTCCAAAAGTCAACCCATTTAATCTTTCACACAACTCAACATATCATGACAGCGACAATGCTTTTCTTTTTATTACTGACCAACTATATGAAGGAGGTTGTATTTAAAACACGTTGTAACATAATACTTATTGATAACATAACTCATTCACTAACAAACATTGCTGTCCAGGGTAAGGGCGAAATGAAAACCTGGTGGTTGGTGGGTGAAGATCACGAACGTAGAAAGAATGCGCTCTTTAAATCCAGTGAGTATATATTTTGTCGCCTCTTATCGGCGATCGCTAGTGATTAAGGGCGAGCTCGATCGTGATCGATCTAAGCATCTCTCTACACGTAGATATCATAGTTGACTGTAGTCACAAATCATCATCTATGATCGTTTTATAATAGCCTACAACACGGTAATTGCCGGTTTCCGGACGTGCTTCTAAAGGATGTGTGATATCTATGATCGTATTTATGGTATAATGCGGACGATAGTGTGGATGATCGCTCGATGATCATGCCGATTATAGACGAGCATACGATCATCGATCATAGCCGATAGTGACGAGCAGGCATTAAACATATTACAGGCGGTCAACTCTTGTATATCACGCTACAGGCGCCCGCCCACATCTACCTAAGTCTCCGTTCTCTTTGTGCCCTTGTACTCCGCAGGCGAGGATTAGGTTAAACGGTTGGCCTATAGCACTTACATTTA
Source organism: Morpho deidamia (assembly GCA_947086505.1). Taxonomy (NCBI): domain Eukaryota; kingdom Metazoa; phylum Arthropoda; class Insecta; order Lepidoptera; family Nymphalidae; genus Morpho; species Morpho deidamia. The sequence continues at coordinate 1,938,900 of CAMTZC010000007.1, read as the reverse complement.
TTTGCGCCCTTGTACCCTCCAGGCAAGGACTAAGTTAAACGGTTTGCCTTTAGTATAATAATAATTATGCCTCATTGTTGTAAAATTTAGCATCCATGCTAGTATATAATACGATATCTATACATATTATTAAACAAACCCCGCTAAAGCCTTATGTTTGTATATGTTCGATTTTCTCAAAACCTACTGAACGGATTTTTGTATGATTGTTACGAAAATATTGAAGAAATTCAATTCTTGAGGTTCAATTCAATGGCTTAACCGATTTTGATGAAACTTGAAAAATATTGTGACACAGTGATTTTCACGTTGATGGATGTAGATTCAATTCCGTAATTCTGATTTCGTGGCTAATCCACTCGATTAATATTGATGAAATTTACTCATGAAAGAGGGAACTTTCGGGAACAGGGTAAAAATATTGCATAGGCTACTTAAAACCTTAAGCTGAATGATCTTTCGGGTATCAATTGTATTATTTCTCAGACGGCAGCTACATGCCACAAATGGATTCATACGAGAACACGCCCTGGAACTTCGGCCGGTCCATCCTGGACATCAGGGATAGAGCACGGTTGTCCTGCGGCGGCTCGCTTGGTCCCGGGTCAGCCCTGTCCTCCCCGGGCCCGCCTGCATGCGCATGTTTCGTCCCCCAACGGGACCACCACTCTGCGCCGGTGGTATCATTCTGCGATGAGTGACGCTAGCCCATCGAAGTATTCCATCCCACAATCTACAGGTATTTTCCACGTATATATCATTGTTTTGTATAAATCGGCGCGCGCCCGGCCGGAGCAACGACCTTTATGCATTCTATTGCAGCAAGTCACGTCCGCTAGCTTAGTAACGTTTCGGATACTATAATGACAAGACGTACGCTTGTATAGGATTTTATGGTAGAACGCACACGCGTTATTATGCGTTTTGGGTGTGGTTTATTGTTTATTGACTTTTGATATTGATAAAAGTATTTAGTGACGCGTTGTAACCAGTGAAACGTGTGACAAGACGCGACCATCTGCGGTTTTAGTACGCGTTGGGATTACTGTTTCCCCATATAGGGACGATTCAATAACGTGTGACCTTACGAAGGTTGTGTGCACACCGGGTGTTATTTGTGTTATTTAACCGCGTTAGTGAAGTGTATACGCTGGGAGAAATAGACAGTACGTGTCCGTGGAAGACTGCTGAGGCGAGCCAACGGGTTCGGGAATCGGCCAAGTACATACAAGCGCACACACACACGTACACATATACACGCAGTTATTCATGAGGCCGGACCGCATACAGCTGACGGCCGCATAAGGTAGGTTGAGACGCCGAGACGGGCCCAGGTCTCGGAGGTTGTTTCATCCGCCCGCACGTTTGTGCGGAACAATCATAGACTCATTACACTAGAGTAGGGAAGTTATTCCCTGCGAGAGAAGTTTAAGAAAATAGGTATTCTTACATTAGCTTCATATATTTTAAGCGATTTGATATTTGTATATAAGAATATTAAAAAAATTATAAAACATTAGGTGGTGTATATAATAGACAAAGTAGGAACCGACATAAGCTCGAGGCTCTTTATTTGATAAAGTACGTAACTTTGGAAATTGGAACAGCATGGTGGGTCCAACACTTCTCTCCAAATAACGAGATAGAAGGCTTACGGGCAGCAGTGGGATAATAACCAGGCGTACCATGAACTCTTATTGCGTCTCTATTGAAGACGCAAACGAAATTGTTTTGCTTGTTCATACCATGACGTCTTAAAGACGCAAACGAAATTGTTTTGCTTTTTCATACCATGACGTTTTAAAGACGCACACTTTAAGTCGTTGCCGAATGAGCGTTCGGAATTCGTCCTAAGAACATGTGAGTAAAAGAGACAGAGTTATCTATAGTTAATATAACGTTATCCTTTTCAAACATTACGACCCCAATGCAATTTACACTTCATGGTACGAAAAGAAAGCGGTTCGCGGTCGTCGTTTACGTATTCAATTGAGTCGCAATAAGAGTTCATGGTAGGCCTGCAGGTCGCCTTTACTTTTTTTTTAGTAAACTTACAGCTTAAATACGTGTTGTTAATCTATCAACAGGTTGCTTTAATGGGATCAGTCAGGACCTTAATAGCTATAACGTTTCAACTTGGAGTGGTTTGTCGAAATACTTCCACGATAAAAGATACAGGGTGTTTGATTGTAAGGAAAGTGACTTTGAGGACGTGACAGAGCGGGCCAGGATTCTGGCAGCCATGAAACGGTTGCACTGTCTAGAATTCGATTATAATAACATATTATAAGGTGTTTGAACTTATGTCTACGTGAGTTGCCAGTTCTTTTTATAGTGGGCGATGTTTTTTTGTATTAGAGATTTAATAAAGGGTCTTTCAGAGCCCAGAGGAGATTTCTCTCATATTTACAGTCACTTTTAAAGTGTAAAATTGTAAATGTTATTAATTCAAAGAAAATTTTGCGACTCTTATTTAACAGATAACTCTAATAACATTTTATATAAAGCTATGGTATCATATAATACAAAGTAAAAATAACTCGTCCAGTCTACTTAAATTTAATTTAATAATATATTTTATAATCTAAAGAAAAATATAAAAATATAATTTTATTATAAATTATCGATATAAATTGTAATTTTTTAATTAAATAATATAAAACAATTTTAATGTTATACTTGATGTATGGCCTAAGTATAATGTTGCCAGTATTATATATATCGTAAGATAAAATTAATTATTTTGAATGTCCATGTTATTAAAAATAATAGTCAATAAGAACATCGCTTTTAAAAGCGTTTTATGTTAGCGTTTTAATATTTGAGATAAAAAAGATATTATCTTTGATAAATATTAATGTATACGTGGAAGCCATGAAGTAAGCATATATTGGAGGGTATTTTTGTCGTTTGCTTAAAGGGAATACTCTATTTAAAGACGATACAAATATATGTTTTTCAGTTTCTGAACGAATGGTGGGAATTTTTTTGGTTTAGGCTCAAATTTTATCTATTCTAAGAAACTGTTGGAGTCGAGTCTTTTGGAATGTGGTTTTTTTGTTCTAATATTACTTGTGGTACATGAAAATGTCTTTTTTTTTCACATGAAATGAAATAGGATGAAATATTATGAAAGTCGGATCTGAAAAAAAGTTTAAATAAAAAGATTAAAAAATGAATATAAAATTATATTTTTACTGGAATGGATTGCTATATATATTATATAGTTATCTATATGATATATGTATATGTAAATAAATATATTTAGGAAACATATTTTAATATTAATATCTATAAGCTATTGATACCCATATTATAATAATTATAGTGTTTTACTTAATAGTACTAACTATTTTAAAAAAAAATCTACTTAAAAGTATAATTACTTGAGCGATTTATTAATAGGGCTGCCTTTTTGGTCTATTATTAATATAGTTATCACTTTCAACAAATGTGGGAGGGAATGGACGATCTCCAAGAAGACTTTAAGTGAAAAAAAAAGAATTCTCACTTGCTATTCTGATCGACCAGGTTGATCTGTTATATATATTTTAATCGGTATCTATGCTTCCGCTTAGTGACGTTTGAGTAAAATAATATCCTAGCCTGATACTTGGTCACAAACAATATGTTGTATATATTTTAATATATGTAATTCCATATGTACATTGTACGCTATCGTTGGTCACGAAAGAGTCATTGTTTTTTCTTTAAATTGAAGTTGATTTTAATTAATTGCAGGCGGATAGATAACAATTGCATTTATCCTCCGAACCAACATTGCATATATTATTTACCATATCATAACCTATCCTTAAATGAGTTAATCTTGTAGATATATACGCTAGCTTTGCCAGCGGCTTCGCCCTCTTCAGTTGTCACAAAATAAAAATCCAAATGGAAATTTTGAACATAAAAGTAGTTGTGAGTTAACCGTAAGAGATAGAGACATGCTATCGCGGACTTTTTTGTAGTATTTTTATACATCTACAATTCTCTAGTACACTACTTTAACGCTACCCTGCTAGTTTACGCAGCGCACGCGACTATACCTCCTAGCAAATAAGTTTTTTAACAATTACTCGATCTCTTCAACACAATTTACATAATACCGATTTGTACTATTTACTTAAACCATGCGGATGTATTTCACTATCTTCCGGTGAAAACCGTACAATAATCCGTTTAGTAGATTTTGAGAAAATCGATTACATACAGACAAACAGCTTTTTGGGACTTTGTTTTGTAATCAATATAGAAGATATATCTGAATTTCGGAAACCGTTCTAACGATTTTCATGAAACTTAGTATGTAGGGGGTTTCGGGGGGTGATAAATCGATCTAGCTAAGTTATTTTAAAAACATGTTGTTATATCCCTATTTTTAGGCATTGAAATAAAATATGAATTGAACACAAAGTTCAATTTTGCTACCATTTGTATCGTGAAACGAGCTGTGTAAAGAATTAAAATACCCCAGATCAAATCCCCGATACATTCATACATTCAGGATTCGTAAAAAAACATGCACAAACCTCCACCACCACTACCACAAATACAAGCACTACACATGTTCACTAACACAAACTCAACAACCGTTTCGCCCCGCAACCGTAGCGCCATCAGGAGATCATCGGTATGAAAATACGGATAGATACTATACATTTAGCATTATATGATATATTTTTTATTTACTTTATCGCGGATTATAGCAAAATAATTTTATTATTAATTTTGTATTATAAATCTCCGCAAAGTAATTCTATTGATTATTTTGTACAAAATGTTTATATCTAACATGTATCTATATCTTTTATCTAGTATGAAATTGTGATTGAAATCTAGTCAATTTTATTTTTAAAAATGTTTGTGCATTATATTAAGGCCGGGTACATGTGAAACAAGTCCGAATTTATTGTATAAATTGCTCCATCAATTCCTTTAATTATAAAGTATAAAATCTATTGTATATACAGTCATATTTTAAACTACATATACTTGTTATATATCGGGTAATAAGGAAGCTTAGTACCCGGCAATAAATAATGCACATCGAGGCTTAGAGAGAGAAAATCTGCTAGATTCTGCTTCATAGAGCATTGTCTCTGTCGCACAGTCTGACGAACCCGTGCGAAACGTCACATACTAACTGAGTGACAGAGACAGCGCTCTACGAAACCCAACTGGCCGGCTGTTTCGTTCTAAACTTCGATGTGCATTATTTAATGCCGGGTACTATAGATCTCGCACGTTTAGAATTAGAGTGACCTAACTTGAAAAAGGTGTTTTTGTGGCAAATTGCAATAAAGGTGCTTGGAAGAGCTAGAAAACATTAGCTCTTTTAATATTACGCAGCGTGATGCCATAGAAGGCATAGAAATAAAGGATTTCAATTAATCTTAAGCTCAACTTAGCCTAATTTTGAATTCCGTCAATTTAATACTGCGTGCGATATGTAACGTCATTGCAGTCCAATCAAAAATATGAATCATATTGTATTATATAAATTTAGTCAATTTTATATACGATACCAAAGTCAAACTGAGTATATATTTTATTTTGTACTAATATATCGTAAGTCTAGTCATAATAATAATAGCTAATATGTATTTATTGTATACACATTCATTATTAAAATTATACATGTGTAACATATATGTAGAGTACATTAATACTTAATGAATTATTATGTGTCTTTAAATGTTGTTGTTTGTTGAAAATATACACGTTTTTTTAAATAAAGTGGAACAAAACTTTTCAAATATTTTTTTCTTAAACATCCTCCTTTTTATTGCAGGTACATATATAACTTTATGCTAAAGAATAACTCATCACATCAGACTTTAGAAACTTAATGGTGACTGTGCACTCTCGCCCGAGACGTGTAAGCTCAGACTGACCGTGTACACTCTCGAAAATGAACATCGACGTCAGATTGTGGGACTCGAGACTCGTGGTGTCTCGCCATTATCAGTTAGGTCTGTTATTTACATACATTTCAACAAAACTGAAGTGTAGATTTAAGATAATTTTAGAAGTGCTATCGTTCAATCTATTTTAAAGATCCAAACAAAAGAATTATATACCGTGATATGTCTATCAATGCTTTTTTAACATCAGTTATAAGGCACAGAATGCCAATGTCCCAGCAACCATAGAGTACATTATGTACTATAAATGCGCCATTTTAGTCATGAAAAATATTGCCATCCATTTAGTTGTCTTTTCTTTTAATACATTTTTTCGATAAGCTACACCTATAATTTGGCTAAAGAGGTAAGTGATCATTATATTAACGTAATACAAAAGTAATAGTAAAATTATTTTGCTTTAACCCGCGATAAAGTAAATAGGAAATATATATAATGCTAAATGTAGAGTGGACCATTCCTTGTCATACATAACATGCAGCATTCATTAAAACACATGCACAAACCTCCATCACCTCCACCACAATACACAAGCACTACACACGTTCACTATCACAAACTCAACAATCATTTCGCCCCGCAACCGAACCATCATCAGGAGATAGACTGTACGACAAAATCGCAAAGCAAGCTGCTTGCTTGAAACGATGGTTGAGTTTGTAATAGTGAACGTGTATAGTGCTTGTGTATTGTGGTGACGGTGTTGGACGTTTGTGCATGTTTCAGGTATGAAAACGGATAGTCCACTCTACATTTAGCATTATATATATTTCCTATATACTTTATGTATTATGTACTATATTTTTTATGTATTATGGATCTACGCAAAGTAACGCCTAATTCTATAGACTAATATATTATCGTGTTTTTAAAATTATTCATCTTCTGGTTTTATATCATCGATTAATGATAAAACTCTCCTCTTAAACTTTTTAAATTGTTTAGAGTTCATTTCATTTAACTCAGGCAAAATGCTATTCAGGAACGATATTACGGGATCGTTTTTTTGGCTTACACTCTCGTACGTTGTCCGTTCTAAGCTTACATTTCTGTTAGAAGTATTAGACAATACCGAATGATTGTTAACTCGACTTGTTACACTCTCGGTTGTTTGTTCGAGACGGGGATATTTCCTGAAGTTGAACCTATCTACATCATCCATAGTTCTCTTTCTGATTTGCAAATCTTTTGTATTATCATTTTTGGTATACGTGTTGTCACTAGAATCATCTAATTCGTACTTAATATCATCTATTACTTCATTGTTCACGAATTTCAGTTCTTTATAATCGTTCTTTTCATTTTCATTTACACGTTCATGTCTTTGAGGTAACGTGTTCGTACATTCTACTGATTCCTCTCTAGATGATGAGAAATTTAATTTGAGATACGGTTTAAGGAATTGCATTTCGTCAAACAGGTAGTACGGTTTCCTTTTTTTATCAGATTGTTTTAAGTGCCTTATGAATACAACTCGTAGATTCCGCCATTTGTCTTTACACGCTATAGCTGAAAATAATTAAAAATCAGTCATTGATATTGATACATAGCAAAATACAAAATACAAAATAAAAAATCGCATATTAAATATAATTCACACGTTATGTTTGAATACGCAAGACGTTGTGACGTCACTCGAAATCTGCTGCCATGTTGCCATGCCAAATTATTGACGAATTAATAATTAGCGAGTATTACTATATACGAAAAATATCTATCGAAAAACATCTCATTACTTATTGAGTTAACTTAATTTTTGTTTCTAATATTTTATACTATGATTTAGTAACCTAAAAATTGTAGAAAGAAATAGTTTTTATATTGGATTTAGTATGCTTGATTTATTTATTTATTTTCATTATGGTTGTCAGAGTAAAAAGGTCACGCAACAATCTAGGTATGTGCTTACGCATTTAATATCTTGGTGGATTTAAAATGAATCTAAAATTATTCAAATCCATTTTCTATTATCACACCACATAATATACCGTTTTCAAATAGATTTGGATATACGACCTATCCGAAGCCAATATATAAAATAGTCTGTGGCTGTTAGGATTATAATACTAATTATTTTCATTATTTATTTGGAATATAAATCATATAGGAATGAATAGGACAACAAATAAATCATTTCTTGGCTCATACTAAATTTCTTTTCTCCTTAAGCATAAAAAATAACAAAACAGACTGTATGATTTTGCGATTGTAAAGTCTGTTTAGCGAATGAGCATTTAGTAATATTGTTTGAAATATATTAAATATGTATAAAGTTTAACGTTAAAAAGTAATCACACATTAAAATGAAATACACACAAAAAATCATGGCGACTTTATTAATTCTTATGATCGGAGATAAGATTCTATAATAAATTCACTAGCACCCTTAACGGCCGTCGATATAAACTCGGTCTCGAATTTTGATAAGAAGAATTAAAAATAATGATTCAATACCTGTCATGTTCATAATAACACCGATGTTAGTCCAGGCGTCTTCTGTTAGGTCCTTTCTAGAATACGCTGCTATATCCGCATTATACAGGCACGGATATTTCTGTACTTCGTTGACAAATTTTACATTTATTATTGTGTCCTCTATGTTGAAACTGCGTGGCAACATCTCAGCGCTTTCAATGTGACTAAAAGTAAAAACTAAATAGTAAATACTGATTCGGAACGTACGCGACATAATGCTAACATATTACGTCATTAACGGCGTGCATGTTTGCATGGCGTCGTGCTTTAACTATTGAGCCTTTGAAATTTGAATAATTGACCTCGAGTTGCGTCGCGTTAGAGTATTAAACCGGGCTTTGACCCGTAACAACTATGAAACTAGTCAAAAATTTGTCGTCATGCCATCTTGGAAAGGTTAATAATACTTCAAAACTTTTGATGTTATTGGATTTAACCGAGAAATGAACAGGGTTAAGGAAAATACTCGTCCCAGATTTGCTTTCAACACCTTAGCAAATTATATATAACTCAAACCTTCCCTAAGAACAGTCTGTTGGGGAAACCCGTATGAAAATCGATTGAGTTTTGAAATGCAGCGACAGACCTCGGTCATAGAGGAATTTATACATATGTAAAAGAATACTATTTAAGTATTTTGTGCTTAAGACATAACTCGTGATATTAATTAATTTTGGTTCTCAGAAAAAAAGTCTATTTTTCTTTGAAATATAAAATATGCCCCACAAGTACTTAATTATAAATGTAAATGCAAAGCCACATACAGTACAGTAAAAATACTTGTTTCTTTAAATTTGTCAAGAAGCGAGTCGCATTGTTAAATGTCATTAATTAATAATTTTTGGGCAACTTAATGCGTTTTTGTGAATCTCTGTCCACATAATAGCCAAACGCTATCCACAAACAAGCATGGAATAGTCTGAAATAGGAGCTGACAGTCGACAGTCAACCCCAAAAATAGATTAATAGAGCTATCAAAAAAAACACTTATGCAAATAATATTCATATGGATATAAAAACAAAAATCACTTGGTCTTACTATGTTTTTATTGTTATACAATTTCACCTATGTTGTATACATAAGGCAATTTATTTATAAAAATAATAATCTTGAGGACACCAGGTTAAACTAAATTTTATAATCCTAGTTTAAATCTTTATTATCTACATTTATTCTTTCTTTAGTCCTCTAATTCTCAGCTCTAATTCCAAATAAGCTCTCATTGAAGGGTCTTCTACTGATTTCATTATCTTATCAGAAATTTCAGGGCCTGCATTTTCCATTTTCGATGTAAGAGCTTCAGCCCATACTATGAACACACAATTAGCACAGCCAGATCTGCAGCATGCTGTCGGTGGTTCTTCTAGTGAAGCCTGGAAGACAATATTAAGAATTAAAACGTGCTTTTCTTCATTTGCAATGAATCTGCGCATATTAATATAAAAGATATTTTTACATTTAATTCCTTGATGAAAACAGTGATATCTAAACTAAACTAAGTATAAAATTTCTTATGACTCTACTTAAAACTATCTGTTATATGATCCAACTTTAACATTATTTTCATTTGGCCTGGAAATCAGTGTAATAAAATTTTTCAGAATTGAAATTTTAAACATAAGAGTATAGTGAGTTAGCCAAAGAAAAAGAGAAATGCTGTGGTGAATTTTTTCTTAGTATTTTTGTAGAACTAGTACATTACTTCAGTGTATCATTGATGGCTTACAAGGTGCAAGTAAAACTCCCCGGTGAGTTTCGTTACAACTGTGCGACTTCTTCAACACAATTTACATATGACCATAATGTAACTTAAACCTTTTGGAAGAATTGCACTATCTTTTAGTAAAAACCATACAATAATCCATTGAGTAGATTGTTAGGAAATCAATCATCAGTTGTTTTATAACAACTATAGACAAGCAATATAACAGAACTAACTACTTTGCTATAATCCGCACGGGTTAAGTGAATGCATGCAAGCCAATGTGTATAAAGCAGGCAAAATCTACGCACCCTATACATGCAGGACCAGCCACCACATGCACCCCAAGGCGCAATTCACCAGCAACAACGAACACAAAAGCAGCACACACACCCACCACCACAATCTCGACGATCGTTTCGCCCCGAAACCGAAGCATCATCAGGAGGATAGGCTTCACGACAAAAATCGTACTGCGCCGCGCTACCCATACAAGCAGTCTTAAATAGTTCAACTCCCACCAATACCCTCCCCTCCGAACACATGCAGCAAAACGGAATTAGATACATTTACTTGCTCGTTAATTAAGTGACCATTGTTATTTTTTATTATCTCAAGTTGCTCTAACGTATTGAGACGGAGTCCCTTATTACAAGTGTGGAGAATATGAAATGAATGGTCATTAGGCACTTTATGACCGCTTTCTAGCAAATGTTTTGCTAAATTAGAATTTTGTGGTTTATTATTCCTAAACGCAGCCATATGTTCCCGGAATCGAACCGCAAAACTTCGGCCAGTTTGCGGTTATAAAGTGCCTAATGACCATTCATTTCATATTCTCCACACTTGTGATAAGGGACTCCGTCTCAATACGTTAGAGCAACTTGAGATAATAAAAAATAACAATGGTCACTTAATTAACGAGCAAGTAAATGTATCTAATTCCGTTTTGCTGCATGTGTTCGGAGGGGAGGGTATTGGTGGGAGTTGAACTATTTAAGACTGCTTGTATGGGTAGCGCGGCGCAGTACGATTTTTGTCGTGAAGCCTATCCTCCTGATGATGCTTCGGTTTCGGGGCGAAACGATCGTCGAGATTGTGGTGGTGGGTGTGTGTGCTGCTTTTGTGTTCGTTGTTGCTGGTGAATTGCGCCTTGGGGTGCATGTGGTGGCTGGTCCTGCATGTATAAGGTGCGTAGATTTTGCCTGCTTCATACACATTGGCTTGCATGCATTCACTTAATCCGTGCGGATTATAGCAAAGTAGTTAGTTCTGTTATATTGCTTGTAATATGGAATTCCGCAAAGTAACGCCTGCTTCTATAAAACAACTATAGACACTTAATATTATTTTAAGGTTTGAAGGAGAGCTATCAGGAATATAATGAGTCTTACATTTTTCATAATTCTTTCTATTTCTTTTTCTTTCTCTTCATCTAATACATTTGTCTGGCTGCAATATAGTATTCTTTGGTGCTGGTTCCATATTAAAGGCCTTACCAAAAATAACCTGGATTTCTGTAACAAAGAGAAGCCTAGTGTGGTTTTATCTGTTATAAAAATTACAGCCCACAGTTCTGCAAAGAAATAGAGGAAATGATGTACCATTTAGATATATAGCACCACAGTTTTAAAGTTAATTTTTTTACATATCTCTAGAGAGTGCAATATTATGTGGTCATTTTTTTAACTATGCAAATACGTAAATATGTACTTGATTAACTTATTTTTACTTTCGTAAAAATAAAAACAATTCATTAGAAATTGTAAAATGGGTATATAATGATATGGAAGTAAAATATAAACTTTAGTAACTACTCACAAGCATAACTTTGCATTTTCACATAACTTAGTTGCTATTTTTACATTATTTTATTACATAATAAACAATTCGTCGCAAAAATAATGTTTGTTTGGACTTAAAATAATTTTTCGCCTTATTAACCATCTAACATCGTATGGTCTTATATTATTAAGCTTTGGTAGAAAAGGTTGATATTTTAATTTAGTCGATTAAACACGAGATGTCAAATTATTGTCAATCACAGATAGCACTAAATAATCAACTACTTTCAATTGAAGCTTAAATTCCAGACTAGCAATGAATAGGTATTAGAAAAATAATTATAATTACGATTTGATAAAAAATTAAAATATTTATTTAAGTATTCATAATTGATAATCATTATAAATTATGAATTGGTACCAATAACTAATAATTTATACCACGGACAATAAGCCTTCGATAAACCATAAACTCATTATCTCACGAAATGCGAAGTCGCCGACCGGAAGCGCTTCAGTTCTCTGAGTTCTGTCATTTTTGATCTATAGATTTTTATAAATAATTATTATAATTCGATTTTGTACGCGTATACTTTATTTATGATAAGTGTTGTATTTGATAGTTGAAGTGAAGGTTACTTCTGTTTTTTTGTTAAAAGGTAAGTAATAATTTCATTACGGAATATGGTTGCTTCGATAACGGTGGAATGACGAAGCCGATAATGCCTTCTGTTTTTGTACATTCATATTGGCATGAGTTAGTGTCGCTGCACCCTAATGATATAAATATCCATGTTTCATTGATACTAATATACGCTATGCAGTTATAGACTTAGGAGTGAGACGGTAGGAACCGCCCTTGCTGCATGTCGGCAACCACGCTAGCGGCTTTTAGCCGATGTGTGATTACTATCTTTTCAATTGAAGTCTGATTCATTGTGAAATCGATTTTATGCATCGCTAAATGATCGCATGTAGTATTGTATTTCTAAGGCTTCTCTTATCAGATGTAAGAACGATTTCGCAACAAATTCATTAATAAAATCTAGAGTTATGATATCAATGATTCAAACCACAAAATTCTAATTTAGCAAAACATTTGCTAGAAAGCGGTCATAAAGTGCCTAATGACCATTCATTTCATATTCTCCACACTTGTGATAAGGGACTCCGTCTCAATACGTTAGAGCAACTTGAGATAATAAAAAATAACAATGGTCACTTAATTAACGAGCAAGTAAATGTATCTAATTCCGTTTTGCTGCATGTGTTCGGAGGGGAGGGTATTGGTGGGAGTTGAACTATTTAAGACTGCTTGTATGGGTAGCGCGGCGCAGTACGATTTTTGTCGTGAAGCCTATCCTCCTGATGATGCTTCGGTTTCGGGGCGAAACGATCGTCGAGATTGTGGTGGTGGGTGTGTGTGCTGCTTTTGTGTTCGTTGTTGCTGGTGAATTGCGCCTTGGGGTGCATGTGGTGGCTGGTCCTGCATGTATAAGGTGCGTAGATTTTGCCTGCTTCATACACATTGGCTTGCATGCATTCACTTAATCCGTGCGGATTATAGCAAAGTAGTTAGTTCTGTTATATTGCTTGTAATATGGAATTCCGCAAAGTAACGCCTGCTTCTATAAAACAACTATAGACACTTAATATTATTTTAAGGTTTGAAGGAGAGCTATCAGGAATATAATGAGTCTTACATTTTTCATAATTCTTTCTATTTCTTTTTCTTTCTCTTCATCTAATACATTTGTCTGGCTGCAATATAGTATTCTTTGGTGCTGGTTCCATATTAAAGGCCTTACCAAAAATAACCTGGATTTCTGTAACAAAGAGAAGCCTAGTGTGGTTTTATCTGTTATAAAAATTACAGCCCACAGTTCTGCAAAGAAATAGAGGAAATGATGTACCATTTAGATATATAGCACCACAGTTTTAAAGTTAATTTTTTTACATATCTCTAGAGAGTGCAATATTATGTGGTCATTTTTTTAACTATGCAAATACGTAAATATGTACTTGATTAACTTATTTTTACTTTCGTAAAAATAAAAACAATTCATTAGAAATTGTAAAATGGGTATATAATGATATGGAAGTAAAATATAAACTTTAGTAACTACTCACAAGCATAACTTTGCATTTTCACATAACTTAGTTGCTATTTTTACATTATTTTATTACATAATAAACAATTCGTCGCAAAAATAATGTTTGTTTGGACTTAAAATAATTTTTCGCCTTATTAACCATCTAACATCGTATGGTCTTATATTATTAAGCTTTGGTAGAAAAGGTTGATATTTTAATTTAGTCGATTAAACACGAGATGTCAAATTATTGTCAATCACAGATAGCACTAAATAATCAACTACTTTCAATTGAAGCTTAAATTCCAGACTAGCAATGAATAGGTATTAGAAAAATAATTATAATTACGATTTGATAAAAAATTAAAATATTTATTTAAGTATTCATAATTGATAATCATTATAAATTATGAATTGGTACCAATAACTAATAATTTATACCACGGACAATAAGCCTTCGATAAACCATAAACTCATTATCTCACGAAATGCGAAGTTGCCGACCGGAAGCGCTTCAGTTCTCTGAGTTCTGTCATTTTTGATCTATAGATTTTTATAAATAATTATTATAATTCGATTTTGTACGCGTATACTTTATTTATGATAAGTGTTGTATTTGATAGTTGAAGTGAAGGTTACTTCTGTTTTTTTGTTAAAAGGTAAGTAATAATTTCATTACGGAATATGGTTGCTTCGATAACGGTGGAATGACGAAGCCGATAATGCCTTCTGTTTTTGTACATTCATATTGGCATGAGTTAGTGTCGCTGCACCCTAATGATATAAATATCCATGTTTCATTGATACTAATATACGCTATGCAGTTATAGACTTAGGAGTGAGACGGTAGGAACCGCCCTTGCTGCATGTCGGCAACCACGCTAGCGGCTTTTAGCCGATGTGTGATTACTATCTTTTCAATTGAAGTCTGATTCATTGTGAAATCGATTTTATGCATCGCTAAATGATCGCATGTAGTATTGTATTTCTAAGGCTTCTCTTATCAGATGTAAGAACGATTTCGCAACAAATTCATTAATAAAATCTAGAGTTATGATATCATATTGGGTAGGGGTACAGGTGAAATTGTATTTATGGGAAGGTTATAAATTATTTTACATCCTTTGGCCTTAAGTTTCTTCCTCTTCATTATGACATCATCTTCAATGTGACTTATCAGACTACAGATAGTTTGAAAGTGAAAAGTAAAATAAAAATCATATATACTACAAACACAATAATAATAACACAATTTGAATTTCAATATTAATATTTGAACAATAATACTAAATTTACTAATTATAAGGAAAACTTGAGTTTAATTTATGTATCATTTTACTATTAAAGTTCATTCATAACTTGTCAATATAATTAGTTCTCTAATATTGGATAGTAATTATTATATTATATTGTAAAAATATATGATAACAATCATTATTGTTTATAAACATGTGATTTAAACTACAGTTAAACTTGATAATTTTGACTAGTGTCACAAGTTTTCTGATATAAATTATATTCTTCTTATAATGATAGTTAAGGTCTAAATCTGGTTGTTTTAACTAGCAACCTTTTAACCTACAATTCATAGACTCTTAAGAGATATGTTTAAGAAAAGACATGATAGTGAGTTTTCTGTCTTACCATTTATGATATAAGAAATTGAAAAGTATGTCCTGAAAAAGGCTAAGTAGATAAAAAAATTCTATGATTCTATTTTAATAATTATATTATACATACAAACACTTGAAAGTGTAACTGTTTGAAAAATTGTTTATAAGTACTTGTGACAAGATATATAAGTTACTAAATAACTTATATATTAAATATTATTAAATAAAAATTTGCTCAAAGGCTTGTTTGATCACTTGACCTATTATGATAAAAACAAAGATCTTTAAAAATAAATGATGTCAAATGTTTTTCTTGTAGAACAGAAACCATGTCTGGGGAGCCTGAGGTAGTTCGCACGCCAGAGGGGGAAGAAACTGAAGAGGAAGAAATCAAGTCCTCATACAAACCACCACCAGAGAAGACCATCGAGGAGATCTTAGCTGCTGATCAGGAAGATGAGTCTCTCAGGAAATATAAAGAGGCGTTGCTGGGGCAAGCGCAAGTCGGCACTGTCATTGTGGGTAAGAAGTAACAATATACATCAGCAAAAGTAATAATAAAATTATTTTGCTATAATCTGTGATACAGTGAATAGAAAAAATATATAGTATTAAGTGTATAGTGGACTATCTGTATTTTCATTCCAGATACATGCAGGATTTGTGAAAACACATGCACAAACCTCCACCAGTGCCACCACAATACACAAGCACTACACACGTTCACTATCACATTTCATTTCTAATGTTCATGTTTCTTGTTTGATCATATCCTCGCGTAGATCAGTTACTTCTAATACCTTTTAGTGGTTATTTCTCTAACTTTAAGTTTAGATATGGAAGAATGCTACAGTTAGTCTAACCATATAATTGGTTAACACTTGTTTATAAGAACTTGTATAAATAATATATTGTAGTACAGTATAATCTCACTAATCCAGTACTATTAAAAACCGGAGGATGCCTGATTATTGGAATGTTCGGATTACTGAATTACAGTGAAAAAGTCATAGGTAATTAATAAAATAAAGCATTTCATAGAGGAAATAAATTGTATGTAATATATTAAATTAACATATACATATGTAAATACATAGTTTTAAAATAATCCTCAATTGAGGTCTGTTTTTGTGCAACTTGCAGTCCTTGCTTAAAAACCTTTTCTTGTAAGTTGCGAAGAATCATAATATCTTTGGCAGATGTACCGTTTTCTTCTGCCCATGTTATGTATTGAATCAAATCAATGTATCATCTGGTTTAACTCTTACAGTTGTGGTAGTAGTTGGGGGCTCCAAGGTGCAATTATACTGTATTTGCTATTAGTAGAAGTAATTTAAATTGTTAAGTTTTGATATTCACATACCAAAATGCTTCACTATAAATTGTATCACTATGTAGGTTAGCTGGAAGAGTTCTCTGACAAAGATATTAGTTGACCTTTGTACACTTTTTTTTATTTATTATGTATTCTAACCTTTTTTTATTAATTATGGTACATAAATGAATAAATAAAATAAAATTATCATCCTCCTGTCCTTACCCCACTCTAAATGGGGTTGGCACAACATGTTACAAACACATTGTTACGTGATTTGGCTACGTATTTTACGACACCTTGGTAAGAAATGAGGGTGATCTATTCTATGCAGCCGAATACCTCACGGTGGTAAATAAATAAAATAAAATATTGAATTTTATATTTAAAATTGGTGCCTTGGAAGGCTGGAGTTCTATTTTGGGCTAAGAGATCTAATTTTTTTCTATAGATTTCTTTAAAATATTGATATAAAAATATAACTCCATTGCTCAACGTATTCTAACGTCGATTGATAAGTTTGGCGTAAGATCACGAGCTGATAAAAAGATAGTGTGTTCAAGTACACGCTCGGTAATAGATAAACAATAAACACACGGTAAAAAAGTAATAATAGAATAATTTTGCTATAATCCGCGATAAAGTAAATAGAAGATATATATAATGCTTAATGTATAGTGGACTATCCGTTTTTTCATACCCGATACATGCACTATCACAAACTCAACGATCGTTTCGCCCCGTAACCTAAGCATCATCAGCAGGCTTACCGTGAACTCTTATTGCGATTCAATTGAAGACTTAAACGAAATTGTTTTGCTTTTTCATACCATGGACGCCATGGTATGAAAAAGCTGTGGTATCCGGCTGAGTAGAATAGACCACCTTTATTACTTACCGAGGTGTCGTGAAAGACGACTGAGATAAGTTGACCCACAGGGTGGTATCCAGTTGAGTAGAATAGACCATCGTCTTTCTTACAGAGGAGTCGTAAAATAGGATTAAAGTAAGTTGACATCACATGTTTATAACATGTTGTGCCGAGCTCACTTAGAGTGGGACAAGGGTAGGAGGATGACGAGTAAAGAGTTTTTATATTTTTCATAAATTCTCCAATCTCACTTCTGCAGACCTACCATGAACTCTTATTGCGATTGAACGAAATTGTTTTGCTTTTTTATACCATGACGTCTTAAAGACGCACACTTTAAGTCGTTGCCGAATGAGCCTTCGGAATTCGTCCTAAGAACATGTGAGTAAAAGAGAAAGAGTTATCTATAGTTCATATAACGTTATCCTTTTCTGACATTACGACAATGCAATTCACACTTCATGGTACGAAAAGAAAGCGGTTCGCGGTCGTCGTTTACGTCTTCAATTGAGTCGCAATAAGAGTACATGGTAGGCCTGCAGGAGATAGACTCCACGACAAAAACGCTTTACGATTTTGTATTGGTGATGTAGGTAGAGTAATAAAAACTTTAAACGCAAAACGTGATTTTTTCATGATGAGCGTGAACTGATGCTGCTGCAAAAATTGGCTCCATAAAAAGGATCTCCTCAACGTTTAACAGTAGGGACATAAAATTTTGTTTAAAGCTCTCTTTCAATTTGATCTGAGAGAATTTACAAAGAATTAAATTGATTTTCGTTAATCTCTTTTGAATATCATTCATTTGGTGATAAAATATACTATTTATCTTATAGACGCTAACGATCCTCGTAAGGTGATTGTGAAGAAGCTGGCGTTGTGCGTGACTGACCGGGACGACCTCGAGCTGGACCTCACAGGCGACCTCACTGATTTGAAGAAACAGGTGATTATTTTTGGCTATTGTGAAATAGATAGAAGAAATAGTCGATATATTCCTATTTATGCTAGATATTTATTTTCACTTGATGATTTTTATGACCGAAAATACTTTTGAAATTTTTTTTATTTATTTCTAGTTAGAAGAAATCAATTTATCCATAAGATTTACTGTATCAGCCTTCTTATAGTAGTTTTTTTCAACTTCCGTTGTGAAGCTAAGGTTGATTGCGAAATTTTATTATAGAATCGTATACCAAAACCCACAAACGACTTACGTACATTTGCGAGGCGCAAAGCGTTAATAGACCACCTTCATTTCTTACCGAGGTTTCGTAAAAGGCGACTAAGGTAACTTGACGTCAGGCAGGCGGTCATAAAATACGTAGCCAAATCATGTGACAACATGTTTGTAACATGTTGTGCCGACCCCACCTGGAGTGGGATAAGGGCAGGAGAATGATGATGCGAGCCGCAAGCTTATGTTCGTTCCTACTTTGTCTATTATATAGATCGCCTATTTCTTATAATTCTGGATATTTCTATGCATAAAAAGTGTATTGACTTCAATTACTAAGGGCACATAAAAATTATAATGCTTTACTATCAGCGATCGTGATCGCCTATACTCGTCTATGATCATAGTGCAAAAGTCCACACGATCGTCCCTATTATCATACGAACCATATGACCATACGTCCGTTCCTTCAATGCGTGTTCTAAAAACCGATAATTACCTGGTTTAGGTAACAGTAGGGCGTAGGCGATCATAGACGATTTTAAGCGAGTACAGCCAATTATGCCCTCTACACGAGCTCACGCTTAATCTTTTATAATCGCCGATTATGAAGAGCCATTAAGTGAGACATAAAGCGATCCGCACCGTCGATTCTAATCACGCTGTATCAATATTAGAGACAGGTGCTATTAGTAACTGCGTTTGTTTAGTCTTTTAGAACAACTCGAAATAATGTTGCTGGCAACAGTCCAAAGCACTTCGGGTTTATCAATCGCGTATCGTTCCATCTGTTAAGCGGACTATACACGGAAGCGTCTAACGTCGAGTCCTCAGACAGCGACTTTGATCGCCGTCTTTTTTTTTCGAACGTCTGTATTAGCCCTAACGGGTTTTACACCGTCACCGGGTGGGACGGACGAGCGCAGAAGCATCGCCGAGGTTGCGAAATGCAGAGAGTAGAGCGCAGAAGCTCTACTAGCGTCGGGGAACGTCGTCCTAAGGGTGCCTCCTATGAGGCCGGACCACGGCTTAGGGCTTCTATGTCCACATTAAAACGATCGTTCATTGTCATTTGGTAGTAGATGTGAATGGACCTCTACGACTTTTCGATGAAATTTTCCAGTTCTAGTAAAAATAATTAAAGTAAAGTAGCGGCCTGTTACAATCCTTCTGCTGGGAATAGGCCTCCTCTTTCCGTTTCTGGAGAGAAAGGTTGGAGCTAAGACCTACCACGCTGCTCCAATGCGGATTAATAGGTTACACATATTCCTAAAATTCTCTAGAGATATTATGCAGATTTCCTCACGATGTTTTCCTTCACTGAAAAGCGTGTGATAAATTGCAATTATGAATTAGACACATGAGTTTTAATAGAAAAACTCATTGGCGCCTGCCCGGGTTTGAACTCGTGTTCCCCTCGAAAGAGTCGCACGGTCTCGCCGCTAGGCTATCACAGATCCAGTTCTAGTGTGCTTCGTTAATTATAATGTCTTTAGAAAGGCAACTGTGCTTTTAATCATTCACATTGCCTATAAAGTTCTGTAAAATTCATAAATTCCACTACAAACTCGTGTGAATAATTACGAAAGTTCGCGATTTTCAAGTTTTTTTCGAAAATTGACATTGTGTAGCGTAGTGCCGTATATACTAGGTCCACACGGCAGCGATATCGCTAGCGACAGCCGACTTTATAGAGCGATCGCATCGAAGCAATTGTAGCGATCTTAAGTCACTATTAATATTCACCCCAGCGATCAATTCACAATTCAGTGATAAGGCCGCCCTTTGCACTTATACATAAGGTTTACCTTAAGTTATCATGTATTTTTGTACGTTCGATGTGTTTTTGTGCAATAAAGTTTTCATCTATCTATCAAAGACGCTGTCGTGTGGACCCTACTTTCGGTTCGGGTCTACCTTTAAGGGAAGATTGATTGAGATTTTAGATACTAACTCTGCAGATCTTCAACTATTTCATCACCCCTTCGAACCTAACTAAAAGGGCAAACGAACACGATATCGCATTTATGTTGGACGAGCGACACCATTTTGTTTGTACCCTCACTAAAAAAAATTGTATCCCGACCTCTCCAGCACAATTCACATAAATCTTTTAGTAAAAACAGTAATAAAATCCGTTCAGTGATTTTGAGAATATCGATTAACTTAGACAGCTGCTGGGAAAAATTCGTTTTATAGATAGACAAATGTGAGGAACCTTTTTGTTTTTTGCATCTGACTTTTTTCTGTTATCTATAAAACCGGATGTTGCCCATTGAATTTCTGGTGTTTTATTATCTATTTCTGTTTTATCTGGATTTGATTTAACGTCACTTGAACTTTGGAATTAACAATATGTTTCGGTAAAGCTACGTTGTTATCTCGGTAATAAATTATTTATCGAATCGGACTATATTTTAAGTCCTCTTTGAAAACTAATTCTCTTTGTACAAATTGTTCTTGGTGTATTAAGAAAAAAAAAATTAATGCCGGGAACTTGAACCCGTGTCTGAACACTGTCTCACTATCACGGTTATTTTTTTTCACTTGTCTGTAGAAATAGATATTTTCTGAATACAAATAAAAATACAGGTGGTAAAACTTCAATCGAGTGCATTGCAAAAGCTATTTACGCGCGACACAGTTCAGCGCGCACTATTTCTGTTGGATCAATGGCTCTCGCCGTCGTTTTGTTTATAGCTTGTCACGTAACACCTCTATAAATAACATGAACTCCTATGTATACGTTATCGTTTAAATTCGAATTCAAATTCAATATATTATTCAAACGCTGTGTTCAATAGCCCAGCGGTGACAAGAAACAATGAAAGAAAAACTTTATTTATTTATTTATTTGAAGTATTTGAACCAGGGTTGTCAAGCTCAGGGGGCCTCCTGACCTTAGGAGCTTCGGGGCACTAAACTCAGAAGGCCCCCCTGAGCTTAGGGGCCCCAGGGAACATCAGCGTCTAGCCCTGCTGTAGCTACGCCACTGGGTCAAGCTCTGTCACCGTTTTATTATAACTTATTTAAATTACTTAAATTATTTAATTGCAGGTGTTTATAATAAGGGAGGGTGTGCAATATCGGATAAGGATCGACTTTATCGTGCAACGGGAGATCGTCCACGGGCTGAAGTATGTGCAGAAGACTTATCGTCTCGGAGTACCAGGTGATATATTTTTTTAATATCTCTTTTAATACAGAAGTAATAAAAATATTATTTTACTATAATTCGCGATAAAATATATGTAATGCTAAATGTAATAGTCTACTATCCGTTCCAATAACTGATACGTCCAGAATTCGTAAAAACTTATGCACTACTCACCACCAAAAACAGAACAATGCACAAGCACTGCACACATCCCCTACCACAATCTCAACAATCGTTTCAGCCCGCAATTGTAGTATCGTCAGGAAACATACTCAGAAACATCAAGAATGGTACTATCTTTTAGTGAAAACCGTACAAAAATCCGTTCAGTAGACTAGCTCTGCCAGCGGCTTCGCCCGCGTGTAATTCAGCGTTTCACAATTTTTTTCTAAAATTCAAATTTTAAACATCAAAGTAGTTATTGTGAGTTAACCATAAGAGATAGAGACATGCTATCGCGGACTTTTTTGTAGTATTTTATAGATCTACAATTCTCTAGTACATTACTTTAGCGTATTTGCTCTATGCTGATTTATGCAGCGCACGTGACTAAAACGTGCGATCTCTTAAAACATAATTTACATAATGCTAATATGTACTATTTACCTAAACCATCCGGAAGTATTATACTATCTTTTGGTGAAAACCGTACAAAAATTCGTTCAGTAGATTTTGAGAAAATCGATTACATACAGACAGACAGCTTTTGGGGGACTTAGTTTTATAATAAGTATAGACTTCGCAAATTTATATTAATAATAAATTTTTTCGTTCTATGCATCTGGACAGTGTTCGGTACGTATATACATCTTGTTATTAATATCGTATTAATTTATATTCGTATCGCGATTATTACTGTACGCCTATAAATATTCATTTGTCTCATTGTTTAGTTGTTCGTCACTCGATTTAAAGGTCTACCTGTATTATAATTAAGTCTTATTTCGTTTAACAGGTGTAACATAGTAAATAGTCGATGATATTCTGGTATGATATAGTTAGGGTTGCCAACTATATTGTAAAAAAAACATCGTACTTTTTACTGTTGAACAAAAATAAAGCATAAAAAATTGTTTTCAGCCTCAAAATGCATATAAGCGTTAAACTTAGACACACACAATTTTTTTTTATTAAGCATGAGAACGCTAAGTTTTAGAACGAATCTGTCAATGTCAAATATTCAAGACATTTTAGTTATAGAAAGAAAAAACAGAAAGTTATAATTGTAGTAAGACGTGTTAAGTTGTTAAAAAAGACTAAATTAATAAATTGTGAGAGAAGCTCTAAAAATTTGTGCCAAAAATTTTAAATTAAAAAAAACTTTTACAAAAATATTGTTTAATATTATACTCAGAAATAAATATACTTTATTCCTTGTAAAGTAAGTTGGCAACCCTATTCTGGTATGATATTTAGTATATGACACATAACCTTTTTATAGCAAGCCTAATTGTATAACGCGGTTGCAATGAGAATCCAAATGAATTTGATTTCTATTAAGATGTTGGCATTCAGCGAATCCCAATTAGTTTGGGCATTGCATGTATTCACGAGTTACGAGTTCAAATGTTTTTTTAAAATCTTATGTGCCTTTGAAAGAAGTTCATTGGTTGTCCAAAAGTAATTGAAATATTTTGCTATAAGCCGCATTTGTCAGGAAAATATATGTAATGCTAAATGTAGGGAGGCACAGTCTCTTTCAAAGTCTTTCGAAATAAATTAATAAATATATAGGACTATATTACACACACGGTCGACAGTTCTCAAAGTAAGCAATAATACTTGTGTCATGGTTAAATGGTAAATATATACACATATAATTTGAAATACATTAAATAATACAGGCTCGAAGAACCAACAAATTCATCATCATTATCTTAGCCCACTCTAAGTGAGGTTGGCACAAAATGTCTGCGCCTTCCATTCGTCATCTCTGGTGCTACTCCTTTTATATACATATTATTCTTTACACAATTCATCCATCTTTTTTACTTTTCTCTAGTCATACATCCATCCACATTCATATTTAAAAATGTATTGGTCAGATCGTCCCTTGACATGACCATATCAACTTAGCCTCGAAGAACCAACAAATTGTTTATAGCAAATGTTGGCCCTCGACGGGAATCGCCAACGTACAGTCAAATAATTCTTTCAAATTCGTTATTTATGTTTTATTTAATTAAAACATTTGGCAGGGATGGCATTGCGATAGTAAAATATTGTGTTGCATATGCCATCCCCACAGTCAAAAATAATTAAATTAATATTATAAAAACAAAAATAAAATAAAATATAAAGAAAGTGTGCACGAGTGTGAGTGTGGTGTGTTATGAAATGGAAAGTCATTAAGTTATTGGCATTAAGTCTTCAGTTTGTTGATAATTTCATCATCATCATCTTGTGAAAGGTCGAAGAGCAGCTAAATCAACCTATTTTTTATTATTTATGTAATTCTCAATTGCTACTGTACTATTGAAAATTACCTTGTTTATTATATATATACAGAGTCGTCGATGATATGACATTAATTTTAAAATTAGTTATACACCTAAATAAAAAAGTTCGCTAATTCAGTGAAGTATTTTAGGAACAGGAATTATTTTACGGTTTTTTTAATAAATAAACGAGATTTATAGAGATCAATTACCGTACCTTATTACGACACACGAAAGTAAAGATAACCTTGACCTAAAAACTAAATAGTATGGTGCGAGGGCGAGTAAACAACAATGTCGTTGTTTTCACATGTTTTTTGAACAAGTGCGCCGCGCAAGGTTATTCCACCATTACTAACGAAGCTACATCTCAATTAAATTATATTAATTTTGTTCTCAAAACACATTTTTTTAAACGATATTTAAGGAAATGAAGTTGTGCCAAAGTGATCGATTACGTACAAATGATCTCTATATTTTCTTACATATACCAATTTACCATTTCTAACTTTCAGTCGACAAAATGACTCACATGGTCGGCTCGTACCCCCCAAAAACGGAGATCCAGTCGTACACAACCCCTCCGGAAGACGCACCCTCGGGCATGATAGCGCGGGGGGCGTACACTGTAAACAGTTTGTTCACGGACGACGACAAAAACGTACATCTGCAATGGGAGTGGAGTTTCGAGATCAAGAAGGACTGGAAGGAATAAATTGCTTGGCTTAAACTTACTGGATTGGACCCAACGTTGGTCACAAATTAAACCGGCATCTGGTCTTTTGGTGAGCGGATCAATTATGTAACACTTAAATTTTATTTTCACTGATGATACGTTTAAGATATTGTCCCGATACTTTAACGGAGTATTTGCAACCTAAAATCTTAAATTTCCGTTATTTTTATCCTATAAATATATGAAATGCCACATTGTATTGTATAATTTATATGATGTATATAAATTAATGTGTGTATAAAAATATATTTTTAAAATTTAACTTAAATTAAAAGACTTGTATATTATTTTAACCATGAGATAATTTAATCATAATGGTACCATTGTATTTTGGTAAATCATATACAGCAATCATAGGACACGTACTTTTATGGTGTATGTATATAGGAAAGTATTTTGCAAGTACCGGTAAAAAATAAATAAAGTAAATAAATAAAGAGAAACTCTCTTGGGTCTATGAATACTTGAATATAAAGTTAATATAGTCTGTGGCTATAATATACCTCTATAGTTGAAAATGTACCACATTATGACTCTGCAGTTAAAAATGTATGTCTATGGTTGAAAATGTATATCAGACTTTATTGTTAAAATTGAATTTAATGTTCTATACCCTTGCTCTTATTAACTAAGATGTATCATCAGAAAAATAATGTTATTACTTTTAAAAATAATACAATACAATTTTATAAGTACAATGATTATATAAAGGGAAATACTTATTATATTGAATTTCTAGTTTACTACACTAAAGTAAACTGGAAACCTTTTTAAAATAATGAATTACTATAGTCAATTTTAACATGACATAGTTAAAATATGTTTTGCCTCGATTCAGCTCGATTCAATTCACTTGATGCATCATTTTTTAATGAGTAAGTAAGACAAATTTATATTGTCTATAAGATTTTTTTTATATAGGAAATTTATCGGTGTTTAAATTTTGGTTGAGGAGCACTTTTTCAGATATATATTTTTTTTTACATTAATAAATGTTGCTGACTGAATTAAAATAAAATAAGAATATACATACTCTTATGGTTGAGGGGTATTGTTTGATACTGACTTGGTTGACAACTGGATATAATGCTAATTTTTTTTAGTGGTAACCAGCTGGATACCAAGCTTTTGTATGTGATGCAAGGCTATAGTTCGCTTTATGATAGCTACAACGTGAATATATGTTATGATCTGCTCATGCAAGAGACGATTGCGTAAGTGCCATAGTGTTAAAAACACCCTTTGCTCAAGGAATCAGCATTAAGCAGATGAAAAAAGATCAAGTTGTACGAAATGTTACGCACATTGTGTTACGTGTCCAATCCAGTTGTAGTGTCGATGTTATTGGCTGACTGAGGTAGATTTGATGGCGAGATTCGACCTAATTCTAACATCTACCTTATTAAAGAAATTACACAATGAAAAATGTTGCTCCTGAATCGTTGGAGAATTTATCGAAGCGGTGTTAGGTATGGAGTTTAAATTAACACCCTTTCTGTTTATAAAAGAACCTTAAAAATTAATAGATGGAAAAGTAGCTTCTGTATGCGACCTTATTTAAAAATAGACTGTTTTGGTTTTTGTTGAAAATTGATAAAAATATAGTTTGACCTTGAGTAAAAACAGTAACTCCAAAAGAAAATACTTATTAGTAAAACTTCAAAATTTATACCACCAGTTATATACATTATAGCATAAGTACCATAGACAAATTTTGACAGAGTTTCTATTCAGTGTTAGAATTTGGTCGATATATCAAAATAAGTTGTATACCTATAATAAAAACTACAATTTAAATGCTCTGTACTGATTAATAAAACCTCAAAGTCTTAATATATATATATAATAAACAGTCTCTCTAATTTTTGATACTATATTCCACTTCTGAATAGTTGATGTCAGTTCTATATCAAATATTTTTATACTGTTCGCGTATATAATCTGTGTAAAATACAATATTAATTTTCTAATGACCGTTGCATATAGGGACTTGTGTTGATGATCGGGGATCAGGGGAATCGGGGGGTCGGGGGTTTCTATCTCTGTCACACACATGGAAAAAGAGAGGGAGATAAATAATACAAACGTTATGTAAAAAGCGTTATGTTCTATCTCTGTCACACTTATAAAGAAAGAAAGAGAGATAGATAATAAGAACGTTATGTTAAAAAGCGTTATGTTTTTTTCTCTGTCTCACAAATTCAAGAAAAATCTTCAATTGTCTTTTTTGAAAGTTAAATGGTCGAATAACCTTCTGTCAAACGGTCAAATTTAATTCTTATAACTAGTTATTTTTCATCATTGCTACGTTGTGCAAGGTACGATTATAGCATTCATATAATCCATAATGTTGTAATTGGCAAATTACAAAATCGCAAATAAATACTATATGTATTAAATATTTTGGTCAGTCACATTTAAATCGACATTTTGCGGTTCTTACCATCATTCCTATACCAAGCATTTCAAGCCAAGCAAAATGAGCTTATGTCTGTGTGCGTTATCAACTCTCATACCTATTTTTCTAGTAAATAAGGACCTTTATTTTCACGGAACTAGCAATGAGAGCGCGATAGCATCTATCGTTCGTTGTCGTCTTACGTTTGAAACCGTAAGTTAGAGCGAGACAAATATATTTCTATTAGTATAAAAAAGTGTAAATCACATTAGTATTAAATCATTAATGTTTCGGTGCACCAAAAGGAAATATATTTTTAATACCTAGCTTCTAATGTGACACCCAGTCAGCGTGAAAGTGGCAATAATATTAAAAAGTATTAATTGTATGTATGTTTTTTTTCTTCTTCGTTAGTCTAAAATAGACGTTAAGTCTTAGAGTATGGAGTACGTTTTTGAGCGCGCTTAATTCACGTATGGCGTTTGAAATATTTGTTAAATATAAATCATCATAGTAGCTATAAATAATCTGTGAAAAATTTTTTCCAATTATTTTTTTCCAACTTATTTGTCTTAGTCCTGAGCTCTTATTATGTTTTGTTTCTTTTTAGAAAAAGCCCGCGAACCGTCTTTTTCTTATTTCATATTATATGCTCATCTTGGGAACATTGATGCGAAAAAAATCCGAGACCAATAATTTCAGATGGGGATTAGATTTTTTTTTTATGTACTGCTGATTCCGGTTATTTAAACAATGCAATATTTACGATGTATTATTTGCTTTTTTAAATTATAAATTTGCAAAATGTATTCATTGATTTTTTGTGCATGATAGACAATATTGTACTGTAGAAATTTAATATCCTACTGTGATGATTTATCAAAATTTCAAGAATCGTCGCTTAGTTGGTGATCGATACAGCAGGTGCTTCAGTGTTGCAACACTGGTGCTTTTCGTTTTAAAACAGCCGATTTTATTGTATCGTGTATATTTGTTAAGAAGTCAATGCCAGTGTTTAAAAATTGTAATGACATGAAATTTCTTATAAAGTTATATATATTATGACTATTTTTAAAGACAGTTGTACGTTTTATAAGACTTATAAATTCTGTATCTTGATCGTTGATGATTGCCTTTTGTGAATTTTTCAAAATAAACCCCATTTTTAAATGTTTTTCAAATACACTGCTGACTTAAAGTCGTACGACCAATAAGAATTGGCATTGTTACGGATAATATAGATAAAGAAAAAATTGATATAGAAGTTGTTAAAAAGTTAATCCATCACCTTAAAATTATGGTCTGGGTCTTTCTAGAATTATGCCCATTGCTGTGTGAACATTCAAGACGCTCTGGGCAAGATTATTTTAATTGTTAAGTGATTTAAGCTACTACTGCCAATGCTATTGTTAATAATAACGAATTGAATACTCATCTCATATACAATACGGTCGATATTTCAAGGTGATATGGCACTCATACGCTATTCCAAGTGAAAGTATAACCCAGAAATATCGACCGTATGCTGCAAAGCATAAGGATTATATTTCTTTGTATTAATAATTTTTCTGAGAACATCTTGAATGTAAACACCTGACCATGTAGAATAAATACAAAAATTGATCTGTCTATATATATATCTATATATAAAGGAATAAAAATTATCTTTACCGTGTGTAATAGCCTTAAATTGACGGTTGTTATTGGTCTATGACGAGTCAATTTACGTCACAGTGTATAATAAGTAGATTTGTATATTTCAGGATTATCAAATATTTTCCTTATTTATAATGAAAAAAAATTAATTATAATTAATTCGGTTATTTACATAAATTGGAAATTAAATTTTTAACACTCGCAACCTAATCATTAGGTTATAAATTTTCTCGTACTATATTTTAAATGGATTTGTTACTTGAGTAATAATTTCAATAGTTATAAAGTTGTATGCAATGTAATAGTTTGGCCAAAAATAAAGCTTATTTATTCAATGAGTTTCATTTAATTTCCTATGTCCAAATCATATGACCAAACGAATGTTGAATATGGAGGGAAAAGAGATGTATGGATTGTGAAGAAAAAAATTAGCACCAGAGTTGACTAATTGGAGAGAATGAGGATTTGTCTACTCAAATAGAAATTTAGGATTTAGATATACATTTCGAATCGCTTCACTTTCTTCTAGAAAGCATGTCCTGGCCGTTTGGTTCTTATTATCTATGTATTTAAATATAACTATATTTACTACCTGTATTTATTAAAATTATAACTCTGGTGTGAGTGAGTTTATGACGAATAATAATAGTTTATTAACCATCCAAATGTACATAGTGCATTGAAACCCTAGCAACTGAACTAGAAAAAACTAATTTATAGAAGCAGGCGTTACTTTGCGGAATTCTTTCACACACACACACTAATTCTCCGATTTTAGTACACGCATATGCGTCTTTTTACGAATAATGATTTTCTTTTCTTTTCTAGATTATTATTAGATATATATATTTTTTTAAATCTTTGTTAATGCCAAATTGTTCTGTTATAGTTGATAAGGGAAGGTACTAGCTCCTGAAACAGTTTTTTCTACAAGCAATATAACAGAACTAACTACTTTGCTATAATCCGCACGGGTTAAGTGAATGCATGCAAAGCCAATGTGTATGAAGCAGGCAAAATCTACGCACCTTATACATGCAGGACAAGCCACCACATGCACCCCAAGGCGCAATTCACCAGCAACAACGCACACAAAAGCAGCACACACACCCACCACCACAATCTCGACGATCGTTTCGCCCCGAAACCGAAGCATCATCAGGAGGATAGGCTCCATGACAAAAATCGTAATGCGCCGCGCTACCCATACAAGCAGTCTTAAATAGTTCAACCCTAACCAATACCCTCCCCTCCGAACACATGTAGCAAAACGGAATTAGATACACCGTTTTGGTACATATATACATGGTTTCGGGGCGAAACGATCGTCGAGATTGTGGTGGTGGGTGTGTGTGCTGCTTTTGTGTTCGTTGTTGCTGGTGAATTGCGCCTTGGGGTGCATGTGGTGGCTGGTCCTGCATGTATAAGGTACGTAGATTTTGCCTGCTTCATACACATTGGCTTTGCATGCATTCACTTAACCCGTGCGGATTATAGCAAAGTAGTTAGTTCTGTTATATTGCTTGTAGAAAAAACTGTTTCAGGAGCTAGTACCTTCCCTTATCAACTATAACAGAACAATTTGGCATTAACAAAGATTTTAAAAAAAATTATATATCTAATAATAATCTAGAAAAGAAAAGAAAAATCATTATTCGATAAAAGACGCATATACGTGTGCTAAAATCGGAGAATTAGTGTGTGTGCGTATGTCAGTGAGTGATACCTTAATTCTAACACAGTTTTATTTAATTTTTAAAACAGTTCCTCTGACTATAAATCAAGGTACTCAACCAATTAATTAAAACTTCATTGATATTTTATTTACTTTGAGTTGTTTATTTGTTGTATAGTGGGGATGCGATAATGTCATTCATAATCAATGCCTTTACGTAAAGGTGTTTTCGGTAGCGGACAGCTATCAAATCAAAATATTCGTTATTCAAGTAAACTTGTAAACAAGTGCTTTTGAATCGTCAACTTTACTGCTGGTTCGGAAAGCTGTTCCTGCCGAGAAGAGCCAGCAAGAAACTCGGGGTTTGCTCTTTTTAAAATATAAATCTTAGAACTAGTTACATTTATTTATTACTGTCTTGTACAGGGTAGAAGTGCACCTATATCCACACATCCTTATCATCTAAGTAATCTTCAACAGTATAGTACGCTTTCTGTATCAGCCTCTTTTTAACAGTGTTTTTAAACTGCTGTAATGGCATGGCCAAAATTGATTTCGGAATTTTATTATAGAATCTTATACCCAAACCCACAAACGATCTACTGTGGTCGATCGTTTGTGTGTATGTGTGATCGTACTGTGGTGTGATCGATTCTCGACGATCGTTTCGCCCCGAAACCGAAGCATCATCAGGAGGATAGGCTCCACGACAAAATTTTTGTCGAGATTGTGGTGGTGGGTGTGTGTGCTGCTTTTGTGTGCGTTGTTGCTGGTGAATTGCGCCTTGGGGTGCATGTGGTGGCTGGTCCTGCATGTATAAGGTGCGTAGATTTTGCCTGCTTCATACACATTGGCTTTGCATGCATTCACTTAACCCGCGCGGATTATAGCAAAGTAGTTAGTTCTGTTATATTGCTTGTAATATGGAATTCCGCAAAGTAACGCCTGCTTCTATAAAAGATGGCGACAGTGTTACCACAATCTGTCTGCTCACAATTTGTATAAAGGAAAATTAGGATAAGTATTGTTGGATTGTGCTTAGTTGATCTACCAGAGCAACATAGTCATATAAGAGGCTCAGTTCTTTAAATATGGGGAAAAAAATTAAAGTGAACAGAAATAAAATTGAATGAATATATAGCAATACTGAAATAAAATATATATAGGTATATATATAGCTGAATTAAATTCTTTCTTTCTTCTTTATTATTCTTATAATTATGTAAAGTCTTTGTAGTATTTTTTTTGTGCTGTTTCATCATTTGCTTATTGTATTGTTTATTTTCATTTATTACGTTAGCTTTATATGTTTTAGCAGTTAGGGGAAACTTTATTGGTCAATGTTTTACAAATTTTTGTCTAGTTAATAAGAAAAATATTATACTGTATGTTTTCCTTAAAAATTAATAAAATAAAAATAAAATAAGTTCTAAACTTAGTATAATATTTCGTTTAGTTGCACTGGATTTTTTCTGCTGGAACCGTGCGCGGTGTTCGGTACTCGCTTCAGGGCGACCGTCACTTGGAGATCGCTCTCCTGAGATGAACAGAATGCTGTGAGCCGACACGGCACGTAGCTTGCCTCTAACATCATAAGCGGCATAGCGATTGTCATGCAGCCTCGTTCTAGAAAACCATATTAGCAACACGCTTAGTTATAAAGTGACCTAATTCAAATTCAAAATATTCTTTCTTTATTCAAGTAAACTTGTAAACAAGTGCTTTTGAATCGTCAACTTTACTGCTGGTTCGGAAAGCCGTCCTACCGAGAAGAGCCAGCAAGAAACTCGGTGGAGCTCTTTTAAAAAAGAAGATTCTTAATACTAATTACATTTTGTCATAGCTATCCTGCGCAAGGTCAAAGAGCAGCTATATCCACGCATTCCTATCATCAATGTAAGCCTCCACGGTATAATAGGCTTTCTGTATCAGCCTCTTTTTAACAGTATTTTATATTGCTGTAATGGCAAAGTTAAAATTGATTGTGGAATTTTGTTATAGAATCTTATACCCAAACCCACAAACGACTTACGTACTCTTACAAGGCGCAAAGCAGGAGCCGCAAGCTTATGTCGGTTCCTTCTTTGTCTATTATATACATCGCCAATCTTTTTATAATTATGTATATTTTTATGCACAATAATCAAATTGCTAAAAATATACTGTGAAGCTAACGTAAGAATACCTGTTTCCTTAAACTTCTCTCGCAGGGACTCACGCGAATTCAAATTATAAATGCCACGTATGGCTCTTTTTTGCAATACAAAAATTTTCTCAATATCAGCACATTTACCCCATAACATTATTCCATAAGACATAATGCTATGGAAGTAAGCAAAATAAACTAGTTTTTCTGTTTCGACGTCTGTAAACTGTCTTATCTTTCGAATAGCATAGGCTGCTGAACTGAGTTTCCTGAGTAATTGAGAAAGTTGTTTTGTGACAGTTGTCCCTTAAGTTGAAAATGCAAGAAAACACAAGCCTTTGTCCTGCCTTTTTCGTAAAGATAAATAGATGGTATTTGACTGGCCCGTTGGCGCAGTGGGTAGTGAACCTGCCTTCACCTCCGCGGGTCGCGGGTTCGATTCCCGTTGAAGGGCAACATTTTCTTTAAATAAATGGTGGTATCCGACTGAGTAGAATAGACCATCCTCATTTTTTACCGAGGCGTCGTAAAAGGCGACTAAGTTAAGTTGACGTCAGGCAGGCGGCCTCGTCACGACACGTGTCACGTGACAACATGTTTAACATGTTGTGCCGACCCCACTTAGAGTGGAATAAGGGCAGGAGAATGATGATTTCTATAAATAAATAAATATATGGGACACTTATACACACGGTCGTCCATCCCCAAAGTAAGTAACTTAATACTTGTCTTATAGGAGACGGACAACTGGAAAATATATACATATATATTTTTAAATACATATATACTAACAGATTGGTAGAACCAACAAATTGTTTAAAAAAAATTTTGGCCGTCGGTGGGAATCATATCCACGACCCGAGGAGCTGAAGGTAGAGTCACCAAATGCACCAATGGACTACTTGACGGACTTTGGGTTCGGTCTCTCAAAGCAGTGAGAGCATCATGGCTAACTGAAGGTATTAAACCCAATATTTACCCGGTATTCTCCGCCTCATATTGACATTCTCGATCATGTACACCCCGTTCCTGCCCAGCACGTTGGAGATAGTGTGTGACGTCATCTCCCTCGTCTGCTCAGACTCCAGGGTAGGAGCATCAGTCGCAACTCCCACCACGTGGCTGAGGTTAGCCGCGATCCACTCTGCTAGCTCATAGCTCAGACCTAGAGTTTAAATGGCAATGGCGTTCAAGAAATAGAGTAACGACCTACGTAACGACGTAATATCCCACTTCTGAAATATAGGAAGGATAGATACATATATACTGTAGGCCTATCATCAACTTTTAGATAACGATTCAATTCAAAGTCATCTAAACCGAACCGCTTTCTTTTCGTACCATGAAGTGTGGATTGCGTTGGGTTCGTAATGTTTGAAAAGAAAAACGTTATATGAACTATAAATAACTCTATTCTCTTTTACTCATTCGGCAACGACTTAAAGTGTGCGTCTTTAAGACGTAATGGTACAAAAAAAGCAAAACAATTTAGTTTACGTCTTCAATTGAATCGGTATAACAGTTCCTGGTTGTCTGGTCTCTCTTTATTTAACCAATGGATTTCCACTATATGACATAGGCGTATTTAAAGGCTTTCCATGCCACAAGATCTTGTATCTAACTGCTCCCCGAGATTTTTTTAGGTCAGTCTGCCAACACACTTGAGGATTAAGGGAGACCTATTAAAACTGTGGGGTCTGTGTTCACTCTAGCGCCTGTTATATGTGTAAAATTCTTAGTATAAAATGATGGACCGTACAAGAATGAAATTAAAGGATGTAGGAATGATGAATTAATTTATAGAATTAAGCGTTACTTTGCGGAGATCCTTAATTAATTCAAAAGTAATAATAAAATTATTTTGCTCTAATCTAAATGAAATTATTTTTGATTTAATTGATTTATAGAAGCAGGCGTTACTTTGCGGAATTCCATATTACAAGCAATATAACAGAACTAACTACTTTGCTATAATCCGCACGGGTTAAGTGAATGCATGCAAAGCCAATGTGTATGAAGCAGGCAAAATCTACGTACCTTATACATGCAGGACAAGCCACCACATGCACCCCAAGGCGCAATTCACCAGCAACAACGCACACAAAAGCAGCACACACACCCAACACCACAATCTCGACGATCGTTTCGCCCCGAAACCGAAGCATCATCAGGAGGATAGGCTCCACGACAAAAATCGTAATGCGCCGCGCTACCCATACAAGCAGTCTTAAATAGTTCAAATCCCACAAATACCCTCTCCACCGAACACATGTAGCAAAACGGAATTAGATACATTTACTTGCTCGTTAAGTAAGTGACCATTGTTATTTTTTATTATCTCAAGTTGCTCTTTTTTTTTTTTTTTTTTTTTTTTTTATTTATTTTTTTTTTTTTTATTTTTTTTTTTTATTTTTATTTGGTTCATTAAACTGGCTATAATCAGTAACAGCATACAAATGATAAAATACCAAGAAATACACAAGATTATAACCTACTAGAAATGAACACAACATGCAATTAGTATAATACATTGGTTTGGTTCACCTAAGTTAAGTTCGTTAAGCTAAGTTACTCTCTAAGTTATTCTGAGCTACGTAGGCATTTACGCAAATTATTTTTAAATGAGGCTAAAGAACCACAGAAAACATCTACGTCGCTTTTGCATGAGTTTAACTGATGGCAAATACGGTACACAGGAGCATGCTGTCTAAGATTTGTTTGACATTTGGGTAAATTAAATGGTTTGCGATTCTCTAACCGACTACCGCTACAAGGAACACGCAGGTGTATACGATTCAAAATGTCAGGCAAATCTATGGCACCATTAATTATTTTGTAAAAGAACACCATGTCCAACATCTTCCGCCGATCATTTAGTGACATTAAGTTATAGAAACGTAAACGAGCGCTATAAGAATTCAAAATACGGCACTTATTATTATTAAAGGCTAAATGATAAAGGAACCGTTTTTGTACAAGTTCTAATCTATTGCTATGTACTTTGTAACAAGGGTTCCATACAGGGCAGCAGTATTCAAGAATACTGCGAACAATTGAATAATAAATCAACACCGATAAATTTGGGTCCTTAAAGAGTTTCATTTGACGTGAAATAAAACCTGTCAATTTTGATGTCTTAGCAATAATTTTGTCCAGATGATGACGATATGAAAGTGAGCTATCAAGAGTGATACCTAAGTCGCGAATTATATTTACCTCCTTTAAAGAAGCGTTATAGATATGGTAGGACCTGTTAGTTGTAATTTTTTTCCTAGAAAACTTAATGTACATGCATTTATCAAAATTAAGAGACATGAAATTGCTGTCACACCAACACAAAATGTTATCAATGTCTCTTTGTAGAACTTCTGCGTCCTGCTCTTCATTATACACCCGATAGACTTTGAGATCATCAGCGTATAATTTAAAATTTGATTGTATCACGTAACTAACGTCATTAATAAATATTAGAAACAATAATGGGCCTAAGTGGGATCTCTGTGGAACTCCGTATGGAATTGAATTTATATTAGATTTAAAACCGCAAAGATTTACCAGTTGGGACCTATTTTTTAAATAGGATTCGCACCATCGTAGTAAAGACCCATGTATTCCCATAGCGCTCAATTTATATAGTAACAAGTTGTGATCGACCAAATCAAAAGCCTTCTTAAAGTCCATGTAAACAGCGTCAACTTCCTTATTATTATCTAACGCATCGGTAATATCTGTTACATAGCTAGTTAAGTTTGTAGTTGTTGATTTTCGCGGAAGAAAGCCATGCTGATTTGGATGTATGTACTTTTTCAAAACAAATAGTAATTTTTTTTGGACAAGAGATTCAAACACTTTAGCACATGATGATAAAATTGAAATGGGCCTATAGTTGCTTATATTATCCACCGCTCCAGTTTTGTGGATAGGTGTGAGATGAGCTAATTTCCATTTTATAGGAAATATACCAGTTTTTAGTGATAGGTTGAATATATAAGTAAGTGGATAAGAGAGATGGTGAGCGCACTTTTTTAACAAGAGTGGTGGTATTAAATCTGGTCCACTACCTTTGTTGACGTCTATAGTCATCAAATATTTATGTACTTCGTCAGAATCTACGTCAACGTAAGAATTAGTAACCGAATCACAGTTATTCTTGTCGGAAATTCTATTAAATGGTGATATTACGCGTTGAATTTCATAAACAGTTTGAAAATATTTGGAAAATAAATTACATATTTGCTGGCCACCAGTTGCGCTTTCGTCGTTAAAATACATTTTATTCGGTATTGACGTGCTGTTCGTTTTTTTATGATTACAGAACCGCCAAAAATATTTCGGATTATTACGTAAGTGATCGGCAGCCGAATTTTTGAAACTATTATAAGTGCGAGTTATAAGCAAATCACATCGGTTCCTTAAATTATCAAAAGTTATTTTGTCCATTTCGTTTTTGTACTTCCTATATTTTTTATGATACTTAGCTTTTTCATTTAAGGCCTTGATAAGACTCCGAGTAAACCATATAGGATAATTAGCTGATTTGCGCTTCGTTAAAGGGGTGTGCAGATAAATGAGTGGTAAAAGAATGTCATAGAATATATCAAGAGCCTGGTTTACGCATTCTACAGATTCCATGACTGCTTTCCAATTTACCTGAGAGAGCTCATTGTTGATTGATTCAAAATCGCATCGATTAAAATTTAGTGAAGTGGATCGTTGAGGTTTTAAATTAGTATTAGTTAAGAATTTGTTACAAATTAAAAGCGCAGGGTGATGAGGATCCTCAGGAAGTACAGGGGTGTTTAATTTAGTCACAAACGAAGATTGATGATTAGTTAATACTAAATCTAAAATACGGCCATTATTGTTAATAATCGGATTTAGTTGCTGTAAGTCGCAGAAAGAAATCGAATCTAGAAAATAATTATATGTTGGATTATGCGATGGTTCCGGTATCAACGACTGTGTGTCTGGACTTGTTTTCCAAACAATATGGGGTAGATTAAAGTCACCTAGTATTAATAGCGAGGATTCTGAATTGATAAACTTTTGATACACAGACGCCACATTTTTGAGGAAGGTATCTAAATAATTAATTTCAACAGGTGGCGGAATATAAATGGCGCATATGTGCAGGTATTTATTTTTACCTAGTGTGATAGAGACCCACAAATCTTCACAAGGTGATTCCCAGCGCTCTTTTCTGATCACCTCGTGTTTCTTATTGATTGCGATCATAACACCACCCCCATCTCTTTTGTTCTGAAAGGAACAGGTAGAGCGGCGGTCGCACCGAAATACATGATACCTATCATCAATAAACTCACGGTCAAAAATTGATTCGTTAAGCCAGGTTTCAGTTATAACAATAGCGTCGTAATCCTGACGTAATAGAGATTGGTAAAGTTCTTCTGTTTTAGTTCTTACACCTCTTACATTTTGATATATTATATTAAAATTGATTTTGATAGTAATAACTATCAAAATGACAATGTAATGACAATAGTCATTACATACATGCTTAAAAATTAAATAGATAAAAATACGAAAGGACACGAAAAACATAATATTACAAATTTTTCAGAGTATCAAAATTCTTAATTAAAATAGAAGGAGATGTATCGTTTTGGCGAACATAAATGCGACCACTACGAACCCATACATAAGTATATTTTTTTTCTTGAGCAGCAACCCTGGTAGCAGCATGCAGACGCTTATTACTCGGTGATAGATGTTCCACTACATAGACCTGCTGCTTAGTACCTGTCATACCCAGATGTGTAGAATTAAGTTTATCCTCTTTATTTCTTTTATTGAATGTCTTTACCGCTGCTAAGAAGTTATCGCGCTTTAAAGGACTGGGTAGTTTGACAATAATGCTGCGTGGCCTTTGAGATTCTGAGTTCATCTTTGCCACACGGTGAAAGTTTACAATATCACTGTCCTGTAGGCAGTAATTGACAGAATCAGCTAACTTTTTTACTATAGTCAACAGGTTCTCCGATTTATGTTCAGGCACACACTGGATTTCCAGATTGCAGTCACGAGATTGTTGTTCAATTTGATTCATTTTCAGTTCTAGATGAATCATATTGTTGCGCAATTCCAAATTCTCTTTTTCAAGCAGAGATATTTTAATTTTTTGCTCATTATTAATTGCCGCTTGTTCATCGTAGGAATCTGAGAGGAACTTAAGGGATTTCGTGACGTCATTAAGTTCCTCCTGTAATGTAGTAAAATTGGAAATAATTCCTTTAACTTCCCCTTGTAACTTTTCTAGTTGGGAACTGAAATTATTTAGGGTTGAATGTTGCATTTCAAGCTTTCCATTAATTTCACTCCGAAAACTCCTAATTTCGCTTATAACAGATTCAAGCGTGTTAGTAGTATCATGCATAGATGAAGTAGTCGTTTCAGTATGTTTCTTTAGAGCTTTATTTTGAATCGGAGTATTACCGCTATCTGCTCTTGAACGGGCTGAAATACAACTCGGACAAATCCACTTAGAGCGGTAGGATACATTTTCATCGCAGCTGACACACTGAGGATGGTACTGCAATATACAGTTACCATTTGAGCATTTTATACGTTTTTGTCCGGCAGAAAAGTGCAATTTACATGCCCCACATAAAGACATTTTTCAATTTATTTCGATTTGTCTTTAAGAGATTTAAATACATAAAATTTGGCAATAAAAAGTGTTTCTTTCTTCGTAAAACGTACAAAGGAAAAATAAACTATTGAAATAAAAAAATAAAAAAATTAAAATAAAAATAATAGTAAAAAAAAAAAAAAAATAACAACAAAAGTTTAATAGTTTTGACCTCTATATGTAATTAATTCTAACTAGTCGTATCGCCACTGCGCTGCTAACGTTCACAACGGTATTATGAAAATAATGTATATTTCGTAATACAATATTCCACAGTTGTTATTGTATGTGATTAAATAAGTGGGTAATAACAAAAATGTCAAGCCGCGACACTTGTTTTGTAATGTAATTTTTACACTTGATTGCACAAAATATCCAGTTATTTCTTGAGATAACACTTCACAGATTAGTCTATGCGCTTTAAAATGCAATGCACAATAAATTTTAATGCAATTGTGATTACAACTTAGTCTTTTCTATTTTTAAAAGGGTAACGTAGCTAACTTAGTGATCGTGTTGAGTATATCTGTGAGTATACGTGTGAGTATACGTGTTGAGTCGGAGTCCCTTATCACAAGTGTGGAGAATATGAAATGAATGGTCATTAGGCACTTTATGACCGCTTTCCAGCAAATGTTTAATACAACAATGTAATATAAATAGAAAATATGCATAATACTAAATGTTCGTAACCTATCTATCTCCTGATGATGCTTTGGTTACGGGGCGAAACGATTGTTGCGTTTGTTATAGCAAACATGTGTAGTGCGATGGTGCAGGTTTGTGCATCTGTTCTTACGAATCCTGCATGTATCAGGTATAAGAACGGATAGTCCACTCTTACATTTAGCATCATTCTCCTGCCCTTATCCCACTATAAGTGGGGTCGGCACAACATATTACAAACATGTTGTCACATGCCGCCTGCCTGACGTCAACTTACCTTAGTCGCCTTTCACGACACCTCGGTAAGAAATGAGGGTGGTCTATTCTATCCTGCATTAAATATATTTTATATTTACTTAATCGCGGATTATAGCAATAATTTCATTACTACTTTTAAATGACAAATTGTTTATAATGTTTCTTCTTGATAAAACATGGTGGACCGTATAACATTGGTATTTAAACCTGGTATTTTGCATACGCATGCCCTCTTCTGATTAACCTCTTTCCAGCCGAACTTGAAGAGTACCAACGTAGGCTCCCGAGGGTCGTATTTCAGAACTGTCCATTGTTTAGCCACCTCGAGAGACAGCACCAAGCCAGGCTTAACCTTAGTTAGGTAGCTGACATCAACTACCGCCACTGTAAATATGATTAATCTTTTCGTTCCAAAGAAAAAAGTAAAGTAAATTGTTACAATCCCACTGCTGGACATAGGCCAGCGTTTTTGATTGAAGGGTTGGAGCTAAGACCTACCACGCTGCTCCAATGCCGATTGGTAAGTTAGACATATCCCTAGAATTCTCTAGAGATATGCAGGTTTCTTCACGATGTTTTCCTTCACCGAAAAGCGTGTGATAAATTGCAAATATCAATTAGTCACATAATTTAACAAACAACCAGAAAAACTCATTGGTGCCTGTCTGGGGTTTGTACTCGTGACCCCCTCAAAACAGTCGCACGGTTTTACCGCCGGGCTTACACAGCTTTTCATTTATTTGGAATCAAATGCCCAATTTGATATGCAGAATTCAAACAATTCAAACAGTGAATTTGCAAGTATTTGGGGAAACACCTTGAAATATCTTATCGAGAATGGTTAATCATTCACTCTCCTGCCCTTATTCCACTCTAAGTAGGGTCAGAATAACATGTTACAAATATGTTGTCACATGATTTGGCTACGTATTTTAAGACCGGCTGAATGCCTTACGTGGTCTATTCTACTCAGCCGGATACCACACGGCGGGTCAACTTATCTTAGTCACCTTTTACGGCACCTCGGTAAAAAATGAGGGTGATCTATTCAACTCAGCCGTATACCACACGGCGGGTCGACTTTCCTTAGTCGTCTTTTACGGCACATCGGTAAGAAAGAGGGTGGTCTATTTTACTCAGCCGGATACCACACGGTGGGTCGACTCTCCTTAGTCGTCTTTTACGGCAACTCGGTAAGAAAATGAAGGTGGTCTATTTTACTCAGCCAGATACCACACGGTTACCTTAGAAAACAAACAAATCAGAATTGAGGATATTTTAAAAGTCGACGCGGACGAAGTCGCGGGTATCACTAGTATTTTCTAATATATTTAACTAAACTTACGGCGCGTCAACAGATATTCAGTAGGAATGATCGCAGGTTGCATTGATCCAGAATTACTATGTTCCAAATGTATCGCAGTACCGAGACCAGGAATTCCGCAATTTATACATATCTTCCTGAAACAAAATCGTAAAGACTAGCTAAATTTTGTTTATTTAGTATTTATTTAGTACCTGGCTTACAACTGTCCAAAGGGACATGAGGAATTTGGGACTTTCCAAAGAAGATGCCTACTGCAGAGATAAATGGCGCCGCCTGATTGGAAAAGCAGACCCCGTATAGCGGGATAATGCGAGGACAATGATGATGATGAGTAAGGAATATATTTCATACCTAAAGAAAAAACTTTTATAACGAATGTTTTTAAATTCTTTATTAGTCTTTGACACACGTTACAATAAAAGAAAATATTTAGATAAGATTACAAAAGAATAGAGAAACTATTTTTTGACCAATTAAACGCTGTATTGATGAAATTTTTATTATATATAAAACTATTTTTTATTTTTATTTATATTTATAAACTGTGCTAACTTTTCTCTAATAGTCATTAACTTTATATTAAATTAAATTATAACTGTTTTCCTAAATTGTACTATATATAATTTTGCCTTACATGATGTTAATTGGTAGATGTTATGTGCACTTATTAGAGATATGCATATCAATATGTTTAAAGTATGAATGTTAATTTAGTGGTTAATGTAATAATATGTATATTGTTAGTGTACTTTTAAATAAATAAATAAGATTAAGGAAACAATATTATACAGCGAACATTCGCAATTATAAACATAGGTTTAACAAAGAAATATCTAACACGAAGTACATAAGACGCATTCCCGATTGAGTAGAGTAAGAGCCGACCGAGATCGAGCACGCGTATGCTCGTCGGGATGTCGTTACCAACTACCATAAATAATACTTTTTTTTTTCGGACAATAACTAATGCTGTTAGCCTTGAAGGCTTTGACAGCGTCACCGAGAGGGTGGGCGAGCGCAGAAGCATCGCCGGGTGTTATATCGTGGAGAGCGAGCCTCTAGCGAGGCTCGCAACATCCTGGGAGTGTCGCCTTAAGGGTCCTCTGAGGCCAGACCTCGGCTTAAAGCGACGCGCTGTGGAGGACTATATCGGACTGTGGAAGAGTCCTATTGTCATAACGGACGGGCTTGGACGCCCCGGCCGTTAGACGTAAGAAAGCGGGGACCTCGTCTTCGCCGGCGAAGACGCTGTATGTGTGTCTGTGTGTGCAGTGTTCTGGCGATGGCGATCGTGTAAGGATCGTCAGGGTCAGTGAGTACGCTCTTAGGGCGTCTGTGGAAATGGGCTTTGAACGATTTGTCAAAGCAGCGATAGTTAACCATCCTCGCTATCAGCGGGTTGGGGTGTACCGCTGCTTTATCGAAATAATTTTTCGAAAATCGTTTAAATAAACTAGCAATAGTGGGGAGACCTAGATCTTTATGCAGGTCGACGTTTCGCAAGTACCACGGACAGCCAGTGGCTGTTCTCATGAACTTATTTTGCAAGGTCTGCAGACAGCGCAGCCTTGTCTTCGGGGCGTGTGCGAACGTGACGCTCGCATAAGTCATAATAGGTCTTATGCAGGTCTTGTAAAGTGTCACTTTGTTGCGAAGTGACAGATTATTCCTCTTGCATAGATAATACACTATAGTGTATAATAATATAACCAACTACTTGGCTAAGGGGAATCGGGCGCATACCTCGGCCGCATCGCCCCCGCGCCCGCACCTTAGGGACGCGACACTAGGGGTCCGCGTGGTTATTTAATGTGCCCGCGTTACACTTTTTATCAATTCTAAAGTACCTACACCTAGATATTGTCAAACTGGGAAAACCCTAAAACCTTCTTTCTAGCTATTTTTTTTAATGAAGCGCTTTTTTGTAGAGACAAGTCTCAAACACATTGCGCATTTTTATTGTTATAATGTATTTGCTGATTTTATGAATAATATCACTTAAATATTATTAGTTTATTTCCTTTTGCTCATTTATTTATCTTAATTTTTATTTAATATAATTCGCACAAGTAGCGGCCTTTTACAATCCCACTGCTGGGTATAAGCCTCC
Organism: Morpho deidamia; assembly: GCA_947086505.1. NCBI lineage: Eukaryota > Metazoa > Arthropoda > Insecta > Lepidoptera > Nymphalidae > Morpho > Morpho deidamia. The sequence continues at coordinate 1,894,723 of CAMTZC010000007.1, read as the reverse complement.
TCTCTCCGTTTCTAGAGAGAAGGGGTGGAGCTAAGACCTACCACGTTGCTCCAATGCGGATTGGTAGGTTACACATATCTCCAGAATTCTCTAGAGATATGCAGGTTTCCTCACGATGTTTTCCTTCACCGAAAAGCGTGTGATAAATTGCAATTATCAATTAGACACATGAGTTTTAATAGAAAAGCTCATTAGTGCCTGTCCGGGTTTGAACTCGTGTTCCCCTCGAAAGAGTCGCACGGTCTCACCGCTGGGCTATCACAGCTCCATTCGCACAAATACTATACTGCATCCATTATAAATGCAACAGTCTGTCTTGTTTATTTTTTTATGGATTACAATATTTTTTAGTTTAAATGAAACATCTTTGCTTATTAGTACTGATGCCACGAAGGAAATCAAATTTGATATTCAAGTTTCAATTAGCGAAATCACTGCAATTGGAATGCCAATTTGTCTCTCCGTATTTGATTTTTGTGATGGAGATGCAAGATTGATGACAGAAGCTACTGATCCCAGGACCAAGCAAGGGCCAAAGTCACTATGTATTACTATAGTTATAGGATTGATATTAGACGAATTAAAAGCTTCAGAAATTAACTTACCAATGTTTTTCAACGGCTCCATAATACTCCGAGAATTCCTTCCAAATAGTAGAGTGGGTTAAATCAATCACTTCTATTATTGACGAATCCTCGTCCTCCAAGTACCGTTTCTTCAAACTACCGTCAACGAGAATTGTAAATTGCATTATCAAATACAGAACAGTGTATACATACATTATGCTTAGGCCTAGGTTACAATACTGCGTTGGAATCTAGATGAGATGTTTAGTTAAATTTATCTCATATTGTTTTGATTTTGTTTATCAAACACGTTTGAAATTTGAAAGGGTTGATATATAAACAATTTCGAGAGCGGACATTGTTATGCATTTGTTGTAACAGAGTACTCTAGTGAGTGTTTAAAAATACGTGTCGTCACATAATCTTTGAAACATGTTTTTACATGTTTTAGCTAATTATTTTACGACCGGCTGCCTGCCTGACGTCAACTTACCTTAAAAGGCTTATATATGATAAGAATAAAGATCTTTTGCTTTAAATTAAATTTTTGAAAATTGAACGTGTGACTGTTGTTGTATCAGAATAATTTGTTATTAATCTGTGATTTTTAATTGATGAAGTAATATACCTACGACAACAATTAAAACTGTGTTTTAATTATTAAATAAATAAATAAATATTTGGGACATTTACGTAGCCAAATCATGTGACAATATGTTTGTAACATGTAGTCTCGACCCCACTTAGAGTGGGATAAAGGCAGGAGAATGATGATATGTGGTTCATGCTTTGTAAGACAAAGTACATTGATTCAGTGAAACTTAATTAAAAAACAAGGCAACAGTTCTGATCTAAAACCTTATTATCTATTTAACCTAAGAGTATAGACAAAAAATAACCATACCAACCAATTGCATAGTTGATGAATTAAATAAAACAAAGAAATAAGAATCAGATTTTAATGTTGTTAACCTTTAACTTAATGAAAAAGTATTTTTTTAGTTCAAAGAAAACAAAATATATACAGGACCTAATAGAACTAACCTGAGAGAAATAAATGATGTTGATAGTGTAAATATAAACTAAAAACATGGACGAAACAAGTTATAGCTTCTCACAGTGTTCTTAGAATCGTAAACGATTTTTTTTTATCGAAAAATACAAAACGACTGAAGTCACAAAATCTTAAGTGAATTTTGTATGTCACAAAATTACCAAGATCTGATCACAGCGTAATAACGAAGATTACATTGATTTCAATACAAATTCCCCTGAGGGACATAATATTGCACTAGACAAAATATTTACGTACACAATACTTAAATTAGTCGTTGGTTTATGCGTTACATTCTATAAGAATACTATCGAATCAGTATAGACCTGAAGGCATATCCGTCACTTTATGTAAGCCAAAGTTGCTAGAAGAGCCACCTGAAGACACAGTTTTCTTTAAATCGCTGTAACTATGTGTTCCAGTCATAACTAAACTGGTCATGCTTGCAGGAGCATCTCGTAGTATGTGGGACCCAGAGTATAGCCCTGCGGTACTCCCGCGTTTCATAATGAATGTGTGATTAAAGTTTGAGATATCAAATGATCCCGAGCTAGCTTTCGAGAGGGGCAATATTTTCTGTTCATTTCTAGTCTCCCCTTTACTTTTATACGATGATTTCGAGTCATACGTATTAACTCTGATGCTGGATCTCGTTAATGGCAAGAGGGGAGATTCGTTTCCAGCTTCGCTATTAGTTCGAGACACTGATTTCTGCTTTCTATCATGCCACGATGATTTTTTAGGTTCAGCTGTCATTACGATATCGACCATAGAGTTTAATCCCTCGTCGATCCTATCTAAGCTTTTTGTCAATTTCTTTGACTCGATTAGATTGACTATTTCATCGACGCGATTGCATTTTGGATTGGGCGTTTGTATATTTTGATCGACAGAATTTCGATGATGTGATTCAAAAAACATATTATCGATATATTCACGTTGGCGTGATCCGACTTCTGAATTTTGAAATGACTCGCTACGTTTAATAGATGTCTTTCGATATTCTTCTCTGGACCTTGTTCTAGAACGTTTAGTTCTACTATTGTCGGACCGTTCGACGCTATCAAACTTAGTGCGACATTCGTTAAAATCAAAACTGGTTAGTGATGATTTTTTTGTTACTTTATTTTGACAGCGTGATGCGCTTAGTAATGAGTCTGAACCTTCGTCACTGGAATAAAAATTATCATCAAGTATATCTGGCGCTTTGCTATAAAGTAGTCCATGTTCTACCGGTGGCACAAATAAATGTATTAAGCTTTTAGCCTTCCGCGGTGGATGAGGTAAAATTTTACTGGGAACAATTTCTGCTTCCTCCTCCTCTTCGTTATTATCGTCATCTAAGCCAATACTATTTTTTATTTGAATGCTATGCCTAGTACTTGTAATAGAATCCTCTTTATCACTAGATAGATTTTTCATTTGCCTTTGACTGTCATTTAAGGATGTTTCCGAATTGTCTTTATTTTTTGTTCTTGTTCTCTCATTGCAATTCCGATCTCGAACAGACTGTTCAGTTTCAGCATGATTTACAATATTTCTTAACTCCTGGATAACTTCATCTATAGTTGTTTCATCATCTTCATCAGATAATTTTAATTTTGGTTCAACCTTTTTGTTATTTTCATATTTTTTATGCAGAGATCGTTTGTTTCTCATGAGATCATATGTTTCATTCTTTATATTGAACATTTCGTATACCATTGATTCCCTTTGTGGGTCACCTTCAGGACTAAGAGATCGCTCTGAGGAACTTATTCCTTCATCCTCTGGTGGAGATGATTCATCTGAAAATAATAGGTTAGGTAACAATTAAAAATATTTTATTATTAGTTTTGTTCATATAATTGATTATGTGATACAAGGTTAAAAAACCAGCAACATTCAGTGACGAACTTTATAGCATTCTTATAGATGAGGTTAAAATGAAAGTTTACCTCTATTTTTATGGTTGGAGTTTTTTTTCTTTATGACAAAAGTCTTCTTACGATTCGAATTACTGTGTTCTGACCGCAGTGTGCTTACTTCTTCTTCCAACTCACAGCATTTTTCTTGCAAACATTTTTCCAACGATAACAGAATCCCTTTCTCCTCTTGTAGTATCTGAAACAAGTATCAAAGTTAACTAAGTGCATAACTCCCAAAAAAGTTCAATTTCAGTGGCTAAAAAAGCAAACTATGTTTCGATTTAATCTTAAATGAGAAGAATTGTAAAAGAACTAGTGTGACCGACATATCTCATCGCCCCATCTTGTCGTGTAAGCTGAGGTGATGGTTGCCGATGCATATAATCTAAAGAATAGATGTTAAGATACGAAAGAGTTGAAAATGTTATTATGCAACGCAAGATGCAGTATTGTTGTACAACTATATACTTTTTGTGCATAAAAATATACAGAATTATATAAAAAAGTTGATGTATATAATAGACGAAGTCGGAACCCACAAAAGCTCACAAAAATACGTGAGTCATCTATGGGTTTTGGTATGAGATTCTATTTATTTAAAAGTACACTAACAATATACATATTATTACATTAACCAGTATATTCACAATCATACTTTAAACATACTGATATGCATGTCTTTAATAAGTGCACATAACATCTACCAATTAACACCATGTAAGCCAATATTATATATAGTAGCATTTAGGAAAACAGTTATAATTTAATTTAATCTTTTTACACAGTAAAAGTAAGTTTAAAAGTTTACACAGTTTATAAAAATAAACAATACTTTTATATATAATAAAAATCTCATCAATACAGCGTTTAATTGGTCAAAAAATAGTTCATAAGTTTCTTTTTAAAACCAACATATGGATCATGAAATAAGTCGATGCCTGGTAATGACTTAGACAACTCGTTGTATTTCACGCAGATACGAATAATTGGAGCTTGATTTTCAAGATTTGTTTTTGCAGAAGGGATATGAAATATTTTGGTTATATTATAACTTGGGTACTTACGGGGTACTGATAGATAAATTTGATTGTAAAGGTTGCTGCATTGCACCTTATTTTGTACAATTTTATGTAGGAAATATAGGTCAAGTATTGTACGCCTACTTCGAAGAGATAACATTTTATACTTAGCCATTCTATACTGAAATTCCACATTCACTTTTAGCCATTACAGAAGTTGAAAAAAAAACTTAAAGAAAGGCTAATACAGAAAGTATTATATTTTGAAAAGAGCAACCGTCGAGTTCATTGCTCTTCTTGGTAAGAGCAATTTTACGAACCAGCACTAGAGTTGAGGAATCAAAAGCACTTGTTTACTTATTAAGTTTACTTGAATAAAGAACGATTTGAATTACCTTTACTCTTTTCTCAAGTAATTCCAGTTTGCTTCTCAGGTCATCTTTCTCTTTTAACGCCTCATTCGCCTTCTCGTTAAGAGTGTCAATATCGATTAGCTGCTTTTCATAACTCTCTATCTCCCTGGTCACTTGTTCATTGGTGTTTGGTAGCTTAATAACGATCTGTAGATCAAAAACAATTCCTTTATAACCTTTTCCTTTACGTATAAATTTTTTATTAGGTATTATTACCTTCTTTAGAGTGACAATATCAAAACCAGCCTGCTCCAACTCCGCTTGTATGTAAAGCTTTCGTTGAGGGCTTGGCGCACTGGCTAGGAGTGCGTTGATGAACGCCAGGCCAGCCGCTTGCAGTTCCCCAGAACCACCGGTACTCTGGAGCATTCCTACTAAGAACCTAAAACGGACTGGCTCGCCGAAGCGTAGACGCAGTGTGGATAGTGCTTCAGAAATCATGCTATGACCGGAAGCCGGTGGGTAACAGGATTTGGTAAGTAGCTGTAAGAAAGGACATTGTTTTGAATAAAAATATGTATTTTATATATAACTAGCTCTGCCAACTAAGGCTCTGCCGAAATTTTAAACATAAAAAAGTTATTGTGATTTAATATTTTTATGTATCTACAATTTTCTTCTACACTAATTTAGCGTATCTCTGCTGGTTTACGCAGCCACGCGACTAAAGCTCCCAGCAAGCAAGTTCTTCAACAACGCGATCTCTTCAACACAATTTACATAATACCAATATGTACTTTACTTAAACCATCCGGAAGTATTTCACTACCTTTTGGTGAAAACCTTAAATAATCAGTTCAGTAGATTTTGAGAAAATCTTCTACATACAAACACAAACAGCTTTTTGGGACTTTGCTTTATAATAAGTATAAAAATACGTACTATAAAAATTGCTGTAATTATTCTAGTCACATTTTATGCCATGCTCCTAAAAAAATTGTTGCTTTGTCCAACCATTTCCATTTACGTAGAGACTTGAATAATTGCTGTATATAAATGGTAGGTGTATAAATGGATTTTGATAGTTGATTTTGATGAAGAACAATCCGTCAATCCCAAGCTTTTGAATTTAAACTATCGTCAGTGATATTTATAGTTACCAGCTATAATCACGTCTTATTCTAGCGGGCTAGCCCGACTAGTTTCAAGCCCATCTAGGGTCCATATTCATGAGCTCTTTACACGGCGTTATTGTGGGAACTGTATGTAGCAGCCTGAACCGCTGCACGCTGTTCTATGGATAAACTATAATTCGAAGTTATCTACTTAGAAAATGGTAGGATACTCACCTGTAACGCCAACACTCTAGTCTTATTGACAGTGGACATAATGCAGACGGTGAGAGCGTAAACCCCGTTCGAGCCAGCCATCAACCTCCGGATGCAGTCAGAATATCTACTGCAGCAACTCCATAGACATTGTCTGGTGGAAGATAAAATAATAGAAACTTTTTTAAATATCTCCAGTTAGTCCATGCATTACGATTTTGTCGTGGAGCATATCCTCCTGATGATGCTTCGGTTTCAGGGCGTTGTGTGTATTGCTTGTGTGCATTGTTGCTGGTGGAGGCGTCTTGATATACGTGTGGTGTCCTGCATATGAAGGCGGCATTCCACCAGTGTGCAGAACTGTGCAGCACAGTGTGCGGCACAAATGTTTAATCTGGTCGACTCACTCAAGCAAACATTAACAAATTGTGCGCGAATATTTTAGAAATGTTCGCGCACATCTATGCACATTTGTGCGCGTACACTTGAAACAGTGGACTCGCGTCAACGCGTACGTAATCGTTGTTCGCGAACACAGTTTTGCTTCCGCTACCTGAACGAAAATATTTGTTTGTAAGCGCACATCTTTAATGAGGAGTGGACGAATGAAAAAATTATTAATAATTTTATAGAAAACGTCTAAAAATATATTGTAAATGTGTATATAATTAATAAGTAAAATAATAATGATAAAGATAATAAAATATTTCTAAATGAACATGTGTGCTTCACCGTGCGCTTACACAAGTTACACACAACATTGCCGGTGGAGACAGAAGCTAAACGCGATATCAGTTAGTACGTGCAGTGCGGGAACTTTGTACACAATCTTTGTAAACAAATGTGCTGCACACTGTTTTGGTGGAATCGTACTTTAAGGTACGTGAATTTTGCCTGCTCATACACTTAGCATTGCATGCATTCGCTTAATCCACGCAGATTATAGCAAAGTAGTTCTGTTATAGTTTCTATGATATGGAATTGTTTAAATTTTTACTGTAAGAAAGTGTTACTTAACAAATATCAGGCATATATATTGCAATATAAGTATTTAACAGGAATGATATACTTACAAGCAAGCTAGTTCATCCAGAAGAGGTCTCCGTCGAACAGCCGGTGGGCCTCGTGAGGCTTCTCCGGTCTGACTGAGCTGAATATTGCGCAATAGCTCCAGAAGTAGTGTGACACCATCTGATGGTTCGCAGGCAAACTCTTGGACAAAGCTAAAAATAAATAGATAAAGAATAATCATAAATTGGAAAATAATAATATCCGTTCCAGGTGTGAATTTGATGATAAGTGGACTTACGTCATTTTGATATGTTTAATCATAATAGGTTAGGATTTTGCAATTTATATGGTTAATATTTTATTGTAGTCGATGTGCGTTTTATATCGCACATACAATCTTGTGCATCTTTAAAAACCCTCTTAATCGTATACTAAAAGTAAGGGCTTGTTAATAGTAGTATAGCCCACTGCGAGCCATAGGCCTCCACTCTCCATTTTACGATAGGAGAATTGGAGCTAAGACCTACCACGCTACACCAATGCGGATTGGTAGGTTACACATGTTCCTAGAATTCTCTAGAGATATGCAGTTTTTTTTACGATGATTTCCTTCACCGAAAAGCGTATGATAAATTGCAATTATCAATTAGAACAAGTTTTTTTAATGGAAAAACCAATTGGTGCCTGCTCGAGGTTTGAACTCGTGACTTTCTCGAAAGAGTAGCACGGTGTCACCGCTGGACTATCACAGCTTCTGTTTAAACGAATGTCATATTTTTATTTGTATGTTTGCTTATCGCGACGACAGATAGCGCTAGTGCAACGCGCTATCGAGTGTCAATTGTAATTATATATAGTTAAACGTTTTTTCCGATAGTGCGTCCCCGGCGATGCTTCTGCGCTCGCCCCTTTTCTCCCGGTGTCGCTGTAAAAGCCACTTCGGCTAACAGCATATTGTCATTTACTGAAAAAAAAACGATAGTGCGCCAAGTCCGATACAGTCCAGCACGTCGCTTTAAGCCGAGGTCCGGCCTCGCAGGAGGCACCCTTAAGGCGGCGCTCCCAGGATGTTGCGAGCCTCGCTCGAGACTCGCCCTCCAAGCTCATACCCCCGGCGATGCTTCCGTGCTCGCTCACTCTCTTGGAGACGCTGTAAAAGCCATTAGGGCTAACAGCATTAGTTAATGCTCGAAAAAAAAAACGATAGTGCCAAGTAGCCTCAAGTATCCTCAAGTATCCATACCCATTATATAGTCTTCAAATAAAGTGATATTCGAACAGTGCAGTGTTTAATTCAGAGGACCTAAGTTTATGGGAGAGTTTTCTCCAGCTTTTAATACTCGTTTACTAAACGTAAACTAATTCATCGCTGCTCTGAACAGTATGCGTTTTGGACTTGTTAAGTTATTCACGCCTGCTACAGTCAGATATTACTGCGATACTCTCGTTCGTGTAGGTCATGCCTTATCAACGAATCAATTCAACGATTTTGTCTAAGCCATTATTTTCCGTTCTTGACCCTAATGTGTCCATAGATCTCAAATTAACATTAATCAACATTAAAATCGTTGTAAAGAAAAAGATGCCGGCGCCGCAGTGCCGTTTGCAAAAATGAAAATAAATATCTCATTAGCGAAGACGGATGGGACATAAAGAATGTATAATCTGCCGGTATAAAGAAATCATTGTCACAAATTACAGCCACTCGTTGCAGATTTGCCTCAATCGTCATAGCAATTTAAGTTACATACAAAAAGTGTGTGCAGCCCAATTTACTTAATCTAGCGTTTCAAACGGAACTGTATAAAAATGCACCCATCATTTTGTAATAATGTCTTTAATATAAATATTATTTTTATATGATATTACTATAAGCTTATGACAAGCACTTTTGTATCGTCAAGGATCAATTAGATTTAATGAAGCTAGAACTGGTTCGGAATGCTGCTCTTACCGAGAAGAACCAAAAGAAACTCGGCGGTTGCTCTTTTCCAAATAATACTTCTAACTAGTTATATTTAGACATTACTATCTTTTACGGGGTCGAACAGTAGCCACCACAGTATCCACGCATTGTTATCGTCTAAGTAATCTTCAATAGTAAAATAGGTTTTATGTATAAGCCTCTTTTTAATAGTGTTTTTAAACTGCTATAATGGCAAAATTAAAATCGAAATTACCGAGGTGTCGTAAGGCGACTCAGGTAAATGCCGTGTGGTATCCGGCTGCATAGAATTGACCACCCTCATTTTTTACCGAGGTGTCGTAAAAGGCGACTAAGGTAAGTTGACGTCAGACAGGCGGCCCGTCGTAAAATACGTATCCAAATCATATGACAGCATATTTGCAACATGTTGTGCCGACCCCACTTAGAGTGGGATAAGGGCAGGAGAATGATGAATGGCAAAATTAAAATTGATTACGGAATTTTATTATATAACCCACAAACGACTTACGTTCTTTTGCAAGGCGAAAAACAGGAGTCGCAAGCTTATGTCGGTCATCACCTATAGTTTTATATTTTTTTATATTTTTTATACAAAAATTAAATTGCTTAAAATAAACTGTGAAGCAAATGTAAGAATATCTATTTCCTTAAACTTTTTGTAATCAAGTGGACAAAATATAAATCTTTTATAGTTTATAAATCATTCCTCACGCTTACGCCTCCATCTTGCACTCCACACAACCCATAAAACCAACGCAGTTGACCACATCGCAAAGCTAAAGTAAGATATAATTGAAAAAGATACCCGTCCATACATTATCCTTGGCGGTTTTCTTTTTAATATCATCATGAATTTTACGACGCAGCGATTTCAAGTAGCGGAATCTTAATGCCGTATAGCCGCGGAATTAATGTGAGAATGCACTTTAATGGATACAATGAGAATTCAAAAGCAGTTAATGAAGTTACCTTCATTGATTAACTAGCTAAATACGGCGGTTTTACATGCAGTATATAGATTATGTTAAAAAAATCAACCGGTTGCACTTCGGGAGTGCCGACAGAAGTGAAAACTTGAATATTAACGTTGTGTATTTTTGATATTTTGGAATGGTTAGGGAATATTTTTTTACGAATTTCCTCCTGCCCCTATCCCACTCTAAGGGGTCACAATATTCATTTTTTACGTGGTATCCGGCAGAATAGAATAGACCACCCTCATTTCTTACCGAGGTGTCGTAAGAGACGACTAAGGTAAGGGCCGTGTGGTATCCGGCTGCACAGAATAGACCACCCTCATTTCTTACCGAGGTGTCGTAAGAGGCGACTAAGGTAAGTTGACGTCATGCAGGCGGCCGGTCGTAACATACGTAGCCAAATCATGTGACAACATGTTTGTAACATGTTGTGCCGACCCCACTTAGAGTGGGATAAGAGCAGGACAATGATGATTCATTTTTTACGCTATCGTACACAAACATGACAATTTACTTCACGCAAGCGCCCTGACCGCCTAAACGAAAGCAGGCGCAGGCATACATGCGGTAAAAAGAGATACTTGCTCTCCTACGCCTTGCCTGAGGCGGCCGTGCCTGTGCCTGCGGCCTACTCTCCCTCCGTCTTACGAATTTTCGATCAGGTCACGGGTCCTGACGCGAATTTAACATTTTTAACACATCATTACAGCAATACACAACACCGATAAGGAAGTGTTCACTTCCAAAAGTAGTGTGCAAGAAAACATGTTGAAGAAACTTGCGTAGGCATAGAGAAATTTTGGAACAACAGGTAAATAAATCCAACAGCATCCAGGGGCTGAGGTGTTCGTATTTTTGTCACCGCAAAACTCAGTAAATAATTTTTAACCTACAAAAATTTTATTGAAAAAGTTGCAATATCCTTACAGTATTGTTTTTTTTAATTTTATTTCAAACACATGAGTAAAACGGGAGATTTTTGTATAAGCTATACTAAGACGATGATCGTTAAATAGGTGCAGAAAATTTAAACTGACTTTTTCAGTGAAAGAAAACATCGTGAAGAAACCTGCATATCAATAGAGAAATTCCTTAATATCGCGTAAATGGAACAAAGCGTCGTACGACTAAGCTGTTCGTATGTTTGTTATTGCAAAACTCAGTAAATAATCATTTTAGCAAATAAAATGTTATTTCCAAAGTTGCAGTGTATACACAAAAGTGTTCTTTTATACTTTTATTTCAAAGATATTAAGGAAGACGGGAATTTTTTGTCTAAACTTCAGTGATACGATGATCATTAACTGAGTGCAATCAGAGAATTTAAACCGCTTTCAGACTAAATAAACAGACGAGGTAATCATTTAAATCAAATTACGTTCGTTACGTTGGGCTTCACTTAACTATAATCGCTTTACCGGGACAGTGGCCTATGTTTTTCAATTAAATTAATTAGTTTTATTTACACAACAAGAGACCGTGCGACTCTTACAAGGGGAACACGAGTTCAAACCCGGGCAGGCACCAATGAGTTTTTCTATTAAAACTCATGTGTCTAATTGATAATTGCAATTTATCACACGCTTTTCGGTGAAGGAAAACACCGTGAGGAAACCTGCATATCTCTAGAGTATTCTGGAGATATAACCTACCAATCCGCATTGGAGCAGCGTGATAGGTCTTAGCTCCAACCCTTCTCTCCAGAAACGGAGAGAGGAGGCCTATTCCCAGCAGTGAGATTGTAACAGACTGATACTTTACTTTTTTTTACCATGCCTGAAACTTATTTCAAATAAGGCTTCTACTTTTTATTGTAAATGCATAAGGTGAAAGTTAAACAAATAATTACTCGTGAAACAAGACTTAAAAGTACATGCAAAAAACGTAAAATATAAACGCATCCTACGCGTTAGCAATAACACGAAATGTTTGCTTTCGAATTATCGGTCAAATGGAAATATATAATACTAAAAGTAATAGCCGCGGCTTCGTTCATTTCGATGTCATAGTTAAAATACCCTCACACAAGATTGTATTTTTCCTGATTCCAAACGAAAAATGGGAATTTTGAAATGTACCTAATTTAATCAATATAGATCCTGCGGATTAACCGTAACAACAAACAGACATACAAATAGACTGAAATATTTAGAATATTAGTGTGGATATTATTAAACATAATTAATATACTAACAATGCCGTGTATCCAGCTGAGAAGAATGGGCCACCTTTATTTTCTTACCGAGGTGTCGTAAAAGGCGACTAAGGTAAGTTGACCCACCGTGTGGTATGCGGTTGGGCATAATAGACCACCCTCTTTCTTACCAAAGGCCTCACAGAAGGCACCCTAATGTCGTCCTAAGACGACATTACCCGACGCTAGTAGAGCTTCTGCGCTCTACTCTCTACATTTCGGCGATTCTTCTGCGCTCGCCTGTCCCACCCAGTGACGCTGTAAAAGCCGTTAGGGCTAACAGCATACAGTCAATTCGAAAACAAAATTCTTACCAAAGGGTCGTAAAATACAACTTAAGTAAGTTAAGGTAAGTGATAAGGGCAGTAGGATGATAATTAATTAATATACTAACTGCACGTTTAACACGTGCTCTATTAAATTATTCCATTTCCCTTTTGTACTTTACTTTTAACTTCCTCATAATATATATTTCATTACATATATTATATGTATTTATATTCATAGCTATTATTCTTTTTCTTTTTGATGCACCTATCTGATGTTATGTTACAATCTCTTCTTTCTTCAAAGGTTGTCTGGTAGAGATTGCTTTTAGCAATAAGACCGCCTTTGCACGCCGTATGTTTCTGTATTTCAGTTTCTTTCTTTATGTAATTTGTGTAATGTGTGTGCAATAAAAAATTTCTATCTATATATGTTTCCTCTTATAAATGCCTTCCTTTCTACTCAACTTCATTGACAACTTAAACATCCAAACCTATACCTAAAAAGTAAAGTAATGGCCTTTTATCATCCAAATTCTAGGCAAAGGCTAGAATTCGTTAGATTTCTGAAGAAACCGAGATAGGAGGCATATGCCTATGTCTAGGAGAAAGGTTAAAAGCTAAAAACCATGCTAAACCAATGCTGATTTGATAGGTTATATAATATACCCTGAATTTTCTAAAGATATGCAGGTTTAAGTTTAAAAGAGCTATTTGTCCTCATAAGCTCCTTATCGTCTGCACGGAGTTTGAAGCTATGACCTTAACGCTATATTTACTGCAAGCGCCATCTGCATTTCATAACGCGACATTAAATATTCATACCTTGGAAAGGATAGCCGTAGATCAGCTCTTAATTTAGTCAGCAGCTCACTGGGAGTACCAAACTGTCGAAGGCTCATCTCCTCCCCCAAATTCAGACATGGGTTTCTGGAAAGCATAAAAAAATCCTTTTGTAGTTCCTTAATTGGAGCCAATTCTGGCAGCAGCATCAGGTCATGCTTCTCATAAACATGCATTGTCATAGCGACTGGATCAAAGTGTAAAATTTCAGCACAATCGGACACCGGGAAGTGGGTCAAATTTAACCTTCAAGATTCCACCTTCACATACACACACGTTAAATAAATTCTTTATTCTAGTACACTTTTGAATCCTCAAATGTTGTAAAAGAAGTTATCACCTAAATTCAAATTCAATTTATTCGTTATTCAAGTAAACTTGTAATTAAGTACCTGTTTCTGAATCGTCACTTCTACTGCTCCTATCGAGAAGAGCCAGCAAGAATCTCGATGGTTGCTCTATTCACAATATTATTCTTATAACATTACATTATTGCTAGCAAGGTAAAGTGAAGTAGCGGCCTGTTACAATCCCACTGCTGGGAATAAGCCTCCTCTCTCCGTTACTGGAGAGAAGAGTTGGAGCTAAGACCTACCACGCTGCTCCAATGCGGATTGGTAGGTTACACATATCTCTAGAAGTCTCTAGAGATATGCAGGTTTTCTCACGATGTTTTCCTTCACCGAAAAGCGTGTAATAAATTGCAATTATCAATTAGACACATGAGTTTTAAAGAAAAACTCATTGGTGCCTGTCCGGGTTTGAACTCGTGTTCCCCTCGTAAGAGTCGCACGGTCTCACCGCTGGGCTATCACAGCTTGCTCTCTCTAGCAAGGTGCAAGGTTCTAAGAAGGAAGAATATCTAAATCCACTTCTCGAGCTAAGACCTACCACGCTGCTCCAATGCGGATTGGAAGGGTACACATATTCCCAGAATTCTCTAAAGATATATAGATTTCCTCAAGATGTTTCCTTCACTGTAAAATGATAAATTGAAATTATCAATTAGACACAAGTTTTTTTTAACAGAAAACTTATTAGTGCCTGTTCAGGATTTGACCCGTGACTATCTCGAAAAACTCGCATGGTCTCACCGCTGTATCACAGCTTGGTAGCTTTGATATGTGCGTATAACTAAAATCGAAATACTGTATTGAACAAATGTGATACAAGCATATTCTCTCGATTGAATACCAAAAACTAGTTCTTAGAGATGCGCGTCAAATTTGTAATCGGAACAACCATTGTCTGTCTGTTTAACTGTGCCGGTTATCTTAAATGTAAACCGTGTCACCCAGAAAGGTAATACTTCGCATAAACGATTTGCACATGTTTAATTTGTGATATACTTGTTAAAACTCCATCTACAATTCTAACTAATATTATAAAAGCTTAAAGTCTTTCTATCTATCTGTCTGTTAAACCTTTATGGATTCGCTGGACCAATAAAGATGAAATTTGGAACAATTGTAGATTAACGGGAAAATAAGTTTTTTATCTATTTTAGGCGTACATAATGCTTACGTTGATGCGGACGAAGTAAGGATATAAGTTGGAGTGGAAAAAATCGATTACTAAATAATCGATAACAAAATATACGCGAAAAATATAAACGACAACGAAATAACAAAAAATAGACTAAGAAAGAGGATAGTTATGCAATCGTTTTAAAAAAATTGATAATAATAAAAAAAAACAATCACAAATTGATATATTTTGTAGATATGAATTACAAAATATTATTATGTCTTTAATTAAAATGCATGCTAGTTGCAATAAATCTTAAATATATCTTTAAGGACGTGTTTCATTTTTAGAACCATAGAGCAACATAAGCTTTAATTACATCAATATATGATCCGGCTCGAAGGACCATAGTGGTGAGTTTACCTGAAATCTTTACTGCCTTGTGTGGGTAGTGTTCTGGCTTTGTTCTGGTCCTGTCCAGGGTCTAGGTCGTACAAGCTGCCAGTGCCAGTCTTCTTACCCCATTTCTTAAGCGATGTGACGTAGTCTTCTGGATTGTAGATCGGTGGTCTTTGCTTTTCCTGGAAATAAGGTTCTTAGTTCAAATAATATCAGTATAATTTAATTGATAGAACTATATAAGATATCTGCCGTGTAGTCTCCCGCTCAGTAGAATCGACCACCCCCAATCATTACCGAGGTGTCGTAAAGGGCGACTAAGGTAAGTTGACCCGCCGTGTGGTATCCTATATATATTTCTTTTATACTATCTTTCATGCCAAAATAAGTAGGATGGCCAATTTACTATCTAGAAAATTTATTTATTTATTGTTCTTAATTCTGGGTTAATAATTTAAACACGTTTTCCAACCAATCCGCATTGGAGCAGCGTGGTAGGTCTTAGCTCCAACGCTTCTCTCCTAAAACGGAGTTTTTTTCTCGTTACTTAACTTACTTTTATGAAATATCGAGCTGTGCCAGCGGCTATATGAAAATCAGTGTGTCACAAATTTTTTCCGAGTTCAAATTTTACTGATATTGTGAGTTAACCATAAGAGATAGAGACATGCTGTTCACGACTTTTTTATAGTAGTTTTAAAGGACTACATTTCTTTAGTACATTACTTTACTGTATCTCTGTTGGTTTAAGCGG
The DNA here is from genome assembly GCA_947086505.1 of Morpho deidamia. Classification (NCBI taxonomy): domain Eukaryota; kingdom Metazoa; phylum Arthropoda; class Insecta; order Lepidoptera; family Nymphalidae; genus Morpho; species Morpho deidamia. Next base: position 1,878,637 of record CAMTZC010000007.1, on the reverse strand, counting down.
CGTGCGCGACGAAAGCGAAAGGGTGGTCTATTCTACTCAGCCGGATAACAAACGGCGTGCTTTTCTTACAAATAGATTTTAATATTAATACAAACATTTATTTATCGATTTTGTTAATAATAGTCGAGTAAATTTAGCTTTAAAAAGTATGTAAATCAAATCATGTATGATATAACGAGTATGTAAATTAAAATTATGTGTTAAACTGTAATTGACCAGTTGTGAGACCGTGGAACTCTTTCGAGGAGGTTACTAGTTCAAACCCCGGGCAGGCACCAGTGAGTTTCTCTATTGAAACTTATGTAGTAGTCCTAGTAGGCTAGATGTTTTACAACTGCGCGACTTATTCAACACAGTTTACATAAAGCCGTAATGAACTATTAACCTTAACGTTGAACTATTGTAAGATGCTAGCTTAATATTAATCTGAACGAAGAATGGCACTACCTTTTAGTAAAAACCGTACAAAAATCCGTTCAGTAGATTTTGAGAAAATCGATTACATGCAGACAGACAGCTTTTGGAGACTTTGGTTTATAATTATAGAAATAAAATATTCATTATTTACGTTTGTCTTGTCATTGATTATCGTAAACCTTGAAATGAAATATTAACGCGTTGTACAAAACGGAAGAAATAATATTCCTGTAATAGAATAATTATTTAATTCTAGATCATGAAATTAACTTGAGAGATATGTTAAATGTCCGTCTGTGAATATATTAACTAATTTCATATAATATTTTGGATTTGAGTACTTCTAACCGATCACTATTAGTGAATATTAACATAAGAAGTTTATTTTTTTATTTTTTTTATATAAATATATGGGACGCTTACACACATAGTCGTCCGTCCCCAAAGTAAGCAATTTAATACTTTTGTTATGGGTGACGGACAACTGGTAAATATACTACATATTTAAATATATACTTAAATACAAATATACACCCAGCCTCCAAGAACTCACAAATTGTTTATAGAAAATGTTTACTCTCGGCGGGAATCGAAAGCGCGATCTGCGGAGCTGAAGGCAGGGTCCACTGCGCCAACGGGTCAGTCAAACTTTATTAACTATTAATAAATTATTATACTATTTATTATTCATATATATATATACTTATACATATATATGGGACACTTACACACACATGGTCGTCCATCCCCAAAGTAAGTAACTTATTACTTGTGTTATGGGTGACGGACAACTGGTAGATATACTACATATATAAGTTTAAATACGTACTTAAATACAAATACACACCCGAAGAACCAACAAATTGTTGATAGAAAATGTTGGCCCACGGTGGAAATCGAACACACGACCCGCGGAGCTGAATTAAGGGTCACTACCCACTGCGCCAACGGGTCAGTCAAACTTTATTAACTGTTATTAAATTATTATACTATTATCAACTTATTCTTAAAACCTCTTAAGTTTTTTATAACTGGCATTTATCGTGCGGTTTATAGCGAAGAAAGCATATGATAATGAAACTACAGGGTTAAAATTACCACGATTTAATGTCGTGGAAATTACAACAGGAAATGTAATAACGTAATCTTGTAATTCTTCAAAGATGCTAGTTTAATATTCGTGTGTACACCACATTCATATCCCGTCGTACTTCACTTTCGCAAATATATCTTGTAATTGTGAATAGTTGTGATGTGGCCCCACTATGAGTGGAGACGATCACGTAAGGTTTTATGCACTTGGATGACCGAGCTTTGATATATTTAGATATAATTTAGACGCGTTCCCAATATTAGTTTTTGTCACAAAAGAGGGAACGGAAATAATGCACACGAATTGTGATTTTGGGAATACCCAATTTCCTACCTGAGCATCAAAACTTTGTAGATAGTTGCGAAATTTGATCATATTCTAATGATATGTAACAGTTTTTAGTACAAGTAAAACGAAGGTTTTACTTGTGTTTTCAAACAATGAAAAATCGAAACATTATAAATAAATAAATATATGGGATACTTACACACACGGTCTGTTCCCAAACGAAATAACTTAATATTTCTGTTATGGGTGACAGACAACTGGTAAATATATACTTATATAATTTTAAATAGTTACATCAATATATACATCCGGACTTGAAGAACCAACAAATTGTTGTTAGAAAACGTTGGCCGTTGGTGGAAATCAACTTGGGACTCACGGAACTGAAGGCAGGGCCACTGCTAAAAGCGCCACCATGTACGTTATATAGTCATTTTTTATCCTATAGGCTTTTGCTTGATGTAAGATTATATTTAGATATCCACTGACTCAGATGTGCTTCTTGCTTTTTTTTTTGTTATAATCGCCACAATCTACTGGGTTGAATATCATATTAGTATAAAACCTGCGTATAAGTTGCAGTGCCAGTACAGCGAGTATAAAACTAATCATTCTTCAGATTTTATATTATAGGGTGAGCCCGACATAACGGATGTATAGACAGATCTGTACATTAACTATGACTACCACTCGCGATAGTTTAAATTCAAATTTCTTCAGATCCTTAGCATTTATTTGACAGAAATCTTAATTATAAATTATAATCGAACTTCAATGATTTCCGCTTATTGTGGCAACACACAACACTATTAAACAAGATGAGTTTTTGTAGCAGGCCAGCATTTATCATATAACTTAACAATGGAAGCTATAACTGTGGTGAAAGTTTTACTACAATCTGTTTAGTGTTAAGTGTATTACGTGAAAATACGATTCCCCTTACGAGTATGGATTTTTGCAACAAAAATACTTTTTCGAAAATAATTTGAAAATATTCGAAAATTTTTATTGTAGAAATAAACGTAAATATCAGGATTGGAGGCATTTTCTTTTCTTGGTTAGAAAGTAGGATTGGAATTTAAAACTCACCACACCGTTCAAATTTAAATTCAAAATATTATGTTTTGTTGTAAAATGACAAACAAGTTCCTTTGAATAGTCAACTCTTTCAAGTCAACTCTACTGATAGTTCGGAAAGTTGTTCCTACCGAGAAGAGCCAGTAAGAAACTCCGCTGTTGCTCTTTTCTAAATATAATTTTTATAACTAGTTACATTTAGTCATTACTTTCTGTACAGGGTAGAAGTGCACCTATATCCACACATTCTTATCATCTAAGTAATACTATACAGTATAGTAGGCTTTTTGTATCAGCCACCTTGAGCAGAATACAACGTCGCTATACCTATTTATCAAAAGAATTAAATGTAGACATATTTAGCAATACATACATAGTTTTAAATTAAATTTGTATTTAATTATGTATTTAAAATTATATATGTAGTATATTCACCAGTTGTCTTTTACCCATAATACAAGTATTAAGTTATTAACTTTGGAGGACGACCGTGTGTGTAAGTGTCCCATATATTTATGTTTATATTTATAGTTTTAAACACAACATAATAAAATTTAAAAGAAATAATTAATTGGACAGTATTGATATAGTTAGTACAATATATATCTTTTATTTTGTAATATATTTAAATAGTCTACGCGTCCCTAAGCTAATAAGCTGTGATAGCCCAGTGGTGAGACCGTGCGACCCTCTTGAGACGAACATGAGTTCAAACCCGGGCAGGCACCAATGCGTTTTTCTATTAAAACTTATGTGTCTTATTGATAATTGCAATTTATCACACGCTTTTCGGTGAAGGAAAACATCGTGAGGAAACCTGCATATCTCTAGAGAATTCTAGAGATATGTGTAACCTACCAATCCGCATTGGAGCAGCGTGGTAGGCTTCAACCCTTCTCTCCAGAAACGGAGAGAGGAGGCCTATTCCCAGCAGTGGGATTGTAATAGGCCGCTACTTTACTTTACTAGATACTATATGATTAGGTTAAATATATATTAAGTTTATGCAAATGTGTTGCGCGTCCAACAAGTATTTACATATACACGACAGACACTTTTCTGTACACAGTTCAGTAACCCATTGTCATGTCAAACTGTAAAGATTGTGTTCAGATTACTTCTTATCAACATTACATAATAAACGTAGTTAACTATTTAACTTACGTCTAATTTGCTTAAAAATTAATGTTTCATATACGGCTACTGTAATAACACTATTGTATTTAGTCCATTTTTCGAGATTTTATCTGTGGAGATTTGTATTTGACAGCGTTTCCGCCATTGTAATTGTAATGTGGCATAACCAAGAAATAGTAAATTAGTGGCTGAATAGAAAGGTGGATTATCTAGTGCAGGGGTCGCCAAGCATATATCATATTATGCAGTTCTTTAGATACGCAAATAATTTTTAAATCTATCATCATCATCCTCCTGCACTTATGCCACTCTAAGTGGGGTCGGTTCAACATGTTACAAACATGTTGTCACATGATTTGGCTACGTATTTTACGACCGGCCGCCTGTCCGACGTCAATTTACCTTAGTCGCCTCTTTAAGAAAGACCTCAACACTTCGTTAAGAAATGAGGGTGGTCTATTCTACTCAGCCGGATACCACACGGCGGTATATTTTTTAAATCTATACATATTATAAAGCTATCGTTTGTATGTCATCGATTTTCTCATAAGCTGCTGGAAGGACCTCTGTACTGTTTTTACTAAAATATAGTACAATTCTTGAGTGAGGTTTAGGTTATGATTAAATCCTCGGAAACGGCGAAACCGGCTTTGATGTGATTTGAACTGGAATTTACGAGGGAAATAGTTTGGACAAAACAATTTCTACGCAGGCTATGTAGTTGGAACAGTTTCATTAAAAAAAAACATTTAAAATTCGATTTGAATCGATTAACAAGAATTGAGGACAAATTCTATCACCAAAAAATGCAAGTAAACTTGCAAACAAGTGCCTTTGAATCGTCAACTCCGAACGCTGTTCCTACCGAGAAGAACCAGCAAAAAACTTCGAATATAATTCTTATAACTAGTTGCATCTAGTCATTACTATGTTGTGCAGGGTTGAAGCTATATGCACTCGTTCTTATTATCTATATAATTCCCAATAGTGTAATAGGCTTTCTGTATCACCCTCCTTTTAACAGTGTTTTTAAACTGCTGTAATGGCAAAGATAAAATTGATTGCGGAATTTTATTGTTCAATATTATACTCAAATTAACAAACTATCCACATTCTTATCATCTAAGTAATCCTCAACAGTATAGTAGGCTTTCTGTATCAATCTTTTTAACAGTGTTTTTAAACTCCTGTAATGGTTAAGTAAAAGTAGACAGCGGAATTTTATTATAGAATCTTATACCCAAACCCATAAACCATTTACGTACTTTTGCTAGGTGTAAACCAAGAGCGGCAAGCTTATGTCGGCTCCTTGGTCTATTATACACGTCACCAAATTTTTTTGTAATTCTCTATATAATTCTGTACAAAAATTATATGTGTTTGTCGTTCTTAAGAAACTGAAATTTCGTAAATCGTAATGTTTTTAGTGTTCCGACTCAAAAGGTTACTGATCCCTGACTTAGTGTATTAAAAAAACAATAATCATCAGACTTAATTGTGGTATTGTTTTGATTATAACTCTGGCTCAGTGGTGCGAGAGGCTGTAACGCAAGCGAAAGGGTCTGAGTTGAAAGCTCTTGTTAGCCGTTATTAGCTGTAACGGTCTAATATCCTAGTAACATTATTAATCTATGAGATTTCGTGTACTTAAGAACGTAGTTAGTGCGTGTGTGAGTGAGTTGATACGTGCGTGCGTGCGTGCGTAAGTGAATTAGTGTGTGGGTTTGTGTGCGTATTCAAGTTTGTTTCACGTTGAGCTTGTGATAGTGAACGTGTGTAGTGCTTGTGAATTGTGGTGACGGTGGTGGAGGTTTGTGCATGTGTTTTTAGGAATCCTGCATGTATATAAGTTATAATAATAATATAATAATATATGGACACTTGCACACACAGTCGTCGACCCCTAAAGTAAGTAACTTAATACTTGACGGACGGATGGTGACGGACAACTGGTAGATATACTACATATATAATTTTAAATACATACTTAAATACAAATACACATCCAGGCTCGAAGAACCAAAAAATTGTTTATAGAAAATGTTGGCCCTCGGCGGGAATCGAGCCCGCGGCCCGCGGAACTGAAGGCAGGGTCACTACCCACTGCGCCAACGGGCCAGTCAGGGTATGAAAAACAGATAGTCCACTCCACATTTAGCATAAGATACTCGTATATTTCCTTTCGCTTACTTACCTACCTATATATTTATAACTTTTGGATTTAAATATATTTCGTACAGATAAGGATTAATCTGGATTAACAAATGGTAAGTATACAACAAATATGGGTAATCATTTTTTTAAAAATAAACTATCGTGAGTAGTATTCATAGTTAATAAAGATACCGGCTATACTCACGTCTAATTTTCCCGCCGCGATAACGTCGTGTAAAGAGCCCATGCCCCGGACGGGTTCGAAACTAGTCGGGCTTATCCGATAAAATTAGACGTGAGTATAGCCGGTATCATTATTAACCATGGGTAATCAGGTTATTTTAAATAACCATTGTGGGTGTTTTGGGGGAAGCAGAATTTTATATGACAAGCAGCAAGAGCAACGGTAACAAAACTAATGTGTGCTTTAATCATTGGATTTAAGTTCTGTATTAGAATATTTAAACTACCAGTAATGGTAAACGTGACCATTACTTGAAAAGGCAGGAAAAAGATGGACGTGATCTAAAGAGAAGTGTAGTATCAAAGAATAACCACAGACAACATTATCCTTATTGTTACTACTATCAGGATGCCTATGCGCTATAGGATAGTAAAGCCGTTAATTTACTACTGTTATGAACATGCGAAAAGAGTTTGTAATGCATATGTCATAGAGTTTAAATTCGCTTGCCAATTTTCTAGAAAATTCACTTTGTTTACGAATCGTGTTCGGTATCCCCGCTAGGACTCGCGAACGGTCGCGAACATTCTCGAAACCGGTTCGTTCGTTATATAAGCGAACGTATCGCGCGCCTCGACGTTCAGTTTGCGAATAGAGAAGCGAAAATAAAAGTGAAATAATAGTGACCTCGACTTTGTTATAGACAACGAACTGCATAGAGACTGTAAGTACTAATTAGAACTGAATAAAATGTTTTTAACGAGTTACCAGTTATTTTCATCCTAATTCTCGAACCCATGTATATTTCACTAAAAATACATCATCATTCTCTTGCCCTTATCCCACTAAAAGTGGGATCGGCACAACATGTCATAAGCATGTTGTCACATGATTCGGCTGCATATTTTACGACTGGCCGTCTGCCTGACGTCAACTTACCTTAGTCGTATTTTACGACAGCTCGGTAAGAAAGAGGGTGGTCTATTATACTCAATCGGATACTACACGGCGGGTCAACTTACCTTAGTCTCATTTTACGAAAACTCGGTGGGAAAGAGCGTGGTCTATTCTACTCAACAGGATATCACACGGTGGGTCAACTTACCTTAGTGGCCTTTTATGACACCTCGGTAAGAAATGAGGGTGGTCTATTCTACTCAGCTGGATACCACACGGCGGGACCACTTACATTAGTGACCTTTTACGACATCTCGGTGAGAAAAGTACGTGGTCTTAGTCGGATGCCACTCGTTTAACTAAAATACTTATGGGGGAAAACGTGTCACATATTGCAGACCATCGATAAAGCAATGGTGTTAAAAACGCGGTAGAACAAGAGAAACTGGCACGCACAATCACGTGCCGCCGTAATATCGCACGCTCTCGTTTTCAATATATCTCTTGCCGCATTTCGTCACGCTATAGCCAGATCCAATGAAATTTGTGGCGAGATGTGAAAATCGCTATTAATTTTATTATTGACTTTCTGTTTGCATGACCAAAGACCATAGATTGAAAAATTGATCAGCACTCTCTATTTATCATGGTTAGTACGGTGGTAGAAACCGGCTATACTCACGTCTTATTATATCGGGTGAGCAAAACTAGTTTCAAGCCCATAACGAACGGTTACAAGTAACGTCGTGTAAAGAGCTCATCAATAAGGGCCCCGTTTGGGCTTACAACTAGTCGGGTTCACTCGATAAAATAAGACGCGAGTATAGGCGGTTTCTATACATTAAATGTGACAAGAACTGTGATAGCCTAGCGGTACACGGTCTCACGTGTGACTCTTTTGAGGGAAACACGAGTTCAAACCCGGGCAGGCACCAATGAGTTTTTCTATTAAAACTTATGTGTCTAATTGGTAATTGTAATTTATCATACGTTTTTCGGTGAAGAAAACCTGCATATCTCTAGAGAATTCTGGAGATATGTGTCACCTACCAATCCGCATTTGAGCAGCGTGGTAGGTCTTAGCTTCAACCCTTCTCTCCAGAAACGGAGAGAGGAGGCCTATTCCCAGCAGTGGGATTGTAACAGGCCGCTACTTTACTTTTTTTTTTACTTAAATATGACAAGAGTTTTATAAAGTGTAAAAGTACTTAATACTAGAGCATGGAAAAAAATTAGTCGCTAATCTTTAATACATAAGTGAATTAAACATTTTATTATTGACTTTCTATTTGCATGAACAAAGACCATAGATTGAAGAGTTGATCGGCGCTCTCTATTCATTATGGTGTCAGTGAAATTGTGTATTACAGATTCAAAATTGATTCTATGTTATTGCTTAGCGATTATTGTTCTTTAATTATAATACAAAGAGCATAAAAAAATTGGTTACACACACTTCGAATGCAAAAAGGGTTTATATGATAAATGAATATATAAATATATGGAACACTTACACACGCTCGTCCCTCCACAAAGGAAGTGCCTTAATACTTGTGTTATGGGTGACAGACAACTGGTAAATATATGCATATATAATTTTAAATACATGCTTAAATACAAATTTACACACAGGCTTGAAGAACAAATTGTTTATAAAAAATCCTCGGCGGGAATCGAACCAACGACCAGCGGAGCTGAAGGCCAGGTTACTGCGAGCCAGGGTAACGGGCAAGTTATAGAGCGTTTTAAGATATCCAAAGCAAAAACCCTTTTCTTAGTTTTTATGAGCTATTTCGGATTGTTAGTTAAAATTACACTGCGATTGCTCTTTTCAAAAACATGCTATAATGGCAAAGTTAAAATTGTTTGCGGAATTTTATTATAGAATCTTATACACTATCTGACGAACGACTTATAAGTCGTTACTATATGAAGCAGAATCTAGCCGATTTTCTCTCTCTAAGTCTCGATGTGCATTATTTATTACCGGGTACTATAGGTACTTTTGCTAGGCGAAAAGCAGGAGCCGCAAGCTTATGTCGGTCCCTACTTTGTCTATTATATACATATATATTGTTTTATATAATTAAGGATTATAAATCATGACACTTTAAAACTGTATAGCAATGACACATACCTTGGATACAGGTTCTTCACTCCAGCCCCCACAATTGGCCATCCCTTCCACTAAAGTCAGCTCACTGTAACAAATTTAACGAAAAATCATTAAACAGATGTACTCTTCCAAATTTATGGTTGAATCTCAAAGACTTCGGGTATGTTATGTCATTGTATATCGTAAGAAATAAACCCCTAACATAGAAGACGAGACCACTGTCTTCGAATGCATCAGTTTGTTACTATCCTATCTTCTTTCATCCTTAAAAGAAAAAGATTGACCTAATAATATGAGTGATGGGTTCAAGTTAAATATTGCCAGATGCAATACACTCAAATCGAATCAAATTAAATCAAAAAAATCTTTATTCAAATAAGCCATTTCAGTAACTTTGCATCGTCAACCATCATTATGATTAATGAAGCTACGACTGGTTCGGAATGTTGCTCTTACCGAGAAGAACCAGCAAGAAACTCGGCGGTCAATCTTTTAAATATTTTCAATTATACATTATTAAACTGCTGTCCCGTATAAAGCTGAAAAAGTTTTCAAATCCAGGCATTCTATAATCCAAAATAATCTTCAATTTTGCAATATGCTTTACGTATAAGCATATTTCTTACACTAAGTTGGAAACTTTTCTGTTGACTAGTATGGATTGCAGAATTTTATTGTTGAAGCTCTCAATATTCGCCAATTAGTGATAGGTATTAGACAACTTATTTATTTTAATTTTTTATTGGCTAATGGTAAATAATGGAAATCTTTCGAAGAGTCCGTGGCCAGATATTGAAACAGAAAGAAGTGTTCTTTTTAAATAATAATTATTTGTTTTTAAAGAATATAAACAATCATTATATTTTTTTGTAAGGTGTTCAAAATCCAAAATTCAAATATTCTCTATTCAAGTAAACTTTCTACTGCTGGTTCGGAAAGCTCTTCCTACCGAGAAGAGACAGCAAGAAACTCGGCGGTTGCTCTTTTCAAAATAGTTCTTATAACTAGTTACATTTAGTCTACATTTACTATATTGTACAGAGACAAAGAGTAGCTATAACCACTCATTCATGGGCATGTTTAACGGTTTACTTCAAACTAAATAAGGAATTATATATATTAAAGATCGAAACCGTCATGGTTAACCTTAACTCATCCTGTATATTGAAATGCTTGCAGAACATTTTGCACGGATCATAAAATCCAGTAAGCGGGTACCGTAATACTATAAATGTATTTAATGTCGGCACAAATATAATAAACTGTTCGTGAAAGCACGCTGAGTGTTCCGAGCTTTGTTTGTATGCGCGACGCATAAAAATCGTTTACGAGTGACTTCATATCTTGGCCGAAGAACTATTGCTTTATCGACATTTATAGATATAAATTACTGAGAAACAACAACGAGATCCATAATACAAAAGTAATAATAAACATTAGTTACTTACATTACATTAATTTTTGTACATATGAATATAAATAATTATGAAAGAATTGGCGATGTATATAATAAACAAAGTAGGAACCGACATAAGCTTGCGGTTCCTGCTTTGCGCCTTGCAAAAGTTCGTAATTCGTTTGTGGGTTTGGGTATAAGATTCTATAATAAAATTCCACAATCTACTTTAACTTTACCATTACAGCAGTTTAAAAATAATATTTAAAAAAGGCTAATTCAGAAAGCCTATTATACTATTGAAGATTACCTAGACGATAAGAATGCGTGGATATAGCTTCTCTTCAACCCTGTACAAGACATTAATAACTATATGTAACTAGTGATAAGAATTATTGTTTGAAAAGAGCAACCGCCGAGTTTTTTGCTGGTTTTTCTCGGTAGCAACAGCTTTCCGAACCAGCAGTAGATGTTGACGATTCAAAAGCACTTGTTTACAAGTTTAATTGAATAAAGAATATTTTGAATTTGAATTTGAATATTTGTTTCTTTATTGTACATACATACCAATATAAAAAAAAGAAAACAAAAAAAAGCTCATGTACAAAGGCGGACTAAAAAGTATCTCTTCCAGTCAACCTTTAAGTAACAGAAAGAAAAGGACAAGATGTGAAATATGGATACTGAAAAAAGAAAGGAAACACTTTATACATATATTAATGTTGAAAAATGATGCAATATTATAAACTCCGATAAAGGAAAAAGTTAAGACGAAATTTCAATGCAGATTATACAATAAAACAAAGCGCCCGCAATATTCAAATAGTTAAGACACTTTTAACGCTTGGTAATAGTTTGTTTCCAAGCAGTTAGCACCTAAATTAGTTTAAAAATCTTATTTCCTTGTATTTACCTTTATATTGGCTTTTTATGCGTTTAAATAAAAAATATAAATTATTATTAGACAATACTTTAAACAATATGTGTCAAAATTTGATGCATGCAAAATTTGCACATGATGAATTTGTGAATATCAATTGAACACAAGTTTTATAGACCTAACATACTCGTAATAGATGTCTTCCCGGGATATGAATCTGTGAATTTCCGCTATCACTACATGTACTTATAAACGTAATTTGACTGGCCTGTTGACGCGTGCCAGTAACCCTGCCTTCCTCACCGCACGTTTCGGGTTCGTCAAGGTATATTCATACAATTTACTGGTTCTTCGGGTCTGCGTGTATATATCTATTCAAGTAGTTAGTTAAAATCAATGTATATATTTACCAGTTGTCACCTAGACCAAAAATATTAACTTACTTTAGGACGGACGAGCATGTGTAATTGTAGCATATATATTTATGCATTTGCTGTCCGCTTACGCCCTGTTATGACTCAATCTGATTTCGAATTACTCTCAAAACAGAACTCAACAGTTAAAATGCTCCGATCGCCAGCAAACTCTACATGATCATCCGATAGGTCATTTTAAACTTTCTCTGAAAATTTCATTGAAATCTGTCCAGCCGTTTCGAAGTTTAAAGGACTTACAGACAAAAATTCATTTATCATATACTACTCGCCGTGCCAGCGGCTTCGCTCGCGTGGTAATTCAGCGTTTCACAATTTTTTTCTAGAATTCAAATTTTAAACATAAAAGTAGTTATTGTGAGTTAACTATAAGAGATAGAGACATGCTATCGCGGATATAGTATTTTTATGGATCCAAAATTTTCTAGTACATTACTTTAGCGTATCTCTGCTGGTTTACGCAGCGCACGCGACTAAAGCTCCCAGCAAGCAAGTTTTTTAACAACTGCTCGATCTCTTCACCACCATTTACATAATACCGATATGTAATTTTTACCTAAACCATCCGGAAGTATTGCACTATATTTGTGTGAAAACCGTACAAAAATCCGTTAAGTAGATTTTGAGAAAATCGATTACATACAGACAGACAGCTTTGTGGGACTGTTTTATAATAAGTATAGATATAGATTAATATTTTAAGCAAGTCATTTCTACGTACGTACGCTTCATATCACTATGGACACATTAATTAATACAGACCCAAGAACATAGTAACGTTACGCTTTTTAGGCTATTTGTAATAGATAGCCTCGGGGCGACCGTAAGTTCGCAGCGTGTATAACTTACTCACGATTTAGATGCCTTCACACGCACAAGAGTTAACGATAGTTTAATTTGTATTTATTTATTTAATTTCATTTGATGCTTTCAGGCATAGAGTTATACTATTAGAGTTATGTTATAGAATAAGCTCTATTATATCTTTGCCGCTACAGCAGTTTAAAAACGCTGTTAAAGGGAGGCTGATACAAAAAGCCTACTATACTATTGAGGATTATATAGATGACAAAAATGCGTGGATATAGCTACTCCTCTACCCTGTACAAGATAGTTACAACCAAATGTAACTAGTTATAAGAATTTTATTTGAAAAGAGCAACCACCAAGTTTCTTCTTGGCTCTTCTCGGTAGGAACAGCTTTCCGAACCAGCAGTAGATGTTGACGATGCAAAAGCACTTGTTTACAAGTTTACTTGAATAAAGAATAATTTGAATAATAACTCTATGCCTAAAATGTGGCTATCGAAAAAAAGAGAAAGTATGGAACTCTTGTCTTCTCTGTCCTATTATTTGTTGGATACTCGCAATGTCATATAACATCTTAAGAGGATACATTAGTTGTATGGTCAACTAAAGAGTAAAACTAAAATATTGATTATTTACAAATACTGAGAACCTTATGTTTAACCCTTTATGTAACCTAGTTATGTTATAGTGTTTTTATCGAAAAAAATGTAGATTAATGATGAATAAAATGATTGAAAATGGCATAAATATTAAAGAGGCGTTAAATTTTAATAACATTCAGTTGAAAAAGTCACTGGCTATCGAAGACTGGCTATTCTTTACGTTCGTTCTTTAAGACCAAGTTTGCTAGAACGAAACTGGTCCAAAATACCCCAATACCTTACAAATGCAGGACAAGTCACCACACGCACCCCAAGGTTCCACCAGCAACAATGCACACAAGCAGCACACACAACCACCACCAAAATCTCGACGATCGTTCCGCTCCGAAACCGAAGCATCATCAGGAAGGTAGGCTCCACGACAAAATCGCAATCCGTCGCGCCACTCATACAAGCAGTACTGCTTATAGCAAGGTAGTTCTGTTATAGTGCCTGTAATATGGAATTTCGCAAAGTGACGCCTGCTTCTATAAATCACAAAAAATTTAATTTCATAGTTGTAATATTTGAGCCTTAATGTTATTTTTTATGTTTTCAACAATCTCTTGTTTTTTTTATTTTTCCTTTTTTAAATGTAACATTGCAACTAAGAATTATATGATCTTCTATAATTGGGACTACATAATTAGTTTTAAACTATATGAAATATATGTTGGATGATTACACAGTATTTAATATTTCTGTTTTATATCCTTGCGCATATTAACACTTAAAGATAATAAAATAATTTTTAAATGTTATATAAAATAATCTTTTAATATAATTGATGTTAAATGGAGGAAGTGCTAAATATCAATTATACTATTAAGATATGAGGTGACTTTGAAAACGTCGCAAACTACTGATCTTTACACACTATTAGACATTGGTTCTAGCATATCAATTTGTAAGATTGATGATTATTACCAGATGTTCAAAATCATGGAAGGAATATAAATGATTGTTTAATAATACTTCCTCACCACTACTAATTACTACTGTAATAGGAGGATGTAGGATAGTTGTAATTAGTTCACCGCTATAAAAAAACCACTTGCCGTTTTAAGTCATAGATTATTTTATAGTAAGTCATTACTATAAAATAATCTATGACTTAAAACGTCCATCCATTTATAAACTGCTGTTTCCGTAATTACTATTCTACAGTGATGCTATCAATCAATTTATGGATCAGCAGTTCCTTAATTCAAATTCAAAATATTATTTATTCTAGTAGATTTGTGACCTAAGCTTTTCAACAAGTGCGTTCCTACGGAGAAGAGCCAGCAAGAAAATCGGCGGTTGCTGTTTTCAATATAACTAAACTTCAATTCAACGATTATTACTTTGTACTTATTTAAAATAAATGTAAAAGACTATACGAAAAAAACAATAGACAAGACAAAACAAATGTCACTTCTTTAAAATTTAATTAGAAAATGTGCGAAATATATCGATTTATTAATAAAAATACTCTTGTAAGAAGTAAATGTTGTTCTGAAGGGGCATTAAAAATTACAATTCTTGATTGCATTATTACATAAGACATGATATGTATGTCGTATATTTAAAAATAAAAATGGAATTTTGCTTTAGTATCAAAAACGCTCTCTCCCGTGAGTGTAACCTCTCCATCAAGTCGTCGGTACGGTAAGTAATTTAGCCGCTGTACCGTTGTCGCCGCCGGCCACCGGTTCGAATCCATTACACTCAATTCGATATATTTATTTCTTTGATTACGCGTAATTTACTACTGTTTTTGCTTCTTAGTTGGATGGGTGCGAAACGTATTATTTAGTAGTGTTATAAAGTCCATCGCTGAACTAGTTTTTTATTTGATATCTTTACTTATTATAAAACAAAGTCCCAAAAAGCTGTCTGTCTGTAAATAATCGATTTTCTCAAAATCTAATGAACGGATTTTTGTACGGTCTTCTCCAAAAGATAGTGAAATACCTCCGGATGGTTTAGGTAAATAGTACATATTGGTATTATGTAAATTGTGTTGAAGAGACCGAGCAGCTGTTAAAAAACTTACTTGCTGGGAGCTTTTGTCGCGTGCGCTGCGTAAACCAGCAGAGATACGCTAAAGTAATGTACTAGAGAATTGTAGGTCTATAAAAATACTACAAAAGGTTCGCAATAGCATGTTTCTATCTCTTATGGTTAACTCACAGTAACTACTTTTATGTTTAAAGTTTGAATTATAGAAAAAAATAGTTACACGCTGATTTCCATGCGGGCGTAGCCACTGGCACAGCTAGTTGAGTATAAATGATCCTTCAAGTGTACACTTCAATGTTAAACTTGTGAAAAGGTAGGTCTGAAATAGATTGCAAAATGTTATAATAACACCTTATACTGAGGCAAAAGATTTTCGAAATAAAACAAAAGTAATTATACAATTATTTTGGTATATCTCTTTGTTATTGGAGAGAACGGTTGGAGCTAAGACCTACCACGCTGCCCCAATGCGGAATGATAGGTAACATATATCCCCAGAATTCTCTAGAGATATGCAGGTTTTCTCACGTTGTTTCCCTTCACCGAAAAGCGTGTGATAAATTGCAATTATTAAGTAGAAACATAATTTTAGTAAAAAACTCATTGGTGCCTGGAGTTTGAACCCAAGAACCCCTTGAAAGAGTTGCATTGTCATACCGCTGAGTTATCACAGCTTATTTATAATCCACGATAAAGTAAATAAAAAATATATATAATTCTAAATGTAGAGTGGACTTTCCGTTTTCATACCTAGTACATGCAAGATCTCCAAAACACATGCACAAATCTCCACCACCGCCACCACATTACACAAGCACTACACACGTTCACTAGCACAAACTCAACAATAGTTTCGGCGCAACCGTAGCATCTCAAGACAGACTTTGTAATTTGTTTAGATATTTTATGTAAGGTTTTTAGCACGATCATTTCTGTCACGACAGTTACGTGTTGTGATGTTTTAATTTCGTAATCAATTAATCAGTCGTATAAAACGGAAGTAGGTGTTATTTTAGCTGCGAAATTGGAAAATGAGGTTATATATGGAAAGTTCGAACTAGAAGTAAAAATAAAGATATGTGATGCCTGCTCTTCATAGACCACCCTCCATTCTTACCGAGCTGTCGTAAGAGGCGACAAAGGTAAATGCCGTGTGGTATCCGGCTGCATTGAATAGACCACCCTCATTTCTTACCGAGGTGTCATAAGAGGCGACTAAGGTAAGTTGACGTCAGGCAGGCGGCCGGTCGTAAAATACGTAGCCAAATCATGTGACAACATGTTTGTAGCAAGTTGTGCTGACCTCACTTAGAGTGGGATGAGGGCAGGAGGATGATGATGATGCCTGCTCTTCACTATCGGCAATGATCTTTCATCGTGTGATCGTCCATAATTGTCACGGCCATCTCGTAAGTGTCCACACGATCGTCAGTATTATCATGCTATACGATAAGCTGTGATAGCCCAGCGGTGAGACCGTGTGGCTCTCTAAAGACGATCATGGGTTCTATTATTATTCTATTATTCTATTATTAAAACTAATGTGTCTAATTGATAATTGCAATTTATCACACGCTTTTCGGTGAAGGAAAACATCGTGAGGAAACCTTCATATCTCTAGAGAATTCTGGAGATATGTGTAACCTACTAATCCGCATTGGAGCAGCGTGGTAGGTTTTAACACCAACCCAGATCAGGTCCGAAAAACCGACAATTTCCGGGTTATAGGTGATCTTAGGCGACTATAGATGTTTGTCATCATCGATTATGAAGACGCGCTATAAGTATTCTCTAGAAATCAACGAAAAACACAGACAGACATAATAAATGATGTCTTAGATAGATAAGCGACTTTGAAATGAAATGAAAATAGGACTTTAATATAGGACTTTCTATGATTAATTTAAATATCTCGCCATTTCTTTAGCACACTTTCTTCGGAATCAATAAGATTTGCGGTAAATTACGTGAATTCCGTTTTGTAAATTACCATTTTGTGACCGGTAATAATTTATGTTCTCTGATAGTGCTAGAGTATTTTAATAAGTTGTTTTTTTAAAGATTAAATATACAACATTCACATCATTTAACGGATTGAATGTATCATTTCTCAAATAGATTATTTAGAGAATATTAAGTGTTAACATACAGTGGGTTATGCTTTGAGTATATCTACGTGATCAAATCAGAAATGAGGAGATTAGTAGAAGAACTAAAGTCTCTAACATAGCTCAGCGTGTTGCAAAGCTAAAATGACGATGGTCCGTGCTCATAGTGCGGACAAACTTGGTTTGTTAAGGTCTTAAGGTGCTGGAATGGCTACCTCACACCGGAAAACGCAGTATCGGTACACCCCCTAAGAGGTGGATGACCTAATAACCTCAAAAGGATCGCAGGTAGCCGTTGGATTCAAGTGACACAAGATTTTGTGAAAATTCCGTAACGGGACCTAAGTCTAGCTGTGGACATTCATCGGTTGCATAAAAAAAAGATTGGTTTTCGATGGAGGAAACCTACATATCTCTAGAGAATTCTGGGAATATGTATAAACTACCAATCACCAAACCAAAAACACCATCTCAGGTCATGCCGTACCGCACGGAGATGGCAGAACATCGATCGAACATCCTCGGTTCAACGAAGTCACTTAAAGAAGCCTTGAGTGTCCCGCATAGTCGTTACCAAATGAAATTAATTTAATCCTTATCTATTTTTTTAACTATTTTGTGCCCTAACGGAGTGGTGATTGGTCTATTTGATTAGTTGCCACTCTCTCTGTACTTCCATAACCTTTTGACACACGTATGTGATCGGCGTAATGACAAAACGAAGTGTAATACCTATATTAGAGAACTGTATACACGAAACTCAGCTTCGATAAATCCTAGGCCTAGGTAGTATAAACTTAAAAGGAAGTGGTATGTACACTATATTTTTTAATACAGTCACAAACTGACGTTTAACCTAGTAATCGGAAATCTCACGGCCCAGCATTTTCCCGAAACAGGGCCCTTGGGTTTTGGAAGGAGCTAGGCTGGTTAGAGTAAATGTGACTAAGTGCAGAAAACAGCCCATCAACAAGAAGAACCTACCAATCCACATTGGAACAGCATGGTGGATCTAAGACCAAACTTTTCTCTCCGGAAAAAAAGAGAGGATACCGAGCAGTGAGGTAGTAACAAGCATTTAGTTATTTATTACATACATATTTTTGTCGCGGATTATGGAGTAAAGTAACGCGTTATTAATCCGTCAAATAATCTTTTACGAAAACTAGTTCCCAGTTGATGAGACAATTCCGTGCTACGCCATTATAATTCCGCTCACTATATCTGAAGGGTGTATTTGTATTCAAATATATTCTGGTGCAATATTATATGTGCATCTCGTGTTATTATAGTGTGGGAAATTTGTTGGTGGCATTCTGGTTACCGCGTGAGAATGACTGGGTGCCATTGTTTTAATGAAATTAGAGATGTACAATATTATCTACAAAATATATCGACATGATTCATATATTAACAAAAATAACAATAACAGTCTACGGTATGCCCCTAATCGTTAAGGTTTATTTAAATAACTTTAATAATAAATATATATTTTTAATGTAAACGTTTTTTAAATGTCAAAAATAATAACAGGTTAATTTTTAATTTGTGAATTATCATTTATTATTCATCATTGTTCTGTTAGAAAGATTATCAAAATCTTTCTAACAGAACAATTATAATGGAATCTGAATATTTTAGTTTAAGTGAATAAAATGAATCTATTATTGGTTGGGCATTAAAAAAATACGTAATTTTTTAATCCTCACTGAAAGAATACTGTACTTCATTGTACCTTTCTCTTTTTTACCATATGAAATCTATAGATATTATAAAACAAAGTACCCAAAAGCTGTTCGTCTGTATGACATCGATTTTCTCAAAATCTACTGAACGGATTTTGGTACTGTTTTTACTAAAAAGTAATTTTTGACCAAGGTTTAAGTGAATTATACGTTATGGTTATATTCGCGAGTAAAAAGTGGGACACACTGATAAACACGGTTTTCTATGAAATAGATGAAATTATAAAAAAAATCACAATATTTGTCTAGATTGATTTTGATAGTCCTATACATTAAGATTCGTATTCCAACAAATCACTGTAAGTATATTTATTACGCTTTATATACTCACAACGTGTGTGTAAACTCTACTCTCTAAATCTCTAATACTCTTAATCCAATCATTACTTTTGTTTTCAATTTCTATAAACCATAAGAATTAATATCACACAACAGCTGCACAAACAATTCTTTCGCATATATCCATAGAAGTATTTTCTTTAATATTTTATGAGAAACTAGCCCTTGCCCCCATTTAGGATATCGTTACTTAAATAAATATTCAATTTATTTCTTACAAAATATATTACACAAATTTCTAGTTAGTATTGGTTTGATTTCTATAATTTCGAGGCCGTTTATGTTAAACGATTTCCAAAGCAATTACAAATAGACAAGCGTAGTGAACATAAATAAAGTAATCCAATTATCAATGAAACTGTACCTAATTCGTGAAAATAAATAATAGCATTATTTTTTTATGTTGAAGGCTAATATTGCATTGCTTAACGTTGTTATGTTAATTTTAAGTTCAATTAAATGAAGATTTAATGTAGTTAAGGTTGCGGAATCAATTAATGTAATTTTTGCTTTGATTTGAAGATTTGATCATATAGCTTTTGCCCGCTACTGTTTTGTATGTAAGAAAAAACTGTCAAATTCAGTCCAAAGACTATTTCCATACAAGAAATCAAGTCGATCTGTTGTTCGAAAGGATATAATTGATAGCGAAACACACTTTGAGAGAGTGGCAATTATTAAAAATTAATAGAACTATTTTGATAGCATTCACATCGCATAACTCAGCCAAGGTGAGCTTAGTTGCGACACGCATACATGGGAGATATTTAAAAGGTTTCATTCATAATCACCAACAATTTGTCTTGTCTTGTAGGTAAAATTTGTCTTGTAGTGAACGCCGCGTCTTGGAGCTAACTCTGTGTCTTGGTACGAGTGAGTGAAGGTCTTTTAGTTTTGGGCCTAAATATTACTAAAGCACCATCGACCCGTGCGTTATTTTATTAATTTCAGACACAATAAACGTGTACCATTTTTAGTAGAAGAAGAAAATCAAACTGATTACATGTGACTCGACAGATATGGTTCCGTGGCACATCCCTATTGCTTTAAGATCAAGGACCGTGATAAAAGTACAATTACTCACGTACTTTTATGACCATTGGCCGGTGTCATACAAAGGAATTATTTTGTTAACAGCAACAGTGAAAATGGAATAAAAGTTAGGAGAGATAACTGCAGGAGCAAACGGAAAAGTGTTATGACGGTGAGAAAGATGGCGATTAGAGTCGCTCTCTGACGCTGATGACGTTCTACTCTCTCTATAACTCACACTCTCGACAGTGCTTTTGTGCTCGCTCAAACTGCACGGCAAGCTGTAAGAACATGGGGACAACAATGGGGACAGTTATAGCTAACAGTATATTTTCAGTTGGAAAAAAATAGAATAATTTATTAACTGAATACTAATAAAGGAAATCGAACGTAGTAAAGTGCGTTGAATAGCCTTCGGTTGTTTGAGTATAATTTTCTCGTAAACTAGGCAACAATTAGACGTCTGTTATCATTCGACTCGATTTAGCACTGTTTCTAAAAGATTTGTTTATGAAATTTAAACTTTGTTGAATACTATAGCTCTATAAAGAAAGCCTACTATACTGTTGAAGGTTACTTAGATGATAAGGATGTGTGGATATAGGTGCACTTCTACCCTGTACAAGACAGTAATAAATAAATGTAACTAGTTTTAAGATTTATATTTTAAAAAGAGCAACCGCCGAGTTTCTTTTTGTATCTTCTCGGTAGAAACAGCTTCCCGAACCAGCAGTAAAGTTGACAATTCAAAAGCACTTGTTTACAAGTTTACTTGAATAAAGAATATTGTGAATTTGAATTTGAATATATAGTGTGAGTTTCAATCATTTAACCCGTTTCATGATCTGGGGTAAAGCCTCTTCAGGGGATATGAGGACTGACGCTATTTCGTAAAATACTTAGTTTAGCTCTTTAACGCGAAAAAGCTACCTGAATTGTTATCACCATTTCTCGTGGTAATTCTTATATTAATAGCCTATATTGATAATGATAATATACTTAAATCTTTCTTACAACTGCATAATATTGATATTTGATTGTTAAATTTAATTTTAAAATTTATGTATGTTACAAAATGAAGAGGTTAGAAAAACTAAAAACAAAACTAAAACTAACTAAATCAAACAAAAAAAAATATATATAAATTATATACATATTTACATCTATTTACACTAAATCAAAACCGTCGATTCCACTGCAGTGGGGTAAGGTTCCCAAAATACTGGTAGCGTCACCCCTTTGAATGGCCAAACTTATTCGTTGGCCATGGTAGCTGCTGAGCTGCCAGCTTTCTGGTCCCCGGTACGCTCTACGAGCCTTCTCGATGGCTCATTGAAGAAGGTATGAGCGTCGGGTCCCCACGGACCCAAGGTCTCTACACTAAAACGCACAAATACTATACAAACACAAATAATCTACACTAAAAGGTACTTAAATACTATAATATCACTCTTCATAAATTAAATATGAAAATAAGGAATACATAAAAAAATTCAATATATTTATGTATAACTTTAATTGTTTGGAAATCACTATGGCCAACCGTCTTTAAAATTTGCCTAATGATGCATCCAGAGTTAATATTTTATGACGATAGTACTCATTACAAGTTATAGCGCTCGAGTGTAATTAAAATATCCCTCATCTATAATTATTGTTATATAAATCAATGACTTTGTTAACAAGTGCTTTTGAATTGTCATAATCTACAGCTGGTTTGAAAAGCTCTTCCTACCGAGAAGAGCCAGCAAGAAACTCGGTGGTTGCTCTTTTCAAATAAAATTCTTATAACTAGTTATCTTGTACAGGGTAGAGGAGTAGCTATATCCACGCTATATATTTTTATCCATATATTTTTATCATCTTTATAATCCTAAATAGTATTACCATACAATTGAGGAGGTAGGCTTTTTGTATCAGCCTCCCTTTAACAGCGCTTTTAAACTGCTGTAGTGGTGAAAATAAAATTGATTACGGGATTTTATTATAGAATCTTTTACCCAAACCCACAAATGACTTATTTGCTTTTGCAAGGCGCGAAGCACGAACCGCAATCTTATGTCGGTTTCTACTTTTTCTATTATATACATCGTCAACCCTTATATAATTATGCATATTATATTGCTAAAAATATACTCTGAAGCCAAAGTACGATTACCAAAGTAACATCACGAAAGTAGTGGCCTCTTCTTATCACCACTGCTTGATATAGGCCTCCTCTTTCCGTTTTCAGAGATAAGGGTCGGAACTGACTCTTACGATGCCGCACGAACGTGGTTTGGTAGCTTAAAGTAACGGCCTGTTTATATCCCACTGCTGGAAATAGGCCTCTTCTCTCCGTTTTTTGAAGAGAAGTATTGGAGCTAAGACCTACCACGCTGCCCCAATTCGGATTGGTAGGTAACACATATCTCCAGAATTCTCTAGAGATATGTAGGTTTCCTCACGATGTTTTCCTTCACCAAACAGCGTGTGATAAATTGCAAACTGAAACTACTCAGCTCAGGTCACAACAATTCTTAAAGAACTGCATTGTATTTTTTCATAGTTCATGCTTTTGGGTTTAGAAAAAGGATTAAAAGATTTGAAGGCAACTTTTAGACTGTCTTTTCAATTCTACGTGATGTCTTTGGATGCCCACAATTTGCATAGTAAAAAGAATACTGCAATATAAACTGAGGTACGCCTATGCATTCTTCACAAAGGTGGATAGTACCATGTATTTATTTGCGATATAATCTAACCACATTACTTACGATGTAATTAAATGCCTTACGCAATAAACTCTGGAGTATTTTATCTAGTGCATCTAAGAATGGTACAACGAAGCGATAGGCGTTAATGTTCCAGATTGTGATAAAGCAAACTATTTATTTAAAATTTTAGATTCCAGCAAAAAGGTGTAAGGGTAGAGTGTTAAATATTCAATATAAAATAAAGAAACTTACAGGAGTTACAATCAATATAATCTGTACGAGTTAATCCCTATTGTTTTGGATCAGTTAAATTTCATTGACCCGAACTGTTCGAAGATTTAGTCTTCAATACAAAATTATTTTAAGAATAAGAATGTATATATTTATAATTAACTTTTAAATAAACGCTGTTCTCATGAGAAACAAATAGACAATTCTGTGTTAGCATACGAGACACAATATAACAACCCCAATTTCAAATCAATTTGGACAATTTGGAAATTTTCTAGGTATTCAATTCCATTTGCATGAACCTTTTTCTCATCAGAAATAAACGTTTATACAAACCTGTGCTCACAAACAAGACACTACACACCCGTTGTTTCGGATCGATTCTAACATCATTGACGAGAACTGTATGAAGACATACTAAGTCTTAAAGATACACTTAGTTCATCAGAAACTAAAATTTAGACAAACCTGTGTCGACCCTGACAAACAAGACACAACAGAACATCCTCAAAGACTTTATCATCAAGATCTAATTTTTGTTCGAACTTTATTTCCTTAACTCTTTTAATAATGATCTACAAATATTATATTTTTATTTATTAATAATGTAAATATACAAGTTATATCAATCCTAAATTACACGTTAGTACTATATAAATAAAGAAAATAAGCTGTGATAGGCCAGCCGTGGCAGGCATCAATAAGTTTCTCTGTTAAAATGTATATAGTAAAGTAGCGGCTTATTACAATCCCACTGCTGGGAATAGGCCTCCTCTCTCCGTTTATGGAGTGAATGGTTGGAGCTAAGACCTACCACGCTGCTCCAATGCGGATTGGTAGGTTACACATATCTCCAGGATTCTCTAGAAATATGCAGGTTTCCTCACGATGTTTTCCTTCACCGAAAAGCGTGTGATAAATTGCAATTATCAATTAAACACATGAGTTTTAATAGAAAAACTCATTGGTGCCTGCCCGGGTTTGAACTCGTGTTCCCCTCGAAAGAGTCGCACGGTCTCGCCGCTGGGCTATCACAGTTCTTAAAATGTATATGCCTAATTGATAACTGCAATTTATCACGCGCTTTTCAGTGAAGGAAAACATGGTGAGGAAACCTACTCTGTAGACAATTCTGGGGATACGTGCAACCTACCAGGTCTTAGCTCCAATCTCTCTCTCCAGAAACAGAGAGGAGGCCAATGCCAGATATTAAAAGACCGTCACTACTTTACTATATAAATCGTAGAATGGTCTTAAGAATGCTGACATCGTTTCCGCGTTGAATCGCTAAGCTTCAGGAGCCAGTCCTGTAGTCTGAAGAGACAACCCTATATTCGCAAACGAGATCTAACATAACAGCACGTCATAAGAACCTGCTTCTAAGTATAGACCAACCAGCTAGCTCCTGTGTTTAAACAGGACGCCATGTTGTTGGCTTGCGACAGTCACGTCGCACATACGATAATTATAGCATATTATATGCGATAACTATACACTATCTGGTTTATTAGTGATACGTTTTCCTGTCGGCGTCATTAAATTTCTATACAAGCTATTTTTATGTCTCATAAACTGTATCATCAAACCAAAAAAAAGAAGAATGAAATGGTATTGAAAATCACTTGGGCAACAAAGAAACGAAACACCACGAATTTATAAGTAAACAATAATAGTATTTTAAGCTAAAGTAACGGCCTGTTACTGTCCTACATCTGGGCATAGACCTCTTGTCTCTGATATTGGTGAGAAAGGTTGCAGCTAAGATCTAGCACGATTCTCCAATGCGGATTGGCTCATTGGCAGGTTACATCCAAGGTCATTATTCTGTTGCCTTTAACCCACTCTAAGTGGGGTTGGTACAACATTTTAACAAGTTGTTACATTATTTGGCTAGGTATTTTACGACCGGCCGTCTGCTTGACGTCAACTTACCTTAATGGCCTTTTACGATTTTTCTGCTCAACTGTCAGTCAGTCAACCCACACTGTACGTCAACTTACCTTAATTGCCTGTACGAAACTTCGCGGTAAGACTAAAGTAAAGTAACGGCCTGTTACAACCCCACTGCTGGGAATAGGATCCTCTCTCCGTTTCTGGAGAGAAGGGTTAGAGCTAAGACCTACCACGCTGCTCCAATGCGGATTGGTAGGTTACACATATCTGCAGAATTCTCTAGAGATATACAGGTTTTCTCACGATGGTTTCCTTAACAGAAAAGCGTGTGATAAATTATAGAATCTTATACCCAAACCCACAAACGCTCTATGTACTTTTACAAGGTGCAAAGCAGGAACTGCAAGCTTATGTCGATTCCTACTTTGTCTATTATAAACATCGCTAATCTTTTTATAAGATCCTGCATAGAATAGACCACCCTCATTTCTTACCGAGGTGTCGTAAGAGGCAACTAAGGTAGTGCCGTGTGGTATCCGGCTGCATAGAATAGACCACCCTCATTTCTTACCGAGGTTTCGTAAGAGGCGACTAAGGTATGTGTCGTGTGCTATCCGGCTGCATAGAACAGACCACCCTTATTTCTTACCGAGGTGTCGTAAAAGGCGACTAAGGTAAGTTGACGTCAGGCAGGCCGGTCGTAAAATACGTAGCCAAATCATCTGACAACATGTTTGTAACATGTAGTGCCGACCCCACTTAGAGTGGGATAAGGGCAGGAGAATGACGAGGATGATGATAGTGTTGAGTACAAAATCAATCAAATGTATCATTAAAGTAAACAGTACTTCTTTAAGCTGTCCAGGGGATACGCAACATTCGAATATCATTATTGAATATCATATATCTATTTCATTAATAAACTTGATTTTATATAGACTTTATAAAATTACTTTAATTAAAACTGTGACCGAGAAAGTCATGTAATTTATAAGGCTGGGCGAAAGTGTTATTGGTCGGGTAAATGGTGAACTTGCACCGAGAATTATCGTCGACTCGCTATATTAGACAGAACGGTTAGAGATAAGAATCTGGAGAAAACTATCTTGCAGGATGCTGCGATCATGTTATTTAATTTCTAACGATGACGAGCAAAAAGTTTATGTGAATTAACGATGACTTTCCGTTTGACTAGAGGTTTTAATTAACTAGAGCAACAGTTTTTAACTGTTTGCGAAATCTAATTCAAAATATTCTTTATTCAAGTAAACTTGTAAACGAGTGCTTTTGAATCGTCAACTGTATTGTTGGTTCAGAAAGTTGATCCTAATTTGTTTACGAAATCAAATTCAAAACGATTTAAAGAAGCTGTCGTTACTTTGCGGAATTCCATATTACAGGCACTATAACATAACTACCTCGCTATAATCCGCACGGGTTAAGCGAATGCATGCAAAGCTAATGTATATGAAGCAGGCAAAACTTACGAACCTTACACATGCAGGACAAGCCACCACACGTACCCCAAGGCTCCTCCACCAGCAACAAAGCACATAAGCAGCACACACACCCACCACCACAACAATCTCGACGATCGCCTCGCTCCTAAACCGAAGCATCATCAGGAGGACAGGCTCCACGACAAAATCGCAATGGATTTGCGATTTTGTCGTGCGGATTATAGCGAGGTAGTTTTGTTCTAGTGCCTGCAAATTCAAAACATTCTATATTCAAGTAAAATGGTAAACAATAGCTTTTGAATCGTCAACTCTACTGCTGGTTCGGAAACTGTTCCTACCGAGGTCAGCAAGAAACTCGTCGGTCACTCTTTGCAAAAATAATTATATAAATAATATATGACACGCTTAATCTTAAAGTAGTAGCCGTGTGGTATCCGGCAGAATAGAATAGACCACCCTCATTTCTTACTGTGGTGTCGTAAAAGGTGACTAAGGTAAGTTGACGTTAGGCAGGCGGCCGATCGTAAAATAAGTATCCAAATCATGTGACAACATGTTCGTAACATGTTGGGCCGACCCCACTTATAGTGGGATAAGGGCAGGAGAATGATGATGCTTAATATTAAAGTAGATAAAAAGTAGATTAGAAGATTTCTTTTGTGGCACATAGCAATAAAACGTAGCATACCGCCTAGAAAACTTAGCGTTTAAGAGACCTATAACTTGGAAGAGCAAGAAAACACTATTTTTTTAAATAGTTTATAGCGTGATGTCATAGATGGCATTGAAATAAGTATATAACAATGTATCTAACTCAAGGGAGATGAATTTTTAATTAGGTCACTTTAATACTAAACGTGCGATATAATTAATCAACGAATCAAATCTAATACGTAGTTGGTTAAAGCCACTAGACTACACGAGTTTAAACCGCTAATACTGTATTGACAAAAAACATCGTTAACAGTGAGAGCATTAACTTTATAAAAAAGCTCACAAGCCGAGCAGCTAAGTCGCGCTTTTTGCTCCTACGATGTATACAAGAAAACTCAGCTACGTTAACACGCGCGTTTCTTGGTAGCAGCGAGTTAACAGGGGGTCCGGGACAAATAAAGGTATAAAATATAGGTTCCAGGGGCCGGTTTTGACGACATTACACGTCGGCTGCGACAGCGCGTTTCCGGTCATGGCTTGTTACATTATACTGCGACGTAATAGCTGAGATTCCTTGATAGGAGCGTTAAGCTATTTTTGCTCGCCTCCGACTTGTTCTAACAGGACAAAGAAGAATTACAAAGTAACCATGTTAAATCGCACCGTTTGTCAATATGCAATGGTAGGTTATTGATTTTTATTTATTTCGCATACTTCCATTGCCTTATGTCTTATGGAATATTGCTGTGGGGTAAATGCGCGGCTAGTGAAAATTTTTTTGTATAACAAAAAAGAGCCATACGTGTCAACTACAATTTGAGACCGCGTGATTCCCTGCGAGACAAATTTAAGGAAATAGGTATTCTTACATTTGCTTCAGAGTATATTTTAAGCAATGTAATTTTTGTACATAAAAATATAAAAAATTATAATACGATAGGTGATTTATATAGCAGACAAAGTAGGAACCGACGAAAGCTTGCGAGTCCTGCTTTGCGCCAAGCAAAAGTACGTAAATCGTTTATGGGTTTGGGTATAAGATTCTATAATGAAATTCCGAAATCAATTTTGGCCATGCCATTACAGCAGTTTAAAAACAATGTTAAAAAGAGGCTGATACAGAAAGCCTACTTTACTGTTGAAGAACACTTAGATGATATGGATGTGTGGATATAGCTGCACTTCTACTCTGTACAAGACAGTAATAAATAAATGTAACTAGTTTTAAGATTTATATTTTAAAAAGAGCAACCGCCGAGTTTCTTGCTGGTTCTTCTCGGCAGGAACAGCTTCCCAAACCAACAGTAAAGTTGACGATTCAAAAGCACTTGTTTATAAGTTTACTTGAATAAAGAATATTTTGAATTTGAATTTGAACCAGAAATTGAAATCATCATATTTTCATTACACAGAGCGTCTTCGTCGGCGAAGACGAGGTCCCAGTTTCCGGACGTCTATTGGTCGTGGCTTCATGTAAAAAAAATACTTTGCGATTTTGTCGTGGAGTCTATCTCCTGATGATGCTTCGGTTGCGGGGCGAAACGATTGTTGAGGTAGTCATAGTGAACGTGTGTAGTGCTTGTGTATTGTGGTGGCAGTGGTTGAGGTTCGTGCATGTGTTTTTACGAATCCTGCATGTAACGGGTATGAAAAAACGGATAGTCCACTATACATTTAGCACTATATATATTTTCTATTTACTGTATCGCGGATTATAGCAAAATAATTTTTATTATTACTTTTGGACTCTAAATATAGTTATTATTTCGAAAAATCTTAAAAAAAGAACACAACTTTACCGGAAAGGAAAAAATTGTAAAATACATCGTGGCTCAGAGTTTTTTACATTTCCTATTTAGACAATTCTAACTACGCCTCTCAAGTTGTCTCGGTAAGTCTGATAAATTAACTATCGGTAACTACTTGCAAGAACATCATTAATTATCACTTATTTATGGAATAAGTCTCAGTGTGAGATAGGAAACCCGATAATAAGGTAGCGATAAATTAGTCTTACAACTTCGTGTACAGATATGTACTTTTAAGTCGTGATAGTCATATGGGGAGAGTGCGTTAGTCTAACTAGGAAACCGTGGGTTCAAATGGGATACCAAAAAGTTTTTATTAAAAAATAAGTGCTTCTATTCATCACGCTTATATGTAAAGGGAAAACACCATCAGATATTTCTAGAAATTATCTTGGATGTAACCTGAGCGCCATGTGGGATTTGGCTGAGTAGAATAGACCATCATTTCTTACCGAGAATCTGTGATAGCCCAGCGGTGAGACCATGTGCGGTGTGACTCTCTAGAGAATCATAGGTTCAAACCCGGGCAGGCACCAATGAGTTTTTCTATTAAAATTTATGTGTCTAATTGATAATTGCAATTTGTCACATGCTTTTCGGTGAAGGAAAACATCGTGAGGAAACCTGCATATGTCTAGAGAAACTAGGGATATGTGTAACCTACCAATCCGCATTGGAGCAGCGTGGTAGGTTTTAGCTCCAACCCTTCTCTCCAAAAAACGGAGACAGGAAGCCTTAGCCCAGCAGTGGGATAGTAACAGGCCGTTACTTTACTTTACTCTTACCGAGGTTTCGTACAGGCAATTAAGGTAAGTTGACCTACCGTGTGGGTTGACTGACTGACAGTTGAGCAGGAAAGTCGCCTAAGGTAAGTTGACGTCAAGCAGACGGCGACGTAAAATAACTAGTCAAATAGTCAAGTAACAACATGTTAAGATGTTGTACCAACCCCACTTAGAGTGGGATTGGGGAAGAATAATGACCTTGGATGTAACCTACCAATGAGTATTGTAGCAGTAGGGTGTTTCAATCTCTTTTTAAGGATTTGCATATTTTTGCCAAGTCGTGAACTAACAAACTATTATTTTACTTTTCTGTATAAAGCTTAGAGGGTTATAAATATTTTCATAGTCTGCCCTGGAACTTTCCTATGGCTATTATTTCATATTCACCTTGTTTAGGGTTTAGTAGGTGAATGATTTGATCCTAATATTTGACTATATTATTTGTCTGAATATTCTTTAATTCAAATAAGCTTCTGTTAACGCGTATAAACCGGCAATGATCAAATACATTTTATAAAGGTACCAGTGGTTCCAAATATTTCCTTAACGAGAAGAACCGACAAGAAACAGAGCAGTCAATATTTAATTCATTTATAATTTACATAATTCAAATTCAAAATATTCTTTATTCAGGTAAACTTGTACGACTTTACGGATGTTTCAGAAAGCTACCGAGAAGAGCCAGCAAGAAACTTGGCGGTTGCTCTTTTCAAAATATAGCGAATTCTTAAAACTAATTTCATTTACTCAATACTGTCTTGAGTAGGTAGTCAAAGAGTGACTATATCCACGCATTCTTATCATCTACACAATCCTCAACAGTATACTATCGGTCTTTCCGTATCAGCCTCCTTTTAACAGTGTTTGTAAACTGGCTAGAATGAAGCTAAAATCTTCTACAAAAGTTTTCAAGAAGTAGAATGAGGTTTTCGCGAAGTCTTCTTTTACTTTTTACTTGACTACAACTAACTCTGCCTTACTTAAAGCCAGTGTGTCAGCCCTAACCGATATCTGAGTTTGCCCCATTTCTTCGCCCACCATGATTATGCCATGATCTACTTTTACATAATTACACTGTCATTAGATTATGATCTGCAAGCTTTTTGTCCATTAAGATTGAATCTGGATTAGCTTACGAAATGTAGGTTACATTTCTTGCCATGAAATATTTTGACTATATTTAATACTTACTAGTGTCAGACACTGTATCATTCCAACCTATTAGGAAAATTTAACTCAAATTTTATCCTAATACACATTATCTGTTATACCTTTTCCCAAAAATCTCTTTCCGCTACCCATCCCAAATGCCAATTATCCCCTTTTTTGCGATATCGTCCCTTGTTTTCCCATTTTCCTCTTTCCAAAACTCATATCAGTATTTATCAATTCTAAGATTCTATAATAAAATTCCGCATTCTACTTTAACTCCCCATTACAGCAGTTTAAAAACACTGTTAAAAAAGGGTAATACAGAAAGCCTACTATATTTACTATTGAGGTAAATGCCGTGTGGTAGAATAGACCACCCTCATTTTTTACCGAGGTGTTGTAAAAGGCGACTTAGGTAAGTTGACGTCAGGCAGGCGGCCCGTCGTAAAATACGTAACATGTTGTGCCGACCCCACTTAG
Source organism: Morpho deidamia (assembly GCA_947086505.1). Lineage (NCBI taxonomy): Eukaryota > Metazoa > Arthropoda > Insecta > Lepidoptera > Nymphalidae > Morpho > Morpho deidamia. The sequence goes on along the minus strand of CAMTZC010000007.1, from coordinate 1,846,726 downwards.
AGTGGGATAAGGGCAGGAGAATAATGTATGACAACGGTTTTTGCTTCCTACACTTAGCATTAGTTAGATTTTTTTAACAAACGTGGATCATAGCATAGTTTTGTCATAACTTTTGTCAATAATGTCTTTGGAACAATGAAATTATCCGACACACGATCTCACAAGTAGGTTATGTTACCCTCATTTTGTAATAAATTCCATGGCACAGATATTCATGAATCTTCAGAAGCCAGTTGCGAATGCTGACCGATATGGTTGTACGCGTTGCAAAAACGTCGCATCATTGAGACAATACCCGCCGAGACTGTACTGTTATTCGTGGACACCGTTTTCACATTAACGTGACGATTTGCCTTCAAAGATAACTGTCATATAAATTCTTAGAATAGTCAACTAGAGACTAAACCAAGATAAACATCTTGGTAACGGAGATACCTGTTTTTTTTTCAGTAATATTAGGAAGCTGATAAAAACTCCTTATATTTCAATTTCAAACAGAATATTTGACGTAGAAAAATTATTATCTATACATATTTATTTATTTATTTATAGCCTTTATTTATTCCCTGAAAAAAAAAACAATATTGCATAAAAAAAAATTTTCACTATACATATTATGTATAATTATATACGCATGAGTTGTAATTATAAGGTGTCGCAATTGGAAGAAGATTTGCATTAAAATAAAATTATTAGTTCGTCACAGAAGATCTTAAAGGTCGTATGACGTGGAAAAATCTAGAAGAGACCTGTGTCCAGAAGTATGTCTATTGAGTAAGAAGAAGAAAAATAAATAATAAATGCCTTCTATATACATATAAAATTAAATCCCCATAAGTTGTCTGTCTGATCGTTTTTCGCAAAATCTACTGAAAGGATTGTTGTATGGTTTTTATTAAAAGATAGTGCAATTTTCGAGGAAGGAATAGGTTAATAGTACATTAAAATATTATAACTTTCTACGGGGTGGGGAAAAGCTGCGGGACACAGTTAGTAAATCATATATAATAATAAAATAAGATATTCATTGTTTAAATTTGAAATATGTCATTCATCATCAAATATGAAACAATTGTTTTATTGATTAATAAAAGGGTATGAGTAATTAATGTGAATTTAAATGTTGTGGATAGTATACAGAATTTGTTTATATTATATTATATTTATTTTTGCTAAATCTAAAGTAACTTTAGGTTAAAGCAGTGCATTCACGTCATATCTGGTCATTTTGTCATCGCTAAACGATTGCAAGAAATAAATAATTAACAAAATAAGGCCCTTCCTTCAACCTTTCTCTCTAAAAAAGGGAGGGATTAGGGAGGCATTTCCTTTTACCGCGATTTATAGTAAAGTGATGTTATCATTTTATATAATGGATTTCCGCAAAGTATTGCCTTTTTCTATGAATTATAGAATTGCACGCTAAAAAGGATAAAGTGCAGTGGTAAATTTAGAAAAGTGTATCTTTAAGGTATCATACGTTATATCATTACGATTCCATTTACTGAGTTTCCATAACGGTTTGTTAATGTGAAATAAAAACGAGTTATGCCTGAATCAGCGTCCGTCACTTGACATAATAGTCGTTACGATGCAATGTAAACGGGATGTAACTGTCGGTACAGGTTCACGTGAACTTTTATGGACAAAATCTGAGATATGACGACAATTTCCATACATAAGAAAGTGGTGCGCCTGCTCTGACTATCCCGTTATTCCAGTAAGATCACTTGGAATTTTAATTAGTTTACAACGTGGGAAAATTACTTTGTAATAAATATTTACAAGTTATGTCCATCTTAAATTACTTACACAGTACTATACAAATCATGTCCACGAGTAATTCTTGCGACCAGCATGAATGCTGGCAGCGTTTCCGTGTTGAATAACCAAGCTGATTCTTTGTGCGAAGCCAGCCTTCATGTCACCTGAAGAGGCAATTAACCGAGGTGTTAAAACGGATGAATTTTTTTTGCACTTTGACTCCATGACCTTAGGGTCTTCTGCAAACGGCACAAATAACTCTCGATGAGAGATGCATACTTCCGCCGCTTGCCAAATTCGGCGATTGCCACCGCAGCTCCTCTTGGCCTTGACTTGACAAATTAATTAATTTTCCCCATGGTAATTAATACTAATTTATTATTATAGAATAATGTAATATTATAGAAAAGACTAGACCACCCTCCGTTCTTACCGAGGTGTCGTAAGACGCGACTAAGGTATGTGCCGTGTGGTATCCGGCTGCATAGAATAGACCACCCTCATTTCTTACCGAGGTGTCGTAAAAGGCGACTAAGGTAAGTTGACGTCAGGCAGACGGCCGGTCGTAAAATATGTAGCCAAATAATGTGTCAACATGTCTGTAACATGTTCTGACCCCACTTAGAGTGGGATAAGGGCAGGACAATGATGATGTTATAAATGCTGGATCTAGGACGCTGGGTCTATCTGGACGGTAAGACCAAAATAATCCTAAATATGTTGATTGTGAATTAAAATCAGTCATAAGTCTTGTTAAAATTATGTGTATTTTATATTTCATTTGAAATAAAAATCCTTTATGAGATTTCGTATTATTTTGCCGTGTGGTATCCGGCTGAGTAGAATAGACCACCCTTATATCTTACCGAGGTGTCGTAAAAGGTGACTAAGGTAAGTTAACCCCCGTGTGGTATCCGGCTGAGTAGAATAGACCACAAAAATAAATTGATGTCAGGCAGGCGGCCGGTCGTATAATAACTAGCCAAAATATGTAACAACATGTTTAAAACATAAGAGCGGGAAAAGGGCAGGACAATGATGATGATGTAAGGACCATGGAAACCTATGTCGAGTTGATTTAGATTTAAGAAAACTAAAACAATGCACGCCTTTATCCATTGATTTCATAAAATCTGAGAACGCAATCACGCTAGAGTATTGCAATGAAATTTAGAAAGTGTTCCGATTTATAGCATTCATAGATCTTATAGCGTTCAATAGTACCACGTACATGTTTCCGTTCACGTTAATTATTGCACGCGACGTCTTTTAAATTCTTGGTGATATCAATTATATCAACTACTGAGTGTAAAATTTTTTAATTGCTCTCAACATTACTTATTTTATCTGTAATTAATTGCACACTAATCGTTTTAGGCAATTAACTTAGAATTACAATGCCTATTTTGCGAGATCTAATGCAGATAAAAAGAAATGTTCATCGGTGGAAGCCAAGTCAATCTTACAGTACCTAGGACTCCAGGATAAAGAACCTGCTGAGTAATTTATAGAATTAGGCGTTACTTTGCGGAGATCCATAATACAAAAGTAATAATAAAATTATTCTGCTATAATCCGCGATACAGTAAATAGAAAATATATATAGTGCTAAATGTATAGTGGACTATACGTTTTTTCATACCCGTTACATGCAGGATTCGTAAAAAAAACATATGCACAAGCCTCCACCACTTCCACCACAATACACAAGCACTACACAAGTTCACTATCACAAACTCAACAATCGTTTCGCCCCGCAACCGAGGCATCATCAGGAGATAGACTCCACGGCAAAATCGCAAAGCGAAGCGTTATGCAAACAAGCATTGTTATATAGTAATCGGTTCATCCCCACCTTTACCTCTGAACACGTGCAACAAGCTTGAACTTGAAACATTTATCTGATCGTTAATGAGGGTGCCATTGTTATGCTTAATGATTTCTAATTGTTCCAAAATATTCAATTTTAAGCTTTTTTTTATTTTGGAACAATTTGGAATATTTTGGAACAATTAGAAATCATTAAGCATAACAATGGCACCCTCATTAACGATCAGATAAATGTTTCAAGTTCAAGCTTGTTGCACGTGTTCAGAGGTAAAGGTGGGGATGAACCGATTACTATATAATAATGCTTGTTTGCATAACGCTTCGCTTTGCGATTTTGTCGTGGAGTCTATCTCCTGATGATGCCTCGGTTGCGGGGCGAAACGATTGTTGAGTTTGTGATAGTGAACTTGTGTAGTGCTTGTGTATTGTGGTGGAAGTGGTGGAGGCTTGTGCATATGTTTTTTTTACGAATCCTGCATGTAACGGGTATGAAAAAACGTATAGTCCACTATACATTTAGCACTATATATATTTTCTATTTACTGTATCGCGGATTATAGCAAAATAATTTTATTATTACTTTTGTAACCTGCTGAGTAAAACTTTAGTATTCAAATTTTATTACATTTTTATTTTAAGTTAAGATAGATGGCATTACATATTGTAAGGCTTAACCTTGAACCTTGAACCTTCTTATTAATAAACTAATCAGAACAGATTTAAACCAAGAAGATGTATATTTCTATATATAATGTAATAATTGAAAGTCTTTTAAGGTATTAGTCGAGGCTATCAATATTATGAAATGACTGAAATAAGCAAATTCCAATATCATATAGTCAAAATTGCAATATACCGCATAGCGTTTCCTTTTGAGTAGCTTCTCATAATTTGGTTTGATTGGGGTCTTCAACTTTTGAGACTGCTCTATGAAAAGCTGTATTTTGTTTGCATTAACTTCAACGTTGCCAATTATGTGTGTATTCTGTCTATTTCAAAAGTCAAAAAAGGAATTATTGATTCTAAATTTTTGCCCGATATGCAAGCGACAATTTTAGCAAAATTATAGCAATATTGCTCTAGATGTAGCTATGAAAAATAGACATAAGAAAAGAGATTAATATTTTAAATGATTTATAGAAGCAGGCGTTACTTTACGGATGGCTTCTGTATTAATATTTTGGTATGAATGATCCTGTGAACGACAACAATTGCATGAAACAGCAATAAAGATCGTAGTGAGAATAGAGACAATCGGCACTAAATCATACGCTTTAGAAAACCCTTACAGATCTGTATTCTGAAGTTAACGTACTTCGCTTAAAAGGTAAAAAAGAAACTTGACAGAATTTTTTTTTTTTTTTTTATTATCAAAGGCTAGCGCCTGGCTACGATCTCGCCTGATGGAAAGCGAACGATGTAGCCTAAGGTGGACTGCGCTTGCCACTATAGTGCCTATTCACTCTTTTTTTGAATTTCGACAGATCGTAAGAGTCCGGAAAGATAGATGCGGGAAGGGAGTTCCACAGTTTGGCCGCACGCATAAGAAACGACGAGCGAAAGCGTTTAGTGCGGATTTTTGGGATGTCCACTGTATATCGGTGGAGCCCTTCTCGGCGTCTGGTGGTACGATAGTAGAATGGCGAGGAAGGAATCAGATCAAACAGATCTGTGGCACACTCCCCGAAATATATCCTGTAAAAAACAGAAAGTGATGCGACTGCACGCCTGTGGTCTAGAGTCGCGAGCCTCCTTTGAGCCAGCTCACTGTCGCCTATAATTCTTCTGGCGCGACGATCTACGGAGTTAAGTGCCTCGAGTTGGTACTTAGCGGACCCATCCCAAAGGTGACTGCAGTACTCCATACAAGAACGGACTTGAGCCTGGTATAAGGTTAAGATTTGTTCTGGTGTGAAGTACTGCTTCACTTTGTTTAGGATACCGAGTTTTTTCGCGGCAGTCTTAGCTTTAATCTCAATAGATCGCCCAAAGTTCAAGGTGGCAGTGAACTTCATGCCTAGGAGCTCTAAGCTGTCGGTTAATTGCAGAGATATATTCCGGAAAGTAGGATGCAGATGGAAAACACTTCGTTTGGCAGTGAATAAACACGCCTGTGTCTTGCTGGGATTAAACTCAACTAGATTAGCATGGCCCCATTCAGATACAGCCAGTAGAGTTGAATTCAATCGTCCAACCATGGCCTCCCTCTGCTGGTTGATTTCAGCATTACTCGCTCTGGGATTGGGTATGTATCTCTCTACAACAGTGCTGTCATCGGCATAACTCAAGATACCTGGCCGAAGCAAATCATTGATGTGCAGCAGAAATAGTGTTGCAGAGAGAACCGATCCCTGAGGTACACCGGCATTAATAGTCATCAAATCAGACGAGCAACCATCAACAACCACTCGTATTGATCGGTTCCTCAGGAAATCCGCCATCCATAAGCAAAAGTTGGGAGGTAATCCATAAGCGGGCAGCTTACCAAGTAGACTGTCATGCCAAACCCTGTCGAAAGCCTTTGAGATGTCCAATGAGACTGCGAGGGCCTCACCATTCCTCTCTATGGTCTCACCCCAAATATGCGTGACATACGCGAGAAGATCACCAGTTGATCGGTTTCTTCTAAACCCGTATTGCTGGTCTGAAAGAAGATCGTTACTTTCGAGGTGTGTCAAAAGCTTCTTATTTAAAATACGCTCCATTGTCTTACAAAGCATGGAGGTGATAGCAATCGGCCTATAATTTGAGGGATCGGTACGGCTGCCTTTTTTGGGCACTGGCTGGACGTTTGCAACTTTCCACGATTCTGGAACTTGGGACTTATGCAAAGAGAGACGGTACAGACGTGTCAAAATGGGAGATAATTCAGGTGCGCAAGTGCGCAAGACAATTGCCGGTATTCCGTCAGGGCCATTAGCTTTGTTACAGTCGAGGCTGCGAAGCACTTTAAGCACCTCTCTTTGACGAATGGAGATCTCTGGCATTATAAAGGCGCACTTATCTATGACTGGTGGGGTTTTAGTACCTGCAGTTAGAGTCGAGTTGTTCGCAAAGATGGAAGCGAGAATGTTTGCCTTATCAGCAGCGGTAAAAGCTAAGGACCCGTCGGGTTTATTCAATGGCGGCAGCGATGGACGACAAAAGTTCGCCTCAATAGACTTGGAGAGGGACCAAAAAGCCTTACTACCCGTAGGATACGAGGCTAATTTGGCTCCCATCCGGCGAATGTGGTCATAGCGAGCACTTTGGAATACCTTTTTGGAGAATTTGGCGGCAGCGTTAAAGGCTTTCTTTTTTAAGCACAAGTCCGAAGAGTTATTCTTTCGTGCCTTAACCCAAGCCAAATATGCCAGCTGTTTTTGTCGTTCTGCTTCAGCGCAGCCATCATTATACCAGCGAGGGGCTCTGATATCTTGAGACACGTCTGAGTATGGGATGAAATATTCCATTGCTTGACGTATTAAATTAAATAAAAACAAACTCAAATTATTATCTCTTTATTAGAACGTCATTAATGTAAAAGAGAAATAGTATGGGCCCAAAAATCAAGCCCTGTGGAAACCCCTTTTAAGATGTAAAGTCAAAAACCAATTATAAACAACATGATTACTTTTGTTATATTTTCAAATTTCTATTCGCTGGTCGTTAAATTATATTTCATTTTGCTTTTTTTAATGACGCTCCCCTTTCAATCTTGACAGTTGATGATGTTGGATGACTATGCATATCGCAAACATAACGTTATAAAATCGGTTATTAATTTGAACTGAATGAAAGGTGTTTTATTGATTGCTTTTAAAAGAGTTTTTTTATTTTGACCGTCGTCGTAATATTAATAATTTCCGTTAACATGTTAATCGTGATAATTTTGCCAACGATTTATAATCATATTGCATTCGACTGTATATTGGAACTTGTATTCTCAAAACACTGGCGCCGCTTGAATTAATCTGCTTCTTGACGTAAATGTATAGTTACATTTGACAAGTAATAATAATATTTCATAGAAAGAAAGCGAATAACTTTTATATGATATGTAAGGTAAAACGCCTTAGTAATCGAGCCTTACAGACTAAAGCCTTCCCCAACCAGATTGATAAGAAAAAGCAATTACGTCAGTGAGAATTCAAAAGGACGAAAAAGAAAGCCCTAAATTGATTAATGGACAACTCTTTTTTGGTACCACCCGGTTTGGTTAAAAACCATTTGATGCTTAGTAAATTTGAAAATGCTCCCGCCTCGGGGACCTCTAAGCCAAACGTCCGATATACTCCGTTCGGAACGCCCGAAGTTCCCTGTCAGGGTGGCAGACCATGGGCTTAGGCAAGTCGCTACTACCTGGATTCACCAGCGGCAGATTGGATCTAGAACAAAAGTTCCCGGAATCGCTCCGCCGCCTCCGTCCGCAGAGCAGGAGGCCATTGCTGCCCGCGATCGCTCCCTGCCTACCGATGTCTCAACGCGATAACTCAACTTTGCCTTATTCATTCAATATGATTTATAAGAAACTCATTCAATTTCAGTCTTATGGTCGTTTAATCAGTATCAAGTTTACCAATATTCAAACCGTTATACTTATAGCTTTTCTATTACGAAGATATCATTCATTCCCCTAAAAACTTCAGACTCTCTACGTAGTCATCTGTATAAAACTATAAAAATAATCACTTTGAAACAACATTACTAATACTACCTACGCAACAGTGTCTAATTTATAATTGAAATTTATCACACTTTTTTGGAGACATCATGAGGATAGCTGTATATATCTAGATGATATAGAGATATGTATGTATAATTCTAGGTATATGTGTAACCTAACAATCCGCATTGAAACAGCGTGTTGAGTCTTAGATCTTTTTCTCCAAAAACGGTGAGAGTAGACCTATGTATATCCAGCAGTTCCCATTGCTGGAGAGTACAGTGTTGTAACAGGCCGTTACTTACATACTGTCTACGACAATTGCAAATATATAATTGACGTACTATAAAAATACGTGGGTAACAAATTTGAATGAATGAATGAATGAATTGAATGAATTATGAATTATGAATTATGAATTATTTATTTGACACAAATCACTATACTATTATAAACTAACAAATAAATCAAAATAAACAATAATTAACTTTAACAAATAGACACAGTTATAACTATAATACATAAAATAAAATAAAAAGATATAAACAGTATAGTGTGTTGTCCCAAAATGGATGATCTACTCAGCATTTTCAGAAGTGAAGCTTCTGATGCTGGTTTTCAGAGATCACCACGGAAGGCAGTGACTATGAACATAAGCTATTAACTAATATAATCTAATCTAATATTTAACATTACATTACAATTACACTATATACATAAACACACACACACACACACACATATATATATATTACTAAAGGTATCCAATACCCGCTCTCCTGTAAACAATTTTACCCAGGTATTCCTCTCACACTCAAATTAGTGTAAAGCGACTAAATTGCGTGACATTGCTCATCTAGCAGTAGCTCTTTTAATTTGAACCGAAAAGAGGATACTGTTTTAAGCGTACGGAACGGAGGGGGTAAATTATTCCAGCATTTAGTCGCTGCGTAACGAAAACTCCCTTCAAACGCCACTGTACGGTGAGGGTGACCCAGAAGCAAATCTGGAGAAAAGCGGGTATTAAATCTTCTGATGACATCAGACGACCATCGCAATTTATTGTAAAGGTACAATGGATTTTTATATTTAATCACACCAAAGAGAAGGGTAGCGAAGTGTACTCTCCGTCTATAATGCATTTTCAACATTCGGGCTTGGTTTAAGAATGGAGTTACGTGAGCTCGGGGTGGGATGTTAAATATATATCGAGCGCATGCATTTTGAACCCTTTGGATAAGATTCTTTGACTCATAAAGTAGCCTAGGTCCAATCACGGTATCTACATAGTTGAATTTAGATAAAACCAAAGCTTCACATAATTTACTACGCATTTCGGTGCTTAACACCTCACGTAGACGATAAAGAATTTTTAGTCTATAGAAGCAGTTGCGCGCTGTATTTACAACATGTTTTCTAAATCTCAAGTTCTCATCCATAAGAAGACCCAGATTTCGTGCCTCCCGTACTTGTTCAATCTGTACACTATTGATTTGAACCTTGGGTTCTCTGTTAGAGATTTTAGAAATTAAACCATTCGTACCTAAAACTATAAATTTCGTTTTTGATGGGTTTAGAACTAAAGAATTCAATTTTGACCATTTTGCTATACGATCCAAGTCCTCATTTAATTTATTAACAGCTATATTAGTTTCTTCCGGGATAAAAGAAATATATAGTTGTACATCATCTGCGTATATGTGGAATTTACAGTTTATGATATTTTCTACTATGTCGGCAGTGTACAAGGTAAATATCAAGGGTGCAAGTATTGAACCTTGTGGCACTCCCCTAGTTACCGGAAAACATCCAGATTTAGATTTAGTGCCATCCTCATTTAATATTTCAACAATTTGTTTGCGATATTCTAGGTAACTGGCAAATCATGCGATAGTTTCTGGAGAAAATCCATAAAAACGTAGTTTTGCAAGAAGTAAGGACCTATTTATAGTATCAAAGGCCCTGGAAAAATCAAGCAAAACTAGAATCGATCCTTTACCAACATCCTGAGCACTTAATACATTATCGACAACATCTGCTAGAGCTGTAGCCGTGCTGCGATGTTTTCTAAACCCCGATTGCAAGTTTGGAAGAATATGATTTTTCTCAAGAAAATCTGTCATCTGTGTGCATACTATTCTTTCCAGCACTTTAGAAAGACATGGTAAAATACTAATCGGCCGCAAGTCAGAGAAATTAACTAAATTATCTTTCTTGGGTATTGGTCTTACAAGGGCAGTCTGCCACAGAGATGGATATTTACCAGTTTTTATAGAGGTATTAATTATGTTTGTGATCGCGCTTAGAGTATGGGATATAGTACACGCCAACATATCATATGTAATTCCATTATTAACATGCCGTTTCTAAGAGTTATCGTGTCTATGTTTTTAGTCTTAAGAATTTTTAAATTGCCTTAACAGCTCCCATTTAATTACGAAGATAAGAATAGAATTGAGCAAAAACTACACGCAGAGGCGGCATTTTATAATCTAGTGTAGAAAAATAAGCTACTCTGACAATTAAAATACCAGAAGTCTAGAAGTTTCTAAAGTCTAGTGATGCGATACCTATTACAACTGAAAAGGGTTTAAAGTAATGCTTTTTGCTATCGCTTAGCTGAGTCTACCAGCTCCCGAGAGATATTTGGAGAGAAGGATTTAAGAAGGAGTACTAATTAGCGTGTTAGGTATGATAACCCAGTGGTGAGACCGTGAGAATCTTTCGAGGGGTCACGGAACATTGGGCAGGCACCAATGAGTTTTTCTATTAAAACTTATGACTCTAATAGATAATTGCAATTTATCACACACCGTTCGTTGAAGGAAAACATCGTGAGCAAACTTCGATATCTCTAGAGAATTCTGGGGATATGTGTAACCTACCAATCCACATTGGAGCAACGTGGTAGGTCTTAGTCAATCCTTCTCTACAAAAACGGAGAGAGGAGGCCTATGCCCAGCTGTGGGATGGTATATATATTTATATATATATTATATATAGTTCACTTGTATTGTTTGTATAGACTGGTCTTGTATGAATATAGCAGAGGATCAAATACGCACTAAAAATATATCACTACACGTCCACTATTGTCCGCGGCTCTGATGTTACTGATACGTGCGCTTAGAGATAGTGTGAAGTTTCTTTTGTAAACTAGTATTAGTATGTTTATCTATTGATATATTCATGTATTATATGTGTCCTGTATATAAATATACAACAAATTCATACATCTCAACCCACAACAAGGGGTAACAAAAGCGCGGTAGAATATCAAATGTTAAACGAATCGCTATATTATAGACAGACGACGTAAAAACCGTGTTATAGAATCAGAAACTTGATTTCATTTGTTCAATGTGACAATGGGATCGTTCTGAATAAGAGATATTACCGAGTAACGAACAATGACAGCTGTGTAATCGAGACATCGAGTGAAATTACTGTATTTCACCTAATACACCCAAGTGGCGCAGCGGTACAATTGACCGTCTTCTTTAAAAACATATAATGCAACTGTATTTTTGGGAATGGCCTTGGATTCAAAACTCCAATGGAGCACACACATACCTAACAACTCTTGCAGGGAAACTTAGTTCAGCGGCCTATGCTGTTCGAAAGATAAGACAGTTTACAGACGTCGCAACAGCAAAATTAAGTTATTTTGCTTACTTCCATAGCACTATGTCTCATGGAATATTATTATGGGATAAATGCGCGGAATTTATAGAATTTTTGTACGACAAAAAAGAGCCACTCGTGGCATTTATAATTTAAGTCCGCGTGATTCCCTGCGAGAGAAGTTAAAGGAAATAGGTATTCTTACTTTGGCTTCACAGTATATTTTCAGCAATTTAATGTTTGTGCATAAGAATAAACATTATAATAAAAAGATTGGCGATGTATATAATAAACAAAGTAGGAACCGCCATAAGTTTGAGTTCCTGTTTGCGCCTTGCAAAAGTTCGTAATTCGTTTGTAAAAGTAAATAAGTCGTTTGTGGGTTTGGGTATAAAATTCTATAATAAAATTCCGCAATCGATTTCGTCTTTGCCACAGCAATTTAAAAACAGCGAAAGGGATGCCGATACAAAAAGTCTACTATACTATTGAGGATTATATAGATGATAAGAATGCGTGGATATAGCTGCTACTCCTCTACCCTGTACAAGATAGTAATAACCAAATGTAACTAGTTATAAGAACTATATTAGAAAAGAGCAACCGCCGAGTTTCTCGCTGGCTCTTCTCGGTAGGAACAGCTTTCCGAACCAGCAGTAGATGTTGACGAAAAGCACATGTTGTTTACTTGAATAGAGAATATTTTGAATCTGATGAAGCGTAGAGAAAGTAAAAGCAAAGGTAAAATAACGTCCTGTTATATATTTTGTATTGACTTTATCGCGGATTATAACAAAATAATTTACTATTACTTTTGTATTATGAATCTCCAGAAAGTAACGCCTAATTCAATCAATTATTTCAAAGGTATTAATTTACTTTTCCTCATAATTTAATCAGCGTCGAAACCCTTTTTTTATTAACACAAACACATCCTCCTGCCCTTATTCCAATCTAAATGGGTTGGGCACAATATGTTAAAAACATGATGTCACATGATTTAGCTACGTATTTTACGACCCCTCGGTAAGAAAGAGGGTGGTCCATTATAATCAACCGGATACCACACGGCTGGTCAACTTATCTTAGTCGCTTTTTACCTGGCGGAGTTATTATACTAAAGTTATTATATTATAGTTCTATATATATCTATTTTTTCAGACAATCTAGAATGATCTAGCCGATGATCCTGTAAAATTTGGTGGCTATCGGAGCTTTTTTTTCAACGTTGAGTTGTTTCGCGGCGAATTCGAAACCATACTGAGGCACAGCAACGCGTTTCCGGACAGCTAGTGTACTATAATTTGTTGAATTACCTGGGGTATTTTACGACAAATGTATTAAACATTTGTCGTGAAGTACGACTAAGGTAAGTTGACGTCAGCGTCAACTTAACTTAGTCGTACTTTACGACCCCTCGGTAAGAAAGAGGGTGGTCTATTCTACTCAACCGGATACCACACGGTGGGTCAACTTACCTTAGTCGCCTTTTACGACACCTCGGTAAGAATTGAGGGTGGTCTATTCTACTCAGCCGGATACCACACGGCAATAACACACACATTACATAAAATTAATATAAGTTATACATCCTATTGTATCATATGAACATAACATTATCATATTCGTATCATAGCAGTTACAACGGTAATGTAAAAGTGAATTATGCCTATGCTAAGAGCGGAAACATAAACATTTATGTTTAGATGCAAATCTCGATTTAGAATTAATTACTACATGCAATTAGATTTTTTTTACCATTTCATAGCTACAGGTTGGACTGGCCCGTTGGCGCAGCGGGTAGTGACCCTGCCTTCAGCTCCGCGGGTCGCGGGTTACATTCCAGCAAAGGGCAATCATTTTTTATAATTTGTTGGTTCTTTGAGCCTGAGTGTATATTTGTATTTAACTATGTTTTTAAAATTATATATGTAGTATATCTACCAGCAGTCCGTCACTCATAACACAAGTATTAAGTTACTTACTTGGAGGACGGACAACCGTGCGTGCGTGTAAGTGTCCCATATATTTATTTATTGTTGCCACGGAAAATTGAATTCTCTAATATACAATGTAATCTATAAAGGGCGAAACGATAACTCATAGCAAACTCTTATTGCCGGGGTTCATGACGTCACCGCAGTGACGTCATTCTCTATGCATGTCCTTTCTTGTTTACTAATGACGTGTACAGCGCGAACCGGGCTAATCCCAGCATACTCTGCGCTCTAAGTTATTCTGACACTGATCTGACTCCACTCTTGAGCCTCAGTTCAGAATATCTCTCTCTCTACTCTGACACTGATCTGACCCCTCTTTTAGGCCTCAGTGCAGAATACCTCTCTCTTCTCTAAGACATTACTTTACGATATACACTAAAAATGGGACGATGTAATAATAGTTTAAACTACTCACCTAAATTCTCTCGCAATCACACAATGGTGTTCACTACACTGACGCGGTACTCACTACTCGGTATGCGTCAAATGGCGCCCGCCGCTTCGTACTTTTACGATTCCTACCCTCTTCATTATAAACATTTTATTCTACTATTTTTCTACCCGCAAGTACTTGTAATATTTTGTTTCATAAAGTTAATTTTACCTACAATTCGTGATATTTCACGACATTTATATTTATTTACTTTATTTCCCGTCGAAATATAAATGATAAATATGTTTGCGAGAACTTAATTAAAACTGTTTTGAAATTATTTATATATTTAATAGGATATGACATGCTTTGCTATCATAAATTAGCTTGATAGTATTTCACCAATGAGCAAAAGCCTCCTCTCCTTTTGGACGTTGCCTAATGTAGATCGGTAAATACCACATATTCTTAACCTTGCAGGTATCCCTCTGTAACCACTCGCCTTTATAGCAAATCCGAAAGAATTCTCCCGAAAGAAGGTCAGATCAAAGCCGTGGTCAATTTTAGTATTGCATGATTTGAAGGCTAAAAACAATCGCACTCGAATATTTTTAAAGATCCCAAACATTGTGTTATAGCAATATCTTAATATCACATACATTTGGATCGTGGATAGCGGAATACAAAATACAAAAATATTTATTTCATATCAATAAATCGTTACAAGAAATACAGATTGAGACCGTTCTATTAAGCATAAAAATACTTGTGTCACAAGGTCTCGCTCTTCCATAGCACAGATAAGTAATAATTATTAAAAAGCTAAGTAAATTAAAGCAGGAAGCAGGCTGGTTATACAGTTCTTATTTGTTCCAATATGAAAAAAAATGTGTTCTTCAATGGGGAAACATGGCTATGGTTGCGGAGACCAAGATTCGCTTTATTTCCCCACGTCATCAAAACCAGTTCTCTCTTCAACTAATAGATGGCCACTGGAGGTCTCTTCCAGGGATATTCACGACACGCTATTTTGTGCCATTGAATCCAAAGGCTAGACTAGACTAGACTAGTTTTTTACTAACCAGTTCGTTTGCATTAGTTTTTTGTCTGTCTGTTCTTGACGTATTTCGCTATTGTATCAAATGCTGATTGCTTTTGGAGTTGGAGATTTTCAAATTTTAATAGCATCAAGATTGGTGATAAAAAAATTCACATACCCAAGATTAGAAAGCGGAAAATTAAATAAAAATAATTATTTAACATAAAATTTCTTTCTAGTTTTGTTAACCATTCCCATGCACTACTTTTGTGCCTAATGAAGATGCAAGTGATGTCTTCAACTCTCACAAATGATTTAAATAATATAAAAACGCGAGCATATACCACGTTTCTAAAATGGACTTCGAGACTATGGAGGGAAGAGGGGGATTAGAGTTCACGCCGCGATAATGCCGTGTAAAGAGCTCATAAATAAGAGCCCTTTTTTTCGAGGGAAACTCCTGACGAGTACACACGCCGCCAAATGGGAGGCAGCGACGTGGTTATGTGGGGTTCGCACCCACTAAAACCCCCGGCATCCAAGCACACGCTTTAAGTGAAGACCACGGTACCCATTATCGATTGTCCGTGACCTTACAGCGTTGCCGCTCTAGCGGCCCTCCTCCAAGCAGGGAAATCTTCTCGTCTCCCACCACCTCTAGAATGCACTCAAAACACTTGATGCACCCCAGATTCGATCCATAATTCGGCGCCGAGTCTCCAATCACTGGACGTCCAGGTTCTCCATCTCGTCGTGACCAACTGTCGAGGATCAACAGTAGCCATAAGTACAGAAACTCCAAAACCCGCCTCGACTCTTAATGGGGATACAGAATCTGCTCCCGATTCTGTGTGTTGTCGAGCGACCAGCCGTAGTCCATGGTCCACACCATGGATCACGCTAACATCGCGAAGCAATGTGGTCGGTCTCTCCACATCGGTAGCACTCGTTACTTCGGCCATGAATAAGGGCCCTGAATGGGCTTGAAACTAGCCGGGCTAACCCGATAGGCTAAGACGCAAGTATAGCTGATTCTATACATTAACTATGAATTCCACTCATGTTGGTTTAAATTTAAAAATAAAAATGGAATTGAACGTAGCAAAAACTTATGTCTATCCATAACAGATGTCGAAATAGCAAAACTTGTTATTTTGCTTACTTCCATAACATTATGTCTTACCGAATATTGGTATGGGGCAAATGCACGGACATTAAAAAAAATTGTATCACAAAAAGAGCCATACGTGGCATTTACAATTTAAATTCGCGCGATTCCCTGCGAGAGAAGTTCAAGGAAACAGGTATTCTTACATTGGCGTCATAGTATATTTTTAGTATTTTAATTTTTGTACATATGTGTATAAATAATTATAAAAGGATTGGCGATGTATACAATAGACAAAGACTTTACTTAGACTTTACTTGAATAAAGAATATTTTGAATTTGAATTTGAATTTGAATGTCGTGTAAGACGCTTTTGTCATGCAAGATTCGCTATCATTTACATACAATCACCCAATGTAAGTATGATTAAATTTGCGTACAATATTTTTTTTGCGCAAGCATATCGATTGTATACAAATGTCGAAAAGATTAATTGAAATTTAATTTGCATCCTTGAATCAGATATGCTTTTGAAAGATTTCTTATTAATAGGTATATGTAAAAGTATATTATTAATAAAAAAAACTATTATTTGTTCCTTGTACTGTTCTTGATTACTAATTCTTTTTATTAATTCATTTCACATGCATAGTAAATTAATTAGAAGTAGTTTTAAAATAAATTATAAAAAATTGACCTCATATCTCATGTATTACGGGTTTTAATGCTGGCAATATTCGAATTGCAATTATTTTCTTACAAAATCTTGTCATACTTGAAGTGTAGCCATCTTGTCTCGGCCAAATTTTAATTTGATAAACGACATAACATATCATTGGGTCTTTGAAACAACCTGTGTGTGACTTGGTCGTTTTCTGGAACCTGTAGAATCTGGAATCTGGAACCATTCTAGACCAGTGTACAGAAAGATTCCAACTAAGTGTAAAAAATATGCTTATACGTAAAGCATATTACAAAATTGAAGATTATTTGGATGATAAGAAAGCCTGGATTTGAAAATCCTTTTCAGCTTCATACAAGACAGCGGTTTAATAATGTATAATTGAAAATATTTAAAAGATTGACCGCCGTGTTTCTTGCTGGTTCTTCTCGGTAAGAGCAACATTCCGAACCAGTTGTAGCTTCATTAATCATATTGATGCTTGACGATTCAAAAGTGCCTGAAATGGTTTATTTGAATAAAGATTATTTTGATTTGATTTGATTTGTAGGCTTGTCCTTTTAACCTGAAGTGTTCCTAGGTATTAATACCTTAACCTTATTCCTTTGTCTTCGTCAAAGGCATAAAAATTCGATATAAATTCACAAGATAAACGTACACAATTAATATTTTATTTTATTTCAATAAATGTATTAAAGGTAACTATATGACATATATGAGCTGTGATAGCCCAGCGGTGAGACCGTGCGACTCTTTCGAGGGGAACATGAGTTCAAACCCGGGCAGGCACCAATGAGTTTTTCTATTAAAACTCATGTAAAGTAAAAAAAAAGAAGAATATATCTAGAGAAGAGAATTCTAGGGATATGTGTAACCTATCAATCCGCTTTGGAGCAGCGTGGTTGGTCTTAGCTCCAACCCTTCTTTCCAGAAACGGAGACAGGAGGCCTGATCCCAGCTGTGGGATTGTAACAGGCCGCTTTGCTTTAGTTTTTACTGTATGACATATAATTTTTTTTAATAGAAAACTCTAGATGAGGTAAGGTTGTATAGGTTCAGTGAGACAGAAAAAAGTGTTTTAGAGTTTTTGTTCTAATTATCACTTTAATTGATGACGCTACGAATAACGAAATGGCATGTTGCCGAGTCGTATTTAAAAATTCCCATGGCAAGAATATCACGTAATAATTCCAACATGTGTTAATAACTATGAATCTTGGCGATTCAAAATCTATAATTAACAAACTTCTATTATATTCGTGCAAGTTATTATTCTTTAAATTACACCAATTGCACTGACATTAGAAACGGTAACGAGTTAGAAAGCAACCATCTGTATTATAAATCTGAACTTGCTATGATTGCGATCATTTTCTTTGTACTCTTACGCAAGTAGTGTAATGATTTGATATATTATCTGTCAAAATTTCCGTATAATTGCTCTACGCTTTTGTTACTCTGTACGGTTTTATATATGTTTTTTAGTTCGACATTCTCTTTCGTTCAGCGGTGAGCTTATAAACGAGCTAATGGAGATGCTTCCGTTTAAATACTCTTTATAAAAAAACGAAGTTAGTGAAGATGAAACTCGTATATTTAATCTTCGCATCATATATAAAAAATAGAGATATATCACTCTTATTTGCTTTGTATTTATTGTTAGGTATATGTCACATTTTACACTGGCTACTACTCGATATTTCGAAAAATCTCGTATAAAAAAATGTTACTGTAACAAGATTTAGACACATCTAATATTATTTACAAAAATTGTCTAGGTAAAATCTTTAAAAAAAACCAATTTTTTTTTCACCGATTTCCCAAATTTCACGGGAGCCAGGCTTTTGGTATATTGACTTATTTTAAGTTAAAAATTATTTTAGATATCTAATTATATATCGTATAATAATATTAGATATTTTAAGTTTCTCAAAAAGTATGTTTTCTATTATAAATCAATTAATGTTCAACAAATTTCTCAATCATTTCTCACATTTAGCAATATTTAGTCTGTGCAAATATGAAAATCATGATTGGCCAAGAATGAACGAGAAAAACTAACTGGAGTAAGTAAATATTTTCGACATTCGAAAATTTAAAATGTCTGTTGTAATTAAAAGAAAAAAATATACAAAAAATACTACAGAAGTTCAACAAAATCCGTGACACACTTAAGTGTTTTTTTTCCTCTCTAACAATGTCCGTTACCAGGCTACCATAGCGTTATAAGAGGTAGATGACCGCTGCCGTAATGCCGAAAACTGATAAACAAATATGTACTTTAATCGTTTCTAATAAGGTCTATCGAGCCTGTATCAACTTTTACTAAGTAGCGTTCTGCTTGGAGATTATTCAATAGGCATAATTGAACTGGATCAAATGAAGAAAACGAAGAAATCAGTCGATTCAAGGCCAGCCGATTTGACCGAATGATTATTTGTTAAATAGGTTACTCGGTTATATCGATTAAAGTACAAATAAGCCCTTCATAGGCTCCGTAACGATAAGAGCAACATCACGTAGCAATGATTTTTTCTACTACAACTAGTAGATTTCATTTATCAATAACAACAAGTGTTATTGATAAATGAAATTTATCACACGCGTTTCGATAAAGAAAATCTGTATATTTCTAGAGAATTTGGGAGATCTGTTTCTTAGTTTCATACTTCTCTTAAAAAAACGAAGAGGAGGCCTATTCCCAGCTGTGGGATAGTAAGAGGCCATTACATATGTACTTTTTATAGTACGAGATAAGAACACGTCGCAGTCCATACAAATCATATTTTCCTTTATGTCATTGCACCTCATATTAGGGATGTGAAAGAATAATCGATTTTCTAAACATTAATAATCGATTTTTTTATAAAGATGGTTTGGCGCAGTGGTTAGTGACCTGGCCTTCAGCTCCGTCGGTCGCGGGTTCGATTCCCGCTGAGGGCCAACATTTTCTATAAACATTTTGTTAGTTCTTCGAGCCGGGTTGTATATAGTCGTATTCAAGTATGCATTTAAAACTATATATGTAGTATATCTACCAGTAGCTTGTCACCCATAACACATATTATTATTATTATTATTAAGTTACGTACTTTGGGGATGGACGACCGTGTATGTAAGTGTCCCATATATATTTATTATTAATTTTTACTGTCTTTTTTCTTATTTTTTAAGATAAGATCTGCGTTGTTACATGGAACCAATGTAGCAAAACACACATACACATTTTAAACAAATTACGCAAATAACGCATCCGTTATTTTTTCGTACACATCCACTGTAATAAGTCTTTATTCCAATTAATTATTAATATTAAAAAAGCATCTTTTGAAATAGACAGAAAAATCGATTATTAATAATCGATATTTTTTTAATCGATTTATTTTGAAGGGATAAAAAATCGATTATTTATTCATCGGTTTTAGCCACTCTAAGTCACATCCCTGCCTCATATCTTCAATCTCCGCGGGCTATTAGACAAATGCCGAGTTATCATGTACCGGTTTGTAGCGGCGATAGGCACGCCGAGTTATGTCAACAGACGTGACAACATGGCGCTTGTTTGGGACGTACGCGGACAGATACATACTAATATCATAAATGCGTAACTCTGTCTGTCTTTTACGCTTCCGCAGTACTTATAAGCAAAACTGAAACTGAGAATGATGTGATCTCCTATAATTCTTCGCTTTCTTTTTCTATAAAGACACGTACATGGAGCTGGTAAGACAATTTTCTAACAGTGTATTTGACCGTTTAAGGTTTGCAAAAATTTAAATTAAAAAAAGCTACAAAAAAACTCATTTTTGTCTTAACTTAAAAAAAAATACATAATTGTCAATTATAAATTTGTCACAATTTCCTTTCGAAAAATTCCTTTATACTGTAAAAATTACATTGCATGAGCCAGTCTCTTAGTCTTATTTTAAACATTTTTAAAGGCAGTGAACTTGAACTATTAGGAATATTATTGTAGATTTTAACACATTGCGCTGCACAGTTTCTTTTATACAATTCAGTCCTCGGTCGGCGCTCTAAAACAAGTCTGTCTGTATTTTTCGTACATCGAAGGAAATCTTCTTTAGCCGTTGTAAACCAGGAGTTATTTTCTTTTACAAATATGCAATCTTCGTATATATATAAGATATTAATGTCAATAAATTTAATTCCATAAATAATGGTTTGCAAAATATATATTGAGAGACTCCGCAAATTGCTCGAAGACATTTTTTCTGAGCTATAAATACTCTATTTATGCCTGAGCTATTTCCCCAAAAGATTAATCCATACCTAAGAACTGATAGCACAGGCATGATATACTAAGAGAGCTGTTCGTTAATCAGTGACGGTAGTAAGTCTTTTTAGAACATAGCTAAATTTATTAATTTTATTACATACAGGATCTATGTGATTTTGCCATTTTATAGTTTCATCTACAATGACTCCTAAAAATTTTATATTAGAGGAGGATTATCTAGCGATGGAAAAATCAAATCTTTATTTTGCATGAAACACGGTATTACACGGTATTAAATCTAAACTTATTATTAAATAAAGTCCCCAAAGCTGTCTGTCTGTATGGAATCGATTTTATCAAAATCTACTGAACGGAATTTAGGACGGTATTTACTAAAATGTAGTGCAATTCCTCCGAAAGGTATAGGGTAATAGTACATAACGGTTTTATGTAAATTGAGTTGAAGAGGTCGTTTTACGATAATTTTTAGTGGAGGTAGTATCAAACCGGTCTCGTTTGTAGTTAAGAGGGGGGAATAGGTATAAAAAGCGTTTTAGGGAGTCAGATTTAGGGCGTCCAAGCCCGCCCGTTATGACAATAGGACTCTTCCACAGTCCGATATAGTCCTTTACAGCGCGTCGCTTTAAGCCGAGGTCTGGCCTCACAGGTGGCACCCTTAAGACGACGCTACCAGGATGTTGCGAGCCTCGCTCGAGTCTCGCTCTCCACGTTACAACACCCGGCGATGTTTCTGCGCTCACCCGCCCTCCCGGTGACGCTGTCAAAACCTTCAAGACTAACAGCATTAGTTAGTGTCCGAAAAAAAAAGTTTAGAGAGCCAGTCTCCTGCCGAGACTCGAGCGACTAACATGCTGAACACTGAATTTGACGCGGGCGAGGCCGCACGTATTTCTAGTAAGAAACAATTTCTACAATTTAAGAGATATTTACAGAGACTTTTTCGTCGTCCACTGCTGGACAAAGGTCTCTTCACGGGATCTTCAAATGACACGATCTTTAGCTGTTTGGATCCAGCAGCTTCTTGAGGTGGTCAGTACACCACGTTGGGGCTGTATCGTTGCGTCGTTTTCCGGTGCGAGGTCACCATTCCAGGAACTTGGGACTCTAATTCTACGCACTATGTACCCGCCCATTGCCACTTCCGCTTCGCAAGACGAGCTATGTCGGTTTCTCTGGCTCTTCTGCGGATCTCCTCATTCCTGATTTAATCGCGTAGAGATACACCAAGCATAGCTCGTTCCCTCACCCACTGAGTGTCTCTCAGCTTTCTTATGAGGCCTATAGTCAGCGACCAGATACGTGAGTCATCACTGGCCGTTGCCAGCGATGAATTACGGATTTGAAACGGTCAAAGACTAAGGGTTTGACCCCATGAATATCCTATGTGAATGCCCCGGGCTGATTAACATTCGATACTCTCGCTTAGGGTCGCATATTTTACGCCCTACAGAAGTGAAAGCACTCGCCGCCAAGAAGATCCTTGAATTTTTCAAGGACATTGGTGACGACTTGTAAGCAGTGATGATCACAATAGATCAGTAATGGTCAAAGTGATACTGGGCCCTCAGGCCCTGGATAGCCACTACTCCTAGAAGAAGAAGAAGATCTTTGACCGTTTCAATTTGTATTAGCATCACAAAAGCAGCGCTTGTTTTTCAGCCAAAACCTTTGATGCCAACGCATATATACTGCATTTAAAACAACAAACTAAATTAACTTACCAAAATCGACAAACATCGGCATAAGCTTCAACAACTATAACAACTTCAAAGGCTTTCGACAAAACTATTATTTTTGATGAAAACTTGTTATAGGAGACAACTCGATACGCATCTTGATTGTTTTCTCAGAAGTATCACTTAAACAAATTTTTGTTTCTAGAACAAGTACCGCGGGATCAAGAATTTCTACACAGTTTGATAAACGTGGACTTGTTTCTAAACCAGTCACGATATCAATCGGCAAGATATTTCAAGCGAAAACATGCAAAAATTGGACTGGTTGCTAGAAAGATGGGCTCCGATTACGTTATTTCTCGAAAGGTTAATTTTGTGGTTAGACAAAAAAAGATCGAGTTTAAGAAACTGGTATAAATTACACTGATAAGGATATGCGTTACTTAAAGGCCTTATTTATGTACTTAAATATTAAACATGTTATGCCAAGTAACATTCGAATATTAATATCCACACATTAATAAAGCAAAGTTCTCAAAAGCTGTATGTACGTCATTGATTTTCTCCAAATCTACTGAACGGATTTTTATACGATTTTTACTTACATATAGTGCAATTTTTGAGAAAGGTTTAAGTTTATAGTACATTCTCCGAAAACTGAGTTTAGTGAAATTTTGACTGGAAGTGGAGCAATAAATAAGGTACTTTTTATCTCAGAATTCCGTTCGTGTAGGTTATTTACGCGGGGTAAACTTTGTCCAGTCTATACATATTATAAATACAGTCCCCAAAAGCTGTCTGTCTGTATGTAATCGATCTTCTCAAAATCTACTGAGCGGATTTTAATACAGTTTTTACTAAAAGAAAGTTCAATTGTTTAGGAATGTTTAAGTAAATAGAACTTTACATTTTCCACGCAGATAAAGCCGCAGGCATAGCTAGTATAAAATAAAATAGAAATTAACGCGCTCGAAATAAATAGCAAACGCGGTTACTCAAGGCATAATACTCTGTAGACCCGTGTGATATTAGGGCAGATTGGGGCCTATTAAGTAAATATGATCTTTCGCTATATTTTTAATCATAAGACTGTTTTTTTGACAACATTAAAACATAACATATTCGTAACTTCAATGGCATTTCCGGTTAATAGAGAATTCCATAAAAATCGCTACAAACATTTTTAATTGTACATTCTATAGAATACCATGTGAAGTTTCGTTGTTGTGGGAATTTAAAACGGTTTATGTTATTGTTTATATGATATATACGTAGATATGAATCGTATTTAAGGTCGTATATATGAACCCTCTATGTCCTTTGATCTTTTCTGTATATAATACAACCTAACATAGAATTTAACATGCTACATCAAGGTAAACGCTATATTATATTCAAATTCAAATTCAAAATATTCTTTATTCAAGTAAACTTGTAAACAAGTGCTTTTGAATCGTCAACATCTACTGCTGGTTCGGAAAGCTGTTCCTACCGAGAAGAACCAGCAAGAAACTCGGCGGTTGCTCTTTTCAAACAATAATTCTTATCACTAGTTACATATAGTTATAAATGTCTTGTACAGGGTTGAAGAGAAGCTATATCCACGCATTCTTATCTTCTAGGTAATCTTCAATAGTATAATAGGCTTTCTGAATTAGCCTTTTTTTATATAGTATTTTTAAACTGCTGTAATGGTAAAGTTAAAGTAGATTGTGGAATTTTATTATAGAATCTTATACCCAAACCCACAAACGAATTACGAACTTTTGCAAGGCGCAAAGCAGGAACCGCAAGCTTATGTCGGTTCTTACTTTGTCTATTATATACGTCGCCAATCCTTTTATAATTATTTATATTCATATGAACAAAAATTAAATTACCAAAAATATAAAAAAATATATTAAATCAAATTAAACAGCATTTTTTTATTTAATTAGATATATTTTTTTATTACGATCCCGATTAAGTTGGAACGCGCTTGCTAATATTGCCTACTCACTCTGTTAGAATTTTGCAAGGAAGTTAATATTGACCAAATTAGAAACTCATACCAGTTAAAATCAAGTCTGAAGAGCGTACCTGAAACAAGGATAATAAAAATATATATGAGATAATAATAACACTAGCCGTGTGGTATCCGGCAGAATAGAATAGACCACTCACCTTTCTTACCGAGATGTCGTAAGAGGCGACTAAAGTAAGTGTTGTGTGGTATCCGGCTGCGTAGAATATGGATCACCCTCATTTCTTACCGAGGTGTCGTAAAAGGCGACTAATGTAAGTTGACGTCAAGTAGGCGGCCGGTCGTAAAATACGTAGCCAAATCATATGACAGCATGTTTGCAACATGTTGTGCCGACCCCACTTAGAGTGAGATAAGGGCAGGAGAATGATGATGGTGTGGTATCCAGCAGAAAAGAATAGACCACCCTCCTTTCTTACCGAGGTGTCGTAAGAGACGACTAAGGTAAGTGCTGTGTGGTATCCGGCTGCGTAGAATATAGATCACCCTCATTTCTTATCGAGGTGTCGTTAACGGCGACTAATGTAAGTTGAAGTCAGGTAGGCAGCCGGTTGCAAAATACCTAGCCAAATCACATCACAACATGCGTAAAACATGTCGTGCCGACCCCACTTAGAGTGGGATAAGGGCAGGAGAATGATGATGATGTTGAGATAATAATTACACATACGGTCATACATCGTTTTAGGACCGGCCGCCTGCCTGACGTCAACTTACCTAAGTCGCCTTTTACTACACCTCGGTAAGAAAGAGGGTAGTCTATTTGACTTAACCGAATACCACACTGCATAGTCAACTGATATATATATACATACATAATTTTAAATACATACTTAAATACATATGTACAACCAGAATCGGAAAACCAAAAATTTGTTATTAAAAAATATTGGCCCTCGGCGGGAATCGAACCGGTGACCCGCGGATCTGAAAGCAGCGTCACTGCCAACTACGCCAACGGGCTAGCCAAAATGTAATACTCCAGAGATATGCAGGTTTGCGATGTTTTCCTTCACCGAAAAGCGTGTGATAAATTATAAAACTCATTGGTGCCTGCTCAGAGTTCGAACTTATGACCCGCCAGAGAAACACAAGGTCTCACCGAGCGGCTGTTACATTGTAAAGAACAACACATAGGAAAATATTTCTTATATCAAAAACATCACACCATCATCATCATCATTCTCCTGCCCATATCCCACTCTAAGTGGGGTCGGCACAATATGTTACAAACATGTTATCATATGATTTGGCTACGTATTCTACGACCGAACGCCTGCCTGACGTCAACTTACCTTAGTCGCCTTTTACGACACCTCAGTAAGAAAGAGGGTGGTCTATTTGACTTAACCGAATACCACACGGCACCAAAAACATCACACCATCATAAATTAATAACAGATGTCTAATAATTGATAACAATGATGATTTAATATCAATGAAACTTTCAGTTAAAGTCTGCTCTATAATAAAAATACATTAGAGAAAGTTAACCAATACAAATATAATAAGTTACGGTCAACTGCTTTGGTTAAACGCGATACTGAAATGCAAGTTATAAATAAACTGATAGACAATTTATAGAATTAGGCGTTACTTTGCGGAGATCCATAATACAAAAGTAATAATAAAATTATTTTGCTATAATCCGCGATACAGTAAATAGAAAATATATATAGTGTTTAATGTATAGTGGACTATCAGTATTTTCGTACCCGATACGTGCAGGATTCGTAAAAACATATGCACAAACCTCCACCAACGCCACCACAATACACAAGCACTACACAGGTTCACTATCACAAACTCAACAATCGTTTCGCCCCGCAACCGAAGCATCATCAGGAGATAGACTCCACGACAAAATCGCAAAGCGAAGCGTTATCCAAACAAGCGTTGTTAAATAGTACTTGGTTCATCCCCACCCTTTATTTTACCTCGGAACACGTGCAATAAGCTTGAACTAGAGACATTTATCTGCTCGTTAATGAGTCTGCGTTTTTTTTTCTTAGGCTTTTTTCCCTGCTGCTATTCATCATGCAGCAACCTTAAGACTAAGAATGAATTTCAGTCTGGTCAGCTTAGCTTTGACCCGTTTTCTTTGCCGACTATTTTCAATACTTTGAAAGCGAATTTAGAAAAGTCTATCACGGGTCCTCATCGTTAATAATTTCATTGAGATTATCTGCGGATAACTCTAACTTCATGTTGTT
Source organism: Morpho deidamia (assembly GCA_947086505.1). NCBI lineage: Eukaryota > Metazoa > Arthropoda > Insecta > Lepidoptera > Nymphalidae > Morpho > Morpho deidamia. The sequence goes on along the minus strand of CAMTZC010000007.1, from coordinate 1,819,491 downwards.
CTCGCAAGATAATCTGTGTCGATGAAATTTTGGACATTCCAGTAGGACATGGCAGACAGTTTCCTCAGTAGAATTGTCGCACTTGCAAAATGGGCTGGGTGCCAACTTATACTTGAACAAATAAGATTTGAACCCTCCGCTAAGTATCTGGCTTAGCGCGTTTGTAAGTTCGAGTTCCCTTTGAGTTTGATAAGCAACGCGTTTCCGGCAGCTAGTACACTATTATTTATTGAATCATCTGGCGTAAACATTTATCGGTTGCCAGAATCTTGTTAGTTCTTCGGGCTAGTGCATCGCTAATATAATTGCCGTTATGACAGTACGGATTGGTAAGACAATGTCGCGTGCCACACGCGGACAGTAGGAAATTAATAATCGACAGGAATCTACCAATTAGAAACAGACTGTGTGGAATCCCATTCCAATGTGTATCCATGCGAGAAGTTGTGTTGTATGCACGAGAGTTTTTTTTAATGATATTTTACCTTTCAGTATACCCAATTGTAACAGACACTAAAATGTTGGAATAGGAAATAGTCAAATGACAGTCTGTATTGTGGTTAATACCGGAAGTGAGGTTCTGGAGTGATCAATAGCGAGGGTAGGGACTTTTAATGTGAGTGGGGATTGCCTTAAATAGTAAAACTTGACGTAATTAGGGAGATTCTGTTGAGATTCTGTCGAGAGTCTGTCGACTGTCGTCGTTAACGTGATTTCTAGTTAAACTGTACTTTTGAGTCGTTTAGTGAAGTCAAGCTGAAACCGAATAGTGAATCAATACAAGTCTAATAGTGAGAAAGTGAAGATGTTACGATTCAAGACGTTCTAGGCTCGTTTTACAATATAAATATTTATATCCATAACTCCAGTTGCTAAAAGTAGGGTACAAAAGGGAAGTTACTTTAATTATGTCCCAGTTAAATGAAAACACCCATTCAACCAATCACGTTTAGTTGTTTCGTTACAGTAGTTAAAAATAACAATTAAAACGAAGCGGATACAGAAAGCCTACTGTTTTATTGTTGAGAATGACATGTATGAAAAAATTGTTTTGCTTTGCAATACATTTAGCTACTATTGCCCACGAATGTATATACGAAATGTTACTAGTTATAACAATTATTTTTTAAAAACAACGATCGCCGAGTTTTCTACTGGCTCTTTTCGGTAAGAGCGACTTTTCGAACCAGCAGTAGAGTTGACGATTCAAAAGCACTTATTTATAAGCTTGCTTGAGGGAAGATATTTTTAATTTTGCTTTGAATTTAAATATGGATAAAAAACTTCATTTATTTATTACTAGCTGTGTGGGCTTCGCCCGCATGGAAATCAGCGTGTCACAATTTTTTTCTAGAATTCAAATTTTAAACAAAAGTAGTTATAGTGATTTAACCATAAGAGATAGAGACATGCTATCGTGGGCTTTTTTTTAGTAGTTTTATATATCTACAATTCTCTAGTACATTATTTTAGCGTATCTCTGCTGGTTTACGCAGCGCATGCAACTAAAGTTGTTTTTAACAACTGCGCGATCTCTTCAACACAATTTACACAGTATCGATATATACTATTTACTTAAACCATCCGGAATTATCGCACAATCTTTTGGTGAAAACCGTACAAAGATCCGTTCAGTAGATTTTGAGAAAACCGATTACATACAGACAGACAGCTTTTTGGGACTTTGTTTTATTATAAGTATAGATATAAACTTTACAAAGAACTGAATTTAGACGTCTCTTTAACTTAATAAAACCGTTACAGGTGTTAATAAATTAACCAATAAACTTTATAGGTAATCGATAAATTTTATTCATGCGTTTTCTTCTAACTTCACAAAGAAGTAAATTTAGAGGTCTTAACTTAATGAAATTCATATAGAATTAATTCATATAGAGTTAATAACCAAAACCAAAAACTTTACATGTTTCCAAGCCCTGGTTCGGTGTGTGAATCGGTATTGAATAATGCATGTCTCAATGACATTTATGTAACCATTCAAGTGTCAAGCTACCTTTGGCCGATATTCGCCCGAGTGGATATTTGTGACGCGCGTATAATGGGTGACAAAACAACATCACACCTTTGGTTATTAACTTCTTATTTCTCAATTGATGGACGTCTACTGCTGAACAAAAGGCTCTTCACGGGATCTCGACAACATACGATCTTCCGCCGCTTGAATCCTTCGTCTCCCCGTGACCTTTTTGACGCAGTCAATCCGTCGCATAGAGGGCCTGCCGATACTGCGTTTTCCAGTGTCAGGTCGCCATTCCAACACCTTGAGACCCCAACGAGCATCGGTTCTCCCCACTATGTGCTCCTGCCATTGCCATTTCAGCCTCTCGTCACGCCATATATACACGCGATATAGCTCATCGGTGACTCTAGTTCTTTTTTCTGTTTGATTACGTAGAGACGCTCTGAGCATAGCCTGTCTCTTATGATACTCTAAAGGTTTCCACCAAAATAGTGTGCAGCACATTTGTTTACATAAATTGTGTACAAAGTTTCCGTACTGCACGTATTAAGTTGATATCGCGTTTAGCTTCTGTCTCCAACGGAAGTTTAAGTAGCGGAAGCAAAACTGTGTTCGTGAATAACGAGTGCGTACGTGTCAACGCGAGTCCACTGTTTCAAAAGTACGCGCATAAATGTGCATAGATGTGCGCGAACATTTGTAGAACATTCGGGAACAATTTGTTAATGTTTGCTTAAGTGAGTCGACCAGGGTAAAAGTTTATGCCGCACACTGTGCATTCACAGTGCTGCACAGTTCTGCACACTGGTGGACCTCTACCTTATGCCTTATTATGATACCTATAGTCAGCGACCACGTTGGTTATTAACTGAATGTTGTCATCTTATTTTTAATTGTACTCGTACATGTTTAGAATGTTATTCTCATAGAGTAATTAATGATAATGATAATGATAATTCGCTCCATACGAAGAATATAATTACCCTACCCACTGCGCCATGGGGCTAGTCCATATGTATTGGCGATGATAATTCCTAATTTCAATATTCTAAGAATCCAAATTTAATAAAATTTTAATTCAACAAACTTTATTAGGGATTACACAAACAGAAAAAAGAAAGAACAATACAAAGAAATGTAACAAATTAAAAAAAAAACAAAAACAAAAACATAGGATATTAAAAGGAAAAAACAATATACAATTAAAATTTACACTAACAAAGCTGTGATAGCCCAGTGGTGAAACCGTGCGACTCTTTCGAGGGGAACACGAGTTCAAACCCGGGCAGGTACCAATGAGTTTTTCTATTAAAACTCATGTGTCTAATTCATAATTGCAATTTATTACACGCTTTTCAGTGAAGGAAAACATCGTGAGGAAATCTGCATAATATCTCTAGAGAATTTTAGGGATATGTGTAACCTATCAATCCGCATTGGAGCAGTGTGGTAGGTCTTAGCTCCAACCCTTCTCTCCAGAAACGGAGAGAGAAGGCCTATTCCTAGCAGTCGGATTGTAACAGGCCGCTACTTTACTACGTTTTTTATATACTAACATAGTTTATGAACTTTAGTGTATTCCTAAGAATTGGACTGTCTTAACGAATTTGGATTATAAAATTTGAATTTCAATAATCTGATATTCAAATTCAAATTTGAATATTAGGTTGCTGGATTTAGCTAGTATAAAATTACAATTTTAACATTTTTAAGCTACTTATTCTCGTAGAAAGCTATTTTATTATCGTTTTGGGTATCTAAATAAAGACATTATGTTATATAAATAATTGTATCAGGAAAATATCTCAAGGCGGTATTTTATAGTTTGATTTAAAATTTAAATGTACGATTTCGATGTCGTTAAATTTGTGTTAAAGATATTTTTATATCGCACAATACGATATAAAAATATCTTTAATACATAAGATACAAAACGATTTTTCATATTTATACTAACACAAGCTTTTAAAAGAAACTTCGTTCGCGTGAATTTACAGTCTTATTATACTTAGTACCGCTTACTTTAACCAAAGAAAGTTTTAAATTTTGCCGTTTTCGCAATATTTTTTATTGCTGCTCCTCTACTATTCATCTTAGCGTGATATTTTATAGTCCCTGATAAATGGACTAGCTTACACTAAATTATTAATAATGTTTCAAATCGGTAAAGTAGTTCCTGAGATTAGCGCATTCAAACAATCAAACAAAATGTTCAGCTTTATATATTAGTAAAGTACAGAGATAGATAAAATGCTAATGAAGGTTTGCATTTCGTTTCTTTCTCCTTCCTTCATGTTCAAAGCAACGGACCAATTTTATTTTGATGTCGAGATTAAGTGCAGGAGATTTGCACAGGCTACTTATTATCTCAGTACTCGAAGTCGTGAGCAGCAGCTAGTCTTTGTATACATATCCCTTCTCAATGTCACGTTGGTCGGTAACAAAATCTCCTAAGTCAAAAGAAGGAAAAAGAATTTATGAAAGCTTTTCATTCTTATGTCGTTTCAATCCAGCGGCTTCCTTTGACCTTTTTGAAATCATATATCTGTCTAGTAGGGGTGATAAAATACCATAATTTATAGAATTAGGCGTTACTTTGCGGAGATCCATAGTAAAAAAGTAATCATAAAATTCATCATCCTCTTCCCTTATCCCACTCAAAGTGTCGGCACAACACGTTGTCACATGATTTGGCTACGTATTTTACGACCGGCCGCCTGCCTGACGTCAACTTTGTATTTTACGACACCTCGTTAAAAATGAGGATGGCCTATTCTACTCAACCGGATACCACACAGTGGGTCAACTTACCTTAGTCGCCTTTACGACTCCTCGGTAAGAAATGAGGGTGGTCTATTCTAGTCAGCCGGATACCACACGGCTGGTCGACTTACCCTTGTCGCCTTTTACGACACCTCGGTAAGATATGAGGGTGGTCTATTCTACTCAGCCGGATACCACACCGCGAAAAAGTAATAATAAAATGATTTTGCTATAATCCGCGATAAAGTAAATATAAAACAAACGAAAAATCGTGGTCGTAATGTGTAAAAGCATTTTCTAAGAAAATATCCTTTTCGATAATTAAGAACTGGGTGCAAAATAATTTATTGAGACAAAAATCTGTTTGCCGTGACAGGTGAAAGTGTTGGATATCTTATAAGATATAAAGTTATTAAGAATTAACTATATGAATAGGGTTCGGAATGTCGCTCTTACCGAGAGGAACCAGAAAGAAACTCGACGAACAAACTCAAACCTTTTCAAATTTAACGTTATTAAACCGCATTCTTGTATGACGCTGAAAGGATTTTCAAATCCGGCCATTTTTATCATCCAAATAATCTTAAATTTTGTAGTATGTTTTACGTATTACGTATAATTTATTTTAAAAACGCCGTGTGGTATCCGGCAGAATAGAATAGACCACCCTCCGTTCTTACCGAGGTGTAGTAAGAGGCGACTAAGGTATGTGCCGTGTGGTATCCGGCAGAATAGAATAGACCACCCTCCGTTCTTACCGAGGTGTAGTAAGAGGCGACTAAGGTATGTGCCGTGTGGTATTCGGTTGCATAGAATAGACCACCCTCATTTCTTACCAAGGCGTAAAAGGCGACTAAAGTAAGTTGACGTCAGGCAGGCGGCTGGTCGAAAGTGGCTGGTGGAAGCCAAATCATGTGACAACATGTTTGTAACATGTGTCGATCCCACTTAGAGTGGGATAAGGGCGGGAGAATGATGATGTATAATTTATTTTAAAAAATACATACATGTATAATTTTAAAATAAATAAATACAGACTCGACGAACCAACAATTTTTTTTAAATGCTGGTCCGAACAATTTAAAGCCCTCAAATTAGAAATCTATCATTTTAACTACACGGTCAAAAATATTGCCGAATAAAATATTCCCTCCGTGTCGCTCTTTCACAGAGCGTTATATACTAACTACATCTTTGTCACGCACCATAATCTCAAATCAATGGTGATTCATCATATTTTTGTGCAAACGATGACTTGACAGTTCGTATGGGAGAAAGTGACATAGAAAATTATGTGTGCCATGATTTGAAATAATTGCAGAGTACTTTTGGAATATAATCTTGCGTTAGACCTTTATGGTGATACCATAGTAAAATTTATTGATTTTCTTTTAAAAAATAAAATAAAATTTGTTTATTGCTTTCACTTAAACTAAATGTGACATAATTACTGCCGGGGACCTCCTTTTAAGCAATAGATATATATTACTTGTGCTAGGGATCCCCGCTCTTCCACATACAAGACAAGAAGTTCTAAGAGTGGTGTGTGTGTGCATTAGTGTGTTGGGTGTGTACGTGCAGGGATATCTTTAGGATATGTAGGGAACTTTATCCGAGTGTTTACTTTATTATTAAGAGCTGTGATAGCCCAGCGGTAAGACCGTGCGACTCTTTCGAGGGGAACACGAGTTCGAACCCGGGCAAGCACCAATGAGATTTTCTATTAAAACTCATGTGTTTAATTGATAATTGCAATTTATCACACGCTTTTCGGTGAAGGAAAACATCGTGAGGAAACCTGCATATGTCTAACAGAATTCTGGAGATATATGTAACCTACCAATCCGCATTGAAGCAGCGTGGTAGGTCTTAGCTTCAACCCTTCTCGACAGAAACGGAGACAGGAGGCCTACTCCCAGCAGTGGGATTGTAACAGGCCGGTGATTTACTTTTTTACTTTTACTTTATTAATTCCAAAAGACTCTCTGTTTCATTGTAATCTAATAACTTTAACCACTCACTTAATAATTTTTTACAATCATAAATATTCCTTTAGTATAAATTTAATTTGATTGATTTTATTATCATTAAAGTTATATTTTGCTATAATCCGCGTTTGTTAAGAAAATCGTAAAGCGATTTGACTTAATTTACCCGTTGTCTGTGACCCATAGTATTGTATTATTTACTTTCAGGGCGGATGGCCGTGTGTAATATAATTTATTCTCATGCTAAAGCTGTTCCTACTGAGAAGAGCCAGCAAGAAACTCGGTGGTTGCTCTTTTCTTCTTATAACTAGTTACATTTAGTTATTACTATCTTGTACAGGGTAGGTACACCTATATAATCCTCAAATATGTAGTAGGCTTTCTGTATCAGCCTTCCTTTAACAATGTTTTTAAACTGCTGTAGTGGCAAAGATAAAATTGATTACGGAATTTTATAATATAATTTTATACCCATTATTATAACTCTATTTGTCTTTTTTGCAGTCAAAGTCGCAGTTATTTAAAGTATTTACCCAAGAGGCATCTTTATAATTGTTGATATGTCTAGCGGGATAAAATAGAGTGCAGATAAAAAGTATTTTAATAGTCTAGTCCAGGGTTCGGCAACCTTTTAAGACGAAAAGTCAATTGACATTTTATAAAATTTCAAAGTTTTCAAAGAGCCTTAGAAATTATTCGAAGCGACCTAATGTCTTAATAGTAACATTCAAAGATGAAGAAGTGTATAGTGGCTGAGAGGTATAAATGGTGCTTAAGCCTCGTTAATCGATTCAAAACAATTTTTAAATAGATTTTTTATGAATAATATTTGTGCACAAAACTAAAGAACAAAGCATCACATCGTAAAAGCCGCATGTGGTTCGCGAACTGCAGGTTGCCGATGCCTGCAGGCCTATAATGAACTCTTATTGCGACTCAATTGAAGACGTAAACGAAATTGTTTTGCTTTTTCATACCATCACGTCTTAAAGACGCACACTTTAAGTCGTTACCGAATAACGGTTCGGAATACGTCCTAACAACATATTAAAACTAATTGGCGCCTGCCCGGGGTTTGAACCCGTGACCACCTCGAAAGATTCGTACGGTCTCACCGCTGGGCTATCACAGCTCAAGTTAGCACAGTAAAAATATCTAAATTTCACTGTAGCTCACTGTAATCTTACGACATAATTTAATTTATTGTGCATAAACACGCATTCTGTTCGTACAATTTGAATTTAATTTTATACAAGCCATATAAAGTAATTAAATAACGACGGGCTGATGGAATTAATTAATGTAAAGAGTCGCACGGTCTCACTGCGGGGCTATCGCACCTCATACATACATACTTATATAAATTTACAAAAAAAATTAAATCAATTAATACACAAGACTCGAAGAACCAATATTTTTTTTAAAAAAATGTTGCCCGGACGGGAATCGACCCCACGAACCTCGCAACTGATACCTCCAACAAACCAGAAAGCAAAAATAAAGTACACGCGAACGTACTCGCGTCGTTAAAGCGAACATTTCAAATACTCAATACTAATTTGAATATAATGGAAAATTGCTCGCACGACAGAATGCATGATAATTTATACGTTAAATTCCATTAAGACATCTGCCGGCCCTGTACGTAATTGCATATGCATGCATTCTTTTACTATTGATGAGATAATTCGTGAGCATATGCCAACCCCGGTCAATGACCAGTTTTTGCATATACAGAGTGGTACCAACTAAGGTTTGTCGGTTTTTAACAACCGGTTTTTTGGAGAAAAGTATGAAATTCGACAACCGGTTTTTTAGTAAAAAATATCGGTTTTCAACGTAAGTATATAAAAATATGAAAATATATTGTTTTTTTTTATTCGAACCCTTTGCTGAATAAGTCGTTTCACTATTATAAAAATATTTACATCGTTATATGTGAAAATTAAACATAAACAACGCATTTTAAAGTTCGCTTTTAAAGTTATTTAATCCTGGGCAACTATTATTTCTTTTTTCTACTTAATTGCATTACAAAAAAATACTGTCAATAAAATTTCAGTCAAAAACTGCTTCTATCACTCTAAATTTTCTGTTTTGTTCGAATTACGAGAATTCCAGCAAAAACTTTTTTATATAATACGAAACCGGTTAAAACCGGTTTTCTAAAATGTCGGTTCCTGTATAAATCCTAGACCATAAGATATTAATTTTAATTTTAGTTATTACACATATCAACATTGTACATATAAAAATCAATTAATTCAGCTAAGTATTTAAGCCTAGGAATAGTTTTACGTTTTTAAAAAATAATTTATAGAAGCAGGCGTTACTTTGCGGAATTCCATATTACAAGCAATATAACAGAACTAACTACTTTGCTATAATCCGCACGGGTTAAGCGAATGCATGCAAAGCCAATGTGTATGAAGCAGGCAAAATCTACCAAGGTGCGTGGATAATAAAAAAATAAACTAATAAAATTTATAGAGTTATAAACGATTATAGGCGATAGTGAGATGCACACATTACGTTGTAGACAATTTAGCATAGTTATTTAAACTACAGCAGGGGAGGAAAGTGAGAGTCATCATCCTCCTGCCCTTATCCCATTCTAAGCGGGGTCGGCACACCATGTTACAAACATGTTGTCAAATGATTTGGCTATGTATTTTAGGACCGGCCGCCTGCCTGACGTCAAGCCTGTAAGTGAGAGTGTCACAGTAAATAATGAGAGGGAAGATGAAACTCGTGTACAGAAACTATAACAGAACTACTTTGCTATAATCCGCGCGGGTTAAGCGAATGCATGCAAAGCCAATGTGTATGAAGGCAAATCACGCACCTTACACATGCACGACAAGTCACCACATGTATCCCAAGACGCCTCCACCAGCAACAATGCACACAAGCAATACACACAACCACCACCAAAATCTCCACGATCGTTTCGCCCCGAAACCGAAGCATTATCACCATAAGCTTCACGACAGAATTGTAATGCTCGTAATCTCGTAATACAAAATCGTAATAATGAACCTCGTGTCCTTCATCTTTGTCTAATCTTACATTAAAATGAGAGACAGATAGATATACCTATATATATTCTCTTCATTGAAATACGGCACATTTTACGCTGACTTCTGTACTCTAATAAAAGTAAAGTAACAGCCTGTTACTATGCCAACTGCTGGGCTAAGGCCTCCTCTCTCCGTTTTTGGAGAGAAGGATTGGAGCTAAGACCTACCACGCTGCTCCAATGCGGATTGGTAGGTTACACATATCCCTAGAATTCTCTAGAGATATGCAGGTTTCCTCACGATGTTTTATTTCACCGAAAAGCGTGTGATAAACTGCAATTATCAATTAGATACATAAGTTTTAATGGAAAAACTCATTGGTGCCTGCCCGGGGTTTGAACCCATGTCGTCTCTATAGAGTCGCACGGTCTCGCCGCTAGGCTATCACAGCTTTCAGACTACTCTAATATAATGCCTATATCCAATTTCGTGTACAAACCTCTGTCAAAATATATAATGAATCGCTTAACATACCTACCTTATATTCTCTAAATAGAAATATGATAAATCGATTACTTGACAAAAACTTTCTTGTACTTTCATCGAAAGCGTAAGAGCTGTTTTTGAGAAAGTAATCCGACAATAATCGCTCATTTAACTATATCTATACTTGTTACAAAACAAAGTCCCCAAATTTTGTCTGTCTACATTTGATCGATTTTCTCAAAATCTACTTAACGGATTTTTGTATGGATTTAATAAAAGATAGTGCAATTCTTCCGACAGAATAGAACATCCTCTTTTCTTTAGGTGTCATAAAAGGCGACTAAGGTAAGTGGACGTCACGCAGGCCGGTCGTAAAATACTAAAACCTGTAACAACATGTTTAACACATGTTGTGCCAACCCCACTTTGAATTGCAATAAGGACAAGAGGATGATGATGACTGTAATTTAAATTTTGTCCATTGATATTTGTTTACAATCATATTAAACCATAGATTTATTTATCTGTATGCAATTCCTTCATTCATTAGTGGAATATACCACCCTCATTTCGTCGTAAAAGGCGACTAAGATAAGTTGACTCACCGTGTGGTATACGGTTGAGTAGAATAGTAGTAGTAATAGACCACCCTCTTTATTACCGAGGGGTCGTAATATAAGACTAAGGTAAGTTGACGTCAGACAGGCGGTAGTAAAATACGTAGCCAAATCATGTGAAAACATGTTTGTAACATGTTGTGCCGATTCCACTTAGAGTGGAACAAGGGCAGGAGGATGATGAATTAAGTACTGTGTTTCCCAAACAAACAAATAAATAAAATCATTGAAAGTCCATGTCTCAACTAGGCCATACCTGAAGACCATTTAATACAAAATACGGGAGGTAATACTTGTTATTAGAAAGCAATAAAAATAAAGAATTCGGATAGAAGAACTAGTTAAGATTAACGCGTTCCCACGTAGATAAAATCGTAACATATTAATGTATGTAGGCGTAAAGAATTTATGGCAATTAAGGGAGGCAATTTTTTATAAAATTCATTACCAGTCAAGTCCCGATATTTTATCTGATATACGAGCCCCATATATAAAGTTAATGGAAAATTCATATGTAAATGAACTAGGCAGTTCTTATTAAAGCTGTCATGTACACGCATGTATTTCTGCTCCTTTTAAATTTGCAAATACAGTGCAAAAAATCGAAAAAGAAGTCTTTCTAATAATAATCATCTTTTTTCTGATATCGCCTCTTTAGAAGAACAACGTGATATCTGTCAAACCACTACATTACAGGAGAGCAATTTGAAACATTTAAACGTTACGTTTGCAGTTGAGACCCAAAGTGCAAAAAAATTATCTGTTTTAACACCTCGATTGATCGCCTCTTCGGGTGACAAGAGGGCTGGCTCTTTTTTGCACAAAGAATCAACTTAGCGATTCAACGCGGAAACGCTGCCAGCATTCTTGGGACCATTCTACGTGGGCATGATTTGCACAGTAGTAGCGTGTAAGTAATTTAAGATAGATATAACTTGTACATTTTTGTTATAAATAAATAAAAAAAAACGTTAATAAATTTAACAATATTGATAATTTTACTGTAGAAAAACAATTAAATTGTTGCTTTCTGAAAATAAGCAAAAAAGATACAAAAAATAAATAACTAAAAAAAGTTTTTATGAGATGTCACGTTGTTCTAGGCGATATATAAAATTAAAATATTATTATATAACAAAGCCCGCAAAAGCTGTCAGTCTCTATGTGGAAGATTTTCTCAAAATCTACTCAACGGATTTTTGTACGATTTTTACTAAAAAGTATATAAGTGCATTACGGTTTTATGTAAATTATTTTAAAGAGGTTACGCAGTCGTAAAAATCTCTAATCGCGTACGCCGCGTTAACTGAAAGAGATATAATAAAGTAATGTACTAAAGAATTGTAGATCTACAAAAATACTACAAAGAAGTCTACGACAGCATGTCTCTATTTGTTATGGTTAACTCACAATAACTACTTTTATCATCATCTTACTCCTGCCTTTATCCCACTCTACATGTGGTCGGCATAACATGTCAGGAACATGTTGTCACATGATTTGGCTACGTATTTTACTACCGGCCACCTGCCTGACTCAACTTACCATAGTCGCCTTTTACGACACCTCGGTAAGAAATGAGGGTGGTTTATTCTACTCAGCCGAATACCACACGGCCTGTATAAATGCATTTGTCATATATATATATATAGACATAGGCACTATGCCTATAATAAAAAAATCTGTATTTTCAAATTACAATAACTACTTAAATGTCCAACATTTATATTGAAATTATAACACTATTTACGTAACTGTTTTGTTCTGTTCTATATAAGTTCTATCGTGTTCGTTAACATTGCCGTTTAATAAAGATCAAAAACCGCAGGCATAGCTAGTATAATTGTAAAATATATCTTAAGATGAGTAACGTTTATGACCGTTTATTTTAGATGACCTATGTTTGACTGGCCCGCCGAGGGCCAACATATTCTATAAACATTTTGTTGGTTCTTCGAGCCTGGGTGTATTTGCATTTAAGTAAAAAGTAAAAGTAAAATAGCGGCCTGTTACAATCCCACTGCTGGGAATAGGCCTCCTCTCTCCGTTTCTGGAGAGAAGGGTTGGAGCTAAGACCTACCACGCTGCTCCAATGCGGATTGGTAGGTTACACATATCTCCATAATTCTCTAGAGATATGCAGGTTTCCTCAAGATGTTTTCCTTAACCGAAAAGCGTGTGATAAATTGCAATTACCAATTAGACACATGAGTCTTAATAGAAAAACTCATTGGTGCCTGCCCGGGTTTGAACTCGTGTTCCCCTCGAAAGAGTCGCACGGTCTCACCGCTAGGCTATCACAGCTGTATTTAAGTATGTATTTAAAATTATATAATATGTAGTATATCTACCAGTTGCTTACTTTGAGGATGGACGACTGTTTTTAAGTGTCCCGTGTATTTATTTATTTATAACTAAATGAAGATTTATTTTGGTAATTGCTTCTATCTATGATTGACCCGTTCGCGCAGTAGGCAGTGACCCTTTTTGCAGCTTCAGGGATCACAGGTTCGATTCCTACCAAGGACCAATTTTACTAAAAGCAATAATTTAAAAATACTATTTAAAAAAGGCTAATTCAGAAAGCCTATTATGCTATTGAATTACCTAGACGATTAGAATGCGTGGATATAGCTTCTCTTCAACCCTGTACAAGACATCAATAACTATATGTAACTAGTGATAAGAATTATTGTTTCAAAAGAGGAAGCGCCGAGTTTCTTGCTGGGTCTTCTCGGTAGGAACAGCTTTCCGAACCAGCAGTAGACGTTGACGATTCAAAAGCACTTGTTTAGAAGTTTACTTGAATAAAGAATATTTTGAATTTGAATATTTTGGTTCTTCCAGTATTTATCTTTTAGGTTTTAAATCATTGTTATAATGTAACTCTGTTGAATTTGCGGTTTATGTGTTTTACTTTCTATATTTTGTACTTGTATTGTGATATGAAAACAAGTAAAGTTTTTTGTTTTAGGCGAATTACATTTAATCTATAGCTATAGCATAATTTGTTTTTAGATTGATGCTTTACCGGGAACTTACTACAAATTTGCATTCTTAAAATCTACATATATCATATACAACTTATATAATTAAAATAATATTCAAATTGGCATTAACAAGTCTCGCTATTTCGATAAGTCATTAACATTCTGAAATAGCTTTGCGGTAAATGTTGCCATAGATATTATAACGGTAATAAATTATTTTTTTATATTCGCAATATCCTTTATGGAGCAATTTTAACGTTAAATTAAGGGGATTATAGCTAGTACGAAAGAGTAAAGTATTGGTTTAAAACGAGTACTTAGAGAAGTTGTAATTTGGCTAGCTGACTTATAGAAGCAGACGTTACTTTGCGGAATTCCATATTACAGAAACCATAGCAGAACTACTTTGCTATAATCCGTGTGTGTTAAGCGAATGTATGTAATGCTAAGTGTATGAAGCAGGCAGAATTCACGTACCTTACACATGCAGGACAAGTCACCACATGCACCCCAAGGCGCAATTCACCAGCAACAACGTAATGCATTACGATTTTTGTCGTGGAGCCTATCCTCCTGATGATGCTTCGGTTTCGGGGCGAAACGATCGTCGGGATTGTGGTGTTGGGTGTGTGTGCTGCTTTTGTGCGCGTTGTTGCTGGTGAATTGCGCCTTGGGGTGCATGTGGTGGCTTGTCCTGCATGTATAAGGTGCGTAGATCTTGCCTGCTTCATACACATTGGCTTTGCATGCATTCGCTTAACCCGTGCGGATTATAGCAAAGTAGTTAGTTCTGTTATATTGCTTGTAATATGGAATTCCGCAAAGTAACGCCTGCTTCTATAAATCATTTGAATTGTAATGCATTACAGTTTTGTCGTGGAACCTATCCTCCTAATGATGCTTCGGTGTCGGGGCGAAACGATCGTACAGATTTTGGTGGTGGTTGTGAAAAAACTTGTAAACAAGTGGTTTTGAATCGTCAACATCTACTACTGGTTCGGAAAGCTGTTCCTACCGAGAAGAGCCAGCAAGAAACTCGGCGGCTGCTCTTTTCAAAGAATAATTCTTATTACTAGTTACATATAGTTATTAATGTCTTGCACCGAAGAGTAACTATATCCACGCATTCTTATCGTCTAAGTAATCCTCAATAATATTTCTTTCTGTATTAGCGATTTTTTTAATAGTATTTTTAAACTGATGTAATGGTAACGTTTTTATTATAGAATTCTATTATAGAATCTTATTTATTTCTTTATTGTACATACATGATAATAAAAAAAATAGCATATGTACAAAGGAAGACTTATCCCTAAAAGGGATCTCTACCAATCAACCTTTGAGAGTAACGGAACGAAAAGGGCAAGAAGCGAAATATGGATAATGAAAGAACAGAGGAAGAGAAAGAAAAATAACGAAACACTATATACATAGAATAATGTTGAAAAATGATGCAATAAGATAATAGTGATTATTTGAATTTAATGAAATTTAACTATTTAGTTTATAAATGTTTTTTGGTTAAATAAGTAGATGATGTAGATGTTACTAAATCTTATACCCGAACCCACAAATGACTTACGTACTTTTGCAAGGCGCAAAGCAGGAACTGCAAGCTTATGTCAGTTCCTACTTTGTCTATTATATACATCGCCTGATTATACGTAGATTACCGTTTAGTCGCCTTAAGGGTTACACGGGAGCGTGTCTCTTAGCTAGACAAATACTTTTCGCATATTGACGGTAGCAGCCGGTAGCCGATTACCGTTTTAACAAGATCTCAGTAACACCGACATTTACCGTAGAACCAATTAAGCAAGTTAAGGGCTTAACACACGTAGCGTGTATATCTATACTAGTTGACCCGGCAAACGTTGTTATGCCATATAAATAACTACAGATTTAACTTGACTTTGAAACATCCTGAATAAAAAACTTTGATAGGTTGATAATAGATGGCGCTTTTTAATGACATCCTATGCCTGTAGAATTAACAGTATTTCTAAAGCCTTTATGCTTACCCGGTGTATAGGGAATAATTGTGATTTATAGAATTAGGCGTTACTTCGCGGAGATCCATAATACAAAAGTTATAATAAAATTGTTTAGCTATAATCCGCGATACAGTGAATAGAAAATATATATAGTGCTAAATGTATAGTGGACTATCCGTTTTGTCATACCCGATACATGCAGGATTCGTACAAACACATGCACAAACCTCCACCACTGCCACCATAATACATAAGCAATACATACGTTCACTATCACAAACTCACTATAGTCCACTATACATTTGGCACTATATATTTTTTCTACTTACTGTATCGCGGATTATAGCAAAATAATTTTATTATTACTTTTGTATTATGGTTCTCCACAAAGAAACGCTTATTCTATAAATTATTTAAAGACGGGAATAATTGTGCTAAATTTCATCGTTATGGATGCAGAGGATTCGCAGTGAAAGAGTAACAAATATACATCCATAATCACAAACTTTCGCTTTTATAATATAATAAATATTATTATATTATGTTATAGTATGACATAAATGATGAGTTTGATTTTCTGTCTATTACAAAAATGTTTAGACATGCGGTCGAAATCTGTGTTTCAAAGATTTTTAATCGTAAATCCCGACCAACCAGGAATTCTGAAAAAAAAACTAACCTATATGTTACTCCACAAACCCCTCTATCTGCCAGTGAAATTTCCATTAAAATTGGTTAAGCCATTCCGAAGAATGTGTTATTAATCTAACACCTTTCTCAAGAATTGATCTTTAAGTAAAAACCATACAAAATTCCATTGAGTAGATTTTAAGAAAGTCGATGACATATAGAAAGACAGCTTTTGGGGACCTTGTATTATAATATGTTGTTAACACGTGTTTCAAATAAAACCTTCTTCAAATAGTTAGGTCAATAATTAAAAAAAAACATTGTCGTCGCCAAAGTGAAAAGTTTTGAAAAAGAGATTAAATAAGCTGACTTTTGAGAAAACTGTTTCTTATTTATTGAATGAGTCTAAAGGCAAATTATCGCTATTCGCTATTATTGTTGCTTTTTATTCGCTTTTACAATAAATTTCCGCAAATCATACTTAAACAGTCTACAGAAAGGTTTGAATCAAATGTAAGAGATATAAAGTAGTAAAGTAGCGGCCTGTTACAATCCCACTCCTTGGAATAGATGTTTTCCTTCACCGAAAAGCGTGTGATAAATTGCAATTATCAATTAGACACATGAGTTTTAATAGAAAAACTCATTGATGCCTGCCCGGGTTTGAACTCAAAACCCTTTTGTTTCCCTCAAAAGAATCGCACGGTCTCACCGCTGGGCTATCACAGCTCGTTCGTAAGAGATATGCTTATACGTAAAGCAGATAACAAAATTGAACATTATTTGGATGATAAAAATGCCTGTTTTTGAAAATCGTATCAACTTGATATAAGACTGCGGTTAATTTATGTAAATTTGAAAATATAGAAAAGATTGACCGCCGAGTTTCTTGCTGGTTCTTCTCGGTAAGAGCAACATTCCGAACCAGTAGTAGCTTCATTAATCATTTTGATCCTTGACGATTCAAAAGTGCTCGAAAGAGTTTACTTGAATAAATAATATTTTGATTTGATTTGATTTTTTATCATATAAGCCGTGTGGTATCCGGCAGAATAGAATAGACCACCCTCCTTTTTTACCGAGGTGTCGTAAGAGGCGACTAAGGTAAATGCCGTGTGGTGTCCGGCTGCATAGAATAGACCACCCTCATTTCTTACCGAGGTGTCATAAAAGGCGACTAAGGTAAGTTGACGTCAGGCAGGCTGCTGGTCGTATAATACGTAGCCAAATCATATGACAGCATGTTTGCAACATGTTGTGCAGGAGAATGATGATTGATTTGTTATCATGTATGGATGACAAAATTGGGTAATCAAATATATTTAAGCAAGAAAATCAAAGTATTTACTAAGTAAACACACATCACATCAATTAATAACCAGAAGCCTTATAACTGTTTTCCTCGCGTCCAACATCTCACGGCTTTTAACGGCTGAGTGCACAAACAAGCGTCTACTGGACCATAGAGTAACATATTGAAATAGTAGATCCATTTTATATTCGAAATATTTAAATTAAAATTTAAAAATTGTATACATAAAAAAATTATCACACGCTTTTCGGTGAAGGAAAACATCGTGAGGAAACCTGCATATCTCTAGAGAATTCTGGAGATATGTGTAACCTACCAATCCGCATTGGAGCAGCGTAGTAGGTCTTAGCTCCAACCCTTATCTCCAAAAACGGAGAGAGGAGGCCTATTCCCAGCAGTGGGATTCTAACAGGCCGCTACTTTACTTTATACATAAAAGTTTATTCAATGGTATTCTATGGTACCGTGGTACCAATGGAAATATTATCCGCAACCCCGCAGCGTTGCCGCCCTAATGGCCCTCCTCAAAACAGGGAAACCTAACGTCTCCTGACTACTTTGGAATGCACCTAAGACATTAGATGCTTCCCAACCCTTAAAAGGACGTCGAGTTTCCCATAACCTGACGTCCAGAGTTCATTATTCTTCATCAACATAGCTCCCCCTAACTGGACCTACTCTAAGTGTGCGTGCGATTCCCCGTTCGGATCACCCAATCTCCTACGGTTGTTCGGATCCTAGTTTTCACATTCCCGGATCCGCTCCGCCGCCTCCTACCGCGAGATAACGTCCTTGCAGAATGAAGCTACCCCTACTACTTCTACGATTTCTTCATGTCTACCATAGCGCAAATCACGGAGGGCAGGGACAAATCGTGCCTGCCCTCAGCTCCGAGGATAACCCTGATGGAAAAAATATATATATTACTAAATGTAGAATGCACTATCTGTTTTCATACCCGATACATCCAGGATTCGTAAAAACACATGCCCAAACCTCCACCATCGGCAAGTATCGGGTATGAAAACGGTTAGTGTACTCTATTTAGAAATATATATTTTTTTCTATTTACATTATTACTTTTGAACATTGCAGCAGGTTAAAACACTGTTAAAAGAAGCTGATACAGAAAGACTACTATACTGTTGAGGATTATTTAGATGATAAGAATGTTTGGATATAGCTGCGGTTCTACCCTTTACTAATAGTAATGACTAAATGTAACTAGTTATAAGATTTATTTTTTTTAAAACAGCAACCGCCGAGTTTCTTGCTGGTTCTTCTCTGTAGGAACAGCTTTCCGAACCAGCAGTAGATGTTGACGATTCAAAAGCACTTGTTTACAAATTTACTTGAATAAAGAATATTTTGAATTTGAATTTGCAATATGGATTTCCGCAAAGTAACGCCTAATTCTATAAATTATTATTTTTATAACCGTATATTAAGTCGTCATTATTTGCCGTAGATTTGTCAAAATTTACTTTAGCAAATATATAACATTGGAAAATGACATGCTATCAATAACAACTTTTAATATATGCAATGTCAAACAAAAATCAAATCAAAAACTTTATTTTTGATGATTCATTATATTAAATATAGTTTTGTAATCAAATAACGGTTGATACAGTGTGAGGTAATATTTTGATAACTTCTAGTTTTTAACTGGTTGTCCATTTTATGGCTATTAACGTGTGCTCAAACATAAACGTTTACTGAACCATAGAGTTATAGATCACGTAGACACAATTTAAAAAGTTTTTTTACAACTTGCAATATTTGTGAAGGTGGAATCTTAGGAAGTTAAATTTGATCCAGAGGGTCCGATTGAGTTGAAATTTTACATACTAGTCTCGATGACAATGCATGTTTACGATAAGCATGACCTGATGCTCCTGACAGGATTGGCTCCAGAGGAGGGAACTCCTCAACGGTTAACAGTAGGGACATGAAATTTTCTTATAAGATTTTCTAAGTTCACTTGTTATTTGTATAGCTGTATACAAATAAAAATGCTAATTATATCAATGAAATTTAAAACATACACCGGGGTTACATATGGATAAACCCGTTTTTCCTTCGGGATCTAGAAATAACAATAGAGTCCATAACCCCTCGTGCACGAGAGATTTTTTACCGTGCGCTAAAAATACGTCGAAATGAAACTTATGGGTATCCAGGTATTTGTTCACACGACAGCGAATTTAAAACGCGACGTATTTTATCGTACAGTGTTCCATTTTAGGCGTTAGACGTTAAGCCGAATATACCATACGAAACTTCTTATAACACCTATCGCGGAATTTTAACGCGACGTATCTTTTACGCCCGTGCGTACGAGAAGTTATTGAGGGTATTTTAACACTAAAGTCGACGTGAACGAAGTCGCGGGTATTTCTAGTTATTATATATAAATAGATTAATATTAGTATGCATTGCCATGTGCAGGGATGTGAAAAAAAACTAGATTTTTACAATAATCGATTTTTTATACTTATAATCGATTTTCTAGACCCGCTGTGTGGCATCCGGCTGAATAGAATAGATTACCCTCATTTTTTACCGAGGTGTCGTAAAAGGCGACTAAGGTAAGTTGACCCACCTTGTGGTATCCGGTTGAGTTAGAATAGACCACTCTCTTTCTTGCCGAGCGGTCGTAAACTACGACTAAGGTTAGTTGACGTTGAGCTGTGATAGCCTAGCGGTGGGACCGTGCGACTCTTTCGAGGGGAACACGAGTTCAAACCCGGGCAGGCACCAATGAGTTTTTCTATTAAAACTCATGTGTCTAATTGGTAATTGCAATTTATCACACGCTTTTCGGTGAAAGAAGACATCGTGAGGAAACCTGCATATCTCTAGAAAATTCTGGAGATATGTGTAACCTACCAATCCGCATTGGAGCAGCGTGGTAGGTCTTAGCTCAAACCCTTCTCTCCAGAAACGGAGAGAGGAGGCCTATCCCCAGCAGTGGGATTGTAATAGGCCGCTACTTTAAGTTGACGTCAGGCAGGCGGCCGATCGTAAAATATGTAGCCAAATCATGTGACAACATGTCTGTAACAAGTTGTGCCGAACCCACTTTTACGACATCTTGTTAAGAAAGAAGGATGGTGTATTCTGCTCAGCCGGATACCACGCGACATAAAATTAATAAATTTATAAAATCGGTTATTTAGTAATCGATTTTTCATCTAAGTGACATCCCTACTATCATACCGTTTATAGTCGTCAGAAATACCAGAACCAAATTTTGATAATAGTAATGATTGGCATAATAATTTATTGTAAAACCTGTTCAATTAGAACTTCCTGTACGTCTGGGAAATTTATTATAACGTGTAGTACAGTTAGGCTGCGTTTTATGAATGTAAAGTGGGCCAACTGGCCTAACGTAGTGGCTTCGAGGTTGTGGGAGAGTTTGGTTTTGTTTTTACAGCTAGTGTCTTGCAAAGTTGATTAAAATATGATTAAATATTTACCTGACGGAATAATAGTTTGTATTCAAATTCACAGTATGGTATCCGATTGAGTAGAATAGGCCATCCTCATTTTTAACGAGGTGACGTAAAATACAACTAAGGTAAGTTGACATCAGGCAGGCGGCCGGTCGTAAAATACGTAGCCAAATCTTGTGACAACATATTTGTAACATGTTGTGCCGATTCCACGTAGAGTGGGATAAGGGCAGGAGGATGATGATGATGATTTAAATTCAAAATATTCTTTATTTCATTAAACTTGTAAACAAGTGCTTTTAAATCGTCAATTCTTCTGCTGGTTCGGAAAGTCGTTCCTACTCCGTAGAACTAGTAAGAAACTCGGCGATTGCTCTTTTCAAATCATAATTTTTAGTGCTAGTTACATTTACTGATTGCTGTCTTCTATAGAGTTGCAGAATAGCTATAACCACGCAATCCTAAACATAGTAGTAACTATAGTAGGCTTTCTGTATCAGCCTCTTTTTAACAGTGGTTTTGAAGTGCTGTAATGGCATGGCCAAAATTGATTTCGGAATTTTATTATAGAATCTTATACCCAAACCCACAAACGATTTACGTACTTTTGCTAGGCGCAAAGCAGGAGTCGCAAGCTTATGTCGGTTCCTACATAAGCTTGCGGCATGGTAGGAACAGCTTTCCGAACCAGCAGTAAATGTTGACAATTCAAAAGCACTTGTTTACAAGTTTTCTTGAATGAAGAATATTTTGAATTTGAAAATATATATATATATATATATATATATATATATATATATATATATATATATATATATTATTTTCATTTGGTTACTACTGCGTTCAAAAATATTTTGCAGTTTTAAAATTAATTGAGGAGCATAAGTTTGTTTCTATTTCTACTTTGGCTTTACATAACTTACATCTTCTTACACTATACCGAAAGCTTCGTTCATTCAAAAGTCAGTTGGAGTTAAGTTAAAATACAGCTGTGTGTGACTGTGTAGAGATACTGTTGAACATTTGAATGGATTTAATACAAATACGGTATAATAAATAGCTTGTTTGTACAGTTTATTTACACTGAACGAAAAAAATGCTTCTAAATCATTAGAAAATATTTTAACTACCTTCTGCTCTAAATAATTTATAGAATTAGGCGTTACTTTGCGGAGATCCATAATACAAAAGTAATAATAAAATTATTTTGCTATAATCCGCGATACAGTAAATAGAAAAAATATATAGTGCTAAATGTATAGTGGACTATCCGTTTTTTCATACCCGTTACATGCAGCATTCGCACAAACCTCCACCACTGCCACCACAATACACAAGCACTACACACGTTCACTATCACAAACTCAACAATCGTTTCGCCCCGCAACCGAAGCATCATCAGGAGATAGACTCCGTCTATAGACTTTGTCGTTTTTTTACGAATACTGCATGTATCGGGTATGAAAAAACGCATAGTCCACTATACATTTAGCACTATATATATATTTTCTATTTACTGTATCGCGGATTGTAGCAAAACAATTTCATTTCTGTTTCTATTTAGCCTTGGAATGTCTGTCGGTACAGGACGGGTAGTCAACCCATGTTTTTTTTCCTATATCTAGTTTGGATACTTAATGTTTTATTTGCTCTATTAATTATTTACATTTAATTCTCTTGCTTTATCTTATCATCTATTTCGCTGGAAGTGCGCAATTTGATACGCGTTTCAGTCAGCCCCTGTGATGGAGTATTCCACGTAAAGCGTATTACAAAATTAAAGTTTACTTGCATGATAAAAATGCCTGGATTTGAAAATCCTTTCAGCTTTATACAAGACTGCGGTTTAATAATATCAAATTGAAAATGTTTAAAAGATTGACCGCCGATTCTTGCTGGTTCTTCACGGTAAGATCAACATATTTTGCATCAGTCGCGGACGAGGAATGTTACCAGAAGAAAATTAGTACAGCCGAAAGCGGCAAATTATTATGGAAAGAGAACAAGAACATACCTCGTCCTGAAAATACATACTGTCTTCCATCGGAAATAAACGGAGCCCGTACTAAGATATCCTTGAAAAAAATAGTAACTAGAGTACTCTAGTATCTTGATTCTTCGTGATCAATGAGTACTCATTGATCACGAAGACTTTTATTGTTATTTGTTATAAAGTGCTTTAAGCTGCACATTATTCGTTAAGTTTTAATGTAAAACGAAAATATATACGAGCACCTCTGTACCTGCCCAGTGGTTTATTCTAGCAATAAACCGAACCCCAGATTGTGTCGTAGGGCTGGGAAGGTGCCAGGGGTGCTAGTTATTTATTTAGAGCTTACATAGTTTGCCGAATGGGAGTATACTGCCGACAAACTGCTTAGCAGTTTGGCAGGACAGTAAAAAATGTTTAAATATAAGAAAGATATATAAATAAATAAAACATTCTGGACCAGTTGTAGCTTCATTAATCATATTGATCCTTGACGAATAAAAAGTGCTTGAAAGAGCTTATTTGAATAAAGATTATTTTGATTTGATTTGATTTGACATATTCCCCATACATTTTCTTTAAACTACCAGTCACTTTTACAAATCTAATAATATCCGATTTGCGATTTCATCGTGGAGTTTATCTCCTGATGATGCTTTGCTTGCGGGGCGAACCGTTTATTGAGTTAGTGATAGTGATCTTCCGTAGTCCTCATGTATTGTGGTGGCGTTGGTGGAGGTTTGTGCATGTGTTTTTGCGAATCCTGCATGTATCGGGTATGAACAAACGGATAGTCCACTATACAAATTCAAATTCAAATTCAAATTCAAAATATTCTTTATTCAAGTAAACTTGTAAACAAGTGCTTTTGAATCGTCAACTTTACTGCTGGTTCGGAAAGCCGTCCTACCGAGAAGAGCCAGCAAGAAACTCGGTGGAGCTCTTTAAAAAAGAAGATTCTTAATACTAATTACATTTTGTCATAGCTATCCTGCACAAGGTCGAAGAGCAGCTATATCCATGCATTCTTATCATCAATGTAAGCCTCCACGGTATAATAGGCTTTCTGTATCAGCCTCTTTTTAACAGTATTTTTAAATTGCTGTAATGGCAAAGTTAAAATTGATTGTGGAATTTTATTATAGAATCTTATACCCAAACCCACAAACGACTTACGTACTCTTACAAGGCGCAAAGCAGGAGCCGCAAGCTTATGTCGGTTCCTACTTTGTCTATTATATACATCGCCAAAACAAACAAACAACTTACAAATTATATACATTTAGCACTATATATATTTTCTATTTACTGTATCGCGGATTTTATAAATTTAAACTATCGTGAGTAGTATTCATAGTTAATGTGTAGAGCCCGGGTATACTCACGTCTTATTTTATTGGGTTAGCCCGACTAGTCCCGAGCCCATCTGGGGGGCACTTATTCATGAGCTCTATACACGAAGTTATTGCGGCGGGAACTGCGGGCAGCAGCTCGCTGGGCGCAAATTTGTGCATGCGACCCTTACGGGGTCGGGTTCAAATTGGACTTTATATTAACCGGTGGTTTCAAAAATCGATTTCCACGGCAGACAGTATCTATCCACCATCCATATGGTATGGGTATGGTAAAAGTAAAGTACAGTAGCGGCCTGTTACAATCCCACTGCTGGGAATAGGCCTCCTCTCTCCGTTTCTGGAGAGAAGGGTCGGAGCTAAGACCTATCACGCTGCTCCAATGCGGATTGGTAGGTTACACATATCTCCGGAATTCTCTAGAGATATGCAGGTTTTCTCACGATGTTTTCCTTCACCGAAAAGCGTGTGATAAATTGCAATTATCAATAAGACACATGAGTTTTAATAGAAGAACTCATTGGTGCCTGCCCGGGTTTGAACTCGTGTTCCCCTCGTAAGAGCACGGTCTCACCGCTGGGCTATCACAGCTATGGTATGGTATATATCCATAATTAAATTAGCTAAGTTTATTTAATGTTATGGTTTGTGGTGCGAAATAAAGATTTTATTATTATTATTATCTTAATCGAGGATTATAGCAATATAATTTCATTATTATTTTTTAATAATATGCCTATTACCTGTATATGAATCTTGTATTGTATATTTATAATCTATCCCGAAAACGCCTACAAGGATTTTCGTGAAATTTCGGAGGCTTGGGGGCAATAAATCGATCTATACTCCGTAGGTTCAGGTCAAGGTACTTGACTAAATGTAAACATTTCAAAAAAATATTTTTTAAGTAGATAGATTACAACACATTCAAATCGAATATCTCGAGTCCAGATATCTCCAACCCTATTTTTTTTTAATAATTGAGGATAATCCAACACTAAACTGTCTCGAACGAAGTCGCTGATAACAGTTGTCTCTATAACTAAATTAACGAATACATTATTCATCGGTCAATGACAATTCAGATACAAAACCTGATTTTTTAAATAATTTAAAGACATACGGATATCCGGTGTGAGATTTATTTATTTATATAACGGTAATATCTATTTTAAAGAAAATATAGGTACGAATAAATCTCTCAAACGTCTAGTGAGCAAGCACTATACACAAATTCAGATTTTATAAAATGATTTATTGTATTATTAATGGGGAACTTTATAACAAAGAAAATATCCACTAAGCTAAAATATCCTGGGGTAACCGACCTTTTTTCCGACATACTTTATTTCTTTTTTTTCTATAAAAAAGTAAAATAAACACAATACACCTGCGTTTTATTCAACTTGTTTCGTTTATTTTATTTTTATTTTTTTCAATTTAACATTATCGCCTGATTCGAAACTTTTTCAATGTCGGCGTTAGGAACAAATCTTTTCAGTTGGATTTCTAACAAAATCTCATCATAAATCTCATCTTAAATATAATATTTAAATCATGACAATGAAAAGAACACAAAAATAATTATTCCATACATATAATAAACATCTTTGCTTTCGATTTTATTTTACTTAATAGAGATTACAATCACATAAGATAATTTTATACGATTATAATCTACATTAAAATAAACTTATAAATCAATAAGCATTACGAAGTATTAAATCCATTCTGAACATACTAAAATACTTAATAAACAATAATTCATTTAAACAATTTATGTGATTGTAATCTATATTAAAAATAAACTTATAAATTAATATGCATTACCAAATATTAATTCAATGTTAAATAAATATCTTATTAAAATACTTATAAAGGTTTCCAATAATATATCAAAACCATTCTTAAAACACTTTATTACGCGTAATTACTTTAATATTCATTATTTTTCGTCACACCAGAATGCCGCCAAAATGAATTAACTTATCCTTTTTTAATATCCCCTCAACTTGAGGCTAATGCCAATACTTAAACTTCCAAATACACGTAACTTAATACAATAATTAATATCAATACAATATTATTATTACAATTATTATATAAATGTTAAAATTGCTAACAATCTGAACAATTTAAAATAAATATAACAATAATTCGCTTAAATAAAAGCCGACTAAAATGGCAATAAAAATGTTAAATTTATTTCTTGATGATTTTAAATATACACTCACCGTAACAAAAGCTGATGTCAAACACAAATCCCGGCCATAGAGAGCACAAACACAAAAATCTATCACAAACACATAATAAAACCTCTTTGATTGTAAAACTTTTTCGTTGTTTCTATAATCTGTGCAACATCCGCGCTCGTTTCTCGGCGGACGACAGCGTACTGTCACATTCAATAACCAACTACGAATAGTAATGTCTGTACTCTGTGTCTGTGGTCACAATCTATTGCGTTTATTTGAACTTGGGAGTTTCAAGAGCGCAGGCTTATTCTGGTATACGTTGTCATATTATTATCGGAAATAATAATAAAATTATTTTGCTATAATCCGCGATAAAGTACAAAAAATATATATAGTGCTAAATGTATAGTGGACTATCCGTTTTTTCATACCCAATACATCGTAAAAACACATGCACAAACCTCCACCACCGCCAAGAAAACACTTGCGCCCCGCTGCCCGCAGTTTCCGCCGCGATAACTTCGTGTACAGAGCTCATGAATAAGTGCCCCCCAGATGAGCCCGGAACTAGTCGGGCTAACCCGATAAAATAAGTCGTCAGTATACCCGGTCTCTACTCATTAACTATGAATACTACTCACGATATTTTAATTTTATAAAATCCGTGATAAAGTAGGTAGAAAGATATATTATGCTAAATGTAGGGTGGACTATCCGTTTTCTCATACCCGTTACAAGCAGGATTCGTAAAAACTCATGCACAAACCTCCGCCACCACAATACACAAGCACTATACACGTTCACTATCACAAACTCAACAATCGTTTCGCCCCACAACCTAAGTATTATCAGGAGATAGACGCCATGACAAAATCGGACAGACTTTTTATAGTGCGAAAAAGGAATAACGAACGGCACAAATATATCGCTTTCGATGAGAGATGCATACTTTCGCCGCTTGCCGGATTCTGGCATTTCCGCCGCAGCTCCAGGTCTTGACGTCATTTCCCTAATATGAGACGAGGCTAATCTATCAACGCATGTTGGGTCCCACATTAGGGCCCGTCCCCATTTTCAAGGAATCAGCGTCAAACCGTCTGGTCTCTTGCCATCATCCCAACTTATCCCCGAAAGCGCGAGAAGAGCAGAAATGTCGATGGTGGCAAAAGCTATTTTGATGGTATCATTCAGAGAACCATGACGGAAAAGCCTACCAGAAAATTAAAAAAAAATAAATATTTTAAGGTGCGAAATTTGCGCTAAAGTTCTATAGATTCATTGTTATTCACACAAGTTAGCATTTTGCTTTAAATCGATATACAGGTCTAGTGTCGAATATTTCTTTTGAACATTTTTTAGAGGCTATTACGCCATCATTATCTTTTATATCCAAACTGTACCTTTATATCCGAGTCAGTTAGTCACTTTAAGTAATTGCAAGTTTTATGAATTGTAAAACATTAATTAATTCCATCAGCCCGTCGTAATTTGAATTCAATTACTTTATATGGCTTGTATAAAATTAAATTCAAATTGTACGAAGAGAATGTGTGTTTATGCACAATAAATTAAATTATGTCGTAAGCATAAAATGTACTACAGTTAAATTTATATACTTATACTGTGCTAACTTAAGCTGTCATAGCCCAGCGGTGAGACCGTACGAATTTCTCGAAATGGTCACGGGTTCAAACCCCGGGCAGGCACCAATGAGTTTGTCTATTAAAACTCATGTGTCTTATTGATAATTGCAATTTATCACACGCTTTTCGTCGAAGGAAAACATCGTGAGGAAACCTGCATATCTTTAGAGAATTCTGAGTACATGTGTAACCTACCAATCCGCATTGGAGCAGCGTGGTAGGTCTTAGCTCCTACCCTTCTCTTCAGAAACGGAGAGAGGAGGCCCTATGCCCAGCAGTGGGATTGTAACGGGCCGTTACTTTACTTTACTTATACTGATATACCAGGCATAGGACTCAAAAGTTCACGTTTTTCCGAAAAACCCCAAGGTAATAAACATTTAAGTTGACGAGAACGAAATTACTTGCGCGACTTGAAATTTTTTATTGGTTTGAGGGTACCATATGTAGTTTTGTTTTTATTTTATTCTCACAAGCTTTACGTAATAAACAAAAGGTAAAAAAGTATAATCGTTAATTATATCATATGAATGTGAAAGTATTATAATTTCTGACACCTTATAAGGACGAATAATTAACGTGGGTGATCAAAACAAGGATACTTTTACTTGTGGGCGTAATGAAGCCTATGTTGCCAGTTAGAAAAATTTACCTCATATTTAGGAAAAATATTTCTCCGCCCTTGTTCCAACTCTCTCTCTATACAATCTCTTACTCTAGAGGCGTCTATCTCTAAGGCTAACTTTTCTCATCAGGCATTAGTTTGCTGAGGTCCATAATATAAGATCCTCGTGCCCTTATCCTCCTGTAAGTGGGGTCGGGACATGATATAAGATATGTTGTCACATGATTTACTACTCATAGGGATAGGTGTCGTAAAAGGTAATTAAGGTAAGTTCAGCCGCTGTGTGGTATCCGGCTGAGTAGAATAGACCACCCTCATTTCTTACCGAGATGTCGTAAAAGGTGACTTAGTTAAGTTGATGTCAAGCCGGCGGCCGGTCGTAAAATACCTAGCCAAAACATGTCATCATTCTTCTGCCCTTATCCCACTCTAAGTGGGGTCGGCACATCATGTATTAAACATGTTGTAACATGATTTGTCTAGGTATTTTACGACCGGCCGCCTGCCTGACGTCAACTTATCTTGGTCGCCTTTTACGAAACCTCGGTAAAACATGAGGGTGGTCTATTCTATGCAGCCGGATACCACACGGCGGATATCTAGTCAGAACATGTAAAAACATGTAAATATTTTATCATTAAAATAGACCAATTACTTAAGTTTCATAGCTTTCTCAAATAATAATTTCAGCACCTACTCATACAACAAATTATGTTAATAAATTATAGTAAGCCCACTTTTTTCTAAAAATAAATTTCTCTGTTCTTTGAGTTTGGATGTATTTAAAATTATAATAGTATATATTTACCAGTTGTCTGTCACCCATAGCACAAATATTAAGTTACTTACCTTGGGGACGGACGACCGTGTGTGTGTAAGTGTCCTATATATTTATAATTTAAAGCAATTTTATGATTTTCTTTCCTAATTTCGATTCGCAAAATTGTTATTATTAGGTGACAGTTCTTTCGTACCAAGGGGTCATAAAATACGACTAAGCTAAGTTGACGTCAGGAAGGCGGCTGGTCGTAAAATACATAGCCGAATGATGTGACAGCATGTTTGTAACATGTTGTGCCGATGATGTGATGCCGATATACCACTTATTTTATATTTACCACTTGTCCATCACCCATAACACAAGTATTAAGTTACTTTGGGAACGGACGGTGTGTGTAAGCGTCCCACATATTTATAATTTAAATCAATTATATAATTTTGTTTCCTAATTTCGGTTCGCAAAATCGTTATTATTAGGTGACAGAGGTTCTCAAATATACCTCAAATACACCTCGAGAAACAATGGCATCGATGATAATGCCTCGAACACGGCCAATGTCTTCATTCATTACCCGAGCAGCCGCCCTAGCGTATCCACGGTCACTCACCTGTACCTCGAACTCACGTATGTACGTTTTTTCTTTTAACCGCTCATTTAACACGTTACTGCCTCATTTAGGATCATCATTGCGTGAAGCGGGCGCTTGTTTATATAGCAGCGACAGAACCGCGCTGTTTTTAGACGGGCGACGAGAGGTTTCTTCAAATTGCTAATTAAGTTTTTCTTGTAATGGGTCGCTATATTCTCCAACCAAGTCAAGCCGAATCACCACAGTTAAGTTCTATAACTGTCAGTCAAAGCCATGTGGCTCTTTTTTTGCTTCATTACCACCAAAATAAAAAAGATGTGACATTCTATGTCATCATATTGTCGCTCACCTACCTCCAAGAGAGGGTATGCTTCAATATAAGCGGTAGCCTCCCATTTCTGGATGTCTTTTTATACATTAAATATGTATAACTCAGTACGTATCTTAGATCAGTTTTATTTCATTACCCTTACACTATACAAAAATTGAGAACCCTCGGCATCTTAGGTGTGTTTAATTGATGCGGTACTCTGATATCATTTGACATACAAATCTGTATATGATGTCACACGATCGATTCGCCGTGTGGCGCCGCACCGCAAGCCCTCGAGATTTGTGAACTGAGAGAGGTCTCTCATCGTTTTACTTAGTAGTACTAAACCTACTTTTAATAAGCCATGAAAGACTGATAAGAGTTATATATATAGTTAGGAGTTCGGGTATGCAAACCTCGGACGGAAAATAAAGAGTTTTCTAGTAAGACTTATGTGCTTAATTAATATTTACAATTTATCACATGCTTTTCAGTGAAGGAAAACGCGAGAAAACCTGAATATAATAATAAGAAATCCTCGGTATATATGTGACCGCAGAAGTAGAAGATTCTAGCTGGCATTTTTGCCGCTTTATGCAGCCATGCCCTTATAATGGCACTAACATATGTTTACTAAGAGAATTATAATTGCAAAAACATTTCTTTAGAATAAATTCGTGTTTATATTTTGAACTAGTAGTAGCCGCGACTTTTCACATCAAATTTAATGTTAAAATAACCTTGAATTATGTACTTTCGTAGTTTTCAGATAGCGTATTCTGCTAAACTGTTTGCCTGCGAGAATCGCATCCTGTGCAATGAAACAATAACATAAAATACTTGTATGTACAACACGACGACTAGTAATAGTCATCATAACGGAATAAAGACTATTTCAAAGTATGCTAATCATTTGATACTATCTATCTACTTTAACTTTACCATTACAGCAGTTTAAAAAATACTAATAAAAAAGGCTAATTCAGAAAGCTTAATATACTATTGAAGATTACCTAGACGATAAGAATGCGTTATAGCTTTTATTCAACCCTGTACAAGACATTAATAACTATATGTAACTAGTGATAAAAATTATTCTTTAAAAAGAGCAACCGCCGAGTTTCTTGCTGGTTCTTCTCGGTAGGAACAGCTTTCCGAACCAGTAGTAGATGTTGATGATTCAAAAGCACTTGCTTACATGTTTACTTAAATAAAGAATATTTTGAATTTGAATTTGATAGAATTGTCGCTTGTGTTGTGAAATCTCGCTTGTGTGGAGACAAGCGGGGTACGTGCATTGAACAAAACCTTTTTACCCGGGCCGATCCTCGCAGACCTTAAATACCTGTAGGCCTACCATAAACTTTTAGAAAATGATTCAATTCAAAGTCAGTACCTAAACTCAACCGCTATCTTTTCGTATCATGAAGTGTGGATTGCATTGGAGTCGTAATGTTTGAAAGGAAAACGTTATATGAACTACAGATAACTCCGTCTCTTTTACTCAAATGCTTTTAGGACGCATTCCGAACGCTTATTCGGCAACGACTTAAAGTGTGCGTCTTTAAGACGTCATGGTGTGAAAAAGCAAAATAATTTAGTTTACGTCTTCAATTGAGTCGCAATAAGAGTTCATGGTAGGCCTGCTGGACTGTATTTAGACTTTAATCAGGCTTACGGTTTTACCGTTCGGCTGTCACACCTTTTTTACGTATAAAGATGTATATTATATGTATACATATCACTGTGTGGTATCCGGCTTAAATCAAATCAAAATAATCTTTATTCAAATAAACCATTTCAGGCACTTTTGAATCGTCAAGCATCAATATGATTAATGAAGCTACAACTGGTTCGGAATGTTACTCTTACCGAAAAGAACCAGCAAGAAACTCGGCGGTCAATCTTTTAAACATTTAAATTTACATTATTTATTTGCAGTCTTGTTTGGCTGAAAAGCATTAAAACATTTTTATCATTCAAATAATCTTCAATTGTGTAATATACCTTAAGTATAAGCATAGTTTTTACACTTAATTTAAACTTTTCTGTAGATAATTCGAATACAGATTGCGGAATTTTATTGTAAAAGCGAGTACCGAGACCAACGAATGAGTTGCTAACTCTGCTGAGTCGCGACTCAGGGATTACAGAGATTACTTAGTAGAATAGACCACCCTCATTTCTGACCAAAGTGTCGTAAAAGACGATTAAGCCGGTCGTTAAATACCTAGCCAAATCATTTTACAACATGCTTGAAAAATTGTTGTTTTCGTCCCCACTTAAAGTTGGATAAGGGTAGAAGAATGATGGTGAATCGAGTATCACTAGTAATGATGCAAACATACCAATCTTAAATCATCTAGCACCTTCGTTCGAGATCAAATACAACTTGTTGGTCTGTGGAATTCTAAACGAGCTGTTGTATCGTAAATCTGGAATTTCGCACACAGGTCGTTATTACATGTGGAATTTATTTCTTACTAGCGATTGTCCCACAATTATAAAATGGGAAAATGTGAACTGACATTTCTAAATAAAAAAAAATTGATGTACATCATAGTCATACGAGAGATCACAAAAAGCTTGTGATACCAGTGTCGCAACTCATTTGTTGGTCTCTGTATTCGCTTCTACAATAAAAGTCCGCAATCTATATTAGACCAGTCCACAGAAAGGTTAAAACTAAGTGCAAGAAATATGCTTATACGTAAAGCATACTACAAAATTGAAGAATATTTGGATGATAAAAGGCCTGGATTTGAAAATCCTGTCAGCTTCATACAAGACAGCGGTTTAATAATGTATAATTGAAAATATTTTAAAGATTGACCGCCGAGTTTCTTGCTGGCTCTTCTCGGTAAAAGCAACATTCCGAACCAGTTGTAGCTTCATTAATCATATTGATGATTGGCGATTCAAAAGTGCTGGAAAGAGCGTACTTGAATAAAGATTATTTTGATTTGATTTGATTTAAAATAAATAAACGAATTATAGGAGAGAATGGAACAGAAAAATATGTTGTGCCGACCCCAAATAGAACGGGATAAGGGTAGGAGAATGACAATGACACCTTTTTAAGTTTAAATTAGTCTTTGTTTGTTAAAAAAAAACAGTATAGCAGCATGAGAGTAACTTGTCAGCCTTTTACTATTCAACTGACGGGCATAGACCTCCTCTCTCCGTTATTGACGAGACGGATTGGAGCTAAGACCTACCACGCTGCTCCAATGCGGATTTGTAGGTTACATATATCCCTAAAATTCTCTAGGAATATGCAGGTTTCCTCACGATCAGGGGCGGCTGAAGCTCGTGTAGCGCCCATGTGCAATAAAACCCTGGCATTACAGAGCTTTCACAGCTTGTAAGACGAAGTCAATATCGGTCTATAAAATTTAATTTTACCGAGCCATTGTCGCTGCAATACTGATGGTCATATTATGTCAATGTGTACCAATTTTCGGTGTTCAGTTACTGGAAGGTATAATCGGTTAGATTCTCGGTAACGAACGATGAGCCGTTATTAAAGTGCCTTGTATCGGTAACATTGATCCCTTGGTAGATACAAATAATTATTTGATATAAGCAATATATAAACTAGTAAGTAGCAATCCGGTGAAGGAAAACATCGTGAGGAAACCTGCATATATTGCGAGAATTCTAATTTTGTAACCTACCAATCTGCATTGGAGCAGCTTGGTAGGTCTTAGCTCCAATCCTTTCTCCAAATACAGAGAGAAGAGGCCTTTGTCCAGCAGTGGGCATAGTAACAGGCTGTTATTTTAAGTATTAGTGTCACTATCCCATTGCTTCACTCAGTCTTTTCTTTTCTTTGGAGAGAAAGATCGAAACTTAGAATCAGAATTATAAAGGTTTCCACATTATATCTATTATAGAAAACTTATTAGTGACAGTCCTGGGTTTCAACCTGTCACCCTTAGTAAATTACATGGTCTCACTCGGAACTCAAACTCAGAGTATTCTTCCAAGTGGACTGTTATCAGTACTTTTGAATCGTCAAATGCAAGGACGTAGCCAGAATTCTATACAATACAGAAAATCCTAGACTATATTGTTTTAGTACATTTTATATATTATATTGTTTTATATATTTTTATATGCCCCCCTTGCCCGTACCTCTCTACGCCCATGGTCCAATGTTTTTAAGAAGCTCCCACTGATTCGGAAGTTTGCTCCTACCGAGAAGAACCAGCAAGAAACTCGTGGATAATTTATTTTTTAATTATTATTTATTAGTAGCTGACTGCAGTTAAGATATGCTACTATCACTCAAATAATCTTAAACTGTATGGTTAGCTTTATGTAGCAGCATCGTTTTAAGATAATTTCTGAACTTGTGAAAAGGCAAGTCTAGATCACCGTTTTATATAGCACGCCTTCTGTTACTATGTCCATGTCGGCCCCGTTTCATCAACACAGTCTTTTTTATTCATTTTTACACATCTAACACTTTTAAACTTTATCCGGGCAGAGTAACACCTTACACAACGATTGAAAAAAATGCTCTGTCCCTAACAACAAGCAGTCTTATTTTATAAGTCACCAACAATCCCGCCATTTTTCCCCCCCTTACGTCATAGCGTTTTCTAAAGACGAGTTGAGTAATTCAACAAACATTTAGTTACTATTAAATTAATATTACATTAAACATACAGATAGAAATCTTTGTATGCCGCCCATATACACTATCCTTCTTTATCATTTTAAATACTTAAGCGTGAAATCACTTATCATCTCTTACACTAAATAACCGAAATTTACTGAATACACCTTAAATCAATGATGGAACTCACCGTATAACATGTTCGAACAAAGCAGGGGTGACTTGGCTAGTTTTGAATGTAAAACATTTATTAATTCGCATATAAAAATTATTTATATTTGTAACGTGACATCTTGTGAACGTTTCATAAATGAAGTTGCTAAGAAGTTACCGTCTACATTCATAGATAGCGTTGTAACCGTACGGAGCAAATTAACTAGCGTAGCCAATATTGTAAATTCAAAAATGTGTTTAGCTTTTATATTTCCTTTAGCATTTGTAACGCAACGGATGGTAATTTTTGAGTTCGTAGACAGTTGAGGGTGAGAAAGGTTATATTTTATCTGGGTGGGTAAAGGTCTATAATTCATTTCCTAACGGAAACATAATATTTCCAGCGTGTAATCTATTTACTAAAGCTAAATAGCAAAATGCGCCTTCAGCAGCAGGGTCTTCCCGTTTACTCCCCGGGTGGGGTTAAACGGGGTGCGGGCGTCGAGGAATTCCTCTCTACCCGGGCATCTCCTCGCGGGCACTTAAGCCCGGTATGTGTTCCGGCCGTAGGCCGAGGTCACCTAGGTGACCCAAAGGTGTCGGTATTTGGGCCGTAAGCCCAGGTCACCTAGGTGACCTAATGGATGTCTCGTTCGGTGGGGAGGTCTGGGAATGGTAGCTCCCAGACCTCGGGGTCAATTTCGGTGGTGTCTCGATCAGGTAGGTGTGTCATGTCCGGTGTATTCGCCCTTTCGCCCGTCGCGTCGTCCTCTTCGTCGCCGTCGTCATCCGCATCGGGCCGCGGAGACGGTGATCGCAGGAGCTCGCGAGGCAGGGAACGTCCATCGGGTGGTCGCGCATGGAGTGGCGCGATGCCATGGAGGTGTACGTGCGCGCTATTGTCCGCACGCGCGAACATCCGGCGCGCTAGGCGACGGACATACTCCTCCACGGTCGGCATCTTGGTATCTCGGTGCACGACGTCGTTCCGCACATACCTCGGGGCTCCTACGATCAGTCGCAGGCAGCGGTTCTGCTGAACTTGAAATCTTCGCCTCTGGTACGCCGAACATAGCGCGTACCAGGCGGGTGCCGCATACGTCGAGCGCGAGCGGACGTAGGCACCGTAGACTCGCAGTTTGGTGTTGACAGGTAAATGGGATGTGAACAGCGTGTGGAGCTGGGACCTGGCAGCAGCAGCTTGGCCCACGGCACGATTGACCATGGGGACCATGCGCAGGCTGCGGTCCAACTCACACCCCAAAAACCTCACTGTGGTCTTCCACTCTACGTCCTGGCCTCGAAGAGTCAGCTGACGTAGCGGCTTGGAGCGGCTGGTCAGCAGAGCGGCCGTCTTCCCGACGTTGACGGCCATCCTCCACTTGTCCAGCCATTCCGGCAACAAGTCCAGCAGACGCTGCATGCGGTTGGTGGCGACGATCTGGTGGTAGGACGACGCGAAATACGCCTTAAACCTTTTCTTACGTAGTTTATATATTTTTACACAGATGGCGCTACTGAGTAATTAAAATCACACATATGTGAATGTATGCATGTTTCTTTTTCTATTCTTTGTTTCTTTTTTGTATTATAATTATAGTAAACGCGTTGATAATTAAAATTATAGATGGATGTATATAGGCCAGCTTTTATATAATTAAGTCGATAAAAAGCTGCTTATAAAACTGGAAATATTTTTTTATTTAAATTCTTATTAAAGATAATATTTTATTAACCTTATGGTAGGTTTGAATTCTGTCACATAACTAATATTCAACATGTACATTTTGAGATATAAAGTCTAATTTCCCTCTAGTTTTTTTATTAGATTTTGGAGTTCAATAATACATATCAGTAAAACTAATTATGTTCATCGGAATTTTAAAATTTGAAAATCTAAATTAAGCATATATATTTTAATATAAAATCATAGATGCCCGCCCGGGCTTTGATTTCATCCCTCGATTCCATGGTTGGTATCACGCATGCTTACCGATTAAGCCATCACGACATTGGCTAGCATTATCTATACTTATTATAAATCAAAGTCCACAGTCGCTGTGATATGTGATCGCTTTTCTCAAAATCTACTGAACGGATTGTTGTACGGTTTTTACTAAAAGGTAATGCAGATCTTCCAGAAGGTTTAGGTTAATATTACAACACGGCATAATGAAAAATGTGTTAGGAGATTGCACAGTTTAAAAAAACCTTAAGTCGCGTGCGTCGCGTAAACCAACAGAGATGCACTTAAATAATGTACTAGAGATATATAGATGTATAAAAATACCATAAAAAATCCGCGGTAGCATGTCTTTATCTCTTATGGTTAACTCACAATAACTAAATTTATGTTTAAAACTTCAATTCGGGACTTTTTTGTGACGCACTGATTTCAACGTAGGCAAAGCCGCCGGCACAGCTAGTAATAAAATAAATAAAAGAAAATTCTACTCGTATAAGTGAACCCCAGAAAGATATATAAAGTCCACAGCCAAAAGGAATAAGATCTTCTAAATATTAGTTTCCAAGCAATATTTCTTGGAGACCTTTGAGCTGTAGAATAAATATTACTTATAAGGACGCGTTCATATTTACGCTGTAGAGACTAAGATTAAAAAAATGGTGAAAACGACCGCAGCTGCCGTCTATGGGTAATTATCAATGGCAATTTAGGCGAAAATCAATAATTATATACATAAGAAAATACATAATTATAAAAGGATTGGCGATGTATATAATAGACAAAGTAGGAACCGACATACGCTTGCGGTTCCTGCTTTGCGCCTTGCAAAAGTACGTAAGTCGTTCGTGGGTTTGGGTATAAGTTTCTTTAATAAAATTCCGTAATCAATTTTATCTTTGTCATTACAGGCAGTTTAAAAACACTGTTAAAAAGAGGCTGATACAGAAAGCCTACTATATACTATTGAGGATTACTGCTGCCTACCCACTGCTGGGCTGAGAGAGGAGGCCTTAGCCTCCTCTCTCCGTTATTGGAGAGAAGGATTGGAGCTAAGACCTACCACGCTGCTCCAATGCGGATTGGTAGGTTACACATACCAATAGAATACTCTAGAGATATGCAGGTTCCCTCACGATGTTTTCCATCACCGAAAAGCTTGTGATAAATTGCAATTATCAATTAGACACATAAGTTTTAATAGAAAAACTCATTGATGCCTACCCGGGGTTTGAACCTATGTCGTCTCTAGAGAGTCGCACGGTCTCACCGCTAGACTATCACAGCTTATAACAATCGAACAACGCGTGAATATAGCTAATTCTCTACCCTGTACAAGACAGTAATGACTAAATATAACTAGTTATAATAATTGTATTTGAAAAGAGCAACCGCTGAGTTTCATGCTGGCTCTTCTCGTTAGGAACAGCTTTCCGAACCAGCAGTAGAGTTGACGATTCAAAAGCACTTGTTTAAAAGTTTCGTCGAATAAAGAATGTTTTCAATTTGGATTTCAAGATAAAAGCGGATAAGACGAATAAAAAATGCTGAAAACGCAAGGAGACAGGGAGAAAATAGGAATTTCAAGGCTTAGGGTAACATACAGGTTTGTGGTAAAACTATGGAGATTTTATAACATCTTTTGAGGGTGTGTGCTATGATGTTGCATGATTTCGCCGTCGGCGTATTGGCATCATCATGAACGCAACTTAATAACAAGATGGTTTCATGTCCGAAAAATATGAAAAGCGGCACAGTTTTGACGGTCAAATAGCGAAACTCAGTCCTCACTAAGCTGAAAGTATTCGTATTTGTCCACATTTTATCCCTTGAGCCCGGGCGTTATTATAACAATATTTCTAAGGATTTTATATCTTCAGACTAGTCTAAGTCTGAGCCTTGTATACGACGTGACGGTATTGAAACCTTGCACCATATCCATATGGCATATTCTTAATAGCGTTGCTTATACTTGTATTTTGATGAAAGTATCAACTCTTGATTGCATAGAACGCGGTGTCAAATTTTTGTTTTATATTTTCATGGAATACATCATCAAAGCTGTGATAGCCCAGCGGTGAGACCGTGCGACTCTTTCGAGGGGAACACGAGTTCAATCCCGGGCAGGCACCAATGAGTTTTTCTATTAAAACTCAAAACATCGTGAGGAAACCTGCATATCTCAGGAGAATTCTGGAGATATGTGTAACCTACCAATTGGAGCAGCGTGGTAGGTCTTAGCTCCAACCCTTCTCTCCAGAAACGAACAGAGGAGGCCTATTCCCAGTAGTCGGTTTATAACGGGCCGTTATTTTACATCATCGAATAATGAAATCAGCAAATAATGTGACCACACCAGTGTTGCGAATGAATGTGGATGGATTTGTGGCTAGAGTAAGGTTGGATTGTGTGAATTATGACATGGATATAAAAGGAGTAGCGCTATAGTTGACGAAAGATACAGACATTAATAACTAT
This sequence comes from Morpho deidamia, assembly GCA_947086505.1. Classification (NCBI taxonomy): domain Eukaryota; kingdom Metazoa; phylum Arthropoda; class Insecta; order Lepidoptera; family Nymphalidae; genus Morpho; species Morpho deidamia. Next base: position 1,779,543 of record CAMTZC010000007.1, on the reverse strand, counting down.
ATGTAACTAGTAATAAGAATTATTCTTTACAAAGAGCAACCGCCGAGGTTCTTGCTGGTTCTACTCGGTAGGAACAGATTTCCGAACCAGCAGTAGATGTTGACGATTCAAAAGCACTTGTTTACAAGTTTACTTGAAAAGAGAATATTTGAAATTTGAATTTAAATAAGTATGGATAGATAGATCAAGAATATGGACATTGTACAAATCATATCTTCAGTGCTGATTGGTAGCTTTGCGGATCTATACCTCTCTAAGAAAGGAGGTCTTTGTTCATTAAAGTTTATTCGGCATGTCTAAATCCTCTTTACCGAGAGATGAGACTTTTCCTAACAATTTGATACAAAGGTTTTAATTGTTTTATTCTTGTTACTCGAACATCGACGAGAAACAGAAAAGTTTTAAATCAAATAACATTAGGAACATTACCAGCGACGTGAACAGAATTCTTAATCTTCAAGTAAAACTCAGCTGAAACCTTAATGGATTTCACGTAATGAGCGTTCAGTGAGTTACAATTATCCTTTTTATTTAAGCGTTTCACTTAGGCATCACCTCCACGGGCGAGATTATTTAAACGAGTCCGCTGTAATATTGTCCTAATCTACACGAAAAGATGACTATTTCGTCATAGTATCTTTGAGATTGCAAGGAACCCAGTGGCCATGTCGGATACTCGCAAAATAGTGAAATTTTTTATAAAATATATTGGCTGAAACAACGTAAGGCCAGGTTGTCGCGTCTACGATAGACTTGCAGCGAGTAGGTGGCATGTTGCAACAGACACGCGGTGAATAGGTTATGTGTTGCACCGGACAGTAGGCAAGTAGTTTGCGCGTTGCACCGGACACGTGTCGAATAAGTTGCGTGTTGTACAGGACAAGCAAACAGTGTTGTATTAGACACACGGCGTTTTACGTTTTGCTCGTCTCGCTCGTTTTGAAACACGGTCGTAGTTTATATTTATAAATACATACAGACAATGCAATATCATTACACATCAAAACTGTTAGGAACATGCGAAAAGAGTTTGGAATGCGTATGTGATAGAATTCGAATTTGACGGTGGCAGTGTTACGAATATGCGAAAAGAATTCCTAATGCATATGTCATAAAGTTCAAATTAACCGGGGTAGTTTACGAACATGCAAAAAGGGTTCGTAAACTATATGTCATAGAGTTCAAATTCGCTTAACGATAATTCCCATGGAACATTCGGCGTGTTTATCGAAACATGTTTACAAACTACTTGTTTACGATCTTCCAAGGTCTCGCGAATGTTCTCGAACTTTGGTTCGTTCGATATATAAGCCGACGTATCGTGCGCATCAACATTCAGTTCGCGAATAGCGATCAAGAGCGAATAAATAAGCGAAAATGAAAGTGAATTATTAGAGACCTCGGCACTCTTATTGGACAACGGACTGTATAGAGACTGTAAGTACTAAGTTTGTAGTAAAAAGTTTAATAAAGTCTTTTTAACGAGTCACCAGGTATTTTCATGTAAATCCACGAAGCCCTGTACGTATCAATACACGTTCTTGGAACCATGATACCGGCTCGGGATAATGTGTGATTCTTACTAGAGGATCTCGGGTTCAAACTGCAGGTAGAAAGGTCCAGGTAGACAGCAATAAGTTAGTCTATTAAAACTAATGTAACTAAATTTACAATTTATCACACGGTTTTCGGTAAAGGAAAACCTCGTAAAGAAACTTGCATGTCTTATTTAAATTCGGGGAATGTGCAATCAACTAATCCTTACTAGGACAGCGCGGTAGATCTATGTCCAACCTGTCTCTCCATAAAGGACAGCGTAGGCCTTTGCTCAGAATTGGGATAAATAAATAAAAACAACACTCCCTTGTGTAGGTGATGCCTTAGATCTGAGTGCTCGCATTAGGATAAGTGTTCTGCGAAATGAAACAAAAGACTGATTAATATAATGGTTTAAGATAATTCTCTTTACGTCCGTTTCTTGATCGATTTGTACAGCAGGCCTACTATGAACACTTATTGAGACTCAATTGAAGACGTAAACGGCGATCGTGAACCGCTTTCTTTTCGTACCATGAAGTGTGAATTGCATTGGAGTCGTAATGTTTGAAAAGGATAACGTTATATGAACTATAAATAACTCTGTCTATTGTACGTGTTCTTGGGACGAATTCCTAACGCTCATTCGGCAACAACTTAAAGTGTGCGTCTTTAAGACGTCATGGTATGAAAAAGCAAAACAATTTCGTTCACGTCTTCAATTGGGTCGCAATAACAGTTCATGGTAGGCCTGCAGGAAAGCTATTTTCTACACAATATGAAAGTAACCTTTTACTAGTTTAAGGAAAGCAGCAGGACATATACAAAGTAATATGTGCTAATTGTTTAGGCATTGGTAGTTATATCCATTTACATTTTATATTGAAATAAGTCAAAAAAAGCTTTTTAACAAAATTTCATGTCCCTTCTGTTAACTGTTGAGGAGTTTACCTTAAAGCCAATCATCAGCAGCATCAGGTCCTGCTTATCATAAACATGCATTGTCAGCGAGACTGGACCAGTATATAAAATTTCAGGTCAATCGAACATTTTACATACATTGACGGTAAAATAAAAAAAAGGTTTTAAAAATTACAAAGAATCTCAACATTGTAAACCGCATATAAGAAACTACTGCAGCATCCCATAATCTAATTAACCTGGAATTGAATTTACGGAACTCCGTAGCACTCTAGGATGTGTGGATTTGATTAACCGACTTAGACAATCCTCGAAGTTACTAGAAATAAATTAAGGCACTTTATTACGTAGCACCGAGTTGGAGATTGAATAAAAGAAAAAATTCAAATTGTGATTTTGCGTGGTAACTTCACTAATCATATTAATCATTGACGATTTAAAACTGCTTGAAAAGATTATTATTATGTATTTTATAATCAAATTAATGAAATTAAACTTTATTCCTATACAGTTTTGAAACGGATGATAATAATAATAATTTATTTATTTTGAAAAACGCATACTTATAACAATTTGAGACCATAATAACCGCATTGTTGCAGTTATTAGGACCTCCGAAAAAACACAAAGACGCAACGTTCCTTAGCAAAATGTTAAACAAACAAAAGCAAATTAGAAAACTTTACCGATGATTATATTACTGCTTGTAATCTATTCTACGTTACTAAATTGAATGAGAATGAAATGAAGATTGATGAAGCTACCACTGGTTCCGAAAGCTGTGATAGCCCAGCGGTGAGGCCGCGCGACTATTTCTAGGGGAACACGAGTTCAAACCCGGGCAGGCACCAATGAGTTTTACTATTAAAACTCATGTGTCTAATTGATAATTGCAATTTATCACACGCTTTTCGGTGAAGGAAAACATCGTGAGGAAACCTGCATATCTCTAGAGAATTCTGGAGATATGTGTAACCTACCAATCCGCATTGGAGCAGCGTGTTAGGACTTAGTTCCAACCCTTCTCTCCAGAAACGCAGAGAGGAGGCCTATTCCCAGCAGTGGGATTGTAACAGGCCGCTACTTTACTTGTTCGGGATATATTGCTCTTACCGAGAAGGACCAGCAAGTAACTTGGCTGTTAACTTTAACATTTTTATATTACTATGCTGGAAGAATTCTCCTTATAAGACATCCTTATTTTTATTATTATTGTTATAATCTGTAGAATTAGGCGTTACTTTGGGAAAAGACATTTTTATTTTGAGTTTATTTTTTTTCATTTTGAGTTATTTATTCAATTACCAGATTTATCATTTCAGCTTTGTTTACTAAATTAAACATTTTATTTTGCATTATGTATTAAGGTTACAAATCCAATCGTTGTGTAAAATCTTTGAGTCGATTTACTGAGCGCCAATTTATTTTATTTTTTATTTTATTTTATTATTTGGAAAACAAACAGTATACTTATTCTAATAACATTGATAAGACTAAAACTAATACATAAACCAGTAAAATTTACACTTATTAAATAATAATAAAAAAAATGAGAGTGAGAGAACAAAAAATAAATTACAAATTAACGTCTAAAATTAATTTCTTAAATTTTATACATGATTCCGAAAACAAATGAACGGAAATCTGTGTTGTATTTTTTGCATGCTCTAAAAAATGTGTTTTCTACATAATTTGATCTTATCATAGACAGATCAAACAAAAATTTTTGTAAATTGCGGGTATGTAACTTTGGGCACCTGAAAAAGAACCTAAAAGATATGGGGAGTCAATTTCACCTCTAATTAACTTGAACAAAAATAATTAGTCTATCAGTGTTCGACGATCAACTAATGGGCAAATAGCAAGGGGAGTAATGTTTGATTGATTTGATTTGATTTGTGTAGAAAAAAGAAATTCCTAAACCCCAAATATACTAAAGTCACTGATATAACTCAACGAATAGATTAATTATTTATCGCTTATTTAGCGATTGTTGTACCTCTCATTAGGTAAAAGAGCTGAAATCAGTATCAGTTCTTGAGAAATTATCTTAAAGGCAATACAGAATTAATCCTACTATCCTATCCTACTAATATTATAAATGCGAAAGTTTGTGAGTATGGATGGATGTTTGTAACTCTTTCACGAAAATTCTACTAGACGGATTTGGATGAAACTTTACAGTTGTATAGATTATACATCAGAATAATATATAGGCTACAATTTGTTATGATTTTAAGTAATATAACGATATTTGTCAATAAAGTCGCAAGATCTAGCCTTTGAGAGCTATCTCGGCGTACGCTGCCTAAACCATTGGAGTTACACAAAGATGATGTACCGTTGTATTGTTTGTCTTGAATACTTCTAAATAAAAGTCCGTGACAGCATAGATCTACCTTTTATGTGTAAGCCAGTATGACCAAAATTGTGAATCATAAATTTAATTACATTAGTTGGCAAATCAAATTCTATGCGAGCGAAGCCGCGGGTAAAAACGAGCCTTCCATATTTTAATCTCAATAAAATATCTGAACTACTGAAACCTACTTTTATAGATAAAGGATTGCGATCACATCTTCAAAAGCATTTTAAAAGTTGTCCGCGAAATAGCTGGGATTTGATAAGCCATCCTTATCACCCTTTTAATTAAATTTTATCTCTGCGTCCGAAGCAGTGAAGTTTTATCTTTGAAATTTCGCGCAGAATTTTTTACTAGTCATTTAGAATTTAAGCTCTAAAACCGATTACGTTTTTTCCAAAGCTTAAAATTAAATTATTTGCTACTAATATGTCTATCGTCTCAATAGCCGTGTGGTATCCGTCAGACTAGAATAGACCACCCTCCTTTCTTACCGAGGTGTCGTAAGAGGCGATTAAGGTAAATGCCGTGTGGTATCCGGCTGCATAGAATAGAACACCCTCATTTCTTACCAAGGTGTCGTAAAAGACGACTAAGGTAAGTTGATGTCAGGCAGGCGGCCGGTCGTAAATACGTAGCCAAATCATATGACGACATGTTTGTAACATGTTGTGCCGACCCCACTTAGAGTGGGATAAGGGCAGGAGAATGATGATGATGTCTATCGTCTCAAATCTATGATCTTTTTCAAATCTTTTTTTTGAAGTGTTTTTGCGATTTCTTTGGAATAAGTTACAATTGAGATTTTTAAGTGCAAACGCCTGTTGAGATGCAAACTTAAATATTTTAATATTTCAACGTTCATCATTCTCTTTCCTCCCTTTCTACTTTATAATTAGTTCGAAGCAAAATTAATTTTTAACAAAATTTAATAATAAGTGAATGACAGGGAGTGACCTTGGATTCAAAACTCCAATGGAGCACACACATGACAACTCCTGCAGGGAATCTTAGTTCAGCAACCTACGCTGTTCGAAAGATAAGACAATTTACAGATGTCGAAACAGCAAAACTTGTTTGTTTTGCTTACTTCCATAACATTAAGTCTTATGAAATATTGTTGTGGAGTAAATGCGCGGATATTTAAAAAAAATTGTATTACAAAAAAGAGTCATACGTGGTTAACTACAATTTAAGTCCGCGGGATAAGTTTGAGGATTTAGGTATTCTTACATTTGCTCCACAATATATTTTAAGTAATGTAATTTTTGTACATAAAAATATAAATAATTATAAAACGATAGGTGATGTATATAATAGACAAAGTAGGAACCGACATAAGCTTGCGACTCCTGCTTTGCGCCTAGCAAAAAGACGTAAATCGTTTGTGGGTTTGGGTATAAGATTCTATAATAAAGCTTTGAAATCAATTTTGGCCTTGCTATTACAGCAGTTTAAAAACACTATTAAAAAGAGGCTGATACAGAAAGCCTTCTCTACTGTTGGTTACTTAGATGATAAGAATGTGTGGTAATAGATACTCTACCCTGTACAAGACATTAATAACCAAGTTTCTTGCTGGCTCTTCTCGGTAGGAACAGCTTTCCGAACCAGCAGTAACAGTAGCAGTAGTTGACGATTCAAAAACACTGGTTTACAAGTTTACTTGAATAAAGAATATTTTAAATTTGAATCGAGAAAGGATTATATTCATAACATTCCTACAAGCAACCTCTGTAAAACATTGTAGTTACTGGTGAGTGGTGGTGGTAGGTAGCACTGGTGAAATTTGGTATAGCGGAAATGATAATTGTTATCTTAACTGAAAGCAGATGCAGTAGATGGCGTACTTGTTTACCACGTCACGATTATATAACCAACTAGGAAGAGGGAAACATTTTAACTAGACCAGAAAGTTATGTCTTTATACTACATAGATATCATGCTTGTTCGCTGTGGAATGCCGACGTACCTGAAATTAAATTAAACAATAATTACATTATGTTTTATTGTATATGGCTCACTTTAATTAGTTATAAAATTGTTGATCTTCTAAGGTTTGCTTAAATATTTATCTTATCTTATCTTTCTTACTAATATTATAAATGCGAAAGTTTGTGAGTATGGATAGATGTTTGTTAATAATGTATTCACCCTGTTTGTCTCTCTTATTTCTGGCACTTTTTTGGCACGCGCTGAAATAGCTCGGAGAAATTCTCTGAGCTATTTTGTCAATGCATATTAGTCTAGTCGTTTATGTCGTGAATGATTTCATATATGAGTTAGATATAGAAATCGGTCGCCAACACGACCTGACCAAGTGAAAGAAGTCTAGATGACTTCTAATCTCTTCTACTCATCCAATTTCTATCAGATCGTAAGGGCTACTTTGGATCGGAATAGGTGGAGGCAGATAATACGAAGGAAGGGTTCAGAATTCAGATGACCACGATTCTCAGTAATGAGTGACCGATTGAAGACGAAGATAATAACAGTGAATGTCCATAGGCTGATTATGGTGATGTTTCGAAGTTTAGTGTTAAAACTTTTGTGTTCTTGTTTTAAAAAGAACTTCGTAAGGTTTTTTATTTTAATAGAAGAATACTTATCGTTAAAATGTTATTTTTGTGTCGTATCAAGGTGAATGCTGTCTATATATTCGTGAGTATTACCTGATACAATCGTGAGGACTGTCCCGCAGGCGGCAGTAGCTACAGCTGCAAGCGGAGTAACAGGAGCCTCCCGAGTCCAGGCTGACGGAATCGAAATGCCGGAGACCCTCACCAGAGCTTGGCACGGTATGGGAACCACGCCATCTGAAAGTAGAAATGAAAATTTTGATATATCTACTATAGCCTGAAGCTGTTATAGCCGAATGTTGCGACCATGAGACTCTTGACTGACCAGGTGGTAAGAGATTCAAATCCCAGGTATCAATGAGTTTTCTATTAAAATTTATTTGCCTTATTGATATTTGCAATATTACACAATTTTTGAGGAAAGAAAACATCATGAGGAAAGCTGCATATCTAGAGAATTTATGGGATATGTACAATGTAGCTAACCTAATCCATTTCAACATACCTATCCAATGCATTTTAGAAGCGAGGTCGGTCTAAAATCCAAGCCTTTCTTTCATAGCCAGGTGTAACATAGTCACAGGTCGTTATATTTCATTACTACTTGAAGTCATGTTCCGGACTAAAACAGTGTATGACAAAACTGTAGTGATGATGCGCAAGTCGCAAAATATAAAAAACTGATGGGTGTTATGGTCCTAAATTAGGGTGGCAATTTGCAACGAAAAACTCAGCATTGAAGGTCACCATGGTCCATATTCTACGCATTACATCAATTAGTAGCTTTTGGTCTTAGATTGGGAACCACATTGTGCCTTAAGCACAGATGACCATGTGGAAAAGAGGTAGACAGTTTTGGCATACGCGGGCTTTCATGCCATTGGAGCTCTGGCAGACTTTTCCGCCATGGTTCTTTTAATGATACCATCAAAAGAGCTCTTGCTATCATCGACATTCCTGCTATTCTCAAGCCTTCGGGGATAAGTCGGGATGATGGCAAGAGACCAGACGGTTTGACGTTGGTTCCTTGGGAACGGGGACGGGCCCTAATGTGGAACGCAACGTGCGTTGATAAATTGGTCTCTCCCCATATCAGGGAAACGGCGTCAAGACCTGGAGCTGCGGTGGAAATGGCCGAATCGGCAAGCGGCGAAAGTATGCATCTTTCATTGACAGTTATATTTTTTTGCCGTTTGAATTTGAGACCCTAGGGCCATGGAGTCAAAGTACAAAATATTTTGTATCCTTTTTAACACCTCGGTTGATCGCCTCTTCGGGTGACAAGAGGGCTGGGTCCTTTTTCGCACAAAAATTTAGCTTAACGATTAAACGCGGAAACGCTGCCAGCATTCTTGGGACCATTCCAAGTGGGCATGATTTGTATAGTACTAGCGTGTAAGTAATTTTAGATTAACTTGCAAATAAATATATTGAAGTTTTTTATATCTATTAGTATGGCTAAATAATTTTTAAATATATTAAAATCGACTATCCTTCAAATGGCGGATTTTATCAAAAACTTGTTTTAAAAAAATATTAAAAAATATATTGTACTGTAAAATACATGTATCATATAATACGCAGAAGATTTAACTACCTTCCACTTTTCGAGTCCATATGTTCCACGACCACATTCCATGTCCTGTGTATGAGGTACAGGAGGAAGAGTATTCTTGATGATTCAGGGTTGGGAGCATCTCTCTTCGACCACTTCCGGCTGTTGCCGCTACTAAAGCTGCTTCCCATTTTCGTATTTGGACCAATTATGGCATTTAGATGGCGAATGTTCGACGAGAATGACGTCTTCTGGAATAAAAAATTGGTTTAAGTCAAATGATTCAATAAATCGTTGCAAAAATAAAAAACAGACTATTATTGATTGGCGGGTTGGCGCAGTGGGCAGTGACCTCGTCTTCAGCTCCGCGGGTCGCGTGTTCGATTTCCGCCGAGGACCAACATTTTCTAAGAACAATTGGTTGGTTCTTCGAGCCTGGGTGTGTATTTGTATTTAAGTATGTATTTAAAACTATATATATATATATCTACCAGTTGTCCGTCACCCATAACACAAGTATTAAGTTATACTTCTATTTATTTTGGAGTTGGACGACCGTGTGTGTAAGTGTCCCATATGTTTATTTATTATTATTTATTATTATCTCTTGATTTCTTTCCTTGAAGGAAAGGATTAAGCTTTAGACCCAACATTCTTCGAAACTAATAGAAACTAGTAGTAGTAGTAAAGACTAGTAGTAGCTTTATTACTATGTGTTGGCTATCTAAAAGCTTAAAAATCTCCATCAATTAAGTACATATATTAAAACTAGGTTTTGCCCGCGGATTCGCTCGCGTGGAATTCGGTCTGCACCATTAAGTTTCGTGGCAGATCATTTTAGGTTTAATTTTTTTTACTTCATATTAAAACATATACTTATACTTATTTCGTTACTCCTACATCCAAAATATCAGATGTCTAACTTATAAACAAAAGGATTCCATACAATCTTCGCGCCCCGCATATAAGGCACACTATGGCGCTCCATCTAAGTCAATTATATGATAACTTTTAAACCATTCGGCCAAATTACTTAGTGTGAAAGACAAAGTTAATCGACATGAAATACTGAAAGTGACAAATGTATTGATTTTTATAAGAGTATGATATATATATACTAAAATATGCGTTATAAAATAGTATCTAATTTAATTAACTTTATGATTCACAATTTTGGTCAAAGTGGCTTCCACATAAAAGTGAGATATATGCTGTCGCGGACTTTTATTTAGAACTATTCAAGACAAACAATACTATGGTACATCATCTTTGTGTAACTGCAATGGCTTAGGCAGCGTACGTCAAGATAGCTCTCAGAGGCCAGATTTTTTCCGACTTTATTGACATGTATCGTTATATTACATAAAATCACTATAAATTGTAGCCTATATGTTATTGAGATGCAGTTTGCAGTTTCTGCAGTGCCTTTGCAGTTATAACCTATATAACTGCAAAGTTTGATCCAAATCCCTCCAATAGTTTTTTCGTGAAAGAGTAACAAACATCCATCCATACTCACAATCTTTCGCAATTTTTAATATATTAGTAGGAAGTTGGATTAGTAGTATAGGATAGGATATGTGTAGGTATATAAAAAGAAAGTATATGTGAAGGTGGAATCTTGCAAGTTATATTTGACCGCCTTCCTGGTGTCCGATTGAGCTGAAATTTTACGTACTCCCGCAGTGTCGATGGCGAAGCATGTTTATGATAAGGATGACCTGATGCTGCTGCAAGAATTGGCGCCATACGGAGGAACTCCTCAACGGTTAACAATAGGGACATGAAATTTTGTTAAAATGCTTTTTTAACTTCATCATCCTCCTGCCCTTATCCCACTCTAAGTGGGGTAGGCACAACATGTTACAAACATGATGCCACATGATTTGGCTACGTATTTTACGACCGGCCGCCTGCCTGACATCAACTTACCTTAGTCGTATTTTACGACCCCTCAGTAAGAAAGAGGGTGGTCTATTATACTAAACCGGATACCACACGGTGGGTCAACTTACCTTAGTCGCCTTTTACGACACCTCGGTAAGTAATATAACAAGCAATATAACAGAACTAACTACTTTGCTATAATCCGCACGGGTTAAGCGAATGCATGCAAAGCCAATGTGTATGAAGCAGGTAAAATCTACGCACCTTATACATGCAGGACTAGCCACCACATGCACCCCAAGGCGCAATTCACCAGCAACAACGCACACAAAAGCAGCACACACACCCACCACCACAATCTCGACGATCGTTTCGCCCCGAAACCGAAGCATCATCAGGAGGATAGGCTCCACGACAAAAATCGTAATGCGCCGCGCTACCCATACAAGCAGTCTTAAATAGTTCAACTCCCACCAATACCTTCCCCTCCGAACACATATAGCAAAACGGAATTAGATACATTTACTTGCTCGTTAATTAAGTGACCATTGTAATTTTTTATTATCTCAAGTTGCTCTAACGTATTGAGTCGGAGTCCCTTATCACAAGTGTGGAGAATATGAAATGGATGGTCATTAGGCACTTTATGACCGCTTTCCAGCAAATGTTTTGCAAAATTAGAATTTTGTGGTTTATTATTCCTAAACGCAGCCATATGTTCCCGGAATCGAACCGCAAAACTTCGGCCAGTCTGACCTACATATGTACCGTTGCACTCAGGACAATCTATTTTATAAACCCCGGATTTTTTACCCTTATCTAATATATCTTTATTTTTACACAACAAATTACGAAGCGATTGGTTAGTTTTAAAAGAGGGACCGACAATAACCTATGGAACCACCATAGGTTATTGTCGGTCCCTCTCTCAAAAAACAGCTTTGAAAAGGAGTTACAAATAATTTACCAGATAGCACTTTCCAATGGTTACACTACAGACACGGTTAAAAACAATTCATCCATTCATTCCAAGGCGCAATTCACCAGCAACAACGCATTGCTGGTGAATTGCGCCTTGGGGTGCATGTGGTGGCTTGTCCTGCATATATAAGGTGCGTAGATTTTGCCTGCTTCATACACATTGGCTTTGCATGCATTCGCTTAACCCGTGCGGATTATAGCAAAGTAGTTAGTTCTGTTATAATGCTTGTAATATGGAATTCCGCAAAGTAACGCCTGCTTCTATAAATCACCTCGGTAAGTAATGAGGGTGGTATATTCTACTCAGCCGGATACCACACGGCGGGTCGACTTACCTTAGTCGCCTTTTACGACACGTCGGTAAGAAAAGAGGGTGGTCTATTCTACTCAGCCGGATACCACACGGCGATAAAATGCTTTTTTAACTTGACGTGTTTATTTATGATATTCATCTAACTTTAGGCTGAATGTTGTCGGCTCTTATAGATTTGTCATTATTCACAAACAATATTAATGCCTTGAGCAACGAAAGGCGGCGTTGCAAAAAATCCCCAACATTGTCTTGCGGACGTAGATAAATTTGAGTTAATACTATCTCGGGAAAGCCGCTCAGTCAATTGCCTTAAGGAAAAGACATGTATATCTTCCGAGGAAATAAAGTGAGTGGATTTGTTGATAGTACATTTTTGTTATGGAAAAAGCCGATCGGAGATCTCATATATTTCCGGATACTCTAATAAAAGAATGATGGAGTGGACGAAGTATAGCCTACAATACTTATATTACCTAACCGATGTTATCTATATAAAGTTTATGTAACTTTTCATTACTGTTAGGAACTGTGATATAAATGAAGTGCACGCTGAAATCCGTTTTAAACAATAAAGTAAAAAAAAAGTAAAGTAGCAGCCTGTTACAATCCCACTGCTGGGCATAGGCCTCCTCTCTCCGTTTCTGGAGAGAAGGGTTGGAGCTAAGACCTACCACGCTGCTCCAATGCGGATTGGTAGGTTTCACATATCTCCAGAATTCTCTAGAAATATGCAGGTTTCCTCACGATGTTTTCCTTCACCGAAAAGCGTGTGATAAATTGCAATTATCAATTAGACACGTGAGTTTTAATAGAAAAACTCATTGGTGCCTGCCCGGGTTTGAACTCGTGTTCCCCTCGAAAGAGTCGCACGGTCTCACCGCTGGGCTATCACACCTTTAAACAATAAATATGCATTAAATCAATAATATTACTAAACATACGAAAGTCTGTCTGTCTGTTAACAGAATTAAAGCTTTTATACGTAGCCAACATATACGTTAAAAAAATTCCAGTTTTCGTTCGGTAATAGGAAAAATTTATACAAAAGTAATGAAAATATCTAATTCTATAAATTATTTAAAAAATACATACAACAAAATTGAGGGTATTATAATATTAGAGTTGACTCTACACACGTCATAGGTACAACTAGTTATATATAGAAGAGAAATTATCCATATACATTCGACTTCAAAACGGATTAACCGATTTTAATTACATTTTCAATATTTAGATTGAGGAAGCGAATAATTCTGTAGAGTTTGATAACAATCGGTGCATATTTTTTGAACTGACAAAAAGTCACAGCAACGTGTGTCGTTAATCATCATCCTCCTGTCCATATCCCAGTCTAGGTGGGGGTTGGCACAACATGTTACAAACATGCACTATAACAGAACTACCTTGCTATAATCCGCACGGGTTTAGCGAATGCATGCAAAGCCAATGTGTATGAAGCAGGCAAAATTTACGCACCTTACACATGCACGACAAGTCACCACATGCACCCCAATTCGCTTAACCTGTGCGGATTATAGCAAGGTAGGTCTGTTATAGTGCCTGTAATATGGAATTCCGCAAAGTAACACCTGCTTCTATAAATCATTGTTACAATCATGTTGTCACATGATTTGGCTACGTATTTTACGGCCGGCCGCCTGCCTGACGTCAGCTTACCTTAGTCGCCTCTTTACGACACGTCGGTAAGAAATCAGGGTGTTCTATTCTACTCAACCGGATACCACACGGCATCAACGCGTGTCACTAGTATTTCATAAAAAACTTACATAAGCATACAAATTGTTCGAGATATCTATATCGATAGCGTTCGACAGTCGATCTGTTTAACCCGAGATAGGGGTCTTGATAAATGCCTCAATATCCCTTAAGGCTCAGACAAAATTAATGTTTCTTGGAACGAGGTTCCAAGTTAATAAACCGTCTGACACTACCATACTTTTTTACTATCAATATCCATGGAGCATTTTCACCGTGTGGTATCCGGCTGAGTAGAATATACTCAGCCGGATACCACACTCATTTTTTACAGAGTTATCGTAGACGGCGAAAAAGTTAAGTTAGCCCGCCGTGTGGTATCCGGCTGAGTAGAATAGACCACCCTCATTTCTGATCGAGGCGTCGTAAAAGGCGACTAAGGTGAGTTGACCCGCCGTGTGGTATCCGGCTGAGTAGAATAGACCACCCTCATTTCTGATCGAGGCGTCGTAAAAGGCGACTAAGGTGAGTCGACCCGCCGTGTGGTATCCGGCTGAGTAGAATAGACCACCCTCATTTCTGATCGAGGTGTCGTAAAAGGCGACTAAGGTGAGTTGACCCGCCGTGTGGTATCCGGCTGAGTAGAATAGACCACCCTCATTTCTGACCGAGGCGTCGTAAAAGGCGACTAAGATAAGTTAACCCGCCGTGTGGTATCGGGCTGAGTAGAATAGACCACCCTCATTTCTTACCGAGGTGCCGTAAAAGGCGACTAAGGTAAGTTGACACGCCGTGTAGTATCTGGCTGCGTAAATTTGACCATCCTCATTTCTAACCGAGGTGTCGTATAAGGCGACTAAGGTAAGTCAACCCGCCGTGTGGAATCCTGGTGAGTAAAATAGACTACACTCATTTCTTACCGAGGTGTCGTAAAAGGCGACTAAGGTAAGTTGACACGCCGTGTAGTATCTGGCTGAGTAAATTTGACCATCCTCATTTCTAACCGAGGTGTCGTATAAGGCGACTAAGGTATGTCAACCCGCCGTGTGGCATCCAGCTGAGTAAAATAGACCACCCTCATTTCTTACCGAAGTCTCGTAAAAGGCGACTAAGGTAAGTTGACCCGCCGTGTGGTATCCGGCTGAGTAGAATAGACCACCCTCATTTCTTACCGAGTTGTCGTAAAGGCGACTAAGATAACTTTGACTCAGGAAATACCACATAAAATATCTAACACGTGTTTAAAACATTCTATTCGATTCGATTCTGCAAAAGTCATCGGCCAATCAGTCATATCAACATCACTACATTTGTTGTGCGCTGTGACACTAAAGACAGTGTTCTTTCGAGATTTCTGCACTCAACTTTTCACCTTTTGATAATTTCAACGATGCTTCTACTTAATTTTACCATTAGGTAGAATTCTGAAAGCCATTAACACCATTTTGTGATTCAAATGTCTGTAGTCAGTTTGTGTAAACCGGTGTATTTCTTTTTATTCTGTATTCAATTAACATAAGGACGCCATATTTGTTTTTATGTCAAATGAGGACAGATTTTATAAGAAAATTAGCTTTATATAGTCAGACTACGCGACGATTTCGTTACGATATCAAATCACATCAAAATAATGTTTTTTCAAGTTTAATGAAATTCAATTAGGAATCTTGCTCTTACTGAGAAGAACCAGTAAGAGATTCGGCGGTCATATTGGACCATTAACGGCAGTGCTATTTATTTATATCGTTATTTTTGAGTTATAAAAGTACAGGGCTCGTAAGTTCGGAGGAAACATCTAGTGACTAGTTCGAATAAATCTTCAGGTTATCTCAGCAATTACAGTCAAAGAGCAGGTCCGCTGTCTAGTAACATAGCTGAGGTTACTATTGTATAACTCGTTTCGCTTACGAGTTTCTCAATGGTCCCTTAGAAAACTAAATCCCCGAAACGATACGACGATAAGATATAGTAATTTAATTGACACAGGAAGTTCTAAGTTCTATTTCTCGATTAATCCAGAGTCGTTATTACAGTGGTAGCATAACATAACATAACTTTTAACAAATAAAAGTTCCCGAGAAATCAATAAAAATGTCAGAAGAATTTCCCATCTATGCTTATTATAAAACAAAGTCCCTAAAAGCTGTCTGTCTGCATATAATCGATTTTCTCAAAATCTACTGAATGGTTTTTTATACGTTTTTTACTAAAAGATAGTTCAATTCTTCCGGAAGGTTAAAGTTAATAGTACATAAAGATTTTACATAAATCGTGTTGTGGAGTTCACGTGGTTGTAAAAAAACTCGCCTGCATGGAGATTAAGTCGAGCAGAGATACAGTGAAGTAATGTACTAGATAATTGTAGATCGAGAAATATACCACAAAAGGTCCGCGACAGCATGTCTCTGTCTCTTATGGTTAAATCACAATAACTACTTTTGTGTCTTTTATGACACACTGATTTCACGCGGGAAACGCCGCAAACACAGCTAATTTGTTTTAATCCATATTTGTGAAGAAAATCTATGTAGGTAATGCAAGGAAGCACAATCCGTTCTTATATCACACTTTCATGTTCTCATACCGCATTTCAAGCACCACTCTACAGATGCACTACACACATTCACTTCTTAGGGTGCCATCTTCTCGCGAAGTTCGGCGATCACTAAGGCGATCTGAACTTTTGATGCCGCGACCCGAAATAAAGAACGGGTGCTTTTGCCAAAACACATTCACTACGTTTTTAGAATTAAATTTTACAATCTGTTTTGGACTTGCATTTACACAAGTTCATAAAAGCAATTAAAGGGGCGCTTATTAATAATGCCTATTATACTATAGTCGTGTCGGACACGTGCCGCAGTCGCAAAGCGTAAATCCAACGGGATAGTGCAGTAACAGTAAACCAAGAAGTGATGCGTCTAGCGGATATAGTGAATTAATATCTATAAATTTACATTATTTAATATTTGATTAACTTATTTAGAGAGAAAGCTCTAACATAGACTTTTTGTTATGACTTTTTATGAAATAAATTTAAGTAACCTTAATAAATTAGCTTATAGAGCCAGCTCCAGGTACGGGTTCTAAGCCCAGGCAGGCCAAAAAAGGAGGAGAGTGGAAATTGAAGCTTTTTTTTTTTCGAACTGACTGTATGCTGTTAGCCCTAATGGCTTTTACAGCGTCACCGGGCGGGACGGGCGAGCGCAGAAGCATCGCCGAGGTTGCGTAATGCAGGGAGTAGAGCGCAGAAGCTCTACTTAAGTCGGGGAACGTCGTCCTAAGGGTGCCTCCTGTGAGGCCGGACCACGGCTTAGGGCGACGCGTAGTGGAGGGTTGATGGTATGACTAAGATTAGTCATTGCGGTGTCGGAAGGGTGGCGAGAAGCCACGACCGACCGACGTCAGAAAACTGGGACCTCGTCTTCGCCGGCGAAGACGCTGTGTGTGTGTATTACGTGTTTCTGTGTTGGCGATCGTTATTTGATCGTCGAGGTCATACAAGACGCTTTTTGGACGCCTATATTTTCGATGGTCGGACCTAACTGGGATGTAGGTAGAAGCAACTGAAATAAGGGGGTTCCTCAGATTTCTCGAAGTAAGATTTCGAAAAACGTTTAAAGAGGTGAGTAATGGTAGGGAGGTCGAGGTCTCTATGGAGGTCAACGTTCCGCATGAACCACGGACACCCAGAGGCTGTCCGCATAAATCGGTTCTGTTGTCTTTGGAGCCTGAGCAATCTGAACTTTGAAACGTGCGCGAACGCAACGCTCGCATAGGACATTATTGGTCTTATGCAAGTTTTGTAGAGTGTCACTTTGTTGCGGAGCGATATCTTACTTTTCTTGCATAACATCGGATAAATAGGAAATTGTAGCATGAAGATGCCAAGATAGGGCGATGTGTGGTGACTGGCGAAGAGGCGGGGTGCGGCGCGGAGAGGTGCGGAGGAAAGTGGTAGCGTCATTTGACGTCATCGTCCACCCTTCCGACGTCAAAATGACTAATTTGACTTTATACAGTTTGGGATTTATACGGGAAAATTTAGATTTGCATGCGGGCGAAAACTAGTTTATGTATATAATAATTTTGCAACGATATATATACAAAGCTAAAAATATTACAAAGCTGTGATACAAAAGTAATAATAAAATTATTTTGCTATAATCCGCGATACAGTACTGTATTTTCGCACTTTTATTATTACTTTTGTATTATGGATCTCCGCAAAGTAACGCCTAATTCTATAAATTATTTAAAGCTGTGATAGCCCAGCGGAGAGACCGTGCGACTCTTTCAAGGGGAACAAGAGTTCAAACCCGGGCAGGCACCAATGTATTTTTCTTGTACAACTCATGTCTAATTGATAATTGCAATTTATCACACGCTTTTCGGTGAAGGAAAACATCGTGAGGAAACCTGCATATCTCTAGAAAATTCTGGAGATATGTGTAACCTAACAATCCGCATTGGAGCAGCGTGGTAGGTCTCAGCTCCAACCCTTCTCTCCAGAAACGGAGAGAAGAGGCCTATTCCCAGCAGTGGGATTATAAAAGGCTGCTACTTTACTTTACTTTACTTTATATATATATTAAAAAGATGTTTTTGGTCGTGTATAACGTACTATACGCGGCAGTCTTTACGCCAGGCCATTTCCCCTAGCGTGCGGATTCGAACCTATTTACCCACTCTACCTTATAATTTGTTGTTCGCGTAAACACTCGTTATTTTTTGTTTACAATACGCTGTTCCGGAATTTAAAAATATGGTAATTATTGTTTTTTCTTGCCTTTTAATGATGCGTAAACTTCAGAATCAATTAATAACCGATGGTTTGATCCGATAGACATTTAATTGATAATGGAGTTAAAATGTTTCCATGCAATCTTTAACCAGTTTTTTGTTTCACTGGCCCGTTGGCGCAGGTGGCAGCGAAACTGCCTTCAGCTCCGCGGGTAGCAGGTTTGATTCACGCCGAAAGGCCAACATTTTATAAAAACAATATTTTGGTTCTTCGAGTAGGTAAACGTATTTAAAAATATATGTCTATACCTCTTATAAAACAAAGTCCCAAAAACCTGGTGTATGTATGATTTTCTCAAAATCTACTAAACAGATTTTGGTGTAGTTTTTACTAAAAGGTAGTAAATTCCTCTGGAAGGTTTAGGTTATTAGCACATTACGGTTTAATGTTGTGTTGAAGTCGTCGCACATAAAAAAAAAATTCGCAATCGCCGAGTTAAGTAGTAAAGAAGTGGAAAAAAGTAAAATATCTACAAGATTACTTATAATCAGCATGCCGTGTGGTATCCCGCTGAGTAGAATAGACCACCCTCTTTTCTTAACGAGGTGTCGTAAGAGGCGACTAAGATAAGTCGACCCGCTGTGTGGTATCCAGCTGAGTAGAATAAACCACCCTCATTTCTTACTGAGGGGTCGTAAAATACGACTAAGGTAAGTTGACGTCAGGCAGGCGGCCGGTCGTAAAATAGGTAGCCAAATCATGTTACAACATGTTTGTAACATGTTGTACCATCTACTTTTCTTCAACAATCTATTTTTGGATCTGATGTCACTATATTCATATTTCACATTTCTTGTAGTTTTTGTTTATCACTATAATGTAAGAACGCTACAACTGGGTCGTTGATATTAAAAAAATTGTCACAGTTCTAACAATTTCACCGGTTTCTACGGAGCTTTTATATTGTATCATTGATTAACCTTATAACCTAGATATAATTCTAATAATCTAAATTTTTAAAGTTTTATTTAGATTCTGTTCTCTCAAAGACTGATGAACTTTACAGAAAGTGAAAATTATAAAAATTTCAACAACGCTATTTACATCGATAAAACTTTCATATATGTAGCATGTATATTAGTAGGATTACTAATCCTACTAATCCTTAAATTATCCTAACATTAGCATTAATATTATAAATGCGAAATTTTGTGAGTATGGATATATGTTTGCTACTTTTACACAAAAAAACTATTGAACGAATTTGGATCCAACTTTATAGTTCTATAGGTTATACATCGGACAAAAGTAATAAAATAAAATGTATAGTGGACTATCCGTTTTTTCATACCTGTTACATGCAGGGAGAGCTGTGATAGCCCAGCGGTGAGACCGTGCGACTCTTTCGAGGGGAACACGAGTTCAAACCCGGGCAGGCACCAATGAGTTTTTCTATTAAAACTCATGTGTCTAATTGATAATTGCAATTTATCACACGCTTTTCGGTGAAGGAAAACATCGTGAGGAAACCTACATATCTCTAGAGAATTCTAGGGATATGTGTAACCTAACAATCCGCATTGGAGCAGCGTGGTAGGTCTTAGCTCCAATCCTTCTCTCCAAAAACGGAGAGAGGAGGCCTTAGCCCAGCAGTGGGCATAACAACGGGCTGTTACTTTACTTTACTTTTTACATGCAGGATTCGTAAAAACACATGCACAAACCTGCACCACTGCCACCACTGCCACCACAATACACACGTTCACTATCACAAACTCAACAATCGTTTCGCCCCGCAACCGAAGCATCATCAGGAGATAGACTCCACGACAAAATCGCAAAGCTTTGCAATTTTGTCTTATGTACTTTTGTATTATGGATCTCCGCAGAGTAACGCCTAATTCTATAAATTATAGATAGATACTATTTTGCAATGCAGATTTTAGGAAATTTATCAAACTCTTATAGAAATCAATACATTTGTCGCTTTAAGTATTCCATGTAGATACACTATGTCTTTCACACTAAGTGATTTGGCAAAATAGTTATAAAGTTATCACGATATGATCGACTTGAATGGACCGCCATAGAGCGCCTAATATTCGCGGCGCGTGAAGGTTGTATGGAATCCGTCAGTTTTCCGACATCTGTAATTTGGGATGTACGAGTAACTAAATAAGTATCTTGTTTTTACTAATAAAAATATATATTTATTCAAAATGATCTGTCACGAAACTTAATGGGGCATACCACATTCCATGCGAGTCAGTACCCATACATTATATATGCTTTTCTTTAAATTTGTAAAGTACAAATATGATATGAAAATCTACTTAGACCTTAAGTTATTGACTATTTATTTTATTTATTTAGCAACACACAACAGATATGACAACATTGTAATATAAATACTTTAATACTATGACAAATATACCTTATTATTGCCTATCCAACTTGTGCGCCGACAGCATGCTTTAATATTATTTTGTGTTCGCATCTTAACTTATTAATAATTAATTAATTGATTAATTAATTGAAATTTTCAAATAATTTATAGAATTGGGCGTTACTTTGCGGAGATCTATAATACAAAAGTAGTAATAAAATTATTTTGCTATAATCCGCGATACAGTAAATAGAAAATATATATAGTGTTAAATGTATAGTGGACTATCAGTATTTTCATACCCGATACGTGCAGGATTCGTAAAAACACAAAATCACAACACGACAAAATTGCAAGCTTTGCGATTTTGTCGTGGAGTCTATCTCTTGATGATGCTTCGGTTGCGGGGCGAAACGATTGTTGAGTTTGTGATAGTGAACGTGTGTAGTGCTTGTGTATTGTGGTGGAAGTGGTGGAGGTGCCTCCACCACTTCCACCACATGTGTTTTTACTTACGTGTTTTTACTTTTTAAATTTTCACTTTATTTATTTAGAAATATATCTGTAAAAATGCATACTGAATATTAGTCGATGTTAGTTTCTAAAGGATTGCAATAACTTATATCGAAAGTGTAAATATGAATTACCAAAATGACAATTTCATAACTTTTACTGATTTCATTATATAGTTTGCATATACGGTTTATTGGTTTTTGCTGCGATCTTTGAGTTTTGCTCCAGAGGAAACACAAATAACTTATACATGCGCGTATATCGAGATGGTAAAGAATATTTGTTATTTTTATAGTATACTAGTTTTTGCCCGCGGCTTCGCTCGCGTGAAATTTGTCTGCCACATAAAGTTTCGTGGCAGATCATTTTAGATTTCTTTTATGACTTATATTAAAATATTTAGTTACACGTAGGTACATCCAAAATTCCAGAAGTCTAAATTAAAAACTGACAGAATCTATACAATATTTGGGCGTTGCGCATATTAGGCTCCCTATGGCGCTCCATTAAAGTCAATCATATCGTGATAACTTTTAAACTATTCGGCCAAATTACTTAATGTGAAAGACAAAGTCTATCTACATGAAATACTGAAAGCGACAAATATGCTTATTTTCATAGAGTTTGATTAATATACTAAAATGTGCATTTAAAAATAGTATTAAATTTAATTAAATTAATGATTCACAATTTTGGTCATAGTAGCTTCCACATAAAAAATAGATATATGCTGTCGCGGAATTTTATTTAAAATTATTCAAGACAAACAATGCTACTGTACATCATATTTGTGTAACTCCAATGGTTTAGGCAGCGTCCGTCAAGACAGCTCTCAGAGGCCATATTTTTTCGACTTTATTGACATGTATCGTGTTACAAAAGTATTTCGGGATGTCCGCAAGCAAAAGTATTATTTACTCTAATCAAACTCAATTCCTGCAGCGTTACTGCTAAGACAAGCACTGACAGACTAACTCCTTACATCTACCCTCTCCTTTACTTATATTGAGAATAGCCCGCCAAAACTTAGTCGTTATTACACTACTATACAACCTTATTTATTTTAAGCATTATGTTATCTGTAACTTATTATAATATTTGTATTTTATTATCGGCCTATATATATTGTTATTATATAACAATCATTTTATAAAGATCCATGAGCGCCACTGGAAGTAGGTAGACTATGACACATTACGCGCGTTAGTGGTATTCAACAATCGTTATATTATATAAAATCATTACAAATTGTAGCCTATATGTTATTCTGATGATTAACCTTACCTTACCTATAACTGTAAAGTTTCATCCAAATCCGTCCAATAGTTTTTTCGTGAAAGAGTAACAAACATCCGTCCATACTACCACACTTTTATAATATTAGTAGGATTTAACTTTTGCAATTTATCACACGCTTGTCGATGAAGGTAAATATTATCATATGTGTAACCTACCAATCCAAATTGGAACGGCGTGGTAGGTTACATGTTTCCAATTAATGTATTATTAATTTGATTATATAATTACGTGTTAAATCATATAACAAATACAATACTGTAACAAACGGAAGTACAGTTTTAATAGTTCTTTGCATTGAGGAAGCGAAGGCGCGAAAAATTTTTCGTAACTGAATTTAAAACTGCACGTAAAGTTTCACTGAATAATGAATGAATCATATAACTATAATCTATAATATAAAAATTAATCGTCGAATGTGTTGCTAAACGCTAATCTCGGAAACAGCAAAACTCATTTCGCTAATTCTTTTTTTATTAAATTTCTTAAAGTACGAGGATGGTTCTAAGGGAGAGATCAATTTAAAAAAATTGACTAAAAAAAATCTAAAAACAACACTCTTCTCTCAACAACTTTCCTTTAATTTCAAAAATTAAAAGGTTACAATGTAATGTAGTGCGTAGCTGGTTACAACTTATATCCAAGCTTTCTTCTGATCAAGATGTTCTTCAATAAATGATAAATTTTGCTGATTAGTGTCTTTTAATAGCTTTTTGATCTTGTTTAAACGCAACTCGCAACGGATTGTGAAATTTTATTATAAAAACGTACACTGAAGCCCAAAAACGAACCGTAGCCTTGGTATTTTTTTTTTATATATATAGTTAGAAATTATCACCTTTAGGTAGAAGCGGAACTACCTAAGCAATATTAAAACGACACAGCAATGATAGTAGTTGGGTAGTAACAACGCATGAACATGCTGGTTGAGACCAAACAAGACAAGTTGAAACACGATCTAAACGCGTGAGCGTTTAATAATCGTACAAGCCAAGCTTTACACCAAGACTCCGAGGGATAAACGGTCTAGCCGCGTAAGCGTAAAGTCATAACCGTACGAGTCGAGTATTAGAACAAGACTGACTTCCATGTTTTTTTTTTTTGAATGTGTCTAATGCTGTTAGCCCTAATGGCTTTTACAGCGTCACCGGTGGGATGGGCGAGCGCAGAAGCTTCGCCGGGTAAAATTGATAAGAAGCGAGTGTTTTTAGGCACTCGTAACTTATTGGGAGCGTCGCCTTAAGGGTGTCTCCTGCGAGACCGAACCTCGGCTTAAAGCGGCGCGTTTTGGAGGACTGTATCTAACACATTGACTTTGAAGAAGTCTGCATCACGGCGGCCGCGGCAGAGGGCTGCGGCCGCTTGACACAAGCAAGCGGGGACCTCGTCTTCGCCGGCGAAGACGCTGTTTGTGTGTGAATTGTGTGTGTATCTTGTTGGATGCTGTAATAGCATCATCGGGGTCATTAAGGAGGCTCTTAGGGCGCCTGTGAAACTTGTTGGGAAGTTGAACACCTTATAGTTGGACGCGGCCGCTATAAGGGGGTTTGGATGTGTGGACGCTTTCTCGAAGTAAGTTTTCGAGAATCGTTTGAAAAGATCGGCTATCGTGGGAAGGTCGAGATCTCTATGGAGATTCACGTTGCGCACGAACCACGGACAACCAGTGGCTGTACGCATGAATCAATTTTGAAGTGTCTGCATCGGACACAGTCGTGACTTAGGAACGTGCGCGAACGCTATGCTCGCATAGGTCATTATGACTTCCATGTTTTTTTTTTTTTTCGGACACTAACTAATGCTGTTAGCCTTGAAGGCTTTGACAGCGTCACCGAGAGGGCGGGCGAGCGCAGAAGCATCGCCGGGTGTTATATCGTGGAGAGCGAGTCTCGAGCGAGGCTCGCAACATCCTGGGAGCGTCGCCTTAAGGGTGCCTCCTGTGAGGCCGGACCTCGGCTTAAAGGGACGCGCTGTGGAGGACTATATCGGACTGTGGACCGACTTCCATGTGGTGAACTCCACCTTTTATAAACAATTCTCGCTCCAAAACCAAGCCCCCGGCTCTGGTATCGATCACGTGATCACAATGATGCCACTACACAAAACTAAAGAAATGACACTTGACTATTGCCATGGATGCGACTTTAATGGCGGTTAGGTGAAACCTCTAACTATATAATATACTCTTACTAACATACGAAAAGAGTTCGTAAACTATATGTCATAGTGTTTACGAAAGGTTGTATATGGTTTACTTTCTCCCCAAGGAGTCGCAAACGTTCGCGAACATTGTCGTCATCGGTTCGTTCGATATATAAGCAGACGTATCGTGCGCCTCGACGTTCAGTTTGCGAATAGCGATCAAAAGCGAAATACGAAGAGAAAATAATAGTGATCTGGGCATTCTTATTGTACAACGGACTGCATATAGACTGTAAGTACTAAGTTTTGTAGTGAAAAGTTGAATAAAGTGTTTTAACGAGTCGCCAGGTATTTTCATCCAAATTCACGAATCCCTGTATGTTAGCATCTAGTTCAATATGTTAGCGTCTAGTTAATTAAAAAGTCTGTAGAAACACATTAATATCGCATTAGTATTTCTTACAAAAACCTTTTACAAGACCGACAGCTTTCTTGCTATGGAGAACGGGACAACTTTCTTCGGACTCGATAGGAATAATCTAATCATTAGTCCATAGGAAACATAAAAAAAAAGATTACTAATGATTATACCGTGTTGTTTACACGTTTTGGTCTTTGCCAACCGTGTTGGTCTTTGCCAATAATATTCTATATTAGGAAAGCGAAAGTGTTTATCAGATTTGTATAAAATTTTACGTACATATTGATTTGAATACTTACTTCCTCTAAGTGGGGTCCGCACAACATGTTATAAGCATGTTGCCACATTATTCAGTTACGTATTTTACGACAGGCCGCCTGCCTGACGTCACCTTACTTTAGTCGTATTTTACGAACCCTCTGTCAGAAATATCTATCCTAATCAACCGGATACCACACGATGGGGTTTGAATCTATACTTATTATCAAATCAAATCAAATCAAAATAATCTTTATTCAATGACCGCCGAGTTTCTTGCTGGTTCTTCTCAGTAAGAACAACATTCCGAACCAGTTGTATCTTCATGAAATTTAATTGATCCTTGACGATTTAAAAGTACTTGGATTCGATTTAAAAGATTAATTGGATTCGATTAGAAAAGATAGTGCAATTCTCCCGGGATATTACGGTTCTATGTAAATTTTAATATAGAGGTCTCGCAGTTAAAAAACTCACCTGCTGGGGCTTTAGTCGCGTGTGCCGCGTAAACCAGCACAGATACACGAAAGCAATGTACTAGAGAATTGTAGATCTACTTTTTTATTTTCAAAATTTCAATTAAATTTACTGTTTTTCACGCGGGCATAGCCGCAGGCAGAGTCTATTCTAATATTATAAAGAGGAAAGATTTGTATGTTTGTTTGTTTGTATGTTTGTATGTTTGTTCTACTGGACCAATTTCAAAAATTCTTTCACCATTGGAAAGCTGCTTTTTCATTGAGCAACATAGGCTATATGTCATTTAAAAAAAATAGGGATCCCTAATAAAATTGCAATAAGTTGGGAAAAATTTAGTCGTAAACATCTTTAATCGCGTGCGCTGCGGAAAATATTGATGATAGAACAAAAAAATGTTCTACAGTATTATAGAACGTATCAATATCCACAAAAAGTCCGCGATACCTTATGTCTAACTATTATAGTTATGCCAATATAACTACTTTTTTACATTGCAAAAGTTGGTAAAAGTGCCAACAATAATCAAACCATTTTATTCATATCTCTGTATTAATCCTTATCCCATTAAATGATATTTTATTAATAACTGTTTCAATACCTGTAAAATATTTTTTAAATTATTAAAATCCGACTTCCAAATCAAAAGATATTACGAATTTAAGAATGTATATCGAAAGCAAATAATGCCATAACAAATTCATTGTACCGACCGTTATAGCAGGGCCTGCATTTGGTGAGTTAGCTCTTATTCCAAGAATACTAATGATACCCTTTTTTATAATTAAATAATCTACAAAATAAGTCTACTTCGTAGACTTTCCACTACCACGAGATCTGTATGGACGCGGGTGAAACCGCGGGGCTTTGCTAGTGTAATATAAAAAGACTTGTTAGAAAAGCAAAAGAAAAGAATCAAAGCGACTTCGTACCGATCGAATTTACTGTTTTAAATATCCGTTGTTATGTACTTTATTGTTATTTATATACTAGCTTTTAAGCACAACTTCGTTCGCGTGGACTGCAGTCTTATAATTTGAGTAAACCCTTGTAATTATATTAATTATGTTAAAGTGGGTTAACCTTAAAAGCTAGACATATGCTGTCGCGGACTTTTATTTAGAACTTTTAGACGGGAACAATTTTGTAATACATGATTTTTCAATAATTTCCACCGTTTACTTTGATGGCAAGCTTTAAATTATGCCGTTTTCACAATATTTCTTTATCGCTGCTCCTCTCCTATTCATCTTAGCGTGATGGTATATAGCCCATAGTCTTCCTCGATAAATGAGTTATCTTATAATAGCGGCCTGTTACAATCCCACTGCTGGGAATAGGCCTCCTCTCCCCGTTTTTGAAGAGAGGGTTGGATCTAAGACATACCACGCTGCTCCAATGCGGATTGGTATGTTACAAAATCAGAATTCTCGCAAGATATGCAGGTTTCCTCACGATGTTTTCCTTCACCGAAAAACATGTGATAAATTGCAATTATCAATTAGACACATGAGTTTTAGTAGAAAAACTCATTGGTGCCTGCCCGGGTTTGAACTCGTGTTCCCCTTGAAAGAGTCGCACGGTCTCACCACTGGACTATCACAGCTCAAAATGGGCTATCTTACACTTAAATAATTTTTCAAATCGGTCCAGTAGTTCCTGAGATTAGCGCATACAAACAAACTCTTCAACTTTATATATTAGTATAGATTCAAATAAAATTTCAATTTAGTAGGATTAAAGCTTTATGAGTTATAATTAGTCCACATAAATGATCCCGATATTTCAAGCCGCTATTTCTATCAACGGTTCACGTAACGCAAGTATCGATTCGGTTCGGCCAATAGAAACGGGAAATGTCTCTAAATTACATCACGTTAGTTCGTACAAAAAGTCTGTACACGCAGACGATATAAATGTCATGTATGTGGGATTGGTGTTTTGCGAAAAAAAACTCTTTTAACGTCTTAATTATTTTATTGTCGATTTACGCGCTTACTCGTTTAGGTGCGCCGGCCCAAGAGAGCGCCATCTTCATCATCACACTGCTTCTCTCACTCGCACACGCTTTCGTACAAAAACATAATCATCTTACATACCGCATTCATTCCTTTTATTTAATCCTACATGTATATTTTAACAACGATATGTTTCCTTTACAATTATTCAACAAATAAGAAGCAATTTATCAAAAGTCAACCATCTCTTTCAACAACACGTTACATTAACGGCAACTATGATATTATCGACTTAACGGCTGACAGTGGGTAGTGATCCTGCCTTCAGCTCCGCGGGTCACGGGTTTGATTACGCTAAGGGCGTTCGCCAAGGGCCGACATTTTCTATAAACAATTTGTTGGTTCTTGGTCGCCGTGTGGTATCTGGCAGAATAGAATAGACCACCCTCCTTTCTTACCGAGGTGTCGTAAGAGGCGACTAAGGTTAGTTGACGGCCGGTCGTAAAGCGTAGTAGTACGTAGCCAATTTGGCTACATGTTTGTAACATGATGTGCCGACCCCACTTAGAGTGGGATAAGGGCAGGAAAATGATGAATTTGTTGGTTCTTGGAGCCTGTGTGTACATTTAAATTTAAGTATGTATTTAAACTTATTTATACAGTTATATAAATAAAGATATACATAACTTTACATACATACCTAAATACGTATATACATCTAGATTGGAAGACCAAAAAAATATTAGAAAATTAACTAATACTAAAAACTAAACTAACTAAAACTAAATTGAGAAAAAAAACTAAATTAACTATAACTAAAACCAAATTTAGATTTTTTTTCTTTAGCGGGAATCAAACCCGTGACCTTTGGTGCTGAAGCAGGGTCACGACCACCCACGCGAACGTGCCAATCATATACTATATCACATTAACACGAAGATTTTTTAAGCAAGTAGTATTAAATATTAAAATGGCTTCCCGTGTCATATAGTAAGTCCGCAACTTTCCATTGAATTAAATTTTGACAGTTAATTAATTATCGATGAATACAAATTAGCATTTATTAATAAAAAAAAATATTCAAATTCAGTTTTCCAAAGAGAAATTGCGAATACGATCAAATTGATATTCCGTGGATAAAGTTCGAGATGAATAACACTTATTGAAGACAGTAAATATATCTAAATAGATAAATGTCCACGAGTGTTTTTTAGTTAAAATGCCGTGTGGTATCCGGCAGAGTAGAATAGACCACCCTCATTTCTTACCGAGGTGTCGTAATAGGCGACTAAGGTAAGTCGATCCGCCGTGTGGTATCCGGCTGAGTAGAATAGATCACCCTCCTTCTTACCGAGGGGTTGTAAATTACGACTAAGGCGGCCGGTAGTAAAATAGGTAACCAAATCATGTGACACATGTTTGTAACATGTTGTGCCGACCCCACTTAAGAGTGGGATAAGGGCAGGAGGATGATCATGATGAGTGTTTTTAAGTAAAAATTAAAATTTGAAATGAACATATTAAATACATATTTAATACATCACAGAAGGCATTAAATTCTCTGCAATTAGGCGCTGCAATAAATTTTGAACTAATTTATGTAAAAAAAATTTTATAAATAAATGAATACTCTTTATGTGTGGTCGTAAAACGTTTATGCCAATAATCACCACGCTTGGCATGCGGGTTGGTGATCGCAGTGCAGACCTTGTCGCACCGACAGTGCTGCTGCCCACTGTCAGTCTGGTATTATTTAGGTCAGCAATATGAATGGTTATTCCGCCATTCATCGGAGCCTCGTTAGTCGTATTTTACGACCCCTCGGTAAGAGGGTGGTATATTCTACTCAACCGGATACCACGCCGTGGGTCAACTTACCTTATTCGACTTTTACGACATCTCGGTAAGTAAGACGGTGGTCTATTCTATACAGCCGCATATCACACGGTGGGTCAACTTACCTTAGTCACCATTTACGACACCTCGGTAAGTAATGAGGGTGATCTATTTATTCCACTCTGCCGGATACCATCGTACCATAGACAAATTATAAACGTTATCTGAGAATAATATGGCCACCGGAAGTGAAGGTAGGGCTATTGTGTTATAACTGATATAATGCGAACCAAGATATAAGAGTACGTAACTGCAGAATATAATAGTTTCAAAGCAAAGAGATTAAACATTTGTTTACTGATAACTGGCTCGTTGGGGCAGAAGGCAATATATCTTGCATTCGTGTCAACTACTTGTTGAAATCCCGCCTAGAGAAACCATTTTGTAATATATATAAAAACATTTAAAGATTTTGAGGATTTCCCTGGTCGATTATCACATAATTTAACCGGAAGGCGCGTAGTAAATTCTGCTAATCCTACTTATAATATTATAAATGGGAAAGTTTGTGAGTATGGGTGGATTTTTGTTACTTTCACGAAAAAACTATTAGGCGGATTTAGATGAAACTACAGTTATATATCAAAATACCATATAGGCTACAATTTGTAATCATGTTATATGATATAGCGATACATGTCAATAAAGTCTGAAAAAATCTGGCCTTTGAGAGCTATCTTGGCGTACGCCGCGTAAACCATTCGAGTTAAACAAAGATGATGTGCCGCAGTATTGTTTGTCTTAAATAGTTCTAAATAAAAGTCAGAGACAGCATATATCCACCTTTTATCTGGAGGCGACTATGACCTATATTGTGAATCATAACTTTAATTAAATTTGATACTATTTTACAATGTACGTTTGATATTTATCAAACTCATATAAATATAAATCAATACATTTATCGTTTTCAGTATTTTATGTAGATAAACTTTGTCTTTCACACTAAGTAATTTGGTCGAATAGTTTAAAAGTTACCACGACGTTTTACTGACTTGAATGGACCGCCATAGAGAGCCATATATGCGCGGCGCGCGAAAATTGTATGGAATCTGACAGTTTTGAAGTTAGACATCTGAAATTTTGGATTTACGATTAACTAAATAAATATGAATTTTGTAATATTAAGTAAAAAAATATTTAAATTTAAATTGATCACGCAACTTAATGTGGCAGACCAAATTCCACGTGAGCGAAGCCGCGGTCAAAAGCTAGTCATAATCAAAAATAAAAATATAACTTGCCTTTCATTTTCGTCAAAATTATAAAATTCGTCAAAATCATATGTTAACAAAAGTAATAATAAAATTATTATAATCCGCGATAAAGTTAATAGAAAATATATAGCTGAATGTATAATGGACTATCCGTTTTTCAGCGCTTTGCGATTTCAATTGTTGAGTTTGTGATAGTGAACGTGTGTAGTGCTTGTGCATTATGGCGGCGGTGGTGGAAGTTTGTGCACTGTTTTTACGAATCCTGCATGAATCGGTTATAAAAAATGGATAGTCCACTATACATTCAGCATTATATATATTTTCTATTTACTTTATCGCGGATTTTAGCAAAATAATTTTATTTTTACTTTTGTATTATGGATCTCCGCAAAGTAACGCCTAATTCTATAAATCATAATTTAACATTTTATATCTAGAACCACAGTTTTAATTTGTTAAGCAAAATCATATTTTAAAACAGCATAGTGGTTTATGAAAAAGCAAGATTATTTTGAAAATTTAAATTTTAAATTAAATTTAAGTATAAAAGTAAGAGTTGCCGCATTATTTTAATGCTGTTTTAATATTTTACGTGTTGTTTTATTTTATCACTCGTTTTCTATACACTTGTCTTATAAAGAATTTAGATATTATAAAGTATTTTTTATCTTATGTCATGAATAAATTTTAGTAGATTCATCTACACTAATATTATAAAGAGGAAAGATTTATATGTTTTATATATGTATGCATGTATGTATTTTATTTATTTAGAAGCATAGGCTATATTAATTTTTTTTGAAATAGGGATCCCTAATAAAATTGTAATAAGGTGTTAAAAATTTAGTCGTAAAAATCTTACATCGCGTGCGCTGCGGAAACTATTGATAATACAAGTTTTACAGTATTATAGAACGTATCAATATCCACAAAAATTCCGCGGTACCGAATGTCTATTATAAAAACACTTTTTACGTACATCGTAAATCGTAATCGTAATCTTTTTAAGTAAAATAAAAAAAAAACCGAAATCAATTTTGGCCATGCCATTACAGCAGTTTAAAATCACTGTTAAAAGAGGCTGATACAGAAAGCCTACTATACTTGAAGATTACTTTGATGATAAGGATGTGTGGATATAGGTGCACTTCTACCCTGTACAAGACAGTAATAAATAAATGAAACTAGTTCTTAGATTTATATTTTAAAACAACCGCCGAGTTTCTTGCTGGTTCTTCTCGGTAGGAACAGCTTTCCGAACCAGCAGTAAAGTTGACGATTCAAAAGCGCTTGTTTACAAGTTTACTTGAATAAAGAATATTTTGAATTTTGAATACGTAAGAAAAATAGCACCTAATTGTAAAATGAACTATTAAATAAATTCCTTCAAGATAGGTAAATTTTTAATTCAGTTAAAAGATCCTGAACGTTACAACAAATGATTGATTTCTTTAGCGCGCATTTCTGAATACCATAAAAGAATACGGAATGAAAAAGACTGTATAATCCGGCGATTACCTGATTAACTAATCAATTTTCTCCAGGTAAGCGTCAATTCCATTTTAGATTGCATTACAACTTTCATCATTTACCACCCTGGTGGTAATAAGAAAGACGGTTGATTGATTACTTACGCGCGCACGCTAATAATAAAAAAGAAGGTAATAAAAAGTAACGAAAGACATAACCTATTACCTAATTGATTAATCCTGCTTTAGAATAATATAGATGCAATAGAATAGAATATAGATGTGATAGAATGCAATTGCATTACGACTTTGTTCTGGAGCCTATTGTTAACAAATTCTTCATATCAAAACACTCATAATACATTACGATTTTTGTCGTGGAGCCTATCCTCCTGATGATGCTTCGGTTTCGGGGCGAAACGATCGTCGAGATTGTGGTGGTGGGTGTGTGTGCTGCTTTTGTGTGCGTTGTTGCTGTTGAATTGCGCCTTGGGGTGCATGTGGTGGCTGGTCCTGCATGTATAAGGTGCGTAGATTTTGCCTGCTTCATACACATTGGCTTTGCATGCATTCACTTAACCCGTGCGGATTATAGCAAAGTAGTTCTGTTATATTACTCATAATATATTATTTATTACACAATATACATAACATTTAGCAATAACAATTACAGTATTTATTTTTATTACAAGTAATAGTTCTAGCGTTTACGCACTTTTAGCGTTTACGCGTTTTTTCTTGGCATTTTTAGCCCTCTTTTGTTATTTTTTTTCTTTCACTATCTAACTAGTCAATAGAACATTTTATAATCAATATATAAATTGTTTAAAGTCGAAAATTAATTAATATACAATTTGCAATTACAATTACATACTATAACACTATTCTGGTGCTTCGGTTACGGATAGAAACGATCGTAGAGATTGCCATGGTGAATGTATGTAATGCTTGTGTCGTGCGATTACTAATCTTGCATGTATAAGGTATGATAACGGTTTTGCTTCCTACGTTTAGCATTACATATATAACAAACGCCGATTATAGCAGAATATATATAAAAACTTCTGTACTATGGAAATCCGCAAAGTAACAACTGAGTCTATAAATTAATCCTGGTTTAATTATTGGTTAATTTATTTTATTATTAGTTGTTATTAATTGATTCATTTTTCAAGCGTGAATTCCTTTTTAAATCACAATAAACTTTGCATTACAACCTTCGTGGTGATAAATGGCATTGTATAAATTGTTCAGTGCACTATTCGTTACATAAAAAAAAAGTTCTTACTTACTCATTTGCACAGGCAAAGATCAATAGCCATGAAGTCTCATATACTATTTTATATTGTCCATTATGATTATTACTATTAAGAGTTTAAATTTATTTCATCTGATAATAAATAAGCATTTTCTGTGTTTGTAATAATATCATTTACTGTTTGGGTTGTTACTCTACAATGATCTAGACTTCCCTTAACCCAAGTAAGAAGGAATCGAGTCCGTAATGTCTAGCTAGTGAAGATATTATTCGTATCGATGCAAAACATAGATTGACAAATATACAAATGGTTTAACAATTATCCCTTACTTTTCTACGAAAGTTTCTTTTAGAGTTTCAAATAGATAAATAATTTTACCAATATTTTCTTGTAATTAATAAATACAGCGACTCCCTGCGACTTTTTTGGGCCAGGTTTTGACTAGCCTGTTCGCGCAATTGACAGTGACTCTGCCTTTATTTCCTTTATATACGCTGAGGACCTACATTTTATATAAAAAACTGTTTTATCTTCGAGTCTGGATTAATATATGATGTATTTAAAATATATATGTATATACTGAGCTGTGATAGCCCAGCGGTGAGACCGTGCGACTCTTTCGAGGGGAACACGAGTTCAAACACGGGCAGGCACCAATGAGTTTTTCTATTAAAACTCATGTGTCTAATTGATAATTGCAATTTATCACACGCTTTTCGGCGAAGGAAAACATCGTGAGGAAACCTGCATATCTTTAGAGAATTCTGGAGATATGTGTAACCTACCAATCCGCATTGGAGCAGCGTTGTAGGTCTTAGCTCCAACCCTTCTCTCCAGAAACGGAGAGAGGAGGCCTATTCCCAGCGGTGGGATTGTAAAAAGTCATTTACCAGTCTGTCACTGACACAAGTATTAAATAACTTTGGGTACGGACGAACGTGTGTCTGTCCTTATATACTTATTTATCTGTTAGTATGTTGATTTACAAAAAATATTACTCCATTCGAATAAGGTAAATCATGCAACCTTAAAAATCATGAAATCATTGCACTATTCTTTCTACAATTATCATTTTGTAATATCTACCACAAAGGAGAATAAATCCCACAACAAAGAAACATAATAAAAATTACGTAAACGCCCGATAAAAATAAATTAATTCATTGCTCGTAAAGCCGCAACAAGAAAGTAGTTTAATTAATATGCATTCACCTCCAATCCGCTCGCATTCCTTTTCAATTTGCACCTGACAATTATCGAAACACCATTTCACTTAACACGTTCAAAACATCGACAGTTCTGTAACTATCAATAAAAAACAGCACCTCACTTAATCACTACTACACTAGATTCAAATGTTTTCAATCTTTATTTTTCATGA
The DNA here is from genome assembly GCA_947086505.1 of Morpho deidamia. Lineage (NCBI taxonomy): Eukaryota > Metazoa > Arthropoda > Insecta > Lepidoptera > Nymphalidae > Morpho > Morpho deidamia. The sequence goes on along the minus strand of CAMTZC010000007.1, from coordinate 1,744,276 downwards.
TAGAACTATTAATTTGTGATCGAATTTTATGAAAGTGTTCTCTTTTATGTATATATTGTGTTCTCTTTTGTGTATATATTTTTAAATTCGAACTATACGATAGACTCTTCGCGGGGAAATACCGTAATTGGATAAAAGCGACCGTTCTTAAAGAAACTGTTTATAGAACTGATAGATTCTCGACATCTCGGCGCAAGCGCATGGTTATTCGTTTATAGATGATTTTTTTTATCTTTTCGAGCGATGGCACGTTTAGTAAGTACCTAATAAGTGATACCTAATAATGAATGTTGAAAATGCATTATAGACGGAGAGTACACTTCGCTACCCTTCTCTTTGGTGTGATTAAATATAAAAATCCATTGTACCTTTACAATAAATTGAGATGGTCGTCTGATGTCATCAGAAGATTTAATACCCGCTTTTCTCCAGATTTGCTTCTGGGTCACCCTCACCGTACAGTGGCGTTTGAAGGGAGTTTTCGTTACGCAGCGACTAAATGCTGGAATAATTTACCCCCTCCGTTCCGTACGCTTAAAACAGTATCCTCTTTTCGGTTCAAATTAAAAGAGCTACTGCTGGATGAGCAATGTCACGCAATTTAGTCGCTTTACACTAATTTGAGTGAGGAATACCTGGGTAAAATTGTTTACAGGAGAGCGGGTATTGGATACCTTTAGTAATATATATATATGTGTGTGTGTTTATGTATATAGTGTAATTGTAATGTAATGTTAAATATTAGATTAGATTATATTAGTTAATAGCTTATGTTCATAGTCACTGCCTTCCGTGGTGATCTCTGAAAACCAGCATCAGAAGCTTCACTTCTGAAAATGCTGAGTAGATCATCCATTTTGGGACAACACACTATACTGTTTATATCTTTTTATTTTATTTTATGTATTATAGTTATAACTGTGTCTGTTTGTAAAAAGTTAATTATTGTTTATTTTGATTTATTTGTTAGTTTATAATAGTATAGTGATTTGTGTCAAATAAATAATTCATTCATTCATTGATATAGATTTAATACTGATAGTGTACCCTCTCTTATATGTAACAAAAATATTCTTAGTCGTTTTTATCCATTAAAGGTGTGACGAATGAAGTTCATTCAAAACTTTATAGATACCGTTTGTATGAAGATTTGTGTATAATATTATCAGTGTAGATATGTACGAAAGGTTTAGATGCACCTTTAAATTCCTTATACGGCGAAATTGGGGCCAGGAAATGGTATTTTATTCAGCTAGATTTGGGTATTTTAGTCAAATTTTGAATATCGTTATTAAGTTTTGTAATTATATAAGTAGAAATGACTGGATAGTAACAGTGCGTAACCCTTACTAATGCGCAACGTACGCAACTTAAAGCTTCTAAAGATTGTGCCCTTGTAAATAATTGAATAAAGTGATAGATAAATCACGGAAGAGTCCATAAAGTAACGGTTGACCAAGTTTGAGGAAACGATATGGTTAACGGCGTCTAATCGTGAACTATTTACTGATTTAAATTATTTGAATGGTTAGTAATTATATAATTATATACGTAAATCTGAAAAATGTATGGTTTCCATATTGCCTATATAAAAAGACCCAAATAAAATTCAAGCGAATATGTAAATTGTGTTTGTAAATATTACTATAATTACGGCTTGAAATATTAAATTCGTAATCAGACGCATTTTAGTTTGAAAAATTATGTAAATAAATGCTCGTAATTCTTTTTAAAAATTCTCATTTCAAGATTTTGGTCACTTATGTGACTACTAATTTTTGCCCGCGGCTTCGCTCGCGAGGAATTTGGTCTGCAACAGTATCTAATTTAATTAAATTTATGATTCACAATTTTGGTCATAGTGGCTTCCACATAAAAGATAGATATACGCCGTCGCGGACTCTTATTTAGAACTATTAAAGACAAACAATACTACAGTACATCATCTTTGTCTAACTCTAACGGTTTAGGCAGCGTACGTCGAGTCCAGATTTTTTCCGACTTTATTGATATGTATCGTTATATTACATAAAATGATCACAAATTGTAACCTATATGTTATTCTTATGTATAATATATATAACTGTAAAGTTTCATCCAAATCCGTCTAATAGTTTTTTACGTGAAAGAGTAACAAACATCCATCCATACTCACAAACTTTAGCATTTATATTATTAGTAGGAAGTAGGATTAGTAGGATTAGTAGGAAGTAGGATGTTGCTCTGGTAGTTAAAACTATACTTGCAATATTTATTCTAATTATATACATATATTCAAATTCAAATTATTATTTATTCAAGTGGACTGTTTCTAGTACTTTTGAAGCGGCAAATGTTTTTAAAGACGCTACCACTAATTCGGAAGTTTGCTCCTACCGAGAACCATGAACAAAATCGGCGGATAATCTGGTGAAATATTTTTTTTCGATCGATCAGCTATTTGACAGATCATCGTCATCATCCTCCTGCCCTTATCCCACTCTGAGTGGGGTCGGCACAACATGTTATAAACTTGATTTGGCTACGTATTTTACGACCGGCCGCCTGCCTGTCGTCAACTTACCTTAGTCGTATTTTGCGACACCTCACTAAGAAAGAGAGTGGTCTATCACGGACTTTTTTGTAGTATTTTTTAGTGTATCTCTATTGGTTTAGGCGGCGTGAGTTTTTTTTACAAGCTCACGACTTCAGGACAATTTACAGAAAACCGTAATGTACTATACTAAACCTTTTGAAATTATAACTTAAACCTTCCGGAAGAATTGCACTTTGTTTTAGTAAAAACCGTACTAAAGTCCGTTAAGTAGATTTTGAAAAAGTCGATGACATACAGACAGAAACCTTTTGGGGACTTTGTTTCCCTGCGATCTTTTTGAGGCCGTCTGTCCACCTCGTAGGGGGTCTACCGACGCTGCGCTTTCCGGAGCGGGGTCGCCATTCCAGCACCTTAAGACCCCAGCGCCCATCGGTTCTCCGCACTATGTGCCCTGCCCATCGCCACTTCAGCTTCGCGACACGCTGAGCTCTATCGGTGACTCTAGTTCTTCTACGGATCTCCTCATTTCTGATTTGATCACGTAGAAACACGCCGAGCATAGCTCGTTCCATCGCCCGCTGAGCGACTATGAGCTTTCTTATGACCACATCAGCGACCACGTTTATCGTTATGTAATAATTAATAACAATAGACTACATCAGAACTTAGTTCTAGTTTTGCGAGCTTAGTTTTTGCATCTATTATACACATTGTGCGATATTCAAATATCGCAAGGATTAATCAAGTGTGACGATATGTAATAGGTAAATTAGAGATCCTAAAAAGGGCATGTGCAATAAGAAACGGGTATGTTTCGCAATATTGCAACGATGTGATTGAGTAAAGATAATAGACGCGTATTTTTTCTATTTTTTTGTTGTTCCGATTCGTTTTTTTTAATTTACATACGGCGCAACTGATCCAAATCAAATCGAATCAAATCAAAATTATATTTATTCAAATAAGCTCTTTCGAGCACTTTTGAATCTTCAAGGATCAATATGATTAATGAAGCTACAACTGGTTCGGAATGGTTCGGAAAATCCATGTCGTGTTTCATGCGAAAATAGTAATTGATAAGCTAGAATGAAGACTTTTTTTTCAGTAAAGATAATGGGATAGACGCGTTCATAAGTTGTAGCAATTTCAATGCGAAAGTTTTTTTTCATACCCTACAGGAAACATACACTTTCAAAGAATTTTAGACTTTGGTCCAAAATTGTTTCTCCAAAAGCCACCCCGTTCCACTCACAATTCTAACACTAATCTGACCCCTCTTTTAGGCCTCAGTGCAGAATACCTCTCTCTTGATTTATAGAACAAGGCGTTACTTTGCGGAATCCATATTACAAGCAATATAACAGAACTAACTACTTTGCTATAATCCGCACGGGTTAAGTGAACGCATGCAAAGCCAATGTGTATGAAGCAGGCAAAATCTACGCACCTTATACATGCAGGACCAGCCACCACATGCACTCCAAGGCGCAATTCACCAGCAACAACGCACACAAAAGCAGCACACACACCCACCACCACAATCTTGACGATCGTTTCGCCCCGAAACCGAAGCATCATCAGGAGGATAGGCTCCACGACAAAAATCGTAATGCAAAGGAAGTGGTGGATGTTTGTGCATGTGTTTTTACGAATCCTGCACGTATCGTACGATTTTTATTGTAGACATCGTGTCGTGTCGTTTGTTCTTCGATCGTCAAGATTGTGGTGGTGGGTGTGTGTGCTGCTTTTGTGTGCGTTGTTGCTGGTGAATTGCGCCTTGAGGTGCATGTGGTGGCTTGGCCTGCATGTATAAGGTGCGTAGATTTCGCCTGCTTCATACACATTGGCTTTGCATGCATTCACTTAACCCGTGCGGATTATAGCAAAGTAGTTAGTTCTGTTATATTGCTTACCTCTCTCTTCTCTAAAACCTAACTTTACAATGTACACATGAGATGCTGTAACTGATATACACTGCTTATCATAATAGTAGTTCAAATAACTCACCTTAATTCTCTCGGGATCAAACAACGGCGTTCACTACACTCATGCGGTACTCAGTATGCGTCAAATGATGCCCGACGCGGCGTACTTTTGCGATTCCTACCCTCTTCATTATAAACATTTTATTTTTTCTACCCGCAAGTACTTGTAATATGTTGTTTCATAAAGTTAATTTTACCTTCTGTTACAGTGATATTTTGCGACAGTGACGTTATGAACTTCTTATATGGTAGCCAACTTAACTTGTCATCTCGCTTGCACCTACCCGTATATATACCTCGCACTCGCTGCTATAGTTACCCTTCATGCTGGTCTGGCAGGGGTTGGAACTATAAAAAGAGTCTGGCTAGTGAGGAAACACCATCTTATGATTATCGGAGATTTAGGCTCCACGGCAAATACATGCGCAGTACGATTTTTCGTGGAGCCTATCCTCCTGATGATGCTTATGTTTCGGATGAAGCGATCGTAGAGATTTTGGTGGTGGTTGTGTGTATTGCTTGTGTGAATTGTTGCTGGTGGAGGCATCTTGGGATACGTGTGGTAACTTGTCCTGCATGTGTAAGGTGAATTTCGCCTGCTTCATACACTTAGCATTACATACATTCTCTTAACCCGCGCGGATTAAAGCAAAGTAGTTCTGTTTCTGTAATATGGAATTCCGCAGTTATGCATGCTTCTATAAATAGTCTTTCTTTGAGTTTTAATTCCACACGGACGGAGACGCGGAAAGCTTTATACCAAGTAAACAGATCTTATCTAGTTGATGGAATTTCGAATTAATAAGTTCCCGGTATAGGAATGGAACGGGCTAATTTGTTCCGTCAGACAAAAACATTACAATGTAATGATCGCTTACTTGCACGCGAATGAACCGAGAGGAGGTTTGTCCAGTATTTATATATCACTTAGCACGGCTTTACTTACGTTGAATACAATACAGTACAATACAAATGTTGGATATGTATGATTTAAAAAAATTCATAGAATTAGGCGTTACTTTGAGGAGATCTATAACACAAAATTAATAATAAAATTATTTTGCTATAATCCGCTATACAGTAAATAGAAAAAATATATAGTGCAAAATGTATAGTGGACTCTCCGTTTTTTCATACCCATTACATGCAGGATTCGACAACACTGATGATGCTTCGGTTGCGGGGCGAAACGATTGTTGAGTTTGTGATAGTGAACGTGTGTAGTGCTTGTGTATTGTGGTGGCGGTGGTCGCAGTTTGTGCATGTGTTTTTGTCATTGTCCGGAAAAAAATGTAATAACAAGTACCAAAAAATAAATACTACATTAGTTCAGGTATCACAGGTCCTTTAATTAGTGCCTAGTGATATCGCACGGTCTTACAAACCGGGAAGGGTCGGTATTTTCCAGGTGTATCTATTGGTCTCATACTTACTTTAAGTATAATAACTCTATGAATGGAAAACATTAAAAACAATCTACCAAAGTCATTAATATTATTGTTAAGTGGATTCAACTTCTACTCTGACAATTGCTACTGCATTAAGGCTCTGCTCGTTATGACATTCATGACTTAAGTGAGTCTGAAAGACAGTTTTAATGCAGTTGTTGTCACAAAGCTCCTGTTCAGGTCAGTGTGTCGTTTATAAGGCTGATCGTAAAAGTGAAAGAGTTTTGCCACCGAATTAATAAAAGATTTATTTTTTTTGATTCCTGTTAAGGGATGATGTTCGAACACGCGTGGCAGAAATCGCTCACATATATTTTAGTATTTTAACTTTCGCGATTCATACGTATTATTATATAAACAAATGAACGGGTTACATTAATAATTAATTCGTGTATTAATTATTATATTTAATTAGTATTAAAAATAAGTCTACAAAGGACAACTTATCCCTATGACAGAGATCTCTGCTAGCTAACCTGCGTAGTGAGTCAATTCATAGTATAGCAGTTTTGGTACGCAAATATAAAAATATAAATTTAATATAAAAAAAATCACGAATCGACTGATTTCAATGATTTTGGTTCCTCAATTAACCTTGTTTAAAAGAAAGAATTTAAACTCTAAAACGGATTTATTGTATTACAATTCAACATCCACCACTACAAGGGAATTATTTAATATAATATAAATATATGGGACATTTATACGCACTACTTTCCGTCCCTAAAGTAACTCAATACTTTTGCAATGGTTGATATATAATATTAAATATAATACATACTTCAATACAAATACACACCCAGACTCGAAGAACCAACAAATTGTTTATAGAAAATATTTGCCCTCGGCGGGAATCGAACCCGCGATCCTTGGAGCTGAGCTGCCGAATGTAGCAACGGGCAAATCATAATAAATATTTGCATTAAATTTGAAATAATAAGGTTAAGCTATAAGATGTACCAATTGTCGTATGTATTTAATTCGTGCTTAATAATAGTAAAGTCATGTACCGGGGCCCCCGTGAAATAAGGGACATGAGGGCCCCGTGTGTGATACAGACAACACTGATTCCGTGCTTTAAGGTGATTGAAAAATCGTATACTCATCGCCCGTCATCAAACGCCCAGGAATCTAACCCACGGCTCTCTGGTATGGGCCACACGATGTCACCATTCAGCCATATCGGCTAATTCTCCGTGTGTAAGCTGCCTTAAACACCACGTTTTCTAGAAATAGCGGCATCATAGAGTTCTTAGCACCCGTTTCTATGTTAATGACTATAATAAGTCAGTAAAGTCATTGTGCAGTATGTATTATTACCTGTTTATTTATCGCAGCGGTAAATATAAACGTTTACATGTTCCATACGTTTATATTATATACTATATTGCTAGTGAATCCCACTGGTTTCAGACAAAATTCCGCGTAAGGCCTGAAGTGAGATTCGCCTTTGATTAATCCTGGCGTTTACTTTCATTAAGTACAAATAATGTAAATAATGTACAATCATCATCATTCTCCTGCCCTTATCCCACTCTAAGTGGGATCGGCACAACATGTTACAAACATGTTGTCATATGATTTGGCTACGTATTATACGACCGGCCGCCTGCCTGACGTCAACTAATCTTAGTCGCCTTTTACGACACCTCGGTAAGAATTGAGGGTGTTCTATTCGATGAGCCGGATACCACACGGCATTTTCCTTAGTCACCTCTTACGACACCTCGGTAAGAAAGGAGGGTAGTCTATTCTATTCTGCCGGATACTACGCAATGAAATTCTTAAAACTAGTCGGGCGCATTCGATAAAATAAGATGTGAGTATAGCCGGTTTCTATAAATTAATCATGAATACCACTCAGTGGTATTCATGATTTTATGAATGAATTAATGAATTATGAATTAATGACCTCATGTGAGCTGTGATATCCCAGTGGTGAGACCGTGCGACTCTCTGGAAACGAACATGGGTTCAAACCTGGGCAGGCACCAATGAGTTTTCCTAATAAAACTTATGGGTCCAATTGATATTTGCACATGCTTTTCGGTGAAGGGAAACATCGTGAGGAAACCTGCATATCTCTAGAGTATTCTAGGGATACGTGTAACCTACCAATTCGCATTGGAGCAACGTGGTAGGTCTTAGCTCCAATCCTTCTCTCCAAAAAACGGAGAGAGGCGGCTTATTACCAGCAGTGGGATATAAACAAGCCGTTACTTTACTTTTTACTTTGCCACTAACGATAGATAAATTAAAAAAAAATGACCAAGGTAATACGACGAATTCGGAACAAATGATTTAAAACAGTTTATTTGGGGCCCTGTTTTACCTTTTGCCCCAGGGCCTTTGATTATAGCTACGCTGCTGATCAACAGACATTGTGTGCTAAATAAATACTTATATCTGTCTGAGAACCCAGTTTGCAGAGGATGCTTCAGAGACCCCTAATCATCATCTCACGTCATGCTGCGTTAGAGATGGCCCAACATCGTCGAACATCCTTGGCTAACCGAAGACATTTTATATACTCAGTAAACGAAGCTAATTTTAGGATAAATTCAAATTCAATTATTATGTATTAAAGTAAACTTGTAAATAAGTGCTTTTGTCGTCTAAGTAATCCTCACAAGTATAGTAGGCTTTCAGTATCAGCCTCTTTTTAATACCATGTAATAACGTTCCAGCTAATATATTCAAACAAATAATAACTATTATTTCATTCCTTACGTAATAGTCGAGTTTGATAGTAATGTCTCTATTTGTTTTATCACCTTGACCGTGAACGAGCCTTGCTTTTTTAGGTTGTTTCACTATCTATCAAAACAACTTTTTTGTTATATATAACATTGCTGATCATGGGCGTAGTGAGGTACGGGCAAGGGAGGGCAGCTGCCCCTCAACATTGTGCCACTATAAAAGGCTTGCATAGTACCTATAATGTAATGTAATGTAAAAATAAGTAAATATTATCCAAGTAAAGTAGTAAAAGTAAAGTAGCGGCCTGTTACTATCCCACTGCTGGGAATAGGCTCCTGTCTCCGTTTCTGGAGAGAAAGGTTGGAGCTAACACCTACCACGCTGCTCCATGCGGATTGGTAGGTTACACATATCAATAGAATTCTCTAGAGATATGCTGGTTTCCTCACGATGTTTTCCTTCACCGAAAAGCGTGTGTTCAATTGCAATTATCAATAGACACATAAGTTTTAATAGAAAAACTCATTGGTGCCTGCCCAGGTTTGAACCCACGTTCGTCTCCAGAAAGTCGCATGGTCTCACCACTGGGATATCACAGCTCACATAAGCTCATTAATTCATAATTCATTATTTCATTCATAAAATCAATCATTAATTTATAGAAACCGAACCACACTTTATTTTATCGAATGAGCCCGACTAGTTTTAAGTATGTCATTGTGCAATTATCAATTAGACACATGAGTTTTAATAGAAAAACTCATTGGTGCCTGCCCGGGTCTGAACTCGTGTTCCCCTCGAAAGAGTCGCACGGTCTCACCGCTGGGCTATCACAGCTCTAATTCAATATAAATGAAGTTAAATTAAATTCAACAAGTACTTTCGAATCAGTCTTAGAAGTACTTTGCCTAATTGGAACCTAATCGGACCTCGAAACTTGCGTTAATTTATTTCTGGGTTAAATGTTTGATTCAATCGTGTGACTAAAACTAAGTGACAATTCGCTTTAAAATAGAATTCCCAAGCAAGATATTCTCACACGAAACACGTACGGTAGCTGTATTAGCGACGTGAGACGACTGGGGGGGCAACAGATGTGTTGGAAATACAACGGTTACTTGATTTAGAAAACGTGTCGGTAGGACACGTGGCAATGTGTAAAATCTGATAAAAACCTCGCAAATGAGGGTATATGCAACTGTAAGTCCTACTGGTTTTATCCCACTCTAAATTGGGACGGCATAACATGTTACAAACATGTTGTGACATGATTTGGCTATGTATTTTACAGCCGGCCGCCTTCCTGACGTCAACTTACCTTTGCCGTATTCTACAACCCCTCGGTAAGAAAGAGGGTTGTCTATTCTACTCAACCGAATACCACACGGTGGGTCAACTTACCTTGGGCGTCTTTTACGACACCTCGGTATGAAATGGGGTTGGTCTATTCTACTCAGCTGGATACCACTCAGTCATTTGTGGGTTTGGGTATAAGATTCTATAATAAAATTCCGCGATCAATTTTGTTTGAGTGTTTAAAAACACTGTTAAAGGAAAAAAGCTACTATTAAGGATTTTATACGTAGATGATAAAAATGCGTGGATATAGCTACTCTTTGACCCCGTACAAGATATAGTTATAACCAAATGTAACTAGTTATAAGAATGTTATTTGAAAAGAGCAACCGCCGAGTTTCTTGCTGGGTCTTCTCGGCAGTAACAGTTTTCCGAACCAGCAGTAGTGTTATCGATTCAAAAGCACTTGTTTACAATTTTGCTTGAATAAATTATATTTTGAATTTGAATTTGGAGACTGTAAACAGTGCATCTTGCAGTGCGTCCATATCCGGAATGTTGTGAAGGACCCGTCCCCGATACTCTCTGTATGAGTGACAATAAAGCTACTTTCCTGTTATGTGTACCTATTCCCCTGTCCGTACGTCTGTCCAGGTTCTACGTGTTACAAGTCTTTAATATCAAATATCAAATCGATTTTTCCGTTAGTTATAGCAGTGCGATATTAAACATTTATTACACATGGTTCTCCATGGCTTCCATTAAGTTTTACGAGGAATAAAATTACATAAAGTCATTAAAACCGAATGCAACGGTCACGATGATTGCATTAATAGTTACGTAATCGAGCAGATATTATATATTCTATGATCTTTTTTATCATAGATTGACTTCCTTAGTGATTATCAAAATTCAAATTCAAAATATTCTTTATTCAAGTTAACTTGTAAACAAGTGCTTTTGAATCGTCAACTCTACTGCTGATTTAGAAAGCTTGTCCTACCGAAAAGAGCCAGCTAGAAACTCGGCAGTTGCTCTTTCCAAAATAATACATACAACTAAATGTTACATTTAGTATCAGTAGCTATATCCACGCATTCTTATCATCTAAGTAATCTTCGACAGTATAGTAGGCTTTCTGTATCAGCCTCCCTTTAACAGTTTTATTAAACTACTGTAATGGCAAAGTTAAAATTGATTGCGAAATTTTATTATAGAATCTTATACCCAAAGCCACATTTGCGAGGCGCAAATCAGGAGCCGCAAGCTTATGTCGGTTCCTATTTTGTCTATTATATACATCGTCAATCCTACTCCTACTAATATTATAAATGCGAAAGTTTGTGAGTATGGATGGATGTTTGTTACACGAAATAACTATTGAACGGATTTGGATGAAACTTTACAGTTATATAGGTTATACATTGGAATAACGTATAGGCTACAAATTGCAATGATTTTATGTAATATAACGATACATATCAATAAAGTCGGAAAAGATCTGTCCTCTGAGAGGTATCTTGGCGTACGCTGCCTAAACCATTGGAGTTACAGAAAGATGATGTACCGTAGTATTATTTGTTTTTAATTGTCCTAAATAAAAGTCCGCGACAGCATATATCTATTTTTTATATGGAAGCCACCATGAGCAAAATTGTGAATCATAAATTTAATTTAATTAGATACTGTGGCAGAACAAATTCCTCGCGAGCGAAGCCGTGCGAAAAAACTAGTTGTATTTATAAACCAGTTTGTAAAGTTATGTGTAGGATTCATGTAACTGCATTAAAAAAAATTAGTTTCTGTATAGAAATCAGCTATACTCACGATTTATTATACCGTTTGAGCCCGACCAGTTCTGAACCAATCTGGGGCCCGTATTCATGAGCTTTTTATATGTCGTTATCGTGGTGGGAATTGTAAAAAATAGGGGAAAAATCGCAATTAAATTACACTAAATCATGGTCACGATCAATCGTGCCACGCTAACGAAATGTAACGATATCATAAATTTCCCGATGACAATAGAAATTGCTAAACTTTTCCTGTTAATGCCTTGAAAAATTGATTGTCGGAAGTATTATAAAGTTATTCTGCTAAAAGTAAAGTAACGTGAAATACAATTATAGGGTATTCCAATAATCATCCTTTTTAGATGATCATGCTTAGTACATTTAGTAGTTACATTTGAATATCCTACTAATCCTACTAATCCTACTAATATTATAAATGCAAAAGTTTGTGAGTATGGATGGATATTTGTTACTCTTTCACAAAATAACTATTGGACGGATTTGGATGAAACTTTACAGTTATATAGATTTTACATCGGGATAACATATAGGCTATAATTTGTAATTATTTATGTAATATAATGGTGCATTTCAATAAAGTCGGGAAAAATCTGTCCTCTGAGAGCTATCTTTGCGTACGCTGCCTTAACCATTAAAGTTATATAAAGATGATGTACCGTAGTATTGTTTGTCTTGAATAGTTCTAAATAAACGTCAGCGACAGCATAAATCTCCCTTTTATGTGGAAGCCACTATGACCAAAATTGTGAATCACAAATTTAATAAAATTAGATACTATTTTACAATGCACATTTTATTATATTTTATTAAACTCTTATAAAAATCAATCCATTTGTCGCTTCCAGTATTTCATTCAGATAAACTTTCTCTTAGACACTAAGTAATTTGGTTAAAAGCTATCACGATATGATTGACTTAAATAGACCGCCATAGAGTGCCTAAAATGCGCGGCGCGAGAAGATTGTATGGAATCCGTCAGTTTTTAAGTTAGACATCTGAAATTTTGGATGTAGAAGTAACTGAATAAATATATATTTTTTAATCTTCTTCTTCTTCTTCTTCTTCGTCAGCCCATGGACGTCCACTGCTGGACATAGGCCTCTTCATGGGATCGCCACACCACACGATCTAGCGCTGCCTGGATCCAGTGGCTCCCTGCGACCTTTTTTAGGTCGTCTGTCCACCTCGTAGGGGGTCTACCGACGCTGCGCTTTCCGGAGCGGGGTCGCCATTCCAGCACCTTAAGACCCCAGCGCCCATCGGTTCTCCGCACTATGTGCCCTGCCCATCGCCACGACACGCTGAGCTCTATCGGTGACTCTAGTTCTTCTACGGATCTCCTCATTCCTGATTTGATCTCGTAGAGACACTCCGAGCATAGCTCGCTCCATCGCCCGCTTAGCGACTCTGAGCTTTCTTATAAGGCCCATAGTAAGCGACCGTTCGTTATTTTTTAATATTAAGTAAAAAAACAAAGTTATTGAAATCTAAAATAATCTGTCACGAAACCTAATGTGCTAAACCAAATTCCACGCGAGCGAAGCCGCGGGCAAAAGTACATTACTTATCTAAGCTGGCTTAGCATTATAAAATATAAAAGACAATAAAGTACAATGAAATAATAAAGCCTGATCAATTTGTTTGTTCATGTCTCATCCTTATTACGTCTAACGCAGACTTAATTGAGTTTTTTACTGAAACCCGAGGTCCTATTACTACGGAGATTGTTTTTACGTGCCACAATAAATGTCGGATCCGATCCTGCAGGAACGGCGGTCTGTTGGATTTTATTGGCCTGTTTTATTAAAAATATTATTCCCAAAGTTTTCTCATTAACTTGATTCTCCTTTGGGAACTCACTCGACTGTAATGGAATCATTCCCGTTTGGCGGTCTACCGGCACATCGATCCGTTTTATTAAGAACCACTATTACAATTATTTTAATCTAAAGGAATTTTTATTTAAATATTTAAATCTATACTTATTATAAAACAAAGTCCCAAAAACGTGACAGTCTGTATGTAATCGATTTTCTCAAAATCTACTGAACGGATCTATGTACGGTTGGAAGAGATCGCGCAGTAGTTAAAAACATGCTGGGAGCTTTAGTCGCGTACGCTGCGTAAACCAGCAGAGATACGCTAAGTAATGTACTAGAGAATTGTAGATCTATAAAACTACTACAAAAAAGTCCGCGATAGCATGTCTCTTATGGTTAACTCACAATAACTGCTTTTATGTCTAAAATTTGAATTCTAAAAAAAATTGTGACACTCAGATGAACACTCGGGCGAAGCCGCTGGCACAGTTAGTAATATAAACTCTGAAATTACTGAAATGACTGGCCCGTTGGTGCAGCGGGTAGTGACCCTGTGTTCAGCTCCGCGGGTCGCGGGTTCGATCCCGCCGAGGGCCAACATTTTCTATAAACAATTTGTTGGTTCTTCGAGCCTGGGTGTATATTTGTATTTAAGTATCTATTTAAAATTATATATAGTATATCTACCAGTTGTCCGCCACCCATAACACAAGTGTTAAGTTACTAACTTTGGGGAGGCACTACCGTGTGTTTAAGTGTCCCAAATATTACATCATATTCTATAGTTATTATAAAACAAAGTCCCAAAAAGCTGTCTGTCTGTATGTAATCGATATTCTCAAAATCTACTGAACGGATTTTTGTACGTTTTTCACCAAAAGATAGTGTATCGGTATTATGTAATTTGTGTTGAAAAGATCGCGCAGCTATTAGAAAAACTTGCTTGTTCTGAGCTCTACTAGTCGCGTGCGCTTCGTAAACCAGCAGACATACGCTAAAGTAATGTAGTAGAGTATTGTAGATCTATAAAAATACTACAAAAAACTCCGCAATAGCATGTCTCTATCTCTTATGGTTAACTCACAATAACTACTTTTATGTTTAAAATATGAAATCTAGAAAAAAATTGTACCACCCTGATTTCCACTCGGGCGCAGTTGCTGGAAATTGCTAGTAATATATATAAATCAGTTAGTAAAGTAATAAAGGAATGTAATCGCGGTAAAAACACGGTAAAAACTAAAAACGCGTCGGCCTTCCTCACGCCCGTCTGCCCAATAGCATCTAAGAATTGTATAATTGGGCGGAATTATCTCAGAGTCGTGTATGGGTTCGTTGCAACCTGTTTCAGTACACTCAAATAAAAGTTGAAGTTACATTTGTAGAGGTGATACTTACCTATAATCCGCTAATTTTCGTTATTATTGCAATGCTTTTATCTGGCCTTGACCCCTTCTGGTCTCGAGTGATTGGCCGCGAAGATGGCGGTCTCTTAGCCGTCACACCTAAATTAAAATCACGAAGAAGTTTCTCAGAGTTTATCCTCCCACATGTATACAAATATCATAAATGCAGGAGTCTGTCTGTTTGTCTAATCCCCTGGAGTAATATATATTGACTGTGAACTGGTAAATTGTCCTATATTTTTGACAACTTTTCAGGAAGAAGAAAAAACTGAATTA
Organism: Morpho deidamia; assembly: GCA_947086505.1. Lineage (NCBI taxonomy): Eukaryota > Metazoa > Arthropoda > Insecta > Lepidoptera > Nymphalidae > Morpho > Morpho deidamia. Next base: position 1,728,995 of record CAMTZC010000007.1, on the reverse strand, counting down.
TTAATACATCCGCAATAATTTTTATCAAGTAAATAACAGTTGACTTTAACAAAAGTATCGGAATCGCAAAGCACTTTGCGATTTTGTCGTGGAGTCTATCTACTGATGATGCTTCGGTTGCGGGGGCGAAGCGATTGTTGAGTTTGTGATAGTGAACGTGTGTAGTGCTTGTGTATTGTGGTGGAAGTGGTGGAGGTTTGTGCATGTGTTTTTACGAATCCTGCACGTATCGGGTATGAAAATACGGATAGTCCACTATACATTAAACACTATATATATTTTCTATTTACTTAAATAATTTTATTACTACTTTTGTATTATGGATCTCCGCAAAGTAACGCCTAATTCTATAAATTTTTTATTTGACTTTAAATATGTATATTTATTTACGAATTTTCTAATATATAATACATGCAGATACGGTAAGTGATGGAGTAGTACCAAATGCCGTTAAAAGTGATTTCGCTTAAATTAGAGTCGCTTATATCGACTGTGAACCGGCAATTCATCCTATGAATTGCCGGTTCACAGTCGATATATATCAAATTTGGGACAGTTAACGCTTATAATCTGAGGTAACATATTGAATTATGGATTCCCATTTTTTATAAGGGGTCAGGGACAAAATCTAGCGTGACAGACAGACTTGCGCAGTTACAATATAGTATAGATATATTGTACCACATAACTTATCTTTTGTATTTTTACACCGAGCTGAATTAAGGATATCTTATTTCATCTCAATAATAAAAAAAATAAAAATAAAAATAAAAATAAAATAAAATAAAAATTCCGAATATTATTTTACAAAAGTTTTTAATAATACTCTTATCATTTGTATCTAGATACAATATTTACAAGAATCTTAAATTATTTTTCCTACTTATAACGAAGTACAAAGTTCACCTAAATATTGTCACAAATTTTGTCACCGTCAACATACTTTAAAAAGTAAAACACAGACAGTTTTAGGCAGTGGCGTTGCTGATTTGAGTATTGTTTAGAAGCTCGAAATATCTAAATTTACAACTAATAAATACTACTACTATAACAAAGGTGCACAATGTGACTGATGAATTTGATGAGAACGAGAAGGCGCCTAAAAAATCAGATATCGCCAATTTAAGGAAGTTTCCGATTGAAACTTTCAGTTTTAATACTAATAATCAAAATTTTTATATTTTTCAGTAATTTAACGGTATCGTTTCTATAACCAGAATCAATGACGTCATTTGTGTACCTTTGGGAGAAAAAACTAACACAAACCGATCACGATAATTAGACAATCAGTATCCATGAAAATAATAGTCATTTATTGACAAGCGATAGTACGTTCGTGAAAATACCTAATTTAGATGGATTTAGTGAGAAATATAAAACCTCATTGTTGAAAATTATTATTTTCGTGTATATTGATGAGGAATTAACTTTAGGGTGCATAGAGTTTCTATATTTAGAGAAGGGAAGTCATAGTATGCCATATTCCAATAAATATAAATAAAGAGACAAATGAGGTCGATCTATCTGTCTCTCTTTTTTATGTGTGATCAGACAAAGATAAAGTATACGATTTTCATCTTCCCTTTCATTATTTATTGTGACACTCACTTACAGGCTTAAGTTAGTTCATAGATAAGATAGTTCATATCTATTTTTATTAGTATACGCCTATAAGAACTCAATTTTAATAAGTTATAGTTCTAGTAACTAAGCTAGTGCATACCAGACAAATCTCTTTGATTTTCGGTTTGTATTTTTTGTATTAATTTCATTTCTATTATTTAAAGAAATAAAAAAAGTATAATAGCTCTATATTTATTGGAACAAATAGTCTTGTTCGATTTCAAATTCATATTTGAAAGTCTCAAGTGAGTACCAAAATAAAGATTGCCCAATTATCGTATCTGATTGTGATTATAAATCTATATAAAATATATTCACCGATAATGTTATAAAAATTTACATTATATCACACGGACCCTCTCGTCATAAACCTAATGATGACATTAGACCAATAAATTATAATTCGACGTCGACTTTAGTCGCTAAAGGTGGATTACAAAAAAATATTCACAATGGACGGAATCAGTGAAACGAATATTTTTAAAAATTAAGAAAATTATATTATTTAGTTATCTCTGCTATAGGTTGCGATTAAAAACTATGAAATGTTAAAACATTCCATAGTATTGGAAGGTAGAAATTCGATGGACTTATGGGCGGAATTGTAGTTATTAAAACTAGAGATGTTATAACTGTTAAGGTATACTGGAAAATAATTACTTTGGATTGGAACAAAAGACTTGGCTATAGAAAGAAAGAGGAAATTTGTAGGTAGATATTTCTGTGAAGCTAGTATTGTTAAAAACTGCAAAGGATTACTTTGGATTGGAATAAAAGACTTTGCTATCGAAAGAAAGTGGCAATTTGTAGGTAGATATTTGTGTTCAGCTAGTAATGTTAAAAACTGCAATAAGATTACTTCAGATTGGAATAAAAGACTTTGCTTTGGAAAGAAAGAGGCAAATTGTAGGTAGATATTTGTGTTCAGCTAGTATTGTTAAAACTGCAATAAGATTACTATAGATTGGAATAAAAGACTTTGCTATCGGAAGAAACAGGCAATTTGTAGGTAGATATTTGTATGAAGCTAGTATTGTTAGGCGTTACGTGAAAATTCATCCTCGACTTCAAAGATATACGAAACGAAGAAATCCATAAAAGTGACATCTAGTTTCTCCTGTACAATGAATTTGTAAATTAGTACCTGGAAGGTAGAATTTCGATGGACTTAGGAGCAGATTTGTAGAGGAGATTTGGATTGGAATAAAAGACTTTGCTATCGAAAGAAAGAGGCAATTTGTAGCTAGATATTTTTGTGCAGCTAGTATTGTTAAAAACTGCAAAAGGACTACTTTGGATTGGAATAAAAGACTTTGCTATCGAAAGAAAGTGGCAATTTGTAGGTAGATATTTGTGTTCAGCTAGTAATGTTAAAACTGCAATAAGATTACTATAGATTGGAATAAAAGACTTTGCTATCGGAAAAAAGAGGCAATTTACTCGTTAGGCGTTACTCGAAAATTCATCCAACAATTCAAAGATATACGAAACGAAGAAATCCATAAAAGTGACATCTAGTTTCTCCTGTACAATGAATTTGTAAATCAGTACCTAGAATATTAGAAAGATATTTTCTTAACCAAAATAAAAACATAAACAACGAAGATGTATAAATTTTCGAAACAATCTAAGCACTCTAATCGAAACTCAGTAATTATTTTAAGCCGTATTTCCTTAAGGGTTGTGAATCTCAAATTGTCTTTGCTCGTCCAGCGTCAAATTAACCACAAATTATAACAGTTAAATAACCTAAGTCAACGCTATTGTAATTGATGGAGTTAAGTCGAATATCAAAGGATTACTAGCCTAATTAGTTCTTTATCTCCTAGCGGCCGGTGCTTGAGTGTGGTGAGTGCAACCTTCGACATTCTCAGGCCAATCGCAGACGTTTTCATTGTAGTTAAACACCAAGTTCTGTGGGCATGGCATGTGGTGTTTCCTTTCGCCTTCACACATGTAGTACATGGTGCAGTCCGCTTTGTCTGGATGATAGGATATATGACCATCTTCCTCTTCGCAAATCACTTCATTAGCTGGAAAATAATAAGATTCTAATTATAAATTATTAGTTTCGGGTACATACCACGGTAATTTGTTTTGATTCGCCGATATTTCGACCCGGTTGCATGGATCGTGGTCACGACGGAACTGAGTGAACTTGAGTTACGTCGTGACCACGATCCATGCAACTGGGTCGAAATATCGGCGAATCAAAACAAATTACCGTGGTATGTACCCGAAACTAATAATTTATAATTATGTCTTTAAACCACGAATATTCAAGTATAAAATCATTAATAAGATTCTATCAATTCTAATTCAAATTATTCTTGATTGAAATTTTTGACTGGCCCGTTGCCGCAGTGGGTAGTACCTTGCAATCAGCTCATTTTCTTTAAACAATTTGTTGGTTCTTCGAGCCTGGGTGTATATTTGTTTTTAAGTATGTATTTAAAATTATATATGTAGTATATCTAACAGTTGTCCGTCACCCATAATACAAGTATTAAGTTATTTACTTTACGGGGACGGAGAACCGTGTGTGTAAGTGTCCCATATATTATTATTATTGAAATTGACTTTTATGAACTCTTTCGAATCTTCAAATTTTAATAAAGGTACTACTACTGGTTTGGAAAGAAGCCGTGTGGTATCCGGCAGAATAGAATAGACCACCCTCCGTTCTTACCGAGGTGTCGTAAGAGGCGACTAAGGTAAATTAGACGTTATATTCAAATTCAAATTCAATTCAAATCCAAAATATATTCTTTATTCAAGTAAACTTGTACACAAGTGCTTTTGAATCGTCAATATCTACTGCTGGTTCGGAAAACTGTTCGTATCGAGAAGAACCCGCAAGAAACTCGGCGGTTGCTCTTTTTCAAATAATAATTCTTATCACTAGTTACATATAGTTATTCATGTCTTATACAGAGTCGAAGAGTAGCTATATCCATGCATTCTTATCGTTTAAGTAATCCTCAATAGTATAGTAGGATTTCTGTATTAGCCTTTTTAACAGTATTTTTAAACTGCTGTAATGGTAAAGTTAAACTAGATTTTGGAATTTTATTATAGAATCTTATACCCAAACCCACAAACGACTGACGCATTTTTGCAAGGTGCAAAAAAGGAACCGCAAGCTTATGTCGGTTCCTATTTTGTCTATTATATACAACGCCAATCTTTTTATAATTATGTATATTCTTATGTACAAAAATTAAATTAGTAAATACATACTGTGAAGCCAATGTAAGAATACCTATGTCCTTAAACTTCTCTCGCAGGGAACCACGCGAATTTAAATTGTAAATGCCACGTATATTATAAAACCTTTTATGCTTTAATTGCATTACAAAAAAAGATACTTAATTTAAGGTCTCAAAGTTTAGCTCCTTGAAAGTAGAGATGATGAACTTAAGCTATTTGCATATATCCGTTAATGAAGTTGCCATTATATATATGGAATTTTAGAACAAGTGTTTGGTAAACGTAGTCTATACTTACGATCTTTAGTGGTATACTGTCCATTCGGGTTTGAGGACTCATAGGGTCCATCATATTCGAGTTTAACCTTGTAGTCGCCGAGTTCTTGTTTCATAGCGGCGATGAGAGGATACTTTCCAGTCCCGCATGACCCTCTGAAGTCATCCATATCGATAGACCAGACCATAATGCCTCCAAAACCTTCTTCTTTCAACCATGCCATCTGAAAATAAAAGATCTCATATAATTTATAGAATTAGGCGTTACTTTGCGGAGATCCATAATACAAAAGTAATAATAAAATTATTTTGCTAAAATCCGCGATACAGTACATAAAAAATATATATAGCGTTAAATGTATAGTGGACTATCCGTATTTTCATACCCGATACGTGCAGGATTCGTAAAAACACATGCACAAACCTACACCATTTCCTTTGCTTTGCGATTTTGTCGTGGAGTCTATCTCCTGATGATGCTTCGGTTGCGGGGCGAAACGATTGTTGAGTCTGTGATAGTGAACGTGTGTAGTGCTTGTGTATTGTAGTGGTGGAGGTTTGTGCCTCCACCACTTCCACCACATGTGTTTTTACGAACCCTGCACGTATCGGGTATGAAAATACGGATAGTCCACTATACATTTAACACTATATATATTTTCTATTTACTGTATCGCGGATTATAGTAAAATAATTTTATTATTACAAAAGATCTTATATGAACACCGTGAAAGATTATTCTCCTCCCATTATTCCATTCTAAGTGGGGCTGACACAATATGTTTTTCTCTTCCGTTCTCTCCTATCATTCGTCAACTCTGGCGCTACTCCTTTTATATTTTTACGAACATGCGAAAAGAGTTCGTAATGCGCATGTTATAGAGTTCTAATTGGATCTGTGCAGTTTACGATCATGCAAAAAGAGTTTGTAGTCTTCATGTCATAGGGTTCAAATTAGATTAACGCTAAATATCTGGAACATTCAGGTGTTTACAAAAGTTTGTTTACGTTCTCCCCAAGCACTCGCGAACTTTCGAGAACATTGTCGTCATCGGTTCGTTCGATATATAAGCAGACGTATCGTGCGCCTCGATGTTCAGTTTGCGAATAGCGATCAATAGCGAATTACGAAGTGAAAATAATAGTGAAATAATAGCGACCTTGGCTTTTTTATTGGACAACGGACTACATAGAGACTGTAAGTACTAATTTTTTTGTGAAAAGCTGTATAAAGTATTTTTAACGAGTCACCAGGTATTTTCATCCAAATCTACGAATATTCATGTCATATACCATCATCCCCTTTTCTAGTTATATGTGCACAATATGTGATATTATAAGTACTTAGATTATTAATTATGAATATGCACTTATTTGGACTTATTGAATTAGTAACGAAGACTAAGTTCATAAGTGTTAAAATTAATTTAGTTAATTGTTACATTATTGATGCATTAGGTATTGGTTTGATTTAATTTTAAAGGTACTGAGTAATAAAGAAAGGTAATCTGAAACATGACATAAGAACACAAGTATGAACGTGGTCGATTGATCAGTTTACAGAGTTATTTTATAAAATATATAAAATACATTATATGTTATATCGGGCTACATAATTTTGTAAATAATAGTGTTAACTTGCATTCCTATACGCATTTAATTGAATTGAATATAAAATTCGATTGATCGAACATTGGATATAAACTAAAAGTTTCTTGGGCTAAGGTCGATAAAATATTTGTTCATATATTTACCTTAGTCTTCAGTGATCTTTCGTCGTCAAAGCCAACCCACTGGTCTTCTCTGTAGGCGAATGGCACCATTTGTTCGTTATCCCATACCAGAGTTGTGTTGTCTTCTCTGAGGAAATCGCAGATCTCATAGTAGGACATGAAACCAGCTTCGTTTGTGAAACGTCCGGCCTGACCTAATGCGAAAGAGGATTATATTAGAGATTATGAGGTTATTCTTGCACGGTTGGTAAAATTGTTTTAATGAAGTTGCAAATAAATTTACTAATAGATGAAAAGCAAAGAAAGATAATAAATGAGGGGCCGTTCATAAAATACGTTCCCATACAAAGGGAGGGGATCTTTCTGACGAGATGTGACGGTGGGGACAAACGGTTTTCGGTGACGTTCACCATTCATTAAAATATTGTAAATTAATATGTTTCTAGAGTATTTTATTTAATGTTTATGTGTTCTTCGATTCGGCTTTCGCAACCGGCACAATTGATTTCTTTGTTTTTTCAATACTTAAGAGAGTAACGTTGCAGCATACCTTGCGGTCTGGACTCAGTAACAAACGAATACAGTGGAACCTCGATAAGTAAAATCCAAGGAAAGCACAAAATATTTTAAGTTGTAAATAATACGTACCCTTGTTATGTAAATGTAATTTATTCAGGGGGGGCAGTCTTATTTTCTGATAGTCTTAGTGAATATTTTTAGGAGGGGGGAGATAAAGTCAAGGGGGGGGGAAGATAAAGGGACAGTTAGTTAGTGGGAGGAACTTTAGTACGGAGGGGTAAAAAAGCTTATTCTATGGTTGGAATTTTAAGATTGAAGATTGAAGGCTTATTATATTGCATATGTGCAACTCACCACCGCCCGAAGCAGGAGCACCGATATCAAATTGAGTTTCGTTAATTAATGTGAAGGATCGGCCGTACGTTGGCATACCGATCATCAGCTTCTCTTTTGGCGCACCTTGACGCACCCATTCGCGTGCTGAGTAATCCTGATAAAAAAAACGTTCAACATCAGAAGTGATATGTTAATTTGATAAATCTAAACATCGCACGCTTAGTATTGACCTAATGAAAATAGTTCTTTTGTGGCAAATTGCAATGAAGCGTAATATAGGGCCTACAAAACTCATACGTGTTAATAGACTCATAACTTGAAAGAGCAAGAAAACACTAGCTTTTTTAATAGTCCGTAACGTTATGCCATAGATGGAATTAAAAATAAAGATAACTATGTATCTAATTCAATTGAGTCTAATTTTGAATTGGGTCTCTTTAGTACTAAGAGTGCGATATGAGTCAAGAGCTCAGACAGCCCAGTGGCTCGATGTAACAAATTCTCAATTTTATTACAGACTAGCTGTGCCAGCGGCTTCGCCCGCGTGGAAATCAGCGTGTCACAAAAGTAGTTATTGTGAGTTAAACATAAGAGATAGCGACATGCTATCACGGATTTTTTTGTAGTAATTTTACAGACCTACAATCCTCTAGTACGTTACTTTAGCGTATCTCTGCTGGTTTACGCAGCCCACGCCACTAAAGCTCCCAGCGAGCAAGTTTTTTAACAACTGCGCGATCTCTTCAACACAATTTCCATAATACCGATATGTACTATTTACCTAAACCATTCGGAAGTATTGCACAATCTTTTGGTGAAAACCGTACAAAGATCCGTTCAGTAGATTTTGAGAAAATCGATTACATACAGACAGACAGCTTTTTGGGATTTTGTTTTATAATAAGTATAGATATTAGTATAGTTTCAATGGAAGAAGTTTTGCTTTGACCCGCATTTCAAGCCTCATGCCCTTGTCCTTTACAAATTCCGTTATTAATTAACTATTCAATTTCCCAATTTTACAATTTTGACTACAGCTCCACGGGTCGCGTATTCGATTCCCGCCGACGGCCAACATTTTCTATAAACAATTTGTTGGTTCTTCAAGCGTGGGTGTATATTTGTATTTATGTATATATTTAACATTATATATGTAGTATTTCTAACAGTTATACGTCACTCATAATACAAGTATTAAATTACTTACGGGACGGACGCCCATCTGTGCAAGTGTCCCATATATTTATTTATTATTTCTTGTTACAAGATCATTTCTTGAAATAATGAATAACATTAAAAGAAAACACAATTTACGATAAAATTTACCACCCTGTAAACTGCAAGCGCTTTAGTATAACGGAGAAAAATAACAAAGGAACTTACTGATAGAAAAACTTTAACTTGGAGCTATTAAAATAAAGGGTCTTCCCACAGTATTCAACTTAAATATAGTACAAATAATATTTTTAAAAAAGCAACATGTACAAAACATAATATTCATTAATACTAAGGATTAAAAGCTTTTGTGAACGTTGATTTGAGGTAATATAATATCAAAAAGCCAATCAAAATTTTATTTAATCTTTTTATGTGTTTAAATGTTTAACGTTGGTAAAATTTTTTAAAGTGTTAATTGTTGATATTTTTGTACATAAAATTATAAAACGGTGATGTATACAAAGTATAACATAAGGTTGCGACTCCTGCTTTACGCCCAGCAAAAGTACATAAATATACAATTCTATAATAAAATTCCGAAATCAATTTTGGCCATGCCATTACAGCAGTTTAAAACCACTGTTAAAAAGAGGCTGATACAGAAAGCCTATTATACTGTTGAAGATTACTTAGATGATAAGGATGTGTGAATATAGGTGCACTGTTACCCTGTACAAGACAGTAATAAATAAATGTAACTGCTTCTAAGATTTATATTTTTAAAAGACCAACCGCCGAGTTTCTTGCTGGCTCTTCTCGGTAGGAACAGCTTTCCGAACCAGCAGTAAATGTTGACGATTCAAAAACACTTGTTTACAAGTTTACTTGAATAAAGAATATTTTGGATTTAAATAAGAATATTTTTTTATCCGATGATGGAGTAATAATATATCTATCTATACTTATTATAAAACAAAGTCGCTAAAAATTGGTTGTCTCTGTGTGATCAATTTTCTCAACATCTACTGAACAGATTCATGTACGGTTTTTACCAAACGATAGCGCAATTCTTCCGGAAGGTTTAAATCAATGATAATGACCGTTTTATGAAGAGATCGGGTGGAGGTCGATTGTAAAGAAAAAACTCGCCTGGTGGGAGATTTACTGGCGTAATGATTTACTATATAATCCAGCAGACATACACTAAAGTAAATTACTAGAGAATTGTAGATCCACCAAAATACCACAAAAATGTTCGCGACAGCATGTCTCTATCTCTTATGTTTAACTCACAATAACAAGTTTTATATTCAAAATATCAATTCGGTGAAAAAATTGTGACATATTGATTTCTACACGGGTGTAGCCGCTGGCACAGCAAGTAATAGTATAATTTTAAATAATTAATTAATCTAAAGTGCTATTTTATCTTTACTACCCTAACGATGGTATTTTGTTGTTTCAAGCCATACTTATATAGTAAATGAGAAAATTTATCTGTTACCCTTATAATGCTAATCTGTTCAAGTAATATTGATAAAATTTAATATTATTGAAGCTTATATACCAAAATATAAAATTACAAAAACTTTCTTCTTTCATGGACCCGAATAAAAAAACTATATGTTTAAGAGTATTTTAAAACTGTCACTGAAAATGTGGGTATGCCCTAAGTTACATTTATTAAGTATAACAAAGTTGTTCTTCACTTACCACGGTGAGTTTCTTCTGGTAACTAGTTGCGCTTTCTAGGGGGAAAAGGGGGCTGTTGTGGCCGACCTGCCGCTCCCATTGCCCGTGGAAGTCGTACGTCATCACATTGATGTAATCCTTGAAAAAGCAAAGTGCCACGATTAACTAAAATCTAAGAATTGATTAGCGAACATCATGACGTCGTTAAAGAGAGTCGCGAGACGTAAACCCAAAACTGTGAACTTAGAATAGAATAGAATAGAATTTCTTTATTTCTTTTCTACACACAGTACAATTAAAAAGATAGAAGTTAACATAAATAAAACAAAAAAAAAGTAAATAAAATAAAAACAGTTTGAAGACTATTAAATTACGTTGTGTAGCGGTGTGAAGAGAAAGAAATAGGATAACCACTCAGACTGAAAAGGACAGTGAGCCCTACGCTGATTTTCAGTGGCCTCCCTAGGGGTTACGACGACAGGTATTAGTATCCAGCGCACATAAATATCATAAATATTTTACTTTATAATTATAAAACAGTAATTCTGCATACCAACCAAATATTCGACGGTGGAATAGATAACCCCATGTACTGGCACAACTTACCGAGAATGTGAAGATTGGTAGGTACATACATATATAGTGTGCAACATATAAATAAAATTAACATATATTTTAACGTAAAAACGATTGTTGTATGTTAAATAAATAAGATTTTAGTTTCTTAACTTCCATACTTCTATACTATTATATTGTCACGAACATGCGAAAAGAGTTCGTAATGCATATGTCATAAAGTTCAAATTGGACGGATATAGTTTACGATAAGAACACATTATCACCGGATATTGACTGCGATGGTCTTTCATCGTTTATAAAAAAGGTTCTAAAATTTATTTTACTAGATAGATCAGTTATACTAGATGAGCCTTAATGTTGTTTTTTAGACTTTTTTATGTTTTTATTATTCTCTAGTGTTTCTTTTTAGGTTTATAACTGTGAATTTGTAAATACCGTCTAGTAGAATAGACCATCCTCATTTCTTATCGAAGTATCGAACGACTAAGGTGAGTAGACCCGCCATGTGGTATCCGGTTGAGTAGAATAGACCACCCTCTTTCTTACCGACGGGTCTTAAAATATGTCTACGTAAGTTGACGTTTGGCAGGCAGCCGTTCGTAAAATACGTAGCCAAATCATGTGACAGCATGTTTGTAACATGTTGTGCTGACCCCACTTAGAGTGGGATAACGGCAGGAGGATGGTGATGAATTGTGACTTTGAAATTAAGAATGATGTGTTCTTCTATAATTGGTACATACTACATATTTATTCTAATACTATATGATTTAACGTGTAATGCTGTTGAAGATCCAAATAAATAAATAAATAAATCTTACTAATCTTACTAATCTTATCTTACTAATATTATAAATGCGAAAGTTTGTGAGTATGGATGGATGTTTGTTACTCTTTAACGAAAAAACGATTAGACGGATTTGGATAAAACTTTACAGTAATATAGGTTATACATCGGAATAACATATAGGCTACAATTTGTAATGATTTTAAGTAATATAACGATACATGTCTGTTTTGAATAAAATGACTCGCCCGCCGGAGGGGCGAGCGACGAAATCAAGGCCGTTTAGGCATCCGATTGCTACCAGAGCGGCGCCCCGCTAGTTACTTTTCAAACACGATAGGGACAGGCCGCGTGCGCCTGTACACGGCATTCCTTTATAACGCACACGTGTAATTTTGCGTTTCGGGTGTTATTCTCAGATTTAGTGACGCGTTTAACCAGTGAAGTGTTTGATAAGACGCGACCGTCCACGGTTTTGGTGCGCGTTGGGTACTGTTCCCCGACATAGGGACGACTTAATAACGTGTGACCTTACGAAGGTTGTGTGCACACCGGGTGTTATTCAGCCGATATAGTGAAGTGTATACTCAGGGAGAAACAGACATTACGTGTCCGTGGAAGAGTGCAGAGGCGAGTCAATGGTTTCGGGAATCGGCCAAGTACATACAAGCACACACATACACGTACACATAATACAATAATGTCGGAAAAGATCTTGCCTCTGAGAGCTATCTCGGCGAAAGCTGCCTAAACCATTGGAGTTACACAAAAGATGATGTACCGTAGTATTGTTTGTCTTCAATAGTTCTAAATAAAAGTCCGCGAAAGCATAGATCTAACCTTTTATGTGCAAGCCACTATGATCATAATTGTGAATCATAAATTTAATTAAATTAGTTACTGTGGCAAATCAAACTCCATGCATGCGAAGCCGCGGGCAAAAACTAGTATATAATATTTTAGTTGGCAGATTATTTTGTTAAATTCCACGTACCAGGTATTTAGAGATCTCAGGCACATCATAGCCGGCTGCAATGGCTTCAAAGGATGCTGGCACGGCGGCTGAGAGCAGGAGACGGGGTTGACCCGATGTCTTGGCTTCACCTTCGAAGGCCAGTCTAAGTTCTTTCAAGAGGGAAACGAACGCAGCACGGTCGTCTGCCCCACTGTGAAGAAAACGAATTATATAAGACAATATTTTACATTTCAAACCAAAATATTCTTTACTCAAGTATGCTATTTCGAGCACTTTTGAATCGTCAAGGATCAATATGATTAATGAAGCTACAACTGGTTCGGAATGATGCTCTTATCGAGAAGAACCAGCATGAAACTCAGTGGTCAATCTTTAAAGCATTTTCAATTTTACATTATTAAACCGCAGTCTTGAATGAAGCCGAGAGGATTTTCAAATTCAGGCATTTTTATCCTCCAAATAATCTTTAATTTTGTAATATGCTTTACGTATAAATAACACATATCTCTTACTTTTGATTTAAACCTTTCTCTAGACTGGTCTATTATGGATAGTATAGGTAGTATTTAAAATTAGATAATAGCCGAGCTAGCAGGGACTCGCATCTGTATTTGGGTACGCAAAAGAATGTTTATACTGCCCTCAATATGTTGCCAGAGGCTCGTAGGTTCACCTGCAGGTTGAACAACGAGCAGGTTATGTTGGTAATTGAGGGAACTGTTCAAGTCCGTATGCGCCTTATAAAGAGCTCATGAATAACGGCCTCGGATGTGCTTGACTAGTCAGGCTAACCCGATAGCATAAGACGTGAGTGTAGCCGCTTTCAATACATTACCTATATTAATGGGGAAGCACATCCCACTTTCTTCAAATCCCGACCTCATTAGCATATAGTGCCCCCTGATATCTAGGCTTTGATGACCGACATATGGCGATATAATTGTAATTAAATGATACTGATCAATATACATTCTACGCCGTATGGTAGCCGACTGAGTAGAATAAACTACCCTCATTTCTTACTGAGGTGTCGTAAAAGGCGACCTGCTGTTTGGTACCCGGCTTAGGAGAAAAGACCATCCTCATTTCTTATAGAGGTTTCGAAAAGAGCTGACTAAGGTGAGCTGACGTCAAGTAGGCGGCCGGTCGTGAAATAACTAGCCAAATCAAGTAGCAACATGTTTAAACATGTTGTCATGACCGATATATCATACATTCTCCTGCCCTTATCCCACTCTAAGTAGGGTCGGCACAACATGTTACAAACATGTTGTCATATGATTTGGCTACGTATTTTACGACCGGCCACCTGCCTGACATCAACTTACCTTAGTCGCCTTTTACGACAACTCGGTAAGAAATGAGGGTGGTCTATTCTATGCAGCCGGAAGCCACACGGCACATACCTTAGTCGCCTCTTACGACACCTCGGTAAGAAAGGGGGGGTGGTCTATTTTATTCTGCCGGATACCACACGGCGTGATCATGACCGGTATATATACTGCTATATTTTTTTGAATTGTTAGTGACAGTTTTGTTTCTTGGGATACTCGAAACCAGGCTGAGTCAAAATAACGCGTAGCCGAAACTCTAATTAATATACTATAGATTCTCTTACCGTGGATACTCCCAGTCAATGTCCAATCCATTGAATTGATAGTCCCTAAGGAACTCGATTGCTTCGTACACAAACTGGTTCATACGGAACACGTTGGAGGTTAGTTCTTTGAAGGGCGTGGAGCCGAAAGCCCACCCTCCGATGGCAAGCAGCACCTGAAATATATTAAAAAATATATATATCATATAAGAAAAAAATGTGCCATAGATGACTATACGATACTCGTCATAATATTAGGCGTTACTTTGCCGAGAACCATAATAGAAAAGTACTAATAAAATTATTTTGCATATATATAGTAATTGGTTTATACACCACCATTTATTTTACCTCCGAACATGTGTAACAAGCTTGAACTAGAAACGTTTACCTAATCGTTACTGAGGCTGCCATTGTTATGTTAAATGATCTCAAGTTGTTCTTAAAAGTTATGTCATCCTCGCTTTGCTTTGTTTCGAGTCTAGTCTATCTCCCGATAATGCTTCAATGGCGGGGTGAAACGATTACTGAGTTTGTGACGACGTGAGCGAACGTGCGTAGTGCTTGTGAGTTGTGGTGGAGGTTTGTGCATGTGTTTTTATAGATCCTGCACGTATCAGGTATAAAAATGGATAGTCGACTTTGCATTTAGCATTATATATATTTGCTATTTTTTAGAAACTCGGTGGTTGCTCTTTTTTAAGTATAATTACTATAACTACTTACATTTAATCATTACTGTCTTGTACAGGGTCGAAGAATAGGTCCACGCATTCTTATCGTCTAAGTAATCATCAATAGTATAGCAAGTAGGCTTTATGTATTGGCCTTTTTTTAATAGTGTTTTAAACTGCTGTAATGCTTAGTTAAACAATTTCGGTCCAGTAGGGTCGTTACTGACCTCACTAGGATTGTACCCACTATGAAATTCCATCAGCTTAATTCAGTATCTTCACTTTTTTAAAATTTTATTACAATTTTTTTCATATTCACTAAGCTGAGCCAACCAGGAAACCATATCTAGAGTTAACATCTACCATGTTACTTCAAATTGGGTGGGTCCCGTGTCCCTGAATTTAAATATCTGCTTAAATATACTGAAAAACTGATATGGTATGTTTGAATAATCGCTTTACCTTTTTTAGGTGAACGCGTTACCATTTAGATTGTATCAAAATCAGGTGAGAGTAACGAAGCGTAAATGTGCCCTAGATCATTTTTTGGAGTATAAAAATAAATTACATTCTTTTAACATTAGTGTTACTTATTTATAGTATTTCCAACCATTTATTTAACTTTTGACATATACACGCTCATGAAGTTCCGTAATTTTGAAACTAAAAACCTCAGTAAACAAGTGCAATACTTTACGGGCACTTTGTTTTTAATAATTTTGTTTTTTGTAATAGAAGATCTTTCCTGATTAAATTGATTCATTTAATAATTTGCCAATATATTACCCCATTAATTTTATTGTTATACTATCTTAGTATATATATTTTTTATAATTTATTATAATTTTAAATGTTATAATTGGTGCATTAGGAGGGTTTAACCAGACTTCTTTACGAAAACTAATAGCATTTTGAATTTTCTTATATTCATAATTTAGGATGAATATTGATTTATTTAATAATTAAAGAAAATAGTCTTAATTTTGGCTTTTTTAGTCTTTTAAGATGATCTAAAAAATAATTTATACAATAAGGGGTTACTTTGCGGAGATCCATAATACAAAAGTAATAATAAAAATTATTTTTGCTATATCGGAATTTTTAATCGGAAAATTATTTTGGAATCGTCGCTATGTCATCGAGTGGGCAAATTGTTAAGTGTCCGGGATGTAATCTTGTTATTTCGGAGGTTTTATCATTTTTGCAAAATAAACTGGATGTTATGGATGTGGAAAGCCTAATACAAGTGTGTGTCTCAGGGTTTTCTGTCGAGGACATTACGCGAGCTAAATTGTTGCTGTTCGACTCATTACCAACGAAAAAACGAAAGGTATCTAAAAGAAAAGATGGTAAATCACAGCGGGAGCTAGAAGATATGATTTGCTTGTTCCAAGAAACTGACCCTGAAAAAATGCCAATTTTTGTGGCTAGGGATCTGCAAAAACTTCCGCCGGTGAGTTTTGATCATGTAGATGTGACGAGATTGCTGAAAGATTTATTAATCTTAAAAGCGGACGTTTACAATATAAAAGAAACGTATTTAACGAAGGAAGACTTTGTAAAAGCAATGAGTAGTGAGCAAACAAAATCCGACCTTAAAGATACTTCCCGCAGAGACGAATATGTAAATTGTAGGAGAGGGGCATGTAAATCGCAAAGCTACTGCGCTGATAGCGGGCCGTATGGTTTGCAGCATATAATTTTAAATAATTCGACGGTTAATGAGTCAGCTTCAGAGCTAAATATTATAAGCACTGATCAAAGTTCAAATGAGATTGACAGAACACGATCTATCTCTGTCTCGCCAACGATTTGTAGTGGGACGAAGGAGTCGAGTGTGAAACGTCCAGCGGACATCGATAATGCGTGTTATAATCATTTTGCAACGGGTTCATCGGCCGCTGAATGCACTCACAACGAGTTCACGCGCATACAAGGTCAAGTGCAGCAGTCTATCGCTATCGTTCATAAGGTAGACGCGGAAGTGCATCCCGTTCCCACGCCGCAGGCGAGTGCTACTGTTATGCGGCCCACTACGGTTTCGAACAATCGAACGTCATCGACGCCGGCGCATCAAGACGTCCCGCTTACTCATAGTACGCGCTCTCATTATAGCCGTTGCGCTCTCGATGAACAGTTAGAGAGGCCCACTGAGGTCTCGGCACCGGTTGCTAACGTAACGTTTGCCGATATTACGCAGACAAGGGTAAAACCGAAGGAAGGAGAATGGATTAAGGTGGTAAATAAAAGCAAGTTGAAAAATAAATTTATAGGGAATAAGGGAAAAGGATCCACATGCTCACAGGGTACTTTTCGGGCTGCGGAAATTAAAATACCTTTTTACATATATAATGTCGATAAAAATGCGTCTATAAATGATATCACGAGTCATATTTATGAGAGAACTAATGTTACAGTAGAACTTACTAAAATGAATATGAAACAGGAAAAAAAATATGAAGCGTATAAATTTGATATACCTCAACAAAAATTGCCGTTATTCATGGACGAAAATATGTGGCCAGAAGGAATTGCATTTCGGCGGTACATTTATTTAAAGAATAAAATTGTACCACAGCCAAATACAATGGAGGGTGGTATTAATACCAGTTAATGGGTGAAAGTCATAATTTAAAATTAATAACATTTAATTGTAAAGGCCTTAAACGGTCATCTGAATGTGTAAAATCACTTTGTCAATCAGCAGACCTTATAGCCCTCCAAGAAACATGGCTTATGCCATATGACATACCTATACTTGGGGATATACATAGGGATTTCATGTATACTGGTAAATCGGCTGTGAACCTATCTACTGGTCTTTTGCGAGGCAGGCCATATGGGGGAGTAGCGATTTTGTGGCGCAAAAGTGTCTTCACATCAGTGTGTATAGTGCCGTGTACCAGTGATCGCATATCAGCGATTAAGTGTATATCTGCGAATCGGGAACTGCTGTTTTTTAGCGTTTATATGCCTATTGATAACGTGGACAATGTAATAGAATTTAATGAATGTTTAGGCGAGATTGTAGCTATTATAGATTCATGTGGCATTGAGTCTGTTTATATTTTAGGCGATTTTAATGCACATATTGACGAGTCATTATATAGGGAACTTCTCAGTTTTTGTTCAGATCAAAAATGGGTATGTGCGGATGTGTCTAAACTAGGGCGGGACAGTAATACTTATACATTTATAAGCGATGCACATGGGTGCCGGCGTTGGCTTGACCACTGTTTGGCTACTGAGGTGGCATGGTTGTCTGTTCAAAATTGTAAGGTGCATTACGGTACATATTGGTCGGATCATCTTCCTCTTGAAGTGAATTGTAATTTGCATGTTACAAGAAGAAAAACACTTCCTCCTGCGATTTCTGTAAATACTAATGCACGAGTTTATTGGGGAGAAACAATCCAAATCAATATGTATCGAGAATTATGTAATAATGTTATATCAACTATACATTTGCCACCGGAATTAAGCTCATGTTGTGATAGGAATTGTTTCGATATAAGTCATAGGGGACAAATTGATGATATATATCAAAAAATTGTACAAGCGCTTCAGGGTGCTTCGGTTGCGAGTAACCAGCCGAGAGGGGTTAAGAGAGGTAGGCGCCTGCCTGGGTGGAATAAACATGTTAAAAACGCTCACAGGGAGGCTCGCGAAAAATTTGTCATCTGGAAAATGAATGGTATGCCACCCTGTGGTAAGGTTTATCAAGATATGATGAGTAGTAAAAAAGATTTTAAAAATAAGATAAAATATTGTCATAGACACAGAGAGCAGATTCAGATGGATATGCTGGCGGAGCAGCATAAGAATAAAAATTTTAAACATTTTTGGAAAGGCACAAATAAATTAAAAAATAAAACGAGCTTCCCTGTTAGTGTGGATGGGGAAACGGATGTGAAGCGTATAGCGAATATGTTTAAGGAACACTTCATGGTTAAAAAAACGCTACCTAACACTTCGCAAGCATTAAGAATGTCTAGCATAAAGACATCACTATCTTTTAGCGCTACTGAGGTAAAGATGACCATAGACAGACTGGCGCGAGGGCGAGCTCCGGGTCACGATGGCCTGAGTGTGGAGCACTTGGCGCACGCAGGTTCTGAAGTATATAGTATTCTCGCGACGCTCTATACGCTTTGCATACGACATTCCTACCTCCCAGCTGATTTAATGAAGACATTGGTCGTACCTGTAGTTAAAAACAAAACAGGAGATATTGGTGACAAATGTAACTATAGGCCTATATCTTTAGCGGCAATAATAGGGAAAGTATTTGACGGTCTGCTTGAGCGCAGGCTGAGTGAACATCTAAAATTAAATGATGCACAGTTTGGATTTAGAAATAATCTATCAACTGAGAGTGCTATACTGGCGCTTAAGCAGACCGTGAAATACTATACTGATAGAAAAACTCCTGTGTATGCTGTTTTTCTGGACCTCTCCAAAGCATTTGACCTTGTTTGTTATGAGAAGCTGTGGGCCAAGTTAGAGGAACTGAATGTACCTTCAGATTTGATAAATATGCTCAGATTTTGGTACAGCTCACAAACAAACAGGGTCAAATGGGCTGGTTCTTACTCAGATACATACCACCTAGAATGTGGAGTGAGGCAGGGCGGTCTGACATCTCCAGCCCTGTTTAACTTATATATTAATCAGCTGATTGTTGAACTCCTCAGAACTAAGGTTGGATGTTCCATTGATGGAACAATAATCAATAACTTAAGTTATGCTGACGACATGGTTCTGCTGAGTCCATCAATCAACGCACTCAGAAGGTTGCTTAAAATATGTGAGTCATATGCTGCGTCACATGGTCTCGTATATAATGTAAAAAAAAGCGAGCTACTAGTTTTTAAAAGTAGAGGAAGTGTTCTAGGGGACATCCCCCCAGTATATCTAAATGGTGTAACGTTAAATAGAGTAAATTATTTTAAATATCTCGGTCATATCGTTACAGACGATCTCTCTGATGTTAAAGACATTGAAAGGGAGCGTAGGGCGTTGGCGGTTCGATGCAATATGTTAGCCCGTAGGTTTGCGCGTTGTAATAGAGACGTAAAGCTCATATTATTCAAGGCATATTGCCAAACATTTTACACGTGCAGCCTGTGGGTTACATATACGCTGAAGGCCTACAATGAACTGCGTACCCTATATAATAATGGGTTCAGAATGCTGTTGGGGTTGCCGAGTTTCTGTAGTGCGTCATTGATGTTTGCTGAAGCTCGAACAGACGATTTCTATGCAATCTTAAGGAAAAGAGCAGCATCAATGATGAACAGATTACGTAGTAGCTCCAACGGTATTCTGAAAACACTTTATGGAAAATTGGATAACCCATTTATGAAGCACTGGATTCGTATGCATATGCATTCCCAGTGCTTCACAAATGGTCGTTATGCCATAATTTAATTTTAATTTTAATTATAATACTAACATAGCCCATAAGTTCATATATTTTATTTTTTAATCTCTACTAACACAATGGATGTAATGTCTTTTAATTTAAATAAATTATTATTATTATTATTATATATTCCGCAGGAGATAGACTCCACGACACAATCGCAAAGCTTTACGATTTTGTCATGGAATCTATCTCCTGATGATGCCTCGGTTGCGGGGCGAAACGATTGTTGAGTTTGTGATAGTGAACGTGTGTAGTGCATGTGTATTGTGGTGGCAGTGGCGGAGGTTTTTGCACGAATCCTGCATGTATCGGGTAAGAAAAACATTTAGCACTACATATATTTTCTATTTACTGTATCGCGGATTATAGCAAAATAATTTTTATTATGACTTTTGTATGATCTAAAAACAAGAAACGTATACAACAATCCAGACAAATTTTTCCCTCGAGACAGTTGGCATTGTATAATATGCTGATTGGCGCTTCAGACATCCCAAGAGTTTATTGTTAGAACCCAGACAATGTTTGAACTCTCGTTAGAGCTTTGAAATAAAGCTTTGCTGTATTTTGCTTTATATATTTCTTTGATGACTTTTAATAATAACTAAGTAAGTAAAGTAAGTAACAGCCTGTTACTATGCCCACTGCTGGGCTAAGGTCTCCTCTCTACGTTTCTGGAGAGAAGGATTGGAGCTAGGACCTACCACGCTGCTCCAATGCGGATTGGTAGGTTACACATATCCCTAGAATTCTCCAGAGATATGCAGGTTTCCTCACGATGTTTTCCTTCACCGAAAAGCGTGTGATAAATTGCAATTATCAATTACACACATAAGTTTTAATAGAAAAACTCATTGGTGCCTGCCCAGGGTTTGAACCTATGTCGTCTCTAGAGAGTCGCACGGTTTCACCGCTAGGCTATTACAGCTTTTTAATAATAACTAACTGGTTTCATATTTGCTATACTGCTTTTAAAACAGATGCTAATTATGGGACACATAAAAAAACAGCCCCATAGATAGTTGTCTCGGGGGGTTGATGGCAGTCGCTACGCTCAGGGGTGTGAACTGAGCTACAGAGCACTGCCATAAGTCGAACCATACGCGTCCCCGCCGCACTTCCCGGGCAATGTTGCAGTCAATGAGATCACACACCCATTACAAACCTCAGGCTGCAATAGCAAGTATGGTCTGGCGGTGCGGGGCTACGGTTTCCCACGTAACCACGCACGTCCGCTATCCCCTTCCTTTACACCACAATCCTTCTTAATCCAATCCTTCCCCCCACAAATTATCCCTCCTCACCTGCGAAAAATAATGAACGCGGAAAAAAAGAACAACCTACCCCAGGAGGGTACCAGCTCAGCTGGAGAATCCCTCCCTGAGACTGCTGCTCGGATTACGGTCCGAGCACCAGTCTCAGGCTGCTCCTCGCATTCTGGGGGGAGCAATTTTTCGCCTTCACTAGTGCGTCCTGGGGGCTCTGCAGTGAGCCTTCACGACCAATTATCTAGAACCCTCCATCTGAGGGAAGAAGAAGAACTCTTGAAGTCGCCGACGCCTATGCTCCCTAGTGTGGGCGAGGGCGAGTTCAAGTTGGTCACATCTAAAAGACGTAGGAAAAGATCAAAGAAACTTAGTAGACAATCGGCCGTGTCGGAAGAGCCTTCGACTTCCCGATCTGCGATGGGGGAAACCTCATCGGGGGTTGGAGAGTTAAGGACCTCCAGACCGCTGAAAACGAAAAGGCAGGGGACAGACCCTGAGGAAGGACCGAGTGATCAGCGACCGGCAAAGCGTCGCAATCGGGGGGCTGTGGCGGGACCACGTTGCACTGCAAAAGAGCAAAGTGATCTCGCTGTTGCCATCCATCGTGCAGACGGAATGCCGGTCGATGAAAGCCTAGCAACTTATATTAGGGACAGATTAGCTGATCTTATCGAGGCGGCTGTTGTGGAGGAAGTCGATAGCGCCAAGCTAAACTTCGCAACCTCGGGGCTGGTGGCAGAAGGATTCTTTCTTGTGACACCGGCCACCGAGCTATCGAGGGATTGGCTGCTGGAGTGCGACTTCGGACTTTACAACGGCGTCTCGATAAGGGCAACGAGAAGGGACCGTGGAAGGGTTGCGATTTGGATCCCGGGCAGCAGAAGAGCAACTGATCCTCTTCTACTGCTCAGGGGTCAAAATCGCAATAGGACAGAGTTAAGGTTACCTGAGTGGAACCTCATAGTCAGAGAGCCGCTACCTCTAGGGGAGCGTCTGATTGTGGGGGTTCCTCGGGAGACGAACATCCATTTTCGTGAAGGACTGGTGTGGCTCTTTTATCAAGCTACACAAGTACAAGTTAGGTATTTAAACCCAAAACAAAGACCAAAACAAGACCATGAAGCACAGAGCCAAGTTGACACCGACCCAAACTCTGTACATAACAGAACCAGTAGCGATGCTCGTGTGTTGGAACCGGCTGGCACGATGAATCCACTCATCGGAGCGTCTGGCGGGGCCCCTAGTACCCCCCCGCCACGACATCCATGTATGGAATAGTCGAAGCCGCTGGTACCACCACAGCACGCTAACTGTTATAGAGACCGATACATAACTGATGCCTTGTTGGCTTCTTGAGCGCCCTGCCTCACAGCGGGTGCTCGAAGCTATGCGAAGCATCATTATGTATTGGCAAGCAACAGAGTACACACACGACACAACACCCACATTCACATTCACACCCAATAAACATAAACAAAAACACACACAAAAACACTCAACACAGACACTAAAGATCCTTCAGTTAAACTTGCATCACTGCAGGGAAGCCACAAGCGAACTCTGCGACTATGTGATTAGCAAGCAAATAGACGTGGCCCTGCTACAAGAACCGTACGTCGTGAACAAACGTGTGGTCGGTATGGGTTGTTTAGGGGGAGACCTGACCTATTGTAGCAATGGTGAGTCTGACCCCAGAACATGTATCTATACCAGTAGCAGGATCAGAAACTTAGGACTAATTGAAATAGACTGTTACAGAGACTTAGTAACGGTGGAAGCTGTAATTCCACTGGATGAGGACAAAAAAGTTAGAATGGCGTTTATGTCGGCCTACATTCCTAGCGAGACCGACTTCACACCACCAACTAGAGAGCTGGAAGAGACTGTCAACAAATACAGAGGTAAGAGAATTTCCTTTATGATAGGTTGTGACGCTAACTCACACAACGAGGTGTGGGGTAGTACAAACACAAATAGGAAAGGGGAAATTTTGTTAGAATTTATTTTAAGTAATAATCTCGAGATAATGAACATTGGTAATGAACCAACATTCGTTACAAGTACAAGGAAAGAAGTGTTAGACATTACTCTAGCATCAGAAGATATCGTCAAGTACATTAAAGATTGGAAGGTGGATCGAAAAGACCCGTTTTCCGATCATCGTAGAATCACCTTCCACATAGACAGCAAAATTGATAAATTTCGCATTAGAAATGCAAAAAAGACCAATTGGGACAACTTCGAGTCCTTAATGAGTGAATGGAGACCCAAACACACTTCCTATAACTCTATAGAGGAGTTAGAGGAAGGCGCAATGGAACTAAGCACAGCACTTAAAGCTGCCTTTATGAGCACTTGTCCACTAAGAGAGTTAGCACCAGGCAAGGGTCAACCGTGGTGGAACAATGAACTGAAAAGACTTAGGAAGAAAGTACGCAAATCCCAAAGAATTGCCCTTAAAAGAGGCGATGAATTGAGCTGGGCGGAATATAGAAAGAACAGGTCGGAATTCCGAAAGAAGTGTAGGAAAGAATCCAGAAATGGCTGGCAAGCGTACTGCAACGGGATTAAAGAATACCCCGAAGCAGCCCGCCTTATGCGTATATTGGCAAAAGACAAATCTTGTAGACTAGGTAGTATTAAAGACAAGGATTCGATAATATCAGATCCCAAAATTATACTAACTAAGATGACAGAAGCACATTTTCCAGAATGTAAAGAAATCAAGGAAGAAGAGATATTACCAAACACCAATTACTATTGGTCGGATCCGGGAAATATCATATTAGAAGAACAGATCAAGTGGAGTATTATGTCCTTTGCACCATATAAAGCGGCGGGACCTGACGAAATACTCCCAAAAATGCTACAGGTAGCATATAAATACATTAAAGGAAATATGATAGCACTCTTCAAGGCTAGCTTGGCATGGGGTTATGTACCAACGAGCTGGAGGAAAGTAAAAGCAGTGTTTATTCCAAAACCAGGGAAGAAAACCTACCAAGAACCGAAGTCATTTCGGTGTATTAGCTTGTCCTCCTTCATTTTAAAAACAATGGAAAAAGTGATGGACACCCATATAAGAACTAATATAGAACTAAGTAATCTACCACTACATGAAAATCAACATGCATATATGGGGGGCAAGTCAACAGAGACAGCTCTCCATAATCTAGTGGTAAGAATAGAAAGAACTTTAAGCAATAAAGAGCTTGCATTGGGTTGCTTCTTTGACATAGAAGGTGCTTTTGACAAAGCAAACCGTAATGCTATTAGAAACTCTATTTGTAGAGAAGGTATATCTGATGAAGTAGGCCGCTGGATAATGAACATGCTAGAGCATCGTTCTATCTCGGTGGAGTTAAGCGGAGTAACACACATAATAAAATCAACCAGAGGCTTTCCCCAAGGAGGATGTCTTTCACCTCTTTTATGGTGTCTCCTTCTAGATTCATTAGTTAGGGAAATTAATGAAATGAAGACTTACATGCAAGCATACTCAGATGACGGTATCCTCTTAGTAACCGGGAGAGACCTGAGCACTATAAGGAACATTATGAGTAATAGCATTAAAATAACATTAAGATGGTGTCAGGAAAGGGGACTAAACCTAAATCCTATGAAAACCAAACTAGTTCTCTTTACTAACAAAAAGAAAATAGCGAACTTCAATCCACTCAATATAAACGGAGTCGAGATTCAGTTGTTGAAAGAAATAAAGTACCTAGGGATCACACTGGATAAAACCCTTAGGTTTAGAACTCACATTAAAGAACAATGCAATAAAGCAAAAATAGCGCTTATGCAATGTAGAAGAGCAGTAGGAAGGACCTGGGGTATGAAGCCTAAAATAATTAAATGGATTTATACGGCTATTATATTACCCAGAATACTCTATGGCGCTTCGATTTGGTGGCATAGAGCCAAGATCGGAGTCAATAGTAAAGACTTAACAAAGGTACAGAGGATAGCAACACTAATGATCACAGGTGCAGTGCGAACTACCCCTTCCGCTGCCCTAGAGGTTTTGTTAGGATTATATCCTCTGGATCTAGCAGCCAAAAGGAAAGCAATAGAACAATGGTATAAGATGAAAGTATTCCATCAGTGGAAGGGAAACTTTATGGATAAAGGTCATACTGAAATAGAGAAGATCTACGGAGATAATCTGTCGATGGTCGTCAAGAGAAGTGACCTGATCAAGAAACAGAAAATCTTCGATAAGAAATATAGAATACACATAGGAGTCAAGGAAGACTGGGAAGTAAATGATAGTAACAACCGTCAAACCATCTGCTATACGGACGGATCTAGACGTGAATCCACGAAGCTGGCAGGAGCTGGCATTGTTTACAGCAACTTGCCAAATTTACACCAGGTTATAAATCTGGGTAAATATACAAGCGTTTTCCAGGCCGAAATGATGGCTATCATGGAGTGCGCCAGGAAATTGAAAGAAACACTAACGGCACCAGTACACAATATAGTCATCTATAGCGACAGTCAAGCCGCATTAAAAGCACTTGACCGTATAGAAACAACTTCAGCTATCGTAAAGGAATGCAAACAAGAACTAAACGGACTAGCTGAAATTGGAGAAGTAACGATTGCATGGGTCCCAGGACACCATGGGCATGCAGGGAATGAAAAAGCCGACGAATTGGCAAGAAAAGGAGCGAGTCAAACATTTGTTGGCCCAGAACCTTTCCTCCCAATTGGAAACACGATAATAAAGCGCGTTATAGATAAAAGAATAGAAATAGAATCGAGTAAAAGATGGAGAAACACAACGTTCCGACAATCAAAGCTGTTTCTCAAATCTTTCGACATTAAGAAAACAAAACAGCTAATGTCTCACAACAGGGAAAATGTGGCAATCATAACAGGCATTACTACGGGGCACTGCCTGTTAAACAGACACCTGTCAATAATGAGAATAAAAGAAGATGCAGCGTGCCCAGAGTGTGGAGAAGAAGAAACGAGTCTCCACCTTATGGCTGAGTGCCCTATGTACTCGCTGGTAAGATGGGAGATACTAGGTAAGGATGAAATTGAAGAAGAAGACCTAACAAATATCCCCTTCAGGGATATCATAAGGTTTGTAAGAGCAACTGGTAGGTTTGAGCAGGTGACACTGTCGGGACAACAGTGAGACCCTTGTCCCAACATGAGGGGAAATGGGTGGAATAGTCCAGAATTGGAGCTGACCACCCGCCCTGTACCGACAGGCGTCCCCTACCTTAGATTAGATTAGATTAGTTGTCTCGGCAGCACCAAATCAGAACTGAGTAGATCCATAGATTTCAAATTCAAATTCAAAAATAGTCTTTAATCATGTCAACTTGTAATAATAATAAACTGCTTTTCGAATAATAAACTCTGCTGCTAATTCGGAAAATTGCCTCAAAAAACAAGAAAGATAGCAGCTATAATCATCAAAATATAATTCTTATAACTAGTTACATTTCGTCATTCCTAAGTTGCGAATAATCGAAGAGCAGCTATATCCACACATTCTAATCACTAAGCATAGTTATAATTTAAATTTTAATGATTTAACATTAATATTTTTGTATATTTATTCACTGCTAAATTTCGTTGGCTAGATCTTAGAGCATCGTTATCCTTCTGACCTTATGCTATTCTGAGTGGGGTCGGCTCAACATGTTCCAAACATGTTGTCACATGATTTGGCTACGTATTTTACGACCGGCCGCCTGCCTGAGGTCAACTTACCTTACTCACCTTTTACGACCCCTCGGTAAGAAAGAGGGTGATCTATTCTACTCATCCGGATACCACACGGCGGGTCGATTTACCTTAGTCGCCTTTTACGACCCCTCGGTAAGAAAGAGGGTGGTCTATTCTACTCAGCTGGATACCACACGGCGGGTCAACTTACCTTAGTCGCTTTTCACGACACCTCGGTAAGATATAAGGGTGGTCTATTCTACTCAGCCGGATACCACACGGCTAAACTATTCTAGATTCATTTATATAAAATAAATATTCATTTTTAGTATAACAAAATTAATTTTGGTAGTTGATAGTTTGGACCAGAAAATTCAATGTCTCATTTCGAATATAAATGACTACATTGATATGAAAGTTTACTTGATGATTAAAAAGTGCTTGGAAGCACGTTTGAATTATTTTAATTTGTTTCAAAGCTGGTACAAACGACCCTGAATCAGACCCTTTTGGAAAATTTTCGATTTTCCAAAGTGGGCTGCGTGTCAAATTTTGAAAATTCTGTAACTCTTTTTGGTTTGAGGTACAAACGAAAATTAAAGTGGTACAAACGGGTACAAACGATGGAGGACCCGTAATTTTTTTCCGAAAGTCGGCTGCCAAGTTCACAGAGGTCTTATTGTATAAACAAAAGGCGGACTTATCCCTAAAAGGGATCTCTACCAGCCAACCTATGAGTAACAGAAAGAAAATGAAAAGAAAAAAAAATTGATGATGGAAAAAAAAGGAAGGAAGAAAAATAAGAATAACGAAACACTATACATAGATTAAAGTTGAAAAATAAATGAATAAAATAATAGATAATAGTGATTATTTGAATTGATTAAAATGTAATTTAATATTGATAATAAGCTAAATTAAGAATGCCCGTTCAAGAGGGTTAACTAAAACATGAACTTACCTTCAAATTGGGATTCTTCTCTCTTAATGCGACAACTTTGTCGTACATATCCGCGTCTTTCTCATCCCCTTCCGCCAACTTGTGATCTTTAAGGGTGGCGAAGGCATATATAACGTGGGTGCAAAGTGCCGGGTCTATGTTTTCCGGCATGAACCTGCCAGCGCTGGGTCGTTTCGCTGACCAAGTAGTCAAGTAGCACAGGATCTGAGGTTCGCGTTCTGAAAAAATAATTGGTGTTGTTTAATGTGTTAAAATCTACAATAATATATAAGTAATAATAAAAATTATTTTTCATTATTGCTTTTATATTAAAAACTAGCAAAGCCCCGCGGTTTCACCCGCGTCCATACAGATCTCGTGGTAGTGGAAAGTCTACGAAATCGGACTATAAATTTATTTTGTAGATTATTTAATTATAAAAAATGGGTATCATTAGTATTCTTGGAATAAGAGTTAACTCACCAAGTGCAGGCCCTGCTATAACGGTAGGTTAGGTTTGTTATGGGATTATTTGATTTCGATTTACATTCTTAAATTCGTAAAATCTTTTGATTGGCATGTCGGATATTAATAATTTAAAAAGTATTTTACAGGTATTGAAACAGTTATTCATAAAATATCATTTAATGGGATAAGGATTAATACAGAGATATGAATAAAATGGTTTGATTATTGTCGGCACTTTTACCAACTTTTACAATGTAAAAAAGTAGTTATATTGGCATAACTATAATAGTTAGACATATGGTATCGCGGACTTTTTTGTGGATATTGATACGTTCTATAATACTGTAGAACATTTTTTTGTTCTATCATCAATAGTTTCCGCAGCGCACGCGATGATAGATGTTTACGACTAAATTTTTACCAAGTTATTACAATTTTATTAGGGATCCCTATTTTTAGTGAAAATGACATATAGTCTATGTTGCTCAGTGAAAAAGCAGCTTTCCAATGATGAAAGAATTTTTGAAATCGGTCCAGTAGTTTTTGCGTGAAAACGTAACAAACATACATACAAATCTTTCCTCTTTATAATATTAGTATAGATAATCCGCGATACAGTATATAGAAAAAATATATATTTATTTATTTATTTATGTACCAAAATTAAAATATATAAGAAAATACTACCTGTATATAAAGAAAACAAGTACAAAATTACTTATCTCTATAAGAGATCTCTGCCGGCGACCCTTGGTCGTTTGATAGTAAGTGGAAACGTAGTATAGGCACATTAATAGTTAAAAGATACATTATTACAAACACTATAAAACAATTATAAATTAAATATGGATAAACTTACTTTCTTATAATTATAAAATAGAATACATATATATAATACAAGGTAATACACTAATACTAATACAAAATATAATAAACCTACATAGATATAAGTTATGACAGCCATAAGCTATGGCAGACATAGTATAGTGCTAAATGTAGAGTGGGCTATCTTAGCTTTGCGATTTTGTCGTGGAGTCTATCTCCTGATGATGCTTCGGTTGTGGAGCGAAACGATTGTTGAGTTTATGACAGTGAACGTGTGTAGTGCTTGTGTATTGTGGTGGCAGTGGTGGTGGTTTGTGCATGTGTTTTTACGAATCCTGCATGTATCGGGTATGAAAAAACGGATATTCCACTATACAATTAACACTATATATATATTTTTTATTTACTGTATCACGGATTATAGCAAAATAATTTTTATTATTACTTTTGTATTATGGATCTCCGCAAAGTAACGCCTAATTCCATAAATTATTTGAATTTGTCATATTACTTTTAGTGGAAATTAACTAAAAGAACGTTTTTAATGGTATACATAGACATCATCATCATCCGGGCTAACCCGATAAAATTAGGCGTGAGTATAGCCGGTGTCTACAAATTAACTAGAAAGATTAAGATAACGATATCGCAAAAAATCATCACCTAAAACAAGTCTATCGGTTAAATCTATTAACCATTATAATAGGATAACTCTCGGTAAAGATCGAAAATAATGAAGAATTTAATAACGTTTCATTAAAACGACGTTAGGTATTTCTGAAGAAGTGATCCTTAATACCGATATTTCAACATTTTAAAGTCATTTATTTTGATGGCGAGAGAATGCTCGATATTAAATTCAATCAATCACAACGGGTATTAGTTTTTTCATGCGTCAGATTTAATAATGCAATAACTTCCCGTATCTAAAGATACCCTAAATTTAAGGAAAGTTGTCTACATTACATTTTTTAATTTCTCTATCAAGCCTGTCCTTAATTTATGAGGATTGCTGTCATTGATTCGTTAGAGAGGAAGATTTGTTTCCTTCGACTGCAGTTCATAATTGTCCTCATGGCTAGCTGAGTTGTTGAGCAAGGGGCGACTCTCATTTACTCAGTCCAACGTGTTAGCAATCGGTTTTTAGGTTATTACCTTCGCATATAATGGTTAAAATACGTTATAGGTTCTCTATAGCGTGTAAAGTATGCGTTTACTTTAAACTGCTAAAGGATTTCGTGCGATCTTAAACTCAGCACATTAGACATCCAGACCACATTCTCTGGTAGCTTCGAGTATTAAAATTCTAATCGACCTTGTTTTCCTACCATCCCTTATTGTGTAATGCTGTTAAAGATCCAAATAAATAAATAAATCCCTTCTTATAATTTCACAAAAATAAAAGGGCGATGATATAAAACTTGATTATCCATAATGTTTGTGGAACAAAAATGTTAGATCTAACATTAAAAACAACTTAGAGATAGAATACCAAATGGCTTCACATCTACAAATCATTATCTATTACTTACGCCCGTATAACACCGGCTACAACTTAGGAGCACTTGTAAGATTGCCGCTTAACGTCATAAACCTTGTAAGCCCCAATCCCTAGACTCATAAAGTTCACGCCAAAATGTGCCAAATAAATTAGAGCTTTATTTCGCTTTCAAGAAAGGAAAAAAAACAACTTTGTATATAAACCCGTAGGTCTCAGTATTCTGGCCTTCGACGACTTGAGCGTGAAAGCACTCGATGTCTGAAACTTTTAGTAACTGTGTCGCGAGCGGTTGTTGTTAGCAGCCATTCTTAGCAGTTGGGAAATATAGAGTGCCTAAAAGTGACCCTTGTAACACCCCTTTTTAAGATCGGTCGCTTTTAGTGTCACGTACATACGGGTACTTGCGTTTTGCGAGTGAAAAATGTAAATTTATGAAAACAAAGCGATACATACTGTTATGTTGTGTTATTAATACGTGAAGAAAATACTTTGTTTTCCTTTTTAAGTACCAAAGTCAGTTTTGAAAGTTTGAAGCTCTTGAACTTGCGCGTACGTAGGAGCGTGAGATTTTGTGTTATTATAAGTTAAAGTTGATATAGGCATTAAGTGTTATAAAAAATTAAGCATTAGGTGTTGTAAAACTGCCATATTAAACACACTATACTCTTTTCTTTTGCATTTGAGCGATTCTCATTTCAGGATTTATCAGAAACTTATCGAGTCAGTTTGAAACAAAAAATATACTATCGTGTGATTTGTTCACAAGTATATACACCCCAATTTTACACTATGGGAGTATGACTCTTATTATAATCTCTATAATCAGGCACTATACCATGTATTGTTTAAATAATACACAAAGTTCTAGAAAAATTAATGATATTGCAAAACTATTCAACTATTCAATATGTATTTATCTATTGACTTAATAAGTATAAATCCGTCATCGCAATGTGCCATTGAAATCGGATTTTAAATAGTAGACTTGTAATAGACTTGTAAAGATGTGCTTTTGAATTGTAAATTGTACTAAAAATGGTAGATTTTGAAATTTATTATGAACCTGCAAAAGAATTACTTACTTCTGTAAGGCGTAAAGCAGGAGCCGCAAGCCAGTGTTCGTTTTTTTTAATTAAGACTATCGCGAGTTAATGTATAGAAACGTCTATACTCACGTTTAATTTATCGGGTGAGCCCGATTAGTTGCAAGCCCATACGTGGCCCTTAGTCATGAGTTCTTTAAACGGCGTTATCGCGGCTTGAAATAAGTATGGTGAACTAACGTTGCAATAACGCTAATATATAACTAGAATTTAATCCAGCTCACCCGATAAATTAGACGTGAGTATAGCCGGTTTCTATACGTTATCATATACATTACATATATTCTATACACTGCGGCGGGCACTGATATCGGTTCCTACTTTGTCTACGCAATTTATTGACTTCGTCATTTTTTTTAATTATTCACTTCAATGATAATGTACATATTATTATTATGCCGTGTGGTATCCGGCTGCATAGAATAGACCACCCTCATTTCTTACCGAGGTGTCGTAAAAGGCGACTAAGGTAAGTTGACGTCAGGCAGGCGGCCGGTCGTAAAGTACGTAGCCGTAGCATGCGGCAACATCTTTGTAACATATTGTTCCGACCCCACTTAGAGTGGGATAAGCGCAGGAGAATGGTGGTGAAGTTTGCAAAGAATAACAAAGACAAATGTGCTAGCAAAATAAAAGTAATACTATGTTTGCTAACGTGCAAATTGCCGGAGAAAAAGTTGGTGAAAGTTTTCGCAAGCTGTCGTTTGATATATGTATAGCGATTTACAAAATTACCTTTTGATAGGCTATTACGTGTGATATCTTATGCTCTTTTATATGTTGTTAGGGAAAGTGGAATACTCAAAACTTAAGTATACTAAAAACCATGCCACCTATTTGCAGGCATTTGAAAGTTTTAAACATTAATGCCGTTCAAAAGTAATAATAAAATTATTTTGCTATAATCCGCGATAAAGTAAATATAAAATATATCATCATGATCCTGCCCTTATCCCACCCTAAGTCGGCACAACATGTTACAAACATGTGGTCAAATGATTTGGTTACGTATTTTACGACCGGCCGCCTGTCTGACGTCAACTTATCTTAGTCGTCTTTTACGACACCTCGGTAAGGAATGAGGGTGATCTATTCTACTCAGCCGGATACCACAAATAGAAAAATGTATAATGCTAAATGTATAGTGGACTATCCGTTTTTTCATACCCGATACGTGCAGGATTCGTAAAAACACATACACAAACCTACACCACTTCCACCACAATACACAAGCACTACACACGTTCACTATCACAAACTCAACAATCGTTTCGCCCCGCAACCGAAGCATCATCAGAAGATAGACAGCACGACAAAATCGCAAAGGCTTTAATTTTATTATTACTTTTCTATTATGAATCTCCGCAAAGTAACGACTAATTCATTAAATCATTAATTTCGTTTACGTATTCTAAATTAAGGGAGTTTTTCTCACTATTATTAAATTTATTACATTCATTGACTTAGTTATAATACTTATTATTGCGAAATTTTCCAAAATTTAAATCTCCGGAAGTAGGTACAGGGTGGAAAAACTATAAATTTAATATTGATCATGAAGTCTTGTTTTCGATAATGATTTTTTGCAATTTTCAATAACCGCTAATCTTATTAGGTCACTTCAACCTAAATGAAAATAAATAAAAATGCGCTCAATTTTGCACTGTTTTTTCCTGTTGCCGAAAGAGTAACGGGACTTTTTATAGATAGTACATAGATAGATAGAGATATATAGAGGCAGGTAGACATACAGACAGATAGATAGATAGACATACAGACAGATACAGAGACAAATAAATAAACAGACTGACCGATGAGACAGACAGACAGACCGATAGACAGACAGCAAGACAGACAGATTAGGACACCACGACATGAGACTTACACGCAATCAGCTTTCAACCATTGTTAGGTTGTTTATAAAATATGATGGCGATATTTTAACTCACTTGATTTGTCTATGATATGGTAAAGCAAAATGATAGACAGACAGCAAGACGCACAGACTAGATCACCATATGACAAACGCAACCAGCCTTCTATCATAGCAAGGTTGTCTATAAAATATGATATCGATATTTTAACTCACTTAATTTGTCTATGATATGGTAAAGCAAAATGATAGACAGACTGATAGACAGACAGCAAGACGCACAGACTAGATCACCATATGACAAACGCAACCAGCCTTCTATCATAGCAAGGTTGTCTATAAAATATGATGGCGATATTTTAACTCACTTGATTTGTCGATAAGAGCTAAAGCGTTGTTGGTTTTGATGACGCGAGTCTTGGTAGGCTTCTTAACTTTGCTAAGCACGTCTGCTAAGCTGATCTTGATCGGCTGAGGTTTCTCCACTTCTTCGATCTCAATCGTGGCCGCTACGGACGCCCAGTCAACGTCCTTTGCATCTTTACCGCGGGAGATTCCACGTAGCTCTTCCCTGTTTGAACCAACATGATATTAGCTGTCTATTTATGAACATTCTACATTGTTCAATACTTAGAAGTACAAGTTCTGGGTTGACAGCATTAACTTAATTCGAAATAATATGTTCAATGGGACTGTTTTGAATAAAATGACTCGGCCGTTGACGTTTATGCATTCGATTGCCGACGCGAGCAGCCGACCGGTAGTAACTTTCAACACGATAAGGACAGGCCGTGTGCGCCTGTATACGGCATTCTTTTATAACGCACACGTGTAATTTTGCGTTTCGGATGTTATTCTCAGATTTAGTGACGCGTTTAACCAGTGAAGTGTTTGATAAGACGCGACCGTCCACGGTTTTGGTGCGCGTTGGACACTATTCCCCGATATAGGGACGATTTAATAACGTGTGACCTTACGAAGGTTGTGTGCACACCGAGTGTTATTTAGCCGATATAGTGAAGTGTATACTCAAGAAGAAACAGACATTACGTGTCCGTGGAAGAGTGCAGAGGGGAGCCAACGGTTTCGGGAATCGGCCAAGTACATACAAGCACACACACTCACGTACACATATACACGCAGTGACTCATGAGGCCGGACCACATACAGCCAACGGCCGCATAAGGTAGGTTGAAACGCCGGGACGACGGGTCCAGGTCCCGGAGGTTGTTTCATCCGCACGTTTGCGCGGAACAGGAACCATAGATTTATTTGATTTTATGTACTACTAGCGATACCACGCGATTTCACTCGCGTAATCTCATGGTAGTGGCAAGTCTGCTAAGTCGGACTATAGGTTTATTTTTGTAAATTAATAGTTTGGCCGTGGGATTTATTAATGGTTAAGGCAAAGGACGTTTTAACTGGACATTTTAAATCTTTTAAAAGGTATAGCTATATCCGTGGGTATCATTAGTATCCTTGGAATAAGAGCTAACTCACCAGTTACAGACCCTTTTATAATGGCCGCTATAATGAATTTGTTATTCGTTACATCTTTTGATTGGAATGTCCGATTTTAATAATTTAAAGAGTATTTAACAAAACAAACAATTCTAAAAAAATATCATTTAATGCGATAATGATTGATACGGAAATATGAATAATATAGTTTCATTATTATCGGCATCAAATTTTACGTTATATAGAAGTAGTTATATTGGCATACCTATAATAGTTAGACATGTGGTATCGCAGACTTTTTTTGTATCATTTGTTCCGATATTTCATATAGCACTAGTTTCCGAAAATTGTAATATATTCTAATATAATTTGTCGAGTAATTGTTACTTATGTAATTGTTATATCGATGACGAAATTTTTTCCTTAATTTATTTCTGTAGTTACTAGAATCACAGCAGAAATCACGAGCTCCATATTATATGAGTCTTCAGATCCCTCCCAAAATTTACGGCTCTAACACATTACATGCACGATTAAATAGAAAATAAGTCAATGCTATTGAATCAGAAATATATTTCGAGTTGGCAAAAAAATACTATCTGCTCCTCCGGGAAATTCGCGTGAT
Organism: Morpho deidamia; assembly: GCA_947086505.1. Classification (NCBI taxonomy): domain Eukaryota; kingdom Metazoa; phylum Arthropoda; class Insecta; order Lepidoptera; family Nymphalidae; genus Morpho; species Morpho deidamia. The sequence continues at coordinate 1,692,650 of CAMTZC010000007.1, read as the reverse complement.
AAAAGTAAATTTTGATTTGCTCACTCCATTAACTCTCAAGACGAAATGTTTACGATCCATTTCGTTGTTTCTCCAGAATGTAGATTAGGGTGAAATGTTTTCTTTCTAAATGACATAGAAAATCGCGTAAATGTCTGTCTGATCGTAATTTTATTGTGCCACTTTATTCTTACAAGATGTGATTTTGTAAAATCTGTCTCATTACTAGACGCTTTCTAATACATAAAGGTTTTTCAGATATTTTGTTTGAAAACTGCTGTAATGACAAAGTTAAAATTGATCGTGGAATTTTATTATAGAAACTTATACCCAAACCAACTAAAGACTTACGTTTGCAAGGCACAAAGCAGGGACCGCAAACCTACGTCACTTTGTCTATTATACACATCGCCAATCTTTTTATAATTATGTATATTCTTATGCGCAATAAATTTAATTGCTAAAAATAAACTGTGAAGCCAATGTAAGAATACCTATTTCCTTAAACTTCTCTCGCAGGGAAACACGTGAGCTTAAATTGTAAATGCCACGTGTAATTTTTTGTAATACAAAATTTTTTTCTATGTTCGCGCATTTACCTCATGACAATATTCCATAAGACATAATGATATGGATCTAAGCAAAATAAACAAACCTAGCTGTTTCGACGTCTGTAAGCCGTCTTATCTTTCAGACGGCGAAGGCACCTGAACTGAGTTTCCCAGCTAGAGTAGTTATGTATGTGCTTCATTAGTTTTGAATCCAAGGTCACTCCCAAAAATACAGTTAAAGACACTGCTGTAGGAATCTTTAGGGTAAGTTTAGGAAAGCTTCAATGTAGGTTTCTTCCGTTGTTTTCCTTCATTTTAAACCGCATGACGTAAATTTCAATTGAACAATTTTATAGATCACTAAGGACTTTCGTGCATTTGCCCATTTGATACATTCATATAATTGTTAACATTCTTTCTCTAAGTGAACTAAATAAACTCTTGCGAATAGTTATAGAAACAAAGTACCTCATAGCACCAATCAGTGGATATTTGACGTCACCGCCGCAGATACTTCCAGAAAAGTCGTCCATATCGACCGTCCACACCATAGCACCACCGAAACCATTGTCTTTGATCCATCTACGAAATGGAAATTCATTAAATAATGTAAAATAGCTGTAAAAATAAAATGACAACGTGTATCATTGATTATAAGTTGGCACTACTTTGGAATTTCACAAAGAAATTCCAAAGTACAAAAAGAATGAAAGAATTATTTAGCTATTATACTTTTTTTTTCATAATATATTTTATCCTATAATACGGTTCAATTGATGTCTTTGATATAACTGAAATTTGTGAGAATTAAATTTATAAAAATGAAATTTATGATTATAATACGTCTTATCTTCGTTAACTGGTGAACTTTTGCTGAATATAGGTCGCTTCATGGGATCTCCACCCCACAAGATCTTGTACCGTTTGAATCCAGTGGCTCCCAGCGACCTTTTTGAGGCCTTCAGTCCACCTAGTAGGGGGTCTACCGACGTTTACCAGAGCGGGGTCGCCATTCCAACACCTTAAGACCCCAACGCCCTTTAGTTCCGCGGACTAGTGCCCCCCCCCCCGATTGCCACTTCAGGTACGCGACAAGCTATCGCCCGTAACTCTGAGCTTTTAAGGATGAACTTGCAGTTAAGGACCTGGCTGATATCCCCTTCAGGGACATTATCAGGTTTACAAAAACTACTGGTAGATTAAAGCAGGTGACACTGCCGGGACATCAGTGATACCTATGTCCCAACATGGGGAAATGGGTGGAATAGTCCGACATAGGAGCCGACCACCCGCACTGCTACGGCAGGCGTCCCCGAATTAGATAGATAGATAGAACTCCGAGCTTCCTTATGAGGCCCATAGTCAGCGACCACGTTTCAGATCCGTAAGTCATCATTGGCATCACGCACTGTTCGTTTTAATAGACTAAAGAAAACATTTTTTACAATGGCGTAGTGTGACGTCACAAAATGGATAATCTATGGTTTGCCTTTGGTTCAAATCTGCAGATCTTAACACTGAATTTCAGCGGCCACTATTCTGTAACACATGATCTCTCTCGAACTCAGGAGGATGTTAAAACTTGCCTCATTTTGTTCCTTATGGACTTTTCGTCGTCGAAGCCCACCCATTGATCGCCATGGACTGCATACGGCACCTTCATCTCGTCATCCCAAACGTAAGCACCACCATTCTTCAGGATCTCGCAGACCTGTATTAAAAAGACGATTAACTTATATAATTCTGATTTTCCAATGTCTCCCCGATTAGCTTAGATGGGAAAGTTTTGCCAGACTGCTCTGATTTTCAGTACCTTGGTTTTTTAGAACGACGGTTAAGACGTGGGTAAAAAATGAACGGTTTGCACTCAGGGAGTGTCAGCAGAAGCGAAAACTTGAATATTAACGTTGTGCATTTTTGATATTTTGAACGACGAAGTGCAAGATTAAGATGGTATGAACATAGAAACAGAAACTATAACAGAACTACCTCGCTATAATCCGCGTGTGTTAAGCGAATGCATGCAAAGCTAATGTGTATGAAGCAGGCAAAATTTACGCACCTTATACATGTAGGACAAGTCACCACACGTATCCCAAGACGCCTCCACCAGCTACAATGCGCACAAGCAATACACAGAACCACCACCAAAATCTCTACGATCGTTTGGCTCCGAAACCGAAGCATTTCTTACTAAGGTATTGTAGAAGACGACTTAGTTGACGTCAGACAGGCGGCCGATCGTAAAATACCTAACCATATCATGAGTTGGGTCAGCACAACATGTTTTAATAATGTTTTATGTTTAAATCATATTGTGCCGACCCCACTCAGTGGGATAAGGGCAGGACAATGCTGAGCATAGATTAGAGAACATGGATGCCACACGCACACACAAACACACGCACACACGCACACACACAAACACACAAGGTGTGAACTTGTGTGTTTTTCACCTGGCATAACATTCCTAAATTTTTTGCATGGCGTTTTGCAAGGGTTATTTTAGTAAATCGCATTCACCCGTATTAAAGGCAAGCTATAAAACATGTCATAAATTTTAGTGCTCATTAAAGGCGTAGTAAATTGCGAATAAGAAAAAGCAAACGCTTTTATATGGTCTTCAACCTTGAAATTAAATATCTCGCCAGTTACCAAGTTTCTTATGAGACGATGCTGTAATCCCTATAAGGTATCCAGGACCCGTTGACATCATGTTGTCACGACTTGGGAATATCAAACCGTGTTGTTAAACATAGACACGGGTAGGTAATGACTAGCACCCGAGAGAATTTAAAAATTTTTTCTTAAATAAATAAATATTTATTGATCACATAACCTGTTATTATCCCGTATATCCCCTCCCCCTGTTATAGTTATTATTATAAAATATTTATATAAATATTTTGGAAGAATTAGAAATAATTAAGCAAAGCAAAATGGCACACTCATTATTGATCAGATAAATGTTTCAAGTTCAAGCTTGTTGCATGTGTTCAGAGGTAAAATAAATGGTGGGGTTGAACCGATTACTATATAACTATGCTTGTTCGGATAATGCTTCGCTTTGCGATTTTCTCGTGGAGTCTATCTCCTGATGATGCTTCGGTTGCGGAGCGACACGATTGTTCAGTTCGTGATAGTGAACGTGTGTATTGTGTATTGTGGTGGCAGTTGCGGAGGTTTGTGGATGTGTTTTTACGCATCCTGCATGTATCGGGTATGAAAAAACGGATAATCCACTATACATTTAGCACTATATATATTTTCTATTTACTGTATCGCTGATTATAGCAAAATATTTTTTATTATTACTTTTGTTATTATCCCAGTGCTGGGCATAGGCCTCCTCTCTCCATTTCTGAAGAGAAGGGTCGGCGCTAAGACCTACCACGCTGCTCCAATGCGGATTGGTAGGTTACACATATCTCCAGAATTCTCTAGAGATATGCAGGTTTCCTCACGATGTTTTCCTTCACCGAAAAGCGTGTGATAAATTGCAATTATCAACTAGACACATGAGTTTTAATAGAAAAACTCATTGGTCCCTGCCCGGGTCGAACGCGTGTTCCCTTCGAAAGAGTCGCACGGTCTCACCGCTGGGCTATCACAGCTCTCAGAATTTTAATACAATAGTCTAATCTAAGGTAGAAACATGGTTTTTTTATTATCTTTCTAGCTTTTGTGACGAACGGACCTTGAATGATGACATTCTACCACGAAATCTCGTTACAGCGGAGCACTAAACAACATTAAATGACATAACGTTGAAATATCGCAGACGTGATGTAACTGCAAACTATCTCTTCTCAGACCTAAACATACAGGGTTCGCAATAAGCGGTCTATTTATGTGTGAAACGTGCTTCGAGGTATATCTGGAGCGAGGAAATTAAGTTGGTTCATCAATTTAATCTTATTAATGTGACATAAATAAAATTCAAAATAGGTTTTTTAAATAAAAATTGCAATATAACATCATCCTCATCATCCTCCTGCCCTTATCCCACTCTAAATGGGATCAGCACAACATGTTACAAACATGTTGTCACATAATTTGGCTACGTTTTTTACGACCGGCCGCCTACCTGACGTCAACTTACCTTAGTCGCCTTTTACGAGACCTCGGTGAGAAATGAGGGTGGTCATATATCATAGCATCCTTGCATCCTCCTGCCCATATCCCACTCTAAGTGGGGTCAGCACAACATGTGATATGTTGTCACATGATTTGGCTACGTATTTTACGACCGGCAGCCTGACTTCAACTTACCTTAGTCTTATATTACGACCCCTCGGTAAGAAAGAGGGTGGTTTATACTGCTCAGCGGGATACCACACGGTGGGTCAACTTACCTTAGTCGCCTTTTATCACAGCTCGGTAAGAAATGAGGGTGGTCTTTTCTACTCAGCTGGATACCACACGGCATGATAACAATCATAACTCCTGATATAGAAAAATGGGAGGGACTTTAGAAAGTCGTACAATATTAAAGCTTGTGGGACGCCGTTTTAAAAGGTCAGGAATTGAAAAATGCAGTTTGTCGCAGTGTGAATGGGCTACGAGGTAGGCCTGGTAATAATTTTTAATTAAACTCACCTCGTAATACGCGAGGAAACCAGCCTCCTTTGTATACTCTCCTGCCTTGCCTCCGCCGCTCGCCGGGGAATTCACCTTAAAGTTGTTCATGTTGGACAAAGTGAAGGTCCGTCCGTACGTCGGCATACCTGGAATTCAGATAGTTGTATGAGTGTTTCGTAGCCTTTGAAGGCATCTATTGTTTTTCTGTATTGTTCCTAAAAAAAGTTATTAGGACTAGCTGTGCCAATAATGGCTTCGCCCGCGTGGAATTCAGTAATGTACGAAACTTTTCCCAAATTTACGCAATTTCCAACATAAAAGTAGTTATTGTGAGTTAACCGTGAGAGATAGAGACATGCTATTGCGGACTATTTTGTAGTATTTTTATAGAACTACAATTCTCTAGTACATGACTTTAGTGTATGTCTGTTGGTTAACGCGACGCACGCGACTAAAGCTCCCAGCAGGAGTGTTTTTTACTGTTGTAAACGTGCGCGACCTGTTCAACATAATTTCCATAAAACCAAAACGTACTCTAAACCTACATCTTCTGAAAAAATTGTACTACCTTTTAGTAAAAACTGTGTAAAAATCCGTTCAGTAGATTTTGAGAAAAATCGATCTCATACAGAGGTCGATTTATGATAGATATAAATAATATATTTATTACGGAATAAAGGCCGCCTCCGCGTTTGTCTGTATGTATGTTCTGTCTGTCTGTTCGCGACAAACTCAAAAATTACTGCACAAATTTTCAAGTAATTTTCACTAAAAGATAGAGATTCACGCTGAAGTTTATATGTATAATTTATTGAGGTCTATGTCCTTGATTACCACGATACAGTAATAAATCCGCCAATCCTGTACCGTTTTTAGCTCTTCAATTATATCCATACGAAGAATCTTTTTTGATTTGAAATTAAAAAAAGCACTTTCTCATTTATAAAATTAAAATCAGAACTTTAAAGTTATTATTTATGTAGTATATTAACCAGTTGTCCGTCACTCATAACACAAGTATTAAGTTACTTACTTTGGGGTCGGACGACCGTGTGTGTAAGTGTCCCATATATTTATTTATGTATTAATTAAAAGATAATTTGATATCTGTTATGTTAAATAAAAAATTCAAGTCACTCGAAATCCACTGTTCGACATTCGCGCAATAATAAGAACTCTAGAAGACAAGGATAAATTCAATTTTACTTGTTATCCGTTTGCAGAAAATTCTACAGGTGTACATTACTTGCCAATTCCAACTGTAAAGGGTACATTTCGCAACGCTTCCAGAAATTCATCCAATATTTTTCACCACCATTACGATGTTTGAGTGAAATAGTCGGTTCTATTGCTATATTATCCGCAATAAAATATGAATTATCACAATATTATTAATCAAATCAAATCAAAATAAACTTTATTCGACTAAACTTTTTCATGCACTTTTGAATCGCCAAGGATCAATTAGATTTAATGAAGCTGCAACTGAATGTTGCTCTTACCGAGAAGAATCTGCAACCACCGGACGATGTTTCAGTGACGAAGCGAAACGACCGTTGAGATAGTCGTAGTGAATGTGTGTAATGTGATTTGCAACATATAAAAATATGACTTGAAACCTTACCTATCATATATACTAGAAGTTAAGGTTATTTAGTCAAAGATATCGAGAATATTAATTTGCTTACCAATGATGAGCTTATCTTTGGGCGCTCCCAGTTTGACCCAAAGGTGAGCTGCATGGTCCACGGACAGCTGTTTCCTCCATTCAGAGTCTGATGAGGGCGAATACAGAGGCGCGTTGTGACCAGTCTCCCTTTCCCACTTGCCGTGGAAGTCATACGCCATCACGTTGATGAAGTCGAGATAGCTGATGGAAAAATCTAATGTTAATATACATAATAGGAGTTGTCAAATAACTGTGTTCTTACTCTTATCCCAATCTAAGTGGGGTCGACATAATATGTTTCCATTTTCCATTATGCTGTATCATTCGTCAGCTCTGATGCTATATGCATACCATTCATCACACAACCCATCCATCTTCTTTTCGGCCTCCCTCTACTCGTATATTAATTCAATTATGCAATGATGGGTAGTCTACTTTGTGGTATATCGCAAGATCAAAGATTTTCTCACAATCTATAATTATACATAAGCCTATGAAGTTCTGCATTGCAAGTCATAAAAATATATCTACAAATTGTCATAAATTAGTTCATAAACATCCAATTCTCGATACTTCTTTAATTAAAGATACATTTATCTACCATAATATTTTATGATAATGTTAGGATCTTTGATCCTAGTTGACACAAAGACCTCGTCAGCATCGGTAGACTCTGTACGAGGTGGACCGATGACCTTAAAAAAGTCGCAGGAAGCGCCTGGATCAAGATGACACAAGATCCCGTGAAGAAAACGATACCCAGGGAACGTATATTGGTTCATAAAGAAGAAGTCGCCCTTCAGCTTGAATTAAATTATTATTAGGTATAAGTCTAAGGTTAAATTTATAATTAATCAACACACTCTTACCTGGCAACAGCAGGCACATCGTAGCCGCTCTTAATGTTATCAGGTCCCACGGGTACTGCAGCAGTAAGCAGAAGACGTTGTTTCTTAACTTCCTGTGCTTCGGCTTCAAAGGCTTCGCGAAGTTCTGTTTGGCAAACAAATCTCAATAAATATCGAACTTTAATATAACAAACAGATATTGTTTATCTTAATATTTTTTAACTAATGTTTTGCACATTTGATCTTAATATATTGCTTTCTCACACTTTCACTGGATTTAGAAGTTTTCTATTGACTTTTCTAGAATCATCTATTTAGTAAACTTTTGTCCTCCAACTTTATCAATTACCATAATCAATTTTTAAGTTTGTCTCGAATCGTTATCGACATTTTTTAATTATCCACTCGTTTTCCTTCCTTTTTTATTTTTGCTAATCGTTAAGAGTCTAATGATTTTTGTAAAAGCTCTAATCTCTGTGGATGTATTGACACTTTTTATTGATATAATAACGTTTACGTTAATTACTTTTATCCTTTCCATGGTAACAATTGTTTAAGCATTTGCGTTACAATACGCCGTTTAAGCAGCATAGCACATTCTACCAAATAAGATATCTCTTTAAATTATAGTCCTAACAAAGTACTGATAAGTGATTCTTCTATTGTATAAATAATGGAAACTTAAAAGTTGTGAGTAAGAGGGTTGACAACCACATACTTTAGGATATAAAATGTAAATACATGGAAAGGGTAACTCAAACTCAAAATATTCTTTATTCAAGTAGACAGTACTTTTGAATCGTCAAATGTTTTCAAGAAGCTACCACTGATTCGGAAGTTTGCTCCTACCGAGAAGAACCAGCAAGAAACTCGGCGGCCATTTTTTTTTTAATAAGTAAAGTAGGTAAGACACATTAAGTTCCTATACTTAAAGAGTTATAGGATTTTCAGTCGATAAAAACAAAAGACTCACACGCAGATTTTAACTTGTAGTTTAGTAAAGGTTCTAATATTTTAACCTACATCCCAATTATCCAATATAAGTATACCTAAAAGTTATTTGCTAATCATACAAATTTACTTAATACAAACATCACGAATTAAGCTATAGCCTAGGTATTATCCGAAGCAGATTGTCCTTGCTACATTTAGAGGGGGCCTTTCTAAAATTCCTTGCCAAATGTCTCGCCTTTGGGGTACTGCAATTATTTTCGTATTATTGTACTAATTTCGTCTCTGGACCGAGATTTCGTATTGCTATTGTTAATTATCCTTATTATGTGATATAAATGTATTGAAATAGTAAAAGAGCGTGACATAATAATTGCAATTCATCACACGATTTTCGGTGAAGGAAAACATTATGAGAAAATCTGTATATCACTAGAGAATTCTGCAAGTATGTGCATCCTACCAATCCTCATTGGAGCAGCGTTGTGGGTCTCAGCTCCAATCATCTCCAATAACGGAGAAAGAAGAGCTAGGAGAGTCAGAAGTGGCAAAGTGACAGATCGTTATTTTACTTTTTTTTAAGCAGCATCCAAATTTAAAACCTTCTGTCTCTTTTTTTGAGTTAATACCGATATTTCTACTCTACGCTCGATTTAGCTCTAGTTAGGTCCTTTGCATAATTAATAATTCCACGTGATATAGCATTATCAAGGGAAATATATATATAAAGAAAATGATAAATGTAGTATCCGGAAAGATATCGCTCCGGTAAATTCATGACTATGTCAAATCGCCTAACCCACTATAAGGATATCTCGGATAAATATCCCTAATCATTTAATAGATTTTGTCCTTGCCGTTAGAGCAGTTTAAAATACCTATTAAAATGTCAACAATAGGTGCATTTAGCAAAACTCCCGACCTTGCATATGATAGTTATTACAAAATGTTACTAGATATAAGAATTATAATTTTAAAATAGCAAACACGCAGTTTCTTGCTGGCTCTTTTCCGTGGTAACAGCTTTCCGAACCAGCAGTAGAGTTGACGATTCAAAAGCACTTGTTTACAACTTGAATAACGAATGTTTTGAATTTGGATATATCAAAATAAAATCAATATGATGTGAATTAATGTTTGGAGACCGGCTGTACTCGTGTCTTAGTTTATCGGATGAGCCCGACTAGTTTTAAGTACGGGGCTCTTATTCGTGAGCTCTTTACGCAGCAATAACGCGGAAAAACTCGATAAAATAAGACGTGAGTATAGCCAGTCTCTAAACATTAATTGTGAATACCACTCACGATAGTTTGAATTTAAAAATATGATCTTAAACTTAATAATTCAGTTTTTCGTTTTCAAAAACGAATTTAACCTGTTATCCGTAAAGACCTACATGGAATATATAAGTGGCCCTTCGCCAAGATAAATTTATATGTATATAGTGGCTCATGTTTACAAATTTGTTCACAAAGTTGTTTGCATGGCGATCGGTTCGAGAGTTTCTCGACGAATATATGCCGAGGAATCTCCTTTAGAGTTTTCAAAGAACGCTTTGAAATAACTTGAATGAATTCCTACTAATATTTAACGAAAACGTTTGTATTTTTTTACCTGTTTTTCTTATTCTGTAAATTTCAAAGCCGAAATAGTTTCTTATTTATGCAAAGTAATAATTAAATTAAATCTTTTGCCGTGTGGTATCCGGCAGAATGAGGGCAGTCTATTCTAGATTACCCTCATTTCTTACTGAGGTGTCGTAAAAGGCAACTAAGTAAGTTGACCCACCACGTGGTATCGGGTTGAGTAGAACAGACCACCCTTATTTCTTACCGATGTGTCGTAAAAGGCGACTAAGGTAAGTCGACCCGTCGTGTAGTATCCGGTTGAGTAGAATAGACCACCCTCTTACTTACCGAGGAGTCGTAAAATACGACTAAGTTAAGTTGACGTCAGCCAGGCGGCCGATCGTAAAATACGTAGCCAAATCATGTGACAACATGTTTGTAACATGTTGTGCCGACCCCACTTAGATTAGGATAGGGGCACGAGGATGATGATGATAATTGTGCCACTACTTGTGTTGGACTACTAACTTAATCGTGGAGGCATGAAAATGTGAGCGAAAGAGTTCAAAATATGAGTGCGTTTAAAATATGACTAGAGATTGTTGTGTGAGGAATGATATGCATATAAAGGAGTAGCAACAGGGTTGACGAATGATAGAGGAGAATGGAAGACGTAGGCATATTGTAGAAACTATAACAGAACTACTTTGCTATAATCCGCGCGGGTTAAGCGAATGCATGCAGTGCTAATGTGTAAGAAGCAGGTAAAATTCACCTTACACATGCAGGACAAGTCACCACATGAATCCCAAGACGCTAGTTGTTAAAAACTCATCATCATCGTCCTGCCCTTATCCCACTTTAAGTGGGGTCGGCACAACATGTTACAAACATGTGCTCAAATGATTTGGCTACGTATTTTACGACCGGCCGCCTGCCTGATGTCAATTTAAAATATTTTTGTGCTTCACTTGGATTATAAATTATCTAGGTCCCACTGTATTTTCATTTGTTACTGAGTTATTGTTTCTCAGCCGTGTGGTATCCGGCAGAATAGAATAGACCACACTCCTATCATACCGAGGTGTCGTAAAAGGCGACTAAGGTAAGTTGACGTCAGGCAGGCGTAAAATACGTAGCGAAATCATATGACAACATGTTTGTAACATGTTGTGCCGACCCCACTTAGAGTGGGATAAGGGCAGGAGAATGATGACTGAGTTATTGTTTCTTTGCGGAATTCCATATTACAGAAACTATAACAGAACTACTTTGCTATAATCCGCGTGTGTTGAGCGAATGTATGCAATGCTAAGTGTATGAAGTAGGCAAAATTCACGCACCTTACACCATGCAGGACAAGTCACCACACGTTTCCCAAGACGCCTCCACCAGCAGCAATGCACACAAGCAATACACACAACCACCACCAAGATCTCGACGATCGTTTCACCCCGAAACCGAGGCATCATCAGGAGGATACGCTCCACGACAAAATCGTGATGACTTGTCCTGCATGTGTAAGGTGGATTTTACCTGCTTCATACACATTAGCCTTGCATGCATTCGCTTAACACACGCGGAATATAGCAAAGTAGTTCTGTTATAGTTTCTGGTATGGAATTCCGCAAAGTAACGCCTGCTTCTATAAATAATGGTATGAATATATCATTATACTCGTATGTCCATAATATTTAAAAAGAACAGTAAGGGGTTTCGCCGTGTGGACCCGGCTGAGTAGAATAAACCATCCTTATTTCTACCGAGGTATTGTAAAAGGCGGCTAAGGTAAGTTGACCCACCGTGTGGAATACGGCTTAGTAGAATAGTCCACCCTCATTTCTTACCAAGGTACCAAATGATTATTTGATGACATATTGTGCCGACCCCACTTAGAGTGGTAAGAAATTGATGATGAACTAGAGTTAGAGGTTTCGCCTAACCGCCATTAAAGTCGCATCCATGGCAATAGTCAAGTCTTATTTCTTTAGTTTTGTATAGTGGCATCACTGTGATCACGTGATCGATACCAGAGCGGGGCTTGGTTTTGGAGCGAGAATTGTTTATAAAAGGTAGAGCTCGCCACATGGAAGTCCCCATAATGACCTATGCGAGCGTCGCGTTCGCGCACGTTCCTAAGTCACGACTGTGTCCGTTGCAGACACTTCAAAATCGATTCATGCGTACAGCCACTGGCTGTCCGTGGTTCGTGCGCAACGTGAATCTCCATAGAGATCTCGACCTTCCTACGATAGCCGATCTTTTCAAACGATTCTCGAAAACTTACTTCGAGAAAGCGTCCACACATCCAGACCCCCTTATAGCGACCGCGTCCAACTATAAGGTGTTTAACTTCCCCAACCGATTTCACAGGCGCCCTAAGAGCGTCCTCAACGACCCCGACGATGCTATTACAGCATCCAACAAGATATACACACAATTCACACACAAACAGCGTCTTCGCCGGCGAAGACGAGGTCCCCGCTTGCTTGTGTCAAGCGGCCGCAGCCCTCTGCCGCGGCCGCCGTGATGCAGACTTCTTCAAAGTTAATGTGTTAGATACAGTCCTCCAAAACGCGCCGCTTTAAGCCGAGGTTCGGTCTCGCAGGAGACACCCTTAAGGCGACGCTCCCAATAAGTTACGAGTGCCTAAAAACACTCGCTTCTTATGAATTTTACCCGGCGAAGCTTCTGCGCTCGCCCATCCCACCGGTGACGCTGTAAAAGCCATTAGGGCTAACAGCATTAGACACATTCGAAAAAAAAAAACATGGAAGTCAGTCTTGTTGTAATACTCGACTTGTACGGTTATTAGCTTACGCGGCTAGACCGTTCATCCCTTGGAGTCTTGCTGTAATGCTTGGCTTGTACGATCATTAAACGCTCAAGCGTTTAGATCGTGTTTCAACTTGTCTTGTTTGGTCTCAACCAGCATGTTCATGCGGTTACTACGCAACTACTATCATTACTGTGTCGTTTTAATATTGCTTAGGTAGTTCCGCTTCTACCTAAAGCTGATAATTTCTAACCCTAGCTTAAGTAGCTATGAGGTCATTATGATAAATACTAACAAAAAGAGTAAAAATCGTTAGAACATATCTGACGTAAATGTCGGGGTCACGTGAATCATCTCTTATAATATTTAGTAAAAGGTCAGTGGTGTATTAAAGCTATTTGCATGTTTAGATCGCGTCCGATAAAGACACATTTATTTCTAGAAAATATATTCTAAGCTCCAACTTATTCTTTAGTCATTCAAATTCATATTCAGAATATTCTTTATTCAAGTAAACTTGTAAACAAGTGCTTTTAAATCGTCAACATCTACTGCTGGTTCGGAAAGTTTTTCCGAGAAGAACCAGCAAGAAACTCGGCGGTTGCTCTTTTCAAAGAACAATTCTTATTACTAGTTACATACAGTTATTAATGTCTTGTACAGGGTCGAAGAGTAGCTATATCCACACATTCTTATCGTCTAAGTAATCCTCAATAGTATAGTAGGCGCTCTGTATTAGCCATTAAATTCAAATTCAAAATATTTCTACTACCACTCCATTTTAATGCGAATTGGCAGGATATAAAAAAATTTTAACACGAAATTTTGCTACAACGAAAAGTGGTTGATAAATTACAAATATAATTTATGCACATAAGTTTTAACACAAAATCTATTGATGCCAGCCAGGGGTTTGAACCCAAGTTACACGTTGCTATCAGGGTGTTAGTTTTGGTCTATAGATTGTCTTGTCCCTTATATATAATGTTACGAACATGCGAAAAGAGTTCGTAATGCATACGTCATAAAGTTCAAATTGGAAATGGGCAGCTTACGAACGTGTAAAAAGAGTTCCTAAACTATACGTCATAGAGTTCAAATTCACTTGACGCTAATTCTCTGGAACATTAAGGTTGTTTACGCATCGTGTTCGCTATACCCTCTAGGACTCGTGAACGGTCGCGAACATTGTCGAAATTATATATAAGCGGACGTATCGTGCGCCTCAACGTTCAATTTGCAAATAGCGATCAAGAGCGAATAACGAAACGAAAATACAAGCGAAATAATAGTGACCTCGGCTTTCTTATTGGACAACGGACTGTATAGAGACTGTAAGTACTAAGTTTGTAGTGAAAAGTTGAATAAAACATTCTTAACGAGCCAACAGGTATTTTCATCCCAATCCACGAATCCCTGTACGTAACAATATCTTAAAGCTAATATACTTACATTTTTATCTTTAAGTCATTATGTTCAATTTAATAAAAAAAGTTGTGAAAGCTTAACGGTGAGATCTTGCATCCTTTGAGAAAGCCTATTATACTATTGAAGATTACCTAGACGATAAGAATGCGTGGATATAGCTTCTCTTCAACCCTGTACAAGACATTAATAACTATATGTAACTAGTGATAAGAATTATTGATTGAAAAGAGCAACCGCCGAGTTTCTTACTGGTTCTTCTCGGTAGGAACAGCTTTCCGAACCAGCAATAGTTGTCAACGATTCAAAAGCACTTGTTTACAAGTTCACTTGGATAAAGAATATTTTGAATTTAAATTTGAATTTGAGGGCGGCCATAATTTCAAACACTGGGAAGGCACCAATAAATTTTTCTGTTCAAACTTATGACTTATGTATCTAACTGATAATTGCAATTGATCACACTCTTTTCGGCAAAGGAAACATAGTGAAGAAACCTGCATATTTCCGAAAAATATTAGTGATATGTTTAACCGAGGTGTCATGAAAGGTGATTTAGGTAAGTCGACCCGTCGTGTGGTATCCGACTGAGTAGAATAGACAACCCTCATTTCTAACCGAGGTGTCGTAAAAGGCGACTAAGGTAAGTCGACCCGCCGTGTGGTATCCGGTTGAGTAGAATAGACCATCCTCTTTCTTACCGAGGGGTCGTAAAAGGTGAGTAAGGTAAGTTGACGTCAGGCAGGCGGTCGGTCATAAAATACGTAGGCAAATCATGTGACAACATGTTTGTAACATGTTGTGCTGTTGTGTGTGTATGTCTTAACTCCCTTCTCTCTATAAATGTAGAAAGAAGACGTATGTCCAGCAGTGGGCTATTAAGATACCGTTACCTTACTTCCATAAAAAAAATTGTAATACCTTGTGAGAAAACAAACGCCCCATTGACCGACTCCTATCATTTAACCTCCGGGAAGTCAGTTAAAAAAACAATGAACGTCCCACGATTCCTTCACATCACAAATGAATGTCGAATGATGAATGAATGAATATTGTCTTAATTAACAATTAGGTAATATAATTGGCAATTAGCATTATGGTATAAATACACAATAATATTATCAATGTTAATGTTTATTTCTTCTTATTTCATAGTTAATCGTCAAACTATAAAACCACTATATACGTAAACCATACATTGGAGCACCAAATATTAACTTATAGTTTTAAAAAAATAGCTTTTTAACTTAAGCTTCTGTGTAAGGTTTCCACAAAAAGATTGAATTGAAAGGTTCAATTCTCGAGGAAGATTTAGATCAGCAGTGAATTCTCCGGAACGTCTAAACCGATTTTGATAGGAATTTCGCTGAAAGATAGAGGAGATTGTGAAGCAATGTGTTGCTTTTACCGTAGAATACCTGCGAAATTCATGCGAAAAAAACACACTGATTTCACGTGGCAGAAATCTCGGATATAACTAGATCATACTGTCATTTAGGGTTTTAAAACTGCTGGAGCAATATTGATGAAATTTGGCAGAATTAAAGCTTATACACCGGGGTACAATTTATAAACAAATAATCCTTTATTAGTCAAAACATATAAATAATGTTAAGACGAATTTATTATTTATTATTCGCCAACCCGAATCAAAAAAATATTTATTTGTTATGTAGGTATATAATGAAATCTTTTATAGTTAAAAAGTCGTGGAACCTCACCACATAATAAACAGTTTTAATGGTTATAATGCTATCAATCCATGTCATACCAATCAAAATTCAATTTTCTAGAAAATAATAGAAAATGACGCCAACAAAAGATTACAGACACGCAATTGAAATATTATTATATGAATACTATTCAATATATGTTTGTTTTTGTGGGTAGAAAATATTGTTGAGATTGACATAATGAATGTGTGTGATGCTAGTGTAGCTTGTTGGTGGTATCTTGCATGTACAAGGTTTCTATCCGCCTTTATTAAATAAGTCATTATCATCATCATCATTCTCCTGCCCTTATCCCACTCTAAGTGGGGCCGGCACATGTTACAAACATGTTGTCACATGATTTGGCTACGTATTTTACTACCGGCTGCCTGCATGACGTCAACTTTCCTTAGTCGCCTTTTACGACACCTCGGTAAGAAATAAGGGTGGTCTGTTCTATGCAGCCGGATAGCACACGACACATACCTTAGTCGCCTCTTACGAAACCTCGGTAAGAAATGAGGGTGGTCTATTCTATGCAGCCGGATACCACACGGCACTACCTTAGTTGCCTCTTACGACACCTCGGTAAGAAATGAGGGTGGTCTATTCTATTCTGCCGGATACCACACGGCGTGCCTTTAAAAAGGATAGTGCATTGCAAAAAGCCTAACATACTCCATATTAGATTATTTATTAGTAGATTTTCTTTAAATGCGGATTACTACAAAGGTTTTACCCAAAGATCACTTTGCTATCGTATACATTTAGTGTGAATTATAGCGCGCATTAAACGTGAACATGTCTAAACTTGTTTGAACATGTTCAAATATGCTCCCGCCAAAAACTTTACAGTGAAACGAAAGTCTAAATTAAGCGCTTTGAACGTTGTTTGTGTATCTACTTACACTGACTTATGTACATTCAAAGTGTCTAATTAAACCTATGAGATGCTATGCTAGTCTGGTTAGTATGGAGAAAGACTTTCTATAAGGTTTTATTTGAGTGACCCGTTGACCCAGTGGGAAGTGACCCTGCTTTCAGCTTCGCGGGTCGCGGGTTCGATTCTCGCCGTGAGTCAACATTTTCTATAAACAATTTGTCGGTTCTTCGAGCCTGGGTATCTGTATTTAAGTTGTATTTAAAATTATATTTATACAAGTTTTTGCCCGCTGCTTCACTCGCTAGGAATTTTGTCTGCCACAGTATCTAACTTATTTAAATTTATGATTCACAATTGTGGTCATAGTGGCTTCCACATAAAAGATAGATATATGCTGTCGCGGACTTTTATTTAGAACTATTAAAGACAAACAATACTACGGTACATCATCTTTGTGTAACTGTAACGGTTTAGGCAGCGTACGCCGAGATAGTTCTCAAAGGCCAGATTTTTTCCAACTTTATTGACATGTATCGTTATATTATATAAAATAATTAAAAAATTATTAAAAATGTTATTCCGATGTATAACCTATATAATTGTAAAGTTTCATCTAAATCCGTTCAATAGTTTTTCGTGAAAGACTAATAAACATCCATCCATACTCACAAACTTCCGCATTTATAATATTAAGTAGGATGTAGTAGGTATATCTACCAGTTGTCCGCCACCCATAACACGAACAAGTATTAGGTTACTTACTTTTGGGATGGACGATCGTGTGTGCAATTGTCCCATATATTTATTTATCTATTTATCTTTTCCTATGGTTGACAGTTCTGTTAAAAAAAGCTCCTGCTTTTGCAGACAAGGATTAGAGCTATAAACTACCACGCTGTTCTAATGCAGATTGTTAGTTTACACCTATCCTAAGAATCCTACTAATATTATAAATGCGAAAGTTTGTGAGTATGGATGGATGTTTATTAGTCTTTCACGACAAAACTATTGAACGGATTTAGATGAAACTTTACAATTATATAGGTTATACCTCGGAATAACATTTTTAATGATTTTATATAATATAATGATACATGTCAATAAAGTCGGAAAAAAATATGGCCTCTGTGAGCTATCTCGGCGTGCGCTGCCTAAACCATTAGAGTTACAGAAAGATGATGTACCGTAGTATTGTCCGCGACAGCATATATCTATCTGTATGCATATATATATCTTTTATGTGGAAGCTACTATGACCAAAATTGTGAATCATGAACTTAATTAAATAAGATACTGTGGCAGACAAATTTCCTAGCGAGCGAAGCCGCGGGAAAAAACTAGTACTATATATCCTAAAATTTTTCCAAAGATATGCAGGTTTTCCTAAAGTTGTTTTCTTTCACCGAAAAGCGTGGGACAAATCGCAATTATCAATTAGACTAACTCTTCCTAGAAAACACATTGGTGCTTTCTCGGGGCTTAAATCTAAAGACACACCACAACGATCCTATGTCTAAAATCAAAACCAAGACCTAAAATCAATTTATCGCAATTAGAATTAAATTCTGTAATAGTGACTCTTTATGGGATTTAAAAGTAATAATAAAATTATTTATAATTATAATTTTATAATATTTTTAATTTTTTTATAAGATTACGCGTTACTTTGCGGAGATCCGTAATACAAAAGTTATAATTAAATTACTTTGTTATAATCCGCGATTAACTAAATAGAAAATATATGTAATGCTAAATGTAGAATGTAGTCTATCTTCTGATGATGAGAGTGCGGCGCGAAACGGTTGTTGAGTTTGTGATGGTGAACGTGTGTAGTGCTTGTGTATTGTGGTGGGGGTTGTGAAGGTTGATATGAAAGCGAACGTCCGCTCTACATATTTTAGCATTATATATATTTTTTATTTACTTTATCGTAGATTTTAGCAAAATATTTTATAATTACTTTTGTTTTTTTAAACGATCACGGTTTATGCGGTAATTAGAAAAGTTTTTAGACGGATATATTCATCCTTATCAACTTAACTACCTAACTTAATTTAAGCAATTCACGTTTAAACTTTTCTATCACTTTTTCATTTAAATGAACAACTTACAAGTGAATAAAATTAAAAACAAATGGACGCCAAAATATTAGAAAGGAAGGTCGAAACCGAATGAACAACAGAATAATTTTAAATATAAACGTAAATACGAAATGAAAGGAAAACTGTGCTAGTTGCTGTTGTTTCGGCCTACCCTCTTATTAGCACCTTTATTAAAGGCCCGGCTGGTAGATACTTGAGTGAACTCGCAAATTTAATTAGGCGAAAACATTTTGTTCACTTTGTTCACGGCAAGATGATTACAAGACTAGCGGGCATGGTCTTCGGTATAATTATATTAACTAATTATACATCCGTTATATATTTTGTCATTTATATAAGTCTTGGTTATTTTTTCTTTTTTTTAAGCATTTATTACAGTTGCCGTGTATGCATGTGTAGGTGGAATCTTGCAAGTTAACTTTGATACATTTCCCGGTGTCTGATTGAGCCGAAATTTTACATACTTGTCCAGTCCCAATGACAGTGCATGTTTATGGTAATCGTGACTTGATGCTGCTGCTAGGATTGGCTCCAGACGAGGGAACTCCTCAACGGTTAACAGTAGGGACATGAAATTTTGTTAAAACTTTTTTAACTTCACTTGTTTTGAATAACATACGCTCGAAAATCGAAAGCGTTTATAGGCTTCTGTACCCGTTTTTATAACAAAATTCCGCGATCTTTTTTGGACTTGCCTTTATACAAGGTCAATGAGCAGTTAAAATACCTGTTCATAAAACTAAGTGTATTATACAATCGAATTCTATATAAATAATAGGAAAGCTTGAATTTGAAATGCAAACAGTTAGGTTTGTTATCTATTATTATTTGTAAAAGATAAATTAATAGTCTAGTAGACTTTATTATATTATAACATTTATTATTATATTTATATTTATTATATTATAACATATATTTTTCTTTTACACAAACGTAGATTACACGTAGAAACGCACAATACACAAGCACTACACACGTTCACTTTCAGTATGGTGGCAGTGGTGGAGGTTTGTGCATGTGTTTTTACGAATGCTGCATTTATCGGGTATAAAAAAACGGATAGTCCACTATACATTTAGCACTACATATATTTTCTATTTACGCGGATTATAGCTAAATAATTATATTGTTACTTTTGTGTTAAATTGACTGTCTCCATACGTATGTATCATTTCAAACAAATTTCCAAGTGCGAAGCTATGAGCAATCTGTTACTTGCGCTCCTTTAATTCTCTATAAAGTAAATTAGCAATGCAAAAGCGATTTGAACTTTATAAAGAAAGTCTTCTATCGAGCTTAAATATTATATAACAAGCAAATGTGAAGGTAAATTTTTTGACGGATTCCAGGAGAGAGTAAATAAATAATTTCCTCTAAACTTCATATATATTGCGCATAAAATTAGTTGAATTAAAAAAGGAAATTTCAGATTTTTAACTTTCCCGATTCATAATAATTATTATATAAATAAACGGGTCATATCGAGACAAAATCGATTTACATTTATACAAGGTTCGACGTTTCGGCAGAGATATTATCCGCACGCGATATAGCTTGCAACGATTTCTTTCGCGAATCGTATTTATTGATCACTGAATCCCAAGTCTAAAGTAATCATAAAATTATTTTGCTGTAATCCGCGATACAGTATATATATAGTGCTAAATGTATAGTGGACTATCTTGTTCATACCCGATACATGCAGGATTCGTAAAAACAAATACACAAACCTCCACCACCATCACAATACACAAGCACTACACAAGTTCACTATCACAAACTCAACAATCGTTTCGCCCCGTAACCGAAGCATCATCTGGAGATAGACTCCACGACATTGGAGCGGATTACAGCAAAATAATTTTATTATTACTTTTGTATTATGGATCTCCGAAAAGTAACGCCTAATTCTATAAATTATTTGAATCCCAAGTCGTTGACAATCTGATGATTCAAGTGAGGGTAGTTGGCGAAAATAATGACTGTAGTACTCGGAAATGAAAACGCCGCAGCGCTCCAGTCAGTTCGTGACCACGGATGCAACTGGGATGCAACTCTGCTGAAACGTCGAACCTTGTATAAAGGCAATTCGATTTTGTCGCGATATGACCAGTTTATTTATATAATAATTAAGGAAATTTGAATTTTAAGTTTCAGAAAGTACTACATAACAAATTAAAAGCTCCGATAGCTTAGTGGTGAGACCGATAGACTCTTTCGAGGAGGTCAAAACCTTGACCTAGCACCAATGAGTTTTACTGATAAAACTTGTTTCAATTGATATTCGCAATTTATCACACTCTTTTCGGTGAAGGAAAACATCGTGAGGAAACCTGCATATCTCTAAAGAAATCTGGAAATATGTGTTACCCAACAATCCGCATATGAGCTGCGTTGTCGTTAGTTTCAAACCCTTATTGCCAAAAACGGCGAGAGGAGGCCTATGCCCAACAGTGGGAAAATAATAAGGTCCTTATTTTACATTACATTTAACGTTAAGTTTAATAAAAATGAATAAAATTATTTAGTTGATCAGTAATGAAAAACTCATTTAACACTGTGCTTTACTTGATAAATATATTAGTTTATCTATAAATATAAATAAATAATGATGTTTCCAATATACAGTTACCGCCGTGTGGTATCCGGTTGAGTAGAATAGACCACCCTCATTTCTTACCGAGATGTCGTAAAAGGCGACTAAGGTAAGTCGACCTGCCGTGTGGTATCCGGTTCAGTAGAATAGACCACTCTTTCCTACCGAGAGCTCGTAAAATACGACTAAGGTAAGTTGACGTCAGGCCGGCGGCCGGTCGTAAAATACGAAGCCAAGTCATGTGACAACATGTTTGTAGCATGTTATGCCGACCCCACTAAAATTAAAATTATGTATAAATTATATTTATATCTACAGACAGCTCAAACTTAAATTAATATATTAATTTAAGTTGTAGCTCTGTTGCTGACGTCCATGAGTTACAAAATGCGGCCACTAAAAATTTGCGTTCGGGTTTCAGATTCGAACCAAATCCAATTGGTTATTCATTTTGCGACGTCATATCACGTTAATATAAATCAATTCGTTTCTTGTAAAACTTAGTGGTTTATGTCATGAATAAAGCTCTCGTTTCTTTCATTCATTATAATTTTATTTAACACTTATTAAACAAGAATAATTTTTTTGGTCCTTTATAGAAATTTAAGGTTTTAATAATGCTAGTTTCCGCTTTAAATAATTTATAGAATGAGGCGTTACTTTGCGGATATCCATAATACAAAAGTAATGATAAATTATTTCGCTATAATCCGCGACAAAGTAAATAGAAAATATATAAAATGTTAAATATAGAGTGGACTATCAGTTTTCATACTCTATACGTGTAAGATTCGTAAAAACACATGCAAAACTTCCCCATCGCAACCACTATACACAAGCACTACACACGTTCACTATCACAAACTCAACAATCGTTTCGCCCCGCAACCGAAGCATCATCAGGAGATAGACTCCACGATAAAATCGTAATCCAGATCGGCAAAAACGGATAGTCCACTCTGAATTACACATTATATATATTTCTATTAACTTTATCGCGGATTATAGTAAAATAATTTACTATTACTTTTGTACTTGTTTCCGCATTTTTTCGCAAGTTTTAATATGGAAGTCCATATCGAGCGTTTGGCAAAGAGCCTAAAGGCGATCAATGGAATGGGAAATTTATTTGCAATGGTATGGTATTTTAATTTTATAGCATCGCCCTATATACATCTATCAAATAGAGTAGTTACGGCGTGTAATAATTTACTTTATGCGGTAAGAGTAATTATAAATAGTTTTACTATAAAAGCAATATTTATTGTTGATTTATAGAAGCAGGCGTTACTTTGCGGAATTGCATATTACAGAAACTATAACAGAATTACTTTGCTATAATCAGCGTGGGTTAAGTGAATGTATGCAATGCTAAGTGTATGAAGTAGTGAAAATTCACGTAGGTACCTTACACACACAGGACAAGTCACCACACGTTTCCCAAGACGCCTCCACCAGCAGCAATACACACAAGCAATACACACAACCACCACCAAAATCTCTACGATTTCGCCTCAAAACCGAAGCGTTATCAGAATGATGGGCATGCATTCGACGAATTGCTTGCATTCGCTTAATCCACGCGGATTATAGCAAAGCAGTTCTGTTATAGTTTGTGTAATATTTATTGTTATAAAAGCTAACAACTCTCTACACTATTCCTTTAAGTAAAATAACGGCCTCTTATTATCCCACAGCTGGGCATAGGCCTCCTCTCTCCGTTTTTGGAGAGAAGGGTTGCAACTATGATCCACCACGCTGCTTCATTGCGGATTGGTAGGTTACACATATTCCTAGAACTCTCTAGAGATTTTCAGGTTTCCTCAAGATGTTTTCGTTCACCGAAAACCGTGTGATAAATTGTTAAATGTCAATTAGTCATAGACATAACTTAAATAGAAAAACTTATTGGTTAAACGCAAGAGGATGATGATTATATTCAGATAGAGAACTTTTGGGAACTTTTTTTTAATTATATGTATAGAAAGATATATGAGCATAAAAGTAGGTGTTGTGAGTTAACCAGCATGCCCGAAGTTTGAACCCATGACCGTATCACTAGCTATCACAGTTTATTTACTTTACTTCCACATAATTGAAGATATTTTAATACTTAAAATGCTAAAGCGCTAATACTGATATTATACATTTATAATATCAGTCGGTCTGTTTGTTACACTTTGACTGGACGTTGGAGCAATATTGAATAAATTGGGCAGAAAAATATATTGTTTCTGGAACAGTGAAAAAAACATATTGCATTTATGAGACTACCTCAAAGCTATGAAAGAGTATGTATGTTTCTTATAGAATCCAAAACGGATGATTTTAATAAAATTCACAGGTGATCTTTAGATTAATGCAAAGGATAATCCTGTAAGGATTAGTGACTTTCGTAGAATTTCTTCCTATCGAAACCGAACTTAACAACAGCAACGCGGGTTTAGACCGCTATTTTAATATAAGCTGACATCGACTACTGAAATACTAAATGAAAATCATCATCCTCATCATCCTCCCGCCCACTCTAAGTGGGGTCGGCACAACATGTTACAAACATGTTGTCACATGATTTGGCTGCGTATTTTACGACCGGCCTCCTGCCTGACGTAAACTTACCTTAGTCGTATTTTACGATCCCTCGGCAAGAAAGAGGGTGGTTTATTCTACTCAACCGGATACCACATAGTGTGTCAACTTACCTTAGTCGCCTTTTACGAAACCTCGGTCAGAAACGAGGGTGGTTTATTCTACTCAGCAGAAGGACACGACGTTGAAATACTTAATGAAAATGTCGATTTGAACAATATTTTCTGAATTGGAATTAATTTCGCGCCGGACAAAGGACATAAGTTACCCAATATGACGCGTGTCGCAAACCAAGTCCATACATTATCTATTATAGTTGAAATTCAGTACGCGTTGCGACAGTATTCGGTCGTCCATCAAACTGCTTGTTACGAAAGTTGATTAGGGACCTCTCACACGGGAAGCGTTGCGTATGCGATACTGGTCGTGAAAATACCCCTAACGAGTAACGGCCGGTCCCAATAACCTATCTACAGATAAAGATAGAATTCTATCGTCGCCGCTCAGGGATATGTTATCTATCTACCTATCCCGTCCCAATAATTCGGATAGATACATATAGATAGATAGACAGATAGATACGACAGTAATGATCACATTACTGTCGTTCGCTGTCGATAGGCCGGATATCTGAGCCCTCCCATACGTTCCAATTTACGAAATATTACAAAGGTTGGTCATCAGTACATCATTTCGTCACCTCACAGTTAATACATGTTTTCGACAGCATACTCATTATATTAGAGCCTAGAAAAGGTGAAATTATCCATTTCTTCTAAGGTTTAATATAATTTGTTTAAATTTAAGTAATTATTAATTATTTTGTTCTATCACGCCTGATCAGAGCTAGAGTGCGATGTATTTTTTTAATTTATGTATTATATTTAGGGCTGAAAAGGTTAATATCGAAAACAAAAACAATTAATGATGGTGATTGCGGCAAATAAAAGTTAGGTCGCTGGAATGCGTAACATTGTATTTTTACACATTTTTAGCGATTTACTTAAACGAAAAAATGTTATAGAGACGGTTGATTGACGTTTAGACGTGATTGAAAGCAAATCACTTTGCAATTTTGTCGTGGAGTCTATCTCCTGATGATGCTTCGGTTGCGGGGCGAAACGATTGTTGAATTTGTCATAGTGAACGTGTGTAGTGCTTGTGTATTGTGGTGGAGGTTCGTGTATGTGTTTTAGGAACCTGCATGTATCGGGTATGAAAAAACGGATAGTCCACTATACATATAGCATTATATATGTTATCTATTTACTGTAACGCGGAATATAGCAAAATATTTTTTATTATTACTGTTGTAAGAACTAGGCGACGAAAGAAGATACCAATTTAAAAAAAATGAAGCCATAATAAAAACTGTGGTTAGAAAAAACTCAAAAAGAATTGTTTGACTTTACCTTTGAAGATAGAAAGTCTAATCGTATATATGATGTTGTAATCTTCGATCAAGTATCAATAGATTCTTAAAGTGTCCAAATGATTCGTAATCAAATCACGTAACAGTGTTAAGGTGGTCTCTAATTAATTACTTGCAATTGTGAATCACTAGAAATAGGGTCATGCGTCAAAGGTATCACCAAAATGGAAACCTGTTTGGAAATACTTTCAAGTAATGTGTGTTTCATATGAGAGAATCAAAGTTGAACGTTTGCGACATACCTAATTGATATGGGTAATTAGTAATCTTATGGGAAATCGTAAGTTTGGACAAGTCTTCTTCAATTACAAGTTTTGCTTGATTAAATAGTCACTATCAAACTGATACGGCGCTTAGATTGAATTTTCACATGACAATATGTTTATTGATCCGAAGAATCAGTAGTAGTGAGAACTAATGGACTTAGAGTCGTCGAGGTGCTAGAGTAGCTTTTTTAAAATAACAAAGTGTTAGCAACCAACCCCCATTAGGTGAAATTAAGACTTCTAAATAGTTGTAGAAAAGTCTGTTTTATTGCTAGAAAAGATACAATAATGTTTAACACATAAATGAGTAGGCTTTTTTATGGTAATTATAAAACAAAAACAACGTTACCCTTTTTGAAATTAAACTGTAAAATGTTAAACATACGAGTATGTCAATCCAGTAATTTTAGGATTTTATAATGGATTTTGAAATTTACATCCCTCAATAAAGGGATCTTGTTTAAATAAGTTTCTATACAGTTTTTTTTTATTTAAATTGTAGTGAACATTTATTTGTATATAAAGCTGCGTTTGATATTCCGTCTGAACGTGACATAAGTTTTTGTTATTGTAGCTCGGTAGACATCGTGACGATTTGCGTTGACGCAATGCGTTATGCGTTTTAATGAACGCACTGGGTTCATTCTTCTTGTCGACCTTCCTACTATCAATTGTTTACTTTCACTATTAAAGTTATTATTGTTTATCTACAAACCGAGGTGTCGTAAAGGGCGACTGAGGTAAGTTGACGTCAGGCAGGCGGCCGGTCGTTAAATACGTAGCCAAATCATTTAACAACATGTTTGTAAAATGTCATGCCGACCCCACTTAAGAGTGGGATAAGGGCAGGAGAATGATGATGATGAATTATTAATCTACAAAATATAAATAATGTTTTAGGGGTGGATAGATGACGTACTGAAATAGTTTGATGTAGATCTAGGGGTGCTAAGTCTGCATCAACAACGGTGAATGGATTAGAGCCTCGTACTCTCCACTTTCAAATTCCTAAACGATAAGCCGATTTCCTCAAGACGCTTTTGTTCATCGTACAGCATCTGATGAATTATATTCATTGATGAAGAGCATAATTTTTCTATAGATTACTCATCGCTGTACAACCTACCTTATAAATAAAATCTAATCAAAATTTTAACATGTATTACAGGAAGATGTTAATAATTAATTACAGAACATCATTTAACAAAGTTTTAAGAAAGTAAAATATTATTTACTCTTACATTTATTAAATCACTCATTAGAGAGTATAAATGTTTTTTATCGCAAAAGGCCTTGTATAAATTAATCAAGCAACAATGTTAAAAAAATATTTTCTAAATTGTGTGTGGTAATTCAATTAGGCTAGGAGAAACAACCAAAAAAAAAAGATTTCCACTGTTCTTACACATCATAGGTTGTTTGAGTTACCAAATAATATCAGTTCTGCATCATATAACATTACAAAAGTGATTTTAAAAATAATTCAACATATCGTTTCCGCGTATGAAATTTTTGCTCATAAATAAATTTATGAAGGAAGTAAATGTAGTTTTATTTGTATAAATGTTTGTATAATTTATCGATATCATAGTATAGAGAATGTACATCACTATTTGAGGTGATAGGTGCTAGTCCCGAGCGACCACCATAGAGTTATCACACTTAGAGTAGGTAAGCTAGTCTAAATGTGCCATATTATACGAAGGAGAAAACAAATGAGCTTCATCATCCGTCTCTTTTTTACGCATGCGTAATGAGCAAACTTCATTTTGAAGGTATACTAAAATTAGTCTTAGTTTTATTTAATTAAGAGTGCGCCATATATATTTTTCTGCCCATGTGTGATTCAAATTCAAAATATTCGTCATTTAAGTAAACTTGTAAACAAGTGCTTTTGAATCGTCAACTTAACTGCTGGTTCGGAAAGTTGTTCCTACCGAGAAGAACCAGCAAGAAACTCGGCGGTTGCTCTTTTTAAAATATAAATCTTAAAACTAGTTACATTTAGTTATTACTGTCTTGTACAGGGTAGAAGTGCACCTATATCCACACATCCTTATCATCTAAGTAATCCTCAACAGTATAGTACGCTTTCTGTATCAGCCTCTTTTTAACAGTGTTTTTAAACTGCTGTAATGGCATGGCCAAAATTGATTTCGGAATTCTATTATCGAATTTTATAAAATTCGATAATAGAATTAGGTATACCTAAACCCACATACGATTTACCTACTTTTGCTAGGCGCAAAGAGGGGAGTCGCAAGCTTATGTCAGTTCGTACTTTGTCTTTTATATACATCACCTATCGTTTTATAGTTCCTTATATTTTTATGTACAAAAATTACATTGTTTAAAATATACGATGAAGATAAAGTATACAAATCTAATCTTGCCTCTTATGATTTATTATCACTCTCACTTACAGGCCTGCGTATGACTCTAGTATAATAACTCTATGGCGACCGCTCTATCGATACTGCAGTAAATTGTCTGTATTGTTCAAAGCCTAAAAATGAAAACAGATACGACAAAATTAATAAAATAAAGAGCGAAAATTATTCGTAACTATTTAAAAAAAAATTGATGTGAAAAACTGACCAAATTCAAAAGTGACACAAATTAGTCGTAATCTTTACTAGAACACCCATCCATACGTTAATTTTTCAAAGCTTTTATTTTTTATTCATCTTGGAAGGTGGAATCTTGCAATTTAAAATAGGTCACTTCTCGGTGTCCGATTGAGCTGAAATTTTACATACATCTACAGTCCGGACAATGCATGTTTATGATAAGCATGACCTGATGCTGCTGCCAGGATTGGCTCCAGACGTGATAACTCATCAACGGTTAAAGGTAAGTGCATGAAATTTTGTAAGAGATTACGGCGCCATACTTTCCCGTTTAGATTCACGGTTCCTATAAAATTTTTGAGATTGTCTCTGGTCAGTGAATGTTGTGGAGACAGTTTCAAAGCGCGTTATACTGCGTCATTTTCGTGCCCTTATCCCACTCTAAATGGGGTCGGCATAACAAGTTTTAAAGATGTTGTTACATATGTTAGGTAGGTATTTTACGACGGGCTGCCTGGCTGACGTTAACTTACCTTAGTCGCCTTTTGCGACACCTCAGTAAGAAATGAGGATGGTCTATTCTACTCAGCTCGATACCACACGGCGGGTCGACCTACCTTAATCGCCTTTTACGACACCTCGGTAAAAAGAGGACGGTTTATTCTACTCAGCCGGATTAGTATCCGGCTGAGTAGAATAAACCGTCCTCTTTGACCCGCCGTCTAGTGACGGCGGGTCAATTTACCTTAGTCGCCTTAGACGACACCTCGGTAAAAAATGAGGGTGATCTATTCTACTCAGCCGGATACCACATAGTAGGGCGCGTTATACTGCGTGCAGCTTATATTATACAATCGACTGTCGGTGCCGCATAATTTCGCGAAACAATAAAAAAAAGTTAATATATCACTTATGAATCATGTAAAAGAAAGTCACTTTCGACCGGTACACGAACAGTTCCGTTGACTCACGGTGAAATGCTTTCTAATATCTGTAATTGCTTGAACAATCGTTTGTATGTTTAACAATCTGGTTGGAAATATTATCCTCTTATCTTTCGAGTAAAGAGCCGGCCTTTTACTTTTTTATTACTGGGAAAAGAAGAGAAATTGGAGCTTAGGACCTACTACATTGTTTAAATGTGGATTGGCTATTGACTATATATCGTCACTGCATCATCTAATATTGGTTATCTATACTTATTATAAAACAAAGTCCCAAAAAGCTGTCTGTCTGTATGTTATCGATTTCCTTAAAATCTACTGAACGGATTTTTGTAAAGATTTCACCAAAAGATAGTGAAATACTTCCGGATGGTATAGGTAAATAGTACATATCGGTATTATGTAAATTTTGTTGAAGATATCGAGCAGTTTTTAAAAAAACTTGCTCTCTGGGAGCTTTAGTAATGTGCGCTGTGTAAACCAGCAGAGTTACATTAAAGTAATGTACTAAATAATTGTAGATCTATAAAAATACTACAAAAAAGTCTAAATACCATGTCTCTATCTCTCACCATTAATAATAAATATTACTGGTGTTAGGGAGGGAAACTACAAAATTAGTGGTTTCTCCTATTTTTTGAACAAACACGTTACGCCGGGTCACTCAACCATTACTAAAAAAGCCTGATTTTAATAAAGAAAATATTTTATCTTTTAAACGATTTTTGAATTATGCCAAAATTATCTATTACGTGCAAATAATCAGTGGATTCATTTAATGTCGTATACCACCCTGGATACTACATTATGATCATCTTGTAAATTTAACTTAGATAAAAATTATCGTGAACGTTAATTCAAATCTATCTACGAGCTAAATACTTTCCAAATATGTTCAATTTGGTCATTAACTAAACAAGACGTATAAGTTATCATTAACTATTTATTAGTACTAATAACGTCGCCTTCGTTCGTCGCTATCAAAGCTGTGAGAGCCCAGCGGTGAGATCATGTCAATATTTCGAGGAAATGAGTTAAAAACTTATGTTTCTAATTGATAATTGCAATATATCACACCACTTTGCGTTGAAGGAAAACATCGTGAGGAGATATGTTTAACCTAACAATCCGCATTGGAGCAGCGTGGTAGATCTTAGCTCCAACCTTTCTCTCCAATAATGGAGGAAGGAGGCCTATGCCCAGCAGTGGGATAGTAACAAGCCGTTACTTTACTACTTTGACGAAAAATGTGTACCGAGGAAAAAAGTGTATGTGTTCACTTCTATTGTATGAATAAAGGACAGGCTCAAACACGCACTAAAAGTATATCACTAAACGTCCACTCTCACCCACGGACTTTGGTGTTACTAACGTGTTGCGCTTGAGACAGTGTAAGGTTTCGATTGTACTTTGTATTGGTATGTTTATGTATTGGTATATTCATGTATGTATTATATGTTGTGTGTCATGTATATAAATATAGAGGGTAATAAACATATTGTATTTTACAACGAATACAATTAATTAAAATTGCATCAAGGAAATTGATTTAAAGAGCCTAACAAAATCAAGACGTAACCTCTATAGTTGTTATCTCATACAATATTCTAGCCAAAGAGCAAGTACTTTCGAATTTAGCAATCTGCGCACCGTTCAATTACTTGCAGGTCTTAGACTTTAGACCTGCTTCGAGATTAATCTTGTTGCGAAATGCACCTGTTGCAAAATTTTTCGTATCTTTACGTTATAACGATTTTGCAATACGCAGAACACATGTATTCACTTATGATTCAGTAAAGAAATTATGAAATGTAATGTCATATAAAGAAATGAAGGATTTTTAACTATCTGCTCTTAAATTTGTTTGTGCGTTACATTGTACACATCTATACATATTATAAAACAAAGTCCTCGAAAGTATGTATCTGTATGTGATCGATTTTCTCAGAATCTACTGAACGGATTTTCGTGCAATTTTTGATAAAATATATGCCAATACTTGAGGAAGGTTTAGGTTACTAGTAAATTACAGTTTTATATAAATTGAAATAGTTAAATCTATCTAGTTAAGTATATTATAAAACTAATAGAGTTATCATGCTGAAGTAGGGGAACCCAGCCTCAAATGTATATATTAAAAAAAAAGAGAAAGCAAATTAGGCATCATATCTGCACTTTCACTTCAGACCTGCCGATGACTCCATAGAGCTATTATACTAGAATAGGAAAGCCAGCCTGAAATATTGCCTTATTTTCGTTCTCTTATCTTCCCTCTCTAATTATTTGCTGTAAACTCATTTCAACTCCTTCCCGTGTCTTTCCTACTCTATGTAAAATAATTTTATGATGGAACTACTTTCCTCCCCTTTTCTATCTAACCGTATGTTATGAGTTACCAACTCATAAAGCATTGTCCTCGACTTTTCTACCCTAGCTTATCTTTTAAAGCGCTTTGGGAATATCGTCATTCCAGATTTTTTTTAATATGCACTATGACTATGATCTCCGAAACTGTTGTTTACAAAATATCCTACCTTTCAGCAGCAACACGAAGTTCTTCTTGTCATCGCCACCTTTGGGATATTCCCAGTCCACGTCCAGCCCGTCGAAGTTACGGTCTCTGAGGTATGGGATTGCGGAGTAGATGAAGGTCTGCCTGGAGTATCTGGTAGCTGACATCTCCTTGAATTTCTGTGTCCCGAACGACCAACCGCCTGTGAGAAAATATCAATATTATATATTTGTAATGACATAAAGGCGTTCATATAACGTTGTCCTTTTCAAACACACTTCATGGTACGAAAAGAAAGCTGTCCGGTTTAGATATTGACTTTGATTCATTATCATTATCTAAAAGTTCATGGTAGGCCTACAGGATACGGTACGGTGATTGCGTTCGGTTGTTACGGTGCTGCAGATGAATTGAGCTGATGCGCACGGCCGGCCGCAAATGCGCGGGGGCTCTTAAAGAAATGGCTTGTTACCATCCCACTGCTGGGTATAGGCTCTCCTTTTGTGGAGAAATAGATTGGACTTAGGACCTACCACGCTGCTGCAATGCGGATTACTAGGTTACACATATCCCAAAAATTTTCTAGAGATAATGGTTACCTCGCGATCTTTTCCTTTACCGAAAAGCGTGCGATAAATTGCAATTATCAATTAGACTCATATGTTCTTAACAGAAAAACTCATTAGTCCAGTCCGGGGTTTGAACTCGTGACCCCTCGAAAGAGCCGTACGGTCTCACCGGTGGGCTATCACAGCTTAAAGTAAGTGAATTTGCAGGTTTTCAAAGTTTGTTTACCATGTTAGTAAGGATATTATTTCTGAGTTCGATCCAAGTATGCAAATGTGATATGCAAAATGGTTTTAATATATTTTTATAAACTTCGCATTTGAAGATAAAAATTAAATAATTCTGTCTTAATGAGAAAACCTTGATATTTATTTGATGCTAATATTATTTTAGAGATTTTATTGGCGATTTTATTGTGCAAATTACTTTAGTATGTAATAAATATTGGAGACATTATTATATGCTAAGTAATTTATAGAATTAGGCGTTACTTTGCGGAGATCCATTCTACAAAAGTAATAATAAAATCATTTTGCTATAATCCGCGATACAGTAAATAGAAAATATATATAGTGTTAAATGTATAGTGGACTATCTGTTTTTCCATATCCGATACATGCAGGATTCGTAAAAATACATGCACAAACCTCCGGATAGTCCACTATACATTTAACACTACTGTATCGCGGATTATAGCAAAATAACTTTATTATTACTTACTTTTGTATATGCTGTCTTGTCTACTTTTAACAGCAGTCATTTTTTACACGCTTTATAGTTCTTTGATCTGTTATTTATATATCGCATGCTTAGCTTATCAAGGTGACCGAATTAATAAAAAAAGATGTTTTGTGGCAAATTGCAATAAAGCGGGGCATAGCGCCTACAAATATCATAAGTGTTAAATCATATCATCAATCATAATAATCTTTATTCAAGTATGCATTTTCGAGCACTTTTAAATCGTCAAGGATCAATATGATAAATGAAGCTACATCTGGTTCGGAATGTTGCTCTTACCGAGAAGAACCAGCAAGAAACTCGGCAGTTAATCTTTGAAACATTTACAATTTTACATTGTTAAACCGCAGTCTTATATGAAGCTGAAAAGATTTTCAAATCCAGGCATTTATATCATCTAAATAATCTTCAATTCTGTAATATGCTTTACGTATTAAAATATCTCTAACATCTAATTTAAACCTTTCTGTTAAAACCAGCTTATTGTTACCCTTTTGTATGTCTATGATATACATCAGTTACCATGTTATTTAGGTAGGTTACAATTTTTCAAGATAGTGCTTTTTTTATAAATATACATAGTAACGTAATATTATGAAAACGCTGAAATAAACAATGTGGAATTCGTGAAAAGAATTTCTTAACAATTTTTTCCAATAAAACTTAATAATGTGACCTAGGGAAACCCAAACTACTTACTAATTACAGTACATTTAAAAAAATGCTAAAAATATATATTTTAGAAAAAATTAAATAACATTCTAAAACTTATTCCATATTATATACTAATTACTCTTAAATTTTTTAGCTTAAATTAAAATATTTATACTAACAACGAATAACAACTTAAGTTTACATAAGTACGATATTGACACATTTAGGGACTTAATAAACTTAATAAACTCCTAAGCAAAGTGTATGATAGAATATTTTATTTTTGATTTTACCGACAAATTTATTATTTTATTTTGTTATTAGTGTTTGTTTATGAAATTTTATGAAGTTTATATATACGTTTTTTTTGTTTAGTGCGCTCTTATAAGTGTAAAATTGTTCTCATTTAAGTGAATGTAATTCTTATGAGAATAAAATTTCTTAAACCGTAATTGTAGAATTCCGCTGTGTGAAATCAATTAAAACTCAACACACTGGTACAATATCGTACCAAATAGTGAGGTGAACTCAGCAAAAACAGATGTCGATTACATTAAGCGCCTTTGTTACGGCGTTTCGCTTCGGTTCAGTTTTTGTGACACCGTTGGAAATAGGTGAAAACGCGAACTCCGGGCCGTGAGAAGGACGGTTTGTTCACACGTAATAGTGATGTTAGATATCTATCGATGTTTCAAAGATTTTATCGTCATGTGATGAGTTACATCTTTTGTCTTATACAGCCATTAATATATAAAGAGAAATTACAACGACTGAATCTTATAAATTAGGGTGTTAAAACATGGCGCCTAAGTTCAATAAATGATTTGTAAGAAAATTCAAGAAATTCTTCTTCTTTTGACCTTTTGTTTGCCAAAGTTTAAGTTGCGGATATGAATTGGAGTGTAAAAAATCGTTTATTAAATCCATTTTTTTCTTTCAAAATAAACCGATTATAAAAAAAAGATTAATTCGTATCGAAAAAATCGATTATTAAATCGATTAAGACTGCTCTGTTTTGAAAATTCGATTACAATGTGTAGTTTAGCTACATTTTAAAAGAAAAAGAAAAAATAGTAATAAGGGTTAGCAATATAATCGCTATTTAAAAAAGATTTAAATATTTAAAAAATCTGTTATTAAATATCGAACAAATCGAAAAAATAATCAATTAATATAAAAATTTATTATAGACTATTTTTTCACAGCCATAGTTTAGGTAGGTATCAATATTATAAAACAACATACAGGGACTTCGTTTTATAATATATTGATATATCCATACTGATATAATAAATGCGAATGTCTGTTACACATCCGCTGGCTTAACCGTGAAAGCATTTATTTTTATGTGGTATTTAAAAATTCTATTTTTCCTTGTGAACAGCGAGCTGAACAGTGACCTGTGATAGCCTAGCGGTGAGACCGTGCGACTTTTTCGAGGGGAACACGAGTTCAAACCCGGGTAGGCACCAATGAGTTTTTCTATTAAAACTCATGTGTCTAATTGGTAATTGCAATTTATCACACGCTTTTCGGTGAAGGAAAACATCATGAGGAAACCTGCATATCTCTAGAGAATTCTGGAGATATGTGTAACCTAGCAATCCGCATTGGAGCAGCGTGGTAGGTCTTAGCTCCAACCCTTCTCTTCAGAAACGGAGAGAGGAGGCCTATTCGCAGCAGTGGGATTGTAACAGGCCGCTTTACTTTACTTTTGTGAACAGAAAAAAAACAGAACGTGATTCAGGGTATTTCAAAACTACAATTCACACGAGTGAAGACGCGGTTTCTACTAGTTATTCAAGGAAGTGTCACAGTACTTGCTTAAGAAAACATAATATCGCTTTATATAAGACTAGCATAAGTTCTATGACATATTATGTAATCCCTTTGTGCATAATCGTCACATAATCAGCTTTTACATATTCATGTGATATCAGTGGCAGTGCAATTGTATTCATAATGAGCATGCTATACCTAACGTGGCGATGAAAACTGTGATGTTGTGAAAAAATGTGATCAATTTTCTCAAAACCTACTGAACGGATTTTTATACGGTTTTTATTAAAAGATAGTGCAACTATTGAGGAAGGTTTAAGTAAACAATACTTTGCGGTTAAATTTCTGCAGGGTCGGGATTTAAGCGGGAAAATTTTTGCTATATCCACACTAGAGAACCTGTGGGAACAGCTAGTTAAATATAATTATTATTAAAGTTATCGAACTATTAATTTGAATCGAAGATTATATGTAGAATTACCTACAAGATGTTTACCTACAAAGTTAACCATATTTTTACCTTCTGTAAGGGTAAAAATTTGAAAGGTTTTTTATTAGCATTGGTAGATAGGAAACGCACCCATAAAATAATGACCTTTGGTGGAAGTAAAGCTTTATCGGGTTATTAACCGCAGGTTACACGTTTAACTATGATTCTGTACTTGCTATCCTATCCAGCCTAACCTATCCTACGTAGTATTCAAAAGCTTTGATACTTTTCGTTTAGCCTTGAACATATATAGTACAAGCCGTAAGCAACTTTGCAGCAAGTTTATTCTCAAATACCCTCAATGTGCTTTTGTTCTGTTCCCGAAGTAAAAACAGGATTTTTTTATCCTGTATGTAAGCTAAGTAGCATCATTCTCCTGGGGTCGGCGCAACATGTTACATGTTTTGGCTTGTTACGACCGGCCGCCTGCCTGACGTCAACATACCTTAGTCATTTTTTACACCTCTGTAAGAAATGAGGGTAGTCTATTCTACTCAGCCGGACACCCCACGGCAGGTCAACTTACCTTAGTCGCCTTTTACGACACCTCGATAAGAAACAAGGGTGGTCCATTTTACTCAGCCGGATACCAGACTAGCTAAGTATATAAGCTTGAAATATTGCTCCATCAATAAATATTTAGATTAGTCTAGAAAACGACAAACAAACTTTCGTATTTACAATATTAGTATTGAAATTTACGTGGAAGGTCATATAACTTGTATCAAAATATATATTTACTATGCGTTAAAACTAGACCGGAAACGAGCCGGAAATCATTATTTTTAATATCTAGCAATTAAATATCGTGTAAACATCAAATTAATGATGCATTCTTGATTATTATTGCCGTCTTACATGCAACTTAGTGCTTTTAATTGTTGAACTCGATTAATAAGTAAATTGGAAAGCGCTGACATGGTTTATTAGAATGTAATGAATTGAGAACTTATATTCATTTGGGTCTACCAAAATTAGTCATTTCTATTGCCTCATTTGAGAAGCATTTGAGCTTAAATCCACAACGCTATGGGTAATGGTGGTAGGCTACACATATCCCAAATTTCTTTGTATATAGGCCTAATAAATATGCAATGTTAAAGGCAAATAATTTTTTATACAGAACTTCTTGTAGCTACCCTTAACTTAGGTAAGGTTAGTTAAGTAAGGGTAATTCTATCACCATTAGACTATGGCAGCTCATTTTTCATATATATAATTGGTATTTTATGTATATTTTGATTTATTTTTATCATTATGTCTTATGGTATTTTATTATAGGGTAAATACATGTCATCGATAATATGTGTATATGATAAAAGATAATATTAGCCGTGTGGTATCCGGCAGAATAGAATAGACCACCCTCTTTTCTAACCGAGGTGCCGTAAGAGGCGACTAAGGTAAATGCCGTGTGCTATCCGGCTGAATAGAATAGACCACCCTCTTTCTTACCGAGGTGTCGTAAAAGGCGACTAAGGTAAGTTGACGTCAGGCAGGCGGCCGGTTTTAAGATTCGTAGCCAAATCATATGACAACATGTTTGTAACATGTTGTGCCGACCCCACTTAGAGTGGGATAAGGGCAGGAGAATGATGATGATAAAAGATAATATTATTTTGTGCATATTTTCGATACTCATGAAATACTCCTGGTAAGTCTTACGGGATAAAAGAGGTAAAGTAATATTGCAAAATGTTTGTAAATCTTAGACAAGAATTTTATCATTCATAATTCAAGGCTGCGTGTTACCTACAGTATATATAAACAAATTTTCCTATAAATGATGGTATTTTTTTACCATACAACATCATGAAAGTAATCGCGAAGTATGAGACAGACAAAGTAGAAGGCAGTTTTAATAATTACTAAAGATTATCGATAAATAATTTTATTACAGCCCTACTGTCGGTATTACAGATGCCTGTTCTCGGCATGTAACCTAAAGATTAACGCTTAAGCAACCTCGAAGAAATCGATTGTGATAATCTGAAATCGTACTTTGTTTTGCTGCTTAATAGAAACGGATAATTGAAATTCAGCTTTCAATTTCAATTTCATTCACGAACCATGAAATTTCACTATTAAATTCAATTTTTGCATCATCATCATTTATGAAAAAATGTACTAAAATTTTCATTAACTTTTCATTAATTTTCATTAACTTAATATTAAATTAAATTATAACTGTTTTCCTAAATTTTCTTTCCTATATAAAAAATTCCTATATATCAATTTTGCCTACATGATGTTAATTGGTAGATGTTATGTGCACTTATTAGAGATATGCATATCAGTATGTTTAAAGTATGTTAAAATTTAGTGGTTAGTGTAATAATATGTATATTGTTAGTGTACTTTTAAATAAATAAATAAATGTTGTTTTTTTTTGTTTTCATTATTATCTAGTGTTTATTTTTGGGTTTATAATTGTGACTTTGTAACTAAGAATGATGTGTTCTTCTATAATTGGTACTACATATTTAATTTTAACTATATAGGATATTTCTTGGATGATTTATCGTGTAATGCCGTTGAAGATCTGAATAATAAATAAATCTTTGAATAAATAAATCATGATGAATTGTGCATAACAATTAACACTTTGGGCGAAAACGTTATTACAATTTAAATTTGATAAAAGCTAATTGACATAACGTCTATACACGTCAGTGAAAACTCTATTTCTTTAAACTACGATCATAAACGGCTAAAGCTTGTACTGATTACTTCAAGCTTCGTCATTGCGCTGTATTACTTTAAATTTTTGGACTGGTATCGCCGCTACACGTAAGAAAATTGTAACATTAATTAAATAAACTGTTCAAAAGTAATAAAAATATCATTTTGCTATAATCCGCGATAAAAGAAAATACGTGGAATCTTATCTCTTGTCGATATTTCAGTTAGGGGGCAAAACGATTGTTGAGATTGTCGTAGTCGATGTGTGCTGTGTGCAATGCGTGTGTAATGTTTAGTTATTGATGGTGGTTAGTGCATGCATTTTTACGAATTCTGCATGTATCAAATATAAAAACTTACATAAAAAATATAGTACACCCTACATTAAGCATTATATATACTTTCATTTATCGCGGATTGTAGCAAAATAATATTCTCAATAATTTTGTATTATGGAAGTCCGTAAAGTAACGCCTAATTATAAAATTTATTAAAATACTGTGCATTTTACTTAAATACCATTTAATGTACTTCTTATGTTGTTATATTCGTGGGCAGAAACATAACGTCGCTCAACTCTGTGCAATTACTACGCTAGATAAAGTAACTCTTGTCTCGCCGTCGAGAAGTTTTCCAACATGCTTGTAAACTGCACACTAACTCTCGGACACAATCCGGCGGATTTGTTAGTGGCGAATTCTGGGCTTAGAATCCCCTATAAAATGTTTTTATTCTATTTAGGAGTAAATCTTGTAAACTCATGCAGGTCTCTCCGGTTTTATCTTTTAAAAACACATCTTATTTTACGTTATTTATAGAATTAGGCGTCACTTTTCGGGAATAAAGTTAATTTAAACAAGTCAAATTAAAATTTCATGTCCCTTCTGATAACCGTTGAGGAGTTCCCTAATCTGGAGCCAATCCTGTCAAGATTATCAGGTCATACTTATCATAAACGTGCATTGTTATTGGGACTAGACCACTATATAAATTTCAGCTCAATTGGACTAGGAAAAGGGGTCAAATTTAACTTTCAAGATTCCACCTTACATACACGGCAAGGTGAATAAGAGCTTTTAAAATTAGAATTTTATCACGGATTATAGTAAAAGTATATTTTCATTGCTTGTTTATATTCATTGTATCACTGTCATCTATACCAATAGTCATCATCATTCTCCTGCCCTTAACCCACTCTAAGTGTAGTCATCATCATTCTGATGCCCTTATCCCACTCTAAGGGTAAGGGCAAGGAAAACATGTTACAAACATGTTGTCACATGATTTGGCTGCGTATTTTACGACCGGCCACCTGCCTGACGTCAACTTACCTTAGTCGCCTTTTGCGACACCTCGGTAAGAACTAAGGGTGGTCTATTCTATGCAGCCGGATACCACACGGAGTTGTCATCTATATCAATAGTATAAACGTGAAAATCTGTCTATCTGTTAGACTTTCACTGCTAAACCGCTAGACGCAACATTCATGAAATTTGGGCACAAAGTTTAGAAACCAGGGTTATTTATAAAAAAAAAATCCTGTTTTTCATTCGAGGGAAAAACACATTGCATTTATGTGGGAACTTAAACGCTTAAGTTGGCGTTAGTTTATGAAAATATATCCGCTCAGCTTTTTCCTGGTTACTCTCAGTAGGAGCAACTTTTTTAATCAGTGGTAATTTATTTAACATTTGATTTTGTAAGCTTACTTGAATAAATAATATTTTGAATTAGATGATAGTAACAACTTAATACAAAACAAAACAGAATCAAAAAGGTACAATTTTTTAATCTCTAAAACAATAATACGACTTAAGGAGGACATAAAGGTAAGAAAGAAGCGCAAATAATACATACCGATAGCTAACAGAGTTTTCAATTTGGGGTTTGCTTTCTTGAGTGCGTTGATTCTGTCGTACAGTCCAGTCTTCCCGTCTTTCGTCTCATCGTTGGATTCGAAGGAGCCCAGTTTCCCTTTCTTCATCCATCCAAAGGCGAAGATGATGTGGGTGCAGAGATCCGGGGAGATATCCTCCGGTACGAACTTGCCAGTCTTAACTCGGTATTGCGACCAGTTGGTGTAGTAACAAACGATCTGTGGAAAAAAGAAATTAAAATAACGGTTACTGATGTCATAACGGTTTGTTTCAATATAATAAAAAAAAGCGAAAGTGCTGTTGGCGCAAAGACTAGCGCCATCTACTAGCGACCAGAAGACTGACGTCAAAATGATCGATTCATTAGTCGTTACTTATTATTTGCTCTTGTCTGAACTGCACATCTCTTATTAATAATTTTCGTTATTAAACGACTTACGAAAGCAAAAACAGTTTTGTTAAAGTAAAATAGAACACATATAGAAGATCGAAAGCCCCCCGTGATTAACAGTGGCGAAAGGTACATTATTTGAAAATAGATACACGATCGTTTCCAATGTTTTTGAAAATAACCGAGCATCAGAAGATGTAGTGTGAATAGACCATCATGCATGCCCCTAGCTGTACAAAATTCCTTAAATGAATGCAACAAGATGGTGACATAGATTCAATATAAATATAGGTTCAAGACAGATATGATCCTGTTTTTTGGAAATTCGTTGAGAATCGGAAAGAGTTATAAATAGTTCATAAGATAAAACAACCGAATTTGCGGCTTTGATCAGATCTGCGTCGCAATTATGTTAGTATTTTGTTAATAAGTGTATCCACCTTCTAATTTCATATTGCTTAATGCACTATTTGGTACTAAGGAGTTTTGAGATGATTAAAGCGTTAGGTGTTCCCGAATTGGTTATGGAGAATGATGCCGGTAATCTACAACAATCTCACAAAGGAGATATTGTTGACGTAGAAATGGAACATGGAAATATGAATAGTGTCTCAGGGATGATATAGTTAACTAATGATTTAAAATACGATGAAAATTTTTGAAGTAAATAGTAAGAATTTGGCATATGTGACTACTAATTTTCTTAGATTAGGATAAAAAAATTTATTTCGACTTTGCCTTTAGAAACTGCAAGTAAAATAACTTACACATCTTTTTCTTTGTCTCTATCTTAGAATTCATCATTATCAATAAAAATATGGAACAAAATGTAATTGTATTTCAAACCGCAATTTTGCATCTATATCAAGTATTATACCTTAGATTTAATAGCATATCCTTACGTCTACGCTATTGACCTAGCTAATACCGCAAGGGAATACAATCTTAACAACTATAAATATAGACACCTTTATGGTACTGAAGTATGCTTAAACATACTCAGTTTTGAAGGCTAACAACTTTACTTTTATTACGTTCGAAAAGCTTTGTCGACATCCGCGTTAACTTCTGGGACAGATTTAACTTCGTCACCGAAAGTCCGTTCCTCTACATTTATTATCATAACATTAAGATTCATATTAGATTGGCTTGGTGTTTTTCGATGGCAAACATTTATTTGCGACAGCCATTCGCAAGGTTTAATTTGATCTGGTGTCGTTTCCTTACATGCCTGTCTAAGGGAAATTCTTATGCCTTTCTAAACGCAGATACGATTTTTTATGAGTTAATAAGATTGTCGCTAGTTTAAATAAGCAATAACCGCAACATAAGCTACGTTCTTGTCATAATTTTATTTCAAAACATCAAAATCATGCTGAGGCCAATTTTCTAAACGTATTATTTGTAAAGGTTTGATTTAGCTTTTCTTAAAAGGAGCACTTGAGTTTCTTATATGTTAATTAAAATGATTTTCTTAAGCATAAAACCTTTAAAAAAATTATCTTTGAAAAATTTACCGTTTCAATCAACCTGGAAGTCCTACCTTCTAAGTTTAAAAAAAATAGTTAATAGAGGCTGATACAGAAAGTCTACTATGCTCTTGAGGATTACTTAGATGATAAGAATGCGTGGTTATAGCTACTCTCCCTTTACAAGACAGCAATGACCAAACTGTAAACTAATACTAAACAATAGTAACTGGTAATAACAATTATGTTTTGAAAAGAGCAACCGCCGAGTTTCTTCCTGGCTCTTCTCGGTAGGAACAGTTTTCCGAACCAGCAGTAGAGTTGACGATTCAAAAGCACTTTTTGAATTTTAATTTTAATTTGTCACTAGTTCATCCGATGTCCTTGCTTCATTAAAGGTTATACAAAGTACTGAATAAATTAAATTTATCTAAAAGGAATTAATTTCAAAGTAAAAGGGATATCCGTTGTTTATTTATGCGTATTAGTCATGTTATATACCTGTCCATACTGGTATTATAAATGTAAAAGTGTCTGTTTATTCGTCATTCACGTCCGTACTTCTGTGACTGACCACTTTTTCGAGTTTGGATTTTAAAGAAATTTATACATACTCGTTTTATGAAACAAAAAAAGCTGTTTGTATGTGATCGATTTTCTCAAAATGTACTATACTGATTTATA
Source organism: Morpho deidamia (assembly GCA_947086505.1). NCBI lineage: Eukaryota > Metazoa > Arthropoda > Insecta > Lepidoptera > Nymphalidae > Morpho > Morpho deidamia. The sequence goes on along the minus strand of CAMTZC010000007.1, from coordinate 1,649,362 downwards.
TACAGTTTTTAGTAAAAGATAGTGCAAGTCTTGAGGAAGGTTTAAGTCACGTTAGAATTCCCGTGGATTCTGAATTTACGTGGGAAACCCGCGATACGCTGATTTCTACGCGCACAGCTAATACTTAAATTAGAAGTCAGACGCGACCTCTGCACAAGACCAGCAGGCCTACCATGAACTCTTATTGCGACTCAATTGAAGACGTAAACGACGACCGCGAACCGCTTTCTTTTCTTACCATGAAGTGTGAATTGAATTGGGGTCGTAAAGTTAGAAAAGGATAACGTTATATCAACTATAGATAACTGTCTCTTTTAGTCACATATTCTTAGGACGAATTCCGAACGCTCATTCGGCAACAACTTAAAGTGTGCGTCTTTAAGACATCATGTAAATGAAAAAGTAAAACAATTTCGTTTAAGTCTTCAATTGAGTCGCAATAAGAGTTCATGGTAGGCCTGCAGGTGTCGGCAACCTATCATATCAATAGCCATAAGTAACAATTCAAAATTTTTCTATGAAGCAACTAAATATTAAAAGGCATTAGACGGCATTTCATATGATAGCTCCGGTGGCTTGAATTTTACCAAAATTTTGAACCATTATCGTTATATCACAACTAATTTTCAGAAAACCTATTTGTTAGTGAAAACTGCAGGACACTTCTCTAATTAGTTTAAAGATTATCGTGAACAGACAAATAGATAGAGGGAAACTTTTACATAACGTATAAGAATTTGACTGGCCCGTTGGCGCAGTGGGTAGTGATCCTGCCTTCAGCTCCGCGGGTCGCGGGTTCTAATTCCGCAGAGGGCCAACTATAACAATTTGGTGGTTCTTCGAGCCTGGGTGTATATTTGTATTTAAGTATGTATTTAAAATTATATATGTAGTATATTTACTAGTTGTCTGTCACCCATAACACACGTATTAAGTTACTTTGGGGTCGGACGAACGTGTGTGTAAGTGCTCCATATATGTTTTTATTATTATTTATTTATTTAAGAATATTCCTTTTTATATTTAAAAAGGCAACATCGGTTCGCGAGCTGAAGGTTGCCGATAAATGCCTTAGTTCTTCACTCAGTCAAAAATGAGCTCTATGTTAATAACGATATGAGGAAAATTACCTTGTAACCATCTTTGTTCTTGTGCTCATCAGTGCCAACAGAGTTATCTAGAGCTGCAGACGACTTGCGGCTCGCAATTGTTGGCCGGCCACGGATTTTAGGCCTGTTCACGCTAGCCGATATCACCTGGTCAGTGGACCTTGATACACTGGTTGATACTGATGTAGAAACTTTGCTGGGCTTCCGTAATCTTCTGCGGACACCTGAAAAAGAGCAGCCAGTGTCAGAATTACAAAAGATAGATGTGTAAAGAGGAAGTTAGAAATATAGACAGAGATAGAGACATAGGAATATGGAAAGAAAGGTACGAGATATAAAAACACAGATAAAACATAGACGAAGATGAGTAGAAAGATAGATAAATATAATCATAGAGATTAAAACAGAGAAGAAAATAGATGTAGATCTTATATATACAGAGAAAGAGACATAAAGGAAGATGGATAGAAAAGCAGAAATATATGTTGACAGCGATAAAGACATAAAGGAAATTGATTAGAAAGATATACAGATATGTAAACAGGGATACAGCTATAGAGGAAAATGATTAAACAGACAGATAGATAAATAGACAGAAATTAAATATGGAGGAAGATGAATAAAAAGATCGATTGATATAAAAACACAGATAACGACAGAAAAAGATGGTATTAAAGATAAATATTAAGACACAGATAAAGACAGAAGATAAATGATTAGAAAGAAAGATACACTTTTAAATACAAATATACAGATTTATAGATAGCAAGGTAAAAATACAGATAGATGAAGACATATATAATTTTCGTTTGCATAATCTAATAAACGTAAACATTTAAAAACTAATAAAAGACATATTAATAATCTAACAGAAAGATGTATAAATGTCAGGTCATTATTTTAATGACTCGAATTTGGCCGTGACTTCGCACGCATTAATTTTAACTAATTTTATTATAATTCATTTATTCTTAAATCAAACGCATATATTGGTACACTATAAAATCCCTTCCCTTTTAACATAAGCAGGAGGAAAGTTGAAAGGAGGAAAGTAAATTGGACAAAAGTTGAAACACGTTTTTTCTTCGATTTTTATTGAAGTGCTTTTGTTAAAATTTCAAGTAATTTTGGGGATTTTTTATTTTTATTTTTCTTAGATACTTTTTTCACTTCTTTGTGACACTTTCCTCACCGTTAAAGGTAAAAAATTACTGTCCTATTTTACATTCCACGCTTTAATTTCACAGAGACATGGTAGCTGATTTTGTGGATTTTATATCACAATTTTTATCCCCGATATAAACTTTAATTGTAACGACAGACTATTGAATTTATAATACAAATACAAATTAATAGATTAAAATCTCATATTGCATAATTATAATAGCACAACGAAACATATAACGGAAGTTTAATGTTGTAGATCTAAATATTTATGTCATTAAATAATCGAATGAATTATGATTCTGAATCTGCACTTCCTTACTATTTGGATTTATGTTATACAAGAGACAATGCCCCAGATTCGCACGAATTTTATAAATGGCACGTTAAATTTTATAGTTTATATACTTGTTAGTATTCGCCCTCGTCCATATAGTGCCCCACCCGTAAATACAACACCAGAGGTCATGTCATAAAGAGATAACTTTGTAACAAAGAGTAAACCTTCACTAATCAGTTTAAAAAACAATTCACTTTCATGTAAAGTTGTTGATGTCTGAGTTAGATCTATATGAAAAGTAAGAAGTAACATTAAAAAATAAACCTTTCAACTTGTAAGAGTAAATCATCATTTACATGCAGACAGATCTAAAATTTTGCGCATAAAACCAACTTGGTGCTACGGTTAAATATAACAAAATAACAGACACAATGTAACATACACTTTAATAACTTAAGATAAGCTTCAGTTTCAATCGCACCAGAGCAATATCAAATATGCGAAGCGTTGTTCCCATGAGCTTTTGAATCCAAAATAAAGAAAATTTATTACTCAGAACGGATTGGAAAACAGTAACCTCTAGTCTCCTGTGGAAATATTTTAAGTCTATTTTTTATCGGCATTTCCGTAGCCACTAGGTGTCGTATCCTTTTTTTAAATCAAGAACTTCCTCATAATACAATAAAATAGTAGATCTAATGTGGATCTTTTAAAGTTTTGGCTGATTTCTTTAAAAGAACATAGAAATTGAAACGCTCAATTTAATGTTGCGTCCATTATAGAAAAGACGAGAAGTGCAAGATTAAGATAATATGGACATATGAAAATCATGTGACGAAACGAGTGTTAGCTATGAATATAGATATGTAGCTAGAGAGAGACAAGAAAAGATTGTTGGATTGTGTGAAACATGACATGCATATAAATGGAGTTGCGTCAGAGTTGATAGGAGAGAATGGAAGAGAAAAATATGTTATACCAACCCCTTTTAGAGTGGGATAAGGGCAGGAGATGGAACGACGATGAATGTAGAAATTGAAGGCACCGGAGATAATTTAGACTTCGTTCACAAGATTGCATCAGAAATTAGCTTTGCAGAAGACTAAAAGGAGGTCGCAAATGTCTCGTCCATATTAATTGGAGAATTTTGTAACTAGATTGTTTTAATTACTTTTCTTGATTGACATTAACTGCTAGAAATATCGATTCATACATACGTAAACTTTTTTGTGCTATCATAAGCCAGTTTTTTGCATCACTATATTATCATAGAGATCGTCTGTCTGCCTAGTAAGGAATCTATTTTGTTGTGACATGTTGCGTACACTGACCCGTTGCCTTTTCTTTGTCATGTTTAGAATTATTTATACAAATAAACAAGTTCAGTTTCATTCCATTTCATTTTGAAAGCTGTTTCTCAGCGCAAGTTCGTTTCTCCATTACCTAAGGTCTTTAAGAACCTAAGTAACGAATGCAAAACGTATCTTCAGTTTAGCTTCTGTTGGCTGATCTATATGAGTTCTTCTTGGGATCATCATATTTATGTTCAGGGCTAAATGGAAAGATGATAATAACTTACTGGTAGAGTCTGATGTGGGTGTGATGACGGCGATGACCAGAAGAACGGTGATTGTCCACCTTAACAATCTCGGCGGCCACTGCAACAATAGATAGATGTTTAAGACATAATTTCAATATTTCAATCAAAAGGTATGATATATAGTATGAGAGGGTCACAAACAAATCACATAAAAAGTTTGACAACCCTAATAAAATACTTTCTTTTACTAGGTATCTTATTTATGAAATTCTCAAGTCACAATGCTAGCTACCATAATGCTCCGTAACGGCATACTGTGCAAGATCAGTAGGTCTGAGAATCAACTACTATCTATTTTTAATACCCCTAAATGATAATAAGGTGTCAGCCCCTTATTTGATTTTTGTTATTTTTTTATTTTTATAATGTTTACTATATAAATTCAAAGCTGTGATAGCCCAGCGGGCAGGCACCAATGAGTTTTTCTATTAAAACTTATGTATCTAATTGATAATTGCAATTTATCACACGCTTTTCGGTGAAAGAAAACATCGTGAGGAAACCTGCATATCTATAGAGGATTCTGGACCATTCTACCAATCCGCATTGGAGCAGCGTGGTAGGTCTTAGCTCCAACCCTTCTCTCCAGAAACGGAGAGAGGAGGCCTATTCCCGACAGTGGGATTGTAACAGGCCGCTACTTTACTATAAATTCTCTGGAAATAATGTATATAGCAAAACAACATTTGGCGGGTCAGGTAATAATAGATAATTGCAAAATGATCTGAAGCAACATCTTCATAAAATCGCTTCTTTTCTTCCGCAAAATATACTTGTTCAAGCTGTTCAGTTATCCATGAGTTACCTTGTTATCTCGTCCATGGAAAACTAAAACGCAAAAAAAATTATGAAATGAAAAAAAATTTGAATATTTATAACTAATATCTACCTAAATCAAATATTCATGACGCTCTACGGGCAATATCGCTATCCATAAATTGTTTGCTCGAAATTGCAATACTATTTGAGTAGAATAGATAATATGAAATAATCCTTTTCTAAGCTGTGGCTCTAAAAACGGATTAGTGTCTAACATTTTTATTTAAATCTTAGACGTGCGTTGCATATATCTATACATATTATAAAACAAAGTCTCGAAAAGCTGCCTATATGTCATCGATTTTATGAATATAAAATGAAATTTTGGATATAGAAGTAGTAATTGTGAGCTAACCATAAGAGATAGAGACATGTTCTCCCAGACTATTTTGTAGTATTTTTGTAGATCTACAATTCTCTAGTACATTACTTTAGGGTATATCTTTTAGTTTACGCGGCGCACGCGACTAAAGCTCCCCGTAGGCGAATTTTTTACTACTGCGCGACCATTTCAACGCAGTTTACATAACCTATTAACTACTATTAACCTAAATCTTCCGACAATATTACATAACCTTATAGTGAAAACCGTAAAAGAATACATTCAGTGTATTTAGAAAAAATCTATCACATACAGACAGCGTTTGGGGACTTTGTTTTACAATAATATTCATATAGGATACCGAAATCTCCGTTTTTCTTTTACAAACAGTAACAAAGTCTAGAAGTAAGGGTATTTATACTTTAAAATTGGTGCGAACGAGTTCGCTAGTATTTATATAAAGGACATACTTTTTACAAGTCATCAATCATCCTCCTGCCCTTATCCCACTCTAAGTGGGGTCGGCACAATAAGTTACAAACATGCTGTCACATGATTTTGCTACGTATTTTACGACCGGCCGCCTGCCTGACGTCAACTTATCTCAGTAGTATTTTACGACATCTCGTTAAGAAATGAGGGTGGTCTGTTCTACTCAGCCGGACACCACACGGCACTTACCTGAGTCATCTTTAGCGACACCTCGGCAAGAAATGAGAGTAGTCTATTCTACTCAGCCGGATACCACACGACGGATCGACTTACATTAGTCGCCTTTTACGACACCACTGTAAGAAATGAGGGTGATCTATTCTACTCAGCCGGATACCACACGACGGGTCGACTTACATTAGTCGCCTTTTACGACACCACTGTAAGAAATGAGGGTGATCTATTCTACTCAGCCGGATACCACACGACGGGTCGACTTACATTAGTCGCCTTTTACGACACCACTGTAAGAAATGAGGGTGATCTATTCTACTCAGCCGGATACCACATGACACTTACCTGAGTCACCTTTAACGACACCTCATTAAGAAATGTGGGTGGTCTATTCGACTCAGCCGGATACCACACGGCGGGTCGACTTACCATAGTCGCCTTATAAGACACCACTGTAAGAAATGAGGGTGATCTATTCTACTCAGCCGGATACCACACGACGGGTCGACTTACATTAGTCGCCTTATACGACACCACTGTAAGAAATGAGGGTGATCTATTCTACTCAGCCGGATACCACATGACACTTACCTGAGTCACCTTTAACGACACCTCATTAAGAAATGTGGGTGGTCTATTCGACTCAGCCGGGTACCACACGGCGGGTCGACTTACCATAGTCGCCTTATACGACACCACTGTAAGAAATGAGGGTGATCTATTCTACTCAGCCGGATACCACACGACGGGTCGACTTACATTAGTCGCCTTATACGACACCACTGTAAGAAATGAGGGTGATCTATTCTACTCAGCCGGATACCACATGACACTTACCTGAGTCACCTTTAACGACACCTCATTAAGAAATGTGGGTGGTCTATTCGACTCAGCCGGGTACCACACGGCGGGTCGACTTACCATAGTCGCCTTATACGACACCACTGTAAGAAATGAGGGTGATCTATTCTACTCAGCCGGATACCACATGACACTTACCTGAGTCACCTTTAACGACACCTCATTAAGAAATGTGTGTGGTCTATTCGACTCAGCCGGATACCACACGGCGGGTCGACTTACCATAGTCGCCTTATACGACACCACTGTAAGAAATGAGGGTGATCTATTCTACTCAGCCGGATACCACATGACACTTACCTGAGTCACCTTTAACGACACCTCATTAAGAAATGTGTGTGGTCTATTCGACTCAGCCGGATACCACACGGCGGGTCGACTTACCATAGTCGCCTTATACGACACCACTGTAAGAAATGAGGGTGATCTATTCTACTCAGCCGGATACCACATGACACTTACCTGAGTCACCTTTAACGACACCTCATTAAGAAATGTGGGTGGTCTATTCGACTCAGCCGGATACCACACGGCGGGTCGACTTACCATAGTCGCCTTTTACGACACCACTGTAAGAAATGAGGGTGGTCTATACTACTCAGCCAGCGGGATCTACTTTTTAAGTGTCTATAATATTTACACCCATTGAATATGTTGAGAATGAGGTTTTGCAAATTTCTTTCATACAAACAAACTTGCGGAAAAGCGAAGCAGGAAAAAGGTAAACGCGTGGAAAGTTCTCGGTGGCGAATGAAGTTGGTGTGCGGTTTTCCTTTTCTTTTTTTTATTTCTTTTATCTGTGCTTCGTCAGTTCGCAGTTTCAACGTGTACTTTGAAAGTAGGTCGTAGAGCGCGAATCGCTTAGTAAGTCTTTAAAATTGAATAACAGCCAATTCAATGCTTTTATGTTGAAAGTGTGTTTGTTGAAAAATTTATTTATTTTATATATATATTTTTGACTGGTACGTTGGCGCTAGTGGAAACGAGCCTGCCTTTAGCTCCGCGGGTTGCGGGTTCAATTTAGCCGAGGGCAAATATATTATGAAAAAAAAATTGAGTTGGTTTTTCGAATCTGGGCGTATACATATTTGTATTAATAGAAAGTTCATCATCCTCCTGCCCATATCCCACTCTAAGTGGGGTCAGCACGACATGTTACAAACATGCTGTCACTATTTGGCAACATATTTTACGACCGGCCGCCTGTCTGACGTCAACTTACCTTAGACATATTTCACGACCCCTCGGTAAGAAATAAGGGTGGTCTATTCTACTCAGCCGGATACCACACGGCATTAATAGAAAGTTATATATGTATGTTATGTAGTATATTTACCAGTTGTTTTGTCACCCATAACACAGGTAATTACTTTGAATACGGAGGACCATATCTGTACTTGTCACGTATATTTCTTAAAATAAAATGATATGTTTAGAAAGAAATGGTAATCTAACCGTTTGGCCACCACGTGTTTGCCTAATGTCTACTTGATCATTAACATCAAAGCTGTGAAATTTAAGATTTTAGGCAGCGTAGCCTTATTTAAACCTATATATTTAATCTGGGTACCCATTACCCTTAAATCATGAATAATCTAGATTTTATAGTACAGACAACAAAAAACTATTATGAAGTTATTAACCTTATTAAAAAATATAAGCATTTAGGTTTCAGTATCCCTTTATTTCTCCACTATTCAAAGATTTTCCTTACTTATATATAATAATGATTCTCCTGCCCTTCTCTTAATGTAAGTGAGGAAGGCACAGAATGCTATTCTCTTCCACTCTTGCCTATCAGTCGTCAACTCTGTCATATTATACTTAACACAATCCAACCACCCCTTTTTTTGCCTCCTTATCCCTAACTTGTAAATGAAAAGTAATTTACAAAAGTAATTAAAAAAATATTTTGCTATAATCCACGACGAAGTAAATGGAAAATATATCATCATCCTCCTGCCCTTATCCCACTCTAAGCCCGGTTGGCACAACATGTTCCAAACATGTAGTCACATGATTTGGCTACTTATTTTACGACCGGCCGCCTGCCTGACGTCAACTTACTTTAGTCGCCTTTTACGACACCTCGGTAAGAAATGAGATTGGTCTATTCTATGCAGCCGGATACCACACGGCACATACCTTAGTTGCCTCTTACGACACCTCGGTAAGAAAGGAGGGTGGTCTATTCTATTCTGCCAGATACCACACGGCGATAAATGGAAATATATCTTCTTCTTTCTCCTACCCTTATCCCACTCTAAGTGGGGTCGGTACAACATGTTTTTCTCTTCCATTCTCTTCTATCATTCGTCAACTCTGGCGCTACTCCTTTTATATGCATGTCATACTTCACATAGTCCAACCATCTCTTTTTAGGCCTTCCTCTAGTCACATATCCATCCACATTCATACTCAACACTCGTTTGATCACATGATTTTCATCCCTCCTCATTACATGTCCATACCATCCCAATCTTGCACCTCTCATCTTTTCTATAATGGGCGCAACTTTCAGACTTCCCCTTATATACTCATTTCTTATTTTATCAAGTCTTGTCACACCACACATCCACCTTAACATCCTCATCTCATTTGCATGTACTCTTCTTTCATCCATCTTTTTCATTGCCCAACATTCTGATCCATACATTACGACAGGTCTTATGACCGATGTATAAATCTTTCCCTTTAGTTTAGGGGGCATTCGGGGGTCACATATTATGCCTGAGACCTGTCGCCACTTCATCCATCCTGCATTCATAAATGGAAATATATATATAATGATAAATGTATAGTGAACTATCCGTTTTTTCATACCCGATACATGCAGGATTCGTAAATAAAATCGACAAAATCGCAAAGTCTGTCGTGGAGTCTATCTTCTGATGATGCTTCGGTTGCGCGGCGAAATAATTGATAAGTTTGTTATAGTAAACGTGTGTAGTGCTTTTGTATTGTGGTGGTGGTTTGTGCGTGTGTTTTTACAAATCTTGCCTGTATCGGGTATGATAAAACGGATAGTCCATATATATGTTTCTATTTACTCTATCGCGGATCATAGCAAAATAATTTTACTATTACTTTTGTATTATGGCTTTCCCCAAAGTAACGCCTAATTCTATAAATTATGAAAACTCGTTTATCCATTTATTTAGGCCCACAAGGCCTGCGAGGACAAGCCCGGGCAAGGAGGTTCGCCTCGACGCCCGTCCCCCGGCACCCCTCAAAAGGTTCCGAGAAGACCCACCACCATCCATTTATAACAAATATATTTTTCTACTAACGGTACATCGTTACGTGTTATGATGTACTAGTAAACGATTAGGGATAGCCTCAGAGTACTAAGTAGTAGTAATAAAAATGCAAATTCTACTGGTATTATGCAGGCCTCGTAATAAAGGGTTCATTTATTTAAGCTCTATACTAGATTGTATCTCCTCCACCCTCATTTCTTACCGAGGTAAAAGGTGACTGAGATAAGTTGACCCGCCGTGTGATATATCACGTAGCCGTATACGGCTGAGTAGAATAAACCACCCTCTTTCTTACCGAGGGGTCGTAAAATACGACTAAGGTAAGTTGACGTCAGCAAGCGGCCGGTCGTAAAATACGCAGCCAAATCGTGTGACAACATGATTGTAACATGCTATGCCGACCCCACTTAGAGTGGGATAAGGGCAGGAGGAGGATGATGACTAGATTGTCTCTTCTAAAAAGTTCCTGTTGAATAATTTATATGAGCTTCAGTTAATCAGCTTTTATAAATCTAATTATATAATGTAAACAAGATGTAAAAAAGTACTTAAAAATTTTCTTTATTCTGCATTGTCTTAGGACATAGCATTACAGCGAATTTTTTTGCAAACCATACTATTTCTGTAAATGAGAAAGAGCTAAATTTGTCTTTCTGTTGCGCTTTGACGTCTAAATCCATATTGGTAATAAAATCTACTTGGCGAACATACGGTCCGCACAAGATGCGTTAACCCTATCCTTAAGTGATTTGGCTAGGTAATTTACGACCGGCAGCCTGCCTGACGTCAACTAAACTTAGTTGCTTTTTATCACACCTCGGTAAGAAATGAGGCTGGTTTATTCTACTCAGCCGGATAAAACACGCCACATCTAAATCTGATGGTCTTCGTAATATAATTCAGACGATATGACGTGTAAAAGCTTTAGTATTTCCAATTTTTGACAGCTAAAGTAGTGTTGTCCAAATCGCATATCTAAGTCAATTTCTAAAAACTATCGATTTTATGTACATAGGTAGAAGTTTTAATCGATTTATTCTATTGATATTTCCTATTTATTCAACGAGAAATAAACTGAAATGATATTATACGTATTAAAATAAATATGTACCGACATTTATCCCATTACTTTTATACCCCCATAAGTATTCTCTTCTTATGGAACCTATCATGGAACCCATGGTGGCTTTGGGTTTGGAGTAAGAAATGATGATGGGAAAAACATATTGGATTTTGCAAGTAATCAAAATCTCATCATAGTAAATACATTTTTTAAGAAGAAGTTTGAACATTAAATTACTTATAAAAGTGGACATAAGTGCTCACAAATAGATTATATCCTTATTGATAGGTGTGACCAAAAACTCATAAAGGACTGTAAAGTCATACCAGGGGAGCCACTGACCTCGCAACATAGACTTTTAATAGCAGCTTTGAAATTAAGACAACCTATTAAAATAAAACTTACAAGACTAGGAAAAATTCAATGGCATAATCTCCAAATAGACAAAGGAAGCACTGTTAAGAGCCGCTTAATTAAATATTTCTGTGAAAATAAGTGTAATTCTGACACCCCTAATGACACCTTGGCAAAATTTGAACGATTTTGTCTGGAGACCGTAAAACAATAATTGGGTATAAGCAAAGATAGCTTACAAAATGGTTCTCTTCTAGGAAGTATTATAGTGGAAGTTATTACCCATACCTGTGTGTTATCGGGCTGAGTAGAATATACCACTCTCATTTATTACCGATGTGACGTAAAAAGCGACTAAGGTAAGTTGACCCACCGTGTGGTATCCAGTTGAGTAGAATTGACCACCCTCTTTCTTACCGAGGGGTCGTAAAATCGACTGAGGCAAGTTGACGTCAGGCCGATCGTAAAATACGTAGCCAAATCATGTGACAACGTGTTTGTAACTTTTAACAAAATTTCACGTCCCTACCGTCAACCGTTGAGTTCCCTCGTCTGGAAACAATCCTGGCAGCAGCATCAGGTCATTCTAAAATTGATATTCATTTATTTCATGTTCGTTTTGAAAAAGCGAAGCAAGGTAATTTAAAAACTATAAACATGCAATATAACAGAACTAACTACTTTGTTATAATCCGCACGGGTTAAGCGAATGCATGCAATGCATGCACAAAAGCAGCACACACACCCACCACTGCTGCTGCTTTTGTGTGCGTTGTTGCTGGTGGATGCGCCTTGGGTGCACCCCAAGGTGTGGTGGCTTGTCCTGCATGTATAAGGTGCGTAAATTTTGCCTGCTTCATACACATTGGCTTTGCATGCATTCGCTTAACCCGTGCTGATTATAGCAAAGTAGTTAGTTCTGTTATATTGCTTGTAATATGGAATTCCGCAAAGTAACGCCTGCTTCTATAAATCATCTATAAACATTATTCTGGTAAATGTGTACGGGAGTTTAAAGAGAGAGCTAAAAGAACCAGTAAGCCTACTATGAATTTTAGAAAACGATTCAATTCAAAGTCAGTACCTAAACTCCGCCGCTTTCTTCCAATCCACACTTCATACCATGAAGTTTGGATTGCATTATTATTATTTTTTTTCGAACTGACTGTATGCTGTTAGCCCTGACGACTTTTACAGCGTCACCGGGCTTGACGGGCGAGCGCAGCCGAGGTTGCGAAATGCAGAGAATACAGCGCAGAAGCTCTAGTAAAGTCGGGGAACGTCGTCCTAAGGGTGCCTCATGTGAGGCCGGACCACGGCTTAGGGCGACGCGTAGTGGAGGGCTGATGGTGTGACTTAGATTAGTCATTGCGGCGTCGGAAGGGTGGCGAGAAGTCATAACCGACCGACGTCAGAAAACTGGGACCTCGTCTTCGCTTGTGTGTATTACGTGTTTCTGTGTTGCAAAATTTTCTCATCCTCGCTGATCGGACAGAAATCGGAGGTCACACTAAAAACGACAAGTACGACACTGTCTTTAAAATAGACACTTTTAAAAGTAAACATATCAAATAAACTCTCTCCGTGTGGTAATCCGGTTGAGTAGCATAGACCATCCTAATTTCTTGCCGAGGTGTAAAAGGCGATTAAGGTAAGTCGACCCACCACGTGGTATCCGGTTGAGTAGAATAGACCACCCTCTTTCTTACCGAGGGGTCGTAAAAAGGCAGTCAGGCAGTCAGACGTCAGGCAGGCGGCCGGACGTAAAATACATAGCCAAATCATGTGACAACATGTTTGTAACATGTTGTGCCGACCCCACTTAGAGTGGGATAAAGAGAACGATGACATCAAATAAACTCTTTTAAAGGAAAAATATCCAATCATTCTGTTAGTAAAAGTATGCGGTGGTGTTTCATTAAGGCCGGTAATGAAAAAGGCTTGAGAAATTTTAATCTTAGCAGAAATTACTCGCAAACCTTTGCATTTGTTTTAATTACAGTTTTTTTTGTCCCGCCGCCCTATTGTGGTAGTGATTTCAAATTAAAACCGCCTCAGGCTTGCCCTTATTCCACTGTATCGCTGAAACAGGTCATAGCTATTAATTTTAACTGGTTTTGTGATTTTGGAACTCATTAATAAGCTACCTTCCTAACTACGGTATATGGTTATGTTTAAAAATTGTAAGTAAAATTGTATTTGTTTTAATTAACCTCGAGACTTCTTTGGACGTCCGAAAACGTGTTTTAATAATCGTATTGTGTTTATCAAATCTTTTTAGATTAGACAATTTGGTTAATTTATTGAATTTGGACTTTGCGGAGATCCATGACACAAAATAAAAAATAAATAAGCATGATCATCAGGATGATGATGCATCGGTTGCGGGACGAAACGATTGTTGAGTTTGTGATAGTGAACGTGTGTAGTGCTTGTGTATTGTGGTGGCGGTGGTGGAGGTTTGTGCATGTGTTTTTACGAATCCTACGTGTATCGGGTATGGAAAAACGGATAGTCCACTATACATTTAGCGCTATATATATTTTGTATTTACTGTATGATTCTAGCAAAATAATTTTATTATTACTTTTAATGTATAGAGATTTGTAAACCTATAAAATACTACCAAAAAGTCCGCGATAGCATGTCCCTATCTCTTATGGTTAACTCACAATAACTACTTTTATGTTTAAAATTTGAATTCCAGATAAAAATTGTGACACTAATTTCCACCCGGGCAGCTAGTTATTTATATTTTCTGATTAAATAAGCTGTGATAGCCCAGCGATGAGACCGTGTGACTGTCTAGAGACTATCATGGGTTCAAACCCTGGGCATGCACCAATGAGTTTTTCTATTAAGACTTGTATCTAATTGATAATTGCATTTTATCACACGCTTTTCGGTGAAGGAAAACATCGTGAGGAAACCTGCATATCTCTAGAGAATTCTGGAGATATGTGTAACCTACCAATCCGCATTGGAGCAACGTGGTAGGTCTTAGCTCCAACCCTTAGCTCAAACCCAGGAGCACTATTCCCCGCAGTGGGGTTGTAAAAGGCCGCTACTTGACTTTTTTACTATACTTATATAGGTTATACTCTGTCATTAGAGAACCCGTCACAAACAATCGTAAATTAGGTAAGATGCTATAAATTGTATAGACAAACGTTCTGACCTCTAATAAGAAACTTGAGCCTCGACCCTAATGAAGCTTATACACACGACGACAATGACACTAAAAAATAATACGTAAAATCTAGTATTCACTGCTTGTATATATTAATAGCAAATTAGTACTTTTTCCCTCTATTTATCATGGACTATAAGACCCAATAGTTCAATTTTAATAGATAAATCCTACTTAATATTATAAATGCGAAAGTTTGTGAGTATGGATGGATGTTTGTTACTCTTTCACGAAAAAACTATCAGACGGATTTGGATGAAACTTTACAATTATATAGGTTATACATCAGAATAACATATAGGCTACAATTTGTAATGATTTTATGTGATATAACGATACATCTCAATAAAGTCGAAAAAATCTGGCCTCTGAGAGCTATCTCGGCTTACGCTGTCTAAACCATTACACAAAGATGGAGTACGATAGTATTGTTTGTCTTTAATAGTTCTAAAAAATAAGTCCAAAATAAAAGTCCGCGACAGCATATATCTATCTTTTATGTGGAAGCCACTATGACCCAAATTGTGAATCATAAATTAAATTAAATTAGATACTGTGGCAGACAGAATCCTAGCGAGCGAAGCCGCGGGAAAAAAGTACTATAAATATATGGGACACTTACGCACACGGTTTTATTTATTTATTTATTACTTTTGTTAAGTAAGTTTTGTAATATTAAGTTACTTACTTTCGGAACGGACGACCCATAAATAAGTAAGTGTAAGTGTCCCATATAAAAAAAACTATTAATTTATTATTTATTATATGTAAAGCTCAAAGTTCTAATTATTCGCTTGTGCAAGATCCCTTTTTTCAACATCTTAAGGTCCCTACGTTTATAAGCTGTGAGACCGTGCGACTCTTTCGAGGGGAACACGAGTTCAAACCCGGGCAGTCACCTATATATAAACGAACATAATTGTAATACATACCTAAATACACCCAGACTAGAAGGACCAACAATTTTTTTTTTCTAAAAAACGTTGACCTTTGTTGTAAATCGAAACCGCGACCCAGTGATGTGTAAACTAATCCCTGAGAACCGTTTGAACTTTAAGCTCGGTGAAACTCATAACAGTATCAACAAAATAGACAACCTATTTCCTATTCCTTTCTATAATAACCTACATATGCTTGAATTATTCTCACATTAGCTTCATATTCTTACATTAGCTTCAAAGTATATTTTAAGCAATTTAATTTTTGTATATAGAAATATAAAGAAATATAAAAAGCGATGTATATAATACACAAAGTAGGAACCGAAATAAGCTTGCGGCTCCTGCATTGCGTCTCGCAAAAGTATATAAGTCGTTTGTGGGTTTGGGTATATGATTCTATAATATAATTCCGCAATCAATTTTATCTTTTCCAATACAGCAGTTTAAAAACACTGTTAACAAGAGGCTGATACAAAAAACTTACAAGACTGTTGAGGATTACTTAGATGATAAGAATGCGTCGTTATAGTTACTCTCCGACCCTGTACAAGACATCAATTATTAAATGTAACTAGTATAAAATAAAAAAAAGTATAAAATAGTAAGTTGAAAAGAGCAACCACCGAGTTTCTTGCTGGCCTTATCGGTAGCTTTCCGAACCAGCAGTAGAGTTGACGATTCAAAAGCAATTATTTACAAATCTACTTGAGTAAAAACATACTTTAACTTCTCACACTTTAACATACACTTCTCTCGCGTCCTTATTATATTGAGAATATTGTTAGCAAAATTAAAATCCGTAATTGGCTGTAAGTTAACACTAAGTAATATTTTGTAAATTAATATAAGAGCTGTGGATTTTGTAAAGTAAATAAATAAATAATCATTATTATAAATTGTAGTAACAATTAATTTAATGATAGTTGTACTAGCGATTTCGTTCACAGAATTTATAGAGTTAGGCGTTACTTTGCGGAAATCTATAATAGAAAAAGGAATTAAAACATTATTTTTCAGCAAAATAATATTTTCATTACTTTTCGATTCCGTTTACGTCAATTAAATTTTTGCAATGTCCGAATAACGAGTATTGCATTAAGCTTCAATGGTATTTAATTTGCATTTGATGGGCTTTATACGGAAGCAGAGTCACTTAGCGGGCGATGGAGTGAGCTATGCTCGGAGTATGTTTACGTCAAATGAGAATTGAAGAAAGTGCCGTGTGGTATCCGGCTGCATAGAATGCACTCTCGACCACTCTCATTTCTTACCGAGTGTCGTAAAAGGCGACTAAGGTAAGTTGACGTCAGGCAGGCGGCCAGTCGTAAAATACGTAACTAAATCATGTAACAACATGTTTGTAACATGTTTTGCCGACCCCACTTAGAGTGGGATAAGGGAAGGAGAATGATGAGAAATGAAGAAATCCGTAGAAGAACCAAAGTCACCGTGATGGACTGGCGACCTCAAAAAAGTCGCGGGGAGCCGCACAAAATCCTGTGTTGTGGAGATCCCGTGAAGAAAACTATATACAGCAGTAGATGTCCTTTGGTTGTCAAACAAGAAGAGTATTAAGTTTCTTAAACATTGTTCCAGCGGATTAGTCGTGCTATAACAGAACTTACTACCTTGCTATAATCCGCACGGGTTAAGCTAATCTTAATGCCAATGCATTACGATTTTTGTCGTGGAGCCTATCCGCCTGATGATGCTTCGGTTTCGGAGCGAAACGATCGTCGAGATTGTGGTGGTGGTTGTGTGTGCTGCTTGTGTGCTTTGTTGCTGGTGGAGGCGCCTTGGGGTGCGCGTGGTGACTTGTCCTGCATGTATAAGGTGTGTAGATTTTGCCTGCTTCATACACATTAGCTTTGCATGCATTCGCTTAACCCGTGCGGATTATAGCAAAGTAGTTAGTTCTGTTATAGTGCTTGTAATATGGAATTCCGCAAAGTAACGCCTGCTTCTATAAATCACAGACTTTCGTATTTATGACTTTGGTCACAATTTCGTCTACGAGCTTAATTCACTTGCTTAATGAATTTTGAATGTTATTTATAATGAAAATATGAATTATAGTCTATAGAGTATTGTAAAAAAAATGATTTATTGTGAAACACAGTTTATCGTCCGGTCGAAGTTAGTGTAGCACGCAAGCACAAGGCCAAATGAAAGGAAACGAGCGGAGCGGACGGCAAAAACTACGCAGAGCAGCCACTGCCCAGAGAAATATAAACAAATCAATATTTTAAAGATATTAAACGCCGTGTGGTATCCGGCAGAATAGAATAGAGTACCCTCCTTTCTTACCGAGGTGTCGTAAGAGGCGACTAAGGTATGTGCCGTGTGTTATCAGGCTGCATAGAATAGACCACCCTCCTTTCTTACCGAGGTGTCGTAAGAGGCGACTAAGGTATGTGCCGTGTGTTATCAGGCTGCATAGAATAGACCACCCTCCTTTCTTACCGAGGTGTCGTAAGAGGCGACTAAGGTATGTGCCGCGTGGTATCAGGCTGCATAGAATAGACCACTCTCCTTTTCTACCGAGGTGTCGTAAGAGATGACTAAGGTATGTGCCGTATGGTATCCGGCTGCATAGAATAGACCACCCTAATTTCTTTCTGATTGATGGGTAACACATATCTTCAATATTCTCTAGATATACGTCTTTCTTTGCGGTGTTCTCCTTCATCGAAAAACGTGTGATAAATTACAATTACTAAATGGGCACATAAGTTTTAACAAAAAAACTCATTAGAAAGGGATTAGAATCAAACATCCCCTTAAAATAGTCACATAGTCTCAACCAGTGAGTTTCAATTGACTCCGATTTTATTCGAATTCGAAATATTTTTTATACTAACTTTAACCAGTACTTTTGAATCGTCTATTTTTAAAGGACTCGGTGTCTTGTGATTTTCAAAATATAATTCCTATTACTATATTTTATCACTTACTTGTGAAAGGTCGGAAACGAATAAAATCCATATTTTAAAAAATTCAAATCTTGAGCTATACAATAGGCTACCTGTTTTTCTTTTTTAATGTTCTATTTTTACATACCAAAATATTTATACTTATTGAAAGTATAAAATTAATTGCATCAGATTATTGCGCTTGTTACACAAGGTCGCACGAATTCTTATTAAATGAATGTAACAAATAAAAGAAAACACAGTAAAATACTGGCAAATTGCAATTAAATATATTCAAAAAGTCCTTTTCAAAAACAATATTCATTCATCTTAAATTACTTACACGCTACTACTATACAAATCATGCCCTCCGGGCATCGTCCCAAGGATGCTGGCAGCGTTTCCGCGTTGAATCGCTAAGCTGATTCTTTTATATTCAGTTTATTTGACAAACAGTGTAAAGTAACAGCCTGTTACTATGCCCACAGCTGGGCTAAGGCCTCCTCTCTCCGTTTTTTTGGAGAGAAGGATTGGATCTTAGACCTTCCACGCTGCTCCAATGCAGATTGGTAGGTTACTAGGTTACTAGAGAATTCTCGGGATATGCCCTAGAATTCTCTAGAGAAATGCATGTTTCCTCACGATGTTTTCCTTCATCGAAAAGCGTGTGATAAATTGCAATTATCAATTAGACACATAAGTTTTAATAGAAAAACTCATTGGTGCCTGCCCGGGGTTTGAACCTATGTCGTCTCTAGAGAGTCGCGAGGTCTCACCGCTAGGCTATCACAGCTTTTATCCCAAATAGTGACTGGACTTAATAATATCGTAAATGCAAGAGAATGCTTTTCGTTTGTCTTTTCTCATTTCATATGTGAATGAAGCAACAGTTCTTTGTGACACTTTGGTAAGCAAATTGAAGAACATAGGCATACTTTAAATAATATACATACTTTTTCTTTCAGAAATGAATTAAACTTAGTCAATAGCTACTATATAAGGAACCACTGTATGTAGTAATTAATGTATTGTTAGATATTTTCAGATATGAGTCGAATGATAATGAGGAAGTGTTTTGTCTACAATAATCTTATCTGTCATTTGGTGGGTAGAGGAATAAAACCGAATGAATGTGGGTAAAATATTGTGACCCGAGTCTTGTTCGCGAGCGACATTCAACAGTTTAGGCAGTTCAATACCACCTCTCAAGGTGTCCATACGTTATAAAGTGCTGCGACGTCTTAATGTTGATTTGGTTACCGATATTGAGTATTTCGTGTTGTTAGAATCTAACGTCAAATAGTTAATATTCCTGATAAGAGCAACCATTGAGTTTCTTGACAGTTCTTCTCAGTGGATGATAGCGTTCCGAACTGGTGGTAGAATCGTCCTGGCTTAATAATTCCAAATTATTATTAACTTAACCTTTTAATACTTGTCTAGCGTGTTCCATAAGTTATAGTTGTACGGTTATCTCTTGTTGACGTCTTATTTGGTAACATTTTCTATGAGAGAACGTTAGAATTATGAGTCAAATTCCCAGCCGTAGCTAACAGTATTATTTCATAAGCTCTGTTTCGATATACTCTGTGCTCTTTATAAGGTCACTCAGTACTGATAGGTTAAACCTTTGAGATTGTTCGAACGGTGGACATGTGATAAATATGGTAAATATCGGCTTTATATGACTCTACGGCTAAATAGCAATTACATTTTCTTGTGTTTAACCTTAATCATATTTTAACGGCATATTAAACGGTATAATATAACGGTATTTTCTATCACTTCTTTATAAAGTACTCTTTAATCCTTTAATTCCAATATATCTTAAGGAACGTTTCAACTTCTTGTCGGATGTTGGATGTGGCCGCCTAAGATCTTTAAATACATTAGATCTTGCCTTCCCTAAATGCTCCTCACTGACTTACTCGAGATCATTTAGCTTTCAAGGTGTAAAGCTGTGGAATGATTTACCTGTATCAATCCGCAAATCTCCTTCCCTATCAGCATTTAAGTCACAGACTAAAAAATATTTGTCTCAAGTCTGTTAAATTAAATTTAGCTTATTATCAATATTAAATTACATTTTAATCAATTCAAATAATCACTATTATCTATTATTTTATTCATTTATTTTCAACTTTAATCTATGTATAGTGTTTCGTTATTTTTATTTTTCTTCCTTCCTTTTTTTCCATCATTAATTTTTTTTTTCTTTTCATTTTCTTTCTGTTACTCATAGGTTGGCTGGTAGAGATCCCTTTTAGGGATAAGTCCGCCTTTTGTTTATACAATAAAGATAAATAAATAAATAAAATAAATAAATAAACGGTTAGAACGGATCGGCAGAATATCAGCGCTGTTGGTATTCTTTTACCTCCAGCATTAAGCTGAGCCTGAACTTTCTCATTGGCACGACACATTCTAAATTTACTTTCTATATAATCATCATTCTCCTGCCCTTATCCCACTTTAAGTGGGGTCGGCACAACATGATATAAACATGTTGTCACATAATTTGGCTACGTATTTTACGACCGGCCGCCTGCCTGACATTCTGCCTGAGATTGCCTTAGTCGCCTTTTACGACACCTCGGTAACAAATAAGGGTGGTCTATTCTACGCAGCCGGATACCACACGGCACTTACCTTAGTCGCCTCTTACGACACCTCGGTAAAAAAGAGGGTGGTCTATTCTATTCTGCCGGATACACGGCAAATTTACCTTGCAATATCTGACATAATCTAGCCCACTTTGGCAATTTAGGACATCTGTGTGGAGAGGCATTGAATAAAATTTACTCTTCCTTACTATTTACATTGTTTTTAATTGCGCTCAAAGAAGTTGAACCTTGATAATACATATTTTAAATTTTCTATACATGCTTACAGGATTTTAAAAAATGCCGTTTTATATAAACCTGTTGCTATTACGTGGATATCAAAACCCACGCGATAAAATTATATGAGACGTCACGCTCTTGACATCAAATGATGATAAATGTTCATCGGTGAGAATATTATTTTCGACAATGTTTTTTCAAACTTCATAAACCTTATGACGCTGATTTATGGTAGCTTTGTTTTCGCCATGATTTTGCGGAAATTTTAATTGACAGCTACTGATTTTGACAAGAAAAAATAAGGTTAAATAATCAATCCGACTGTATTTGAAGGAAAATATAGTAGGAATACAAGGTGGGTAAGCACACATACGTGCATTCATGCACGCGCGCACGCACGCACGCACGCACGCACGCACGCACGCATGCACTCATACAGACACGAACGTACGCCCGTATGAACACACACACGTCGTCAAATCAGTAAAAATCCGACAAAAGACGATCGTGTGCTTCTCGCTATTTCGGTAATTTTGTTTCTTCTAAGAATCTCCACATTTCCTAAATTGATCAAATAGATTCAACTTCAAAGTATTCGTTTTTAAGTGGACTGTTTTCAATAGTCAAATGTTTTTCAAGAATTATAAGAAGGAGTACAGTTATTATTATACACTTTAATAGACGACAAACACTATATGTATGATGACCCCAAAAAGGTCGCGGGGAAACTGGGGAAACTCCATAATATCCTGTGAAAAGACCTTAGAAAAACCAGTGCCCATCAATGGTCCTCCATCGGTTGAAGAAGAAGAAAAATACCTATAACAAATTCCGTCACAAGTCGAATAATAGGCAAAATAAACAAACAGTTGACGGTTCGTTAAAAATTTAGCCCTTATTTAGTTGGATGCAGCCACAGTGGAGAAGCAACATTATACCACCAGATAAATATCGAATGAACCACCTTTTTTGTGCAACTTGACCCAAATTAGGAACTAGTGAGGTACATGTGTTGCTATCGATAAAAGAATATCAAAACATAAAACACAAATTCATCTTAATTCAAATACACTTTTATAACTAATTCAAGCTGTGTCAGCTCGGCGGTGGGCCCATACGGCTCTTTTGAGGTGGTCACGGGCTCAAACCTTGACAGGCACCAAAAAATGTTAAAACTTATATTTGAATATATGTCTAATTTATACGCCGTGTGGTATCCGGCAGAATAGAATAGACCGTCCTCCCTTCTTACCGAGGTGTCGTAAGAGGCGACTAAGGTAAGTTGACGTCAGGCAGGCGGCCGGTCGTAAAATACGTAGCCAAATCATGTGACTGTTGTGCCGACCCCACTTAGAGTGGGATAAGGGCAGGAGGATGATGATGTCTAATTTATATTTGAATTACATCGTAAGCTTTTCGATGAAGGAAAACGTCGCGTGGAAACCTGCATATTTTTAGTCAATTCAATGTTAAACCTATTTATTCACACATAAATAGCTTCAACACTTCTCTCCAAAGGCCGTTACATTAAGTACTTTTCAATTTTCGGATAGTTACTGTTATATACTGTAATGAGTCATTTTGAAAAATACTTAAATACTACTCTTCTATTTAGTCATTATTTTCCTACGTACAAGTTCGTCTATGTAATAACACGCATTTTAAAAATTTATGTTATCTTAAAAACTATAAATGACTTTCTTTATTGTTTTAATATTTATGTTTTTTTTTTTAATTTATTTATTTATTTATTGAAAAACAACCTTAACAGCTAGCCAATGCGATAATGGAGTACGACAACTTATTTATCTTAAAATCTATAACCAATTGATCAAATTTAGCTTTAACAGATAGTCCAACTTGCTATTTTTTTGAATTACCTCTCAGAGAGAAATAAAAGATATCGATCGGCAACATGGTTTAAGGGTTTTTTTTTTCGAACTGACTGTATGCTGTTAGCTCTAATGGCTTTTACAGCGTCACCGGGCGGGACGGGCGAGCGCAGAAGCATCGTCGAGGTTGCGAAATGCAGGGAGTAGAGCGCAGAAGCTCTACTTAAGTCGGGGAACGTCGTCCTAAGGGTGCCTCCTGTGAGGCCGGACCACGGCTTAGGGCGACGTGTAGTGGAGGGCTGATGGTATGACTTAGATTAGTCATTGCGGCGTCGGAAGGGTGGGGAGAAGCCACGACCGACCGACGTCAGAAAACTGGGACCTCGTCTTCGCCGGCGAAGACGCTGTGTGTGTGTATTACGTGTATCTGTGTTGGCGATCGTTATTTGATCGTCGGGGTCATACAAGACGCTTTTTGGACGCCTATATTTTCGATGGTCGGACCTAACTGGGATGTAGGTAGAAGCAACTGAAATAAGGGGGTTCGAGTGTACCTCAGATTTCTCGAAGTAAGATTTCGAAAAACGTTTAAAGAGGTGAGTAATGGTAGGAAGATCGAGGTCTCTATGAAGGAGGTTTAAGGGTGCGGAGGGCGCGTGTAAGAGGCGCCTTCTCAAGTAGATTGTTTCGCCCGCGAGGTACCGATAGCAGTGGCGGTCGGCGTCTCCGTTCTACATACCTGTCCGGGACACAAAAACCAATGGGCCAGTATAGCCGCGTTGCTTATATTCCCTCTTATAAACTTAAACATATACGTAATGACGGTAAGTTCCCTCCTAACGTTCAGTTCGTGGTATCCAACCATCCCTAAGACAAAAATGTAGGATACATCAACGGATAATATGGATAAACCTTATACAACGTAATATACAAGTATGTTATACAAATCTATCGTCTAAATCTTCATATTAATAAATTACTTTTATGGAGGCTAAATATAATTTTAAATTATAAATAATGACACCCTAGTTTGTACATTCAGGGTTTTTATTAAACCTATTTGTGTAAAAAATATAACGTATCACTCTAAAAAACCATATCAATCAGTCAAATCGGCGTTTTTGTTAACAATAATGCTATATTTGCCTGTTAAATATACATTAGAGTTGGTTTCAAGGTTCATAACGAATTATGAAAAGGTCAAGACATTTTTTTATTGTTCATTCGAAGTAGTATATCGATTATATTAAACGGATGTTATATAATTGTGCCGTGGAGAATATCATCTTTTGTATACACTCTAATGTTTATAGTTCGTAATTTTTTATTATATAAAATCTATTACTTTATTTATAAAATCATTTATTAAACTAAATATTGTATTTAGCCTTACCTCGTTTTTTTTTCAATGACGACCTAACTCTATATACGAATGATAAAATGAAATGAATATTTTAAAGTTGTATTTCATAATAATTATTTATTATTTACTGTTTTACCGTCCTTTCTTTGAGAGTGTGACGTTATAGACGTTTAAATCGTCTTTCCTCCGCGCCCTTGTACCGCGCAGGCGAGGTCCGAGTTAAGCGGTCAGCCTATGTAGGAAATGCTTTATTTGTGCCTCTAAGGTGCGATTTACTTTATTTTCGTGCTCTCATAGCTTGCTGAGGCTGTTGGAGATTTGATGACAGCCATCCCTAAATCAATTGGTAGCCTTTTTCTGTGGGGTCGAACAACGACCATTTTATATATGTCAAAAACTAGTAACCAGCAAATTATTTTAATTTATTTAAGGTCATTATTTATTCAAAGCCAGCGAGAATAAAACTTTACTAGAATTCTTGTCAAGATTTTGTTATAAATTTGAAACTGCCTATGTGAAAAAACTCTGTACTGTAGAAATTGCAGTACTAGCTTCTGACGTTACTAAGTTTGACTCTTCTGAAGTATCAGGCGGAGTAAGAGATTAAAAAATCGATTGTAGACTGAGGAATATTTCAAATATATCGATAAATACAGCGTCCAACACTATAACGCGACACGTTGACCAAATGGCACTGCAGAACCACTGTATCAAAATAATTTTAAATTAGCACAGTTCTATCAAAATAAAATATGCATGAAATTTAATGGCCTTATTTTTGATGCATTGAAAATATATTCTGTTCAATTCAATTCAATTCAAATTCAATTCAATTCAAAATATTCTTTATTCAAGTAAACTTGTAAACAAGTGCTTTTGAATCGTCAACTTTACTGCTGGTTCGGAAAGCCGTCCTACCGAGAAGAGCCAGCAAGAAACTCGGTGGAGCTCTTTTAAAAAAGAAGATTCTTAATACTAATTACATTTTGTCATAGCTATCCTGCATAAGGTCAAAGAGCAGCTATATCCACACATTCTTATCATCAATGTAAGCCTCCACGGTATAATAGGCTTTCTGTATCAGCCTCTTTTTAACAGTATTTTTAAATTGCTGTAATGGCAAAGTTAAAATTGAATGTGGAATTTTGTTATAGAATCTTATACCCAAACCCACAAACGACTTACGTACTCTTACAAGGCGCAAAGCAGGAGCCGCAAGCTTATGTCGGTTCCTACTTTGTCTATTATATACATCGCCAATCTTTTTATAATTATGTATATTTTTATGCACAAAAATCAAATTGCTAAAAATATACTGTGAAGCTAACGTAAGAATACCTGTTTCCTTAAACTTCTCTCGTTCTTCTTCTCTGTTCCCGTTATACTTAGGAATTATATCATCAGGCTTATAAAGTAGGTCATAGTTTTTATTCGTGTATTCTTAATAGTATCTGTTTTTAATTCCTTTATCTTCTTCCTCCTGCACTTATCCCGCTCTAAGTGGGGTCGGCACAACATGTTACAAATACATGTTATCACATGATTTGGCTACGTTTTTTACGACCGGCCGCCTGCCTAAAATCAACTTACCTTAGTCGTATTTTACGACCCCTCGGTAAGAAAGAGGAGTGGTCTATTCTAATCAACCGAATACACAGTGGGTCAACTCACCTTAGTCGCCTTTTACGACACCTCAGTCAGAAATGAGAGTGGTCTATTCTACTCAGCCACACGGATACCACACGCACTATTTTTAATTCCTTTATATAAATTTTATTTACGGCTCGGAATCTAGTCCTTTAAAACCTGTAACGGTTTAATAGAAATAATCGTTACTTTTCAGCGACCATAGAATTATTATGCTAGAGAGAGAATAATAAGACAGGGAAGATTAGAAAGAGGTCAGTGTGTGAATTATACAAACAGCATCGTTTACTAATGTTCTTAGTGAATTAGTCTAATAACACTTGAAATAGGTATTAAAACAAAGTAAATTGTGTAGCACAGCGCAGTTGGAGTTACTAAAAGTGATTTGCGAATTTGTCTTTTGGAGGATTCTTCACATCTATCCATTAATTTGGTAAATTCTAAAACAATCTGTTATGACATTTTAACGCACACATAGAAACATTGAAAATAATAACTTATCAAAAGTGCTGTAACTACCTACCAATAAGATTAAAAACAGTTGATTTTGAAGCTGGCAGATAAACAAACACAGACAAGTAAACTACTGCGACTGTAAGCAATGAGTTGTCAAGATTTATAAGTTTGGCCGCAAACGCTTACCTGCTATTTGTTAGCTCTGCCACACACGTACACAGACCTAGTTCGTGAGATAATTAAAAAAATAAAATAAAAATAACAATAATGCCGTTAACCTTTAATTGTGAAGGTTGTCAGAGCACAGTTAAATCTTCTAACCTGATAAAATGTTATCGATGCAAAAACATATCGTGTCTACTTTGTGCTAATATACAACAAAGTGAAATCAAATCTCTTGAGAACTCATGGGTATGTCAGTTCTGCCTTTCTAAAGACAAAAAAGGAGGAGATAATTCAAATACTCCAGTTAGATCTATTTCTTCAGCTGCTGTTGCTACTCCACAGCATTCAAATATTACAATGCGCAAGATAAAAACATCTGATTGCTCATGTCTTTCAGCTGAAAATATAAGGGAGATATTTAGATCTGAAATAAAACTTTGCATTCAGGAATCTTTCTCTAAACAATTTCAAGAGATGAAAAATATGATTGCTGGTTTTGAGCAGTCCATAAATTTTTTCAACCAAGAATTTGAAACTATCAAGACGGAATTAGCTACGCACAAGCATCTGATTAACGATCTTAAAAAAGATAATGAATCTCTGCGGAAAATTAACGACGACACTTACTCACGATTGCAATATTTTGAACAACTGCATCGTGCTAGTAATATAGAGATACAGTGTGTACCTGAGCATAGAAGTGAAAATCTGATGAATACTGTTCAGCAACTCGCTAAAGTAATCAGATGTCCAGTTCAAGACAATGACATACATTATTGCGCTAGAATTGCCAAACAGAACAGTACTAGCTCACGTCCAAAATCTATACTGGTAAAGTTCAGCAGCCCACGCCTTAGAGACAACTTTCTTGGTGCAGTGATCAACTTTAATAAGAAAAATCTCGACGGAAAACTATGTGCTGATCATATCGGTATAGCAACGGAAAATAGAACCCCTATATATGTCTCTGAGCACCTCACACCCCAAAACAAGGCTTTGCACGCTGCCGCGCGTATAAAATCCAAAGAGCTCTCTTACCGTTTTGTATGGATACGTGACGGAAAGATATTCATGAGAAAATCGGAAGGCTCAAATTATGTTCACATACGAAACATGCATGTTCTATCAAGTTTAACTTAACATAATAATTATTTTTGATTTTGTTAGCTCATGTATTAGGTTATATACTTTTTCAAAGTTACAGATTTAATCATTTACTACCAAAACGTTAGAGGTCTTCGTACGAAAACAATTGAGTTTTTTAATAATATTATATGTAATGATTTTGATATTGTTATTTTAACAGAGACATGGTTGAATGGCAGTGTCTTCGATTCCGAGCTCTTTGATCATAGATATGCGGTTTATAGGAGAGATCGTGGGACAAGCGGTTTTCATAGTATGAAAGATGGAGGTGGTGTTCTTATTGCGGTTAATAAAAGATTGAATTCTAGGCGTATAGTCAAATTTGAATCAAAATGTGAAGACCTCTGGGTAGGCTTGTCCTCTCTTGAATCTAGCACAAATCACTTAGAATTACTCATATGCTCCGTATACCTGCCTCCACCAATTCAGAAACATATATTGGACCACCTCTTAGATAATACAAGTCGTGTTTTAAATACTTCTCCCTGTTGTAATTGCGTCATTGTGGGTGATTTCAACCTTAGTTGTGTCCAATGGACTATAAACTCGGACAGCTTATATTTAAATCCTATGAGCAATAATAGTCAATATGCTAATATGTTAATTGATTTCATACATGTCAATTCATTGAATCAATTTAATAATATAAACAATTGTAAAGGCAAAATATTAGACCTAGTCCTAAGCAATATTGAAATAAAAAGTCTAGCTCAACACAATGACCCACTTGTCGGTATAGACAAGTTTCATCCTACTCTATTTTTTAAATTATCTTTAAATAAAAAACTTTTTTTAAAACCTGCTGAACGCTCAATACAATTACATTTTTTTAAAGCTAATTATGAATCTATTATTAATGATATAAATAATGTTGCTTGGGATAAAATATTGTTCAGTTGCAATAATGTGGATGAAATGGTTTCTAAGTTCTATAGTCATATCTACAAAATTATTCAGGATCGAGTACCAAAATCAATTAAGAATAAAAACAAGTATCCACCTTGGTTTACTACTAATCTTATTAATCTACTGCGGGAAAAATATAAATATCGAATAAAAATAAAGAAATATAATGGTAATCCTCGCGATATAATTAGCTTTGAAATTCTCAAAAAAAGATGTAAAAAGATGCAATTAATTTGTTACAATGCATATATAAATCGACTAGAAATGTCTCTCAGGTCTAATCCTAAGCTCTTCTGGTCATTTTTAAAAAATAAAAGGAAGGGCGAGAGTTTATACCCGAGCGAAATGAAATATAATAATATGACTTCCTCTGATACACGTACCATCTGTGGGTTTTTTGCCTCGCACTTTTCATCGACTTTCACTTCAGTATCGTCCAAGAAAGGCTGCTCTCAGTCGACCAGTAAAAAATTATTTGAACTTGATAGCTTGAGTCATATCGTGTTGGACATAAAAACCATATTTCAAGTTTTAAAAAGACTTGATCCTAATAAAGGAGCTGGCCCGGATGAGATTCCTTCTATATTTGTGGTAAGGTGCGCCTCAGTTTTAGCACGGCCTCTTACAATTATCTTTAATACTTCATTGAAAGAAGGCACTTTTCCACAAATTTGGAAGGAGGCACGAGTAGTTCCCTTATACAAAAGTGACGAGAAAAGCTTCGTAAAGAATTACAGACCGATTTCTATCTTATCGACCTTTGCAAAAGTTTTTGAGAAAGTACTTTATCCAGTCCTTGTTTCTTACTTTAAGCAAAAAATTTCACCATTTCAGCATGGTTTTGTAAAAAATAGGTCTACCACTACTAACTTGATGTCATTCGTGGAGTACCTATCCCGCGCTCTGGACTCACGTGGTACAGTTGATGTCATATATATGGATTTAGCAAAAGCGTTTGATCGCGTTCCACACCATATACTCGTATATAAACTCGAGTACCTTGGCATAACTGGCGCGTTTTTACAATGGTGCAGGTCTTACTTAAATATGAGGACTTCTAAGGTTGTCATAAACGGACAAGAGTCAAATATATTTCACAATTCTTCCGGTGTCCCGCAAGGCTCACACTTAGGGCCCTTATTGTTTAATATTTTTATAAACGACATAACGTTGTGCCTCAGACACTCAAAAGGATTGTTATTCGCGGATGATCTAAAAATTTATAGGTCAATAAAAAATTCTTCGGATTCAATGCTGTTACAAGAGGATTTGCAAAATTTGATATGTTGGTGTAAGGTTAATGCAATGGATCTAAATTCCGAGAAATGTAGTTATGTTCAATTCACAAGATCACGTAACCCGATACAGAATTATTACCATATTAACAACATTACGTTAAAAAAAAATCAAACCCTTCGTGATCTGGGCGTAATCTTGGACACTGGTCTCAGGTTCAATGTTCATATAGACCACATAGTTAAAAACTCTTTAAGAACTCTGGGTTTTGTACTGCGGAACACTAGAGAATTTAGAAATCCACAAACAAAGATTATAGTCTTTAATACTCTGGTGCGTTCTAAAGTTGAATATTGCAGCGTCGTCTGGAATCCTTTTTATGAAGTATACGCGAAACGTATTGAGTCGATACAAAAAAGATTCCTTTGGCATCTTGCATATCAATATGGTTTAGCAAATAAACTAAAAAGTTATAACGATAGACTAACGCACTTTCATATAATATCGCTACGGAATCGAAGACGGCTTTTAGATGGTATGTTTCTGTTGAAATTGGTGAGGGGTGTCATAGATTGTACATCCTTATTAAAGCAAATTAACTTTGCATTACCAAATCGACATCCTCGTGCTCAAATACGGAAGTTGTTCGCTGAATGGCCTTCAAAAACAAATCTAGGACGCAACTCCCCCTTAAATAGACTTATGCGTCAATATAATGAGTTATCTAAAGGTAATGTGTTAGATATAATGTACGATTCCGAATCAATGTTTAGAAAATCTCTTTTAAATCTTTTTTCAGAAACGTAGACCATATAATCATTTTATTTAATCAAATTTAATCAGTCCTATTGTTACTAGTTTTTGCTAATTGTATACTCTATAACATCGTAAGTCTGATAAGTGAATACTTACCCATCATTTGATTACTACGTTTGTAGTAATCAAATGATGTTTTGACTCATTGATTCATTTGATCAATGAATTACTGTTTAGTATTGTTGTGCATGTTGTTGCCATCTTTAATTAATATAGCATTTAGTCAAAACATTTTATTGTATCGTGTATAATCTTAAACGTATTTAATGTATATATTGTTGATGGCCTATTAAATAAAATAAAAATAAAAATAAAGATGAGAGACATATAGTTATCTTTGTTTATTTCTTATTATTATTATTTATGTTATTTTATATTATTTATTAGTGGATTAATAGCGCGTTCTTAATTTAAGCACTTAGTACTTTTTTGGCACAAGTTGAAAATCTTCATTCTTTTGACACGTCATTTTATTGGCTTAAAATGAAGTAAACAAAGAA
Organism: Morpho deidamia; assembly: GCA_947086505.1. Classification (NCBI taxonomy): domain Eukaryota; kingdom Metazoa; phylum Arthropoda; class Insecta; order Lepidoptera; family Nymphalidae; genus Morpho; species Morpho deidamia. The sequence continues at coordinate 1,617,911 of CAMTZC010000007.1, read as the reverse complement.
ACAAATAACAAAAAAATAAAAATTTAGAATCATTTTTATACTACGGATATAAAAAAATAATTTACAATTTTTTGTGCAATATAAGCGAGTTTTTTTATTTTGATTATGAAGTATATTATTTACAAAACTTCAGAATTCCATAGCTAATCGTAGAGGAAGCAAAGAATTAAGAAACGTGCATAAGTTGTCTTTGAACTGTATTCGACCTTTTGGTTACGGAAATTGTAATTTAAGATGTTCAAAGAAAAATCTTTAAGGTGTTGTTTTGACAATTTATAATCTTCAAGTGAAATAAGTGTTGCCAATTAAAAAAGTGAATATTCTTCGATACATTCTTGCTATTTTATAGTCTCTAGCTAGTAGTTTTAGAGTTATTACCATAATTTATAGCATTAGGCGTTACACTGCAGATCCATAATACAAAAGTAATAATAAAATTGTTTTGCTATAATCCGCGATAAAGTAAATATCAAATATATATAATACTAAATAACGACGACAAAATCGCAAAGTCTATCTCCTGTTGATGCTTCGGTTGCGGGGCGAAACGATTGTTGAGTTTGTGATAGTGAACGTGTATAGTGCTAGTGTATTGTGGTGGCAGTGGTGGAGGTTTGTGCATGTTTTTTTACGAATCCTGCATATATTGGGTATGAAAAAACGGATAGTCCACTATACATTTAGCAATATATATATATTTTATCGATTTACTTTATCGCGGATTATAGCAAAATAATTTTGTTATTACTTTTGAGTTATTACCATGATTATTTAAACCCGATTTTCTCCCTATTCACCCTGTTTGACGGAAAGTAGTATAACGATGCGTCAACTCTACTGCTGTGTTGGAAAATTACATAGAGTAAGCAAGAAAACAAGAAAATTTCGACGATTGCCCTTTTAAAATATAATTCTTATAATTATTGTAATAACATTACATTCATTGTTAGGTAAACTAGTGAATTCGTTGAAGGTAGAGGTTTTCCAGAGCTGTGATAGCCCAGCGGTGAGACCGTGCGACTCTTTCGAGAGGAACACGAGTTCAAACCCGGGCAGGCACCAATGAGTTTTCTATTAAAACTCATGTGTCTAATTGATAATTTTAATTTATCACACGCTTTTCGGTGAAGGAAAACATCGTGAGGAAACCTGTATATCTCTTGAGAATTCGGGAGGTATGTGTAACCTACCAATCCGCATTAAAGCACCGTGGTAGGTCTTAGCTTCAACCCTTCTCTCCAGAAACGGAGAGAGGAGGCCCTATTTCAAGCAGTGGGAATGTAACAGGCCGCTACTTTACTACTTTATTTTAGAAATTTTCCAAAGGGAAAATTGCATTTCCGTGGCTTCTGGTTTCTTCTATAATCTCAGTTAATAGCATAACCCTACTTTGATGTTACATAACGTATTAGCTTTTAAACAAGAGTTGAGAAGCTTGAATAATTTACGATTGTGAAAGTTCATCGTGAAGTTAATTAAAAATTAATTTTCTCTTTGGACAAGACTCGGTGTAAACTTTGCTAGGTGGTTCAAATTGCGAGATATCTCAGGGCTTGTTCACTATAAGTTATTTATTTCATATTTAGGTAATTTATAGAATTAGGCGTTACTTTGCGGAGATCCATAATACAAAAGTAATAATAAAAATTATTTTGCTATAATAAGCAATACAGTAAATAGAAAACATATATAGTGCTAAATATATAGTGGCCTATCCGTATTTTCATACCCGATACATGCAGGATTCGCAAAATCACGTGCACTAACCTCCAACACTGCCACCTAAATACACAAGCACTACACACGTTCACTATCACAAACTATGAAAAGGCTAAAAACAATTTAGTTCACGTCTTCAATTGAGTCGCAATAAGAGTTCATGGTAGGCCTGCTGCTTCTATAAATCACAATTATTAAATGCTACAAATATACTGCGAAGCCAATGTAAAAATACCTATTTCCATCCTGTACGAAACCGAGAAAAAGCTGTGATAGCCTAGCGGTGAGACCGTGCGACTCTAGAGGCGACATAGGTTCAAACCCCGGGCAGGCACCAATGAGTTTTTCTATTAAAAACTTATGTGTCTAATTGATAATTGCAATTTATCACACGCTTTTCGGTGAAGGAAAACATCGTGAGGAAACCTACATATCTCTAGAGAATTCTAGGGATATGTGTAACCTACCAATCCGCATTGGAGCAGCGTGGTAGGTCTTAGCTCCAATCCTTCTCTCCAAAAACGGAGAGAGGAGGCCTTCTTAGCCCAGCAGTGGGCATAGTAACAGGCTTTACTTACTTTTTTCTTTTACGAAACCGGGACGGATAGCTAGTCCTATCCTACTTCCTATCCTACTAATATTATAAATGCGAAAGTTTGTGAGTATGGATGGATGTTTGTTACTCTTTCACGAAAAAACTATTGGACGGATCTGTATAAAACTTTACAGTTATATAGGTTATACATCGGAATAACATATAGGCTACAATTTGTAATGATTTTATGTAATATAACGTTACATGTCAATAAAGTCGGAAAAAATCTGGCCTCTGAGAGCTATCTCGGTGTAGGCTGTCTTAACCGTTAGAGGTACACAAAGATGATGTACCGTAGTATTGTTTGCCTTTAATAGTTCTAAATAAAAGTCCGCGACAGCATATATCTATCTTTTATGTCGAAGTCACTATGACCAAAATTGTGAATCGCAAATTTAATTAAATTAGATACTGTGACAGACCAAATTCCTCGCGAGCGAAGCCGCGGGCAAAAACTAGTAGATCATAAAACAGTGAAGTCGCATTCACGCATTACAGATATTTGCTTAGAAATTGAAACGTGGTGCAGACGGGAACTGGAGCGTGATCGATTCCGACACGCAGCCGATATGGCGCAAGATAAACCGAACTATAGGCAGTATAACAGACAATTGGCATGAATGTTTCGGAAACTATAACAGAACTACTTTGCTATAATCCGCGTGTGTTAAGCGAATGCGTGCAATGCTAAATGTATGAAGCAGGCAAAATTCACGTACCTTAGACATGCAGGACAAGTCACCGCACGTATCCCAAGACGCTTCCACCAGCAACAATGCGCACAAGCAATACACACAACCACCACCAAAATCTCTACGATCACTTCATCCGAAACATAAGCATCATCAGGAGGATAGGCTCCACGAAAAATCATAATACATTGCGGAAAAATCGTTATTCATTACTATGCGTTGCTTTTACGACAAACTAGCTGTGCCAGCAGCTTCGCTCGCGTCAGCATGTCCCAATTTTTTTTCTAGAGTTCAAATTTTAAACATAAAAGTAGTTATTGTGAGTTAACCATAAGACATAGAGACATGCTGTCGCGGACTTTTTTGTTGTAGTTTTATAGATCTACAATTCTCTAGTACATTACTTTATCGTATCTCTGCTGGTTAACGACTAAAGCTCCCAAAAAGCAAATTTTTTAACAACTGCGCGATCTCTTCATTAGAATTTACATAATACCGATATGTTCTATATACCTAAACTATCCGGATGTATTGCACTATCTTTGGTGAAAACCGTACAATAATCCATTCAGTAGATTTTGAGCAAATCGATTACATATCGTATGACTTTCTAGAGACGACATAGGTTCAAACCCCGGGCAGGCACCAATGAGTTTTTCTATTAAAACTTATGTGTCTAATTGATAATTGCAATTTATCACACGCTTTTCGGTGAAGGAAAACATCGTGAGGAAACCTGCATATCTCTAGAGAATTCTAGGGATACGTGTAACCTACTAATCCGCAGTGGAGCAGCGTGTTAGGTCTTAGCTCCAATCCTTCTCTCCAATATCGGAGAGAGGACGCCTTAGCCCAGCAGTGGGCATAGTAAGGCTGTTACTTTACTTTACTTTGATTACATACAGATAGACAACTTTTTGGGACTTTGTTTTATAATAAGTATAGACTAGCAATGCCCCGCGGTTTCACTCGCGTACATACCGCTCTCGTGGAAAGGCTACTAAGTCGGACTAAAGATTTATGTATTATGTACTTATTAATGGTAAAGGCAAAGGAAGTTTTAGCTGAAAATTGCATTATTTTAAAAAGGTATAGCTATTATCCGTGGGTATCATTGCTAATAAGAGCTAACTCAACAGTTGCAGGCACTGGTTATAACGGTCGCTACAATGAATTTGTTATGGCATTATTTTCTTTACACTGACATTTTTAAAATCGTTACGTCATCTGATTGGTATGTCCGATTTTATTAATTTAAAAAGGATTTTACAGGTATTGAAACACTTTTTAATAAAATATCACTTAATGGAATAGACCATCCTCATGGTGTAGTAAAAGGCGACTAAGGTAAATTGATTTCCGGCAGGCGGCCGGTCGTAAAATACGTAGCCAAATCATGTGACAACATGTTTGTAACATGTTGAGCCGACCCCATTCAGAATGGGATAAGGGCAGGAGGATAAAATCACTTAATGGGATAAGGATTAATACGGAGATATGGATAATATGGTTTGATGATATGTCGGCACTTTTATCAACTTTTACAATGTAATAAAGTAGTTATATTGGCATAACTATAATAGTTGGACATATGATATTCCAGACTTTTTTGTAGATATTGATGCGTTCTATTATACTGTAGAATATTTTTTGTTCTATAACCAATAGATTGCGCAGCGCACGCGATGAAAAAATATTCATGCCTTACTACAATTTTATCAGGGATCATTTTTTTTGAAAATGTAATATAGTCTATGTTGCTCAGTAAATATGCAGCTTTCCAATGGTGAAAGAATTTTGACTTTTTGATTCTAAATTTTGATTCCCGCCAAGGGCCAACATTTTCTATGAACAAATTATTGGTTCTTCGAGCCTGGGTGTGTATTTGTATTTAAGTATGTATTTAAACTTATATATGTAGTATATCTACCAGTTGTCCGTCACCCATAACACAAGTATTAAGTTACTTACTTTGGGGACGGACGACCGTGTGTGTAAATGTCCGATATATTTATTATTATTTATTTATTTATAAACACACATACATATAAATCTTTCCTCTTTTTAATATTAGTTTATATTCAGCTTACTTTCTTTATTGTCAGCCAATATTCTCACTCCGAAAAGTTTCGGTTCACTTTCGAATCGGGCTTAATTAAGAGCAAAACTCCTTTCATCGGACACTCCATTATGTAGAATAAATATCTCTTTGTCCTTTAGAACTTTCAAAGCTAATATTAAAAGTTAAATGGATTGTTCTGGTAAACTTTCCACGTTCCAATCGTCAAGGTGCTACTGTAACGGAATGTTAATTTCTAGAAAAATCTTCCGTGAAAATGTGTTTTCTAACTTTTTCCATAATAAATTACTTTTCTTTTCCGTTTGTTATTATTTTTTTCTTGATTTCGTCCATTTTGACTAAATTGAATATCTTTGTGGTCATAACTTTGACTAATAAAATTTCGCACGCTTAGCCTTCGTACGCGTAGTATTAAAGTGACCTAATTCAAAAAAGTTGTTTCGCACTAAAGCGTATAGATCCATAATTTAAAAACGCAAGAAAACAAATTTTAGGAAGCTGCGCTTATTTAAACCTGTATATTTAATATGGGCATCCTTTAAATAATTTATAGAATTAAGCGTTACTTTGCGGAAATCCATAATACAAAAGTAAAAATAAAATTATTTTGCTATAATGCGCGATACAGTAAATAGAAAATATATATAGTGCTAAATGTATAGTGGACTATCCGTTTTCTCATACCCGTTATATGCAGGATTCGTAAAAACACATGCACAAACCTCCATCACTACCACCACAATACACAAGCACTACACACGTTCACTATCACAAACTCAACAATTGTTTCGAAGCATCATCAGGAGATAAGACTCCACGACAAAATCGCAAAGCTTTGCGATTTTTTTTTGGATCTCCTATCTATGTATGTCTATGTATGTATGTCTATAGTCTATCTTCTGATGATTCTTCGTTTGCGGGGCGAAACGATTGTTGATTTGATTGTTGATTACTTGTGTCTGGGCATCCTTTATCTCGAAATCATGAATCTAGTATTTATAATACAGACACCAAAAAACTATTCCAAGGTTTGTTATAAAAAGATTATTTTCATTATTACTTTTGTATATCGTATTATGAGCTGTGATATCCCACCGGGGAAACCAATGAGTTTTTATATTAAAACTTAGATAAGTGCAATTTGTCACACGCTTTTCGGCGAAGGAAAACATCGTGAGGAAACCTGCATATCTTTAGAGAATTCTGGAGATATGTGTAACCAAGCAATCCGCATTGGAGCAGCGTGTAAGGTCTTAGCTCCGACCCTTCTCTCCAGAAACGGAGAGAGGAGGCCTATTCCCAGCAATGATATAAGATAGAATAATAGAAGCACTTTAACACTTCAAGACCTGGAGCTGCGGCAGAAATGGCCGAATCCGGCAAGCGGCGAAAGTATGCATCTCTTGTTGAGAGTTATATATTTGTGCCGTTTGCAGTTGATACTCTAGGGCCATTGAGTCAAAGTGCAAAAAAATCTTATCCGTTTTAACACCTTGGTTAATTGGCGCTTCGGGTGACAAGAGGGCTGGCTCCTTTTTCGGAAAAAGAATCAACTTAGCGATTCAACGCGGAAACGCTGTTAGCATTCTTGGGACCATTCCACGTGGGCATGATTTGTATAGTAGTAGCGTCTAAGTAATTTAAGATAGATATAACTTGTACATATTTGTTATAAATAAAATAAAAAAAGCGCTTTAAATCTTTAACTAATAATAAAATTTCATGAGGCATGAACCGAGAACAGTTTTCAGAACATCTCTCTATGTATCAACCTTTAGGACACCATAAGATGTAAGAGCTCTTAAATTTTCCGACACGTCGCGGCCATAAATCAGAGAGCTCGTTACAGTGCTAATGCAAATTTTGTTGCTATGTAAGCTGACTATAAATTTAGTGGTTTAAAGAACTGATTTAATATAATTTAAAGAAGTTTAATTTTGCCGAATTTTATAGTGCAAAAGTTATAATAGAATTATTTTGCTATAGACCGCGTTTGATAAGTTCAAATTCAAAATATTCTTTATTCAAATAAACTTGTAAACAAGTGCCTTTCAATGTTGGCTGTTGCTCTTTTTAAATCATAATTCTTATTACTAGTTACATTTCAGTCATTGCAGACTTGTATAGGGTCGACGAGTAGCTATGTCCAGGCATTCTCATCATCTAAGTAATCTGACTTTCTGTAACAGCCTCTTATTAACCGTCCGTCCGACCGTCACCGCTGGGATATCACAGATTTATATGTGTGTGTCCCGTATATTATATTTAAAACAAAATGAGATCTTTCCTAGGAAATAATGATATATAGTCACAGTAGCCAATATTAAACGCGCTGTATGTTTGGTGAAAATCGAATTTCTCGTAGCAAAATAAATAGGCTGCAGTAATACCGTCTCAAAATAGTATACTAGAAATAATTTTATAGGAAACATAGTTAGTAACACTTTAGAATAAGATAAAATTTAAACTTATTAGATTCCGAAGTTGCACTTATTAACCAACAAGCTATATGCGCAATTTTGTACACGTTAACTTAAATATTTAAATACCCTGTATTATAAACTGTATGCCAATTATGTAAGGAAAATTGATTTTTTATTTGCAATTTGTTAAACAAAACTATTAGGTGATATTTAGGGTATTATTTTTAAGGATGTGGCAAAATATTTGGTGTTTAACAGTAATAGAACTAAATTTTATATAACTAAGGCCTTTTCTTTATGCTTTTGGTTCACAAAGTATATAGTACGTACGTAGTAAGTATATAGTAGTATGGTTTAGAATATTAGTATAGAAAAACTGAGTAACCCGTTTAAGTTAAACTCCTAGCGGCTTTATTTAGCTCTAGCATAATTGAAAAGAAAGAACAAATTAAAATGAAATTAAATAAAACTAGGTAAATATACTTCCACATAAGTTCATGCATAATTTTTGGGTCTTTAAGCGGTCGTTACGCCGATTATTATGTCACTCGAGTCCAAATCCAGTTCGGGCAATATTCGAACTTTAATAATGCCAATGCGTTTGGCACTGCTATCGAACCAGTCAATCGACCAGTCGCTGGGCCTGTTTGATATCAGATCTGGTCTTTTAATTCGAAAGTAAAAGTACTTGCAGTTCCATTTGTTACATAACCGCGAAACAAGGTAAATGAGAGTAATGGATTTAAACGGCGTATTTATTATTCGAATTTAACAGCCCTACAGATTACGTTGCACTTAAATCTGCAAGTGGCAGTAACCCTTAAGTTTCGCAAATCGTATGTTCGATTCCCGCCGCTAGCCGAAATTTTCTAAAAAAAAACATAATCAGTCTTCGAGTCTAGGTGTGTTTATGTATTGGCAATTCGACTTTATGATGCTACCGCCGTTTAGTATCCGGCTGTGTAGAATAGACCATCCTCATTTCTTACCGAGGTGTCGTAAAAGACTAAGGAAAGTTGATGTCAGAAAGGCGGTCGTTCTTCAATACCTTCTACCTACTAGTCTTTAGGAGCTGTGATAGCCCAGCGGCGAGACCGTGCGACTCTTTCGAGGGGAACACGAGTTCAAACCCGGGCAGGCACCAACGAGTTTTTCTATTAAAACTCATGTGTCTTATTGATAATTGCAATTTATCACACGATTTTCGGTGAAGGAAAACATCGTGAGGAAACCTGCATATCTCTAGAGAATTCTGTAGATATGTGTAACCAATCCGCTTTGGAGCAGGGTGGTAGGTCTTAGCTTCCAACCCTTCTCTCCAGAAACGGAGAGAGGAGGCCTATTCCCAGTAATGGAATTGTAACAGGCCGTTACTTTTACCTACTAGTCTTTAACACTTGTTTACAAGTTTACTTAAATGAAGTATATTTTAAATTTGAATTCGGTCATATGATTTTCATCTTCTTTACATAACAATTTTTAATATAATCAACATTTTATTGATTAATAATATTGTTACGTGTTTCAAATACAACCTCTTTCAAATATGTAAATAATATAAAATAGAAACAGGGTCGTCTATGGGACAAGTTGTTGGAATAGAATAAATTGGTTGACTTTTAAGAAAATTGCTTCTTATTTATTGAATAATTGTGATGAAAAAAAAAATCATTTTAGTAATATTTTATTTAAATAGAAAGGTTCCTTGTAATGCAACCCTCTTGAATAATCGCATAAATGTCAACAAGATCGCTTGACTGGCCGCCGAACCAGTTTCAATTAAATTAAATGTTATTCACTTTGTTCTTGTTTGCGTCAATTATTTGCCGACGCAATACAGTTCTGAATATTTAACTTATTGAACATTTTGGTTAATTCGTAATACAGAAGCTATATCAACATATAGACATCTGAAATTTTGGATGTACGAGTATCTAAATAAATATATATTTGGTGGCGCCAAATGGGCTCAATTTTTTGTTCAGTATTCGCAAGTGGTGTTATTTATTGTTAACATTACTTAAGGTTCTGATTTATTTCAGAGTGTTTTTTTATCTTTCGGGTAAGTGTTCGTGCGCGTCGCTCCCTGAAACTTAAACCAATCGCACGCGCACCAATTAATTCGCTAGTAACTCTTAATGCATCACACGCGCATCATAATCGCTCCGCTACCTTAGATGCAATCTTATCTTATAAATCCTGTTTTCCTGTCCGCTTCCCTTTCTAAGCAATACTGTGGGTTCCCGCATCTACGCCTGAAGCCTGGAGTCATCAGCAACCTTCAGATCGGTGAGTGGTGTTTTCAATATCTATATACCACTTGTTGATAATTTTAAATTTTGAGCTCACAGTGCCACCACGCTAATTTCCGTCTTTTATGATCACGCTGGTTAGTGGCTATTTACACGCCACGCCAATATTTCTTAATATTAATTTTAAAAAATCAATCTCAAATGATATGTCACAGAACTAAATGTGTCTGGCCAAATTCCACGCGAGCGGAGCCGCGGTCATAAGCTTATATATTATAATCCGCCCATTGTAAATTTAACTACGCAGTTTGAAATAATGCCTTCGACTTGGTTCGGATTGATCGATTTTAATTTGGCAACTAATTGTGTAGTTCGCACCTAAGCAAATGTTCAGCTAAAAATATTTGACATTATGAAGCAATGATTTAGGCGTTACTTTGCGGATTTCCGCAGTACATAAGCTATAACAGAACTACTTTGCAATAATCCTCGTTTGTTAAGAGAATGTATTCAAAGAGAAGGCAAAATTCACTAATCTTACACACGTATCCCAAGATGCCTCCACCAACAATAAATCCACACAAGCAATACATACAACCACCACCAAAATCTCTGCGCTCGTTTCGCCCCGAAACAGAAGCATCATCAGGAGGATAGGCTCCATTACAAAATCGTACTGCAAACGATTTTGTTGTGGAGACTTGTCCTGCATTGTATGTGACCACCAGGTATGGAATTCCGCAATGCTAATTATTCTATAAATCATTAATTCGCAATGTCAAAATTTTTAGCTGAACATTTGTTTAGGTGCGACCTACATAAATAGTTGCCAAATTAAAATCGATCAATCCGAACCAAATCGAAGGCATTTTTTTTCAAACTGCGTAGTTAATTTTGCAGCGGGCGTTTTATAATATTTCTTACTATGGATACTGGAGTTTCGATAAATTCAAATGGCATAAAACAGTCTTGGTGTAGTTTTTTTTGATGTTGGACGAATTTATTTTTTGTTTGTATATTTTTTTTATAAACGCCGTGTGGTATCCGGCAGAATAGAATAGACCACCCTCCGTTCTTACCGAGGTGTAGTAAGAGGCGACTAAGCTAAATGCCGTTTGGTATTCGGCTGCATAGAATAGACCACCCTCAGTTCTTACCGAGGTGTCGTAAAAGGCGACTAAGGTAAGTTGACGTCAGGCAGGCGGCCGGTCGTAAAATACGTAGCCAAATCATGTGACAACATGTTTGTAATATGTTGTGCCGACCCCACTTACAGTGGGATAAGGGCAGGAGAATGATATTTTTTTTATAAATTGCGATTTTTTTTTTACTTTTTGACTGCAACAGTTTTTTTTTATGATGGCGAGGAGTAAACACATTTAATGAGGTTCGAAAAGGCGGTAATTTTTCGTGCAACCACAACAAACTTGTACGAACAATTTTAATGTTTACTTAATATGTTTACATGCTCAACTTAATTATCCCTTATCATAAATATTGTGATATAAAATAAATTATATGGTCCCATGCAAAAAAAATGGGATTTAATTAATTAAAAAGAATTTAATTATTGTATATTTACCTAAAAGGGCATGCGATGCTAAAAGCCTCGACCTTTTTTTATTTTCGGGTAAATGCGGCGGAATAAATTATTTTCTGTTGCCACTTAATATTCCGGCCTCCGCATGCCCACATCTGACACCCCTGGCATTAATCAACTATATAAGGACGCCTATAAACGAAACATTTAAAAAATTGCTATAAGTATCCATACTAATAAATAAATTAACTATATAACGCGTCGAACCAGACGAACATATTGACGGTGAAAGAATACGTACAAGTGACGGTATAGTAGTTTATTCAGTTATACAGAGAGTATCGCGGACGGGTCCTTCACAGCGTTCCAAGAATCGATGTACTAACTACTGGAAGATGCACCGTTTGCAATGTCGTTTAGGATTAGTGTCCCAATAGGATGCATTTTGGTAGGAATTGGTAGGCGATGTCGATCCCAAGAACACTCTGTATCGGGACTTCTTATATAATTACGAAAGCACTTCTATAGCGCGAAGCAAAGTACTAGTGGCAGTGGAAAATACGTAAACCGTGTTACTAGTACGTTATGTTACAACAATTTTTATTTCAAGCTACTTTGACCTATCACAAAATTACAAAGAAAATAATAATATAAAAATCATAAAATCCAAATTCAAATTGACTTAAAAATAAAAATTTTTAGAATTAAAAATCAAAATTAAAATATTGGTGGGTAGTTAATATTCGCCCTATCCGAAGAATAAAGTTATATGTCCTATGTAAAAATATAGGAAATGTTACTTTATTTATAATAATAAATGTAATAGTCTGTTTGTTATACTTTCACGGCTTACCCGCTGAAACAATTTACATATAACTTGGTATAATTGATGCTTTTATACTGTCTTAACACGTAGAATAAAAAATAATAAATAATAAGAAAAAACAAGTTCATATTTGAGGGTATTTCAACATTAAGGATTGTGTAAACTAAGTTGTAAGTATAACTAACTACTTTCTTTCTTTCAATATTAAGCGGTTTCTATATGCGAACTAAGAATCGATACTGACTGTCTCTTGGATTTACTGCTAATCCGCTGGAACAATATTGCTGAAATTTTGTACAATTAAAGCTTATATACCAGACTAACATATACGATTCTCACCTAGCTCAAAATCACAACCAGGTTTTCTAGAATTTGTTACTTCCGAATTCTTTTATACTTTGGCTACATACCTCGAAGACGACCACGCCATTAGGAGAAATCAAGCTGCTGCAAAGTAAACAGAATAAAATGCAAAACCTGGCCGATCTCTGACGAGCTCTGACCCCGAAGGAAGTCATGAGAACCCCAGCTACCCATGCACTATGACAGGCGGTCACTATCTTAGATAACGAAAAAATGGGCGAAGATTATATCTAACATTATATTAAGTTATTGGAAAAATATGATTATACTCGAACTAAATCAGTTTTGATTAATTAATTTTATTATTACTTTAGTATTATGGATCTCCGTAAAGTAGCACCTGATTCTAAAAATTAATTAATTTTATAGTTCTTGTATACATACCACCTGATACGACAAACCAACCGGATAAGACACCACAAGGACTCGACGTAACGGTCTGGGAGTTATTATTCCTAGACCATCCCACCGAAGAAGACACCCCTAAGGTCACCTAGGTGACCTTTTTTTTTCAACCGGTCAACCGGCCCGAACATTGACCAGGCCCACAATGCGAGGAGCAGCCCGGGCAAAGAGGTTCGCCTCGAGGCCCGTACCCAGGCACCCTCGCAGGGTACCGAGAAGACCCGGATTGATTCTTGTATACTTTACTTTGTCTTTGATGCACGGATTAATAAAGATATTAGATCAGTGATCAAAATTATTTGCAAACCTTATATGTATCGCCTAGTATGTAAATGCCCTTACGAATAAGTTCGGGACGCCTACTTATTATTGCTTGACCACTTCCGTGTTCGGTATAAGTTTGCCAAATTGGTTCATAACAACAGGCTTATAGCACAATGCGGATTAAAAACCCACAAAGATATTAATCAACTGATATGTTAACGCTCTTAACCAGGGTCACATTAAATAATTTATAGATTTAGGCGATACTTTGCGAAGAATCCATATTACAAAAGTAATCATAAAATTAGTTTGCTATAATCCGTGTACTGTAAATAGAAAATATATATAATGCTAAATGTATAGTTGACTATCCGTTTTTTCATACCTGATACATGCAGGATAGACTAGACTCCACATACATGCAGGATAAACCTCCTGATACATGCAGGATAGACTATCTCCTGATGATGCTTCGGTTGCGGGGCGAAACGATTGTTGAGTTTGTGATAGTGAACGTGTGTAGTGCTTGTGTATTGTGGTGGCGGTGGTGGAAGTTTGCGCATGTGTTTTTACGAATCCTGCATGTATCAGGTATGAAAAAACGGATAGTCCACTATACATTTAGCACTATATATATTTTCTATTTACTGTATCTATTATAGCAAAATAATTTTATTATTACTTTTGCAGGGTCATATTGGCCAACGCCCATAAATGCGATAGTAACAAGCCGTTACTATCAAGAGATGCTGTTAAACAGTCGAACAAAAGATAGTGTCAAAGGTACATTAAAATCGTGAGTAAATTTAAATGCGACTGCAATTAAACATATTGCAAATGCAGTACGCAATTAGCCCGCTGATAGTGATGTCAGATAGAATAGGTTAATGTAAAAGAAGCCAGTTTATCTTCAACACGGCAATAATAAGCTTTCCACACCTAAAATGAGCCAACAAAGGTGATATAAAGTTTACAAAACAAAGATAACTGTTACGTGGTATTTTCTTGAGTTTAAGATATTATGACACGGTAATAAAACTATTTGCAATAGCAATTGTGTTGCGGAAAATCTTTCATTTTTGTTTTAGCTATTTGTAAGGTTTATTTTTAGCGTCAAACGAAGGCTCATACAGAAAGATTGAAGTTATGATAGCCCAGCGGTGAGACTGTGTGACTCTCTAGAGACGATTATGGATCAAACCCTGGGCGGGCACTAATGAGTTTTTATATTAAAAACTTATTCTAATTGATAACTGCAATTTATCACACGGTTTTTTGTAAAGGAAAACATCGTGAGGAAACCTGCATATCTCTAGAGAATTCTGGGGATATTTGTAACATACAAATCCGCATTGGAGCAGGGTGGTAAGTCTTAGCTCCAATCCTTGTCTCCAAAAACGGAGAGAGGAGGCCTATACCCAGCAGTGGATAGTTCTTTTAACAGTTCGTGTTTTTTTTAAATATACTGATAGCCTACTGAACTGAAATGAAAATAATTTAATGAACAAATTCTACACTTATCAAATTAAATATTAAGTTCGTTCAAATGAACTTAAATTCTTAAACACCCTCTCAATTATTTACTATGTGAATTTTTCCTGCTCCTTAAGAATAGGATTTTATTATATATTGGTCTGGTATATAAACTAAAAGTATACCAAATTTTATAGATATTACTATAGTGGATTTGTTATGACAGCGTAACAGACAGACAGACTGACTTTAAGATTATAATAATAATATACACACACACGTGTATATATATATATATATATATATATATGTGTGTGTGTGTGTGTGTGTGGTATGAATATGGAACAGATTGCAGTAATATGAAACAACTTAACAAGTTTGCATATCAACATAGCAATTATTTATTGCGGCACTATAAATTTTATCAGTAATATTATATTTTTGTCTGTACATACTAAAATGGCATAGTTCAAGGGCGACTTTTAAATCAATGACTTTACAGTATAAGTCCAGATATAAAATATAATCAAAATATGGCTCATAACATATAATAAACTACCAATTTTGAAAATATTCAAACCGATCTTACCAAGATAGTGGGTAGTTACTAGAATAGACGAAAAATAACTGCTCGCTTACCTGTAAAACAAAAAAAGGAAGTAAGATTTCATCACAATTAGCATATATTTTAAGAAAAATAATTTACTCTCCCTCCAAATAGAGTTTATAGCTCTTTTTTTCTTATCAGATTGTCGGGATATGCAAATGTAAACCTGCATTGGAGAATGACGTAAATAGAAATAACAGCCGGATACTATTCCACTACTGGGCATAGGCCTCCTCTCCGTTTTTGCAAGGAGAGTTGGAACATACCCACCAAACTCAACTAATGCAGATTGATAGGTTACACATATCCCCGGAATTCTGTAGAGATTTATTTCCTCTGGATGTTTTCTTTTACTTGTAAAATATTGTAATCATCAATTAGACACATAAATTTTAATAGAAAAACTCATTGGTTCCTGCCTGGGTTTGAAATTGTAATCCCCCTGGAAGATTCTCGCTGCTGAGATTAACTGTAAGCAGTTAATGGGTTAAACGCTTTTATTTAATAAGGAAGTAACCTTTTACATCTATAAAACAAATTGAAGTCAAATTCAAATTGTTCATTATTCAAGTAAATTTTTAAACAAGTGTTTTTGAATCGTCAACATCTACTGCTGTTGCGGAAAACTGTTTCTACCGAGGAGAACCAGCAAGAAACTCGGCGGTTGCTCTTTTCAAAGAATATTTTTTATTACAAGTTATTAATTTATTTAGAAGTTATTATTATATTAAATGAGCAATAATATAAAAGACCACCAATATACAATATAACCGATATGCTGTTCCGTTATTTACTCTATGTATAGGCTTACAAAAATCCGTATGTCGTATTGTCTAAAAGTAATTGTATTTATATTGTTTTATTATTTTATAACATCAATGTTCTGAGCATTTAATACCTTATACCTTTGACTTCATTGCCGAAGAGAAACAATATTGAAGTCTAAGAGGATTACAATTTAAAAGCGTTTCACAAGGAAGAAGTCTGGGTCCGTTTTTATTTATAACATTTATTAATGAACTTACTCTGTAAATTATATAATGAACCTGATTTGTTAAGTTGGTTTAGTTTAAATTAATTCGGCGCATTAAATTAAGTTCTAAATAAAGAATTTGATGATATAAGTATGATAAATCTTCCATGAATGCACTAACCAAATTATCAAAAATATTACAATTTGTGCTAGCAATTATAAATACGTAAATAGCAATTACATCTTAGTAGCAGGAGGAGGTATTGTTTTGTTAAATATCCAAACCATTCCTCGCATACCGCTCCAAATTGTAACTGAATAAGATATGAATGAGCGTTTCGAGTTAGCGCTGTATGAATGACGGATTAAGGAATCTCATTGTATAAAGGCTGCGAGTGATTTCAGTGATTGTATATGAAGGTGCTTACAATCACTGAAATTCAATGTCTATTATATTTTAAAAGCCTTATATAATTCTGGGTTTGTATTTATACTAATGATAATTACCTCTATACATACATCATTTAAAATTAAGGCCATTCAAATAATTCCGTTTAGTCGCTGATTTGGTAGTTTAAGTTATAATTAGATTAAACCGTATAATTGTCTTATTTAGGCTCATGAATAAAACAATTCGTGGGTCAGATAATCCTATTCCTATCTTTCTCCCCAGTTGTTTCTCTATTACTGAAGATCGTGGTTCAGTCTAGACTCTATCTTCTGGATCACCTGTTTTTACCTGTTTATTAGTTACCATTATTGATATGTCATAAAAATTTTTAAATGCAGTTGGTCAGGCTATCTAGTCGGTTATTGTCCTCTTGGTTTCTTGCCTTCGGCGCCTAATGCTACAATTTGGTTACGATTTAGTTAACTGATAGTAGTTTATAGGTGTAATTAAAAGAAATTGTTGTTCACACTTACCTGTAGCCTTACTCAATTAATCCGAGATAACTCTATACACCTTATATGTTATCATTATCATTTAACCTTAAAGGTTAACTTAAGGAACGTGTTTATTCTACACCTTGTAACGATCTGACGAAGTTCAGACAAATTCAAATTCAAAATAATATTTATTCAAGTAAACTTGTAAACAAGTGCTTTTGAATCGTCAACTCTACTGCTGGTTCGGAAAGCTGTTCCTACCGAGAAGAACCAGCAAGAAACTCGGCGGTTGCTCTTTTTAAAACATAAATCTTAAAACTAGTTACATTTATTTATTACTGTCTTGTACAGGGTAGACAATAGATACTTTATGTAAAAAGTCTTAGTTTAATGTCGAATATCGACAGCATGAGGTAGCGTAAGACGGTCGTGACCTTACTCTACGTATAGCAAGATTCAATTTTACTGTTACACAACTGTCAAGTAATCATTAGAACCATATTAATATTACAATAAGAACGCCTTAATGCATGCCTCTTATAAATTAACATAATCATATCCAATTAACATTTTTCAATTGTTAACAAAGTTTGAATTTGTTTTGACAAATTCCCATTCACAACGCAAATACCATTTCTGAGGTCAATTCATTTATAATTACTTAATAAACAGGCTATTATGGCCTTTACATTAAGCAAAATAAGACTTATTAAGTCTACTTATTTCACAATATCGCACTCCGAAAGAGTTTCAACCTTATTTCTGGTAAATAAGAATTTCAATGGCATAGTTTTATATAATACTTTCAAAGCTCTGTTTGCCAGAATAGTTTATCGAGTGATTTCTTTAATTACAACCCTATGTATTAGTTAATACGATAGAAGAAGATGCAAAATTATGTTGGCAAGTGAAAATATAAGTTTCCGTTGGAAACAATACTGAAGGTTGATATATTGAACGCATTTAATGGCACTTCGGAAGTAGTTATGAGCTAAGGACAAACATATATACGAAATTCCACGTGAAGTATTCTATTGAGTTTCATTATACAAATGCGTAAAGGATAGTACAAACTGTGGGATCCTAGGAAGCATTAAAATTATATAATAGAGAAGCGTTTTCGAATTAACGACGATTTTTTGAAATTTTGTTTAGAAGAATATTGCTTAAATATTTAATCGAGACCTTGTAATTTGATTTTTAATATTAAAAAAATATATTGATTTTGAATGTAAAATATAAGCAATGTTAATTTACTACATTCAACGGAGTTTATTGGTGAAGTGAGAAATTCTACTGACTTGAGAACAGAAACATCTTTGAGCATATTTTACATGCAGTAAAGTAGTAATATAAATTAGATAACATTTAGCAGCAACATTGTATACAACTAGCTTTTAAACGCAACTTCGTTCGCGTGGACGGCAGTCTTATTATTTGAGTAAACCGTAATATTTATATTAATTATGGTTAAAGTAGGTTTACCTTAAAAGCTAGACATGATATCGCGGTCTTTTATTAAGAACTTTTAGAGGGGAACATTTGTAGTACATGATTTTTTAATAACTTTTACCGTTTACTTGGCACACGCAGGGAAAGCTTTAAATGTTGCCGTTTTCAAAATATTTTTTATTGCTGCTACTCTCCTATTCATCTGAGCATGATGGTATATGGTTTATAGCCTTCCTCAATAAATAGACTATATTACAGTCAAATAATTTTTCAAATCGTGTCAGTAGTTCCTGAGATTAGCGCCATTAAACAATCAAACTCTTCAGCTTTATATATTAGTATAAATTTTATCAATAGATGTAGCAATTAAATAAGCAAAGAATTTTCTAGACAAGAATTTTTTTTTACCATTCATGGGTACTACTGCAATCTGTTGGAGGCAGTAATGCAGGCAGGAGTAATGAGCTTTATATCCTTTCGCCTATGAAGTTGGGAACATAATATTGTATCCTTTAAATTGAACAATATGTCTTCTTCTTACACATAAGTATCTTTATGATTTTCCAACGAGAAATAACTTTGTGTCGCTTGTATCTACTTGTATCGGTTACTCCCGACCTTTTCAAGGCTTTAGTACTTATAGGGAATCTACAAACGCTTTACCATTCTTACAGCCTAGGTAGGATATCTCTTCTTCTCAAGTTCCCTCTCTTCTTCAACCAATGAACGTACACTGTTGGATGTAGGTCTCTTGAAGGGATCAACATAGCACACGATCTTGTAGCGTTCGGATCCAACAATTCCCCGCGAACTATTTGACATCACATGTCCACCTTGTAGAAGATTTACCGACGCTGTTTCCAGTGCAGGGTCGCCATTCTAACACCATAAAATCCTATGTGCCCCGCCCATCGCCACATCAGCGGCACGGTGAGCTATACCTGTGACTTTGGTTCTTGTACGGATCTCATTTCTTAATTGATCACGTAGAGATACTCCTCGCTCCATCGCCCGTGAGTGACTCTGAGCTTTCATAGTCTGCCCATAGTCAGCAATTGCTTTCCGCCGTGTGGTATCTGGCTGAGTAGAATAGACCACCCTCATTTCTCACCAATGTATCGTGAAAGGCGGCTAAGGTAAGTTGACGTCAGGCTGACGTCGTAAAATAGCTAGCCAAATCATGTAAAAACATGTTATTCCAACAGTAATAATAAAATTATTTTGCTATAATCCGCGATACAGTAAATAGAAAATATATATAGTGTTAAATGTATAGTGAACTATCCGTATTTTCATACGTTCGTGGAAAAAGCTTGAAATTAAGTATTTTGGAACAATTAGAAATCATTAAGGATAACAATGGTACCCATTAACGAGCAGATAAATGTTTCTAGTTCAAGCTTGTTGCACGTGTTCAGAGGTAAAATAAAGGGTGCGGCTGAACCAAGTATTATATAACCATGCTTGTCTAGTTATTGCTTCGCTTTGCGATTTTGTCGCGGAGTCTATCTCCTGATGATGCTTCCATTGCGGGGCGAAACGATTGTTGAGTTTGTGATAGTGAACGTGTGTAGTGCTTGTGTATTGTGGTGGAAGTGGTGGAGGTTTGTGCATGTTTTTTACGGATCCTGCACATGTTGGGTATGAAAATACGGATAGTCCACTATACATTTAACACTATATATATAATGTATTATAATGTATTTACTGTATCGCGGATTATAGCAAAATAATTTTATTATTACTTTTTTTTTTGTATTAATGGATCTCCGCAAAGTAACGCCTAATTCTATTAATTATTGTTATTCCAACCCCACTTTAGTGGGATAAGGGCAGAAGAGCGATGAGCCAGCAATTATTGTTCTACAACATATATGTCGAAGTAAAACAATCTACAGTCTACAGTGGCAGTGTAGACACAGCTTTATATCAATATTAGCTCGCCTTAACAATGATGTTACCATACAATGCACGAGATTTCGAGCTACATGGAACATAATACCAGCTTTAATATGAATTGAATGTTCCCACTTGTATCAAAAGCGATATGAGGATCTGAATAATTTAATGTACTTGGTAAATGTAGGGTTTGGAACTATAGGATCTCAGATCTTCCATGTTGTAGTTGGAACGAGGTGAGTATTTTACGCCCAGCTGCTTGAGCACAACCCTCTATTGGAATAGTTTAGGTCTAATTTATCTATTATATTATATACCTATAAGGGGAAGTCTGAATTTTGCGCAAATTATAGCTAAGAAGTGCAAGATTAAGATGATATGGCGTAAGAGATTGGATAAAATACGAAATGAGGATGTTAATAAATAAATATATCGGACACTTATCGTGTCCCCAAAGTAAGTAACTTAGTACTTATGTTATGGGTGACGGACAACTGGTAGATATACTATATATATAATTATAAATACATACTTAAATACAAATACACACCCAGGCTCGAAGAACCAATAAATTGTTTATAGAAAATGTTGACCCTGTACAAGACATTAATAACTATATGTAACTAGTAATAAGAATAATTCTTTCAAAAGAGCAAAAGCACAGCTTTCCAAACCATCAGTAGATGGTGACCATTCAAAAGCACTTGTTTATAAGTCTACTTGAAAAAGAATATTTTGAATTTGAATATGATAGGAGAGAACAGAAGAAAAAACATGTGATGCCGACACCACTCAGATTGGCAAAAGACAGATACAGCACCCCCATTTGCTTTCTATATGTCTTTATTGTAATATGGCACATTTTCTGGCTATCCTACTCTAAGTATATAATTTAGCGTTCAAAACACATTTAAAGTGACTCTAAGCCGAGTCATTTCTGCCTTATTTATAAAGACTCGATATAACCTATCATTAAAATTGATTTATAGTTCCAAGACTAAAACAAGTCTTGCTTGATTGATAGATCAATCCTTTTATCAACCAGTTTGCAGGTTGAATCATTTTATATCAAGGTCATAAGTCCTTAATTTTTTTTGTGTAGATATCTTTATTATTTTGTGTTTATGCCGTGTGGTATCCGGCTAATAGTATTCTATTATTAGGCCACCGATATATAACGAGTGTGTACTACCTGTGTTTACATACGGGGTTGAGACGAGCTACGTGCTACGTGGCTATGCTCGGAGTTTCTCTGAAGGATCGTATTCGAAACGAAGTGATCCGACAGAGAACTAAAGTAATCGACATAACCCAAAGGCTTAGCAAGCTTAAGTGGCAGTGGGCTGGTCACATCTGTTGTAGAACCGACAACCGCTGGGGTAGACGTGTTCTGGAGTGGCGACCGCGTCTTGGCAAACGCAGTGTAGGACGCCCTCCGGCTAAGTGGAGTGACGACATCCGCAAAGTGACTGGCATCGGTTGGGAACAACGAGCTGAAGATAGAGCTCAATGGCGTGCAATAGGAGAGACTTATGTCCAACAGTGGACGGATACAGGTTGAGATGATGATTAAACCACCCTTAATTTTCTTACCGAGGTGTCGTAAAGGCGACGAAGGAAAGTCGATCCACACTGTGGTATCCGGTTGAGTAGAATAGACCACCCTCTTTTTTACCAAGGGGTTGTAAAATACGACTAAGGTAAGTTGACATCAGGCAGGCGGCCGGTCGTAAAATAGGTAGCCAAATCATGTTACAACAGGTTTTTAACATGTTGTGCCGACCCACTTAGAGTGGGAGAATGGCAGGAGATGGCATGATGATCTATATTCTCGTATCTATGGAGTATTTCGTGTTTGAAATTGAAACATAAAAAATATGGATGTAAAGCCACCTTTCTTTTGGTGAGATATGTTCGCCCTTAGACACACCACGCAACTCCAATACGGATTTGTAGGTACATAGTAGGTACCCAAGAAAAATCCCCGCAATTATTCAGATTTCTTTATGATATTTCCTTTCAATGCAAAAAAAGCCGTGTGGTATCCGGCAGAATAGAATAGACCACCCTCCTTTCTTACCGAGGTGTCGTAAAAGGCTACTAAGGTAAGTGCCGTGTGATATCCAGCTGCATAGAATAGACCACTCTCATTTCTTACCGAGGTGTCGTAAAAGGCGACTAAGGTAAGTTGACGTCAGGCAGGCGGCCGGTCGTAAAATATGTAGCTAAATCGTGTGATAACATGTTTGTAACATGTTGTGCCAACCCCACTTAGAGTAGGATAAGGGCGAGAGAATTATGATGATTTCTTTTCAATGAAAAGCGCGTGGTAATAATTGTATATATGGAATAGCCAAATTTTAAGACAACTCATTGATGTCTGCTCGGGTTCGAATCCACGATGCCCTGGATATAAAATCATACTGTCTCACTGTTCGGCTGTATCACTTATATATACTTGGTGCAGAATTATGTTGTTCTGCTTTCGAAGGATCTTTATAAAATTCGCTGGTTCTGAATGGGTGTGTCCAGTGTACCCCAAATTACACAATATCCGCGATCGACAAGTAAAAACTACTCACCGTCCCTCTGGAACGTCCAGCTCCCGAAATTGGCAGAGATATCACGCACAATAATGTCACGACACGGGTGGGATAAAGTTCGGTGAACAGGCACACGGTACCACAAAGTTTTACGGTTAGTCACGGACACTGCTATGGCGGTCGGACAGGTCAGCGGTCAAGAGACGACTCACTGTTGCGTGTCGGTGGCGCTGGTGGCGCTCTCGCAGAAATCCACCAATCCGGTACCACCGAGCGATACCATTAGGTTGGCGGCAGAATTTACAGCCAACTGCGGAATGTGCAATAAGCAAGTACTTAACAATACTAATATTAAACTAGCTAAGGTCGGTCTGTCAGTCAGTTACATTTCCACGGCCAATACGCTAGCCTATGACTGAAGTTTGGCGCAATTTGAGCTTGTTAAATTAACGGCCGTTACTATCCCACTACTGGGCATAGGCCAAATGATTTGTGCTAAGACCTACCACGCTGCTCCAATACGGATTGGTAGGTCACACATATCCCCAGAATTATCTTGTGATATGCAGGTTTCCTTACGATATTGTCAATCACCGAAAAGCGTGCGGTAAATTGCAAGTATCAATTGGACATATAAATTTTCCGAACTCTGAAATCTTTATAACAACGTTATGATTCTATTTAACTTTTGGGGACATATCTTCTATGTTCCCAAATACCGTAAAAAGTTACAACTCAAACTCAAACTCTAACTCAAAATATTCTTTATCCAAATAGACTGTTTACAGTACTTTGAATCATCAAATGTTTTCAAGAAGCTAACACTGATTCGGAAGTTTGCTCCTACCGAGAAGAACCAGCAAGAAACTCGGAGGCCATTTTTTTTTTTTTTTACAATTTGAATGATGGTTACAAAGTAATCGTTGCAGCTTGGTGTGTAGCTGACTGCAGTTAAGATATGCTATCAGTCAAATAATCTTCAATTGTATAGTAAGCTTTATTATGTAGCAGCATCAAAAAACAACTTCACATATATGTATACATAAATCCATATAAAATAATTTACGACAAAGATACCCTATTTACAAATAAAAATTGTAACACATAAATACATATGTATGCTTCACAAAATAGCGGGCTTTCAATACTTATTACGTATTCGAGAAACGAACGCGAGACTTACACGTTAAACACTTTCCATAGTAATTTTGGTGAGTGCAGATCCAATAAAAGAACGTAATCACATGAAATGTCAATGGAAACGGGTCAGTGTTAACTTACAAGGGTCATTGTACGGAGACCTTAATAAAGTCGCATTTTAAGGGATTGGACTCGTTTAGCGCTTTAGGCTTCACGATACATGTCCTTGATTAGTTTAAGGAACCCTTCTTCAATAACGTAATGAAACTCACACTTTACGTTATTGTTTGTGATTTCAATATTTACTTGTACATTACATTCTTATATCGAATAGATCATCATTCTCGGACCTTCTCCTTATCCTACTTTAAGTGGACTCGACACAACATGTTTTAAACATGTTGTTACATGTTTTGACTTAATTTAAAACCGGCCGCCTGCCTGACGTCACGTTATCTTAGGCGCCTTTTACGACACTTCGGTCAGAAATGAGGTTGGTCTATTCTAGACAGCTAGATACTACACGACAGTTATTTCAAATAGATATATTTAAAAGTTAAGAAGTTTTAGACTTGTCTAAAGAAAGGCATTATAATAAACATCAGTTATTATTTGAGAGATAACAAATTTTTGGTACACTTTAGTTTCTTTACTAATAGTAAAAATAAACTAAACATTCATTTGTCGTTACCACGTTCATTTGTCGATAGGTAAACTCTGACGCACAGTTTCATCAGTCATCATTTGTCTGTTCGCGAAACGATAGTTGCGTGTTATGTATGAGTTAGACTAATAAGTAGACATGGTTAATTACCGGATAAAGAAGATACACGGTACAATTATTTCATGTAAAACTAGAAAATAATTTTAATGGTGTATATATAATATGTATTAGTAAATAAAATTAGTATTTATTACCAAATTTTTAACGTCACTGCTCGGTAGTGATTCTTTAACACTATTTGTTAGGCATGTCAATACATATGAAGGATATTACTTGCATGGTACTTGGTTTAAGTAATATCTCGGTGCTTGCTTTAAATATCAAAGATTTCGAATCCAACAACTTCTACTTCCTTTAGCGTTGCAATAAGTAACAAGATAATATAACAAACATTTTACTTTATGATAATAACTTATTAATGTTTAAATCTCAATAAATCGTATCGATTTCGTACCGTAGGTAGGAAAATGGACGTCCTACGGACATGTGTCAGATGTTTTTATGTTTTACTTTACGCAAGAAAAAAAAGGATATACTGGTTTCCTGTTATTCCATATCATTGAATACGAAATGAAATTCTGAGCCAGTCAGTCTGTGTAATATTATTTCGGTGTAAATAAAAATATAATTTTCTTAGATGACGAAAATCTCTGCTCTACGGCGTAAATACTGTGTTCTGTTGAACATAGCTCTACATAGAGCTTAGTCGAAAAGATAATTTAGTTGTACTATATCTTTTTTTTTGGGTCGGGAAAACCCATTATGGGTCATCACCACCCGACAGGGACGAGCGGTGGGTATGTCGGACTCTCACCGACTAAAAACCTGACAGTGCTCCACCATGCTGCTGGTGGCGGGGACAGGGTACCGTTGCACACATTGCCCCCATCCCCACCAGCAGCAACTCTGTACCCCGGAGAGCGCCACCTCCAGGTCAGGGCCTCCCTAAACAGTGGCCCCTCCCACCGCTAATCGATGCATCGGGAGCACCACATGCATCGAGCACCTCGGGGACCTACTCCAACTGGGCGTCCGATACCCCGTTCGGAACCCCCGCAGTCCCCATTAGGGCGACATGAGTCGGACTTCGGCGAGTCGTCTGCGCCCCGCTCGCCTGTTATACTATTTCTATTTTAGCATGCACTAACATGTTTTTTAACATTTACGACCGGTATCCTGCCTGACATCAACTTACCTTAGTCGCCTTTTACGACACCTCGCTAAGAAATAAGGATGATCTATTTTAATCAGTCGGATACCACAAGGTGGGTCGGGTGAATTTAGCCTAGTCGCATTTTACGACACCTCGGTAAGAAATAAGGGTGGTCTATTCTACTCAGCCGGATACAACACGGTGGTGATTTTATTTTATATATACATGGCAATATGAAAAAAACAATCGAAAAAAATTTACAAAAATAGTCTTTACAAAACAAGGTTTCTTGGTCTGGCTTCATTTTTCTTTTAGGTTCATTTTTGTCTGGGACGATGATGTCATTTATTTTGGAATCCATAATGTGATTTTTTTTAACTAGCCCGTGTACATCGCCATCTTGATCTGACCTTCAGATTCTATTAAATTTTATTAGATTTTAGTGATTCTTAACATCCATGGGTGAAATACGTTTTGGACAATGAAAAAAGTGTTTATTTTCACGGAAACTAAACTAATGAATAAACAACTTTTATATATGTAAATATGTATGTAATATGTAAAGGAAAAAAAGTAAACAGCCTGTCGCTAACTCACTGCTGGGCATAGGCCTCCTCTCCGTTTCTGGAGAGAAGGGTTGGAGCTAGACCTACCACGCTGCTCTAATGAGGATTGGTAGGTTACACATATCCCTAGAATTCTCTAGAGATATGCAGGTTTCCTCACGATGTTTTCCTTCACCGAAGAGATTAATAGAAAAACCCTTAGGTGCCTGCCTGTGGGGTTAGAGCTTGTGAACCCTTCAAAAGAGTCGCACAGTCTCACCGCTGGGTTATCGCGACTGGTAGTGTT
Source organism: Morpho deidamia (assembly GCA_947086505.1). NCBI lineage: Eukaryota > Metazoa > Arthropoda > Insecta > Lepidoptera > Nymphalidae > Morpho > Morpho deidamia. The sequence continues at coordinate 1,591,048 of CAMTZC010000007.1, read as the reverse complement.
GTGCATATGTAATACATGTATTTTAATAAAAAGAAAACAATTTATAAAACTATCCATACTAACGTATTCAATTCTTAAAAATCCAAACACATTTTTCCTCGACCAAGTTTACTTGTTTTGCCAAAAATTCCTTCAATGGCTAGCTATTATCAAATATTGCCCGTAAGAATCTCATAGATTTATAGCATATGAAGTATTATATCATACATACATTCAAGAAAGACAATATTTTTATGTAAGTGCATTTTCAAACATAGAATCTTTTATTACATAACGATTAAGTAGAAATTTCTCTCTTTATCTCATCTAATAGACATTCTTTTACGAATAAAGGGTTAAGAGCAAAAGATTTCTACTCCATAAAAAGTTACGCCTGTTCACTAACGGTGAATACTGCAGTCGTTTGATTGGGAATTTCATTTAACCTCATTATAATTTGACGAAAGCCAATTTGAATAAACAATGTTTTGATTTTGAATTTATCATCAATAAAATACGTCTCATGGAGCAACAAACGTTTTGTTCGTGTTTTGTTTGTAATTGACTTTCTTGGCCAACTCTTGAATTGACACAAAGAACATCTGCTCACTCGATTGGAAACTTGGGAAAAACATACCCAAGTAGGCGTCCATTGGAAAATGCACTCTATATTTTAACATTTTCAATTGAATTTCAAACGTTCAATCTTGTATATTCTACGTCCTTGAAATCATCTCGAACCAGCTAGGTATCGTGTTAGTGGGTCGCTGGGTATACAGGGGTCATTGACATCGTCATGCACCTACATCTCTATGAGATGGCCGATAGTCAACAGGAAAATTCAAAATTCATAAACGGATTTTCTTCTGTTATCTAATAATAATAATAATCAATAATAATCATCCATAATCCACACCAACAAAATTAATTTACGAATCCAATCCAACAAAATCAATCCAATAATCCGATTTAATTCGACAGATGTGAAACAATTTATAGAAGTAGGTGTTACTAATTTATGATATAATTATTTTGCTATAATCCGTGTTTGTTAAGAGAATCTATGTAATGCTAAAACGCTCACATAGCTAGCAAGTATTATATACAATACATATTATTACGTACAGGAGTTCGTGGATTTGGATGAAAATACCTCGTGACTCTTTAAAAAACTTTATTTAGCTTTTCACTGCATAATTATTAAACAGTGACTATGCAGTCCAATAAACAAGCCGAGTTCACTATTATTTCGCTTTTGTTTTCCCTTCTTAATTCGCTTTTGAACGCTATTCAAAAACTGAATGCCGAGACGCGCGATGCGACCGCTTTTATAGTAAACGAACCGATTTCAAGAATGTTCGCGACTGTTTGTGCGTGAAGAACTTGAATGTTACAGACAATAATAATAATAATAATATCTTTATTCACGAAAACTACATTTTCCACTTAAAATTACTTATATAACAATGGTATCGTGAAAAGGTCGTGGGACTCAGCTTCAGCTGCTTTTCAGCCCACGCCTTGTACGAATGCTGCCAACATTGTGTTTCAAAAATTAAATAAGAGTGAAAAACAAAAAAAAAACTAAATCTAAATCTAAATAGTGCATGAGCTGTTTAAAGGACATATTATCTCCTGCAAAGGACAAATCAGCGCGTACCCACTCTGAATAATAGTCACGTTCATAATTATAAAATATAAACATGGAATTGTATAATATAGAAAAATAAAAATTAAAAAAGGTTTTGTAAATATAATATAGTATGCTGTCAAAAAGGTTAAAAATTTAAGTAAAATTAATATTTATTTAAAAAAGTTTGATTGTCTTCGAATTAGTTTCTAATTTTTGACAATCAAAAAGCCATTGTCTGCATAATAGTTTGAATCTGGAAACTGAATCAGACATCCGTATCGGAGGGGGAATATCGTTCCAGCATTTGGAAGCAGCAAAGCGAAAACTACCCTTAAAAGTAACTAAATTAGGACGAGGAATAATTAAGTTTATTAGGCGTGACAGTCGGTAATGACGGTCACTATTGTTTTGTACCCAATTAAGCTTAGAAATTAATATTTAATTATATATCATAATGTTCATTTTTAGTGTACGACGGTTTTTCATGTTCAAAATATTAAAAGTATATTAAGAAACGTTGTAATATTATAGCGAGGAGGGACGTTGTAACAAAATCTAACACAAGAGTTTTGTAATTTCTGTATTTTTTGTTCTGTTTGCTTATATAATAGGCGTCAACCGAGTTCTAATTCAATGACATATAGATTATGAACTCATTTGGCATGTTTGTAAACTACCCCCTTGCAATTTAAACTCTATGACATATGTATTACGAACTCTTTTCGCATGTTCATGTTTTCATTAGTATTCTTGAAAATAATACGACGTCAATATACGGATTTATTAAAACAGCTTTGACGTTATTTACTTCATCAAAATAATTATAAACATCCTTAGCTCATTCGACTTTTTTGAGAGTTTTAACTTAGATGTAGTTCCAGTGAAACTGGTTTCAATTTCTATAACTCAAGGAGATAAACCTAATCGCAAAACAAATAATAATTTTAAACATCGCTCAAATGTCCTGCTTTCACTTTCCTGTATCCACGCGGCGGAGAAATTTGTTATGTTTTAAAACCAATCATTTAGTAATCATGTTATATCTTAATAATGATCTTAATAACTATAAAAAACTTACCTGCTAAAAGAGCTTTATTCGCGTGCGCCGCGTCAACCAATAGAGATAGACTAAAGTAATGCACTAGTGAATCGTAGATCTACAAAAATACTATCAAAAAGTTTGCGACAGCATGTCTCTATCTCTTATGATTAACTCACAATTACTACTTTTAGATTCAAAATATCAATTCGGGAAAATTTTTGATACCAACTAATTTCTAATAGAGACAGTATGTCTCTATCTCTTACAGTTAAGTCATAATACTTATTTTATGTGTTAAAATTTCACGCAGGCGAGGCCACAATCACATCAAGTGTATTGTATAATAAAGCTTCTATAATAAATAATTTAATATTCGCGTATTATTGTATACTATTATCATCCTAATGGATTTCAATTGAAGGTTATATTAAAATGAATAAGCAATACATGTTCTTGCTTAACAGAGGCTTATGTTGAAGGACATTTGTTATAGACTGTAATATCTGTCGCAACGTCTTTATAATTTGTGGTCTTGTCCAGCTGATCACGTTACAGGGACCTAGTTTCTATTGGCAATTTATATGCATAGTCGTCATATAAGTGGTTTATGTAATATAAACAATTCATAGGTACTATAACAAAACTACCTTGCTATTATCCGCACGGGTTAAGCGAATGCATGCAAAGCTAATGAGTATGAAGCAGGCAAAATTTACGCATCTCATACATGCAGGACAAGCCACCACACGCACCCCAAGGCGCCTCCACCAGCAACAATGGCAACAACGTCAGGAGGATAGGCTCCAATCCAACAAAAATCGTAATGCATTACGATTTTTGTCGTGGAGCCTATCCCCCTGATGATGCTTTGGTTTCGGAGCGAAACGATCGTCGAGATCGTGGTGGTGGTTGTGTGTGCTGCTTGTGTGCATTGTTGCTGGTGGAGGCGCCTTGGGGTGCGTGTGGTGGTGGTGCGTATAAGATGCGTAAATTTTGCCTGCTTCAAACACATTAGCTTTGCATGCATTCGCTTAACCCGTGCGGATTATAGCAAGGTAGTTAGTTCCGTTATATTGCTTGTAATATGGAATGCCGCAAAGTAACGCCTGCTTCTTTAAAACAATTCATAGGTATTTATCGGGGCAGATATAAGTAGATAATATCGAAATCATGTATTTCTTCCCGATTAAATTAGGAACAAGGAGATTTTTAGAAGTCTCCAAGTCACCGATACAATAAATTGGCAGAACGAAAAAGATATGCATTGGGTTCCTTAGACGCAGAGGTAAATCTACAAAATAAAATTTAGCAAAGATAAGCTTACTAAATTTAATTATTAAAATATCTTGGAACCAAAAATTAAAATGGAGATAGTTAACATTAGTAGAGTAAAGAAAGAGAACTAAAATGAAATAAGTGGAATCTCATGAATATAAACGTCAAAGTTGACGAAACAAACAAATAAAATGAAGATGAAGAAAGACATTTAAAACTTTGATAATTTTCTATCTCCAAAATCGAATTCATCCGCATCAAAATTAACACTCGACATGATTTTAAAGCACCATTGGACATAGTTAAAATCAATAGGCCGAATGCTCATACAAAATCAGGTTACTGTTAACAGTATAAGCTTAATTTTAGTCACAGCTTCATCAGATGGAAATGCTTCCCAATTATCTGGAACAATGACTTCAACATGCGCCTACCGACAGGGCAAAGTTGGTATGAATCTAGAATAAGCCCTCATGGAAACTCTGTATTTAAAAATCTAAATATATTAAGAAATCAATAAAAAAATACCATCAAAAGAAAACTCAATGCTATTGGTTTTAATATTTCTTCGATAAATACCATAAATTTGTCGATACTTATGCTTTATTCAACCTCGACCTCTTAGCAGGTAATATTGTATGGTTTATTCTAATAGCTTAGACATTTTGACCTCTTAGGTGAAAAATATACTGATTTAATTAACTGTCAACCGGAAATATATATGTCTGGGGTTAATTTCAATTTTATGGATGCTCGAGATAATTTAGTCGTTCAAGATCGACAACATTTCGCTAAACTGGTCCATTATAAAACACCTCACGTCTCTGGCAAGCGTTCAGCATACGCTGTTTGTTATATATGTTTTGAATCGGAATATTTAACAAAATAATTAAAACTACAGTATTCTTTTTTATTTCTGGAATCTTTCTTTATAATTTGTTAGTATTTTGAGTAAAGATTTTCGTTGTAAGCATCGTTAGCGTGAGTTAAACTATTGATATGAATGATTATTTTTCGTTTAATGCTATTTGCATAATATACTCTGCAGATCTGAAAAAGTAAAGGTCAATTAAATTTTTCTTGAAATAAAAAAAATAATTTTAAAATTACGCAACTGGTTAAATTTATTGCAAAGATCAACCGACTTATAAAAATACTTCCGAAAGATCAAAAGTGATTCTTGAGGCTAAATATTTTGCAAGATCGTTCCTAACGAGAAGAATCGGCAAAAATCTCAGTAATTATTATGATTATTTAATTATGGTTCTATTTTAACTTACTTAAGGCAGTCCAACAACAGTCAATTTCTTTACAAATCCACAAGCAAATATTTTGAAAATGTTACAGGGTCACAGTACGTTAATTCTACAGTATGTGAATAATTTCATCTTTGTTATATCATATGCGCTTACATAAGATTACAAAATGTTTATGTCAGCATATTGCCACGAAGAGACAAAGATATATTACTGTAATAGATTTTAACCATTTTATGATTTTTTAGAAATTAAATAACTTTATGGATTTATCTGAAGAACCGATGAACGTTGGAGTCTCAAGGATTTTTAGAATAGAAATTTTAAAATTGCAACGCCGCACTGGCAAACCTCCCACTAAGTGGAAGATCTCAAAAAAAAAATCGCGGGCAGCAGCTGTATCCAGGCAGCACAATTTCGTATTGTGTGGAACTTTAGAAGACAAAAGTAATAATAAAATTATTTTGCTATAATCCGCGATACAGTAAATAGAAAATATATATAGTGCTAAATGTATAGTGGACTATCCGTTTTTTCATACCCGTTACATGCAGGATTCGTAAAAACACACGCACAAACCTCCACCACTGCCACCACAATACACAAGCACTACACACGTTCACTATCACAAACTCAACAATCGTTTCGCCCCGCAACCGAAGCATCATCAGGAGATAGACGACAAAATCGCAATTTGCCATTTTGTCGTGGAGTATACATATAATGCTAAATGTAGAGCTTACTAATATAATGCAGAGTGGACTATAAATTGCAAAGGCTTTGCGATTTTGTCGTGGAGTCTATCTCCTGATGATGCTTCAGTTGCGGGGCAAAACGATTGTTGAATTTGTGATAGTGAACGTGTGTAGTGCTTGTGTATTGTGGTGGCAGTGGTGGAGGTTTGTGCAAGTGTTTTTACGAATCCTGCATGTAACGGGTATGAAAAAACGGATAGTCCACCATACATTTAGCAACATACATTTCTATTTACTGTATCGCGGATTATAGCAAAATAATTGTTATTATTACTTTTGTATTATGGATCTACGCAAAGTAACGCCTAATTCTATAAATTAACTTTAGAAGACTCTTATGTCAGGTTGCGAACAGTGCAGGTTGGTTGAAGAGAGAGATGGATTTATCTACCATTAACACGTGGGAATCCCACAGGGAGTCACTGATTAAACTGTCAAAAAAGAATTCAATGTAAGTTAACCAATTTAACGAGATCCAGTTGAGATCTAATTTTGATTCTTCAATGAAGTTCTCGACACAAGATCATTCATACCATAGTCAAACTCAGAATACATAATTGAAACAAAACAAAATTTCGTTCGTCCGTCCCCAAAATATAACAAAATAACTTAATACTTGTATTATGGATGACGGGCAACTGGTAGATATACTACATATATAACTTTAAATACAAATATTAAATGTTAAATACATACTTAAATACAAATATACACCCAGGCTCGAAGAAACTACAAATTGTTTATAGAAAATGTTGGCCCACAGTGGGAATCGAACCCGTGAGCCGCCGAGCAGAAGGCACTACCCACTGCGCCAACGCGCCAGTCTTTATTCTCTGTGTATCTAGATATGTTCTAGAAAAAAAATCACGTTCAAAATGGAATAAACTGTGGGATTATGATAATATAACCAAAAAAGTTGTAAAATTAAAAGAATTATGTGAGTAAGCATTTGCAATTATTAGCAAATTTTTACAAACGATTGGAGAATTGTATTAAATTTACAGGAAAGCAAACTTTTTCAAAAAAGACGAAGAAAGACGGTTGCTGAGAACCAAATAAGGAATGTGATGGTTATGGCGGTTATAATATGGCATTCATGGTGAAGAACAAAGGTTATGTGAGGGGTAAGGCTGTGTTTTTATTAAGTTTATGTTATTCTTATATAAAAAATTGTTGTTTTATAACCAGTTTTTAGCAATGACTTCTATGCTTACTACTTTTTTATGTTTTTTATGCGTTGTCGTACCAAAGTCTTAAGCGATGTTTGTTTGTATCATATATGTAATAATAAACCACTTTATTCAGATAAATGTTACATTTGAATAAGAATGTCATACTAAAATTTTCTAAAGCGGTAAATTTGTAAGTTAAAGCTAAGAACGACTGCAATACATAAGAGTATACAATACAACATCGAATACTTGACATCATCATCATCCTCCTACTCTTATTCCACCCTAAGTGGGGTCGGCACAAAGTGTTACAAACATGTTGTCACATGATTTGCCTAACGTCGACTTACTTTAGTCGTATTTTACGACCCTGCGGTAAGAAAGAGAGTGGTCTATCCTACTCAACAGGATACCACATGTGGGTCAACTTAGCCTAGTCGCCTTTTACGACACCTGGGTAAGAAATTAGGGTGGTCTATTCTACTCAGCCGTATACCACACGGCATGCCGAACTGTTGGTAACGTAGAAATTAAAAGAAAGTTAAAAACAAATAAGAATATTAAAAACATAATTAGAGATTTAGAACACAAAATTATTCAAGAAAAATAATAAACAAGTAATAATTGTACAGTGCGAAATTACTATTATAAGAAACTATTAAAATAATCTCTCTCTCTCTCTCTACTCTCATTAAAATAATGGTATATAGAAAAGTAAAAAATCATAAAAATTTTAGTTGAAAAGTGAATAAAATGAACTTAGCAGTAAAACAAATACAAAAATATAAATAAATAAAAGGAGTCTTCTTAACAAGGTGCATAATAAAATAGTCTAGACGACATATTAAACGAAACTAATAAACTACAGAAAGCTATAAATAGTACTTTAAGAATACAACTGAGAAACATCGGCAAAAAGTTCGTAAATGCAGACGCATATAATATAAAAGTAAACAATAAAATAACCAGATAACATGGCAAAATTAAGTAAGCACGATCCAATACTTAAAAATGCTATCTGGTTAGATCTAGTATTAATATAAGCATTGCTTAATTTACACTGCCTTGCAAATTTAGATCTAATAGACTAGTAATAAAGGTTTTATGAAATCATTATAACTTATTTCATTGTAAACTGTTATACCAAATTTGACCTTGCTAGATATAATAAACATTTCCTTTTTCATTCAAATAATATCGTTATAAACTGAATTACTTTTTTGCTCGTTCGTGAGACTTACAATTATATTGAAACCGAAACTGCGGATGAATTGATATAGATTTTTAAAAGCCGCTCGAATCAACTGCATTCAACATCGCTATTAAGCAATGCTGTTTTTTTATGGAGAAAAGGACTTTAAAGTCCAAAAGATTATACATTAGAAAACGGTGATGGTAAGAGTTTGTTGACTGGCTTTTTAAATGATTACAAATATTTACTGAAAATAGACGATTTATTTAAATTAAATAGGTACTTTTAAATTTGTCGGTATCATCCTTTGGAGCAAGTGTATCGCGTGGATGTTATCGTCGTGCCATGTATTTATATAAATAAACTATGAACCTGTATCTAGACGGCGATAGTGTGGTAAAATGACGAGTGTCTAAGCCAAACGTAAATGACTCGATACTCGACAGACTCGCCATGCGCCAACTCCGTCATGCGTCGGACTCGCCGCTGGCCCACCATGTTATGCGACGGACTGGCCGCACGCCCACTGAGTAATGCGACGGAATCGCCGTGTGCCAACTGTGTCTAAGACAGACTCGCCGCTCGCCTACTGCGCATGCGTCGGACTCGCCGCTAGCCCACCATGTTATGCGACGGACTGGCCGCACGCCCACTAAGTCATGCGACGGAATCGCCGTGTGCCAACTGTGTCTAAGACAGACTCGCCGCTCGCCTACTGCGCATGCGTCGGACTCGCCGCTAGCCCACCATGTTATGCGACGGACTGGCCGCACGCCCACTAAGTCATGCGACGGAATCGCCGTGTGCCAACTGTCTCATGCGACAGAATCGCCGCGCGTCCACTGCGCATGCGTCGGACTCGCCGCTGGCCCACCATGTCATGAGACGCACTGACCGCGCGCCCAATGAGTCATGCTACGAAATCGCCGTTTGCCAACTGTCTCATGCGACAGAATCGCCGCGCGCCCACTGCGCATGCGTCGGACTCGCCGCTAGCCCATCATGTTATGCGACGGACTGCCCGCACGCCCACTGCGTCATGCGTCTGACTCGCCGCTGGCCCACCATGTTATGAGACGCACTGACCGCGCGCCCAATGAGTCATGCGACGGAATCGTCGTGTGTCAACTGTGTTATATGAGACTCGCTGGGCGCGCACTGCGTCATACGACGGTGTGCCAACTGTGTCATGCGACGGACTCATCGTGCGCGCACTTAGTCATGCGACGGTGTGAACTGTGTCATGCGACAGCATCGCCGCGCGCCCACTACGTCATGCGACGGACTCGCCGTGTGCAAACTGTGTCATGCGACAGACTCGCCGCGTGCCCATTGCGTCATATGACGGTTTTGCCGCGAGCCCACTGGGACCAAACGAGTCCCAAGAATCCATCACGATATTGTAACGGAATAATTATCGCACTTTGGAAATTCCGGACGATATTACAGCTTGTTACTTAATCGCTCGTGGAAGTTATGCCTTATACAAGAAACGGCAAGAAATGGCTGTATTTTTTCCCACTTTCGGTTTCAACGTGTGTCATTAGTAATTCAATATGTATGTTATTGTATGCGGGACACAAAAATCAACCGGATCCGTGAAGCGCTGCATACTTTCGTATACTTTCTTTTCATGGTACACTTTTGTCAGTATATTGTCAACCGCAACACGTACGTAGGGACAGAATATATTAGACTTTTGTTATAGACACGTGTTGTTATTGTTACTGAAACGTGATCAGTTTGAAATCTGATCGGGATTACATTATTTTCTGTTTAAAAAAAAATAACAAAAAAGACAGAAGGCATCGCAGTATATTATGTAGTAATTTTTATTCTAACGAATGTCTCTATATATCTTACTTCATTAATATATAGGCCCGACATTTTCATTAAATATATTGCATTCTTATTGAGTGATGTAGAAATCCTTTAGGACGACATCGCTGTCAATATTTACGATTTATCATGGTACACCGTTGTGTATTACCTTTTTTTACGTGCATTTTTATCACTTACCCGAATTTAGTTGACGGTTCCGTCTATTACTGATTAATTTTACTCTAATTTTAATAGTTTGCATATCATGAGATTGTGAGACGAACATTTAATCTACGATGTTTGCATTCCTGCATGTTGCTGCATGATTGTTATTCAAAGCCTAGTGTGGTGCGTTTAAGGAATTTATTGCTAGCACAAAACCTTAAACAAAACAGGAGACTTAAATGTAGTGGTTTTATTTTTCTATACCGCGATTAAAGGTACGATCCGTGATAATTTCTTTAAATTTAAATTGAGGTTTTTATTTATTATTGAATTATTTCTTTTATTTATTCATATATTACAAATTCAAATTCAAAATATTCTTTATTCAAGTAAACTTGTAAACAAGTGCTTTTGAATCCTCAACATCTACTGCTAGCTTGATAAGCTGTTCCTACTGAGAAGAGCCAGCAAGAAACGGTGGTTGCTGATAAAATTGAAGTATTTTATAGAATTTTATCAATATTACTACAGTGTTTTAACTTTGAAAGCGCAGAACCTGATAGGTGGATAGACAGACTTTATCATTTTATGATATTAGTATTTTAATAATCATCATTCTCCTGCCCTGATCCCACTCTAAGTGGAGTTAGCACAATATATTTTCAACATTTTGTTACATGTTTTGGCTATTTATTTTACGACCGACCGCCTACCTCACATGAACTTACCTTAGTCGTCTTTTACGACACCTCGTTAAGAAATGAGGGTGGTCTATTCTACTCAGCCGGATACTACACGGCGGATTAGTATAATAGTTATATCGCTAAGTAATATTGTCATTTTTCGTCTAAATATCTGTTACAGTTGTAGTGTTCTGCACAGTACAGAAAATTCTGTGAGTAAATTCGAAACGGGCGTCCTTACAATCCGGCCGGCCTTGCGCACTTTCAACACCGCTTACTCAACACTCGTGAATATAAATAACACAATGTCTATGGAGAATAATAGAGAAAATATTACAAAATAAAAAAAAAGTGGAATATCGACAAATATATATAGCTTATATCACAGTATATAAGTTGTACCTTATATACTGTGATAGTTATCTTATAAACTTATTTAATCTTTATCTATACTTATTATAAAACAAAGTCCCTAAAAGCTATCTGTCTGTATGTGATCGATTTTTCTAAAAATGTACTGAACGGATTTTCGGACGGTTTTCACTAAAGGATAGTGCAATACTTCCGGATGGTGTAGGTAAATAGTACATATCGGTATTATGTAAATTGTGTTGAAGAGATCGCGCAGTTGTTAAAAAACTTGCTTGCTGGAAGCTTCAGTCGCCTGCGCTGCGTAAACCAGCAGAGATACGGTAAAATAATGTTATAGAGAATTGTAGAACTTTAAAACCACTACAAAAAAATCCGTGGTAGCATGCCTCTATTTCTTATGGTTAACTCACAATAACTACTTTTATGTTTAAAATTTGAATTCTAGAAAAAAATTGTGACACGCAAATTTCCACGCAGGCGAAGCCGCTGGCACAGCTAGTCTTATATAATTTAAAACATACCGCACAATCCCTCAATGGAAGTGTCTGAAGTTAATAATCACATTTCTCACTTTGTTAGGCTACAATCTTTCTTCAGCATCCGCTAATTGACCACATGGCAGTATATCACAAGACTTAAGGCTACTGGAAGTAAAACATAAAGTTTCGCTGTTTCTACATTCACATTATTAACAATATTGAATTCGCTTATTGTACGATGTTTATTTATTCGTATCTCCAACAGCATTATATATTAAATAATCCATAAATTATACATAATAATAATAACGTTCTGAAGAACTAATTTATAGATTTCCTAAAGTAAAATTAAAAAGAATGTTAGTTACTATCCCATTTAAAGGCAAAGGTTTCAACTCCCTTTTTGGAAGAAAGATTGGTATAGTGGCTTACCTATGTAATATATTCTATTTCAAACTAACCTTTATAGATGAATCGTCACTAACTTTCAACAACACAGCATTTAATTATCATCTCTATTTGCATACATATCTAAGATGTAATTATTTGATAAAAAGAGAGAGTAAAAGTGAACAACCTAAACTATTTGCACATATCTTCACCTTCATTTTAGCCACATCATTATGACTGATAGGTTTTCAATAGATTTAACATTAAGGCCGCGTGTATTTGACAGCGAGTGTTTTAATCCCGGGCATGAATCTATGACCACTTACATGCCTAATCGATATTTACGATTTGTAATGCAATTTTTGTTGAACATCATGAAAAAACCTGCATATCTCTAAAAATTCCTAGTGCAATTTCAGTATTGCATGAAGACCAAGGTTTTCGAACAGTGCGTGTTGCCAGTGATGGCTTACGGACCTGAAAAGTGGTCGGTAACTATGGGCTCCATAAGAAAACTCAGAGTCACTCAGCGGGCGATGGAACGAGCTACGCTTGGATCTCTACGCGATCAAATCACTAATGAGGAGATCCGTAATAGAACCAGAGTGGTAGAGCCGAAGTTACATAGCTTGGTGCGAAGCTGACGTCAAGATGGGCAGGACGCATAGTGCGGAAAATCGATGAGCTCAAGGTGTTGGAATGGCGACACCGCACTGGAAAGCGCAGTGTTGATAGACTGGAGGTGGACTGACGACTTCAAAACGGTCGAGGGTAGTCGCTGGATTCAGGCGGCGCAAGATCGTATTATGTGAAGATCACATGGAAAGTCCTACATATATCCAGCAGTAGACAGCAGCTCTGATTTGATCACGTTTAGATACTCCAAGCATAGCTCGATGCTCCATCACCCGCTGACTCTTTGACCATACCTTATATGACGTAATTATTACAAAAAAAGCTCAAAGCTATGTTACATAATGTATCATATTTATTTATAGCCTTTATTGATTCATTGGAAAATAATATATAATATTACATAAAAAATATTATATTTATGATTTTATAGCCTTTATTAATTCCTTGGAAAATAACATATAAAAAAAAGTAAGTAAAGTAACAGCCTGTTACTATGCCCACTGCTGGGCTAAGGCCTCCTCTCTCCGTTTTTGGAGAGAAGGATTGGAGCTAAGACCTACCACGCTGCTCCAATGCGGATTGGTAGGTTACACATATCCCTAGAATTCTCTAGAGATATGCAGGTTTCCTCACGATGTTTTCCTTCACCGAAAAGCGTGTGATAAATTGCAATTATCAATTAGACACATAAGTTTTAATAGAAAAACCCATTGGTGCCTGCCCGGGTTTGAACCTATGTCGTCTCTAGAGAGTCGCACGGTCTCACCGCTAGGCTATCACAGCTTGACAAATAACATATTATATGTTATATATATACATATATATATATATATATATATATATATATATATATATGTATACATATATATATATATATATATATATATATATATATATATATATATATATATATATATATATATATATAACATATAATATTACATAAAAAAATATTTTAAATATTATGATAATTACATTTGTACAATTTGGATTTTAAATACATTTTGAAGAATACAATACAATTTAACAATAAAAATTATTATTTTTTAAATTAACTAAATTTATGTACTTATAATTTTGAGTTTTTTACAGTGTTGTAAGGCGTCAGTTTGGGTCAATTTTCTTATGTCTTGGTTTCTTTTTTATCTTTCTTTTTTATGTTCAGAATACTCCTTTCCATCACCCTCTGACATGTCTGGATTTTGTTATATGTGAAATTGGTAAAAAAATCCACGTTTGACTGGCGTAAGGCAGACAAGGTAGTATGCAGGTGTCTAAAACTTGTTACTTTATATGTAAAGGAAGATGGAAGATTTGACTTTAAAATATATTTATTAGCCCAGAATTTATTCCAAGTGAGAGTTAGTCTTCTGTTTATTTCGTCGCGGTGTCTGGATGTATCATATGTATTATTTTAATTTAAAAAATATAGAACTATTAAAATCACATAACTGGTTCCAACCGCAAAATATTTTTGTTATATCGTTTAGATTCCGCTATGGTTTAGAATATTATGTAACCAGTCATGATTAATTTTAATGGGAACTCGTATTAATTGAACTGGTTTCAATAATTTGGTTGGATTCAATTTATAAAACTTTATTAGTTATGTCTTTATTAATCTCCAGTAAGTGTAATTGAAAGATTTTGTAAATAGCAATATTTAATTTAGAATTTTATATAAATTAAAGAATGCCGTGTGGTATCCGGCTGAGTAGAATAGACCACCCTCTTTCTTACCGAGGTGTCGTAAAAGATGACTAAGGTAAGTTAACCCGCCGCGTGGTATCCGGCTGATTAGAATAGACCACCCTCTTTCTTACCAGGGGGTCGTAAAATACAACTAAGGTAAGTCGACCCGCCGTGTGGTATCCGGCTAAGTAGAATAGACCACCATCTTTCTTACCGAGGGGTCGTAAAATACGACTAAGGTAAGTTGACGTCAGGCATCCGGCCGATCTTAAAATACGTAGCGAAATCATGTGACAACATGTTTGTAACATGTTGCCGACTCCACTTAGAGTGGAATAAGGACAGAAGGATGAAATAAAAGACTATAATAGTCCAATTAGCTTACAAATATTCTTTTCGCTTTCCTAAAAACTCATCAAAAACCTTATATCCTCGTCAAGATATTTACCAGTAATAAGTATGAAGTTACTTTTAGGACAGACGACCGTGTGTGTAATTGTTTCATATATTATTATTGTATATAAAAAAGTAAATTACACAATCCCAATGCTGGGCTCCAGAAACGGATAAACGGAGAACGGTTGGAGCTAAGACCTACCACGCTATTCCAATGCGTATTGGTAGGTTACACATATCCCCAGATTTCTCTAGAGATTATGCAGGTTTCCTCACGATGTTTTCCTTCACCGAAACGGGTGTGATGAATTGCAATTATCAATTACACACATAAATTGTTTTTTGAAATAGAAAAACTCATCGGTGCCTACCGGGGGTTCAAACTTGTGTCCACCTCGAAAGAGTCGAACGGTCTTACTGCTGGCCCATCACAGCTATTTATTGTATATATATACCATTCTAAATACCATCTTTGCTTGGCAGATCTTGAGTGATCTTTAATATATAGTAACAATATCGACTTGAAACATGAAAGAGAGCAAAAATCTCCATGCAAATTCTAATACGTAATAATATTAACGCAATAAGCAAGTGCCTTTAACAAATCTCGCAATATCGACAGGCAAAAACTGTGTGAAACAGGGCCAGATATACGGAACCGTGCACTTACGAGTATCTATTTCACCATCAATTATCATAGTTTTATGGAGCGTAACGTAATGCGGAAAACATAAGAACAATATGTGAAATGGAATAGCTTTTATAACTCCTGCCAAGCTTCGTGTGTCCTAATTTATTCGCAATTAAGGCTTTATTTCGATGCGGGAAAGTCACGAACAAGGCCTCCAGGCTTACCATGAACTCTTATTGCGACTCAATTGAAGACGTAAACGAAATTGTTTTGCTTACCATACCATGACTTCTTAAAGACGTACACTTTAAGTCGTTGCCGAATGAGCGTTCGGAATTCGTCCTAAGAACATGTGAGTAAAAGAGACAGAGTTAGATAACTCTTAATAGTTCATATAACCTTATCTTTTTCAAACATTACGACCTCAATGCAATTCACACTTCATGGTACGAAAAGAAAGCGGTTTGCGGTCGTCGTTTACGCCTTCAATTAAGTCGCAATAAGAGTGCATGGTAGGCCTGATGTTGACTATTTTATCGGAAAAAAAAAGCAACGAGACGGAAAAGTCTGAGTAATCATAGCTAAAGACAGAGAAAATTTAATCTTTTAACATGTTGCAAAAATAAATTTTCCCGATAAATTAAGTATTTTAATCTTTAGTTTTGTCAAAGTATTAACGAAAGGAATTTCACTTATGAGTCACTTATTTTCTTGGGTGGCTCATTGAATTTCATAAATTCATTGGCGTTACTCCTCAAGCAGTCGGCTTAACTGCTCGCTCGGAGCAGGAATTATTGGGGAAATATTTTTTCAAGATCCACTCAGATTAATCTACCAAACGCTTAAGCCGTAAGCCCTTGGACTAAGTGAAGACTGAGGAATTCAATCCTGCGAAGGCCTACCCAGATTCAGTTATCCAGGCCACTCGAAAAGTCTCTACATTGTTCAGAAGACCCTCTTGTTGTTTCAATATACACCAAATAGGGCATAGTACAATTGAAATTTCGTTTTATTATCAATCAATGAAAATTTGGCGTCAACAGTAATCATTTCAATTAAGAGCACATAATGGAAAATACGAAAGTTACTGTCAAAGTAATTACGAGTTAAACAATGACATGATATTTACTTTACTCAGTTAAATGAGAAATTCACAACCGATAAATACTCAATGAACAAAAAATTAAACAATTGTGACCCTGTTTTTGTATAATGCACTTAATATTTATGATTTTTTTATACTGTTTTTTTCCCTTATATAAATAAAATAAAATAAAAATCAACAGTTTGCACCCGTGACTCCCGACAGAAGTGAAAACATGTATATTAACGTTATGCATTTTTGTTTTATTTCGCGCGGTAGAAAGAGAGCAGAATACTTCCTATCCGTGTGTGATCAGCTCACACAGATCATCACAAAATTGCACAACACAGCAAGAGAAGTTTTCACTTCAAATAAATAGAAAAAATATATGGGACATTTACACGCACGGTCGTCTGTCCTCAAAGTAAGTAACTTAATACTTTTGTTACGGGTGACGGACAACCGGTAGATATACTACATATATAAGTTCAAATACATACTTAAATACAAATACACACCCAGGCTTAAATACAAATACATACCAACAATTTGTTTATAGAAAATGTTGGCCCTCGGCGGGAATTGAACCCGCGACCCGCGGAGCTGAAGGCAGAGTCACTACCCACTGCGCCAACGGGCCAGTCAGATATATTGAATATTTATATACAAAAATTATGATGCATATGTATGCGTTTAATAATTCGTATTTATGTCAGAACCTAAACTAGGTAGTTCGTAATACATATACAATTAGAAAGCATAAAAATACATCACCTTTTTTAGCGAAATACAAAGAAATATGATTATACAAACTAAATTATTCCAGCCGTCGCGTTGCAATTGAATGATTTGATTACATTTAGTACAGGTAAATAAAATTATAAGAGAAATAACGTTATTCTTTATTTTTATATACTTATTCATTTACAACGTTGATAACATTATGTCATATGGAATGATGTTGTGTAGTAAAGCGGCGGAAATTTTTTTACGGACTATATACAGGTGTCCCGTAAAGAATGGATAACCTTATAACACCTAATAGTGGATCTATTCACGACTCAGAATAAATTAAAACAAAATTATATATTCGACGTAAAACCGATATTTTTTTTAAAATCGTGATTTACACTACTTTGTGTTTCTATTTACAGCTGCGGTAAAAAAAGGAGTTATTATCTAGGGGGTCCTATATCACTATTTCAGTGTCAGACAATGGAGTATGTTATAGGCAAAAAAAAAAATCATCGTCATTATTCTCCTGCCCTTATCCCACTTTAACATGTTGCGCCGACCCCACGGTCGGCACAACATGTTGTCACATGATTGGGCTAGGTATTCTACCACCGGCCAACTGCCTGATGTCAACTTACCTTAACTGCCTTTTACGACAACTCGATAAGAAATGAGGGTGGTCTATTTATATAACACAGCCGGATACCACACGGCGGAGGCAAAAAAAAGTATTTTTGCAATTTCAAGAACAATTCAATCAAATTCAAATTCAAATTCAAAATATTCTTTATTCAAGTAAACTTGTAAGCAAGTGCATTTGAATCGTCAACATCTACTGCTGGTTCGGAAAGCTGTTCCTACCGAGAAGAACCAACTCCAACTCGGCGGTTGCTCTTTTCAAAGAATAATTCTTATCACCAGTTACATAGTTAGTTAGTTATATAGTTATTAATGTCTTGTACAGGGTCGAAGAGTAGCTATATCCACGCATTCTTATCGTCTAAAAAGTAAAGTAGCGGCCTGTTACAATCCCACTGCTGGAAATAGGCCTCCTCTCTCCGTTTCTGGAGAGAAGGGTTGGAGCTAAGACCTACCACGCTGCTCCAATGCGGATTGGTAGGTAACACATATCCCCAAAATTCTCTAGAGATATGCAGGTTTCCTCACGATGTTTTCCTTCACCGAAAAGCGTGTGCTAAATTGCAATTATCAATTAGACACATGAGTTTTAATAGAAAAACTCATTGGTGCCTGCCCGGGTGTGAACTCGTGTTCTCCTCGAAAGAGTCGCACGGTCTCACCACTGGGCTATCACAGCTCTATTAATTGAGTAATTCTTCTATATATACAATCTCATTTTGGAATCGACGAGAACCCTTAGAAAGAGTCGCACGGTCTCACCGCTAACACAGATCCTTATCGTCTAAGTAATCATAAATAGGCAAACGCAGTCACCATTCATCTGCTCTCATCACAGTCTATGTGGCACAACATGTATTAATCATGTTGTTACATGATTTGTTTAGGTATTTTAAGACCGGCCGCCTGCCTGCCGTCAACTTCCCTTAGCAGCCTTTTACGACACGTAGGTAAAAAATCAAACGCAGTATTCGTAAAAACGTTTCTGTTTAATATGCATTCACTGTACAAATATTTTGATGGTATTTCAATAATAAATAATTAATGCAGCTAAACATGTCCAAATAAATTAGACATCATAATTAAGTTTAACCGCATTGTAAATTGAGTTTATTATAGCATAGTAATGATTACTAAACCAAAAACACGTTTATCACAATTCAAATTATTTCCATGTATATAAATATTAAATGTATATATGACTGGCCCGTTGGCGCGTGGGTGACCCTGCCTTAAGGTCGGCGTGTCGCGGGTTCGATTCCCGCCGAGGGCCAACATTTTCTATAAACACTTTGTTGGTTCTTTGAGCCTGGGTGTATATTTAAGTTTTTTTTGTAAATTTATAATAAAAATGTACAAGTTATATCTATCTTAAATTACTTACACGCTACTACTATACAAATCATGCCCACGTGGAACGGTCCCAAAAATGCTGGCAGCGTTACCGCGTTGAATCGCTAAGCTGATCCTTTGTGCGAAAAAGGAGCCAGCCCTCTTGTCACCCGAAGAGGCGTTCAACCGAGGTGTTAAAACGGATAAAAAAATTTGCACTTTGGCTTCATGGCCCTACGGTCTCAACTGTAAGCACAAATATATACCTCTCAACCAGAGATGCATACTTCCGCCGCTTGCCGGATTCGGCCATTTCCGCCGCAGCTCCAGGTCTGGACGCCGTTTCCCTGATATGGGACGAGGCTAACGTATCAACGCATGTTGCGTTCCACATTAGGGCCCCTCTCCGTTCCCAAGGAACCAGCGTCAGACCGTCTGGTCTCTTGCCATCATCCCGACATATCCCGGAAGGCTCGAGAAGAGCAGCAATGTCGATGGTGGGAAGATCTGTTTTGATGGTGTCATTAAGAGAACTATGGCGGAAAAGCCTACCAGAGTTCCTATGGCATGAAAGCCCGTGTATGCCAAAACTAACTCAATTATTTAAGTATGTATTTAAAGTTATATATGCAGTATATTTACCAGTTATCCGTCACCCATAACACCAATATTAAGTTAGTTACTTTGGGGACGGACGACCGTGCGTGTAAGTGTCCCATATTTATTTATTTATTGAGTTGCCGTGGCCCAACGGTGAGACCGTGCTACTCTTTCGAGGGGGTCAAAATTTCAAATATTCTTCATTCAAGTAAACTTTCCAACAAGTGCTTTTGTATCGTCAACTCTACCGCTGGTTCGGAAGCTGTTCCTACCGAGAAGAGCCAGCAAGAAACGACGGTTGCTCTTTTCTTCATATAATTCTTATTACTATTTACGTCGGTGGGATTACTTGTGGCGTTACTTTTAAAATTTAGCCGTGTGGTATCCGGTCGAGTAGAATAGACCACCCTTATTTATTACCGATATGTCGTAAAAGGACTAAGGTAAATTGACGTCGATATGCGGCCGGTCGTAAAGTACCTAGCCAAATCATGTTACATGTTGTGTCGACCCCACTTAGAGCGAGATAAGTACAGGAGAATGATGATGATTTAATTAATTCAATTAAGATAACAAAATATTAAATGATTATACACTATTAGTAACTTAAGGCTTTTTCGTGTTTAAAATACCCTCAATTATGTACTATCTTATTACAGTTCTTCGATTCTCGATGTGCTTATGTATGGATTTAAAATTATATATGTATATATTTACCAGTTGTCTGTTACCCATAACACAAGTATTAAGCTATTTACTTTAAAAACAGACGACCGTGTGTGTAATTGTCCCATTAATAAAAAAAAATGTAATTTAATGCTTTGAGCCTTGCAAAAATACGTAAGTCATTTGTGTGTTTCGGTATAAAATTCTATAAAAAAAACTCTGCAATCAATTTTATCTTTTCCATTACAGTAGTTTAAAAACACTGTTAAAGGGAGGCTGATACAGAAAGCCTGGTATACTATTGAGGATTATATAGACGATAAGAGTGCGTGGATATAGTTACTCCTCTGCCCTGTAAAAGATAGTAATTACTAAATGTAGCTAGTTACAAGAATTAAATTAGAAAAGAGCAACCGCCGAGTAGCTTGCTGGCTCTTCTCGGTAGGAACAGCTTCCGAACCAGCAGTAGAGTTGACGATTCAAAAGCACTTTTTTACAAATTGTATAACATCCTCCTGCCCTTCTCCCACTCTAAGTGGGGTCGGCACAACATGTTGTCATATGATTCGGCAACGTGTTTTACGACCGGCTGCCTGCCTGACGTTAACTTTCCTTAGTCGCCTTTTACGACCCCTCGGTAAGAAATGAGGGTGGTCTATTCTACTCAGCCGGATACCACCCGGCGGTTGTGTATTGAATAAATAATATTTAAAATTTGAATTCGAATTTGAATCACTCAAATTGCCGCGAACGAAATTATTTAAACTATTTTTTATGATTAATATTAATATGAATTAGAATTCGAATAGTGTACCACTGAGTAAATTGCAACAATTCCCAATACACTTTCCAATACTGCAAAGTACTAGTCTAGTTGAGTAATCGCTCTATAATGGATTGATAATTGGAACCAGACACCTAAGTTTTATCATTTAAATATAATTATCATTAATTATACAGAACAGGTATATTCATCGCTAATCGAATCATTTCGATGTTTTCAACGGAACTCGTCTATAAACAGGTTGTTAACAGGTTTTGCATTGATTTTGCGTTTTAGACGAAATGTTTTTGTCGACATTATAACAGCAGGCCTACCATGAACTCTTATTGCGACTCAATTGAAGACGTAAACGACGCCCGCGAACCGCTTTCTTTTCGTACCATGAAGTGTGAATTGCATTGGGGTCGTAATGTTTGAAAAGGATAACGTTATATGAACTATAGATAACTCTGTCTCTTTTAATCCATGTTCTTGGGACGAATTCCGAACGCTAATTCGGGAACGACTTAAAGTGTACGTCTTTAAGACGTCATGGTATGAAAAAGCAAAACAATTTCGTTGACGATTTACCCTTGGAGATTAAGCTTGAGTATGATTTCGATTTGAGAATCATATTCGCACCATGATATGATCAAAGGTGGTCACTGTGATCGTGATGCTATTGCGATTGCTATAGGAAATAAGGACTTCAGTTATTTGTATAAGCAATCATTTAGTCCAGTAGTCGCTGAATCGCTAAAAGCGTAAATAGCAAATAGCAAAAATGCTATCGGCTATTATATTATTCAGCTACCAATGGACAAAGTTATTGTTATTATAAACGAACTTAATTCTTAAATCATATTCAATACTTCTTTATTTCTAGGTTATACTTTCAGTTAGAATAGCGTAAAAGTGTCACATCATCCCGAAATATCGACCATATTGAATCAGATTTAAGAATTCGATTTGTTAGTGTAACAATAATTTTGGCCAATTCTAGATAATACATTCACTTGGAATTTCGCAAAAGTGCCGCATAACCTCGATACATATAATATAATGATAACGTTTCTTTGTAATATTATTTAACTTTTAATGGAGTATCCATAATTTTGTATAGCAATAGCAGTTATCTAAAATTCAATAGCAGATGATGCTATATGATGGGTGAATCATATCATGATCATAAAGTGATTGGTGATTCTGTCCATTCCTACTAGAGATGGGTAGTTCGCGAGCTAAAGTCAAGAAAGATATATATCTTTGCAAAAGATATAACCACGTGGTTCGAAGACATAATTATAAATTATTAGTTTCGGGTACATACCACGGTAATTTGTTTTGATTCGCCGATATTTCGACCCAGTTGCATGGATCGTGGTCACGACGGAACTGCAGGTAGGCGGTACTTCAAGCTGAGATGTTAGGGGCAGTATCTAACTACCCTCCGTCTCGTTCTTTTTATCGGTGCGTCACGGATTGTTCGGCATACTACACTCACGTCACTTTTAAATTTTGAATTTTGGCGCCGTTTCTGAGTTTTACACAATTCTACTACTGGATTCCACATGTTCGCTAATCTAAAACCGTCTTCGCGATTGAAATTTTTATATTTCTTAATTTCAATGGCTTCGCGAACTATCCTCGGTATGTAGTGGCGATCAGTGGAAAGAACTTTCGGGCTGTGAAGTTCTATCCAGTGATTTGTTCCGGCTTGTGTAACATGTTGGGCGATCGCAGATTTTAAAATGTCGTTGTTTTTGACTGCTTTTATGTGTTCTGTGACACGGGTGGCTATGGATCTCTTTGTTTGCCCGATGTAGGAGCTTCCACAGCTGCAGTCAACCTTGTAGACACCGGGACACTGGTACGGCAAGCGATCCTTTGGAGACCGCATCATATGGGCTATCTTTTGTAAAGGAGTGAACACAGTCTTGATGTTATATTGCTGTTTGAGTATTCTTTCTATTTTATCAGTCACTCCTCTTATAAAAGAAAGGAAAGCCCTTTGTCTTTCAACCTCCAAAGGACGTTCTTTTCGTCTACGTTGTATGTTCTGCATTGAAGTGTTGTGACCATTCCACCGTAATACCCTGCGCACGTGGTCGAGCTCACTCTGAATGTGCAGATCATCGCTGATACATCGCTTGGTCATTCTGTGTATCGAAAGCCTACACACACGGACAGATACTTACACGGCTCGTCTCATCACCATCCACGCCACCTGGCATCTGTAGCCACGTCCCTTACCAACCGCGCTTATGACCTCTGCGATGACGAATTAAAAATGTAAACTGAGGGTTTTCGGAACCACAATCTTTGATTTTGGTCTTAACTGCCTTATTCTCTAAATGAGTTAAAGATATAAAAGAGCGATATATAACCCACGATCGAAAAGATATACATCATTAATTTATAGAATTAGGCGTTACATTGCGGAGATCCATAATACAAAAGTAATAATAAAAATATTTTGCTATAATCCGCGATACAGTAAATAGAAAATATAGTGCTAAATGTATAGTGGACACAACAATTTTGGAACAATTAGAAATCATTAAGCATAACAATGGCGCCCTCATTACCGATCAGATAAATGTTTCAAGTTCAAGTTTGTTGCACGTGTTCAGAGGTAAAGGTGGGGTTGAACCAACTACTATATAATAATACTTGTTCGGATAACGCTTCGCTTTGCGATTTTATCGTGGAGTCTATCTCCTGATGATGCTTCGGTTACGGGGCGAAACAATCGTTGAGTTTGTGATAGTGAACGTGTGTAGTGCTTGTGTATGCTTGTGTGATGGCAGTGGTGGAGATTTGTGCGTGTATTTTTACGAATCCTGCATTTAAGGGGTATGAAAAAACGAATAGTCCGCTATACATTTAGCACTATATATATTTTCTATTTACTGTATCGCGGATTATAGCAAAATAATGTTATTATTGCTTTTGTTTTATATATATCACTCTTTTCTTGTCAGGGATACATTTGCCCATCTCTAAAGATCCCTAATAAACAATGAAACAAGATTCAGTACAAGCACAACTGACATAACCGTATATGTAACATTTTTCATTGTTCAAATTATCTCATGGCTGTTGGCGACGCTGCTATCGCGTAACATCTACGTTAAATAATAGGAAGTATCTACATTATTTGCCTATACTGCATGGGTAAAGAGGTTTTCAGATCAATTGGATTGACGTGTTTTATTCAAATTCAAATTCAAAATTCAAAATATTCTTTATTCAAGTAAACTTGTAAACAAGTGCTTTTGAATCGTCAACATCTACTGCTGGTTCGGAAAGCTGTTCCTACCGAGAAGAACCAGCAAGAAACTCGGCGGTTGCTATTTTCAAAGAATAATTCTTATCACTAGTTACATATAGTTATAAATGTCTTGTACAGGGTAGAAGAGAAGCTATATCCACGCATTCTTGTCGTCTAGGTAGTCCTCAATAGTATAATAGGCTTTCTTAGCCTTTTTTTAATAGTATTTTTGATAGTATTATTGCCTCATCACCAGGTAAGGTTATCTTAGTTCAAAAGTAATAGTGAAATTATTTTGCTATATCATCATTCTCCTGCCCTTATTCCAATCTAAGTGGGATCGGCGCAACATGTTACAAACATGTTGTCACATGATTTGGCTATTTATAACCAGCCGCCTGCCTAACGTCAACTTACCTTAGTCGCCTTTTATGACACCTCGGTAAGAAATGAGGGTGGTCTATTCTATGCAGCCGGATGACAGATAGTGAAATTATTTTGCTATAATCCGCGATAAAGTAAGTAGGAAATATATACATATAATGCTAAATGTAGAGCTAACTGTTATAATGTCGAGAGGGGACTATAAATCGCAAAGGCTTTGCGATTTTGTCGTGGAGTCTATCTCCTGATAATGCTTCGGTTGCGGGGCGAAACGATTGTTGAGTTTGTGACAGTGAACGTGTGTAGTAATTGTGTATTGCGGTGGCGGTGGCGGAGATTTGTGCATGGGTTTTTTACGAATTCTGCGTGTTTCGGGTATGAAAACGATTAGTCCACTCTACATTAAGGATTATATATATTCTTTATTTACTTTATCGCGGATTATAGCATAATAATTTTACTATTAATTTTGTATTATGAAACTTCGCAAAGTAACGCCTGATTCTGTAAATTATTTATCTTAGTTAAAGTATAAAAACCGGCTATATTCACATATATAAAGTTAGTCTTTGGGAAAACTCTGTTTCCGCCGCGATTTCACGAAGAGCTCATTAATAAGGGCCCTGATAAGCTCGAAATTAAACGGGCTAACCCGATAGAATAACACGTGTGTAAAGTTTTTCTTTACATTAACTATAAATGCGACTCCGTACCTGTACCCACCATGTCCAATAACGCAAACAATACACAAGCACTGCACACATTCACGACTACAATCTCAACAATCCTTTCGCCCCATAACCGAAGCATCGTCAGCTTCACCCAAGCAACTCACTCTGCTTGCTTGGCTTTGCGATTTTGTCGTGAAGTCTATCTCCTGACGATGCTTAGGTTACGGGGTGAAACGATTTTTGAAATTGTGGTAGTGAATGTGTGTAGTGCTGGTGTATTATGGTGGCGGCGGTGGTGGTGGGTATAGCTTGCTTTGGTGATGCTTTGCCTTGCGATTTTGGTATGGAATCTATCTCCTGGCAATGCTTCGGTTAAGGGGCAAAAAGTTTGTTGGGATTGTTTTAGTGAATGTGTGCAGTATGTGTATTATTGTTTGACAGGTTTTGTTTGACTGGCCCGTTGGCGCTGTGGATAGTGAACCTGCCTTAAGCTCCGCGGGTTGCGGATTCGATTCCCGCCTAGGGCCAACATTTTCTATAAACAAATTGTTAGTTCTTGAACCTGGGTGTGTATTTGTATTTAAGTATGTATTTAAACATATATATGTAGTATATCTACCAATTGTCCGTTACCCATAACACATGTATTAAGTTACTTACGTTGGGGACGGACGACCGTGTGTATAAATGTCCTATATATAAAAAAATAAAAAATTGTTGTGTTTTTGGTTATTCACGAATTCTGCTTGTATCAGGTATGAGATACTCTACATTTAACATTACATATATATTCTAATCGCAGATAATAGCAAAATGATATACCTATATGTTCATTACTTTTCCGCAGTGTGGTATACAGTTGAGTTGAAAAGACCACCCTCATTACTTACCGAGGTGTCGTAAAAGGCGACTGAGGTAAATTGTCCTCAAGAAGGTCGCAAAATAACTAACCAAATCATGAAACAACATGTTTAAAATATGTTGTTGACCCCTACTTAGAATGGGATAAGAGCAGGGAATGCTGATGAATATTTTCATTACTTTTATATTATGAAAGAAGTAATGTCTAATTATAGAAATGATTTAAATTCTCTTATTTTGATCAACAAGAATCAATTAGACCGTAACGGAAAATAAATTGCATACACAACGCATCGGGTCACCTGCATCGTGCAGAATTTTGTTAAATATTTATATAATTATGCGCCAGTTAACGAGTAACACGCATATTTACGACTGACCTGAGAAACTGAGTAGATATTACACAATATTAACCTGAATAATACGCCGACCTTGTTTTTGAAAGCTGAATTCTTAAACCTATTAAGCTGTATAATGTCAAAATGTCTGTATAAAATATATTTTCTATTAAAATCTTATAATAAAACAGCATTTAAGTTATTATTATTATTCTTATAAACCAATAAAAGAACATTAACTTATCAAATTTCAAGTTCCAAATATTCTTTATCCAAGTAAACTTATAACAAGTGCTTTTGAATCGTCAACTCCACTGCTGGAACGGAAAGCTGTTCCTACCGAGAACAGCCAGCAAGTAATTTGGCGGTTGCTCTTTTCAAAACATAATTCTTATTACTAGTTACATTACTGCCTTGTACAGGATCGAAGAGTAGTATTCTTATCAGTCAAGTAATCCTCAATAGTCGACTGGCCCGTTGGCATAGTGGGTAGTGACCCTGCCTTCAGCTCCGCGAGTCGCGGGTTCGATTTCCGCCGTGTGCCAACATTTTCCATAAACAATTTGTTGGTTCTTCGAGCCTGGGTGTATATTTGTATTTAAGTATATATTTAAAATTATATATGTAGTATATTTACCAGTTGTCTGTCACCCATAACACAAGTATTAATTTACTTACTTTGGAGACGGACGACCGTCTGTGTAAGTTTCCCATATATTTATTTATTTATTAATAGTAACTTACCTTAGTACCTATTCTACTCAGCTGGATACCACACGACGGATATATATATTTTTTATTTGTAACTATTTGTTATGATTTAGTTACCCCGTGCAGTATCCGGCTAAGTAGAATAGATCACCCTCATTTCTTACCGAGGTGTCGAAAAAGGCGACTAAGGTAAGTTTATATCAGGCAGGCGACTGGTCGCCTAGCTATCTAAATTAACTAGCCACATGATCTAACAATGTGTAAAACCACGTTGTGCCGACTCCACTTGGATTGGGATAAGGGCAGAAAAATGGTAATATTAATAAAAATATAGTTTAAAATAACTGCATACAGAGGAAAGTACACCGTAACAACTGTGTCGCGTATTAATGGTTCAATCTCAATGCAGCCGAGAAAACCCGTTATTGGTCTCGAGAAGGTGCATTCAGCTGATTGTGAACTAACGGTTATACTTAGGAACTGTTCAAAGGGACTTCGCACACTAAATCGGACTACATTTTTAGCTAGTTGTGGTTATAATTAACTATTTTAGTATTTTTCAATTTTAATTTTAATTGTACTAAATTTAATCAATATTGCATCAGCATGAAAGCGTACAGATATGTAAAGATTCGTATTTCCAATATTCGTACAGATACAGAAACGGGGTGTTATGATAAATAAATAAATGTACGTGTTTACAAGAAACTTTTAAAAATTCCCTGTTAACCGTTGTGAATTGCCCTCATCTGGAGTTATTCGTGGCAGGATTATCAGGTCATTTTTATCGTGAACATGCATTTTCATGGATGCGAACAGGAGTTCAAATCAAGAATCGATTAGTACAGCATTTTCATTACCATTTCACATGGATATATATATAGAAATAGCTAAAAGTTAATTAAAGCAGTTACACTTTAAGCACTTAAAATTAAAACTGTAAGCAAATGTATTAATATTGTTGACACTATCTTCCTAGAAAAAACCAAAATGAAATATCAAAAAATCCTTGTTTTTATTAAGCAATAAACAATCGCCCCAATAATGAAATCAGAGCAGCGATTCAAACGCTGGATCCAATATTGGATATTACATTTTATTACGACGAAATGTGTGATGACCCAATGTACCTAGCCGTTTCAATAAGTTAACGGTGCATTATACAGTTAATATATTTTCATAATTAGTCATTCTTAGATATAAGCTTGTTTTTATGGATGGCAGTAAAACCACTTTATGCTGAATGTAAATTTTTAGAAAGTAAAAAAAAACAGTAAAATACATAAATTGCACCCATTAATACATTTTAAATTTATCCAAATTTAAATATAATTTGTTAAATATAAAATTAATATAATTCAATAGTTTTATATTTTAAAATGACAAGATATAGCGAATAAATCCTCGGATATCTACATCTTACAAATCCCATTCATCCATCCTTCATCCACCATTCATCATTAACAAGCCGATAATAAACTAAAGTACACCACAACACTGGATCGAATCTTTTCGATTAATTACTCGCCTGTCAAGCGTGGTGATTATTCCTATAATAAAGACGTGCCAAATTTGACATATAGGTTCATTGGACTCTCTATGTGTATTCAAAACATTAAGCCGGCAAACGCATTCTGTCACATACAATTTTCGCCGAAATATAATATATGCCTCTTGTCTATACTAATTGTTTATGCCTAGAATATCACATTAAAAGATTTGATATATAAACTACAATACGAAT
Source organism: Morpho deidamia (assembly GCA_947086505.1). Taxonomy (NCBI): domain Eukaryota; kingdom Metazoa; phylum Arthropoda; class Insecta; order Lepidoptera; family Nymphalidae; genus Morpho; species Morpho deidamia. Next base: position 1,561,677 of record CAMTZC010000007.1, on the reverse strand, counting down.
TCTACGAAAAAATTTATTTCTTAATAATACAAAAAACTCATATTTTAAATATTTCTTCATTCAATAAATAGAATGTATTCATTAATAAAAATAGAAGTAATAATTAATTAATAAGTGGCGAAAGTAATAATAAAATTATTTTGCTATAATCCGCGATACATCGCGTATCGCGTATAGTATTATGGATCTCCGCAAAGTAACGCCTAATTCTATAAATTATTTAATAAGTGGCGATTTGACGACCGTTATTTTTTCAAATTATTTTTATTTTAGATTATTTTTATTTTGAAAAAGTTTTTAAGAATAAAATTAATTCTTAGTTATTAATTTCAAAAAGTAATTTTATTGTTATAAATTAATTATTGGTTAGATAACTTTATGTTTATAACTAGAAATACTTACATTTTGCAAAGGAAATGAGGGACATTTTAACAGAAGTATTTTTGTGCTTTTTTAGTTTAGCTATTAGTACGTTTAACCTTTTTTTTGTAAAGACTTTAATGAAGATGAAATAAACATTTTTGTATTTTCCAAAAATAATTTCGAACCCTCGGGGTCCATATCGAACACTTTAGCAACCTCTGCACTAAAGTTATTAATATTATACAGTATAGATAAAATAACATAATATTTGTGGTGACACAAAACAGGTAATTTTTTAAAAATAAATATTTACTTTAAAACACTCTGACTCGAAAAAAACAACAAATTGTTTTTTTTTAATGTTAGCTCTCGGCGAGAATCGAACCTGTGATCTGCGGTACTGAAGGCAGTGTCACTGCCACGGTTCAACGGACCACTCATGGCAATATGATTTTTAATTGCGTTTCATAGCAAAACACTTTTATCATTAAACAAAGTAGATAAAATTATGTAACTGGCAAGCAATTAATCTAATTATCAGAATTAATCGCCTTAAAAGCATTAATTTGGAGATTAATTCCAATTGAAGTATTTAAATCGGGCGTCGACCTTAACCGAGATACATTTGAAAATAAGGTTTAACTTTGTAACTATTACGAAATATCCGTTTACACGGGCACTAAACTTTCCTGGCTGACTTTTAACTTCCTTGATCCATACATTTAATTGAGTAGTAAAAAGTAAGTAAGTAAAAGTAACGGCCCGTTTCTGTATCCCACAGCTGGGAATAGGCCTCCTCTCTCCGTTTTTTTTTTTGGAGAGAAGGATTGGAGCTAAGACCTACACGCTGCTCCAATGCGGATTGGTAGGTTACACATATCTCCATAATTCTCTAGAGATATGCAGGTTTCCTCACGATGTTTTCCTTCACCGAAAAGCGTGTGATAAATTGCAATTATCAATTAGACACATGAGTTTTAATAAAAAACTCTTTGGTGCCTGCCCGGGTTTGAACTCGTGTTCTCCGCGAAAGAGTCGCACGGTCTCACCGCTGGGCTGTCACAGCTCTATTAATTGAGTAATTCTTCTATATATACAATCTCATTTTGGAAACGGCCCAACGATTTTCCTGAAATTGAGTATTCTGGAAATTTCGGGGTGCGATATCGACGTAGTAAGGTTTACGTTTCGATTTATTGAAGTAATATTGAAAAGAAATTATCATGTTCAGCTGATAAACCGAATAAATCTATAGGATTAAGAAAAACAAATTTTTCCTTCGGCAACAGACAACATTCACAGATTGCATAATTTAAGGGTAATTTAACAGTTAAGTTGAATTCAATTTTACAATTGAGTTCGATAAATATAAATTATAAACCAAAACCTTGATCACTGAACTAACCCAATTCATTTATTAATTTACAAATACCTTGTCAAAACACGTTTCTCCCCGATATTGGAACATTATTAGTAAAAAAGGAAAGAAAATATATACCTATTGTTACGTTAATTTAAAAAATTTAGAACTAAACATAACACATTTTAACAAAAACTATAAATCTATTAGATGAGAGATTTAATAGATCAAAAGCAGTGTTTTTTTCAGTGTACGACTAAAGTTGAATACGGTATAATAATTTGCATTATTATTTTGGAATAAAAATTCTAGAATATTACTGCAAATAAATATTCAATATTCAAAGTTTATTTACATAGGTCTCACATTATGTGAACTTTAACATTTGCAAAAAAAACCACGTAACCAAGCGACGATGTTGAACAAAAAAAACTGCCAATAACAATACTATTAAATAGTATTCACATGACCAAGGTTTCCACTGTAAATTTATTGTAAAATGAATTCAAATTTAAGCAGATAAGGTCTAAATTCATTTACATCTCAGCCCGCGTATGTGCGCTCGCGATTTCTACGGGTTCGCTACTTTCTCTTAGTGAAACTATGTTTTTATCCATTGTACACTAGATGTACGACGGTAAATTGATTTCGAATTTTTAATCTGTGTTTAGGACAAATAAAAAAAATATATGAGATAATACGAAGTAATCATTTGCAACCCAATTTAATCATAGAGTGTGGAGAAGCCTGTCGCCACGGAAAATTATTTTCTCTAATCTACATTGTAATCTATAAAGGCGAAACGCTAACTCATAGCAAACTCCTATTGCCGGGGTTCATGACGTCACCGCAGTGACGTCATTCTCTATGCACGTCCAATCTTGTTTACTAAAGACGTGTACAGCGCGACCCGGGCTAAACCCAACGTACTCTGCGCTCTAAGTAATTCTCTTAGCCAGGGTAAACACCCCGGAAGTGGCCTCCAACCTCCCCTTATAGTCACCCCTTTCCACTCATAATTCTAACGCTGATCTGACTCCTCTCTTGAGCCTCAGTGTAGAATAACTCTCTCTAATCCGACACTGATCTGACTCCTCTCTTGAGCCTCAGTGTAGAATTTCTCTCTACTCTGACACTGATCTGACCCCTCTTTTAGGTCTCAGTGCCGAATACCTCTCTCTTCTCTAAGACTACTTTACGATATAAACCAAAGGTGAGATGCTGTAACTGATATACACTGCTTATGATAATAGTAGTTCAAACTACTCACCGAAATTCTCTCACGATCACACAAAGGCGTTCACTTAACTAACACGGTACTCGGTATGCGTCAAATGGCGCCCGCCGCTTCGTACTTTTGTGATTCCTACCCTCTTCATTGTAATCATTTTATTTTACTATTTTTCTACCCGCAAGTATTTGTAATATTTTGTTTCATAAAATTAATTCGTGATATTTCGCGACAAAGCCCGTGGCTAGCCTGTGTAAGTGACAATAATACCATAAAGAATTAGAGTGAAAATAAAACTCCTATTCTTCATCTTTGTCTAATCATACATAAAAAAGAGACAGAGAGATCACTCTAATTTGCTTTCTATTTATTGTAATATGACACGATTAAGGCTAGCTTCCCTACTCTAAGTAAAATAACGCCATGAAAATAATACCAAATTCGAATCTTGCGTGAATGTCATAAAGTACTATTTTTTAAATTAAATCTCTAATTATTCTTTCTAATTAATTAGAAAATAAATGTTTGAATAATTATTTTATGAAATGCCAACGAAATATTTTGACAAACTAAAATCATAATATCATAATCATAAATCATATTTTCGGTCATCATTATACCATATAAGTATCATAGATTCGAATTTCGCAATAATAGAAATAATTTTCTATAATGTGTTAACAGACTAAAGGTTATTAGATTTTCCTCCACCATCCATCATCATCAGGAGATAGACTCCACGACAAAATCTTTGCGATTTTGTCGTGGAGTCTATCTCCTGATGATGCTTCGGTTGCGGGGCGAAACGATTGTTGAGTTTGTGATAGTGAACCTGTGTAGTGCTTGTGTATTGTGGTGGAAGTGGTGGAGGTTTGTGCGTATGTTTCTTACGAATCCTGCATGTAACAGGTATGAAAAAACGTATAGTCCACTATACATTTAGCACTATATATATTTTCTATTTACTGTATCGCGGATTATAGCAAAATAATTTTATTATTACTTTTATATATAACGACGTTATAACTTGAGCGTTTAAAATAATTTTATATATTATTTTATTGTTATTTCTTTATTGATTATACATAAAATTTTATATATACCATCAATACGTTTATTGAAAATTCTTATTAAAAATGATTTATTGTTTATTGTGACGAATAAACAAATAAATAAATATAAATCTTTGATGTGTATTTATTTTATATATATTTTTACTTTTACCTATAAATTGATTCAATTCAAATTCAAATTCAAATTCAAAATATTCTTTATTCAAGTAAACTTGTAAACAAGTGCTTTTGAATCGTCAACTTTACTGCTGGTTCGGAAAGCTGTTCCTACCGAGAAGAGCCAGCAAGAAACTCGGTGGAGCTCTTTTAAAAAAGAAGATTCTTAATACTAATTACATTTTGTCATAGCTATTAGATCATAGCTATTAGATAGATTTATATTTTAGTCACTTATTTCTTAAAATACATTAAATATATTTAACAATTCATTAGCAACCTTGTTTTTAGTATCATTAACAATTCATTAGTACGTTGCATTGATATTTAACCTGTTCATTATACAAATAATATAATTAAGGTAATAATTGTTTATTGTTTTACAAGGCCGATTTGGCAATATCGGCGAAGATGTTTAATATGTTGATACATTTATTTACACTCTGTCTATTGTAAGATTCTGGGTTAGGTAGTACGAAATCCAATATTTAGTAATCAAATAAATTTTTATTCAAATACACGTTTGAAATGGGTCGCATGCTAATCTAGTTACCACTGATTAGAGAAGTGTCACTCTTACGGAGAAGAAATTAAGCACTCTATCATTTGAAAATTTATTTCATGTACATTACAAAATTAATCTGGTAGAACGTTCAGAAAGCTTTTCCATCAATTAAATAATCCTTGACTGTTACTGTGTTTAAGGGTTATTTACCCATATTTAAGCCTGTGCTTGGGCCAGTTAATATAGGTAATGGAATTTAATTACAGAAGCCAAAACCCGAGCCCACAAGTTTTTTTATATCTACCGAGTAGCAGCATAGGAATCAAAAGCTTTTTTTTCGTATATATTATCGTGTATATATTTTGTTAGACGAAAAGCACACGTAGACGCTAAGGAAAGCATGCCTATAAAAAGAATTGAAAATAATAATAACAATTATTCTTTGAAAAGAGCAACCGCCGAGTGTCTTGTTGGCTTTTCTCGATAGTAACAGCTTTCTGATCCAGCAGTAGAATTAAAGATTCAAAAGCACTTGATTACAAAATTTACTCGACTAAAGAATATTTGGAATTTAGAATTTGGTAAGGCCAAAAAATAATATATTATATTGATTAATAAATTTTTATTGATTTTTTTTGTAATTCTCGTGATGGTATTGAAATAGCTTTATATCTTATCCATTTTAGTCTAAATTTCTGGGACGATATATTCATTGAGTTCAAATAACATAGTCCCAAGGTACGATCAAGGGTGATAAAGCGTGGAAAAGTCGTCTATGAGATAGATGGATCACATACGGGTTTCTAAGGGCGTATGCATCAGAAGGGCACCCGCTTTACTAAAGATGGATTACCTCGACGTCTGCACGTGATTGATTAATACACGTCTTTTATTAGCCTTTTTATAAATGAGGATAAAATTATTCCCATTTATAAAAGTGATTGGATTAAAATATGAATGAGATCTTAAGAAGTATGATATATGAAAACTTTCTTTCTTGAAACAAAAGAAAGTTTTCATCCAATATGGAACTGTAGGTTTTTATATTACTTTCCTTGACTGAAAAGCTCATTTTGAAACATATGCCAATTAAGCATATAACTTTTTTTATACAAAAGTCTAGGTACCTGGAATTAAAATCGCGTTTCTATGTTAAAAATCATGTGGACTCAGCGTTTTAATAAACAGTACAAAACTGTATTCAAAATTTTAGTTTAAATTGTTTGCTAACCAATATCATGAGCTGTGCTGTGATCTCTGCGTGATGAAATCAGCAATAATGAGATAAAAGAACCTAAATATCAAAGCTGAAGTGATAGTGAGTGGTAGATGGGGTGTTAAGATAAGAGATTTTGGGGTCCTATAGTGTTGAGATGGCGACCTCACACCGGAAAACACACTTTTAATAAAACCTCCTACGAGGTTGACTGGTTACCTTAACAACATTGTGGGGAGCAAATATATCAAAGTGACTCAAGGTCGTGGGTAATTTAAAACCCATGTCCAGCGGTGGACTTGATTCGGTTACAAAAAAACATTATCTAAATACAGAAACCTACATATATATATACGTCTAATATATGTCTAAGTATAAATATAGAAATATTCAAATTCCTTATCATATAATTCTTTTGTTCATATTCATCCAAACTTTCTAAGTTTCATTTATATTATGCAGAAATATTTACGGGTATTCGCTACTTTACAAGAAGCTTTGTAATATTCTTAATAAATTTACTTTGTATTAAGCTTTGCGTATAATGCGTATTATTTATCAATAAGTTTAATTATGTAAATGAAAAAAGCTTAAAATTAACGGAGAATTCCAAAACCTTTTCTGTGTAAACAAGACAATTAAAAGTAAAAGTTTCTTGGAATATTTTATTTAATTATCATAATCCTACTAATATTATAAATGCGAAAGTTTGTGAGTATGGATGGATGTTTGTTACTCTTTCACAAAAAGTATTGGACGGATTTGGATAAAACTTTACAGTTATATAGGTTATACATCGGAATAACATATAGGCTACAATTTGTAATGATTTTATGTTATATAACGATACATGTCAATAGAGTCGGAAAAAATCCGGCCTCGGAGAGCTATCTCGGCGTACGCTGCCTAAACCATTGGAGTTACACAAAGATGATGTACCGTAGTATTGTTTGTCTTTAATAGTTCTAAATAAAAGTCCGCGACAGCATATATCTATCTTTTATGTGGAAGCCACTATGACCAAAATTGTGAATCATAAATTTTAATTAAATTAGATACTGTGGCAGTGCAAATTACTTGCGTATAACATATTATAATATGTTTATTTTATTAAAATTATTAAGCATATGTTTTGTGTTAATAAATTTTACGGAAAGAATAAATAAATTGGTACTTTGTTGATAATTTTGTATCGTTTGTATAAATGACGCGGTGGAATACCATTTAATTAATTTTAAGTCGAGGTCTTTTGTAGATAAAAAAAAATTCATGAGAAAATCAAATATGCTAAATTAAAAAAAAATTAAAATATTTAAATATTAAGCTGCAAAATTTTATTTTTTACTGTTTTATTAACATTTACTGCGATTTGTAATAATAAATGTTATTTAGTCGTAATATCAAAATAAAATAATATAATATTTTAACAGCCTCTTAACATAATAACTATTATTACAAAAATTACAATTAAATATTTACTTTATAATTTCTTTACTATTATATAAACTACAATATATATTTTCATACATTTTACATTTATGAAAATATAAAATGAATATTAAATTTATTATTTTATTAAAATGAAACCAAGGCGATTTTAAAATCACACAAAAGTTAGTTTTAAAAGTTTAAAAGTTAACGTATTTTTAATTAAAATTAACCGTAAAATAAATTTTACGGTTTGTAAAAGTGTAAATAAAAACTTACCATTATACTGATCCTACAATTTATCTACACAAAAAATCCACCACAACACTAAAGTACCGCAAGTACAGTCGGCCACAGATATCACGAAGATACAAAAAAACACAAACGAGAGAACAGCTCACTTCGTATTGAAAACTTATATCTACATATAAAACATGACTGTCCTGTCGCCTGTCACTGTGGAGAGACGGTTGTGGACTGAATACGGGCCGAAAGTTTCGCCCCGGTTGTCGATTCTAGAGGTGTGCGTGTGCGCAGCGGAGCTAACTGTCTTGATACTTTGACTTGAATATTGATAAAATAAAAATGAAAGTGATTTATTGGTAGCGCCCTTTCGACTATTGATTGATGACTTAATCATTACTTAAAACTCCGTTCGAGTAAAAAGAAATATTAATAGCAATAGTTAAATTTTTGATTTATAGAAGCAGGCGTTACTTTGCGGAACTCCATATTACAAGCAATATAACAGAACTAACTAAGTTGCTATAATCCGCACGGGCTAAGTGAATGCATGCAAAGCCAATGTGTATGAAGCAGGCAAAATCTACGCACCTTATACATGCAGGACCAGCCACCACATGCACTCCAAGGCGCAATTCACCAGCAACAACGAACACAAAAGCAGCACACACACCCACCACCACAATCTCGACGATCGTTTCGCCCCGAAACCGAAGCATCATCAGGAGGATAGGCTTCACGACAAAAATCGTACTGTATCGCAGTACGATTTTTGTCGACAAAATCGTACTGCGATATCGAACACGTACACGACAAAAATCGTACTGTATCGCAGTACGTTTTTTGTCGACAAAATCGTACTGCGATATCGAACACGTACACGACAAAAATCGTACTGTATCGCAGTACGATTTTTGTCGTGAAGCCTATCCTCCTGATGATGCTTCGGTTTCGGGGCGAAACGATCGTCGAGATTGTGGTGGTGGGTGTGTGTGCTGCTTTTGTGTTCGTTGTTGCTGGTGAATTGCGCCTTGGGGTGCATGTGGTGGCTGGTCCTGCATGTATAAGGTGCGTAGATTTTGCCTGCTTCATACACATTGGCTTTGCATGCATTCACTTAGCCCGTGCGGATTATAGCAAAGTAGTTAGTTCTGTTATATTGCTTGTTAAATTTTTGATTATTATGCTAGAATTTGAATTTTTCTATTTGAGAAGATAGACTACGGGATCACGACCGTTACATGCATTGGTAAAATCATCATTCTCCTGCCCTTATCCCACTCTAAGTGGGGTCGGCTCAACATATTATAAAAATGTTGTCACATGAGTTGGCTACGTATTTTACGACCGGCCGCCTGCCTGACGTCAACTTACCTTAGTCGCCTTTTGCGACACCTCGGTAAAAAATGAGGGTAGTCTATTCCATGCAGCCGGATACCACATGGCACGTACCTTAGTCGCCTCTTACGACACCTCGGTATGAAAGGAGGGTGGTCTATTCTATGCAGCCTGATACCACACGGCATTTACCTTAGTCGCCTCTTACGACACCTCGGTAAGAACGGAGGGTGGTCTATTCTATTCTACCGGATACCACACGGCGTGCATAGGCAAAACTTTTATTAATTTCTTATTGGGCTCAATAAGTAAGTGACGGTTCATGACTGTGAGGGTTAAATATGAACCTCATAAAAAACCTGTAATTGTCAAACCCTCCCTACCATGTGTGATGATCATGGGCTAAGTCATTCTTTTTTTTTTTTTTACATATCTTTCTTATAATTACACATTTTTACTTATATGTTTGTTCTGCCAAACTGCTAAGCAGTTTGTCGGCAGTGTACCCCCATTCGGCAAACTATGTTAACTCTAAATAAACACCTAGCACCCCTGGCACCTGCCCAGCCCTACGATAGAATCTTGGGTTCGGTTTATTTCTAGAATAAACCACAGGGCAGGTATAGAGGTGCTCGTGTATATTTTCGTCTTACAGTTAAACTTATATATATATATTTAACTTAAACGAATTATGTGCAGCTTAAAGCACTTTATAACAAATAACAATAAAGGTCTTTATGATCATTGAGTACTCTAGTTAATATTCTTTTCAAGGATATCTTACTACTGGCTTCGTTTATCTCCGATGGAAGACAGTTATGTATTTTCGGGACGAGGTATGTTCTTGTTCTCTTTCCATAATAGTTTGCCGCTTTCGGCTGTACTAATTTTCTTCTAGTAACATTCCTCGTCCGCGATTGATGAAGAATAATTTAATGTTGTTTATAAAAACAATCATAAATTCCTATGTCGAGATTGATGTTCATAGTTTGCCACGACGATAATCGTAATCTAATAAGTGTTATAGACACCTAATCAATTTACCTTTGCCATTACTGAAGTTTAAAATCTCTGTTAAAGGGAGGCTGATACAGAAAGGTTTTCTGTATTTATTTATACTGTTGAGGATTATACAAATGATAAGAATGCGTGGGTATAACTACTCCTCTACCCTGTATAAGATAATGACTAAATGTTACCAGTTACAAGAGTTATATTTGAAAAGAGCAACCACTGAGTTTCTTGCTGGCTCTTCTCGGTAGGAACAGCTTTCGGAACCAGCAGTAGAGTTGACGGTTCAATAGCACTTGTTTACAAGTTTACTTGAACAATGAATATTCAGAATTTGAATTTAAGAATTTTACTGAACTCTGTTATATTACACTACTCCTAAAATTAACCATATGACACCTTTAGACTAATGTTGTAATACTTTCAGTAAATCATTTAATTCCATAGATTATAAATAGGTCTTTTAACTATGAAAATTCTTTTTTCTGAAAATGCAAAAACTTGTGAAATATATTATGTATGCTGTGTATTCTCCTGCCCTTATCCCACTCTAAGTGGAGTCGGCACAACATGTTACAATATGTTGTCACATGATTTGGCTACGTATTTTACGACCGGCCGCCAGCCTGACGTCAACTTACCTTAGTCGCCTTTTACGACACCTCGGTAAGAAATGAGGGTGGTCTGTTCTATGCAGTCGGATACCACACGGCGTATATATTATGTATGCTGTAAAAAATTTAATATCAACTTTTAACTTCAAAACTGCTTAAAAGTTCACAAGGCTTAAAATTACTCTTCCGCGGTGGAAAATATTTGAGTTTTCAACAAAGTTGTTTTAATTTTTGTTGAAGTCGTTCATGAGTGTTATATATGCAACTTTGTGTTTTTCTTTGCGTCGATAATTTGGTGGCGCGAATTTTTTTTTATAAAAAAAGTAAAAGTTATTAACTTGCCAATTGGTACATATATAACTAATTCAAATTCAAAATATTCTTTATTCAAGTAAACTTGTAAACAAGTGCTTTTGAATCGTCAACTTTACTGCTGGTTCGGAAAGCCGTCCTACCGAGAAGAGCCAGCAAGAAACTCGGTGGAGCTCTTTTAAAAAAGAAGATTCTTAATACTAATTACATTTTGTCATAGCTATCCTACACAAGGTCAAAGAGCAGCTATATCCACGCATTCTTATTATCAATGTAAGCCTCCACGGTATAATAGGCTTTCTGTATCAGCCTCTTTTTAACAGTATTTTTAAATTGCTGTAATGGCAAAGTTAAAATTGATTGTGGAATTTTGTTATAGAATCTTATACCCAAACCCACAAACGACTTACGTACTCTTACAAGGCGCAAAGCAGGAGCCGCAAGCTTATGTCGGTTCCTACTTTGTCTATTATATACATCGCCAATCTTTTTATAATTATGTATATTTTTATGCACAAAAATCAAATTGCTAAAAATATACTGTGAAGCTAACGTAAGAATACCTGTTTCCTTAAACTTCTCTCGCAGGGACTCACGCGAATTCAAATTATAAATGCCACGTATGGCTCTTTTTTGCAATACAAAAATTTTCTCAATATCAGCGCATTTACCCCATAACATTATTCCATTTATCATATCCATTTATCACTATATCATTTTAAGTACATACATAAATACATGTATATACCCAGACTCGAAAAACCATCGAATTGTTTATAGAAAATGTTGATCCTCGGCAGTTATCGAACGCGCGACTCACGGAGCAGAAGATAGTGCCACTGCCACTTGCGTCTACGGACTAGTAATTGGTCAGTTAGGATGTATTAAAAAAAATTTTTTTTTTATGATTAATGATGAAAACTACTCAAATATCAAGACTGGTTGATCAACAGTTCAAACTTTTTGTAAACTTAAAATTTTTACGCACGTTTCCTTTCACCCCATATGAATGTCGCGGTGTGTGTGCGAGCGAGACAATGACATAATTCCGTCTCAACCGGTCACAATAATTCTTGACACTTCCTCATCAATATGTTATCAAAAATAAAGAAAATGATTTATAGAAGCAGGCGTTACTTTGCGGAATTCCATATTACAAGCAATATAACAGAACTAACTACTTTGCTATAATCCGCACGGGTTAAGTGAATGCATGCAAAGCCAATGTGTATGAAGCAGGCAAAATCTACGTACCTTATACATGCAGGACCAGCCACCACATGCACCCCAAGGCGCAATTCACCAGCAACAACGCACACAAAAGCAGCACACACACCCACCACCACAATGTCGACGATCGTTTCGCCCCGAAACCGAAGCATCATCAGGAGGATAGGCTCCACGACAAAAATCGTAATGCGCCGCGCTACCCATACAAGCAGTCTTAAATAGTTCAACTCCCACCAATACCCTCCCCTCCGAACACATGTAGCAAAACGGAATTAGATACATTTACTTGCTCGTTAATTAAGTGACCATTGTTATTTTTTATTATCTCAAGTTGCTCTAACGTATTGAGTCGGAGTCCCTTATCACAAGTGTGGAGAATATGAAATGAATGGTCATTAGGCACTTTATGACCGCTTTCCAGCAAATGTTTTGCAAAATTAGAATTTTGTGGTTTATTATTCCTAAACGCAGCCATATGTTCCCGGAATCGAACCGCAAAACCTAACCAAAAAAGATTGTGGTGGTGGTTGTGTGTGCTTCTTGAGTGCATTGTTGCTGGTGGAGGCGCCTTGGGGTGCATGTGGTGGCTTGTCCTGCATGTATAAGGTACGTAGATTTTGCCTGCTTCATACACATTGGCTTTGCATGCATTCACTTAACCCGTGCGGATTATAGCAAAGTAGTTAGTTGTTATATTGCTTGTAATATGGAATTCCGCAAAGTAACGCCTGCTTCTATAAAAAAAAGCTTTTCTATTTATTTTATTGCTTTTTATTTATTAATTAATTTATTAATATTATTGCTTCACCGAATATTCATATCATATCAATTTTCTAGAATAAAGAATATTTTGAAATTGGATTTGAATAATACCTACTGATAGATATATGGCTATCCATTAGTGTTAGAAACTTCGTACGTTAATTTTATGGTAATATATGCCATTAAATTCTTTAAAACAGTTTTATTTATATGTGACAATAGGAAAAATTTGATAATTTATTAATTTTTACAATATGACTCAGCTTTCCGTGATAATAAATATATTATGTTGTTTTTAAATTATATCTCATTTGATACTTAACAAAACTTTTCAGTAAAATACACAAAATCTTTAAGATTTATCATTTTTTAACTTTCTTTCTAAAATGCCCCAAAATTAAAGTCTTCGAGGAAAGTCAATGCTTATTACCATTTGACATCAATATCACAAATTTATTTTTGATGATTTATACGTCTCATACCAAAGCCGAGAGTGTTTCGGAGTACTACGAAGTATCTCTGCGTGATCAAATCAAAGATTACTCGATCTTTTATAGAACAAATAGTGCCCATGCTGAAGCGAACATACTTCGAAGCACCTATGGTAAAACAAATTATTTCATCATGTACTTTGCAGTATAGAAAAATTTGCTGCTCCAGTCCTCTAGTGGATAAGGTGTGAAAGCGTAACAGATCAACAGACACACGAACATAGATTTACTTGCACATTTATAATATTAATATCGACATGGCGTGCAATATTAAAAGACCTTTACTTTTAAATGATCAAATATGTTAAAGAAGTCAAATAGACGGACAAAAAATATTGTTCTCGTTTTAAATGATCTATAGATATATTAAAACTGGTTTGAACTCGATTCAACAGGTTTATTCGACCATAGAATGCAGTAGCACAAAAAATATCCTTTTTAATCAATCTCAACATTATTTTAAATATCAAGGCCGTGTTGATTAAATGTTATAAATAGTGGGTGTTGAAGAGAACTTTTGTTATATAGTTCTATTATCCCGATTTATGCTTGACTTTTTACCTAGTTATAAGTGTCTACTGAAATAGTTTCTTCTATTTTATTCAAGTTTAATAAAAATAACCCTAACACGGTTTGGTGATCGCAATATTGACAATTACGTACCGATTAGACTGTGTGTTGTTATCAAAAATATAAATAAAAATAATAAATATAAAGTGAATGAATTAAGATAAATACATTACTCAAGTTATTTTTTTTAATTAAATGTTATTATAAAAAAATACAAGCAATATAACAGAACTAACTACTTTGCTATAATCCGCACGGGTTAAGTGAATGCATGCAAAGCCAATGTGTATGAAGCAGGCAAAATCTACGCACCTTATACATGCAGGACAAGCCACCACATGCACCCCAAGGCGCAATTCACCAGCAACAACGAACACAAAAGCAGCACACAACCACCACCATCAGGAGGATAGGCTTCACGACAAAAATCGTACTGCTCCGCGCTACCCATACAAGCAGTCTGATGATGCTTCGGTTTCGGGGCGAAACGATCGTCGAGATTGTGGTGGTGGGTGTGTGTGCTGCTTTTGTGTTCGTTGTTGCTGGTGAATTTCGCCTTGGGGTGCATTTGGTGGCTTGTCCTGCATGTATAAGGTGCGTAGATTTTGCCTGCTTCATACACATTGGCTTTGCATGCATTCACTTAACCCGTGCGGATTATAGCAAAGTAGTTAGTTCTGTTATATTGCTTATTTAAGTATGTATTTAAAACTATATATGTATATATTTACCAGTTGTCCGTCACCCATAACACAAGTATTAAGTTACTTACTTTGGGGATGGACGACCGTGAGTGTAAATGTCCCATATATTAAAAAAAAATAATAATAATTTTTACAAAATGCGTCCGCGTTGTAAATTTGGAGCATTAAAATTAACTTAAGCATTAACGGAAAAACTTTGTTTTTTCTCTGTCACACATTAATTTATATCCCAATTGAAATTATCTTTAGTCAAATCGTCAAGCAAGCCAGAAACATGGCGGTGCACTCTTTTTAAAAACAAAAGAAAAGAAATATAAAAACAGTAACTTAGAAGCGTTATATGTAGGTTTTTTATTATAAAATTAATTTCGATTTTTGGTGCAATAAAGAAAGTAAAATAAGAAATTCAATATATCAGCATTTAATTACTTCACCGTAATACTTGAGGTGACATTGCGAAACACTCAATCACACGGCAGTTGAAAAGTGAAAGTAATGTAGACGTGTAACCTGTGTATCTCAGACGTAAATGGTAACAATATTGCATACACACATTAATCAAATTATTTTAAATGACAATCATAAGCAATTTATCAAAATAGTGGACGAATATTCTAGTAATAGAAACCCAATTGGATGTTATTTTAACGGGGTAAATATCACAGTAACGGCCTCCCAGTATCCCACAGCTGGGCATAGGCTTCCTCTCATTGTTTTTGAGAGAAGCTAGGACCTACCACGCTGCTCCAATGCGGATTGGTAGGTTACACATGTCCCCAGACTTCTCTAGAGATATACAGGTTTTCTAACAATGTTCTCCTTCACCTAAAAGCGTGTGATAAATTGCAAATATCAATTGAACATATAAGCTTAGACAAAAGTAATAATAAAATTATTTTGATATAATCCGCTATACAGTAAATAGAAAATATATATAGTGCTAAATTTATAAGTGGACTATCCGTTTTTTCATACCCGATACATAACATAATATTAATTCCTTATATCATACACCTGATAATTACCAGCCAGTTTTAACATTGCTAGCAATAGTGAGTCTCAAACACTTACCGAGGTGTCGTCAAAGGCAACTAAGGTAGGTTGGCGTCAAGCAGGTGGCCAGTGGTAAGATACCAAGCCAAATCATGTAACAACATGGTTAATACATGTTGTGCCGACCTCACTTAGAGTGGGATAAGGGCAGGAAACGATGGTATCTGACATTCGAAGAAATATATTTTATTTTTATTTTTTTTATGGATAATTACACGCACGGATACGGATTATGACATAAATTACTTTAAAATACATGCTTAAATACACCCAGACGAGAATAATTTCGTTTTGAAATCTGCATATGGCGGTACACTTATTAGCACTAACATAATGTTTTGATTCGCCGTGTGGTATCCGGCATAGAATAGACCACCAAGGAGGGTGGTGTCGTAAGAGGTGTCGTAAGAGGCGACTAAGGTAAATGCCGTTTGGTATTCGGCATAGAATAGACCACCCTCCTTTCTTACCGAGGTGTCGTAAGAGGCGACCAAGGTATGTGCCGTGTGGTATCCAGCTGCATAGAATAGACCACCCTCCTTTCTTACCGAGGTGTCGTAAGAGGCGACTAAGGTATGTGCCGTGTGGTATCCGGCTGCATAGAATAGACCACCCTCCTTTCTTACCGAGGTGTCGTAAGAGGCGACTAAGGTATGTGCCGTGTGGTATCCGGCATAAAATAGACCACCCTCCTTTCTTACCGAGGTGTCGTAAGAGGCGACTAAGATAAATGCCGTGTGGTATCCGGCATAGAATAGACCACCCTCCTTTCTTACCGAGGTGTCGTACGAGGCGACTAAGGTATGTGCCGTGTGGTATCCGGCATAGAATAGACCACCCTCCTTTCTTACCGAGGTATCGTAAGAGGCGACTAAGGTATGTGCCATGTGGTATCCGGCTGCATAGAACAGACCACTCTCATTTCTTACCGAGGTGTCGTAAAAGGCTACTAAGGTAAGTTGACGTCAGACAGGCGGCCGGTCGTAAAATACGTAGCCAAATCATGTGACAACATGTTTGTAACCAGTTGTTGTGACCTCACTTAGAGTTGGATAAGGGCAGGAGAATGATGATGATATTATGTTTTGATTATCGCGTGTCTTTAAAACTAATAAATCTTCTTTAAAAATAATAATGAATGCATTGGAAGTGTTTAAATTATGTATTGATTATATAGAAAGGAATATATAAATGATATAAAGCATTGATTTTATATTCTCGGACCTTACTAAAGAAATACATATAATATATGATAAAATATAGCTGTTTATTAGAATTCAAACCAGCAGTAAAGTTTACTATTCAAAAGCTTTCGATGACGAGCTTACTTGAAAAAACAATATTTTGAATTGGGATTTTTAAATATTTCCGTAGAAGTAATAAACGAAAGTGTTCATAAATTTTCACGTAAATTATTTATAATTTTAATCATAAAGGTTACCTGGGTAGGTAACCTTTGTTCCATTTAATAAATAAATATACGGGACACTTACACACGGTCGTCGATCCTCAAAGTAACTTAATACTTGTGTTATGGGTGATGGAAAACTGGTAAATATACTACATAAATACATTCTTAAACACAAAATATAAACCTAGGCTCGAATAACCAACAAATTGTTTATAGAAAATGTTGACTGTCGGCTGGAATCGAACCCGCGACCTGTGGAGCTGAAGGCAGGGTAGCTACCCACTGCACCAATGTGCCAGTCTATTTAACGTACTCATCCATCTTTAAGGCGAAAATGTATATATACATTTTTTGAATTTGCATGATACGTGGTTAAATTCGCCAGTGCCGCAGAAAAAACAGTGACAAACACTGGTGAAATTTTCGCTAAAGCTTTTGATAGCGTTAGTAATAAAAGAATATTGGTTAACACAAATTATACGGTAAAGGGTGCCCTAATTTCGACAACGTTTTTTCAATAACCATCGAATTTGTTAAGCAACGATTAGCCGATTGAGATGTTCTTAAATAATTTATACAATTAGGTGTTACTTTGCGGAGATCTATAATTCAAAAGTAATAACAAATAAAATAAAAATTATTTTGCTATAATCCGCGATACAGTAAATAGATAATATATATATTGCTAAATGTATAGTGGACTATCTGTTTTGTTTTACCCGATACATGCTGGATTCGTAAAAACGCCGCGACCACCAGACTCCACGACAATATCGCAAAGCTTTGCGATTTTGTCATAACATATTATTTTCGCAGTTTAAAGTAGTCGCTGACTACGGGCTTCATAAGAAGGCTCAGAGTCGCTCAGCGGGAGATGGAGCGAGCTCAGAGTATCTCTACATGATCAAATCAGAAAAGAGATCCGTAGAAGAACCGGAGTCTGCGATATAGCTCAGCGAGTAGCGAAGCTTTAGCTTTGCGGAGATCAATAATGCAAAAGTAATAATAAAATTATTTTGCTATAATCCGCGATACAGTAAATAGAAAATATATATAGTGCATTTAGCACTGTGGACTATCCGTTTTGTCATACCCGTTACATGCAGTATTCGTAAAAACACATTAACAAACCGCCACCACAATAGACAAGCACTACACACATCCACTATCACAAACTCAACAATCGTTTCGCCCCGCAACCGAAGCATCATCAGGAGATAGACTCCACGACAAAATCGCAAAGCAAAAAAATTATTAATAGTACTTTTGTATTATGGATCTCCATTTAATTGGGTATAAGATTCTATAATAAAATTCCGAAATCAATTTTGGTCATGCCATTACAGCAGTTTAAAAACACTGTTAAATAGAGGTTGATACAGAAAGCCTACTATACTGTTGAGGATTACTTAGATGATAAGGATGTGTGGATATAGCTGTACTTCTACCCTATACAAGTTAGTAATAAGTAAATGTAACTAGTTTTAAAATTTATATTTTAAAAAGAGCAACCGCCGAGTTTCTTGCTGGTTCTACTCGGTACGAACAGCTTTCCGAACCAGCAGTAGATGTTGACGATTCAAAAGCACTTGTTTACAAGTTTACTTGAATAACGAATATTTTGAATTTGAATTTGAATTCCAAAAATTATCGCAAAATATATCTGTATCAACAGTTTAAGTTTAATCTCTCGATTGCCCCTATCTAATACAATTGTGGAGAACAAGCCGCATACCTTTACTTCGCAAAACCATTCAGGAACCTGTCCAAATTAACTGGACCCTTCGCCAGCGGTACTCTTGCGTCTATTACATCAGTTCCACTACTTACAACGGAGGGGGGTGAAGGCCACGCTGTTTGGCCGCTCAAAACTACTTTCACCAGACTTGGCTCATTTTGCAACTGACCTTAATATTCCGATGTTGTTGCAAACCGCGCATTGGAACAATTATTTTAAATCTCAATGCATTTTATACTTATTACTCGTGCTAATATCCTACTTGTGTCATTATTGTGAATTGAGCTAAATTCTTTTGTAATTTCAGTACTCGAATACTGGTTTCGGATTGCGGTACCACAGTATTATGTCTTACGGAATATTGTTATATGATTGATATATTTTATGTAATAATTAGTTCAATTATGAAAATTAAATTCGAATTCAAATTGAAAATATTCCTTATACAAGTAAACTTGTAAATAAGTGCTTTGAATCGTCAACTCTACTGATGGTTCGGAAAGCTGGTCTTACCGAGAAGAGCCAGCAAGAATCTCGAAGCAAGCAAGTCCAAGCATTCTTATCATCTATTTAATCCTCAATAGTATAGTAGGCTTTATGTATCAGTCTCCTTTTTGAACTGCTGTAATGGAAGTTGACATTGATCGCAGAATTTTATTATATACTCTTATAAACAAACCCACAAATGATTTACGTACTTTGGCTAGGCGCAAAGCAGGAACCGCAAGCTTATGTCGGTTCCTACTTTGTCTATTATATACATTGTCATTTTTTTAATTCAATATTTCAGTGGTAAGTTTTTAAGCCTAAGATAAAGTCGTTTCGCTCTTGAATTTATGATGACATATCGTTAAAGCTTTCACATCCATCAAAAGGAAATGGTAAGCTTTGAAAGCCCAGCTGTGAGATCGTGCGACACTTTAAAGGGGATCATGAGTTCAAAACCCTAGCAAGCAATTAGTTAACACCACATAAATTTTCATTTTCTGTTTTCAGTTGCAAAAAACTTTTTCCATAATTTGTAACTTTTCTATTTAAGCAAATACAAGTAGTCGTTACAAAACGATATAACTGAAATTTCAAGGCCTGCATAAGCCATATTTTCGTCTAAATGATTGACCATTTCAATAAAAAATAATTCTTAAGTAATTTGATTTTACTTAACAAGAAAATATCATTCAACTAATATATATATTTTTCAATTTCTTCCAGCTTCATCGAAGGGTATCATTTTTCTTTAACCAAAAGAAGGGTATTATAAAATATTAATAACATCCCGTCCGCATCTTGAAGCATAAGTCCGGTTTGGGACAAATTAGGAGCCGCGATTAGCGACTCATTGAAAACAGCTTTAGTTAAGCTCTGTTTAGGATTGTCGAGACCTCCTTAGACGTTCTTAGTCGAGATATACTGTAATAAGATTTATCAGTTTAAGTTTTAATAGCTTCAAGAATACTTTATGTGCAAAAACAGGCTATAATCACAATTTAATCCTGATTAAGGAAGAGATAAATGTTTCTAGTTCTAACTTGTTGCACGAGTTCGGTGACAAAATAAATGGTGGGCGCTGAACCAACTACTGTATAGCTATGCCAGTTTTTAATACATCATTCGTTCATGGATAAATATTCCAACAGATCATTTGTGGTTTTAATATCACATGTCCCATGAACAGCTTAGGATCCCACGGGTAATCCGAGGATCATCCGCTTTTAAAGCGTCTTAAACAGCGGTCCCCAAACTACTGTTAATGTTGCCTCGAGGGATGGCGGGGTCTGATTCGGGGCATCTTATAATTATTATCACTCATTCACATATTTACATATTAAATTACACTTTTTAATATTTTCTAAAACAAACAGAGAAAAAAAATTTCAAAATATAAAAAATATTTTATTAACGGCAGAAATACTTAGGATTTAAAATAAGTTAGGAGTTAACTCACATAAACATTACATGACGTACCCGCCGTTACGTACCCCGTACGTTTCTATTAACTTAGATATTACCATAACTACAATTATGCAATAAATGTTCTGGTTCTCCTAAAGCAAAATGGGAATTTATATCCTTCATATTATACTGGTACAAAAGTTTTATTGCGTCTAATTTAATCAATATTGATACAGCCTCGAAAGCGTAAAAGACAGATAGATTTCGCGTTTATAATGTTAGCAGCATTGCTGTTAATGTCTCTTCAGGTGAAGCCAACTTGGCTTGCTCTCACAAAGAATCAGCTTCGCTAAGCTGGTTCTTTGTGAGAGCAAGTCAAGTTTCTGATTCAACGCAGACGTGTAATTAAAGATAGATATATGTAAATATGTAAATAATATCGTTAATAATATAGTTATTACTCGAAAGTAAAAATTGATAATAGAGTCCTTAATTAGCCGTGGGGTATCCGGCAGAATAGAATAGACCACCCTCCTTTCTTACCGAGGTGTCGTAAAAGGCGACTAAGGTAAGTTGTCGTCAGGCAGGCAGCCGGTTGTAAAATACGTAGTCAAATCATATGACAGCATGTTTGTAGCATGTTGTGCCGACCCCACTTACAGTGGGATAAGGGCAGGACGAGAGTCCTTAATACAATCGAAATATTTCTCGACAAGTTTTAGAATTATCTCTTGAGGGGTTTTATTGAGGAGTATGGAAACGAAAAAGTTTGGGAAGCGCTGCTTCTAGATAGAAACGTGTGCTGCTTGGATTATGTAGAAATAGGCTGCTTAAAGCAAGCAATATAACATATATGAAGGAAGCCGGTTTATGAACTTCGCTTGGCCAATTTGGGTCGACATTTGCAGGGCAGGAAGTGACTCGTGTACCGGTTTACCGTGAAAGCCTCCGAGCGGTCAATGAGAAAAATAAATACTTATTGATTTATTTCGTATTCAATGGGACGCAAAGTTGTCGGTCTGTGCTGCTACATTATCCGATAGTGTTTTGATGTTACTCATCCATAATCTATACTAATATCATAAGTATGTATTCAATATTATATATGTAGTATATCTACCAGTTGTCCATCACCCATGACACAAGTATTAAGTTACTTCCTTAGTGTTCCATATATTTATTCATTTATTATTTCTTTATTTAAATAAGAAAGTCTGCTTGTCTGTCCGTGACGCCTTCACGCCTAATTCGCTAGACCAAAGTTAATGAACATTTGGCACAATTCTAGTTTATGTACAGGGCTGATCTGTAGTAAAAAAATAACTTTTTTCTTTGATTGTAGAAATAATAAATTTGTATACAAGTGAGTATTTGTATATAAGCTGTGATAGCCCAGCGGTGAGACCGTGCGACTCTCTAGAGACGACACAGGTTCAAACCTCGGGTAGGCACCAATGAGTTTTTCTATTAAAAAAAAAACTTATATGTCTAATTGATAATTGCAATTTATCACACGCTTTTCGGTGAAGGAAAACATCGTGAGGAAACCTGCATATCTCTAGAGAGTTCTAGGGATATGTGTAACCTACCAATCCGCATTGGAGCAGCGTGGTAGGTCTTAGCTCCAACCCTTCTCTCCAAAAACGGAGAGAGGAGGCCTTAGCCCAGCAGTGGGCATAGTAAGAGGCTGTTACTTTACTTTTTTTTTTTATACAAGTGAGGGTATTTTAAAATTAAGTATACATGAATGAAAATCGAAAACAAAATCGTACTGAAAAAACAAAATCAAAAAGTAAAAAAAAAGCAAAATCGTACTGATTTTGTTATTTTTTTACGATTTTGTCGTGGAGCCTATCCTCCTGATGATGCTGCGATTTAAATGAAACGATCGTAGAGATTGTGGTGGTGGTTGTGTGTATTGCTTGTGTGCATTTTTGCTGGTGGAGGTGTCTTGGGATACGTGTGGTGACGTCCTGCATATGTAAGGTATGTGAATTTTGTCTGCTTCATCCTCTTAGCATTACATACATTCTCCTAACAAACGCGATTTATACCATAGTAGTTCTGTTATAGCTTCTGTTATATGGAATTTCGCAAAGTAGCGCCTGCTTCTACAAATTATACAAATTCTCTAGAAATAATTTATATGACAAAACAACTAAATAAATGTTTGAATGGTAAATAAATTAAAATTCAAATTGTTTCAATTAATTACCACAAAGTCTTATTAACAACGGAAAAGGTTTGAAGGGAAGCAATAAAACTATTGCATTCTGAAACGTCAACGCCATTTTGATTGCGATATAAAGACAACGTGATTGCGTCAAACTAGCTATTCAAGTTTAAAATAATTTGTAAGCTAAACATTAAAATGTCTAAGAAAAGTGAATTAGGTAGGCAAAGTGTGATGGCGTATCAAATAGACCCAACCGAGTGTCCTTTTAGGGAATTCAGGGATAATGAGCTGGCTCCTGAGTTTTGGGGAATGGTTGGTATCAATAGTTATTTAGTATCAAATTCAAATTCAAAATATTCTTTATTCAAGTAAACTTGTAAACAAGTGCTTTTGAATCGTCAACTTTACTGCTGGTTCGGAAAGCTGTTCCTACCTAGAAGAGCCAACAAGAAACTCGGCGGTTGCTCTTTTTAAAATATAAGTCTTAGAACTAGTTACATATATTTATTACTGTCTTGAACAGGGTAGAAGTGCACATCCTTATCATCTAAGTAATCTTCAACAGTATAGTAGGCTTTCTGTATCAGCCTCTTTTTAACAGTGTTTTTAAACTGCTGTAATGGCATGGCCAAAATTGATTTCGGAATTTTATTATAGACTCTTATACCCAAACCCACAAACGATACGTACGTACTTTTGCTAGACGCAAAGCAGGAGTCGCAAGCTTATGTCGGTTCCTACTTAGTCTATATCAGCACATATGCACGTATCGATTAGATATGTTGTGTGTTTATGTATGTATATATAATCCATATAAAATATCTTTCCAAATCTTACAGTGCCATAAAATATTATTATTTTAAATTACTTTGGTATAATCTGCGATACAGTAAATAGAAAATATATATAGTGCTAAATGTATAGTGGACTATCCGTTTTTTCGTACCCGTTACATCCAGGATTGGTAGGTTACACATATCCATAGAATTCTCTAGAGATATGCCGGTTTCTTCACGCTGTTCTTCTTCACTGATAAGCGGGTGATATTGTGAATTAGACATAAGTTTTAATAGAAAAACTCATTAATGCCTGCCCGGGGTTTGAACTTATGATCGTATGAACGTCTCTAGAGACGGTTTCGCCGCAGGGCTATCACAGCTTAGAAGTTAGAACAGTTGAACATATTTTTTATTGCTTTTAGGGTCCAGCAGCGTTTAGGGCCAGCCATTTTTTCAGCAAGACATCAGCTAAACCACCAGCAGACTATGTGTGGGTCGATGAGCAAACTCAACCATTGCCAAGGTCTGCGAGACAGTACCTTCATGGATGGATTAGAGCAGAAGATCTTGCTTTGAACCGTTGGGAAGCCGAAGTTGCAGTTTTTGAGGTATATTTCTTTGGATAACTTGGTCGCAAACTCTTGGGCCCACTGCCCAGGAGTGTGTTAGAGCGAAGATTGATGGGATAATTAAAAACACAACTAAACATTATTATCAAAATAAAGCATTAAAGAAAGCCTACTACAATATTGAGGATTACTTAGACGATAAGAATGCGTGGATATAGCTACTCTACAACCCTGTACAAGATAGTAGTGAATAAGTAACTAGTGATAAGAATTATACTTTAAAAAGAGTAACAATCGAATTTCTTGCTGGCTCTTCTCAGTAGGATAGAGCTTTCCAAACCAGCAGTAGATTTGACTATTCAAAAGCACTTATTTGCAAGTTTACTTGAATAAAGAATATTTTGAATTTGAATATGAGTTTGATAGACTTGAGTTACCGTTATTAAGGCTTCTGATGTAACGCTATATTTTCATATAGCGTTACATCAGCCTCCCATTAAAAATGTGTGTGTGTTTCATTGATTATTGATTTACAGGATAACGGTGGCGCCAAGATGTCGATACCGGACATACAGTTGAGCCACACTCAGGTATTGCTGAGGTCCTCATTTTGCAGGCGAGTCCTTTCCATTTGCTACATATTGGAAAGAGTTGATAGCTTAGTGGTAAGTACCTATGGCTTAAAGTCTACTCTTCTTATCCTACCATGACTTTCCACCTACCACTAATATTTAGCTACTCTTTGACCTTGCACAAGCTAGGACTAAATGGTTACTATTTATAAAATATATACTATTATATTTTTAATCGAGCAACCGCTGAAAAAATCTGCTGACTCTTCTCGGTAGACAATTTTCCGAATCAGCATTAGAGCAATTCTAAAGCACTTGTTTACAAGTTGACATAAGAAATATTTTTAATTACTTTTGAGAGCTATTTTGAATTTTTTTTAAAGGCAATTCCGAAAAATATTTATCGAAAGTTTAAAGTTTAAGGTCTTATAGAATCATTGTTTGTTTTATTAAACTATAATTACGCGTGGCTTCGCCAGCGTGAAATTCAGTGTTTAGCGTCTTAGCCGCTCGAGTTTCGGCATGAGACTGGCTCTCTGATACCCTACACCGCTTTTTATACCTATTCCCCCCTCTAAACTACAATCAACACCGGTTTGTTACTACCCCATTAAAAATTGTTGTAAAACGACCTTTTCAACTCAATTTACATGAAACGGTTATGTGTTATTAACCTAAACCTTTCGGAGGAATTACACTACCTTTTAGTAAAAACCGTACTAAAATCCGTTCAGTAGATTTTGAGAAAATCGATTACATACAGACAGACAGCTTTGGGGACTTTATATTATAATAATTATAGATATTTAATCAAAAATACGCCTTATAATAATAGTTATAAATCAATATGAATAGTGCACCGCAAATTATTCCTATATGAGAGCTGACATTTATAATAATGATGCCGAGAATTCAACGCACGTTAAGCAAGACGGAAGGATGAAAGAAATCCAAGTTATTTTTTTACTTTCTTCCCGCCGTTTCCGCTTAGTTACGTTCAGCTAGGTTTAATTAAAGATTCTTCTGGAACAAAAAACACAGACGCGCTCGAATAAATGATTTTAAGAGCCAATTAAATCAGTGCTGAGGGAATGGAAGACTAGCTCTGCCAGTAATGCCTGTAAAATACATTGGTTTCGAAATTTTTTGAGAAGCTTTATGCAAGGACCAATCAAATAGGTCTAACTATTTTTAGTCGTTAAATATTTAGAACATCGTTGTTTGATAAATAGAGGCGTGGACTCGCAAAATCTCGGGAACGTCACCTTGATGTCTTCTGTGAGACTGAACCTTGGCTCGAGACAAAGGTGGCATGAAAGAATGATAACCAGGTAGCATATAGTGAAACGTCGCCTTAAGGATGTCGTCTGTGAGACCAAAACATTGCTTCCGGTAACGCAAGTAATCATACTTGCGTTACCGGAAGCAATGTTTTGGTTAATTAAGGTCTATCTTACTTGATAGTAATTAAAAATTACTATCAAGTAAGATAGACCTGTAGGCCTACCATGGACTTTTAGATAACGATTCAATTCAAAGTCAGTACCTAAACCAACCGCTTTCTTTTCGCATCATGAAGTGTGTTTGAAAACGACAATACGTTATATGAACTATAGATAACTCTGTCTCTTTTACTCACATATTTTTAGGACGCATTCCAAACGCTCATTCGGCAACGACTTAAAGTGTGCGTCTTTAAGACGTCATGGTATAAAAAAGCAAAACAATTTAGTTTACGTCTTCCAATGAGTCGCCATAAGAGTTCATGGTAGCCCTGCTGTACTTGGAAACAATATACCGGTACCATATTGAAAATAATGGCCTTAAGGATGTCTTCTGTGAGACCAAACCTTTCATTCCGGTAACACGAGTACTTTAGCCTGATACTACACTGATTTTCTACATTCCGTGACATTTGCCTACAGAGTGAACACCAGTGGGAGAACATGGCCTTCGCCATGGCGCCTGAAGGATGGAGGGCGAGGTATCACATTTACTCGCCAGGATTGAAACCGGGAGGTGGTGTCCAACATCGCCCAACTTTGTCTAAGAATGGTGTGTTTTAACCGTCTTATTATGAAGCATAAAATCTAAAATACTCGCGTATATAAAACCGACCTTGGCGTTCAATTCAAAACACGCCTAAAAATTTGATCGCGGCCTTGGAACGCGCGTGAAATCTTAGACCTGCAGGCCTACCATGAACTCTTATTGCGACTCAATTAAAGACGTAAACGAAATTGTTTTGATTTTTCATACCACGACGTCTTAAAGTCGCACACTCTACGTCGTTGCCGAATAAGCGTTCGGTATGCGTCCTAAGAACATGTGAGTAAAATAGACAGAGTTATCTATAGTTCATATAACGTTGTCCTTTTCAAACACACTTCATGGTACGAAAAGAAAGCGGTTCACGGTCGCTGTTTACGTCTTCAATTGAGACGCAATAAGAGTTCATGGCAGGCCTGCTGGAATCGAGTGCTCCCCGAAAATTTGTAGAAGTTTAATGTACTATAAATGATGTTTTATACTGAGTTAATTATAGGATAAAAATATTCCTGATTTTCCTTCCGAAATACGGAAATAACAATATAATATATAATTCAGAGTATTTTAAAACTATCATCTGCGTAATTTATAGAATTTTGTATAATCTATTTAGAACATATTTTTCAATTTTTGAAATGACTCGGTTTTTTTGGAGGAATTTGAATGTAGGGCAGGTTTTTGTTATCAGGTTGCTATCTAGTCCGTTTATTCTATCTCGGAGCATGGAGATGTATCTGGGTCAGCGACCAAGTGCCGGTGGACGCGACAGATTCCCCTCTCCTGCCGTTCTCACCCCTCATGAGCCAAGCACCAACGAAGCCGGGAACAAAGCAGGCACCAGCTACAGTCACCTCAAATATTGTTCATCTATGGCCGTTACTAATTTGCAAGGTAGTTGTAAGTTATCAAATCAAGTCAAATCAATCTAATCCAATCTAAACCTCCTCCTTCTGCGAGGACGTTATGTCGCGGAAGGAGGAGGCGGGTCGGATCTGGGAAGTCAAGTCCTTGCATCCGATCCGCCGCAGGCGTGCGGGGCGCAGGCGACTCGCCGAAGTCCGTCGCATGCCGCCCTAACGGGGACCTGCGAGCGATCCAAACGGGGTTTATCGGACGCTCGCTGAAGTTAGGTCCCCGAGGTGGTCGATGCATCTGGTCCTCCTGATGCATCGATTAGCGGTGGGAGGGGCCACTGCTTAGAGAGGCCCCGACGCCGCTGGTGGTGGGGATGGGGGCAATGTGTACAACGTTACCCTGTCCCCGCCACCAGCAGCGTGGTGGAGCACTGTCAGGTTTTTAGTCGATGAGAGTGCGACATACCCACCGCTCGTCTCCGTCGGGCGGTGACGACCCATAATGGGTTTTCCTGACAATAAGAAAAAATCTAAACCACTTCAATCCAACAATTTCATCAAATTCAATCCACTCAATATATTAAAAAGTCAAGTTAAAAAAGCTTTTAACGAAATTTCATGTCCCTACTGTTCCATTTCCACCAATGAGGAGTTCCCTCATCTGGAGCCAATTCTGGCAGCACCATCACGTCATGATTATTATAAACATGCATTGTCATCGGGACCAATATATAAAATTTTAGCTCAATCGGGGACCCAGAAGTGGGACAAATTTAATTCGCAAGATCCCACCTCCACATACATATATTGCAAGTTGAATAAAATCTTTGAAAAATAGAATAAAGATATTCGATTACACTTATTCAAGAAATTTTATATCGTCAAATAAACCTACCATTGGTTCGGAATGTTGCTCTTACCGAGAAACAAACCAGCAAGAAAAAGTCCGCGACAGCATGTCTCTATCCCTCATGGTTAACTCACATTAACTAGTTTTATGTTCAATATTTCAATTAAAAACACAGATTTCCACGCGGTCGAAGCGCCGTTACAAATATATAAAAAGGAAAGTGTTTCTATAAAATGTAGTACAGATTTCTGTATTAGAAATAACGAGAGTGGTATTCCAAATCGCTATTCAACGGTAACCATTACGAGTTATGACTATTGCGATATTTAAAACACTAACAACAGTTATTCACGCTTCGCTTATTAGTTTTAGATATTAACAATTTTTTTGCTTTTTGCTGTTATTTCTTGTTATCGTAATTTCACTTTAAATTTACTGTAAATTGGCCAACTTTTATATCTATGAAATTAGTTCGCTTAAAGGTATGATTCCACCAAAATGGTGTGCAGCACATTTGTTTACAAAGATTGTGTATAAAGTTCTCGCACTGCACGCACTAAGTTGATATCGCGTTTAGTTTCTTTCTCCACCGGCAATATTGTGTGTAACTTGTGTAAGCGCACAATGAAGCACACATGTGCGCGAACATGTTCATTTAGGAATATTTTATAATCTTTATTATTATTATTATTTCACTTTTTAATTATATACAAAGTTACAATATATTTTTAGACATTTTCTATAAAATTATTAATATTTTTTTCATTCGTCCACTCCTCATTAAAGATGTGCGCGTGCACAAACACATGTTTTCGTTCCGGTAGCGGAAGCAAAACTGAGTTCGTGAACAACGAGTACGTACGCGTCGACACGAGTCCACTGTTTCAAGTGTACGCGCACAGATGTGGATAGATGTGCGCGAACATTTCCAGAATATTCGCGCACAATTTGTTAATGTTTGCTTGAGGAGAGTAAACATTTGTGCCGCACACGGTGCATTCACAGTGCTGCACAGTTCTGCACACTGGTGGAATTCCACCTTTCTACCTTATTTACGTGATTTATAGAAGCAAGAGTTACATTGCGGAATTCCATATTAGAGAAACTATAACGGAACTAATTTGCTATAATGCGCGCGGGTTAAGCGAATGCATGCAAACTTATTTACGTATTAACAAAAACTGACAAAACTAAATAAAATACGAAATGATTATAGAAGAGAAAGTCTGGAAGTTGCGCTCATTATAGAAAAAAGGAGAAGTGCCAGATGGTATGGACATGAACGAGGATATAAATTATTTGAACAGAGGTTAAATATGAATTTGGATGTTATTAGAGGGAGGCCTAAAAAGAGATGGTTGGATTGTGTGAAGTATGGCATGCAGATAAAAGGAGTAATGTCAGATGGCGAACGACAGGAGAGAATGGAAGGGAAAAACATGTTGTTCCGACCCCACTTAGTGTGGGATAAGGACAGGAGAATAATGATGAATTAACAAAAACATATTTCTACCAATCGATAAATCTAAATTAGGTTCTTAAAAGGTAACGAAACACTTGCTTTAAAATAGAAACATGAATATCAACTTCTGAAAAATACTTTGTCACTCTCAAATCCTTCAACCATTCAGCGAATTAACTGTTGAAACGTAACAAACACACTGACAGATAAACGGACAGACGAGCTAACAGGCAGAATGGCAGGCATATACATCTTCACATTAATAAAATTAGAATGGATTGTTGAACCTTAATATCTCGACATCACGAAACGATATAACCACAAAGTGGTGTTTCAAACTTGCGCAAATTTCACGTTACAATACCACCAATGGTATTTCTTGCAAATCGAATACCTAAAGACTTTAGGCACCCAGTTACACAGATTTATTGCTGGTAACGAACTGAGGGCAATTCATTTAATTATAAACAAAGATCAACGGCGTTTCGTGTACAGCCGATGTTGAGTTTATGGAAGAGCCTAGATCGCACTTGAAATTATATGATCACTAGCTACTCCCGCGGATTCACTCGTGTGGATATAAAAGTCACAAAGTTCTTCCCGCGTAAATTTTTAGGCTTTTAGATAGGTTTTTCTTATTTACATAATACAACTTTCCGACAATAAAACAGATACAGCAAATAAGAGAAACCCAATAGAGTTACCTTAAATGGTGCTTACTAGCAATCTCTCACAACCAACCTTTATAAAGTACTTATTTGCAGGAGTGTTTGAAGAATCGCACTATCTTGTAATATGAACCGTATATAAATTCGTTCATTAAATTTTAACAAAATCGATCATATACAGACAGACACTTTATATAGATAGATTCGTGGTACCAAATAAAATTATAAAACCTGTTATTAAACCTGTCGTAATGTATGGATCAGAATGCTGTGCAATAAAAGAAAAGGATGAAAGAAAGGTACATACAAATGAGATGAGAATGTTACATTTTTGTGATTATTACTTCCAGTGTACATATCTAACAAATCTAATTTCATCAATATTGGTACAGGATAAAAACTGCAATCGCATCTACATGTGACGCATTAAGAAATGGAAGGTACATCTATTTTTTCATTAATAAAAATAAATGCTTATTTCAAGAACGAGTAAAGAGTTTTTTCACGACCACAATGTATATTTTGTAACAAATCATAGAATTACTTACAAGACATTCGGTATTTATTCAGTAAATATCTTTGATATATATAAAGAGGCTCATACACCATTGTGCAGAATGTTATATGGGGTTATTATAATAGGAAATATTGCCCATTCTTGGCATCCTATTTATTATACATTCCTCGCAAAAGAGTGTATTTTATACGTAGTTTTCGTTAGGTTTCCTCAAAGTATAAAATATAAACTAGCACTTGATGTTATAGAAATATACTATGCCAAAAATTGATTTGCAATTCACTTCTTCGCGATTTATACATAACTAGCTGTAGTCTGCAGCGTCGCCCGCGTAGAAATCAGTATATTTTACTGAAATTTTGAAAATAAAAGTGGTTATTGCAAGTTAACCATAATTTCAAATTCAAATTCAAAATATTCTTTATTCAAGTAAACTTGTAAACAAGTGCTTTTGAATCGTCAACTTTACTGCTGGTTCGGAAAGCATTTTCAACCGAGAAGAACCAGCAAGAAACTCGGCGGTTGCTCTTTTTAAAATATTAACCTTAAAACTAGTTACATTTATTTATTACTGTCTTGTACAGGGTAGAGGTGCACCTATATCCACAAATCCTTATCATCCAAGTAATCTTCAACAGTATAGTAGGCTTTCTGTATCAGCCTCTTTTTAACAGTATTTTTAAACTGCTGTAATGGCATGGCCAAAAATGATTTCGGAATTTTATTGTAGAATCTTATACCCAAACCCACAAACGATTTACGTACTTTTGCTAGGCCCAAAGCAGGAGTCGCAAGCTTATGTCGGTTCCTACTTTGTCTATTATATACATCAACTATCGTTTTATAATTCTTTATATTGTTATGTACAAAAATTACATTGTTTAAAATATACTGTGAAGCAAATGTAAGAATTATAATACCTATTTCCATCATATATAGAGACATGCTATCGTGGACTTTTTTGCAGTATTTCTGTACATCTACAATCCTCTAGTACATCACTTAAGTGTATCTCTGCTGGTTTACGCGACGCACGCGAGTAAAGCTCCCGGCAGGCGAGTTTTTTTTTAACAACTGCCCGACCTCTTCAATACGATTTACATAAAACGGTAATGTACTACTAACCTAAACCTTCCGGAACAACTGCACTTCTTTTAGTAAAAACCGTACTGAAA
This sequence comes from Morpho deidamia, assembly GCA_947086505.1. Taxonomy (NCBI): domain Eukaryota; kingdom Metazoa; phylum Arthropoda; class Insecta; order Lepidoptera; family Nymphalidae; genus Morpho; species Morpho deidamia. The sequence goes on along the minus strand of CAMTZC010000007.1, from coordinate 1,529,304 downwards.
TCCGTTCTGTAGATTTGTAGAAAATCGATCACGTACAGACAGACAGCATTTGGGGACTTTGTTATATAATATGTCATCATTCTTCTGCCCTTATCCCACTCTAAGTGGGGTCGGTACAACATGTTACAAACATGTTGTCATATGATTTGGCTACGTATTTTACAACCGGCCGCCTGCCTGACGTCTACTTACCTTAGTCGCCTTTTACGACGCCTCGGTAAGAAATAAGGGTGGTCTATTCTATGCAGCCGGATACCACACGGCATTTACCTTAGTCGCCTCTTACGACACCTCGGTAAGAAAGGAGGGTGTTCTATTCTATGCCGGATACCACACGGCACTTACCTTAGTCGCCTCTTACGACACCTCGGTAAGAAAGGAGGGTGGTCTATTCTATGCAGTCAGATACCACACGGCACATACCTTAGTCGCCTCTTACGACACCTCGGTAAGAAAGGAGGGTGGTCTATTCTATGCCGGATACCACACGGCACTTACCTTAGTCGCCTCTTACGACACCTCGGTAAGAAAGGAGGGTGGTCTATTCTATGCCGGATACCACACGGCATTTACCTTAGTCGCCTCTTACGACACCTCGGTAAGAAAGGAGGGTGTTCTATTCTATGCCGGATACCACACGGCACTTACCTTAGTCGCCTCTTACGACACCTCGGTAAGAAAGGAGGGTGGTCTATTCTATGCAGTCAGATACCACACGGCACATACCTTAGTCGCCTCTTACGACACCTCGGTAAGAAAGGAGGGTGGTCTATTCTATGCAGTCAGATACCACACGGCACATACCTTAGTCGCCTCTTACGACACCTCGGTAAGAAAGGAGGGTGGTCTATTCTATTCTGCCGCATACCACACGGCTATTTGTTATACATATAATATGTATAAATTTTAAAAGTCGATTTTAAAAATTCAATTATACTAATTGATCTTTTTATTTTTTATTTTTACTCTCTCTTTTTTTGTCTTTTAAGATTAGGTATGCGTTGTTGGTTGAAACCAATGTAGTCAAACAATAGATTTTAATTGAATTTCGCAAACAGCAAATCGGCTATTTTTTATTCACAATTGTCTATTCCAATTAGTCTTTATTCTAATTAATTATTGAGATAATAGAGCAAATTTATAAATGTTCAGAAAAAAAAATCCATTATTAAATAAAGGATGGGATAATCGATTTTTTAATTTGTAACAATCCTTTCCCTATATCGCTTCCTGTAAGAGGTCTTTGTAACACATAAACGCCGTTTCCATTAGCTTTCAAGTTTCGAAACTGTTTTTATTAAATATTGAAGTTAAGTATGCTACAACGCTTGCAAAACATTTATTTCCAATTCATATTTGACCAACGGAAAATTGACCGTATAAAATACATGTAGAATGATCATAATGTTAAATATTTACACTATAGTAATAAATAATCGATTTTAATAATAACATAATTAATATTTGCGCAATACCCGGTTTAGCTGTTTGTTGCCTTTTAAGCAAATAAAATGCCAAGAAAATGTTTAAATCAATGGCTGTTTAGCCATTGATTTGAACACTTTCTTGGCATTGTATAGTTACTCTATCTGGGTACAAAATAACCACTATTTTAAAACCTATCAAAGTATTAATAAAAAACAATTATTTATAACACAAAAATCTTTCAATGAACCATATGATATTATATATAAAATTCTCATGTCACAATTTTAGCTACCATACTTCGAATCAGCTTGACCGATTTTTATAAAATATTAGATACATATTCAGTAGGTTTAAGAATCGGCTGCTATCTTTTTTGATACCTCTATGTGATAAGGATTCTCCACCTCTAACATTTTTTTTTTAATTTTTGGTCAATTTTTTCTTATATAATGTAATTACAAATTCTCTAGAAATAATTGAAATGGCCAAAACAACGTTTGCCCGGTCAACTAGTAATATGAATAGTACAATGAACAGTTTAGTGATGTTTTTGTGATCAATGAGACGATCAATAGACTTTAATAAATGAAGCTTAAACTTTTTACGAATATTTGTTTTTTTAAATAATTTTTTTAAGCTAAACTCTTTAAGAAATTTATGCGCACGTAGATTGCGAGATTAGTCCTTTATGTTTAGACGCAAAATATCAACGGATTGGACAACAAAAAAAAAGGAGCATAGTAAGCATGCATAAAGTAAGCATAGATGTCGTGTAAATTAGAAAAATGTGAATAGCAAAATGATATTATTTGATGATAATGCTTACAGAATGATTATATTTCTAATCTAGTCTTTGGGCCATCACTTTATAATTACATAAGACACTTCCAAAAACTTTAACTCTAGACACTGAACTCATAAAACATTCAAGACGTATTACTGTTTAATTGCTAATCAAAATTGAACAGGAACTTCTAAAGTTAGTCGTGTCCTATTTAAATAAGCTCCTCTTATATAAATATTTATATATCTTTAACGTTTATTTATTTATTTATTTATTTATTTCTAGATAATACATCCATTTTGTTAGTATAAATAACTTACAGAGTATATTAGTATAAATTTTTTTATTTATTCTTATAACTATAAAACTAAACTATTTTATATCTTTCATTCATGAAATACTGGGACTGCATATGCAGGCGAATCCAGTGCTTCATGAACGGATTATCAAATTTTTCATTTAGTATTTTCAGAATACCGTTGGAGCTTCCCCGTATTTTATTCATCACTGATGCTGCTCTTGTTCTCATAATACCATAAAAATCTTTTGTACGAGCTTCAGCAAACATCAGTGACGCACTATAGAAACGTGGTAGCCCCATCAGCATTCTGAATTCATTATTATATTGGATACGCAGGTCGTAGTAGGCCCTCTGCGTATATGTAACCCAAAGGCTGCACGTGTAAAATGACTGGCAAAATGCCTTGAACAAAATAAGCTTAGCTTTACTTTTTATATTTTTCCTTTTTGCATATTATGTTTTTGGCTTTGTAATTACAAACTTTAGCAATTGCTAAAGTTGCAAAGCGCTTTGCAATTTTGTCGTAGGGTTTATTTCCTGATGATGCTTGTTACTGGGCAAAATAATTGTTAAGATCGTGGTAGTTAATGTGTGCTTGTATATTGTTGTGTTACTGGTGGTGGTGAGTGCATGAGTTTTTACGAATTCTGTATATACTAGGTATGAGAACGGATAGTACACTCTACATATATTTTCTTTTATCGCGGATTATAGCAAATTATTATTTTCATTACTTTTGTAATATCTTGAAGAAATCGCAAAATTAAAAGGAATCTGCGCGAAAATATTAAGAGAAAGAGTTGAAATTGAAATTCAAAATATTCTTTGTTCAGTTAAACTCGTTAACAAGTGCTTTTGAAACGTCAACTCGTATAAAATATAAACTGGCACTTGATGTTATAGAAACATACTATGCCAAAAATTATTTTGTTATTCACTTCTTCGCGATTTATACATAACTAGCTGTATGTAGTCTGCAGCTTCGACCGCGTAGAAATCAGTGTTTGACTGAAATTTTGAAAATAAAAGTGGTTATTGCAAGTTAACCATAAGTTCAAATTCAAATTCAAAATATTCTTTATTCAAGTAAATTTGTAAACAAGTGCTTTTGAATCGTCAACTTTACTGCTGGTTCGGAAAGCTGTTCCTACCGAGAAGAACCAGCATGAAACTCGGCGGTTGCTGTTTTCAAAATAAAAATTTCATAACTTGATACATTTCATCATTGACATCTCGAGCAAAAAGCTAAATTCACACATCTTTTATATAATCCTCAATAGTATTAACTTTATTTTGATAGTTATTTTAAATTACTATAATGTCATGGCTAATTTGATTGTGAGATTGTTTATAGAATTAGGCGTTACTTTGCGGAGATCCATAACACAAAAGTAATAGTAAGATTATTTTGCTATAATCCACGATACAGTAAATAGAAAATATATATAGTGTTTAATGTATAGTGGACTATCAGTATTTGCATACCCGATACGTGCACCACTTCCACCACAATACACAATGGAGGTTTGTGCATGTGTTTTAACGAATCCTGCACGTATCGGGTATGAAAATACTGATAGTCCACTATACATTTAACACTATATATATTTTCTATTTACTGTATCGCGGATTATAGCAAAATAATCTTACTATTACTTTTGTGAGATTGTATTGTAGAATCGAATTAAATCTAATCTTAGAATCGTTTTATTTATCATCCTCCTGCCCTTATCTCACTCTAAGTGGGGTAGGTACAACTTGTCAGAAACATGTTGTCACATGACACAAAAGTAATAATAAAATTATTTTGCTATAATCCGCGATAAAGTAAATAGAAAATATATAGTGTTATATGTATAGTGGACTATCCGTTTTTTCATACCCGATACATGCAGGATTCGTAAAAACACATGCACAAACCTCCACCACTGCCACCACAATACACAAGCACTACACACATTCACTATCACTAACTCAACAATCGTTTCGCCCCGCAACCGAAGCATCATCAGGGGATAGACTCCACGACAAAATCGCAAAGCATGTTGTCACATGATTCGGCTACGTATTTTACGACCGGCCGCCTGCTTGACGTCAACTTACCGAAGTCGTATTTTATGACAACTCGGTAAAAAGAAGGTGGTCTATTCTACTCGATCACCTTACCATACACTGGTTGCTGTTCTTAAGTAATAAACTTTATTCATTTGCCTCCTGTCAATATTAAACAATTAAAATTTGTCATATATATTTTGCTATTAATATAATTGCAGGCGCTTCTTAAACTGGCCGCTCCAGATATGAATTCAGATGAGAATGCAACAATGGAAGATGAAACTATGTCCGACTTTGACATACTGCATGCTTTGACCGGAGCAGTGAATTTGATCTATAATTTCAAGGGTATTGTTAATATAAGTAAACTTCAAATTCAAATTCAAAATATTTTTTATGCAAGTTAACTTGTAAACAAGAGCTTTTGAATCGTCAACTCTACCGGTGGTTCATAAAGCTGTTCTTACCGAGAAGAGCCAGCAAGAAACTCGGCGGTTGCTGTTTTCAAAGAATAATTATTTTTACTAGTTACATTTAATCATTACTGTCTTGTACGGGGTCGAAGGGTAGCTCTGTCCACGCATTCTTATCGTCGAAGTAATCTACAATAGTATAGGGCTTTCTATATTAGCCTTTTCTTAAGTGTTTTTAAACAGCTGTAATAACAAAGTTAGAATCGATGGTGGGGGATTTAATCAATTGCTATATCAATATGCTAGTTGTGAGCATCCGTCGCTTTGCGATTATGTCATGTATGACGAGGATGTTGCTTTGGTTTTTGAGGAAACAATTGTTGAGATTGTGGTAGTGACTGTGCAGTTACTGTGTAGTGTAGTAGTGACTTGTAGTGCATGCGTTTTCTAAACACTGCATGTAAAATTTGTAACAACCGATGGCACATTTTCTGGAATCACAGATTATAGTAAACATATTACTATTTATATACATATACATATTATTATTTATGAAATTATTTATTAAATCGATAAGGCAGATAATCAAAATTTCGCTCCAACTAATAAAAACCAAAATCTAAATATTTTAACAAACTATTACAATAACGTAACGCGTAGCGTAGGTCTTTGGAATCCTTTAACGCTTCAAAAGTTCATGTAACTTCCAGATTCCGAAGAGTTGTGGAATACTGTGACGTCAGAGGTACCAGTGTTCTCGTGGGAGGACGATGACGACACCCTGACCAGCACGGTCAAGTCGAGGAGTACAAAGAAAACAACCACTAAGGAGACAACAGTTGTCAGGGTTCTTGTCTTTTTTGCTCCTTTGGGTTACGAAAACGTACCAAAAAATTATTGTTTTCGTTAAATTATTTGATTTCATATTCAAAAGCAAGATATTGTGGTCTAGTTTCTTACGTTTTTCTTATTATGCCCACTGCTGGGCTACGTAACGTAACAGCCTGTTATTATGCCCACTGCTGGTCTCCTCTCTCCGTTTTGGAGAGAAAGATTGGAGCTAAGACCTACCACGCTGCTCCAATGCGTATTGGTAGGTTACACATATCCCTAGAATACTCTAGAGATATGCAGGTTTCCTCACGATGTGTTCCTTCACCAAAAAGCGATAAATAGCAATATGGTGAAATTCAATACGATTGAAGGGCACATATCGAGCTAAGATACTTGCCTATTGGCACAGACAGAAGTAACCCTACCTTCAGCTCCTGGATTGCTGATTAGATTTCCCGTCGAGGACAAAATTTACTAAGAAAAACAATTTGTTGGTTCTTCGAGGTTTTGGCGTGTGTATGTTTTTTAAAGTATTTATTTGACACTATATATATATGTACCATATCTACCAGTCGTCTGTCACCCATAACACAAGTTTTAAGTTAATTTTGGAACGGACGTCCGTTTGTGTAATTGTCCCATATATTTATAAGAACGAACTAACTTAAGTAACTAACGTCGCACTCGGCGAGTGTGAAAGAGATAAACTTATCACAATTATAACAGTTTAGAGTGGGACAGAAAATTATTTTGTTATATTCGTTATATGGTTCCTATTGTTTTGTTTGGCCTACGCCATATTGTTTTTTTTTTTTAAATAATTAATAACGAAACCAAAATAGACCGTGCTTAAGTTTTCGCAAGGAAGAAGTCCAATTATTCATTGAAAAATTTGTAAATACAGAAACTGAAAATTTGTGAATTCAAATAATTATAAATAGCTCTCTTCTTTATACTAACCTTCTTCGGTTACGACGTCATCGATATCGTCTAATATATCCATAATTTCACAAAATCAAAATTCGACGATAAAAATAAAGACCTGTTACTATTCCACTGCTAGGATAACCTTCAGAAATCCTGGGAGGCTTCCTTTCTCCTTTTTTGGACAGAAGTATTGGAACTAAGACCTACCACGCTGCTCTAATGCAGATTGATAGGTTACACATATCCCTAGAATTCTTTAGAGATATGTAGGTTTCCTCACGATGTTTTCCTTCACCAAAAACCGTGAGATAAATTTCAATTATCAATTAGACACATAATTTTTTACAAAAAATCTAATTGGTGCCTGCCAGGGGTTTGAACACATAATCCCTCGAAAGAATCGCACGGTCTAGCCGCTGGGCTATCGAAGCTATAATAGAGCTTATTCCTAATAACACACAATTTCTCCAGAGGGCATCAATGACGTCGGTTCTCGTCCAGGACACTAAACATCTACCTCCGTACGCTCTGCCGGGTATAACGCCGGGACACGAAATGAACATGTTGGTTACGATGGCAAGGGACCTGCCGTTGAAGAAACCTTTACCGGAACCTGGTATAAATTGAATCATTTTTCTTATAATAATATCCTTGATATTTCGTGTGACCTAATCACAAAGGTCACTGCCAATCTAGGCAATAAAATTTTATCCAAAAAAAACATTCCTATCTACATAATTCAATTTAAATTTAACTTTTTAATAAATTAAAAATATATTCATTTGTCTTACATGTTTTTTTTAACAACTAGCCGTGTGGTATCCGGCTGAGTGAAATAGACCAACCTCCTTTTTTTCCGAGGTGTTGTAAGAGGCGACTAAGGTAAATGCCGTGTGGTATCCGGATACATAGAATAGACCACCCTCATTTCTTACCGAGGAGTCGTAAGAGGCGACTAAGGTGAGTTGACGTCATGCAGGCGGCCGGTCGTAAAATACGAAGCCAAATCATGTGACAACATGTGTGTAACATGTCTTGCTGACCGTGGGGTCAGTCAGTATAAGTGGTTATAGTGGGATAATTGCAGGAGGATGATGATGATGTTTTTTTAAGAACTTTCTTAAATGTTTTTTTATTTAAGATGCCCTACTACGTAATACTACCCATACTAAATATTACAATACTTTATATATTTTTAGTAATTTAATTTTTGGACATAAGAATATACATGATTATCATAATCATTATTGGCGATGTATATAATAGACAAAGTAGGAACCGACATAAACTTGCGGTTCCTGCCTTGCGCATTGCAAAAGTAAATAAGTCATTCGTGGGTTTGGGTATACGATTCTATCATAAAATTCCACAATCTACTTTTACTTTACCATTACAGCAGTTTAAAAATACTATTTAATAAAAGGCTAATTCAGAAAGCCTACTGTACTATTGAAGATTACTTAGAAGATAAAAATGCGTGGACATAGCTACTGTTCAACCCTGTACAAGACATTAATAACTATATGTAACTAGTGATAAGAATTATTATTTGAAAAGAGCAACCACTGAGTTTCTTGCTGGCTCTTCTCGGTAGGAACAGCTTTCCGAATCAGCAGTAGATGTTGACGATTCAAAAGCACTTGTTTACAATTTTATTTGAATAAAGAATATTTTGAATTTGAATTTAAATATTGAGCCAATATGGAATGTTAATTAAATTTATGAAGAAATTCAGAGGTACCATTGTGGAAGACCTATCGATGGATAGACTGGGCACGGAGGCATGGTCTCTACGAAGCTTTCGATTGTCCCCGTACAAGGTTTCTGAAAGTGAACGGCCTATTGAAACTATCCTATGCTCCTCATTTATTGGATGTACAGAGTACTGAATCGGTAATTATGTTTAAAAAACCATGGTATGTTTAACCAATTCACTATAGTTACGTAAAAAATACATCTTTTATCCTTAATTATGACGATAACACTGTACAGCGAAAAAGTACAGTCGTCGAGCCTATCCCCCTGATGATGCTTCGGTTTCGGGGCGAAACGATCGTAGAGATTTTGATGGTGGTTGTGTATATTGCTTGCGTGCATTGTTGCTGGTGGAGGCGTCTTGGGATACGTGTGGTAACTCGTCCTGCGTGTGTAAGGTACGTGGATTTCGCCTGCTTCATACACTTAGCATTACACACATTCGCTTAACACACGCAGATTATAATAGCAAAGGAGTTCTGTTATAGCTTCTGTAATATGGAATTCCGCAAATTAACACCTGTTTCTATAAATCATTTATTCAAGTCATATTTTTAATCAATCATTCTGTCTATTGCTTTAAACCACATGAAAAACCGTTCGGTAGTTTTGAACTGTATCGTAAAAAGACAGAAGCGACGGGAAACATCTATTTCTTATTATAAAACAAAGTTCCCAAAACCAGTCTTTCTGTATGTGATCGATTTTCTCCAAATCTACTGAAGGGATTTTTGAACGGTTTTTACTAAAAGGTAGTGCAATTCTTCCCGAAGATTTAGACTGCTAGTACATTAAGGTTTTATGTAAATTGTGTTAGAATCGCGCGGTTGTAACAAAAATTCGCTTGCTGGGCTTTACACCGCACGTGGTGCACTGCGTAAACCTACAGAGATTTACAAAAGTAATATACAAGTGAATTGTAGATCTATGAAAATGCTTCAAAAAGTCCGCAACAGCATGTCTCTATCTCTTATGGTTACCTCACAATATCAACTTGTATTTTCAATTTCGATAGGGAAAAATTTTGTATCACACAGATAGTTTATTATGTTTTTTATTATGTTTTACTGAGCATTTGTTAATTTTTAATTTTGCAGATCACCTACCAATTCAGAGAAGAACACGATAGGACCAATCCTCCGGTAATCATCGTATTATTCGATAATCTATGGGAATAATTATAATTTAATCAATCAGTTTTATTTCAAAAAAGAGCCATATGTTCTATTTATAATTTTGATACTGTGTGATTCCCTGCCGGAGAATTTTAAGGAAAAATATATTCTTGCACGCAAAATATACTGCACTTAAAAACAAATATAAACATAAGATTGAGGTGCATACTTCGTGACTCACAAAACTACGTTCAATAATCGTTTGAGGGTTTGGTAAACGATTCTATAATCAAAAAAACCATTAATTTGACATTTTCCATTACAGCAATTAAAATGGCTTTTGAAGACAGAAAGCCTACTAATAAGGATTACATAACATAACAATGCGTAGATTTAACTTCTCTCTGACCATGCACAAGATAGCAATGACGAAATTAACTAATTTTTTCGCTTGCTTGCACAGTAGGAACAATTTTTCAGACCAGCAGTAGCCTTGTCGATTAAAAATCACTTTCTTTGAATACTAAATATTTTGAATTTGAATATATTTTAGTTAAAGAAAGGAGGGAAAGATATGAATAAATCTGGCACTGCCAACTCAACAACGGCGCAGTTAGTGAAAGAAGAGCTCCGGGAATGGGTTCAATTTGCGGCAGTAAGTGTTAAGATGTTATTATTGTCTATTATAAAATGTGATTTCAAACATGGCTAGTAATTTTAAAATATATATTTGTTTCAAGTGCTGAAATTACGGTCCAGCTAGGTAGGAATTTTAACCTTAAAATTAAAGATAAAAGTCATTCGTCGAATCGTACTAGGCAAAGTACGAGCTGTTAGGGGAAATCTTCTTGTCGATATTTCTATTTTTCGGTATTTAAAGGTAAAAGTCTTCGAACTTGAAACTTAGTCACTGATTATTACCCTCATATGAAAGCAAAGCCGCTCAGCAAGAAATGTAGGAAACTATATTCGGAGTATCCGTAGATAAACTTATTTGACTCGAGCGATGATGGCAATAGATGATGAGCAGTTCTAGAAACGGTGGAAGTTTTTGCTTCTACTAGCTCTCACTAGAAGGACCACAAAAACCAGGGTGTAGGGGTAGCAATTTTAAAATATATATTTGTTTCAACTACTGGAAGTACCACAGCTTGGTAGGAATTTTAACCTTAAACTGAGAGATACAAATCAATTGTTGAATCAAACTAGGAAGGGCAAAGTTCGAAAAGTTACGGGATATCTTCTTGTCTGAATTTCTACTTTTTGTTATTTAAACGCAAAAGTCATCAAACTTGAAATTTAGTCACTGATTTTGACCCTCATATGAAAGCAAAGCCTCTCAGCAGGCGATGTAAGGAACTATTTTCGTAGTATCGTTACATGAACTAATTTGACTCGAGTTATGATGGCAAAAGATGATGAGCAGTTCTTAAAACGGTGAATGTTTTAGTCTCATCTAGCCCTCACTAGAAGGACCTCAAAAACCAAGGTGTAGCGGTAGCTCAATTAATAGACCTTGGTCCTAAAGTGGATGTACGTGTGACATAGGACTATTCAAGGGATTAATAGAAGTTTTTCTGGTGACATTTGCTTCTTGCGAAACTTTTCATTCATATGATCACTTTAACAAAGGTTATATTAGCACTGCGTCTTTTAATGCTAGTCATTGCCTAAAATTTCTGGTCAACATGAAGGTCCATTTAACCACAATCATTTACACATACTATGAATTGTTCAGTTTTAATAATGGATGCCTTCATATTACAGATTCAAGAATCAATAAAAAATATAAGCATCCTCTACTATCCATCGATGTATCAATTCACATCAGTAGCAAGTAATCCGCCACTAAGAGTCACAAAGTCACCAAATAAAGCTATAGATATACCAGCATCAAAATCGGCTCCTCTGTACCTCCAAATAGATGGACCTGATGAGAATGTACTAAGACTCTCGCTGAATATGCTCCATCCTAGAGTGCTCTTAGACTGCGGACTACCAATATTTGACTATATCGAGCCAGCGTACTTGATACTGGAAGTTTTTGAATGGTTTAAAGACTGCAAATTGGCAATGGCGAAGGGGTATATAGAAACTCGAGGATATAATTCTGTCGAAATAAAATTGCCGCCAGGACGGCATTTTTGTAGGTTAGTGTTATTGTATATTTTGAAATATTCCTAAAAATAGGAAAGAGTGGTAAATAACGATGACTCGGAGTTTTAGGAAATCGCAATTACGTATTATTTGTATTTTTCCGAATACAGTAGAAACACTATCTTTTTACATTTACTCGAGTCAGTTGGTGTGAAATAGCTGTTTTTTTAATTTGATAGTTCTCTATAACATGTGAATAATACGTATTAAGAAACGTCATAATAAACTACCACTAAAAGTTTTGATAATTTGGACTAACATTATGAATTCCATCGCGGTATTGTTAAATACAAGTAAGTCTGCCCATCGGATGAAATCTCTTACTTCTATATCCACAACAGTAATACATAGTTCCCATATCAAAGCCGGTATATAGGCCAAATTTTTGTATATAACTTGCCTATGTCTTCATCAATCAACCCCAATAATAAATATCACAGCTTATTACTCTGTGATTTTATACACTTTCAGTATATGAGTCCTTAACGTTCGATCACAATGCGTTTTATTAGTAAAAAATAGTTTTAAAATTCAATTTAGAAGTATTCCAATACAACTTTTATAACACGATTTTCAAATATACAAGATTCAAAGAGTATGCGTGTAAAGAAAGTGTCTTTTAGTTCTAAAATAGAGGCATCTGTCGAACTATGTTTGAACTATAAAAAATCGATCGAAAAAAATAATTTAGTAAAACCACCGTGTGTAACCGACAGAATGAATCTTCACCCTTCGTGAATTCGCCATTAAAACTTCAAACGGCGTCAAGCCAAGTTGGCGGCGGTTTAATTGTGACCAGTATTTTATCCAAAATACCCCAGCTAAATGTTGCTAGTTCCAATAATTGTCACTTTGTATTGAAATTCAAATGTAACTTAAAACAGGCTTTGGATTCACTCTCGAATGAACTGGCACGTTATGCTGCTCTCCGAATCTTCATTATTGCTTGGAACACGTGATATAGTTCAATGTGCAGTTGTCAAAGAGTGTGCCTGGGCATCGCGTTTCCTTTTGAACCTTGGAACCGCTTTTAGTAATTGGATACGAATGAATAGATCAACTATCAATATTACTGTGAATAATAGAGAGTTCTATAAGTAAGTTTATTTTATATATTAGCGTTTTTATCATTTTGTTGGCTGTATATTTATTGTGACGTGTGATGAAGTATGAAATTCACACTTTGAGAGACGTTAACCTCTTCCAATAATTGTTATTATATTAATAAAAATATTGAATACGTCTATATTTAGGTACTCGAGTAGAAAAGACCACCCTCATTTCTTACCGAGGTGTCGTTAAAGGTGACTAAGGTAAGTTGACGTCAGGCAGGCGGCCGGTCGTAAAATACGTAGCCAAATCATTTGACAGCATGTTTATAACGTGTTGTGCCGATCCCGCTTAGAGTGGGATAAGGGCAGGAGGATGATGATAATTGAATACCTCTATATAGCCCAGAGTGAAATCGAGCTATATGAAAGATACAAGATATAAAGAGAGGTGTGGAAAGGCAAGCTCACCCAAGTCAATCAAATCAATGGACGCTCTGTACCTTCGTCTAATGGTCGGTAATTTCGTCTTAAAACTCCAGAAGAAGAAGAATAAAATATGAAATAAAGAAGAATGACATTCAAAAACCAATACGATCATCTAATAATGACCTAATGCTAGACGTCTTGATATATTAATTATACTTTTCGTTTTCCCTTTTAGATCGTACCAACCAGACTTAGAATGGAAACCAGAAGTAGTTGGTTACAACAAAGGCTTACTTCATTGGATGTTCCGACAGGCATTGCAATCGTTATTACTAAAAAAACTGTTGCCTATGGACTTTCGCGCAGTTTGCACGGTCCTTAGACAATATTTTTGCGACCCAGATTTTGGAATGCCCCCAAAGCCTTCACCTCCAAAATCCTTGAGAGCAATTGCAGATTTCGATCCGTGCGATTGTGTTATGCCCGATATGGAAGAAGTTGAGATTTATGGAGAAAAAATCCTGGAAGAACAACAGGTTACTTATTTCCAAATTAAATTACTTAAATTAGTTAAATAAAGTAGACAATTCAATTAATGGGAATTTCAATTAAGACATCAAGTATCTTCTCAGGGTTCAATATGCACTTTTATTGTTATTGCTCTTACGCTCTGAAAGATTTGTAGATATGAGAACAGTCATATCTTACCAATGCCTTCAAGCGAGTTTTACGCTACACTATTTTATGCCAGTTTTATCCAGTCTACCTGAAACCTTTTCGACGCTGATCGAGCATGTAAGGGGGTGGGGGGTTGCACTGTGGTGTCTTTTTTTCGAACTGACTGTATGCTGTTAGCCCTTATAGCTTTTACAGCGTCACCGGGCGGTACGGCGAGCGCAGAAGCATCGTCGAGGTTGCGAAATGCAAAGAGTAGAGCGCAGAAGGTCTACTTAAGTCGGGGAACGTCGTCCTAAGGGCCTCCTGTGAGGCCGGACCACGGCTTAGGGCAAATGGAGGGTTGATGGTATGACTTAGATTAGTCATTGCGGTGTCGGAAGGGTGGCGAGAAGCCACGACCGACCGACGTCAGAAAACTGGGACCTCGTCTTCGCCGGCGAAGACGCTGTGTGTGAGTATTACGTGTATCTGTATTGGCGATCGTTATTTGATCGTAGAGGTCATACAGGACGCTTTTTGGACGCCTTCCCCGTCGGACCTAACTGGGATGTAGGTAGAAGCAACTGAAATAAGGGAGTTCGGGTGTACCTCAGATTTCTCGAAGTAAGATTTCGAAAAACATTTAAAGAGGTGAGTAATGGTAGGGAGATCGAGGTCTCTATGGAGGTCAACGTTCCGCATGAACCACGGATAACCAGTGGCTGTCCCCATAAATCGGTTCTGTTGTCTTTGGAGCCTGAGCAACCTTTGAAACGTGCACGAACGCAACGTTTGCATAGGACATTATTGGTCTTATGCAAGTTTTGTAGAGTGTCACTTTGTTGCGGAGCGACATCTTACTTTTCTTTCATAACATCGGATAAAACTGTGGTGTCGTAACTATGATACCTTACCACCACATGTCTTGCAGCTCTTTTTACAATATGCTCCAATAGTCATATGATCGTTATCAACAATCCTAAAAATTTCATCTTTTTTGTACTAAACTATCTATAGTTACCACTTCTTACGTATGTGAACATTTGTTTCTAATTTTCATTTATTTTTCTATAGCTGAGTGAAGAAAAATCCTTAATAGATCAAAAAACAATGGATAAACTGCTCTTGTCTCCAAAACCTCCTGTAACATCTTACGTCTGTGAACTTGCTACAGAAGAGATTCCTTGTGGCATTTTAAAGGAACAAAGGGATAAAATGATTAGAAAACATGAAGCTGCAACATACATTCAGGCACATTGGAGAGGCACTTGGGCTAGGAAATGCTTGAGCGGCCATGTTGTTTTTACACCGGAAACAACAAAAGCTGTAAGCGTTTATTACGAAATTGCGTAGTAACTATTTACTGATTACATATAGCATAAAAGTATTGGCTTGTTACCATTAAATAATTGTCAACAATGTCAACAAACAATTAACCAATAGTTAATTGTTGGACAAACGTATTATACAATCCTATGCAGATTGGCAAATTCTTCGTATCGCAGATCTCCTTTAATGATATACAGGTTTTATTACGATGTTTTTATTCATTGAAAAGCGCATTATCTATACTTATTATAAAACAAAGTCCCAAAAAACTGTCTGTCTGTATGTAATCGATTTTCTCAAATTCTAGTGAACGGATTTTTGTACGGTTTTCACCAAAAGATAAGTGCAATACTTCCAGATAGTTTAGGTAAATAGTAAATATCGGCATTGTGTAAATTGTGTTGAAGAGATCGCGCAGTTTTTAAAAAACTTGCTTGCTGAGAGCTTAGGTCGCGTGCGCTGCGTAAACCAGCAGAGATCCGCTAAAGTAATGTAGTAGAGAATTGTAGATCTATAAAAATATACCAAAAAATTCCGGGATAGCATGTCTCTATCTCTCACGTTTAACTCACTACTTTTAACTAGCTAACTTTTAATAACTACTTTAAAATTTCGAATATTCGGGAAAAGTTTCGTAAATCACTGAATTCCTCGGGTGAAGTCGTTGTTGGCACAGCTAGTAATTAATAAACCTCGGTTAGGCATTTAATTTTTTGTAGGAAAACTGATGGCTCCATGGTTCAACACTACAAATCCTTGATCTTTTCAACCAGTCTTGCTATAAACATGTAATGATGATAAACAATTTGAAATTCGAATAAGTCTTTTCGTCTTAAATACCTCTTTCATTCAATTGTACCAGATCATGGAAAACGCCTTTGGTAACTTAGAAGCATTATCAGCTCTGATGAATGAATTCTTCGGAATGTATCCCGGAGCGAGATACGCTTACTCAGTAGCGTCTGCTCTCACTGGCGTGTACGGACTTCAGCAGCACAGTGGGATGTCTTCCATCACCCCTAAATGCAAATGGATCCCATATTTTCAAGGAGTGTTCAACTGTCACGCACCAGTTAAAGTTCATCTAGATGTTCAGAGTTCTTTACAATATAGTACTGTGGCTGTATACAACAATGATACTGGCGAACAGATGCCTCAAGCTTATAATGCTCATATAACTTTCCACTTTCAGCCGAATGAACATGGGTAAGTTCATTATGTTCATTTCGTTTCAAATTTTATTTATACAAGTAGACTTAAAAATAAGCACTTCTGAATCATAAAATAGTGTTAAAACTACCTACTAACTGATTCGGAAAGATTTTCTAACATCTCTCTCTGTCGTTGTTTCATAGCTGAAGGTCGTGGTCCTGGCTAAATTCTATCCTCAAGTGGATTTCTTGTTTCCGCCGGCTCCTATAAGTGGCCAGATACAAACTCGTTTTCCAACGTAAAAGAAGTTAAATAAGCTAATGCATAGATATGCTGAATTCATATTCATGCCAGCAAAAGTTTCCTAGTTCGACTCTAAGGCAGGAACTCTCCTAATAATAGATTCCACCACAACTAAATTGACATATAATTTTGTAAATTTTTTCAACTATCGATTTTCTCAACATCCCTAAACCTGATGTTATAAGTAAATAATTGTGTCTACTAATGATATATTTACTATTTAGAGATCATATACTTATACTTTTGAAAATTTATCTATTTCTTGACGAAGAGCTCTATGTATCTTCTTGTTTTGTAACTCAGAATCTAAAAAGGGATTTTTTATTGTAGAACGTTGAACATCATAGATTAAAATTTTCTTGTCACGATGTTTTTAGATTTGATATATTATAAACCTTAAGCTATAAGCTTTTGCTCGTGGAATTTGGTCTGCCACATTAAGTTTTTTAGTTACTCGAATTTGATAAATATACTAAAATATGCATTGTAAAATAGTATCTAATTAATTAAATTTATGATTCACACTTTTGGTCACAGTGGCTTCCAAATAAAAGGTAGATATATACCGCCGCGGACTTTTATTTAGAAGTATTTAAGACAAACAATACTGCCGTATATCATCTTTATGTAAGTTGAATGGTTTAGGCAGCGTTCCCCAAGATAGCTCTCAGAGGCCAGATTCTTTCGAACTTTACTGACATGAATCGTTATATTACATAAAATCATTACAAATTGTAGCCTATATGTTATTCTGATGTATAACCTATATAATTGTAAAGTTTCATCCAAATCCGTCTAATAGTATTTTCGTGAAAGAGTAACAAACATCCATCCATACTCACAAACTTTCGCATTTATAATATTAAGTAGGATTTATATCAATTTATATATTTTTTGGAGGTTTTACAGTTACACTATAATGGGTCATGGTACGCTCAATCAACCGTCTAGTATCAACTCGGAGGTTCACTGGCAACTGACAGTTCTATCTTCCGTCGCAAATATGTTTCACGTCTGTGATAATGATATAGATTCATGCAAAGAGTTTCCTTTACCAGCAGCATTTAAATTGCATATTGATGAGATTTTCATCCCAAATAGAAGAAACATACTTGGTGGTATACAGATATCGGTGAATAAACACGAAGCTGTCAGTTTTAGAGCGGCTGCAACAGCGCCCGAGGTAATTTAATTATTATTTGTACTATCTATATTTATGAAATTAAATTTCATTATAAAGATAAAAATACGTTGAAACTAATTATAAAATTTGTTGATTGGTAAATATTAATTTAACTTAAACGTAGTACGACTATAGAAAAATACTGCTTATCGTGTAGCCAGTAGAAAAAGGGAACTATAAAATGGAATTGAAATATGACATGATAATTATTTTATAACAAAATTCACTATTTGCAATATAAAACAAGCCAAATTAGCTTAAGTAAGACAATCCACAGATAATTTAAAAGATCAAGCTTGATCGCAACATGCTTAAATCAACCGGAAAAAATACATTGAAAAGCAACTCATAACGTAAATTATGAAGCTGAAGTGGCGATGCGTAAAGCATAAGCAAAACATAAACCTCAAATCAAATAATCGATACACCTTAAGAAGCAGAATGAGCTTAAGAACAACCCGCAACGAGTGTGGACTTAAAAAATGATGCAGAAACATAGATTCAACCGTCACTTAACAATGAGATATCAATTCCTAGAAGACTAGGACCTATGACAATAGAACACGTTTAAAATAAAGACAACCACATAAGACTACAACTGAGTTCTGGCAATATTCTAAACTATCACACACAATTTTTTTTGCAGTAATACGAATACTAGGCTTGACTGTTAACATTATTTAACGTTTATTGTTGAAGTTGGAAATTGAAGCTATCCTATACACTACGTCCGATGGTACAGTGCAAGAATTGGGCAGGTGTTCTGGAACTGGCGAGCTGCAATGGCCATATATAAGACTCGAGCCGACAATTTTACCTCTTAGCTTGACGGGCAAGTCCCAATCGATGTCTCATGCCAACTTAGCGTCGGTGAGTGTTCAAATGTACTAAATTCATAATATTCTTTATTCATTTCCAATTGTCAACTTCACTGCTGTTTCTAAAAATTGATTCTAATAACGATGGCAAGTCTGGATAGCATATAATTATTGTAAATATTTTTTTAAAGAATTTTTGAGTATTTTTTTAAAACTATCCGCCGAGTTTCTTGCTGATTCTTCTCGGTAGGTGCAAACTTCCAAATCAGTGACAGCTTCTTTTAAAAAATTTAACGATTCAAAAGTACTGGAATCGTTTTACTTGGATAAAGAATATTTTGAATATGAACTTGAATACATTTTTCAGATTCCACGGGAATCTGGTGTTTACAGCGCTCGTTCGTTGAAGACGCCTAAGCAGAAACAAGCTGGAGTCAAATCTAAATCCGCCACAAGGGTTTTTATTGTAATTTGTTTATAGCCTTTTTTTATATTTGGAACACCTCTTTGAGTACCGCCTTCTAACGAAACGTTTATTTCGCAGTGTCTCAATAAAACGGCCTTGAATTATTCTAAAAGAGTTATACAAGTAAATCGCAAGAGGTCGTTGACCTAACCTTCAAGCATGTAATGTTTTTATACCATATTTTGTGTTAGAAGTTTGTAAAAATAACTGTTCCGTTATGTATTTAAAATAAAACAAATACGGTGGAAGATATTTGAAAGCCATGAAACGCAAATATTACCTTAAACGTCCTCTTTTGCAGATTAAAGACCTCAAACCATTGGAGCCGAAGCAATATACAATCAAGTATGTATTCTCACTCACCTTAGCAATTTTACTTGTGTCTGTACGCTTTGTTATTTACAATTTTATATTGCTACTAGCAGGCCAAACATTATTTTGCCATACAAATCATTTTTAAAGAATTTCATACATTAAAAAATTGTTCAAAAATAAAAAGGCACTATAACAGACCCGCCTTGCTATAATCCGCATGGGTTAAGCGAATGCATGCAAAGCTAATGTGTATGAAGCAGGCAAAATTTACGCACCTTATACATGCAGGACAAGCCACCACACGCACCCCAAGGCACCTCCACCAGCAACAATGCACACAAGCGGCACACACAACCACCACCACAATCTTGACGATCGTTTCACTCCGAAATCGAAGCATTGTCAGGATAGGTTCCACGACAAAATCGTAATGATTTGCATTGCGATTTTGTCGTGGAGCCTACAAAGCCAACAAAGTTGGTGGTTGTGTGTGCTGCTTGTGTGCATTGTTGCTGGTAAAGGCGCCTAGGGGTGCCTGTAGTGACTTGTCCTGCATGTATAAGGTGCGTTAATTTTGCCTGCTTCATACACATTAGCTTTGCATGCATTTACTTAACCCGTGCGGATTATAGCAAGGTAGTTCTGTTATAGTGCCCATAATATGGAATTCCGCAAAGTAACGCCTGCTTCTATAAATCATTCAAAAATAAACAATAAAAATGTTAAGGGTTCACAATCCTTACTTTAAGGTATGAAAAATAAATAGTAGCCGATTCTCAGACCTCCTGAATATGCATATGAAATTTCATAAACTCTGAAGAAGTATGGTAACTAACATTGTGACACAAGGATTTTATATTAGGTCCTCACATATGAAATTGGCGTTTTCTATGGGAGGAACATAAAGTCGTTTTTTTTTAATGAAATATATTTAATTAATCAAAGTATGTACCATTGCTATGTATGCACTTTTGCCATCTCATAGGTAGTTCATTGATCCCCTTACTAAAAAAACCATTCGGGCGGGAATCAATAAAATCTTTGAAGGTGGTTTGGACTGCCCCATCGGAGTTGAATTTTTTCCTTGCAAGCAGTTATCGAAATTGCGAAAAAAATGGTAATCTGTTGGAGCAAGGTCCGGAGAGTACGGTGGATGTCTAAGACATTCTAATTGAAGCTCCTCGGATTTGGTAGCCGTCTGTTGTGCAGTGTGTGGTCTAGCGTTGTCCTGAAGCAGCTGTGGCCTAAAGCGATTGACCAGCCTCGGTTGTTTAGCAGCTAGCTTTTCCATCATGGTTTGCAGTTGCTGACAATAGATATCTGCCGTAATC
This sequence comes from Morpho deidamia, assembly GCA_947086505.1. Taxonomy (NCBI): domain Eukaryota; kingdom Metazoa; phylum Arthropoda; class Insecta; order Lepidoptera; family Nymphalidae; genus Morpho; species Morpho deidamia. The sequence goes on along the minus strand of CAMTZC010000007.1, from coordinate 1,508,503 downwards.
GTCTGGCCAGATTTAAGAAAGCTGTAGTGAACGACACCGGCACTAGTCCACCAAACACTTACAAGCAACTTTTTTTTAGTCAATTTTCGCTTAGGGCAGGATTTGGCTGGTTCGCCAGGGTTCTGCCATTGCGATGAGCGCTTCCGATTATCGTAGAGGATCTACTTTTCATCACAGGTAATGATTCGATTTAAAATTCCTTCATTATTTTTAAAGGTTAAGGTTGAGTAACGTAACACAGTATATAATATTACTATGTACTTTTACTATATACCACAGTAAATATACACGTTAAACTTTATATATTAGGTCCTTACATATGAAATTGGCGTTTTGTCGTACTGGCCACTTTGATCTCAAATATTACCTTTATGGTTAGGAATTCCAAATTCAAATTCATACAGCTATTTACTCATGCATTTGTGTTTCAAACCCCCTAATTCATTTGTTTTTTCTTCTTTTGTTTTTTTCTTTGTGTCACTCTGTTTACAAAATGGAAAACATGAAATATCGCGTTATTTACGAGTATGAGTTCCACCGTGGCACCAGTGCTGCAGAAACGGCTCGAAGGATTAATGATGTGTATGGTGACGGTGTCGCAAAAGAAAACACAGTGCGTTTTTGGTTCCAACGTTTTCGTTCTGGAAATTACGACCTGCAGAACAAGCCTCATGGACGGCCGGAGACCAAAGTTGATAATGAAGAATTGAAGGCTATTGTGAAAGCGGATCCATCGCAAACCACGTCCGAGTTAGCTGCAGGCTCCGGTGTTAGTGATAAAACTATTCTAATCCACTTGAAGCAAATTGGGAAGGTGAAAAAGCTTGAAAGGGTACCTCATGAATTGAGTGAAGCAAACCGACAAACACGCGTCGACTGCTGCGTTACGTTATTCAACCGGCACAATAATGAAGGAATTTTAAATCGAATCATTACCTGTGATGAAAAGAGGATCCTCTACGATAATCGGAAGCGCTCATCGCAATGGCTGAACCCTGGCAAACCAGCCAAATCCTGCCCTAAGCGAAAATTGACTAAAAAAAAGTTGCTTGTAAGTGTTCGGTGGACTAGTGCCGGTGTCGTTCACTACAGCTTTCTTAAATCTGGCCAGACGACTACGGCAGATATCTATTGTCAGCAACTGCAAACCATGATGGAAAAGCTAGCTGCTAAACAACCGAGGCTGGTCAATCGCTCTAGGCCACTGCTGCTTCAGGACAACGCTAGACCACACACTGCACAACAGACGGCTACCAAATCAAAGGAGCTTCAATTAGAATGTCTTAGACATCCACCGTACTCTCCGGACCTTGCTCCAACAGATTACCATTTTTTTCACAATTGGGATAACTACTTGCAAGGAAAAAAATTCAACTCCGATGGGGCAGTCCAAATCGCCTTCAAAGATTTTATTGATTCCCGCTCGAATGGTTTTTTTAGTAAGGGGATCAATGAACTACCTATGAGATGGCAAAAGTTCATACATAGCAATGGTACATACTTTGATTAATTAAATATATTTCATTAAAAAAAAACGACTTTATGTTCCTCCCATAGAAAACGCCAATTTCATATGTAAGGATCTAATACACACATTGTGGTATATAATAAAAGTACACAGTAATAAAGCTGTGATAACCCAGCGGTGACACCGTGCGACTCTTACGAAGGGAACACGAGTTAATACCCGGGCAGGCACCAATGAGTTATTCTATTAAAACTCATGTGTCCAATTGATAATTGTAATTTATCAAACGCTTTTCGGTGAAGGAAAACATCGTGAGGAAACCTGCGTATCTCTAGAGAATTCTGGAGATATGTGTAACCTACCAATCCGCACTGGAGCAGCGTGGTAGGTCTTAGCTCCAACCCTTCTCTCCAGAAACGGAGAGAGGAGGCCTATTCCCAGCAGTGGAATTGTAATTGGCTTTACTTTTACACAGTAATAGCTGTGATAGCCAAGCGATGAGCCCTTGCGACCCTTTCGAAGTGATTACAGGCTTTGAACCCTCAAAGCCTAGGCAGACATCGATAAGTTTTTCTATTAAAAATTACGTGTCTAATTGAAAATTGCAATTTATCACACGCTTTTCGGTGAAGGAAAACATCGTGAGGAAACCTGCATATCCCTAGAGAATTCTGAGATATAAGTAACCTACCAATCCGCATTGGAGCAGCGTGGTAGGTATAAGCTCCAGCCCTTCTTTCCAGAAACGGAGAGAGGAGGCTCTATACCCGCAGTGGGACTGTAACGGACCGTTACTTTAGTTCAACTTTTTACAGTAAAAGTATAATAAAAATAATATAATAAATACGCTATCAGAGTAATAGCACCAAATGGATGGCCCCTCACACTGGCGCAGTGGAATCGAGTCGACGACCTGCGTAATTCTAGTGAATTCCACAAGTTGGAGATGCCTAGGAAGCCGCCTACGAAAGAAAAGGTATTTATTTATTTGAATACTAGCAGTACCCGCGATTTAGATCGTCAACTTTAATGTCAAAATACCCTCAATTATATATTGTTTTCTCGGTGTCGTAAAAAGCGACTAAGGTAAGTCAACCCACCGTGTTGTGTCCGGTTGAATAGAAAGGACTACCCTCTTTACCTTACCGAGGGGTCGTAAAATACAACTAAGGTAAATTGACGTCATGCAGGTGGCCGGTCGTAAAATACGTAGCCAAATCATGTGACACCCTGTTTGTAACAAGCTCTGCCGATCCCACTTAGAGTGGGATAAGGGCAGGAGAATGATGATGATGCTGTCAGCCAATGGTCGGTGATTATGCAACTCATAAGAAAGCTCAGAGTAACGCTCGGAGTATCTGTACATGATCACATCGGAAATTATGAGATCCGTAGGAGAACCAAAGACACCGACATAGGTCAGCGTGTCATAAACTGAAGTGTAGATGGGCGGAGCACATAGTGCCGAGAACCGATGGGCGTTGGGGTTTTAAGGTGTTGGAATGGCGACCCCGCACTGGAAAACGCAACGTTGGTAGACCCACAACGAGATGATTTGACGACTTAAAAAAGGTCGCAGGAAGCCGCTGGATCCAAACGGCATAGTGTCATGTTTTAAGGAGATCATGGGAACCTATGTTCAGCAGTGGACGTCCGTGGGTTGAGGAAAAGATGCCAATTGTATTAAATTTGAGTTAAATCAATATTTAATAACTATCCTTGCTTTGAGGACGCGACGTTTTACGATTGAGGTGAGGGGAAGTTGAAAGCAGACTGGTTCGGCTTGTTTTTTTTTAATTTTTATTTAAAAGTATGTTGTAGCCTTGTATGTGCTTACATTTATTTTAAAATGTTTTATAATAACTGCTGTAACATACCAGGAGAGGGGAAGTTAAAAAAAGACACGTTGGCTGTTTAAAAAATATATATTTAAAAGTATAATGGCACAACATATGTTCTTATAGTTATTTTGAAAACTAAAAAATGATTTTAAATAACTGTTATAACATACTAGGAGAGGGGAAGTTGAAAACAGACTGAGGCGGCTTTTTTTAAAATTTTATATTGTGCCATTGTATGTTCTTAGAGTTATTTGAAAGAAATAAAAAATGGTTTTATATAACTATAATAATTTTCAACTTAACATCTGGTTATTACAGTTATTTAAAAACATTTTAAAATTTTTAAAATAACTGTAATAATATACCACAGGGAGGCTTATCAAAGGACAAAGACAAAATGGTCCAAGAAACTCTATACCGGCCTCAACCGGGAGATGCGTACGTGGAACTAGAATGTTCGCTCGCTGTGGGTGGAGGTTCCACAGCCAGACGTGATGATGAGAGGGACGTGCAGTTCGCTGCAGAGAGAAGAGCTTGGGATTCTTCTGAAGCAGGGAGGAATTTAAGAGGAGCTCAGATTAGGTGAGGCTGAAATTATACTGGGCTGAAATTATGGATTTTATATGCAGCCAGATGCGTGCTAAATTAGACTTAAGGATTTTTGTTTGATTTTAATAATATTATATAATTATATATTACTAGCTGTACGGCCACGTGTTGCTGTGGATCAGGCTGGTTTCGAATTCAACTCAATAGTTAAAAATTCCGATCGCCACCAAACTTTACAGAATCATCCGCTAGATCGTTCTAAAGATTATCTGAAAATATTATTAAAATCGGCTCAGCTGTTTCGCAATCTATAAAGGACATACAAACAAACATTCATTGTGTTAAAGAATCATCTTAGAAACTAATGGTTAGAAAATAATGCAAGGTATAACTTATTCCGAATTTATTTGTTGAAATCTTGCTTATTCTCCTTTTATTCTCAGTATAACATTTTATACTGGGTTTATTTGTAAGGCCGTAAGTGACCGCCGAGTTTCTTGCAGGATCTTCTCGGTAGGAGCACCTTATCGAACCAAGGGGTAGCTTCATTATAGTTTGATGATTCAAAAGTGCTTGTAAAGGACAACTTGATTAAATATTTTTTTATTAAAATATTAAAATATTATTTTGCTATAATCCGCGTTTGCTGAGAAAATCCATGTAATGCTTAGTGTAGGAAGCAAGCAACGTTCACATACATACAAGATTACTTACCGCAAGTATCACAAAACGGTGCCACCAAGAACACACACACGCACAGCACACGTTCACTACGACAGTCTCAACGATCGTTTCGCCCGTAACCAAAGCACCGTCAAAAGCTTTTATCGTGAATAGGCTCCAAAACAAAATCGTAGTGGAGACTATACTAACATTACATAAAAAAGCAAATTATAGCAAAATTATTTTATCATAACTTCTGTACCATGGATTTCCGCAAAGTAATGCCGGCTTCTATAAATAATATAATTTTTAATTTGGGTTTGGGGTTGTTACATAAATTTCAGAAATGAAACTAATATCACATTTTACATAATACTGAAACTGATCTGTTTGTGAGTGCTTTTAGTTTCAAAGCGGCCGACCATAATATCTCAGTTATTACGTGTTCATGCCTTACATTCCATTTTCTACTCTCAAAGGAATATAAGTAGTGAGCTAAATGGATGTGTTTTCTCGAGATGACAGTGCTTTTTTTACAAAAAGAAAAATGTTTTAAGCGTCTTCAAAGGGAGAATCCAATTTCTGAATCGCTGACTTTCTTATTTTTAAGGAAATTAAAATTGAACATTGGTTCAGATAATGTTTCCATAGATAAGATTTGGCTCTTTTTAATTTTAAATTTTTCGTTATATACTTAAGGATAATTGGCTAGATGTGTATCTCTTATGTAGTATATAATAGACAAAGTAGGAACCGACATAGCTTGCGGCTTGGGCTTAGGGCCTTGCAAAAGCCCGTAAGTCATTTGTGAGTTTGTGTATAAGATTCTATAATAAAATTCCGCAATTAAATTTGCAATTTTTTTTTCAAATTACCATGTAATGGTAATACGAAAACAAAAGAAATAGTAAATTCACTATCACAAACTCAACAATCGTTTCGCCCCGCAACCGAAGCATCATCAGGATATAGACCCTCAAAATCGCAAAGCTTTTGTGATAGTGAACGTGTGTAGTGCTTGAGTATTGTGGTGGCGGTGGTGTAGGTTTGTGGATGTGTTTTTACGAACACTGCATTTATTGGGTAAGAAAAAACGGATATTCCACTATACATTTAGCATTATATATATTTTCTATTTACTTTATCGCGGACTATAGCAAAATAATTTTATTATTATTTTTGTATTATGGATCAACGCTTAATTCTATAAAGGCAATACTAAAATCAACGAAAAAGCGATGGAAAAAAAGCCTACCATACTGTTGAAAGACTACGTATATAATAAGAATGCTCGGACTTGCTTTTAGTTTCTTACTTGCTCTTCTCGGTAGGAACAGCTTTCCGAACCAGCAGTAAATGTTGACGATTCAAAAGCACTTGTTTACAAGTTTACTTGAATAAAGAATATAATGAATTTGAATTGGAACAGGAAAGAATTCAGAGCAGAATTCCTTGAAGCACTGCCACTGCCGCCTTCAGAAAGCTCACAAACAACACCAGAGGTTAGAGCTTTTACATATTTCAAGCTGTACTAACATAAATCTTCAAATAATTAAATAATTCATCATCCTTCTGCCCTTATCACACTCTAAGTGGGGTCAGCACAACATATTACAAACATGATTTGGCTAGGTTATTTTACGACCGGCCGCCTACCTGACGTCAACTTAACTTAGTCGTATTTCACGACCCCTCGTTAAGAAAGAGGGTAGTCTTTACTACTCAACCGGATACCACGCGGCGGGTCAACTTACCTTAGTCACCTTTTACGACACCTCGGTACGAAATGAGGGTGGTCTATTCTACTCAGCCAGATACCACATGGCGGTCAACTTTTCTTAGTCGTCTTTTACGATACCTCGGTAAGAAATCGGTATGAAATGAAAAAACTAAGCCTTCCTTAAATTACGCGCTTAGGGATAAGCACTTGTATTTTGAATCTTTGGTAGTAGTTAAAGAATTTGTTATTTATTAGTGCAAAATGAAATTTTATTATAGTTATAATATCTTTTGCATAATGTTTTTCACAGGAAATGTGTACAGAAGAGTTTGAGGGGGAAACAAAAAGTAAGTTGCGATAGTTTCAATCTCTGAACAATTGCTTACCACATTTATTGTGTTATGAACATAGGGTTATTATCCAGAGTAGGGATTTCTTGCTGCCTCCTCTCGGTAGGAACAACTTTCCGAACCAGCAGTAGAGTTTACTATTCAAAAGCACTTGTTTACAAGTTTACTTGAATAAAGAATATTTTGAATTTGAATTTGAATTTGATTGATATGTGACTGCGGATATGCGATGGCGCAAAATAGATGGATATGACATGCATATAAAAGGAAGAACTAACAAATTGTATTTAGAAAATGACGAACTCGCGATATGTGGGGGGAGCTATATGCAGTGTTACTATGACCTGTGCTGACGGCTCAGTCAATTACCATACATTTATAATTATTTCCATCTGATTTTTAGAAGACCAGCAATCGCCTGCTCATCAGGGTCCCACTCCGGCATCTGAAAGTGGTGGTAAGTTTGGGGATGCAACCAGTTTCTGATGATAACATATTTTGCAAATAGACTGCAAGTAAATCTCCGATATCAAAGCGATTTTAGATTAGATTAAAGAACAATATGAAAAGTCTGATCAGCTATATGTCCCAATGATTATTCAGTAACTTATCAATCACGTTTAGTCTGACCATAATTTTATTAAAAACTTGCGGTCTAGTCACGCGTTGCTGTGGTTTCGACCTCCACTGAAAATAAATTTCTATTAAAAAGATTGTTATTATTGTAAATTACCAACAAAACAAAAAAAGGCACGCTGAAATACCGACACGTTAACAGTAAAATGAAATTTTGTATTTAGAATTTTATCAATAGCTTTTTTCTATTTAAGTATCTGAAATATATAGGCAGATAGCAGGTTTGTAGCATTATTCGGAGCTGTTAGTTCTTAGTTCTAGAAATGTCAGTTGAAACGGAAGAAGAAGCAAAGTACCTAGCGATGCCTGAACAACTAAAGGACAAGTTTATACCTCTTTACTTTGTTCCGCTCTGTACCAAGGAAATTGATGAAGAAGGAAGGTCAGATATGTCTTTATCTATACAAACGAAATAGTAAAGTACACTTCAAAGTTTAAAACACTTGGCCCTCGCACAAAAGTGTTGTATCTTTGTAATGTGTAAAGTTATCATAGTTTAAAGAAACACCGATTACAAACACTAAGGTAGGTGTTGACGATTCAAAAGCACTTGTTTACAAGTTTACTTGAATAAAGAATATTTTGAATTTGAATTTGAATTTCAAGCGTTCTATGTAAAGAGTCAAATAGAGAAGTCTTCGCCAGTAAAGATGAGGTCCCAGTTTTCTAACGTCTGTCCGCAGTGGCTTCTAGCCATACTCCCGAAGACTAGTCACAGTCATACCACCGAACCTCGACTACACGTCGCCCTAAGCCGTGGTCAGGCCTCACAGGAGGCCCTTAGAACGACGTTCTTCAATGTTAGTAAAGCTTCTGCACTCTGCTCTCCGGATTTCGCAACCTTATAGTTAGATAGCTGAGCCATTGGGAAGCGGATTTAAATAAGTCGGTAACATATATGTTAATCAATATTTAGCCGATTGATCAAATAACTCTTATAAGTAATGATCCATTGGTCACAATCACAGCCTTTCCGAAGATCGGCACGATCTTGCATCTTGAACCATTAAAGCGAGACTTAAATGTGCATTTATTATTCAAATTTTATATACGATATAATAAAATATATTCAAATGATTTATAGAAGCAGGCGTTACTTTGCAGAATTCCATATTACAAGCAATATAACCGAACTAACTACTTTGCTATAATCCGCACGGGTTAAGTGAATGCATGCAAAGCCAATGTGTATGAAGCAGGCAAAATCTACGCACCTTATACATGCAGGACCAGCCACCACATGCACCCCAAGGCGCAATTCACCAGCAACAACGAACACAAAAGCAGCACACACACCCACCACCACAATCTCGACGATCGTTTCGCCCCGAAACCGAAGCATCATCAGGAGGATAGGCTTCACGACAAAAATCGTACTGCCGAAACGATCGTCGAGATTGTGGTGGTGGGTGTGTGTGCTGCTTTTGTGTTCGTTGTTGCTAGTGAATTGCGCCTTGGGGTGCATGTGGTAACTGGTCCTGCATGTATAAGGTGCGTAGATTTTGCCTGCTTCATACACATTGGCTTTGCATGCATTCACTTAACCGGTGCGGATTATAGCAAAGTAGTTAGTTCTGTTATATTGCTTGAGAGAGAAAGAAGTTGATGACTGTAACCGTAGTGCCGTATCATATATTTACAAATTCTTAATTTGTATGTAACTTCGATACTTTTTTTTTTTTTTTTTATACATGAAAGTAGGGCCGATATCGTTGCACCTTAGAGAGGGTCTAGTTAACGTTTAACCACACAGTGCACACAATTTTAACCGAGTTAATGTTTGTAGTGTTGTATTAACACCGGAAATGTCTGAAGCGGCCAAAAAAGAACGTCATATACGAATCGAAACAGCTCTGAAACGCATGAGCGAATTGCAAGATTATAACGAGTTGCATGTGCTCGGGAGGCAGAGATACAGATGTCAGCTCTTGGAGAAATTGTTTGTCGGTATGTTTTTACTTGGTTTATAATATAAGGTTACAAATGCAAGTGCTATTACTGATTCCTAGGTTTTAGTGCAATTTTATTAAACGCTCAAATATTTCACCTTAATACTTAAGTGAGGTATATAAATATTAGGCATATCTGTACTGATGTTATCTCCAAGAATTATGTAATATCTTTTTTCTATTAGAGAAGGAAAAAAAGGTTTTTTTAATGTTCGCAATTTTTTAATTCGGAAGGGGGAATAATTATGTAACCTTGAATATAATTGAATACGAAAGTAATAAAAAATTATCCATAACACAGATATAAAACCAGAGTCCCTAAAAGCCACACAGACGGGTATGTGTGGATATAGCGACCATTCGGTTCGGTTTGAACGTGCGAGTGCTCCTCATAAAAATTAAGTTTAAAGTAGTAAATAATCAATATTTATCTATTGTTATTCTGAAAACTGTGTGTGCATGTGTAAGGAACTGTGTAGTTTATGAAAAGTTAAACAATTATAAGCTCCCAATAACCTTTTTTTGCGAATAAGTGTTAACTAAAGTATAAATGAAACGTTGTTTACCTCCATTAAACAAGTAAGTAAATTGAACGCGTAAGCGACGCGATATACACGGCGCTTAAGACTTTTTTCTCGCGAAGTTTGTGTTGTTGATACGGGCTTGTTAATAATGTCCATACAAAGTTGCAATACAATATCAGATGATTCGCCGAGTGTTTACGAGGGTGAGTTGGAGAATATTACCTTCCGTAACACACATAAAAAGGAACATAAAATATTGAAAGCACAGCACGGTGGTGCTGAATATTCGACTGACAACTTAAGGGATATAATACGAACAGAACTGAAAGCTATAATGGATGATTCGTTTATAACATTTAGCGAAATCGTAGTTCAAAAGTTTAAGATTACACTACAACACGAGGTGTATAACAAGATGCTGGATGTTATAGCTGATTTAAATAAAAAGATACTGCATTTAGAACAGAAAGTTGCAAGCTATGAAACACGTCCAACCGAGCCGATTGTCACAAAATTGGTCCCAGTAAACATTAAATCAAATGATAAGATGATGAAATCCAGGAAAAATGAAACTTCAAGATCTTCACAGAATACTGTGCACCAAAAAAATATGGTTGAAACTAATACAGTAAATGAAGATGAAACGCAGCATATACCTGTACCTATTAGGGTGTCTACGTCTACTGAGTCAGGATCAATGCTAAAGGAAACTCTAGAGCATACGTCAGAGCAGAAAGCCCTCAAACGTACAACAGAGAGTAAGTCATACGCCAATGTTGTGCGTGGCACGGCGGCAACGGTGACCACACTCGAAGCTTCGGAGAATTGGAAATATGTGCACTTGTATTTCGTAAAACAGGGCACATCAAAAGAACAAATTTCTGAACACCTGAAATTTAAATGTGGAATAGACACATGTACAGTGGAAATACTTAAATCACGTGGCAATTATGCATCGTTTAAGATTGGTATGCCAGTCAGATTGTCAAATAATGTTTTCGCGGCGGAAAATTGGCCAGAAAATATTTGCATTAAACCCTGGAGGCAGAATTTTCGTTTCCACAGCAAACAGAAATAAGAAGCTAAATAAGTTTAAGAAATTTGAGATTATGTACCAAAATGTTAGGGGATTGCGTAGTAAAACACAAAATTTCAAAAATAATGTTTATTTATACTATCCAGATATTGTAATGCTCACAGAAACATTTCTCACCACCTCCGTCTTTGATTCTGAAATATTTCCAGCCGAGTACACTGTGCTGCGCAAAGACAGAGAAGGTGATTCAGGTTGGGGGGGAGTTCTTTTAGCAGTACGTGGTTGCTGTTCTTTAAAATTGATTACAGATATTGATGGTTTGACTGGGGATAAAGAGTTATTATTTGGCTTAGTAATGTGCAAAAACATAAAATTCATTCTTTGTGTAGTTTACCTACCACCTCGTTATAATGATGATCAATACCTTAATGTCTTAAGTTGTATAGAAAACGCTGTTATGAAATATAATTCCTTAGATTTTGTAATTGTAGGAGATTTTAATCTTAATTCATGTAGTGCTAACGTCAAGGCGCAGTTCCAATTATTTTTAGAATATTGTAAGCTACAACAATGTTGTTCCATTATTAATGAATATGGAGGTATCTTGGATTTCGTGCTTAGTGGGTTACAATCAAGTCAGGTTACAGTGACAAATATGCAAAGAGAACTTGTACCAGCTGATGCTTACCATCCTGCGTTAGATATTACAGTTCTTATGGCGCGCGGTCCACCTACTTTAGATACTCCGCCGTCTCTGAGCATTCCTAACACAAATTCAGGTCCTGAATGGAATTTTCGTAAAGCTAATTTTAGTGCCCTTTACGAAAGTATCAGAAATATTGATTGGTCTAATTTATTTAGGCAAAATGAAATAGATACAGCAGTAGATGTGTTTTATAATAATCTTAATAATAGTGCATAGTTAATGCAAATGTCCCATTAAAAAGAAAAAATATAGTAGCGAAAAAATTCGTGTATCCAACTTGGTTCACATCTGAAATCATTTTCAATATACAACTCAAATATTACCATTTAAAAAAATTTAAAGCTGAGAGAAGGGATTGTAACAGGGAATTATATAAATATTATAGGGGACATGTAAAAATATTAATGGATGAAGCGTATTCACATTACAAAACCGTGATGCAACAAAATATCCAGAAGGATCCGAACAAATTTTGGAATTATGTAAGGAATAACCACAAAGTTCAGCGACAAGAACGCGAGTATGTGTACTTAGACAAAACCTTTAAGGGGCAAGATGCGGCCAACATTTTTGCTTATTATTTTGAGTCAGTTTTTCATAAAGTCATCCCTAACTTAGATCCTGAAAGGGCGCGCAATATCTCCAATCTCACTACGATCGCTGACAAAGATTCCTTTCGCATCGTTGTTGATAGGATATCTGTAAAAGATGTACGGCAAGCGATAAAACGCTTAAAATCGCACTCAGCAGCTGGACCTGACGCCATACCTACTTTTCTAATAAAGGACTGTGCGTCAGTCCTTGAAGAACCCTTACTGCATATAATTAATCTATCCTTAAGTCAATGTGAGTACCCCAGTAAGTGGAAAGTATCTAGGGTGACACCAATACCTAAACAGGGAACATCTCATAACGTTAACCAACATAGGCCGATAGCAGTTCTGTCATGCTTCGGTAAAGTATTTGAGTCAATTATAAATAACCTAATAGTCTCACAGATAAGAGGTAGGCTCGATGAATGCCAGCACGGTTTTCGGTCAGCGCGTTCAACTTTAACTAACCACATAAATCTGGTGGACTATGTAACGTCCGAGATGGATAAGGGTCGTCAAGTAGACGCCATTTATTTTGATTTTAAAAAGGCTTTTGACCTTGTAGACAATGATATTCTTCTTCAAAAGTGTTACACATTTGGTTTTGTACCAAGCCTATTACGGTTTTTTGCTAGTTATTTGGGAAATCGTTCACAATATGTTCGTGTTGGTAAATTTGAGTCAAATACTTATTTCACCCGATCAGGCGTAAGTCAGGGAAGTAACCTAGGTCCAACTCTGTTCCTAATAATGATAAACGGTTTGCCAGATATCATAACTACGTCAAAGTATCTGTTATTTGCCGATGATTTAAAAATATATACTAAAATTGATCAAACTACAACATGCGATATGTTACAAAGAGACATAGATGGGGTAGGCGATTGGGCTATTACAAATAGATTACCATTCAATGAAGGAAAGTGTAGGATAATAAGTTTTACGCGATCTAGAACTCCGATTTTAAATAAATATACGCTGTTAAATAAACCTTTGGAAAGAGTCAATCAAATACGCGATCTGGGCTTAATATTAGACACTCGGCTTGAATTTAAAGAGCACTACGAATCCATATGTAAATCCGCCTATAAAATGTTAGGTTTTGTAATAAGAATGTCTTCAGAGCTTAGCGATGTGCGAGTGTCCATCTTACTTTATAATAGTTTTATTCGTAGTAGATTGGAATTCGGTGCGGTTGTTTGGGATCCATACGAAAGTAAATATATAAATCAAATTGAAAAAATACAACGTAAGTTTGCAAGATATTTATATAAGAGAATGTACGGTTTTATCCTTATCTTTATCCGTCGTCATTCGTGATTGGTATGGTCGGACTCAATACTCTGGCATACAGGAGGAAAATACAGTCCATAATGCATTATTATGAGCTGTTGCATAATAGGATAGACGATCTGTCTACCCTTAGCCGGGTCGGCCTGGTGGTACCGCGGCAACACATGTGTGGCACAGAGGGTGCTGTCGGCGTGGTGCTGCTGGCCGCGAGCGAGCGGGCGCGGACGCGTCGCGCGGCGGCTGCTCCGACTCAGCGGGTTATTGCGCAAGTCAATGAGCTACTAAGCAGATTTCCAGATGCCGACATTTTCACATATAACGATCAAACTTTTTTAAAGATCGTTATGTGCTATTTAGATAGTAACTAATGTAAGAAATGTATTGTAAATGTTTTTTTTTTCCTTTTTTAATGTTTTCTATATATCATGTATGCGTTTTGGTTTTAGCTGTAAGTGTACATGTAATGAATAAATAAATAAATAAATAAAAAAAAAAAATGTGATTAATTTTCTCAAAATTTACCGTACGGATGTATATACGGTTTTTACTAAGAGATGGTGCAATTTTTCCGGAAGGTTAATAGTACATTACGGTTTAATGTAAACTGCGTTGAAGAGCTTGCGCGGTTGTAGAAAACGCTCGCCTACCGGGAGTTGTAGTCGTGCGTCCCGCATAAACCCGGACAACCCCGGATGTATATTGTAGACACATATAATTTTTTATGATTGTTTTTTCGATCTATATAATAGACAAAGTAGTAGCCGTGTGGTATCCGGCAGATTAGAATAGACCATTCTCCTTTCTTACCGAGGTGTCGTAAGAGGCGACTAAGGTAAATGCCGTGTGGTATCCGGCTGCATAGAATAGACCACCCTCCATTGAAAAGACCAACCGCCGAGTTTCTTCTTCGTAGGAACAGCTTTCCGAACCCGCAGTAGATGTTGAAGATTCAAAAGCACTTGTTTACAAGTTTGGTTGAATAATGAATATTTTGAATTGAATTTTAAATTTTCTCACGTTCCCAAAAAAACATTTCCTAAGATTTTTCTTTTATAGGAACCTTCTACTGACATTAATTGAGACGATAAAAAATAATTAGCTTAATTGTAATTGTTTATAAACACCCAAAGCTTGTTTTGTAAATAAAATCTTAAGGCTTATATTGTTAGTAATTGGGTTAGTATATCGAACAGCTTTCAATCAAATGGAAGCTGCCACTAACCTCTCTAAGCTCGACTAAAACCTAGCAAAACGTGACAACTTAATGATTTGTAAACCTACTGCTCTCAATTCGATATCTACTTAAACCTCTTGACGTCACCCTAACTCGGTTTCCTCTCAGTCACGTTATGAAATCAGTCAGAATGGCTTCCTTGCAATTTCTATTTTGTTGTTGGTTTTGCAACGTCCGCTGTTTTAGTTATCAATAAATCAAAAAACATAACAAAAACAAATTTGAAAAAAAAATCAACTTGCTATAATTGCAGATTACGGCAAAAGAATTCTTAATCTATATATCATAATATAAGGAGGAAAGATTTGTATGTTTGTAATGTTTTCACGCAAAAACTACTGGACCGATTCCAACAATTCTTTCACCATTGGAAAGCTCCATCTTAACTGGGCAACAAAGAGTATATTACATTTCCAAACAAAATAGGGATTCCTAATAGAAATGTAATAAGGTGTCGAAAAATTAGTCATAAAAATATTTCTTATATAGGATAGGACCGCAGGGCGTAGCCAGTTTAAATGTGTTTTTTAATTAACTAAAAAAAAAAATAATCTAGATTTACCAACATGTATTTATAGGGTTAAAAATCTCCTTAAATTCCTTCGGGAATGAGAAAAATATGTAATGATAATAACTTGACCTGAATGAAGTAACGGTTTTATCAAGTTTGCTAATTCAAATTCAAAATATTCTTTATTCAAGTAATTTGATAAACAAATGCTTTTGAATCGTCAACTTTACTGCTGGTTCGGAAAGCTGTTCCTGCCGAGAAGAACCAGCAAAAAACTCGGCGGTTGCTCTTTTTAAAATATAAATCTTAAAACTAGTTACATTTAGTTATTACTGCCTTGTACAGGGTAGAAGTGCACCTATATCCACACACCCTTATCATCTACGTAATCTTCAACAGTATAGTAGGATATCTGTATCAGCCTCTTTTTAACAGTGTTTTTAAACTGCTGTAATGGTATGGATAAAATTGATTTCGGAATTTTATTATAGAATCTTATACCCAAACCCACAAACGATTTACGTACTTTTGCTAGGCGCAAAGCAGGAGTCGCAAGCTTATGTCGGTTCCTACTTTGTCTATTATATACATCACCTATCGTTTTATAATTCTTTATATTTTTATGTACAAGAATTGCATTGTTTAAAATATACTGTGAAGCAAATGTAAGAATACCTATTTCCTTAAATTTCTCTCGCGGGGACTCACGCGGACTTAAATTGTAGATGCCACGTGTGGCTCTTTTTTGTAATACGAATTTTTTTTCACTATCCGCGCATTTACCCCACAGCAATATTCCATAAGACATAATGCTATGGAAGTAAGCAAAATAAACAGGTAAAGCTGTTTCGACATCTGTAAATTGTCTTATCTTTCGAACAGCGTAGGCTGCTGAACTAAGTTAGCTAAGCTATAATCCTAAATCATTGGCACAGATTCGCAATGGAAGCCAGAACTAGCGGAAGTTCTAGAAGCAAGAGACGACGCGATCGCTCGTGAAGCTCTCAACCGCACTCTATCTGCTACGAAGAAGAAACTGGATGCAAAGAAGAAATAAAAGAGTAATAATTAATATGTAAGACAGGGGTGAAGTAAAACAAACCATGCCTATTGTAAAATTCATTGGTAACACCAAGAATTTTAACTCGAAAGCATAAATATTGTATTCTTTGAAGTTGTATCCCTTAGCTTGCATCGTTTAAAATGAACTTGCAGATTTAAAGACAAAAATGTTTCGATTTTATCGGCGATAAAAGAAAATATATGTAATGCTAAATGTAGAGTTTACTATTCGTTCTCATATCTGACACATGCAAAATTCGTAAAAATCCATGCACTACCCGCCATTAATACACACTGCACACATTCACTACCACAATCTCAACAATCGTTTCGCCCCGTAACCGTGGCATCTTCAGGAGGTATAACTCCACGACAAAATTGCAAAACTTCGCGAATATTTCGTGGTGGGTAGTGCATGTGTTTCTACGAAATCTGCATGTATGAGGTATGTAACGCCCAATTTTATAAATTATGACAAAAAGGTTTATATTTTGGTATATAAATACACAAAGATGACAATAAAATCAAATTTGGTTTCCCAAATTTCCCAAATTTGGTATTAAAAATATATTTACTAACCCAAATTCAAAAAGGCATTAAAAATAATTACTAATTCATTTTATAAATTATGATTGTCTATTTGTAACAAAATCTAACGTTTTTTGTGCATTGATATAAAATATATTTAACTTTAAGTGCAAAAACCTTTGGTATGTTTTAAGTTATTTAATAGGAATAAACGTTTCAGTTCTTTTACGTGTTTAACATTTAAAATAATAAACTTTATTTATTCAGCTCTTCTTTAATTTCTTATGCGACAAATAACACCACCAAAACAATAAACTTGAGTCCCATTTTGAGCTGGTTTGTCCACTCTAGTCTAATAACTCTAAGCAAAAATCACATCGCTTTTACTCCGACTGCACGTAAGAGAAAAAAAAAATTTTCATTAATATTGTTAACGCCAGCAGTCGGTATGGTGTTGCCAAATTTGTGAAGCTACGCGACAACCACGAATTTAATTCAGCAACACTGACTCACGAATAGCAACACCGAAGACTATACATCATATTCGTAAAATCCGTTTTTTTTTGTTATACGCGCCCAACTTTTCCATTTTTTGTAAACCGTTTTAAATTCGTCAAATATACGTCTACGAAAATCAGCGACGTTTTAATCAAAACCGCAATCATCAACATATTTTGGTCCATTCGAAGCCGAATAGACGATTTGAATTCGAAAATCGTACCAAGAGGATCTTCGTTCAAGATCATCATAGAATCCAGGAATCACCAGGTCAGGCTAATCATTCTCCTATCTACTTCCTATCCCACAGTGTTCATTTGTGCTAATATCATAATCGTACATAATTATATATTTAAATTCGAACAACATCTACTTTAGTGTAACGGAAAATTTAAACCGTGCTTTGAATTTGTCATTTAAATTTTATTTCGCTCTCGTTTTACCTAATTTCCTAAATGACTGAAGAAAGTGTTAAAGATTTGATAAAGAAAAGAGGAATTATTAAAGGTAAATTCACGTTATTCGTTAAATATGTCCAATCTTTAACGGATGTAGAACTAACTGAAATTCATAAAATCAGTCTGCAAGAGCGTTGCTCAAAGGTAGAAACTTTATTTAATCAGTTTTCTAATATTCAGGATAATATTGATTTAAAGGTGAATAATCATGATTTAGAAAAAGAATTACTAGAGAGAGAAACTTTCGAAAATCAGTACTATGAAGTTGTATCACGAGCTAAGTGTATGCTAAATGAAACTAAAGAGAAATCGTCCACCAATAAGTCGTCTAATATTAAACTTCCTACTATTTCGTTACCTTCCTTTGACGGTTCATTTGAACAATGGTTGGAATTTAGGGACACCTATTTGTCGTTAGTTCATCACTCTGACACTATAGACGATATACAAAATTTCCATTATTTACGTTCTGCTCTCACGGGTAACGCTATTCAAATTATAAAATCGTTACAGTTCTCCGCCGAGAATTACACTATTGCATGGGAGTTACTGGAGAATAGGTTTAATAACAACAGATTACTCGTACATAATCACGTAAAGGCGTTGTTTTCTACTCAATCCGTTAATAAAGAATCGCCATTTCACATTCGTAAGCTAATAGATTCAATATTAAAAAATATTCGCGCACTTAACACTTTAGGGGAGCCTACCGATTACTGGGATACGTTAATCATTTATATAATCGTCTCAAAACTAGATCAGGTCACAGAACGCGAGTGGGAACAATATAAGGGTACTATCTGTAACTCACAAGATCAACCGGGCAAAATTACATTAAATGACCTTATTAAGTTTCTCACCGATCGAGCTGACATGTTAGAAACAATAAAGGTAACGCACAATACAAGTAAACAAGCACTAGACGTTCAACCCGTTAAAAAACAATCGTTTAATAATAACTCACATTGTCACCTCACTACTCGTAATTCGCGTAAACAAACAAATTCTAATTCGTTCAATAACATTTCGAACCGTTTCCCACCTTGCGCTATGTGTAATAACACTAATCATTTACTTTATTCGTGTCCGAACTTTAATAATTTATCTGTAAAAGACCGGTTGCAAGTCGTAAACAACAATAACTTATGTACAAACTGTATGCGCACCGGTCACACATTATCCGATTGTTGGTTCGGCCCGTGCAAACGATGCGGACAAAAACACAACACATTACTTCATAGTGAACCTCATCGCGACATCGATGTTCCGATAGCTATACATGATTCACATCGTTCACAAACTGCATCTTCAGCGCACAAGCAATCGAGTGCCGCGGCAGGAATCATTCAAACTACGACATTGCATACGCACCGAGATGAGTACTCGTTACTAGAACCGGTTTTGTTATCTACCGCGCTCGTTGAGATCGCCGACGTTAACAACAAATTTCATACAGTTCGTGCTCTTCTAGATAACGGGAGTCAAAATTCATTCATATCGAAAACATTATGCGACAAGTTACAAATTCGTATGATACAGTCCACTGTAAACGTAACAGGTGTGGGAAATTCGTTAACCCATTCTACAAATTCATGTAACGTACAAATACGATCAAGGATAAATAATTTTAATTCGTATTTACACTGCTTGGTTCTGCCGTATATTACCACTACGCCGTCTTCGATCTCGAAAAATATTTACGATATTAACATTCAACAAAACGTACGACTCGCGGATCCCAAGTTTTATTTATGTAACGAAATCGACTTGTTAATTGGTGCTGACAAATTTTGGGAACTTTTAACCGATGGATTAATTCGTCTCGCGTCTGGCCCGTATTTACAAAACACTCAACTCGGGTGGATCATTTCCGGAACAGTACATCATACTAAACTTCGCACGAATAAGGTTCAGTGTAATTTTACAAAAACGTTAGAAAATCAATTAAAAACTTTCTGGGAATTAGAAGAAATAATTCCTACGTCGAAAAGTTACTCAAATGAAGAACGTTCATGCGACAATTTCTTTATAGAAACGACGGAACGCGACAATAAAGGTCGTTTTTCCGTGCGCATTCCATTACGTGAATCGAGTGATAAGCTAGGCGACACATTAAAAATAGCCGAGAACCGGTTTCTTGCACTCGAACGCAAATTAAACCGCGGTACACCAGGTTACAAAAAACTTTATATTGATTTCATGCGCGAATATTTCGAACTCGGTCATATGTCTAAAATAAATTCATTTTCAATTCCGAATTATTTCCTTCCGCATCATGGCGTATTTAAGTCATCTAGTACAACGACTAAGCTGCGTGTGGTTTTTGACGCCAGCGCAAAATCATCAAGTGGAAAATCGCTAAATGACATTCAAATGATTGGCCCCTCTTTACAAAACGATATTTTAAGTATTTTGTTGCGTTTTCGTCAGTACAAATATATCGCGTGTGCCGATGTTGAGAAAATGTACCGACAAATTATGATACAAGAAGATCAACAAAATTTACAATTAATTTTATGGAGGGAAAATCAATCGGAACCGCTCGGTGTATACAAACTTAACACGGTTACGTACGGCACAGCGTCGGCTCCTTATCTCAGTATGCGGTGCATAAAACAACTCGCTGCGGAATGTACTGACAATATTATTGCTGACGTAATTGACAAAGACTTTTATGTGGACGACTTAATAACCGGTCACGATAATAAACAGACATTATTAGAAATATGTGAGGGGGTGTCGAACGTGTTACAATCGGGTTGCTTTCCGCTACGTAAATGGATGTTTAATTTCGATTCAAACTGTTTACAGTCGTCAAAAAGTTTGTCGTTAGGAGACAATAAAACGCTCGGTATAGGATATTGCCCAAACACAGATCAATTGTACTACACTACAGACCTGAATACAACGGGGCAATATATAACTAAACGTATGATGCTATCTGCTATTTCGCAAATATACGATCCATTAGGTTTGCTAGCGCCGGCTACAATTACAGCAAAGATTCTGATGCAAAACCTATGGTTATCTAAAATAGGTTGGGACGACCCGATTCCTCATGATATTTTGATTACGTGGAATCAATTGATGAATGCGTTTCAAAATTTAAAAAAATTACAAATACCACGTTATGTAATGGGAACTACGACGGAACATATCGAACTTCACATCTTCACAGATGCCTCGCAGTCGGCTTACGGGGCTTGCGCTTATGTACGTACTTCTGCAAAAGATAAATCGACAGTATCTGTGCGACTGTTATGTGCGAAAAGCAAGGTCGCACCCGTAAAACCGATCACAATACCGCGTCTTGAATTGTGTGGCGCTTTATTGGGGGCTAAATTATACGCTAAAATTACTCGTTCACTCCGATTAAATTTTAATAAAATCTACTTTTGGTCGGATTCAACTATTGTTTTAGGCTGGCTACGTATGTCGCCTAATCAATTAAAAACATTCGTTCAAAACAGGGTCTCGCAAATAATTGAGATAACAGACAGTTTACCATGGCTTCATGTGAGTGGTAAACTAAATCCAGCTGATTTGGTATCGCGTGGTATGCCACTTGATACGCTATATAAGACTGATCTGTGGTGGTCAGGTCCAGCGTTCTTATACGAATGTGAAATAAACTATTCACAACAACATAATTTACTTGATGTCAATTCATGTGAATTACCAGAAGTGAAGTCTACTACGAAGGCTTTATTATGCGTAAATAACGAAGGTACGTTTCGCTTAGATAGATTTTCATGTTTTAACCGTATGACACGTGTATGTGCGTATGTGTTACGTTTTATCAACAACGTCAAAACAAAAAATAAGAATACTCGTCGAACCGGGCCACTTACGGTAAACGAACTTCAAGATTCGACTACTTTTTTAACTCGTTTATCCCAAATTCAATCTTTCCCAGATATTCATCATTTGATAAAAAATAATTCAAATTTAAAATCTTTACGGAGTCTTTCCGGTCTTAATATCTTCATCGATGAAGATCATATTATCAGAGTTGGCGGTCGTTTAGAAAACTCACCACATTTTCCTTATGATAAAAAGCATCCGATATTACTTTGTGGCAAGCATACTTTCACACGTCTTTTGTTTCGTCATGAACATAAGCGCCTCTTACATGCAGGTCCTCAATTATTGTTATCGTCTATACGTGAGTCTTGGTGGCCGCTCAGAGGTAGAAATCTGGCTCGGCATACTGTACGTAAATGCATCATGTGTACACGCATGAAAGGCAAAACACTTTCTTTGCAGATGGGAAATTTACCACCAGAGAGGCTAGAATCAGGGTATCCATTTTTATACTCTGGTGTTGATTATGCAGGACCAATGTTTATTTTGAACCGCAAGGGAAGGGGTGCTAGATTGGACAAATGCTACATATGTTTATTCGTGTGCTTCGCTACACGCGCCATACACTTAGAATTGGTTACAAGTCTTACTACTGATGCTTACATACTTGCTTTGAAAAGATTTATTTCTCGTAGAGGTAAACCTGTACAAATATTCTCAGACAACGGAAAAAATTTTGTTGGGGCCATGAAAGAATTCAATCGTTTTTTACAAAATAATTTAAGCTTTATAACTGAATTTTCGGCTAATGATGGCATAAAATTTAGTTTTATTCCACCATATACGCCTCATTTTGGAGGATTATGGGAAGCGGGAGTGAAATCGTGTAAATATCATATTCGCAGAGTCGTAGGAAATGCTAATCTAACCTACGAAGAGTTTAGTACGGTATTAGCACAAATAGAGGCCGTCCTAAATTCTCGTCCGATGTACCCTTTATCCGCAGACCCTGAAGACCTTCTCCCTCTATGTCCATCTCATTTTTTGATTGGCCGACCGCTCACCGCCCCACCCTGTCACGATGTAACAACGATACCTATTCATCGGTTGTCTCGTTATGATCGAATCGAGCAGATGCGTCAACACTTTTGGCAGAGATGGTCAAAGGAATACATCGCGGAACTCCAGACACGCACTAAATGGAAGACGAAGAAAGAAGACATCGAGCCCAACACTCTTGTGCTTATTAAAGAGGATAACGTACCTCCTCTTAAGTGGAGATTAGGAAGAGTGTTAGAAACATTCGTCGGCAAAGATGGATTTTCACGAGTCGCTGCAATCAAAACATCTGCTGGAACAATTCGACGGGCTTTTCCTAAAATTTGTCCACTTCACTCAGAGGAGACGTCAGCGATTGAATCTTTAGTAGTATAGAAGACCATTCGTTGGAATCTGGTGTTCCCAAGGCCGGGGGCATGTTAACGCCAGCAGTCGGTATGGTGTTGCCAAATTTGTGAAGCTACGCGACAACCACGAATTTAATTCAGCAACACTGACTCACGAATAGCAACACCGAAGACTATACATCATATTCGTAAAATCCGTTTTTTTTTGTTATACGCGCCCAACTTTTCCATTTTTTGTAAACCGTTTTAAATTCGTCAAATATACGTCTACGAAAATCAGCGACGTTTTAATCAAAACCGCAATCATCAACAAATATGTTGCAACATGTTTTAAATACAACCTCCTTCACATAGTTGGTCAATATTATAAAAAAAACATCTTCGCCGTCAATGCAATATTTTAAGCAATTTAACGTTTGTGCATAAAAATATAAAGAATTATAAAATAATAGGTGATGTATATGTAAATAGACAAAGTAGGAACCGATATAGGCTTGCTTCTCCTGCTTTGCGTCTCGCAAAAGTAGGTAAATAGTTTGTCGGTTTGGACATAGGATTCTATAATAAAATTGCGCAATCTACTTAAATTTTACCATTACAGTAGTTTAAAAACACTATTTAAAAAAGACTAATACAGAAAGCTAAGTAATCCTCAATAGTATAGTAATACTATTGAGGATTACTCTAAGTAATCCTCAATATGAATGCGTGGATATAGCTACTCTTCTACCCTGTACAAGACATTAATAACTATATGTATCTAGAAATAAGAATTATTATTTGAAAAGAACAACCGTCGAGTTTCTTGCTGGCTCTTCTCGGTAGGAACAGCTTTCCGAAACAGCAGTAGAGTTGACGATTCAAAAGCACTGGTTTATAAGTTTTAATAAAGAATATTTTGAATTTCAATTGGAAAATATCATTGAGTTGTTGGAAAAGGTTAAATGTAAATGGGTTGACTTTTGAGAAAATTGCTTCTTATTTAATAATAAAAAATAAAAATATCGTTGCTATAATAGCATAGAAGTACAAAGTTCAAGCCATTACTATTAACTTTGCTTTCGAACACGTAGCACAGTTAAAAGCTTTTAGAAACAACGTCAAGTTGTCATCGAGGAGTCAAGATTCAAGCTGAATGAAGTTAAACTTGTGATGGAAAGCGTTTCAAACAGCGACGACATCTCATCGAATGTTATATTGTGGAGTTGAAAGCTTTTAGGCGCTGCAATTTTTATCCCATTATAAAGTTGCCAAATTTATATTTCGCTGCCATCATAATTGGCCGTGTCGTGGCTTTGCCGTGTGGTATCCGGCTGAGTAGAATAGACCACCCTCTTTCTTACCGAGGGGTCGTAGAATACGACTAAGGTAAGTTGACGTTAGGAAGGCGGCCGGTCGTAAAATACGTTGCCAAATCATGTGACATGTTTGTTACATGTTGTGCCGATTCAACTTAGAGTGTGATAAGGGTAATCCTACCCTTATCACACTCTAAGTGGAATCGGTAAGACGTCACATGGAACTGTGTCGACGTTAGGTATTGATTTAATCATGGTTTTATTGTGGATAGCAATAAGTGAGGCAAAATGAGAGATAAAGCCTGTCTTTTACAGAGAGATAGGTAGCCTCATTTGTTTTCTTTTTTTCGATGGGCACATTTTAGAATGGCTCCTCTAGTCCAGTATCTCATCATTTTCCTCCTGCCCTTATCCCACTCTAAGTGGGGACGGCACAACATGCTACAAACATGTTGTCACATGATTTGGCTGCGTATTTACGACCGGCCGCCTGCCTGACGTCAACTTACCTTAGTCCTATTTTACGACACCTCGGTGAGAAATGAGAGTGGTCTATTCTACTCAGCCGAATACCACACGGTGGATCAACTTACCATAGTCGCCTTTTACGACACTTTGGTCAGAAATGAGGGTTGTCTATTCTACTCAGGCGAATACCACACGGCACATACAATAAAACCATGATTAAATCAATACCTAACGTCGACACAGTTCCATGTGACGTCTTACCGCCATTGTATTATACCCTTGTCGCGTTGGCAGTAGAACAATCATTGTCAGCCCAATTGTTTCTATAGGGGTGCCAAATGATGAAGTAAATATAATAAATTATTGTACTCGCTATTTCGTTCGCGTCCAATTTTGTGGTAGAATACCCTCATAAATACTTAGTTTTTCTAGCCTGTCGTCATTCGTCTGTGTAGAAATCAATGTCACAAAGTTTTCCCGCGTTTAACGATCCCGTGGGAATTTTGATATAAGAGTTGCATTTTTTTTAGTAAAAACAGTACAAAAATCCGTTCAGTAGGTTTTGAGAAAATCGATGACATACAGACACCTTTTTTTAAGTTTAATAGATATCTTTTTCTTTATAATTTCTCAATGATCTTATCTCATGGATGCTGCGTTTGAGAGATCATTTCGCACGCTTATTTAAGTGATGTAACATAACGTACTAGTAACACGGTTTACGTTATTTCATAACAGATGGTGCTACTAGTACTTTGCTCCGCGGTATCGAAGTTTCGTAATTAAATGAGACGTCCCCATAAAAAATGTTCGTGGGATCGACATAGCCTAACAACTCCTAAGGTTCATAGTGCATCCTGCTGGAACACTAAGCCTAAGTGACATTGTAAACGGTGCATGTTCCGGTACATCCATATTTGGAACGCCGTGAACAACCCGTCCGCGATGCTCTCCGTACAAGTGGCAATAATCATACTACCGTGCCACTTGTATGTACAAATCTTTTCCCCGTCCCGTCTGTCCGTAAGGGTCATCGCGTTACAGTGATCTTATTTCAAAAAGTTGTGTTTTGTAAATTGAAATAAAAAACATCGTCACCAGAACTCACAAGTGTTTAATATTAATAACCCTTGGAGGAGCCAAAACACAGTAGCTTTTTTAATAGCATTGAAATAAGACAGCATTGAAATAAGGAATACAATCCATCCATAACTCTAATATAGAATTCGGTTAGTTTAGTTTTTACTAAGCGTGCGATTTATCCATCAAGTGGTGGGTGGGCTCTTCTGATGCTGAGTTTCGCAGTATAAGATCGGGATTCATTATTAGAATTAGGCTAAAACATTCAAGCTGTGATAGCTCAGCGCTGAGACCATGCGACTCTTTCGAGGGGAACATGAGTTCAAACCCGGGCAGACACCAATGAGTTTTTCTATTAAAACTCATGTGTCTAATTGATAATTGCAATTTATCACACGCTTTTCGGTGAAGGAAAACATCGTGAGGAAACCTGCATATCTCTAGAGAATTCTTGAGATATGTGTAACCTACCAATCCGCATTGGAGCAGCGTGGTAGGTCTTAGCTCCAACCCTTCTCTCCAGAAACGGAGAGCCTATTCCCAGCGGTGGGATTGTAACAGGCCGCTACTTTACTTTTTTTTACTCATTGGTTCTTCGTACTAACCCATTTCTGTATAAATGACTACTTATCTCACAAAGGCATAGTTTGACTAACTACACTGACTGTTACATTACGTTACCATTCCCCAGACATCTACAATATTAGGGGAATACCCGATTTGCCGCAAGCATTTGAGATTAACGACATCTCTTCGAGCTAGATCAACATTACGTAGCTTTTGATCTTGAGCAATGTGTCACCAGACACCACTAAAGAAATAAAGTAACCTAAATGACTCCCAAGCGGTAGGATATCGTAGATATTTTGAGTCTATAACTAAAAAAGTAATCATAAAATAATATATCACACATTTAAAAAGGACAATCTTAGCTGTGTGGTATCCGGCTGAGTAGAATAGACACCCTTATTTCTTACCGAGGTGACGTAAAAGGCGACTAAGGTAAGTTGACCCTCCGTGTGGTATTCGGTTGAGTAGAATACACCACCCTCTTTCTTACCGAGGTGCCGTAAAATACAACTAAGGTAAGTTGACGTCAGGCAGGCGGCCGGTCGTAAAATACGTAACCAAATCATGTGACAACATGTTTATAACATGTTGACCACTTAGAGTGGGATAAGCGCAGGAGCCTACTATTGCCTTTATAACTGTAATGAAAAAATAAACTGACTCTGGAATCTGTCATTGTAATACCTACACAGTAAAAATATATGCTAATATCTTAGTACCGGTACCGATGATACGATTTTAATTTTAATTTTAGTTACTTCACACCTCAGCAGCCTACATAAAAAAAGCAGTTAAATTTTAGGCACAGGAGTTATTTTACGTTTTTTAAAAAAAAACACCATTTATAGAAATCAACCGTACCCTATTACGACACACGAAACGAAAAATAACCTTGACCTAAAAACGAAATAGTATGGTGCGAGGGAGAGATAACAATAATGATATTGTTTTTTTCTGTTTTTTTAAAAAACGCGCCGCTCCAGGTCATTCAGCCATTATTAACAAAGCTAGATCTCAATTAAATTGTAAAATAAATAAATATATAGGACACTTACACACCCGGTCGTCCGTACCCAAAGTAACTTAATACTTGTGTTATGGGTGACGGACAACTGGTAGATATACTACATATATAATTTTATATACATACTTAAATACAAATACACCCTGAGGCTTGAAGATCCAACAAATTGTTGATGGAAAATGTTGGCCCTGGGTGGGAATCTATCCCACGACCAGCGGAGCTGAAGGTTGGGTCACCCACTGCGTCAACAGCAATCAATTATATTTCAAAAGTGATAATAAAAATAATTTTTATTATTACTTTTGTATAATGGATCTCCGCAAAGTAAGGCCTAATTCTATAAATTAAATTATATTTATTTTCTCCTAAAATACATTTACATTAAAACTATATTTAAGAAGAATTATTTCAAAGCTTCATTACGTACACATATGGATTTATTTATGTTGTATCGTTAGTACCACCCTGTATATTAGAATGAATATCGATTCCTAAGGACTAAGAGACCTCAAAAAAGTGTTATTTATAGTTCAATTCATAAAACGTTCCGTTAGAATAAACTGGCTCGAATGAATAGAGAGCATTAATCTTTGAAACCGCCCCCAGGGGTATTGAGGCCGACTGATGCAAACGTGTGCTTTTACAGAGAAGTTTCAGAGGGCAATTTCGACACTAGCTGAATATATATCGCCTGTAAACCTGTACTACCTTTTAAAAGTTGAATTCAAACAAAGAATGATAGTGTAAGGTTACCTAAATATTCATATATAAAGCAAAAACTTTTAACAGAAATTGTTCGGACGGAGGAGTATAAAATTTTTGCTCTCGGCGGGAATGGAACCCGCGACCCATTGCGCCAACGGGCCAGCCGAAGGTTACTCTACGTAAAATTACTCTAAGACGAAACTAGTTTAGAGCATATATCGTATTAAAGTGAATTCAAAATTAGGCTTAATTGAGTCAATCACATTGTAATCCTAATTTCGCTGCCATGTATGACATCACGCTACAAACTATCGAAAAAACTATTGTTTCTTCATCTATCAAGTTGAAGTTGATTTCTTGACAAGTTACAGATCTCATCGTCGCTCTTTTCTTTGTAGGCTCTACGCTACGCTTTATTACAATTTTCCATAAAAACAACTTTTTTTAAGTCGGTCACTTTATTCAAATTCAAATTCAAAATATTCTTCATTCAAGTAAACTTGTAAAAGTGCTTTTAAATCGTCAACTTTACTGCTGGTTCGGAAAGTTGTTCCTACCAAGAAGAGCCAGCAAGAAACTCGACGGTTGCTCTTTTTAAAATATAGATCTTAGAACTAGTAACATTTATTTATTACTCTCTTGTACAGGGTAGAAGTGCAGCTATATCTACACATCCTTATCATCTAAGTAATCTTCAACAGTATAGTACGCTTTCTGTATCAGCCTCTTTTTAACAGTGGTTTTAAACTGCTGTAATGGCATGGCCAAAATTGATTTCGGAATTTTATTATAGAATCTTATACCCAAACCCACAAACGATTTACGTACTTTTCCTAGGCGCAAAGCAGGAGTCGCAAGCTTATGTCGGTTCCTACTTTGTCTATTAATTTAATACTACGCTATGTTGTCATAACTGTCCGAAATCAAGGCAGCTCGGTTAAATTCTGAGACTAGTAATTTATAAACTTTGCGTTTTAAATCACAAAACAAAATGTAACAGTAATCATTGGAAATCGGAACGTGTTGATTATGACTTATAAGGTCACAGTTCACATCAACTCATTAATGACGTTATTAAACTAAGATAAATATAATATTATTTACTTTCAAAATCTACATAATATCCATCTATATATCACTACTTATCTTTTAACCTACTACTTATTACATAAGTGACTGCATAAGTTTTACTGAAATGACATGATTTTTTTTATTATACGATCTATACCAATGCATTTATACAATGGCAAAGAAAACACTGCAAAAGTATTTGCGTTGCAGATGTCAACGCCCGCCTCCTTAAAAGCAAATAACAAACAGTGTTCCAAAACAAAACAAAATATAACTAAACTAAATTATGTTAATGTTAAGGAATATTTTAATGTTTAATCATCATTCTCCTGCCCTTATCCCACTCTAAGTGGGGTCGGCACAACATGTTACAAACATGTTGTCACAAGATTTGGCTATTTTACGACCGGCCGCCTGCCTGGCATCGACTTACCTTAGTCGCCTTTTACGACACCTCGGTAAGAAAGGAGGGTGGTCTATTCTATGCAGCCGGATACCACACGGCATTTACCTTAGTCGCCTCTTACGACACCTCGGTAAGAAATGAGGGTGGTCTATTCTATGCAGCCGGATACCACACGGCATTTACCTTAGTCGCCTCTTACAACACCTCGGTAGGAAATGAGGGTGGTCTATTCTATGCAGCCGGATACCACACGGCATTTACCTTAGTCGCCTCTTACGACACCTCGGTAAGAAATGAGGGTGGTCTATTCTATGCAGCCGGATACCACACGGCATTTACCTTAGTCGCCTCTTACGACACCTCGGTAAGAAATGAGGGTGGTCTATTCTATGCCGGATACCACACGGCATTTACCTTAGTCGCCTCTTACGACACCTCGGTAAGAAATGAGGGTGGTCTATTCTATGCAGCCGGATACCACACGGCATTTACCTTAGTCGCCTCTTACGACACCTCGGTAAGAAATGAGGGTGGTCTATTCTATGCAGCCGGATACCACACGGCATTTACCTTAGTCGCCTCTTACGACACCTCGGTAAGAAATGAGGGTGGTCTATTCTATGCAGCCGGATATCACACGGCATTTACCTTAGTCGCCTCTTACGACACCTCGGTAAGAAAGGAGGGTGGTCTATTCTATGCAGCCGGATACCACATGGCATTTACCTTAGTCGCCTCTTACGACACCTCGGTAAGAAAGGAGGGTGGTCTATTCTATGCAGCCGGATACCACACGGCATTTACCTTAGTCGCCTCTTACGACACCTCGGTAAGAAAGGAGGGTGGTCTATTCTATGCAGCCGGATACCACACGGCATTTACCTTAGTCGCCTCTCACGACACCTTGGTAAGAAATGAGGGTGGTCTATTCTATGCAGCCGGATACCACACGGCATTTACCTTAGTCGCCTCTTACGACACCTCGGTATGAAAGGAGAGTGGTTTATTCTATTCTGCCGGATACCATACGGCGGAGGAATATTTTAATGTTTAATAGACATTATTATTAATGTTTATGTTAGCTTATTAAATTTACGGTGTATTTATGTGTGTCAACGTGTGTGGGTGTGGGTGTGTGTGTGACTACTAATTACAATACAATCTGTTCAAGCGACTTGAAATCAAAGGAAACGTGTGCTTTCAGGTCAAATTATAATAAATAAAATTATGCAATGTGCATTGAAAATTGAAAAACGTTTCGAAAAAAAAGGTGGTTAAATAATAAATAGTTAAACTTACCACAAAGATCGCGTTGATTACTTTTTCAGTATAAATAATAATAAAATAATCTGTAACAGTTTTAATATTTTATTGTGAAATGTTTTAAATAATAAATAAATTAAAGTTAAAGTTGATTCTTTAGAAATGGATTAATTATATTTCATCGCTATTCTGTTAATGCTTATCAGATATTCACAGCCCTGTTATAAATAAAATCAGATACTCCGCCCGCCATATATGTATGGGTTCACGGACAGTGCATTTGTTTCTATTTATGGTGGCGAATTATTCTGAGCTTTTGCATGCTTTAGTCTGTAATATGCAACACGAAATATATTGGAATAGTAGATATGAAATTTTTCGCGTGTTACCAATAATGAACTAACTGATCCAAAACTTACTTGCTGCCTATGAGCTTCAAAAAAAGCTTAGTCGTTCAGCAAACGACATAGTGAGCTATGCTAAGAGTATCTCTACATAATTAAATAAAAAAAGAGGATATCCCTAGAAGAACGAAAATTACCGCTTATATTGTTACGAACAAAATTCTTCGCAATGCATATGTCATAGAGCTTAAATTCGCTTTGACGCTAATTCTTTGGAACTTTCACTTTGTTTACGAATCGCGCTCGCTATCCCCCACTAGGACTCGCGAATATTCGTTAAAATAAAAGCGAAATAATAGTGACCTCGGCATTCTTATTGGACAACGGACTACATAGAGAATATAAATACTAATTTTGTAGTGAAAAGCTGTATAAAGTGTCTTTAACAATATCTTCGTGTCTCAAGAAGTAAAAATAATATAGGCATAAATACAGTTTATACAATAAAATGTAAATAAATTATCTTAGAGTACACTGTAACTTAGTTGTATAGTAGACTCTACATATTCCTTAAGGTATATTTGCTTTATGAACGTTTTATAATTAGAAACAACAATAAAGTAACATTAAAACCTTTCAGAAGTAGTGTCACTGATCATTTATATCATAATTAACTTCCACAATCAAATTTAGTTATGCCATTAATGCAGTTTCAAAACATTGTTAAAAGAGGCTGATACAAAGTCTACAAAAGCCTAAAAGAGCAACCGCCGAGTTTCTTGCTAGCTCTTCTCAGTAGGAAAAGCTTTCCGAACCAGCAGCAGAGTTGATGATTCAAAATCTAGTTGTTTACAAGTTTACTTGAAAAAATATATATAGAAAGTAATGATAGTATTATTTAAGAAAAGATTCTGTGATAAAATTTTAAAGTTAATTTTAGATTTGCCGTTACAGGAGTTTAAAAAAACGATCAAAAAAGGCTGATACAGAAAGCCTACTATACTATTGATGATTACATAAGTGATAAGGATGCGTTGATACTTACTCTGCGACCTTCTTGCAAGATAAAAAAAAGTAAAGTAGCGGCCTGTTATAATCCCACTGCTGGGAATAGGCCTCCTCTCTCCGTTTCTGAAGAGAAAAGTTTGAGCTAAGACCTAACGCTGCTCCAATGTGGATTGGTAGGTTACACATATTTCCAGAATTCTCTAGAGATATACAGGTTTCCTCACGATGTTTTCCTTCACCGAAAAGCGTGTGATAAATTGCAATTATCAATTAGACACATGGGTTTTAATAGAAAAACTCATTGGTGCCTGCCCGGGTTTGAACTCGTGTTCCCCTCGAAAGAGTCGCACGATCTCGCCGCTGGTCTATCACGGCTCATTGCAAGATAGTATAAGCAAAATTTAATATTACCTAGTTCTAAGAATTTAGTTATTACTATATAGTATCAAAGAAGTGAGTACATTTACGCAAGCAGCATATATTAGTAGCAAATAGTTGTATATCAAGTTGTATAGGCGCGTGTCTCGATATGGAGCAGGTGGTATAATGGGAAATTTATTCAATTCTGCACCTGTAAATAGTCTATAGAAATGTTCACATAAAGTATAAGTGTATATTGCACCGACCGCTGCTGTAGGATTGAGCGAGTTTCCATTTTTTCAAATTCAAATTCAAAATATTCTTTATTCAAGTAAACTTGAGAACAAGTTCTTTTGAATCGTCAACTCTACTGCTGGTTCGTAAAGCTGTTCCTACCGAGAAGAGCCAGCAAGAAACTCGGTAGTTGCTTTTTTTAAATATAGTTCTTATAACTAGTTAGTTACATTTGGTCATTACTGTCTTGTACAGGGTAGAAACGCAGTTATATACACACATTCTTAAAGTAAAGTTACAATCCCACGGCTGGGAATAGGCCTCCTCTCTCCTTCTGGAGAGAAGGGTTGGAGTGAAGAACTACCACGCTGCTCCAATGCGGATTGGTAGCTTACACATATCTCCAGAATTCTCTAGAGATATGCAGGTTTCCTCACGATGTTTTCCTTCACCGAAAAACGTGTTATAAATTGCAATTATCAATTAGACACATAACTCATGTGTAGTATATGTAGTCATGTGTAATAGAAAAACTCATTGGTGCCTGCCCGGGTTTGAACTCGTGTTCCCCTCAAAAGAGTTGCACGGTCTCACCGCTGGGCTATCACAGCTCACACATTCTTATCATCTAAGTAATCTTCAACAGTGTAGTAGGCTTTCTGATACAGAATATCAGCCTCTTTTTAACAGTGGTTTAATAAAATGCTGTAATGGCAAGGCCAAACGATTTACGTACTCTTGCAAAGCAGGAGCCTTAGGTTTATGTCGGTTACTACTTTGTGTATTATATACATCACCTATCGTTTTGTAATACTTTATATTGTTATATACAAAAATTAAATTGCTTAAAATATACTTACTGTAAAGCAAATGCAAGAATACCATTGTTTAACAAAATATTAATAACTAATAACTACTTGTAGCCTCGTGAAAATGATTCTTTTCGCCTTTCCATCTGGAGATAATATTTTAGCGCGCATGTTAGTTTAAATTTACAATAGCAACAGCCTAGTACTATCCCACCGCTGGGCAAAAGCCTCTTCGCTTCATTTTTGGAGAGAAGGATTGGAGCAAAGACCAAATATAGTACGGTATATAACCTACTAATCCGCATTGAAGCAGCGTGGTTGGTCTTTGTAATAGTGGCAGTGATCCTGCCTACAGCTTCGTGGGTCGCGGTTTCGATTCCCGCCGAAAACCAAGATTTTTTATTCAGAATTTGTTAGTTCTTCGAATCTGGATGAAATATGTATATAAGTATTTATATCAAATTATATATACTTACCAGTTGTCTATCATCCGTAACAAAAGTATTTAGTTACTTAATGGACAGACAAACGTGTGTGGAATGTTCCATATATTTGTTTATATTTACATTATATAATTGCAGATACTATCATCCGCCCCCAAGGTATTTTAAAACTTGTGTTGCGGGTGACATACAACCAGTAAATATATACGTAAGTAGTAGCAGCCTGTTACAATCCCACTGCTGGGAATAGGCCTCCTCTCTCCGTTCCTGGAGAGAAGGGTTGGAGCTAAGACCTACCACGCTGCTCCAATGCGGATTGGTAGGTTACACATATCTCGAGAATTCTCTAGAGATATGCAGGTTTCCTCACGATGTTTTCCTTCACCGAAAAGCGTGTGATAAATTGCAATTATCAATTAGACACATGAGTTTTAATAGAAAAACTCATTGGTGCCTGCCCGGGTTTGAACTCGTATTCCCCTCGTAAGAGTCACACGGTCTCACCGCTGGGCTATCACAGCTCCTCCTATGGGGAGGACCGTCTCTACGTAGTAAGCCGGTGTTACGGACGTGCCGGTTTAATACGACCGTTCATTCAGATGACTGTAATTATAGTCGTATGTATTAGATTACAGTAGAAGTAAACGATGTTGAAGATATGAATATGAAAGTATACGTAAGTAATTTGATATAAATACTTAAATATATATATACACCTAGACTTGTATAACAAACAAATTTTTAATTGAATTTTTTGCCCTCGGTGGGAATCAAACCCGCAACTCCGAAGCTGTATACAGGGTCCCTGCTAACTGTGCCAACGAGCCAGTCAAAATCAGTTAATGACACACGATACGACATATGAAACACATGACGTGTCGTACGACAATGGAAATAGTCCGTGTTACCTTACTCATACTCATAGGCATTAAACGGTCAATATGCATTTATATGTGGACAGTTCTTTGTGTGCGCGCCTTGTTAGTGTGTAGGGCCCTTGTGTAAATGGATGGCATTATGTAGTACGTTTAATTTAAAAAAAAAAACAATTTATAGAAGTAGGCGTTACAAAAGTTATGATGAAAATGAAGTTAATGTAATAACATAAGAAATCCAAATTATTTAATGGTTTTTGAAATTAATTTTTGATGATTTATAGAAGCAGGCGTTACTTTGCGGAATTCCATATTACAAGCAATATAACAGAACTAACTACTTTGCTATAATCCGCACGGGTTAAGTGAATGCATGTAAAGCCAATGTGTATGAAGCAGGCAAAATCTACGCACCTTATACATGCAGGACCAGCCACCACATGCACCCCAAGGCGCAATTCACCAGCAACAACGAACACAAAAGCAGCACACACACCCACCACCACAATCTCGACGATCGTTTCGCCCCGAAACCGAAGCATCATCAGGAGGATAGGCTTCACGACAAAAATCGTACTTTTCGTATTGCGCCTTGGGGTGCATGTGGTGACTTGTCCTGCATGTATAAGGTGCGTAGATTTTGCCTGCTTCATACACATTGGCTTTGCATGCATTCACTTAACCCGTGCGGATTATAGCAAAGTAGTTAGTTCTGTTATATTGCTTGTAATGTAATAACATAAGAAATCCAAATTATTTAATGGTTTTTTGAAATTAATTTTTGATATAATTATTTTGCTATAATCCGCGTTTGTAAAGAAAAT
The DNA here is from genome assembly GCA_947086505.1 of Morpho deidamia. Classification (NCBI taxonomy): domain Eukaryota; kingdom Metazoa; phylum Arthropoda; class Insecta; order Lepidoptera; family Nymphalidae; genus Morpho; species Morpho deidamia. The sequence continues at coordinate 1,472,892 of CAMTZC010000007.1, read as the reverse complement.
CTTTTGCTAAGTGCAGGAAGCTCTCACTCTTATCATGATTCAACCATAGCCACATTGCAACCACAAAATATAGGCGTCCAAAAAAGCGTCCAGTATATCTATATCCGCGATGATTTAATAACGACCGCAAATACAACAACACGTAAAACACACACACAGCGTCTTCGCAAAGACAAGGTAACAGTCTTCTGACTTCGGTTGGTCGTGCCTTCTCGCACTACGGACAACGTAATGACTAATCAAAGTCATATCATCAGCCTCCCAAATCCAAATCGCCCAAAGCCGTGGTCCGGTCTCACAGGAGGCACTATTAGGACGACGTATCCCGCATTTTGCAACCTCGACAATGCTTCTTTCAGGCTAACAGCATGCAGTCAGTTCGAAAAAAATCAGTATTATGTGATATTAAGTAGGTTAACTACTCTATAACTGAGCTGTAATAGCCTAGCGGTGTGACCGTGCGACTCTCTAAAGGCGATATAGGTTCAAACCCCGGGCAGGCACCGATGAGTTTTTCTATTAAAACTTATGGGTCTAATTGAAAATTGCAATTTGTCACACGCTTTTCGGTGAAGGAAAAAATCGTGAAGAAACCTACATATCTCTAGAGAATTCTAGGGATATGTGTAACCTACGAATCCGCATTGGAGCAGCGTGGTAGGTCTTAGCTCCAATCCTTCTCTCCAAAAACGGAGAGCGGAGGCCTTAGCCCAGCAGTGGGCATAGTAACAGGCCGTTACTTTACTTAACCATATAAAATATTTTTCCATTTCAAAAAATAACTAATACAATATACGCTTGGTTTATTACAAACTGAAAATCTGTACGGTCCAATAAGCTATCAGAAATCTTTACGCTCTAGAAATTTCATTTATTTTATTGCTAACAATACGCATGAAACAATGTATTATTTATATTTGAAAAATATTTTTCAATACAAGCTAACTTCGAAATAAATAGACACGTTCAATGAGGTAATTGACACGCGAATTTAGACGGACTCAAATTCAAATTATTCGTTATTCAACTGTTCTTAGTACTTTTGAAACATCAAATGTTTTTGACGGAGCTACCACTAATTCGGAAGTCTGCTCCCATCAAAAAGAACCAGCTAGAAACTCAGCGGATGTAGTAGTAGTAGTAGTAGCGGCCTGTTACTATGCCCACTGCTGGGCTAAGGCCTCCTCTCTCCGTTTTTGCAGAGAAGGTTTGGAGCTAAGACCTACCACGCTGCTCCAATGCGGATTGGTAGGTTACACATATCCCTAGAATTCTCTAGAGATATGCAGGTTTCCTCACGATGTTTTTCTTCATCGAAAAGCGTGTGATAAATTGCAATTATCAATAAGACACATAAGTTTTAATAGAAAAACTCATTGGTGCCTGCCCGGGTTTGAACCTACTCTAGAGTCGACTCTAGAGAGTCGCACGGTCTCACCGCTAGGCTATCACAGCGGATAACCTTATCAAATATTTTCTTTTTACAATTTGATAGAGTAGATAGAGGCTACAAGTTATCATCGCAGCTTGGTGCGTAGATGAGTGCAGTTAAAATATGCTACTATCATTATTAATCCTTATCAACCTAAAAACATGCTTTAAAGACTTCATGCTTAATATAATGATCCCTCACGCGATATAATGTTTTACTGAATATCTCTTATCACAAAATTATAACTAACGCGCGTGAAAAATAAACAATGGCGGGTCTCACTTAAGGCATAATATTACTCGTATGTTCTATAACTCGAATGCTAATGCGCTTTTGACGGTTGACGGCTTAGAATATCGTACCAATTTGGAAATTATTAAATTGTGTCTATATATAGACACAGTTTAGTATTTGTTAAAAACTAAGCTGAAAAATCCATTAAATTGCTCTGCATATTTCTGTTATTAAAATCGAAAATGGTTCATTAAGATTATATCTTTAGTCTATGAATAGGGTTTTGAGAGCTTCATGTAAGTAACTATATGTAATAATAAAATTATTTTGCTATAATCCGCGATAAATAACACAATAAATTTATCGCGGATTATAACAAAATAATTGTATTATTACATTTGTTTTATAGATCTCCGCAATACGCCTGATTCTATAAATTATTTAACTATATGTGTTAACTGAACTCGTTTTTAAGCCTTTTTTTATTAATTTAAATGGTTTAAATTAAAACATAAATTTCATAGCATACATATATGTTTTTTCCAGAAACTTTCGACGAACAAAACAAAAATTCTCGAACGATTAGTCTCTTGAAATTTTTTTATTGTACCAAACAGTTATCAATAACATTTTCGCTTTATTGCGCATTAAACTCCTTGTTAAAATCATGCTAAATAACGGAAATTTCTAAATTTTCTCACACTAAGTAACTGTACGTAAAAATTAGATTATCATATAACAATGCGATCTTGGAAAAATGTATTCATTTAAATTTACACTATTATATAATAACTACACTATTATAACTAGGTTTGAAGAAACCTAGGACTAGAGCTTAAAGGAGAAAGCGTACGTAGTTTACCCATAATTTTTAAGCATACCCAAAAGTTCTTCTTCGCGACTTCGCGAAATTTTGGTATTAAATAATATATTTTGTACAAGTCCGCTTGAATAGTAAATTTTAATCTATTTACAATAATTTTCGGATATTAAGAACATGACGATTTATCCGTAGATAAAATATAGCTGTATGGAGTCATAAATATATCGACTTTTATTGTTTTTTTTTTATAAAATAAAAATAAATAAAATAACTTATTAATAACCCCATATATTATTATTATTGTTTTGAATTGCTTCTGTCTTCTAAATACAAATCTAAGTCTATGCTTAAAATCATTAAATCATTTACGTGCTATGGACGGAAAGTTTAGATCCAAAAGAATATCTGGTTAATTTCACGCTACTTCTTATAGTATATAGAGTTTGATTTATAGAAGCAGGCGTTACTTTGCGGAATTCCATATTACAAGCAATATACCAGAACTAACTACTTTGCTATAATCCGCACGGGTTAAGTGAATGCATGCAAAGCCAATGTGTATGAAGCAGGCAAAATCTACGCACCTTATACATGCAGGACCAGCCACCACATGCACCCCAAGGCGCAATTCACCAGCAACAACGAACACAAAAGCAGCACACACACCCTCCACCACAATCTCGACGATCGTTTCGCCCCGAAACCGAAGCATCATCAGGAGGATAGGCTTCACGATTTTAGATTTCAGTACGATTTTTGTGTGTGTGCTGCTTTTGTGTTCGTTGTTGCTGGTGAATTGCGCCTTGGGGTGCATGTGATGGCTGGTCCTGTATGTATAAGGTGCGTAGATTTTGCCTGCTTCATACACATTGGCTTTGCATGCATTCACTTAACCCGTGCGGATTATAGCAAAGTAGTTAGTTCTGTTATATTGCTTGTTATATAGAGTTTGTTTAACCGATGTAAATTTTCAATGTCATGCTAACTCTTAATTAAAATGACTGTCGTTTGCATTATACGGTTCTTCAAATGGAGCGTGGATAGCGAAACCGTACTAGGTTCGTATTACAGTACTAGTGGCACTCAAGACCGTCAGCAGTCAATTACAACGGTATTAAAAATACAACAAAGCAAAACAAAATTTTGTTCAAACGTCAAAAAGACAACCTTAAATTTTTAATTTCAATAACTAATCATTAATTTATAAATGAAAATTAAATAGTTTAATAAACTTACATGAATATTTAATACAATGAAACTAAATTTTAGTTAAAAAAATAATCGATGGAATAATCAGTACATATAAATGTGTTTTGTTTTAACTATAATTCATAAATGCAATCTAAAATACGAATAAAGAATAATTGTATTGTAAATTCTATTTTTATTTCAACTCAAAGCGACTCAAACTTTTGAGTTTTGAACAAAATTTGTTTTTTAATTGTCTCTGTTCTTAAAGCTTCACGTGCATTTAATTTCTTGTGAACTGTGTTATACGTGTCTAAACGAGGAGTCTGGAGCAGCGTGGTAGGTCTAGCTCCAATCCTTCTCTCCAAAAACGGAGAGAGGAGGCCTTAGCCCAGCAGTGGGCATAGTAACAGGCTGTTACTTTAAACGAGGAGTATCTAATTGCTCTGTCTCAGTAGTTGTGTACTTGTGTGTACGTAAGCTTGGCTTTGCGGTAATAGAATTAGGCATAATTTAATTAGTTTCGTGGCAGTCTTGAGGTTTAAATGGCATCTAATTTTTTAACGGTCCTACTTTGTTAAGTGTCAAATTATTGTCGTTGAATAGTGTTCTGTTGAAAGTGTCATCAAGAAACATCAAGACTGTAAGTTTATATTTTTCCTAAAATGAGTTATATATCAAAATATATGTATATCACAAATTTCGAACGAAATAAATATTGATTTCTAGAAGCAGGCGTTACTTTGCGGAATTCCATATTACAAGCAATACAACAGAACTAACTACTTTGCTATAATCTGCACGGGTTAAGTGAATGCATGCAAAGCCAATGTGTATGAAGCAGGCAAAATCTACGCACCTTATACATGCAGGACCAGCCACCACATGCACCCCAAGGCGCAATTCACCAGCAACAACGAACACAAAAGCAGCACACACACCCACCAAATGCATCACGATTTTTCGTAATCATTACGATTTTTGTCGTGGAGCCTATCCTCCTGATGATGCTTCGGTTTCGGGGCGAAACGATCATCGAGATTGTGGTGGTGGGTGTGTGTGCTGCTTTTGTGTTCGTTGTTGCTGGTGAATTGCGCCTTGGGGTGCATGTGGTGACTGGTCCTGCATGTATAAGGTGCGTAGATTTTGCCTGCTTCATACACATTGGCTTTGCATGCATTCACTTAACCCGTGCGGATTATAGCAAAGTAGTTAGTTCTGTTGTATTGCTTGAAATAAATATTATTTTATCTTAATTTTACAAAATTAAAGTGTTGCCAGATTATACAAAATAATTGTAATGAACTCGATTTCAATTTATTAAATTTAATGTTAAAAGATTATTGAGTTTGTTGCTCTGTATTTCAGAAAGCATTAAATTTTTTTTTTTTTTAAATATATTTAAATTTAGAATACTAAAAATAGTATATTAAAAGATTGGAACTACAATTTCAATTATTAAATGATGTTATATATTTTTTCAATTTCTGACGGCCTGGCAGTGAGTATTTTAAGACATATTTTTTTAATTGACACAGACAATACATAAATAAATTAATATAACATTTTAAATATACTCATTAATGTTTTGGCTTTCAAATTACATCTTATCTAGTTCATTATTAAACACTAATTTTCAATATAATATAAGTATAGTACATAACTTTTTATGTCCTATTTAGAAACAAAATGTCTCATAATAACAAGATACTTTATAAATATATTTTCTTATATTATAACATTGCATAAAGGGCATTTATAAAAGCCAATATATCTTCGCAGACAAAACCACAGACAATAGAGTGTACAACAAATAATAATGAAAGAGTTTCAGGGTTTAATTAAAAACTCATTTGCTATGTAAAGTTGTATGTTTAGTTTTTAATCAACTTTGTTTACCGACCTTAATTAAAATAGCTTACCTCCCAAAGGCTTTATAAATAGTTCCACTATTTTCTGTAATGGAAACTCTTGATATATAACTACAGTAGATTTTCTTGTCTATTTCTTTCCACATCTATGCTTTAGTATATATTTTGCAGATACATTATGAGCTATAATTAATGTAATATAATTTCTGAAAATGCTTTGTGGTATCCGACTGAGTTGAATAGACCACCCTCATTTCTTACCGAGGTGTCGTAAAAGGCGACTAAGGTAAGTCGACCCGCCGTGCGGTATCCGGCCGAGTAGAATAGACGACCCTCATTTCTTACCGAGGTGTCGTAAAAGGCGACTAAGTTAAGTCGACCCACCGCGTGGTACCCGGTTGAGTAGAATAGACCACTCTCTTTCTTACTGAGGGGTCATACAATATGACTGAGGTAAGTTGACATCAGGCAGGCGGCCGGTCGTAAAATACGAACCCAAATCATGTGAGAAAATGTTTGTAACATGTTGTGCCGACCCCATTTAGAATGGGATAAAGGTAAGAAAGTGATGAAATTATGGGCTGTAATTAAATATGTATAGATCACTAGCTAATCCGGCAAATGTTTTTTTGTCATATAAATTTTAAAAAAAAGTAAAGTAACAGCCTATTACTATGCCCACTGCTGGGCTAAGGCCTCCTCTCTCCGTTTTTGGAGAGAAGGATTGGAGCTAAGACCTACCACGCTGCTCCAATACGGATTGGTAGGTTACACATATCCCTAGAATTCTCTAAAGATATGCAGGTTTCCTCGCGATGTTTTCCTTCACCGAAAAGCGTGTGATAAATTGAAATTATCAATTAGACACATAAGTTTTAATAGAAAAACTCATTGGTGCCTGCCCGGGGTTTGAACCTATGTCGTCTCTAGAGAGTCGCACGGTCTCACCGCTAGGCCATCACAGCTTGTTTCATATAAATTATTTGTAGGTAACTTCTAGTGTCGTATATTAAAAAAAAATTGTCTAATTTTTTTTTTAATAGTATCCGATTCTCAGACCTACTGAATATGAATACAAAGTTTCATAAAAATCGGGCAAGCCGTTTCGGAGGTAACTAACATTGTGTCACGAGAATTTTATATACATATAGGATAATATCATTACATCTTTTTCCGATCATTTTTCGGCATGTCCGACAATTATCGTCTAATTTCAACATCATTCTTCTGCCCTTATGCCACTCTAAGTGGGGTCGGCACAACATGTTACAAACATGTTGCCAATGATTTGGCTACGTATTTTGCGACCGGCCGCCTGCCTGACGTCAACTTACTTTAGTCGCCTTTTACGACAGCTGGGTAAGATATGAGGGTGGTCTATTCTACTCAGCCGTATACTACACGGCAGTATCGTCTAATTTCAACAAATTTATAAAAAAAAGCCCTAATTAGTATTAAACTAAAACATTTCTCATTAATCACTGTATCTATTGGCGAAAACGGCATAAAAATCCGTTTAGTAGTTTTCGACTTTAGGCACTTTAAATATTTTATAGTAAGTTATTGAAAATTTTTGGTAGATCAAGGATATCTTCGCCATCATCATCATTCTCCTGCCCTTATCCCACTCTAAGTGGGGTCGGCACAACATCTTAGAAACATGTTGTTACATGATTTGGCTACGTATTTTACGACCAGCCGCCTGCCTGACGTCAACTTACCTTAGTCACCTTTAACGACACCTCGGTAAGAAATGAGGGTGGTCTATTCTATGCAGCCGGATACCACACGGCACATTCCTTAGTCACCTCTTACGACACGTCTGTAAGAAAGGAGGGTGGTCTATTCATGCCGGATACCACACGGCAATCAAGGATATCTTCGTATACGTCAGTTATCTATTGAAGCCTTAATTTCCAATTAAGGTAATCAGTAATTCATTCCTTTGAATCCATACGTAATCCATTTAGCGAGGCCTAGATATCTATTCTACTACTAGTTTCATATATTTTAGTACTATGTTCGCTGCGACTTATTTTAAAAATGCCATCAATAATAACTGCATATATATACATATACATGCAATGCATTTTACGTTCCGTAAGGAAGAATGAGTCTTTTAAAAAGAGCAACCACCGAATTCTTTGCTATTTTGTATAAAAATTGCAATTATAAAAAAGGTAACATAATTGAATTGAATTTTTTTTTTTCAAGACAGCGAAATAATGCCGCCGTATAAAAAAAAAATTAGCGGTCTATTGCAATCCCACTGCTGGGAATTGGCCTCCTCCTTCCTTTTCTGGAGTGAAGGGTTGGAGCTAAGACCTACCACGCTGCTCCAATTGGCAGGTTAAACTCCAGAAATCTCTAGAGATATGCAGGTTTCCTCACGATGTTTTCCTTCACTAAAAAGCGTATGATAAATTGCAATTATCAATTAGATAAGTTTTAATAGAAAACACATTGGTGCCTGCCCGGGATTTAAATGCGTGACCTTCTCGAAAGAGTCGCACAGTCTTACCGCTGGGCTATCACAGCTCTTTATTTCGCCGTATAACGCCGAAATAATAACGCCGTGTGGCATCCGGCTGAGTAGAATACCACCCTCATTTCTTACCGTGGTTTCGTAAAAAACGACTAAGGTAAGGTGACGTCACGCAGACGGGCGTAAAATATAGCCAGATCAGATAACACGTTTATAGCATGATGTGCCGACCCCACTAGGAGTGGAATAAAGAGAATGATGATCACACTAAGAAATAATGCAATAATACATTCCAATAACAAAGTTAAAGTGAGAAATGCGCAGTAACGTAGCAATTAAAATACATGATTTTTTATTACTTTATCTTATAGATTAAATAATTTATAGAATTAAGCGTTACTTTGCGGAGATCTATAATACAAAAGTAATTATAAAATTATATATTTTATAATTATTTTATCCCATTCTAAGTGGAGTCGGCACAACATGTTATAAACATTTTGTTAATGGATTTGGCTATGTATTCTAAGACCGGCCGCCTGCCTGACGTCAACTTACTTTAGTAGTTTTTTACGACACGTCGGTAAGAAATGAAGTTGGTCTATTCTACTCAAGCGGCGGAAAAGTAATCATAAAATTATTTAGCTATAATCCGCGATAAAGAAAATAATAATATATATAATACTAAATGTAGAGTATAGTGTGGTGGAGGTTGTTATTGCATGTGGTATTACGAACCCTGCATGTATCAGGTATGAGAACGGATAGTTCACTATACATTTAGGATTATATATATTTTCTATTTACTTTATCGTGGATTATAGCAAAATTATTTTATTATGAAGCAGCGTCAGCCCAGTTGTGAGACCGTGCGACTCTTTCGAGGGGGTCACGAGTTCAAACCCCGGGCATGCACCAATGAGTCTTTGTGTTAAAACTCATGTGTCTAATTGATAATTGCAATTTGTCAAACGCTTTTCGGTGAAGGAAAAGACCGTGAGGAAACCTGCATATCTCTAGAGAATTCTGCGGATATGTGTAACCTACCAATACGCATTGGAGCAGCGTGGTAGGTCTTAGCTGCAAACCTTCTCTCCAGAAATGTAGAATGTAGAGATGAGGCTTTTGCCCGGTTTTGGGATAGTAACAGGCCGTTACTTTCTTACTTTTATTTTATACATGTTTCTTTGCAGCGTAACGTAATGTTTAGCGTTCGTCACACATAAAATTAATATTATCGGTTCAAGGAATTATCAAAGCGCATTAAGATAATTGCAAATACAATGCTTCATTGCGCGGATTGCAGTTTTTACTGGACGTATAATGGTTGGAGGTAATCACGCTATTGTTTGCAAATTGCATTCGATTCGAGAGCCATCGGGAAAGTGCTCGCTCGTGAAAAACCTATAATTGTCGATCTCATTTTCATTTCGTTCTTAGATTTATTATTACTAAATACTTATTATAAAACAAGGTCCCCAAAAGGTGTTTGTGTGTGATCGATTTTCTTAAGATCTACTTGTTTGTGAATTGTGTTGAAGAGATCGTAAAAGACTCGCCTGTTAGGAGATTTAGTCACGTAAGCAGAGATACATTACAAAATACGCGTTAATTGTGTCCGAACTATCCCGATAATCCTATCTTCTACTGGAGTCATACCAAAATCCCTTCATAAAAAAAAGTAGTAAAGTAGCGGCCTGTTACAAGCCCACTGCTGGGAATAGGCCTCCTCTCTTTTCTGGAGAGAAGGGTTGGAGCTAAGACCTACCACGCTGTTCCAATGCGGATTGGTAGGTTACACATATCTCCAGATTTCTCTAGAGATATGCACGTTTTCTTACGATGTTTTCTTTCATCGAAAAGCGTGTGATAAATGGCAATTATCAATTAGACACATGAGTTTTAATAGAAAAACTCATTGGTGCCTGCCCGAGGTTGAGCTCGTGTTTCCCTTGACAGTTTTGCACGGTCTCACCGGAACATAATAGCTTAAATCCCTTCATAATAGCTTAAAAATGGTAGACACCCACTCACATACGTACTCTTACAGAAAGCAGTTATACTGAACACATGCCGCTTGGTCCGTAAATTTCTTACAATAGATACGTTCATTAGTTTCCATTGCTTGGCCAAAAGCCTGTAATGGAAATGCCTCACCATCTTAAAATGGTAGACTGTAATAAAAAAAAAATAATAATAACAATTTATTTATTTGTAAAAGAAAAAATGCATACGTATAACAATTTGAGACCATAATAAACGCATTAGTTGAAAACTGTGTTGCAGTTATTAGGTCCTCCGCAAAAACACAAAGATGCAACGTTCCTTAGCCATATGTTAAACCAACAAAAGCAAATGAAAACAACTTTACCTATATAACTTCTTCTAATCTATTCTACGTTACTATTACTACTACAAATCTGTTTTACATTACAAGAAAGAAATGTACTAGAAACTCGTAGATCTACAAAAATACTACATAAAAGTCTATCATAGCATGTTTCTATCTTATGGTCATAATAATTTCTTTTATGTTCATTTCGGAAAAAATCTATGAAATACTAATTTGCGGGCGAAGCCCCCAGTATCGCTAGTCATCATCCTCTTGCCCTTATCCTACTCTAACTGAGGTCGGCACAACATGCTATTAACATGCTGTCACATGATTTGGCTACGTTTTTTACAACCGGCGGAATGCCTGACGTAAATTTACTTTAGTACTTTACTTTAAATTTAATTTACTTTTTACGACCCCTCGGTAAGAAAGAGGGTGGTCTATTCTACTCAACCGCATACCACACGGCGGGTCGACTTATATTAGTCGCGTTACTTTAGTTAGTTCTGTTATATTGCTTATATTAGTCGCCTCTTAAGACACCTCGGTAAGAATGAATGAAGAAAGGTATGGTCTATTCTATTCAGCCGGATACCACACGGCATCAGCCAGTATAGCTTATCTAATTATATAAAAAATTGTTTCAGATACCTGCCAGTTGGAGGTACTACAGATCTTATAGCTTTATTTCTGGAAATATTTAAGGTACGGAAAGCATCAAGCTTTGCTTTATATCATATCTCTCATCTAAGACATCTGGTTTTTATGTGTATCTTTGAGATATAAACGACAACGCATCTGTTTATAGCAACATCGAGGTTGTGTACAAACAACATCACCATGATCAATTAAGCTTAGAGAAAATAAATATTTGCAAGCGCTTGTAAATTAAAATTAAAATATTCTTTATTCAAGTAATCTTGTAAACAAGTGCATTTCAATCGTCAACTTTACTGGTGGTTCGGAAAGCTTTTTCTACTGAGAAGAACCAGCAAGAAACTCGGCGGTCGCTCTTTTTAAAATATAAATCTTAAAACTAGTTACATTTAGTGATTGCTGTCTTGTACAGGTAGGAGTGCACCTATTTCCACCCATCCTTATCATCTAAGTAATCTTCAACAGTATAGTTGGCTTTCTGTATCAGCCTCTTTTTAACAGTGTTTTGAATCCGCGGTAATGGCATGGCCAAAATTAAATTCGGAATTTTCGGAATAAGCGACTGCATGCAAAGCTAATGTGTATGAAGCAGGCAAAATCTACGAACCTTATACATGCAGGACAAGCCACCACACGCACCCCAAGGCTCCTCCACCAGCAACAAAGCACACAAGCAGCACACACACCCGCTACCACCACAATCTCGACTATCGTTTCACTCCGAAACCGAAGCATCATCAGGAGGATAGGCTCCTCGACCAAATCGTAATGCATCGTATTGCATTACGATTTTGATAGCTTTGCATGCATTCGCTTAACCCGTGCAGATTATAGCGAAGTAGTTTTGTTATAGTGCCTATAATATTCAATTCCGCAAAGTAGCGCCTGCTTCTATAAATCAGAATCTTATACCCAAACCCACAAACGATTTACGTACTTTTGCTAGGCGCAAAGCAGGAGTCGCAAGCTTATGTCGGTTCCTACTTTGTCTATTATATACATCACCTATCGTTTTATAATTCTGTATATTTTTATGTATAAAAATTACATTATTTACTGTGAAGCAAATGTAAGAATACTTATTTCCATAAACTTGTAAACAGCCAAAGATAGGTTAAATTTTAATGAAACAGTTATATGATTGTAGCACATAACAACTATGCCAAGTTTTAAAGATTTTATTCAACATGCCGTTTGTGTATGTGAAGGTGGAATCTTGCAATTTAAATTTGACCCACTTTCCACATGTCTAATTGAGCTGAAATTTTAAATACAGCTCCGATCCCGAAGACAATGCATGTTTTTGATAAGCATTAGCTGATACTGCCAGGATTAGCTCCAAACAAGGGCACTGATCAACTGAATCTACAATTATACCTTTATCTTTTATTGACACATATATATATATGTCGATGCAAAAATATATCTGTATATACAAAAGTAATAATAAAATTATTTTACTTTGCGATTTTGTCGTGCAGTCTATCTCCTGATGATGCTTCGGTTGCGGGGCGAAACGATTGTTGAGTTTGTGATAGTGAACGTGTGTATTGTGGTGGCAGTGGTGGAGGTTTGTGCATGTGTTTTTACGAATCCTGCATGTATCGGGTATGAAAAAATGGATAGTCCACTATACATTTTGCACTATATATATTTTCTATTTACTGTATCGCGGATTATAGCAAAATAATTTTATTATTACTCTTGTATTATGGATCTCCGCAAAGTAACGCCTCTATAAATTATATTTGCATATCTTAAAAAGTGGTACACAGTTTTAACTACATAAATGATGTATATGCGAGATAAATGTCTGAATCATAAAACTTGTTTGATCCAAGAACAAAGACAAGAAAACGCATAAAATCTCTACTGAAGTACGTCTCCTAAAATAGACATCACGTATCAACACACAGAAGGCTATCGCGATCTTTTTATAATGGACAGAATTAGCATATACCGTACAGTGGGGATGTGACTTGGAGTGGTAAAAATGGATTAACAAATAACCGATTAGGGAGAAACCCTTCAAAATAAATCGCTTTACAAGTATCGATTAAAACGCAACATAAAAATGGAACTTGTAGTGGAAAAATTCGGTGTCGATTAATAAATAATGATAATGATTTTGCTCCCCTCAAAATATGCGATTTAAAAAAATCCATTAACACGTAATAAAAAAAAATTTTTTTGTTGCCTTTTTTTAATTTTAATAAATAGTAAAAACTATCCGATTTTCTCTCTCTAAGTCTCGTTGTGCATTATTTATTGCCGGGTACTACACATTACTTTATGTGTCCACTACACATTTGGCATTATGTATATTTTATATTTACTTTATCGCAGATTATAGCATAATAATTTTATTATTATTTTTGTCTTAAAACTATAAACTCCTTAGTAACGCCTTAAAGAAACTCCTCAGTAAGAACATAAAGAAACTTACAGTAATTAATAATGAAAGCTCTACTGGTAGGTGCTAATTGGATGTAATTGCATAAAACCACGTTGGCCAGTGACCGAGTGACAAATTGGATAACGTCATCACGTCGTTCTTGTACGAGTAAAATTACTAGCTGTTCCAAACGAGTGAAATTTACAGTATGTGGCAATACTTATATCTATATCTATCTATACTTATTATAAAACAAAGTCCCAAAAAACTGGCTGTCTAAATGTAATCGAATTTCTCAAAATCTACAGAACGGATTTTTACACGGTTTTCTCTAAAAGATAGTGAAATACTTCCGGATGGTTTAAGTAATTAGTACGTATCGGTATTATGTAAATTGTGTTGAAGAGATCGCACGGTTGTTAAAAAACTTGCTTTTTGGGAGCTTCAGTCTCAGCCAGCAAGCAACCAGCAGAGATACGCTAAAGTATTGTAATAGAGAATTGTAGATCTATAAAAATAATACAAAAAAGTCCGTGATAGCATGTCTCTATCTACGGTTAACTGACAATAACTATTTTTATGTTCAAATTTTCGTACATCAGTAGTAAGGATTCACCTGTGGATGCCTAGCTAAGTTAGCGAAGATATCAGGTGCTAGCTAACTTAACAAACCAAAAAAAAAAAAGGTTTTCGGACACGCTGAATCGATTGCACTCACTCCCGTCTGTGTATGTTTAACGGTTACAAAGTTACGCTCTTCAATAAACTGAGCCTAGATGATTAGCTAATTACTAATCACCAGAGTGAGCTGATAAATCAGGTGTTAAATCAAATGCTAAAAGACAATAACCTTTTGCATAATGTTTTGCATAGATGCAAATAGTTTTAACATCTACTACCGCAAAATATCCGATAACTCGAGCGGAAGTAAAAGTCTTAACAATACCTGCAGGTGTTCAGGGTAAAACACTCGATAATATTTTCCTTGGACAAGTTCCTAAAAGATGTATTGTCGGTTTTGTTAATAATGCTGCATTTAATGGAACTTTAATGAAAAACCCGTTCAACTTTGAAAGTTATCATATGAATACTTTTAGTTTATACATTGATGGACAACAAATACCTTCAAAGGCTCTACAACCATCATTTGAGAGTAATACTTTCACTTCCGCGTATCATACGTTATTCTCAGGGACTGGAATCCATTTCTTAAACGAAGGGAACGGAATATCTAGGGAACAATATGCAAAAGGTTATTGTCTTTTAGCATTTGATTCAACACCTGATTTATCAGCTCACTCTGGTCATTGGAATCTTATAAAGAGCGGTAGTGTAAGACTGGAAGTACGGTTTGATACAGCTATTCCTGCGATCCAGCTATTCCATCGATTCAGCGTGTCCGAAAACATTTTTTTTTTAGGTTTGTTAAGTTAGCTAGCACCTGATATCTTCGCTAACTTAGCTAGGCATCCACAGCCCGGCCAGAACCGGTGAATCCTTACTACTTACATCACGGAATTCCACGCGGGCACAGCTAGCATAGTATAAATAAATATAAAACAAAATAATTAATAAGAAGTTTTTTGCATATCTATATCAAAATAAAGTAATCTTTATTGAAGTAAATTTTTGCAAAAGTTTTGAATTTATACTTAGATCAATATAGATCTATTAAATCAAGATAATCAAGTTCTTAAAAATTGCCTTGTGGTATCCGGCTGAGTAGAATAGACCACCCTCCTTTCTTACCTACACCGAGGTAAAAGAAGTGTAAAAGCGTAAAAGATGACTGAGGTAAGTTTACCCGCCATGTTTTATCCGGTTGAGTAGAATAGACCACCCTCAATTCTTACCGAGGTGTCGTAAAAGGCGACTAAGGTAAGTTGACGTCAGCCAGGCAGCCGATCGTAAAATACGTAGCCAAATCATGTGACACTCTCTTCAAACATACACACAACAAACACACTATACATACACACCCAATACATCTATACACTTCTGCGTGCATAAGCATGGATGCACGCATATCTCCTTCTTACTTCCATGTACGTTATTATACGCGAATTTAGTAAAAAAGTTTATATAGCTGTTTATATACTCGTAACCGTTAATATCCACGGCACAGGTTGTACCTTAGTGTGGATTAATAATAATAAATTCTCTTTTTTTGTCTCCTCTTTTATGTATTTAGTATAATCTTGTTTGATTAGTATTTCAGTTAAGTTTCGGAATAAATAAATAAATAAAATGTATAATCTGATGGAGGATTGTAAATTTTTGTTACAATTACTGATCGGTTTAACATATAATGTATAAAAATCCTGTTATTCATTGAGGATCTGGTTAAATTAAAGTTCAAGTGACAACATGTTTATAGGATGTTGCGCCGACTCCGCTTAAAGCGGGATAAGGACAGGAGGATGTTGATGAGTCAATGTTTTAAGAACGAAATATTTAGGCGTGATTTAACGGTGATTTTAATGAATTTTACTTTGCTGGATCAAATGTGAACAATAATCTTTATTCAAAACTTTTTCAAACAATTTTCAATAGGTAGTCAAAGTTTAATATGGTTAATGAAGCTACAACTGGTTCGGAATGTTGCTCTCACCGAGAAGAACCGGCAAGAAACTCGGCGGTCACTCTTTTAGACATTATCAATTTACATTATCAGCAGAAGCAGAAAGGATTTTCAAATTCAACCAACCTAATAACTAATAAATAATAGAAATAAATATAATTACGGTAAAAATACCTATTTATTCAAGTTAGGATAGGTAAAATCGTGCAAAAAGCCCTAAAAATTGGTATCGAACGAGTGTCAAAATTCGGAATGTCTTAACTATTCGATAAAGCACTTAAATAAGTATGAATATAGTATGTTAACATGTAACCAAGACAAGACAAAAAGTGAGCGTAATGTATGAAGCAGACATTCAAGAGGTCAAGTGCACCACTCAATATTATTGAATTATAAAGCGACACTAAGTACTTTGAAATTCGGCAATTTTTAAAAGCTTTGATTTTACAAAAGTAGTAATAAAATTATTTTGCTATAATCCGCGATACAGTAGATAGAAAATATACATAGTGAACCACTTGAGCACTGAAATTGAACTGAAATACATACTGGTCCAGTTCCGATGACAATGCACGTTTACGCTAAGCATGATGTTTCCAGGATTGACTCCAGAAAACTCCTCAACGGTTAACAGTAGCGACATTTTATCAAACGCTTTTTTTACTTGATTTGTTATGATAGTATTGACAGGCCCGTTGGTGGTGACCATGCCTGCAGTTCCGCGGGTCGCGAGTTCCATTTCCGTCGAGGCCTAACATTTTTTTCAAAACAATTTGTTCTTCGATTCTGGGTGTATTTAGTTGGGTTTGGGTGTGTCCAGTTGTCTGTCAACCATATCACAAGTATTAAATTCAAAGTTAAAATTTAATTTGGGGACGAATAACCTTTTGTCTCATATACATTTATTTATTTTTTGAGTCAATTTACAATTTCACTTTTATATTGTACTCTAGAAGTGGTTGAATTTATGAAATTCTTTTAATTGAAATTGCTGAAGTCGACAGTATTGGTGGTCATCATAAAATTAGATTAAGTATATTTAGATCGTCAGATACCTTAAATAAATCCAATTAAATCCTTTTTTGGGCAGCGGGTTCGTATCCTGTATAGACTTAAATATACCAGCTACTTTTAGACTAAGTGATAGTGAATAATTATCACTCGCTATCTGTTGAATGAAAATGTAGAAAGGAAATCAGCATATCATTCACACTCACAGTGGGTATGAGCTTTATAACCTTCTATCCTTAAAAGCTTTCGCCAATTGTGGGATAGGAACAGGTGATTTTTGTACATATATCGAGAATTGCAACAAAATTTGCATATATCATGACTAAACTGTGACGACCGAGCGATGGGACATATGATTCTTTCAAGGGTTAAAGTTGGGGGTACGGCGGGTTCAAACCCTGAACACTAACGTGTATTTCTGTTAAAAGTGATTTTTAGACACATAGAATTCAACTAAATTATACTTCCATGCTTTATTGATATTTGCAATTTATAGCATGCTTTTCGGTGACGTAAACATCGTGAGAAAAGTAGCATAGGTCAGGAAAATTCCCCGAACTCTCAACACTAATGTGCATTTCTGTTAAAACTTATTTTTCATATTTTATTTTATTATATTCATTTGTTATTTTCCATATTTCATATACACAGAATACAACTTGCATAAACTTACATGCCTAATTGATATTTGCAATCTATCACACGCTTTTTCGGTGAAGGAAAACACCGTGAGGAAAGCTGTTTAGGTCAGGAAAATTCCTCGAACCCTAAACACTAATGTGCATTTATGTTAAAACTTATTTTTCATATTTTATTTTATTACATTTATTTATTATTTTCCATATTTCATATACACAGAATACAACTAACATAAACTTACATGCCTAATTGATATTTGCAATTTATTACACACTTTTCGGTGAAGGAAAACATCGTGAGGAAAGCTGCTTAGGTCAGGAAAATTCCTCAATCCCTGAACACTAATTTGTATTTGCAATTTATCACACGCGTGAGGAAACCTGCACAGGTCGGGAAAATTCCAAGGATACGTGCAACTTACAAATCCCTATTGGAGCTGCTTGATATGTCTAAGTACTTATTCTTCTGTTCAGAAACGGAGAGTGGAAGTCTATGCCCAGCAGTGGGATAAAATCAGGCCGCTACCTTACTACTTTATTCTTAGACCATTTCTAAGATATTTATAACCATTTTAGAAGAGCGTCGTGAATGCCAGTTCTACACATACGTCACTCCTGCGATTTAGTCATTTGCCCAGCCATGGGAAAGAAGTAATCTGACTATGGAGTTGTGAACTTTATAAGCAATTAATTACGTCAACCAGAAAGCTAATTACTGACTCGAATAAA
Source organism: Morpho deidamia (assembly GCA_947086505.1). NCBI lineage: Eukaryota > Metazoa > Arthropoda > Insecta > Lepidoptera > Nymphalidae > Morpho > Morpho deidamia. The sequence goes on along the minus strand of CAMTZC010000007.1, from coordinate 1,454,513 downwards.
TTGAAAGTTTCCATGAGAATGTTTCAATTAACCGTACACTAAACTAATTTTTAACCGAGATACGATCATGGGAGTTCGAATTAAAACTCTTTGGGAAAACAATAGGTATGCAAGTTAGATCTTTGTCGCTGTATATCAATCAAAAGACTCATACTATTTTTCAAGTATTTTCTCTTTAGATTAATTAGATAAAGTTCTATGTATTTAAATAAATGCAATTTTTTCCTCCTCGTGTACGCGATCAATAGTTCATTGAACTTTTCACTTATTCAAGAATAATCAATACCTTATTCTAGATAGATATTAACCCGGTATATAAGCTGAGCTATTGGTTTATTTAGTTAATTCAGTAAATGCTATACATTATGTCCATAGTTAAATTTAATTCCCAAACGGTTAGACGCCCTAATTAACAAAATTGGAGCAACAATTAATGCAATTACTGGTGCTTCCACACACCTCTATATTTTGTAGTTACTATTATTTTACTTGCAATATATTTCGCAGATTTATTACGAATACTGTCTCAATAATATCATATATCTCGTAAATAAAATTAAAATACAAATTTTCAAAATATCCATCTAATGAACTCATATATTTAAGAAAATTAGTAGTTTGAACTCTTAAAATTAGTCTAAAATAATTTTATTATTACTTTTGTATTATTGTTCTCCGCAAAGTAACGCCTAATTCTATAAATTATTTGAAGTACTAACATCATTTCATATTTGATCTGATAAAAGTCCTACGTTTAGTTACTGGTTGTTTCAAATGAACGGTTTTTATTTTGGCAAATTTGGTATGATTTTTATTTTGGCTACCGTCGGCGTGTGAATGAAGCGAACGTCATAATTTACCGGCTAATTTATTTATTTATGCACATATAATCTTATTTATGCATAGTAATCTAAAATTAATAATAATTATCAGCAAAATAAACTAACTTAAAGTAACAGCCTGTTACTATGCCCACTGCTGGGCTAAGGCCTCCTCTCTCCGTTGTTGGAGAGAAGGATTGGAGCTAAGACCTACCACGCTGCTCCAATGCGGATTGGTAGGTTACACATATCCCTAGAATTCTCTAGGGATATGCAGGTTTCCTCACGATGTTTTCCTTCACCGAAAAGCGTGTGATAAATTGCAATTATCAATTAGACACATAAGTTTTAATAGAAAACTCATTGGTGCCTGCCCGGGGTTTGAACCTATGTCGTCTCTAGAGAGTCGCACGGTCTCACCGCTAGGCTATCACAGCTTCAAACTAACTTATTTATTAATTATTTTTGTAAATTTCATTTAAGTAGTTTTAGGTTATTTTGCATGTGGCGTTTGCCTTTAATTAGTTTTACATTTAGACTTAGTTTTGTTTTACAATAGAATATAGATTTGAATGATATAAATGTTAAAGCTGTTGGTGAACCTAAGAAAATTAAAAAAAAAAAAAAAATTAAAATCTCAAACAATATACCTTTGCCAGTTCTGAATTATTTAAAAAAATAAAACAGAACAGCCAACAGGAATGAAAATAGCAATTCGTATTCATTTAGTTTAAAAAAAGAATGCCTTTTATACCGCAAGAGACAATAGGAACAAAATATTAAACGTATGAATTGAGTTCACATCTTCGATGCATATTCAAAGTGCTGACACACTTGGATAATAACAGACGTATTTATTTTGGGTGCGCCGCGAATGTAGTCTCTAACGTAATCCCATAACAGCGATAAAGGCTTAGTCGATTTTGACAGATGGCCCTCTTTCGGCTCCCGCAAGATGAAGAATAATGGGATACAAAACACAAGCGACTACTGGGCATTACGTCTAATTCATTAATTTTACAGACAACATATTAAAAGAGAACCAACCGTATGTGTAAGAAGATAAAGTTCAATATCAAATGATGTGAAATTTAACTAAATTTGCGCAACATTTCATTGTGTGCGTAGAGGGGTTGTCATAGAAACTGTAACACCATGCGCGCGCATTGAACACTCACTCACACTCCCCTAATTTCTCCCCTTACACTGAGTGAGACAGCTTACGTACATTCAATAAGATAAATCATTAAATTCGAATAATCGAACGTATTCTATTTACAAATTTCAAAACTATTTTTTTAAATATACATTCTTGACTTTTAATTTTTTATTTTTTATTAATTTATTGAGTTCAGGGTTACTTTTCGTAGATCCATTATACAAAAAAATAAAATTATTTTCGTATAATCCGCAAATAATTTATAGAATTAGGCGTTACTTTGCGGAGATCCATAATACAAAAGTAATAATAAAATTATTTTGCTATAATCCGCGATACAGTAAATAGAAAATATATATAGTGTTTAATGTATAGTGGACTATCAGTATTTTCATACCCGATACGTGCAGGATTCGTAAAAACACATGCACAAACCTCCACCACTTCCACCACAATACACAAGCACTACACAGTTTCACTATCACAAACTCAACAATCGTTTCGCCCCGCAACCGAAGCATCATCAGGAGATAGACTCCACGACAAAATCGCAAAGCATTTTGCGATTTTGTCGCACTGTATCGCGGATTATAGCAAAATAATTTTATTATTACTTTTGTATAATCCGCAACAAAAGTAACGGCCTGTTACTATGCCCACTGCTGGGCTAAGGCCTCCTATCTCCGTTTTTGGAGAGAAGTGTTGAGGCTAAGATCTACCACACTACTCCAATGTGGATTGGTAGGTTACACATATCCCCAGAATTCTCTAGAGATATGCAGGTTTCCTCTCAATGTTTTCCTTCACCGAAAAGCGTGTGATGAATTGCAAATATCAATTAGACACAAATTTTTAATAGAAAAACTCATTGACGGCTGCCCAGGATTTGAATCCATGATCGTCTCTATAGAGTCACACAGTCTCATCGCTGGGCTATTATAGCTTACAGTCTGCAACAAAGTACATAGAAAAAATATATAAATCTTAATGTAGAGTAGATTATTCGTTTTCATACCCGATCCACGCGGGATTCAAGGATCCCAAAGCGATTTTGCCATAGAGTCTATCTCCTGATGATGGTTCGATTGTGGGGCGAAACGATTGTTGAGTTTGTGATAGTGGACGTGTGTAATGCTTATATATATTTAGCTGGCGGTGGTAGAGGTTTGTACATGTGTTTTTACGAATACTGCATTTATCGGATATAAAAACGTATAGTACACTCTACTATTAGCTTTATGTAATATATTTTCTATTCGAAAACGAAAATAATTTTATTGGAATTTTATATTTTTTCGTATCAAAATCATTGTGGTCATTAGTTTAGGATTGGTGGCATGCTTCACAATTTGACGCCATTCTTTTAGGACGGCTGCCTTCCGGGTATAAATTAAAATATATTAATAAAAAAATCAAACCCCGGGCAGGCACCAATGAGTTTTTCTATTAAAACTTATGTGTCTAATTGATAATTGCAATTTATCACACGCTTTTCGGTGAAGGAAAACATCGTGAGGAAACCTGCATATCCCTTGAGAATTCTCTAGGAATATGTGTAACCTACCAATCCGCATTGGAGCAGCGTGGTAGGTCTAGCTCCAATCCTTCTCTCCGAAAACGGAGAGAGGAGGCCTTAGCCCAGCTGTGGGCATAGTAACAGGCTGTTACTTTACTTTTTTTACTTTAATAAAAAAATTAATATTTAAATAAAATATCAATGTTCAAAAAAATAATATTAATATTATATTGTATTATAATATTTAAATTTATTTATTTGGAATTAGTATATATTTAATTGTAATTTCAGAACGAATGTTACAATAACTTTTTAATTTTGCTATTCTGTGTGGCATAGTACGTCATGCCGCTTACATAGGCGCGAATACGTACAGATTATTAATCTGTGTGTGGGTGTTTTATACAACAGATTCTGCGCGATGGACGCCAGTATTCTCGCAGCCATGGACAAAGAGGCACTGAAGAAGCAGATCGAAAACATGAAGTACCAGGCCTCCATGGAACGCTGGCCGCTATCGAAAAGCATTGCAGCGTGAGTAGATTTCATTATTTTTATTTAAATTCAAATATGTGACGTCATACGTGAAGTGCGGATTAGGTCGGCACGCGAAATTAGTGCTTCTTATTGCGTGTGTAAAGTTTAAAATCGCATTGTTGCGTGATAAGTGAGGCGTTTTATCAATATATTTAAGGGCCCGATTTGAATTTCATTTCCTTTACACAAGTTCAAAAAAGCAATTAAAGAGACTCTCATTAATAAAGCTTACTATAATGTTGAAGACTATGTCAATGATAACAAAGCTTGGAACTAAATTGCGACCAGCTACGCACTAGACGATATTATAATCTAAGTTTGCTAACAATAGTCAATACAAAACTGTAATATTTATTTTTTAAAAGAGTGACCGCCGAGTTTCTTCCTGGTTCTTGTCGGTTAGAGCACCTTTCCGAACCAGTTGTAGCTTCAATTTAATTTTAATTTGACGATTCAAAAGTGCTTGGAATAGGCCAATTTGAATAAAGACTTATTTGAATTTAATTTGAATTTGAGGTATTTTATATACATTTTCTTTGTGAAGACAATTTTAATCAATTCAATTTTATGTTTACTAATTTGTTTATGTACCAAAAATAAAAGATAAGCAAGTGCAGTTTAATAGAAAACAAGTACAAAGGATTACTTATCTCTGTAAGACGTCCCTGATTCAAATTCAAATTCAAAATATTCTTTATTCAAGTAAACTTGTAAACAAGTGCTTTTGAATCGTCAACTTTACTGCTGGTTCGGAAAGCTATTCCTACCGAAAAGAGCCAGCAAGAAACTCGGTGGAGCTCTTTTAAAAAAGAAGATTCTTAATACTAATTACATTTTGTCATAGCTATCCTGCACAAGGTCAAAGAGCAGCTATATCCACGCATTCTTATCATCAATGTAAGCCTCCACGGTATAATAGGCTTTCTGTATCAGCCTCTTTTTAACAGTATTTTTAAATTGCTGTAATGGCAAAGTTAAAATTGATTGTGGAATTTTGTTATAGAATCTTATACCCAAACCCACAAACGACTTACGTACTCTTACAAGGCGCAAAGCAGGAGCCGCAAGCTTATGTCGGTTCCTACTTTGTCTATTATATACATCGCCAATCTTTTTATAATTATGTATATTTTTATGCACAAAAATCAAATTGATAGCGATAGATCACCTTTGGTGATTGGATAATTAGTAGAAATGTAGTATAGGTACATTAAATAGTTAAAAATACAAATTAAAAACATTTTAAAACATATTTTCGTTATGTTTAGTTTTATTACTTTTTTTCCTGAAAAACGCTTGTTATAGGACAAATTGCAAATTCTAAATTCCCTTACTGTGTGTGTGTTTGCCATTTTACGTGACACTGGCAGAGTGATTTGCGCCTAATTTTGCTGTACTAGCCATAAAAAAGATACAAAAAATATATAATAGGTACAGATAAGTAATTTAAAAGCTGATGAAATTAAATTTTACTTATAGAATAGTAGTATTAACAAAGGCGTTAAGACCAGTTTCGTTTAATTCCAATAGTATTGAGTGAATATACTGAATTTCTGTACTTACAAAACTATTAAATTAATTAATTAACACGAGTAAAAACTGGTTTTAACAGATTTGTAATATAGAAACAATGTAAATACTTAGTTTAGTTGAGTTTTATTCAAAAACAATAAGCAATGATAGTTCGAATTCTGTTGTACGTTCATACATACATACATTCATGTTGTCTATGTGTCGTTATTAATATTCTTATTAAGACCTCTTTAATACAGTTCGTAAATAAATGCAAATAGATTTCAAAAAAGTTTGGAGACAAGGGTTGGAGCTAAGACCTACCACGCTGGTCCAATGCGGATTGGTAGGTTACACATATCCCCCAAAATTCTCTAGAGATATGCAGGTTTCCTCGCGATGTTTTTCTTCACAGAAAAGCATGTAATCTATTGCAAATAACAAAAAACACATGATCTATATTCTATACTAATATATAAAGCTAAAGAGTTTGTTTGTTTGTTTGTTTGAACGCTCTAATCTCAGGAACTACTGGACCGATTTTAAAAATTCTATGAGTGTGAGATAGTCTATTTATTGAGGAAGGCTATAGAATATATAACATCACGCTAAGATGAATAGAAGAGGAGCAGCAATAAAATATATTGCGAAAATGGCAAAACATAATACCTTCCTTGCGTGCGCTAAGTAAAGTAAGAGTTATTAAAAAATCATGTATTACAAAATTGATCCTCTCTAAAAGTTCTAAATAAAAGTCCGCGACAGCATATATCTAGCTTTTAAGGTTAAGCCATTTTAACCATAATTTATATAAGTATTATTGTTTACTCAAATATTAATACTGCAGTCCACGCGAACGAAGTTGCGTTTAAAAGCTAGTTTTATCATAAAAACTCATTGTTGCCTGCCACAGGGACTAAACCTGTGACCCCAAGCTGGGCTATCATAGCTTAAATTGTTACACAAGCATAATACTGTTCACTTTTAACAAATACTGCTTAATTCTCTTTTCATAGTTAAATATATTTAATTTCTTTTAAAAAAATTTGACAACCCTATCCATACCATTATGTTTTATGGAATAACTAGTTAATAATATAATCGCCGTTAGATATGCTAATTGTTTACGCTTCTTAAACCACAAATATTGCGGTATGGCTAAATAAGGAGGGTATTACATAAATTTTTAAGAACATTTTACAGTATTTTTCGTTAGTCAACCAGACTATTCACTATTGTCTACTTTGACGAGCATTGTCATATATTTTAGAAATAGATCGTGTGCAAACGAAAGAGTATTATATACCGAGCTACCTCAATTCAATTCAAAATCTTCTTTATTCAAGTAAACTTGTAAACATGTGCTTTTGAGTCGTCGAAAACTACTGCTGGTTCGGAAAGCTGTTCCTACCGAGAAGAGCCGGCAAGAAACTTGGTGGTTGCTCTTTTCAATAAAATACTTATAACTAGTTATATTTGGTTATTACTATCTTGTACAGGGTAGAGGAGTAACTAAATCCACGCATTTTCATCATCTATATAATCCTCAATAGTATAGTAGGTTTTCTGTATCAACCTCCCTTTAACAGCGTTTTTAAACTGCTGTAGTGGTAAAGATAAAATCGAATGCGGGATTTTATTGTATAATCTTATCTTACCCACAAATGACTTATTCACTTTTGCAAGGCGCAAAGCAGGAACCGCAAGCTTATGTCGGTTCCTGCTTTGTCTATTATATATATATTGCTTTGTCTATTATATACCGTGTGACTCTTTCCAATAAGATCACGAATTCAAACCCCGGTCACGAATGGGTTTTTCTATTTAAAGTTATGTGACTAATTAATATTAGCAATTTATCACAAACCTCATATTCTCTCCTCAAAAGGAAACGTCTGTAGTGGCGTTATTAATACACCAATACAGGAAAATAAACATTGTAAACACAATTCATATAATCGCAATACAAATTAATATTACTAACAACTTTAACCCTGACTTAACGCACATTTAACTTAACTGAAGTCATAAAATTTTTGAATACAAATTGAACATTGCATACATCTAAATCAACGACAATAGAATATATCCGAAGTAATGGATACAAAAACTGCACTGAAATTTGTGTTGACACCCAAACTTTCTAACTCTCGTTTTATAAAATGAATAAATGAATACAATTGTACACATAACATTACAAAATGATTAAATTAATCCAGTTTCATCGACAATGAAAAATTAAAATAACAAGAAATAAATCTCATAGGAATCAAGCCTGAACCAGGCATACTTTTGTCTGTTGATGTTCTAAATTCTTGATTCGCAACCATTCTACATTACTCGGATCTACCACCCGATACTGACGCTGAGAAAAAGGTAAATTCTCGGCTACCAAATTTATCATTTCACGCATCGCAAGCTTAAATTAGCCTTTTGCCGCAACAATACTTGAGGTTTAAATCAAGCCAGAATACCGAGCATACTATTGTCCCCTGAAATACCTGAGGACTGTTAAGTTCGCAACCATCCCACTAATACTTTATCCGGATCTAAAACCCGACACTGACTCTGAAAAAAAAAGCAAGTTTTTGGTGGACAGCTTGGAAGAGCAATGTCCTGGCAACCCGAGCACTTACAAATTCGTCAAATTCCACTCATAAGTGAACATATAAAACGACTTACTAAATTAATTCCAATATATTGTTAAATCCTATCTATTTTAAAAAAACCACTACCCCTTAAAAGCTCTAGATTCTGTTGCAATTTCCAACAGAGCACCAGAGTTCATAATTTAACATATTCCTGTCATAATCAAATTATCCTACTTACCCTTCTTTCGCCAATTTTCAAATTCAAACTTTAGACCAGCTAATATCTAATAAGGTTAAACAATTTGAGACGAATATACGAACATATAATTCTCGACCAATTAAAATCTATTGTAAAAAATTCAATAACTTCTTCTAAACGAACCGTTAAGCTTTCCCCTCTGAGTACACCCTGAAAGTCTAAGCCAGTGTTCCCCAATATGGAGTTCACGTCCGATAGAGGCAATTTGATTGTTAAGGGGGGAAATTTAAAAATGGACTCGACACGAGTTTAATTTTAGCCCTTTCGCTCCGGGCCAGTGAATTTCCAAATTTAACAAAAAAAGGATTTTTCTCATCCTAAAACATATTATTTAAGTTTCCTTGAACGATTCTATAATTTATTATTAAAATTTATCTATGTAACATAGGGGGAACAAAATATTCTTTATGTTGGGGCATAGAACAAAAAAGGTTGAGAAACACTGGTCTGAGCAGTTTAGGGATTTCATATACGTTGATACACAAGCTGTGATATCCCAGAGGTTATACGTGCGACTCTTTGAACACGAGTTCAAACCCGGGCAGGCACCAATGAGTTTTTCTATTAAACCTCATGTGTCTAATTGATAATTGCAATTTATCACACGCTTTTCGGTAAAGGAAAACATCGTGAGGAAACCTGCATATCTCTAGAGAATTCTGGAGATATGTGTAACCACCAATCCGCATTGGAGCAGCGTGGTATGTCTTAGCTACAAACAACCCTTCTCTACAGAAACGGAGATAGGAGGTCTATTCCCAGCAATGGGATTGTAACAGGCCGCTACTTTTAAGCAAGTAAGGTGATAGCCGCGACTCTTTTGGGGTGGTGATGCGGCGCGGTATCCTGTTCGGGTGAAGGGATAAGAGATATAAAGATGATAAAAAAGTGGACTGTATTAAAGGTGATAGTTCGTTGCGGGTAAGGAAAAATGGCGGCGAGGAAGAACTATAATTTAAGGGAGCGGAATGAAGGGAGGCACGCTTACCTTGGTCTGTTGCTATGCTGGGCACTGAGGTTTTGCAGGTTCAGTTTCTGGTCTCCACAGCACTTTCACTAATAGCACAATATGTAAGTTAATTAATGCGCGAGCGCGGCGTGTTCGTGCTGAACGTTCTTGCTTGCGGAACTCGAGTGTGCGCCGCCCTCTTGCGGCGATCTTCGTGCGGTGATTGGAAGCGTGCGAGAAGGACGGGACTATGTATGAGGGATATAGAATAAAGCGGTAACATTTCCCCCGGCCTTAAAGGGTCGCCTTTAAAGAAATATGTATAAATATATAAGGTATATATATAGCGGAGCGGTAATATTAAATGGAAAATATATATATGCTAAACTAACCTACTGCTAATAAATATACATAAAGTTAGTACTATTGGGATGGTAGAGGGCATAAGCGAATAGTGGGTCGTACGTAGCTACCCTTAGACGTTCTCACTGTGGCTACGCGGACAATACCATCCTTTGATGGGTGTATCTCTTCTATTACCCCTAAGGGCCATGTAAATGGAGGGATATTATCCATCACTATCACTACAACCGTCCCTACTTTAATAGGAGCGACAGGAGTATTCCACTTCGCTCTCGACTGAAGTTTATGCAAATATTCCATTCGCCAACGTTGCCAAAACGACTGAACTAATTTAATCAATAACATGTGTCGTTGGTTGATAGATGTGGAATGGACATCTGGCGCAGGTATCGATCCTAATGGGACAGTGTTTAAAAAATGAGCCGGAGTAAGCGCGGTCGGCTCACTGGGATCACAACTCAATGCTGTGAGCGGGCGCGAGTTAATCAGGGCTTCTATCTGTGCTAATACAGTTAAAAGTTCTTCATAAGAGAGTATTTGTTCGCCGATTACTCTAAAAAGGTGTGTCTTAACCACCTTCACCATACTCTCCATGCATCCTGCAAAATGCGGTGATGCAGGTGGAATATTTTTCCAATCTATACGGTTTTCGGTAAGCTCGTGCTCCATATGCGGACGATATTCGTCAAGAAACTTGTATAAATCTCTTAAATAGGAACGAGCTCCCATAAAATTTGTACCTCGATCAGAATAAATGCATTGTACCGGACCGCGGCGCGAAAGAAAGCGTTTTAAAGCATTCATAAAGCATGCTGTAGATAGATCAGTAGCGACCTCTATATGCGTAGCTCTGGTTGTCAGACAAGTAAACACACACAACCATGTCTTACGACTCTTAACACCCCTGCCACGATAAGGAGTGCATTGTAACGGCCCCATATAATCAACGCCCGTGTGAGTAAAGGCTTTCTCGACCTGATTTATTCGCTGGCTGGGTAAATCAGCCATGAGCGGGAAAGATGGTCGCGGCTTATATTTAAAACAAATATTACATTTAAAAATACGTTGACGTATTATGCGACGCGCGGAAAGAATCCAGTAGCGTTGCCTCAATATGGACATTAACAATTCTGGACCGGCGTGTAGGTTTCGGGTATGATAATAGTCTACCAACAAATCAACAATATGATCGTGTCGCGGCAATACTATCGGATGCTTATAATTGTAGGCTTCAGCGGAATTGATAAGACGGCCTCCAACGCGAATAAGACCATCGTTGTCTAAAAATGGTTTAAGTTTTACCAAAGCGGGTGAACAACCTTTATTGTTCTTTAAATCGGTAACGTCGCGAGAAAAGTATACATTCTGCAATACGCTTAATAATTTAACTTCTGCAAATTCGGTGTCTGTATGAGAGATTGTGCCTACACGAGGCAAGATTTTTAAACAGCGGTATATGTACACTATGATACGAAGCAACCGTTTATAGGATGATGTACGCAAAGCGAGTCGATATATGATCGATTCGTTAACGTCTACAGTAGCGGTGTATGCGAGCGATTTCTGTTCTGGCACCTCTTCTACAGAATTACAATTAAATTCTGTAAGTGGCCAATCTGAAGGGTTAAGCGACGCCCAGGCTGGTCCGTGGAACCAAAGGGCGTGGTCAATTTGTTTATCTGGAGTCAATCCTCTCGATAAACAATCAGCAGGGTTATCAACACCTGCCACATGATAAAAATGTTTAGCAGGTAAATTCTCAGTCAGCGTGACAACTCGATTGGCGACAAAGGTCTGCCAGCGGTGAGGAGGAGAATTGATCCAAGAGAGAACAACTTTGGAATCAGTAAACGCGAAAATATTATTTATTTTATACAAAGAATCGAGAGCGTTGTGAACCTTGCGCAGTAACTTTGATAGCAGTACTGCCGCAAGTAATTCAAGCCGAGCAGTGGACACAGGTTTAGAAGGTGAGACCTTGGACTTTGCACAAACTATGTGCACGAGATTACCCGAGCGGGTTTTGACATGCACATAAACTACTCCACCGTAAGCGCGTTCGCTGGCATCAGCGAAACCTAAAAGACTTACAGCAGAACCTTCTACAATACCTATGTGGCGCGGTATGAGAATCTCATGAAGGCTGGATAGCTGAGAACAAAATTGCTCCCAAGCGCTGACAATGTGACGCGGCGGAGTGTCATCCCAGTCGCATTTCATCAGCCAGAGCTCTTTGATTAAGAGCTTGGCAAACAATACGGTGGGAGCCACGAAACCCATGATATCCCAAAGTCGAGCTACCGTAGATAATATGGTGCGCTTGGTACACTTGTCGCTCGGGCATACCACCTCAAAGCGAAAGCAGTCTTTATCTTTGTCCCAGCATAAACCCAAAACCTTATGAGGCACTGACTTATCAAATTCCACGTTAGGGGATGCTCGGTGCGATGCGGGAATATTTTGCAAAACGGACTGTTTATTAGTAGCCCACTTAACAAGATCAAACTGACCCATTTTGAATAACGAAATTAATTCATTACAAGCGGTTATAGCGGCGGTTTCAGACATCACTGAAAAGTTAATGTCATCCATATATAAGGAAGACGAGGCGGCGGAAATATTTTTAAATTTATGTCCTTCATCTTCTATCAGCTGCTGTACAACACGAAGAGCGTGAAATGGACTCGACTTTAATCCGAAGCAGACTCGATTAAACTCATACACTGCTAACGGATCTTGCGGACTAAATCTATATAAAATTCTTTGAAACTGTCGGTCGTTTGAATTCATGCCTATTTGCATAAATTGTTGTTTACAATCAGCTGAAAGTGCGATAGCGAAAAGGCGAAATTTTAAAATTATACAAAACAAATCACCCTGTAAATTAGGGCCGGAGTGAAGCAAATCGTTGAGAGACGGGCTTCCACTGCTGGCATCCAACACGACTCGCAGCTTCGTGGAGGTTTTGTCTTCGCGGATCACCCCGTGATGCGGTATATAATAGGCGGGTCTAGAAGCATCGTATTTTGGTGCGGACACTAGAGATAAGTAACCTTTATCGACGTACTCTTTAATAACACCATCGTATGCCTTGCGTAACTTCAATGACGCCTCTAATTTTCTCTCAAGGCATAAAAATCGCCTATGAGCTGCGGTGTATGATTCCCCAAGTGAATAAGGATCACCACGAAACGGCAGCGATACTGTATATCTACCATTGCTGACGTCACGTTCCGTAGTAGCTCGGAAATGTTCCTCACATTCGATGTCATCTTGACTACGAACAAGACGGGAATCAACCTCTTCAAGTTCCCAGAAGCGCTTTAGAAGAGCGTCCATAGGATCGGATACGACAGCACAACATGAAGTTGTATTACTAATATTCAAGCGGCGCGGTTGTAATACAGGAACGGTGCCCATGATAATATATCCTAAAGTAGTTTCTATAGCGGTCGGCAAATTTAATTTGTTGCAAGAAACCCTTCCCGGTAGCAACAAATGCGAGAATAACGAAGCACCGATCAGCATTTGAATCGGGCCCGGCGTTGTAAAATTATTATCAGCGAGCGGGAGCCGCTGCAAGTATTCAAGCGCAGCAGCGTCTATTGGTGCGGTTGGTAAGTCGTCGGCAATGCGATCGACTATAAGCGCGGAGAGATCATAATGAATAGCGGAATTATAACGCGAGTATAACCTTAAATCTACTGAACCCTTAACGGATTTCTCAGCTCCACCTATACCCCTAATAATAAGGTGCGAATTTTGTTTAGTCAATCCCAAACGATGGTATAAATCGTTTGTTATAAGATGCGATTGTGATCCACTATCTATAAGACATCGAACAGTAAGCGGAATGTTATCTCGGTCGTAAATTAAAACATGCGCGGTCGCAAGTAATGTACATTGCGGGCTCGAGTCGCTCGATCTATAAGTCGCTAATGTATGCGGAGCGGCAATGAACGTCGAACAACTTGTAGAAACCGGCGGGCTGACGGCGCTCGCATCGTTCGAGACTGGCGGCGGACTATGAATCATACTCGAGACAACCGACTGCGAAGCAAGGGGTTCGATACTCTGTTGAACACTTTGTTTATTGAAATGCAAAAGCGAATGATGTCTGCCATTACACGAGCGACATCTACTATTCGATTTACAGTGCATAGACTTATGTTTAGTACTTAAGCAATTTATACAGGTATTTTTATCCTTGACAATTTTAAATCGTTCACTGGGAGTGAGTTTATCGAAGGCCGGACATTTAAAAAGATGCTCGTGCACTATATTAGCACATAAGCATTTATTATTATCCGAAACAGTTAAATATGAATGCGGGTTAGGGATATAATTATTTGTTTTACGCGATTTTATTGGTGGATTTAAACAATTACTGTTATTAGTCTGAAAACTTATTTTATATTGCATTTTAATAAAATTAATAAGACTTTGCAGCGTTGGAATCGTATTATTATTACTATAAGACTCCATTTCGAAAGCGCGAACAGTCTCCTTATCTAATTTTTTAAGCGCGATGTGAAATAATATATAATCACCCAAGTTATCTAAGCCTAGGTTTAGAAGCGCGTTAGTTGCAGTAGATATTTTATCCATAAACGATTCAAAATTAGCGAGCGACGCGGAATTAAATGATTTAGTATCTAGAATTTGATCGATATACATGGAAGCAAGAGTGCGCGTGTCCTGGTATCTATCGATCAACGACTGTAAAATAGCGTTATAATTATTGCCACTCGGCGTTATTCCGGAGAATACACTTTGCGCCTTGCTGGATAGTTTTCCTACTAAATAATATAATTTTTCATCATCTGTCAATGACGGATTGTCATGGACAGTGGCCTTGAAACTGGCATAAAATAATGGCCAAGTGCGTATATCACCGGAAAACGTCATAAGTTCGATAGGAGGCAAAGAAGGTCGAGAGCGAGGTGGCGGTGGAGAACATTTAACGTCACTGTCTGATTGTTTAGGCGGTGATAGTTTCGTTATGACCCTTTTTACAAAGCTATACAACTCCTCGAAAGAAGTCCATGTCTGATAATCAAGTTGCGCTTTGGGGTTAACGGTCAATAATACAGTATTGTACTTATCAACAAGCGACTTAAACTCCGAACGAATGTCGTTCACAGTTTCGACAGCGACTAAAAAAGATTCTAAATTATTCTCGTTTAAGTGTGCAATTTTTGCTTTATTAAAAATAACTTGCATTCGGGCAAAAAGTGCACTGCGTCTCGCCTCTAAAACACGAAGTTTTATTTCTAAAGATGACAGCGCAGTGTCTTCATCACTTGATGAAGCCATTTTTTATATTTAATGTTTCTAAAAATAACTCGTTAACAATACGCGTATTAAGCGATAGCACAAACACGAACGAACGAAATAAATAATAAATAAGTGGGTAAGCGGACAGCGTTTTGCCTATGAGTTAGAGAGGCGCGATAGAAAATAAAAAATATTGCGGGTGAAACTAAAACATTTACTTCGGACGATGAGATTATATTCCTTTAAATAATTCTTCCTATGATGTATGCGGTTATATAATATAAATATTAATAAATTTCCTATGTAGGATTGCGGTTATATAAATTTAAAGACTTATTCAGGCGACCTATAGGAGCGGGGAAAGAAAAATATATAAAGAAAAAAAGGGGATCCGGCTCGAAGGACCACTAAATGATGCGGCGCGGTATCCTGTTCGGGTGAAGGGATAAGAGATATAAAGATGATAAAAAAGTGGACTGTATTAAAGGTGATAGTTCGTTGCGGGTAAGGAAAAATGGCGGCGAGGAAGAACTATAATTTAAGGGAGCGGAATGAAGGGAGGCACGCTTACCTTGGTCTGTTGCTATGCTGGGCACTGAGGTTTTGCAGGTTCAGTTTCTGGTCTCCACAGCACTTTCACTAATAGCACAATATGTAAGTTAATTAATGCGCGAGCGCGGCGTGTTCGTGCTGAACGTTCTTGCTTGCGGAACTCGAGTGTGCGCCGCCCTCTTGCGGCGATCTTCGTGCGGTGATTGGAAGCGTGCGAGAAGGACGGGACTATGTATGAGGGATATAGAATAAAGCGGTAACAGGTGGTATCGGGTAACCCCGGGCAGCAGTGGGATTGTAACAGGCTGCTACTTTTTTTATACTTTGATATTGCTTTTTTTTTTCAATACACAGACACTCATAACTTACAGTTGTATAATATTGACGTACAGAAAATATGATTTATCCTGTTGTTGGTTAAATTTAGCACGTTTTGTTTACATGTTTAGTAGTTAAAGCATCACTTAGAGACGTATTTAGTTTTGCGAGTTTTAATTAAGGATTATTGATAAAAATATTTCTGTTCATTTTCATTAATATCATTTCTATTAAATATGAATGATGACCAATCATGATAGTCGTGCCGTGTGGTATCCGGCTGAATAGAATAGACAACCCTAATTTCTTACCGAGGTGTCGTAAAAGGCGACTAAGGTAAGTTGACGTCAGGCCGGTCGTAATACGCAGCCAAATCATGTGACAACATGTTTGTAACATGTTGTGCCGACCCCACTTAGAGTGGGATAAGGGCAGGAGAATGATGATGAGCAATCATGATAATCGTTGTGTGTAACAAATTATTACTATGTATTATTATTTTTTGTATTAACAAATTATACATTAATACCATTCCCATGAATCATTCTCTCTATTGGTGGAAATTGCATCAATCCTTTCAGTAGTTTTTAGCAAACAAACATACGCAGGGACTTTGTTTAATAATATGTAAGAATCAAGAATAACGTTGATTGACTAACTAATAATACTCAGCTGAGTATTATTCGTTAGTAGATTTAACTCAGTAGATTTAGCTTAAATCTACTGAGATAAATCTAGCGTAATATTTGAACAGGGGTTTTCTTTTTGACGTAAAGAATTAATAAAATGATATTGTAATTTAAAATGATTATGACATTGATTTTTTTAATACGGTAAATTTAAGGTAATTTCTTGTACATACCTAAAGCAATTTTAAAACAATTAATTTAGATGGTAAAGTAAAAAAATTAACGGCTTGTTAATATCCCACTTCTGGTAATAGGCCTCCTCTCTCCGTTTTTCTGAAGGATTAGAGCTAAGACCTATCGCGCTGCTCCAATGCGGATAGGTAGGTTACACATATCCCTAGAGTTCTCTAGAGATATGCAGGTTTCCTTACGATGTTTTCCTTCACCGAAAAGCGTGTGATAAATTGCAAATATCAATTAGACATATAAGTTTTAATAGAAAAACTCATTGGTGCCTGCCCGGGTTTGAACCCATGTTCGTCTGGATGTTCCACAGATGGTGCTACGGCCAAAAAACTGGTAAATAATATACAAGAGTATGCTTTAAGTTCGAGTATGTAATATTAAATTTTTCAAACCATTTCAACACAGTATCGCAATACGTTCATAAATAATTCACTGTATAAAAATGTCGTTCAAAATTTATGTAATGCGTGCCCGTAACGTCGCTAAGCCATTTGGAAAATTAGCTTTGTTCATCCAATTTTGTCGTAAGCTGAGTTAAGTGTATTGAAATGAGCTGCGTTTGGCTTGTTCTTACTTTCGAATAGCATTATATATGGATGAACATTTTATGCTTTGTATTCTTACGTGCAGGGGTTCGATAAATATAGTACGCGGCAATAAGTAATGCATATCGAGGCTCAGAGAGAGAAATCGGCTAGATTCTGCTTAATAGAGCATTGTCTCTGTCGCACAGACTGACGAACCTTGTGTGACAGTGACAACGCTCTACAAAACTGAATTGGCCGGCTGTTTCGTTCCAAGTTTATTTATTTGTTTATTTATTTATTTATTTAGGGACTCCAACAGAGGTACACAAAATAAAGTAATAATATTAATTGACACATGAGCTAAGTGTACCCCCATTTATAGGAGAACACAACATGCTCCATATACAGTGTTACAAATGAAAAGGATAATCAAAATACATACAAATTTAAACTCAAAAGCTCTCGATGTGCATTATTTATTGCCGGGTACTATACCTGTAGGCCTACCATGACTTTTAGATAACGATTCAATTCAAAGTCGGTACCTAAATCGAACCGCTTCTTTTCGTACCATGAAGTGTGTTTGAAAAGGACAACGTTATATGAACTATAGATAACTCTGTCTTTTCTACTCACATGTTCTTAGGACGCATTTCGAACGCTCATTCAGCAACGATTTAACGTGTGCGTCTTTAAGACGTCATAGTATGAAAAAGCAAAACAATTTATTTTACGTATAAAAAACCCCGTGCGACTCTCTAGAGACGATCATGGGTTCAATGCAATTCAATTCAATGCAAATCAGGCAGCAATGAGTTTTTCAAATCAAACATCGTGTCTAATTGATAAATGCAATTTATCACACGCTTTTCAACGAAGGAAACATCGTGAGGAAACCTGCATATCTCTAGAAAATTCTAGGGATATGTGTAACCTACCAATCCGCATTGGAGCAGCGTGGTAGGTCTTAGCTCCAATCCTTCTCTCCAGAATAGGAGAGAGGAGGCCTTAGCCAAGCAGCGGGCAAAGTAACAGGCCGTTAATTGACCTTTTTTAACCAGTTTAGTTAGGCTTGAAGGCTTTGATAGCGTCACCGGAAAAAGGGGGAGAGCGCAGAAGCATAGTCGATTGTTCATAAATGGAGAGCGAGTCTTTTCACACCATATGATCTTAAAATCATGGTTGACCTTTTTAAGATCGTCAGTCTACTTCATAGAGTTACCTTAGTAGAGTACTTTAGTAGCTTTGCGATTTTGTCGTGGAGTCTATCTCCTGATGATGCTTTGGTTGCGGGCCGAAACGATTATTGAGTTTGTGCATGTGTTTTTACGAATCCTGCATGTATCGGGTATGAAATAACGGATAGTTCACTATATATTTATATATATTTCCTATTTACTGTATCGCGGATTATAGCAAAATAATTTTTATTATTCCTTTTTTTACCTTAGTAGAGTATTCAACAGGTCTACTTAGGACCATTGCATACTATTATTTTTTACTATTTTTATATTAATGTCGAATTTGTGCAATAAAGAGGTTATAAAGAAACGGATTATAGTAAAATAATTCTATAATACCTTCAGTAATGCAAACCTTACGAAAGTTCGGAAATAGGAATGCATGTTTCCCAATAATCTAGGGCAATATCTACACTTGCACGCTCTCCATACAAATATTCGTATACCCAAATAGCCCAATAACTGCTGGTTAAAAATACACCAGATAAACTTTCACAATATTGTTTATTTCGATTCTCAAACGTTTGAAGATTAAAAATAATCTAAGTACAAACAAACGGACGGGATTGCCAATGTGCAGTATTGGTTTTGACTAGGAACCTTGTTTATGTTATGTGTTAGTTATGTAACGATAATCGATTTGTTGGCTGATTGATATCCATGCCAATAATATAATTGCCAAAGTCTGTTTGTCTATCTGGCTATAAATATAAATATATGGGACACACACGGTCGTCCATCCCCCAAGCTTAATATATGTGTTACAAGGTTTTACTCGCGGGTTCGCTCGCGTGGAATTTGGTCTGCCACATTAAAATACTGCGCATATTAAGCACTCTATGGCACTCCATTCAAATCAATCATATCGTGATAACTTTTAAACTATTCGGTCAAATTGCTTAGTGCGAAAGACAAACTTTATCTACATAAAATACTGAAAGTGACAAATGTATTAATTTTTATAACAGTTTTATAAGTATACTAAAATGTGCATTGTAAAATAGTATCAAATTTAATTAAAGTTATGATTCACAATTTTGGTCATAGTCGCTTCCACATAAAAGGTAGATATATGCTGTCGCGGATTTTTATTAAGAATGAACAGTTCTTAATAAAAATCCGCGACAGCATATAAACATACAGACAAACAATACTATAGTACATCATCTTTGTGTAGGTCCATTGGTTTATGCAGCGTACACTAAGATAGCTCTCAGCGGACAGATTTTTTCCGACTTTAGTAACATGTATCGTTATATTGCATTATATCATTACAAATTGTAACCTATATGTTATTCCGATGTAAAAACTAATGTAACTGTAAAGTTTCATCCAAATCCGTCCAGTTTTTTCGTGAAAGAGTAAAAAACATCCATCCATACTCACAAAATTTCGCATTTATAATATTAGTAGGATTAGTAGGATAGGATGGGTGACGGACAACTGTTTAATATAATGATCATTATCCTGCTCTTATCCCACTCTAAGTGGGGTCGGCACAACATGTTATAAACATGATGTTACGTGATTTGGCTACGTATTTTATGACCGGCCGCCTACCCGATGTCAACTTACCTTAGTCGCTTTTTACGACACCTCGGTAAAAAATTAGGGTGGTCAATACTACTCAGCCGGATACCACACGACGGAACTGTTAAATATACTATATATATAAATTTAATTTCATATTTAAATACAAATACACACCCAGGCTCGAAGAACTAACAAATTGTTTATAGAAAAATGTTGGCAGAGCTGAAGATAGGTTCAATACCCACTGCGCCCACGGGTCCATCATCTCGCTGTATCAAGATTTCTTAGGATAATACCAGAATGCAGAAATTAGTTTTTAGTTCCATCCACCAGTATAATAAAAGAGAGTTATTCGTCGTATCGTACGTAAGATCAATATTCCGAGGAAGCGATAAATTCATTATTTGATCATTCGAAAGTGCTCGTAAAAGTTTATTTTAATAAAACATATTTTGAGTTTATATAAAAACCAACGTGAACACGTGAACCGATGCGTGACGTCATCACAGCTTAACGTCTATAAAAATTCAATCGCAAACACAAAGTTAATTATAATACATTCAACTTAAAAATAAATGATATCGAAGTTGACTTACCAATATATTTTACCAATTCAAATTCAAATTCAAAATATTATTTATTCAAGAAAACTTGTAAACAAGTGCTTTTGAATCGTCAACGTCTACTGCTGGTTCGGAAAGCTGTTCCTACCGAGAAGAACCAGCAAGAAACTCGGCGGTTGCTCTTTTTAAACAATAATTCTTATCACTAGTTACGTATAGTTATTAATGTCTTGTACAGGGTTAAAGAGAAGCTATCTAATCTTTAATAGTATAATAGGCTTTCTGAATTAGCCTTTTTTAATAGTATTTTTGAACTGCTGCAATATACAGGACATATATACAGGATGAGCTGTGATAGCCCAGCGGTGTGACCGTGCGACTCTTTCGAGGGGAACACGAGTTCAAACCCGGGCAGACACCAATAAGTTTTTCTATTAAAACTCATGTGTCTAATTGATAATTGCAATTTATCACACGCTTTTCGGTGAAGGAAAACATCGTGAGGAAACCTGCATATCTCTAGAGAATTCTGGAGATATGTGTAACCTACCAATCCGCATTGGAGCAGCGTGGTAGGTCTTAGCTCCAACCCTTCTCTCCAGAAACGGAGAGAAGAGGCCTATACCCAGCAGTGGGATTGTAACAGGCCGCTACTTTATATACAGGAGGGGTCCTGTAAAAGTACCTACCATTCGAGAATAAAATAGCAATAGGAAAAGCTTGCATGACGTAGAAACGATACACAATTCCTGATTTTCCTAGTAGAAGTGTCGTTAATATGATTCAGATATGTGTCAGAAACTATTTTACAAAAAATTCATCGCATCACTAGCATATTGGATATAATATCTTAGGCATAGCTATGAGGCCCATGTGTCATTATGGTAATGATGGCACTGGTGATCCATCCATCCATCCATCCATCAGCCTATCTCAGTCCACTGCTGGACATAGGCCTCCCCATATCTGCGCCAGACATCCCGCTTTTCCGCAATGCGCATCCAGCTGGCCCCAACAACCTTTTTGATGTCATCGGTCCAGCGAGACGGAGGACGCCCTACACTGCGTTTGCCAAGACGCGGTCTCCACTCCAGGACTCTTTTGCTCCAACGGCCATCAGTCCTGCGACAAACGTGACCAGCCCACTGCCACTTCAGCTTGCTTATTCTGCTAGCTACGTCGGTTACCTTGGTTCTCTCGCGGATAATATCATTTCTGATTTTATCCTTGAGAGATACTCCGAGCATAGCTCGCTCCATAGCACGCTGAGCGACTTTAAACTTGCGGACTAGTCCCGCTGTCAGTGTCCACGTCTCGGCGCCATATGTCAACACAGGCAGAACGCATTGGTCGAAGACTTTGGTCTTCAGGCATTGCGGAATCTCGGACGTGAAGACTGATGGCACTGGTGATATGTTTAGTTAATTACAAGGATATTGGTTAATGCGTTCTTGTACATAAGAATATATATAATTATAAAACGTTTGGCGATATATATAATAGACAAAGTAGGAACCGACATAAGCTTGCGGTTCCTGCTTTGCGTCTTGCAAAAGTATGTACTTTATATACTACAGATACTATGTACTATAAGTCGTTTGTGGGTGAGGATATAAGATTCTAATATAAAATTCCGCAATCTATTTTAACCTTACCATTACAGCAGTTTAAAAACACTTAAAAAAGGCTAATACAAAAAGCCTACTATACTATTGAGGATTAGTTAGACGATAAGAATGCTTGGATGTAGTTACTCTTCGACCCTGTACAAGACATCGTTAAGTATATGTAACTAGTAATAAGAATTATTCTTTGAAAAGAGCAACCGCTGAGTTTCTTGCTGGTTCTTCTCGGTAGGAATCAGCTTTTCGAACCAGCAGTAGATGTTGACGATTCAAAAGCACTTGTATTAAAAGTTTACTTGAATAAATAATATTTTGAATTCGAATTTGAATTTAAACGGAGATAAAGATTTCTACTGAGAAAGGCCGCATAGTAGATGTCTAGCTTTCACCAGTTGGAGAAAGTGTGAGAATAAAGGCGAAATTGGTTATTTTGCCTATGTTGCATTAGAAGTATGATGGAGCACTGGGAAATTTAAGTCAGGAGTCCGAGCAAATCACTGTTCTGTCTCCATTGACGGTTGTAATCGCTATGGGTTTTTTTGACAAAAAAGGTGATTGGTTAGTCGGAACACAGGAGACGCAATTTCCTTTTATACCCTTAAACACAATCATTAAGTTCTTAGCAACGTGTATCTGACTATTATTTTAGGTATTTTTAAAATTAGCAATCATATTACGCTTACCGATCATTATATTTTGTTACAGGATGAGAGAATACGTGGAGGAAAACGAAAAAAATGATCCTCTCATACACGCTCCAGACAAGAAAAACAACCCCTGGGCCGAGAAGGGGAAATGCATCATCATGTAATAATAAATCTAAGTAAATGAAGAAAATATCACCAAAAACAAATTCTAAAAGACATTACACCGTTACGACGCGGCGAAATCGTTATTGGTTTGATCCAATCCATCGACGCAGTTGTTGTTAAAATTTAGATCGGGACGAGACAAACGAAATTGAACATATGCAACTCTCAGACAATATAAAAGAAAAATAATGCAAAAAAAGTCACGACGATATGTAGCAGTCGCGTCGATCCCTCAGTTCTATTCATTTTACCAGAATTTCAATTGAAACGGTTTTCGTTTCCCAAAATAATCTAGTCCTCGTAATAAATAATGTAAGGAATGATTTGACTGTGCGCGTCGCAAGTATGTACTTATGAATGTTATGTTAAAAGGATAAAAATGGTTGTAAATACGTTAAATTTTGTATTACTAGTAAAGTAACGTTGGTCGAGTCTATCGGTAGATGATAAAATGGGAAAGTAAATATGAACAGAGTTAAAATTGTATATTTAAACTTAAACATGAAAATGTTTTTACAGACGTATTTTACTTTGACGTTGAGATATGTTTTAATTTGGTTGAAGCTGTACCTTGAAAGTGGTTTGATCGAAATTAAACCAATCGAAGAATCCGAGTGCTTCCATGCAAAGCAAAGCAACTTCCTCTAAGAAATTTGCGTGGATTTGCTTTGGATTCTAATTGAGACGGGTCAAATTAGCAGATATTAAATCTTCTGCTTCGGTCACATGCGTAAAGTATAATCTTTCTTAATGTATGACCGTAAGCGAAAACTTTGCCATCGCGTCTAGTTCTTAAATACATTTAAATGTGAAGATTCATTGAGCTCCTGAATCTTTATATTTAAACGATTTATTAAATATAATATGATAGTTAAAATATAGGGTATAATCGCACATCACAACTTAACATCTATTTGCTGAATCACAGAAATAAACATCACATTCAGGAGTTAAAATTAGGTATTGGCAATAAAGAAGTTTTAGGAGAAGGGTTAAAATGACGAATGTAAAATGTAGCAGTGAAAAATTAATCTTAAGGTAAATTTCATGAATAAAATGTGACATAATCTTGTTCAAAACAAAACTATTGATAAGTTGATTTAGGATACTTTTTTATGACAACAGGTACATTCCGCAGTGCCATTATCTTGTAATGCTTCTATTAAATAAATCTTAGTCTTATCTTCTATTCTTCTCATAACTTGATTATTTTTAAATCCTTTTGTATCTATTGTGTTTTCTCCTTATATCATTTTTATGATTTAGTTTCTCTTCCCCCATAATTAAAATTAGATGACTAAATCTATTGACTACAACTTTAAATCTAGGATTTGATTAGCTTAGTATTAATTCAAAATTTAAATCGAAGTTAACTTTACCTATGACACAAAAATTATTCACTAAAACGAACTATCGTAGTTTCCAAAGTAAACTTCTCTATTATACGTAGATTTATCGGATTTCAAATGTTTAAATTCGTTTGCATTAAAAACTGCATTGCTGACCGTTCTAGAATGCCGTGTTTAATGAAAATGTCTTATAACGTCAAAGTTCCGAGTAGTATTGATCTATCATTCCATTAAAATGGAATTACCTTTAATCCTAATTTTGAATAAAATAGAAAATTTAAAATTACGCACTGTAGGTACTTATAGATTAAAACTAAAATCTAAAATTATAAACTTAATATTAAAAATACCTTCCTTCTTACCATATCTAGACACGATCTGTGGATAATCATTCTGGCTGTGAGTACTTCCCGTTGGCTTAGTAGCTTCTCATTGTAGTTTGTCCAAATATATTTCGCTAATACCGACAATAAATTCTAATCGCGGACTAACTTCTTAGATATCACCTTTAAATCTAAATCCACCTACTAGTATCTCATGTCAATTTCTTAAAGATAATTTTACATCTATCAATTCTATTTCATCTTTCTCATGTACGCCTTCATTTATAAGTTTCTCATTATAACTTTCCCTCTCTTAGTCTAGAATAGTTTTAAACTTAGAACTTAGATAATAATTCGTAGTGTTAGTAATAAATTAAAAGCAAAAAAAAATCAAAGTTGTTTGTTAACTTATACGATAAAAGTTGCAATTCAGAGAATTAGCCGTAGTTATAAAAGGAAAGTAACGAGTTGATTTAAAATGTTCTAGTAAATAAATTAAGGGATTTGAGGCGGAAATGATTACGCGGTGGCAAAGTTTTGCTTGTATATGACATAATTCAATCCATTTTCAAGGTGATGCTCTTTTTTTAATATTTATTGAGTGTTTTGTTTTTAATCTATAGATTATTTTATTCGCTTAGTTTTCTGTTGAATTTAAGTCAAACCAAAGATTCTCTTTCCAGGACGATATTGTCCTGTCTTATCAACATATAATTAGTACTGAATAATTCATCAAATGTGACTTAATTGTCAATAATTGATGTTAAATTTAATACTAATGTTTTAATTTAAGCTAATAATTAACTTAATCGGTACTTTTTAACGGATTAATCCAAAATTTAATAACTAGGTAAGGTGATATTGGAAATGATTTTTTTTAGAATCAATAGCTTTAAGGTATTATGTTATTATTAATATGTAATCAGTAATCACTGAAATAAATCAAAAAACCTGCGATTATGAGTTTTATTATCTCCAACACTCTTTTTTTTTAAATTTATAGAATTACGTGTTGCTTTGTGGAGATCCAGAACACAAAAGAAATAGTAAATTAAATCGCGATGAAGTAAAAATTAAATATAGTAAAGTAAAGTAGCGGCCTGTTACAATCCCACTGCTGGGAGTAGGCCTCCTCTCTCCGTTTCTGTAGAGAAGGGTTGTTTGTAGCTAAGACCTACCACGCTGCTCCAATGCGGATTGGTAGGTTACACATATCTCCAGAATTCTCTAGAGATACGCAGGTTTCCTCACGATGTTTTCCTTCACCGAAAAGCGTGTAAAAAATAGCAATTATCAATAAGAGACATGAGTTTTAATAGAAAAACTCATTGGTGCCTGCCCGGGTTTGAAGTCGTGTTCCCCTTGAAATAGTCGCACGGTCTCGCCGCTGGGCTATCACAGCTCTATGTAGACAATACTAAATGTAGAGCGGACTATTCGTTTTCATTCCTAAAACATGCAGCATTCGTTAAAACACATGCACAAATCTCCACAACCGCCACCACAATACACAAGCACTACTTGTACACTAACTTTATCGCGGATTAAAGCAAAAAATGTTTACCATTACTTATGTAGACTCTTTTTACTAAATTAACCGACACACTTAGTACGAAAATCAACATTTTACGGAAAGTAGTTATTAACAGACAGATTTATTAAATTGTTATTACAATATCTGACTGAGTTTGAAAGTTAAAACTAAATGTTTAAGACGGCCGAAGCATTTTCAAAATCGACTGCAATAAAGTGCGCTCTATAAATTGAGCTGTATAATTGAAGCCGTTACAGCCCAGCGATGAGACCGTGTGATTCTCTAGAGACGATGGTTCATGGTTCAAATCCCGGGCAGGCACCAATGAGTATTTCTATTAAAACTTGTGTCTAATTGATAAATAAAATTTATCACACGCTTTTCGGTGAAGGAAAACATCGTAAGGAAACCTGAATATCTCTAGAGAATTCTGGGGATATGTGTATCCTACCAATCCGCATTGGAGCAGCGTGGTAGATCTTCAACACTTCTCTCCAAAAACGGAGAGTAAATACCTGCTCTTCACCATCGGCGATCATCTTTGAGGCATACAACTGAAAACAGGCCTACTCTAGTAGAATAACTCTATGCTTATTCTAAACTTAATCAAGACATATAAGTCACAGAACTGGTTATAAGCGGCTAAAGCTCAGACCGCCCCTTACCGGTGAAATACCGGCTTATAGGATTCACAAAATAATACAACGGCTTTAAGGCCCCGAAAATAGTGAAATACTGTAACAAAGCAGAAATAGGGCAACGGGATTACAGGAATAGATATCGCAAACATAAAGATTGTTTTGAGAAATTTATCATCGCGCTAATCTAGTGTTTCTCAACGTTGGACCCAAATTTAGGTTAGGTCACATGGTTAGGGGGGAAAGGCAATTTGAAAATGGACTCGACACGATGCACCGGGCTATTTAAATGCAATACAAGTTTTCGGTGTCAAATTTAACGAAAAAAGCAAATTCTTATTGAAATCTATCACTAAGTTTCATTAAAAATAAAAGTGTGGTATATTGGGGGGGGCATAATTACTTATTAATTAGTATTTATCACGGCTCTTTTTTGTATTACAAGAAAAGAACCGTACGTGGCATTTACAATTTAAGTCCGCTTGATTCCCTGCGAGAGAAGTTTTAAAGAATTTAATTTTTGTACATAAATATATAAAGAATTATAAAACAATAGGTGATGTATATAATATACAAAGCAGGAACCGACATAAGCTTGCGGCTCCTGCTTTGCGCCTAGCAAAAGTACGTTAATCGTTTATGGGTTTGGGTATAAGATTCTATAATAAAATTCCGAAATCAATTTTAGCCATGCCATTACAGCAGTTCCAAAACACTGTTAAAAAGAAGCTAATACAGAAAGCCTACTATACTGTTGAGGATTACTCAAATGATAAGGATGTGTGGAAATAGGTGCACTTCTACCCTGTACAAGACAATAATTACTAAATGTAACTAGTTAAAAATATATATTTTTAAAAAGAGCAACCGCCGAGTTTCTTGCTGGCTCTTCTCGATAGGAACAGTTTTCCGGACCAGCAGTAAAGTTGACGATTCATAAGCACTTGTTTACAAGTTTACTTGAATAAAGAATATTTTGAATTTGAATTTGAACATACAATTTTATAAAGGGTTAGGTGGGGCATGGTATAAAAAAAGGTTAGCAGGACTTTTCTAAACAGTTATGTAGCTGTTATATTAAAATTATGATAATACCAATACATACATATTGTAAGAATAGAATTGTTTACCTATAATAATTAAAAAATTGTGAATAAAAATTTACGAAATTATAAAGAAATTAGCAATGCCCCGCGGTTTCACCCGCGTCCATACCGATCTCGTGGTAGTGGAAAGTCTACAAAGTCGGACTATAGATTTATTTTATAGATTATTGTTTGGCTCACACGTAATATTGCCTACGTTTTAGGTATATCATATATACCTAAAACGTATTTCATTTCATATACGTGATCTTATACGTGTGTATTATATGACCATTTATATGACCGCTTTAGTATTTTGCGAGTTCAGGTAAATTATTGCAAAGCCGGCGTAGCCGTTGGCTTAGGCAGGTTTACCAAAATGTTTCTATCTTGAGCCGGATTTTTATGATATACCTAAAACGTAGGCAATATTACGTGTGAGCCAAAGAAAAAATTATATTCTATTCTTATACGAGTACAATTTATGCATATTATAAAACAGAGTCCCCAAAAGCCGTATGTATGTAATCGATTTTATCTTAATCAACTGAAAAGATTCTATTACGGTTTTTACTTAAATATAGTGAAATTCTTTAGGAATGTTGAGGTACATAGTATATTAGGGTTTTAAGCAAAATATCTTAAAGTTTCGCAGTTTAAAAAATAACTCGTCTATTGGGAGCGTGCGCCGCGTAAACCATCAGAGATGTACTGAAGATGTACTAGAATATACATATCTTCCAAAATATATCTATATCTATATATATAGAATATATCTTCCAAAAGTCCGCGACAGAATGTCTCTATCTCTTATGGTTAACTCACAATAACTTTTGTGTCTTTTGTGACACACATGTGTCTAATATAGAAATGAAATGATTTTCGTTAGTCCCACTTAAACGAAAACGGCTCAACCAGTTTGGTTAATTTTGAAATGTTTGTGCAAATGCAAAGAAAGTTTGAAAAGTGAGAAAATATGAAAATGTTTATGGAAAATAGTAAAGGCAACAGTTTTATTTTTCCATACGGATTGTTCGTACCTGTCAAACACCGTGCGTTCAGAAATTAAATAGTAAGCGAGTGAAACAGCTGAGACCAGTGTATTCTAACGTGAGACCCCATAGGGGTTAATTTGATTAATAGCTTTTGGATTTAAATGCAATGATATAGACGAAAAAGCAAATACTTCTAACTTTCATTTGAGTTTGTTAAATAAACAATTAAATTTTTTAATATAAAAGTTTTGCATGTTACAAAGGAGGCATTAGAAATTTACAAAGGCTCAGGAAGTCAAAAACAAAGGAAGACACTGGCTTAGACTGGAGTATTAAAAAACTAAGCACATAATTAACAAATTAATCAAACTAAAAATAAAATAAATCAAGAAACACGTGACACTAAAACATTTAGTCACGTGTTCAATCCCTGGTAGTTAACAAAAAGTCTATTAAAGCCCACGTGTCCATTAGATATTTTCAATTTGTCAAGTGCCTTAAATATTCCAAAAAAATATTGAAGATTTGTTTTGGCTGCTCTTATGCAAAACTCAAAAAGTTTTTAATACTGTCTGTCCGGCTACACGTTGCTGTAGCTCAGTCTGGTTTGGAATTCCCTTCGAAACAGAACACTACAGTTTAAAAAAAGCGCCGAACTCTACATGCTCATCCGCTCAGTCATTCGAAAGATTATCTGAAAATTTCATTATAATCGGTTCATCCGTTGCGGATACACAGGAGATATAAACAAACATAATTTCTTGTAAAAAAAAACACTGACTGACATAGCTTTTATTAAACTACTAAAGGCTTTTTAAATGGTCAGAGAAAATGGACTTAAGTTGCAACCAGCTACGTACTAGATTCATCATTCTCCTGCCCTTATCCCACTCTAAGTGGGGTCGGCACAACATGTTACAAACATGCTGACACATGATATGGCTAAGTATTTTACGACCGGCCGCCTGCCTGACGTTAACTTACCTTAGTCGCCTTTTACGACACCTCGGTAAGAAAGGAGGGTGGTCTATTCTATGCAGCCGGATACCACACGGTACATACCTTAGTCGCCTCTTACGACACCTCGGTAAGAACGGAGGGTGGTCTATTATATTCTGCTGAATACCACACGGCGTGTAGCTACGTACTAGATTAGAATGTAAGATTTTGTTATTATTTTGTGAATAATTATACATTATTTATATAATTATTTGTGAAAAGATAACCAGCGAGTTTCTTGCTGGTTCTTCTCGGTAAGATCACCTTTCCGAACCAGATGTAGCTTAATTATAATTTGATGATTTCAAAGAGCTTGTAAGAGCCAAGTTGCATAATGAATGACTTGAATTTGTATTTTAAATTAACGTTGGAGTGAAAATTGAAATATAATCTATACTTATTATAAAATAAAGTCCCCAAAGCTGTCTGTCTGTATGTAATCGATTTTCTCAAAATCTACTGAACGGATTTTTGTACGGTTTTTACTAAAATGTAGTGCAATTCTTCCGAAAGGTTTAGGTTAATAGCACATAACCGTTTCATGTAAATTGAGTTGAAGAGGTCGTTTTACAACAATTTTTGACCGTAGCCTAGCACATAATTCCAACCTTGACCTAAAAACTAAATAGTAAGGCGCAAATGAGACAAAATGTTACCTGTTAGGTATCGTTTTCTCCTGCTTTTTGAACAAACGTGCCTGGTCAGGTAATTCATTACTATTAAAGCCAAATTATATTTATTTTGTTCGTATATATCAATCTTTTTAAAAGGTCAATATCGTTTAGAAAATTGAATAATTATATATTGTACTAGTTTTATCCCGCGGCTTCGCTCGCTAGGAATTTTGTCTGCCACAGTATCTAATTTAATTAAATTTATGATTCACAATTTCGGTCAAAGTGGCTTCCACATAAAAGATAGATATATGCTGTCGCGGACTTTTATTTAGATCTATTAAAGACAAACAATACTACGTACATCATCTTTGTGTACCTCTAACGGTTTAGGCAGCGTACACCGAGATAGCTCTCAGAGGGCAGATTTTTTCCGACTTTATTCACATGTATCGTTATATTACATAAAATCATTACAAATTGTAGCCTATATGTTATTCCTATGTATAACCTATATAACTGTAAAGTTTCATCCAAATTCGTCTGATAGTTTTTTCGTGAAAGAGTTGTTACTCTTTCACATCCATCCATACTCACAAACTTTCGCATTTATAATATTAGTAGGATAGGATTATAAAGTTATCTAATACGTTTATGGATGTAGTGGATTCAAATAATGTTACACAATTTTTGACATAATGTATGTTGTGTAATTTTTATTGGGCTCAAGTTATCAAAACGACTTCACAATTTACGCTACCTTCTGATGTCGCGGAAAAGTTTTTGGATACTTGCCAAATAACTTTACCTTTGTCGAGAGAACAATATATCAAAAACACTGATGCAATATTGGATCTCTTTTTTTTACAAATTTAAAGTGCATTAATTAATATAGAAAATAAGACACGCGTCCTGGGTTCGGTCACAAACCGAGAACATTGTATAGCTTACACTTACGGCTTGATTTAATATTCGTAATTCGCGATTCATTTTGCGATAATTCCTATGATATTCATTTAAATTATATAGTTTAATAAGGGGTGTAAAGGGGAGGCTCGTCCGATTCAATCTCTTCAAGTGTCAACCTCACATGCTCGTGCTGCATCCTGCAGATAAACCAACAAGGCTCTGGCTAACGATTTATGACGGTATAACCATTATACTTAGACGCAGTTAAATAATACAGATCTGACGGGCAGGAGCGTCACTGATACGGTAAACTACGCCCTGCGATGACCAATTCGTCTGCCTAGCGTGGTGATTATGGGCAAAACCTCTTATGGCCCCCGGTATCCAGTCGCCCCGCTATTCCTTTTTTTTCGAACACTAACTAATGTTGTTAGTGTTAAGACTGCGCTTAGCGTTACTATGATAAACTTTGCGTTTATAGAGTAAAATAAAAGAAATACTTAAAGATTTCCTTTTATTGTAAGGGAACACGTATTGCTTGTAGAAGGCCGGTATGCAAAAGAGGGCTGTCAAACATGACAGTTGTCATAGATTAACTATAGCATAGATTAATTACTTATGTCTCTAACATAAATTGCGCCAGGCAAAATAGGCTGATAACAATATTTGCTACAGTATATAATGACAACAATATTAAGTAGATTGATTGCCCTAATGACTTTTACAGCGTCACCGAGAGGGTGGACGAGCGCAAAAACATCACCGGGGTAAAAACTGTGAGAGCGAGTCTCGGGCGATGCTCGTAGCATCGTAGGAGCGTCGCTTTAATGGTGTCTCCTATAAGGCCCGACCTCGGCTTAAAGTGACGCGCTGTGGGGACTGTATCGGACTTGCTGCTATTCCTGGACACGGCGGTGTACTTATAGAAGATCTGAAAACAGCTCAGTGGTATGCTTTTTGAGAGACCTATGGCCAACAGTGGACAGAAACAGGTTGCTGATTATGATGATACTGTGTAATGGATCATTACAATAACCATGAAATGCTTAAAACAATCCATGTATTTAAGTCGATTATATTATATTATATTTTTACTAGCTGTACCAGCTTTTTCACGCGTGGATATCAAAGTATCACAATTTCTTTCTAGGATTAAATTTTTAATCATAAAAGTAGTTATTGTAAGTTAACCGTGAGAGATAGAGACATGCTATCGAGGACTTTTTTGTAGTATTTTTATAGATCTACAATTCTCTACTACATTACTTTAGCATATCTCTGCTGGTTTACGCAGCGCACGAATGCTCCCAGCAAGCAAGTTTTTTAACAACTGCGCGATCTCTTTAACCAATTTACATAATACCGATATGTACTACTTACCTAAACCCTCCGGAAGTATGGCACTATCTTTTAGTGGAAACCGTAAAAAATCCGTGCAGTAAATTTTGAGAAAATCAATTACATACAGACAGACAGCTTTTTGGGACTTTGTTTAAATATAAGTATAGATATTATTTACGTATGACTAAACGTACAATAATACCGCGATGCAAGCGCCTGAAAAAATGTAATAGCAGAAACATTTTTCCCACAAACTAGTATTATTAAATAACAAGGAATATTTTGTATCGCGATGTGAGGAATAGAATGAATGCAGGATGGATGAAGTGGCGACAGGTCTCAGGGACAGTATGTGACCCCCGAATGCCCCTTAAACTAAAGGGAAAAATTTACACATCGGTCATAAGACCTGTCGTAATGTATGGATCAGAATGTTGGGCAATGAAAAAGATGGATGAAAGAAGAGTACATGCAAATGAGATGAGGATGTTAAGGTGGATGTGTGGTGTGGCAAGACTTGATAAAATAAGAAATGAGTATATAAGGGGAAGTCTGAAAGTTGCGCCCATTATAGAAAAGGAGAGAGGTGCAAGATTGGGATGGTATGGACATGTAATGAGGAGGGATAAAAGTCATGTGATCAAACGAGTGTTGAGTATGAATGTGGATGGATATGTGACTAGAGGAAGGCCTAAAAAGAGATGGTTGGAATGTGTGAAGTATGACATGCATATAAAAGGAGTAGCGCCAGAGTTGACGAATGATAGAAGAGAATGGAAGAGAAAAACATGTTGTACCGACCCCACTTAGAGTGGGATAAGGGTAGGAGAAAGGAGAAAGGAAGGAAGGAATATTTTGTATTCACTATTTTATCAGCTATTTCGATAATCCAATACAATTTTAAAAAAATGTTTATTTAAAACATGTATTTTATGTTGCACAAAACCATATTATTATAAAAATAATGTGTAGTAACAGTTCAAATATAGTAAAAGTAAAGTAACGGCCTGTTAATATCCCACTACTGGGAATAGGCCTTTTCTCTGCGGTTTTTTTTTTGAGAGAAGGATTTGAGCTAAGACCCACCACGCTGCTCCAATGCGGATTGGTAGGTTACACATATCCCTAAAATTCTCTAGAGACATGCAGGTTTTCTCACGATGTTTTCCTTCACTGATAAGCGTGTGATAAATTCTAAATCAATTAGACACATAAGTGTTAATAGAAAAACTCATTGGTGCCTGCCCGGGTTTGAACCCATGTTCGTCTCTAGAGAGTCACACGGGCTGTCACAACTGGGCTATCACAATAAATATTTAAATATAATATATTTATTTAAATATAGTATAAATTAAATATAGTTATATTTCTTTAAATTTAAAGCGAGTTTCATATTATACATCGCATGTATAGCTCGTTATTGAAGGACAGTAGCTTTCAATATCAAGGTTTATAATATTAATATGAAAATCTGTAATTATACAATCTATATATTCTTTCTTTCCTTTTCTATCGCAATATAAAGGGTTAATAGACAATTCCCAGCCCAAACAAGGCTTTCAGCGCAGTAAATCTTGTGTGCCGGGAGTCAACGTCGGGTAATTATTTCAGGCCGAGGGTAACGGGTAACGCGTGGCCTTTTATTAACGAGGTAAAGTTATAGTTTATGTCCTTTAAAAAATTAGACGTACCCGCGATTTAGGCCATCAACTTTATTTTTAAATATCCTCAATCATAAACTATGTATCGCTGGTGCAAAATCTAAACTTATTATAAAACAAAGTCCCCATCCGTTTGTATGTGATCGATTTTCACAAAATACTTAAAGGATTTTTCTACGGTTCTTACTAAAAGATAGTGCAATTCTTCCGTAAGGTTTATAATAATAGTACATTACCGTTTTATGTAAATTGTAGATAAAATCGCCTATTGGGAGCCTTAGTCGAGTGCGCCACATAAATGAGAAATATACTAAGTAACGTACTAGAGAGTTACTAGTTGTACATAAATACTATAAAAAAAAATTGAGATAGCATGTCTCTATCTCTTGTGGTTACCTCACACTAAATACTTTT
Organism: Morpho deidamia; assembly: GCA_947086505.1. Taxonomy (NCBI): domain Eukaryota; kingdom Metazoa; phylum Arthropoda; class Insecta; order Lepidoptera; family Nymphalidae; genus Morpho; species Morpho deidamia. The sequence goes on along the minus strand of CAMTZC010000007.1, from coordinate 1,419,621 downwards.
AAAAAGTTCAATATTTCAATTCTGTGCCACATTTCTACGCTAACAATATACGGGATTAAAAAATCCCGTTTTGCTTTAAGGAATAGGAAACTATATTGTTAGGAATGAAAGTTGGCAACACTACAATCACGTGGCCCATAGCAAGGAAGGGACTTGCTTTTGAAGCGAAAATTAGTTATAAAAGATGAAGTCCGCCATATTGAAGTCAGTCTTGTAGTAATTAATACTCGACTCTTACGGTTATTAGCTTACGCTTACGCGGTAGACCGTCCTCTTGGAGTTTCATTGTAAACGAGACTTGTACGATTATTAAACGCTCCAGCGTTTAGATCGTGTTACAACCTGTCTTGGTTAAACAAACAGGTGTAATTAGTGCTGTGCCGTTCTAATATTGTTACGGTAGACCCGCGTCTACCTACCTACATTGAGTGTTATTTGTTATTAGAATCTAGCCTCGAATAGTTAATATTCGTGATAAGAGCAACCTCTGAGTTTCTTGCCAGTTCTTCTCAGTGCATGACAGCGTTCCGAACTGGTGATAGAATCGTCCTGGCATAATAATTCCAAATTATATGAAACTTAACCTATCAAATGTTGTAGCTGTACGTTTATCTTTGTTGAGTATGTGACAAAGCTGAAATATTTAAGTGATATTCCTGCCATTTCTAAAAATATATAATTGAAATAAAACAGAACAATTGAGGGTATTTGAACATGTAAAAGACGGAACCGAATTTGCAATTTTCAACTAATAAGCCACTATCGACAATACGAGTAGTTATACCATCACGAATGCCTTATATGCAAAACAGAAACTGTGTATGTATGTTCCTTATAAAATTAGAAACGCCTGGATCGATTTCAGACAATCATTGGATTACCACGACGTATGGTTTTGTAAAGTTTCGCGGCGATCGAAGCATTTTTTGAACTAATAATGACAGTTTTTTTTATTACTGTGAACTTTAAATTGAGCCTGGAGAAGCTGGGTATGCTTTTGTTCAATATAAATAAAAATGAATGTATATCTCGCTCTCTATCGTCGCAATCTAATTTAACTTTACCATTACAGCAGTTTAAAAACACTTAAAAAAAGGCTAATACAGAAAGCCAACTATACTATTAAGAATGCGTGGATATAGCTACTCTTCGACCCTGTACAAGACATTAATAACTATATGTAACTAGTTATAAGAATTATTTTTTGAAAAGAGCGACCGCCGAGATTCTTGCTGGTTCTTCTCGGTAGGAACAGCTTTCCGAACCAGCAGTAGATGTTGATGATGCAAAAGTACTCGTTTACAAGAATATTTCGAATTTGAATTTGAATTTGTTCATTATAAACATCAAGCGGCTGTACCGATTCAAATAAAATTTTCAGATAATTGTATAATTTAGATTTGATTTGTGTGAGTGAGTGTGGCGTAGGTGTAGTTTGTTGGTTGATGATGTTACTTCTTTTGATGTGGAGCGAAATTAAAGAAGGCAGGTGAAGATCAATTTATTTCAATAATTCTTTCTCCATTGGAAAGCTGCTTCTTCACTGAGCAACATAGGCTATATGTCATTTTCAAAAATAATAGGGATCCCTAATAAAATTGTAATAAGTTGGGAAAAATTTAGTCGTAAACATCTTTCATCGCGTGCGCTGCGGAAACTATTGATGATAGAACAAAAAAATGTTCTACAGTATTATAGAACGTATCAATATCCATAAAAAAGTCCGCGATACCATAAGTCTAACTATTATAGTTACGCCAATATAACTACTTTTTTACATTGTAAAAGTTGGTAAAAGTGCCGACAATAATGAAACCATTTTATTCATATCTCTGTATTAATCCTTATCCCATTAAATGATATTTTATTAATAACTGTTTCAATACCAGTAAAATACTATTTAAATTATTAAAATCCGCCATCCCAATCAAAAGATATTACGAATTTAAGAATGTATATCGAAAGCAAATAATGCCATAACAAATTCATTGTAGCTTCTTATTCCAAGAATACTAATGATACCCATTTTTTATAATAAATTAATCTACAAAATAAGTCTTTTTCGTAGACTTTCCACTACCACGAGATCTGTATGGACGCGGGTGAAACCGCAGGGCTTTGCTAGTAATATTATAAATGCGAAAGTTTGTGAGTATGGATGGATGTTTGTTACTCTTTCACGAAAAAACTATTGGACGGATTTGGATAAAACTTTACAGTTATATAGGTTATACATCAGAATAACATATAGGCTACAATTTGTAACGATTTTATGTAATATAACGATACATGTCAATAAAGTCGGAAATATCTGGCCTCTAAGAGCTATGTTGGCGTACGCTGCCTAAACCAGTGGAGTTACACAAAGATAATGTACCGTAGTATTGATTGTCTTAAAAAGCTCTAAATAAAAGTCCGCGACAGCATATACCTATTTTTTATGTGTAAGCTACTATGACCAAAATTGTGTATCATAAAGTTAATTAAATTAGATACTAATTTATAATGCATATTTTAGTATATTTATCACACTCTTATAAAAATCAATACATTTGTTGCTTTCAGTAATTCATGTCGATAAACTTTGTCTGTGACACTAAGTAATTTGGCCGAATAGTTTAAAAGTTATCACGATATGATTGACTTAAATGGAGCGCCATAGTGTGCTTTAAATGCGCGGGGCGCGAAGATTGTATGGAATCCTTTTGTTTTTATGTTAAGACACCTGAAATTTTGCATGTAGTAGTAACTAAATAAATATAAGTATATTTTTTAATATAAAGTAAAAAACAAATTAAACCTAAAATTATCTGCCACGAAACTTAATGACGCAGACCAAATTCCAGGCGAGCGAAGCCGCGAGCAAAACCTAGTCTATTATTATTTTAATACGGATATTTGAGATGCGCTGACTACGCGGTACAGTTTGATTTCGATTTGAGCATTCCTTAACTATCAATAAGAGTTCATTTCGTGAGGAAATCAAAACCAGAGTAACAGCAACGCGTCGCAGGACCGCTAGAACCTTATAAAGTACAGTACTTTATGGGGAATGTGCGACATTTCCAGAATATCTACTTGTTATTCGACGCACAAGGAGGGTGGCATCGCAATGTTTCAGATCTTTTCTTGTCGTATGTAGGTTACAAGGTCACGTCGCCTTTGGATAGCATATTGGATACTGCCGAAATATACAATGGTTAGTATCTATGTAAACATTCCGGAAATACATTTAAAAGGATAAATAAATTTAGAAAATTATCCCTCAGTTTAAGTGCGCAGTCAAAGCTGGAAACCTCAAATATAATTGCTATAATGTATAGAGTAACAGCCTGCTAATATCCCACTGCTGGGCATAAGCCTCCTCTCTCCGTTTCTGGAGAGAAGGGATGGGGCTAAGACCTACCACGCTGCTCCAATGCGGATTGGTAGGTTACACATATCCCCAGAATTATCTAGGGATACGCAGGTTCAGGATAAGCTGTGATAGCCTAGCGGTGAGACCGTGCGACTCTTTCGAGGGGAACACGAGTTCAAACCCGGGCAGGCACCAATGAGTTTTTCTATTAAAACTCATGTGTCTAATTGATAATTGCAATTTATCACACGCTTTTCGGTGAAGGAAAACATCGTGAGGAAACCTGCATATCTCTAGAGAATTCTGGAGATATGTGTAACCTACCAATCCGCATTGGAGCAGCGTGGTAGGTCTTAGCTCCAACCCTTCTCTCCAGAAACGGAGAGAAGAGGCCTATTCCCAGCAGTGGGATTGTAACAGGCTGGTACTTTTTTTTTTACTTTACGCAGGTTCACGCTGTTTTCCTTCACCGATAAGCGCGTGAAATTGCAATTATCATATATTAATAATTTTATAGTAATAAGAAATAAGTTATATTTTACATTAAAATGTAAAAAAGTAATTAGTACAATAAAGTACTGAACTAAGTGAATTCACTTAAGTTCGTTACATTAGTGAACTTTACAAATAATATGAAAATACAAACGGAACTAAAGTAAAAAGAAACGAAATTAATTAATCATTGAATGCTGGAGACTTTACACAAAATACGTACACTAATAAAGTAATAATAAAACTATTTTGTTAAAATCCGCGATAAATTTAGACGCGTATTGATTTATCTCGGATAATAGCAAAATAATTATAACTTTTTACATTTTGGATTTCCGAAAAGTATTATGGTTTATCGTATTATAGACTAAGGTAAATGCCGTGTGGTATCCGGCTGCATAGAATAGACCACCCTCATTTCTTACCGAGGGGTCGTCAAATACGACTAAGGTAAGTTGACGTCAGGCAGGCGGCCGGTCGTAAAATACGTAGCCAAATCATATGACAACATGTTTGTAAAAGGCAGGAGAATGATATCATAGCTTTTTGTAAACACGATATTAAACCTGAACGAGATATTGTCGATCATCTAGATCGTAGGAAACTGCTCTAGACTTCTCTTTTCCTGAATCTTCTATGCTTTGAAGTACATATGCTTTGAAAGAAGAGAGAAAGGGATTTTAGATTTAGCTATCCAAACTTCCTTTTATAAAGCAAAAAGTATGATTTCCTATTTGAACTTATGCATGTCCGCATTGGCCATAGGTCTTTAACCTTTAAACCATTTCCACACTATAATATCTTTTACGGGTTGTAGACCCAAGTAGTTAATAGAATTAAGTGTATGTAGATAAAAAAAACTGTTATACTATTTCGCTGCAATCTTTTATTGCTGACTAGGTGTGCCAACAACGTGATATACGAAACTTTTCCCGAATTTTCGAAATGTTCAACATAGAAGTAGTTATTGTGAGTTAACCGTGAGAGACAGAAACATGCTATCGCGGACTTTTTGTAGTATTTATATAGATCTAAAATGATCTCCTAAATTACTTTAATATATCTCTGCAGGTTTACGCAGCGCACGCGACTAAAGCTCCCAGCAAGCAAGTTTTATAACAACTCCGCGATCTCTTCATTACAATTTACAAAAAACCGATATGTACTATTTACTTAAACCAAGTATTGCACTATCATTTGGTAAAAACTGTACAAAAATCCGTGCAGTAGATTATGAGAAAATCGATTACATACAGACAGACAGCTTTTTGGGACTTTATTTTATAATAAGTATAGATAGATTATTGCTGATTAATAGTAAAGTAATATTTTCATTTCTTTTGAAAACAAAGCGTCCTTTCAAATATCAAACCTATAAAATGCCAAGATCTTATCTGGAAAATACTACTTTCGCAATACTTCCGCAACACATATACTCGGCTATTGTTTGAAAACAAAAGCTGAAAGCATTTCCACTAATCCTTTTTTGCTCGCTGGGGGCTTTCGTTTGTTATCGTACGAATTCCTTCAGCCAGCGAAATTAGCCATGTGCCTTCCTTCCATGCAATGAGAATAGGGAAAATTACGTAATTCTCAGCATACATAGTTGAATTTTTTGTTTAATTGTGCAGGAAAAGGACATTGAACATGTAACGGGAATGGAAGCAGACCTGTAGATAAGGCCCCATTCCAAAATCGACCCGGAAAAGACAGAATCGTATTCGTATTAGACTGATATTAACATAAACCACGATATAGACGACAGAGCATCTAATAGTGTATCGAATCTCCGTTTAAAACGAGAATGGCGAGTAATTTAGGTGAAATATCTTATATTGGTCTATCGGATTAGGTGTTCAAATTCAAATTATTCTGTAATTATTAATGAAGCTTCAACCGGTTCGGAAATGTGCTCTTACCGACAATCATAGACCATAGATATACCAGAGGTCACAAAAGATTGTGATTCTTGCGTCGCGACTCAGCAGAATTAGCAACTCATTCGTTGGTCACGGTAGTCGCTTCTACAATAAAATTCCGCAATCTATATTGAACTTATCCACATAATCATCCTCCTGCCCTTATCCCACTCTAAGTGGGGTCGGCACAACATGTTACAAACATTTTGTCACATGATTTGGCTACGTATTTTACGACCGGCCGCCTGCCTGACGTCAACTTACCTTAGTCGTATTTTACGACCCCTCGGTAAGAAATGAGGGTGGTCTATTCTACTCAGCCGGATACCACACGGCGGGTCGACTTACCTTAGTCGCCTTTTACGACACCTCGGTAAGAAATGAGGGTGGTCTATTCTACTCTGCCGAATACCACACGGCGTATTGAACTTATCCAAAGTAAAGTTTAAATTAAATGTAAATTAAAATATGCTTGTACGTAAAGAATATTATATAACTGAAGATTATTTGAATGGTCATAAATAATCCTTTGATTTGAAAACCCTTTAGGTTAAACAAGATTGGGGATTGATATAATGTTTAAAAATTTCAAAAGATTGACCGTCGAGGTTTTTGCTGGTCCTTCTGAGAGCAACGGTACGAACCAGTTATAGGTTCATTAAATCTTATCGATCCTTGACTATGCTTGTAAAAAGCTTACTTTTATAAAGATTATTTTGATTACTTGATTTAAAGAATCTATCTGTAAGAAACTCGGCGGTCAATAAAAAATATAATTATTCAAAATAAAAATTAAAAGCTCACTTCGCTTTGTAAGCATGATAAACAAAAGTTCAGACAGATTTCAACTAAAAAACATCAGTATGGATTATGGTTGTTTATATAATAATTTTTGTACATATGAATATAAATAATTATAAAAGGATTGACGATGTATATAATAGACAAAGTAGGAACCGACATAAGCTTGCGGTTCCTGCTTTGCGCCTTGCAAAAGTTCGTAATTCGTTTGTGGGTTTGGGTATAAGATTCTATAATAAAATTCCACAATCTACATTAACTTTACCTTTACAGCAGTTTAAAAATACTATTAAAAAAAGGTTAATTCAGATAGCCTTTTATACTATTGAAGATTACCTAGAAGATAAGAATGCGTGGATATAACTTCTCTTCAACCCTGTACAAGACATTTATATATGTGACAAGTGATAAGAATTATTGTTGGAAAAGAGCAACCGCCGAGTTTCTTGCTGGTTCTTCTCGGTAGGAACAGCTTTCCGAACCACCAGTAGATGTTGACGATTCAAAAGCACTTGTTTACAAGTTTACTTGAATAAAGAATATTTTGAATTTGAATATAACCAAGCTTCATCTCCGAACGGAGAATCCATGTAATTTGAAATATGGAGAGTAGAGAGCAGAAGCTCTACTAGTGTCGAGAAACGTTTTCCTAACCTCCCGTGAGCCTGGATCACAGTTCAGGATGAGTGTAGTGGAGGACCGGTGGTATAGCTGTGATTAGTTGGCCGACGGACGTGAGAAAACTGAGACCTCATTTTCTCTGGCGAAGACGCTGTCTTGTATGAATGATTAACCTTTTTTTTCTTCTATAACTGTTACTTATGACGTCATTCTTCAAGTCATTCGTCAAGTCACGAGTCACCTAAAGCAGATCGGTTAACAGTAACAATATAACAATATTTGTTTAATAGATAATCCTTTGGTTAGCGATAAGTTATGTTGACATTTTCTATTGTTTTTATTATACATGCCGATAAATTATTAAGTATTTACATTCACAAGCATATATTCATTGTTTTTGTATAAGGGGGTGAACCTTAATAAATATATATTTAATTCAATTACTGAATTGTAATAAAACAAAGTCATATATTATTAATAAGTTATCATCATTCTCCTGCCCTTATCACACTCTAAGTGGGTTTAGCACAGCATGTTTTAAACATATTGTTACATGTTATGCTGGTGATTTTGGTAAAATTAACCTAGTCGCCTCTTACGACACATCGTTACTAAATGAGGGTAGTCTATTATACTAAGACGGATACCACACGGCGGATATATTATTAATAAATATATTATTAAATTAAAAAGTCATACTAAAAACAAACTTAATTCAGCAACAAATGTACTAAATATTAAAATACTATAGTAATAGACCAAACTTTTATTTCGTTAGCAAATTGTTCTCAAACAAGACAAAATTTTATTTTTGTGGCAAATTCGCTTACTATTAAAGCACAACCTTCATTTAATGTGGCAATGTGGTCACTATTAAAGTCCTTCTTCTATTTTGGCGGCAAGATAAATAAAGATATCTTTAACCTCAATATTCTTTAAACCCAGCATATATTTGAGCAACGAATAAGTAAAGTAACAGCCTGTTACTATGCCCACTGCTGGGCTAAGGCCTCCTCTCTCCGTTTTTGGAGGGAAGGATTGGAGCTAAGACCTACCACGCTGCTCCAATGCGGATTGGTAGGTTACACATATCACTAGAATACTCTAGAGATATGCAGGTTTCCTCACGATGTTTTCCTTCACCGAAAAGCGTGTGATAAATTGCAATTATCAATTAGACGTAAGTTTTAATAGAAAAACTCATTGGTGCCTGCCCGGGGTTTGAACCTATGTCGTCTCTAGAGAGTCGCACAGTCTCACCGCTACGCTATCACAGCTTGCAACGAATAAGCTTTCGTCTAAACCATAGTTTTTAATTCGTATATATACCCACGCTGAATATTAAAGTGACCTAATCCAAAAAAGTTATTTTGTGGCCAATTGCAATAACGCGTAGCATGGCACAAAAAAAATCTTGAGTGTTAAAAAGATCCATAACTTAGAAGAGCAAGAAAACACTAGTTTCTTTTGTAATTTGTAGTATGATATCATAGATGGCATTTAAATAAGCATTACAATGTATCTTATTCAATCACGCCTTATTTTCGAAAAATTCGGTCACTATAGTGTTCGTTCGATTCGTATTAATATAGCGTTCGATATAGTATATTAAATATATCTTGCAGCAGAAATGCCGTCTTAGCGATACATATGCAGGAAGGAAATTATGTGTTTTGATAGTTTTATCTCCCTTTTAATAAACTATGGACTAACCCATCGAATAATTAAAATTTAACGGAAAAACTATTATCAAGACGTCTATATCGGGATAACAATGTGCCCGTGGCCACAAAGTACATTTTTTTTAATGATTTTTGTCGTATATATTTTTCTATGAACTGTATTTTTTTTATTCTATGAATAATCATCGATGTTATGAATAAAAGCTGTGATAGCCCAGCGGTGAGAACATGTGACTCTCTATAATCGATCATAGGTTCAAACCCCGGGCACCAATGAGTTTTCTATTAAATTTTGTGTCTTATTGATATTTGCAATTTATCACACGCTTTTCGGTGAAGGAAAACATTGTAAGGAAACCTGTATATCTCTAGAGAATTCTGGGGATATGTTAATCTACCAATCAGCATTGGAGCAGCGTGGTAGGTCTTAGCTCCAACCCTTCTCTCCAAAACGGAAAGAGGAGGTTTATGCCCAGCAGTGGGATAGTAACAGGCCGTTACTAACAAACTATGAATATTTATACATAATACAGAAACTTACACTCATGATATATGGATGGGATTTGTCTAAAGTTGAGACTTCTGCTTGACAATAGGAGGCCTAAAAAGGACACTTGGCCTAAGCAGAAGGTTTCGAAATAAATCTGGCAGACAAGAATTCGACTGGAGTGTTATATAAAAATATACTTCTATGTATGTATGTATATAATAATGTCCACTACACATTTAACACTACATATATTTTCTATTCACTGTATCGCGGATTATAGCAAAATAATTTTATTATTACTTTTGTATTATGAATGTCCGCAAAGTAACGCCTAATTCTATAAATTATACTTCTAGGTAATATGTACTGAATACTAGTTGGGATAATCCGGTATAATTCGACGTGAGTATAGCCGGTTTCTATACATTAACTATGAATAGAATTTTTAAAATTATGAACATAGCGATTATGCAAAAGAGATCTAAGTCCTGCACTGCACATTTATCGCAGAACGCAAAAATTACACACCAGTGTAGTCTAAGCTTTACAAGATTAAATAATACAGTACCCTATATAAATTGATATTAATATAGATGTATACCAGATTCCAGTTAACGTTTAGCTGAACATAAACTTTGAAAATGAATCAACTAATTGTTCTTGTATCGCTATTTTCGATGGTATTTGCTCAAATAAAGCTCGATGGCAAGTGTAATTTTACCACCATTACTCATATGACAGATGTCAATATGTTAAAGGTAAGATTTAAAATTTTCCTTTGAAACGCTTTTCTTTTATTTTTGAAACCAGAAACCGAAATAAATTTATAATACCAAGGCTACGGCTTCTGAAAGTTAAAAGAAAGAAAGAAATGTTTATTTGCTAAAATCATTTTCATCTTAATTAAGTTACAATGCTTAAATTTACCATATGTAGTGAGAAAACGGTAATTGTGGTCTCCACACTAGGTCTAGCCTGTATCGTGGAGGCCAGCTAAATGAATTTCCCTTTAGGTCCGACCATCGAAAATATAGGCGTCCAAAAAGCGTCCTGTATGACCCCGACGATCAAATAACGATCGCCAACACAAATAAACACGTAATACACACACACAGCGTCTTCGCCGGCGAAGACGAGGTCCCAGTTTTCTGACGTCGGTCGGTCGTGGCTTCTCGCCACCCTTCCGACGCCGCAATGACTAATCCAAGTCATACCTTCAACCCTCCACCACACGTCGCCCTAAGCCGTGGTCCGGCCTCACAGAAGGCACCCTTAGGACGACGTTCCCCGACGCTAGTAGACCTTCTGCGCTATACTCTCTGCATTTCGCAACCTCGACGTTGCTTCTGCGCTACTATATTACAAAGATTATAAAACTGAAAACAAAATTCTTATGACAAACATTACGTACAGAACAAAAATAAAAAATTAAAAAGTTTCATTACGATACAGGTCTTGTATGGACATCTGTATCATAATATAACTTTTTAATCATAACGATACACCTATACAACTGCCAGCTGGACCAAGGATGTTGAACCTCTACCTTAAAAAAAAAGGTTTCAATGAATGGGTCCGCGGCGACGCAACACGCATGCGCAATCGATGTTTGTGCCTTGGCGCTAATATATGACATTTAAAAAACTCCTCAATATTTAAACGAAGTTTAGTTTTGTTTGTAAAAAAATAAGTTTTTGTGTAAAAACATGTCTGAGAGCGGGGATAGTGGTGATTGTACACCACCAGATATTCTGAAAGCTGCGAAATCTAGGAGCAACTATATTAAATGTTACCACGAGTTCATGGAATGGAAAATGAATATTCAGAACATCAATAATTATTATAAGTAAAAATTTTTTTTTTTTGTTATATTCAGCGTTTTATTTGCAATATTGTTTTACGTATTATATGATAGTAGATAAAGTAGTGTTTCATACTGTACATAACTTGGTCTTATAACACTCGTGTTATAAGAACACTTATTATGCAACACTATCATAATCTACTATTACACTCTTTTGTAATACTTTCAGCTAGAAGGGGTTTGGTATCAAATAGAGAAGATCGCGAACACCGCTGAGAAAGGCGAATGCGGCGCCATAAATATATCGCGCGTTTTCAATAAAACGAACGAGTTCACAATATCTTACACAGAAACAAAGGATAAGGTTAAAAGTAAACGTGATGAGACGATAATCGTTGATAAGACTTCGACGTTTCAAATCAAATACATAGGTAAGTGATCTTATACCCAAACTCACAAACGTCTTACATACTTTTGCAAGGCGCAAGAAAGAACCGCAAGCTTATGTCGGTTCCTAGTTTGTCTATTATATATGTACATCGCCAATCTCTTTATAATCATGTACATTCTTAGGCACAAAAATTAAATTGCTAAAATATACTCTGAAGCCAATGTAAGAATACCTATTTCCTTAAACTTCTCTCGCAGGGAATAACGCGAAATTACATTTTAAATGCCACGCATAGCTCTTTTTTGTAATACAAAAAATTTTTTCAATCATTTGCTCCATAACAATATTCCATTAGACATAATTTTATGGAAGTAAGTAAAATAAACAAGTTTTGCTCTTTCGATTTCTATAAACCGTCTTATCTTTGGGAAATCGTAGGCATTTGCTCACATACTTAAATAAAAAAATATAAATATTTTATATTATCTTTAAACGTTATAAATTTTATCAATAGTATGTATTAGCAGACATAAAATACTAATTTTATTTCGCTGTTTTTAATTAGTACTCGAATAACGAACCTTATTATATTTAATGAGTAAATACTAATACTTACTATTTAAAAATTGTTATTTGAAATCTAATTTAATAGCTTTTAAGGGCGGGGACCTAACATTTACTTATACATTTTGCGATTTTTAAAAGATGAAGCTTTGATAGCCTAGTGGTGAGACCACGCACCTCTTTCGAGGTGGTCACCAGTTCAAACACTGGACAGTGAGTTTGTCTCTTAAAACGTGTCTACTTGATAATTGATATTTATCACAAGCTTTTTGGTGAAAGAAAACATCTTAAGGATATTTGCATAAAGTAGCGGCCTGTTACAGTCCCATTGCTGGGAATAGGCCTCCTCTCTCTGTTTCTGGAGAGAAGCGTTGGAGCTTAAGACCTACCACGCTGCTCCAGTGTGGATTGGTAGGTTACACATATCTCCGCAATTCTCTAGAGATATGCAGGTTTCCTCACGATGTTTTCCTTCACCGAAAAGCGTGTGATAAATTGCAATTATCAATTAGGATCATGAGTTTTACTAGAAAAACTCATTGGTGCCGGCCCGGGTTTGAACTCGTGTTCCCCTAGAAAAAGTTGCACGGTCTCACCGCTGGGCTATCACAGCTCGATATTTGCATATCTGTAGAGAATTCTTAGAGAAGCTTCAACCCTACTACTATCCTGCTTGTCTCTATAGAATTCTAGGGATATGTGTGACCTACCAATCCGCATTGGAGCAGCGTGGTAGGTCTTAGCTCCAATCCTTCTCTACAAAACGGGGAAAGGACACCTATGCCCAGCAGTGGGATAGTAGCAGGCTATTACTGTACCTTATTGCGATTTCGTCATAGAGTTTAATTTAAATATTGAAATCGAGTTTAATTTAAATATCTAGTTCATAGTTCTGAAAAGGATTCATCTCAGTATTAGCTGAATGTCGAAATTTAGTCATTCAGCTCTGATTTTCAGATGATTTTCTGATTTATATCAATAGTTTAAATTACTTACCCTTAATTTAAATATTTCTGTAGACAAGTCTAATATGGATTGCGGAATATTATTGTAGGGGAGAACACCGAATAATTTGCTAACTCTGCTGAGTAGCAACGTAAGAATTTTATTGTAGAAGTGAATACCGAGAGCAACTAATAATTTGATAACTCTGCTGAGTCGCAACGTAAGAATTTAATTGTAGAAGTGAATACCGAGACCAACTAATAATTTGATAACTCTGCTGAGTCGCAACGTAAGAATTTTATTGTAGGAATGAATACCGAGACCAACGAATTGTCTGCTAACAATGTTTGGTTGCAACATAGGAATCACAAGCTTATTTTGACCTCACGTACATCTATGGTGTACATAAAATGTTCTTGTCTCGTATATCTATGGCGTGCATCAAAAGAATAGTTTAACTACTTCTCGACGCATTTTTATCATTTGTGTAATCCTCAACAGTATATATAGTACGCTTTCTGTATCAGTCTCCTTTTGATAGTTACGTTTAACTGTGATGGTTAGACTAAAATTGATTGCGGATGGTTATAATTGATTATGGATTTATTTCATTCATACGTTAAATCGAATTTTCCGCCAAAAATGTGATTGTTTGTAATTTTTGTGTGTTTGCAGATTATCTGCGTAACTACGTGGTATTAGGTACAGATTACAAAAAGTACCTCGTACTATACAGTTGTGAAAACAAAAACTCCAAAAAGTCTGGTAAATATTTTATACTCTTTATACTAAGTAATGGAAGTACTGTTTTTCTGTAAAAAATATTTATCCATCTTTAAAATAAGTCACAAAATACTTACGGGAACATATGCCTTTCTCTCTTAAGCACTGATGGCGGTCTACTTTCCCTTCTAAGAATTTTCGATCAGGTCACGTGTCCTGACGCGAGTTAAATATTTCTTATCCCTCACAAAAAGTGTTAACGCCCCTAAAGAACTTTTCACTTACATAGAAAAAAATATATTAATTTACCTAAAGTAACAGCCCGTTGTTATGCCCACTGCTGGGCTAAGGCCTCCTCTCTCCGTTTTTGGAGAGAAGGATTGGAGCTAAGACCTACCACGCTGCTCCAATACGGATTGATAGGTTACACATATCCCTAGAATTCTCTAGAGATATGCAGGTTTCCTCACGATGTTTTCCTTCACCGAAAAGCGTGTGATAAATTGCAATTATCAATTAGACACATTAATTTACCTAAACGTTCCTAAACAAATTATAACTTCAGAATTCTTTCAGTCGGAGCATGGATATTTGGCCGCAACTTAACTTTCCCTGAAGACTCCGTAAATGCTACCAAGGCACTTGTTAAACAGAATTTAGATATCGCCAATGCGGAATGGACGAAAGTTTCACATGAAAAGAAAGTGTGTGAATTGACTTCTGCGGGCGTTAGCTTGCAATTATCGAATATTGTTCTACTGCTGATTGGATTACTTCTATTTAAATAAGTTTATTTTACACACTATCACATAATAGATATCAAATCAAATCAAATCAAAATATTATTAATTCAAGTAAGTTCTTTCGAGCACTTTTGAATCGTCAATATGATTAATGAAGCTACAACTGGTTCGGAATGTTGCTCTTACCGAGAAGAACCAGCAAGTAACTCGGCAGTCAATCTTTTAAATATTTTCAATTTTACATTATTAAACCGCAGCCTTGTATGAAGCTGAAAGGATTTTCAAATCTAAGCATTTTTATCATCCAAATAATTTTCAACTTTTGAATATGCTTTAACATATCTCTTACATTGAATTTATACCTTTCTGTGGACTGGTTGTGTATGGATTGCGGAATTTTATTGTAAAAGCGAATACCGAAACCACCGAATGATAATATATAAATTTATATTAGTTTGTTTGCTTTACGTAGGTTTTTAGTCATACTTAGTTAAACATGATTGAAGATTCACTTAGCCTTGTCAACAAATCGTATAGCCTTATATAAAATAGTCTTACTAAATCCATGAACTCAAAGTTCAGAGTATTATTCGAGGTGCTCTGTCTCTCAAACAAATGTACGTTGTTAATATCAGTTTATTTGTAACTAGCAAAGCCCCGCGGTTTCACCCGAGTCCATACAGATCTCGTGGAAGTGTAAAGTCTACGAAGTAGACTTATTTTGTAGATTAATTTATTATAAAAAATGGGTATCATTAGTATTCTTGGAATAAGAGCTAACTCACCAAATGCAGGCCCTGCTATAACGGTCACTACAATGAATTTTGTTATGGCATTATTTGCTTTCGATATACATTCTTAAATTCGTTATATCTTTTGATTGGGATGGCGGATTTTAATAATGTAAATAGTATTTTATTGGTATTGAAACAGTTATTAATAAAATATCATTTAATGGGATAAGGATTAATAAAGAGATATGAATAAAATGGTTTGATTATTGTCGGCACTTTTACCAACTTTTACAATGTAAAAAAGTAGTTATATTGGCGTAACTATAATAGTTAGACTTATGGTATCGCGGACTTTTTTATGGATATTGATACGTTCTATAATACTGTAGAACATTTTTTTGTTCTATCATCAATAGTTTCCGCAGCGCACGCGATGAAAGATGTTTACGACTAAATTTTTCCCAACTTATTACAATTTTATTAGGGATCATGAGCAACATAGGCTATATGTCTTTTTTAAAAATAATAGATTTTTGAAAATGACATATAGCCTATGTTGCTCAGTGAAGAAGCAGCTTTCCAATGGTGAAAGAATTTTTGAAATCGGTCCAGTAGTTTTTGCGTGAAAACGTAACAAACATACATACATACATACATACATACATACAAACATACAAACAAACATACAAATCTTTCCTCTTTATAATATTAGTATAGATTAGTGATAATTTATTAAATATGATAACTTTTAGTGTACATTTTTTCTTGGCCTTTCCGCCGTGTGGTATCCGGCTGAGTAGAATAGACCACCCTCATTTCTTACCGAGGTGTCGTAAAAGACGACTAAGGTAACTGGACGTCAGGTAGTCGTAAAATACCTATCTGAATCATGTAACAACATGTTACCCCACTTTGAGTGAAAAATCACGAATTTTTTTGCCTTTTCCCTTTTCATAGTAGTTAAAGATAAGTTAAGCTTCTATTCCAGCTATGATAGCCCAGGAGTCAGACCGGAGGACTCTTTCGAGAGGGTAACGGGTTCAAATGGTGAAAAAAGGTAATAGTGTAAAAAAAAACCAGATTTTTTAATAAACATTACAAGCAAGATATCACTTTTAATTGAAGGATAACAGTATGAACAAATATTAAACATAAGAGATAAACGCTAGTAAGCACTTGAGAGTGATTCATATCATTGCAAGGGGATTTACTGCTGAAAGCAAAAAGGGATAGATAAATATGTTGAAGGATCTAACGATAAATTCAAATTCAAAGTAAAAACATTTTATTATAAATCAAATTCCGCAATCCTATAATAAAATTCCGCAACTTCTATAATAAAATTCCGCAATCAATTTTAGCTTTGGCATTACAGCAGTTCAAAGAAACAGTTAAAAGTAGGTTTATACAGAGAGCCTAGTATACTGTTGAGGATTATATAGATGATGATAATGTGTGGATGTAGTTACTCTTCGACCCTACACAAGATAATAATGACTTAATTTAACTAATAGTAAGAATTATATTTTGAAAAGAGCAACCGCAGATTTATTTGCCGACTATTCTCGGTAGGAACAGCTTTCCGAACCGGCAGTAGAATTGACGGTTCAAAAGCACTTGTTTAAAAGTTTATTTATATTAAGAATATTTTGAATTTGAATTCAAATAATTCTCTACTCTAATTGGTTTTAATGAGCATTTTTAAATAGTCAAAGTATAATAAAACTAACATTAATTTGAAATATTGCTCTTTCTGTGAAGGAACTTGACGATTACTCTTCAATTAATAATAATAAAATAATAAAACCTAGATTGAATTCTAAAGTTTATTTCAATAGTAAAATAATAAAGAGCATTGTTACTTTTTAAAATTTAAATATTTTGAAAAAAATATTCAAAAAGGCACTATAACAAAACTACTTCGCTACAATCGTGCGGATTGTAAGCGTGCGGTTAAGCGAATGCATGCAAAGCTAATTTCGATTCCGGGAACATATGGCTGCATTTAGAAATAATAAACCACAAAATTCTAATTTTGCAAAACATTTGCTTGAAAGCGGTCATGACCATTCATTTCAAATTCTTCCCACTTGTGATAAGGGACTCCGACTCAATATGTTAGAGCAACTTGAGATAATAAAAAATAACAATGGCCACTTAATTAACGAGCAAGTAAATGTCTCCAATTCCGTTTTGCTACATGTCTTCGGAGGGGAGGGTAGTGGTGGGGGTTGAACTATTTAAGACTGCTTGTATGGGTGGCGCGGTGCATTATGATTTTGTCATGGAGCTTATCCTCCTGATGATGCTTCGGTTTCGGAGCGAAACGATCGTCGAGATTGTTGTGGTGGTGGGAGTGTGTGCTGCTTATGTGCTTTGTTGCTTGTGGAGGAGCCTTGGGGTGCGTGTGGTGGATTGTCCTGTATGTATAAGGTTCGTAGATTTTGCCTGCTTCATACACATTAGCTTTGCATGCATTCGCTTAACCCGTGCGGATTGTAGCGAAGTAGTTTTGTTATAGTAATATGAAATTCCGCAAAGTAACGCCTGCTTCTATAAAAGAGATCGTGCGCCATAAAAACAATTACCTCAAACGCCATAAAAATATGGAGGCTTAGTTTTGAGCTACCCGATCATTTATGTATGTTAAGCGCGCCATAAAACGGGGATAATCGTAAAACTTTGATGCGAAGATGGTTCGGTTTACGAAACATAATATAAAATTCTTATGAACTTAAGGCGAGTATATATAATGTTACGTACAGGGGTTCTTGGATGAAAATACCTGGTGACTTGTTAAAACACTTTATTCTACAAACTTAGTACTTACATGTATATGTAGTCCGTTGTCCAATAAGAAAGCCGAGGTCAATATTATTTCACTTTTATTTTCGCTTCGTAATACGCTCTTGACCGCTATTCCTAAACTAAACCTTGAAGTGCACGGTACGTCCGCTTATATATCGAATGAACCGATAACGACAATGTTCGCGAACGTTCACAATTCCTAGGAGCAGAATAGCGAACACGACTCGTAAACAAAGTGACTGTTTCAGAGAATCAGCGTCAAGCGAATTTGAAATCTATGACGCATGCATTACAAACTCTGTTTGCATATTCATAACAATAATAATTCCATACATAAAGTTATCAAGACGAAGAACTACCGGAAATACATTATTCTCATCTTGTGAACCATAACCAAGTAGCCAGGATAATACATCGACAAATTGCTCGTCAAAATGCTCTGGCGCATGAAGAAATACCATATTACAGTTATGACCCCTCATCAGTTCTGAAAAATAGCCGTGATGTGCTCTACTGGGATCAGTCTATTATCGCTGACACATTTATTGCTGCCAATAAACCTGATATAGTGATAGTAGACTGGCTAGCGCGCCGTGCTTTCCACATGACGATAATCTCATAAAAGTGGGAAATGAAAAGATGAAGAAAGGTCTAAACCTTTCTTATAATATAACCGCCATGTGGAATGTTGACTCAACAGTAATTATTCCTGTTGTTGTTACAGCTAGCGGTCTAATTGTGAAGTGCCTGGACCAACATCTTCAGAGGCTTTCGCATAATAATTGGATCGAAGAGGAGATGACAATCTTGAAAAACTGGTCATTGTTGGCAACACGGAAGGCAAGAGACCACTAGGCCGCACAACACGATGGTCTGGCCAAGTGAAAGAAGCCACCTCCTCATCCAAATTCTGTCAGGCGGTGAGGACTAGTTTAAACCGGAATTAATGGCTACAGTTCGAGGAAGGGCTCAGTTGACCACGATCCTGAGTAATGAGGGACCGATTGAAGAACACTTTTAATATACTTTATATAGAATCTGTATAATTTTTATTATGAAGATACTTGGAGATACAGAGTGATATAGGCAATTTTTTATCACAGTTCTGAAGGTTAGAGACAAATTTGTGGACGATACCTAGTTACATAATAAACTTATGGTATTGTAGCAATATTGTTTGTGAAGCAAACAACAGTTACATTTAGAGAGTACTGAGCTTGTAACGTTAGCTTGCACTAACGCAATCCACAAGTGTTTGTATTAAGTTGAAGACACACTTAGCAGTGATGGATATAGACCTAGGTCAGTGAGGTCCGAGCCTAGTGCGGCATGATTTGAGGAGCGCCAAAATTTTTGAAATGCTAATATTTTAGTGACCAAAAAAGCAAAGAATAATAATAATAAACAATTATTTCTCTCTTCACACAAATTAATAATTGTAATGGTGTCGTTCTTAAAGGTACAACTAAAAGTGGTTTGAGGGACTGGTAATATGAAGGTATATATGAAGATATTAAAAAAGGAAAATTTTTAATAGTACCTATTAAATTTAATATATTAAGAAATAGTAAAAGCAAACGTTGGCCCGTTGGCGCAGTGAACCTGTCTTCGGCTCCAACAGGTAACGGGTTCGATTCCCGTCGAGAGCCAACATTTTTTCTAAACAATTAGTTGGTTCTTCGAGCCTATAAATTTGTATATATGTATTTAAAATTATTTTTGTACATATTTACCAGTTGTCTGTCACCCATAATACAAGTATTTGTTACTTACTCTAGGGACCGTGTGTGTAATTGTCCCATATATTTATGTAATTTCCTTATACCATTTGTTTAATAAATAAACACAGGATACAGAAAACGGGTTCAACACCTGTGCTACACACAATTATTAATAATTACTATTCAATACTAAAGTAAATTTGAAAAAAAAATTGCTTAGTACACCATCAACTTTATCCTATACCTAACCATGTTGGGGTAACCGACTTGTAATTGAGTGACTTGACACCGTGCTTTCAAGCCATGAAACGTACATCCCTTCTAATATTTAATTCTATCTATTTATTTGTCATAGATTAGCTATATTCGTTGTGTATTTGCAACAGATTATATATAAAACTCATGTGTCTAATTGATAATTGCAATTTATCACACACTTTTCGGTAAAGGAAACATCATGAGGAAACCTGCATATCTCTAGAGAATTCTGGAGATATGTGTAACCTACCAATCCGCATTGGAACAGCGTGGTAGGTCTTAGCACCAACCCTTCTCTCCCGGAACAAAACCAAGAAGGGGAGGCATATGCCCAGCAGTGGAAAAATAACAGGCCGTTATTTTACTTTTACTTTTTGAATAATTTAATAAACTATATCCGTTTGTCGCGGGTTCGATTACCGCCAAGGGCCAACATTTTCTATATACAATTTGTTGGTTCTTCGAGCCTGGGTGTATATTTGTATTTAAGTATGTATTTAAAATTATAATATGTAGTATATCTGCCAGTTGTCCGTAATTAACACAAGTATTAAGTTACTTACTTTGGGGACGGAACAACCGTGTGTGTAAGTGTCCCATATATTTATTTGTTTATTGTTTCTTTTTGCTATGTTCTAAAATGCCGAATATCAAATTAGCAAACATTTAATGAATGAATTGCTTATTATTTGTTTATTTATACAAGGGGTATCAGTGAACGGGAAATAACTGGTGACGTCATTACTCTAATTGATAAAATGTACATAAGTATAACAGGAAAAATTCTTCATTTCATAATGTTTAGGTAAAAAAAACTGTTTGAAATAATAAATAAATATATGGGACAAATGCATGGCTGCATTGGCGTTAGTTCGTTCACAAAGTAACTTAATAGTTGTGTTATGGGTGATAGACAAGTGGTAAATATAAGACGCTATAACCCAAAAAGTTAAAATGAATAAATATTTCCTAAAGTGAGGAACTTAACACTTGTGTTATGGATGACAACTGGTAAATATAAACATACAAGCATTTGCCCGGGCCGTCGCTCGCGTGGAATTTGTTCAGCCACATTAAGTTTCGTGACAGATCATTTTCAATTAAAATATTATTTTTTATACTTAATATTGCAAAATATATATTTATTTAGTTACTCTTACATCCAAAATTTCAGATGTCTAACTTTACAACTGATGGATTCCATTCAATCTTCGACGCTGCGCATATAAGGCACGCTATGGCGCCCCATTCAAGTCAATCATATCGTGATAATTTACGGCTAAATTACTTAGTGTGAAGACAAAGTTTATTTACATGAAATACTGAAAGCGACAAATGTATTGATTTTTATAAGAGTTTGATAAATATACTAAAATGTGCATTTTGAAATAGTATCTAATTTAA
The DNA here is from genome assembly GCA_947086505.1 of Morpho deidamia. Taxonomy (NCBI): domain Eukaryota; kingdom Metazoa; phylum Arthropoda; class Insecta; order Lepidoptera; family Nymphalidae; genus Morpho; species Morpho deidamia. The sequence continues at coordinate 1,398,163 of CAMTZC010000007.1, read as the reverse complement.
TTAAATGTATGATTCTCAATTTTGGACATTGTGGATTCCACATAAAAGGTAGATATATGCTGTCGCGGACAATTATTTAGAACTATTCAAGACAAACAATTCTGCGGTACATTATCTTTGTGCAACTCCATGTGCATGGTCTAGGCAGCGTACTCGAAGATAGCTCTCAGAGGCCAGTATTTTTCCGACTTTATTGACATGTATCGTTATATAGCATAAAATCATTATAAATTGTAGCCTACATATTATTCCTATGTGTATCCTATATAACTGTGTTTTCGTGAAAGTGTAACAAACATCTATCCATACTCACAAACTTTCGTATTTATAATATTAGTATTTATTTAGTAGTATTTAAGTAGGATAGGATGTATATACTAACTTACCGGGTAAACGTTGTGGTTGCCACATAAATGATTTCTAGAGAATTTCTAGCGTACATTACAAAAAAATTAAAAAACAATGTTAGGGTTGGACAAACCTTATCACTTAGGCGAAAAATAGTAGTCTATGCTCAGACCTACTGAACATGCATTTGAAATCATAAAAATCGGTCAAGCCGTTTTGAAGATGTATGGTAAATAACATTGTAACACGAGAATTTAATATATATAAACTTAAAAACACCCAGAGCTGAAGAACCAAAAATTGAAAAAATATATATGGGACACATGTACCTATGGTTGTCCGTTCCAAGGTAAGTAATCTAAGTCTCATCAATGCAAGGTTTTAATCTCAGTTATGTTATTTCTTGTAAACTCAAAGCTTAATAAATCATTAATATTGATATCATGTTACATGCACGTCATATTGAGGCAGCCAAATTCATTTAATCTCACGGGAACAGATCGAATGGCGCTAAGCCAACTCATCTGGCCCAGTTTCGTGCTCTAACAAGGTACCTAATTCTACAAAGTACTACAATATCTATTGCAAACACAAACTTTACGGAATTCCATAGTACAGAAGTAATTATAGAATTACTTGCCATAATCCGCGCTTTAGCTGTGATAGCCCAGCGGTGAGACCGTGTGACTGTTTCGAGATGAGCACGGGTTCGAACCCCGGACCAAAAAACTCAATGGTGCCTACCAATGAGTTTTTCTATTAAAAACTTATGTCTAATTGATAATTGCAATTTATGACACGCTTTACGGTGAAAGAAAACATCGTGAGGAAACTTGATATCTTTGGAGAATTCTAGGGATATGTGTAACCTACCAATCCGCGGCATCGTGGTAGCTCTTAGCTCCAACACTTCTCTCCAGAAACGGAGAGAGGAGTCCCTATGCCCAGCAGTGGGATTGTAACGGGCCATCGCTTAACACTTTTAACCAATCTGCGCTTATCCGGTCTCTGATATGGCCTTAATAAGAAGGCAGAATCACACAACGATGGAGCGAGCTGTGTATCTCCACGCGATCGAATCAGGAATGAGGAGATCCGTAGAAAAACAAGAATAACCGACAAATTGTACGTGTCGCGAAGCTGAAATGTCAATTGGCGGGGCACGTAGTAGCTGGAATCTCGCACCGGAATACGCACCATCTGTAGACCCCCCAACGAGGTGGAAAGATGACCCCAAAAAGGTCGCGGGGAGCCGTTAGATCCAAGCGCCACAAGTTCGGTAGTATGAAGATCTCATGAAGACACCTATGTTCAGAAGTGGACGTCCATCATCGTAAAGGGTCTACTGACGCTGCGTTTTCCAACACCTTAAAGCCTCAACGCCCATCGGTTCTCCGCACTATATAGTGCTGGACATGGTATGAAAATCCATAATGGATTCATATTATCGCTTAAAACTCGGGAGCCGCAAGATCCAAGCGGCAAAAGTTCGGTGGTGTGGAGATCCCATGAAGACACCTATGTTCAGAAGTGGACATCCATCCACGTATGGGGTCTACTGACGCTTTGTTTCTAACATCTTAAGGCCTCAACGCCCATCGGTTCTCCGCACTATATAGTGGTGGACATGGTATGAAAATCTAATAGGTATTGGGTTCATATTATCGCTTAAAACCCGGGAGCCGTTGGATCCAAGCGGCACACGACCGTGTGGTGTGGAGATTCCTTAAAGAGACCTATGTCCAACGTTAGACGTTCATCGGTTGGGCAAGTAGAAGAATCCGCATTTGTTAAGAGAATCTATGTTATGCTAAGTGTAGGAAGCAGACAACGTTCACGTGGTAATGCATGTAGACTGGCATATGGACTGGCAGACAGACTGGGATATTTTTTTACAGGATATGGCTGTCGGCGCCGTTCTTGCTATGCCACACTAAATGGCGCTGTAACGAGTTGTGCCGCGCTAAAGAAGTTCTTTTGCATAAGTTTAGGTAGCCGGTACATATTTTCCTATGGGTCGAATTTTGTGGTCAGAATATCGCCAATTGTTTGTTGTGTAATAATTATCATGATGTTGCATTACTCTCGTTGTCGTTGGTATGGGGTTGTAATATACAATGGTGATATAAAATTACCGAGAACAAAGAGCGATACAGCTATTGTATAGTTTGTATAGCAATTCGGAAAATTGTCGAATTATCGCATATTTTATACATGACATAAAGAGCACTATGGTACTTATGCGAGTTAAAAATTCAACAGCGTTCAAACAAACCGCACGCTTAGTATTAAAGCGACCTAATTTAAAAAAAAAGTTGTATTGTTGCAAATTGCAATAAAGCGGAGCGTAGCGTCTTCAAAACTCGTGAGTTTTAAAGAGACCCAAAACTTGGAAAAAAGCAAGAAAACACAGCTTTTTTTATAGTTCATTGCGTGACGTTGTAGCTAGCATTGAAATAACGATTGCAATGTATTCAACTCAATTAAACTTAATTTTGAATTAGGTCTATTCAAAATCAAAAAAAATGTAAAAAGGTCTATTTAATACTAAGCGTACGATATATACTTATGAAATGACCAAATGTAATAGATTTTGTGCTGTGGTTTTGTTGATACAGCCTATGTAGAATTTATTTGTTTATTTCGGAAAATACACTTATATCATCTATATTATTAATATTATAAAAGCGAAAGTGTGTGTGTAATGTATTCACAATTCATTCTTATAAAAACGGCGCTAACAAAACAACAAATCAAATCAAAATAATCTTTATACGAATAAGCTCTTTCAAGCAATTTTAAATCTTAAAGGATATATATTAAAGCAATTAATGCAAAATTATTGCCTAACGTTTCTAAAATATCAACAATGCACAACGTTAATACTCAAGTTTTCACTTGAGCCGGAACTCCCGGTGTGCACCAGTTGATTTTTTTTATCTGGTGTTAATTTATTGAAGTTTTAAGTGATATAGAATTCTATACGCCTTTTATATAGCCATCACTTTCACTCCATAAAAACATCTAAGGTCATGTAAATCGCATATTCGTGCTCTTTTCCATATTTCAGGGTTTTATCTATCAGATTTTAACACCAACGTCCAATTTTAACTAAATCTACTACTTTGGAACCGAGGCACGAACTTTATTGAAAAAAACTTTAATCTTGTTGCACAGTAAAACACTTATCCGCCGCTGTTTTGATTTTCTAAAATCTTTACAATTTGTCATAAAAGGTGACTAAGGTAAGATCCACCGTGTGGTATCCGGTTGAGTAGAATAGATCACCTTCTTTCTCACCGAAGTGTCGTAAAAGGCGACTAAGGTAAGTTGACCCACCGTGTGGTATCCGACTGCGTACAATAGAACACCCTCTTACTTACCAAGGGGTTGCAAAATACGACGTTAAAGTCAGGCAGGTGGCCGGTTGTACAATACGTAGCTGAATCATGTGAAAATTTGTTCCAACTGCACTTAGAGTGGGATAAAGGCAGGAGGATGATGATAATGATGATTCTAGATAGGTAAATAGATTAATTTGCAACAAATTTGCAACCCCAACGATTCTTACTTCCTGCCCAATAGTGGAAATTCGAAAAGAATAAAGAGTAGATAAACGACGCTTCTATAAAAGCTTTTATTTAACTTGCCGTGTGTGTCTCACGATATTTCTCTGCGGCTCAGAGTCGTAGACGATTCGAGTCACAGAACGAAGACAAATAAACGCCTTTGAAATGTGGTGCTGGAGTGATGCTTCGAATATTACGGACGGCTAAATGTACTAACAAATCTATCTTGGAGCAACTACGCATACGGACTCGGCTATCTACTATCTGCTACCAAATGATCCTCGGTTACTTTGGTCACATCGCCCGTCGGCAACCTGACAACCTTGATAAGATTGAAGGAAAAGACCTCGCGGGCGATCACCTACCCGTTGGTGTGACCAAATATCCACCCTTACTGGTCTGTCAGTTACAACCGCCCTGAGGGATGCTGAATGTCGGAGTAAATGGAAAGAAATAGTAGAAAAAGCTGCAAAGGACTTTCAAGGACACGACCTTCAAGAATTTGAATTTGAAGATTACGACCGAGAAGAAGAAGAAGGTGTGTATGTGAAGGTGGAATCTTGCAAGTTAAATTTGACCCACTTTCCAGTGTGTGATTGAGCTGAAATTTTACATCTGTATGCAGCTGTCTGCAGTCCCGATGACAACGCATGTTTATGATAAGCATAATCTGATGTTGCTGTGAGGACTAGCTCCAGACGAGGAAATTCCTCAACGATTAACAGTAGGGACATGAAATTTTGTAAAAGCATTTTTAACTTTACTTGTTAACATAATACGTAAGAAAGACTAAGATTATGTCGTTGCACCTATATCGTAGATATAGTTAATTTATAGGTTTAGGTTAAAAGGTTGCTTATTACCCTCATTGAAGTCACAATCTAGTCATTGTGACTATAAAAAATGGTTGCACTCTGACTCCATGGCCCTAGGGTCTCAACTGCAAACGGCACAAATATATAACGCTCAATGAAAGATGCATTTGTTCTTGTATGACGAATTTTTATATGTATATCGTATCATGAAATTGGTGGTCTCTGCCAAAGAGTTTCTAAGAGAAATCCCTTTTATAAGCAAGCGTCTATATATCCAATGAAAGTTGTAATAAATTCTGCACAAGGTCCCGCAAGGGTCGCCGGCAACAGTCAGCAGGCTGCGTCACCATTTATAAGCGGTGCGTATTTATCGCTGCCATAAATTATCCCATAACTTTGCCCGCATTAGTTTTTGTTCTCCGATTTGTTGTGTTAATGTTAGCTTTTGTGGCTATTGCTCCACGTAGGTTGGTATGATGATGACTTCAGCTCTATTGATCGTTGGTTCGATTCCCACCGGGGGCTAAAATGTTCATAAGAAAAATTGTCTGTCACCCATAACACAATTAATAAATTACTAACCCTGTGTACAGAGGACCGTGTTTTTGTAATTGTCCCATATATATAAATAGTTCTGTAATTGTCGGACGGTGAGAATGTATGACTCTTACCAAAGTGTCACGGGTTCGATTTCCCGGCAGGTACCAATAATTTTTCTTTAACAATTTTTGATTTGAAGTGAATATGTGTTACGAATCCTGCATGCATGAGGTATGGAAACAGATAGTACATTCTTCTTTAGCATCACACAGATTGTCCCTAATCGCGGATTATAGCAAAATAATTAATTATTTTTTACATGCGAATATATATGTACGAATAAAATTTCTTCAAGTAATAATTTTCAAGGTAATTTATTCCGTTTCAGAGTCACACGGTCTCTATAAATTCACCATCGCACTCCATAAGGGTCACTTGCTGACTTACCTTCCGTAAATGGCGCATATAGTTTATAGTGGCCATAAATTATTCTACATTATTGCTCTTCACTTTATTGGTTCAGGGCATTTTTAACCACAGACATTTATGCTGACTATATCCATACTATTATAACAGCGAAAGTCTCTTTTTCTATTGTGTATGTGTTTGCTTGTATTATTTAGTATAGACTGGTATTGTATGAAAATAGCACAGGCTCACACACGATCTTTTTCCACAGCGCACGCGGTGAAACGCCTCGTACGCACGAGCGTAAAAAATACGTCGCGTTAAATACGCTGTCCTGTGAACAGACACCTGGATACCCATTTGTTTCATTTCGACGTATTTTTAACGCACGGTCAAAAACCTCTCGTGCGTACGAGAGATAAGGATCACTAATTTTTTTTGAAAATTTTATATAGCTTTTGTTGCTCAGTAAAGATACAGCTTTCCAATGGTGAAATATCTTTTAAAATCGGTCAAGTGGTTTTTGTGTGAAAACGTTACAAATATACGTACATATAGTACCCGGCAATAAATAATGCACATCGAGAACTTATAACGAAACAACCGGCGAATTCGGTTTCGTAGGGCGCTGTCACTGTCACACACGGGTTCGTCAGTCTGTGCGACAGAGAAAATGCTATATGAAGCAGAATTTAGCCGATTTCTCTCTCTAAGCATCGATGTGCATTACTTATTGCCGCGTAAAGTAGCGGCCTGTTACAATCCCACTGCTGGGAATAAGCTTGCTCTCTCCGTTTCTGGAGAGAAAAGTTGGAGCTAAGACCTACCACGCTGCTCCAATGCGGATTGGTAGGTTACACATATCTCCAGAATTTTCTAGAGATATGCAGGTTTCCTCACGATGTTTTCCTTCACCGAAAAGCGTGTGATACATTGCAATTACCAATTAGACACATGAGTTTTAATAGAAAAACTCATTGGTGCCTGCCCGGGTTTGAACTCGTGTTCCCCTCGAAAGAGTCGCACGGTCTCACCGCTGGGCTATCACAGCTTTATTGCCGCGTACTATACATAAATACAAATCTTTCCTCTTTATATTATTAGAATAGATGGACATATTTAAAGCACTTCCTATTCTAGTTTTATTAACTCTACGCACCTAACTCATTTGCGACTTCAAAGGGACTGTTAACAAAATCTCATAGTTGGGATCAAAGACTGACCTTTGACCTTAGTAAATTTTACTGTTTACTTTTCAACAATTTAAATAAAGCGACAAGTTGGCGACCCTTGTGATCTCACTTTTGTTACCGAACTCGTTCAACTCAAATATCACCTTTACTTTGAGTCTATTTGTCTTTGACTACCCTCTAATAAAGTATCGTAATTTATAAGCGACCTTTGAAGTTAGTTTATATCATCACCCTCCTGCCCTTATTGGGATAGAGTGGGCTCTAAGTGGGGTCGGCTTAACATGTTACAAACATGTTGTCACATGGTTTGGCTACGTATTTTACGACCGGCCGCCTGCCTGACGTCAATTTACCTCAGTCGTATTTTACAACCCCTCGGTAAGAAAGCGGGTTGTCTATTCTACTCTGCCGGATCCCACAGGTGGGTCAACTTACCTTAGTCGCCTTTCACGACACCTCGGTAAGAAATAAGGGTGCTCTATTTTACTCAGCCGGATACCACACGGCATCTTGAGGGGAATTCGCAACCATACAGAGCAGCTGCCCTGCCACAGCAACACATGGCAGGACAACTAGTGTAATATAAAAATGTAGATATTATAGTCATAAAATAAATACATTAATCAATAAAAACAATCAACGTTGAACCTAAATAGTCGAGCGGATCAAAGAATGGTTTTATCTGCTGAAACTGTGCAATTAAATTGGGAACGGATTTGGAAAATCTGTGCCAAAGTAGGATGTCCATTCGTCAAAGAACAATGGTATTTTACAGTAAACTTATCATCATCATCATCCTCCTACTCCTGTCCTTATCCCACTCTAAGTGGGGTCAGCACACCTTGTTACAAACATGTTGTCACATGATTTGCTTACGTATTTTATGACCGGCTGCCTGCCTGATGTCAATTTACCTTAGTAGTATTTTTCGACCCCCTCGGTAATAAAGAGGGTGGTCTATTCTACTGAACCGGATACCACACGGCGGGTCAAATTACCTTAGTCGCCTTTTACAATACCACGGTGAGAAATGAGGGTGGTCTATTCTACTCAGCCGGACACCGCACGGCGGGTCAACTTACCTTAGTCGCCTTTTACAATACCACGGTGAGAAATGAGGGTGGTCTATTCTACTTGGCGTTGGCGCTGTGGGTAGTGACCCTGCCTTCAGCTCCGCGGGTCGCGGGTTCGATTCCCGCCGAGGGCCAACATTTTCTATAAACAAATTGTTGGTTCTTCGAGCCTGGGTGTGTATTTGTATATAAGTATGTATTTAAACTTATATATGTAGTATATCTACCAGTTTTCCGTCACTCATAACACAAGTATTAAGTTACTTACTTTGGGGACGGACGACCGTGTGTGTAAATGTCCCATATATTTATTTATTATTATTATTTACTCAGCCGGACACCACACGGCATATTAAACCTCTCAAAAGGTAATTTCATATTATTTTAATTTAAGTAATTGAATAAGTAAACAATGCTTTCACTTATCTCAGCAGTGAAGTTTTATATTCAAGCCAAAAGGGACTAAATGTAAAAGTAATAATAAAATTACTTTGTTATAATTCGCGATAAAATAAATAGAAAATATGTATAATGCTATATGTAGAGTTGACTATCCGTTTTCATACTTGACATGTGCAAGGTTCGTAAATGCACATGCGATGCACATCGTTTCGCCCTATAACCAAAACATTATTAAATAGACAAAAAAATAGCAAAAAATCTTAAACCTTAAATATATATCTTAAAATACTTAGCATAATAACTTGTACAGTATATTACCCTCACATTTAAAAGCATCGCTCATTCAAAATCTAATAGTGTAGCGTGTCCTCAAATAATAAAGTTATTGCGGTCCGATTGGATATTTTTACGATATAAATGTGTTGTTATGATTAATTTTGTTCATTGTTAGTAATATTTGCTGAAAATCACTACAATTTTAGACGAATTTATCTTCAACTCAACTAATATCGAATGAAAGGAAAACTATCAAGTTGGGTTGAACATTAAACACTTTAACCAGCTAGCTCGCTATCAACTAAGTCAAAACTGTGAAGTTGCGAAATTTGTTATATACGAGCATAATATTATTATAACTTTAACTTTTTAAACGTCTGTGTATAGATAAATTTAATTCCTGTTTAAGTCCAATATAATAATACGCATACATATTACACACAGCTATACATACGCACACGAACACACATTAATATATGCATGCATGCACACACACACACCCAAACACAAACATATGCACACTCGTTTTATTTAAGTGTAAATTAATCTTTTACTTTGGGGACAGGTGACGTAATTGTACCATATATTTATATTTTATTTATTTATGAAAATAACAAACGGACTCTGGTTAAAAATTGGGGTTTTACCGATATCAAATATCCGGTCACCCTACACCACCATCGCAACAATTTATACGGCATCTGAGCGGTATTTTGAAAACTATTCGGAAACAATTCATTCATCGTTCCATAATCCGTAACAGGCCTGTACCTTTAGACAAAAAAATAACTCCCATTAAAGTAGTTTTTATATTTCAACGAAATAAAAAGGAATACAGGTTTTTTAGTGAAAGCTTTCGTGCGGCGGTAATTTTAATATTTTCAAATTCAAATTCAAAATATTATTTATTCAAGTAAACTTGAATACAACTTGTTTACAAGTGCTTTTGAATGTCAACTCTACTGCTGGTTCGGAAGACTGTTCCTACCGATAAGAGCCAACAAGAAATTCGGTGGTTGCTTGTGGTGGTGGTGTAGAAGAGCCCTTCTTGGTAGAAACAGCTTTCTGAACCAGCAGTGGAGTTGACGATTCAAAAGCACTTGTTAACAAGTTTACTTGAATAAAGAATATTTGAATTTAAATTTAAGGCTGAAATTATAATCCTTCTAAATAAAAAAAAAGTTATGTTACTATCTCAATACTAAGCATAGGCGTTCTCTCTACGTTTGCTCTAAACCGGATTTGTAGGTTACACATGTCCCTAGAATTCTCTAGAGATATGCTGGTTTCCTCCCGATGTTCCTTCACCGAAAAGCATGTGATAAATTGCAATTATCAAGTAGACATATAAGTTTTAATAGAGAAACTCATTGGTGCATATCCAGGGTTTGAACCTTTGACCCCCAGAATGAGTGGCACGCAACGCTAAGCTATCACAGCTTCTAATTTTGTATATTAACACGCAAAGTAAATTCTAGCACGGGACCTACTAAAACAAAATAACCCAAAATGACTGGCCCGTTGGCGCAGTGGGTAGTGATCCGCGGGTCGCGGGTTCGATTCCCGCAGAGGGCCAACATTTTTGATAAACAATTTTTTTGGTTCTTAGAGGCTCGATGTATATTGTATTCAAGTATCTTTTTAAAATTATATATATATATAGTATATCTACTAATTGTCCGTCACCCATAACACAAGTATTAAGTTACTTACTTTGGGGACGGACGACCATGTGTGTAATTGTCCCATATATTTAAAAAAACCTGCCACGAATATAAAGCCAGGATGGCTGCTTGTATATTCATAAAGGAAATTCGATAGATGTGAAGCTATCGCGACTATTCCATACAGCTTCATATCCCTAATAGAACCTGGCAATATTGCGAACATTTCATGTAGATATATGCGTCTAGTAAGGCCGTAGATCTAGGGTGGCTTTCGGTGGCTTTCAAAGGGATGAGATCGTGTGCTTGCATTAAAGAGGCTCTTATTAAAGGACTACGTTGTGTAAGCTAGGTTTACACGCCTGGTATTACGTGTCTATCACGATTTTATATATTACTTGCTTTTAAACGCAACTTCATTCGCGTGGTATGCAATCTTGTTATTAAGCTATTGAATAGCTTTTATCGCGGACCTTGAGCTTGGAGACCGAATCCAGAAATTCCGTAAGGAAAAAACCTAACACCCCCCACTCCGAACGGCACAGCAGTGATAGTTTTTAGTTTTTAGTAGCGATCTGTGCGCCCCGGGGCGCACACGCCAGTTGACGGGTTAATGACTTTTGAAATATCACGCTTGTCTCTTTAGTTCAGCAACCCGCCTTTAGGTGGCATTGGTTGTATTGGAAAACTACCGTAATCAGCTGTTTGTGAGAAAGTATATAGGTGTATAGGTATTTTTTATCATCTACGTACCACAGTGAATAAAATAATAATAAAAGAAATATAAAATTGTAATTGCATAAGTTGATAGAAAATGCTATGCAATAGCTTTACTGCGGCAGTCTCCGAGTGCCATACGTATTTTTGAGTAAACCGTAATACATATGTAAAGAATATTAAATTGTAAGGAAAAATTCTTTTTAGAAAATAGAGAAAAAGGGCTTAGCAACGGAATAACAAAAATGGATATAGAAGTGAATAAACAAAGCGAAGTAAAAAAGAAACTTAATTGTCGTTTCTTTGGTTAACGGAGCAACACAATTTTTATTTGCCGCTTAAAAAAAAACTTTTAATTGTCTTATACATATATTAATTGTGGTTAAAGTGGGTTCGCCTTAAAAGCTAGACATATGCTGTCGCGGACTTTTATTTACAACTTATAGAGGGGAACAATTTTGTAATACATGATTTTTGAATAACTTTCACCGTTTGCGCACGCAAGGAAAGCTTTAAATTTTGCTGTTTTCGCAGTATAAAACTGTTATAGATTTCAAAAAGGGTCCTAGGAAGGCGATGGCGTTAGCGGTACAGGTTATCCTAGTGCGAGCGCCAAAGCACTCCTTTTAATTAATCCTACCTTTTAATAAAGACTCAACTTATATATATTGTTATAAAAGGATTAAAAACATTGTAATAGATCATAAGATAATAAGAAATAAATAATTAAATTAAAAAATATTTTTTATTTTTTCTCCTCTCCTATTCATCTGGGGGTGCTGTTATATAGCATATAGCCTTCATCAATAAATGGACTATCTTACACTCAAAGAATTTTCCAGTAGTTCCTAAGATTGGCGCGTTCAAACAAACAAAAATTCTTCAGCGGTATAGATGTATATTTTTATAATATTAAACTAACTGGTTAGTTTCGGCGAACTTCGTCCTAACAGTCGATTCTTTAATTTTTTTTAACTATTCGCGAAATCTTATTAAACTAACTATAGTTAGTTTATATATTTTTTTGGTTATAACTAAAAAATATTTAAAAAAATATATGGAAAACCTCTCGTAGTAATCAGCAACATCTTTCTTTATATATGTGAGACTCTATTGGGTCTCTTCATTTAATAAAACATCATGACCATATAATATAATCATTTCCTTACAAATTCAAAACGTTCGTATAATAACTTTTTATTTATAATATCTAATAAATGTAATGAATATTCATTATAAATTTTATAAATTCAACTTTTTTCAAATTCAAATTTCATCTCAAAACTTTTCCCGAAATGAAATTTTCAACATAAAAGTAGTTATTGTGAGTTAACCATAAGAGATAGAGACATACTGTTGCGAACATTTTTGTAGTATTTTTGTAGCTCTACAATTCCCTTGTACATTACTTTAGTGCATCTCTGCTGGTTAACGCGAAACACCGCACATATACAACCTCGCGATCTCTTAAATTCCTTTTCTTTAAACTGAACTTAAAAGTATATTAATACTTTAACCTAAACTTTTTGGAAGATTTGCGCTATCTTTTAGTAAAAACTGTTAAATATTAAGTACATTTCGAGAAAATCGATCACGTTTTGGAGACATTTTTGTATAATATGTAATATGATATGACAAGACTGAATAACACGTGAAACTGAATAGAATATTTACAAGGCGACTCGAACATTGTGTGCCTAAGTGGGTAATTTTATACCTACTTTCCAATTTATCCACTCAAAAGAGTCACCCGCACTTAACATAGTTTCCTTTGATCATAATATATGATATCAAGTGACAAGAAAATGATAACTCAATTGAAATCGTATCAAAGTAATTACGTGTAATTTACTATTATTACAAAATCTTTTATGTCCGGAGTTAAACAAGTAGTAATGATGAATAGTTATTAATTATTAGACAAAAAATCACTTCATATTACATAACAAAGTGTTTAATCACTTCAGCTTTTTTTCTGTTCGCGATAAACTCATAAACTATTAACTTAAGTTTATGTATAGACACCGGCTATACTCACGTCTAATTTCATTGGGTTAGCCCGATTAGTTTCGAGCCCATCCGGGGCACTTATCATGATACTTATCGTGAGCTCTTTACACGACGTTATCACGGTGGGAAATGACATATATATCTTATGTAGATACCTATAAATACTACCCACGACAGTTTAAAATTAAAAACTATTAAACTGATTTACATGCAATTTTCGTCATTAGACAGACTGATAAAAAGGAATGTTAGAAGGTTTTAGGTGTATTATTCTTTAAGGTTTTTGAAATGTAAAAGTAAAAAAAAGTAAAGTAACATCCTGTTACTATGCCTACTGCTGGGCTAAGGCCTCCTCTCTCCGTTATTGGAGAGAAGGGTTGGAGCTAAGACCTACCACGCTGCTCCAATGCGGATTGGTAGGTTACACATATCAATAGAATACTCTAAGAGATATGCAGGTTTCCTCACGATGTTTTCCTTCACCGAAAAGCGTGTGATAAATTGCAATTATCAATTAGACACATAAGTTTTAATAGAAAAACTCATTGGTGCCTTCCCGGGGTTTGAACCTATGTCGTCTCTAGAGAGTCGCACGGTCTCACCGCTAGGCTATCACAGCTTTTGAAATGTACTGTGACGAAAATTGTTGAAAATAGTGTATTGAAATTGAAAGTAGTGTAGAAACCGGCTATACTTATGTGTTATTCTATTAGGCTAGCCCAGTCGGGCTAGCCGCCTAATACGTCTAATGTAACTAGACAGTTTCATTAGGCTTTATTAATGACTAAATGTAACTAGTTATAAGAGTTATATTTTAAAAAGGACTACCGCCGAGTTCCTTGTTAGCTCTTTTCGGTAGGAACAGCTTTCCCAGGCAGCAGTAGAGTTGACGATTCAAAAGCACTTCTTTACAAGTTTACTTGAATTAAGAATATTTTCAATTTCAGTTTCAAATTGAGCTCTTTACACGGCGTTATTGTGAACGGAACTGAGTTCAGTTGTCGCTCGAATCTAGTCGGGGCAACCCGAAAGACGTTATTAAAGAAACGTTAGACGTTTTTAAAGCCGGTTTCTATTAATTATTCCAATTATACCAATGATAATTATGATATATTCAAATTTAAAATTCAAATTCAAAATATTATTTATTCAAGTAAACTTGTAAACAAGTGCTTTTGAATCGTCCACTTTACTGCTGATTCGGAATGCTATTCCTACCGAGAAGAGCCAGCAAGAAACTCGGCGGTTGCTCTTTTTAAAATATAAATCTTAAAACTAGTTACATTTATTTATTACTGTCTTGTACAGGGTAGAAGGGCACCTATATCCACACATCCTTATCATATAAGTAATCTTTAACAGTATAGTAGGCTTTCTGTATTAGCTTCTTTTTAACAGTGTTTTGGAACTGCTGTAATGGCATGGCCAAAATTGATTTCTGAATTTTATTATAGAATATTACACCCAAACCTACAAACGATTTACGTACTTTTGCTAGGCGCAAAGCAGGAACCGCAAGCTATGTCGGTTCTTCCTTTGTCTATTATATACATCACTTATCGTCTTATAATTCTTTATATTTTTATGTACAAAAATTACATTGTTTAAAATATACCGTGAAACAAATGTTAGAATACCTATTTCCTTAAATTTCTCTCGCAGGGAATCACGCGGACTTAAATTGTAGATGCCACGTATGGCTCTTTTTTGTAATACGAAAATTTATTGATTATTTGATTTTATATGAATGCTACTCACCATACTTTAAATACAAAAATTGATTACAATAAAAACGAAAGACCCGTGTACAGGCTATTAATAATAAATCACAAATTACAAATATAAAATGCGATAATACGAATAGTCAAAAGGCAAATATAAGTTCGTATAATGGGGCATTAAAAATAAATATCTAGTTACCTGCTATTTGATAGCTTATTAAGGTCAAATATAAAAGCCGTATAAACTCAGTAAAGTGGTGAATCTGAGATCGTAACTGGCAGAAATGTGGTTCAATATTATTTTACCATTTCTTTGCGGAATAAATATAATACACGGAGATTGGATCAGTTTTTCTACAGACTATTTTAAAGAAAAACATGTGACTTTTGTATGTTTATTGATGTGTGGAGGTGATAAATGTAAGCTGTGATGATTTCTTTCTAGAAAGCTATCGACATTTCCCTGTCCCTATTCCACTCTAAGTAAGGTTGGCCCAACATGTTTTCCTCTTCCATTCTCTTCTATCATTCGTCAACTCTGGCGCTACTCCACAATCAATCACTACAATAAAAATATTCATTTTGTATAGTAAAAAAGGCGGTCTTATCGCCTAGCAGCGATTTCTTACAGACAACCTTTAGATCAGGAAAGTTGAAAGATAAATGTACGCAGGTAATACACAAACATATAACACAAATAATAATAATTAAATACATACAGATTATATACAAACTAATAAATATTACAATATATAAGTATAAAATTAAAAAAAAATATACCATTTAAAATTAGTCGACAAAAAGTTATGAATTAGTAAGGTAATGATGTCTTAACCTTGTTTAACGCCTAGTGAAGTAGAATCATGTATTTCTAGCGGGAGTGCATTCCATAAATTAATAGCACGGACTTCAAACGAGTAACCGAAAAATTTGGTTTTATGCGTTCGCATTCTAATCACAGTTTTCTTGTATTACGCAATTCGGTCTGCACTCCCTGAAATTGAAATTTCTCCTTTAGATATGAAGGAGTTTTTCGATCAAATAACACACAGTACAGAAGTGAAAGTATATGCAAATTCCGGCGACAACAAATAGGGAGCCATTTAAGCTTTTGACGGAAATGGTAATACTTAAGCTAAATAAGAACCGAATGGCAAGATTTTGTAGTCGCTCAGGTTTATTGAATTTGTCTTCAGTCTAATTGCTATAGCTTGTGTTGGCAAATGTGCCAGCATAATTTTGGTAGGAATTGCGACGGACCGATCGTAGTCGACGTAAGGAACTTAATGCCACAAATGTTCTCTTGCTAAGTTCTTGAATGTGCGAGGACCACGATAACGTTTGATCCAAGTGTAATCTAAGATCTTTAGCATTAGAACAATACGGTATAACAATGCCATTAATTACAATAGAAGGAACACTTTGCCAATCAACCCTCGAAACCTCGATACCCTGGCTTGCAGTAATAATGCCTTGTGATTTTTCTGGATTAACACGAAGACCAAAGCTTTTGCTCCACTCAGGCATAGCCACTAGATCACTATACTATAATATACATATAATAATATATACCGTACAAATACATTATATGTATATATATATATATATATATGAGATAAATATATATATATATATATTATACATATATATATATATATATGTGTGTGTGTGTGTGTGTGTGTGTGTATGTATATAACTGGACTGTCTTAATAGATAGTTTTGATAGCCAGCCCCTTCGAGCGCCGTAGTTCAAGTAAAGATTATTTGATCGTCTATTATTTTACCAGGCTTCCATAACACCTTTGTAAAGTACGCTTCAACACAAAACATAGCAGTATCAAGTTACCAAGTTAGTGAGAGGTTCACAGCCGCTGATCAGAAAAACTTGGATTTATGCTTAAAGCAAACAGCACCAAGTATCGGAGTCTTAATAAACTCAGGATATCTAGCGTTCCAGAAGATTATGGATTATGTAAGTAAAACCTCATCGAGAACTGGAATTTTAAAAATTTATAAATTTATAATATTCATGTTTATTGGCCTTATTCACTTCTAAACGGAGGAATAGTCATGCCATTATTTTTATATGGTAGTTGAAAATCTAGAAACCTCATACTGCATTATCAAGTTCCCACCGCGATAACGCCGTATAAAGAGCTCATGAATAAGGCCCCCGAGTGGGCTTGAAACTAGTTCGATATCGATGCTTCGGTTGCGTGGCGAAACGATTGTTGAGTTTGTGATAGTGAACGTGTGTAGTGCTTGTGTATTGTGGTGGAAGTGGTGGAGGTTGTGCATGTGTTTTTACGAATCCTGCACGTATCGGGTATGAAAATACGGATAGTCCACTATACATTTAACACTATATATATTTGCTATTTACTGTATCGCGGATTATAGTAAAATAATTTTATTATTACTTTTGTATTATGGATCTCCGCAAAGTAACGCCTAATTCTATAAATTATATAACAAATGTTTTCGTTAATCGCGAATTCTGTAAAACGATTATCATTATTCTAGCAAAATTCTATAAATAATTCAAAAATTCTAGGCTTCCGAAAGTGTGATGTTTGATGCCAAACATAAATGGTTAATAATCGAGGACGAAGAAATATTCATAAACATCAACACAACTTCCAATGAAACAGATTTTATGTTTAACGAAACAAATTACGTGGAAAATACTGAAATACGAACAATTGAAGTTCTGAATAATATAAACTTGGCCATCGATGCTGATATCACTCTGTCTATAAAAAATGGTAAGTAGGTAATATTTATCTTTGAGCAAAAATTATATTTATAGATTTTTTTTTACGGAACAATAGCACGTTTCATGTTTAAACTTAGTATGGACCTACCTCATTACAAAGTCAAAATTAAAATATTCTTTATCCAATTAAATTTGTTAACAAGTGCTTTTGAATCGTCCACTCTACAGCTGGTTCGGAAAGCTGTTCCTACCGAGAGGAGCCAGCAAGAAACTCGGCGATAGCTTTTTTTCAAGTATAATTCTCACGTTCTCAAATTGCTATCTTGCAATGTTTTAAACTTCTGTGCTGGCAAAGCTAAAATTGGTTGCATTTTTATTACAAAATAGTATATCAAAACCAATAAAAGACCTTTTTGACTTTTGAAAGGCTCAAAGGAGCCGCAAGCTTAAGCACGGTTCCGATTCTGTATATGACAACATTACAACAGAATGTGTCTTGTACTTGAATGTAAACAAAGATACAGGACAATCAATATAACAGAACCAACTACTTTGCTATAATCCGCACGGGTTAAGTGAATGCATGCAAAGCCAATGTGTAAAATCGTACTACATAAAAATCAGTACGATTTTTGTCGTGATGCCTATCCTCCTGATGATGCTTCGGTTTCGGGGCGAAACGATCGTCGGGATTGTGGTGGTGGGTGTGTGTGCTGCTTTTGTGTTCGTTGTTGCTGGTGAATTGCGCCTTGGGGTGCATGTGGTGGCTGGTCCTGCATGTATAAGGTGCGTAGATTTTGCCTGCTTCATACACATTGGCTTTGCATGCATTCGCTTAACCCGTGCGGATTATAGCAAAGTAGTTGGTTCTGTTATATTGCTTGTAATATGGAATTCCGCAAAGTAACGCCTGCTTCTATAAATCATACAGGACAATATACTCCTAATCAATATTGTTATCAATACTAAACAAGCTTTTTTTTGTATCTACGTTGTGGGCACAAAAACCAGTACCTAGGTAATGGGCATAAAAAAAAGTGTTACAGACCTACAGACTTTCACATTTTAACGTTGTTCGTTTGTTCTGATAGATAATTCATCATACGCTTTGTACGAGGTATATAATTTCGGTAAAGCGCGAAACGGGGTTTTTGTCATCAAAAACATTGGTGACTGGAATTATGTCACAGGTAATCTTTTTTGTAAATTATAATATAATTTAAAAATGATATTTTATATTATTTTTAATATATAAAGGTTGGATTTTATATACATTTATAGGTTTAAAAATAATTTTAAGATACAAGCAATATAACAGAACTAACTACTTTGCTATAATCCGCACGGGTTAGGTGAATGCATGCAAAGCCAATGTGTATGAAGCAGGCAAAATCTACGTATATATCTAATCTCTCTAATCTCTCTAATCGTCGAGATTGTGGTGGTGGGTGTGTGTGCTGCTTTTGTGTGCGTTGTTGCTGGTGAATGCACCTTTGGGGTGCATGTGGTGGCTTGTCCTGCGTGTATAAGGTGCGTAGATTTTGCCTGCTTCATACACATTGGCTTTGCATGCATTCACTTAACCCGTGCGGATTATAGCAAAGTAGTTAGTTCTGTTATATTGCTTGTAATATGGAATTCCGCAAAGTAACGCCTGCTTCTATAAATTAATTTTAAGATAATTAATTAAAATTAGAAAAAAAATTGCGTTTTAAATTTTTTAAAATTAACATAATCATTATGCCTTAAATTTATTTAAAATAGAGCAAATAATAAAATGAAATAAAGGTTCATTACGCGATGCTAATACAGAATTTTTTTTTTAATTATAAATTGATTCAACATTAATTAATAGGTTATAATCAACTACTTTTTATTTAATTAGAAAGCTCAAAACGTTCTGCTTACTTAAAAAACAAGTAGCAATAAAAAAATTAAACAATAAACCTTTAACAATAAAAAAATATTCTACTTTAAAAATTAAATGTGGGGAAATAATCAAAGGAAAACAAAAACTTTTATCAACATTTATTTTATTTTATTTTTTCCACTAAGAATAAATAAAAACGAGTTACGTTGGCATAATGATTGTCTGCATACCACGCCATGCCATATCATAATTCATTCTACCATGTATATTCTGACGAATAAATCAGTTCTGTTCCGACCATCTCGGACACTCGTCCTCCCCTTTTATTTTTAAAAACCCTGTCGCCACGAAAAATTATTTTCTCTAATCTACATTGTCATCTATAAAGGCGAAACGCTAACTCATAGCAAACTCTTATTGCCGGGGTTCATGACGTCACCGCAGTGACGTCATTCTCTATGCACGCCCAATCTTGTTTACTAATGACGTGTACAGCGCGACCCGGGCTAAACCCAGCGTACTCTGCGCTCTAAGTAATTCTCTTAGCCAGGGTAAACACCCCGGAAGTGGCCTCCAACCTCCCCTTATAGCCACCCCTATCCACTCACAATTCTAACGCTGATCTGACTCCTCTCTTGAGCCTCAGTGTAGAATAACTCTCTCTAATCCGACACTGACCCGACTCCTCTCTTGAGCCTCAGTGTAGAATAACTCCTCTCTAATCCGACACTGATCTGACTCCTCTCTTGAGCCTCAGTGTAGAATTTCTCTCTCGACTCTGACACTGATCTGACCCCTCTTTTAGGTCTCAGTGCAGAATACCTCTCTCTTCCCTAAGACAGTACTTTACGATATAAACCAAAGGTGAGATGCTGTATCTGATATACACTGCTTATGATAATAGTAGTTCAAACTACTTACCGAAATTCTCTCGCGATCACACAAAGGTGTTCACTTAACTTACGCGGTACTCGGTATGCGTCTAATGGCGCCCGCCGCTTCGTCCTTTACGATTCCTACCCTCTTCTTTATAAACATTTTATTTTACTATTTTTCTACCCGCAAGTACTTGTAATATTTTGTTTCAATGAAGTTAATTCGTGATATTTCGCGACAAACCCCGTTGCCGGTAGCCGAGACATATCTCACGACATACATAATTTAATTTAAGTTTATACATGCAGGTTTGGACATATCTAAAGAGTTTAAGTACACACGACGCTGGGATTTTCGCCAGATGACCTTTAATATGGTAGTAGTCGTAAGTATCAAGCACAATCTCAATCGACTTCTTGCAGTTAAATATTAACTTAATTATCACCCAATTTTGCTGGCCCCAAAGAAGTTTAACACATCGTGCATAAAAAACCATAATATATTGATAATAGATGGCGTTTCTCAATTTCAACTTATTCCTATAACATCAGCGTTTAATTGTGCCAAATTTCATCTATATGGGTTCAGCGAATTCGCCGTGAAAACATAATAAAGTTAATAAATAGTAGAAAAAAACTGTTAAATTAATTTGTACGTGCATGCGTGCATTCGTGCTTGTATGCGTGCTTGCATGGACGTGTGCGTGCGTTGGTGCTTTTGTGAGTAAATGCTTGCGTGCGAGGGTGACTTGGCTACTTCTAATCGAGCTTTGTCCAAACTCTTGGTTAGCTATTTTTTAAAAGCGTTTACTTAACTTGGCGTGTATCTGAAGCTGGAATCTTGCAAGTTAAATCAGACCTATTTCCGGTCTCTGATGAAACTCCTGAATTGCCAAAACTAGGGAGATGAAATAAAGTTAAAACCTTTTTTACGTGACTTGTTTATAGGTAACACCAATTCCACCAGAATTCGACGCTGAAATGATTCTATCCAGAACTCCAGATAACAGGGTAGCGATAATTACTCAAACCGGCACCATGATCCTCCACGAGCTCACTGGAATACATAATTTCAGGTAACTACTTTTTTTGACTGGCTCTTTGGCGTTAGTGACTGTGATCCTGCCATCAACTCCAGAAGTCACGGGTTTCGTTCCCACCGAAAGCCAACATTTTCTGAATACAATTTGATGGTTCTTCACAGTGACGTAACCAAGAAACCAAAGTCTCTGGGGCATCAATAAACTAGGGTCCCAACTAAACTTGCCTAGAAAATGTCTATTCACTCTTGCTTTAAAGATACCCATACCATTAACTGGGAAAAATAGATGCCAGGAGAGAATTCCATTTCCTTGGTTCCAAAACTGAAGACGCAAAGCACTCCGTGCCCCTTCGTGGTATTTCAATAAGGGTGGAACTTCTCTTGGTGCCTAGCGGTGCTATGATAGAAAGACAATGGAGGAACAGGGTTATTGAGGTTATGATTAAGGTGAACCTCAGCAAACTCTTTGAAATATATCCTGCAGAAAACTGATAAACAGGCAATCCCGCGCCGAAGTTGCAAACTGTTCAATTTGGTACTGTAGGCCTAACATGAACTTTTAGAAAACGATACAATTCAAAGTCATTAACCTAAACCCAACCGCTTCCTTATCTTACCATGAAGTGTGTTTAAAAAGGACAACGTTATATGAACCATAGATAACTCTGTTTCTTTTACTCAAATGTTTTTAGCACACATTCCGAAGGCTGATTCGGCAACGACATAAAGTAAGCATCTTTAAGACGTCATGGTATGAAAAAGCAAAACAATTTAGTTTACGTCTTCAATTGAGTCGCAATAAGAGTTCATGGTAGGCCTGTTGGTCAGGGTTTCATCGACAATAAGTCTTCTGGCGCGTGAATACTGGTATTTGGCATATCCGTCCCACAAATGACAGTAGTACTCCACAAATTTACCTGAGCTTGGTACAATGTATAAAAAGTACTGCTTGACTTTGTTAATGATGCCAAGTTTCTTGACACCCTTGTTTGCTTTGAACTCGATGCATTTACCAAAGTTGAGTTGGAATTTATCATGCTGAGTTAAAATAGAAGATCATAAAAAATAAAGGAAATCAATTTTACTTTATATTTTCAGATACAACTACACTGTTGTTGACAGATGGGTGGGAGATTACGTCAAGGAGCATAAAGTGAGTAAAACATGTAATAATAATGAAAGTTTTCTATATGTCCCACTTCTGAGTAGTAAAGTACAAGTAAAAGTAAAAGTATTATGTATATCCCACCTGATTTTTAAAAATCGATTTATTATGTTTAGAAAATCGATTATGACAACAAAATCGACTAATATAAAATCTATTATTTTTTCATATACCTACTCCTAATATTAGTTTTACAAAAGATAATTCTTGAGGAGTAGGGAAACAAATAATCGGATTGGACACATCTCGACTCGAACCTGGTATTATGGTTTAAGGTCCGTCCGTTGTCATACCTCAGCTATGAGTATTTTTCACCTTGATGGTGGAAAATACTCATAGCTCAGGTATGACAACGGACGGACCTTAAACCATAATACCTTGACTGAAAACACAAATAAAATGACGTTTTTTTACAATTAAATCTATTCAGATCAACTTTTTTCTCCAGAAACCTACTGTATACTAAATTTCATGAAAATCGTATAAGCAGTTTCTAAAATTCAGATTATATATGTACATCATACGTACTACTACGTACATCGTCATTAGACCATAGAAATGGTCTTTTAAGGGTTTAATTAATTTCAGGCAGTTACAAACGCGCTTTATTTTAAAGAGCAGGATATCACACCAGTTCTACGAATGCTACCCCATCATTTTGGCAGATATGACGTAGTCGCTCCTGCTGTCTCGTTCATAGAGTAAGTTAAATTTGTACTCATCTAGCTCAGGGTTTTCAGATTAATCGAAAAAGCTGAGATCGGAGTTTATCTTAGTAATCATATCCGAAATGAGCAGTCTGAAGTGAGTGAATGGAGTGTATGTATGTATACATATGTATATAAACAATGAATAATAACACGGCTTCCAAAATATACTGAAAATTACTGATTAAGCGAGTTTTGAGTTGATGACTTCTATCTCTCTTTCTCTTCTATTTATAACAGAGACATTAAAACAATTTTGAGTTAATTTCATGAAATTAAATCTTCAAATTATAATTTATATACTAGGATTTTAACCATAACCTCAACGAGCAAGTGAATTGCAACGATTTCAACGTCGTCACGTGTATTTAAATATATAAACTGTGAAGATTACTTTCAACAGTGATAGTATCACGACTATATGACGATTGTCATTGCAAGCTCAACGTAAACAACTCACAGCGCGAAGGCTGCAGCACGCGACGAACTCGTCCCGTGCCAGTTGTAACAAACAAAGGACTCGCCGCGCGCCAGCCGCAACACGCGACGGTCTCGCCGCATATCAGTAGCGACATACGACAGAATCGTTTCATGCCAGCTGTAACAGACGACGCACTCGCCGCGCGCTAGAACACGCGACGGACTCGTCGCATACTAGTTGCGACATACAACGGACTCACGGTGCGCCCGCTACGATACGCGGCGGACTCATCGCACGCCAACTGGTCTCGCGGCGAACTCGCAGTTTGCTTGCTCCGACGCGAACGGACTCGTAATAAGCCAGCTGCGATATAAAATAGACTTGCCGCACACCCGTTGCCATATGTGACGGTCGCCCAGCGAATTCTTACCAGTTGACAGAACTCCGTTGGAATAATTTAACGCCATAATCTTGGTTTTCTGGAGATTTGCAATACACTCGATTATAGAGGCGAATACCACATACGAAAATCAATTTTTGAGAATTAAAGCCGTAAATTTGTTTTTTTCCAGAACACGCTTCTTCTACCGGATACCATCTCAAGGTGTTGGAAAGTTCGAGAATCAATTCTTAAGGCCACTATCGACTGGGACGTGGTGGTGTGTGATCGGTATCTGCGTGCTATGCTGCATTGTTCTTCTTTTTTCTGCGATTGTCGAACACCGCCCTATCAATGTTTACTACTCCATTTTCTCCGTACTGGCATTGATATGTCAACAGTGTAGGTATTTTTCACTTTTCCATAAAGTCTATATACAAGTTTTTTATTTCACTACTTTTGTACTGTAGATATGAAAAACAATTAGTATGTAACGTATTGACAAAGCAGAAACTGACATTAGATTGCGAATCGAGCTTTGCGCTTTGAAAAATTGCGTACTTGTAAATCTTTTGTGGATTTCAGTAAACGATTTAATAAAATTCCACAATATGTATAAAGGTATACGTAAGACGGCATTTAAAAAATCAATATTTTTTAAAATTGTAATTTTTCAAAAGTTTCGGTGATAAAGTGCATACATTTCGAATTTTATGACAACTGGGTGTTTAATTAATTCCAAGATTTTCGAAAAAACTCACATATTTTTTTACTTTTACGAGAATAATATTATACTGATTTGCATACATAAGGACAAACGTTTAATTTTTGTTATTGCTATTATTTTCCATAGTATTTTCTTTTAGAACATATAACTATTGATATATTTTGAATTTTTTATTTGTTACAGTTTTTGAAGAGTTTGAAGATATAAGGCGAATATCAGCAGGTATATATCAATTTCCTTTATTTAATCGTAGTTTTTTAAATTTAAAATAGCTTTTTTAGCTAAGATAAAGTACTTATAGCGGATAAAGATTTTTTTTTCACTATTAAGATGTGTCTGTGACATGATCTGATTTGGATAGAGTTAAATAGGTACATAAAGATTTAAATTAAGTGTAAGCAATATGCTTATACGTAAAACATAAAGCTTGAACGTGAAAATCCTTGCAGCTTCGTAAGATATCTGCTTAATTATGTAAATTTAAAATATTTAAAATATTGACTGCCGTTTCTAGATCCGAATACGGATCTGAGACGTAGTCGTTGAAGATGAGTCTCATAAGAAGACTCAGAGTTACTCACTCGGACTATGGGAGTATCTCTACGTGATCATATAAGAAATGAGGAGATCCGTAGAAGAACTGATATAGTTCAGCGTGTCGCGAAGCTGAAGTGGCGATGGGCGTTGGGCGGAAAACCGATGGGCGTTGGGGTCTCAAGATGTTGGAATGGCGACCGGATGGAAATCAAGCCACGCTTACCTAATAGTTTGACATATTTTTAGCAAGAAAAATGACTATTCTCGTGACCGGTTTGTCTTGTCTCCTCATCTACAACTACTACACGAGCAGCGTGGTGAGTTGGCTGCTCAATGGACCACCGCCGTCCATCAACACTCTTTGGGAACTGCTTGAGAGTCCTCTTAAGCCAGTATTTGAAGATGTTGGTTACACTTATTCCTGGCTGCAGGTCGGTGACCATTATTATGATCAACTCTTCATCTCATTTGCAACTTCATCCGCGTCAACATAACCCTTTATAAAATCGAAGAAAGTAGGAAAGTTACGATAACAAAATTTTAGTATGTTAGTTGATATATGTTTTTGTAAATTTTAAGATTTTTTCCAAAATCGTTGGGAAATCCCAACGATTTTCATTTCAGTGGAAAATTTGATGGCAGAATATATGCCATTACCCATACTAAGATGGTAACATAAACATTTTTATTTAGTGGAATCTATCTTATATATATCTATCTGTTTTTACCTTAAAGAGGGTTAAACGGTAAAAAACCCTCATTTATAAACTAATTTTTTTAAAAGCTTAATTTTAAAGCTTTAAAAAAACTTACTATCCCACTATTGGGCATTGGCCTACTCTTTCCGTTTTTGTTTTAATATTTTGAGAGAAGGGTTGCAGCTAAGACCTACCACGCTGCTCCAATGCAGATTGGTAGCTTACACATATTCTAGAGATATGCAGGTTTCCTCACGATGTTTTTCTTTACCGAAAAGCGTGAGATGAATTGCAATATCAATAAGACATATAAGTTTTAATAGAAGAACTCATTGATGACACTGTGACCCCCCTCGAAAAAGTCGCATGCTCTCACCGCTGAGTTATCACATGATTGTAAATTTCGCACTGTTAATAGATAATAATATTATTATCATCCTCCTACTTTTATCCCACTCTAAGTAGTTTAAGTGGGGTCGGAAAAACATGTTACAAACATGTTGTCACATGATTTGGCTACATATTTTACGACCGGCCGCCTACGTGACGTCAACTTACCTTAGTCGTATTTTACGACCCCTCGGTAAGAAGGAGGGTGGTCTATTCTACTCAGCCGGATACCACACGGCGGTAGTGGAGTATAGAAAATATTTCTTTTGTATCATGTGAACTTCACAGTTATACCTATATATAATTTTATCAAACTACTAACTACATACAAACATTCTATCGCTTTTTCATTACTATTTTTTAATACAGCTACCAGACTACTATTATAATAGAAAAAAGATGAAGGCAGAAGACGAATTGAAAAGAAGATTGAATAATATGGCCAGGAAGGGTAAAACTATAGTCGCTTCAATCAATGACGGAATTGAAATGGTTCGAAGTGGAGGTACGTAACTATTATGACTTTAAAACGTAATTTGATTGCATCTATGTTTGATGTGTTTATTAAACATTTTTTTTAGTGCCGTGTGGTATCCGGCATAGAATAGACCACCCTCATTTCTTACCGAGGTGTCGTAAGAGGCGACTGAGGTATATGCCGTGTGGTATCCGGCATAGAATAGACAACCCCCCTTTCTAACCGAGGTGTCGTAAGAGGCGACTGAGGTATATGCCGTGTGGTATCCGGCATAGAATAGACCACCGTCCTTTCTTACCGAGGTGTCGTAAGAGGCGACTGAGGTATATGCCGTGTGGTATCCGGCATAGAATAGACCACCGTCCTTTCTTACCGAGGTGTCGTAAGAGGCGACTAAGGTATATGCCGTGTGGTATCCGGCATAGAATAGACCACCGTCCTTTCTTACCGAGGTGTCGTAAGAGGCGACTGAGGTATATGCCGTGTGGTATCCGGCATAGAATAGACCACCCTCCTTTCTTACCGAGGTGTCGTAAGAGGCGACTAAGGTATGGGCCGTGTGGTATCCGGTTGCATAGAATAGACCACCCTCATTTCTTACCGAGGTGTCGTAAAAGATGACTAAGGTAAGTTGACGTCAGGCAGGCGGCCGGTCATAAAATACATAGCCAAATCATGTGACAACATGTTTGTAACATGTTGTGCCGACCCCACTTAGAGTGGGCTAAGGGCAGGAGAATGATGATGATTAAACAATTTTTATAACAAAAATCCAGTTTCCTCTTCCTTATCCAAGGTTATGCCTACCACGTCGAGATCAACTCCGCCAATGCCCGAATAGCTCAGACTTTCGACCAGGCAGAACTTTGCGACCTAGATTCTCTACATTCTATGGAACATATTCTTCTGTATTCATGTGTGCAAAAAAACAGCCCTTATCGGGAGTTTTTTAGCTGGAGGTATTTATTTTGTCTCAAATTTTAGTCCCATTATCATTAGATTCATGACAGACGAAAAGTTGAAGGGAAACTGAGTTTGGGAATTCTAAAATTGTTACATTGGCTAGTATGCGAACTAGTACAAAAACTAGTAAATGAAACTTGACACGGGCTAGAACACATACTAGCTCATGAAGAAGCAAATATACCAGAATAAAAAGTTGTATATGAAATATAAATTAGAAAATACGAAAAAGTATACAAAAAATCTTGGAATTGCTGACAAAGAATTACCCTTGCGGGTTGTAATAATAATAAGATACATAACATTATGACCATACCTCAGATAATAAATTACCATTCCAAAAGTATTACATTTTACGCTGTGTGGTATCCGGCTCAGTAGCATAGACCACACTCATTTGTTACCGAGGTGTGTAAAAGGCGACTAAGGTAAGTTGACCCACCGTGTGGTATCCAGTTAAGCAAAATAGACCACCCTCTTTCTTACCGAGGGGTCGTAAAATACGACTAAGGTAAGTTGAAGTTAGGCAGGCGGCCGGTCGTAAAATACGTAGCCAAATCATGTGACAACATGTTTGTATCATGTTGTGTCACTTAGAGTGGGATAAGGGCAGGAGGATAATGAACAAAAGTATTACATATTATATGGATAAAGAAAATATATTTTTAACAGCTTAGCTCGTCTTTTGGAAAGAGGAGTTATGAATTGTATACACGAAAGGACTTGGGCTCGTGATGTGAAATGTGCTGGAAGTTCACCCAGGGCGTTGGCCCTGGGTGGGGCTGCACCCGCCTTCATCCTGCTCTCTGCTGGATTTGTTCTGGGCACAGTTATTATGCTACTTGAAAGGTAATTAGTGGAAAGTAGATTGAAGTAAGTGTTGCGAAGCTAAAGTTGCTATAGGCATAGAAGAAATGATGGGACTTGCACGAAAGTTTTACAATGATGACCCCGTACCGGGAAATGCAGCGTCGGTAAACCCCCTATCAAGTTAACTGAAGACCTCAAAAAGTATTGGGAGCCGCTGGATTTAAATGGAAAATCCTAAAGAGACCTATCTCTTAACCATGGATGTTTATCATTTGAAACGAAACTAAATGTAGACATTGTGACACTGAATACGTAGACATAGCTACTGTTTGATGCATAGCAATGACACAACTTAGATAAGAATTATATTTTAAAAAGAGCAACCATAAAATTTATCGCTCTTTTTGATAGGAGTAGTGTTACGCACCAGCAGTAGAGTTCACGATTCAAAACGTACTTGTATACAATTTTACTTCTTTAAAATAAAAAAAAATAAAAAGATGAACGCTGGAAAGCAAGTTTTACCAGATAACCCACCAGTTTTATGAGAGTCATATTTATATGTAGTTAAAAAGTTTTAATTAAATCCATATTTCCTTTGCAGGCTTTGGTGGAAATATGTTACAAAAAACAAAACTCAGCTACTGAAGAATAATAAAGAGAATGAATTTTGGGGAAATCTTATGTAATCTTATATATATTACTTGGAAACTCCGAAACGGATGTACGGATTTTCATGAAATTTTCATACCATTACTTTACGCAGAGGCTGATCCTATCTTATATATCTTTGAAAAAAGCCCTGCAAAGCGGGCTGAACATTCTTCTTCTTCTGTATGGTTCCCTAACTGCTAAGGATCGTGACTCCATTTTACTTGTGGTTACTAACTGCTTCCATCGGTTCCGCTCAGCTGCTTGGTGAAGTGCGCAACTGATGGTCACCTTTAGCTGTTCAGCAACCTGGTCTGACCATCTCTTAAGACATCATAGGGCTGGACATGATAGTTGCTTATATATATTTTTTTAAGGTTTTATATGAAACTGACATCGCATATTTTACTTGACTTGGCGCGTTGGCGCAGCGGGTAGTGACCCTACATTCAGCTCTACGGGTCCCGGGTTCGATTCCCACAGAGGGCCAACATTTTCTATAAACAATTTGTTGGTTCTTCGAGCCTGGGTGTATATTTGTATTTAAGTATCTATTTAAAATTATATATGTAGTTTATTTACCCGTTGTCCGTCACCCATAACACAAGTATTAAGTTACTTACTTTGGGGACGGATGACTGTGTGCAAGTGTCCCATATATTTATTTATTTTTCATCTATGGTACAATGGATCTTAAAGCTATTTAATCATGATAATGTAGATTATAATTTTATTAAAGGCACGTTTAGCGATTCTGTTTGTAACGAGATTAAATTATGATTTGAATTATACTCTTTTAATTGATCAGTTTCATTCTGATTATTTTTAAACCATTCGATATTTCTTCACATGAGAGGCGAAAGAGAAGAAAGAAAGACATTAAAACGTCCAATAGTCGGCTGTAGCTGTTGTTCTAAATATTAATTCTACAGTAAACTTATCGTAAGTGTATCGTAATACACATTAGCATTGCATGCATTCGCTTAACCCGCGCGACTTATAGCAAAGTAGTTCTGTTACCGTTAGTCTTAAGTAAATATTCAATTAATATTGATGAGCATGGCGTTTTCAAAACCATTCGGAATTTAATTGAATAATCGAAATAAAAGTTTATACGCTATTGCGGTATTCGATTTCCATATTCATCAAGTGTTGGCATGGCGCCACAGCATCACGGGATGCAATCAAAATATATAAGATATAATGGATTTAATTTGCTACGGAAAATGGAATAACTGATGCGGCGCAAGTTTCGCGTTTGATTTAACTATGCCTGTTTTAAAAGCACCGAAGCCAGAAAACAGGAGAAAAAATGTAAGAATATGAAGAAGAAGAAAGAGTATGTCAAGCATTAACCTCGGTTTTTGGCGATCTCAACAAGGGACGATATCGCGAAAAAGAGGGATGGAAGGGGAATTATGCAAAAATGACGCGCGAAGCCAAATTTTTTTTTCGAATTGACTGTATGCTGTTGTAGCCCTAACGGCTTTTACAGCGTCACCGGGTGGGACGGGCGAGCGCAGAAGCATCGTCGAGGTTGCGAAATGCAGATAGTAGAACGCAAAAGCTCTACTAGGGGAACGTCGTCCTAAGGGTGCCTCCTGTGAGGCCGGACCACGGCTTAGGGCGACGCGTAGTGGAGGGCTGATGTATGGCTTTGATTAGTCATTGCAATATAGACCAACGTCAGAAAACTGGGACCTCGTCTTCGCCGGCGAAGACGCTGTGTGTGTGTATTACGTGTTTTGTGTTTGCGATCGTTATTTGATCGTCACGATCATATAGGACGCTTTTTGGATGCCTATATTTTCGGTGGTCAGACCTAACTGGGATATAGGTTGAAGCAACCGAAATAAGGGGGATATCTCGAAGTAAGATTTCGAAAAACGTTTAAAGGGGTGAGTAATGGTAGGGAGGTCGAGGTCTCTATGGAGGTCAACGTAATCCGCGAAACCATTGAAATTAGAAAGCCCTTTTCTCTTATACCTTCAACAAAGAATTAGGAGAATTAGTCGTTTCATTTCTATTTATTTATTATTATTATTATTAATTATATTTATTTTTTAATTGAAAGAAGAAAGAAAGAAAGAAGAAAGAAATATTTATTTAAAATAATTTTCATCTTAATTAAGTTACATTGCTTAACCATATGTAATTAGTAACCAGTAATTGTGGTCTCCACACTAGGTCTAGCCTGTATCGTGGAGGCCAGCTAAATGAATTTCCAGAAGCATGAAGCAAAGCATTCGCCGCTTGAAGACCATATCTAAATACTCTAGCTAAAGAAATTATAAAAACAAACTATTACAGAAAACTATTTGTAAATATATCATATATACCGCACGCATTCTGTAGTCATGTTACGCCAGACGTTAAATTTATTATAAAGTATAGGAGTTACAACTTACTTATGTTAAACGATTAGTGCCAGAAAATGTATCATTAAAATTTGACATCAAATCTGTAATTTAAGAATATATTCTGATTCTTCGTATGAAAGATTGTGAAGCCAACGATAAATTTTGAATGATTTAAAGACAGAGTTTTGATTGGACAGTTTTTGATAACTTGATTATATATAAAAGGGTGCATATGGTTTTCAATTAATATTTAAATAGGTTTTATAATCGTATTTTGAATGGTAAATTCAATTTCAAAATATTTTTTATTGACTTAAACTTGTAAACAAGTCATTTTTTACTTTTTTGAATCTTCAACTCTACTGTTGATTCGAAAGGTGCTCCTAGCGAGAACAGCCAGCAAGAAACTCCGCGGCTCCTTTTTTAAAACATAATTCTTATTACATCAGTTACATTTATTAATTGCTGTCTTGTAAAGGTTCGGAGAGTAATTATATCCACTCATTCTTATCATCTAAGTAAGGATCATAAGTAAAGTAGGCTTTCTGTATCAGCCTATTTTAAACAAGGTTTTCAAACTGCTGTAATGGCAAAGCTAAAATTGTTTGCGGAATTTTATTATAGAATCTTATACCAAATGACTTACGTTCTTTTGCAAGGCGTAAGGCGGGAGCCGCAAGCTTATGTCGGTTCCTACTTTGTATATTATAAAGTAAAGTTAAACTTTTTAATAATAATACAGATTGTCCTGAGCTTTTGTCAAAATTCAAAATTATTACACCACGTAGTTATGATCCCCGATATCCCTGTAAGTTGTTCAACCATAGTGTTAAAAGAACTAACCTAGGTAAATACTCTCCTGTGCCACGACTGTCGACAATCTATAATACTTTGGCTGGACAGCAGTGCGATCTAGACATTTTCCACGATAATTATTTAGAATTTAAACGCAAAGTCACTGAAGTTGTTTCTCCTAAGTCTTCTTCTAAAATAAATAAATACATAAATAAATAAATAGAAATAAATGAATAAAATAACATAAAAAGTTATACAAAATAAAATAATAATTTAAAAAAGTAATTTAATCTAAATTAGATAATATTCTTGTTATTTTTAATATAATTAACTATTGTGTTAATTATTACTTTATGACCTGCCAAGACATTGACACTTTATATATTGACATTATTACATTTTACTGTAGCTTTAAGTACGCATGACGAGATAACCTTTAATTAATATAACATTTGTAAACGAATTCAGAATATGTAATTTTAAGAAAATGTCTAAAATGTGACTATTGTTGGTTGTCCAAAAAAAAAAAAATTAAAAAAAGGGATCTCGTAGTTATATAACTTACAATAGCTCTATCCGTGACTTCGTGAGCGTCATTTGAAATGTTTATGAACCGTCTCTTATGTGTATTTAATTTTTATTTTTATGTGTATTTTTTCGTATTCCAGAAAGAAAAACAGATGTTTCATAATTCTTCATGTTAACTCAATATAAAGCTTCAACTCTATCAAATTTCATCAATATTGGTTAAGTCGCAAAACAATAACAAACAGCAGACACTCATGTTAGTATGGATAACTACTTTAAGCTAAACTCCAAACAAACTAAGTTAAACTAAACTGCATCCAACGGTCAGCTCTTCGTTAAATTCTCCCAAACTAATTACTCACATCACAACCCACGAGCATGTATTGCGAAACTCAGTTATGCTAATTACATCATAACCGCGAAACTTTAGCTCAGTTAATTTAAGTTTTTAAATAGTTTTACTGTGGAATACAATTATTTACTTTTTACTAGATTTCTAAACGGCAGAAATCCATATATGAAAATAGCCATTTTTATTTAATTTGTCAAAATTCTCAGTTACTACTTATTCATTTATTTATTTGCATTACATAATAAATCACCCAACAAATATAACATATACATTTAAATTAATCATGTATTACCAATTATAGGAGATCTCAAGGAAAGTAAGGAAAGTAACGGCCTGTTAATATCCCACTGCTGGGAAGAGGCCTCCTCTCTCCGTTTATTGGAGAGAAGGGTTGGAGCTAAGACCTACCACGCAGCTCCAATGCGAATTGGTAGTCTAGACATATCCTTAGAATTCTCTAAAGATATGCAGGTTTCCTCACGATGTTTTCCTTCACCGAAAAGCGTTGATAAATTTCAAATATCAAATAGACACATAAATTTTAATAGAAAAACTCGTTGGTGCCTGCCCGGGTTCGAAACCCATGTTCGTCTCTAGAGAGTCGCACGGTCTCACCACTTTGCTATCACAGCTAGGAGACCACATAATTCTTGGTTATTACAACAGAATAAGAAAAAAAAAACGACAGTAAGAAATTAAAATTTTAGTACATTTTTTCAAAAACTACTGATCAAATATCGTCAATATGACCATATTTCAATTCATTCATTTAATTAACTATTTCACATAAGTATTTCATAGAATATTCCTAAGAATAAAGCATAGTTGCTTATCAGTACGTATGTAGCTTTAAGAATATCACTATTACTTACGTTAATATTCCATATCTGGGCATCAATCTCAAGTAAAGATACTCTGAGCATACTATCATCACAGGTAAAATCACAGGTGTCAAACATTTCAACCTTTCAAACCTTTCAACAAGTCTCTAAACCCTTCATTGTCACAAGCGATTACAGCTTTAGTAGTTTTGATTCTTATCCGGTCTTCTTTGATTCTTATCTTATATTATCTTATTATATCTTCTTAGATATTAATCGCAATTTAATTTGAGAGATAACAAAATTTCATTATAGAGGTTCATGTTCAGAAATTTATGATAAAACGACTAACACGCCCATGTGTGTCACTTCATAAAAGCCGATAAATTTTTTAGTATCATGTTGTACAACTGTTTCATTTGCAAATAAAGAAATGATGTAATTGCCATTACACATTTGCCGCATAACTGCGATCTTGATAAAGGTGATCACAAACAAACAACAATGCTTATAAATGAAAAATGAAATAGGACAGTCAGGAGAAATAGTTCCAAAAATAGATCAATGATAGATCAAGTTATTGTAACGGCCTAAAAATATGTTCCCTACATCCATCTAAGGATGGAATAAAGTTTTAAAAGGAGCGAACTAAGTCCATGGAAACAAGCGGTATACAATCGTCTGCAAATCTGCGACGTTTATGGGTAAATTATATACATATGCCAAACAGTGGATATCAGGTAAACAGCGACTCGTGCTACCCTTAAATAACTAGAAATTTGAAAGAAAATAGCTGTAGTGGTGCCAGTTAAGATTACAAGAGACAATTATGAAGTATAGCATAGTAATTGTATTTAGTATCAGTGTGTTAGTATAACACTGCCCTCGTTGTCTATATGGGAAGAAGGCTTGGACTTTGAACTTATCAAGTTCCTACAATGCGGATTAGCATGTCACATATGCCAGAATTCTCCAAAGACATCAAAATTACCTTTACCAAAGAGTGTTTGGTAAATTTTAAATATAAATATGACTAATTATATGGACTGTATTATTGGCAGATTGTGTCTAACCTCTCACTGTTATCACACATTTACTGTAATCAAGAAAAACTCAATGTTTGCATTTTGCATTAATTGCATTGCATGGTCAGAAGCAATTCTTCATACAATGGCAGACCCACTCAGTCTTTGGATAATCTTATAGTTCCTGGAAATGCTAATTGCAACACACAAGATCTTATGGCTTGGAAATTGCTTCTATGCAAGTTCTTTCGAACAGTGGAAGTCCGTAGAGTCGAAAATAGAAAAAGAAGCAATATTACTAGGTTAATATTAATCACATTCAAACTAATTTTAGCTCATGTTCATATAAAACAATCGAATGGTTCTTGGATTTTCCAAGTACTTTGAATTCTAGTAAAGTGGGTGATTCAGGTGACGATGATTCCTACTTGTAAATAGTGTTATCTACAACTTGTCTATGATCTTTTTGTTCTTCAACTGATGGACATTCTCTGCTGTATGTATATTTTTGACATAGGTTTAATCAAGGAATTCTAACCAAATAGTAAACTCAAATTTGTGCAGTACCTATTGTTTCTAGCATATAATCACTGAACTCTAACCCGTATATGTATTTTTGTTTATCCTTAGACACTAAATCCTTTGGAAGAAAAAGTACACGTCTTCTATCATGTCGAATATTTCAAAGAAAGCTTAATATAAAACTAGAAGTGATATTGATCATGGTGAAATACCTAGAAAGGTATTTTCTGTATCTAGTATTATCACTAGATGCACTTGTGAAACGAATCTAATGATTGATGTAAAGCGATGTACACATTTATCGAGCGTAATAAATCGATGAACACTTTTAGATTAAGCATAAAATTGATTTGGAAAAAGGCGCTCCCTGCATGAAACTCAATACTGGAATCTCCAAAAAATATCATACCCAAAATTTTAAGACTTGTGAAATATTTTCGAAACTTCAAAAATATGCCTCATAATAGTTAAACTAATTCTAGGACTATAAAAACTTAAATAAGATTAGTTAAAAGATAACAGCGATAAGGTTTTTTATCAACCAAGAAGCTGTAGACCTGAGACTTTTTACATCAATATTAGAGTCAAATATTTTCAAATATAAACCATGTATTTTTATCCTGTTCTGGATGGAAAGGGGATTATTTTTATATTATACTTTAGCTCCGAATATAAGAAATAATAGGAGTAAAATTTTATCAACATCGCTTCGGCTGAGTGACTAAAAAAGACAGAGTTTTCTATTTAAAATATCAGTAAGAATATAATATTTAACCAATATCAAACGTGAGTGTAAACTCAGCCTTAACCTATATGACTGCAATAGATATGACTAAAGCTGCACTCAATATAAAAGGAACATTATCAGTTGTTCAATATTGACTTTTAGATCACACACAGTGTAACAGTGTTAAAGATGTACTACATCATCCTGTTGGTGTTTTTGTCAACGGCGCACGCGCAGCTCCAGCTCAATGGAACGTGCGATTTCAGTAGAACATCATCTGCTTACGATATAACTTCTGTAAGTATTTTTAAAAACGTATCTACTATACCTATTGTAAGGCTTGATATAAAAAAGGATATAAAATCATGCATTAACACAGGCTTAATAGAGAATAATAGAGAAACAAGACAATATCGCAAAAAGGGTAATAATTAGAATTTAAGACGACAAAGGGAATAATATCCTTGGTTGAGAGAGTGTTTCGTGGAATGCTGCGCCCGTTAAATTTACAATAAAGTACAAGGATCACATCAGTTTGTAACTGGATCAAAAAACACAGTACAACTAGCAGTTTTCTTTCTTTATACCTGAGCCTAGGGTTTATCGAAATAGGTTAGTTTTGTAGGTATCCACTTCACTGATAAAGTTATTTCACTTACTTTTCGATTACGTGATAACAGTATGTCTGTCAAGCACACTAAAGAATCATTCAGAGTAAAAATAGACCAATCAAAACTCTTAAGGGCACAGAGCAGTAAAAAGTTTAGATTAAGGTTGGCATCATTTGGTAAGGAACAAAAAGATGTGTGGGAAAAAAGAGTAGGAGTAATAAGTGAAATCAGAGGAAAATATAAACAGTAACAGAAAATATGTCTCATTTGCTTCGGGGTATAAGAGTATAAAGTTTTATACATTATTTTCGATTCGGTAGTTTGAAACTCACACGCATAAATTACGATATATTTGACACAGTAACTGAGAGTTATGACATGTATTTAATCGAGAATAAAATAAAAACTTTAAACAAAAAAAATAATAACCCATACTAATATAATTTTCACAGTAGCCATATTGACTGAATTTGATACAATTAAAACTTTGCCTTTGGCGCTTAAAAAAAGGACATTCTAACAGTTAACTTGAGCGGATAAAACTCAAGTAGCGAATAAAACTCTTTGAGTATATGATTGTGAGTAATTCGTCATAGGCAAACTAGAACCAAAATTAAGTAAAAACCTCTATGCTATAGTTACTGCGAGATGAGAGTTCATGAGCTTCAGTATACGTGTTTATAATAAAATTCCTCAATTCAAAATATTATTTAGAAAAAATTACAGTGATATAAATGTACAAGTTATGTCGATCTTAAATTACTTACACGCTAGTATTATACACATATCATGCCCACGTGGAATGGTCCCAAGAATGCTGGCAGCGTTTCCGCGTTGAATCGCTAAGCTGATTCTTTGTGCGAAAAAGGAGCCAGCCCTCTTGTCACCCGAAGAGACGATTAAAATAAACTTATAAACATGTCCTTCTGAATAGCCGCAGTTGAATTCAATCTCAATTACTGAAAAATTACGAAGATTGAATTCTGTTGCTGGATCAGTAAATTTCTCCTACCGAGAAGATCTCGCAAGAAACCCGGCGGTCGCAGTCAAATTGTAAATCTTATTAAATCTAACTGTTATACAAAAATATTTTAAGGATGACGAGAAGATGTAAAAGATTAATAGATCTAAACAAAAAAACCTTGTAAAAGAACCCCACGGTGAATGATCTTGTAATGTAGGTACGATACAAAAGCAACCTAACATCATTTATTACTTTCAGTTCGTTGGAATGTGGTACAAATTTGCGAGGATCGAAAACACTCTTGAATCAGGCAATTGTTCGACCATAACTATTACTCCTATAATAGAAAATCAAATTGTCACTAGTGCTAATATTTCTAACCGGGAAGTGGTTTCCGGTAAACCAGTTTACAAAAACGGCTCAGTTACAGGGTTCAATTTAAATAATGGTGTTATTACTGTAACTTACAATGGTAAGTTGCTAACTTTAAACTAATATTACGAACTAATAATAACGAAGAAACTGCTAGTGTATCTATTACTGATAGGTTAAAGAGAATATTGAAAATAATGCGTCAAAATGGAACTTTGGCGAATATGTAAGTTAATCTCAATAACAACGCCATGAAAGTAGCATTATTAATAACTAATAATCGTCGAAATAAAAAATATCAGTTATTGAAAAGAGCAATACAGTTATCTGGTAAACAAACACGTTACTTACGAAAGCCTAGCCAACGTTATAGACAGATAAAGAAATATTTCTTGAATACTTTAGCATTACAGTAGCATTTTATTATATAAAATTGTGTTATACACACAAATAGCAACGTAAATAAAGGAAAGGTGAACAGAATTAGTTAACTAAGATGGATCATACAAACTGAATGTCATGGTGTACCCGTATAAATAACTGGACAATTAATTGATTTTTTAATGATATTAGATGATTGATAGGCGCCGTGTGGTATCCGGCAGAATAGAATAGACCACCCTCCTTTCTTACCGAGGTGTCGTAAAAGGCGAATAAGGTATGTGCCGTGTGGTATC
Source organism: Morpho deidamia (assembly GCA_947086505.1). Classification (NCBI taxonomy): domain Eukaryota; kingdom Metazoa; phylum Arthropoda; class Insecta; order Lepidoptera; family Nymphalidae; genus Morpho; species Morpho deidamia. Next base: position 1,359,244 of record CAMTZC010000007.1, on the reverse strand, counting down.
CGGCTGCATAGAATAGACCTACCTCATTTCTTAACGAGGTGTCGTAAAAGGCGACTAAGGTAAGTTGACGTCAGGCAGGCGGCCGGTCGTGAAATACGTAGCCTAATTATGTGACAACATGTTGTAACATGTTGCGCCGACCCCACTTAGAGTGGGCTAAAGGCAGGAGAATGATGAATGATGATGATGATGATTACATGATTGATAGCTGTAAGTATAAAGTACCTACTGGTGAGATTCGTAAACATAGGCCGTCAGGTTGCGAAGAAAAAGTGACAATGGCGGGGTACATGATTCCAAAAAATGCGCCTCCTCTAGGTCTGGGCATCGCTAAACATTGGCCCCTCCCAGATCAGATGCATCGACCATCTCGGGGACATACACTAACTGAGCGTTCTCTCCAATAAGATCTAAACCCTGCAGTGAGATGGTACGATGCTGCTTTAAAAAAATTTAAGCGAATATTTTTTTTTTCAGATGGTAGCTCTTATGATTATATGTTGCTAGAGACGACCGAAAAGAATTATATGGTATTATACAGTTGCAATAGCACTGGCACAACTAAATCTGGTGAGTGTTGATAATTTTATATCAAACTAGCTGTGCTTGCGGCTTTGACGGTAATGGAAATCAGTGTATTTAATTAAATTTTTAACATTAAAGTTATTGTGAGTTTACCATAAGAGATAGAGACATGCTGTTGCGGAGTTTTTTGTAGCATTTTTGTAGATCTACTATTCTCTAGTACATTACTTTGTGTATCTCTGCTGGTTTACGCAGCGCACGTGACTAAAGGTCCCAGCAAGCGAGCTTTGCTGCGTGACCTCTTCAACGCAATTTACATACATTTATAGTGACGACAAGTGAGTGAAATTTAACTTGCAAGAATCCATCTTCACATGCTTTCACGGCAAGTTATATAGAAGCTTTTAAAATAGAGGAACAGATAAATACTGTCTCATTTACAATAGTAATAATAAAATTATTTTGCTATGATCCGCAATAAAGTAAATAGAAAATATATATAGTGCTAAATGTATAGTGGACTATTCGTTTTTTCATACCCGATACTTGCAGAATTCGTAAAAACACATGCACAAACCTCCACCACTGCCACCACAATACACAAGCACTACACACGTTCACTATCACAAACTGAACAATCGTTTCGCCCCGCAACCGAGGCATCATGTCATTCTAGTATAATAACTGTATGGAAATTTTTACAGTTTGGGCTTGGAAATTGAGTGCAAACACTACTATAACTGATGCTGGGATAAACGCTACGGACGCTGTGGTCGCTACAAGAAGTGATCTCGCAAATGCAACGTGGACAGATGTCTTCTTCACGGAAGCTGCGTGCAAATTGAGCGCCGGAGTTAACATTTACGCGTCACCTTTCTTCATCCTTATTGGATTGGCTTTAGTTAAACTTTGAAATAATAAATAAATATTAATATAGTTAAAACTACAAAAAATCTGCTAGGCTTTTATTAATTTTTCCTCTACAAAAAACCCCTCCAATTCTTTTCTTACCTCATTTAAATGACGATGAACCCCAAGATGCAGTTACAGTAAGCACATCATCCATAGGTACTTAACTAAATGTAAACAAATAAAATCATATGACTCAGGAGTGCCAAACATTTAATTGCAATAATATGATTTACATCGAAATAAACCTGCATTGGTCAAAATAATTTCTTAAATTAATTATTTGTATTATAAAATTTTATATTTGCTTTTAATATCTGAAGTGTAGAAATTTAATTTTATTTTATAAAAAAAATCATCAGATTGAAACGAGCCCAGAAGGTCTTGGATCGTTAACATCTTCATTTTCTCACTATTCGCTTTGAGCTTGATTTCACTAATCGACTCAAAATACACTTTAACTAGAAATCACGTTAACGACGACAATCGACAGACTCTCGACAGAATCTCTCTAATTACGTCAAGTTTCACTATTTAAGGCAATCCCCACTCACATCAAAAGTCACTTCCCTCGCTATCGATCACTCCCCCGCATACGGTAATAACAACAACACAGACTGTCATTTGACTATTTCCTGTTCCAACATTTTTAGTGTCTGTTACAAGATGCAGATCAGAACTAATTAAACCATTTTAATATGCAATTCTGACAATAGTAATTATATAAGATTGTCTGATGTAATATAAAATCAATTTATTATAGTCTCTCTGTGATTGTGACAGGAACATTGTAGGATTATAACATATTTAATATTTTCCATCGTTTTCTAGAAAAGGTTTACAATACCTGTGTATTTGGGTTCTTAAAGTTCTTAAAATACATTACATGAAATATTTATATTTATTTGCTTCAAAGTTTTTAAAATTAATGATAGCATTCGTACCATAATAAAATGTAGCTAATAAAATCGATAATTCTTAAAGGGTTTTATTCAAATTGCAAAACATGTATATGAAGGTGGAATCTTGCTAGATAAATTTGACCTACTTCGCGGTGTCCGAATGAGCTGAAATTTTGTACACTTGTCCAGTACATGACAATGCATTTTTATGATAAGTATGACCTGGTGTCTCTGCCAGGATTGGTTCCAGACGAAGGAACTCCTTTTTTAACTGGACTTGTATGTTCTATAATAATACAAGTATAATGATTTATAGAAGCAGGCGTTACTTTGCGGAATTCCATATTACAAGCAATATAACAGAACTAACTACTTTGCTATAATCCGCACGGGTTAAGTGAATGCATGCAAAGCCAATGTGTATGAAGCAGGCAAAATCTACGCACCTTATACATGCAAGACAAGCCACCACATGCACCCCAAGGCGCAATTCACCAGCAACCAGAAGCAGGCTTCACGACAAAAATCTACGATACGATCTACAGTACGATTTTTGTCGTGAAGCCTATCCTCCTGATGATGCTTCGGTTTCGGGGCGAAACGATCGTCGAGATTGTGGTGGTGGGTGTGTGTGCTGCATTTGTGTTCGTTGTTGCTGGTGAATTGCGCCTTGGGGTGCATGTGGTGGCTGGTCCTGCATGTATAAGGTGCGTAGATTTTGCCTGCTTCATACACATTGGCTTTGCATGCATTCACTTAACCCGTGCGGATTATAGCAAAGTAGTTAGTTCTGTTATATTGCTTGTAATACAAGTATAAATAATTTTGTTTTAAAATCAAATATTGTTGAAGTTGTTTCTTATGAAGATAGATGGCGTTAGTAGTCTTTTAAGTTGTGCTATAGAGTTGCTCTTTCCGGATACGTAAGTAAGCAGGATAGATGCAGTGAGTTTTGAGTGATGTATGTTGTGTAGATCGTATTGGTTGTTGAACTGTTTCGTAGGGTTCGATTCTAGGTCTTGGTTGTGAATACTTTATAGTAGTGCTATAGATCACTCGACAGTGGTATCGAGACTTTGAGTTTTACGTTTAAACAAATATCTATATAAAGTTAGTTGATTTTATTATGAAACATCATACAGAAAACTTACTATCCAAAAATAAAATGATTTCCCATGACGCAATTATGACCCAATCGAACGGTATTGCGTGACCCGACCTACGCCATTGGGGAAATCAGCATCTGTCGTCCACGTCAGAACTGGTAGGTAGCGTTTGGTACTGTTGATTTAGGGTGATGTCGCGTCATTCGCCAATTATATTTATAAATTTTACAGAATCTACGCTGAGCCGTGTAAGAGGGAAGGAAATCCTACGAGAAAGTCTGAATTCTAAGCATAGGGATTTTTTTTTGTTCCTATCCTCCATCATGAGAGACGGAGCCTGTTTTTGTCAGTTTCTTTCATTCTAGTTCTCGCGTTTTTCCTACGTCCATGCTTCATACCGATTCTTTCTTTTATGCATCCTTCCATACCAAATGGGTGGGATGTCCAACTAACTGTCTAGAAGATCTGGTTACACTACAGACACGGTTAAAAACATAATTAAAAATAAACACAAATCTCAAGTCGCTAAACTTTTGTATGCGGTACCATCTTTTAACAAAACTAATTATAAAGCCAGTCTGACTTACTTTGGAAAATTAACAGATCGAGTGGCAAATATATTTAAATCAAAATCGGGTACTAAACTCTCTTTTAAAACTAACCAATCGCTTCGTAGTTTGTTGTGTAAAAATAAAGATACATTAGATAAAGGTAAAAAATCTGGGGTTTATAAAATAGATTGTCCTGAGTGCAACGGTACATATGTGGGTCAGACTGGCCGAAGTTTTGCGGTTCGATTCCGGGATCATATGGCTGCGTTTAGGAATAATAAACCACAAAATTCTAATTTTGCAAAACATTTGCTAGAAAGCGATCATAAAGTGCCTAATGACCATTCATTTCATATTCTCCACACTTGTGATAAGGGACTCCGTCTCAATACGTTAGAGCAACTTGAGATAATAAAAAATAACAATGGTCACTTAATTAACGAGCAAGTAAATGTATCTAATTCCGTTTTGCTGCATGTGTTCGGAGGGGAGGGTATTGGTGGGAGTTGAACTATTTAAGACTGCTTGTATGGGTAGCGCGGCGCAGTACGATTTTTGTCGTGAAGCCTATCCTCCTGATGATGCTTCGGTTTCGGGGCGAAACGATCGTCGAGATTGTGGTGGTGGGTGTGTGTGCTGCTTTTGTGTTCGTTGTTGCTGGTGAATTGCGCCTTGGGGTGCATGTGGTGGCTGGTCCTGCATGTATAAGGTGCGTAGATTTTGCCTGCTTCATACACATTGGCTTTGCATGCATTCACTTAACCCGTGCGAATTATAGCAAAGTAGTTAGTTCTGTTATATTGCTTGTAATATGGAATTTTGCAAAGTAACGCCTGTTTCTATAAATCATGTCTAGAAGATCTCTTTGTTTATTATTTTCAATCCGGGTTAATTACTATTACACGTTCATTTTTATTTTGTTACATCATTTCTTATAAACTATGATATTTTGTATGTTGCTTATTTTTATATTTACTTTTACGGAAAATGTCGCCTCCATAGCTCAGGAGTTAGAGCTCCTGATCCCTATGTTTACAAGACCAGTGTCTTGTAATCATAGGGATTAGGGTTTGTCGGTTTTTAAAAACCGTTTTTTGTAGAAAATTGTGAAATTCTAAAACCGGTTTTTTAGTAGAAAATATCGGTCTTCAATGTATGAATGTATAAATTACTAAATTGGATAATGACAAATGTAGCCAAATGTACCAGATTGATGTAAAGTTTTCATCAATCTGGTTACATTTTATTTATTCGAACTTCCTTCACTATTATAAAAATATTTACATCCTTATATGTGAAAATTATGCACAAACAACGAATAATTGTTTTTAAAGTTATTTGATGCTGGTTAACTATTATTTCTTTGACCTTCTAAATTGCATAAAAAAAATACTATCAATAAAATTGAACATTGAATAATTTCAGTCAAAATCTTTAATCACTCTAAATTTTCTGTAAAATTTTTTTGTTCGAATTACAGAATATTTCAGCAAAAATTTTTAGTTTTAAGACTTATGTGATGAGGTCCGCCTTTGCACATTTCTTTTTTTTTGTAACATTTCCATTGTTTTTTATGTACTATAAAGGGTATTAACTAACAATAAAAAATAGAATAATATTATTTATTTAATCGCTACGTATTCTAAGGGTTGCCTGCCATGTGGTATCCGGCTGAGTAGTAGACCACCCTCATTTCTTACCGAGGTGTCGTAAAAGGCGACTAAGTAAAGTTTTAAGTGTAAGTAAGTTAACGTCAGGCAGGCTGGTAAAATATCGAGCCAAATCATGTAACAACATGGTTAATGCATGTTGTGCCGACCCCATTTAGAGTGGGATAAGGGCAGGAGAATGATGAATGATGATATATTCTAAGGGCATTGATATCTAATAAAACTAATTGCATTGATAGCGTCATCCTAAATGCTGAGTTCTGTTGAACAAAAACACTATTTTCATTGGCGAGCTATCTCTCAAGGAATAAATCGTCTCAGGGCTAGGAAAATAGAAATTTATGGAGTCATAAGTGACGCGCGACGAGCGAAATTTGCCAAAAGCGTAAATAACTTAATATGGCAAGTTATAATCATCATTTTTCCTCGTGATACAAAAATTATATATACAATTATGTAAACTAGAGGTGCTGAACTAAAGTGTTTAAGTACCCTCTATAATATATATGTTTTTCCATTCCGTAAGAAAAACGGGTTTTTATTCAAATTATATCAGTAAATTTTTTAGCAAAAGCATGGCTGTATATTTTGTTTTAAATTTAATATGTTATTAAGAATATTTATGTAAGTGAGTGTGTGTTTATGTGTAATTAATATATTTAAAGCAGGGTAAAAAAATAGAAGCTGTAATTATTTTGAATGTCACAGGTGAAAGTCCTGGGCAAGCACCATTGAGTTTTTCTTTTAAAACCTATGTGTTTCATTGATAATTGTAATTTATCACACTTTTTTCAGTGAAGGAAATTGTGAGGAAACCTGCACATCTCTAAAGAATTTTGGGGACATGTGTAACCTACCAATCAGCAATCGGCCGCCTGCCTGACGTCAACTTACCTTAATCGTATTTTACGTTCCCTTGATAAGAAAGAGGGTGGCCTATTCTACTCACCCGGATACCACACGCAAGTCAACTAACCTTAGTCGCCTTTTACAACACCTCGGTAAGAAATGAGGGTAAAAGTAAGTAAAAGTAAAGTAACAGCCCGTTGTTATGCCCACTGCTGGGCTAAGGCCTCCTCTCTCCGTTTTTGGAGAGAAGGATTGGAGCTAAGACCTACCACGCTGCTCCAATGCGGATTGGTAGGTTACACATATCCCTAGAATTCTCTAGAGATATGTAGGTTTCGATGTTTTCCTTCACCGAAAAGCGTGTGATAAATTGCAATTACCAATTAGACACATAAGTTTTAATAGAAAAACTCATTGGTGCCTGCCCGGGTTTGAACTCGTGTTCCCCTCGAAAGAGTCGCACGGTCTCACCGCTGGGCTATCACAGCTCCAGAAATGAGGGTGGTCTATTCTAATCAACCGGATACCACACGGTGGATCGACTTACCTTCGTCGCCTTTTACGACATCTCGTTAAGAAATGAGGGTAGTCTATTCTATACTCAGCCGGATACTGTAGACAGCATAGCCGGAAAAATCAAGCAATTTTTTGTTCACGCTGCTTACTTACAGTGTAATATATTTTCATTGCCAATATCTCGTGAAGTATAAATTGTCTCTAGACAAGGGAAATAGAAATTTATGTTTGTGCTACTGTCTTAAGTCACAGAAGACGAGCGATATATTTTCACTTCTAACAACTTTTTCTACTTAGCTTCAATATTTAGACAGCGAAACTGCTTGTTGAAAGTCTTATTATCTCTTAAATAATTTATTGAATTGGGCGTTATTTTGCGGAGATCCATAATACAAAAGTAAAACTAAAATTATTTTGCTATAGTCCGCGATACAGTAAATAGAAAATATATAAAGTGCTAAATGTTTAGTGGACTATCCGTTTTTCATACCCGCCATGAAAACACGTGTCTATCTCCTGATGATGCTTCGGTAACGGCGAGACGATTGTTGAGTTTGTGATAGTGAACGTGTGTAGTGCTTGTGTATTGTGGTGGCAGTGGTGGAGGCACTTTAGCACTATATATATTTTCTATTTACTGTATCACGGATTATAGCAAAATAATTTTATTATTACTTTTGTATTATGGATCTCCGCAAAGTAACGCCTAATTCTAAATAAATTATTTATTTGGTTTAAGTATGTCTGTCCGCGTAAACTCAAAATCTACAAAACGGATTTTCATGCGGGTTTCAAAAATATAAAGGGTGATTTATGAGAAGGGTTTAGCTTATAAATTATAAGCTAAACCCTTAAAAGATTTTATGTTAATAGGACTGTTGAAAATTTGGAAATCGAGTGGCTTGGTAGCCTTCATCGAAAATGCTTTTTGTTCTCACATAATATATTGTAAGGCGTCATATGTTGCAGCAGCAAGCCGAAGCCAAAGCCAAGCCATGACAGTATAACGCGAAAGCCAAAAGCGTGCAGCTTTCATACCACCAAAATTAAACGAAAATGACGTCAGCCGTGTCGCCATTTTGTTGCTCACCTACCAAGAGAGGGTATACTTCAATATTACCCGATGCCAGCCCTTCTAGAGATCTTTTGATACCCTAAAAGTATGTAAGTTGTAATGCTTGATTGATTTACTGTTCACTAGCTGTGCTCTCAAATTCGCCCGCGTGGAAATCAGTATGTCACTAAGCTTTCCCGCGCAGCAATCGACCTAGCGAAAATTCTAGGATAACAAGTCATACTCCCATCAAAATCGGTTAAGCCGATCCGGGAAATGTGCTAATAATCTGAGCCTTGCTCAAAACTTGCAGTATCTTTTAGTGAAGTTTGTACAAAAATCTGTTTAGTAGGTTTTGATCTAATCACGCTAATCATGATCATGTTCCATACGAAACATGATCATGATCAGCGTGTCTGGCCGTCCATGGGAGACCCCATGGACGGCCAGACACACAAATGCATCACTTTTGTCATTACTCAATGTACATACACTCCTTTCAACAATATGCCGGCAATGCATCCTTGGCTATAATGGCGATATTACACGCCGTGGAGATGAGAGTTGAGAAAAACTCATTGTGGTTGCGAACGTGGAAGGTAAAAAGCCACGAGGAAGATCCCCAACCAGAAAAGGCTAATTCAGAAAGCCTATTATACTATTGAAGATTACCTAGACGATAAGAATGTGTGGATATAGCTTCTCTTCAATCCTGTACAAGACATTAACTATATGTAACTAGTGATAAGAATTATTGTTTGAAAAGAGAAACCGCCGAGTTTCTTTCTGGTTCTTCTCGGTAGGAACAGCTTTCCGAACCAGCAGTAGATGTTGGCGATTCAAAATCACTTGTTTACAAGTTTACTTGAATAAAGAATATTTTGAATTTGAATTTGATGGTCCGACCAGCTGAAGGTCATCAGTGCTCTCAATTTCCACGACGCTGTTCTCATGGCCGGTGGTAGGAACAGATGGAAAGATATTGTACGCCACCAGGCTAAGTGACGATTTGACGGTGATCACGATCCTCAGCAATGAGGGAACGACTATAGAAACAGAGATCACAAACAGACAGGAACTGTCTTTTATAATACACTGGAGACTTTGTTTTATAAATAAGTATAGATTACCTATACTTATTTATAAAATATATTATTTTAGCATCGTACTACATTTTATCGACCCCACTGGGGTCTAGTCTTCATTAGGAGCTAAGGACAACAGGAAATTGAAAAGTATGTCCTTCCATTAACTCAAAGTTACTCAGTAAACGATCGCTTTTCGGTTTAATTTCGTCTCCAATGAGCATATAAATCGACAAGGTCGTTAGTATCGCGTCGATCGCCTTCAATGGTTTTTTGAAACCCCTACTATGTGTCTAGCGTTTTTTACTTCTTAAGTAACATATTATTGGTAAATATATAATGCTATATTCTATAAGCTTAGGTCCTCCACCCTCATTTCTTACCGAGGGGTCGTAAGAGGCGATTAAGGTAAGTCGACCCGCCGTGTGGTATCTGGCTGAGTAGAATAGACCACCTTCATCTCTTACCGTGGTGTCGTTAAAGGCGACTAAGGTAAGTTAACCCACTGTTTGGTATCCAGTTGAGTGGAATAGACCACCCTTTTTCTTACCGAGTGTTCGTAAAATACGACTAACGTAAGTTGACGTCAAACAGGCAGCCGGTCGTACAATACATAGCCGAATTATGTGACAACATGTTTGTAACATGTTGTGCCAACCCCACGTACAGTGGGATAAAAGCTGGAGGAAGATTTATTTATTTAATTAGAAAAAAACATGATCCACTTACACTAATTAAATACGATGAATCCCAAAAAAAAACAATTTCAACTAAAACATAAAGAAAGAAAATGAAACTAACCCAAATACAACAATTAAAATTAGAACTATCTTATATTATTACATACATAAACATATAAATAAATATATAAAGTTAGGTCACTCTTTGGTTTCAGCGTTTTCAAAAAAACTCAACCACGTAATTTTTATACACTTGTTTCACAAGTATAACATAAAACAGTAAAAACATTGGCAGAAACTCGACACCCGATATCTCACATCATTTTCCACTCATACATTGAACCTACGTAGTTAAGAGTATTAGTGTATATTCTATCATTTGTATGGAATAGGGTTGCCAGTATAAAATTCAAAAAGTAGTAAAGTAAAAAGTAGGAAAGCGTATCTATTATACGGGATTAACGCAAGGATTATGATGACTGCAAGTAAAGTAAAAATAAAATATAAGCTTATTTTGAGTGATAATAAAAAGATACCATTACAGCAGTTTAAAAGCACTGTTAAAAAAGGCTAATACAGAAAGCCACTTTTTTTTATCATTACTCAATGTACATACACTCCTTTCAACAATATGCCTACAATGCATCCTTGGCTATTTTGGCCATATTACACGCCGTGGAGATGAGAGTTGAGAAACACTCATAGTGGTTGCGAACGTGGAAGGTAAAAAGCCACGAGGAAGATCCCCAACCAGAAAAGGCTAATTCAGAAAGCCTATTATACTATTAAGGATTACTTCGACGATAAGAATGCGTAAGCTACTCTTCGACCCTGTACAAGACATTAATAACTACATATAACTAGAAATAAGAATTATTCTTTGAAAGAGCAACCGCCGAGTTCCTTGCTGGTTCTTCTCGGTAGGAACAGCTTTACGAACAAGCAGTAGATGTTGAAGATTCAAAAGCACTTGTTTACAAGTTTACTTGAATAAAGAATATTTTGAATTTGATAATATCGCTTTCAGCAACGTTTTTACTATTTACTTACAACTTACTCGCAACTTTACTCGTGTTATTATAAGAGTTTAAGCACCCTCAACGATGCAATATGTTTTTCTTGCAAGAAAAACGGAAATTTTTATCCATTATGTTATATGTATAAGCTTTAATAGTGCCAAATTTCATCATAATTGAACGGATTACCCATGACAGCGTACAAGACAGACAAATTCAAAATATTCTTTATTCATGTAAACCCGTAAACAAGTGCTTTTTAATCTTCATCTCTACTGCTGTTTCGGAAAGCTGTTCCTACCGAGAAAAGCCAACAAGAAACTCGGCGGTTGCTCTTTTAAAATATAAATCTTATAACATGTAACATTTAGTCATTACTGTCCTTTAGAGGGTAGAAGTGTATCTATACCCACACATTCTTACCATCTAAATTATCCTCAGCAGTATAGTAGGCTTTCTGTATAAGTCTCTTTTTAACAGTGTTATTAAACTGCTGTAATGGCAAGGCCAAAGATTTGCTATCTTTTCAGACAGATTTCCGCAATTATAATCTATACTTATTTTAAAATAAAGTCCCCAAACATGTCTGTCTGTATATAATCGATTTTCACAAAATCTACTGAACGGATTTTAGTTCGGTTTTTACTAAAAGGTAGTGAAATTCCTCCGAAAGGTTTAGGTTAATACATGCTATGTTGCATGCATGCTGCATGTTAGTACATGCTAAACACTGAATTTCACGCGGGCGAAGCCGTGTATTCTAGTAATAGTATTAAATGTGTTATCTAGGTAAATAAGCGTCACTTGTAATAAATTTATATAAAAAATAATGGTATTACATTCAATATAATCAATGAACTTATGGTATTTACAACTACTCAAAGTTTTGAAGAGTTTATTGGAATTATTTCCGTTTTTATTTAAACTAAAATTAACTAAAGATATTCGTTTCATTAAGTTAAAATTAGCAGCCCTAACCAACCCACGAAGAGCTCAGCAAACAGATGCGGTGAGATACAACGGGTGATAACTTGACCGCTCATTACAGCGATAGGGTCGGTACGTGAGCCCTCACCACAGCCAGTAATTGCGAACTTACTACTAACGGTCTAACAATAGTTAAATTGTCTTCAAGTTCTTTTGTTTTAAAAAGAAAAGGACTGTGATGAGTTGCTCTTTTTTATTGAGAATTGATTCCTGTTCTTTTCATCTACAACTTTAAGACGTTCACTGTTGAACAAGGAAAAGACATTGAAAATGTGGATATGCACGAAGCATCTTATCGCTTATCATCAACATCCTGCCCTTATCCTATTCTAAGTAGCCGAATCATGTTCTCACATGATTCGGCTACGTATTTTACGACCGGCCGCCTGCCTGACGTCAACTTGCCTTAGTCGTATTAAACGAAACCTTAGTAAGAAAGAGGGTGGTCTATTCTGATTAACAGGATACCACACGGAGCGTCGACTTACCTACGTCGCCTTTTACGACACCTCGGTAAGAAATGAGGGTGTTCTATTCAACTCAGCCGGATACCAAACGGCATAGCATCTTATCGCGTATAAATAATTGAATGTATATGTCAAGAATTAGTCAAATTACATATGTGTAGTTAATTTATAGAATTAGGTGTTACTTTGCGGAGATCCATAATACAAAAATTATAATAAAATTATTCGTAAAAAAGACATGCACATACCTCCACCACCGCCACAACAATACACAAGCACTACACACGTTCACTATAACAAACTCAACAAGCGTTTCGCCCCGCAACCGAAGCATCATCAGGAGATAGACTCCACGACAAAATCGCAAAGTTTAAGACAAAAGTTTTCGGAAAAAAATGCGAATGTCAGGCCCATGGTAGTGGTGACAGTAGAGCGTCATATTGTGGCAATGGTCGTTCTGGTGATAAACAAGCTGTCTATCGATGACTTTTTAATGAGAGGCCATGTTTTAACGCCGCCTGTGGCCGGGAGATAGCTTTTACAGATTTTAAACGAGACACGATGGTGGAATTTTAAAAATTGCCTCACGTAATTGGAGCTAGGATCACTACCCACATGTCGTTTGTGGGTTTGGGTATAAGATTCTATAATAAAATTCCGCAATCTACTTTAACTTTACCATTACAGCAGTTCAAAAACACTATTAAAAATGGCTAATACAGAAAGCCTACTATACTATTGAGGTTTACTTAGACGATAAGAATGCGTGGATAGAACAACTCTTCGACCCTGTACAAGACATTAATAACTATATGGATATAGTAATAAGATTTATTTGACAAGAGCAAACGCTGAGTTCCTTGCTGGTTCTTCTCGGTAGGAACAGCTTTCCGAACCAGCAGTAGATGTTGACGATTCAGAAACACTTGTTTACAAGATTACTTGAATAAAGAATATTTTGAATTTGAATTTTGAATATAGAGAGAACCTAGAAGAACGAGTATTCAGTATTTTGTTTTTACAAGATATACTATGATACGTGCCAGATGCGTTAAAGGGTTTATCAATAGTTTTCCTTACAAAAGGCAGAAATTGTAGAAAAGGAAACAAAAATTAATCTTATAGATAGTGGCGAAATTTACCTTCGTATTCTAATGATATTCTTTTCTTCTGAAAACACGAAAAAGCCGAGGTTGTCTAAAAATGAATAATAGTTAAATTGATAAAGTCGCCCCCATACCTCCTGCATACTAAATCTCATGTTACCGAAGTTCACATTATATTATGTATACAAGAATTGCTTTTTGAAAGTATAGAATGGATATATATTATATGCGCACTTATCACTTTATATCTATTTAATTATCAAATTCGAATCCAGTAAATGGCCGCCAAGTTCAGTAAATTACCACTAAATCCAACTGACCAGAAGATATATTATAATCGAAATTGATAAAGTATTCGTATATACTTATATCTAGTAATTTATAGAAGCAGGCGTTACTTTGCGGAATTCCATATTACAAGCAATACAACAGAACTAACTACTTTGCTATAATCCGCACGGGTCAAGCGAATGCATGCAAAGCTAATGTGTATGAAGCAGGCAAAATCTACGCACCTTATACATGCAGGACAAGAATCGTAGTGCGCATTACGATTTTTGTCGTGGTGCCTATCCTCCTGATGATGCTTCGGATTCGGGGCAAAACGATCGTCGGGATTGTGGTTGTGGGTGTGTGTGCTGCTTGTGTGCGTTGTTGCTGGTTGAGGCGCCTTGGGGTGCGTGTGGTGCCTTGTCCTGCATATATAAGGTGCGTAGATTTTGCCTGCTTCATACACAATAGCTTTGCATGCATTCGCTTAACCCGTGCGGATTATAGCAAAGTAGTTAGTTGTGTTATATTGCTTGTTATATCTAGTAGTATTCAACAACATTCTTCTGCTCTTATCCCACTCTAAGTGGGGTCGGTAACATGCTAGATAGTGTATTGCTGTCTACTTTTTATTGAACGTTTTAATTGTACTATGTGCCTAAGTTATGTTTTTTATTTTTATTTTTTATTCTGGAAACTTATTATCTTATTTTATTAATGAAAACAACTATTATTTTCATTTTATGTCCTGTTTGTTTATTATGTTTCCTTTTTTATGTTTGATTTAATGAGAATTTTAATAAGTGTTATTGGTTTACCGTTCTAATTAATTTAAATTTAAACATGTTGTAACATGATTTGGCTATTTTTTACGACTAGCCGCCTGCCAAACGTCAACTTACCTTAGTTGTCCTTTACGACTCCTCGGTAAGAAATGAGGGTGAAATTCTACACAACCAGATACCACACGACGCTCTAAAGAAAGTTTTTTAGTGCATGAGAATTTCGAAACTAATCACCATCGTAGGTATATTAGTTAATAATTGATCATATTCAAAATTTCAATAATAGTTTAATTAATAATTAACCCTCTGATTTGAGAGATACCATAATACCAAAAAATATCAAAATTATATTAAAATTATACTATATGGAATATCTAAAATATTTTTTCTAATTCTAATGCATAATTTATACCTACTTAGTTCACAAACATAAACCGTTTTATTTTGTAATGTTTAGTTCTTTTTAATAGTTGTTATTTATATAAATTATAAGTTTTGTTAATACCTATGTAACTTCAAACAAGAGGTGAATTGCTTATAGCATTAGCGACAAACCTTAGTGGTTTAGTGGTTTTTGGTTTTAGTTTATTTAAGTTTTTATGTGTATACTTTTTAAATTGTTAAATAAATAAAAAAGTTATATTGACGTCATATTTTATGTTACATATACTGCGATATATGTACTAAACTGACCAAATCAAAATTAGGCTTAATTGATTGATACATTGTAAACCTTATTTCAACGCCATCTATGAAAAAAAATAGATATATATGGGACATTTACACACACGGTCGTCCGTCCCCAAAGTAAGTAACTTAATACTTGTGTTACGGGTGACGGATAACTGGTGGATACACTACATAAAAGTAGCGGCCTGTTACTATGCCTTACAGCTGGGCTAAGGCCGCCTCTCTCCGTTTTTGAAGAAAACGATTGGAGCCAAGACCTACCACGCTGCTCCAATGCGGATTGATAGGTTACACATATCAACAGAATTCTCTAGAGATATGCAGGTGTCCTCACGATGTTTTCCTTCACCGAAAAGCGTGTGATAAATTGCAATTATCAATTAGCCACATGAGTTTTAATAGAAAAACTCATTGGTGCCTGCCCGGGTTTGAACCCATGTCGTCTCTAGAGAGTCGCACGGTCTCACCGCTAGGCTATGACAGCTATACTAAATATATAATTT
Source organism: Morpho deidamia (assembly GCA_947086505.1). Lineage (NCBI taxonomy): Eukaryota > Metazoa > Arthropoda > Insecta > Lepidoptera > Nymphalidae > Morpho > Morpho deidamia. Next base: position 1,343,573 of record CAMTZC010000007.1, on the reverse strand, counting down.
TAAATACATACTTTACCCAGGCTCGTGGAACCAACAAATTGTTTGTAGAAAATGTTGGCCCTCGGCGGGAATCGAACACGCGACCCGCGCAGCTGAAGGCAGGATGACTGCCCACTGCGTCAACGGGCCAGTCTAATCTAATCTAATCTATGACTTCACGCTCCGAACTATTAAAAAAGCTAGTGGTTTCTTGCTCATCCAAGTTAAAGGTGGATTATAGTAAAATAATTTTATTATTACATGCGTATTTTATTATTTCTTTCATCGCGGATTATTGCACAATAATTTGATTATAACATTTGTTTTATGGATCTCCGCTAACTTACGCCTAACTCTATAAATTAGATAAATTATACAGTTAAGAGACCTATAGCTAATTTATAGACAAAAGTAATAATAAAATTATTTTGCTATAATCCGCGATACAGTAAATAGAATAAATATATAGTGTTAAATGTATTTTTAATACCCGATACGTACAGAATTCGTAAAAACACATGCAAACTCCACCACTTCCACCACAATACACAAGCACTACACACGTTAACTATCGCAAACTCAACAATCGTTTCGACCCGCAACCGAAGCATCATCAGGAGGATATATTTTCTATTTACTGTATCGCGGATTATAGCAAAATAATTTTATTATTACTTTTGTCTATAAATTAACCATAGGTCTCTTTAGCAGACACTTTCTTTATTGCAATTGATCATAAAACAACTTTTTTGTATTCGGTCACTTTAATACTAAGCGTGAGATACTTTCCTTTATATTTTCCCTTTTAATCTAAAATACTTTAGAATATAAGTCTACATAACTCAACATTGTTGTAGAAGTTAAAATTAATACTTCATTAAGTATTCCTTTCACCAATTTTATCATCTGCCACTAATACCTCTCCGCCGAGTCGAAATTAACTTTGAAGAACGTTAGAAGTTATACCGGCGGTAATTAAATGTAACAAGAATCAGCCTTGCCACTGTTACTTACTTGGCCATTTAAACTTTTTCAATAACCACTTTCGAGAACGTATTTAATCAAGAAAGTTCTCGTCTTGATGAATTTTATACGAAAGTGTAGCATTAAGTACCTGAATACTAAATAGACAAAACTTATCTAAATATATATATATGATATAGAAGTTATTGTACAGTTTTAGACACGTACGCACGCACGGACCTACGCATGAACCTCCGCACCCCACGAACACGCTTGTAGGTATACTAGGTCCACGATACGCACACGCAAGATTGACGTATATTAGCCGCAAAAAACGCGCGTGTGACGTATATTGGCCGCAAACCACACGCGTGTGACGTATATTGGCCGAAAACCACGCGTGTGTTAGTTGTATGGGCCACAAACCAAGCGCGTGTGGTGTATTGGCCGCAAATCACGCGCGTGTGACGTATAATGGCTGCTAACCACGCGCGTGTGACGTGTGTAGGCCGCAAACCACGCGTGTGTGACGTGTATCCACCACAAACCAAGCGCGTATGAGGTGTATTGGCCGCAAATCACACTCGTGTGACGTGAATCAGCCACAAACCAAGCGCGTGTGAGGTGTATTGGCCGCAAACCACGCGCGTATGACGTGTATCGACCACAAACCAAGCGCGTGTGAGGTGTTTTGGCCGTAGACCACACGCGTCTGACGTGTATTGGCGGTAAACCACGCCCATGTAACGTATAATGGCTGCTAACCACGCGTGTGTCACGTATAATGGCTGCTAACCACGCGTGTGTCACGTATAATGGCTGCTAACCACGCGTGTGTCACGTATAATGGCTGCTAACCACGCGTGTGTCACGTATAATGGCTGCTAACCACGCGTGTGTCACGTATAATGGCTGCTAACCACGCGTGTGTCACGTATAATGGCTGCTAACCACGCGTGTGTCACGTATAATGGCTGCTAACCACGCGTGTGTCACGTATAATGGCTGCTAACCACGCGTGTGTCACGTATAATGGCTGCTAACCACGCGTGTGTCACGTATAATGGCCGCAAAACACGCTTATATGACCGCACTGGCAGTAAATCAAGCACGTGGTTTGCTGCATATTTAATTTCATTTTGAAATGTTAAAGAATTTCTAAATTAAATTAACAAATTAAAAAAAAAATGATATATGTTTTCCCCCTTATGGTATCCGGCTGAGTAAATTGACCACCAGAAATTTCGAAAAGCACCCATTTTCTAAACATTCATACAACTATTATAACTAATTGTTGTAATAATTTATACAGAATAATTACTTGTGCGGTATAACGCGCCATTAATATTCTGCGGTCGAGGAAGAATGCAGTTTGGGAAGCTCTGGTCGTCATATATATTATTAAGTTATACCATCGGTTCTCGATAACATCGAATGCAATGCAATAATTGTTCAATCCACACTAATATTATAAATACGGAAGTCCGTCTGTCTGTCTGTTAAGCTTTCACGACTTAACCTTAACTTAAAAATGGATAAAGTTTGTTAAAATTGAAGCTTATATCATGGGCTGCAACCCAAAAAACTCCTGTTTTGCTCTAGGAATAGATGTAAATATTAAAATACAGTAGAACTTTTAATAAGCTTATAGACAGAAAGAAAGTAAGAAATGTGCCTAATGTGCACGTCTTTTGTAGAAGAAAATTCAAATAGAAGCAAGTTCCGTTCTTCGGCCCAGTTTGTAGATTTTCTGAAAAGTAAATGCTGACTATGAGCCTCACAAAAAAGTTCAGAGTCAGCGGGCGATTGAGCGAGCTATGCTTAGAGCACCTCAAATCAGGAATAAGGACATCCGTAGTCTTCTACGGATCTCCTCATTCCAAAGTATCCAAATTAACCGACACAGCTCATCGTATCGCGTAGCTGAAATTAGTGAGCGGGGCACGTAGAACCGATGGGCTTTGGGTTCCTAAGGTGTTGGAATGGCGACCCTTCACCGGAAAACCTTCCAAGCCAGCGTTGGTAGACCCCCAACGAGATGGACTGACCTCAAAACGGTTGCAAGACGACGCTGGACTTAACTTATAGAGACCTATGTCCAGCAGCGGACGTTATTCGGTTGAGACCTAAGAAGAAATATAGAGTCCCGTTCTAAACATCGAGTTAGTTCGACTATTAGATGCTCTAGCGTCTAATTCTTAAATCAAATCGAACAATCCCATATAAACTATTTACTACTGTTAATCCGATAAGTACAACAATAGTAATATTCCATATAGCACAATTATTATTGCAACTGTTCTGCTTATGATATCCTAAATTCCTCTAATGCTCTGAATCAATAAGCAGTCCCGTAGGCATTATATGCAATACTAAGATAATGGAAGCGTTGAGGGCAAAGCAAAATTAAATTAACTCATGACAATATTGTAATACAGGTTAATCATACAATCTTAAATCTTTAAATTTAATCCATCTAAAGAATTGCAAGGGCGCTCCGAACGGGGTTTATCGGATGCCCGCCTTATAAGGTCCCCGAGGCGGTCAATGCATCTGGTGCTCCCGATGCATCGTACGGAGGGAGGGTCCACTTTTATAGAGGCCCCGACCCAGAGGTGGCGCACTCTGGGGTTTAGAGTTGCTGCTGGCGGGGGTGGGGTCAAATAAGGTACCCTGCACCCGCCACCAGCAGCGTGGGGAGCATACAGATCATTTTAGTCGGTGCGACATAACCACCGCCTGTCCCCGTCGGGCGGAAGTACCCATAAGGGGTTTTTTCCTGTATAAAAAAAAAGAATTGCAAAGCGATTCTTCATTCATTATTATTTCTAATTATAAAAATTTAATTTTTGTGCATAAGAATATAGACAATTATAAAAAATATTGGCTATGTATATAATAGACAAAGCAGGAACCGACATAAGCTTGTGGCTCTTGCTTTGCGCCTTGCAAAAGTAAGTAAGCCGTTTTCGGGTTTGGTTATAACATTCTATAATAAAATTCCGCAATCAATTTGACCTTTGCCATTACAGCAGTTTAAAAACGCTGTTAAAGGGAGACTGATACACAAAGCCTACTATACTGTTGTGGATTAAAACAAAGGTAAAGTAACGGCCTGTTACTATCCCACAGCTGGGCATAGTCCTCCTCTCTCCGTTTTTGGAGAGAAGGATGGAGCTACCTACCACGCTGCTCCAATGCGGATTGGTAGGTCACACATAAAATTCTCTAATCTTAGAATTCTCTAGAGATATGCAGCCTTCCTCACAATGTTTACCTTCACCGAAAAGCGTGTAATAAATTGCAATTTTCAATTAAACACAAGTTTTAATAGAAAAACTCATTGGTGCCTGCCCGGAGTTTGAAACCATGATCGTCTCTAGAGAGTCGCACGGTCTCACCGCTGGGCTATCACAGTTTTTTTTAAATTATATTATTTAGGAGGATTATAAAGATGATAAAAGTGCGTGGATAAAGCTACTCCTCTACCCTGTACAAGATAGTAATGAGTAAATGTTAATAGTTACATATGTTTGAAAAGAGCAACCACTGACTTTCTTACTGACTCCTCTCGGTACGAACAGCTTTCCGAACAAGCAGTAGAGTTGACGATTCAAAAGCACTTATTATATTTTGAAATTGAATTTATTTCAATGAAAGTTACATTTGTATGTGTTAAACAAAGTTTAGGAAAATCCCAAAATGTAACCGATTGCAGTAAAAACAAAGTAGTTTGAATTTTGTTGAGAGCACAGCTCTCTGTGGTCAACCAACTGCACAGCATATTGTTTTCTACAGTTTAAACAGATGCTGCAATGCCGGCCACGCTGGTTTTCATTCGCTTACTGCAGTAAAAAAAGCTTTTAGTTAGTTCCGCTAAAATTCCAAGAGAAGGGTAGGCAAATAATATAATGTGGGTAGTTACGAATAAAATATTGACGATCAATGTACAGTGACTCACTAATGTAAATATTTCCTTAGAACTTATCTATATTATTATATTTATAGTTTTAGCCGTGTGGTATCCGGGAGAATAGAATAATAGACCACCCTCCTTTCTTACCGAGGTGTCGTAAGAGGCGACTAAGGTAAATGCCGTGTCGTATCCGGCTGCATAGAATAGACCACCCTCCATTCTTACCGAGGTGTCGTAGAGGCGACTAAGGTATGTGCCGTGTCGTATCCGGCTGCATAGAATAGACCACCCTCCTTTCTTACCGAGGTGTCGTAAGAGGCGACTAAGGTAAATGCCGTGTCGTATCCGGCTGCATAGAATAGACCACCCTCCATTCTTACCGAGGTGTCGTAGAGGCGACTAAGGTATGTGCCGTGTCGTATCCGGCTGCATAGAATAGACCACCCTCCTTTCTTACCGAGGTGTCGTAAGAGGCGACTAAGGTAAATGCCGTGTCGTATCCGGCTGCATAGAATAGACCACCCTCCATTCTTACCGAGGTGTCGTAGAGGCGACTAAGGTATGTGCCGTGTCGTATCCGGCTGCATAGAATAGACCACCCTCCTTTCTTACCGAGGTGTCGTAAGAGGCGATTAAGGTAAATGCCGTGTCGTATCCGGCTGCATAGAATAGATCACCCTCATTTCTTACCGAGGTGCCGTAAAAGGCGACTAAGGTAAGTTGACGTCAGGCAGGCGGCCGGTTGTAAAATTCGTAGCCAAATCATATGACAACATGTTTGTAACATGTTTTTCCGACCCCACTTAGAGTGGGATAAGGGCAGGAAAATGATGATTATACTTATTGATAGTTTAAAATGTATAAGTAATATTCACGACTGCGTTCACGTCCACTTTAGTGTCAAATTACCTTTAATTATGTATAATGAAAAACTGAATTCCTGGTATATTATTATGATAAATATTAACAATATTGTTAGAATAAACCACATTCATTACTTACCGAGGTGTCGTAAAACGCCACTAAGGTAAGTTGACCCACCGTGTAGTATCCGGCTGAGTAGAATACACCAATCTCATTTCTCACCGAGGTGTCGTAAGAGGCGACTAAGGTAAGTTGACGCCAGGCGGACGGACGTAAAATAACAAGCGAAAACAGGTAACATCGTGTTTAAAACATATTATGCCGATCCCACTCAGAGTGGGATAAAGGCAGAAGAATTATGATGATGACGACAATATCCATCATCCTATGGAACATAAGAATCCCCCCTTCGTATTTGTCGGTCTCAGCAACTCAAACTATGATCACGTGATCATAGTTTCAGATTTCTGGTGCGAGTTTCATCTTTGGATGGAATGATTAATGAAAAAAATCGAGTGTATCAATTTTAACGATTTTGTGGTAATTGACTGAAATATGACGATTACTATTGAAAATGTCGATAAACTTAAACCGACTGGAAGCTTTGATCAAAAACGCTGCCTAATCACTTAAAGATTAACGAAGTAATGCACGCAGGAATTCATCATCATTCTCCTGCCCTTGTCCCACTCTAAGTGGAATCGGCACAACATGTTACAAACGTGTTGTCACATGATTTAGCAACGTATTTTATGACCTGCCTGACGTTAAGTTACCTTAGTCGTATTTTACGACCCCTTGGTAAGAAAGAGGGTGGTCTATTCTACTCAACCGGATACCACACGATGGGTTAATTTACCTTATCCACCTTTTACAAGATCTCCGTAAGAAATAAGGTGGTCTATTCTACTCAGCCGGATACCACACGGCGGGTCGACTTACCTTAGTCGTCTTTTACGACACCTCGGTAAGAAATGAGAATGGTATATTTTACTCAGCCGTATACCACACGGTGGTATGCATGCAGGAATTATTCCTCTTTAAAAGGTATATAGAAAAGTTTGTTTCGTGTGTCTAAACATTTTTTCTAACACATCCGCATTGCCGTAACACGTACAGGTGTATTTGGCTAGCGACGCTGCCTCTGCGGTGCCAAAAATCTCTCTGAATTTAAATTGATTTCCTTTTTACAGAATGGAAGGTGATTTGTTCCATATCCTTTATCACTTGCAGCATCACTGTAATGCAAACTAGCTTCTACCCGCGACTTTGTCACCAAGAAGGCAGCACCAAATCAATAGTAGACATAAGACAAAATATATTTCTCATTTAAGTAATCTGAGCATTCTTCGTTTTTTTAGATAAATTTATTTCTAAAGAAGAGAAAATCAAAGACTACTTTTATAAGAATTCATGTTCTACTCAAAATTGATTTGATTTGTGATGTTATTACAATATTATATTATTAATGCTCCATGATGGCAAATACATCAAATCTATAAAAAAAATATGATATTTTGCAACAATTAACTTTTTAGTTTTAAAAATTTCTTTAAATTATTTATAAAAAAAAAGTTTTAGGCTATCTGTTTAACTCAGATGCCTGCGGGATACAAGGGCGCGAAGGTAGCACGACAATGGTGACTTAGGTATATTGACGGGCGGCTAGCGCCTGTAATGTGATATACTAGAGATGACCGCAACAACCTCAATCCTCTTTCTCGTCATACCTCCGGCACCCTTTTACCCCGCAGGCGAAGTCTGAGTTAAAGAGTTAGCCTATAGACGCGTTTTTTTCTCTCTCTCTTTCTGTCTTCAACCAATAGAAGTCCACTGTTGGATATATGTCTCTTTACCTGATTGCCACGATACACGATCATGTGCCTCCCGAGTCAAGAAGCTCCCCGTGAATTTTTGAGTTCATCTGTCCACCTAGTGGGGGACAATACCTAGTAGGCAGACGCTTATATCCGTCTGTCTGCGTTTCCTGGTACGGGGCGACTCTAGCATCTTGAGACCCCAACGTACATCGGTTCCTCAAAATATGTTCCCCCCCCATTGTCACTTCAGCTTCATTACAATTTGCTGCAAAACAACTTTTCTTAATTATGTCATTTTAATACTAACCGTGCAATATGTCATCACTGAAAAATATGTATTTAAAACTTGTTTGCTAACTATGAAGAGTTTGAAACATTGAAACTTTGCAGTGGTTAAAAACATTTTACTGGGTGATGAAACGGCAATGTTTTTTGCCCATTTGGGCGGAGGTGAAAACAGTTTACAAGGGTCTTCGAACACTTTAATAACAGTTATCTAAAACAAAGTTAGTAAGAACTCTTTGAGGATACTCCGGCAAACGTATAACCTTTTACTAAGCACACCATGTTTTAGATGGCTGATACAGGACACGAATATTTATATCTACACTTCTACTGCTAAACATTGTCCTATTTTTTCGTTTTTTTGAAAAGATGAGTTGGGAGCTAAAACCCACCTCGCTGCTTCAATGCGAATTGGTAGTGTACACATATCCCCAGAATTCCCTAGCGATATTCAGATTTCTTAACGATGTTTTCCTTAATCGTGAAATAGTGTGATAAATTACAGATAAAAAGTACAAAAATAAGTTTTAATAGAAAAACTTATTGGTGCCTGCCCGGGTTTTGAACGCGTGACCCCACATTCAGGCCCCATATCGACAAACAAACTTTATATAGTTTTTATAAGTAAGAATGAATTTACTTTATTCATTTAATAAATTTATTGATAACGCATTTGTCGCATATATTAGGTCCTTACATATGAAATTGGCGTTTTCTATGGGAGGAACATAAAGTCGTTTTTTTTTTAATGAAATATATTTAATTAATCAAAGTATGTACCATTGCTATGTATGCACTTTTGCCATCTCATAGGTAGTTCATTGATCCCCTTACTAAAAAAACCATTCGGGCGGGAATCAATAAAATCTTTGAAGGCGGTTTGGACTGCCCCATCGGAGTTGAATTTTTTTCCTTGCAAGTAGTTATCCAAATTGCGAAAAAAATGGTAATCTGTTGGAGCAAGGTCCGGAGAGTACGGTGAATGTCTAAGACATTCTAATTGAAGCTCCTCTGATTTGGTAGCCGTCTGTTGTGCAGTGTGTGGTCTAGCGTTGTCCCGAAGCAGCAGTGGCCTAGAGCGATTGACCAGCCTCGGTTGTTTAGCAGCTAGCTTTTCCATCATGGTTTGCAGTTGCTGACAAAAGATATCTGCCGTAATCGTCTGGCCAGATTTAAGAAAGTTGTAGTGAACGACACCGGCACTAGTCCACCAAACACTTACAAGCAACTTTTTTTTAGTCAATTTTCGCTTAGGGCAGGATTTGGCTGGTTCGCCAGGGTTCAGCCATTGCGATTATCGTAGAGGATCCACTTTTCATCACAGGTAATGATTCGATTTAAAATTCCTTCATTATTGTGCCGGTTGAGTAACGTAACGCAGCAGTCGACGCGCGTTTGTCGGTTTGCTTCACTCAATTCATGAGGTACCCACCTTTCAAGCTTTTTCACCTTTCCAATTTGCTTCAAGTGGATTAGAATAGTTTTATCACTAACACCGGAGCCTGCAGCTAACTCGGACGTAATTTGCGATGGATCCGCTTCCACAATAGCCTTCAATTCTTCATTATCAACTTTGGTCTCCGGCCGTCCACGAGGCTCGTTCTGCAGGTCGAAATTTCCAGAACGAAAACGTTGGAACCAAAAACGCACTGTGTTTTCTTTTGCGACACCGTCACCATACACATCATTAATCCTTCGAGCCGTTTCGCAGCACCGGTGCCACGGTGGAACTCATACTCGTAAATAACGCAATATTTCATGTTTTCCATTTTGTAAACAGAGTGACACAAAGAAAAAAACAAAAGAAGAAAAATAATTTATAGAATTAGGCGTTACTTTGCGGAGATCCATAATACAAAAGTAATAATAAAATTATTTTGCTATAATCCGCGATACAGTAAATAGAAAATATATATAGTGTTTAATGTATAGTGGATTATCAGTATTTTCATACCCGATACGTGCAGGATTCGTAAAAGCACATGCACAAACCTCCACCACTTCCACCAAAATACACAAGCACTACACAGTTTCACTATCACAAACTCAACAATCGTTTCGCCCCGCAACCGAGGCATCATCAGGAGATAGACTCCACGACAAAATCGCAAAGCGAAGCGTTATGCAAACAAGCATTGTTATATAGTAATCGGTTCATCCCCACCTTTACCTCTGAACACGTGCAACAAGCTTGAACTTGAAACATTTATCTGCTCGTTAATGAGGGTGCCATTGTTATGCTTAATGATTTCTAATTGTTCCAAAATATTCAATTTTAAGCTTTTTTCGCAGGTGTGCAGTATTTCGAAACAATGGTCATTAGGAACTTTATGACCGCTTTCTAACAAATGTTTCGCGAAATGTGAATTTTGTGGCTTATTATTCCTGAAAGCGACCATATGTTCTTTAAAACGGGTTTCAAAATTACGACCAGTCTGACCCACATATGTATCATTGCATTCAGGACATTTTATTTTGTAAATTTACATATGCTTGTTTGCATAACGCTTCGCTTTGCGATTTTGTCGTGGAGTCTATCTCCTGATGATGCCTCGGTTGCGGGGCGAAACGATTGTTGAGTTTGTGATAGTGAAACTGTGTAGTGCTTGTGTATTTTGGTGGAAGTGGTGGAGGTTTGTGCATGTGCTTTTACGAATCCTGCACGTATCGGGTATGAAAATACTGATAATCCACTATACATTAAACACTATATATATTTTCTATTTACTGTATCGCGGATTATAGCAAAATAATTTTATTATTACTTTTGTAAAAGAAGAAAAAACAAATGAATTAGGGGGTTTGAAACACAAATGCATGAGTAAATAGCTGTATGAATTTGAATTTGAAATTCCTAACTATAAAGGTAATATTTGAGATCAAAGTGGCCAGTACGACAAAACGCCAATTTCATATGTAAGGACCTAATATTACACATAAAGTTTGTTTTGTTGAATTTTTTCTCTTACCTTTGCACTCCCTTATATCAGTGTCTTCACCTACATATTTGTTCGATCGACTCGAAATTAAGGAACTCCTAAAACTAAAATGACTTTGACGGTCAAACAACAATCGCGAACACAAACACACATAATGAATTCGGCAGTCAGATGATAAGCTAAATACATTTTTCTTAAATATAATTAATTTTGCCGTAGAAATCATATCTAGGGAATTTATAGTGTACATTATAAAAAAATTAAGAAATTGTTTCCAAAAAATTAATCAACGTTAGGGATGGAAAACCCTTATCACTTTGGGGTATGAAAAATAGATTCTATTTTTCTAACCTACTGAATATGCGTATAAAATTTCATAAAAATCGGCCGTTTCGAAGGACTCTGGTAACTAGTATTATGACTCGAGAATTTACAGCGTCCAAGTATTTACAGCGTCAAAACCCTCTTATAATATTTCTGTGGATTGTTCGTTTATCTATATAATAGCAAAGTAATAAAAGGTACGGTCTGTCACCATCCCACTTCTGAGAATAGGCTTCTCTATTTACATATGAGATTAACAATTTATGTAAGCTATGTATAAACAATATATTATATTTTACTTTTAATTTATTTGTTGATCAGGTTACCCTACAGAGTAACACACTCTAATTTAATACCTATTAATATTAACACCTTACACTAAGGCCATATGAGGATTACACAATTAGTGGTTTTTTTTTTAGAAATGATTGTTCGTTAAGTAGACATCGTCCTCCTGCCCTTATTCCCAGTCTAAGTGGGGTCAGCAAATCATGTTTTGAACATGATTTTAGATGATTTGGCTTGTTATTTTACGACCGACCGCCTGCCTGACATCAACTTACCTTAGTCGCCTTTTACGACACCTCGGTAAGAAATGAGGGTAGTCATTTCTACTCAAATAATCAAATTAATAATATCAAACATTAACATCGACCGAAAAAAAATCAATTAACGTTATCCATAGCATTTTAGTGTGTATATTGTATACAAAAAAATAAAAAGTCCGAAACTATCCTTTATTAAACCAAATTCTTGGTTACTCTTAACGACGTAAAACTTTTTGTTCGATTTTCCTAAATTCTCAAAAGTTGTCCTCCAACAAGCACTATTAGTGGAAAAATCGAAGATCAAATATTTGCTTTTCTCCCTATAAATTAAATCTATATGTATAAACATCAATTAATTAAATAAATAAATATAATAATAAATATATGGGACACTTACACACGCGATTGTCCGTCCCCAAAGTAAGTAACTTAATACTTGTGTTATGGGTGACAGACAACTGGTAGATATACTACATATATTATTTTTATTACATGCTTAAATACAAATATATACTTAACACAAATATACACCCAGGCTCGAAGAACCAACAAATTGTTTATAGAAAATGTTGGCCCTCGGCGGGAATCGAACCTGCGACCCGCGGGGCTGAAAGCAGTGTCACTACCCATTGCGCCAATGAGTCAGTCAAATTAAGTAAGAACTAGATTTATTTCTAACTATTCAAAAAGATACAATTTTGTATACTTACTCTTTTTTCGATGAACAAGTTTTAAGCCGGTGAAGTAGTGAACTCCAGTATAATAATTCTTTAGGTTCTTGAACAATTGATCACTTTGAATTTTGATTAGAATAAAAATAATTAAGTCCTGTATTAAAAATATGGCAATTTTTTTGAATTCGTACTCTATACAACATTTTAATCAGGCGTTAATATTAAATACACGATATGCTGTTTACGTTAACAATTATTTACAGCGTCAAAACCCTGTTATAATATTTATGTGGATTGTTCGTAAATCTATATAAGCAAAGTAATAAAAAGTACGGTCCGTTACCATCCCACTTCTGAAAATAGGCTTCTCTATTTTTTGGAGGGAAATGATGGAGCTAAGACTCTGGTTGCACATATACCCAGAGTACCGCGAGATATGCAGGTTTTCTTACGATGATTTTCTTGACCGAAAAGCGTGTAATAATTAGTACATATTAATTAGGCAGGATTTAATACAGCAGGGTTTAAAACCCGTGAATATTTGAAAGAATAACACATCTTTTTATCCTTTTATTTTAATATACCATAAACAGTGACTGATCGTTGGCGCAGATGACAGTGATCTTGACTCAGGTCGTGGGTCGAGTGTTCGATTTCCGTCGAGAACCAACATTTTCTAAACACGTTTTTGTATATATTTATCAGTTGTCTGTAACTTATGACACAAGTATTAAGTTACTTTGGAAATGGATTACCCTGTGTGTAATATATTCCCATTCCCATATATTTATTTAATATGTTATTCCATTTGTCTCAATTCATACAGAAATTAATCTTGTTTAGAATAAGGAAGATTTACTTTAAAATCTTTTAGTTACGGTTACATTATTTTATCAATGTTTGGAATTCTGGTGATAAAATAAAGATAATAGGGGTCATCGTGTAGACCTCCGAATTAAATCCAATGACGCGATCAGTTATATTTCGAAGCAAGAAGGAACAGTTTGTAAAAATGTGGTTAAGAATTTTGTTGATTTCTCACTTTGGATGTCAAAGCATTGTAAGTTATTAGCAGTACCCTATTTACTTAAAGTAAATATCAACTTATACTTAATTCTACAATAGACTGGCTTATCTATTGGAGCAGTTTAAAAAACATTTAAAAAGTCATTGATATATAGCCTTCAACTATACTATTGAGGAAAATAGTACGAATGCGCGGATATAGTTACTTTCGACCTTGTACAAGATAGTGATGACAAAACATAACTAGTTATAAGAATTATATTTTGAAAAGAGCAACCCCCTGACAACTAAGTACGATTAGTTTTCCGAACCAGCAGTAGAGTTAACGATTCAAAAGCAAATGTTTACAAATTTACTTGTTTAAAGAATATTTTGATTTTTAATTTAACAAGTACTTATATAAGACATAATTTATTTCCCAAATAAAATTCTACATTTGTATTTATATTTCGGGGTTCCTTTGGATAGCGAATTTAACCTCTCAAATAGTATTCGATTGATAAATCCATTTTCTTGTAGTAGTATTGTCGAATCATCTTTTAGCATTAGTAGGATGAACAAGGAGGGTGCATGCATAAGGTTTTGGTTGTGGAAATTGTTTTTTTTCGTAAATTAAAAAACAAACGTGGTCGCTGATTATAGGCCCCATAAGAAAGCTTAGAGTCACTCAACAGGCGATAGAGTATCTCTACGTAATCAAATCAAAAATGAGGAGATCCGTAGAATAACGAAAGTCATCTATATACATCAGCGTGACGCGAAGCTAAAGTGGCGATGGGCGGAGCACATAGTGCGGAGAACCCATGGGCGTTGGGGTTTTAGGGTGTTGGAATGGCGGCCTTGCACCGAAAAGCGCAGGTTTGGTAGACCCCTTACGAGGTGGACTGACGACCACATAAAGATCGCGGGTAGCTGCTGGATCCAGGCGGCGCAAGATCGTGTGCTGTAGAGATCCCGTAAAGAGATCTATGTCCAGCAGAAGACATTCTTCATCGGTTGATGAAGAAGAAGAAGAATTAACAAAAATATTGTCCACAGCTATCAACTTCATACGACCTGGGCGGCGTCGTATCAGGGAATCGTATGGCATCTGTTCCTTTGGGTAAATCTCTGGGCGAGGGCGAACTTGATATTGAAGGTGTTTGCACGGAACCTGGTATGATCTGTCAGAACTGCACTCATGCTGTCACCTGTGTTGCTCTACCGGTCGGATGGCTTAAGGTGCGTTTTAAATTAAGCGAGTATCCTTAATTAAGATCGAGTCTCTCCTTTTTTGAGGGGGGTGTATTAAAATTCTTAGCGCCAAGTTAATTAGAGATACGTCCACCTACAACAGTAATAATAAAATCCGCGATAAAATAAATACAATAAATAAAATAATAAGAACATATACAATGTTAAATCTAGAGTGGACTATTCGTTCACAAACATATGGTGATAGAGTCGTTGTAGATTCGTCGCAATGCAATTGCGATTTTGTCGTGGAGATTTTCAGACCTTCTGAATATGCATATACATATTTCATAAAAATCGGTCTAACCGTTTCGGAGAAGTATGGTAAATAACATTGTGATAGGAGAAATTTTTATATAAGATATTATTATATATAGGCGACTGGGAACCAAATTGTGCCTTAAGCACATCTGTGCTTAAGGCACAGATGTGCTCTTTTCCACATGGACATCTGTCCATGTGGAAAAGAGGTAGACAGTTTTGGCATACACTGGCTTTTATGCCATAAGAGCTCTGATAGGCTTTTCCGCCATGGTTCTCTTAATGACACCATCAAAAGAGCTCTTGCCACCATCGACATTCCTGCTCTTCTCGAGCCTTCAGGGATATGTCGGGATGATGGCAAGAGACCAGACGGTCTGACGCTGGTTCCTTGGGAACGGGGACGGGCCCTAATGTGGGACGCAACATGCGTTGATACGTTAGCCTCGTCCCATATCAGGGAAACGATGTCAAGACCTGGAGCTGCGGTTGAAATGGCCGAATCCGGCAAGCGGCGAAAGTATGCATCTCTCGTTGAGAGTTATATATTTGTGCTTACAGTTGAGACCGTAGGGCCATGGAGCCAAAGTGCAAATTTTTTTATCCGTTTTAACACCTCGGTTGATCGCCTCTTCGGGTGACAAGAGGGCTGGTTCCTTTTTCGCACAAAGAATCAGCTTAGCGATTCAACGCGGAATCGCTGCCAGCATTCTTGGGACCATTCCACGAGGGCATGATTTGTATAGTAGTAGCGTGTAAGTAATTTAAGATAGGTATAACTTGTACATATTCATTAATTTAAAAAAAAAGATATTATATATTCAATTATAAATTCCAAAAACATTATATCGCTAAAAGCGTCTTTGTTATTTGTGTTATCAAATTTATGCTAAAATGTAGGGCTGAAATTTCTAGAAATATATCGCGAACAAATATTAACAGTCCAAATGTTTCGTCATTTTGCTCTAATTCCCTCTTAATTATCGCGAGAGATAGCGGAGTGCTCTCATAATGCGAAATACGTTGGAATAGCAAATTAAATCAAAATATTCTTAAATATTATAAACGAATTAAATGTCGTCTATTATCCGGCTGAGTAGAATAGACCACCCTCATTTCTTACCGAGGTGTCGTAAAAGGCGACTAAGGTAAGTTGACCCGCTATGTTGGTATCCGGCCGAATAGAATAGACCACCCTCATTTTTTTACCGAGGTGTTGTAAAAGGCGACTAAGGTAAGTTGACGTCAGGCGGCCGGTCGTAAAATACGTAGCCGAATTATGCGATAACGTGATTATAACATGTTGTGCCGACCCCACTTAGAATGTGATAAAGACAAGAGGAGGAGGATTATAAATGAATTAAATTATTCGTAAACAGGAAAAAAGGCATATGGTATATTTATCTAAACTATTTTCTATGCTTTTTTAACACTTAAATCGACGCAAAAAAAGTCGCAGTTAAACCTCGCAGTTAGTTACTTACAGACCTCAGTTACCTTTATATATTTCTGGCTATTTCAGGTGCCGCTACAGCAATGCCCCGATAGTCAAACCTGCAACGCTCATCTCAAGCAGTGCTCGGCGGATGCTGCGCCAGAGTGTGACGTCACATCACAAAAATATCGCCACACTTGCGAGCAGGTATGTTTGTATGAAAAGCAAGTGTAACGCGTCTTTCCCACATATTATCCGGCCATGCGTTGCTGTGGTCTACTTTCTATTTACCCTAGAAACAAAACTGTCAATGACAGTTTAAAAATGCTCCGATCGCCAAAAATCTTTACAGGATCCACTGGTTCATTCTAAAGATTGTCTGAAAATTTCATTAAAATCGGTGCAGCTGTTTTTGAGTCTATAGAGAACATCATAAAAGTAAAGTAAAGTAACGGCCCTGTTACAATCCCACAGCTGGGAAAAGGCCTCCTCTCTCCGTTTCTGGAGAGAAGGGTTGGAGCTAAGACCTACCACGCTGCTCCAATGCGGATTGGTAGGTTACACATATCTGCAGAATTTTCTAGAGATATGCAGGTTTTCTCACGATGTTTTCCTTCACCGAAAAGCATGTGATAAATTGCAATTATCAATTAGACACATAAGTTTTAAAAGAAAAACTCACTGATGCCTGCCCGGGTTAGAACTCGTGTTCCCCTCGAAAAAGTCGCACGGTTCACCGCTAGGCTATCACAGCTCATAGAGAACATACGGACAAAAATTGATTTTTAAATATTAGATAACGATAAAAGATTGTATTAAAAAATCATAGAATCGTGCTTGTAATAGAGCTATTGTTTACAAGCAAAACGTATCATAGACAAAGGTGAGATGCGCTGATCAGACGATATACTAAATGTCGAGGACTATGCTCAATGGGAAAGCGATGGTCATGACGTAATGAAATTTTATTCCATAGCCTGTATTTATTTAGCCTTCACATTTCACGGTCCTCACTACATCGTGTTTGAACCTTTAGATTCATAAGTAAATGTAACTCTTAGTAAGTAATAAAACTTTAAAAGAAACAATGTAAATAGTTAACATGAATGTACGATTCCCGGTGAACAGAATAGACCACCCTCATTTCTTACCAAAAGTGTCGTAAAAGGCGACTAAGGTAAGTTGACATCAGGCAAGCGGCCGGTCATAAAATAACTAGCCAAAACCTATAACAACTTACAGTGGACTTACTTTACACTTAGAGTGGATAAAGGCAAGAGAATGATGAAAATGAACTATTATAACTACTTTTTTACTTTTTAAAGTTGATAAAAGTGCCGACGATTATGAAACCAAATTATTCATATCTCCGTATTAGCCCTGATCCCATTAAATGATTTTATTAATAACCGTGTCAATACCTGTAAAATACTTTCAAAATTATCCAAATCGGACATTCCAATTAAAAGATATAACGAATTTAAAAATGTCTATCTAAAGAAAATAATGCCATAACAAAGTCACTGTAGCGATTATTATAACAGGGCCTGCAACTGGTATGTTAGCTTTTATTGCAAGAATACCTATTGTTATATATTGTTTTAAATAGCTTATAAATACTCTTAAAAACATTTAACATTATGTGGTTATGTAATAAGAAACATAATCAACAGAATAATATAACACATAAACAATAATATAACACACAACAGATACCTAAGATATCTTTTAAAATAATTAAACTTCCATTTAAAATTCCCTTTGCCTTAACCATGAATATGTCCCATGGCTAGACTTTTAATTTAGAAAAAAAATCTATATTCCGACGTAGTATTCCACTACCACGAGATCGGTATGTACGCGGGTGAGACCGTGGGGCATCTATCGGTATAAACACACAGACACAAACTTTCACATGTATAATATTAAGATACCCGTACTTATAGCTATTTTCATCCAAAATTAACGTTGTCCCCTACTTTTAGAGAGTTCACAAACGCTGGTGGCCGAAACTTTTCCGTCTGCTTTCACCTCTGAAACTCCGGTTGCAACTTTTGGAAACATGTTCACTCATTCGTAGTTCGAGTTCGGATTACGCAAACCATTTGTATTTGTTGTCTCGAACTTATCATCTAGTTATATCAGTTTGAGAATAAATTTTTATCATCATCCTCCTGACCTTATCCCACTCTAAGCACAACGACGGCACGACATGTTTACGACCAGCCGCCTGCTTGACGTCAACTTACCTTAGTCGCCTTTTACGACAGTAAGAAATGAGGATGGTCTATTTTACTCAGCAAGATACCACACGGCGGTGAGAATAAAATTTGTATATTTCATAGATTTATTAATATTAATTAGGCGTTAATTGTATTACGATGTTAAATTTAATTTCCTATGATTTGGAATTTTTTTTCAAATCACAAGCACTTTTTAATCATAAAGAACAAGGTTTGTGATGATGTCGGTTGCATTTATTCGTTGCTGCGGTTTAGTAAGCATTAAGTAAGTGAGGCAAGTCTTAAACGTTATGTGCAAGGATGAAGTATGTTATTAGAATTAAAATGCTGGAGCAGTTGATTAAGGATGATCTTTTCAAAAACCTTGCTTAGAGTTGGCAAGACTGAAATGGGTCTCTAGTTGTTAGGGTTGCTCTTATCACCGGACTTAAAAAGAGGGATTAATTTACTATATTTCATTAAATTGGGAAATATCCCTGTGTCTACAGATTTGTTAAAGATCTTGGCCATAATTGGGGCGATAATTTCAATAATATTATTAATTAATTTTACTAACATTCCCCATAGATCAGTTGTTTTTTTAATATTTAAAGTTTTAAAATTTTTGACAATATCGTATGAGGAAATATGTTCAAATTTAAAATTAACATTGCACTCCGTGACGCTAGCCTTTAAAACAATGAAAGCTTCCATTGGGGATGAGTTTATTGAGCTAGTGGTGGAAATGGATATATTCTGAAAGATGCTCAAATGCACTAGCCACTCCTGTATCGGAATCAATAAGTTCATTCCCAATTTTAAGCTCAATGGCAGATTTATGCGTTTTATGTCTGCCTGTTTCATCGCTTATAATATCCCAGGTTGTTTTTATTTTATTTTTAGACTTAGTTATTTTGTTTTTAATGTGAAGAGATTTGGCCTGTGTGCAGACATTTCTAAACATTTTAGAATATTTATTTACCTATTCTAGGATTTACTAACTGTACTGAGTTGCTGTGTTAGCCCAGCGGTGAGACCGTGGGACTCTCTAGAGACGATCAAGGGTTCTAATCCCAGGCAGGCACCAATGACTTTTTCTATTAAAACTTATGTCTCTAATTGATAATTACAATTTACCACACGCTTTTCGGTGAACGAAAACATCATGAGGAAACCTGCATATCTCTAGAGAATTCTAGGGATATGTGTAACCTACCAATATGCATTGGAGCAGCGTGGTGGGTCTTAGCTCTAACCATTCTCTTCAAAAACGGAGGAGGAGGCCTATACCCAGCAG
The DNA here is from genome assembly GCA_947086505.1 of Morpho deidamia. Lineage (NCBI taxonomy): Eukaryota > Metazoa > Arthropoda > Insecta > Lepidoptera > Nymphalidae > Morpho > Morpho deidamia. The sequence goes on along the minus strand of CAMTZC010000007.1, from coordinate 1,323,787 downwards.
TGGGATAGTATCAGGCCGTTATTTTACTTTACTGCGTCGCAATACCGGAACTTTTCAACAGGAAAGACTGGACCAATTTTAATGAAATTTTTCTGACATACATAAAATTAGGCGTTACTTTGCGGATATCGGAGATTTTTACAATTACTTTTGCTTCAACATTCTTTAGAGTGGCCCAGCGGCTGATCCTATAAAGTTTGGTTGCGATCGGAGCATTATTTTAAATGCTGAGTTCTGTTTGAGGGGAATTTGAAAGCAGACCGAGCTAGAGCAACGCGTGCGGACTGCTTGTTTTTATATAAATACTCAAATAGATATATGCACACCTAGAATCGAAGAACCAACAATTATATATAAAAGAATTAAATTATCTATAATATTTAAATAAAATATATGGGACATTTACACACGGTCGTCCATCCCCAAAGTAAGTAACTTAATACTCGTGCTATGAGTGACGGACAACTGGTAGATATACTACCTATATAAGTTTAAATACATACTTAAATACAAATACACACCCAGGCTCGAAGAACCACAAATTTGTTTATAGAAAATGTTGGCCCTCGGCGGGAATTGAACCCGCGACCCGCGGCGCTGAAGGCAGGGTGACTACCCACAGCGCCAACGGGCCTGTCAATTTAAAAATCCATTTTACTATATTCCAGGTGGGAATATTTCCAGACGCTTACGACTGCAGGAAGTTTCATCTCTGCTCGCCGCCAGATGGCTTGCCCAATGGCCGCCCGGCCGACCACAGAGTAGCTCTGTGTCCTAGACATTACGGTTACGATCCAAGAACTGCTCAGTGCTCTGTAAGTCATGTACTAATTGTAAATGTGAAAGTTTGTCTCTCTGTTACGCTTTTATTTCTAAACCACTGAATAGATATTTGGAATAATTATATATTATGGATTAATTATTTATATTATAAGCTTATATACCGGACAAGCTGTGATAGCCCTGCGGTGAGACCGTGCAAATCTCTAGAGACGATCATGAGTTCAAACCCCGGGCAGGCACCAATGAGTTTTTCTATTAAAACTTGTGTCTTATTGATAATTGCAATTTATCACACGCTTTTCGGTGAAGGCAAACATCGTGAGGAAACCTGCATATCTCTATATGCATATACCTCCATAAAAAGAAAAATCTCTGGGGATATGTGTTACCTACCAATCCGCATCGGAGCAGCATGGTAGGTCTTACCTCCAATCCTTCTCTCCAAAAACGTAGAGAAGAAGGCCCTTGCCCAGCAATAGCCTTGTATATACCAGACTAACATATAAGTGAAAAGGTTATATTATATGATTCATTACAAAACAAAGTCCCTAAAAGCTGTCTGTTTGTATGTGATCGATTTTCTCAAAATCTATTAAACGGATTTTTGTACGGTTTTTAATAAAGGATAATGCAATTTTTGTGAATGCTTTAAATAAATAGTGCATTAGATAGAGAAAGTTCGCTTACGAGAGATTTGCTAGTGTACGCCACGTAAACCAGCAGAGGACAATAGAATAATGTACTAACTAGTACTAAAGAATTTAAGATCTACAATTACTACTCAAAAGTCGGCTATAAAATGTCTCTGTCTCTTATCGATCGTAATATCAAGATCAAATTTAATTTTAAAGCTTGTTTATGCGCTTTGTTACACTCAGCTTTCCAAGCAGACGAAGCCGTGAGTCACCGAAAACCAACTTTGGTGGCAACCCCAAGATTGTATTTTTTCTTTTATAACGTGGGAAATTATTATAATTCTTATGTTCTCCCTAAAAAATTGCGTTCCATGACAGACCAAATAAAAATTTTACATAAGTGAGGGTACTTCACCGTGTGGTATCCGGTCGAGTACAATAGACCACCCTCTTTCTTACCGAGGGGTCGTAAAATACGCGTAGGAAAGTTGACGTTAGGCAGGCGGCCCGTCGTAAAATACGTAACCAAATCATGTGACAACATGTTTTTAACATGTTGAGCCGACCCCACTTAGAGTGGGATAAGGGCAGGAAGATGATGACATAATTGAAGGTACTTAGCTTAGTAGCGAAAAAAGTTATAGCTACAACTAGTTATAATGCCAATGTTTTTCCAGATCAAATTGCAGAACGGCCAATGCAGCAAGAGACCTGTCCCAATTTGCACCAAAGTAGGCCAATTTGGTGTTTTGGAAAGCAGCCCAAATCACTACTACATATGCATTTCAAGACGAGGAAGCATCTACCCACAAGTGTTCATTTGTCCCCACGGCTGGGAATTCTGGGACACGTTCTGCCGTCCTGATGTGAAAATAACCAAAAATCTCGAGATCACAGAAACCACGACGCCTTCAACAACGGTTAAACCAACTTACAAAGTTGAAAGTTTCTTCTCAACAGAAAAAGCTACTACATACGCCGCCGATACTTTCCTAGCTGACAAATTTGATCTTACTAATTATGAATCGACAGACGACGCGCAAAATACTAATGACGAATTCGCTAATTCTTTTGAAAATTCATTTGATTTTTGGTAGATGAAAAAAAAATTACTACCATTTTAACATAACTAAACATATAACTATTTTAATATAATATAAGCAAGTACTTATAATATAATAACTGCTTTCGTTAATAGTATAGTCAATTTCCAAATATTATGTTTATTCAAAAAACAAGTCAAGTTCAAATTCAAATAAGTCTTTATTCAAATTAGCCTTGACAAGCACTTATTAATCGTCAAAGTAAAAGTAAAATGAAGCTACGATTGGTTCGGAAAGGTGCTCTAACCGAGAAGAACCAGCAAGAAAGTCGGCGGTCAATATTTTCAAAAATAAATATTACAATATTGTATTTACTACTGTGAACAAACATACATTACAATATCATCTAGTGAGTAGCTGGTCGCAATTTAATTCCTAGCTTTCTTATCATTAACATAGTCTTCAGCATTATAATAAGATTTATTAATGAAAGTCTCTTTGATTGCCTTTTTGAACTTTTGAATTATCAACTCTACTGCTGGTTCGTAAAACCTTTTCTACTGAGAATATCCAGCAAGAAACTCAGCTTTTCATAATTTAATTCTTATAACTAGTTACAATTAATAAATTCTTTCTTGTACAAGGTAGAGGAATAGCTACAACCCATTCCTATCGTCTATATAATCTTCAGTAGTAAAATAGGCTTTCTGTATCAGCCTCCTTTTAACAGCTTTTTTAACTGCTGTAATGACAAATCTGAAAGTAGTGGTTATAGATATAGAAATAGTGGTTCCCGCAAACACTTTCGCATAGACTATCGTGTTAATATCATACAGTTATACTGGAGAAGGGGATTCCTAGGCAGTCATGTAAGTGAGAGTTTCGCAATAAATAATGAGAGGAAAGACGAAACTCGTATTAATCTTCACCTTACTTCATAAAATAGAAAAAACCTTACCTTCGACCCCCCAGCTGAAGGCAGCTGCAACAGGACAATCAGATCTTGTCATTTACGTTATCAAAACACAACATTCTCCTGCTCTTTTCCCACTCTTAAGTGGGGTCGGTACAACATGTTACAAACATGTTGCCACAAGATTCGGCTACGTATTTTACGACCGGCCGCCTGCCTGATGTCAGCTTACCTTAGTCGTACTCAACCGGATACAACACGGTGGGTCAACTTACCTTAGTCGCCTTCTACGACACCTCGGTAAGAAATGAGGGTGGTCTCTTCTACTCAGCTTGATACCACACAGCATTTATGTTATCAATAATAGTATAAAAACGATGTTATCATTCAAAAATTATCTATAATCTAACCCAGAATTTTTATATCACGATAAATATAGTCTATTTGTATGCTCACAAAGGAGGTGTTAACATCGCAAAACCGCTTTCGTGGTTTTAGACTAACATATCAGAGACTAAAAGCTTAATCCTGTAATGCATTGGGCACCAGGCCAATTAGGTACATGGAAAGTTCCGTTACACGTTGCACTGAACTTGAAGAGCTTAAAGCTGCGAATCTTTAAGGTAATATCAAATCAAAGAATCAGTATACATGCACATCATACAAAAACATAAACGCGCGCGCACACACACACACACACACAAATATGAACAAATCATCATCCTTCTGCCCTTATTCCACTCTAAGTGGGGTCGGCACAACATGTTAAAAACATGTTGTCACATGATTTGGCTACGTATTTCACGACCGGCCGCCTGCCTGACGTCAACTTACCTTATTCATATTTTACGACCCCTCGGTAAGAAAGAAGGTGTTCTATTCTACTCAACCGGATACCACACGGTGGGTCAACTCACCTTAGTCGCCTTTTACGACCCCGCGGTAAGAAAGAGTGTGGTCTATTCTACTCAGCCGGATACCACACGGCTGGTCGACTTACCTTAGTCGAATTTTACGAGACCTCGGTAAGAAAATGAGGGTGGTCTATTCTACTCAGCCGGATACCACACGGCGGTACAAATATTAACAAATATTAGGTATAAATATAAAGTATGTATCGATTAATAATACCTGAGTAATGATAGTCTAGAAAGACGGGAGGACTGCTAACACAAGCATTATTTCATGGTCAAAAGGAGATATCAATCATAACAATTTTCAAGATTGTATGTCTGCATGCTAACGAAATAAACACTTTATTGATTTTTTTTATTGTATTCAAATATGCTTTTCAAGCACTTTTGAATTTTCAGAGATCAAAAATAAAAGAACTTATGTTTTATTATAAAATCCAAGTTTTATTTATGAAAAATAATATTTTGCTAATATCATTAAATAAATCCCGCCTAATAAAAAGATTAATGTATACAAAATAAGTTTTTTATTCTCTCCTATTTATGGCTTAAACGCAGTATAAAATATTTATATATAGTAAAAAGGTTTCGGAGCCGGTGCATAAAAGGTCTTACGACCTTTCTAATCCAACGGTATATCAGATTTCGATCTCAAAAGGTTTCAAGTAGAAAGCTATTTCGAATATTATCGGATTTATTCTGAGAAACTTCTATTTCAAATAAAATGTACAGACCAGTATACACAGTTCGTCATTTTTTCAATGAATTAATCAAGCAAGAGCCCTGTATGGGCTTGAAACTAGTCGGGCTCATCCGATAAAATAGAACGTGAGTATAGCCGGTCTCTCAACATTAATTATGAATTAATATCAGTTGGTTGTAAGTAAATATTTTTCCCAAATAAAAAAATTGAATCAATGATTGACTTTTATAATTATTATAGTAGTTATATTATAATTAATAATTATTTCAAGCACTATAACAGAACTAACAACCTTGCTATAATCCGCACGGGTTAAGTGAATGCATGCAAAGCCAATGTGTATGAAGCAGGCAAAATTTACGCACCTTATACATGCAGGACAAGCCACCACACGCACCCCAAGGCACCTCCACCAGCAACAATGCACACAAGCAGCACACGCAACCATGGTGGTGCGTGTGGTGGCTTACTGAACCGGATACCACACGGTGGGTCAACTTACCTTAGTCGCCTTCTACAACACCTCGGTAAGAAATGAGGGTGGTCTATTCTACTCAGCCGGATACCACCCGGTGGGTCAACTTATCTTAGTCGACTTCTACGACACCTCGGTAAGAAATGAGGGTGGTCTATTCTACTCAGCCGGATACCACCCGGTGGGTCAACTTATCTTAGTCGACTTCTACGACACCTCGGTAAGAAATGAGGGTGGTCTATTCTACTCAGGTCTATACCACACGACGGTTAATTCGTTTACTCTATAGAAATCAAAATGTATTTAATAAGATGTCCAGCAGTGGACGTCCATCAGTTGAAAAAAGAAAGTTGTGTAGTGAGTAAGGCAAAACATACATATTTAATTACAATTTAGTATATGAAACTCTGTTCAATACACATTTTTTCCAATATCCTGATACTTCTATAGATTTCACGGCAAGGAATGAAACCTGAAAATTATATCCGTTCCGCTGAACAATATAAAAGCGCTCTTTGAACAGGATTCTTGATCCAGAGAGCATTAAAAGCGCTTCGAAATATTTTTATGGATTTTTTTAAAAAGCCTTCATTTGCAATAAAACGGAAAATCCCGGGGGATGCGGGCTCGTTTTGTGAAAACTGCATAGCTCACCGCTTCAATTTCCAGATCTGTGCCTATATTTCGTGCTGTCGATGGCTAAATTTTATATATTCTGGCTCAATTTTTGTATAGAATTCGACGCTCTCGTGAACTGCTCGGTGATTTTAAATATTTTTTGCATATTCGAAACGTTTAAAAGTTTTTTTAAGCTTTTATTTAATTGCCGGAATGTATGTGAAGGTGGAATCTTGAAAGTTATATTTGACCCACTTCCCGGTGTCTGATTGAGCTGAAATTTTACACACTGTTCTAGTCCCAATAACATTGCATGTTTATGATAGGCATGATGCTGCTACCAGGATTGGTTCCGGACGAAGGAACTCCTCAACGGTAAATAGAAGAGCGATGCAATTGATTTTTTTAAGTTAAAAAAGAATAATTTTTTTAAATTACAAGATACGCTTCCGATTCCGACTGTAGTCTGTCTAAATGATGTACTTAATTAATTACTATATTTGAGTCACTAAATTTAAATTAAAGTTTTAATTGATCTTATTATCTTATTGATTACATTTGTGTGATTAAAGAAACTGTAATAATTCATTGGTAAACGTCTTTTACATTTTTACGGGGACTCTAATTCCGTCTCAGACAGCAATAATTACTATCTGAAATCTCCGATTCCGGTAACACACCTCCGTAAGGTCTATACTTGGTCACCGCTTAACAGTTTAGATATTTCTACGACGACTCTAATTCCGACGGCAATAATTTGAATTTAAAATTTCCGGTTCCGGTAGACAAATCTCCGTAATATCTCTACTAAGGATCATTACGATTAGGTTAACGATAAATGAGAGTGCATAAATAAAACTATTGCGAAAAACATTGGCTCAGCTTAGAGCCGCATCCACCGGTTATTGCCGAATTTCGCCACATCTATTTGGGATTCTGTGGTTAGGTTTTTCTTGGCGCCAACCCAACGTATTTGGCGAGCGAAATATGCGCCCCCAGTCGAGATTATTGCTTTTCTGAATACATTTTTAATTTCATTTTAGTGCACTTGAAAGAAATTTCGAAGTATAGATTGATTGTTATTTCCTTTTCATCATTCCCGTACCCTTATCCCACTCTATGTGGGATTTCCACTTCCATTTCTTCTATCATTCGTCAAGACTGGCCCGTTGGCGCAGTGGGTAGTGACCTTGCCTTCAGCTCCGCGCGTCGCGGGTTCGATTCCCGCCGAGGGCCAACATTTTCTATAAACAATTTGTTGGTTCTTCGAGCCTGGGTGTATATGTGTATTTAAGTATGTTTTTAAAATTATATATGTAATATATTTACCAGCTGTCCGTCACCCATAACACAAGTATTAAATTACTTACTTTGGGGATGGACAACCGTGTGTGTAAGTGTCCTTTTATACGCATAATCATACTTTACAGAATCTCTTTTCAGCCTCCCTCTTGTTACATCTAGGTGTAGTCGTAGTATTTACTATACAATATAAATATTTATTCCGAAGGATTCCGATTCCGGAAGGAAAAACGGGATTTTTTAATCTTATTATTTTTTATATCTAAAATGCTCAACATGATTCCTGGCGCTCCTTGGTTCATCTCAAGCTCACAGTTTTAGTTCGAGACCTCAAGATGCCTATAGTAACGCTGAACACTTGGTCACTGGACTTGAGAAGAGGAGACACTTGCAATACGCACGTAGTGAGTACAGAGAAGTACTACCCACCTGCTTTATGTCAAAGCAGATTACAATACATTACAAGGTTAATGGGAATTTAAAAAATTATTATGTATCAATTTTATTTATTTTAAGCCTGTTTTTGTTATTTGTATGGTATCCGCTGTGTGGTATCCGGCTGAGTAGAATAGACCACCTTCGTTTCTTACCGAGGTGTCGGAAAAGGCGACTAAGGTGAGTTGACCCACCGTGTGGTATCCGGTTGAGTAGAATAGACCACCCTCTTTCTTACCGAGGGATCTTCAAATACGACTAAGGTAAGTTGACGTCAGGCAGGCGGCCGGTCGTAAAATATGTATAGCCGAATCATGTGACAAATGTTTGTAACATGTTGCGCCGACCCCACTTAGAGCGGGATAAGGGCAGGAGGATGAAGGATGAAGATAACTTTTTTTACTTGTATATTGTTTAATTAGTCCTTAATGATAAAAATATATGTTACTAGAGGTAAGCAAAAGTATTACGAGAAATATGCAATGCATAATTTCTACATACTTATTTTAAATACTAACTTCGATCTGATCGAACTGCTTAATTAAACGTTAACCTTACATTTGAAATTAGTCTTGCAAAGACGACTTGTAATATGTTTTGATGACAATTTCTATTAATTGTGGATAGTATCTGTAGTACCCTGGTAGTCCAGAATAGATTTTAATTTAAAATAAATAGGTAATAATATATGTAACCTCTACGTACTACGAAGTAGATAGTTTCTATTTTATTTTGCAATCTGTGGTACTTTATCATCGCATTAATGTGGTACTTTATCATTAAGCATGATTAAAATTTCTCACATCTTTAATTAATAATTTTCTAGCGCCATCAAGTTATTTTATTGTATTGTGTATGCGATGACAACCACTAGGCATTGTAACGCATGAAAATTCCAATATTACATCTAAATTTTTCGGTCAGGATTCCTATTAAAGACATTCTTAGTCTTTAATAGGAATCCTGACTTAAAATGAAAATGAAGTAGTAAAATGAAGTAGTAGCAAAAGGAGTAGTATCAGAGTTGACGAATGTTCTAAAAGAATGGAAGGGAAAAACATTTCGTGCCGGCCCCATTTAGAGTGGGATATGTACAGGAGAATGACTAAATACTGATTACGATAAAAAATAATACACTTTTATGTTATGTTTGAACATAATAAATATCTAAACAATCTCATACATTATACGATACGAATCTAAGAATATTAGAACGTAAAAAAATATCCAACAATGTCGATCTATAATTATATCGTAAATTCCTTTTGCTAAATTGCACATTCTAGTAATAAAACGGCATATAAATTGGTGTTTCATGACGTGAAATGTGTTATTTTGCCGGGATATAATTAAATTTGCAGTGTTTAGTGTATATAAAATAAGCAACGACTGTTTAATCTAAGATGCAATTTGCCGTTAATTATAATTTGAAATAACTGCATAATATGTAACTGTGATGGAATATTCAAATGTTTTGATGTTAATTAGACTTTAGAGGTGCCTGCGACTTTGTTCGAGCTTACTCAAGTGTTTAAGCACCCTTCAAGCACCTTAAATTTACGAATTGATACTTTTTCCAAGACGCAACCAAAATCTTTACGTTAGATCTTGCCTTCCCTAAATGCTCCTCACTGACTTATTCGAGATAATTTAGCTTTCAAGGTGTAAAGCTGTGGAATGATTTACCTGTATCAATCCACAAATCTTCCCTATCAGCATTTAAGTCACAGACTAGAAAATATTTGTCTCAAGTCATTTAAATTAAATTTAGTAGCTTATTATTAGTATTAAATTAAATTAGTAGATGACGTTTCTACTAATTAAATCGTTATATTTTAATTAATTCAAACAATCACTATTATCTATTTTGCATCATTTTTCAACATTAATCAATGTGTATAGTGTTTCGTTATTTTTCTTTTTCTTCCTTCCTTTTTTCATTATCCATATTTCACTTCTCGTCATTTTCTTTCTGTTACTCAAAGGTTGGCCGGTAGAGGTCCCTTTTAGGGATAAGTCCGCCTTTGTACACGTGCTTGTTTTTTTTTCTTATTTTTCTATTTTATTTTTGTACAATAAAGAAATAAATAAATCTATTTGAGAATTTACGTGAAAGCTTTAAACACAGATTTAAGTGTCCAAAGCTCAGAACTTCTTTCTTAAATAAAAGTGTTGGTGTAATGGCTGTAAAACTTCACAATGAGTTACCAAAAATTATAGCAGAGATATGTGATCATACAAAATCTTAAATTACACTGCATAGATTTCTCGTTAATGAAGTATTTTATAATATTGAAGAATATTTAAATTTTAAGACTTGAAAATAATTTTCATCAATGTCTGTACAAATATAACAAATATAATAATTAAATAGCTATAAATAACTATTAGTAACTAAATATATATAATAAAAAATAATTAGATAATTATATTATGTACTATTTGCATGCTTATAATAGGCAGAATGTGTCATTCTAGATTATATTTATGTGACATCGTTTTGTACCACATTAAGGAAATAAAAAAATTGAAATTGAAATTTAAATATATGGAACAATTACTCACACGATCGTCCGTCCTCAAAGTAAATTAATACTTGTGTTATGGGTAATATAAAAGAACTAACTACTTTGCTATAATCCGCACGGGTTAAGCGATTGCATGCAAAGCCAATGTGTATGAAGCAGGCAAAATCTACGCACCTTATACATGCAGGACCAGTCACCACATGCACCCCAAGGCGCAATTCACCAGCAACAACGCACACAAAAGCAGCACACACACCCACCACCACAATCTCGACGATCGTTTCGCCCCGAAACCGAAGCATCATCAGGAGGATAGGCTCCACGACAAAAATAGTACTGCGCCGCGCTACCCATACAAGCAGTCTTAAATAGTTAACCCCCACCAATACCCTCCCCTCCGAACACATGTAGCAAAACGGAATTAGATACATTTACTTGCTCGTTAATTAAGTGACCATTGTTATTTTTTATTATCTCAAGTTGCTCTAACGTATTGAGTCGGAGTCCCTTATCACAAGTGTGGAGAATATGAAATGAATAGTCATTAGGCACTTTATGACCGCTTTCTAGCAAATGTTTTGCAAAATTAGAATTTTGTGGTTTATTATTCCTAAACGCAGCCATATGTTCCCGGAATCGAACCGCAAAACTTTTTTGTTTTTTTTGTTAAAATTCGCTGTGAGTAATTGATATTTGCAATTTATCAGGCGCTTTTCGTTAAAGGAAAGCATCTTGGGGACACCTGCACATATCTGCAAAGAATTTTAGGGATATATGTAACCCACCAATCTTATTTGTAGCAACGTGGTAGCTCTTAGCTCAAATCCTTTTCTTCAACAACTGAAAGCGGTCCTATACCCAGCAGTTGGATAGTAATAGGCGGTTACTCAACTTTTTTATTACTTTACTTAAATATATTTTATATATTCACCCAGTATCGAAAAATTAATAGATTATTTTATTTAGACAATGTTGACCCACGGAGCTAACATAATGAGCTAGCAACATAATGCAATTTGTTTTTTTTTTCTGTTCACAAAATAAAAATGGGAATTATGGTAAATTTCATCAATATTAATCCAGCGGTATAACAAACAGACAAATAGATATGTACAGACTTTCGGATTTATAATGTTAGTATAGATTCTGCAGGTACATTTTCGTTTACCCGTGAACCGTAACCATAAGTTATAAACTAGCGGCTGGCGAGTTATAAAAGTTCGTCAGTTTTTTTTGAGTTTCTCACTATAATACACTGAAAACAATACAGCACTGCACACATTCACTACCACAATCTCAACAATCGTTTCGCTCCAAAACCGAAGCATCGTCAGGAGACTCTACAAATTCTTTAAGCCTGTTTTGCTATTGTTGTGTTATTGGTGCAGGGTAGTGCAAGAACTTTTGCGAATACCTGTAGTATTAGGTATGAGAACGGATAGTACACTCACATGTAGCGTTACATTTTTTTCATATACGTTTTTTTATCGCGGATTATAGCAAAATAAATTGTCATGACTTTAGTATTATGAACTTTCGAATAGCGTATTAAATGCAATAGGAACTGCTATTTAACCACCCGGATCGATCTGATTTTTGTGATGGAGATATTTGCGGGGTAGCGATAGAAGCTACTGAGTATTACAGGACTACGGTCCACGCGGGTGAAGTCGCAGGTAAAAGCTATTAATTCTATAAATTGTTTTTAATAAACTTCGGATGATAGCAAAATAATATTTTCATTGCTTCAACCGTAAGTTATAGAGCAAGATCCCTAGGAACTAGACGTTGCTAATTTTCTCAGAAATAAAACATATATTAGGTCCTTACATATGAAATTGGCGTTTTCTATGGGAGGAACATAAAGTCGTTTTTTTTTTTAATGTAATATATATTTAATTAATCAAAGTATGTACCATTGCTATGTATGCACTTTTGCCATCTCATAGATCCCCTTACTAAAAAAACCATTCGGGCGGGAATCAATAAAATCTTTGAAGGCGGTTTGGACTGTCCCATCGGAGTTATCATCTTCATTATCAACTTTGGTCTCCGGCCGTCCACGAGGCTCGTTCTGCAGGTCGAAATTTCCAGAACGAAAACGTTGGAACCAAAAACGCACTGTGTTTTCTTTTGCGACACCGTCACCATACACATCATTAATCCTTCGAGTCGTTTCTGCAGCACTGGTGCCACGGTGGAACTCATACTCGTAAATAACGCGATATTTCATGTTTTCCATTTTGTAAACAGAGTGATACAAAGAAAAAAACAAAAGAAGAAAAAACAAATGAATTAGGGGGTTTGAAACACAAATGCATGAGTAAATAGCTGTATGAATTTGAATTTGAAATTCCTAACCATAAAGGTAATATTTGAGATCAAAGTGGCCAGTACGACAAAACGCCAATTTCATATGTAAGGACCTAATAGAATAAGGTAGTGTTAGTATATACTATGAGTTGCATACACACGTTTATTTCTGAGAAAATAACTAACATCTGGGGACCCTGGGATCTTGGATTATTATATTAAACCGCTGTCGCCTCTGACTTTGTACACAAGGCAAAGGGCCATCGGTGCACAAAAAACGAGAACCTTTGACATTAGATTGGAATTGCATCAGACGCGGCAGACGTGGGAAACCTGGCAAATAGATCGATAGCCACAGACGCAGACGGGACAAAGTCTAGCTAAAGTGAACTTTATTGTAGACGCGTATTTATAGCGGCATAAACTGTGATAGCTCAGCAGTGAGACCGGGCGACTCTTACGAGGTGAACACGAGTTCAAACCCGGGCAGGCACCAATGACTTTTTCTATTCGAAATTCGAATTTGGTCAGTACTATCTTGTAGAGGAGTAGCTTTATCGACGCATTTTTATCATCTATATAATCCTCAATAGTGTAGTAGGCTTTTTGTATCAGTATTTTTTAACTGCTGTAGTGGCAAAGATAAAATTGATTTCGGGATTTTATTATAGAATCTTATACCCAAATCCACAAACGACTTGTGTACTTATGCAAAGCGCAAAGCAGGAACCGCAAGCTTACGTCCGTTCCTACTTTGTCTATTATATACATCGCCAATATTTCTATAATTATGTATATTCTCATGCACAAAAATTAGATTGATAAAAATATTATTATTATTTTCTATAACGTATCATAAGACTGTTATTTGCAGAAAAAGCAAGACCTTTGTCCACAATAAATGTTAAAATCTTTAAATGTACTAGTAAGCTATTTTTTTTACAGCTAAATAAAACATTGAGTAAGATAAGACATTAACTTTAAAATATCAATAAAACTGGCCACATAACGCAATTAGCATAATAATATACTTGTGTATTACAGTATTAAACAATTTTATACCGGAAAGTATTATCATAATGAATTCAACTTGTTAGTTGTTAAATCAAACTATGAATTTGTAGCATTCAAATATTTGTACATAATTAACTCCTTTATTAGATTTAATAAATATATGGGGATACCACCTTCTGTAGTATCCGACTGAGTAGAATAGACGACCCACATTTCTTACCGAGGTGTTGATAAGGTCGACTAACGTAAGTTGAGTTCGGGCAGGCGGTCGGTAGTAAAATAACTAGTCAAATCATCTAACATTATGTTTAAAACGCTTAAAGACATTGAGATCAAGAGATATCAATTATTTAGCGTAAATAATATGCCTTCATCTTCCATTTTCCTCTATCATTCGTCAACTGTGGTGTCACTCCTTTTATATGCATATCATTCTTGACACAATCCATCCAATTTTTTCAACCTACTCTAGTTATATATCTATCCATATTAATATAATAAACCACCACAATAATAGAATAGACCACCCTCCTGCCACATCATGTGACAACATGTTTGTAACATGTTGTAACGACCCCACTGAGAGTGGGATAAGGACAGGAGGATGATGATGATATTAATGTTTTATTATGTCTACTTAACGAACAATCAATTGTAAAAAAAACCCCTTTTCATTGTGTAATTCTCATATGGCTTTAGTATAAGGTGTTAATATTAATAGGTATTAAATAAGAGTGTATTACGCTGTAGGGTTACCTAATCAACAAATGAAATAAAAGAAATATATAATATTATATATATATATATATATATATATATATATATATATATATATATATATATATATATATATAATATAGCTTACATTACATAAATCGTTTATCTCATATGTAAAATTCTCGTAACAGGCGGCCGGTTGTAAAATACCTAGCCATATCATTTAACAATACTAATTTACTACTAATTTAAAACTTGTTGCGCCGACCCACATATAGTGGGATAAGGGCAGGAGAATAATGATGAGTTTTTATATTTAAACTTATATCTATAACTGATATTTGTAATTTATAACAGGCGTAGGAAAACTATATAGAAAAACTCATTGATACAAATTGTAAGCAACCCAAAACAAAGACGTAAGTAATTCCAATTAATTCAAAAGATTTTACTACATAGTTTTACGGATAACGGTACACGTAATAGCGGCATAATTAATAGATACAGCCTCCATACTGAGAGCTAGCATTTGTCAGCCAAAATGCCAAGCTGAATCGATGCGAATCTATCTAGGCATCTATGCGACTTACTACAGTTATATTGGATAATCTTGATACTTTGCTATTACATGGACCTTTTGCATTTATAATTATTGACTGGCCCGATGGCACAGTGGGTAGTGACCCTGTTTTCAGCTCCACGGGTCGCGGGTTCGATTGCCGCCGTGGGCCAAAAAGATATCAAACGAGCGTTGTAAATTTTTAAAACATATGGTTTTATGTGGTCATGTTTTTTATTAAATCAGGAGACCCAATGGAGTCTCGACTGGCCCGTTGGCGCAGTGGGTAGTGACCCAGCCTTCAGCTCCGCGGGTCGCGGGTTCGATTCCAACCGAGAGCCAACATTTTCTATAAACAATTAGTTCGTTCTTCGAGCCTTGGTTTATATTTGGATTTAAGTATGTATTTAAAATTATATATGTAGTATATCAACCAGTTGTCCGTCACCCATAACACAAGTATTAAGTTACTTACTTTGGGGACGGACGACCGTGTGTGTAAGTATCCCATATATTAATTAATTTATTTATTTATAATTAAGATTGTCAATTGTATTCGGCTAAAAGAATAGACCACCCTCATTTCTTACCGAGGTTTCGTAAAAGATAGCTTAGGTAAGCTGACGTCAGGCAGGCGGCTGGTCGTAAAATAACTAACCAAATCATACCCCACTAAGAGTGGTATGAGAGCAGGAGAATGTTGTCTGTTTATCTATTCTCATCATAAAACGGAGACTGAATAAGAATATCACAACACAGAAAGACCCCATACTACGAGTAAAGACCTCAAAAAGGTTTTGAGTCGGTGGATCCAAGCACAGAATTGCATGACGTGAAAATGAACATAATATAAAAATATTGTAGAAATTAAATATTATTCAATGGATATATGTCCATTGAATAATTTAGAGAATTAGGCGTTACTTTGCAAAGATCCATAAAACATAAGTAATAATAAAATTATATTGTTATAATCCGCGATAAAGTAAATGGAAAATATATATAATGCTAAATGTATAGTGGGCAATCCGTTTTTTTTAATATCCGATAAATTCACGGTACGTAAAACACATGCAAAACCTACACTACCGCCATCACAATACACAAGCACTACACACGTTCACTATCACAAACTCAACAATCGTTTCGCCCTGCAACCGAAGCATCATCAGAACATACGACTACGACAAAATTGCAAACCTAAAAAAACGGATACTCCACTATACATTTAGCAACATATATTTTTTATTTACTTTTTCACGGACAATAGCAAAATAATTTTAGTATTTCTTTATATGTCCATTGGTTAAAAAAGAGAGCGTAAATAAATAAAGCTGGTTGTGTTAGGATGCCATGATGATGCTGTGTATATCGCTTATCTATTCGACAAATAATGTAGAAAGTAAAGTAAAAAGTAAAGTAACAGCCTGTTACTATGCCCACTGCTGGGCTAAGGCCTCCTCTCTCCGTTTTTGGAGAGAAGGATTGGAGCTAAGACCTACCACGCTGCTCCAATGCGGATTGGTAGGTTACACATATCCCTAGAATTCTCTAGAGATATGCAGGTTTCCTCACGATGTTTTCCTTCATCGAAAAGCGTGTGATAAATTGCAATTATCAATTAGACACATAAGTTTTAATAGAAAAACCCATTGGTGCCTGCCCGGGTTTGAACCTATGTCGTCTCTAGAGAGTCGCACGGTCTCACCGCTAGGCTATCACAGCTTCAAATAATGTAGGTATACTACTAACTACGTCTAATTGCTTTCTTTTCTTAAATATAAATAAATAAAAATACTTCATAACAAATGCACAACCCAAGTGTAAATTGACCGCAGTTTTTTGCGACGTCATTGATAATTACTACAATACAGAAATAATAGATACTAACTGTGACTAATTCCTTATCACTTTCTTTGTTGTGGGAGGTCGCAAGCAATGATTCAGGCTTAGTGATTTGTAATATAAATGTGTTTACGCGAGACTTTGCTTTATCAACCTAAAAATGGAGAGTGTAAACACAATATTATTCTATTAAAGATTGATTAAGTGATAATAACACTGTATCTATCTTCTTTTTCGTCAGCCGATGGACGTCCACTGCTGGACATAGGCCATTTATAAAATTTATAAAATAAAGTCCCCAAAACCTGTCTGTGTGTGACGGATTTGCTCACAATCTAGTGAACCAGTTTTAGTGCGAATTTTACTAAAAAATAGTGCAGTTCTTCCGGAAGGTTTAGATTACCAGAAGTTTAACTGTACATACTGTTTTATGTAAATTGTGAGAGATGTGATTGAAGATGTCACGCAGTTGTAAAAAGACTCTTCTGAAGGGAGCTTTGGTCACCTGCACCGCATAAACCAACTTAGATATACAGAAGAGAGATAGAGTAGTAGAAATTTGTAGATCTACAAAAATACTACAAAAAAGTCCGCCACGCCATGTCTCTATCTCTTATGGTTAACTCACAATAACTATTATTGTTCAAAATTTCATTTAAATACACCGATGGCTATGTTCAACTCACAATGACTATTTTTATGCTTAAAATTTCAATTAAATACAAAGATTTACACGCGAGCAAAGCCGCAAGCTAGTATAAGAGAAAATAAAGAGTAAGAGAAACCTAAAGACCAGAAAGCTGGCTGGTGGCAAATATTTAATTATGGCCATACGAAGAAGTAACGCTGCCAGTCTTTTGGGAGCCTTACAACATCACCTCATGACAGTAGAGTCGATGGTTTCAATTTAATGTGTATATTTTTAACCATATGTGTATGTGTATGTGTATTTTTACATTTTAAATTAAGAAGTTCTATGGGCGCATTGATTGTGGGCACTGAACAAGATAAGCTGTGATAGCCCAGCGTTGAAACCCGGGCAGGCACCAATGAGTTTTTCTATTAAAACTCAATGTGTCTAATTGATAACTGCAATAAATCACACGCTTTTCGGTGAAGGAAAAATTCGTGAGAAAACCTGCATGTCTCTAGAGAATTCTGGAAATATGTATAACGTACCAATCCGCATTGGAGCAGCGTGGTAGGTCTTAACTCCAACCCTTCTCTCCAGAAACGGAGAGAGGAGGCCTATTCCCAGCAGTGGGATTGTAACAGGCCGGTACTTTACTTTTTATTGAACAAGACTGAGCCGTCACGTTCGGCTATGTAACGCTCGTTCGGGTAAAGTAGGCTCGACTCGACGCATCTGCCATGTGGTCTTAAGCACACTGAATTTTTCTTATATCTAATGTATCTATTTTTACATCAACAATATTTTGTTGTAATTTTGCTGTTGAGAATAAGAGAAAAATAAGTCACTTTTAGAAATACAAAAATATATATTTCAAAGATAATTAGAAAATGATGAAGAAATCTTTTTTAGATAAAAAAACCATACTCAAATTAAATGAAGTGATACTTTTTTGTTATAGCACACTGAAAACCTGTTTTTTTTTACAAAACTAATGCGATTATTCTGCTATAATCCTTATTTTGTATAAATTAATTCTCGCGTACACATATTAAACTATTTAATCAAATTATTTCTACCAATACTTATATCTTTACTCGTAATGCTAGTTCAATTACATTTTATAGTTTCTAAACTGAAATGCCAAGCTGAACCGATGAGAATCTACTGCAGCGCGATTGAACAGTCGTGATATAGGAAAACAAAGGCATACTAAATTCCAACCTTTACTAATTCTAAATGCCAAGTGAATCGAGGAGAATCCTTTATGTGGATTGTTAGTTATTGAGGTACTTTAATTTCTATTGTTAACCTCTTAGATATGTTTAACTAGATATAGTTGAAGTTATCCACAGAGCCTATCCTCCCGTAATGTATATGATATATCCTGATGATCTTTGGGTTACGGTGCAAAAAGATCACAAAGAGTGTCCTTGTGATTGTGGTGAATTTGTGTAGTGCTTGTGTAGTTATTTAATAATTTTATTGCTATGTTTAGAAATAGTTTGATGTAAGAGTCTAGTATATACGGTCAAGTTTACCTACCGTCTTTGAAAAATGCGGTTTATAGCAAAATAATTGCATCATTACTTTTGTAAAAAAAAATTCACTAGGTTTTCAGTGTGCAATAAAAAAGTATCACTCCGGTTCATCGTCGTAGTGAGTATGTGTAGTGCGTTGTTGGTGGCGACGTTTTGTGATACGTATGGTGACTGGTCCGGCATGTATAAGGTATGTGAACATTGTCTCCTTTCTACAATTAGCATTGCATATATTCTCAGAACAAACGCGGATCATAGCAAAATAGCTCTATCATAACTTCTGTACTGTGGAATTCCGCAAATTCAAATTCAAAATATTATTTATTCAAGTAAACTTGTAAACAAGTGCTTACGAATGGTCAACTCTACTGCTGGTTCGGAAAGCTGTCCCTACCGAGAAAAGCCAAAAAGAAACTCGGCGGTTGCTTTTTTTAAAATATATCTTATAACTAGTTACATTTAGTTATTACTGTCTTGTACAGGGTAGAAGTTCAGCTATATCGAGACATCCTTATCATCTAAGTAATCTTCAACAGTATAGTAGGCTTTCTGTATTAGCCTTTCTTTAATACAGCAGTTTAAAAGCAACTACTGTAATAGCAAAGCTAATTTAAATGCACAATTTGATTATAGAATCTTATACGCAAACCCACCGACTTATTTACTTTTGCAAGGCGCAACGCAGGAGTCGCAAGCTTATGTTGGTTCCTACTTTGCCTATTATATATATTGCCAATCTTGTATAATTAAATTATATCAACGAAACGAAATGCTCAAATTTATTTTTATTACATATTTATTATATAATTTATTAAAACTGTGAAAGCTGTGATAGCCTAGCGGTGAGACCGTGCGACTCTTTAGAGACGACATAGGTTCAAACCCCGGGCAGGCACCAATGAGTTTTTCTATTAAAACTTATGTATCTAATTGATAATTGCAATTTATCACACGCTTTTCGGTGAAGGAAAACATCGTGAGGAAACCTGCATATCTCTAGAGAATCCTGGAGATATGTGTAACCTACCAATCCGCATTGGAGCAGCGTGGTAGGTCTTAGCTCAAACCCTTCTCTCCAAAAACGGAGAGAAGAGGCCTTAGCCCAGCAGTGGGCATAGTAACAGGCTGTTACTTTATATAATTTATTGCACGATGAACAACATAATAAAAGATAAACGAAAAAAGTAACTAAGTAATTATTTCATAATAAATTATTTTCTTTATTAGTAGGAATAAATATGTAAGCATCATTAACTTTGCTCTCGTTTCAAGAAAGTCCATAAGGAAATCGTGCATTAAACCGTCACTTCGATCATTAAAATCGAGAGCAAAATAAAATCGCTAATGAAAGCATCAACATTACTCCCGCCACAATTTATACATTTACCGACAAAGCCGAACGGGCACCTCACTACCATTCATTACCGACGTGATCGCGATACAGTCGCCGCACTAGCTATTCCAAATTAAAAAAAAAAACTTTTTTTTCAATCGCGCGCCTTTCGTTTTGACAGCGCATCCTTTTTGTAGCTGTCATATTTGCGCGGCATTTTTTTGTTTGTGAATATCTGTATTTGTGTTTTGGTTTTTTTTGTGTTCATTGCTCAGAGAGACTAAGGGTGAGTTGTTATCTTCCTAATTATTTTTTATATAATTTTATTTTTAAACCTACAAAAACAATGCACAGCAATTTTATTTCCACATGTTATAAATTAACAATTCTGCAAAAACTTAAATACGGCGTAATTATTACACCGCAATTTTTAATAAACATATTTCTGGTATTTATGATTTATAGCTATTTTTAGCATAAATATGTGCGTAAAGCGGTACGAAACGAGCGCATAATTTTGTTTTTATATCGGCAATATAAGAACAAAATTGGGTAATAACACATTTAGGTTCTTTTGTGAATAATTTTTATTTTTACTAAGCAGTTTTTAAGAAATCCGGAGAACAATAATCTAACTTACTCTATGGTAAACTTTTTATACCATAGAGCGAATTTTATTCAAAACGATTTCTATAGCTATATCGATTTCTATAAAAAAAAGAGATTATCAATTGCATTGATAAATTATTAATACTTAACATGGATACGAAATGTAAATTTATAATATGTGTTTTTCCTTATTCTAATTTGCAAAGTGTAAAACAAAATAAGCACATATATGACCTTAACTTACTAATTTATAATTTAACATATCATCATAGTGATGTTTTTTTTTACTTTGACACAAATAAATTTGTGCCTACTTTTAAATTGACCCAGGGTACTTGCTACCTCTCGAAAAAAGAGAAAAGACAAATAGCTACATTGTTAGCATATAATATACAAAACCCCGTTATAAAAAGTATAACGAAGATTAATTTATTATCATTTAGTACTAGTACTAATAACGTAGATTTTGACAATAGTAATTTAAACTAGCAGTACAGACAACAAGCAAGCCCTGCAAAATTATTGTTGTACATCAAAATATACAGGGCCTACTTGGCAAAGAGTTAGAAATAGAACTTTTTTTAAATAAGTTTAATGTAGATGTTCTGTGTATAACTGAACATTGGTTTAAGGAACATGAGTTCATATTAAACTTAAGTCATTATACTGTATCCAGTGCATTCCTAAGGAAGACAGCCTGTCGCGGAGGATCATTAGTAATTACAAGTAATAATATAAGCTGTAAAGAAAGAAAAGATATAGTTCGTCTCTCCTTGGAACGTACTGTTGAATTGTCTTGCGTGGAGCTGGAACGATATATTATAGTTAGCGTGTACCGACCACCCTCCAGCGATTTCAACCTATTCGAAAACACCATGGAGGATGTTCTAAAACGTCTATGTACATCATCTAAAAAACTTTTAGTTTGTGGTGATTTTAATGTGGATATCTTAGTAGATAGCTCCATTCGTGGGAAATTGTTAAATCTTTTTAAATGTTTTAACTTACATAATATATTTACAGACCCCACGAGAATAACAGCTACTACAGCTACGGATCTTGATAATATCTTTTGTGATTGTGATGTTTTAGAAAAATCAATCATTAGCAAATTAAAGTCTGATCATAGTGGACAAATGATATGTGTTCCCGATGATAAATATCATAAAAAACAAATGATTAAATACAGGCCGATAACCAGTCAGAAAATTAAAAAATTTGAAAAGGAAATTTTCGTCAGTATGCCTACTCTTAATGTAATAAAGGGCAATCCAGATGATCTATTTAATGCTCTTTTTTGCTTGATAGATAGAAAATTTAATAATATTTTTAAAACCAAAGAAAAAGAATTAATGAAAAACTTAAAGTTTAGTGATTGGGCCACTATTGGAATTTTTAAAAGCCGAAATAAATTGTACGATTTGTACGCAGAAAAGCAGTTCAATCAGAACTCAGATTTTATTGATTATGTCAAAAAATATTCCAAACTGTTTAAAATTGTCTGTTTTCAAGCCAAGTCACTTTATATTAAACAAAAAATAAGGAATTCTGACAATAAAATTAAAACAGCCTGGGATATTATATGTAGAGAATCGGGCAGACATAAAGTGCGACAAAACAAGATAAATCTTAAAATTAATGATTACACTGTTAACTCTGACATTGAAGTGGCAAATATTTTTCAAAATTTCTTTAATAACATTCCAATAGCAACTACTCAATCGTTAAATTCATCGCCAACAGAAGCTCATAGTCTGCTAAGAGGAAGTGTGGCTAAGTGCGACGTCTCATTTAACTTTAAACACATTACCCCATATAAAATAATTAAAACTTTTAAAACCTTAAATAATAAGATAACAGGAGACCTTTGGGGAATGTCAGCGAAATTATTAAAAAATATTATAGAAATAATTGCGCCATATCTAGCTAAAGTTTTTAATGATTCAGTAGATTCAGGTGTTTTTCCGAACTTAATGAAACACAGTAAGCTAGTACCTCTTTATAAAGCAGGTGATAAGAGTGATCCGAATAATTATAGACCTATTTCTGTTCTACCAACGCTTAGTAAAATATTTGAAAAGATTATGCTCGACCAACTTGTATGTTACTTTAATCTTAACAACTTCTTACATTCAGAGCAATATGGTTTTACTAAGGGTCGGTCAACTACAGATGCTGGTGCAAGACTCTTAAGACATATATTTGACGCTTGGCAGAACTCACAAAATGCTATAGGCATTTTTTGTGATTTATCTAAGGCGTTTGATTGCGTTGAACATAAGACCCTTCTTTTAAAATTAAGTTATTACGGTGTAAATGATAACTCGCTTGGTTTTATTTCCTCTTATCTTAGCGATAGATTACAAAAGGTATGCATTAATGATGTTAGGTCATCTGGATCGTTTAATGTTATGGGTGTCCCACAGGGGTCAATCCTTGGTCCTTTTCTGTTTTTAGTATACATAAATGATTTAGCATATTGTGTTCAAAATATTTGTGATATTGTGTTGTTTGCAGATGATACCTCTTTTATTTTTAAAGTAGATCGAGATAAAGACAATTTTGACGATGTAAACAGTGCTCTATCTCAGATATCAAATTGGTTTTCAGTAAATAATTTACTTTTAAATGCAAATTAAACCAAATGTCTGCAATTCGTGTTACCAAACGTAATTAGGTCAGACATAAAGTTAGAGATTAATAAACAGATACTAAAGATAGAAAATATTAGGTCCTTACATATGAAATTGGCGTTTTCTATGGGAGGAACATAAAGTCGTTTTTTTTTTAATGAAATATATTTAATTAATCAAAGTATGTACCATTGCTATGTATGCACTTTTGCCATCTCATAGGTAGTTCATTGATCCCCTTACTAAAAAAACCATTCGAGCGGGAATCAATAAAATCTTTGAAGGCGGTTTGGACTGCCCCATCGGAGTTGAATTTTTTTCCTTGCAAGTAGTTATCCAAATTGCGAAAAAAATGGTAATCTGTTGGAGCAAGGTCCGGAGAGTACGGTGGATGTCTAAGACATTCTAATTGAAGCTCCTCTGATTTGGTAGCCGTCTGTTGTGCAGTGTGTGGTCTAGCGTTGTCCTGAAGCAGCAGTGGCCTAGAGCGATTGACCAGCCTCGGTTGTTTAGCAGTTAGCTTTTCCATCATGGTTTGCAGTTGCTGACAATAGATATCTGCCGTAATCGTCTGGCCAGATTTAAAAAAGCTGTAGTGAACGACACCGGCACTAGTCCACCAAACACTTACAAGCAACTTTTTTTAGTCAATTTTCGCTTAGGGCAGGATTTGGCTGGTTCGCCAGGGTTCAGCCATTGCGATGAGCGCTTCCGATTATTGTAGAGGATCCACTTTTCATCACAGGTAATGATTCGATTTAAAATTCCTTCTTTATTGTGCCGGTAGAGTAACGTAACGAAGCAGTCGACGCGCGTTTGTCGGTTTGCTTCACTCAATTCATGAGGTACCCACCTTTCAAGCTTTTTCACCTTCCCAATTCGCTTCAAGTGGATTAGAATAGTTTTATCACTAACACCGGAGCCTGCAGCTTACTCGGACGTGGTTTGCGATGGATCCGCTTCCACAATAGCCTTCAATTCTTCATTATCAACTTTGGTCTCCGGCCGTCCACGAGGCTCGTTCTGCAGGTCGAAATTTCCAGAACGAAAACGTTGGAACCAAAAACGCACTGTGTTTTCTTTTGCGACACCGTCACCATACACATCATTAATCCTTCGAGCCCTTTCTGCAGCACTGGTGCCACGGTGGAACTCATACTCGTAAATAACGCGATATTTCATGTTTTCCATTTTGTAAACAGAGTGACACAAAGAAAAAAACAAAAGAAGAAAAAACAAATGAATTAGGGGGTTTAAAACACAAATGCATGAGTAAATAGCTGTATGAATTTGAATTTGGAATTCCTAAACATAAAGGTAATATTTGAGATCAAAGTGGCCAGTACGACAAAACGCCAATTTCATATGTAAGGACCTAATACAACTAAATTTTTGGGGCTCACTTTGGATGATAAACTCCAATGGGGCACCCATATATCTGTCCTCGCAGGAAGACTTAGTTCCGCCGCTTACGCTGTTAGAAAAATCAGACATTTAACCGATGTTGAAACAGCGCGACTTGTTTATTTTGCTTATTTCCATAGCATTATGTCATATGGAATAATGCTGTGGGGTAAAGCGGCCGATATAGAAAAGATTTTTGTTGCCCAAAAAAGAGCCATACGGGCTATCTATAATATGAAGCGGCGTGAGTCCCTTCGCGAAAAGTTCCAAAAAATAGGCATACTGACTGAAGCATCACAATATATATATAGTAATATTCTATTTGTGCGGAAAAATATAAGTACATATAAAACAAAATTTGATGTATATCATAGACGTACGAGAGGACACAAACAGCTTACGATACCTGCGTCGCGACTCAGCAGAGTTAGCAACTCATTTGTTGGTCTCGCTATTCGCTTCTATAATAAAATTCCTCAATCCATTCTAGACCAATGTACAGAAAGATTTCAATCAAGTGTAAAAAATATGCTTATACGTAAAGCATATTACAAAATTGAAGATTATTTGGATGATAAGAAAGCCTGGATTTGAAAATCCTTTCAGCTTCATACAAGACAGCGGTTTAATAATGTTAATTGAAAATATTTAAAAGATTGACCGCCGAGTTTCTTGCTGGTTCTTCTCGGTAAGAGCAACATTCCGAACCAGTTGTAGCTTCATTAATCATATTGATGCTTGACGATTCAAAAGTGCCTGAAATGGTTTATTTGAATAAAGATTATTTTGATTTGATTTGATTTGATAGCGCATGTACTGATTAAAGATAAGAATATCGTTATAACAGAATTAAATTTGAAACCCTCTTCAAAAATATTGACTCAGGTCAGGGTATTGGTTGGAGCAGGGATTGTAACTAATTCAATATCAAAAAAGTGCTATCGCAAGTGACTTTCTTATCTACTTCTTTTTAAGCGATGGATCATGATTTAAGGGTTCATCGGTTCAAACCTGCGACGAATAAAACCGTCGTAAAATAAGTCATCATCATTATCCTCTTGCCCTTATCCCACTCTAAGTGGGGTCGGCACAACATGTTGCAAACATGTTGTCACGTGATTTGGCTACGTATTTTACGACCGGCCGCCTGTCTGACATCAATTTACCTTAGTCGCTAAGAACACCTCACCGACACCTCGGTAAGAAATGAGGGTGGTCTATTCTACTCAGCCGGATACCACACAGCATCGTCGTAAAATGAGTATTGATAATAAAATATTATTTGCTTAATTGATCATGTGGTTTATGGTTAAGAAGAGTACATGAAGAAGTATGCGCTAAAACATCTGATATATAAGATACCTGCTAATTTACATAGTATGGCGAGTTTAAGCTTCAATCTAGTTTAGACACAAACTTGTCTGATCGAACTCGTAAATCCGCAATAAATTTTAGCTAATCGATTGGCGCAGGTGGTATTGACCTCGACTTCAGCCCCGCAGTTCGCGGGTTCGATTTCCGGCGAGGGCTAACATTCGATAAACACATTTTGTTGGTTCTAGGCTTCTAGGAATATTTAAGCATGTATTTATTCTACATGTATGCTAGCTGACCGAGCAAACGTTGTTTTGCCATATAAATTATTTATAGTGCACGTTATAAATTTGTTTTTGTTCAGGAATGAAAAAAATGTTAGGGGTGAACAACCCTTATCGCTTAGTATAATAATAATATGCCTTTATTCCAAAAGAATTCATGTCAAATTCTATAAGAATTCTATTTCAATATTCAGTTACAATTTTTGTTTAATAAACTCGTCATTAATTTTTTTTTACGTTTTCTAATTTGGACACCCATAATTGGGCTAAGGCCTCCTCCATCTTCATCTTTTCCTATTTTCGGCTGTTCTAAACCATGTTACTCCCGCTATGTGTGGTTGGTCGTCCTCGTGCTCTTTTCCGGTCTCTAGGGTACCAACTCAGGATCTTCTTTGTCCAACGTCCATCCGTGGTTCTCGCGATATGGCCTGCCCATTTCCATTTGAGTCGACATACCATTACTATAATATCGATTACTTGCGTTTCTTTCCTTATCGCTTAGGGGTAGGAAAAATTGAAAGTAGCAGATTCTCAGAACTACGGAATCTCTTTCTTTCTCTTACCCTTATCCCACTCTAAGTGGGGTCGGTACAACAAGTTTTCCTCTTCCATTCTCTTCTATCATTCGTCAACTCTGGCGCTACTCCTTTTATACGCATGTCATACTTCACACATTCCAACCATCTCTTTTTAGGCCTTCCTCTAGTCACATATCCATCCACATTCATATCCAACACTCGTTTAGTCACATGATTTTCATCCCTCCTCATTACATGTCCATACCATCCCAATCTTGCACCTCTCTCCTTTTCTATAATGGGCGCAACTTTCATACTTCCCCTTATATACTCATTTCTTATTTTATCAAGTCTTGTCACACCACACATCCTCATTTCATTTGCATGCACTTTCATTTCATTGCACTCTTCTTTCATCCATCTTTTTCATTGCCCAACATTCTGATCCATACATTACGACAGGTCTTATGACCGATTTATAAATTTTCCCTTTAAGGGGCATTCGAGGGTCACATACTGTTCCTGAGACCTGTCGCCACTTCATCCATCCATCCATGCATTCCTTCTATTCCTATTCCTTGTATTCCTCATAGAATATACATAGAAAATCGGTCAAGCCGTTTCGAAGTATGGTAACTATCATTGTGACACGAGAATTATATATATAAGATATTTACCTAACGGTTGTCTGTCACCTATAACACAAATATTAAGTTACTAAGTACCATATATTTATTTATTATCATTTGTAGGTTCCACTCATTCAAACGTTTCAGTTTCGTGGATGAAGAATTTTTGGACGGTAAAAATTATCTGACCACGATACTCGCGTAAGCGTAGTTTAATATAAATCATATCTGAAATTCCCTAAACAACAGAATACATTATAACAGCGGGGAATTTTGATATACGGTTTGTTGGTTTTAATTACATCCATGTCAAGAAAGGGCGGTGGGGTTCCCGAAATATATCCTTTGCAATATACCGTAAATCAGAAATATGAGCTATTTACTTTTAACCTTTGTACTGATGACAGATACAACTATTAAGAAAGGAATTCTGCTGTTTTGCGATTAAAGACCTCTTCTTCATCAACCGATGAACGTCCACTGCTGGACAAGGGCCTCGTGATTTCACGAGCCTCTTCTCCACACCACCCGATCTTGTGCCAGCGTGACTAGATCCAACGGCTCCCTGCGACCTTTTTGAGATAAATCCATCTCATAGGGATGCTCTTACGATGCTGCGTTTTCCAGTGCCAGGTCGCAATTCCAGCATCTTAAGACCCCAATGTTTCATCAGGTTGCTGGCCCGTTGGCGCAGTGAGTAGTGCCCCTACCTTCAGCTCCGCGGGTCGCGGATTTGATTCCCGCCGAGGGCCAATATTTTCTATAAACAATTTGTTGGTTCTTCGAGTCAAATATACACCCCATATTTGTATGTATTTAAAATTACATATGTAATATATTTACCAGTTGTCCGTCACGCATAACACAAGTATTAATTTACTTACTTTAGGGACGGATGACCGTTTGTGTTGTGTGTTTCCGATATATTTATTTATTTACTATCCATTAGAGTAACCAAAATAGCTCATCGTGTCGCGAAGCTGAAGTGGGAATGGGCGGATCACGTAGTACGCAGAACCAAAGAGGCAGGCTTGTGAGAGTTGCAATAAATAATGAGAGGGAATGCTTTATAAAAGCAGGCGTTACTTTGCGGAATTCCATATTACAGAAACTATATCAGAACTACTTTGCTATAATCCGCGTGGGTCAAGCGAATGTATGCAATGCTAATGCGTTGCAGACAAAGTTTTTGAAAAGACAAAGTTCTTTTAAGTTACGGATCGCTTTAGCACTCACGAGCGTTGTAGGCACTACGCTACGCTTTATTGCAATTTGCAACAAAACAACTTTTTTTAATTAAGTCAGTTTAATACTAAGAATGCGAAACGTTTATCTCATTACTAAAGTCGTAACAGACGGAATCATAGACAATAGTTTTGTTATACAATTTAGTTTCTCATCCGAATATAAAAAAAACCCCAAAAGCAAGAATGAATACTGTATTAGGCAATACAGAAACTTTTTCCATCTAAACAAGTTTAGTGAAATCAGTTAAACCTTCTTTTCTCCTTTTTACGAGGGTTGAAATGTGGTAAATTCTCCTTTGCATTCCGTTTAAATGAAACATGAAAATAGTTTTTTGTAATCCGAAACATTTTTGCTTTTTTATGTGTAGTTGAAATTGGGATACAGGTTTAACCAAAAGAAATACTTATGTAAGTGATGTTTATAAAGGAAAGGTTTAAGATAACAGTAAAATATTTCGTTATCTATCTATACATGATCGTTTCGTCACAACAAAAGTTAATTTTAAACTATAATATATATTTTTTAATATATACTAGCTGTGGCAACAACGGCTTCGCCCGCGAGGAATTCAGAGATATACAAAACTTTTCCCGAATCTTTGAAGTTTTTAATATAAAAGTAGTTATTGTTAGTTAACCGTGAGAGATAGACATATGTTATTGCGAACCTTTTTGTAGTATTTTTATAGATCTACAATTCTCTAGTACATTACTTTACCGTATCTCTGTTGGTTTAAGCAGCGCACGCGACTAAAGCTCCCAGCAAGTAAGTTTTTAACAACTGTGCGATCTTTTCAACACAATTTACATAATACCTATATGTACTATTAACTTAACCATCCGAAAGTATTGCTATCTTTTGGTGAAAACCGTACAAAAATCTGTTTAGGAGACTTTGAGAAAATCGATTACATACAGACAGACAGCTTTCTGGGACTTTGTTTTATAATAAGGATTTGTAATAAGTATAGATAGATAGATTTCTTCGTATAAGCTGGAGTGTTAATTAACTTAAAAGGATTCAATGAAATCTCTCGATAATTTTTGTCGCGCACATCAGACATTTTATATAACAATTATCTAAACCCAATGTATTATATTGAAATAAAAATCACGTAATAATTCTCTTATATATAATCGTAATATTTTAAGTTAAAATCTAACCTATGAATCAATTTTTCAATTTCGCTGCAAACTTAAGAAAACTAAATTGTCGTATGAGATTTGAATAAATCAGTTTGTCCAAACAAACATACATGGCGTTAATATGACTTAACCAACGGACTAAGATAAAAATAAATAAGGTGGTATAAAAACTTGGGATTTCAATTGCGGGGTAACAATACCAACATCTCTTTATGTGATTTGGATCTAAACCCCGACACCTTAAATTTTTTTTATATTTCTCATTCCTAGTCATCTCGAAATAACTTTGCACTCTGCTTTCAAGGTATAGGGTCATGACAAAGGGACAAAGAGATCACTAATAAATAAAAATTGGTGCAATAGAAATAATTCATAGAATTAAGCGTTATTTTACGGATACGGATCCATAATACAAAAGTAATAAAAAATATGTTTTGCTATAATCGGCGGTAATTTTTTTTTATCTGTATTTTTATCGTGGATTATAACAAAAAAAATTTATTATTACTTTTGTACGATAAAGATGTACTAAAAAAATATTATCATAAACAATGTAATAGTTTCTCACCTATTCTGCTGACGTTACCGATTTCATAATATCGGACTTCGATAAATTATCGGGTGACACTAAACCGTTAGGCGAAATTTCAGACTGAAATATTTAGCTAAAGCTTTTAATATGAAAGCTCTCTAGTATAAAATGTTGATTTCGAATAATTACATTATATATTCTATAACAGAAGAATAACAAATTAATATGTAGGATTGAGGTTTCTGCTTCGCTCCTTACAATTCGTAAACCGTTCTGATACACATTTCTATAATAAAATTGCAGTTAATTCTAGCTTTTTCTTCACAAAAGTTTATCTATTAATAGGATGCTTTTACAGGCTGATATTATTATCGACATTTATTTAATTGGCAAAAATGCATAAACCTATAGGCTAACCGTTTTACTCAGACCTCGCCTGCGGGTTAAGGCTCGGAGCTATAAAACAAGCTAACTATACGATTAAAGATTATTTGAGTGATAATAGCATATCTTAACTACAGCCAGCTACGCACCAAGCTTCAACGATTTAACTTGTAACCATCTATCAAAAGTATAATCTGTCGAGTTTTTGCGCGGTCAATCAGTGGTAGCTTCTTTTTAACATTTGAAGATTCATAACGATTGAATAATAGTGATTTGAGTTCTTTAAAAGTTTCGTAAGTAGTGAACATAGCTTACTTGTCTATAATTTATCAAGACAAGTGTCACAAAGTGTCATAACAAATGATAGCGCCTAAGTAAAAACTAGCATTTAGGTTCGTTAAAAAAGCACCTTCACTAATAGTACAGGTACTACGTTAAATTTTGGTATTCAGTTCATTAAATACAGCCTTGAGACAATCGCCCGGATGGTGTTTGACATTCTTAAAAGTTTGCAATTTTAATATCGTAAACTGACAGATAATTGCAAAGCTTGGATCACACCTACGCGGTGCGACATACTTGCGGAAGCGGGGGCAGCACCTACGTTAAGAATACGATGTTGTAGGATTAAATGTCTATGCAAGAAGAGGATTCTATTATGAATATCACAGATTATTAAATTTAGGTAAGGATTGTTAGGGGCTACCGCACCATCTCTTGTGAGGCGGCCTGCGCATTGGCTGGCACCCCACCTTGGGATCTTGAGGCCGAAGTACTGGCTCAAGCTTACCATCGCAGAGTGGATGCCCACGCAAGGGACGCAAACTCCTTGATGGTCTGTGGGAATGCAGATTGGCGAAGAGTAGCTCATGCGGATGTTTTG
Source organism: Morpho deidamia (assembly GCA_947086505.1). Lineage (NCBI taxonomy): Eukaryota > Metazoa > Arthropoda > Insecta > Lepidoptera > Nymphalidae > Morpho > Morpho deidamia. Next base: position 1,291,902 of record CAMTZC010000007.1, on the reverse strand, counting down.
CGTAGATGGAGGATAAGGCTGGAATCGCCCAGTGCAGGGCACTGGACAATTTCAGCTATCCAGCCAATTCTGCAGGGTTGGACGGAGAGAGGGCACGGAGTCTTAACTTTTCGCTTGACACAGATCCTTTCAGGACATGGCTGCTTTGGAAGCTTCCTGTGTCGTGTAGCCCAGCGAGAGCCTTCCAGCGTGTGTCATGAGTGTGGTGCTCCCAATGACACTGCCCAGCATACTCTTGCTCAGTGCCCAGCATGGATGGTGCAGCGGACGAGGCTGCTAGAACAAGTGGGACCAGATCTCTCCCTACCATCCGTCATCAAATCTATGGTGGAAAGTAGTAGGTCTTGGGCTGCAATGGCCTACTTCTGCGAATGCGTAGTCTCACAGAAGGAGGCGGCGGAGAGGGTTCGGGAGGTAACCTCTTCCAACCCAATACGTCGTAGGCGAGCAGGAAGAAGACGACGCGCCCAAGATCGTCGACTACCACCCTGATGAGGATCTCCGGGCGTCGAATAGGGGGGGATTCGACGCTCTGGCTGGAGAACATCCTAGAGTTGGCCGACGCGTTAAAGTGTTCCCAATGCGTCGGTTGTAGTGCAGGGGTCTATACAGGCTCAACAAAAATTTAGCAGGAGTACGCTGCTGACGAGGGTGTAGAAGTGATGCGTTCAGTATTCCTGTGCCCTCGTCCCCAAGCAGCAAGGTGGAACACCATGAGGTTTTAGCCGGTAGGAGTCCGGCATAACTGCTTTCACCCCCACGGAAAGCAGCACCCATGACGGGTTTCCTCATGTAAAAAAAAAAAAAAGGTAAGTTATGAATATTTTTTTTAAAGTCGGTCCCTCTTTTCTGTGGATCGTGATCGCCGTCAGGTTCTCAGTAATTTAGTATATTTACCATTTAGTAGTAATTGGTGGCATATACTATCTTTGACATGAGAACAGCGTCGTGAAAGTTGATACAATGGTGTTATCAACTGTTCGCTGTTCTCAGCCTTTAGCTGATCGATCAGCCTTTAGCTAATCAAACCATTTAGTTGGTGATCTTTCTCGTGGTCTTTTACTTTCCAGGTTTCCAATCACTATGACTTTTTCTAAACTTTCATCTCCACGGCGTGTAATATTAATAAGGTTATATAGTTAGTTTATATACTAAAGCGTGAAATAAACTAGATAAGTCCATTCTAAGCACGGAATTCTTCGCCTTTTTCTCTCATTTAGGTTATTATCGTGTTGATTATGGGATTAGATAAACAAGGGAATTAGGGAATTAAATTACTTTAATTCTATAACGCATAACTAGAAATAAAACGATTCAACCGATTTTACAGTCTAATGATATAATTATCTTATTTAAGTTTTAGACTTAAAACAATGTTGTAGCTAATATTGACCTAATCTTTATTGAACTAATCATGCATCCTTTAGGAGCATAATTCACGAAGATGTAAAGCGTCTTCTTAAGTTTATGGTCTCAAATAAAAAAAATTGAGCATTAATCAATAGGTTGACTTTATTATGCCATACGATCCATTTGAGATGATTTCTATAAAGATTGATTGGATAGCCATTAAGTGACATGGAGCAACAAAGCAAAGCAGATCTTCGATTCTTTTACCTATTTGATAGACTCATTGTCTACTTTATGATTTGATGTCTACTTTATGAGATGATGTTTTTATATGTTTATAAGAATATCATCCCTAAAATTTTCTCTATTAAATATAAGCTTTCTTTTAATTATATTTAATGGACAGTGTTGTCGCGGCGGCGGACCACTATCACGCTTGAATTAATAAGAGTGGACTGTAAGTTTTTTAATATGCAGTGTCCACGTAGCAAAGGAAACAAGTATGGCGGCACAAGGAAAAATCAGGAGCGTGCACGTACCTGGTTTATGGCCACTGAAGTCTGTCCTGGATCCAGGCACACACACGAACACACACGCGGCAATCGTGGACACTTCCGAGGTGATGTGGCTCGTACTTCCACCGGACACAATTTGGTGATGCGGATATACGAGACCTAAGTCTTATGTTCGTTTATGCGTTTAAAAATGCGGTTTGCGATATGCGTAACGATTAGCGGTGCTGACACGACTACTAATTGTCTTTTCTTCGGCCACAGTGCACGTAAGGAAAGAGGGAAGGGATGTTTCATCGGATCATCACGTGATCACTGCAATATCATAGGAAAAAAAAAACAAAATAACAAGTCCAACGATAGATGGCGTTAACAGACAGATTTACGTATGGATGTTTGTCGCGTGTTCACCGACGCTCGCATTTAACGCACAAGTGTGTCCTCAGCGTTAAATACTTAAGCTTTATCGATTACCGTGATGAGTTGGAATAATTCACGGGATTCATACGGGATTACTGGCTGTGACGTAGCAGTTACCGCGATTTATGTTTTCCCAACGGAGAAATTAAAATTGGATAACGTTAAATATGGAAGAATTAATTATCATACAAGCTGTGATAGCCTAACGGTGAGACCATGCGACTCTCTAGAGACGACATAGGTTCAAACCCCGGGCAGGCACCAATGAGTTTTTCTATTAAAAACTTATGTGTCTAATTGATAATTGCAATTTATCACACGCTTTCCGGTGAAGGAAAACATCGTGAGGAAACCTGCATATCTCTAGAGAATTCTAGGGATATGTGTAACCTACCAATCCGCGTTGGAGCAGCGTGGTAGGTCTTAGCTCCAATCCTTCTCTCCAAAAACGGAGAGAAGAGGCCTTAGCCCAGCAGTGGGCATAGTAACAGGCTGTTACTTTACTTTAATTATCATACACAACACTATCATTGGTGTTAAGAAATATATATTCATTTATCCGTTTTACGGCCAATTCTTCTGCAAATGCAATAATCACATAGGTGATTATTTTAACGGCTTATTTATTTATTTAATATTGGGAAACATACAACTCGAGATCTTCTTCTTCTTCTTTGTTCTTCTTTGTCTATTTTCCGCATTTTGGCGACTATTGTGCCTGAGGGGTGACACAGCTCAAGCAAGATATTGCATATTTAACACAAATCTCCAGTTTTATACAAATGCTAACAAAGTTTCCACTAATAGCTGACAACAAAGGAAGTGAACAGTTATAAATTTTATATTTTAATTTTAAATTATTATTATTTTTTTTAATTATACGCCGTGTGGTATCCGGCAGAATAGAATACCACCACATACCACCCTCCTTTCTTACCGAGATGTCGTAAGAGGCGACTAAGGTATGTGCCGTGTGGTATCCGACTGCTTAGAATAGACCACCCTCAGTTTTTACCGAGATGTCGAAAAAGGCGACTAAGGTAAGTTGACTTCAGGCAGGCGGCCGGTCGTAAAATACGTATATATATATATATATACGTAGCCAAATCAAGTGATAGAATGTTTGTAACATGTTGTGCCGACCCCACTTAGAGTGAAATAAGGGCAGGAGAATGATGATTTTAATTTTTTAATTATGATCTTAACTTTAAAATTTTTATGAGAAACAAAAACAAAGTCTTTCAAAAAAGTAAGACATTATAAAATTTTAAATTTTGATTCAATATAAAAAAGTATCTCCTAGGAAAATGCAAGGATCACTGAAATTAAAACAAAATTAAACAATTCAAGCAATTGTTCTTGTAATTTCAAAGGCTTGTATTATCAACCAAATGTTATCGATCTATTAATAAGATTTTGCAAGCACTTTTTGTAAAGGATCAATTAGATTTAATGAAGCTACCAATGGCTTCATTAAATCTAATTGATATTCGGAATGTTGCTTTTACCGAGAGCTAGTTAGGCAAAAGCTATGTACCTAAACTGTCCCGGTTCAGACGCGTATATTCAAGTGCAGTTATTTCCAGCATTTAGAAAGTGGGTAACCAGTTCAAATTCCGATTGAGACGTATTGATACAATCTGAAGATAATTGCTCTCTCGTTTTTTATTTTTATGTAGTTAGGGTTGCAGATTATGAATATATTTACTTAGGAAGAAAATACACCTTATTCAAGTGCACATTTACATCGCTGTTGAATCGTCATCCCTACCCTTGAGTATGAATGTGGATGGATATGAGACTAGAGGGAGGCCTAAAAAGAGATTGGATTGCGTGAAGTATGACATTAATGTATGAATGGTAGGACAGAATGGAAGAGAAAAACATGTAGTGCCGACCCCACTTAGAGTGGGATAAGGGTAGTAGATTGATGAATTCTATCATTACTTTCGTACTATGGAATACCGAAAGTAAGGCCTTGTAACATAAATTATTTAATTTACATACCATTTCAGTTATCAAATTCAAATTCAAAATATTCTTTATTCAAGTAAACTTGTAAACAAATGCTTTGAATCGTCAACATCTACTGCTGGTTCGGAAAACTACTCCTACCGAGAAGAGCCAGCAAGAAACTCGGCGGTTGCTCTTTACAACATATAATTCTTGTAACTAGTTACATTTTGTCTCAGCGTTCTTATCATTTATACAATTCTCAATAGTATAGTATATAATAAGCTTTCTGTATCAACCTACTTTTAATAGTTTAGTTTAGTTAGTTTGAATTTGTTGACCTCCTCGAAAGAGTCGCACGGTCTCACCGCTGGGCTATTACAGTTCTTATGCTCTAAGTATGTCTATGTCCATTTAATAAGTCGCGTAGCGTAGGTCTTAGCTCCAACCCTTCTCTACGGAAACGGAGAGAGGAGGCTCTATGCCCAGCAGTGGGATTGTAACGGGCCATTACTTTTACTTTTACTTTTATAGACGTACTTTGAGCATTTTGCGGTTGTAAACATACGAAATTTGAATATTTTATATATCGATTGTCCGGGTTAGCTTTATTAGAATCAGTGGAATGTAAATTGCGACCAATAATTGTAGAGGCGGAATCTGCGGTTAGATAATAACTATGTCATACCTATCCGTTTCAATTTCTTATAATTTCGTTCAGTAATTATTGAAAGGTCAAATTCAAATTCCAAATATTCTTTATTCAAGTAAACTTGTAAAAAGGTGCTTTTGAGTCGCAACCTCTACTGCTGGTTCGGAAAGCTGTTCCTACCGAGAAGAACCAGCAAGAAACTCTGCGGTCGCTTTTTTCAAAAAATTATTCTTATTACGAGTTACATATAGTTATTGATGTCTTGTACTGGGTCGAAGAGTAGCTATATCCACGCATTCTTATCGACTTAGTAATACTCAATAGTATAGTAGGCTTTCTGTATTAGCCTTTTTTAATAGTGTTTTTAAACTGCTGTAATGGTAAAGTAGATTGCGGAATTTTATTATAAAATCTTATACCCAAATCCACAAATGACATATACTTTTGCAAGGCGCAAAGCAGGAATCGCAAGCTGAAGTCGGTTCCTACTTTGTCTATTATATACATCGCCAATCTTTTTTATATATCTGGTCAATTTCTGACTCTTCAAGTTCGTGACAGTTCGTATCATTGACAGTTTTCTACTTAACTAACATTTTGTTCCGTGTCCCTGATTTGTGGTCGATAAAGCAAAGTCTCGTGTAAACACATGTTCATTACAAATTATTCAAACACCCTGAATCATTCCCGACCTCCCACAACAAAGAAAGTGATTAAATGATAAATTAGTAATGTATTATTTTTATACTGTAGAACTTTTCCATGACTGCTAAAAACTATTGTCAGTTTAGACTTGGATTGTGTATCTAAAAAGTAAAGTAGCGGCCTGTTACAATCCCACTGCTGGGAATAGGCCTCCTCTCTCCGTTTCTGGAGAGAAGGGTTGGAGCTAAGACCTACCACGCTGCTCCAATGCGGATTGGTAGGTTAAACATATTCCCAGAATTCTCTAGAGATATGCAGGTTTCCTCACGATGTTTTCCTTCACCGAAAAGCGTGTGATAAATTGCAATTATCAATTAGACACATGAGTTTTAATAGAAAAACTCATTGGTGCCTGCCCGGGTTTGAACTCGTGTTCCCCTCGGAAGAGTCGTACGGTCTCACCGCTGGGCTATCACAGCTGTCAGTGTATCTATACTTATTATAAAACAAAATCTCCAAGGACGGTCTATCTTTATGTGGTCTATTGTCTCGAATTCTACTGGACGACTTTAAATACGATCGCCCAGCGGTGAGACCGTGCGACTCTTTCGAGGTAGTCACGAGTTCAAACCCCGGGCAAACACCGATGAGTTGTTCAATTATAAACTTATGCGTCTAATTGGTTTTTTTTCTGCTGCCCTTATCCCCCTTTAAGTGGGGTCGGCACAACATGTTACAAACACGTTGTCACATGATTTGGTTACGTATTTTACGACCGGCCGCCTGCCTGACGTCAACTTGCCTTAGTCGCCTTTTACGACACCTCGGTAAGAAATGGAAGAAAGAAAGACTTTATTCATGCAGCACATTACAACACAGAGAGAGAGACAGAGAGTAGCACATAGCGAATAAAAACAAATAAACAACTGGATGCAATGCACTTATATCTAACTTGCATTGCAGTGAAATGAGGGTGGTCTATTCTATGCAGTCAGTTACCACACGGCACTTACCTTAGTCACCTCTTACGACACCTTGGTAAGAAATAAGGGTAGTCTATTCTATGCAGCCGGATACCACACGGCACTTATGTGTCTAATTGGTAACTGCAATTTATCACACGCTTTTCAGTGAAGGAAAATATCTTGAGTAAACCTGCATATCACTAGAGAATTCTAGGGATATGTGTAACCTACCATTCTGCATTAGAACAGTGTGATAGGTCTTAGCTCCAGTCCTTCTCTCCAAAAAATAGAGAAATATGCCCAGCAATGGGACAGTAACAGGCCGTTACTTTACTTTTACTTTTACTTAAGTGCAATTCCCGAGGAAAGTTTAGGTTAGTACATTCTTGGGAAGACTTAACCGATTTTCGTGAGACTTTCATTGTAAGATAGAGAAGGTTGTGATACAACATATAGGTTATTTTTTCCTAGAATTTCCGCGGAGTGAAGATTTACGCGGGAAAAACGTTATAGTACTGATTTTCCCGCGTGCAACACCGCGGACACAGCTGTGATGAGATATGATAAAAAAATCCCTTTTTCTTTTGGGAACAGAACAAAATTAATATTGCGTAACAGAAGGTAAATCAACGCTAAAGTTGTCGCGAATGGAGTCACACTAGTAAACATAAAGGCGTTCGAAATGTCAATATAATTTACAAACTAAATAACTTGTCACAGTGAGGAAGTTACCGTCATCTGTTGGCTGCGAAATGCAATTCGATGTAACCTTGAAAGTTATACAAATTGTAAGACCATAAATAATGAACTTTACTTGAGCACAACTGTTCTAAATATAAAACCTCATTTACCTACTTTTCCTTGAATTGTATTACTTGAATTACTTCTCGTAAGCGAAATTTATGCTCTCTGTTTTCATTGTTCTTAACACTAATCGGTGATGACTGAAATGGTATGTAATTTAAATAATTTGTAGATGTAAGTGTTACTTGTGGAATTCTATAGTACAAAAGTTATGATAGAATTCATAATTCTCGTGTCCTTATCCCACTCTAAGTGGGGTCGGCATAACATGTTTTTCTCTTAAATTCTCTCCTATCATTCGTCAACTCTGGCATTGCTCTCCGTTTTCATAATTTTTATCACTAAGCGGTGGTGTTTTTATTAAGAAACTCGGTGGTTGCTCTTTTCAAATAAAATTCTTATAACTGGTTACATTTGGTTATTACTATCTTGTACAGGGTAGAGGAGTAGCTGTAACCACGCATTTTTATCATCTTCATATATAATCCTCAACGGTAAAGTAGTCTTTGTGTATCAGCCTCCCTTTAACAGCGTCTTTAAACTGCTGTAGTGGCAAATATAAAAATAAAAATAAAATTATATTGCTATAAACCAAGATAAATCGAAAATTTTATCGCGGATTATTACAAAATAATTTAATCATCACTTGTATTATTGATCTCCGCAAAGTAACGCCTAATTCTATAAATTGCTTTAAAATTTGTTCAAGCACAATTCAGATCACCCCTAGAGATTAACCTGTCGATAAGTCATTCTGTCCCGATAAATCGATTCAGCCCCAACCCTTTTAATTAATGGTGATTAAATACACAGTAATATATTTTCCGTAACATGTTTTTTAGGGTTGGACCTTTGGGGTTATTGGAAAAGAGAACTGATTACTAAAATTAATGGCATCGATTGCGTCGCATTGAATAAGAGATATGCGTTTCGAAATTGTTTTTCTATAGTATTTTGGCGTATCTCTTAAAAGCTATATGTATAGCTTTCGGGTACCCATTACGCTACAATGTTACGCCATAACAAAGTCCATTAAATGCTCTGTAGGCCTACCATGAACTTTTAGAAAACGATTCAATTCAAAGTCAGTACCTAAACCCAACCGCTTTCTTTTCGTACCATGAAGTGTGTTTGAAAAGGACAACGTTATATGAACTATAGATAACTCTGTCTCTTTTACTCACATGTTCTTAGGACGCATTCCGAACACTCATTCGGCAACGACTTAAAGTGTGCGTCTTTAAGACGTCATGGTATGAAAAAGCAAAACAATTCACTTTACGTTTTCAATTGAGTGGCAATAAGAGTTCATGGTAGGCCTGCTGATATGTATTTGGGATAGCGTAGTTTCATTCTAATTTATGTTTCACTCACGGCTAGCACAAGCTATGATAGGCCAGTGGTGAGACCGTGCGACTCTCGAGAGGCGAACATGGGTTCAAATCTGGGCAGGCACCAATGAGTTTTTCTATTAAAACTTGTCTCCAATTTATATATATGAAATTTATCACACGCTTTTCGGTGAAGAACATCATGAGGAAACCTGCATATCTAGAGAATTCTGGGTGTGACCTACTAATCCGCATTGGAGCAGCGTGGCAGGTTTTAGCTCCAATCCTTCTCTCCAAGAAACGGAGAGAGGAGGCCTATTCCCAGCAGTGGGATATTAACAGGCCGTTACTTTACTTCTTTTAACAGCGATACCAAGTATTTGACCACTATATAAATAAATAAATAATAAATAAATATATGGGACATTTACACACACGGTCGTCCGTCCCCAAAGTAAGTAACTTAAAACTTGTGTTATGGGTGACGGACAACTGGTAGATATACTACATATATAAGTTTAAATACATACGTATATACAAATACACACCCAGGCTCGAAGAACCAACAATTTGTTTATAGAAAATGTTGGCCCTCGGCGGGTATCGAACCCGCGACCCGCGGAGCTGAAGGCAGGGTCACTACCCACAGCGTCAACGGGCCAGTCGATAATTTCATGTTAGGCACACAATCTAATAATTGACTTGCATATTTGGATTTCTTTTAATATATAAGTTGTTCAATTAAACAGAGGGCTGTCAATCCCCAAAGTAACTTAATACTTGTGTTATGGGTGACAGACAAATGGTAAATATATATAAGTAAGTCGTTTGTTGGTTTGGGCATAAGATTCTATACTAAAATTCTGCAATCAATTTTAGCTGTGCTATTACAGCAGTTTAAAAACACTGATAAAAAGAGGCTAATACTGAAAGCCTACTAAACTATTGAGGATTACTTAGACTATAAGAATACGTGAAATACTCTAAAAGAATACTCTTCGACCCTGTACAAGACAATAATGACTAGATGTTACTAGTAATAAGAAATATACTATGAACAGTGCAACCGCCGAGATTTTTGCTGGCTCTTCTCGGTAGGAACAGCTTTCCGAACCAGCAGTAGATGTTGACAATTCAAAAGCACTTGTTTGCAAGTTTACTTGAATAAATAATATTTTGAATTTGAATTTGAATTTGACCTTCCAATATTTACTGAACGAAATTGTAAGTAAAAACACATGCACAAACCTCTACCACTTCCACCAGCACGTGCACGAATCCTGCACGAATCGGTTATGAAAATACGGATAGTCCACTATACATTTAACACTATATATATTTTCTATTTACTGTATCGCGGATTATAGCAAAATAATTTTATTATTACGTTTGTATTATGGATCTCCGCAAAGTAACGCCTTATTCTATAAAGTATTTAAAGAAAAGAAGTTTACTTGAACTTAAAAAAAAAAATTTCAAATCGATATTTAATTTTATTCAAAATACAGACAAACTCAAAAAAAAACAAATTATTTTTTTAAAAATGTTAGGTCCCAACGGGATCGAACCCGCGACCAAGGAACTGTTTACTTAGTCACTGCTACGTGAGCCAACGGGGCATCCAATTATGGATGAGTTATGGTCAAAATAAGCTGTGATAGCCTAGCGGTGACACCGTGCGACTCTTTAGAGACGACACAGGTTCAAACCTCGGGCAGGCACCAATGAGTTTTTCTATTAAAACTTATGTAATTGATAATTGCAATTTATCACACGCTTTTCGGTGAAGGAAAACATCGTGAGGAAACCTGCATATCTCTAGAGAATTCTAGGGATATGTGTAACCTACCAATCCGCATTGGAGCAGCGTGGTAGGTCTTAGCTCCAATCCTTCTCTCCAAAAACGGAGAGAGGAGGCCTTAGCCCAGCAGTGGGCATAGTAACAGGCTGTTACTTTTATGGTCAAAATTGCAGTAATGAACCCGACTGTCAACTACGAGTATATTGTGTATTGATAAACTGTTATTGATTGCAAACATTTATAGACACGACGTCATTTCGATCGTAAAACATGTTAAAGTAACCACAGACAGACACGCAGACCTCACATTAGCATTTATATTAATATGTATAGTTATGGAAGTTATTTCACATGCATATATTACAATTATTAGTATATATCAACGTGCATTCCTCTTATGTACTTGAAACAAGTTTGGAAAATTTCAAGCAGTTATTGTTGCTTTGCGGAAATTTATAAATACGCGAATAATAAAATACGCGAGTCAATCGTAAAGCCAATTTAAATCGATCAAAGTGAAGTAGATTAATTGATTATTTTAATTTCAGTTTCAATCTGATTAATTTATAAAAAATGAATAAATATGTGTAATAAATTTACGATATAAACTCGTGGGTATCCAAGAGGTATCCAACAAAACAAAATAATTTATATAGTCTATAGCTTATAAAATAATATTATTAAAAATATAATAAATATAGTACATATAATAGAATTCACAAAATAATGTAAATGAAAAAAAAATAAAATAAAGTGATAATATAATATAATAGTCAAAAATAAAGCCTAATTTGATTGATTGGTCAAAAAAAAGATTGAGTAGGTACGAGTAGTATACGCATATACTAAATGTAAGCCGGAAGTCAATCGTGAAGCCAAATTAAATTGAACGATAACCGAATCTTGCATTAGTGAATAAAGTTTAACTTACAGTTTAATAATAATAAAATCTAAACCAAATAATTTGGTAGATATTGAATAAAAATTTATATTTGTTAGCCATGGGTAATTAAAAACTCAATCGTAAAGCCAAATTGAATCAGTCAGTCAAAGCGTCTTAGAGTAATTCTGTATTTAAACATGAAATAATTTTAAAAATGTTTTAAAAATTTAATAGTAATATATAAGTATTAATAGACTATGAATTAAATCAACAGTCTATGAACAAAGAGTAAACAAAGAATCATTCGTGAAGCCAAGTATATTAAATTGCTATAAATTAATTATTAAAATTCAATTCTGTCTGAGTGACAACATTAATTCTATTGGTATTGTTTATTTTTTTAAGTTAAAAACATCCAAACATACAAACTTTAACATTCAGAACTTTATACGAATCTTCTTCGTCGATTAAATCTTTGTCAATAAAAAGAAAACAGATAAATACTCTTGTATTGAGTAATGAACCGATAGGAATAACAGTTTTATCACCAAATTCCCATAAAACATATATTGTATGTAAATTGTATTTGCTTCCACAGTATACTTTTAGCTATAAAATTTTTGTATATAAAAAAATACAGAGTTGTAAATAAATTGGCGATATATATACACAATATAATACACAAAGTAGGAACATAAACTTGCGACTAATGCTTTGCGCCTTACCAAAGTACGTAAGTTTGTGGATTTGGATATAAGATTCTATAATAAAATTCAGCAATCGATTACAACTTCGCCATCACAGCAGTTTAAAATCACTATTAAAGGCTAATACAGAAAGCCTTCTATACTATTGAGGTGTACTTAGACGATAAAAATGCTCTTCGACCCTGTACAAGACAGTAATGACTAAGTGTAACTAGTAATAGGAATTATTCTTTAAAAAGAGCAACCGCCGAGTTTCTTGCTGACTCTTCTCGGTAGGAACAGCTTTCCGGACTGATCTAAGATTCCGTAATCAATTTCAGCTTTGGAATTAAAGCAGTTTAAAAAAAGCTTATAAAAGGAGGCCAATAGAGTCCAGTATCTTGAGGATTACCTAGATGATGAGAATGCGTGGATATAGACTCTTCGATCTTATGCAAGATATCAGTTACTAAACGTAACTAGTTATAAGAATTATAATATTTCGAAAAGAGCAACCGCCGACATTAGCACCAACAGTAGATTTGACGACTCAAAAGTATCTGTTTACAAGTAAATTTGAATAAATAATATTTTTAATTTGAAATTATACGAGGAACCTCTTACGGTGTACCAAAACAAAACCGTCTTTCCGCATAACCCGTTGGCATGGTGCCAGGAAATGTTTATACCATCAATCACGCCTGACTCAATGTGTAAAATTGTATTAAATTCCAAATATATGGCCCTTTGTATATTTACATGGCGTTTAATGTATTGCCATACCCTGAGCAGGAACAAAGTTAAATGACAAATGTGTGTGCTTTATTTGTTAGTATTAAGTACGATTCATAAGGACGTCACAATGTGTTTGTTGCCTGTTATACAGGGTGGTACCGATCCCATGACATTCAACACCTCGGAACTCTACATTAAAAAAATCAGTTAATTCAGCGAGGTAATTTAGCTATGGGAATTATTGGAGGCTTTTAAAAATAAAAACACGATTAAAAGAGATCCATTACCGCACTCTACGAGACATGAAACAAAAGTAACCTTGACTCAAAAACAACGTTTTTTTTTCTCCTGTTTTTGGAAAAAGCGCGCAAAGCCATGTAAGTCAACCATAACTAACAAAGCCAGATTTCAAATTAAATTATATTTATTTTTATCTATTACGTACAAAGGGTCAGTAGATTCATTTAATGTCGTGCCACCGTTTCACGTGGAAATATAGTATATATATATATATATAATATTATATATATATATATAATATTAGTATATATATAATATAGTATAGTGTGTTAATTGAGTAGTTACCCCAAACGAAATGCGCAAACGAAGCAATGCATCAGTGTTATTTCTGCTATGAAGAGACATACTTTTTATTTGACTGGCCCGTTGGCGCTGTGGGTCCGTGGGTCGCGGGTTCGACTCCCGCTGAGGGCCAACATTTTCTATAAACAAATTGTTGGTTCTTCGAGCCTGGGTGTGTATTTGTATTTAAGTATGTATTAAGTAATTCAGCTGTGATAGCCCAGCGGTGAGACCGTGCGACTCTTTCGAGGGGAACACGAGTTCAAACCCGGGCAGGCACCAATGAGTTTTTCTATTAAAACTCATGTGTCTAATTGATAATTGCAATTTATCACACGCTTTTCGGTGAAGGAAAACATCGTGAGGAAACCTGCATATCTCTAGAAAATTCTAGGGATATGTGTAACCTACCAATCCGCATTGGAGCAGCGTGGTAGGTCTTAGCTCCAATCTTTCTCTCCATAAACGGAGAGAGGAGGCCTTAGCCCAGCAGTGGGCATAGTAACAGGCTGTTACTTTACTTTTACTTTTATGTATTTAAACTTATATATGTAGTATATCTAGCAGTTGTACGTCACCCATAACACAAGTATTAAGTTACTTACTTTGGGGACGGACGACCCTGATGCTGAATTTAACGCAGATGATATCGCTGACAGATGTTGTGGGATTAAATCTGGAATCTAAATCAATAATCTATAATAATTAATAGTTAGTTTGCGGAGATCCATAATGCAAAAGTAATAATTGTAATATAATATATTAAAGGCAGTGTTGCTTGAGACGATACGCATTGTCAGGAGGTTCCTCACTCTGTTGTCCTAACCACCGGGAGCTTGAGTCCTGAGTCCGCTCCCCGTGGACGTACATTTTTTTATATTTTGAAATGTTTTTTTTTAATATTAAAAAATGTAATCAATTTGAAAATAAATGAATATATTATTATTTTACAATACTATCTGCGATCAAATTTTATAGTGTTATAAATAATAATGAACCACTGAAATGTTTGTATGCGCATTACCAAATGGCTAAACCAAATTGGATAAATCGTTCTTTTTGTGTTCGCTATGGTTAGAAGTACTATTGCATGTTAAAAAATACTTTAAAAAATTTAAGCAAATATAAAAAAAATATATACTGACGGCAAAAAATATAGCGGTACGAAGTTCGCCGTGTCAAATAGTAATTTTATAAATTTTATATTTTATTTTTCAATATTTCATTTATTGTGTTTTTTATAAAACAATATTGTTATTACTTTTGTTTTCTATAGTAATCCACCATCTAAATTCATAACTCATAACCTACAATCCATATCCATAATCGAAAGTCCATAAACCATCATCTATATGGGGTAAATGCGCAGATGTTGATAGAATTTGTGTAATACAAAAAAGAGTTATATGTGGCATTTAAAATTTAAGTTCGCTTCACAGTATATTTTTAGAAATCTAATGTTAATGCATAAAAACATACATAATTATAAAAGGATTGGCGACGTATATAATAGACAAAGTAGGAACCGACATACGCTTGCGGTTCCTGGTTTGCGCCTTGCGCAAAAGTAAGTAAAGTAAAAGTAAATAAGTCATTTGAGGGTTTGGGTATAAGATTCTATAATAAAATACAAAAAGCCTACTATACTATTGAGGATTATATAGAAGATAAAAATGTGTGGATATAGCTACTTCTCTACCCTGTACAAGATAGTAATAACCAAATGTAAAAGTTATAAGAATTTTATTTGTAAAGAGCAATCACCGAGTTTCTTGCTAGCTCTTCTCGGTAGGAACAGCAAGTTTACTTGAATAAACGATATTTTGAATTTGAATTTGAATATAATCTATAATCCATAAACCCTAATCCATATACATATATATTTATGTGTATGTCCTCCTTTCACGTCCAGAACAGGCAACGATTGAAAATTCTTATTGATAAGTTAGTTTAAAGGGTTTAGACATTGACTAACTTTTTCGGTACTCAGCTCAAAACACAAAGTTACGGGCAGATGTTAGTGAATAAAGAATTAATTAAACTTGTTCACAATACGCCGTATTTGTTTACATTTACATTTTCATTAAAGTTAGGAACATACATCACGATCAACTATGGTGGCAGAACACCTTGGAACCAGAAATAAACAAAGTACCAAGTCCAGTATATCGTACGACCTCGAGACACTGGCAGCTTGTTTTGTCGGAGATTATAAATTATTCATTCAGTGAAATTAATATTTGTCTCTTTTTGATTGATTGCTTTAAGCTATTCAATAGAACTGTAGAGGGTAAGAAAGAATTAAAGGTAATTTTGAAATCTTTATTCAGTATAAGAAAATACTGAAGTATTGGAGTAGGTCTCTGAGGCGGTCGATGCATATAGAACTCCCGATGCATCGATTAGCATAGGAAGGGGTCACTGTTTAGAGAGGCCTCGACCCGGAGGTGTGCTCTGCGGGTACAAAGCTGGCGGGGATAGGAGCAATTTATACAACCGTACCCTGTCCTCGCTACCAGCAGCGTGGTGGAGCACTGTTAGGTTTTTAGTCAGTGAGAGTCTATATAAGCATACTTACTGTAGCATCACAATATACATACAGTAATATTCTCTTTGTACGGAAAAATATAAGTATGTATAAAACAAAATTTGATGTATATCATAGACATACGAGAGGTCACAAACAGCTTGCGATACCTGCGTCCCGAGTTGCAGAGTTAGCAACTCATTTGTTGGTCTCGCTATTCGCTTCTATAATAACATTCCTCAATCCATTCTAGACCAGTGTACAGAAAGATTCCAAGTAAGTGTAAAAATTTTGCTTATACGTAAAGCATATTACAAAATTGAAGATTATTTGGGTGATAAGAAAGTCTGGATTTGAAAATCCATTAATCTTCATACAATACAGCGGTTGAATAATATATAATTGAAAATATTTAAAAGATTGACCGCCGAGTTTCTTGCTGGTTCTTCTCGGTAAGAGCAACATTCCGAGCCAGTTGTAGCTTCATTAATCATATTAATGCTTGACGATTCAAAACTGCGGAAATGGTTTATTTGAATAAAGATTATTTTGATTTGATTGATACCCGCCGCTCGTCCCCGTCGGGCTATGATGGCCCATAATGGGTTTTCCGAACAAAAATAGAGAAGGGGTTAATTGCAAGGGTAAGGGTTTATTTAAAAAAGCAATTAATCAATATAACAGCAACTTAAACGTAAATCTTATATCCAAATGGTGTGAGCGCATGACTTTAGGGTTTGGATCTTAAACCTCAGAGAAAATATCTATTAGGTTTTATGTAAAAACTGATGTGTTTTACGATAAACGGAAACATATTGGTGTCATGTGTGCATCGCATAATCTGTACTCCATTTTCTATAAACCATTAATCTAACATTCATAACCCTTAATCTATACTTCATATTCTATGATCCATCACCTATAAAAGATACTTATTGCCATGGATGCGACTTTAAAGGCGGTTAGGCGAAACCTCTAACTATACTATATATTTTAAAGTGTACGAAATTTTATAAAACTTAAAGTCCCGTTAAGTGCATAATTTCTTTTCCGACTTATAAATAAAATTAAACGTAGGAAACAATATCTGGGAACGTAAAGTATAAAGAAACTATATGCATACAGATTTAAAATTAATGGCTCTTTAAAATCTACTGTTGTTTCAGCTGGAAAGTTCTAGATTTCTTATCTCTTAAACGCCGTTTCAATTTCACCGTTCAAATATTTTAACTTGCACTTTGAATAGTCGAATAACGGATTCAGTACGAATTTGGAACATTGTTTACTAATTATAACCTACAAGGATATTTTTTGCTATCTCACGTTTGTGTTTTACTAAAACTTGATAAATCATTGGAAAGGCTAAACACATTTACGGTTTCCAAACAGCATAGCTTTAAAATTATATATGTAGTATATCTATCAGTTGTCCGTCACCCATAACACAAGTATTAAGTTACTTACTTTGGGGACGGGCGACCGTGTGTGTAAGTGTCCCATATAATTTTTTATTCAAATTGGCCTTTACAAGCACTTTTGAATCGTCAAATTAAAATTAAAATGAAGCTACGACTGGTTCGGAAAGGTGCTCTAACCGCGAAAAACTAGCAAGAAACTGGGCGGTCACTCTATTCAAAAATAAATATTACAATATTATATTTGTAATCGTTAAGGCTTGTTACAATCCCACTGTTGGGCATAGGCCCCCTCTCTCCATTTTTGGAGAAAAGGGTTGGAACTAAGACCTACCACGCTGCTCCAATGCGGATTGCTAGATTACACATATCCCTTTAATTCTCCAGAGGTACATAGATTTCCTCACGATGTTTTCGTTCACCGAAAAGCATTGCAATTACCAATTAGACACATAAGTTTTTGATAGAAAAACTCATGTTGCCCGGGGTTTGAACCTATAGTCTTTAGAGAGTCACACGGTCTCACCTCAGGGCTATCACAGCTTATCTAGTGCATAGCTGGTCACTTTTTGATACCAAGCTTTTTTATCATTAATATAATCCTCAACTTTCTTTCTTAGGTCCTTAGTATAGGTATTCTGATCAACAATAATGAAACGTCATATCTCGTATGGGTTTACGGTTCGTGAAACTAACCAACTACGAATTGATATCGACAGGGGTTACCGCGGGAAATGAGCTTGTGATTGTGTCGTTTCGATATAGGTAGCACATACATTGTTAAAGCTATGCTATGCTGTACTTTAAACTTGATATAGACAATGACAGTTGATATCGAAGCTTTACGACGAATCCAGCTTGCTGCACTTGATGCAATAGGTATATTTTTTGCGAAAAGGTCGCAAGAGTCGCAAATTCTGCTACTTTTTTAATATTAAAAAAAATATATATTCTGCTTTTCTTAAACCACATCTCAACGTATTTAAATTGGGACTAAAAGTCCCAGATGACGACGTGAGTATATCCAGTTTCTATACATAAAATATGAATGCCATTCACTGGTCAATATTTATTAATCTAATTCCAATTCAAACAAATTCCATAAAACCGGTTTCTTCATCATTATTATTATAGCATTTTAGCATTCCATGAAATTTAGAAAATAAGGATCTACACATTTTTCAAATATGCCAAGATATTTAATATAAGAGAATATGGCAATACAAAATGCATATTAAGAGATCGCAAAATAATTTGGTACAATGAAAGATCTGAATCACGATACACACAGACAATTAGACAACGAACAAAATGAACCACCGTTACACTCGCACGTATTAATTTTGTGCCATTGTTATGTCCATTCATCATTTATATTTTAACATGCGGCATACAGTGTCTCCATTCATCGCTCTGTTCCGACGAGATTAGAATCACCATTGTTCTTAGTGGGATTATCAATAATAATACGTTGTTTTAGATGTTCTATTACTCCATATCTTAGGTATCCCACTATACGAGCGCGTTTATCGCAAAACGATTTTGCATACGGCGATAGCGTCATGGCTATATGACGAGTGTCGTTGATGTGTACAATATAAACGACTCTATGCATGGCCTCTGCGACATGATATAGACTCGCTACTAGACCATCGCGTCATGCAATGGACTCACTGCGAGATTATTGCGACATACGATGGACTCACTTCAAGAACAATGCTACACGCGACAGACTCGCGGTGCAGCCGCTGCAACGGGTAATGGACTCACTGCATACCCGATGCGGCTTGCGATGGACTCGTCATTGACTTGTGCAATATGCGACGGACTCGCGGTGCGGCCTCTACGACATGTGATGGACTCGCCCCGTAGCTGCTACAACATATCATAGACTCACCACGCGCCCCATTGTGACGGACGTGACGGACTCTTAGCGGAATCCAATCCAAAAAGATAACTTAACTTCATAATTGTAGACCCTTTTCGGTATACTTTCTCGTAGAGGTGATTCCTTAAAGCAGTGATAACCAAATAAAATGTGACTTTAAGAGTCACAGCGGGTGCGGTTTCTAATCGCGGACATAATGAGTTTATCCAGTAAAATTTATGCACCTAATATATCGCGTTTTTCTGACAATTCGACTATGAATGATGAAAGAAATCGGCTGTACAGGCACAGAACAGCATTGGCTCAGACTTACTGTGATCTGCGAAAGTAACACAATTTCCCTCTTTAATTTCAAGCAAATTATTCCTGTTTCTAAGCCAAATAGTCCCTTTAAGCCTAAAGTCTGCTAAAAGCGCGTGAGTTATATTAATGAGGGTTTAAAAGATCTTTAGCTACATTTCGTGTAAGATGTGTTTCATAATTATGCCATTTTGCGTTATTATAAAGACGGAAGTGGCTTTCTATATCCGTAAGGATTTCGCATTAAATCCTACAGAGTAATATTGATGAAATCTGACACAATCGAGGATTACATACATAGATGCTTAACTCTTCGGGGATATGGAAAACTTAAATTGTACATATATGTGCTCGCGGTAGACCGGCACTGCGATGGGCAGATGACATTAAAAAGGTGGTCGGTCACCAATGGATGAGAACAGCAATTGATCGGGACAGTTGGAAGAGCTTGGAGGAGGCCTTTACCCTAAGAGGGGTTCTTACGAACTAAAAAAAAAATCGAACAATGAAATTTGACTAATTTATTATTAAAATTTTTCTTATAATTATTTAACAGTTATTAGGACATTTGACAATAATTCTTTGTATAACACTTTATTGGTGAAAAATAAAAAGGCTTTTTATTTATTTATTTATTTACATAAATGTGGGTATTAGACTGGCCCGTTGGCGCAGTGGGCAGGGTCACTAACCCTGCCTTCAGCTCCTCGGGTCGCGGGTTCGATTCCCGCCGAGGGCCAACATTTTCTATAAACAATTTGTTGGTTCTTCGAGCCTGGGTGTGTATTTGTATTTCAGTATGTATTTAAATTATATATATGTAGTATATTTACCAGTTGTCCGTCACCTATAACACAAGTACTAAGTTACTTACTTTGGGGATAAACGACTATGTGTGTACGTGTCCCATATATTTACGTATTTATTTATATTTTAATAATTAAGTTGACGCGAAAAAAGTCTCTTACATTTTGCATTAGATAATTTAGTTAACTCGACATGGAATTTCATATTAAAAAATAATTTTACGTTTCGTATATATCATTGAAATATAATATCTTTTATTATTCCCACGGAATAATAAAACCCACGGACCTCAAGCCTAATAGTGATATAAAAGAAAATATTTTTCCCAATAATTCTCGTTATGGATGGATTATACAAAATCCACTTAGGAATACATGGTTCAACCGTCTTGTAAGGATTATGTTTTTCTTATTGTAAGGATTGTAAGGATTATGTTGTATGATTTTCTTTTACTAAACATCTATATTGATATAATAATTTTTACGGCAAATCTACTTTAGCAATATTGATGAAATTTAATACGCATCGCCATCTCATCATCATATTCCTTGTAAAAGTAATAATAAAATTATTTTGCTATAATCCGCGATACAGTAAGTAGAAAATATATAAAGTGTTATATATATGTATAAAGTGTTATGTGGACTATCTTTTTTTTCATACCAGATACATGCAATATTCGTAAAAAGACATGCCTATACAAAAACACATCTTAAAAAAGCGCTGGGGGCTTAACCCCTACTAACATTTTTTATTTATTTTTGGGATATTTTTTTTTAAATATATATATGGCAAAACAATGTTTGCCCGGTCAGCTATATATATTATTAGATTAGCATTGTATATAAGTTTGGATAGCGAGTAGAGTGCTAAAATTGCTATTAACCGTCTAATTTTACTAAAAAAATCAGTATTATTGTTTTTCGTCACGTATAAGAATCTGGATTTCAAAAACAGTCCAAAAATTAATGAATCACAGATAAGAAACACATTTCCAAACCGGATGGTGAACAACTGCTTATATATAAGATTTTCTATGCACGCCGGATGTTCGACTTGTACGGTTCAACGCCCCGAAGTTAGTGAAAGGCCATTAAATCAGCGATCGCTACCGCTTGTTTATTTTAAAACAGGACCTTTTTTTATTTGCCAATATGGTGCCGTGACGTCAATTACAGCGTCAATGGGGGGATGTGTGAGGACAAAAACATCGTCGAGGGTGTTAATAGCAGAGAGTAGAACACAGTAGCACTGGCATTGTTGAACGTAGGAGTTGACAACGGTTTAGAGACGGCTCACTATGGAGCGCGACGACTAGTCACAGCTATGTTTATTAAATAAATATATGGGACACTTAAACACACAGTCGTCCATCCCCTAAGTAACTAACTTAATACTTGTGTTATGGGTGACGGACAACTGGTAAATATACTACATATATAATTTTAAATACAAATGCACACCCAGGCTCGAAGAACCAACAAATTGTTTATAGAAAATGTTGGCCCTCGGCGGGAATCAAACTCGCGACCCACTGAGCTGAAGGCAGGGTGACTATCCACTGCGCCAACGGGTCAGTCAAATTTTATTGGGAGTGCATAGAACGGGAACAACTACGTAACATCGTATAAAATCAAGTACTTGTTGTATATATAATATAAAAAAAAATTCAAAGTAAAAAGGTCCTAAAAAAGCTTTTATCAAAATTACATGCCTCTACTGTTATCCCTTGGTCCCTCGTCTGAAGCTACTTCTAGCAGCAGCATAAGATCATTCTTATCATAACCATGCATTGTCGTCAGGACTGGAGCAGTATGTAAAAATTCAGGTTGATCAGACACCGGGAAGTGTGTCAAATTTAACTTGCAAGCTTCCACCTTCACATACATACGATGCAAGTTAAATAAAAGTTTTCAAAAAACCATAAACGAAAACAATAATTAAATTTGTAAACCATAAAATAATGGTTTTTATTGGCTGTCATCAGCAACAACAACTATCAAAATGACATTGACAGTTAACATTCAATGAATCTTATATTATAAACTAACTGTGCCAGCAGCTTCGCCCGCGTGGAAGTCAGCATGTTTTTCACAATCACAATTTTTTTCTAGAATTCATATTTTAAACATAAAGGTAGTTATTGTGAGTTAAGCATAAGAGATAGAGACATGCCATCGCGTTTTTTTTGTAGTATTTTTATAGATGCAATTCTCTAGTACATTATTTTAGCGTATCTCTGTTGGTTTACGCAGCGCACACGACTAAAGCTCCCAGCAAGCAAGTTTTTTACCAACTGCGTGATCTCTTAAACTCAATTTACATAATACCGATAAATAATATATATGACACAAGTATTAAGTTACTTACTTTGGACGGACGGACGACCGTGTGTGTAAGTGTCCCATATATTTATTTATTATTTATTTATTTAAACCATCCGGAAGTATTGCACTATCTTTTAGTGAAAACCGTACAAAAATCCATTTAGTAGACATTGAGAAAATCGATTACATACAGACAGGCAGCTTTTTGGGACCTTGTCTTATAATAAGTATAGATGCGAAAGTCTGTCTGTTACGCTTTAACTGTTAACCTGCTGGACCGATGTTGATAAAATTTGGCACATTTAAAACTTACTTAGGGTAACACATAAGAAAAAACCCACTTCCTTTTATTTAGAACAGAGAAAAAACACAAATTGCAGACACTGGCGTAAACGTAACGGGTACCGAGTAGTCGATATATCGAAGTAAATTTTAAACGCAGTGTGAAAGTACCGGCTTGTCACTATCCCACTTTTGGGCATAGGCCTTCTCTCTCCTAAGTTGGAGAGAAAGGTTGGTGCTTCAATGTGGATTGGTAGATACACATATTCGAGGAATATTCCTGAGATTTGCAGGTTAACGATCTTTTCTTAATCGAAAAGCATGTGATAAATTGCAAATAGCTGTAGTTATAGCTTCATTAATTACTGATCCTTGACAATCAAAAGTGCATAAATGTGATTATTTGAATAAAGATTATTTTCATTTGATTTAAAATAAATGCTACGTTCATAGCCCTACAAGTCGTCAAGAATTGGCACACAAGTTTAGTGGACCGTCTAGTGCACTCGCAATAGTAAATAGACGGCTACCTATCGCCACCGATGTTATGAAATACGGAAACACCATCTCATATATCATACTGGACTGGATAAATCTATGCCATTCGCTATATTTATCTTTCGTTAATGTTAAGAAAGCTCACTGTCACTCAACGAGCGATGGTGAAAACTATAAGGGTACTCTAATGTATGCTATATGCAGATAAATTCAAACGGTGTGCAGAGTATGAATCAAAAAGAGTAACAGCGCATATCAGCTTAGTTTGTTCAATCCAGCGACAGCCAATGGTAAGTACAAACGCTTATGATAGTAAAAAAGTAAAGTAACAGCCTGTTATTATGCCCACTGCTGGGCTAAGGCCTCCTCTCTCCGTTTTTGGTGAGAAGGATTGGAGCTAAAACCTACCACGCTGCTCCAATGCGGATTGGTAGGTTACACATATTCCTAGAGAATTCTCTAGAGATATGCAGGTTTCCTCACGATGTTTCCCTTCACCGAAAAGCGTGTGATAAATTGCAATTATCAATTAGACACATAAGTTTTTAATAGAAAAACTCATTGGTGCCTGCCCGGGGTTTGAACCTATGTCGTCTCTAGAGAGTCGCACGGTCTCACCGCTAGGCTATCACAGCTTATGATAGACTACAGGTTTAAATCCCGAGAAAACACTGAGTTGTCTCACATTTATCACGCGCTTTTGACAAGGGAAACCTACAAAAGTCTTCAAAATTCCCAGTATATAATAAATAAATAAATATATGGGACACTTACACACACGGTCTTCCGTCCCCAAAGTAAGAAACTTAATACTTGTCCTATGGGTGACGGACAACTGGTAGATATACTACATATATAATTTTAAATACATACTTAAATACAAATACACACCTAGGCTCGAAGAACAAACAAATTGTTTATAGAAAATGTGGGCTCACGGCGGGAGTCCTTCCACAGAGCTGAAGGCAGGGTCACTACGCCCACTGCGCCAACGGGCCAGTCTACCTATATTGTGTATAAGATGATTGGTAAATCATCTTAAGAATAATAGAGATATTGAGCATAGGAAATGACCGGTTTAATTTAATGTCCCGTATTCATGTAATTACTTAATGTTTCCAATTAAAGCATGGAGTTCCGTAGAACTAATAGCTTGATGAATAAATATAAAGAAGTCTACAAATCGATGACCGTTGGACATTGTGGTCTCAAGGTCGTGCAAGGTGAACTTGGCATCTATAAATAAAATTTTTTAGCATCTCATTCGGTTCTCAAAAACGTTGAGTAGGTCACTGTAAATTATTTATATCACACGACACTATTTGGGATAGACCTTTAATAGCAGTAGATAAGAAGAGAGCGCTGGTTGTTCTCTATACTCCTCGTCATTATCGTGCTTACGAAAGATGTTTTCTTTTGGCTTTTTGGCGCTATTTATAGATTTTAAAATAAAGGACATCCTTGGAACTTGGATTATGTGAAATAAAGACAATTATGTGCGATTTCTACCAACGACCTACGGGGGTCATTCTATAAGTTACAAGTAAGCTGTGGGTTATCGCTTTGCACCATTTCCAACTTCTACGATGCTGGTACCAGGTTTCATTAAGGATGATGTTTCACATCATATAACCTTGAATCGCACAAATTCAGATAATGGTCATTTTAGATTGTGTCTGCCTAATATGCCAATTCTGGGTTGTCCAGTGCATGATCGCAACTTTTTTATCATGGGACCGTAATATTGAATATAATGGGTCTTCGAAAATCCTTAGCCTCTTGACCCTTTATGTTATGTCAGTCACTGGTAGATCTACGTATCTCCTCATCCTTAATTTGACACACAGAGAGCCTCAAAGCAGCACTCCTCTGCAGCTTGATGATCGAGCTTTCTCATGAGGTCTATAATTAGTCCATAGTTACTGATCAAACTTTTAGTGCTTCAATTTACTGTTACGTAAAGATTTTTACGTAAAGTACATGTTACTAGGAAGGGGAGTTTTGAAATCGATCCACTTTCAAAATTGCGTACTTTCAATAAGTGGATTTTCCATTTTGGGTTTTCTTATTTGTTATGGAATTTTATATATAAGTACAATATTTACCGTCGACTTTGTGCATGTCAATTTAAAACTTTTATATACACTACGTACTTCCGTCCAGTCCAAGAAGGTTTTTTATACCTTGGCCTATATTGGCTACATTTGTGAAAAAAATATCAATATTACGACTGTTAATTAGCCGTGAAAAATAAACAGACGGACAGATTTTGTATAAGAATGCTTATATTCTAGGAATTCACAAGAGACATTCCTTTACCATAAAGCGCATGGTGAAATAATATAAATTATTTAAGCACATCATAATGTGTAACTTATCAATTCACATTTGCAGAGTAGCTTGGTTGGTCTTAGCTCCAACCCTTCTTTTCAAGGGGGGGGGGGGAATAGGTTTGCACCTAGCAGTATCAGTCAGTCACTATCAACAGTCAATATCAACATAGGATCTGACAACTTGTATATGTATGGGAAATTGGAAAAAATCTCTTCATTTTGAATTTTTCATAGTATTTTTTTTTTAATTAACTACGCCGTGTGGTATCCGGCAGAATAGAATAGACCACCCTCCTTTCTTACCGAGGTGTCGTAAGAGGCGACTATGGTTAGTGCCGTGTGGTATCCGGCTGCATAGAATAGACCACCCTCCTTTCTTACCGAGGTGTCGTAAGAGGCGACTAAGGTAAATGCCGTGTGGTATCCGGCTGCATAGAATAGACCACCCTCTTTTCCTACCGAGGTGTCGTAAAAGGTGACTAAGGTAAGTTGACGTCAGGCAGGCGGCCGGTCGTAAAATACGTAGCCAAATCATGTGACAACATGTTTGTAACATGTTGCGCCGACTCCACTTAGAGTGGGATAAGGGCAGGAGAATGATGCTGATTTTTAAAATTAAACGCTGACTTAAAGCTCCGTAGAAATCATTTATAGACACAGGCGTTACGTTTGCGGAATTACATAGTACAAAAGCTATGATAGCATTATTTTGCTATAATCCGCGATCGATAAGAGAATCTATGCTTTTCTTGGAAGCAGGTAACGTCCATATACCTTATACAGGGCTAGTCACCACAAATATCACAAAACGCCGCCAACAAGAACACACCACATAAGCACCACACACACTCACTACGACAATCACGACGCTCCTTTCGCCCCGTAATCGAAGCATCATCGGGAGACAATGTATATTTTGTCCTACATGTATAAGGTATGTGAACATTATCTTACCTACATAGATTCTATTTACAAAACGCCGATTCTTCATCCTTCTGCCCTTATACCACTCTAAGTGGGGTTGCACAACATGTTACAAACATGTTGTCACATCATTTGGCTACGTATTATACGAACGGCCGTCTGCCTGACGTCAAATTACCTTAGTCGTATTTTACGATCTCTCGGTAAGAAAGAAGGTGGTCTATTCTACTGAATCGGATACCACAAGATGGGTCAACTTATCTTAGTCGCCTTTCACGACACGTCGGTAAGAAATGAGGGTGGTCTATTCTACTCAGCGGGATACCACACGGTGTTTTTAACGAAATGCGGATTATAGCAAAAATAATTAAAATAAATATAAAATTAAAATAAATCATAACTTCCGTAATATGTAGAAATCTTTCCATTGTTCTCATAAACTTATGATTAATGCCAATATTATGCGAATCGTTAACTCATATCACACCTACTCTCGCGAAACCGTTTAGCTTCCCCGACTCTCAATTGAGCTTATTTAAATAAATCAACTCTCTTGGGACATACTAATATAATAAATTGTGAATCTGTCTGTCTGTTTGTTATTAATTTATTAATCCGCCGCAAATAGGAAATTTTGCAAAATTGAAATTTTTGTATCGTTTGTATTAGAATGGTTGGAGCTATGACCCACCACGTTGCTGCAATGCGAATTGGTAGGTCACACATATCTCATGCAGGTTTCCTCACGATGTTTTCCTTCACCGAAAAGCATGTGGAAAATTTCTAATATCAATAAGGCGCCTAAATTTAAATAGAAAAACTCACTGATGCCTGCCCGGGTTTTGAACCCGGGACAGAGTCACACGATCTCACACTTGGCTATCAGAGCTATAAAAATTATAATATAATAATTATAAGGAGGCTGAAACAGAAAGCTTTCTGTTAAATATTACATAGATGATAAGAATGCGTAGATATAGCTACTCTTCGACCTTATGCAAGATATCAATTATTAAGTCACAAGTATTACTAGTTTCTATACATTAGTTATAAATACCACTCACGATAGTTCAAATTTAAAAATCCTTACTAACTTTAAAATTTACTTGCATTTATGTTAGGAAATTACAGCAGTTTAAAAACACAATTAAAAAAAGGTTAATAGAGAAAGCCTATACTGTTGAGGATTACTTAGACGCTGAGAATGCGTGGATATAGCTACTTTTCAACCCTGTACAATACAGCAATGACTAATGTAACCAGTAATAAGAAAAGACTTTGAAACGAGCAACCGCCGAGTTCCTTGCTGGCTCTTCTCAGTAGGAACAGCTTTCCGAACCAGCAGTAGATGTTGACGATTCAAAAGCACTCGTTTATAAGTATACTTGAATCATCATCATCTGGTGCCATCTTCAAAATGAAGTGCGGAGGTCAGTTGGAAAAAACATTTCCGGTTGTGTGCCATCTTTTTTAATTCCCAGTAACCAAGTCCAGTCCACTCTCTTATATTATCGAACCATTTAAGACGTTGCCTTCCAGGTGCTCTTTTGCCGAACATCTTTCCTTCTAGGATCAACCTAGGAAATTTATACAGGGATCCTCTCTGTAGATGTCCGAAAAAGGGCAACCTTTCTTTGCATGACGGTTTTCATCAACGTCCGCTTGCATTTAGCTCTCTCCAAGACCAGAGCGTTTGAGACGAAGTGAGTCCAAGGGATCTTTAGCATTTTGCGAAAGCCCCACATCTCAAATGCATGCAAACGTCGACAACCATCTTTAGTTATGGTCCATGATTCACATCCGTATAAGAGAGTGGACCAGACGTAGCACTTTAAAACGCGATACCTGACATCAAATGGGATTTTAGGGTCACATAATATTTTGGACATTTTGTAAAAAGCTGCTTTAGCTTGTCCAATTCTACATTTTATTTCGATGCTATTATCTATACTTGAATAAAGAATAATTTGAATTTGAATTTGATGCACGTGTACAAAATAAATTCACGTGGTGCGGCGCTATCAGTGCAAAAAGGCGTTGCTACAAGTTTCAGCAGTTTATAGACGTTGTTTAAAGAGGGACCTATTTTTACCGATGTGTATAAACGTTGGCTCAACTAACGTTTATGAAATTTGACGTGCAATAACGTTGCTCACAAACAAAGTGTCCAAAGTTATTTCCGAACGCATACTTTTTGACAGGTACGATCAGTATGTATCTATACTAATATTATCCTACTCTAGTATTAACTACTGTTTGTGGTTTAAAAAGAGATATATTATAAAGAAATTAAAAGAAAAGCAACAATTTTATTTTATACTAGCAATGCCCCCAGTGGAAAGTTTACTAAGTTAGACTTTAGACTTATTTTTGTAAATTGAAAGTTTGGTCCTGGGACTAACCAATTGTTAACTATTGGCAAAACTATAATAGTTAAACATATGGTATCGCGGACTTTTTTGTGGATATTGATATGTTCTATAATACTGTAGAATATTTTTTTGTTCTATGATCAATAGTTTCCGCAGCGCACGCGATGAAAGATCTTTACGAAAAATTTTTTCACACCTTATTACAATTTTATTAAGGATCCCTATTGAAAATGTCATATAGCCTATGTTGCTTAGTGAAGAAGCAGGTATCCAATGGTGAGAGAATTTTTGAAATCGGTCCAGTGGTTTTTGCGTGAAAACATTACAAACATACACACATACACACAAACATACAAATCTTTCCTCTTTATAATATTAGTATTGATTTATATAGATACATACCAAAATAAAAAAGAAAGAAAAAATATATATATGGGACATGATTTATAGAAGCAGGCGTTACTTTGCGGAATTCCGTATTACAAGCAATATAACAGAACTAACTACTTTGCTATAATCCGCACGGGTTAAGTGAATGCATGCAAAGCCAATGTGTATCACCCCGATGTAAATCGCCCCGAAACCGAAGCATCATCAGGAGGATAGGTTCCACGACAAAAATCGTACTGCAATACGTACTGCAAAAATCGTACTGCAATACGTACGATTTTTGTCGTGGAGCCTATCCTCCTGATGATGCTTCGGTTTCGGGGCGAAACGATCGTCGAGATTGTGGTGGTGGGTGTGTGTGCTGCTTTTGTGTGCGTTGTTGCTGGTGAATTGCGCCTTGGGGTGCATGTGGTGGCTGGTCCTGCATGTATAAGGTGCGTAGATCTTGCCTGCTACATACACATTGGCTTTG
This sequence comes from Morpho deidamia, assembly GCA_947086505.1. Taxonomy (NCBI): domain Eukaryota; kingdom Metazoa; phylum Arthropoda; class Insecta; order Lepidoptera; family Nymphalidae; genus Morpho; species Morpho deidamia. The sequence continues at coordinate 1,262,048 of CAMTZC010000007.1, read as the reverse complement.
CATGCATTCACTTAACCCGTGCGGATTATAGCAAAGTAGTTAGTTCTGTTATATTGCTTGATATATCGGATACTTACACACACGGTCGTCCGTCCCCAAAGTAAATAACTGAATACTTGTGTTATGGGTGACGGACATCTGGTAGATATACTACATATATAATTTTAAATACATACTTAAATATAAATACACACCCAGGCTCGAAGAACCAACAAATTGCTTATAGAAAATGTTGGCCCTCGGCGAGAATCGAACCCGCGACCCACGGAGCTGAAGGCAAGTTCACTACCCACTGTACCAACGGGCCAGTCCAGTTTGGTTAAACTAATAAACGTCATCTAATTTATAGTTTTCAGGTGATAGAGCGGAAATAAATTAAATCCTGATTATCAATTTTTCCCATATCATCACGCCTCAGTGAACTTTTATACAAAAGTAATAATAAAATTGTTTTGCTATAATCCGCGATACAGTAAATAGAAAATATATATAGTGTTTAATGTATAGTGGACTATCAGTATTTTCACACCCGATACGTGCAGGATTCGTAAAAGCACATGCACAAACCTCCACCACTTCCACCACAATACACAAGCACTACACAGTTTCACTATCACAAACTCAACAATCGTTTCAACAAAATCGCAAAGTCGTGGAGTCTATCTCCTGATGATGCTTCGGTTGCGGGGCGAAACGATTGTTGAGTTTGTGATAGTGAAACTGTGTAGTGCTTGTGTATTGTGGTGGAAGTGGTGGAGGTTTGTGCATGTGCTTTTACGAATCCTGCACGTATCGGGTGTGAAAATACTGATAGTCCACTATACATTAAACACTATATATATTTTGTATTTACTGTATCGCGGATTATAGCAAAATAATTTTATTATTACTTTTGTATTATGGATCTCCGCAAAGTAACGCCTAATTCTATAAATGAACTTTTATACGTTCCACCATCAATTTCAAAGGCACACATTAAAGCCCCAATCATAATAAGACAATAATGGGAAAAAGTGAACTCGGAACAAATAGTATACACGGGTTTCCCCCACTCTTGTCCCGAATATACTTCGCGAACCCGGATATGTCGGCTACCGTTACTTCATAGAGTATTTAGTCAATAAATATATATAAATACCGCGGTACCTCGATTGCCTTGTTTCAATCTGACCACGGTCCGACCATATCGTATTTTAAATATATAAAAATAATCATTGCTATACATTTTTCGTGTTAACAGACGCGGAATTTAATCTCAGACGGCGCCGATCGCAAAAAACACGCGACAATAAAAAAATTAAACACTTATTTAAATGCCGTGTCAATTAAATAGAGTATATCTGGATTGTGACAATTTTTTTCCAGCCATACCAAAGTTTTGTGTTGTTCAACGTTGAGGAAAACCCGCGGAAATTTTCGCGTTGAACTGAAAAACAATTCGATAAATTGTATTTCAAATAATAATAGACAGTGTAAATATTGTGTCTTTAAATTAAATAATAGGTGTGAATTCGGTAGTGAAATCGTCAAACGAGTGAGTAGTTCAGAAACCTATTTTTTTTATATGCATGCGTTTAGGTTTTTAAACAAAATTTCATTAACTAATTAAATTTTAGTAACTAGTAATAAGAATAATGTTTTGAAAAGAGCAAACGCCGTATTTCTTGCTGCCTCTTGTCGGTAGGAACAGCTTCCCGAACCGGCAGTAGAGATGACGATTCAAAAGCAAAAAGTCTAATTGAATAAAAAATTATAAATAAATGTGTTATACACAAATATTGAATTGAATTTGCCGTGTATGTCAAGGTGGAATCTTCAATCAAGTTAAATTTAACCCACTTCCCGGTGTTTGATTGATCTGAAATTTTACATACTTCTCGAATCATAATGACAAAATCAAAATAATCTTTATTCAAATAAACCATTTCAGGCACTTTTGAATCGTCAAGCATCAATATGATTAATGAAGCTACAACTGGTTCGAAATGTTGCTCTTACCGAGAAGAACCAGCAAGAAACTCGGCGGTCAATCTTTTAAATATTTTCTATTATACATTATTAAACCGCTGTCTTGTATGAAGCTGAATGGATTTTCAAATACAGGCTTTCTTATCATCCAAATAATCTTCAATTTTGAAATATGCTTTACGCACAAGCATTTTTTACATTTAGTTGGAATCTTTATGTACACTGGTCTAGAATGGATTGAGGAATTTTATTATAGAAGCGAATAGCGAGACCAACAAATGAGTTGCTAACTCTGCAGAGTCGCGACGCAGGTATCACCAGCTTTTTGTGTCCTCTCGCATGTCTATGATATACATCAAATTTTGTTTTATACGTACTTATATTTTTCCGTACAAATAGAATATTACTATATATATATTGTGATGCTACAGTCAGTAAGCCTATTTCTTTGAACTTTTCGCGAAGGGACTCACGTTGCTTCATATTATACATAGCCCGTATGGCTCTTTTTTTGGGCAACAAAAATCTTTTCTATATCGGCCGCTTTGCCTCGCAGCATTATTCCATATGACATAATGCTGTGGAAATAAGCAAAATAAACAAGTCGCCCTGTTTCAACATCAGTTAAATGTCTAATTTTAACAAAGCGTGTTTATGATAAGCATGACCTGATGCTGCTGCCAGGATTGGGTCCAGACGAGGGAACTCCTCAACGGTTTACAGTAGGGACATGAAACTTCGTTAAAACCTTTTGAACTTAACTTGTAAATAAAGAAACTGTATTTCAGTCGACCTCACTAAAGGTCACTATTCTTAATATAAAAAAACTTTACTTCCGTTAAGCGGCTTTGTATAAATAATTTATAGAAATAAACATTAAGTTTGCTGAATTCCATAGTAGTAAATTTATGATAGAATTAACAGTACAGTATCTAGTTATAAGAATTATATTTGAAAAGGGCAACCGCCGAACTGGCTCTTTTCGGTAGGAACAGCTTTCCGAACTAGGAGGTTGACGATTCAAAAGAAAAATAAAAATAAAAATTATTTTGCTATAATCCGCAATACAGTAAATACAAAATATATATAGTGCTAATTGTATAGAGGACTATTCGTTTTTTCATGCATTCCGATACATGCAGGATTCGTAAAAACACATGCACAAACCTCCACCACTGCCACCACAATACACAAGCACTACACACGTTCACTATCACAAAATCAACAATCGTTTCGCCCCGCAACCGAAGCATCATCAGGAGATAGACTCCACGACAAAATCGCAAAGCGATTCTTTAAGCGAAGTATTATGGATCTCCGCAAAGTAACGCCTAATTCTATAAATGATTAAAATGCACTTGTTTACAAGTTTACATTAACAAAGAACATTTTGAATTTGAATTTGTTGTATTCCCCGTTCGTGCAACGTATCTTATTTACAAACGCGGATTATAGCAAAATTATTTTGGTATATATAATCCGATAATATAACTGTTCCTCACGATACGAATGTCAATCGATTGGATCCACCTGTCTCTGACCTTAATGGAGTCAACCGTCCACCTAGTCCACAAGAATAAGGCTTTATAAATAATGTGGGGTTTGCAACCGGTGCAGGGTCACCACAACATCTAGCCCAACCCCTATACGTTATTGGCACTGTGTCCTATTACCACTTCAGCTTTACGAAACAGAAATTATATATCTACGTCACCCACCACGTCCCAAGAATGCTGGCAGCGTTTTCGCGTTGAAGCGCTGAGCTGATTCTTTGTGCAAATACGAGCCAGCCCTCTTGTCACATGATGAGGCAATAAACCGAGGTGTTACAACGGATAAAAAATTTTTGCACCTTGACTCTATTGCTCTAGGGTCTCAACTGTAGACGGCACAAACATATAACTCTCGATGAAAGATGCTTCCGCCACTTGCCGGATTCGGCCATTTCCGCCTCAGCTCCAGGTCTTGATGCCGTTTCTCTGATATAGGACTCGTCCTATACGCATGTTGCGTCCCACATTAGGGCCATTCCTCGTTCCCAAGGAATAAGCGTCAAACCTAAACTCTTGCCATCTTCCCGACTTATCCCCGAAGGTTCGAGAAGAGCAAAATGTCGATGGTGGCAAGAGCTCTTTTGATGTTATCATTTTGAGAACCATGACGGAAAAGCCTACCACAGCTTCTATGGCATGAAAGCTCGTATATGCCAAAATATTAAATAAATATACTAAAACTTAAAAAAGTCTCTCAGGTAATTCAAAAATAATATGGCGAAACGCACTCAACGCAGTAAATATATTAGTCAATAAATGTAAATATATTGGCCAATTACACACAAGACTGTCCGTCTCCAAAGTTAGTTACTGTTATGGGTGACAGACGAGTTTTATATACATTCATTGTATCCCCAGACCAACAAATTGTTCATAGAAAATGTTGGCCCTCGACGGGACCTGCAAAAAATATCCATTATTATTGAGAAGATTTAAATATATTAATCATTTAAAAATGCCCCTCTGGAAATTCAGAATTACTATCGCAACACAGTGGTAGATTTTCTGCGGTTATCGTAGTCTATAAAAGTAACTTAATTTACGTGATAAGCAAAATGTATTTTTAAGAGAGATGTGGACTCATTTGGTCACCATTTATGAGAGATGAATACAGATTTACATTGTTGAATCTTTTGTATTACAAACAAATTGCACACCAACCACCAAATGACCATTCAAATACAATTTTTTAGTCAAGTAAACTTGTAAAAAGTCTTTTAATATCGAAGAAAGTATTTTTGTTTTCGAGAAAACGATATTTAGAATAATAATATATTTTACCACTATTTTCAAAGTTGCTCTTATATCTCTTAGGGTAAATTGAATTTAAATATATTTGCCTAATTTATGAAATCACAAAAAAATGAGTAAATTTAAAATTACATTCATCTGTAACTCAACCGAGAATCGATCCCAATACCTATTGTTTCTGATGAGATTATTGGCCGTTACTAATAGCTTTCGATACAGATATACGAAATTCGTGATAAGATAATCATAATTTTTTACCTAGTTGAATAATGAAGTCGCTATTGCATAATGACGGTATATTAAGGGTTAAAGAATAGCAAGAATCATTATTTTTAACCAACATATTGATGCATCTCAAAACATTAAAAAACAGACTTACAAATGTCATAAATTAAAATAAATAATATTACAAACACTTTCAATTACTTTAATAATTTAATATTACGCAAATAGGTATTTTAAGGCAAAAATTATCCTTTTATAATTATGACATTTAATTTTATTACAATTCCATACTTTTAACGAGTCAGCTGACCGAATAATATGTCAGTTTCCTAGGCTAGGCTAGGAATCATACGTTATATAGTCGAAAAAGAGAAACATTTCTACGAATCGAGACATACCTAAACATAAAAGTGTTTTAATATTAAGGAAAAGATTTTAAATTAGTGTTAAAATATTTATTGATACCCTTAATATTTGCTAGTTTTTCCTGTTCACGCAGAAAAAACGTGATTATTTCGTACTATATGTTCCTCTAGTGTATATGCCGTGTGGTATCCGGCTGAGTAGAATAGCCACCCTCATTTCTTACCGAGGAGCCGTAAAAGGCGACTAAGGTAAGTCGACCCGCCGTGAGGTATCCGGCTGAATAAAATAGAACACCCTCTTTCTTACCGAGGTGTCGTAAAATACGACTAAAGTAAGTTAACCTCAGACAGGCGGCCGGTCGTATAATACGTAGCCGAATCATGGGACGACATGTTCATAACAAGGTGTGCCCATTCCACTTATAGTGGGATTAGGGCAGAAGTATGATGATGATGTTCGCCTAGTATATTAGCTTCAATATGATAAGCTTATTGTACTACAAGTCAGATTTAGTCCTCCAAAGCGCTTCGCTTTAAGCGAAGGTCCAGTTTCACAGGGGGCACCCTTAAGGCTATGCTCCAAGATGCTGCGAAATCCCTCTCGAGGTCCGCTCAACATTTTTTATGCGATGATTTTCCAGTCGATGCTTCTAGGCTCGCCTGTCCTCCCAGTGACGCTGTCAAAGTCTTCAAGGCTATCAGCATTAGTTAGTAGCGGCCTGTTACAATCCCACCGCTGGGCTAAGGCCTCCTCTCTCCGTTTCTGGAGAGAAGAGTTGGAGCTTAGACCTACTACGCTGCTCCAATGCGGATTGGTAGGTTACACATATCTCCAGAATTCTCTAAAGGTTTTCTCACGATGTTAACCTTCACCGAAAAGCGTGTGATAAATTGCAATTATCAATTAGACACATGAGTTTTAATAGAAAAACTCATTGGTGCCTGCCCGGGTTTGAAAGAGTCGCACGGTCTCACCGCTGGGCTATCACAGCTCAGCATTAGTGTGCGAAAAAAAAGAAAAGGTTAGCATTCTATCTATCTGTTAAGCTGGGAAGGCTTAATAGATAGATAGACTTTTTATATAAAATATTAGTATAGATATTTCAGCTCAAGATCTATGTTTGCATGTAGAGATGAGAGTATATTAATTTGCACACGTGTAATGGACTTCGATTTATGTAACTGGGTCGGAATATCAACAGACAAAACAAAGGTGCCGTTACCCGATATCTTTATTAACAATTTTGCCACTTCATTTCTGTTAGTCCAGTTATTTTCAAATTTATCGATATCAAAATACGAATCAAATCATAATAAATTGTTTCGTATCTGTTACGCTATATTCTTGCTATTTCTTTCAATATCATTGGTGCTTATGCCCGCTTTTAATTAAAATGTATCTGTCAGAGAATCCCGTAATATAACGACCATTTATTAAGATTTCCATTCCAAATTTTATTTACAGATTTTTATAGTTGTAAATATTTAAATATAGATTAGATAATAACTTTATTGCATATAATTAAAATAGAAATGACATAAGAACTTAAATTTACCTAAAATATATGTAAAGATGGTCTTATCACCAATCTCTCCAGACGATAAGATCTTAGTTTCATTTTTATAAAAAAAATTACACATAAAATTTTATTTCTTAATTTAGAAATTTCAAAATAAATCAATCAAAATAATCTTTATTCAAGTAAGCTTTTAGAGACGCTTCTGAATCGTCAAGGATCGATTAGATTTAATGGAGCTATAACTGATTCGGAATGTTGCTCTTACCGAGAAGAACCTGCAAGAAACTCGGCGGTCAATCTTTTAAACATTTTAATTTTACGTTATTCAACTGCAGTGTCGTGTGGTATCCGGCAGAATAGAATAGACCACCCTCCCTTCTTACCGAGGTGTCGTAAGAGGCGACTAAGGTATGTGCCGTGTGGTATCCGGCTGCATAGAATAGACCACCCTCATTTCTTACCGAGGTGTCGTAAAAGGCGACTAAGGTAAGTTGACGTCAGGCAGGCGGCCAGTCGTAAAATACGCACCCAAATCATGTGACAACATGTTTGTAACATGTTGTGCCGACCCCACTTAAAGTGGGATAAGGGCAGGAGGATGAAGATGTTATTTAACTGCAGTCTTGTTTGAAGCTGCAAGGATTTTCAAATCCAAGCGTTTTTATCATTCAATTAATCAAATCGTCAAATTAAATCGAAAGCCTACTACTATACTGTTGAAGATTACTTAGATGATAAGGATGTGTGGATATAGGTGCACTTCTACCCTGTTCAAGACAGTAATAAATATATGTAACTAGTTTTAAGATTTATATTTTTAAAAGAGCATCCGCCGAGTTTCTTGCTGGCTCTTCTCGGCAGGAACAGCTTTCCGAACCAGCAGTAGATGTTGACGATTCAAAAGCGCTTGTTTACAAGTTTACTTGAATAAAGAATATTTTGAATTTGAATTTGAATTTAAAACATCATATACTTTATCAATACGAGAAACCAGCTGGTAAAATATATGTATGCATTGAAATTAAAAACCTTTCGTCTCGCTAATTCATTAACTTGCGAAACTTACATTTTCATATGTTGTTCCTAAGGTAAAAAGTTACAAGTTTTTTTAAATATTGTATCTCGAACTACCTCTGTATAAGTACGTTTTTTAAAATTGATAACTTGCTAATTAAAAAAGCAATCTTATTGAGTTTTGTTAGAGATATTAAACCAATTAAAATCTCTTGTAGGAATCTATACTGTTAAGAAATAACGGAGGTCCATAATACGAAGTAATGACATCATTATTTTCCTATATTCGAAAATATAATCGTATTTTTTTTTCGATTTTGTTGTCTATCACCTCGTTGCTGGTTAGTTTCTTCATTTATTTATCATTACAGTATTATAGCATATAAATACTATCATTACTTTTGCACTTAAGCTCAATTGAATTTTGATGAAAAAGTTGGCTTTGATTGAAATCGCTTTACGCAATCAGGCTGCCGATTTCGAACGCAAGCGTATCATTGGGTCAGAAGACATCTGGACCGGATACCGCTACCTGTGCTCTAGTATGCGATAGATATCATCGATTGGATTATAGAGAAACGTGTTGTGAGTGCAATCTGAACTAGGGTCGTCACTGCTCGATATTTTTAATATTTAAAATATCAATACAACTCAGAAGACAAATTACCAATTACAAATTTCAGTGCAGTAGCGTGATCTTTTACTACGGCCCACTGCTGGGGATCGATTTCCACTTTGTAAATGGGCTAGAGCATGAACAAACCATATCTTTTCAATACGCAAGCTTTTTCACGATGTTTCTCCTTCAGCGAAAAGCGTGTGATAATTTGCAAGTATCAAACATTACAAATTAAACAGATAAAATTTTACGAAAACTCATTAGTGAATGCCCGGATTTTGAACCTGTGACTACGGAAAAGAGTCGCACGGACCATTGGATTATCACAGCTCTTTGCATTTCATATAGCGTATGATGAATGTATCAAATGAACTCATATCTTCAGCAGAACTTTATGTCCTCTTCATAATCGTCGATTACAGACGATTAAACGCGAGCACGATCATTTAGAGGGCATAATCGGCTGTCCTCACCACTCATCTATGATCGCCTACGATTGTACACGGGGAGTTTTTGTGTCGGTTTTTGGGACACGCATTAAAGGAAATCTCAGGTTGATACGTATGATTTTGGGGTGAATGATCTTGTGGACTAACACGGTGATTGTGCTGATTATGTACGATCACACAACGATCTCGCCGATACTAACGAGCAGGTCTTAGATGCTATTTAAGCTTTTATCAATAACAATATGACAAGCATTCCAACTTTTTGTTAGAGCCAATACAATTACGTGTAATCAATTCAAGTATTCTTGGACTTGCCCACCCGGACATCCTATTTTGATCCGGTTGTGGCTTTACTATTGACAGGGCATACTCGATTACATAATTAGATACATTATGTTCAGAGCTCGAAATCGCTACTCCTCGTTGCAATATAGATTCACTGTCTGCTATTTGACGGTAGCTTTTCAATGAAGGGAAGCACTGTGAAGAAACGTTCATATTTTTAGAGAATTTTGGGAATATGTGTTACATACTTATTCTCATTGGAGTAAAGTGGTAGGTAGGTCTTTAACTCTAACCCTTCTATCCGAAATTGGAGTGGAGGCCTATGCCCAGCAGTGGGGTAGAAATAGGCCGTTACTTAACATATTATGTGCTTAGAAAGAGGTACAAAGTTATTTTCTGTAACATTATCCATTTGTGATAAATGCGAAAATTTCTTAATCCGTCAGTGTGCGCTTTTACAAACAAAACGGTTTAACGATATCGATGAAATTTGGTTCATTTAAAACTTATATACCAGGTAAAACACACATTTTAAAAATTTATTTAAGTATTTTATTCGAAAATATAAATATATAGATAGCCGGAATATCTATAAATAGCCGGAGAATGTGAATGTGTAATAAACAGAGAGACAGATTTTGACATTTATAATATCAGTGTAGTAAATATTATTAAATTTTATATAGCAAAATAATTTTATTATTACTTTTGTATTATGGATCTCCGCAAAGTAACGCCTAATTCTATAAATCAAAATCTTAACAGTATACGATCATAAGTACTATATAATTATTTTATTTTTCGACGTTAAAGTTAAATAAATGAAGCCCGTCTAGCCCGTTGGTGGTGTTGGCAGTGACCCTGCCATCAGCTTCGCGGATCGCGGGTTCGATTTCCGTCGAGGTGCAGCATTTTCTTATAACAATTTGTTGGTTCTTCGACTTTGGGTATATATATACCCTGAAATGGCCAGTTTTATGTCACCCATAATACCAGTACTAAGTACTGTGGGGACAGACGACCGTGTGTGTGTCCCAAATATTTATTTATTCGGTACTAATAAATATAATATTTTTAATAATTAGTTTATTTGCATACATTGGAATCTTTATTGAATATGTGAGATTTTTTTGTGAGAATTTACAGAAAAACAGACGTTCGCATTTTAAAAATTAGTAACGATATGCAATGACCTTATTACAATTAAGTGTTTAAATGAAGCAGAAAAATTTTATTAGTTCAAAGATAATTGCACGTGACCACTGACCATAATGGGTGTCCATTGAACTCGTTATTGCCTTATAAGGCAATTGGTATACCGATTTAAAAAAATAATTTAAAACTACCAAATTGTTCGGATATTTTAAAGTTAATGAAAGAACTCTCATTATGTATGTAGATCAATAAGAATGCTTTGACACGGCTGTTGCCAAGCGATGTTATGCTATAATATTATTTCGGTCTTGTTTTTCTTCCTCAACTAATCTAATTCTTGCATTGTTAACTCAGTGATGAGAATCGTTGTTCTTTTCACACTGTCAATGATGTTTCGCACACTAACCCTATTCTCCGCCGTGTAAAGAGCCCAATAAAGGGGGACCTACTGTCTTTACTTTCGTGAAAATATAACATATCATACTATACTTTAGATATACCATAAAGTGACAGAAAGAAAAAATAAGATAATCTAAAAGCGCTTGTTAAAAATAACATATTAAATATTGTTGTAACGTGCCGCACAAGCGTGCGGCCTGCTAACCTCCAATCACGGAGCGGGCCCATATAACTCCGTCGTTAGCTTACCTTGATCCGGAGCCTCGATGGCCTGGGGTCCTCGATGTATTATTATATGTGTGTGTGTATTCTAAACAGGGCTTTAATATTTCATCATCCTCCTGCCCTTATCCCACTCTAAATGGGATAAGGGCAATTTGTAGCCAAATTATGTCTTCACATAATTTAATACGTATTTTAAGACGGGCCGCCTGCCTGACGTCAACTTACCTTAGTCGTATTTTACGACCCCTCGGTAAGAAAGAGGGTGATCTATTCTACTCAATCGGATACCACACTGTGGGTTAACTTATCTTAGTCGCCTTTTACGAAACCTCGGTAAGAAATGGGGGTGGTCTATTCCACTCTATACTATAACCAAAAATAATATTTCGTAAAAAATAGTTTATGGTACTCTAACATATTATTGTACGGAATAACCTAATTTTAATCGTAAATGCAATATTTCTATTAAAAATATCTTGTCTTTAATCTAACAAACCTTCATTATGATTTTCTATATAATTAATATATAACATTATGCGCCTTTTTGAGTATACTATGATGCAAAATTAACAATAAAATTATTTTGCTTTAATCTGCGATAAACTAAATAGAAAATATTTATAATGCTAAATATATAGTGGATTATGCGGTTTTTCATACCCGACACATGCAGGATTCCTAAAATCACACGCACAAACCTCCACCACCGGCATCACAATACACAAGCACTACACACGTTCACTATCACAAACTCAACAATCGTTTCGCCCCGCAACCGAAGCATTATCAGGAGATAGACTTCAGGACAAAAAACGATTGTTGAGTTTGTGATAGTGAACGTGTGTAGTGCTTGTGTATTGTGGTGGCGGTGGTGGAGGTTTGTGCATGTGTTTTTAAGAATCCTGCGTGTATCGGGTATGAAAAAACGGATAGTCCACTATACATTTAGCATTATAGATATTTTCTATTTACTTTATCGGCGATTATAGCAAAATAATTTTATTATTAGGTACTTTTGTATTATGGATCACCACAAAGTAACGCCTAAATCTATTAATTATATTATGATGCTTTAAGACCTACGCAGTAACTTTATTCGGATCATTGGAGAGGTAATACAAGTACATAGACTATTCAATGCCTCTGGAAAAAAAATCAACTTTGCCCGATATGTTTCTGACCCACAGAAGTAAATAAATAATTGTTTATTTATTATCACTTTCAATGATTAATTTATACAGACAATAAGTGATTGCTTAATTATTTTATCTTATAAGATATTAAAAAATACATCAATTACATTATTAACGCTACCAGGTTAACAAAAAGTTTAAAGATTTTATAGTTATCCGTATACGGATCCAGACTTCTGCATGTTAAATTTTTTTTATAGCATCACATCCGCGTTGGAAAACTAGTTTAAAAAGCTCCGAATCTGCGCTAAAATGTTAAAAAATCTGCTCGCGCTGCATACGAAAATCAATTCTATACTGTACCCGTAAGGTTCAAATTAGTACAGCTGGGTAAAGCATTGAATAGTATGCATTTATAATTGCTACATATTAAGAGCGAACCAGTTAGCCCTTTCAAGGCAATGTACAGTTGCTAAGTGCATATGATTATTACAAAAAAAGCTGGTTAATTTGATACGTCAATTTAAAAAACCTCCGTATAATGTTGCTTTCCCTTTACTTCACTGTTACTGTACTGTATATTGCTTGTTCTTTTTGGAGTTCACTCCTTAAGTGTCGATTTTATTTATTTACTAGCTGTACCAGCGGCTTCGCCCGCGTTGAAATCAGTTGTCACAAAAAAAAATCCAAATTGAAATTTTTAACATAAAAGTAGTTATTGTGAGTTAACCGTAAGAGATAGAAACATCCTATCGCGGACTTTTTTGTAGTATTTTTATAGATCTACATTACTTTAGCGTTACTCTGCTGGTTCACGCAGCGCACGCCACTAAAGCTCCCAGCAAGTTTTCTAACAACTGCGCGATCTCTTCAACACAATTTACATAATACCAATATGTACTATATACCTAAACTATCCGGAAGTATTTTACTATCTCCTTATCCGGCTGAGTAGAATAGACCACCCTCTTTTTCACCGAGGTCGTAAAAAGACGACTAAGGTAAGTTGACGTCAGGCAGGCGGCTGGTCGTAAAATCCGAAGCCAAATCATGTGACGATGGAGGTGAATAAGGGCAGGAGGATTTATTTATTTATTATGACAAGCCAATAGCATTTCACAAAACATACTTATTATTACACTTGACTTTACATCATGTTCTAGTTAAAACACTTTTTAGGGGGATGATGATTTGTGATATGCTTTACGTATAAGCATATCACAAATCATCAAAATATGTCTTATACTTAATTTAAATCTTTCTGTAGACTGGTCTAGTATGGATTGCGGAATCCTATTGTAAAACCGAATACGGAGACCACGGAAAGAGTTGTGAACTCTGCTGAATCGTGACACAGGAATCACAAGCTTATTGTGACCTCTCTTATGTCTATGATCCAAAGAAAGAAGTTTTAAGGCTTTTTAATCCTGTTTGTAGCTGCACAGATGCCATCTACATTCTACTTCAATTTAAGAAGTGTGTTCAAATAATAAGGAATAACAAAGTTAAAACCATAAACATAAAAAGAAAAATTTATAAATATACTCCGTTCTACTGCATTAAGTAAGATCGTACAAGAGACAGTGTGTAAAAGATTGAAGATAACGTATCTCACATGAAATCTGTCACAGTGTTTTTAAGGCGTAAATAAAAATAAATTCGGCATAACAACGGTGCTTAAGAAAACGGAAGCTGGTAATCTGTTTTGACTGAACGAAATTACAGCCATTATGGTACGAGTATGAAGCGATAAGCGGAAACATGAAAATCCGTTTCAGCTTCTTCCTCTATCAAACAATGAACATCCGCCTGCAAGGCATAGGTCTCTTCAAGAAATTTCCTTTTTCTCTATCTTCTTGGATCTTGCGTTACTTCAATGACACCGCGACCTTTTTGTTATGCGATAAGGCAAGCGCTTGGTTAGCCGTAAAAGGCGATTCAGGTAAGTTGTGCTATCAGGTTGAGTAGAATAGACCATCTTCTTTCTTACCGAGGGGTTGTAGAATACGACTAAGGTATGCTGACGTCAGACAGGTGGCCGGTCGTAAAATACGTAGCCAAATCACGTGACAACATGTTTGTAACATGATGTGTCTACCCCAATCAGAGTGGGATAAGGGCAGGATGATAATAAAAACAAGCACCTGGTTACGATCTCGCCTGATGGAAAGCGAAAGATGCAGTCTAAGGTGGACCGCGCTTGCGAATGTAGTGCCTATAAACTCTTTTTTTTTATTAACTAAATCGTAGGAATCCGGGAAGATAGATGCAGGAAGGGAATTCCACGTCTTGGCCGTACGCATGAGGAAAAATTAGACGAATCGTTTTGTGCGAACTTTTGGAATATCTATTGTATAACGTTGAAGACCTTCACGGCGGTTGGCCGTCTGGTTGTATAAATGTGAAGAAGGGATCCAATAAAGCGACCTATTTGAAGTCCCCTGTCGTCATAGTAAAAGATCAACCAACAAACACCCCACACCGGACAACGTATTTCCGGTGTAGAGATCCCAATATCTCTTCGTAATGTGACGCGCTCTTTACCACTTCAGACTTACAATGATGTCAGTCGTTGGTATTTGTTTTGTTTTCCACAATTATAATTGTATCACACTATAGACTAGGATATTCTGAGAATACTTATTTCCCTGGCCCATTGAACGAATTTGAGCTGCCTTATGACTGTCTTAAAATCATCAAGTTTGAGATCCCTGTATCACTGGTACACGCCATTAGAGTGAGACTTTAGTTTACTATTAAGAATATTTGACGCGAAGTTCTCGCATAACTTTCCAAAAACCGCCCATAGTAGATAAATACGGTAACTGACTTTTTCCTCATAATTGGACCTGTCTTATTCCTTAAAAATGGACCGGATGAAGCGGAATATGAGTCAGAAATCATTTTTGTCCTACTCATGTTTATTACAAATCAAATCAAAAACCTTTTATTGATAATTAAAAATAAGAGGAAAAACGTACAGAAATGTGACGTTACGAGCACACATGACGAACACACTCAGCTTAAGTTGAGAAATACCTCAACACTGATTTTCAATTCAAATTCAGAATATTCTTAATTCAAGTAAACTTGTAAACAAGTGCTTTTGAATCGTCAACTCTACTGCGGCTACTAGATTAAGATTTAGATTTAAGTAACAGTGGCAACCATGGTTACTTAAATCTAAATCATAATCTTTTTAAGGTTCATCTGTTGATACACTTCTCGGAGGACGTCGAGAATTTTTTTAGAGCTTCCAGAATGTGTATCACAACTACTATGCTGTCGAGTAATTTAGTGTGCAAATAAAGGTGCAAGAGTTTTGTGGAGGAACCCGGTGAAGAAGCTTTGGGTTATAGATCTAGTGGGGGTGAAAAGTGCGGCCAGCGTTGCCTAGCCCCCAACAACAGTTTATGTGGACTTTACTCAGGTTTTAACCGATACGAGTCCTGTAAAATAAAATTTCGGCCTCTTAATGTAATTTGTGGTACTAATAACAGATTCCTATAAAAGGGGGTTACTCCAGACGTTTTCCACAATTATGGTAGGCTTAAGGTGCAGGAGATTTATGGAGGAACCCGGTGGAGAAACTTTTGGTTATAGAACTAGTGGGGGTGAAAACAGTGCGGCCAGCGTTGCCTAAAAACTAACAACAGTTGATGCTTCGTATCGGTTAAAACCTGAGTAAGCTGTGAAGCTTACTCAGTTCCAGCGAAAGAAAATTTTGGTCCACAAAGATGCGGTTTATGACACTGGTTTTTTATTTTCAAAAAAGGCTGGAGACTACTCCTTTTCCCCAAGAAAAAAAGCTTCTGCCCAGTTGTGGACTCATAACACGCTACCTCACTTTACTTCTAATAACAATGTTCTTTTCCACAAAAGTCTATAACTATGCAGTAAACACGGTCATATGTAAATTACACGTTTATCTTAACATAATCTTATAATGAAAGAGCAATAGATTTAATTTATTCCTATGCCGAGACCTATTCAGGCGTGAAATCACATACACATACTAGCTACTGCACACGACTTCGTATGCTCGAAGATAATTGTTTAGATCTGTTGGAGCAACATTCTTTTCTAATTTGAAATAGTGGGTTACATATGTAACAGGAATTCTACATAAATTTGCAGGTTTGCTTGCGATCTTTTTCTGTACTGAATAGCGCATGATTGATTGGTAATATCATTGTATATTCAAATGCCGTGGGGTGCTGTGCTGAGTAGAATAGACCACCCTCATTTCTTACCCAGGTGACGTAAAAGGCAACTATAGTAAGTTGACGTAAGGCAGGCGGCCGGTTGTAAAATACCTAGCCAAACCATGTGACAACATGTTTGTAACATATTGTGCTGACCCCACTTAGAGTGGGAAAAGGGCAGGAGGATGATGATACAAATTCAATTTCATAATAATCTTCATTGAAGTAAACTTGTAAATAAGAATCGTCATCTCTACTCCTGTCTTGGAAAGCTGTTTCTACCGAGAAGAGCCAGCATGAAACTCGGCGGTTCTCTTTTCAAATATAATTCTTATAACTAGTTGCATTTAATGATTACTATCTTGTACAGAATTGGGGAGTAGCTATATCCACGCATTCTTATCACCTGTATGATCCTCAATAGTATAGTAGGCTTTCTGCGACCTCACTTTAACAGTATTTTTTAACTGCTGTTTAGGCCTGAAATAGTTTGAGAACACCTGTTTAATAACGATTTAGTATTGGTGGGATGTATAGCATTTATATTTGGATATTTTATGACTACCGGGCGATCGCTAATAACTATAAAAGAGCTTGTTTACATATAATATATCACGCACAATTACCGTATTGTCTGTTTTTATATGCAGATCTTTGTTACCGACAGCCTTATCAGTTAAATATATGATAATATCTATTAAAATATACAACGCTCATACGGCTCAATGTAGACATTATTTGTATTAACTTGGCCCGTTTTACATAATCTTTTGCCTAGATTTCTTGATCTTTTGCTTCCTGCATATGTTAATAACTGTAATATTGGAGTTGTACAGTGGATGTAGTTTTTTTTTTTTTGACACCGTCAATTCTCCTTTATGTTAGCCCTACATATAAGGTTCTTCCTTCCTTTTTTTCATCATCCATATTTTTTTTTCATTTTCTTTCTGTTACTCATAGGTTAGCTGGTAGAGATCCCTTTTAGGGATACGCCTTTGTACATGTGCTTTTTTTTCATTTTTTTTTTCAAATTTTTAGGTTTGTACAATAAAGAAATAAATAAATAAATAAGGTTCAATTGTGACAAAATTTTAACAATATTATCGAACCGATCAATAATGAAAACGTAATAGACGGACAGACGGACTTTTGGTTTAGTACTATTTACGTGATTTTCTATAATAATCTTTTATTTTATTTATATATAAATTTACATTATATTTTTAAATATTTTCTATATAAAAATTACGAAAAAAAATATTTAAAAATGTTAAAAAAATTGTTGGCCACTGGGAGCCGAGAAAGTACTCAAGCACCCGTCGGTTAGGGCTCCATATATAATATACGGAGTCTTAACCGCCATAATATAGCTGTGATAGCCCAGCACTGATACCGTGCGACTCTCTGGAGACGATCATGGGTTCAAACCCCGGGATTTTTTTTCTATTAAAACTTATGTGTCTAATTGATTCTGTTACACGCTATTCGGTAAAAGAAAACATCGTGAGCACACGTGTACAATTATTTATTATAGCTTTAATTGTATCAAAAGTTATTAATATTGTCTAGCGTTTCAAAGCTATACTATATAAAGGCTATAAAATTTATTAAACTGTATATAAGTAGAAGTAAGTGTTAAAATACCGTTAACTATATACTGTATTTTTCTTCCTATTTCCAAAACAGAAACGATTTTTTAATTCCTATATTTGTCCTGAGTTGCGCAGAGAAAAAAACCCGGTTTTTTTTACCTTGTTACCCTTACTTTTCACAATAACTCTACCCCACGCGTCAAACTGCAAATTGGGACCAGTTTATTTATAATTTTGAATGAACTTGTTTTAAATACGCACGTTCAACCGTGTCACTAGTCTTCCCTTGAAATGTCAGAACCAGGGTTGTAGCGATGTCCTTACTTTTCATACAAGATCACCAACTATTGTAACTAAAAAATAAACTATTAAACATTTAGTCAACTTCAATTCCCTATTTATCCATAATAATAAGGGGAACTAATAAGGCATAAAAAAAGAAAGTTTGGGTTGTGCTAAGTATGAAATATTACCCACCGCTCTATCCTGTCGGGTGGCGATGGCCCATAATTTGTTTTTTCTGACATAAAAGATCTCATAACTTGAACCATCTTAATGGACATCTCGTGTTACAGTTAACTGTTAATAACAGTACTGACTCACTGTGTGCTACAGTTTCGTACGGATCCGGTTCTTTCTCGTAATTAGTTGCGACAAACCACATGGCGACTTTTTAAAATCCGCGATATATAGGTGCCCTAACAGCTTCATAATACCCTGAACATCGTGATTGCCAGTACAAACATATCCCACGCATAGTATTAAAATGTCCTAATTTAACATTAGGCTTAATTAAGTTAGAAACATTGTAATCTTTATTTTCCGACGTTTGGTATCCGGCTGAGTACAATAGACCACTCTCATATCTTACAGAGGCGTCGTAAAAGGCGACTAAGGTAAGTTGAACCGCCGTGTGGTATCCGGCTGAGTAGAATAGACAACTCTCATTTTTTACCGAGGTGTCGTAAAAGGCGACTAAAGTAATCTGACCTGCCGTGTGGTATCCGGTTGAGTAGAATAGACCACTCTCATTTTTTACCGAGGTGTCGCAAAGGCGACTAAGGTAAGTTGACCCGTCGTTTGGTATCCGGCTGAGTAGAATAGACCACTCTCATTTCTCACCGAGGTGTCGTAAAAGGCGACCAAGGCAAATTGACATCAGGCAGACGGCCGGTCATAAAATACGTAGTCAAATCATGTTACAACGTGGTTATTACATATTGTGCCGACCCCACTTAAGAATATTTTCCTTCACCGGAAAGCATGTGATAAAATACAACTATCAATTAGACACAAGTTTTAACAGAAAGACTCATTGATGATTCCCCAGGGTATGAACCCGTGATCCCCTCGAAAGAATCACGAGGTCTCACCGCTGGACTATCGCAGCTTAGTTTTAAAACAAATAAACGGTTCACACTGAGTAAACATCAATTTTGAAAACAAAATAACGGTGTGCGAAATAGTCTAGCGTAAAAACAAAATAACATCCAAACGCTGTGATTAAAAATCACTGTTGGCTCAATTTTAATCACAAATCTCGACAGTTTGTCGTTTACAACTATCGAGAATTTGCAATTCGATGACGCCTTTGTGTTGCGCACCAGTATTTAGCGAAACTCGATGCCGAAAAATGCAAAACAGACGTTTCATTAAAAGCCTTTAATTGGAAACCTTCACGGTTCAAGCTTTCAGCATCCATGCGGCGAATTAATAGTAACAACATGAGATTTCTAAAATTAGCCGTGTGGTATCCGGCAGAATAGAATAGACCACCCTCCTTTCTTACCAAGGTGTCGTAAGAGGCGACTTAGGTAAATGCCATGTGGTATCCGGCTGCGTACAATAGACCACCCTCATATCTTACCGAGGTGTCGTAAAAGGCGACTAAAGGAAGTTGACGTCAGGCAGGCAGCCGGCCGTAAAATACGTAACCAAATCATATGACAACCGACCCCACTTAGAGTGGGATAAGGGCAGGAGAATGGTGATGATGAGATTTCTAAAATAAGCAGTAAAATAACAAAACCATTTTTTAACAATGAAATTTTTATTTAATTTTTATACATAACAATATACAGAATTATAAAAACAACTGGCGATGTATGTAATAGATAAAGTAGGAATCGACATAAGCTTGCGGCTCCTGCTTTACGCCTTGCAAAAGTACGTAAGTCGTTTGTGGGTATGTTTTAAAAAGAGCAACCGCCCAGTTTCTTGCTGGCCCTTCTCGGTAGGAACAGTTTTCCGAAACAGCGGTAGAGTTGTCGATTTAGAAGCACTTGTTTATTAAGTTAAATAGAGAATATTTTAAATTTGAATTCTATATACTATAATAAAATTCCGCAAACAATTCTAGCTTTGCCATTACAGTAGTTTAGAAACACTGTTAAAGGGAGGTTGATACAGAAAGTCTACTATACTATTGAGGATTATATAGACGATAAGAATGCGTGGATATAGCCAATATTCTAATCTTTACAAGATAGTAATGATTAAATGTAATTAGTTATAAGAACTTTATTTGAAAAGACCCACCGCCGCGTTTCTTACTGGCTTCTTCTCAGTAGGAACAGCTTTCGGAACCAGCAGTAGAGTTGACGATTCAAAAGTACTCACTTACAAATTCATGCTCTATAACTGGCAAGTGAGGTCCACGTTAGACTACATCGATTGGCAATAGGTTTACGTAATAAAAAAATGGGCTTATTCTCAATTACAGATCATCATGTCGCAGAACTGCAAGTCTACTTACACATCAGCCACGACGCGCGATGCCAACAACAACACCCTGTACCACGGGGGAACGACGCCAGGGTATGGGGGACGAGGTTACGCGCCGCCAAATGTCAAGAGCAATGCAAACTATCAGGTAATTTTTGAGCTACGTTCAGTGACGCAAAGTTATCATCATTCATTCTCCTGTCCTTATCTCATGTTGTCACATGATTTGGATACGTATTTACGTCCGGCCGCCTGCCTGACGTCAACTTACCTTAGTCTTTTACGACCCCTCGGTAAGAAATGAGGACGGTCTATTCTATGCAGCCGGATACCACACGGCACTTACCTTAGTCGCCTCTTACGACACCTCGGTAAGAAATAAGGGTGGTCTATTCTACTCTGCCGGATACCACAAGGCTATTCAATGGCGCTGAGTAAATGATGCAAAGGTCGCAACCCGGGGTGATGAAAAATGAGTAAATGTTACAAAATTAGAGAAAATTCCGTACGACTTTATCACTTTACTCTTTTATACAACTAATTTTTCTGTATTCTTTATATATGGTCTATAGATAAATCTATAGATAGAAAAATACCATTAGGTCAAAGTAGTCTACTCACTAGGATAAAAACTATCTTATGAAATTCCTATCAAAATCGGCTTAGTCATTCCGGAGAATGTATTAATCTAAACCTTTTTTAAGAATTCGCTGTTTTAGTATAAGCCGTACAAAAATCCGTTTCGTAGTTTTTGAGAAAATCACTCACACACTGACGTCTGTCTGTAGCCTTTGGGGACTTTAATATATATTTAATATTAATATGCATAAGTTTTATTATAAAATTTATATTCGGGTAGTCCTTTTTTTCAGTCCGATTCATTCTGAACGTAAATCACAAATACCTTTCTAGAATTTAAAGTATACGAGGGCCAATTATAAAATAAAAAAAGGTAAAACGTTTACCGTGACAATTTTATATGTTTGAAGAGATTCCCACATTTTTCAGATAGAGGCCAACTAGAAAATAGGTCACGGGATGGCAATTTAGTTGAGAAAGCAAAAAATCTTTTTGGCGGTAGCTCTTTTTAAAAACGGTTGCACACGCTTCATGTGACCATATCTCTCAAACAGTTAGTACAGAACTTCCCCATTTGACATATCTGTGAGCGCTATAGGTAAATAGTACCCATGCTTGTCAATCTAAGACCATGATTTCTTGACTCTGATAAAATTAAAAGTAAAATAACGGCCTGTTGCTATCCCACTGCTGGGCATAGGCCTCCTCTCTTCATTTTTGGAGAGAAGGATTGGATCAAAGATCTACCACGCTGCTCCAATGCGGATTAGTAAGTTACACATAGCCCTAGATTTCTCTAGAGAAATGCAGGTTTCCTCACAATGTTTTCCCTCAACAAAAGCCTGTGATTTATTGCAAGTAACCATTAGACACATATATTTTAAGAGAAAAACTAGTTGGTGGTGAAAAAACTTTAAACTTGTAACCCCTAAAAAGAGCTGGGCGAACACAGCTCTCGAATTGAATCTGATGATTGAAGCTAATATGAACGAGCCCAATTACCCAGGAGTCAGCTGTTTTTTTCCCTCAAGAAGATGTGTACCGCTCCCTTGCAAATCTGACTTTAGTTTAGTTTTCGAAAAAAATAGTAAAATTGAAGATTATTATAAGTAATAATACGACGATCATTTTGCCCTGTAACCGAAGCGTCATTAGCGTCAGCGGAGATAGGCTCCATGACAAAATCGCAAAGCTGTTTTACTTTATATATATATAAATTAATTCTATATATTCTTCTATATATTTAAAGCTACCATCGCTCAATTCAAACTTCGTAGTAATGCATTTTATAAAGCCATTTCTAAATCTAGAATAGTAAAAATTTATCTATACTGGAATTGACGTTTACGAAACACCTCAATAAATCACGTTCGCAATGTTGCTATTATCGACCCACATTAATCTCTGCGATTAATGAAAAAAAAATGTTTTAATTTAAATAATTAAAGTCGCGACCGGTCTAAAGATTCAAATGTGCCTTATTTTCGCTCATAAACATTTTTCGTAAATGATTAAAGTACCTGCAAATATAATTTGACTTTTAGCTCCGAAATCTCATTTCTTAGGACCGTGAATGATGGTTAACCTACATGTGAGGGCCTAAAAGAATTTATTGGTGTCTGTCCACCTTGGCGCGTGTTCAAACCATTGAGCCAGTCATTAGGCTACTGTAGACGAGTGCCTAACTCTGCCACATAAAGCTCCCTAATAACGACCAGAGCTCTTTTTAAAAAATATGTTTCCTTGAACACTGCAGCTAATGATGATTGCGTAGAATTTTGGGGTGCGACCTTTGGGTGGGTAAATTAGGTAAATAAGTACAGATTACACTTATTGAAAGCGCAATTATTAAAAACTCAAATTCAAAATATTTCTTATTCAAGTAAAATTGTAAACGAGTACTTTTCAAAAGCTTTTATTCAGATGGAATCTTGCAAGATAAATTTGATCTACTTCCCGGTGTCTGATTGAGCTGAAATTTTATATATTGGTTCAGTCCTGATTCCAATGCATGTTTATGATAAGCATGACCTGATGCTGCAACCAGGATTGGTTCCAGACGAGGGAACTCCTCAACCGTTAACAGTAGGGACATAAAATTTTGTTAAACGTTTTTATAACTTGACGTGTTAATCATGAACTCTACGTCTGGGTCGGAAAATTGCCTCTACAAAGAAGAAACTCGGTAGTTGCTCTTTCTAAAATATAATTCTTATAACTAGCCATCTTGTGCAAATCTATTCCTATATTTATAATCCTCAATTATAGTGAGCTTTCTGTATAAGTCTTCTTTGTACAAAAATGTTTGTGGAATTGTTATAGAATCAAAATACCTTAAGTTGAAGCTTCTATAGAAGCAACGACTCCAAAATTTTGGGGTTGTTGCTTTAATAGAATTATTTCTTCTATAAATTCATTCACTAGAAAAAAATATCTGAACTTTTTTTTATTTACAACAAAAATGTACAAGTTATGTCTATCTTAAATTACTTACACGCTAGTACTATACTAATCATGTCCATGTGGAATGGTACTAAGAATGGCGACAGCGTTTCCGCGTTGAATCGCTAAGTTGATTCTTTGTGCGAAAAAGGAGCCAGCCCTCTTGTCATCCGAAAAGGTGAACCGAGGTGTTAAAACGGATAAAAAAATTTGCACTTTGACTCCATGGCCCTAGGGTCTCAACTGCAAACGACACAAATATATAATTCTCAACGAGAGATGCATACTTTCGCCGCTTTCCGGATTCAGCCATTTCCGCCGAAGCTCCAGGTCTTGATGCCGTTTCCCTGATATGACCAACGAGGCCAACGTATCAACGCATGTTGCGTCCCACATTAGGGCCCGTCCCCATTCCCAAGGAACCAGCGTCAAACCGTTTGGTCTCTTGCCATCTCATCTCGACTTATCCCGGAAGGCTCGAGAAGAGCAGGAATGTCGATGGTGGCAAGAGCTCTTTTGATGGTGTCATTAAGAGAACCATGGTGGAAAAGCCTACCAGAGCTCCTATGGCATAAAAGCCCGTGTATGCCAAAACTGTCTACCTCTTTTCCACATGAACATCTATGCTTAAGACACAATGTGATTCCTAATCTGAGACCTAAAGCTACTAAACTTAAGAATTTAAGAACACATATCCCTTAAAGACAATTGCTCGCTTAAAAAAGAGACGATTGGCCAATTTTTTCTCACTAGATCACTACGTTGAGATTAATTTTTTAAGATCTCAAATCTTGATCGAGGGAAAAAATGAAACGATATTCACTAAAGTACGAATGACCGCACATTAATATAGCAACACTTTTTACTTGTACGCATCAAAGTCAAGTAATCACCGCCTTTCTCTAAAGCCATAAACGAAATTGGAGTTTCTTGATTCTCTTAATGATGACTTTCGATTCTTTGCACCAGTTTTGATTACTTGTTCATTTTGCCTTGTCTGGTTATGTTGGTAACGACTGGGCTTGTAATTTTTTTTTAATTCGTTAACCAAAATTTTTTACATTTACAGCTATCGAACATTCTTTTTGCGATTATATTTGATTGATTTTCTCAAAATCTACTAAACGGATTTTAGTACGGTTTTTACTGAAGATGCAAAAGGTTTTATTTAATTGATTTATAAAAGCAGGCGTCACTTTGCGGAATTCCATATTACAGACACTATAACAGAACTACTTTGCTATAATCCGCCTGGCTTAAGTGAATGCATATAAAGCTAATGTGCATGAAGCAGGCAAAATTCACGTACCTTACACATGCAGGACAAGACGCCTCCACCAGCAACGATGCACACAAGCAATACACACAACCACCATCAAAATCTCGACGATCGTTTCGTCGCGAAACCGAAGCATCATCATTTTTTCATGGTCATCAGACTTTTACTGGAATATAGAGGAAATTGTGGAACAACATATAACTTATAGAACTCCCGCAAGGTCGGGATTAAAAGAAACTATGTAATACATTGATTCCACGCGGGAAATACCGCTGTCTGTTAACTATTAGATATGAGACGGGTACAATATTAATTCTCAACTTGAATGCGCTTGTTATATAAGGCATCTTATGGTTAATATTATAAGATTTTGTATATATCTTATAAATCAGTAAAATCGCTAAATAGCTTAGAAATTTAATCCTTATCATCACTAAGGGAAAGTCGCGTAGTAATCTACACTTATTATAAAACCAAGTCTACAAAAGCTGTCTCTCTGTATGTAATCGATTTTGACAAATTGCAGTAAAAAGATTTTTGTTGGGTTTTAACTAAATAATTACTTAACTAATAAATTAATCAATAATTAACTAATAAAATAATTTTAATTAAATTAATTATGAAATATTATATTATTACTAAAATAATAATATAATAATTAGTAAAGTAAAAAAAAGTAACGGCCTGTTACTATGCCCACAGCTGGGCTAAGGCCTCCTCTCTCCGTTTTCGGAGAGAAGGATTGGAGCTAAGACCTACCACGCTGCTCCAATGCGGATTGGTAGGTTACGCATATCCCTAGAATTCTCTAGAGATATGCAGGTTTCCTCACGATGTTTTCCTTCACCGAAAAGCCTGTGATAAATTGCAATTATCAATTAGACACATAAGTTTTAATATAAAAACTCATTGGTGCCTGCCCGGGGTTTGAACCCATGTCGTCTCTAGAGAGTCGCACGGTCTCACCGCTAGGCTATCACAGCTTCTTTATATATATAATAAATTAATAATTATCCGGCATTAAATAATGTACATCGATGTGTAGAACGAAACAGCCGGCCAGTTCGGTTTCGTAGAGCGCTATCACTGTCACACACCGGTTCGTCAGTCTGTACGACAGAGGCCATCCTCTATGAAGCAGAATCTAGTCGATTTTCTCTCTCTAAGCCTCGATGTGCATTATTTATTGCTGGGTACTATGTAATTCTTCCGCAAGGTTTAGGTTAATAGTATATTACGGTTTCATTAAATTCTGTTGTAAAAATGGTCACCTCTTTGGAGCTTTACTAGCGGGCGCCTAGTAAATCAGATGTCCTACACTAAAGTAATGTACTAGAGAATTATATATCTACAAAAGTACTACAAAAAATTCCGCGACAGCATGTCTCTATCTCTTATGGCTAACTCACAATAACTACTTGTTCAAAATTTCAATTTTGTGACACTGATTTCGACGTCGGCAAAACCGCCGGGACGGTTAATAAATTATAATAAGATATTGTAAATTTACATATTAAGCGTTAACATGACCTCAAATCTCGATTTTCTTCATTACATATGAATATTGTTTAGCAAAATTTCTAATCCCCTAATATATGTTAGAGATCCGTTAGAAGGCCATTCATCGTGTACAAATAATAGAGTGAAAACTCGCTAAACGTGGGTATGGCGTGTTTTTATCGTACATCAATCTAAACATGATGCGTGCATTTCCAGCAAATGACAGCGAAAGTGCTCTTCGGCAGCGTCACCTCGATCAATGACCTCAAGCAGCAGAAGACCGGGCGGGATGACCGGCGGACGCACTAGCGGCATCGTGTGACAGGTAGGGGAAACCTACAAATGTTACCTAAAAGTTCTTATCGTTGATTATAGATGGCGTTTTCTTATATAAAAATTTATCAAGTAGTTTATATATGCGACCCTAGATGGCGTTAATGTTGAGACCGATACAGTCCACCACAGCACGTCGCTTTAAGCCGAGGTCCGGCCTCACAGGAGGCACCCTTAAGGCGACGCTCCCAGGATGCTGCGAGCCTCGTTCGAGACTCGCTCTCCCAGTTTAACCCCCGGCGATGCTTCTGCGCTCGCCCCCTCTCCCGGTGACGCTGTAAGAGCCATTTCGGCTAACAGCATTAGTTAGTTGGAAGACCACAGTGAGGTTCTTGGGGTGTGAGCTGGACCGCAGCCTGCACATGGTCCCCATGGTCAACCGTGCCGTGGGACATGCTGCTGCTGCCAGGTCCCAACTACACACGCTGTTCACATCCCATCTACCTGTCAACACCAAACTGCGCGTCTACGGTGCCTACGTCCGCTCGCGCTTGACGTATGCGGCACCCGCCTGGTACGCGCTCTGTTCAGCGTACCAGAGGCGAAGACTGCAAGTCCAACAGAACCGCTGCCTGCGCTTGATCGTAGGAGCCCCGAGGTATGTGCGGAACGACGTCGTGCACAGAGATACCAAGATGCCGACCGTGGAGGAGTTCGTACGTCGCTTGGCGCGCAGACTGTTCGCGCGAGCGGACAATAGCGCGCACGTTCACCTTCACGGCATCGCGCCACTCCATGCACGACCACCGGAGGGACGTTCCCTGCCTCGCGAGCTCCTGCGATCACCATCACCGCGGCCCGACGCGGACGACGATGGTGACGAAGAGGACGACGCGACGGGCGAGAGGGCGACACCACTGGATATGACACAACCACCCGAACAAAACCGAACTACCACTGGACAAGACACCACCGATTGCGACGACGAGGTCTGGGAGCTACCACTCCCAGACCCCCCAGAACCAGATATCCCTTAGGTCACTTATGTGACCTGGGCCTACGGCCCGAACATAGTCCAGGCCATCAGCCTGCGAGGACTGGCCCGGGCAAAGAGGTTCGCCTCGAGGCCCGTACCCCACCTACCCTCAAGGGTATGTGAGATGACCCCCCTACATTAGTTAGTGTCCGAAAAAAAAAAAAAAAAAAGGCGTTAATATATTATGTATAATAACAATTTTTTATACTTATTATACCAGTATAATAATTCTATGTTAAAATATGTCTGATATTTCACTGTTTATTTACGTATCTAAAAATACTTAGAAATGAAATTAAAAATTATATTATGATGATATATATGGGACATTTACACACACGGTCGTCCGTCCCCAAAGTAACTTAATACTTGTATATGTGATTTATAGAAGCAGGCGTCACTTTGCGGAATTCCATATTACAAGCAATATAACAGAACTAACTACTTTGCTATAATCCGCACGGGTTAAGTGAATGCATGCAAAGCCAATGTGTATGAAGCAGGCAAAATCTACGCACCTTATACATGCAGGACCAGCCACCACATGCACCCCAAGGCGCAAATGAATTTTGCAAAATTTTGCAAAACATTTGCTAGAAAGCGGTCATAAAGTGCCTAATGACCATTCATTTCATATTCTCCACACTTGTGATAAGGGACTCCGACTCAATACGTTAGAGCAACTTGAGATAATAAAAAATAACAATGGTCACTTAATTAACGAGCAAGATACATTTAGTATCTAATTCCGTTTTGCTGCATGTGTTCGGAGGGGAGGGTATTGGTGGGAGTTGAACTATTTAAGACTGCTTGTATGGGTAGCGCGGCGCAGTACGACTTTTGTCGTGAAGCCTATCCTCCTGATGATGCTTCGGTTTCGGGGCGAAACGATCGTCGAGATTGTGGTGGTGGGTGTGTGTGCTGCTTTTGTGTTCGTTGTTGCTGGTGAATTGCGCCTTGGGGTGCATGTGGTGGCTTGTCCTGCATGTATAAGGTGCGTAGATTTTGCCTGCTTCATACACATTGGCTTTGCATGCATTCACTTAACCCGTGCGGATTATAGCAAAGTAGTTGGTTCTGTTATATTACTTGTATATGTTATGGGTGACGGACAACTGGTAGATACTACTACTACATATAAGAGGTTAAATACATACTTAAATACAAATACACACCCAGACTCGAAGAACCAACAAGTTGTTTATAGAAAATGTTGGCCCTCGGCGGGAATCGAACCCGCGACCCGCGGAGCTGAAGGCAGGGTCACTACCCATAACGCCAACGGGCCAGTCAAATAAATAAATAAATTAATTTTGAAAGCAAGATGTCAATTGATTTAAATTTAAACTAATTTTAAAAAGATCTAGGTATATCTTTATGAATTAATGTTTGTATAATTTCAGATAATGATTGTGATAAGAAGAAATGATCGAAGCTAAGGTGTGATCTCGGAAGACAGAGTTTTATTGTTCATAAAAAATATATTTTTGTATTAATGTTTAGATTTAGTTGAAACACTCGAATATTTTATGAAATAAAATTAAATAAATAATTTTTATAGTTCTTTGAGTAATTATTCATATACCTGACATCGTCGACACTACAATGAACAAAAAATAATTTTAAAGAAAAGTATCTATACTAAAATCTATACTAATATAGAACGCTGAAGAGTTTGTTTTTTTGTTGGATTGATTGTTTGAACGCACTAACTCACGAATTACTGGACCGAAATTCTTTGTTTTTTTTTTATTTATAACAAATATGTACAAGTTATATCTATCTTAAATTACTTACACGCTACTACTGTACAAATCATGCCCACGTGGAATGGTCCCAAGAATGCTGGCAGCGATTCCGCGTTGAATCGCTAAGCTGATTCTTTGTGCGAAAAAGGAGCCAGCCCTCTTGTCACACGAAGAGGCGATTAACCGAAGTGTTTTTTTTAATGGATAATTTTTTTTTGCACTTTGGCTCCATGGTCTCAACTGCAAACGGCACAAATATATAACTCTCAACGAGAGATGCATACTTCCGCCGCTTGCCGGATTCCGCCATTTCCGCCGTAGCTCCAGGTCTTGACACCGTTTCCCTGATATGGGACGAGGTAACGTATTTTTCGAGGAAGGCTATATAACACGCTTAGATGAAAAGGAGAGGAGCAGCAATAAAAAAGATTGCGAAAACAGCAAAATTTAAAGCTTTTCTTGCGTGCGCTGTAAGTTATCCAAAAATTATGTACTACAAAATTGTTCCCCTGTAACAGTTCTAAATAAAAGTCCGCGACAGCATATGTCTAGCTTTTAAAGTTAACTCACTTTAACCATAATTAATAGAAGCATTACGGATAACTCAAATAATAAGTGAACTGCAGTTCACGCAAATGAAGTTACGCTTAAAAGCTAGTTATAAATACGAATGTCTATCTGCTTGTCTGTTACGGTTTAACGGCTAATCCGCTACCATTAAAATAAATCCATACTAATACCAAAAATTTGAGCTGTGATAGCGCATCGGTGAGACCGTCCGACTCTTTCGACAGGTCGCGGGTGGAGCCCAATGCCCAATGACAGGCACCAATGAGTTTTTCTGTTAAAAACTTACGTATCCCATTGATAATTGCCAGTTGTTAACACGCTTTTCGGTGAAGGAAAACATCGTGAGGAAATCTGAATATATCTACATCTGAATTCTGGAGATATGCGTAACCTACGAATCCGCATTGGAGCAGCGTGGTAGGTCTTAGCTCCAACCCTTCTCTCCAAAAGACGGAGAGAGGAGGGGTCTATGCCCAGCAGCAGGATAATAACAGGCCGTTACTTCACATTTTTCACTATAAACAAGGAAGTCTGTGTGTTTTGTTTTTCAAGTCCACGACTATTAAAATTTTAATCGCGTATTAAAGCAAAATGATATTGTCCTATGCCAATAATCCTATCCTATCCTATTAATCATATTATACTTCATACTAATCATTATTCGTCGTATATTCAAATTCAAATTCAAATTCAAAATATTATTTATTCAAGTAAATTTGAAAACAATTGATTTTGAGTCGTCCAACATTTTCTACAAACAATTTGTTGGTTCTTCGAGCCTGGGTGTATTTTTGTATTTAAGAACGTATTTTAAATAATATATATACTATATCTTTTCATTCCCCTTATCACCGGAATCCTTGCAATAATAACTGCAATTTATCCCCGGATCGATCTGATTTTTGTGACGGAGATATTTGAAGGGTTGGAATGCGACAAAAGCTACTGTTTATTCCAGAACTACAGTTCACGTGAACGAAGTCGCGGGTTAAAGCTAGTATTATAAATGTGAAAGTTTGTGAGTATGGTTGTGTTTGTTACTCTTTCACGAAAAAACTATTGGACGGATTTAGGTACTCCTCTATCAAGATAGTAATAACCAAATGTAACTAGTTATAAGAATTTTATTTGAAAAGAGCAACAAACGAGTTTCTAGCTGGCTCTTCTCGGTAGGAACAGCTTTCCGAACCAGCAGTAGATTTTGGCGATTCAAAAGCACTTGTTTACAAGTTTACTTGTATAAAGAATATTTTGAATTTGGACTCGAACATTAGGCTACAATTTGTAATGATTTTGTGTAATATAACGATACATGTCAATAAAGTCGAAAAAAATCTGACCTCTGAAAGGTATCTTGGCGTACGCTGCCTAAATCATGACAGTATTGTCTGTTTTGAATAGTTGTAAAAAAAGTCCGCGAAAGCATATATGTGTGGAAGCCACTATGACCAAAATTTTAAATCATAAATTTAATTAAAGTATATACTATTTTGCAATGCACATGTTAGTATGTTTATCAAACTCTTGTCAAATTAAATAAATTTTGTCGCGTTAAGTATTTCATGTAGATACACTTTGTCTAATACGCTAAGTAATTTGGCCGAATAGTTTGAAAGTTATCACGATATGATTGACTTGAATGGAGCGCCGTAGAGCGCCTAACAGGCGCGGCGCACGAAGGTTGTATGGAATCAGTCAGTTTTAAAGTTATACATCTGAAATTTTGGATGTACGACTAACTAAATAAATTTATATTTTATCTATTCAGTAAAAAAATATATATTTATTCAAAATGATCTGTCACAAAACTTAATGTAGCCGACCAAATTCCACGCGAACTAAACCGCGGGCAAAAGTAAGGCATGTATAGTTACGGACATGCGAAAAGAGTGTTCAATCACGAAAATGGGTGTGCCCCAAGGCTCTATTCTCGGTCCCTTCCTGTTTTTAATATATATAAATGATTTGCCATTTTATGTTAATAATATTTGTGACGTAGTACTTTTCGCAGATGACACATCATTATTATTTAAGATTGACAAAACAA
The DNA here is from genome assembly GCA_947086505.1 of Morpho deidamia. Classification (NCBI taxonomy): domain Eukaryota; kingdom Metazoa; phylum Arthropoda; class Insecta; order Lepidoptera; family Nymphalidae; genus Morpho; species Morpho deidamia. The sequence continues at coordinate 1,229,892 of CAMTZC010000007.1, read as the reverse complement.
AAACGAAAGTTGACGATGTGAACAGGGCCTTGTCACAGGTATCGCATTGGTTTGCAATAAATAATTTGATATTAAATACAAAAAAGACTAAGTGTTTAGAATTCGCATTGCCTAATGCTGAAAAATTAGTACATACAGTAAAAATTAATAATGAAATAGTAAAAACAGAAGAATTAGCTGTTTTTCTGGGAGTTACCTTGGATGTAAAGCTGCAATGGGGACCCCATATAACGAATCTTTGTGGTAAACTTAGCTCCGCTGCTTATGCCATTAGGAAGATTAGGCAATTAGCTGATATTGAAACAGCAAGACTTGTCTATTTTTCTTATTTTCATAGCATCATGGCATACGGTATCTTGCTATGGGGTAAAGCAGCTGATATCCAAAAAATATTTGTTTTACAAAAGCGAGCTGTTCGTGCGATTTATAATATGAAACCACGTGACTCGCTTCGTGATAAATTTAAAGAAATAGGTATTCTTACTGTAGCTTCACAATACATTTATAATAATATAGTGTTTGTGAAACAAAATATACATCTTTTTAATAAAAAAAGCGATATTAGTAATAGGCAAACTAGGAACCGAAATAAATTAATAATACCAAGGCTAAGGCTTCAGAAAGTACGTAGATCGTTTGTGGGCTTCGGTATACTTTTTTATAATAAAATTCCTCAATCAATTTTGGACTTGCCTTTACACAAGTTCAAAAAAGCAATTAAAGAGACTCTCATTAATAAAGCTTACTATAATGTTGAAGACTATGTCAATGATAAGAAAGCTTGGAACTAAATTGCGACCAGCTATGTACTAGACGATATTATAATCTAAGTTTGTTAACAATAGTTAATACAAAACTGTACTATTTATTTTTTAAAAGAGTGACCGCCGAGTTTCTTGCTGGTTCTTCTCGGTTAGAGCACCTTTCCGAACCAGTTGTAGCTTCAATTTAATTTTAATTTGACGATTCAAAAGTGCTTGTAATAGGCCAATTTGAATAAAGACTTATTTGAATTTGAATTTGAGTTCGTAATGTGCATGCCATAGAATTCGAATTGGACGGTGGCAGTGTTACAAATATGCGAAAGGAGTTCGAAATTCATATGTCATAAAGTTCAAATTGAACGGGGCAGTTAACGAACATGCAAAAAGTTATGTCATAGAGTTCAAATTCGCGTAACGCTAATTCTCTGGGACATTCGACCTGTATCAAAACATGTTTATCGGTAAACATGTTTACGATCGTTTCAAGGTCTATCGAATGTCCTCAAAGTCGGTTCGTTCGATATATAAGCAGACGTATCGTGCGCCTGGACATTCAGTTTGTGAATAGCGATCAAGAGCCAATAAACAAGTGAAAATAAAAGTGAATTATTAGTGACCTCGGCATTCTTATTGGACAACAGACTGTGTAGAGATTGTAAGTAGTAAGTTTGTAATAAAAAGTTTAATGAAGTGTTTTTAACGAGTCACCGGGTATTTTCATCCTAACCCATGAACCCCTGTACGTAACAATATACTCACTAATTCATATTAAACTTGTCCGGCTTAAAATATAATCTTTTTGAACAAGAAGACTGTCAATTAGATTACAGGTCATTTTAACTTCAAACTTTTATTGATATACGTGTACGTAATCCACTTTAATTCAGGCTAGGGTCACCGCACATCACACACAATCATCACGTAGTGAGCGTAGGACCTTGATTATGCCATAATATGCTAATCCGTTAGTTATCGGACATGTCAGTAATATTACAACGATTACATAAGATTATTGTTAACAAGAACATGTTAAATTTAACTCTAAATTTTTAAAACGCGTACACCTCAAATATTTTGAAAATCTTTTGGATTTGTGTGAGTGTTTAATATTTTAGTGTATATCACCATTCATCATGACATTCAAGTTTAACAACTGTTTATCTAAAGAATTAAATGTAGACATATTCAGCGACATATTAAGCGAGAGCTGTGATAGCCCAGCGGTGAGACCGTGCGACTCTTTCGAGGGGGTCACGAGTTCAAACCCCGGGCAGACACCAATGAGTTTTTCTATTAAAACTTATATTTCTAATTGAAAATTGCAATTTATCACACGCTTTTCGGTGAAGGAAAAAATCGTGAGTAAACCTGCATATCTCTAGAGAATTCTGGAGATATGTGTAACCTACCAATTCGCATTAGAGCATCGTGGTAGGTCTTAGCTCCAACCCTTCTCTACAGAAACGGAGAGAGGAGGCCCAGCAGTGGGATAATAACAGGCTGCTACTTTATATTCAGCGATAGCAAAAATACGGGGGCGAAAAGGCTCTGCTGTAGGGCCCAGTAACGTACACACTGGGTAGGAACACCTAAAAGATTAACTGTCCCGCAGATGAACGTTCAGTTCCCTATAGCTTTGGCCTGGACTACATAAATTACTACTTACCCCAGTAACGTGACGATCCAGAGTGGGTGCCTGGCAGCCTCCGGTGTAGGAAGATGGGCATCTTCACGATGAAGATAGCACGTGCGTGCCTCTGAAGGCACACTTATTGTCCACATATATAACACATAGCTAACACCTTTTCACAAATTTGGAGTTCACACACACACAAGAGGCGGCTCATTCCGAGCTTCGTGTCGTTGGGTAGCAGCTCCCAAAAATGTCCATTCACACGGTTCAGTGCCAACGTTGTAGCGTTACTGCCGTATGCCCACAGAGCGTTGTCACTGCCAAACCAAGCGCGCGGGATTTGAATTTACGAATAGTTCACATACCGCCCACCAAAATACAGCTGGTACTTTTCGGATAAAAGTAATTTTATTAAAAGAATTAAAAGTTCAAAGCAATAGTACGTTTTCTGCGTAAGGAAATAATATGAGTATATACTGTATAACTATCTATTACCACATATTTTATTTAAATTACTCGATGAACTAAGTTTATGGAGAGTAAGCTTTGGATTAAATGCTATCCGTATTTCGATTGATAAATCGCAAATCAAATCAAATCAAAATATTCTTTATTCAAGTAAACTTGTAAACAAGTGATCGTCAACTTTACTGCTGGTTCGGAAAGCTGTTCCTACCGAGAAGAGCCAGCAAGAACATCGGCGGTTGCTCTTTTTAAAATATAAATCTTAGAACTAGTTACATTTATTTATTACTGTCTTGTACAGGGTAGAAGTGCACCTATATCCACACATCCTTATCATCTAAGTAATCTTCAACAGTATAGTAGGCTTTCTGTATCAGCCTCTTTTAACAGCGTTTTTAAACTGCTGTAATGGCATGACCAAAATTGATTTCGGAATTTTATTATAGGATCGTATACCCAAACCCACAACGATTTACGTACTTTTGCTAGGCGCAAAGCAGGAGTCGCAAGCTTATGTCGGTTCCTACTTTGTCTATTATATACATCACTATCTACTACTACTATCGTTTTATAATTCTTTATATTTTCATGTACAAAAATTACGTTATTTAAAATATACTGTGAAGCAAATGTTAGAATACCTATTTCCTTAAACTTCTCTCGCAGGGAATCACGCGGACTTAAATTGTAGATGCAAAAATTTAATATACTATTATTACGTATTTACCATGCCGTGTAGTATCCGGCTGAGTAGAATAGACCACCCTCATTTCTTACCGAGGTGTCGTAAAAGGCGACTAAGGTGAGTTGACCCACCGTGTGGTATCCGGTTAAGTAGAATAGACCACTCTTTCTTACCGAGGGGTCGTAAAATACGACTAAGGTAAGTTGACGTCAGGCAGGCGGCGGGTCGTAAAATATACAGCCAAATCATATCACCACATGTTTGTAACATGTTGTGATATACCCCACGTAGAGTGGGATAAGGGCAGGAGGATGATGATATTATGTATTTACGAATAACTAGAAAAAGATAGCCGGCGCCGAACAAATTCGTATCTGTGGAATAGTTTAAATTGTTGCAGTTCACTTAAACAATCTTATTTTAGTAACTATCGGTGTTTATGTGTATTTACTGTGACTGTTTTATGTTCCATATACCTAAATGTGCATAAAAATATACATAATTATAAAAAGATTGGCGATGTATATAATAGACAAAGTAGGAACCGACATAGGCTTGCGGCTCCTGCTTTGCGCCTTGTAAGAGTACGTAAGTCGTTTGTGGGTTTGGGTATAAGATTCTATAACAAAATTCCACAATCAATTTTAACTTTGCCATTACAGCAATTTAAAAATACTGTTAAAAAGAGGCTGATACAGAAAGCCTATTATACCGTGGAGGCTTACATTGATGATAAGGATGCGTGGATATAGCTGCTCTTTGACCTCGTGCAGGATAGCTATGACAAAATGTAATTAGTATTAAGAATCTTCTTTTTTAAAAGAGCTCCACCGAGTTTCTTGCTGGCTCTTCTCGGTAGGACGGCTTTCCGAACCAGCAGTAAAGTTGACGATTCAAAAGCACTTGTATACAAGTTTACTTGAATAAAGAATATTTTGAATTTGAATTTGAATTTGAATTTAAATTAGGATTATATTATGATTTTTAGACGAGTTTTAATGAGGATTAATTAATTATAAACGCTGAATAAGTAAATAATATGATTTTAATGAGAAATAATACTATTTACTTAACGAAAAATACCAGCAATATATTTTTGAGTCTTGAAAAATCCTACTCCACCATGAGATTATCAGCACTCCCGGGTTTCGGCACTAAAAAATTTGGCGAAAAGGCCTGCCGTGGGGGACCCAGTAACGACACACTGTGTCAGAACACCTAAAAGATTAACTTTCCCGCCGATTAACGTTCAACGACAACAACAATTACTACTTACCGCAGTAACGTGACGATTTAGACCGAAAGCCTGGCAGCTTTCGGTGTAGGAAGATAGAACTCTTCACGATGACGATAGCGATTGGCGGCACCGCCTCAAGAGTACTAGAAACTCAGTAGGAACACTTATTGCCCGCACACATAACACATAGCTAACAAAATGTTATTTAAAAGATGTATAAACGTTGTTTTCACGAATTTTTAGTTCAAACACACCCGAGGCGGCTAATTTCGAGCTTCGCGTTATTGGGTAGCAGCTCCCAAAAATGACCACTCACACGGTCCGGGGTCAACGTTGTAGCGTTACTGCCGTATGCTCGCAGAGCGTTGTCATTGCAAAATTTAAAATAAATAATTTAGTTGTCAATATTTTTTTATTATTTTCATTATTATTATACATATATTTTATTTTATGTCATTATATATTTAAATAATGTACGCGTCTCTATTACGAAATAAAAAAAGAACGGTGAAATTGATCGCGATGTGAGGAATAGAATGAATGCAGGATGGATGAAGTGGCGACAGGTCTCAGGGACAGTATGTGACCCCCGAATGCCCCCTAAACTAAAGGGAAAAATCTATACATCGGTCATAAGAGCTGTCGTAATGTATGGATCAGAATGTTGGGCAATGAAAAAGATGGATGAAAGAAGAGTACATGCAAATGAGATGAGGATGTTAAGGTGGATGTGTGGTGTGACAAGACTTGATAAAATAAGAAATGAGTATATAAGGGGAAGTCTGAAAGTTGCGCCCATTATAGAAAAGATGAGAGGTGCAAGATTGGGATGGTATGGACATGTAATGAGGAGGGATGAAAATCATGTGATCAAACGAGTGTTGAGTATGAATGTGGATGGATATGTGATTAGAGGAAGGCCTAAAAAGAGATGGTTGGGCTGTGTGAAGTATGACATGCATATAAAAGGAGTAGCGCCAGAGTTGACGAATGATAGAAGAGAATGAAAGAAAAAATAAAAACCGACCCCACTTAGAGTGGGATAAGGGTAGGAGAAAGAAGACGCGTCTCTATTACATGACGTGATAATCTATAATTAAGACTGCCTTTAATAAAATAGCTTGTAGAGTATTTTATAATATTAATAATGTAATAATGTTGGTTATCCTAATTAATAAAAAAAAAAAATATAATTAAACCGGTTGAGTAGAACAGACCCTCTGTCTTACCGAGGGGTCGTAAAATACGACTAATTTAAGTTGACGTCAGGCAGAACAGGAGGATGACTGATGATGATATGATAAAAAAAATCTTTCAGTCACAAGGTAAATTAAATATAAAATTTTTGTTTTTCATTTCAACATTAAGGCGCTGAACAGAGCCAAATAGGCTGACTTTAAACACGTTTTTAATAAAAGCTATAGGGATGACGATTACAAGAAAAATATATGTTAATATACATCATATCTCAGAGAGAATGTAAGATTTCAAAACATGATTACGATACTTTTTTTCGATAAAAAAAATTGGTAAATAGACCTCTGATTTTTACTTTTATCGTAAATATCTCTAATATTTATCAACAAAAATTTATAAAATTAATAAGACTAATAAATCATTATAATATAAAGAGAATGTAAGATTTAAATTTTGAATTAATTAAGATATTTCATTCAAATTAAATATTTTTTAGAAAATAGCAAAACTGAAACGAGTCATCGTCTCGCTTCTCTTTTACATCTACGAATATAGACAGTGATCGCTGAGGCGCGCTGCTATACGGACGTGTGTCGCTAGCTGCCGCCTTTTGTGACTATTCCTTGTTGATAATGTCTTTTTTTAGGTGTTAAGTTATAGTTTCAGCATACTAAGTTTTATAAGATTAATTAGACATAAGTTTTTTAACTAAATTGTACAAAAAAAGTTTGGATAAAATAGTGTACACCTACAATGGGTGTTAAAAAATTAAGTGTGTCGCTACGCCGTCGCAGACATTGTGGGCGTGGCTTATGTGCCGAAATCTGAATTTACGCCAGCTCTGTTCAGCGCCTTAAAGATGACGCGAATAAAGTCACGGATTGTATAGGCATAGTTCCTCCTCGGTTTATGAACCTTGCTAAAGGGTCATACTTTCTTAAATGAAAAACACCTCTAAGAGAATGCGACTTAAATGGAATATACAAATATCAGTTGTCAGTTCAAATTCAAATTCAAAATATTCTTTATTCAAGTAAACTTTTGAACAAGTGCTTTTGAATCGTCAACTCTACTCCTGGTTCGGAAAGCTGTTCCTACCGAGAAGAACCAGCAAGAAACTCGGCGGTTGCTCTTTTTAAAATATAAATCTTAGAACTAGTTACATTTATTTATTACTGTCTTGTACAGGGTAGAAGTGCATCTATATCCACACATACACATATCCTTATCATCTAAGTAATCTTCAACAGGATAGGCTTTCTGTATCAGCCTCTTTTTAACAGTGTTTTTAAACTGCTATAACGGCATGGCCGAAATTGATTTTGGAATTTTATTATAGAATCTTATACCCAAACCCACAAACGATTCACGTACTTTTGCTAGGCGCAAAGCAGGAGTCGCAAGCTTATGTTGGTTCCTACTTTGTCTATAATATACATCACCTATCACCAGTAATTACAGTTACTCTGTACTGGGATCATTAAACTGTGTGTCCCTCTCACCAGGGGTCCCTACAGAGCGCTGGACCTCATTTTGGTACACAAAACTCTGATTTATTATCGAACCGTTTTTCCCAATGATTAGTTATCGTTTCAACTCTTTGTTAGGTATTGAGGCGTTGGCGATTTCGTTTCGCAAATCGAAAACATCTAGTGCAATGTTCCTCAAACTTTTTATACACTGCCCCACCTTAGCATTTCTAAAATATTATATATATTATTATTAAAAAATTGTATTGTTTACTTGAGAAAACTAAACAATGGGTTTTAGCAGGAAATCACTAGAAAATAGTTAAAGAAACACAATAAATAGACTCCACGACAAAATCGCGAAGCAAGCTTTGTCATAGAGTCTATCTCGTGATGATGCTTCGGTTGTAGGGCGAAACAATTGTTGAGTATGTGATAGTGAACGTGTGTAGTGCTTGTGTTTACGGTTACGGCGGCTGTGGAGGTTTGTGCATGTGTTTTTACGAAATCCTATTTATAATCTTTAATAGATTTAATTTATAATGGATAGAGCCTTTTAATGTCATCTTATTCCTGTTGAATATACAGGATTTCTGTAGTCTATTTGTTACCCCGGTGTATAAGCTTTAAGTGTGCAAAATTTCATCGATATGAGTTCAGCGGATTTGCCGTAAAAATGTAGAGACAGACAGACAGACTTTCACATTAATAAAGTTAGTATTGATGTTTATCGCTCTCCAGAGAAATTCTCTGGATATTTAGTCGCACGGAGATATGCAAAATTTATTAATGGTGATAAAAATAACGTAAGATGTGTTGTAATACATTCAGTTACTTTTATTGGAAGGTTCACTGAGGATCTTATCTGGCTAAAAGCAATTGAGGCTTTTAGTAATATATGCAGGGTGACTGGTTGAACACTAGTTATATTTATAGTGAGTATTCGATTCTCGTTCTAAATATGTAATAAAAATAGGTACTTAAAATTTACCCTAAATATTTAGTAAAAGTTGTTAATATTGGATAATATATGCTCGCGTATATTATTTGTTTACTGGGAAATGGTTCGAGCGTGTGCAAATGCAAATGACAGTCTGTCTGGTGCAGTGAATTTTTATAGTGATACGTTTCCTAGTCGCAGAATACTTACGCGTTACATTATGTCCGTGTAAACCAGTGTTTACGGTAGACGGTATGGAATATTCTTCACCAAGATGTTATACACCCATACCACTTTAGCCCTGTACAAGAACTCGGGGTCAATGACCACTAGAACAGGGTGAACTTTTCTCGGTGGTACTTGTAAAAAAATACGGGAAAAAAAAGTGGTGAAGCCACTCCAACCCTCATCTTGTAAGACAAAATGCTTATCAGCACATCACATTACATTTAGTGTAAACGTGTGGGCCGGCATTTTAAAAAAATGATTGTTGGGGGCTATATTTCATTGAGGGCCGACTGTCCAGACTGTCCAGACGCACGGACGTCCGTCCCCAAAGTAAGTAACTTAATACTTGTGTTATGGGGTGGGACAACTGGTAGATATACTACATATATAAGTTTAAATACATACTTAAATACAAATACACACCCAGGCTCGAAGAACCAACAATTTGTTTAGGTATAGAAAATGTTGGCCCTCGGCGGTAATCGAAACCGCGACCCGCGAAGCTGAAGGCAGGGTCACTACCCACAGCGCCAACGGGCCAGTCTTTAGAAACATAATTCTTATTAATAGTTACCTTTTGTCATTTCTGTATAGGATATTTAAATAAAAGCTTTTAAAAATACAACAATATTGAATTTACGGTGAAGAATAAGTAGACCTGAATATCTTGTGCTCAATATTGATATAATAATAATAATAATATAATTTTATTCCCATTTTTTTGTACAGAGTAGGTCTTACTTAACACCTTATATAACAACTTATTTTACAAATATACATAACTAAAAACCTAAAGGAAACCTATTTTACTGGCGGACTCCGCACTAGGAAAACCTGTATTGAAAAGAAAGAGATTTATTCTATTTACTTAGTGAACTAGGTGGGAATAACATTTTCTATTGAAGATCTAAGGATTATATTACTAAATTAACGCCATAATGATATGAGCTGCATATTAATATTGGGATACGTGTGACCTATCTATATTATTTTCAGCGCGTTGGATTTAAGCCCCAATACTTAACTCTAAATGGAGAGAAAAGTCTATTCGTGATAATATCACGCCGCAACTTTACGCCGTCAATTGATATGAAATTGAATCTCGCAGTCGCATCTATGACGCGGGTTTCAATCTAAACACGCTATCAAAAAAAACCGCTCGACACAATGACAGTAATTGTGATTGTGTGTTTTTTGTGTCGATCTGTGCAGGTCTTTAACCGGGGCTCGAAATCGCTTACGTCCGCCCGAGAATGGATATCTAATGATTGGGCCTTCGGCGGGCGGCATCCTCTTACACCGTGCGGTCAGTTTTTATTACAGTAGACCAACCATGAACTTTTAGAAAACGATTCAATTAAAAGTCAGTACCTACACCCAACCGCTTTTTTTTCGTATCATGAAGTGTGTTTGAAAAGGAGAACGTTATATGAACTATAGATAATGTTGTCTCTTTTGCTCACATATTCTTAGGACGAATTCCTAACGCTCATTCGGCAACTACCTAAAGTGTGCGTCTTTAAGACGTCATGGTATGAAAAAGCAAATCGATTTATTTTACGTCTTAAATTGAGTCGCAATAAGAGTTCATGGTAGGCCTGCATACTTAACACTGACCTTCCTAGCGACAATTTAGAGCTACTGATGGTCACAGGAAAAGAAGAGGGAGAAAGATGCAGAAGTCGAAGTCCAAAACCATGGGTAGATCAAATATCCGAAAAACTGGATATACCCACATGCACCTATACCGAGCTGCCGATCGCAACACTTGGAAATGGGCAGTTGACGATTTCACAAAGAGTCATGATCCTCAGCAATGACGGAATTGCTAAGAGAGGGCACTGTGCCGTGTAGAAGAATCCATCCTAATTTTGCGGGTTTATCTGTCTGTGATGCTCTCTCGGCTAATCCATTAAATCGATATTGCCAAAACTTATTATAGAATTCATCATCCTCCTGCTTTACCATTACAGCAGTTATTTTTTTCATAGTTATTTTAAGTCAGTTATACTATTGAAAATTTTATAAATAACTAGCTGTGCTCTCGAATTCGCCCTCGTGGAAATCAGTAGACATAAAAATAATTGTGAGTTAAGAATAAGAGATACGACATACTGTCGCGGATTTTTTTCAATTTAGTGTATCTCTGTTAGTTTACGCGGCGCACGCGTATGAAATTCCCAGTAAGTGAGTTTTTTGAACCTTGCGACTCTATCAACATAATTTCCATTAAACCGTAGTGTTTGACTAACTATGAGGCAGAACTAGCCGATTTTCTCTCTCAAAGCCTCGATTGGCATTATTTATTGCCGCGTGCTATAATTTGTTATAATTTTTTTTTTAAATTGATTGATAGATATTATTTCGAAAAGATTAACTGCCGAGTTGGTCTCGCACTTTCGCCGTTTCGCAACCAACACTAGAGTTGGCAATTTGAAAATAAATTCGTTCGAGCTTACGTACTATAGTGCCAGCCGCTCACCACATTGTACAGGGCGGCCAAGAAAGCTCATTTCGCTACAAAACAAGCAAGCACGCGAGATCATCGTTCGGAGCGAGGTCTCATAACTGTACAGCCGACTCCCGGCGTTATGTAACTAGTCCTAACTCGCCAGCCATCCCCATATCACGTTTAATCGGGGACAATATTGAATGCCTAGTACACAATATACCTAATCGCTATAAAATACTAAGGTACTGTTACTCGCGAAAAAACCTGTTCGATTTCGTTGAGACTCAGCGTCTCGAGTCAGTGTCCATCTGGATTTTGTGGGAAAGAGTATCTGAATTAATTTGAAATAAAACACAGTATCTGTATTAATATTATTGGAATAAAACTAAAAATAAACATAAGAATATTTCAATAAAGTGATGTAATGTCTTAAAAGCTCATATCGGATTATCACAATGAAGACATTAAGGTCAGTGATTATAAAATTCCTTACGCTTTCAAAAAGCTGTATGTAAATCTATCATATTATTTATAAGACAGGGTCACCTGTGCCAACGGACTAGTCAATATTGCCCTAATGGGCTAGCCGTGAAATCGTGATAGAGACAGTCTTTCGCATGATATCAATTTTGATGTTAGTACTTTAATCAAAACATACTCATATGGCATATACAGATAAAAACTTATTTTTCACACCTGATTGAAATATATCGCAGGTTTAGTATTAAATTGACCATTCAAAAAAGGTTTTTTTTTTATGGCAAATTGCAATAACTACACTTTACAGCGTAGCACCCACAAAACTCGTGAATGTTGAAGAGAACCCATAAATTAGAAGAGCAAGAAAACAAAAGTAATAAAAAAAAATATTGCTATAATCCGCGATAAAATTCTATAAATTAGACCAAGAAAAGAGTTTTTTTATAGTTCATAACATGATGTCAAAGACGGCATTTAAATAAGAATAACAATGTATCTCACTCAATTAAGACTAATTTTGAATTGGGTCGCTTTAATACTAAGCTTACGATTGTCTTCTTTCAAATTATTTTATTGGTATGCTCTTTATGGTTGTCCCTAAAATACCAACCTGTTTTAACATCTACCTGAGGTTTCGATCTCCAGTTCCATCCACACTTTAATGTTTTATTTTTACTTATTCCATTTCTACATGACCCTAAAGACGCCATCTTGTTCATATTAAACGAAAACACATCAAACAAACATTGTTTCCGAATTTTTCAATTACTCAACTAAGATTGAAGAACTAAAGAGAACTAGAAGAACTAAGAAACTTAAACTTGAACATGAAAAACAAAGCTAGTGCTTTATTTATTAACAAAGTCATTCCTTGTTATGCGAAAAAATTAATATTCTTATTATTTTTATTATCCTCCGTGTCATCTAATATTTTATCTTAGTCTTAGTTTAAAAAAAAAGCTGTGATAGCCCAGCGGTGAGAACGTACGACTCTTTTGAAGGAAACAGGAGTTCAAACGCGGACAGGCACCAATGAGTTTTTCTATTAAATCTTATGTGTAATTGATAATTGCAATTAATCAAAGGCTTTTCGGTGAAGGAAAACATCGTGAGGAAACCTGCATATCTCTAGAGAATTCTGAGATATGTGTAACCTACCAATCCGCATTGGAGCAGCGTGGTAGGTCTTAGCTCCAACCCTTCTCTCCAGAAGTTTGTTGAGTTTGTGATAGTGAATGAGTGCTCTTTTATATTATAGCGGTGGTCGGGGTTTGTAGTGCATGCGTTATTACGAATCCTGCAATTATCAGGTATGAAAACGGACAGTACATTTAGCATTACATTTTAATGTATTTCCTTTACCATGGATTATAGCTAAACAACATTATTATTACCTACCCTTTGGTGATGCCTCTACTGTCACGCCGCCTTTGAGCGTTTAAGATCGATCAAGGGTAGCACGCTATTGTCAATTTAAAGAAAAAAAAACCTAGGCATAGCGATGCGTTGCATTATTAAGTTAAATTATTTCTAATCTACAAAGTACAAATATACATGAAAGTTACTTATGCTCATTATCTTTGATCGAGAGTAGCGCGGAATTAATTTACCTTTCATTTGCATAATTGTTATTACAATGCATTACGCTCTTTTTCACGTAAGGAAACATCGTGAGGAAATCTCTTATGTCCAGAGAATTTTTATAGCAGTAGATTGGGTTTTAACTTTATACCCTTCGCTGGAACAAAATTTGCTAAAAAAATTTCAAACTTCTATTAGGTTGTAACTTTTTAGTACTTTTTTGATCGTCACAGCATAATACCTTCTTTCTTACAGCTTAAAACGAATTGTTTTTATACTAACAGTAATTGTTTATGGCGTTGTTACAACTACGGGTTCAATTAATAGTAAATTGGAAAACACTACACACAATTGTCCATTTACAAGAATAATTGAAGATATATTTAACATAAACAACAGAAGCTCTAACAGGGAGGCGAATTGGAAAGATAGAAGAACAAATTATCTTTTTAATTCCACGAAAACGTTATCTAATGAAAGCTTAAGTAAATCCATCGAAGATGAACTTGTTAACGATATTATTGCATCTATTAAAAGGATTAAAGCAAACCTAACTAACGACGATAACAACAAACTAAATGAAGCTATAATACTTAAAGTACCAAAAGATAAGACTAATAATTCAAAAGTTATAGATAAAAAAGTGAATCAAATAAAAAGTGGCATAGAGGAGAAAATCGATGTACTGAAGACATCAAAGCCCAATCTAAATGAGAAATATAAGATGGACGACGCAAAAATTGGATTTGCAACACCAGCAAAACCTATCAGTCAATCCGTTAAATCGAATTATGTAGAAATTCTCACAGTAGAACCGAATAACACAAACATCAGCAACAAATCTACTCATAATATTTTGGAAGTATTAAGAAATATAATGCCAGCGTTAAATTTAACTAAAGATCTCCACAGCATTACGATTATAGAAAGGAATCAAAACAAAAATCATTCGTTTACGGAAACAAAGAATATATCAACTATTATAGTTAAATATTGTGAGAAAGATAATTTATCTAAAAATAACGAAACTGTTACAAAATCAAAACACCCTGATGAAGAGATGAAAACAATTTATGACCCTGTTGAAGATGAATATTACAACTCGGATGACTACATCGATTATGAAGATCAAGATAAATACTTGAATACAACATCTGAAAACAGAAGAGAAGTGTTAGTTGCAGCTGAATACGGAATTCAGAAGATGAATGAACTGTACGGCGTTTTGGAGCCAAAATTGTATTCAATGGGTAAGTTGATGTTTATTTTGAGTTTTTAAGATTAATGATTGTCGCAATCGGCATTAAATTTTTCATAGTAAATAAATAAATATAAATATATGGGACACTTACACACACGCTCGTCCATATCCAAAGTAAGTAGTATTACTTGTGACACCTACTACGGACAACTGATGCTAAATACACATATAATTTTAAATACACACTTAAATAGAAATATACGCTTAGGCACGAAGAACCAACAAATTGTTTATAGAAAATCTTGGCCCTCGGCGGAAATCAAACCCGCGACCCGCGGAGCTGAAGGCAGGGTCACTACCCACTGCGCCAACGGGCCAGTCAATAATAATTATAGAAATGGGAGAATTTGAATTCATTCATTCTCCTGCCCTTATCCCGCTCTAAGTGGGGTCGGCACAACACCGACCGTTATTTTACGACCGGCCGCCTGCCTCACGTCAACTTACCTTAGTCGTCTTTTACGACACCTCGGTAAGACATGAGGGTGGTCTATTCTTTTCTGCCGGATACCACACGACGGCACTTACCTTTGTCGCCTCTTATGACACCTCGTTAAAAAGGAGGGTAGTCTTTTCTATTCTGCCGGATACAACACGGATTAAATGGGAGAAATTGAATATATTTTAAATAAATGCATATATTCATGACAATAAATTTACCTTTATTTATAAAATCTTATTATCTAAATTAGGGAGTACATACACTTCTATTAAAAAGAAAAACGTTTACGGCGATAAAAAAATTGATGTCTTGTCAAGTATATTGGTAATTAATTAATTAAGAATATATGATTAATTCATTACATATACACTCATTAATTAATTCATAATTTATTCTATTAATAACGAACGTTGACGTTCGTATTTCTATATATACACTGTCTTTGGCTCAGAACGAAGTCTCGTTCTGTCAAAAAGTAATTACAAATGTCAATTGACAATTTCCAATTGCGACATGTACATTAATTGATAAAAAAATGACCCCGTATGAATATTTTAGAAATTTAACAGTCAAAATCGTTTAACGGTTAAGTTGATGAAGCGCGACGAGTTTTTGTAAACGGTGCCACGACAATTAACTGTCATTAATTGTAATGGCACAAATTAAAAACATGTCTTCGCGACTATCTGGACCGTTAATTAATAATAATAATAATAAACTTTATTTTACCAAAAAACATTCGTACACAAATATAACTGAACACAAATACCATTATCTTTACAATTTTGATCTTAAGTATTTTTTAGACCTCTGTAACCGAACTAGGTTTCCCTGTATCTCGGTATACAGCGCCCTTCCCATAAATCAATAATTTTATATCGTAAAAATAAACTTTAATTTTGTTGATGTAAACGACCCATATAAAAACAAAGGTAAGAAGAAAAAAGGGATAGTTAAATATGTTCCTCTCGGCGAGTAATATGTAAGTGCATGAGTGTGTGTGAGAGGTTGAGTAACAAGACCAAATGCAATGAATAAAAAAGTACCTTCCTGTATAAAAATATATGCATATGTTATGACATACATTTTAATATCTCTTCCGTTTCATTATATGACAAGCTAAGCATGAGGTTACTAACTTCCTTTTTACATTTATTTCTGTTTTGCGGATAAATGAATATTAATTTGTTAATTTTATTATAAATGTGTACACCCAAAAAAATAGGAAATCTTTTAACAAAGGAGGTTCGATATTTTAGACTATGTGTGCAAATCATGTGATTTCTACGTTTATTTAAAACTTTAGGATCGTAGGTTATGGTACTGTGCTGTCGCAAAACAATGGACGATATAAACAACTGCCGAACTGTAAGAACCTTGCTAGATCTGTAAAGTAGTGAAGTTGGGAAGTAGAAAGGGTGGAAACCAATTACTTTTAGAATAGAACGTTGAGCTATTTCTAAGGGCTTAAGTGTCGTTTTTGAGGATCCTCCCCAAGATGTTATGCAGTAAAGTATAATAGATTGACATAATGCAAAATAAATTTGGTATAAAATTTTGGAGTCAGCAACGTATCGAAGACTTTTAAAAACATATATTAATTTGCGTACTTTGTTTGAGATTGATTGAATGTGTTGTTTAAAAGATAGATTCTCATCTATTATAACTCCTAGATATTTAAGTGATTTAGCCGCTTCTAAAATATCACAACAACACATTTTATTATAAGGTGGCGGACATTTGTGTGCAATGAGATTAGAAGTATGAGTAGCAGAGCCACGAATAGAAAAGGTAATATATTTTGTTTTTGAAGTATTTAATGTTAATTGATGATTAAAAAGCCAACA
Organism: Morpho deidamia; assembly: GCA_947086505.1. Taxonomy (NCBI): domain Eukaryota; kingdom Metazoa; phylum Arthropoda; class Insecta; order Lepidoptera; family Nymphalidae; genus Morpho; species Morpho deidamia. Next base: position 1,213,211 of record CAMTZC010000007.1, on the reverse strand, counting down.
ACAAACCGTATTAATACCATCTTGAGCAACAGAGAAAACTTCTTCCCAGGTATCAGCAGCAAATAAAAGCACAGTATCATCCGCATATGTAATGATTGAGCCTTGAATGAGATTAAGTGAGCAAAGGGTATTTAAATAAATCAAAAACAGGGAAGGCCCAAGTATGCTGCCCTGTGGCACTCCATTTATAACAGGAAGGTTATTACTGAAAAACTTATCGATTCTTGTACACTGGACTCTATCAGATAGATAGTCTTTAAAAAGATCCAGCTGTGTTCCACGTATTCCAATTTGGCCAAGTTTTTGCAAAAGAATTGCCCCTGAAACTGTATCAAATGCTTTGGCCAAATCTAGGAACACTGCTATACATTTTTTACCTTGATCAAGGTTACTTGCAATGAAATTAGTCAGCTTAAGCACAGCTTCTGAAGTGGATTTACCACTACGAAAACCAAATTGATTTTCTGCAAGAATCTTATTTTTTTCCAAGTAGTTCACAAGTTGGTTATTTATGATACGTTCCAGAATCTTCGATATGGAGGGGAGAATGGAGATTGGTCTGTAATTAACCACTAGATTTCTATCCCCACTTTTTAGGATGGGGCAAATAACTGCTTGCTTCAATGATTTTGGAAAAATTCCTTTACGGAGACAGATGTTAAATATAAAAGATAGGGGTGGCGCCAAAATATCTTTGTATTCCTTTAAAAATGTATTAGAAATGTTGTCTATGCCCATAGATGAATTATTTTTTAGTTGTAGTATTATGTGTTCTATTTCGGCTTCATCAGTGTCTAGTAACGCAAAAGAATTTAATCGGGACTGATCTTCACAATTTTTACCGTTAGGAGCCGCTGGTTCTATATTATTATTAATTTTTTCTGCCACAGTATTCCCTATATTAACAAAAAATTTATTTACTAAATTTAAAGCTTCATTAGCACAATTTCCCATATTCAAAAGTTCTACAGGAGACTTATTAGATTTGACAGTATTAGTGATAGTTTTAACAGCCTTCCAAATTTTTTTGCAATTTTGTCCCGCACTATTTAGTTGTTCACGTTCGTAGTTTCGTTTGAGTTTTTTTAACAAAGCATTGCAAAAATTCCTATAGCGACAATAAGATATTTTAATTAGCTCATTATCTGGATACAAATTTGTCTTTTTATGTAGCCTATCACGATGTCGGATACACCTTAACAGTCCTGGCGTAATCCATGGTTTTATAATTCTTTTACGCTTTGATAAGTTAACTTCATGTGTATTATTTTTAATAACATTTCTAAGGACCTCAATCAGATAATCCATAGCAATATTGGGATCATCAGTTTCATATATAGGATTTAGATTAACATTTTTCATGGCTTTAGAAAGACCATCCAAATCCAGCTTATTATATGTAGTCAAAGCAAACTTTGTAATTTTTTTCTGTTTTATAGAGCAAAGCACTGATTTATGATCCGTGAGTGATGAATTTATAACGAAGGTCGATGAGGGTAATTTAGTTTTTAATAGGACATGATCAATACATGACTTACTAGCCTCACGTGTTATGAACGTGTGCGCTGGTAAAAGGCCGTTGTAAGCAGCTAAAGTAAGATATCGTTCACCGTTACTGTCCAGTTTACCTTCATTTATTGGAATATTAATATCACCTATTACGGCAATCGTATTGAACGTGGATAGTGAACTAAGTATATAGTAATATATAGTATATAGTAATAGTAATTCATCTCTAACTAGTTGCAATACAATACCTTATTCCTACAACTCGTAGTAAGTTTATGTAAAAAAAATGATGGAAAAGTAATAATAAAATTATTTTGCTATAATCCGCGATACAGTAAATAGAAAATATATATAGTGTTAAATGTATAGTGGACTATCCGTATTTTCATACCCGATACGTGCAGGATTCGTAAACACACATGCACAAACCTCCACCACTGCCACCACTAACACAAGCACTACACACGTTCACTATCACAAACTCAACAATTAAACAAAAAAACTTGTTATGATGATGGGTTCTTCTACACACGCAGTTTATGCGGTGAGGTCTACGGGCCTCGAGGTTAGACCTCTTTACCCGGGCTTATCTTCTCAGGCGATTTTTATATAGCCCGGGTAATCTGTTCGACCCTTCAGGGTCCGGGGTCCGCCCGACCAGGGAGGACGCCGTGAGGGCGGATGCGGTCGGGTCGCATCCTTTCTTCTTCTCCCTCGTCTTCCACGCTATGCGCGTCGTCGTCGGGAGGGGGGATTAGGAGCTCCCTCGGGAGAGCTCGTCCATCGGGAGAACTTCTTACATATGGTGCTATACCGCGGAGGTGCGCGCTCTTGTCCGCTCTCGCGAACATGTTGCGGGCAATTTTGCGGACATACTCCACCACGGTCGGTAAAAACTTGTTAGAAAGCGGTCATAAAGTTCCTAATGACCTATAGAATTAGGCGTTACTTTGCGGAGATCCATAATACAAAAGTAATAATAAAACTATTTTGCTATAATCCGCGAATCATTGTATTACAGTGACAGTGACAGCGCTCTACGAAACCGAACTGGCCGGCTGTGTCGTTCTAAACATTGATGTGCATTATTTAATGCTGGGTACTATACGTACTTTTGGCGCAAAACAGGAGTAGCAAGCTTATGTCGGTTCTTACTTTGTCTATTATATACATCGCCAATCTTTTTATAATTATGTATATTACGCAAACATTAAATTGCTAAAAATATACTGTGAAGCCAAAGTAAGAATACCTATTTCCTTAATCTTATGTCAGTTCCTAGTTTGTCTATTATATACATCGCAAATATTTTTTAAACCTAGTCCAGAGTATTTTCGTGATAGTTTTTGAATTCATCGTTAACAGACAGAAATACAGATTCCACGGAAGTCTTAGTATCAAGTAAAGGTTAAACTATGGCTGTCTAAAATGTTTATTCAATATTCAGGCCTGGTGTTGGATGAAAAGGACCCAGCTCGCTACGTGGCCGCTTTCAACGCACCATCAGAAGACTCCACCACGTACGCTAAGTATGGCTACGCATCACTGCAAGCCGCTGCCAAATTGAAGGAGTTAATAAGGTAAGTCAGAAAATAGCCACTATTTTCGCATTCTGCCTGCAATAGGTATTAAATAAATAAATTAGAATTGCTCGATTAGAGGCTTATAATGAACTGCGTACCCAATTTAATAATGGTTTCAGAATGCTGATGGGATTGCCACGTTTCTGTAGTGCGTCATTGATGTTTGCTGAAGCTCGAACAGATGATTTTTATGGAATCATGAGGAAAAGAACAGCATCAATGATAAACAGATTGCGTGGGAGCTCCAACAGTATTCAGAGCTACTTTATGAAAAATTTGATAGCCAATTTATGAAGCACTTGATTCGAATACATATGCATTCCCAGAGCTTCATAAATGGTCGTTAAAAAAGTAGCAGCCTGTTACAATCCCACTACTAGGAGGCCTCCTCTCTCCGTTTCTGGAGAGAAGGGTTGGAGCTAAAACCTACCACGCTGCTCCAATGCGGATTGGTAGGTTACACATATCTCCAGAATTCTATATAGATATGCAGGTTTCCTCACGATGTTTTTCTTTACCGAAAAGCGTGTGATAAATTGCAATTATCAATTAGACACATGAGTTTTAATAGAAAAACTCATTGGTGCCTGCCCGGGTTTGAACTCGTGTTCCCCTCGGAAGTGTCGCACGGTCTCGCTGCTGGGCTATCACAGCTCATAAATGGTCGTTATACTAGAATCTAATTTAAATTGATTTTTTTTTTATTTAAATTTTAATTTGTTATACTAACATAGTCTTTAAGTTACTATATGTTTTTTACCAACATAATGGATGTAATGTCTGATATGAATACAAAATATTATATCAAATATGTACAAGTTATATCTATCTTTAATTACTTACACGCTACTACTATACAAATCATGCCCACGTGGAATGGTCCCAAGAATGCTGGCAGCGTTTCCGCGTTGAATCGCTAAGCTGATTCTTTGTGCGAAAAAGGGAGTCAGCCCTCTTGTCACCCGAAGAGGCGATCAACCGAGTTGTTAAAACGGATAACATTTTTTTTGCACTTTGGCTCCATGGCCCTAGGGTCTCAACTGCAAACGGCACAAATATATAACTCTCAACGAGAGATGCATACTTTCGCCGCTTGCCGGATTCGGACTTTTTGCCGCAGCTCCAGGTCTTGACATCGTTTCCCTGATATGGGACGAGGCTAAAGTATCAATGTAATTATTATTAAACGTATTAAATATTAATATGTCAACATTTTACAAATGTCATCCTCGTAAGCATTCAATAAGTAATTATAAACGCAAATTGCTCTCCGGACAGGAAAACGTTGCGCCATCAGATGTCCTAAGCAACTGGGTCAAGCTAATACCCATCAAATGTCGAGTGTCGAAATGCAAAATTGTCGCACATCAAGGGTAAATCCAAAATGATGATCTCTAATGGGGATAAGAGAAGTGCTTTTTGCAACATCCTGTTCTTTAATGTTTACTAAGCTATTTAAAAACCGTGGCTCAAATTAAATTCAAAGTCGAAATATACTTTATTCAAGTAAACTTGTAAACAAATGCTTTTGGATCTCTGCTGTGAATGATTTGGATTTATAATTATATTAATATATTCACACTTAGATATGTATGTACATTACTGATATAAAGTTCTTGGTAATCGCGATTTAAAACCAGGTGTTTACCTCGAGTTGAGGCGTGTAATTGAATATTTAATAAAGACAAGATTTATCAAATGTCATCTGTAAGGATAGAGATGTTTTCTCGGGTACCCTATGAAAATTTTGCAACACTAGATCGAAAAAGAATAGTTTAAATAGAAATTGATTTATGTCTTTTGTGAAAATTGATAAAAATCAGAAAAAATTGACATATTACATTGGCAATAAACTTTGAGTTGAAATTGAGTTAAAATTTCATAATCTTATTTGCTCTGTAACGGCTAAAGTGTGCCACGATGAAATAAAAAACGGAACATCTGAGCTACACACTATAACAGCGATCACTTGCAACACAGCATTGGAAAGAATATTTATTACGAAAACTTATCAAAATCGTACAGTAAGAATTTTTATTCACAAAGTAAGTTAAATTTAATTAAAGTTTAAGGCGAAGAATCTAAAAATAATGTTATTTTCTATAGGACAAGTTATTAAGTAAGTTTCTGAGGATCATTCACTTTTCCATTTTTCACATCCATTCCATCATTCACATTCCATTACCTATAAATATTTATGGAACATTACTCTTGATTTCAAAAAAGAATAACTAGAGGTATCATTTTGCTGAGGATTATATATGATTGTAGGAGAAATTAAATATAAGATACATCCTATCTATATTTATACTTCTTTGTCAACCGATGGACGTCCACTGCTGGACATAGGTCTCTTCATGGGATTTCCACACCATACGATCTTGCGCCGCTTGGATTCAGCGGCTCCCCGCGACCTTTTTGAGGTCGTCTGTCCACCTCGTTGAGGGTCTGCCGACGCTGCGCTTTTTTATTTATACTTATACTTAATCTTTACTTTATATTTATACTTAATCTATAGTTAAAATCTATACTTATTATAAAAATAAAGTCTTCAAAGCTATCTGTCTGTATGTAATCGATTTTCTCATAATCTACTGAACGGATTTTAAAACGGTTTTTACTAAAAGGTAGTGCAATTCCTCCGAAAGGTATAGGTTAATAGTACGTACATAACGATTTTATGTAAATTGAACTAAAGTGTTCGTTTTATAATAATTTTTAGTGGGGGGTAGCAACAAACCGGGGTCGATTGTAGTTTAGAGGGGGGGAATAGGAATATTTAGAACATTCTTAGTACACCTTCAAAATGACGTTTGCTCACTAAAAAGATGCCTGCAAAAAAGACGTAGATGATAAACCACAATTCCTTTTTCTTTATTGTAATATAGAACATTTTGGTCTGGCTTCCTTACTCTATGGTCATTTTAACGTAATCTTGCCTAATGTTACCAGCTACAAATAAACTAATACAATAAATACACTGTGAAATTAGAAAAGTTCGCGGTTAAATAATAATTTATCAGAACATCTAAATTTCACACTATCAGAGAGTGCATACGATGCGGTCAGTATAAAAATAATTATTATGATTACAAACGAAATACAATTTAGGTGTGAAATTATTGCAAATATCCATCTATTACAGAGGGCGCGTTCAAATCGAATCAAAAAATTAAATACAAAACTTAAAAAAGGAAATCAGCGGCATTTTCGCACTGCTGGACATAGTCCTCCTCTCTCCTATTTTGTAGAAAAGGGTTGGAGCTGGTTTTAAATCCACCACGTTGCTCTAATGCAGTGACACATATCCCAGGAATTTTCCAAATATATTTATATATTTGTTTTAGCAAAATACACATAGTGCCTACCCAGGTTTTAAACCCAAGATCCCCTAGGGAGTGCCACACGGCCTCACGGTCTCGGTCATATAATTTAGTGATGACTTTTAAATTCATCCAGCCAATATAAGTATAGCCCATAACTATGACTGGCCCGTTGGCGCAGTGGGTAGTGACCCTGCCTTCAGCTCCGCGGGTCGCGGGTTCGATTCCAACCGAGGGCCAACATTTTCTATAAAAAAATTGTTGGTTCTTCGAGCCTGGGTCTGTATTTGTATTCAAGTATGTGTTTAAAATTATATATGTAGTATATTGTCAGTTGTATGTTACCCATAACACAAGTATTAAGTTACTTTGGGGACGGACGACCGTGTGTGTAAGTGTCCCATATATTTATTTATTTATAAAAGAAAATATTTTTTTATCGGATAACTCTCAACCAAATCAATTCAAATCAATTTCAATTCAAATAGGCTTTTAAAAGCACTTTTGAATCGTCAAGGATCAATTAGATTTAATATCCTACACTGATTTGGAGTGTTGCTCTTACCGAGAAGAACCAGTAAGAAACTCGGCGATCAATCTTTTAAACATTTGAGTATAAGTATGACAAACAAATGCGTATTTTATTTTTAAGTTTAATTTTATAAGCTTTTTATACAGACGTTTCGAATAAAAACATTAGTAACTCGATTGGTTCTAAGTACTACTTACTAACTATTTTTGTATTTTAAAATTGTGCGTTTGATATTAACAATTTTGATTTCGGTTTTAAATAATACCTAACATTATGGAAGCTGTGATAGCCCAGCGGTGAGATCGTGCGACTCGAACTCGGGTTTCTAACCCGGGCAGGCACCAATGAGTTTTTCTAATAAAACTCATGTGTCTAGTTGATAATTGCAATTTATTACACGTTTTTCGGTGAAGGAAAACATCGTGAGGAAACCTGCATATCTCTAGAGAATTCTGGAGATATGTGTAACCTACCAGTCCGCATTGGAGCAGCGTGGTAGATCTTAGCTCCAACCCTTCTCTCCAGAAACGGAGAGGAGGCCTATTCCCAGCAGTGGGATTGTAACAGGCTGCTACTTTTTTAATTTTATAAGCTTTTTATACAGACGTTTCGAATAAAAACATTAGTAACTCGATTGGTTCTAAGTACTACTTACTATTAGGATAAGTTGATTGAAAAATCATATCAGTAAATGCAATTAGATTCATTTATAATTCTCATATCATTCTCTTCATTATTAGAGTCCATGTGATTGGGACGTTAGTATTATTGCAGAGTAACAACAAACCGCTGCAAAAACTCTTACCTTATTGTACACGAATCTCAACTTTTATCAAATTGGCTAAGAGTCGATGACTACAATGTTTGCATCATTCACTCGGCTTCGTTTGTTAAGCTGACCTAGAAATCATTATGAAGAATTTGATCAATAAGTCAGTAATTTATATAATTTATAGAATTAGGCGTTACTTTGCGGAGATCCATAATACAAAAGTAATAATAAAATTATTTTGCTATAATCCGCGATACAGTAAATAGAAAATATATATAGTGCTAAATGTATAGTGGACTATACGTTTTTTCATACCCGTTACTTGCAGGATTCGTAAAAAACATATGCACAAGCCTCCACCACTTCCACCACAATACACAAGCACTACACAAGTTCACTATCACAAACTCAACAATCGTTTCGCCCCGCAACCGAGGCATCATCAGGAGATAGACTCCACGACAAAATCGCAAAGCAATAAGTCAGTAATAAATAGTGGAAGAAAAGTTTAAATACTAAAAATTTAATTTAATAAGATTAATTTGAATATGTTATCCGTCGAGTTTCTTTCAGGTTTATTTCGGTAGGAGCAAACTTCAGAATCAGTGGTAGCGTCTTTAAAAAACATTTGACGATTCAAAAAAGAAAAGTACTTAAAATATTATTTATTGAATGAGTTAAATAAAGAATAATTTGAATTTGAATTGAATTAAATCACACTTTTTCTTTTTATATATCTTCTATTCGTATAGGTCCTTAATAAAAACTTTTATTAAACTTTAATTTGAACCACTATAGCTGAGGTGAGTTGTCCTATTGAGCTGAAATTGTACATACTAGTCCAGCCCCGATGACAATGCATTTATATGATAAGCATGACCTGATGCTGCGACCAGGATTGGCTCCAGATGAGGAAACTCTTCAACGATTAACAGTAGAAACATGAAATTTTGTTAAAAGATTTTTTACTTGACTTTTTATACCTATATTAACTAAAAATTTATTTCAAAAGTAATAATAAAATTATTTTGCTATAATCCGCGATCGCGGTAAATAATTTTATTATTACTTTTGTATTATGGATCTCCGCAAAGTAACGCCTAATTCTATAAATTATTTAAAAATTTATTTAATTGAAAATATCATACGAACACCAAATAACGCTTTGCAATGAAACTATTTTTGTATTTTAAAATTGTGCGTTTGATATTAACAATTTTGATTTCAGTTTTAAATAATACCTAACATTATGGAAGCTGTGATAGCCCAGCGGTGAGATCGTGCGACTCGAACTCGGGTTTCTAACCCGGGCAGGCACCAATGAGTTTTTCTAATAAAACTCATGTGTCTAGTTGATAAGTGCAATTTATCACACGTTTTTCGGTGAAGGAAAACATCGTGAGGAAACCTGCATATCTCTAGAGAATTCTGTTGATATGTGTAACCTACCAATCCGCATTGGAGCAGCGTGGTAGATCTTAGCTCCAACCCTTCTCTCCAGAAACGGTGAGGAGGCCTATTCCCAGCAGTGGGATTGTAACAGGCTGCTACTTTTTTGACATTATGCCGTGATGCAGTACAGTGAAAGCTTGTGTATTTATTATTAAAAGCTTAAATTTAACTTGCCATATATGTTTGTGAAGTTGGATTCTTGCAAATTAAATTTGACCCACTTCCCGGTGTTCAATTGAGCTGTAATTTTACATAATGGTCCAATCCATATGACAATACATGTTTATGATGAACCATGACCTGAAGCTGCTGTTAGGATTGACTGCTAGGATTTGCTAGGATTAACCGTTGAGTAGTTCCCTCTCATAGACGAGGGAACTACTCAACGGTTAACGGTAGGGACACGCATTTTCTTTAAAATTTTGTGTACCAAGGGTAAGTGAATTCAGACCCCAGCCAGTTCATAGGAACCTATGAGTTTCCTAAGAAAACCAATATGCTTAGGTGATAGTTACGATTTGCCATGCGTTTAACGATGAAGTAAAACAAAGTAGTAAAGTGAACGACTTGGGATCCAGTGATTAATTAAAACAACTCGCGGAAGACGTCGTTGCAAGCTATATAGTTTGCGGATAATATTAGTGTGGTGTGCATGAGACCTTATGTGGATTGTGCGATTCAATTGCGGGTAGTGAAAATAATGACTGTAGTACTCGGGAACGAAGACGCCACAGCGAACACGGCGGATGCAACTCTGGCGAAATATCGAACCTTACACAAAGGTAACGATTTAGTCGCGATGTGATCCGTATTTTGACATATTAATAAGTATGAATCGCGAAGGTATAAAATCTACCAACGAAGTGAAGCATTTATATCTCCCGAGTTTTTCTCGCAATTCTGCTTCATTGCGGATTTGCACGTACCATATACCAATAGTCTAATTCTTTTTTCTATAGATCTCTCTTTAAGGGCAAATAGGGAGAATGGAATAGATTAGACTTCTATATCATCTATTTAAAAGAAGTGCTGCGTATAGAAAAATTCAATTTTTGTAGCCTCTATTGTAAAACTTCCGTCGTATATGTAATTTTGTCGTCAGCTCTTGCACTATAGGCTTAGTTCATCGTACATTGGTCCGATTTAACAATACTATTGTACTATTTCTTGTACATTAAATGAACCGTAATAGCCTATTAAAGATCGTGACTGGAATATCAGGAAAATGGAATTGGTTCGCCGATCCAATCATTCTTCTAATAACGGTCGTTAAATAATTTATTTGACAGTTATTTGATATCAAAATTTAAAAAATCAATCAATATTTTTGACAAGATTTATAAATAATTTAATAAATATTGCTCCTTAAGAAATTACACACATAGTCATGCGTCACAAAATTAACTTAATATCTGTCTTATATTATGGACCGACTGGCCCGTTGGCGCAGTGGGTAGTGACCATGCCTTCAGCTCCGTGGGTCGTGGGTTCGATTCCCGCCGAGGGCCAACATTTTCTATATTTTCACCCCCCAGAACCAACAATTGATTCTTCGAGCCTGGATGTATATTTGTATTTAAGTATGTATTTAAAATTATATATGTAGTATATCTACCAGTTATCCATCACCCTTAACACAAGTATTAAGTTACCTACTTTGGGGTCCGACCGATATATGTGTACGTGTATACATGCATACACATATATCCTAATTATAAAACATAAAAAATCCCGTTTTTCTTTCAGAAACAATAAGCATGTAGGACATAAATTGAAGGTAATTTAACACACAAATTGACACGAATAAAGTCCCATGTACGGCTTGTTTTAAATACAATAAATGATCGTATTGCGATACACGCGGCATTGTCAAATTACGCAAGTAACCCTGAAATTGGTCTATACTTGGTCCGACACGAAATGGCACCTATCAAAATTCTGGTCAGATTAATTTCAGTGCCATCAATATCATCAAATATTCAACACTGGATGTACAGACAGGCCCCTTGGCATAAGTGACCCTGCCTTTGGCTTCGGTCGCGGGTTCGATGTCTGCCAACTATGTATTTTTTGTGTATTTATTATGAAATTATAACACGAAATGAACATGAAATTGTCAGTTTTTAATAGGGACTTAAGGGAATCGCTGAGCGATACGTTTTCAAATTCAAAATATTCTTTATTCAAGTAGGCTGTTTTCAGTACTTTTGAACCGTCAAATGTTTTAAAAGAAGCTACCACTGATTCATCGGTCTGCTCCTACCGAGAAGAAACAGAAAGAAAGTCGACGGATAACCTTTAAAAAAAATAATTAAATTATACAATTTAATTGATTACATGTTGCAATTGTCGCAGGTTGGTTTGTATAGTACCCGCCAATAAATAATGCACATCGAGGTTTGGAGAGAGAAAATCGTCTAGATTCTGCTTCATAGAGCATTGTCTCTGTCGCACAGACTGACGAACCCGTGTGAAACGTCACATACTAACTAAGCGACAGTGACGGCGCTCTACGAAACCGAACTGGCCGGATGTTTCGTTCTAAATATCGAAGTGTATTATTTAATGCTGGATACTATAACTAACTGCAGTTAAGATATGCTACTATCATTCAAATAATCTTCAATTGTATAGTAAGCTTTATGTAGCAGCATCATTTTATATAATTTCTAAACTTGTGTAAAGGCAAGTTTAGATCATGTTGACGAATCTTGTTATAAAAACGTGTATCGAGACAAATGCTTTTCGCACCTTTTGGAAACGCAACATAGGCGTATGTATCGTATGATAATATGGACGATTGGACGATGATCATAGACAATTATAGACGATCACACGATTAACAATATCTGATAGTGAAGAGCAGGCATTAGTAAGCGCAGTGGATGTGATTAACCAAAATGTCGGACATAATAATGGAAAACTACTCGTAACTGCAACGTGATATGACCCTAATTTTATAAAAATCTTCAAATCTGCCTTAACTGATTAAGCAAATATTGAAATTACTGTCAAAGTTGTGCTAGAAACAACATAGCCGCTCATGCGAATAAACGTCGTGGTTTCTTAATCGATTTGAGTAACTGATTACTAATCTTACACGAACTTTCTGTAGCCAACATGTAATAATTTATATAAGGCGTTGTTTAAATACAAGATTTATAAATGAATACATTAGTGTACCAAAAGAATTTAAAAAAGTTGACATATATGTGATGATATAAACAGAAAATACATCTATTTAGTAAACTTCAAATGTCGACTAAAATTAAAAAATCTAATCGAGCTATAATATTAGAGGAAGAGAATAGGAATATTATAATTTACTAAAGTAAGAAAGTTAGCCTAAAATGTGTCTATTGAAATAATTTTAATTTGTAATCAATATAAATTCACTTTCTAAGACAAAAATGCAAATGTTTGAAAAAATGCTTTGTATTTATTAACTTTTAAACGAGTCCAAAAAACCTTCTTTCATCTTAAGTTTATGGATGAAGAAACTATAAAAGTATCCTTTGCTTCGAAAACAAATTTAAAAAATATAATCCAAGCTCGAAAACCTGTTAGGTAAAAATTATGAGCACGTTTTATGTTAAATAAAATAAATATGCTAAAAAGAAAACGAAGAATCAATTCATTTTGGTATTCGACACAACGAAAATGTTTTTTAAATGTTAACATGATTTAGAAATTCAGTCGGTGTTTATTATCAGTTAATTAAGATTTTGTTTTTTATTTTATATATTTTTTCCCGCCGTGTGGTATCTGATTAGAATAGATCACCCTCATTTCTTACCGAGGTGTCCTAATAAACGACTAAGGTAAGTTGACGTCAGGTAGGTGGCCGGTCGTAAAATGCGTAGCCAAATCATGTGACAAAATGCTTATAACATGTGCCGACCCCACTTAGAGTTGGTTAAGGGCAGGAGGATGATGATGAGTTTAATATATCAATCTAATAATTCGTTAATGATTATGCTACTATAAGATTATAAATTACTAAATTAATTATTAATTATTATTAATTGTCTCACTTCGTAGGTTAGCTGCTAGAGATCTCTGTCAAAGGGTTAAGTTGACCATTGCACTCTGTTTTTTTATTGATAATGTTTTTCTTACGTTTTTTTATGGTTCATACACAAATAATTAAATAAATCATCTAAAGATATCAGTCCATACAAAACATAATAAAAGCAAAAATATATATTATTTTACCCTTGTTGAACAGTGAATTCATACACAATCATTGGCAGCTTCCTGTTCAGCATTCGCTACGTAATAAATTTCCTTCCGTGCCTACACTTTCTCCGAGAAAGTGAACTTGTTAAGCAGCATTGCATCTACATCGGTAATGCATTTAACCAAATTTGGTAGCATTTATACTATACGTACTTGGAAATAGCCGGATCAAAATTCGCAATTTAGTTTTCACTAAAAAAATAACTCTCTCCGTTTTTGGAGAGAAGTTTTGGAACTAAGACCTACTTTCCATTAAAGATAGATAGATAGATACACATATCCCCAAAATTCCTCCAAAGTTACCTCACTATGTTTGCCTATATTGTAAAGCGTGTCATAGATTGCAATTATCAATTAAACACATAAATTTTAATAGAGCTAAAATAATATATATAAGGAGTAGCGCCATGGTTGACGATTTATAATAATAACAAGGTTGAGGAATCATAGAAGAGTATGGGAGATATAACGAATAATAATAACAAGGTTTAAGAATCATAGAAGCGAATGGGAGATATAACGAATTATAATAATAACAAGATTGAGGAATCATAGAAGAGAATGGGAGATATAACGAATTATAGTAATAACAAGGATGAGGACTCATACAAGAGAATGGGAGATATAACGAATTATAATAATAACAAGGTTGAGGAAGCATAGAAGAGAATGGGAGATATAACGAATAATAATAATAACAAGGTTTAGGAATCATAGAAGAGAATGGGAGATATAACGAATTATAATAATAACAAGGTTGAGGAATCATAGAAGAGAATGGGAGATATAACGAATAATAATAATAACAAGGATGAGGAATCATAGAAGAGAATGGGAGATATAACGAATAATAATAATAACAAGGTTTAGGAATCATAGAAGACAATGGAAGGTATAACGAATTATAATAATAACAAGGTTGAGGAATCATAGAAGAGAATGGGAGATATAACGAATAATAATAATAACAAGGATGAGGAATCATAGAAGAGAATGGGAGATATAACGAATTATAATAATAACAAGGTTTAGGAATCATAGAAGACAATGGAAGGTATAACGAATTATAATAATAACAAGGTTGAGGAATCATAGAAGAGAATGGGAGATATAACGAATAATAATAATAACAAGGATGAGGAATCATAGAAGAGAATGGGAGATATAACGAATTATAATAATAACAAGGTTTAGGAATCATAGAAGACAATGGAAGGTATAACGAATTATAATAATAACAAGGTTGAGGAATCATAGAAGAGAATGGGAGATATAACGAATTATAATAATAACAAGGTTGAGGAATCATAGAAGAGAATGGAAGGTATAACTAATTATAATAATAACAAGGCTGAGGAATCATAGAAGAAAATGGGAGATAAGACATATTGTACCGACCACACAGAGTGGGATAAGGGTAGGATGATATCCTATCCTAAATTTGATTCTAAATCGGTTTAAATACTTCAATCGCCAAATACTTTATTCCTCTAATTAGCCGGTGAATAAATTCACGAAATTTCACGAAAAATCATAATATTGCACAATTTGTATGGATCAATATTATGTGAGAAAGTAATGAACCCACATTTTTGCGAATTAATTTAATTAAAATTAACGAAATTAAATACTTATATACGCATCAAATATACAAATAAAATCAAAATTGCCAACTCGAGGCTACTGAAGTATAATTAGAAACAAGAACAATTATTATAAAGCTCACAATAGATTCATAAATCTTATCAAACGAGAGCGTTATATTTATTATTTCATTCATTTAGTCCGTTTCAGGTCAGATGTGATATCGCAAACTCTCACGCCTCGATCTTTAGCATAACCAAAATCCTTTATAATCAAGCAATCTTAAGAGATTGTTATTAATTAGGGATAATAATAGAATTGATGATAAACGTTAATTGAACGTGAGATCACAGGCCTCGGTTTCATAAAAAAAAAGTGATTGAAAAGTGCTTGGAAGTGCATGGAATGCGCACTAGTATACATAAAAGCAAACATAAAACAAAAGGCATTTAAATAACTGTTGGTGCAGGTGCGATTCTACTGTCAACTACGGGGCTCGTGGGTTTGATTACCACCGGGGGCCGAAAAATTTGTATATTCAGTTATTTCAAATTCAAAATATTCTTTATTCAAGTAAACTTGTAAACAAGTGCTTTTGAATCATTAACTTTACGTTCGGAAAGCTGTTCCTACCAAGAAGGATCAGCAAGAAACTAAGCGGTTACTCTTTTTAAAATATGAATCTTAAAACTAGTTACATTTATTTATTACTGTCTTGTACAGGGTAGAAGTGCATATATCCACACATCCTTATCATCTAAGTAATCTTCAACAGTATAGTAGGCTTTCTGTATCAGCCTCTTTTTAACAGTGTTTTTAAACTGCTGTAATGGCATGGCCAAAATTGATTTCGGAATTTTATTATAGAATCTTATACCCAAACCCACAAACGATTTACGTACTTTTGCTAGGCGCAAAGCAGAAGTCGCCAGCTTATGTCGGTTCCTACATTGTCTATTATATACATCACCTATAGTTTTATCGTTATAAATGTACATGTATATATTTACAAGTTGCATGTCACCCATAACACAAGTATTTAGCTACTTACATTGGGGACAGACGACTGTGTGTGTATCAGTGTATTTAGTTGAAAGTAGTTATTGTGAGTTAAAGTTAACTACAAGAGAAAGAAACATGTTGTCGTGGACTTTTTTTACAACTAAGCGTAAACCGTAATGTACTTACTATTAACTTAAACTACCGGAACGAAAGCAATACCTATTAGTAAAAACCGTACAAAAATCCGTTCAGTAGATTTTGAGAAAATCGATCACTTTTTCCTTTGCGATTTTGTTTTGGAGTCTATCTCCTGATGATGCTTTTGTTGCGGGGCGAAAGGATTGTTCAGTTTGTGATAGTGAACGTGTGTAGTGCTTGTGTATTGTGGTGGCAGTGGTGGAGGTTTGTGCATGTGTTTTTACGAATCCTGCATGTATCGGGTATGAAAAAACGGTTAGTCCACTATACATTTAGCACTATATATATTTTCTATTTACTGTATCGCGGATTATAGCAAAATAATTTTATTATTACTTTTTTATTATGGATCTCCGCAAAGTAACGCCTAATTTTACAAATTATTTAAAATCGATTACAAATTCAAATTCAAAATATTCTTTATTGAAGTAAACTTATAAACAAGTGCTTTTTAATCGTCAACTTTACTAACTAACTTAAGTAAACTTGTAAACAATTTACTACTAACTTAAGTTAACTTGTTAACAAGTGCTTTTGAATCGTCAACTTTACACATATAGATAGACAGACTTATTAATGACAGTAAAAAGTAAAAGCTTTAATTACTTAGTCGCTTTATCAACGGTTATCCAATTATAAATTCCCAAGGAAAGTTCTTTGACGACAGAGTCGGGTGGAAAGCTGTAGAAAGCAATGGGACCGGTTTTATGTTTGATAAATGATTTATCGATATTGTGGTTTCATACTTGGCTTTGACTTTAATTATGTAAATATGCCATAACTCTGAGATGTCGCAATCATTTGAATGATAAAATACATGGATATAGTCATATCTTACACATCAAATACTAGATTTCGCTCACAACTTTGTCACCGCGGACGTACTCTGTTCTATAACAGTTATTAAAAAAAGTCCCCATGAGCTAACTGTATGTAGGTGGTCGATTTTCTCAAAACCTACTTAACGAATTTTAGTACAATTTTTAATAAAAGATTTAGAAGAAATAATATATAGAAATAAAATAAGAATAATAAAAGAGAAAGAAGAAGAAGAAAGAAAGAAAGAATAGTAGATTCTCGGAACGGCTAAAACGATGAGACTTTCTCGGGACGATAGAGTAGGTTGTGGAGCAACATATAAGCTACCTCTCGCAATTTTTTGGATAAAAGGTAGCTAATACATTTTTTGCCCACGTGCATATAAATATAAATATAAATTTATATGGGACACTTACACACGGTCGTCCGATCTCAAACTAAGTAACTTAATACTTGCTATGGGTAAGTCACAACTCGTAGATATACTACATATATAATTTTAAATACATACTTAAATACAAATATACATCCAGGCTTGAAGTACCAACAAATTGTTTTAAATTGAAAATGTTGGCCCTCGACGGGAATCAAACCAGCGATCCGCGCCAACGGGCCAGTCAAGCCAGTATAAAGGTTGTGTCTATAAGCGTTTATCAAATTTGTCATATAATAACGTTGCTGCGGTGGAAGTGGTAAGCAACAGGAACTGCTTTCATATTAACTTTAACTATCAATTTCATTTGGTTCACTTGGAGTGTTTAAAATAGAATAAGATGTAATTAGGGCCACGATGCAAACTGGAGAGGGAGTGCCTAACGAGACACTTTTTATCAACATACAATCTACGCACAATAGTAGATGTTTTATAGTTTCTACTATTCTAAAATGTTTTATACCGCTTTCAATTCCTGCAATACACTTGTTTCACTAAACAAGCTTTCACAAGGTACATTAATTTCCTTTTAAAAAAACTACTGGTTTGATTAGGTACGTCGAATGCGAGCCTAACCATATTGTTATGTATCGTGGATTTGAATAAAAATACCTGGTGACTCGTTAAAAACACACTTTTTATAACAAATTTAGTACTTACAATGTCTATATGTGAACGTGTGTAGTGCTTGTGTATTGTGATGGCGGTGGTGGAGGTTTGTGCATGTGTTTTTACGAACACTGCACGTTTCGGGTATGAAAACGAATAGTCCATCTACATTTAGCATTATATATTATTTACTTTATCGCGGATTATAGCAATTTATAAGTAGATTAAAAAGCTGTGATAGCCTAGCGATAAGACCGTGCGACTCTCTAATGACGACATAGGTTCAAACTCCGGGCAGGCACCAATGAGTTTTTCTATTAAAAAAAAAACTTATGTGTCTAATTAATAATTGCAATTCATCACACGCTTTTCGGTGAAGGAAAACATCGTGAGGAAACCTGCATATCTCTAGAGAATTCTAGGGATATGTGTAACCTATCAATTCGTATTGGAGCAGCGTGGTAGGTCTTAGCTCCAATCCTTCTCTCCAAAAACGGAGAGAGGAGGCCTTAGCCCAGCAGTGAGCATAGTAACAGGCTGTTACTTTACTACTTCACTTTTATAAGCGGATTATAATAATTTTACTATTACTTTTGTATAATGGATCTCCGCAAAGTAACGCCAAAATTCTATAATTATAAAATTTTATTAATTTTATAATCTTATTATATGTTGCAATTATATAACTCTTCCTATATCCAATATTAACGGTTTATGTTATTGTGTTGTTCATATTATGGTGTGTGCTAACATTTCCGTGACCCATGATCCGTGACTTCGACCGCGACGTAGGAGTAAAATCGAAAGTGCTCAGTGAAAGTCGGACCTTGCACTTGAAAAGCGAAAGCTAGAGGCCGTTGCCATTCGTCGCCAACAACTCTTGTGGTAATTTAATTTTATTTAGTTAGCTAGTTTCTATACTTAATTAATCTATACTTATTATCAAACAAAGTCCCAAAAAGATGTCTGTCTTTTTGTAATAGATTTTCTAAAAATCTACTAATAGGATTTTTGTACGGTTTTCACCAAAAGCAATTCTTCCGGATGGTTTATGTAAATAGTACATATCGGTATTATGTAAATTGTGTTGAAGAGATCGCGCAGTTGTTAAAAAACTTGATTGCTGGGAGCTTTAGTCCCGTGCGCTGCGTAAACCAGAGATACGCTAAAGTATTGTAGCAGAGAATTGTAAATCTTTAAAACTACTACAAAAAAGTCCGCGATAGCATGTCTCTATCTTTTATGGTTAACTCACGATAACTACCTTTATGTTTAATATTTGAATTCTTTAAAAAAATTGTGACACGCTGATTTCCACGTGGGCGAAGCCGCTGGCACAGCTAGTAATAGTATAACGAGAAAAAATGTGTGTACGTATGTTTGTAATGTTTTCACGCAAAAACTACTAAACTAATTTCAAAAATTCTTTCACTATTGGAAAGCTGCTTCTTCACCGAGCAACATAGGCTATATAACATTTAAAAAAAAAGGGATCCTTAATAAAATTGTACAAATAAAACTTGAAAAATTAAGTCGTAAAAATATTTCATCGCGTTCGCTGTGGAATCTATTGATGATAGAACAAAAATATGTTCTAAAGTATTATAGAACGCGAATTATGTGTAAAAAGGCAATAATGCGTGAGAAGGCACAAAATCTATTCCATGGCTAGTGATTATAACAATAATGCACAATTTTTGAATTTAAACTATCGTCAGTGGTATTCATTATTAATATTGAAAGACCGGCTATACTCACGTCTTATTTTATCGGATGAGCCCGACTTGTTAATAATACGTGAGTATAGCCGTTCTCACAACATTAATAGTAATGCACAAATTGGCATCAAATTTGGCATCAATATCTAAAAAATATATTGGAGGCGTTTGACCAACTTTTTAATAATGACTATGCTTGCAATATAACAGAATTAACTACTTTGCTATAGTAGACAAAAATCGTACTGCAGTACGATTTTTGTCGTGGAGCCTATCCTCCTGATGATGCTTCGGTTTCGGGGCGAGGCGATCGTCGAGATTGTGGTGGGGGGTGTGTGTGCTGCTTTTGTGTACGTTGTTGCTGGTGAATTGCGCCTTGGGGTGCATGTGGTGGCTGGTCCTGCATGTATAAGGTACGTAGATTTTGCCTGCTTCATACACATTGGCTTTGCATGCATTCACCTAACCCGTGCGGATTATAGCAAAGTAGTTAATTCTGTTATATTGCTTGTAATATGGAATTCCGCAAAGTAACGCCTGCTTCTATAAATCAATGACTATGCTTCTTTAATTAATTTATAGTGGAAAGTAATAATTCACATTAGCTTACAATGATACTGAAGATATGATTTTAAAATAATAGACAATGATCATAACGAACTGCATTGTTCCTAAACAATAGAGAGAGTTTAAGTTTTTGTTCTCAATCGTAACACGGCGTGCATTGTGTAGGTTATATTATAATATATTATGTCTCCACGACGCTTTCCATAAATTCATTTGACATGGAAATTTCGCCCGTTGCTTTGATAAGGATCCCATATCTGAGACTGATTTGAAAAGATTCTCAAGGATGTTGTTACTTGGTTTAAAGTCGCTGCTTACTTACAATGTTTATCTAGGTACAAGTCGCAAGTACCAGTTAGTTTCTACTATTGTAATATTGAAAGGATAAAGTTGTATTTGTGTTTTACAAAAAGTTAAATGTGTAATACAAAAGTAATAATAATATTATTTTGCTATATTCCGCGATACAGTAAATAGAAAATATATATATAGTGTTAAATGTATAGTGGACTATCCGTATTTTGATACCCGATACGTGCAGGATTCGTAAAAACATATGCACAAACCACTACACACGTTCACTATCATAAACTCAACAATCGTTTCACCCCGCAACTGAAGCATCATCAGGAGATAGACTCCACGACAAAATCGCAAAGCGAAGCATTATACAAACAAGCATTGTTATATAGTACTTGGTTTGTCCTCACCCTTTATTTTACCTCTGAACACGTGCAACAAGCTTGAACTAGAAACATTTATCAAATGTTTCTAGTCCGCAAAGTAACGCCTAATTCTATAAAATATTTAAATGTGTAAATTAAAATGATGTATATTATTATATCTATGTCCATATTTTGGACATAGATATAATAATTCAAATGTTTATGTTCCTATAGAGAAATAACAAACTATACTACGAATAATAAAGAACTACTGGTAATAAATGCACATAAATTACTATAAAGATGTTAAAAATAGAAACAGTGCATCAATAATGAAAAACGTAGAAATATATATCATAAATTTTAATTTGGGAAGTTAATAAATAGAGATATTAATTAAAAATACGAATCTTTTCGAAATAGAAACCTAAAAGTACAAAATATTGAATTTCAATCCGATGCCCATTGTTTTAATAAATTACTTATTACTAGTTGCATCTGAGAATTAATTCCCATCAACTTTAGTGCCAATATGTCCTTAATTTCAAACCTTTTTTTGTATTCCGAAATAAATACGGAAGTTTTCTTCCTATATGTTAAACAAATACATGATTTTCAATTGTGTTTACAAGCAATATAACAGAACTAACTACCTTGCTATAATCAGCACGGGTTAAGCGAATGCATGCAAAGCTAATGTTTATTAAGCAGGCAAATCTACGCACCTTATACATGCAGGACAAGCCACCACACGCACCCCAAGGCGACTCCACCAGCAACAATGCACACAAGCAGCACATACAACCACCACCACAATCTCGACGATCGTTTCGCTCCGAAACCGAAGCATCATCAGGAGGATAGGCTCCACGACATGAAACGTAATGTTTAATTTTATCAAAATTGATCTAGAGAGATATCAGACTACATACTTTCACATTAATTAATGTTATTTAGAAGTTTACTAAGAATAGCTTAAAATAAAAACTGAGTATTATTAACAACTTTCGCTCTGTGAGGACATTTATTATGCTTCTATTCTCACGATTGTCTCCACTATAAACAATAAGTAGGCTTAGCTTTTTGCCAGATCTCTAGGAAACTGGAACGAGATCGAAAAAGGCGTTTTAACTACTAAAACGCCATTTTCATTTGTTATATCCAAGTTTACCCACGTTAGTTTGATTGGACGCGTTTTGTTTAAAACAAGTTGTGAAATATAAACCTGAATATGCTTCTATTACGCCATTATAATTTGAGACTTTATATTATGGTATTTTTTTAATATCATCAACAAGTAACTTTATAAGTAAAAAAAGTAAAGTAGCGGCCTGTTACAGTCCCACTGCTTGGAATAGGCCCCCTTTCTCCGTTTCTGGAGAGAAGGGTTGGAGCTAAGACCTACCACGCTGCTCCAATGCGGATTGGTAGGTTACACATATCCCCAGAATTCTCTAGAGATATGCAGGTTTCCTCACGATGTTTTTCTTCGCCGAAAAGCGTGTGATAAATTGCAATTATCAATTAGACACATGAGTTTTAATAAAAAAACTCATTGGCCCGGGTTTAACTTTATAAATGTCAATTAAAAATCTTACTTCATTTAAAGAACTCTCATTAAGTATAGGCTGGCGCTACTTTTCGCTAAAACTCTATCCTATTGCATTATCCAATTCCTTCAGCTTCTTTTATTAGAATCGGGTCTCCTCTCTTGAAAATCTTCCCCTTTTTCTCTTATTATATCGACCAAAGCAATTAGTTAATACTTTATATCCCGATATCTATTACGATTTATAGCAAAATAAATGCATCAAACAGTATCATTACCATTCTTCTGGATCTTGCATAATCTTTGCCTGGTCTCGAAGAGATCACTGCTCAGTGATAAGATCGCCCTTTCCGCGCTTTAAATTATTATTAGATTTAAAGTTCTCTGTAAATTGGTTTTTTCTTTTTCTTATTTTAAGTAAGCAAAGTTTTGTGCAATAAAAATGTTTATTTATTTGTCTATCTATCTATCTATCTTCTTCCTCTTTTTCAACTGAGAGACGTCAAATACTATACACAGGTCCACGATCTTGATTGATCTTGACGATCTTGGATCCATTGACCTTTTTCAGGTCCATCTCGTAGGGAATTACGGACACTGCACCCTCTGGTGTGGGTTCACCATTCTATAACCTTAAGATAACAAAGTCCATCGCTTCATCGCACTATTTGCCCCGCCCATTGCCACTTTAGCTTTGCTCGACACTCTGATCTTATGAGCAATTTTGGTTTTTCATGCCGTGTGGTATCTGTCTGAGTAGAATAGACCACCCTCTTTCTTGCCGAGATGTCGTAAAAGGCGACTAAGGTAAGTCGACCCGCTGTGTGTTATCCGGCTGAGTAGAATACTTTCTTTCTTGAAAGAATTTATTAGAATACTTTTTTTCTTTCTTACAGAGGGGTCGTAAAATAAAACTAAGGTAAATTGACGTCCGGTTGTAAAATACGCAGCTAAATCATGTGACAACATGTTTGTAACATATTGTGCCGACCCTACTTAGAGTGGGGTAAGGGCAGGAGGATGATGATGATGAATAGATCTCCTCATTTCTTATTTAAAACTCTAAGCCATAAGTCGCCCCATCGCCCGCTGTTATTTCCCGATTCTAAACGTTTAATTTTGTAAAACAGTTATTTGGTAGAGCACAGTTCAAACCTATTAGTTAATCACGTATTACCATTGCAAATGTGTCCTGGTTTATCAAACATCCGGCTGGTTTTCTCGGACCTAACAGATTATTCGGAATTCCCCAATGGGGATATAAAGTTAGCACAACTTAAGCTGCATTTGGTGTCGCAAACTTCCTATTTCGCAATTTATTTTGATTATATAATATAATCTAGTTATTGGAATTATATTTTTAAAAGAGCCACCGCCAGTTTCTTCCTGGCTCTTCTCGGTAAGAACAGCTTTCCGAATCAGCGGTTGAGTTGACAATTCAAAAGCACTTGCTTACAAGTTTACTTGAATAAATAATATTTCGAATTTTGAATTTCGATTTGAATGAAGACTGAACTTTTGGTATACTCACGGCATGTTACTTGACAAAGTCCCCAGCGCGTCTGTGTGTTCTTTTTTTTGAAAATATTTTAAGTTGTGACAAATATTTGTCCGAATTTAAGCAAAGAGATCGTAAAGTATGCACGATTGTAGCAAAAAAAAGAAGGAAACTAAAACAAATCAAATTATCATCACAAATAGCATGCTTAGTATTAAAGTGGCCTAACTCTAAAAAGTTGTTTGTTTGTTGTGTGGTTGTTGTAGGTTACTTTATAATACTTTTTTGAATTAGGTGTTTTGAAATAAATCATCATGCAGCACACTTTTGAGTATTAAAGATACTCATAACTTGGAAGAGCAAGAAAAAACTGTTTTTTTAAAATAATTCATAACGTGATGCCATAAATGGCATTGAGATGATTACAGTGTATATAATTAAGCCTAAATTAAGCCTAATTTTAAATTCGGTCACTTCAATATTAAACGTGCGAAATATTCTCGCAAGCAAAAAGATATCAATAGAAAGTTATCAATCATAACTTATACAGTACTCCTCCCAGTCTACCGTATATAACACAGTCGATAGTTACGTTGTTAAGTCGCCCACCGTAAACGTCACGTATGCTCGTTACGGAGGTATTGCGTAACGTAACGGAGTCTAATGTTTCTATTCGAGTAGTCTTGCTATATAAGCTCGTGGTACACCGGGTTATTTATTTATTTATTTTATTTATTTAATAATAATTAGCACGGATTAAATCCAATTACACTAATTATGTTATACTTACATTATATTATAAAACAACATTACATTATATTATATTCTATAACATTACACTATATATAAAATCATATCAAATTTTCACAAAATTTTAGTAATTCTAATCGAATATGTTGCCATTTACCTGCAAGGATATCACAGTGTGGGGATTCTTTAAGAAGTTCGTTGAGCAAAGACAGTGACCGCGGGATAGGTGACCTAGCACGCGCCACCGTGCGGGACGACGGTTCGGCAAATAACTTATGACGCCTAGCACGAGTATAATTATTTGGAGCATATAATAAAAATAATTTGTTATGCAGATCGGGAGAGTCGATATCATCTCTGATAATTTTTAGGGCAGTGTTAAGTTGGCAATACAGTCTTCTCGTCTCAAGCGAATTATAGCCAAGATGTCCCAAAAGAAAACCTGTTGGATACAAGTACGGATATTAACCGTACAGGCGTTTATATAAGAATCTCAAGAAGGCTTTTTGTACCTTTTCAAGAGCTAAAGCATAAGTACTTTGATATGGGTTCCATACACACGCACTCGACTCAATTTTACTACGGACTAAGGCATTAAAAAGTAGCTTCATAGTCTGGGGATTACGAAAATCTCGTGAGTTACGGAGGACGAATCCTGAGAAAGACTCAGTAGCAAGTGCAGAGACATGGTTGTGGAATGAGAGTTTTATATTATCATTACAACATTAATTGCATATAGAAAATCAGAAAACGACCTGTTACTATCTCATTACTGGAAGACCTGCCTTAAATATGAGCTTAATCCCACCAGTGGAGGATTGATAGAAATATGGAGATTTACTTACAATTTTTAGTCACCATAAATCAAATGTCAATTTGTTAAAATCAACTAAGTACGAAATATTAAATTGAAAAATCGTAGACGCACTAAACATTTATTATCTAGTGCTCTCACTGATTGGCCAACTCGGCTTCAACTATATTATTCCCTATCTTAGTTATAATTACATCTCATTAAAAGTGAAACATATTTTTTTTAGTAATGAAGTTTTTTTCTGTGTATCGGATTTGTTAGTATTCGCCAAGACCTAATTCTATCGAATTCATCTAAAAATTAGATTGTGCGATATTTAATTCCTCATAAATCACTTTATCTCATATTATTCTTCTGCCCTTATCCCATTTTAAGTAGGGTCGTCACAAAATATTTAAAAATGTTGTTACTTAATTTGGTTAGTTATTTTACAAGCCTGCGTGATATCAACTTACCTTAATCGCCTTTTACGACACCTTGGTAAAAATTAGAGTGGTCTATTCTACTCAGCCGGATATCACACGGCCGGTCAACTTACATTAGTCGCCTCTTACGACACCTCGGTATTAATGAGGGTGGTCTATTCTACTCAGCCGGATACCACACGGCGGGTAACTTTACCTTAGCCGCCTTTTACGACACCACGGTAAAAAATCGGATGGTTTATTCTACTCAGCCGGATACTACACGGTGGGTTAACTTATCTTAGTCCACTTTTACGACACCTCGGTAATAATGAGGGTGGTCTATTCTACTCAGCCGGATACCATACGGCGATCAAAAATCATTTTATCTATAACGTAAAAAAAAACAAAAATAATATATTTAGTTACATTTTTCATAATTCTAAAAGGGATTATATTTGTGGTATTGGAGCAAAGTAAAGGCAAA
Source organism: Morpho deidamia (assembly GCA_947086505.1). Lineage (NCBI taxonomy): Eukaryota > Metazoa > Arthropoda > Insecta > Lepidoptera > Nymphalidae > Morpho > Morpho deidamia. Next base: position 1,186,704 of record CAMTZC010000007.1, on the reverse strand, counting down.
TATTAAAAATAATCACAAAAAATTCACACTTAGTGTGCCACGGTACTAATCTTCTCGCAAAGGTGAAAGCTCATTACGTTCGCTCAATAATTACATCCGATGACAAGTGGTTGCCGCTTCAACTTGCTTTATCCGTTGAGCATGCGAATCACTTTTTTCGTTTATTAAAAAGTTGCGAGATTGCTCTCAGTGTATAGAAAGCGTGAAGTGGAAGTTAAATGCACTGCTTGACAAATAGTTTTTGAAAGAAAGTTTAACTTATTCGAACTTCTGTCTCATAAATTAAAGCTTTTGTACGATTTGGTATGAATTGCAATGTGGAAAAAATAAATCTTCTTTTTTTTTTTTTAATATATATGGGACATTTACACACACGGTCGTCCATCCCCAAAGTAAGTAACTTAATACTTGTGTTATGGGTGACGGACAACTGGTAAATATACTACATATGTAAGTTTAAATACATACTTAAATACAGATATACACCCAGACTCGAAGAACAAACAAATCCTAAATAGAAAATGTTTGTTCTCGGCGGGAATCGAACCCACGACCCACGGAGCCGAAGACAGGGTCACTGCCAACTGCGCCAACGGGCCAGTAAATGTTTATTTACAATATCATCATCATTCTCCTGCCCTTATCCCAAAACAAGTGGGGTCGGCAAAACATGTTGTCATATGATTCGGCTACGTATTTTATGACCGGCCGCCTGCCTGACGTCAACTTACCTTAGTCGCCTTTTACGACACCTCGGTAAGAAATGAGGATGGTCTATTCTATGCAGCCGGATACCACACTGCATTTACCTTAGTCGCCTCTTACGACACCTTGGTAAGAAAGGAGGGTGGTCTATTCGATGCAGCCGGATAGCACACTGCATTTACCTTAGTCGCCTCCTACGACACCTCGGTAAGAAAGGAGGGTGGTCTATTCGATGCAGCCGGATAGCACACTGCATTTACCTTAGTCGCCTCTTACGACACCTCGGTAAGAAAGGAGGGTGGTCTATTCTATTCTGCCGGATACCACACGGCACTTACCTTAGTCGCCTCTTATGACACCTCGGTAAGAAAGGAGGGTGGTCTATTCTATTCTGTCGGATACCACACGGCTGTCAGTAATGTTTATTTACAATAACAACATTTTAATTAAAAAAGCTTTTCAAAACAGCTTTTTCATGTCCCTACTATGAACAGTTGTGCAGTTCCCTCGTCTGGAGCTAATCTTGGTTTTATCATTGGGACTGGACCAGTATGTGAAATTTCACCTCTATCAGACACCGGTAATTGAGTTCAATTTACAAAAGTAGTAATAAAATTATTTTGCTATAATCCGCGATACAGTAAATATAAAGTGCTAAATGTATAGTGGACTATTCGTTTTTTCATACCCGATACATGCAGAATTAGTAAAAACACATGCACAAACCTTCACCACTGCCACCACAATACACAAGCACTACACACGTTCACTATCACAAACTCAACAATCGTTTCGCCCCGCAACCGAAGCAACATCAGGAGATAGACTCCACGACAAAATCGCAAAGTAACGCCTAATTCTATAAATTTTCTTAATTCTAAAAATTCTTCACATACATATATTGCAAGTTGAATAAAAACTTTTAAAAACTATAAAAAAATATATTTTAATTTTTTTTTAACAACAATTTTCACTGAATACAAGTAACCCTTACAGCTAACCCTTACAATTAACCTTTGTTTTGGAAAGCGTATGTCATTTCGATACGTTTGCTTGTTGCTTCCTTTAGAACTTTTTTTGGAGAAATTGCAAAGCTTTTCAACTTGACTTCAACTCTCTCTACAAGTTTTCACTGGAAGCAGGGGCAGCGTAGACACGCGACAGGTTGCAGTCACTTTCCTCAACAATATATATAACCTGTATATGATAATTAATTACACCGTCATAGCCTATGAAGTTTATATGTAAAGTAATAATTAAAAAATATAGGCGTCACTTTACTTTTATTTGTTTATTTTTTTTATTATTAACTAACTTTAATTAACTTTACGAAGTTTTATAATGTTTTTATATTAGAGAAAATATATGTAATGCGAAATGTAGAATGTAATATCCGTTTTCGTATATATTAATGCAGGATTTTTTAAACGCGCATTATAAAGCACTACTTGGCAAACGCAGTGTAGGGCGCCCTCCGTCTCGCTGGATCGACGACATGGAAAAGGTTTTTGTTGCCAGCTGATCGCGATGGGAGAAGCGGGATGTCTGACGCAGACATGGGGAAGCCTATGTCCAGCAGTGGACTGCGGTAGACTGATGGACGGATGATGAACTCCCACCTTCATGGTATGGGTTGCGCCGATTCACCACAAGATTCAGCCACCACGCCACGTAATTTAGAGTTGAAAAAGAATAAAAGAACGCTTAAAAATTCACAATTCCCTAATTTAACCAGCATTTATGCTCAGTACAAGAAAGTGGCATTAACTTTCTCCAAAATAATCTCCGGAACAAACAAAAGAGCGTAAAAAGAAAACAACCGGTTACATCTTATATTTGTATAGTTTCACTTATCTCTCTATTACGTCGGATATTTTGGAGTTTCCGCCTTGAGGATAATCATATATGACCCCCAGTATAGAAGTTTAATCTTTAAATATATAAAAATGAATGTTAGTCTGAATGTCATTTATACATTCCGAAATGGCTGGCTCGATATTAATGAAATTCTCAGACAATCTTTAGAATGACAATGCCATGATCCTGTCAGGTTTGGTGGGAATCAAAGCATTTTTTTTAAATGTCAATGACATTTATTTTTCTAATGATATCTTTATATTAAACCCAGCAAAGTGGGCTGGGTTTGCTAGTTGTAATATAAGAAGAAACTGAAAAGCGTTATGTTGTATTTCTAAAATAAAAAAGCGTTTTCGAAGTACTTTTGAATCTCAAATATCAATATGATTAATGAAGTTACCACTGGTTCGGAATGTTGCTCTTACCGAGAAGAACCAGCAAGAAACTCGGCGGTCAATGGCTTAAACAATTTCAATTTACATTGTTATACCGCACTCTTGTATGAAGCTGAATGGATTTTCACATCCAAGCATTTTTATCATTCAAATAATCTTTAATTGTGTATATGGTTTACGTATAAGCATATTTCTTACAATTAATTTAAACCTTTCTGTAAGCAAGTTTAGAATGCATTGTGATAGAACGCGTTTACTCAAAAGCGTTCAAATTCAAATTCAAATTCAAAATATTCTTTATTCAAGTAAACTTGTAAACAAGTGCTTTTGAATCGTCAACTTTACTGCTGGTTCGGAAAGCCGTCCTACCGAGAAGAGCCAGCAAGAAACTCGGTGGAGCTCTTTTAAAAAAGAAGATTCTTAATACTAATTACATTTTGTCATAGCTATCCTGCGCAAGGTCAAAGAGCAGCTATATCCACGCATTCTTATCTTCAATGTAAGCCTCCACGGTATAATAGGCTTTCTGTATCAGCCTCTTTTTAACAGTATTTTTAAATTGCTGTAATGGCAAAGTTAAAATTGATTGTGGAATTTTGTTATAGAATCTTATACCCAAACCCACAAACGACTTACGTACTCTTACAAGGCGCAAAGCAGGAGCCGCAAGCTTATGTCGGTTCCTACTTTGTCTATTATATACATCGCCAATCTTTTTATAATTATGTATATTTTTATGCACAAAAATCAAATTGCTAAAAATATACTGTGAAGCTAACGTAAGAATACCTGTTTCCTTAAACTTCTCTCGCAGGGACTCACGCGAATTCAAATTATAAATGCCACGTATGGCTCTTTTTTGCAATACAAAAATTTTCTCAATATCAGCACATTTACCCCATAACATTATTCCATAAGACATAATGCTATGCGTTGTATTTTATCTCTATCATACGTATAAAGAACGTAATTTTTGGAAATCCTGCATATCTCAGATATGAAAACAGATAGTACACTTTACATTTAAGCATGACATTTATTTTATATATGCTTCATCGCGAATTACAGAAAAAATAAAATATAACTTTAAAGATAATCTTATATTTATTATTTAATACGTAACCTTGTAACCTTGTATTTACTATGTAGCTTTTTAACATATTCGTAGCTGTGGTAAACAGAAATGTAAAGTATTGTGTCAAAAATACTTTTTTTTATTTAGTTTGAGTCGTGAATAGGTCTTCTATAAAGTGTTACAAGGTTATTAATTATTAATGGGACACTCTGCATGTATTTGTTTCAGACTAAGCGAAGTTAGTTAGAATTTTAATGACAACCTTATGTAAATTTAATAGATATTAAAATATTGTATAATGAAGTAAAAGTTTCCTACATTAAAATATATTACCGGAAACGTTACACCTCACAATATAATAAGTCACAAATTAAATATTTCATAATTATTCATATTTAAAGCAAGTATTAGAGATAAGCTCGAAGCGTGAAATTAATTAATTATAATATATAATACGATATTAATCCGTAATAGTTAAAACGTATTTTAAAAATCTCCATTTTCATTAGTCATATTTTCAAACTAGCGGTTTCCGTGACTATTTTCGCTTCAACTTAAGAGTTAATTTAACCACAATTATGAAATAGTGAAGGAAAAGGAAGGTGAGAGGAAGTTCTATCATGGACACGGGAAGATAGACGTGGAGAGGTTGGAACATGGGCGGAGAGAGGAGGCGAGGAGAGGAGAGTATTAGCACCATTTGAGGCAGCAATGTTATATTTTTCCTATTTTTAAAAGCAAAATTTTCTTATTTTATATATTTGTAAAGCGTATAAGCCTCAATTCTTTCGAATTTCATCAATATTTCTCCACCAGATTAGTCGCGAAATTCAGATTGTTATTCAAAATATTCTTTATTCAAGTAAACTTGTTAGTGCTTTTGAATCGCCTACGCTACTGTTGGTTTGGAAAACTATTCTGACCGTCACAGTTCTGTATGAAGCTGAAAGGATATTTAATGCGAGAAATATTCCAAATCAGTAGTATCTCCAATAATTCTAAATGATTCTTAACGACTCAAAAATGCTTGCAAAAACTTACTTGAATAAAGATTCAAACGTACTATAATCCGCGATAAAATAAATAGGAAATATAATGCTAAATGTAGAGTACAGTATTCGTTTTCATACCTGAAACATAGTGATAGTGAGTTTGTGATAGTGAACGTATGTAGTGCTTGCGTATAATGGTGGCGGTGGCATGTGTTTTGACGAATAGTGCGTGTTTCAGGTATGAAAACGAATAGTCTACTCTACATTTAGCATTATATATATTCCGTTTACTTTATCGCAGATTATAGAAAAATTCTTTTGCTCTTACTTTGTATTAAGGATCTCCACAAAGTACCGCCTAATTCCGTCAATTATTTGAATAAAGATTACAAGCAATATAACAGAACTAACTACTTTGCTATAATCCGCACGGGTTAAGCGAATGCATGCAAAGCCAATATGTATGAAGCAGGCAAAATTTACGTACTTTATACATGCAGGACCAGCCACCACATGCACCCCAAGGCGCAATTCACCAGCAACAACGATCACAAAAAATCGTACTGCGATCAGTACGATTTTTGTCGTGAAGCCTATCCTCCTGATGATGCTTAGGTTTCGGGGCGAAATGATCGTCGAGATTGTGGTGGTGGGTGTGTGTGCTGCTTTTGTGATCGTTGTTGCTGGTGAATTGCGCCTTGGGGTGCATGTGGTGGCTGGTCCTGCATGTATTAGGTGCGTAGATTTTGCCTGCTTCATACACATTGGCTTTGCATGCATTCACTTAACCCGTGCGGATTATAGCAAAGTAGTTAGTTCTGTTATATTGCTTGTAATATGGAATTCCGCAAAGTAACGCCTGCTTCTATAAATCATTTGAATAAAGATTATTTTAATTTAATGTGATATCGACAGAGCGCCTTAGTGACTTACAAAAAAATTGTATTCTTCTCGTTGCCTAAATATAAATTCTTTCCAACTACATATTTCACTTTCGGTTTGCTAACGTTCAAGGAAGCCGACTGTCACGCGAGATAGTATGACTTACTAACTGTATCGTAGCACGTATGGGTAATGAGGCGTTGGTAAATATGAAATCTATTGAATCACTTCCTCTGTAAACAAACTATACGAAGTTTATTGTACTGTAAGGGAAGAGAGGCTCTTTTCAAAGCAGAAATAATTACTTTCAAATTATGCAAAATGAAATTAGACAAAAGTAATATTCAAATTCAAAGTCGAAATATTCTTTATTCAATTTTAAACTTGTAAACAAGTGCTTTTGAATCGTCAACTCTACTGCTGGTTCGGAAAGCTGTTCCTACCGAGAAGAACCAGCAAGAGACTCGACTGTTGCTCTTTTTAAAAATATAAATCTTATAACTAGTTACATTTAATCATTACTATCTTGTACAGGGTAGAAGTGGAGCTATATCCACACTGTTTATCATTTAAGTAATACTGTTGAGTATTACTTAGATGATACGAATTTAGTAGGCTTTCTGTATCAGCTTCTTTTTAACAGTGTTTTTGAACTGCTGTAATGGCATAGACCAAAATTGATTGTGGAATTTTATTATAGTATCATATACCCAAATCCATTAACGATTTACGTACTTTAACGTTAATTAAACCTGTGTTGATTTTGATTGATTTGGTTAATTTTGTAAGTCCATTTGCCTTGACTTGACTGGCCCGTTGGCGCTGTGGGTAGTGACCCTGCCTTCAGCTCCGCGGGTCGGGTGTTCAATTCCGCCAAGGGCCAACATTTTCTTTAAACAAATTGTTGGTTCTTCGAGCCTGGGTGTGTATTTGTATTTAAGTATGTATTTAAACTTATATATGTAGTATATCAGTAGTTTACCAGTTGTCTCTCACCCATAATACAAGTATTAAGTAACTTTCTTTGGGGACGGACGACCGTGTGTGTAAATATCCCATATATTTTTTATTTATTTATTTATTTAGTTATAGCATCACGTCATCGGAGGTCTATGGGTCCAGGCCACACTGTAACGCTTTGCAACACCAGCAATTACGACTATTACGGTGGCCAATATTGAACAATGCTCGTGGCCCGTAAAAATTACGTAAATGTTATAAAAATATACGTGTCTGGCACCGATACGCGTGGTAACACCGTTTCCTGTAAACAATTGTCACTGGGCAATAGAGTATAAATTCCTCTTGTGGGAAACAAGGATTTTAAGGATAACCAAAAGCTGTGATGGTCATGATGTGACTTGTTCCAGGGGTCACAGGTTCAAGCCCCGGACAGGCATCAATGAGTTTTCTATTTAGATTTATGTGTCTAATTGATAATTGCAAGCTATCACTATTGGTGAAGGAAGAAAGGTATAAGTAGGTTCATTCGCGAAAAGTTCAAAGAAATAGGCATATTAACTGTAGCACCACAATATATGTATAGTAATATTCTATTTGTAAGTAAAAATATCGGTATGTATAAAACAAAATTTGATGTATATCATAGACATACGAGAGTTAGCAAGCAGCAGAGTTAGCAACTCATTTGTTGGTCTAGCTATTCGCTTCTATAATAAAGTTCCTCTACAGAAAGCTTCAAACTAAGTGTAAAAAATATGCTTATACGTAAAGCATATTACAAAATTGAAGGTTATTTGGATGATAAGAAAGTCTGGATTTGAAAATCCTTTCAGCTTCATACAAGACAGCGGTTTAATAATGTATAACTGAAAATATTTAAAAGATTGACTTGACCTGAAGATTGATTGCCGGGGGATTTGGGGATATGTGTAATCCGCATTGGTGCACTGTGGTGTGTCTTAGCTCCAACCCGTCTTTCCAAAAACAGAGAGAGAAAGGATGCCTATGCCCAGCAGTGGCATAATAAAAGGCAGTTACTAAGGATAACTTATACTAAATAATCCTTAGCAAGTAAATGCCATTTTAACTTTTAAGAACGTGACGAATGACCATTCTAACTATACGTGCCCGCGGCGTCACATGCGTGGAATTCAGTGTCACTAAGTTTTTCCGACCCCTCGGGAATTTAAACCTAATGTTATATTAACTTAAACCTTCTTCAAGAATTGCGCTATCTTTTAGTAAAAATTGTACTAAAATCGGTTCAGTAGATTTTGAGAAAATCCATCACATTCATACAGACAGCTTTTGGGGATTTTGTTTTATAATATGTATAGATGCTATACCGAAGATAGTAGCAAAATAAAATCATATCATCATCCTCCTGCCCTTATCCCAAAAGGTGTTCTAAGTGGGGTCGGCACAACATGTTACAAACATGTTTTCACATAATTTGACTGCTATTATATTATAATATATTGGTATTTAAGACCGGCCGTCTTCCTGATCAACTTATCTTAGTCGTATTTTACGAGTCCTCGGTAAGAAAGAGGGTGGTCTATTGTACTCAACCGGATACCACACGGCGGGTGGACTTACCTTTAGTCGCCTTTTACGATACCTCGGTAAGAAAATGAGGGCGGTCTACTCAGCAGGATACCACACGTCATAGCAAAATAAAATAATAATTACTTTTATTTTATGCATCTCCGCAAAATAATGCTTAATTCTTAAAATTATTTAAAAAGCCACAAGAAAGACAACATTAATAGAATTATAACCAAATCCGCGTAAATTGAAAAAGATCCAAAACCAAATGACCCAAATAATTTCGCAAATGCTCGAAGCAATCCATTGGGCTGTGAAAAGATTGTCTCATTGCAATACAAGACTATTTGCTTAATAGCCACGTTAAAAACAAAAATATCGAAAAAATACTGATTGCCAATTGTATCATTGCAAATTGAGGATGGTTGTATTAAGAAACGACTAAAATCTGTTCTAAATTTACTATTTCATTCTGATATAATTTATAGGCGTTATTCTCTAGTTCTATAAATATATAATATATAAAATAATACAATAAATATCAAAGATCTTATAGCGATTTTGTCGTGGAATCGATCTCCCGATGATGCTTCGGTTACGCGGCGAAACTATGGTTGAAATTGTGGTAGTGAATGTGTGCAGTGCTAGTATATTAATTGCTTGCAGTGCAGCATCTACGAATTCTGCATTCATACAGTTTATTAATATTACAGTCTAATTTAAGCATTACATAGATTATACACAAATATTTGTCGTATTTTTTTGTATGGAGCTCCGCAAATTAATGTCTATGAATTTGAGATGAAATATTTTATTCAAAATTAGATGATTTATAGAAGCAGGCGTTACTTTGCGGAATTCCATATTACAAGCAATACAACAGAACTAACTACTTTGCTATAATCCGCACGGGTTAAGTGAATGCATGCAAAGCCAATGTGTTTGAAGCAGGCAAAATCTGCGCACCTTATACATGCAGGACAAGTCACCACATGCACCCCAAGGCGCAATTCACCAGCAACAACGCACACAAAAGCAGCACACACACCCACCACTACAATCTCGACGATCGTTTCGCCCCGAAACCGAAGCACGTCTTCGTACTGCAACGATTTGTGTGCTGCTTTTGTGTGCGTTGTTGCTGGTGAATTGCGCCTTGGGGTGCATGTGGTGACTTGTCCTGCATGTATAAGGTGCGCAGATTTTGCCTGCTTCATACACATTGGCTTTGCATGCATTCACTTAACCCGTGCGGATTATAGCAAAGTAGTTAGTTCTGTTGTATCGCTTATTCAAAATTAGATAAACATTTTCTTACATCAAAGACGTGCAACGAACACTTTCAAATCGTGTTGTTTGACATTGTAAAAATTTACTTTCGCAAGAGCCGCGAGATTTTCCATTAAAAAAGACTCAAATCGAAATCATCAGCACAAGAAACTCGTAGTTTTCACGGACGATCATAATTAAAGCCTTCCGTGGCTCGTTGACAAACACATCGTTTACGAAAGGCGGGTAGAAGTGGAAGTATTTGAACGTGAGCGACCCTCCCCTAGCTACAGTAACGCGCGGCCGCAATGGCGGCCCCACGCGCTTTGGCTTCACGCGTCAAATTCAAAATTCGAACGCCTTCTAGTCATATACTTTTTTAAGACTGATTATGGACACTGACTGATTAACATACAGCTTACAAATATTATACAGTAAGAAATTAATATAAGAATTAGAATTATACAGACATGTGACTTTATGACTGACGATTGACAGTGACAGTGAGTGTGACTGTGACCTGACTTGACTTTGGATTGACTGACTGGATTGACTGGAGCTTTCCTGAAGGGAAGGTATGTATATTTTAGGTTTGTTATTTATTTTAAATAATTATGAATTTATATATTTACCTTTTTTTCAAAAGAAAGAAAAAAATTTAACGTTTAATTCAATTAAAATTTAACGTTAAACGGATGGTCTGCTCTACATTTAGCATTATATATATTTCCTATTTACTTTATAGCAAAATCATTTTATTATGAATTTGTATTATGAATCTCAACGCCAAGTAACGCCTAATACAATAAATTATTTTTGTATATATACACTTCAATTATAAGAAGTTTCTTTAACGTATTGATCAAATATGTAAAAAAAATGCCTATGTAGCTACAAAAATTATAAATTTCACTTTATAGAAAATAAAAATAAATAATTTCGTTTAGTAATTGTAAAGTGTATTACTTTACAATATATATTACTTAACAATAATACTCAGATCAGTTTATTGTTTCATGTTTAATAGAAATGAAATATTATATAATAAACGACATATTGAAAAATTAACTTAAATTTTAGCTTGGTAAATTATAAAATCAAAATCAAAATATTCTTTATTCAAGTAAACTTGTAAACAAGTGTTTTTGAATCGTCAACTTTACTGCTGGTTCGGAAAGCTGTTCCTACCGAGAAGAGCCAGCAAGAAACTCGGCGGTTGCTCTTTTTAAAATATAAATCTTAGAACTAGTTACATTTATTTATTACTGTCTTGTACAGGGTAGAAGTGCACCTATATCCACACATCCTTATCATCTAAGTAATCTTCAACAGTATAGTAGGCTTTCTGTATCAGCCTCTTTTTAACAGTGTTTTTAAACTGCTGTAATGGCATGACCAAAATTGATTTCGGAATTTTATTATAGAATCTTATACCCAAACCCACAAACGATTTACGTACTTTTGCTAGGCGCAAAGCAGGAGTCGCAAGCTTATGTCGGTTCCTACTTTGTCTATTATATACATCACCTATCGTTTTATAATTCTTTATATTTTTATATACAAAAATTACGTCATTTAAAATATACTGTGAAGCAAATGTTAGAATACCTGTTTCCTTAAACTTCTCTCGCAGGGAATCACGCGGACTTAAATTGTAGATGCCACGTATGGCTCTTTTTTGTAATACGAAAATTTTTTCACTATCCGCGCATTTACCCCACAGCAAAATTCCATAAGACATAATGCTATGGAAGTAAGCAAAATAATGAGTATATAAAAGTATAATATTAATTTAATATAATATGAATGTAAAAAAAATAGTTGTGTAAATTAAAAATAAGTTTAATATAAAAAATAAAAATAATAATATTTTATGAGGGTTGCCTTTTAAACATTATTTTTAGATATGAGGCCGTGAATGCACGTAATATTTTCAGTTATTTGTTTTTCTTTTATGTTATTTGAAATTTGTACGTAATAAAAAGTATTCATTTTATCTTAAATGTAAATATTTATCGTCCATCCGTATATCGTGTATGCAACCGGCGTTTAATTTAAGCGAGAGTTGTTTTCACTTTCTCTGAGGTCAACGTCAGGTTTACGGCTGTCATATTGTAGTTACAAAATCTATGACTACATATTATAAAACAAATGTCTGTCTGTCGTTCGCGATAAAATTAAAAACTACTGAATAGATTTTAATGCAGTTTTCATCAATAGACGAAGTTATTCATGTTGAACGATTAAATGTTAAGTCATGTTAGTTAACCTTTTGTCAATTATTTATATTTTTTCTAAGTTTCAATATTTAATTTATTTAGCTTTTATGCAAACAGTTTTAAATATAAATTTTTATCTCGATATTTACTAAAAATATATATTGTTCAAAAAAAGAACCAAAAAGTAAGAAATAATGAAATAATCAGTATTATTGTAAAAAGAAGCGACAAGATAACAATATATATATATCGATGTCTTACATAGATCGATGACAGATATCATCTTTTATATATATGTATATATATATATAAGAAATAGCACAAGGCGTTTAATATACCTCTAAAGTTTTTTACTGTTCCCGAAGGAAAATGCTAGCCAGATATATATGATTCAAATTTTATCATCATTAGTCCCGTAATCCATATACGCGTAACAGATAGACAATCTCATATCTATACATACTTATAAACCATATCAGTCCCCGTCTGTATGTGATCGATTTTTTTCAAAATTTATGTGATCGATTTTAATACAGTTTTGACTTAAATATAGTGCAACTCTCAAGGAAGGAAGGAACTTTATATTATTAGTACATAGCATTAGAATTCCCGTGGGGTCGGTATTTGCGCGTGAAAACCTTGTGACAGACTAACTTAAATTGCATTAATAAGAATAATTGTTAACATAAATCTCATCCAAACAAACCTCAATTTAATCTCAAAATCTTCGCAACTAAACGTTAAAAGCATCATTTTAAAACAGCAATTATCACCTAACTATCTAACAATCTATTACATATAAGTGTTAACTGTTTTAAAGTGCCTGCTTTTTAATATGGTATTTATTGAATAAACTGAACTCGCTATTTTGTAAGAAATTGCAAACCACCCTCATTAAAAATGAGGTTTTTTTTATTCCTGTAAAAAAGTGGAATTTTATTATTGTATTTATATTGATGTTTAAGCTTTAATTGTACAAAATTTTATCAATTTAGCTCAAGCCTCTTGAAAGCGTAATACAGACTGACAGATTGTTACGTAATTATTGAATTCTTATTTTGATTTCCCTTAATTTTAGATTTAATCCATACTTAATAAGTTATACTAATAAAATACGCAACACTGTCTATCTGTTACGCTTTCACGCCTTAAGTAACGGGCTATTACTGTCCTACTGCTGGGCATAGGGCCTTTCTCCGTTTTTGCAGAGAAAGATTGGAGCTAAGACCTACCACGCTGCTCCAATGCAGATTGGTAGGTTACACATATCCCTAGAATTCTCTAATGATATGCAGGTTTCCTCACGACGTTTTCCTTCACCGAAAAGCGTGTGATAAATTGCAATTATCAATAAGACACAAAAGTTTTAATAGAAAAACTCATTGGTGTGTGCCCGGGGTTTGAATCCATGACCTAATACGCTGAAACAATGTTGATTTAATTCGGTTCAACTGAAACTCATAGCGGACTAATATTTAGATTTAAAAAATCCAGTTTTTTCTTTAGAAAAAGAAAAAATCACAGAACATAATTGAGGGTATTTGCGGATTTAATTCGACGCGAACGTATTCTGTCATTACTTTTAATAAAACCGACCTCAACAAAATAAAAAAAACATATGCCTACTTTCTACTTGCTGTATTCTTTAGAAAGTGACATTACGTAATGTATGATAACTTTTTAAATCTGAATACAGTCTGTGCATACTTTCATATTTACATAATATTCATATTTTTACCCAATTGCAAGTCATACCACGTAATATATATTATTTCGCATCGTCGCTCACCGTTCGCATATTAATCGTTTAAATCATAACTCTGTTAGAATAGAATTACGCAATAAAGATAATCTATGTCACAGATAGTTAAGTGTTGATGCCGTGTGGTATCTGGCTGAGTAGAATAGATCATCCACCTTCTTACCGAAGGGTCGTAAAATACGACTAAGGTAAATTGACGTCAGGCAGGTGGCTGGTCGTAAAATACGTAGCCTTTACAGATTATTGAATTAAAACTTCACCTCGTCTACTCTATTAAAAAAAAATACATAAAAATCTGTGTAGGATACACAGGAATTGTTGATAGGTGGCACTAATACTACCAACTAGTGCTTTCGTACAGAATCAAAAGTCTTAAAAAGACTGCAAGCACTATATTTTTTTTTAAACAGGAAAACACCCCTTATGGGTACCACCGCCCGACGGGGACGGTGGTTATGTCGGACTCGCACCGACTAAAACGACCTGTATGCTCCACCACACTACCGACGGCAGGGGCAGAGTACCTTATTTAACTCCATCCCCAGCAGCAGCAACTGTGATCCCAGAGACAGTAACTCTGATCCCAGAGTAGCTGTCCTCCTCTGGGTGGGGACCCCTCAAAAGAGAAGCCCCCCTCCGCTAACCGGTGCATCGGGAGCACCAGATGCATCGACCGCCTCGGGGACCTGTAGGCCAGGCGTCCGATTAACCCCGTTCGAAGCGCCCGAAAGGTCCTCTGTCAGGGCGGCAGACGATGGGCTTAGGCAAGTCCGCTACACCCGGACTCGCCAGCAGCAGATTGGTCCAGAACACGAGATCCCGGAACCGCTCCACCGCCTCCCTCCACCATAGAGCCATCGCTGCCAGCGATCGCTCCCTGCCCACCGTGCCTGGAATCGCACGGTCGACAAGGCGAAAACACTCCCCACCTGTGTCACAAGCTCCGCCTGCTGGACCGTCCAATTAGGATAGCAAGCAGAGGCAGCGCCTACACCTCGGCACCGCATTCGTGACACTCGTCGAACGCTCGTATCGGGCTATCAGCCGGACACTCACGCCGGGCCATCGTCCCCAGACACCCCCCGAACTACAACACGTCCGGAAAGCACCCGTGTCAGGCGGAAGGTAGGGACCCCAACCCACCGGGTAATTTTTTATAGAGGTTGTCTTCCTCGCAGCCCGAAGGCCCCCTCTCCCGTTGCCGGGTTTACGGGCTTCGCCAGTCCGTTCGCCAAGCCCAAGGAATGTAAAAGCACTATATTGCATTGACTCAAAGCAGCGCGCATAGGGATGTTTAAGGTGTACCTACGCGTTGATCTTGAAGTGACCACTGTCTTCGTAAGGCTCAGTAATGACCTGTAGGTCTACTATAACTTTTAACGATTCAATTCAAAGTCGGTACCTAAACCGAACCGTTTTCTTTTCGTTGTTTGGATTGCATTGTGGTCGTAATGTTTGAAAAGGATGACGTTATATGAACTATAGATAACTCTGTCTCTTTTACTCACATGTTTTTAGGACGCATTCCGAACGGTCGTTCAGCAACGAGTCAAAGAGTGTCTTTAAAACGTCATTGTATGTAAAAGCAAAACAATTTCGTTTACGCCTTCAATTGAGTCGCAATAAGAGTTCATGGTAGGCCTACTGCACTTACATAACTGCAATTGCGCAGTTGTCGGTGGGCTTGCGAGGATCCCTTACAGGCGTACGTAATCTGTTTGAGTTTATTAGAACATGTACATTTATATACATTTTATATACATACATGTACATTTATATACACTTTAGTCAAAATAAATCAACATAATATTTTTTTTCCAGTAACGAAAATGGCGACGGCCTTGAAAGTCGGACTGATGGGGGCCAAGTACCAGCGTCGAGCATGCTACGCCAGTCCCCACTACTGGACCAATGTCCATTCAAGGGGCCTCCGAAATGTCCACCAGCTTCCAAACGGTCAGTATAAAAAACTACTCTTCTCTTAATTAATAATAATAATAAATAAATATATGAGACACACGGTCGTCTGACCCCAAAGTAAGTAACTTAATACTTGTGTTATGGGTGACAACATATACTACATATATAATTTTAAATACATACATAAATACAGATACACACCCAGGCTCGAAGAACCAACAAATTGTTTATAGAAAATGTTGGCCCTCGGCGGAAATCGAACCCGCGACGCGCGGAGCTGAAGGCAGGGTCACAACCCACAGCGCCAACAGGCCAGTCAAAACTGTTCTCCTTAATACCGGTATTTACAGATTAACCGCTTAAAATCTGCACAAGAATCGCCCGTTTAACCTTCAGAACTCAACATGAATTGAAAATTAGTGATAATAATACATGTTATTTATAGCTTAAAGTGCTTTCTGAACCGCTGAGTAAAGAAGGTATTGCGTTTCGTAGATAGTAACGGTACGCTATCAAATAACAAGTTAGGGTAAGTTAGAGAATATATAACGAAGAATTAGCTTATATACTACGGCTTCCAACGGAGAGAGCAAAATACAGGAAATATATTGTCACGTACGACCGTCAAGTATTTTACATATTATGCCAATTTCGCATAACATTTTTATTTATTCATAACTCACGTACTAGTTATTTAAAACTATACAAACTATGAGCTATGGTTTTGCTTGTGAATTAATTTGTGTCTGTACGCCACAGGCTTTTTGTGGACCTAGTTCATCTAACATAATTGATGATCCCTCAGATACCGTACTCACGATGGCACTTGCAACAACCTGAGTCGTCCCCGATGGGGTTCCACCAACACTCCAGTCCAACGCTTCATCCAACCGGTCTACTCCGATGGCATTCAGGCTCCGCGTGTGTCGATCTTTGGTTCCAAACTACCCTCGGCTAGGGAGATAAGCGCGCTCGTCCATGAAGACAAGAACGCTGAAAACACCGGAGTCACACACTTGCTGATGCAGTGGGGACAGTTTCTGGACCACGATGTCACAGCTTCCTCTCAATCCAGAGGTTTCAACGGGTCCGTGCCGAGATGCTGCAAGGACGGTGGAAGGGATTTCATTCCGAGGGAATTTATGGTGAATACTTTACCTGTTTAAAATTTAAATTTCTTTGCGATCGATGGACGCCTTAGTCTCATTTATGGTAATTAGAAGCCTATGTAAGTCGATGCTAAAGCAAAAGTCTAGCAAGTGCATAAGTGATCACGTCTATAAATAATTTTGTACTTCTCAAATCTCCTTAATAAAACGTTTTGAAAATTAGTTGTCATGTATGTAGAGAGGTAAGGGTAAGTTAAGTCGATACCCTCCCGGTTGCAAAACCTCCCTCACCTGGCCATATTACGGCCTGTTAACCTTCCGACTAGACTATGGTGGACCAAATAAGACAGATTAGGCACCGAGAGAAATTCCACTCCTATGCGCCTGCTTGGGATATTTATTGTAGAGATTGTATCCCACGCAGGCGCACGAAGCGTTTCAATTCTTCATTTCTGTTGCACACAGCACGGGAATGGAATTCTCTCCCGCATCAGTCTTTCCCAATGATTACGATATGGGTATTCTTAAAGCTAGAGTGAATAGACATCTTCCAGGCATGCGTTTACCACCTTAGGCTGTATCATTGCTCACCAGGCATGATTACAGCCAAGCGCTAGTCTATAAACAATAAAAAAACAACTATTTTCATCGTCTATCACAATCACTGCACGACCAAATCAAGTTAAAAAAAGCCTGTAACAAAATTTCATGTCCCTACTGTTAAGCGTTGAGGAGGTTCCTCGTCTGAAGCCAATCCTGGCAGCAGTATCAGGTCATGCTTATCATAAACTAACATTTTCTATTTAAAATTTGTTGGCTTTTCGAGTCTGGGTGTATATATGTATTTAAGTATTTATTTAAAACTATATATGTATATATTTACTGGTTGTCTCTCACCTATAACACAAGTATTAAGTTACTTTGGGGCTGGACGACCGTGTCTGTAAATGTCCCATATATTTATTTATTTATTTAATGTTACAGCACCCAGAATATGCCGTGTGGTATCCGGTTGAGTAGAATAGATCACCCTCTTTCTTACCGAGGGGTCGTAAAATACGTAGCCAAATCATGTGACAACATGTTTGCCACATGTTGTGCTGACCCAACTTAGAGTGGAATAAGGGAAGGTGGATGATTGATGATGATGATTACAGCACCCAGAATGTCTACCGATCGCAGTACCACCTTCAGACCCATTTTATGGACCTCGCGGCGTACGTTGTCTGGACTTCGTTCGCTCGTCTCCAGCTCCTCATGACGACTGTAAGCTCGGCTGGCGGGAGCAGTTCAACCAAGTTTCAGCCTACATAGATGGCTCTCCTCTATACGCCAGTTCAGCGAGACAGTCAGATAAACTGAGGCTGTTCAGAAATGGTAACTTTCGCTTTTACTAATCATATTTTCAACTTGTAAACAAGTGCTTTTGAATGGTCAACGTCTACTGCTGGTTCGGAAAGCGGTTCCTACCGAGAAGAGCCAGCAAGAAACTCGGTGGTTGCTCTTTACAAATAAAATTCTTATAACCAGTTACATTTCGTTATTACTATCTTGTACAGGGTAGAGGAGTAGCTTTATCCACGCATTTTTATCATCTATATAATCCTTAATAGTACAGTAGGCTTTTGGTATCAACCTTCTTTTAATAGTGTTTTTAAACTGCATCTATATGGTATGCAACTGCAACTGCATCTATACTTAGTATTACATTACAGTGTTTTTAAACTGCTGTAGTGGCAAAGACAAATACAAATCAATTGATCATATCTCACATCAAATATAAACATTCAATTTCAGAAAACATCGACTAATTATATAAACACAGCTTTAATATAACTTTTAACTCATGTAATGCAATTGGTATGACGAAAAAACAACCAAAAAGCTGAAGTACAGTCATAGGTAGGCTAAAACCAAGGAAATGAAAGCTCGTGTAGCTCCCATGGAAAATCAATGCACTAATCATCATCAATAATTTAAACAACATTTCTGATAGGCCAAAAGACAAGTATACGAAAGAAGTGTGATCTAAGGTTAAATTATCCAGTTAAACTCACACGTATCAGTCATTTTGCAATTAAAATTAATATCAATTCGGTATAAATGAAAGAAAAAAAGCTGTGATAGTTCAGCGGTGCGACCGGGCAGGCACCAATGAGTTTTTCTATTAAAACTTATGTGTCTAATTGATAATTGCAATTTATCACACGCTTTTCAATAAAGGAAAACATCGTGAGGAAACCTGCATATCTTTAGGGAATTCTAGGGATATCTGTATCCTACCAATCCGCATTGGAGCAGCGTGGTAGGTCGTAGCTCCAATCCTTCTGTCCAAAAAACGGAGATAGAGGCCTATGCCCGGCAGTGGGATTGTAACAGGCCGTTACTTTTTTTTATATATGGGAAAGTATGTACGTATCTTCCTCATAACCACCGAAAAGCGAGGCCGATTTTAATGAAATTGATACAAAATCTCTTGATGGTACCCAGCGGATAATCCTGTAATGTTTGTTGGCGTTTGTAGCATTTGTTTAAACAGCCAATGATAGTTTTGTTTCGAGGGAAACGGAACTGAGCCACAGCAACGTGTTACTTATTCGCTATTTTTTCCCAAGATGATTCCCAAATGATTTTTCTAATACTTTGAGTAATATAAAATGTTAGTATTATTTTCTATCCACCGTGTGGTATCCGGCTGAGTAGAATAGACCACCCCTCATTTCTTACCGAGTCGTCGTATAATGCGACTAAGGTAAGTTGACCCAACGCGTGGTATCCGGCTGGATAGGATAGACTACCCTCATTTCTTACCGAGTCGTCGTAAAAGGCGACTAAGGTAAGTTGACGTCAGGCAGGCGGTCGTAAAATACGTAGCCAAATTATGTGACAATATGTTTGTAACATGTTGTGCCGACCTCAATTAGAGTGGGATTAGGGTAGGAGAGTGATGTATTTATGATTTCCTACAGGCATGCTGCAGTACGGGCGAGTGCAACAACGTCGTCCCCTGCTGCCTACCGACCGGGACGAGTTGTGCCGCGGAGGTGCTGTTTCCACTGACTGCTTTAAATCCGGTGACGCCAGGGTCAACGAACATCCCGGCCTCGTCGCCGTGCACATCATCTGGCTGCGTCAACATAATAGGTACGAATACTGGAGAATACTTGCAATAATATTGGAATATCATCTAAGCCCATTATTGGCCCGTTGACGCAGTGGGTAGTGCCTTTTCTCTAAACAATTTGTTGGTTCTTCGAGCCTGGGTGTGTATTTGTATTTAAGTATGTATTTAAACTTATATATGTAGTATATTTACCAGTTGTCCGTCACCCATAACACAAGTATTAAGCTTACTTTGGGCATGGACGACCGTGTGTTTAAGTGTCCCATATATTTATTTATTTAATAAAAAATAAAGGACCAAAAATTACATTGTGTTCTCGGCCTTATTGCTATCCCGATAAAGACGTCTTGATAATAGTTTTTCCGCTACATTTTAATTATTTGATGGGTTAGTCCATAGTTCATTAAAAGAAGATAATACTGCCAAAATAAGGAATTTCCTTGCTGCAAATGTACCGTTTTAAGTTACTTTGGGGACGGACGACAGTGTGTGAAAGTAGCGGCCTGTTACAATCCCACTGCTGGGAATAGGCCTCCTCTCTCCGTTTCTGGAGAGAAGGGTTGGAGCTAAGACCTACCACGCTGTTTCAACGCGGATTGGTAGGTTACACATATCTCCAGAATTCTCTAGAGATATGCAGGTTTCCTCACGATGTTTTCCTTCACCGAAAAGCGTGTGATAAATTGCAAGTACCAATTAGAC
The DNA here is from genome assembly GCA_947086505.1 of Morpho deidamia. Classification (NCBI taxonomy): domain Eukaryota; kingdom Metazoa; phylum Arthropoda; class Insecta; order Lepidoptera; family Nymphalidae; genus Morpho; species Morpho deidamia. Next base: position 1,166,182 of record CAMTZC010000007.1, on the reverse strand, counting down.
ACATGAGTTTTAATAGAAAAACTCATTGGTTTTGCCCGGGTTTGAACTCGTGTTCCCCTCGAAAGAGTCGCACGGTCTCACCGCTAGGCTATCACAGCTTGTGTGTGTAATTGTAAGTGTCTCATATATTTATTTATTTAATCCGGCCGTCCAGTCTTATTTTTAAACTAATTAAATTTATTATAACAGAATGGCTCAAGAACTCGCCCATTTAAATCCGCACTGGAGCGACGAGAAAATCTACCAGGAAACACGCAAGATAGTCGGCGCGATGATTCAACACATCACATACAGAGAATTCTTGCCTATTGTCTTAGGTATGAACAATAATTGTTCTTTTTAAATTCTTAAATTTGCTTGCCTTGATCTAATTTTTCCCCAGAATCTTCTCATTATTCTGATCCATATACAACGAATTTTTATGGCATGTGTATGTCAGTTAGTCTTTGCAACTGGTCAAAGTTGTACCAATATCCACTAATCCTGTAATATGTACTAAGATCCCAGAGCCGTAAGACACAACTTATTTTCTAAAGCACAGATCTTTCGATTCTAAGTAGTACTTTTAAGACGTGCATGTTTGTGGAACTTGCCCGGTGACACCTGCGCAGGTACCAGATGAGAAAGGTAACTTAAAATCAGAGTTACTTAACTTAAATTATAATGACTGATTTTTTTATATATATTTTGTAGAATAACTCTGATGTCATATCAGAGAAGTTGAACGCTTTCCATGGGCCAGAACTTTTGTCAGACGCTTTAAAATTCTCTACGAAAAATTAACTTAATTTATTTTTAAATGTCTTACTTTTATATGTCATTCAGATAACTATTACAAAGTTATATTAAATCAGTCAGACAAATTGCAATGACCAGACATCCTCTAATCATAAAAATTACTCAGCTACTCTCACTCGTAATTAATTTTAAGTACTCGTAAGTAATTATCTCATATTGTACAAAATATATATAAAAAACAGTTATTAAATTTAAGTTAATTACTACTTAGAATCGAAAGATCTGTGCTTTAGAAAATAAGTTGTCTTACGGCTCTGGGATCTCGGACCAGCAAGCACGCAAAGCTAGTGGCCATAATCGGGAATAACTAATGCAATCTACGTCAAAGATACTATGAGCGGCAAAATAGTTTTGAAATTGAATCTTCAAATTTCAGTCAATCTCCAATAGCCAAATTTCTGATTGCCTAATAAACGATGGTTGATTTGTAAGCTATATAAGGGCTTGTACACTAAACTGCGGTGCGACGTCGCATCGCAAAAACCTGCGACCTCATACGACGCATCGCAAGAACACACGAATTGATTCGCATCGCGTATTTCTGCGATGTTACGTCACACCTGTTAACCATATTATGTTTAGTTCGCTCTGAGACTGCGAAACTAATGTAAACAATTAATATTTTACTTCACTTACCGGTTAGTGAGACCAATAACTTCCAGAGGCAGAACAGGAATTCTCCCCTTCTCTAAAATTCTTCTCATTCAAATACTCAAAAAATGTTTTTTGGTAGGTTTTCAAAGCATCATACTTTAGATGGAAATAGTTCCCATCGAGATTCATAACAGTAATAAATGGATGAACCCAAAATCTTCTTTGTTTATTTTTCCTGTATCTCCTTAGAAATAACAAAAGTGCACAGTTCTTTTTACGATCCATGTCACGATCTTGTTTTAAATTTAAAATACGCTTAGCACGGTTGACGGTCAGAGAAGGAATGGTCACCCTGGGAGACGCCTTGCCGCACGAAGTCGCATCGCAGCAATTCGCATCGCGTCGTATCGCAGTTTTGTGTTCAAGCCCTTAAGCCCAATTCTCTAAACTAGACAAGTGTTATGAATATTGTGTAAATTCTCAATTTTTTAGCTACAACCTTAAGTTTGATAAATAGATTACATCGTAGTTAATATAGATACCGGCTATACTCACGTCTAATTTTATCGGATTAATCCGACTAGTTTCAAACCCGTCCGGGGCACGTATTCATGACCTCTTTACACGACGTTATCGCGGCGGGAACTGCATGCTCGCTGGGCGTAGAGTAGAGACTCTCGCCTCGTAGAGTACATCGTATTTATGATTGCAGGCTCTGAAGTAATGCGTTTATTCGAGCTGGAGCTATTGCAGAAGGGTTTCTACAACGGATACAGTCCTAAAATCAACTCTAGTCCTGCGAGCGCATTCGGTTCGGCTGCCTTCCGCTTCGGACACAGTCTGGTGCAGCCTTCTATGGTGCGCTTCGACCGATTCCACCGTCCCATCCCCAACAGTAAGGACTTGCACAATTGTAAAAATCTCTAATAAGAGAACTGGTTATACAAATTAATGTAATATTAAGCACGATGACTTACAAAACGTCAGTTACCAAAATCTCATATCTTCCAATATTGTCAAAAGTACATAAGTCGTTTGTGGGTTTGGGTATAAGATTCTATAATTAACGGAAACTATAACAGAACTACTTTGCTATAATCCGCGCGGGTAAACGAATGTTAAGCCAATGTGTATGAAACAGGCAAAATTCATGTACCTTACACATGCAGGCCAAGTCGCCACACGTATCCCAAGGCGCCTCCACCAGCAACAATGCACACAACCACCACCAAATACTTCTTACACTTTAGCTTTGCATGCATTCGCTTAACCCGTGCGGATTATAGCAAAGTAGTTCTGTTATAGTTTCTGTAATATGGAATTACGCAAAGCAACGCCTGCTTCTATAAATCATGTCTATAATAAATTCAGCAATCTACTTTAACTCTACCATTACAGCAGTTTAAAAACACTATAAAATAAGGCTAATACAGAAAGCCTACTATACTATTGAGGATTACTTAGACGATAACAATGCCTGGATATAGCTACTTTTCAACCCTGTACAAGACATTAATAACTATATGTAACTAGTGATAAGAATTATTATTTGACAAGAGCAACCGCCGAGTTCTTTTCGGTAGGAACAGCTTTCCAAACCAGCAGTAGATGTTGACGATTCAAAAGCACTCGTTTACAAGTTTACTTAAATAAATAATATTTTGAATTTGATATGATAAAATAAACTTATATTATATCTTCAATTTTATGGTCATACATATTAGTCTAGTGGATAAGCCGTGAAAGCAGACAGGCAGGAAGATATAAACAAGTATTCACATTTTTGCATTTAAATTAGTATAATTTTGACATTAAAGTAAACTAAAACTAGCATTACTTTTTAATGTTCTACTTTATATTTAATTTTTACAGACGTCTCCCTCCACAATGAGCTGACCAATCCATCAAATATCTGGAGCATGGGTGCAGTAGACCGCCTCCTGCTCGGTATGGTCAATCAGCCTATACAAAAACGTGACGAGTTCATCACCGAGGAGTTAACCAACCATCTCTTCCAAACGCCGCACTTCAGCTTCGGAATGGACTTAGCTGCTATCAATATACAGAGGGGTAGAGACCACGGGGTGCCACCTTATACGGCATGGAGGGAACCATGTGGATTAACTGTCATAGCCAGCTTCGAGGATCTCTTCAGGGTAATGCCTGCACGGGCCGTGAGGAAACTAAAGGTTTTATACAGGTACGCATTCTTACATTACAGCAGTTTAAAAACACTATTTAAAATAGGCTGATACAGAAAGCCTACTATATAGATACTTTTATAGATCTACAATTTTTTGCTACATTATTTAAGCGTATCTCTGCTGGTTCACGCAGCGCACGCAACTAAACCTTCCAGCAAGCAAGTTTTTTAACAATCGCGCGATCTCTTCAACACAATTTATATAATACCGATATGTACTATTTATCTGAACCATCAGGAAGTATTGCAAAAATCCGTTGAGTAGATTTTGAGAAAATCGATTACATACAGACAGACAGCTTTTTGGGACTTTGTGTTATAATAAGTATGGATAAGTCGTATTGAAACTTGTATATACTCGTACTGCTTGTAGGCACGTAAACGATATAGACATGTTCACTGGTGGAATGGCAGAGCGACCAGTCGTGGGAGGTTTGGTGGGACCGACGTTCGCTTGCGTGATAGCACAGCAATTTGCCAATCTGAGAAAAGGAGATCGGTTTTGGTAAGTTACAATGGTAATTAAAGTAAAAGTAGCGGCCTGTTACAATTCCACTGCTGGGAATAGGCCTCCTCTCTCCGTTTCTGGAGAGAAGGGTTGGAGCTAAGACCTACCACGCTGTTTCAATGAGGATTGGTAGGTTACACATATCTCCAGAATTCTCTAGAGGTATGCAGGTTTCCTCACGATGTTTTCCTTCACCGAAAAGCGTGTGATAAATTGCAATTATCAATTAGACACACGAGTTTTAATAGAGAAACTCATTGGTGCCTGCCCGGGTTTGAACTCGTGTTCCCCTCGAAAGAGTCGCACGGTCTCGCCGCTGGGCTATCACAGCTCGCAATGGCAAATAATTAAAATCAATTTCAAAGATCATGATGTATTTTAGAAAAATGTGACCATGTGGAAAGGAGCACCACTCAGCTTTATTTGCCATGCCTCGCGGCTGGTTTACAGTGGCGACCACTAACAAAAACTTCCATCACGCCTAGAAATCATCATCCTCCTTTATCCCACTCAAAGAAGGGTCAGCACAACATGTTACAAACATATTGTCACTTGATGTGCCTACGTATTTTACGACCGGCCGCCTACCTGACGTCAACTTTCCTAAGTCGTATTTTACGACCCCTCGGTAAGAAATGAGTGTGGTCTACTCTATTCTGCCGCGTACCACACCGCGGGTCAACTTGCCTTAGACGCCTTCTACGACACCTCGGTACGAAATAATGGTGGTCTATTCTACTCTGCCGGATACCACACTGCATACATCATGCCTATAAAATAAGTAAATAAAGTCAGTGACTATCGGTATACTAAATACATTTTAAATGTGCAATTGAATGGTGTAAAAAAATAAAGCAATCTTTCAGAACCCCAACGAAAATATGATCAATATATCTTTCCTATCACTTACAGGTACGAAAACGGTGGGTTAGAATCTTCGTTAACGCCAGCACAGTTACAGCAAATACGCCGGATATCTTTGGCTCAAGTTCTGTGTAGGACTTTAGACAGTATTGACAACATTCAACCGTTCGCTTTCCTGTCATCCGATAATCCTGATAACGATCGTATATCTTGCCGCAATGGACTGCTAAACAATTTTGATCTTTCCCCTTGGGTCGAAATTAATTCAGAATCCAGCAACGACGTCAAGAAATCAGATGAAGATCAGCGTACTAGAATGAAGCCAGGAAGACCCATGTCCACAACTACAACTACTACTGCTAAAGTTGCTTTGTCCACTAAAAAAATGCCTGTCAAAACTGCTACAAATGCAGCACTTAGCCTAAAAAAAAACGAAGAACCAAGTAATACAATTAATAAAACAGACACAACTGTAACAGACAGTAATAACAAGACTGCTAATGAAAAGTTAAGCCCTCATCCTATCCAACAAATTATAGATGACAAACTAGATTTCAAATTCAAAACAAGGCGTTACAATGACTTTGACCCCGACACACGACAGTACAATGACTATTACGACGACGTACAAAGCGTACAATCTGTGATGATCAATAACCTACCAAATAAGAGACCGAACAGTCGACCTTACATATCTGTGACAGAAAACATTGACAAATACACGTATCTAATAAATTACGTACCAAGACCAACGCAGTCTTGGCGACAGACCACAAGACGCAATTACGACAGGGATGTAGTTAGAGTTACATACCAAACTTATGACGATACATACAGACGGCCGAATAGACCATACTACAACAGAGATGACTTAGACGATAACTTTGAATCTAGAATAAGTGCTAATCCAATGACTGAAAGTTCTCATTCATCTGCGCGATCTAACGAAGATAACACATCTGCATCTAATGATAAACTTTCTACTGAGACAATAATAATGACAAACCGACCAAAACCCCTTACAAATACATCTTCACAACAGACTGACAAAGTTGATCCAACTACAGAAAACATCTACAAACTTTTAACTTTTGGATACGTGGGTACCTATAGGGGAAGTATGACTAATAACGACAATAATACATCCAATAATAAAAATAATAAATCTGACCCGATAAGTAAAGATTTCTCGACTGTCGCAACTGAAAAAGCTGATGAAACGAGTACCCACAGCAAACTTTCCACTTTCATGCTATACGAGACAGCAACAAAACCTTACAATTCACAAAGACCGACTAGGAGAAATGATGATGAAACTTTGACTCCAGAAGTGAAAGACAAATATTACTACATACACAACGTTTTACGTAAATATCCAGAATCTGCAAACCAAAATAAACATTTCAACAATACCAATAACCAACCACCAAAATCAAATACTTCTTCGACGAATAAAAATGTGGATTTAGACATTCAAGAAAGGTCCGGTAACGACAACATAGAGAGTGCTGGAGATTCAAAATCGCCACGAGGAGATACACCAAGACTGAATCTTAGGAAGCCATCTAGCTCTGCAAAAACTCCGTCAGTTGCATTTCAGATAATACCGAGTGAAAACAGGTAATTTTATAAATTACATAAAGCATTTAAAACATTGTCACTAAGATATTACTGAACATGTTCTACCTACCCATAGTTATTCGAATGCTTCCTATGCAATAAATTAAGGACCAAATTTATAATAAGACAAAATTGGAAAAAAGTACTACACGCTATATTCGATATTACTTATGTTTGCCATCATTACGTAAAAACAAAATACACTAAAAACAATATAACATTTTGGCTGTAATCAATCAGCAATCAACAAAGTGTTGGTAGATAACTTAAGTGGCAAGCTAGGTGGATAGACGGAAATAGGTAAAAATCCATTCAAGACCGTCGGTTGCGACACAGAAATGCGTACTACTGGGCTAGAAGTAGGCAGAACTTAACTAACTGATATAAAACTGTAGAAATCTTATATACAAACAATTTGACTGGCCCATTGGCGCATTGGGTAGTGAACCTGACTGCAGCTTCGCGGGTCGCGGGTTCGATTCCCGCCGACGGCAAACATTTTCTATAAACAATTTGTTGGTTCTTCGAGCCTGGGTGTATATTTGTATTTAAGTATTTATTTAAAATTATATATGCAGTATATCTACCAGTTGTCCGTCACCCATAACACAAGTATTAAGTTACTTACTTTGGGGTCGGACGACCGTGTGTGTGTGTCCCATATATTTATTTATATTTTGAAATGCTAAACCCAATTTGTCAACAAAAAAATACCTGACAAATGTAACTTTTAGTCTAAACAAAAGACGAAACAGTCGCAACTGTGATAGACGGTAATAGCTGCTGATAAACAGTCAGAAATCGTTACAGCATAAATTATTCCTTTGGTTTTCAGTCCATCCCAGTGGGCAGTATACGATGAGGACGAGGACCTCCACGAAGCCCTGCCTCAAAGGATGCCATCCATCATGTCAGACCCACACGCCCTCAGGGAAATCCCGAGACCAATGGACTTTAACTTCTTAAGACGGCGACTTGGGAAAGTATAGTTTAGAATAAGTTATATGTCAAACCTCAAATAAAAAGGAGTCTTGAAAATCGACTGAACTTTACTTTTACAGCTTTATAGGGTCAGAATAAGGTCGAATAACACCATCAAGCCTATCATGAACTCTTATTGCGACTCAATTGAAGACGTAAACTAAATTGTTTTGCTTTTTCATACAATGACGTTTTAAAGACACACACTTTGGGTCGTTGGTGAACGATCGTTCGGAATGCGTCTTAAAAACATTTGAGTAAAAGAGACAGAGTTATCTATACTTCATATAACGTTATCCTTTTCTAACATTACGACCCTAATGCAATCCACACTTCATGGTACGAAAAGATAGCGGTTGAGTTTAGGTACTGATTTTGAATTGAATCGTAAGAGTTCATGGTAAGCCTACTGAACCTCTTTCGTATGTAATGGCGGCGGCTTAGTATTACGTGTCATTGTATGCTTTATATAATCCAATAAAGGTCGAATTATTATTATATAATCTGTCAAAAGTAGATCGAAAAATATTATTTTTATTTTAGTCCTCTTCCGTCCATCTTTATTTCTTTTATTTGAGGTTCTATCTATTTTAAAACCGTCTAGATGGATTAGTTGCGATGTGGAATGTACTTTTATGTGTAGTCATTAATATTGTATTTTTACGTCGTGTTTCAAAGATGTTTAGCGTGAATATTAGATTTTATTACACATTTCCGTTAATGTAATGACCCTGCCCTTTTGGGTATGTATAACCTAATGGTGAATTGGGACGTGAAAAGCTTTCGGTTCCGTATTGTGCACAGATACTTATTTTTATCCCAAAAAAGTCAATATGATTCTGATTAAGGTTGTAATCGAATGAGACAACAAAATTACACCATATCAAAACATTTATTTTGAATACGTTAAGCAAATTTCAAAGTAAAAAAAATATCTTATTTCGAAGTGCATATTTGATGTAATTATGTAAAAAAGGCAATTAGTAGTAATCTACAAAATAACCTGCTGTACTTTCCAGCAAACTTATTAATCGGTGAACATGTTGTAATGCATACTGTTCATTAATACATCTGATAAGTTATTGTAAACTGAAAATTTTAATGTCTGTACAACTTACAACACTCTGTTACAACAGAAGTCCTCACAAAAAAAAAATGTTATTTATAAAAACGAAATTTATATTTATTATTATTTCAAAAAATGGTTAAACTTTACATATTTTAAAGCATTGTCCAAATAATTACAAACAAAATATTAATTGTTACTTCATAATCTAAATATTACCATCTCCTTAGAAATATCCTTAAAGTAGTATTTTATCAATATTTACCTGAAGTTTAAATACAAAAAGATATTACATTACAACGGAAACTATAGATTTCAGATGAATCTATGTCAATATTGCCGACTAAGACTAGTAAAATAACTCTGTTAAATTATTGACTGATTGACTTTAATGACCGATAACTGGATTAAAAGATTGGTTGTGACAAATTAAATGACCAATAACTCGACCGACAAACTAAAATATTGTTACATTGACTATTTAATTGACCGATCACTTATTAAACTATTGATATTATTAATCAATTATTACTGTGACAAATTACCCGACTCATGACTGTTCATCGAAGATTGAAAACTGATAATTGATATTACCGGCTATTTAATGATTGTCCCAGTGAAAAACACTGTCTTACATTAATTGACTGTTAACATATCAAATTTCGATCTATTGAATAATTAAGACTGACGAATTAAATAATTTATAGAATTAGGCGTTACTTTGCGGAGATCCATAATACAAAAGTAATAATAAAATTATTTTGCTATAATCCGCGATACAGTAAATAGAAAATATATATAGTGCTAAATGTATAGTGGATTATACGTTTTTTCATACCCGTTACATGCAGGATTCGTAAAAACATATGCACAAACCTCCACCACTTCCACCACAATACACAAGCACTACACAGGTTCACTATCACAAACTCAACAATCGTTTCGCCCCGCAACCGAAGCATCATCAGGAGATAGACTCCACGACAAAATCGCAAAGCCTTTGCGATCGCAAATTACTATTACTATTATATTATTACTTTTGGACTGACGAATTAACTAAACAACTTAATCACTGAATCGAATGATAGCTGACAGATTTATAACTTTTATCGACATCTTGATTGAACGATTATGATTGTAACAAATTAACTAACCGACGATTTTTATAACTAATTACTTACTTTAATTTTTCAAATACTTTTATATTATACGTTTATATAATTAATATTTTATTTTTATGTATATGATTTATAAACTGACTGATTAATATTCGAATTCAAAATTCAAATTCAAATTCAAAATATTCTTTATTCAAGTAAACTTGTAAACAAGTGCTTTTGAATCGTCAACGTCTACTGCTGGTTCAGAAAGCTGTTCCTACCGAGAAGAACCGGCAAGAATCTCGGCGGTCGCTCTTTTCAAACAATAATTCTTATCACTAGTTACATATAGTTATTAATGTCTTGTACAGGGTAGAAGAGAAGCTATATCCACGCATTCTTATCTTCTAGGTAATCCTCAATAGTATAATAGGCTTTCTGAATTAGTCTTTTTTTAATAGTATTTTTAAACTGCTGTAAAGGTAAAGTTAATGTAGATTGTGGAATTTTATTATAGAATCTTATACCCAAACCCACAAACGAATTACGAACTTTTGCAAGGCGCAAAGCAATTAATTTCATTGACTGGTAACTTTTACTAATATAGATGACTTGATTGAAATATTATGATTGTGACAATGATGAACATTTGAAAATCTAATAACATTGATGACAAGACAAGTCCGACTTTATACCAATTATTATATGATACGATACTTAGTTACGACCGATAACTTTTAGATGACCTGATTGAAAAATTGACTTTGTGACAAATTAACTTTTTGGAATGACGCTTATATATAGTATAAAAATGTTATCAGACGATTTTAACATTTTTATACTATTCATTACATAGATGTTGACCATATTGCAACATGACTGACCGTTAATGAGTTAATCAACGGATAATTTGATTACGAAATTTACTGACTGAAATGACTATGACATATTAACTCAAAGAGTTTCAAATTAACTAACTGACGATTTTTATAACTAATTACTTACTTTAATTTTTCAAATACTTTTATATTATACGTTTATTATAATTAATATTTTATTTTCATATATATGGTTTATATTATATACTGACTGATTAATAACTTCATTGACTGGTAACTTTTACTAATATAGATGACTTGATTGAAATATTATGATGATAAATTACGAACATTGGAAAATCTAATAACATTGATGACAAAACAAATCCGACTTTATCACAATTGTCATATGACACATGATACTTAGTTACGACCGATAACTTTTTGATAATATGATTGAAAAATTGACTCTGTGACAAATTAACTTTTTGGAATGAAGCTTATATAGGTTTCACATGATAGCAATTTTATTTTTTTATTCATTATATAAATGTTGACAACATAACATGACTGACCAATAATGAGTTAATTAACGGATAATTTAATTACGAAATTCACTGACTGAAATGACTATGACATATTAACTCAAGAATGTCTTAAAGATTCCAATAACTCTGATAACAAGTCGGACTTAATAAGAAAATTTTAATTGTCACTGTATACATTACTTACCGACTGACTGTATATTAATTACCGACTTGTTTACGAAACGGACAATAAAATTGCTTTTTAATATTGACTAATTGATGACCATATGAATTATTTGACGGATTATAACTTGACTTTTAAACGACGAACGACTTGTAGACAAATTTTTTAATTATTCTAAAAGAGCAACATTTACTATTATTGTTAGTAATATAAAAAACTTAAAATTAAAACTTAGAAAAAAATGTAAGATGAAGACATATCATGATGGCTTCAATTAGTGGGATAGGGGTAAGAAAATACTGATGATGTACTCGACCTTTAAATAGAGTTACTTGGAAATAAAATTTAATTTGTTTCATAGAGATATAACGCTTTGTTTCATAGATATATAAATATGAGCTGTGATAGCCCAGCGGTGAGACCGTGCGACTCTTTCGAGAGGAACACGAGTTCAAACCCGGGCAGGCACCAATGAGTTTTTCTATTAAAACTCATGTGTCTAATTGATAATTGCAATTTATCACACGCTTTTCGGTGAAGGAAAACATCGTGAGGAAACCTGCATATCTCTAGAGAATTCTGGAGATATGTGTAACCTACCAATCCGAATTGGAGCAGCGTGGTAGGTCTTAGCTCCAACCCTTCTCTCCAGACGCGGAGAGAAGAGGCCTATTCCTAGCAATGGGATTGTAACAGGCCGCTACTATAGACTAATAGCGACTTGAGATATAACATAATGACTGAAACGACTTATGTAACTTAATAGTAAATGGAAAACTTTAAATAAATGATTTCAATTCACATTACAATGAATAGATGTTTGGATTGATTGCTGACCAGATTATTCTACTGTGACATGACTGAGAGCTGTATGATTATGATATATTAGACAGACTCGATGACTGAATAACTTAAACAACCTTGTGTGATTTGACCTCTACTTTCGATGAAGGTTACTGATACAAACTTCACTCATTCTATATCGTTCATGAGCATTTATTATAATATATCATATATTGATACATTATTATTTGACTAACACGTAACATATCCAATAATATTACTGATCGATAACTACTGACTTTAACCTACAGTTAACTCAATAGTAAGTTGAATAAGTTATGAGTTTACTAACTGAATACTTTAACTACCGTAGACAAAGCTCGACGCTAACTTTTCTGACATATGTAAACAGTAATGACATAAAAGTTAATATTAAATTTATCCCTAAAACATTTCTCTACATTAACTGACTTAGAACAAAAAACTTTAATGACCAAATTACCTATAAATTATTGACTGGTTTAGTACTCATGACATGATCATGATATGGTCGATACTAATGACGTAGAATTTTACAACCAATTGTCTGACCTGTGGTTTACTCAATAACGACGATTAACTGACAAAAATTTTCGCTTATTCATAACTAGACTTTAGTTGATGGAAACTAACAACTACAACAAGCGTTACTTAATATACCATCTTAAATAGACATAACATTAAAATAACTTTCAATGACCGATAGATAACTTTACTTAAATATTTTGACAATATCAATGACTTCGTGGCGATGTCCACAATGCTAATAACGTTTTAAGGACTGATAATAAATGTGACTTTGACTTTTTAGTTATATTTTATAACAACTTATAGTACTTCTTATCCATACTAATATTATTAATGTGAAATGTTTTAATGTGTAACTTCTGATAAACAATAATTTCAGAAATAATGTAATGTAAACAATATTAGGAGTAACTCAATAATTTTCACTATTTTTTTTATGAAATTTCATAATATACTTTACTCAAAACAGCAGTGACGTCAATTGAACTTAAATGATGTGAATAAATAAAATACTACGTAAAATACGACCGTATTCCTATTAATTTAAGTAAGTATATTCCCAGATACCAGCGATACTAATCCGATCATACATCTACGTTAAATGCTATTTTTTTACTTCCTTATATATTTAATGTCTCCTCAAAGCAATTCCAATCAACTTTTATTAAAAAAAACGTTGATGAAGTAAATAATGGTACACGATAGACTGTAGATAATAATATAAGTACAGTAGTTAATTTTTTTCACAAATGTAGCTTACATTTTATTATATTTATTTATTATATTAGTATTTTTTATTACAAAAAAAAATCCTATAAAGACCTTGGTCGTTTGCTACGACTGATTGTAGGAAAATGGAGTTAATCTATTTAATTATGTGCCGGTTAATTCATATTTTAATGATGATATATAATGAGACAAACATAATAGCAAAACATCGCAATCTTGAATTTATATCTTATCTTCGGAGGAATATAATCATGTTTATTTACACTTTTTCGAGACGCGTTCAAATTAAACATTATCAGCCGACAACTGTAAACAGGCTTATTTTGAGCGCTAAAGAGCGCCCAAAATGCGTCATTTAAAATTGTTGATTTAATATAAAAGTAATAATAAAATTATTTTGCTATAATCCGCGATACAGTAAATAGAAAATATATATAGTGCTAAATGTATAGTGGACTATACGTTTTTTCATACCCGTTACATGCAGGATTCGTAAAAAACATATGCACAAACCTCCACCACTTCCACCACAATACACAAGCACTACACAGGTTCACTATCACAAACTCAACAATCGTTTCGCCCCGCAACTGAAGCATCATCACTGATGATGAACCTGATGATGCTTCGGTTGCGGGGCGAAACGATTGTTGAATTTGTTGCTTTAATATAAAAAACGGCCACGAATCGATATAAACAAAAGCTAAATAAAATTAAAAATATTTGAATCTGTATCACTCACTGAAAGTAAGAGGTTTAAAAAATATGGTTAATCTGAATGCAGCCGTAAATTATGAAAAATGTCATTACGTAATTACAAGATTTCAAAATCAGTAACGAATTAAATATTTAGCTTTATTCGTATTATATATCAAAAATTATGGAGATAACCACCGAAATAATTTAAGTAGCACTAAAAATGACAATATGTCAGTTTGAATAAAACATCTATAAATGTATTACACACCATTATATTAATACACCTGACACAGTATATTATATAATATTATTTCCTTAATATGTCACAAATCTGAATAAAATGGCAATATTGTTACAAAAATATATTTAAGTCAATAAATTAATATGGAATGTGAATCTATATTTTTTTAATTATACCATTTACAGATGTTACGATAAGTAACAGATAGTTCAACTAATATTTGGTAAAATTGTTCATAATAATCAATACTAATATAATAATTACTGAAGTTTGTCTGTTTCTCTGTTGCTGAATGGTTTTTTTATTAACTTGTACACTTAAGTATTGTCAAAATACTATTTTGGCATTTTTGAAATATTCAAGACTAAATTAATTAAAAATATAAGTAACAAAGACTATTTATTATCAGAAACCAAATCAAATATTCAGAATTCAGATCTATATATGACTATGTTTATCTATATTGGTATGTATGACTAAGTGATTTGTAATCACAATTATATAATAAAAACGCTACTTTTAGTAGATATAACATATTAAGTACCACAAGGAAAAACAATAAAGTCTGCAATTCCCTTAATTCATAAAACAAGACTTATCTAAATGGGTTGCTGTTTTATTATTTCTAGAATGTAATTAATATGGTAGGTATGAAAGTGTACTAAACAAGTAGCAAGAAGTTGAATTTCTAAACATTGAATAATTTAATGTCCATAATATCAATTTTTTTTTTCGAACTGACTGTATTCTATTAGCCCTAATGGCTTTTACAGCGTTACCGGTAGGGACGGGCGAGCGCAGAAGCATCGCCGAGGTTGCGTAATGCAGAGAGTAAAGCGCAGAAGCTCTACTTAAGTCTAAGGGTGCCTCCTGTTAGGTCGGACCACGGCTTAGGGCGACGCGTAGTGGAGGGTTCATGGTATGACTTAGATTAGTCATTGCGGCGTCGGAAGGGTGGCGAGAAGCCACGACCGACCGACGTCAGAAAACTGGGACCTCGTCTTCGCCGGCGAAGACGCTGTGTGTGTGTTACGTGTTTCTGTGTTGGCGATCGTTATTTGATCGTAGGGGTCATACAGGACGCTTTTTGGACGCCTATATTTTCGATGGTCGGACCAAACTGGGTATAATAACAAAAAAAACAATTATTTTTATGTTATTCAACTATTGCATGAACTGGATTGTTGAACAGATTCTCCAATATAATTTTGAAATGTATCTTTAATTTTTTTTGTATATATTTAATTATTATTATATAAATAAACAATGACCTCTTAGAACTTTGCTCAAATGATATAAATTAAATAAATAGACTGAACACATTACAACAACACTGCTTAGTGCTTTTTCACTAATTTACTATATTAAAGATTATTTGCTATATTTAATCCCTCTCAGGATAATATTGATGCAATTTTTGTGCCATCTCCTGAGCCAACTCTTGGCTGCTGGCACATAAAACACGTCGGGAAAGAATATCAAAGGGTCCACCTGCAGGGTCGATACATACCCCACCAGCTTCCCTTACAATTATATCTCCTGCAGCTATATCCCACGCATGGATTCCAAACTCAAAATATGCATCAGCTCCTCCCAGAGCAACCATAGCCATATTTAAGGCGGCTGAACCTACAGTCCTCACTCCATGTGCTTTCTCAGTAATGAATTTAAAATTTTCCAAACCAACCTTCTGTTTCTCTTCTTCTCTGCTGGTTCCCACTTCAAATGAAATAAGTGCTTTACACATTTCTTTAACTTGTGAAACATGTATGGGTCGACCATTTAGGAATGCTCCCTGACCTTTTTTAGCAGTAAATAGTTGGTTAACAATAGGATTGAATATAATTCCAGCTACAGGTACTTTATCAACAGCTAACCCAAGAGAAATACAGCTACTCGGATAGCCGTGGATAAAATTCAACGTACCGTCAATAGGATCTATTATCCAAGTGGGTTCGTCTGTTAGAATGCACTTAGCACCTTCAGAAACGGATTCTTCACCAATGAATTTATGAAGAGGAAACTTCTTTGATAGTCCGCCGATTAAAGTTTCTTCTACTTTCTTGTCTACTTCAGTAACTAAATCTATATCGGAAGATTTTAATTTAAACTCTTTGCAACCAGAATGGTATTCAGTTATAAGGTTTCCGGCAATTTTTACTAGTTCTAGAGCCGCTTCGAAGTATTCATCGATTGCGTCAGACATTTTAAAAGAACAGTATACGAATTGTACCTCAGTAGATCGTAATTTAAATGTACAAATTATTCGTAAAATATTTACAATTCTCGTTTAGACAACTATAAAATAAATTGATAATTACATTAAATACGGAATAAAACAAACAACAAGAAAGAAGACACTTGTCGAATTCTATTTTGTCAGTGTCAACTGTCAACTGGTTTTTGTTAATAAGGCCTGGATTCTTGTCTTTTTAGGCTTGACCAGCAAATAATAATATACCATAAAGACAAGTTTAAATTGACTTTAATAATAACATAGGTATTTGGTAATTCTTAAAAATAATTCTCTTCTCTACTCTTCAATTGAATAAGATTTGCAGACCACAAATAATATTCATAGATATTATTAAAGACATACATGATATTATTTTGCTGCAGATTGAAGTGAATCCTTGGTTAGTATAAATATTTTTTTCGAATTCGTTCAACCGAGTTTTAAATCAAATTTTGTAATTCTTTTACAAATTCTTTCGGTCTCACTGAGACATCTTTTTTGTTTAGTTTCTAATTAAATTATAAACAGACTGTTGTAAACCTCATGCTTCAGACAGTTAATTTTATTCCAATGACAATCAAATTTTTTTTTTTTTTATAAAGAAGGGAATAAATAAAAGACGTAATATTAAAAATCATGAAAAATTGTTTAATTGGCATACCAACTGATAACTTGTTACAACCTATGGCCAATTTTACAATTATCAATATTGTTAATAATTAAATATAGTATTTATGTAAAATATGTTTATGCTTCAATGGTTTACTTACATTTAATTTTTTTTATATTATTATTCAGAAACAAACTATATAATAAAAAAAGAGGTCATTACAAATAATTAAGACGGGTACAAAGAATAAAATGTTAACAAGATGCACGATACATTTGTTGTTAAACAAAGGGCCCGCGCGCCTGCCTTATGTCGACACGCCGTCATGTCACGTCCCACAATAAAAACCTAAGGCCACAATTTATTACTAAGTCTTACCTAAATCTATAATAAATCAAGCGGCGATCTAGCGCGTAACTCTCATAATAATACCAAAAGCGAGTGTAATATAACATCACATTACCGGCAGCGCGTATGTACATTCCGCTGACGACTTAGCGAAGGAAAGTTAACAGAAGGAATTCAAATCGCCCAAACTATAGACGTGCCGATGGAAATAATCGAAGATTTACCGATACGAGGCAGATTTACAATCTAAGGAAAATTTATCAAAAATAAAAAACCTTCTAGATTTTAGTAAGTACAAAATATCGCCTCGAAACAACATCGCGATGTGGAGACACGTCCGAATATCATGCTGGAAGCTAAGCTAACCATTACTTATACTAGGGTTAAAATTTTTATGGCAACTAAGCGCTCAGTGCACCACACTGATATTATTTACACCATATACGACGGGGACACTTCAATCGACTCCGGCAACCTCTGTGAGACTTAAGTTTAATATTGGCTGTATAGAATAACCTTATTTTTCAAAAACATTTATTACTGTAAATTGAGTAACATATTTAATTATTGTTATGACCTGTACGCTGCAATAGCCCATCGGTGAGCCCGTGTGACTCTCTAGAAACGATCATGGGTTCAAACCCGGGTAGGCACCAATGAGTTTTTCTATTAAAAACTTATGTGTCTAATTGATTATTGCAATTTATCACACGCTTTTCGGCGAAGGAAAATATCGTGAGGAAACCTGCATATCTCTAGAGAATTACGGGGATGTGTGTCACCTACCAATCCGCATTGGAGCATCGCGGTAGGTCTTAGCTCCAACCCGTCTCTCCAAAAAAGAGGAGGCCTATGCCCAGCAGTAGGATAGTAACAGGCCGTTACTTTACTTGTTTATGGCCTGTATAGAGCAAATAAGGCGCAAATCTCTATGCCAGTGTCACGTAAAATAGCAAACACACGAGTAATGGAATTTAGAATTTGCCTCGAAGAGAATGTACTAACAGATTTGTATTTTTTTAGATAGCGAATAACAATTTACAATCCACCATAATGGAACAGTTAAGTAAATGAAATAATCAAGGATTCAACTAAAGTGAAATCCAGTATAACATAAAAATTGCACAAACCTGGTCAATAATTAAATGACGAAATTTGCGACGCATGATCAATTTCCCATAAGTATTTGTAATTAAAATTTAAGTGGAGCAACATTGCCAATTTGTAATTTTAATAGGTACTCAAAAATTAAGAAAAAATGTCCCACATATGTTACTCAAAATTCAGTAAACTATATCCCTAGTCCTGAAAATCCTTTTAATTGATAATTAAGAACCAGATGTTGAAAACTCTTGCAAAAAGTCCCACAAAACCTATTTCACATTTATAAAGGTAAGCTAGTAAGTAAAACCCGAAGTGTCCCAATAATGTGAAGAACTAAAAGAAACGTGAAATGTGTCAATGTATAAAATATTGTCGCAACGGCAGTCTTTATTTTTAACTCAGTCGCGATAAATGCAACACCGAATCTAATTTGCCACAAATCTTAATACTTGTGTCGCTTCACAACGTTTATTATTAAAATATCACCCAATGAGTAATTTTATAATTCACCCGCTAGATTAAACAATGCAGACATATGCAATAGAAAAAGAAACAAAGGACAAAATGTTTCTACCTATTGTTAATAATCACTCCAACCTTATTTTGTTAATTTTATATCATATAGCGCTTTGAAATAACTTCATTCCTATTATGGATATGGAATATAGAAATATTTACCACGTTATAGTAAATTATCCTTGGAAAGCGTATTTTTAAAAGTCTAATACGCTACCTAGAATATATCTCTATATCGCATATGTCTACCTTGAGTATTAAAGGGTGAAAAGAAAATACGCTTTTACAGGAATGTTTCGATATCAGTATGTGTGGGGAGTGTTAGAAAATTCTGGAAAATCGCTCAGAAAACATCACTGTACGGAATAACTGTAACCTTAATAAGGGTCATATGCGGTTGATGTTATGGTGACGTCATCAGAAGCGTCATTTAAAAATGATGCATGATGACATTAACGTGATTTGATGAAGACTTCTAAACCCATACCTACTTATCCTCCATATTGGTTAACATCATTGAATATTACTAAACCAGCAGCAACTTTGGGCAGTTTTTCGGCAATCGGCAACATTTAGTCACAAAGATTGCAATGGAGTCGTTGATAACGTCACCGTAATATTCAATTAAATGTATTACCAATTTTATGAATAGATTATAGAATTATTAACCTATTTCATGAACACCTATACATATTGCCGATCACGTGATAGTAGAAAAATAAGGTCACATGTCAAAGAAAACTCAGCCAGTGATGTTTTTAAACCAAAATCCAAAATAACGGAAGGGATTCAACGCTTCTGTACTTCGTGATGTAACGACGATGGAATAAACAGTCAAGTACATAGTTACAGACTAAAAATGTATATTATCAAAAGTGTATTCAAAAAGTGTGGCAACATTCCACCGCATCACATCACGTTAAATGCATTAAAAAAAAACGAGCACCAATCTGCAGTCGTAGTATAGAACAGTATTCACATTTCGGTGCAATATATAATAGTACAAAGACCGATATTTAAAAAAATACCTTATAATGTATATACAATCGTATTGCGATCAATTTTCTATAAAACAGAGAAGATTTCTCGATATATGGGAAATTGAAATTGGGAAAATAGAAATTTTCAGAAGACGCAATGTCAATCGTAGATACATAATCAGGTGTCTGGTTTAACTTACATTTAACGACAGCAAAACGTACCGAGATTTACAGAAACATGGAGGCGAAAGCGAAAACAACTTATAAATCGCGTCCAGACTTAAAAGTCGAAGCTTAGAAACGTTTTTTAGTTGTTTTCAATTTGTGCCTGCTATTTCATACTTAGATGTACGATTCAGAACTATTTTGGCTAATACAAGTGAGATAACAGTTTTTTATTTTCTTCAAGACATTTTAATTTTCTTTGCTCTAAAATTACTATGGATACATCAATTTTGAATGAACTGTGTTGAGTTGCAGAGTTCAAAATACGACTTCCGTTATATCATCTTCGATATTGCATATTTAAATTCGTAGTAAAAAAGGTTTAGATTTAATCCAACTTTTTAATTTAACACAAACTGAATCAATTTCATTATTGAATTCCTTATATTTAGTCGAGAAAATTTAAAAATAAAACATTCAAAATGTTCTACTCCTTAGTTGACTTACAGTCGGCACGTATAAATACAAACATGATAAAAGATAGAAAAGAGAGCATTGACAATGGAAATAACAATTAAATGTAGATAAATGTTAATCGTAATACAATATTCAGTATCCAGTGTTACAATTTCAAAACTATTTTGTCTATGGTCTATTAAATGTCGCTTAAAAACATACCCCTAATTCAAACGGTCGTTTTAACTCACAGCGTATAGACAATCTTCAGAGTATTTTGTCTATGGCGTGTTGAATTTCGTCTAAAAACATTAATCAAAAAAATGCCAATAATTAAAATGGTCGTTTTGAACACTGCCTCGAAACACTATCTTCAAACTACTTAGTCAATAACCTGTTAAATTTCATATAAAAACATTTAGAAAAATAATGTTCATAAATTCAAGCAGTCGTTTTCAACAGTGACTCACAGCACAACCTCCAAAATTTTTTATCTATGGCGTGTTAGATTTCGTCTAAAAACATAAATAAATAAAAAATATTGATAGCGGTCTTTTTGAACCTTACAGCTTATATATTTTGTATTTTTCTGTTCAATAAGTGTTGTAACGTTCTGAATCGTTCACCTAAAGCCCTCGCCTGTAAAAAGCGTCTGTACGTCATTCGAGCGAGTTGGCGGCGTCGGTGCCGTCGTCGAAGGACTCGTCGCCGGAAGCGGCGCCCGCAGCCCCCGGCGCCATCGACGACCGCTTCACCCTGGACGACGACGAAGCACCCGACAGCCCTATGGGGCCACCTTGCCGCCTGCACGTTAAACCATACATCAATTTCATCAATGATTACAACTCTATGCTCCCCGTTACACAGACTGATGAGCTAGCTTAACTTCTGACACTGTACGAATTGAATCCAACGAAAAATTTCTAATTTTTTTACATCGATTAGTAAGCATATAGTTTTTGTGGAAAGTAATTAAATTGCAATATCATCGACAGCAGCAGGATCTGACATCTCATTTGATAAGTTGGATTAAATTGGATTCAGATACACTGTATCAGATATTAAAGTGCTTAAAAATGTATGATTCCCACACTAAACAATGGTTGGTCCCGTGAACGTTATCCATAGATTGGGAAATCTGCAGTTCTTGGCGTAATTTAGTCGCAAAAATACTATAGCGTATATTTGTGAAGATTCCCAGATATAGTTGCGATAGAATCGCAAAGCCTTAGTTTCTTACTACCGTCATTGCATAATCAGTATTTTTATGCTATAAATTACCGGATAAAATAACACATATACTTAAACTGTCAAATTTATCATACCTATTTCATTAATCCAACTTTTTTAAATTATTTACAGATACATACTTTACTTTTAGTTTTATACATCGTATACCTACATTTTTTGTAATTTATTATTCATACGTAAATCTAACGTAGTATAACAGCTTACATTCGTTTGCAAGTAATCAATGTAATGCAAAATTGATTTGTAGATTGATTGATAGAAAAGTACTTATTTAAATTTACATAAATTAAAGTTAATCTCGATAGAAACAATATTATTAATGGAAATAAAGAAAATTACAGTGACTTAACAGTAGAGATATGAGAGAGGCATAGACAAACCCAAATAAAGACGACACATAAAGCTTTCAAATCAGACTATACATCTCATGCCACGAATACACTATGTATGCTGAATATACCCTAATACGTAGAATAAAATCCCTACCTTTATATAAACTGGGTAATCAATACCAACAGCGGTCTTTTCCAAGAATTTATTTTTGTATTCCAAAGTTAAGAATCGTGATGTAATTTTACTATAGATTGACTGCAGAAGAAAAGGGAATTCAGAACAAATAAATGAATTGTTACTTTTCGATATAATTACAGTTTGTTACTTAATTAATTTGTCTACAACAACAATATTTAACGGTATTTTATAAAGAGATAAAATTTTATAAAAACAAATTATTCCAATTTATAAAATGTAAATATGCCTATATGTATAGTAAACCTTTTTTACGCTTGTAAAAGCAAAAAAAATACGTCAATGTATTTAGATTAATCGAGATCATTGTGATCTTATTGACGGTCAAACATTCTTTAGCAACTAACCACATCCAAAAAACGACAGACAAAAATTTGTACTTATTACTTTAATATAAATTTCTGGTGAACTCTCGTATTATTTTAATATCTCCAATTTTTCTGTACAGATGAATGCCCCAATGATTGTAGAAATATGAATAAGCACAGATAAGTATTCATCAAATAAAGCATCCCGTCGCAATTAACCAGAAGAACGAAGAGAAGGGGGGAAATTTTTCTATTACTGAGAGATTGCGACTAAAAACAATAGGAAAATTGCATTATATCAGGTTGCGATTTCACAACTTTTTAACATTCTCCTTAACTATTCAAATATTTGCAAATTATGTAAAGATTCCTTATTAAAATTAAAATATAGAAAACGTTATTTTCTAATTTCAAATTCCCTTGAATCGTGTATGATTTATCACAATATGTATCACCGGTCAACGATATCCATTGAGCCTATTTTTTTTAGCAAAACTCAAATGTCTAGTTCTTTAAGTTTAAGTTAGTTAAATTTCTAAACGCATTCCGATTTTAAGAGATATATTAATATAGCAATCAGAAATAGTAAAGATTCAAAACATTTGGAAGTTTTATATTGCAGTAAAGAAATATCTATATTCTGGTAATGCGTTCTTGCAAGCCATCATCATACCATGGTTTACCTCTGTCGCCTGCACCGCCTATTCACTATCCTCCGACATTGTGGGCCTACGGAATCACAATATCAAATTCAAAATATTCTTTGTTCAAGCAGATCCAGTACTCTACTTTGAATAGTCAAATGTTTTAAAAAAGCTACTGATTCAGAAGCTCCTACCGAGGGGACAGAAAGAAACACGGAAAACACTCTTTAAATAAAAAATACATTTTCATTGATTAATTAAATGTTGATCGTTGCAACCTGGTGCGTAGTTAACTGCAGTTGAAATATCATCATTCTCCTGCCCTTATCTCACTCTAAGTGGGGTCGGCACAACTTGTTACAAACAGGTTGTCATATGATTTGGCTACGTATATTGCGACCGGCCGCCTGCCTGACGTGAACTTACCTTAGTTGCCTCTTACGACACCTCGGTAAGTAATGAGGGTGGTCTATTCGATGCAGCCGGATACCACACGGCATTTACCTTAGTCGCCTCTTACGACACCCCGGTAAGAAAGGAGGGTGGTCTATTTGATGCAGCCGGATACCACACGGCATTTACCTTAGTCGCCTCTTACGACACCCCGGTAAGAAAGGAGGGTGGTCTATTTGATGCAGCCGGATACCACACGGCATTTACCTTAGTCGCCTCTTACGACACCCCGGTAAGAAAGGAGGGTGGTCTATTTGATGCAGCCGGATACCACACGGCATTTACCTTAGTCGCCTCTTACGACAGCTCGGTAAGTAATGAGGGTGGTCTATTTGATGCAGCCGGATACCACACGGCATTTACCTTAGTCGCCTCTTACGACAGCTCGGTAAGTAATGAGGGTGGTCTATTTGATGCAGCCGGATACCACACGGCATTTACCTTAATCGCCTCTTACGACACCTCGGTAAGTAATGAGGGTGGTCTATTCTATTCTGCCGGATACCACACGGCGTAACTGCAGTTGACATGTTAGCACTAAAAAAATATTCAATTGTATATATATGCATACCTATAAGGTATGCATATATATACAATGCTACCATTCAAAACAAATTTCAAAGTTAGTATGCCGTGTGGTATCCGGTTAAGTAGAATAGACCACCTTTTTTCTTACCGAGGGGTCGTAAAATACGACTAAGGTGAGTTCACTTCAGGCAGGCGGCCGGTCGAAAAATACGTAGCCAAGTCATGTGACAACATGTTGGCCGACCCCACTTAGAGTAGGATAAGGGCAGAAGGATGACGATTTGTTCAGTTAGAATGGCGACCTCGCACCGGAAAATGCTGCGTCGGTAGACCCCCTACGAGATATTAGGACCTCAAAAAGGTGGTCGGGAGTTGGATCCAAGCGGGACTGGGTCATGTGGTGTGATGTGTTTGTGATAGTGAACGTGTGTAGTGCACACACGTGTATTGTGGTGGCGGTGGTGGAGATTTGTGAATGTGTTTTTACGAATCCTGCATGTATCGGGTATGAAAAAACGGATATTCCACTTTACATTTAGCACTATATATATTTTCTATTTACTGTATCGCGGATTATAGCAAAATAATTTTATTATTACTTTTGTATTATGGATCTGCGCAAAGTAACGCCTAGTTCTATAAATTAATCTCTAAGAGATTAACAGATCCGATAAACAAAAAGCAAAACACGCATACGTGTCAGTGTTTAGTGTGCTAGTGCTAGTGCTAGTGTAACTCCATGTAGTGCCGTAGTGTACCTCAGCTTGTTGCGCAGGTTGGAGCACTCCCGCGCAAGCGTCTCGTGCGTCTCCAACAGATCCTCGAGTTCCCTCTGCGCCTTCCGTTTGCCCACTTTCTCCCTCTGCACTTCCTCTTCCGCTTCGTCAACGGCACGCTTCAGCGCTTTCACTCGCGCATTCATCTGTATACGGAAATTGAAATACATGTATGAAAAAGTTATGACCGTAATTTATATAATTCAAAAAATACAAAATATTCTTTATTCAAGTTAACTTGTAAACAAGTGCTTTTGATGTTTTTGATGGGAACCTTACAAATATTAAGCAGGTTATCGATACAGTACCTTCTCGATCTGCTCCTTGTACTGGTCAGCGTGTCTCCTCTCCTCGTCCAGCTGCAGCGCCAGCTCCTTCATCTTCTTGTCCAGCTTGCGCGAGGCCTTCTGCTGCGCGAGCCGCTCGCGGGACTCCGCCTCCAGCTGCTCCTCCAGGTTGGACACCTTCAGCTCTAGCGATGTTATCACGCCCTGAAACGGTATTTAAAAAAAAGTTACAGCCTGTCATTTGTCCTACAGCTGGGCAAAGACTCTCTCTCTCTTTTCGGAGAGCAAGATCAGAACTTAGATCCACCGCGTTGGTGCTAGGTTATAGAATTCTCAAGAATTCTCTTAAGTCACGCAGGTTTCTGCACGTTATTTGAGACCATTGAAGCTTATCTGGGATTCGCGACAATGAAAACTTACTTAACTTAAAATAAAATACCCTCGATTGTGCATTTTACTGATTTACTACTAGTCCCGAAGGAATATTGAGATCTTACAAGTTAGTCGGGTGTATAAGCTTAGATTCTACCAAGTCTCATCTGTGAATTACCTTTGAGTAGCCAGAAAGACAGACAGACTTTCGCATTTATAATACCTGTATGAATCATACGTATAAACATCTTACAAACAAAAAACTTTTAAGTGCCTCAGAAATTTGGCGTTGCGAGAGAACAAACTGTAAAGTGTTAAATCTGTTTTTAAGCCTCAAAGACAGTTTAAGCTCACAAAACCAATTAACTGCCCTCACAGCGTAGTCGATAGTCCTAAAGTACATATCTTACCTTGGTCTTGGCGCGGCCAGCGGTCTCCAGCTCCGCGAGCTTGGCCTTTAACTCCTTGTTCTGGCGTTCCAGCACCAGCTTGCTGCTTTCCAGTTTCTGGGTCGCAGACTTCTCTGTGCCCAACTCCATCGTGAGCTGATCGATTTGGTTCTGGAAAAAAACATATTACATTATAATATCTATCGTCGTCCCCAAAAAAAATAGATCAACACTTTTGTTATGGGTGACAGACAACAGGTAAATATGCATAAAAAAAGTAAAAGTAAAGTAACGGCCTGTTACTATGCCCACTGCTGGGCTAAGGCCTCTTCTCTCCGTTTTTGGAGAGAAGGGTTGGAGCTAAGACCTACCACGCTGCTCCAATGCGGATTGGTAGGTTACACATATCCCTAGAATTCTCATATGCAGGTTTCCTTACGATTTTTTCCTTCACCGAAAAGCATGTGATAAATTGCAATTATCAATTAGACACTAACAGCCTTACTTATAAAATTTCTTTAATCACTGATTAAACAATTACTTAACTAACGAATACTTAAGAGGTTGAACAGTTGTTTAACTTTCTTTACTTATAAACGTTAGTTAAGATGTAATTAGTTAATCAACGTACAAAATATTGAAGAGTTGCAACACTGAACAAAAGACCGAATGAAATTGTGATATTGTTTATTTTTAGTCTGTAACGACACAGATTGTTGACAAATTCATAATTTTGTTATTGGTTTATGTTGATACTCGAAACCGACAAAACTTATTTCAAATTTCTTTTAATTTAATAACTACTTTTTTAACATGGATAATATTGTAAAAAACAATGAGAAGAGTTCCCGCGCCCGTTCATGTAATTGGGAAGACGAAGAAAAAGTAAGTTTTCTTTGAAAAAACACCACGCATTATTTTAATGGTATATTATTTTGATGGATTGATTGTCGTATTTTCAGACACTTCTCAAGAAGCTCATACAGGAAGAAGTAACCATAATAGAATGCAAAGATTCTAGTACAAATATAAATAAAGCCAAAAAGGCCTCTTGGGAAAAAGTACTAAAAAGGTATATTTGTCTTATTAATTTGCGTTAAGATATATCTAATTTACTTTGAAACTAATATGTTTATTTATTATTGTAATTTTATTTCAGTTTTAACACATTAAATAAACGTCAAAGAACATTGAATCAAATAATTACACAATGGCGAAACACTAAAAACATTTTAAAAAACAAAAATTCTGAATTTAAGAGATTGCAAAAGATCACAGGAGGAGGCCCTCCACCACCTTCTCCTAAATTTGATCCCGGGGAAATCCAAATCATGTCAATGATACCAAATGAATTCGTCGTTGATAATAATCCTTTTGACAGTGATGGAAACCAACTAAAAACAAAGGTTTGTGATATTTTACTAATATTTAAAGCTAAGATGCTAAGATTAATGTACCAAGTGCAGTATACAATTAGCATTGGTGGCTACTGATTTTTGACTTATGTGGTGTGCCAGTGAAGAGTAGCATGATAAATATGGGACAAAATATTACCTACCTAACAATAGATATTTTACAGATATCACCATTGATGGCTGAAGTTAAAGACAACTCTGAAGGAATCGCTCTACATAATGAGCCTCAGGTGGATTTTGAACCAGACATAGTCACAACTGTATGTATTAGATAATTGTAACTATGTATAGTACTATATATTTTTTAATTTATATATTAATATAATCAATTAATAGTTGTTTTTTACTTAGACACCCAGCAAGGAGCAAAAAATAAAGTGCTATAGTTAAATAAAGGCAACTCCCAAGAGAAAGGTACAAATTCTTTTGACAAATGTATTTTGTGTTAAATTGTTATTTATATTAAACTTTTTTAACTTTCATTACAGAGAGATGATGACTATGGAGAACAATTATTTCTTTTGGCTAAAGAAGCAAGAAAACAAGCCATGAGCTTTGCATTAGTTGAACATCGGAAGAAAATGGAAATTTTAGAATTGGAAAGACAGTACTGGGAACAAAAAATAAATAATGAAACAAAAAACTGATACAATTCATAGTTCATACTATTATTATTTAATATTATATTGTGTATATTGTGTAACTAATTAAAATGTGTGTTAATAAAAACTTGTCTGGTAGTATTATTTTCATTTCTTCCCAAATTCATGTCATCTTCGTGAAAGTCTTCTCCGTTGTTATGTACAGATTCTAAAATATTAAATAAAAATTAGTGAAACAGATAGTAATAATAACAGGGTAACAAATATTTACAAAATGAAGAACAGCACTTCAGAAACATAAATTAACAAAATTTTGTACCTGCACCATGGAAGAGTAACAAGTTTGAAAATGTGTCTGTGGTTCCATGTAGAAGTGACCGCCTCATTGCAATGAAGCTGTGTATGTCAGGTAGGACTATGTTGGTGTGTAGCGTATACATGCCTGTGGATGAGACTGTAAATTTATCAGAGTTTATTGACTGTTTGAGTGAATTAGCTGCAATAGTTGAAAATAGTGATATTGAATCAGTTATTATTTTGGGTGACTTCAATGCACACCCCGGAGAAACTTTTTGTACGGAAATGAAAAATTTTTGTCGTGACCAAAGCTGGGTATGTGCTGATTTCTTAAAGTTAGGAGAAAACTCTGGAACATATACTTTTGTTAGTGAGGTGCATGGTTGTCGTCGGTGGCTTGACCACTGCTTGGTAACTGAGGCTGCATGGGGGACAGTAAAGTCAGTGAGGGTACTGTATGACGTATACTGGTCTGACCATTTCCCTCTAGAAATACAGTGTGACATTAACTCGGTGAAACCAAAGTCGGAAAAGCGATGCAGTGGGATAAATAAAGTTATATGGGGTGAGCGCAATACTACTCAAATAGAGACCTATAATAAAAAGTGTAATGAAATGCTTGGGCAAATAATTTTGCCAGGGGAGCTTAGTCAATGTGGAGATAAAATTTGTACAAATACTAGTGTAGAACATAGATCAATTATAGATAATTTTTATTGTAACATTGTTAGATGTTTAAAAGAGGCTTCAGTCCTCGGTTACAAGTGTCCGTTTAAGGAGAGAGCTAGAGTTAAGCGGTGCATAATAGGATGGAACAAACATGTTCGCGATGCTCACAGAAACGCTAGACGAACATTTTTAGACTGGGTGTGGTACGGAAGGCCGAGGTGCGGCCAAGTCTACCAAAATATGTTGGAGGCTAGAAAACTTTTTAAAATGAAACTTAAATATTGCCAGAATAACCAAGAGCAAATAAAAATGGATATTATAGCTTCACAACATAAAAATAAAAATTTTAGCGGTTTCTGGAAGGAAACTCGAAAACTGAGCCCTAAATCCAGTGTTCCTGAGAGCATCGGGGGATTAAAAACCCCAAAGGACATAGCAAATATGTTTCGAGAACATTTCCAAATGCATGCGCCACAGCAGAGGAAAGAAGAAGAGGAAAAGTTCGTTGTGTCCGGGGTACTTGATCCTGTAACTGCTGAGAATATTAGCGAGGTATTGAAAGGTATGAGAAAAGGCAAGTCCCCAGGACACGATGGCCTTAGTATAGAACATCTTGCTAATGCTGGACCCCACCTTCCAAGGCTGCTAGCAATTTTGTTTACGGCATGTATGAGACACTCATACTTACCAGCCGAGCTGATGAGGACATTGGTAGTCCCTATAGTTAAAAATAGAACGGGTGACGTCACCGACGTAGGTAACTATCGACCCATTTCATTGGCTACCATTATAGCAAAGGTATTTGACTGCATGTTGGAGCGACAGCTCAAAAAGTATCTCCACTTCCACGATACACAATTTGGTTTTAGACCAAATCTATCAACGGAATGTGCTATCCTGTCGCTTAAACATACGGTCAGATACTATACCGATAGAAGTACGCCGGTCTATGCGGCTTTTCTTGATCTGTCTAAGGCATTTGACATGGTTGGATATGATAAGCTTTGGTCTAAGCTGAGGGACGCCGGTGTCCCATATACCATCATTAATATATTTAAATATTGGTACAGCAATCAGACCAATCAGGTCAAATGGCTTGACAAATTTTCTGAGGAGTACAGGCTGAGGTGCGGCGTGAGACAGGGAGGATTGACCTCGCCAGCGCTCTTCAATCTTTACATTAATCAGCTCATTGTGCAACTCAGCAACACCGGTGTCGGATGTTCAATTGATGGTCATTGTATGAACAGCATCAGTTACGCAGATGACATGGTGTTGTTGAGTCCTTCAGTCAGTGCACTGCGGAAGCTCCTGTCAACATGCGAGCGATACGCGGAGGTGCACGGACTTCGGTATAATGTAAAGAAGAGTGAGTTACTGGTATTTCGATCGTCCGTCCGAAAACCAGCTCACGTCCCACCAGTGATGCTCGGAGGCGTCGCCCTTCAGAGAGCATCTAGTTTTAAATATCTGGGACATATTGTAACCGAGGACTTGTGCGATGACCTCGACATGGAGAGAGAAAGGAGAGCCATTGCGGTCCGCTGTAATATGCTGGCTCGCAGATTCGCACGCTGCACGGTAAGTGTTAAAATAATGCTTTTCAAGGCTTTCTGTCAATCACTGTACACGTGCGGTCTGTGGGTCAGCTATACGCAGAGGGCCTATAATGCTCTCCGTGTTCAATACAATGACGCCTTCAGGGTGATGTTGGGGCTCCCGCGCTATTGCAGTGCTTCTGCGATGTTTACGCACGCGCATACTGACGACTTTGTAACTGTCAGGCGCAAACGAATCGCGACGCTGATGCGTAAAGTGCGCGTAAGCTCCAACATCATGCTGAGGGTCATTGGTGAGAAACCTGATTGCCCCATACTGAGACACTGGATACGGACACACGTCCATATATCTAGTGCACCGGTTAGTGGGGCAAAATATATGAAATAGGTTAAGTTTTAGAGTTAAGGTTTACTAACATATTTTATAAGTATAATTGTTACTAACACCTATGGATCATTGGTCTGAAATAAACGTATATTATTATTATTATGCATCCTTATGAAACACAAAGCGTGGAGTGAAGAATACCTCGTGAATTTCTTAGTCTTTGACCATCTTACCTATGTTTTTATGTCTGTGGTCTATCCTTTTACCTGATTGTGACACCAGCTGGCGCTCCTCTTACCTCCAAAGTTGGCGCTTGTCTGTGGCATTTCATAGCTTTGTGAATTTCGCCGCGAAAAGACAAGTTTTTTTTTGTCAATCGAAATTTAGTCGAAAATAGTTAATATTTATTGTATCAGTGTTCTAAAGCGTGATATTTTGACTTGTGGTAACTGTTATACTGAGTTTTCAGTTATTTTTTTTAACTAATTTAGACGTAGTAAGAGATGAATTCTCAGAGTGGTGATGAACCTGTTAAGGGTAATTTAGATTCTGTCGCTTCGGATGGAGGACAGAGATCGAAACGTTCAAATAGTCAGAGTGATAGTTCTTCCTCATCTTCGGAAGATGAGGAGGGCATTGTATCACCGCCGCCGAACAAGCGATCAAGACACGCCCAACGCAGACGTGTTCAGACTTGTTCGGACCCACGTTTAAACACGTTAATGAATCAGGTAAGTTATATTTCTGATTATATTGTACAGTTACCGCAATATCTTTTAAATCAAAGGTCATTTACTGAGGATACTGAGAATGCCTCGGTTAGACAGCGTATGCAACAAGATACCTTTTTGGAAAGGCCTGTGTCGCCTGTGCCGGGCCCTAGCCTTGTTTTGGGCCAGTTAAGTACTGAAGTAAATGAAAACGTAGTTGTCCCTGCAGCCAACATAGATAGGCTTGAGGAGTTAAATAAACTTCAGCAATTTGATATGGCATCTTGGAAGGGCATAAGATATAAGAAAGCTTTGCAGTCTTATCTTGCAACGCCAGGTTTTATAGGGTTAAAGATTAATGAAGAACTTTGTCATTTTAATAAGACTAAAGATTATTTAGCTTCTACAGAGAATTTATTAGCAAGTTTGTCCAATGCTGTCCTTGAACAGCGACATTCTTTAAAGACTGAGTTACAAAATTTAATTAACTGGATGACTGTTAATCCATCTAGTCTCACTCCTAATATGCTCTATGAAAAATTGACAGCAGTTTTTGGACCAGGTTCACAGAACTATAAAAGTTTTGAAAATATAATGCAGATTATTTGTGGGAAACGGTCTGAGTGCATAGAGATACGGAGAGATAGGATTCTTAAGGAAATTAAAAATGTCAATATTAAACAGATCTTGCAGGGGGTTCCACCAAGTTCTGAATATTTGTTTAGTCGAGATAAGTTGAGTCCTATTATACTTTCCCTGGGGGGTGCTAATAGATGGTTAGAGGTACCAGAATATTTGAGAGAACGAAAAGTAACAACTTTTCAGGAATCCCATCAGAACAGGAAGTATCATAGATCTTTTCCTAGAAAACCCCATTATGATAAGAAGGTGAAGGACATGAATAGAAAAAAGCTGCCCTTTCGTAAGAGTGGCACCTTCAACTATGCTTCCAATTCTAAACAGAAATGACTGTCAATTGGGGGAGTTCAGAGGGGGGTGCTTAAAGAATCATGTGCAGACTTGGAAGGATCTAGGGGCCAATCAATGCTTACTGAAACTCATAACAAGGGGTCTCATTCCGTTAAAGATGAAACCTCCTTTACATTACCCAGGGGAAGGTATAAAACAAAAATATGCAACGAGGATTACTCTCAATATGACAACAATGATCAGGGATTTGAGAGAGAAAAAAATACTAGTAAAACCTCGGATACTAAATCCAGGTTATTATTCAAAGATTTTTCTGATAAAAAAGTCAGATGGCAGCTATCGCCCGATTTTCAATTTGAAGGGGTTAAATTGCTACGTTGCAACAAAGCATTTTCAGCTAATATCTCATATCGATGTAATGAATTTTCTGCAGAGCCAAGATTGGTTGGTAAAGATAGACCTTCACCAGGCATACTGCCATTTACCAATTTCAGAAACTCACAGACGTTTTCTGCGAGTAATATACAACGGGGAAATATTGGAACTAGCGGTGCTCCCTTTTGGCCTCTCTTCAGCCCCCCGAACTTTTGCAATGATCTCAAATTGGATTGCGGAAATCCTGAGAGTCAGAGGCATGCGGGTAATAGTTTATTTAGACGACTTCCTGTTAGTAAGTCAGGACCCTTCACAACTAATGTCTCAGGTTGCGGAAATGCTGAGTATTTTGAAAGAGTTAGGCTGGCATGTGAACTTTCAAAAATCCGTTGTCAACCCAACTCAGAGAATAGAATATCTGGGTGTTGTTTGGGATACACAGGACAATATGATAATATTGCCTCAGGAAAAAATTATAAAGATAAAAAACAGACTGATAAAGCTACTAAAACACAGAAGTTGTACCATGAAGGAGGTGCAATGCCTTTTGGGAATGTTGAATTTTGCAAATATAACAATTCCAAGGGGTCGTTTATACTGCAGAAGGATACAGATTTTCCTAAAACAATTTCAGAGACAGAAGCAAAGAAAGTTCCTTATACCTGCGGTACAGCAGGATCTCAATTGGTGGCTGGACGCCATAGACAGGAGTGGAACACCATTGCACAGAAAAGAAGTTACCCATTTTCTAACAACAGATGCAGCCAATACGGGATGGGGAGCCCATTTAAACAATTTTTACATATCGGGTCTTTGGACAAAAGTCCAGAGGCGATGGCACTCAAATCTCAAAGAGATGTATGCAGTTTATGCAGTAATATACAACCAGTGTACAAAGCTAAACAATGCCCACATTTTAGTCCAGTCGGACAACAGAACATTGGTTGCCTATATCAGGAACCAGGGAGGCACTCGCTCATTAAATTTACTCAAGACAGCCATGAGGCTTCTTATATTAACCGAGCAGCACAACATAACGCTGTCGGCGTCTTACCTTCCGGGAAGGTTCAATGGCATAGCAGACAGACTCTCAAGGGGCCGTCCCATACCAGAATGGCATATAAAAGCCGAAGCCGCGGAGGCTATATTCAGGGTATGGGGAAGGCCAGAAATAGATCTATTTGCGACAAAAGAAACTGCAGTTGTTCCAAATTATGTTTCTCTAGATATAAGAGATGGATGCGCAGTTTTCTGCGATGCTTTCAGTCGCAGATGGAATTTTCAACTCGGATGGGTATTTCCCCCTCCCAGTCTAATTCCCAGAGTGTTGGCACATCTCAACACTGCAACAGGGATTTATATTCTGATAGCACCAGACTGGAGGGAATGCTTTTGGCTTCCAGATCTGCGGACCAGAGCACTGGAAGATCCAATTCAAATACAGAACCTAGACAGGGTCCTCGTCGATCAGACAACAGGACAGTGTCCCCAGGACGTGAGCAAATTAGCCTTACAGGCATGGAGAGTTGGGGGTGGGCTTCGAAGGTGTCAAATTGGAACCTAGAAGAGAAGGAATTACTAAAGAGTAGTTGGCGAAGCTCCACATTAAATACATATAAAGCTCCAATTAGAAGATGGATAGCTTGGTGTAGGGATTATAATATCAATGATAAAGCCCCAACAGCTAGTGATTTAGCTAGATTTTTAGCCAAATTATTTTTACAGGATAATCTTGCTTATAGTACAATTCTTGTTCATAAATCAGCAATTTCCACTTACTGTGCAACATCAGTTGATAACTTTTCAAAAGATTTTTTTGTACATCAGATTTTGCGGGCAATATCTTTGGCAAGACCTCCAGTTAGGAAGACTGCTATATGGGATACTAAGCTTGTATATGATTGGTTATTAAGTACACCAGGCTCTAATACTTTATTTGATATTTCAAGAAGAACAGCTTTAATTTTATTATTAGCTTCAGGCCGTAGGGTTCATGACCTTACATTATTAGAATTAGGTAATGACAGTATAGTTCTAGAGGAAGGTAGATTAATTTTATGGCCAAGGTTTGGCTCAAAAACTGATAACAGTTTAAATAGACAGTCCGGATGGCTACTTCTTCAGCATCCAGACAGTTCAGTTTGTCCAGTAAGGCATGTGCTGCAACTTATTAAAGTTTCTGAGGATAGAAGGCAGCAGAGTGGGGTTATTAGTTTATTTATAACTCTTTCGGGCACAGTGGAGCCTGCATCTAGAACTAGGATTGCAGGGTGGTTGAGAACCATCTTTAAAGAGGCTAAGATTGATGCGTCTCCAGGTAGTATTAGATCAGCAGTAGCATCTAAGAGCTGGTTAGAAAATAGGCCAGTAGAGGAAATTTTGAATAGGGGTAATTGGAAGAGTATACATAATTTCACAAAACACTATTGTCGTGAAATTAAATCAGTAAACAGATCTAATACTGACTTGTTAGGTTCAAAGTTTATAGGTTTATAAGTTTAAACATCCTTATCTTTTCTAATCTACCTGGAAAACCTAATATATATATAATTATAGATTAAACATAATTGTTAAATGTTTTGATTTATAAATTTTATTTTGATTATTGTTAGAAGTTTTTACTTTTGGTTTAAATAATTTTGAATTGCTATTATGTTATTTGATAAATGATGATTGATCTACTTGTATAGTTTTAATGACAATAAAGTAGAAGTTTCCTACTTTATGTTTTATTTACATCACATAGCTTTGTGTTTTTTCCACCAGCAGATAGCAAACAGGTCTTCACTCCACGCTTTGTGTTTCATAAGGATGCATAATATTACTGTTTTGCACTACAACAAAACAGATATTATGTATCAGATGAAACACAAAGCGTGGCAACAAGTGTCTTGCTGGTTGAAGACGCTATGAAATGCCACAGACAAGCGCCAACTTTGGAGGTAAGAGGAGCGCCAGCTGGTGTCACAATCAGGTAAAAGGATAGACCACAGACATAAAAACATAGGTAAGATGGTCAAAGACTAAGAAATTCACGAGGTATTCTTCACTCCACGCTTTGTGTTTCATCTGATACATAATATCTGTTTTGTTGTAGTGCAAAACAGTAATATTATTATTATTATTGTCAATTTCATGGAATTCAACGGCTAAATTATGCAAGACTGCACATGCAATTATTGTTGTCTTAATTGTTGTAAGAGAACCCCTCATAACTTCTAAAAGTATTCTAAATCTTTGTTTCAATAGCCCAAAGCAGCGTTCAACAACATTTCTAGTTTGAATATGGCTAATGTTATATCTATTTTCAGCAACTGTTTGTGGCCTTAGTACTGGGGTAAAAAGAAAGGGAGTACATGGATACCCACTGTCACCCAATAGTCTACCATGAAATTCATTTGACTCCAATCTTTGTTTAATGCTGCTTTCTCTGTAAATTCTGGCATCATGAGTGCTTCCTCTCCAGTGGCATATTATGTCAATTATTTTTAATGAAGCATCACAAACAACCTGCAAACCACAATAAATTGGTATAACTGTAATACTACACTTAATATTGAGATTGAAACAGCAGAGTAAATAATCAAACTTGCTAAAAAATACCTGTGTGTTTATAGAATATACTCCTTTTCTATTTACATAGAACAGACCATTTACACCTCCAACTTTCCTTATATGTATATGTGTACAATCTATAGCTCCAATAACATTAGGAAAGCCACATATAGCCTGGAAATTATTTATTGTTCTTCTCTGTTCTTGCAATGTAGCAGGCATTTTTATAAATAGTGATGCCTTACTAGCCAGTGCAATAGCTACTTTTTTACATAACCGAGACAGAGTTTGTTGGCTCAGTCCATGTATGTCTGCACAGTCATCTTGAATCTGTATTAAATTAATGAAATTACACAGCGATCGGTTATACGATAAGCATTACTAGCTACATATAGTAATTGTATTAATTATATTGCTTTACTCACCTCGTGCCGTCCCCAGTAGCGTATCACGGCCATCACTTGTATGTCTACTGGTATACCACCACCTCGTCTATCCACTTCCAAATCGACTTTTAAAAGATCAATAATCTTTTTCATATTTTCTTTGCTAAATCTGTATTTGCGGCGGAACTCGAGGTCGTTCATGTTTACCAATGGATTCATTTTAATTCTATATAGTTTGGTGCGTCTTCCTCGAAAATTATTTATCTCGTCTAAATCATGTCGAAATGAACGTAAATCGTTTTCAAAAACATCCATGCTTCTACATAAGATAGTATAAATAGCAATATACCACGATCCGTGTAAGGGACGAAGCTATACCAAAATCAGCTGTTACACCGACGCCATTGTTTAAACAATCGTTAAACAACGTCCTAGTGGTGTTTAATTTGACAACTACTTAAGCAGCGATTTAAACAGTGTTTAAAGTTAATTATCGTTTATAAGTAAAAAAGTTTCTTAACTAACCAGTAACTAATTACTTAAATTGATTTAACGTTTATAAGTAAGGCTGATAAGTTTTAATAGAAAAACTTATTGGTGCGTGACCAGGGTTTGAACCTATGTCGTCTCTAGAGAGTCGCACGGTCTCACCGCTAGGCTATCACAGCTTCTAAATATGCATATAAAATTTTAAATATATACTTAATTACATAAATACATCCAGATTCGAATTAAACCAAAAAAATCTTTTAGAAGTATTGGCATTAATCAATGTAGATCTCTATAAAGTTACGGACATTCATTTCATCCATTGATTATCAACTTCTGCAATCCATGCATTTATCGATTAACTAACCTGCGATTTTCTAAGTCTGTCGTTGAGAATCTCATTGTTGGATTGCTCCTCATCTAGGTCTTCCTCGAGGGCCGCTATCCGTGCCTCTAGCCGTTTCTTCTCATCCACCAGCAGAGTTATCTAGAAAAATGTTCACGATTACTCAAAATAGCGTGGCCACCCAATTAATGTTTAATTTCAATTAATTGTTTTTTTCCCTACGATCCGCGATCAGAAAAATTTTATGTAAAGCTATTGTTCACACAGGTTCTTTAATCAAACTTCTCCGGACATACACGCCAAACTCTCTTGCTTCCATATACACTCTCCCACCTGTGGTCCGAGGACCCCCCTAATGGTCCCGCGGACCACAGGTTGGGAAACGCGATATATTGTATCAGTATCAAAGAAGGAAGGTTGCTATCGTTACTCAAAGTAAATACTCGACGTGTCTGAAATTTGCTATTATTTTACCTTAGCGGCGGAAGCAGTGAGCTCGTCATCTCTGTCGTCCCTCTCGGCCTCCGCGTGCCGCCTCGCCCTCTCGGCTGCTGCCAGCTCCTCGGCGTGCTGCAGAGCTTCGGCCTCCAGCGCCTTGACCCTCCGCTCCGCCTCACGAGCCAGTGCCACCGCCTCCTCCTTGCCGCTGCGGGCCTCCTCCGCCTCGCGGACCGCCTCCTTCAGCTGAGCGGCTGCCTTTTTCGCTTGTTTCACCGCGTCCTCTTTCAACTGTAATGGAGAATATATTTTAAAACATGTAACAAAGATATGGACTAAATTTGACTTCTTTAATCGGTCCCTCTTACTGAGGATCGTGTTCACCTGAACCCTTCTTTCGTACGATCTGCCTCCATTTATTTCGGTTTGAAGTAGCCCTCACCGCCTGATAGAATTTTGATGAGGAGGTGGCTTCTTTCACTTGGTCAGACCATCGTGTTGTGCGGCCCCGTGGTGGCTTGCTTTCTGTGTTGCCAACAATGACCAGCTTTTCGAAATTGCCACCTCCTCTTCGCATTACGTGGCCAAAAATTTGACGATATATGATAAATTTGATAGGAGCAAACTTCCGTATCAGTGGTAGTTATTTCAGTAACATTTGATCATTCAAAGTACTTAAAACAGTCTAATTTAAAATTAAAAATCCACGGAGTGGATCGACGACCACAGAAAGCTCACGGGAACACGCTGAATCCAAACAACACCTTGTGCTGTTGAGAACCCTTAAAAAGACCTTTTATACGGTAGTAGATATCTTGAATCTGGTACGTTGAAGAAGATGAAAGCTGGCTTAAAGGTGCAAATGGGAGGTCCTAGATCCAAGCGCGACCGAC
This sequence comes from Morpho deidamia, assembly GCA_947086505.1. Lineage (NCBI taxonomy): Eukaryota > Metazoa > Arthropoda > Insecta > Lepidoptera > Nymphalidae > Morpho > Morpho deidamia. The sequence continues at coordinate 1,126,957 of CAMTZC010000007.1, read as the reverse complement.
GACCACAGAAAGGAATACGCTGGATCCAAAGGACACAAGACATTGTACTGTTGATATTCCTTAAAAAGACCTTTTATCCGGTAGTAGATATCTTGAATCTGGTACGTTGAAGAAGATGAAAGCTGGCTTAAAGGTGCAAATGGGAGGTCCTAGATCCAAGCGGCACAGTGTGTGTGGAGATCCCCTGGAGAGTCCTATGTCTGGCAGTATGTATGAGGCTGGGTTACGGTTGACGAAAGGGGAAAGCTTACTTTGTTGTTGAGGTGCAGCGCCTGCTCATTGTCCTTGAGCTCGGCCTCCAGCTTCTTCCGAGCTGCGACGGCGGCCGCGCGCTGCTTGCGCTCCTCCTCCAGCTCGCTCTCCAGCTCGCGCAGCTGCTTCACGATGCCGCGCCGCTTCTCCTCGCCGGCCTCCTCTTTGGCCTGCAGCCAACAACACACGGTGTAAGTAAATATCAATTTGAACTATTTTCTATACAGACTGTTTTGAATAAACTGACGCGCGCGACGCGACGCGACCGGCCGGATCAACGACCTTTATGCATTCGATTGCCGAATCGAGCGGCCGCCAGTTAGTGACGTTTCGAACACGACAGGAAGAAGCCGCGTGCGCCTGTTCACGGCATTCTATAACGCACACGTGTAATTTTGCGTTTCGGGTGTTATTCTCAGATTTAATGACGCGTTTAGCCAGTGAAGTGTTTGATAAGACGCGACCGTCTACGGTTTTGGTGCGCGTTGGATACTATTCCCCGATATAGGGACGACTCAATAACGTGTGACCTTACGAAGGTTGTGTACATACACCGGGTGTTATTTAACCGATATAGTGAAGTGTATACTCCGGGAGAAACAGACATTACGTGTCCGTGGAAGATTGCAGAGGCGAGCCAACGGTTTCGGGAATCGGCCAAGTACATACAAGCACACACACACACGTACACATATACACGCAGTGACTCATGAGGCCGGACCACATACAGCTGACGGCCGCATAAGGTAGGTTGAGACGCCGAGACGACGGGCCCAGGTCCCGGAGGTTGTTTCATCCGTCCGCACGTTTGCGCGGAACACAGACAATTGTAATTTTTTTGTTTCTATCCACGTGGATAGAGATCGCATTGCCGCTAGCCGATATATGCGTCATGCTGAGAATTGTGTTAGAAAAGTGCGCTTATCACCGCTCAATCCTTACAGGATTCTGTGGTAAATTTGTTAAGACTATTAACGTTGATAGACTGAAACATAACGTAAGTAAAATAACTGCCTGTTACTATCCCACTGATGGACAAAGGGCTCCTCTCTCCGTTTACGGAGAGAAGAGTTGGAGCTAAGACCTACCGCGATGCTCCAATTCAGATTGGTAGGTTACACATATCCCTAGAATTCTCTAGAGATATGCAGGTTTCCGATCACAATGTTTTCCTTCACCGAAAAATGTGTGATATTGAAATTGAATTGAAACTGTGATAAACCATATGTGAATGAATCATCATCATTCATCATTCTCTTGCCCTTATCCCACTCTAAGTGGGGTCGGCACAACATGTTACAAACATGTTGTCACATGATTTGGCTGCGTATTTTACGAACGGCTGCCTGCCTAACGTCAACTTACCTTAGTCGCCTCTTACGACACCTCGGTAAGAAAGGCGGGTGGTCTATTCTATACTGCCGGATACCACACCGCATCATATGTTAATAAATTTGTATGTAATTAAAGGCCTAAGGCGTAAGAAAGGCGTAGGCGTATGTTATCATAAAAAATTACTAACCTGTAGATCCCTCTCAAACTGCGCTCTCATAGCTTGCATGTTGACCTCGAGTCGTAACTTGGCATCCTCGGTCAGCTGGAGATCGTCCTCGATCTCCTCATTTTGAGCCTTCAGCTCGGCCAGCTGTGACTCCAGGGCCCGCTTGGCCTTCTCCAGCTCGTGCACGCTTTTGTCGGCCGTACCTTGGGAATTGACCAGCTCATCTAGCTCGGACTGCAGCAGACGCTTCGAACGTTCCAACTCTTCGACCTAAAAACAATGAAATGAAAAAGTTTCATTCAACTGTACTTAGTTTTATAAGTTTAAGACTAATATATTTATTTTCAATGCAGTATTTTTGCTGTATTCAACAGGACAATCCCCATTCAGTTATTATAGTAGGGGTAGGGGAGCCAAAGGCACAACTATAAGTGAGTGTCACATTTAAGGCCCTACTCTAGTACAATTCTCTCTCTCTAGTACTCTTTGCCAAACTCACCCTCTCAGCAGCGGAATCGAGTTCTCTCGTGAGCGAGAGCAAACGCGTCTCTTTGTCCCTGGCATCCCGCTCGGCCGCGTCCCTCTCCGCCGCATTCCTCTCAGCAACAGCTCGCTCTTCAGCAACCACCTGAAATAACAATAACAAATTAACCCATTTTAATTTTTATTAGACATCTTAAATATATGCTGTGTGGTGTGCGGACAACCTTCAATTCTTATAAAAGTGTCGTATAAGGCGACTAAGGTAAGTTGGACCTGTGGTATTCGGTTGAGAAGAATAGACCAACCTCATTTTTTACCCAAGTGTCGTAAAAGACAACTAAGTTGAAAAGTTGACGTCAGGCAGACGGACGGTCGTAAAATACGTAGCCGAATGGTCGGCACAACATGTTTATAACATGTTACGCCGACCCCACTTAGAGTGGGATAAGGACATGAGGATGATGATGACAGACATTTTAAATATATCAAATATAGAATACTGGTAATTTCATTGTGTTGTATAGTATAAAATAAATAAAAGTAGAAATTAAAATATTTTCCAAATTTTACAGAAATACAGCCGCGGAGGGCTTTTTCTCGTAATATGCAGAGATATGAATAATATAAATAAATGGGACAATTAATGACCGTCACATATGACTGGCCGTCCACAGAAATAAGTAACTTAATACGTGTGTTGACAGACAACCGGTAAATATCTACGTAAGTAAAGTAAAGGCCTATTACTAACCCACTGCTGGGCCTCTTCTCTGTTTTCGGGATTAAACCTAAAACCTACCACACTGCTCTAATGGGGATGGTTTAAGTACAGAAATCCCTGATTCCTCTAGAGATATCCAGGTTTCCTCACGATGTTTTCCCTTCACCGAGCGTGAGGTAAATTGCAGATGACAAATACATAAATTTAACAGAAAAACTCATTGGTATGAACTCGTGATCCTTCGAAAGAATCGCACGGTCTCACAGCTAGTCTATCACAGCTTAGTAGAATCTTTATTTATTATAAAATAAAGTCCACAAAGCTGACTGTCTGTATGTAATCGATTTTCTCAAAATCTACTGAACCGATTTCATTACGGTTTTTACTAAAAGGTAGTGCAATTCCTCCGAAAGGTTTAGGTTAATAGCACATAACGGTTTCATATAAATTGAGTTGAGTTTTACAAGTATTTTTAGTGGGTGTAGTAACAAACCGGTGTCGATTGTAGTTTAGAGGGGGGAATAGGTATAAAAAGGGGTGTAGGGTATCAGAGAGCCACGCGTATACACGCGTAGCGCTTGCACTCGCACTATCTATATTTAACAATAACTATTAACAAAGGTTCTTAGTCTAGCAACTTACGTATACGCCTTATAACTATTACGTATGTCTTATTAACTAACTTAACCATTTACGAATAAAAGACGATTACTATAAATGTTTATTTTAAAATACTCTATTCTATAACCTATCTTATTAATTAATCTTTATTATTAAGTACAAAATGGAGAAATAGTTATTATTAAATACGAAACGGAGAAATCGTCGTCTACAAATATTATTAAAAATTAAATAAAGAAGTAATATACCTTATCAAAGTTCTTCTGTTTCTTCTCAAGCTCGAGCACCTTAGCTTGCTGCGCCTTAAGCTCGATGTTCGTGTCCTCGAGTTCCTCCTGAATTTTCTTCTTACCTAGAAATGTAAAAAAATATATAACAATATTTTGTAAGATCTGTTTTCTTGGTGGGACAATTGCTGTTAGCCCTTATACATCAGAAATCTATTCAATGGAAAAATAGGGGAAGAATGGACTATCAATGTCACTTAGTAGGTTGCGTGGTCGCCCTGCGTGACTGCGAGGTAAGGGCTATGGGAATAGGTGTTCTGTTTAAAAGGGCTTTTAGAGTATCATTAGACAGAAGAGCACAGAAACATAAGTTGCGAAACGCGGCTAGAAGAGCGAATAAAAAGGTTAATAACTAATTTATAGAATTAGGCGTTACTTTGCGGAGATCCATAATACAAAAATAATAATTTTATTATTACTTTTGTCGGTGTTTTGTACAAATCGACGCGCGACGCGGCGCGACCGGCCGGATCAACGACCTTTGTGCATTCGATTGCCGCCGGTCGCGTCCGCCAGTAAGTAATGTGTCGAATACTATAAACACCGGACGCGTACGCCTGTATATACGACTTTATGGTATAACGCACACGTGTAATTATGCATTTGGGGTGTGGTTCTAAGATTTAGTGACGCGTTTAATCAGTGAAGCGTTTGAGAAGACGCGACCGTCCGCGGTTTTAGTGCGCGTTCGGGTTACTGTTTCCCGATATAGGGACGATTCAATAACGTGTGACCTTACGAAGGTTGTGTGCACACCGCGTGTTATTTGTGTTATTTAACCGATATAGTGAAGTGTATACTCTGGGAGAAACAGACATTACGTGTCAGTGGAAGATTGCTGAGGCGAGCCAACGGTTTCGGGAATCGGCCAAGTACATACAAGCACACACACACACGTACACATATACACGCAGTGATTCATGAGGCCGGACCGCATACAGCTGACGGCCGCATAAGGTAGGTTGAGACGCCGAGACGACGGGTCCAGGTCTCAGAGGTGGTTTCATCCGCCCGCACGTTTGTGCGGAACAGTCGGACATAAGGTTACTCGGTTTATTCTAATATTACTTAGTGGATTAAGATAACGAAATAGATTGTAAGAACTACGTTAATAACCCCCCCCCCCCACCTCTTACTCCCTATTTTCTTCAGACTTAAATGGAAAACCCATTTCCCGAGTACAGACGGGTCGACGGTGGACTACAGGAAACATTCTACTTGAATAAATAATATTTTGAATTTAGATATATACTAACTCTTGTCCAACTTGTCGTTCGCCTGCTTGAGCTCGTCGAGCTGTCTGTGCAGAGCTTCGATGTCCTTGCTGAGCTTCTTGCGCTGTTCTTCTAAAGCAGCGGCAACTTCTGCTTCTTCTTCCGCCTTCTTCTTGGCGTCAGCAACTTGTTGGGTAAGGGCTGTCACCTAAACAAAATCAAAATTCAGTAACGACCTACTATATCAGTGTTGGGCATGAACTTCCTCTCTCCTCTTGGAGAGAAGGTCTATCAAGTTGCAATGAGGATTGGTAGGTTAAACATGTATGAAGAATTCATCGAAGATACGCTTCTTCGAAATAGTACATCCTTATGCTTGTAGTGAATATGGTGCAAAAATTTAAGATTGCATTAGAATTATTTTTTGCCTTATTCGTATACGTCTCTTCCAATAACTAGTGTAAGGGGTAATTACAAGAGGTCGCTGCTATCGTGCGTATTACGAGTGCAGCCGATGAATAACGAACACAGCCGATGGCGTTGTCAATACAACACCTAACAACAAATAGTGGTTGCCATGGAGACAGAACAACAAGGAGCCACCTTGTGTGATGTGACGCGTGGTTTGGGTTATTATATGAATTGCGAATAAGGAAGTACAAGTTGAATTATAGATTGAGGATTCATTAATACTCACTTCTGAACATTCTCTAAAACTAGGTATTGTATTAAGAAGGTATATTCTAATGCCATTTGAATGAGGTATATTGTAACGAACATTAAAAATTAGTTGTATATCTTTTCGATAGAGCTCAAATTCGCAATTACTGTGGAACTACCGATTTTTTCAAATTATGTTTTGTCTCTAACACTATAATTTTGTTTTGGGGATCAATCGTGAAATGAAATTTCTAGCGCCAGAGATGTTTATATGGTAACAAATGCTTAATAATATAGTGGCCTCCGCTAAGTTACTAGACTAGCCTATAGGTAGTTACTAGACTGTCCATACAGACATTCCTACATACAAATAATTATTTGTATGTAGGAATCGAAACGAAAAGTAAGAACCGACATAAACTTGCGGTTCCTGCTTCGAGCGTTGCAAAAGTACGTAAGTCGTTTGTGGGTTTGGGTATAAGATTCTATAATAAATTTCCGCAATTTACTTTAACTTTACGATTACAGCAGTTTAAAAACACTATTTAAAAAAAGGCTAATACAGAAAGCCTACTATACTATTGAGGATTACTTAGACGATAAGAATGCGTGGAGAAAGCTATTCTCCGACCCAGTACAAGACATTAATAACTATATGTAACTAGTAATAAGAATTATTATTTGAAAAGAATAACCGCCGAGTTTCTTGGTGGATCTTCTCGGTAGGAACAGCTTTAGAACAGCTTCAGCTTTACTCTTTAGTAGAGTTGACGATTCAAAAGCACTTGTTTACAAGTTTACTTGAATAAAGAATATTTTGAATTGTACTGAAACGATAAAACAAAGTTTATGAACGAGTCAGCACCCTGCTATGTGTTTTGATACAAATATACGACCCCTGAATGTATCAATATGTTGAAAGGAAATATGAAACTTATTCTAGAGTGGAGTTTACCTGCTTGTCGAGGTTCTTCTTGGCCTCCTCCTCCTCCTCGAGCTGGTCGCGAGCCTGCTCCAGCTGCTGCTCCACGTTCCGGAGCCGCGACTGCAGACCCAGCTTCTGTTTCGTCTCCTCTTCCAGCAGCGCCTGGGAACGGCACAATATTAGCAAAATGTTACCGCAAAATGTCCTTTTAATTCAATACGGGAACTTCGTAGAGAGTTTTTTAAGAAATAAAACTTTTATGTACATTTTAAATAAATAATATATATGGGACACATTTGACTGGCCCGTTGGCGCAGTGGGTAATGACCCTACCTTCAGCTTCACGGGTCGCGGGTTCGATCCCCGCCGAGGGCCAACATTTGTGTGCGCAAGTGATATCCCATATATTGATATAAAAAAAAACATATAACTCCTCACGGGTTTGCCTTCACTGTGAAACAAGTGATAAATTTACAAGGCACGTCAGTATGGAAAAGTACCTCCTCAAAGACGAAATATTACAGTTTGGATATCAAGGCTCTATTAATAAATAAATATATGGGACACACGGAGTCCATCCTCAAAGTACTTGAATAAAGTAAAGTAACCTAGTAAAGTAAAGTAAAGTAAACTTGATACTTGTTTTATGGGTGACAGACAACTGGTAAATATACATATATGAAATTTTCAATAAATACTAAACAAATGAACATATAAACTCGGCTACCTAGAGAAACAAAAAATTGACAGAAATGTCGGGCCTTGACGGAAATCGAATCTGAGACTCCTGGAGCTAAAGGCAAGGTCATCAGATAATTATTGTACCTGTACTTCAGCGTGCTGCGCTCCCGCAGTGGCGGCCTGCTTGGCTGCAGCTGATGCCTTCAGCTCGGCCTGCTCCAGCTGCTGCAGGGCCTGCTCCGCCTCGCTCTGCAGCCGGATGCACTTGTCGGCCAACTCCGACCTGACCACAACAGTTTTTGTGCAATTAGAAATAATTCAACGCAACAACGACTTGATTAACAAACAGATAAATGTTTCTAGTTCCAGCTTTTTACATGTGTTTGTAGGCGAAATAAATGGTGGGGGTTGAACCAACTATTATATAACTATGCTTGTTTGGGTGATACATCGCTTTTATCATGGAGTCTATCTTTTGATGATGCTTCAGTTACGGAGCGAAAATTTTTTTGAAATTGTGATGCAATGTGCAAGCGAATGTGTGCAATGCTAGTGTAATACAGTGCATACGTTTTTACGAATATCGCATGTATCAGATATAATAACGGCTAGTACACTCTACATTTAGCATTATATATATTCTTATTGATTTTATAGCAAATTATAAAAAAATAATAATATTTTATACTATGGATCACCGCAATAAACGCCATGTCAAAAAATTTTCAATGGGATATGAGCAATGCTTATATATGACTAAAGGAAGGCTGAAAAAAGACGGATCGATTTTGTGAAGTATGACATGCTTACAAAAGGAGTAGCGCCAGAATTGACGAATGATAGGAGAGAATAGAAGAGAAAAACATGTTGTGCCGACCCCACTTAAAGTGGGATAAGTGTATTGAGATAAATTGTGAGAAGTGTCACGCACATAAAAGGTGTAGCACCAGATTTGAAGATGATAGAAGAAAATGCAGTATGAAAAATATGGGCTGATTACATTTAGAGTTGGATAAGGACAGAAGAATTATGACCGGGATAAGGGCGCTGCCTGTTAAATACACACCTCACTGTGCATCCACTAGAAAATAAAAGAAGATCTACTGTAGAATTCGATATATATTAATAGCTTTCGAATTACCGCATTGGACCTGACCATTTGCCTAAAGTTAGAATGGGTTAAGCTATGTTTTAAAGAAATTATGAAACTATTGTCTGTGACTCCTCATTTGTGTTTACGCTCTGTCCAGCAAATTTATAACAAAACCTCTCATATATATGTATTAAACAATAAAATAATAAAAACAACTACGCCTTTCCGTCATCTCATTAAACATATTTTGGTCCTTGGAGCCGGATTGTAAAGAAAAAATAAATAAAAGTGTTTCGCGGACTTATCTGTAGACCGATAAAAAGAGAATAATCCCACCATTCATTGTATTTTATATTTAGATAAATCGAGACGGCTTGAATTTTTCTAACATTACTACTACTATCGTCATATATCTATGTATGGTTGCCAAAATGTGACTTTGTTTGGGAACCACCATCCACCCACCGAAAGAGCGAAATAAATAAAAAAAACTTCTAACAGAATTTCACCTCCCTGCTGTTAACCGTTCAGGAGTTCCCTCGTCTAGACCCAATCATGGCAGCAGCATCAGCAGGCCTACCATTAACTCTTATTGTGACTCAATTGAAGACGTGAACTAAATCTTCTTGCTTTTTCATACCATGACGTCTCAAAGACGCAAACTTAAGTCGTTGCCGAATGACCGTTCGGAATGCGTCCTAAAAACATGTGAGTAAAAGAGACAGAGTTATCTATAGTTCATATGACGTTATCCTTTTCAAACATTACGACCCCAATGCAATCCACACTTCATGGTACGAAAAGAAAGCGGTTCAGTTTAGGTACTGACTTTGAATTGAATCGTTTTCTAAAAGTTCATGGTACGCCTACAGGTCATGCATATCATAAACATGCATTGTCATCGTTACGGGACCAGTGTGTAAAATTTCAGCTCAATTGGACACTGGGAAATGTAATTTAATTGCAAGACTCCACCTTCACATACGTACACGGCAAGTTTTAAATAAAAGCTTTAAAAAATCGTCATACCGTCTTCGTAGCCATATGGGTTTGATGTAAGGGGTACATCAGTACCGGAAGCTACTCACCTAGTCCGCTCCACGTCCTGCAGCTTGGCTGCCACCTCCTGAAGCTGTGCTTCGGCCTGCTTCCGTCGCCGCTCGCCCTCGGCCCGCGCCGCACTGGCCGTCTTCAGCTCGGTAGCGAGATCTGCGTTCTCAGCTTCCAAAGCCTGCTTAGCTTTCTCGAGACCTAAGATTAAAATATAATAATAAAGTAATGACGACAATATCCATATATAAATGCGAGAATCTATGACTTACCCTTTCAAAGCTATTCTGATATACCTATATAGATCAAATTTGATAAAATCAAAGCGCATAAACTAGGGTCACATATCTAAAAACCAAAACCCCAATATTTGTTCCGGTCACAGAGGAAAGCATATGTTGGTTATTATGAAACTAAGTTGTGTAAACTCAAAATATCAAAAAGATTTTAATAGTAATATATTAGATAATAATAAGACAACTTTAAGAAAACACAGTGATCGTAAAGTTTAAAGTGTATTTATTATTACGTTATTGTGTATATTAATTGAAATATTAAGAAAACTGATAAAAAATTCGGATAAATGAAAATCTACGAGCTTTAGCCGAAAACGCTGCCATTTAAAACACAACTAAACAATGATCAGCAAAGAGATATCCCTGTTTTATAGGACTCCATAAAACTCTTAACTTATTATACCCATTCTAGTTATAAATGATCACGTACAATCCAATAAACGGAACGCTCTTTCTTTGACGGCTAAATTGAAATTATTCTTTATTCAAGTAAACTTGTAAACAAGTGATTTTGAATCATCAACTCTCTACTGCTGGTTCGGAAAGCTGTTCCTACCGAGAAGAGCCAGTAAGAAACTCGGCAGTTGCTCATTTCAATATATAATTCTTATTAGTAGTTATATGTAGCTATTATTGTCTTGTACAGGATCGAACAGCAACTATATCAACGCATTCTTATCGTCTAAGTAATCCTTAATAATAGGCTGTATAATAGGCTTTCTGTATGAGCCTCTTTTTAACAGGATTTTTAAACTGCTGTAGTGCAAAGCTAAAAATGATTGCGTAATTTTATTATAGAATCTTAGATAAAGTGTCAATTTAAATTAGCATTCATTCATAATTGTATTATGAATGAATGAAATTCATTCTTAACATTGTACAATGTGATTTTAAATGAGTATTTAAGTCGTTATCACAATATTAAAACTAGTGCGCGCCAAAAATTAACAAAAAAACAGATAAAAAACAACGCATAGTCGGTTCTGATAGTCTTTGATAAAAATACAGTGTATATAAATGCAGTGTAGCTTTCGTGGACTTCAGTACAGAAACAAAAACCGTCCTGTAAAACTCTCGAATATAGTTCTTACCAAGATCATGGGTCTATTACCACCAAATATGAAAGTGATAGCTAACTGATATAATAGCAATAACATGTGAATGCATCATAACTAACATTTAAATTGCACATCCTGTTTTTGTTCAGGAAACGATTCATGTGCGCACATATGTTGCCAATAGTCCCGCGTGGAGTTGAACGCGCTACCCTCTTCGTGAGGGATCGTGTTCTCAACATCAAAGTTATCGTCTTTGGACAAACCGAATTTAACATTCTTCTGCCTACGCTCTTTAATATTAGACATTATTAAAAATATAAAAGTAAAAGTACATTAAAAATTTTCAGTAAACGACTCATAAATGTTTGATTTGTATGTGACAAGAGAATAGTGACGTTCGCGATTGTCAAATAAATTAAAATTTAAAATTAGAACGAAAAAGTTTTTGTGCCAGATTTTTTTTTAAATTTGAAATTTATGAGGCAAAAGTATTTTATTACTTTATGACGATAATTAAATAAAACGATTAAAAAAAATATGAAATATTTATGATGAATTTTCATAAATTTAGGTTTATTATCCACTTGAAAACTTTTAAAATAATGCCGTTGTTGATTGTTACATAAAATACACTGATAAATTTGGAAATATATACGAGGATACGTATCGAGTAATCACAAAAGTTTAGTTTGATAGGAATATATTAATAAATAATGTTTTCGTATTAGTATTTGGGTATATATTGTTGTCCTATTACCACTAATTTTAAATAAAATTTTAACAAATCATACACAAAAATCTTCGTCGTGAATCACTGTGTGAAATCCAATTAAAATTTATTCAGAAATTTTGAGTTTGAACAGTACAGAAAAACAGACGGACCGACGCAGTTGGGAGATTATTTTATAACATGTACGGATGCATTACATTATGAAAAAAAACCCGCAATAGCTCGTCTGGATTATTACAAGGGGGTGTTGTCGATATGAATGGAAAAATGTACTCACCAGCTTTGACTTTCTTGAGCTGGTCGTGCTGCTCGTTGAGGAGCTGCAGCTCCTGGGAGTGCTTGTGGCGGTGGTCGGCGAGAGCTGCCTCGTGCGAGCTTGCTTCCTCCTCCAGGCTCCTCTTCAGCATCGCCACCTCCTGCTCGCGCTTGGAACGGAGCTCCTGTTGTGCTGGGAAAATAGACAAAATAAACAATCTTAGACCGACAATACATTAAATGAATCTACTGCTCACTAGAAAGTATTAAATAAAATGACTCTACTGTTCACTAGAAAGTATTAGCTAAAATGACTCTACTGTTCACTAGAAAGTATTAGCTAAAATGACTCTACTGTTTACTAGAAAGTATTAGATAAAATTACTCTACTGTGCACTAGAAAGTATTAGATAAAATTACTCTACTGTTCACTAAAAAGTATTAGATAAAATGACTCTACTTTGCACTAGAAAGTATTAGATAAAATTACTCTACTGTGCACTAGAAAGTATTAGATAAAATTACTCTACTGTTCACCAAAAAGTATTAGATAAAATTGCTCTACTGTTCACCAAAAGTATTAGATAAAATTACTCTACCGTTCACTAGAAAGTCTTAGAAAAGATGACTACTGTTTACTAGAAAGTATTAGATAAAATTACTCTACTGTTCACTAAAAAGTATTAGATAAAATTACTCTACCGTTCACTAGATAGTCTTTGATAAAATGACTACTGTCCATTAGAAATGCAAAAAACTAAAGTAACGATCAGTAACTATAGCACTGCTATGCACATACCTTTTCTCTTGTCTTTTGGCGAAAACGGTTGGAATTTAGACCGATCACGCTGCTACAATGTGGTTTGGTAGGTTACACATTTCCCCAGAATTCAAAGGAAAGGATCGTCAGGAAACCTGCATATGTCAGGACAATTCTGGGATACGTGTTACCCATCAATCAGCGTTGGAGCATCGTGGTGGGTTTTAGCTTTAACCTTTCTCTCTAAAAGAAGAAAGGCTTATGCTCAGTAGTGGGATAGTAGCAAAGCATTGTTTTTGACGTTTTTGTATTAGTTTACTTACCAGCAGTAGTGTCTAAGGAGTCCAGGAGCTCGCTCTTCAACGCTTCCAACTCCTCGTTGAGATCCCTGCGGAGCTTCTCGGCCTTGGTGCGGGCAGCTCGCTCCACTTCCAGGTCCTCGTGAGCTTCGGCTAAGGCAGCCTCAGCCTCCCGCGCCGCCTTTTGCGCCGCCGCTCGGAGGGCGCTCTCCTCATCTACGCGACCGATCGCTGCTGCAAGCTCTTCCTCACGCTTTGCTATAAAAACAATGAAAATTTTTAAAGTCACTAATTTTAATCCGGCTCGAGGGACCAATTTTCAAGTACAAACAAACATATTTTCACATTCTTTCTTAACACTCTTTAACAATTATTGTAAAAGCTCTGATAGTAGAACGTTACAACAGTCCACAAGTCTACAATCCAAACTGCTGGGAAGCACACATCTAGCCACAATGCAACAATTCTTTTTTTATTAGAGCCTACCTTCGTACTTTTAATATTTATAATAGTATTGTAATTTATACATTATTATAACATTGGCTTCACAGTATATTTTTTGTAATTTAATTTTTGTACATATGAATATAAATAATTATAAAAGGATTGGCGATGTATATAATAGATAAAGTAGGAACAGACATAAACTTGCGGTTCCTGCTTTGCGCCTTGCAAAAAGTTCGTAATTCGTTTGTGGGTTTGGGTATAAGATTCTATAATAAAATTCCACAATCTACATTAACTTTACCTTTACAGTAGTTGAAAAATACTATTAAAAAAAGGTTAATTCAGAAAGCCTATTATACTATTGATGATTACCTAGAAGATAAGAATGCGTGGATATAGCTTCTCTTCAACCCTGTACAAGACATTTATAACTATATGTAACTAGTGATAAGAATTATTGTTTGAGAAGAGCAACCGCCGAGTTTCTTGCTGGTTCTTCTCGGTACGAACAGCTTCCCGAACCAGCAATAGATGTTGACGATTCAAAAGTACTTGTTTACAAGTTTACTTGAATAAAGAATATTTTGAAAAAATATAGAACTCACTGAGAACAACTTGCAACTCCTCAACCTGCGCCTTCCTCTCGGATAGCTGCTCCTTCACATCTTGCAGCTCGGTTTCCAACTTTCTCTTGGCGCGATCTGCTTCTTGTCGCAGTTGATGGTCCTGCGGAATATAGAATAAGCCGTCAATATATAATCATTTAATAACTATTTGTATACAATAAACCACGTCTGTCTGTCTATTCACAATGAACTCAAATAGTAAAACATAATTTAGACTGTCCGTTAAGCGTTCTCGGCGGTACGTATTTTACGACCGGCCGTCTGCCTGACGTCAACTTACCTTAGTAGCCTTTTACAAAACCTCGGTAAGAAATGAGGGTGGTCTATTCTTTGCAGTCGGATACCACACGGGATTTACCTTAGTCGCCTCTTAAACACCTCGATAAGAAAGGAGGGTGGTCTATTCTATTCTGCCGGATACAACACGGCTGGATTTTCTTTACCCATGAACACTAAATAAAAATTCTTAAAATTCTTGCTCAACACTTGCTTTAAGAAATCTTATATATAAAATTCTCATGTCACAATGTTAGTTACCACACTTGGCTTGACCGGTTTTTATGAAATTTAATATGCATATTCAGCAAGTCTGAGAATTACTATCTATCTTTTCCCCTAAGAAAAATTACCCAACACAAATTGATAATTTTTTTATAATGTATGCTATAAATTCACAAGCCATATAAATATGGCAAAACAATGTTTGCTTGTCAGCTAGTAACTAAATGATTCACTTCATTTATTTACTAGCTGACTAGCAAAGTTTTCATACCTTTAGCAACTTCTCCTCAAGTTCAGCAATGGCGGACTCCTGCTTGGCCTTCAGTTTGCTTAAATGCTTTGCCTTCTCTTCTTCCTCAGCCAGAGCTTGAGATAAATCGTTCGAGCGCTCCTCTAAAATCTGGAATCGATGGTATGCAAGAGATATATCATTTATGCGTGAGTAAATAATTACATTTTAGTGTATGTTTTAACTTGTATTGCATTAATATAATGTTGTACGAATATAGCGCACGGTAGTATTGCAGCAGGGTATTATAACAGGGTACACTTTCCGTTTTCGGAAAAAAGTATAGGACTAATACCTACCACGCTTCTCCAATGCAGATAGGTAGGTTACTGTAGTAACAGCCTGTTACTAGGCCCACTGCTGGGCTAAGGCCTTCTCTCTCCGTTATCGGAGTGAAGGATTGGAGCTAAGACCTACCACGCTGCTCCAATGCAGATTGGTAGGTTACACACATCCCTAGAATTCTGAAGAGATATGCAGGTTTCCTCACGATGTTTTCCTTCATCGAAAAGCGTGTTATAAATTAAATTGCAATTATCAATTAGACATATAAGTTTTAATAGAAAAACTCATTGGTGCCTGCCCGGGGTTTGAACCTATGGCGCCTCTAGAGAGTCGCACGGTCTCACCGCTAGGCTATCACAGCTTCGGTAGGTTACTGATATCGCCAGAAATCTCTAGCGATATACAGGTTTCTTCCCGAAGTTTCCTTCACCAACAAGCGTTTGATAAATTGCAATTATCAATGAAACAGACATGTTTTAATTCAAGAAAAACTCATTGGCCTGCTCGGAGTTTGAACCCAAGATCGTCTCTATAGAGTCACACGGTCTCACCGCGGCTATAACAGCTCGAATGATAGTAAAAAATATGATATATCCCTATATCAACCAGCGAAATATGAAGAACGCCTGTGTTTTCCTAATGATTGACAAGAGATTAACGCACCTTCTTCTCCTTCAGGAGTTTCTGATTGGTGTCATCGCTCAGCGCCAGATCTTCTTCTAACTTCTTAAGCTTGGAGTCGCACTGCACGCGCTCCAGCTGCAACTTCTGCCGCGCTGCTTCCTCCTCTTCAAGCTGTTCCTCCAGATCCTGGAAAGAGTTTAGGCGGTTCTAAATACCTGCAACCATTTCTAGAAACATTTACAGAATTAACTGCTAGACTGATTAATTGTAAACCAGTCATTACTTGTCATAAAACTAGTTAGAAAATCCTTATAAAATTAGAACTAATTAGATTTTTTTTCTATAATCTGAACTGGTTAGAAAACCATTAAAACAAGGTGATTATCTAATTTATTTTACTATATAATTTTACTAGTGTTCTTGACATCAAATATAAAGCAAAATTATTCCCTTATCATTTAAGGACAATTTTCCAAACCAGCTCTTTTAAGAACAAAACAAAATAACTTACTTAAGTCAAATTGAGTTATTTACTTGAATTAAAAGTATTTGTTACAAAGTATTCAAATTCAAATTCAAATTCAAAATATTCTTTATTCAAGTAAACTTGTAAACAAGTGCTTTTGAATCGTCAACTTTACTGCTGGTTCGGAAAGCTGTTCCTGCCGAGAAGAGCCAGCAAGAAACTCGGCGGTTGCTCTTTTTAAAATATAAATCTTAGAACTAGTTACATTTATTTATTACTGTCTTGTACAGGGTAGAAGTGCACCTATATCCACACATCCTTATCATCAATGTAAGCCTCCACGGTATAATAGGCTTTCTGTATCAGAAAGATGCATACATTTTACTTTTCTGGACACTTTATTTAACCCTAAATAATGCTTTTTTTCACTCCTTATTTAACTGAATACTAAATGAACCAAATATAATACTTCTATGGTCATGCAATCTGATTATAAAGGAGTTAAGTATTTTCCTCAAGCATTAATATATAGATTTGAAAATACAAGATTATCCTTATATATATATTTCGTTCTCCTGCCCTTATCCCACTTTAAGTGAAGTCAGCACAACATGTTTTAACATATCATTACACGATTTGGCTAGATATTTCTTTGCCTTTTACGACATCTCGGTAATAAATGAGGGTGGTCTATTCTACTCAGCCGGATACCACACGGCGGATCAACTTACATTAGTCTTTGTTTAAATCAGTTCTGATTATGTTTGTTAATATCAAGTTTTAATATTATGCCTTATTGCAATACCATCTTTGTTTATATGATTGAAATAAATTTGATTTGATTTGATTTGTCGCCGATTACGACATCTCGGTTAGAAATGAGGGTGGTCCATTCCAGTCAGCCGGTACCACACGGCGGATTTCTATTTATTCACCTATAATAAACTCCGCCTGTTCCTACCAACCCACCTGTATGTTAAGCTGGAGCCGTTTCTTCTCCTGCTGCAGCAAGTTGCACCGCTCCTCCTCTTCCTCGATACGGCCCTCCAGGTCATGCAGGAGTTCCTCCAGTTCTTGCTTCCGAGCTGCAGCCCGGGCGCGGCTCTCTTCTGCCTCCGCGCATAATTCCAATTCCGCCTGGAAATGTAAAGAATTTTAATGTGAAACACGTGTAGACACTTTATTTATTATGTTATGTTTTTAAATTAATATCAATTGTTCAGTAATGTAATCTTATTTATTTATTTATTTATCAGAATTAAAATATATAAGAAAATACATGTATAAGAAAACAAGTACAAAGGATTACGTATCTCTATAAGAGATCTCTGCCAGCGACCCTTGGTCGTTTGATAGTAAGTGGAAACGTAGTATAGGTACAATAATAGTTAAAAGATACATTATTAAAAACACTATAAAACAATTATAAATTAAATATGGATAAACTAACTTTCTTATAATCAATCTTTATATTTCTTAGTAATCTTAGTATCTATATCTTATCTTAGTAAAAAGACACTAGATGGCGCTATTATATATAAGTAAAATAATAATATATTTCGAGTTCTGTTCCACATCAAACTTCCTAAGTTCGACTGGCCCGTTGGCGGAGTGGGTGACAGTAAGCCTGCCTTCAGCTCCGCGAGCCGCGAGTTCGATTCCTGCCGAGGGCCAACATTTTCTATAAACAATTTGTTGGTTCCTCAAGCCTGGGTGTCTATTTGTATTTAAGTATGTATTTCAAATTATATATGTAGTATATTCACCAGTTGTTTTTCACCCATAACACAAGTATTAAGTTAGTTACTTTGGGGAAGGACGACCGTGTGTGTAAGTGTCTCAAATATTTATTTAAGTTCCTAGTACGGTGGTACTCTAGATCAGGGTACATACGTTAGATTTATTTATACCTCTATAGTATCCTCCCAGTTAAATAATGCAATCCCGAACACAATATTTGATTTTCTTTTTTACTATTGTTACATTCTATGTAACCAAATCCTTTGAACTTCATTTCGACCCAAAATAGAACAGATTTGATTCAAACTTTGTTCTTTATTCATTTATTAAGAACTAGTGACAAAAACGATAATTTGATGAACAAACTCACTTTTAACATTCAATGGAACCAAAAAGTTAAAAAAGATAGTTTAAAACTAACCAACGAAACTCCCCTTTTAACACGTTGAAGTAAAAAGCGAAGAATATTTTTTAATATACATAGGTAGAATAAAATAATGAACGAAAATATTACTATTAATGGCGTGGGGCGCCATGTTTTTCGTATATTAAGCGAACATGGAAATAATAAGAAATTAAAGTTTCAATGATACTTATGTACTCTGCGTGATAAGATTTATTGAACATATCAGATGAATAACTCACTTGCAGTTGTTCAGCTAGTTGAGTCTTCTCAGCGCTCGCCTGCTGGTACTTCGCCTCGTATTCCTGGCAACGCTTCAACTGCGTGTCCAGACGTTCCCTTATTTGTCTCAATTCATCCTCCTTCTGCGTCAGTTTCTCTTCCTGTTTCGTCACCTCTAACAGCGGTTTCACCTATAAGAAAATTTTAAGTTACCGAAATACAATTAGAAAGAAACAATCAAAAGATGTTATCCGGCTTGAAGGACCAAAAACGTATGGGATACATTTTCTTACAATTAGTGAGGTTTAACAATATACTTGTATATAACAATCTCCTTTTTAGTCTTAAATAATATAACAGTGGTATTACAGTCACCACGTGTCAGCTAAATTAACTTAGCGCAAATTTCATTGATAATATATAGTGCCACATAAGTGGTATATGTTTGAAAATAGTAAAAAATTGCAATAATATAACAACCTAAATAGCTAACGAAATAAACTGAAAACTTTAACAAGATGGTTAATTTTCATTTTCAACTAAACATTAAAACATTCTATGGGAAACCAAAAAATAAATCATCATATCACTAGGTTACAACACAGTTATTATACTTTAATAACAATAGCTCTCAAAACAAAGATAAGTTCAATATTACGTGAGGAGACTCGTACAATACTCTATTTAGTCACTGGCATTATAATATAAATTTATGTTATAATACCACTGGAATGTTTTCTAAACAAAAGGGTTACACGTAGCTGTATCATTGAAATTTCTTACGCTATACGCGTTGTCTTCAATTTATAATTATTCTCTTCACCAATGCACTTGATGGATTATATCCAAACAAAAGTTTTGATAGGCAAAAGTTAAATTATGAATCGTGAATTCTAAAAATAAAGCTTACTTTGATATACAATCTCCACCATTGCCAGTTTCTGAGCTTCAGATACGCGGCACAATTCCGCTGGATGATTCTGATCGCGTTTAACTGTTGCAAGCGCTTTTGATAGTTCCTTCTCGCGAGATAACCTCGGCAGAACGCTTGGAAGTTCACTATCAAGTCCGTGATCTTGTAGTCTCTCTCCTCTTCCAAATGCGCCAACACACCGGCCCTAAAGAAGATTTTAAAAATTAGGTTTTAAAAGTAATAACTTTTTTAAAAAGATATTATTGTTAGATATTTTCAGATATGAGTCGAATGATTATGAGGAAGTGTTCTGTCTTCAATAATGTTATCTGTCATTTGGTGGGTAGAGGAATAAAACCGAATGAATGAGGGTAAAAGATTGTGATCCGAGTCTTGTTCGCGAGCGACATTCAACAGTTTAGTCAGTCCAATACCACCTCTCAAGGTGTCCATACGTTTTAAGGTGCTGTGTCGTTGTGTGTTGATTTGGTTACCGATATTGAGTATTTCGTGTTGTTAGAATCTAACGTTAAATAGTTAATATTCGCGATAAGAGCAACCATTGAGTTTCTTGCCAGTTCTTCTCGGTGGAGGACAGCGTTCCGAACTGGTGGTAGAATCGACCTGGCTTAATGATTCCAAATTATTATTAAATTAACCTGTCAATACTTGTTTAGCGTGTGCAATATGTTATAGTTGTGGTTATCTGTTGGTGATGTATTATTTGGTAACATTTTCTATGAGAGAACGTTAGAATTATGAGTCGAATCCCGGCCGTAGCTAACATTATGTAATAATAAAGATAAATTAGAAAGCCCGAAAAAGAGTGTTTTTTACAAAATAAAATGTCCTGAATGCAATGATACATATGTGGGTCAGACTGGTCGTAATTTTGAAACCCGTTTTAAAGAACATATGGTCGCTTTCAGGAATAATAAGCAATAATAAACATTTGTTAGAAAGCGGTCATAAAGTTACTAATGACCATTGTTTCGAAATCCTGAACACCTGCGAAAAAAGCTTGAAACTAAATATTTTGGAACAATTAGAAATTATTACGTATAACAATGGTACCCTCATTAACGAGTAAATAAATGTTTCTAGCTCAAGCTTGTTGCACGTGTTCAGAGGTAAAATAAAGGGTGGGGATGAACCAATGACTATATAAAAATGCTTGTTTGGATAATGCTTCGCTTTGAGATTTTGTCGTGGAGTCTATCTCCTGATGATGCTTCGGTTGCGGGGCGAAACGATTGTTGAGTTTGTGATAGTGAACGTGTGTAGTGCTTGTGTATTGTGGTGGCAGTGGTGGAGGTTTGTGCATGTGTTTTTACGAATCCTGCATGTATCAAGTATGAAAAACGGATAGTCCACTATACATTTAACAATATATATATATTCTATTTACTGTATCGCGGATTATAGCAAATTAATTTTATTATTACTTTTGTATCTTTTGGATCTCCACAAAGTAACGCCTAATTCTATAAATTACCTAAAGAAGATCTTTGACTGTCCGACGCGGTACAGATTGTGGTCCAGCTCTAAGGCTTCAATCATCTGCTCACAAGCTTTCTTTCCGTCCATGAATCCTTTAGGTATGATATTCGGTGTGAGCAGTTCGTATCGTTGTCTGAATTCTTGGAAGGGTATTCTGTTCGGGAAACCTTGTCGGCAGATCCTGATGCCTTCTAGGACACCATTGCAACGCAGTTGGTCCAAGACAAGAGGCGCCTCAATTTTGCCAGCTTTCTTTTCGTGATTTGGTATGATACATCTGACGAAGTTCGGATTTGTATTCCTCAATGTTGCCATCAGTTTGGTCAGTTGCTCCTTGTATAATTGGGATACAGTCCTGAACATTCCCTTTCTTGTTCTTGCGCCAAACTGGGTGTCGGTTAAAGCCTGTTGCGCCATACCAACAATTTCGGCATCTTTCCAAATATGGCAGACGAATGGATCTTGAGATGACTGGAGACAGGACACGACATTTTCATTGAGCGGGTCCATGTTCTTCATTAGCCATTGGGATGCAGAGTAATCTACTTTGCCAGCGTAGTGAATGATGGCGAAATCTGCGACGCCGCGGAAATCAGTTTTCATAAATTTGGGATGAACAGAGTGAGACGAGACAAGCTTCTCAACAAAAGTCTTATCCGTAGCTTTGGGGAACCAACATTCTTCATCCAATAACGCCATAATACCCATAGGTTTGTCGATAAGGTCGATAGTTGGCTGCAAATCTAAACCGAAATCAATGAATTTCCACTCGATTCCTTCCCTCTGGTACTCTTCCTGTTCGAGAATGAACATAGTGTGGTTGAAGAGTTGCTGCAGCTTCTCGTTCGTGTAGTTAATACAGAGCTGTTCAAAAGAGTTCAATTCGAATATTTCAAAACCTGCCATATCAAGGATACCAATAAAAGATGCACCTTGTCTCTTCGTTCTATCAAGTGATCTGTTTATCCTGTTAACCAGCCATCTGAAAAGACGTTCGTAGCAGGCTTTACCTATTGCTTCTACGGAAAACTCTACCTGTTCCTTGGTTTGTGCTTTCGTTACAAAATCACGACCGACTTTTATTCTGGGCTTCAAGAAAGCTTTCGTCATTTCTGTTACAGAAAGACCTAGAAGAAAAGAAAATATTTTCGTCATTTGTCAATTTTGAGTATATTTATATTTATATCTATAATCTAAAGTTATCTTACCAAGCAAATGTGCAATTTTCTGTGCTACAGTGTTATCAGGTAAGGTGGCCTGATCGGAATTCCTCTCTTGTTTAAATTGCATCGACCCAAACAAGAGCGTTGCTGACACTATTCTGAATATTGAGTTGAAGTCTTCGTTATTCATTCCCATGATGTTCATCGATTTGATCGTGGCTTGGAATTCCGCTGCGTCATCGATCCCTGGAACTGGGAGCGCTGCGTTTGACAGGAAGGGATAACTTTTTGGATCTTCTAAGATGTATTCAGCTTTCTGCTGTGACGTCGCTCCTGATAGAAGCTGGTAGAAAATGTGGAATGTTCGCTCGTCTTTCGCTTGTCTGATAGCTCTTGATTTCTCAAGTAGATACGTTTCGATGTTCGCACCAGCTATGAATCCGGACGCGTCGAAGTTTATTCTAATGAATTTGCCCTAAAATTGAGAACACAGTTAAACGAAATTTGATAAAACAGAGACCAATCAATATAATTTTAAAAAATGCAGATTTCGATGCGGGGAATTTTATTTACGACGTTTAATATCTGAGTTATATCAGTAGACCTCATCGAAGGTAATTTTCTTGTGCTGTAAGTGTTTATTATGCAAATACTTACGAATCGAGATGAGTTGTCGTTTTTGACAGTCTTCGCGTTACCAAACGCTTCTAGAATCGGATTCGCTTGAAGTAACTGCTGTTCTAATTCACCCTGCAAAAGAGTAATAAAATTAAATTAAGTTAAAGTTGCACTAGAACTACGTTCAAAAGCATGATCGTACTTCACATTTGCTTTACGATGCTCTCTATAGATTTTAACTTAGCTTCATTAATGAGCGGATCTATAATAATTTTATTATTACAGCATTAAATTAACACTTTCAGTTACCATCTTGCGATTTCAGTATTAGTGTTTCTTAATCAAACAGGTGCATTCTTTGTTCATACAAGAACAAATACGTGAATATACGTAACTAAAATCAAATTATATTGTTTCTGTTTGATGAAACAACACAAAATCAAATAATCAATGTCTTTTCACTGAACTGTATGATCGAATTTGCCTGATTTAGGCATCACAGGGTTACCTTAAGTATCCATTTATACAGCTTCTCTGGTATACGAAAGAACTTCTGTCCCTATTATAATAGAAGCTTTTGTTTCATCTGATTTTAGAAATACTATTCCAACATACTTCAATATTTACGTATTAGGGCCGCCACCGCTTTAGATTTGATACATATACCAAATAAAGATTTGGTATATAAAAAAACCTTAGCCTATAAATACGAATTATTCTTTGGTATTTATAGGCATTCACACACATACACACACACACACAGGCACACGTATTTGAATTTTTTTTATTTTCTGAATAAAAAAAGTTACCACACGCTTTTCGGTGAAGGAAAACATCGTATGGAAACATGTGTATTTCTGGAAAGTTTCTGGGATATATGTAACCTAGCAATCGGCATTGGCACCAACCCTTCTCTTCCTATTGCCCAACAGTGGGAATGGGACCAGACGTTACTTTACATTACTTATTAAATCTGCAGGTGCAGTGGCGTTAATACGTAATTGCCCACACTTTGTATGTAGAATAACACACAAATATATATACTTACAAATACAAAGATAGAATGAACATATCAGTTAATGAAAAGACATTGAATCGTGGTTTTCTTGGAGCTTTTTACCTCAAAAGTCGGTCCATTGCTCTGTGGGCGGTAAAAGGGCAGCGTGAAATGAATCGACCGGTTAAAGTAGGGTATTAAATAAGCGGAGATATAGCAACGTTAGAGCATGAAGAGAAGCGTAGCTGATGATGATATTAGGTTGTTAAATATATACTTACTCGAATTACATAGATTTTACATTGAACTGTACATCCTACGTATTATTACAGTATATTAGATAGCGATTATAAAATTAATATTATAAATTTTGACTTTTATAGAAATACTTATAAAACTAGACAAAGAATCATTTATATAATTATAATTGGGTATGTCTCGCACACTTAGAATTAAAGAGACCGAATTTAAAAAAGTTTATCATCATCCTCCTGCCGTTATCAAACTCTAAGTGGGGTCGGCACAACATGTTACAAACATGTTCTCACATCACTTGGCAACGTACTTTACGATCGGCCGCTTGCCTTACGTCAACTTAGTCCTATTTTACGACCCCTCGGTAAGAAAGTGGGTCTATTCTACTCAACCGGATACCACACGGCGGGTCGACTTACCTTAGTCGGCTTTTACGACACCTCGGTTAGAAATGAGGATGGTCTATTCTACTCAACCGGATACCTAACGGCATTGCAAAATAACGCCTAAATCTGTAAATTTTTAAAAAAAAGCGAGAAAACACTATCTATTTTGAATAGCACTTGTCCTTTTTAACAATCATATTTAAAGTTGCCATAAAAAAAAGGAATACGTTGTATCTCACTCAATTAAGACGAATTTTGAATTCCGTCACTTTAATAATTAGTGAAAGTTGTATCAATTTATCTTTATTGAGAATATATATTAACAATTAAAGATATAATGATGGGTATTTTAGCACGAAATAAATTGCGTTCCATAAATTAATTAAGCAATAAACTAATTGAACGTTAGTAATCGTAAAAGTAATATTGAATATATTTCGAGTCGTTCAGTAGTAGTTTAGTAGTATTTTATTGTATAATTATTTTAAAAAAAACATAAACCTTTAATTTATAAACACAATTTGTTTCGGAGTTAATATTTTGTTAAGCCTAACAACAAATACAGTACCTCGATATATGAGTTTAATTCGTTCCGTAGCCTTGGTTGTACGGCAAATTGCTCGCATCTCAAAGCTATTTTTCCCAATAAATAAATATTAATAAATGTATGGAACATATACACACAGCTATCCATCTCCAAAGTAAGAAACTTAATATTTGTGTGATGGATGACAGACACTGGTAAATATATAAATATACAATTTATAATACATATATATATTAATACATACATACTTTAAATCTAATCACCAACAAATTGTTTTAGAAAAAGTTCAGCCTCGGCGGGAATTGAATCTGCGACACGTGGAGCTGAAGGCATTCAAGGACAAGGAAGGCAAGAATTTTTGCATTGCCTACTGAGCCAACGAGCCAGTCAATCAAATACTTTACACAAGTTCAAAAAAGCAATTACAGA
The DNA here is from genome assembly GCA_947086505.1 of Morpho deidamia. NCBI lineage: Eukaryota > Metazoa > Arthropoda > Insecta > Lepidoptera > Nymphalidae > Morpho > Morpho deidamia. Next base: position 1,101,660 of record CAMTZC010000007.1, on the reverse strand, counting down.
GACTCTCATTAATAAAGCTTACTATAATGTTGAAGACTATGTCAATGATAACAAAGCTTGGAACTAAATTGCGACCAGCTACGCACTAGATGGTATTGTAATCTATGTTTGTTAACAATAGTAAATACAAAATTGTAATATTTATTTTTAAAAAGAGTGACCGTCGAGTTTCTTCCTGGTTCTTATCGGTTAGAGCACCTTTCCGAACCAGTTGTGGCTTCAATTTAATTTTAATTTGACAATTCAAAAGTGCTTGTAATAGGCCAATTTGACTGAAGACTTATTTGAATTTGAATTAATTGAAATGCTTTTCCAGCAGCAAAACACCATCTCAGTTGTTTGCTTGTGTGTTACTCCATACATTCTCGCCAAATCAATTAATTACTCACATAACTTGCTCATGTTTTGTTATAATAATTTCTAAATAAATATATAATTTCACGATTTATTTCAATAGACATCTTCTTCGGACCCATGTTTATAGTAATAAATGTGATAAGATTTTTTAAATGTACATACAGCAAAAAAACGCGAACCCAACTTGCTTCGAAAATGAAGGAAACACTGAGATTTAGTCTGTGTTGAGAGATGAAGAGAAACTATTAGTCGCTGAACTATCATCGTGTGCGATTCCTTCTATATCAAATCATTTTCTCATGTTAAAGAAAAATATCGCTCGCTCGATGGCTCATTCTCAAAACACTCATATGATAGGGCGCTGGTATATCGAGGTACTACTGTATATGTAAGACTCACACACAAAAAGCTGGTTAAAAATAATCAAATAATAATAATATAATTTTGCCAACAAACACACACACATGAAAATGCTCAACTGTTTCAGTTTTGACAAACAACGAAAGCATAGCATGATGGCGCCACAATGATGAAATAAAAACTTTAATATTACAAATAATAGATATTAAATGACATGGTGTTGACACCAATTCATAGAATTATTAAACTAGAGGAAGGAAGCTTAAAATATATAGTCATATTACAATAAATGAGGGTGCTCTATCTGTCTCTCTTTTTTATGTGCGATTAAACAAAGATGAAGTATATAGCTGTTATCTACCTTTACCCTCTCTTTGTGTCATTGTCGCTTACAGACCTGTAGGGTCCCCCTACTCTAGTATTAATAACTCTATATAGCACGATTACGTCACAATGATAAAATTCATACTTAAATGTAACCTAATAAATAAATAGATTATACATGACATGACATAGCCGTGATAGCCCAGCGGTGAGACCGTGTGACTCTTTCGAGGGGTTACGCGTTTAAAACCCGGGCAGGCACCAATGAGTTTTTCTGTTAAAACTTATGTGTCTAATTGATAATTTTTCACACGGTATTCGGCTAAGAAAAACATCGTGAGGAAACCTGGATATCTTTAGAGAATTCAAGGATTCTTGTGAAACCTACCAATTCACATTGTAACAGCGTGGTAGGTCTTAGCTCCAATCCTTCCCTTCCAAACACGGAGAAAAGAGGCCTATGCCCAGCAGTGGGATAGTAACAGGCCGTTAGTTTTATACATATTATGGTGGTGACACCAATTCTTCTTAATAATTATCACTTACTATAATTAACTGCGGCGCCGGTCCCTGCATTTGGTAGTCCACGGGTTCCGTAGAAGATAGAAAATAAGAGAAAATATATTACAAAGTGTGCTGTTCAGGGGAAAAGTCATGGTGGAGAAAATTGAAGTTTTAAGAACAATTAAGGTGTCAGGAGTGAAAATAGTATTTAAAGTAGTACTAGCAGATATCTATGTCGCGGAAGCATTAACATATGTTACAAGATATAATATTTACCTATAAAATAAAATTAGGATCATAGTAATTTTCAGTTCCGAAAGAGAAACCCTGAGCTTTGATTGTATTTTTGCCAAAAATAAAAGTAATAGTGAAATTATTTTACTATAATTCGGGATTAAGTAAACAGAAATATATAATGCTAAATGTAGAGTTTGGTCTATCCTGTTTCATAACTGATATATTCAGGATTCGTAAAAACGCATGCTCAAATTCTACCGCCACTTCAATACACAAGCACTACTCACGTTCACTATCACAAACTCAACAATCGTTTCGCCTCGCAACCGAAGCATCATCAGGAGATAGACTCCATGACAAAATCGCAAACTTTGCGATTTTCTAGAAACTTTGTCGCAGATTATAGCAAAATAATTTCATTATTACTTTTTTTATCAATCACCGCAAAGTAGCGTGTAATTCTATAAATTATTCTAAGTTTGTCTTTAAATCAAGACAAAAGCACCTAGGGACATACTGAGGCGAGCCGAAAGCTACTCAATACACTCTCGCACTCGGCATATCCCGGGGTGTCTCGCAGAGAGTGTAGAGCCGCCATTATAATATTAATTCGCTACCAATATTGATGAAATTTGTCACAAAAAATTGGCAATAAAAAATTCATGATTTTTGTCGGCAACATGGAAAAAACCAATTGCGTTATTGAGGGAACTTATACGCTTAACTCGGCACAAATTAAGTCACGGGTACAAATAGTAAATATATATTAAGTATTAAGTAAATATATAAATTATGAAGTAACAATCAAGCGCGATCTAAAGTAATTTAATATCGTTAATATGATTGAAACATTAAAGATATCTTTTAGCGTACGCCGAGCGAAATGTGCAATTCCAAATAACAAATAGCTATTACTGAAATCTAGCACAATGAAATGAAAACTTAATAGTGTATATATAAAGTGCTGACCAATCGTGTAGGTTATATTTCAAAAAGACGGTATTGACGGTAAATGACGGTATAATCGCTTTAATCTAACTTTATAGTAATCAGATTACTGTTCCCACGCTTTCTAATAATATTTCAGTTCTAAGTAAACATAATCCATACCACATTACCCCAAACATATATTAAACATTATATGCAAAAAAGAAACAGAAAATCTTAGATACAGTAATATAACTTTCCTATAACAAAAATTGGCGACACGACAAAATCGCTTTGCGGTTCTATCTCCGTCGTAGAGTCTATCTCCTGATGATGCTTCGGTTACGGGGCGAAACGATTGTTTAGTTTGTGATAGTGAACGTGTGTAGTACTTGTGTATTGTGGTGGAGGTTTGTGCATGCGTTTTTACGAATCTTGCATGTAACGGGTATGAAAAAACGGATACTCCACTATACATTTAGCACCATATACTGTATAGCGGATTATAGCAAAATAATTTTATTATTACTTTTGTATTATGGAACTCCGCAAAGTACCGCCTAATTCTATAAATTATTTAAAAATTGGCTACTTTAGGTCAAAAGCTAACAACCTGCAATGAGCCTATTATGTCCGTTTTACATTAATTAATTTATTTTATTTATATAAAAAACATATTCTTGCCACGGATATTTTATCTAATTTGCAGTAGTAAAAATCGTCTAGTGGCATTTTTTTACAAAAAATCTTTGCGTAATAAACAATTTAATAACTGTAAAGAATAATATTAGTTTGTGTGATCTTAGAGTATGTCTGTACATGCACGTATATATGTACTCGCATGCATGCGTGCGTGCTTGTTTATGTATGTGTGCGTACGTTTATTTGGCGTTGTGTGCGTACCGTTTGTTTATTCTCTTTTGCGATATATATATCGCCCACTTAGTATAAAAGTGACAGAATTCAAAAAGCCTACATAACTCGTAAGTGTTAAAAGAAACCCACAACTTGAAAGAGCAAGAAATCACTATTTTCTTAAAAGTCCGTAGCGTCATATCATAGATGGCATTGAAATAAAAATTACAATGTATCTAACTGAATTAAGTCTAATTTTGAATTAAGCCACTTTAATACTAAGTGTGAGTTATATATATTCTTTTTTTTTGCAAAAAGTGCGAATCAATCTTTCTATTTGTCTCGTTGGTAATTTGTTACAAAAATAAATATATACCCTCCACTACATCGTAAAACATGAATCTCATTACGGTTACTTTATTGCAGATGTAAGAAATTTACATTTTGAATTAATAATTACTTCCTCGTAACACAGTAACCGATTATTGTTTCCTTATACACGCATATATTTCCTCACATGAGCAATGCTGAATATGGTAAAATGATGCTAAATGATTTAACTACATTCAGACAATTGTTGTATCTTACCCGAATCCTATAATCAAACCAGTAAACTTGAACGCGCTTTGTAGAGAACAAAAAAAAATTAAATATCCAAAAAATATTAACACAAAACAAAAGCAATTTAAAATAATTAAAATAGTATGAACATATATGCATTATATGTCATTATCGACTTCTCACATCGAGAATCAATTATTTTTTTTATCAAACATATTCCGTGTAGAAAAACATCGTAAGGAATCCTGTAGGGTTTAAAATAGTGCGTCATGCATCGTTAAATTTGTAGTGCGTCGGGGATGTTCGCCGCAGCACGCGTGGATTGTTTTTATACCACCATTTTTGTAACGTATTTTTGATTTAAAAATCATATTCAAAGGAGTTGGGACGCCTGTGGGATAATAAGAAGACGCTATATCTCATTCCAATATCCCGATATTTAACAAGAATCTTTTTAATCTAACTCTTACTTTACGGGATACAAATAATCAGAATCACGTAAACCATTTTATTTGTTGGAGATATTAAAGGAGTAAAGATTAATTATTATTAAAAAAGAACTTCCAAATATCGGTCAATCAGTAATCAAATTGAATTAGTAAACGGTCTATACTTACGTCCTATTTGTCGGGTCAGCCCGACTAGTTTATAAGCCCATACGGGGCGTTTATTCATAAGCTTATTCGAAGCTTTCAATCAAATCGAATCGATTCAATCAAATTGTTTTTTTAATCGATGTATAGATATATAGATATAGATGATGTATAGATAGCGACTGCTTGCGATCAATCACAACAATCAATTTAATGGACAGCCCTTGGCTAAGTGATACGCCCATTTGTTGCTCTTCTGCACTTATGTCTTTCATAAGTGATGGGACAAAGCAAGATATTTGCATATTTTGACTGGCCATACTCTCGTCTAATTTTATCGGGTTAGCCCTACTAGTTTCGATCCCCGTGACCGCGGCGGGGCGAAACTTCGCTGGAAAAATCGGGCTAGCCCGATAAAATTAGATGTGAGTATAGCCGGTGTCTAAGGATTAACTATGAATACTGCTCATGATAGTTTATATTTAAAAATATTTCGACTGGTTCTTAAATGATCCCTAATTTTCATCCACTAAATATTGAAGATAGCGTCAAAGTGTTACGTCTACTCAGCGTTTGCCGCTTTCCCAGACTTCACTCGACACCTGAGGTGTAGGGTTCGCGCCCGGGAAAGACAATTCGCGCAGCCTCACCTATCCCACCTAACTTCGGTGGGATCGAACGCCATTAGTATTTATTATTTTAGCATAGTACGTAATATAAGAAAAATTATAATTAATAAACTGAATAAATAAATTTAAGTGAACTTACCGCGCCAGAGCCTTTGGGTTTGGATGCTGCGACGTAAGCCAGATACTGTATCACCTTTTTAGTGTTTTCTGTTTTCCCCGCCCCTGATTCACCCGTACAAAGAATAGACTGGTCTTCTCGGTCTGAAATTGAATTTGGATTATGTAATTTTCCCGATTTAAATGTAATTTAAACGTACTTTTAACTTTAACATAAAAAAACTTTTTACAAAATTTCATAGCCCTACTGTTAACCGTTCAGGATTTATCTGGTCTGGAGCTAATCCTGGCAGCAGCATTAGGTTATGCTTATTATAACACGCATTGTCATCAGAACTGGCCCAACATATAAAATTTTAGCTTAATCGAACACTGGGAAGTGGGTCAAATTTGACTTGCAATATTCTACATACATCCATACACGGCAAGCTAAATAAAGGCTTTTAATAATATTAACCTACTGTAACGCTAAAGCTAAAATTAACTGCGGATTATTTAACCCTACATCATCATCTACAACCCATAATCGATTTACTTACTTTTGCTAGGTGCAAAGTAGGAACGGCAACCTTATGCATACTCGGATTAAAAGGAATAGCGCCAGAGTTACCGAGGATAGAGGATACACAGTTAGAGTGGGATAAGGGTAGTAGAATATTGTTGAGGCGAAGGGTAAAACCGTGTGACACTTTCCAGAGGATAACGGTTCTCTATCCCGGGCACCAATGAGTTTTTCTGGTAAAAACTTATGTGCCGAATTGGTATTTACAATTTACACACGGTTGAAAGAAGACATCTGAGTAAACCAGCATATCTTTAGAGAATTCTACATGTATAACCTACCCAACCGCATTAGCAGCGAGTTGGGTGTAAGCCCCAATCTTCTTTCCAAAAAGGAGATATGTAGCCTCTGCTCAGCAGTGGCATAGTAAAGTAACAGCCTATTACTATGCCCACTGCTGGGCTAAGGCCTCCTCTTTCCGTAATTGGAGAGAAGGATTGGAGCTAAGACCTACCACGCTGCTCCAATGCGGATTGGTAGGCTACACATATCCCTAGAATTCTCTAGAGATATGCAGGTTTCCTCACGATGTTTGCCTTCACCGAAAAGCGTGTGATAAATTGCCATTATCAATTAGACACATAAGTTTTTTAATAGAAAAACTCATTGGTGCCTGCCCGGGGTTTGAACCTATGTCGTTTCTAGAGAGTCGCACGGTCTCACCGCTAGGCTATCACAGCTTAATGGCATAGTAACACCCCGTTACTTTACCATACAAAGTTCGGGAATGGTATATCCATTATAATTCTATTCCGAATGACAGGCATATGTCTCTATAGGGTTATATCAATTGTTTAGCATTACTTTTGTATTATTAAAACTCCGCAAAGTAATGCCTAGTTCTATAAATAATTTAAATGGTTTATCACTGTTTAAATATTTAATTGGTACCATTATACAGAGCATTAATATTAATTAGGCACTGCGTACTATTGATTACATGTTAAAGTATTGAAAACACATAGATTACAGTATAAATGTGAACCTATTTTTGGGGTCAATTGGTGTTGCGCTCCGATAGAGTCAATTTATAATTAATGAGCTAATTTAATTACTATAATATCACATGTTCTAAACTAATGTTAACTGAGTTATAAAGTTTATAATGCAAAATTTGAAATGTACCTCAGATCCACAGTTAAGAATTTTTAAGTTCCTTCTTTTGTATGTCAATGTGTCGTAGTATTAGCTAATTAGTAGTAGTAAACGCAGCGGTAATTGCAAAACTCCATTAATTACGGTCGTACATCGCAAATTTAGTGCGATGCTTATAGACTTACTGTGTAACTCATTCTTCGCCTGCGGAGTACAAGGGCGCGGAGTTAGAGCCAGAAATGGGACTGAGGTATGTGCGGACCGCGAGTGCGACAGAGATGATCGTACGCACCTATCTCAGGCCTTTCTCGTCCTACCTCCACGCCCTTGTACCCAGCAGGCAAGGACTGAATTAAGCGGTCAGCCTATAGAACGTACAATGTTCGCGAGAGCGTAAAACATCTCGCACGAACATCTTCACGGCAGCGCTCCACTTTTCACAAAATCAGTAGAGGGGCGTCCTTCATGGTGTGTCACCAGCTCCTCTATAACTATCATTACGGAATTCGATGGCTACGAAGAGATCGAAGCACCGAACCTGAGCACACCACCGGACTTGATACCACCATCAGAACAGAGTAATCCTTTCCAAATCTAAAGATGTGGGAGCCTCCATACTCGAGAAGTCTTTTTACGCCTTTAGCTAGACCTCCTCATGAATCCTCTGTAATCCAACCAATCCAGACAAGGATTTCATAGGATTCAGGGACTCTTTTCAACGGTTATGTCCATACTGTGACTTTAAATTTTGTTAAAATCTATTTTTAAAGCTTTTTACATGACTTGTTTCATATTAAAGACGAGCGTGTATTTGGAAAACACTGTGATTCCACCAGTACCTTGTAACATGCTTCTGTATGCTGTGTCTGTGATGGCGAACACGTGAGGTGGTACTTCGTGTCTCTTGATGCCCTTGTACCGCTCCATGATCTTCTCGGTGTAGATGGGCAGCTTCTTGTACGGATTCACCACCACGCAAAAGAGCCCCGAGTATGTCTGGAACGAAATATAACTTATTATTGATCTACAAAAACAACTATGTACAGACTACGAAACTTACTTCCATATAATTATGTCTTACGGAATATTGTTATGGGATATATGCGCGGACATTGAAAAAATTTTTGTATTACAAAAAGAGCCATACGTGGCATTTAAAATTTCAATTCGCGCGATTCCCTGCGAGAGAAGTTCAAGGAAACATGTATTCTTACATACTTCTTCACAATATATTTTTAGTAATTTAATTTTTGTACATATGAATATAAATAATTATAAAAAGATTGGCGATGTATACATATAATACACAAAGAATGGACCGACATAAGCTTGCGGTTCCCTGCTTTGCGCCTTGCAAAAGTTCGTAATTCGTTTGTGGGTTTGGGTATAAAATTCTATAATAAAATTCCACAATCTACTTTAACTTTACCATTACAGCAGTTTAACAATACTATTTTAAAAAGGCTAATTCAGAAAATTCCTACTATACTATTGAAGATTACTTAGACGATAGGAACGCGTGGATATAGATACTCTTCGACCCTGTACAAAACATTAATAACTATTTATATGTAGTAGTAAAGTAAAGTAAGAGCAACCGCCGAGTTTTTTGCTGGTTCTTCTCGGTAGGAACAGCTTTCCGAACCAGCAATAGATGTTGACGATTCAAAAGCACTTGTTTACAAGTTTACTTGAAAAAAGAATATAATGAATTTGAATTTGAATATAGGTCATGTATTTGTAAACGCATACGCACGCACTCATATGCATAAGTCATGAAATACTCCAAAATTTATAGGGCCCCTAAACATATGTAAATAACAAAGCGCTAGTCTGCATTCGGATCGTTTCTTATACACGATCGAGTTTAGTCACGTCTTTTGCCAGCTGATTGTTTGGACAGCGCGGCCTGTTGACGACGAGCGGTTAACTTATTGAGTAACAACATCGCAATCATCATTGCATTCAAAGACGATTCTATCTGACACCAAAATATTACTAGTTATTAAGTCCATTTCATTCATATTAAAATAAAAATTGAATTTGAATTCTATGATGTATAATCTTAATTAGCCGCTTGTAAAAAATTAGTTAGTCCCTCAGTTTCATCTATGCGGACTTCAGTGCTGCGACTAAATGTTCCGTATAAATAATACAGATTATGCAATATAAAAAAATTGTGTGCAAAATTCATGTAAATCCCTTCAGCCGTCTTTTCTTGTTACGTTCGTTAGACCATTACAGAATAAAATAAGGTACATATCGGTAATACAAGAGAAAAAAGTTGTAAGCCACTGTATATATGGTTAGGTTGCATGAAACTGGTATAAGTTTTTTTATTCTGTAATTAAATTTACACTAGATGTGTGTCAACGCTAATATAGCCTAAAACTCAAAAGTCAAACTATTCTAAAGACATCATCAAGAAGAATTTGAACTAATTGCATGCTTCCTCCGAATCAGGTCTTGACAATACACCAAGAAAGAAACCAACTTGAAATTTGTTCAAGCTAACTGAATTTAAACCGGCCTGAATTTAATCTGAACCGGCTAGAAATATTATATTTCTAGCCGGTTCAAATCGGTGACATTCCAAAGTTACAATGAACATAATTGAATAAACCCGATGAGAGATGGTAACTCAGAAAGGTGGTCACTTTTAGGGATAAGTCCGCGTACATGTACATGCGTTTTTTTTTACATTGTACTTTCATTGTTTCTTATGTAAAATAAAGAGAATAAATAAATTAATATGATAGTTCTTTCAAGGCAACTCATGTGCACATTAAAATCATATTGATCACAATCGCGTTTCGCAATTGGTGTGGTTCAATATAATTCGTCACGACTCACGGTTCATAAATCATGCTCGATTGTGGGATATAATGATGATGATCTATAACGCTTATTTTTTTATTGATCTTTTACTACCCACTGCTAGGCAAAAGCCTTATATCTCGTTTTTGGAGAGCAGGGTAAGAAATTATATCTTACACGTTGCTCTACTGTGGACTGGTAGGTTACTCAAATAGTCTCAGAAACCGGCCGTAACTATGATGCTTCTACGCTGGCTTATCCCGCGCGTTGACGTTGTAAACACATTAACGTATCGTCAATTCAAAAACAAATGCAGTTTAAAAACACTATCAAAAAAATCCTAATACAGAAAGCCAACTATACTGTTGAGGATTACTTAGACAATAAGGATGCGTGGACATAGCTACTCTTCGACCCTGTACAAGACCTTAATTACTAAATTTAACTAGATCTAAGAATTTATACTTTGAAAAAAGCAATCGCCGAGTTTCTTGTTGGGTCTTCTCAGTTCTCGGTAGCAACAGCTTTCCGAACTAGCAGTAGAGTTGACGATTCAAAAGCATTTGTTTACTTGAATAAAGAAAAATTTGAATTGGAATTTGTTAGTTATGATGCGATTGTGTTTTTTAATAGAATAGATTTGTTACAAATCAAATTATTATTTTTATTTCGTGATTTATGTGGTTGAATTTTTATTCGCTAATGGAATGAAGTCCGTCTTATCTACTAATCCGACGCTAAGCTGTGATAGATAAGCATATGACAACGGAGTACAATGAGCCCACTGACCAGTTGTACGCTCTCATTCGTCAACGCCAACATAAGTGTGTAAATACCCTCTATAATATACTAAGACTTTTTCCTGAACCCGAAATATGATAGCCAAGCCTCAATTGTATGAAATTTTGTCAATATCGGTAGGATTATCCGCGAAAACGCAACAGATAGACAGGCTTAAGGATATATAATTTGTATTTCCGCAATGCACATAGTTCAATGTCTCTATATCGCAGCGGCCACATCAAAGAACTGGCTTGATATGTTATCAGTGTGATAACGGGAGCAATTGTTGTTTTGAATCAATTTGAAATCTGAACCACGAAGGCAAGGTTACACTAAACAGTTACATAAACATGACATCATCATCGTCCTGCCCTTATCCCACTCTAAGCGGGGTCAGCACAGCATGTTCCAAACATGTTGTCAAATGATTTGGCTTAAAATACGTATTTTATGACCGGCCGCCTGCCTGACGTAAACTTAACTTAGCCGCCTTTTACGACACCTCGGTAAGAAATTAGGGCGGTCTATTCTACTCAGCCGGATACGACATGGCGGAGTTACATAAACATAACAAAGTAATAAAACTTACCGCTCGTATCCCGAATTGATATGCAATTCATTATGCGTTTTGCGGTTAAGCAAAAATTGCGACGAGACAAAGAATAAAAATATTATGGGTAACCAATCTCAATGTGTAAACACTAAACACTAATCTGTTTCGTTATTTTGTCCGGCATATTATTAAGAAGACTAATTTTTAATTTGTATTGTAATTTTTAATTATTAATTGTTTCACTTACTAACACTTAGTCATAAAGTAACTTACTAACAACTGGACTGTTATTGTCTTAAATAAAGATTATATTATTATGATTCTTTTACTTCTCTTAATCCTAACTTTTCACATTTTTAAATATTTTTAATGATAATAAAAACTGAAATTCTTTAAAAAAAAAAAATTAATTAAAAAATATAAAAAATCGTCATCCTCGGGAAGCGAGGCAATACCCAATTTATATTATTATTATTATAATGCACGATAGATCAACATGGTGGATTTACCCTCGACTTCACTCCAAATAGAAAGAAGGCCTTTGCTTGGCATTTTAATAAAGTCAATAACAAAAGTTATGTTTCAAATTAGTTTTGTTATAATCCACGTTAGTTAAGAAAATCTATATAATTCTTTGCGATTTTGTCGTGGAGTCTATCTCCTGATGATGCTTTGGTTCCGGGGCGAAACGATTGTTGAGATTGTGATAGTGTACGTATGTAGTGCTTGTGTATTGTGGTGGCAGTGGTGGAGGTTTGTGCATGTGTTTTTACGAATCCTGCATGTAACGGGTATAAAAAAACGGATAGTCCACTTTACATTTAGCACTATATGTATATATTTACTGTATCGCGGAGTATAGCAAAATAATTTTATTATTACTTTTCTATATAATTCTCAGTGTACACACACAGTCAACAGTAAGTTGTGTAACAAATAAATATCCTTATACGTAAAGCATATTACACAATTGAAGATTACTTGAATGATAAAAACGCTTGGATTAGAAAATCCTTCCAGCTTCAAACAAGACTGCGGTTAATAATGTAAATTTAAAATGTTAAAGATTGACCACCGAGTTTCTTCCTGGTTCTTCTCGGTAAGAGCAACATTCCGAACCAGTTGTAGCTTTATTAATCATATTGATCCTTGACGATTCAAAAGCGCTTGTAAAAAGCTTACGTGATTAAAGATTATTTTGTTTTGACTGTACATATTTGATAACGCATCGTCCACTAGCATCACAATAGAAAGTAAAGAACAAATGGCAATTTTTCTTACTACTAGTGTAATAGGTAATGCCTTAAATGATCTGTCAACGTTGGTAAATGATGCAAGCAGTACGCCATAAGAACCTGCATGGCACGATTTCCACGATACACCTTACTAATTTGGCCTGCCTCAAGCTCGCTAATGGTTATGTATAATGAACCGCGGTGCGCGTTGAACAATAGAAATATCGTTTTCTAAACTATGTACATACTTGCTTAGGTTCTTGAAAATTTCAAGAATCAAACTTATTAAAGGCTAATATTTAACTTACAATGTATGTAAGGTTGAATCTTGCAAGTAAAACTTGACCCACTTCCCGGTGTTTGATTGACCTGATATTTTACATACTGCTTCAGTTCCGATGACATGCATGTTTATGATAAGCATGACCTGATGCTGGCAGAATAAGAACGTGGAAATTTTTGCCAAAAGCTTTTGTGAAAAGGCTTTTTTAAATTACAAAACTCGTTACTGTTAAAAAGCGACTAAGGCCGTGTGGTATCCGGCTCAGTAGAATAAACCACCCTCATTTCCTACCGAGGTGTTGTAAAAGGCGACTAAGGTAAATCGACCCGCCGTATGGTATTCAGCTGAGTGGAATAGACCACCCTCATTTCTTACCCAGGTGTCGTAAAAGGTGACTAAGCTAAGTCGACCGACCGTGTGGTATCCGGTTGAGTAGAATAGAGCACCCTCTTTCTTACCGAGGGGTCGTAAAATACCACCAAAACAAAGTTGACGTCAGGTCGTTAAATAAGTAGCCAAATCAAATGACAACAAGTTTGTAACATGTTGTGCCGACCCAGCTTAGAGTGGGATAAGGGCAGGTGCTCTCGATGCATCGTCCAGCGGAGGGAGGGGCCACTTTTAGAGAGGCCCCGACCCAGAGGTGGCGCACTCTGGGGTTCAAAGTTACTGTTGGCGGGGGTGGGGTAAATAAGGTACCCTGCAACTGCCACCAGCAGCGTGGTTGAGCATAAAGGTCGTTTTAGTCAGTGCAAGTCGGACATAACTATCGCTCGTCCCCGTCGGGCGGTGGTACCCATTAGGGGTTTTTTTCCTGTATAAAAAAAAGGAGGATGATGATGACTGTCATACTATTTGATAGTATTGACAATATTATCATTGCTTTCGAATATTAATAAAGCTATTTATAATAAAAACGGTACTATACAATATCGGGCCATTATTTAAAAATGGCGACTCGCATGACTGCATGGTAATTTGCATCTCAATGAGTGTTCCGTAGAGGCTAAAACCGCACGCACTAAAACCGTAACACTGTTTAATCAGTTGTTCGACAAAATATGCGTTAACAAAGGAAAAGCACGCCGGCACCACGTCTTCGATGAGTCATCAGATCAGAATTCCGCTAAGCAAACGTCTGTGGCCTTTAAAATATGGTAATATTGAAAACTTATTATAAAAATAATTAAAAAGAAATGTTTTAACATTTTAACTATCGTGAGTAGTATTCAAAGTGATTGTATAGAAACCAGCTATACTCACATCCAATTTTATTATGGGGCCCTTATTTATGAGCTCTTTACACGACGTTGTCGGCGACGATAACTATAGCCAATTTGTACAATAACTATGAAAAGTAATGGTAGATTTTTGAAGTGAAAACTTCTTAAGCGGCGTTGTGCACTTTTTGTGATGGATAAAAAATGTTAAACTCGCGTCAGAACACGTGAAATGAACGAAAATTCGTATGACGGAGGGAGAGTAGACCGTCGGCGCGGCGTAGGAGAGGAAGTATCCCCCTTTCTTTATACCGCGAGGCGAAAATGTATACCTGCGCCTGTGTAAATAGTACGTTGATAAAAGTGTTAAATTTTTAATGTGATATAAATTTACATGCTTGTGTACGATAGCGCAATTAATAAATATTGTATTTTATGACCTAAATAATAGTATTCCCTAACTATTCGAAAATATCAAAAATGCACAACGTGAATATTCAATATTCCATTTCTTCCAGCACCCTCGAAGTGCAACCTGTTGGTTTTCTTTTTTATTAATTTTAATTGTAAAATTGTGAGCAAAAAAATGTTTTTGTTGCTTTCGTTCTATTTCTCATAGAAAAAGTTATTGAGCGTGTCCATTTTTATGGTGAAGAATTTCCAAAACAAAAGTCCACACCCATGGCTTCAGTATGACTCAGATTACGTAAAAGCGTTAAGAAATCTGGAAAAACAAGACCGAGAGTCGTGAGCATGGAAGACCTTGGCACATAACTGACGAAAAAATATTCAAAGCACGCCGGTTGCGTACCTAAACTCGCCGGCAAATATGCGGGTATATTTTTTTTAACTAAGCATCATACACAACACTGTTAAAACGAGGCCGATATTGATGAATTTTTGTACATATGAAGAATGAATAATGAATATACATAAGTATAAAAAGATTTGTGATATATATAATAGACAAAGTCGAAAGCGACATGAGCTTGCGGTTCCTGCTTTGCGCCTTGTAAAAGTACGTAAGTCGTTTGTGGGTTTGGGTATATTATCTTCCTGCCCTTATCCCATTCTGAGTGGGGTTGGTACAACATGTTACAAACATGTTGTCACATGATTTTGCTACGTATTTTACGACCGGCCGCCTGTCTGACGTCAACTTACCTTAGTCGCCTTTTACAACACCTCGGTAAGAAATGAGATTGGTCTATTCTATGCAGCCGGATACCACACGGCACTTACCTTAGTCGCCTCTTACGACACCTCGGTAAGGAAGGAGGGTGGTTTATTCTATTCTGCCGGATACCACACGGCTAAGGGTTTGGGTAAAAGATTCTATAATAAAATTCCGCAATCTACTTTAACTTTACCATTATAGCAGTTTAAAAAATACTGTTAAAAAGGCTAATACAGAAAGCCTATACTGTTGAGGATTACTTAGATGATAAGAATGCGTCGTTATAGCTACTGTTCGACCCTTTACAAGACAGCAATGACTAAATGTAACTAGTAATAAGAATAATGATTTCAAAAGAGCTCTTCTCGATAGGTACGGCTTTCCGAACCAGAAGTACAGTTGACGATTCAAGAGCACTTATTGGCAAGTTTAATTAAATAAAGAATATTATGATTTTGAATTTGAATTTCATTGAAAAAAAATAAGCAATAAATTCAAGTGTTAAAATAACCTCAGCGCTGAGTTCAGCTTTGAGGTCGGAAAATAAAAAAACAACTGTTTTTTTCTGTTTTCCAAACGCGGATTATAGCAAAATAATTCCGTCAAAATATAAATAAATATAATAGTGCAAATAATAATAATTGAAAACGTTAAAATCATAATAATAATTGCTATCGCTATATTTTTGAGGCAATCGGTACCTGTGGGAAATTGAATTGACTTAAAAGATGATGTAAAGTAACAATATGTAATTTTGAAATAATGGAGTTTTTGTTAGACGGGAAAAGAATAAAAATATTAGGTGTCATCAATCGCTCATAGGAAAACACCCTTATAACGCTTAGTAACATTGCTGTCAATGTGTTTAAGAGAATCGAGACCCAATAATTGAAAACGTTAACAACATAATAATAATTGCTATCGCTGTAACTGATTGCAAACGGTCTACAAATATAGACATGGCGCTTATCGGTCGTATAATCAGATCACACTTGGCTACAAGGTGCCGCAAATTCCATACAGTTCGCATAAAAGTTTCCTGTTGAGTCAGCCCGTGTTTAAGGTGCTACTCACCACAAGAGCGAAGAGATATCAAATCAACGATAGGCAACAGTTCTTTTGATAGTTAAATGATTCTAGTAAGTTAGTGTAAAAAACTAAAATATAGTAAAAGGACAACTTCTTTTTATTCATCGTCAACCGCAGGACATGAGTTTCTTCACAGAATCTCCACACGGGTCTAAGGGGGAGACTCGTCCCAATCAGTCTCCTCAATTGCCAACCTCACCTGCACGTGGCGCACCCTGCAGATTTACCAACAAGGCTCTGGCGACCGATAAATGGCGGTATTACCATTCAAATTTAAATCCAAATTCAAAATATTCCTTACTCAAGTAAACTTGAAAACAAACTCAACAATCGTTTCGCCCGCAACTGAAGCATCATCAGGAGATAGACTCCACGACAAAATCGCAAAGCGATCGCGAAGCGGTTGCGGGGCGAAGCGATTGTTGAATTTGTGATAGTGAACGTGTGTAGTGCTTGTGTATTGTGGTGGCGGTTTGTGCATGTTTTTACGAATCCTGCATGTAACGGGTATAAAAAAACAGATAGCCCACTATATATATTTTCTATTTACTGTATCGCGGATTATAGCAAAATAATTTTATTATTAATTTTGTGAAGCTAGTCTTTAATAACATTAAAGCTAACATACATACAACATTTATATAATACAATGATTTGTAAATTACAGAAGGGCGTTAACAAATCTTAGTAGAAGCAGCAACGGTAAACGAACAAAATAAAATAAACAACGTGCTACCGTTTTCACTGTAAACGACAGACGAGCTAATCCTTATCTATCGCCTACATGTCAAATTCTGCATTGAAACCTTTAAATGTATCACGTTTAAGTTCAATTTCGCTTGTATTATAATATGTGAGTCATATTAAACATTTATGGCTACAAGCGAAGGTTTATTGTACGTGACTTGTGTAGTTAGCCATATTTGGTTATTTAGTGTCGTGCTCAAAATACGAGTGGATTTCTGCAATGTTATAATGACACATATCAAACGTATCAGAACACCTGTGAATTTATAGAATTAGGCGTTACTTTGTGGAGATCCATAATATAAAATCATCATTCCCTGCCCTTATCCCACTCTAAGTGGGGATGGCACAACATGTTATAAACATTTTGTCATATGACTTGGCTACGTATTATACGACCGGCCGCCTGCCTGACGTCAACTTACCTTAGTCGCCTTTTACGACACCTCGGTAAGAAATGAGGGTAGTCTATTCTATGCAGCCGGATACCACACGGCATTTACCTTAGTCGCCTCTTACGACACCTCGGTAAGAAGGGAAGGTGGTCCTTTCCTCCTTTTTCCGTCAGGCCGGTCGTAAAATACGTAGCCAAATCATATGATAACATGTTTGTGACATGTTGTGCCGACCACATTTAGAGTGGGATAAGGGCAGGATTTTTGAACGCTGCATATCACAAAGACTTTTATTGATGCATCATAAATTTGCATAGTAATAGGCTTTGGAGCTAAATTGTTCGTTCAAATTTGAATTAAAACTTTAATTAGTCGTATAAAATGGACAAAGAGATAATGTGTTGAGTAATTCACAATAATTTACAGATTACAACGTTTTTAACAATTTCTAAGTTTAAATTTACTTAGTGAGAATGAAGCAAGGGATTTAAAGAACGTATGAAGTTTTAATTAAGTAATCAGAATAGAATTTAAAGATAATAATAATATATTGAAAGCTTTTACCGTTTCAGAATAGTCTGTCTGTAAGGTAATATAATGTGTGACCGTGCAAGGGAAAGGCCAAATATAGTTAATTCAATTAAAGCCATTAGAGCTAATGGCACTAATAACAGAACCAAGGTATTTTAATTCAATCGATTGACACATAGATGGACTTTTGTCGGTGTTTCGTTGCGATTTATAAATAAACTAGCAATACGTGCGGCCTCGCCCGCGTGAAATCCAGTGTTTAGCAAGTTATAGTCGCTCGAGTCTCGGCAGGAGACTGGCTCTCTGATACCCTACACCGCTTTTTATACCTATTCCCCCCCCCTCTAAACTACAATCGACACCGGTTTGTTACTACCCCCACTAAAAATTGTTGTAAAACGACCTCTTCAACTCAATTTACGTAAAACCGTCATGTACTGTGAACCTAAACCCTTCGGAGGAATTGCACTACTTTTTAGTAAAAACCGTATTAAAATCCGTTCAGTAGATTTTGAGAAAATCAATTACTTACAGACAGACAGCTTTGGGGGACTTTATTTTATAATAAGTATAGATTTAATTATATCCATTGATCTGACATCTTTAATTGTGGTTGTCCTAAACATGTTTCTCTAGTGGTGGCGGTTCTGGATCGTCTGGTGATCTATGTTTTCTCTGTTAAGGTCGTTTATGTAATTAAAAAAATAGGCGTTACTTTGCGGAGATATTACAAAAGTAAAAATATAATAAAATAAATAAATATATGGGACACCAACACACACGGTCGTCCGACCCCAAAATAAGTAACTTAATACTTGTGTTACGGGTGATGGACAACTAGTAGATATAGTACATATATAATTTTTAATACATACTTAAATACAAATATACACCCCAGGCTCGAAGAACCAATAAATCGTTAGTAGAAAATTTTGGTCCTCGGCGGGAATCGAACCCGCGACCCGCGGAGCTGAAGGCAGGGGCCAGTCATAATTATTTTCCTATAATCGCGCACAAAGTCGATTTTGACTTTGCTTTGCATAACAATAGCTTTGCGATTTTTTCGTAGAGTATATCCTGATGATGATGATGCTTTGGTTGCGGGGCGAGATTGTTGATTTTGTGATAGTGAATGTCTGTGGGTGTGTGTGTGTAGTGCTTGTGTAATGTGGTGGCGGTGATAAAGGTTTGTTGTACATATGTTTTTGGGAACCCTTCATGTATCGGGTATGAAAATGGATAGCCCACTCTACATTTAGGAAAGGAACTAAAAAGTTTTCCTATAAAGACATGTGCCAAATTCAATTTTATATTTACAATACCTAAGTGAGCTTTTCACTGAAGGAAACCTGTACAATATATACCGCTTTTCTATAAATAAATAAATATATGGGACATTTACACACACGGTCGTCCGTCCATAAAAAAAGGAACTTCCGATCCCAAAGTAAGTAACTTCCGATCCGCATTGGATCAGCGTTATAGGTCCAAGCTGCAACTCTTCTCTCCAAACGGAGAAAGGTGGCGTATGCCCCGCAGTGGGATACTATCCCACAGGACATGCTGTTACTTTAGAGAAATGAAATTTATCTTTAACAATTGAGCGATTACCACATATCGCAGCCGTCCATTCAACTGTCGCCTATGCAGGACACCATTTTCCCCGTATCGCCTTCCGCTGATAAGAGCTATTGCATAGCTTATTTAACAGTAAAAGAAAGAATATGTAAGACAAAAGTAATATAAAATTATTTTACTATAATCTGCGATAAAGTAAATAGAAAATATTATATATATTGGTCTATTCTATTCTGCCGGATACCACACGGCGTAATAAATAGAAAAAATATATAGTGCTAAATGTATAGTGGACTATCCGTTTTTTCATACCCGTTACATGCAGGATAAGTAAAAACATATGTACAAACCTCAACCACTGCCACCGGAATACACAAGCACTACACACGTTCACTATCACAAACTTAACAATCGTTTCGCTCCGCAACCGAAGCATCATCCGGAGATAGACTACGACAAAATCGTAAAAATGATTTGCGCAAAAAAATACCCGAAACCTTTTGTATTATGGATCTCCCGCGAAGTAACGCCTAATTCTATAAATTATTTAGAAGTAGGTGTTACAAGAGGTATTCCATACTACAAATGAAAGAATTATTTTGCTTTACCTTATTATTTATTATGCTATTTGCTGTAAGGCCTTCTACAAGCGATACGGAAGCTAAAACTTTGGACCCCTTTTTACGAAAATTTAATTATAGTTTAGTTCATGTGTGTAATAAATAGGGCGATGCAGAAAGCTAATATTTTCTATATCAATAAATAAAACATTACAAACACTACCATGCATTAGACACACCAACAAACACAAATATTTGTTACACGCATATATACTCTGTGGTCAAATTGTTTCTTTTGTTTATAATTTTCTCTATAGACATACAATACTGACATAGACATAGAGTACTATTTTATAACAGCCTTAGCGAAATCTGTGGCTATTGTAGTTTAGTCTTTGACAGTAGAACGTTAATAATTTCTGAACGTTATGTTTTAATATGTATGTGACCCCCGAATCTCAGGAACAGTATGTGACCCCCAAATGCCCCTTAAACTTAAAGAGAAAATTTATAAATCCGTCAAGACCTGTCGTAATGTATGGATCAGAATGTTGGGCAATGAAAAAGATGGATGAAAGAAGAGTGTGTTAAATTTGATATGACATACTGAGGCTATACTTTATTTTATTAAGCTTGTTATTTAGGTTCAGCAATCAGGAAAGCTCTATTAGTCGTATCTATATTTTAGGACAAGTCAATGAAACAAAAGAATAGAGAATAACTATATATTTCGTTGGAACTTAATATATTTTATCTTTTAATATCTTTATAACTTTTCTATCTTTACTCGAAATGACTCTACTGCCAGTTCGGAAATGCTGTCACCTGCTGAGAAGAACTGGTAAGAAACTCAACAGTTGCTCTTTTAAGAAAGGAAGATTTACAATAATATCAAAACAAAGGACTATTCTCTCTCTAAAGGTTATTTCGTTACATCAAACCAACAACATCATAATAATTCACTTATTGGAACTAAGTGAATTGTACAATCCTTATTATATTCACAAACGACTCAAATAGTCACATCTTAATAATATCTAACAACTCTCTTTATATTACAGTACAATAAGACATTTGAATTACGTCAGTTAATAACCATTATTTCTCAATGATTTATCTATCGACATCTATTCGATACGTGAATTAGTTCTAGGTTGATCAGAACATCACATCATTTTTAGGTATAAGTAAATAACACTATACTTATCTTAATCTCGCCACAACTACTTCACTTAAAAATGCTAATTAACAACTTTACTCGGCCAGACCTCCAGAGATACTGCCGATAGAACAACCCATCTTTACAATTGTTAACTATTTTTTTCAAATCTCCCCTATTCGGTTGTGAGAAACATTTCCCTTAAAAAAAACAGAATTGCCTAACGGCAATTCTCAGTAAACATACCAAAACAATAGTTTTAAAGCGAACCCTGTGCCGGTACTATTTTTTGTCTTCGTTTTTTATTTAGGCGTTTGTATTGCAACGCCGCTTTCTAAACAGATGTTTTAATTTTTATGACCCTTTACAAATAATAAAATCAAAACAGAGCCAAAATGATGTTTTGAAGTAAAAATTAACAAAGCTTGTTAATTTTTGTTAGAAATAAGAATGATATTTTTACATTAATTCCTTATATTATAACACGGCCATACTGACAAGTACTTCGTTCTCGAAGTACATAGGGAAACCCCTTAGCAGTTTGTATAGAGTCATAATACATTAAGATTAAAGATTCTTATTTTATAATTGGATAATTTAAACTTATCTCTTAAACCCGAAATGTAGATCCGTACATACATAGAGCTTAGAAATGCATTACATTACATTTTCATCTCTAACTGTACTAAGATTATCAAAACATTTGTCAAAGGTATTACAAGTAATACTACTCCTTCATTATCTAATTTTATCCACAATATCAAGATACATAGAACTTATAAGCCAAATTACTTTTAGCAAACTTGTGGTATTGCAAAACAAAATATTCAGTTTTCATTAAACATTTATCAAATCGTATATAGAAATGTTTTTATCAAAACTCATTACATCCATAATCCATTACAACATGGCGAATATATTTGACCAAGTCTTCTCTTTCCAAATCTTAACAGTTTTCAATAACAGTAACGTTAACAGACATGTATTGTATTATTATTAATACTATTCCCAATTTACGACAATTTTAAACTACAAATATACTATTCCAATTTCCCCACAGTGCTACACGTGTCTTGTCAGCTCAGTCACTTAGCATCGGTGAATCTCAATCATCAGCCAGAGTAGAAAGGCTGACACTAGACATAGTTACATAAATATACATTTATTATTAATGTCTTAAAGCAACCACAGTGATAAGTACGCCAGTGTACTTCAGGAAAATCATACCTGTCTCAACAGCTTAGTCATTTCGCAGACAGTGAAACTCAATCACTCGCGACCAATGATAGGCTGACACCAGAAATACTTTACATAATCATCAAACAATAAATAGCTGCCGTAGCCGCTGGTCTCAACCACTTGCGCTAGTTAGCCCAGCTATAAACAATACACAGTTATTTTGGTACCACTATACGAGAACAATATTCACTTTTAAGTCTAAGTGAAGTCAATTACAATGTGATTGATATTATATCGTATCTAGGTGAATCTACACAAGAGTAACATTAATAAAATTTCACTGTCTTTTGATTTAATAATCAAAAGACTGACAATATCTTCTATTGAAGATATTAACTAAAACTATAACTAAACAAAACTATATCTTTTTTGAATTATTTGAAGTTTAAAATGAACAGTAATTGTTCCGAAATTTAAAAAGAGTCATTGTATTTTATGTAACAATGGTATGTCTTTAAATAGATATATAAAAAAAGTATTTTCTATATTTATAGCCTTGTTTCTAATCTGAATTAAATTATAAATGAAATCTTTTATTCTACAAACGTGCTAACCTAACAAATACGGATATAAAAAACTAAACTTAATTTTATTTATCAAAAACGTGTGTAGCACAGTGCTCAATAGATTTATAACTCAGTATAATACTGTGTGCCTCGACAATAACCACACAGCCACAAAAACTGATTTTTAGCTAAAGCCTCGTAAGTTACGTCACGAACAACAACTGATTGAACTGACTACGGCCAGTGCTACTAAGTGTCCGTTATATATTCGTTTATTTATTTATTGAAATATACTAAATGTGATTATGCTAACTTTAAATTTGTAATGAGTAATATTAAATAAAATTAACAAACTACACACTAAAAAGTAATTCGCTACTAAATTCTGAAATAGTTATTGCCTTTCCAATTCTTCAATAATTTCCTAAACGAAAGCTTAGACTTATAACATTTTATTAAATGTTATGAATATGCAAAATTTGAAAATATCATATGTCAGTATGTATTTATTTATTATTGTCCACGTCTATTATGTTTTCTAACGTATTTTACTTAATATTGGTTGCAAATTATTTCCAGCAGTGGTTTTCTTTTTTTTTCATTTATATCACATAAATTACTCAACAGCATCTATACCTACATACAACAAGTAAACATGCTATGCGATACACTAGCGTTACTTTTTGCGTTACGTTACAAGCTTTGTGACTACTATCACTTATCATTAAACGTCCATTATCATATTTAGTACTCTTTTAAATTCGACTAAGTTCTTTTCCTTTTTTCTTACATATATACTTATTTTGGATTCGATTACGAACCGCTCTCATTGTGGTAACAATTTGTCACAGCCAGTAAATTTCATAAACCATTTAACTACAATGAGCTTCAATTCAACTAACATTTATAATGTAATAGGGAATATAATACTGAATGTCTTGAAATCAACATTAGTTGATAAAAATGAGGCCTTAATACATATAATAAACCTATGAAAACCAAAACAAAACCGAAATTTACACTAAATACAAACACAAATTCAGCTATTTTTTTATAATATCAATTCACATTATAAGTTTTTTCTTTTCGTTTGTGTACCTTAAAATCATGCCTTTTTGGTCATAACATATAAAATTCTAAACACAAAATCCACAAAAGATTTTTTCTTTTCAATAATTTTGATCTGTACTTCTCATACTCATTACTTATATATGGCGGGATTTTAGGCCATATTTCAATATCATCTACAAATCTTTTCAAATAAACAGTCAAAGAATACATTTATTTCAATTGCTTATATAACTCAGTATTACAAAGCATCTTTTATACGTCGAAGTTTATACAGCGCTATTGCATAACTTGCAAACATTGACTATCAATACTAATACTATAAAGAGGAAAGATTTGTATGTTTGTGCGTATGTGTGTATGTATATATGTTTGTAATGTTTTCACGCAAAAATACTATGACTATATAGAAAAAATGTTCTACAGTATTATAGAACATATCAATATCCACAAGAAGTCCGCGATACTATATGTCTAACTATTATAGTTATGCCAATATAACTACTTTTTTTACAAGGTAAAAGCTGATACAAGTGCCGACAATATTCAAACCATTGTGTTCATATTTCTATATCTTATCACATTAAATGATAATTTATTAAAAACTGTTTCAATACCTGTACTGTAATACTTTTTAAATTATTAAAATCCGACACGCCCATCAAAAGATATAACGAATTTAAGAATGTAAATCGAAAGAAAATAATGTCATAACAAATTCATTGTAGCGACCGTTATAACAGAGCCTGCATTTGGTGCGTTAGCTCTTATTCCAAGAATACTAATGATACCCATTTTTTATAATAAAATAATCTACAAATAAATCTATAGTCTGACTTCGTAGACTTTCCACTACCACGAGATCGGTATGGACACGGGTGAAACCACGGGGCATTGCTAGTCAAGTGTAAAACAACTTCAAAGTTTTCGGTCGATTTTTGCTATTTTTTTTTTTTGATGCATTTCAAATTTCGGTGTAGTTTTCACTATTAGTTCAATGTATACATTTGTGTTTCGGAATCTACCTAAAATAACTATTGCGATCAAAACTAGATTTGGTTACTGATGCTTGTCTTGATTGATGTAATGTTACTTTTTCCGTCACGTAAAAATGTACTTACATGACATTTTCTTCTTGCTCGTAACGGAAACGATATTTACGAATTTATTAATAAGTTTGAACAAAATACTGTTGTAATATTAAATTATCTTATAAAAAGTAAATTAAGTATAAATGTCACGTCTAACAATATGTTTTCTATTTCACTCTGTTTTAAATTACTCAATGCGTTTTCACTTCTTGCAACGCTTAATTAATATGAAACGTTAAGGATGATAAATTGGACTTTCAATAATTTTAAACATATTATTACTTTTTTTTTTCAGTACAGAAATATTCAAATTTTTACTATTTCACTTTAAAAAAAATATATTTATTAGCTAAGATGACAATATTTATTAATTTTTTTCCTAAAACTCTGGTAAAACTATTCAATTTCATTGAAATTTTACATCTGCGTCTACTTATTTTCTCAAACTTATTCAGAAATTCCCTTTTTTTTTGTTCGAAACAAAATCTGTGCAACAACAGAATCCTATGAGTAGAAAGTTTATTTAAATAAACGATGTAAATGTTGTGACATTATTTATGGCATTTATTTTTCTCATTTATCCGCTCGGTCATACTGACTTCATATTTAACATGGTTTAAAAAAAATCTTTTCTTTTCTTTTTCTTTTATTGTAAACATTACAATCAATTTCCTTCAAATTGGCACGAGCATTTAATAAGGGATTTTGTGACATACATAGCTAAATGTATTTCCAAATATACCAATACTGGTAACCTAACAAATATTTAATTTTAAAACCTTCATATTAATCGTATCAACTATCTATATTATACTACGAAAAATTCAGATCGACCCAACCAGGTGTCAAATCCAGAACCACTAGCACAATATGAATCTAGTACTAGCCACTGAGCTACATAGTTCAAAATAATTTGAGATATTAATAGATTCAAAAAGTTTCATCTTTTAGCTCTGTACAGAAAATGATTTAGATATTGGTAATTCCTATTGAAGTGATCACTAAACCACAGCTATTTACAGACATTTTTATACGAAAGAAGTATAAAATGATGTAAAAATATGCTGATTACAAATAACTCTTCTTACGATATATATATATATGTTTTGTTTATAAACAAAAATGAGCTAATTATTTCGAGGTTAAAATTAAATTATACCACTTCTTTGAAAATATTGAAAGATGCTTTGCAAAATAATTGTAATGACCACTTTCAAAACAACGTTTTAAGCATACAAAACAAATTCTTCCCACAAAAACTTAAATTAATATTAGTCGTATTATCAAATAAATGACTTATTACCACATTGTGCATTTGTTACCAAATTCTTTCGCAGATTTTCTAGTGCTCTGTAATTTCTGCTACATCTCAAAATACGAAGTTCATCATTGGCATCTCACATAAACTGAAGCGGTATTTCTTTGCAGACTTCGTAAAACTCTGCAAACTCATCTGCTGCATTACATAATATCATCATCATATTAGATGAAATGGTACGCCTCACATATTCGTAGATATGTCCTGAAACATTTTAATTAATATATTAGCTAAATTCTAGTGGGCTATTGTGGGTCATCCCACTTCTGATGTTAAATTTGATATGACATACTGAGGCTATACTTTATTTTATTAAGCTTGTTATTTAGGTTCAGCAATCAGGAAAGCTCTATTAGTCGTATCTATATTTTAGGACAAGTCAATGAAACAAAAGAATAGAGAATAACTATATATTTCGTTGGAACTTAATATATTTTATCTTTTAATATCTTTATAACTTTTCTATCTTTACTCGAAATGACTCTACTGCCAGTTCGGAAATGCTGTCACCTGCTGAGAAGAACTGGTAAGAAACTCAACAGTTGCTCTTTTAAGAAAGGAAGATTTACAATAATATCAAAACAAAGGACTATTCTCTCTCTAAAGGTTATTTCGTTACATCAAACCAACAACATCATAATAATTCACTTATTGGAACTAAGTGAATTGTACAATCCTTATTATATTCACAAACGACTCAAATAGTCACATCTTAATAATATCTAACAACTCTCTTTATATTACAGTACAATAAGACATTTGAATTACGTCAGTTAATAACCATTATTTCTCAATGATTTATCTATCGACATCTATTCGATACGTGAATTAGTTCTAGGTTGATCAGAACATCACATCATTTTTAGGTATAAGTAAATAACACTATACTTATCTTAATCTCGCCACAACTACTTCACTTAAAAATGCTAATTAACAACTTTACTCGGCCAGACCTCCAGAGATACTGCCGATAGAACAACCCATCTTTACAATTGTTAACTATTTTTTTCAAATCTCCCCTATTCGGTTGTGAGAAACATTTCCCTTAAAAAAAACAGAATTGCCTAACGGCAATTCTCAGTAAACATACCAAAACAATAGTTTTAAAGCGAACCCTGTGCCGGTACTATTTTTTGTCTTCGTTTTTTATTTAGGCGTTTGTATTGCAACGCCGCTTTCTAAACAGATGTTTTAATTTTTATGACCCTTTACAAATAATAAAATCAAAACAGAGCCAAAATGATGTTTTGAAGTAAAAATTAACAAAGCTTGTTAATTTTTGTTAGAAATAAGAATGATATTTTTACATTAATTCCTTATATTATAACAAGTGCATGCAAATGAAATGAGGATGTTAAGGTGGATGTGTGGTGTGACAAGATTGGATAAAATAAGAAATGAGAATATAAGGGGAAGTATGAAAGTTGCGCCCATTATAGAAAAGATGAGAGGTGCAAGATTGGAATGGTATGGACATGTCATTACATGTGGAGAGATGAAAATCATGTGACTAAACGAGTGTTGGATATGAATGTGTATATATGACTAGAGGGAGGCCTAAAAAGAGATGGTTGGAATGTGTGAAGTATGACATGCATATAAAAGGAGTAGCGCCAGAGTTGACGAATGATAGAAGAGAATGGGAGAGGAAAACATGTTGTAACGACCCCACTTAGAGTGGGATGAGGGTAGGAGAAAGAGGAGATATTTTAATAATTTATATTAAATAATAAGTTACTTTCATCATATCATATCTTCAACATCGTTAAGCTGTGTTAATTTTAAGCTGTGATAGCCCAGCGGTGAGACCGTGCGACTCTTACGAGGGGAACACGAGTTCAAACCCGGGCAGGCACCAATGAGTTTTCTATTAAAACTCATGTGTCTAATTCATAATTGCAATTTATCACACGCTTTTCGGTGAAGGAATCTTGAGGAAACCTGCATATCTCTAGAGAATTCTGGGGATATGGGTATCCAATCAATCCGTATTGGAGCAGCGTGGTAGGTCTTAGCTCCAACCATTCTCTCCAGAAACGGAGAGAGGAGGCCTATTCCCAGCAGTGGGATTGTAACAGGCCGCTACTTTACTAAATAATAATTTAAATTTATTATGATCGAATTTCGAGACTGAAATCCAATACCTTTGAGGTTAGGACAAATGGAAATCAAATTACTAGTAGGAAAGTTGTCGATGTATAAGTTATACTCCATCACAAAGCCATACTTATCCGCCTATGACGTCACCGGGCATGATATCTAATCTCCGAACATATCAGTAAACAAGCCAGATTGTAGATTAAGTCGCGTGACAGAATTAGACCAGCCCATTAAGACATCGTATCACAATATAATCTATGTTAAATAGACAAATAAAAAACGTTGTACTCCTTTTAAATATATGTAAGAGTTTGGGATTTGGTATAATTAAAACTCGAAACAGATAAAAAAATGTAATCCATAAAATGGGTAAAAAATAAATGTGTAACTACAAACCCCCAACGTTTCACACATTCACTATCGCAAACTCAACAACTGTTTCACCACGCAAGACTCATCACCGAAGAATCATCAGGAGATAGACTCCACGACAAAATCGCAAAGCTTTGAGATGTAACGAATGTGTTTTTGCGAGTCCTGCATGTGTCATGTATGAAAACGAATAGTCCACTCTACATTTAGCACCATATATATTTTCTAATTACTTAATCGTCAAATTTAGTAAGCATGTGATGCGCATATAATATGTGTGTGAATGTTTATTCGTGTGTGTAAATACAAACTAGCTGTGCCAACAACGGCTTCGCCCGCGTGGAGTTAAGTAATTTATGAAACTTTTTCCGAATTTTTAAACATACAAGTAGCTATTGTGAGTTAACCGTGAGAGATAGAGACATGCTATCGCAGACTTTTTTGTAGTATTTTTAATAGATCTACAATTCTCTACTACATTATTTTAGCGTATCTCTGCTGGTTTACGCAGCGCGCGCGAATTTACAAAATACCGGTATGTACTATTTACCAAAACCATCCGGAAGTATTGCACTATCTTTTGGTGGAAACCGTACGAAAATCCGTTAAGTAGATTTTGAGAAAATCGATTACATACAGACAGACAGCTTTTTGGGAGTTTATTTTATAATAAGTATAGAAGATGTAAGCATCAAATGTAAAGATTTACGTTTTGTGTCACGAAGTAGCCGGACTGTTGCGATTGCACCTGCTTCGGGGGACAAAACCACCTGCCCCATAAGAAGCTAAAGGGAAGTTACTCCAAATAAACGTTCAAAAATATTTAAAGGGGAATAATAATAGTCATACAGAAAATAGACCACCCTCTTTCTTACCGAGAGGTCGCAAAATACGACTAAGATAAGTTGACGTCAGGCAGGTCGTAAAATACGTAGCCAGATCATGTGACAATATGTTTGTAACATGTTAGACTTGACCCGACCCTACTTAGAGTGGGATAAGAGCAGGAGGATGACGAATAATAGTCATACTGACGGATACATCAAACATGAAGAGGTCATATAGACGTCACTTTGCGCCGGGGGTTAAAAAAAACGATAGTCATATCAGTCAAATGCTTAGGACAATAAAATGCAAAACTTATCATTTTTTCATAGCTCGTAAATTCCACCTTAAACTCCAAACATATAAGATTCAAAATAAAGTGATGTTCCTTTGGTCCTTGCGGCCGGATACGGTCGGATGGGTGTGACGCATCGGACACTCACTGTGCAATTGTTTTTATTGTAGCGGATATGTTGCCTACTAATGGCTTTTTCAATTTCTTTCGAGTCGGAATGCAAATATGGTCGTTTGAACGCCATGATCGGCGGAGCTTTCTATTAAAAGCATTTATTTAACTTGAAACGTATGTATCTGAATGTGGAATATGGCAAGTTCGATTTTACCAACCCCCCGGTGTCCGATTGAGCTGAAATTTTACATACTGCACCAGTCCCGATGACAACACATGTTTATAATAAGCAAAGCCTGATACTGCTGCCACGATTGACTCCAGACGAGGGAACTCCTCAACGGTTAACAGTAGGGACATGAATTATTGTTAAAAGATTATTTTTTTATTATCTTGTTTTTATATTAACTATATTACGCTAAAAGACTGTGTAGCATTAAAAACATAGACAATTAATGGTAGGTTGTTACAGCCCACAAGCTTTGATCTGAATAATTATACAAAAAATAAATAGAGAGGGAGACACGTCTTACATTTACTTCGTTCATTCATTTACCTGTATTCTCATTCATATGAATGGCGGGTCGACTTACCTTAGGCGGAATATATATTCCGACTATGGTAAGTCGACCCGCCTTGAGGTATCAGGCTGAGTAGAATAGAACAGACTCATTTCTTACCAAGGTGTCGTGAAAGGCGACTAAGGTAGGTTGACCCACCGTGTGGTATCCGGTCGAGTAGAATAAACCACCCTCATTTCTTACCGAGGTGTCGTACAATGTATAAAAGTAGTTTGGGATATTATATTGGGATACGTATAATAGTTAGACATATGGTATCGCGGACTTTTTTGTGAATATTGATACGTTCTATAATACTGTAGAACATTTTTTTGTTCTATCATCAATAGTTTCTGCAGCGCACGCGATGAAAGATGTTTACGACTAAATTTTTCCCAATTTATTAAAATTTTATTAGGGATCCCTATTTTAACAAACATACAAATCTTTCCTCTTTATAATATTAGTATAGATAGATATTAAAACTTCGGTTGGATACGTTGAATCGTGATGAAATGTGTAATAACACGAGTGAAGCTAAATTATAAGTAATCTATATTGCCTTTAATACCGGGAAGTGTTACCGCACGCATCGTTCCGATTAAAGAATCGAGTACATCGACATAAGTTTGGACGTGCTTAGCATTATTTCTACTGCTTTGACAGACAAACCGCATGACTATCGAGGAGGTTATGTGTTCAAACCCCGGGCAGGCAATCAATAAGTATTTTCTGTCAAAACATATGTCTCTAATATTTACAATTGATCATGTTTTTCGTTGTTGAAAACAACCGTGAGGAAACCTGCATATTTCTAGAGAATTCTGGAGAATGTAAACTACCAATTAGAATTGGAGCAGCGTGGGTAAGCTCTAACCCTTCCATAAAAAGGAGAAGGTTGCTGAAAAAGTATTTTGCGTACTTCTTTTTTCAAAACTATAAAGTATAAAATAATTATTTTTAAAAATAGAGTTCGCAGTTAGAAGAAGAAGAATACTACATACTAACAGAGAAGTAATAATAAAATTATTTGACTATAATCCGCGATAAAGTACTTTATATATAGCAAAATAATTTTATTACTACTTTTGTATTCCGCGAAGTAACGCCTAATTCTAAATTATTCATACTAAACGGTTCATTTTGCGCTATAAAGTGAAGGATATTGTATTAAAACCTACATATGTATTTCCAAAATAAATATCACCTTCCAACCCGCATTTGAGCAGCGTGATAGGTGAAATAACTGCTTCCGCTTATTTTCTTGATAAAAGTTTATTCAAAATAATCTGCCAAATTGCATTAAAATACCAATGTAAATACCAGTAGTAATTACATTGGTATTTTAATGCAAATGCGTATAAATCGTCAAATAATGAATCACAGACATTTTTCTGATTCACCAACAAAACCTGCTTTCGAATCAAATATAATATGTGCTCAATCTCGCGCCAGTCAGAATTTAAAAAAAATTTCATAGTGAGGATAATCGATTCGTCGATGTTATCGTTAAATATTTACTGAATTGGACTTAGTCTTGATCAATATATCCTAATGTAATTTATAGAATTAGGCGTTACTTTGCGGAGATCCGTAATAGAAAAGTAATAATAAAAATTATTTTGCTATCATCCGCGAAACAGTATAGAATATATATAGTGCTAAATGTATAGTGAGTGGACTATCCGTTTTTTCATTATTCGCATACAAGATTTGCACAAGATAGCATGACGAAATGCAATATGATATTAGACTAATACTTTTAAAAGAGCAGATTGCTCTTTTTGTTTTAATTAAGACACTACAGTTAATTCAAAAGATCAGGTCTATTAAAAAGATTAATAGAATAATTAAATATAGAGTCTTGCCTGACTTTAGAAATTATCAAATAATTTTATCGTTACTTAAGTATTTAACACATATTTCTATAAATTATCAATGTAAAAGGACTACACAGGAATCAAGCCTTTCAAATTATCAAATCATTGACAGGTTCATTTTACTTCGAGCAGCAAGAAAAAATTGACACGATTTTTACAACTATACTTCATTTTTCCGTAGATGTTCTATTTATAGGGCATTATTTTTATAGCAGCAAATTAGAGTATTTTACCAACCGACCGATCTACTTATTGTGGATAAAAAAAATTGCTATAAATAGCGGTCTAGGCACTAACTTTTAGATTAATAAAACACGCATAAAGTTGATATACTCAGGAACACCTTTGTATTTGGCGATGCATATAATAAACAAAGTAGGAACCAACATAAGCTTGCGGTACCTGTTTTGCGCCTTGCTAAAGTAAGTCGTTTGTGGGTTTAGGTATAAGATTCTATAATAAAATTCCGCAATCAAGTTTATCTTTGCCACTACAGCAGTTTAAAAACACTGTTAAAGGGAGGCTGTTACAAAAAGCCTACTTACTATACTATTGAGGATTATATAGATGATAAAAATGCGTGGATATAGCTACTTCTCTCTGTACAAGATAGTAATGACTAAATGTAACTAGTTACAAGAATTATATTTGAAAAGAGCAAACGCCGAGTTTCTTGCTGGCTCTTCTCGGTAGGCACAGCTTTTCGAACCAGCAATAGAGTTGACGATTCAAAAGCACTTGTTTACAAGTTTACTTAAATAAAAAATATTTTGGATTTTGAATATTTTGAATTAATACGTAATATGTTTACATTGTGGTCTCTCTTCAATGTATATTTTTTTAATTTATTCACTTCGATATCGATATATCGACACTTGCGTCCTTATTTTAATGCAAAGAGTGAATCATATATGATATATCCCGTCCGTATGCAAGACGTTTGCGATGCGTCACCCTGACGCCTTTCCCTTAAAGCCTCACAATTCGTGGAAAAATTGTTACATAATTTATAAATAACTCATAAACTACTGTATTTTATATTTACATAAGCTGTGCCTGTTTCGCGTCATTTTAAACGTAAGTAAGAGATCTTTATATATAAAAATGATTTTTATGTCTGTATGTCCTTTATAGACTCCGAAACGGGCCGAATTTAATGAAACTTTCAGACAATCTTCTAGAATGACCCAGCGGATGATTCAAAGTTTGCAAGTTTGATGGCGATCAGAGCATTTTTAAATCTTTTATTTGACTTCCAACTTTGAAGAAACTTGTGACCCTCTTACAAGAGTTGCACGGTCTCACCACTGGGCTGTCACAGCTTCTGGCACAACTAGTTAAGT
This sequence comes from Morpho deidamia, assembly GCA_947086505.1. Classification (NCBI taxonomy): domain Eukaryota; kingdom Metazoa; phylum Arthropoda; class Insecta; order Lepidoptera; family Nymphalidae; genus Morpho; species Morpho deidamia. The sequence continues at coordinate 1,067,701 of CAMTZC010000007.1, read as the reverse complement.
ATAAAATAACGATACAACCAAAAACGGATTTCGACGACAAATGAATCACAGTGTGACCGCAGTTACGCACATTTCTCCTGAAACTCCAGCGCAGCGATTGATTCACCGCAGTATCGTTCATGAAAAAAACAACAAATTAATACAATTCGTTGTATTGAAATAAATCGATTGAATCACCAAAATAAAAGAAAGATAGCAACAAACAGACAAAGTGTTTCACGACACAGATTTTATTGTATAAGTCGAAAAGGTTTTGAACAAATTAGTAAATTAGTGCAAATTTTGCAAATTATTATTATTATTATTACAAATTGAAACAAACAAATCATCAACATTCTCCTGCCCTTATCCCACTCTAAGTGGGGTCGGCACAACATGTTAGAAACATGTTGTCACATGATTTGGCTACGTATTTTACAACCGGCCGCCTGCCTGACGTCAACTTACCTTAGCCGCCTTTTACGACACCTCGGTAAGAAATGAGGGTGGTCTATTCTATGCAGCCGGATACCACACGGCACATATCTTAGTCGCCTCTTACGACACCTTGGTAAGAAATGAGGGTGGTCTATTCTATTCTGCCGGATACCACACGGCATTGAATCAAACAAATAAGAACAATATTTAATTGAATTATTATTGAATAAATATAATGGAAATATATTGTAATCTGCCTAATAAAAGAACCGTTTTTTGACATATTTACATTTAGTTACGTACCTTAACCTATGGAGTTTAGACAAGTTACTTCTAAAACAAAAATTTTATTCGACCATTTCTAAACAACTAACAGATGCAATTAATAGTAGATTTTAAACTTTCGCGATTCAAACTAAAGTAGCGGCCTGTTACAATCCCACGGCTGGGAATAGGCCTCTTCTCTCCGTTTCTGGAGAGAAGGGTTGGAGCTAAGACCTACCACGGTGCTCCAATGCGGAATGGTAGGTTACACATATCTCCAGAATTCTCTAGAGATATGCAGGTTTCCTCACGATGTTTTCCTTCATCGAAAAGCGTGTGATAAATTGCAATTATCAATAAGACACCTGAGTTTTAATATAAAAACTCATTGGTGCCTGCCCGGGTTTGAACTCGTGTTCGCCTCGAAAGAGTCGCACGGTCTCACCGCTGGGCTATCACAGCTCAAATTCAACTTCCAAAAGATTCAAACTAATTATTATATAAATAAACGGGTCACATCGGGACAAAATCGAATTACCTTTATACAAGATATAAAGCAGCATCATCATCAGCCCACGTCAGTCCACTGCTGGACATAGGCCTCTCCAATTCTACGCCACTTAGCCCGATCCTGGGCTTTCTGCCTCCATCGAGTCTCAGGGTGTCCTACACTACGTTTTCGATTCGCGGTCTCCACTCTAGAACACGTCTACCCCAACGGTCATCGGTACTTCGACAGATATGGCGGGCCCATTGCCACTTCAGCTTGCTTATGCGCTGAGCTATGTCGGTGACCCTAGTTCTCTGACGGATTACTTCGTCACGAATATGATCCCTCAGAGATACCCCTAGCATAGCTCTTTCCATAGCCCGCTGAGCGAAAAAATAAAGCAACATATGTAATTAAATAAAATACAAAAGTACAAGACACGAATAAAATTAAACACAATTACGTTATCTGGTATGTTTAAGTAAACAGCAATATTCCCAAATAGTTGTTAGTCATCGAACTCGATGCGTAATTTAAAGGATCGTGCGATAATAACATATTAACATGATACGTTTTAGGTACGTAGGTAAAAGGAATGTTAGTAGCAGCCTAATTAATATCTATCTATACTTATTATAAAACAAAGTCCCAAAAAGCTCTGTATGTATGTAATCGATTTTCTCTGAAAATCGAAAATCGAAAATCTACTGAAAGGATTTTTGTACGATTTTTACCAAAAGATAGAGCAATACCTCCGGATGGTTTAGGTAAATAGTACATATCGGTATTATGTAAATTGTGGTGAAGAGATCGAGCAGTTGTTAAAAAACTTGCTTGCTGGGAGCTTAAGTCGCGTGCGCTGCGTAAACCAGCAGAGATACGCTAAAGTGATGTACTAGAGAATTGTAGATCTATAAAAATTCTACTAAAAGTCCGCAATAGAATGTATCTATCTCTTATGGTTAAGTCATAAATAACTACTTTTATGTTTAAAATTTGAATTATATAAAAAAATTGTGACACGCTGATTTTCACGCTGGCACAGCTAATGAACTATAAATGTGATAGTACGTATTTCATTATAGATAAAAGGAAACGGGGAGTTTTGGGTGCAATTGTTGAAGTTGTCGTATGAAAAAAGCTTTCTATTTTTGTGTTGCATTGTCCCATATAAATTTATTTATTGTCTATAGAAAACTCGACCGTACTTTGGTGGCTAGGGTTAACACGTAACCCTTTTCCTAAGGTCGAAAGGCTCCCCATTTCGATTAACTTATAATTAGACCCATTATTTCATTCCGATGATCAACTATACTATACTATTCGTATCCAAGATAATAAGATTTTCTAACTTTGTTTATCTTAGTTGACTTATATTCTTGTTTACTTGGAATTTATTTCTATTAATATTATATCAATTTGGACGTATTCCAAAGGACTAGTCGAGGTTAATGGGCGTAGGATACTGCGCAGACTCAGTACTGACAAAGAAATCCACCAAGGCTGCCAGACCAAGGCTTCTGTAGAGGTTTTTTTCCCACTACCGTACTAGACAATACAAGATTTTATAAACAACTAGCATTTACCCGCAATTTCGCTCGCTTGGAATTATCAGTAGCTTCACAACAATCAGATCCGTCCGGGAATTATTATTTTTTAATTTTTTTGATTCGTTGCATTCCTTCATGTAAAAGTGTTGTGTGTACTTTGATTCAAGTACACACAACACTTTTTAATTTTATAGAAATATGTGTCCTTAAAATTTAGTAATCTTATAGATGCACAGCAGAAATTTACATTTCAGGTAATTCTTATTTACGCTAGCGGAGGGAAGATGTGGAAATGACGGTATTCAATATCCACTTCCACTGTCTCTGTACTGGGTTTAAGATTTCGTATTGTAGGGATCATAATGTTGGGCAATTAAAAGGACGGTTGAAAGAAGAATGCATGCAAATGAGTTGAGAATGTTAAGGTGCGTGGTGAGACATGACTGGATAAAATACTAAATGAGGAAGTCTGAAAGATGCGCCCTTAATAGAAAAAACGACAACACGTTGTGCCGACCCCATTTATAAGGGCAAAAGGATGGATGAATTTTATAAAACAAATGGCAAAAAAAATCTAAATATTATAATTAATTTTACTTTTCCTTTAGTGTTATCTCGATTGCATTTTTATTTTTCTTTCATTGTATATTACCCTACATCTCACTTCTTGTCTTTTTCCTTCTATTACTCAAAGATTGACAGAAAAAGATCCTTTTAGGGATAAGTCCGCCTTTGGACATGTCCTGTTTTTTTCTATTTTTAGACTCTATATATCTAATTTTCGAATTCAAACTATAGTGAGTGGTATTCATAATTAATGTATAGAAACCGAGTAGACTCAAGTCTTGAAGGGGCTTGAATGTAGTCGGCCTCATCAGATAAAACGTCAGTATAGCCGGTTTCTATACATCAATATGTATGTACAATAAATGACAATGATATCATACATCCAAAGAGCTCTTGCCATCATCAACATTCCTGCTCTTCTCGGGCTTTCCGGGATAATTCGGGATGATGGCAAGAGACCAGACGGTTCGACGCTGGTTCCTTGGGAACGGGGACGGGCCCTAATGTCGGACGCAACATGCGTTGATACGTTAGCCTCATCCCATATCAGGGATACGGCGTCAAGACCTCGAGCTGGGGCGAAAGTATGCATCTCTCGTTGAGAGTTATATATTTGTGCCGTTTGCAGTTGAGACCCTAGGGAAATGGAGTCAAAGTGCAATTTTTTTATCCATTCTAACACCTCGGTTAACCACCAAAGAATCATCTTAGTGATTCAACGCGGAAACGCTGCTAGCATTCTTGGGACCATTCCACGTGGGCATGATTTGTATAGTACTAGCGTGTAAGTAATTTAAGATAGACATAACTCGTACATTTATGTTGTAAATAAAAAAAACATACGATAAATAAATTAATAATGATTCAAAGAATATCCAGAGAGTGTTAATAATCGCTATGTCTAATTTCGTTACCACAATATAAAGGGTGTATGTTTTGTTTTATACGGCGTGCTCCGTACGCCGGCAGCTGCAATTAGCTTGGTGTTAAATTACAAACAATCGCGGCGCATTTGTTATGTCTCATACTTGCCGTGGACCGAATACTTTACAGTCAACGCTTCTTGTATAAGCTACAAGCTGCACGTGCGACTTCATTCGCCTTAAGTATTAAAACTTTAATTTTATTTGTATTTGAGAAACAAACTGTACAAATTGAATATGAGTAATTGAGTAAAGTAAAATAGCGGCCTGTTACAATCCCACTGCTGGGAATAGGCCCCCTCTCTCCGTTTCTGGAGAGAAGGGTTGGAGCTAAAACCTACCACGCTGCTCCAATGCGGATTGGTAGGTTACACATATCTCCAGAATTCTCTAGAGATATGCAGATTTCCTCACGATGTTTTCCTTCACCGAAAAGCGTGTGATAAATTGCAATTATCAATTAGACACATGAGTTTTAATAGAAAAACTCATGTGTTGGTGCCTGCCCGGGTTTGAACTCGTAGTCCCCTTGAAAGAGTCGCACGGTCTCACCGCTGGGCTATCACAGCAAATTGAACATAAATATGGTAAATAATTACTAACTCACATATCAAAGAAACTGTAACAGACCAACTATGCTTTAATCCGCGTATGCTAATTGAATGCCTACAATGCTAAGTGTATGAAGCAGGCAAAATTCATGTGTCTTATGCAGGACAAGTCACCACAAGTATCCCAAGACGCCTCAACCAGCAACAATGTACAAAATCAATACACCAAAACACACAACCACCACCAAAATCGCTACGATCGTTTCGCCCCGAAACCGAAGCATCATCAGGAGGATAGGCTGCACGACAAAATCGTAAAGATGATGATGCATTACGATTTTCTCGTGGAGCCTATCCTTCTTATAGACGCGACTCTCTAGAGACGTTAATGGGTTCAAACCACGGGCGGAAACCAATGATATTTCTATTAAAGCTTATGTTTCTAATTGATATTTGCAATTTATAGCACGATTTTCGATGAAGGAAAACATTGTGAGGAAATCTGCATATCTCAAAAAACTTCTGGGGCTATGTGTAACCTAGCAAACCGCATTGGAGCAGCGTCGTAGATCTTAGCTCCAAGCCTTCTCTGCAAAAGCAGAGAGAGGAGGACTATGCTGAGCAGTGGGATAGTAAGAGGTTGTTACTGTAAATGCCCTTCAATTCATTATTCGTTCAAAAACTGGGCAAACTCACTCAGCCAGCCTTTTAACTACGTTGTTACTTTGACAGTGACAAAAAAATAGAAAAAAAAACACTTTCTTCTTCGCATTTGTAATATTAGCACGAATGCCAATCGAATGATTATAGTAACGTATTTTAAGATTACAAATGACCACCCTCATTTCTTACCGAGGTGTCGTAAAAGGCGACTAAGGTAAGTTGACGTCAGGCAGGCGGCCGGTCGTAAAATATGTAGCCAAATCATGTGACAACATGTTTGTAACAAGTTGTGCCGATCCCACTTAGAGTGAGATAAGGGCAGGAGAATAATGATGAAATGTTTCACAAAATTTGATTAAAAAGTTACCTTCGAGTAACGTTTGAATTAAACGAGTGTATCGAGTGTAATAAAGATAGTATGTTCGATGACTTAATATAATTATGTACGAAATAAACAAGCGATAACAAAATACATTAACATAATTCTCGTTTTGGTATCTTACAGGTACGCCGCTGTGTGGTATCCGGCTGAGTAGAATAGACCACTCTCTTTTCTTATGTATGTCGTAAAAGGCGACTAAGGTAAGTTGAGTCAGGCAGGCGACCGGTCGTGTAATACGTAGCCGAATCATATTACAACTTGTTGTATGGGTAGGAAATTATGATGATGCTACCAGTGGTTCGGAATCCTCTTACCAAGAAGAACCAGCCAGAAACTCGGCGGACTTTTAAAAAAAAAATACTTCACACACCCACGACTTCACGACAAAAATCGTACTGCAGTACGATTTTTGTCGTGAAGCCTATCCTCCTGATGATGCTTCGGTTTCGGGGCGAAACGATCGTCGAGATTGTGGTGGTGGGTGTGTGTGCTGCTTTTGTGTTCGTTGTTGCTGGTGAATTGCGCCTTGGGGTGCATGTGGTGGCTGGTCCTGCATGTATAAGGTGCGTAGATTTTGCCTGCTTCATACACATTGGCTTTGCATGCATTCACTTAACCCGTGCGGATTATAGCAAAGTAGTTAGTTCGTTGTATTGCTTGTATAAATTTGTTGTTCTTGCACATTGATTTGCGTTTGGAAATATTTTGGAAGTTTGTTTATAATGGAATCGGCAGTAAGCGACCTCTGCAAATTTAATTAGGGCTGTCACCAGAATAGTAACAAATTTAATTCATAAACAAAATTAAGTCGTGTCAGCAAATAGTTAATGTCGTTTAAACTATGGTTATATTCGCTGCTGTTAATTAAATATTCCAATTATCCAATAGCTTTAATTTAAAGAAAACTTTTAAAAATTATTACCAACACTTGGTAAGTACAAAAGTGATAATGAAATTATTCCGCGATCACTAATCACGTATTAATCATAATTGTATCACGGATTATAACAAAATAATTTCATTATTAATTTTGTATTATGGAAGTAACGCCTAATTTTATTAATTATTTGGCTTACCAAACTTACTGTACTTATACATAGGCGATTGGAGTTTAGACTCTACAGCATTAATAACGCTAATGTCAGTAAGACAGCTGCCTGAGCTTAGTCGGTAACTTTCCGAACTAGGACGAATGTTATCAGTATATCTCAATGTTTTGATAATAAAATAATCATGTCACCGTTATCTTATCGTCTTATTTAGATAGTCACCAATTTTCGAATTTACACACTAATATTGCTTTAGGTTTTAATAATTATGATTCATTTATTTATTTCATACATTTGCACGGTACATGGTCATGAGATTCACGAAATAATTATATTATATTATACTAGCTTATAAAAGCAACTTCGTTCGCGTGGACTGCAGTATTATTATTTGAGTAAACCGTAATATAATACTTATATTAATTATGGTTAAAGTGGGTTAACCTCAAAAGCCAGACATATGCTGTCACGGACTTTTATTTAGAACTTTAAGAGGGGAACATTTCTGTAATACGTGATTTTTGAATAACTTTCACCGTTAGCGCACGCAAGGAAAGCTATAAATTTTGCCGTTTACGCTATATTTTTTATTGCTGCTCATCTCCTATTCATCTTGTTGTGATGTTATATAGTCTATAGACTTCCTCGATAAATGGACTATCTTACACTCAAATAATTTTTCAAATCGGTCCAGTATTTCCTGAGATTAGCGCGCTCAAAAAGTCAAACATATATATATATATAGTACAAATGTCCTAAAAATTATTTTAAAAAAATCTTTCAACAGCCTTAAATTATTATTTTTATAGCAAAGGTAAAAGTTAATTGATTACTGGAGTACACATTAATTAAAAAGATATTAATGAATTCATATTCAATTCCCCGTAGGAACCCTAACATGTAAGGGCGTTGACTTAGTCGTTGATGATTATTTTGCATTGAACAATGTTCGCGTTCTCGCAAAAATAATCATTTGTACGTGATACACACAATATTTCATACCTGTTTTCATCACTAATTTTAAAAACCAAATAAACTTTTCTTATTTTATGAGTTAGGGTCATAATCTGCATTAAATTTAACTTTATAAATACTTTCATTTAAGTTTTTTATTTATAAACTAGCCGACTCGCTGGTTTCTGATCTGGTTGCTGATCAAGATCGCGGTAAATGCGCGGATAGTGAAAAAATTTTCATATTACAAAAAAGAGCCATACGTGGCATCTACAATTTAAGTCCGCGTGATTCCCTGCGAGAGAAGTTTAAGGAAATAGGTATTCTTACATTTGCTTCACAATATATTTTAAACAATGTAATTTTTGTACATAAAAATATAAAGAATTATAAAACGATAGGTGATGTATATAATAGACAAAGTAGGAACCGACATAAGCTTGCGACTCCTGCTTTGCGCCTTGCAAAAGTACGTAAATCGTTTGTGGGTTTGGGTATAAGATTCTATAATAAAATTCCGAAATTAATTTTGGCCATACCATTACAGCAGTTTAAAACCACTGTTAAAAAGAGGCTGATACAGAAAGCCTACTATACTGTTGAAGATTACTTAGATGATAAGGATGTGTGGATATAGGTGCACTTCTACCCTGTACAAGACAGTAAAAAATAAATGTAATTAGTTCTAAGATTTATATTTTTAAAAGAGCAACCGCCAAGTTTCTTACTGGCTCTTCTCGGTAGGAACATCTTTCCGAACCAGCAGTAAAGTTGACGATTCAAAAGCACTTGTTTACAAGTTTACTTGAATAAAGAATATTTTGAATTTGAATTTGAATTTGATCCAGCATTCATTAATTTTAAGTAATTTTCGCGTAATAATATAGAAGATATACATTTTGATTAAAAGAAAATCTTATATACCAATCAAATTGTGGTGGATTAATGCAATTATAACGTACCTTTTTTAAATTATCTGTTATTTTTTCAATTTCTCTAATTTAATTCAAGTTTCAGGCTCCAATTTTTTAATTAAATTTAAAAACATATTTGAAGCAAATATAAAATTGCTGCCCATAGATGTATTTTAATTTTATTTTAAGTATTTAATATATGACAGGCCCAATAAGATCATTCATTCATTCGTTCATTGTACACTTTGTAAAATATAACATGATTAAATAGTTTTTCATTAATGTGCTTCCGTAGTTACATTTTTGAACTTCCTTTTTTTTTAAATTGTTACTGATTTTTTTGTATGTAGCATCCGTTGGAGTTTGAAGTCCGTTAGACAAAGTAGTTCGGGTTTAGAGTTAAGCCGTGGTCCGGCCTCACAGGAGGCACCCTTAGGACGACGTTCCCCGACTTAAGTAGAGCTTCTGCGCTCTACTCCCTGCATTTCGCAACTTCGGCGATGCTTCTGCGCTCGCCCGTCCCGCCCGGTGACGCTGTAAAAGCCATTAGGGCTAACAGCATACAGTCAGTTCGAAAAAAAATGGGTTTAGAGTTATGAAATTGTAAATTAACGATGCAACGATCGTTCCGGCCGCCATTAACAGATGTCTTTGTTCACAAGGACTACCGGACAGCAGCGACCGTTATTGTGAGTCACGGCCATGTTGGAGCACGCCGGGTGAACTATTACGTCGCGAACTCGACGGCTGGCGCTTACGTCAATTGCGAAACATTTTTTTTACATCCGGAAACAACGGTTGGAAATTTTGAAACTGCGATGTTTTCACTACATCATTATGCCATATAATGGTAAGTATTAAAGTGGCCTAATTCGAAAAACTTTGTGGCGAATTGCATCCAACTTAAATTGATAACAAAAAATAAATCCGACTGCGATATTCAAATTTAGAACTTCCGATTCCCGTTTACCAGCTCCGTTACATCTCTACTCGACATATAAGTCTATAAACTGGCTTGTCTATAAGCCAGTTTCTTTCAGATTCAATCCGATAAACCCTGGCGCCATTTCAATAATTCAATTGTTATATTTCTCTAATGCCTGCAACATTGCTTATGGTATCTGTTGGCAGGGTTGCCACAGAAAATTAAATATTTTTTTATATTTCTACAATACAGATAAATTTCAATCAGTTTTAAAAAATAAACTAATTTATGTATTGTTTTTTTTTTCTTATTCCCGAAAGCAAACTACTATTTTATCCTATGTTAATATAATAGGCTTCATTAGTGCTAAATTTCATCAGTACTATATAATAAATAAATAAATAAATATATGGGACATTTACACACACGGTCGTCCGTCCCCAAAGTAAGTAACTTAATACTTGTGTTATAGGTGACGGACAACTGGTAGATATACTACATATATAAGTTTAAATACATACTTAAATACAAATACACACCCAGGCTCGAAGAACCAACAGTTTGTCTATAGAAAATGTTGGCCCTCGGCGGGAATCGAACCCGCGACCCGCGGAGCTGAAGGCAGGTTCACTACCCACAGCGCCAACGGGCCAGTCTGTACTGTTCTGTACTGCTCTAGCGGGGTGTAACAAATAGACAGAAAGATAAAGAGGAAAATACATTAGTATATGCTAGTATGTATTTTCATTTTTGATTTCAGAAAAATAATTTTGGAAACAACATTATTTAACAAAACAATTTTGACATTACTATATTAACGAGGCCCTTGGTTTGTAAATTTCATAAAAGAAAGGCTTTTATTGTTCTTTTTAATGTGTATAAAATATGAGAACGTAAAGAAAGATGAAAATCACGTGACTAAAGAGCTTTAGATATGAAAATACACGTATCGAAATATACGAATATTCGAATATACGAAAATACATGAAAATACAGGTATGAAAATACGGATAGTGCACTATTTTTATCATTATATATATTTTCTATCTACTGTATCGCGGATTATAGCAAAACAATTTTATTATTACTTTTATATTCTTTTTAAAGTAAACTGTAAACAAGTGCTTTTGGATCGTCAACTCTACTGCTGGTTCGGACAGCTGTTCCTACCGAGAAAAGTCAGAAAGAAACTTGGCGGTTGTTCTTTTTAAAATATAAATCTTTTAACTAGTTACATTTAGTCATTACCACCCTGTACAAGGTAGAAGTGCAGCTATATCCACGCATTCTTCATTTAAGTAATTCTCAACAGTATAGTAGGCTTTGTGTATCAACCTCTTTTAATAGTGTTTTTAAACTGCTGTAAGATAGAGAAGACATTAAAGTGGTATAACTGCGCTACCGTCCGGTGATGCTGTAAAAGCCATTAGGGCTAACAGCATAAAGTCAGTTCGCAAAAAAATACGTGTGGCACTCGGAGACTGCCGCGATAAAGCTATTGCATAGCATTTTTTATCAACTTATGCAATTACAATTATATAATTATTATTAGTATTTTTTTTTCTTTGTTTTTTTTGTAGGTAGGTAATGTAGGTAATGTCGGTTTTAACGGTAGTTTTCCAATACAACCAATGCCACCTAAAGGCGGGTTACTGAACTAAAGAGACAAGCGTGATATTTCAAAAAGTCATTAATTAACCCGTCAACTGGCGTGTGGGCCCCGGGGCGCACAGATCGCTACTAAGAAGTATCACCGCTGTGCCGGTCTGAGTGGGGGGTGTTAGGATTTTTTCGTTACGGAATTTCTGGATTCGGTCTCCACGCTCAAGGCCCGCGATAGAAGCTATGCAATAGCTTAAAAAACTCCGTTTCCTCAACCTGAGCTATATTACCGAAACCTGAATCAGCTGAATTCGAATATGACAGCCCTACAGTAGACAGACTACCAGCTTAACAGAAACCAGTCAATATCAGACGACCTTCGTCCGAGCTGTTGGCAAGATGAGGTTGTATTGTGAGCGCTGAATTAATAATACCTAGATAATTCCTATATAGGATAACCCATTACAATTGTACGGGCTTGTGTGTACCGGAATACTAAATAGCTATAGAATACCACTGCTAGTGATTTCTTATGCGTACCCTTTGATATATGTGTTATGATCTTCAGAAGATATCGGACTTTTTACGGGAGTGATCTAAGTGGGAATTTTTATCTACTAAAACCTCCTTGATGGCCTGCCTCTGCTTATTACTGCTCTGGGGACTTTATTGTTACCATACTGGTGCCACCCGGATCCGATGCACACTGAGCTCATCCTCACTGTGGGCAAAGCAGATTGTAAATTTTCAGACAGAGTCCATACTAACCTTTCCGGACTGTTCCTGGGACTGGGAATAATTAAATATTTTAGTAGAGTGACTTTGACTTAGCGGACTAGCAAGCAGAGTGCGTGATAGAAGGGGGGCATGCCGTCCTGATTTGGAATCAATCGGACGCTCTGTTTGAGTAGGTCGATGCATCTAGAGCTTCCAATGCATTGGAAAGCGAAGTGAGGCCACTACTTAGAGAGGTCCCGACCCGGAAGTAACGCTCACCGGGCTTAAGAGCTGCTGCTGAAGGAGATAGAGGCTACGTGCACAGCGTTGTTATGTCCCCGCCATCAGCATCATGGTGGAGAAATATCAGGTTATGGGAGGTACCGTCGAACAACAATACCCATATTGGGTTTTCCTGATATAAAAGTAATAATAAAATTATTTTGCTATAATCCGCGATATAGGAAATAGAAAAAATATATAGTGCTAAATGTATAGTGGACTATACGTTTTTTCATACCCGTTACATGCAGGATTCGTAAAAACATATGCACAAACCTCCACCACTTCCACCACAATACACAAGCACTACACAGGTTCACTATCACAAACTCAACAATCGTTTCGCCCCGCAACCGAAGCATCATCAGGAGATAGACTCCACGACAAAATCGCAAAGCGAAGCGTTATGCAAACAAGCATTGTTATATAGTAATCGGTTCATCCCCACCTTTACCTCTGAACACGTGCAACAAGCTTGAACTTGAAACATTTATCTGATAGTTAATGAGGGTGCCATTGTTATGCTTAATGATTTCTAATTGTTCCAAAATATTCAATTTTAAGCTTTTTTCACAGGTGTGCAGTATTTCGAAACAATGGTCATTAGGAACTTTATGACCGCTTTCTAACAAATGTTTCGCGAAATGTGAATTTAGTGGCTTATTATTCCTGAAAGCGGCCATATGTTCTTTAAAACGGGTTTCGAAATTACGACCAGTTTGACCCACATATGTATCATTGCATTCAGGACATTTTATTTTGTAAACACCACTCTTTTTCGGGCTTTCTAATTTATCTTTATTATTGCATAGTATCTTTTTTAAAGAGTTATTACTTTTAAAACCTAATTTTATATTTGACTTTGTTTTGAATATAGCTAAAATTTAGCTAAATTTTAGCTATATTCAAAACAAAGTCAAATATAAAATCTTTTTTAAAGAGTTATTATATATATAACTCTTAATCCATATGTCAACACGCTTTATAAGTCTTATAAATATAACAGGAAAATTTGTATAGACAATACTGAGTTATTTTAATTTAACAACCATACATTACACTACTCCTTCAATCATCGAATAAATTGAGAGTAACGCAACATATTAAAATATAATACAGACGCCAATTGTTTCAAGGAAAACATATATGATAATAGATTTATACGAATTTGACCCGAAATATTACAGATTTAAAGTTTAAAATACCTCAGCAGTATATGATCTAATCAGCGTCGTCTAATATTCCGTTGCGACTAATTATTATAGTGGCATGTTATTCAATTATTGCTAGATAAGAGGACTGATCGCTGGTCACTGACCTTTGGACGACCTTTTGGTGCATATGAGACTAACTTTTGCTCGCGACTTCCTCTGCCTGAATATCAGTACTAAGTTAAAGCAAGCTCAAATAGCCTATAAGTGAATCTACAATCTATGATGTTCTATAACTATACTGTCAACCATTTTCGTCACATATATAAATTGATATAACTTGACATTCACAAAAAGCTGTGATACCTTTTTCTAGAGTATGTTACGTCTACTCAGCGTTTGCAGCTTTCCTAGACTCTACTTCGCGCCACCTCGCCTTTCCCTACCTAACTTGTGTGGGATCGGACGCCATTAGTATTTAAGGTTGTAGCATAGTACATAGTATAACAATAATTATAATTAATTAACTGTAAATAAATAGATTTATTTGGATCGTGAGTTTTATGTACCCAACAGTCGCCACCCATAATATAATTAGTGTCACGAGTTCAAACCCTGGGCAGACACCAATGAGTATTTCTATTAAAACTTATGTGTCAAATAGATAAAAGGAATTTATTACACGCTTTCCGATGAAGAAACCGTGAGGAAACCTGCATACTTCTAAAGAATTGAAGGGATATGTGTAACCTTCCAATCCGCATTGGAGCAGCGTGGTAGGACCACACGGTGGGTCAACTTATCTTAGTCGCCTTTTACGACACCTCGGTAAGAAATAAGGGTGATCTATTCTAATCAGCCGGATACCACACGGCGGTGCGCATGAGTTAACTATAAATTATAATTAATAGTCTATTTGAGACGGTGACGCAATTATTAATTAAGACCTAAAGATTTTGCTAGCACTCGACGAACGCTAATGTAATAGTTTTTAGCTAGCACTTAAGGAGCACCATTTCCTTAATTTAATGGGCTCCTACAAACTTACTATCATATAGGCAAAATTGCTTGTTAAAGTTGTCTATTAGAAATTAACCTCCATAACTAATATAATAATTACAAAAGTCTGTTTATCTGTCTGCCTGTCAAATTCAAATTAAAAACATTCTTTATTCAAGTAAACTTGTAAACAAGTGCTTTTGAATCGTCAACTCTACTGCTGGTTTAGAAAGCTGTTCCTACCGAGAAGAACCAGCAAGAAACTTTGCTCTTTTCAACCAATAATTCTTATCACTAGTGTCGAGTGGACCGTTGGCATTTGGCACTCGTCAGGTCCACGGTTCGCGGGTTCGATGCCGGCCGACGGCCAACATTTTCTAAAAATCAAAATCAAAATAATCTTTTTTCAAGTAAGTTTTTGTACAGTAATTTTGAATCGTCAAGGATTTGAATGAAGCTACAACCGGTTCGGAATGTTGCTCTTACCGAGAAGAAATAGTATGAAACTCGGCGGTCAATCTTTTAAACATTTTCAATTTACATTATTTAACCGCAATTTTGTATGAAGCTGAAACGATATTCAGATAAAAGGATTTATATCAAGGAATGATATAAATCCTGTAGATTCTATTTTTTTATATTTCTTGATCATGATGTTTCGGTTGCGGGTCGAAACGATTGTTGAGTTTGTGATAGTGTGTAGTGCTTCTGTATTCTTGTGGGGGTAGCGGAGCTTTGTGCATGATTCTACCAATCCTTCATGTACCGGAAATTAAAAATGAAATTCCACTCTACATTTAGCATTATATATATTTTGTATTTACTTTATCGCGGATTATAGCAAAATAATTTTATGATTACTATAGTATAATATTATTATAGGCTCATCAAAAACATATAAAAACGAGTTAACTCATGAATCGATCATCGATAGAAATAAATTTATTCGCGACCCAAACATCCGGTAGCCGTGGACTGTGTTATTGTCATACGAAATTCAAATTCGTGCGACGACCTTCGCTCCGTGAGGGAGACCCGTGGTGGGGGGAGAGATGAGGTAGGGGGTATCGGGATCCAACTGGTCTGAGAACCGGTCAAGATTGAGCCGACAGGATTCCGGCGGGGCTCAGGCATTGATAAGACGTCGACGATTCGAGAGACACATACAAACTGGATATTGTTATCCGTATACCGTTAAGCCTCATACAGATAACTGGATCCACTCTATGCCTTTACGCGTAATGGCTTCATTATATACTTATTTTTTAAATTTAAGAACACTGTTAAAAGAAGGCTTATACAGAAAGCTTACTATACTGTTGAGGATTACTTAGATGATATGAATGTGTGGGTATAGCTACTCTACCCTATACAAGACAGTAATGGTTACATGTATAACAAGAATTAAATATTATATACAATAAGAATTAAATTTTAAAAAAAGCAACCGCCGATTTTCTTGCTGGCTCAGCTTGGTAGGACAGCTTTCCGAACCAGCAGTAGATTGTTGATGATTCAAAGGCACTTACAAAAGTAATAATAGAATTATTTTGCTAAAATCCGCTATACAGTAAATAGAAATTATATATATTGCTAAATTTATAGTGGACTGTCCGTTTTTTCTAACCCGTTACATGCAGGATTCGTAAAAACATATGCACAAACCTCCACTGCCACCACAATACACAATCACTACACACTTTCACTATCACAAACTCAACAATCGTTTCGCACCGCAACCGAAGCATCTTCTGGAGATAGACTCAACGACAAAATCGCAAAGCAAAAGTGCTTGTGATTGTATTGTGAGTGGAGGTCAAAAAGTAATTCCATCCAAATTTACTTTTTGATGATAGTTTGATGATTCAATACACTTCATGAGTGTTCATAAAGAAGAGAAAAAATATTATGTTTGTATTCAAAAAAAAATGTTTTGTGGGAAATTACAATTATGAATAGCGTAGCGCCTCGTGTTAAAACGACCAATAAAAACAAAAAGCATCCCGTTATCAATAATTAACTCAAACGTTACGCACCACGTAACCACAACGCCTTCATGGGTTCTTTATTGACCGAAGGAACTCGAAATGATTAAAACAACCGGCACGCCTATAAACGTCCTTGGCACGTCTCGTTACAATTCCAACTAGACTATAGACATTGCTAAGTTTTCGGTAACCTTATTACAAGCCCTTAAGGCCTACAGTCTCACAGAAAACAGGTTGTACTTGTCAGTTAAGGTGTTATATCGATTGCATAACTAGGATATAAAAAGGGACTAGTTTTAAAACTAGCAACTTAGTTGGCCGCAGTTTCGTAATTCTGCGCGTAAAAGGGCGTTGTTGAATACCAGGTGTTTTTGAATCTATTAAATCTCTATACAGTGGTACCTCCACATAAGATTTTCAATCGCTCCGTAATCTTGCTCGTATGCCAACTTGCTATTATCTCAAAGAAATTTTCCGCATTTAAATTAATTGAAATGCCATTAATCCGTTTCCGCTCCCAAAAACACCACCTCAGTTGTCTTCAGAAAGCTATAGATATATATTTTTTTAATGAAATAGGATGGCAGACGAGCATGCAGTTCAACGTTATCACCGCCGCCCACGTCCTCTCGCAGAGCGAGTGTGCTGCCGACTTTTAAAAAGATGGAAAATACGCTTTTTGAAGGTACTCATGTCGTACCGATCCGGAAACGCTGCTAGAGGGAGATTATTCCATAAAATGGTGGTGCGCGGAGTAAAATTATTTGAAAACCGCACTGTAGTGGAACGCCACGCATCCAGATGGTAAGGATGATATTTTAACCTGTGACGTACAGTGCGGTTATGGAATTTAGCGGCAGGAAAAATGATAGTTAGTTTACTAATGAAATCTTTAAGTTAACCCCTGCAAAGACTGGGTATTATAGTAAGCAAAACGGCAGGCCTACCATGAACTCTTATTGCGACTCAATTGAAGACGTGAACTATATTACCCGTTATTAAATAATGCACATCGGTGTTTAGAACGAAACAGCCGGTTTCGCGAGCGTTGTCACTGTCACTAAGTCAGTATATGACGTTTCACACGGGTTCGTCAGTCTGTGCGACAGAGACATGCTCTATGACGCAGAATCTAGCCGATTTTCTCTCTCTAAGCATCGATGTGCATTATTTATTGCCGGGCACTATAAAGGATTAGTGAATTTGGTTACTGGTTCATAAACTTAATTATAAGGTTTCAGCACAAATTGGACTGACGAACCCGTGTGAAACGTCTCATACTAACTGAGTGACAGAGACAGCGCTCTACGAAACGGAACTGGCCGGCTGTTTCATTCTAATTATCGATGTGCATTATTTAATGCCGGGTACTATACACATAAAAAGCTGTGATGCATGGTCTCACAGCTACGCTAAGCTGTGAGACCATGCAACTCTCTAGAGACAACATGGGTTCAAACCCCGTGCCTGCACTAATGAGTTTTTCTATTAAAACTTATGTGTCTAATTGATAATTGTAATTTATCACATGCTTCACGTGAAGGAAAACATCGTGAAGAAACCTGCAAATCTCTAGAGAATTCCTAGGGATATGTGTAACCAACAAATCCGCATTGGAGCAACGTGGTAGGTCTTAGCTCCAATAATTCTCTCCATAAACAGAGATAGCCCAGCAGTGGGCATATTAACAGGCCGTTACTTTTCTTTACTTCATAAATGTTAACTTAACGGCCCTTATACCTTATTCGGATGGTAAGCAGTATGCGCAACTTACATCACCTTTTAAGACAAATCGGCCTCTCAGTCGGTAGCTTAGATGTTTGACCCACTTATTTATTGTGTTAAAGTAATTAATCTGTCTTATTTAGGACTAATTACGCATTCCGATTTCAATTTATCACTAAACGTTAGGTATAACGCGTGTGTGGCATGTCCATTATGACACCTTTTAAGAGGATTAGATCTTTAAATATTTCTCACGAGAATACGTGTACGTTTGCGTTAGATTACTTTAGCAACATAGTTTTATATAAATACTAGATTTAGCCCGTGATTTCGTCCTCGGGGACCTAAGTCTTGTAATAAACAGTAGCTTTTCTCACCAAGCAAATATCTCCATTACAACCCGTATTACTTACATTACTTACACATTGAAATAGCTCAGTTAAATTTATCCAGTAAACAGAAACCAGAAGAATATAAAAACTTTCTTAAAATAACTCTTTCTACGTAGGCCAAACTACTTGATATAGAATTTCTTTAAATTACCGATTTGACTTGGCTTTCACAAAACGTGAATAAAAAATCTTGATATGTATATAATAGATGGCGTGTTTCAATTTTCAAATATTCCTGTTGATTTAACAGGATTTTTGTAGCTTATATGTATATAGCTTATATGTATAAGCATTAATGACGTCAAATTTCATCGATTTTGACTCACCAGATCCTCCGTGAAAACTGAACAGACTTTCGCGTCTATAATATTAGTATGGATGACTTAAATTGCTCGATACATTGAAAGTCCCTTTCATTGTGTACTTCGTAGTCAATATTCCTGTTTCCGCAGGAAATTTAAACTTGATACTATGTGCGCTATTTTAAAGCGGTAGGCGTTAAAAGTGACTGCTCTGTCTGTACATTGCTTTCTGAACATTATCAAAAAAAAGAAACAACCTAAAAGGGAAGTACGGCCCATAGATAACCAAGCCACGTTAATGACACCATTGTGTTCCCGCGTCGAAAGCCTGACCCGTTAAAACGTTTAGGTGCTTTTAAAGAAACGTTGAGACAAAAAAAAACAAAGAACAAAAGTAATGATGCGATAATTTTGTTATAATCGAATTTTTTGAGTAACCTATGTAATGCTCAATGAAGGAAGCATAATCCCTTATAACTTAGATCCAAGATTAGTATCTCCATGTATTACAACCATCAAAAACACACTACGCTAGCACTAAAACAAATTGACAATGACATTACAGAGAAAGAAGAAACCGAATCTTACAGAGTAGGTGAATGATAGGCATAAGTAAGATCATATCATATCAATATCATACATACATCATACATCAGACATACGAGAGGTCACAAACAGCTTGTGATACCTGCGTCGTGACTCAGCAGAGTTAGCAACCCATTTGTTGGTCTCGCTATTCGCTTCTATAATGCTTATACGTAAGCATATTACAAAATTGAAGATTATTTGGTTGATATGAAAGCCTGGATTTGTGAATCCTTTCAGCTTCATACAAAACAGCGGTTTAATAATGTTTATTGAAAATATTTAAAAGATTGACCGCCGAGTTTCTTGCTGGTTCTTCTCGGTAAGAGCAACATTCCGAACCAGTTGTAGCCTCATTAATCATATTGATGCTTGTCGATTAAAAAGTGCCTGAAATGGGTTATTTGAATAAAGATTATTTTGATTGATTGATTGATGGATTGATTGATTGATAGATTGATTGATAGATTGATTGTTTAATAGATTGATTGAATGATTGTTTGATTGATTGATTGATTGATTTATTAATTGATTGATTTATTGATTGATTGATTGATTGATTGATTGATTGATTGATTGATTGTTGTCTCATGATTTGGCTACATACTTTACGATCGGCCCCCTGCCTGACGTCAACTTACCTTAGTCGCCTTTTACGACGCTTCGGTGAGAAATGAGGGTGGTCTATTCTATGCAACCGGATACCACACGGCGTCGTCGATTTAAGTACTCTAGTTATAAAAATTATATATTGCAACCGCCAAATTCTTTCCGAACCTTATCAGGAGAAATTTTTCGAAACAGCAGAAGTTGTTGACAATTAAAAAGCATATGCTTTCAAGCTTTTTTTGAATTATGAATATTTTGAATTGAATTAAATGGAAAATCATAAGATTAACAGATACTGTGATGATAAAAACTTCATCACATCATTAAGGGAAAGAAAGGGTGACCTTTCCAACGTTACACTAAGGAACTTAACAATACCTCAGATCAATGGAAGATGTTACTTATATCCACACTACTGCTACTTACCTGTAAAAGAAAAAAATACAATATATTAATTTATCTAACACTTTCTGTATAAATTCAATATACATAATAATTTATATTTTCTTCCCTGCGAGAGAAGTTTAAGGAAATAGGTATTCTTACATTTGCTTCACAGTATATTTTAAACAATGTAATTTTTGTACATAAAAATATAAAGAATTATAAAACGATAGGTGATGTAAATAATAGACAAAGTAGGAACCGACATAAGCTCGCGACTCCTGTTTTTGCGCCTAGCAAAAGTACGTAAATAATTTGTGGGTTTGGGTATAAGATTCTATAATAAAATTCCAAAATCAATTTTGGCCATGCCATTACAGCAGTTTAAAAACACTGTTAAAAAGAGGCTGATACAGAAAGCCTACTATACTGTTGAAGATTACTTAGATGATAACGATGTGTGGATATAGGTGCACTTCTACCCTGTACAAGACAGTAATAAATAAATGTAACTAGTTTTAAGTTTTATATTTTAAAGAGAGCAACCGCCGAGTTTCTTGCTGGTTCTTCTCGAACAGCTTTCCGAACCAGCAGTAAAGTTGACGATTCAAAAGCACTTGTTTACAAGTTTACTTGAATAAAGAATATTTTGAGTTTTTGAATTTGAATATAGAATTAGGCTTTACTTTGCGGAGATCCATAATACAAAAGTAATAATAAAATTATTTTGCTATAATCTGCGATACAGTAAATAGAAACTATAATGTTAAATGTATGGCTATCCGTTTTTTCAACAGCGATACATGCAGGATTCGTAAAAACACATGCACAAATCTCCACTACCGCCACCACAATACACAAGCACTACACACGTTCACTATCACAAACTCATCGATCGTTTCGTCCCGCAACCGAAGCATCATCAGGAGATAGACTCCACGACAAAATCGCAAAATCTCGATGAAATGAAATCCTGAGACCCGCAAACGTAATCATTACGATTCATAATCATTACAATTTTGTCGTGCAGCCTATCCCCCTGATGATGCTTCGGTTTCGGGCCGAAACGATCGTAGTTTGGTGGTGGTTGTGCGTATTGCTTGTGTGCATTGCTGCTGGTAGAGGCGTCTTGGGATACGTGTGGTGACTTGTCCTGCATGTCTAAGGTACGTGAATTTTGCCTGTTTCATACACTTAGCATTACATACATTCGCTTAACACACGCGGATTATAGCAAGTAGTTCTGTTATAGTTTTTGTATTATGGAATTCCGCAAAGTAACGCCTGCTTCTATAAAACATTTAATAATGAAAGCAAATTATTCCCTGACTAATGCAAAATATCAAAAGTGCAGAACGTTAACATTCAAGTTGTCACTTCTGTTGGCATTATCTTCATCAATAACTTTTCATTCGAGCCGGCAATTTCGTAAACAATACACCGCACTGCGTGATCTGAACGACCTTCATCTCAGATACGAGAATAACCAATGCGGCTATAAACATGCTAATAGGGACATGTCTTGTGTAACAGATTTCAGTTCCGAGATCTAGGCAAAAACACTCGACTGGAATTTTAAGAAGACAATATATTACGTCACAGTAGAGTAAGGGCGGAGCTGTGTTAGCCGAACAGTAAGACTGAATGAGTGCCTCTCTCGAGGACGGGTCATGTTCAAATTCAAATTCAAAATATTCTTTATTCAAATAAACTTGTAAACAAGTGCTTTTGAATCGTCACCATCTACTGCTAGTTCGGAAAGCTGTTCCTACCGAGAAGAGCCAGCAAGAAACTCGGCGGTTGCTCTTTTTAAAATATAAATCTTAGAACTAGTTACATTTATTTATTACTGTCTTGTACAGGGTAAAAGTGCACCTATATCCACACATCCTTATCATCTAAGTAATCTTCAACAGTATAGTAGGCTTTCTGTATCAGCCTCTTTTTAACAGTGGTTTTAAACTGCTGTCATTGATACATGGGTTGAAACCCATGTATAGATTAGATATGTTCTTAAGCTACAGTCAATTGACACTAGCTATTGTTGTGTGACATCACATATTACGTACTGATCTCGTTCCCACCATTACAATCTGTTATACATCCGCGATGAATTAACCTCATCTTAAATCACACTGTTTATTATCTATACAGTTATCACGATTCGATGAAGGAAAACATCGTGAGGAAACCTGCATATCTATAAAGAATTGCGGGGATTTGTGTAACCTACCAATCCTGGAGTAGCGAGTTAGGTCTTAGCTCCAACCCTTCTCTTTAGAAATGGAGAGAGGACGCCTATTCCCAACAGTGTGATAGTAACATGCGTTACTTTAGTTTCGTAAATATCCTCAAACTAACCTCACAATTTGATTATCAGTTAAAACAGCAATGACCTATAAATAATTTATAGAATTAGGCGTTACTTTGCGGAGATCCATAACACAAAAGTATTAAAACATTTTTGCTGTAATCCGCGATAAAGTAAATCGAAAATATACATGTTGGTAATTTAATAGTAGACAAACTCTTGCCCGCGGCTTCGCCCGCGTGGTATTTGGCATTTAACATTAAGTTTCGTGACAGATCATTTAAGATTTAAATATATTTTTTTTACTTAATATTAACAAAAAATTATATTTATATTTAGTTACTCGTACATCCAAATTTTTAAATGTCTTACTTCAAAACTGACGGATTTCATACAATCTTGGCGCGCCGCGCATATTAAGCAGTTTATGGCACTCCATTCAAGCTAATCATATCGTGATTTTTAGACTATACGGCCAAACTGCCTTCAACTCCGCGGGTCGCGGGTTCGATTCCTGCCGAGGGCCAACATTTTCTATAAACAAATTGTTGGTTCTTCGAGCCTGGGTGTGTATTTGTATTTAAGTATGTATTTAAACTTATATATGTATTATATCTAACAGTTGTCCGTCACCCATAACACAAGTATTAAGTTACTTACTTTGGGGACGGACGGCCGTGTGTGTAAATGTCCCATATATTTATAAAACAAAAAAAAGTTAGTGTGCAAGATAAACTTTATCTACATGAAATACTGAAAGTGACAAATGTATTGATTTTTATAAGAGTTTGATAAGTATACTAAAATGTGCATTGTAAAATAGTATCTAATTTAATTAAATTTATGATTCACCATTTTGGTCATAGTGGTTTTCACATAAAAGGTAGATATATGCTGTCTCGGACTTTTATCTAGAACTATTCAAGACAAACAATACTACCATACATCATCTATGCGTAACTCCAATGGTTTAGGCAGCATACGCCAAGATTTATTCCGACTTTATTGACATGTATCGTTATATTAAATAAAATCATCACAAATTGTAGCCTATACATTATTCCGATGTATATAATAGTAAAGTTTCATCCAAATTCATCCAATAGTTTAATAGTTTTTCGTGAAAGAGTAACAAACATCCATCCATACTCTCAAACTATCGCATCTATAATATTAGTAGGATAGGACTATACTTTATCGCCGAATATAGCAAAATAATTTTATTATTACTTTTGAACAATGACCTTCGTTAAGTAATACGACATTATAATCAACATACCAGTGCCATCGATCGAGCAATTTTGCAGGAATTCCCATAATTAACGGCACCCGTCGCGTTAATTAATAACTAATTAGGCCCGCACTGCACTGAGATACCACGGCGACGCCAGCACTGTCTTGTAACATTAAATTCAAATTTACGATATTCCTTCAATATTCAAGTAAACTTAAAACAAGTGCTTTTGAATCATAAACTCTACTGATGGTTAGGAAAATATCCTCTACCAAGAAGAGGCACTAAAAACCTTATAACTAGTTACATTTCTTCATTGCCGTCTTGTGCAAGATGGAAGAGTAGTTAAACCCTGGCATTTTTATTTGTGTAGCCCTTGAGAGTAGGCTTTTTGTATCAGCCTCTTTTTAATAGTATTTTTAAGCTGTTTGGGAAAGCTAAAATTGATTGCGGAATTAGAGAATTGTATACCAAAACCCACAAATGATAACGTTTATAAAATAACGTACTTCTTGAAGGTAGAGGCAGATGCCGCAAGGTAATGTCGGTTACTTTTTCGTCTATTAGCAGGATCAATGTGAACACGAGTTTAATTTACCTACAGGAACTGACTGTGACTGACGCGTTGATATGATTGATGTTTCGCGAGTTTAATTACCGCCAAAAGCCTAAATTTTCTATAAAAAATTTGTTGGTTCTTCGGCTCTGCGTGTATATATATATTTAAGTCATCATCAACTTCATCCTCCTGCCCTTATCCCACTGTAAGTGGGATCGGCACGACATGTTTTGAACATATTGTTACATGATTTGGCTAGGTATTTTACGAGCAATCGCTTGGCTGACGTCAACTTACCTTAGGCCTTTAACGACACCTCAGTAAGAAATGAGGGTGGTCAATTCTACTTAGCCGGGTACCACACGGCGGATCAACTTACCTTACTCGCATTATACGACACCCCGGCAAGAAATGAAGGTAGTCTATCTATCTACTTAGCCGTATATACATAGGTACATACAAAACTATATAGGTACCTATTTATATATTTCCCAGTTGTCTGTCCCACAACACAAGAATTAAGTTACTTCGGGCCCAACAGCTAAATGTGTAATTATCGTTTTTTTTTTATAATAAATAGAGAGAAGCTCGCAGAGAAGCACATTGGGTTTTCTGCTAGCCTGTAACTTCTTTATTATTCTGCACAATATGATGCTTCGATGCGCTTCGATTGAGCGTCAGTGTGCCCCGTGCCTTAGGGTTCGCTCGCCGTTACGTCAGCAGTCCTGCGACCAGATGGTATTTCGCCGACCCACTTCCCGAAGGTCCGACTTGTATCCTTTTAAGGCACCACAGGGTTACGCAAGCGATACTCAACCACAGTTTTAACTTGAAATATGACTAATAAAATTGCATTTTATACGTCTGTATACTTGGCTTTTTTTGGAATAAAATCAATTTATAGGTTCATTTGTTTATTTTTTTATTGCTGTATAAGCAATTTTACGATATGCCCTAAATTCATTTGTTTGACCTTTGCTGATTCTACAGGGCTTTTAAAGGTTTGTTTGCAACTACTGTAGAGCGTAACTTCGTTTTTATATTTAAGGAAAGACTTCTGGATTTCTAGCGTCATTCTATGTTCGAAAGTATGTGAATTATATATGTAATGTAACGGCTTGTTGCTCTCCCACAGCTGGGCATAAGTCTCCTCTCTCAGTTTTTAAAGTGAAGGGTTGGACTTAAGACCCACCACTCTGCTCCAGTGCGGATTGGTAGGTTACAAATATCCCCAAAATACTCTAGATATATGATGTTTCCTACCGAAAAAAAAAAGCTTTAACAGAAAATTTCATTGGTGTCTGCCTCATGTTAGAACCCGTGACCCTCTTGTGAGAGTCGCACAGTTTCATAACTGCACTATCACAGCTACAGAATTATATAATTTGTCTTTATAAATGGAAGAATGCACTAATTAAATAACATATGTTATCTTGCCGCACAGAAGTAGGGAAAAGATGTAGCATCTATAGGTTACATATAGGCAACTATCTTGCTTATAGCACAAACGCTGTCCTTAGGGCGTCACAGTGTGTGCAAATATTATACAATATTTATAATAGGTCAAAAAAAACAAATAAATAAACGTACTAAAGTCAACAACGAGAATTAAAATCTATATAACCGGAACAATATACGGAATAATAAGAGCACAGAGATTAAAGCAGCCAACAACTCTAATATATGTTAACTCTCCATAATGTAACGACGTTTCTTATGAGAAAAATAAGTAAAACATTTAAAGCCTAAAGTTACGGCCTGCTACTATCCCACTGCTGGGCACAGGCCTCCTCTCCATTTTTGAAGAGAAAGGTCGGAGCTAAGACCTACTACGCTGCTCCAATGCGGATTGGTAGGTCACTCATAACCTCAGAAATCTCTAGAGATATGCAGATTTCCTTACAATATCGCCGAAAAGTGTTTGATAAACTGCAATTATCAGTGAAACACATAAATTTTAATTGAAAACCTCATTGTTACTCAGGGTTTGAAACCATGATAATCTCTAGAGAGTCGCACGGTCTCGCCGCTTGGCTATCAAAGTTTTACGGAGTAATAACACAACCTAACAAATAATAACCCGATTATATAGACATGCACTAAGGAAAATCATAATGGCGCCAACAGTTAAAACGCCAAAAGAAGGTCGATCGCACATGATTTTAGGTAACAAACAAGTTTCAAGCTGCGCTCGACCAAAAAGGTTGTTCGAACGTGAAATGTTGATTGCGGTCTAAAGCCGTTTACAGTTAATAAATGCTGCACCATCTGTAACGCGGTTTCTCAACAAAAATCACCACCTGTACTACAGCACAGATTTATATACCCACACACGATTATACGACTTAAAGTTTAGTGATGAAGAGTGAGAATACCGTGGTGCGTTTGTTGTTTGCAAATCGATGTCCAGCGTACAAGCAATCTGGACATATGGCGGCTAAAACGTGTCCATTTAAGGTACGAGCATATGGAGGGCGAGTCATACTGATAGATTGTTTGACGAATTAAGCCTTACAGGGAATAAAGGCTGCCTTTCTATGACAATAGAAATGACAAATGCTATACAAAAGTATTTTTGGTTGTTATACAGTGTGTTTGAAAAATACATGCGATTTTGCATTTTTGACAATAAAGAGACATTTTTTGCTCGTTTTTTGTCAGTATAGAGTACTTTTTTGTCTGTATTTTGACAATGGAATGTTCTTTTTTTGGAAATTATAAGGAAAGCGCAAGGGTCCGTAAACATTTCATTTGAACCGCGTCAAACTGTTTTGATGATATGAATTCCATAGTATCGACCTCTATGTGTACCTATTGTTTAACTCTTTGTATAAAACTTATATCAATCAATCAATCAAAATATTCTTTATTCAAGTAAACTTGTAAACAAGTGCTTTTGAATCGTCAACTTTACTGCTGGTTCGGAAAGCTGTATACTATATCCTGCACGCTTAGTATTAAAGCGACCTAATTAAAAAAAAAAAGTTTTTGGCAAATTGAAATAAAGTATAGCGTAACGCCTAAAAAACTTTGAAAAGCAAGAAAACACTAGTTTTTAATATTTCATAGTGTAATGTCATAGACCGCATTGAACTAAGGATTAGAATGTATTTAATACAATTAAGGCTAATTTCAACTTTTCACTTTAATATTATGCGTGCGATATGTTTTTCCTTATTTATTAGGGAAAACTGTAATTTTTTAAGCCCAATAAGTAAGCTTCGATTTAAAAAAAATATCAATATCGCTACAGCGGATTAGCTGGGAAAGCGTAACAGACAGACATACTTTCACATGTATAATATTAGTATAGGTAAGGTTCGTAGATTTTGCCTGCTTCATACACATTAGCTTTGCATGCATTCGCTTAACCCGTGCGGATTATAGCGAACTAGTTTTGTTATAGTGCCTATAATTGTACGAAAATATCATGAACATTTTCTTACACGACGCTATTCAATCATCATTATATGAATTAAAATAATGACATCGCAGCTTTCATAAATATCAACGACAACACTTATGGGGGCTTAAAAGCTCCCTTCCATACAATACACGTCGTATTACACCAGTTAATAAAAGACAAAGGGATCTCTCAGTTTCAAGTGGGCTCACGTTTCATACGTACAAATTGTAATTAACCGTACAAAGTATTGTACCAAGTCGAGAGATGATTGTTCTGAATTGGACGATTATGAGTCTAATTTTGTAATACGATAATAGGACGAACAAATCATCATCCTTCTGCCCTTATCCCACTCTACGTGGGGTCGGCACAACATGTTCATTCTAGTCATGCCTGCCGCTTTCATGACCATGTCAACTTAATCTAATCTTAGAATATCAGGATAACTAAAATATCAAGATTTGTTCGTCCTATTATGCCGTGTGGTATCGGGTTAAGTAGAATAGACCGCCCTCTTTCTTATCCAGGGGTTTTAAAATACAACTAAGGTATAGGCGGCCGGTCGTAAAATACGTAGCCAAATCATGTGACAGCAATCAATCAATCAAAATAACCTTTACTTCAGGCACTTTTGAATCGACAAGCACCAGTATGATTAATGAAGCTACAACTGGTTCGGAATGTTGCTCTTACCGAGAAGAACCAGCATGAAACTCGGCGGTCAATCTTTTAAATATTTTCAATTATACATTATTAAACCGCTGTCTTGTATGAAGCTTAAAGGATTTTCAAATCCAGGCATTCATCATCCAAATAATCTTCAATTTTGTAATATGCTTTACATATAAGCATATATTTTACACTTTGAATCTTTACGACTGAGACTGGTCTAGAATGGATTGAGGAATTTTATAGAAGCGAATAACGAGTTACCAAGAAATGAGTTGCTTAATCTGCTGAGTCGCGACGCAGGTATCACAAGCTGTTTGTGACCTCTCGTCTATGATATACATCAAATTTTGTTTTATGTTCTTATCTTATACTTTTCCCAAATAAAGAAACGAGTCTTTAGGAGTTGGATACTAATAGGTCACAACCATACTTAAAACTTAAATTTAGTTTATAAGTCAATCGCCCTATCCGAAGAACAAAGTCACATCTCCAATATATAAGCATAGGAAATGTGACTTTCTTCTTCAGATAAGGCGAAATACTCGCAAAGTGGATGAAAACGAGCGAGAGGCGGTTCGCGAGTCCGTCGATAATATCTGCAAAACTGGTATTTAATATGAGCACGATTTAGTACGCAACGCCTACTCCCGAATACCGTTCTCGGTCAGTTAACGTTTTGTGTTTAAATGATGTGATAACTGAATAGATATTGCAACTTAATTTCTTCAAAACAGACTTGCCTACACATTGGTTGAATTGAGTGTAAGGAATATGATTAATAGAAGCAGGCGTTACTTTCCGGAACTCCATAGTACAGATTACACTAAAATTATTTTGCTATAATCCGCGTATGTTAAGAGAATCTATCATATGCCGTGTGGTATCCGGCAGAATACAATAGACCACCCTCCTTTTTTACCGAGGTGTCGTAAGAGGCGACTAAGGTATGTGCCGTTTGGTATCCGGCTGCATAGAATAGACCACCCTCATTTATTACCGAGGTGTCGTAAAAGGCGACTAAGGTAAGTTGACGTCAGGCAGGCGGCCGGTCGTAAAATTCGTAGCCAAATCATATGACAGCACGTTTGCAACATTATGCCGAACCCCACTTAGAGTGGGATAAGTGCAGGAGAATGATGATGTTAAAAGAATCTATCATATGTAATGCTAAGTGTATGAAGTATGCAACGTTCACATAACATTAATTATACTGATTCTTGACGATTCAAAAATGCTCCAGGTTTATTTGAATAAAGACACACACACTTCTCTCGCGTCCTTATTATATTGATAATTTTGTTAGCAAAATTAAAATCCATAATTGGCTGTAAGTTAAAACTAAGTAATATTTTGTAAATTAATATAAGAGCTGTGGATTTGTTAAAGTAAATAAATAAATAAATAAATAAAGATTATTTTCGGTTGATTTCATTTCATGTATGCAAAGTTATCCACAATATGCAAAGTTATTTGACTCGAGAAATCAGATTATCACTCGACAGCGCTTGAAATTAAGTAATTATCTCAAGGCAAGAAAATACATCTACGGAGAAGATCCAGCAAGAAACTCTGCGGTTGCTCTTTTCAAAATAAAATTTTATCAAAATTAGCGTTCTACTTCATCATAACTATTTTCAGAAAGATCGAATAATAGTTAAATCCTATAAATGTATAAATATTCCCTAATAGTATATAGTGATAGCATATCAGTGACAAAACCTGTATACATGTCATAAGAGTAATCTAAGAATGTATAATCCTCATTTCAATAGCTGGTTGGCTAATAACTCCGTGTATTTAATAAAGGATCTAGGATACTTTAACTTCTACAAAAACTAGACGTCCACAGCTGGAGGAAGATCTTTTTGAGGTATACCCTCGCCAACCGATTTTTTTTCGCATTTATCTAACGGTTCTCTGCAATGTTTTATTATTCGTCTATTTAGTGAGGGTTTCTATTAAAGCTGCGAGGGAAACCTTAACTCGGCTGTGTAATATAGGTATGCTGGATTTACGTCATCCATCACGAACACAAATTAAAGTCAAATTCGTAAGCAGATTTTATAAGTCCAGGATCAATAAACTTCGCATCAATTTGAATAAACCGCCGAGGTGTCGCTTGCACATCCTTTGTCTGATTACATTAGGCACCAAGGCACCAAGTACACGAGGTCGTAAATAATTTTCGCTCATTACACGAAGCGGTTGCAAATTGCAATGCACGTAATATGCAACAATGTTTTGTATACGATTGTTCGATAGCTGTGATTATAATGCAATGATGACCAAGCTTTGGTCGGGTTCCCAATAGTATTTTATCTCATAAAAGCGTACAGACAGACAGACACAGACTTTCCCATTTCTATACCTATTGCAAAACAAAGTCCCAATAAGTTGTCTGTGTGTATGTCATCGATTTTTTCAAAATCTACAAAATTGATTTTTGCACAGTTTTGTTTACTAAAAGATAGTGCAATTCTTGAGGAAGGTTTTAATCAATAGTACATTGCGGTTAAATTCGCGCGCAGCCGGGATTTACGCAGGCATGATATAACAATAAATAATATCCTTCTCCTTCCGTACTGTGTCATACAAAGGGCGAAAAACATAAAACTAAAAGATCAAAAGTCAGCGATGAAAATATTACTTGGCAATTCAAAAAAGCGTCTACCAGTAAATGAGCTTTCAACAAATTCAGAGACACGGGAAGTCGAAGGCTTGCCGTCTAGACAAAATAAATGGCTGTGGCGCACTGAACTCAACTCGACTCTGTTTATTATCTATTACTTGATTGAAACTTTCCTAAAATCCTTATTGTACAAAAATATGGTCTTCGAAAATCAACGGTTGCGGAATAAAAGATAATATTTCGATTATTATTTGCAGTATTTTGGTACAAAGCAGATGATCTTTTTAAATAAAGGAATAAGTACACATACACGTTCGTGCATTCCCAGAATAAGTAACTTAATACTTGTGTTATGTTATTTTCATCCTTTTATAAGCATATCATTCTTCACACAATCCATCAATCGCTTTATCGGCCTCTCTCTAATTATATATACATCCACAACCATGTTTAAAACTCTTTCGGCCACATTATCTTCATCCCTCATTACATGACCAAACCAACTTAATCTCTCATTTTCTATAACGGGCGGAATTTCAGACTTCCCCTTGTATTATCATTTGGTAATCTATCAAATCTTGTCTCACCACACATCCACCTTAACATTCTCATCTCAATTGCATGTACCTTTCTTTCATACTTTTCTTTTATTGCCCAACATTTTGATCCATACATTACCAAAGGTCTAATCACAGTTTTATACTTTCAGACTTCTCCTAATATACTCATATCGTATTCTATCAAAATCAAGTGCAAAATATATTTAGTGATTATATTCAAATTCAAAATATTCTTTTTTCAAGTAAACTTGTAAACAAGTGCTTTTGAATCGACAACATCTATTGCTGGTTCGGAAAGCTGTTCGTACCGAGAAGAACCAGCAAGAAACTTGACGGTTGCTCTTTTCAAAGAATCGCCATCGCCAATCTTTTTTATAATTATGTATATTCATATGTACAAAAATTAAATTGCTAAAAATATACTGTGAAGCCAATGTAAGAATACCTGTTTCCTTGAACTTCTCTCGCAGGGAATCGCACGGATTTAAAATGTAAATGGCTCTTTTTTTCAATGTCCGCGAACCCCATAACAATATTCTGTAAGACATAATGTTATGGAAGTAAGCAAAATAAACAAGTTTTGCTGTTTCAACGTCTGTAAGCCGTCTTATCTATCAGACAGCGTAAGCCGCTGAACTGAGTGATTCTATCATGAGTCTATGTCTATGTCATAATAGTCTATGACTATTATGTTAAAGCTTACATATTACCAACATCCCACATACAAGCTATTAAGTGAATATTGACCAAACAAAACGAATGTTGTATTCCATGAATGTAAAGAACCAATATAATATTGGCGTGTTGAAACTCTTATCAAAAGCCCGTGATAGTTCATATGGTTGAGGTGAACGGAACTGGATGAAAATAGCCATAAACAATGACTCGTTTGTGAGCCGTCTCACGCTCGTCCAAACAAGTCATTCATTCATTTCGAATTCGGACTTTTGAGATAGAACACGATTCATGATTGATGATGAGCGTCATTAGCTCGTTTGAGATCATTATAATTTAGAGCGTCAAGTCATAATTGAATTTCTAAAAGCGAAAATTACATAGTTTTAACATCGGCCTAAAGATATTTTGTACTTTATTGGTCACAGAATCGATCTTTTCCATACGATGAAAAGGTCGCTGGTCGCAGGTTCGATTTCCGCCGAGGGCAAACATTTTCTAAAAACATTTTTTAGGTTTGTGGTGTATGTGAATAAGAATAGAAGTTTTGATGGAAGGTAGATTTATAATAAAGGAGATTCTGTCGTCTCATGCCTGCACACCGCGCGTTATAGTAGTGGGGCGAGGGAAGAGAATTACTCACTTTCACTACGACCACGGGTGAGGACGGACGCGCGTGCGGTGTGTGAAGCAGAGAGCCGATATAACGCTGTCGGGTGGAAGTACGAACAGTACAAGGTTCTTCTAGTCTGGGTATATATATGTATTTAAGTATGTATTTAAATTTTTATACACATTTGTATATATTTACCAGTTATCTGTCACTCATTTTAAAAGTATTAAGTTACCTACTTTTGGGACGGACGACTGTGTGTGTAATTTTCCCATATATATTCATTGATTTTTGATATATTTTATTGATAGCAGAATCTATCTTTACCATATGATTTAAAAAATTACACTTTTATTATTACTAAGACTGGATTGGTGAATGCTTTTCCAACTAAAATGCGACATATGAAGTTACTTCGTATCTTTAAAAGTCAAAATTTATTGTCTCTCTAAAGCACGCACTAAAGCAAGAAGCTGTGATAGCCCAGCGGTGATTCTTTCGAGGAGGTCACGAGTTCAAACTCGGGAAGGCACCAATGAGCTTTTCAATTGATAATTGCAATTTGTCACACGCTTTTCGGCAAAAGAAAATATTTTGAAGAAACCTGCATATCTCGTGGAGAATTCTAGAGATATGTGTAACCTACCAATCCGCATTAGAGCAGCGTGGTAGGTCTTAGTTCCAACCCTTCTCTCCAGAAACGAAGAGCGGAGGTCTATTTTCAGCAGTGGGATTGTAACAGGCCGCTACTTACTTACTTTCTGAGGTTTCTGGAGCTATAAGTGTATCATACCAATCTACATTGGAGCGGCGTGGTGGGTCATAGCTCCAACTCTTTTTTCCAGAAACGGAGAAAGGAGGTCTATGCCTAACAGTGGAATAGTAATAGACCATTAATTTTATCGAAAGAAATACGTCACTTTTTTATCCTATATCGTAGTCTTCTTCTTCTCGGTCGAGGTCTTTATTGCTGAAGGTCGTGTCTAGACAGAATTATTACTGCGGATCACGTCATGCACTAAGGTTTTCCATATTTGTCTGTCCTCGGCGGTCTTTAAAGCTTCGGTGATAGGCAGGCCTGTAAGTGTCTTTACTTGGTCTGACTAACGGGTAGGTGAGCGACCACGTGGTCCTTTCCCGTCGACCTGCCCAACAACCGTCAGCTTCTCGAGACTTTCAGAGTTTCTGCGAGCAACGTGTCCGAAATATTTAAGGATACATTGGAAGCAGACAACGGACAGTCTAGTATTTATACCGAGCTCCTTTAGAATTGACAAATTGACAAAAACGACAGACAGCCAGACACGCTGAAGCACTTCAATCACTTCCATCATCATCACATTACTCCGCCTACTATACACCACTGAACTTGTGAAACCCCATGTATATAACCTAATGACATCATCATCCTCCTGCCCTTATCCCACTCTAAGTACGGTCGGCACAACATATAACAAACATGTTGTCACATGCTTTGACTACGTATTTTACGGCCGGCCCCCTGCCTGACGTCAACTTACCATAGTCGTATTTTACCACCCCTCGGTAAGAAAGAGGGTGGTCTATTCTACTCAACCGGATACCACACGGTGGGTCAACTTACCTCAGTCGTCTTTTACGACACCTCGGTAAGTAATAAGGGGGGGTCTATTCTACTCAGCTGGATACCACACGGCGGGTCGACTTACCTTAGTCGCCTTTTACGACATCTCGGTAAGAAATGAGGGTGGTCTATTCTACACAGCCGGATACCACACGGCGGATATATAACTTAATGACATTATTTTATAATTATGTATTAACAGTTACATGTAACGCTAAATGACTTCAGAATCACATGTCGATGATGGGGCCGCATATAATATAAACCGAATCATTACATCAGCTGTCTGAAAATAATACCGAACTGTACAACAAACATTGACGCGTAGGACAGGGTAACGAATTAATCATCGCTGCAAATAACCTCTCAGTCCTTAAATATTATATGGTATAAGATTCTATAATAAAATTCCGCAACCTACTTACCATTACAGCAGTTTAAAAATACTATTTTAAAAAAAGGCTAATACAGAAAACCTACTATACTATTGAGGATTACTTAGACGATAAGAATGCGTGAATATAGCTACTCTTCTACCCTGTACAAGATATTAATAACTATAAGTAAATAGTATTAAGAATTATTCTTTGAAAATAGCAACAGGTAAATAGGAACAGCTTTCCGAACCAGCAGTAGATGTTGACGATTCAAAAGCACAAGTGCTTTTGTTACATATACCATATCTAACAGTTATCTATCACCCATAACACAAGTATTAAGTTACTTACTTTGGAGACGGAGGACCGTTTGTGTAATTGTACCATATTATTATATATTATTAGTCAAAAAAACTCGCCTTCGGTTTGTTTGTTTATTTCCAAACAACAAAATATCTCTAAAATAAGATATCTCACCTTTTCGATCTATTGCCTACATCAGGAGAAACGAGATTTCACAAGAACCAAACTTTAAAAAGTTCAAAACTTGTAGCGAATTCATTTGTGAACAAGTTCTTTCACTGGACTATTTTTGGAATTTCTCACAGAGGTTCTATCTGTAAATAGTTTTCTATTTTATAAGCGAACAAACTTGGATATAGGGAAAGTTTAGATATATATGAAAAAGAATTTCTGAATAAGAAACGAGTTTCGAAGAAATTACTGCGTCGCGTATTTGACGCAATGCTTTGCCTGCAAACATCTCACTGCATTGCAGATTAAAAGGACGGGACGCTGCAGATACAGGCGCCGGCCTGCTATATAATTTATTTTATGAACACATTACTTCGCAAATCATCTTTTTAGTATATTATACAAATCCCCACCAATACCCCTAAAAACCATACCAAAGAAAACTATACTGAAAAATCTATACTTATAAATCAAAGTCCCAAAAAGCCGTCTGTCTGTATGTAATCGATTTTCTCAAAATCTACTGAACGGATTTTTGTACGGTTTTCACCTAAAGATAGTCCAATACTGCCGGATGGTTTAGGTAAATAGTACATATTATGTAAATTGTGTTGTCGATATCGCGCAGTTGTAAAAAAACTTGCTTGCTAGGAGCTTTAGTCGCGTGCGCTGCGTAAACCAGCAAAGATACGCTAAAGTTATGTAGTAGAGAGTTGTAGATCTATAAAATATTACAAAAAAGTCCGCGATAGCATGTCTCTATCTTTCACAGTTAACTCATAATTACTTTTATGTTCAAAATTTCGAAGAATTCCGCTCGGGCGAAGCCGTTGTTTGCACAGCTAGTTATTTTATATTTTAGCATTAGGATATCACTGGGTTCAAGCCATAGGGAGGTTTTGTCCATAAATACGATTTTTCTTGATACGTCCCTATTAAGCAAACGAATTATTGGCGACGGTTAAAAAGTATGGATTTAAATCCCATTCCCTACTGGTACAATTCGGACAGGAACAAGTGGAAATGGAAGATTTGAAAACAATTTCAAAGGGATACCCCTTTCCTGAACGAACCATACCATAGGAATATCAGTTAATACAAACAATCTATTCGCGTCTGAAACTTTCATTTGACCCCGTCTGCTCCCCGTCTACCCCCGCAAGGCTCCGGGGAGCGAGCCAGACTGTGAGGGGGTCCTAGGGTTGACTATCGAACTGGTTTTCTACGGCTGATTCGGACCTCGATAATATGGCAAATTTCCTTCGCTGCGAAAAAGATCCTGAGTAAAATTATAGAATCTAATTTATAGAATTAGGCGTTACTTTACGGAGATCCATAACATAAATATATTATCTCTAGGGCGAAACGATTGTTGAGTTTGTGATAGTGAACGTATGTAGTGCTTGTGTATTGTGGTGGCAGTGGTGGTTTGTGCATGTGTTTTTACGAATCCTGCATGTATCGGGTATGAAAAAACGAATAGTCCAC
This sequence comes from Morpho deidamia, assembly GCA_947086505.1. Lineage (NCBI taxonomy): Eukaryota > Metazoa > Arthropoda > Insecta > Lepidoptera > Nymphalidae > Morpho > Morpho deidamia. The sequence goes on along the minus strand of CAMTZC010000007.1, from coordinate 1,030,715 downwards.
TATACATTTAGCACTATATATTTTTTCTGTTAACTGTATCACGGATTATAGCAAACTAATTTTATTATTACTTTTGTATTATGGATCTCCGCAAAGTAACGCCTAATTCTATAAATTCGTTATATTAACATTAACTGCATTACTAACCCGAGATTTAAAGGATTTCCTCATAAATATTATAAATTAAAATGTTGGATATTCATACGCATTCACTACACGCCACCGACAAACGCAAACACGCCCATTCTTTTTTTATATATTTTCATTTAATTATTTTTGAATTATTGAAATATTTAAATAAATCTTTCAATTAAACGTGACGTCATATCAAATCAAATCAAATCAAAATATTCTTTATTCAAGTAAACTTGTAAACAAGTGCTTTTGAATCGTCAACTTTACTGCTGGTTCGGAAAGCTGTTCCTGCCGAGAAGAGCCAGCAAGAAACTCGGCGGTTGCTCTTTTTAAAATATAAATCTTAGAACTAGTTACATTTATTTATTACTGTCTTGTACGGGGTAAAAGTGCACCTATATCCACACATCCTTATCATCTAAGTAATCTTCAACAGTATAGTAGGCTTTCTGTATCAGCCTCTTTTTGACAGTGTTTTTAAACTGCTGTAATGGCATGGCCAAAATTGATTTCGGAATTTTATTATAGAATCTTATACCCAAACCCACAAACGATTTACGTACTTTTGCTAGGCGCAAAGCAGGAGCCGCAAGCTTATGTCGGTTCCTACTTTGTCTATTATATACATCACCTATCGTTTTATAATTCTTTATATTTTTATATACAAAAATTACGTTATTTAAAATATACTGTGAAGCAAATGTTAGAATACCTGTTTCCTTAAACTTCTCTCGCAGGGAAACTGGCATAACAAACGGCAACCCTACACTTCTTTCACTTATCGGGATCAGAGTGAATACTCTGATGCCGTTACTGAAATCGTATACAATTTACATTCTTAATTCTAATAACATTAGGATCATATCGCTGTGAAAATATTAACACAATACTTTAGTGGGAGCCATCGTACACTGAGGAGCTGAATGGGGTTCGCAGAAATATAGCCCTTATCGTATGACGATACAGCAAAAAATACATACGCGTTTCGAGTGGCAGCTTGAGCGTTTCAGCTGACTTTGCAGATTAAGGGGATTGAGGGTTTGAACAAATTCGCTGTACATTTTCCACGAGCGCTCAATTATGACCGATAGAAGGATTTTTTGGTCCTCCAAGCCGGATGACTTTTATTTGTACATGATTTCAATGTCTGCTAATTAACTCACTTGTTTCAGTTTAATTAGACCGGATTTCGTTTGATGCGTTGTATTCTGTCTGTTATTTGTCTTTTCAAGATTTTAAAAAAAATTATGATATACTCATGTTGTCGTCTCTACTTCTATAAATTTACACCAAAAACTTAACGAATTATATACTTAAACCTTCCTCATGAACCATTTCGTCTATTGGCGAATCTGATGAAAATGAATGTATATTTTTTAATAACTTTGTTTTATAATATCCAATTATGTGAGTAATATAAAGGACATTACACACGGAGAATTCCAATAAGTCTCTTAGCTTCCGCATCCAGATTCTGACTGCTAATATCAAACAAAAGTAATAATAAAATATTTTGCTATAATCCGCGATACAGTAAATAGAAAATATATATAGTGCTAAATGTATAGTGGACTATCCGTTTTTTCATACCCTTTAGCAATATATATATTTTCTATTTACTGTATCGCGGATTATAGCAAAATAATTTAATTATTACTTTTGTATTATGGATCTCCGCATAGTAACGCCTAATTCTATAAATTATGCTAATATCAAAGTTGATTCGTCATATCCTCATACGCTATTTCCTCGAGGATTTTCCATCGAACCTTTTTAAAGGAATAGCTAAAGTATACACGAAAATTAGACATAGATAAATTTTTGTATTAATATTATTCCTACGGTATAAGACTAGTATACCTAGCTTAAATTGTTCATACAAAAGGAATATGAATTGTTTATATATTATAGCAAAATAATTTTATTATTACTTTTATATTATGGATCTCCGCAAAGTAACGCCTAATTCTATAAATTAAACTTTTCATAATTGCATCAATATCGCTCCAGCGGATTGGCCGTTGAAACGATAGACGCAGTGAGTCGCATTAATAATATTAGTACGGATAATGGCAATAGGCGTATTATTGAAGAAAGCTGACCGCGTTGGCCGTCAAAAATAGAATCGGCTATCCACCAAGTGCGGTTATCAGCAATCGAGTGCACTCGACTGTGACGTCATGCGGCAAGCCGATAACCCTGGCATTTCAGATGTTGTGATAACGTTCGCACATTGAAACTATTGTTTCAACTTTCTCAACCGTTGGACGTCCACTGTTGGACGTAGGCCCTTAAATAATTTATAGGAGTTCCTTTTGTGGAATTCCATAGTACAGAAGATATGATATATACACTGTCCATTATATTAACCATCTTTTGACAGATTGACGATTTACATATTTAGTGATGTCCTAAAGATTCTCGTATGCGATACCATTCCGATTATAGTACCTACTATCATTAATCGAATTACGTACCTAAGTAATTCGATTAATGATAACCTACGTAAACTAATAACAGATATAGAAATCAACATTTTGATTTAATATTGCCTTAGTTTTTTGAAAATAAATGTTAATCCGTGTGTATTTATTATAATCATAAAAAATATATTATACATCAACTGGCAACATCAACAGACCTTCCGCTCGGCCGCCATTTTGACGTGATCTGTCACTCTCAACGAAACGCCCGTGATAGTCACACGCATTTACGTTCGCTGAGTGTTCTCTCGCATCTGTTACACCTTGAGTTAAGTAGCTTTATTCCTCGGAAAAACTTTTGTGAAACTTATATTAATTGATCGTGAAAATGCCGAAAGGACGTGTGTTGAAAGCACAATCGAGACAGTTAGTGTTAAAACTTCATGAGTATTTTGAGCAAGAAAATCAAAATGGCGGACCTCTTATACCTATCACGCAAGTCCGAAACCGTGTTGCAGCCGCGTTGGGGATCAGTCTATCAACTGTGACTAAAATCACTACTGATGCCTACGGCAGGAGCGGCTTGGAGCAAAACAAACCATCTACACCAAAAAGAAAGCGCCGGGCTCATAAGGTGACAGCTGTTGATGACTTTGACGCTGACGCTATTCGTCGTCATGTATATGATTACTACTTGAGAAAAGAAATTCCAACTTTGAGAAAACTTATTGTTTCTTTGAAAAGAAGTGGTCTATTTCATGGTGAAAAATCTTCTTTGGTCAAAGTTTTGAACACAATTGGCTTTTCATATAAAAAGTTAAATAAAAGAAAATTATTAATGGAACGCACAGATATAGCTATAGCACGTTGTGATTTTTTAAGAGAGGCAAAGAAAATACAAGATTGGGCAAATATTGTTTTCACGGATGAAACATGGCTCAACGCTAACCACACACTATCTCGTTTCTGGACTGATGATACTGCTGATTCCACTTCCTCAGTACCAATGGGAAAAGGTGAGCGCCTAATCATTTGCCATTCAGGTACAGCAAAAGGATTTGTACAAGACGCACTGTTGGCATTTAAATCGAAGAAATCAAATGACTACCACGAAGAGATGAATGCAAATGTGTATGAAGAGTGGTTCAAAAAAATGCTCATTTCATTGGAAGAACCATCAATAATTTTTATTGATAATGCGCCCTACCACTCCCGTCAAATTGACAAAATGCCAACACAGGCTAATAAAAAGCATGAAATAATTAATTGGCTTCGGGACAATGGAGAAAATGTGGACGACTCAATGTTAAAAGTTGAATTAATAAAAATATTAAAAACCAAAAAGAGAGCAAAACGCTATGTAATCAATGAAATGGCAGCAGAATATGGCCATACTGTTCTTCGGATTCCTCCATACCACTGCCAGTACAACGCAATAGAACTTATATGGGCACAAGTAAAAGGGCATGCTGCGAGATGCAATACAAGCCCCCCATTCACAGCGAATAAAATGTTGCAATTGCTAAAAAATGCTTGCACCCACGTAACGGCCGAGAACTGGGCAAGTGTGGTGGAAAGAACTAAAAGAGTAATATTCTCTGATTGGGAACGTGATATTGCGTTTGATAATATATTATCTACACAAGAGCTAATAATAACTGCTACTGAAGACTCCTCATCGGAGGAGTCTAGTGTTGATTATCATTCCGACGACTCGTGCTAATAAAATAAATTAAAATATCCTGATTGTTTTATTTGTATTCATGTATTAACTAAGAAGAAAGTAAAACTATATATAATGTTATTAAATGTCTTTTAATACTCGTAACATCGATTTCTACCGATTATTTTTAATCTGTGGCATAATCGTAGTAACCATTATGTGTGACATCACTAAGTGGGCGGTACCCATCCATAAAGTACAAATATTATTTGTATGATATTTGTACGTAAGCAATACAAAACTTAATGAGCGTGAGCTGTCCTACCTTCAGCTCCGCGGGTCACGTGCAATACGTGCTTAAACGTATTTAAGTATGCATTTAATATTAATATATGTAGTATATCTACTAGTTCTCTGTTAAACCATAACACAAGTATTAAGTTACTTACTTTGCAGATGGACGACGGTGCGTTAAAGTGTCCCATATTTAAAATAATAAAAAAATGTGTAAATGTTTTTTTTAACCTGAATTGTTATTAAATGTATATCTTGCAGTTTACTAAATAATTTTTGGAATGACAACCGATAATAGGATTAAAATAGCTTTATTTTGAACCTTAGTTTAGGTAGTTATTAAAAAAATTAACTTTATCGTTTTACCTTTATCTTATCTAAGCCTTTGTGATAATACGTTTTGTGTTGATTTAGTACTGGGCTAATATTTTAAATATATACAACGGTACCTAGACTTATGAATTTAGATCATTTCGTCAACTTGCTCGTATGTCAAATTGTTAGGTTATCTAAAGCAATTTTCCTCATTAAAATCAATCGAAATGCCATTAATCCCCTTAACGTCCCAAAACACCTTTAGTTACTTATTTGAATGAAGCTCAGCCCAGCGGTGAGACCGTGCGACTCTCTAGAAACGAACATCGTTTCAAACCCGGGCGGGTACCAATGAGTTTTTCTATTAAAACTTATGTGTCTAATTGATATTTGCAATTTATCACACGCTTTTCGATGAATGAAAACATCGTGAAACATCCAGAACCTTAGAGATATGCAGGTGCATATCTCTAAGGTTCTGGAATCTTCTAAGGTTCTGGTATCTGGAAGGTTACAATTATCCCTAGAATTATCTAGATAATTCTAGGGATAATTGTAACCTTCCAATCAGCAATGAAGCAGCGCGGTAGGTCTGAGCTCCAATCCTTCTCTCCAAAAAACGGAGAGAGGAGGACTATTCCCAGCAGTGGGATATTAACAGGCCGTTGCTTTTTTTTTACTTATTTCAATTAGGTCACTCTAATAATTAGCGTGCGATATATTGAGGGTTTTTTATACACGTTGCTCGCAGCAATGCAAATTATTGTTCTGTTTTTTTTTCACGTAATTTATTGCTGATTTACCCAGTGTATGTAGTATTTTCGTCGAAACGTACTCGCAACATTAACAAAGTGATTTCTGACAATCAACATCAATTTGCTGCGTATATTTTTGTTTTTTTCACTTGTAGCTGTAACTTGGTATTTTATTGGTTTAAGTGTTTTTCTTTTGCAGCATAAATAAAATAAAAGTTTTACAATATATAGGTATGCTTACATTTGCTTCACAGTATATTTAAAGCAATTTAATTTTTGTAAATAAAAATATAAAGAATTATAAAACGATAGGTGATGTATATAATAGATAAAGTAGAAACCGACATAAGCTCGTGACTCCTGCTTTGCGCCTAGCAAAAGTACGTAAATCGTTTATGAGTTTCGGTATAAGATTCTATAACAAAATTCCGCAATCAATTTTGACCTTGCCATTACAACAGTTTAAAAACACTGATAAAAAGAAACTGATACAGAAAGCCTACTATACTATTGAAGATTACTTAGATGATAAGGATTTGTGGATATAGCTGCACTTCTACCCTGTACAAGACAGTAATAAATAAATGTAACTAGTTCTAAGATTTATATTTTAAAAAGAGCAACCGCCGAGTTTCTTGCTGGCTCTTCTCGGCAGGAACAGCTTTCCGAACCAGCAGTAGTTGACGATTCAAAAGCACTTGTTTACAAGTTTACTTGAATAAAGAATATTTTGATTTGATTTTGATTTTGAAGATTACTTAGATGATAAGAATGTGTGGATATAGCTGTGCTGATACCCTGTACAAGACAGCAATGACTAAATGTAACTATTTACAACATTTATATTTTTAAAAAGAGCAACTGCCGAGTTTCTTGCTGGCTCTTCTCGGTAGGAACAGCTTTCCGAACCAGCAGTAGGTGTTACCGATTCAAAAGCAATTGTTTAAAAGTTTACTTGAATAAAGAATATTTTGAATTTGAATTTGAATATACTGAAATACTATCATATGTGGGCGTTCAGAACGGGATTTATCGGACGCCCATCCAATTGTTATATTTTAAAGGATTCGTATTCCTGCACGTATCGGGTATGAAAATACGGATATATATACACTATATATATTTTCTATTTACTGTATCGCGGATTATAGCAAAATAATTTTATTATAACTTTTGATTTAATTTAATTGAATTCGTTGTTTTAATTCTTTACTGAGGGTACAAAATCTAGAAACAGCTTCCCGAACCAGCAGTAGAAAGTTGATGATTCACTTTTTTTCACTTCACTTGTTTACAAGTTTACTGGAATAAAGAATATTTTGAATTTGAATTTGTGAAACCTTGTAAGTTAGTAAATATATATGATCAGGCTTACCTGTTTTGCTCGGTAAGAACACCATTTCGAACCAGTGTTTGTAAAAACCAACTTAAATAAAGAACAAATTGAATTTGAAGATACACAATCGTTCAGCGCCTATATGTAGTATAATATTTAGGTGAAAACGTTTTCCTCAACGCTATAACCGATCACCATGAATTATGGTGACTCATTGCAAACAATGTTCAAACCATGACTGTACTCCACAAAGGGGTCGATGAATTATACATACTGATGTTATGAACGCGAAAGTATGCCTGTTTATGAAAGAACGAACTACCAGAAATCATGAAGTATGAAATGCATTTTATTGGTGCAACGTTCTCTGGAGGTTTGGAACTTAGTGGTTTCGGACTTTATCCTTAACTGAATCTGAATTAAAAATTAGAGAAAACATCTATATAAATGCTAGAAAATGAGCTAATACCTGTGTCTATATCCTCAAGTTGATTACTAAATTGGTAACTCTGTCCGACGTTATCAAATGGAATACTTGCAGCTTACTTTAACTTACTCAGCTTTAATGGCTTCTGCAGTGTTACAAGGCAAGAGGAGAGGAGATTCTTTCTTTTATTTTTTTCTTTCTTTCAGTTATGTATTCAATATGATGCGTGATCTGTTTCAATGTCCGTTTCATCATTAGGATCAAATTCGGATGTATACGGTATCTTGGTATCTTGCTATGGGGTAAAGCAGCTGATATCCAAAAAATATTTGTTTTACAAAAGCGAGCTGTTCGTGCGATTTATAATATGAAACCACGTGACTCGCTTCGTGATAAATTTAAAGAAATAGGTATTCTTACTGTAGCTTCACAATACATTTATAATAATATAGAGTTTGTGAAACAAAATATACATCTTTTTAATAAAAAAAGCGATATTAGTAATAGGCAAACTAGGAACCGAAATAAATTAATAATACCAAGGCTAAGGCTTCAGAAAGTACGTAGATCGTTTGTGGGCTTCGGTATACTTTTCTATAATAAAATTCCTCAATCAATTTTGGACTTGCCTTTACACAAGTTCAAAAAAGCAATTAAAGAGACTCTCATTAATAAAGCTTACTATAATGTTGAAGACTATGTCAATGATAAGAAAGCTTGGAACTAAATTGCGACCAGCTATGTACTAGACGATATTATAATCTAAGTTTGTTAACAATAGTTAATACAAAACTGTAATATTTATTTTTTAAAAGAGTGACTGCCGAGTTTCTTGCTGGTTCTTCTCGGTTAGAGCACCTTTCCGAACCAGTTGTAGCTTCAATTTAATTTTAATTTGACGATTCAAAAGTGCTTGTAATAGGCCAATTTGAATAAAGACTTATTTGAATTTGAATTTGAATTTGAATCTAATGTTAATGGTAGTGATAAACTTGAATCGAAACTTGTATCACAAAGCTTTTTTCTATGAACAATCAGGAGGTACTCTGATCTATGCGGAGAATACAGAGCAAAGCACGGAAAACGTCGTAGTAAAAGTCCGGGCCGGATCTCTCTCTCCAACTGATGAACATCCATTACTGGACTCTGCCCCTTACGGGATGTCTACAGACCGGATATTAGTATGGAAGTGATGATTACTAAGCTACTCTTCTAGTCAGGTGCGTAAGAATGAAAATTTGCAAACACAAGAAGCTCCCGTTGGAACTGTATAATACCCCAAATATGGCCTTTAAGTGTGTGATCTTTGGAGTCAGTTCAGATTCGAGCGGTTAATTCAAGCATTTGGTCTCGTGTTCGCGAGATGAATGTCAAGGTGAGGCGCTCCGTCGGCCGAATCGGCCGCGGCGGTCGTCGACCCCGGCGGCGGGGGCGCGGGGGGCGGCCCACGCGAATATATGCGCCGCGTTTAACCTCCACCGGGCACCGACGTCCCGCCGCCCTGGTACTTACTATGAACTTTGTTTGGTAATTCTTGTCATTGTTTTCGCGAAATTTGCTTTTTTTACGCTAAACCGCAATTTTAAAAGACAAAAAGGATTTATTGTAAAATCTACATTATAAAAATATAGTCTCAAAAAGCTGTCTCTGTATGAGATCAATTTTATCAAAATTTTCCAAATGGATTTTGTGCGATTTTTACTAAAATATAGCGCAATTCTTGAGGAATTTTTAGATTAATCAAACATTATACGGAGCTAAACCAATTTTCATGGTAGTTTCACTGTAAGGTTGTGAAACGCTTTATTCTAGAAATCCCGCGGTTTTACCCAGGAAAAACTTTGTGACACACTAATTTCCATGCAGGCGAAGCCGAGAAACCAGCTAATCCACATTATAAAACAAAGTCTACAAATCTGTCTCCATGTGATCGATTTTCTAAAATATACTGAACAGATTTATGTACGATTTTTACTAAAACATAGAGCAATTCTTGAGAAAGGTTTAGGTTAATAGTACTTCTTTCTCCTACCCTTATCCCACTCTAAGTGGGGTCGGCACAACATGTTTTCCTCTTCCATTCTCTTCTATCATTCGTCAACTCTGGCGCTACTCCTTTTATATGCATGTCATACTTCACACATTCCAACCATCTCTGTTTAGGCCTCCCTCTAGTCACATATCCATCCACATTCATATCCAACACTCGTTTAGTCACATGATTTTCATCCCTCCTCATGTCCATACCATCCCAATCTTGCACCTCTCATCTTTTCTATAATGGGCGCAACTTTCATACTTCCCCTTATATACTCATTTCTTATTTTATCCAATCTGTTTAGGTTAATAGTACATGAGCTTTAAATTCTTGAAAAAGGTTTAGGTTAAGACGGGAATTTAAAAGGCTTTAAATTCGCAACAACCAAACAACAAGAAAAGTTACAACCGAATCACATCGCCAACCAAAAACATATCACGACTTCCATACAAACGTCACGGTGAAGTCAATGACCTTTACTATAATGCTGTATTAAACAAATCAAATTGTCATCCATTCTTAAACTTCGCAACAAGATCCTAATAAATCCTAATGGACGGCATTTTTATTCGGCGCCAGCTTATACCCCTGCGTGCCATTAATCACCGCTGCACGATGGAGCGTAAAATCCGTTAATTTGAATGACAAAGATGACCAACAATAAATTCGCAACATAAAATCGAATAAATATAACAACTAAAACGTTTCAGTACACTTCAGGATAAATACGGGAGAATGTCCAAAGGAGTTATTATATTTTTGCTACTTTACCATACATACCCTTAAACGAACTCAACACTTAATGGCCTTAAAACGCCTAGACACCTTGACGCCCTGTGACACTGTAAAGTCTTAAGGTACACTCAATCGTAGCCATACTTTTACAGTATAACGCTGTCCCGGGGCGTCAAGGGCGAGCATGGAAGCATCGTTGACATCAAGATATGGCGAGAAGAAAGTGTAAAAGCTCTATCACTTAAGGTGAAGCAATCTAGAGTTATATCATTGTTATACACATAACAAAATCAATTATTTTTATCTGATATAGTTATCTGAACTTAACCAGAATTGAAACCAGACATATTATTGAATTTATAATTTAATCTCAACTAACAAAAGTAATAATAAAATTATTTTGCTATAATCCGCGATACAGTAAATAGAATATATATATAGTGTTTAATGTATAGTGGACTATCAGTATTTTCATACCCGATACGTGCGATTTTGTCGTGGAGTCTATCTCCTGATGATGCTTCGGTTGCAGGGCGAAACGATTGTTGAGTTTGTGATAGTGAAACTGTGTAGTGCTTGTGTATTGTGGTGGAAGTGGTGGAGGTTTGTGCATGTGCTTTTACGAATCCTGCACGTATCGGGTATGAAAATACTGATAGTCCACTATACATTAAACACTATATATATTTTCTATTTACTGTATCGCGGATTATAGCAAAATAATTTTATTATTACTTTTGTATTATGGATCTCCGCAAAGTAACGCCTAATTCTATAAACTCAACTAACAATTTAATCTAGAATCTCAAAAAATCGGCAAAAAAACTGACCAAAAAATAATATCTAATAATTTTTTTAATTAAAGCTATCATGAGTGGTATACATAATTATTGTAAAGAAACCGGCTATACTAACGTTTTATTTTATCGGATAAGCTCGGGTTTCACGCCGGGATAACACCGTGTGAAGAACTCGTAGAAAAAGGCATGTATGGCCTTGTAACTAGACAGGCTCACACGATAAAATATGAAGTTAGTATAACCAATTTCTATACATTAACTATAAATATCTGAGCAATCAAGAACTGAAACATTTATTTATTTAATTTATTTAACTAATCAATTAATGATGGTAATATAAATCTATACCTAAAATTTCCTTGAAAAATTTTAAACATTCCTCAGCATATGTAATGTTTATAAATAAAACATGAAATGCATAGTGATAAGTGGTGAAAATCAAACAAAACTATCTAACAACATGACACATGACTCAATGTTTAACTGATAATGAGATACCTATATCTATAAAATGTTATAAAGCAAGTCTCATTCATGTGAACATGGCTTTGTTCAACTTGACATTCTAAACTCAGAATGTTTATAATTTGTCATTATATTTTGTTCATTAGAATGCCTCTTAGAGTTAAGGGAAAATTTTATAAAAAGGTCACAAGACCTGTCTTATTGTATGGTTCAGAATGTTGGGCAATGAAAAAGACGGATGAAAGAGGAGTATATGCAAATGAGATGATAATATTAAGGCAGATGTGTGTGGTGTGACTATAAAATAAGGATATAAAATAATCTTTTTGTTCAGGTAATTATTAGGTCATTGCAACAAACATGACCATAATATTAACTAGATTATCAAAGTTCCAAGTAATACAAAATTGTTTACAGTTATAATTAGTAATACTTTAGCCTCATATTGTCTAATTTTAGCAATGAACACATCTACTATTAATAAAAGTACCTGGGTGACAGAGCCTGTAAATTGTTTTAAAGATATAAGAAAAAATGCAATAAAAAAATAAAAAAGGAAAGAAATTGAAGGTGATATCTGGCTACAACTTTACAAATAACAGCAAATTTAACCTTTGTATTCAATTTATATTTTATCAGTTTTTTATTGCCTGAAAACAGGAATAAAACAACATTTCTTAAAATAAAGTGTAGTGAAAAATAAAGTGAGTCAGGATTAAGGGAGGGGGGATTTATCACATACTAAGTTCTGAAATTCAGATTCTATATATATATAGAATCTGAGTTAGAAAGGAAAGTATGCATTGTTACTAAGCAGAAAACTGTTTTAAAAGTTAAAGACAACTTAAGTTTTCATTTCCATGATTGCTGAATCAACCTACTTCTGATATGACCTAATTACACATCTGCAGTCAACTGAATCAAAGTGAATCTTAATAAACCTGTTTTCTATGAAAACTTACTAACTATCCATACTAATAATTAGCAACTCTACTAGTTTATTTATATATATGTAACACTTTTACAACTAATCCACTGTGAAATATTGATGAAGTTCAGTAAACTTTATTTTTATATACCACACACTGAAAAATTCACTCAGGTTATAATGAAGGAGATTCTTTAAAAAAGTCATGTGGTATTATTATGATATAATCCACATTTTAAAAATACTATTAAAGAAAGGCTGATAGAGAAAGCCTACTATACTATTGAGGAATATATAGATGATAAGTATGTGTGGATATAGCTACTCCTCTTTCCAGACAAATAGTTGACGATTCAAAAGCACTTGTTTACAAGTTTACTTGAATAAAAAATATTGTGAATTTTAATTAGAATTCCTATATAATATTACCATCCTGTCTATAAAACAAACATTATAAAGGTAATATATATAATATTACTGTCAACATCCACTTCAAAAAATTAAGGTACATACTTAAATTGATGTAAACGAAGTCATAGGTTGTAGTAGATATATAAATTCAAAACTTAAACAGAGGCTTTGATAAGTGTCCTTAGGAAGACAATTCCCACTTACACTATCTTAAAAGTTACAATAGATACTTATGCCTAATAAGTTTCCTTACTGTGTATGACCTCACAGCATGATTCATCATAACCTCCACAGCTAAACAGGAATGTGGCCATTTGTAGAAAACTATTAAACCTCATTAACATCAAGGTTTGGTAATTATATAGCTATTTAATAAGTATTTTTGTGAAGATAACATGTTACTTTTTAATGATCTATGTAAACAACCATCAATCAGGTAAATGCTTGTAAAATTTCGACCAACTCGGTCCAAGCTAAATTATTAAAAGAAGTATAACATATCTTTATATTATAAACTTTATTTTATAAACTAGGTGATGATATCTATCAAATATTATGCTTCATTTATTTAAAAAAAAAATTATATACTAGTGTATAAGCAAAGATGAGTAAAGTTTAGTGGTGCAGATTTTATCATTTTAATACTTCTCTGTGTCCCTCTTATAATAGGTATTGTCAAATAAGACTTGTACTAGTGTTGTAGTTTTTTATTAAATAATTTTTTTTTTGTGTCGTTTTGTTATGTTGTGCCAACCCCACTTAGAGTGGGATAAGGGCAGGAGAATGATGATGATGTTCTTTATTTTTTTTTTTTTTGTTTTTGAATTATATACATTATGAGAACATAAAGTGTTATCATAAGAATTTTGTTATTATAGGTTTAAAAAGCCTTGAGAACTTCATAATAGAATTCTAAGTTTAAAATATGTAGAATAAGATAAGCTTAAAATATTGTTTCTTCAGTTATCTAAGCATTGTTATTTTGTCATATAATATACATATATCTAATAGAATAGTTACTAATTTAGAGTGCAATTTTTTTAATCATAATTGCTGCATTTCTTTTGCAATAAAGGAATGGAACTTATATATCTATTACAAATTGTTCATCTTTATATCAACTTCATTAATTATGTGAAAATGGATATTCAAAGAAAACTCATAACAAGGATCAAACTTTTTAACAGAGAGGTTAATTTAACACTTAACTGTAAAGGGAGAAGTCATAAACATTACAAGTAAGGAATAACCTAAAACTAATACTTACATAAATAAGTCCTGAGTAATATCTGTCTTTAATATTATGAAGAACAGAGGCTTCGTTGAGACAAGTCAATTCTGCCATGTCCTCAACTTTGTCAAACTTGGGTGGATTCATTTTCTGGATGTCATCTATGGGCACCAGCATCCGCTTCCCGGACTCCGCGATCTCCACTTCCACCTCATCTCCGTGCTCACCCTTGATCCCTGCGGCTACGAAACCCTGGGTGTCGTGCGGCACCCACACCAAACGTTTCTGAGTCCACTCCGCCTGCGTCGCCGGGTCATTGAAACTGTTCCGATCGACCGACAGGTACCGGAGCTCCGGGTCGTTTCTATCCATGTCCACCATCGCGCCCGATCACGCCGCGCGACCCTTTCGATAACCTAGCACCGGCACTGTATACCACATTAAACGGTCGCAAGACCGACACACACCACACGTTGCTAAAACACGGTCCGTTCGTGCACCGCGGCGGCACAACACACACAAAATGAAGATTACGACTGACACGAACACGAGTGCGGACTGCGGAGTGACCGAGTGACAGCAACGTTCGCGAGGAGGAGGGATGGACCGGTCGACGCCCGAATTCACGTTTTGACTAAAATACGTACAAAGTTTTCGTTGTATGACAGGACGGAACTATTAATATATTTTATTTAGCGAATCCTTTTTGTACACTTCACACAAATATTCCAGCAGTTTTAATTATCACAAATAAGTTCTATACGGAACTCACAACTCACACCTCAATTCCTGTCAAACTATTAGAACACAGACAAAAAACTTAAAATGATGAGACGATGTAATATTAATTTGACGTTTGTCATAGGTTTGTATTTTTTTAGTTGCATTCATCTATGGTTTGTACTGTGGAATTATGACAGTAACGGTTACTGTAAACTTATTGGTCGTTATATATACGAAAACTTTTTCATATTTCATCTCTCATGTTTATGTCCAAATATACTTCTATTTGCTACACTACCGCCACATTAATTTTTTCATTCATCATCATTATCTTTTTTTATAAGATGAAATCACGAAAAAATGTTAAAATCGTAAACAATATACAGTTCATTTGACCTCCTAGTACACCGTTTTAATGAAATGGAATCGTTATAAACAATAATATTTTCACGCTTACACAAAGCTTGTGACGTGCCATCTGATTAACCCAAGTGTTGAGTTATTAACTTATCAAATAGACATAAGCTCAATATGAAATTAGTAGTAAATAAAATAAATATAAATAAATAAATATATGGGACATTTACACACACGGTCGTCCGTCCCCAAAGTAAGTAACTTAATACTTGTGTTATGGGTGACGGACAACTGGTAGACATACTACATATATAAGTTTAAATACATACTTAAAAACAATTTGTTTATAGAAAATGTTGGCCCTCGGCGGGAATCGAACCCGCTACCCGCGGAGCTGAAGGCAGGGTCACTACCCACAGCGCCAACGGGCCAGTCAATATAAGCCAGTCAAAATAAGCCTTTAGTATCCATATTTTTATTTTGAATCGCAAATCGTTGTCTGGAAACGGGTGTGACATTAGAAATATATGAAAATTTACCGGTATCAAAATAAATCTCATTAAATTATAAGATTATAAAAACAGAGTACAAATAGCATTTACCATCTTTAAAACCATCAGCATAATTCTTATTTGGTCTAGTTTTCATCTTCTAATCCAGCAAGTAGTTTTCAATTCGTTTAATCATCGCACTATGAATAATTATAAATTGAGAAGCATAAATAAAAATAATAATCCAATTTAATTTTTATTATGTTTTAAGCTCTTTTGACCGTCACATGTTATTATTTCTGGCAATTGTCTTGTTGCATTAAGAGTTATTTATTACCTATGGAGGTTTATTATTTTGATGTCATTAGATGTCTACATCATATGACTTTATTATACGATGTAATTTCAACTCTACATTTAAAGAACAAAGTTTAATTCTAATTGAAAGTTATTAATAATAATTTTAAAAATGTAATTTCAGTTTTTATGACAAAAGTAATGATAAAATTATTCTGCTTTAATCCGCTGTTTTTATGATGGAAATGATTATACTTCATTTTTGTTTTTAATGTTAAAGGTCAAGAAAAAAAGTGATTACAAAAGATGAGTATATTTAAATACGAAATATAAGAGATAAATTTTAGTACCGGTACGTATATTTACGATAAAAGTATCAACTTCGAATAAATATTCAAAGTAATATTCAGTACGAATTGCTTTTTTGTGAATAGACGACATGGCTTACATAGTTGATATGCGGTCGGACACCGTTACCAAGCCCACAGCTGCGATGAAGCACGCCATGGTTAACTCTGCACTGGGCGACGATGTATATGGTGAAGATCCAACTGTGAACGCCCTGGAAAGTAAGGTGGCGAACTTGCTGGGGAAGCAGGCAGCATTATTTGTACCCAGTGGGACAATGGCAAATCTTATTGCTGGTAAGTTTTTTTTTACAAAAAAAAAGTATGACTTTATTAAGCTAATCTCCCCCACCATTGTGTGATATGAAAAATTTATTCTATATACAACAATCTATCGCTTAAATAGAAGAATAATAAACCATGATAGAAAATTATAAACTTTCATTTTCATATTTGTATTGATTTAAATATTGAAAATAATGGTAATATAATTTAGTATGTTGGTTCTTGTTTGGTTGTGATTGTTAATTAAAATTTTTAATTTTTGCTTTGTGATACCAGATGAAAGGAGTTATAGAACAAAAGTAATAATAAAATTATTTTGCTATACAGTAAATAGAAAATATATATAGTGTTTAATGTATAGTGGACTATCAGTATTTTCATACCCGATACGTGCAGGATTCGTAAAAACACATGCACAAACCTCCACCATTTCCACCACAATACACAAGCACTACACAGGTTCACTATCACAAACTCTACAATTGTTTCGCCCCGCAAAAGAAGCATCATCAGGAGATAGACTCCACGACAAAATCGCAAAGCAAGCAAAATCGCAAAGGAGTTATAGAATTTATAGGTATGAGGACAGCAAAGGGGAACTGGTTTATACAAATGCTAATTTTTTTTATTATTTTATATTCTTCTTTATGTTTCTCTTCAACTAGTAAAGGTTGCCAATTAGATCTTTCTTTGTGTTCTTTATTATATTAAAAAAATACCTTTTTATAAAAAAAAATACTTATAATTTAATATTTTTTTAAATTAAAATGTTCAATTTAATAACTTAAATTCTTCTTTTGAAGTTGTAGCTATACAGGACCTCTAAGGTCAATCTTACTTTGAGTCTCTGAATTATTGTAATCAAGCTAGTCCTCTGATGAATTGCAAACTATTCTTGGCAGTGATTCGAGTGCAGAGATTTACTTATTCTGGGCATATAGAGTAGCATATAGAAAAAAAATTGTTTTATTGCATACTGAATACTTATGAAAGTTTTTAGTGTTTCCTTTTTTCAGTATCATGGACCCATATTTTTAGTATCCTATAATTATTTTCAATTTCAAACTAAGCAGTATTCTAAAAAGATGTATCTGTTTACAGTAATGGTGCATTGCAATAAACGAGGCAGTGAGGCGATTATTGGTGATTTGTCACATATTTACAAATTTGAACAAGGTAAGTTAGAAATCCCTCAGAAGACCATATGGATGTAGGGGTCGATCCTGCACCGGGTCCGAAAATCGCAAAGATCTATTGGATCCAATCTGAACAAGATAGTGTGTAATTTAAAAAGAGCGGTTAATTGTAATTGTAAACAGTGTGTAATTTAAAAAAACGAGGTACAGTTTGCATCCTCCTGCCCGTATCCAACTCTAAGTGGGGTCAACGCAACATGTTATAAACATGTCATATGATTCGGCTACGTATTTTACGACCGGCCGCCTGCCTGACGTCAGACTAACTTAATCGTATTTTACGACACGTCGGTATGAAATGAGGTTGGTCTCTTCCACTCAACCGGATACCACACGGCGGTGTTTGGTCTTTTTAAATCATTTTTATACGAATAACAAACAAACAAAACTAATTCCTTATCCTGCTCACTCTGCCCTTTCCAGGTGGTGCAGCGCACGTAGGTGGGGTTCTCCTGAGCACTATACAGAACAAGCAGGATGGTACGTTTGATTTGAAGGAACTCGAGAAGCGGATCCGAGGCTCGGATATACACGACCCGATCACGTCAATGGTAGCGATAGAGAACACACATAACGTCTGTGGAGGGAAGGTATTGTCGCTATTGACCCTATCAAATTCAAAATATTCTTTATTTATTTCTTTCTTTATTGTACATACATAATAATATAAAAAAGAAAAAAAAATAGCACCTGTACAAAGGCGGACTTATCCCTAAAAGGGATCTCTACCGGCCAACCTTTGAGTAACAGAAATAAATTGTCATGAAGTGAAATATGGATAATGAAAAAAGGAAAGAAGAAACAGAAAAATAACGAAACACTATATACATAGATTAATGTTGAAAAATACTTAGATATAATTATTTGAATTTATTAAAATTTAACGATTTAATTAAATCAAATGATGATGTAGATAGATCATCTTAACGTAAACTTGTAAACAAGTGCTTTTGAATCATCACCATCTACTGCTGGTGCGGAAAGCTGTTCCTACCGAGAAGAGCCAGCAAGGAACTCGGCGGTTGCTCTTTTTAAAATAAATCTTAAAACTAGTTACATTTATATCCACACCTTATAATCTAAGTGATCTTCAACGGTAAAGTAGGCTTTCTGTATCAGCCTCTTTTTAACAGTGACATTTATTGTGTGCGATCTAGGTGCTCCCCCTCCAATGGGTGGATATCTGTCGGAGCTTTGCAAGAGGCACTCCATTTTTAACAGTGACATTTATTGTGTGCGATCTAGGTGCTCCCCCTCCAATGGGTGGATGATCTGTCGGAGCTGTGCAAGAGGCACTCCATCCCCCTGCACGTGGACGGGGCCAGGCTGCTGAACGCCAGCGCCCACAGCCAGCTGCCGGCCGAGAGGCTGGTGCGAGGGTGTGACAGCGTCGCCATGTGCTTCAGCAAGAGCCTCTGCGCGCCAGTCGGCTCCGCCCTCGCTGGTTCTTGCCACTTCATACAGCAGTCAGTACAAGTACAAAAGTAAACGGGGCTACATAACCTACTTTCCCACTCCACCTTTTTTTGATTCCCTGCGAGAGAAGTTTAAGGAAATAGGTATTCTTACATTTGCTTCACAATATATTTTAAACAATGTAATTTTTGTACATAAAAATATAAAGAATTATATAACGATAGGTGATGTATATAATAGACAAAGTAGGAACCGACATAAGCTTGCGACTCCTACTTTGCGCGTTGCAAAAGTTCGTAATTCGTTTGTGGGTTTGGGTATAAGATTCTATAATAAAGTTCAGAAATCAATTTTGGTCATGCCATTACAGCAGTTTAAAAACACTGTTAAAAAGAGGCTGATACAGAAAGCCTACTATACTGTTGAAGATTACTTAGATGATAAGGATGTGTGGATATAGGTGCACTTCTACCCTGTACAAGACAGTAATAAATAAATGTAACTAGTTCTAAGATTTATATTTTAAAAAGAGCGACCGCCGAGTTTCTCGCTGGCTCTTCTCGGTAGGAACAGCTTTCCGAACCAGCAGTAAAGTTGACGATTCAAAAGCACTTGTTTACAAGTTTACTTGAATAAAGAATATTTTGAATTTGAATTTGAATTTAAATTAATAATCTTAATCTTAATAAAGACTCCGGAGCTCAGCCCTTAGAGCACCGGTTATGTTGGATTCCTACCCACTAAAACTCCCTCGTCAGTTAGCCTCCGCACTGCCCTTATTCCACCCTAAGTGAGGTCGGCACAACATGTTAAAAACATGTTGTCACATTCTTTGGCTACGTATTTTAAGACCGGCTACCTGCCTGACGTTTGTCGTATTTAACGACCCCTCGGTAAGAAACAGGGTGAGCTATTCTACTCAACCGGATATCACACGGTAGGTCAACTTAACTTAGTCGCTTTTTACGACAGCTCGGTAAGAAATGAGGGTGGTCTATTCGACTCAACCGGATATCACGCGGTAGGTCAACTTAACTTAGTCGCTTTTTACGACAGCTCGGTAAGAAATGTGGGTGGTCTATTCTACTCAACCGGATATCACACGGTAGGTCAACTTAACTTAGTCGCTTTTTACGACAGCTCGGTAAGAAATGAGGGTGGTCTATTCTACTCAACCGGATATCACACGGTATCAATTATATTGCTACTTCGGAAAATAGAATGAACGGGTATTATACAATATTATACAAATGGGTAATTCACAGACACATAACACTCAATCACTCCTTATCTACATACTTACTTTAGCAACATGAAATTCGTTTATTTTAAGACATACATTCTCATCACACACATCCACATGCACATACCGGCTGTAATTTTAGTTTGCCTTTTTTTTATTTTCTTTTTTACCTTACCTTAATAATCTAAAAATGTTGTTCTTTTTAGTTTAATTTAAATTCTTTTGTTTTTTTTATTCACTTTTTTATTGTAATTTTTTACACCTGTAGTTAAGTATATGTAAATTTAACTAAGTAAAGGTGGTTCTGGTTCCCAAAATACAGTTTCAACTAGCTTGGGAGCCAGGGACACAATAAGTGTAGAGATCTTTCATTCTAAAAGTGCACGCCCCTCCAATGGCTTTACTCACTTATAACAGTCGAGCTATTAGTTGACCTTTAAGTGCGCGAATGATTCGAGTCAACTTTGAAATTGCTGCGCGTACACATATACAATAGTACAGTCAATATTTTCTCTCACACATTAAAATAATGTGATTGTGTAATTGTAATGGTGGAAGGGCGTGCACTTTTAGAAGGAAAGATTTCTACATGTGTATTTTTAAAATATTAAATAAATAAATAAAAATAAATACCCTTTGCAGGGCCCGCCGATTGCGTAAGATGCTGGGTGGGGGCATGCGGCAGGCCGGGGTGCTGGCTGCCGCCGCCATCGTGGCTCTGGACGAGGTGGCTCCCAAGCTGGAGCTCGACCACAAGCGCGCGCTGATACTGGCCAAGAGTGAGTCTGTTGTCACTACTACGAAACCACCTGTTCCGCGCAAACGTGCGGACGGATGAAACAACCTCCGGGACCTGGGCCCGTCGTCTCGGCGTCTTAACCTACCTTATGCGGCCGTCAGCTGTATGTGGTCCGGCCTCATGAGTCACTGCGTGTATATGTGTACGTGTGTGTGCTTGTATGTACTTGGCCGATTCCGACACCCGGTGTGCACACAACCTTCGTAAGGTCACACGTTATTGAATCGTCCCTATATCGGGGAATAGTAACCCAACGCGCACTAAAACCGTGGACGGTCGCGTCTTCTCAAACGCTTAACTGATTAAACGCGTCACTAAATACTTATATCAGTCTCAAATGTCAATAAAGTCGTGTCACTACTGAGAATAACACCCGAAACGCAAAATTACACGTGTGTGTTATAAAAGAATGCCGTATACAGGCGCACGCGGCCTGTCTTTATCGTATTCGAAACGTCACTAACTGTCGGCCGCTCGCGTCGGCAATCGAATGCATAAAAAGGTCGTTGAGCCCGCCGGTCGCGTCGCGCGCGTCATTTTATTCAAAACACCACCAAATCAGAGTTTCCCAACATGGGTCCCACGCCCCACACCACTTGTAGGGGCAATTAAATTGTTAAGGGGGGCAATTCGAAAATGGACTCGAGTTTAAACACTTAAACCCTGAGCCATTTGAATGCAATGATAGATTTCGGTGCTAAATTTAACTAACTTAATCACTTTCTTAAGTGAACTATTCAATTTGTCTTTTTCAAGAGTTTTTAAGGTGGGGCATGGCACAAAAAAAGCTTGGGACAAAATGCAAAGTCAACCACTGATTAAACAGTAAAATGTAATTACACTCTGGTTTCATTTATATAAATATTAGGTCCTTACATATGAAATTGGCGTTTTCTATGGGAGGAACATAAAGCCGTTTTTTTTTAAATGAAATATATTTACAAAAGTAATAATAAAATTATTTTGCTATAATCCGCGATACAAAAATATATTTAATAAAATTAAGAAATATATTTAATTAATCAAAGTATGTACCATTGCTATGTATGCACTTTTGCCATCTCATAGGTAGTTCATTGATCCCCTTACTAAAAAAACCATTCGGGCGGGAATCAATACAATCTTTGAAGGCGGTTTGGACTGCCCCATCGGAGTTGAATTTTTTTCCTTGCAAGTAGTTATCCAAATTGCGAAAAAAATGGTAATCTGTTGGAGCAAGGTCCGGAGAGTACGGTGGATGTCTAAGACATTCTAATTGAAGCTCCTCTGATTTGGTAGCCGTCTGTTGTGCAGTGTGTGGTCTAACGTTGTCCTGAAGCAGCAGTGGCCTAGAGCGATTGACCAGCCCAGGTTGTTTAGCAGCTAGCTTTTCCATCATGCTTTGCAGTTGCTGACAATAGATATCTGCCGTAATCGTCTGGCCAGATTTAAGAAAGCTGTAGTGAACGACACCGGCACTAGTCCACCAAACACTTACAAGCAACTTTTTTTTACTCAATTTTCGCTTAGGGCAGGTTTTATCTGGTTCGCCAGGGTTCAGCCATTGCGATGAGCGCTTCCGATTATCGTAGAGGATCCACTTTTCATCACAGGTAATGATTCGATTTAAAATTCCTTCATTATTGTGCCGGTTGAGTATCGTAACGCAGCAGTCGACGCGCGTTTGCCGGTTTGCTTCACTCAATTCACCCACCTTTTGAATACCTTACCTTACCTTGAGGTACCCACCTTTCAAGCTTTTTCACCTTCCCAATTTGCTTCAAGTGGATTAGAATAGTTTTATCACTAACACCGGAGCCTGCAGCTAACTCGGACGTGGTTTGCAATGGATCCGCTTCCACAATAGCCTTCAATTCTTCATTATCAACTTTGGTCTCCGGCCGTCCACGAGGCTCGTTCTGCAGGTCGAAATTTCCAGAACGAAAACGTTGGAACCAAAAACGCACTGTGTTTTATTTTGCGACACCGTCACCATACACATCATTAATCCTTCGAGCCGTTTCTGCAGCACTGGTGCCACGGTGGAACTCATACTCATAAATAACGCGATATTTCATATTTTCCATTTTGTAAACAGAGTGACACAAAGAAAAAAACAAAAGAAGAAAAAACAAATGAATTAGGGGGTTTAAAACACAAATGCATGAGTAAATAGCTGTATGAATTTGAATTTGGAATTCCTAACCATAAAGGTAATATTTGAGATCAAAGTGGCCAGTACGACAAAACGTCAATTTCATATGTAAGGACCTAATATCTCAATGAATTATTTTCCATCATTTTATATGAGAAAACCCTTAATGTTTCGTAATGCTTTCAACTGGGGTTAGATAACCCCAGTTGAAAGCAGTTATGCAGCACTCTCTCTGATCTATAACCTCACATAACTAAACTCTGCACATGGATTCAAATATTCTTAAATTCATACCTTCAAGCTGTGATAGCCCAGCAGTGAGACCGTGCAACTCTTTCGAGGGGAACACGAGTTCAAACCGGGCAGGCACCAATGAGTTTTTCTATTAAAACTCATGTGTCTAATTGATAATTGCAATTTATCACACGCTTTTCGGTGAAGGAAAACATCGTGAAGTTTTTGCATATCTCTAGAGAATTCTAGAGATATGTGTCACCTACCAATTCGCATTGGAGCAGCGTGGTAGGTCTTAGCTCCAACCCTTTTCTCCAGAAACGGAGAGAGGAGGCCTATTCCCAGCAGTGGGATTGTAACAGGCCACTTTACTTTATTTACATACTTGCAACATATTTACATTTGTATAATTAAATGGTCTTTCAAGCCGGATACGAACATTACCAAACGTTTTTCCGATATCATATTTTTGGTCCTTCGAGCCAATACAAACAAAATTCTAACTTCTCATATTTGTCAATCAATTCCAGCTGTCCATGGGCTGTTCTTGAAGACCTTCTCAGTCGATGTTGACAACCAGCATACCAACATTGTCTTAGTGCGGTTAGCAACCGATAGTCCTCTACACTCGAAGCAAGTTATGCAGCGGCTGGCGCAAGTTAGCTTAGCGGAAACTCAGGTATGTACTTTGGATGACCTAGACTAGACTAGAAAATTCATTTCTCGCATATCTTTTGAATCATCATTCTCCTGCCCTTATCCCACTCTAAGTGGGGTCGGCATAACATGTTACAAACATGTTATCATATGATTTGGCTACGTATTTTACGACCGGCCGCCTGCCTGAAGTCAACTTACCTTTGTAGCCTCTTACGACACCTCGGTAAGAAATGAGGGTGGTTTATTCGATGCAGCCGGATACCACACGGCATTTACCTTAGTCGCCTCTTACGATTCCTCGGTAAGAAATGAGGGTGGTTTATTCGATGCAGCCGGATACCACACGGCATTTACCTTAGTCGCCTCTTACGACACCTCGGTAAGAAAGGAGGGTGGTCTATTCGTTGCAGCCGGATACCACACGGCATTTACCTTAGTAGCCTCTTACGACACCTCGGTAAGAAAGGAGGGTGGTCTATTCTATGCAGCCGGATACCACACGGCATTTACCTTAGTAGCCTCTTACGACACCTCGGTAAGAAAGGAGGGTGGTCTATTCTATTCTGCCGGATACCACACGGCATTTACCTTAGTCGCCTCTTACGACACCTCGGTAAGAAATGAGGGTGGTCTATTCGATTCAGCCGGATACCACACGGCATTTACCTAAGTCGCCTCTTACGACACCTCGGTAAGAAAGGAGGGTGGTCTATTCTATTCTGCCGGATACCACACGGCGTTCTCATATATCTTTCGAATCTAGTTACTTAACTCTTCTTGCTATATTTTTTGCACGCACTCTATCTTTAAAATTGCAAAATCGTATAAAACATAATTGTACAATGTTGATACAAAGATCTTTGACGTCGGGCAGGCGGCCGGTCGTAAAATACGTAGCTAAATCACGTGACAACATGTTTTATAATATGTTGTGCCAACCCCACTTAGACTGGATATAGCTGCTCTTTGACCTTGTGCAGGATAGCTATGACAAAATGTAATTAGTATTAAGAATCTTCTTTTTTAAAAGAGCTTCACCGAGTATCTTGCTGGCTCTTCTCGGTAGGACGTCTTTCCGAACCTGCAATGGAGTCGACGATTCAAAAGCACTTGTTTACAAGTTTATTTGAATAAAGAATATTTTGAATTTGAATTTGATAAGGGGCAGGAGGATGATGATGTTGATACAAAAGATCTTGTATAAGTAAATTTTAATGAAGTAAATTTTGAATCTGTATGTACTATCCGATGTTATTACCGAACTTTTCCCTTAAATAAATTTTGAATTCATCTATGTGATATCGAATTGAAGGGCGAAATTTATTTCAGCTTTAATACCATCGGATAATGTTTTATAAGTGTAATTGTTTCCTGTTAGAGCAAGTGCAAAAGTCCAATCGAATTAAGTTAATTGCTGCATTTAAACTTACATATACCTTCTTTCAATCCTAAGATTTGCTTTTAAATAACGTTAATTTTAGCTTTAAACTTACTGATCGTCATTCTCTTCAGTTGATTTAGATCATTAATGTCATCCGATACGCTCTCAAATTCAAATTATTCTTTATTTAAGTAAACTTGTAAACAAGTGATTTTGAATCGTCAACATTTACTGCTGGTTCGGATAGCTGGTTCTACGTTTATATACATTCTTATAAACATTTATTCATAACTATCTTGTACAGGGTGGAAGAGTAGCTATATCCAAGCATTCTTATCCTCTAATTAATCCTCAACAGTATAGTAGACTTTCTGTATCAACCTCCCTCTATTCATTGACTCCATAGATTTTGAATATACTGTCCCATGTTCTGTCCTAATCTCAATATGTCGACTGCAAAGATATGTTAAATTGAATTATGTTAATTTTAGCTTTAAACTTACTGTAAGCCACTCTCTTCAATTGATTTAGACAATGAAATCTAGACTTGCCTTTACACAAGTTTAGAAATTATCTTAAAACGATGCTACTACATAAAGCTTACTATACAATTGAAGATTATTTGAGTGATAGTAGCATATCTTAACTGCAGTCAGCTACGCACCAAGCTGCAACGATTAATTTGTAACCATCAATCAAATTGTAAAAAAAATATATAAATTAAAAAAAAAAAATGGCCGCCGAGTTTCTTGCTGGTTCTTCTCGGTAGGAGCAAACTTCCGAGTCAGTGGTAACTTCTTGAAAACATTGACGATTCAAAAGTACTGTAAACAGTCTACTTGAATAAAGAATATTTTGAGTTTGAGTTTGAGTTTGAAAGTTCCATCCGATGCCCTCTCCTAACTGATTTCTGAGATTTCGAATGTACCGTCCCATGTTTCACTAAATTCTGACTTTCGCTGTTTAGGGCGATTGCAAGACCCCAAACGACGAAGGTGTGATAGTGAATGAAAGTTCCACTCTCTAACTGATTTCTGAGATTTCGAATGTACCGTCCCATGTTTCACTAAATTCTGACTTTCGCTGGTTAGGGCGATTGCAAGACCCCAAACGACGAAGGTGTGATAGTGAATGAAAGTTCCACTCTCTAACTGATTTCTGAGATTTCGAATGTACCGTCCCATGTTTGACTAAATTCTGACTTTCGCTGTTTAGGGCGATTACAAGACCCCCAACGATGAGGGTGTGATAGTGAATGAAAGTTCCACTCTCTAACTGATTTCTGAGATTTCGAATGTACCGTCCCATGTTTGACTAAATTCTGACTTTCGCTGTTTAGGGCGATTGCAAGACCCCAAACGACGAAGGTGTGATAGTGAATGAAAGTTCCACTCTCTAACTGATTTCTGAGATTTCGAATGTACCGTTCCATGTTTCACTAAATTCTGACTTTCGCTGTTTAGGGCGATTGCAAGACCCCCAACGACGAGGGTGTGATAGTGAAGGCGATATGCTTCAACGACAAGACGCTGCGGCTCACGCTGCACGGCGAGATCACTGACGAGCAGCTCTGGCTTGCCATTATGAAGATAACCTACGTGTTCAAAGAACTGGAGTCAGCCCACCCGATCATCGCGAACTAGATCACCAAAAGGTATTGGTGATCCACCCTTTTGGTAATCATCTACACAAAATTTTAGTGTTTTAGTTAATGACAGATTTGTATTGTTAATATTTATCTCGTAATCGGTTATAGGCGTTAATTTGTTGTTTATTACCGGAAGTGGGATTTGTAAGAGCGTAAAACTATCTGGTGGTTTATAGAATTAGGCATTACTTTGCGGAGATCCATAATACAAAAGTAATAATAAAATTATTTTGCTATAATCCGCGATACAGTAAATAGAAAATATATATAGTGCTAAATGTATAGTGGACTATACGTTTTTTTCATACCCGTTACATGCAGGATTCGTAAAAGACTCCAAGATGTCTCCAAGATGATCTATCTCCTGATGATGCTTCAGTTGCGGGGCGAAAGGATTGTTCAGTCTGTGATAGTGAACGTGTGTAGTGTTTGTGTATTGTGGTGGAAGTGGTGGAGGTTTGTGCATATGTTTTTACGAATCCTGCACGTATCGGGTATTAAAATACGGATAGTCCACTATACATGTAACACTATATATATATTTTCTATTTACTGTATCGCGGATTATAGCAAAATAATTTTATTATTACTTTTGTATCTGGTGGTTGTTGAAAATCAGCGCTGAAACAATTGTCTTGGCTTAAAGCTGAGCAATTTTTTCATTTACAGTACACTACTGGCAAATTATGATGGCATCCATGTCTGTATTTTTAGTTCATGTGTTTTTGAATAGTTTACTAGTTTTTTTTATATATTTTTAATATGTGTTATACTTTTTTATTTTATTTATAAATTCCTTATTTAGTTGTTGATAAATAAAGTTTTTCTTTCTTTTTTTTCTACTTGATATTGATGGAATATATCCACTAAAAGATGCGACATGACAGAAAGAACGATAAGACGACGATAAGAAAGCAGTTTTCTCGTAGGACTTCCTTCTATCTGCTCTTCTCCTTGGGAATGTGGAGTGCGAATGTAGATTAAAATTAGTTATTTCAGCCTCAAAATAAGTCTCCTTCCGAACGTTGACTCATAACGATCATTAGATACTCACGCGTCAAGTCGCGTTATACTTATGTTTAAGTTGTTTAACATATAACAGTAAATTCCGACTACGTTTTAAAGGTTTTCGAAACGGCTCACCCGATAAGGGCGAATTAATTCACCAAACATGGGAAACCTCTACCGTTTTATAAAATTTAAGTGTTTTTATTCATATTTTATTATTGACATGGTTATATACACTGTTAGTAAGTTACTGTTTATCTTGGTATCGGGTTAAGTTTTTGTTTGTTTTGTTTTCGGTTAAGTGTTTGTATCTAACAAGGGGTTTACACAGCATCAGATATTTTAAAATCTAGGATCTTGATATACGGAAGTCTTGTTCCAAACGTTGACCCATTACGATCATTAGATGCTCATTCGCCTAAGTCGGTTTTATAGTCTGTCTTGTTAAGACGAGTAGAAGGAATCTAGTCGGATCGTTACTCGAGAATTTGAGAGAGATTATGTCCGAATATTTGAACGAAAAAAATATAAATTCAAGATTAGTTGTGTTACAGTCGAGTTCAGATACTCCAACAATGTCGTTTTTGTTTTTAATTAAGTTTATATGTTATGTGGCGTTAAACAATGTATACCTACTTCATAGTGTGTATTTATGTCCTTATGTATACATACTTCGCAATATATACCTGCCAAAATTATAATTAGTAGTAGGCGTTACTTTGCGGTGATCTATAATACGAAATAATAATATTATTTTGCTATAATCAAAGCGACGCATCATCCAAGCATACATAGTTGTATAGTTATTAGTTCAACCCCCACCATTTGTTTAGTCTCCGAACACGTGAACCAAGCTTGAACCAGGAACTTTTATCTGCTTGTTAATGTGAGAGTGCCGTTGTTATTGTTAACGATTGTTATGTTAGCGTTTTGCGAATATTGCAAAATAATTTTATTATAAGTTTTGTATACACCAACCACCGAATTAAAAAAAATAAATAATATTAAATAAAACGTATGTCTATATCTAGATACATAACTACGTCATATACCCCGTACCTCCTTATATATACTGACGTAACGTATACGAACCTCGTTATAAATATCCACCCTTTTATACTTATGTGTACTGACAATAGACGGCGTTATAAATAAATTGCGTTGCATTTTTTCAGTCTTAACTGATTTTTTGCTATGTAGCTGAAAACTTGCCATAGATCTATATATATAAAACAAAGTGGGGTTTGTTAGAACACTTATAACTCAAGATCTGCTGGACCAATTTTCATGGTTTTTGATTCGTTGGATTTGTCTGCGCCCCGAATAGCAGAATACATCTTAAAAACAATGAAAAATCGACGAATACATAATTATGAAAGATTTTTCCTAAATGTTCATTCGTTTCGTACCTGTCAAAAATTTGTTCTGCATTCTGTTAAATACTGTAAGTAATGATTGACATTTATGCATGCGTTCAGAAATGTATTTTGTGTAAACTATTTAAAAGGGTGAATAAACTATTGTATATATATTTTTTCAATCAATTAAAAAGTTTGAAAAGTGCTTTATAGAAGCAGGCGTTACTTTGCGGAATTCCATATTACAAGCAATATAACAGAACTTACTACTTTGCTATAATCAGCACGGGTTAGAGAGGGCATTACGATTTTTGTCGTGTGGCCTATCCTCCTCATGATGCTTCGGTTTCAGGGCGAAACGATCGTCGAGATTGTGGTGGTGGGTGTGTGTGCTGCTTTTGTGTGCGTTGTTGCTGGTGAATTGCGCCTTGGTGTGCATGTGGTGGCTTGTCCTGCATGTATAAGGTACGTAGATTTTGCCTGCTTCATACACATTGGCTTTGTATGCATTCACTTAACCCGTGCGGATTATAGCAAAGTAGTTAGTTCTGTTATATTGCTTGTAATTTGTATGGGGATTTCTTCTGTAACTATAATACGAAAGCACCACTATAGCGCGGCGTAAACTACTGGTGGCGCCATCTGTTATTCCAGTGAGGAATATACGTAAACCGTCATGTTACAAGGATAAAAAAATCCGATATATGATGCTTTATACATATTCAATTATATCTACAGTAACAAATACAGCTAGTTTTTAAATATATGTTTTTTTTGTTTAAGATTGAATACAAAAACTATATTTTACAGTGTATATAAGAATTATATTGTGCAAATGGTGCTATTACATTATTAGTTGGAACTTGATAATTTCTAGTCTATCGATAATATATCGGTAATACTAATATAATAAATTACTTTACACTTATATGTATAGATATGATTATAGTTTTTGTGTAGACACCGGCTATACTCACGTCTAATTTTATTTAGCCCGACTAGTTTCCGGCCCATACGGGGCACTTTTTCACGAGCTCTTTACACGACCTTATCGCGGCGGGAACTGCGTGCAGCGTGAGTATAGCCGGTGTCTACACACTACGAATACTACTCACGATAGTTTAAATTTATAATTAATGGACATTACCTAAGATATACTATGTTTTGAGGTACAAGGTAGATATGGAAGTTTATATTTTTAGTTTTTTCAAATTCGATCATTTTGACTTCCATTACGTATTTTAATACACCGATTTTATATTTTAATCGAGAAATATGTAATCGATAAATCGAGCGAGTGGACGTGAATTTACGATACTATCAAGTATTTATTTTTATATAAATACTTAGGCAGAGGTTATCGAAACTATAAAATAAAATAATTTATACATAGTTGGCTTATACAAGCAATTTTAAGTTAATGGTTTTTATTGAAAATCCTAGGTCCTAAGGTTAATTATAATTGGGTTATATTGTAAATAAAACAAAAACAAAATAACTATTATCTTTTATTTATCAAAAATATCACATGTAAACTCAAAAATATGGAATTATGAATGTTCAAAATATCTTATATAATATTAAGCACAAGTTTTTAAAGAAGAGTATTTTCAATAATTTTCTTTAAGGTTATGTTAAAAACTTATTTTATTTGGTAAGTATATAATATGTGGATCATATAAAATTATTATAACCACGATGAATACTTATCAGCAATATATTAAATAGAGAAATAATTAAGTTTTAACCACTCGTTGAATTGTTCCTCGTTTTTATATTGATTCATTCATATTACAAGACAAACATATAAATTCAAAACAGACTCCTTAAATACTAAATGAGAATTTTCAAAAATACCTACTAATATCAATATACCATCTAACCTTAATCTTTAATTATAGGAAGTAATAACGATATAATTTTGCGATAAAGCAAATAGAAAATATACGTAGTCCTACAATCAAGTAGAAGTAGAATATAGTTGCAATACAATTCAAAGTCGATAGTTAAAATTAATGGTTTTCTTATCGTACTACGATTGTTTTTAAGTGAATCGCATTTGAATTGCTTACTGTGAATGAAAAAACGATTTGTCTGTGTTCTGCAACAATATATTGTTGGAGGACTTAAAGGACTCGATTCTAGACCGTTAAATAAAGCAATAAAAGAATAATCGTAAAATTGAAAAAGGAAAACGAAAATTAGATAATTTTGTCTCTTTTACTCATACGTTATAAGGATGCGTTCCGAAATATTTTTTCTTTTAAATATAATACCTAAGTTTTAAATAATTTTATAATGAAAACAGAGATTACTGTATTATACAGTAAGCGACTGGGTTGAAAACGCTCTATGGTACGAAAAATGCTTGCAGTTGAATCGTTTTCTAAAAGTTCGTAAAATATCGGATTATAGAAAAATAATATTACTACTTTTGTATTAAAGATATTCGCAAAGTAACGCCTAATTACATTAATCACTCAAATTATCAGTGAATACTTTTATATTGCGGCCTGAATGCTATAGGGACGTATGAACAAAAATGCGGTTTTTGTGTCAGTTTTACTATGGTTAGAATCGAATAACATTTTAACGGATTACGGCTCGTAATCTGTTTACGAGTCGATTTGAAACCATGATCATGTAGGCCCTATGGTTTAAAGCGCGCGATATTATTCGTCATATACGTATTATAAATGCGTAGGAAAAAATGCGGTACTAATATAGCAAAATATTGACAGATGAAATCTTTGATCGATATACAATTATTTTTAAACTTTAGCGTGGGCTTAATAATAAACATCAAAGGGTAGTTATAAAACTTACCTTTAAATATAAAAATCTACGCTTATGAACATATTGGTGGATAGAGTTTGGATTTTAATCTGATTTCGAGTTAATGTAACAACGTTCTAGCATAGAATAGTATTACTTATTATAAAAATAAAGTCCCAAAAAGCTGTCTGTCTGTATGTAATCGATTTTCTTAAAATCTACAGAACGGATTTTTGTATGGTTTTCACCAAAAGATGCTGAAATACTTCCGGATGGTTTAGGTTAGTACATATCGGTATTACGCAAATTGTGTTGAATAGATCGGGCAGTTTTTCAAAAACTTGCTTTTGTTGCGTAAACCAGCAAAGATACGCTAAAGTAATGTACTAGAGAATTGTACATCTATAAAAATAATACAAAAAAGTCCGCGATAGCATATCTCTATCTCTCACGGTTAACTCACATTAACTACTTTTATATTCAAAATTTCGAAAATTTGGGAAAAGTTTCGTAAATCACTGAATTCCACTCGGGCGAAGCCGTTGTTGGCACAGCTAGTTCTTCTATATTTAACTATAATCGGCGATTAGACTTTATACTAAATTTGAGAGCTAACTTGGTGTAAAAAACGTAATTTTATAACACGTTCTGCTCATTCCATACACGAATCAACTCCTCCGGGTCCCCGTACCCGTGAGAAGCGATCACGTTTCTGTACCCACTTACGCTGTAACTCTTTTTATAGAAATGGAACCTGGGACAGTGCGTGGGCGCTATCCCGACTTTCTTAGCAACGATGCCCAGATATATATCGTCGAAGCGGAAATTCTTAACGAACAAACTACCAGCGTACAGTATTTTCATGCATCTGTTTGAAACCACGAACGCGCCCGCAGTAACGTACGGCGGCCATTTGTCCCAAGGATACTCTTCTATAGACACCCGCCATTTGCTCGATCGGAATCGTTGCGGGGTTGATTTAAAGACGTACCCAGCAAACATAATGCTAACCCTTTCATTACCTATCGCTATCACCTTATCGCTTTCTCTTTCTACACGTTTTTCGTTTACATTGAAATCGTGGACGTAATCTAGCAAATTTCTAACGGATATATACATATCGTCGTCCGTGAACAAGTAGAAATCTGCTTTCGAACAGTGCTCGTAAAGCCAACGGAAGGACATCATTGTTTTTATAGTATTATTGTAGTAGCTGTCGTGGAAATCTATCTGGATTACGTCCTTGAATTCAGCCATCTCTTGATCTATCTTCCTTTGGGTTGCCGATTTCGGTTCGCCGATGCCGAGAAAGAACAGGATCTTGACTATCCTTCCCGGTATCGAGTCCTCTTGTCCGAAAGTCTTGCGTATGGCGTTGCGGTTGTCGAAATTATCCATAGCCGATTTGACGACGATGAACAAATCTAGCTTTTCCAAGGTAGAACACTTGCCAGAGTTGGTCAGAAACCTGTACGGATAGAAATTGATCGGCGCTACGCTGGGCCTCTTCCCCGATAGCACATCGTTGACGCTAGACCGCACGTCAATATTTAGAGGGTAGTCGAAGTTGTCATCGAAGCTCTTAGAGTACACGTAATCGCTGACGCCAAAGAAGTAATATATATACACCAAAACACACGCACACACAAAATATTGATAGAACTTTCGTTTCTTCATCTTCTATAGTCTATTTTACTTGAGATTCTTTTAACACTGAGCGATAATTACCTGTAAAGAGAATTAATGGTTATCAAAAAGTATCACCTACCTTCTATACTTATTATAAAACAAAGTCCCAAAAAGCTGTCTGTCTGTATGTAATCGATTTTCACAAAATCTACTGAACGGATTTTTTGTACGGTTTTCACCAAAAGATAGTGCAATACTGACCGTTGGTTCAGGTAGATAGTACCTATAGTATATATTGTGTTGAAGAGATCGCGCAGTTATTAAAAAACTTGCTTGCTGGGGGGTTTAGTTGCATGCGCTGCGTGAACCAGCAGAGATACGCTAAAGTAATGTAGAAGAGAATTGTACATATATAAAAATACTAGGAAAAAGTCCGCGACAGCATGTCGCTATCTCTCACGGTTAACTCACAATAACTACTTTTAGGTTCAAAAATTTCGAAAATTCGTGTAAAGTTTCGTGAATCACTGAATTCCACGCGGGCGAAGCCGTTGTTGGCACAGCTAGTTCATAATACACTTAAATAAACGGCAAGTTCTATCTCTTGGTAGGTAGAAAAGCAAAATGAGTATTATCCAAGTGTTCAATAGATGTCGCAACGTCTACAATATTATTAGAAAACAAAGGTTTATTACGCTCTCAATTTTAAAGTCACTACAGCTCAGTTGCAAACGGGCAGAGCAAAAATTCATAATTCCCGGATTGAGCCCATATATCGCCAGACTAGCCCATTATACTTCTTTTAAAAAATTACATTTTCTTTATATTTTATAGAAAAAATACCGAGGAAAGCTCGGTCACCTAGGCAGATTATTTCGTTATCCTTTAAGTGATATCTTTAAGACTGGATGTAAAACAGTTTCCTCTCATTATTCGAATAAAATGCCTGAGGTCGCCCGCACCGCCGGAAGCGGAACTGAGCGATCAACAGGACGACGCGAACCCAGACTCGGAACTGTTGTTAGTCCAAGAGGGTCTCTCTTGGACTGACAACACCTCCTGGTTTGACACCCCACGGACAAGACACCCATAACGAGAATGAAGAGAACAAATTGCTTCGCTTCGCTCGTTAAAAAACCCACAGAATATATCCCCCTCCCAAGGGCGTAGTCAGAATTCTATACAGTAGGCAAAAATCCTAGACTATATTGTTTTAGTATTTGTTGTTTACTTAATATTTACTTATCTTTACATTACATTACATTATAGGTACTAAGCCTTTTATAGTGTCACTATATTGTGAGTTGCCAGTTTACCAGTGTTACAATTTTCAGTGTAAAGTGGGGGGAGGCAGCTGCCGTTTCGCTCCGAAACCGAAACATCATCAGGAGGATAGGCTCAATAGGCATTGCGATTTTGTAGTGGAGCCTATCCTCCTGATGATGCTTCGGTATCGGAGCGAAACGATCGTCGAGATTGTGGTGGTGGTTGTGTGTTTTGCTTGTGTGCGTTGCTGCTGGTGGAGGCGCCTTCGGGTGCGTGTGGTGACTTGTCCTGCATGTGTAAGTTGCGTAAATTTTGCCTGCTTCATTTACATTAGCTTTGCATGCATTCGCTTAACCCGTGCGGATTATAG
Source organism: Morpho deidamia (assembly GCA_947086505.1). Taxonomy (NCBI): domain Eukaryota; kingdom Metazoa; phylum Arthropoda; class Insecta; order Lepidoptera; family Nymphalidae; genus Morpho; species Morpho deidamia. Next base: position 995,142 of record CAMTZC010000007.1, on the reverse strand, counting down.
CGAGGTAGTTCTGTTATAGAGCCAGTATCTCCATAGTTACCATTCAAAAATGTAATGCCCTACGTTATATATTGTAAAACTGCCAGCCAGTATCACTATCGCCAATAATAGCTTGATTAAGACAAATACATAAAAACTCAAATAGGCTCTTTAATATGTATCGTCACAGTATTATAAAACAGAAAGATAATATTTCCTAACACGGTTTTTAAAGATATCTAGTGAAGTAGTATTGCGTATGTCTAAGGGAAGTTCATTCCACAATTTAGTGACTCCAACAGATTGATTTTCGTTCCTCTTGTTAACATCTCCATACCAACTTTTTCTTGTACTTTCATCTTTTCTATAATGGGCATAACTTTCAAATTCCCCTAATATACTCATTTCGTAAAAGAAAATTTAGCTAATGACAACCAAATAAATGGTCACCATGTTTAGTAAATAACGGCCAAATCTACTCGTGAACAAACCTATTCCTACTAATATACTACTATATATAAAAATTAATGTTTGTTATATCTCTTTTAAAAACTCCGAAACGGCTGGACCGATTTTAATGAAAATTCAGACAATCTTCAGAATGACCCAGCGGATGTTCTGTAAAGTTTGGTGGCGATCGGAGAATTTTTTATCTATTGAGTATTGTTTAGAGGGGAATTCGAAACGAGACTGAGCCACAGTAAATAAAATAATACTGCAAATGATTAAAGTTAACTGTATAATATTCTCACATCCTCCTTTATATTTCGTATCCCATTAACGGTCATGTGATCAATGGCCTGTGATAGCCCAGCGGTGAAACTGTGCGACTCTTTCGAGCGGGTCACGACATCAAACCCTGGGCAGACATCAATGAGTTTTTCTATTAAAATTTATGTGTCTAATTGATAATGCAATTTATCACACGCTTTTCGGTGAAGGAAAACATCGTGAGGAAACTTGCCTATCTCTAGAGAATTCTGGGGATATGTATAACCCATCAATCCGCATTGGAATAGCGTGGTAGGTTTTAGCTCCAACCCTTCTCTCCAGGAACGGAGAGAGGAGGCCTATGCCCAGCAGTAGGATGGTAACAGGCCATTACTTTACTTTTTTACTATATAAAAGCTTATATATAGAAAAGTTTAAAGTAGGTAAAGCATATTACACAATTGAAGATTATTCGAATTATATAAATGTTAGGATTAAAAAAATTCTTTTTAGCTTCAAACAAGACTGCGGTTAATAATGTAAATTGAGAATGTTAAAAAGATTGACCGCCGAGTTTCTTGGTGGTTCTTCTAGATAAGAGCATTCCAAAACAGTTGAAATTTCATTAAATATAATTGATCCTTGATGATTCAAAAGTCTTAGTAACTTACTCAAATAAAGATTATTTTGATTTGGTTTGATTCACTAAATCTCAACAATCGTTTTATTCCGTTACGTAAATACTACCCTGATGATGCTTCGGTTGTCTATATGTATGTAAAAATAAGCGTTAATTTGCGCAGGTCAATAATCTCCACAAATAAAGGATTTTTTTAAATAAATTAATATATTACTATATCTATTGCTTACTCGTATTGCGTAGGTGTAGTTCACATATTTGTTAAACTATGACTGTATGTATATATGGGTATCTTATCAGTAGTTAGTTTACCTTGTCAGCCTTTAAAGTTTAAACAGTGAATTTATAGCTTTGAACACTAGTTACAAACCTCGACTATGTTTAGTATATACTTTAACTAACTTTAGCAGTAGCGATAGATTAGAAATTAATATAGGTAAAGTTGTTTTAATTTGCTTTTATTTGTTTAACATCTTTGTGTATTTGCGGAGGTCCTAATAACTACAACACAGTTTTCAACTAATGTGGTTATTATGGTCTCAAATTTTTATATGTATGTATTTTTTCATTCCAAATAAATAAATTATTATTATTAACTAACCGTGCAAATGTTTTTCCATGGAAATTATTTCTAGGGAATTTCTAGAGTACTTTATAAAAAAAATTGATAGGGTCAAGAAATGAGTCATTGAGGTGACCTAAAAATGAATTGAAATGTTTTTTGGAGAAATGAAATGAAAAAAATATTAAGAGAAATTTTTACTTAGCTGTATAACTTATACAAAAAAATTATATAAACTTCAAGTAAAATTACAATATATGTTAGTGCAAACAAGAACTTAAATCACTCACTAGCTCACAGAGAGGTATCCACAGTAGAACTGATGGACACTGGAGGAAGGTAGTGACTTCGGATCTGATTATGCAGACGAGCCACCTCATTGTCCAGACTCTCCATTTCACGGACCAGCTGAGTAAATTGAACAATGCCTAATGGAAACAATTTTATTAGTCAGATAACATTTATAACTTACAAGTGGTCTCATCATCATCTATATATTTATACTTATATATAAAACAAAGTCCCAAAATGCTGTCTGTCTGTATGTAATCGATTTTCTCAAAATTTACTGAACGGATTTTTGTACGGTTTTCACCAAAGGATAGTGCAATACCTCCGGATGGTTTAAGTAAATAGTACATATCGGTATTATGTAAATTGTGTTGAAGAGATCGCGCAGTTGTTAAAATTTGCTTGCTGGAAGCTTTAGTCGTGTGCGTAAATCAGCAGAGATATGCTAAAGTAATGTACTAGAGAATAGTAGATCTATAAAACACTACAAAAAAGTACGCGATAGCATGTCTCTATATCTCACGATTATCTCACTATAACTACTTTTATGTTAAAAATTACAAAAATTCGGGAATAGTTTCGTAAATCACTGAATTCCACGCGGGCGAAGCCGTTGTTGGCACAGCTAGTAAGTATTAAATGACAATCAATCATATAAATGAAAATTTAAAAAAAACATTTTAAACTTATCTTCTAGCTTGTTCCATAACCTAAAATTTAATCAAATTTCATGAATATTGGTTCAGCAGATTGGCTATAAGAGCATGACAGACAGACAGACTTTCTTGTAAAAAAATTAGTATCGATGCACAGACTTCATCATCATCAACCCCATCATATTCAAAATTCTCACAATAGAGTAATGACTGATTTGATAATTCCAAGATGCGAAAAGTTCATCATAAAATGATTTGATGTGACAAAATCTCAACTCACCTTCCCTAGAGCTACTAAAACCGTGGCGTTTAATAGTCTCCATTTCAATCTGTACAACCATTGGAAAAACAAGTTGCATCATTTTCAACATCTCATTCCCTGCTGCTTCTTTGGCCTCATCCAGTTTGGAAGCATAGTCAGGTGATTCTAGAGAATCTATGACTTCATTCAGAATCGTTCGAACTTGTTCAACTGTTATATTTGGGGTTGAGGCCATATTAAAGAAAAGCACTTAGGATCTGAAATAAAATATTTTTGGATTCACACTTGCCCTAAAATCTAACAATATTGAATTAAATTATTATCTAACTACCAACTTAGTACACATGGTCATTTCTGATTTAATTTAAATTTATTATCTTAAATAAAGTTCTCATATACAAGGAAATAGAATAATCAACAATATGGAAAGGGAATTAGTCATTAATTAAGTCAAATTGCACTGACTTCAATTATAAATTGATACTGTAGCATTTAAGCATGTAAATTACAATGAAAAAGGAGTTATTGATATATCCAATAGTAATAAAACAAAATAATCTTTATAATGCGCAAGAAAAAATTCTAAATCTACACTTTTGCTGCAGAGACCCTTTAAATATTATGAATATTCACTTTACTTCTAACAGCTACATATAGCAGGTTCAAATGCAATGAAATCATGAAATTATATTATTGATTGACTCGTTTTCAATTAGTAGTAGTCCCATGATCAATACTTAATATATTAATAATTGTACAATGATCTCTTTTGTATAATAAATAATTCAGTTTCCACCGCTTCATTAAATTAACGGAAATTTATACAAAAGGAAGTTAGTTTAGCAGTTAGGTAGGTAGATTTGTGAGCTTTTTATAACGCCTTAAATGCATATCAGCATATTTTACTTAGAGCATGACAAAAATACTTAAATAGGTACAATTTTAATATGGTAGGAAACAAAAAAATGTAATCCACTGGAAAGTATAGGTAAACTTACTCTCGTTAGCAATATTTTTATTTCTTTATTAATTCGGTTTAAATACAATTAAATAATATCATGGTAAGTACAATGCCATTTTATCATTGATATAATACAAACATTGAATATTACTAAATTCTTACAATGCACCTACAATTTTTTATGATTGCAGAGACTAGAGGGTCAAATTCAGTATGTACGTAATCTATGGTACACTGAAGTCTTTGGTCAAAGACAACTGCAATAATGACGTCGCGTTCAGGAAAAATATGTTATTAGTAGGTATTAATTACTCACTATATAAATATGTATAAGTTATATCACTATATTGTATATTATTTTCCCCTATAACTCATTCTCTACCTCTTATTTTTCCAGTTACTACAGACGTTTGATTATTTTAATAAGTATATGTTTAATTCCTAAAAGAGCTCAGAGAACCAAATAAGCATTTTTAATTTCAAAATTTAACGTATCAACTATCTGTGACATGAAGTATGAAAATACTAGATTCCAGGTTGTTGATAAAATTATTAAAAAAGTAAATGTCAACAACCTTTGTAAAAATCAAAACATTACATTTCACAAAATAGCTAAAATCTAATGATTTTAGCTATTTTATAGTTATCTTATCACGATGGTCATATCTTATCACATACTCAGCATAATCATAAACATTAGCATACTAATGAAGTCACTTTCGCTTTTAGCGCTCTGTAAATAGCATTGGTATGAAAGTACTTTTGTTCCTACTTAGAGCACTTTTTGATGAATCACATAGGAAGTAAAAGTATCAAATATTTATAGAAACAGTAAGTCAATAGATGTAACACATATTTATATTAATAGTAAGTCAATAGATGTAACACATATTTATATTAATGATAAGTTAAAAAAAACTTTCAGTTGAATGTACCTACTTATTTAAACCAAACACATACTGTGCAAATTTATCTTTTTAGATTTAAGAGATTTTTAGTATCTATTTATCACGTTAAGACTATAAGATGAGCTGTTTTTAGATTATGCTTAATGTCGGTATAGTCTTATTGGGTCATTATTGACTTGATAAAGTAACAAACATATGTGTTGTATTATGTTGGGTGGGTAGGCCTGCCCCACATAATACATTATGCCACCCCTTTCCTGCAAACATATAAATAGTGCAATTATTCCAGTATTCATGAAGATGGAGGATGAAATAGAAAATATAGAAATGAGGCCAACAAGTGCTCGGAGGACCTACACTCTTAGAAACAATGCAGCTAGACAGGTCGTCAACTTCATGCCTTCTCGTCAGATGGCTCACAGTGAGTACTGGTCTCATATAAAAGTTATTGTATGTAGCCTTTTAAATCTAAAAAAAAATTATAGTATTAACAGACCTAAACTTATGGCAGCTAATAGGTTAGAATGTGTACAAATAATTTTAGCAAGTTCTTATAGTTTACATATTGTACTACTGGGTAGGCATTTATGTGTTTCCATAAAAAATATTGTTATACAGGATGGTACCTATGATATAACATTATTAAAACATATATAATAACATATATAAACATATATAAATAACTTTGGCAATTTTCTTAATTATAAAAAAATGTATTTTTGCATAAAATAAATAATTTAACTGAGATTTGGCTGTGTTAATAATAGTTGACTGACTTGACCCAGAGCGCTTGTTCAAAAAGCAGTAGATTTAGTTTTTAGGTCAAAGTTTGAAGGTGTGTAAGTTCATAGATCTCTGTACATTGTTTATATTTTACAAAACTTAACATAATTCCTGTAGGCAAAAATATGTCGCTGAATTACCTGATTTTTTATGAAGGGTGCTGAGGTGTATGCATACCTAAATTTTAAATTTATGTTGTATGGATTTATAGCACCACCCTATATATACCTTTTTCGGAAGCACAATAATTCTCGAAAGTTTATAATATCTAATTAATTTCTATGAGTTCATAATATAAAATATTTAATAAGTTCATAATGTTATATTTATTTATTATATTTATATTTAAAGCTTACAAGTAAATTTTTTTGTTACTAATGAATTCAAATTAAAATTTAAAATATTCTTTATTAAAGTAAAGTTGTAAAAAAGTGTGTTTGAATCATCAACTCTAATGCTGGTTCGGAAAGCTGTTCCTACCGAGAAGAACCAGCTAGAAACTCTGATGTTGCTCTTTTCAAATTATAATTCTTAGTAATAGTTATAAAAAGAATTTGATGCACAACATAGTAAAATTATGAACTGACATAAGCTTGTGTTTCCTGCTTTGCTCCTTGCAAAAGTACATAAGTTGTTTGTGGGTTTGGGTATAAAAATTTATAAAAAAATTCCGCAATTGATTTTAGCCTGGCCATTACAGCAGTTTAAAGACAAAAGCAGTTTAGGACTGTTAAAGGGAGGCTGATGTAGAAAGCCTACTATACTATTGAGGATTACATAGACAATAAGAATGCGTGGATATAGCTACTCTTCGACCCTGTACAATCATTAATAACTATATGTGACTAGTAATAAGAATCGTTATTTTAAAAAGAGCAATTAGCAATAAAATAGAATTTCTAGCTGGTTCTTCTCGGTAGGAACAGCCATCATTTTAGTAGACGATTCAAAAAGCACTTGGTTACAAGTTTACTTGAATAAAGAATATTTTGAATCTGAATAACAATAATGTACTAAATTTGATGCACAACCTTTTTATTATTACGATTATGTTAGTTCAAGGTAAGACTATAATGTTTTATAACATTGTATAATCTTTTAATTTAAGATAAACAGTAAGTAAGACCACTCTGAGTCATTTATTATGCCATAATTTCTTACAAACATTTATTGTATAATGATTTGTTTATCGTTAAGATTAGTTTACATTTATTTGAATGGGCCATTTAGGTAGATGGTACCTAAATAATTCTTTTATTACTATGTATTTTCGCAAATTAATCCGTTGGCTTAGCTGGCAATGATGCCCGAGCTCCGCGGATCGCGGGTTCAATTCCCGCCCAGGGCCAAAGTAAAAAATTAACGGCTCGCACTCCTGGGGTGCCGTTAGAAGTGAAAACTTGAATATTAAGGTTGTATTATTTAATTTTTGATATTTTTGATTGGTTAGGAAAGTTTAATTTATTATCAATTATTAATTTATTATCAAAAGATTAATTATCAGTATTAGAATACTATAATTTATGCGGTAAAATATACAAACATGACACTTTATTTCGCGCAAGCGTCCTGCGCTGCCTAAACGAAACAGCATGCGCAGGTATACATTTTCGCCGTGGGGTAGTAAGAAAGAGCGATACTTCCTCTTTTACACCGCACCGTGGGTCTACTCTCCGTCCGTCTTATGAATTTTCGATCAGGTCACATCTCCTGACGCGAGTTTTACATTTTACCCATCATAAAAAGTGCACAACGCAGCTAAAGAAGTTTTCACATAAAAAATTGTCGGGTCGTGTATTGGTATATTTATTTAAAATTATATATGTTATATATTTACCAGTTGTCTGTAACACATGTCACAAGTATTACGGGAAAGATGACTATGTATGTAAATTTCCCATATATTTATTATATATTTAACTAAGTCGTGTTCTCTCTACATCAGATATATTTTATAATTAGATACTTTAAGACTGAGGCGAGTTAACAGCGAACAGAATGCGCTACTGGACGCTCTGACCGACGTACCCGATGCGGCGGACAAACAAGCTGACATCATTGTAAGGGAAATGGAACAACACCAACTCCTCATGGAAGACAATCCCATGTCTGAAGAGTTGAGAAGGTATTTTGTTGAAACTTTCGTATTATTCAAATTCTAATGATTCTTTAGTGTTAAAAGTAGCGGCCTGTTACCATCCCACTGCTGGGAATAGGCCTCCTCTCTCCGTTTCTGGAGAGAAGGGTTGGAGCTAAGACCTACCACGCTGCTCCAATGCGGATTGGTAGGTTACACATATCTCCAGAATCCTCTAGAGATATGCAGGTTTCCTCACGATATTTTTCTTCGCCGAAAAGCGTGTGATAAATTGCAATTACCAATTAGATACATGAGTTTAAATAGAAAAACTCATTGGTGCCTGCCTGGCTTGAACTCGTGGTCCCCTTTAAAGAGTCGCACGGTCTCACCGCTAGGCTATCACAGCTCCTTTAATATTAATTTTAAGTTATTAATGAATCAGTGATTCGGGAGTTTCTTACCGAGAATAAGGGAAAAGCTCTTTATTCGAGCTTATTTCGTATGTATCGATTTACACCGATCGTACTATCCACGCTTTTTTCACAATAATACTAATGTCCAGCAGTAGGTTAGTAACAGGCCGTAATACTAATTTTATATACTTAACTAATATTTGAAGCTGTAATAGCCGAATGGACCTTGTACCTCTTTCGTGGAGGTCATGAGTTCAAACCCCAGGCATGTTTATGTGCCTATGATACATGATATTCGGTGAATGAAAACATAGTGAAGAAACTTGCATATATGTAGAGTTTCTGGGATATGTGTTATCTACCAATACATATTTGAAAAGCGTGGACTATCTAAGCTCCAACTCTTCTCTAACGGGCACGCAGACTTCACGTTTATAAAATTAGTACCCGCCGTGTGGTATCCGGCTGAGTAGAATAGACCACCCGCTTTCTTACCGAGGTGTTGTAAAGTACGACTAAGGTTGACGTCAGGCAGGTGGCCGGTCGTAAAATACGTATCCAAATCACGTGATAACATGTTCGTAACATGAAGAACCGACCCCGCTTAGAGTGGGATAAGGACAGGAGGATGTAGTATTAGTATGTATATTACATCTTCCTGAAACATTTTTTTCAGAGAAGCACTGCGAGATCTTCCTCAAGGATTGACTATTAAACGTAATGTGCGCGCCAAACTCTCAGCTTCGGTCAGCTTACGGTCCAAAAGTAGGCCGATATCTTTCTTCAAACGCCTCAAATACAGAATCAGTTTTGCCGTGAAGAGAGTGAGTAGTTTAATCTTCATGAAATTAAACATATTTACTCATAATCACCCATTGCAGGCAATTCCACACTTCACCAACACCAAATCAGAATTCTGTAGGATTTAGTTTTCAGGCTTAAAATTCTCAAGCTGATGAAGGCGGTATACGCCTTATTTACCCACCCATATTTAATAATATCTTTTACCAGCGACTTCGTTCACGTGGACCGTTGAGCCTTGGTATAAACAGTAGCTTCTGCCAGTCACCAACAGCGTAAATATCTCCATCACGAAAATCAGATCGATACGGGGGATTAAATTGCAATTACTATTAAAATTTTTAACAATTTACTAACATTAAATTCTTGGTCTGAAATTTAAAAAAAAACCATAAAAGTGATTGTAAAACCTTTCTTATACTATATCTTTTAATGTGAGAGGTCATCAGTAGGCCTACCATGAACTCTTATTGCGACTCAATTTAAGACGTAAAACGAAATTGTTTTGCTTTTTCATACCATGACGTCTTAACCGGCCGCATAGAATAGACCACCCTCATTTCTTACCGAGGCGTCGTAAAAGGCGACTAAGGTAAGTTGACGTCAGACAGGCGGCCGGTCGTAAAATACGTAGCCCAATTATGTGACAACATGTTTGTAACATGTTGTGCCGACCCCACTTAGAGTGGGATAAGAGCAGGAGAATGATGATCCAGTTTCCGTTATATTCCAATGTTTTTGTTATTCTTTGTTCTCTAGACACGAGACAAGTTCCGCGATTTCATATTCTCAATAGAGCTATGGTACGAAGCGATACGCAATATCGAAGGCCACCTTGGTTCTGCTGTTGGGTCGTACTTCCACCTGCTCCGATGGTTGTTCGGGCTGAACCTCCTGCTCTCCGTGTTTGTGATTTCCTTCGTGGTGGTGCCGCAGGCGCTTCACGACCATGGCGGGAACAGAACTATAGAGATCGGGTTCTTGGATTTAGTTAGTGGAGGGGTAAGTTATTACAAAAAAGAGCCAAAAGAGCCATACGTGACATTTACAATTTGCATTCGCGCGATTCCTGCGGGAGAAGTTCAAGGAAACAGGTAGTCTTACATTGGCTTCACAGTACATTTTAGCAATTTAATTTTTGTACATAAATATATACATAATTATAAAAAGATTGGCGATGTATATAATAGACAAAGTAGGAACCGACATAAGCTTGCGGTTCCTGCTTTGCGCCTTGCTAAAGTAAATAAGTCGTTTGTGGGTTTGGGTATAAGATTCTATAATAAAATACCGCAATCTACTTTAAATTTACTATTACAGCAGTTTAAAAACACTTTAATAAAGGCTAATACAGAAAGCCTACTATACTATTGAGGATTACTTCGACGATAAGAATGCGTGGATATAGCTACTCTTACAAGACAAGCTGTACAAGACATTAATAACTATATGTAACTAATAATAAGAATTATTCTTTGATAAGAGCAACCGCCAAGTTTCTTGCTGTCTCTTCTCGGCAGGAACAGTTTTCCGAACCAGCAGTAGTGTTGTTTACAAGTTTACTTGAATAAAGCATATTTTGAAAAAAAGTCTAATATTCATATATAAAATATATTGTTATATTGTATTTCCAGGAAATCCCGCCTACAAATTAAGCGATGGCAGTCTAACTAAGACAAATTATAACGCGACCTAAACACAGGTGTTTAATAATCGTACAAATCAAGCTTTAGAGCAAGACTCTATGTGCTAAAACGATCTAGCCGCATAAGCGTCTAATAACCGTATGAGTCCATGATGATCCCTCTGATGAGGCGAGCTCCACCTTTTATAAACAATTCTCACTCCAAAACACTCTACTTTGCTATCAGCCATGTGATTACAGTGTTGCCACTATAAAAAAAACTAAAGAAATTATATTTGAGTATTGCCATTTCCACCAATATAGTATTTATGTTATGTAAATTTAAAAGTTTTTGCCTCACGTATTATTATATTGGAAGCTAAATCTTTATGCAGTTTTAAAAGAATGCTTAAAAATTACTATCTCTCACTATCTGCTTAGGACGACTGCTCAATCCTAATCCATTTATATGTATATGTATACTTTATTTATGACTATATGTGTAAATTCGTATTTTTATATATGTAGTATTTGTGTATATAATCTATTTATGTTTAAGTATGTAATATTAGTATGTGTATCTTGCACCACCTACCTTCTTTCCTTTAGTTGATAAGTTCCCTAGCCCAAAGGTTGCCTGGAAGAGATCGCTATTTAGCGATAAGGCCGCCTCACTGTATCACGCAGTTTATACAATAAAGAGTGTTTCTTTTCTATTCTATTCTATATATTATTGGAAAGTTGGATTGTCAAGTTAATCGATTTAATTGCTGTGATAATTTTTTTACTATTTCAGGGAGATTTAGAAGATACGTTGCTTTTTTATGGTCATTACCACGATGGCAATATCGCCACGGTCGGACAGCTGCGGTACTACATGCCTTTCGCATACTTCTACACCATGCTGTCACTATATTTGATGTTCTTCGCTGTGCTGTGCTATAGGCAAGTTGAAATATGAGTCAACTAAGTTGTAAAATGAGCTCAATTGAGTACGAATATTAATTCACCTAAGTTGTAATATGAGTTTAACTAAATTGTAATATGCTTTGAACTAAGTTAAAATATGAGCTTGACTAAGTTGTAATATGAATTCAACTAAGTTTTGATATGAGTAAATCAGTTGTAATGTGATTTCAACTAAGTTGCAATATGAGTTTAACTAAGTTGTAATATGAATTCGACTAAGTTGGGATATGAGTTTTACTAACTTTTAATATGATTTCAACTAAGTTGGAATATATGTTTCACTAAGTTTTAATATGATTTGACTAAGTTCAAATATGAGTTTGAATAAGTTGTAATATGAATTCAACTAAGTTGTAATATGAGTTGTACTAATTTGTAATATGATTTCAACTAAGTTCAAATATGAGCTTGATTAAGTTGTAATATGATTTTAACCAAATTGTAGTATGAGTTTCACTAATTTGTAACACGATTTCAACCAAATTGTAGTATGAGTTTTACTAAGTTGTAATATGATTTCAACCAAGTTGTAATATGAATTCAACCAAGTTGTAATATGAATTCAAGTAAGTTGTAATAAGTATAACGCCTACTTCTTAAAATTAGGCTTTAACTCGTTGTAAATCATATTACTGGGGAAAGTTCAAGTATCAAACTCTGCTTATGTGATCCAGGACAGCGTACTCGTACCGTCGGAACTTCATAGAGCCCTCCGGTGGGAATAGCTTCTCTCACTTGCTGGCTGCCAAGCTGTTCTGCGGATGGGACTTTGGTATCGCGTCTCCCCACGGCGCCGCGCTCGCTGCACACGCACTATTCTTAGAGTTCAAGGTATTTTTATTAAATTCAGTTTAATTTACACATTTTGACATTTAAACTGACAAAGTAGGAACCGACATGAGCTTGCGGTTCCTGCTTTGCGCCTTGCAAAAGTACGTAAGACGTTTAGGGGTTTGGATATAAGATTGTATAATGAAATCGCGCACTCAATTTTAGCTTTGCCATTGCAGCAGTTGAAAAACACTGTTAAAAAGAGATGACAGAGCTGATATGAATTTGTGTATAGCTACACTTCGAACCTGTACAGACAGCAATGACTAAACGTAACTAGTAATAAGAATTATGATTTGAAAAGACCAATCGGCTAGTTTCTTGCTGGCTCTTCTCGGTAGGAACAGCTTTCCGAACCAGCAGTAAAGTTGACGATTCAAAAGCATTTGTACAGGTATATTTATACAGGGTGGTACCGAAGATACCATTAAATGGACCCACTGATCATTTGTACTGAATAGATAAGTTTGGCATAACACAATCTTCTGAAAATTTAAGATCTGGCTTTGTTGGTCAAAAACAGGAGAAAATATTAACGTTGTTTACTCTTCCTCGCACCTATTTAGTTTGTGGGTCAAGTTTGTTTTTCGTGTGTCGTTATAGGGTACGGCCATTGATCTATATCGTGTTTATATTTTAAAAAACCTTGAATATTCTTGTGGCTAAAATAATCGCTAAATTTTTAGCGTATTTAAGCTTAGTATTTAAGCTTTTATTCAACAATTCAATTTTATTCAATTCAATCTTGCAAGTTAAATTTGACCCACTTCCCGGTGTCTGAATGAGCTGAAATTTTACATACTGCTCCAGTCCCGATGGCAATTCATGTTTATGATAAGCATGACCTGATGCTGCCAGGATTGGCTCCAGACGCGGGAACTCCTCAACAGTTAACAGTAGAGACATGAGAATTTTTAAAAAAGTTATATTAACTGACTTCTTTTTATTTAGGCTGCTGAATTGTATACGTAACTAAAATTGAAATTAATATCGTATTCTCGATATCATTCAATGCCGTGTGGTATACGGCTGAGTAGAATAGACCACCCTCATTTCTTACCGAGGGGTCGTAAAAGGCGACTAAGGTATGTCGACGCGCCGTGTGGTATCTGGCTGAGTAGAATAGACCACCCTCATTTCTTACCGAGGTGTCGTAAAAGGCGACTAAAGTAGGTCGACGCGCCGTGTGGTATCTGGCTGAGTAGATTAGACCACCCTCATTTCTTACCGAGGGGTCGTAAAATACGACTACGTCAACTTACAGGACGTCATGCAGGCGCCCGATCGTAAAATACGTAGCCAAATCATATGACAACATGTTTGCAACATGTTGCGCCCATTTAGAGTGGGATAAAGGCAGGAGGATGATGACGTCGTCATGATTCTATATAGGAGCTTCTCAACGAGCAAAACAGGGCGCGGTTGCCAAGTTCGTTCTGGGCGCGGACCGGCCAGAGGTGCGCCAACGTGGTGGTGATGGGGCTGGTGGTGGCGATGGTGGCGGGCGTGCTGTACGGGCTGTGGCTGCTGCTCAGCGTGGAGGACCTGACCCCACACCATAGGGAGATATACATCTCGCTGGTCATCACCGCCGTGGTCGCCGTGTGCCCCGTGCTCCTCAATATTGTTGTTAAGTGAGTCGACTGCTTTATAGAGGTTACTTTTCGGAATTCCATAATCGAAAGTTAAAAAAACATAATTTTGCTTTAATCTAGTTTGACTGGATCGATGCGCAGTTGGCAGTAATCCTGCCTTCAGCGTCCATTTCTACCGAGGTCCAACATTTTCTATTAACAATTCATTGGTTCTGTCTGGGTGTATATACGTATCTAAAATTCGTATTTAAAATTATATAGGTATGTATATATTATATGAGCTGTCAAAAGTAAAATAAATTATTAACCATGACGGCTTAAGCGTATTCAAAAAGCTATTTTAGTTCGGGCTATAAGTGATAAGTGCTGATCTCTCAGTTATATTTAATAAACAGTAGCGGGGACACACACACACACACACAGACAGACAGACACATATATATATATATATATATATATATATATAAATATATATTGTGTTATTTTTCTTTTGTTCTGTAAATAATGTGTTTTATTACTGTACTAGCTTTAGCCGCGACTTCGCCCGCGTTTAAATCAGTGTCTCATAATATGTATTTGAACCAATAAATAAGTCGCAAGACTTCCTCAATAAGTGCACTATCTTTTATAGAAAACCTACAAAAATTTGTGAAGTACATTTTGAGAAAATTGATCACGTACATACAGACACCTTTCGGGACTTTGTTTTATAATATACTAGCTGTGCCATCGCTTCGCCCGCGTGGAAATCAGCGTGTCACAATTGTTTTCTAGAATTCAAATTTTAAACATAAAAGTAGTTATTGTGAGTTAACCATAAGAGATAGAGACATGCTATTGGGGATTTTTTTGTAGTATTTTTATAGATTTACAATTGTCTAGTATATCGCTTTAGCGTATCTCTCCTAGTTTAGGCAGCGCACGCGACTAAAGCTCCCAGCAAGCAAGTTTTTTAACAACTGCGCGATCTCTTCAACACAATTTACATAATACCGATATATACTATATACCTAAACCATCCGGAAGTATTGCACTATCTTTTGGTGAAAACTGTACAAAAATCCGTTCAATAGATTTTGAGAAACTCGATTACATACAGACAGACAGCTTTTTGGGACTTTGTTTTATAATAAGTATAGATAAGTATTGATAATCCACTTTTCGTCTTAATTTAACGGTAAGATTAGTTTAACCGTATCTTTCAGTTGTCTTAAGTCAATTTGAAAGTCGTTAGCACCTCTAATTATAATACTATTTATTTCTAGTTGTTCAATGTAGAGTGTTAATGTTTAGTGTGTATTTTGTTGGTGATCTATCAGAAAAATAAAAAAATTGACCAATACGGGTATACTGGATAAGAATCATTGAAAATACAATACAAATTGCGGAATTCCATATTACAAGCACTATAACAGAACTAACTACCTTGCTATAATCCGCACGGCTTAAGCAAATGCATGCAAAGCTAATGTGTATGAAGCAGGCAAAATTTACGCACCTTATACATGCAGGACAAGCCACCACACGCACCCCAAGGCGCCTCCAGCAGGAACAATGCACACAAGCAACACACACAACCACCACCACAATCTCTAAGATCGTTTCGCTCCGAAACCGAAGCATCATCAGGAGGATAGGCTCCACGACACAAATCGTAATGCGCCGCGCCACCCACACAAGCAGTCTTAAATAGTTCAACCCCCACCACTACCCTCCCCTCCGAACACATGTAGCAAAATGGAATTGGATACATTTACTTGCTTCTTAATTTGGTCTTAAGGTCCTTCAGCTTTCACCTACAGATTTGTCCCCGTACAGACTGGAGTACTACGAAGTGCGTACGGCGTTTTACGTGACGCTCGCCCGCACTTGGCTCTTGGACATCGGCACTCTGATCGTTTTGTTCGTGTATTGGGCCCGCTCTAGCGCCGAGGTCAGTTAAATCTCCATCTTTATTACACAAAGCATGAAGCTTTCTTACGTAACTATTAAAAAAAATTGCAAAAGTAAACTTGCAAACAAGTGCTTTTTGAATCGCCGAATCAATTTCAGTTGCGCGCGCACGGCGTTAGAGAGAGGACGCGACCTGTTTATGTCGTTTGCGCGCGCGCGGTCGCCCTTAAAATGGTTAAATGCGCAAAGTGTGGCAAAGTAGTTGCTAAAAAAAACCCTGGAGTGCAATGTAACAAATGTAATAAGTGGTACCATGCCTCCTGTGCATCTTTAACAACCGAACAACTCAGCGCGTTGTCTGCAACGGATTCCGTTGATTGGAAATGTCAAGGTTGTACATTTACAAATGGCGGAAAGAATAAACGAATCTCTGTTATTTTGCCGGACCCGGACGATGAAGAATCCGATACGGAAGTACTCAGCAGTGGCGAAAAAGACAAAATGCTTATAGATATACGACAGGAACTAAAAAAATTACGTCAGACAGTGCGAGACATCATTCGTGACGAACTTCAAAACACGCTCAAATATTACTCAAATAAGATTGATGAATATGAAGAAAAAATGAAGGATCACGAAACGCGAGTAAAATTAATGGAGAACCAGTGCAAAAATCTACTTAGTACGTGCAATAATCTTAACCTAAAAAATGACATGTTGGAACAAAAGTTAAATAAACTGGAACAGTCACAGTCACTAAATGACATTGAGATTTGTGGAGTCAGTGAGAAAGAAAATGAGAATATTAAGCAAATAACGATGTCCTTATGCCAGTTTTTGAATCAAAAAGCCGATGATGTTGTGAAGGTGTACAGAAAAAAAAAGCACGTCCGTCCGGGCTCCGCTCGAGCCGAACGCGCTCAGGTTGATGCACCCATTGTGGTATCTTTGCGAGAAGGGAGGCGCGACCAATGGATTCAAGCATCACGATCGAAAAAAATTACCCCCAAGGACTTGGGGGACGTCGGTGAGCAAAAAATATACATTCGAGAAGCCCTAACTTCCATGACTGCATACCTACTTTGGAAAACTAAAACTAACCTGAGAGATACATTGATATGTAAATATGTGTGGTGCAAAAATGGAGTAATTATGGTGCGTAAAACTGAGGGAGACGGAAAGATATACTACGTACGCTCCGAAAAGGACATTGACAAGATAGGCAAAGAATTGCAAAAACAAAAATAAAGTTTTATTATAGCGGGTCATACTCAAGGTTGCAATAAGCGCCCGGCAATCAAAGATAAACAAATAATATATCCATAGATATAATTCTTCCTAATTTTATGGATAATTGCGATATTAGCGTAATTGAAACTAGTAACGAAACATGGAACGACTTTACTTATAACATAAAGAGTAATCAAAACAAATTATTATTACTACACGTGAATATACGGTCAATGATAAAAAATCATGCACAACTTGAACAAATCATCAGCAGCTGTCCAGTCATTGTTCACCTTATCGTGATAACAGAAGCGAACGTAACAGATCTAATATCTAACATTTTTAACTTAAACGATTATTCTATGCATACGGAGCTACGTCAACATAGAAAAGGAGGTGGTATAATTGTATATGCCCATAAGAGCATTACGTTCCTGCAAAACAAAGTGATAACGGTAAATTTTGAGTGCTTATTTGGTGAAGTGAAAACCAGTCATGGTTATAAAGTTTTCTTATGTGCTATCTATCGGCCACCTAGCCTGAGTGAGTACAACTTTATATTTGAATTATCAAGACTTTTATCAGTGTATCCTACCAACTCCAATTGTGTAGTGGTGGGTGACATCAATATAGACATTAAAATTACAAATAAAATAGTAACCTCTTATATTGATACTATGAATGACCTTGGTTTTGAATGTTGCATATCACAGTATACTAGAGTTGATTGTCAAAAAACTGGTATATCCAAAACATGCATAGATCACATTTTCATCCGTGACATATGTATGCGAGGTACAAATAAGCATGTTATTCATTCCACAGTAGTGACCAACGCGTTGGCCGATCATTACATTACAGGTTTAGCTCTTATTAGTTCGGAGCGCATTAATTCTTTCAAAACTATAACAAAATTTGACACGAAAAAAATTATACAAGAATTACTCAATGTAGATTGGAGTCCGATATACAAAAGTGAGGATCCAAACGAAATATTTGAAAATATTGTTAGTAAATTCGATAATATATACATAAAATGTAAATACCAGGAGAAAATTAGTTTAAATTCTAAGAAAAAGTGTGTATGGATCACAGATAAATTGATTAGTATGTGTAATAAAAAAAAAGAACTCTTAAAGATACATTTATCAGATATAAGTAATAAACAAAATGAGCTTATTTACAAGAAGTATAGAAATAGAACTAACAAATTTATTAATAAAGCAAGAAATAATTATACCAAGAAAGAAATTTGTAATGTCATTAAGAACCCAAAAAAAATCTGGGAGATTGTTAATAGACTAATTGGTAGGATCATTAAAGCAATTGATGATGTACTTATTGAATCATTTACAGCAAAAGGTAAAATTTTGTCCAATAAATTTGCGCACGATTTTGAAAATAATGTTAAGAATGTAATGTTGACCTGTGCTGAACCGCTCCTTGATGAAAAAACATATATTAACCAACCTAGTTCGTCGGTAAGGTTAACTAAAATTAACGAATCCATTGTAATTAAAATAATAGAGAAAATGAATGATAAAAAAAGTCCAGGATTAGACAATATTCGTGTGAAAGATGTCAAATTAATATCAACTCAAATAGCCCCAGTATTAACCCACTTAATAAACACATGTATTCTCAAAGCTAGCTATCCAGATAAATTAAAAATAGGAATAATTCGACCTATTCATAAAAAAGGTAGTTATTCTGATACTAACAATTACAGACCTATAACCATTTTGTCTTGCTTTGATAAAATAATAGAAAGATATTTTGGACAAATTATAAATGACTTTTTATCTAGTAATTGTATCATCCATGAGAAGCAATTTGCATTCCAGAGTAAAAAAAGTACATCCCAATTGTTGTGTTTATTCACAGATGAAATAAATAAGTATCTTAACGAGAAAAAGCATGTCCTAACGGTTATGGTTGATTTTAGTAAGGCATTTGATACATTAAATTTTGATACACTTTACAAGAAAATGCAGCAGAATGGTATCCAGGGCCCGATGCTGAGGTGGTTCAAAAATTACCATACAAAAAGATATAACGCAGTATGTATAGATGGTGAATTGAGTGAGTTCGTGTATTCCACTCATGGAACAGCTCAGGGCTCAATTTTAGGCCCTACAGAGTACTTGATTTATGTTAACGATATGGGCAATATATTTCAGCATGGCTCTGTATATCAGTTTGCTGATGACACTTGTATTGTAACAGCTCACCATGATATTGATATTGCTAATAATATGATGCAATCTAATTTTAACCAATTATGTAAATGGGCACATGATGTTGGTCTCTCTATTAACTATGATAAAACTAAATTAATGTATATTCATTCTCCGCATAAAATAAGTAGCACCATTCCATGTGTCATAGCGCACGAACACAGTTGTCTGCATAAGCCGAGAGCTTTGTGTACCTGCAAATCACTTGATTTAGTTAAAGAACATATGTATTTAGGACTACAAATAGATGCCAAATTTAATTGGTCCCCCCACATAAACCATGTGTGTGGGAGGCTTCGATCAATCTTAGCTAAGTTGAGCATTCTTAAACATAAAATTCCCTACAGTACATTAAGACTACTTTATATGTCACTAGCAGATTCAGTTATTAGTTATGGAATTGCATGCTATGGAAGAGCAAGTAAGACTCATGTAAAAAACATATATAATTTACAAATTAGATTACTAAAAAATATAGTTCCTCTAAAAATTAAATACAAATATAGAAACAATTACCATGGCCTATTCGAGTATTGCAGGGTAATGAATGTATTTGACAAAGTAAACTTTGCTATAATAAACCACTATCATAATAAAATTTGTACCTTAAACATTAACAAAAGACCCAACAACCTGCGTAACCTATCAAATATCCCTTCATTTACTACACCCAGATGGAATAATGCATATGGGAAGCGAACTTGGCTGAACTACCTGCCATGTGTATTAAATAAGTTACCAAAACATTTATTGGAACTAATAAAAAACTCAACCATGAAACAGGCAAAAAGAATCCTAAAAAATTTTTATGTAAGGAAATGTATCACTATAGCCTCTCATAATTATTATATTAAAAATAAGTAAGTTATATTTTGTCTTTACTGTATGTCATTCCCATTTAACCAACTAACCCTTTAACAAACATGTAGCGGCACTAGAGTGCGCAATTCTAGCGCAATAATTATTAACTCATATGATTAGCGTTAGATTTTAGTACAAACTGTAATAGTTAATAAGTGTAATAAACAGATTTAAATTTTAAAATTTTTTTTAAATTGAGAAAGAAAGAGCTTTCTCTTTCTTTCTCCGAGGTCAGTTAAATCTCCATCTTTATTACACAAAGCATGAAGCTTTCTTACGTAACTATTAAAAAAAATTGCAAAAGTAAACTTGCAAACAAGTGCTTTTTGAATCGCCGAATCAATTGAGAAAGAAAGAGAAAGACGATATCTACAGTGCTATATTTTTTCCAGTGCTGGGATGCTCGTAAAGGCCAGGAGTAATATAAGGTTTTAATTTAACTAATATTAAGTTTATATAAATAAAATGAACACTGTTTCTTTTGTTTTCTCTCTCTCTTTTAATTGTTTCCGTTGAGAGAAAGAGAGAGAGTCTGTATTAAACAGGCCGGTACATTTTTTTCACTTATACTATGTTTCGTTCAGTGTTGGGCGACGTAGGAGCCATGATTAAAATTCAGTTTATTTTATACTCTTTCTCTTTTGTTTCTATTAAGAGAAAAAAAGAGAGATCTGCGGATTGAACAGGCCATTGCTTTGTTTTTACTGATGCTCTGTTTCGCCGCGTGGTAGCTTCATTGGAATTTGACGATTCAAAAGTGATTGTAAATGCCAATTTGAATTAATAAATAATTATTTGAATTTGAATTTGCTGAGAGACTCGTGTGGGCCAGGACAAAGTTTATTTTTTTTTTCTCTTTTAATTCTTTCCATTCAAATTCAAAATATCCTTTATTCAAGTAAACTTGTAAACAAGTGCTTTAGAATCGTCAAAATCTACCGCTGGTTCGGAAAGCTGTTCATACCGAGAAGAGCCAGAATGAAACTCGGCGATTGCTCTTTTTAAAAATATAAATCTTATAACTAGTTACATTTGGTCATTACTGTCTTGTACAGGGTAGAAGCGCAGCTATATCCACACATTCATATCATATAAGCAATCCTCAACAGTATAGTAGGCTTTCTGTTTCAGCTTCTTTTTTACAGTGTTTTTAAACTGCTGTAATGGCATGGCCAAAACTGATTTCGGAATTTTATTATAGAATCTTATACCCAAACCCATAAACGATTAACGTACTTTTGCTAGGCGCAAAGCAGGAGTCAGAAGCTTATGTCAGTTCCTTATTTCTTACCTTCTCCTTTTTCCTTTATCCCACTCTAAGTGGGGTCGGCGCAGCATGTTAAAGCATGTTGTCACATGATTTGGCTACATATTTTACGACAGGCCGCCTGTCTGACGTCAACTAACCTTAGTCGCCTCTTACGACACCTCCGTAAGAAATGAGAGTGGTCTATTATTCTATCCAGCCGGATACCACACGGCACATACCTTAGTCGCCTCTTACGACACCTCCGTAAGAAATGAGGGTGGTCTATTCTATTCTGCCGGATACCACACGGCATTATGTCGGTTCCTTCTTTGTCTATTATAAACAGCACCTATCGTTTTATAATTCTTTATATTTTTATGTACAAAAATTTAATTTCTTAAAATTTACTCTGAGGCAAACTGAAATAGAATAAATTAGAGTGAGACAAAATGAAATAGAGTGAGAGTGTGTGGGCATTAGACAGGTCGTTGCTTTGTTGTCACTTATTCTGTTTCGTCCAGTGCTGGGTGACTTGTTTGTTTGTATTAAGATTAAGTTTCTTTCGTTCTGTTGCTCTTTTAAACCTTTCTATCAAAAGAGAGAGATAGACAGAGTCTGTGCCTTGAACAGGCTGTTTCCTTATATCTATCACTTATTCTGTTTTGTCCAGTGCTGGGAGACTCGCGTGGGCCAGGAGGCGTACCGGCTGGTGATATTGGACATTCTGGTGTCGCTGTTGCTGTTGCCCATGCTGGAATTCGTGCGGGGAATGCTATTTAAGTGAGATTACTTTTTTTTATTGACAATAATAATCTATACTTATTATAAAACAAAGTCCCAAAAAGCTGTCTGTCTGTATGTAATCGATTTTCTCAAAATCCACTGAACGGATTTTTGTACGGTTTTCACCAAAAAAAAAATGCAATACTTCCGGATGTTTTAGATAAATAGTACATATCAACATTATGTTAATTGTGTTGAAGAGATCGCGCAGTTGTTGAAAAACTTGCTGGGAGCTTTATTCGCGCGTGCTGCGTAAACCAGCAGAGATACGCTAAAGTAATGTAGCAGAGAATTGTAGATCTATAAAAATACTACAAAAAAGTTCGTGACAGCATGTCTCTATGTCTCACAGTTAACTACTAACTAGGTAATGTAAGTAAGTAACGTAACGACCTGCTACTATCCCACTGTTGGGCCTAGGCCCCCTCTCTCCGTTTTTGGAAAGAAGGGTTGGAGCTAAAACCTACCACGCTGCTCCCATGGATTCTCTAGATATATGTAGGTATCCTCACGATGTTTTCCTTCATCGAAAAGCTTGTGATAAATTGCAATTATCAATTAGTCACTTTAGGTCTTAGGTCCAATTAGTTAGGTACAAACTTCTCCAAAAACGAAGAGAAGAATCTATACCCAACAGTGGGATAATGACAGGCCTTTCATTCTTACTACTTTGATATAGACTGGGACTGGTCCGCGCGGCGCCCTCCTTCGACATCACGTACAACTCGCTGACGGTCATTTACAACCAGTCGGTGCTGTGGCTGGGCCTGCTGTTCTCGCCGCTGCTGGTGGTGGCGGTGACCCTCAAGTTCCTGCTGCTGTTCTACGTGAAGAGGGAGAGCGCGCTCAGGATGTGCCAGACCGGGAAGAAGGTATAATGATCTTACAAAAAGTAAAAAAGTAACTATCAGCCTGTTAACATCCCACTGCTGGGCATAGGCGCCGCCTGGATCCAGTGGCTCCCTGCGACCTTTTTGAGGTCGTCTGTCCACCTCGTAGGGGGTCTACCGATGCTGCGCTTTCCGGTGCGGGGTCGCCATTCCAGCACCTTGAGACCCCAGCGCCCATCGGTTCTCCGCACTATGTGCCCTGCCCATCGCCACTTGAGCTTCGCGACACGCTGAGCTATGTCGGTGACTCTAGTCCTTCTACGGGTCTCCTCATTCCTGATTTGGTCTCGTAGAGACACGCCGAGCATAGCTCGTTCCATCGCCCGCTGAGCGACTCTGAGCTTTCTTATAAGGCCCATAGTGAGCGACCACGTTTCGGATCCGTAGGTCATCACTGGCAACACGCACTGTTCGAAGACCCTGGTCTTCAGACACTGAGGTATTTCGGACGAAAAGATCTCGCGTAGCTTCCCAAACGCTGCCCATCCGAGTCGGATTCGGCGACTAACCTCTTTCTCGAAATTGGACCTACCCAGCTGGACCGTATGTCCCAGGTATATGTACTCGTCTACAATTTCGAGTGCAGCGTTCTCAACGATGACCGGGTAGAGCGGAACATGTGAGTTTGACATGATTTTTGTCTTACTCGTGTTCATTTTAAGGCCCACCTGCTAAGATACTCTGCTGAGGTCGTCGAGCATTGCGTTAAGGTCCTCCAGACAACCTACCATAACGACTATTAGTCACTGCTATTAAACAATGTTACCCCTGATACGTTGTCGTCCCGCCAGGTGTGGCGAGCTGCCCAAACTCAGACGGTCCTGTACATGTTGGTGACACTGTCCCTCTTCACCACGCTCTTCGTCGTTGGATCACTGTTTCTAAGGTATGTACCATTTGTCATAATGAACTGACTATTCTACCCTTTAAAGTCACGGTCTGATACAAACCCACTGCTGGGCAAAGGCATCTTAAGTCAATCTGTTATAGCTTTTGTAATATGTATGTATTGTTACGAACATGCGAAAAGAGTTCGTAATGCATAGGTCATAAAGTTCAAATTGAACGGGGTAGGTTAGGAACATGCAAAAATATTTCGTTAACTATATGCATATAAGCTATATATATTAATTCTCTGGAACATTCGACGTGTATCAAAACATGTTTATCGGTAAACATGTTTACGATCGTTTCAAGGTCTATAGAATGTTCTCGAAATCGGTTCGTTCGATATAAGCAGACGTATCGTGCGCTTCGACATTCAGTTTGTGAATAGCGATCAACAGCGAATAAAGAAGTGAAAATAAAAGTGAATTATTAGTGACCTCGGCATTCTTATTTGAAAATGAACTGTATAGAGACTGTAAGTAGTAGGTTTGTAGTAAAAAGTTGAATAAATAATTATAAATTATTAGTTTCGGGTACATACCACGGTAATTTGTTTTGATTCGCCGATATTTCGACCCAGTTGCATGGATCGTGATCACGACGGAACTGCAGTTAGGCGGTACTTCAAGCTGAGATGTTAGGGGCAGTATCTGACTACCCTCCGTCTCGTTCTTTTTATCGGTGCGTCACGGATCGTTCGGCATACTACACTCACAACGTCACTTTTAAATTTTGAATTTTGGCGCCGTTTCTGAGTTTTACACAATTCTACTACTGGATTCCACATGTTCGCTAATCTAAAACCGTCTTCGCGATTACCGTGGTATGTACCCGAAACTAATAATTTATAATTATGTCTTCAAACCACGAATATTCAAGTATAAAATCATTAAGTTGAATAAAGTGTTTTTAACGAGTCACCAGGTATTTTCATCCAAATCCACGAACCCCTGTACGTAACAGTATGTACATATTACCCCTTGCCCGCTATCAGATCGTCGTCCGTGTCTTGCGGCCCCTTCAGCCAGTACGAGCAAGTGTTTGCGATCGTTAGCGAAGGCCTGCTGCGGCTGTCGCAGCACGACACGCTGCGTGCCGTGCTGCACTTCGTGGTACGACCCGGGCCCATAGCCTTCCTGCTGTTGGCACTGTGGTGAGTACTGGATATTAATGGAAAAACCTAATACAAACGAGCTACTCGAAAAAAAATTAATTTAAAATAGAGTAAATCTAAGCAAAGTAGCTAGGAAGCTTACAGGATACTGTGAACTAAATTGGCACATGTTAAACCTGAAGCTGTCGGACACTGGATCGTACTGACTCTGGAGGCGATGGTAACACCATAGCATATCCTATGTGACCGCCTTGAGCTGATTAACATTCAATATTCTCTCTAGGGTCGCATTATTGGAACTCTTTACCAGATAGCATCTTTAAAGACTCTCCTTTTTTGCACAATTTCAAACTTAGGCTAAAGCAACATTACCTTTCCTTGCTGTCATAACTTATATCTATGTAGGTTTATTATATTTTGTATTAGTATTAGTATATTATCTTGTATTATATATATATATTCTATTTTATGATCATAAGAAAGTAAGTTTATCCAAATTTAATTTATAAGTGTTTTTAATAATTTATCTTTTACTATTAATGTACCCATACTACGTTTTCACTTACTTTCAAACCACCAAGGGTCGCTGGCAGAGATCTCTTATAGAGATAAGTAATCCTTTGTACTTGTTTTCTTTACCTGTATTTTCTTATATATTTTAATTTTGGTACATAAATAAATAAATAAATAATTATTATGCCCAAAGAAAGTGAAAAAACTCGCTGCTAAGAAGATTCTTTAACGACACCTGCTTTGGTAGCGACCTGAAAGCAGTGGCGATCACAATAGATCAGCAGCGATTTAAATTCTTTATAATCATTAACTCTATTGAAAACCTCCTCCGAGCAACCTGCTAGAAAGAACGAAACTAGAACAGAATACACCAATATCACGTATCTCGCGCTTATATAATATTTGCACAATGGACACACTAAACAAGCTGTGATAGCCTTGTGGTGAGACCGTGCGACACTCTAGAGACGACATAGGTTCAACATCGGGCAGGCACCAATGAGTTTTTCTATTAAAACTCATGTGTTTAATTGATAATTGCAATTTATCTCAATCTTTTCGGTGAAGGAAAACATCGTGAGGAAACTTGCATATCTCTAAAGAATTCTGGAGATATGTGTTACCTACCAATCCGCATTAGAGCAGCGTGGTAGGTCTTCGCTCCAACCTCCTCTCCAGAAACGGAGAGAGGAAGCCTATGCCCAGCAGATTTTATTTATTTTTATTTATATAAATGAAAGGTACAAAATACAATTTCCTTATAATAGTTACATAATTAAATCGCAAAAATATTTCGGAAAAGGGTTTGTCAACACTTGTGCTAGGAAATACGTGTGTTACAAGTGCTGACACCTTCCCAAACATCACAAGTTACATTTATGATAAGGAGTAAATAATTAACGGAAGAAGTTGTAATTATACAAAAATTAAAAAAAATACAAAACGAAAGTATTAGAGAAAAATTATACCAGAAGCATGCATGTATATTTTGTTTAATATAAATTAGTTAATAGTAATATATATTTTGTTTAAGTGTATAGTGAGTGTTAAGAATATAAATGTGTGTGTGTGTGTGTGTGTGCGCGTCTAAGTGTGTGTGTGCCTTTGTGTTCATTAGTGAGTGTGATCGTTTACTTTTTTATTGACAATAGGTCTTCACTAGCGGTATAGCCAAGCGTTAGCAAGTACTTCTTGAGAGATTTTTTTGAGTCTGCCCGGGTCTGATAGTAGATGTTTATAATTTTGTTAACTTTATTATATAGTATTGGTCCCAAAAAACATAAGAATCTTTGGGCAAAAACTGAATTAAATTTTCCCACTGTTATAGGTCGTACTATTCTTTTATTTCTGACTATACTTTCGCTATAAATAATATTATTGGAATGTATATAAAGGATAGCTTTAAATATATAAAGCCTTCTCACAGATAGCACTTCCAATTCTGAATAAAGTTTATCAGTTCCAAAAGTAAATGGCTTTCTCCACATTACCTTTATTAAAATTCTTTGGGATCTTTCTACCTGCAACATGTGAGTCTTAAATGTTCCCCCCCAGGCAAGTATGCAATAACCTATTAGAGACTCACATAAAGCGAAATAAACCATCTTCAATAAATTTCTATCAGTGAGATGTCTTATTTTTTTGAAAATGACTGTAAGGCTTCTAACCCTAGTTGCTAATGAAATTATGTGTGGTTTCCAGCTCAGTTGAGAATCAATTAAAATGCCAAGATACTTTACAACCGATACTCTTTCTATTTCTGTATATAAAGATTTTTGTGTTATGGTCTTTCTTATGTCACTTTCAAGTACCTTTATCTTCATAGCTGCTGATGGTTGATCATTTTTGAGTTTCGAAAAAGAAATGTATTTTGTTTTTTTTAGATTTAAAGTTAACTGATTATCTTTTAAATATAGCATAATTTTATTCATACCGATTTCGGCGTAGTTTACTACTTCAGTCCAGTTATTCCCATAAAATAATAAAGCAATGTCATCTGCGTACGCGACCAATTTACCATTGCCGAAAGTTAGATTACATAGGTCATTCACGTAAATTAAAAATAGGGTCGGGCCAAGTATGCTGCCTTGCGGAATTCCGCAAGATAAGGAGACAGTACTGCTTATTGTTTCACCTATTTTAACTTGTTGTGTCCTATTTGATAAATAATCTACAAATATATTTAGTGGTACACCTCTAACCCCTATATTTTCCAATGTGTGTGTAAGGGTGGAGACTGAGACAGTGTCGAAGGCCTTTGTTAAGTCTAAAAAAATCCCTATACACTTCTGTTTACGGTCTAATTTGCGAACGATGAAATCTGTTAGTTTATTAAATGCGCATTCTGTTGATTTACCAGGTAAAAACCCGAATTGATTTTCTGAAAAGAAGTGTATCTTGTCAAGAAAAGAATGTAATCTATAGTTTAATAATTTTTCTAAAACTTTTGAAAGAGAAGGCAAAATCGAAATAGGTCGATAATTGGTAATATCGTTTTTGTCTCCTCCCTTATATACAGGTTTAATAAGCGCTTTTTTAAATAATTCCGGGAATATTCCAGTTTGTAAACAGATATTACATATGTGTGATATAATAGGTGCTAGTAATTTTACGTTCATTTTAAGTATTTTTGAAGGAATGCCATCTACACCAGTTGCACAGTCAGTTTTAAGATTCATAATTATAGATTCTATCTCTTTACAGTCAGTATCTAATAACGCCATAGAGTTTAAAAAATGTCTTGAAGTTCTATGACAATGCTGCCGCAAACTATTTTTTGGAGACGTAATTTTATTTGACAAAGATGCACCTATACTTGAGAAATATTTATTTATAAAATTTACTGACTCCATGGTGCCTTTTTTCATTTTACTTAAAATAGTGTCAGTATCATTAGGGATCCTATTAATATCAGAAATGTTAAAGCAGAACCCTTAAGCTTATTCCGCTGCTTACCTTTTCTATTACTTAGTTGGTAATTTTTGTTTCATAAACCCATTTATAATCATGTATTAGAGGTGTATGTTGTTGTGCAGCGTGTCGGTTTACATAATGCGCGCGCGGTCCACGGCCCACCACTCCATGGCAGGTCTACTGCGGCACATGCTGCGGCTGCAGGCCAAGGACAAGGACTTCCTGCTGTCGGCCATCGAGAAGGTCTCCAACGGAGGTATGTTACCAATAGGGGAAGGTCAGTTGTTCCATTAACACATTCGCCAATACTCACCCCTCAAACACAGTATCCTCTCGTATGAGTAGCGCTCTCTTTCAGACACCCATCGCCCTCTCGCATACAACTAGCATTCTCTCGCACACACCCAGCGCTCTCTCATACACACAGCACCCTCTCGTACACAACTAGCACCCTCTCGCACACACCCAGCACCCCCCATTAAATTATATTTATTTTGTTGGATAATACTGTAGGTATTGTTTTAATGCCAAAGTATGCCAAAGTTATTTTATACGTTTAATTATTTTTATATTCTATCGTCAATGTCAGCCTGTATAATAAAATGACCTTTATTTTATAGAGTGGCTCTACAGTCCGAAATCTGAGGAGTACGGCGCCGACAGTCACACGTGGAAGTACCTGAACGAGGTCCGGAAGCCGTCCAACGCTGGGTTCCACTTCGACGGCTCCAGGCTGAGCCACTCCTTTCTCGAACGGCCCAAGTCCTACGTAAAGGAGACCAGGTCCTCGTACCACGGCGAGAGGCCCAAGTCCAGTGAGGATGGGGATACGGATAGCTCGTTCAGCTGGCAGGGATCCAGCAGCTACCTGAATCCGAAGGACGGCGAAGGGACCAGCTAACCTCGAAGATTAATGGTAACCTCTTTTCTCCTACCCTTATCCCACTCTAAATGGGGTGACATTTTTTTCTCTTCCATTCTTTCCTATCATTCCTCAACTATGGCGCTACTCCTGTTATATCCATGTCATCTATGCACAATCCTACCATCTCTTTTTAAATGATTTATAGAAGCATTTTGCGGAATTCCATATTACAGAACTATTTTGCTATAATCCGCGTGTGTTAGGAGAATTTATGCAAAGCTAATGTGTATGAAGCAGGCAAAATTCACGTACCTCACACATGCAGGACAAGTCACCACATGCATCCCAAGACGCCTCCACCAGCAACAACGCACACAAGTAATACACGCAACCACCACCACAATCTCTAGGATCGTTTGGCCCCGAAACCGAACTGTAGAAATAAGTGTGTTACAAATTTTGACCGCATTAAAATTTTCAACATAAAAGTACTTATTCTGAGGTAACCATAAAAGATAGAGACATGCAATTCCGAACTTTTTGCAGTATTCTTGTATATCTTGTAATGGCAATGTTTTGAATAAAATGACGCGCGCGACGCGACCGGCGGGATCAACGACCTTTTTATGCATTCGATTGCCGACGCGAGCGGCCGACAGTTAGTGACGTTTCGAATACGATAAGGACAGGCCGTGTGCGCCTGTATACGGCATTCTTTTATAACGCACACGTGTAATTTTGCGTTTCGGGTGTTATTCTCAGTAGTGACACGACTTTATTGACATTTGAGACTGATATAAGTATTTACTGACGCGACCGTCCAAGGTTTTAGTGCGCGTCGGGTTACTATTCCCCGATATAGGGACGATTCAATAACGTGTGACCTTACGAAGGTTGTGTGCACACCGGGTGTTATTTAACCGATATAGTGAAGTGTATACTCCGGGAGAAACAGATATGTGTCCGTGGAAGATTGCAGAGGCGAGCCAACGGTTTCGGGAATCGGCCAAGTACATACAAGCACACACACGTACACATATACACGCAGTGACTCATGAGGCCGGACCGCATACAGCTAACGGCCGCATAAGGTAGGTTGAGACGCCGAGACGACGGGCCCAGGTCCCGGAGGTTGTTTCATCCGCCCGCACGTTTGCGCGGAACAGGCAACGTAGTTTGATACACGTTTACCACCACCAGACCAAAGGCGTCAGGCCACATTTGGGTCGCGTGGGAACAACTTACCCGAAAGATAAAAAAATACGTGCGGCACTCGGAGACTACCGCGGTTAAGCTATTGCATAGCATTTTTTATGCAATTACAATTATATAATTATTTTATTTCTACACTATTTTTTTTTCTTTTTTCTTTGTTTTTTTTTCTTTGATATTAATTCAAGTTACACTTTGAGCGTGGTGACCGATAAAAAAACTTTTTTTTTTTACTTTTATTAACTAAATGAGATGTTAATATTGTTCAAAATATTTTTATTATCTTTCAATACATGTCGGTTCTTCAGGAATATTTATCACTTATTTTTAACATAAAAAAGATAATAAACATTTAAAATAAACACCTAAACACCTATATAATTTCTCACAAACAGCTGATTACGGTAGTTTTCCAATACAACCAATGCCACCTAAAGGAGGGTTGCTGAACTAAAGAGACAAGCGTGATATTTCAAAAGTCATTAACCCGTCAACTGGCGTGTACGCCCCGGGGCGCACAGATCGTTACTAAAAAGTATCACCGCTGTGCCGGTCGGAGTGGGGGGTGTAAGGTTTTTTCGGAATTTCTGGATTAGCTATAGCGATAGAAGCTATGCAATAGCTTAAAAAAAACACTGAAATAAATCAGAACCCGATACTTTAAGTGAAGTTAACCATAAATAACACAACTTGCGGATCCTTGACAACAAATCGAGCCCACTTGGCGCGACCATAATCTATGTCAATTGTATTATTAAGTAAAATAGTAGTAAAATAGATATATCATAGGTCGATAAACGAATATTCTATACATATTATAATTTTTTATAAATTTTTATACAATGTTTTTGTATTTTGATACACGAACATATACAATGATATAAGCGTATATTTATATTCTGTCATAATTGAATCGTAATAAATTATAATGAGTTATATTTAGATTAGTATAAGTCTTCTGTGATTCAAAATTAGTATAATAATCAACTGTTGTATAAAATACCATATAGTGTTTTATATTTTTTTTCCCCCATTTTGTGCCAAAAAAATTTTTGTTTTTTTATATTGCCTACATAGTTAATGTTTAGAAACCGGCTATACGTCTAATTCTATCGGGTTAGCCCGACTAGTTTCGAGCCCATCCGTTGCACTTATTCATGAGGTCTTTACACGGCGTACAAAATCAATTTATAAATTAATTTTTCACATATTCAAGACAAAACCAGAACTTACTCTGTAGATAATTTTGACGTATTTATAATTTACATATGTGTAACTTATTCAACGAAATATAGACATATCTCTTGTTCTGAAATACTGAAAGTATATAACATTTTCATATTATTTTATAAGGGGCTGTCATAAATGCAATTTTTTAATTATATTTTTCATAATACTATACAATTTCTTTATATAAATTATTGAATGACAATAAAATTTTATTAAAATACATTTTTATACTGTGAAATTGTGTTTTATTTGAATTTTTTAGGAATCCCGATGGCGGAACATTTGCAACTCACCCAATAGAAAATATTAAAATGTTTATGGTATTTAATTTTATATCATTCATGGTTTTGTTTCAAATAATTTTGAAAAAGACTCGAGGGGTAATAATGATGACGTTACAATAAGATATAATTTTATTGAATAAATATGCACTGTGATAATGTTTTTTTTTAATCAGTAAAAAAATAATATCTTTATGATTTTTACTTTTATATCATTCATTTCTTGTCATTAGTGAAACATTCGAGGGTAATAATGAATGAATGAATGCATAATGAGATGAAATTTTATTATAATAAATATATATACAATGAAAGTCTGTTTTACTTCATGAGAGATGCGAATATCAGAAACACTATAGATAATAACATATATATAAAACCTTTTAAAAGTTGTATGTCCCTATACGGTTAACCGTTGAGGAGATCTCTCGTTCATCATGTCATGGTCAGCATCAGGTCATGTTTATCATAAACATGCATTGTTATCGAGACTGGATCTATATGTTCAATCGGACACAGGGAAGTAGGTCAAATTTAACTTACAAGATCCCACTTTTATATACATAAACGTCAAGTTAAACAGAAGCTTTGATATAGATTGACCCTGCCTTTAACTCCGCTGGTCGTGGAGATTTCCGCCGAGAGCTAACGTTTTTTATAAACAATTTGTTGGTTCTTCGAACCTAGATGTATATTTGTATTTAAGTATGTATTTAAATGATTTAAATGCCTAATGACCATTCATTTCATATTCTCCACACTTGTGATAAGGGACTCCGACTCAATACGTTAGAGCAACTTGAGATAATAAAAAATAACAATGGTCACTTAATTAACGATAAAGTAAATGTATCTAATTCCGTTTTGCTACATGTGTTCGGAGGGGAGGGTATTGGTGGGAGTTGAACTATTTAAGACTGCTTGTATGGGTACCGCGGCGCATTACGATTTTTGTCGTGGAGCCTATCCTCCTGATGATGCTTCGGTTTCGGGGCGTAACGATCGTCGAAATTGTGGTGGTGGGTGTGTGTGCTGCTTATGTGTGCGTCGTTGCTGGTGAATTGCGCCTTGGGGTGCATGTAGTGGCTTGCCCTGCATGTATAAGGTGCGTAGATTTTGCCTGCTTCATACACATTGGCTTTGCATGCATTCACTTGGCCCGTGCGGATTATAGCAAAGTAGTTAGTTCTGTTATATTGCTTGTATTTATTTAAAATTATATATGTAGTATATCTACCAGTTATCCGTCACCCATAACACAAGTATTAAGTTACTTACTTTGGGGATGGATGACCGTGTTTGTAAGTCCCATATGTAGTGTATGTGAATAAGAATAGAAGTTTTGATGGAAGGTAGATTTATAATAAAGGAGGTTCTGTCGTCTCATGCCTGCACACCGCGCGTTATAGTAGTGGGGCGAGGGAAGAGAATTACTCACTTTCACTACGACCACGGGTGAGGACGGACGCGCGTGCGGTGTGTGAAGCAGAGAGCCGATATAACGCTGTCGGGTGGAAGTACGAACAGTACACCATATATTTATTATTATTAGATTTCGGCAGTTAACGTGTCAAACCTCATACTGGCTGTTGTTAATGAAAACAAGTTTTGCAAAAGTGTTGCCACGGTAACTGTATATTTATGACATTTCAGTGAATACGTTTACGGAAAACATATATTTAATCCTCGGTTTGGATCCCAAATAACTATAATTCGCCAAAAATAATTTATATGGCAAAACAAAGTTTGCCCGGATACCAGAGATTCCACCTGGACTTGACTAAGACTTCAAACTGAGTCATAGTGAAACGTAGTCAAGTATAGCTTGCATATGGCGAGTGGCGACCGGAAGCGTCCTTCCCCTACGTCGAGCAGCGTGCCGTGTCCCTCTCGCTTCGTGCCAGCACCGGCCAGGCAGCAGTCAGGTCTTCCGAAGCTGCCTCGCGCCGGCTACGACCACGAGCTGGCCAGAGACAGCACACTGTTGAGAGCAGCGAAGAACTACTACCCTGAAGGTGATACGAGAACGTTCACAGTTGATTGTCTTTAATACTTTTTTTTATACAGGAATAAAACCCTTTTGAGTATCGCCGCCGACGGGGATAGGTGGCGGTCATGCCGGACTCGCACCGTGCCGTGTGGTATCCGGCTGAGTAGAATAGACCATCCTCACTTTTAACCGAGGTGTCGTAAAAAGCCACTAAGGTAAGTCGACCCGCCGTGTGGTATCTGGCTGAGTAGAATAGACCACCCTCTTTCTTACCTTCTTAGAGAAAAGTTGAGAATCAAATATTCTCAAATACTGAGGTGATTTGACATCAAAAGAAAATGAAAAGAGGGTCAAGTTTCCGGTAGATAGAATTCTAGAGTGACGAATCCCTTTACTATACGTGCCGTCTCAAGCAACATGCCTTCTTTACCTTACCATTGAGCAAACGACTAACGGAAGCCTCTTGAGATGTTGGTTAAAGCTTTTTACTACTTCATAATTTACAGCTATCAACAATAGAACCACTTTGTTGAGTCAATATTCTATATGGGGGTTATCTCATGAGCATGGTCTAAATATTTGGTTAACATTTTTCAGCTTTTATGAGATTAACGCCATGTGGTGATATCATCAGATAATAATTATTAGTATTATGTTTTCCTTGGTGGTTTCAATGGTTTCATTGGTTTTGAGGTGAAAGCGATGGTGGATGCAGTGAATTCCCTCCCCTAATGCAAGCGAAGTCTTGGACGAGAGGAGTACCTTACCGAGACGGTTTCAACCACGCTAAGCCAGTAGATTCAACAGGTGAATATTGTCACTTGATAATCTTATCTTATCTTATCTTAATTATCTTATCTTATCTTACTTCTTACTAATATTATAAATGCGAAAGTTTGTGAGTATAGACGGATGTTTGTTACTCTTTTACGAAATAAATATGGGATAAATTTGGATGAAACTTTACAGTTATAAAGGTAATAAATCGGAATTACATATAGGCTACAATTTGTAATGATTTAATGTTATATAAATTTAATTAAATTAGTTAATGTGGAAAACCAAATTCCTTGCGAGCGAAGCCGCGGGCAAAAACTAGTCATACTATACATGCGTAAGTTTGTCTGTCTGTCAATTGTTCAATTAAAGCTAACCATCATCATTCTCTTGCCCTTATCCCACTCTAAGTGGTGTCAGCATCACATGTTGTCACATGATTTAGTTAGGTATTTTATGACTGACTACCAGCCTGACGTCAACGTATATTAGTCGCCTTTAACGACGCCTTGGTAAGAAATGAGGGTGGTCTATTCTACTCAGCCGGATACTATACGGCGGGTCAACTTACCTTAGTCGCCGTTTACAACACCTCGGTAAGAAATGAGGGTGGTTTATTCTACTCAGCCGGATACCACACGGCGGCAATTAAATCTAACATATAGAATATAAATCATCTCGATTTTTCTTCCCAAAAAGTACGTCTTTCTCTCTGTATCTGTGTATGTGTGGGTTTTGTTAATTCCCATTATGTAATGGGAATTAACTATGTAGATAATCTTTAATTAACTATTGTTACCAATTTTAACATTTGTATAATAATTGTAATAATAATATTGTATTGATATTAATTATTGTATTAAGTTAAGTGTATTTGGAAGTTTAAGTATTGGCATTAGCCTCAACTTGAGGGGATATTAAAAAAGGATAGGGTAATTCATTTTGGCGGCATTCTGGTGTGACGAAAAATAATTAATATAAAAGTAATTACGCGTAATAAAGTGTTTTAAGAATGGTTTTGATATATCATTGGAAACCTTTATAAGTATTTTATTACTATGTAGATAATTCTATGTTTGAAGGGAACTGTTATACGAGAGCCACGAAAACCATGAGAACGATCAACATGCCGCCCAAGAGACGGCCGCCGCCCCAGCTTTACGGACCCCTGGGACCCAACGGGGAACTGCAGTTCCCACCAGTGATGTCGTACGCAGAAAGGGAGAAAGAGAAGCTGGACGCAATATCGAGGGAGAGAGAGAAGAATAAATTGCCAAAAGGTTTGGATACTTTATGCCACGTCGATGGCAGAATTTCTACAATGAAACTTTATAATAATAAATCTTTAACTGGGGCCCAATTTGTTAGTAGCACTAGTAGTAGCGGCCTGTCACAATCCCACTGCTGGGAATAGACCTCCTCTCTCCGTTTCTGGAGAGAAGGGTTGGAGCTAAGACCTACCACGCTGCTCCAATGTGGATTGGTAGGTTACACATATCAACAGAATTCTCTAGAGATATGCAGGTTTCCTCACGACTCCTTCATCGAAAAGCGAGTGATAAATTGCAATTATCAATTAGACACGTGAGTTTTAATAGAAAAACTCGTTGGTGCCTGCCCGGGTTTGAACTCGAGTTCCCCTAGAAAGAGTCGCACGAACTCGCCGCTGGGCTATCACAGCTCTATTAATTACGCAATTTGTTAGTAGTATATAAGAAATAATAATAAATAAAAATTGTATTATTAAATTTAAAAAAGGTAATGTTAATATAGCTTCAGGAGTGCCCAACAAGCACCTTAATAAAATAATGCATCATAGGCGAGTCTATCTTACTTATTAACGTCTTCAGAATACTATTGAATTACTGCATCGAAAGGCAATTTTTTTTTTTAAGTAACAGTTTATATCATGTTCATAGCGTAAACATAAACTCATCAGAGAAGCACTATAATAGAACTACCTTGCTATAATCCGCACGGGTAAAGCGATTGCATGCAAAGCTAATGTGTGTAAAGCAGGCAAAATTTACGCACCTTATACATGCAGAACATGTCACCACACGCACCCCAAGACGCCTCCATCAGCAACAATGTACACAAGCAATGCATTGCGATTTTGTCGTGGAGCCTATCCTCCTGATGATGCTTCGGTTTCGGAGCGAAGCGATCGTCGAGATTGTGGTGGTGGTTGTGTGTGCTGCTTGTGTGCATTGTTGCTAGTGGAGGCGCCTTGGGGTTGCATCTGGTGACTTGTCCTGCATGTATAAGGTGCGTAAATTTTTCTTGCTTCATACACATTGGCTTTGCATGCATTCTCTTAACCCGTGCGGATTATAAGGTAGTTCTGTTATAGTGCTTGTAATATGGAATTCTCCAAAGTAACGCCTGCTTCTATAAATCATTTAAACTCATCAGAGTTTTTCCGTACATATATACATTATGTCCGTCGATATAATAAACATAATATCGACTGTGAACCGGCAGAACGTCCTATCTCAATTTTAAGCAAAATCACTTTCTAAGGGCATCGGGCACTACTGCCCATCATTTACCGTATCAACATGTATTATCTACTAGAAAACTTGCAAATAAATAAACATATTTAAAGTCATCTGTTTTTTATTTCATAAAAATTATTGCGAATATATTAATAATCACGTTTTTTATTCTTCCTGAACAGTTGTCAAAAATAAGATAGGACAATTTGCCAGTTCACAGTCGATATATATGTATATAGTACAATTATAATCCTTAACAATACTTTGTATGATAATACATTTGTAGAAAGCATAAACTCAAATCTATTACTAACTAAAAAGTATAAAAACAATACGGTACGTACACATTTTGACTTATCTCTGAAATAAACTTAATGAAACATGCGGGTAGTCTTACCTAGCAAGCTCAAGAAACGTATTGTTCCCACTTCCTACTATTCTTAAATGTACTAAGTTTTAAGAAGCGTAGTCATTATATCTGTTCTTTGTTTTCGGATGCATTTAACTTGTTCATTATCTCGTAGGCTTGGTGCTGCTTGGAGATTTGGTCTCTGGTGCATATGACAGAAGAAAGAAAGCAGAAGCTGAGGCAAAAAAGAGAAGAATAGAAAAGAGACGAAAAGAGAAGGCCGAAGCAGAATTGGCTGCGCGAGAAGAGTTAAAGAGGTATTTGGTCTAGTGCAGCTGATAATTGTGTTTTGGGAGCTTTCGAAACCTGCTACATATTAGTCATTCAATTATCGCTTGATATGCATACGAAAAAGATAGCAGAAATCGCACCACTTTTTTTCACATTAATTTTAACATTTTCAAAATATTTTTAATTTATAGTTAGATAATCTATAAAGGCATGTTTTTAGTGTTTTTAAAACTACGAATATATTTTTTATTTTATTTAGTTTATTTGTTCATACATGTCAATTTTTAATCTATACTTATAAAACATAGTCCCAAAAAGCTGTCTGTCTGTATGTAATCGTTTTTCTCAAAATCTACTGAACGGATTTTTGTACGGTTTTCACCAAAAGATAGTGCAATACTTCCGGATGGTTTAGGTATATAATATCGGTATTATGTAAATTGTGTTGGAGAGATCGCGCAGTTGTTAAAAAATGTGCTTGCTGGGAGCTTTAGTCGCGTGCGCTGCCTAAACTAGGAGAGATACGCTAAAGCGATATACTAGAGGATTGTAGATCTATAAAAATACTACAAAAAATCCGCGATAGCATGTCTCTATCTCTTATGGTTAACTCACAATAACTATTTATATGTTTAAAATTTGAACCGTAGAAAAAAATTGTGACATATAAAATATAAAATGTGACGTATAAAAGTGTTAACATAAACTTCTTAAAGTTTTATCGTACAGAGTCAGTCGACAAATTGTGTTAACAAAACAAACACATATTTTCGTACAGTATACGATTACAATACTATTATAAATATTATAAACGCTAATTCTGAAAGCCTATTATACTATTGAAGACTACCTAGACGATAAGAATGCGTGGATATAGCTTCTCTTCAACCCTGTACAAGACCTTAATAGCTATATGTAACTAGTGATAAGAATTATTGTTTGAAAAGAGCAACCGTCAAGTTTCTTGCTGGTTCTTCTCGGTAGGAACAGCTTTCCGAACCAGCAGTAGATGTTGACGATTCAAAACCACTTGTTTACAAGTTTACTTGAATAAAGATTATTTAGAATTGGAATTTGAATTAAAAGTACGAAGGTAGGTCTAATAAAAAAAAAATTGTTGACAATTTTATAATTACTGTTGTCTTTTAGGTGAAGATTTAACTTGAAACTCTGCATATTTCTACTGTGTCAAATTAAACCGATCAATACAAATTTTAACCGATCAAAAGACCATAAACATGATTCTTCCATCCTACGTGACATTGGTGAAATAAAAAGTGTCACAAGACACTCCCGGAAGATAAATTCATGAATTGAATTGAATTACTATTGTCAAAAAGTGTATTATTTTTGTAAATCTACTTCAGCCGATGGACGTCCACTGCTGGACATAGGCCTCTTCATATGATCGCCACACCACACGATCTTGCGCTGCCTGGATCCAGTGGCTCCCTGCGACCTTTTTGAGGTCGTCTGTCCACCTCGTAGGGGGTCTACCGCCATTCCAGCACCTTAAGACCCCAGCGCCTATCGGTCCTCCGCACTATGTGCCCCGCCCATCGCCACTTCAGCTTCGCGACACGCTGAGCTATGTCGGTGACTCTAGTCCTTCTACGGATCTCCTCATTCCTGATTTGGTCTCGTAGAGACACTCCGAGCATAGCTCGCTCCATCGCCCGCTGAGCGACTCTGAGCTTTCTTATAAGGCCCATAGTGCTGCAAATAAAGTAACAATATACTAATACAGGATGATTTACGCTGCAGATTACAATGTTAATGTATCATATTATACATAATTATACTATTCCCGCTTAAGATGCTGCTAGATGATGGCTGTTTGCACACACCAGATTGTTTTAAATATTGCAGGCGCTTAGCGAAGTTGGAACTAGAATTACCACGTGATCCCGACCAGCAGAAGCGTGAGATGCTGAAGATGACCGAAGAGGAGCACTACCGTTATATACACCCGAACGATCTAGAAAGGATCAAATACTACTTGACCACGGTGAGATATTTAAACATATTCACCTTATTTTAAACCATTGTATTGAGTTCGTGTTTTCCTTTGTTCCCGAAGGAACGAGAAAGAGACCTATGACGAGCCGTGGATGTCTATCGGAAGGAACAAAAAGATGCAGGTTTCCGCATGGTGAATTAAAAATACCAATCTACACTAATTATAAAACAAAGTCCTAAAAAGCTGTCTGTCTGTATGTAATTGATTTTCTCAAAATCTACTCGACGGATTTTTGTACGGTTTTCACCAAAAGATACTGCAGGGCTTCTGGATGGCTTGGGTAAATAGTAAATATCGGTATTATGTAAATTGAGTTGAAGAGATCGAGCAGTTGTTAAAGAGCTTGCTTGCTGGGAGCTTTAGTCGCGTGCGCTGCGTAAACCATCAGAGTTACGCTAAAGTAATGTACTAAAGAATTGTAGATCTATAAAAATACTACAAAAAAGTCCGGGATAACATGTTTCTGTCTCGTACGGTTAACTCACAATAACTACTTTTATGTTAAACATTTCAATTTGGATTTTTTTCGTGACAACTGATTTTCGACGCGGGTGAAGCCGCTCGCACAACTAGTTATATATAAAAGGTTTAACAGAAAACTGATGACAACATGTTAGCCCTGGATTGAGTCTTGCGCACAATGTAAGAATTAGGTTTAAACTTTGAAGCCATGAGCTTTAATACCATTTCTTTAGTTTCTTATAACTAGGTTATCCTTAACTCTGCTGTGTGTGCTTCTGATATTGGAGCTTCTAAACGGATGAAGTCTTTGATTTAATGTTTTATTTAAAAGAATAAAGTATAGAGTAGAACAGAGTGTAACGAGTGTTCTTAGCTAACCTGCTTGGAATGGAAACATCCGATCCCATGGAAGTCTTAAGTTCTCACCGTTCTATGAAAATGTATTTTTATGTTCAGTAGACGTTATCTGGTAACCACATCCCGGAGTACCCCCAGCATCTATACAAACGGGCCAAGATTAGAGTGGACAAGCAGACTGTCGCAATCAAGAAGCGGCTCATGATCCTCACATACCAGGCCTGCGTCAGACAGAGCGAGGCCGAGATAAAGGAGTACTTCGTAATGGCAATGAAAAGGCTAGTAAAAAATGTAGTATGAAACAATTTAAACTTTTAAACAGAATTAGCAAATGCGACTTATATCTCTTACTAGCTGTGCTAACAACGGCTTTGTCCGCGTGGAATCAAGTGATTTACGGAGCTTTTCCCGAATTTTCGAAATTTTGAACATAAAACTAGTTATTGTGAGTTAACTGAGTCAGAGACTGAGATAGAGATATGCTATTGCGGACTTTTTTGTGGTATTTTTATAGATCTACAATTCTCTTCTACATTACTTAAACGTATCTCTGCTGGTTTACGCAGCGCAGGCGACTAAATCTTCCAGCAAGGAAGCTTTTTAACAACTGCGCGATCTCTTCAACACAATTTACACAAT
Source organism: Morpho deidamia (assembly GCA_947086505.1). Lineage (NCBI taxonomy): Eukaryota > Metazoa > Arthropoda > Insecta > Lepidoptera > Nymphalidae > Morpho > Morpho deidamia. The sequence continues at coordinate 953,534 of CAMTZC010000007.1, read as the reverse complement.
ACCGATATGTACTAACCGAAACTATTCGGAACTATTGCACTATATTGTGGTGAAAACCGTACAAAAATTTGTTCAGTAGATTTTGGGAAAATACAGACAGACAGACAGCTTTTTGGGACTTTGTTTTATAATAAGTATAATAATAATAATAATAATTTTTATTTACTAGAATGTGGTACATAATTTTGTTGGTCACAAACATGAATAGTGGCAGCCGTAACATCCAACTATAAATAGTATGCAAAATAATAATATAATAAAATAATGTCCTACTTAAATTAAATCTATTATTTGAATGATACAATAAATCCATTATAAAAAAAAGTAAAGTAATTATAATTGAAAATGTCATTACAAAGTCACATATTTATTACTGAATGTCGGGAATGTATATGCAGAAAGATACTTATATTATATGTCAATATTAATTTAGATATTCTTTAATATCGTAGTAGAATTTTTCTAACAGTCATATCTTAAATTTTTCCTTTAGAACTTTTACAGTTAATTTCCGAAGGTCTGTTGGTAGCTTATTATATATTTGTATGGCCATGTAATAAGATTTTTTTTTGTATAAAGCACTACAGCACTTGTTTACCAATATTTTGTCAGGATAACGAACAGACCTATTAGTATCACACTTACGTTGGAAATATTTAGGATACGTTTTAACAAATATACACATATCTCTTATGTACATGCATGGTAAGGGTAATATGCCCAACTTTTTAAAAAGCGGTTTGCAAGTCGGAATGCTCTAATAGCGTCAACTAAATTTCCCCAAATATAGATATATGTGTTTCAATCCGGATCATGATGTAGATAATAACCTTCTATCTAGGTGCCTGCTTGCCTACATACTGGAAGATCCAGAAGAAACAGTGCGTCTTCAAATAGCATTCTTGCCAAAGCTTTGGCCTGCTCTATGCGTGCGGGCACCGATGCCTTGGCATGGAGACGTGGTGCGCGCGAAGCAATCCCTCCGATACAGATACTACCATGGAAACCCCCTTCTGTTGGAGCTCAGAAGGCTTTGGCAGGAGAGGTCAGTGTTCCTATAGAGAAGAACCAGTAAAAGGTTAGACGTTTAGAGGAATCAGTATTCATCATTTATTATGACTTGGAACATCAAGCTCTATTAGATAACCTAATCGAAATCGACGACTGTACACGACGACAGCGTAAAGAAAATCTTGGAGTAGTATACTTTGTCAATGATATTATATAATTCTTATAACCTAACCTAATAAATAAGAAGAGAAGAAGAAGAGTTGTAGGAACTACGGGCTGACTACAAGTTTGATAATAAAGACAATTGTAATTGAAGCCAGCGATGCAAAGAGTCATTAACGTTATCATAACAGAAATGAAAAGATATCCCAGCACGATAGGTGGCCACGCAATTTCTCAGGGCATGCCAATTTCAGCTGGCAATCTTACATAGAACAAATACGTACGTTATGAAAATTCTCTAAACTTTTCAAGGAGATATCGTGTATTAAGGGATATAACTGTTTAAAGGCATAAATTTTATAATAATATCCAATAAAAATTAATATTACACAGAAATAATTTACAACTGATCTTAGGGAATTTTGGCAATCATTTCCGGTAGTCGAATTGGGAGGGCTGTGATTTACCCCGACTTAGATTACTTTATATTAAAGATGTAACGTTCCTCACGCATCATTTTAAGCCTTAAGTGAGAATGTAGATGGGTTACGTCTTAGTATCTCTATGGTCTACTTAACTGTGTTTTGCTCTCTTCATAAAACTCGAAAAAGTCTAAGAAGTGTACAACAAAAAGGAATTATTTTAATGACAATATTATGTTACGTTCAGGTATCAAAATATGTATATCTGCGACATGAACAAGATGCAAGCCGGCCTACCATTTCCCCAATATCCTCACGATTTCACGGAGCGTCTTAATAAGCTATGCGCTGAAACCAGAGATGAGTTACTCGAGAACTGGCTCATAGATGTTGCGGATACTATGGTCAAAATGCGAGCACATTGGTCGTGCTACGTATCCAAGAAGAAGAGGGATTCTACTTTTCAAGTTGAGAAGTTCTTTAGGTAGTCTTTTTTATTTATTAAAAAGTTAGCTCTTCCTTCTATCGCTCTAAAGTCTATCTAGTCTATTAGCTCTAAAGTCCCAAAAAGTTGTCTGTTTGTATGTAATCGATTTTCTCAAAATCTACTGAACGGATTTTTGTACGGTTTTTACTAAAAGATAGTTAACATTACGTTTTTACGTAACTTGTGTGGTGAAGATCGCGTGGTTGTAAAAAAACTTGCTTGCTGGGAGCGTGCGCTGCGTAAACCAGCAGAAAGAGATACCCTAAAGTAATGTAGTAGAGAATTGTAGATCCATAAAATTAGTACAAGAAAGTCCGCGACAGAATGTCTCCATCTCTCACAGTTAATTCACAATATGAACTTGTATGTTCAAAATTTCGGAAATTCGGGAAAGTTTCATAAATCACTGAATTCCCCGCGGGCGAAGCCGTTTTTGGTACATCTAGTTACCTATAAATATCTCGCAAGTAGGCAAGAGTTTCCCTTTCAAGAGTTTCAAGAGTTCAAAGACGGAAAGCTTAACGTCTGATGCAGAATGCTTCTACAATAAAATTTCGCAATCCATATTAGATTTATCTACAGAAAAGTTTTAATTAACTGTACGATCTATGCTGATACGTAGGGCATATTACATAATTGAAGATTATTTTAAGACTTCAAACAAGAATGCAGTTAAAATAATGTAAGTTTTAATGTTTAAGATTGACCGCCGAGTTTCTTGATAGTTCTTCTCGGTAGAAGCAACATTCAGAACCAGTTGTAGCTTCAATAAATCTAATTAATCCTTGACGATTCAAGAGTGCTTGTGAAAAGCCTTACTTGAATAAAGATTTGATTTGATTAGAATAATGAGGGTTTGCATCAATGAATCTCTAATAAGGATCAAGCGCTTGTTAGATAAATTAATGTTTATGTAAGAATATGATAAATAAAGGATATAAATACGTAATATTTAATAAATAGGATGTATTTGAGTTCTTGTAATTCAAGAAAATATAAAATGAATTGTGTCTTTTTCCGGTTTCCGTTGATGGGTATTATAATATGTAATAATATGATAAATAATTATACAGAGACATAATATATGATACGTAATATTAAATTAGTGAATGTAATTTTATGTTATGGTAATGTTTAAAATAAATTAAAAGGATATATTGGTGCTGACAACATCTGAATCCAGTAACTTTGCAATTCAAATTACACAAAATAATTTCCCACGAACATGCAATCTTGTGTGAAAAATTTTAGCAGACTTTTTAGTTAAGCAGAAATATACGAGTTTAATTCTTGTTTCGATATCTGTGATTTGCTAGAAAAAAATTGACTTTACTATCAATATTAGAGTTCTTGAATGTACTTAACGGGTTTTCTCATATTATTACTGCATATTATCAATTTTACCGGTACATAGATTATGTGTTTTTTTTTCCAAGAACAATATTTATGACTTACATTACTTTTTGTCTTACATTAGAACAACTTTCGAAAACCATGCAGGGTTTATATGAAGATGTGGAGTTCGCATTATTTATAGTAATCTAATAGTAATGAAAACATAAAAAGTTTAAGTTTAATATTTAAGTTTATAAGAAATAAAATATCAATATTTTGATTTACTAGTTTCTTTAATAATGGTGATTTACACTAGATAATACATTTTTTTTGCAGTTGCATTCACGCGTTGATGTCCAGACAGATTCGTGATCTGGTAGAGAGGAGCGTTTATCATTTTGCTGAGTATTTCTCATATTATTGGGTGAGAATAACAGTTTTATTTGTGACTTCGTACCTTGATTCTTATATCTTTTTAACAGGCCTGGTTTTAAAGTCCAAGCTATACGCTAGTAAGCTGTAATAGCCGAATGATAAGATTGCGTGATATTTACGACGTCGCGGGCTTAAACTCCAGACACCAATGCTTTTTGCTGTTCAAACATTACCTTATTGATATCGACTGGCCCGTTGGCGCAGTGGTGGTTGACCTACCGTGTTAAACGTCTTAAACGTCTAGAATTCGTATTACCTCATATTGATTAAAGAACAAAGAATTTATGAATTATGGCCCATTAAAATAGAAAATATAACTATGTTTATGGGTGAGTTGCGTATATTGGATACGAGTAGCTCGCCCTACCATCGAAATGCGCCCTAAAATGCGCCGTCGAAATCAAATTTTCAATAGAGCGCAAACATAAACAGATCTTGCACACAAAGTGTTCACAAAGTTCTCTATTCCCTTTCCCTTCCTTCTCCCTTCCCTCGCTTCAGATAAATTTAAGGAAATAGGTGGTCTGCTATATCCGCCGTGTGGTATGTGGCTGAGTTGAATAGACCATTCTCATTTCTTACCAAGGTGTCGTAAAAGGCGACTAAGGTAACTTGACCCACCGTGTGATATCCGGTTGCGTAGAATAGACCACCCTCTTTCTTACCGAGGGGTCGTAAAATACGACTAAGCTGAGTTGACGTCCGGCAGGCGGCCGATCATAAAATACGAGTAAGTCATGTGACACCATGTTTCGCGGTAACATGTTGAGCTGACCCTACTTAGAGTGGTATAAGGACAGGTGGATGATGATTTAAAATTATATAAATATATATTTACCAGTTGTCCGTCACCCATAACACAAGTGTTAGAACGGCCAAACAAAGTAATACAACCTGCTTTACAGCTTCCAACTATAAATATCTATTACTCACAATATTAACACTTTACAATTCAATTTAATCTTCACTGTAACAATTTACAAAACGTACTGACCCCACTCCACCTAGTACACCCTTTTATAATCTATAATATTAGTTAATATGCTAAAGTATTAATCAAATGATTTATTTTTAGTTTATCTGAGAAAAATACAATTATAAATTAAAACGTTTGTCCTATAAAATTGTTCTAAAATTATTGAACCTTACACAATTAAGCTACTTCCTTTGGGGCCGGACGACCGTGTGTGTGTCCTATATATTTATTTATATTTATACATTTATATTTTATTTGCAATTTATAACACCCTTTTCGATGAAGGAAAACATCGTGGATAAATTGTATCTCTGTAGAAATTCTTGTATATGTTTAACCTAACAATCCCAATACGGATAGAGAGTTTGGTCTTGGCTTCAACCCTTCTTTTCAAAAAATATAGAGGAGACTTATGCCCAGCAGCGGGATAGAAACAAGATTAAAGCAATTGTGACTGGTAGGCTTTTGCCAATCATAGTGTTGATCCTCATCATCATCTTCCTGCCCTTATCCCACACTGAGTGAGATCGGTACAACATGTTAAAAATGTTTAAAAACGTGTTTTCTAAGAAATTTACGACCGGCCACCTGACGTTAACTTACCTTAGACGTATTTTATGACCTCTCGGCAAGAAAAAGGGTACCACACGGCATACACAATGTTGATCCTATCACACTTTAATGCTTTAATTACTTTACTTTGATGATGTCCAGATTTTCCGTCTTTGTTCAGGAGGGTAACAATTACGGCAAGGAGTATAGGGACTACCTCTTCATCAAGCGGCCGCTCATCCGCATCAAGGTGGTTGGACAGCCAGGCTCTACCACCATCAGCTTTGAACCGAGCCTCGACCACATGCGAGTGCTCATTGTCAAGTGGCTCCACACCATCATTGGCGTTAACCAGCAGCTACCAAGTGTAGACAGTATCATGTACCCAGGTTTGGCAACTTCTCTATACATAAAGGTCGTGTTCTTACTAGTCATATCGTCCTCCCCTTATGTGGGATAAGAGTGTATAATACTCTATTATACACTCTTATCTCTTTCTTATTTTGCTTGAAGATTGTTGTTATAAAGGGAAAAAATATTCCATTCAGTTCGACTAATCATGAACCAATCTTATAATTATATTATATCGTAAGTAAAAAAAAAAAAACAAATAAAAAATAATAATAATATAACATTCGAATAACTCACATGCACATACACAAACACATACACATCCAAAAACCACAACAATAAGTATAGATAGATATAGATATATAAATATAAATGTTATAAATACATAAATATTATACGAATAGTAATAAAAACCACGTAAGCTTATAATTATCATTGTTATGGAAGAGCGAGATTCTTCTGATACATTGTCATGCTTACTAGAAGGTCTCAAAACCCTGTAATTAATTTAAGCATAAAAAGAAATAAATTAATAATAATAATAATAATTATTATTATTATATAATAATAATAATAATAATTATTATTATTAATAATAATTATTATTAATAATAATTATTATTATTATATAATAATAATAATAATAATTATTATTATTATTAATCACCTTTGCTCTCAACTTTCATTAGCTCTTCGATCTTATATGTAACTAGTGATAAGAATTATTGTTTGAAAAGAGCAACCGCCGAGTTTCTTACTGGTTCTTCTCGGTAGGAACAGCTTTCCGAACCAGCAGTAAAGTTGACGATTCAAAAGCACTTGTTTACAAGTTTACTTGAATAAAGAATATTTTGAATTTAAATATATTTATTACAACTTTTAATTTCAAAAGTAATAATAAAATACATTTTACTAAAATTATGTATATTATAATTCGCGAAACAGTAAATAGAAAATATATATAGTCCACTATATGTCATCATTCTCCTGCCCTTATCCCACTCTAAGTGGGGTCGGCGAAACATGTTACAGACATGTTGTCATATGATTTGGCGTATTTTACGACCGGCCGCCTGCCTGACGTCAACTTACCTTAGTCGTATTTTACGACACATCGGTAAGAAATTAGAGTGGTCTATTCTACTAAGCCGGATATCACACGGCAAAGGTTGTGTTTTTACTAGTAATTATACAATATTATCTAGATATTAATAACTATATGCAACTAGGAATAAGAATTATTCTTTGAAAAGAGCAACCGCCGAGATGATATAGATGATAAGAATACGTGGTTAAAGGTACTCTTCGTCCCTGTACAAGGCAGCAATGACTAAATGTAACTAGCAATAAGAATTATGTTTTCAAAAGAGCAACCACCGAAATTCTTGCTGGTTCTTTTCTGTAGGAACAGCTTTCCGAACCAGCAGTAGATGTTGACGATTCAAAAGCACTTGTTTACTAGTTCACTTGAATAAAGAATATTTTGAATTTGAATTTGATATTCCGTACCCATTGTGGTGATATGGAAGCAACAATTTGGCCACGTATCTTGGAGAATCAGGGGCTGTCTAGTTTGTCGTCAGTCGTCGTCGATTATCGTGGTTCAGATTTGGCTATAGCTTAGCAGGAGTAGCATATGCCAAGGGGTTACGTAATGTAATATTTGCGCTTATCTGCCTGAAACTAGGCGTAAAGCGGCCAAAACCGTACCTGATGTCTGTGTACCCTGACGAACGGTACATGATGGACGTGGTGGACAAGTGCATCAAATACTTCCACCTGAACCGCTCCGGACCCGTCAACTTCTTGGAACGCTACCAGGATTTATTCTATATCATGGACGGCACTGCGCATCAGGACCTGCTCAGGTTCTTCGCTCTGGAACCACCGCCGTTTCTAAAGGCAAGAAATTTATTATTATACGATTTAAACAAGCAGGTGTTACTTACTAAATTCCATATTACAGAAACTATAACAGAACTACCTTGTTATAATTCGCACGGGTTAAGCGAATGCATGCAAGTCACCACATGCATCCCAAGACGCCTCCACCTAGAAATTAGAAATTAGAAATTATTTATTTTGTTCAAAACTGTTGTGATATACAATGTTTACAAAAACTTTTTGATGCCTTAAATACACTTTAAATGTCACCACTAGCAACCAAACTAAGCCTAGCTTGTATTCTTGGTTACTAGTGCCTTCCATTGTCTTATATACTGCTACATTTTTTTTTAAACAAAATATAAAATAATATTAAGCTTAGTTAATTGTGTGTGAGTATGCGTTTGTGAGAATGTTCAGTGTGAATTTGTGTGAATGTGAGTGCGTGTGTGAGTGAATGTTCCTGTACCTGTTCTGTTATAGTTTCTTATTACCATACTATATTTTTGTTTTCTTTTTATTTATACATTACTAGTGGTACCTGCGACTTCTTTTTTTTATTTTTGTTATCCTTCTTGCGCACAGAATACATAAATAAATGGTTTAGAGTAAATATATACTTAGTAAATTATTATTATTGCTTAGAAATATTGTTTTATTCTCTTTGGTGTATAATAGAGTTCTTTCTTATTTTAATTTGCTTGAAAATTCTTTGTAATTATTGATTTTGGCCATGCCCTTACAGCAGTTTAAAACCACTGTTAAAAAAAGGCTGATACAGAAACCCTACTTACTATACTGTTGAAGAATACTTAAATGATGAGGATGTGTGGATATAGGTGCACTTCTACCCTGTACAAGACAGTAATAAATAAATGTAACTAGTTCTAAGATATATATTTTAAAAAGAGCAACCGCCGAGTTTCTTGCTGGCTCTTCTCGGTAGGAACAGCTTTCCGAATCAGCAGTAAAGTTGACGATTCAAAAGCACTTGTTTACAAGTTTACTTGAATAAAGAATATTTTGAATTTGAATTTGATATCAATGAAAAAAATTATTTCCTTTCGTTCGACAAATCACTTTTGTTCATAACTTCCATTAGCTCTTCGAACTAATATTCATAACAACTTTTAATTTAATTAACAGTTGGTTTCCAGGATTTAAAGCGGTGATAGCCTAGCGGTGAGACTGTGTGACTGTCTGGAGTCAATCATGGTTTCAAACCTCGGGCTGACACCAATGAATTTTTCTATTAAAAACTATGTGTCCAATTGATAATTGCAATTCACACGCTTTTCGGTTAAGGAAAACATCGTGAGGAAACCTGCATATTTCTAGAGAATTCTAGAGATATGTGTAACCGAGCTGTGATAGCCCAGTGGTGAGACCGTGCAGCTCTTTCGAGGGGAACACGAGTTCAAACCCGGGCAGGCACCAATGAGTTTTTCTATGTGTCTAATTGATAATTGCAATTTATCACACGCTTTTCGGTGAAGGAAAACATCGTGAGGAAACCTGCATATCTCAGAGAATTTTGGAGATATGTGTAACCTACCAATCCGCATTGGAGCAGCGTGGTAGGTCGTAGCTCCAACCCTTCTTTCCAGAAACGGAGAGAGGAGGCCTATTCCCAGCAGTGGGATTATAACAGGCTGCTACTTTACTTTACTTTTTTTATGTGTAATCTACAAATCCGCATTAGAGCAGCGTAGTAGGTCTTAGCTCCAATCCTTCTCTGCAAAAAATGGAGAGCTAGGAGGCCTTAGCCTAGCAGTGGGCATAGTAACAGGCCGTTACTATTACTTTCAGGATTTCAGCGCACAAATCTATACCTATAAGAAACTACGGGATGACATCGCGTTCTTGCGCCGCGACATTCCTTTAAACATGATCATGCTGGACTGTGGACCCTTGAACGACGTGCTGTGGAGCGAAGTGGACGGACTTCGACAGCACATCGTCGACCACTTCATCGATGTCAACAGAAAGTGGAACAGAGCGTGAGATTTAGATCTTCAATCTATACTGATGATAATTTACTATTGTTAGCTACGGCCGGGATTCGACTCATAATTCTAACGTTCTCTCATTGAAAATGTTACCAAATAATACGTCACCAACAGATAACCGTACAACTATAACATATTGGACACGCTAAACAAGTATTGTTTTGTATAAATTCAAGCGCGCGACCTCGACTAGCCGGAGCAACGACCTTCATGCTTTCCATTGCAACAAGTCACGTACGATCGCCGCTCGCGTTCATTACATAGTATTTTTAGTAACGTTTTGAATTACAATAAGACAGGACGTGCGCGGTCACCTGTATAAGGCATTCCTTATTGTAGACGCACACGCGTAATGACGCGTTTTAACCAGTGAAGGGTGTGGTGTTAGATAGTACCACGACTGTATTGACTTTTGATATTGATATAAGTATTTAGGGACATCTGTGATAGCCCAGCAGTAAGACCGTGCGACTCTTTCGAGGGGAACACGAGTTTAAACCCGGGCAGGCACTAATGAGTTTTCCTATTAAAACTCATATGTCTAATTAATAATTGCAATTTATCACACGCTTTTCGGTGAAGGAAAACATCGTGAGGAAACCTGCATATCTCTAGAGAATAATGTTGATATGTGTAACCTACCAATCCGCATTGGAGCAGCGTGGTAGGTCTTAGCTCCAACCCTTCTCTCCAAATAAGGAGACAGAAGGCCTATTCCCATCAGTGGGATTGTAACAGACCGCTACTTTACATTTTTTACTTTTACACTAATACATACATCAATATTTATTCATACATAGATATATGGTCTTTAAATCTATAAACAATATTAGCTAACTTACTAGAGTAGTTTTAAATTTACCCAGAATTTGCAATGTATACGAGGAAATGGCGGCGCGGACGTCCGAAAGTCCCGAGACCACGGCGCAGCTGGTAGAATTGCTGGGATACATCCAGGATTGCCGTGACTGCGCGATGTTCGACTTGCGCGAAAAGTCGCGGACCACTGCTGAATACGTACTGTTCCTCATGGAGCACGCGCATCTCTCATGTGAGTTGACATTTTGCTATAATCCGCGATACAGCAAATAGAAAATATATATAGTGCTAAATGTGTAGTGGACTATCCGTTTTTTCATACCCGACACATGCAGGATTCGTAAAAACATGCTAAAACCTCCACCACTGCCACCACAATACACAAGCACTACACACGTTCACTATCAGAAACTTAACGATCGTTTCGCCCCGCAACCGAAGCATCATCAGGAGATAGACATCACGACAAAATCGCAAAAGAAATCTATAAATTATGCAAAATTGGTTTATAAATGACAAAAGATTATGCAATAATTAAAACTAAGATCGAGTTTCAAACTGAATGTGAAAAATAAAACCTTCTTGCATGTTCACAAAAACAGTTTTTTATTGAGGAATTTCCTATCTTCAATTTTTAGCATCCATCTTGCTCAATAGTTCAAATCGTTTTGATCGTTAAAGATCTTATAATCCTTCATCAAAATATTATTATCGCTAAAGTCTAGACAAGAAGTCACTTGAATTTTATAACAAATCTATACTTAAAAGTCCAGTTATTGATTAATCCTTTTCTATGAATATTCTTTCCTAACTTGACAGTCGAAGATATAAATTTAAATACCCGAGTTTTCCTCTGGCCGCTGGACATGGAGGAGACCATTGATCTAACGATAAAAACTCTGAACACGAAGAAGTTAATGGCAGAAGACAAATTGAAAAGCAGAAAGGCAATCTTCGAGGAGAAAACCAAAAGGCACGAGAAGGACTTGGAGCTGTTCCGCAGATTTGATCCACCACTGTTGAACTTGGATCTATTGAGGGAGGTCGTTGGGAAAGTGGATGAAATATTCAACAATTTGAGCGTAAGCATGTTACAATTATATACGAAGTTATAAATCGAATTAATGAAAAACCGAATATAACTGCGTCGTGTGACGCTATTTCCTGATTATTTCATTAATATTCAAAAATAAAATTTTGTGACAAATTTTAAAAATACACGTATGCAGGAAGATAAACATGAAGCGGAAGAGATAAACAGTGAAGAGACACTCTTGGACCAAGAAGTGTCGGTTTACTTCAGCGTGTCCAGTATGATCGCTAGCGTTGAGCCCTTCCACAAACTGTGGCATACCGCCTATGATTTTTACGATGGATACGAAAAATGGTAAGCATAATCTAATCTAATGTTTGTGCATAAGAATATACATAATTTTTAAAAGATTGGCGATGTAATAATAAATAATTATATATATAATAATAAATAAATAATAGACAAAGTAGGAACCGACATAAGCTTGCGGTTCCTGCTTTGCGCCTTGCAAAAGTAAATTAGTCATTTTTGGGTTTGTGTATAAGATTCTATAATAAAATCCCGCAATCGATTTAATCTTTGCCACTACAGCAGTTTAAAAACACTGTTAAAGGGAAGCTGATACAAAAAGCCTACTAGACTATTGAGGATTATATAGATGATAAAAGTACGTGGATATAGCTACTCATCTACCCCGTACAAGATGGTAATAACCAAATGTACTAACTGTGTAACTAGTTATAAGAATTTTATTTGAAATGAGCAACCACCGAGTTTTTTGCTCTCATCGGTAGGAATAGCTTTCCGAACCAACAGTAGATATTGACGATTCAAAAGCACTTGTTTCAAGTTTAAGTTTACTTGAATAAAGATTATTTTGAATTTAAAACGATTATTTATCCATCCTCATTCGCGTTGGGATGGGTGGGATGCCCTCTATAGTATATGTTGTTTTATACTATATGTTAAAAGTTATAAATTAAAGATTTCCTTCAGGTACCACGGACCGTTTTTGGGTCTCGAAGCCGAGCAGATCGCCGAAGACGTAGAGGCTTGGTGGAAGTTGTTGTACAAACTGGGCCGACAGTTGATCGAATATGCCGGCGCCAAAAGAATCGCAGATATGGTCCGGAACAAAGTTGAGAAGTTCAAGCTCCTCCTGCCTGTCCTCACTGCGATATGCAATAAGGTCACTTTTATTTATTTATTTTGTTTTGGCTCAGATAATAAAAATACATTGCTCATTATATCGAACACCCAAAAACACAACGGTAATCAGAGTAGCTCAGTGAGCATCATCATCATCCTCCTGCCCTTATCCCACTCTCAGTGGGGTCATGATTTGGCTACGTATTTTACGACCGGCCGCCTGCCTGACGTCAACTTACCTAAGTCGTATTTTACGACCCCTCGGTAAGAAAGAGGGTAGTCTATTCTACTCAACCGGATACCACACGGTGGGTCAACTTACCCAATTCGCCTTTTACGACACCTCGGTAAGAAATGAGGTTGGTCTATTCTACTCAGCCGGATACCATACGGCGGGACGACTTACCTTGATCGCCTTTTACAACACCTCGTTAAGAAATGAGGGTGGTCTATTCTACTTAGCCGGATACCACACGGCATAGTAGCTCAGTGAGCGATGGAGTGAATTACACTTGGAATATAGAGATATTCCAGTTTCCAATTTCAGAAATTGGAAACTGAAATGAGGAGATTTGTAAAAGTACCAAAATTATTGATACAGTTCAGCGTGTCAAAGCACATAATACAAAGAACAGATGGACCTCAATGTGCTAGAATGGCGATCTCGCATTGAAATATGGCGCCGGTAGACCCCTACCATCAATTATCAATCTGTTTTACAATACCAGGGTATGCGTGATCGACACTGGGCTAAAATCAGTGAACTCATCGGGGTTGAGGTAGTTCATGATCCGGAAACCACCCTCGCTGACATGGTGGAGCAAGGGGTACACGTGTATCCTTCGCAATTAGAGGAGATCGAACAATACGCATCTAAAGAGTACGCGCTCGAGAAGGCCCTAATCAAAATGAAAGAGGAATGGGTTGGAATTAAATTCGAGGTTATGCCGTACAGGTAAGTCCTATTACCAGCGTTGCACTTGTCTTTACCTGAATTTTAATAACTTAGCATAGTTCAAAGTTAACGTTATCATGAACTTCGAAGTAAGTACCAATGTTTAACTTTGCCATCAATATTTAATTACTTACTTTACATTAGCCAGTCCGGTCTAGTATAAGACCATGTCTAATAGAAATATTTAAATCAACTCAATAATGTAACAAGCTATCTCAGTTAAATAGTTTCTAAAGTAATATTTAATGTAAGATATCATTGGAGATAAATTCAATGAAGAAAAGGTCCAAATTAAAGAATTCAGAAAACCAGAAATCGCAATTACAATATTGACTTACAAAATAGTATACGAGAGTGTCAGCAAAAACGGGCAACCCTATATCGTTGAAATATTTATCAAACACAAATTCCGAAATTCGCAGAGACACTGGGGTGGGAATTCTCACCGGTTTAGACGACATTCAACAGCAACTCGACGACCACATCCTCAAATCTCAAACAATGCGTGGTTCTCCCTACGTAAAGGCCTTCGAAGCGGATATGATCGCGTGGGAGGAGAAGCTAATCAGCATGCAAGACATCCTCGATCAATGGCTACAGGTTATATTTGTCAATTGAAAATATATTATTCAAAACCTTCCATTTGCAAGATTCTTCTATAACGGTAAACTATCGCTTTGAAATTCAAAGAAATCCATAAGCTGTACTTCTAAACATCTAGTTGTTCGATTTCAACAAGATGTAAAATTTTCTTTTTTTCTGAAGTTATACTACCTGCAAATTCAGGACATTTTAGGCTGTTAATGTGATGAATCTAATGCAGCCATTTTCCATTCGTTATATTATTCTAATTGATATCGCTTATTTAAGCATCCTTACACGTATATGAGGATAACATTGGATCTTTGAAAGCTTTGATTTCGGCAGTTTTTGTTAATAACGTTAGACGAAGTTGTTAGTATAAATCTGGCTTTTAAAATTGTAAAATATGTGAAACTTTCGATCTTTTGATTGTTTTAGTGTCAAGCTACGTGGATGTATCTTGAGCCTATATTTTCTTCTGAAGATATAATGCGGCAGATGCCCACAGAAGCGCGAAACTTCCGAGATGTGGATAAAGAATGGCGTACTATTATGACTGCGACGCAAAAGGATCCCATGGTGCTGCCGGCTACGGATTATCCAGGTTTAGCTAAAACAGCATAACAGAGCTTAGCGAGTTCATCTTCATGAGCATAGTTTCATCGTTTCTTAAATAATAACTCTAAAACTTAACACAATTCTAACAGCTTGTTCTTGCTTTCAAAAATTAAACTAAGTAAAATCCCCTCTTTAAAATATCGGAATTACTTTTATAGAATCTTCCGTTTAACGTTTAAGCAATTATTTGTTCCATATTCCCATTAAGAGATATATTTTTAACAGGCCCTACATTAGTAACTGTCAAAGTTTTATTGATACATATGTTCCATTTTCTTAAAATTTTAATTATTTGGGCAGGTTTACTAAAGAAATTGCGCTTCAATAACGCTTTATTAGACGACATTCAGCGTGGCCTAAATGATTATTTAGAGAAGAAGAGATTGTTCTTCCCAAGGTTATTTTTTTAATTTACTCTTCTCTTATTATCTTTCAACAGGATAACATGAATGTAGTCGTTTTCTGTGAAAATACGAATAGCCTGATTTTGCAAGATTATAAGCCAAATTTCGACATAAAAGTAAAAAGTAAAGTAACGGCCTGTTACTATGCCCACTGCTGGGCTGAGGCCTCCTCTCTCCGTTTCTGGAGAGAAGGATTTGAGCTGAAACCTACCACGCTGCTCCAATGCGGATTGGTAGGTTACACATATCCCCAGAATTCTCTAGAGATATGCAGGTTTCCTCACGATGTTTTCCTTCACCGAAAAGCGTGTGATAAATTGCAAATATCAATTAACTCATTGGATTTGAACCTATGTCGTCTCTAGAGAGTCGCTCGGTCTCACCGCTAGGCTATCACGAGCTCTGGACATATGTTCGCAGTAATATCAAGGTTGTTCAAAAGACAAACATTTTGCAGATTCTTTTTCCTGTCAAACGACGAATTGCTTGAGATCCTCTCAGAGACGAAAGATCCAATGCGAGTCCAGCCGCACCTCAAAAAATGTTTCGAGGGTATCTACACACTAGAGTTCAATGCGGCCAAAGAAATTATTGGCATGACCTCGTCCGAAGGGGAGATCGTCATGCTATCTTCGACCATACAACCGGCTGATGCTAAGGTAATGAAAATAAAAATTTTGGTTGCGTATTAGTACATAAGAAAGAGCTAGTGTCAATCGCAATGTTCTGTAGAAGAGAAAGGTATTAATTTAACGTCAAAAGTGTGGCAAGAATTAATAACTGTAGAAAGTTATTTATTAATTTATTTTATTGAAATCTGAGAACAATGTTCACTTTGAAATCTTTTAAGATAGATTCAGAACCTTTAAGAGAAAAATTATTAACATTCGGTATATATTTCGCAAATTTACTATTCTAATTTTAAGTTAATGTGTATGTTCCGCGCAAACGTGCGGACGGATGAAACAACCTCCGGGACCTGGGCCCGACGCCCCGGCGTTTCAACCTACCTTATGCGGCCGTTAGCTGTATGAGGTCCGGCCTCGTGAGTCATTGCGTGTATATGTGTACGTGTGTGTGTGTGCTTGTATGTACTTGGCCGATCCCCGAAACCGTTGGCTCGCCTCTGCACTCTTCCACGGACACGTAATGTCAGTTTCTCCCTGAGTATACACTTCACTATATCGGCTGAATAACACCCGGTGTGCACACAACCTTCGTAAGGTCACACGTTATTAAATCGTCCCTATATCGGGGAATAGTAACCAACGCTCACCAAAACCGTGGACGGTCGCGTCTTATCAAACACTTCACTGGCTAAACGCGTCACTAAATCTGAGAATAACACCCGAAACGCAAAATTACATGTGTGCGTTATAAATGAATGCGGTGTACAGGCGCACGCGGCTTCTTCCTGGCGTGTTTGAAAGGTAACTAGCGGTCGGCCGCTCTGGTAGCAATCCAATGCCTAAACGTCCCCGCCCTCGCCGCTCGCGTCGCACGCCCCTCCGGCTGGCGAGTCATTTTATTCAAAACAGTGTAGACTATAATCACGGCTAACTTTATCGCGTTAGCCCGACAGTTCCCGCCGCGATAACGTCGTGTAAAGAGTCATGAATAGGTGCCCCGGATGGGCTCGAAACTATTCGGGCTAACCCGATAAAGTGAGATGTGCGTATAGCCGGTGTCTACGCATTAACTATGGATACTATTCACGATTGTTTTATTTTTAAATTTCACCCCTACACTGTTAATGAATTTTATTATAATTTCTTGACCTTTAATTGGAATGGGCTGGATTTAGATTTTTATGTTTTGAAGAAGTAACATCGTACACTAAAAACTAATCGTATGCAGGGTATGGTAGAACGTTGGCTCCAACAGCTTGAGCATCAGATGATGACCAGCTTGCGGGATGTAGCGGCTGAGTCGATCACAGCTTACGCCATCACGGAGCGCGAGGAGTGGGTGCTGAGCTGGCCAGGACAGATCGTGCAGGCTGGCTCTTGCGTACAGTACACCACGGAGGTACCTACAGATGATTCGATCGACGAAGTTCTATATCCCACCCAGACAAGAATCCTTTCTTGTCTAGAAGAGATATTCTTGTAATAAGAGATATTGCGAGACAACTTCCTATTTTGTCTCGCATTAACTCGAATCAATGTAAGAATACAAAATCTAAAATTTTCACACATTTATTTTTATCGCATATCCTTAAAAAAAATTACATATCTTTTTTATTTGCTAACCGATTGAAATAAAACCTACCCTATATATTTAGTGAGGCTTTTTACTACATATTAGTGAAAACCGCGTCCAAATCGTACTAACGATTTCTGATATAAGCTGAAACAAACGCAGAATGCCCTAAAAACTGGAATTAAAATGAATTAAATAAATATATGGGATATTTACATACACGGTCGTCCGTCCCCAAAGTAACTTAATACTTGTGTTATGGATGACGGACAACTGGTAGATATACTACACAAGTTTAAATACATACTTAAATACAACCAACGGGCCATTATTCTGTACTCTATGATTTTAGACCAAGTTCGCAAATGATTGATATTTGCGAAATAAATCTAAGTCAGGAAGAGTATGCAACTAAATATACAAACGCTGCTCCACAGCATAGGACATATCGCGTGATTGTCATCATGCCAGTACCTAGCTGTTCAGATAAAATTAAAGCCTTCAATGAAACAATTACATTTCTTTGTAATATCAGATAATTAAATTACTTACGAACCATGTCATATCGACTATGAACCAGTAATATGTCCTATCTCAATTTTAAGCCAAATTACTTTCTATCTGTATTGGGTACTTACTGCCCATCATTTACCGTATCAGGTGTTATCTGTTACAAAATTTGTAAATAAATAAACATATTTAAAGTCAACTGTTTTTTTATTTCAAAAAAATTATTGCGAATGTATTAACAATCACGTATTTTCTTCTTCCTGAAAAGTTAACAAAAATAAGATAGGACAATTTGCGGGTTCACAGGCGATATACTGAATTTAAAAAAAAAACAAGTTAATAGAAAAAGATTATTTCCAATACAATAATTTTCGAAGGCATTGGAGGCAATACAGAGCACAAGTCTACCGGAACTGATAGAGAAGAGCACAAAGCAGATCAACGGTCTGGTGTATCTCGTGCAGGGAGACCTCGATCCCGGCAACCGCATTACTGTTGAGGCACTCATTGTCATCGATGTGCATGGTATAAACGTAGTATAAGAATTTGAATTTTAGGGTAGAAAAAAGCCTTGTCATATAGCCACTAGTTGACTGGACAAACCTTGTTTTGCCATATAAATTATTTCTAAGGAATTTCTATTGTACATTATAAAAAAATATTAGGGTATAGACAACCTTTATCACTTAGGTATGAAAAATAGATAGTAGCCATATTCAGTAGAATATGGATATAAAATTTAATAAAATCCGTCAAGCCTTTTCTTAGGGGTATGGTAGCAAACATTGAGATGAGAATTTTATAAGCACTATAACAGAACTACCTTGCTATAATCCGCACGGGTTAAGTGAATGCATGCATGTGTATTAAGCAGGCAAAATTTACGCACCTTATACATGCAGGACAACGCACCTCCACAAGGCGCCTCCACCTGCAACAATGCACACAAGCAGCACACACAACCACCACCACAATCTCGACGATCGTTTTGCTCCGAAACCGAAGCATCATCAGGAGGATAGGCTCCACGACAAAAATCGCAATGCGCCGCGCCACCCATACAAGCAGTCTTAAATAGTTCAACCCCTACCATTACCCTCCCCTCCGAACACATGTAGCAAAACGGAATTGGAGACATTTACTTGCTCGTTAATTAAGTGGCCATTGTTATTTTTTATTATCTCAAGTTACTCTCACATATTGCAAAAAGAGAAATTTATATTTAAGATGCGATTTACATAGGTGCCGAATTTTAGCCGTGTGATATCCGGCAGAATAGAATAGACCGCCCTCCTTTCTTACCGAGGCGTCGTAAGAGGCAACTAAGGTAAGTGCCGTGTGGTATCCGGCAGAATAGAATAGACCACCCTTTCTTACCGAGGTGTCGTAAAAGGCGACTAAGGTAAGTTGACGTCAGGCAGGCGGCCATAAAATACGTAGCCAAATCATATGACATCATGTTTGTAACATGTTCTGCCGACCCTACTTGCAGTGGGATAAGGGCAGGAGAATGATGATGATAACATAGATGACAATTTATGTCTACAAATCGGAAACTTTGGTTATTGGCTGCATTTTTAACTGTACATCTCTCCGGAAATGATGACATCCACAGAAGAACCACAGATACAACTTGGTTATATCTCAACTCGCAGTCATGCAGTAATTTTTGGTACACATAGTTTGATAATTTCCTGGGCATGACGTTGGATTGATGACCACGCATAACTGTAGCCCTACAACGAAAATAATAGACTTGCAACGTATTGCACGAACAATTTGAAGTGGTTTAATAAGGCTGTGAGCCATGAAATTTTCTTGAAAAGTTTCATCTCCAGGACTCTTGGTTGCTACAAAAATAACGCTTCATAAAATTGAGTAAAACCAGTTTGTGAGTTAGAATTTTCATTTACTGTCTTTTTTGTAACTATTTAGGACGTTCAATTTTGGAGGAAATGGAGGAGAGGAAAGTTCGAGATATAACAGATTTCAACTGGATATCGCAATTGCGCTACTACTGGCGCGGAGATCGCATCATTTGCTCGATGATCACTACGGATGTAGAGTATGGGTTTGAATATCTCGGCAACACCGGGCGGCTGGTCGCTACGCCTCTTACTGATAGATGTTACAGGTTTGTATATATTTTAATCTATGGATGCGGAAGCTGTGATAGCCCAGCGGTGAGACCGTGCAAACCGTTCAAACCCGGGCAGGCACCATTGAGTTTTTCTATTAAAAACTCATATGTCTAATTGATGATTGCAATTTATCACACGCTTTTCAGTGGAGGAAAACATCGTGAGGAAACCTGCATATCTCTAGAGAATTCTGGAGATATGTGTAACCTACCAATCCGCTTTGGAGCAGCGTGGTAGGTCTTAGCTCCAACCTTTCTCTCCACAAACGGAGAGAGGAGGCCTTAGCCCAGCAATGGGATTGTAACAGGCCACTACTTATTTATAGATGCGGAATGTTGAATAATTACTCTTCCAGATTGTCTTTTGCAAACTTGTTCAGCTATAAACGGTCTACTAATAATACGAACTCCAGTCCGTAATTATCTTACCATTATAATAGCTTGATTTCCTGATTCTAGTATTTTACTATCAATTCTTAACCAACTTCGTGACCAACTATCAATATGTGCATGAAATATTATGAACAATTAAAAATCAAAATATTCTTTATTCAAGTAAACTTGTAAACAAGTGCATTTGAATCGTCAACATCTACTGCTGGTTCGGAAAGCTGTTCCTACAGAGAAGAACCAACAGGAAACTCCGCGGTTGCTCTTTTCAAAGAAAAATTCTTATTATTAGTTACACATAGTTATTAATGTCTTGTACAGGGTCGAAGAGAAGCTATATCCACGTATTCTTAACGTTTAAGTAATCTTCAATAGTATAGTAGGCTTTCTGTATTAGTTATAAATTATTAGTTTCGGGTACATACCACGGTAATTTGTTTTGATTCGCCGATATTTCGACCCAGTTGCATGGATCGTGGTCACGACGGAACTGCAGGTAGGCAGTACTTCAAGCTGAGATGTTAGGGGCAGTATCTAACTACCCTCCGTCTCGTTCTTTTTATCGGTGCGTCACGGATTGTTCGGCATACTACACTCACAACGTCACTTTTAAATTTTGAATTTTGGCACCGTTTCTGAGTTTTACACAATTCTACTACTGGATTCCACATGTTCGCTAATCTAAAACCGTCTTCGCGATTGAAATTTTTATATTTCTTAATTTCAATGGCTTCACGAACTATCCTCGGTATGTAGTGGCGATCAGTGGAAAGAACTTTTTAAAGAAACTTTGAAAAAGAAGAAACTTTGTGGGTTTGGGTATACCCAAACCCACAAACGACTTTTGCAAGGCGCAAAGCAGGAACCGCAAGCTTATGTCGGTTCCTACTTTGTCTATTATATACATCGCCAATCTTTTTATAATTATGTACATTCTTATGGATCAAGTAGATCGATCTTTCAATGAGATCATTTCTCTTACAGAACGTTGATGAGTGCTCTGAAATTGAATTTGGGGGGAGCACCCGAAGGTCCGGCCGGTACTGGTAAAACTGAAACTACGAAAGACTTGGCCAAGGCAGTTGCAAAAAAGTGCGTCGTCTTCAACTGTTCTGATGGACTTGATTACAAAGCTCTTGGAAAGTTCTTTAAGGTAGGTTTAAATAGGGTGATTATGACGATTAAGTCACAAAATTTGAGAATTATTGTCCAAATGAAACATTAACATTGGAAAATTTGTAATTTGAGATAACTCGCTTTACATTCCGCTATTGTACAATATTCACGTTGTAGTAACGGCCTGTTACTATCCCACTGCTGGACATAGGCTTCCTCTCTCCGTTTTTTTGTACAGAAGGGTTGGAGCTAAAACCTACCACGCTGCTCCAATGCGGATTGGTCAATATCCACGTAAATTTGAATTATAATCATTTATGGAATACATTTTAGTATATGCTTGATTTGTGAGTGCAATAATTGACGTTTTACCATATTGAATGGTTCAATTTAAAGACTGCTTTTCAATTGCGCTTAGAGTTTTAATTTAAACCATCGCTGAAGTTTCTGATATTATCAGTTACTACCCTTCTTTCAAAGTTATTGCATATTCTTTTTTTTCAATTTATTTTTAATGTAACCGGGAAACAATATTTCATATTTATCGCTATAGCTTCTTTGTAAGTTTGTGTAACTTTAATTAATTTGACAGGGGCTTGCACAATCTGGTGCTTGGGCATGCTTTGATGAATTCAACCGCATTGAACTAGAAGTGCTATCGGTGGTTGCTCAGCAGATTTTATCAATTCAGCTCGCTATTTTACGTCGCGAAAAGCGTTTCATTTTCGAAGGCACCGAGATCAGCCTCAATCCAACTTGTTCTGTCTTTATCACAATGAATCCTGGGTAAGTAAGAAATAATTCTAATCAAAATTTTTAAGATCTAGTTCTTAGTATGAGTTGCATTGTACAACTTTGAGATTTTATTTTTACAATTATATTTTACTAGAAGTATGAGCGGCTGCGCCCGGTAATATTCAGTGTTTAGCATGTTATCAGCAGTGTAGTCGCTCGAATCTCGGCATGAGACTGGCTCTCTGACACCCTACAACATATTCCCCCCTCTAAACTACGATCGACACCGGTTTGTTACTACCCCCACTAAAAATTGTTGTAAAACGACCTCTTTAACTCAATTTACATGAAACCGTTATCTGTTATTAACCTAAACCTTTCGGAGGAATTACACTACCTTTTAGTAAAAAGCGAACAAAAATCCGTTCAGTACATTTTGAGAAAATCGATTACATACAGACAGACACCTTTGAGGATTTTATTTTATAATAAGTATAGATGTAAATACTATTGCTTTCACAAATGGAACAATTTTTCTAATAGAACATATCTGTTTTTTCTGATTTGTAGGATTTTTTCTTGATTTTTGATGATGTAGGATCTGTAGATCATATTAATGTCAACGTAAGTTGATTGGTATGTTCAAAATTACCAATTAATAGACAAATTCTTAATTCCAAAAAGTAACAATTAGGAAGTATACATGAGAAATAAATAAAAACTTCTTGCAAAGACGCTTTTATGACGAAAGCAAGCACTGAATAGACAAACTTTGCTTGAAAGAAAAAATAGCAAAAGTGGGACAAAATTAATTATACTATATACAGATGAAATTTTAAATAATATTATCTACAATTTCAGTTATGCTGGACGTACAGAGCTACCGGACAACTTGAAAGTGTTGTTCCGGACGGTCGCCATGATGGTTCCAGACTACGCCATGATCGGGGAGATCACCCTGTATTCTAATGGATTCGTCAACGCCGGCCCGTGAGTTGCATCAATCATCCTCGATAATGTCCATAACTGAGTTTTCTTCCGCATATTCTCCTAGATTTTTATAATTTTTTGGCATATTTTTTTTATCCTGACGTATTTATTTATTCCATTTATTACGTAACGTGATACAATCAGGCATAATATATATATATATATA
The DNA here is from genome assembly GCA_947086505.1 of Morpho deidamia. Lineage (NCBI taxonomy): Eukaryota > Metazoa > Arthropoda > Insecta > Lepidoptera > Nymphalidae > Morpho > Morpho deidamia. The sequence goes on along the minus strand of CAMTZC010000007.1, from coordinate 930,101 downwards.
TATATATATATATATATATATATATATATATATATATATATATATATATATATATATATATATATAATATGTGCTATAATTTTCATTGAATGATGTTGATTTTAACTTAGGATTATATTAGTAAATTCAATCATGCATCTTTTTAATGTGAAGTCCCGTATTAAAGTAATATCTTCCCTTGATTGTTTTTAAAAAAATGCTCTGGAACGTTATGAGGTAAATTAAAATTTAGTTTGAGTAATGAATAAAGGATAATCAGTTATGATAAACGAAAGAACGTCGAACAGAAAGTTGACTAGTCTTTAGTCTTTATTAATGTCTTACTCTAGGTTAGCTCGTAAAATAGTGCAAGCATACAAATTATGCTCGGAGCAGCTCTCGTCGCAAAACCATTACGATTATGGGATGCGAGCGGTCAAGTCGGTGCTGCTCGCTTCTGGTGCTCTGAAGAAGAACTACCCTGAGAAAGACGAAGCGCAACTCGTGTTGAGAGCCATCATTGACGTCAACATGCCCAAATTTCTATCGCAGGTCAGTTTGCATTTATGGTCTTGTGGAGGTTCTGTGAGGACTATCGGAGGGATGCTCTTGACTTAATGGTATTTTTAATAAAACGCCGTTGTTAGCTTCTGAAACGCATCGCAGTAACCATCTTTCCTTCTCATAATAAATTATAGTCTTGTATGTTGTTTCATTTTCCCTATGGTTCCTGGTAAAAGTAATGAGGTAAACTGTTTTTGGGTAATAGGTAAAAGTAGCTGCGTCAAGCAGCTACAGTCTACTAGAAACTAGAAAAGTTCATCTGTTTTAAGTTGCACGTCAATAACTTAGAGAAACTAGAAATAATTCGAGTTAATAGGAGGTGGCCATTCCAGCACCCTAACGCCCATCCTATCTCCACGCTACGTGTCCCGCCCATTGTAAAATTATCGCGGAACGATGAGCTATGTCGGTTACTCTGATTCTTCTACGGATCTCCTCATTCCTGATTTGATTCCATAGAGATACTGCAAGCATAGGTCGCTCCATCGCCCGCTGGGTGACTCTGAGGTGTCTTATGAGGCACATAGCGGCCAAGTTTCAAAGCCATATGTCTTTATATTTTAAGCAATTTAGTTTTTGTACATAAAAATGTAAAGAATTATAAAACGATAGGTGATGTATATAAAAGACAAAGTAGGAACCGACATAAGCTTGCAGTCGTAAGCCTACTTTGCCTGCTTTGCGCCTAGCAAAAGTACGTAAATCGTTTGTGGGTTTGGGTATAAGATTCTATAATAAAATTCCGAAATCAATTTTGGCCATGCCATTGCAGCAGTTTGAAAACTCTGTTACTGTAACACTGGCTGATACAGGAAGCCTACTTTACTTTGAGGTTTACTTAGATGATAAGGATGTGTGGATATAACTGCACTTCTATCCTGTACAAGACAGTAATAACTAAATGTAACTAGTGATAAGAATTATTGTTTGAAAAGAGCAACCGCTGAGTTTCTTGCTGGTTCATCTCAGCAGGAACAGCATTCCGAATCAGCACTAAAGTTGATGATTCAAAAGCACTTGTTTACAAATTTACTTGAAAAAATAATATTTTGAATTTTGAATTTGAATTTGAATTGACTACAGGCACTGTTCGAAGACTTTTAAGTCTTTTGGTTAGCAAATGAATACTTGTGTTACAAGATCTCACTCTTCTATAACATAAAATATCATCATCCTCATCATCCTCCTGCCCTTATCCCATCCTGAGTGGCTCAGAACAACATTTTAAAAACATGTTGTGACATGATTCGGCTACGTGTTTTACGACCGGCCGCTTGCCTGACGTCAACTTAAGGTAAGTTGTATTTTACGACTCCTCGGTAAGAGATGAGCGAGGTCTTATCTACTTAGCCGGATGCCACACGGCGGTCTATAACATAAAAAATAATTAAACATACAAAAGGCACACTAATTAACAAACAAATAAACTTTTTTGGTTCCAGTTTTCTACATGTGTCCTAAGGCAAAACTAATGGTGAAATTTGAACCAATCATCATATAACCCTCCTTACTGGTCAATACCTCTGTTTCTATAGGACGTTCCGCTGTTTGCGGGAATTTATTCCGACTTGTTCCCGGGGGTGGAGATACCTCAGCCGGACCGAGCTGAACTACTAAGATGCATCAATAAAGAGCTCGAGAAACGGAACCTGCAACCGACTGATTGGTACCTTGAGAAGATCATACAGGTATGATGATTAGGGTCAGTGAAACCCGCAATTTGATCAATTTCATCAGTATTGAGTTTTGTGATTTTGAACGAATCCCAAGTGTGTTTAAAATCACGTTGGATCCGATGTTTATAGCTTAAGTATACGCGCTCTAGTTTTACAATATGTTTATAAATCATATTAGTTGATTTTTACCACCTTTGGCATTTTTGATTCAAAGACTGGCCCGTTGGCGCTGTGGGTAGTGACCCTGCCTTCAGCTCCGCGGGTCGCGGGTTCGATTCCCGCCGAGGGCCAACATTTTCTATAAACAAATTGTTGGTTCTTCGAGCCTGGGTGTGTATTTGTATTTAAGTATGTATTTAAACTTATATATGTAGTATATCTACCAGTTGTCCGTCACCCATAACACAAGTATTAAGTTACTTACTTTGGGGACGGACGACCGCGTGTGTAAATGTCCCATATATTTATTTATTTATTTTTATTTAAATTCGAACAAAGTCGTACATAAGTATTAAACTCCACGATAACGTGGGAATCGAACCTATACTTTATAAAGTACAGGAAAGTACAGGAGTAAAGTGTAGTATTTCAGCAGGATTTTCATATTTTACACAGATATTTGGAAAGAGTGGTTTTGCAGGATCAAGGGGGTTCAACTAATACGCATGATTTGATAATCGCTGTTAAAATAAGATTCAAAATTAATTTTAAACGAAGGTAGTAAAAAAAAGTAATGATATGTGGTATCTGGCTAACAAGTAAAGACCACTCTCATTTCTTACCGAGCTGTCGTAAAAGGCGACTAAGGTAAGTTGACGTCAGGCAGGCAGCCGGTCGTAAAATACGTAGCCGAATCATGTGACAACATGTTTGTAAAATATTGTGCCGACCCCACTTAGAGTGGGATAAGATAAGAGTGGGGGCAGAAGAATGATGATGATGAAATTGAAAATATACGTAATAATACATAGTAATAATAGTCCTATATCATGACGATTCAATTCTCTTAGGTGCTATATAAAAAAAGTAAAGTAGCGGCCTGTTACAATCCCACTGCTGGGAATAGGCCTCCTCTCTCCGTTTTTGGAGAGAAGGGTTGGAGCTAAGACCTACCACGCTGCTCCAATGCGGATTGGAAGGTTACACATATCTCCAGAATTCTCTAGAGATATGCAGAATTCCTCACGATGTTTTCCTTCACCGAAAAGCGTGTGATAAATTGCAATTAGCAATTAGATACATGGGTTTTAATAGAAAAACTCATTGGTGCCTGCCCGGGTTTGAACTCGTGTTCCCCTCGAAAGAGTCGCACGGTCTTACTGCTGGGCTATCACAGCTCACGCTATATACAACACCTTAACTAATGTAAAGCGTGTAAATACAGATATACGAAATGATGTTAGTCCGGCACGGGTTCATGATCGTGGGCCCACCGATGGGCGGCAAGACCCAGGCCTACCAGTCGCTGGCGGACGCGCTGCGTGCCCTGCAGCTGATGAAGCCGCCGCCGAGACACAAGGAGTTCGGCGCCATCTACCGCATCATCAACCCCAAAGCCATCACGATGGGCCAGCTCTACGGTTGCTTCGATCCCGCCTCACATGAATGGTTCGTGTATTGATCATATAACTATTATACATAGAGTACGGGAGATTATTACCAGATATTGCCAGTGATCTAATAACGTAATTTGAAAATATTAGCATTGCGATTTTGTCGTGGAGCGTATCCTCCTGATGATGCTTCGGTTTCGGGGCGAAACGATCGCAGAAATTTTGGTGGTGGTTCTGTGTATTGCTTGTGTGCATTGCTGCTGGTGGAGGCGTCTTGGCATTCGTGTGGTGACTTGTCCTGAATGTGTAAAGTACGTGAATTTTGCCTGCTCCATACACTTAGCATTGCATGCATTTGTTTAGCCCACGCGGATTGTAGCATAGTAGTTCTGTTATAGTTTCTGTTATATGGAATTGCGCAAAGTAAAGCCTGCTTCTATAAATTACAAAAACGAACACCACTTTGACAACCATTGAAACGTCAAAATCTTGCAATAAATTTTAATATCTAATCAAAGCAAATGTAATCTCCAATCTTCATATTAAACAATAAGAAGAAAAGAAATTATAGTTAGTTGTCCGTAGACCGCACCGTGTAACACGCCAAGTTTACGTATAAAAATATCATATTATTTCTTACCACAACTGCCATGCTGTGGGCCAACTACTTACTTCAGTTTGGCCCATAACTCTACATTGTGCTATACTATTGATAAACACGGAAATAAATACAATAAATGAAGTTTCCTAATTATTTTTTCTATTGATAGAACGATCAATCACAAAGATTGGCAAAGACATAACCCGTTTTCCTCCAATGCGGTCTAACCCATGATTTCTTGAAGGCATTCTATATTTTATCATCAATTTTCGAATTTTCGAAATATTATTTTGAATTTGAATAGGTCGGATGGGGTTTTGGCAATAGCGTTCCGCGAATACGCAATGTCCATAACGCGCGATCGCAAGTGGATACTGTTCGACGGGCCCGTGGACGCTGTGTGGATCGAGAACATGAACACCGTGCTCGATGACAACAAGAAGCTGTGCCTGATGAGTGGCGAGATCATTCAGGTCAGTAACAGATAATGCATTAAAAAGTTTAACTTTTGTTTATTAGAATATACATAATTATAAAAAAGAGCAGCTGTGCCAGCGTCTTCGCCCGCGTAAAAATCAGCGTGTCATATTTTTTTTTCTACAAGTCAAATTTTAAACATAAAGGTTGTTATTGTGAGTTAATCATAAGAGATAGAGACATGCTATCGCGAGATATTATAGATCTACAATTCTCTAGTACATTACTTTAGCGTATCTCTGCTGGTTTACGCAGCGCACTCGACTAAAGCTCCCAGCAAGCAAGTTTTTTAAAAACTGCGTGATCTTTTCAACACAATTTACATAATTCCGATATTTAGTATTAGCCTAAACTATCCGGAAGTATTGCACTATCTTAAGGTGAAAACCGTAAAAAAATTTGTTCTGTAGATTTTGAGACAATCGATTACATACAGACAAAGCTTTTTGGGACTTTGTTTTATAAGTATAGATAATAAGTATAGATAGGTGATATATATAATAGACAAAATAGGAACTGACATATGCTTCCGGCTCCTGCTTTGCGCCTTGCAAAAGTACATAAGTCGTTTGTGGGTTTGGGTATAAGATTCTATAATAAAATGCCGCAATCGGTTTTAACTTTGCCATAATAGCAGTTTAACAACACTATTACAAAAAGGTTAATACAGAAAGCCTACTATACTATTAAGGATTACTTAGACGATAAGAATGCGTGGATTTGGCTACTCTTTGACCCTGTACAATACAGTAATGACTAAACTGTAGTAACTAATAATAAGAGTTATTCTTTCAAAATTTGACTGGCCCGTTGGCGCTGTGGGTAGTGACCCTGCCTTCAGCTCCACGGGTCGCGGGTTCGATTCTCGCCGAGGGCCAACATTTTCTATAAACAAATTGTTGGTTCTTCGAGCCTGGGTGTGTATTTGTATTTAAGTATGTATTTAAACTTATATATGTAATATATTAACCAGTTGTCCGTCACCCATAACACAAGTATTAAGTTACTTACTTTGGGGACTGACGACCGTGTGTAAATGTCCCATATATTTATTTATTTATTCTATTTATTTATTCAAAAGAGCAATCGCTGAGTTTCTTGCTGGCTCTTCTCGGTAGGAACAGCTTACAGAACCAGTAGTGAAGTTGATTCAAAAGCATTTGTTTCCAAGTTTAATAGAATGAAGAACAATTTGAATTTGCATATCACTCTATTTTTAGTAATAGTTTTAAACTAATATAATAGGCTAGCGGTCGGTCTCATACTCAGACTCCCTCAGAGTCACAGAAACTCTGAGTCGCTCAGCGCGCGATGCTATAGCTATGCTCGGAGTATCTGCGTAATCAAATCAGAAATGAGGATTTCCTTAGAAGAGCCAAAGTGATGGATATAACTCAATGGGTCGCGAAGCTGAAGTGGCAATGGGCGGAGCACATAGTTCAAGTTCAGTTCGCAATAGAGAATGGTGACCCCCCCTACGGGGCTGCATTTTAAGTAGATCCCCTACTAGGCGGACGGACGACTCCGGATCTAGGTGACAAAAGATCGTGTATCGTTGAAATCCTTGGAAGAGACCTATTTCCAACAGTGGACGTCTATTGGTTCACAATAGAGTGAGAGAAAGAGAGAGCTGCAATATTTTTTAAACGATAATGATTTCTTATAGATGACGAACAAAATGAATCTTATATTCGAGCCTGCAGACTTGGAATTCGCATCTCCGGCTACAGTTTCTCGCTGTGGGATGATTTATATGGAGCCTGAGCAACTTGGTAAATAATCTTTTTAATCATTACGTTTTTGTATGAATGCCGCGTGGTATACGGCTGAGTAGAATAGAACACCCTTATTTCTTACTGAGGTATCGTAAAAGGCGACTAAGGTAAGTCGACCCACCGTGTGGTGTCCGGCTGAGAAGAATAGACCACCCTCATTTCTTAGCAAAATGTCGTAAAAGGCGACTAAGATATGTCGACGCGCCGTGTGGTATCTGGCTAAGTAGAATAGACCACCCTCATTTCTTACCAAGGTGTCGTAAAAGGCGACTAAGGTAAGTTGACTCGCCGTGTGGTATTTGGTTGAGTAGAATAGACCACCCTCATTTCTTACCGAGGTATTGTAAAAGGCGACTAAGGTAAGTTAAACGGCCTTGTAGTATCTGGTTGAGCAGAATAGACCACCCTATTTCTTACCGAGGTGTTGTAAAATACGACTGTGGCAAGTTGAGTTGAAATACGCAGCCAAATCATGCGACAACATGTTTGTAACATGTCGTGCCGACCCCCACTTAGAGTGGAATAAGAGCAGGAGGATGAAGATAACTATTTTGTATAACATGCAAAGTCGTAATCTCTAGAGAGGAAGCTGTTAGAATTTTTTGAAATAACATTCCTGTATAGTCATGTTAGTGTTTTTAAATTGAAAGCCATTGAAATGAAACAGATTTTATTGTCATATAAATACACCCAGTATTTACGAACTAATGTTACATTTCACTCTTTGCTACACTTCACTATTGACACATTGAACGCTGACACTAGACTGACTAGAATAGGCCCAACTGGCTTATTTATAACCTTTGTTGTTTGCATTCCCGTTTCCGTTTGATGAAACAAATGACATTTGACTACTTCCGTCTCCCACAAATTATTAAATTATTCCTATTAATTATGTTTCTTATTACATAATCACATAATGGTAAATGTATTTAAAAGTATTTATAAGCATATTTAACACAATATATAACACTAAACTGTTCAATGGTCGCTTTCTGTATTGTTACGTCAGGGTGGCGCGCCTTCCTCACATCATACAACAACCAGCTCAGCAAGAAGTTAATCCCGGAACAGTATGACTTGATTCAAGAGCTGATCGATTGGCTCGTGCCACCTATCTTCGAATTTCTTATCAGGTGTCGTCACTTCGTGCAAGTTGGGGAGATCCATCAGTTTTTTGTGAGTCTTAGTTTTGTTATTACAGATCAATGCGTACAAGATTTAGACTTCCATAAACCTAAACGTTCTCTTGAAGCGAACTCCTTAAGAAATATGAATTAATTTATTTATAAGTGCAATTTAATATAATTCTCCTACTGTTTTGCAACAGCGCAGCGTTGATAGATTCCGTACAAGGTGGAGTGATAACCTCATAAACGTCGCGGAGATTCGCTGGATCAAAGTAGCACAGGATCTTGTAATGTAGAGATGTCTTGTAGATAGTTAATATGTAGATACCGGCTATACTCACGCTTTATTTTATCCGGCTAGCCGGACTAGTTTCGAGCCCATCCGGGGCACTCATGAGTAAAGGTTGCGCCTGAGATGTCGAACAGTGGTTCGTGGATTTGGATGGAAATACCTGGTGACTCGTTAAAAACACTTTATTCAACTTTTCACGACAAACTTAGTACTTACAATTTACGAGCAGTCAATTGTCCAATAAGAAAGCTGAGGTTACTACTATTTCACTTTTATTTTCGATTCGTATTTCGCTCTTGATCGCTATTCTCAAACTGAGCGTCGAGGCGCACGATACGTCTGCTTATATATCGAACGAACCGATGACGACAATGTTCGCGAAAGTTCGGAGATCATAAACAACCTTTCGTAAACACCTGAATGTTTCAGAGAATTAGAACTCTAATTTGAACTTCAAATTTGAACTCTATGACATATAGTTTACGAATTCATTTCGCATGTTCGTAACAATACATAGAAGAATGTCTTAATTCTTTGTTTAATTTTGTCTTCACAGTCATTCACGCGTCTATTCACGTGTTTGCTGGAAGGCGAGTCGCAGGTCAGCACGCTGTGGCTGCAGTGTACTTTTATCTTCGCGCTTCTTTGGGGACTGTGCGCTACACTTGACGGTAGAAATATACTGCCTATTGCTTTTCTTCTTCTTCTTCTTTGTTGGCGGGCTGTTTTCCGCACTTAGTCGCATTTTGACGTCTATTGCTTTTATCTTGCTGACTAAAGAGCTTCCGCACGCTAGAAGGCACCTTAACGTACCTAATTAGTTTGGGGATGCACATAATCCATATTTTCAAACCTTGTCTATAGCCTACGAAAAATAAAAATTTATGTCGAATCGAGTACCTTATAAACTATCTTTTCTCCTTTTTTATACTTGCAGGTTTTGTAATTGATTCATATCCCCACAACGTCTAACAAAAGTTGTTTGTGAAATTTATTTTCTGACACACCATAGATTCCTTTTACCATAAATTTACTGATTACTAAGAGCTATTGGAAAGATCTCTTTTGGAGTTATCGGTTGTACATGGTGAAACTATGTTTTTACTTTGTTTTTTACTTTTACTTTGTTTACACTGCGTATAGTGATTTTCAAATATTTGTAGTACGTCACTACACCTTCTCATGCAAAATAAATTAACCATTTAGATGATACACGTGTACAAAACAACTAACGTCAATCGTCGCTATCAGTTCAAAAAATTAAAGTAATACGGCGCAATGACGTAGCTTAAAGGAATTAGTACAAGCTTCAGCCGTTTATGCACGTTGTTTAAAGAAGGATATATTATTGGCAACGTGTATGAACGTTGTGTCAAGTAGTGTGTTACATCAAATCAGTTTCACTATGCTTTTAAATAACTGTCTTAAAGTGCTATTAAACATTTGTCCCCGCAGGCGAAAGTCGTAAAAGCTTTGATACGTTTTTCCGTAAGTTAATCGACGGCAATAATGCGGCATATCCCAAGCCAAAATCATTCAAAGTTACCAAGAATCAACTATTTCAAGACAAGGACACGGTGTTCGATTACGTGTACGACAAGAGGAATAACGGTACTTGGATACCGTGGGCTGATCTCGAAAAGGAAGTACCATTGGCACCAAATGCAAAGGTATGACACAGGTTCAATAAATTGTGTCAGATATCTGAACAAACTAGATCGTTTAGGGTAAGAGTGGCAGTAAAGGATCAAACTTCTCTTTTCTTGACAAATTGAATTCTGGAGAGTCGGAAATCTTTAAAAAAACTCGAAACACATCTGGAATTTTATGTATCATGAATATACTCTCGTGTGGTATCCGGCTGAGTAGAATAGACCGCCCTTATTTCTTACCGAGGTGTCGTAAAAGGCGACTAAGTTAAGTCGACTCACCTTGTGGTATCCGGTTGAGTAGAATAGACATACTCTTTCTTACCGAGGGGTCGTAACATTCGACTAAAGTAAGTTGACGTCAGGCAGGCAGCCGGTCGCTCTTACGTAACGAAATCATGTGACAACATGTTTGAACATGTTGTGCCGACCACACTTAGAATGGGATTAGAGCAGGAGGATGATGATGATTATACCCTCGTACCCCGCGATGAGTAAAATATTGCAAAAGTGGCAAAATGTTTGAGAGCTTAGTCTGATTTTTTTTTAATAATTATCGAATACTAAATTTGTATTTAACTATGTATTATGGTCTATAACAATTGGTATAGATTGGTGATCAAATTAATGTTTAAAGGTGAACGATTTAATAATCCTGACGAATGAGAATGCATGTCTGCGCTTCTTCGTAAGCAAGATGGTAAAGTCGAAGATACCGATATTGCTCGTGGGACCTACTGGTACTGGGAAGTCGTCCTTAGTATTAAACTTCCTGCTAACTTTGCCAAAAGAAAAATACATCACGAACACTATCAACTTCTCAGCTAGAACTACTGCCAATCAGGTAAAATAATATTTCTCTATTTCCGTTAAATATTAGACATATATATATATGCAAAAGAGTAAACCTTTGGAAAGTAGAAACTTGGCATAAACCTTTTTTGACTTAAAAAGTCTTATCTATGGCTTGTTCATCATTATCATTTTCCTGTCCTTATCTTACATTAAGTAGGGTCGGTACAATATGTATTCATCTTCTATGGTCTTCTACCATTTATGAATTTTCTATTTCATCTATCTTTTTTTGCCCTGTTCTAGTCACATATCCATCCACATTCATATTACAAATTCTTTTGGTCGCGTGATCCATCTTATCCTCATGAAATGTCCATGTCACCTGAATTTCCCAAGCCTCATCTTTTCTCCAATATAAAGCTTTCACATCATATGATTGCTTTATTCTACCGCCCCCTTGAGCTATGATAGCCCAGCGGTAAGACTGTGCGACTCTTTCGAGGGGAACACGAGTTCAAATCTGGGCAGGCACCAATGAGCTTTTCTATTAAAAACTCATGTGTTTAATTGATAATTAATAATTGCAATTTATCACACGCTTTTCGGTGAAGGAAAACATCGTGAGGAAACCTGCATATCTCTAGAGAATTCTGGAGATATGTGTAACCTACCAATCCGCATTGGAGCAGCGTGGTAGTTCTTAGCTCCAACCCTTCTCTCCAGAAACAGAGAGAGGAGGCCTATTCCCAATAGTGGGATTGTAACAGGCCGCTACATTTCTTTTTTTTTTACCGCCCCCTTGAAATTATTTCATGATCTCCCTTGCTATGCCTCTATCCTTTTTGAAGAAACAGTCAATATTGTATGTTTCGTCGCAAAGCCACCATTCCATTACTTTAGATATCTTTGCTTACTTTACTTACTATGATTTTTAAAAAACTTTTATTACACTTGCCGTGTATGTACCTGAAGGTGGAATCTTGCAAGTTAAATTTGACCCACTTCCTGGTGTCCGATTGAGCTGAAATTTCACATACTGATCCAGTCCCGATGACAATGCATGTTTATGATTAGGATAACCTGATGCTGCTGCCAGGATTGGCTCCAGACGAGGGAACTGCTCAGCGTATAACAGTAGGGACATGAAGTTTTGTAAAAAACCTTTTTTTAATAAACTTATTGAATCTCTTGTAGACACAAGACATAATTATGTCGAAAGTTGACAGGAGAAGGAAAGGAGTGTTTGGGCCTTCCATGGGCAAGAAAGTGAGTGTTTGACATGTACCTATTTCTTTCGTTTTTGGTATCATTAATAATCATTTGTCTTTGTTAAACTGGATATTATGAAATTTTAACAAAAGCAAACGGAATTGGTAATCGAATAATGATTCAATTACCAATAGAATATATAAAAATTAGAAGTCATCTCAATTTATTAACTCTTCATTCGCCTGCCCTTATCCCACTATAAGTGGGGTCGGCCATGTTACAAACAAGTTGTCACATGATTTGGCTATTTTACAACCGGCTGCCAGCCTGACGTCAACATACCTTAGTCGCCTTTTACGACACCTCGATAAGAAATGAGGGTGGTCTATTCTACGCAGCCGGATACCACACGGCACATCTCAGCTCACTGCTCACGGCTCATCTCAATTAATTAACTTAATCTTAATTAAGTGTAATCAATATGGCATGGCAGATCTACAATAAGTTACCACCCCCATTGGCTGACCGGAACTTAAGTGTTAAAATATTTAAAACTAAAATTAAAGAATTTCTGCTACTAAAAAGATTTTATTCACTTAATGAATACTTGTCAGATGTATAATGTCATTATATAATCATGACCTTTTATAATTATTTAATAAGATAGTTAAAAGTATTGAAAGTATTGCATTGAAAATAAGTTAACATTTAATTGAACTATTTGTCTTAAGTATTCCACTTTGTAATCGTAATAATAATAATTATTATAAAATAGATAATAAGATTTGTAAGTTGCATGTCTTTATTAGGCAGATTGATGGAACTGTATTATATGATTAACATCTAAATATTTACTAGATTGTGTAAACAAATAAATAAATAAATAAATGAATGAATGAATGAAAGAATGAATGAATGAATAAATGAATGAAGGAATGAATAAATGAATGAATGTATGAATGAAGGAATGAATGAATGAATGAATAAATAATTAAACTATTTTATTTAAAATGCAGTGTGTACTATTCGTGGATGACTTGAGCATGCCCCAGAAAGAGCAGTGGGGCGCGCAGCCGCCGTTAGAGCTGCTGCGGCAGTGGATCGACCACGGCCATTGGTACGACCTGAAGGAAATGGTGCGACAGGAAGTTGTCGACGTGGTGAGTGCCACCGCTTTTTCAAAAAATTAATTACATCTGTCAATTTTTTTTTAATTCGATTGAGACAAATCCCTGTAAGCTGTGATAGCCTAACGGTGAGACAGTGCGACTCTCTAGAGACGACATAGGTTCAAACCCCGGGCAGGCACCAATGAGTTTTTCTATTATAACTCATGTGTCTAATTGATAATTGCAATTTATCACACGCTTTTCGGTGAAGGAAAACATCGTGAGGAGACCTGCATATCTCTAGAGAATTCTAGGGGTATGTGTGACCTACCAATCCGCATTGGAGCAGCGTGGTAGGTCTTAGCTCCAATCCTTCTCTCCATTAACGGAGAGAGGAGGCCTTAGCCCAGCAGTGGGTATAGTAACAGGCTGTTACTTTAAATCCCTGTATCAATCGTGAGAAATTAAATTTTTTATCTGTTGAAGTTCTTCATTCGGAAATAGTCTTACCAGATCTATACTAGTATTATAAAGAGGAAAGATTTGTATGTTTGTATGTATGTATGTATGTATGTTTGTAATGTTTTCACGCAAAAACTACTGGACCGATTTCAAAAATTCTTTCACTGTTGGGAAACTGCTTCTTCACAGAGCAACATAGGCATATATTACATTTTCAAAAAGAATAGGGAACCTTAACAAAATTGTAATTTGTGGTAGGTGTGAATAATTTAGTCGTAAAAATCTTTTATCGCGTGCGCTGCGGAAACTATTGATGATAGAACAAGAAAAAATGTTTTGCAGTATTATAGAACGTATCAATATCCACAAACAATTCTGCTATACCATACGCATAACTGGCATAATAGTTATGCCAATATAACTATTTTTTTACATCGTAAATGTTCATAAAAGTGCCGTCAATAATAAAACTATATTATTCGTATATCCGTATTAGTGCTTATCCCATTAAGTGATATTTTATTAAAAACTGTTTCGAAACCTGTAATATACCTTTTAAATTATTCAAACCAGACATTCCAATCAAAAGATGCAATGAATTAAAAAAGTCACTCTAATATAATGTCATAACAAATTCACTGTAGCGACCATTATAACAGGGCCTGCAACTGGTGAGTTAGCTCTTATTCCAAGGATATCAATACAAACCTATATAGCTATACCTTTTAAAAGAATTCAATTTCCAGTTAAAACTTCCTTTGCCTGAACCATTAATAAGTAATTTATAAAATTAGGCGTTACTTTGTGGAGATCCATAATACAAAAGTAATAAAAAAATTATTTTGCTATAATCCGCGATACAGTAAATAGAAAATATATATAGTGCTAAATGTATAGTGGACTATCCGTTGTTTCATACCCGTTACATGCAGGAAACGATTGTTGAGTTTGTGATAGTGAACGTGTGTAGTGCTTATGTATTGTGGTGGCAGTGGTGGAGGTTTGTGCATGTGTTTTTAAGAATCCTGCATGTATCGGGTATGAAAAAACGGATAGTCCACTATACATTCAGCACTATATATATTTTCTATTCACTGTATCGCGGATTATAGCAAAATAATTTTATTATTATTTCCATTAATAAGTCCCAGGGCCAAACTTTTAATTTTCAAAAATAAACCCATAGACCGACTTCTTCTTGGAGTAGCGGCTATGCAGGCCCTGAGGCCCAGTATCACTGTGACCATTACTGATATATTGTGATCGCCACTGCTTACAATTCGTCACCAATGCCAGTGTCCTTGAACAATTCAAGGATCTTCTTGGCGGCGAGTGCTTTCACTGTAGGGCGTAAAATATGCGACCCTAGGAGAGAGTATCGAATGTTAATCAGCGGCAGTCACATAGGATATGCTTGGATGTTTTCTGCGCCTCTAGACAGAGTCTGCACGATCCAGTGTATGACAGCTTCAGGTTTAACATGTGTCCGTTTAGGCCCTATAAGCACTGTTTTGTATAAATTGACGCGCGCGACGCGACGCGACCGGCCGGATCAACGACCTTTATGCATTCGATTGCCGCCGGTCGCGTCCGACAGTTAGTAATGTTTCGAATACGATAAAGACAGGACACGTGCGCCTGTATACGGCTTTATTGTATAACGCACACGTGTAATTATGCGTTTCGGGTGTGGTTCTCAGATTTAGTGACGCGTTTAATCAGTGAAGCGTCTGAGAAGACGCGATCGTCCGCGGTTTTAGTGCGCGTTGGGGTTACTGTTCCCCGATATAGGGACGATTCAATAACGTGTGACCTTACGAAGGTTGTGTGCACACCGGGTGTTATTTGTGTTATTTAACCGATATAGTGAAGTGTATACTCCGGGAGAAACAGACATTACGTGTCCGTGGAAGACTGCAGAGGCGAGCCAACGGTTTCGGGAATCGGCCAAGTACATACAAGCACACACAAGCACGTACACATATACACGCAGTGATTCATGAGGCCGGACCGCATACAGCTGACGGCCGCATAAGGTAGGTTGAGACGCCGAGACGACGGGCCCAGGTCTCGGAGGTTGTTTCATCCGCCCGCACGTTTGAGCGGAACAAGCACCCTAGCTAAGTTACCTAAATTTTCTCTACTTAACGCTAAAATATACCGACTTAGTAGACTTTCTACAACCACGAGATCGTTATGTACGCGGGTCAAACCGCGAGGCATTGCTAGTGTAATATATTTTGCTTGTTATTTTTTATGGTTTTCAGCTCTTTGTATCAGCCATGCTGCCTCCGGGTGGAGGCTCTAACTTGATATCGTCTAGATTGACGCGGCACATGCTGCTCATTACCCTGGATTCCTTTGAGGATAATACGCTTAATAAGATTTTTATCACCATAATGGACTGGCATTTCGCTAAAGGTTTCGCGGATAATCTTGCCAGACAGAACAAGGTTAGTCATTCTAGTCTGTGTCTTTACCTTTTCTGTATATTGTGTATTGTACAGTTTATTGAAAACCTTGGTATTGACAAGACCTTTTTGTAGTCGAAATATTCTTCAAGGATTCATTTTATTTGAATATTTGCGAAATACGTTGATTATTTTCTCCGTCTGCGAATTATTTTCAAAATTATTTTGGACGTTTCTAGCATACTTTCACGTCTAAGATCTCCACTGCTTTCATACTGCTATCTCAGAAATAATGTCGTTGAAATTATTTCTGCTGAATATCTTGGTTTCTGATAAATATAATAAATAACTTTTATACTAAACAAAAGGACATTGATTGATTATTTTCTCGTTTAAAACATATGCAGACTGATTTTTTTTTCTACAAGAAACTTTAATTTTATCTTTACTTTTTCTAAGTTTCATAATCATCATCATTCTCCTGCCCTTATGCCACTCTAAGTGGGGTCGGCACAACATGTTACAAACATGTTGTCACATGATTTGGCTACGTATTTTACGACCGGTCAACTTACCTTAGTCGACCCTTACGACACCTCGGTAAGAAATGAGAGTGGTGTATTCTATGCAGCCGGATACCACACGGCACATACCTTAGTCGGCCCTTACGACACCTCGGTAAGAAATAAGGGAGGTCTATTCTATGCAGCCGGATACCACACGGCACTTTTTCTAAGTTTCATAATCTTAGCATCAATTCCAACATCTAAAAAAAAATTTTTTCGATCATCCAGTCAATAGTAGCTGCAACGATGGAAGTGTACAAAACCGTGACTCTCCACTTCCTGCCCACGCCCAGCAAGTGCCACTACCTGTTTAACCTGCGGGACTTTGCGCGTGTCATTAAGGGCGTGCTTCTCGTCCCGGCCACCCACATGAAAGACGTCAGCAAACTGGTGCTGCTCTGGATACACGAAACGTACAGAGTCTTTTACGACAGACTTGTGGATGATGCTGACCGGTGAGACATGTATTTGTCCTTGTCTTGATCCTTTTTTAAAATCTAATCTAAAAAATGGATTGCAAATAAATAGACGTCACGTTACCAGCTACTTTAGAAGAAATGTGGCAATTATAACAGGCATAACTACTGGGCACTGCCTGTTAAACTGACACTTGTCAATAATGAGAATAAAAGAAGATTCAGCGTTCCCAGAGTGTGGAGTAGAAGAAACAAGTCTCCGCCTTATGACTGAGTGCCCCATGTACTCGCTGGTAAGATGGGAGATATTAGGTAAGGACGAAATTGAAGCTGATGACCTAACAAATATCTCCTTCAGGGATATTATAAGGTTTGTAAAAGCAACAGGTAGGCTAGAGCAGGTGAC
The DNA here is from genome assembly GCA_947086505.1 of Morpho deidamia. Lineage (NCBI taxonomy): Eukaryota > Metazoa > Arthropoda > Insecta > Lepidoptera > Nymphalidae > Morpho > Morpho deidamia. The sequence goes on along the minus strand of CAMTZC010000007.1, from coordinate 913,031 downwards.
ACTGTCGGGACAACAGTGAAACCCTTGTCCCAACAAGGGGAAATGGGTGGAATAGTCCAGTATTGGAGCTGACCACCCGTTCTGTACCGGCCGGCGTCCCTAAAATTAGATAAGATAAGATAAGATAAGATAAGATACCAGCTACTTGATAAAATAAAACTTTTTTTTTAACCCTTGATCTAATAATTTAGATTCTGGCGAATGAAACAAGGATAAGTTGAGATGTTTTTTCACTCTTAAATTTTTGTGCTCTCCTGTTCATATCCATGTCATAATTCAAACAATCTAACCATGTATTTATCAGCCTCCCTTTTGTCATTATTCATTCACACTCATATTTTAGATTGGATCACGCAATATTCATATTTTATTATGTATCCATCTCATTCTTGCGCTTTTCGTCTTTTCCAAAAAAACATTATTACTCTACAGGCTGAAACTATTTGACGTGGTGTACAAGGCGGTGTACGCTAACTTCCGCGTGCACATGGACCAGGTGCTGACGGATCTGGGATACGTGCCCGATGGTGAGAAGTGCTCCAACAAGCACGCAGCCAACATATTCTTCGGCAATTACATGGAACCTGACGCGGACCCTAAAATATACGACCAGGTAAAATGCCAACGGAGATCTAACCTATGGTTCATGTAAGACCGCTGATTACGATCCCGGACCTAAATAAATTAATATACCTTCACACGACGTTTTACTTTTTCTGTGAGATGAAGCGTGCTTATTTAGAAGATACTTTTTCGTTCTTGTTTATTTCCCATCCGATTAAAGACTTATAGGAATCGGAACCGGAGATTTCATATTTGAATTATCGGAGGCTGAAGTCTGAATCGGAGGCGGAGTTGGAGTCGGAGTCTCCTTCATTATTAATTTAATAATTGACCCGTAAACTATACTTAGACAATATGACCACCACGATTTAAATAATTGAATGCTTAAGCGCGTCTAACCATTGATACTGAAAATCAACAAATTTACGAGAGTTGCGCGTGCGAGGGGAGATACCCCAGGGCAACGACAATTACAATTACATGATTTATAGAAGCAGGCGTTACTTTGCGGAATTCCATATTACAATATAACAGGACTAACTACTTTGCTATAATCCGCAAGGGTTAAGTGAATGCATGCAAAGCCAATGTGTATGAAGCAGGTAAAATCTACGTACCTTATACATGCAGGACAAGCCACCACATGCACCCCCAAGGCGCAATTCACCAGCAACAACGCACACAAAAGCAGCACACACACCCACCACTACAATCTCGACGATCGTTTCGCCCCGAAACCGAAGCATCATCAGGAGGATAGGCTCCACGACAAAAATCGTAATGATGAATTACAATTACAGTTACAATTCGCATGACAATTTCACCTTTTATACCTCCGACTAAGATTTATCGGAGCCGAAGTGGGAATTCAATCAGACGTTCCGACCTTTCGGTACCGAAGTCCTCCGTAACATCTCTAGTATCTAACATGCGATGTGCACTCTAGAAAGACTTTGGTTAGGCTTCTATTCACTTTCACTGTTTGTACATCAAGGCAAGGAAATAATGTAGTAACCTTTGTTAATACTAAAACAAATATTTTAAATATACTTCATGCTTTCAATATACTTAATACTAAAACAAATATTTTAAATAGACGATCATGGGTTCTAACCCCGGGCGGGCACGAATGAGTTTTTCTGTTAATACTTAAGTGTCTAATTGATAATTGCAATTTATCACACGCTTTTCGGTGAAGGCAAACATCGTGAGGAAACTTGCATATCTTTAGAGAATTCTAGGGATACGTGTAACCTACCAATCCGCATTGGAGCAGCGTGGTAGGTCTAGTTCCAACCCTTTTCTCCAAAAACGGAGAGAGGAGGCCTTAACCCAGCAGTGGGATTGTAACAGGCCGCTACTTACTTATGGAAGCGGAATGTTGGATAATTACTCTTCCAGATTGTCTTTTGCAAACTTGTTCAGCTATAAAGGGTCTACTAATATTACGCACTGCAGTCCAGTGGGCATAGTAACGGGCCGTTACGTTACTTTACTCGTTGACCAATTACGTACCGGCATCACCACTCTGAAATCGGAAGGTAACACTGTATAGAAATGAACTTTCATTGATTGAATCGAGTATGTGCCATAAAGGTGATTGAACTGCAGGTATTGGATCTAGACGACATGGCAGTGAAGATGGAGTACTATTTGGAGGAGTACAACGTGGTGTCCTCGTCACCGATGGCGCTTGTGATGTTCCGCTACGCACTCGACCACATCTCGCGGTGTACGCGCGTGCTCTTACAGGATAATGGTATATCTGTCTGTCTGTCTGTATGTAATCGATTTTCTCAAAATCTACTGAACGGATTTTTGTACGGTTTTCACCAAAAGATAGTGCAATACTTCCGGATGGTTTAAGTAAATAGTACATATCGGTATTATGTAAATTGTGTTGAAGAGATCGCGCAGTTGTTCAAAAACTTGTTGCTGGGGGGTTTAGTCGCGTGCGCTGCGTGAACCAGCAGAACCAGCTAAAGTAATGTAGTAAAGAATTGTAGATCTATAAAAATACTATAAAAAAGTCCGCGATATCATATCTCTATCTCACACGCTTAACTCACAATAACTACTTTTATGTTTGGGAACTGCTCTGTTAAAACATGGAACATACAATTAGATATAGCATCAACTGTACCGACGAAAGTTTACAGCTTGTTATGTGCCTCTTCGCGTTTTCAAGGATTTACAGTCTTAAGCAACTTGAACCTAATCCTATCTATCTAGTGATAAGCATTATAACCCATAATGCAAAAATTAAAAACGTGATCATTCCATCGATCTCTATTGAAAAAAAATATAATAGACCACTCTTATTTCTGACCGAGGCGTCGTAAAAGGCGACTAAGGTAAGTCGACCCACCGTGTGGTATCCGGTTGAGTAGAATAGACCACCATCTTTCTTACCGAGGGGTCGTAAAATACGACTAAGGCTAGTTGACGTCAGACAGGCGGCCGGTCGTAAAAAACGTAGCCAAATCATGTGACAACATGTTGTGCCGGCCACTTAGAGTGGGATAAGGGCAGGAGGATGATGAATGCAAAAATTAAAAACTTGATCATTCTATCGATCTGTACGCCTATCCATCGATATAGGTGCTTTTTGTGATAGATAGATAAAATATATATTGGACATAAAAAGTTCGTAAACTGAAAATTCAAAAGAAATTTGATACAATCGGCTATGGCTGGTGCGTTTGCTACAATTTGTAATATTTAGTTTCAAAAGTGACAATATTGAACTAAAACCACTACATTCTTCTCAATTTTAGCTTCATATTGTTTAAGCTGTGATAGCCTAGCGGTGAGACCGTGTGACTCTCTAGAGACGACATAGGTTCAAACCCCGAGCAGGCACCAATGAGTTTTTCTATTAAAAACTTATGTGTCTAATTGATAATTTCAATTTATCACACGCTTTTCGGTGAAGGAAAACATCGTGAGGAAACCTGCATATCTCTAGAGAATTCTTGGGATGTGTGTAACCTACTAATCCGCATTGGAGCAGCGTGGTAGGTCTTAGCTCCAATCTTTCTCACCAAAAATGGAGAGAGAACGCCTTAGCCCAGCAGTGGGCATAATAACAGGCCGTTTATTTACTTACTTTTATTGTTTAAAGGCAACCTTCTGCTAGTCGGAGTCGGTGGCAGTGGTCGAAGCAGCGCGGTGAAACTTGCCGCGAGCATTTTGGAAATGAATGTCATACAGGTCAATATTGAACTTCGTTATCGTCATAATTTCAATCAATCGTTTCATTTAATGATTTTTACATACAAGTTTCTTGCAGATTTTGCTAGTATTATAAATTCTTTTATCGTAGTAAACGAAAAGTTATAGGCATGTATAGAGTTAACGTAGCTTACATTCACTGAATTCACTGGAATTACATAGTTTGGATGATATATATGTATATCGGACTGCGACAGTGATGACTGCGCTGGACGCGAGTTTCATCTGACTGATGCCAAATTAGACCAGCTTGGCACAACTGGCTTCCCTCGAGACCGAGGACCCCCAGCTATGATATCAAGCTGTGATAGCCCAGCGGTGAGACCGTGCGACTTTTTCGAGGGCAACACGAGTTCAAACCCGGGCAGGCACCAATAAGTTTTTCTAATAAACTCATGTGTCTAATTGATAATTTCAATTTATCACACGCTTTTCGGTGAAGGAAAACATCGTGAGGAAACCTGCATATCTCTGGAGAATTCTGGAGATATGTGTAACCTACCAATCCGCATTGGAGCAGCGTGGTAGGTCTTAGGCTCCAACCCTTCTCTCCAGAAACGGAGAGAGCCTTTTCTCAGCAGTGGGATTGTAACAGACCGCAACTTTTTACTTTTTATATGTATATCAAATTCGGGGAATGCTACCATACAAGATAACGTATTTGTCGAACATGAATCATTTTCAGTCAATCAATGAACACCTCTGCGTTTAAACATTTAAGACCGAGGATTTAAGAAAATTGATACAGAACACTACATAGAGCTGACTATAACACATCAACGCAATTAAGTTTTAATAAGAAGGTTCTGACCCATAATTAGTTAGCTGATGAGTCATTGATAATACTATATTTTTGCCAGATCGAGATATCCCGCGTGTACGGTCAGAACGAGTGGCGCGATGATATCAGAAAACTGCTCATGAAAGCTGGTATTATCGGCAAACCGTTGGTCTTTCTGTTTGCCGACAATCAGGTGCATTTTATTTAGTCAAGATTAAAACTATAGAAATTAATACATTTGTGTTGATTGTTGTGTTTTTTTATGAATATTCCTAAAATCGGAGACCCTTCAACCTCAACTAGTTACGATTCTGAATTAACAACTGGTAGGGCACATACAAGTATGTGCCCTACCAGTAGTAGATCATTAGACGTCTTAAGATTCGCAATCTCGCACTGTAAGGCGTAGTTCTGGTAGATTTTTAAAACATACAGTCGAGTTTTCACGGTTTGGTTAGTTAGTAGAGTTTCAAGGCTTAGATAGGCAATGGAGGGTCGTACAAATTTTTTTATTACTTTTGTCGTACAAATTATTAGAACTTTTAGAAATACCAATCTCAAACAGTAATGATATATGTAATTTTTACATTTTAATACAAATATTAAGATTTTGAAATAATAAGCAGAGTTCCAAGCGATACATAGGCGAAACCGTGTCGTAGAAATCACTCCATGACCTTTGTGTCAAGTCACTGGAAATGACAAATGTTTGTTCGAGATTCGTATAAACCGTAATGTGGTATATACGAATGTAAGTTTTTTTTAATTTGTGTAATTTTGTATCTTGTCACTCTTTCAGATAATGTACGAGGGTATGGTTGAAGATATAAATATGCTACTCAATACGGGAGACATTCCTAATCTGTACGGAATGGATGAGAAGGTCGAGATTCTGGATAAAATGCAATCTGCTGTCCGGGAAGCTGTTAGTACATTTTTTTTTGTCAAAAGCGTGTTCGTACAAATTAATTTATACAATCGCCATTAGTCTAAAGCATTTGTAGCTCGGTCGATACCCTTATATTATGAGTATATTTTTCGTATCTCTTGTATATTTCTCATCTTTACTTTAAATTTTTATTTGTCTTCCTTTGACATTGTTGTTATTCGAACATCCAAAGAAATATATAATATAAGGCAACTAAACATTAACTTAATGTAAATCTTAAATGTTTTCCTGAAATTTAATAAACACTAATATGATAATAATTTTTATTACCAATTAACAATATCCAAATAACCACATACAGTTATATCGGAACCGAGCAAGCAATTGGTCTGAGTTTAGCAATTACTGATATAGTACTTCTAGGGCAGGAAAAGCAATTGGTCTGAGTTTAGCAATTACTGATATAGTACTTCTAGGGAAGGAAAATGGAAACAACTCCGCTGGCCATGTTCGGTTTCTACGTAGAGCGTGTGAAGGCTAACCTTCGCATCGTGCTGGCGATGTCTCCCATAGGGGACTCGTTCCGAAACCGCCTGCGGATGTTCCCATCGCTCATCAACTGCTGCACCATCGACTGGTCAGTGAAGTATTTATAACTAGCGACCCGACCCTGCGCTCTACACTCGAGTAGGAATGTGACAGTGGGTGGTGTAAATGTATAGTGGACTATCCGTTTTTTCATACCCGATACGTGTAGGATTCGTAAAAACACACGCACAAACCTCCACAACTTCCACCACAATACACTACACACGTTCACTATCACAAACTCAACAATCGTTTCGCCCCGCAACCGAAGCATCATCAGGAGATGAACTTATCTGCACGCGATATAGCTTGCAACGATCTCTTCCGCGAGTTATATATGTTTACTGAATGCTTTAAGTGCGATGAAGCATTACGCTATCGGACTTGCTGATTTCTATACTAATAATTTCTTTACTTTTTTTATTATAAAGAGAAAAGATTTGTATGTTTGTTTGTTTGTATGTTTGTATGTATGTTTGTTACGTTTTCACGCAAAAACTACTGGACCGATTTCAAAAATTCTTTCACCATTGGAAAGCTGCTTCTTCACTGAGCAACATAGGCTATATGTCATTTTCAAAAATAATAGGGGTCCCTAATAAAATTGTAATAAGTTGGGAAAAATTTAGTCGTAAACATCTTTCATCGCGTGCGCTGCGGAAACTATTGATGATAGAACAAAAAAATGTTCTACAGTATTATAGAACGTATCAATATCCACAAAAAAGTCCGCGATACCATATGTCTAACTATTATAGTTATGCCAATATAACTACTTTTTTACATTGTAGAAGTTGGTAAAAGTGCCGACAATAATCAAACCATTTTATTCATATCTTTGTATTAATCCTTATCCATTAAATGATATTTTATTAATAACTGTTTCAATACCAGTAAAATACTTTTTAAATTATTAAAATCCTCCATCCCAATCAAAAGATATTACGATTTTAAGTATGTATATCGAAAGCAAATAATGCCATAACAAATTCATTGTACCGTCCGTTATAGCAGGGCCTGCACTTGGTGAGTTAGCTCTTATTCCAAGAATACTAATGATAATCATTTTTTTATAATAAATTAATCTACAAAATAAATCTATAGTCCGACTTCGCAGACTTTCCACTACCACGAGATCTGTATGGACGCGGGTGAAACCGCGGGGCTTTGCTAGTGTTTAATCAAAATATCCTGAACAGGTTCACAGCTTGGCCGGCTGAGGCTCTGGAGCGTGTGGCGTCCATGTTCATAGCTAAGATGGAGAGCGTCGACAGCTATCTATGCGCGTCCTGTGTTGAGATGTGCCAATTATTTCACACGAGCGTAGTGCAGCTCAGCGACAGGTGACCTTGCGTTATTCATCATCTTCCTGCCCTTATCCCACTCTGAGTGGAGTCGGCATAACATGATGTCACATGATTTGGCTACGTATTTTACGACCGGAAGCCTGCCTGACGTCAACTTACTTTAGTTGTATTTTACGTCGCTGCCGTAAGAAAGAGGGTGGTCTATTCTACTCAAACGGATACCACAAGGCAGGTCGACATACCTTAGTCGCCTTTTACGACACCTCGGTAAGAAATGAGGGTGGTCTTTTCTGCTCAGCCAGATACCACTCGGTGGGTCGACTTCCTTGGTCGGTTTTTACGACACCTCAGTAAGAAAGGAGGGTGGTCTATTCTGCTCAGCCAGATACCACTCGGTGGGTCGACTTCCTTGGTCGGTTTTTACGACACCTCGGTAAGAAATGAGGATGGTCTATTCTGCTCAGCCAGATACCGCACGGTGGGTCGACTCCCTTGGTCGGCGTTTACGACACCTCGGTAAGAAATGAGGATGGTCTATTCTGCTCAACCGAATACCACGAGGCAGGTCGACTTACCTTAGTCGCCTTTTACGACACCTCGATAAGAAATGAGGGTGGTCTATTCTGCTCAGCCAGATACCACACGGCGGGTCGACTTCCTTGGTCGGCTTTTACGACACCTCGGTAAGAAATGAGGATGGTCTATTCTGCTCAACCGAATACCACGAGGCAGGTCGACTTACCTTAGTCGCCTTTTACGACACCTCGGTAAGAAATGAGGGTGGTCTATTCTGTTCAACCAAATACCACGAGGCAGGTCGACTTACCTTAGTCGCCTTTTACGACACCTCGGTAAGAAATGAGGGTGGTCTATTCTGCTCAACCGAATACCACGAGGCAGGTCGACTTACCTTAGTCGCCTTTTACGACACCTCGATAAGAAATGAGGGTGGTCTATTCTGCTCAGCCATATATCACACGGCGGGTCGACTTCCTTGGTCGGCTTTTACGACACCTCGGTAAGAAATGAGGATGGTCTATTCTGCTCAACCGAATACCACGAGGCAGGTCGACTTACCTTAGTCGCCTTTTACGACACCTTGGTAAGAAATGAGGGTGGTCTATTCTGCTCAGCCAGATACCACACGGCGGGTCGACTTCCTTGGTCGGCTTTTACGACACCTCGGTAAGAAAGGATCGGTGGTCTTTTCTACTCGGCCGGATACCGCACGGAAATGACTTTGCGTTATTGAATTTGGAAATAAAATAAACTTATATATCTCTGACTGTAGAGCACAATTCACTAAATTCAGTTCAGTTAATACTTGTTAATTTCTTATCATAATTCCAACCACACATTTCGGTTTTGGATTCACTCTTTGCTGGGAGTTTCACGTAGATAATTTTTTTTTTTTGGGAACTCCTAAAATATTTGTTCCAATTATTTTGTGTAAAGGATTTTTTGAGGTGGTAGTTTAAATACTTATAAAAATTTGATGGTAGCGAAATGATTCTGTCATTACTTTTGACTTATACTCTGGTATTATATATTCAAGCTGTGATAGCCCAGCGGTGAGACCGTGCGACTCTTACGAGGGGATTACGATTACTTAAATCCAGGCAGGCACCAACGAGTTTTTCTATTAAAACTCATGTGTCTAATTGATAATTGCAATTTATCACACGCTTTTCGGTGAAGAAAAACATCGTGAGGAAACCTGCATATCTCTAGAGAATTCTGGAGATGTGTAACCTACCAATCCGCATTGGAGCAGCGTGGTAGGTCTTAGCTCCAACCTTTCTCTCCAGAAACTGAGAGAAGAGGCCTATTCCCAGCAGTGGGATTGTAACAGGCCGCTACTTTACTTTTTACTTTTATATCAGGTATTTATCAAGTTTCATAGATAACTTATTTGTAAAAAGTCTTATAGGCAATCTTAATATTTAAAAAGATAGTTACTGTTTTTGTTCTTTTCTTCTATAAGGTTGAATACAACTTACAATTTGGTGCCAAGTGTCAGAATAACGACTACTCTAAACTCATTTCATTCTTACAGATTTTATTCTGAGCAAAAGCGAAAGGTATACGTAACGCCCACGAGCTATTTGGAGCTAATAAAGGCCTTCCAGAATCTTTATGCTCTGAAAGTGGACCAAATAACTAAATCTAGAATGCGGTAAGTGACTATGATTAGTGGAATACTTTATGGAGTTCCTATCGAGTTCCTCTCATTATATAAAATATGAAAAGTGCTAGTTAAAGTTGGTATGGTCATGTAATGAGGAGGGATGAAAATTTGACCAAAAGAGTTTTAATTATGAATGTGGACGCATGTATGATAAGAGGGAGGCCGAAAAAAAGATGGATGGATTATGTGAATATAAAAGGCGTGGCGCCAGATTTGACAAATGATACAGAATCGACGACGAAGACATATTGGGCCGATCCCACTTAGAGTTCTCTAAGTTCAGCGGCTTACGCTGTCCGAAAGATAAGACGGATAACAGATGTCGAAACACAAAAACTTGTTTATTGGCTTACTTCCATAACATTATGTCTTACGGAATATAGTTATGGGGTAAATGCGCGGACATTAAAAAAAATTGTATTACTAAAAAGAGCCATACGTTGCATTTACAATTTAAATTCGCGCGATTCCCTGCGAGAAAAGTTCAAGGAAACAGGTATTCTTACATTGGCTTCACAATATATTTATAGTAATTTAGTTTTTATGAATATAAGTAATTGTAAAAGGATTGACGATGCATATAATAGACAAAGTAGGAACCGTTATAAGCTTGCGGTTCCTGCTTTGCGCTGCAAAAGTACGTAAATCATTTATGGGTCTGTGTATAAGATTATATAATGAAATTCCACGATCCACCCTTATTCCTTACCGAGGTGTCGTAAAAGGCGATTGAGGTAAGTTGACGTCAGGAAGGCGGCCAGTCGTAAAATACGTAGCCGAATCATGTGACAACATGTTTGTAAGGTGTTGTGCCGACACCACTTAGAGTGGGATAAGGAGAGGAGAATTATGATGACTGATGATGATTTTAGTTATGAAACGGGCCTTGAGCAGTTGGATTTTGCGGCTGGGCAGGTCGCGGTGATGCAGCAAAACCTCATAGATTTGCAGCCCCTCTTGGTGGACACGTCAGACAAGACCGAGAAGCTGATGATCAAGATTGAGCAGGACACCGTTGTAGTCGAGAAACAGAAAGAGGTAGAACTACACGAGTATTATACTTTTAGGGCCACTTACAGTAACATTCTAAAACTAGACTTAAAGTAGCGGCCTGTTACAATCCCACTGCTGGGAATAAGCCTCCTCTCTCCGTTTCTGGAGAGAAGGGTTGGAGCTAAGACCTGCCACGCTGCTCCGATGATTGGTAGGTTACACATATCTCCAGAATTCTTTAGAGATATGCAGGTTTCCTCACGATGTTTTCCTTCAGCGAAAAGCGTGTGATAAATTGCAATTATCAATTAGACACATGAGTTTTAATAGAAAAACTCATTGGTGCCTGCCCGGGTTTGAACTCGTGTTCCCCTCGAAATAGTCGCACGGTCTCACCGCTGGGCTATCACAGCTTGCAGCAAAACTAGACTTAACAAACTGTAAACCGGATTTAAGGTTTAGTCTTTTGTCTTGTATTGTAATCGTTTAATTGCTTATAGCAGTTTCAATTTCAGTTAAAACGAAATTACGTAAATGACAATTTTAAATCGCATTTATATCTCATTCAGTGGCTTCAGCAACTTCATATTCGAGTCAATCAAATCAAATCAAAATATTATTTATTAAAGCTCTTTCGAGCCCTTTTGAATAGACAAGGTATATTGTTATGATTAATGAAGGTAATCATTAATGTATATGAGTAATGAAGCTACAACTGGTTCGGAATATTGCTCTTACCGAGAAGAACCAGCAAGAAACTCAGCGGTCAATCTTTTAAACATTTTCAATTTAACATTATTAAACCGCAGTGTTGTATGAAGTTGAAAGGATTTTCAAATCCAGGCATTTTTATCATCCAAATAATCTTCGATTTTATAATATTCTTCACGTATAAGCATATCTCTTACGTTTGATTTAAACCTTTCTGTAGACTGGTCTAGTATGGATGGTGGATTTTTTTTTAAATTTATTTAAATAATAGAAATACAAAAATTATACAAACTAAAAAGCAAAAATCAAAAAATTGTCTGATGTATTGAAACAGCGTGTGTAAATTTTATTGTCAAAGTGTTTTATGAGTATATCGATATATTATATACTTTTTGATGTACTGTTTCTTACTGTTAAGAAATACTATTTGTTATTGTTGAAGGGACGGCCTTTCTCAAAATTCAATAAAAGATACTATTGAACAGCTTCCAAAATTATGAAGATTACGTTTAAGCTATCGCATTGCAGTTTATGTGTTAAATTAAAATGATTTAAAATAAGGAAATCATGAACCTTTCATTTTTCAATTGGAATTCGTTGGCTCAAGGTGTATTAATTTCATTTTTGCGCCATTTGCCCGTCCTCAATATTTCCATGAGTGACTTAGATCGAAGGATGGTAGGATGGTAGTATTGCATGAAAATTAGAACATTAAGCAGAACTAGTTTGAATTCCTGAAGAATAAGTAGTCCAATGGAAATATGTTATCGTAGATAGTAGGCGCAGATGAAGCTCTAGCCAACGAAGCAGCGGCCGCGGCTCAAGCTATCAAAGACGACTGCGAGTCGGACTTAGCTGAAGCAGTGCCTGCGTTACAAGCAGCCTTAGATGCCTTGAACACCCTCAAACCGGCTGATATAACTCTGGTGAAGTCCATGAAGAATCCACCCGCTGGCGTGAAGCTCGTCATGGAAGCGGTGTGTGTTATGAAAGGAATCAAGGGTGATAGGAAGATGGACGCCAATGGTGAGCCAATTTATGCATGACATCCTCCTGCCCTTATCCCACTCAAAGTGGGATCGGCACAACATGTTATAAGCATGTTGTCATATGATTCGGCTACGTATTTTATGACCGGCCGCCCGTCTGACGTCATCTTATCTTAGTCGTATTTTACGACCCTTCAGTAAAAAAGAGGGTGGTCTATTCTACTCAACCCCATACCACACGATGGGTCAACTTACCTTAGTCGTCTTTAAAGACACCTCGGTAAGAAATAAGGATAGTCTATTCTTCGGATACCACACGGCATAGATTTATGCACGACATATGTCTATCAATCTATTCTACGCTTCTATGCCTTTTGGACGTGATGATATAAAGTAAAATCTTAACACAGTATTTGTCATCAAGTATTCTTTAGTGATTTAATTAGTTTGTTCGGATATTTTATTTATCACTTTTAGGCAAGCCTTATGAAGACTTTTGGGGTCCCTCGCAGAAAATGCTCGGTGATATGAAGTTCTTGGATAGTCTCAAAAACTACGATAAGGACAACATTCCCGTCGCCATTATGAAGAAGATCAGAGACAAGTATTTGAATTATTTGTTGTTTGTCTATGTAAATATCTATACTCGCTATTTTATTTATAGTTAGACGCATATGGGTCTATTTTGCACGAGCTAAATGTACGGACTCGACTCTCTTCTATCTGCCTGCGAAGAGTGCTTGAGTTTTTGGTCACATCGCTCGAATAGAAGGTGACAACCTCGAGCAAGTCATGGTTACCAGCAAGATTGACCGCAGAAGACCTCGAAGACGCAGCCTAATTCGGTGGACTGATCGGGACTGATCAGATCCGGCATCAAGGTGATCAAGGCAGTTGCCTTGGACGCAAATCTGCACGTTGCTCTTCATTCGGCGAAGGCAAATGAAGAACAACCGTTCCAAAAGATGATCACTCGGTACTAAGGGTCACGATCCTCAGCAATGAAGATAACGATGCGAGAAGGAGTAGGAGAAGTATATGATTAAAAAAAGCTTTCCCAAAGTTGTATACCAGATTTTGATTAACCACTAAGTTGTAAAACAACTAAGATTGAGATGATTACAGTAGCACTGTATCATGCTTATAATTGTATAAATATCATGATATTTTGTTAAAAAAAATATAGTCCTGCAGTAGATATTTGAGATGAAAAAAGGATCCCTAATATAGAAGAAACTCAGTCCGATTTTGAGGATTTATTTTGTTTTTCCAAAATTATAACTTCATCGACGGGCTTTTTGCTACCGATCGGGTTGATAAACTCGACTTCTCCGGTCTGCCTAGCTTACTGTACATTAACTTAGAGATTTATTTAGAGGGGACATATACAATTACATTAAAAAGACACAAATGTACCATTTTTTCTAAATTTAAAGGTACATTCCGGACCGAGAATTCGACCCGGCGGTGATTGCGAAAGTCTCATCCGCCTGCGAAGGACTCTGCAAATGGGTGCGGGCAATGGACGTCTATGACAGAGTCATCAAGGTAAGTACGGATATACTTATGTAATAGCGCAGCTGAACCAGTTAGTGTATAGAATAAAACTATGGTATTGGTTTTGGGTATAAGATTCTAATAAAATAAAAGATAATAAAATTCCTAAATCGACTTTAACTTTACCATTACAGCAGTTTAAAAACACTATTAGAAAAAGGTTAATACAAAAAGCCTACTGTACTATTGAGGATTACTTAGACCATAAGAATGCGTGGATATAGCTACTCTTCGACCCTGTACAAGACATCAATAACTATATGTAACTATAGTACCTGGCATTAAATAATGCACATCGATGTTTAGAACGAAACAGCCGGCCAGTTCGGTTTCGTAGAGCGCTGTCTCTGTCACTCAGTTAGTATGTGACGTTTCGCACGGGTTCGTCAGTCTGTGCGACAGAGACAATGCTCTTTGAGCTGTTAAGTTGACGATTCAAAAGCACTTGTTTGCGCAAGACAAGGCACCAATGAGTTTTTCTATTAAAACTTATGTGTCTAATTGATAATTGCAATTTATCACACGCTTTTCGGTGAAGGAAAACATCGTGAGGAAACCTGCATATCTCTAGAGAATTCTAGGGGTATGTGTAACCTACTAATCCGCATTGGAGCAGCGTGGTAGGTTTTAGCTCCATTAACGGAGAGAGGAGGCCATAGCCCAGGAGTGGCCATAGTAACAGGCTGTTACTTTTACTTTTCCAAATTTACTTGAATAAAGAATATTTTTGAATATGCGACCATGAAAGACAAGAGATCCTTTAATGACGTTGGAACGTAATTTTTGGCTCTTGAATGTTCTAGAATTTAGATATGGCTTTTAATTTGTCACAGATACACATTTGCTGTACATCGATGCTTAATTGTTTAGTACTCGCATTAAAAAATCCTGAATCATATAGAACATTTCTTCCTCTTAAAATTATATCCTCAGGTCGTGGCACCCAAAAAGGCGGCCTTGGCGGAAGCTGAATCCGAGCTGCAGATGCAAATGAACACTTTAAACGAGAAAAGGGCTCAATTGCAAGGAGTTTTAGATAAACTACAGGTATGTAAGTTATATTTTAGTTGAAAGATTGGACAAATAAATGTGATAAATTAAAATAGAATACACTGTTATCAGTTTAAGTATTTCTTAGAGTTTTTTTTGGATGTATTAAGTACTTAGTACTTTCCGGATATAATATAATTCTCGATTGAAATACAAGAAGGCCTTTGGTCAGCAGTGGGATATGAATAAGCTAATATTGCTCTTTATGAGTGAACTTTGTAAGATAATATGTAAAGTAAAAAGTAAAGTAGCGGCCTGTACACAATCCCACTGCTAGGAATAGGCTTCCTCTCTCCGTTTCTGGAAAGAAGGGTTGGGACTAAGACGTACCACGCTGCTCCAATGCGGATTGGTAGGTTACACATATCTCCAGAATTCTCTAGAGATATGCAGTTTCCTCACGATGTTTTCCTTCACCGAAAAGCGTGTGATAAATTGCAATTATCAATTAGACACATGAGTTTTAATAGAAAAACTCAGTGGTGCCTGCCCGGGTTTCAACTCGTGTTCCCCTAAAAAGAGTCGCACGCTCCACCGCTGGGCTATCACAGATATTATGATTGATAATAAATTGATAAAAAAAAACCAGTACGTCCATGGGCTAAATTTGACCTGATATGAAATTGGCATAAACAAACGTACTTGCAGGAACTGTCCTATCTGTAAAAAAAACCTAAGATATTATTGTTATTACCTAGGCGCTCAACGACGAGTTTGCAGAAATGACACGCAAAAAGAAGGGCCTGGAAGACGAAATCGACCTTTGCTCTACCAAACTGTCCCGAGCCGAGCAACTGATAGGAGGGCTGGGAGGTGAGAAAGCGCGGTGGACTGATCTGGCGAGGCAGCTGCAGGAACTGTTGTCCAATATCATAGGTAACTATTGGTGTTCAACGACGTCAGCTTTAATAAAGAGACAAATTAATTTAAGCGTGTCGGGAGTCGAAGTGAAGTTTTTTATCCGCAACACCTCGGTTGATTGCCTCTTCGGGTGACAAGAGGGCTGGCTCCTTTTTCGCACAAATAATCAGTTAAGCGGTTCAACGCGGAAACGCTGTCAGCATTCTTAGGACCACTCCACGTGGGCATGATTTGTATAGTACTAGCGTGTAAGTAATTTAAAATAGACATAACTTGTACATTTTTGTTGTAAACTAAATAAATGAACACGTTATCTCACAATTTCTTTGACTTATTAGAACCAACATAGGGTATCCAAGTTTATAAACGGAGTTGATATGGTTTATTCTTAAACTGAGATATGGTCATGTTCCGCCTAGTCAGTTTCAGAAAGGCAAAAATTTCTTCTACGCCATTTACTATTTGGTGAGGTCAAGGTCCAATATTTTTCGCTTGGTGTATTCTCTACTTCATTAGTTAACCAACTCATCGGAAATCAAATCATATATTCTTCTATAATTTTACCTTGTATATCAGCCCCGGATACAACTTTTTTTTACTATTTGAGCCTAAAAAGCAGATAGACTAAGTTCCGCCTTAATATCATTATCCAAATTCAAAATATTCTTTATACAAGTAACCTTGTAAACAAGTGCTTTTGAATCGTCAACATTTAATGCTGGTTCGGAAAGCTGTTCCTACCGAGAAGAACCAGCAAGAAACTCAGCGGTTGCTCTTTTCAAACAATAATTCTTATTACTAGTTACATATAGTTATTAATGTCTTGTAAAGGGTCGAAGAGTAGCTATATCCACGCATTCTTATAGTCTAGGTAAGCCTCAGTAATCTTACTAGATTACTTTCTGTATTAGCCTTTTTTAACAGTGTTTTTAAACTGCTGTAATGTTAAAGTTAAAGTAGATTGCGGAATTTATTTATAGAATCTTATACCCAAACCCACAAACGACTTATGAACTTTTGCAAGGCGCAAAGCAGGAACCGCAAGCTTATGTCGGTTCTTACTTCGTCGTTTTATAATTATGTATATTGTTATGTACAAATAAATGTCTACTATGTATATTGATATGTACAAATATTCTGAATCATCAGATCATACGGCATCATTCAGAGATGGATAAGATCTCTTGAATATTGTTTTAGGCGATGTTCTGCTGTCGGCTGGATTTATAGCGTATTTGGGCCCCTACACCGTCAACTACAGACGTGAGCTGGTGCAGATGTGGAACCAAAAGACAAAGGATCTGAGTAATACAGATAATTTTAAACTAGAACTTCCAATATCAACACGCTGATAAATAGACTGCAACATACTATAAATGCAAAGATATTTTTTATAGAACGAATGTTTTTTTCTTTATTTTAAAATATTTTTTTTTATTGTTAGCTTTTTAAAAAAAAATTCTTCTTATTGTATATTGTTTGTAATGCTTACGCGTTATTTCTCGATAGTTCTAGAAAAAAAAGCTCAATTGCATTGATGTGCTGGCATCAGTGTACAATTGAATCATTCTATCAATATTACGTACAGTTTTAAGGCAGTTGTGAAGCTAGCCTTTGGAAATGACACAACTGACTACATTTCTCTGCTTAATAGATATCCCTTGCTCAGACACGTATACCCTTATCACAACCCTCGGTGAGCCCGTGGTTATAAGGGCGTGGAATATCGCCGGGTTGCCTGTGGACGCGTTCTCCATAGAGAACGGCATCATCGTGGTGAAATCACGTCGCTGGCCACTCATGATCGACCCTCAAGGTGAGATAATAGAACTTTATACTACCACACATTTACTGCCACAATCGTTAAGCCATTGTCGTGAAGTTTATCTCCTGGTGATGCTCCTGATACGTCGCGTAACGATTGTTGTTGAAATTGTAATAATGAATGTGTGCAGTGCTAGAGTAGTGATAGTGGTGATTTGTAGTTTGTGGTTACAGAGCTATGAATGTAAGCTATGAAACCAAATGAATAGTTCACATAAAATTTAGCATATATACCTATACATATTGTTCATTCTCATATATGTCATTCTTCTGTCAATTTCTTCTTCTATCATCATCATTCACCTGCCCTTATCCCACTCTAAGTGGGGTTGGCACAACATGTTACAAACATGTTGTAACATGATTTGGCTACGTATTTTACGACCGGCCGCCTGCCGTCAACTTACCTTAATCGCCTCTTGCGACAGCTCGGTAAGAAATGAGGGTGTTCTATTCTATGCAGCCGGATACCACACGGCACTTACCTTAGTCCCCTCTTACGACAGCTCGGTAAGAAAGGAGGGTGGTCTATTCTATGCAGCCGGATACCACACGGCACTTACTTTAGTCCCCTCTTAAGACAGCTCGGTAGGAAAGGAGGGTGGTCTATTCTATGCAGCCGGATACCACACGGCACTTACCTTAGTCCCCTCTTACGACAGCTCGGTAAGAAAGGAGGGTGGTCTATTCTATGCAGCCGGATACCACACGGCACTTACCTTAGTCCCCTCTTACGACAGCTCGGTAAGAAAGGAGGGTGGTCTATTCTATGCAGCCGGATACCACACGGCACTTACTTTAGTCCCCTCTTAAGACAGCTCGGTAAGAAAGGAGGGTGGTCTATTCTATGCAGCCGGATACCATACGGCACTTACCTTAGTCCCCTCTTACGACAGCTCGGTAAGAAAGGAGGGTGGTCTATTCTATGCAGCCGGATACCACACGGCACTTACTTTAGTCCCCTCTTAAGACAGCTCGGTAAGAAAGGAGGGTGGTCTATTCTATGCAGCCGGATACCACACGGCACTTACCTTAGTCCCCTCTTACGACAGCTCGGTAAGAAAGGAGGGTGGTCTATTCTATGCAGCCGGATGCCACATGGCACTTACCTTAGTCCCCTCTTACGACGCCTCGGTAAGAAAGGAGGGTGGTCTATTCTATGCAGCCGGATGCCACATGGCACTTACCTTAGTCCCCTCTTACGACGCCTCGGTAAGAAAGGAGGGTGGTTATTCTATGCAGCCGGATACCACACGGCACTTACCTTAGTCCCCTCTTACGACAGCTCGGTAAGAAATGAGGGTGGTCTATTCTATTCAGCCGGATACCACACGGCGGTCAATATCTTCTTCTATCAATTATTAAAAATTTATTTCCCTATCAAAGTAGAAATGCTAATTACAACGCTGGAATTTACGTTTGAAATTTGTTCTGAAACTAGAAGGGCTGTGGAGTGATATTGATTTGAAAATCTCGAGCATCGGATTTAGCTTTCCAATGTGCTATTTTGGGCTTCACCAATGAGTTTTCCTATTAAAACTTATGTGTCTAATTGATAATTGCAATTTATCACACGCTTTTCGGTGAAGGAAAACATCGTGAGGAAACCTGCATATCTCTAGAGAATTCTGTTGATATGTGTAACCTACCAATCCGCATTGGAGCAGCGTGGTAGGTCTTAGCTCCAACCCTTCTCTCCAGAAACGGAGAGAGGAGGCCTATGCCCAGCAGTGGGCATAGTAACTGGCTGTTACTTTACTTTACTTTTTTTATTCTGGGCTTTATGTCTTATTTGTTTCTCGGATAGTTGGGTTATGTCATATTTTTTATCCAACGACAAGAAAACAGCAATGATTTTACAGAGCAAGCAAACAAATGGGTCAAGAATATGGAGAGGGATAACCAACTGAAAGTGATCAAGTTGACTGACTCCAACTACGTGCGAGTTTTAGAGAACGCGATACAGCTGGGCTTTCCTGTGATCCTGGAAAATATTCGGGAGCAGTTGGATGCTGTGCTGGAACCTGTGCTGCTTAGAAACATTTTCCGGTAAATTTGATTCATTTCACCTGTCACTTATCCTGTTAAAAAATCCTTTTGATTCACTTTTTTTTGTGGAATGCTGCGTTTTAAAGAAAGTAAGTATAAGCAATGTATATTATAAAAATTTAAGATTTGCGCTTTGCCAATGCTTATGCAATTATCCGTCAATGTAAAACTTGTTGACTAAAAAAAAAAATATTAATCAAATCCCTGGCACACCCGTTTCATCTCAATTGGTAAGATGCGTAAAGCTAAACATAGCTGGTCACAATTAATGTTTAGAGACCGGCTATACTCACATCTTATTTTATCAGATGATCCCGACTAGTTTCAACCTCATACGGGGTTCTTATTCATGAGCTCTTTACTCGGCGTTATCGCAGCTAGAACTGAGCTCAGTTCTCAGAGCTAATGAATAAGGGCTCCGTATGGGCTTGAAACTAGTCGAGCTCATCTGATTGAATAAAACGAGAGTATAGCCGGTATCTAAACATTAATTATGAATACCATCCTTGACAGTTTAAATTCAAAAATAGCTGGTCATGTCATATATTGATTGGATAATCAATGCAGTGTATTGTATTTTGATCATGGATAGGTCTGGAGGAGTCGACTGCCTCAAGTTAGGCGACAACATTCTGGAATATAATCACAATTTCCGGTTCTACATCACCACGAGACTCAGCAATCCACATTACTTACCGGAAATCGCAGTTAAGGTTAGCACCAGAAATTTTTTACTTGGGAAATTACGAGATAATAAAATAATTAAAGATATTGCCCGATACAGTTTTTTTTTCATAGTCGTAGTACAACTTCCCAATGTTAACGCAGTATATATTCCATGATATAATTTTATTACATTTTTATTGCAAGTTAAATCATCGTTTGGTGTAGGTAACAATGTTGAACTTCATGATTACGCCTCAAGGGCTCCAAGATCAACTTCTTGGGATCGTTGTGGCACAGGACCGACCGGAACTGGAGTTGAAGAAGAACCAATTGATCGTCGAAGGAGCCAATAACAAAAGGACTTTGAAGGAAATTGAGGATAAAATACTAGAGGTGAAATTGCAAAATCATTCTGTCTATACACACATACACACTATAAATTTCTTTTATTACTTCAATATATTTTAATAATAAAATTATTTTGCTATAATCTGCCTATTTTGCTATAATATATTTGCTATAATAAGCCACGAAATTCACATTTCGCTAAACATTTGTTAGAAAGGGGTCATAGAGTTCCTAATGTACATTTTTCCGAAATCCTGCACATTTGTGAAAAAAGCTTGCGATTAAACATTTTAGAAGAACTAGAGATCATAAAGCATAATTAATGATCAGATAAATGTTTCAAGTTCAAGCTTATTACACGTACAAAAGTAATAATAAAATTATTTTGCTATAATCCGCGATACATCCTGTATCGCGGATTATAGCAAAATAATTTTATTATTACTTTTGTATTATGGATCTCCGCAAAGTAACGCCTAATTCTATAAATTACTTATTACACGTGTTCAGAGGTAAAATGAATGGTGGTGTTGAACCGATTACTATATAACCATACTTGATTGGATTCGCTTTGCGATTTTGTCGTGGTTTTCTGATGATGCTTGGGTTGCGGGGCGAAACGATTGTTGAGTTTGTGAACATGTGTAGTGCTTGTGTATTGTAGTGGCGGTGGTGGAGGTTTGTGCATGTGTTTTGACGAATCCTGCATGTATCGGGTATGAAAAAACGGATAGTCCACTATACATTTCGCCTTATATATTTTTCTATTTACTTTATCGCGTAATATAACAAAATTATTTTATTATGACTTTTGTCACACACTAATCTAAAATATCCTTAATTTATGTCAGCTAAACAGTTTGATAGCTTTGGCTTGCCTGCAGTATGGCAATTAACCAGCGCAAAAACCTCCTCTTAGAACGAACCAACGGTATATATCTTAGAAAATGTAAATCCTTTATCAGTCCTTTCTCAAAATCTACTGAACGTATCGTTGCATGGTTTTAGTAAAAGGCAGTATAATTTTTTTTTAAGATTTAGGTTGAAACATTACAGTCTTATGTAAATTGTGTAAAGTAGCGGCCTGTTACAATCCCACTGCTGGGAATAGGCCTCCTCTCTCCGTTTCTGGAGAGAAGGGTTGGAGCTAAGACCTACCACGCTGCTCCAATGCGGATTGGTACACATATCTCCAGAATTCTCTAGAGATATGCAGGTTTCCTCACGATGTTTACCTTCACCGAAAAGCGTGTGATATTGCGTGTGAATTGCAATTATCTATTAGACACATGAGTTTTAAAAGAAAAACTCATTGGTGCCTGCCCGGGTTTGAACTCGTGTTGCCCTCGAAAGAGTCGCTCAGTCTCACCGCTGGGCTATCACAGCTACTTTTTTACTTTTTAAATTGTGTTGCAGAGGTCGCGCAGTTGCATAATTTTAATATTTATCCTTGTTTAGGTTTTATCTTCTGCTGGCAACATTCTGGAGGACGAATCGGCGAATCAAATTCTTTCGTCGTCGAAGATACTCTCGATAGAGATAGAGGCGAAACAGGCAGCGGCTACCATCACTGAAAAGGAGATAGATGAGGCCCGTTTGCTCTACGTGCCGGTGTCGAAGCATTCGTCCGTACTCTTCTTCTGCATATCTGATTTGGCTAGCATCGATCCGATGTATCAGTATTCATTGAACTGGTAAGTCTGTTACTCTTTAACGTAGAGATTAGAGATCTTTTATCTTGAGATGTAAATTTTATCGAAATTCCCTTCATGATGATGAGTTGTGTGACGATATTGAATACATAAAGAATTGCTTCGGTTTTTGTTAATGCGAGTATGGAAATGCAGTTAATATATTTGTTATTGGTTTGCAGTATCATTGTTTCTTTTTTTCTCTTCTCTGTTTATATTTTTTGAATATTAAGCTTATCATTCCATTGTGGTAATCCAGAGCATCCATATTGTTCAAAAAAGTATGGCAAAACAAACAAGTCTGCAGAATTAATGATATTCCTTAACACAAGAATCTTAGTTAGGAGTCAAATGTTCTCCCATTCTAAAGGCCAAATTGTTACTTTTTTTTCTAGTACCATCTTGCAAAAGTGGGTTACACAACGATATTGTAAGAATAAATAAATAAATCACAATAACAGTTATGTACTCGAGTAAGTAAGTAAGAAACTGTGATAGCCCAGCGGTGAGACCGTGCGACTCTTTCAAGGGAAACACGAGTTCAAAACCCGGGCAGGCACCAATGAGTTTTTTAATTAAAACTCATGTGTCTAATTGATAATTGCAATTTATCACACGCTTTTCGGTGAAGGAAAACATCGTGAGGAAACCTGCATATCTCTAGTAAACTCTGGAGATATGTGAAACCTACCAATCCGCACTGGAGCAGCGTGGTAGGTTTTTTCTTTTTTTTCCAACCCTTCTTTCCATAAACGGAGAGAGGAGGCCTATTCCCAGCAGTGGGATTGTAACAGGCCGCTACTTTTACTCGAGTAAGATTGTTTGTTTTCCCTCCTCTGTGCAATTAAATATGACGTGAGATGTTTCCTAATTCATTCTTTCTACGTTAGTCTGTTACATGAAATGTGTATTAACTTGACAATGTCAAGTTATGCTATATGTTATATCGTCTTTCGCAAATTGAATTTGTTTATGTGCAAGAGGCCACTTTACCAGAATTTATCAGTTACTTATGTAGCTCGTATTTGTTTTTAAACGATAGTATATTATTATTGTATCGAATCAGCATCCTCCTGCCCTTATCCCACTCTAAGTGGGGTCGGCAAAACATGTTATAAACATGTTGTCACATGATTCGGCTACGTATTTTTCGACCGGCCACCAGCCTGACGTCAACTTACCTTAGTCGTAAGAAATGAGAGTGGTTTATTCCATTCAACCGGATAGCACACGGTGGCTCAACTTACCTTAGTTAACTTAGGCTTAACTTACCTTTACGACAACTCGGTAAGAAATGAGGGTGTTCTTTTCTACTCAGCCGGATACCACACGGCATTATTATTGTATCGAATATTCTTTTAAATATTTTTAGGTTTATAAACCTGTACAATCAGGCGATCGTTAACTCACCGAAGAGCGACGTTCTTGACGAGCGCTTGGAAGGTCTGAACGCTTATTTCACTCGAAGCGTGTATGAGAACGTCTGTCGGAGTCTGTTCGAGAAGGACAAGCTCATCTTCTCCCTTGTTCTCACCCTCGGCATACTTCGGGCGAGGGTAAGTATCGAATTTCGTCAAATAGACTGATTTATCGAAGCAGGCGTTGCTTTGCGGGATTCCATATTACAGAAACCATAACAGAACTACTTTGCTATAATCCGCGTGTGTTAAGCGAATGTATGTAATGCTAAGTGTATGAAGCAGGCAAAATTCACATACCTTACACATGCAGGACAAGTCACCACACGTATCCCAAGACGCCTCCACCAGCAACAGTGCACATATTATTTCTATGGTCAGATTCGTAGGTGAAATAACAGTTTTACCTTCTTAGCAAATAGAAGAGTAATGTCCTAGATTCGTTCACGATACATTCCGAAGATAACATCCGCATTTCATTTCGAGGATGCTTGCTTAGGGTTATCAATTATGTTAAGGTTACAATTATTTTATTTTAGAATATTGCCGTTACAGTTGCATATTCAAATTCAAAATATTCTTTATTCAAGTAAACTTGTAAACAAGTGCTTTTGAATCGTCAACATCTACTGCTGGTTCGGAAAGCTGTTCCTACCGAGAAGAACCAGCAAGAAACTCGGCGGTTGCTCTTTTCAAACAATAATTCTTATCATTAGTTACATATAGTTATAAATGTCTTGTACAGGGTTGAAGAGAAGCTTTATCCACGCATTCTTATCATCTAGGTAATCTTCAATAGTATAATAGGCTTTTATTTTTAAACTGCTGTAATGGTAAAGTTAAAGTAGATTGTGGAATTTTATTATAGAATCTTATACCCAAACCCACAAACGATTTACGGACTTTTGCAAGGCGCAAAGCAGGAGCCGGAAGCTTATGTCGGTTCCTACTTTGTCTATTATATACATCGCCAATTCTTTTATAATTATTTATTATCATATGTACAAAAATTAAAGTACTAAAAATATACTGTGAAGCCAATGTACGAATACCTGTTATAAACGTGTTATGACATGATTTGGCTACGTATTTTACGACCGGCCGCCTGCCTAACGTCAACTTACCTTAGTCGCCTTTCACGACACCTCGGTAAGAAATGAGGGTGGTCTATTCTACTCAGCCGGATACCACACGGTGCGTCCACTTACCTCAGTCGCCTTTCACGACACCTCGGTAAGAAATGAGGGTGGTCTATTCTACTCAGCCGGATACCACACGGCGCGTCCACTTACCTCAGTCGCCTTTCACGACACTTCGGTAAGAAATGAGGGTGGTCTATTCTACTCAGCCGGATACCACACGGCGGAGAATTATATTAAATTATAACAATTTTTTTTTATCGCTTATTATATATTTTTATTACTTTTTTATTAGTTAATTTGTTATCAGGGTCAATTAGACGATGACTTGGTAGCATTCTTGCTGACCGGCGGCGTGGCTCTGGAGAACCCTTATGAGAACCCTGCCCCCACTTGGCTGTCGGAGAAGTCCTGGTCCGAGATTGTACGCAGCAGCAATCTTAATGGGTATTTTAATATATCTCATCTCTTTACTAGACTTCAACTTTTAAAAATAAAAGTCATCATCATGTTCCGGCCTTCATCCCATTTTTAATTGGGGTCGGCTCTCCTAACCTCCTAACCTAATTAGTATTAAGAATCTTCTTTTTTAAAAGAGCTCCACCGAGTTTCTTGCTGGCTCTTCTCGGTAGGACGGCTTTCCGAACCAGCAGTAAAGTTGACGATTCAAAAGCACTTGTTTACAAGTTTACTTGAATAAAGAATATTTTGAATTTGAATTTGAATTTAACTAGGGTTTTCCAGAGATGGCGGTTCTCGATCGACCGTGGATCTATGTTCTCCCTTTTGAGGTCGTCGGCTATGGTTTTTACCCATGTGATTCGGGGTCTTCCAGGTCTCTTTGACGCGGCTCCGAGTTCCAAAATTTTTTTGGTCATATGATCCACTGGTCTTCTCATAACGTGGCCGTACCATCGCAGTCGTGATTCTGTTAGGTTTTCCGCAATGGGTCTCACTTTAAAAGTTCCCCTTATGTAATGGTTGGGGACTTTATCTAGAAGTGTGACTCCCGCGGACCATCTCAGCATTCTCATCTCTGTGACGTGTAATTTGTGGACCTGTTTCTGTTTGAGGGGCCAGCATTCTAAACCATAAGTTATTGCGGGTCTTACGGCTGTTTTGTAGACCTTTCCTTTGGTACGTATAGGCATTCTAGCATCGCAAAGGACTCCGCTGAGCTCTCTCCATTTTTGCCAACCTACGTTTCTGCGGTGTTCGATATCCACATCGATGTTACCATCATTTGATATCACGCTGCCTAGGTATTTGAAATAAACTTTTTAAAATAAAAGTAATAATAAAAATTACTTTGCTGTAATCCGCGATACAGTTAATAGAAAATATATATAGTTATCACTAACTTTGCCAAAGTTACAAAAGCTCAACTGTTTTCTTTAAAATATATCTATTTTCTTTAATACTTTTTAAGAAACCTACGTGTTTCTTACTGATTTCAGTTTGTTTCTAGATTTTGTTGTTTTGAGGAATGATGACCTCTATCCTAAGCGATACTAAAAAGGGTTCTAGGTTTTGTGCACTGGACTTAAATCTAAGAGGTCTCTATGAAAAATTTGTGCTTAATTCTAAGCTTATATAATTTAAAGAATTGGGCGTTACTTTGCGGAGATCCATAATACAAAAGTAATAATAAAATTATTTTGATATAATCCGTGAAACAGTAAATAGAAAATATATATAGTGATAAATGTAGAGTGGACTATCCGTTTTTTCATACCCGATACACGCAGGATTCGTAAAAACACACGCACAAACCTCCACCACCGCCACCACAATACACAAGCACTACACACGTTCACTATCACAAGTGCTAGTTCTAGTGTTTGGAACTTGTTCCCATGCTAAAATTTTAGCGCACCTTAGTATAATTTTGTATTATTCGAGTATTTACTATTATTTCATAGAATCTTTCTCTTGTCTTTTTGTCCAAAAAAAAAATATTACGGGTGGACAACCCTTTATCACTAAAGGGTGAAAGTATGAAAAATAGAAAAGTAATAATAAAATTATTTTGCTATAATCCGCGATACACGCGGTATTTCCGATGTATCGCGGATTATAGCAAAATAATTTTATTATTACTTTTGTATTATGGATCTCCGCAAAGTAACGCCTAATTCTATAAATTATGAAAAATAGATTCTCAGACCTACTGAATATTTAAAAATTTGTATTATTTCATGGGTGTACTTCACGAATAAAGTTTTTCTTTCTTTCTTTCTTTTTATATGCTTATAAAATTTCATAAAAATCGGTCTAGCCATTACGGAGTATGGTAATTTGTGGCACAAGAATTTTATATACGAGTATAAGATAACGTTGCGTTGCGATTAAGTAAAATTACAGTATTTTTCCGTTAGTTTCCCATAAAAATCATACACGAAAGATATTACGCGCAAAACTTTTATTTCATTAAGAAAAGAGAATTAGATAATTTATAGAATTAGGCGTTACATTGCGGAGATCCATAATACAAATATCTATACTTATTATAAAATAAAGTCCCAAAAAGCTGACTAGTATGTAATCGATTTTCTCAAAATCTACTGAATGGATCTTTGTACGGTTTTCAAAAAAAGATTGTGCAATACTTCCGGATGGTTTAGGCAAATAGTACATATCGGTATTATGTAAATTGTGTTGAAGAGATCGCGCAATTGTTAAAAAACTTGCTTGCTGGGAGATTTAGTCGCATGCGCTGCGTAAACCAGCAGAGATACACTAAAGTAATGTACTAGAGAATTGTAGATCTATAAAACTATTAAAAAAATCCGCGATATCATGTCTCTATCTCTTATGGTTAACTCACAATAACTACTTTTATGTTTAAAAATATGAATTCTAGAAAACAAAATTGTGACATGCAGAATTCCACGCGGGCGTAGCCGCTGGCACAGCTAGTAGCAAAATAATTTTATTATTACTTAATGCGAATTAGCAAAAGGTGGTGGTATATTTTTGAGTTTTCAGACATGTCTTTGGATACCTCCTACAGGATTCTTCGTTTTCCAAGCGTGATGAGGATATGCTAGTAACGCCCCACTATGGTGGGTGGTGACGTTAACTCACTTTCTCATCTCGCCCCGCGGTTAAGGCTTTAAGGCCCCAAACATACGGGCTATCGTTAGTCGCACTTCTAGCCCCCTTTGCAACGGCTGCGTGCGTGAAAGTTCAAATATATCACAGTGTTTTAAAGGTGGCTATCTTATGGGAAGGGGGTTGCCACAGTCTTTTGAAGGTGGCTATAGGAATCTCATGGGAAGGGGGTTGCTGTGTAAGATATGTTATAAGTTGCTATATGTTATATATGCCCTATAGATATTTGAACCCACACAGCTCGACCGAAAGGGGGTGGCGACCATCGAGTCGGTTAATGAAGAAGCCCATAGAAGTACCGATGTAACTGTGAGCCAGTCGATATATATATCGCAATTCTTAAAAAACTTCCCTAGCGCGATTCAGGCGTGCCGTTTACGTGGTGTTTTGTATATCGCGGACTTCCCCGTTCTTATTACTATGTTATTAAGGATCTCATTTTAAAAATACACTAGTACACGGTGCCCCGCGACCCGCGATTTCGTTTGCATTGACTGGCATGAAGCTCCGAGAGTCGCAGGTTTGATTCTTGCCGAGAGCCAATATTTTCTGAAAACAATTTGTTGGTTCGTCGAGTCTGTTTCTAATGCATTTTACGGTAGCGGAATCTCTTGATACGCACAAGTTTTCATGACTAAATAAATTTCTGACGGCCTTTATAATTTTAATACATACATACATTCTCCTGCCCTTATCCCACTCTAAGTAGGGTCCGCACAACATGTTACATATAGTTTGTCACATGATTTGGCTACGTAGTTTACGACCGGCCGCCTGCCTGACGTCAACTTACCTTAGTCGCCTTTTACTTCGGTAATTAATGAGGGTGGTCTATTCTAATCTGCCGAATACCACACGGCGTGGCCTTTATAATTCTAATATGATTAATTAATAATTGTTGGAAACACAGGAATTCTTGATAGGTGACAGTATTTATGCCACCTAGTACTTTCGTACAGAGTTAAAAGTTCTTTAAAGGATTGCAAGCACTATGTTATTTGCAAACGCAGCGTGCAATAAAAGGTGTTCTGTTCAACCAGGTCGCAACGATCTTCAATTGACCTCTTGTTCGCAATGACGTAGGGCTAAGGGCTGCACTTCTATTTTATTTCTCGATGGGAGCTTACAGGCGTATAATTCAAATTCAAATTCAAAATATTCTTTATTCAAGTAAACTTGTAAATAAGTGCTTTTGAATCGTCAACTCTACTGCTGGTTCGGAAAGCTGTTCCTACCGAGAAGAACTAGCAAGAAACTTGGGTTCTTTTTAAAATATCAATCTTATAACTAGTTACATTTAGTTATTACTGTCTTGTACAGGATAGAAGAGCACCTATATCCACACATCCTTATCATCTAAGTAATCTTCAACTGTATAGTAGGCTTTCTGTATTAGCCTCTTATTAACAGTGTTTTTAAAATGCTATAATGGCATGGCCAAGATTGATTTCGGAATTTTATTATAGAATCTTATACCCAAACCCACAAACGATTTACGCTTATGTCGGTTCCTACTTTGTCTGTTATATACATCACCTATCGTTTTGTAATTCTTTATATTTAAATGTACAAAAAATACATTGTTTAAAATATATTGTGAAGCAAACAATAATAAGCATACACGATAATACAATAATAAGCATAATATTTACCCAGGCTTCGAGGTTTCAAGGAGAACTTTGAAAATAACGTACCAGAGTGGAAAGCTTTCTACGATTTATCGGCGCCTCATGAGAGTCTTCTACCGCAGCCGTACGCAAACATCAGAGGCATACCTAAACTAATTATATTTCGGTATGTATGTTTTGTACTGAAACCATGAATTAACTCATAAATAGCTCACTCCGCCCGCGTGGAAATCTAATTTTAAAAATAAAAGTAGTTATTGTGAATTTACCATAAGAGATAGAGACGTGCTATTCCGGACTTTTTTGTAGTACTTTTGAGGATCTGCAGTTCTCTTTAACATTAATTTAGTGTATCTCTACCTCTATCTTTAATTACGCGGCGCACGCGATTAAAGCTCCCAGAAGTTGAGTATTTTTTACCACCTCTCGACCTCTTCAACTCAATTTACATAAAACCGTTATGTATTATTAATTTAAACCTTTCGGAGGAATTGCACTACCTTATAGTAAAAACCGTACTAAGATCCGTTCAGTAGATTATTAGAAAATCGATTACATACAGACAGTCAGCTTTGGGGACTTTATTTTATAATAATTATTGTAGCTGCCTGATGCAGCTACTAATACCTATTACCTCATAACCTATCACGTCGGGGTCACCAGTTGTGGAGGTTTTGCGAGGACTATCGAGGGGATGCATTCAAAGGTTAACAACGGCGTTTTATTAAACTACCAGTAATTTTTGACCCCGACGTGATAGGTTATGAGGTAATAGGTAATAGTAGCTGCGTCAGGCAGATACAGTATAGATGTAAGCAGTATGGAAAAATTTGCTAATGTCAGATTTCAATTTTGAAATTTGAAAAATGGCGGTGCGTCGCTACGTTCCAACGTATAGTGCAGAAGTGCTTGAGCACATTTTAACAATTACATCTTAAACTAACACTGCTGCGATCTTACTCTAACTCTCCTCTACCAGGTGCATC
Source organism: Morpho deidamia (assembly GCA_947086505.1). Lineage (NCBI taxonomy): Eukaryota > Metazoa > Arthropoda > Insecta > Lepidoptera > Nymphalidae > Morpho > Morpho deidamia. The sequence goes on along the minus strand of CAMTZC010000007.1, from coordinate 882,456 downwards.
CGTCCAGATAAACTGATCCCCCTGGTCCAGCAGTATGTAGTCGAGGAGATGGGTAAACCGTACATCGAACCCCCTCCCTTCGACCTGGAGAAATCATACAACGACAGCAACTGCTGCTCGCCGCTCATCTTCATCCTATCGCCAGGCTCCGACCCCATGTCGGGGCTCGTCAAGTTCTCCACGGAGAGGAAGGTGGTCAGCTTTGAGACCATATCTCTTGGGCAGGGTCAGGTAATGTTATTTGTTAAAAGCGAATCTGTTTATCGAGGCAAAAGTAATAATATAAATTATTTTGCTAACTGAAGTATCATCAGGAGATAGACAAAATCGCAAAGCTTTGCGATTTAGTCTATCTCCTGATGATGCTTCGTTTGCGGGGCGAAACGATTGTTGAGTTCGTAATAGTGAACGTGTGGAGTGCTTGTGTATTGTGATGGCAGTGGTGGAGGTTTGAGCATGTGGATATGAGTTAAAGTGATGACTGATCAAGATGTCGCGAGGAGCCGCTGCATTCAAGCGGCGTATTATGTGGTGTGGAGATCCCATGAAGAGACCTATGTCCACCAGTGAATGTCCATCAGTTGAAGGAAAAAGAGAGACATAGAAGCTTGCAATACGTATTCAAAATAGCAAAAATGTGTATATAAACTATAAAAACACATACACTATAGTCTTATTCAGGTAATTGAAGGCGCGCGGAGATTCAATGTTAAATGAACTTGCTGATTAAAGCGGTTTTTTTTATGTTACTTCTTCTACAATTTTTACACTAAATGTCACATGAGGATTTGGCTAGCTAGCTTTAACCAAATTTCAAAGATTAATCTTTGAAAATTGTGTGAGAATTGGGACGATGTCAATAATAAAATTGGCACACAATGTACTGAACACGAATATGCTTACGTATTTATTATCCTCTAATATGTAAAATTAGCCAACTAGGACGTTATGTCCATGTATTGGACAATCTGAGACCCCGAAACCTTGGTTCAGGCAATTAGGCTGCTATGTCCCCGTATTGGATTATCTTATCAGATAGTTCCCTGGAAACACGACAAGAACAGGGGCTAAAATAAACTTTAGTTACCCTAAACTCCTTCATCAAAAGCATTATTTAAAAGTTTATAAAATGAGCTATCTAAAAGATCTTAAATTGCTCTTAGTACCTTAAAGAAGGCCTATTAGCTTATGTTGTTAAACAGTCGTCTCTGTGTCCAGGGTCCCATAGCGGCGAATATGATCCAGCAAGCGATCGTGACAGGCGGCTGGGTGGTGCTGCAGAATTGCCACGTGATGGACTCCTGGATGGGCGAGCTGGAGAGGATTTGCGCGGAGGTGATAGTACCCCAGCTTACCCACAGCAACTTCCGCTGCTGGCTGACCTCTTACCCCAGCAAGGCTTTCCCTGTCACCGTTCTGCAAAATGGTATGTGATAAGGTTGTTCGAACTGGATTCCAATAAATTTGATTTATTATATGTATTTAGAACTTAGTCCAGTCGAGCTTATATTGAAATATGTTAAAACATTAAAAATGATCACCTGGAATTTTTGAACAGCAAATTTGTACCTGTTTATAATTATTTCATACATATAACTCTGTAAGACCAACCATAGAAAAGTGAAGTAAAGTAACGGCCTGTTTCTATACCACTTTTGGACTTAGGTCTCCTCTCCCCGTTTTTGGAGAAAAGGGTTGGAGCTAAGACCCACCACGCTGCTCCAATCCGGATTGGTAGGTTACAGATGTTCCCAGAATTCCTTAGGCCTAGAAATATGCAGGTTTCTTAGCGATGTTTTCCTTCACCGAAAAGCATGTAATAAATTGCAAATATCAATTAGGCGCATAAGTTTTTTTACTAGAAAAACTAATTGGTGCCTGCCCGAGTTCGAACTCGCGACAGCCTTGAAAGAGTCGCACGGTCTTACCGCTGGGCTAACACGTTAAGTTGACTGTAAAAGTGCCTCTAGAATAAAATTAAAATAAGGACTAAACCGACTTTCATTTGGATACAACAATCGACTAAATTGGATAGATATTTCCAGGCGTCAAAATGACGAACGAGGCCCCCAAGGGCTTGAAGAACAACATATACCGTTCATACATATCGGACCCTATTTGCGATCCGGAATTCTACATCTCTTGTCCACGCACTGAAGAGTGGAGGCGTTTGCTTTTCGCGTTGTGTTTCTTCCACGCGATCGTTCAAGAGCGACGAGCTTTTGGACCTTTGGGCTGGAACATACAGTATGAGTTCAACGAGAGCGACCTCAGGATATGTATCATGCAGTTGCAGGTAACAGGCTTAACGTCAAATCTAAAAACGTCCAATTCTGATAAGCTTTTTATAAGACATCCTTAAGTCAACTTGAATCACAGAAACTATATCGAAACTACTTTGCTATAATTTGTGTGTGTTAAGCGAATGGATGCAATGCTAGGTGTATGAAGCAGGCAAAATTCACGTACCTTACACATGCAGGACAACCACTACCAAAGTACTACAATCGTATCGTCCCGAATTACGATTTTGTCGTGGAGCCTATCTTCGTGATGATGCTTCGGTTTCGGAGCGAAACGATCTTAGACATTTTTGTGGTAATTGTGTGTATTGCTTGTGTGCATTGTTGCTGGTGGAGGGTCTTGGGTGTAATGACTTGTCCTGCATGTGTAAGGTACGTGAATTTTGCCTGCTTCATACACTTAGCATTGCATGCATTCGCTTAAGACTCGCGGATTATAGCAAAGAGTTCTGTTATAGTTTTTATAATATGAAATTCTGGAAAGTCTGCCTCTATAAATCATTGGCAACTGGAATATAATTTTTAACATTGATCTATGTATAGTGTATTAAGCAGTCCTCGGATTTATTTATCGTATGGTACATGCAAACGTTACCTTGTTCATGCTAACAGATTTACAGTCGATGCGATTCCGACATACCCGTCGCCTGTTTCCGTCTGATAAAGGCTTTTCCGGCTTTTAAAGGCTAGTAACTTACAGAATAAAAAAAACTATATTCTTTTCGGAAAAGGGGGGGGGGAGCGTGAAATGCTTCGAAATGAAATTATTCTATTAATTTTTTCACCTTTCAGATGTTTCTCACGGAGTACACCGAGACGCCCTTCGACGCGCTAAACTACTTGGCAGGTGAGTGCAACTACGGCGGGCGAGTGACGGACGACAAGGACAGGCGGCTCATACTGTCTCTGCTGTCGATATTCTACAATGAAGACGTCACCACCGACCGCAGGTAAGAGATTAATCAGAAAATATCTATACAAAATACGTGATGCCTTAGTCTTCCTCCAATTTTCGTTAAATCATGAGTATATAGTAACGTGTGGTATCCGGCAGAATAGAATAGACCACCCTCATTTCTTACCAAGGTGTCGTAAAATGCGAATAAGGTTAGTTGACGTCTGGCAGGCGGCCGGTAAAATACGTAGCCAAATTATATGACAACATGTTGTTACATGTTGTGCCGACCCCACTTAGAGTGAGATAAAGGCAGGAGAATGTATGCATGAGTATATAGTAGGCAAAGTAGACGAGGTGGTTCATCCTTGCCTACTGGAAATGTTAGCATGGAGATGCTGTTGGCCAAAATAAAAGATCGTACTAATATGTATTGAAAGGGTATGAAATATCGTATCATCATTGTGCGTTTTGAACTGTATCTCTCACGGCACTGTTCCATTTAACTATACCACCTGATTGCTGCTGTTAAATGCCGTAACCGCACTGTTCGTCACAGATTAAAATATCAACATAACCATCTGGATGCGTGGCGATCTACTACAAGGCGTTTCTCAAATAACGTTATGCCGTGCACCACCAAATTGTGGAACTATCTCCCTTTGGCAGCGTTTTCGGATTGGTACAACATAAGTGCTTTCAAAAAAATTTTTTTCCATCTTTTTAACGGTCGGCAACGTACTTGCACTGAGACAGGTTGTGGATGGTGGTGATTACTTGATTATCAGTTCTCTCGGCGCTAGGGAGCGACAGTATGTCGGCACGACCGACATCACATCCGTTTACACTGTGGCCGCGTAGCTGGCTGATAGTAATGACTCTCAACTGTTGTTTGCTGTTGTTTAATTTATTGTACAACATAAACACACAAGACACAGGAATATAAAAATAAAATAAAAAAATGATTGGACAAAGGCGGACTTATCCCAATAAGGGATCTCATCCACCCAACTTTTGAGCTCTGAAAGGACATAATAACAATATAATAGGCGGGGAATGCCTTGAAAGGACAACAAAATAAAAATAACAATAAATATAGTACTTAAGACATATACTCGAAAAATCAGAATTTTTAATGATAATTGTCTATTTGATAGTACTTCGTTACACTTGCCTTAAAAGAATTGAGTGAGGGTGATATCCTAACAACTTCTAAATAGGCAACATCACAGTAATCTAGACTGCTTGCTTTACAATTTGTACAACGAGCGGCCTGCCACGATATACTTATTGAAGTGGAGGGAGCCCATAGGCTCAATAAAAAGTTTTTGATTGTTTCCACTTATATATTTGAATGCTACAGGTTTATATGTTATAAGTTACACATGTCAAAATACAACGTACAGTCAAGGTCTATTTCGATATTAAGTTAGCGTCTCTTCCGGGGCCAACGAGAGTCCTCTCTTTTTCCAGACTAATAATCTCCCAAAAACTTCCTGCTTTCCACAGATAGTAAAATACTATTCTTGTGTGACGGGTGCGTTCGGAAACCCACATCCGCCACACTTATGATTATACATTAAGTTGCTTTTGATACCGCTACATTATATAAAATGTTTGTTTGGTCCAGTTACTCGTTCTCGCCGAGCGGAGACTATCTAATCCCGCCGGCTATGGACTACAACTCTGTGCTGGAGCACATCAAGGCGCTGCCGATGACCGCTCGGCCGGAAGTATTCGGGCTGCACGAGAACGCAGATATCACCAAGGACAACAAGGAAACTGCCGCTGTAAGTGAACCTTACAAATGAAAGTTAGGTTAAGGTGATGGCATATTGCTAGTACTTAGATGGGCATCTGTTTTTATCGAACTGACTTATGCTATTAGCCCTAACGGCTTTTGCAGCGTCACCGGGAGGGACAAGCGATCATTGAGGTTACGAAATTCGGAAAGTAGAGCGCAGAAGCTCTACAAGTGTCGGGGAACGCCGTCCTAATGGTACGGACCACGGCTTAGGGCGACGCGTAGTGGAAGGCTCGTGGTATGACTTTGTTTGGTCATTACAACGTCGGAAGGGTGGCGAGAAGCCAAAAACTGGGGCCTCTTCTTCGCAGGCGAAGACGCTGTGTGTGTATTACGTGTTTCTGTGTTTGCGATCGTTATTTATTCTCAGGTTCATATAGGACACCTATATTTTTGTCCTTCTGGGGATGGACATAAGATTCGACAGATAGTATTTGACTAAACTGATCTTGAGCACACTACACGATCTTGTGCTGCCTAGATACAGCTGTTCCGCACCACCTTTTTGAGGTCATTACACGGAATCTTTTCTGGAGTATTTTTAACACGATTCGGACAAAGTAGCACATTATGATATCCCACTAGCGCCATCTATCGACATTAATATAAAGCAAAACCACGTGATAGCTTCAATAATATATGACTCGAAAGTGCTTTTCACTTGAATAAAGAAAAATAGAAGAATAAAGAATGATTAGAATTTGAATTTGTGTATGTCCATGAAGGTATATATCACCACGCTTGGCATCGTAGTGGGGACCATTTCGCATCTGCCCGTTGTTGGGTTTGGTGAGGCATAGAATGTTTATACCACCACTAGTCGGTCATCAGAGCCTCGATAATATCGTTTTGCCCCGCAACCGAAGCGTCATCAGGAGATAGACTCTACGACAAAATTGCAAAGACTCTTTGTTTGATTGTCGAGTTTGTGATAGTGAACGTGTGTAGTGCTTGTGTATTGTTGTGGAGGTGATAGAGGTTTGTGCATGTGTTTACGAATCCTGCACGTATCGGGTATGAAAATACGGATAGTCCACTATACATTTAACACTATATATATTATCTATTTACTGTATCGAGGATTATAGCAAAATAATTTTATTATTACTTTTGTATTATGGATCTCCGCAAAGTAACGCCTAATTCTATAAAGAATATTTTGAGTTTGAGGTTGAGTTTTATATTAGTAACTCTAACCTCCCCCTAGCTGCTGTTCGGGTGTCTCCTGACACAGACTACGATAGTGGGTGGTGGGGGCGGCGAGGGCTCGGAGGGGGGCGGCGTGGTGGAGCTCACGAGGGACATGATGGCTCGCCTGCCACCGCCTTACGACGTGCTCGCGGTCTCCCTCAAGTACCCCGTGCAGTACTACAATAGCATGAACACCGTGCTCAAACAGGTAAGTGTGCGGGTACTGAGCAGCGATCTGCGACGCGACAGGTTTTTGAACAGATTTGATTACGGTTTTCTCTAATGAACAGCGTGTTTCGTTAGAAAGAAAAATTACAATCCACATCCAATCTACATCCAAAGTAGGATTTATAAAAAGAGAACAAAAACACGTATGTAACCATACAATGCAATAAAAAAAATGAGTCACGCGAATCAGCCAACCAACAGAGCCTCCGACCGTAAAAGAGAGCTCTGATTTTTTTTTCCAAATGTGTCTAATGCTGTTAGCCCTAATGGAGCTTCGCCGGGGAGCTCTGTTAATGACCTGGCCACTTATATACCCCTGGATGGACGGTAACTATAGTGTTGCTAGCAATAATACATTGAGACACAGATTAAAAATTGTTGCTGTCTACAATCATCATTCTCCTGCTCTTATCCCACTCTAAGTGGGGTCGACACAACATGTTACAAACATGTTGTCACATGTTTTGGCTACGTATTTTACGAACGGCGGCCTGCCTGACGTCAACTTACCTTAGTCGCCACTTACGACACCTCGGTAAGAAATGAGAGTGATCTAATCTATGCAGGCGGATCCACGCGGCACATATCTTAGTCGCCTCTTACAACACCTCGGTAAGAAATGAGAGTGGTGTATTCTATGCAGCCGGATACCACACGGCACATACCTTAGTCGCCTTTTACGACACCTCGGTAAGAAATGAGAGTGGTGTATTCTATGCACCCGGATACCACACGGCACTTACCTTAGTCGCCTCTTACGACACCTCGGTAAGAAATGAGAGTGGTCTATTCTATGCAGCCGGATACCACACGGGGTTGTTGCTGTCTACAATATTTATAAAAATTTGGGTTTTACTTAGTGTATAGAAACCATCTATACTAACGTCTTACTATGTCCTTACGTATGTATAATATATCACGGGGGCATTATTCATTGGCTCGTTACACGAGATTATTGCGGTAGGATATAATGAAACGTTAGTATAGCCGCTTTCTATACATTGACGATGTGGTTGTTCCTGATTTTTTTTATTATTTTATATTTTACATAAAAATAAAATATGAATTAAGAACACAATAAAAGTTTTTGCATTGTGCCAAATTTTATCTATATTACTCGAGCGGACTTGCCGGAAAAGCATAAAAAGTAGACAGAATTTTCAATTTTTAATAGTAACAAGCTGTGCTTGCAGCTTCGCCGGCGTGGAAATCAGTGTCACAAAAGACACAAAAGTAGTTATTGTGATTTAGCCATAAGAGATAGAGACATGCTGTCGCGGACTTTTTGTGGTATTTTTGTAGATCTACAATTATCTACTACATTACTTTAGCGTATCTCTGTTGGTTTACGCGGCGCACGCGACTTAATCTTCCAGCAGGCGAGTTTTTTTACAACCACGTGACCTTCACAACACAATTTACGTAAAACCGTAATGTACTATTAACCTTAACCTTCCGGGAGAATTGTCTTTTAGTAAAAACCGTAGAAAAATCCGTACAATGGATTTTTTTAAAATATATATATTTTTTAATTATTCTTTTAGGGGCTTTGTTTTATAGTAAGTATAGATAGTAGCATCTAAGCTTTAAGCGTTTGTGTACCCTCAATAATGCTACATCAATTTTTTCTTTCCAAAAATAACAGGATTTTTTCTTATATCGACTGTGACTGGCAAATTGTCCTATTTTATTTTTGTCAACTTTTCAGGAAGAAAAACGTGATTATTAGTACGTTCGCAGTAATTTTTATGTAATAAAAAAGCAGTGGAATTTGAATATGTTTATTTACAAATTTTGTAATAGATAATACGTGTAATCTAACGGCCTGTTACTATTCCACTGCTGGGCATAGGCCACCTCTCTCCGTTTTTTGGAGAGAAGGGTTGGAGCTAAGACCTACCACGCTGCTCCAATGCGAATTGGTAGGTTACACGTATCCCTAGAACTCTCTAGCGATATACATGTTTCCTCACGATGTTTTCCTTCACTGAAAAATGTGTGACGAATTGAAATTATCAATTAGACACAAAAGTTTTTAATAGAAAACTCATTGGTGCTTACCCAGTGTTTTGAACCTATGATAGTCTCTAGAGAGTCATAGGGTTTCACTTCTGGGCTATCACAGTTAATACATGTAGATACAGTAAATATTGGGCAGGTACCCAATGCCAATAAGCTGTGATAGCCCAGCGGTGGGACCGTGCGACTCTTTCGAGGGGAACACGAGTTCAAACCCGGGCAGGCACCAATGAGTTTTTCTATTAAAACTCATGTGTCTAATTGATAATTGCAATTTATCGCACGCTTTTCGGTGAAGGAAAACATCGTGAGGAAACCTGCATATCTCTAGAGAATTCTGGAGATATGTGTAACCTACCAATCCGCATTGGAGCAGCGTGGTAGGTCTTAGCTCCAACCCTTCTCTCCAGAAACGGAGAGAAGAGGCCTATTCCCAGCAGTGGGATTGTAACAGGCTGGTACTTTTACCCAATGCCTCTCCGAGGCGGTCGGTGCATCTGGTGCTCCCGATGCACCGGTTAGCGGAGGGGGGGCTTCTCTTTTGAGGGGTCCTCACTCAGAGGAGGACAGCAACTCTGGGATCAGAGTTGCTGTCTCAGGGATTAGATTTGCTGCTGGTGGGGATGGGGTCAAACTTATTTGACCCCATCCCCACCAGCAGCAAATCTGACAGCAGGGACAGGGTACCTTAGTACCCTGTCCCTGCTGTCAGTAGCGTGGTGGAGCATACAAGTAGTTTTAGTCGGTGCGAGTCCGACATAACCACCACCCGTCCCCGTCGGGTGGTGGTACCCATAAGGGGTATTTTCCTGTTCAAAAAAAAGGTACCCCATGCCGTTAAAAATTTATTTGGGTCAAAATTGAGATAGGACATATCACAGTCGAATATATCACCACAAACTTTAATTATTTGAAATTTGATCAATAGTAGACTTTCGCATTGATGATATAAATGGATATGGTACTCAGGAGCTCATCAGATATAACAGGCTGCTCAGCGTCGTCGCTCGCACCCTGCACGGCGTCCACATGGCAGCCCAGGGCCTCGCCATCATGAGCGCAGAGCTGGAGGGCTGTAACAATGCCTTCGTCAAGGGCATCGTGCCAGAGGCGTGGATGTCCAAATCCTATCCGTCCATGAAGCCCCTGGGCTCGTATGTGGCGGACTTTTTAGGGCGGTACGTAATGCTTCTTGTATTAAATATTAATTATATTTATATGTATTTATAATTTATATTATAATTAAATTCCGAAACCAATTTTGGACTTGCCATTACTTTAAAAGTAACGGCTTGTTACTATGCCCACTTCTGGGCTAAAGCCTCCTCTCTCCATTTTCAGAGAGAAGGGTTGGAGCTAAGACCTACCACGCTGCTCCAATGCGGATTGGTAGGTTACACATATCCCTAGAATTCTCTAAATCATTACTTTAAACTGCTGTGGAATGAAGAGACGGTTGAAATAGGTATTCTAACATTTGCTTCACAGGATAATTTAAGATAGAAAAAGATAGGCGTATATAATAGCCAAACTAGGAACCGCCTTGCAAAGGTTCGTAATTCGTTTGTGGGTTTGGGTATAAGATTTTATAATAAAATTCCGCAATCTACTTTAACTTTACCATTACAGCAGTTTAAAAACTATTAAAAAGAGACTGATACAGAAAACCTACTATACTATTGAGGATTACTTAAACGATAAGAATGCGTGGATATAGCTACTCTTCGACCCTATACAAGTAATTAATAACTATATGTAACTAGTAATAAGAATTAGTAAGATAAGGATTTGTGGATATAGCTGCACTTCTAACCTATACAAGACAGTAATGACTAGATGTAACTAGTTATAAGGTATCCATTTTTAAAAGCGATCGCCCAGTTTCTTTCTGGTTCTTCTCGGTAGGAACATCTTTCCGAACCAGCAGTAGAGTAACCGATTCAAAAGCACTTGTTTACAAGTTTACTTGAATAAATAATATTTTGAATTCGAATTTGAATTTATTGCAGCAATTGCAGCTTTGCTATTAAAGCAGTTTCTTCTTCTGTCAAATTCAAAATATTCTTTATTCAAGTAAACTTTTAAACGAGTGCATTTGTATCGTCAACTCTACTGCTGGTTCGGAAAGCTGTTCCTACCCAGAAGAGCCAGCAAGAAACTGGGCGGTTGCTCTTTTCAAAATATAATTATTACTACTAGTAATAGTTAGTCGTTACTGTCTTGTAAAGGGTCGAAGAGTAGCTATAGCCACTCTTATCGTTTAAGTAACACTCAATAGTATAGTAGGTTTTCTGTATCAGTCTCTTTTTAATAGTTTTTAAACTGCTGTAATGGTAAAGTTAAAGTAGATTGCGGAATTTTATTATAAAATCTTATACCCAAACCCACAAACGATTTACGAACTTTTGCAAGGCGTAAAGCAGGAACCGCAAACTTCTTATCTTTTTCTATCTTAAATTATGCTGTGAAGCAAATGTTAGAATACCTATTTCAACCGTCTCTTCATTCCACAGCAGTTTAAAGTAATGATTTAGAGAATTCTTGGGATATGTGTAACCTACCAATCCGCATTGGAGCAGCGTGGTAGGTCTTAGCTCCAACCCTTCTCTCTGAAAATGGAGAGAGGAGGCCTTAGCCCAGAAGTGGGATAGTAACAGGCCGTTACTTTTAAATTAAATATTTATATATCTTCTACAAAATAAGGGGAAAATCATATAATAAACCGATGGGTATTGAAAAAGAAAGTGTCTGATAAATAATAGTTTATTATTGCAATTACGCAACTTTCCTACATTGTATATTTATCTAAAGTTTACATACATTTTGTACTCAGTCTGCTCCTTCAAATGGCCATATATTGCTTGTTGCATATTAAATGACTGAATAACATTTTGCGTGCAACAGACAACTTATGGTAAATTTTAACATGCAACAGATACCATACACCGTCGTTGCGTCTACATAAATTGCGGTAAAGTTAAGGTTTTTTATTTTTTTTCCAAATTATGTTAATTGAATTACTATTGCCGTTACATTTTATTGATATATAACCCAAGATACTTATAGTACGCGGCAATAAATAATGCACATCGAGGCTTAGAGAGAGAAATCGTCTAGATTCTGCTTCATAGAGCATTGTCTCTGTCTTATACTAACTGAGTGACAGAGACAGCGCTCTACGAAACCGAACTGGCCGGCTGTTTCGTTCTAAACATCGATGTGCATTATTTAATGCCGGGTAGTATACTTGTAAGTTGTATTTGAAGACTTATCTTCTTGAAATCTTGTTGGTGTTATAAAAAAAAATATGAGTGATATAAAAATATAACACTGCATGTTTTTATTATTCGGGAAAAACATAAAAAAGCAAAAACTAGTGACTTAATAAAACACAACGACGGCACTTGATATATACAAATAGCTTTCTCCAAAAGGACAATAATGTAATCACCATTACGTATTAAGCTCAGCAATGTGCATGTATATCACTTATTCATATAAATATATTCGAAAAAAATGCAAAAAATGCCATTTAGTACCGATAACAAAACCTTGGGTTTTCGTGGTCAATAAACAAACAATAATAAAATTATTTTCAATTGATTTATATTGCGTATATTATTACTCCAACGTTTTGGACGTGTTTATCGTCGCGTAGACGCAACGCGACTGACATTACAGACGTGCTAAATGGCTTCTACTATTATGTTAAACTACCGTCGTGATGTAAGTAACCATTAAACTGGTAGAAAAGTTTTTTTTTTTTGAAGATTTAGTTCGTCTGCGTCGATTTATCTTTGATTGTTGATCAAGATATTTTGTGTTAACGTTCGACATTTTTGAATTTTTGAAGCCGTGCGTAACATCTTAGAAGAAAGCATCTTTACTCACAACCCACTAGCATTGAGTTGATGGAACAATCAAGTTTTTTATGGCACTAAATCTCAAATTGAGGATCACGATTCTTAAAGTATAGAATCCGTTTACTAAATTTCACATACAGCATAATGAGATCAAAACTTTCTTGTTCTAAGTTGGTCGAGACATCCATGTCTTTGAAGTAACACGATTGCTATCTGTAGGTCTAATTTCTAACACAAATTGTTCTCTTAGATTGACCAATATGATTGAAGTAAAGAAAAACACCAGCGTTGGTTGCTATTATAAAAATGCCGTTTTTTTGTATATCAATATACGCGGACTAAACCTTGAAAAGAATTTTATTATGAAGATAATAAACGTCACTACAAACAGTGAAGAAGACACTAAGTAAACAAAAAATCTACAGATTCCGTTGGTTCGTAAGTCAGCCTTTGGAATTTTTCGCCAGATCTAGTAACTTGTTCATCAACTCTCCGCCAAAAGATTCCCTGTATTTCTGACTGATGCTGTTCAGTAACGCATAAGGGGTTTCATAATTCATATTCTCAATCGTAGACAAACTTGTGTCGTCGTATTTCCTGCCGACGACCCTGAAACCCGCTGAGGACATTTCAATGCAGTATTCAGTGTTCTCCAACGTCGTCAGATTGATATAGATCCTCTGGTTGGTGTTTTTCAATCTGGTCGATACTAGTGCGGAATTGACGTGTTTCCTTATGTCGTTGATGGCAGATTCGGCTTCCGACGGCCACGTTTCTTCGTCTAACACTTGATCTGACATTTTACCTGGAAATAAAAATTTTCAAATCAATGATTACCGTGTAATCCAACTCGGATGGGCAGCGTTCGGGAAGCTACGCGAGATCTTTTCGTCCAAAATACCTCAGTGTCTGAAGACCAGGGTCTTCGAACAGTGCGTGTTGCCAGTGATGACCTACGGATCCGAAACGTGGTCGCTCACTATGGGCCTTATAAGAAAGCTTAGAGTCACTCAGCGGGCGATGGAGCGAGCTATGCTCGGAGTGTCTCTACGAGATCAAATCAGAAATGAGGAGATCCGTAGAAGAACTAAAGTCACCGACATAGCTCAGTGTGTCGCGAAGCTGAAGTGGCGCTGGGCGGGGCACATAGTGCGGAGGACCGATGGGCGCTGGGGTCTTAAGGTGCTGGAATGGCGACCCCGCACCGGAAAGCGCAGCGTCGGTAGACCCCCTACGAGGTGGACAGACGACCTCAAAAAGGTCGCAGGGAGCCACTGGATCCGGGCGGCGCAGGATCGTGTGGTGTGGCGATCCCATGAAGAGGCCTATGTCCAGCAGTGGACGTCCATCGGCTGACGAAGAAGAAGAAGATTACCGTGTAGGACACATTTCCTAATGTTAAGATTAATGACGTAGAAAAGGCAGAAATTTCAATATTTGACTCAATATTTGGTAAAGTAACTTTTGATTTCTCTATCGGGTGGGGTATATCGATGTTCATTGGACCAAGTTCATGAGTAATATTTATGGAATCAGCCTTTTCCTATGTCAACATTCTAATATTCGATAAATTTAAGTTAGATATTCTCGAATAGGCTAAAGTTTCTCCAAGATTGGATAGACGAGGGACCACCGGTGGTGTTCTGGATATCCGGCTTCTACTTTACTCAGTCATTCCTCACGGGCGTGCTGCAGAACTACTCGAGGCATAACCGCATCCCAATCGACCAGGTGCACTTCGAGTTTACCATCACTAGCATGGAAGCCGAGTGTGAAGAGGAGCCTTCATTTGGCGTTTATTGCAAGGTGAGAAATAGATAAGAGCTATATCTTAACCATTGACCATAGAATACAGAACTGAATCTTAATCTGAATCTTAACCTAATCTTGACTGTAGTGCTAAATAACGTAACGAATTGTAAAAGCGGTGTAATGAGTAGTTAAAGTCTTAATCCTTTATTAGGCCGAGGAAAGTAGGAAAGTTAGGAAAATAACATTTAAGTATGTTAATTACACTATTTTTTGTAAATTTTATGACTTTTTTCAAAATTGAAAATCGTTGGGAAATTAGTGGAAAATTGTGTGGCAGCGTATATGCCACTGCAAATACTGAGAGGGTAATATAAACATTTTTATTTGGCGGCATCTTCTGCCTTTAACTTAAAAAGGGTTAAGTTGATAAATGAGAATAACTCAAAGGATGATAATAAAGGCAAAAGAACTGCGGTATACAAATTCATAACGATTTTGTGTGAGTGGAATTGGACTTAGATCGTGCCATCGTAAGCCCCTGTCATATTTGGTCTGGCTATGGAGAAAATGAGGCTGAATTTGTTAAACAAAACTAATAATAGACCGCTGCCGACCCTATCAGATTTGTTTTGCTATAATTCAACTTGTTTTCATGAGCATATTACATGGATTTACTAATCTTGAATATTTCCGGATCATGGTTTTATGACATAATTTTAAAACTATTGGCAATATATTTACAAGCAGCAAACACAACCAATGGACAATCGGAACCACGAGCACAGTATATTTGTGTGGGTGAGTATATAGATGTAACATGGTAGGATTTCCAGCGATTCAATAAAATGAATCTTTTTATTTGCAATCAGTAGAGTATAATTAAAATGGAAGAGATTCAATAAACTGCAATAAAATGAGTGAAAGAAATTAATGACTTACATAAAAAAGATTTTTTGAAAATCCTTACTATATACTACTACACTAAGCAATATCTTTCAAGTCAGCGATTCAAGATCTTTGTATTGATGATTTAAAAGTCTTAAAAGAGTATATTTAAATGAAATACTTATATTTCGAGGTTGAGAGTTTTACAGTTGATCGTTTTTGTATTATAAAATCTCAACAGAACCATTTCTACAAAACTTAAATTATATATCATTTAATCTCTTAGTTGTTTTCCAAAAGAGTTTCAGCCACAGCTTCTTTTATGAGAGACTTGCCATTTTTATCCTATAAAATATTCTCTCTAAAAAAAATAAAGAGTTCAGTTTGCTGATGCTAATGAGAGTGAAATGAGTAAGACACTGATTATGCCTAAGTGAAATGGTTTTCAATAGAATTTGCAATTAGGATCTTGCTCGTTAAGCCTAAAATTTGTCATAACTATAATAAGAATTACTCTTTATTAATTTTCCGACCAGGGTTTATTTCTTGAGGGCGCCAGATGGAACCGCGCGACAATGCAGCTGGACGAGTCCTACCCTAAAATCCTGTTCGATACAATACCGATCATCTGGTTTCAACCGGCGCTCATTGTCGAATTTAACCCGCCACCGAGTTACTTCTGTCCTATATATAAGACGAGTGAGAGGAAAGGTGTATTGGCCACTACAGGACATTCCAGCAACTTTGTGATGTACATCACGTTGCGATCTGACATACCGCAGAAGCATTGGATCAACAGAGGCGTTGCTAGTCTGACACAGCTTGACGATTAAAGATTATCTCTTAACAACCAAATCCCACTTCTGATAATCGAAATTTTGGTTTCCATCTGTATAATAGACATTATGAGGATCATTCTAGAATTTGCCTTCAGCTGGACGGAACTAAAAGCCTTCAAGAAGTTTCTTCTAGCAAGACCATTAAAATACTGGTAATTTTTGATCTGCATATGTACGAAACATGTTTGAAACTGCTATTTCAATTTTAGATAGATATTTCATGCAACCTTCGATCATTACTGTGTATTAAACCTTCAGTATTACATTTTTATACAGGTTTGACTTTACTTTGATCTAAAATAAGAGATCTATGGTAGAACTTAAAGCATTTGCATAAATATATATGATTTATAGCAAAAAGCTTGCGTCAACATATAATTTACATGCTCTAAAGCAAAGTCCAGTTTATTGATAATTATATTACTTTATATACTTGTATCTAACAATATTGCTATTTTATCTAATAATAATGATTGTACTTTACCTCATTATAATTAACTCTGTAATTATTTCTAGTCAATATGTGATGAATTAGAATAAATAAACCACTCTTATATTGTTGTTTCTTAAATGTTTATTGAATGCTTATAAAATACATATGACAAAGACAAAAAAAATTATAAGTCTTTGAGTTAACTTAGTGTAACTATTAACGCCATCTACATAAACATTTGAAGAATTAAAAAAGATATCTTAAGATAGGCTAGGACGACTGCCTAAACAGGGACCAGGTTAGCAAACATGCATGTCCAGGTAAAAGCTTTGCTTTGAGGCCCATACATCATTTACAAAAGGGCAAATGAGATTAATGTGCTGCTTACCTTTTCAGATGGACTACCAATATTCAATAGTTTATAAATATGCTATGCTAAAAATTAAATAATCATATTTCATATCAAAAAAGAGTTAGTTTATTTATAAATATATTTTTAAATTTGCATCTACTTATAAGGCATTCAAAATGAACCAAGATATGTTACAATTATGGTCTGCAATAATAAATGAAAAAGTAAATGGTTACACAAAAAATATCAAAACAGTTTTAATGCAGTCTTCATCATTTGTAGACTAATAGTAGTACTAAACCAAAATTAATGGTCTTTATAATCAGTTTACAAGAAACACATTTTACAACAAGAAGAAAAAAAGAATTTTCCAAGAGATTTTAATGATAATTGTTTGTTATCTTGTTGGAAAAGGAATATACTAAGGATAGAAACTACTAAAGCAAGAATTGCAGTCAATTTGTAGTTTTTTCAACACAAAATTGAACAACCTTCTGTTTGACAATTTGACTGGCTCATTGGCCCAGTGGGTAGTGACCCTATCTACAGCTCTGCAGGTCGCAGGTTCGATTCCCACCAAGCGCCAACATTTTCTAAAAACAATTTGTTGGTTCTTCAAGCCTGGGTGTGTATTTGTATGTATTTAAAATTATATATGTAGTATATTTACCAGTTGTCTGTCACCCATAACACGATGTATAGTTACTTTCTTTGGGGATGGACGACGAGGATGTGTAAGTGTCCCAAATATTTATATTAAAAAAAACAATAGCCCCAGCCTCAACCTTATATCACTCAAATATGAATAGGTCAGTTACACCAAAAATATGCATACATTGTGCCTGCTAATTGGGCTGGTAGTCTAGTTCAATTATTTGTATATCAAAAATTACATAAATTCATTGGTCAATTCTGGCAGGAAAAGGAAACAACAAGTACAGTTTTGCATTTACCACATACAAGTCTGAATTTTATCATATCTAATGGCCATCTGACTCTTAATATCAAATGACCTAATCGGGATCGGTAGTACTAAAACTAAAAAATTGGAAATTTGCAACATAATTTTAACTCAGTGTGTACAGATTAAAGTGATTTAAAGTAAGGGAATATGTATGAGGATTTTCTATCTTACCTACTAATACCCCCACAAACTGAATTACTTTCAATTAATTAAGTGAATAATTAATTTGGATAAAGAATAGAAGTAGTAAACTTTGTTAACACCCACTATTTAGGTCACTGTATTCAAAATCAGCCTCACTGTTCCCACAATATGTTTGACTTATGTAAAATTAGTAACCATCAATGACAGCGACAATTCTTCTGTCGACAATTCCCTACAAACCGCAATTTCCTGTTGCACTTGTATTTATGTTGTTTGATGAATACACTCTGTTCAAATAATCAAATCTCATATAAGAAAAATTAAAAATATATTTAAAAGTCGCGCTATTTTTTTTTTATTTACTAAGCTTACCGACGTAATAGATGATCGCTTTTCGAATGAAGATGTCTCATAAACCTTACAATATAACTGTATTTATTCATTTATTGATACATCGTAAGAGAAAAGTAAACAAATACTAGAATTAAACTTTTATTTACTTATTTTATTCATGACACTAAAAATTAGGGAAGTCAAAAAATAATCTATTTTTATATTAATCGATAATTTTATCACATTAATCGATTTTTAATAATTGGTTATTAAACATTAATATATTCTTAAAACCTTTTTATTCTTTTTTTCTCTCTTTTTCTTGTTTATAAGAAAATATGAAACCAATGTAGCTAAACAACACATTTTAATCTAATTTCGCAAACAAAATTTTTTATTCGCAGTTGTCCACTTTAATTATTATTATTATTAAAATAAAAAGGAAATTTTTTAATAGTCAATGTTTAAAAAAACGATTATTAATTCGTTTTTCATTTCGAGATAAGCGATTTTTAACTAA
Organism: Morpho deidamia; assembly: GCA_947086505.1. Classification (NCBI taxonomy): domain Eukaryota; kingdom Metazoa; phylum Arthropoda; class Insecta; order Lepidoptera; family Nymphalidae; genus Morpho; species Morpho deidamia. The sequence continues at coordinate 863,931 of CAMTZC010000007.1, read as the reverse complement.
TCGTTTAATTTTGAAGGTTGAAAAATCGATTATTTATTAATCTATTTTTCCACTCCAACATCCTACATCCCTATGAAAAAAATTTTTTCTAAATTTTTTAGGTCTTGAATTCTAGTCAAAAAATATTTCATAAGGATGTATTCCTAATGAAATATTTTTAATTAATCTGTGACGTCTTACTACCCTATATATATATACTATATATATATTTGGAGACATTTATATCTAAATTTATTATACTCACATGTTGCAATACATGTTTTATTTGAATTATTTAATTAATTCAAATTATAAAAGATTCAAATCCATTCAAAAACAAGATTTCTAAATTTACGATTTGCCGATTTCAGATCACGATTCCAGATTTTACGATTTCAGGTACCCAGGTAGATATTTTTTCAGGTGTAGGAATTAAAATAATCGAGTTAAGCAAATGGCGAGTGAATGAACTTCCTGGTTGTAAAAATTAATGTTGTGATATTTTAAAAAATCTACAGTCAAGAAAATTCTAGGAGTTGAGATAATAGAATTTATCATAAATTCAAAACTACTTAGAAAATCAACTGACTTTCTAAAAATATATGTAGTAGCTCTCTATTTAGTGTTTAATTTATATATGTAATACATATTATCCTTTTTAAATAAGTAATGCCGATTGTTTGTAGTAGTTATTTAGTAAATATTTACTTACATACTTATAATAGTTTTCATATTTTAAATATAAAATTTCTTTATTGTTTTGTCACATCAAATTTTATTTTACGTGTATACATTCGGCTTTAGATACATTCTATTTAATTATTTATTAGACTTTCGATTTTTACACCATAAAAATTGAAATTAAAAAAGAAATGTCGCAATAATCTTTACATATTCTTTACTTTTGTATATTTTCATATAAGAATTATATAAAAGAAGAATAAAAATTTTACTTTATTTAAAGATGGTTTTATTAATTATTATTTTTAGCGGTATCAATATCGACAATGAAATTATCATTATCATAAGTATACGTAAAATGGAACGTAATGTTTTGCTTCTTTGTTGAGTCGCATAGATGGCGCTTCGAATTTGTAAACTGCGTATGGCGAACTGACGTTTTTGGTTATTTTTGTTCTCGCCTCGTGTTTACTTTAGTGTTTAATTTAATTCCAATCGCGAAAATACCGTTGTGCAGTATAAAAAACGTTTAACATTAATTCAGATACAAATTTACGACATCACACAGTATCGATCCGCGTTTCCTGACTAGATATATGTATACAGTTTTATCACGTGGTGGTGTGATTTATATAATTCTTGTTTACCGTACAAGTAGAAACTTTGCGCATGTGCGTCTCGCCAGTAACCTCAAATTGTAGAAGGGACACGGATTCGGCAGGTTCCGGAAATCCGGGTCACGGTACGGCTGTCAGGTCTGTGATGTGCTATCGCGGCGAGGGTGCGCGCCCCGCGTGTGGACGTTGGTGATACAGGCACGCCTGCCATGGCTCAGACTCAGATATCGCAGAGCTCCGAGAGCGATGCCTGGAGAGCGCTATTGTCGCTCAAGTCGGCGCCGCCGTCACCTTCTAAGGTGCAATGGGCGCAGGAGCCGGCTGCAGTGGCGATCGCGCGGCTCGATGGCCGCGATTTCGAATATCTAATTCGACAAAAAAAAGTAGTGATCGGACGTAATTCTAGCCGGGGCCAAGTGGACGTTAACATGGGACATTCGAGTTTTATATCCCGGCGGCATCTTGAACTGTTTTATGACCACCCGGAGTTTTATTTGACGTGCAATAGTAAGAATGGCGTGCTCGTGGACGGGGTGTTCCAGCGGAAGGGAGCGGCCGCGATGCTGTTGCCAAAAAGGTCAGTACACTTAACCATAGATAATGTAGAGGTCGACATTACTGCCTATTTACTGATTGGTTTTGTTTGTAAACAAAGCTATTTGTTTATATCTACCCACCTGTTGTTATTGTTTTTTTTTTCGTTTGATTCATTGAAGTCTTTTGTGTTGTGTTGAAGGTTACAGTTTTTATAAGACAAACTACTACCTACTCAACTTTAAAGTAATAATACAATATGTTTACTTTAAGCGGAAATAACATATCATGATTTTGTAAAGTTATTTTTAGAAGATGTTGATCTTGCAAATATATGTGTAATATAATTAATTGGTCTATGTAAGCTAAATTTTATGCTAATGCAGTTGCTGTGCAATTTTCTAATTGAATAATTTGTGTAATATTTATTTACATATTTTACTTGTATAAAACTTGTTTTTCACATTAAACATTTTGTTGTATTACTTTTATATACAACAATGAAAAGGTCTTATTTACTCCTTAAGTTGCTATGGTAATATATTTAGTATATTACCATACATATGCAGGTTAATGTTTGCGAAGCTTTATAACTTATTTTAAACAACAATAATAAAAAAAAGAAATGCACCAGTAATTGAACTATTTATTTTTTTTAGAATTTTTTCACAAAAATTTGCCCACCAAGTCACAAAAAAAAATTGTTTGGATGATTATATTTGTTGAAATGATATAGTTTAATTAAAAATAATTTGGAATAAATACATTTAGTAAATAATATTTAATCATCAGGTGATTATACATATGGAAATATACAAATATTTATTTTATGTGTATGGAGAATGTTTTTTTATGCAAATGGAAATGAACAGCTCGACCTTGAAAGAACTGTTTGTGGCGGATATAGTTGGTCACTTTGTAGTATATACCTTTATAACTATATTCATGATGAGTTCTCAAAGTATGGTATGGGTATAACATTCCATAATCGAATTCCGCAATCAATTTAACTTTTCCATTACAGCAGTTTAAGAACACTGCTAAAAAGAGGCTGATACAGAAAGCCTACTATACTGTTGAGGATAACTTAGAGGATAAGAATGTGTGGTTATATCTATTCTTCAACCCTTAACTTATGAGTTTTCTTCTTTATACTTGAGATGCCTGTATCTGGTTACTCAATTTACTTGTAGTGTAGATATTGACTGTTAGAAATAACTTTTAAAAATGAAATAGACTGCAGCACAGTCAATCTGTTTCATTGTATATTTACTATATTATAACATGGAATAATAATTTATCTCAACTGACATAAAAAAGTACAGTAAAGGACTGTTACTATGCCCACTGCTGGGCTAAGGCCTCCTCTCTTCATTTTTTTTTGGAGAGAAGGGATTAGAGCTAAGACCTACCACGCTGCTCTAATGTGGATTGGTAGGTTACACATATCCCTAGAATTCTCTCAAAATATGCAGGTTTCCTCATGATGTTTTTCTTCACCAAAAAGCTTGTGATAAATTGCAATTATCAATAAGACTCATAAGTTTTAATAGAAAAACTCATTGGTGACCAATGATTGTCTCTAGAGAGTAACACAGTCTCACCACTGAGCTATCACAGCTATTACTCATAATTAGATCCTTCAGTAGCAGTTCACATAGAGGCAGTCTAGCCTCTCCGATGTTATATGCAGAAATTTTTGTTTAAAATTTGCTAAAATTGATATTCATTTTGCACTTTGTTTTTGCCTTTTTATATTTCCAGCTTGTCCTCTAACTGTTAAATAAATAAAAATAAAAACAAGCACTTGTCAAAATATAACAGGATTTCTGAATTGTTTTATGCACACTTTAAATATTACACAGGAAGCTAGATTTGATCTCCATCTAGACAAGTGTGAGAATTTATTACCGTGAAATTCTCACAATTAATTTAGTGTTTACCTAACAATTAAATCTGCTATTCATTCTTTTTACCAATATGTTTTTTAAAAAAAAGTTCATTAGGGATACAGACATGTAGATGTTTCATTGTGCATAAAAATTAAAAGAATGAGAATTTCTAGTCTCAATGAGAAACAGAATCTTAGAAATATTTTTATACAACCAAGTTGTATGCAAATCGGTTAGATAATAGTCAGTGATAAAGCAAATTTATTATTGTTTTAGTCATTCATAAGAGGATGATTAAAATAATTGATTAGAATATAATGTTCACAATTATGTAACTGGCTATATATAAATTAGTTAAGTTTGTTATATACATATTATGCATAGTTACAAAACACTATGTGGATGTTTAAATATATAATTTTTTATTTATATAATCATAATTTAAGTAATAAATATTAGTTATAATAAAAATTGCTCTGATGCCACTGGATTTGACACCACTGCTAGTTAGCTCATACTAAACATTTTCTGAATATTTCATTAAAATCAGTCCAGTCATTTCAGAGTTAATAAGGGTCATACAGACAGACATTAATTTTTATTTACTAGGTTTTAATTTTTATGATATTTTCATCCTATAACCTAAGCATCATCAGGAGATAAACTCGTTTTGGAGTTAATCTCCAGATACAGATGACATTGTGGTAGTGAATATGTGATGTGTATGAGATTTTACAAACTCTGCATATTTTCCTTTATCCAAAATTTATAGCAAAATAATACTTTCAGTGCTTTCTTAAAAACTTAAAAATAAAAACGATGTAGAAAAAAATGATTAAATACATGCAGTTAATATATAATATCATAAATTTTAGGTCAGGTTATAAAAACATTGTTTTTTATTATATTAAGTTAATGAAATGCTAAGATAATAGATAAAAAATGACAAATCATCTAGCAGCAGAGGATGATGCAATAATATAGCAACATTGTTTATTATATTATCTGCAATACAACATGGGTGTGCTCTTTTATCTTCTATCTCTGTTTGTTTAATGACTTTATTGAGCCTTTATAAGGTTGTTTACTATAACATGTGGTATTATCAATAAAGAGAATGGGTTAGGCTTTTCAATGATTCACTAATGACTAAATGTAACAACCACCGGCATCAACTGCCCAGTTTCTTGCTGGCTGGCTAGGTAAGAATAGCTTTCTGAACTTTGTTATATATCGCTCTATATATTTAACTTTATATATAACGTAAATTTGAAAATACATCGTGTTAGATGATTTGGCAAGTTATTTTACGATCTATTGCCTATGATGTCATCTTACTTTAGTCGTCTTTAACGACAGCTCCGTAAGAAATGAGGATGGTCTATTCTACTCAGCCGGATACCACACGGCCGCTTCGGACAAATGGTTATAAAAATAAGTGTTTTATAATGTACAAAAAGGAAAAACGTAAACCCAACAATAAAAAATGCTTCGAAAACTAGGGAAACAAGTTGAGAGGGAAACAGACTGAGGTCTAGTCTGAGGTGGTAGAAACTGTTAGACCGTTAAAGTGTGCAAGGCCTCATGTGTCAAATTCGCTTCTACGATAAAACTCCTCAATCCATACTAGACCAGTGTACAGAAAGATTTAAACTAAGTGTAAAAAATATGCTTATACGTAAAGCGTTTTACAAAATTGAATATTATTTGGATGATAAGAATGCCTGGATTTGAAAATCCTTTCAGCTTCATACAAGACAGCGGTGTAATAATTTATAATTGAAAATATTTAAACGATTGACCGCCGAGTTTCTTGCTGGTTTTTCTCGGTAAGAGCAACATTCCGAACCATTTGTAGCTCCATTAATAATATTGATGCTTGACGATAGAAAAGTGCCTGAAATGCCTTATTTGAAAATCTGGCCCTCGTCTCAAAGCACAATATCGCTCGCTTGGCGGCTCGTATCTCAAAACATTCGTATATAAAACCACTCGTATATAGAGGTACCACTGTAGTATGCAATCTACTGATTGAACGGTAAACACATGACATCATGGCGGTGACGCGTTTGGTAACGCGGAACTGTCTTTCTCGGAAATTGATACCATCACAGATAAAATAGCATCTCGTCGCAGTTGCTTTCGTTGATATCAATCGATCGCTTTGATTAAGCTAAAGTGACTCAATCCGGTGAGTGGATGAATGGCGAAATTTTGAGATCACAGAAAGTACCTGGTGACTCGGGCTTTGTTTTGATTTAAGTGGAATTTGATTTTATTTAATTAGGCTAGGTATGACGTACCTTTATGCATCAACGTCCCATTATTTTCTAAACAAAAGTTAAATGAAGTTGTAGATGTGACATTTAAAATGTTGACTTTTTGATTATTGCAAAAAGAAACAGTAGCCGAAAATAACTCAGAAAATATTGAAATCTTTAGGTGCACTATGAATTTGGCATCCGCTAGAGTAGAATAGACCACCCTCATTTCTTACCTAGGTGTCGTAAAAGGCGACTAATGTAAGTCGACGTCAAGCAGGCGGCCGGTCGTAAAATACCTAGCCAAATAAGCGACTCCACTTACAATGGGATAAGAGCAGGAGAATGATGATGAACTGCCTAAAATATTATCGCCGCTGGTTTGCTTTCCCTGAATCAGTACCCACTACTGCTCCCATCACATTGTACATACTGTTCCAGTCACGATGCATGTTTATGATAAGCATGACCTGATGATGCTGCTGACAGGATTAGCTCCAGACGAGGTAACTTCTCGATGGTTAACATTAGGGACATGATTTTTGTGTAAAAAGTTTTTTAAAAGCATCTTGTTATTGTTCGCTTGTCTGATGTAAATTGACCCTTATATCTGTGCAATTTGGCAGTACTTGTTTTTACGTGTTCTGTTATATAGACATAGACAAATAGTTGAATGACCTACTTTGATAACGTTATCTCATCATCCAGTTGTATCTCAAGGTGTTTTATGGGTTTGTTTTCTATATCATACGAAAAAATATCCATATGTACCAGACAATCATATATGGAGAGATCATGGGAAGGTCTCTTCCGTTGACCAGAAACCCGTTGATCGTTGATGTTCAGCAGTGGACGTCTTTAGGTTGAGACGACGTACCATAGAAAATTTGATGTATATCATAGACATACGGAGATCACAATAAGCTTGTGATGCCTGCGTCGCGACTCAGCAGAGTTAGCAACTCAATCGTTGGTCTCGGTACTCGCGTTCTACGATTAAATTCCACAATCCTTGCTAGGCCTGTCCACAGAAGGGTTAAAATTTAGTGTAAGAAATATGCTTATACGTAAAGCATATTACAAAATTGAAGATTATAGATAAAAATCCAGGATATGAAAATCCTTTCGGCTTCATACAAGACTGCGGTTTAATAATGTAAAATTTAAAATGATTAAAAGATTGACCGCCGAGTTTCTTGCTGGTTCTTCTCGGTAAGAGCAATATTCAGATCCAGCCATAGTTTCATTCATCGTATTGATCATATTGATCCTTGAAGATTCAAAAGTGCTCGAAAGAGCTTATTTGAATAAATATGATTTGAAAAAAGCGATGTTTTAATGCTTAGTAGCTATGTTTTATTGTGCATGCGGCAATTTATCTAGGTGTCTCTTGTTGTCTAGATCTAGTCACTTATTTGTGTCACACGCGATTCGAAGCACTCTCGAGTCGGCCGGCCTTGTACCACATAATACTGTTTGTATGTATGGACTTGGAGTTTTTATTTATATTAACTAACCAAACGTACCGGCTTCGGACGTTTTCTAGAGTATATAATGTCTTGAATTTGCTTAAAGCATTCTTTTCCAGATTACGTCTGGAGGAATATGTTTTCGAAGAAAAATTGAAGCTATTGAACCAGCCTAAATCCTGACATAGGCCTCCTCTCTCCGTTTCTGGATGGAAGAGTTAGAGCTAAGATCTACCACTCTACTCCAATGCGGATTGGTAGGTTACACATACCCCTAGAATTCTCTAGAGATTGCAGGTTTCCTCACAATGATTTATAGAAGCAGGCGTTACTTTGCGGAATTCCATATTACAAGTAATATAACAGAAACAACTACTTTGCTATAATCCGCACGGGTTAAGTGAATGCATGCAAAGCCAATGTGTATGAAGCAGGCAAAATCTACGCACCTTATACATGTAGGACCAGCCACCACATGCACCCCAAGGCGCAATTCACCAGCAACAACGAACACAAAAGCAGCACACACACCCACCACCACAATCTCGACGATCGTTTCGCCCCGAAACCGAAGCATCATCAGGAGGATAGGCTTCACGACAAAAATCGTACTGCGCCGCGCTACCCATACAAGCAGTCTTAAATAGTTCAACTCCCACCAATACCCTCCCCTCCGAACACATGCAGCAAAACGGAATTAGATACATTTACTTGCTCGTTAATTAAGTGACCATTGTTATTTTTTATTATCTCAAGATGCTCTAACGTATTGAGGCGGAGTCCCTTATCACAAGTGTGGAGAATATGATATGAATGGGCATTAGGCACTTTATGACCGCTTTCTAGCAAATGTTTTGCAAAATTAGAATTTTGTGGTTTATTATTCCTTTTAAATTTAAATTTTGCAAAACATTTGCTAGAAAGCGGTCATAAAGTGCCTAATGCCCATTCATATCATATTCTCCACACTTGTGATAAGGGACTCCGCCTCAATACGTTAGAGCATCTTGAGATAATAAAAAATAACAATGGTCACTTAATTAACGAGCAAGTAAATGTATCTAATTCCGTTTTGCTGCATGTGTTCGGAGGGGAGGGTATTGGTGGGAGTTGAACTATTTAAGACTGCTTGTGTGGGTAGCGCGGCGCAGTACGATTTTTGTCGTGAAGCCTATCCTCCTGATGATGCTTCGGTTTCGGGGCGAAACGATCGTCGAGATTGTGGTGGTGGGTGTGTGTGCTGCTTTTGTGTTCGTTGTTGCTGGTGAATTGCGCCTTGGGGTGCATGTGGTGGCTGGTCCTACATGTATAAGGTGCGTAGATTTTGCCTGCTTCATACACATTGGCTTTGCATGCATTCACTTAACCCGTGCGGATTATAGCAAAGTAGTTGTTTCTGTTATATTTCCTCACAATGTTTACGTTCACCGAAAAGCGTGTGATAAATTGCATGATAGATAGGTAAATAAGTTTTAATAGAAAAACTCATTGGTGCCTTCCCGGGATTTGGATTCGTGACACGTGGCCAAAATCCTGACCTACCTTTAATTAAACTGGCGCCCTATACGAATACAATATATACTTGGATATGCAATAATAGAGTAGAGAAGCAAATACATCCTGTATCTATCTCTTTCTTTTTTATATGATATTAGACAAAAATGAAGTATAAAGTTCTATCTTCCCTCTCATTATCTATTGTGTCACTATTACTGCCTAGCTCTCCTCTATTCTAGTATTTTCAAATTTATTCAAGTAAACTTGTAAACGAGTGCTTTTGAATCGTCATCTCTACTGGTTCGGAAAGCTGTTCCTACCGAGAAGAGCCAGCAAGGAACTCGGCGGTTGCTCTTTTCAAAGAATCATTCTTATTACTAGTAACATATAGTTATCGATTGGGTCGGAGAGTAGCTATATCCACGCATACTTATCGTCTAAGTAATCTTCAATAGTATAGTAGATACGCTTTCTGTATTAGTTTTATTCTTTTTTAACAGTGTTTTTAAACTGCTGTAATGGTAAAGTTAAAGTAGATTGCGAAATTTTATTACAGAATCTTATACCCAAACCCACAAACGACTTATGTACTTTTGCAAGGCGCAAAGCAGGAACCGCAAGCTTACGTCGGTTCCTACTTTGTCTATTATATACATCGCCATATATTGTGCCACTATCGTTTACAATCTTGCCTACGGTTCCCCTACTCTAATATTAATGATTCAATATAGCTCAAGTCAGTAGACCTCCATCGGGCGAAATCGTAGCCGGCTGCCGGCCTTGCAAAGCCGGACTTTGCCCATTTGTGGGCCGGTACAGCTTGTTACCGTTGTTCATACGACATCAGCAGCTATTGGGGACACGATCGCTATTCATAGTCAAAACAAACTATACTCGCAACTATGTAGCGGTTAGCACATGTTTACATCGTGACTGTGACGGATGTTTTATTTGTGCGTACGTTTGTATTACGTAACCGTGAAACATACGGATGCGTAATGCAAGTTCATCATTGCGTTTTTTTTAAATTTGATTATTATCGATATCATCATTATGGTGTCTTTATCCAATTATAAGTGGGGTCGGCAAAAATGTTTATAACATGTTGTACGACACCTCGGTAAGAACATGAGGGTGGTCTAGTCTACTCAGCCGGATACTTTTATCGACATATTTCACGCTTAATATTATAGTGGATAAATTCAAAATTAGGCTAACTGAATTGATACATTGTAACAATCTATCTCGGTCTCCCTAGTAATATTGCACGCTAAGTATTAATCTAACAGTCGTGGTGTCTATCTCCTGATGATGTTTCAGTTGCGGGTCGAAACGATCGTACAAATTTTCGTAGTGGATATATGTAGTGCTTGTGTAGTGTGTTGTTGGTGGCGGTTTTGGATTACTTGCGGTAACTAATGCTGCTTGTATAATGTATGAGAACTGTGTATAATGTATATAAATAATTTCCTACAAAAACGCGGATTATAGCTAAATAATTCTATCATGAAGCTGTGATAGCCCAGCGGTGAGACCGTGTGACTCTCTAGAGACGATCATGGGTTCAAACCCCTGGCAGGCACATGAGTTTTTCTATTAAAACTTATATGTCTAATTGATAATTGCATTTTGTCACAAGCTCTTCAGTGAAGGAAAACATCTTGAGGAAACCTGCATAACTCTAGAGAATTCTGGGGATATGTGTAACCTAACAATATGCATTGGCGCATCGTAGTAGGTCTTAGCTGCAACCCTTCTCTCTAAAAACCGAGAGAAGAGGCTTATGCCCAGAAGTAGGATAGTAACATTATATTATATTACATTATATTATATTATATTATGGAATTCCGCAAAGTAACGTCTACTTCTATAAATTGTTTAACCATTAAACCATTTTTTACTAGTTTTTTCATATTAAACACCAGCAGCTTATGTAAGGACGTCGAGCCGTATATCCCCACGTTGTAATGCCAACGAGCGATTTCTTGTTACGCAATATAGCACTTCTGTAAACAATTTGTTCGAGCGCGTCGACTCGGTACTCGGTACTGCGTACTGTCAATTATTACTGGGAGACATCGCTCGACAAGCAAGTACATAGAGAAACAGCCGCTTGTCATCCCAATTCTGGGCATAGGCCTGCTCTCCTTATATTTGCTGTTATCATATCAGTCAACAATCTATACTTATTTTAAAACAAACTCCCAAAAAGCTGTCTGTGTATGTAATTGATTTTCTCCAAATCTACTGAACGGATTTTTGTACGGTTTTCACCAAAAGATAGTGCAATACTTCCGGATGGTTTAGGTATATAGTACATATCGGTATTATGTAAATTGTGTTGAAGAGATCGCGCAATTCTTAAAAAAACTTGCTTGCTGGGAGTTTTAGTCGCGTGCGCTGCGTAAACCAACAGAGATAAGCTAAAGTTATGTATCAGAGAATTCTAGATCTTTAAAACTACTACAAAAAAGTCCGCGATAGCATGTCTCTATCTCTTTTGGTTAACTCACAATAACTACTTTTATGTTTAAAATTTGATTTCTGAAAAACTTTGAAACGCTGATTTCCACGAGCTAGTCATATATATAATAACGTGTACAGACCATAGAGTTCCAAATCACGTAACAACGTGTTTAAATCATGTTATGTCGACCGCACTTAGAGTAAGATACGGCCAGGAGAATGATGATGACTTACTCTCTGATAATAATATGAACTTTTTGTATCCGCATAGAGTAAGAACGTTTATTTTGGTTTTTGGACTCCATCTTTCTTATATTATTTGATCTGTGTACAGATAGAGCCAAGAGCATTAAGCCGCTTGATGGCTTTATTTTGACGGGACACCAACGGTGTTTGTTTTGACGGTAAACTGTACCGCTTTATCGTCATCTGAAGGTTAATTATGTTTTGTACTCTGATCTGGCGTGGCAGGAAAAATATTTTTAACATAAGGTGCTACGGTTCGTTTTCGTTTACTCAGACTAGTTACATTTTGTTTATATTATATACAGGTTTTTGCGATATCTATGCTATGATGGTTTGACACGATTAGAGATTCTAAGTTGCAGTATTGAGAAATAGAAAAAAAGGATGTATATGTTTGTCCACTCGATTTCAAATGATTTTAATATCTTATTAAGATCAATGATAAGGACGAAAGCAGACAGCGTCTCTGATAAAAATCATGTATTCGAGAATGATCTAATGTGTAATATTAGATAATATTGAATATGAAATTAATTTACCTACATTGCGTTCCGTGTTATTAAAATCTAACCTCAGATAATTGTTATTCGTAAAAAGAGCAACCGCTAAGTTTCTTGTCAGCAGGCCTACCATGCACTTTTATTGCGACTCAATTGAAGACGTAAACGACGACCGCGAACCGCTTTCTTTTCGTACTATGAAGTGTGAATTGCATTGGGGTCGTAATGTTTGAAAAGTATAAAGTTATATGAACTATAGATAACTCTGTCTCTTTTACTCAACATGTTTTTAGGAAGAAATCCTGAACGCTCATTCGGCAACGACTTAAAGTGTGCGTCTTTAAGACGTCATAGTACGAAGAGCAAAGTAATTTCGTTTACGTCTTCAATTTTTGTCGCAATAAGAGTTCATGGTAGGCCTGCTGCTCTTCTCAGTGGATTCTCAGCGTTCCGAACTGGTGATAAAATCGATCTAGTAATAATTATAAATTACGATTAACTGAACCGTGTTAAGACTTGCTCGGCCCGTTCTTATGTTTCATACCCACGCCCGATTTTTGGAGGTTATGTTGTAACGTCCACGTTGTCATCTCGTATCGTGCTTCCGTATTGTTGTAATCTCTTGTTCTATCCTTCCGCCCCCTGATGTTCCGAATTATATTTGATTTCTTACCGAATGCGTTGTCTATACTTTCATATTGACACGCCCACACTTATTTTATTTTTATTTATTTTATTTTATTATTATTTATTTGGACAATGAACAGCCTAAGCTATTTATACATTTCCGCATATAAACTACTTAATTAACAGTGTATTCGGATACAATTTAGAAAGCAAAGAAAAAACAGAAATGAAAATTAAACAAAAAATTTAGCGAAGTATGGGGATCGAGTCATGGCTTCGACTTATGGCTTCTTTTTGCTAATATCGAATTACAAGCTCTGCCAGCGAGGAAATCAGTACGTCACAAAGTTTTTCTCTGTGCTAAAATGTAGCCGCGATCTTTTCTATCTTTCAGTGAAATTCGCATCAAAATCGGTTTCGCTGTTCCGGGTGGTGTACATTAACCTAGACATTTCTCAAGAATTGCAAATCCTTTGAGTAGATTTTGAGAAAATCGTTGTACAGACAGGCAGATGGGAATATTGTTTTATAGATATAGACAGTTAAAAGATAATATCTTATGTATGTATGTTAGTAAATGTGCCTTCTATTTGTAAACACAATGCGTGAAGATGATTCAGGAATGAGTTATCTTCATATCACATGACCAAGATCGGATTCCCGAAACAAAATGGCGTCTTGGACTAGAGCCCAAATCAATTACAGCGAGACCGAAATAAGATGAGACGCCAGATAAGGTGATGCTGCGGACGTTATCACACGACAGCAGAATTGTTGAGATAAACATTGGTTAAACGGAGAGAATATTTATATTTATAGAGCAATGAAGAAAAACTGTATTTGTAACGTACAAGAATGGTTAATTTTATCAAAAATAACGGTCTGTATTGTTGGGGTTAGGCCTTCTCTCTTCTTTTCGCAGAAGGGTTGGGGCTTAGAATCATTACACTGCTTGAATGCGAATTGGCAGGTTGGCACATATCCCCAAAATTCTCTTAAGTCATGCAGGTTTCCTCAGTGTTTTCATATTCAATTCATAAAAAAAAACTTGTGATAAATTGCAAATCTCAATTAGAAACAAGTTTTTACAGAAAACAGAGGGGGGAGACCTAAAAAGAGATGGTTGGATTGAAGTATGACATGCATTTAAAAGGAGTAGCACAGGAGTTGACGAATAGTAGGAGAGAATGGAAGAGAAAAATGTATTGCGCCAACCACACAGAGTGGGATAAGGGTAGGAGAAACAAAGAGAAGGTTTTACAGTAAAACTCATTAATGCCATTAGGGTTTGAACGTGTGATCCTCTTAAAAGAAACAGTGTGACCGTGCGTCTATCACAGCTTTTTAATTGTAGCAGAACGAAAATTAAACTTACCATTATTATAAATAATTAGACAACTAATTAAGTTAACTAACCTTTCTAACACCAGGGTAGCATTTCCCGTTCAGATAAGGTTACGAAATTAATATTTAGGTACGGTTTGATCTCTGCCCTTCAAACCCACCCCTTAATACCAACCCAAGCGTCTCCCTCGTCGTTAGTATTGAATTTAATTGGGCAATATCAATCGAGGGGGTTTTGCCCTCCTCCACGACAGAGCTCAATAAAAGTGACGCAATCGTACTAGAGTAGGTACTTTTTGAACAAATTTTCTTTGACGCGCAATTGTAGGTAGGTATTTGAGATGACCTCACGTGTATGGAGTAAGTCCATTTGCAAATAGTGCGATGCACCGAGCTGACTGGTAGAATGCTTACTATTTGCTAAGTGCACCACAGCTCAGCATAAAAACATCCTACCTGTTCATCAACTACAGAGGATTACTGACTTTATCTTCCATTTATTACGAACTATATTCGTTGCATTTGACTTGAAATATTAGGATTGTGAAGCGCGTGGGCGCTTGACTCGGCTCTTATCGGATGTTAACAGGTACAGTTTATGGCTGAGCATCTACGTGTGCTGATAATACGTTATCGAGCGACGCACTAACATTTTGTTTGTCTCGGTTGACTTCGGTGTATTTTGATGATAGTCTTCGTTTGTTATTATGAGGATAAGGCCATTGATATGAGGCTATTTTCTTCGTCCAAAGAAGGAACTGTTTTTGTTAATTAGAGATGTTTTTAAAAGACAATATATCGTTACACAATGAAACGTTTCTTAAATGTACATACTGAACTATACGTCGGAGTGAAATAGGAACGCACAAACGGGAAAATCTAGAGCACATTTTAACTTCCAAGGTTGAGAACAAATCAAAACCAAATTTTAACGCAAGTTTTCTTCCTGAAACACTTGTGTAGGATACTCGGCTATGATTTTAAATAAATAATAATCTTGTGTAAGTAACGAGTATTTTTGGGCATTACGGTATTTGGCGTACACGTCATTTCAAAGAGCTGTGATAGCCCAGACTCTTTCAAGGGAAACACGAGTTCAAACCCGGGCAGGCACCAATGAGTTTTTCTATTAAAACTCATGTGTCTAATTGATAATTGCAATTTAACACACGCTTTTCGGTGAAGGAAAACATCGTGAGGAAACCTGCATATCTCTAGAGAATTCTGGAGATATGTGTAACCTACCAATCCGCATTGGAGCAGTGTGATAGGTCTTAGCTCCAACCCTTCTCTCCAGAAACGGAGATAGGAAGCCTATGCCCAGCATAGGTTTGTAACAGGCCGCTACTTTTACACGTCATTTACCACACCACACATTATTTAATATATGACCTTGATATTTAGGCGTCTTATAGTCCAGCTCATTGGTCCAGTATCGGCAGGAGACTGACAAACTACACCGCTTTTCGTATCTATCCCCCCCCTAAATTTGTGTCCTAACCAAAATTTTTATGACTTCGATTAAAAATGTTAAATAAGTAAGCAGTAAGCAGTTATATTAAATTTATGATATAAATATCTTGCTCATTCCGCCCGTGCTAAACCTGCAGGCGTTGGTAAAAAGTCTTAAGCGACGATACCTTCGTCCTTTTACAAAGATCCCTTCTGGAACTGCATTCCTTCCCGCATACTTCGCCATCACACCGTGGTCATGGATATCCGTAAGGCAATAAAATTCCTTGGCCGTATTCGGGTAGATCACGTTAATGCGATAACTGAATTGCGTAAGACTACCTGAATCTGATTGCGGATAATTTGAAATATGTACTTTGTTTTATATTTATTTTTAATTTCGATTTCTGCTTAAAGAATTTTTTGGTGTCAGTGTTTGGTGGTAGAGGTAGATTTGAAATTTATACTGTTTTTCCTTTGGGAACAGAAAAACTCACGTAAACCAAAAACCAGAATATATAAAAACTTTCTTACAATAATTCTTCCAACGCAAGGCACAACGTTACATATAACCTACTAATTTAAATTACAGATTTGAGTTGACTTTTTTGACACATCGTGATTAAAAAACTTTAATCATAGATGATACGCTATAATATGAGACCTTAATATATTGATAATAGATAGCGTCCCATTCCTGCCTATCCTTTAAGTTGAACCGAAAATAACTGCTTAAAAAATTTCACTTAATTCAGTTCAGTAGTTTTGAAGACTAGCGTAAATGCACATCGTGGCATGTGATTTTTATATATAAATATTTCATTTTGTGTTCATTCCGGGAAATGTATGCATTGCGACATACCTACCAGTTGTTTGTCTTGCACTTCATTATAGTTCTATTTTTTAGTCAAAATGATTTGTATGGTAATTTTAGTTTTAGTTTTTATATTGTAGACACTTCAAGTTATCAAAGGTCATAAAATATTTACACGGAACTGTTTCTAGCGTTTGAGTAAATATTTTATAATATAATACGTTTGCATTTGCCAAATTTTAACGAGTTTTGCTTCATTTTTATCTTTGTAATTAAGCATTAAGACGTTATGGATTTTAATAGCGTTCTAAACCAATGTTAGAATTGTAAATAGTGGATTTTTTTTAGCTTTATCATCATGTTCCGACTTTCCCATTTTTATTTAAAGTCGGAAACTATGTTTGTCCAAAGCTGACGGTTCTGGGAAATTCGAGCTCACTCAGGTCTTTTAAGCACAGCTACGAGTTTCAGATTCTTTCAAGTCATTTGGTCATCTGGTTTCCTTGTGACGTAGCCGTACCATCGCAGCCGTAATTATGTCAGCTATTCTACAGTGGGTCTCTACTTTAGGAGGTCCGCTTACGTAATGGCTGGGGACCTTTTTTTTTTGGAGCCTTATAGAAGAGGAATATTTAAACCATACAAGTACAATGTTTTGTTATATTTGAAAAAGATTAGGAAGCCATCGGACGAAAATTGAAATCTTCCGTCCTGTTTGACTTTTCCACGTCACAATTATATCACGTCTATTTCTACTTAACGGATTGCACATTCAAACTTTATGAAACATCTTGACTATTGGCGAAAAGTGCATGAAAATCTGTTTAGTATTTGTGTTTTAAGTTTTTCGCGTGGAGACAGACAGACGGACACGGCTGAGGACTTATAGCCTTACATGTATGGATTGAAGCAATCCTTTGTCCGTAGGAGCTAAGTAAAGAGCATGGCGTGTGCGCTAAAATAGACAGATGTCGCATTACGCGTCCCCGATTGAAATACGCGGGCGTATTTTTGGCTATGAAACAACTTTGGGTTCTATCTGACTCTTAGATTAAGATACACAAATTAAAATTCAAAATATTCTTTATTCAAGTAAACTTGTACACAAGTACTTTTGAATCGTCAACATTTACTGCTGGTTCGGAAAGCTGTTCCTACCTAGAAGAACCAGCAAGTAGTTACTTGCTGATGTGTCACCTAGGAAGAACGTATTCTAAAAACAATTTTTTTGTTCCTCGAGTTTGGGTGTATGTTGCTTTATCGTATTAGCCTTTAATGCGTAAAGGACAGATAGACAGACAGACTTTCACACTTTTAATATTAGTATGGATTGCCGAATAAACTGTATTTTTTGGTACCTGCCTTCAGGTTAGGGGTTCGCGGTTTCGACTCTGTCGAGGGCCAACATTTTCTAAATACTAATTTTTGTCAATTTTTCAAGTCTTGTTGTATTTCATTATTTATTTGCACTTTCTTATTAATATTATAAATGTGGAAAGTCTGTCTGTTTGTCTGTTACATGTTCATGGCGAATCCGCAGAACCGATATCGAGGTTGTATCACAGATATCACACAGAGGTCACAAAAAGCTTGTGATACCTGCGTCGCGACTCAGCAGAGTTAGTTACTCAATCGTTGGTCTCGGTACTCGCTTTTACAATAAAATTACGCAATCTATATTAGACTTATCTACAGAAAAGTTTAAATTAAGTGTACGAACTATGCTTACACGTAAGGCATATTACACAATTGAAGATTATTTGAATAATAAAAATGCTTGGATTTGAAAATCCTATCAGCTCCAAAAAAGACTGCAAATAAATAATGTAAATTTAAATGTTTAAAAGATTGACCGACGAGTCTCTTGCTGGTTCTTCTCGGTAAGAGCAACATTCCGAACCAGTGTAGCTTATTAAATCTAATTGATCCTTGACGATTCAAAAGTGCTTCATAAAAGCCTACTTAAATAAATATTATTTTGATTTGATTTGATTTGATTATCATTATATCAAGGTATTTTTTATTCATGGTAACATTTATCTGATTATTAACATTTATCTGATCGTTAATGAGGGTGCCATTGTTATGCTTAATGATTTCTAATCGTTCCAAAATATTCAATTTTAAGCTTTTTTCACAGGTGTGCAGTATTTCGAAACAATGGTCATTAGGAACTTTATGACCGCTTTCTAACAAATGTTTCGCGAAATGTGAATTTAGTGGCTTATTATTCCTGAAAGCGGTCATATGTTCTTTAAAACGGCCATATGTTCTTTAAGACGACCAGTCTGACCCACGTATGTATCATTGCATTCGGGACATTTTATTTTGTAAACAACACTCTTTTTCGGATGATTATCTTTATTATTGCATAATATCTTTTCCTATCTAAATCCACGTGAACAAAGTCGTAGGTAAAAGCTAGTGTATAATACAAGTAGTATATTTACCAGTTGTCTGTCTCCAATCATAAGTTTTAAGTTACTTTGGGGACGGATGATCATATGCGTAGGTAATTGTCTTATATATTTAATATTGTATTTTATTATCATAAAGAAGAAAAGTGTACTGCTGACTCCATAGAAGCTCGCGCTGAATACTGGGTCGTTATTACTAAGAGACTTGGCGACGCCGAGCCGCGTTTCTGCCAACGTTAATGCGTCTGGTGCTTACAGCTAACTTAAATGGTCATTATAGCTTGCCAAGGATCGCTTCACTATAGATTCTAGCAATCTAATGTTTGTGCATAAGAATATACGTAAATATAAAAGGATTGGCGATGTATTTACTTTACATGCCATTACAGCAGTTTATAAACACTGTTAAAAAGAGGCTGATACAAAAAGCCTGCTATACTGTTGAAGATTACTTAGATGATAAGGATGTTTGGATATAGGTTGCTTGCTGTTTCTGTTTTGCGCCTTGCAAAAGTAAATAAGTCATTTGTGGGTTTGGGTATAAGATTCTATAATAAAATCCCGCAATCGATTTTATCTTTGCCACTACAGCAGTTTAAAAGCGCTGTTAATGGGAGGCTGATAGAAAAAGCCTACTATACTATTGAGGATTATATAGATGATAAAAATGCGTGGATATAGCTACTCCTCTACCCTGTACAAGAACGTAATAACCAAATGTAACTAGTTATAAGAATTTTATTTGAAAAGAGCAACCACCGAACTTCTTGCTGGATCTTCTCGGTTAGAACAGGTTTGCGAATCAGCGGTAGATTTTGACGATTCAAAAGCACTTGTTAACAAGTTTACTTCAATAAAGAATGTTTTAAATTTGAATATACTTGATGTAGCTAGTCAAAAGCAAGCATTTTCCTGTCAAAATCCTCGTTCGGTAAATGTATCTCCAATTAAATTATTTATTTGATTTGAAGTTAGTTAATCATCATTCTCCTGCCCTTATCCCACTCTAAGTGGGGTCGGCACAACATGTTACTAACATGTTGTCACATAATTTGGCTACGTATTTTACGACCGGCCACCTGCCTGACGTCAACTTACCTTAGTCGCCTCTTACGACACCGGAATAGATTCTATGCAGCCGGATACCACACGGCACATACCTTAGTCGCCTCTTACGACACCTCGGTAAGAAATGAGGGTGGTCTATTCTATGCAGCCGGATACCACACGGCACTATTTGAAGTTAGTTAATATTGACAGGAAATAAGTGCCGATAAATTTGGTGTTCACAACAACTTTATCGCAGACGTGATGGTATTTCAGAACGGGTTTTCCGTATAATTAGCACTATTTAATTCAGGAATTGTTTTGTTTCTACAATTCTGTGCCTAACTTTTTTAGTCGAGTCACTTCTTCGAGTGATAATAATTTATTAAAACTCAAAATATTCCTTTTCACGCAGCGATAACGCCGTATAAAGAGCTCATGAATAAGAGCCCCGTATGGGCTTGAAACTAGTCGGGCTCACCCCATATAATAAGATGTGAGTATAGCCGGTTTCTATACATAAACCATGAATACCGCTCACGATAGTCTAAAATAAAAAATACTTAATATTCTATATTTAAATTGTCTCTGCACAAGCATTTTTGCATCCTCAAATTATAATGGAGCTACGGCTAGTTCCGAAATGTGCTCTTACTGAGAAGAACCAGCTAGAAACTCGGCAGTAAGTCTTTTCAGAACACAACCAACTGGCCACCACCACACGAACTCTACACGAATTCACTAAGACAATCTCAACCAGGATCTAGATCCACGATATAGTCGCAATCCTGCATGAAAAAAATTGCAGCTCTTAAAAAACTTTTTTAAAATTGTAGATCAAGTAATTGTAAATTGTAACTAGAGTATTAATATAAGCGGTATCCGCCGATCTCAGGATATATGACATAATTTTTGTGAAGATAACCGCATGACGAGTCAGCATGCCTGAGAAAAGTAGAACGTTATCGGATGCGAGGAATTTTCAACTGTAATCCGATAGACTTACTGATCGTTTCGTTTAACCAGATGAATCACGCGAGATGTTTCATGTCGCGAGTGCTTTGAGCAGGATTCTTGATCGAGTTACGACCGGAGTGCTACCCGTGCGCGATAAATTGATTACCAATGAAACTACCATAAACGATAACATTTATTAACGTCGTAAAAAGAAAGCTGTTCTGATCGTGTAAATGTTTGACTATCCCTGATATTTATTTATTATTATTATACTACCAATTTATAGGACCACGCAGACGCAGATATAGACGCCTTAGGAGCGTCCTGAATTCAAATTCAAAGTATGCTTTATTCAAGTAAACTTGTAAACAAGTGCTTTTGGATCGCCTACTCTAATGCTGGTTCGGAAAGCTGTTCTTCGAAAAAAGCCAGCAAGAAAACTCTTCCGTAGTGTTAGTAATAAAATCACTGCTTTGTTAAGTCGCTCGAGATAGTTACGAGTACATACGCTCTGCGACATTTCATTATCAATAAACGAATCACTTGCAATTAAATAATGAACGCCGAACGCCTTTTCAAAATAAATTTGAAGAGCTCTGTCTCTAGTATATAATTTGTATATAATATGCATGTGTAGTGTAAAATTTATGGGAGAAATTTAATAATCCCTTCCTAATGATTTATAGAAGCAGGCGTTACTTTGCGGAATTCCATATTACAAGCAATATAACAGAACTAACTACTTTGCTATAATCCGCACGGGTTAAGTGAATGCATGCAAAGCCAATGTGTATGAAGCAGGCAAAATCTACGCACCTTATACATGCAGGACCAGCCACCACATGCACCCCAAGGCGCAATTCACCAGCAACAACGAACACAAAAGCAGCACACACACCCACCACCACAATCTCGACGATCGTTTCGCCCCGAAACCGAAGCATCATCAGGAGGATAGGCTTCACGACAAAAATCGTACTGCACTTCCTATAATGCGGTATATTGGTTGATAAGAAGGATACACCTTCAATAAATGCACAACAAATATTCTTACGATTCAAAAACAAGCCAAAAAATTTTATGAAATTTAATTCTATATTACGGGAAAAACGCGTTATACGAGTACCGCGTTATAGAGGGGATTATTGTACATTCCACGCGAGTCTCAACTTTTCGCGCACGGGTATTACTTTAAATTTTTCCGTATACAAGAGTCGCTTAGCAACAGAGACAGATGTGAACCTTTGTCGGCAATTCTCTCAGGGTTTCGGCGAACGGGCCGCGTGCTTTGGTCGTTTTTTTCAGCGTAATGGAGCAAGTTGCAAGAGGATAATTTGTCTTTCCCTAAAGTACTCATTGTGTTTTTTTAAAGCTATACTGTTTTGAATGTAGTTTTTAGTACTCTTCTATTAAAATTCAGTAATGATTTTCTTATATAATTAAACGTTACTTTGCGGAAATCCATTATACAAAAGTAATAATGAAATTATTTTGCTATAATCCCCGATTAAGTAAATAAAAAATATAGGTACACCTCCTATATCTCCTGACGACGGTTGCGGGGCGAAACGATTGCTGAGTTTGTGATAGTGAACGTGTGTAGTGTTTGTGTATTGTGGTTGTGGTGGTGGAGGTTTGTGCATGTGTTTCTACGAATCCTGCATGTATCGGATATGACAATGGATAGTCCAGTCTACATTTAGCATTACATATATTTTCTACTAGCTTTCAAACGAAACCTCGTTCGCGTGGACGGCAGTCTTATTATTTGAGTAAACCGTAATACTTATATTATTTATGTTTAAAGTGGGTTAACCTTAAAAGCTAGACATATGCTGTCGCGGGCTTTTAATTGGAACTTTTGGATGGGAACTATCGTGTAATACATGTTTTTTTTAATAACTTTCACCGTTTTAAGTAAACGCACGCAAAGAAAACTAAATTTTGCCGTTTTCGCAATATTTCTTACTGCTGCTCCTCTCCTATTCATCTTAGCATGATGGTATATAACCCATAGCCTTCCTCAATAAATAGACTATCTTACAGTCAAAGAATTTTTAAAATCGGTTCAGTAGTTCCTGAGATTAGCGCGTTCAAACAATCAATCAAACAAACAAACTCTTCAGCTTTATATATTAGTATATATATAGATTTACTTAATCGCGTATTATAACATTATAATTTCATTATTGCTTTTATAATAGTAATTGTTTAGACAGAGACAATTAATAAATATAATAAACTACTACTAGAATAATATAATACCTAGAATCTATCTATACTTATTATAAAACAAAGTCCCAAAAAGCTGTCTGTCTGTATGTAAACGATTTTCTCAAAATCTACTGCACGGGTTGGAGCCAAGATCAACTAGGCTGCTCCAATGCGGTTTGGTACGTTACACTTATCCCCAAAATTCCCTAGAGATATGCAGTTTTCCTTTACTTATAAACCGTGTGACAAATTACATTTATCTCATCATTCTCCTGCCCTTATCCCACTCTAAGTGGGGTCGGCACAACATGGTTTAAACATGTTGTCACATGATTAGGCTACGTATTTTACGACCGGCCGCCTGCCTGACGTCAACTTACCTTAGTCGCCTTTTACGATACCTCGGTAAGAAATGAGGATGGTTTAATTCTGTGCAGCCGGATACCACACGGCACATACCTTCGTCGCCTCTTACGACACCTCAGACAACTTACAAATATCTCTTAGACACATAAGTTTTAACAGAAAAACTCATTGGTAAACGCGCGGGGTTTGAACCCATGATCGTCTCTAGAGAGTCGCACTGTCTCACCGCTGGGCTATCATAGCTTTTGTTTTACTTGATACTCTGACCCATTTAAGTATCTTTAAAATTGACACACATCTCGTGAGGCCTGTACCTATCCGACGAGATATTGACATTAACCATGACCAAGGTTTTAATCTATGCACCTAATAGCCGCACAAGTCTGCGTTCAGATCGGGTGCGTGGCCGGGGTTTGAACTCGTGACACTCCCAAAGGACTCGCACGGACTCACCGCGGAGCTATCAGAAACTTGTATAAAGGACTTTATTTACATTAAGAAAGCCTTAATTGGTTCTGCAATCGTAAGAGACATTTTTACCGGATTCTTACCGGTTAAAAACTTGCTGCCTAGTGCCATTGTGTTTTAGGGCACAGGGATACTGACCGAATCAGGAGTCAGTTCAGGAACCGGTCATTTTTTTTAACGATATATATTTGCGATCGCGATAACGGCCGCGGAGCGTTAATGAACATCGATTAGATAACAGTGTTTTGGCAAAGTCATTTGCAATATCTTTGATATGGTCGATAATCTATACAATTATTGACATTCCGTAGTTAACCAATAGGTCTACTAGTGAAATGGTAACACTGGGTATATAGGAATATGTAGTTTATATGCAGCAAAAGTAAGATGGATATAAAAAGAAAGAGGGTGATCTGTTTTACTCAACCGGATACCACACGGTGGGTCAACTCACCTTAGTCGTCTTTTACGACACCTCGGCAAGAAAGAGGGTGGTCTATTCTACGCTACCGGATACCACACGGTGGGTCAACTCACCCTAGTCATCTTTTACGACACCTCGGCAAGAAAGAGGGTGGTCTATTCTACTCGACCGGATACCACACGGTGGGTCAACTCACCTTAGTCGCCTTTTCGACGCCTCTGTAAGAAACGAAGGTGGTCTATACTACTCACACGGCGGTTGTTTAAAAAGAAAATATGTCATTTAATCTAAGTTAAATTTAATCAGTAAATATTGTCATTTTCCTTTTCAACGACGATTACTAAAATTGATAAAAATTTTCACGATTCCGTCAACATTTAATTGTGTTGCGTGAGCTTTGAATATGCGTTCTCGTTTTATAAATATTTGTCATGCGATATAATTAGACGTATTATGCACCTGCTTTATAAATGACGTAGCGTGCAAAATACGTTTCGCTAATGACTAAACATGACTAACTGTTGTAATACAACTTTGCTGATAGCGGTAAATGCTTAAATCTCATATTCTAGGTGTGTGGTATTAAAAATTGAAGTATTTTGGTTTTTATATTTCACGAATAGCAAAATTAATCTCATTGTCATCATCATCATCCTCCTGCCCTTATCCCACTCTAAGTGGGGTCGGCACAACATGTTACAAACATGTGGTCACATGATTTGGCTACGTATTTTACGACCGGTCGCCTGCCTCACGTCAACTTACCTTAGTCGTATTTTACGACCCCTCGGTAAGAAAGAGGATGGTCTATTCTACTCAACCGGATACCACACGGTGAGTCAACTTACCTTAGTCGCCTTTTACGACACCTCGGTATGTAATGAGGGTGGTCTATTCTATTCACCGGATACCACACGGCGGAAAATTAATCTCATGGTACGGATACAAAATACAAATGTAATAATAAAATTATTTTGTTATAATCCACGATAAGTAAAGCAAAGCTTTGCGATTTTATCGTTGAATCTATCTCCTGATGATGCTTCGGATGCGGTGCGAAACAATTGTTGAGTTTGTAATAGTGAACCTGTGTAGTGCTTGTGTATTGTGATGGCGGTGATGGAGGTTTGTGCATGTGTTTTTACGAATCCTGCATGTATCGGGTATGAAAAAACGAATAGTCTACGATACATTTAGCATTATATATATTTTCTTTTTTCTTTATCACGGATTATAGCAAGATAATTTTATTCTTACTTTTGTATTATGGATCTCCGCCTTCAGTTTACGTCTTCAATTGAGTCGCAATATGAATTCATGGTAGGCCTGCAGGTCTCCAGAACAAAATCGCAAAGTGACGCATCACCCGAGCCAACACGGTGATATATTAATTGGTTAAAATCCCACCATTTATTTTGCCTCCAAACACATGTAATCAAGCTTGAACTAGAAACTTCTGATCGTTAATAAGGGTTCCATTGTTAGGTTAATGATCACAATTATCATTCCCATGCCTTTATTCGACTCTAAGTAGAGTCGGCGCAACATATTTTAAACTTATAGTTCCAATTTTTGGCTAGTAATATTACGACCGGCCGCATGCCTGACGTCGACTTATCCTTAGTCGCGTTTCACGACACCTCTAAGAAATAAGGGTAGTCTATTCGACTCAGTCGGATACCACACGACAGGTCAATTTATCTTAGTCGTCTTTTACGACACCTTGTTCAGAAATGGGGGTGATCTATTCTACTCAGCCGGACGCCTACACGGCGGTTAATGATCTCAAGTTGCTCTAAAATGTTACACACATTGATATTATACCCCCAATAATAAGGCCATTGCGAAAAAAGTGATAACCATGACTTCATTTGCGTCAACTTCTTTCTTCTGGTTCTGTCTGTCTGTCCCGCTCTACCAAGTCGAGGTTTCAGTACTATTGAAGCTTGTATACCCAGATAATATACAGGTTTAAAACATAAAGGAAAGAAGGAATAAAACGCATTATACAATCGAGAGTCTTTTAACGTTTAAGATGATACGAACGACGTCGTGTTACGGCTTTCAGTATGTATATAAATGAATCTGATTGTCGACACACATGTACAGAATAAGCGGTCGATTTATTAGCACACAATGGCCGGCGCGTCGTCCATAACCTGACGCATCAATAGGCGGAAGATGGTGACCGTAAAAAGCTACGCCGAGTGTCGTCATACCTGTGCACCCGAAAGAAATACCTGAATTTTTTTATCATATACAGTCTAAGGTATACAGGGTGGTAACATTTATACGACACCTCAGCACCCAACATGCGATACAGGGGTTCGTGGATTTGTATGAAAATACCTGGTGACTCGTTAAAAACACTTTATTCGATTTTCACTACAAACTAAGTACTTACAATCTTAATGCAGTTCTTTTTCTCATAAAGAAAGCTGAGGTCACTATTATTACACTTTTATTTTCACTTCGTAATTCGCTCTTGATCACTATTCGCAAACTGAACGCCGAGACGCACGATACGTCCGCTTATATATCGAATTAACCGATGACGACAATGTTCGCGAATGTTCGCGAGTCCTAGCGAACACAATTCGTAAACAACCTTTTGTAAACAGCCCGCATGTTCCAGGGAATTAGTGTCAAGCTAATTTTAACCCTATGACATAAATTACGAACTCTTGTGGCATGTTAGTAAACTACCCCCTTCCAATTTGAATTCATTGATATATGCATCACGAACTCTTTTCGCATGTTCCTAACGATAATATGAAACCACGTTGCTCGCTTCGTGATAAATTTAAAGAAATATGTGTTCTTACTAGAGCTTCACAATACACTTCTAATAATAAAGTGTTTGTGAGAGAAAATATACATCTTATGAGTTAAAAAAAAAGCGATAATAGTAATAGGCAAACCAGGAAAGTTCGTTGATGGTTTGCGGGCTTTGGTATATATTTTTATAATAAAATACCTAAATCTATTTGGACTTGCCTTAACATATTGCCTTAACTTAAAAAAAGCAATTAAAGTGATACATTAATAAAACTTATTATACTGTTGAGGATTATGTTAATGATAAGAAAGCTTGGATTTAAATTGCGTCCGACTACGCACTTTATTATATTGTAATTTTTATTTGTCAACAATTAAAAATACAAAATTGAAATATATAGTTTTTTTTTTGAATTTTTTTATTGCGAAAAGAGTGACCGCCGAGTTTCTTGTTGGTTCTTCTCGGTAAGAGCACCTTTCCGAACCAGTTGTGAGCTTCATTGTAATTTGACGATTCAAAAGTGCTTGTAGATGTCAATTTGAATCAAGTATTATTTGAATTTGAATTAGTAAAAAGAAAGTCGATTTGGAGTTAATCGATTACATACAGACAGACAGCTTTTGGAGACGGTAATCATCATCATCATCATCCTCCTGTCCTTATCGGGTCGGCACAACATGTTGTTAATATGTTGTCACATGATTCGGCTACTTATTTTACGACCGGTCGCCTGCCAGACGTCAACTTACCTTAGTCGTATTTTACGACACCTCAGTAAGAAATGAGGGTGGTCTATTCTACTCAGCCGGATACCACACGGCGGGTCGACTTACCTTAGTCGCCTTTTACGACACCTCGGTAAGAAAGAGAGCGGTGTTTTCTACTCAGCCGGATACCACACGGCGGGTCGACTTACCTTAGTCGCCTTTTACGACACCTCGGTAATAAATGAGGGTGGTCTATTCTACTCAGCCGGATACCACACGGCGGGTCGATTTACCTTAGTCGCCTTTTACGAAACCTCGGTAAGAAAGAGGGTGGTCTATTCTACTCAGCCGGATACCACACGGCGGGTCGACTTACCTTAGTCGCCTTTTACGACACCTCGGTAAGAAAGAGAGCGGTGTTTTCTACTCAGCCGGATACCACACGGCGGGTCGACTTACCTTAGTCGCCTTTTACGACACCTCGGTAATAAATGAGGGTGGTCTATTCTACTCAGCCGGATACCACACGGCGGGTCGATTTACCTTAGTCGCCTTTTACGAAACCTCGGTAAGAAAGAGGGTGGTCTATTCTACTCAGCTGGATACCACACGGCGGGTCGACTTACCTTAGTCGCCTTTTACGACACCTCGGTAATAAATGAGGGTGGTCTATTCTACTCAGCCGGATACCACACGGCGGGTCGACTTACCTTAGTCGCCTTTTACGACACCTCGGTAAGAAAGAGAGCGGTGTTTTCTACTCAGCCGGATACCACACGGCGGGTCGACTTACCTTAGTCGCCTTTTACGACACCTCGGTAATAAATGAGGGTGGTCTATTCTACTCAGCCGGATACCACACGGCGGGTCGATTTACCTTAGTCGCCTTTTACGAAACCTCGGTAAGAAAGAGGGTGGTCTATTCTACTCAGCTGGATACCACACGGCGGGTCGACTTACCTTAGTCGCCTTTTACGACACCTCGGTAATAAATGAGGGTGGTCTATTCTACTCAGCCGGATACCACACGGCGGGTCGATTTACCTTAGTCGCCTTTTACGAAACCTCGGTAAGAAAGAGGGTGGTCTATTCTACTCAGCCGGATACCGCATGGCATTTATAATAAGTATAGATATTGATATTATAGTTTATTTCACCGCCGTGTGGTATCCGTTTTAGTAGAATAGACCACCCTCTTTTCTTACCGAGGTGTCGTCAAAGGCGACTAAGGTAAAGTTGACATCAGGCAGGCAGCCGGTCGTAAAAGACGTAGCCAAATCATTTTGACAACATGTTTGTAACATGTTGTGCCGATCCCACTTAGAGTGGGATAAGGGCAGGAGGATGATGGTGATGACGAATATAGTTTATTTCACACAAAGGACTCTAAATGCGCTTTGTCGTAACGTTGACCCGTTTGCTAACTAGAGGCCACGCCGTGTGCCTGAACTAGCTGTCTTTGTTTTAAAAGATAGAACAATGCGCCATTTTAGTAAACTAGGCCAGTGTTTGTAGCGATATCTCTTTATGTTTGCTTCCCCTTGATTTGTCTTGTGTCGTTGTCTTAGCTGAAACTGAAGTTTATTTTTTATTTATGTAAAAGTAGCGGCCTGTTAATATCCCACTGCTGGGAATAGGCCTCCTCTCTCCGTTTCTGGAGAGAAGGGTTGGAGCTAAGACCTACCACGCTGCTCCAATGCTGATTGGTAGGTTACACATATCTCCTGAATTCTCTAGAGATATGCAGGTTTCCTCACGATGTTTTCCTTCACCGAAAAGCGTGTGATAAATTGCAATTATGAATTAGACACATGAGTTTTAATAGAAAAACTCATTGGTGCCTGCCCGGGTTTGAACCTATGTTCGTCTCTAGAGAGTCGCACGGTCTCACCATTGGGCTATCACAGCTTTTTATTTATGTACCGTGAAATAAAGTCGTTTGATACATTTTTTTTTTAAAAAGGGGTGAATCTGTGGGAACAGCAAATAAAATATTGTTGCTCTTAAAACAAAGTTATAAGTATTTTAATCTTTTAACGATCTTAATATTACTAACTACTATATTTATTTATAAAAACTATCTAAGCTGAAAACAAAGAAATGAAAATCAAAGTTTTTATTTTGACGATTCCATCTTTACATTTTGCTTTATCCTAGTATTTTAATTTTTATTTTATATCATAATTATTAACACGCCGTGTGGTATCCAGCAGAATAGAATAGATCACCCTCTGTTTTTACCGAGGTGTCGTAAGAGGCCACTAAGGTAAATGCCGTGTGGTATCCGGCAGAATAGAATAGGCCACCCTCTGTTCTTACCGAGGTGTCGCAAGAGGCGACTAAGGTAAATGCCGTGTGGTATCTGGCTGCATAGAATAGACCACCCTCATTTCTTACCGAGGTGTTGTAAAGGCTACTAAGGTAAGTTGACGTCAGGCAGGCGGCCGGTCGTAAAGTACGCAGCCAAATCATGTGACAACATGTTTGTAACATTTTGTGCCGACCCCACTTAGAGTGGGATAAGGGCAGGAAGTTGATGTTGATATCATAAATTATAGATTATTATAACTATTAGATTATAGTTGATATCATAATTAGATTAACCACTAACTTTGGCGATTTTCTCGTGGAGTCTATCTCTTGATGATGCTCCGGTTACAGAGCGAAACGATTGTTAAGATTTTCATGTCATCATCACCATTCTCCTGTCCTTATCCCACTCTAAGTGGGGTCGGCACAACATGTTACAAACATGTTGTCACATGATTTGGCTACGTATTTTACGACCGGCCGCCTGCCTCACGTCAACTTACCTTAGTCGTATTTTACGACCCCTCGGTAAGAAAGAGGGTGGTCTATTCTACTCAGCCGGATGCAACACGGCGGGTCAACTTACCTTGGTCACCGGTTACGACACCTCGGTAATAAATGAGGTTTGTCTATACTACTCAACCAGATACCACACGGTATATATCTATATACCGTGACAATCGTGACAATCTTGTCATGTCATATGTGTAGTGCATGCTTTTTTAAGAATCCTACATGGACAAGGTATTTTATTTGTATTTATAGTAACTACTATTTAAATAAATTATAATACCCAGTAACTACTATTTAAATAAATTATAATACTATAAACATATTAATAGCGTTCTTTAAAAGTGCAGCTTATTAAAATAGCCACAAAAACAACAAAAAGTTTTATTACACTACCATTTTGTAAATGAACACGGATTCTTTACATTTAGCATTTTCAAAAATCGCAGATTATAACAAAACAATATCATAATTTTAGTTTTATGGAACTCGGAAAATGAAATTATGATTTCGTAAATTTTTCGTATTTATATTTTCGTCAATGCGTCTGCGAATGGCTTCATTATAATGAGACGGCTGGCGTCATAATCAAAGTGAGTTTTTTACCCACCCGGCTCCCCATTTCCACAGATCCTGACTCCCCACCTCCAGATCTCTCTCCACGACTCCCCGACTGTGTTTACAGTCCGCCTGTTTACTTCCACTCACATATTTGTTCAGACGAGCGTTCACGGTACGGATCGTATTTGCTCTGGCGGCCTTTCTTTATCCGCACTCGAACGTATTTCATTACGTCAGACATTCATACTGACGTATTTTTATTAGAAAATATTATTACGATAAAGAAAATATACGGAAATGTAACGGAAAACAAACGCGGTAACAAGATGACACAAAGTATTGGCTATCAGGTTCACTTTAATCGCAAGAAATAGAATAACTGACTTGCGGCCACAATGACATCACTACGATCGGCGTGATCGGTAAAGGAAGTGACGTCACGGCTGAATTTCATTAGCTGCCTGGCATTGCAGTAGTGCGTTCTCATTGGCTGGCTAGCATCGCAATCGCGCCATCTCTTAGCAGTTTGTTACAGAATTAGAAAAAAATTTGCGATTGTTTTACAAAGTAGGAACCGATATTAGCTTGTGGCTCCTGCTTTGCTCCTTGGAAAAGTCATTTTGTGGGATTGGATATAAGATTCTATAATAAAATTTCTGCAATCCATTTGCCATTACGGCAGTTATAGAAAACTATTAATAGGAGGCTGATAGAGAAAGTCTACGATACTGTTGAGGATTAATTAGATGATAAGAATGCATGGTTATAGCTACTGTTAGTTAGACCCTTTACAAATTAGTAATGACAACTAAGTAACTAGTTATAATATAGATTTTGAAATTTAAATTGAAGAAGAATATTTAGAATATTTCTAATTTGAATTTGATGTATCAGAATGTTGGGCAATAACAGAAACGGATGAGAGAAAGGTACATGTAAATGAGATGAGAATGGTTGGATGTTTGATGTGACAAGACTTGATAAAATACGAATGAGTATATTAGAGAAGTCTGAAAGTTTCACCTATTATAGGAAAGATGAGGAGCGGGAGAACTATTTTCTATGGACATATAATGGGAGGAATGAAAATCATGTGGACCGAAAGAGTTTTAAATATCAATTTGGATGGTTGATTACTAGAGGCTTAAACAAAGGTGGTTGGATTGTGTGATATGCATTTAAAAGGAGTAGTGCCAGAGTTGACGAATTGACTATTAGGCGGTACGAAGTTCGCCGGGTCAGCTAGTAAATATATAAATAAGTATTGGATGTAGCCTATATATAATACAGTGTATCCGATCGTTAGTAAAGCAAAAACAAACATAAATGAAATCGCTATCGTATGTACATTTTCACGTACAAAATGGGTTGTGGGGGTTTTTGTTACGTTATTTTCAATTTGCAGGATTTATAAAGTGCCGATTGGAAAATATTTCGCTTCATATTTCGCTACACATGTAACGTAACGGGATATGGGGTGGTGGTAGGGGTGAGACGTGACGTCACGCTACCCACGTCGTCAGGGCTGTCGATTTTTGTAATACAAAAAGAGCCATAAATGGCATTTACAATTTAACTTCGCGTGATTCCCTGCGAGGGACGTTTAAGGAAATAGGTATTCTTACTTTGGCTTCACAGTATATTTTTAGCAATCTAATGTTTGTGCATAAGTATATACATAATTATAAAAAGGATTGGCGATGTATATAATAGACAAGGTAGGAACCGAGATAAGCTTGCGGTTCCTGATTTGCGTCTTGCAATAGTACGTAAGTCGTTTGTGGGTTTGGGTATAAGATTCTATAATAAAATCCCGCAATCGATTTTATCTTTGCCACTACAGCAGTTTAAAAGCGCTGTTAAAGGGAGGCTGATACAAAAAGCCTACTATACTAATGAGGATTATATAGATGATAAAAATACGTGGATATAGCTACTCCTCTACCCTGTACAAGATAGTAATAACCAAATGTAACTAGTTTGATATGTTCTAAAATCTAGGTTTCCGGTAAGAGCTCTATGGAGTTTTTTAAAGACCGATACTAATAAGGTATGGAAATTTGGCGGTCAATTGTTACAAGGGTCTACTATAGAGTGCGTTTTTTTAAATAAGGCAATACAAAAGCAATGATAATATTATATCGCCGCAATCCGGCCAAATCCAAATAAACTTTATTTAAATAAGCTCTTTCAAGCACTTTTGAATCGTCAAGGATCAATATGATTAATGAAGCAGCAACTGAGGAACTAACTAACTAACTAATTAACTAAGGAACGAATCAATTAAATAACTTAATACTTGTTATAGGTGACAGACGATTGGTAAATATATAGCAATTTAAACTTTTAAACACATAAAATACACCCAGAGTTGAATAACTGACAGATTACATTTATATTGTTGGGCCTCGGCGAAAATGGAACTTGCGACCTGCGGAGCTGAAAATAGGGTCATTGACATCCACGACTAAAGGCCAGCCTTACCCCACCCCCTCTTTTTCCTGTCGAAACTTGGCCGGTTATGAAAATATAAATACAATTACTTGGATTTTTAACATATAGGCGGTATGTAGCGAAAGAAACGCTGAAAGTTGACAACCCTTGTTTGCCTCCCTTTCAATAAAAACAGCTATGCGAATTCGCGCCCAAGCGTTATAGACATAAGGCGGAAAGTGGTCTACTAGTATTTGTTTAGTTTCCTATAGTCCTTAACACATACTATTATAGCATTGAAATATCTTCGATGAATGGCGATGTGTGAACTTTTAAAACTATATCGCAGTGTTTATATAAGAATGAGGGACGTTTTTGTATGTTTTAAACATGTTTTCATGGTGAATAATTCTGTAAATAATTTAATCATGAAGCACTTATAATTATCAAATACTATCTATCAGATTTGCCTTCGCGTTAAACTCGGCGGAGCTCTTTAAAAAAAACAAAATTTCTATAACTAGTTACATTTTGTCATGACTATCTCGCATCCTTATGCGAGTCAAAGAGTAGCTATAACCACGCATTCTTATGAACTATATAATCTTCAACTGCATTTTAAAATGCTTAATGACAAAGCTAAAAAAATATGGATATCGGTTTTTACTCGAAATGCCATGTGACTTTACATACTGGGACACCGTTAGACTTCGGCCTCTAGTGCTCAGCCAGTGCAGCATACTAGGCGACCAGGCCCAGGTCTGGATCTCCTCCTCGAGGACCCTGCTCCTCGTGGCAACGTTGGGCAGCTGTTTGTCGCACCTATCGTGCCAGTAGGAGTAGGCAGAGTCACTGCCACGTGCGCCAACGGGCCAGCCATGACATTAATGAGGTCGGATGACAATCATGAAGAAGAAGAAGAATAACTTTATTTTAAGAATACATAGAGAAAGTACATACAATAGTTACATTTACATAATAAAGGGCGGTTTTATCACATTATCATGTGACCAAACGAGTGTTAAGCATGATGTAAATGGATGTGTCACTACAGGGTGGCAGAAAAAGAGATGGTTGGATTGTGTAAAGTATGACATACATATAAACAGAGTATACGTATATACATGCAGTCATGATACTGTTACAAACATGCAAAAATAGTTCGTAAATTATAAGTCAATAGTTCGCTTGACGCTAATTCTTTGGAACATTAATTTTGTTTACGAATCGTATTCGCTATCTCCCTAGGACTCGCGAACGTTCGCGAGCATCGTAGTTATCGGTTCGTTCGATATATAAGCCGATGTATCGTGCGCCCGACGTTCAGTTTGCGAATAGCGATCAAGAGCGAATAAGGAAGCGAATATAAAAGTTAAATAATAGTGACCTCGGCTTTGTTATTAGACAACGGACTGCATAGTGACTGTAAGTGCTGAGTTTATAGTGAAAAGCTGAATAAAGTGTTTTTAACGAGTCACCAGTTATTTCAATTAAAACTACGAATCCCTGTACGTAACAATACATTTTCCAATAGAGTAAAACTATCGAGAATATTCTACGGCCTAGAAAAAGTATAGGAATTATTGATTGATTCGTGACCGACAATATAATAATAGACTCTGGGTATGAGTAAATGTAAAAGGTCACAGGGGTACGTGCGACAGTCTATCCATAAATCAATCAAATGAAATCAAAATAATATTTATTCAAGTAAGCCTTTGCAAGCTTTTGTATTGCAAGCGTCAAGGATCAATTAGACTTGATGAAGCTACAACTGGTTCGGGATGTTGCTCTTACCGAGAAGAACCAGCAAGAAACTCGGTGGTCAATCTTTTAAACATTTTTAATTTACATACTTCATATAATTTATACAAGCAGGCGTTACTTCGCAGAATTCCATATTACAGAAACTATAGTAGAACTTCTTTGCTATTATCCGCGTGGGTTAAGCGGATGTATGCAATGTTAAGTGTATGAGGCAGGCAAAATTCACGTACCTTACACATGCAGGACAAGTCACCACACATCCCAAAGACGCCTCCACCAGCAACAATGCACACAAGCAATACACACAACCACCACCAAAATTCTACGGTCATTTCGCCCCGAAACCGAAGCATCATCAGTAGGATAGTCCCCACCAGAATATCGTAATGCATTACCATTGTTACATTTTCATACTAATTTTATAAATGTGAAAGTTTATCCGTCTGTCATTGTACACTTTCACGTCTTATCCCCTGGACCAATATTGATGAGGTTTATATGCTGGACTAACATATAGGATAAAAATTCTCGGATTTTTATCCTGAAAACTAAAAAAACAATTGTAATTAGTAATTGAGGGCATTTTAACACTAAAGTCGACGCGACATAATCATGAATATCACTAGTCTATCTCTTATAAAAAACAAGGTTCCCAAACCTGTCCGTCTGTAGTGATCGATTTTCTCAAAACCCATTTGATGGATTTTTTTACGGTTTTTACTAAAAGTGCAATTCTTGTAGAAGGTTTAGGTTACATTTTCCTGAACGGGCAAATCGATTTTGGTGAGACTTTTTTAGAGGAGGTTGAAGAGCAACATATGAATGCTTTTTATCTTAGAATTACAAACTTTGTGACGTAGTCTGTGTAATTTTATGTTAGAAATAATATACTTTCGATCAGAATTTCGTCCAATATTCTTTAACATAAAGCCCATTTCATATTGAAATAATTTCAGCCTTTCATAATTTCTCAGTACACAACGCACACACGTATTTTATTACATCTATTAGAGTAAACGACGCGATTTTCTATTTACGCGAAATACGACCTTACGCTGGTAGTATTAAGCGCTATCAATATTCGTCATGAAAGCTTAGTCTATTAACAGATACGTTCAAAGCATTGTAGACTTTATTACAAGAGCTTAAAGACCAGAGATGCGTGTAGAATTAATGCTGTGTACAGACAGTATCGATCGCGTGTCTCGGCCGAGCGTCCTTCACCCCGTGCCCTTTCGGAAATAAGCGTTTTTGGTAGACAAGTTCCCAGTGTGGTTTAGAATGCCGCCATTTGTAAATAAATCAGTTATTCCGTATTGCGGTCTCGAGGAGCTATAACGTTAAAATGTACAACATAACATGTCCACCAATTTATTCAAAATATGTCAATATATCATGTTCATATATATGGAATAAATAAAAATTATGTCTTCTATATGTTTAATTTTTGTACATAAAATATATATAGTTATAAAAAGATTGGCGATGTATATAATAGACAAAGTAGGAAACGATAGAAGCTTTCGAATCCGGCTTTGCGCTTAGCAAAATTACGTAAATCGTTTGTGGGTTTGGGTATAAGATTCTATAAAAAAAAGTTTAAAAACACTGTTAAAAAGAGTCTGATACAGAAAGCCTATTATACTGTTGAGGATTACTTAGATGAAAAGAATGTGTGGATATAGCTGCACTTCTATCCTGTACAAGACAGTAATGACTAAATGAAACTAGTTATAAGAATTATATTTTAAAAAGAGCAACCGCGGAGTTTCTCGCTCGCTTTTCTCTGTAGGAACAGCTTTCCTCACCAGCAGTGGAGTTGACGATTCAAAAGCACTTGTTTACAAGTTTACTTGAATAAAGAGTATTTTGAATTTGAATTTTACTCACCTCAACAATGAAATTTGTCATTATGTCACATTGTAAGTTTAGTTTAACTTTAGACTTGTGGTATCGGACTGAATAGAATAGACTTCCCCTTATTTCTTACCGAGGCGTCGTAAAAGGCGACTAAGGTACGTCGACCCGCCGTATGGTATCCGGCTGAGTAGAATAGACCACCCTTCTTTCTTGCCCAGGTGTCGTGAAAAGCGACTAAGGTAAGTTGACCCGCCGTGTTGTATCCGGTTGAGTAGAATAGACCACCCTCTTTCTTACAGAAGGCTCGTAGAATTCGACTAAAGTAAGTTGACGTCACGCAGGCGGCCGGTCGTAAAATACGTAGCCAAATCATGTAACAAACACTATGTTTGTAACGTGTTGTGCCGACCCCCCCCCCCCTTAAAGGGGAAAAGGGCAGGAAGATGATGATGTCAGCTTAGCGGAACATTGAAAAAAGAAAACACTCTTTTACTT
This sequence comes from Morpho deidamia, assembly GCA_947086505.1. Classification (NCBI taxonomy): domain Eukaryota; kingdom Metazoa; phylum Arthropoda; class Insecta; order Lepidoptera; family Nymphalidae; genus Morpho; species Morpho deidamia. The sequence continues at coordinate 826,237 of CAMTZC010000007.1, read as the reverse complement.
AAACAGTTAGGATAGGACAACGTCTGTCGGGTACCGCTAGTATTTACATCCTTGCCCACCGTGGTCCGTGCAATGGTGCTCGTCGCACGTCGCTCTTCCCCGTCGGTCAGTGACGACCCATAATAAGTTTTCCTGACAATAAAATAAAACCCGACTTTAGTAGAGCTTCTGCGCTCTACATTTCGCAACCTTGACGATGCTTCTGCGCTTGCCCGTCCCGCCCGGTGACGCAGTAAAAGCCGTTGGGGCTAGCAGCATACAGTCAGTTCCAAAAATAAATAAATAAAAAATTCGGATAGCTGACGCGAAAAATTTGATCAAGTTGTATGTACAAAGATGCGTAATATGTATCCGTCATGTGTCTCATTTTTTTTTCGAACTGACTGTATGCTGTTAGCCCTAACCGCTTTTACAGCTTCACCGGGCAGGACTGGTGAGTGTAGAAGCATCAAGGTCATACGGCTCAATCCAACCAACCTATCATGGGTCAGTTGCCCGCTTCACGAGTAACAGCTAGCCGACCTATTTACCACAGCGGCGTGGATTACGCACCTAACGGAATCAGAAAGGTAGAAGTCATCGCTCTACCAAGGGGTATAGATGCAGTTAGTGACCTGACCTCCGAAGGACAATAAAAAAAAAATTACGTAATATGTTAAAAATCTTTAGATTTTTCTCTGTAACACATTTTGTGTAGAGGTCACCCGAGTGATTATTTATCGTCGAACTCTGTCGCGTACCTACCGCGGCGCGTGTTCGCAGACGGGCTAAAATAGATCGTTTGTATGTAAACAAAGCAATTTTATCTTAGTTTGTTTATAGTTGTTACGCACTCGCAAGGTTTCTGCCCACTACGCGTTATGTTATATCCGGCTTACTTTATCCATGAAAAGCTAGCGGACATGGTTTTGGAAACTTATAACTGTGCACCGTACAAAAGTACGTAAGTCGTTTGTGGTTTTAGGTATAAGGTTCTATATTAAAATTCCGCAATCGATTCTAGCTTTGCCATTACAGAAATAATAATACAGAAAGCCTACTATACTATTGAGGATCACTTAGACGATAAGAATGCGTGGATATAGCTACTCTTCGACCCTGCACAAGACAGTAATGATTAAATGTAACTAGTGATAAGAATTTATACTTTGAAAAGAGTACCTGTCGAGTTTCTTGCTGGCTCTTCTCGGTAGGAACAACTTTCCGAACCAACAGTAGAGTTGACGATTCAAAAGCACTTATTTACAAGTTTACTTGGATAAAGAATATTTAGAATTTAATACCTACCTGCTGTTATACCAAAGGGATATGGATTCGAATACCGAGCAGGCACCGATGTGCTTTTGCATTAAGCCAACACAATGTAGATCTTTTTCAAGACTTGTGAAAAATCGTGTGAAATTTTAATTATAAAATTTTCGATTCGACATCGATTGTTGTCCGCGGTTTCGGTTAAATGCGAAAAAAGTCGCATTCAATATCTTAAGATTGGTAAAGAAAAAATATTGACCTGTAAAGAACTTGTTCTTACTGGTTGTATATCTAAGTGGGAACAGAAAACTCCAGACTGATACTAGATAACGTGGCCGGCTTTAGCTGGTCGGTGCTCGACTAAAACAGTTTTATACTTTCTATGTACAGAGCGTGTTACGTTCGTTATCATATACCATCAAATTGGCATAAAAAACATTAACCACTTGAAGTGAAATTTTAGTGGGAAATTCATCCAAAAGAAATGTAAAATAAAATTCTACTATAATCTGCAATAATATGAAAAAATGTGTTGAATATGAATGTGGATGGATGAAGTCACTAGAGGGAGGCCTAAATAGAGATGGTTGGATTGTGTAAAGTATGACACGCATATATAAGGACGCCAGAGTTGACAGATGATAGCAGAGAATGGAAGAGAGAACATGCTGTGCTGACCCCACTTAGAGCGGGATAAGGGCATGCAAATGATGATTAGAATTTAATTGTTATTTAATATTCTAATATCATATTACAGAATCTTCTTTTTTCTTAGATGAGGGAAATCCATTATTCACTTTCTGCGGACTTTTCCACAGGGGAGTGTCCGACTCCCACGGATTAAAACCCTTTCTCATTTCCTCTCCCTTCTACGGTGGAAACACTTTTCGAAATTGCTTCACCGTACCTAGTGTCTGATTCTTGGCCCTTCTTGCCCGCTCCTCCGTTTCTTTTTTCTCCCATTATGTCTGATTATACTTTAGCATAAGAACATCACAGAATCTAATGTAACGCCTCAGCTGTCACAGAAGCTGTGGTAGTTAAACTGTGGGGCCACATGACTCTTGTTATGTGTTCGTGGATTTAAACCCGGGTACCGATCGATTAGTTTATTTTTAAAAAAATATGTGACTTATTGATATAAACAATATACACCGTTTTTCGGCGAAGACATACTTCGTAATTAAACCTGGACATCTTAGAATAGTTCTCGGTGTAACCTACCAACCTGCATTGGACAGCGTGGTAGGTCTCGAACCATTTTCTCCGAAATAGGAGAGGACCTTTGCTATGTATTGAGGACCAACGCAGATAATTTACTACAATAATTAAGGCAATTAAATCGTTAATGAGAAGTCAGTTTATTTACTGCTCCGTATTGTGATTTAATGAATGGAGTTATCAGACAGTATTTGTTTTGTTCGGCGTTCATTATTTAATTGCAAGTCATTCGTTTATTGATAATGAAATCACGTAGAGCGTATGTACTCGTAACTATCTCGAGCGACTTTTATGAAGCAGTGATTTTTATTAATAACACCACGAAAGACTTTTCTTGCTGGCTCTTCTCGGGAGGAACAGCTTTCCGAACCATCAGTAGAGTTGACGATTCAAAAACATTTGTTTACAAGTCTGCTTGAATAAGGAATACTTTGAATTTGAATTTCTCCTTTACAGAAACTATAACAGAACTACTTTGCTATAATCCGCGTAAAAAAAAAGTAGCGGCCTGTTACAATCCCACTGCTGGGAATAGGCCTCCTCTCTCCGTTTCTGAAGAGAAAGGTTGGAGCTAAGACCTACCACGCTGCTCCAATGCGGATTGGTAGGTTACACATATCACCAGAATTCTCTAGAGATATGCAGATTTCCTCACGATGTTTTCCTTCACCGAAAAGCGTGTGATAAATTGCAATTATCAATTAGACACATGAGTTTAAATAGAAAAACTCATTGGTTTGAACTCGTGTTCCCCTCGAAAGAGTCGCACGGTCTCACCGCTGGGTTATCGCAGCTCTCTCTGATAATCCGCGTGTGTTAAGAGAATGTATGTTCTTCCAATGATTTCCTCATCACTGATTTTCTCAGATTTTTTGTACTATGTACCTTGTATGATCATCATATTATATAGCCTTTTAATTGATTTCAGATGCACACTACGCTTTCCGTCGACGAACATCCGCCTGGACTTCCAGTCCCTGGTGGAGGAGAGCGGGGGTGGTGCGGGGGCTAGCTCTGGGCCGCCACTGCCTCCACTCCGCATCACGATCCCTATGGACAACGATGGACGCAGTCCAGCACCATCTCCTACTGGTGAGCTCTTTTGTAAATAAATACGTGACCATACCCTCCATCTTTGGATTTGCCCCCGCTAATTCTCAAAAGTGAAAGTTTTATTTTCCAAAGTACATTTTTTATACTATCCTCATAATTTTATTTACATATAGTTAATTTATTTGTTGTTTATTCACTTAACTTAAATATGGATTAAAGACAACCTAACTTTACCTACTAAAACGTTTTTATATATGTAAATAGTAATGCAGAAGGAGACGAGCTGTGATAGCCCAGTGGTGAGACCGTGCGACGCTTTCGAGGGGGTAACGATTTCAAACCCCGGGCAGACACCAATGAGTTTTTTTTATTAAAACTTATGTGTCTGTGAAATTCATCACACGCTTTTCTGTGCGGGAGAACATCGTGATGAAATCTGCATATCTCTAGAGAATTCTAGAGACATTTGTAACCTACCAACCCGCATTGGAGCAGCGTGGTAGGTCTTAGCTCCGACCCTTCTCTCCAGAAACGGAGAGAGCAGGCCTATGCCCAGCAGTGGGATATTAACAGCCCGTTAATTTACTATGGCGAAGTAAGAACTACTAATACAATTATTTTTAATACAAAGAGATCTCAAACTCGTGTATTCAAAAAATTTGAGACAAACATCCGCCGGTTAACCCATTTTAGTTTTGCAACTCGTGGTGCTGCGTCAGTAAATTTAATTCTTCTGAGGGTCTTCTGATTTTTGATTTATTACAATACACTCCAGGCATATATTGTTGCTGGTTTTCTGGTAAATTCTAGAAAGAGACTACAATGATGGTCTTACTGCAATGAGTTTTAATAGCAAAGTCGCGACTAGTCCTAGTAAATAATATATATTTGTTTGCCATATTTTCAGGCACGATAAGTGCGACCAACAGCTGCCCGACGTCCCCACGAGGAGCAGGGTCCTCGGGCAGGAGGCATCCAGACCTGGGCCTGGTCGCCCAGTATGCTGCACTGGCTGAGCACCAGAGGCCGACGTCTAACGGCACCGCGGTATGTAAAAAGGCTCATGATCCTCCTGCCCTTATCCCACTCTAAATAGGGTCGGCATAACATGTTTAAAGCTTTTTCATGTCACGTCATATGATTTAGTACGTGTTTTACGAACGGCCGCCTGCCTGACGTCAACTTACCTTAGTCGTATTTTACGACACCTCGGTAAGAAAGAGGGTGATCTATTCTGCTCAACTGGATACCACACGGTGGGTCAATTTAGCTTAGTCGCTTTTTACGACATCCCGGTAATAAATAAGGGTAATCTATTCTACTCAGCCGGATACCACATGGCATAAAAATCAATAACTATTATTATAAATTCCAAATTCTTCTGTTTGTCGAAATTTATTGTTTGGAAACTGGTGTAATAGAGTACAATTTAATTAAATTCTCTAATCCATTTTTATTGCATTAGCTTTACAATTGACAGACATCTTGTGGGTCCGTAACGATTTGACTAGATACTGACACTTACCATGTCCTAGGTGATATGACATCTAATAGCCACACAAGTCTGCGTTCAGATCGAAACTAACTTGAATTTGTTCAATCACTGTTTAGATGGAACTAACTCAGTCCGAACTCCATTTCCGATATGAAACAACTACACAATTATTATTTGATTGTCTCTGATTGTGAAATATACTTTTGTCTTCCAGGCTACGTCCAGTTCGGACAACGCGTACAACTCCCGCGACGCCAGGGACGCGCGGGAGCATCGCGAAGGTCGCGACGACGCGAAGCCACCATACAGGTATTTGATTACTGCCACGACCCCTAAAATACAGCCCAAGAGCAGGAGAGGGGAGATAAATCCTAAGAATGGGCATGGCGTTTCTATCTATTTATCTACTTTTTTATTTATAAATCTGGTGGTAATCTATTCTCTCTCAAACACTGTTACCCACAGTTTGTCATAGGGATCCCCATGGATTTGAATCTCTCTATGGATCCTCTGGATCGCAAAGGTGCCCAGAATTTCTTCTCATAGACCACTTTTAATATTTAGCTATTTCCGGTGGAATTCGTGCTGTTACATTATTGCTACGAAATTCCCAAAAGTCGACAAAATTTACAAGATTGCATCTAAATATGGAAACGCCTTTTTTTACTTTTATGGAAACGCCGTTTGGTATCCGGCAGAACAGAATAGACCACCCTCCTTTCTTACCGAGGTGTCGTAAGAGGCGACTAAGGTATGTGCCGTGTGGTATCCGGCTGCATAGAATAGACCACCTTCATTCCTTACCGAGGTGCCGTAAGAGGCGACTAAGGTAAGTTGATGTCAGGTAGGCGTTCGGTCGTAAAATACGCAGCCAAATCATGTGACAACATGTTTGTAACATGGTGTGCCGACCCCATTAAGAAGGATAAGGGCGGGAAGATGATGATGCTTCTAAATATAATTGAAATTGGTTTATTAAAACATACTGCATTATTAAGTGTACTTAAACGCTTAAGTCTAGATACCACTAATCTTCTTCTTATATATAAAAACGAACGTTTGTCTGTATGTCCTTTATAGACACCGAAACGGCTGGATCGATTTTAATAAAATTTTCAGACATTCTCTAGAATGATCCCGCAGATGATCCGGTAAAGTTCGGTGGCTATTGTTTTTTAACTGTTGAGTTCTGATTCGAGGGGAATTCGAAAATAGACTGAGCCATAGCAACGCGTGATAGGGCATCTAGTATTAAATGAATAAGATTTTAGTCCAAGTGGGGAGGAAAAATTTAGTCTGTACGCTAATGTTTCTCCGTTTTTATCACGTTTCTCCCCAACAGCTACGCCCAGCTGATAGTGCAGGCGGTGGCCTCTGCTCCGGACAAGCAGCTGACCCTGAGCGGCATCTACAGCTACATCACCAAGCACTACCCGTACTACCGCACCGCAGACAAGGGCTGGCAGAACTCCATCCGGCACAACCTGTCGCTCAATCGGTAAGATTTATTACGGGTTTCATAAGTTTTATAACTAGCTTTTACCCACGGCTTCGTTCGCGTGGAATTTAGTATAAAACATTAAGTTTCGTAATAGTAAAAAGAATATATTTATTTAGTTCAGAAGCCAAAACAGAACTACTTTACAATCCGGGCTTCTTAAGATAATGTACGTACTGCTAAGTGTATGAAGCAGGCAAAATTCACGTACCTTACACATGCAGGACAAGTCACCACACGTATCACAAGACGCCTCCACTAACAACAATGCACGCTCACAACCACCACCAAATTTCTACCCTCGTTTTATCCCGAAACCGAAGCATCATCAGATAGACTCCATGACAAAATCTCAGAGCAATGCATCGCTCAAGTCATCATAGTTCTATACTAATTGGTTCAACCCCCACTATTTATTTTGTCATCGAACACATGTCATGCCTCATTATAACGATCACATATTCATCAATCATTCTTTAAGGGAATAGTATAAATCATTTTTCATACTTTGTACGTGTTCGCAGGTACTTCATCAAGGTGCCCCGCAGCCAGGAGGAGCCAGGCAAGGGCAGCTTCTGGCGGATCGACCCCCAGAGTGAGGGCAAGCTCATCGAGCTGGCCTTCAGACCGCGGCGCCCGCGCGGCGTGCAGTTCCGCGCGCCCTTCGGACTGTCCTCCAGGTAATTTTGACACCAGGGTTTAAAGTAACGGCCTGTTACTATGCCCACTGCTGGGCTAAGGCCTCCTCTCTCCGTTTCTAGAGAGAAGGATTGGAGCTAAGACCTACCGCGCTGCTCCAATGAGGGTTGGTAAGTTACACATATCCTTAGAATTCTCTAGAGATATGCAGGTTTCCTCACGACGTTTTCCTTCACCGAAAAGCGTGTGATAAATTGCAATTATCAATTAGACACATAAGTTTTGATAGAAATACTCATTGGTGACTGCCCGGGGTTTGAACCCATGTCGTCTCGGTCGCACGGTCTCACTGCTAGGCTATCACAGCTTATCAAGAGATCAACTCAAATCAAATCAAAATAATTCTTCTTTCTCCCACCCTTATCCCACTCTATGTGGGGTCGGCGCAACATGTTTTTCTCTTCCATTCTCTTCTATTATTCGTCAACTCTGGCGCTACTCATTTTATGTGCATACTTCATACAATCCAAACAATGATTGTATATATATATATATATATATATATATATATATATAGTCCTTTTCTGCTACTTGTTTGATCACGCAATTTTCCTAAGTACTTGTTTGATCCACTTAAATTAGCTGTTTTAATGGCTCCTGAGTTGTATTCACAATGACAAAAAGGATATATTTGATTGACATATCGTGTCACTCACTCATATTTTATGATGCACTAGTAGACTCTATATTTTTCGTTTCATATTTTTGGTTATTTTGTGGCTCCTGCTAACGGTTTTTGCTAAAGTCTCCGTTAAGCATTAGTTGATCTTAAAATCCAATACATTCTAGACACTTTTTGATCCATGTTTGATATATAATGAGTGAGATGCCCCACCTGTCAACGTCGGCCCCAGAGGTCATTGCTACTATATAATTCTGTATCAATAGGCATAAGTTGATCTAATATAAATCTTTATTTTTAACATCGTCCGGGGCATTCTGACATATATTTGAAATTCGAAACTACCTATTAGTAAGAACTATTTCTGGACTGCACTTTTATGCATGAAATGAAACGAAATATGGTTTCAAACGGCGTTAAATTTTAAAATAATACTGTATTACATACTTAATTATAGTTTGAATAATGAGAGATAACAAAATAATTTTTATTAATAATATTTAATAATTCATAATAATATAGACTGTCAAAATAAGTTACAAGTTACAATCATCTTCAACATCTTCTGAGCCATTTTAAGGCCCACATGTTTAGTTACTCACTGAGGTCATCGTGCATTATGTTAAGGTCCTTCAGGACTGCCATAACGACTATATCGTCGGCAAATCTAAGGTGAGTGATATACTCGCTGTTGATGTTGATGCCATATCCGTTCCAATCCAAAGCTTAAAGACATCATCCAATGCAACGGTAAACAGTTTCCGGGAGATGACATCTCTCTGTCTCATATCTCGCCGTCTTGGATACGGATAGACATTGTGGCATTTTCGTACAAATACTTCAGCACTTGGTCGCACCGATAGACGATTCGGCATCTCTGGTGCCATCTTAATACGGCCTATGTTTCCACCAAATCAAAGGCCTTCTCATAGTCCACAAACGCCAAGCAAAGTAGCTGGTTATACTACTCGGTCTTCTGTATAACCTCCCACAGCGTGAATATGTGGTACTATAGTACTTTAGCCTTTTCGGAATCCGGCTTGTTCGGGAGGCTGGAAGTCGTCGAACTTACCAGCGAGAAGATTCGTTTTGACTCTGGAGAACAACTTATAAACATGATTCAGCAGAAAGATGGGTCTGTAATTCTTCAATAAGACGTCACCTTTCTTAAAGAAGAGAACCACCACGTTCCTGTCTCATGCCTTCGGCATAATACCTTCATAAATAACGGAATTAAATCGCTGAAGGACTTGAGGTAGTTTTTCAGTTCTTCATCCACCTTCAGTAGTTAGGTTGTCATTTTTTCATCATCTGGAGCCTTGTTGTTCTTAAGTTGTTTGAGAGTAATACTAATCTCGTTAGGCTGACGTCCGGTGGTATATCTTCGGTATAGTGTAGAGTCAAATTGGGTCTTGGATCTTTTGCCAAATTGACAACAGTATGAAATGTATAACTGCCTATAGAACCTCTCAACCTCTTTTAAAATCTCAAGTCGAGACGAAATAATCTATCTATCTATCTTATTCGGGGACGCCTGCTGTAGCAGTGCGGGTGGTCAGCTCCTTTGTCAGACTATTCCACCCATTTCCCCATGTTGGGACATGGGTATCACTGATGTCCCGGCAGTGTCACCTGCTTTAATCTACCAGTACCTTTTGTAAACCTGATAATGTCCCTGAAGGGGATATCAGCCAAGTCCTTAACTGCAAGTTCATCCTTACCTAGTATCTCCCATCTTACCCGCGAGTACATAGGGCACTCAGCTATAACGTGAAGACTCGTTTCTTCTACTCCACACTCTGAGCACGCTGAATCTTCCTTTATTCTCTTTATCGACAGGTGTTTGTTTAACAGGCAGTGCCCCGTAGTAATACGTGTTATAATTGACACATTTTACCTACTCTGAGATATTAGCTGCTTGGTCTTCTTTGTATCGACTGTCTGAGTGTTTCCTTTCTCCATCTTTTGTTAGCTTCTATTTCTATTATTTTACCTATAACACGCTTTATGATAGTGTTAGCAATTGGGAGATAGGGTTCAGGCCCTATAAAAGTCTGACTCGCTCCCTTTCTTGCTAATTCATCAGCTTTTTCATTACCTGCATGGCCGTAGTGCCCTGGGACCCATGCAATCGTTACTTCACCAGCTTCAGATAGTTCATTTAATGCTTGTTTGCATTCTTTAACTATGGCTGAAGTCGTTTCTATACGGTCGAGTGCTTTTAATGCCGCTTGACTGTCGCTTTATATAACTATATTACCTGCTGTTTGTGTTTCTTTCAATCTTCTGGCGCATTCCATGATAGCGTAGGTTTCTGCCTGGAAGACACTTGAGACGAAATGATAGCAATATCGGTCTTCAATCACGTCAACTGCCTTTGCCTAATAGACAGATGTCTTGCGAAAACTTTTGAGCCCCTGTTACGCTCTATAGTACCTCGAATGTATACGGTGTTGAACTGTCGCTGATCGCACTTTTGCCCTTAAGAAATCTGTCTATGGATACACTAATCTCATTTTATTCCTCTCATTCATGGGCATGAGAGTCTGTGTCAAGAATTTATTGGTTCTCTTACAACTTTTCTTATAAAGTTTGGACCATATGGACGGTTTCCACCAGCATGTTGTTTAAATCGTCCACAGTCACAGCGTAGTCAGTTTGGCAATCAAAACGGTTCATCAGATCGAGTTGGAACTTCATGGGATTTTGGATATGAGCTCAAATGGGTCGGAGCGTAGACTTCACTAGTCTGGATCTTTCCAGCTGTACGCATATATTCAATGTGCCTCTAACCATACGGTGATCGCTCCCATTCCTTACGGTATTGATCGCAGATATATCATTAATATATAACGTCTGGTCGACATGATGAAGTCGATCTCATTTCTCGTGGAACCATCGGGACTTATCCAGGTCCATTTTCGATGCAGCTGTTTCTTGAAAAAAGAATTCATCATGTAGAGATCCTCTCTCTCCAAGAAATCCGCCAACATCTGGCCCATGTGGTTCCGTAGCCCGTATTCAAATTGCCCTACTCTCACCTCTGTGCCGCTTCACTTGCCAAGCTTTGCGTTTAATTCCCCCATCGAAACAATGTAGAAGGTTTTCGAGGCATGCATCGTATGCATCATCGTCTTGATGTGCTGATGTCGATGCGTAAACCTGTATGACATTCAGATAATACCGTTTGGTAATTCTGAGTATAAGGAACGCGCCTTCAGATAATCCTATCACCACCGCAATTTGTTTACTGTTTTTTTTCCAACTCAAGTATATTTTCCATCTTCTCTTCCCTCAAAATTCGTGCGTCTCACGTTGCTACGTGGTTTTCGTGGTTGGCAGCGGATTTTTTGCCGGAAATTCTCGAAACCCCCTGCTACGCCGTTATTTAATCCGCTGCCAGAGCTGGGAACTAGGGGCTGTGGTGTTGTGATAACATCATGTGAAGGGTTTGCGAGTAATCACCACGCTCGGCATGCGGGTTGGCGATTGTAGTGCTGACAATGTCACACCGACAGTGCTGCTGTTCACTGTCGGGCTGGTATTTGGGTCAGCTGAACAGAAATGGTTATATGACCATTAATCGGTCGCCAAATCCTCGTTGGTTATCTGCAGGGTGCACCACGAGCAGGTGACGTTGACACTTGAAAAGACTGAATGGGACGAGCCTCTCTCTTACACCCTCGCCTGGAGCGCCTTAAACCAAGTGACTTAAAAATTAAAACTAGAAGTAGGCGCTACTTTGCTGAATTCCATAATACAAAAGTAATAATATACATTATTTTGGTATTTAACAAAATAATTTCTATGATTACCTTTTTTTACATGTACTTTATAAGATTTAAGATTTTAAGAATTTCTTTTAGGCAGAAAGGAGGGATTTTTTAGGGATTTTTTAAAATATTAATTCAGCCTCTTATTCAAGATCACTTATTCCTAAATGTTATAATTTCAATTAGAACCATCAGATCCTTAAACTACATTTCTTTGAAATCTGCATGCTTAATAATGTACTGCAAACTCAACATTGAAATAGCCTTGAATGACGGGGTCAAAGTACGGAGTACGTTCGGTGACGATCTGCTCTGTGATTGGCGCGTTTGAATCGGATCAAATAACTACGGAGTGGATTTGTATAATTATTGAGTACTTACAGAGAAACAGTATTCATCATTTGTTGATCCGAAGCGGAGCCAACAAATGTGATGTAAAATTGTATTGGATCAACAAATCGGGCCTGGATCAACAAATCCGAACGGATCAACTTAGAACTGATTATACGTACCGCTTGATCAAACAACTCCTAGAAGGGATAACTATATATATATATATATATATATATATATAATGTAAGACGTGTCCTGAATATTTGCAACGCCCTAACCGGGCAAATATGTAATGTATTTAAGCAAATTAATGATAATAAATAAATAAATAATTAAATCCAATCATCTCTTCTTAGGCCTCCCTCTGGTCACATATCCATCCACATTCATACTCAACACTCGTTTGATCACATGATTTTCATCCCTCCACATGTAATGACATGTCCATACCATCCCAATCTCGCACCTCTCGTCTTTTCTATGATGGCCGCAACTTTCAGACTTCCCCTTATATAAAAGTAAAGTAACGGCCTGTTACTATGCCCATTGCTGGGCTAAGGCCTCCTCTCTCCATTTTAACAATTTTAACCAAATGTAACTAGTTATAAGAATTTTATTTGAAAAGAGCAACCGCCGAGTTTTTATTGCTGACTCTTCTCGGTAGGAACAGCTTTCCGAACCAGCGGTAGATTTTGACGATTCAAAAGCACTTGTTAACAAGTTAACTTGAATAAATAATATTAAATATATATATATTCAATCAGCCATGTTCATACTAACAGCATCACTTTCTTTCAGAAGTGCTCCAACATCCCCATCTCAGGTGGGCATGTCTGGGCTGGTGACACCTGAGGAACTGTCCCGGGAGCCCACCCCTGATCTCTTCACTGGAGAGGAACATGAACAGGTATATCATGATATCTACTTTAGGAGTTATCCATTACAAAAGTAATAATAAAAAATATTTTGCTAATTAATCCGCGATACAGTAAATAGAAAATATAGTACCTGGCAATAAATAATGCACATCGAGAACCTAGAACGAAACAGCCGGCCAATTCGGTTTCGTAGAGCGCTGTCTATGTCACACACGGGTTCGTCAGTCTGTGCGACAGAGACGATGCTAATACGAGAGAAAAAGCAAAACGATTTAGTTTACGTCTTCGATTGAGTCGCAATCAGAGTTCAGGGTAGATCTGCTGGTGTGGCCAGTTTGTATATAATTGTTGTTGCAGGCCGGCCAGCAGCGGCTCAACAATAGTGGGAACAGTCAATCGACGCAGTACTTGTTCCCGCAGCGGACCACGGTCAGTCAGAGCGCGCCAGGGTCGCCAGGTAAATACACATTATTTGCCTGTATGTCTGTTCGCGGTGAACAGGAAATCTACTGCATGGATTTTCATACAGTTTTCATCATTGGACAGTGATTCACGAGGAAGGTTTACGTGTATACTTTATTATGGTTTCTGATAAATTACTTGAACTATCAAGATAATTGTTGAAATTGTTTGAAAAATAAAAGGCGCCCTTGAGCTATCATTCGGAAATTCTACGTAATCCCTTTGAGATAAAACAAAAATAATTATGATGACATTATCCTTTTTTTTATGTGAGATAATATATCAAATTCAAAATTCAATTCAAAATATTCTTTATTCAAGTAAACTTGTAAACAAGTGCTTTTGAATCGTCAACTTTACTGCTGGTTCGGAAAGCCGTCCTACCGAGAAGAGCCAGCAAGAAACTCGGTGGAGCTCTTTTAAAAAAGAAGCTATCGCACGCTTAGTATTGAAGTGACCTAATTAAAAAAAGCTGTTTTATAGCAAATTGCAATAAAGCGTCGATAGTAGTTGGAAGAGCAAAAAAAACATTAGCTTTTTTAATACTTCATAGCGTGATGTCATAGAAGGTATTGAAATAAGGATTACGATTTATCTAACTTAACTATTTATCTAACTAAGACTAATTTTAAAAGGTCACTTTAATACTAAAGATTTGATATGTGGGTTATATAAAAATCATTTAATAGAGTAATCAGCTACGTGTGCATGTCTGTCTGTGCGTAGGTGCTGGTCTGTCGTACAACGCTGGTGGTAGCGGGTTGGTGGTTGCCGGCCACCAGATCACCGTGGTCACCAACGGCGCTGGAGGGGAGAGGGAAGGTATGATCAAGCACAATATCACCCTTACGAATTTCACATGAAAACTAATTTTTTCTTCTTTTGATTCATACCTTTTGAACATTGTTTCTGCAATCGGCAAAATTTTAACATTTGAAAGTTTTTTTTAATTAGAAAGAAAGAAAGAACGTTTTTTTCTTCATCCCGTGATACACAGTTGTTAATTAAAACTTATCCTTAACAAATAGGAATATAAAAATAATGTACCCATATCATTTTACATACCATACCATCAGCTTAGTATAAAATTGAAGCAGCAGCAGGTAGTACGACATAGTGTAAGTGATATTATTATCACTTACACATTTTAATGTACTCGTAATGATAATAAATAAATGGTATATTATATTATATAAATAAACAGTAACATATTATTTTATACGAAATTATATATAAATGGACAGGAATATTGAAAATTTAGCATTACATTATTATACCAATACATTAGCTGTCCGCCGTGTGGTATGTGGCCTGTTGAGTAGAATAGACCACCCTCATTTCTTACCGAGGTGTCGTAAAATACGACTAAGGTAAGTTGACGTCAGGCAGGCGGCCGGTCGTAAAACACTTAGCCAAATCATTTTACAATATGTTGTGCCGACCGCACTTAAGAGTGGGATACGGGCAGGAGAATGAATGAATGAATTCAAATTCAAAATATTCTTTATTCAAGTAAACTTGTAAACAAGTGCTTTTGAATCGTCAACATCTACTGCTGGTTCGAAAAGCTGTTCCTACCGATAAGAACCAGCAAGAAACTCGGCGGTTGCTCTTTTCCATCAATAATTCTTATCACTAGTTACATATAGTTATAAATGTCTTGTACAGGGTTGAAGAGAAGCTATATCCACGCATTCTTATCTTCTAGGTAATCTTCAATAGTATAATAGGCTATCTGAATTAAACTTTTTTAATAGTATTGTTAAACTGCTGTAAATGTAAAGTTAATTTAGATTGTGGAATTTTATTATAGAATCTTATACCCAAACCCACAAACGAATTACGAACTTTTGCAAGGCGCAAAGCAGGAACCGCAGGCTTATGTCGGTTCCTACTACGTCTATTATATACGTCGCCAATCCTTTTATAATTATTTATATTCATATGTACAAAAATTAAATTACTAAAAATATACTGTGAAGCCAATGTAAGAATACCTGTTTCCTTGAACTTCTCTCGCAGGGAATCGCGCGAATTTAAATTGTAAATGCCACGTATGGCTCTTTTTTGTAACAAAAAATTTTTCAATGTCCATGCATTTACCCCATAACAATATTCCGTAAGACAATGTTATGGAAGTAAGCAAAATAAACAAGTTTTGCTGTTTCCACATCTGTAAGCCGCCTTATCTTTCGGACAACCTAAGCCGCTGAACTGAGTTTCCCAGTGAGAACCAACACATTAGTTGTGTTAGTAGTAATAACTGTGATAGCCCAGCGGTGTGACCGTGGGACTTTTCGAGGTGGTCGTTAGGTCAAACCAATGAGTTTTTCTGTTAAAACTTGTGTGCCTAATTGATAATCATTATGCAAATAATAAATTGCTTAATATACAAATAAAATATAAAACAATTTATTATAATTTATTTGGTAAAGTAAAACATCGTTGAATTGACCTTCACTTATATTTAAAATTCTCGTGCCACAATGTTAATAATCATACTCCTCTGAAACAGAGGATTTCCTCTGAATTTTTTTCTTGGGGACGAACAACCGTGTGTGTAATTGTCCCATATATTTATTATGTGATTGCAGAGAAGTACGTGGTAAACACTTCCGGTGGTGGGCTGGTGTCGCTTCCCGAGGACGAGGTGCAGGCGGCCAACCTGCTCCTTCACCAGCACGAGCCTTATTATGCGTAAGATTTCATCAGTTCTGGATAGTATGACCCCGTCCAGGGATTCCCAAAGTGTTCGATACCGAACCATAGCGGTCGGAATGGGTTTGTCATATACGAAAACTGTTTTTGGAAGTCGATGATTTTAAAAAATGGATCCTTATGAACACAAGTTCTTATTTGAATCTTTCAAGATACTGCATAAGTTGTAGATACTATCTTCGTTTGTTACAAGAATGACTTAAATTTTAGTATCATTGTTGTATTTTTAAAATAAATCAACACATATTTCAAACGTCGACGTCGTCTGAACAAAAAGAACCAAAGAAGAGACAATGAAGAATAATTCTTATCTTCACGATTAATTTCTTTTTAATACTACCTACTTTAGTGTTTTAACGTAATCTGTAGAATTTCTTTTCCCATTAAATTTAATACCGGAATTCTGGCATTGCATGAAATGGGCCGAAGCCAAGGGCGTAGCCAGAATTCTATACAGGGGGGCGGGGAGGATCTGTGCAGAAAATCCAAGACTATATTGTTTTAGTCGATATAAAAAAAAAATTTGAATTGATGAGGTACATAATGTCTTATGCAAGCCTTAAAGTGTCAAAGTTTCCAGTGTAAGGGGGGGGGGCAACTGCCCCCCCCCTTACACTGGCCTCGCTACGCTCATGGCTGGAGCGAGAGGGGTAAACTCGCGTAGAGTTAAAGTAAACAGTTTCAAAGCAAACAGTCAAATTGCAAATTGTCTAAATGTGTGTGGGCCCCATGTTAGGAAACACTGATCTCACAAAATGACGTGTGACTGTTTGTATTTATTTATTTTTACTTATTTGTGTGTTTGTGTTTGTGTGTTCGTCGTGTGTAGTATGAGTGGAGAAGTGTGTGTGTGTGTTTGTGTATGGTCCTGTGCATGTGTTTATGTATAAGTGTAACATTGCAGCGGCTACGGCGGCGACGAGGGCTGCTCGGCGCTGGGCGGCGAGCTGGTGATCGAAGAGGCACCCGACGACCCGCCCCACAAGCGCCCCAAGCACCACCATGTATGTTGGTTACTTTAGTAGTATCAGTTGTAATCTGTGTTACAAAATTTTTCGCGAATTTAAATTTTGAGCATAAAAGTAGTTATTATGAGTTAACCATAAGTACATTATAGTACATTACCCTAAACCTTCCGGAAAAATTGCTTTATCTTATAGTAAAAATCGTACAAAAATATGTTCAGTAGATTTTGAGAAAATCGATCACATCAGACAGACTGCTTTTAGGGGCTGTATTTTACAGTATAGCACCCGGCAATAAATAATGCACATCGAGATTTAGAAAGAGAAAATCGGCTAGATTCTGCTTCATAGAGCATTGTCTCTGTCGCACAGACTGACGAACCCGTGTGAAACGTCACATACTGAGTGACAGAGACAGCGCTCTACGAAACCGAACTGGCCGGCTATTTCGTTCTAAACATCGATGTGCATTATTTAATGCCGGGTACTATAAGAAAGTCTTGATTTGTTCTTTGCAGGTGTCGGATATAGAAGATCGTCGCTCATATTGACGGTCCGCCCCGTCCTCGTGACGCGCGCGCCCGCCCCCACCACCGGCCCGACGAGCAGCCCCCACCCCCCGAGCCCGAGGGACTCGCCCCCCACTAACCCGATAATTGGGGCGCGAGTGGGATCGAGGGCAGCCGGGGTACGCCGGTACCGCGGGGGGCGATGACGTCATCGTGGCGGCCATGAGAAAAAAATTGTATACTTGCGTATGTATGCGATGGATTTAATTTCTAGCAACATCTATTGTAGCAAAACAATGACTCTATACCGTGATCGTATTAATATGTTGAAAATAAAACAGAAATGTGGCTATTCACTGATGTATACTCAAAATCCTTCACAAAGAAAGCAGTTATTGTAATTCCATCTGTCTCCATTCATACCAAACAAATCAAAATTCCTAAATCACACCAAATTCTTTTGTGTAAAACTATAAACGTGATAGTTATAATTCTGAATCGTCCAATATACGAGTATGTTAGTACTATTTATATTTTATATCCTTTTCACGGCATTCCCCACCTTATTTTGTCCTTTCAGAGCTCAAAGGTTCGCTTGAAGAAGTTTACCTTTATAATGCTTTATTTTCTATATATTTTTATTTGTACAACAAAGAAATTAAAACAAACAAAATAAAATTGAAACACAATCTTCTGGTCACAAAGCATCTGATAGTCATATCGAGTCGACGTTTAGAACTGGACCGACGTCAATGCACTATATGTGCTATCGCTTCTGTAGCGTACATAGGTTGAGATGTGTGTATCTTACCTTTTATATTTATATATTATACAATACACATATGTATAATACATACATGAATATACTTACACTAATGTCAGTGTCTTAAGTAAACATTACACTATCTCAAGCGCACACGTCAGTAACACGAGAGTCCCTTGGTGAGAGTGGACGTTTAGTGACATGTTGTTACTTGTAATACTTACACTTACTTTTTTACACTTACTTTACTTTCACTTATATTTTAATTAATAAAGCCGATATTAATAAAAATACAAATGAACATACTCGACAGCTTTTTTTTTATTCAGTTCCATTCCTAATTCTTTATTGAAAAATAAAAGATATTTCACCGAATCCGACACAGAAATTCTCTTGTCATTAATTAAATAAGTTAGGGGTCACTTTGCTGAATTCCATAGTTCAAACGTGATGATAGAATTCGTGGATGATAGCAACATAATTCTTAAGTATTGTCTCTTGTCATTGTTTTGCTAACTAACAACGATAGATTTTGTTGAGAAATTAAATTTTGACACTTTTTTAGTATTGCATAGCCGTCATTATGTACGCACGCCTCCCCCGAGGGCGCGCCAGTGGTATAGCAATAAACTGACATTGAGTCTACGATTTTGAACCTTACAGTGTTAAGCATAAAGTGTCGTTTCAAATGGTTTTAAGTTATACGCTAAGTACGGCAGTTGCGTTATATATTTTTTTTTGATTTATTTTGAAATTCAATACGATACCTTAATTGGTCGATGTTTTTTGTTGTACATTTGTTTTTTCGACTTTGTACAGTCAGCTTCGATTATGCGGAAATACATACATTCAGTTCTTTTAATATTGCAAATTTGGTTACGTTTGATATATTGGTGCAGTGGTTCCCAACCTTTCTTGTGGCATGTCCCACCTTACCCTTTCCATAAATTTTTATGCCCACACACAGGGGTGTAACGTTCATAACTTTTAATGTTTATAATGCAATTGTTCACTAAAGTAACATAAATGATATATTAAATTGAATTTATATCTAACAAGCTCGTTATCCCATTCACCGTAACGTTCATTCTAAAGATTATTCATTATTATATAAATCTAAATATTATATTTTTTAACATTTATTTATATATATTAAGATAATTGTCCGGCCACGCGTTGCTGTGGGTCAGTCTGGTTTCGACTTCCCCTCGAAACAGAACTCAATAGTCAAAAAGAATACTCCGATCGCCATCAAACAGTACTAGATTAGCCTTCGCTGGGACATTACAACGATTTTCTGAAAATTACAATTAAATCGGCCCAGTCGTTTCGGAGTCTATATAGGACATACAAACATACGTTTTTATATATTAAGACTATTTACCATAATTATTTAACCATTTGTTTTCTGTTAATATTTGGCACTCAAAATGTAGAATTGTATTTAAATGGCACGAAGCGAAAGGATTAACTCATGTTGCGATCATTTTCGAATTCAACCCCCTCCCCCCTTCTAATTCAAATTGGGCTCCACGTTGGGAAACACTGTATTGGTGCTTGTATATACAGTTATGTATATATCCGAAGCTCACTGTACAATTTTCAATCTGTAAGTGCAATCTTAAACAAGATTATTTATTAAGTTAGTTATTGTCTCGGATTAAAAAAAAATGGAGTACTAGGGACTAGAAATGTAGCATTTTATCGTCCTAATATTCGAAGAACATTGACATAGACACGACAAGAATACTATATCGTATAATTTATCAATCGTCCAACAAGTTTCAATCATTTAATGTAAAGTTTATTGAGAAAAGTTACCTTCGCTTTATACGTCTTATATAATTGAACAAACAGTTTTTCAAATTTGGGTGACTTTCTTAACACATAGGCATTTTTAAACTAGGCATTTTTTAAGGGGTTATTGAATTATTGAGGTTGAATATTCTATCCTCATTTATCAATACATACATCCCCTCAATTTCCCTTGTCCCCCCCTATCCCCATTTATTTAATGAATACCACCCCTCAATCTCCCTAATTTCCCCCCATTTTGTATATCTTAAATTTCATAACCATTTTTTGAGGGATTAATGTTACATATCTATTCCCATTTAATTAGCGAATAACCCCACTCAATTTACCTGTAATCCCCCCCCCCCCCATTTTCTATATTTTAAATTTCTCTTTGATACATTTCATTTCCCGATACACAAGTTTCGTATGCAAAAAATTTAATATGACTTTCCTTGTAAGTCCGTGGCAGACGAAATATACGAATTTTAAACGAAGTACAACATATTATAAATAGTTAAATACATTATATTCGTATAATAGGTAAAATGTATAATGATATTATGTAATTCTGTTTAATGTTGAATTGTTGACGTGAGAATTTCAATCAATAATCTTTCGCATATATTATAATATCGTAATAATATTCATATGTTTAATATTGACTTAATCGAAATTGTTAGTAAAATAAATACAGTTTAAATCTTCAAATCTCGGAACGAAAATAATTGAACCTCAGAATCATTAATTTTTTTGGCGCGTTCAAGAAAAAAATGACACTGAAATTTACGATGCGTTCGCACAGCGAAAATGCAAATAATGATATTTTATAAATTTATAATATATATTTATTAGAATGCCAACGTGATATACAATTTGGTTTCATTTATACTAAAATACATTTGTAAATTACAATTTTCTATTATATATCCCACCTAAAGGTGGGAACTTATTAAGTTATACGCATGTATAATTAAATAAGTTGAATAATATTGTGCTTACTATATCAAAAAATAAAAAACAATAATAAAAGAAATAGAAAAAAGAGTTATTACAATAAAAAAAACTACTCTACTTTTAGAAAAAAAATTGGAGGAATTAATCAAAATAAAAACAGTTCTATTAAAAATCAACATTAATGTTATGTTATGTTGTCTTTTTTATGAAATATATAACAATACATATTATACTAAAATATGTTTATACTAAATTTGAATATGTAATTGTTGCATATATAGGGTGGTATCGACGATACGAAGTTAAATGACTGGCCCGTTGGCGCAGTGGGTAGTGTACCCTGCCTTCAACTCCGCGGGTCGCTGGTTCGATTCCCGCTGAGGGCCAACATTTTCTATAAACAATTTGTTGGTTTTTCGAGCCTGGGTGTATATTTGTATTTAAGTATGTATATAAATTGTATATGTAGTATATTCACCAGTCGTCCACAACACAAAAACTAAGTTGATTACTTTGGGTACGAAAAAAGTAGTATAAGTTTTCCATATATTAAAAAAAAATGAATCCACTGAACACTTAAACGTATAAGATAACATACATACATCCTTCTGCCCTTATCCCACTCTAAGTGGGGTCGGCACAACATGTTATCAAAACATGTTGTCTCATGATTCGGCTATGTATTTTACGACCGGCCGCCTGCCTGACGTCAACTCACCTTAGTCGCCTTTTATGACATCTCGGTAAGAAATGAGGGTGGTCTATTCTACTCAACCGGATACCATACGGCGGGTCGACTTACTTTAGTCGCCTCTTACGACACTTTGGTAAGAAATGAGGGTGGTCTATTCTACTCAGCCGGACCACAACGCATTTAAACGTATAAGATAACTTTGGCATAATTCAATCTCCCTAAATATCCTTTAAAAAATATGTATTTTCAAATAAATATAATTGAGATCTGACTTTGTTAGTTCATTGGTTCACTGACCTGGCGCGGTGCGCATATGAAAAACCAGGTGAAAACAATAACTTTATAGCTTTGTTTATTTCTTACCTGTTTAGTTGTACCGTATTTATGATTACCGTGTTTAGGTCAAGGTTATAATGAGGTGTACGGTCATTGATCTCTATAGTGTTTATTATTTAAAAAAAACGTAAAATAATACCTATCATCTTCACTGAATTAACTGTTTACCTTTTTTAACTTTTTTATGTAGTTGTGTAGTTACCTAAAATAAATATTAATGGCGTATGGCCGGTACCACCCTGTATTAAAATATTTCAAATTATATAATACACTTACTTATGTAATGACTTTATTTCATCATTTTAATGTTTCTTATAAAATTTTTTGGAATTTTTGGTTTTGTTTACTACTAGGAAGTATAATTTAAGTTATATTTATTATCTATTTTATTTAAAAATCAATTATTTTCGTTCCGCGATCTCGAATTTTCGCTTAGTCTATCTACATAATTTACATTGTTGTAACCTAAAGTTATTCGTGTAGATGAATATACATCTTTCAATGTACAGATGCATATAGTAATAAAAATATATACATTAAAAAAAAATAGTAAAATTTTGCGTATACCGATAATTGCCACTATAATATAAAATAAAATCATTTCTATATTAGAAGAGGCCAAGTAGATTTTTTTAAACTTTATCACGAGACTAAATTAATTTAATTTTCATATTAGCTGGCTCTTTGGTGATATTGACTTCATTGGTCTTTACCTTTTAAACGTTTTTTTTTCGAACTGACTGTATGCTGTTAGCCCTAACGGCTTTTACAGCGTCACCGGGCGGGACGGGCGAGCGCAGAAGCATCGTCGAGTTTGCGAAATGCAGAGAGAAGAGCGCAGAAGCAGCTTTAATCGGTTCACGATATTTAAATGTTGACTTAGAGTGAAAATAATTGGATTAAAAAGTTATATTCGAAAAAATTGTACTTGGGCCGTTCATGACGTCATATAGAAATGGCGCCATACTGTAAGGTACGCAATTAGAACTGATTTTTTTAACTTAATAAACTAAATAAACATGTTTATGTAACATTTTATAATAGAAAATTACAAATAACTGGCTATATTCAAATGCAGTCATACTAAAAGTGTTTTATGTGGTCAAATCAATAATACAGAAGCAACTACTAGCCCACAACTGGGCAAAGACCCACAGGCCTACCATGAACTCTAATTACGACTCAATTGAAGACGTAAACGACGACCGCGAACCGCTTTCTTTTCGTACCATGAAGTGTGAATTGCATTGGGGTCGTAATGTTTGAAAAGGATAACGTTATATGATCTATAGATAGCTCTATTTCTTTTACTCACATGTTTTTAGCACGCATTCCGAATGTTCATTCGGCAATGACTTAAAGTGGGCGTCATGGTATGAAAAAGCAAAACAATTTCGTTTACGTCTTCAATTGCATCGCAATTAGAGTTCATGGTAGGCCTGCAGGTCACTTGTATGAAAAATAGCGCCTTAAACCCACCGCGCTGTTCCGATTATGAAATTAATGAAACCGTAATTTTTTTATCAGTTTTGATCCTAAAGATGGGTCCAGAATTATTTTGAGAATAATTTCTGCTTTTTCATTTCTGCTACAAAATTGCGTGAGTCAAAAACTGGATTTTAGCAACGAAATTGCTTGATCTGCAATCTGAATATCTGCAACAAAAATGACTAGGTTCGTAAAATGAATACAATAAATGGAAGTCGACTATCTATACTTATTCTAAAACAAAGTGTCAAAAAGCTGTCTGTCTGTCTGTATGTAATCGATTTTCTCAAAATCTATTGAACGGATTTTGTACGGTTTTCATCAAAAGATAGTGCAATACTTCCGGATGATTTAGGTATATATTACATATCGGTATTATGTAAATTGTGTTGAAGAGATCGCGCAGTTGTTAAAAATTTTGCTTTCTGGGAGCTTTAGTCGCGTGCGCTGCCGTAAACCAGCAGAGATACGCTAGAGTAATGTACTAGAGAATTGTTGATCTATACAAATATTACAAATAAGTCCGCGATAGCATGTCTCTATCTCTTATGGTTAACTCTGAATAACTATTTTTATGTTTTCAATTTGAATTCTAGAAAAAAATATTGACACGCTGATTTCCAGCTAGTAATAATATATATGCCTTACTCAAAATCTTTTACTATGCGGCGCAAAATCGTTAAATATGTTTCTTAAAACTTTTGTTTGCGATAATAAAGTGTGAAAAAAGATAAAATTTAGTCATTAAGTTCGATTCTAAGTCTTATTTTAAAGGAATATCGATCAAATTAGTTTAGCAGGGTTTCTAAATGAAGGCAAAACAAATTTGTTGTCATGAAACTTTATTTTCGCAAAAGGTTTGACGTTTTAGCAAGCTTTATATATATTTCGCTGTAGTTATCACGGTCGTGTGAGCGAGATAGGTTACAACAGCGGTAGGTTAGAGAGATGTATTGCCTTTTATATAAGTGATGAGTAAAATATAATTCTGAAACACCCTTGTTTTTTTCTTTTAAGGGCAATGGTTAAAATTTTAACGCTTCATTGTCATACTCCATTTAAAATCGTAAAACTCGGTTTTGGTATTGGATACGTCTTCTTTATAATATATAGAACGGTATCTTCTTAAACCTTTTTTCGATGCTGACCACTTGTAAAGTGATAGAAGATGAAATGTTGATGAGGGGGTTAGAGAGATCGTCATGGGGTACGAAAATAGACTATACGGGCTTCATTGCTGATCTTATCTTGAAATTGCTTTTGGGCGAGATGGCTAGTTGAAATGCCGAGTATCGAAGTGTAGGGGGCAGTAATATCAGCGAAGATTCCCGATGCTATTTTGGAGAATCTTCTAATATAGAACCCCCCACAATGACAGTGAATATATAACTACCAGAAACTGCGAACCGTTACGAAGTGTCGTTGCTTACAACGTTAATTACATCGTAGGCATTACAGTAATAAAGTGACCTAATTTAAAAAAAGTTTTTTGTTTCAAATTGCAATAAAGCGCCTACAAAACTTGTGAATGAACCTGTAACTTGGAAGAGCAAGACAACAATAGCTTTTGAATAGTTCGTAGGATTACAATGTATCTAACGCTAATTAGGTCACTTTAATAATAACCGTGCGTGTTAACACGATTATTTGACAGACATTTATGTTCACACATCACCTGTCGCTAAAGTGCTTTTAACATTGTAATAACATTAGGTGTAATGGAATTTCTATGTTAAAGTTATTAATAATTATTACTCGGATGGCGATGTAAAATATATAAATATAAATAATAGAATTAAATATTATATAAACAAAAAATTTGTAAACTAATGTTTATTTTAGCGGTATGTTATACATGCATATATTATGATAATATAGTTTAATTATAGAGTAAAGACCACGCAAGTGAAAAACTTTAGATTAATGTGTAAAATTAACCTCTTTAATTAAAAGTTTAAAACGTCCTACGAATGCCACAATAGGTAAATTCTGTTGTTAATTTAATACGTTCAATATTAAATAAATAAAGTTAATAAAAAAATTGCTTATTTATGCGGTGTTATGTAGGTACGTTAGCAATATTCGCGAGAAAAAATTTTTTTGCACTATGGCCGATGGTCATGATTCGAATTTTTTATTCAACTGTGCTTCTCTTGTTAGGACTACGAAAGTGAAAATGACGCTCGATTGGTTTAATATAAACAATATTAAATCGAGTTCGATTATAATATATTTATAGAACGTTTTAAATTTTTATAAATAAAGAGGGGTTAGCATTTAATTTGTAAAATATCTGAGGCTTTAGAAAGAAATGTTCGTATTCGTTTAGTGCTCCCGATATATTCGAATATCTGCGTTCAAAACAAAAAACACGTTTGGCTTAGCCGAAGTATTCAGTATGAAATATATTTAGAATATATTTTTTCGAGTGTACATTAGACTTACGTTTGCCCTTTGTGTCTTAAACGGCTGGACCGATTACGATAGAGTTAGGTCGATGCTGTTTATGATTGTATTGGAATAAGTAACTGGGTCTGCGACAGAGTCAGTTAGTTGTGCTTCTTTGAAAGTGGGGAAACGTTTTTGAGTTATATCTAAATATGAGAGGTGGATATTGTTATAGACCAAGTTTAAAATAAGGGAAGCCTTTAGGGTAATCTAGCGGAGGATGCTTTTCGCACAGTCGACGAAAAAGATGGTTGTTAAAAATTTACATCCGTTTTGCCTCTATAGTGTATTTTACTTCCTTTATAAATATATTCAATGAACAAGAAATTTTCAGCAATTTATTTTTCAAAGTAATAACTTCCAATGTATAATTTTTTTTAATTTGATTTTTAAATATTATATATTTTTTTGTTTTAAGACACTATTTGCGTAATGATTTGAGAATATTCATTCAGAAATAGGTAATTAACAAAAAAATTGCGTGTAATGTAAAGAAATGATATAAACCAAAAAGATAAATATTGCTAAAATTGACGTATCCAAGGTATCGTCTAAATTAATTTTGCTTACATATATATAGCTTTATTTCGTTTAAATCTCTTATATTGCTTATCCTATAAAAGTAGACATGAAAAAAAAACGATTCTTTAACCTTATTATTTCTGTACGGTGTATTTTAATTACAAAAATTCAAATAATAAATGCAGTGTTTACAAAGTTGATTAGAGTATTGCAATTTTTTAACAACTTTCTTATAATCGCAATGTATAAAAGCGAGGGTAGGTGACATAATAGCGCAATATAATTAATATAAGGCATTAAAAATGCTATTTTTTATTCGGATTACACCCTCATGCTAAAAGGAACCTTTTAAATGGACCCCAAATACTTAAAAAATGCAGATTTTCATATTAACTAAAATAGTTTTTGTCTTTGTAAATATTTTTTTTATATTAACGACCTGGAATCTAGTCGTTTAAGGCCTTTTTAATACCTTGTGTATCTATTTCGCAGAGAGTTCTTTATTATATTAGAGAAGGGGGGGTCAAAGACAGACCTGTAAGAGTGTCGCGACAAATAATGAGAGGGAAGATGAAACTCGTATACCTATCTTTGTCACACATAAAAATGTGAGACAGATAATAAGTCTCGTTTTTGCTTTTTCTTATTGTAGACTGACCCCTCTAGTATAAGTCTATTCTACGACTCCGTGAGACGTAAAATCATAGAGTTATTAGTATGCATCAACATTTTGAAGGAATGCATAGTAGCACACCTTCAAAAATAGTATTTAAATGCCTTATTTTCCCTCTCTTATTATTTGTTGCATACTCTCACACATAGGCGTGTCTATGGTTCCACTAGTATAATAACTCTATGCATAAAACATAGTGAACGGAATCTTTTTTTAATTTGGGTGCAAACGTTTTAGTTTGGATTTCGTCATTAAAAAATAAAAAAGTAATTTAATAATGACGATTGTGTTGTGTTATAAGAAATTATATTGAAGATACATATTTGTTTTAATGCCCGGGCATACTAAAGTGGCCGTTCTTTAATCAGAGGAATTAAGTTCGATTTTCTGTACTTGTTATTGTGTTAAAGAAAGATAAATACAATTGTTTTCTTTTATTGCCTGTCCGATTTGGAAGCCTGCAGTCACACCTCGCGTTTTCTGTACGACGTGCGGTGTGTGGATGTACATACGAGTATGTACGCGTGTCTGAATTATTATTGACAAATTTTAAGAAATAAACCGTATTTTATCTCCTTTTGTATGGTTTTATTTAGTCCTTTTCAGTATCTTTTATCAGTATCGTCGTTCTCCTGCCCTTATTTCACTCTAAGTAGGGTCTGCACTACATGTTTTAAACATTTGTCTAAATTTTTTACGACCGGCGGCCTGACTGAAGTCAACTTACTTGAGTGGCCTTTTACGACACCTCAGTAAGAAATGGGGGTGGTCTATTCTACTCAGCCGGATACCACACGGCGAAACAACTTACCTTAGTCGCCTTTTACGACACTTGTATAAGAAATAAGGGTGGTCTATTCTATGTAGCCGGATATCACACGGCGGGTCGACCTACCTTAGTCGCCTTTTACACCTCGGTAAGAAATGAGATTGGTCTATTCTACTCGGCCGGATACCACACCGCGAGTCAAGTTACCTCAGTCGCCTTTTACACCTCTAAGAAATGAGAGTGGTTCTATAATATATACTATTCAATTAAATACCACACGGCGGCTTTTCAGTAATCGGTATGTACTAATGTAATTTACTCAATATTTATAGTTAAGATTTAATCGTTATGGACAATCCTAAAACCCAACTCATGCCGTCAATATAGTATGTATTCCTACGTTATTATTTACTTGGGAATTACGTATCTGATTCATTGAATAAATTGAGGTTACAGGCCATCACGATTTATAAACGGACCATTACAACTAATGGGTTCTAGTAATATAGCGTGATAAATTTAGATAATTATTAGCTATAACAATTATAAATTTTATTTATTTTGAATATTATACAAAAATGAAGAACTTGGCGACCACTTTTAGATTTCTTGCCGGTTTTTCTCAATCAAGAGCAACGTTCCGAACCAGTGGTAGCTTCATTGAATCTGATTGATCTTTGAAAATTGTAAAGCTTTTTTGAATAAATATTATTTTAGTTTTCATAAATTAATATAATTTAATTTTACTTAAGGTTATCTATAAATGCAGTGTTGTGATTTTGTTACCCACATGTTTATTGTTACTTCTTTATTTGACAGTTACCTAACCCTACATTGTTTGGTTAAGCCGCTTTTTTATGTGAATAATTGTAGTTGTATTGATTTAAAGTGAGTATTGTTTATATATACTTATAATTCTGTAAATATTCAAGATTTTGAATATAATTATTGTTTTAAAGTTCCAATATTATGAAAGTTAGTTTAATCTTAGTTTGTTTTTATACAATGCCATATTTACTAGCAGATGTTTCGGTAAACGTTATCTAAGTCAATGACGTTTGAAAAATAAAAACATTTTGTGTTACACATCTAGAAAAAAATATAGTTTAATACACAACGCGTACAATGATTTTGTTTATCACAATTGCGTGTTAACCCGGCTAGGTCATCGCGAACACATTCACTATATACGTCGTCTCGAGGCCAGTCAGAATTAGACATTCATTACTATGAACGTATACTTAAGTTTTTTGTTTGTTGTCAGCGCGGTTGGGAATCCCTTGGATAATGAAAATTGGTCTTTCGAAATGAATTCTATTCCCAACTTTTTCGAGGACCAATCGGCGAAAGTGAAATCGTTCTTCGAAGAACAAAAGAATGCTGTCGAACAAGCGTTCAACGCCAGTTACGAAGAAGCGATCCGAATGAAAAATTCCCTGAGCAATTATGTAGAGGTTCAGGAGAACAAAGTCAGTACCAGCATGAACAAGTTAGTGGAAAGTGGGCGGAAGATAGCGGATTCGTGGTCGTATGTCCAGATTGAGGAGCCTGGAGCACGCATGGAAATTCCAGATGTGGTATTATCGGTTCCATCCATAATTACATACAACGGTTACACCTGCGAAACGCACACTGTGATGTCTCAAGGGTATATATTAAACATTCACAGGATCCCACGTGGTAAAAATGGTGAAGGTGTGTCAAAGAAAACCGTGATTTTGCAACATGGCCTCTTTGCTAGTTCTGCTGACTGGATATTGAACGGTCCAGACAAAGGTCTGGGATACGTTTTAGCGGATGCTGGCTATGACGTTTGGATGCCGAACATCAGAGGTAACAAATATTCCAAGGAGCACGCCGTGTTGAAGAGTGATTCGAAATCATTCTGGAATTTCTCGTGGCATGACGTAGCATTGCACGATCTCCCAGCTATTATCGATCACATAATGAAACAAAAAGGCGAAAGCACTAAAATAACTTATATAGGCCATTCTATGGGGACTACAATATTGTTCGCAATGCTATCTTTGAGACCGGAGTACAATAGTTTATTAAAAGCAGGATTTGCTTTAGCACCAGTTGTATTCTTAACAGATCTTAAATCTCCTGTTAAGGCGTTAGCGCCGATTGCGAGCAACGTTGCATATATGGAGATGCTATACGGCTCTCACGAGTTCCTACCAAAAGATTCTATAATAGGAAAAATGACAAATTCTTGCAACGTGGACAGTATGGATTCTTTAGTGTGCAAGAATGTGATATTTTATATCTGTGGTTATAATGAGAAGCAGTTTAATAAGGCTCTTCTCCCAGTTTTCTTATCAAACTTGGGAACGGGAACGTCCTGGAAGACAGCCGTACATTTCGCGCAAGAAGTTGTGGCTGGAGGGAAGTTTCAGCAGTTTGATTACGGAAAAAAAGATAACCAAAGAGTGTATGGAGTGGATAACCCTCCTGAGTATGACCTTAGTAAGGTAACTCTGCCTATTAAATTGTTTTGGGCTGGAAACGATCTACTGTCTAGTGAAAAAGATGTTCAGCTTTTGTATCAGAAACTGCCTTCAACGACAGAGATTTATAAAATATCAGATCCAGATTTCAACCACTTAGATTATCTCTGGGCAGTGGACGCTTCAACTTTAATAAATAATGAGATATTAAGTTCTTTAAACAAACTGTACTCTGCTAAGTCTAGCAGTTATTTATTTGATTGGAATTGAGTTACTACACAATGTTTCTTATGTATTACAATGTATTAAGACAAGAAACACAATTATTGTTGAATGTATGAAATAAGTGAACCTGAATTTAGGAATCAAATTTATTTCAATTTCCTTTTTTCAATATTTGAGAAGTAATTGGAAAGTATTTGTGAAAAAAAAAACTATAAACAATAAGACGCTTTAGTAGAAATCAAATGAAACTTTTTTCAGCAAAGAATGTTTCAAATTTCCAAATATTCTCTTTTATTATAAAGAATATGGCGTTGAGATCCACCTCGCTGTTTCTGTTTTCTTGTTGCTGTTGTTTCGCGACAATTAAAACCTTTAAGTACCTTCAATGCAATATATATTTTTGTCTAATCCCGATAGAAAAATAAGTACCTATATTTTCCGTGTTCCCGAGAACGGCAATTTTTAATCCAATACGTTACCGGTACTAGCTTTAATTGTGCCAAATTTCATTAATATCGGATTAACGGATTAGCCGTAAATCGTGTATAACTTATTTTTATATTTATTGTATCTGGTGAGATAGGATTTTTATGTGCGCTCTTCACTATTGGGGATGATCGTTAATCATGTGATCGTCTATAATCGGCACGATCAGTCCACATGATCGTCCGTATTATCATAGGATAAATATGTATTACTCAGCGATTACCTTCGATGCGTGCCCTGAAAACCGACAATTCCCGGGTTGTAGGCAATTATATTTGATTGGCGAGTACAGCCCAGTACGTCTTCTACACGATCGTGCTTAATCGCTTGTAATCGCCGACTATGAAGTGGAGCAATCATATCAACAGAGTCGCAGGTTAATCCTTGAGTGAAGTGAATGATTCGTCGAGTTAGAGTTATTATACTTAGAGTAAAGAAGCCAGCTTAGGCTTGACGATCGGACTACTGTAGGGTAGCCAGTCCAGTTGTCCCTCTGATCAGCAGAGGGCAATCTGGATGGGCCGGGGACCGAGGGGGGGGGGGGTGGGTGGAGTCTCTAATGGACGACAGGTTCAGTTTGGCTTGCTTTAAGTCTGTCTGGACAAAGTTTTCGGCCACCGTCGTCAAAGCCCGGAAGCCAAGGGATGGAACGAGGACCTTCGGGTTACGAGGAAGAAAACCTCTATAAAAAATTACCCGGTGGGGCGGAAACGCCCATCACGGCGTAGGGGGTCCCTATCTGGGGCGCGGTCTCTCCTTGTCCACCGTAACATGAAATATCGTTGTGCAGGGAGCGATCGCGAGCACGATGGCGTCCTCTTACCCTGCGGAGGGAGCTGCCGGTGCGGTTCTGGGAACTTTTGTTCTGGACACAATGTGCTGCTGACGAGTCCAGGTGATAGCGACCTGCCCAAGCCCATCGTTTGCCGCCCTGACGGGACCTTCAGGTATTCCGAACGGGGTATACCGGACGCCTGGCTTAGAGGTAGAGGTGGTCGGTGCATCTGGTGTTCCCGATGCACCGGTAAGCGGAGGGGGACTTCTCTTTCAAGGGGTTCCTACTCGAGGTGTTTGCTGCGCTCTGCTGCTGTCGGCGGGGATGGGGGCAAAGTGTACAACGATACCCTGTCCTTGCCATCGGCAGCGTGGTGGAGCATACAGGTCATTTTTTGTCGGTGCGAGTCCGACATAACCGTCGCCTGTCCCCGTCGGGTGGCAGTGCTCATAAGGGATTTTTTCTTGTATACAAAAAAAGGAAAGCCAGCCTAAAATATGCCATATTACAATGAAGAGAAAGTCCATGAAGGTGATCTATGTCTTTGTGATTAGCCAAAGGTGTAGTAGACAAGTGTCATCCCCCTACTCTCATTATTTATTGTAACTCCCTCACTTACAGGCCTGCCATATTCTGTAGTCAATATAAAACACTGATATGCCTACTTTTAAATGTGATATCGATTTATTGTAATATGTAAATACATATTTTCCTACTTCAGGCGTCACCGAATTTGAACTGTAACTAATTAGTTATAACTTAAGTTTTTTATATAAAGATTGTATGTAAAGTTTTTAAGGAGAAATAAATAAAGCATTATTATTATTATTCTATTTTAGTCATTAGTTATTTAATTGTAAATAAATAACAGTTTATTTTGTTATAATATTGTTTAAATACCATTTTTTTATATTATCGCTATGCAATTATTGCAATTATGTTTGACCATAATTATTTCAAAATTAATTGATAAAGTGTGCATGGAATAAATCTTCATAAGATTCTCTCAAGATTCATTATTCTCATCACTTATCTATAAAAATAGATTAGTGATGTTAGATATAGACTTATCGATATAAATCTAAGATTCTAATTTAAGAGATATGCAGGTTTCCTCATGATGTTTTCCTTCACCGAAAAGTGCGTGATAAATTGCAAGTATCAATTAGATACATAAGTTTTTTCACTAGAAAAACTCATTGGTGCCTACCTGGGTTTCGAACTCGTGACTGCCTTGAAAGAGTCGCACGGTCTTACCTCTGGGCTACCACAGCTATCCCTAGAATGCTCTAGAGATATGCAGGTTTCCTCACGATGTTTTCCTTCGCCGTAAAGTGATATGGGGATATTTGTAACCTACCAATCCGCATTGGAGCAGCGTGGTAGGTCTTAGCTCCAACCCTTCTCTCCAGAAACGTAGAGAGGAGGCCTATGCCCAGTGGAACAGGCCGTTATTTTACTTTTATATTGGGAAAAAGCAAACTCGTTATTAACAACTGACTCGTGCATTCATAATCAACGAAAAAGTAGAATTTTATTTGAATTTATTACAATTTGAGTTGTGTATAGTATTGCAAACTCATAAAATTCCCGTATAAATCATGATTTACATTTAAATGCCATCTGTGAACATCGTGTGAATCCAGTTTTAAAAGTTTTTTGCTGAAAAAGTTGTGTTGCTCCATCAAATTATACGAGAAATACATTCATAACTTCATTTCAAAGTGGTTTTTGCTTGATATTTGGAATTTTTGAATTAAAACTATCGTGGAACTGATCTGTTCCCGCCGCGATAGCGCCGCGCAAAGAGCTCATGAATAAGAGCCCCGTATGGGCTTGAAACTAGTTGGGCTCATCCGATAAAATAAGACGTGAGTATAGCCGGTCTCTCAACATTAATATTTGGAATTATTTATACATATTTGTCTTAAAGTCTAAAATTATTAATCATCATCAAACAATCAACCTCCTGCCCTTATACTACTCTAAGTGGGGTCGGCACAACATATTACGACCGGCCGCCTGCCTCACGTCAACTTACGTTAGCCGCCATTTACAACACCTCGGTAAGAAAGAGGGTGGTCTATTCTACTCAAACAGATACCACACGGCAGGTCAACTTACCTTAGTCGCCTTTTATTACACTTCGATAAGAAATGAGGGTGGTCTATTCTACTCAGCCGGATACCACACGGCGGGATGACTTACCTTAGTCGCATTTTACGATACCTCGTTAAGAAAGATTTTCCTCAATTCCCGCAACATTACTCCCTTTGTATTTTATATACGTAAAAAAATTCCACGAGGCGGTCTGAGTTTCGATTATGGGGAAAATAGGAATCTTCCAATTTAAGAAGTTAGATTAACAAAGAAGATCCGGAGTTCAGAAAATAGGGGGTTTGTTAATTTAGTAGGTAATTAGGCCCACGCCGCCGAAGCTTCAGGTTGATTGTTCTTCAAAACAAAATAAATGTATTCATTTCCAACTTTTGAAAATTTGATATTATTTTTATTCTCTTCTAAAAGCTTTTACGCAAAGCTTACCGCTCTTAAAGTTAAGTTATATGTTGGTTTTTACAATTATTGTTTGAAAGGCATATTAAGGTTGTATAGTAAAACTAGCTATTGCTAGTTTTACTATTATATATTAGACCTTAGAAAATTTCACTGGAATCGGTACAGTAGCTTTGAATATTAGCGTAATCGCACATCGTGACACGGAATTTTCGATAGCTGACCGGAATGTTGTTTTGGCATAAATTATTTCTTAATTTCAAAATAAATTGTTTCTAGGGATGTTTGAACATTATAAAAAATTAAAAAAATTGTCGAAAAAGAAGTTTGGGTTGGACAACCCTTATCACTTAGGAGAATGAACAATAGATAGTGACTCAGATTCTCAGAATATGCATGTAAAATTTCATAACAATCGGTCAAGCCGTTTCGGAGTAAGGTAACCAATATTTTGCCAGGAAATAATGAATTAGCTATAATCAACGATAAGTACTTTATCTATACTAATATTATAAAGAGAAAAGATTTGTATGTTTGTGTGTATGTATGTATGTTTGTAATGTTTTCACGCAAAAACTACTGAACCGATTTCAAAAATTATTTCATCATTAGAAAGCTGCTTCTTCACTGAGCAACGTAGGCTTATTACATTTTCAAAAAAATAGGGATCCCTAATAAAATTTGTAATAAGGTGTGAAAAATTTAGTAATAAAAATCTTTTATCGTGTACGCTGCGGAAACTGTTGATGATAGAAAAAAAAAATGTTTTACAGTATATACAGTGATATAGAACATATCAATATCCACAAGAAAGTCCGCGATACCATATGTCTAACTTTTATAGTTATACTAATATAACTACTTTTCTACATTTTATAAGTCGATAAAAGTGGCGACAGTAATCAAACCATAATATTTACATCTCCATATTATTCCTTATCCTATAAATGATATTTTATAAAAAGCTGTTTCAATTTCGGTAAAATACTTTTTAAATTATTAAAATCGGACACTCCAATCAAAAGATGTAACGGATCTAAAAATGTCAATATAGAGAAAATAATGCCATAACAATTGTAGCGTATTGTATTTGTGTACCTATGTGAATACATTCTGTTAAAAATTTCCTCTGCCTTAACTATTGATAAGTCCCAGGACAAACTTTCAATGTACAAAAATAAATCTATAGTCTGACTTAGGAGACTTTCCACTACCACGAGATCGGTGTGTACGCGGGTGAAACCGGAGAGCATTGCTAGTTTATATATAAAAGGACTTTCTCGTGGCCACATAACTACTAATGTATTAAAAACAGTTTTGGCATCATTTCCTCTTTTACTTAATCGGCAAAAAAACAATGTTATTGAAGCGTTTTGATGACGCAATTTCAAGACAATTGTAGGGGTTTTTTCTACCTAGAGTTATTATACTTAGAGTAGGG
This sequence comes from Morpho deidamia, assembly GCA_947086505.1. Lineage (NCBI taxonomy): Eukaryota > Metazoa > Arthropoda > Insecta > Lepidoptera > Nymphalidae > Morpho > Morpho deidamia. The sequence continues at coordinate 790,425 of CAMTZC010000007.1, read as the reverse complement.
AAGCTTAAAATGTGCCATTAATAATAATTGTGTGCAATTAGACAGAAATGAAGTATACAACTTTTATCTTCCCTCTCATTTTTTATGGTGTCATTATCACTTACTGGCCTGTCTATAGCTTCCATACTCTAAATCGATTTAACATATTCAATACAGAAATCATTTCATCAATCAGTCAATCATCTATAAGTATAAATATTTCTATACTAATATATCACTACTATAAATATTTCTATACTAATCTCAGAAACTACTGAATCGATTTGAAAGATTCTTTGAGTATAAGATAGTCCATTTATCGAAGAAGGCTATAGGCTATATACTATCACGCTAAGATGAATAGGAGAGGAGCAGCAATAAAATATTGCGAAAAGCAAAATTTCAAGTAAACGGTGAAAGTTATTAAAAAATCATGTATTACAAAATTGTTCCCCTCTAAAAGTTCTTAATAAAGTCCGCGACAGCATATGTCTAGCTTTTAAGGTTAACCCACTTTAAGCATAATTAATATAATTATTACGTTTTACTCAAATAATAAGACTGTATTTTTTGCTAAATCTTGTACAGTTCTTGCTGCACGTCTATGGAACTCGTTGCCATACAGCATTAACTATGATAGCCTTTAAACCCTTAAACTTTAGCTTTAAACTTAGATTAAAGAAACATTATATTTCTTTACTCCCATAATGTATTTGTTGATATTTATGTATATATTATTGTTATTTTATTTATCATATATATAATATATTTATGATTAATATTTACAATATATTATTTATATAAATATATATAAATATTAGTATATAAGTTAGGATATTAGTACCATTGCTGTTACACTATAAATTGTCTCACTTAGTAGGTTAGCTGTTAGAGATCTCTGTCAAAGGGATAAGTTGACCGTTGTACTATGTTTTTTTATTGATAATGTTTTTCTTACGTATTTTTTTTCTTTATGGTACATAAATAAATAAATAAAAATAAAATAAGACTGTGGTCCACCCGAACAAAGTTACGCTTAAAAGCTAGTCAACAATAAATAAATATTTTTTTGCATTTGCGATTTTTTTGCACTTTTATCGTACACAGTAATAAACACTTGAATATATTACGTCAGTATGACCAAACAATTTTCCACAACAGTTTGTTGACGCAGGTAGTGTTCATCACTCGAGGAGAGATTACTAAAAACTTGTTTGGATGGCTTGGTGCTTCATACAAGTGTTATGAAAATATAAGCATAAATTATCGTCCCGTATACTTTGCATTATATAAAACAAGCTGTGCCAGCGGCTTTCTAGAAATAGACTTTAAACATAAAAGTAGTTATTGTGAGTTAACCATAAGAGTTAGAGACATGCTATCGCGAACTTTCTTGTAGTAGTTTTATAGATCTACAATTCTCTTGTACATTACTTTAGCGTATCTCTGCTGGTTTATGCAGCGCACGCGACTTAAGCTCTCTAAAGCAAGTTTTTTAACAGCTGCGCGATCTCTTCAACACAATTTACATAATACCGATATGTACTATTTACTTAAACCACCCGGAAGTATTGCACTATCATTTGGTGGAAACTGTACAAAAATCCGTTCGGTAGATTTTGGGAAAATCGATTACATACAGACGTCAGCTTTTTGGACCTTTGTTTATAATAAGTATATTTCTTAAAATTTAAACAAAACTGAGCTAGTAATTATGAATTTTGTGCCCCGTTAGTTTTTTGGTATAAAAAGACTATAAACGATATTGAAATTCAAATTCAAAATATTTTTTATTCAAGTAAACTTGTAAACAAGTGCTTTTGAATCGTCAACTCTACTGCTGGTACGGAAAGCATACAAAGAAGAACCAGCAAGAAACTCGGCGGTTGCTCTTTTCAGTTACATTTTATTATTGCTGTCTTTTATTGATGGTCTTAGAGAAGCTATAACTACGCATTCTTATCATCTAAGTAATCCTCAACAGTGTATATATGTATATATTCTAAAGAAAATACCGAGCACACCTCGTTCAAACAAGTATAGTACCCGGCATTAAATAATGCACATCGATGTTTAGAACGAAACAGCCGTCCAGTTCGGTTTCGTAGAGCGCTGTCACTGTCACTCAGTATTTACACGGGTTCGTCAGTCTGTGCGACAGAGACAATGCTCTATGAAGCAGAATCTAGCCAATTATCTCTCTCTAAGCCACGATATGCATTATTAATATCCGCGTACTATGCTTGCTACTTAAAAGAGGTAGAAAGAAACGCCCCAGACGCGTATCGCCGACCTCACGCCTCTGATAGATCGTTACAAATGTTACAATACAAATTCAATAAATCCGGGCCGGCCCTAAACGGCCCTCGTCACGTGCTCGCGCGACCCTTTTCAGCTGCCACGAACAAATTTCACGATCACGTGTGGACTTGGTCGAACAAGTATATGGTTAGGTCCGGAATGCACAACGCGTTTCAAACGAGCATTAATACAAATGGTCTAGTTCGAACTTTGTTTTGTATTTGAAAATCTTAAGTGGAACTAAAAATTGTTTATTATAAAAGTAATAAAATACGGTTTTGAAACAATAATAACGTGCGTTGTTCAAGTGAAAAAGTGACAGTTATGTGTTGCTGTAGTCCACTATCCACTAGTGGATCCTTCTGCTATAAGTGTTTATTGAATTCATCTAGTGTTCGTCAGTAAAGCGAAGTGTATCACGAAAGGGGACTTATGGATTTATGGTAATATATTTTATCGTCGAAGTAACTTACTAGTAAATCTATCTATACTTATTATAAAATAAAGTCCCCAAAGCTGTCTGTCTGTATGTAATCGATTTTCTCAAAATCTACTGAACAGATTTTTGTACGGTTTTTACTAAAAGTTAGTGCAATTCCTCCGAAAGGTTTAGGTCAATAGTACATAACGGTTTTATGTTAATTAAGTTGAAGATGTCGTTTTACGACAATTTTTAGTGGTGGTAGTAAAAAACCGGTGTTGATTGTAGTTCAGAAGGGGAAATAGGTATAAAAAGTGGTGTAGGGTATCAGAGAGCCAGTCTCCTACCGTGAATAGAGCGACTATAACATGCTAAACACTTAATTTCACGTGGGCGAAGCTGCACGTATTGCTAGTTGTTTATAAATCTGATATTTGGATATCTAATGTTTAATCTGTAATTAATAAACATTATATTGCATGATATGACAAATCAACCAGAGTTACAATTACAAACGTTTATTTTAGTAATAAAAAAATAGCCAACTACGGCTTATATTGATGCATTTTCTTTATTGGAAGTTGTCGAGTGACAATATGGCGGTTCGGCTGACGTGTCATATACATTTTGGCGGTACGGAAGCATCAATGTGGCTATAAAGCATTGGCTATAGCTTGGTTAATAAATAATGTCATGTACATTAATTATAAATACTAGTAATTACTGCTGTTACGTTTATACGGTTAATCCTCTACAGTAGTAATTAAAAAATCACTATAACAAAATAATAATCCTGAATCCTTAATAGTTATACTTTTATTTTATAGATAGTAATTATTGACGCCGTGTGATATCCGGCTAAGTAGAATAGACCACACTCTTTCTTACCGAGGGGTCATAAAATACGACTAAGGTAAGTTGAGATCAGGCAGGCGGCCGGTCGTAAAACACGTAGCTAATTCATGTGACATGTCATGAACATGCTTTAAACATGTTATGCCGACCCTATTTAGAGTGCGATAAGAGCAGGAGAATGATGAGCTTTTTACTCGAGGCAATGTGACATTACATACCGCGGTGCCGTTAGACGTCGGCCTCTGGTGCTCAGCCAGTGCAGCATACTGGGCGACCAGGCCCAGGTCTGGATGCCTCCTGCCCGAGGACCCTGCTCCTCGTGGGGACGTCGGGCAGCTGTTGGTCGCACTTATCGTGCCTGAAAATATCGCAAACAAACTATATAAATCACTAGGACTATTCGCGACTTTGCTGTTAAAATGTAATATATGTGTTTTTTTCTAGGTTTTACCAGAAAACCAGCAACAATATATGCTTGAGTATCTTGTGATTGTGGAAAATGCAATGTGGAAAAAATCTTCTACAGAAGATGGAACAAGTAAGTCTTGATTTTAGCCTCAAGATTAGCCGCAGCAAGTCAAAAATAATGACTGTCGACCGTGCGAATCGAGGAAGCGGATAGAGGCTCTCGATATCTGGTTCTGGAGAAGGATGCTCAGAGTTTCATGGACTGAATTTAGAACTAACGAGTCCATCCTTCGAGAACTCGGCATCAAGTAGCGTCTATCCTCTATCGTTCAAGGTCGTATTCTCACTTTCTTCAGACACGTATCTCGTCGGGGAGATGCCTCGGTAGAACGCCTTGTAGTGCAGGGGAATGACCGCGCGGCAGATCACCGATGCGATGGACGGACCAAGTGAAGCCTGCCTTTGATGAGTCTCTTCATAATAGTTCTAGGAAGGCAGCCGTCCAGACGAAATGGCATCGCATTGTTAAGCGTGCTACCAACCCTCAACTGACGACCACGACCGCTCTGTGAGAAGAGTGTAGCGTGTAAGAAGTATTGTGATTAAATTCCCCACCCCACTTAGAGTGGGATAAGGGCAGGAGGATGTTGATCAGATAGTAATTATTAATAGCCAACATAAAACCCATATATAATCAACTGGCAGCTAGGTGTAGTCGGTACCTAATGTTTTGTTTGTGGTAAATTATAGATATGTTGTAAGTAATTACTTCGAGGTAAAACAAACAAGGAAAATATGGGGAAACATAATACTCACGCGAACATAACATTCACGTTTTTTTTTCTTCTCAGAAAACACGTCGCTTTCGTATAGTTTACTACTCGATTTTGTTAATTGGACATAATCACCCAAAGCCTTCATAAACATATATAAATTTTGTTGAACGAATTAGTAGAAGACATAAGAATTGTTCGCTCAGCTGCTGTATAGTAAGTAATAGGCATCAACTTTCGCACAACTTTACTTATCGCAACAAAAATTTGACTGTATTCCATAGATAAAAAACCTGTTGATGTTATATCAAGATATCAGTAAAAGAATTTAGTGAGAGTGAATTGACAGAATTTCTATAGTGATTCCAATAGACGGACACCCCTAACCAAGCTTAGCTAAACTGTGTTTGCGTTTTTTTTTTATACAAACGTGTATCAATTATAATCAAATCGTTAACTTATGCAAGAAACCATTATTTTTAATAATTAGTACATCAAATACTTGATAAATATACATTGTTTTTTTATTTACATCTGAAGAGGCTGCTTCAGTTATTAAGTGGGCATTAAACAAAACACTTGTAAAATAATCGGCATTTTCTAGTTTGTTGATACGAAGAATGTCTATATATACGTGGAGAAATTCCAATCTGTTTATTAAATTCAAAATGACACCCGCAAGTAGTTTCCTTGTCTTATGCCTCATCGCAGCAGCCTACTCCTCTAGTGTGAGCAACTATGAAAACGCTAAAGTCGAACTAGAAGAGTACATCCAGAATAAGAAGAAAGATATAAACCCAAGATTCAGGCCACTGTACCACGTCGCACCACCAGTAGGATGGATGAACGATCCAAACGGATTCTCGTACCACAAAGGGGAGTATCACTTATTCTACCAGTTCTATCCGTATGACAGCGTCTGGGGTCCGATGCACTGGGGACACGTCTCAAGTCCTGACTTGGTTAACTGGAAACAGCTGCCCACCGCGCTTCTGCCAGAGAAAGAGCAATGCTTTTCGGGAAGTGCGGTCACCCAGGGCGATCAAATGACGCTAATGTACACGGGCCACGCGAGCATAAATGTTGAGCCCTACTACAATGAAAGTCAGTATCTGGCTTTCAGTGACGACGGAGTCAACTTCTACAAGTATGAGGGTAATCCAGTCTTACCGAGATCTCCAAACGGCTCACCGGATTTCCGCGACCCAAAGGCATGGAAACACGGGGACGACTATTACGTAATTATTGGCAGCAAAACTTTGGACAACAGAGGAAGAGTGCTTTTATACAAATCTAGAGATATGAAGAGTTGGGAGTTTTTATCCGTTCTAGGGGAATCTAACGGAGAATTGGGTTATATGTGGGAATGTCCTGACTTCTTTGAGTTGGACGGAAAGTTCGTTCTACTCATGTCTCCCCAGGGTATGCAAGCAAAGGGAGACAGATACAAAAATACGTATCAAAATGGATACATCATTGGCAGTTTTAATTACGATACTAACCAATTTGTGCCGGAAGTCCCTTTCCAAGAATTCGACTTTGGGCATGATTTTTATGCTGCAACAACAACAGAAGCCAATGGTAAACGTTATCTAATCGCTTGGTTCAGTATGTGGGACGTGCCTCACCATGAAGACGTCGATGGCTGGGCTGGAGCGACAACACTACCCAGGGAATTGAAAATAGTCAATGATAGAATCATCATGACACCCGTTGAAGATATCGTCAGCATACGGGATGGTGTCGCAGTAGATGGTGAGGTAGGATCAAATCAAGTGCAAGAATTTGGCAAAGCTGTAGAGCTGCTGATTGACAGTGATCTCAATCAAAAAGTCGATCTACTATTGGAAGGTACCGAAGGTGGTGGAAGCGTATGGTTGCGATGGGATCCAGAAGTACGAAAAGTTGTTGTGGATAGGGGATCAAATGATGTCAGGCAGGTGGAATGGTCTCCTATTGGCTCAAAAGTCTGGCGAGTCTTTTTAGATGCAAGCAGTTTGGAGATTTTCTGTGGAGAAGGAGAGGTTGTATTGAGCAGCCGAGTATACCCGCTGGGCGGATGGAAATTAACAAATCAAAGCTCTCAATCTGTACACGTGAAAGCTTACAACTTGAAGAAAAGTGTTCCGGAATAATTTTTTTAAACTTTGAGGATCTCTTTTTCGGCTATAATTTTGGCATAAATTTGCAATAAATGTAAATTATATGTTGTTTTTTCTTTATACATATAATATGTTTTTGATAGTAATATGGAAAATAAATTTAAATCCCTAAATCAATTCTTCGACAGCTGATAAAAGTCCAAACTGGTCACAGGCTTTTTCACCACAAATCACCACAATTAATAGAAACATCCTACTTTTTGACAGGATTTATAATAACACTTAAATTTAACAATCAGTAGAAAGACATAGTTTATGACATTATTTTATTAATCTGGTGAGTTTCTGTATTCTTAAGGCAAGCATACATAGTCAAACTATATTTAATCCTGTAAAGAAAATCTTTACAACGCTGCAGAAATGCAGTTTGGTTGAAAGAAAGAAAACATATTTATTAATATGTGCGCTACCCACGCTATAAAATAATATGAAATCTCATGACTCATCATCATCCTCCTGCCCTTATCTTACTCTAAGTGGGGTCGGCACAGCATGTTACAAACATGTTGTCACATGTATTGGCCCCCGTATTTTATGACCGGCCGCCTGCCTGACGTCAACCTACCTTAGCCGTATTTTACGACCCCTCGATAAGAAAGAGGGTGGTATATTCTACTCAACGGGATACCACACGGCCGGTCGACTTACCTTAGTCGCATTTTACGAGACTTCGGTACTGCATTAAAAGTACAAACTATACTAACAAAATATGTGGTAAAAAAACATACAAAAACAAGAACGCCAAAGTAGAATTTAAAACAGTGAAATTAAGTAAAAAAACATTGTTGTGGTTGTGACATATATCTCATTATTCTTTAAAGATATCCAAGATTCCTTACGATGTTTTGCTTTACCGAAAAGCAAAGTTAATATTATTTATTTATTTATTATAATAGGTCTGCCAACAGAATTGTGTGCAATTTAAATATAAAGAAAAATAAGCTTAAGGTTATTAATTTATACCAAATGCCATTTATAGGCAGACACAGCATGCAACTTACACAACCCTAACTAACTATACCACAACCCAAATATAAGAAACATATTCACGACATAATTTTCAACTACTAACTATGTAAGTTTTAGTATTATGCGGTGAGCTTAAATACACAGATTAAAACATGAATATGGTTTAAAGTTATAACGAGAAAAATTGCTAGTGAGCCATATTATCTAACAAAATGGCGGCCATATCCGTTAGAGCTTGCTTCAAGTCTTCACATTAAATTAGTTTAAAATGTTTTGCAGGGTTTTAAAGAGATCTAAAAACCACTCGTTCTGATTCTCCAGTGAAAGCTATTCTTTGATATTTTATAGAATTAGTTTTTACTTTTCGGAGTTTCATAATTATTTTGCTATTATCCGCGGTTGGGGTTAAATCGTGTAATTCTTAATAGCATGCACCAATCTTATACATGCTGGATTCGTAATACTACACTGTCTTTGTACTAAACGACACATTCACTATTATAATCTCAACATACACTCGTCGTGATGATAAATAAATAAATATATGGGACACTTACACACACGGTCGTCCGACCCCAAAGTACATCAAATCTAATCAAATCAAAATAATCTTTATTCAAATAAACCATTTCATCGTCAAGTATCAATATGACTAATGAAGCTACAACTGGTTCGGAATGTTGCTCTTACCGAGAGGAACCAGCAAGAAACTCGGCGGTCAATCTTTTAAATATTTTCAATCATACATTATTAGACCGCTGTCTTGTATGAAGCTGAAAGGATTTTCAAATCCAGGCTTTCTTATCATGCAAATAATATACAATTTTGTAATACGCTTTACGTATAAGCATATTTTTTACACTTAGTCGGAATCTTCCTGTAAAGTAAGTAACTTAATACTTGTGTAATGAGTGACGGACAACTGATAAATATATACATATATAGTTTTAAATACAAATATACACCAATACAATATACAAAAATACAAATATACACAAATATACACAGACTTGAAAAACCAACAAATTGTTTATAGAAAATGTTGGCCCTCGGCGGGAATCGAATCCGCTACCCGCGGAGCTAAAGCCAGAGTCAATGCTAACTGCGCCAGTGAAAGATTTTCGATACTCTTTACTAATATTGCGTAAAATGGTGATTGCGCAAAAGTATATTATAGCTTGCAGTGATGATGTATACTTACGTTATCTTCAGGCAGTATATGATCGGAATGGGAAAACTTCCTAACTGCCCTTATCACTGCCTCATTCGCAGCGTCTGTTAAAAATTAAACCATAAGTTTGACCCGCTTTTTGGTTTTATTTTACGTCGCATCATATAAATTCTCCATAAGAAACATTTTGTAAAGTTAATGGTCAATTGGGAATCATTACTAAGGATCAGAGAAAATAAAACAGTATAGTACCCGGCAATAAATTATGCACATCGTGGCTTAGAGAGAAAATCGTCTAGATTCTGCTTCATAGAGCATTGTCTCACCCGTGGGGAGTTGCTAGTCTCCCATCGGGCGCGTCCCCGGGTGGTGGATTGGGGCAGGCCTCCCAGATATGGGTGGTACCGGAGAAATCAAATATTCGGCGCGAACCAAAACTAGCACATAGGCTGGAGAACCTATAAATACTCCTGAAGGTGGTATGTGAGCAGCGCCTTCAGTACTAGGCTGGAGTCGATGAGGTCGTAGTGGAGCCAAAAGGGTCCAGTTCTAGATAGCGGCGGGCAGTTAATTCTGAGATATCTATACTAATCTGGCCGGCGTTCTGCAAACTTAAAGATGCAGGAGAACAATAATGGAGGCAAAACGTAAAAGTAATCTACCCCAGGAGGGTACCAGTTACACTGGAGAATCCCTCCCCGAGCCTAGCTCGGGCTGCCCCACGTATTCTGGGGGGGGCAACATTTTGCTAACAGACATTAAAACGTCATCAACAGGAAGTGAAACATCATTCGATCCATTTGCCAGGCGGTCCAGTTTAAGTCGGACACCACCTAAAAAAAAGAACATAGAAGCCGTCGTACATAAAGATCTAAATAGAACACAAGGATTGATATCGATATCAAGAAGTAACTCGCTTTCACAATTAGGGGAAGCAAGTGGTACTTCAAGAATTAGAACCAACTCGTTAGGGAAAAGGCCAAACGATGTAGATAATGACGAAGAAGGAAGATTTATTGAAATGACAAAGATGATAACAAAAATTACGGGCATCATAGCAAATCTCTCAAAAACGGTAAAAGATAATATCAATACCAAAACTGAAATTAAGATAGGGATTAGAGACTTAAGTGGACAGTTTGATCATTTAAACAGAAAATTAAAAGACTGGGGTGAACTTCCTTGTAAGCCTACTGCAAAACTTAGAGCAGTTAACAAAGACGTAAAAGAGATCAGTACACAAACGATAGAGAGAATCGAATGCACAAAAAAAGATATATTAAAAAAATTTGATGGATTAGAGAATTGGGACCAAATGCAGAAAATTGTAGATATCAACTGGCCACAGGAGATTTATCGAAGTAAAATAACACAGAGCAACCCGCTTACATCTGTACAAGATGATGACATCTTGATCCTTATGACGCAAACAGAAGCAAGGATGGATAAATCTCTTTATAAGCAGTTCAAAGAAATGTATCCCGATGCAGCTGCACTAACAATGCCAGGGAAAATAACTGGAATAGGACAGACAATCAAAGCATATGGAGTGGAAAACATAAACGTCAAAGAAAAAAGAGCTTATAGCAGCATTGTAAAAGAGAACGACATGAACGATTTAATTAGGGCATTCAGGGAAATAAAAGACATAATGAAAACTACCAAATCGAACAAACTATCGCTTCCAATGTTAACAGACATAGAGCTAACAACCCAAAGGAAATTGTTGGAAATAATATTTTATAAAACAGACATAGATATCAATATATTTATTCCTAAGAGACAAGTAAATAAACAAAATGAAGAAAACATATCGAAAACCAGAAATAATACTGAGGCCCTAGTAATAAAAAGCAAAGGAAAAACATACGCAGACTTAGTGAAATCTACAAAAAATAAATTAAAAGAGAATAACATGAAGAATGACATAAAAAAAATAAGAAAAACGAAGTCTGGAGAACTACTTGTGGTAGTGGAAAAGAAGAAAGAAGTTCTAAATAGAGTTAAGGAAATTATAGCGACTAATGAAGTAGAAGTTAAGAAAGTGGAACAAAAAATGAAAACTCTTCATATAAGAGGGCTGGACGTATCAGTAGATGAGATAGAGATAAAAGAAGACATTAAACAATCAATGACGGTTAAAGAAGATCAAGAAATACAAGTTACCTCAATAAGACCTAGTCGATTTGAGGCAAAAGTAGCTACAATAAAAGTAAGTGAGGAATTGGGAAATAAGCTTGTTATGGAGAAAAATATTAAAATTGGATTTAATTGGTGCAGAGTAGAAGAAAGAATACAAATAATTAAATGTTATCGCTGTTGGAATATTGGACACCGCTCCTTTGAATGTCAAGGGGTAGATAGAAGCAATAAATGCCTAAACTGTGGTGAAAGTGATCATATGGTTAAAAACTGTATAAACAAATCTATGTGTTATCAATGTAATATTAGCGGACATAGAACAGGCAGCACTTACTGTCCAAAATTTAAATCACAAATTAGAAAGGAAAGAAATTTAAAAATTAATCAAATAAATAGTATTTCATCAAATAAATAAATTTTAAATAAATCTCATAATTTTAATCAAATAAAAAATGGCTAAACTAAAGTTCCTTCAGATAAATGTTGATAGAAGTTACGCAGCACATGACATGATGAATAAAACAGCTATAGATAGAGATATCGATGTTATATTAATAAGTGAACCAAATAAAAGCATTATTAAAAAGGAAGGACCTTGGGTGTCGGATCTGAATTGTGATTCTGCAGTTATATTAGTTAACTCAAAACTAAAAGTAGATGCTAGAAATAAAGGAAACGGTTTCGTATGGATTGATATAAATAATTACCGAATATTTTCATGTTATATATCACCAAATTGTGAAATACACGAATTTGATGAATATCTAACAAATCTCACAACTGAAATTAATGCCCACAGCAAACGAGATATGGTCATTGCAGGCGATTTCAATTCAAAGTCTCCTGAATGGGGATCTGCAAAGGAAGACTTAAGAGGAAGAAAACTGACAGAGTGGCTGGCAGAGAATAACCTTACGGTAATTAATCGAGGGAAAGCACCAACCTTTATTCGTAATGAGCAGAAATCGATTATCGATGTTACTTTTAGCTCCGAAAAATTAAGCGAACATATAACAGACTGGCAAGTGATGGAAGAAGAGTCGTTAAGCTTACATCAATACATCAGATTCAACATAGGAATACAAAAGGAGTCACTTAATAATTTTTCAACTTCTAAACTAGGATGGAATCTAAGAAAACTTAATGTCCAAGTACTTATAGACTATCTAAAAAATAACAGGATAGGTATGGGTGAACTTAACGCACGAAGTCTGGTTTCATTAATATCAAATGCATGTGATGCTGCTATGCCAAGAAAATCAAGAAACCCTAACCATAAACCACAATATTGGTGGAACGAAGAAATTAAATACGCACGAAGAACTTGCATTCATGCTAGAAGAATGATGATTAGATGCAACAAACGAAACAGGTCACCAGATATCAAAGAAAATGCAAAGAATGAGTACAAAAGCGCTAAAAAAAACTTGCAAAAGCTAATTAAAAAAGAAAAACAAAAGGCTTGGCATACCATATGTGATGAAATAGAAAAAGATGTTTGGGGAGATGCGTACAAGATAGTTATGAATAAAATAAAACACAGGACACTTAACATTCCTACTGAGACCAGAAAGCTAGCCGTTAAACAACTCTTTCCCAGTAAACCAGTTATGTACTGGCAACAGGAAAAAGAAAATTGGTTTACTGAAGTGTCAGAAGAGGAAATACGCATAGCGTGTCGGAAAATGAAAAATAATAAAGTACCGGGACCTGACTTGATACCAGCTGAAGTAATAAAAGTTATCGGCAACAAACAATCAGACCTTCTACTGACAGTGATCAATAAATCCTTAAGGGAAGGCGTTTTTCCAATACAATGGAAGATGGCGCGATTAATACTCTTGCCTAAACCAGGAAAACCAGAAGAAGATCCCACCTCTTACAGACCCATCTGCCTACTAGACACACTGGGCAAGTTGCTGGAGCAAATTATAAGTAAACGGCTAAGAGGCGAGCTACGACAGAACATGGACTTATCTGAAAACCAATACGGATTTAGAGAAGGGAAATCTACGACTGACGCAATAAAGAAAGTAGTAGACATTGCAGATAATGAAAAAAAGAAAACTTTTAAAACCAGGAAATTCTGTGCTTTAATTACCTTGGACATTAAGAATGCTTTTAACACCGCGTCATGGAATTTAATAATGCAGGAACTGAGAAAAAGACAGATTTCCTCTTACATAATATCAATAATTGGGAGTTATTTCTCTGATAGGTACCTTATTGAAGAAGACGGGCAAATGACACCAATTACATGTGGAGTCCCGCAAGGGTCTGTTCTGGGGCCACTTTTATGGAATGTTATGTATGATGGTATTCTAAGATTGCCTATGCCGAATGAAGTTACGTTGGTGGCGTACGCAGATGACTTAGCGGTTGTTGTCAAAGGAAAAACGGAAGAAATATTAATGACTAACGCCAATATCGCATTAGAGAAGATTTCCAACTGGATTAAGGAAAATGGCTTAGAGCTTGCAGCCCATAAAACTGAATCTGCATTACTAATAGGTAGAAAAAGAGTCCATTCCGAAATTATATTTAGAGTTCAGGGAGTTATAGTACACCCACAGAAAACTATCAAATACTTGGGTGTAGTTATTGATAAATACTTGACGTTTGGAGAACACATAAAATGGGTCGCAAACAAAGCAGCTAAAGCAACAAGCGCATTGATAAGAATAATGCCCAGAACAAGAGGAGCGGGAGAAAATAAAAGAAGAATATTGTCTCTAGTAGCCAATAACATAATGCTATATGCAGTTGAAATTTGGATAAGAGGTCTCAGCTATCGCAAATACGAAGATATCCTAAAATCGGTTCAGAGAAGACTCTCAATCAGGATTTGCAGAGGTTACAGAACCATTTCAGGTGTTAAAAGCATGGTTCTTGCTCGAACAGTGCCTATAACGCTACTGGCAAAAGAAAGAGTCAGCATGAAAGGAAAAAAAATAAAAGACTGGCAAGAGACACGGAAAGAAACTCTTGACCAATGGCAAATGCAATGGGAGACTGAAGAAGACAATTGGATGAAGTTACTGGTACCCGATATTAGAGTGTGGATATTGCGTCCTTTTGGTGAAATAAGCTACCATTTGACACAGGTGATGACAGGCCATGGGTGTTTTCAAGAATGCCTGTGCAGAATTAAAAAAGTCAGCACCGATAGATGTGTCTATTGTGAAGTAACAGATACCCCTAGACACACTATCTTTGAATGCCCAAGGTGGGGTGAGAAACGTCAAATGGTAGCAGACAAAACAGGGGAGACACTTTCACCCGAAACTTTCATCCCTTTTATGCTCCGCGACACGGAAAGCTGGACCCTTATGCTAAAGTTTGTGTCGGACATAATGGGAGAGAAAGAACGGGCCAGAAAGGACAAGTATTAGACACCGGCTACGGTGAAGCAATGCCGAAAGGTGGTTCCGCCGTAGAAGGGAGAGGGAAATGAGGAGGGGTTTTAGTCCGTGGGAGTCGGACACTCCCCTGTGGAAAGTCTGCAGGAAGTCCATAAAGGATTTCCCCTCCTCTAGAGAAAAAAAAAAAAAAAAAAAAAAAAAAAAAAGAGCATTGTCTCAGTCGCACAGACTGACGAACCCGTGTGAAACGTCACATACTAAGTGAGTGACAGTGTTCTACGAAACCGGACTGGCCGACTGTTTCGTTCTAAACATCGATGTGCATTACTTAATGCCGGGTAGAATAGAATAGAATATCCGAGTAGAATAGGAGTGAAAGCTAAACATACAGACACATATAAAAGACAAACTTTCGCATTGTTAATATATATATTTTTTCTCCGAATAAACCGGTTTTGACGAAACTTTCACGAGATAACATACAGACAACATATAGACTACTTTTTATCCTAGAATTCTTAAGCGGAGTCACTAGATTCAAGTGGCACAAGATCGTTTGGTGTGGAGATCTCATGAAGATACCTATCTCCAGCAGTGGACGACCATCGGTTGACATAGAAGAAGATAAAGCCACTGGGAGAAATATAAAAATTATAAGGTGTATAGTAATATAGACTAGCAATGCTGCGCGGTTTCATCGTGTCCGTACCGATCTCGTGGTAGTAGAAAGTCTACGAAGTCAGACTATATATTTATTTGTAAATGATTTATAGAAGCAGGCGTTACTTTGCGGAATTCCATATCACAAGCAATATAACAGAACTAACTACTTTGCTATAATCCGCACGGGTTAAGTGAATGCATGCAAAGCCAATGTGTATGAAGCAGGCAAAATCTACGCACCCTATACATGCAGGACCAGCCACCACATGCACCCCAAGGCGCAATTCACCAGCAACAACGAACACAAAAGCAGCACACACACCCACCACCACAATCTCGACGATCGTTTCGCCCCGAAACCGAAGCATCATCAGGAGGATAGGCTTCACGACAAAAATCGTACTGCGCCGCGCTACCCATACAAGCAGTCTTAAATAGTTCAACTCCCACCAATACCCTCCCCTCCGAACACATGCAGCAAAACGGAATTAGATACATTTACTTGCTCGTTAATTAAGTGACCATTGTTATTTTTTATTATCTCAAGTGCTCTAACGTATTGAGTCGGAGTCCCTTATCACAAGTGTGGAGAATTGCATGCATTCACTTAACCCGTGCGGATTATAGCAAAGTAGTTAGTTCTGTTATATTGCTTATTTATTTGTAGACTAGCAATGTCCCACGGTTTCACCCGCGTCCATACCGATCTCGTGGTAGTGGAAAGTCTACGAAGTCGGACTATATATTTATTTGTAGATTATTTAATTATAAAAATGGGTATCATTAGTATTCTTGGAATAAGAGCTAACTCGCCAAATGCAGGCCCTGCTATAACGGTCGCTACAATGAATTTGTTCTCGCATTATTTTCTTTAGATTTATATTCTTAAATTCGTAATATCTTTTAATTGCGATATCGGATTTTAATGATTTCAAAAGTATTTTACAGGTATTGAAACAGTTTTTGATAAAATATAATATTTAATAGGATAAGGATTAATACAGAGATATGAATAAAATGGTTTGATTATTGTCGGCACTTTTATCCAAAAACGTAGTTATAATGGTATAACTATAATACTTAGACGGTATTTCGGAATTTTTTATGGATATTGATATGTTCTATAATAGTGTAGAATATTTTTTGTTCTATCATCAATAGTTTCGCAGCGCACGCGATGAAATATTTTTACGACTAAATTTTTCACACCTTAGTACAGTTTTATTAGGGATCCCTATTTTTTTTAAATGTCATATAACCTATGTTGCTAAGTGAAAAAGCAGTATTCCAATGGTGAAAGAATTTTTTGAAATAGATCCAGTACTTTTTGCGTCCGCGCGTTTTTTGTGTCGAACGTCCGCGAGACAAGTGTCAGTCAACAATTTGAATGCGACGGTAGACTGATAAAATTGATGCAGTAATACTTTGTATTACTACCCACCAATATATTAAACAAAGATCGAACAACTGATTTAACTAAAATTTTTGTTACCAAAATTCAAAATCTTTCCCGATCCTACACGTATCGGGTATGAAAATACTGTATCGCGGATTATGGCAAAACAATTTTATTATTACTTTAGTTTATTAGTGCTTCTCTCAAAAATGACCATAAAGTTAAGATTTAATTATAAAATTAGATTTAATTTTCATTACGTTACAATGGGGCTGACATGTATCTGTAGATATTTAAGTCCCTTAAAAATAAAGATTATAAAAAAAAATTAAAATTGTCGTTTTACAAGATATTTTGGGTACGGCTAAATAATTGTGGTGCTCTGAAATCAAAGAATTTATATTCTTTACATATTATAGGTATATTTGTGTTTTCTAAGAGTATGGTCTTTATTGCAATAGTAATCAATGTATTGATTACTTCAGACTTTGATTGACTTTGGCTTAGTTTAACTTTTAGAGAGCCAATGCTTAACAAAAACATAACGAAACACGCATTCACGCACTCACGCCTGCACACACTCACGTATGCACACACGATGCGTGTCACTTACCAGGGTATCACAGGTTCAAACTCCACTTCGAACCAATTACCTTGTTTCACAAAAACTTTTGTCGGTAACTGATAATAGTATCAATTAAGTTGTATTTAGACGAGTATACAACTTATCACGCGGCTATTTTACGGTGCGGGTACTTTTTAAAAATGCAACTTGAATATATCAACGTGCGGTTTCACAAAATCTATTCATATTACATAAAATAATTTATAGAATTAGGCTTACTTTGCGGAGGTGCATAATACAAAAGTAATGGAATAATTATTTTGCTATGATCCGCGGTAAAAGATTATATGTAATGCTAAATGTGGTGTATTACCGTTCTCATGCCTGATACATGCAAAAACTCACGGGTAGTGCATGAGTTTTTAGGAATTCTGCATGTATCAGGCATGAGAACGGATAATACACTCCACATTTAGCATTACATATATTCTTTTATCGCGGATTAAAACCAAATAATATTTTCATTACTTTTGCATCATCATCATTCTCTTGCCCTTATCCCACTCTAAGTGGGGTCGGCACAACATGTTACAAACATGTTGTCATATGATTTGGCTACGTATTTTACGACCGGCCGCCTGCGTGACGTCAACTTACCTTAGTCGCCTTTTACGACACCTTGGTAAGAAATGAGGGTGGTCTATTCTATGCAGCCGGATACCACACGGCGTATTTTCATTACTTGTCCATATTACATTAACTTTAATTTTAAATTAAACAAAAGTTAAGTTGTTTTTAAGTTGTAAATTGGAAGAGATCAGATTCAAGCTTAGTCACCCACGGACTTTTATACACGGATTTACTATCTATAACACTTTTCCGCGGATCACTCTGTCTATGTTTTGGTTACTAACGGTAAAATAATCAAAGTAGCTGAGATTTTTATATAAAGCATATCGCTTACACGAAGACTATAATATTTTCAATCGGCATCTATATTACGACCGATTCATCATCCTCCTGCCCTTATCCCACTCTACGTGGGGTTGGCACAACATGTTACAAACATGTTATCACATGAATTGGCTAGGTATTTAACGACTGGGGGCCTGCCTAACGTCATCTTACCTTAGTCGCCTTTTACGACGCCTCGGTAAGAAATGAGGGTGGTCTATTCTACTCAGCCGGATACCACAAGGCGGATATTACGACCGATTGTATTGTCAATATTTTCCGAAATTACAACTCGTCAAGTTTAATACTGATTTAAATTAAACGGTAGCTGAAAGCAAGGAGAATTCAGTATTGGAATTGATTTTAACAAAAGCAATCAAACTGAAATTGCGGTGTCTGTTTTCCTTTAATAATACTTACGATCTAGTCAATATGAAACTCGCGTATACAAACTAATTGAGTTTGTATTCAATTCAGGACAAATTAATTAAGTCTCGTTTGGAATAGGTGTACTGCGTTAGGACGCTTTAGTTAGAGAATAGTTTAAAGTGCAGGTGTAATGGGTTCTTAGGAAGGAAAAGAAAATGGAAAAGTAGAAAGTCTCGTACCTTGAAGTGACGGTGTAATGGGTTCCTAGAAAAGAGAAGAGAATTGAGAAAGAGGGGGCTCGTGGTTTCAAGTGACGGTGTATCGGATTCCTAGTAATGAAAAGAAAATGGAAAAGAAAATGGTCTCATAGTTTGAAGTGACCGTGTATCGGGTTTCTAGGAAAGAGAAGAGAATAAAGAAGGAGAGGGTCTCGTAGTTTGAAGTGACGGTGTAATGGGTTCCTAGGAATTAGAAGAGAATTGAAAAGGAGAGGGTCTCGTAGTTTGAAGTGACGGTGTAATGGGTTCCTAGGAATTAGAAAAAGAATTAAGAAGGAGAGGGTCTCGTAGTTTGAAGTGACGGTGTAATGGGTTCCTAGGAATTAGAAAAAGAATTAAGAAGGAGAGGGTCTCGTAGTTTGAAGTGACGGTGTAATGGGTTCCTAGGAATTAGAAAAAGAATTAAGAAGGAGAGGGTCTCGTAGTTTGAAGTGACGGTGTAATGGGTTCCTAGGAATTAGAAGAGAATTGAAAAGGAGAGGGTCTCGTAGTTTGAAGTGACGGTGTAATGGGTTCCTAGGAATTAGAAGAGAATTGAGAAGGAGAGGGTCTCGTAGTTTGAAGTGACGGTGTAATGGGTTCCTAGGAATTAGAAAAAGAATTAAGAAGGAGAGGGTCTCGTAGTTTGAAGTGACGGTGTATCGGGTTCCTAGGAATGAGAAGAAAATGAAAAAGGAGATGGTCTCGTAACTTGAAGTGACGGTGTAAGAGGTTCCTAGGAAAGAGAAGAGAATTGAGAAGGAGATGGTCTCGTAGTTTATAGGCATAATCAGACCCCCCACAAGT
Source organism: Morpho deidamia (assembly GCA_947086505.1). Taxonomy (NCBI): domain Eukaryota; kingdom Metazoa; phylum Arthropoda; class Insecta; order Lepidoptera; family Nymphalidae; genus Morpho; species Morpho deidamia. The sequence continues at coordinate 770,871 of CAMTZC010000007.1, read as the reverse complement.
AACTGTCTTGAATGTATACTGCTAATAAGATTGCAGACGTGATGCGTATAGTATTTCCGTGTTCTAAACACCATTTGACTCTTCCTCAAAATCACAAAGCGATTTGCAATTTTGTTGAGGAGTCTATTTCCTGATAATGCTTCGGTTACGGGGTGAAACGATAGTTGAGTTTGTGATAGTGAACGTGTGTAATGCTTGTGTATTGTGGTGTCGGTGGTGGAGGCTTGTGTGTATGTTTTTACGAATCCCATATGTATCGGGTATGGAAAGCGGATAGTCCACTCTACATTTAGCATTATTCATATTTTCTATCGACTTTATCGTGGATTAAAGCAAAATAATTTTATTAGTATTATTATTTTACGGATCTCCGCAAAGTAAAGCCTAATTCTATAAATTATTTCGCCGTAACTAACTTAACATATAGTTTTAAAGATCTCAGTTTAGTCTTTAAGAAAGTATATTAGCTAGGCTGTGATAGCTCAGTGGTGAGACCACGTGGCTCTCTAGAGACGATCATGGGTTCTACCCGGGCAGGCACCAATGAGTTTTTGTATTAAAACTTACGTCTCTAATTGATAATTGCAATTTATCACACGCTTTTCGGTGAAGGAAACCATCGTGAGGAAACCTGCAAATCTCTAGAGAATTCTAGGGGTATATGTAACCTATCAATCCACAATGGAGCAGCGTGTTAGGTCTCAACTCCAACCCTTGTCTACAAAAACGGAGAGAGGAGGCCTATGCCCAGCAGTGGGATAGTACCAGGCCGCTACTACTACTACTCTCCTTAGCTAGAAGAACTTCTGCACTCTACTTTTTACAACTAACAATTTTGTACATGCTTATTTGGTGATGCCGCTACTAGGACTATTAGGACTATTTCAATTTGTTAATATTTTAAGTTTATTTATTTTCTGAGACGTCTTGTCAATCCGCATTGAAGCGTAGTGGATTTGAACTCAAGTCCTTATCTCAGATGAGATTGTAAGCTCTTTGCTCAGCGACAGGAAGTTACTTACTTGAATATATTGTTACAGAAATATGAAGAGGTTATCCAGTATGACGATTTTGTTCCTAGAAAGCATTCATATCAAGAGGGCAATGATTTTCGAGCTAGACACGGCGTACAACAATCATTAAATAATGACATTTAATATATAATATGTGCAATGAAATAAAAAAATAAAATGTGTTTTTTTAAATGGCACGTTTTTACTTATATTTTGTCGAAAGATTGGCGGAGTATGAGAACATTTTTTTATTAAGTGAACCTTATATCCATGTTCCAAGTAAATGTATTAAATAAATAAATAAATAAACAAATAAACAAATAAATAAATATAATATACAGACAGACTGATTTAATTTTATTCATATATAAGAAAGACGATTCATCCTATAGATTAAGCCGTGTGGTATCCGGCAGAATAGAAAAGACCACCCTCCTTTCCTACCGAGGTGTCGTAAGAGGCGACTAAGGTAAGTGCCGTGTGGTATCCGGCTGCATAGAATAGTCCACCCTCATTTCTTACCGAGATGTCGTAAAAGGCGGCTATGACAAGTTGACGTCAGGCAGGTGGCCGGTCGTAAAATACGTAGCCAAATCATGTTACAACATGTTTGTAACATGGGATAAGGGCAGGAGAATGATGATGATTATGATTTATCCTATAGATTACCCGACGTACAAGCTTTAAATGTGCCAATTTTTAAAATATTTATATTTCTTTATTCAATTTGCCGTAAAAGTGTCACAGAAGGACAGACAGACGAGTAGATAGAATAAATGAAATAAATACTTAGGCAAGCAAACAATTCTACGCTTACTGGTCTATCTTTTATGACCGCCCTGAGGGATGCTGAATGTCGGGGTAAATGAAAGAAATAGTAGAAAAAGCTGCAAAGGACTTTCAAGGACACGACCTTCAGCAATGAAGATTATGACCGAGAAGAAGAAGAAGAATAAAATTCTGCAATCGATTCTCTCTTTGCCACTACAGCAGTTTAAAAACACTGTTAAAGAGAGGCTGATACAAAGAGCCTGCTATACTATTGAGGATTATATAGATGATAGAAATGCGTGGATATAGCTACCCCTCTACCCTGTACAATATAGTAATGACCAAATGTAACTAATTATAAGAATTATATTCGAAAAGAGCAATCACCGAGTTTCTTTTTGGATCTTCTCGGATGGAACAGCTTTCCGAACCAGCATTAAATGTTGACGATTCAAAAGCACTTATTTACAAGTTTACTTGAATAAAGAATATTTTGAATTTGAATATGAAAAACCAACAACAGATGGATTTTGGCAGGTATTTTCAAATTCAAATTCAGAATATTCGTTATTTAAGTAAACTTGTAAACAAGTGCTTGAATCGTCGAAGTTATGAAATTAATATATATAATATGTGCATGTAGTTTTTTTATATCCTTAACTTAGCAGCTTACACAGCCATCTTAAATTTTATGTGTACAGAGAAGCCTAATTACATGTTACGAATTAAATTAGTTTGCTTAATGCAATCGTCACGGCATTGTGATGCGAAGGCAAAGAGAATCAGTTATTCTGGCAATTTAATGAGATGAAGGTCCATTGTTTGGTCTATGGTTTCATTTTTGGCGTGTTGTCGATAGATGGGGGCGAAATATGTCCATTGGCCGCAAGATTTGGGGTCCTTGAAAAGGGTAAGCAAAATCTCAAATTAAAATATTATAATTAAGAAGCTTGACCCTTTTCAAATTAAACGTTTAAATACTCTGTCTGTACTCTCTTAATTCTCGGTTTTCGAAAGAAAAGGGTTATTTTTATCCTATATTCACTGTACTATTTATGCCATGTGGTATCTGGCTGAGTAGAATAGACCATCCTCATTTCTTACCGAGGTGTCGTAAAAGGCGACTAAGGTAAGTCGACCCGCCGTGTGGAATCCGGCTGAATAGAATAGACCACCCTCATTTATTACCGAGGTAAGAGGCGACTAAGGTACCCACCGTGTAGTATCCGGTTGATTATAATACCTCATCCTCTTTCTTACCGAGGGGTCGTAAAATACGACTGAGGTAAGATGACGTCAGGCAGGCAGCCAGTCGTAAAATACGTAGTCGAATCATTTGACAACATGTTTGTAACATCTTGTGCCGACCCCACTTAGAGTGGCATAAGGGCAGGAGGATGATGATTGACTGTACTACTTATTAAGTAAGTGTACTTAAACTATTTTTGTTCCGCCTAAATAACCTTCTACCTTGTTAAATCCTTAATCTATGTCTTCCATTTTGTTAATCCCTTATCTTAGCTGGCCACGCTTAACTGAAGTCTATAAGTTAATAGTCTGTAAAATAACTGTCAATTTATAAGAAAAATATATGCTTAATTTTTGAGAAATAACTATAGAATATTTGAACATTAAAGAAAATAAATGTTAAATATAATAAACATAATAAACAAAAGTTCGCTACCGCGTATGTCTGTTTGCAATAAACTCAGAAACTACTCAACAGATTTTAATGCGATTTATTTATTTATTTATTTATTTATTTATAAATTGGAAAACAAACAGCACTTAAATTATTACAAAGAATTATTACATAAAATTAACACGCATGCCAACAAAGTTTCCACAAATGAGTGAAGGAAGTGAACAATACAATAAATATAAATATAGAAGATATGTAAGATAAATGTAGAAAATTAAAATTAAAAGTATAAATTAAAAGAAAAAAAATAAGTAAAAGATTAACAAATTAAACTATTTAACAAATTAAACTATTTATATATATAACAGGTATATTATTTCTTCAATAAAGATATATATGTTTTGAATCCATTATTGAAAAGGTCTAAGTGATGATATTTCCTATTATTATTCCGACAAGCTCTTGCAATGAACGCGTTTCTTGCATAATTCGTTCTACGAAAAGGAACGACAAAAGTAGATTTGTTGCGAGCACTTATTCGAGGGCACCTGAATGAAATTTGACTGAGCAAATATGGAGAGTCAACTAGGCTGTTTAAAATCTTATTTGATTTTCTTCAATAAATAGAGTGATTTATAAGAAAGATTTTAGAGAGTGAGTTGTTTAAGTGTTGTATAAATTATTTGATGTACGATCTGTATGTACGTATGAGTTGTCTTTTACAGATGAACGATTTCGCTGCGATTATCAATATCGAGAAGATATCGAAGGATGGCTAAAGTATCACGAGATACCAGCGAATTGGTACAACGCGCGGTTAAAATGTCACCTCGAAGGTTGTTCACCACATTTATTCCTTTTCCGTTGAGTCATAGGAAACCAAACAAAAGCTATACTTAAGTAACATCATCATCATCATCATAATTAAATCATCATTAATATGAATAACATTCTATAATAAACACCAACATAAACAACACAATTCTAGTTTAGTCATTTCAGCAGTTTAAAATTTTATCAAAGGATGATATGCAGAGCCTACTTTACTATTGGCGACTATATAAATGACGAAAATACGTACATTTAACAAATCTCCAACCTTGAAGAAAGTAACAATAATAAATAGTTAAACTCAACCGATTTCTTTTCGTACCATGAAGTGTGGATTGCGGAAAATAAATAAAGTAGGAGCGACAGCAAATATCACGTGAACACTTTAATTTCAAATAGGCGATATATACTTAGCAGCACAATAAAGTTAAGTATTCTACGAACTTCTATCGTTTTTAGGTACAACTTTAGCATCCCCGCTAAATCATCAACTGCACGTAGCAATACAAAATGTCGCTGGTCAAATAAACTCGGATTCAAAGGAAATTTTCACCGGTATCCATTCAACATTATCCAAGGGAGATTACTTTTCAATTGAAGGTAGTAAATATTGTATTGTTATTGTATTGTAAGAGCAGACTCTGGAAAATGATAAAACGTAATTTCATCATATACCATCTTTTAATTTGAAAACAATGGTCTTTTCAACGGCATTGGCTTTGAATTAAATTACGTCCCATGATCTTTAGATTAACCCCGTAATTGTAATAAAATATGAAACTATAAGTGTCAAATTCCTAAGTCATACGGTTTTGTGCTATAAATCCCCTACAACCCTTTGTTTGTTTAGCTTTTTTTTATATAATTGTACATCATAATTATTTTATTTATTTGTATAATTTAAAATCTGTTTCTATGCTATCTGACTGCCCCATATCTTTCGTACCCGTGCCCTTTTCTTATTTTTTTTATATTATTTATAATGTTGAGCTTGGCAATACTCTCTTGCTTCCTAGTTAAATCATTGTATTATATCTATTTCGCATTCATATTTAATTCAATTATACATAAAATAATTTTCATCATCATCTAAAGCTATATTATCAAATTTAATTAAATATTTCAGTCAGTCATATCAGTAAACTTAAAATCATACTGATAACGGTATAACGAATTATCAAAGTATAATTTTCAGGAGAATCGCTTTCCCAAATTGTTCATACATGGGCGCAAGGTGAGCCCGACAATTATGATGATGAAGGCTGTTTGACCCTGACGCCAGACGGCACTCTAGCTGACACTAACTGCAAGGTTCCAAGACCCTTCGTCTGCTACAAAACACATAACGAATCAGACGTTGTCAATGAATGTGGAACGATTGATGACGGTAGCTATTTAATTCTCATCTTAATAAATCTCTTTATCTATAACTATCATACCGACCTTAGCTGTTTGCGTCTACTGCGTGCCTTGATATCGATTTGTGAGATTAGCTAGAATAAGTAGACACCAATAAATTGTTTCACTACGAACAATCAAGAAACACTGACCTTACTGACCTTTGACTACACGGTTAGGGCTTTTTCGAGTTGCGATGGCGCCCACGTTACCCCGGTCGGAAGATAACTCATGAAAGAAATTGTCCGAATACACCCTATTACAGTTTTTAGTTAATATTTATGTTTAATAAATTTCTTTGTTTTAATATTTTTACACTTGTCTTTGATGCACTAGGTTCCTAAGCATGCTGTTTTTTGATTACCGCTGGTTATATTACATTTTTTTAAATTTCTGTTTCATTTCTGAACATCCTTTGGTTTCGTTATTAGACTTTAGTAATAATCATGGTAAAATCCAAGTTAAAAAATTAAAAAATCTTATCCTTAGTTTTAATCAAATTTTATTGTTATGTTGTTCAGCATAAGAGTCCTTCTCTTATGTACTTATTGGTTTCTTGGAGTATTTACCGCTATTAGCCCTAAAATAAAACAAACATAGAAGCTTCGTTGAAGAACTACAAAATGACGCAGAACAGAGATTTCATTGTATGTATGAGGTGGTCAAGACATTTTGCTAAAATACGATCATGTACTATGTAATCTTTAATTCTTATTTTGCAGAGTATGTCATCAGCAACGTAACAGGTAGTTGTTACAAGTTTCATACAGTGCCGCGGACGTGGTCGCAGGCGCACATGGTCTGTGCAGCGGAGGGTGGCTATCTTACTATCATAAACAGCGAAGCCGAGGCAGACGTAAGTGTTATTTTATACAACTTTCTAAAAAATGTTTTTAACTTTTGACTTAACCCTCGCCAAATATAAATTGTTTATAACACATCTTATGATTTGCTTGCACTAAATCGGACTTTTTTTAAAGGTCGTAAGGAAACTCTTCAAGAAATACCCTCGTAGTTCGCTGATGGGCAAATTCGATAAAGACCTTGCTTTCATAGGATTCCACGACTGGGGAGAGCACGGAGAGTTTTTAACTATTAATGGTAACATATCATATGTTCAAACACTTTTTTGCTATTGATCAAAGCCTTATTCTCTGTAGTGAGATGGTACTGGGCGAACGGGCTTCTACTTTCAGTTTCCTCACGTCCATTACATTTTTTCAGGTCAAACTCTCAAAGAGGCTGGCTACAAGAAATTTTCGATAGGATTTAACAACAATTATATCAAGGGCAAATACTGTGGTGGCATATACAGAAATGCATTGCTAAATGATTTATGGTGTCATGTGAACTATGCATTTATATGTGAAAAAAATCCTGCTAGTCTTTCATGCTAATAACGACAACTTACTAAATATAAAAACAATGTCATTGAAATACTCAATAAGAAATCCGTTTTTAAAAACATAAAAAATGAAAGCAAAGATTTAGCCTACAATTTTTTTTATAAAGACCTATATGAGCTGTGATAGCCCAGCGGTGAGACCGTGCGACTCTTACAAGGGGAACACGAGTTCAAACCCGGGCAGGCACCAATGAGTTTTTTTTATTAAAAACTCGTGTCTAATTGATAATTGCAATTTATCACACGCTTTTCGGTGAAGGAAAACATCATGAGGAAACCTGTATATCTCTAGAGAATTCTGGAGATATGTGTAAGCTACCAATCCGCATTGGAGCAGCGTGGTAGGTCTTAGCTCCATCCCTTCTCTCCAGAAACTGAGAGAGGAGGCCTATGCCCAGCAGTGGGATTGTAACAGGCCGCTACTACTTTTATATTAGATAGTCTCAAATTAATAACAATTTTGTATTTTGTGGAATAAATTGAAAATACCTTTCATTTTTGATTTTTCTTTAAATAAAGGTGCAAAGTCGAAACACAAACATATTAGTATAATTGTGTACTCAAAAGATTAATAAATCATATAAAGCGCAAAAACGTCATTCTGGTCGTATCTGCATGTATGAAGACTGCGAATTTAATAAAAGTAATAAATAAGATTGATATGAGTACTGCAAGCAGACAAATAATCTCAAAGTATCTGGATTCACGTTTCAATACACCTCAAAGATATGCATAAATTGATCAAGAATTCATTCAGGATGTTACCTCGAAGTGTTTCTTTTTTGATTATTCACATATAAATCTAAATAATGAAAATGATGTTTGAATTGTCCTGTGATAATATTGTGATTATTTCTATCGGAGGCAACTTTGCTTTTAACCTTTATAGACACGATTTCATCTCTATTTAGGCTTTGGTTTGCTTTTTGAGTCTTAAAGTTGGAGTTTATATCTCTGTTTATTACTTCACAATGATTTGCTTATTCTTCTAGTCCATGTAATTCTTGATTTAATTTAAATCTTATCGTACATAATTCTCATTGTCTGATAGTTTTGTTTGACGCGTGTATCAAATTCGCGCATGTCGCGTCTTCGTCTCTTGTCACGCGATTCATCGGCTAGCACATAGTCGCGATTACAACACATGCAGCGACCGCTGCAGCTACAAAATGCACAACGTCCACTCACCGCATCCAAAGCACCTGGAAAATTATTAACGGTCTGTTACTATACTACTGCTGAACATAGGTATTTCGAGAGAGCAACAGTTTTTTTCTTTTTGTAGTTAAGACACTGTTGCAATGCGGATCGGTTGGTTACACATCCCCAGAAACCTTTAAAGATAGGCAGGCACGTTTCCTCACGATGTTTTCGTTCAGCAAAAAGCGTGTGATAGATTTCAAATATCAATTAGATGTTTAAGTTTTGCAGAAAAAATTATAATAAACTTGCAAATTATTATGAATGAAGTCAGTAGATTAAAATTTTCTTTATCTCATCATCCTCCTGCCCTCATCCCACTTAAAGTGGTGCCGGCACAACATGTTACAAACAAGTTGTCATATGCTTTGGCTACGTATTTTAAGACCGGCCGCCTGTCTGACGTCAACTTATCGTAGTCGTATTTTACGACCGCTCGGCAAGAAAGAGGGTGGTCTATTCTACTCAACCGGATGGCACACGGCGGGTCGACTTACCTTAGTCGCATTTTACGACACCTCGGTAAGAAAAGAAGGTGGTCTATTCTAGTCAGGCGGATACCACACGGCATTTTATCTTAAGTTCTATCTACTAGTAATAGATCACCTAGAGCTTTTGCTAATAGTATGAACTTCAAGTACGGCGTATCGACAGTATCATCTATGGGTGCTTGGCACATGCGAATAACGTTTGGAGTCCGGGGTATCTTACGCTCTGCTATCGTCACGTGGTGCGTTTTTGCGAACAGTGGACAAGGACCATTAGCAATAACTTTCTGTAATAAAAATCAATAGTTTACTATTTTTATGCACCTTAAATAAAATGGGACCCAAATGAAATCCCTGTTATATACCTTATATAGAATTAAATATTTAACTATTGTTTGATTGAACTCATTCAAATTAAATAATCATATAAATTCTAATTAAATAAAAAATCCCACAAATTTAAATTCATATTAATTTCTATGGAACTCCTGGTGTTATAAATGTACTAAATACGTGAATCAAATTAAGATTCATCGTATACCATCAGGCCTGTTCTGTTTTCGTTATACATAAACATTTTGTCCAATTTTTTTCCAAACACTTCCAAAAAAATATGTCCAACCAATGCTGTTGATAAATATTTCATAAAATAGGTAGAAATTTTTTGCACATTCACACACACGTTCCACACAGTTCATATTTAGCAACCAGCTGTGCCAGCGGCTTAGCCCGCGTGGGATTCAGCGTGTTACAATTTTTTTCTAGAATGCAAATTTTAAACATAAAAGTAGTTGTTGTGAGTTAACCATAAGAGATAGAGACATGCTATTATGGATTCTTTTGTAGTATTTTTATAGATCTACAATTCTATACTACATTACTTTACCGTATCTCTGCTGGTTTACGCAGCGCACGCGAATCTAGCGAACCATAGAAAAATCCGTTCAGTAGATTTTGAGAAATTACCTACAGACAGACAGCTTTTTGGGACTTTGTTTTATAATAAGTATAGATAGCGAAACGTGACCGGGCTTAGGAAGTTACGCAATAAAGAGAAAACAAAACATTGCTTAGAAAACAAATAAGAGGGTCCTTTAGGAATTTTCTCTTTAAATTGGCCAGGAAAGACTTTAAAGTGATTGAAAATTTGTTTCAATAGAAAGAGATTTTGGCTGAACTCCAAGTGGAAATTTGAGAGGACATCGGTTGGCACGCCGATAAGCAGTACGTGGTTTGGGAACTATATGCCGTAATATAATTTAGATAGAAAAGTAATAATAAAAATTATATTGCTATGATCCGCGATACAGTAAATAGAAAAAATATATAGTGCTACATGCATAGAGGACTTTCCGTTTTTTCATACCCGTTACCTGCAGGATTCGTAAAAACACATGCACGAACCTCCACCACTGCCACCACAATACACAAGCACTACACACGTTCACGTTCACAAACTCAACAATCGCTTCGCCCCGCAACCGAAGCATCATCAGGGGATAGACACCACGACAAAATCACAAAGCTTAAGATAGCTTTTCATAATTATAATCCAACGTGTTATAATTGAAGGAGGGTTGTGTAAAGTTCACGGGATTTATTCTGGTTGTTCTTCAATAAAAAGGAAACTTCTAGACAGCTAATTAAATTCCATTAGAGATTTGATGACTAAAAGTCCTATACAATTTTTTGGTATATTAAATCTTGCTATTCGTCCTTGTCAACGATGAAATTGACTATTCAGAGTAGTCAATTTCATGAACTACTGAATTGTAGCTATTGTGATACTGTTAAGATAGGAATTATGTGTTCGTAATACATATTTAAATAAACAGATTTAAGTTATTTTTTTAAATATTAAATATGTTATGCTATCCCAAAAAAATATATAGTAAACAATGAGATAGTATGATCAACGTACCGTGGGCCACCTTTTGAAGCATTCATGAAGAGGTTTCCTTTCAAGAACCGATTCAGCTGATGTGTTCTGTATTACTCCCTTCCATTCTCGTCTACGACTCTTACAGATCGGCCGACATCTAAACATAAATAAGTACAGTTGCTTAAAATTCAAATTTATTCAGGTACACTTTTGGTATCCGGCTGCATAGAATAGACCACCCTCCTTTCTTACCGAGGTGTCGTAAGAGGCGACTAAGGTATGTGTCGTGTGGTATCCGGCTCCATAGAATAGATCATCCTCATTTCTTACCGAGGTGTCGTAAGAGGCGACTAAGGTAAGTTGACGTCAGGCAGGCGGCCGATCGTAAAAAACGTAGCCAAATCATGGGACAACATGTTTTTAACATGTGCCGACCCCACTTAGAGTGGGATTAGGGCAGGAGAATGATGATGACTCTAAAAGTGGAATAGAGAAATCATTTCTTATAAAACACTTTTGATCCAAGTTTGCTCTTGACTTAATCTCGTGAGCTTGTAAGACAAGATAGTCTAAAAGTGCGTACATTGGAAATATATAGATTTTTACGGTTTCTATATATATGAGTTAAGCGTGGTGATGTGGTGCGCTTGAGACAGTTTAAGGATTTTCATGTAAATAAGATATGATTATGATTGATGTGTTTTTTTTATATATATACACTATACATCATACCGAAAAGCGTAAAACTAGTAAGTGCGTTATACTTGCAAACATCTGCAGTTTTCTTGTCATTTTTTGTTATCTTTGGTAAATTTGACATATTACCAACGTGCTGGTTTAATTGTATTATTATTTTCTTTGATGACTATAGCGCAATTTAATTTTGTTATGTGACATATTTTTTTAAAAAGTTATTACACTGACACGTGAAAGATGTCAAAGCAGTTTTAAGCATAGACAAAATATACTTTATCTTACAGAAACTATAACAGAACTACTTTGCTATAATCCGCAAGTGTTAAGCGAATGTACGTTATGCTAAGTGTATGAAGCAGGCAAAATTCACGAAACTTACAAATGCTGTGTATAGCCCAGCGTTTAGACCGTGCGACTCTTTCGAGGGGAACACGAGTTCAAACCCGGGCAGGCACAAATGAGTTTTTCTATTAAAACTCATGTGTCTAATTGATAATTGCAATTTACCACAAGTTTTTCTGTGAAACCTGTATATCTCTAGAGAATTTTGGAGATATGTGTAACCTACCAATCCGCATTGGAGCAGCGTGGTAGGTCTTAGCTCCAACCCTTCTCTCCAGAAACGGAGAGAGGAGGCTTATTCCCAGCATTGGATTTTATTGGATTGGGATTGTAACAGGCCGCTACTTTACACATGCAGGACAAGGCACCACATGTATCCCAAGACGAACAAATAAAAAAAATAAAATACATTTATTTCGACTTTACATACAAGTCATATTTTGTAAGTAATACACACAAACTTAATCTAATGTTAGTAATATTAACATAACTTAATTCTAAAGACTTATCTAGGATAGGCCCGATTTGTCAGCACGGGAATCATGTGACAATGGTTCAAGTACTGACAATCAAAACTACCGGCAAATACTTTCAGAAATATTATGACTGGCCCTCACTCTGCGCACCATGATGTGCATCTTTTGCGCATAGTTGCCTAGAAGCAATTTACATGCGCATCAGCAAACATCCCCGACGCGCTAGTATCGAGATAGTCCTATTAGAATCCTGAATGCGTTATTAGATTGAACACGCAGGGCAATGTACTGTTTTTGCGTATAAGCCATCCACAGGTTGCTCGTTTAATAAGTGGTGCAGTAAGCTCTGAATAGCGTTACTGAAATGGGAAAGGAGCAACGAGCGAATAATGGGGATATTCGTAGCCTAACTATCAGAATTAGAGCGACCTTAACTCTGTACTTTGTAATGGGATAATAAGAGGCTGTTACTGTATTATAATTTTATTAAGGTATGTCTAAGATCCTACTCTTCTTTTCAATAAGAGCAAGGAGGCTTTTATTCAGCCGTTGGTTAGTAACAGGCTGGTACTAATTCATATAGATTCAGATCAAGGTCTCGCTAATCGACAGCTATTTACACAAGTGCACTCTTTTCTCTTTATGACTTTCTGCTCGTCAAAGACATATTGCAAGTCAGGCGAAAGTCCAGGGGGTTCCATGGATCTGTGAATATTGGAAAAGAGGTATAATTAGTTATCATCATGTCAATCTGTATCCGTCCACTGCTGGACATAGGTCTCTCCTATTGCACGCCACTGAGCTCGATCTTCAGCTCGTCGTTCCCAACCGATGCCAGCCACTCTGCGGATGTCGTCACTCCACCTAGTTGGAGGGCGTCCTACACTGCGTTTGCCAAGACGCGGTCTCCACTCCAGAACACGTTTACCCCAGCGGTTGTCGGTTCTGCGACAGATGTGACCAGCCCACTGCCACTTATATTAAAAAGTATCTTTATTAAACAAGCATTAGGGCTCATCGATACGAAATATATTAACACCAGCCAAGACCTAGACAACAGACGATCTAACAGTCATATCGAGTCCACGTTCAGAACAAGACTGACTCTCACACAGAATTCTCTTCTATTTTAATCAATCACAAGCAATATAACAGAACTAACTACTTTGCTATAATCCGCACGGGTCAAGCGAATGCATGCAAAGCCAATGTGTATGAAGCAGGCAAAATCTTTTATTTTTATTTTATTTTAATTACGTAATCGTAATGCATTACGATTTTTGTCGTGGAGCCTATCCTCCTGATGATGCTTCGGTTTCGGGGCGAAACGATCGTCGAGATTGTGGTGGTGGGTGTGTGTGCTGCATTTGTGTGCGTTGATGCTGGTGAATTGCGTCCTGCATGTATAAGGTGCGTAGATTTTGCCTGCTTCATACACATTGGCTTTGCATGCATTCGCTTAACCCGTGCGGATTATAACAAAGTAGTTAGTTCTGTTATATTGCTTGTAATATGGAATTCCGCAAGGTAACGCCTGCTTCTACAAATCATTTAATCAATCACATTCAGGTAATTTCTACACTGTTCGCGCTCCAGTAACTTCAAAAATACAATATTTATATGTGCTGTGATAGCTCAGCGATGACTCCGTGCGATTCTTTCGAGGGGGTCACGAGTTCAAACCTCGGGCAGGCAATTAATGTTTCTACTAAAACGTATTTGTCTAATTGATAATTGCAATTTATCACACGATTTTCGGCGAAAGAAAATATCCTAGGGGTATCTATAACCTACCAATCCGCGTTGGAGCAGCATTGTAGGTTTTAGCTACAATCCTTCTATCCAGAGAGAGGAGGCCTAAGGTATAAACGTCGTGTCAATTAGCTTGTTACGTGTATTACCTCAAATTTTTACCTTTAATGTAATATTGAAAAGATATATATTTTGTCGTTTTTATAGCGATTTTGTGTTTTACGGCTTTGCGCCTGTGGTCTGGAGTCTATCTCCTGATGATGCTTCGGTTGCGGGGTGAAACGATTGTTGAGTTTGTCATAGTGAATGTGTGTAGTGCTTGTGTATTGTGGTGGAAGTGGTGGAGGTTTGTGCATGTGTTTTTACGAATTTGATGTATCGGGTATGAAAAACGGATAGTAATCTCGATTTTGGCATAACAGTACCATCTCACGGCTCACGGCGAATGTGACATATTCAACTAAAATAGTGAATAAACTTTTGCATCGTCATATTTCTCAAAGTTACCTTTCCACTGGGTATATTTCTCGAGTATGAATATCTAACTGTTAGTACTGAAATTATTAAGTGTATTAAATACAGCATTTGGAGCTGTAGTTTGCGGTTGTTTGTCACAACAATACCTAACTCCGAAACTAAATGCGAAACTAACTTATTATGCATAATTTTGCATAATCTTGGTTATGCAAAATTATGCATAATAGTTTAGACATTTGTTACGGTGTATTTAGCACGAAGGGTGGTTTTACAATGGCGCCATTTAAATATTATAAATATAATAAGTCTTCAGTCCTTATGCCGTGTGATATCCGGCCGAGTAGAATAGACCACCCTCTTTCTTACCGAGGGTTCGTATAATATGACTAAGCCAAGTTGACGTCAGGCAGGCGGCTGGTCGTAAAATACGTAGCCAAATCGTGACAACATGTTTGCAAGATGTTGTGCCGATCTCACTTAGAGTGGGATAAGGGCAAGAGGATAAAATATACTTAGAGGTTTCGCCTAACCGCCATTAAAGTCGCATCGATGGCAATAGTCAAGTCTTATTTCTTTAGTTTTTCATAGTGGCATCACTGTGATCACGTGATCGATATCAGAGCGGGGGCTTGGTTTTGGAGCGAGAATTGTTTATAAAAAGTCACCACATGGCAGTCTTGTTGTGTTACTCGACTTTGACTATTTATGAATTACATTAAGTTCGCTAAACATGAAATAAATTACTGTAATTTGACTAAATAATAAAGGTAAAGGCAATTTTAAAGCTTTTATTTTTAACTCTACAGATTCTATAGCACCAGTTAGAACTTTCGATTGAATTAATTTGTATTGAATAAGGAAAGTAAAGCCTTCAATCAGTACATATATGATGATAAATAAATCCTTATTGGTCTCATTCAATCCGGGTCTTCTCGGTACCCTGTGATGGTGCCAGGGTACGGGCCTCGAGGCGCACCTCTTTGCCCGGGCTGCTCCTCGCAGGCCTGTGGGCCTTTTGGCCTAGTGGTTATTGGTGTCATTATTCCGTAAATAGTAATTTATAGAATTAGGCGTTACTGTAAGGAGGTTCATAATACAAATAAAGTGATAGTTTTATTTTGCTGTAATTCGTGATTAGAGAAAAATGTATAGTTAAAAGTAGAGTGTATCAGCTGTGGTCATAACCTATGCATGCAAGACCTCAAACCGACTATTCACTATAGACAACCACCACCATATACTACCATAGCTAACCTCATTAAAATAAATAGCTAAATTCATTGCAAAGTGTTGCTTAAGTTCAAACTCAAGTTCACCAGAACCCACTTATTTCAGTGACTTCAACGTATATCTCTCTTAGTTAGAACCGAAATTATAGGCTTCCAAAAAGCAGTCCTATAAGACCCTGATGATCAAATTATGATCGCAAATAAATACACAAACACGAGTTTCCTAGTTTTCTGACGCCACACTCCCAAATGCTTGATGATCACACTCTTACCATCCTCTACGCCTACAGGTCGATGTAAAGCTGGGTACTGACCAACGTTACGAGGTGTAATGTAACATGTTACATAACGAGCATTCATGCAGTCAGTACGCAGTTTTACGGGTGTAGCTGCCTGACGCAGCTACAATACTTACCTATTTACCTTACCTTACCTTACATCTACCTTTAAAACATACCTGAACCTTTTTACCAGTTACCGGGAATAAGGAGAGGAATCCAAGGAAAGAAAAACACAGATATCATTTATTTAACCTAGCTGCATGGAGAAATAAAACAAACACCAAGACACAAGATTTAATATTGATGGTTACTGTGACGCTGATGGTTACTGATGGTTACTGTGACGCTGATGGTTACTGATGATTACTGTGACGATGATGGTTACTGTGACAAAAGGCAGGCGTTCTCACAACAGGAAGGCACACCCCATACTTTGGTTACTGTGACAAATCAGAAGAGTACTCACTGTGAGAGAACGCCCTAGATGAGATTACTGTGATGAAGTGCTGAGGTTAACTATGAAACATAGATGTTTTCCACTCTTCAAACGACGGTCATAGTAGCCGCTTCAACTCACTGCACTGTCGTCCACTTAGGTCTCTTCGCAGGCATCCTAGGCGTTACCGGCACCGAGGACGGGAGCGTGCAGTCCGAGCGCACGCGCACGCGCGGTGAGGCCGGCCGGGTGACTGGCAGGCGGCCGCGCCGCGCACAGCGCGTCGCCCCCGCGCGCCCGCGCGGGCACTCGGCGCCTGCGCACTGCGCGTCCCCCTTTCCCCCCAGCGGGGGGCAACCAGCCTACCGCTCATCCCAGGCGAAGACGAAATACGCGGATAGGAGTCAAATAATGTATATAAACGAATAAACGCCGACCATTATATGGCTCACACGGCTTACCAATAACTGCTGTTTTACTTACGACAAGCATCCCTCCGATAGTCTTCGCAACATTTAGTAAGGAGCTTATGCCCGTCACGACGCCAGACGGCAACAACCTCACAACTGGTGACCCCGAACGAAGAAAACGCACCACCTTACAACCGGTGCCCCAAACAAAGAACAGGCACCCTGAAGCAGTCACCTTGCAACTACTACTGCCCGAACAAGCAACCTTCGTAGAACAACTGAGGCCGTCAATATCAAAGATGGAGCAAGATCCGAAAAAATTACCACCGAAATCTCAACCCACGCAACCAGAGATCGCCGGCATCGCGCTGTCGCTGCGAGTTCCCCCGTTTTGGAGAGACAAACCTCGATTATGGTTTATCAGCTTCGAAGCAGCCACGTCCGACCTTAAAAAAAGTCAAGAGCAACTAGCCCAGATGGTTATAGCCCAGCTTGAAAAACAAGATATAGAACAGATCTCCGATTTACTGTACAACCCACCGGACAAAGAACCATACGTCGCGCTGAAAAATCGTCTCATCTCCGCATACGAAGAATCCGACAGCCGCCAACTCCAGAAACTGTTGTCAGAAATAGAACTGGGAGACCAGAAGCCCACACAGCTATTACGAAGGATGAAAATACTCGCCCGCGACAAAGTCCCAGATTCGACACTTCGTATTATGTGGACGAACCACCTTCCGCCACATGTCCGCTCAGTACTAGCAGTCAGCGAATCTTTCAGCACACAAACTGCACTCGACGAACTAGCGCTACTGGCTGACAAAATGATAGAGACCAACAGCTGCGCACAAGTCTCAGCCGTCGAAGCTACTACGTCACGAATTGTCAACACTGAAACTCAGTACCTTATAGAACAAATCCGCAAGTTATCCGTCGAAGTCGCAGAATTACGAGCAACACAGCAAAATTTTCACCGCGAAAATCAAATGCATAGAAGACCGCTTTTTCGAAGACGAAATTCTACTAGCCGCGAAAATTCAAGAGGCCGATCTCGTAGCCTGACACCAACGGGTTACTGCTACTACCACCGCCGATTTGGTTCCCAAGCACGAAAATGCACCTCGCCATGCACATACATGCCTAATGCGAAGGCGGAAAACTAGCATGTACGCTCGATGAAGCGGGATCCAGCGTATCAGAAGCATCTTACCGCTTATTTGTCACCGATAAGAAAACCAGTACAACATTTTTAATCGACACGGGCGCAAATATCTCCGTCCTGCCACCTCGAAAAGGTCAAACACAGAAGCCGCTAGAATTTAAACTCTATGCCGCTAACAATACGGTAATTCCAACATACGGAGAAAAAACCTTAGAACTAGACCTCAACTTACGAAGACCGTTCAAATGGAGATTTATCGTCGCGAAAGTCAGCAAACCAATCATCGGAGCCGATTTTCTCGAACACCATCAGCTCATCGTCGATATCAAGAACAAGAAACTAATAGACGGCAAAACTAATCTGACGTCACAATCATTCGTACGAGCAACGAACATACCGACAATAAGAAGCATAGATGTCCAACAATCATACCACGACATACTCGCTGAGTTTCCCGGAACAACAAGATTAACTTCAATGAATTTAACACCGAAGCATAATGTCGAACACTATATTGAAACGACGGGACCACCCCTTCACTGCCGCGCCAGACCAATCGCACCTCATCGCTATGAATTCGTTCGCAAAGAATTTCAAGATATGATGGAACAAGGATTATGCCGTCCAAGCAAAAGTCCTTGGTCTTCACCTCTTCACATTGTACCAAAGAAGAATGGTGATCTACGTGTCTGCGGAGACTATCGGAGGCTAAATAGCGTCACTATACCCGACCGCTATCCAATTCCACGCATCAAAGATTTCACATTTCAACTGGCAGACAAAACTGTGTTTTCAACTATCGATCTCAACAGAGCATATCAACAAATCAAAGTACGCGAAGAAGATATAGCCAAAACGGCCATAATTACCCCTATGGGACTGTTCGAATTCCCAAGAATGACGCCAGGACTCAAGAATGCAGGCCAGACATTCC
Source organism: Morpho deidamia (assembly GCA_947086505.1). Lineage (NCBI taxonomy): Eukaryota > Metazoa > Arthropoda > Insecta > Lepidoptera > Nymphalidae > Morpho > Morpho deidamia. The sequence goes on along the minus strand of CAMTZC010000007.1, from coordinate 752,043 downwards.
AAAGATTCATTCACGAGGCACTGCTCGGATTAGATTTTGTCTATGCATTCATAGACGATCTTTTAATAGCAAGCACGAACAAAGAAACACATCAAAAACATTTACGAACAGTACTACAAAGATTAGAAGACAACGGCATAACAATCAACCCTGCTAAATGCATTTTCGGACAACCAGAAGTAAAATTCCTCGGCTTCACCGTCAGTCAACAAGGCATAAAACCGCCTGTCGAAAAAGTTACAGCAATACGTGAATACCCCAAACCGAAAACGATCGAAGAGCTCAGACGTTTCCTCGGAATGATTAATTTCTATAGAGAGCATATTCCACAAGCTGCAGACATGCAAGCACCTCTTCACGCCTATCTACACAATTCTAAGAAGAAAGATAAAACGCCAATCGACTGGACTGATGAAGCTACAAAATCTTTTGAAGCATGTAAAGTTGCTATCCAAAACGCTGCTTTACTTGCTCACCCAATTCACAAAGCTACTCTCGCCATCTTCACCGATGCATCAAACCTCTCAGCGGGAGCAGTCTTACAACAACACGTCAACGGCAAATGGCAACCACTTGGTTACTTTTCGAAGAAATTCTCAGACGCGCAACGCAACTACAGTACATACGACAGAGAGCTACTCGCTATCAACATGGCTATCAAGCACTTCAGAAAAACATTTGAGGGAAAAAACCTAATTATTTTCACCGATCACAAGCCGCTAACCTATGTACTACAGAAGTCACCTTCAGCATCAGAGACACCACGTCGAACGCGCCAGCTCATATTCATCAGCGAATTCACGAGCGACATTCGTCATATCAGCGGAAAAGACAATCTAGTCGCAGACGCACTGAGTCGCATACCAATCGACGTAATAAATTGTCCTACATCAATCGACTATGAATCGTTATCAAAAGCGCAAGAAAGAGACAGATATAACATCGAACAACTCGCCAAGCAAAGTAACATCATCTTGAAAAAAATCACGCCGCCTAATTCGACATCACCTGTTTACTGCGAAACTTCTACTACAAGCTAGTCACCGAGAGATTCTTTTGGCCTTCAATGAATATAGACACTAGAGAATGGGCGAAGCAATGCATACAATGTCAAAAGTGCAAAGTTCAACGGCATACTGCAAGCAAAATTTCTTCATTTCCTCCTTCCGAAAGATTTCAACATGTACACATAGACGTCGTCGGGCCGCTTCCCACTGCGCCAGACGGACAGCGATACCTAGTAACGATGATAGATCGAGCAACTAGATGGCCTGAAGCAATACCTACGCATGACACTTCAGCAGAAAGCATCGCGAAAATAATCTATGAAAATTGGATCGTTCGATTTGGTTCACCTAAATGCATAACAACAGATCAAGGGAGAAATTTTGAAAGTCGTCTATTCAACAAATTATTAAATACTATAGGAACAGAGAAGACGCGTACCACGCCTTACCATCCGCAAGCAAACGGCATCGTCGAACGCTGGCATCGCTCCCTCAAAACTTCATTAAAAACTCGCCTGTCACAGAATGCGAAATGGATCGACGAGTTACCTACTGTGCTACTAGGTCTTCGCGCCGCGACGCGCACCGACAACGGCGTAAGCGCGGCCGAGCTAACATACGGCTACACCCTACGTCTTCCGTGTGATTTCTTCACGAAAACACCCCGAAACGAGCAAGACGTAGACTACGATTATGTGAGCCGCCTACGTGATTCTATCGAGTCAGCAAGACCTAGTACTAATGCAACTCACGAAAATAAAAGACCTATTTTCATTCATCAAGATCTACAGACTTGCAAACAAGTTTTTATAAGAAACGATGCATTTAAGCGAGGGCTATTACCTACTTACGAAGGGCCTTTCAACGTGCTAAAGAGAGACAGCAAGACGTTCACAGTTCAGCTACCACAGAGGCGAGCGGCCGTCATATCTATCGACCGACTCAAGCCTGCCTATACAGTCGACGATAGCACAGAGAAAGATAAACAGATGTCGCTAAGAAGCTGTCAGAATACAGTCACAGAAACTCCAGCATTAGCAAATAAACAGTATACGAGAAGCTCAACAACACAGAAAACTACTCGTTATGGTCGTGTTGTCAAGCCCCCGGTACGCTTTCGCTAAGGGGGGAGTTATGTAGCTGCCTGACGCAGCTACAATACTTACCTATTTACCTTACCTTACCTTACATCTACCTTTAAAACATACCTGAACCTTTTTACCAGTTACCGGGAATAAGGAGAGGAATCCAAGGAAAGAAAAACACAGATATCATTTATTTAACCTAGCTGCATGGAGAAATAAAACAAACACCAAGACACAAGATTTAATATTGATGGTTACTGTGACGCTGATGGTTACTGATGGTTACTGTGACGCTGATGGTTACTGATGATTACTGTGACGATGATGGTTACTGTGACAAAAGGCAGGCGTTCTCACAACAGGAAGGCACACCCCATACTTTGGTTACTGTGACAAATCAGAAGAGTACTCACTGTGAGAGAACGCCCTAGATGAGATTACTGTGATGAAGTGCTGAGGTTAACTATGAAACATAGATGTTTTCCACTCTTCAAACGACGGTCATAGTAGCCGCTTCAACTCACTGCACTGTCGTCCACTTAGGTCTCTTCGCAGGCATCCTAGGCGTTACCGGCACCGAGGACGGGAGCGTGCAGTCCGAGCGCACGCGCACGCGCGGTGAGGCCGGCCGGGTGACTGGCAGGCGGCCGCGCCGCGCACAGCGCGTCGCCCCCGCGCGCCCGCGCGGGCACTCGGCGCCTGCGCACTGCGCGTCCCCCCTTTCCCCCCAGCGGGGGGCAACCAGCCTACCGCTCATCCCAGGCGAAGACGAAATACGCGGATAGGAGTCAAATAATGTATATAAACGAATAAACGCCGACCATTATATGGCTCACACGGCTTACCAATAACTGCTGTTTTACTTACGACAAGCATCCCTCCGATAGTCTTCGCAACATTTAGTAAGGAGCTTATGCCCGTCACGACGCCAGACGGCAACAACCTTACACGGGGAAACCAGCGAGCAACGAGCCGCTCGTTGCTTGCTTTGAGTGCTCCACCCGGCTGTCGGTTTTCTGGCGAACCCTTTGTGTGTTACGCGGTTCAGTCAGTCGTTCCTCTCGAAACTTTACCTATTTATACTCTCTTACTAAGTTCTTGAAACACGGGAGTGGAACAAAGAAAAAACTTTGTGTTTTATAGAAAAAAAAAACAGAGAAGAACCAGTGTTGCGGAACCCAGCACATCCAGAGCATTATAGTTAATTTAGTAGAACATACAATAATTTATTAGAACCAAAGAGCCCAACACAACCTTGCTGCCGGACAGCTTGACTGAGAGTGACTGGTGAATATAGAGCATAGAGTTGAAACGACATGTTACGTTAACTTTAGAACACACCGTAATATGCTCGTTGCGGAACATGCTCGATGCGAACGTAGATTACAACCTCGTAACGTCGGTCAGTACCCAGCTTAAGGCGTTGTCTGGCCTCACAGAAGGCACCCTTGGGTCTAAGTTCTCCGACCCTAGAAGAACTTCTGCGTTCCACTCAGGTAACGTTGTCAAACTGTTAGGACTAACAGCAAATTGAAAAGAACATTGTTGAATATAAGAGCGACTTTATACTTAGGATGTTCCAAGTCCCATTTTTCCAGTTGCTTGCACATAGCTCGCACTGTTGAAGAGGTAGGTGGTCGCATTTTATTATCGAGCTGCTTTCTGTTTTTAAAAGGTTTTATATCTGTATTTTCTCCTGTATAAAATGCACGTATTAGTAAAATTTCATTAATTATATATTTAATTCTTCTCTCTCTGTTTTTGAAGAGAAGGGTTGGAGCTAAGAGCTACGTTACTCCAATGTGATTAGTAGGTTATATATATATATATATATACACCCAGAATTCTCTAAGGAAATGCAGGTTTCCTCACGATGTTTCCTTCATAGAAAAGTGTGTGTTGAATTGCATGTATTAAATACCATCAATATAATTAATACTAGTGCCAGTTAATTACCCTGTTCTTATCAAAACCAAATACATGAACGCACTCATTTAACCCTTAAGTTACTTCAGATCCCCAAAAAGTATTTAAAAATTCTCAGAATGAGATATTATATCAATAAGTGACGAACTCTTACGGATTTGAAATTGTGATCGATATACGTTTACTTTATTCAATGTATGTCCTCTTGCCCTTATCACACTCTAAGTGGGGTCAGCACAAGATGTTATAAACATATTGTCACATGATTTGGCTGCTTTTTTTACGACCAGCAGCCTGCCTGACGTCAACTTACCTTATACATATTTTACGACACCGATAAGAAATGATGGTGGTCTATTCTACTCAACCGGTTACCACAAGGTGGTCAGCTTATTTTAGTCGCCTTTTACGACACCTCGGTAAGAAATGAGGGCGGTCTATTCGACTCAGCCGGATACCACAAGGTATGTAATGTATTTGTAACACATTTATTTGCAGTATTAATTGTTAGTAGTCTTAATGGGTAATTATTATAATCTGTTTACCTTTAGCGTTATTCAACGTTGTTTCATCTGCGTAGTCCATATATTCTAAACTGCAATGCGATGTGGGTAATTTTGATTCAAAAGCTCGATCAATTAGACCTGACAAAAATACATTTTGCTAATTATACCTTATATACGTCTTTTCTACGAATAATATTATTTTAGTCTGAATTCGAGTAGTTTTAATACTTCTTTTTTCTCTTTTTTTATATTTGCCTACACATGGTCTTCATGCGAAAACAACAACTGCACGCAAACTAAATGCGCCTACAAAGGTAGCTAAAGCGTGCGACAGGCACTTGTGGATCGTGGTCAACACTTGCCGTCGATGGCTGCGACGTTTTTGACACATGCTCACGATGGCATTTATAATTTAAGTCCGCGTGATTCCCTCCGAGAGAAGTTTAAGGAAATAGGCTTACGTTAGCCTCGCAGTATATTTTTAGCATAATTTGTTCATAAAAATACATAATTATAAAAAGATTGGCGAAGTATATAATAGACAAAATAGGAACCGACATAAGCTTGCGGTTCCTGCTTTGCGCCTTGTAAAAGTACGTAAGTCGTTTGTGGGTTTCGGATTCGGATTCTATAATAAGATTCTGCAATCGATTTTGTTTGCCTCTACAGCAGTTTAAAAACACTGTTAAAGGGAAGCTAATACAGAAAGGCTACTATACTGTTGAAGATTACTTAGATGATAAGAATGCGTGGATATAGCTATTCCTCTACCCTGTACAATATAGTAATGATAAAATGTAAATAGTTATAAGAATTATATTCGAAAAGAGCAATCACCGTTTCTTTTTGGCTCTTCTCGGTAGGAACAGCTTTCCGGACCAGCAATAGAGTTGACGATTCAAAAGCACTGGTTTACAAGTCTACTTCAATCAAGAATATTTTGAATTTGAATTGATCATATTATCATGATAGACTCTAATTTCGCTGCTTCTGATAAAATCATCTTAGAAAGCGTTACCTTCCATTTGAAAAAGTTAACTGAGTTAAGGGAGAGAGGTGTTGAAAATCGCACGAGTGGCGTAGGCAGAGTTGTGTATAGGCACTTTGTGAATGGTGCGGGCTATATGAAGCAAATAAAGACGATTTATATCGCGTAGCGGCTACTAGCGGCAACCGTTTGCAGCGTTTCCGTATTAAATTTATGGAAGCTACTGGAATTGTGCCGGTTGCCCTTGTACAAAGAGCCTTAAAATTCTATTGGTCAGCTGTAGGCTAAAAAAGGCAGTTAAAAAACCGCTAGTTTTGGAGCTAAAAGTAAATTATTATATAAAATTCTATCTTCATCATATCAACCTGTACTTGTCCACTGTCGGACATAGGTCTCTCCCATTGAGCTGAAGACCGAGCTGAGTGGCGTGCAATGGGAGCTACCTATGTCCATAAACTATATAAAATATATAATTTATACTATTAATTATTTATATTTTCCGTAAAATTAAAAAAGAGATGACATGATTACGTCATTGTTATTAGTTTCATTTTAGGAAAGAAACACCAAGGATATTCAAAATATTATCAATACTTTATAGAATTAGGCGTTACTTTGCGGAGATCCAGAATATAAAAGTTGTAATAAAATTCTTTTGTTACAATCCGCGATAAAGTAAATATAAAATATATATAGCAATATAATTTAGTATTACTTTTGTATTATCAATACTCATATATATCTTGTAAATCTCAAACACTATATTTCAGTATACCTTTTTCTTCAACTAATTCAAGCATCGAGACAGCGGTTTTTTCTTTTTTGCTGATTTCCAAATTGGACTCAGGTGGATCACAAATTGTAACATAATCGCCTGATCCCGACATTTGAGTAGCTTTATCTACTTCCTTTGAAACATTAACATTTTATTATTATTGTTATATTTATTGATTACATTTAAAACTTCAACAGTAATATTTTGTATTTATTACATGCTTTTCAATGATTTATAGAAGCAGGCGTTACTTTGCGGAATTCCATAAACTATAACAGAACTATTTTCCTATAATATGCATGTGTTAAGCGAATGTATGTAAAGCTAAGTGTATGAAGCAGGCAAAATTCACGTACCTTACAACATGCAGGACAAGTCACCACACGTATCCCAAGACGCCTCCAGCAGCAACAACGCACACAAGCAATACACACAATCACCACCAAAATCTCTACGATCGTTTCGCTCCGAAACCGAAGCATCATCAAAAGGATAGGCGGCTCCACGACAACATCTTTCAACAAGCTTTTCGCTGAAGGAAAACTTTCTTACAATTGTGATATGTAATAAAGGAAGGTCATTTGTGTAAAGGCATTTAGTATTTCTAAAGAAGATCTAATATGAGGTGTAGTAACTTTAGCTCTGCTCTGTTCTTTTTAATTAGGCAATGAAATATATGTTACACTTAATATATAACAAGTATATAAAATCTCACAGCTACAGGAACTAGACTTTGTAGTTCAGGTTGATTGTTTACGAATTCCCAAAACGCACAACATTTCCTTTGTATATAATCGTTGTCTTCTTCGTTTGGAGTAAAGTCCAGCACTATATTTTGTGTGAATAGTGGTTCACCACAATCACTAAGTCCAAACTCATCTGGAGCATCTTCATAAATAGGTGTAGTTACTTCATCATGGTTATCATTATTAACATCAATAGATGTTTCACCTTTTTCAGTACATGATTCGTTTGACATTGTATCTTAAAATTGTTATATATTTTTTTTGAGTATTATTATTTTAAATTGTATTTAATTTGTATATTTCCTTTTCTTTTTATTTTGCCTTTCCTTCAAATAATAATTACTTTAGTGTCAAGATTAAAATATATTATTTAATTTCCTATGACGTGTTCCTATGAGCTATAATAGATTTATGACAAATTTGGCAATTTGCTTAGTTTTTTTGTATATTGTACACTTCAAATATAACACCTAAAAATATTTCTACATAAATTTGCAATTCGCAAGTGTTTAATAACGGATTATTATTATTATCTTTCTTCATGGCCTGTACAGCGCAAATAAGGCGCAAATCACTCTGCCAGTGTCATGTAAAGTGGAAAACACACGAGAAATGGAAATTAGAATTTGGCTCGATGACAATGCACCAAATGTTAATACTTTTACTATTTTGGTCATCTGTTTAACTTTCTTTCAATTTGTCATCACGAATTTCTTTCTTATAGTCTGCAGATAAATAATATTTTACGTTTCAATTAGGATTGACAAATAATCACATAGGATGTCTTATCTCCAACCCTAGTGTGCAAATATAGGGCACACTAGCATAAGTTAATGTAAATAACTTAAGTATATTGTGAATACGTTATGTAATAACACACTTTGAGGAGAAAAAATCGAAAGTGTTCTATACGAAGAGAATTTTATATGATTTTAACTGTATGATAAATAATATATTCTGGGAACAGTTTTAACGACATTACGAATTTAATTAACGTAGAAGACATAAAAATCAATATTACAAAAGTTTTTACAATGTGCACACATTTAAATATTGTTTCAGTTCATCAAAGTTTCATCATACTTATCATACAGTGTTTTTCTTATAGTCCTTTAAGGAACCATATTTTACGTTGAATATGGTATAAATTAATAATATCATAAAAAATACTCCTCTACCCTAGTGTGCAGACGTATTATACAAAATAGCTTTGAATGGCAGCTATGTAGGACAAGCGAACGTATTTTATGACGAAAAAATATTATGGATATGATTTATAGGATTTTTTTCATCAATTGTATAATACTTGTTCTATTATCATTATTATACAATTACAAAAGGACTGGACTACGTTCAAAAGCCAATCAAAACGGGACTAGAATACGTCACAAAGCCTCTAAAAATCTATATTAGACATCTACCATATGCAAGCGTACATTATTACAGCGTGAAACGCTGAATATTAATAACGTTGGATGAAACGACTGGAGATCTTGCAGTGTGGAGAAAATGACCTTTTCTAGATAAAAGAATAGTGAAGATAATCCACTTATTATATTTATGTGAAATTAATGAAAAAATGCCGGAGGATATCTTGGCTAAAAATCTACGCCATTGGTTAGGCAAAAGTACTCGTTACTTATTCGGAGCAGCGGTATCGAAGGTCCAAATTGCTTTATTGATCGCCGAACTTAGAGAAGATGGCACCTTAAGAAGGAAAATAATAAAATTAATGATTCAGAGTTATATATTAGATATTATATACGCATGATAGATTTCTGTATTGTCTACTTCAAAAACTTATTTTTACAATACTGTATTGACAGAAAAAATATGGCTAATGAATTAAATTTATAAATTTTATTATTTCTAATATAATTTATTATCAGGACTAAACATAATATTATAATTGTAAACAGGCAATAATAAATTGATAAGATGTAAACATCAATTTGGGATAAAGTTTTCTATAAACTCGTCTCTAATTGATACAATTTATCAACGTATTGCGAAGGAATAAGTTGTGAGAAAATCAGCATTCTACAGCATCTCTACCGGAATCCATAGGATATGGCGCTACCTAACAATCCGAATTGGAGCATCGTGTAAGCCCCCTACAAATCTTTCTCCTTTGAGAGATCTTTTTTCCTGTTTCTGGGCGGTACTTATACTATTTTTATTTAAAAGCACGCGATATATCAAAAGTCGTACTGACTAAGAAACTACATTCTGTGATCCTTTTTTTTATATATAAGTAGATCTGCAACGAAATACACACTTAATAAAACCCTCCAACAGGTAAAATATATATGGCATTTTCATTATAATAGGAAGATTTAAAACAACTACGACAATCAATGAACTAGGCTCAAAATTTTACTAAACAATATTCATACAGAAGACGATAACCAATAAATAAGTTTAGTTAAAAAAAGCTTTTAACAAAAGTTCATGTCCCTACTGATAACCGTTGAGGAATTCTCACGTCTGAAGCCAATCCTGGCAGCATCATCAAATCATGCTTATCATGCAATGTATTAGCATCGGGACTGCAGCAGAATGTAACGTTAGATCTTGCCTTCCCTAAATGCTCCTCACTGACTTACTCGAGATCATTTAGCTTTCAAGGTGTAAAGCTGTGGAATGATTTACCTGTATCAATCCGCAAATCTCCTTCCCTATCAGCATTTAAGTCACAGACTACAAAATATTTGTCACAAGTCATTTAAATTAAATTTAGTAGCTTATTATCAATATTAAATTAGTAGATGATGTATCCACTAATTAAATTTAATTAATTACATTTTAATTAATTCAAATAACCACTATCAAATCAAATCAAATCAAAATAATCTTTATTCAAATAAACCATTTCAGGCACTTTTGAATCGTCAAGCATCAATATGATTAATGAAGCTACAACTGGTTCGGAATGTTGCTCTTACCGAGAAGAACCAGCAAGAAACTCGGCGGTCAATCTTTTAAATATTTTCAATTACACATTATTAAACCGCTGTCTTGTATGAAGCTGAAAGGATTTTCAAATCCAGGCTTTCTTATCAACCAAATAATCTTCAATTTTGTAGTATGCTTTACGTATAAGCATATTTTTTACACTTGATTGGAATCTTTCTGTACACTGGTCTAGAATGGATTGAGGAATTTTATTATAGATGCGAATAGCGAGACCAACAAATGAGTTGCTAACTCTGCTGAGTCGCGACGCAGGTATCGCAAGCTGTTTGTGACCTCTCGTATGTCTATGATATACATCAAATTTTGTTTTATACATACTTATATTTTTCCGTACAAATAGAATATTACTATATATATATTGTGATGCTACAGTCAGTATGCCTATTTCTTGGAACTTTTCGCGAAGGGACTCACGTTGCTTCATATTATAGATAGCCCGTATGGCTCTTTTTTGGGCAACAAAAATCTTTTCTATATCGGCCGCTTTACCCCACAGTTTTTCTAACAGCGTAAGCGGCGGAAGTAAGTCTTCCTGCGAGGGCAGATATATGGGTGCCCCATTGGAGTTTATCATCCAAAGTGAGCCCCAAAAATTTAGTTGTATTTTCTATCTTTAGTATCTGTTTATTAATCTCTAACTTTATGTCTGACCTGATTACGTTTGGTAACACGAATTGCAGACATTTGGTTTTATTTGCATTTAAAAGTAAATTATTTACTGAAAACCAATTTGATATCTGAGATAGAGCACTGTTTACATCGTCAAAATTGTCTTTATCTCGATCTTCTTTAAAAATAAAAGAGGTATCATCTGCAAACAACACAATATCACAAATATTTTGAACACAATATGCTAAATCATTTATGTATACTAAAAACAGAAAAGGACCAAGGATTGACCCCTGTGGGACACCCATAACATTAAACGATCCAGATGACCTAACATCATTAATGCATACCTTTTGTAATCTATCGCTAAGATAAGAGGAAATAAGACCAAGCGAGTTATCATTTACACCGTAATAACTTAATTTTAAAAGAAGGGTCTTATGTTCAACGCATATCATATCATCTATAATTTTCATTCATTTGTCAACTTTAATCTATGTATATAGTGTTTCGTTATTTTTCTTTTTCTTCCTTCCTTTTTTCATTATCCATATTTCACTTCTTGTCATTTTCTTCTGTTACTCAAAGATTGGCTGGTAGAGATCTCTTTTAGGGATAAGTCCGCTTTGTACACGTGCTTTTTTTTTCTTTCTTTTTTTTCATATTTTTATGTTTGTACATTAGATAAATAAAGTTTCATCTCAATTGGACACCGGGTTAAATTTAACTTGAAAGATTCCACTTTCTCATACATACCATGGCAAGGTGAATAAAAGCTTTAAAAAAATTTAACAAAAATAAAAATAAAATAAAATTTATTGACAGTAACAATTTTACATCTTAAAAGATATATTGTGGAGGACTTCTTTTAAGCTTAGTAAAGCCTGTGTCAGAAGACCTCAATCTTCCATAACGCCAAAGATAACGTAATTATAAAATCTTTTTCTTGTATCACTATTTTTATATATACTATTTTAATAAATATAAAAATAACTATAAATAATATATTTATAAAATATATAAAATTATGTATTTATGTATGTATAAAATTAAAAAGAAATAGATATAGGGATTATTCAGTAACATTATGTTAAATGGTATGTGAGATCAATCATGAATATGGCTGTGTGTATGTATGTTTGAATGATGTTTGTGTGTGTGTGTGTATGTTAAAATCTAAAATTTAAAAGTTCTTCCGTTTCTTCGTAACTTAATGTTTTCAGCCAAGCCGTAATAATCTTCTTACATTTTAGGATATAAGTCTATTTTTTTATTTATTGTTTTGTACAATAAGGTAGATTGTGCAGTAAATTGGTTTGAAGCGAATGTTGTACGTACTTTTTTATATACTAAGACATTATATTTTCGTCGCTGTATTTTATTGTCCATGATATATTTAGTTGTTTTATGTATTTTAAGAATGTACTTTAATATGTATAACTGTCTTACGGTTAATAAATCACAAAATCTGTATAAGCTGTTAGTAGGAAATCTATAAGACTTAAAACACATAACCTTTAGTAAGGCACGTTGTGTTCTTTCTATTTCTAGAAACTTTATCTTAAACGCACCACCCCATATAGAAATACAATAACTGATTACAGATTGAACCAAAGCTACGTATATCTGTTTAAGAAGGTTGATAGATGCTAAATGTCTTAACTGTTTAAAAATCCAAGATAATTTTCTGATACGATAACTTATTAATTCTATACGGTCATGCCAACAGAGTCTCTGATCCAGCATAATACCCAAATATTTCATCTTTTCTTGTTTTGCAATAATCGAGCAATTACCATTGCAATTTTCGGTACTTCTACAATTATGAATTTTTATAGAAAAATTATTATTAGGTTGTGATCTCTTAGTCAAAGAGAAACAGATATAATTTGTTTTCTCAGTATTGAGCGTAAGTACATTAGTACTAAGCCAAGAAGCAACCTTTGAAAGGCGCATTTCAGTATCCTTACGCACAGTCATCCAATCATTACCAGAAAAAACTACTGATGTATCATCAGCATATGAAAATAATTTAGCGGTACCTGTTTGCAGTCGTAGTAAATCGTTCATATAAATTAAAAATAATGTTGGCCCTAGGACACTTCCTTGCGGTACTCCGAATGAGATATTTAAATCTTTGCTGCTAAAATTACCAATTCTAACCCTCTGTGTACGGCCCGATAAATAACTTTTTAATAATTCTAGCGGTATGTCCCTAATCCCTATTTTTTCTAATTTAGATATTAATAGAGGAACAAACATTGATACCAGTTACATAGCCAAGATAAAAAAAAATTGAGTATAACTAGATGGTTCAAGTGACTATGGCATATATTTGTTACAATTTAACCTATGAAAAGACGCATAAAATCTGCACATCATTCAATAATTTTTATTAAATGTTAAGAATATTAGAAGGAAATGAGTTGCGGATCTACCACCTGCGTCCTGAAAATTGTTTCATTCATTTTAACGTTTGATAAAACAAGGGTATATCCATACTTTTCCTTCCTTTCAGGAAACTGAATGACTCGTAGCATTTCGCTGGAAGATAGCTTGTTGCATATTTTAAAGATCATTAACTCAAGTCGTTCTGAGATACAAGATTCAAAGCCTCAATGGCTTACAAACATAAATACCTACAAAATAATTATTACCTCTTTTGTTCTTAGAGCTTCTGGATTATCCTTACTAATATTATAAATATGAAAGTCTGTCTGTCTGTTACGTTTTCACGGCCGATTCGCTGATCCAATATCGATAAAATTTGGCACAATTAATGCTTTGCAATTACAACGGGATAACATATATGCAATATAAATCCATGGAATATTATCATTATATCAAGATTTTTTTATTCACGATGTGTCAAAATCAGGTTAAATTATATTTAAAGAAATAGGTTTTATATAGGAAACCTGATGACATTAAAAGTTTTACAATTTTTTAAATGTTTTTTTTTTACAATTTTTTGCAGAGCAAATGATGTACTTATACAGAATTTAATGTTAGTAAATTGTTAGTAAATTTGATAGCAATTGCAATTTAACTTTCCGGATCGATCTGGCTTTTGTGATGCAGATATTTACAAAAGCTACTGTTTATTCTAAGATTCAACGTGAACGAAGAGCTGGTAAAGCTAGTATATAAATATTTGATATTTGTATGTGTTTTCTTACTAACAGTGTGGTGAGGAAATACCATCAAAAGAGCTCTTACCACCATGGAATGCTTTTCCCGAGTGTTCGGGGATAAGTCGGGATGATGGCAAGAGACCAGACGATTCGACACTGGTTCCTTTGGAACGTGGACGGGCCCTAATGTCGGACGCAACATGCGTTAATACGTTAGCCTCGTCCCATATCAGAGATACGTCAAGATGTGGAGCTGCGGCGTAAATGGCCGAATCCGGCAAGCGGCGAAAGTATGCATCTCTTTTCGACAGTGATATATTTGTGCCGTTTGATTTGAGACCCTAGGGTATGGAGTCAAAGTGCATTTTTTTTATCGCTTTAACACCTCGGATAATTGCCTCTTCAGGTGACAAGACTGCCGGCTCCTTTTCCGCACAAAGAATCAGCTAAGCGATTCAACGCGGAAACGCTGCCAGCATTCTTGGGACCATTCCACGTGGGCATGATTTGTATAGTACTAGCGTGTAAGTAATTTAAGATAGACATAACTTGTACAATTTTGTTGTAAATAAAAAGAAAGTGTACTGTCTTATATAAATATATCAGAGTGCAGAAATATCTTCTGCTTTCAGTCACACAATAAGCTTGCTGGATTCTTCTCGCAGATGAAAGCATGGACTGTGTCGCATTTGAGGTCCAGCAACAAAGCAGAGCGGAAGATGGCTCCGCAGTACTCATTCGTCTGGTTGTTGGGTTCGCCCGGCGCCCACTTTCCGTATCCTGCCTTCTGGAGCGACTCACCTGGTGGTAAATAAGTACCTTTGAGCAGTACTAAAATTATAATATTCAAATTTAGCTATAAAATTAGAGCTGTGATAGCCCAGCAGTGAAACCGTGGGTCCTTCTAGTGACGATCATGGGTTCAAACCCCAGGCAGGCACTAATGAGTCTGTTAAAACTTATGTGTCTAATTGGTAATTGCAATTTATCACACGCTTTTAGGTGAAGAAAAACATCGTCAGAACACCTGTATTTCTCTAGAAAATTCTAAGGATATGTGTAAACTACCAATCCGCATTGGACACCGTAGGTCTTAGCTCCAATCCTTTTCCCCAAAAAATGGAGAGAGGAGACCTATGCCTAGCAGTGGGATAGTAACAGGCCGTTGCTTGCTTGCCATAAAAGTAATGACAATATTTTGCTATAATCTGTGATAAAAGAAAATATATGTAATGCTAAATGTAGAGTGTACTATCCGTTTTTAATACCGAATACATGCAGAATACCTAAAAAACTCATATACTGCCTGTTACAAATAACACAACAATATAAAAGCACTGCACACATTCACTACCACAATCTCAACAATACTTTCGCCCCGTTCGCATCTTTAAAACATCAAAAAAATCAAAATCGGCAAAATCGTGATTTCTCTTATCGCGGATTATAGCAAATAAATTTTATTATTACTCTGGTATATTTTGGATTATGGATCTCTCTGGAGTATGTGTATCTCATAATATTATTATGTTCCACTACCAGTGCAAAGTCAGGCTCGATAGTAAGTTATAAAATAATTACCATGGGTCGTTAACCATTCACCATGTTCTTTCCAATCATGGAATCCCATAAAAGCCTTGTCTTCATGGAAATGTAAAATAGATGTTTCAGGGTGTTTGGCGAAAAGTTTCCTGATGAATGCGGCTTCCTCCTCACTGTTGATGATCGCTAGGTACCCTCCCTCAGCAGAACAGGCCATGTACGCGCGAGAGTAAGTACGGGGTACGTCATGGAATTTGTAGCAACTACCGGTGCCTTTGTTTGGAATGTATGCTGTAATGGGAAATTTATATAAATTAATTGGTTTCCTGGAGTTTGAACACGTGATCTCTTGGTCAGTTGCACATTCTCGGCGTTAAGTATCAATGGTTTAATTTTTACTTGAGTAACATCCTCTTATTATTCTACTGGCCAAGCAAAAATTTCCTCTATTTTTAGAGAAAAATATTGGAGCTTAGATCCACTACGTTCTTCCAGTGGGGATTATCTCACTCAACCTTATTTTATTTTATTTTTAAACAGGAAAAAACCCCTTATGGGTACCACCGCCCACCGGGGACGGGTGGTGGTTATGTCGGACTCGCACCGACTAAAAAGACCTGTATGCTCCACCACGCTACTGACGGCAGGGGCAGGGTACCTTATTTGACCCCATCCCCACCAGCAGCAACTCTGATCACAGAGACAGCAACTCTTATCTCAGAGTTTATATTTAAAAACTACCAAACTGTATTTAAGCAACTCGGTGGGTCCAAGTTCCAAACCGTTTATCTCAAAATAGGAGAGGAGACTTATGCCCTGTAGTTGGATAGGAATAGCCGTTTTTATCTACTATATCTTTTTCTAGTACTCACTACACGGCTCTTAACGATATAGCCTTTATCTCTTCTTATACATATTATATAGCCCGTAACTCTTCTAATATATCTTATATAGAGTGTAAATCGTCATAAATAACATCATTTATTGACTCACCATCATCAGTAGTTCCACATTCATTTAAGACAAGGTTCTCATCATTCTTTCTATAGCAAACGTATGGTTTAGGTATGTTACAGTTGATATCTCCTAGGGCGCCGTTTGAAGTTAGATACAAACAACTTTCATCGTCATTAAAATTGTCAGGCTCTCCGGGTGCCCACTCGTGGGAAATGTCGGAGAGTGGCACACCTGTCGACCAAACATTTGTTAAAATGATAATTATATTTTTTATTTACGCGCTAGTAAAGTCTACTGAAATAATAATTAAAGTAAAAATAAACTTCACTGAGTAATGCTGTTTCTTTTCCGCTAGAATCTAATGCTGTACCATTTTATTATATAAAGTTATTTTTATTATATAAAGATTTTTATATAAAAATTATCATCATCATCATCCTCCTGCCCTTATCCCACTCTAAGTGGGGTCAGCACCACTTGTCACAAACATGTTGTAACATGACTTGCTTACGTATTTTACGACCGGTCGCCTGCGTCACGTCAACTTATCTTAGTCGTATTTTACGACCCCTTGGTAAGAAAGAGGGTGGTCTATTCTACTCAACCGGATACGACACGGTGGGTCGACTTACCTTAGTCACCTTTTACGACACCTCGGTAAGAAATGAGGGTCGTCTATTCTACTCAGCCGGATACCGCACGGCGTTTGGACTTACCTTAGTCGCCTTTTACGACACTTCGGTAAGAAATGAGGGTGGTCTATTCTATTCAGCCGGATACCACACGGCATTTATATAGAAATTATCCATAGCATAATTAATAAGTGGAGGCGCCTTGGGGTGCGTGTGGTGACTTGTCGTGCATGTGTAAGGTGCGTTAAATTTGCCTGTTTGATACACATTAGCTTTGCATGCATTCGCTTAACCCGTGCGGATTATAGCAAGGTAGTTATGTTATAGTGCATGTAATATGGAATTCCGCAAAGTAACACCTGCTTATAAATTATTTGGATATACCATTATTACTTCTATACATACTATTAGGACCATCTCCCAAAGGATCTTTTTATTATGTCCCATAAATTTACCTTACTTTACCGTTCTGTCTCTCCTTACCTTCGATGGAATTATAATCTCCCTTTGAAAATGTTGCGTGGATACCGGTGTGCATATCTCTATTGTACACATCATTCTGGTTGGCTATATGATGCATTGCTTCCTGTAGTTCTAAATTTAGTGGTGATGCTAGTGTAGTTCCTGCAATAGTAACAGATGTATTAAGTACAGTTATATCAATTTCTTTCCAGTAATGGCGTTGTCTTCTCAACTTTATATAAATTGCTTTTGAACTATCGCAAGCAAAGCAACGCTGTAACTTCGTACCGTACCGCTAAAACGTTTGTGAAATGTGTTGTGAATCTTTAGTTCCTTCGATCTCTCAGGGGAGTAATAAACCGTACACTTACCAGCATCCAGAACAGTCCCGCGTTGCGGGGCCCCGTCTGCTGATGTTCTTAGGTGCATCTACTATATGTGGTTTTCACTAAACTCGCGATTATTATATGTGTGTAGAAAAGGAGCTCGGAGTCGTGCGAATAGATTAGACCGTTATCGTTTTTAGTAGTAGTGACGGCACGTATGACGTCTGTGTTGCGTCGATTGCAACTGTCAAAATGATGAGGCTTGTGTTGCCCATTAAACCCCTGATCGATTAGGTAGAATTTATAAAAAATTAAATTTGATATTTGAAATTACTAAACAAAATTCTTTGTGTTAATAGTGTTAACTTTATGAAGAAGTACTACTTGCCACCACCGAACTTACTATCACTGCACATTCACTAACACAATCTCAACAATCATTTCACCCCGTAACCGTAACGAATCCCGACGGCATAATATGAAAATGACTAGTATTCACTATTTATAGCATTTTATGGATTACTTCTAATCGCTGATTATAGCATTATAATTTATTGTATTATGAAATTTGGCAAATTATACTCTAATTTTGTTACTTATTTATGATGAGAAATTCAAATTCAAAATATTGTTTATCAATGAAACTTGTAAACAAGGGTTTTTTAAATCTTCAACTCTACTGCTGTTCCTACCGTAAAGAGCCAGCAAGAAACTCGGCGGGTGCATAATTCTTATTACTAGTTACATTTAGTCATTACTGTCCTGTACAGCGTCGACGAATAGCTATATCCACTCATTCTTATCGTCTAAGTATAACATAGTAAATATTCTACGTACTTTATAACTAATTAGGGTAAAAGGTTTAGTCGTAGTTTAAGTTTCATATTAGTTGCTCACCTTCAAGATGACATCGCAATCGCGCTTCGTACCAATTTACGGGAATCTCATGAAACTTTAGCCAACCGTCTATTTCAGGTATATATTCGTAATCGCAACGAAATTCTTCAACTAGAAAAGATAAATATAACATATATACGTCGTTTGGAACGTAGTTGATATTTAGGGATTTCTTTTAATGTGGATCAAAATTAATGTAATGCAGGTGTAAATTAATCTTGAACCGTTCATCATCCTCCTGCCTTTATCCCACTCTAAGTGGGGTCGGCACAAGATGTTACAAACATGTTGTCACATGTTTTGGCTACGTATTTTACGACCGGCCGCCTGCCCGACGTCAACTTACCTTAGTCGCCCTTTACGACGCCTCGGTAAGAAATGAGGGTGGTCTATTCTATCCAGCCGGATACCACAAGGCATTTACCTTAGTCGCCTCTTACGACACCTGGGTAAGAACCTTGAAGAATCTTGAACCGTTAAATAAGTTAATCCTGTATATCTAAATATAAAAAAATCAAAAATGTTTATTTCCACCACAAATAACTTATAAAAATGATTTACAGAATCTGTGAAAAATTAAATACAGAATCCAAGAATATATACATATGTATGTACATATATATATTCAAGTAAACTTGTAAACAAGTGCTTTTGAATCAACTCTACTGCTGGTTCGAAAAGATGTTCCTACCGAGAAGAGCCAGCAAGAAACTCGGTGGTTGCTCTTTTCAAAGTATAATTCTTATTACTTTACATTTAGTTATTACAGTCTTGTACAGGGTCGAAGGGTAGCTCTATCCACGCATTCTTATCGTCTAAGTAATCCTCAATAGTATAGTTGGCTTTCTGTATTAGCCTTTTATTAACAGTATTTTTAAACTGCTGTAAAATTGATTGCGGAATTTTATTAAAGAATCTTATACCTAAACCCACAAACAACTTACCTACTTTTTCAAGGCGCAAAGCAGGAACCGCAACCCACATGGTTCCTACTTTGTCTATTATATATATCGCCAATCTTTTTGTAATTATGTATATTCTTATGCAAAAAAAATAGTCTTTACCTTTAGAGTCATTTTCAGCAATCGACAGTCCAATTATTGCGAAAACAAAAACCACCTTCATTGTTAATGAAACAAAAGCTATTAAACCAATTTCACTGTATATATAATTAGGGCGTACAAAATAGTATTAACTGTGACAATGGCGTTTGATAAGATAATTATGGGCTTGGTTTATATTTGTAATTTTTAACTTTATCGACGATAAGAAGACAGAAAGAATTATTTAAATTATTTTTGTAAGTAATTTTAATTCACACATAATTTTATTCACAAAATAAAAATGAAAAGTGGCAACCACAGAAAGACTCCAGAACTCCAAAGAAACCTCCTCACAATTCAAACCTTCTCAAGCAATACTGCCTTATGTATCCAAAGAATCCCATTAATGTATTTTATTCCTGAAGAAATATGTACAAGTTATATCTATCTTAAACTACTTACACGCTAGTACTATACAAATCATGCCCACATGGAATGGTCCCAAGAATGCTGGCAGCGATTCCGTTTTGAATCGCTAAGCTGATTCTTTGTGTGAAAAAGGAGCTAGCCAGCAGTCTTGTCACCTGAAGAGGCGACCAATCGAGGTGTTAAAACGGATAAAAAATTTTTTGAACTTTGGCTCCATGGTCTAGGGGTCTCAAATCAAACGGCACAAATATATCACTGTCGATAAGAGATGCATACTTTCGCCGCTTGCCGGATTCGGCCATTTACGCCGCAGCTCCAGATCTTGACTTATCTCTGATATGGGACGAGGCTAACGTATTAACGCATGTTACTTACTTTAACTTACTTTACTTACTTACGTCCCACATTAGGGCCCGTCCCCATTCCCAAGGAACCAGCGTCAGACCGTCTAGTCTCTTGCCATCATCCCGACATATCCCGGAAGGCTCGAGAAGAGCAGGAATGTCGATGGTGGCAAGAGCTCTTTTGATGGTGTCATTAAGAGAACCATGGTGGAAAAGCCTACCAGAGCTCCTATGGCATGAAAGCCCGTGTATGCCAAAACTGTCAACCTCTTTTCCACATGGACATCTGTGCTTAAGGCACAATGTGGTTCCCAATCTGAGACCCAAAGCCACTCTAAAACTTTCGTTATCTAACAGTGTGCCAAGATTTTTGGAGGGGAGAGCATGAAGCCAATAACCAGATTCTTTTTCTGATAAGGCTAGAAGCCTTGTTCGGTCACGGTCACTCGAAAGATTTTGTATCAAATTTTTATGTGTAAGCTGAGACCAATGGCACATCCCAAAGTTTTTGAGTGGTACATTCCTCCCATTAATTAAACTAAATACTATTAACAATTTGAGCGGCGCAAATTGGTTGTATGGTACTACCCCTTTTCTAATTTTGTGTATAAAAATGAATGTTGTCTGTATTTCCTTTATACACGAAACGTTTACAATGTTTTTCGGAAACGGCTACAACGAAATTATGAAAAAAAAGGAAAAATTAAATTATTTTGCTATAATCCGCGATACAGTAAATAGAAAAAATATATAGTGCTAAATGTATAGTAGACAATCCGTATTTTCA
Organism: Morpho deidamia; assembly: GCA_947086505.1. Classification (NCBI taxonomy): domain Eukaryota; kingdom Metazoa; phylum Arthropoda; class Insecta; order Lepidoptera; family Nymphalidae; genus Morpho; species Morpho deidamia. Next base: position 730,872 of record CAMTZC010000007.1, on the reverse strand, counting down.
TACCCTATACGTGCAGGATTCGCAATAACACATGCACAAACCTCCACCACTTCCACCACAATACACAAGCACTACACACGTTCACTATCACAAACTCAACAATCGTTTCGGCCCGCAACCGAAGCATCATCAAATGTATCATCATCAAATCAGGATATGTGGAAAAAACCGACCCCTCTCGGTTTGTAAGACCGGGCGATATCACTAGGCTCTAATGAAAGGACCTGTGATACCTGAACTACTGGTGGTATTTTTTGGTACCTGTATATACAAAATTGCTCTCCAGACTTATACTATTTACATCTAACACTCGATAGCGTGAGCTAATCTGGTACAGCGCCATCTATGATTGAACTAATAAAACTTATATTAATTAATTATTCTATCGGTCATGAACATACCGCCCACCAAGGCCATTTAGTGGCGAAATGGCCTTACAAAAATACAAAATACATTAAATTATACAATACCTAATAATTGGACTAAAAGTTATACTAAGCAAGATTTTGAATTACATTAAACGAAGATATATAATGCAAGACTGAACTAAACTTCAATTGTAAACTAATCTTAACAAACTATAATAATGACAATATAAAAGAAACTATAAATTAAGTGAAAAAGGTCTTAAAATAATTTAAAAAAAGACAAGTACTCTATAAAATATATATAACTTAAATTATTCTTCAACTACATGTTTCGATGTTGGCCTTATAATAATAGAACTGGTTGTACGTACTGTAAATACACGAGTAATATTATCATCACCGGGATTTTTTCAAATATATGACCTAATATTTTAAACTTATAAGAATTGTGAACTGTGAACTAAAAGCGTACTTTCTGTCGAGGAATCTCAGAACCTGCTGGACTATTTATCGACAAGCGTTTGTATCAAGCCAATGAGGTATGCTAATATTGGTTAACATGAACTGCTCTTCCTGGTAAGTCTTCCTTTAATTTACTAATTCAATTGCTAATTTTTATCTCATTCAATAGCTACTAGCCACAACTTCTAAATACAGATTTTTGTCCCTTTAAAATTCTTTTTGTTACAGGTAGGATCATCGGCGGGAGATTCATCGAGTATTGAAAAATGTCATCGCTGCGGTTCCAGGTAAGTTATAGAATTTTATTTGTAATAAGTTAGCTTCTATTTTGTTCTCCTTCTCTATTTCCTTTCCTGTCTTCTCCTCTACTCCATTTATGTTTCCATCTTGGATGTCCTTGACCTTCTCTATTTTCTTTCCTGTATCTTCCTTTATTCCATTTATGTTTCCCTCTTAGATGTCCTTGTACTTCTCTATTATGTTGATCTTCGAAACTATTGACCTCTATTGTCCTAAAATGATCTATTTGACTCTTCCTTTCCGAAATTTCTTCTATTAACCTTCGTTCTAACGTTTTAAATCTATTTTCAGCTCTAGCCCGTGACCTGCCGACATTGCAAGGAGCATCTTCACTTCGAAATGGTAGCCTGACCACATGCCGACCATCATCTCTTCGCTTCGTGGTAGTATGGTATAACAGCTCACGGTTCTCTTCTAGCGTAAGTAGTTTCTTTGTACTTTTTACTTCTTGAAATTTCCTATATTTTTTAAGGCTTACATCTTTGACCTCTGCATGCATCACGTTTATATGTCGTAACGATGTCACATTATTGTTTACAGGATTGACTGTACCTGATAGGATCCACCCTAAGGTAGTGTTCTGAGCTATCATAGTCTCCATCGGACTCTTTAAAATTCCTTCCTTCACGATGCAACTGTAAACGTCTGCACCCAATAGAACATCTATCTGATTGGGTGTAGTGAACTCTGGATCTGCTAATCTCAAACCATTGGTGTCGATCCAATCAAAGGAACCAACACTTATATTTCGCTCAGGTAAGTACGAAGTTATTTTACTTAATACATACGCCTTTAATTGCAGGTTAAACTCTGGATGTACTCGCGATTGAATTAACAATTGTACTGTATGTTTCGATATGGTTGACCTATTGCTTCCTAACCCTGAAACTATTCCATGTGCAGGAGTTTTCTTTAGGTTTAGATGTTGGACTGTGGCTTCGGTTATAAAACAAGCCTGTGACCCTTGATCTATCAAGGCTCGAACTAACTGATAGTTACCCGATGTAGATTCAACTTTTACTACTGCGGTGGGTAACAAAATATGCGAGTTCCTAGGAACGTGGCTTATTGCTAAGCAAGATACGATTGGCCTATCGCTAATTGAATCGCTTGTAGAACTAACAGCTGGATTATCATTTGTATCATGCCCTTTAGTATCAAACTCTCTGTCAGGGTGTAGCAACGTATGATGCCGCTTGCGACAAATCGTACACACTGTCGGCTTTTTGCAATTATAGACATTGTGGTTACTACCTAAACAATTAAAACATATTTTATTCTTTGCCACAAAGTCACGTCTTGTTTCTATTGATAATTTAGCAAACGATTTACAAAAACACAGCTTGTGAATTTCGGAACAATATTCACAGCGCATACCGGTATCGTTAGTAACTAATAATGACTTTGACCTTACACTAGACCCCCTGACCTGTTGTATCGAAGGGTGTTTCATATCAATAAATTCCAAAGCCCTAAAACGAGTTTCTATAAAAGTTTTGAACTGAGCCAACGTTGGTAATTCATTTGAACTAACGGCATTAGATATATGGAGCTCCCATTGCTTACGCGTTTCTTGGTCAAGTTTGTACGTAACGATATGAATGATGATAATATCCCACGTGCTTACATCGACGTATATATTTTTCAAAGCATTCAAACAATCAATAGTGGTGTCCAATAATTCTTTTAGGCCCGATGCTGATTCAAAATTTTTTCGCCTTTGACTAAAAAGCCGTTTAAAAATGCAATTACTCCAGTACTTTTTATTCTCATAACGGTTTTCTAAGAGAGACCAACATTGATCATAGTTTGTGCTAGTAATTGGCGTATGCCTAATTAATTGTTCTGCCTCGCCCGTTAAGTGCGTTTTTAGATAATGCATCCTTTGAACATTATCTAAAGACTCATTACGATGTATCAAGGATATAAATAAGTCGCGAAACGATGTCCACTCGGCATAATTACCCGAAAACACTGGAATATTAATTTTCGGCAATCTTACAAACGAGCCAGGCAAATTACTATCCTTTCTACTTGGCAAATCTTCATCAGGTATCACAAATGATTTTAACAATGATTTCATATGCGATTTATACATTAAATAATTTTCCTCCGTGATCTCATATACATCTTTTGTGACATATGATGAACTAGCTAACTGATCCGAATCAGATATTTCAAACAATTTTATATTATTTGATCTAAATAACAACCAATCCCGTTCTAAATTCTCTAATCTTGCTTCTATATATTCTTTAGTTAAACGGTCTTTAGGACTTTTCTTAAAATTGGACAGCCCCTTCTTAATTGAATTATATAAATCAAGTTGAATCCTTAAAAGTCCGTCCATTTTTCTACAAACTGTAATAAAAATAATTCTCTAACAAATAATCACTTTCAAAGACTGTCTTAATTTGCCACTTCTCTAAGGTACGAAAATATTCTAAGTCTAAATAATTTTATCAAAATTTTACAAGTGTTTTGGCTAACAATTTTGGGGGAAATCGGGCATAGGTTCCCCGTTCCCTCGTTTTTTAAAGAATTATTCTAAGTCCTAATTTAAGCTACTATTAACTTATTAAAATTCTAAGTCTCGGATACGTCTAAGTCTAAGATAATCTAAGTCTAAAATACGGATAGTCCACTATACATTTAACACTATATATATTTTCTATTTACTGTATCGCGGATTATAGCAAAATAATTTTATTATTAATTTTGTATTATGATTCTCCGCAAAGTAACGCCTAATTCTATAAATGATTTTAATGAAATTTTCAGACAATCCTTAGAATGGTGTGGAGCGGCGTTATCAATCTAAAAATTTTAAAGTAAGACAACACAATGACGTAGCTTACAGAAATTAGTACAAGGTTCAGCCGTTTATGCACGTTGCTTAAAGAAATACATATATTTTGCCGACGTGTATAAACGTTGTATTAATTCACGCTTATCAAATTTGACGTTGCTCCACCCTAAATGTTAAGATTGACTAGCCCGTTGGCGTAGTGGGTAGTGACCCTGCCTTCAGCTCCGCGGGTCGTGGGTTCAATTCCCGCCGAGGGCCAACATATTCTATAAACAATTTGTTGGTTCTTCGAGCCAGGGTGTATATTTGTATTTAAGTATGTATTTAAAACTATATATGTTGTATATTTACCAGTTGTCTGTCACCCATAACACAAGTATTAAGTTACTTACTTTGGGGACGGACGACCGTGTGTGTAAGTGTCCCATATATTTTATATTTATTTAAGATGTCGGTAGAGGCTTTGCTAGACTAGTATTTTATCTTGATACTGGAGTACTTGCAAAAAAGTCATGTATTATTAATTTTTTAAAAATAACGTTGCCTTTGAAATTTTCAGAAGACAGAGAAAAAGTCACAAGATAAAAAATTAAATGCTCATATCAAGTTCACGTTCACAATAGGACCTCCATACGGAAAACCTCGCTAATGAACCACTACGCGATTTCGTGATAGACCAAACCTTAATTTTTTTACCCTATTAATGTAGTGTTTTGGTAATAAAAAGCACCCTCTTATACATGTTTTCCGTTGTGCTTATGTTTAGACCAGTCCAAAATAAGTACCGAAACATTTAATTGGGCCTTCCATCAATCTTTCCATTTATCTTTACAACCACTAACAATTTTATGACGCTGCGCGAAAATCTGATACGATTTCCTTCGCTCCTATATAGAGAGGAAAGATTTTACTGTGTTTTTTTAATACTGGACGGATGTGATGTGAGATTAGTTTCCTTCGGTGTATGAATGGATTCTTTTGGCTAGATCTGGATTACATTTTCTGATCAGTTGAACAACCTTCTCTTATTTAGAAATCTTTCGTTAAAAAACTTTTCATGTATAATATTTTTATAAGATTTATAAGATTATATTATAAAATTCCACAATTTATTTTTACTTTACCATTACAGCAGTTTAAAAATACTATTAAAAAAAGGCTTATACAGAAAGCCTACTATACTATTGAGGATTACTTAGACGATAAGAATGCGTGGATATAGCTACTCTTCTACCCTGTACAAGTCATCAATTTCTACATGTAACTAGCGATAAGAATTACTAGCCGTGTGGTATCCGGTAGAATAGAATAGACCACCCTCATTTCTTATCGAGTTGTCGTAAAAGGCGACTAAGGTAAATTGACGTCAGGCAGGCGGCCGGTCGTAAAATACGTAGCCAAATCATGTGACAACATGTTTGTAACATGTTATGCCGACCCCACTTAGAGTGGGATAAGTGCAGGAGGAGGATGATGATAACTAGTAATAAGAATTATTCTTTGAAAACAGCAACGGCTGAGTTTCTTGCTGGTTCTTCTCGGTGGGAACAGCTTACCGTACCAGCATGATGTTGACGATTCAAAAGCACTTGTTAACAAGTTTCCTTGATTAAAGAATATTTTGAATTTGAATTTGAATTTGATTATAGAACTTCAGCAAAATAATTCTTTTAAGTACTCTAGAATTCCGTACTTTTTAAAATTAAAGTAAATAAGTCTATTAATTTATGTTCGTTCATGAATATTAATGGGAAAAGTTACGAAATATTAATAAAAGTCTTCAAAAAAGAAACTCCGATGTAAATCGTGAGTTAAAAGTTAAATTTTCACCTAACTTTTGGCCTGTCAAAATTTCTGGAATGCGCATGCAGGGATTCCTATCATATTTCAAAAGTTATCTGCATAACTGACATTTATGTTAACTTTAGCGTAAATTTGTTTGGGAAGCTACGCGAGATTTTTTCGTCCAAAATACCTCAGCACCTGAAGAACAAAGTCTTCGACTAGTGCGTGTTGCCAGCGATGACTTTCGGATCCGAAACGTGGTTGCTGACTATGTAGTAAAAAAAGTAGCGGCCTGTTACAAATCCCACTGCTGGGCATAGGCCTCCTCTCTCCGTTTCTGGAGAGAAGGATTGGAGCTAAGACCTACCACGCTGCTCCAATGCGGATTGGTAGGTTACACATATCTCCAGCATTCTCTAGAAATATGCAAGTTTCAAGCGTGTGATTAATTGCAATTATCAATTAGACACATGAGTTTTAATACAATAACTCATTGGTGCCTCCCCGGGTTTGAACTCGTGTTCCCCTCGAAAGAGTCGCACGGTCTCACCGCTGGGCTATCACAGCTGCTGACTATGGGCCTCGGATAATTCGGAAATGTAAATTAAGCACGAACTTTTACGAATATACTGAATTATCTTGGATTTAAAACATCCCACTACTTAAGACATAACAATGTTTTCTATACTTTATCCTCGCTATATAATATTAAGCCTGTAGATCACCAGATAGATTTTCAAATTTATTATTAAGTAACAGATACATGTTGTCGTATTATAAAAAAATATATATAAAACCATCAAATTACAAAACCAATATGGAATATGTGTTATTAAATAATAGTTCACATGCATTAATTTGAACTTACTTTATTGGAATTTATTGCAAAATTATTCCCGGAACAGAATTTCAATTTGAATGGAAATTTTATTAATTTAAATTCAAATTAGTGCTGTAACATAAGTGTTATTGCGAGTGCAGAATTTGTTACAATGTATCTTTTGGTGATCTGTGTCGCTGTTGCGTTTTGGCAATTTATGGCCTGTAAGTGAGAGTGGCACAATAAAATGCGTCGATATAGCTACTCCTCTACGTTTACAAGATAGTATTTTGTCAACATTTTTTACCCATCACAAAAGTGCACAACGCCACTAAAGAAGTGTTCATTTCAAAAATTACAAACTTTTATTTTGTAAAAATCCATTTATCAAATTAGAACATCTAAGAGCGTCAATTTCTCTCAGCATCCCGTCCCAGGTGTTTGAGATTTATGTTCAATCAACTGGTAAAATTTTTCCTTTCATTTAGACTAAGTAAATTATACACTACATTAATTTTAGCGAGTAATGTTTCTTTAAGCCTCTTTAGAAGTTTCGGTAAGCTAAGTAGTTTGTAAGAAATTGTTTGTTTTACAAAGATACGAAGATTCATTCGACCAAGTTTATTGTGATAGAAGTAATTAAGGGTAATGGTTCTTTTACTTTTAAACCTCAACGCTTAAAGTGTGGAAGTTATAAGTTTAAGATGTGTATGGGTTTTTATGTGTATTTGCGGAGGTAGACACAAAAACAGCCACACCAAGAAAACTTGGAACGTGGCCGTGTGGTATCCGGCTGAATAGAATAGACCACCCTCATTTCTTACCGAGGTGTCGTAAAAGGCAACTAAGGTAAGTCGACCGGCCGTGTGGTATCCGGCTGAGTAGAATAGACCACCCTCATTTTTTACCCAGGTGTCGTAAAAGGCGAGTAAGGTAAGTTGACCCACGGTGTGGTATCCGGTTTAGTAGAATAGAGCCACCCTCTTTCTTACCGAGGGGTCGTAGAATACGACTAAGGTAAGTTGACGTCAGGCAGGCGGCCGGTCGTAAAATACGTAGCCGAATCATGTGACAACATGTTTATAACATGTCGACCCCACTTAGAGTGGGAAAAGAGCAGGAGGACGATGATGATGAGAAAGAAAACTTGGAACTATAGGCAGTGGCCTAGACCCGGGCCTGGAGCAGCATGATTTGAGGGGAGTGAATTGTGATGTATTGTGTAACCTACCAATTCGCATTGAAGCAACCATGGTTAATACACTATAGAGGATATAGATGAGAAACTCCTTCATTTGCGTCGAGTATTGAGAGGAAACTGTATTACCTGCCGTCGCAAAGATGTCACTGCAACGTTACTGTAATAATCCACTAGATGGCGCTGTACTACATTCTTATAGTGACCCATTTAATAAAAACTACCTGGGCGAATGAGTGGTGCGAGTTGGTCGGTATTTTTCTTAGAAATTATAAAATAAGATGAAATTTGAAAAAACAGCGATCGATGATACATGTATTCGATCCCGCAAATCTTTATTACGAGTATGCTCGTTCCCAACTGAGCTGTAGTGACCTTGTAAGTGACAGCGTAATAAACCTTTTTTTCTAAAATATTGTACACATTGCGACATCTATTCATCATTTGGATTTTTTTTATAACACATATGTACAAGTTATATCTATCATAAATTACTTACACGCTAGTACTATACAAATGATGTCCACGTGGAATGGTCCCAAGAATGGTCTCAGCTGATTCTTTGTGCGAAAAAGGAGCCAGCCCTCTTGTCAACCGAAGAGGCGATCAACCGAGGTGTTAAAACGGATATTTTTTTTTGCACTTTGGCTTCATGGCCCTAGGGTCTCAACTGCAAACGGCACAAATATATAACTCTCAATGAAAGATGTCTCTTGTTACAATACTTCTAATTAGTTATTTCTTCCTTGCTTGCTTGCTCAGACATGGTGATCGCGGTGATGCTTCTTAGAATGTTTCAAATGCACAAATATCACTTTGACGGCGAGAATGTTGTCTTTATTATTGACCTAATTATTTGAAACATTTAGTATTTCTAACATGTAGTAACATAATTCTTATAAACAAAAGTTCTTTTAAGTAGATTATAAGTAAAACTCAAAAGAGTAGAGTTGATATTAAAAACGCACTAGTTCACGAGTTTATTTGAAAAAGAATATTTTGAATTAAAATGATAGCATTACGAAAAGCTGTGATAGCCTAGCGGTGAGACCGTGCGACTCTCTAGAAACGACATAGATTCAAACCCGGGCAGGCACCAATTAGTTTTTCTATTAAAACTTTGTGTCTAATTGATTATTGCAATTTATCACACGCTTTTCGGTGAACGAAATGTAACCGAACGATGTGTAACCTACCAATCCGTATTGGAGCAGCGTGGTAGGTCTTAGCTCCAATCGTTCTCTCCAATAACAGAGAGAAGAGGCCTTAGCCCAGCAGTGGGCATAGTAACAGACTGTTACTTTACTTTTTACGAACTGGTCTGAGATATAGCATTCACAGTTAAATACTACTCCTGAGGTTGTTACGAGTACATCCATAGTATGATTAGTGTGAGAGAACGCATTTAAAATGGGAAAGTTTCATCTACGTTGCTCGTAAACTACGCCGTCCGTAAAATTACGTAGATCACAGGTGCCTTTACGTTCCGGCTTCCGAACAACGGTCCCGTATCCGGAAAGGGTGGATTAATGTTACTAGCCTGTTAAACAAAGAGGCTTGTCAAAGAGATAAAGGAAAAAGGCTTAATTTAATGTCTTATATATAAGGCATGCGCTGCCTAGAACAGTTTATGGGTGAGTATGATGGACTTGATCTCATTGCTCTTTTTTTTTAATTTAAACACCTAAGATATAAATAGGCATTAATATATAATTTTGGGTGATAAGGGGGCACTTAATCACAATCATGATCAATAGAATGCGTTAAATCGAATCAAGTTAAAAATAAATGTATTTTAAGACTTGCGTTAAGCTAGAGCAAGCATATGTCTCAATCATTAAATAGGTACTTATGAATTCATAAGAATTTTTTTAAAATAAATCTGCTATTAAGTGTTTTTTTTCTCTTTGTATTTTTGCAATAAAGTTATTCCTCTTCTTCTAAATTTTTAAGGGCAACCACAGAGTTTCTTACTACAGCTCGGTTAACATTGAGGTCTTTTATTTACCCTAGTGATATCGCCCGTCTTAAATGCCGGGAGGGTGGTTGGTATTTAACAGAACAATTATCCGATACAGTAGAAAATTCAAAGGACAAACATAAAAAAAAAGTAGCGGCCTGTTACAATCCTACTGCTGGGAATAGGCCTCCTCTCTCTGTTTCTGGAGAGAAGGGTTGAAGCTAAGAACTACCACGCTGCTTCAATGCGGATTGGTAGGTTACACATATCTCCAGAATTCTCTAGAGATATGCAGGTTTCCTCACAATGTTTTCCTTCACCGAAAAGCGTGTGATAAATTACAATTATCAATTAGGCACATGAGTTTTTACATGAGTTTGAACTCATGTTCCCCTCGAAAGAGTCGCACGGTCTCACCGCTGGGCTATCACAGCTCAAGGACAAACATATATTGATTTTTTGTATTGAGAAAATATTGTTTGTGTACACACAGATATAATTTCATTGTAGAAAAATAAATAATTAACAATATGTAACGTTCACTCAGCGTTTGCCGCTTTCCTAGGCTCCATACGACACCTGAGGTGTAGTGGTCCACGTCTGGGAAAGACACTTCGGTCAACCTCGCCTTTTCCTACCTAACTTCGGTGGGATCGGACGCCATTAGTATTTAAGGTTTTAGCATAGTACATAGTATAAGAAGAATTATAACTCATTTACTGTAAATAAATAAATTTAATTCAACTAAACAAAGTGAGTTTGTGTACCCAACAGTCGCCATCCATAATATAATTAATATAAATGCAAAAAAAAACACAAAAATTATAAAAGTTAATCCGTATTTGAATCTAATTTGCATCATATGAATCAAATAAAATTTGATGTGTATCATAGATATACCAGAGGTCACAAAAAGCTTGTAATCCCTGCGTCGCGACTCAGTAGAGTTAGGAACTCATTCGTTGGTCTCGGCGAGTAGCTTTTACAATAAAACTCCGCAATCCATATTAGACTTATCTACAGAAAAGTTTATATTAAACAAACTATGCTTATACGTAAGGTATATTACAATTGAAGGTTATTTGAATGATAAAATGCCTGGATTTCAAAATCCTTTCAGCTTCAAACAAGACTGTAGTTAAATAATGTAAATTTAAATGTAAAAAAAATTGACCGCCAAGGTTCTTCTCGGTAAGAGCAACATTCCGAAACAGTTGTAGCTTCATTAAATCTAATTGATCCTTGACGATTCAAAATTATCGAAATTGACGGTATCCGTTTGGAGTATGATTAAAAAGCTTTCAAAAAGGACGGTTGTGAAATAGCTTATACTGAGTGTGCGAGTATGTGCTGCACCTGAGCAAATTCACCTTTTCTATTTTGGTGTCCGAAAACTAGTTCTAACTTTTATCAACTTTCGACAGTTTGAAATTGTACCGAGTGGACAATTGGCTGCATACCATATTGAAATAAATTTTATTGTTTTCTTTCATAACGTGAATCGATTGTAGTTGGAATAAATTAAAGCGCATTGAAAACTAAGCTTAAAGTAACATACGTAGGAATATTACGAACTGTCGCATTTGAAATTTTATGTTCATAACTTTTCTAGTCGTACTACGCACACTGAAGAAAAAAGTAAAAAGCCGTGATAGGGACCTTCATGGGGTCAAGGGTTCAAACCCCGAGTAGGTACCACCAATTTTGTGGTGGGTAAAATATGTTAATTTCGCGTCAGGACACCTGATCGAAAGTTTGTAAAGCGGAGGGAGAGTAGACCGCCAGCACGGTGTAGGAGACGAAGTATCCTCTTCTTTATCGACCGCAAGGACGTAATTATATACCTGCGTGTGCTATTTCGTTGAGACGGCGTAGGGCGGTTGCGCGAATCTGTCATGTTTTTGCACGATAGCGTAATAAGTGAATATTGTGTTGTACAAATAAATCGTTTATTTGTTTAGTACTTTTACATTGAAAATTAAAGAAATTCCTTCATAATTATTCCAAAATATGAAAAAATGCACAACGTTAGTATTCAAGTTTTCACTTCCTTCGACAATCTCGAATAGCAACCCGTTATTTTTTTTTATTTAACCGTCTCATGTCAGATCAAATTTCGGGTTCAAGTTAGTGGGTATATGTGGGCGCCGTCAGATGGTGCCATCTAGCAACGGTTAAAAGTATCAAATTGTAACATTTGGTTAAATTCTGGCTTTATATTTTAAAACAATATTTTGCATTTCCTTGGATTCTATTATATAATAAATAATTGAACGTTATGATGACGCATTGCCGTCGGCTAGTTAAGTCTTATATTGTGTTGTGTATAAATTCACGCGCCTAGCCAGCGAAGCTTATCGGTAAACTCGCGTCGAGGCTGACTTGACGGGCAATTCGAGTGCCGTGTGGTCTGCGCTGGCCGCTCGCGTTTATTACGTAGTGTTTTTAGTAACGTTTTGTATTACGATAAGACAGGACGCGCCTGTATACGATCTTATTGTAGACGCACACGCGTAATTATGCGTTTGGGTGTGGTTTTAGATTTTGACTTTTGATATTGATATAAGTATTTAGTGACGCGTTCAATTAGTGAAGCGGTTCGAATACTATAAAGATAAGACGCGACCGTACGCGGTTTGAGTACGCGTTGGGATTAATGTTCGCCGATATGGGACGATTCAATAACGTGTGACCTTACGAAGGTTGTGTGCACACCGGGTGTTATTTGTGTTATTTAACCGCGTTAGTGAAGTGTATACGCCGGGAGAAATAGACAGTACGTGTCCGTGGAAGACTGCTGAGGCGAGCCAACGGGTTCGGGAATCGGCCAAGTACATACAAGCGCACGCACACACACGTACACATATACACGCAGTTATTCATAAGGACCGCATACAGCTGACGGCCGCATAAGGTAGGTTGAGACGCCGAAACGGCGGGCCCAGGTTTCGGAGGTTGTTTCATCCGCCCGCACTTATGTGCGGAACATATTGAATAAAATATTTAAATATTATGAGATAAATTTTGTGAAAAAGAAACAGTGTTTAAATTTAAAAAGTGACTGTATTTATAATCTACATCTGTTAATACTATATATAGAGAACGTCGTAATTAAATCGATTGTAAGTAGCATGAATTAGAAAAGGAACCGCTTGTTGCTAACTAACGATTGTTATAGAGAAAATTTGGACTGTGAATATAAAACAAACTAAAGTTAGAAAATATCACCTTTAGGTAGACGCGGTTGCTGCTTGTTGACATGCTGGTTGAGACCAATTAGACAAGTTGAAACACGATCTAAACGCGGGAGCGTTTAATAATCGTACAATCTAAGCTTTACAGCAAGACTCCAAGGGATGAACGATCTAGCCGCGTAAGCGTAAGCGAATAACCGTACGAGTCGAGTATTACAATAAGACTGACTTCCATGTGGCGAGCTCCACCTTTTATAAACAATTCTCGCTCCAAAACCAAGCCCGCTCTGGTATCGATCACGTGATCACAGTGATGCCACTATACAGAACTAAAGAAATAAGACTTGACTATTGCCATGGATGCGACTTTAATGGCGGTTAGGCGAAACCTCTAACTCAAATTTATATTTAGTTTTTTCTGGTTTTGATCGAATTGTGTGACGAAGTAATGGATGCCGATAGGCTGCCCAGCTACTTGCCGAGACATACTTCAGTAGTATATGACTATATCTTTAGAAATGTTCTGTAATTTCAGTATTCAGATAAACATCAGAATAAAGTCTTTCCAGACCGATCGTAAAGTAACAAAAAATCTCATACATTATTAAAATACTTAACATAAAAAGGCACGTTTATGTTTCTACATCTCCCAACTGTAAAATCTAGATGTGAAATTGCGTTATTTTATTGGCACTGTAACGACATAAAAAAAATACACGCCGTAAAAGAAACCGACATTGGCTTAACATCAACGCGTTATTACAATTTCCATTGGATACCCTAAAGATAGCCCGCCTAGCCGTGCGATTCTTTCGAGGGGGTCATGAGTTCTAACCCCCGGCAAGCACCAATGAGTTTTCGATTAACACTAATGCGTCTAATTGATAATTACAATTTATCACACGCCTTTCGGTGAAGGAAAACATCGTGAAGAAACCTGCATACTATCTCTAGAAAATTCTAAGGATATGTGTAATCTACTAATCAGCATTGGAATAGCTAGGTAGGTCTTAGCTCCAACTCTTCTTTTCTAGAAACGGAGAAAGGAGGCCTATGCCCAGCAGTGGGATTGTAACAGTTACTCTAATGTCCTTTAACTCTTTTATAATTTTTTACTGGCCCGTTGGCACAGTTGCCAGTGACCCTGTCTTCAGCTCCGCGGGTCGTGAAACATTACCGCCGAGGGCCAATATAAACAAATTGTTTGTTCTTCGAGCCCGGATGTATATTTGTATGTAAGTATGTATTTATAATTATGAATCTAGTATATTTACCAATTCGTCACCCAGAACACAATTATTAAGTTACCTACTTTGGGGACGGACAGCCGTGTGTTTATGTATCCCAACATATTAAAAAAAAAGATGTTTTATCCTAAATAATTTATTGCATTAAGCGTTACTTTACGAAATCCATAATACATAAGTAATAGCTATGTTATTTTGCTATAATCCGCGATAAAAGTAAATAGAAAATACATCACACACTTAGTATTAAAGTGAACCGAAATACAATTCTTACATTTGATTTAAACCTTTCTGTAGACAGATCTAGTATGGATTGCGAAATGTTATTTTAGAAGCGAATATCGAGACCTAAGAATGAGTTGCTAACTCTGCTGAGTCGCGACACAGGAATCACAAGCTTATAGTGTACCTCTTCTGCGTCTATGATTTTTTGACCAAACAAAAATGATTACATCGGCAACTTTGCCTCACAGTATTATCCCATATGACATAATGCTGTGGAAATAAGCAAAATAGACAAGTCGCGCAATTTCAGCAACGGTTAGATGCCTAATTCTATAAATTAAATATAGGTACATTCTTTTACATAATATGCTAAATGCGCTGAGAGTAACGGAACGTTCTGTCCCAAATATAGCCTGCAAAAAAGGAGATTAATTTAAATGAACACAAATCGCAAACAGATCCCATGATTTGCAATCTAGAGTGGTTCCCTAAGCCGCCAGTTTGTTCGGATGAAAGTTAAAATATACAGCGTCTGCTCAATCACCTGAGACGTGACACAAAAGGTCGTCTCTAGATTATAGCCATCTGCAAATTTAAGGCCGATATTGAAAATTTGAGGTTTTCGCATAATGTAATCCATATTATATACTTACTGTGCTGTGATAGCCCAGCGGTTAGACAACATAACTCTTTCAAAGAGGTCACTGGTTTAATATACCCAGTTAATGAGGTCTTCTATTTAAACTTATGTGCCTAATTAATATTGGCAACTTATCACACGCTTTTCGGTAAAAGAGACGCAAACGCGCTGCTTCAATGATGCACAGACTTGTGAGTAGCACCAACTCCCTCCTCAGCACATTTGCTTGTAAATGGGGTAGTCCTCTATGGAGGACATGGAATGAAGTCCACCATAATTAATTTTGTAAATATCTTTTTAATTACTAACATAAGCTAAGTTTATTTGCTACTAACGTTATGGACATAATGTCTGAATTAAAAATAAATAATAATAATAATAAAAAGGAAAACATTGTGAGGAAACCTGCATATCTCTAGAAAATTCTAGGGATGTGTGTAACCTACCAATCCGCATTGGCGCAGCGTGGTAGGTCTTAGCATCAACCCTTCTCTCCAGAAACAGAGACAGGAGGCCTATGCCCAGCAGTGGGATAATAAGGGGCCATTATATCGATATCAGCGAAATTGATCGCACCAATTTAACTCTTTAAGTATCCTTAATAAAATATAAGATTTTTCTCTTCGTGAAATAAAACAAGTTTTATTAAATTCTAAATGTTGCGCCGGTGTATAAGCTATTATTAGCCCAGATTTAATCAATATTGATCCAGTTGATTAGCGTTGTTTATTATATAATTTTAAATTAAGTTTATTTGTTTATATAATTTTTAAGTGTGTGGAATAAAAAAATTATATTTATCTGTTTACTTCACTGTCCTTTAGTCAACTTGGTTGTCTGAAAGTGATTGCTACTTAGTGATAAGACAGCCAAATTGATTGATTGTTGAAATGGGGTCGGGATAAAATGTTTTAAACATGTTTTGGCTAGTTATTTTACGACCAGCCGCATGCATGCCTGACATCAATTTACCTTAGTGACTTTTTACTACACCTTGGTAAGAAATGAGGGTGGTCTATTCTACTCAGCCGGATACCACGCGGTGGGTCAACTTACCTTTGTTACCTTATATTACCACTCGGTGAGATGAATTAATAAATAAAATAAAAGTACTAATGAAGTAAAATGATCGGTGAGGTTAATAAATAAATAAAATTTTACTGAAACAAAACGAGGTCGCTGAAAGAAATTATCAAAGAGTAAATCATTTCAGAGTACATAATTTTAAATTGCGCTATCAAAAATCTAGGTTGAGTCAAGAGAGCTTGGTTAGTTGTAAGCAGGTATTTTTTTATTTGCTTTGAATTATGCAGGTCCATTTTAATTTCTTCCTGAAAATGATTTGTAATGCATAAAGTAAAAAAAGTAAAGTAGCGGTCTGTTACAATCCCACTGCTGGGCATAGGCCTCCTCTCTCCGTTTCTGGAGAGAAGGGTTGGAGCTAAGACCTACCACGCTGCTCCAATGCGGATTCGTAGGTTACACATATCTCCAGAATTCTCTAGAGATATACAAGTTTCCTCACGATGTTTTCCTTCACCGAAAAGCGTGTGATAAATTGCAATTATCAATTAGACACATGAGTTTTAATAGAAAAACTCATTGGTGCCTGCCCGGGTTTGAACTCGTGTTCCCCTCGAAAGAGCCGCACGGTCTCACCGTTGGGCTATCACAGCTCTTGTAATGCATGCGCATACAAATCTTGAAAGCATAAAGTATGGAAACTGATACTCTGCTTTTAGATTAGATTAGACATTAGATTTTCTCCAATAGTGGATTTTAGCAAAATAATATACTTTGTAACATAATTTATTTAGCGGATACCTCCATCTCTACGATCCTACACAAATATTCACTAAACAAGCTGTCCTATTCACACCACTTTATCTTCATTCGCCCAGCTTAACTTGACTACAATGTATATATGCGACATAAAATTTATAATAGCCGTGTATACTATAACGTAGAATTATTCTGGACGCTGAAAATTCATATATACCAATTATTTGAATCTACCTTGACGGGCCGTTTAATTTCGTTAAAATAATCCTTCATTTATAATGCTAGCTGCCACAATTAAATGAGCGTTTTATATTTTGATATTTAAACAAACTTTTAGGTACAAAAAAATCTAAAAATAATCCACGATAAAGTCGAAAGAAAATAAATGAGCGGTGGACAATCCATTTTCATACCTGATACATGCAGTATTCGTATAAAAAACAAATGCACAAACCTTCACCACCTCAATACACAAACTCAACAATCGTTTAGCTCCGCAACCGGAGCATCACCAGAAGATAAGACTCCACGACAAAATTGTAAAGCGACGCATCGCCCAACTGATTGGTTTAACCCCCACCATTTATTTTCCGTCAAAACATGTTTAGCAAACTTGAAATTGAAACATTTATTTAATCGTTAATGAGGGTGCCATTGTTATATTTAATGATCTCAAATTGCTCTAAAATATTAAGTCGGAGGCTTTTAGGTGTTTATATTTCATATATTTAATCAAAACGACTCAATCCTTGGTTTTTATGTCTACATGAATAATTATATCAAAAATACCAAATATTTGCTGTTTGGAAATAATAATAAAAAGAAAACTAACACCTATTCTGAGTGTATGTAGACTAATATTATAACAACTGTATATCTTCCTCTGGTACCCATCACCGCTAATCCAACCAATTT
Organism: Morpho deidamia; assembly: GCA_947086505.1. NCBI lineage: Eukaryota > Metazoa > Arthropoda > Insecta > Lepidoptera > Nymphalidae > Morpho > Morpho deidamia. Next base: position 713,167 of record CAMTZC010000007.1, on the reverse strand, counting down.
TATGTCAATTTTCACAATTAAAGCCGAGACCCTAGGGCCTAGGGCCATGGAGCGAAATTGCAAATTTTTTTTATCCGTTTTAACGCCTCGGTTAATCGCCTTTTCGGGTGCCAAGAGGGCTGGTTCCATTTTCGCACAAAGAATCAGCTTAGCGATTCAACGCGGAATCGCTGCCGGCATTCTTGGGACCATTCCACGTGGGCATGATTTGTATAGTACTTGTAAGTAATTTAAGATAGACATAACTTGTACATTTTTGATGTAAATAAAAAATATATATTTAGTAAACATTTTGGTTCAGTATATTTTGAGAAAATGGATAACAAACAGACAGACGGCATCACTTGAACATATTTGTTATAAATAAATAAAAATATATATATATAATGATTTAAAAAAAAATTAAACCTTATTACCGATAGTTGAAAGTTGCGCCCAGTATAGGAAAAATAAGTGCAGGATTAAGATAGTATGTACATGTTATAAGGAGAGATGAAAATAATGTGACCAAACGAGTGTTAAATATTAATGTGGATGGATATGCTACTAGAGATAGGCCAAAAAAGAAATGTATGGATCGTGTAGAGAAGTAAATGCATTTAAAAAGAGTAGCGCTCAAATTTATGAATGCCGACCACGTTTAAAGTGGGATTAGACTGGAGGTAACAGTTAGGGTAAAAAATTGAATTTTTCCTACAGGATAGGAGATTTTAACAGTTAAATTACCATGAACGAAGTCCCGGGTAGAGCTTGTAAATCTTCTATACTCTATATATATTATAAAACAAAGTCCAAAAAAGCTGTCTGTCTGTATATTATCGATTTGCTCAAAATCTACTAACCTGATTTTTTTACGGTTTTCACCAATAGATTTTGCGATAATTCCAGATGGTTTAAATAAATAGTACATATCGGTATTATGTAAATTGTATTGAAGAGATCGCGCAGTTGGTAAAAAACTTGCTTGCTGAGAGCTTTACCCACGTGCGCTGCGTAAACCAACAAATATACGCTAAAGTTATGTATTAGAGAATTGTAGATCTATAAAAATACTACAAAAAAGTCCGTGATAGCATGTCTCTATTACTCACGGTTGACTCAGAATACTTTTAAGTTCAAAATTTTGAAAATTCGGGAATAGTTTCATAAATCAGTGAATTCCACGCGGGCGAAGCCGTTGTTGGCACAGCTAGTTAATAAATAAAATAAAATATAGTAAGCTGTAGAATCAATTAAACATATTATCATGTTAGCGATAACATTAGGCTTGATCTATACGAGCGATTTATTCGCAAGAATTTTGCTTTTATTACATTTTTACCTTGAAAATGTAATACACACATTTTTCTTCTAGGTCTTCTTGATGCCTTTGTGAGGATGCAGGGGTAAGGGCCTCGAGGCAAACCCCTTTGCCCGGGCTGGTCCTTGCAGGGCTGTGGGCCTGGTCAGTGTTCGGGCCGGTTGACCCAGATCACCTAGCTTTTTGGTTTAAAGAATGAAATTATTGCGGCAATTATTTTGCTATATATTTTGCTATAATCCACAATAAAGTAAATAGAAAATATATATGATGCAAAATGTATAGCGGAGTATCCGTTTTTTCATACCCGATACATGCAGGATTCGTAAAAACACATGCACAAACCTCCACCACCGTCACCGCCGTGCTTCGGTGGCGGGCCGTAACGATTGTTGAGTTTGTGGCAGTGAAAGTGTGTAGTACTTGTATACACAAGTACTACACACTTTCACATATTATACTAACAAATTACTAATATACATACACCACAATACTGTGGTGCATGTGTATTAGTAGTTTATGATACTGTTGCATATTAAGGGTTCTTATAACACGAGCGTGGTTTAAAAAAAAGAGCCGCAGGCGAGTTTTTTTATAGTGTCAAACGAGTGTTATAGACCAAGTTATGTACAGTATCATACACTACTTTATCTACTCTCATACTATATATAATACGTAAAACGTACGTTTCCATTCCTTGAACTCGTGGTAACATTTAATATAGTTGCTCCTAGATTTTGTCGGCAACAGGTTAACGGTCATGTTTGACGCAGCTTTCAGAATATCTGGTGGTGTACAATTACCACTATCCCCGCACTAAGACATGTTTTTACACAAAAACTTATTTTTTTACAAAGAAAACTAAACTTCGTTTAAATATTGAAAGGATTTTTTAAATGTCATATATTGGCGCCAAGGCGCAAACATCGATCGCGCATGCGTGTTGCGTCGCCGCGGAACCATTCATTGAAACCTTTTTTTTTAAGGTAGAGGTTCAACCTCCTTGGTCCAGCTCGAAGTTGTATAGGTGTATCGTTATGATTAAAAAGTTACATTATAATACAGGTGTCCATACAAGACCTGTATCGTAATGAAACTTTTTAATTTTTTATTTTTGTTCTGTACGTAATGTTTGTCATAAGAATTTTGTTTTCAGTTTTATAATCTTTGTATTATGGTATCAGAGTAGATAAACATACATTTGGCATATTTTCTATTTACTTTAACGCGAATTATAGCAAAATTTTATTAATACTTTTGCATAATTTCTTGTATTAGAACGTTGAGAGGTATCGCCTTGTTCTATAAATTATTCATCCTGTTATATTTATTTAGTTTGGATTAATTATTATTGAATTTAACGGCATGGCGAGGTTATCGTCTCAACATAAACATACCCATTATAATACACATAAATATAAACGTGCGATAATTATTATTTATAATCGTTTTAACTGTGCCAGTATGAGGTCGATTGCAACGTGCTTTTTTATATTCAGTCTTCTTACAGTATTAAGTGAGTATCTACATGCTATGTTAAACTAAATTAAATAAATAACTGCGCCGTCGGTACTTCTCGCGGCAAATTCAAATTCAAATTTAAAATATTCTTTATTCAACTAAACTTGTAAACAAGTGCTTTGAATCGTCAACTCTACTGCTGATTCAGAAAGCTCTTCCTACCGAAAAGAGCCAGCAAGAAACTCGGTGGTTTCTCTTTTCAAAATAAATTCTTAAAACTAGTTACATTTGGTTATTACTATCTTGTACAGGGTAGAGAAGTAGCTAAATCCACGCATTTTTATCATCTATATAATCCTCAGTAGTATAGTAAGTAGGCTTTTTGCATCAGCCTCCCTTTAACAGCGTTTTTAACTGCTGTAGTGGTAAAGACAAAATCTATTGCGGGATTTTATTATAGAATCTTATACCCAAACTTGTAAACAAGTGCTTTGAGTCGTCGACTCTACTGCTGATTCAGAAAGCTGTTCTTACCGAGAAGAGCCAGCAAGACACTTAGCGTTTGCACTTTTTAAAATATAATTCTTATAACTGGTTACATTAGTTGCATTCAGACATTACAATCTTGTACAAGGTTGAAGGTGATCCACGCATTCTTATCAACTCTATGTAGTCCTCAACAATGCCGTGTGGTATCCGGTTGAGTAGAATAGACGACCCTCGTTTCTTACCGAGGTGTCGTAAAAGGCGATTAAGGTAAGTCGACTCGCCGTGTGGTATCCGGTTGAGTAGAATAGACCCCCCTCCTTCTTACCGAGGGCTCGTAAAATACAACTAAGGTAAATTGACGTCAGGCAGGCGATCGGTCGTAAAATACGTGCCCAATCATGTAACAACATATTTGTAACATGTTGTGCCGACCTCACTTTGAGTGGGATAAGGGCAGGAGGATGATGATATGAAGTCCTCAACAGTTAGGTTTTCTGTATCAGACTCCTTTTAATAGATTAAGGTTAGGATTACCCTGAAAAATCGGTTTGCATCTTTGCTGCAATATTTGTACTGAGGGCTGACCTATAATTTTATTTCTTATCTTTTTTTGTATTTCTTTTGATTGCATTTTGGGCCAAAAAAAACCTTTCTTTCTAATAGTTGTTTTAAATAATGGATAGTTAATATAGATTTTTAATCGCTATCGAATGTTACGCTAGTTTAGACTCTCTAAGAAATATTATTTCATAAAAATCTTTTCCTGTCAATAATTGACACAAGAAAAAAGAATTATCGAAATAATTCCATCCTTTTAATCCCAAGTTCTACAGACATTCATTTAGATATATGTGTGTGTGTGTGCTTAGAGTTGTAAATGTTGTTATTTTTTTTCCCCTCTTTCCCTCACTAGTTACTGTTGCATTAGTAACAGTAACCAGTGTAAAAACTCCAGTAACTTTATCGGCATGGTGAAATTCATTATCAGTTCCGACCCGCGGGTTGGAGTTCAAAACATGTCATTTGAATGAAGATAATGTAATCAGTCATTTAAAAAATACCCTCAATTAAATACTATGTTTTCCTGTCATTAAAGGTCAGTATATGAGTATATAGGCTATAATTGTGTTATATTTCACCAACGTTCCTAAAGTGGATTGGCCTGACGTTACAGACAGACAGACTTTCAGATTTATCTATTACTATACTAATATATATAGCTGAAGAGTTTGTTTGTTCGTTTGATTGATTGTTTGAACGCACTAATCTAAGGAACTACTGAACCGATTTGAAAAATTCTTTGAGTGTAAGATAGTCCATTTATCGAAGAAGGCTATACGCTATATAACATCACGCTAAGATGAATAAGAGAGGAGCAGCAATAAAAAATATTGCGAAAACGGCAAAATTTAAAGCTTTTAAGTAAACGGTGAAAGTTATTAAAAAATCATGGACTACAAAATTGTTCCCCTCTAAAAGTCCTTAATAAAAGTCCTCGACAGCGTATGTCTAGCTTTTAAGATTAACCCACTTTAACCATAATTAATATGTGTTATTTACTCAAATAATAAGACTGCAGTCCACGCAAACTAAGTTGCGCTCAAACGCTAGTATAATATATACATACAGACATATAAATATTCAGAATACTAGTATAGATATGATTTATTAGAATTACAAAGAGAATCAAAATGGATCTCAGTGATATTAGTAAAGTATACTAAAATCACAAGCTATCACTGCTTAACAATCAAATATATTGGATATAAATATAAAAGAAAATAGATCCATACTAATATTATATATACGAAAGTCTGTCTGTCTATTCACATCTGTCTGTCTGTATATTCACGTCTGTCTGTCTATTCCACAATCTACTTTAACTTTACCATTGCAGCATATTTGTTATGTTTATTTGAATATCTGTTATGCTTTCAAGGTTAATCTGCAGGCCCAATATTGATGAAATTAAGATTTATACGCTAACATTTAGCAAAAAAAATCCTGATTTTCCTTTGGAAACAGGAAAAAAGATATATTGACGTTAGTTTGACATTAAAATGGAAGCGAACTAAAGGGCGGGTTACACTAGTTAAAAATATTTATAAAATATAGATAGTAATGGTTCATTAAAAATACATACTAATAACCGCAACGGTGAATTGACTGCGGCCTTGGAAAGGCAAGAAAGCGTTATCCGAAACTCATTAGCTAATGACTAATTAAGAAAACGGTTAAAAAAATAATGAGTCCAATTAAAAATACATAGAAATTAAAATATAGCAACTATTATTTTTTTAAACTATTAGTTTTGCTTATTACAAATAATCTATTCAAAAGAAAATAAATTATGAAAACGAAAGTGTATATGTCTATAATAATGCTCTCAATGCTTATCCGCTGGACCATTATTGATTAAATTTAGCGCATTTAAAGCTTATACCTCGGGGTGTCATGTATACATATTATAAAACAACGTCCTGAAAAGTTAACTGTCTGTAAATTATTTACTTGAATCTACTGGACAGATTTTTTTACGGTTTTTACTAAAAAAAAATGCAATTCTTAATGAAGGTTTAAGTTTAAATAGTACATTTTATCAGAACAGCTGAGCTGATTTTGATGGATCTTTCAGTGGAAGATAGAGGAGGTTGTGCATCAATATATTACAAGCTTTTTCCCTTAAAATTCCCAGAAAGTGAGCGGAAAACTTTGTGACACACTGAGTTCCACGCGGGCATTAATAACTAAAAAAAACCCGCTTTTTTCTTGGAGAAGGGAAAACAATATTGCATTTCTAAGGATATTTACACGTTTAAATGAATTGGTTAATAATTCAATATTAATTCTCAACAGATGGCAGACAGTTTCGTTGTGACTACAAATATTTTGCGAAAGCCGAAGGATGGCTTAAATTGCACAGGGTGCCTGCGAACTGGCACGAAGCGAGGTTAAGATGTCATTTAGAAGGTAAGGAGCATTATTACACGCCTTATTTATTTATTTATTTTTAAATTAAAATATTCTTTATTCAAGTAAACTTTGTGAATAAGTGCTGAATTTTGTGTTTGAATCGTCAGCTATACTGCCGGTTCGGAAAGCTGCTCCTAACGAGAAGAACTAGCAAGAAATTCGACGGTAGCTCTTTCTAAAATATAAATCTTATAACTAGTTACATTTAATCATTACTGTCTTATACAGGGTAGAGGCGCAGCTATATTCACACATTCTTATCATCTAAGTAATCCTCAACAGTATTAGTATATAGTAGGTGTTTTTAAACTGCTCTAATGACAAGGCCAAAATTGGTTTCGGAATTTTATTATAGAATCTTATAACCAAACTCATAAACAATTTACATACTCTCTAGAGACGACATAGGTTCATACCCCGGGCAGGCACCAATGAGTTTTTCTATTAAAACTTATGTGTCTAATTGATAATTGCAATTTATCACACGCTTTTCGGTGAAGGAAAACATCGTGAGGAAACCTGCATATCTAAGAGAATTCTAGGGATATGTGTAACCTACCAATCCGCATTGGAGCAGCGTGGTAGGTCTTAGCTCCAATCCTTCTGTCCAAAGAAAACGGAGAATAAACGGCCATAAATTAATCGAAAACTCGGGAAAAGTTTCGTAAATCAGTGAATTCCACGCGGGCGAAGCCATTGTTGGCACAGCTAGTTAACACACACTATTTTTAACTTATAAAATTATTTTTTAATTTCAATTTTACTTATTAATATCTATAATTATTATAAAACAAAGTCCCCAAAAGTTATATGTATGTGATCGATGTTCTCGCAATCTACTGAACCGATTTTCATGCGGTTTCGATTAAAAAGTACTACTAGTATAGTAGTAGTTATTGTGTTATTATTATTGTTATGGTTTTTATTATTGTCAGAGTTTTTAGATGATGACGATATATGGCAGCAGTAATCTTTTGTTTCGCGCTATTGTTTGTCATTTTCAGTTTCTATACCGGGATGCATACAATACGCCGAGGGGTGATGGTTGTAAGTTTTGCAGGGCTTTGGTTAGGTCGTTGTTAAGAGTTTAAGGTTTTGTTTTAGGTAGTGTAATCATAATTTGTTGAGTAGTTAATCAGTTTCGTGGTTATATGCAATTAGGTATGAAATTAAGAAATTAGAAGTTATCGAAGGATTGTTCAAATCAATTATTTTATGTATTAGTATGTAGTTAATAGCATGTATTGATTTGTATAAATGAATACATTGTGCACCTTAATTTATATTCCAATAAAAATTAATAAATTAATTTGTCTTCCTAATTATTTTTTTTTCATTCAACCAATTTTCTAGGTACTACAAATCTTATTTGATCGATCCTTTATCTTTGTTCTGTTAAAGGCTTAGACTTCGATGTTGGTAAGACTTAATCGTGGATCTAAATTAACTAGACCCAAGATCCTTTCGCTTTCCCAAAGCTTCGAACTAATTTCTTAAGCTAACAACAAAGGAAATCAACTTGGTAATACTTATAGGTAATTTTCATTGTCCCTTTATATTCTTTTAATGTAGAGCAAGAAAAGTAATATTAAAATTATTTGGCTATAATCCGCGATGATTAAATAGATGAGTAAATAGAAAATATATATAATGCTGCAAATACTTTGCGATTTTGTCGTGTATCTCCTGATGATGCGGTTGCGGGGCGAAACGATTGTTGAGTTTGCGAAAGTGATTATGTGTAGTGCTTGTGTATTGTGATGGCGGTGGTGGAGGTTTGTGCATGTGCTTTTACGAATGTTGAATGTATCGGGTATGAAAACAGATAATCCACTCTACATTTAGCATTATATGTATTTTCTATTTATTTTATTGCGGATTATAGCAAAATAATTTTATTATTACTTTTAAATTATGGATTTCCACCGTCTAATTCTTTAAACTAGTTGATAAATAAGGAAATTAGAAATCTTGGAGTCACTCAGAAGGTGATGTAGCGAGCTACATCACTTGCTTAAAGCAATACTACTAAAACAGTACTACTCAAGTACTACTAGTAAAGTACTACTCTATCAATAGAACCAAATTACGGATGTAGGTCGGTATGTCATGAAGCTAAACTGGCAAATGGGTAAGGCCTATGGGACATAAAACTAAGATCCGGTAGGGGTTGAGGTTCTTACTTTTCCCTTCGAAGATTGACGACTTCGAAAAGTTGACGGGGAGCGGGGAACGTTTTCTATTTATATAATCCAGATATTGGTTCATCATTTGTTTTAACAATAACCCATTTTGTTCCAGGTGCTAAATTGGCCTCACCGTTAAATAATGACTTGAGCCGCGCAATGCAGAATTTGATGGCGGAGGTACCACTCAAATGTGCTTTGCTTACCGGAATCCACTCTTATTTCTCTAGGGGTGATTTTCATTCAGTTGAAGGTAGGCAATAAATGATAATCAAACCACACACGCACATGTAACGCACACATTCATACTAGTAAATCACTCTTTTAATTGAGAAGTATCTATTTAGATTCAGTTCTAGTTAGATCTATTTTTTATACCACTGCCTCACCTCTCATTTTTAGAGAGAAGGGTTGGAGCTTAAACTCAGCACATTACTCCAATGCGGATTTGTGGGTAACACGCATCTCGAGGATTCTTTTAAGATACGCAAGTTTCCTCAGAATATTTTCTTTCACCGAAAAGCACTTGATTAAAAGTAAATACTTATTAGGTATATGAATTTTAAGGCAGGAGTCATACGTCACCATCGTTATAAAGGTTTTTATATAAAATATATAGCCATCATCCTCCTGCCCTTATCCCACTTTAAGCCGGGTCGACACAACATGTTACAAACATGTTGTCACATGATTTGGCTACGTATTTCACGACAGGCCGCCTGCCTGACGTCAATTTACCTTAGTCGCTTTATATGTCACCTCGGTAAGAAAGAGAGTGGTCAATTCTACTCAACCGGATACCACACGGTGGGTCAATATACCTTTGTCGATTTTTACGACACCTCGGTAAGAAATGAGGGTGGCCTATTCTACTCAGCCGGATACCACACGCCATTATAAAAAAATATATACTAGTTATAAGCAAATAGCCATAATAAGATTTGACATGAAAAAAGTATAACACATTACACATAGAGAAGTATTAAAAACTATACAATGAACGGTATTAACGACTTTCCAGGTATACACCTATCGAAAATACCCCATACTTGGGCAGAAAATGAGCCAGACAATTACCGTGACGCTGAAAGCTGCATAGCCATGTTGCCAACCGGGGAACTAGGGGATACAGACTGTTCAGAGCCACTACCGTATATGTGCTACAAAAAGGGGACCAGAGCTATCGTCACCAATAACTGTGGAACGATAGACAATGGTGAGTCATGTATTTCTGTAGAAAAGATAGCATATTTCAGTTCTTGAGAGTCCAAAAAAGTATGTCTATTAATGAATCTATAGAACTAGGAGTTACTTTGTTCTAGGCGTTCCATTAATTAATTTATAGAACTAGGCGTTACTTTGCTGTAGGCGTTCCATTATTAATTTATAGAACTAGGAGTCACTTTGTTCTAGACGTTCCATTAATTAATTTATAGAACTAGGCGTTACTTTGCTGTAGGCGTTCCATTATTAATTTATAGAACTAGGAGTCACTTTGTTCTAGACGTTCCATTAATTAATTTATAGAACTAGGCGTTACTTTGCTGTAGGCGTTCCATTATTAATTTATAGAACTAGGAGTCACTTTGTTCTAGATGTTCCATTAATTAATTTATAGAACTAGGAGTTACTTTGTTCTAGACGTTCCATTAATTAATTTATAGAACTAGGAGTTACTTTGTTCTAGGCGTTCCATTAATTAATTTATAGAACTAGGAGTTACTTTCTTCTAGGCGTTCCATTAATTAATTTATAGAACTAGGAGTTACTTTGTTCTAGGCGTTCCATTAATTAATTTATAAAACTAGGCATTACTTTACAATATCATAGTACAAAAGCAATGTTTTGCGAAAACTAGCGATTAGATAAAATCTATGCAATGCTACATGTATGCAAAATGGCTTAGCGAGGTGTAAATTATTCAAGAAAATGCCAAAACACATCAATATTGGCTTGAACGTCAAGTCAAAGTTAAGGAAAATCCAGCTAATATTAAGAAAATCTGTAATACGAAATATTACAGATTCTCTAAAGACTCAAAAGAAAGCCTTTATGAATAAGTGATAGTAATATAGTAAAGGTGTAATGTAGTGTATTTTTTAAGATTTTCATGTTTATCAGTTCTTCAAACTATATACAGACATTTATAGAATGAGGCGTTACTTTGCGGAGATCCATAATACAAAAGTATATTATATAATAAAATTATTTTGCTATAATCCGCGATACGGATCGCGGATTATAGCAAAACAATTTTATTATTACTTTTGTATATACAGACTATATTGGCACCTCAGTGTGAACCATGAAAGATTTGACGTGTGAAAATTATTTTGCAGATTACGTTTATGAGAGCCGCACGGGAAGCTGCTATAAATTCCACAAGGTGCCGCGCACCTGGTCACGGGCGTACATGGCTTGTACAGCCGAAGGTGGATATCTGACGATTATTAACAGTGAAACTGAGGCCCAGGTGTGAACTCTATATCCATTATCTCTATATCCAAGTGCCAAAATATTGACGCACCCGTTTCCGATCTCACATAGACACACTTACGGAAATTTCCCTTAACGATACACCGATTCACTGGCAACAGAAAGTCAAGTACCTAGGTATCGTCTTTCAACCTTCCATGACCTTCCACGAGCACGTACGCATAGTCTGCAATAAGGCTGCGTATGTCATGGGACGACTTTATCCGATGTTATGCAAGAAAAGTAAGATGTCGCTCCGCAACAAAACTTGAATAAGACCAATAATATCCTCTATGCGAGCGTTGCGATCGCGCACGTTTCAAAGGTCAGATTGCTCATGCTCCAAAGACTACAGATTACCGATTCATCCGGACAACCACTGGTTGTCCGTAGTTCATGCGGAACGTTGACCTCGATAGACACCTCGATCTTCCAATCATTGCTCACCTCTTTAAACGTTTTTCGAAATCTTACTTTGAATAATCTGAGGTACACCCGAACCCCGAACCCGTCATCGCCAGCCAAGACGAGGTCCCAGTTTTCTGACGTCAGTCGGTCATGGCTTCTCGGCCCCCCCTGGCGACGTCGTAATGACTAATCAAAGTCATACCATCAGCCCTTCACTACGCGTCGTCTTAAGCAGTGCCCCGGCCTCACAGGAGGTACCCTTAGGACGACACTAGTAGAACTTCTGCGCTGTACTCTCTGCATTTGCAATCTCGACGATGTTTCTGCGGTCACCTGTCCCGCTCGGAGTAAAAGCCGTTAGGACTAACAGTATACAGTCGGTTCGAAAAAAAATTGACGCACCAAATACAGAAATCAAATAAAAATTGTATACGCAGCGTCTTCGCCGAATTGAGATCTGATGTTTTTAGAGAACTTCCTATTTACCATTCAATACTGTCGATCAGACTATATTATTATGAAAAGGAACTACTCTAGCGTGGATTCAATGCATAGACAGCGCTATCAAATTCAACAGGGTGTAAGAACATTGTTGATTGTTGATTCAACGTTCCCACAATATAGCCCGTAGATATGGTCTTGGGGTAAACTACTCGTACATACCTTTCCAACATCCCTTAATTAGGATAAGTAGTAGGTTAGATAGCTGTGTTTGTGTTAGTAGTTAGGGCATTAGTGTTAGTAATGAGGGCATTAGTTTTTAGTCAGTTCTATAGACGAATGTTATAATAGCAGAACCCGTCACCACAACCTGAGAGTTTGGTCACATCGTTGGCGTGTCTCTCCAGTGGTCAACGCAGAATTCGTACTTTAAAAACCGTGAGGAGAAAATCTGGCAAAGAGGAAGAAAGAAAGAAAGAAAGAAAGAAAGAAAGAAAGAAAACACATTTATTCATTCATGCGCTACACACGGTGCTTCAAAATAATATATAAGCTTACAAAGATAAATATGTAAAATGTTAACTGTTATTAAAATATACTACAAATATAATTAAATAAAACTATGAAAAACATAGAATGCCACCGCATATAGCGCAGCAACGAAAGGCATTCAGATCAGCATGTTGCCGCATTTATATTAACATCACAAATGCAGCGCTGATTTTCAGCCAAAAGCCTGTGATGCCACGGTAGTGTATGCCAACGTATACTGCATTTGAAAAACAAACTAAAACTTACAATAATATGTGCTAATATAAAACATAGACATAAACTGCTAACTAAACTAGAATTATAACAATCAACACAACAATAATACAGATATACATAATTAAACATAACTGAAAACTTACCCATAATATATAATAAATAATAACTTATAAAATTAAAATATTAATAAAACATTCAATTTGCCCTTTAAAATAAAGAAATTTCAGCCGCATAATTTTCAAATTCTTTTTGCTTTTCCAACAAAAAAATTTTAAGTTTGCATTTAAAAGTATATTTAGGTGTCGAATCTCTTATTGGGGGTGGAATATTATTCCAACACCTGGTTGCGGCGTATTTAAAACTACCCCTAAAAGCAGCTGAACAATGGCGAGGAACACTTAATTTTTTACAATTAATCCGCAAGTTTTTATAACGCTCCCGAACTACCCAGATAAGTTTTTTAAATAAATATTCTTTTGCTTTCGTATTTACCACTCCGAAAAGAAGACTAGCCAGATGTAATTTGCGCCTTGCTTTCATTTTCAAAATGTTATGTTTGTTGAGATAAGGCGTTATATGGTTTCGTAGCGGAATTTCAAAACAGTAACGCGAACATGCATTTTGCACTCTTTGAATGAGACGACTAGTTTTTGACAGCAACCGAGGACCGTAAACCACATCTCCGTAAGCCAACTTAGATAATACGAAGACCTCGAGATCTGTACTTGAAATAGCCTTTGGACTATAGAAAAGATCCTATCGTTATATTGTCGACTGCAAGAATATTTATCGGCTTAAAAGTTCTCATGATAGTACATGTCTCCATTATTCCTCTTGTAGGTAATAAAGGAGATCTTTGCTAAAAATCCCGGTGGTTCGATGCTGGGAAACTTCTGGAAAGACGTTGCCTTTGTTGGTTTCCACGATTGGGGCGAGCACGGAGAATTTTTGACCATTGAAGGTAATTGAGATAATCTTCATGACTTTGAAAACTTGACAATTTTAAAAAAATTTCCCTCCGTCGACATTCTACACTCAAATCGAAATTCAAAATATTCTTTAATCAAGTTGGCTGTCCCAAGCATTTGCAAATCGTAAAATTATGACGAATATACCCAGTGATAAATTAGCTCATTTGATTTGGTTGAACAAAAATTATATTATTAAATTTATTATTTTCGAAAAGAGTGACCATCAGGTTTCTTGCTTGTTTTTCTCGATAGCTTTCCGAACCAGCAGTAGAGTTGCCGATTCAAAAGCACTTGTTTACAAATTTTCTTTAATAAAGAATATTTTGAATTTGAATACCTGTTCCCAAATACTTATAACTTGGACAAAAATAAATCACTGAATAGAATGATGAGTACCTACAACGGTTTAAATGCTAGTGATATAGATATCTTCCACGACCACCTTTCTATGTATAAAAAACTATGTATAAAAATTAAATTAATTTTAAAAACATACTGATGTGTATAATGTTTGTTTTATTATTATTAATATTAATTTATCTGTTTATTACTCATTAGCTTACTCTTTCATTTATATAAAATTAGGTATTAGGTAACGACAGTGGTAATTGTAGCATTCATATAAATGCTGTAGTAGTAAAAAAGGTGTTTTACACAGATTTAAATTATTTTATATATTAAAAATTTCTTTGAAAATTATGTACTGTAAAATATTAAAATTGGTCTAAATAAATATAGGTCAGACGCTGAAGGAGGCAGGCTACGACAAGTTCTCTGGTGGTGAGCCAAATAACGCTACCACGGGGGAGTACTGCGGGGCGGTGTACCGAAGCGCTCTGTTCGACGATTTATGGTGCGAAAACAGATACGCCTTCATATGCGAAAAGAGCCCGGACAGTCTGCTTTGTGACGACGATCAGCAAGATCAATAATTTATATCTATACCAAAAAAAAATATCACAACCCCTTTATCCGTGCTACCAAAACGTCCAAAATGTTCATCCAGAGTGTGTGTCAAATATTTAATTATTAATGTAAATTAAGATAAGAACGCGGCCGTATGAATTAAAAATAAAAGTATACTCAAAAGTTTATATGTGTTTGAAAATATAGATTTCAAGTAGGGATTTCAAGTATGTAATAGTGGATTAACAGGATTTTTATAGCCTTTATGTTACCCCGGTGTATAAGCATTTAATGTGCCAAATTTTATCAATATTAGTTCAGCTGGTTCGCCGTGAATATAGACAGAATTTCGCATTTATTTTTTCGTATTACTTACATTTATTATACATTGTAAAAGCCAAGTCAAATTTATCCAGTAAACAGAAACCAAAATATGAAAACTTTCTAAAATAACTCTTTCGACGTAAGACAAACAAGGTGAACCGCTGAAATGGAACCTCATTTAAATTACAGATTTGACTTGGTATTAAAGGAATCGATTCCAGGCCGTTAATACATTAAGAAACTTTAACGCACTGTGAATAAAAAACTTATTATGTTGATAATAGATGGCGTTTTCAGTGACATCCTATTCCTGTTGAATTAACAGGATATCTATAGCCTATATGTTACCTCGGTGCAGGTGTATAAGGAATAATTATGTTAGATTTATCGATATTGGTTCAGCGGATTGACCGTGAAAACGTAACAGACAGACAGACAGACGGACTTTCGCATTTATAATATAAGTAAGGATTAGTAACGATTTACCTTTTTTACCGCGGCTTATAGCTAAATAGTATTATCGTTACTTTTGTATAATGGTTAAACAAAATAACGATTAATTCTATAAATTATTCGAAGTATAACGACAATATTTAGCCACCAATCAATCGATCGAACTTCTGAACTTCAATATTTCCTTTTGTTCGACATTGTAGGGAATATCAGTTTCCCAGAATGTCTACAAAGGGAAAATTAATTTGACGATATTATATTTCTTTGACAGACATTATTAACTGCTCGGAGAAATGTGATATTATCGTAACATTAATTTTATTCAAACGAAACCCAAGGACAAATAAATCTTATATTTTTTAATTTCAGATAAATACCTCAATATTTTTTATTCTATGTTTGTCTATTTAGGCACAGTGGTGGTAAAAGAGGGATATCATTGATTCCGATTAGCAAAAATCGCACACAAAAATAGGTCTATATGGTGAAGTAGAAGTAGCGGCCTGTTACAATCCCACGGCTGGGAATAGGCCTCCTCTCTCCGTTTCTGGAGAGAAGGGTTGGAGCTAAGACCTACCACGCTGCTCCAATGCGGATTGGTAGGTTACACATATCTCCAGAATTGTCTAGGGATATGCAGGTTTCCTCACGATGTTTTCCTTCACCGAAAGCGAGTGATAAATTGCAATTATCAATTAGACACATGAGTATTAGTAGAAAAACTCATTGGTGCCTGCCCGGGTTTGAACTCGTGTTCCCCCCGAAAGAGTCGCACGGTCGGTCTCACCGCTGGGCTATCACAGCTTATTCTATACTATGGATCTATACTTAATGCGAAAATCTATCTGTTACACTTTCACGGCTAGACCAATTGCAAAGCTTTGAGATTTTGTCGTGGAGTCTATCTCCTGATCTTCGGTTGCGGGGCGAAACGATTGTTGGGTTTGTGATAGTGAACGTGTGTAGTGCTTGTGTATTGTGGTGGAGGTTTTTGCATGTGTATTACGAATCCTGCATCCTGTCTAGACACCAGTTAAAGTCATATCTTAAGAAATACTTAAATATAGACTAAGTGCTAATCAGACGACTACTATCTAAATGCATTACGCAATCTTACCATAAAATTTCGTATACCGCGACATTAAACGCCAATTAATCTCTTCCATTATTAAAGTATTTATTCAAATGCCTATATATATCCAATAAATAACTAACCATTCCAGTTATTTTAACTACTTTTGGATCATTCGATATTTCCTTTATCAGACCTCCTCAATAAAATGATCATATAATTTACAAAGCAATATGAGTTTATGCAAATTCGTTAAATCTTGCCTCCCTAATATACAATTTAATTTATAAAATTAGGCGTTGCTTTACGAAGATCCATAATACAAAAGTAATCATTAAATTATTTTGCTATAATCCGCGATAAAGTAAATAGAAGATATATATATATAATGCTAAATGTATAGTGGACTATCCGTTTTTTTTCATACGATATCAAATAAATAAAATAAAAATAACTAAAAATACCTGATACATGCAGGATTCGTAAAAACACATGCACAAACTGGAGTGTTCTCCTGGAGTATCTCCTATTGATGCTTCGGTTGTGGGGCGAAACGATTGTTGAGTTTGTGATAGTGAACGTGTGTAGTGCTTGTGTATCATGGTGGCGGTGGTTGAGGTTTGTGCATGTGTTTTTACGAATCCTGCATGTATCGGGTATGAAAAAACGGATAGTCCACTATACATTTAGCATTAAACAATATAAATTTACTTTGTCGCGGAGTAATGCAAAATAATTTTATTATTATTTTTGTTTAATGTACAAACCTGTTGTCACATGATTTCACTGACCGTCAACTTACCTCAGTCGTATTTGACGATCTCTCGGTAAGAAATGAGGGTGGTCTATTCTACTCAGCCGGATATCACACGGCAAAAGATTCTTATACAATAACTAGCTGCGCCTGTGGAATTTTAAATATAAAAATAGTTATTGTAAATCAACCGTGAGAGATAGAGACATGCTGTCTTTTTTGTAGTATTTTTATAGATCTACACTTCTCTATTACATTACTTTACCGTATCTCTGCTGGTTTACGCAGCGCACGCGACTAAAGCTCCCAGCAAGCAAGATTTTTAACAACTACGCGATCTAATGTGTTAACACAATTTACATAATACCGATATGTACTATTTACTTAAACCATGCGGATGTATTGTACTTTTGGTGAAATCTGTATAAAAATCCGTTCAGTAGATTTAGATAAGATCGATTACATACAGACAGACAGCTTTTTAGGGCTTCTTTAATAGAAAGTATAGATTTAACTTATTTTAAAAGAAGATATCGTCGGGTCTTTATAACCGGCCTTAGATATATTACGACGTGATAACAGGCCGGCATGAAACGTTATAGACACTAAATATAAAGGAGAGTTTTATCGCAATTCTATCAGATTCATTATTTATTATCATTGTATAAGAAAATGAAAAGACGTTGAGGCCTCGCTTCATTTTGATGGTTCTTTAACAGCTATTTTCTGAGAGTTTTTTTTTGTACTGTAAAGTGCAGCTTCCATATATTCCATTAAAGTCTTTGTAATATTGTTTCAACGTTTTTCTAGAATCGTTTATTCAACTTGCAATGAATGTATGCGAAGGTGGAATTTTGCAAGTTAAATTTGATCCACTTTCCGTTGTCTGATTGAGCTGAAATTTTACATATCAAATGAAATCAAACATTTTATTCAAAATTGGTAGTAGCATACACTTTTTGAACATCAAAATTTCATAAACAATAGTATACAAATTAGTAACAAATATAATTTATAATAATAAGAGACAATAGTAATAAAAAAAAAATCTAAATATTATTGGAGATGTATTAAGTCCAGGCATTTTTATCTCTCAAATAATCGTCAATATTATAACCTTTACTGCATAATGATTGTTTAATGTAAGTTTTAAATTTCCCTTCTGGCAACTCAAGTACCTTTGCGGGAATCTTATTATAAAAACGTATGCAATTTCCTAAGAAGGAAGAATCAACCTTTTTGAGTCTAGGCTTTCTCGTCTCAATTTTGTTTTTATTACGAGTGTTCAAGTGCCACTGTCATTATGTTAATATTTTTGAATAATTCTTTTAAAGAGTCTCGTGGGCCCAAGTTGTAAATAGCACGTATCGCACGTTTTTGTAATACAAATATCGCTTTTATATTAGCCGCTCCACCCCAAAGCAGTATACCATAAGACATCAGACTGTGGAAATAACTGTACTAAACAATCCATACCGATCCAGTCCCGATGAGAATGCATTTTTATCATAAGCATGACCTGATTGGCTCCAGAATCCAGCTCCAGACAGAAAACTCCTTAACGGTTAACAGTAGGGACATGTACTTCAGTTAAAAGCTTTCTTAAGTCTACTCGTTATATGAATCTTCAAACGAACGTTAAAAGACACAAATAGCCTAAGGGACTTCGACTTTTAACAAGTTGGCCTTGTTAAAGAATAACTTTGTTAAATTTTTAACAGCTGCTTATGTTCTTTATGGAAATAATTCTTATTTATAATTTTATTTATAGTGATTATTTGAGCCCGATAATGTCATTTTAAACTCAGAAGTTGAAAGTTCACGATTCCATGGATATTGGAAACGAATGAAATGAAACGGAATGTGACGTAACTTAATTTTACGGAACGGAACGTAACGAAACAAACAGGATGGAAACGAAATATAGAGTGATTTATTGACTTGATACGTTACACAGAGTTGAAATAATTGACCGGTTGGCGCAGTGGGTAGTGACCCTACCTTTAGCTCTGCGGGTCCCGGGTTCGATTCCCGCCGAGGGCCACAATTTTTTATAAACACTTTGTTTGTTCTTCGAGCCTGGGTGTTTATCTGTATTCAAGTATGTATTTAAAATTATATATGTAGTATATCTACCAGTTGTCCATCACCCATAACACAAGTATTAAGTTACTTACTTAGGGGACGGACGACCGTGTGTGTAAGTGTCCCATATATTTATTTATTTAATTTCTCTTTAAACGCTAAAACGTCCAAATATGCTTCTTCAATCGCCGAAAATCAAATGCTAAAAAGGAATGTTAATTTTCGTATTGATTCGTGATAATATCGTTAGCAAAATAAAGTTAATATCTATTAAAAAATTTAATAATTTGTACATAAACGTGTAACATTTCTTTACAAATATCTTCCCGAATAAATTCCTATTTTGTTCACATTGACCAAAAAAAATGTGTTTTTCCTACGGAAACAGGATTGTTTTAAAGAAATATTTTTTTCTGATTCCCGTTTAATTTTTCTTTTATGTTAATATTCGTGCTGAATTTTCAATTACATTTCGTACGGTTTACATTGTTCAAAATATCCTGCAGCAATCTAACCGTCTCTAGATAATTGGTGGGATAAATGTAATATAAAATAAAAAGTAAAGTAACGGCCTGTTACTATGCCCACTGCTGGGCTAAGGCCTTCTCTCTCCGTTTCTGGAGAGAAGGGTTGGAGCTATGTGCTACCACGCTGCTCCAATGCGGATTGGTAGGTTACACATATCTCTAGAATTCTTTAGAGATATGCAGGTTTACTCACGATGTTTTCCTTCACCGAAAAGCGTGTGATAAATTGCAATTATCAATTAAATACATAAGTTTTAATTGAAAAACTCATTGGTGCCTGTATATGTTTGAAATAAATGTAATATACCAATGCATAAATAGATGCATAGTGGGTGTAATCTCCAATATTTTGTTTCCAAGAAAGAAGACCGTCAGCCCACAGTTAAATTCTAAAATGCGATGTCTTTAGTTCAGTTAAAAATATTATGATCAAGTAAAAACTTTTATATTTTCAATGGGCGGAACGTGTTGACGTTCGACTTACGCATTTTTATCGCAGATTCCAAGAGAAGACAAGACACGTTTTTGGAGGCGGATAAAATACATTATTATACTACCATCGCATCAAGTTCATGGTTAAAATACAGAATATCTTCAGGAGATTTTCAAGGAATTAACATTGTAAAAGGTATTAATATAATGAATGTTGTATGCCCCTTGGATTTAATTAGTCTACAATTTTGTACGAACCAAATATTATTAATATTAAATAGTAAATTGGTCAATTTGTTCATTATCATTCTCCGGCCCTTATCCCAGTATATGTGGGGTCGGCAAAACTTTACTTAAAGACGTTTTTACCTGATTTGACCAAGTATTTCACGACCGGCCGCCTGACTGACGTCACCTTTTACCTCGGTAAGAAATGAGATTGGTCTATTCTACTGACCCCGATACCACACGGCCGGTCAAACTATGAACATAAGTAGCTAATGTGAAACAAAAGTAACAATAAAATTATCTTGCTATAATCCGCGATACACGTGTATCTTATCTTGTCACGTGTACTTTTGTATTATGGATCTCCGCAAAGTAATGCCTAATTCTATAAATTAGTTAATGTGAGTAACTATAAGTGATAGAGACATGCTCTTGCGGACTTTTTTGTATTATTTTTGTAAATCTACAATTCTCTCATACATTAATTTATTGCGTCTCTGTTGGTTTAAATGGCGCACGCGAGTAAAGTTCCCCGCAGGTGAATTTTTTACAACCGCGCGCCCACTTGAACTCAATTCACATAAAAAATGTACTATTAACCTAAACCTTCATAAAAAATTGACCTATTATTTAATAAACCCCGTACAAAAATCCGTTCAGTAAATTTTGAGAAAATCAATCACAGAGAGCTTTTAGCGAGTTTGTTTTATAATAAATATAAATAATGTATCTAATATTTGAGAGACTCTTTAAAACCTAAAAATATGTTTTCCATTTTTAGGTACTAAAAGTTACCGATCCATGGTTATCACATATTTGCTATTATAGTTTCCCTAAAATTATAAATTGTATGGCGAACGGGGAATACATCACTGTCAAATAAAACATGTATTTTGATACCCACAAGTTAAAGTTGAGCGATGTTCATACAGAATTCATAAGTACGTGATCCCCGTAAGATCTGTTAGTTTGATCTCTGTTTTGGCGTAAACGATGTAGGTACTAAGATGTTAAACGTCAAATAAGGTAACAGACGGATTAAGATGCTTTTGTTTATTATTAAATAAGTTATAGTTTTTAGCGAGTATGCAAGCCAGAGGCAGTGACACCAAGCCAAGATCAGATAAATGTTTTTAGCTCAAGTTTGCTACATGTGTTTGGAGGCAAAATAAAATAAATGGTGGGGGTTAAACCGATTAGTATATAACTATGCTTGTTTGGGTAATACTTCGCTTTGCGATTTTGCCGTGGAGACTATATCCTGATGATGCTTCGGTTGCAGGGCGAAACGATTGTTGAGTTTGTGATATTGAACGTGTTTAGTACTTGTGTTTTAACGAATCCTGGATATTTCGGGTATGACAACGAATAGTCCACTCTTCATTTATAATTTTATTATTACTTTTGTATTATGGATCTCCGCAAAGTAACGCCTAATTCTATAAATTATTTATTTGAACACTTACGACGCTATGCGTTCCTCAGAACACAATACTTTACGTATTACGCTTTCACGCTTAATCCGCTGAATCTATATTAATAAAATTTGTTACGATTAATGATAATATACCTGACTAATATATACTACTAGCTTTTAAACGCAACTTCGTTCGCGTGGACTGCAGTCTTATTATTTTAGTAAACCGTTATATTTATATTAATTATGGTTAAAGTGAGTTAACCTTAAAAGCTAGACATATGCTGTCGCGGACTATTATTTGGGACTTTTAGAGGGAACAATTTTGTAATACTTACATGATTTTTAAATAAATTTCACCGTTTACATTGCGCACGCAAGGAAAGCTTAAAATTTTGCCGTTTTCGCAATTTATTGCTGCTCCTCTCCTACTCATCTTGACGTAATGTTATATAGTCTGTAGCGTTTATCGATAAAAAGATTATCTTGCACTTAAAGAGTTTTCAAATCGGTTCAGTAGTTCCTGAGATGACGTGTTCAAACAAACAAACTCTTGAGCTTTAAATATTAGTATATATATTTGTGAACGAAATATATTGCGAACGATAAAAGAATTTCTGGATAAATTATAGTATTTCCTTCACAGAACGTATTTCAATAGTGGTTCAATTTCCGTTTGCGATATCTCAATAAAGTCAATAATGTCAACATTGGTGCTTAAAATATAGTCTGGAAATGTTATTCAGAAAATTGGCTATTCGATGTGAGACGGCCAGAGCCGTCAATTTTGAAAGCCTACAAATCATTGACGGCATACAGCTATAAGAGAATTACGACTGTAACTTTTACATTACGTTTTTTCTGTGCCAGTCTTTCCGTGTAATAAATTTTGAAAAGGAAACTGACAATATTTGGTACTAGCAAAATTGTGAAAAGGATTAGTTGATGTCGAGTTATTTTGGGAGTGATATTTGATCGTGCGCGATGTATTAAGCCAAATCCCGTAAATCGTTCTTTTCTCGTTTCTTTTTTAAAAATTATATTCAAAATATTATTTATTCCAGTAAACATGTAAACAAGTGCTTTTGAATCGTCAACTCTACTGCTGGATCGGAAAGCTGTTCCTACCGAGAAGAGCCAGCAAGAAACTCGGCGGTTGCACTTTTCACAGCATAATTCTTAGTCCTAGTTACATATAGTTATTAATTTCTAGTACAGGTTCTAAGAGTTGCTATATCCACGCATTCTTATCGTCTAAGTTTTTTTTTAATCCTCAATATAATAGTAGGCTTTCTGTATTATCCTTTTTTAATAGTATTTTTAAACTGCTGTAATGGTAAAGTTAAAGTAGATTGCGGGTTTTTATTATAGAATCTTAATCCCGTATATTATACTAGAGTATGGAAGCGAGGGAGTGAAAGTGTCGCAATAAATAGAGAGAGGGAATATGAATATACGATATTTATCTTTGTCTTATCACACATAAAAAAAGAGACAGATAGATACACTCTTACTTTCTCTTTATTGTAATATGGTACATTTTAAGCTGACTTCACTACTCTAGTATAAGAACTTTGTGGCTTTTATAGATAACTAGTACCTTCTCTCAAATGATCTCAGTCATCATTCTCTTGCCCTTATCGCACTCTAAGTTGGGTCAGCACAACATGTTTTAAACATGTTGTTAAATTTTTTGGCCAGTTATTTTACTCACCACCTTCTTTTTCTAGAGGAGTTGAAATCCTTTATGGACTTCCTGCGGACTTTTAGATAGGCGTTTCTCCGACTCCCACGGACTAAAACCCTTCCTGATTTCCTCTTCCTTTTAAGGTGGAACCACCTTTCGGCATTGCTTCACCATAGCCGGTGTCTATTTCTTGGCCTTTATTGCCCATTCCTCCGTTTCTTTCTCTCCCATTATGCCCGAAACAAACTTTAGCATAAAAGTCCAGCTATCCCTGTCGCGAAGCATAAAAGGTATGAAAGTTTCGGGTGAAAACGTCGCCTCTATTTCATCTACTACCATTTGACGTTTCTCACCCCACCTTGGGCATACAAAGATAGTGTGTCTGGGTGTATCTTTTGGTTCCTAATAGACACGTCTATCGGTGACTTTTCTAATTCTTCAAAACACCCATGACCTATATCTACAAATCACTTGTGTCAAACGACTGGCCACCTGCCTGACGTGAACTTACCTTAGTCGCCTTTTACGTTACCTCGGCAAAAAAAGAAGTAGATCTATTCTACCTCAGCCAGTATTTTTTTCGCATTTTGCATAATGTAGTCAGTAAATACGAAAGAATGGCAGAAACATAAATATCAGAATTACGTTTCTTGTTTTTAAAATATATAGAGATAGATATATTAAAACTTAAAAAGCTCTTTATGCAATAACTAATTGTTCTTTGAATTCAAGATGTAGTTTCTGGTAACGAGAATAGAGTCTAAAATAGAACAAAGAAAAACCTTTCCATTCAGGTACGACGTGGCTCTTTGCTTTGTTGGAGATCAAAGTCTTAATTAAGCTAAACTAGGGGGTCTTGAACAAATTTATCAATATTATATTACCTTAGGATATTCGTAATTTTGCCGCATTTATTGCTGTTTCTTCTCGGTAAGAGCAAAATTCCGAACTAGTGGTCGCATACCAATTTTTGTCTATTCAAATGTTTATAGATTTACGCGTTACTTTGCGGAGATCCATAATACAAAAGTAATAATAAAATTATTTTGCTATAATCTGCGATACAAGAAATAGAAAATATATATAGTGGTAAATGTATAGTGGACTATCAGTATTTTTATACCCGATACGTGCAGGATTCGTAAAAACACATGCACAAACCTTCACCACTTCCACCACAATACACAAGCACTACACACGTTCACTATCACAAACTCAACAATCGTTTCATCCCGCAACGGAAGCATCATCAGGAGATAGACTCCACGACAAAATCGCAAAGCTTCGCGGATTATAGCAAAATAATTTAATTATTACTTTTGTATTCAAATGTTCTTGAAAAAGCCATTTTGAATAACAATTATTCTAATTTGATTTGGCTGCAGCTTTATATATTGCCATATTAAGGGTTGAAGAGGGTGACCTTCACGGGCTTCAGCCGGTCAGTCTCCCCCTTTGGGGCCCCCCCCAATTCTTCTAAAATATAGAAAAGAAGGAGTGTTTTTAAGCATTAAATGAGTGAATGATTTTTTCAATTCGTATTCCTTTGTCAAGGAAATAACTACGTAAGATTTAAGTAAACATTTGTTTTATTTGCGTTTATATACTAGCGATTGTAAAGTGGGATTTTTAGGTTGAAAGTTAGGTAACTATCTATAGGTATTGTAATCCTTACAAAACCTATATATGGTTACGAACTGTTTGGAATCTTTCAGAATACTTGTTTAGTAAATAAAACCGACCTTGGCCTTTAACTCGTAAATTCGAGTAAAAATTTGACTGCGGCCTTGGAGCGTGCGACAGTATTGTGAGCTGACTCGAGGTGTGTTAATTTTTTTTTTAATTTTAGACAAACTAGACTTTTTTCGGTTCTTTAAGACAAGATGAGAATCTTTTTTACCCTATATGTATCTATATACTATTGTTCCACAGTGTGGTATCCGGCTGAGTAGAATAGACCACCCTCGTTTCTCACTGAGGTGTCGTAAAAGGCGACTAAAGTAAGTTGACCCGCTGAGTGATATCTGGATGATTAGAATAGACCACCTTCATTACTTACCAAGATGTCGTAAAACTACGGCTAACGTAGCGACTAAGGTAAGTTCACGTCAGGCAGGCGATCGTTCGTAAATTACCTAGCCCAATTATTAAACAACATGTTATGCCGACCCCACTTAGAGTGGGATAAGGGCAGGAGAATGATGATGTTTGTGTATATGTTAGTCCACTATGTAAGGTTCAATTATACATTTTATGACGATTAGCGTATTAGCCTTGAAAGCGTAACAAATAGACAGATAGACGTATGAATAGCAATTTAAAGAATATATTTAATATATATAAATAAATAATAATAAATATATAGAACACTTACACACACCGTCGTCCATCCCCAAAGTATGTAACTTAATACTTTATAGTAGATACGGTAGATATACTATATCTCTCTCTCTCCAGTCGTTACTTCATTGCTGAAGGTCGTGGTCCTGGCTTGATTGTATCCTCGAGTGGATTTCTTGTCTTCAACGGCTCCTATCAGTGGCCATTGTTGCTACCTCGTGGAATTTGCAGGACGTCCATGAGTGGCGCATAATTTTAAAAACATACTTAAATAAAAATGAACAGCCAGGCCCGATGAACCAACAAATTGTTTATACAAAATGTTGGACCTTTGCGGGGATTGAACCCGTTGCCCGCAGAAGACAGGGTCACTACCCACTGCGCCAACGGGCCAGCAATATAAATCGAATATGACAAGTGCTATTTTAATTTGATAGGGGATCAAATATTAAAATAAAATAAGTAGACCATAGGTGAACAAAATTAAATTGATATAAACATTAAAATTGGTTATCTAGATTAAAGTAAAATACAAAAGAACTCATGAAATTGACTTTCAAACGGTATGGCCTCGAAACGAAAAATTAAACTCGACTTGCCGACAACGAAATTGTCCGTTTCAATGCCTATTTTGACGAGAAAATTACCAATTCATCACGTTTTCGTTTCATGAAAACATCTCGCTGGAACGTTTTGAGGTCATGTTTACTGCGGACTTGAAATGAAACGGGATTTCGTGATTTATTTTTTATCTATGTTTCCTCATTAACGTTCTTTCATAAATGCGTTCAGTTCTATCTGCCAATTCTCTTATCGTATTTTTGACACACGCATACGCGCAGAAAAACTCAAAATAATTAAATAACTAGCTAAAAATAGCTAAAAATAAATAGCTGTCCGACCACACGTTGCTGTTGCTCAGTCTGTTTCGAATACCCCTCGAAACAGAACTTAAGAGTTAAAAATTTCACCGTTTACTAAGCGCACGAAAGGAAGCTTTAAATTTTGCCGTTTTCGCAATATTTTTTATTGCTACTCCTCTCCTACTCATTTTAGCGTGATGGTATATAGTATATAGTCTATAGCCTTTCCCGATAAATGGACTATCTAGCACTCAAATAATTTTTCAAATCGGTTTGTTGGTTGCTGAGATTAGCGCGTTCAAACAATCAAACAAACAAACACTTCAGCTTTATATATTAAGTAAGTAATAAGTACGGATATAGATATAGATTCAATTAAACTTGCAAACAAGGGCTTTTGAATCGTCAACTTTACTGCAAATTGCTCCTATCGAGAAGAAGCATTTTTCAAAAAGAGGCAAAATTAAGGAATTTTTGTCATTTATTACCTACTAGCAATGCCAGCGGCTTCGCCCGAGTGGAAATGAGCGTGTCACAAATTTTTTCTAGAAGTCAAATTTTAAACATAAAAGTAGTTATTGTGAGTTAACCATAAGACATAAGTAATAATAAAATTATTTTGCTATAATCCGCGATACAGTAAATAGAAAATATGCGTTATGCGTATACACACACCTGTGTATTGTGGTGGAAGTGGTGGAGGATTGTGCATGTGTTTTTATGAATCTTGCATGTATCGGGTATGAAAATACGGATAGTCCACTATACATTTAACTATATATATATATATAATCCGCGATACAGTAAATAGAAAAAATTTATATATTTTCTATTTACTGTATCGCGGATTATAGCAAAATAATTTTATTATTACTTTTGTATTATGGATCTCCGCAAAGTAACGCCTAATTCTATAAATTATTTAACCATAATAGATAGAGACATGCTATCGTGGACTTTTTTGTAGTATTTTTATAGATCTACAATTCTTTAGTACATTATTTTAGCGTATCTCTACTGGTTTACGCAGCGCACGCAACTAAAGCTCGCTAAAGCAAGTTTTTAACAACTACGCGATCTCTTGATGATGCTATGATGCTTCGTTTGCAGGGCGAAATGATTGTTGAGTTCGTGATATTGAACGTGTTTAGAACTTGTGTTTATAGTGGAGGTTTGTGCATGTTTAAACGAATCCTGCTTGTTTCAGGTATAAAAAAACGGATAGTCCAAGTAAATAGAAAATACATATAGTCCACATGTAGCACTATATGTTTTTTCCATTTACTTAATCGCGGATTATAGCATTAAATTGTTACTTTTTATGGATCTCCGCAAAGTAACGCCTATTTCTATAAATTGTATATTATGAAGACTTTCAAGTTCAAATTAAAAATATTCTTTTATCAATTAGACTATGAGTACCTTTGAAACGTCAAATGTTTTTGAAGCAGCTACCACTGATTTTGCTCCTACCGAAAACCAGCGACAGACTCGGCGGATACTCTTTAAAAAACTTGTACTATTTGATTATTCATTCAATTCGATACCTATGCAAAATTAATATATTTTCTTAGTTCAGATAGAAATATGTTAGGCCTAAGCTTTTGTAATGTTTTTTCAGATGAAGAAAGAAATGTTTTTTTTTCTCAAATTCTTATTTTAAATGTATTTTAAGGATATTCAAAGAAATTGTAGTAGGTAGTATCTAGAATATCAGATATACGGTGTTATTTCAGGCGGCAAGCGTCCCACGGCAATTTGTTTAAGTATTTCTTTTCCATTGTTCATCTTGAACAAACCTCTCCCATTTGACTTATATAAATTTTCTTTACATTATTCCATCATCCATTAAAATCAACTTTTAGTATAAAATGAGAGATAAAAGGAAATCTCGTGTTCTTTCTTTGTAGACAAATCTATACTTATTATAAGTCAAAGTCCCCAAAAGTTGTCTATCTGTTTATTATCGATTTCCTCAAAATCTACTGCATGGATTTTGTACAGTTTTTACTAAAAGATTGGTATGTTGGTATCCTGCTGAGTAAAATAAACCACTCTCATTTCTTACTGAGGTGTCGTAAAAGGCGACTAAGGTATGTTTACCCACCGTGTGGTATCCGGCTGAGTAGAATTGACCACTCTCATTTCTTGTTAGAGGTGTCGTAAAAGGCGACTAAGGAAAATTGACATCAAGCATCATAACGTGTTTTTTTTATGTCAGGAAAACCCGTTATGGGTCATCACCACCCGACGTGGACGAGCGGTGGGTATGTCGGACTCGCACCGACTAAAAACCTGACAGTGCTCCCCACGCTGCTAGTGGCGGGGACAGGGTACCTTTATACACATTGGCCCCATCCTCGCCAGCAGCAGCTCTGAACCCCAGAGTGCGCCACCTTGGATCGGAGCCTCTTTAAGAGTGGCCTCTCCCTCCGCTAATCGATGCATCGGGAGCACCAGATGCATCGACCGCCTCGGGGACCTATCTCCAACGAGCGTCCGATAAACCCCGTTTGGAAGTCCCCGTTAGGGCGGCATGCGACGGACTTCGACGAGTCGCCTGCGCCCCACTCGCCTGCGGCGGATCGGATCCAAAGACTCGACCTCCCGGATCCGTCCCGCCGTCTCCTTCCGCAAGATAACATCCTCGCAGAAGGAGGCTCATCGCTGCCCATGATGCCTCCCTATCCACCATGGCACAAACCACAGTAGGCAGGGAGAGATCGTGCCCCACCTCTGCCACGAGCTTCGCCCGCTGAACCAAGCAGGGCAGTCCGCGAGCGTGTGCAGCGCCGTATCAAACTCGGCACCGCACTTGTGGCATCATAACGTGTTGTGCCGACCCATCTTAAAGTAGGATAAGGGTAGGAGAATGAATAATTAATTGTTAAAAATAGTATTCACTGCAATGAAATCATCCAAGAACTGTTCTTAAGTGATTGTGACTTGTGTTTAATTTTTGTATACACACTAAGGCGTGTTAATTTAAACTGATGTAGGTGCTAATTAAGTTTATATTATTAAATCCCATGAAGTTTGAGAGTTCGATTTCCTGTTTCACTGCAGAAAAGTACTCAAATTCCCTTCACGACATTATTCATTGCTCATCATACAAAAATGTGTCATAAATTCGCTCACCTCGGAGTATAAAAAGTAATAAAGCCAAGGGATATTATACCTTGGTTCAAATGCATAAAGTGTAAATTGTTTTGTGCCTTATTTCTTGGCCTCATTGCCTCTCAGCGGTATCACCTACGCACCGATAGCCCCGGGCAAAGCTAAATATGATAGGCATAATGATTAAACTTTGTTAGGAAATTTGAGCTTGGAATTTTTAAATTATAGTTTTTTGTTTATTAGAAACTGGAAATGGAATGAATTTTGGCTGAATGGGAAGAAAAAAAGCAGTAGATGTTGATGATTCAGTAGTACTTGTTTACAAGTTTACTTGAATAAAGAATATCGTGAATTTGAATTTCAATCCGCGATAAAAGAAAATATATGTAATGCCAAATTTAGAGTGGACTATCCTTTCTCATACCTGATATATTTAGGATTCGTAAGAGCGCAAGCAAACGTGCTGAAATAACAAAGCTTTGCGACGCAATTTTGTAATAGAGTCTATCTCGTAATGATGTTTCGGTTACGGGGACGAAACAATTGTTCAGATTGTTGTAGTGAATATGTGCAGTGCTTGTGTAGTGTATTTGCGGTGTTGGTTATGTAACGAGTTCTGCTTCCTACACTTAGCATTAATAAACAATAAATAATAATAATAAATATATAGGTCACTAACACACACGGTCGTCCGTCCCCCAAAGTAACTTAATAGTTGTGTTATGGTTGACGTTGACAACTAGTAGATATACTACATATTATATATAATTTAAAATACATACTTAAATGCAAATACACCCAGGCTTGAAAATCAACAAATTATTTATAGAAAATGTTGGCACTCGGCGGGAATCGAACCCGCGACCCTCAGAGGTGAAGTCAGGGTCACGTCCCACTGCGCCAACGGGTCAGTCAAATTTATTGTATAATGTAATGTATAAAACATTATATAATACTTTTGTATTATGGACCTCCGTAAAGTAACGCCTAATTCTATTCTGATACAGAAAGCGTACAATCCTGTTGAAGATACATAGATGGTAAGAATGCGTCTAAAAATCTATCTACTCTTCGACTTTGCAAGATAGTAATGACTGTGCCTAGTTATAAGAATTCTTTAATTTTTGCCGAATTTCTGGCTGGTTTTTCTAGGTAGGAGCTTTCCCAAACCACAGTAGAGTTGATGATTCAAAAACACTTGTTTACAAGGTTACTTGAATTTGAATATAGATTATACTTTTGACTGTGATATTCAAATTCAAATTCAAAATATTCTTTATTCAAGTAAACTTGTAAACAAGTGCTTTTGAATCGCCAACTTTACTGCTGGTTCGGAAAGCTGTTCCTACCGAGAAGAGCCAGCAAGAAACTCGGCGGTTGCTCTTTTTAAAATATAAATCTTAGAACTAGTTACATTTATTTATTACTGTCTTGTACAGGGTAGAAGCGCACCTATATCCACACATCCTTATCATCTAAGTAATCTTCAACAGTATAGTAGGTGTGGTGTTTCTATAAACACGATGCACTGGCTCGGTAACTCACGATGTGCGCAGGTAACGCGTCCGCTCTCGCCCGTGGCTCGCACCCCCCACACCATGAGCACGAGACAGTGTATAGTACAACTATAACTATATACAACACAAATAGTACAGTAGGCTTTCTGTATCAGCCTCTTTTTAACAGTGGTTTTAACCTGCTGTAATGGCATGGCCAAAATTGATTTCGGAATTTTATTATAAGCCGAGGGGGCAGATAGCCGAGGGGGTCACGAGTTCAAACTCCAGGCAGACACCAATGAGTTTTTCTGTTAAAATCTGTGTCTAATTGCAATTTATCGCACGTTTTTCGGTGAGGGAAAACATCGTAAAAAAACCTGCATATCTCTAGAGAATTCTAGGTATATACGAGTATGTAACCAGGCTGGATCGGTAGCGTAGTAGGTAGTTGGAGTTGGAGTTAACTCCAACCCTTCTCTTTAGAAACGGAGAGAGGAGGCATATTCCCAGCAGTGGGATTGTAACAAGCCGCTAACCTACTACTTTACTTTACATTATAGCCATTACAAGATAAATTTTACAAATTTAAAGATAAATAATGCACTTTGAAACGATTTTTAAATATATATAAAAATTCCGAAAATCCTTCTCTCCAAAAGCAGAGAGAAGAGGCCAACAAAATTTACATAAAACGGTTGTGTACTATTAATTTAAACCATCCTGTAGAATTGCACTGTCTTTTAGTAAAAACCGTACAATAATCCGTTTAGTAGATTTTGAGAAAATCGATCACACACAGATAGAAAGCTTATAGGGACTTCGTTTTATAATTAGTATGCATTGACTTAGAAAACGTGGATTATATCAAAATAGTTATAATATTACTTTTGTTTGGTAAATATATATCTAAGCCGAATGTTAAATCAATTCATTCAAATCATGATCTTAGCGATTTCAAGTACGGTCTTGTATTGTGTAGATTTATTACGTCCTAACGAAGGTACAAAACCTTTGTTCACCGTAGATTGATATAATTAAAATAACATTATGAAGGTAGTCTGTTTATTGTGAGAATGATTGAGAGTCTCATTTTGTTTCAGTCTTCTTTTATGAAATAACTTTTGATTGTGTTTTCTTTCATTAGAGAGGGTTTTGTAAAATTGATTTCTTAAATAAATATTATACTTTATGTGACAGCTGGATAATTAATGCTAAGTCATGGTTTTGCACCCATGAGTTTTTCTATTAAAACTTATGTCACATTGATATTTATAAATCACGCGCTTTCGGTGTAAGAAAACATCGCGAGGAAATTTATATATCTATAGAGAATTCTTGAGATATGTGTAGCCTTAAGTATGCCGTGTGGTATACGGTTGAGTAAAATAGACCACCCTATTTCTTACCAAGGAGTCATAAAATAAAACTAAGGTAAGTTGAAATCAGGCGGGCAGCCGGTCGTAAAACAACTAGCGAAATCATATGACAACATGTATTTTGTAACATGTTGTGCCGACCCCTTAGAGTGGAATAAGGGCAGGAGGATGATGGATAATGATATAGGTTCAATACAAAACAACATTTAACAATTTCGGATAATTGCTTTTACCATCTTACTGAATCTTGATTACACTATTTCCTGCAGCATCTACTAAATAATGAATTTCAAAGATTTATTTACCGTTTACAAAGGACGCTGTTACTTGGAGTATCTGTTACAGTGGAATAATGAAAATAAGATGACGAGATTGGGAGTTTGAAATACTGTTTCAATTATATTACAGATTGTTTAACTAGATTACAAGATACAAGGAATTACGTAATCTTTTTTATAAAAATTGAAATAAAAATACTACCGATGTATATTAGAGACAAATTAGGAACCGACATAAGCTTGCGGTTTCTGCTGTGCGCCTTGCAAAAGTACGTAAGTCATTTGTGGGTTTGGGTATAAGATTGTATAATAAAATTCCTCTTTTACAAGATATGTGACTAGTAATAAGATTTATTTCTTTCCATCGAGCTGAAAAATTACATAATCAATTGCGTAATATAATTTTGCTGTAATCCACGATTGGAGGAATAAGATTCGTTAAACTGAAGATATATTTTACTCAAGAAGGCATTTTCAAGTAGTGTTTAATGTATTTATAAATACACCTCTGGTTTCGTTTAAAAATTAAACGCTTTTCTTGAATTTATACTACAAGAAAAGTGTAATTAGTGTTAAAATTAAAATAAAACGAGCTTAGGCGAAATCAAATAGCGATCTCTCATAGCAACCTAACTTAAATCAAACTAAATAAAGTAAAAAATTAATACTGCAAAAGCAATACATTAATCTGTACTTATTACAAAACAAAGTCCCAAAAAGCTGTCTGTCTGTATGTAATCGATTTTCTCAAAATCGGAAAAAAACGGATCCTTATACGGTTTTCACCAAAAGATTGTACAATACTTCCGGATGGTTTAGGCAAATAGTACATTTCGGTATTCTGTTGAGGAGATCGTGCAGTTGTTAAAAAACTTGCTTGCTGGGAGCTTTAGTCGCGTGCGCTGCGTAAACCAGCAGAGATACGTTAAATTTTAAAGTAATGTACTATAGAATTGTAGATCTATAAAACTAGTACAAAAAAGTCCGCGGTAGCATATCTCTGTCTCTTATGGTTAACTCACAATAACTACTTTTGTGTTTAAAATTTGAATTCTGGAAAAAAATTGTGACACGCAGATTTCCACGCGGTCGAAGCAGCTGGCACAGCTAGTGTGATATATTTCTCATTTTTGTCCACAGCTTGACTTCTATGTATCTAGGGACGGTGACCAATAAATAAATAAAATAAAATATCGTTCAAAACAAACCATTTTATCGGTCGAATGAAACGTGACAAGTATTTCAAACGAACCTAACCTTTTGTAGAACATAGCCAATATTTATTGTCCGAGTGATTTTATAGTCATTGTTATTTGATCTAGCGTTTCGTTGATATTTTATATTGATGTAATAAAAATTTTCGTCGTTTTGTTGAGTTAAAACACTTCACTAAGAGCCTATTACTGTCCCACTGCTGGGCAAATAGATGTTCTGTCTATTTTTAGAAAACAAAATTCAAAAAATTATTCAATGTTACTAAGTGGTCCCTTCGTATTATCACCGTAGTCTCAGTGTAGGCATAATGCCTACGCCGTAGACTCCCTACGCACTGCGTAGGCTGCTTCCGATATTTAACTTACGACGTTAACACAAGTAATGATATATTAAAATAAATGTCGTAATTTTATTCAAATACTTAGTACCCGTATTGTATCTCACCGTAAAGATTCTGACACCGTGCCTACGTCGTAGACTGTCTACGCGTAGGCATTACGTAAGTATTAGGTCCTTACATATGAAATTGGCGTTTTCTATGGGAGGAACATAAGGTCGTTTTTTTTTTAATGAAATATATTTAATTAATCAAAGTATGTACCATTGCTATGTATGCACTTTTGCCATCTCATAGGTAGTTCATTGATCCCCTTACTAAAAAAACCATTCATGCAGGAATCAATAAAATCTTTGAAGGCGGTTTGGACTGCCCCATCGGAGTTTAATTTTTTTCCTTGCAAGTAGTTATCCAAATTGAGAAAAAAATGGTAATCTGTTGGAGTAAGGTCCGGAGAGTACGGTGGATGTCTAAGACATTCTAATTGAAGCTCCTCTGATTTGGTAGCCGTCTGTTGTGCAGTGTGTGGTCTAGCGTTGTCCTGAAGCAGCAGTGGCCTAGAGCGATTGACCAGCCTCGGTTGTTTAGCAGCTAGCTTTTCCATCATGGTTTGCAGTTGCTGACAATAGATATCTGCCGTAATCGTCTGGCCAGATTTAAGAAAGCTGTAGTGAACGACACCGGCACTAGTCCACCAAACACTTACAAGCAACTTTTTTTTAGTCAATTTTCGCTTAGGGCAATATTTGGCTGGTTCGCCAGGGTTCAGCCATTGCGATGAGCGCTTCCGATTATCGTAGAGGATCCACTTTTCATCACAGGTAATGATTCGATTTAAAATTCCTTCATTATTGTGCCGGTTGAGTAACGTAACGCAGCAGTCGACGCGCGTTTGTCGGTTTGCTTCACTCAATTCATGAGGTACCCACTTTTCATGCTTTTTCACCTTCCGAATTTGCTTCAAGTGGATTAGAATAGTTTTATCACTAACACCGGAGCCTGCAGCTAACTCGGACGTGGTTTGCGATGGATCCGCTTCCACAATAGCCTTCAATTCTTCATTATCTACTTTGGTCTCCGGCCGTCCACGAGGCTTGTTCTGCAAGTCGAAATTTCCAGAACGAAAACGTTGAAACCAAAAACGCACTGTGTTTTCTTTTGCGACACCGTCACCATACACATCATTAATCTTTCGAGCCGTTTCTGCAGCACTGGTGTCACGGTGGAACTCATACTCGTAATTCAAGCGTTTTATTCGCAAAGGCTTTCATACAGTGGATGTAGACCCCAATGTTGTTTATTCCGCTCCATGTAGTTTCGGATTGAGCATGGAATGCGGGTCCTGGGAAATGTACCGGACGGAATGTCCCTCCCTGTCGTACACCTCCCTGAACCTCGGTCAATACTGAAGAGTAAACAAAAGTTGTTTTTTTACTTGTACATTACTTGTTTGTTTACTTTTAGTGTATTACAAGCCACAATATTATTAATTGTAGATTATAGATATCAAATGTCAAAATATTATTTATTTAAGTAAACATGTTAATAAGTGCTTTTGAAATGTCAACAACTGTTGCTGGTTCGGAAAGCTGTTCCTACCGAGAAGAACTAGCAAGAAACTCGGCGGTTGCTTTTTTTAAACAATAATTCTTATTACTAGTGACATATAGTTATTAATGTCTTGTACAAGGTTGAAAAGTAGCTATATCCACGCATTTTTATCGTCTAAGTAATCCTCAATAGTATAGTAGGCTTTTTGTATGAGGAAAACAATACTAGTATTAGTAGTAGTATACTCTTGTACTATGGACCTCTGCAAAATAACGTCTAATTCTATAAATCATGTATTATATGCCCATGCAATTTAAAGAGAGACCCATCCTCTTCAAGCAAATGTTTCCCATAAAAATAATATTGTTCTTAGTCAATTTAAGTACAAAAGTAATAATAAAATTATAAAATAATAAAATTGTCCCGAACTACATATGTTTAACGTCAACCCACTTCCACCATAATTAATGTAAGTATTACGGTTAACTCAAATAATGCCTGTCTGGACTGCCGTCCAAGCGAACGAAGTTGCGATTAAAAGCTAGTAATAAATAAAATGAGGATAAATTGTTTTGATTTAAGTTTCATAGGTATTAAATAATTATCCGATAAACCTGTTTAAATATCTTCATAACAAATTTTAATTAATATTAAACGCCATTGAAAAGTACAATGTAACAATTAATTTGTTAACGAATTTGCAAACGGGCGATCGGAGTTATAAAGGGCAACGTGAACTGGGAACAAATTAAACTTTCCTGCCAGATTTGATTTTGACAGCTGCGTTTAATACAACACACATTTGTAAGGGGTTTGAGGAAGAGAGATTATTTGTACGGAACAAATATTAATCATCAAGTCAAACATAGAAGTTTTATTGATACTATAATTTAGTTAAATAGTTTATTACAACATTTATATGCCAGCCGTATTATACTAGAGTAGGGACGCCATCCTAAAATGTCATCATCATCCTCCTGCCCTTATCCCACTCTAAGTAGGGTCGGTCACAACATGTTACAAACATGTTTTCACATGATTTTCTTAGGTATTTTACACCGGCCGTATCAACTTATCTTAGTCGTATTTTATGACTCCTCGTTAAGAAAGAGGGTGGTCTATTTTACTGAACTGGATACCTTTCGGCGGGTCAACTTACCCTAGTCGCCTTTTACGACACCTCGGTAAGAAATGAGGGTGGTCTACTCTATCCAGTCGGCCTAAAATGTGCCATCTATGATATAAGAATGAATCGCTGAATCTGTTGCTAAGCGCTGTAACGTAAATATATAGTTTTTTTAAATTGTTTTTTAAAACTTGTCAACGTATATTTATAATAAATAACATTAGACTGATGCGTTCGTCCGCAGAGTCCCTTCCCTTCCCCCCCCCCGCGGGCACCTATTTTTGCCCTTGAAATTGGAAAGGTGCTCTCGCGGCGGCGGTGGATGCTACGTAGTACGTAGTTCTTCAGTACCTAGTATGTTTTATATTTTTTTTCTTTTTAATTTAACATGTAATGATTCTGTTTGGTAATTATTCTAACTTCTATCTTTTGTTTCATTTATATGTTAACTTTTTTAATATGCTCTCCTTATTTTGTGTTTTCTCTCCGTACTGATTGTGACATGCACTGCACTTATTTCGTTAGCGCATTAGCCCTGCTTTGCCTACGCTGCCGTGCACGCAATCAGTGGAGAAGAAGGCTTTCACATATTAACGTTAACTGGACATCATTTCCAGGGTGCCATACTGGGCTTAAGCCAGTACCTTACATCAGTCCCCGTAGTCCAGAGGTTGGACTTCTGCGGTCTTGAGTCCGGGCCCGACGTCTTCGGGTCGGCTCACCTTCTCCGGGCGCGCGCTGCACGGCCTGCTCCGCTGCGAGACAAAGCCAGGGCAGTACCGAGCGCACACCTACCCTCTTACGAAGCATTGCATTGACGGGCAGTAGACTTTCACGACCCATTATGAATTTGTTGTCGACTTGGTGAGTTTTTTGAGTGACTTGGTGAGGTTCCTTTTCTACTCCCAACGTCACAGCGTAAATCTCGAACGGAGCTGAACCGATTTTGCTTATTCTTTTCTATAATATTTCTTGAAGTACGAGAACAGTTCCTACAGAGAGAAAAAAAAACACTCAAAATTCTATAAGCAACACTTTCATATGTTCCTATACAAAAGATTATTAATAATACTTAAAAGTCAATTTGAACTTTAACACCACACCATAAAATGTTAGTGCAGATTTTTTGGGAAGGCAAAAATAATTAAGTTAGGTTAGTATTGTATAAATATTAAATTTGAAATTTTAATTTTTATGTTATTGTTGAATGATTTATAGAAGCAGGCGTTACTTTGCGGAATTCCATATTACAAGCAATATAACAGAACTAACTACTTTGCTATAATCCGCACGGGTTGCGAATGCATGCAAAGCCAATGTGTATGAAGCAGGCAAAATCTACGCACCTTATATATGCAGGACAAGCCACCACATGCACCCCAAGGCGCAATTCACCAGCAACAACGCACACAAAAGCAGCACACACACCCACCACCACAATCTCGACGATCGTTTCGCCCCGAAACCGAAGCATCATCAGGATTATAGGCTCCACGACAAAAATCGTAATGCAATACGATGCTTCATACACATTGCCTGCTTCATACACATTGGCTTTGCATGCATTCGCAACCTGTGCGGATTATAGCAAAGTAGTTAGTTCTGTTATATTGCTTGTTATTGTTGACTTATCCTGAACTATCCTGAATTCTATTTACTGCATCGCGGATTATAGCAAAATAATTTTATTATTACTTTTGTAGTTGAAAGAACTATTTTTTGAAAAAAACAATCTCAAATTGACTTGGTGGTTTTTCTCCAGTTTTTTTGAACCAGTAGAGTAGAGTAGAGTTGACGGTTCATAAAGTAATTGTAAAAGCTTATATCTTTAAAGCTATATATATTACTTTATATGCAGTCACAATCTCATTTAGTGGGATGTACATCCGTGCGGTGCAGATCCAACATGGCGGCCGGAAGTCAGCCGGACCGGTCCTTCATTTCCGGCCTCAACTATTACAGACTGAATACCTTCGTTTATTCAAATCAACTGCCTGACATTTCTTTCCAATATCTAGTATTGACTGTTGTTAATAAAAACTATGTAAACGATTAAAAAACAAATATTTTATATGGTAAGAAAATTTACGGTTTTATTTGATCTGAAAATAATATTTTGTGATATTATTATAAATTGTATTTTTGATTTTGCATTAGGAATAAGAGGTGTAAAAATAAAGAGAAAAATACATTTAGAATAAGCATTATCTAAGGCTAGAATTTATAAATTGACGTTGTTAAAAATTATTAGGTGTAATAAAAGTAAAGTATGTGTATGTTAATATGTACCGCAAATATTTTAATTTTTAAATATCCTTATTTATTTACAATTTAGTTTAATGGGACCCCGGATTCTTCATTCTTAAAAATGATAGAAATTCTTTATTCGTTTGTGAACATCTTTAAAGCTAAAATCATTTTAATGTTTAGAGATAAACGAGTTTGTAGAGCTAGATGCTCTACAAACTCTTTAATCTTTAAATGAAGCTCCTTTTTCAATTTACTCCATTGTATAATCCGATGAACTACAATAGATAAATGGACTGAAATGAAAATAAAGCTTAGGCACTTTATAGTTAAACTGATATTGAAATCAAAGACATAGTTTTATTTTCCAATTTATTTTGCGATCTATATTTCCAATTTATCTATTATTTTGCTACATTCCGTGATAAAAGAAAATATATGTCTTGGTAAATGTAGAGTTTACTATCCGTTCTCAATACCTGATAAATTCAAATTCTAAATCAAAATATTCTTTATTCAAGTAAACTTGTAAACAAGTGCTTTTGATTCATCAACTCTGCTGCTGGTTCGGAAAGCTGTTCCTACCGAGAAGAACCAGCAAGAAACTCGGCGGTTGCTCTTTTTACAGTATAAATCTTTAAAAAAGTTACATTTATTTATTACTGTCTTGTACAGGGTAGAATTGCACCTATATCCACACATTCTTATCATCTAAGTAATCTTCAACAGTATAGTAGGCTTTCTGTATCAGCCTCTTTTTAACAGTGTTTTTAAACTGCTGTAATGGCATGGCCAAAATTGATTTCGGAATTTTATTATAGAGACATATAATTAAACATATAATAGATACATGGCAGAATTCCTAAAAACTCATGCAGTACCCATTAAGAATAAAACAACAATATACAAGCACTCCTCCCATTCACTAACACAATCTCAACAATAGTTTTTCCCGTAACCGAAGCAACGTCGTGAGAGATGCCACGGCAAAATCGCAAATTTCTCGTACCGTGGACTATATCAATATAATATTTCCATTACTTTTGTATTATGGACCTCTGCAAAGTAATGCATAAATTACTAAAAAATAAAAATTCGAAGATAATGGGATCACTCTGCGAGGCCAGGACGTAGGGTGGAAGACCACAGTGAGGTTCTTGGGGTGTGAACTGGATTGCAGCCTGCGCATGGTCCCCATGGTGAATCACACCGTGGGCCAAGCTGCTGCTGCCAGGTCCAAGCTCCACGCCTTGTTCACATCCCACCTGCCCGTCAACACCAAGCTGAGGGTCTACGGTGCCTACGTCCGCTCGCGTTTGACGTATGCGGCACCCGCCTGGTACGCGCTTCGCTCGGCGCACCAGAGGCGAAGACTGCAAGTCCAGCAGAATCGATGCCTGCGATTGATCGTAGGAGCCCCGAGGTATGTGCGGAACGACGTCGTGCACCGGGATACCAAGATGCCGACCGTGGAGGAGTTCGTTCGTCGCTTAGCGCGCCGACTGTTCGCGCGAGCGGACAACAGCGCGCACGAGCACCTTCACGACATCGCGCCACTCCATGCACGAGCTCCGGAGGGATTTCCCCTGCCTCGCGAGCTCCTGAGATCACCGTCACCGCGGCCCGACGCGGAAGACGACGGCGACGACGAGGACGACGCAACGGGCAAGAGGGCAACACCGGATATGACGAAACCACCTGATACGACAAACCAACCGGACTTGACACCACCCGGACTTGACGAAGCGGTCTGGGAGTTATTATTCCCAGACCGCTCCACCGAACACGACATCCCTCAGGTCACCTAGGTGACCTGGGCCAACCGGCCCGAACTTCGACCAGGCCCACAAGGCCTGCGAGGACCAGCCCGGGCAAAGAGGTTCGCCTCGAGGCCCGTACCCCGGCACCCTCAAAGGTACGGAGAAGACCCCGGAGAGAGAAGATAATGGTAACTAAAATTGTCACTTACCGAGTGTTCGTATATGATAGCCGAGTTATATATGACTTGTGAATATATTTCTATTGGACAATTTCAATGAAAATAAATATAAAAGATGTTCGACAACTCAGTTTTTTAGTGAACATAAATCTACGGTATCTAATCTATATTAGTATTATGTTAATAAGAGGTTGAGTCTTAAACAATTTGAATTTTAAATCATATTGCGTTCATATTGTAAAACATTTCAATTTATCTGAAATTATTCGCCCGAAACTAATAACTTTATAAACCAAGCGAACTCACTTTATTTCTTTTAATTTTAACTTCTACAAACTCTGCCTATCTAGTTTAAAATTCACTTAAAAGATTCTCGAACTTGAAATACAATTTTTCTAAAAATTTACGATAGCGAAACTTTAGAAAATTTTAATGGCTATAGATGTGTAACTATGCAGAACAAAAGAAATATTTATAGCTCATACAAAGTAATTGTGAAGGTCAAAGTTTCCTGTCAGTATTATAGTTGGTATACTATTATGTGGTATCCGGTTCAGTATAGTATAGTAGAATAGACCACCCTCCTTCTTACCGAAGTTTTGTAAAAGGCGACTAAGGTAAGTTGACGTCAGGCTGGCGGCCCGTCGTAAAATACCTAACTAATTCATGTGACAACATATTACAACATGTTGTGCTGACCCCACTTAGAGTGGGATAAGGGCAGGAGAATGATGAATGAAGATTAAAATCTGAGACGGTGTGATTTTTCGAGGGGGTCACTGGTTGAAGTCCGGGTAGCAATGAGTTTTCTGTTTAACCTTATGCGTCTAAATAATAATTAACATTTATCACACGCTTTTCAGTAAAGGAAAACATCATGAGGAAACCTGTATATCTCAGAAAATGATAGGCACGTGTTACCTACCAATCTGCGTTGGGGCAACGCGGTGGGTCTTAGTTCCAATCCTTCTCTTCAAAAAACGGTTTTTTTAGTTAGGACTAGTTACGTGTGGTAACTAAACCTGGATGTATAACGTATGAGAACAGTTTCACTTCCTTCACTTAGTATTTCATAGATTTTCTTAATAAACGCGAATAGAAAAAAAATCTATAATAACTTTCGTACTACGAAATTGAAAGTAACGCCTCCTTCTATAAATAATTTGATCAACGTAGCTGTTGTCCGAGCTAAAAGAAAATATATGGTTTCTCATAATTTATGTCTGTATGATTAATAAACCGCACGATTTTGAATCACCACCAAAACCATACCATACTGATTGCAAACATAGGTTCATGCAATTTCAACGACCGGAAGATCGCTAGATAGATCGGGGAGTCTATATCCTGACGATATTTCGTTTGCAGCAAAACCTTCATTTAGATGGTATTTTTAGAAGTTTTTCGTGTAAATGTTGAATATATCGTACTGTTCTATCTTTGGAATGTTGGTAGAATTGTCTGGGGCTATGATCTCACCTGAGCAACGGTAGCTGCAGCCTTTCAACGACCACGGCTGCGA
Source organism: Morpho deidamia (assembly GCA_947086505.1). Classification (NCBI taxonomy): domain Eukaryota; kingdom Metazoa; phylum Arthropoda; class Insecta; order Lepidoptera; family Nymphalidae; genus Morpho; species Morpho deidamia. The sequence goes on along the minus strand of CAMTZC010000007.1, from coordinate 670,400 downwards.
TATTTTCCGTTTTCCGGTTGCAAAAGTTTTTTCCAGTAATCAAATATTATATTTTCAAATAAATATTCAAATTCAAAATATTCTTTATTCAAGTAAGGTATATGATTTATAGAAGCAGGCGTTATTTTGCGGAATTCCATATTACAAGCAATATAACAGAACTAACTACTTTGCTATAATCCGCACGGGTTAGGTGAATGCATGCAAAGCCAATGTGTATGAAGCAGGCAAAATCTACGTACCTTATACATGCAGGACAAGCCACACATGCACCCCAAGGCGCAATTCACCAGCAACAACGCACACAAAAGCAGCACACACACCCACCACCACAATCTCGACGATCGTTTCGCCCCGAAACCGAAGCATCATCAGGAGGATAGGCTCCACGACAAAAATCGTACTGCAAATCGTACGGCAGTACGATATGTGTCACTGTAACACTCACGAAATTGTAGCTACGCTACGCTTTATTGCAATTTACCATAATACATTTTTTGAAATTAGGTCACAAATATAATTATGTATACCGTAAAATGATGTTTATTAAGGGGAAAAGATAATTACTTTTTGTAATTATGTTTCCCACTCACGTTATATGCATTGTTTCGATAAATTAAATTATAAAACGGCCATTGCAGATGAATTTGTATCGTGTAATTGGTTTTAAGCTCATAGCCGAATGGTGACATTGCCTGACTGTTTCCAGGGGATTATAGGTTCAAAATTCGGGCACACATGAGTATTCTGTTAAAACTTAAGTGCCTTATTGATGTTGTTACATACAGGGGTTCGTGGATTTGGATGAAAATACCTGGTGATTCGTTAAAACACTTTATTCAACTTTTTAATACAAACTTATTACTTACAGTCTCTACATAGTCCATTGTCCAATATGAATGCCGAGATCAGTAATAATTCACTTTTATTTTCACTTCTTTATTCGCTCTTGATCGCTATTCACTGAATGTCGAGGCTCACGATAGGTCTGCTTATATATCGAACGAACCGATTCCGAGAACATTCGATAGCCTTGAAACGATCGTAAACATGTTTACCAATAACAAGTTTTGATACACGTCGAATGTTCCAGAGAATTAGCATTAAGCGAATTTGAACTCTATGACATTCAGTTTACGAACCGTTTTTGCATGTTCGTAAACTGTCTCGTTCAATTTGAACTTTATGACATATGCATTACGAACTCTTTTCCCATGTTCGTAACAATATTTAAGATTTATCAAACGCTTTTTCGTGAAGCAAAGCGTTGCATATTTCTGAAGAAATATTCATCAATCGATTTTATCTTTGCCATTAAGGCAATTTTAAACAACAAGGAGGCTGATACAGTATAAAGAATAATTAAAAAAGGAAACAGAAACTATAATTTTACAGCTGTTAGTACAAAAATGTACGAAAGTTTGTAAGGTTTTAGAGATGCAGTTAAGATAAAATCTCGTGAGATGGACTTTAGTATCAAGGTTATCAGTATTTGTCATCTTATTCCTTGCAGTAGGTATTTTTTGAGACCTTGATCTATCTTGGCTAGCGAGCTGGTTTACAATTTCAAGGAAGATTTATACGAATTCCCCCTTCGCTGCTTCGATAGTCCTGGAGACAGTTCTTACATATCTTGTGTGACGTATACTGTAGGCAAAAGTTCTTATAAATAGATATTTGCAAGGTCTTAGGACTATTGATCTCCATACCTTGCGAATAGTAACGAGTAATCAATATCATAATTAAATTTTAGATTTAACGGTAGTAGATTTGCAGTATTGTCTTTTCTTTAATTGTATAAGCCTAGATTTACCACACTTCCAATCAAATCAAATCAAATCAAAATAATCTTTTTCTAATAAACCATTTCAGGCACTTTTGAATCGTCAAGCATCAATATGACTAATGAAGCTACAACTGGTTCGGAATGTTGCTCTTACCGAGAAGAATCAGCAAGAAACTCGGCGGTCAATCTTTTAAATATTTTCAATTATACATTATTAAACCGCTGTCTTGTATGAAGCTGAAAGGATTTTCAAATCCAGGTAGATTGGTTGGTTAGCGTGGTTGTTAGATATTTTTTGCTTATGCAGTTTTCGTCAATTTGACTTCATTATAAGGATGGATTTTCCATGCTCCTTTAAGGAGATTTAAAGTGTAAAGGTGGAGCGGACAGATTAACTTTATAGAAATAAAACGCTACATTTTGAGTATTTTTTGCTTATAATTAGTTTTATTGAAAACTATTTAATTCGTCATTAACATGTTCGCTCTCCCAGTGGGAACAGTGCGCTGACACAGCCGCGTTTTGATATTTACGAGTACAAAGATTAATTAACAGTTCTATATAGATAAAAGAAAACATTTTTATGTGCATGTATTGTACAAGGGCACAGCCCTTACATACGGTTTAAGAAAATTTTATTCTCATAAGAATTACATTCACTTAAATGAGAACTTAAAAATAAAACTTAAATAAGTACAATTTTCACATGTAAGAGCGCGCTAAACAATAAACTAATATCGTAACATAAAATGTCATAAGCAAATACTACTAACAAAATAAAATAATACATTTGTGGGTAAAATGAAAAATAAAATATTCTATCATACACTTTGCTAATGAATTAAAGTCCCTAGATGTGGCAATATCGTACTAATATAAACTTAACTTTTTATACGTTCTGCAAGTATAAATATTTTATTTCAAGTTAATTTTTTTAATATTAAAGCATTTTTTTACGAGTAATCAGTATATAATATGAAATAAGATTAAGAATAGTATTTACTTTTATTGTAAAAGATATTTTTTAGCATTTTTTTAAATGTATGTATGTTTTTAGCGTCTTTGATATATTTGGGTAATTTATTATAAAGTTGAGCGCTTTGAAATGTTATATTATGTTTCCCATAGTTGGTCCTTGGTGGGCGGAGTAGTATGTTACTCGAGCTTCTAAGTCTTTTTAAGTGCGAGTACTCGTTTTTAGTAGAGAATCTTATATTTGTATGTATTTGTTTTGTTAATATCTTCCTGATTAAAATACATGTGTAATATTTGAATGTTTCTGATATATCCATTAGTTTAATTTCTTTATATAGTTTTATGGTCGGTGTTAAATAATCATAATGAAATAAAATTTTTAGTAATTTGTTTTGAGCTATTTGTATTTTGTTAAGATTAGTTTTAGCGGCAGATCCCCAGATTTCAATTAGGTAGTCAATATGGGGTTTAATTAATGAGTTATATATTATATAACGTACACGTTCTGGTAGGAAGCGGACAATGTTTCGAAGTGCTCCTGTAAGCGAGATCAATTTTAACTGTATTTTCTGTATATGTGACTTCCATGTAAGTTTATCATCTAAAATTAGACCTAAATATTTTTCTGAATAAGATCTAGTAATTATTGTTTTATTAATTTGTAATGATTCAAAATGTGGGATTTTTTTATTTTTAGCTGCAAATATTACGTAGTGTGTCTTGTCGACATTAAGTGTTAATAAATTACATTGAAACCAGACATTAAGTAAGTTTAAGTCATCTTGTGCATCCTGTACTATTGATTCTAATTTATGGCCAAAATAAAATAAGCTAGTGTCATCAGCATAAAGTGATAATTCTCCTTTTAGGTTAAGCTTACTGATACCATTAATATATACCAGAAATAGTAAAGATCCAAGGATGGACCCTTGAGGGATTCCGTATGTTATTAATTTCGGGGAACTTTGATGTTCTTTAGTCTTGACTATTTGGAAACGATTCTTTAGGTATGACTCAAAAACCTTGTAGGCAGTTCCTGCTATGCCAATGCACTTTAGTTTTGTTAATAGTATTTCGTGACTAACTGTATCAAAGGCTTTTTTTAAGTCTATAAATACACCGAGAACAATTTTCTTTTCATCAATATTATTTTTTATTTTAGTTACTAGGTCTACAGTTGCAGATAGTGAGTTAGATTTGGGTCTAAAGCCGTATTGTTTCGAATAAATAAAATTAATAGAATTTAAGTATGCCTCAAGACGATAGTATATGAGCTTTTCAAATATTTTGGACATTACAGGAAGTACAGATATAGGACGATAGTTGCTAGGATCACATCTGTTTCCTGATTTATATATAGGAGTAACTTTTGCAGTTTTGAGATTTTCGGGAAATTGACCTTGCTTCAAACAAACGTTTATACATCGCGTAAGCTGTTCAACTATTGAATGTTGTATGCATTTTATGGATTTAGTATTTATGTTATCAATGCCTGAACTAGAATTAGAATCCAACTTATTAATAATTTTGCTTATTTCGTCGTTTGTAGCTAATTTTAGTGTCTTTAAACCGAAATTGCTTTGATTAGCATCAACATCTGCGGAGGTATAGATTTTGTCATTATGATACTTTAGAGGTATTGCCTGTGCAAGTTTTGATCCAATAGTTGAAAAAAATTCATTGAAATATTCACAGATATCCTTTTCATTAGTTATTATACTATCGCCTTTTTGTAATTTACCTGGTACCAGTACTTCCTTTACCCTATTATGAGTTAGGTTATCTATTAGCTTCCACATTTTTCTTGGCTTGTTTTTGCTCTGGGAAAAGTGTTTAAAATAGTACTCCTTTTTCATTCTTTGAATATCTTCCGTGACCATATTTCTCTGCGTTATAAATTCTTTTTCTATATTTACATTTTGCAGGTTTCTTTTATACTTATACCAGAGAGCATTTTTTTTGTTTATTTTATTTAATATAGTTTTATCTATCCAGTCTTGTCTTGGTGGATTCAAAATTTTAACTTTTATTATCTTACTCATTTCTAGGCTTTCTAACAATTTATTTTCAAATTTAGCATAGTCATCATTATCCTTATCTATTTCCATCTCCTTTATACTCTTGCTCAGTTTCACGTAATCTATGGCATCATATTTTATTTTCTGTTTACATTTCGGTTCATACTTTTTTACTTCGAAATAGATCTGTTTATGGTCTGATATTGAAGATTCTATAATAGCTAAATGAAATTGGTTGTCTTTTACATTTGTTAAAACGTGATCTAATAAACTCTTTTTGGTGTTAGTTTCACGTGTGCAGAAATTTGGGTGGATATTATTAACAATGGTGTATCCGTTTTCTTTTAATGTGTTTTTATAGTATTCTATTGGATTATCAGAGTTTAATAAGTCAAAATTAAAGTCTCCAAAGACTATAGCTCTTTTCCTTCGGTTCAACTGAACCGAAAAGGTGTCCAAGAAATTTTGAACATTTGTGCGGCCAGGTTTATACACAGCACCGATGTTTAAAGAGAATTTTTCTAAATATATCCATAAAAAGTGATTGTCATCTTGGGAGAAATCTTCAATCAGCTTATGTTTAATATTATTGTTGGCAAAAATCGAGACACCACCACCAATTGTGTTTTGCCTGAAATGGTAATAGTGCTTGAAACCTGGTATTTGAAACTTTTTGGCTTCTTCATGAGATTTAATCCACGTTTCGGTCAAGATTACCAAGTGTATTTCTGATGGGAGACATTTTACAATACATCGTAATTCATCAAATTTACCAGGCTTAACAATGCTTCGTGTATTTGCGTATATAAATTTTAATGAATTTTTAGTAGTTATTAGGTTATCAAGACTACTGAGTACTTGATAGGTGTTGCTATTATTTGTTTGTCTTTGCTCATTTAGAGCCTTAAGTTTTTTGATATTTTTACAATTTTAGGCATGCCTTTAATATATTTAATTTTTAAGTTATCCTCTCCCTTGGCAATTCTAGACTTAAGTTCATTTTTAACAATTTTAAATTGACTTTGCTGAAAAGGCGTTTGATCAGAAAATATTTTTATAGCCTTATTCACCAATTTGTTTTTATTTCGGAGTAATATCTTAGGGGTTTCATCTGTTCCAAAACTTACTTTAATGGGTCGATTTTCATTTTCCTTGTACTTCCCAATTCGAATCGTTTTGGTAGGTTCTGGACAGTTATCTAATATAGTTTTAAATATTTTCAGTACTTCACTCTTATCTAGTTTAGAACGTTCTTCACGGTCGGTTAATTGGGGTTCAGGTATACCTACTATTAATATATTCTTTTTTCTCCATACCTGGTCACTGAATTCTGCAAGCGCCTCGCCATATGTAGATTTACTACTCATCTGTGATTCTGAAGAGGTTATTTTTAGTTGTTTCATATCTAACTCTAAGGATGCCAGTTTTGTAGTTATATTGTTAGTAGAGTAAGTAATACTTTGTACGTCAGTTTTCATTTTTTCCTGTTCATCTGTTACGACTTTCAACTTCTGGTCAGTTAGACCCATACCATTTTTTATTTGTAATATTTCTTCTTTTATGGTTGAAATATCACTTCTTATTTTCATAGTACTCTCATTTTGAGTGTTAATCGATGATGTCATTAACGTCATCATTTCTGCCATTTGCTTCTGTATATCTGCTAACTGAATGCTTATCTGCTTACATTTTTAATTCTCCCTAAAACTATACTACTACTACTGATAGAAATTTGTAACGCATGAATTGGCGCAATCTATTTGGCTCGATCAGATACACGTCATCACCACAACACCACAGAACGCACGTTAGCTTAGCACACGACCTAGATATTAGCATCTAATAGTCGCTCGAGTCTGCGCAGGAGTCTCGCTCTCTCATCATCATCCTCCTGCCCTTATCCCACTCCAAGTGGTGTCAGCACAACATGTCATAAACATGTTGTCACATGATTTGACTGCGTATTCTACGATCGGCCGCCTGCCAGACGTCAACTTACCTTAGTCATATTTTACAACCCCTCGGTAATAATAAATAATAATAATAAATAATTTATTTGCCAAATTGTGGGTACATAACATGGTATTACTTATCTCTAATTACCCTACACAATTGACCGTCATTAAACGGCGTGCAAATATTTAAAATATAATTATATTTACATTACATTCAGTTCATTAATAGTTACATTTATTCATATTCAGTCAACATAACAATTACATATGTCATATTGAGATTAAATTGATATTATAATTATGTCCGTATAAGATTAAATTAACATTGAAAATTAATTAAAAATTAAAAATAAAATTATTGCATTATTGTGACAAATACAATTAACAAATTACAATTATAATATTAAATTCTTATCATATAATTAAAAATTAAGTTGGTATATTGTTATCATCGAGGTATTCGTTAACCGTGTAATAATTTTTTTGTTTAATATTTCCATCATTGCTCGCTTAAATTTCAATAGCGGCAGATTTTTTATATAATCTGGGAGTTTATTATACAAAGTAATGGCCATACAGTATGAATTGTTTGAAAACACAGCTAACCGTTTTGCTGGTGCCCAGAGTTTACCTGGTGGATATGGCCTGCACCTCCTGTTTGGATATATATCATTTGATGTAGGAAATAAAATGGGATTTTTTTTAACAAAAAGCAATGCTTCGTATATATAAAGACACGGTAACGGTAAAATTTTATTCTCTCTAAACAATGGTTTGCAACTGTCCAAAATATCAGCTCGGCATATAGATCGTATACAAGCTTTCTGTTTAGTAAATGCTTTTAAGACATCTGTTGAATTTCCCCATAGTAAAATTCCGTATCGCAAAATCGACGATACGTGACCATGATAAGCTAGTAAGGCAGTTTTTTTATTGCTAATCTGTGATAGTTTTTTTAAAACATAAATGAATCTATCTATTTTCTTACACAGTTCTTCTATATGAGCTTTCCAGTTGAAAAACTTATCTAAAGTTAGCCCAAGGAATACGGTCGAATTAGATTTTTCAATAATATATGATCCATGCTTTATATTTAAATTTATTGGGTTAGAGTTAATTGTTTGAAATTGTATGTAATGAGTTTTAGTCATATTAATTTTGAGATTATTTTGATTTAACCACTGGACTACCGTTTCGAGTGTATTATTTGTTTGTTTTTCAAGGTTTTGTTTGTCTTTATTTTTAATTACAATTGTTGTATCATCAGCGTACATAAAACATTTATGGGAAACTATATCTGGAAGGTCATTTATATAAAGAAGGAACAGCAAAGGACCAAGAATACTTCCTTGTGGTACCCCATAAGGATTTTGCGCTCTAAATGATGAACGATACGAATTTTTTAAATTTCCTGAATTCTCTATAATTTCTACACTTTGTTGACGTTCGAAAAGGTAACTGGATACCCATTTAAGTGCTTGGCCTCGGATTCCATAGTGTTCCAATTTATTTAGTAGTATTTTATGGCTTATTAAGTCGAAAGCCTTAGTGATATCGAGAAAAATTGAAACAACTTTATGACCAATATCAAGATTCTCCAATACATACTTCGTTAGTGCAAAACAAGCAAGGGTGGTACTACTTTGTTTTCTAAAACCGTATTGTTCCTCTTTCAAAATATTAAACGTAGAGATGAATGTGTAAATTTTACTGTACATAATTTTTTCAAGTACTTTTGACAAAATGGGGTTGAGCGTTATTGGGCGGTAATTATTTAATTCATCCTTATTATTCTTTTTATGTAGAGGTTTAACTAGTGATTTTTTTAAGTTGTCAGGAAATACACCTTCTACAAAGGATAAGTTAATAATGTGACTTAGCGGAGGTGCCAAAAATGATGCGCAAGCTTTGATTATTTTTGTACTAAGCCCATCATACCCCGTTGAGTTAGTATTGTTCAATTGTAATATAGCGTCATGTACATCGTGTGATATTACTGGAGTGAGAAATAGAGAATTACAGTTTCTAGGTATATTGTTTATTGTGGATTTTATAATAACACTTTGAGTATCTGAGTTACAGTTGCTTATATTAATAAAATATTTGTTAAACTCTTCAGCAATCTCTACGGGATTTGTTATGGTTACATTTTTATTTAGTTTTAAACTTTTTATTTCATTACACATATTATTGGTTTGCATGTTGGAGTTAATGACATCCCAAGATGCTTTGCACTTATTTTGGGATTTGTTTATGTAGTGTGTATTAGAAAGGCTTTGAGACTTAGCCATACATGCCTTCAATATTCTTGTATATCTGTTGTATTTTATTTTATTTAAACGTTTATTACTTGCCGACAATCTATAATTTAAGTATAATTGCCTTTTCACTATACATGATTTTTTTAGTCCCTTAGAGATCCATTTATTTTTAATCTGTTTATTAATTAATTTAACTATTATAATAGGAAAACACAAATTATAAAAAAGAACAACCTCGTTATGAAATTTCTCAAAAGCTGTATTTGTATTACTTTCCTTTAATACTTCACTGAATGACAATGCTGACATACACTGAATAAATTTTTTTGAACTGAAGAAAGAGGGTCGTCTATTCTACTCAACCGGATATCACACGCATAGAAGACTGTCTCTCTAACAACCTAAATCACAAGCAACATCAGTTTGTTTCTACCCTTAATAAAAATTGTGGTAACAATTACGTAATTGAATTGTGTGTATTCGAGCAAAAACCTAATTTTGTATATTAAATTTAGTTATATAAGTTTTCTACTCTCTCTTGAACTATGGGATTAGAATTGAAAAATGGCCCGGACGAGTCCAAAATTTTAATAAGGGAGCGACCCTGCTATGAATATATTTTTAAATGCGTAGCAGAATTCCAGAAACGAGATTGAATCGTCCTCAACGGGAGAGCCATTTATGTCTTGTTTTGAAGAAAACATCTGCTTATTGGACGGCTAACTTCGTTTTGTGGTCGAAATATTTAGACTAATAATTATAAATTACTAGCTTTTAAACGCAACTTCGTTCGCGTGGACGGCAGTATTATAATTTGAGGTAACCGTAATACTTATATTAATTATGTTTAAAGTGGGTTAACCTTAAAAGCTAGACATATGCTGTCCCGGACTTTTATTTAGAACTTTTAGAGGGGAACAATTTTGTAGTACATGATATTTGAATAACTTTCACCGTTTACATTGCGCACGCAAGTAAAGCTTTGGCGTTGTCGCAATATTTTTATTGCTGCTTCTCTCCTATTTATCTTAGCGTGATGTTATATAATCTAAAGCCTTCCTCGATAAATGGACTAACTTACACTCAAATATTTTTTTAAATCCAGTAGTTGCTGAGATTAGCGTGTTCAAACAAACAAACAATCGAAAAAGTTTCAGTTTTAAATACTAGTATAGATGTAAATTATTTAAAAAAATGGTTTTTTTTTACCCTACTTCGTGACAGAGGCCACCTAAATTATAAAAAATCTACGTTATTCAAATGTAGGAACCAGACAACTTTCCTTATCTTACCTTAAATACCTTATTTACTACAAACCAGTTACCAGACGTAGCACAAAATGCCCCCACCAACATCACACTACACAAGCGCTACACCCATGCACTACGACAATCTCTATGTCGTAGTGCATGTGTGTATAGTAAAGTTGACGATTCAAAAGCACTTGAATAAAGAATATTTTGAATTTTGAATATTAAATTTTGAATTTGAATATGATCAAGCTGCTAAGTATTCGTATATAAGATTGCTGGTTTGGGCGATGCGGCGCATTAGGATTTTGTCGTGGAGCCCATCCCCCTGATAGTGCTTCGGTTAGGGGTTGAAACGATCTTTGAGATTGCCATAGTGAATGTGTGTAGTGCTTGTATGGTGTGTTGTTGGTGGTGTCATTTTGTGATACGTGTGGTGATCGGTCCTGCATGTATGAGGTATGTGAACTTTATCTGCTTCCTACACTTAGCATTACGTAGAATATCTTAACAAACGCGGATTATAGCAAAATATTCATCATAACTTCTGTCATATCCTTAAACTATCGCTAGGAAATAAAAAAAAATTATGACCATCTTACATCATATTACCTCTCATATTATTTTTTTTTACTAACCAAAATCGAGTGCTGTCTGCTTGCTAATATAGAAATTTTCTTTAATTCATAAGAATCAAAGTATATAGAACAAAGGTGTGACACATAGATAGATCTACCCATAAAATTAATGATGTTGAATTTGAATAAATGAAAAGCTGGAAAATGCTATTTAAATGAGAAAACTCAGACAAATGCAAAGTTATAATTATGTCATACATCACTTCGGACTAAATAACTTTATCACATAAATCACAGATCATAATGGACTTTATATTAATACAATAAAGCTCAAATTCACATGGCAGCACAATCTTGTATATATATTTACAGATGACTATATCGTTTCGTCTTCAGGGAATTGTGCCTAATGTATAAGTAAATAAAGTCTATTTTTGTTAAAACGTAGGTGAGGCTTTCGATGTTTATGTTTGTCTCAGGGACGCTTCTTCAGGGACTTCACAGGGTCTTAGCCCGAGATTCTTGTGGTACCAGAGGATAACCAGCAAGCATATAAGGCACAGCAGTACGAAGAAGATCAGCATGAATATAAAATATAACTGGAAAAGAGCAAAAAAACGAAAATTTAAGTAAAATTTAATTTACAATTTGAGTTGTACGTATACATATACTAGCTGATCAGGCACACGTTTCACTATTTTTGTATTTAAATTATTTCTGGGGAATTTCTAGTGTACAATATAAAAAATATAAAAAATGTGTCCAAAAAATTATAAAATATGGTAGACTCTTATAAAGTAGCGGCCTGTTACAATCCCATGGCTGGGAATAGGCCTCCTTTTTCCGTTTCTGGAGAGAAGGGTTGGAGCTAAGACCTACCACGCTGCTCCAATGCGGATTGGTAGGTTACGCATATCTCCAGAATTCTCTAGAGATATGCAGGTTTCCTCACGATATTTTCCTTCACCGAAAAGCGTGTGATAAATTAATTGCAATTATCAATTAGACACATAAGTTTTAAATGATTTATAGAAGCAGAACGCCTGCTTCCGCAAAGTAACAACTTGCGGAATTCCATATTACAAGCAATATAACAGAACTAACTACTTTGCTATAATCCGCAAGGGTTAAGCGAATGCATACAAAGCCAATGTGTATGAAGCAGGCAAAATCTACGAACCTTATACATACAGGACAAGCAGCACACACACCCACCACCACAATCTCGACGAAGTAAGTAAGTTTTAATAGAAAAACTCATTGGTGCCTGCTCGGGTTTGAACTCTTAAGAGTCGCATGGTCTCACCGCTGGGCTATCACAGCTTACTCTTATCCCATGTGGTATCCAGCTGAGTAGAATATAGCAACCTCCTTTCTTATCGAGGTGTCGTAAGAGGCGACTAAGTTAAGTTGAACCGTCTTATGGTATCCGGCTGAGTAGAATAGACCACCCTGATTTCTTACCGAGGATCGTAAAAGGCGACTAAGGTAAGTAGACTTAATGTGTGATATTCGGTTGAATAAAATAGACCACTCTCTTTTTTACCGAGGGGTCGTAACATACGACTAGGGTAAGTCGACATCAGGCTGATCGTAAAATACATAGCCACATCATGTGACAACATGTTTGTAACACGTGCCGATCCAACTTAAAATGGGATAAGGACAGGAGGATGGACAACTGTTACAACTTAGGGGTATAAAAGATAAATAGTAGCCGATTCTCAGACCTACTGAGTAAAATATATGCGTAAAAATCGGTCAAGTCATTTTGGAGACGTATGGTAACAACGTAAGAGTAACAACTAGAATTTAATGTATAAGATTCTCGTGTCACAATGTCAGTTTATTACAATGTATACTAGAAATTCCCTAGAAATAACTTATATGGCAATACGACGTTTGCCCTATCAGCTAGTTTTATATATAAGACTAGCAATACCCCGCGGTTTCACCCGCGTCCATACCGATCTCGTGGTAGTGGAAAGTCTATGAAGTCTGACTATAGATTTATTTGTAGATTATTACTTGTAAAAAATTGGTATCATTAGTATTCTTGGAATAAGAGCTAACTCGCCAAATGTAGGCCCTGCTATAACGGTCGCTACAATGAATTTGTTATGGTATTATTTTCTTTCGATTTATATTCTTAAATTCGTAATATCTTTTGATTGGGATGTCGGATTTTAATAATTTAATTTAAAAAGTATTTTACAGGTATTGAAACAGTTATTAATAAAATATCATTTAATGGGATAAGGATTAATACAGAGATATGAATGAAACGGTTTGACTATTGTCGAAAATTTTATCAACTTTTACAAAGTAAAACAGTAGTATATTGGTATAACTATAATAGTTAAACGTATGGTATCGCGGGCTTTTTTGTGGATATTGATATGTTCTATAATACTGTAGAACATTTTTTTGTTCTATCCTTCATAGTTTTCGCAGCGCACGCGATGAAAGATGTTTATGACTGAATTTTTCAATACTTATTACAATTTTATTAAGGATCCCTATTTTTTTTTAAATGACATATAATCTAAGTTGCTCAGTGAAGAAGCAGTTTCCCAATGGTGATAGAATTTTTGAAATCGGTCCAGTAGTTTTTGCGTGAAAACGTTACAAACATACATACATACATACAAACAAACATATAAATTTTTCCTCTTTATAATATTAGTATAAAACTATAGATATAGACTGAACACGTGAACCTGTGATAGAAAGCCCAGCGTTGAGACCGTGCGATTGTTTTGAGAGGGTCACGAGTTCAAAACACCAATGAGTTTCACTTATTAAAACTTAAGTTTAATAACATAAAACACAAATAAAAACTCACACCAAAATACGCGAAAAGAGTTCCGTAAGGAGACATGGTGTCTATGTTGTTTCCAATGGGATACTGAGATCGGAGACAACGTCACGGGGCAGCGTGCCAATTTTTCCATGCTTTCCCCTTGAAAGTTAATCCTAAGTTATTTTATTGATTGTTTTATGAGACCAGTAGTATTATTGAAGCTTTCAGAAAACAACTTAAAGGCTCAAAGTTTTATTACTTCACATTATAAAACAAAGTCCCCCCGCGTCTATCTGTGCATGTGTCGGATTTTCTTGCTTTTTCCTTGTACTGAGTGATTTTTAAGGTAAGCATTTTGGTGTTATTTTTATTATTGTTAAAAATTTGAAAATAAAACGCATGCATTACACACATTCACTATCACAAACTTATCGTTTCGCCCCGCAACCGAAGCATCAACAGGACATAGACTCTACGAAAAGCATTACAATTTTATTGTGGAGTCCATCTAGTGAATGTGTGTAGTGCTTGCGTATTGTAGTGACGATAGTGAATGTTTATACTGTATTTGATTTTAGAAATCCTTCATGTATCAGGTATGAAAACGAATAGCCCACTCTACTTATCGCAGATTATAGCAAAATCATTTTATCATTACTTATGCATCACCGCAAATTAACGCCTTACTTTATATACTTTATTTGTGTTACAAAAAAGAGCCATACGTGGCATTTACAATTTAAATTCGCGCGATTCCCTGCGAGAGAAGTTCAAGGAAACAGGTATTCTTACATTGGCTTCACAGTATATTTTTAGTAATTTAATTTTTGTACATATGAATATAAATAATTATTAAAGGATTGGCGATGTATATAATAGACGAAGTAGGAACCGACATAAGCTTGCGGTTCCTGCTTTGCGCCTTGCAAAAGTTCGTAATTCGTTTGTGGGTTTGGGTATAAGATTCTATAATAAAATTCCACAATCTACATTAACTTTACCTTTACATCAGTTTAAAAATACTATTAAAAAAAGGTTAATTCAGAAAGCCTATTATACTATTGAAGATTACCTAGATGATAAGAAGGCGTGGATATAACTTCTCTTCAACCCTGTACAAGACATTTATAACTATATACATATAACTAGTGATAAGAATTATTGTTGGAAAAGAGCAACCGCCGAGTTTTTTGTCGGTTCTTCTCGGTAGGAACAGCTTTCCGAACCAGCAGTAAATGTTGACGATTTAGTTGAAAATTATGTGTATTTTTATTATACTTATCTCTCTTAATTGTTGTGTATATTTTCATTTTTGACTTACGAGTACATCATCCGCATCTAAACGCCCCCACCCCCACATACCCGTATCTTGAATGTAGCAAAAATCTTATAATTTGTAATCATCGATAGCAAATACCGACGCTCCAATTGATGTAAGAGGAAATTTTTCTCATTAAGAATACTGTAGATTGGTAAATTATCGGAGTCGAGGCACGTAGACAACTTGCGTGTTTAGTAAAAGTAATAATTGACTTACTTTCTTTAGGTTTTGGGAGGGATTCATGAAAAAGCTACTTCTTTTAGATCGATGAGATACATTGCAAGATTTTCAAGATCCAGATTTACAAATTTACCAAAATATTGTGCCACTGTGATAAATAGCCCAGCGTGGAGACCGTGCGAATCTCTAGAGAAGGTCATGAGTTCAAACCCTGAGCAGGCAACAATGAGTTTTTCTATTATGTCTGTAATTGATAATTGCAATTTATCACTCGCTTTCGGTGAAGGAAAACATCGTGAGGAAACCTGCGTATCTCTAGAGAATTATGGGGATATTTGTAACCTACCAATCCGCATTGGAGCAGCGTGGTAGGTTTTTTTATTTTAATTCAGGAAAAATATGAAATAATGATTAAGTTATGAACACTAAAATCTAGTCTTAGCATTACTATGATTTTCTTTAAACGCATTTTCAAAATATTATCGTTACTTTTATATTATGGATTATGCAAAACAGCGCTTAACTCTACTAAACATTTATATTTAAAGCTAAATTAGCCCTTTAGTAAACTGAATGGTGTGAATTTTAAAATGTGTAAAAGGACGTAAATTTTACGGTACGATGCACTGCTCTTTTTTTTTATAAAATCCGATCGCTACGATTGAAACGTATTTCGGAGTGAATAAATGGATCTACCGGACCATCTCGAGCCGCGACACGCTTTGATGGATGTGCCGATTCAACTGTAGATTTGAAAACTGCTGGAATTTCATTTGGAATATCAAAATAAAGGTATTTTTTTGACTGGCCCGTTGGCGCAGTGGGTAGCGACCCTACCTTCAGCTCCGCGGGTCGTGGGTTCGATTCCCACCGAGGGCCAACATTTTCTATCAACAATTTGTTGGTTCTTCGAGCCTGGGTGTCTTTAAGTATGTATTTAAAATTATATATGTATAATTCTACCAGTTGTCGGTCACCCATAACACAAGTATTAAGTTACTTACTTTGGGGATAGACGACCGTGTGTGTAAGTGTCCCATATATTTATTTATTTATTTATATTTATAACGGCCCTCATAGGTGCATTCCGCCATTCATCTTGGCCTTCTAAATTTAATATTATGAATTAAAGTCTACAAGAAAAATTATGTTTTTTTACTATAATTTATAGAATTAGGCGTTACTTTGCGGAATTCCATATTACAGAAACTAAAACAGAACTTCTTTGCTATAATCTGCGCGTGTTAAGAGAATGTATGTAATGCTAAGTGTATGAAGCAGGCAAAATTAACAGACCTTACACATGCAGGACAAGTCATCACATATATCCCAAGACGTCTCCATCAGCAACAATGTACACAAGCAATACACACAACCACCACCAAAATCTCTACGATCGTTTCGCTCTGAAACCGAAGCATCATCAGGAGGATCGGTTCCACGACAAAATCGGTAAAAATAAAATACAATCGAACAAAATAGTACTCGCTTGCGTGCATTGTGGTTGGTGGAGGCATCTTGGGATACGTTTGGTGACTTGTCCCGCATGTGTAAGGTATGTGAATTTTGCCTTATACACTTAGCATTGCATGTATTCTCTTAACACACGCGGATTAAAGCAAAGTAATTCTTTATAGTTTCTGCAGGCGTTACTTTGCCGAATTTCATAGTACAAAAATAATTATGGAATTATTTCGCTATAATGCGCGTTTGTTACAATCTATGTAATGCTACTAAGTGTAGAAAGAAAAAACCGTTTTCAAAAAACCGTGTACAAAAAACGCGGAGCGGTAATTCCAAAAAGTTTGAATGAATTGGTTTATGCTTTTTGCATGTATAATGTGTATATTTATTTGTATTTATGTATAGCAAGTAATAGCCTAGCGGTGAGACCGAGCGACTCCCTAGAGACGACATGGGTTCAAACCCCGGGCAGGCACCAATGAGTTTTTCTATTAAAACTTATGTGTCTAATTGATAATTGCAATTTATCACACGCTTTTCGGTGAAGGAAAATATCGTGAGGAAACCTGCATATCTCTAGAGAATTCTAGGGATATGTGTAACTTACCAATCCGCATTGGAGCAGCGTGGTAGGTCTTAGCTCCAATCCTTCTCTCCAAAAACGGAGAGAGGAGGGCTTAGCCCAGCAGTGGGCATAGTAACAGGCCGTTACTTTACTTTTACTTTATGTATAGAAAATGAACATATATTTAAGTATTTATGTTATTATGCTCTATTTGTGTAACGTAGAATGTAATATTAATAAGTAATAATAATAATAATAATAATAATCATTTAGTAAGTTTATCGATTTTATTAAGTACAGTCCATCTTGTGCACCGATCTCAACCTGTCTCTTATCTCTGTTACTGTAACGTAGGGGTTCTCTGTAAGAGATCACTTTTGGTGATAAGACCGCCCTTGCACTTCCGTTTGTTCTAATTTCTCTTGTGTTTATTTTCTGTTTACTTAGTGTGCAATAAAGAATTATTATTATTATTATGCTTCAGCCGTTTGCGCACGTTGTTTTTTATCTGATTTTGGGTTTCATAGTTATACCGCGACGGCTCTTTTTTATTATTTATATACAATTGGTGGATTGATCTGTAATTGTGTCACGTTTTTTCGCATTCGCAGATAGTCTAGACACTAGACGCTCGATATAACCTTAAATTGTCTGTTATGATCTGAAAACAGTTCTGAATGCGGAATATAGTTATGATTTTAGTGTTATGTCCGCTTTTTTTCCTTTCTATGTCTTAAATAGTAGAAAAATAACGGCTTGTTACTGTCCCGCTGCTGCGCACAGGCCTCCTCTCTCGTTTTCGAAGAGAAGGATTGGAGCTAAGACCTACCACGCTGCTTCAATGTGGATTGGTCGGTTACACATATCCCTAGAATTCTTTAGAGATATACACGTTTCCTCACGATGTTTTTCTTCACCGAAAAGCGTGTGATAAATTGCAATTATCAATTAGACATATAAGTATTAATAGAAAAACGCATCGGTGCCTGCCCGGGTTTGAATCCCACGACTCTTCGAAAGTGTCGCACAGTCTCACCGCTGAGCTATCACAACTTCTTAAATAGTGCAATAAAGTATTAAAAAAATAGATAAGAATTCGTAAATTTACCTACTCTTCGACCTAACAAAACCCAATGAAGTAATACAACTAGTTGTACGAATTATAATTTTAAAAAGAGCAACCGCTGAGTTTCTTACAGGCTGTTCTCGGTAGAGGCAATTTGACGAATCAACAGTAAAGTTGACGATTCAAAAACACTGCTTAGTAGTTTACTTGAATAAAGAATGTTTTGATATTATTTGATATTATTATCATAGTTATATGTCGTAGAGATTCTTTATTACATTTTCTTTAGAACTGAACTGTTAGCGCTAACAGATTATCCTGTTTGTTTAATGATTTGAACGTAACCTATTTTGTTTTGATAATTATATAAAAGTAGCAGCCTGTAACAATCCCACTGCTGGGAATAGGCCTCTTCTCTCCGTTTGAGGAGAGAAGGGTTGGAGCTAAGACCTACCACGCTGCTCCAATGCGGATTGGTAGGTTACACATATGTGTAATGTCCCCAGAATTCTCTTGAGATATGCAGGTTTCCTCACGATGTGTTTCTTCACCGAAAAGCGTGTGATGAATTGCAATTATCCATTAGACACATGAGTTTTAATAGAAAAACTCATTGGTGCCTACCCGGGTTTGAACTCGTGTTCCCCTCGAAAGAGTCGCACGGTCTCACCGCTGGGGTATCAGTTGCTGATAATTATATGTTATTTAAATAATTATTATTTTAGATGAGTGCAGCTTTCCGAACCAGTAGTAACTTCATTAAAATATGAAAATTTTAAAGTTATAATTAAAGTCATCTTTAATTTCTTTAATTTGAATGATGTAACTTAGAACTATATTAAAACCAACCTTCAGGTTTACTTTTATTTACGGGTGCCTATCTAAACCTGTACTTTAATTTCAATTAAAAATACATTTATGTTTTCTCGACGCTGCCATTATTATAAGTAACAACATATATTTTTCTATTTACATTCTCCCTGGCATTTTAAATGCAATGTCGTGCTACGTACGTGTGATACTTACGTTAATGTCATTCTAATGTAAAACATTTTCCGGGAAACATCGAAGAAAGCACTTTTTTTGCCTCTCATATATTCATTTAATATACGTAACACTTGTTCGAGTGAGCTGTGATAGCCCAGTGGTGAGACCGTGCAGCTCTTTCGAGGGGAACACGAGTTCAAACCCGGGCAGGCACCAATGAGTTTTTCTATTAAAACTCATGTGTCTAATTGATAATTGCAATTTATCACACGCTTTTCGGTGAAGGAAAACATCGTGAGGAAACCTGCATATCTGTAGGGAATTCTGGAGATATGTGTAACCTACCAAACCGCATTGGAGCAGCGTGGTAGGTCTTAGCTCCAACCCTTCTTTCCAGAAACGGAGAGAGGAGGCCTATTCCCAGCAGTGGGATAGTAACAGGCTATTACTTTACTATTATTATGGCCTGAAATTACCGGTGTATTTTTGTTTTTTGAATGATTTTTTGGTGTTAGAAGATATATATCAATCATCATCCTCCTGCCCTTATCTCACTGTAAGTGGGGTCGGCACATCATGTTTGTAACATGTTGTCACATGATTTGGCTACGTATTTTACGACCGGCCGCCTGCCTTACGTCGACTTACCTTAGTCGCCTTTTACGACACCTCGGTAAGAAAGAGGGTGGTCTTTTTACTCAGCCGGATACTACACGACATAGATTATAAAGTCAAAATAAAAGATAAATATAAATATAAATATGATGAAATATAAATTAACTCAGGAGATTTAGGAATATCGAAAATTACATTAACGATTACATGTATTTTTAATCATTTTAATTAATACCTACATTCATCGTACCTTTGCAGAAAGTGGATTAATTAATTCAGTCATACAGACAGACAGACATTAGCCTGTATATATTAGGAATAAAAGCAAAGTTTATATTTCCGCAAAACCACTTCAACTCGTTAAGTAATTGAACCTAATTGGTTAAAGGGTCGCAACTCCCTGTCATTAAACGGGATTGGTTAAACGATATTGACTAGTTACTAAACAGAGGGGATTTTCACAAAACGTCTGGTTACCTTTGTGTCAAAAGGCTTTTAATCTTTTAACGGCACATTAGAGGCATCGGTTATCACAAAATGTAGGGTTTCGACATAAATTATTACAAAAGTAATAATAAAATTATTTTGCTATGATTCGCAATAATTCGCTATATTCATTTATCGCGGATTATAGCAAAAAAGTTCCTTCCACGATAACGCCGCGTAAAGAGCTCATGAATAAGAGCCCCGTATGGGCTTGAAACTAGTTGGGCTCATCCGATAAAATAAGATGTGAGTATAGCCGGTCTCTCAACATTAATAATGAATACCACTCACGATAGTTTAAATTCCAAAATAAAAAAGTATTACTTTTGAATTATGTAAAAGTTAAGTGCTGCGCAAAGGAAAGCCTGATTCTATAAATTACCTACATCATCATCATCATCATCCTCCTGCCCTTATTCCACTCCAAGTGGGGTCGGCACAACATGTTACAAACATGTTTTCACATGATTTGGCAACGCATTTTACGACCGGCCGCTTGCCTGACGTCAACTTACCCTAGTCTCCTTTTACGACCCCTCGGTAAGAAAGAGGGTGGTCTATTCTACTCAGCCGGATACCACACTGCGGGACGACTTACCTTAGTCGCCTTTTACGACACCTCGGTAAGAAAATGAGGCTGGTCTATCTAAAAATTACCTACATCAGTATTAATACTATAATTGTGAAAGTCTGTCTGTGTTTCTGTAACGCTGTCACAGATAATTCGCTAATCAATATTGCGGAAATTTTGTCCAATTAAAGCTTACATATCGAAGTAAGCATATTAATTATAGAAATTCAAATAATTTCGGTATCTGGAAAGAATCTCCTCTTCCTCTTTCATATATGGATAGAACGGGATAAATTGTTGTTATATAAAATACTACACAATAGAGTAGACTCTGACTATCCTGTCTAAAAATTAAATTTAACTATCTTAGACTGAACTCTAGATACAAATTAACATTTAGCATACCATTTTCTAAAAGGAAAAACGAAGGAAATAGGTTTATTGATAGAAGTTGCAAACAATATAATAAACTGAATGCAGAAATTGAAATTTTTCATCTCTTCCCCTCAGAATTTAAATTGACAATTATAAATTTAAAAAACAATCAGACATCCAGGTATAATTTTCGTATATTCTTTATCATGCACTGCACTATACTATTGTTTATATGTATTTTTAGTCATAAGAAACTGATAATAGATTACAAAAGTAATAATAAAATTATTTTGCTATGATCCGCGATAAAGTAAATAGAAAATATATAAAGTGTTAAATGTATAGTAGACTATCAGTTTTTTCATACCCAATACATGCAGGATTCGTAAAAACACATGCGCAAACCTCCACCACCGCCACCACAATACACAAGCACTACACACGTTCACTATCACCAACTCGACAATCGTTTGGCCCCACAACCGAAGAATCATCAGGAGACAGACTCCACGACAAAATCGCAAAGCTTTTGCTTTGCGATTTAAAATCATTGTTGAGTTCGTGATAGTGAACGTGTGTAGTACTTGTGTGTATTGTGGTGGCAGTGGTGGAAGTTTCTGCATGTGTTTTTACGAAGACTGCATGTATCGGGTATGAAAAAAAAACGGATAGTCCACTATACATTTAGCACTAGATATATTTTCTGTCGAGCTGTGATAGCCTAGCGGCGAGACCGTGCGACTCTTTCTAGGGGAACACGAGTTTAAACCCGAGCAGGCACCAATGAGTTTTTCTATTAAAACTCATGTGTCTAATTGGTAATTGCAATTCATCACACGCTTTTCGGTGAAAGAAAACATCGTGAGGAAACCTGCATATCTCTAGAGAATTCTGGAGATATGTGTAACCTACCAGTCCGCATTGGAGCAGCGTGGTAGGTTTTACCTCCAACCCTTCTCTCCAGAAACGGAGAGAAGAGGCCTATTCCCAGCTGTGGGATTGTAACAGGCCGATACTTTTATATTTTCTATTTACTGTATCGCGGATTATAGCAAAATAATTTTATTATTACTTTTGTATTATGGATCTCCGCAAAGTAACATCTAATTCTATAAATGATAATAGATTAATTTATTTTAATTGTATTTTACTTATAAAAGTTTTTGTAACACAATGTTTGCAAAATATTTAAATAAATAAACATATTATAAGATAACAAAATATTGTTTTTTCTACATGAACTGTTAATGACGCTGTAAAAGCCTACTAAAAGTCTGATTACCACACGAAATATAACTATGATTACCACACCAAAAGCCTTAATGATTACCACAATAAATATTTAATGATTATGGCACTATATATATTTTGCGCTAATCTAAGACAAATTTTCCAATCAAATTCAAAATATGGTTTTACTATTTTTGTTGACAACCCTAAAATACCTTAACACCCCTGTGAATCCCGATCATATTTCTCTACCTACCACCATAAATAGAGCTTAATTATAAATTCTTTAACAAGTGTTTTAGATGTAATATACAACATTTTACATCACACTTTCTTCTTTGGATGTTCAAATGATAAAATCATCATCATCATCATTCTCCTGCCCTTATCCCGCTCTAAGTGGGGTCGGCACATCATGTTACAAACATGTTGTCACATGATTTGGCTACGTATTTTACGACCGGCCGCCTGCC
The DNA here is from genome assembly GCA_947086505.1 of Morpho deidamia. Classification (NCBI taxonomy): domain Eukaryota; kingdom Metazoa; phylum Arthropoda; class Insecta; order Lepidoptera; family Nymphalidae; genus Morpho; species Morpho deidamia. The sequence continues at coordinate 647,441 of CAMTZC010000007.1, read as the reverse complement.
TGACGTTAACTTACCTCAGTCGCCTTTTACGACACCTCGGTAAGAAATGAAGGTGGTCTATTCTATTCAGCCGGATATCACACGGCACTTACCTTAGTCGCCTCTTACGACACCTCGGTAAGAAAGGAGGATGGTCTATTCTATTCTGCCGGATACCACACGGCGTGTTCAAATGATAAAATATGTCTAATTAACTTCCTTTTGTAGTATTGTATTATAGTATACTGAATATTATTATAGAATAAATATGTCTAAGCTGTGACACCTGAGCGGTGAGACCGTGCGAACCTCTAGAGACGATCATGATTTCAAACCCTGGGCAGCAATGAATTTTTCTATTAAAACTTATGTCTCTAATTGATAATTGCAAAAGGAAACATCGTGAGGAAACCTGCATATCTCTAGAGAATTCTAAGGATATGTGTAACCTACCAATATCCGCATTGGGGCAGCGTGGTAGGTTGTTTTTTTAATTCAGGAAGATATGAAAATAATGGTAAAGTTATGAACACGGATACTAAACTCTAGTTTTAGCAGTAGTTTGATTTTCTTTAAACGCAATTGCAAAATATTATCTTTACTTTTATATTATGGATTTTAAAAAGTAACGCTTTTATAAAACATGTAAATTTTTAGCTAAGTTAGTCCTTTAGTGAATTCTAGTGAACCCTTCTCTCCAAAAACGGAGGAGAGCGGAGTCCTATGGCTAACAGTGACATAGTAACAGGCCGTTCTTACTGTTAATCATTTTGTCTTGTTACTAAATAAAAAACCTATCTAATTTATAGAATTAGGCGTTACTTGCGAAGATCCATATTACAAAAGTAATAATAAAATTATTTTGCTATAATCCGCGATACAGTAAATAGAAAATATATATAGTGTTAAATGTATAGTGGAATATCCGTATTTTCATACCCGATACGTGCAGGATTCGTAAAAACACATGCACAAACCTCCACCACTTCCACCACAATACACAAGCACTACACACGTTCACTATCACAAACGCAACAATCGTTTCGTCCCGCAACCGAAGCATCATCAATGCTTCGGTTACGGGACGATAGTCCGGTAGCGGGGAGATAGACTCCACGACAAAATCGCAAAGCCTTCCGTTGCCTTGCCTTGCGAAACGATTGTTGAGTTTGTGATAGTGAACGTGTGTAGTGCCTGTGTATTGTGGTGGCAGTGGTGGAAGTTTGTGCATGTGTTTTTACGAATCCTATACGTATCGGGTATGAAAATACGGATTACGGAAAATACGGACATTTAGCACTATATATATTTTCTATTTACTGTATTGCGGATTATAGCAAAATAATTTTATTATTACTTTTGTATAATACACAAACTTGAGATAGATCAAGTAAAATATATATTTATTCATATACATTCGCTCCGGAATCAGCTTGTTAACCTAAAAGCCTGATTGAACTGATAGGTCCCGATAAAACTAAAGCAAAAGTTAATTTACCCAGTTAACGGTAACTTTAAGCTCCTAATGCATAGTGATAGTTTATAGGATTAGGCGTTTCTTTAGATCTATAATACAAAAGTAATAATAAAATATTTTACTATAATCCGCGACAAATTAAATAGAAAATACATATAATGCTAAATGTAAATAAATATTATGTGCAGTATTGTAACTTTTTTCATACCCGATACATGCAGGATTCGTAAAAACACATGCACAAACCTCCACCACCGCCACCACAATACACAAGCACTACACACGTTCACTATCACCAACTCCACTACAGTCTATCTCCTGATGATGCTTCGGTTGCGGGGCGAAACGATTGTTATGCAAATAACTTTTGAAATATGATAGGAAATGATAGGATATGCAGGGGGCATACGCATTCCAAAAATTCGACGGTACCAAAAATTAGTTAAATAAATTTTTAACTAACTTTAACTCACGTATTTACATCGGAGATTATATTTTGAAGACTTTTATTAATATTTCGTAACTTTTGCCATTAATATTCATGAACGAACAAAAATTAAAAGACTTATTTACTTTAAGTTTATAAGACGACGATGGAAATTGATTTATTACCATGTAATCTAATCAAATTGTTGAAAAGAGTATCCAAAAGTTTCTTGCTGGTTTTTTCAGACTCAAGCAAACTTCCGAATCAGTGGTAGCTTCTTTAACATTATTCAGCGCGTGTTTAGAAGCGATATCAATGGTGGGGGTTAGATTTTTTGTATATGATACTGCTTGCTTGGGAGATGCGGCAATTGGGATTTACTGCATCGCCCAAGCTAAAGCCCAATTGGGATTGCCGGGCAAAACAATCCTTCAGATTGCCGTAGTGAATGCACACAGCATGTGTGTGTGTAAATCCTGCATGTGTAATGTATAAGAATGGTTTTCGATTCCTACACTAAACTTTACATCGCTATTCTTAACAAACGCAGATTATAGCAAAATAATGAATAACTTTTGGAATCAAAAGTTCGTGAAACGACGAAATAGAAAATTCTACTAAATAAAGAACATTTTGAATTTGAATTCGCACGTCGTCGTGTTGTCGTCTCGATAACTTAAAACGAGACCCGTAGTAATGAACGCCGTTGGCGACCCACTCACGCCGCAAATATCTACAATCGATAACACTAGACCAAACATCGATACCTCTATACCTGTACTAATAATAGAAAGGTAGAAATCGTCCTATGCAAATAATTCACTAATCTACTATAACCCGCTCCGACTTTGCACGTAGGTAATATTATTATACAAAATACAAATACAAAAAAGGTTTATTACATAATAAATTACTATATTATTATACATAATTAATTAATATGTATATTCCAATTCAAAATATTTTTTATTCAAGTAAACTTGTAAACAAGTGCTTTTGATTCGTCAACATCTTCTGCTGGTTCGGAAAGCTGTTCCTACCGAGAAGAACCAGCAAGAAACTCAGCGGTTACTCTTTTAAAATATAATTCTTTTAGCTAGTTGCATTTAGTCATTACTGTACAAGACACAGGGTAGAAGTGTAGCTACATCCACGCATTCTTATCATCCATAAGTAATCCTCAACAGTATAGTAGGCTTTCTGTATCAGTCTCTTTTTAACAATGTTTTTAAACTACTGTAATGGCAAGGTCGAAAATTGATTTCGGGATTTTATTAAAGAATCTTATACTCAAACCCACAAACCATTTAAACACTTTTGTTAGGCGCAAAGAAGGAGTCGCAAGCTTATGTTGGTTCCTACTTTGTCTATTATATACATCACCTATCGTTTTATAATTCTTTATATTTTTATGTATAAAAATTAAATTGCTTAAAATATACATTGAGATCTTCTAGTGAGCATTAAAAATACTTGTCTCAGAAGATCTCGCTCGTCCATAACAAAGGTAAGTAAATGAATTATTAAAAAGTAAATTTAAAGAGCTGTGATAGCCCAGCGGTGAGACCGTGCGACTCTTGAGACTGTGCGAGGGGAACACGGGTTCAAACCTGGGCAGGCACCAATGAGATTTTCTATTGAAACTGATGTGTCTAATTGATAATTGCAATTTATCACACGCTTTTCGGTGAAGGAAAACATCGTGAGGAAACCTGCATATTTCTAGAGAATTCTGGAGATATGTGTAACCTACCAATCCGCATTTGAGCAGCGTGGTAGGTCTTAGCTCCAACCCTTCTCTCCAGAAACGAAGAGAGGAGGCCTATTCCCAACAGTGGTATTGTAACAGGCCGCTACTTTACTTTTTATTTAAGTAAATTGATAGTAGCATAATCAATATTCTAAATAGCTTTTAAATTATGTGTAGAATAGACCATCCCCGTTTCTTACCGAGGTGACGTAAAAGTCGACTAAGGTAAGTTGACGTCAGGCAGGTGGCCGTCGTAACTAGCCAAAACATATAACATGTTAACATGTTGTGCCGTGGGTTAAGGGCAGGAGAAAGATGACCTTAGACCCAAATCCACGGAGACTCTATTTGACGAATTCTCTCTCTCTCTCTCTCCGGTAGTTTATTTATTTATTTGAAATGAATGAAATGAAATTTATTTATTGTGGAACAATAACATTTTTTCTTTTACAATGGTAGCGATGATAATGCAAAAGTTAAAAACTGCGTTGCAGATATCAACGCCCGCCTCCGATATTAAAATACAGAGTTCCAGAACTAAAACTAAACTGAAAGAAACTACTAGGTATAAAAGATATTACATAAAAATAAAATAAACTATACTTGAATATTAAAATCGATTGTGTATATAAGTGAGGGCCATAGTGCGTAAACATACGTATGGATGCGAGTGTGAAATGTGTGGGTGTGTGTGTGTGTGTGTATGTCAGCGTGCGTGCGTATGTGTGTGTGTGTGTGTGTGTATGTATTGAGGGTGTGTGAGTATAAATTAACCAACCACTTTCAGAAGGTTTTCAGTTTCTTCATAAGTGAGCGAATGAAGCCAAGATAAACATTTTAATTTACAGGAGTAATAATTTAATGGATAAATGTTTAAAATAGAATTTACTCTATTATACAGGAAGCAACTTAATCGCAAATATTGACGTGTGGCGATTGCAGTCCGGGTCCTTTTTGTAGTGCATACTATTTATTTATTTATTTTAAGATATACCAACAGCAATTATAATAATACAGAACTAATCTAATGTAACATTTGGACAGGGAGTGATTACAATCACTTATTACAGGTATATACAGCATTAAAAACAGGTCTCTATAAAACATATACCAAGATTATTGTATACCATTGTAACAACTCAACAATATAATTGTGAGCGATACTAAAAAGATAGCCAAAAACATTGTACAATATAAAACTAGATCAATAAAAATATTACAAATACTTGCTAGTTTCTTCATGACTGAACATCGTGGTCCATGCAAGACTCTATTCTCGACTTGATCCATTTTTTCCATCGGCTTCTATTCGTGGCCACCATAGCTACCTCATAAAAGTGTTTCATCGTGCAGGACTATCGCAATTGGTCATACCACCTAGTTGGTGAGCGGCCTCTTGGTCTTTTGCCTTCGGTATTTCCGGTGACTATTAATTTATCGAAGGCATCGTCTTGATACGCCGCATTGTATGGCCGAAGTATTCCAGTAAGCGTTTATAGCATATGGAGGAGAGGCGCGTCTTTATTTTCCACGAGATCCGCATCATTCGCCTCCAGCACCAGTGATGAATTCATACATACTACAAATGACGACAGAATTAACTTGTATCTTAGATGTGTTCACGCAATCGTCATATAAGTTCATTTTTATAAAGTTTTGCATCGCAAAAGCATGCTTTATTTCAAAGCAAAAGTGTTGTCAATTGATGATTAAAAAGTAAGTATGGCATACAACTTCAATCGAAGGCGACGGCACAGATGTCGATTGTATTGAATAAGAGATGCTTCGGTTGCGGGGCGAAAGTGATGGAGGTTTGTGCATGTGTTTTTACAAATTCTGCATGTATCGGGTATAAAAAAACGTTACTATACTATACATAATACATTTAGCATAATATATGTATATATATAATATTTTCTATTCAATTTATCGCGGATTATATAAAAAAAATATTATTATTACTTTTATATTATACATCTCCACAAAGTAACGCCTTTATATAAATTATTTATATATAACATTACGTACAACATAATGTTATTTCTTGCTTCGTATAAGATAATATCTGTCAAAACAACTCCGATTGGCTGTCAGTTATGAATACGAGATAATTCTATAATAATATATGATACCGGAAAATTCTATTGAATTATACGACCATAGACATCTGATAATGACCTTAAACGTGATCTTATCACTAACCGCCAAAGCTGAACGAGAGCACTTGTGAGCCGGGTTCAGTTATAGCTCTGATTTGGTATGGGATGGACGCTTCCCCTCATATCTGCTCTGAGTTTACGTACGCGCTGTGACTTATAAAAAACTAATAAATTATGTAAATATTAATTAATTTCAACATTAATTTAAATAAATTTAAAATTAATATATTTAATTAGTGTTTTTTGGTGTTTTATTGAAAGAAACTTTAATATATAATTCGAGTTATCAGATTTTTTTATGGATTAATTAATATATTAATAAAGTGGACTATAAAAATATCGGAAACTGAGTAAGCTTTTATTTTGAAAATGACATTAAAGTACTAGGTGTGAGAGCCGCCGCGAGCTTTTATTAGTGACTTGACGTTTTTATAACGACATCTCAAAGACGGAGCAATGTGAGTACATAAATATAAATTAATAATTATAATAATATTAATCATATATTTATATTTATAATTATATACAGAGATGTTGACATTTTATAATTTTATTTTATTTTATTTTAATAAGGCACAAAAATATTCTACTGCTGTACAGTATGCAGATTTAAGTTTCAATTTCATGCGAACATTTTTTTTTAAATTTACAATTATAAATACAAATACAAAATGTGAAGAAAAAAAAGTGGACTGTCGATAAAACAATATTTTTTTATTTATTAGCTTAAAATAGAATTAACTAATTATAAAAATGTTTAGCTTATTATTTATATAATTAGATTATTATATAATAAATAGCAGAAGCTGTGATAGCCCAGCGGTGAGACAGTGCGAGAGTTTTCCTATTAAAACTTATGCGTCTAATTGATAATTGCAATTTATCACACGCTTTTCGGTGAAGGAAAACATCGTGAGGAAACCTGCATATCTCTAGAGATTTCTGGAGACATGTGTAACCTACCAATCCGCATTGGAGCAGCGTGATAGATCTTAGCTCAAACCCTTCTCTCCAGAAACAGAGAGAGGAGGCCTATTCCCAGCAGTGGGATGTAATAGGCCGTTACTTTACTTTTTTTTTACTTATATAAATAATTTTACAGATTGAATTTCAAAATGTTTTTTGTTTTATTTATTGCTAGCCGACGGAGTATTATTTATTTAGTTATTTGTTGCCTAGATTGTGTAAACATTTAGATGTTAATTATATAATACAGTATCATCAATCTGCCCGGTAAAGACATGCATCTTAATAATTATTATCTATTTTATAGTAATTATTATTATATTCAGTCGATAACAAAGTTGAATACGTAATGCAAAGACAAATAGTTTAATTAAATGTTAAGATATTTACAATACAGTAATACTTTAACTATCTTATTAAAGAATTATTAATAGAGGTCATGATAACATAATGATTATTCTATCAGTATTCATTTATTGAATAGTATTAAATATAACCAATAGCAAATCAAAATTCATAATAAATAGTTTAGTATAAATACTTGAAAATGGCAATAGGTTGGTTATTATTGGATGCTGTATAATTATTGCTTATATTATTTTTTATTGGATGATAAAAATGCCTGGATTTGTAAATCCTTTCAGCTTCATACAAAACTGCGGTTTAATAATGTAAAATTGAAAACGTTTAAAAGATTGACCGCCGAGTTTCTTGCTGGTTCTTCTCGGTAAGAGCAACATTCCGAACCATGCTTCATTAATCATATTGATGCTTGACGATTCAAAAGTGCTCGAAAGAGCTTACTTGAATAAAGATTATTTTGATTAGATTTGAAACTTTGAGTAACCGAAAGAACCAGACAAGAAGTAAAATGCGGGTGCTAAAACGAAAATGAAAAATAACGAAAAAAATGGCAATCAGCCATTTTGATTACTAAATGAAAATATAGGCTTGAACAATTTTAGCGTATAAAATTTCTTTACTTATTATTTTTTTCATAAAGATATATATAATTAATTTCACTTGTATAAAAATAAAATCGTTTATAAAAGAAAATTCAAAACTAAGAACATTTTATTTAAAAATATTACACAGGCAATATTCATAATGCTAATTGCTAATTTAAAAAATTGAGACTCCAATTACAAAATTATAATAATAAATTCATGTATGTGACAATTACATACACAAGTAATTGATTTATAGAAGCAGGCGTTACTTTGCGGAATTCCATATTACAAGCAATATAACAGAACTAACTACATCCAAAAATCCACACAAATCCACAAAAATCGTAATACATTACGATTTTTGTCGTGGAGCCTATCCTCCTGATGATGCTTCGGTTTCGGGGCGGAGCGATCGTCGAGGTTGTGGTGGTGGGTGTGTGTGCTGCTTTTGTGTGCGTTGTTGCTGGTGGATGCGCCTTGGGGTGCATGTGGTGACTTGTCCTGCATGTATAAGGTGCGTAAATTTTGCCTGCTTCATACACATTGGCTTTGCATGCATTCACTTAACCCGTGCGGATTATAGCAAAGTAGTTAGTTCTGTTATATTGCTTGTAATACACAAGTAAGTTAAGTAATACTTGTGTGCGACAGACAACAGGTAAATTTATACACATGTAATTCTAAATTAATACATAAATACACCCGGACACAAATATCCAATAAATTGTTTTAATAAAATAAAGACCGTGTGTAAGTGTCCCATTTATTTATTTATATTAGGCAGCAACAAATAAAGTGCAAAAAATATTTTAAAATTTGCAAAACATTAAATTCATACTGTTTTTCTCTGTGGGAACAACTTCCTTATCCAGCTTCAAAAACACTACTTGAATATTCAAAAGTATATTTGAATGGGGTTTGCTTTGAGTTTCACTTTGAGTTTGATTGCCTTTGATTTTATATTTGAATATTATGTTCTTCAAAGTTATAATAGAACTACTTCGCAATAATCCGCGTTAGTACAAAAGCGGATTAAAGCAAAATAATGATAACTTTAGTGCTATGGAATTCCGCAAAAAATGCCTATTTCTTTAAATTATTCTTCTTAGCGACTTAATATTAATCTGCGCATAACTGCAAATAGGTGACAGGCATTAAGATATAAATATATGATAAACATGAGAATAATAGACGAAAATCGTGTTTTGTTCAAATTCAAATTCAAATTCAAAATATTCTTTATTCAAATAAACTTGTAAACAAGTGCTTTTGAATCGTCAACTCTATTGCTGGTTCGGAAAGCCGTCCTACCGAGAAGAGCCAGCAAGAAACTCGGTGGAGCTCTGATTCTGTGACAATTTTTTTAAAATTTTCAGTTTATTGTTAAGACTAGTCTTGAAAAAGTTTATGATTTATATTTATGCCCCTTCTGCGCTCTACTCTCTGCATTTCGCAACCTCGACGATGCTTCTGCGCTCGCCCGTCCCGCCCGGTGTCGCTGTAAAAGCCGTTAGGGCTAACAGCATAGTCAGTTCGAGAAAAAAAAAATTTATGCTTGTATTGAACTTACATACGAACTTAATTTCATAATGGACAAAATTGTATTCAAGTTCTTGGTTGTCATATATAAATAAATAAACAAACAAACAAAGAAAAATACATATATAAAAAAAAATAATATGCTGAGAGCTTTCTTATAAAGCCCTTAGTCATCTATGAAATTTTGGATACATACTCGTATGTCAACGCGCATCGAAAATTTTGATCTTCTCTGAGAATTTGGTTACGCAATCGATTTTGTTACGTCATTTACTATCTACACTGTTTCTGTCAATCATTGTTTGAGAATAAACGACCGTGAGAGTAATCTTAACACTTTAGATACTTGTCTATATCAAATTATTTACACTAAAGTCGAGTGCTTGATCTGCAATCGATTTGTTTATATCTGTGCAATATCGAAAATCCGAAATCTGTTGTGAAATTCAAATCCGAATGGATATTTGAAATATTCATTATACTTAAACAATAGGTTTCTACGTCATCTGCATCAACTTCAATAATTAACGCATAGCAAACTATGTAGTTTTGAAATTAAAGTTCAAAAGTGCATTTGAGTATTCAAAAGTAAAAAAAAAATACTTGTAAAATAAGAAATCTATATTTGTTAGAAAACAAAGTCCACAAGAACTATCGTGATAGTTTTTCTCAAAATCTACTGAACGAATTTTTGTACGGTTTTCACTTACTAAAATGTACTTTAATTCTTCTGAAAGGCTTAAGTTAATAATACATTACGGTTTTGTGTAAATTTGTTAAAGAGGTTGCGCAGTTATAAAAAAAACTCGGCTGCTGAGAGCTTTATTCGCGTCCGCTGCGTAAACCAGCAGATATACACTAAAATAATGTACTAAAAAATTGTAGTTCTACAAATTACAACAAAAAAGTCCGATCTTTTAAAGTTAACACGAAAATTTCTATTAAAAATCTAACGTTATTAATTGTTTTCTTTTGTATCAATCCTTATCTAAATAAATGCGGACCAATTACTACGGTAATCCATTTACGGTTCATCGTCGTTCGGAATTTTTATATATATTATATAATCGTTTGAAACTGCATTATTTATCTTTGAATTTTTAAAATTTATCTTGTAATGGCTATAATGTGATGTACTTTAAATATATATATTATAACAAGGGCGCAGCCAGAATTCTATACATGGTCAAAAAATCTGGACTATTTTTTTCGTAACCATGGTATTTAGAATGTGAGAAGCTCACATTTGTTATGAAGGTGAGGTACATTATAGGTCTTATACAAACCTTTTATAGTGTCAATACGTTGCGAGTGTTACAGTTTTCTGTGTAAGGGGGGGGGGGGTCAGCTGGGGGGTCCGGGATAAAAATTAAATTTAATAATCCCACCAAATGGGAATACATATATATTTGTGAATATCTGTGTAAGATTAGTATTTCATTGTATGTATTATAGTTTACTTTGCACTATAACCCCTCTGATAGTATTCTCCTCTCACCAAAGGTTGTCTGTGAGAGATCACTTTAGCGATAAGACTGCCTTTGCACGCTTGTTATAATAAATTAACGCAAGTTTGTGCAATAACCGCAAATACATCGACGTTTGTCGCGTCCCCGCCTTTTGAGCATGTTCTCTTAAATACCTCGAGTAGTATTACTAATATGGCCATCTGAAATAGCTGCAAGTATCGCGATCACTTAGAAAGGAAGGCTAAGTTGGCCTCCAAAAAATTGGGTGTTATCAATAGAGCGAGGCAGTACTTCAAGCCGCACAGACTAGCGCTGTATAAAGCACAAGTCCGGCCTCACATGGAGTACTGTTCTCATCTCTGGGCTAGCGCACCCCAGTACCAACTAAAGCCATTCGATCGCATACAGCGCAAAGCAGCTCGAATTATTGGGGACCAGGTAATCAGCAAACAGCTGGACTCTTTAGCGATGCGTAGAAACGTGTCTTCACTGTACGATTTCTACCGCATCTTTCATGGGGAGTGTTCCAGTGAGCTACCCGACCGTCACAGGTTAAAATATCGTCTTCCAGTATTATCCGTTGGGTCATTCTAAAGAGTGTCTAAAAGTTTTATTAAAATCGGTTCAGCCGTTTCGGAGCCTTTCGACATACAGATAAACATTCATTTTTATATATAAAAATGATTACAGTTTAAAAGGCTGTGATAGTCGAAGGAATAAGCGAGATCGTGTTCATCATCATCATTCATCATTCTCCTGCCCTTATCCCACCTTAAGTGGGGTCGGCACAACATGTTATAAACATGTTGTCACATGATTTGGCTATGTATTTTACGACCGGCCGCCTACCCGACGTCAACTTACCTTAGTCGTATTTTACGACTCCTCGGTAAGAGAGAGGGTATCTATTCAACTCAACCGGATACCACACCGCGGGTCGACTTACCTTAGTCACCTTTTACGACACCTCGGTAAGAAATGAGGTTGGTCTATTCTACTCAGCCAGATACCACACCGCGGGTCGACTTACCTTGGTCACCTTTTACGACACCTTGGTATGAAATGAGGTTGGTCTATTCTACTCAGCCAGATACCACACGGTGGGTCAACTTACCTTAGTCACCTTTTACGACACCTCGGTATGAAATGAGGGTGGTCTATTTTACGCAGCCAGATACCACATACTAAAGCGGGATCGTGTTCAGCAAGTTAAAATCGTTTTCCTGATATATAAATAAATTTATTTACATCAAGTTTTATTAAAGCTGTGACCGCACCGCAGGAAGTCTCGCAAGTCTATGGAATTTTCTAGATCTTCACTTGATTATATTCCCGAGGCACGAGAAGCAATCAACCGGGGCATACATAAATAGCACACTCGTACGCCTCAGTTTCATAAATCGTTCAATCACTTTCACTTCATTTTTCATTCTTGGTTTTACGATTAAAAAAAGTCATTAAATAACAATCACGCCTATTGCATAAATTTGTTGTTAGTTGGAACGTAAATTTTCTGTAATAACCTTAATATTAGGTGCTATTTCGAATGCCTTAATGTCCACGCAAAGATTGGCAATACAATTAATTATTTTTATGTTTCTTTTCTTTAAGTTTCGGGTTCTAACTGGGCATAGGGGACGCCTTTCCGTTTTGCGGAAGAAGGGTTGGAGCTAAGACCTACCATTGATCTAATGCGTGTTGGTAGAATTCTCTAAAGATATGCAGTTTCCCTCGCGTTATTTTCCTTCACCGAAAATAAATGCGTGCGATAAATTTCAGATATTAATTAGTCACATAAATTTTAACAGAAATAGCCGTGCGGTATCCGGCTGAATAGAATAGACCACCCTCATTTCTTACCGAGGTGTCGTAAAAGGCGACTAAGGTAAGTCGACCCGCCGTGAGGTATCCGGCTGAGTAGAATAGACCACCCTCTTTTTTACCGAGGTGTCGTAAAAGGCGACTAAGGTAAGTCGACCCACCGTGTGGTATCCGGCTGAGTAGAATAGACCACCCTCTTTCTTACCGAGGGGTCGTAAAATACGACTAAGGTAAGTTGACGTCAGGCAGGCGGCCGGTCGTAAAATACGTAGCCGAATCATATGACAACATATTTTTAACATGTTGCGCGTCCCCACTTGGCGTGGGATAAGGGCAGGAGAGTGATGATGATAGGTTTTAACAAAAAATCTCGTTCGTCTTCGCCCGGGGTTTGAACTCGTGACCCCTCGAGTTAACCGCAGGGACATAAAATTTTATATACTGGCCCAATCCCGTTGACAACGCCTGTTTATGATAAATAAATAAATATATGGGACACTTACACACACGGTCGTCCGACCACAAAGTAAGTAACTTAATACTTGTGTTATGGGTGACGGACAACTGGTAGATATACTACATATATAATTTTAAATACATACTTAAATACAAATATACATAATTTATTACATTTAGATATAGAATTAGGAGTTACTTTGCGGAGATCCATAATACAAAAGTAATAATAAAATTATTTTGCTATAATCCGCGATACAGTGTATTAAAGCAAAATAATTTTATTATTACTTTTACAAATATATACCTAGGCTCGAAGAATCAACAAATTGTTCATAAAAAACGTTGGCCCTCGGCGGGACCCGAACCCTCCACTACCCCCACTACCCACTGCGCCAACGGCCCAGTCATGATAAGCATGGAATGGAATTTTGTTAAAAAACTTTTTTCAAGCTTTTCTTACTTGTACTAAATTTCAGTTTTCTATTTAATTACAAATCTATTAGCTATGTGAACTTTCAAATACAGTACAATTTTTAACTGATCGCGTAAGCAGAGAATTTTATTCTCATACCGACTTACATACAACTGAATTGTATATGAGGCATTACTCAAGTGGGTGGTTCGGTAAGAGGTTTCGTCAACGTACGTAGCCACGGTTACATATTAAACTCTTGAATAACTTAAGAACCCTGCAAAATTTAATAACTTGGGACCTTGTTTCTGAACTTGAGTCGTAATATGTTTTTGATTACAGTAAGGCTTATTTCTTCGCAGCCCAGCGGTTATATCAGTTTGTGAGGTTGCATATTCAAATTTAAAAAATTATTCATTCTAGTACACTTGTAATTAAGTGCTTTGAATCTTCAACTCTACTGCTGGTTCGGAAAGCTGTTCCTACCGAGAAGAACCAGCAAGAAACTCGGCTGTTGCTCTTTTCGAAATATTATTCTTACAACTAATTGCATTTCGTTGCCTCCTGCGATAGCCGAACGATAAAATCTTCAAACCTCGGTCACCAATGAGTTATCTAATTTATGGAATTAGGCGTTACTTTGCGGAGATCCATAATACAAAAGTAATAATAAAATTATTTTGCTATAATCCGCGATACAGTAAATAGAGCACAATAACAAACATAGTAACAAACCGCAAAGCATTTTTGCGATTTTGTCGTGGAGTCTATCTCCTGATGATGCTTCGGTTGCGGGGCGAAACGATTGTTGAGTTTGTGATAGTGAACCTGTGTAGTGCTTGTGTATTGTGGTAGAAATGGTGGAGGTTTGTGCATGTGTTTTTACGAATCCTGCACGTATCGGGTATGAAAATACTGATAGTTCAATATACATTAAACACTATATATATTTTCTATTTACTGTATCGCGGATTGTAGCAAAATAATTTTATTATTACTTTTGAATGAGTTATCTGTTTATGAGACTAATTAATAATTGCAGTTTATCACACGTTGATCAGTGACGGAAAACGTAGTGCTGAAACCTGGGTATCGCTAAAGAAATCTGGGGGTATTTGTAACCAATCCACATTGGACAAGCTTATAGAGGGTACCATACCCTCCATAAGCATTAAAAAAAACTAAAAACGCACTAAAAAAAGGAGATAAGCCCAGCAGTGGTATAGTAGCAAGTCGCTATTTATTACGAAATTCTATATGCAAACTGAATACTTAAGCCCACTAAAGATTTACCTACGTAACGCAAAGCGAGAGTAGCAAGCTATTTGCGATTCTCTTATAAATAGGGGACAATGGGTGTGGCAATTTAGGTGTTATGGCAATTATAAACAAAAACCCCTGCCTAACGCAAATATTTTCCTTAAATATTTCGAGGACTTAAGTAAATCGTTCATTATTAGCTCGAGGCGGCCCTAAAATATTTTAGTTGGCGGGTAACAAAAAAAAAGGAAAGCTGGAGTGGAATAACAGTTTTATTGTTATCTTTACACTTTGAGGGAATCTTCTCGAACAGTTGTAAAAACATATTTCTTTGTTAATTCGAGCATTGAAAATTTTCTCGCCCTATTTGAAATGTTCTATATTTATTTCGTTTTCAAAAATATTCATGAGTAAAGAAGGATTCAGAAGTTCAGGAGTTAAGAGATCCTTAGAAGAACAAAAGTTACCGACATAGCTCAGCGTGTTGTGGAGCTGAAATGTTGATGGGTGGGGCACACAGTGCGGAGAACTGATGGGCGTTGGGGTCGCAACTTGTTAGAATGGAGACCTCGCACCGGAAAAAATAGCGTCGACAGACCAAAGTCTTCGAACAGTGCGTGTTGCCAGTGATGATCTACGGATCTGAGACGTGGTCGCTGGTTATGGGCGTCATAAGAAGGCTCAGAGTCGCTCAGCGAGCGTTCGAGCGGGTTATGCTCGGAGTGTCTCTACGTGATTGAATCAGAAATGGGGAGGAGGATTTTTTCTTCTGTGGTCGCTGATTATTGGCCTGATAATAAGGTTCAGAGTTGCTCACCGGGCAATGGAGCTGGCTATGCACGGAGTATCTGTAGGTAGAAATTCGTAAAAGAACCGATATAGCCCAGCGCGTCGCGAAGCTGAAGTGGCGATGGGCGGGGCACATAGTGCGAAGAAACGATGGGCGTTGTGGTCTCAAGGTGTTGGAATGGCGACCTCGCATCGGAAAACGCATGTCGGTAGACCCCCTACGCGATGGACTGACGATCTCGAAAAGGTCGCGGGGAGCTGCTGGATACAAGCGGCACAAGATCGTGTGTTCTGGAGATCCATTGAAGAGACTATGTCTAGAAGTGGACTTCCATCCGTTCAGAAAGAAGAAGAAAAGAAGATAGACCCCCTACTAGATGAATTAATGACCTCAAAAAGGGGGGAGCCGCTGGATCCAAGCGACAAAAGATCGTGTTTTGTGAAAATTCCATGAAGAGACAAGAGTGTCCAAGAGTGGACGTCCATCGGTTGAAGAAGAAGAAGAAGTAGGATTTAATCATAATCAAACCACCAAGGCGCCAAGTCAGATGATTTTCCTCCATCCTGATTGAACTGAAATCAGAGACGTGGAAGTTCTCGGTGGGATAACCCTATGTAAAGAGCTCATGAATAAGGGCCCCGTATAGGCTTGTGGGCAAGCTGTGATAGACCAGCAGTGAGATCGTGCGACTTTTTCGAAGGGGTCACGAGTTCAAACCCTGGGCAGGCACCAATGAGTTTTTCTGTTAAAACTTATGTATCAAATTGATAATTGGAATTTATCACACGCTTTTTAGTGAAGGAAAACATCGTGAGGAAATCTGCTTATCTCTAGAGAATTCTGGGGATATGTGTAACCTACCAATACCGCATTGGAGCAACGTGGTAGGTCTTAGCTCCAATCCTTTTCTCCACAAACGGCGAAGCAGTGAACCAGTAATAGGCCGTTATTTGACTTTATGGGCTTAAAATTATTTGGGCTGACCTGATAGAATAAGACTTGAGTATGACCGATTTTCATACATAAATCACTTCAAATATATTTTGTTTTGTGTAAAGATAAAGTGTTTCCCAACTCTGCCCTCGATATAGCCCTCAATACAAAAGCAGATTGCGTCAAAATAGATTACAGCTTCGATTGACACGTTAAACCTCCTATAATAATGGATTTTTTCATACTAATGGCTTCTGGTTTAATAAAGGCGTGCTACAAAGAAAATTGAAATGGGACTTTTCTAAAGCTAAATAATGTACCTATTATTTTGGGCACGTTCAGAAATAAGAGTGGGTGTGACGTTGTTGTTCGTCCAAATCTATCTCTCGAACGACTAATCTAAGAGTACAAAAATTATTCTTTATTCAAGTAAACGTGTAAACAAGTGCTTTTGAATCGTTATCTCTTCTGGTGGTCCGGAAAGCTGTTTTTACCCAGAAGAGCCAGCAAGAAATCTGGTGGTTGCTCTTTTTAAAAAAGAATTAGTCTAACTAGTTACATTACCTCATTACTATATTGTACAGGGTCGAATATATATAAAAAAATAAAAAGATTCTGAAGATGGAAAATCGCCTGTAAAAGCGTTTATTTATTTATTTATATATTGGAGCGAAGGTTGATTATTGCGATCACCAACCCACACTGTGCTGTTAACCGTCAAGTTTAAAGCCGAAAATGCAAGAAAAATAAGGCCAGCAGCGGGTATGTATTAAAATAATAACATTAGGTAATACTAAAATGCAATGTTTGAAAAATCTTATTTGCATAAAGTTTAATTTGATTTTATTGAAAATTCATATACCTAGGCTTTGAATCCACAACACCTAGGGTAAATTGCCTTACCATCAGACATCATAGTTTTAGTATTAAGATTTGCATACATACGCACAGAAACCAGGATTGTATTTAATTATAGAAAGAAACAAAATTTTTACCTCAATCTTTAATGATTTAATATTTCCCTTCACATAATTTATATAATTAGGCGTTACTTTGCGAAGATCCATAATACAAAAGTAATAATAAAAAAATATTTTGCTAAAATCCGCGATACAGTAAATAGAAAAAATATATAGTGCAAAATGTATAGTGGACTATGCGTTTTTTCATACCAGATACATGCAGGATTCGTAAAAACACATGCACAAGCCTCCACCACTGCCACCACAATACACAAGCACTACACATGTTCACTATCACAAACTCAACAATCGTTTCGCCCCTTTCGCAACCGAAGCATCATCAGGAGATAGACTCCACGACAAAAGCTTTGCGATTTTGTTGTGTTTTTGTTTGTTTAATTTTGTTGAGTTTGTGATAGTGAACATGTATTACGTATTACTTTTGTATTTCCCTTCACAATCAGAATTTAATTTCATCCCGCTTACATATTTTTAAACGGGATTTTAAGCCGGAAAAAACGAGAAATGTGAATCCCCCATACTTTATAATACTCGCTCGTTGCGTTGGTTTCAAAAACAAAAATGAACTTCGTAAAAGGTTTTCCGCAAAAGTTTGTACATGGAAAAATTTGTAATTTACATTTCTACATTTATTTTCTTATGGAGCGCCAGAAAGTTTCGGAGCTCTTTAATAAATACGTTCTGAGTTAAAATTTCTTTACATTAGCTTTGGTAAACATATTTTCCGAGTAGTCTTTTTAGTTTTGACGTTTGATATCTCGATAAAATAAATAAATAGATGCTAATTTAGAGGAAACTTTAATGAAATTCAATTTCGATTGAAATATTTTTTTCTTTAACACTTCTTCGTAATACATGCCTAACCGTGGCTATGGAGTTGACTATCCATTCTCGTATTTGATGGTTGCAGGATTCGTAATAACACATGCACAAACCTCCACTACTTCCACCACAATACACAAGCACTACACACGTTCACTATCACAAACTCAACAATCGTTTCGAACTAAATAGAAATAAACCTACTGTAGCAACTTGATCGTTAACTAAATGAATAGTATATAAAAGCACTTAAGATTCATGTTCTGTCATAAAATTTATGATCAGCGATAAAGGCATTATATGACTTTCACTACAATGACGATATAAAATATCTATATACTTATTATAAAGTAGTCTCTAAAAACTGTATGTGATCGATTTTCTCACAATCTACTGAACGGATTTTTGTACGGTTTTTACTAAAAGAAATTGCAATTCTTTCGGAAGGTCTAGGCTAATAGTGCATAACGGTTTTTTGTAAATTGTTTTAAAGAGATCGCGTATTTGAAAAAAAAACTCGCCTGCTTGGAACTTTAGTCGCGTCTCCCTACAGACATAAGAGTACACTAAAATAATTTACTAAAGAATTGTAGATCTACAAAAATACTACAAAATAGTCCGCAACAGCATGTATCTATCGTCGTTCAATTGTTTACAATAAACTCAAAACTACTCAATAGATATTCATTCAGTTTTCCTTTTCAGATAAAGTGTTTCATAAGAAAGATTTAGGTGTACGATTTGATAAGGTTTTTTTTCAAATCGGGTATAATATGATATGGTAATTGCTGATAATTTCGTTAACAGACAAGAAGCCTGCGAGCTTTCTTTCGTTACGCAACTGCATAATTTTTTTATCTTTTTTTTTCCGGAGTGTTTCTTAATGGCAGAATAATAGATAGATGCTGATAAATATTGATATAGGGTTTTAATCAACACTTTGTACGGCACTACATTTTTTCATACAAAATAAATTACGATTAATGACGTCCTGCTTTTGATACACCTGTCCAAAAAGAAATCACGTGGGGGCGCTATGATTTAGCAAACCTAAAGTAATAGACATGCAAAGAATTTGTGCAAGCTTCAGCCGTTATTTAAAGAAAGACATATTTATTAGTGACGTGTATAAATGTTGTGTAAATTGACGTTTATCATATTTGACGCGAGATAACGTTGCTCTGCCCAAAGTCATCATCCTCCCGCCCTTATTCTACTCTAAATGGGGTCGGCATGAGATGATACAAACATGTTGTCACATGATTTGGCTGCGTATTTTACGACCGGCCGCATGCATGACGTCAACTTATATTACTCGTACTTTACGACCCCTCAGTAAGAAAGAGGGTGGTCTATTCTACTCAGCCGGATACCACACGGTGGGTCAACTAACCTTAGTCGCCTTTTACGTCATCTCGGCAAGAAATGAGGGTGGTCTATTCTACTCAACTGTGAAACAAAAAGAAACAATATGAAAAAACGAAATTCTCCATTAAAATTCAGAAGTATGAGTCCTGTTATAACTAAAAAGATTTATAATTGAAATATTATATAATGTCTAACAATAATAATAACTAATGCTCTAACACAAGTTATTTTTAATTTATATTCTGATAATTATACTAACAGCTTGCCGTTAATATATACGACGTAGATGATAAAATTTAATAGCAAAATAAAAATTTATCGCGTGGTTTATAAATTGTCCGCTAAAGCTGTATGATGTAGGGTGTTCCGAATATTTATTCAAATAACGAAACAGAGATTCAAAACTACTTGTTTCCAAGTTTATTATTGACTGGCCTTTTGGCGCAGGGGTACCCTGCCTTTCAGCTCCACGTGTCGTGGGTTTGATTCTTGCGGAGATACAAATTTTTTTTAAACACAATCTGTTGGATCTTCGAGTCTGGCTGTATTTATGCATTTAAGTATGGATTTAAAATTATGTATGTGTATATTTACCAGTTGTCTGTCAACCATAACACAAGTATTAAGTTACTTAATTTTGAGACGGGCAGCCGTGTGTGTAATTGTCCCATGTATTTATTTATTTGATCGCCTTGTGGTATCCGGCTGAGTAGAATAGACCAACCTCATTTCTTACCGAGGTGTCGTAAAGGCAACTAAGGTAAGTTGACGTCAGGCGGGCGGCCGGTTGTAAAATAAGCAGCCAAATCATATGACAACATGTTTGTAACATGTTATGCCGACCCCACTTAGGCTGGATTCACATTATGATGCCATTCTCGATTCGATCTCGCTCCGTTCTCGGTCCGGTAAAATATTCTTAAACGACAAACAATTAGAGTGTTCACACTACCGTATCGCTCCAGTTCCCATCCGATATCGCTCCAGTACCGGTCCGTTGAAAAGAAATATTTGACTGGAGCGAGATCGGACCTATCGCAGGCTGATAATTACATTGACAGTCTGAACACGCTTATTTTTCAACTCCAGACTTTAATCAGTCGGGCTGCGAGTATGCTGGTAATTAATTTTAGGATTCTGAAGGAGGTAATTAAATTTAAATTATTTATTATGAACTTTCAAAAATTTATAATAAATATATATTTTTTAAATTTTATTTTTAATTATTATTATTATTATTATTATTTATTTTCTTTTCATTAAAAAAAATATATTTTTAATTTTTTTTTTTTTAATTGTATAATTTAATATTAATAATTGTATTATTATAATTTTTTTCAGCAGCTTTTCAGTTTTTTTTCCTTTTCTTTATTATTTTCATATATTTTTTTCCCTTTTCGTTTTCTATTCTTTTTCCTTTTTTATTTTCTTGCTCTTTTCTCGTCTTTTTTTCTTTTCTTTTCTAATTCATCAATTGAAAAATAGAACCCTTTTTCTGGCAAATCAAATGTATATAATTTTTTTTATCTATACTTTTATAATTATTTACTATTTACTAAGCAACTTAACTATTTTAAAACAACAAGAATTTATCAAAACTTAAAACAAAATTAGAATTAACTAAATAATACTAAAAAAAAATAATTAAAAGAAATAAAATAAATAAATAATAATAATAAATGTAAAGAATTATTCTTAAAAACATTAATCATAGTCTGAATGAAGTTTGAGGCTCGATTCACACTATGATACCATTCCCGGTTCGATCTCGGTCCGGTAAAGAATATTCTTAAACAACAAATAATCAGAGTATTCACACTACCGTATCGCTATGGTCCCAATCCAATATCGCTCCAGCACAGATTCGTCGGAAAGAAATTTGACTGGACAAAGATCGGACCTGTCTCGACATGTACCGACAGTCGGTACATGTGTGTTCAGACACGCTTCTGTTTCAACCGCACTCATCAGTCGCGCCGCGAGTGTAACGTATTTATATTACATGAACCATTACCATATAGATAATTTCCATTAATCTCTAGCACTTAAAACATTTTCTACCGCAACATACATATGATCTCTAAGTGATCAAATCATAAATGTTGAAACAGCGCGACTTGTTTATTTTGATTATTTCCACAGCATTATGTCATATGGAATAATGCTGTGGGGTAAAGCGGCCGATATAGAAAAGATTTTTGTTGCCCAAAAAAGAGCCATACGGGCTATCTATAATATGAAGCAACGTGAGTCCCTTCGCGAAAAGTTCCAAGAAATAGGCATACTGACTGTAGCATCACAATATATATAGTAATATTCTATTTGTACGGAAAAATATAAGTACATATAAAACAAAATTTGATGTATATCATAGACATACGAGAGGTCACAAACAGCTTACGATACCTGCGTCGCAACTCAGCAGAGTAAGCAACTCATTTGTTGGTCTCGCTATTTGCTTCTATAATAAAATTCCTTAATCCATTCTAGAGCAGTGTACAGAAAGATTTCAATCAAGTGTAAAAAATATGTTTATACGTAAAGCATACTACAAAATTAAAGATTATTTGGATGATAAGAAAGCCTGCATTTCATACAAGACAGCGATTTAATAATGTATAATTGAAAATATTTAAAAGATTGACCGCCGAGTTTCTTGCTGGTTCTTCTCGGTAAGAACAACATTCCAAACCAGGTGTAGCTTCATTAATCATATTGATGCTTGACGATTCAAAAGTGCCTGAAATGGTTTATTTAAAAAAAGATTATTTTGATTTGAAAGATTATTTTGATTTGATTTGATTTGAATGAGGAAATCTATAATCATAAATTTTATAGAATATAATATTTTATTACTAGACCAACGATCAGTTTTCCTCTTGAGAAATTGACTCACGAATTACGAATTGCGAATTTTTAATAATAATAATTATTTTTTAAATAATTTCCCGCCTTGTGGTAGGTATCCACCATCCGGCTGAGTAGAACAGACCACATTCATTTCTTACCGAGGTGTCGTATGTAAAAGGCGACTAAGGTAACGTAAGTTGACCCACAGTGTGGAATCCTGTTGAGTAGAATAGACCACCCTCTTTCTTCCGGTTGTAAAATACGTAGCCAAATTAGAGTGGGATAAGGGCAGGAAGATGATGATGATTTTTTTTATAATTTCAAATGTTCCTCAATCCATTCGTCACTATTGTGAACACTTTTCTTCGTCGTTTACCAAATGGCGATAGAAAGTTCCTTCCTCTTTTCTCGTTGGGGTTGGAAACTGGGATGCACCCATATTTTCTTTCCCCCTCCCCCATTTTATATACAGTTTTTGTTGTAATTTTTATCTATTTAAATAATTTATAGAATTAGGCGTTACTTTGCGAAGATCACTGCGGGATTAGAGCGAAGCGGGAATGGAGCGAGATCGAACCGAGAACGGCATTATAGTGTGCATCTAGCCTTAGAGTGGGATAGGGGCAGGAGGATGACGATGTATTTATTTATTTGAATAAATAAACAGTTTAAATACGACTTTAATTCGCTCTTTTCGAAGTCCTTGGTTAATGTAATCTATTACTCAAATACATTTGACTGGGGGTTTAAATATATTAAAGGGTCAGCTTATCATGTCAGGTCCATTAAACCGTTAATCCTGTGAAACAAAATGGTTTCCGCGTAACCTAAGCGATATGTCAGCTCCAATGATGGCAATATTTTAATTAAGTCTGCTTTTTATGAACGCGTAAATTACGCCAAAAGCCCACTTTAGAAGAGGTGAAACAATTTTATGTCTATTATACGCGCTGCATGCTCTCTTCATATCGTTATTACGTCACAAAATTTAGTCTGAGATAGAATGAAATGATCATATCCGTAGAGAGAGATCCGTCTAAGAAAATTAAATTGGATTTTTATAAATTTAAGACATATAGCTTTTAAGACTTTATAAAGTATACATAGGGCCAATCGATTTTGAAATATTGTATTTGCCCAAAGATCTTTGTTAAAAGTTCATTTTAAACCCTATAGATTCTCAACGCATATGCTATATGTAATAAGTCAGGTTTTAACAGTACGGCAATTATATATCCTTTTTGTAGTTCTGAAATTACATAAATCCCAAAGTTTTGACTATAAAAAAATTACTTAAAGAATAAAATATAAGGTTATTAAAACACATGCAACAAAAACTTATTTTGCTGGCAATCAGTATTTAACGCAGTATGCTCGTATTTAAAATAATATTAATAAATCTCTTAATATCTATCCGATGACATATCATGAGTGCAAAAAAGTCTTGACTGAATGGTTAAAGGCGCAAGATTATGGATAAGATAGAATCGATAATGAAATATTAAAAACTTATCATGTCATCATTAATCATCATAAAACATACTTACGGATGCGTTCGTACATATTACACACAGCCACACACACGCACGCAAACACAATATGATCCATGCACGCACGTACACACACACGCAAACACAAACATATACTGACTCATTTATTCTTAATGGTTATGTACTATTATTTAGATTACTCACTAGAAGATTCCAACCTTTGTACAGTAATGAAGAACTTGTTAATGAATAAATGAATTTTGAATTTTTGAGTTTGAATTAAAAGAATATCATCCGGTTGAGTAGAATAGACTAAGCTCTTTCTAATAGAGACGTCGTAAAATACGACTGAGGTAAGGTGACGTCAGGCAGGCGGCCGGTCGTAAAATACGCAGCAAAATCATGTGACAACATGTTATAAGGGCAGGAGGATGATGAAGATGATGATGTGTTAAAAGTGAAACTCTCATAAGTGTTAAATACTCGTAATTATTAGGAAGCTGTAAACCTAACGGTGAGACTGGTACCCTGTCCCCGCCACCAGCAGCGTGGTGGAGCACTGTCAGGTTTTTTTAGTCGGTGAGAGTCCGACATACCCATCGTTCGTCCCCGTCGAGCGGTGATGACACATTAAGGGGTTTTCCTGACATATAAAAAAAAGCGGTGAGACTGTGCGATCCTGCTGGAACACTACGCCTTAGCGAGATTGTAAACGGTGCATCCATACTTGGAATGCCGTGAAGGACCCGTCCACGTTGATCTCCGTACAAACATCAATGAAATCACTATCGTGTCATTTGTATTAAGTATTTCTCCCCGGTACATCAGTAAAATTCGAATTCAAATAATTCTTTATTCAAATTGACCTTTACAAGCGCTTTTGAATCGTCAATTTAACATGAAGCTACGGAAAGATGCTCTAACCGAAAAGAATCCGCAAAAAACTCCGCAGTCACTCTTTTCAACAATTATCTTTGTATTTGTAATTGTTAAAAAATCTAAAATTACAATATACTCTAGTGCGTATCTGATCGCAGCTTAAATCCAAGCTTTTTTCTCATTAACGTAGTCCTCAACAGTATAATAAGCTTTATGAATAAGTGTTTATTTAATTGCTTTTTTGAACTTGTGTAAAGGCAACCCCAAATAGATTAAGAAATTTTATTATAAAAACCTATATCGAAGCCCGCAAACGGTCTACGAACTTTCTGCAGCCGTAGCCTTCTATTATTAAATATTTTTTCTTTTAAACTTTTCAACGCCGTGTGGTATCCGGTAGAATAAAAAAGACCACCCTCCTTTCCTACCGAGGTGTCCGTAAGAGGCGACTAAGGTATCTGCCGTGTGGTATCCGGCTGCATTGAATAGACCACCCTCATTTCTTACCGAGGTGTCGTAAAAGGTAAGTTGATATTAGGCAGGCGGTCGGTCGTAAAATACGTAGCCAAATCGTGTGACAACATGTTTGTAACATGTTGGGCCGACCCCACTTAGAGTGGGATAAGGGCAGGAGAATGATGATGATGATGTCTTTTAAACTTTTATATAAATCATAACCATACAAAATTTCATCAATATTGGTCTAACGTATTTTCTGTGTATGCGTAACAGATAGACAGACATTTATAATATTAGTATAGATGAAGATAAAAATAATTTCATTTACAGAATTTCCATATTTTATTCGTTCAAAACATTTGCAGTATCTATTCCTATTATGATGTGCCAAATGTGTATTCAAATGTGAATTTGGTAATTTAACTAATACCCTCGATTCGGAAAAATCGGAATCAAATAAAAGATTTCGATAGATAGAGTAATCTTTCCTTAACACCACATTAAGTGGATAAAGATAAGAGACATCAAAGTTAGACGCGCAATAAGGTTTTATCGCAAAGTATTGAATTCTCGCAAACTTTGGATTCGGGAATTGTTCGATAAAGGAATAGGGGTGCGTGATAATAGAATCAAAGAATATGTAAAAATGATTCAAAATTTATCTGCGTTTCTTCAGTTGTTTTATAGCAGAATACTCGAAGGTAAAAAAATTGCATCGCTTTAAGCATGTACTAAATATGGCTGACTAAAATAATTAGAATAAAACCTGCTTCTGACTACCTTTTGAATTTTTCCTTACCAACCATTTTGGCTCTACTTCCTCTTCTTATATCTTAACTGATAAACGTCCAAAACCTATCGCCTATCACCATCTGAGACCTAAAGCTGTTCAAGCACCTTCGGACCCCGATGTCCATCCATTTTTCTTACTTCATCAATCTTGATCGACCCTTGTTTGTCTAGCATTCTCCGTCGCATGAATAGACTTAACATGAAGAATCATTATATTATAAATATCATTACCGAACACTGCCTGCCCTACAAACATCTATTCCTCGTAGGTGATATTTATAGCCATGTGCAGAGAATGATTGAGGGAAACGCTATTTCATATTTGCATTGCGTGGAAATGGCAAAACATCTAGAAATCATCCTCGGCTTACCGACGACGTTACAAAAAGCCTTGAGGAACCCGGGCAGGGTTGGCTTCTGGAACCTTGGAATCTTGGTTTGCTATTCTAACCAGCCCTTTCACCTCACACACAATGATATCCTAACTGTGACTAAGTGTGAAAGAACTAGACCATGGATGATGAATACCTTGCCGTTGATGTTTAAATTTGTTAAATAAGTAGATTTAGCCTTATCAGATTATCAATGACCCCGCTCATCAATTAGTCTACCAACGACTGTGTGGTACCATCGTGTGGTATCCGGCTGAGTAGAATAGACCACCCTCATTTCTTAGCAAGGTGTCATAAAAGGCGACTAAGGTAAGTTGAACCACCGTGTGATATCCGGTTGAGTAGAATAGACCACCCTCTTTCTTACCGAGGGGTCATAAAAAACGACTAAAGTAAGTTGACGTCAAGCAGGCGGCCGGTCGTAAAATACGTAGCCAAATCATGTGACAACGTGTTTATAACATGTTGTGCCGACCCCACTTAGAGTGGGATAAGGATAAGACGATGATGAGTCTACCAACGACTTTGTACACGTCACCTTTGATGTCAAATATGTGTTATGTATTTTACGGTAACGGCTCTACGGTTCTGCTTTACAAACAGACAGGCTCTGGCATTAATGACATTTGTATGGATTGTCAAAAGATATAATTTATCGAAATACCCTCTACCACAAATCTCTCTCTACGATAATTGAGGGTTTTTTTTTAAAGAACTGTCGCCCAGTTTTCCACGCGACCAGATTTTGGTCCATTTACGAAATTTATTGCGCTGGATCTGGCTAAAACTGAGAGTTGACGTGTGCAAATAAATTCCTACTTAAACACCGCAGTGGCAAGGTACAATTTGGGTTGCAATTGGTACGGCCATTTCGCTAAATACCCTGTGCCATTAGTTTAACTGGCTTGACCCTTTACGGATTGCACCAGTACTCATATAGAGCTGTAAATATGCCGAAATCAGAAATTATGAAATGTCATTTTAAATAATTCATAGAATTAGGTGTGACTTTGCAGATTTTCATAATACCAAAGTGATAATGAAATTATTTTGCTATTTTATTCGCGACTAAGTAAATAGAAAAAATGTATAATGCTAAATGTAAAGTGGACATTCTGTCGTTATATTGAAACATACAGAGTTCGTATAAGCACATGCACAATCCTTCAATACAAAAGCACTACACGCGTTCACTGTCACAAACTCTACAATCGTTTCGCCCCGCAACCGAAGCATCATTAACTAATTACTAATTAGTTTTACCCCCATCATTTATTTTGCCTCCGAACACGTGTAACAAGCTTGAAATATAAATATTTATCTGATAGTTAATGAGGGTGCCATTGTTATTTTTAATGATCTCAAGTTGCTCTAAAATATTCCTTTAGTCCACTCTACATTTAGCATTATATATATTTTTTTTATTTACTTAATCACGGATTTCATTATTATTTTTGAATGTTATTTTTCTTTTAATTTTCCACATTTGAGTAAAGTAAAAAACTAATCCTTGAAATTTTATAGCAACGAAAACTTAAATAATCAAAGACAACTAAAATAAAAAAAGTAAATATATAAACATAATAAAACATGTTATGAAGGTGGTTTATTGATCTACCTACATTTAGTGCAATAATCGATTCAACGTGCAATACCAAAGTGCGCACAGCTTATCTACCTACTTCTTTGCCCTTTTTCTCTCTAAAATTAGAAAAAACCACGTGATTATCTTAGGGGTAAGTATAAAGAAATGGACGTCTTGTCTGTATCAATACAAAAAAAAAATACATCTATATATAGGCTAACCCTTTAAATCACACCTCGCCTGCGGATACACGGGCACGGAGGTAGGACGAAAACGGCGACTGAGTTAGGTGCGAGCGGTCTTGTATTTCACGCTACGGGCCCTCGCCCTCGCGAGGTCGCGAGATCACGAGATCTGAGTTAAACGGTTAGTCTGTAGTAAAAATAGTGTAAGACTTGCAATCGAATTAAGTTTCTTGCTACTTCTGTTCGGTAAGAGCAACCGTAAAATCAAATGTACTTTTGTACTCTTACTTGAATAAATAGTAATTTTCAATTTAAATATTTAACAATTAAAATATAACAGATAATATTTAACTTATTCTAGTTTAGACAAATGCTTATACAAACTTCTGATTCCCCATAGAACGATGTGTTTTACGGCAATTTAGAACGGTCAACCTTTAAATGTGTCGACGGGCCCATAAAACTTATAGTTTAGGGTACTTATTTAGTAAAACGGCATAGTAATTGTTAACTAAATTTAACATTACAACATAGATAATGTAAATAAATAATATCATTATTTTGTTGTAATATATTACCGTCTTCATATATGATACAAGCAGGATTAGTATACCACACATGGCTGCCTTACTAATCAACATACACTAGATCTGTTTACGGCTTCTGGGGATGACTTCTGCGCTCCACTCTTCTCATTTTCCAACCTCTACGATGTTTCCTAGCTCGCCCATCGCACTCGGTGACGGTGTAAAAGCCGTTAAGGCCAGCAACATACCGTCAGTTTGAAAAAGCACTACACAATCACTCGTAAGATTTGAGATTTCATTGTGGTCTCCTGATGATGCTTCGGTTTCGGGCAGAAAAGGTCGTTGAAATTGTGGTTGTGTGTTATTATGGAACTCCGCTAAGTTACGTCTTATTCTACAAAATTAGCATATTGATTGAAGACACCATTGCAAATGTCAAATCATGTTCTACACCTTTACATCTTTGTAAGTATTGCTTGTAAAACTGTACCATAGGCTAAAATCCTGTATCATTGGCAATAGATTTTGGGAACGAAACATCCAAAAATTCTCGTATATTTACAACTCGTAATGCGATGAGTGTCGAGCGTAAAGTAATTCTATCAATCATTCCGGGATTATTGAGTGAGTCACTCGAAATTGCGTTAGGGCGTGTCTCCATTATACGATTATCGGATACGATTTTTTACATACTTCATAGCGAAAAAAGGGACTGAGCAAAATTTAATGTTTTATGCGTCCGCTTTTTTAAAAGGATGGTGAAATTGGTCGCAATGTGAGTACAGAGAATTTATGTTGAATGAAATGACTGAACCCGAATTTCAAGTTTCTTAACTTAATAATTGACTCAAGATGAAAAAAAGTAAGGAGTATGAAAATGAGATGAGAATGAGAATGAGTGTGTTAGAGGAAATCTAAAATTTGCGCCTATCATAGAAAATATGATAAGCGCGATGTTAAAATAGTATGGGTTTGTAATGATAGATGTATATCACGTGACTACAAGAGTTAGCAATATAAATATGGATGGATATGTGAGGAGAGGGAAATTGAAAAATAGAGATGTATTGTTGGAATTTTGACATGAATTTGAAGGGAGTAACGCCAGAGTTGACGAATGATAGATGACATTGGAAGATGGAAGTAAAATTAACAAAGCTCAGAGCGAATAAGGGCAGAAGAATGATAATCGCTTATCAGTCACTATCTTAACTTCATGGGATTCAATTGCGTTGTAATAGTGTGCAAATAGTAAAATTGTATCTTTATTAGCATATCATGGATTCTGCAGTGCGTGGAGTCTAAAGGTTATGGTGAATTCTAACCAGTTAAGACTTTATAGTTTTAACGGCCGTCTTACATCCGACTTGAATAAAAAATGGATACGATAAACTTCAGGACAAAATTGCTAAGGTTTGTGATTCCACCTCATCATAATTCACTGCCTGAGAGGCTGATGCCATCCACGAAAATACAAGTCTGCAATAATATCCGGTACAGTTGATCACTACCTTATGTTAAAAATATGTTGAATATAACTTTCCATACTTACTAATATTGTAAATGTGACTCTGTCTGTCTTATATGCATTTTTTTATCGCTTGACTGTAATCATGCCTGATAATAAGCAATGATACAGTCTAAGGTCGTACGCGCATGCCTAGAAGGTGCCTATTCACGTTGGTTTTAAAAATACCCATATCATAATTATTGGGAAGTACCGATGCCGGGAGAGAATTCCATTCCCGTGCTGTGCGCAACAGAAATGAAGAATTGAAATGCTTCGTGCGCCTTCGCGGGATATCTACAATGTAGGGGTGGAATCTCTCTCGGTGCCTTGCGGTGCGCTAATAGGAAGGCGATGGAGGAATAAGATCGTGAAGTACCTGAGCACACTCTCCGAAATAGATCCTGTAGTAAACCAATAGACAGGCAACCCTGCGCCGATGTTGTAGGCTGTGTAATTTAGCATTGGTTAGCGTTTCATCGCCGCCATGCTCTCATAGCTAATTCTCTGGATCAATATTGATAAATTTTAGCACAATTCAAGATTATTAAAAAAAACCCCAAAACTGTCTGTATTTTTCTTAAAATCAACTAAACGGATTTTTGTGTGGTTTTCATACAACGATAGTGCATTTCTTGAGGAAGGTTTCAAATCAACATTAACTGTTTTATCTAAATTGAAAAAGGAAAAAACTGTGTGAACACTGATTTCGAAACGTGGCCAGGCCTCGGGCACAGCTAGTACAGGATAAAAAAAACTGATTTTCCTGCAGAATCAGGAATTACCATATACAACATAGTTTAAACTACTTTAACGCTTCAGTTAACGGCAACAAAGTCGTGGATACAACTACTAAATGATAGAAGCGGCATGTTTTTATCTGTCTTCTTCTATAATAAAAAAACTTTATCTAAAGAATAGCATTGTCAAGAATAGCCGTCGATTGGCATTAAGTAGCCTATAAAATAGGCCAAGTGCCCAAGATCTTAAGCGTCTTCGGAGTACAAATCATAAAAGGCAATGTCCGGCATGATTTCAATAGGGAAATTGGCCATTTTTATGAGCGACACATAAATCCTAATCTTGATCGTGTATTCTAGAGATAGTTCGAGGCAACCCGTAGATAAAGGCAAAAGATGAACATGGAAGTAAAAAATGAAACATTTTTTCAATTTTGTGTACGATATATGGGTTTCTCTATACCTACTACTTAGCAGACTGTCATCATATAAGAAGTCACGCATGTAGTTTGATGTGACTTCATTTTTTTAAATGTTGAGTTCTGTAAGGAAAATAATTGTTTTCTACTCCTAACTTATTATAAAACTAACGATAAACTAATACTATGCTGCTATAAACTAATGCTACTTAAACTAATGCCGGGACGCGTGTGTTGTTCGCGTTGCTCGTAGACTGTTGCAAACTGAGTGCGGCGGCGCCGCGTGTCCGTATTTAAGCTTATATACATATGTAAGGCTACTAATGCACCGAACAAGTTCTGTTTTGAGGGGAATTCGAAACTTGATTGAGCCACAGCATGGCGCGTGGCTGGACAGCTAGTTTTACTCATAAATTAAAACTATTATACGATTCTATACCTATTATAAAAGTTCCTAAAAGCTGTATGTGATTGATTTTATCTCAAAATCTACTGAACAAATTCTTGCAAAAAGTTTCGGTTAATAGTACATTACAGTTTTATTTTATTTATTTATTTATATATTTATTAGGAAGCCAACGTGATATACAATTTGGTTTAACCTATACTAATAAACATTCATAAAATACAGTTTTCTATTATATATCCCGCTTAAAGGCTAACTCAGCATGTATAATTAAATAAGGTAAATAACATTGTGCTCACTATATCATAAAGAAAAAAACAATAATAAAAATAGAAAAAAAGAGTTATTACTGAAAAAAAAAACTATTCTACTTGTACAAATAAAATGTGGAGGAAATAATAAAAAATAAAAAACAGTAATGTTAGAAATGAACAATGATGGTAAATCATGGCGTCTTTTTTATGACCTGCTTAGCACAGGTCATAAATGCATAGGTGCATTGCTAAGTATTTTTTTTATGTAAAATGTTGTGTAGAGGTCACCCAGGTGTAAAAAAACTCGACTGCTGGGAGCTTCAGTCGCTTCGCCGCTTAAACCAATAGAGATACACTAAAGTAATGTACGAGAGAATTGAATATAGTAGTATATATTTTTTGTAGTATTATTGTATAATAATACTACAAAAAAGTCCGCGATAGCATGTCTCTATCTCTTATGGTTAAATCACAATAACTACTTTTATGTTTATCTATGCTTATTATAATACTAAGCTGCGGGCACAATATTGACATTCCACTTACAGGACTTTAAAATAATGAAAAGGAGGCTGATAGAAAATGATAATTGATCTGATAACAGAAATAATTATATTATAGCAAAGTTAGCAACACATTTGTTGGTCTCGCTATTCGCTTCTATAATAAAATTCCTCAATCCATTCTAGAGCAGTGTACAGAAAGATTCCAATTAAGTGTAAAAAAGTGTGCAAGTGTGCTTATACGTAAAGCATATTACAAAATTGAAGATTATCTGGATGATAAGAAAGCCTGGATTTGAAAATCCTTAAGCTTCATACAAGACAGCGGTTAAATAATGTATAATTGTAAATATTTAAAGATTGACCGCCGAGTTTCTTGCTGGTTCTTCTCGGTAAGAGCAACATTCCGAACCAGTTGTAGCTTCATTAATCATATTGATGCTTGACGATTCAAAAGTGCCTGAAATGGTTTATTTGAATAAAGATTATTTTAATTTGATTTGATATTGAAGAAATTTAATAATATATTTTTATTAATTACCAAAGGCCGGAATATTTGCAATTATAATTATAATGCACTATACGCATATAACAAAAAAAGTTATTTTGTTGATCCGAGGTTGGTAATGATCTTTTGTTATGGAAACGAGTGCCAGAGGGCAAATAGGGATTTGTTTTTCTTTGGTAATGAGGTAGTTTGGATTGCGGCATAGTACGGATATAATATTATTCTTGGATAATATTAATTTGGCCAAAGTCACATTCTAGGTAACAACATAGTGTGGGCGGTAACGAAATATTTGCACTGCGTCACGATGTTGATTTTGCGCAACCTCGTAAGCAATTTATATTTTTAGACTATAACATGCCCTGATATCGGCTTTGCCTGCGTGAAAATCAGTATATCACAGTAGTGCTCGAGTATATTCTGATCCTGCGGGAATTTTAGGATAATATGTAGTCTATATGCTTCATATCCAAATCCATCTGCCAGTGAAATTCCCATCAATATCGGTTTTTCCGTTCCGGAGGATGTAATAATAACCGAAACCATCTATAACAATTGTACTACCTTTGAGAAAAAACGGTACAAAAAATTCGTCGGGTACATTTTGAGAAAAACGATCTCACACAGACAGCTTTTGGGGACTTTGTTTTATAGTATATAAAGATTTATATTTCGTAATTTTTTCGAGATATCTTTTTTATATTTATAACAAAATTAGCAGTATATCCGAACCAGTGGTTAGCTTCAATAATTTCATAACTTGATAGTAATTGTAAACACCTATTTGATTTGAGAATATTAATCCCTTTTTATTTTTATTATTGTAATCGATCAGTATGGACATCTGAGAATACGTCCCGGCAAAGAACAAATCGATAGTCTCAAATAATTTATAGAATTAGGCGTTACTTTGCCGGGATCCATAATACAAAAGTAGTAATAAAAATATTTTGCTATAATCCGCTATCCAGTAAATAGAAAAAATGTATAGTGTTAAATGTCTAGTGGACTATCGGTTTTTTCATACCCGTTACATGCAGGATTCGTAAAAACACATGCACAAACCTCCACCACTTCCACCACAATACACAAGCACTACACACGTTCACTATCACAAACTCAACAATCGCTTAGCCCCGCAACTGCAAATCGCAAAGCCTTGTATGTATATATAAATGTAAGTTACATTGACGTATATAACACCTTATATCTCCAATCGCTCATTTTATATAAAACAGTTATTATTTTGCTATAATCATTGATTATAGTAAAAATAATATTTTTTTTTTTCGTCATATTTCTCTAAAAAGTAACGTCTAATTTTATAAATTACTAACTGTGCCCGCGGCTCAGCTGAGTAGAAATCAGTTACAAAGTTATTCCCGCTCAAAATCCCAATTCGCGAGAATTCTAATTTAATATATTATTAACCTAAACATTCCTCAAAATTTTCACTACCTTTTAGTAAAAAATGTAGAAAATTCCATTCAGTAGATTTTGACAAAATCGATAACATAAATTTGTTTTTTAATATATATATAATTTTTCTATACAACATTATAAAACACTTTTTTATAAGTTATTATCTACGAATAAAAATGATTTAAAATCAATATTGAAAACAATTACAATAATAACACTATTAAAACTCTTAAAAAATTGTGTAAATGATATGAAATTATTTACAATTCATGAAACTAAAGTATTTTACAAAATGAAGATTTTAGAAAAATATTATATATATATATATGGATTATGAAATTCGTAAAGACCCAAACGCAGATGTAGCGCACTATTCTTGAAGATAATAAAATATCACAAAGCGCGTGCAAATATAAAGACATTATACGTTTTGTACAGAAAATATACTTTGTAGGACTTTATCACGACGCTTTAGAAAATAAAATGCAGCTTTATCAAATGCACTCCTTTAAATGTTGCAGAGAAGCACGTTCCGAGAGCATAAATAGTTTAACGAGACGAGAGAATAAAAAGTTAAAAGAAATTTAGAAAAAATTCCAGTTTAAAAATATTTTGTTGAAAGCACGTTTCTATTACGGGAACTATATAATAGCTGCGCAACGTTATAAAATCTATGCGATTTGCGATGACTTTAGTGGAATATAAGCTACGATAACCCAGCGGTGAGATCATGCGACTCTTTCAAGAGGGTTACGGGTTCAAACCTCGCGCAAATACTCACTATTTTCTATCAAACTGTAATTGACAATTGCAATTTACTAGACGCTTTTCGGTGAAGAAAAACATCGTCAGTAAACATACATATTTCTAGAGAATTCTAGGAATCAGTGTAACCTACCAATTGGGACTGACCCGTTGGCGCAGTGGGTAGTGCCTGCTTTTAGCTCTGCGAGTCGCGGGTTCGATTCCCGCCGAGGGGTAACATTTACTATAAACAAATTGTTGGTTCTTCGAGTCTGGCTGTATATTTGTATTTAAGTATGTATTTACGATGATATATGTAGCATATTTACCAGTTATCCGTCACCCATAACACAAATAATAAGTTACTTACTTTGGGGATTGAAGAACGTGTGTGTAAGTATCCCATTAATAAAAAAGTCATCGGAGCAGCGTGGTGGGTGTTAGTTCCAAACCTTGTTTTCAAAATAGGAAGCCTATGACCGGCAGTGGGATAGCAAAATCCGACACTTCAGCAGAATATTTCAACAAGTACGCCTTAAATATAACATCAGCAAAATAAAATTCATATCTGGAGGTGCCATTGCCTCATAATTCGACGATTAAAAGCGATTAAGCGGAAGCACGATCGTGCAGAAGGTATACTCGGCTGTACTCGCCAATCATCATCTATGATCACCATCGGTCGTCTACAACCCGGGAATTGTCAGTTTTTCAGATCAAAGGAAATCGCTGGGTGATACGTAAAATCGTGTGGACACTTACACGAACATCATGCCTTATATCAAATCAAATCTAATCATACACTTTAGATAATTTATAGAATTAGGCGTTTAGCGGAGATCCATAATACAAAAGTAATATAAAATTATTTTATTAGATTATAGCAAAATACTTTTATCATTATTTTTGCACTAAAGGATAAAAAAAACCCGTTTCTATTTCTGGTCGTCAGTACTTTTAGTATTATACAGGATGATGCCGACCATAGGACATTAATTTTAATTTTAGGTACCTACACACCTCATCCTCATCGCCCTCCTACCCTTATCCCACTCTAAGCGGGGTCGGTGCAACATGTTACAAACATGTTGTCAATGATTTGGCTACGTATGTTACGACCGGCCGCCTGCCTGACGTCTACTTACCTTAGTTATATTTTACGACCCCTCGGTAAGAAAGGAGGTGGTCTATTCTACTCAACCAGATACCACCCGGCGGGTCGACGAACCTTAGTCGTCTTTTATGACCCCTCGCTAAGAAAGAAGGTGGTCTATTCTACTCAACCGGATACGACACGGTGGGTCGACTAACCTTAGTCGCCTTTTACGACACCTCGGCCAGAAAGAGGGTGGTCTATTCTACTCAGCCGGATACCACACACCACCTACTACCACTACCTATCTACACACCTCAGCATCCTACATAAAAAAAACAGTTAATTCAGTAAGGTATTTTAGTCACAGGAATTATTTTACGTTTTGCAAAAAAATAAACCTGATTTATTGAGATCAATGACAGTAGACTCTATTCCAACAGGTACGAGGGAGACAAAACAATAATGTTATTATCTCCTGTTTTTTGAACCACGCCGCGCCAGGTCAGTCAACAGTCAAAAGTCGTTACTAACAAAGCAAGATATTCTCGCGTGATAGCAAAATATTATTTATTCAAGTTAACTTGTAAACAAGTGCTTTTGAAACGTCAACATCTACTGCTGGCTAGGAAAGCTGTTCCTACCGAGAAGAACTAGCAAGAAACTCGGCGGTTCCTCTTATCAAAGAATAAGTTTTTCGTTTATATGGATTCATTTAAATTCGTATTTATTTATTTAATGTTATCGGTACCACTCTGTATATTTCACGTTTCATATTGATATCAACGAATGTTTGTCTGTCTGGCTATTATGAATTCTGTTTTATAAACAGTAATACATCCTTTGACGACGATCCTCATGTTTTAAGAAAATCCATTACCAAAGTCTAAGACCTTTGTTTATATCATACGCGTTCACATCTTTTATAACATAACACGTTAAGATGGCGTCGGAATCATAAAAGAAACTTTAATGGAATAAAATTTACTGCATAAGGCTTTATACAGATGCGGTAATATTTTTATTTAAGTAACGCAGTAAAGCCCAGGTAATGCTTGCTAGGTATGCTAAAAGGCACCGTAAAAAGAAAAGATGTATAAATTGTTTAATATTTCTCATATCATTATTACATACTAGGTAAGTTCGTGGCTCTGCCCGAATAGATAATAAAAGAAAGAAAACGTACTTAAGAATACCTAGACAAAAAGAATGCATCATCATCATCCTCCTGCCCTTATGCCTCTAAGTGGGTCGGCACAACATGATTCATGAGGTCAACTTACCTTAGTCGTATTTTACGATCCCTCGGTAAGAAAGAGGGTGGTCTATTCTACTCAACCAGATACGACAAGGTGGGTCGACTTACCTTAGTCGCCTTTTACGACACCTCGGTAAGAAATGAGGGTGGCCTATTCTACTCAACCGGATACCACACGACGGGCTAGACAAAAAAAAGAATGCATACAACATTAATTGGACCATAAACAGGAGAAAAATCAAAAATAGAGTAAGTAATATCTTGAACATAAAAGTGGTTATTGTGAGTTAGATATAACTTGAGTTATAAGGGTTAGAAACATGCTATCGCAGACTTTTTTTGTAGTATTTTATATATCTACAATTCCCTAGTACATTACTTTATGTATCTTGGCAGGTTTAAGCGCTGCACTCGAGTATAGCTGCCGAGCAGGCGAGTTTTTTTAAACGACGCGACCTCTTGAAGTCATTTTATATGAAACCGTAAGTTACCTAACTAAAACCTTCCGCAAGAATGCAGTAAATTTTAGCAAAAACTGTACAAAATCCGTTTAGTACATTTTGAGAAAATCGATCATATACAGACATATGTTTTATATTAAGTATAACAGCGATAATAAGTGTTTGTGCTGTAATCTATTAGAGAAGAGTAGAGTTTATGCTAAGAAGCGTCTAATATAGTTTTTCAAATATTCGACAGAGGTCGGAAATTAAACAGTATGAAATTCTAAGGTAAGAATAGAATCCTCGATTAAGTAAATGAAAAATATATATAATACTAAATGTAGCTGTGCTAAATGGACTATCAATTCAATTCAAAATATTATTTATTCAAGTAAACTTGTAAGCAAGTGTTTTTGAATCGTCAACATCTACTGCTAGTTCGAAAAGCTGTTCCTACCGAGAAGAACCAGCAAGAAACTCGGCGGTTGCTCTTTTCAAACAATAATTCTTATTACTACATATGCATATAGTTATTAATGTCTTATACAGGGTTAAAGCGTCTAGGTAATCAGCAATAGTATAATAGGCTTTCTGAATTAGCCTTTATTTAATATTATTTTTAAACTGCTGTAATGCTAAAGTTAAAGTATTGGAAAATGTGGAATTTTATTAAAGAATCTTATACCCAACTCCACAAACGAATTACGAACTTTTGCAAGGCGCAAAGCAGAAACCGCAAGCTTATGTCAGTTCCTACTTTGACTATTATATACATCGCCAATCCTTTTATAATTATTTATATTCATATGTACAAAAATTAAATTGCTAAAAATATACTGGGAAGCCAATGTAAGAATTTAAATGGAAAATGCCACGTATGACTCAATTCAATGGCTTCAATGTCCGCGCATTTACCCCATAACAATATTCCGTAAGACAAAATGTTATCTGTTCCTATACCCATGGAGGATTCGTAAAAACACATGCACATATCTCCATCACCATCACCACAATACACAAGCACTATACACGTTCACTATCACAAACTCAACAATCGCTTCGCCCCGCAACCGACCATCATCAGGAGATAGACTCCATGAAACAATCGCAATTTTTTATTATGGATCTGTGCAAAGTAACGCCAAATTCTATAAAGTAAGAAAAGCAGTTTTTGCAACAAAGAACTTCAATAGATTTGTTTCGCATAATACAAATACATTCATAAGAGAAATTATAAGTACCCTCATATGTATTATTATCAAGCAAGAGCGCATCCGAAATTGCACAAATGCTTAGAAGGATATTAAATAAGACGGTAATAAAGTTTTGCGAGTGAAGTTTCAACTAAAATCTCTTGAATTAGATTTATGCGCATTTGTCTCTGCTGTGCATTGTGCGAATTGTTGTTTGCTATTAAATTCCACTTCGTATATCCCCAGCTCTAACAAGACCACATTAATACTGTACCCGTGGCTTTGTTGACGTCAATTTCAGTACTTAAGAACCAACAGTTATATGTATTTTTCCTATATCTAAAGGAACAGATTATTTTATTTGTCTTTAAATGAGACAAGCAAGCACATAAACCAGAAACAAAAAAAATACGGTAATAAAGAAAATAAAACAAAATCATATTGCGATAAAAAAACAGAACCATGACGTGTTTGAGACGCACAGTTTAAGTCGTTGCCGAATTAAATTCTAAACTGAATCGCAAACATATTTCATTCACTCTTATTTATATAGTAGGTGTGCGATCTAAATGCAACTCGGTTAAAAACAATGCACAGTACGAAAAGAAAGAAAGCGATTCAGTTTAGGTACCGACTTTTAATAGCATCGCAATTGAATCATTTTCTAAAAGTCAATGGTCAAACTCTTATTGCGACTCAATTGAAGACGTAAACGAAATTGTTTCATACCATGACGTCTTAAAGACGCACACTTTAAGTCCTTCCCGAATGAGCGTTCGTCCTAAGCAGATGTGAGTAAGAGAGACAGAGTTATCTATAGTTTATATAACGTTATCCTTTTCAAACATTACGACCCCAATGCAATTCACACTTCATGGTACGAAAAGAAAGCGGTTCGTGGTCGTCGTTTACGTCTTCAATTGAGTGGCAATAAGAGTACATGGTAGGCCTGCAGGTCTTGCACAAAATTGTATTTTCCCTTTATCTAATTTAATTGAACGACATCCTCATTTCCAACTAAATAGTATTGATCAAAACAGCAAAACTATCGATGTCGTAAAACTACTTTCATACTAATGAATGTTGTGTGATATAAGTGACTACATAATATATTACTTTTCCTCTACATCTGTTGGAGAATATTTAAACTATATCAATATATTGAAACGGAACCAACAGAAAAAAGATGAATCAAACAAAAAACAAGTATGTCGGCGAAAGAATAATTTTACTGATAAAATAGTCGGGTAAACATCACGGGATATATTGTTTGTATCAAAAATATAACAAAATATTTGATAAGAACACGCCTTTCCTGTATTATCAGAGGTGACGTAAATAGTATTTATATATCTGTAAAACAAGCAAGCTCTTCGGCATAAAAGTAACAGTCTGTTTCTATCCCACAGCTGGGCATAGGCCACCTCTCTCCATTTTTTGAAGAGTTAGGTTGAAACTGACACCATGCTGCTCCAATTAGTAAGCACATATCCCCTTTTTTATTTTTTTCAAACTGACTGTATGCTGTTAGCCCTAACGGCTTTTACACCGTCACCGGGTGGGACGGGCGAGCATACAAGTATCACCGAGGTTGCGAAATGCAGAATGAGCGCAAAAGCTCTATTGGCGTCGGGGAACAGCACATATCCCCAGAATTCTCTAGCGATATGCAGGTTTCCTCACGATGTTTTCCTGCACTGAAAAGCGTGCGATAAATTGAAAATATCAATTAGAAAATTATTAAATTTATAAAATAAGGCTTTATTTGCGGAGATCATAATACAAAAGTATCATAGTAATTAAATTATTTTGCAATACAGTATCACGGATTATAGCAAGATAATTTTATTATTACTTTTCTATCAATTAGACACATAAGTTTTAAGATAAATCTCATCGGTGCCTGACTGGGGTTTGAACCCATGATTGCTTTAAAAGAATCGCACGGTCTCACCGCTGGGTTATCACAGGTTTTCAATAATAGATACTTGTTTTATAGAAAATTTTGGACATCGGAGGGTAAAAAAGCTATGTCACTGCAAATGGCATTAACATTAAAAGCTTTTAAATCTCGAAACCTAATTAAAAATTACGTAACTTTTATACGGTTTTATTTAAGTACTTTAGGATAAGCCTGCCCCTAATTAATAGCATGCTTTACCCCTTGGTGAACTTAACTGCCTTTGTTGTAGACTGTTGAGGAACAATTTATTGGACACCTTCGAGCACAAGTAAATGTGACTTCATTAAAGTGATTTTATGGGTGACCACATCGTTTTTAAACTCTACTTGAAGGCTCATCATTTTCCTGCCCTTTTCCCACTCTAAATATGGTCGTCACAACATGTTTTTCTCTACCAATCTCTCTTATCATTCGACACTCTCTGACAACTCTGACACTACTCCTTTTATATGCATGTCATACTTCATACAATCTAAACATCTCTTTTTCGGATCTCCCTCTAGTCACATTCATGTTTAACACGTGTTTGGTCACATGATTTTCATTCTTCCTCATTATATGTCCACACCATCTTTATTTTTGTTTTTTTTAATATTTATTTTGCACTTCTCGTTTCTTCTATAATTGATGCAACTTTTAGACTTCTTATATACTCTAATTATATACGTTTAAATATATGTAATTATATATAGAGTAGAGCTGAAAAAAAGAGTAGAGCTGCGATAGCCTAGTGGTGAGACCGAGTTCAACCCCGGGCAGGCACCAATGAGTTTTTCTATTAAAACTCATGTGTCTAATTGATAATTGCAATTTATCACACGCTTTTCCGTGAAGGAAAACATCGTGAGGAAACCTGCATATCTCTAGAGAATTCTAGATATATGTGTAACCTACCAATCCGCATTGGAGCAGCGTGGTAGATTTTAGCTCCAACCCTTCTCTACAGAAACGGAGAGAGGAGGCCTATTCCCAGCAGTGGGATTGTAACAGGCCGCTACTTTACTTTTTACTTTTATATAAAGAGTTACAAATTGACATATTTAATAAAAGGGAACATATTGCCGACAAACTTATTAGGCTTAAATTGTACAAAATTTCTTAAATATTCTTGCAGATTAGCAGCGTTATAGACAGAGCATTTATAGCGATTATATGGATTTCGGAATTCCTTCGTCCTCTTTACCGCATGATAACGTGCATACAAAAGTAGGGCAGTTTTATTCAATTACTTCACGACAAACTTGAAATGAAAATAGTTGTTCTACTTAGTGGAATCTGCGAGTGATGGCATCTTAAAATGGGTTTTACAATTTAATGTGCTATTTCAGAAAGATATTTGTGATAAAAACGCAAAAATATACGCATTAGCTTAAAAGGTTATGTACAATGTACATACGAAGTAATAAAAGAAAATAGAAAATAGAAGAAAGTAATAAAAGAAAGAAGAAAATAAGAATTTTTACGATTCCCTAAAATTAAAAAATTGAGTATTTTATTTTTATTTAACGCGAATTTAAATTTAATTAATTTACTCTTTAATTTTTTATTTTTTGAGGAGTTGAGTCGAAGGTCTGGTGCGGTAGTAGATTACAGACAATATCTTATTACGTATTACGACCATCAACTATGTATTTTATTGTTTCTTTCCTGTTTCTGAATAAAAAACAGGTTTTTTTAAAATCCCACTTAGTCTATCCGGTATTTAAGTTTCAATTGTAGCAGATTTCATCTATGTTGGTCCAGCCGATTAGCCGTGAAAGAGTTACAGATAACAAACAAATATTTGCATTTATAATATTAGTATAGTAAATGAATGCTGATTTGTCTTATGGAATATTGTTATGGGGTAAATGCGCGGATATTGAAAAATAAATTGTATTGCCAAAAAGCGGCATAAGTGGCATTTATAATTTAAGTTCGCGTGATTCCCTGCGAGAGAAGTTTAAGGAAATAGGTAAATTAAATTTGTTTTAAAGTATATTTTTAGAAATGTAATTTTCGTAATTATAAAAAATTGGCGATGTATTTAATAAACAAAGTGGGAACCGACATAAGCTTGCGGTTCCTGCTTTGCGACTGGCAAAACCACGTAAGTCCTTTGTGGGTTCGGGTATAATATTCTATAATAAAAATTTACTGTAAATTTCAGTTTGTCATTATAACAGATCAAAGTTTAAAAGGAAGCATACAGAACACCTGCTATACTTTGAGGATTACATAGACTATAAGAATGCGAATAATTTGAATTTGAGAATTATTGAATTTATTGTATAATGATTAGGAAAAATCAACACATATGCCCTCATATAGTAGGTATACTGCGACCTCAAAAAGCTAAATTGAATGATGCATATTGATTTTATGTGGCTATGATAAGTAGGTTTAGAGCGCGCTCGAGCTCGCTTTAACTAGAAAGGCAACAGCCACGTTCCTTCGACAAAGTTTATTGAAAATTTTATTATCTTTCAAATATTTCAGCCTGTCTGAAACCTTATAACAGCGTCATAAGAAATAATAATAATAATAAATTTTATAGAACAAGGCTTCGACGCAAAAAAAAATTATTGAAGTTCTAAAATTAAAAACCTCAGACTATTTTCAAAGCATAGACACTTGAAGTGTGAACAAAATACGAAGAAATTGAAAAAATAGGAAGGCATGTCAAAATACAGGTTTCGGAATTTTTAATTTCGCAAAGTCAAGAATTGTCATAAAAATCAAAATTATGTAATAAAATAAGTCAAGTTTAAAAACTTTTAAAGGATTTCCACAACGTTTCATGTCCCCATTTTTAATCGTTGAGGAGTTTCCTCATGTGGAGCAAGAACTGTTCTTTTGAAAGAGCATATGCATAATCGAAAGCATTATACGTAATGTATTCTTCTTCTTCTTCTTCTTGTTCAACCGATCGACGTCCACTGCTGGACATAGGTCTCCTTAAGGGATCTCCACACCACACGGTCCTGTGCCGCTTGGATCCAGCGGCTCCCCGCGACCTTTTTGAGGTCGTCTGTCCACCTCGTGGGGGACAATGTATTAAACAGCTGCTTTGATATAGTCTTAATTAATGAGAAATTGGCTTTTTTATCTGCAATAACAGCAAGATAACGTGCAATAAACATGTTTTTAACACTAGCCAAAAGCTCATATGGATCAAATATAAGAGGTTAAAGAAACAATGACTTTTTTATCAGCATTGTTATGGGCTCGATTACGTGTTAAACATTAAATGTTGGAACCGAAAGTGTGATTACATCAGCTTTATAATATACTAGCAAAGCCCCGCGGTTTCACCTGCGTCCATACAGATCTCGTGGTAGTGGGAAGTCTACGAAGTCGGACTATAGATTTATTTTGTAGATTATTTAATTATAAAAAATGGGTATCATTAGTATAGTATGCACGCCCTGCTATAACGGTCGAATGAATGAATTTGTACTTTGAATTTCTACAATGAATTTGTTATGGCATTATTTTCTTTCGATTTACATTCTTAAATTCGTAATATCTTTTAATTGGGATGTCGAATTGTAATATATGAAATTTTGAATAAAATATCATTTAATGGGATATG
Source organism: Morpho deidamia (assembly GCA_947086505.1). Lineage (NCBI taxonomy): Eukaryota > Metazoa > Arthropoda > Insecta > Lepidoptera > Nymphalidae > Morpho > Morpho deidamia. Next base: position 602,691 of record CAMTZC010000007.1, on the reverse strand, counting down.
GAGGATACAGAGATATGAATAAAATGGTTTGATTATTGTCGGCAATTTTATCAAATTTTACATTGTAAAAAACTAGTTATATTGGCATAACTATAATAGATAGACATAAAGTATTGCGGACTTTGTTGTAGATATCGATACGTTCTATAATACTGTAGAATATTTTTTTGTTCTATCATCAATAGTTTCCGCAGCGCACGCGATGAAAGATGTTTACGACTAAATTTTTCCCAACTTATTTCAATTTTATTAGGGATCCTTATTTTTTTTTAATGACATATAGCCTATGTTGCTCAGTGAAAAAGCAGCTTTCCAATGGTGAAAGAATTTTTGAAATCGGTCCAGTAGTTTTTGCGTGAAAACGTAACAAACATACATACATACATACATACAAACAAACATACAAATCTTTCCTCTTTATAAAATTAGCATATAAGTATACATTTGTATGTTTTTATGTATGTATGCATGCATGTATGTGATTTTAGTGTATTTGGATTGAAATGTGTGTATCTTAGCCTGTATAAAAAAAGTAAATAAGCTGGGCATAGGCCTCCTTTCTCCGTTTATGGAGAGAAGGGTTGGAGCTAAGACATACCACGCTGCTCCAATGCGGATTGGTAGGTAACACATATCCCTAGAATTCTCTACAAATATGCAGGTTTCCTCACGATGTTTTCCTTCATCGAAAAGCGTATGATAAATTGCAATAACCAATTATACACATAAGTTTTAAAATAGAACTTTTGTTATTTGGTATCCAATAAACTAGTATCTACTTCTACAATATCGTTTTAACGCTTCAAAATGTGGGAAATGTACAAGGTATTTGCCAAGTTAGAGCATACCGCTATCTCGATATAATATGAAAAGCAACAATATTGCTGCAATATACGACACATTATAATTTCAAATGTGGCGTTGCAGTTAGATGAAACGTTATTAGAATATAAGAAAGCATCATCAGGAGATATATCTATCTCCTGATGATGCTTCGGTGTATGTGAACGTGTGTAGTGCTTGTGTATTGTGGTGGCAGTGGTGGAGGTTTGTGCATGTGTTTTTACGAATCCTGCAAGTAACGGGTATGAAAAAAACGGATACTCCGCTATACATTTAGCACTATATATATTTTCTATTTACTGTATCGCGGATTATAGCAAAATAATTTTATTATTACTTTTGTGTTATTAGAATAGTCTGATTTACAAGATGGATAAAGTAACATTCGACATAGCTTGCATATTTTGATTTGCATAGTAAGTAAAGGACAAATGTATATATTAGTCCTAAATTAACGATATAACAGTTGTTCACTAATAACAATTTTATTATTTTGGAAATGAATTTTGGGTAAGACGTTACACCACTTCAAAATGACTATTAAAATCATACGGAAAATCTAATATCAACCATGTAAAGGGAAAAAGTGCGTAGAATTAATTTATAGAATTAGGCGTTACTTTGCGGATAACCATAGTACAAAAGTAAAAAAATAAAATTAAATAAAAATTTTTTTTTTAGAAAAAATAGTTTTATTATTACTTTTGTGTAGATTTACTTACATTTTGTAAGAACAGCCGACAAAGTAATACAACCTACCTTTCAATTCCAACTATATATATTTATTTCTCACAATATTAACACGTTACAATTTACTTTCGTCTTCACTATAATAACACTTTACAAAACGTACTGTCCCCCTCCCCCTGGTACCGTCCCTTTTAAAATCTATAATATTAGTCAAATGATTTCTATTTAGTTTATTTAACAAAAATACAATTATAAATTAAAACGTTTGTCCTAAGAATTGTTCTTAAATTATTGAACCTTACAATTTGTATTATTTAAAATATATTTTATGCAATAACAAACGCGGAGGGACCGTCGCAAAGAGATATTAAAGAAAAACAATACTTTATTTTTGGTTTAATAAAACTTTAAAGTACATATAATTTGTGCATCGATTACACAATATATTTCACGGTAAATCAATCTCCCTAGAATTGAGTTCGAGAATTAAGCCAAGAATAAACAGTTGTTTCAACAATCGAGAAATACCGCGTTGATTGAAATGACTTTGTTTAATTAATCCATTCCAGGAATAGTTGCAAATAAATAGGCTACAATGTTTATAAACATTTTAGCTGATTGTGAACGGTGGTTCGGTATATTAAAGATCATCTATTTATAGAAATAACCCATTTAATTTAATTTAATAATGAGGATTGCTCAACATAAAAGAAACGGTCTGTTACTAGACCTCTTGTTACTTGGAAAGACGACCGAGAGTGAAACCATGTGTTTCTAATACAAAAGTAATAATAAAATTATTTTGCTATAATCCGCGATACAGTAAATAGAAAATATATATAGTGCTAAATGTATAGTGGACTATCCGTTTTTTCATACCCGTTACATGCAGGATTAGTAAAAACACATGCACAAACCTCCACCACTGTCACCACAATACACAAGCACTACACAAGTTCACTATCACAAACTCAAGAATCGTTTCGCCCCGCAACCGAAGCATCGCAAAACAAAATAATTTTATTATTACTTTTGTATTATGGATCTCCGCAAAGTAACGCCTAATTCTATAAATTATCCACGTGTTTCTATCGAAAGGGTTACAGATTCAAACCCCGGGCAGACAAAAATGAGTTTTTATTTAAACTTACGTTCCTTATTTATTGCAATTTATCACATGCATTCCGATGAAGGACAACATCGTGTGGAAACCTTCAGACCTCTAATTTTGGGGATATGTATAACCTGTCAATCCGCATTGAAGCAGCGTGATGGGTTAGCTCTAACTCTATCCTCCAAAAACGGAGATTTAGATTGAAGTACTAAAAAAGCTTAGTGTAATTTTACCACAGTTGGGGAGCAAGCTTACAATGTCTTCATCTAAAATAACATACAGAGAAACCAAATTAGGGAGAACTACCTGTCTCTCATTTTTATATGTGATTAGACAAAGATAAAGATACGATAGATTTTTAACTTTCGCGATTTATACTTATTATTAAATAAATAAACGTGTATCTGCCGAAAACTCTGCCGAAACGTCGAACCTTATAAAAAGGTAACTCGATTTTGTCGAGATGTGATGATGTGATGATGGTGATGTGACGAGATGTGACCCGTTTATGTATATAATAATAAATACATGAGTTACATCTTCCCTTTCTTATTATTTTTTGCGAGAGCCTTTTCTTGCCAACTCTGGTATAAAAATTATCATAGAACAAATATAGAACAAAGTCGCGGGTTCCATTATTCTCCCATTATCTATTCTTATTATAAAACAAAGTCCCCAAAAGACTGGCCCGTTGGCGAAGTGGGTAGTGGCCCTGCTTTCAGCTCCGCGGGTCGCGGGTTCGATTCCTGCCGAGGGCCAACATTTTCTATAAACAAATTGTTGTTTCTTCGAGCCTGGGTGTGTATTTGTAAATACAAATAAGTATGTATTTAAAATTATATATGTATATATTTACCAGTTACCTATCACCCATAATACAAGTATTAAGTTACTTACTTTGGGGGTAGACGACCGTGTGTGTAAGTTTCCCATATATCGTTTCATGTAATTTGTGTTGAAGACGTCGCGGGCTTGTAAAAAAAGCTCGCCTACTGTGAGCCTTACCCGCGTGCGCCGCGTAAACCATGATATACGCTAAAGTATTGTACTAGAGAATTGTAGATCTACAAAAATAATACCCATAAGTCCGCAATACTATGTCTCAATCTCTTATGGTTAACTCACAATGTTATGTTACTCTGCTTCAAAATTTCAATTCGGGAAATATTTTGTGACACAGTAATTTGGAATCGCTGCGCGGCTAGTTAATAGTTCCTTACAAAGAATTCCCCGGGGATATAGGGATCGGGATTTACACGGCAAAACCTTTGTGACACACTTTTTTCCACGCAGGGAAAGCCGCGGGTACTGCTATCTTAAATAAAATCAGTTATATTACGCCTGTGTTGATAGCTTTACTTAACTCGATTTGTGTTTTGGTAAACTTCCAACAGGGTTGCACGTTTACGATGCAATTTAATTTTAGATCAATATAGAGTCAGTGATCAATACAACAATCAAACTGATTCTGAGTAATGAAAGATATGATGTTTCGTGAAATTAGTAAAGTAACGGCCTGTTGTTATCGCACTGCTGGGCATAGGTTCCACTTTATTATTTGGAGATAAAGGTTGGGGCTTAGACCCACCACGCTGCTCTAAAGCGAATTGGCATATTACACATATCCCCAGATGGCTATACGGAATCAAAACATTTGCAAAGTGACAGGAAACACTTTTGTTTCCAGCCTTGCAGTATGTATAGAAATGTATATTATTGGTAAAAATCCATGGTGTCTACAGGCAAATGCAATGCGATTTATCTATCATAAATTTATCACACGCTTTTCAATGAAGGAAAACATCGTGAGGAAACCTGCATATCTCTAGAGAATTCTGGGGATATGTGTAACCTACCAATTCGCATTGGAGAAGTGTTGTAAGGTCTTAGCTCCAACTTTTCTGTCCAAAAACGTAGAGTGGAGGCCTATGCCCAACAGTGGGATAGTAACAGTTTAATTTAGTTTACCGATGCTGTTTTCGTACTTTTACGTCGTCAAACACAACGATTGCGCACTGCGCGACGAATGGAATTGATAGGTTTAATGTTTAAACCTGTCCGTTGAGACACGATTGATTGAGCCCTTGTCTAAACGAGTTAAGCCGAATATTGGACGTAATTGGGACTGAACAAACATTCAACGACGAGATTATAACGGAGGTCTGGTTTAACTAATTCTGGTTGAGAGACAACAACTTTGTTTTGACGAAATAAACCCCTAAACAATAAATAAACAGTAACCCTAAAGAAGTTTAAGTCCGCGTGATTTCCTGCGAGAGAAGTTTAAGGGAATATGTATCCTTACGTTGGTTGCACAGTATATTATTAGTAATTAAAACATTATTCTGCTGTAATCCACGAAAGAAAGAAAAATTATTAAGAGCAACAAAGACTCAGTGTTTATTGTCAGTAACATAAAAAGAAACTTAAAATTATGTTAGTGCTTAACCTACTCTTAAACTATTTTATCTACTCTGATACTATAATACAAAGATTATAAAACTGAAAACAAAATTCTTATGACAAACATTACGTACAGAACAAAAATAAAAAATTAAAAAGTTTCATTACGATACAGGTCTTGTATGGACACCTGTATCATAATGTAACTTTTTAATCATAACGATACACCTTAAAAAAAAGGTTTCAATGAATAGGTCCGCGGCGACGCAACACGCATGCGCAATCGATGTTTGCGCCTTGGCGCCAACATATGACATTTAAAAAATCTTTTCAATATTTAAACGAAGTTTAGTTTTGTTTGTAAAATATAAGTTTTTGTGTAAAAACATGTCTGCGAGCGGGGATAGTGGTAATTGTACACCACCAGATATTCTGAAAGCTGCGTCAAACATGACCGTGAACCTGTTGCCGACAAAATCTAGGAGCAACTATATTAAATGTTACCACGAGTTCATGTAATGGAAACGTACGTTTTACGTATTATAGTATGAGAGTAGATAAAGTAGTGTATGATACTGTATATAACTTGGTCTTATAACACGAGTGTGGTTTAAAAAAACGAGCCGCAGGTGAGTTTTTTTATAGTGTCACACGAGTGTGACACTATATAATATATAGCCCTTATTATGCAACAGTATCATAAACTACTATTAAACACTAGTTAATTATATCATCGTTGCGTTATTCCACTCGAAATAGCGCAGCAAAGTCTCACGTAAATGGAGTCCAGTCTGCTAGCAATTAGCTTCAGGATGCTGTTGGAGCTGCTCCATAATCTACGCACCAGGGATCCACATCTTTTGCGCATCGTAGCAGAAAAACGGTTTACTCGCGCCGCCGCGAATATCCCTGATGCGCTGCAAAAACGCAATTATAATTAATGCTAAATGCAGAGTTTACTATTCGTTCTCATAGCAGATACATGCAAGATTTGTAAAAACTCATGCACTATCCGCCAATAATAACATAAAAATTCACAAGCATTGCACACATCAACCACCACAATCTCAACAATCGTTTCGCCCCATAACCGAAACATTGTCAGATAGACTCCAAGACAGACTTTTGCGATTTTAATTTTTAATTTTTGCGAGTAATGAAATAGGACGAAAAAGTTGTACTTAGTATCATTAATCGCTTAGATGATGGTTTTCGCTTCTGCCGTGTAGTTTAAGCACACCCATTTAAATTATTTTAATATTTGTATTATAAAAATATTAATATGGCCTGATGAAAAAAGGTTTATGCTATTGCATATTCCCTCTTATTTTGCATCATTAACAAGATTCATTTTTATAAACGGTTGGGACTAATAATATTAATCTAGTTTTAGTCTTAAGTAAAGCGGTTAAGACTGTTATTAGTTACAAGCACTATAACAGAACTACCTTGCTATAATCCGCACGGGTTAAACGAATGCATGCAAAGCTGCATGAAGCAGGCAAAATTTACGTACCTTATACATGCAGTACAAGCCACCACACGCAACCTCAAGGCGCCTCCACCAGCAACAATGCACACAAGCAGCACACACAACCACCACCACAATCTCGACGATCGTTTAGCTCCGAAACCGAAGCATCATCAGGAGGATAGGCTTCACGACAAAATCGCAATGCGCCGCGCCACCCGTACAAGCAGTTTTTAGTAGTATTATAGTAGTTGTTATTAGTTATTTTTTAAGTCAGAATAAAATAATGGTATATTGCTCAAACTATCGCATAGCAATATATGATGAGACACCGGCTTTAACCGTCTTCTAACTACATCCCTAACACGGTTAGCAAAGTAATGATGGAACAGAACTTGATTATTAGTTCAAATTGAATTATGAACATCTTTGTGCTATCGAATGAGGTCGATTTCATAAAGGCAGCTTTTTATGGACCCGGGGTGTAAGAGGGAAGTATGTCCTTGTCTATCTCTGCAAGTGCCTTATGGTGATGATAACCTGTGCCAACGTTTAGCACTTGACCTTTATTAGTTATGAGCTCAATTCGATCGATAAATTCACAATTCTCAATAATGAATATTACTAGTAAGAAGAAAACTAAAATTATCAATCTTTTAGTTTTCTAAAAAGTTAACTTTCCTTTTTTGTTTTAGTCAAAGGTCCTTTTAGTGAATAGGAAACCATGATATACGCACAGATTATAGAATATCTTTTTAAAAAAATCTATGTGTAATCCACTACTATTTTTATTTTTTTTTAATTTATGTTTGACAACTTTTAGATTTATGTTACAATTTTTGTGGGATAGCCGTCTGGTATCCGGTAGAATAGAACAGACCACCCTCATTTCTTACCGAGGTGTCGTAAAAGGTGATTAAGGTAAGTTGACGTCAGACAGGTGGCCGGTCGTAAAATACGTAGCCAAATCATATGACAACATGTTTATAACATGTTGTGCTGACCCCACCTAGAATGGGGTAAGGGTAGGAGAATGATGATAACAATTTTTGAGAGAAATAAAAAGACGTTTTCTTTTATCTGCTTATATATATTGAAACAGCGTAGTGTTTTTTAATTCCAACAAGACTGGAGGTCATTGCTAAACAGTAAAATAGAAGAAGGTCGCTACTACTTCTGCCGATCTTCTCTGGTGTCTATATCTACCAGACTATGTTTTATCTTCTATAGATTATTTTATAAAAAGTAATGCACTAATTGTCTAATTATGGCCGGCAAACGAGAGCATATTTGATTTACAGAAGCAGGCGTTACTTTGCGGAATTCCATATTACAGATACTATTACTGAACTCCTTTACTATAATCCCCGCGGGTTAAGCGAATGCATGCAATGTCAATGTGTGCATTACGATTTTGTCGTGTAGCCTATCTTCCTGATTAAACTTCGATTTCAGGGCGATTTCGTCGAGATTTTGGTGGTGGTTATGTGTATTGCTTATGTGCATTGTTGCTGGTGAAGGCGTCTTGGGATGCATGTGGTGACTTGTCCTGCATGTGTAAGATACGTGAATTTTGCCTGCTTCATACACATTGGCTTTGCATGCATTCGCTTAACCCGTGCGGATTATAGCAAGGTAGTTCTGTTTTAGTTTCTGAGAGCATATTTTTCATGGAATTCGAGCCGTCAAACACCTACGCTCTACACTCAATTGTTTTCATCTTGCCAACAGTGAAAAATTCTTAATTATACATTTCAGGCAGGTTTCTTTTAAGGTCACGAACTTAATCTCAAAGGTAAGTTAATCTCGCGCCCCCTCAAAAGTTATTTCGGTTACAAAACAGCTAAATACTTAACATTAAATGCTCAAGTCATGGTCCATTAATGCCAATACATAAAAGTTGAAGTACTTGATTCGAATATATGAATGTATAATAAATGGAGGCAATACGGCCCGATTGATGTTGGGAATATTATACAATAACCTCGTTTTTCTGATACAATTCGGTAACATTTTTTTTATTGTTTAATAGCCGTGTGCTTGACTGCTATCAACCCTGATGGTAAGCGAAGATACAGTCTAAGATGTAGCGCGCTTACCTAAAAAATGCCTATACTAATATACGTATGATTTACTTTTTAATTATAAAAAAGTTAAGTGACGGCCTGTTCCTAACTCATTGCTGGCCTTATTTTTGTTTTTTGAGAGAAAGGTCGAAGCTAAGACCCACCACGCTGCTCCAATGCAGATTAGTAAACCTACTATGCATAACCATGCATATTCACATAAATATATAACAATTATTTGTACAAATCTATTAATTCGTTAAGAGGTTTTTATATTGTCCGATAGATAGCGTTTTGTAAGAAATAATTATGCGCTACGAAGACTATTATATGTATAAAGGATTAGTATTTTTTAGCTAATAAAATCAAGTCCGATACATATATTTGTCGAAACATAGATGGCGTTTACGATATTAGCTCACGCTATTGAGTGTATTTTCTAAATAGTGCTACTAAGGAGGACAAATTTTTAAATACTCGGAAGTCCGACAGAGTCCTCCACAGCACGTCGTTTTAAGCCGAGGCCGAGCCGGCCTGACAGGAGACACCCTTAAGGCGTCGCTTGCAGGATGCTGCCAGACTCGCTCTCCCAGTTTACTTCCGGCGATACTTCTGCTCTTGCCCATCCCTCTCGGTGACATTGTAAAGGCCACTAGGACTAACAGTATTAGTTAGTCTTCGAAATAAAAAACTAGTAATATTGACTTCTAACTGGCATAGTCTATTATGGTACTATCCACCGTGAGACAGTTCAGGACTTTATACAACAGGTAGAGATGTACCTTGGAGTGGAAAGTTTTTTTAGTTTAATTTAGTGTCTTCAATCAATTTTTTGAAATCGATTATCTCGTAAAGAAAAAAATCGCTTACAATAATATAAATAAATAAAATAATCGCTTAATATAAATAAATAAAATAATCGATTGATATAAAAACCGATTATCGACATCCCTAATTCCTCACGATATTTTCCTTCACCGAATAGGGTGATTACTTGTAAAAATCATTGGCGAATTTTGTACAGAAAATGTATTTCTATGCAGACATATGATTGGACTTATCAGCAACAGAAAGCGTACTATACTATTGAGGATTACTTAAACGATAAGAATACGTGTATATAGCTACTCTTCGACCCTGTACAAGACATCAATAGCTATATGTAACTAGTTCTGGTTCTTCTAAACTGGTTCTTCTCGGTAGGAACAGCTTTCTGAACCAGCAGTAGATTGTGACGATTCAAAAGCACTTGTTTACAAGTTTACTTGAATAAATAATATTTTGAATTTGAATATCACAAGAGACCTGAATGTGCACATCGAACTTTACTGAATGTCGAATCATCTGAAAACATATCGCCATGGAGAATAAATAAATGCCACCAGTATCCTCCTGCCCTTATCCCACTTTAGAGTGGGGTCGGCACAACATGTTACAAACATGTTGTCATATGATTTGGTGGTCTATTCAACTAAACCGCATACCACACGGTTGATCAACTTACCTTAGTCGCCTCTTACGACGCCTCGGTAAGAAAGGAGGGTGGTCTATTCTATTCTGTCGGATACCACACGGCTATATAAATAAACGGCGAATAAATAAATGCCAATGGGGTGAGAAATCATGCTTAAATATATTCTTTGACACTGTTCGGAAAATGTGGGTTCAATAAATATGCTTCAGCGGTCAATGAGTATATCACACACTTATACTTCTTTACCAAATTTATATAAATAACTAGCTGTGCCAGCGGCTTCGCTCGCGTTGAAATCAGTTGTCACAAAAAAATCCAAATTGAAATTTTGAACATAAAAGTAGTTAATGTGAGTTAACCGTAAGAGATAAAAACATGCTATTGCAGACTTTTTTGTAGTATTTTTATAGATCTACAATTCTCTAGTACATTACTTTAGCGTATCTCTGCTGGTTTATGCAGCGCACGCGACTAAACCTCCCAGCAACCAAGTTTTTTAACAACTGCTCGATCTCTTCAACACAATTTACATATATCGATATGTACTATTTACCTAAACCACCCGGAAGTTTTGCACTATCTTTTGGTGAAAACTGTACAAAATCGGTTTAGTAGATTTTGAGAAAATCGATTACATACAGACAGACAGCTTTTGGTACTTTGTTTTATAATAAGTATAGACTATTATTAATTTAATATATTTGTACATTATTTATGATACGTGATTGAAAAGTACATTTCTACACATTTTTTTTTTCAATGAATTATTGAAAAAGAAATACGTGTGTGTATGATTGTACTTTTTAAGTCTGAAAGTTTTTTTTTCTAAAATCAATGCCATCTTAGATTCAGAGTGCATAAACATAGATATCAATATACATGTATTTTTAAACAATGTATTTTACCCGAAAAATGTAACATATTTTTTGGTACTGATAAAAAAATTCATAATATATATGGCGCAATAGTGATTTGCAAAGTGCTAGTTTATCAGTTGTATAACATTGGAGTGCCTGACGGTGCTTTGAAGTACTCTCGACGGAAAATAGTTAGAAGCAGGAACAAAATTAGACAATAGAAATGCACTCACTTTGAAACTAGTAGAATGTACAAGTAAACAGTAGTGTTACATACAATGATCCCTGTTAGATAATTTAATCTGTACAAGTTTCTTAGGTTATAAACTCGCAAACGTAACAATTTAAATAAGGAATAACAAAATTATTGCCAAGGATAAACTGAGGACTAAAAATAAGTAGTTTAAAAAAAATGTTAAAACAAAAAAAAGTTGTTTATTTATTTATTTTCAAGGGAAACATACAGTACATGAAAAACTTAATAGCTAGGAAAAAAATATATAAATCACATAACCAATAAAGTTTCCACTAGTTTATAAATGCATATAAAAGCTAACAGTATAAGGAGAAATATTGAATAATAAATAAACATTACATATGGCAAGAGAAAAAAAATAACACAATTATACACAAAACACACGCACACACACACACCCATATATATAACAAAAACACACAAAAGGAGAAAGAAATTTATTTTATTGTATTCTCACCGGTTCTTAATAAGTATAGAAAGTTTGAATTTAATTAATACACTCAAAATGGGTCAAAATTGAGTTCAAATAAGTCGCTTACACACATACATACAAACATATATACATCAATATATGTAGTTAAAACTTATAGTGTTAAGCCAGAAATCTTAATTGAAATCCATGTTTACACCATTCCCAGTAATGTTATTAAATTTTAACAAGTAGACAAGGAAATAAATAACTTTAAATATATTGGACGTCGACGCGCTTGGCAAATATATTGGCCTCGAGATTAATTCGTTGAAGGGGCCAAAAGGGAACGCTGTCTTTATGAGGAGAAAGATATCTTGCTAAATCTTTTAATAGAATAAAGGAAATACATTGAGGTTATTATAGAGGCTTTATTTATAATGAACGCAAATGAAGGAAACACGCACATAGTTCGAAGAAACTATAAACAAAAGATAGTGTGTTAGGCATCCCACTATATAGACATACAACATTAAAAATCTAGCATAAAGCATTGAACATAACAAAATCAAAAAATAATCCTAATATTAACCTAAATTCCTTCCTAAGGTCCTCGTTCCGCACACATTCCATCAAAATATAAAACACATCTTCAATGACCCGACTGGCCCGTTGGCGCAGTGGGTAGTACCCAGTAAGTGGTTACCCTACCTTCAGCCTACCGCGGGTTCGATTCCCGCTGAGTGCCAATATTTTTTACAAACAATTTGTTGGTTCTTCGAGCTTGGGTGTATATTTATATTTAAGTATGTATTTAAAATTATATATGTAGTATATATACCAGTTGTCCGTCACCCATAACACAAGTATTAAGTTACTTACTTTTGGGACGGACGACCGTGTGTGTAAGTGTTCCATATATTAAAAAAAAATTGAACTTAACAGTCAGTATTACAGAAAGGAAATAATTATCTCTTGAATTAGTTCTTGATAGAAATCAAACAAAAATACAACAAAACGCCCAACCATTAAAGGTACGAAATATAGTTACGAAACTTATCCTACGATTTTTTATAGCGGCTTAAATTTTCCTTAGGAATAGGAAATCACAATTGCAGTAACATTAAATTTCGATTTGTTTGACTACCACTGAATTTTTTCATGAAGAAGAAAAAAACATTGAAACAAATGTAGATTCTAATTCTACACATTCTTTCATCAACATATGTACATATAAGAAGTCGCAGCTAAAATTCGGCTTTAATAATGGTAGAATTGAGTGCTATCGCAAAGACAAGTTAATAATGAAGTAAATATAGATACAGATTGTGTACAAGAGAATAAATAGCCTTCCGAATACGAAGTAGCCTAAAATTTGACTACGCTTTAGGTACGAGCGGAACACGAGCTTAAACCCGGGCAGGCGCCAATGAGATTTTTCTATTAAAAATCATGTATCTAATTGATAATTGCAATTTATCACACGCTTTTCGGTGAAGGAAAACATCGTGAGGAAACCTGCATATATCTCTAGAGAATTCTGGAGGTATGTGTAACCTACCAATCCGCATTCGAGCAGCGTGGTAGGTCTTAGCTCCAACCCTTCTCTCCAGAAACGGAGAGAGGAGGCCTATTCCCAGCTGTGGGATTGTAACAGGCCGCTACTTTACTTTTTTACTTTTAGAGGTTTAATGTAAAGAAAAACACCTTAATAAAGTTAATAGTTTAAAAGCAATATGATCCTGATAAGCTGTTGATATTCCTTAGAAATAAAATAAAGCACGCAACTATTTTTCAAATCTCGTTACTTAAGCTCAAAATACATTAGATGCGACTGATAGGACTGATTTCACCATAACGCATAAAGAGATAGTAAATGTTAAATTCAACTTGGGCACAGTGCCTAATGTACCATAATGATAAATCAGGTCACTGAATCGTTACCATTGCAAAGGATATGCAAATGTGTTCACCAGCCCACGTTATTTGAAAGATGATAAACAAACTACGAAAATATTACAATGACTTTATAACGCTTAATATTTTTAATGAGCTACCGAAATGGATTTAGGAGATTATTTGTTTCTCTTTATTTTGAATAAAAAAATAGTGAAAATATCAAAAAAGAAAAAAGAATAAAAGCACCTGTATTAAGGCGGACTTAAAGGGATCTCCACCAGTTAACCTGGATTCGAAAATCCTTTCAGCTTCATACAAGACAGCGGTTGAACAATGTATAATTGAAAATATTTAAAAGATTGGCCGCCGAGTTTCTTGCTGGTTCTTCTCGGTAAGAGCAACATTCCGAACCAGTTGTAGCTTCATTAATCATATTGATGCTTGACGATTCAAAAGTGCCTGAAATGGTTTATTTGAATAAAGATTATTTTGATTAGATTTGAAACTTTGGGTAACCGAAAGAACCAGACAAGAAGTAAAATGCGGGTGCTAAAACGAAAATAAAAAATAACGAAAAAACTGTGTACCTATATAAAAATTGGCACATAAAACGTAAAATAATAATTCAATAGAAAGATAATAATATAAATAGGACTTTAAATAAACTTGAATTCGTGTTTCAGTGCCGATATGACTTGATTCCCTGAAGTATATTATCTTTTACTATTTTTGTCGTGGAGCCTATCCTCCTGATGATGCTTCGGTTTCGGGGCGAAACCGAAGCAAAGATTGTAAGATTGTGGTGGTGGGTGTGTGTGCTGCTTTTGTGTGCGTTGTTGCTGGTGGATGCGCCTTGGGGTACATGTGGTGGCTTGTCCTGCGTGTATAAGGTGCGTAGATTTTGCCTGCTTCATACACATTGGCTTTGCATGCATTCGCTTAACCCGTGCAGTTTATAGCAAAGTAGTTAGTTCTGTTATATTGCTTGTATTATGATTATCTATAAAAATGCATTTGGCAAAGACTATAATAAACATTTACGCTATCGTTATTGCTTAAATTATGTTGCAAATTCAAAAAACTTAAATCGATACAGCCATATATCTATCTCTTTCTCCAAAACATTTATCTCTTTTTTCTCTACAGGTTAGACAAAATAAATCAACATTTAGGAGTATACGAATATATTATTTTCACGAATAACATTTTCGCAGCGTGGGCGTTATATGCAAATTAATTCTTAAGAAGTAAACCTCACTCAAAACTAATCCTCAGTTTACATTACACTAGCTTTCCCAGCAGCTTCGCCCATGTGGAAGTCGATATGCGTATTGCGTCCGATCGCTATCAAAGTCGGAGCTAATTTCCTTTTGGAGACAAATAATTTTACCGTGCAATATCTTGTAAAGTATTTATTTGATTCATATGATGTAGAGGGCAATCTATCTATATTAAATGACGAAGCCAACAAACGCATTGATTTAGACAAGGATTGATAAAGAACAGATGAAAATAGTCTTGAGAATAACGATTTTGTTTATTAAATATAGAAGTGGTTATTGTGAGTTAACCATAAGAGGTAGAGACGTACAGTAGCACACTTTTTGTACCATTTTTGTAGGATCTAAGTGTATCTTTGTTGGTTGATGCAGTGCACGCGACTAAAACTACCAGCAAGCGAGTTTTTCTACTAGTGTTCGATCTCTTCGGCGCAATGTACATAAAACCGCAATGAACTATTAATTTAAACCTTTTGGGAGTATTGCGCTACCTTTTAGTAAAAAACGTATAAAACATTTTCAATAAATCGAACACACACAGACAGAATGTTTTTGGAATGCCGTGTGGTATCCGGCAGAGTAGAATAGACCACCCTCATTTCTTACCGAGGTGTCGTAAAAGGCGACTAACGTAAGTCGACCCGCCGTGTGGTATCTGGCTGAGTAGAATCGACCACTCTCATTTTTTACCGAGGTGTCGTAAAAGACGACAAAGGTAAGTTGGCCTACCGTGTGGTATCCGATTGAGTAGAATAGACCACCCTCTTTCTTACCGAGGGGTCGTAAAATACGACTAAGGTTAGATGACGTCAGGCAGGCGGCCGGTCGTAAAATACGCAGCCAAATCATGTGACAACATGTTTGTAACATGTTGTGCCGACCCCACTTAGAGTGGGATAAGGGCAGGAGGAGGAGGAGGACAGACAGAATGTTTTTTTTGGAGACTTTGCTTTATAATAAGTATAGATATAAATAGTTTTTATTATTTTTACAAGCACAAAGAACAAATTAAAGTCACCTGTAATATCAAATTGAAGCACTTTATATTAATTTAGTAGAAATACAATTTACTCAAAACATGCTTGAATTAATTTGAAATTTCATCTGCTCCAAGAGAAATTTTCGTCGTTAAATTAAATTCTTCACTAACACGGCTATTATATTTGGGTAAATAAGAAAATGACGAGGTTATCTTTTACTTTTTTTAGGCAGATTACGGAGACGCTTTTGGCGAACTGAACAATTTGGTCAGAGCATTAATATTATTTAATCCTCAAAGGATAATATAATTAACCCATATTGTTACGTACAGAGGTTCGTGGATTTGGATGAAAATACCCAGTGACTCGTTAAAAAACTTATTCAACTCTTTTCACTACAAACTGCGAACTTACAGTCTATATGCAGTCAGTTGTCTAATAAGAAAGCCGAGGGCTTCGTATTTCGCTCTTGCTATTAGCAAACTGAACGTCGAGGCGCACGATACGTCTGCTTATATATCGAACGAAACGACGACGATAATGTTCGCGAACGTTCGCGAGTTTTGGGGAGATCGTAAACACTTGAATGTTCCAGAGAATTAGCATCAAGCGAATTTGAACCCTATTATATAGTTTACGTACCCCCGGTCCAATTTGATTTCTATGACATATGCATTACGAACTCTTTTTATATGTTCGTACAATATGTAAGCCTGTATGTGACATGACACAATAAATGATGAGAGGGAAGATGAAATTCGAATACTTCATCTTTGTCTAATCACACTTAAAAAAGGGAGACACATAAATCACCCTAATTTACTTCCTTTTTATTGTAATATGGCTCATTTTAGGCTGGCTTCCCAACTCTTAACTATAATAACTCTATGGTGACGTTACACCTTGTGGATAAGCTGACTAGGATTTTGCAACTAACGGCAGTAAAATGATTGGCTATTGACCTAAATTCAAGTCATCGGTAGTGTGAATATACATAGCTAGTGTTTCAATTTCTGTGTTTCAATATTTTCACTTTCTCAACGCGTTTTAAGAATAATATAGTCTTTAAAAATAGCTTATTATTACAATCCCGCTTGTAATCAGATATATAGGATTATGTGACGAGAAACCAGTCAACCTTCTGTTTAAGAAACCAGTGTCAATAAGTTAAATAAAAAAATAAACAAATTGGTGCTGGACGGGTTTACTAGTATAGAGAACCCATAGATTCGCATTATTAGATCCATTAGATAGACAGATAATCTCGAAAAGGACGCACTACAAGATACTGGATCATATCAGGGATATTTAGATATCCCTAAAGAAAAGTCTATATCTAATAATGGACATCCAACAGCTGGATTACAAGAGAAAAGATTAGTTGACCGATACAGTTAACTTAGTAGAACTATTATCACCAATTAAAAAACTAAGTATAATGTTATAAGAACCCTAAAAAACACAGAAACTACTCAAGTTTAGAAAATATGATCCGTAGTGAAGCCTTATACAATTATAGAACAAAGGGACCTGAAATAATTACTCGAGACGTCTTAAATTGCTCATCCCATTCTTTCCCTTGATAAATAAGTTAAGTAATTAACGTTTTTTACATCACCCTATTTAAAACTCTTATTACTTCGTTTGTTTACTATTTTATACATTAATTAATAATTCTTTTACTCAGTTACTTCTTAAATTTTCAGAGCCTAATTACATTTGAGCATTAAATTAAGGGATTAGACGTTCTAGATTGGACAAGGTCCTTTGATTTTGCATTACAGTCGGTGGTACTTCAGTTGTTATGAAAGAGTCAGTACAGGTACAATCAGGAATAGCTTTGGGGCCTAATGCTTACGTGCCTGATGTTGTTTACAATATAATTTAGAGATTTGCGATTTTGTCGTGGAGTCTTTCTACTGATGATGCTTCGGTTGTGGGCGTGACGATTGTTCAGTTTGTGATAGTAAACGTGTGTAGTGCTTGTGTATTGTGGTGGCTGTGGTGGAGGTTTGTGCATGTGTTTTTACGAATCCTGCGTGTATCGGGTGTGAAAAAATGGATAGTCCACTATACATGACTGGCCCGTTAGCGCTGTGGGTGGTTGGCGCAGTGACCCTGCCTTCAGCTCCGCGGGAACCAACAACCAAAATTGTTGGTTCTTCGAGGTACTGGGTGTGTATGTTTATTTAAGTATGTATTTAAACTTATATATGTAGTATATCTACCAGTTGTCTGTCACCCATAACACAAGTATTAAGTTACTTACTTTGGGGACTGACAACCGTCTGTGTAAATGTCCCATATATTTATTTTTTATTTTTTTACATTTAACACTATACCTATATATTTTCTATTTACTGTATCGCGGATTATAGCAAAATAATTTTATTATTACTTTTTTTACAAGTACTATTTAATTTTGTCTGGCCTGTTGTCACAGGTGACAGTAACTATACCTTCCTTCAACTTCACGCCATGTGTTCGATATCCACCGAATGTCAACATTTCTTAACAATAATTTATTTGCTCTTCGAGTCTGGGTGTATTTGTGTATGTAAGTATGTATTTAAAATTATATATATATTTACCAGTTGTCTGTAACACATAACGCAAGTATTAAGCTACTTACTTTAGGGACGGATGACTGTATAATCGTCAAAAAAATTGTTGGTTTTTTTTAGCTTATAACCCGAATCGCAGTTTAAGGTATCTTCAATCTACGAGTATAAAGTTATCTTTTTATAGTAAGTACTTTCCCTTAATCTTAAGGATTTATTTGTTAATATATTTATTTTTTATTTATTTCAATTAATTAACAATGCCATGTGGTATCCGGCTGAGTAGAATAGACCTCCCTCATTTCTTACCGAGGTATCGAAAAGGCGACTAAGGTTAGTTGACCCACCGTGTGGTATCCGGCTGAGTAGAATAGATCACCTTCTTTCTTACCGAAGTGTCGTAAAAGGCGACTAAGGTTAGTTGACCCACCGAGTGGTTAATCCGGCTGAGTAGAATAGACCACCTTCTTTCTTACCGAGGGGTCGTAAAATACGACTACGGTAAGTTGACGTCAGGCAGGGGACCATTCGTAAAATAAGTAGCCCCATCATGTGACAACATGTTTGTAACATGTTGTGCCGACACACAGGACGATGATTGACTAAATTAATTAGAACTTATATAAAAGCGACGTTAATTAACCAAATCATAACTAGAAATCTCACTCGTTTATACCAATAATTGTCTTAATTACTACCGCTTTTGTACCTGAATGTATATGTTTCCCGATCAAATTCAAATTAATATTTAGCGGACCCAAATTAATATCTAGGGACGTATTTTGTTGACGTGTTTGATAGAGTTGATCAGAGTACTGTAAAGTTTTTGATTGTTTTGTTCCCATGACGACGAAATTTTGCGGAATAATTCTCGAACAAAATACATTTATAAATTGTACTGGTTGCTAGAAGCAATATTAGTAAAAAAAATAATTAATTTTAAGATATCTCTGTAAATTTATATTGTTTAAATGAAAATCGGTTGAAGAATCGTTTGTCGAAAATACTCCTAATGTTCAGTTACATCATTACTAAAATATTGATAACAATCATTTATTATATATAACAATGAAAGTTTCTCTGTATGTCCTTTATATACTTCACCGACCGAGTTTATAGATCGATTTTCATGAAATTTTCAGACGATCTTTAAAAAATTACCCAGCGGATTATCCTGTAAAGTTGGTGGCCAACGAAGAATTTTATTGAATTCAGTTGAGTTCTATTTCGAGGGGAATTCGAAATCAGACTGAGCCACAGCAATGCGTGCCCAGACAAGTATAATATAAATAGCTATTAAAAGAATACATTGCTTGTACAAAGTATAAACAACTTGTAAACGTCTATTTTAAAATATTAAGATTGAAAAATTTACGCAAGACTAATTTAACTTTGCGCTCAATATTCGCTAATGTAGTGATATAAAAACGTTTGATATAATGATAAGTTTGTTTTACAAGAGCACTTTAATGTAATTAGTCTGGATAAAACTCATCCATCATTTTTATTTGCTCTCAAATTGAGAATAACTGAGCCCAGACAAATGAGATTTTTATTATTTCTTCCAAGTTAATATCGTTTAACTGTAAATCAAATTTGCTCTGAAATTTGCCCATTCATTATCATATTTTAACGAGAAAATGACCTCTGCATAATTATCTTCAATATATTTCATACTATATAGGCCTCCTTGCATTTGCGGCAGACAGGCTTACCATGAACTCTTATTGCGACTCAGTTGAAGACCTAAACTGAATTGTTTTGCTTTTTCATACCATGACGTATTAAACACGCACACCTTAAGTCGTTGCCGAATTAAATTTTAAACTGAATCACAAACGTATGTCCATTCACTTTTATTAATATAGTAGGTGTGCTTTGTGCTTACCATGACCTCTTTTTGCGACTCAAATGAAGACGTAAACTAAATTGTTTTGCTTTTTCATACAATGACTTCTTAAAGACGCACACTTTGATTCGTTGCCGAATGACCGTTCGGGATGCGTCCTAAATCACTTGAGTAAAAGAGACAGAGTTATCTATAGTTCATATAACGTTTTCCTTTTCAAACATTACGACCCCAATGCAATTCACACTTCATGGTATGAAAAGAAAGCGGTTGAGTTTAGGTACTGACTTTGAATGCTAAAAGTTCATGGTAGGCCTATAGGTCGCCGAAGTCTGGCGACCTAGAACGGGACTTTGGCGACTGAAAGTAAATCTTATGAATAATATACCGAACACGTCTGAAATGCAGAAATTAATTTTAAAATTGTAAAATGTTCATGCCCCACTCGTCTTAATTGAATCGGGTCCACAATTAAGTAAAAAAAATGCGAAATAAAATATAAAAACAATGAAATCAAAAACAATTAATTAATTTTCTGAACAATAAATCGTTAACTGATTCGTATTTTAACGGACAAGTTCCCAATCAGTTTTAACTTTACAAAGGAATTTGATTGATATGGTTCTGATTCATTGGATTTGTTTGATTGAACAATTTTTCTTGATTTAAATTTTATATTGAAGTTCCCTACTGACTGTTATTTATTAAAATATTTTGGAAACAATAATATTATCTTAAACCATGATCAGCTTCTTATTTTGAAAAATACAAATATTATTTATTATTTTGCTATAATCCGCGATACAGTAAATAGAAAATATATCTAGTGCTAAAAGTATAGTGGACTATTCGTTTTTTCATACCCGTAACATGCAGGATTCGTAGAAACACATGCACAAACCTCCACCACCGCCACCACAATACATGAGCAATGCACACGTTGACTATCACAAACTCAACAATCGTTTCGCCCCGTAACCGAAGCATCATCAGGAGATAGACTCCACGACAAAATCGCAAAGCGAAACATTATCCAATCAAGCATGGTTACAAAATAATCGGTTCAAAACCACCATTTATTTTATTTTGCTTCCGAACACGTGTAACAAGCTTGAACTTTAAAAATTTTTCTGATCATTAATGAGGGTGCCATTGTTATGTTTTATCTCTAGTTGTTTTAAAATGTTTAATCGCAAGCTTTTGTAACAGGTGTGCAGGATTTCGAAACAATGGTCATTAGGAAATCTATGACCGCTTTCTAACGGATGTTTAGTGATATGTACATTTTGTGGCTTATTATTCCTTTTGAATATACGTAGTGTAGAACAAATCTCATTAATCCCATGGTAACTTTCGTTCCCTTCATTCGTTCTGTTAATTAGACCCGTAATGAAACACAACCAGCTCCCGTTTAAATCGCGCCGTGACTATAATTAAGCATCACTCTAAGCCTCAGTGGATTGGTGATTTACTTTATGCCCATAATTTCGAATAACGATAGCTGACGTAATGGGCTTAGTAAGGAAATGTCAAATTCAAATTTGGTTCATAAACTATAACAAAACTACTTTGCTATAATCCGCGTCTGTTAATGCATGTAATGCTAAGTGTATGAACCAGGCAAAATTCACGTACCTACACATGCAGGACAAGTCACCACACATATCCCTAGACGACTTCACCAGTCATTATGCACACAAGCAATAGAATTGAACGTTTCTTTGCGGAGATCCATAATACAAAAGAAATAATAAAATTATGCTATAATCCGCGATTAAGTAAATAGAAAATATAAATGATGCTCAATGTACAGTGGGCTATCCGTTTTCATTCCCGATACATGCTGATGATGCTTCGGTTGCGGAGCGAAACGATTGTGTAGTTTGTGATAGTGAACGTTTGTAGTGCTTGTATATTTTGGTGGAGGTTTATAGTGCATAAAAAGTAAAGTAGCGGCCTGTTACAATTTCACTGCTGGGAATAGGCCTCCTCTCTCCGTTTCTGGAGAGACGGGTGGAGCTAAGACCTACCACGCTGCTCCAATGCGGATTGGTAGGTTACACATACCTCCAGAACTCTCTAGAGATATGCAGGTTTCCTCATGATGTTTTCCTTCACCGAAAAGCGTGTGATAAATTGCAAGTACAACTAGGCATATAAGTATTAATAGAAAAACTCATTGGTTTGAACTTGTGACCCCCTTGGAAGAGTCGCATGACCTCATCGCTGGGCTATCACAGCTCTTCAGTAGTTCACTAGTCCACTACAAGAAGTAGTGCATGTTTTAGGAACCCTGCATCTATCAAATATGTGATCTAGATTTTTCATGTATATTCCAATCTAGATTTAGCATAATATACATTTTTTTCTGCTTTATCATGGATATAGCAAAATAATTTTGTTATTACTTTTGTACCGGGCAAACTTCTATTCAAAGCTCAAACAAAGCTCTTATAGGGTACAGCTTATTAATATTACGAGGATTTAACCATTGTTGCATGTAAAAGTTGAGAGCTTTTGTACAGAGAACGAAACACTCAGTAAAAGTGACAGTCGCTGGAAACCTTTTCAGTCTTAATAAAGATTGTTAACTTTCCGCACCCTTTGTATGACAGCCTCGTAATATAATTTGTCATTGTCATTTGGAATGAAAAGGTTATTTTAGTCAACCGTTTAACGTAGAATACAGGGAACAAGCAGTGCAATGATGACTGAATGGTGTTAGCGGTCTTTTCGCTCATTTATAATTACAGGAGTTATTTAGGAGTTACCTATAAAATAAAACTTAAATTCAAAATATTCATTATTCAAGTAAACTTGTAAACAAGTTCTTTTGAATCGTAAATTCTACTGCTGGATAGGAAAGCTGTTCCTACCGAGAAAAACCAGCAAGAAACTCGGCGGTTGCTCTTTTCAAAGAATAATTCTTATTACTAGTTACGCATAGTTATTGACGTCTTGTACAGAGTCGAAGTGTAGCTATATCCACGCATTCTTATCGTCTTTTATATACATCACCGATCTTTTAATAATTATGTATATTCTTTTGTACAAAAATCGAATATGGTCACCTATGATTTATTGTATACATCAATAATATATAAAGTAGGAACCGACATAAGCTTGTGGTTCCTGCCTTGCGCCTTGCAAAAGCAAATAAGTCGTTTGTGGGTTTGGGTATAAGATTCTATAATAAAATCCCGCAATCGATTTTATCTTTGCCACTACAGCAGTTTAAAATTTATCTTTTAGATTTTATCTTTGCCACTACGCTGTTAAAGGGAGGTTGATACAAAAAGCCTACTATACTATTGAGGATTATATAGATGATAAAATGCGTGGATATAGCTACTTCTCTACCCTGTACAAGATAGTAATATAGCAACCACCGAGTTTCTTCCTGGTTCTTCTCGGTAGGAACAGCTTTCCGAACCAGCAGTAGATTTTGACGATTAAAAAGCACTTGTTCACAAGTTTACTCGAATAAAGAATATTTTGAATTTCAAGTTATACATGGAAAAAATATAAAAGAAAGAGAAAAAAAGAAGACATCGATTAGTCTTATTTGTATCTGATCTCGATTTTTAAGTCAGTTTAACCTATTAAACTATCTCGGTAATGATTATAGGTTAAAATGATGTCTTCATAGTTTATCTTTCAGTACTGTCACTCTAATGGACAGAGTGTTGCTATAATTATTATATAGTGTTACCATATCACAAGTATTGGTTAGTTAATTACGCAATAATTAATGCAGTATAAATTATTAATTAATTTCGCACTTTATAAGTAATCAGCGATCTGTTTCAACTCAATACGGGTTTAATAATATTGCGAAAAATGTTGAATATTTATCCATTTTACTTATTTATTTATTGACACAGTTTAACATATCTTACATTACGTATACCAAAATATATAAATAACAAAATAAAGTCTGCAAAGCTGTCATTGCAATATTACTAATTAGTAATGAAATGACATAATTTTACATAAGTTAGGTTAAGAGACATGATACTAGAGTAGGGAATCCAGCCATAAAAAGTACCATAAAAAATTAAAGTACCTTCAATAATGAACATTATTGTATTTTCCTATTCAGTAAGGAAAAATGTGATTTTCTACATACTAGTTATGCTTGCAGTTTCGCCTCCGTGAAAATCAGTGCATTTAATTAAGATTTTGAACAGAAAAGGAATTATTGTGAGTTAACCACAAAAGATAGAAGCATGTCGCCCCGGACTTTTTGTAGTATTTTTGCAGATCTACAACTTTCTAGTACTTTACTTTAGTGTACTCTGCTGGTTTACGCAGTGCAGGCGACTAAAGCTCCCAGTCGGTGATTTTCTTAAAAACTACGCGACCTCTAACAAAATTTACATAAAAACTTAATGTACTTAATGTAATTAACTGTCAGTCGTAGCTTCATTTTAATTTTAATTTGACGATTCAAAAGTGCTTGTAAAGGTCAATTTGAATAAAGACTAATTTGAATTCGAACCTTAGCCTTCCGGAAAAATTGCACCACCTTTAAGAAAAACCGTAAAATCGTGAAATCGATCACATACAAACAGACAGCTTTCGGGGCCTTTGTTTTATAATAAGTAAATATGTAAGCGAGATGTATAAGCTTTAATCATCCTCCTGCCCTTATTCCACTCTAAGTGCGCTCGGCACAACATGCTACAAACATGCTGTCACATAATTTGGCTACGTATTTTGCGACCGGCCGCTTGCCTGACGTCAACTTACCTTAGTCGCCTCTTACGACACCTCGGTAAGAAGTGAGGGTGGTCTATGCTATGCAGCCGGATACCACACGGCACATACCTTAGTCGCCTCTTACGACACCTCGGTAAGAAGTGAGGGTGGTCTATGCTATGCAGCCGGATACCACACGGCACATACCTTAGTCGCCTCTTACGACACCTCGGTAAGAAATGAGGGTGGTCTATTCTATGCAGCCGGATACCACACGGCATTTACCTTAGTCGCCTCTTACGACACCTCGGTAGGAAATGAGGGTTGTCTATTCTATGCAGCCAGATACCACACGGCATTTACCTTAGTCGCCTCTTACGACACCTGGGTAAGAAGTGAGAGTGGTCTATTTTATGCAGCCGGATACCACACGGCATTTACCTTAGTCGCCTCTTACGACACCTCGGTAAGAAATGAGGGTGGTCTATTCTATGCAGCTGGATACCACACGGCATTTACCTTAGTCGCCTCTTACGACACCTCGGTAAGAACTGAGGGTGGTCTATTCTATGCAGCCGGATACCCCACGGCATTTACCTTAGTCGCCTCTTACGACACCTCGGTAAGAAAGGAGGGTGGTTGAGGTGGTCTATTCTATTCTGCCGGATACCACATTAATATTTTGATTTCATTAATGTTTTGTCCAGTGGATAAGTCAAGAAAGCGTAGGAGACGAACAGACAGCCTTGACATTTATAATACAAGTATTAATTAATTACCAAAGATTTAAATATCTCAATTTCGTCTTCAGACATTTTGTCTAGAAAATTTAATGAAAAGTCTGGCGGGTCGAGTGGCATTCGATTGTAGTCTTACAAACCCTTGAGGAACATTGTTTAGGCCCCCTTTTTGAAGGGCCTTCGAATGGATTTATTTGCTTCGTTGCCCTCACAGACAACACACTTACAAGCTGTGAGGAGCTCAGTCTCCAAACAATCGATACCCACTAATCCATACAAAGCGCTCTAGCTCTTATTAACTTGTGTACGTATAAGATATCTATAAGTATATGTAGAACTATGATAGCCCAGCGGTGAGACCGTGCGTCTCTTACGCACGTCACGTGTTCAAATCCCGGGCAGGCACCAATGAGTTTTTCTATTAATACTTATGTGTCTAATTGATAATTGCAATTTATCACACGTTTTTCGGTGAAGGAAAACATCGTGAGGAAACCTGCATACCTCTAGAGAATTCTAGGGATATGTGTAACCTACCAATCCGCATTGGAGCAGCGTGTCTTCGCTCCATCTCTTCTCTGTGAAGAGAGATTGCCCAGCAGTGGTCTTAGCTCCAACCCTTCTCTTCAGAAACGGAGAGAGGAGGTCTATTCCCAGCAGTGGGATGGTAACAGGCCGCTACTTTAAGTATGCTACTTTAGATTTAATGCATGGTTAGACCACATCAAAATATAATGTCATACCGAGTTCAATTTTGAGATCCCTCGCAAGATATGTATTTTTATAAACAAAAATTTGTCTATGATTGGTATTTAAAATTTCTAATGAAACTTTTGGCCTCCAAAAATTTTTGGAGATAACAATTGAAGCTAAGACCCACCATGCTACTCCGATTTCGATTGTTGGGTTATATATCCCCAGAATCTTCTTGTGATATTCACGATTCCTTAAGATGATCCTTACCGAACTGTGTGTGATAAAGTTTTAAGTAGAATGGAAGTTTTTAAAAAGAGGCTGATACAGAAAGCCTACTATACTGTTGAGAATTATATAGATTATAAATGCGTAGATATAGGCTAGGCTTCAACCCAGCACAAGAAAGTATTTACTGAATGTAAATATTTATAATAATTATATTTCGAAAAGAGCAACTGACGAGTTTCTTGCCGTCTCTTCTCGAACCTGCAGTAAATTTGACGATTCAACAGCACCTGTTAATAATGTACTTGAATAAAGAATATTTGAATTCGATTTATTGATAAAACAAGCGATTAATCTCATGAAAATATGAATAAATGGTAGAAACCAATCATTATAAGTTTGGAATGGACTTCAACCAGTTCATATCTCCACCGAAATGGCAAAAATCATCATAGATATAAATGCTATCCTAGCATTATCTAGGCCACCGGTACCGAGTCTCCCCTATGCTATAAAAGGCAGTAAAAATGTCGTAAAAGGTAATTTAATAGACGCGCACCACATTCGCCCTAAATACTGGTACTAATTATATTTGCTTTATGACACGTTAGGGGTGTGACGGGGGTAAACTTTTTCCACGTCCAGATGGGAATCGTGTCAGAGATTGTTGGGTAAAGTAAATAATTATTATCCCACTTCTTCTTCTTCTTCTTTGTTAACCGATGGACGACTGTACAAAAGTCTGTACAAAAGTCTCTTCATGGGATCTCTACAACACACAAGATCGTGAGTTGTGGAGTGCCCCTTGAATCCCCGCGACCTTTTTGAGGTCGTCAGTCCATCTCGTAGGGGTTCTACCGACACTGCGTTTTTCAATGCAAGGTCGCCATTGAAACACTTTGAGGCCCCATCGGTTCACCACACTATGTGCCCCGCCCACCGCTACTTCAGCTTCGCGACACGCTGAGCTATATCGGTGATTCTAGTTCTTCTACGGATTTCTATCTAGAGATACTCCGAGCATAGCCCGCTCCATCATCCGTTAAGCAACTCTGAATCATCTTATGAGGCCAATAATTAGCAAACACAGAAGAAAAAACTCTACTATGCAGTGTGTACACACTTATCTCAAGTATTATTCTACAAAGATATGCCGGTTTCCTCACAATGTATACTCTCAACGAAAAGCGCATAGTATTAATTAAGCAAATAAGTTTATGTATGGACACCGGCTATACTCACGCCTTATACTAACAGACATCTAAAAATGTATTTAAGTATTTTTTTGAAAAATTATGTATGTATATATTTACCAGCTGTCCGTCAACGATAACACAAGTATTGTCACAAACCTTGAGATGGACAACCGTGTTTAATGTTCCATATACTAAAAAAAGAGGAGTTTCTTACCGAGGTGTTGTAAAAGGCGACTAAGGTAAGTCGACCCACCTTGTGGTATCCGATTGAGTAGAATAGATCACCCTCATTATTACCGAGGGGCCGTAAAATATAAATACGACTAAGGTAAGTTAACGTCACGCAGGCGGCCGGTCGTAAAATGTTTGTAACATGTTGTGCGACCCTACTTAAGTGGGATAAGGGCAGGAGGTTGATCAATTAAAAAAAGAGGAGATTTTTGCTAAACAGTAATACCTAAAAAACAAGCTATATGAACTTGAATGAAATTACACGAGTCACATGTTGCCAAACGTTTTGTAGATAATTAGTTAAATTTCGCAAACTTATGTGATTAAAGAACTGTGTGAGTTACAATCTGTTGCGAAACGCTAGCATAAATCTAAACGGAATGTTGTTATTTTTACCCCGCTCAGTGGCAGTGAGTTGTAAATAACAATAGAAAGTTAAACATCAACTCCTGAGTGAACGTTTCATAAAAGCCCATTCACAACTTCAGCATCAACTTCCCTTCAGTGATAAATAACTTCAGCGTTATTTGTAACTTGAACAACTTTGATGAACAATAAATACTAAGGACTTGAAATACCTATTAGCAAGGAATTGATTTATAATTTATAGAATTACGCGTTATTTTGCGGAGATTATAATACAAATGTGATAATAAAATGATTTTGTTATAATCCGCGATATTTTTTTATGAAATTTAAAATTTATCACAGAATTTTGCAAAATAATTTTATTATTACTTTTGTATTATGGATTTCCGCAAAGTGACGCGTAATTCTATAAATTATACAAGCACTATAACAGAACTAACTACCTTGCTATAATCCGCACGGGTTAAGCGAATGCAAAGCTATATTAAAGCTATTTAGATTATAGCAAGGTAGGTAGTTCTGTTTAGTGCTTGTAATATGGAATTCCGCAAAGTAACGCCTGCTTCTATAAATCATCTATAAATTATACAATATTTAAGGTAAACGAGAAAATTACTTTAAGTACTTTACTAATACGAATGCAACACGGAGAGAGGAGGCCTATGCCCAGCAGTGGGATAGGTACTATGAGGTAATATAAGGTAACGGCCTGCCGTTACTTTTCTTTACTTTTTACACCCGGGAGTAATTTTATAAACAGTCGTATTTGCTTTGTAAATTCTAAAAAGTAGTTAAGTAATTTATAGAAGCAGGACTTTTACTATGCTATTCCATTGTACAGAAGTTATTATAATTTATAGAATAATTATATTATTTACTAGCTTTTAAGAGCAACTTCGTTCGCGTGGTTTTTCAATAACTTTTACCGTTTACTTAGCGCACGCAAGGAAAGCTTTAAATTATGCCGTTTTCGCAATATTTTTTATCGCTGCTATTATGAATTAGTATAATGTCGTGTTAAACTTGACTAAATTATTAAATAATTTGAATATGTCTATAGCGTCAGGTATGGCGCAATGGAAATGATGCGGATTTCATATCATATGCGTTCAAAGCGATCAACGCGAGTTCGAACCCAACTTTGTTTTTAGATTTCTGTAGTTTTTTTTTATTTCTTATTTCTTAGCGAAGAAGGTCACAGTAGGTCGGTGGCACTTATGATCAGCTGTCCAAGGAGACGGATGTTGATCGAGATATTTGTTTCTGTGTCATAGATGAAATTATCGAATTAAAGTAGTAACCTAGAGATAGATAGTGCTATTGATACTTTAATTGCAATAAATAAGTGTTTTTATACACTCCACAAGGGGTAAGTTGCACAACGTCTATGTAATTTAACTTCTCACATAGTGCTATTGAATGTGCATTAATGTAGGTATTTCATTGTTTTAGCCTATAGGAATGCCCTTTACACTCTGTGTTAAAAAACCCTGAGGCAACGATTAGCCGGGATTCGGGTTTTGGCAGGATTCCCCGTAAATAAAAATTCTCCTGGCGCCCACATAATTAGGATTAATTTAGTTCTTAGTATTTAGTTTTATTAGGATAAGGATAATACAAGGAGTATACATGAAAACAGTCTTTCAATGATGAACCCGTAACACTGCTTCTCTCCTATTCATCTTAGCGTCTTAGCGTAATATTATATAGTCTATAGCCTTCCTTGATAAATGGACTATCTTACAATCAAAGCATTTTTAAAATCGGTCAAGTAGTTCCTGAGATTAGCGCGTTCAAACAAACAAACTCATCAGCTAAATTATTAGTAATTAGCCATCATCATTCTCCTGCCCTTATCCCACTTTAAGTGGGGTCAGCACAACATGTTACAAACATGTTATCACACGATTTGGCTACGCATTTTATTAGTCATTAGTATTAGTACAATTTATAGAATAGGAATTATAATTTATCATTCTATCAAACTTCTGAAGTAGTCGTTGGTAATATCTGAAACACCACACTATAAATCAGTTCAGACGATGTTTGTATCAAATACCCCGTTCTGTGCGTCTGCACTGTCTTAAATGATAAATAACTTAGGCATTGTTCGCCGAACTTAACGCAAACTCACACAATAGTGTTGGAAGTAATATACACATCAAGTTAATGGGCTTTACCACAGATGTAGAAGTTATATGTCAATCATCTGGTAAGCACTCCGCCCATAACTTATTGTAGGCTCTTATGATTTTATAATAGCTTATAGGGTCGATTTTCTCCATCGATTTTGTCTCCGGCTTACCGCACATTCATTGGTATTGCAAGAAATCCACCATTTCACTGGTCGGCCAAGGCCTCTGATCTTCTTTTAGACAGAAAAAATCAGAAATCATCATCATTCTCCCGCCCTTATCCCACTATAAGTGGGGTCGCCACAACATGTTACAAACATGCTGTCACATGCTTTGGCTATGTATTTAACGACCGGCCGCCTGCCTAACGTCAACTTACCTTAGTCGCCTTTTACGAAACCTCGGTAAAAAATGAGGGTGATCTATTCTATGCAACCGGATAATACACGGCACATACCTTAGTCGCCTCTTACGACAACTCGGTAAGATGGGAGGGTGGTCTATTCTATGTCGGATACCACACGGCAAAAAAAATCAGAAATCTAAATCATTATTTGGTTTATACATATTAATTCCATAGATTCCATAGTTCCTGTAATAAGACAGCAATTTTATATTTGTTCGTATAAAATATAGAAGAGAGAAATTTAGTAACATTCCACGATCCGAGCACGCCTCTACCGTGTTAAGATTTCAAAACCAATGAATGGGGTAAAAACGCTGAACTAAAAGAATTTAATAAATGGTCAACGAGAAAATGGGAAATGTTTATGTCATTCTATGCAAGGGTTTTGTAATAAAATATCATATATTCCTAAAAGCCTAACGAAACAATCTAACAAATTCAAATTCAAAATATTATTTATTTAAGTAAACTTAAAGACAAGTGCTTTTGAATCGTCAACTTCTACATCTACTGCTGGTTAGCAGTTCCAGAGTTCCGGAAAGCGTTTATACCCAGCGAGAAACTCGGCGGTTGCTCTTTTCAAAAAATAATTCTTATTACTAGTTACATATAGTTATTAATGTGTTGCAAAGGGTCGAAGAGTAGCTATATCCACACATTCTTATCGTCAAAGTAATCCTCAACAGTATAATAGGCTTTCTGTATTAGTCTTTTTTTAATAGTGTTTTTAAACTGCTGTAATGGTAAAGTTAAAGTAGATTACGGAATTTTATTATAGAATCTTATACCCAAACCCATAAATAGTTTTGCAAGGCACAAAGCAGGGACCGTAAGCTTATGTCCGTTCCTACTTTGTCTATCATATACATCGCCAATCTTTTTATAATTATGTATATTCTTATGTACAAAAATTAAATTGCTAAAAATATTTTGTGATAATACATATGTTTAATATTAATCTTAAAGCAAGCTATAATTAAATTTATGGTTGCATAGTTAGATGAAAATTATGATTTGGCGCGGGAAAATAATTAATTTTCCACGTAGGCAGGAGAAAAAAAGTCTGTGGAAATTGCGAAATTTCACCGTAAGAAACGTATATCAAAGCCGATAAATTACTTTTGTATTTTCCTGAAACGTCAAGCCTCCTTTTCAATATCTATTTTGAGTCCTCTTTATGTCGACAATTTTCGATAATAATGTATATTTTTTCGCACAAGATGAATCTCATCTCCTGCTTGGTGATTAAATTGCTACAACTTATTGCGTTATTCAAGTTACATCTTTTTTTAACACATTGGGGGAAAAACGGTTTGTATTAAAAAAAAGTAATAACTTGTTCATTTGAGAAGTTAATCGTGAACAAAATCACATTGGAAAGCTGTCGGCTATTTTTAATAACCAACTTCAAACAAATGATTGGAACAAAATTCATTTTGTTTGAATTGGAACAATCAATTAATTTTGTTTTATCTGTTTGATTTTTATTTCAATTGTATTTCGAAGCGTTTCGAATCAATGGATTTTTTATATAGCCGTGCCCGCTACTTCGCCTTCGTGAAATTAATGTGTCAAAAAGTTTACCGCGTAAATACTGACCCAGTGAGAATTCTAATGTAATGTAATATAAACTTAACCTTCCTCAAAAATAGCACTATATTTTAGTAAAAGCCATAGAAAAATCCGTTGAGTAGATTTTGAGAAAATCGACCGCATACAGACAGCCTTTGGGCACTTTGTTTTGATAATAAGTATAGATATAATCTTTAATTGTATAATATGCTTTGCTTGTATTTCTTACACATCATTTTAATCTTATATACTTAATTCATATTATAAGTGCCAAAGTCAGTCTGTTCATCCCATTTAAAAAAGGTCCTTCCGGCGGTCGACGCATCTGGTGCTCTCGATGCATCGTCTAGCGAAGAGAGGGGCCATTTTTAGAGAGATGATGCTTCGGTTGCGGGGCGAAACGATTGTTGACTTTGTGATAGTAAACGTGTGTAGTGCTTGTGTATTGTGGTGGCAGTTATTAACTTATCCTTTATTTCAACAGTTTCACAATCAATAATATAAACTTTTAAGACAATGTTTCGTGTATGAAAACGTATAGTCCACTATACATTTAGCACTTAATATATTTTCTATTTACTGTATCGCGGATTATAGCAAAATAATTTTATTATTACTTTTGTATTATGGATCTCCGCAAATTAACGCCTAATTCTATACATTATTTAAAGTATAGACAGGTTAAGTTAATAAAAATTTGGAATTATTAGACCAGGACGATTCTACCACCATTCCGGAACGCTGTCATCCACTGAAAAGAACTGGCAAGAAACTCAATGGTTCTTATCACGAATATTCACTATTTGAGGTTAGATTACAATAACACGAAATACTCAATGTAGGTTGGTGTGGATCGACCTAAACCAATATTATGACGTCACAGTAACTAAAGATGGTTTCATGAGTAATGACTCATTTAGATTTAACCATATTCTCTAACAGACAAATTATAACACAATCTAAACACGTGGGTGTTTACTAATCGTACAAGTCATGCTCTACAGCGAGAATCCAAGTGATAAAACAATCTGGCCGCGTAAGCGTCTAATAACCGTTTGAGCCAAGTTTTGCAACGAGACTCGATCGCTATGACAAGTCCAGACATTTATAGCAGTTACAAACGAGCCCCCGTTTCTAGCGGTTATGTTATTATCACGTTGTCGGTGCATTCGGTATTAAAACTAAAGAGATGATATTTGACTGTTTCCGTTCCCTACAGCAATAATAATAAATTATGTACCAAAAATATCTAACAATATGTTAGTGTGGACGGCGCCTAATGTACTGACCATATGACAGAAGTCTATGGCAGTTATGCGGTTATAAATTTTGAATCGCGGAAAATAAACGACTACTATTTTGACAACCGCTAGACAGTCAACATCTTACTGCTGCTAATTTAACTAATTTTGTATTAAACCTGCAATCTTTAAATAAACCTTTTGAGAAGAATAGTCTTTTCTTCTCTCATCGAATTTATGTTCGAAATATCGAACATAAAATCTGGCGACCGTGACAGGACAACCCTGTCATATCGGAATTCGCCGTCGAAGAACAAATAATCACATTCATTTATATTTCTTTTATTACTTTTGTCTGTCCCAAACATTTTCACGGCTGAGGCTATATTTGATGAAATTAGGTAAAATTGAACATCATTTAACGATCTTGATAGAAACATTTACAAGGGTATTATTAACTATATATAGGCGACGCGAAACCAACTATATTATGTGTATGTATTCATATATACGTCCCTCTGATGGAGAAACTTTGACCTTTCCACGGTAGACTTGGTAATGAAAACATTTACAAAGTAGTTCCGTTGCGAGAACAGTTTAAACTGAAACGCTGGTCATTTCGTAAAAGTTGAGTATGCCTTTTGTTTGTGATTAACTTAGATCTTCAGCTCCGTTAAGTGTAAAGTTTGTTAACTCCGGTTAAATTTATTTGGTTTCATTTACTGAATGCCTGCTTAGATGAAATCTTGATTCGCTTTCGTATTATTGTTTGCTATTTTCAAATCAAAATAAATAACGGTATGAAATATATGTTTTTGATACTTTGGTTATGGGACGAAACGATTGTTGTGGTAGTGAATGTGTGCAGTGCTTGTGTTGTGTGCTAGCAGTCTACCAAATACAATACAAAGTCTACCAAATATTCTTACAAATATTGCAAATAAAGATAATTTCAGTAAATCCGTATTTTATCAAAATTATTTTATAATTTATTTTGTATTATGCAACTGTACAAAATAACGCCTATATCTCATATATATTATAATGAAATCATCATCCTCCTCCCCTTATCCTACTATAAGTGGGGTCGGCACAACATGTTACAAACATGTTGTCACATGATTTGGCTACGTATTTTACGACCGGCCGCCCGCCTGACGTTAACTTACCTTAGTCGTATTTTAAGACCTCTCGGTAAGAAACAGGGTGGTCTATTCTACTCAACCGGATACCACACGGTGGGTCAACTTACCTTAGTCGCCTTTACGACACCTCGGTAAGAAATGACGGTGATCTATTATACTCAGCCGGATACCACACGGCATTTATGAATTAGTGTAGATATGGTTTGGAATTCAAGACAATCTATTAAACGTCAACAATACAAGACGATGACTCGACTTGAGGCTGCTAAGATTTCCAGTCAAGTAAATGAATTCCCTGGTGCGTTCACCGAAAGAGGAATTTAATCTAGAATCGATTTGGTACAGGCTGAGGTATTCGGATGAGTAATCAACATTCATTGGAATATGTAGTTTGCGATATTGGATATCCGAGTCTCGGGAATCGTATGCTATGCGTAAAGTTCAATATCAGTACTTTATTCAAATAAATTTGTAAGAAAGTGCTAGTTAATGAACTCCATTTATTACTGTTTACTTCACTATTATAATACACTCACACTGCACGAAAATGAAACAACCTACGAGTATGAACAATTACTTATAGAATTTATTATTCTTTTTGTACCTTGAAAAGCTGTGATAGCCCTAAGGTGAGACAGTGCGAGTCTTTTGAAGGCTCACGGGTTCAAATCCCAAGCAGGCACTATTGAGTTTTTTTCTTTTCTAAGTTATGTGTCTAATTAGTAATTGAAATTATTAATTATACACATAAGTTTTAATAGAAAAACTAAATGGTACCGACCCAGGGTTTGAACCCACAATAGTCTCTAGCGAATGGCACGAATATTACAACTTTTAGAGAAGTATAAGTACAACAAAAACAAGACAATGAGTGACTTAAAAATTTGTTTCAATCGTTATCGATGTTCAGAACAATATAAATTTCGTAAAAGTTGATCACAGAGACCTCCTAAATGAGACCGGTTGGTTCAATCTGATTGAAAAGTCGGCTTATCGACCGCTTTGTGGGAAACTTTATTAGCTACTTATAAAGATACCTTAGGAGGGGAAGGATTTGTGGTCGTAACTTACCTCGTGAATTGATTTTGCGGGGAATAAACTGTTTTTTCATATAAAAAGTAACTAAACTCTGGTGGATGTTAAATTCTTCTTTTAATCCTGGTTTAAACAACCGTCATATCGACTTTAAGCTAAACACAAAAGTAAGCAAGTCGATGGCAATATCTATAATCTATACTAATATATAAAACTGAAGAGTTTGTTTGTTTGTTTGAACATGCTAATCTTAATTTTAAACTACTAGACCAATTTGAAAAATTATTTGAGTGTAAGATAATACATTTATTGATGAAGGGTACAGACTATATAAGATCACGCTAAGATGAATACGAGAGGAGCAGCAATAAAAAATATTTCGGAAACGGCAAAATTTAAAGTTCTCCTTGCGTACGCTAAGTAAAAGTGAAAGTGAAAATTATTCGAAAATCATGTAGTACAAAATTGTTCCCCTCTAAAAGTTCTAAATAAAAGTCCTCGACAGCACATGTCTAGCTTTTGAGGTTAACCCACTTTAACCACAATTAATATAAGTATTACTGTTTACTCAAATAATAAGACTGCCGTCCACGCGAACGAAGTTGCGTTTAAAAGCTAGTTATTTAAATATAGCAATACAAGAAAGCTATAATAAACGAAAATTTTACAGTCCACAAATGGAATGAAGAGTCGCCATCATCTCATTCAAATTGCCAGGGTCGCCACATTAAACCCTCTCATCACATTAAAATTGCCGTTATAAATTTGATACTGCTGTAAAGGCAATTGCGAACCAATATTACAGTAAATGTAACCACTTATATTTAATAATTAATTTAATTCAATTCAAAATATTCTAAGCAAACTTGTTTAGTGCTTTTGAATCGTCAAAATTTACTGCTCGTTCGGAAAGCTGTTGCTACCTAGAAGAGCCAGCAAGAAACTCTGCGGTTGCTCTTTTTAAAATATAATTCTTATTTAATACATTGTACTAATTACATGTAGTCATTACTGTCTTGTACAGGGTAGAGTAGCTATATCCACACATTCTTATCATCTACGTAATCCTCAACAGTATAGAAGGCTTTCTGTATTAGCCTCTTTTTAATGTTGTTAGTACAACAAATTATGAAAGCCTGCAGAATGATATTTTAGGGTCTTTAATATAAATTAAACTTGGCCAAATCTAATACTAAATAAAAATATATATTTTTTATAATTAGAAATATTTAAAAAATGTAAGGAGTTAGGTTTTAATGAAATAAAAGTAAAATATTATATGGAACAATACACACACGGTCGTCCGTCCTTAAAGTAAGTAACTTAATACTTGTGTTATGGGTAACAAACATGTGGTAAATATATACATATATAATTTTAAATGATACATAAACATACCCAGAATAAAAGAACCAGCACATTTTTTTGTTGAAAATGGTTGCCCTCGACGGAGTCAATCCAACGGGGCTGAAGGCTTCGTCACTGCCACCTGCGCTATCGGGCCTCTCATTTCAATTTTTTTGTTAAAATGAGGTTAGCATATGCACCTTAGTTTATAACTATGCAGATCCCACGAGAATAAAATTCTTATTCATCCTGAAATCTTTCCAGTATTGCACGAACGTGAAAATAACAGTCCACAGTGTGCCGCGATTGATTCCTGTGCAGCCCTTGGGAACACTGCATACGGGCTACTCCAGACATTTTGGCCCTTATCCCATACTGAGATTGATTGCTTGAAATTGATTGAAAAGTTAGGAAGGGGGGCTTAATAGACGGCTTTGGGATAAGCTTTATTAGCTTCGAGCTTCGTGCAAGGGTTGTGTATAAAAATAGATTTATTACATGTTTTACTATTACTTTTTTATATTTTATTACTACTTTTGTATTATGGATCTCCGCAAAGTAACGCCTAATTCTATAAATTATTAAATTATGTTTTATTCTTTATAAAATTATGTTTTATTTATTATTAGATTATGTATATATAATATTCCGAACCAATTGTATCTTCAGTAATCATATTGACCCTTAACAATTCAAAAGTGCTCGAAAGAGCACTCTACATTTAGCATTATATATATTTCCTTTTTACTTCATCGCGGATTATAGCAAAATATTTTTACTATTACTTTTGTTTCATTAATCAAATTGATCCTGGACGATTCGAAAACGCTTAAAAGAGTTTTTTAGAATAAAGATTTTTTGATGCGATTTGAAAATTGCAAAGCTAAAATATCGTAATAAATTAGTCCATATCGTTCATTTATGTAGCACAGGGGATGCATATGCATGGGAATTCAATGCTTCACTAGATATATTGCTATTGTGTATATACTTTATACACGACAGTAATATACGCTATTTCAAGTTCAATATTGTCAAACAGCCACTTTATTTATTTTACTTTACTTTAAAGTTTCCAGGTGAAAGCAAGCAACATGTAATAGCAAAGAAAGTCTTTGACAGGATCTGCGTCGAGGAAATAAGATTTAATTCCCTTTAATTCACTGGAGTTCAGACATCAAAAGCCCGATTCAAAAGCGAAAGCGTTCGACTCTGCAAATAAAATTCTAAATAATACAAAAATTTTCACAAAAGACTTTTTTACGATATACCTAGCAGTAACAACGAAGTTCAAATATCCCTTATCCCTTTTTTTAGCTTTAATGTTCATATTTTTCCAGGTTTCAAATGTTCATCCTTTCAAAAGTAATAATAAAATTATTTTGCTATAATCCGCGATACAGTAAATAGAAAATATATATAATGCTAAATCAATAGTGGACTATACGTTTTTTTATACCCGTTACATGCAGGGTTCGTAAAAACACATGCACAAACCTCCACCACTGCCACCACAATACACAAGCACTACACATAGCCTTACGATTTTGTCGTGGGGTCTTTCTCCTGATGATGCTTCGGTTGCGGGGCGAAACGATTGTTGAGTTTGTGATAGTGAACGTTAAACTTATATAAAACATGTTAAATGATTTGGCTATGCCGAACTCTCTTAGAGTGGAATAAGGACAGGAAAAAGATGATATTGTTAGAAGTAATATAATAAGAATACTAATACAGAAATAATGTTATGGTGTTAAGTATCGTGACCATCGTCATATTATCCACTTCTCGTCACTGAACATAATTTATTCTATGTACAGTATTCTTGAACGAATAGCTTGACCGTTTTTCGCTCGAACCGCCCTAATTCGGGCCCTGAATAATGAAAAAATAAATAATAAAAAATAAACCCATCAATTTTGAGGCGATGTTTTGAAAATACACGCTTATGTAAATACCTTAGGAATGCTAAATATTTTATTAAACACTTTGAAAGTAATTAACAAAATAAATGTACACAATGATTAAACTAGATAGTTTAATCATTGTGTACATTTTAGGAACTTTGTTTTATAATATGTATAGATATACATATTATAAAACAAAGTTCCTAAAAGCTGTCTGTCTGTATGTCATCAAGTTTCTCAAAATGTACGAAACGGATTTTTGAGAAATTTTAACTAATAAATAGTGCAATTTTGGAGGAAGGTTTAGGTTAATATTACATTACGGTTTTACGTTAAGTGAAATAGGAAAACTTTGTGAAATGCTGATTTCCATGCAGGCAAAGCCGCTGGCACACCTAGTACTTATTATAAAACAAATTCTCCAAAAGCCGTCTGTCTGTATGTCATCAATTTTCTCAAAATCCAACAAACCGATTTCTATAAGAATTTTTACTAATAGATAGTGTAGTTCTTGAGGAAGGTTTAAGTTAATAGTACATTATGGTTTTATGTATATTGTGTTGAATTTCGCGTGGTTATAAAAAACTCGCCTGCTGGCAG
Organism: Morpho deidamia; assembly: GCA_947086505.1. NCBI lineage: Eukaryota > Metazoa > Arthropoda > Insecta > Lepidoptera > Nymphalidae > Morpho > Morpho deidamia. The sequence continues at coordinate 562,993 of CAMTZC010000007.1, read as the reverse complement.
TTTTAGTGGAGAGCGCCGCGTCCACTAAAGAAAAGTGCTAGAGACTTGTAGATCTATAATAATACTACAAAAAGTCCGCAATACAATACAAACGCAAACGCAATATAAACATGTCTCTATATCTTATGGTTAACTCATAAAAACTACTTTTACCGCACGCACAGCTAGTTTACATATCTAAACTAATATTATATAGTATGTTTGTAATGTTTTCACGCAAAAACTACTGGACCGATTTCAAAAACTCTTACACAATGGGAAACCTGCTCCTTTCCTGAGCAACATAGACTATATTACATTTTCAAAAAAATAGGGATTCCTACTAAAATTGTAATAAGGTGTGACATAAAAATCATTCATTTCGTGCGTTGCGGAAACTATTCATCATAAAATAAAAAAATATGTTCTACATTATTATAAAACGTATCAATATCTACAAAAAAGTCCACGATACCATATGTCTAACTATTATAGTTTGGCCAATATAACTACTTTTCTACATTTTAAAAGTTGACAAAAGTGGCGACAATAATCAAACCATAATATTTACATCTCCGTAATAATCCTTTTCCCACTAAATGATATTTTATTACTGTTTCAATTCCTATAAATACTTTTGAAATTATTAAAATCGGACATTCCAATCAAAAGATGTAACGAATTCAACAATGTCCATTATAAAGAAAATAATGCCATAACAATTGTAGCATATTGTATTTGTGTACCTAGGAACACCTTCCGTTACAAATTTTCTTTGCCGTAACTATTGATAAGGCCCAGGACCAAACTTTCAATTTACAAACAAGTCTATAGTCTGACTTAGTAAACTTTCCACTACCACGAGATCGGTAAGTACGCGGGCGAAACCGCGGGGCATTGCTAGTTAGTATTTATATACTAACTAGCAATGCCTATTTATATAGACATATAAACTATCTAAATGCTTATGTCAAAGCGAACGAGTTAGCTTGTATTTGTATGTAAGAGAACGTAAATAGGCGCTTACTTTTTCCCAAAAAATATTCAAAGGTGAAATTAATTCAAGCTATTGTCGGGACGTGATATGGTAATACGGAAGCCCGCGTGTACACGATATGTGCGATATTTGCAAGTATTATTTTTACCCGTGTAAAAAGGAGGGTATGTTAATATTCGGAAACCGTTTTTTTTGTCAACAGGTTTTTATTTTATTAAAAAGCCACAGAGTTACAAAAATGTTATATCCACCATCATATCCTACAATGTTTCTTTCCTGTTCCTGACGGAATCATGGGACTTTTTAACCTATAAATAAAATAGGTATATAAAATCCAATTGTACAAATTTCATCTACATTGATCCAGCACCCTGAAAGCGTAATAGGCCGTCAGAGTTTAGCAATTTAAGTATTTAAATATTCGTTATTGAATTTCCCTTTTTTTCCTCTCGCAACGTCAAATGTCAAATTTTGGATGCAAGTCTTCAAGATTTGTTCATGGCACACATACTGTGTCGTTTTGATCAGGGGGATTTTCTAAAGTTTTTCCAGGAAACCTGTCCATCTCGTTCGGCGATATATGGCAACGCTGGCTTGTCTGATTCAGGTCAGCATTGCTACATTTTGAGAGCCCAAAGCTAAACGTTTTTTATGATTGTAAGAACGTTGCACAAATGACACAACTTTTTAACTTCCAACTATATTTACTTCTTACAAAATTCCCAGTTTTTCGTCTTCACAGTTGCTTATCTCAAAACGAGTTAGTACCTAATCTTAGAACTATCTTTTTTTATATTCTACCCTTCCCTTCGCAGATTCGTAAAATAGTTTTTTATTTTGTTTATTTACCCAAGAATTGCCATTATTAGGTTAACATGTCTAATAGTATGTAAAAATACGGGTCACATCGTGAATAAATCGAGTTACCTTTGTGTAAGGTTCGACGTTTCGGCAGAGTTGCATCCGTCGTGGTCACGAACTAACTAGTGCGCCGCGTACTACAGTCATTATTTTCACCAACTACCCTTGAACTGCACAATCCACATAATGTGTCTTACAACTTAAAAATGTTTGTTGTAAATTTTTTTGAAATTGAAATTCTATTTTGAAATTAATGAATTTTGCACTATAGGCCTTGTTTGTTGCTTCAGATTTGTTGAGCTATATCAATAATTTTATTTTTCTATACTGACTATAGCTCACTCCATCGTTCGATCTATCGCTTTGCTGGTTTTTTTATGAGGCTAATGGTCAGCAATCGAGTTTAGGATCCATAATTCATCACTGACATCAATTGAAGATTAGCGATGTATACAATAGACAAAGTAGGAACCGAAATAAGCTTGCGGCTCCTGCTTTGCGCCTTGCAAGAGTACGTAAGTCTTTTGTATGTTTGGGTATAACATTCTATAATAAAAACCCGCAAGCGATTTTATCTTTGACGCCGTGTGGTATCCGGAAAAACAGAATAAACCACCCTCCTTTCTGACCGAGATATCGTAAGAGGAGACTAAGGTATTGTAACAGTCCAGCCCTACAGTCTTGTCAAAAATAAATAATTTTTAAAATTTCGAGATTTCAGCAAATAAGCGTTTGTTTGTCACGCAATTACATTTTTTCGCATCTGTAGTTGATGCTCTAACCATAAAGCATAAGAAAAGAAAAGGTCAAATTTTCATCATTTTGACCGAAAGTCGCGACATCCGCCGTTTCCTAGTAAGAGAGCGGGCGGAACACGGAGCGCATAAGTGACCTATACGGACACTTATAAAGTATTGAACTAATGTTGTTGTAGATGTATACTGGGGCGATACACAATAATAGTTGAGGTTTTACCACGACTATTTCAAATATAAAAATTAATAACAAATACACATCTAAGTGCCCGCTCTCGTATAATGGCTCAAGATGCAAGATCGTGCCGATCTTTGGAGAGGCTGTGATTGTGACCTGGCCATTAGAGTGTAAGCGATGGTTACATCGCTTACCTCACCTCGAACGATTATAGTGTCTGAATGTTACTCGGCGGAGGAAACTTTGCTGAGTAGTGATTGGCACTGTACCGAATCATGCTCTGGCGGGTACTGGTGGAAGATTTGAGGTTTAGGCCGGCAGTGATTTCGGTCATTGCTGTGTGCCTGGCCCAAAAGTCTACGCCAGGCTGCATCTTATTGAGGCTGGGTCTAGGCCCGTGGTTGACTTTGGTTGCTGCGGTGTGCCTTTATTCGGTTTTGATTTGACACAGCCAGAGTTACGTAGGGCGTGTGCCTTTGTGATACGGATTGAGTTAGGCCGGTGGTGATTTCGGTCGTTGCCGTGTGCCTTACTCGACTTTTGGACGCTTAGGCCGCCTGAAGTAGTGCCGGTACAATGTGGTAGCTGAAATGTTACTGTTTGATGAATGGACATCGGAAACGTTGTTCTTAGTCTCTCAGTAGTGACGGAACCACGACCGAATGTTGCTGGGCGTTGCGGAAGCTAGCCTTTACGTCTGAAATGGCGACAATGGGTAACCTAGCTAGTCAACGTAATGTGCTACGATGCTGAAGTGATACGCCGCGGCAGTGATGGATCGCTATGGACTTTGTTCATAGTAGCGCATGGAACGTGTGATGTATCCATGGCTGCACAAGAGCTGTGACACTCACATGGGAAATGTTGCTTGTTGCCAAATGACTCGTCCTTTTTGGGACGCCCCCTTAGCTTAGTTAATGATACCACGAATGACCATTATAGCATGGCCATTAGTTTTAGAGCCGCTGGTCGGGTCTTTATTAACAAGGCTGCGGACTAGCTTTAGACAGTGTGGCCTGCATAACTCATACTTTACGTGGCTTGCCACGTAACATTTTTTTACATTGCTTGTTCTTGTATTGGTGGAGCGTTGAGCTTGGTGCGCATCTCGCAATCGAGTGCCTCTGTGTGTGAATCCACTATATGGTTTTGGGTATTTATAAGTTTTATGGCATACATGTAATGCTTTATACACGACATTATTATTGAATATTATTCCGCTGCGGTGGAACACAATTACTATATTACATCTAAACGCGGAACACACCGCTAAAGTTGCCTTGCAACATGTGCTATTTAGTTTTAAGATGATTTCCACTATGTGGAATTTATACGTTTTATACGTATTATACTGTATGTGGTATTTACCATGGAACGCACCGTTGCAATGTGTGCTGGCGACATACGCCCTACTGTATATGAGAATTGGTAATTTATTATCAATATTACCAGGCTTTGTGCCTTTGGCTTATGCCTTATTTTATAGCTCCGGCTATTTATTATTTGGGCTTCGGTCCTCGATTATATACCAGGCACTCGTGCCTATTATGTCGACGGTGGTTTTGTTGACACTCCGACAATAATGGGTTTAACCCATCATCTAACGCCGCAGGCGCACTATAAACAGGGACCCCACCTATGAGGGGGGGGAGCTCATATGTATGGGCGGAGCTCACCGTTGGTAGCGGGTGAGGAGCTACTGACCACCTATCCCTTTTTATGTTTTTCTTAATGAAAGACTTAAATATCGGGAATGGTGCCATTATTCCAAGCTAATCTTCGGAAAGGCTTAATATTTCATGGGGTTTATATTATCACAATCTTCAGTCCCTTCTGATGGCTAAACGATCCAATATTCATATTAATATTACATAAACTGATTATTTCACACTGATGACAAACAATCGTTTTATGCTATTACATTGATATTCGATACTTAAAGTTCTCTGACGAGCAAGCTGATATAAACTAAGAATGTAGAGCCTGACGGCTTGTTATAAGTTAGAGAATATGATATATCTTAATATTATTATTATAAAAGTATAATGTGACATTATTTTATTTTATCTAAGATTTTATTTGACTCCTTTAATTGATGGACACTCGGCCTCTGACGCTCTAAAAGAATTTGAGTTATTACAAATCACAACGTAGTACGGGTCCTAGCCACTTAGACGAATCACGAGCCAATATATGTTTAAAGTGCTAGCGCCTGCGGGCGTGTTTTACGCATTTCGACGCTTGAGCGCGAGCGCTCTAGCGATATTTAAGAAGGTTAAATATTATTAAGTCGAACGAAGGAGGATATAGTTACAATTTGGTGCCGTGACCAGGATGGTCAAAACGGCTTAAATAAGTTTATTAAGTAGGCGAAAGCCTACAATTTGCTGTCCGTGAAATGGAAAGAGACTGAAGAGGCTTACAGGTTCATTAAGAGTGGTTAACTTTTGAGGTCTGGGGGTTGAGGAGTTCGGGGGTTGAGCATATTTATATTCGCTACCGATGAACAAGTTATGACAAAGAGCAATTAAATGAGAAATATATGAGAAAAATAAATATGAATCAGTTTCAAAATTGAGTGTTAAATCAATTAATATTTAATACTAGTGTTTGACAGTCAACATAATAGTATAAATGACAAAATCATGTTATTCTTAAAGTATTGTGTTACTAAGTACGATTAAAAAGAGAGATAATCAATCCTCAGACATGCAATATAATAAAAGTTTTCAAAGTAAAGATGGAATCATAGAGGCTAGAAGGATATAAAAATAATAATTTAGAATTGAGATAATGCAGCCACATCCAAATAGTTCCGAATCGGTTATAAACTTAAACGTTTCAAAAAGGCATGAAAACAAATAAGGTATATAAGTTAATTAATGAGTGTTTTATCAGTGAAATTAGAATTGATTAGACTGTGAGCCTCGATGGTAACTTTGATGATTATCCAAAAGGACATTTTTCTTTATTTATTGGAGTGAATCGAAATATGTGCAAATATAATTACAGTCAGAGACAGTGTTGTTCTAAGGTTAAAGTAATCTGAAGGTTGTTAATATTGAATGTTTCAAAGATTAAATGTGTGGAAATTGTAAAATCAGGGGGTTGATATGTGATAGATTTATTTTTCATGTTCAAGCTCAAAACTCATTGTTGGAAAGATTAAATAAGGTTTACATTAATATATAAGTTATTGACAGATTATTTCCAAAATTCAATTTCAAAAGATTTAACTAGCTATGAACCTTTTCCTATTGTAAATTCTATTCCGATGGAACTTCATAGAATTTAGGGGGTTGGATGTAACAGTCCAGCCCTACAGTCTTGTCAAAAATAAATAATTTTTAAAATTTCGAGATTTCAGCAAATAAGCGTTTGTTTGTCACGCAATTACATTTTTTCGCATCTGTAGTTGATGCTCTAACCATAAAGCATAAGAAAAGAAAAGGTCAAATTTTCATCATTTTGACCGAAAGTCGCGACATCCGCCGTTTCCTAGTAAGAGAGCGGGCGGAACACGGAGCGCATAAGTGACCTATACGGACACTTATAAAGTATTGAACTAATGTTGTTGTAGATGTATACTGGGGCGATACACAATAATAGTTGAGGTTTTACCACGACTATTTCAAATATAAAAATTAATAACAAATACACATCTAAGTGCCCGCTCTCGTATAATGGCTCAAGATGCAAGATCGTGCCGATCTTTGGAGAGGCTGTGATTGTGACCTGGCCATTAGAGTGTAAGCGATGGTTACATCGCTTACCTCACCTCGAACGATTATAGTGTCTGAATGTTACTCGGCGGAGGAAACTTTGCTGAGTAGTGATTGGCACTGTACCGAATCATGCTCTGGCGGGTACTGGTGGAAGATTTGAGGTTTAGGCCGGCAGTGATTTCGGTCATTGCTGTGTGCCTGGCCCAAAAGTCTACGCCAGGCTGCATCTTATTGAGGCTGGGTCTAGGCCCGTGGTTGACTTTGGTTGCTGCGGTGTGCCTTTATTCGGTTTTGATTTGACACAGCCAGAGTTACGTAGGGCGTGTGCCTTTGTGATACGGATTGAGTTAGGCCGGTGGTGATTTCGGTCGTTGCCGTGTGCCTTACTCGACTTTTGGACGCTTAGGCCGCCTGAAGTAGTGCCGGTACAATGTGGTAGCTGAAATGTTACTGTTTGATGAATGGACATCGGAAACGTTGTTCTTAGTCTCTCAGTAGTGACGGAACCACGACCGAATGTTGCTGGGCGTTGCGGAAGCTAGCCTTTACGTCTGAAATGGCGACAATGGGTAACCTAGCTAGTCAACGTAATGTGCTACGATGCTGAAGTGATACGCCGCGGCAGTGATGGATCGCTATGGACTTTGTTCATAGTAGCGCATGGAACGTGTGATGTATCCATGGCTGCACAAGAGCTGTGACACTCACATGGGAAATGTTGCTTGTTGCCAAATGACTCGTCCTTTTTGGGACGCCCCCTTAGCTTAGTTAATGATACCACGAATGACCATTATAGCATGGCCATTAGTTTTAGAGCCGCTGGTCGGGTCTTTATTAACAAGGCTGCGGACTAGCTTTAGACAGTGTGGCCTGCATAACTCATACTTTACGTGGCTTGCCACGTAACATTTTTTTACATTGCTTGTTCTTGTATTGGTGGAGCGTTGAGCTTGGTGCGCATCTCGCAATCGAGTGCCTCTGTGTGTGAATCCACTATATGGTTTTGGGTATTTATAAGTTTTATGGCATACATGTAATGCTTTATACACGACATTATTATTGAATATTATTCCGCTGCGGTGGAACACAATTACTATATTACATCTAAACGCGGAACACACCGCTAAAGTTGCCTTGCAACATGTGCTATTTAGTTTTAAGATGATTTCCACTATGTGGAATTTATACGTTTTATACGTATTATACTGTATGTGGTATTTACCATGGAACGCACCGTTGCAATGTGTGCTGGCGACATACGCCCTACTGTATATGAGAATTGGTAATTTATTATCAATATTACCAGGCTTTGTGCCTTTGGCTTATGCCTTATTTTACAGCTCCGGCTATTTATTATTTGGGCTTCGGTCCTCGATTATATACCAGGCACTCGTGCCTATTATGTCGACGGTGGTTTTGTTGACACTCCGACAATAATGGGTTTAACCCATCATCTAACGCCGCAGGCGCACTATAAACAGGGACCCCACCTATGGGGGGGGAGCTCATATGTATGGGCGGAGCTCACCGTTGGTAGCGGGTGAGGAGCTACTGACCACCTATCCCTTTTTATGTTTTTCTTAATGAAAGACTTAAATATCGGGAATGGTGCCATTATTCCAAGCTAATCTTCGGAAAGGCTTAATATTTCATGGGGTTTATATTATCACAATCTTCAGTCCCTTCTGATGGCTAAACGATCCAATATTCATATTAATATTACATAAACTGATTATTTCACACTGATGACAAACAATCGTTTTATGCTATTACATTGATATTCGATACTTAAAGTTCTCTGACGAGCAAGCTGATATAAACTAAGAATGTAGAGCCTGACGGCTTGTTATAAGTTAGAGAATATGATATATCTTAATATTATTATTATAAAAGTATAATGTGACATTATTTTATTTTATCTAAGATTTTATTTGACTCCTTTAATTGATGGACACTCGGCCTCTGACGCTCTAAAAGAATTTGAGTTATTACAAATCACAACGTAGTACGGGTCCTAGCCACTTAGACGAATCACGAGCCAATATATGTTTAAAGTGCTAGCGCCTGCGGGCGTGTTTTACGCATTTCGACGCTTGAGCGCGAGCGCTCTAGCGATATTTAAGAAGGTTAAATATTATTAAGTCGAACGAAGGAGGAGATAGTTACAGTATCTGTCGTGTGGTATCCGGCTGCATAGAATAGACCACCCTCATTTCTTACCGAGGTGTCGTAAAAGGCAACTAAGGTAAGTTGACGTGAGGCAGACGGCCGGTCGTAAAAAACGTAGCCAAATCATGTGACAACATGTTTGTAGCATGTTGTGTCGACCCCACTTAGAGTGGGATAAGGGCAGGAGAATGATGATGAATGATGAATCGATTTTATCTTTGCCACTACAGCAGTTTAAAGACACTGTTAAAGGGAGGCTGATACAAAAAGCCTACCATACTATTGAGGATTATATAGATGATAAAAATGCGTGGATATAGCTACTTCTCTACCCTGTACAAGATAGTAATGACCAAATGTAACTAGTTATAAGAAATATATTTAAAAAGAGCAACCACCGAGTTTCTTGCAGGCTCTTCTTGGTAGGAACAGCTTTCCGAACCAGCAGTAGAGTTGACGATTTCAAAAACACTTGTTTACAAGTTTACTCGAATATTTTGAATTTGAATTTGAATTTGACAATATGAAAAACATAAGGTGATGAACAATGAATACAAATTTTTTCTTTCATCTAAAATTTTATTCAATTTCAATTTCCCTCTCCCGCTAATTGATTCGTTCTTCGTTTGTTAAACTTTTATAACTGTGATAAACTTATATGTGTCTTATGTTATAACAGAATACACATATATATTACAGAATACCTTTGCTATTGATTGTTTGATAACCGGCTTAATTATAATGGAGTCTATTAAATAAAAAGTACATCGAACAATGGCGCAACAGAGTATAGTTTATCTTGTAAAATAACATAGATCTTTAAAAGCTCTTCTAATCTTCTAAATTTGTATAACTTTTTTAAAACCTTTTATTAAATGAAAGCTTTTACCAAAATTGTACGTCCCTACTTCGAACCGTTGCGGAGTTCCCTCGACTAGAGCCAATCCTGGCAGCAGCATTAGGGCATGCTTATCATCAACATACAATGTTATCAAGACTGGAGCAGTATGTAAAATTTCATCTCAATCGGACACCGGGAAATGGGAGGGTGCTAGCCACTTCCCCACTTTTAAAAAGCTTTTTTAAAAATAATTGCAGTCTCCAAACCTTTTCTGTGCACTTTCAAGGTATAATCTTTCTAAAATTTGTATGCCCCCCTATGTAACTAACATAACTTTTGATATAAAAAAGGAATTATTCCCAGACGACAGAATATTAATAGTCGTATTGAATCACCTTCCAGCTGCTGGAGGTGACTGACAAAAATATATCAGTCTGTACTAAGTAAATGCTCACTCACTAAACATCACCTTAATACTTCTGGCATGAACAAAATACTACTTAAATACTACCAACAAATATTATTCATTCTTTTTCAGATCTGCAAAAATATTTCAATCATCTATTTTTACCTTCCATTAAGATAACAACTAATAAATAAGCAAACAACCTTATTCCATTGAGATAATCTTAATGTCAGATGTCTTTGATACCCTGCCTGAATAAATAAAGCGGCCTGAGTAATGTTTTTCGCTAATAAAAGAAACACTTAAATCAAGCCGACATTGTCCTAAGACTTCAACAGATGAAACAAGGGTAGCTCTTGACTATTAAATTTCGACCTCGTTGAGAGCGTTCTTAAAACTGGAACAAAAACATCCCATAAACATTCATTTTCCAATCTCACTTAACAGAAATATAGATGTACGTTTAAAGGTCTATTATCCACTACAATCGAAAGTTATATTATGATATCTGTGGTATAATTCTCCTGCCCTTATTCCACACTAGGTGTGATTTCAGGAAAAGAAGGCTTCCAGAAACTATAACAGAACAACTTTACTATAATCCGCACGGGTTAAGCGAATGCATGTAATGCTAATGTGTATGAAGCAGGCAAAATTCACGCACCTTACACAAGCAGGACAAGTCACCACATGCATCCCAAGACGCCTCCGATGAAGCAACGATGCAAACAAGCAAGACACACAACGACTACCAAAATCTCTACGATCATTTCGCCCCGAATCTGCAGCATCATCAGGAGAATAGGCTCCACGACAAAATGGTAATGCGCCGTGCCATCCATGCAAGCTTGTGGTGGAGTGTGGTGGTAAGGTACATGAGAATGTGGCCTGCTTCATACACATTAGCATTGCATGCCTTCGATTAACCCGCGCGGACTATAGCAAAGTAGTTCTGCTATAGTTTCTGAAATACAGAATTCCGCAAAGTAACGCCTGCTTCTATAAATCATTCAAAGGGAGGCTTCTTTTTTTTTCGTTCGTCAACTCTGGCGGTACTTCTTTTATTTGCATTTGTTCACTAAATCTAACAACCTCTTTTTAGTCATCTTGAATACTGTTTTGGCCCTAAGATTTTTACATATTTCTCCTACATATTTCTATCACCATCTGACCAACGCTCATCATGTTTAGACCTACATTAATTCATATATTTTCAATTATAACTATATAATTATAATTGAAAATATATAAATAACTGTAGTGATCGCATATGACAAGTCGCAGATTCTATAAAACCAGTATGCAGTAGATATTACTGAGTAACTTTGACAGCGGTTCTTGAACAAGCGGGCTTTTGATTTAGCTAACATTTATTATTAAAAGAGCTGTTGCCACCATCGACATTCCTGCTCTTCTCAAGTCTTCGGGGATAAATTGGGATGATGACAAGAGACCAGACGGCTTGACGCTGGTTCCTTGGGAACTGATCATATCAGCCCTAACGTGGGACGCAACATTCGTTTTGACATAGCCTCGTCCCAAATGAGGAAAACGCCGCCAAGAGCTGGAGCTGCGGCGAAAATAGCCGAATCCGGCAAGTGGCGAGAGTATGCAACTCTCATAGACAATTATTAATTAATTAATTATTTGTGCCGTTTGGAGCTGAGACCCTAGGGCTAATGAGTCAAAGTGAATTCTTTTTATCCATTTTAACACGTCAGTTCATTGCTTGTTCAGGTGACAAGAGAGCTGGCTCCTTTTTCGCACAAAGAATCAGATTAGCGATTCAATGCGGAAACGCTGCCAGTTTTCTTAAGTCCATTCCACGTGGGCTTGATTTGTATAGAACTAGCGTGTAAGTAATTTATGATACACATAACATGTACATTTTTGTTTTAGCTAAAGTAGTTTAGTTAAAGTATTATTTTGTATTATGGACCATTGGAAAATAACACCATACTCTATAAATTATTTAAATAGATCCGTATTAATCAAATATGGCGATTTATGTGTCACTTGATTATTGGTTATTGATTGGCCTAAAATTATTGAAATATAAAAATACCCTACAGTACAGTAAAAAGTAGGTAGGGATTTTATAAGCATGAAATTCTATCTTCTTAACAAAGCGTTTATTCTTTAATATTAACACCGATCTATGTTAAATCAACGTAAATATCGCAATCAAAATTTAATTTATTTACGCCCGCACTTTTTTGATCGTCTATGTTTCCCGACGATTAAGCCAGCTGTAATTAGGAGAATGAATAGGCGTTTCTTAGGCAAACGCGGACCATTTTAGACTAAATGAGTCGTATCGTTTAAAAGAAAAATAGATTTTAACGCTCCCTTATTGATAAACAAAAAACAAGGCGATTAAGTCCTTTTATTATTGTTCCCACATCGCAATAAAATCGACTGCGTATAAAGTTCGACGCTTCACTTCTAGTCTTTATTTTCTTCATCTACCCTCACTTGAACCGCACAATCCGATGTTACCTGTCATCATCATTCTCCTGCCCTTATCCCGCTCTAAGTGGGGTCGGCACAACATGTTACAAACATGTTGTCATATGATTTCGCTACGTATTTTACGACCGACCGCCTGCCTGACGTCAACTTACCTTAATCGCCTTTTACGACACCTCGGTAAGAAATGAGGGTGGTGTATTCTATGCAGCCGGATACCACACGGCATTTACCTTAGTCGCCTCTTACGACACCTCGGTAAGAAAGGAGGATGGTCTAATCTATTCTTCCGGATACCACACGGCGGACAATCCGATGTTACCTGTATGTTTATATAATAATAAGTATAAATCGCGATAGTTTAAAGTCTTCCGTTGAATCCCCTTTATTATCGAAATCGTATATAAGAAATTTCTGGTCAGCATGGAAAGCGTTTGCCCGTTCACAGTATTTATAATTTAAAATCATTATTTTCATTCAAATACTTTGAATCGAACATAATTATAATTTAACGAGGCCCATGTTTCTGGCCTTTTAATCGTTTCGCTTAGGGCTATTGCTTTGAGTGTATATTTTAACTGTTCTAAAAAGCTTTTTATAAAACTAATAAGAATTTAATCAGAATTTCCATTTGTTTCATTTTATACAAATTTATCTTAGTTAATGTATAGAAGAGGACACCTATGACGAGAATAAGAGGCCGTTATTTACTGAACTAATTATAAACGAGGAAAACTAGTAATCGTTCTATTATATTAGTAGTTTATTTCATAGGTTAAACATATCCCCATAGCTTTTTTTAGTTCAATGAATCGTTACGTCTCATAACATATTTTCGACAGAGCAATAAATAGTTCAATCCGCTTGCAATTTATCACCGAACTTGTACAAGAGTTCATAAATAACTCTGTATCCGTTCCATTCTCGTTAACTTTAGTAATAATATATATACCAAAATTATAATGAAAACATACTACGGAATTTCTAACTAAGCTTCGTCTTATTATAGCCTAAATTTAAAACAAAAACGGCCAACCAAAACTTAAAAAAAGAACAATAATTATAAAAGAGAAATACTAAGAAAATTGGCGATGTACATATATAATAGACAAAGTAGAAACCGATATAAGGTAGCGGCTCCTGCTTTGTGCCTTGCAAAAGTAAGTAATTCGTTTGTGGCTTTGAGTATAAGATTCTGTACTAAAATTTCGCAACCAATTTTAGCTTTGCCATTACAACAGTTTAAAACAACTATTAAAAGGACGTTGATACAGAAAGCCTATTGTTGAAGATTACATAGGAAACTCAAACTATGCTCAGGGCTTAGCTCCATTCTGCATTCAGCATCACAAAGCCGCTGGCACAGCTAGTATGTAATAAATTAAATATAATTTGATATAATATAAAAAAAATATCGCGGAATATATAAAATTGCCGCCGTGTATTCTACCGAGTAGAATAAGTTGACGTCAGGCGGGCAGCTGATTGTAAAATAGCTAGCCAAAACATGTAATAACATATTCAAAACATACAACGACCCCATTTAAAGTGGGTAAGGGCAGGGAATGATGATGGTGATCCATAAAATTAATTTTAGTATTCCTTTTGTAATATCGATACATAAATTGCAGTGGAATCCTTCAAGTTTTCCATAAAACTTCCACGTAATAATTTAAGTATTTTTTGTATTTCAAGACAAAGTTTACTATAATTAAATTTGAGCTCGCGAAAGTTATATAATTAAGGCTACGAAATTTAACACGTTACAAGCTTGCGTGATATAGAAATTCGGCGCAATTTCCCTCAATTTTCAGGCAAAATTGACAGCTCGATGTGCGTAGAGAAATTATGTAAACGTGAAAGTTAATATATTAGAACTTTTTTTTTCATTTCTACATAATGTGAGCTTTATTTTTCAAGATCTTGGCTAACGAATAAATTTGGCCATTCAAAGTGGTAACGCTGCCAGTATTTTTGGAACCTTACCCCAACTGCAACTACTTTTAAACTTAAATTTAAATCTCACCTTCTAATTATACAGCGTCAATCTTAGTTGTCCTTATTTACAGATATTTTTTTACGATTCTTTACTTCTAATGTAAACTATTTAGTCACTTTATATTTTTTAACAAATTAAACAGCCATTATCTTTAATATATATGTAAATTAAAAATTCTTAATTTTTATCATTATTATTCCTTGTTATTTATTAGCATTGTTTTTCTTATCATCTATTATCGTGTGCTTAAACTTACAAATTATTTTAATTTTTTTTTATCACACGCTTCGTGTGATAAAAAATAACAATATTCGCATCGTGAGGAAACCTGCATATCTCTAGAGATTTCTGGATATATGTGTAACGTAACAATTCGCATTGGAGCAGCGTAGTAGGTCTTAGCTCCAATCATTCCCTCCAAAAAAATGGAGAGAGGAGGCCTTAACCCAGCAGTGGGCATAGTAACGGGCCGTTACTTAACTATTTTATTATTATTTTGGTTTACCCAGTCGTACATGGCAGCAGGCTGCTAAGCTGCAGCTGAAAATCGGTCCTGAGTACTATTGCCAATGTCACTCGGTTCATGTCGGCTGTATGGACTTTTTCAAGATTGCATAAAATTTAGATGCATAATTTGTAATGATGCTATCCTACTATAAGTATTGTACTGTATTTGTCTATTTTTTTATGCAATGTTTAAATAAAAATATTTCTTGCTTTCTTCTTCACTTATGCTAATTATAATGCTGAAATAGCTTCAGAGTAATTTAAGTGTTGTCATCTCCCTACTAAAAGAACCTTTTTTTAATATTCACATATAGTTTAAATTCATTCATTCATTAAATTCATTCATTCATTTAAGTCAAAATATTCTTTGTTCAAGTAAACTTGTAAACAAGTGCTTTTAAATAGTTAACATCTAGTGCTGGTTCGGAAAGCTGTCCCTATCGAGAAGAACCAGCAAGAAACTCGGCGGTTGCAAAGAAACTCGGTTGTTTGTAAAATATAAATCTTAGAACTAGTTACATTTATTTATTACTGTCTTGCACAGGGTAGAAGTCCTACATCCACACATCCTTATCTAAGTAATCTTCAACAGTATAGTAGGCTTTCTGTATCAGCCTCTTTTTAACAGTTTTTAACAGTGGTTTTAAACTGCTGTAATGGCATGGCCAAAATTGATTTCGGAATTTTATTATAGAATCTTATACCCAAACCCACAAACGATTTAAGTACTTTTGCAAAGCGCAAAGCAGGAGTCGGTTCCTACTTTGTCTATTATAGCCATCACCTATCATTTTATTATTCTTTATATTTGTATGTACAAAAATCACATTGTATAAAATATACTGTGAAGCAAATGTAAGAATACCTTTTTCCTTAAACTTCTCTCGCAGGGAATCACTCGGACTTAAATTGTAGATGCCACGTATGGTTCTTTTTTGTAATACGAAAATTTTTTCACTATCCGTTAAGTACCTTAGCCATAGCATAGTATATTATAATGAGGCTAGTTTTTAAGTTATAAACATACCACTAGCAGATGATAAGCCTCGAGCATATGCGGTTGTTAATTGAGACGATATTTTGGTATAAATTAATCCAGATCTGTGTATATTTGGTCGTTGAGACATGTTTCGGGCGTGGCTTGATTTAATCCCCCATTAGCATACCAGCCTTAATGATGAGTCTATAATGGCGGGACGCGTAATTGCTGCTAGACAAACAGTAATCCCGATGTAGGCATATCTTAATTGGATCAGTTATTTTATATTCTTCACCTGAGTAATCTATGTGAAGAAATGATTTAGCTTACCTTTTCGACTATTCAGGCCTGAATGTTAGATTTGACACATTAATAGATTAACGAAAAGAAGAAAATAATATTATAAAAAAGAAATATTATTATCATATAATATAATTTTCTTTATTTTTCAATTTGATTATATTTGATTTCTGCGCCGTGTTTTTTCCATACTATATACACAAAATATTGAAACGGAAAAGTTTGTTTGAGAGAGTCGAGAGTTTGTATTAGCCGATCGTCACGACGGTCAATTATTGATGCTCGCTTCATGTCATAAAAACAATGTTAAACAAAGTTTGCTTTAATTTATTATTTTATTATCACAAGTGGTATCCGGCAGAATAGAATAGACAACCCTCCTTCCTTACCGAGGTGTCGTAAAAGGCGACTAAGGTAAGTTGAAGTTAGGCAGGCGGCCGGTCGTAAAATACGTAGCCAAATCATATGACGACATGTTTGTAACATGTTGTGCCGACCCCACTTAGAGTGGGATAAGGGCTGGAGAATGATGATGATTATATTTGATTTCTGCACCATTATAGGGTACTGGTGAGTACAGAAACATCGCCAATATTATTATTATTAATTATTATAAGTATAGAATAGGACACATATATTCTGCAAAGATTAATTCATTTTTTAAACAGCATGTATACTTCGATAAGTTCATCGAACTCACGTAGTAAAAATTTATTAATTTAAGAATAATTAATTTTTTTTTCTCAAAAAAAAACCAATTCTGTAATCTTAAATTCCTTATTCTGAAAGACTGAGTAAATTTAATTATCAAATACAAATTTTTAAAGAAATTAACTTTAGGCTGTCTGAGAAATTTAATCCCTTTGTTCCTTAAGATAATATTTGCGAGAATCATTGATTTAATTTAAATTTTTGTAATTTTTTATTATCTTTTCATTAATCTTAAGAAATTTAATTAAGACTGAGCCTTTGATTATAACTACGAGTCAAAATATTATCAATTATTAAATACTTTTATTCTACTTCCCATATAATATGTGAAGGTGGAATCTTTTAAGTTACATTTGACCTACATCCCAGTGTGCGATTGAGCTGAAATTTTATACACTGGTCCCATTGGATGGTTTATGATGACCATGACCTGATGTTGTTTCCAGGATTGGCTCCAGACGAGGGAACCCCTCAACGGATAAGTATAGGGACATTAAATTTTTAAAAGCTTTCTTAAAGATTTTTATATTTGTTTTTAATTTGTTTAGTTCTCTAGGGGTTGATGATAATAAAAATACAAAATTTATCAAATTAAACTATCACATACATGTATTAAATTTTGGTTTAAAGCAAATTCATCATGCATCATTAATACGTATAAATGCTAAAATCTGTCTGTGTGACTGTCTGTTACACTTTTACGGCTAGTCTATGCAATATTGACGAAATTTGAATTGAAGTTTATGATGGATGGTTTATGATAAGCATGACCTGATGCTGATGCCAGGATTGGGCCCAGACGAGGGAATCATCAACGGTTAACGATACGGACATGAAATTTTGTTAAAACCTTTTTTAACTTGACTTGTGATAATAAAATAAGCAAACTTTGTTTAACATTGTTTTTATGACATGAAGCGAGTGTCAATAATTGACCGTCGTGACGATCGGCTAATACAAACTCTCGACTCTCTCAAACAAACTTTTCCGTTTCAATATTTTGTGTATATAGTATGGAAAAAAAAATTTGCATAAAGAAATTATTTTAAAACAGATTATAATCTCTTAAAATAGTTAAAAAATATATTTTTTTTATATAATCAAATCCCCTTTGCGATTCTAACATGGAGTCTCGCTGTCGTGGAAAGCAGTAATAAGGCGAAACGATTGTTGATATTGTGATGGTGGATGTGTGCAGCGCTTGTATAGGGTGATTGTAAAGCTTTGTAGTGCACGTGTTTCACCCAGCATGTATTTCAGGTATGAAAACGGAAACTGCACTCAACGTTAAGCATAAATTATAGTTTCTATTTGCTTTTATGGCGGATTTTAGCGAAATGATATTACCGTTACTTTGTGTTAATATTATTTATTACATATACAATATGACATGTTTCTGCTACTTTCTCCTGTGATATGTAAATTTATTCGCAACGAGCTTTCCATTCCAGCGATACAGCATCAGAATTCTATCGAGTTGCAAACTTGCAATCCCAGTTTCCATTTGCGTGCTACGAATGTTGTTATATAACATATCAGAGGAAAATTTAAGACATTGTGAAAGTACAAAATGTAATAAACTAAATGTATGCACTATCCGTTCTTATACCTGATACACGCAGCATTCCTAAAAACTCATGCAATACCCACCACCAATACAATACACAAACATTGCACACATTCACTACAACAATCTCAACAATCATTTCGCCTGTAACCGGAGCATATATTTTATTTTATTTTTGTATTATGGACCTCCGAATAATAGCGACTAATTCTATAAATCATATAAGATTCATAAAATGTATGTACTACAAACCAACGCCGTGGTGGTGCTGGTTTTTTGTATATACGTACACTACACTAACATTGCACGCATTCACTACGGTACAATAGCAACAATTGCAATCGAAACATCATTAGGAGATGACTCTGTTTTCTAGGGTAATGCGCAATCAATGTATAATATTTCTGAAAATTACATATTATAAAGCAAAGTCTCAAAAAGTTGTTTGTATGTGATCTTTTTTTTCAAAATCTAATGAACGGATTTTTGTACGGTTTTCATTGTTAGATAGTGCAATTTTTGAGAAAGGTTTAGGTTAATCGTAAAATTTAAAAAACATTGTACCCATGGCACAGCTGTTAATGCTATATGTCTAAAACAGTAATAAATAACGATAACACGTATATCTAATCCTATATTCTAATACTATATCCAATAAAAACATTGTTTCTGAACGTTTTTATAGTAATACATTTAAAATGTTTCTGAACATTGCTATAGCCAAAACATATGCATTATATTTTTGTATATTGTCAAAACCCCCCATGAGGATTGAATACTGAGATCCCAAAACATTTACTATGAATTCTCAAAATCTCAACAGTATAATACAGGCTTTCTGTATTAGTCTTGGTTTTATAGTTTTTTTAAACTGCTGTAATGACAAAGTCAAAATTGAGTGTGAAACTCTATTATGCCTAAATTCACAAGCAACTTACGTACTTTTACAAGGCGCAAAGCAAGTCGCAAGTTTATGTCGGTTCCTTTGTCTATTATATACGTCGCCAATCTTGTTATAATTTTGTTTATTTCTATGTCTGTGCCAACCATAGTTTTTCCTTAAACTTTTCTATAAAGTCACCAAAGATGTATGTACGCATCGATATAAACAATAAATCGAGCCTACAACGAATATTCGTTATATGCTAAGATTAATCACGCTACAACCCAATATCTTAAAGATATTGTGGTTGTATAATATGTTCAATTTTTGTACATAAGAATATAAATAATTATAAAAAGATTGGCGATGTATATAATAGACAAAGTAGGAACCGACTCCTGCTTTGCGTCTTGCAAAGTACATAAGTAGTTTGTGGCTTTGGATATAAGATTCTATAATAAAATTCCACAATCTACTTTAACTTTACCTTTACAGCAGTTTAAAAACACTATTAAAAAAAGCTAATACAGAAAGCCTACTATACTATTGAGGATTACTTAGACGATAAGAATGCGTGGATATAGCTACTCTTCGACCCTGTATAAGACATAATAAGAATAATGTAATAAGAATTATTATTCAAAAAGAGCCACCGTCAAGTTTCTTGTTGGTTCTTCTCGGTAGGATCAGCTTTCCGAACCAGCAGTAAATGTTGACGATTCAAAAGCACTTGTTGACGAGTTTACTTGAATATAGAATACTTAGAAAATGAATTTGAATATTCTACAAATATTATTACGATCATTTAAGATATAATATCATTTAAGGTACAACACTGTTACATTCAAAGGACATAATAGAATATATGGGATTAATTAATCAATGCGTAAACGATGCTATGCTTCAAAATGTCAAAATTTTATTCACTTGACGATAACGATACGACTGAGACTCCGACGACGATTATTTTGATTAAATATTATTCTGTCTCAATCTAACACAAACAGAGCCCGTAAAAATACTGTTTTGAAATATGATAAAAATATAGCATATTAGCTGTACTTATACAATGGACGTGGCACGTTTTGTGACAAACTTAACAAAATAGGTATTCTTGCTGTAGTATAATATACTATTTATGCGACAAAATAATAAAAATAGTGATATTGGTAATAGGCAAACCAGGATGTGAAATCAATTAGTAATACCAAAAAGTTTGCAGTACGTTTAATGGCTTAGGTATATGTTTTTATAATAAAATTCCATAATCTCTCGTCACTTGCACATACACACGCAAGTACAGTAAAGCAATTAAAAATACTCTTCAAAGCTTATCATAATATTGATGACTATGTCAATGATACGAAAGCTTGGCTTTGTTTTAATCGAGATTGAAGAATTAAATAACTGTTGTATCTGAAATAAATAACTAATACGACATCGTCAGCTTATATGTAAGTGATATCTTTAATAAAATATTTCATTTTGTATTTTTTTTCACTATTGTTATTTAAAATATAAAATGCGTGGTTTTAATTATATACTAAATTTGAAAAATAAAGTAATGACAACATGTTACTAATTTTATATGAATTTTACCACGTATATGAACGTTATATGAATAATATTTTGAGAGGAGAAATAGCCTACTCACTCTTTTCGGTAGAATATACTTTCCGAGCAAGCAGTAGAATTGACAATTTAAGAAATTCATCATCCTCCTGCCCTTATCCCACTCTAAGCGGCATCGGCACAACATGTTTTTTTTTTTGTTCTTTACACTACATGTTCTTTTACGACACCTCGGCAAGAAATGAGGTTGGTCCATTCTACTCAGCCGGATACGACACGGCGGATCAACTTACCTTAGTCGCCCTTTACGACACCTGGGTAAGAAATAGGGGTGGTCTATTCTACTCAGCCGGATACCAGACGGCGGTGACAATTTAGGAAGTTGTCAAATTTAATGTAGAATAAATAATATATTTTATTTCATTATATCTTATTATCGTAGTATCGTATCGTTACAGGTACGTGTTAACAGGACTTTCATCAAATGAAATTGATATTAGTACGAGTACCTGCGTCTCCGAGATACGATGCTTTCAGGCATTACCATTATTCAACGCTCTGAATTGAAATAATTTATGGTTTTATTAGATATCGCTTTAATATCGCAAACAGAGGGTACATTAGCACTTTAATCTTTTTATTATTTCATAGTCCAATTATTATCATTGTCTTTAAGGACCCTCACCCTTATCGTTGGGTGTCACACTCAGTCTAATGCCACTTTTGTTTGTCAGAACCTTGATACGTTTGAGCATTTCGGACTAACTAGAGGAGGTTCTACTAACACTGAACCTACTCACATTAATAATGTTACTTGCACATTTAAGATTCACATGTATAGTACCCGGCATTAAATAATGCACATCGAGGCTTAGAGAGAAAATCGTCTAGATTCTGCTTCATAGAGCATTGTCTCTGTCGCACAGACTGACGAACCCGTGTGGAACGTCCCATACTAACTGAGTGACAGAGACAGCGCTCTACGAAACCGAATTGGCCGGCTGTTTCGTTCTAAACATCGATGTGCATTATTTAATGCCGGGTACTATATGTATGTTTATAAATGACTCCTTAGATCACAATTTTGGTCAAAAATTGTTTTTTTTTTCACAATAAAACTAATATTTTTAGTTTTTTTTAATTTTTGGTTCGATGGTATGTTTTGTAGTTTTTTTAACTGTAATATCTTGATTGGGTAGATCTTTGCCACATCAACTGTTCTACCGCACAAAACATTAGATTTTCTTTTCCCTACACTTTTAATTATTTTCTATAAGCAAATAGTACGCCAAAAACTTCACTGTAATGTTAATAGCGGATTCGCATTCCAGAAGTGTTTAAAACAGTCGGCGATTCCAAGATATTTCTAAAGGCGTGTATTTTCAAAACATCGCCACAAAATCGTATACTCATTACTCAGGTCCCGAATTAGTGGGCGATTCGACGGGAGAATATTCGTTTAAATCGTTTTTGCATAGTTTTGCTTACAATAAATTACATTTATTGACGAAATGTGTACATATTTTTACATTGTAAAATTTTTAATACTACCATAATATAAATACTTGCTTTGTATGTTTGAAGAACATAAATTAATATTTATGATTAATAACAACTTATTTTAAAATATCCTAATATAAAATAATTATAATATTTTGCTATAATTCACGTTTAAAAAGAATCAATATAATGTTAATTGTAAAAAGTATTATTAGTATTTTAGTACTGAATGTGTGCAGCGCTATCGTAATGTGGTTGTTTATAGTGAGTGTTTTAAGAGGTACATTTAGCATTACACAGATTATTTCTGATCGCTAATTTAAATAAAAATAATATTGCAATTATTTTTGTTTTTCTTTTAATGATGCGGTAGATGTCTATCAGTTGTGGAAAAAGAAGTACAATGTCGACTTTGAAAGCTTTAAAATTACCCTCCATATTTCGCTCCTCCAATATACTTTTCCAATCTTATACTAATATGGGTACCTATATCAGTTGAAGTCGAGAGTGGTTATGCTCTCTTATCAGCGAAAGCTTGCCGTGTATACTTTGCAGCCTTCTGATAGCATAGTTCTGATAGCAATGACTGGCCTGTTGGCGCAGTAGGTAGTGACTCTACCTTCAGCTCCGCGGGTCGCGGGTTCGATTCCCGCCGAGGGCAAACATTTTCTAAAAACAATTTTTTTTCGTTCTTCGAGCCTGGATGTGTATTTGTATTTAAGTATGTATTTAAAATTATATATGTAGTATATTTACCAGCTGTCCGTTACCCATAACACAAGTATTAAGTTACTTATTTTGGGGACGGATGACCGTGTGTGTAAATGTCCCATATATATTTATATTTATATTTATTTACAGCATTACTAGGAACATCAATTTCATTGTCCACTTCAAAGGTAAAACCTGATAGGTATATCATTATTTTGCTGCCCATATCCCTCTTCAATCTCTCTCCCCATTCTTGGAGAGAAGGGTTACATCTAAAACCCACAACGCTGCTTCATTTCAGATTGATAGATTACACATATCCCAGAATTTTCTAGAGATATGCAGGTTTCCTTGCGACGTTTACCTTCGACAGTGTGTAATAGATTGCAATTATCAATAGGAAAGTTTTAACAGAAATAATCATTAGTCTTGCCCGGATTTGAACCTATAAACCTCTAGAAAGAGTCGCACAGCTCGCAGCTATCAAAGCGCCTATCAAAGACTTATATATACATAAAAATCATTTCTTATAATTTAAATAAAAATATTCAGTGACGCGTAAACACAATCACTTTTAAATTAACGCATACACGCCGACAGAACAATGTAAACATTCGGTACCCTCGACGCATGTTGGAACGTCTGACCCGTCGTTTCCATGATATTTATTTAGGAGTGTGTTTACAAAACACTGACTCAGAATTGTAAACAAATTATTCAAGCTTAGAATTAGTTTCGTTTATTCGACTGCGAAATGTATGTTGGACTTTTGCTGATACATTAACTTGAAATATATTTTATTGCTACAGTTTGCGAGAACGATTTAAAAGTATATGTCGAATTAACTTGTTCATCAGGTTTACGATAGGTTTCGCTTTTTCCACATCTATAATGTAAGTTGTTTAAAGAAGTTACAATCTATACATAATAAGGCTTTAAATTAACCTTAACTCAAATAATAAGCTACATCTAAGAATCGGTTCAGCGAGACTAATATTATAACGAAAACGCGATTGCGAAACGATCCGATGCGAATTGAATGCAGTATGGTATGACGCGGCCGCTATGTCCTACGTGCACGCGAATCATCCTATACCAATACTGCTTTGCATGCTCAGACATTCAGTTGTCATTAAAAATTTTCTTTAAAATTTTGGCAGTTGTGCTAATTACGCGAAAATTTCAATCGATCTTATCGCGTTCGCACCAACTTGTGCCGCACCGCATCGCAACTTACGTGCGATTTGTTCACGCAGCCCACTTCAATAGATATCGACTGTTTATTTTTTCTGCGCCGATCCGTGCCGCTTCGCGTTCGCATCCAGATCGCTCACGTAGGATGCTGCTCTTATTTCATGTCATTTAGTATGAAATACCTTGTTTTTGTGTTTTTATTAACGATCATGACAAATCTGGTTATGCCTTTACGCATAACCACTTGCTATGAAAAGACGATGTAACAGTGAGAATTTACACATATTTGTATTTAATTAAAATATGAGTTGCGATGAATAACTTATAGCTACCTTTCAAACTCTCAAATCCTTGGTAAATGTTACACGATCTAACTAAATTTAATTTTAACGACGTGATAGAGTGAAAATTTTTACGCGCCCTAAATGAAGTTTAATTAATTAGTTTTGAAGAAATTACTTTCTTTACCGTAGAATGTCTTAGCTGCTCTACGATTAAACTGGTAAATACATTGTAAAATTCAAGCTCTAAAACCATTTAGCCATCACGACTATAGTAAGACTAAACTAGGTCGTAATACGTCAATCAAACTTCACATAAGCATTCAATCGTTCCAGAAACGCCTAACATTTATCATTAAAAGCAATCTGTGTTTCCTGTAACAACAGCGCGATTTTTTGTTATTTGTTTTAACGTGTGTTTTCAAAGCGCTGCTCCAAATTGAAAACTCATTGCGCCGGTCCGGAATTAGTAAAGTAATAATAGTAAGTGCTTCGGCACTGTTTCTAATAACTGGTTTTGTTTAGAAACACCTGATGGCATCTGGTGTTGTCAGTACTGATAATTACACTCGTTTTAAAAGGCTATTGCAAAAAGTATAATCCTGCTAATATAAGAGCAGGAGTGCGGAAAGCATACCCACTTCTTTCTACACACCATAAATTCTTATCGCAAGAACGTGTAGAATAGACGATTTCTCTGAATAATCATATTTAATACGGTACGATAAAAATATTTAATAGCGCCTCTATACTCTCGAGTGATAGCCTAGCGATGAGACCGTGCGACTCTCTAGAGATGACATAGTTTGAAACCCCGGGCAGGCGCCAATGAGTTTTTCTATTAAAACTTATGTGTCTAATTGATAATTGCAATTTATCACACGCTTTTCGGTGAAGGAAAACATCGTGAGGAAACCTGCATATCTCTAGAGAATTCTAGGGATATGTGTAACCTACCAATCTGCATTGGAGCAGCGTGGTAGGTCTTAGCTCCAATCCTTCTCTCCAAAAACAGAGAGAGGAGCCCTTAGCCAAGCAGTAGTAATAGGCATAGTAACAGGCTGTTACTTTACTTTTACTTTTACTCTCGAGTGCTCTCGTCAACTCTCGCCGAGCTCTATCGCCCAAGAAGCTCATCCACGAGCGCTACCATTTTCACTCTTCTATTTTCAGTTGCGATTGCAAACACCGGGAGGATGGAGACATTAGAAGTAGCGAGATTTGTGATTTGGCTTCCATAGAACTGGTTCTGTTTGACATATTTCTTATAAAATTTATATCACTTTCATACATTTGTGACATATTTTTTTTAAATATTTTTCCACATATTCAATTCGTACCTACATGGTTGCTACCTGGTCTGAAGCGCGGAATAGTCTACAGTGATGCTCTTGGCTCACTCGCGAGACATACAGATACATACCCTTTAACTCGGACAAGAAAAGAGAGCGGTCGACATATACCGAGTGCGAGAATGTGTGGCTATCTCTCGTCTCGTCTCGGTATGCCTCGAGGTGTTAGCTGTTCTCGCTCCTGTGTCGGTTTTTGTGCCCGAGTCAAAGGACCTCGAGCCGCCTCACAAAATCAGCAAGGAAATCGCTGTATATTCTCGAGAGTGAATATGATCATTTCGAGCTTACATATCTTGACCGAGGCGTATCGAGCCCGACTATGCAGACGCCATTTGATGCTACCTCTGTTTCTGAAATAAAATGTATCATTTAAATCTGTGACATGGTTTAACGTGGTACGGTAAACCAAAATAGTGGTTAATGTATGTATAAAAACACCTATGACAGTCCAACGGTACGTCTCTATAGATTAGGTAACTGGTTCAAACCCCGGACAGACACCACCAATCTTCTGTTAAAACTTTTAGTCTAGTCGATAATTCCAATTAATCATACAGTTTTGGGTGAAGGAATATATATCGAAGATACCTGTATATCTCTAGCGACTTCTTGGGATATATGGGGATCTTACCAATCTGCATTGGAGCAGCACGGTGGGTCTTAGTTCCATACCCCTTTCTCCAGCAACAAAGACAGGGGGCCTATGCCCAGCACTGGGTTAGTAACAGACCGTTACTTTTTATTTGTTAAAATAATAGTTAAATCGTAGTATTTTAAAATATGATAAATAGTTATTAAATATAAAGAGGTCCTGAGCATGTCCATTACGACATATTAGGTTCAAAATCAGCTGTGAAGCATAGCTACAATCTTTGTGCCGTATATTGAAAGAAATAAAACTATTTTATTTGTCCCAACACACTACACTACTTATAAATATTATCATCATCATTCGCCTGCCCTTATCCCACTCTGAGTGGATTCGGCACAAAATCTTACAAACATGTTGTCACATGATTTGGCTACGTGTTTTTCGACCGGCCGCCTGCCTGACGTCAACTTATCTTAGTATTTTACGACACCTCGGTAAGAGAGAGGGTGTTCTATTCTACTCAACCAGATACCACACGGGCGGGTCATAAATATTATAAACAACCAAAAACAAACAAAACAGAAAAGAATGCATTCCTTGAATTTTAAAAATGTAGGTTGCTTACTGTGATGTGTGTGTGATATTGGACCATCATTCCATCATGAACTCCATTAGATCATATTTCTCATCTTCTATTTTGTATTTCGGTAATATATATATTTTTTTCAAATGTACAATGATTCATTGAATTGCCGAAAAGATTTTGTTTTTCCAATGTCAAAGGTTTCCTTAATTTATCGGTATACAAGTCTGAAGTTCTGTGTAACACAATACCTTACAATGTATTAGGTAAATAGGGAATAATAAATTAGAAATAATAGGCTTCCAACCTTGAACTGAGTTTGTTTGATGTTTCTCAGAGTAGGTTTTAGGAAAATTACATTTTGTTTCTTTTTTTTACTGTTCTATTAGAGACAAGTTATGTATGACTTTTGATCAAACTTTAACATTTTTCATATACTTTTCTTATAAAAAAATATAAATAATTATTTACAATTCACTAAACTAAAGTATTTATAAAATCAAGATTTTATAAAAACATAAAACAAAATTAAAACTAACTAAATAAAACTAAAAAAAAACAAACAAAAATTATGTATACATATTTACATTTATTTACACTAAATCAAATCGTAAACTTTTCATATAAATTTTTTTTATTTATTTCAAGATTATATAACTCACGCTTAGTATTAAAGTGACCTAATTCAAAAAAAATGTTTGTGGCAAATTGAAATAAAGCGTAGCAAAGCGTCTACAAAACTCGTGAGTGTTAAAGAGATCTATAACTTGGAAGAGTAAGAAAACACAGTTTTCTTAATAAATCATAGCGTAATGTGACAGATGGCATTGGAATAACGATAACAGTGTATCTAACTCTAACGGTCTACAAAGAGGAGATGCATTACACCGTGCAAAGTGGAATCAGATTAGCAAGAAAGCGGACCCTGGCATAGGCTGGGATAAACAATAGGAAGAAGAAGAGTATATCTAACTCGATTTTGTATTAGGCCACTTTAATACTAATCGTGCGGTATATAAAAAGATATAATATATAGTAAGGTTACTATATATTATAAACTTTATTCTTAAAATACCCTCAGTTATATACTACTTTGATTTTTCTATGTTTCGATATATAAACTTCAATTCAAATTTCTCCAATATTGCATAAATTAGCCGTAAAAGTGTAACGGACAGACATACAGACAGATTTTAGCATTTCTACGTATTTTTGATGCATGATGTGTTTGCTTTAAAACGATATTTAATACAAGTGATAGCTTAATTTGATAAATTTTGTATTTTTATTTGTATTATCAACCCCTAGAGAACTAAATATGTTTGAAATAAATATACAAAACTTTTAACAAAGCTTTTAAAAATTTCATGTCTCTACTATTAACCGCTGAGGAGTTCTCTCGTCTGGAGCCGATCCTGGCAACATCAGGTCATACTTTTCATAAACATGCATTTTCATCGGGACTGGACTTGCAAAGTTCCACCTTGACATACAAATATACAAGTGAAGTGAAGAAGTTGAGTTGTCATCAAGCGGGTTTTATTTGCTTCACAAACTATAACTTGGATGATGTAATTTGAGAGATGTATGACGTCACACTACCCGCATTCTCACAATAATAAAGTAAAAATAAAAAATACAGCCCGATATATTGTTGACGAATTACGTTTGTATGTAATAAAAAAAACATTTTTTCACATTCGAGAATTTCTAGTACAAATTCAACTCCAAATCGCCTAATAGAGACATCACAAACAGATTTCTTTAGTATTAAAACGGTAGATGAAGAAATAAGAAAAGCAATGTAGATTACTGTTTTTTAGTTTCGTTCTAAGAAATCTTTTTTTTTGGAGATAAAAAATTCAAACTCGTCGAAATTGATATAGATTTTGTAAATAACATATTTCTTTGTTATAGGTAAAACGACGCTTATGGAAGGAATAATCGCAATAGATCTGAGAAAATTGAAACACAAAAGTCCAATACCAAAGAACATGATCATTTAAAAACGAAAATGGACTCAACAGAAGAGATCTACAACATATGTCTGAACCTGACTAGCGAGGAGTCAAATCTAGTTGGATGCAATTACAGTATAGAATTTAAAAATGACGATCTGCTTGAGAAGGTAGTGTCTAGAGTTGTACCAATTTTCTTCGGCTTCATCGGAATCGTTGGACTGGTTGGCAATGCCTTGGTTGTTCTGGTTGTCGCTGCGAACCCTGGTATGAGATCGACCACAAACCTCCTGATAATCAACCTAGCAGTTGCCGATTTACTCTTCGTTATATTTTGCGTGCCGTTTACTGCTACAGATTATGTGATGCCGAGATGGCCTTTCGGCGATTTATGGTGCAAAGTGGTGCAGTATTTCATAGTAGTCACAGCGCATGCTTCAGTTTACACCCTAGTACTCATGTCCTTGGACAGATTCATGGCGGTGGTACATCCCATAGCTTCGATGTCGATAAGAACGGAAAAGAACGCCTTGCTAGCCATAGCTTGTATATGGGTTGTAGTGTTGACGACAGCTATTCCTGTGGGAATATGCCATGGGGAGAGGGAATACTTTTACTTCCACCGGAACCACTCTTCGTGTGTCTTCTTGGAGGACCAGGGTTACAGCAAATTGGGGTTCCAAATGTCCTTCTTCTTGTCATCTTACGTGATTCCGTTGGCGCTTATAAGCGTGCTGTACATGTGCATGCTGTCCAGATTATGGAAGAGCGCTCCTGGTGGAAGAGTATCTGCTGAGAGTAGGAGAGGGAAGAAGAAGGTCACCCGGATGGTTGTGGTTGTTGTCGTGGTGTTCGCCGTTTGCTGGTGCCCAATACAGGTAAGAGATATCTTAATTTCGTACAATATATTATTACTAGAAATATGTGCGGCTTCGCCCGCGTGAAATTCAGTGTTTAGCATGTTATAGTCGCTCGAGTCTCGGCATGAGACTGGCTCTCTGATACCCTACACCGGTTTTTATACCTATTCCCCCCTCTAAACTACAATCGACACCGGTCTGTTACTACTCCCACTTAAAATTGTTGTAAAAAGACCTCTTCAACTCAATTTACATGAAACCGTTATGTGCTATTGACCTAAACCTTTCGGAGGAATTGCACAACCTTTTAGTAAAAACCGTAAAAAAAAAGCGATAGAAGCTACTGAGTATTACAGGACTACGGTCCACGCGGACGAAGTCGCAGGTAAAAGCTAGTAGGTTTATAATAAAGATTTTGTCAACATCAAAAAGAGGATATTTGCAGAAAAATCCCTTTTAATTAACAAAATTAGCAGTTCAGACGAAGAAAATCGATTTAGTTTATTGACATTAAAAAATAAGTAACGCAAAATTTCAGATGAAAAATACGATACGCTCAAAATTATGTTATATTATAAATTACAATTGTTCATCAAATTACCGTATTTCATTTAATAATTATAAGGCTCTTAATTTATCTACCTTTTCTATACATCATTATTTTAGGCTATAATTACGCACACTCGAGATTAATCCGTACTTTATTAAATATATTAAAACATAATTACCCCGATTGTCTGTCAGTCTGATTCTTCTCGATAAACTCACTCAGGCCGTTATAATCTATCTATCTTTACTTATTATAAAATAAAGTCCCCAAAGCTGTCTGTCTGTATAATCGATTTTCTCAAAATCTACTGAACGGATTTTCATACGATTTTCACTAAAAGGCAGTATAAGTCTTCCGGAAGGTTTCAGTTACGGCTTTATCTAAATAATGTTAAAGAGGTCGCAGTTGTATAATTATGAACTTGCCTACTGAGAACTTTAATCGCGTGCGTCGCGTAAACCAACAGAGATACTTTAAAGTAATGTACTAGAGAATTGTAGATCTACAACAATGCTACAAAAAAATCTGTAATAGCATGTCTCTATCTCTAATTGTTGACTGTGAGTCAACTATAACTTCTCTTATGTTCAAAATTTTAATAAAATACACCGATTTCCATGCAGACGAAGCCGTAGACACAGGTAGTTAAATATAAAAAAATATAATACTCAATAATTCTGGAGTTACTAGCTGTAGTACGCTTCATTCGCGTGGAAATCAGTGTGTCACAAAGTTATTCCTTTTGAAATTAACATAAAAGCGTAGTAACTAAAACCTTTCTTAAGACTTGCACAATCCATTATTAAAAACCGTACAAAAATCCGTTTAGTAGTTTTTGAGAAAGTCGATGACATACATACAGATAGCTTTACTTTGTTTTAAAGTTTGAAGATAAAGTTATTATTTTAATTGCAAATTCCTTTTTTATATCAAGTTTATAACAGTTTAAAATATTTACGTGGTTTTTCAATAACATTTTGAATCCCATTTTGACAGCCATTATTTTCTTTTCCACTATCTCTATTGATCATAGAAAACTTGGAACTAAAGCATTTATATTCTTTAGATCTCCGATTCATTCTTAATTAAAAAAAAATTGAAAGATACATACATAATTTATTATAGATTATACAAATTAATAACACAAAAGTAATAATAAAATTATTTAGCTATACAATCGCGGATTATAGTAAAATAATTTTATTATTACTTTTGTATTATGGATCTCCACAAAGTAACGCCTAATTCTGCAAATTAATAACATTACCTAGAAACCCACCGTGTGGTATTCAGTTGACTAGAATAGACCACCCTCATTTCTTCCCGAGGTGTCGTAAAAGGCGACTAAGGTAAGTTAACCCACCGTGTGGTATCCGGCTGAATAGAATAGACCACCCTCATTTCTTCCCGAGGTGTCGTAAAAGGCGACTAAGGTAAGTTAACCCACAGTGTGGTATCCGGCTGAGTAGTAATAGACAACTCTCTTTCTTGCCGAGAGGTCGTAAAATGCGACTATAGTAAGTTGGCATCAGGCAGGCGGCGGGTCGTAAAATACGTAGCCAAATCATGTGACTACATGTTTGTAACATGTGCAGACCCCACTTAGAGTGGGATAGGGGCAGGTAGATGATGAATAAAATTATCTAGAAAGATACATTTAATATCGCTGTAAGTAAAAACGCACGCGCTCACCTCACATATTTGGTCACCTTATGGTGGTCATAAAGTAAAGGACATCCATTTTAATTCCGTTTCCATATTCCTAAAGTAACTTCGTAAAATATTCCAGAACTTCAAGGAAAGCGAGTTCGAAAATTATTTTAATCAAAGAAACTGTAACTCTGTAATAGAGTTTCAGTAATTTCTACTCCTAACTACATTAGGGAAGTCGACAAATTCATTAAGATCCTCGCCCACTACTAAAAAAGACAAAATTAACTCATTAATTATTTATTCGTAATAAAAGCAAACCACCACGTATTATAAAACAAACTGTTCCGCCACGTCCGTTTGTCTTTCTTGTGATAAACTTATAACTACTAGACTGATTTTGGTGCCGCTTTCTACAATTGTCAGAGTAATTAATTTATAAATACGAGAATCTGTCTTGCTTATGCATGTGTAAAACATGAACACTTATGTGCCGAGTTAGCTAGGACAAAAAATAAGGTTTTTCTTTCGTTAATAGAAAAATGATAAACTTTAACGAACGCAACGATGAAGCGTAGTCGTAAGCACAACTTATGTATACATATTATAAAACAAAGACCTCAAAAGTTGTCTAGTGTGATCGATTTTCAAAAAAATTACTGAACAGTTTTTTTACGGTTTTGCTTAAAGATTTAAGGGTTAGAGGTTTAAAAAAAGGTTTAATTGAATACTAAAATAATTAATTAAAATATTTAATTTAATGCTAAATTTAATAATTACACGCGGGCAAGCTGCAGGATTAGCCTGTTTATAATAATAATATGACTGTATTTTAATTGAAAAGTATTCAATTAATTTTATTTTATCATTGAACTGTTAAAACGAATCATAAAAAAATCTCGACTTACCGCAATTTAAATAAAGCTATAACTCAATTTGAGTTCAGACGATTTACGAAATGGAAAAACGAATAAGATATCGAATTACGCGTTGGATCTTCCACAACATTGATAGTCTACATTTTATTGAGTGCCTTTTTGAACGTGTTTCAAGGTTAACCTTATTTTGCGTTGGATTTTCTCAAAGCAGAAACCATCAGCTTGCGGCTCCTACTCTACGCCTTACAAATCGTTTATCACTTGTGGTTATTAGTTTACGATTCTATAATAAAATCCCAAAATCAATAGCTTTTGTATTACAGCAGTTTAAAATAACTATTAAAACGAGGTTTATTTAGAAAGCCTTTTAAACTTATTATTTTATATTTTTATTTACTATTAGGGGTTTTATAAATTTAAAAATACCTTAACTTAGCTATTCTTTGAATTTCCAAAAGACGGCAATGACAAAGTACCATTTAATTTTATTACAATTTTATGATTTGATATCTCTATTTTATATTTCTTTTTATTTGTATGCTTATATTAGTTGTAGCTTTATTTACATTTATATTTATATTATAAGCTAGTTTCTGTCGTGTAACTCGAGCAGCGGCTGAAAACCAGCGCCGTGTATTTTTTATTATTCCTAGTAATAACATGCGGCAATGCTGGACTGTGTGCCCTTTCTGTCAATTTTCAATTGCAATTGCAATAAATGTTTTCATTTCATTTCATTTTCGCGCTTCAATATTCTTAAAGCCACATTCCAAGGAATATTTAATTAATAATACAAGACGCTTCTGATTACGAAAACTCTTTATTATTAATTTAATTTTCTATATTTTTTCTCCAAAATATAAACTAATAAATATAAATAACTTTTAGAAAAATTGTAAAGTAATACAGTATAATCGCTTAACAGTTTCTTCGTGAAATAATTAATAGTTAAATAACATTAATATATCTTTTTATATTTTATAATACATTATATAGAATAAACTGTATCAAATTAAATATATATACATAATATATGAACACCCGAATGTCTTTGTTCGGCTGTGTTGGTCGCTTTCACCGGATTGATGAAATTTTGGACTTATACTCGTATACCGGGTTAAAATAAATGATCAAAAATGTCGCGTTTTTCCTAACGAAACAAGAAAAAACATGTAGTACCTAATTCTGGGTTAGTTAAGGTGAACGAAGTTATGTGCACATCTTATACATATATTAATACATGTATAAAAATTTAGTTGTATAGTATGCGTGAACCCTAAAGTAAGTTCGAGTACACAAACAGAATTAAGGGATCTGAAATGATTAATTTTAGTTGATAACAAGGAAGTTATAGAAACGCTCTGTCAATAAATAAAAGGAAATTAATGAATCAGGAACTGGGGCAGTGCGTGTCTGTCTGTGTGGCGTAAGTCACAAGCGGAGCGGATTAAGCGGTCTTTACAGAATTTTTGAATTTAAACTTTTGTGTGTAGTTTTTGTGTTTAGTGTTTATACATAGAAAGCAACTCCACTCACGTGTCATTCTATCCGGTTAACCCGACTGGTTTCGCGCCCGCCATGACCTCTTTATACAGCGTTATCGTTCTTAATTGAATTTGTAAAGCATCTCTCACTAATTTAATCTTTGATGTTGTGAATATATTTATGTTTGAAAAAAGGATTATAAGTACTCGAATGATCATTTATAGATAGATAGATAAACACCTTTATTGCACAAAATTATACTATAAATAAGAAAAAGAAAAATCAATTTACAGGAAATTTATTCTCATAAGAATTACATTCAGTTAAATGAGAACTTATAAAATAAAACTTAAATAAGTACAATTTTCACATGTAAGAGCGCGGTGAACAAACTACTAACAAAATAAAACAATACATTTGTGGGTAAAATCAAAAATAAAATATTCTATCATAGATGTGGCAATATCGTACTAATATAAACTGAAGTTGTTATACGTAAGTATAAATATTTTAATTCAAGTGAAATTTTTTACGAGTAATCAGTATATAATATGAAATAAGTTTTAGAATATTATTTAATTTTATTGTAAAAAATATTTTTTAGCATTTTTTTAAATGTTTTTATATTTTTAGCGTCTTTGATATATTTGAGTAATTTATTATAAAGTTGAACGCTTTGAATGTTATATTATGTTTCCCATAATTGTTCCTTGGTGGGCGGAGTAGTATGTTACTCGAGCTTTTAAGTCTTCTTAAGAGCGAGTACTCGTTTTTAGTAGAGAATCTTATAATAATGTTAGCGCGCGAAAGGCGGTCTTATCACTGAGCAGTGATCTCTTCTAGATAACCCTTTTAACTAAAGGATCACATTCATAACATAGTGTAGTGGTTTGGTGTACCAGAAAAAAGAAACAAAGAAAAAAAAATAACACTAAAAAGAGAGAAATAATTAAAAGAAAAAATAATTTATTTATTTATTATTAGGCGTTACTTTGCGGAGATCCATTATACAAAAGTAATAATAAAATTATTTTGCTATAATCCGCGATACTGTAAATAGAAAATATATATAGTGCTAAATGTATAGTGGACTATCCTTTTTTTCATACCCGTTACATGGAAAATTCGTAAAAACACATGCACAAACCTCCACCACTTCCACCACAATACACAAGCACTATACACGTTCACTATCATAAACTCAACAATCGTTCCGCCCCGCAACCGAAGCATTATCAGGAGATAGACTCCACGACAAAATCTCAAAGTATATGAACTCCATTAAGTAGTACAATTTAACCGGACGCCCTCTTCTTAAACCGGTGATCTTATAAAATTGGACTGTAGACACATAAAGTGTAATGAAAAAATCATTATTCTACTCGAGCGTATACCATTAAGCTTGCAAATAAAAAGCGATAGAGTAGTGATTTGGAAGAGGAAAAACGTAATAAATACCGATGTTTGTTATTTTTATGTATTATATTTTACCCAGAACTCGTAATAACATGGTAAAAAAATACCAAATTCAAAATATTATTTATTTAAGTAAACTCGTAAACAAGTTGTTTTTGAATTTTACTATAATCCGCGATAAAGTGAATAGAAAATATATATATATTGCTAAATGTATAATGGAATATCCGTTTTTTCATACCCGATACATACAGGATTCGTAAAACACATGCACAAACCTCCACCACCGCCACTACAAAACACAAGCACTACACACGTTCACTATCGCAAACGCAATAATCGTTTCGCCCCGCAACCGAAACCTCATCAGGAGTTAGACTCCACGACAAAATCGCAAAGCGAACCATTATCCAAGCAAGCATGGTTATATAGTAATCGGTTCAACCCCACCATTTATTTTACCTCTGAACACGTGTAACAAGCTTGAATTTGAAAGATTTATCTGGTCATTAACGAGGGTGCCATTGTTATGCTATATGAACTCAAGTTCTTCCAAAATGTTTAATCGCAAGCTTTTTTCACAGGTGTGCAGGATTTCGAAACAATGGTCATTAGGAAGTCTATGACCCCTTTCTAACAGATGTTTAGCGAAATGTGTATTTTGTGTCTTATTATTCCTGAAAGCCTACCCATTAGCGACTAGATGTATACGCACACGAAGTTGCAAATACAACTTATTTCCCATATATTTACAGGCATGTTTCATACAAGGTATAATCTCTACCAGTTAGTGACAAGCTTATATACAATTTATGTACATTTTCAAAAGCCTCGTTGAGTATTGTGGGTGTTCATGACGTAGGTCTAACAAATATTTCCATATACGCTTTACAAGATTAAATGAAACATTAATTAGCAAAACATTGCCGCTCCCGTACACAGTATTAATGTAAGGTGAGGGCCTCGGGCTGTTCGCCCTTATTTATAAATTTCTAAAATGTTCTACATTGTTCTAGCTAGTCCAAATATGTTTGTGGCCTAAATAGACATTAAAGTAATACCATCTCTCTCCTAGATATCCAAGTTGGAGCAAAAACCAGTTTTTTAAATACTTGCTATAATGAAATGATATCAATGATATTTAGAAATGGCGATTATTTTAACAAAGTAAACAATGGTTTGTTCCAGGTAGCTAATTGGTAATAAAGTAATACAAAACTCCAATAAAACAAAATTTATAACATTTACATTATAGCTTTGCTACATAACTTATATGCTACAAAACAAGTAAATAGGGTTTTTATAAATAATGAGAGAAGAATGATAGCCCAGAGATAGAGATGTTGTGTTAAGACCGATCGATTTTTTTTTTAATCGTAGAGTTCTGTTTCAAGAGGAATTTGAAACCGAAACAGAGACACAGCAACGCGCGGCCAACCATCTAGTGTGTTATAAAACGGTCTAAAATAAACTGTCATTATTCATTATAATTTTTTTACATCGTCGTGTCATATCCGGCTGAGTAGAATTGATCACCCTCATTTCTTACTGAGGTGTCGTAAGAGGCGACTACGGGAAGTTGATCCGCTGTGTGGTATCCGGCTGAGTAGAATAGACCACCCTCTTTCTTACCGTGGTGTCGTAAAAGGCGACTAAGGTAAGTCGACCCGCCTTGTGGTATCCGGCTGAGTAGAATATACCAGCCATATTTCTTACTGAGGTGTCATAAAAAGCGACTAACGGAAGTTGACCCACCGTGTGGAATCCGGCTTAGTAGAATATACCTAACTCATTTCTTACCGAGGTGTCGTAAAAGGCGACCAAGGTGAGTTGACGCAAGGCAGGCGGCCGGCCGTAAAATAACTAGCCGAATCTTATAACAATATGTATAAAACTCGTGTGCCGACCCCACTTAAAGTGGGATAAGTGATGATGATAATGATATACAATAACAGTATTTTGCTATAATCCGCGATACAGTAAATAGAAAATATATATAGTGCTAAATGTATTGTGGACTGTCCGTTTTTTCATACCAGATACATGCAGGATTCGTAAAAACACATGCACAAACCTCCACCACAGCCACCACGATACACAAGCACTACACATGTTCACTATCACAAACTCAACAATCGTTTCGCCCCGCAACCGAAGCATCATCAGGAGATAGACTCCACGACAAAATTGCAAAGCTTTGAACAATAAATTTTACTACTTCCAGTTTGCTACACATGTTCGAAGGCAAAATAAACGGTGGGCGTTTTTACTTAGTAGTATATAACTCTGCATGTTCAGGTAATGCATCGCTTTGAGATTTTGTCGTGAAGTCTATCTCCTGAGGATGCTATATATGTGGTATTTTATGCACGATGTATTGTGGTGGCGGTGGTTGAGGTTTGTGCATGTGTTTTACGAATTCTGCATGTATCGGATATGAAAAAACGAATAGTCCACTATACATTTAGCTATATATATTTTTTCTATTTAGTGTATCGCGGATTATAGCAAAATATTTTTTATTATTACTTTTGTACTTGAACGTGCCGTGTGGTATCCGGCAGAATAGAATAGACAACCCTCCCTTCTTACCGAGGTGTCGTAAGAGGCGACTAAGGTATGTGCCGTGTGGTATCCGGCTGCGTAGAATAGACTATCCTCATTGCTTACCGAGGTGTCGTTAGAGACGACTAAAGCAAATACCGTGTGATATCCGGCTGCATGGAATAGACCACCCTCATTTCTTACCGAGGTGTCGTTAGAGGCGACTAAAGTAAATGCCGTGTGGTATCCGGCTGCATGGAAAATACCACCCTCATTTCTTACCGAGGTGTCGTAAGAGGCGACTAAGATAAGTTGACGTCAGCCAGGCGGCCCGGCCGGTCGTAAAATACGTAGCCAAATCATGTGACAACATGTTTGTAACATGTTGTGCCGACCCCACTTAGAGTGGGATTAGGACAGGAGAATGATGATGACTTTTGTACTTGAACATTAATTTGTATGTAGCTACTAAATAAAAAATTATGATGTTCTGTTTATGTAAAATAGCAGCTGGCTCGCAATATTTCAATGTATATTCGCTTAATTACATTATCAAACATTAATGAGAACGGGTATTACGCAGTTATTTATGAACCCTTGCTATTAAATGCGAGTGGATTTACCGATTTATTGCACTGTTAAATATAAGTGGGCTACATAGTTTTTAGCATCTAACAGTAGTTGTTATTGCTGATCGGGAGATAATGATTCTAAACAAGGGGTTTCCGTGTTCAAACGTGGACGCATATTAGTTTTCTATAAATAACTAGTGGTAATTTATTGGTATGAGATGATTGAGATGTGTAATTTAATATTTTGTTCAAAATAAAGATTTTTGTAAATTTTTTGTAGTTTTTCGGTGACGTAGTTTTTTTGTGCATAAATGTAAAAAAAATCTTTGATAGCCAGGGGGTGAGACAATGCGAGTCTTTTGAGGGGTAACGGGTTCAACTCCGGGCAAGTTTTTCTATTAAAACTTATGTGTTTCATTGATAATTGCAATCGATCACGCGCTTTTCAGCGAAGGAAAACCATATCTCTAGAGAATTGTAAGGAAATGTCTCTCTTTAAGTTTGACCAAAATATAACTACCTAGAACATTTCATTCAAATCAGTTCAGTGAAATCAAATCAAATCAAATCAAAATAATCTTTATACAAGTATGCTTTTTACAAGCACTTTTGAATCGTCAAGGATCAATAATTAGATTTAATAAGCTACACTGGTTCGGAATGTTGCTCTTACCGAGAAGAACAAGCAAGAAACTCGTCGGTCAATCTTTTAAAGATTAGGTAACGTGACTTGCAAAAATTTTGTTTTCTTAGTATTAAAAAGTAAATTATTTACTGCAAACCAGTTTTATATTTGAGATAGAGCACTATTTACATCGTCTAAATTGCTTTTATTCCGATTTACGTTAAAAATAAAAGACGTATCATCTGCAAACAGCGCAAAAATTTTGAGAACAAAGTAAGCTAAATCGTTTATATATTCTAAGAATAGAAAAGGACCCAGGATTGACCCCAGAGGGACACCCATAACATTAAACGATCCGGTTGACTTAGCATCATTAATACATACTTTACACATTAACAGTAGTTTTGAAGATTAGCAGTAAACGCATTTTTATATATAAAGACCTATGTTTGTTCCAGATAATTCTGCTGGTGAAGGCTCTGCAAGCATACAACATCACGTACTTCACGGTGACAGCACAGATAGTATCTCATGTCCTGGCGTATATGAACAGCTGTGTCAACCCAGTACTGTACGCGTTTCTATCAGAAAACTTCAGAATCGCCTTTAGAAAGGTAACGTACAATTACCGTTTTTATATGAATTAATTTCATTATATACATTGCAATCCTTGTTTCAATGGCGTCTATACCATCACTCTTCGATCGCCCTACTATTCGCCCTACTCGCCTCTTTTTTTCGAACGTTTTTCGAAATCTTACTACGAGAAATCTGAGGTACACCCGAACCCCCTTATTTCAGTTGCTTCCGCCTACATCCCAGTTAGGTCTGACCACCGAAAATATTGGCGTCCTAAAAGCGTCCTGTATGACCCTGACGATCAAATAATGATCGCAAAAACAGAAACACGTAATACACACAGCGCCTTCGTCAGCGAGGTTCCAGTTTTTTAACGTCCATAGGTCGTGGCCTCTCGCCACCCTTCCGACGTCGCAGTAACTAATCAAAGTGATACCATCAGCCCTCCACTACGCGTCGCCCTAAGCCGTGGTCCGGCTTCACAGGAGGCACCCTTAGGACGACGTTCCCCGACGCTAGTAGAGCTTCTGTTCTCTACTAGCTTCTCTCTTCATTTTGCAACCTCGACGATGCTTCTGCGCTCGCCCCTCCCACCCAGTGACGCTGTAAAAGCCGTTAGGGCTAACAGCATACAGTCAGTTCGAAAAAAATGACATCACGCTACAGAATCTAAAAAAAAAATAGTTTTCTTGCTCTTCTAAGTTATGGGTCTCTTGAACACTCAAGAGATTTGTAGGTTCAACGCTACACTGTATTGCAATTTGACACAACATTTTTTAATTAGGTCACTTAAATACTAAGAATGCAATGTGTACCAGGTAAATTACCACAGTGGGCTGTTTAATAAAAACAATATTGTCATCATTTATTACTAAGATAACATGTTTTCTCTTTAAAGGCCTTTTTAATGGCTAACAACAAACTTGTATTACGGCAAAACTGCAATTGATTATGGGGTTTTATTGCAGAAGCGTATACCGAACCCTATATTTAAATTTCTAAGTCGTAAAGCACGAACCGCAAGCTTGTTTCGCTTACTACTTTGTCTTATCTTTCTACTTTGTAAATACAGTTGTCTAATTTGTTTTTTTTATTTTTTCACCTTCGAAAATATGTATAAAGTAAAAATAAACAAATAAATATAAGGAACACTTATACACACGGTTGTCCCCAAAGTAAGTAACTTAATACTTGTCTTGTGGCTGGCAGATAACTGGTAGATACACTACATATATAATTATAAATACATACTAAAATACAAATATACGCCCAGCAACGAAGAACAAAAAAATTGTTTATAGAAAATGTTGGCCCTTAGCGGGAATCGAACCCGCAACCCGCAGAGCTGAAGGCAGGATGACTGCTCACTGCGCCAACGGGTCAGTCAAAAAGAAATAAGTATAATAACGTCCTATAAACAAAAAGCTGTCTGTCTGTATGTAACCGATTTCCTCAAAATCTACTGAGAAAGGATTTTTGTACGGTTTTCACCAAAAGTAGTGCAATACTTCCGGATGGTTAAGCAAATGATACATATCGGTATTATGTAAATTCTTTTCAAGAGATCGCCCAGTTGTTAAAACATTGTTGGGAGCTTTAGTCGCGTGCGCTGCGTAAACCAGCAGAGATACGCTAATGTAGTAGTGAATTGTAGATCTACAAAAATAGTACAAAAAAGTCCGCGCCGGCTTGTCTCTACCTCTCACGGTTAATTTACAACAACTATTTATATATTAAAAATTCCATGCGGTTGAAGCCTCAGGCACAGCTTGTAAATAATAAATCTCCCGACCTGTCAAAATTTCTTCGCGATAAACTTAAAAACTACCGAACGGATGTTTAATGTGGTTTTTTTACGATTCAAATTCAAATTCAAATTATTTTTTATTCAAGTAAACTTGTTTGAATCGTCAACATCTACTGCTGCTTCGGAAATCTATTCCTACCGAGAAGAGCCAGCAAGAAACACGGTGGTTGCTCTTTTCAAATAAAATTCTTATAACTAGTTGCACATAGTTATTAATGTCTTGTCCAGGGTCGTAGAATAGCTATATCCACGCATCCGTATCGTTTAAGTAATCCTCAATAGTATAAATGACTTTCTGTATTAGCCTTTTTTTAATAGTGTTTTTAAACTGCTTTAAAAAGTTAAAATGGATTGCGGAATTTTATTATAGAATCTTCACTAGAATCATCACTAGATAATCACTAAATAATAAATAATCATCTAGAATCACAAACGACTTATGTACTTTTGCAAGGCGCAAAGCAGAAACCGCAAGCTTATGTCGGTTCCTACTTTGTCTATTATGTACATCGCCAATCTCTTTATAATTATGCATATTCTTATGTACAAAAATTAAATTGCTAAAAATATTTTGATTGAAATAAGGATTCATAAGGATTAATAAGTTAATATTTAGGTTGTGTGTAAATTCGTTAATTAAAGTTCTTGATGATCTGTCTGAAGTGTGATTAAATTGCGAATTTCAGCCGGACACAGAAAAACTTATCTGTGCATGGGGTCTAACGAAAAAAAAGTAAAGTAGCGGCCTGCTACAATCCCACTGCTGGGAATAGGTCTCCTCTCTCCGTTTCTGAAGAGAAGGGTTGGAGCTAAGACCTACCACGCTGCTCCAATGCGGATTGGTAGGTTACACATATCAACAGAATTCTCTAGTGATATGCAGGTTTCCTCACGATGTTTTCCTTCACCGAAAAGCGTGTGATAAATTACAATTATCAATTAGACACATGAGTTTTAATAGAAAAACTCCCGCCTTCCCTGCCTGGGTTTGAACTCGTGTTCCCCTCGAAAGAGTCGCACGGTCTTACCGCTGGTCTATCACAGCTCCTGGGCTATCACAGCTCGGTCTAACAACAAAGAGCTGAAATCTATATCCCGTGGGATAGGAAGCTAGTAATGACTCTACTATACTACGGAGGTGTAATGTTTTTAATGTTTCCAATCTCCAAGCAATTCTTCCTGCTCTCCCGCCTCTCCCGCGGGAATGCTTTCAATTATTTCTTGGGCCAACGGGAACGTGATAAATTGTTAATTAGCTCAGACGCTCGTCTAATATCTTATTGAACTCAGAATTTCTAATTATAAGCTTGGGGTTTCGGCTATAAACCCCAGGTGGGTAAAAATGAGTTTTTTCTTTTATAAAAACTGATGTAACTAATTTATATTAACAACAGTTTTTACTCTCAACTTCTTGTGAGTTAACTTAAGTAAATTTTTTCAAGTACTTTTAGATCGACAAACGACACACAGTTACCATTAATTTGGAAGTTAGTCTAAGCGAGAAGGACCTGCTACAAACTTGGCGAAACTTTTCAAGTAGCAATGATACAATTTGATTCAATTTTATTTTACACTAGCAATGCCCCGCGGTTTCACCCGCGATCTCGTGGTAGAGAAAAGTCTACGAAGTCGGACTATAGATTTATTTTATAGATTATTTAATTATATAAAATGGGTATCTTTAGTATTCTTGGAATAAGAGCTAACTCACCAAATGCAGGCCCTGCTATAACGGTTGCCACAATTAATTTGTTATGACATTATTTGCTTTCGATTTACATTCTTCAATTCGTAATATCTTTTGGTTTGGATGTCGGATTTTAATAATTTGAAAAGGAATAAAATGGTTTGATTATTGTCGGCACTTTTACCAACTTTTACAATGTAAAAAAGTAGTTAAATTGGCATAACTATAATAGTAAGACATATGGTATCGCGGATTTTTTTGTGGATATTAATGCGTTCTATAATAATGTAGAACATTATTTTGTTCTATCATCAATAGTTACCGCAGCGCACGCGATGAACGATTTTTATGACCAAATTTTCACACCTTATTACAATTTTACTAGGGGGATCCCTAGAAAAAAAAAGACATATAGCCTATGTCACTCAGTGAAGTAGCAGCTTTCTAATGGTAAAAGAATTTTTGAAATCAGTAGAGCAAACAGATGCACGCTATGCATGCCAGCATGGGCTAGGCAAACAGGTATAGTATCATCATCAGCATAACATGGTACTCAGCTTGGAAGATATCCAATTGGATTTTTTCAATTGTTCCTTACGGTAGTTAGGTTTGGTAGATCCACCTATATGAACGTCTCGTAGTTTCTGGTACTCATCAGGTTAGCGAAGAAGCTGACTACGTCGCATATTTGGCGATTACCACGCTAGGGTGCACGTAGCTTAT
This sequence comes from Morpho deidamia, assembly GCA_947086505.1. Lineage (NCBI taxonomy): Eukaryota > Metazoa > Arthropoda > Insecta > Lepidoptera > Nymphalidae > Morpho > Morpho deidamia. The sequence goes on along the minus strand of CAMTZC010000007.1, from coordinate 518,548 downwards.
CGTAGAGGACAAAACACCAATGAGTTAGTCGTGAAGACACTCATGAGATCGATGCCTCATAGATAGGATATTGAGATCTTTTGGATCGTAATTTCATATACAATTTTTATATATTTCGCAACACCACAAAAAATTATATAGCTAGAAGAAGTAAGCTGCAAAAATGTGTACAGAAATTGCCTTTCAAATATAAAGAGTTGAGTTGATTTCCAAAACAACTTTCAACTCGTGTTTAACTAGACCACAAATAACTACGCCATGCACCGTTGTCCGACGCGAAACGTTTCACAAAGCGACTGCAAAGGGCAATTAAATTTGCGACAATTAAAATTTAAACTGTTCCAAATTTTCCAAAACAGTTCCAGCTGAAATTCAAATATATGTCGGAACAGGAAATACTCAAACGTAATAAGTTGTTAATTGTAATAAACGGAAGAAGTGCTTAGTTGAGTAATATTCCTTCCTTTATTTCCTAAAACTCGAATGTGTAAATCAATCAACGAAATAAAGGATCCGAAACGTGGCCACTGACTATGGGCCTCGTAAGAGAGCTCAGAGTCACATAGCGCGTCCGCTAAGTGACTCTGAGCTCTCTTACGGAGTGCCCACTTCATCGTCATGAAGTGGGCTATGCTTGGAGTAGAAACTTCATCTTTCCATCCATCCTTCTGATTTGGTCACGAAGAAACGTGACCAAATCAGAAATGAAGCCGTGGAAGAACTACAGATACCGATATAGCTTAGCGTGTCGAGAAGCTGAATTGGCGATTAGTGGAGCACATAATTCGAAGAACCGATGGGCGTTGGGCTCTTCAGGTATTGGAATGGTGACCCCCGACGAGGTAGACAGGGAGCTCTTTAGAATCGTCAAGAACCAATTATATTTGACGAAGCTACCACTGGTTAAGAATGTTGCTCTAAACGAGCAATTAAAGAGCAATCAGAAACCTCGGCAGTCTTTCTATGAAACAATTTCAATTCACATTAAATCTAGTACAAAGCTTTCGTGAACTTCAAATAAAATCATTTTTGTCATTTATACAATCTCCAACTGTTTAAAATGTTATATATTTAAGCGTATTCCTATTAAATTTAACCCTTTCTCATTCATCATTCTCCTGTCCTTATCTCTTACCGCTTTGAGATTTTGTAGTTAAGTCTATCTCCTGAGGATGATTCTGTTACGGAGCGAAACTATTATTGAGATTGTGTTAGTGAGTGTATGCAGCGCTTGTGTATTGTTGTGTTAGTGGTGTGCAGTGGATGAGTTTCTATGAATTCTGCATGTATCAGGTATGAGAACGGATAGTACACTCTGCATTCATCATTATATATACTTTCTTTTATCGCCGATTTTCTTAACAATATTTTCATGTCTTTTCAATGAAATAGATGAACTTTTAGAAAACGATTCAATTCAAAGTCAGTACCTAAACCCAAGCGCTTTCTTTTCGTAGCATGAAAAGGACAACGTTATATGAACTATAGATAACTCTGTCTCTTTTACTCACATGTTCTTGGGACGAATTCCGAACGCTCATTCGGCAACGACTTAAAGTGTGCGTGTTTAAGATGTCATGATATGAAAAAGCAAAACAATTTACGTCTTCGATTGAGTCGTAATAAGAGTTCATGGTAGGCCTGCAGCACGTAAATGGATGCAGCATCTGACCCCTAATAGCCTATATAGCACATCTCAGCTGTTCGCTAATACTTGGTCTCAGAAACCTGGCGTTCATTGCCTCGAGATCCGTCATTAGTTAGTATAAATAATCCCGCCCGCATGTTTGATCTTTCAACATTTCTTTGAAGATTTATAATGTACCCTCATAAATAATATTCGTTATACCATTGTTTTCTTTGTTTAAAAATACTTGCGTATCTTGTATATTATGATTTTTTTATAAAGTGCACAATTAGTTTAACATCAAAGGAATATTGTTTGGGTCTCAAATTTAAAAAAATGTGATGGAGAACAGGGAACTAAAATTTTTTGAAATATTGAATTCGCTTATTTATTCAAAAATAAATGATTTTTTTTTAAATTGATCGACGAGCGTTTTGCTGATCCTTCTCGGCAAAATAACCTTACTGAGTGGTTAGTCTTCATCATTCATTCATCATTCTCCTGCCCTTATACCACTCCAAGTGGGGTCAGTACAACATGCTACAAACATGCTGTCATACGATTTAGCTACGTATTTTACGACCGATCACCTGCTTGACGTCAACTTACCTTAGTCGCCTTTTACAACACCTCGGTAAGACATGAGGGTGGTCTATTCTATGCAGCCGGATACCACACGGCATTTACCTTAGTCGCCTCTTATGACACCTCGGTAAGAAATGAGGGTGGTCTTTTCTATGCAGCCGGATACCACACGGCATTGAGTGGTTTGTCTTATGTACTGTATTAGAGTCCAAGGTGTAAATACAGCTTCAATGGCGTCCACTTAAGTGCCCAAATACATGTTTTTTTTTCTCTACAGCAAGACTTTTTTATCCTTTATCTCAGCTTAGTATATAAGCTTCCAGCCCAGTGGTTAAGCTGTCAAAACGTGACAGACAGTCAGGTTTCCACATTTATAATATTAGTATCTAGCTTTTAAACGCAACTTCGTTCGCGTAGACTGCAGTCTTATTATTTGTGTAAACCCTTATACTTATTAATGATTGTTAAAGTGGGTTAACCTTAAAAGCTAGACATATGCTGTCGCGGACTTTTATTAAGAACTTTTAGAGGGGAACAATTTTGTAATACATGATTTTTTAATAACTTTCACCGTTTACTTAGTGCACGCAAGTTTTGCTGTTTTCGCAATATTTTTATGCTGCTCCTCTCCCATTCATCTTAGCGTGATGGTATATAGCCTATATAGCCTTCCTCGATAAGTGAACCATCTTACACTAAAAGAATTTTTCAAACCGGTCCAGTAGTTCCTGGGATTGGGGCGCTCAAACAATCGAATTCAAATTCAAATTCAAAATATTATTTATTAAAGTAAACTTGTACACAAGTGCTTTTGAATCGTCAACATCTACTGCTGGTTCGGAAAGCTGTTCCTACCGAGAAGAGCCTGTAAGAAACTCGGCAGTTACTCTTTTCGAAGAATAATTCTTATTACTAGTGACTTATAGTTATTGATGTCTTGTACAGGGTCGAAGAGTAGCTATATCCACGCATTCTTATCGTCTAAGTAATCCTCAATATTATAGTAGGCTTTCTGTAGCCTTTTTTAATAGTGTTTTTAAACTGCTGTAATGGTGAAGTTAAAGTTAAATCAAACAAACAAATTCTTCAGCTTTATATATTAGTATAGATTATAGAACGAAAATTTACGGTCATGGTGAAAAATTTAAGACCATATTTGGTTTGGCGCACTACTTAGATATCAAGGCATCTAAAAGGCGCTCGAGTCTCAACAGGAGACTAGCAACACACCTTTTTATATCTATCCCCCCAAACCAATTTTTTTTCTAGATTTCGTAAAATATTGTTGTAACAATATTCAATTGTATTTCCCAGGTAATGTACTGCCCACCGGCGTATACCGAAGCGATGTCAGGCCGACCGCAAGCAACAAAGACAACGCGCACTGGAAACGGCAACTCTTGCCACGATATCGTCTGAGAATCGTTGCGCAGTCGTACGCACATCGCACCCGAGCAGGCTACTATTGTATAAATGTATAAATGCGTACGGCTCCATCACTATAATAGCAGAATGGCTTCCCTTTAAAAATCAGTAACAGATCGTATTAAATTATATCCGATATTATAAACCATATTAAATGTTATTATAATATTTAAAGCGTCGATGATAACTTGTAAGGAGAATGTATAATTTACAGATCTTATAATTTTAAATTAAAATATAATTGTCTAGAAAATCTTAGCTAAATATTGTAATTTACTCTCAGATAAATATAATTAAATAAGTAATTTGCTATGAAAATGTAGATTTAGTTTATTGTAAATAAAGGTAGAGGTAGATGTTATTAGTAGAAACACTTATCGAAGTATAATTTATCTAAAAGTTGTAGATATATTGTATTAAAGGTTAGTACAATTTGTTGAATAGAATAACAAAGTTATTTGGTATAATTGTAAATTATATAACTTATATAAACGGATATTCTTTACATATTACCATATTTACTGAGCCCAAATATGGAAATATGTGATTATTGTATATAAAATAATGTGAATAAGATATATACGGGTTAGAATTAAAGTTTAGGAGTAAACATCGAAATATAAAATAAGCTGTTAAAAAAATTACCGCTATTTAGGACGATTGTAGATTTTATAATAAAAAAACTTATTTTACCATTGTATACGTAGATTTTTTGTAGTGTAGAGTAATAATAATAATGATAATAATAATAAAGCCCATTTATTTCTTGCATAATTCATGCATGTAGTGTAGAGTAACGGGCAGTTAATTGGTATTAAATGCCGTATCTATATAACTATAATCCGTGGCGTGCGAGTTAAATTTTCTATTCAGGTGGAAATTTTGCATGATTGAAATTACGTAAATATTATAACGCATTGTTCATTATGAATTAGTATATTTAATTATTGTTTATGCTTCATGTAAATTACAGATGATAGTAAATGTTTTAAATAAAATATGTTTTCATTTTAAGCGTGGATATATACACTTGTGGTTATAATAAGAGAAACGCTAATCATTTTAGTATAAATCAAATATTAATAATGGCAATATACACTATACTACACCGTGGTAGCCGTGGTCAGGGAGGTGAAATTCTCTAAGAAGCACTTTTCAGTCGCGAGCCTCATCTCTCGGTAGGTTGAATAATCAAAATGAGTCGTATCCAAGTGCTCAATAGATGTCGCAATGTCTACAAAACAATACAATTAGAAAACAAAGGTTTATTACGCTTGTTCGGAATAGATACGCGCGCGCGGGGAGAGGGCGATTGAACGCGTTCCTTCATGCGTTCGGCCTGAGCAGTTAGTGACGTTTTGGTCATCGGGCCGAATCACGCTTGTTGTCTCGGCGGCGCCGCGTACGACGTCGCGTACACGCGTCGAAAAATGCAAAAGGTCGCAAAAGCGCGTTTTAATTCTAATTAGTTATTCAACACGTGGTAAGTGAGGTTATACCTGTGCGTGCATTATTGAACCGATAGCTGTTAAACGATATAAACTATCGGAGCGCGGTGTTGGGCGATAGATCGGTTATTGACCGGCTGTGGTTTGAAGTATTGCGAGTCGCTTGTGTCGTGATTTGTGCACCAGTGGGAGACCGGGGTTCGATTCCCGCCTTCTGGGAGACCCAGCCATTCCGGCAGCATACATACAAGCGAGTACACACGGTCACGCACACACACACACATACAATAACACATCGAGCAGGCCTCGGCTCCCGATCAAGAACAAACAATATGGCGTCACGGATGACGTCACATTCTTCAAGGTAAGCTAACGACTGGGGTACCATGGGCCCGCTCCGCGATTGGAGGCTAGCAGGACGCACCCGTGTGCGGCACGTAACAACGCTGTAACTGTAAAGTTACAGCCTAACTGTAAAATGACTACAGCTCAACTGGAAACGGACGGACTTAAATTCCAAGTTCCAAGATGGATTTCATATTTTGTTTTGTATAAATTCATGCGCGCGACCGGCCGGAGCAACGACCTTTATGCATCCTATTGTCGACGCAAGCGCCGATAGCTTAGTAACGTTTCGGATACTATAAAGACAAGACGCGTACGCTTGTATAGGATTTTTATGGTAGAACGCACACGCGTAATTATGCGTTTTGGGTGTGGTTTATTGTTTATTGACTTTTGATATTGATATAAGTATTTAGTGACGCGTTTTAACCCGTGAAACGTGTGACAAGACGCGACCGTCTGCGGTTTTAGTCCGCGTTGGGATTAATGTTCGCCGATATGGGACGGTTCAATAACGTGTGACCTTACGAAGGTTGTGTGCACACCGCGTGTATTTGTGTTATTTAACCGATATAGTGAAGTGTATACACCGAGAGAAATAGACAGTACGTGTCCGTGGAAGACTGCAGAGGCGAGCCAACGGTTTCGGGAATCGGCCGAGTACATACAAGCGCACACACACACGTACACATATACACGCAGTTATTCATGAGGCCGGACCGCATAAAGCTGACGACCGCATAAGGTAGGTTGAGACGCCGAGACGGCGGGCCCAGGTCTCGGAGGTTGTTTCATCCGCCCGCACGTTTGTGCGGAACATATTTCGTGAGTAAAGTCTACTTAAACTTGACAACTTAAAATGACATCTCTGAGACGGGCCGTACCGAAACCGTTTCCTCTCATTACTCTTATAAAATGAAGGAGTATCTCATCTTTATCCACAGTTCTAGTTTTGCAAACTCCTTGCTTAATGTAAAAAAGTAATGTAACAGCCTAGTACTATCCTACAACTGGGCTTAGGCCTCCTCAGTCTGGTTTTGTACAGATGGGTTAAGCTTAGTCCCGGCATGCTCCAATGCGAAATGCAATATTAGACATCATGATCATCCTCCCGCACTAATCCCACTCTAAGTGGTGTCGGCACAACATGATACAAACATGCTGTCACATGATTTGGCTGCGTATTTTAAGACCGGCCGCCTGCCTGACGTCAACTTACCTCAGTTGTATTTTACGACAGCTCAGTAAGAAAGAGGGTGGTCTATTTTACTCAACCACACGATAGGTCAACTTACCTTAGTCGCCTTTTACGACGCCTTAGTAAGAAAGAGAGTAGAAGACTACTAAGCCAGATACCACACGCCTGGTATGTTAGATATATTTTAATTTTTGTACATAAAAATATAAAAAATTATAAAACGATAGGTGATGTATATAATAGACAAAATAGGAACCGACATAGGCTTGCGGCTCCTGCTTTGCGCCTTGTAAAAGCACGTAAAACGTTTGTGGATTTGGGTATAAGATTCTATAATAAAATTCCCCAGTCAATTATAGCCTTGCCATTACAGCAGTTTAAAAACACTGTTAAAAACAGGCTTATACAAAAGCCTACTATACTGTTGAGGATTACTTAAATGATCAGAATGTGTTGATACCGCTACTCTACCCTGTACAAGACAGTAATGATTACATGTAACTAGTTATAAGCATTATATTTTAAAAAGAGCAGCCGCCGAGTTTCTTGCTGGCTCTTCTCGGTAGGAACAGCTTTCCGAACCAGCAGTAAAGTTGACGATTCAAAAGCACTTGTTTACAAGTTTACTTGAATAAAGAATATGTTGAATTTGAATATTACCAAAAAATCTGTAGAGATACTGTTAGTACAGATTCCTTCACAATGTTTACCGAAAAGCATTCGATAAATTGCAATTATAAATTGGACACATAACCTTTCACAGTAAAACTTATTGATTGAAAGAATCGTGCGCTCTCAACGCTGTGCTATCACAGCTATTCCTTGCTTGTAGCAACTTGCAAATTCACGCGCGAAACCTATATATGAAAACGACAAATTCCTTTGTATTTGTATCCATGATAAGACGTCGGCTTTACAGCGCGAGGTCTCGCCTTGACTTCCGGTCGGTAGCCATGATTAATTACAGCGATTTAGCTTTCTTTAACGATCTTCTGAGTCACGCTTGTCTTTTGGCGGAGAGCGAATGATTATAATCATTCGCTCTAAAAGGAATAATAACAAGATATAATTACTTGACAGCGACGGTGTATGTTGAGGTTAAATTACACTTTCGCAAATTTTCTTTATGGATATTGATATTTTAAGGTTGCATTGGATTTGAAAATCCTTTCAGCTCCAAACAAGACTGCAAATAAATAATGTAAATTTAAATGTTTAAAAGATTGACCGCTGAGTTTCTTGCTAGTTCTTCTCGGTAAGAGCAACATTCCGAACCAGTGTAGCTTATTAAATTTAATTATTGATTCTTGACGATTCAAAAGTGCTTGTAAAAAGCCTACTCGAGAATAAAGATTATTTTGATTTGATTTGATTTTGATGCATTGTAATTTTTAGTGGGTTGATTTCTGGTTGGTCGGAAAATTTTATGTGCTTAATAAATATTTGCAATTTTTCACACGCTTTTCCTGTCTTGCCCTGTCTTCTATCATCATCAGACAATCGGCCAGTTATCGACTATTAGGTCTTCTTGGGTCTTGGAAATTTAAAGTATTCTAAATATCGAATTTACCGTCGAAACGTGACAGAAAGGCATTTATTTTATTTACCTACTCTGATACTATAATACAAAGGTTATAAAACGTAAAACAAAATTCTTATGACAAACATTACGTACAGAACAAAAATAAAAAATTAAAAAGTTTCATTACGATACAGCTCTTGTATGGACACCTGTATCATAATGTAACTTTTTAATCATAACGATACACCTATACAACTTCCAGCTGGACCAAGGAGGTTGAACCTCTACCTTAAAAAAAAAGGTTTCAATGAATCGGTCCGCGGCGACGCAACACGCATGCGCAATCGATGTTTACGCCTTGGCGCCAATATATGACATTTAAAAAATATTTTCAATATTTAAACGAAGTTTAGTTTTGATTGTAAAAAAATAAGTTTTTGTGTAAAAACATGTCTGAGAGTGGGGATAGTGGTAATTACACACCACCAGATATTCTGAAAGCTGCGTCAAACATGACCGTGATCATGTTGCCGACGAAATCTAGGAGCAACTATATTAAATGTTACCACGAGTTCATCGAATGGAAACGTACGTTTTACGTATTATATATAGTATGAGAGTAGATAAAGTAGTGTATGATACTGTACATAACTTGGTCTTATAACACTCGTGTGACACTATAAAAAAACTCGCCTGCGGTTCGTTTTTTTAAACCATATTCGTGTTATAAGAACCCTTATTATGCAACAGTATCATAAACTACTATAGTGCGCATTCACATAAGAAAAGTTTATAAATCTCAATTTTACAAAACAAAATGTCTACAACGTCAGTTTAGAAGAGATAAAGATATAGATTAAAATTAAGAAGAGTACAAATTTTATAAGCATAAATCAAAAACGTTATGTTTTGTCACACATAAAAAAAAATATAATTAATAAATTTCCTTTTTTGCGATAGTGGTACAGTTTTTTGAGCTGAACTTTAGTAACTTTATAAATAAATATATGGGACACTTACACACACGGTCGCCCGACCCCAAAGTAAGTAACTTAATACTTGTGTTATGGGTGACGGACAACTGGTAAATATACTACATATATAATTTAAAATACATACTTAAATACAAATATACACCCAGGTTTGAAGAACCAACAAAATTTTTATAGAAAATGTTGGCCCTCGGCGGGAATCGAATCCGCGACCCGCGGAGCTGAAGGCAGAGTCACTACCCACTGCGCCAACGGGCCAGTCAAAATAAAAAACCTTATTGTAGTAACTAAAGCGAATAAGATAAATAATTGTTAAATTTACCCACCTCGCCTATTGCATATTCAATAATCATACTACAGGACTCCTGTATCGGAACCGAAAAAAAAAATATTTATCGTTTTTTACAGTTAGACCACTTTGTTTCTGATTGTTACATTAGTCGCATAGAAAATAGAACAAAGCTGCATGTTTCCGGTCTCCGATACGCCAAGTTTCACTTTCGGCTCTCGGACACAGTTTCAAAGCTTGTTAAGTAAATCATTTGTCTTTGTAACAAATTCAATAGCAATCAATATAATTTAATTTACCTCACCTTTGCAAAAAATATTTCAATCATTTGACATTTAATCTTGACATTCAAATTTTTCAATCTAAACTCTAACTTTTAAAAAAAGTTCACCATTCACTTTTCAAAACCACGATTCTAGCTGCAATCTTTATTTGCAACATAATTTTCATTTCAGTAATTATTTAAGTCGCATGACTTATACTTTTTAAATATAATTTATTCACGTAAGTAACGCGATCGATATAATTATTATTAACAGTTTATTAACTGTTAGTCAATCAAGAATGTTTAATATGCATGTGGGTAAACTTGCATGCAAAAGCTAAGCACGCGAAATCAGCAAAAAAATAATTAGAAAATGAAGCAAGTCGTGTGAACAATCTTGACATTTCATATATGTATAATGGTTACTTAATCACCCATAAAGTAAACTAAAGTAAAGTAAGCCTGTTAATATCCCAGTGCTAGGAATAAGCCTCCTCTCTCCGTTTATTGGAGAGAAGGGTTGGAGCTAAGACCTACCACGCTGCCTAATGCGGATTTCTGGGTTACACATATTCCTAGAATTTTCCAGAGATATGCAGGTTTCCTCACGATGTTTTCCTTCACCGGAAAGCGTGTGATAAATTGCAAATGTCAATTAGACACATAGGTTTTAATAGAAAAACTCATTGGTGCCTGCCCAGGTTCGAACCCATGTTTGTCTCTAGATAGTCGCATGGTCTCACCACTGGGCTATCACAACTTTAACTTAATCACCCATATTGTGGAAAATAACACTGAATACATAATGTAGGTAGGGACGGCGGTAGCTAGAACTGCAATGGACAGACTCAGAAAAATATGTAGAAACAAAAATATTACAAAAGCCACCAAGATTCGGCTTGTGCAAACGCTTGTTTATCCCATTTTTACGCTGCGAAGACATGGACCTTGCGACAGGCCGAGAAGAAGAAAATTGATGCTCTGGAGATGTGTTGCTGGAGACAAATGCTTGGAGTCTCATGGATCGAATTTCGCACCAACGTCTCTATTCTTCAGGAAATCTATCCTAATCTATCGACTATCGACGTTAGTACAAAGTCGCGATTTGAAGTTCTTTGGAAATGTCTCCCGAATAGGAAATGGCTCCATCGAGATTGTGGTGGTGGTTGTGTGTGCTACTTGTGTTTATTGTTGCTAGTGGAGGCGCCTTGGGGTGCGTGTGGTGACTTGTCCTGCATGTGTAAGGTGCGTAAATTTTGCCTGCTTCATATTGACTTAACCCGTGCGGATTATAGCAAGGTAGTTCTGTTATAGTGCCTGTAATATGGAATTCCGCAAAGTGACGCCTGCTTCTATAAATCATTGCCTAGAACATATGTTCTAGCCATAAGGCATGGGTGAAGAGATATCACTTCATCCATGCCTTAAAGATATTTGAATTGACACAATCAACTGTACCCAATGAAAAAATGATGCAGCAAATTTTTTCAAAATTCTTGCCAAATAACCTTTTTTATTCACAACAAAAATGTAAAAAAAAATATGTTAAAAATACACTTATTAAAAGGTACCTGTAACTGCCTGTAAGTGCCTTTCACTTGGTGGTGGTTGTGTGCACTGTTGCTGGTGGAGGCGTCTTGGGATGCATGTGTAAGGTACATAAATTTTGCCTGCTTGATACACTTAGCATTACATACATTCGCTTAACACGCGCGGATTATACCAAAGTAGTTCTGTTATAGTTTATGTAATATGGAATTCCGCAAAGTAAACGCATGCTTCTATAAATCATTTAAATATAAGAATTTTATTTTAAAAATGATATTTTATGATATGTTAGATATGTTATTTCAAACGACTGTGAGCTCTTTCAGACTACCGGGTGACAAGTTAATAAAAGAGCATCTCAGCGTATGATACGTGGTATATTCTGAAGAATTACTCCCTTATCGCTACGGAGCAGGCTCAAAGTACAGCGAGGTACACACGCGGCACACTCTGTAATTTATTACGTACAATTTTTTACTTCTCACACGTTTATACGACAGCTAAATCACCTGAAACGTATTTGTTTCCATTACTTAATAATTTAAAGCCTAATTTGACATATTTCATCATTATCATTCTCCTGCCCTTATCCCACTCTAAGTGGGGTCGGCCCAACATGTAACAAACATTGTTGTCACATGATTTGGCTACGTACTTTACGACCGACCGCCACCGTCAAAGTTGACGTCAGGCAGGCGGTCAGTGTCGTAAAATACGACTAAGGTAAGTACCTTAGTCGTATTTTACGACACCTCGGTAAGAAAGAGAGTAGTCTATTCCACTCAGCCGGATACCACACAGCGGGTCGACTTACCTTAGTCGCCTTTTACGACACCTCGGTAAGAAATGAGGGTGGTCTATTCCACTCAGCCGGATACCACACAGCGGGTCGACTTACCTTAGTCGCCTTTTACGACACCTCGGTAAGAAATGAGGGTGTCTATTCTACTCTACGATAAATAGAAAATACATCTAGTATTATATGTATTTTCTATTTACTCAATCACGGATTATAACAAAAATACAAGTAATTGCATTATTAATTTTGAATTATAGATCTCCGCAAAGTAACGCCTAATATTATAAATTACCAAAAATTATTGTTCTAATAATATTAAATATCCAATGTTGGCAATCCCTATATTTATGCTATAACTACTAAATCCTGATTGTTAAAAACATTATTACTTTAACAAAGGCCCCGTAAAGGGATTCGTACAAATAACAGCTTATTTCGTAATCATTTATATGATATCGCTAAACCCCTTTGAGAGCTTTATTTGCATTACATTTTATTGGCACAAAGCTTTACCACTTTTTATTGTAAAAAACTAACAAAGGAATAACGCGAGTTACCTTATAATTCATTTATACTGGTATTTAACCTTTGTACAAGCAAAGAGCGAATTTTTTCAAGTGACGTTTTTTATTTTACGAAACAGTGTTATGTTAAATAAGTCATGCCAAATTAACATGCGATATTTAAATTCAAATTCAAAATATTTTTTATTCAAGTAAACTTGTAAACAAGTGCTTTTAAATCGTCAACATCTACTGCTGGTTCCGGAAAGCTGTTCGAGAAAAACCGAGAAAAACCAGCAAGAAACTCGGCGGTTGCTTTTTCTAAAGAATAATTCTTATTACTAGTAATAATTTATAATTAATAACATATAGCTATTGATGTTTTGTACAGGGTCGAAGAGTAGCTATGCCCACGCATTCTTATCGTCTAAGTAATCCTCAAATTCAAATTCAAATAAGTCTTTATTCAAATTGGCCTATTACAAGCACTTTTGAATCGTCAAATTAAAATTAAATTGAAGCTACAACTGGTTCGGAAAGGTGCTCTAACCGAGAAGAACCAGCAAGAAACTCGGCGGTCGATAGTATAGTATAGTAGGCTTCTGAATTAGCCTTTTTTTAATAGTATTTTTAAACTGCTGTAATGGTAAAGTTTAAGTAGAGTAATATAACAGAACTAACTACTTTGCTATAATCCGCACGGGTTAAGCGAATGCATGCAAGGCTAATGTGTATGAAGCAGGCAAAATCTACGCACCTTGTACATGCAGGACAAGCCACCACATGCACCCCAAGGCGCCTCCACCAGCAACAACGCACACAAGCAGCACTCACACCCACCACCACAATCTCGACGATCGTTTCGCCCCGAAACCGAATCATCATCAGGAGGATAGGCTCCACGACAAAAATCGTAATGCGCCGCGCTACCCATACAAGCAGTCTTAAATAGTTCAACTCCCACCACTACCCTCCCCTCCGAACACATGTAGATGTTGACAGTCTTGTCAGAACGACATGTATGACGTTGAAAGTCTATTCACGAATGTTCCATATAAGGAATCATTGAACATTTTAAGCAATTTACTCGAGAAAAAATGTTCACATCCTGGTGAGACCTTAGAATTGTTAGAATCAACTCAACTATGTATGGAACAAAATTATTTTAGATTCAATAACCAATTCTTTCATCAAAAGGATGGTTTAGCAATGGGATCACCTTTGAGTCCACTGATGGCTGAAATAGTCATGGATAATTTCGAAAACCAACATATTGTTCATAACAAAAATATTCTATACTATTATAGATATGTAGATGATATTATTATATGCTGGACAGGTACTACAGGACAAATTCATAAATTTTGCCATACTTTAAATGAAAAACATCCCAAAATAACATTTAAAATTAGAATACGAACAAATTAGCTCACTGAACTTTTTAGACTTGATTATTACTCGCGATAATAACAAACACTCATTTGAGATCTTTCGTAAACCAACTTACACCGATACGATCATACTGGCTTCTTCATGCCACCCTTGGCAACATAAACTTGCTGCCTTTCATAGCTACGTCCATAGGTTATTGTCGGTCCCTCTCTCAAAAAACAGCTATGAAAAGGAATTACAAATAATTTACCAGATAGCACTTTCCAATGGTTACACTACAGACACGGTTAAAAACATAATTAAAAATAGACACAAGTCTCAAGTCGCTAAACTTTTGTATGTGGTACCATCTTTTAATAAAACTAATTATAAAGCCAGTCTGACTTACTTTGGAAAATTAACAGTTCAGTGGCAAATATATTTAAATCAAAATCAGGTACTAAACTCTCCTTTAAAACTAACCAATCGCTTCGTAATTTGATGAGTAAAAATTAAGATATATTAGATAAGGGAAAAAAATCCGGGGTTTATAAAATAGATTGTCCTGAGTACAACGGTACATATGTAGGTCAGACTGGCCGAAATTTTGCAATTCGATTCCGGGAACATATGGCTGCATTAAGAAATAATAAACCACAAAATTCTAATTTTGCTAAACATTTGCTGGAAAGCGGTCATAAAGTACCTAATGACCATTCATTTCATATTCTTCACACTTGTGGTAAGGGACTCCGACTCAATACGTTAAAGCAACTTCAGATAATAAAAAATAACAATAGCCACTTAATTAACGAACAAGTAAATGTATCCAATTCCGTTTGGCTACATGTGTTCGGAGGGGAGGGTAGTGGTGGGAGTTGAACTATTTAAGACTGCTTATATGGGTAGCGCGGCGCATTACGATTTTTGTCGTGGAGCCTATCCTCCTGATGATGCTTCGGTTTCGGGGCGAAACGATCGTCGTGATTCTGGTGGTGGGTGTGTGTGCTGCTTGTGTGCGTTGTTGCTGGTGGAGGCGCCTTGGGGTGCATGTGGTGGCTTGTCCTGCATGTATAAGGTGCGTAGATTTTGCCTGCTTCATACACATTAGCTTTGCATGCATTCGCTTAACCCGTGCGGATTATAGCAAAGTAGTTAGTTCTGTTATATTGCTTGTAATATGGAATTCCGCAAAGTAAAGCCTGCTTCTATAAATCATTTAAAGTAGAGTGTGGAATTTTATTATAGAATCTTATACCCAAACCCACAAACGATTTACGTACTTTTGCTAGGCGCAAACCAGGTACCGCAAGCTTATGTCGGTTCCTACTTTGTCTATTATATACATCGGCAATCTTTTTATAATTATGTATATTCTTGTGGATCAATTAAATCGATCTTTCAATGAGATCGTTACTCTTACGGAACATTGATGAGTTTTAAAAAAACTGTTTAAAAAGAGGCTGATACAGAAAGCCTACTATACTGTTGAAGATTACTTAGATGATAAGGATGTGTGGATATAGGTGTACTTCTACCCTGTACAAGATAGTAATTAATAAATGTAACTAGTCATAAGAATTATATTTAAAAAAGAGCAACCGCCGAGTTTCTTGCTGTTTCTTCTCGGTAGAAACAGCTTTCCGAACCAGCAGTAAAGTTGACAATTCAAAACCACTTGTTTATAAGTTTACTTGAATAAAGAATATTTTGAATATGAATTGGAATATATATCTGAAGAGTTTGTTTGTTTGATTGATTGTTTGAACGCCATAATCTCAGGAACTACTGGACCGATTTAAAAAATTGTTGAGTGTATGTATGATAGTCCGAACGGACTACAGACCAACATTCATTTTTATATATTAACGTTGTATAATTAGTAATAACCAGTTGTATGTCACGTATAACACAAGTATTTACTTATTGTGGGGACGGACGAACGTGTGTGTAAAGTCCCATTTATATTATATAATGATTTTCTCAATAAATATCGAGGAAAGCTATAAACTATATAACATTACACTAAGATGATTAGGAGAGGAGCAGCAATAAAAAAATATTGCGGAAACGGAAAAATTTAAAGCTTTTCTTGCGTGTGCTAAGTAAGCGGTAAAAGTTATTCAAAAATCATGTATTACAAAATTGTTCGTTTCTAAACGTTCTAAATAAAAGTCCGTGACAACATATGTCTAGCTTTTAAGGTTAACCCACTTTAACCATAATTAATATAAGTTTTACGGTTTACTCAAATACTAAGACTGTAGTCCAACCGAACGAAATCACGTTTAAAAGCTAGTATAATAATATACCTAGAAACGTTGATGCAAACTTGTAATCAAACCCATATCCATAGATAATTTGATCGTAAAATCAAAGAAATAGTCAGATAGAGAGATTTAAAAGCAATAACTGTACGAATCTAGAAAATAGAAACATCCTCGGGACTTGTAAGATATCTAACAGTGGATATTGTTGGCATTTAGACATATTTATACTTTTCCAATACACCTGCGACGTGGGGTGAATGCTAAAGGTATTTCTGAGATACTTTGAGATAAAAATCACGTTGCAGCGTCATATTTGCAGTTCAAAATAATAGTGATAATAATATGTTGCTAAAATCCGCGATTTGAGAAAATCTTTACAGAGTAATAAATGTAAATGGGACATTACACACACGTTCGCCCGTCCCCACAATAAGTTAATACTTGTGTTATACGTGACATACAACTGGTTATTACTACTTATATAATCTTAATATGTAAAAATTTATGTTTGTCTGTATGTCCTTTATAGATTGGATATGACTTTGTGTACTGGATTTCTATCTGAAGCAATTTTAATGAAATTTTCAGTCAATCTAAAGATTGTAATTCTGATCCTGTTTAATGTTTTTTAACTGTTGCGGTCTGTTTTGAGAGAAATTCGAAACTAGACTGAGCCACAGCATAAAACAGCTTTCTTAATCAGCAGTAGAGTTAACGATTCAAAAGATAACGATTCAAGTTTACTTGAATTTGAATTTTCTACTTTCTATTATCGCGCTTTAATCCAGTGGCCTTGTGATTTTTTCGTCATCAAAAAGTATGTGTCGATTGATATTTACTATTTAATGCATACTTTTCGATAAAACATCTTGAGGAAACCTTAATATCTCTATAGAATTCTGGGGATATATGTAACGTACCACATTCTGCACTCGACCAGCGTGGTAGGTGTTAGCTCAAATCCTTCTTTCCAAAAAACGGAGAAGGGAGCCCAATGTCCAGCAGTGGGATAGTAACATGTCATTATTTTAAGGAACTCAGACATGTTTCTCGTATGTGTCTACACGTGCACACGTATAAAGTACGTATTTAATTGGCAGTGGGTAGTGACTCTGCCTTTAGCTCCGCGGGTCGCGAGTTCGATTCGACAATTTGTTGGTTCTTCGAGTTTTAAGTATGTATTTAATACTATATGTACTAACAAGTGGCTACAGTACTCCATACACGATCATACCTGAGCTTCTATAAACAATCTGTTATTTCTTCGAGACTGTATTTATTCGAGTTTTCTCGGGAAGTTCATGTTAGGCCTACAGATCAATGCTACAAAAATCGTATCCTTATATATTTTACAAAAAATAATAAAGAAAAGTCTCTCATATTTTCTATTTCATTGTAATTCGAAAAGAAACTTTCAGCGACTTTAGGGGGCATTATAACGAGTGACTAAACGGGCTCAAGGGCTCATAAGTTACCAACTATAATACTCTGTTATGCGACTAAATAAACTTTACGAAAACTTTTACAGCTCCATACTGCTTTTATTAACTGTAGACTTCCAAAGTAGTTAGTAGTTGGCAGAACTACAAGTTATGTTCTAACATAAACACGATAATTTATATAATTAGGCGTTATTTTATGGAGGTCCATAATATAAAAGTAATGCAACTATTATTTTGCTATCCGCGATAAAAGTAAATATATAATATATAGAATTAGGCGTTACTTTGCGGAGATCCATAATACAAAAGTAATAATAAATATCCGATTGTGGGATGGATCTGCCAAATACCAACTGGATGCTTAGGACTCTGTGGATAAACGTGCCCGGAAGATTCATCGGCGATTAAACCCTAACCAATGCTAAATTGCACAGCCTACAACATCGGCGCAGGGTTACCTGTCTATCGGTTTTCTACAGGATCTATTTCGGATAGTGTGCTCAGGTACTCTCTCCCACACAGAAATTATCTCCCAAGTCATTTCCCAATGATTTTGATATGGGTATTTTTAAAGCAAACGTGAATACGCATCTTCTAGGCATGCCGCGTACCACCTTAGACTGTATCATTGCTTACCATCAGGCATGATTATAGTCAAGCACTAGTCTATAATAACAAATAAACAAATAATAAAAAATGGTGGCCCTCGGCGGGAATCAACCCCCCCGAACCGCGGAGCTGAAGGCAGGGTCACTGCCCACCCAACGGGCCAGTCATCAGTGGACATCCATCGGTTAAATAAAAAGTAAACTTGTGAACATGTGCTTTTTTAATTGTCAAATCTAATGCTTGTTTGGAGAATTTCTCCTACCGAGAATAAACAGCAGAAAACTAGATGGTTGATCTATTTAGAAAAATAATTCTAGCATAATTTAATCATTGCTATCTCGTTCAAGGTTGAAGAGTAGCTAAATCAATGCATTTTTATCATTCATATAATCCTCGATAGTGTAATAGTCTTTCTTTATAAGCCTCCTATTAAATTCCTGTTAAAACTAAATTATTGAGTAATTTCTTTTTAGATACCAAAACCATCATCTGAACACTATCTAAACTACTAAGGCAAAACATTAGGTCACTACAAAGGTGACAAAGTTGAAGTCCAACCCTCAGCCTCTGTCAATGTGTATACAGATGATAGTAAAATCGAGGGCAAGGTTGGCTGTGCTATCACATGCTGGCGTGAAGATGTCGATGTACAAACTGGAACCATTCTGTACAGTTTTTCAATCAGAATTGTTTGCATTGAGGCAGGCTGTAATACTGGTGATGAAAAATTCTAGCTTCAGGGAATGTAATATGATGAGTTACTCACGCTCATCCCTAGAGGCTATAATTGACCCACGTTCCACGCATCCTATGGTGTGCGAAATAAGGGATGAATTGTCACGGGCAGCCAATCACGGCTACAATATAAAACTGTGGTGGGTGCAGCTCACGTCGGTATGACCGGTAATGAGCGCGCTGATGAGCTTGCAAAGTATGCTGCCCTTTATAAAAAAAACAGTTGCTGACTACGACAAGTTTCCTCTGTCATTTGCCAAATACGTTGCATTATACGGTAGGCGCGCTCTGAACGCCTGGCAAAACGAATACTCGAATTCGGAGGTGGGTAGGATTACGAAGCAGTTTTTCCCGGATATTCGGCTATCATTTCGAGTTATCGAAAAGATTGGAATGTGTTACTGGAAAATCCAAATTTGGACTGGTCATGGTGGGTCGGCCTATAACCTTTATCGTTTTAAGCGCCTTAATGGACCTGGACGTTCTTGTTCAGCTGATGTCGAACAAACAGTCGAACATTTTAAACGAATTTCATTCGGGTAAAAATTCACCACCTCCAACTGGAGTTCACTGTGAAGTGATACACATACAGGACTTTGCCAACTACTGCATATGGATCTTGCGAGCGGTAGCCCATAGCAATAAATAATTATAATTTGTCATCATTTATGACTTTATTTTTTGTTTGCAAATGAACTTCTTTCATTTCAATTATAGTAAAAAAAAAGCGGCCTGTTACAATCCACTGCTGGGAATAGGCCTCTTCTTTCCCTTTTCATGAGAGAAGGGTTGGAGCTAAGACCTACCACGCTGCTCCAATGCGGATTGGTAGCTTACACATATCTCCAGAATTTTCTTGAGATATGCAGGTTTCCTCACGATGTTTTTCTTCACCTAAAAGCGTGTGATAAATTGCAATTATCAATAAGACACATGAGTTTTAATAGAAAAACTCATTGGTGCCTGCCCGGGTTTGAACTCGTGTTTCCCTTGAAAGAGTCGCACGGTCTCATCGCTGGGCTATCACAGCAATTATAGTACATAGTAAATATTAATTATTATTTTCAAGGACGCTGAATCATAAATATCAGGAGGTTTTCTTATTCCAAAAAAAACTCGACTAAGGCAACCAAAATATTTACCTTTGCTATAATCTTCGCAAAAAGTAACTTGGACCACCTTGCCACTTTGAACAGAATACAACGTCGCTACAACTATTAACTAATAATTAATATATTGATAAATTATTGTATAGCAGCATGGGGTGGAGCAGCTATAAGCCATTTTATAGAGATTGAAAGAGCTCAAAGATCTTTAATAAAAGTAATGTTTCGTAAGCCGCGCTTATTTCCAACCGAAGAGCTATACAAACTTTCCCAACTAGACACTGTTCGCCAATTATACATAAAAAACATTATAATGCGCTTTCACAAAACTTACCACTTCCCACTACCGTCCTCATCGCCTAGGCGTCGAATAAAAATACATTTACCTAGGAGATACACAAACTTTGGCCAACGACAATACAGTTATCTAGGTCCACTCGTATACAAGAATCTAAACAGAAAGCAAAAGGTCTACCAGCTAAACAGATATGAGTTAAAAATAAATTTGAAAGATTTGCTTACAAGCCTTAATATTGAAGAAACAGAAAATTATTTAGCTAGCTAACACGTTTATACACACACGACACGCGCACACAGTCACACACACGCAAACAAACACACACGCGCACAAACTTACACATTAAAACACAGACCAGCACACACATAAATTTAAATTTAATTGTTATTATATTATTTGTAATTTTAGTAACGTAATATGTAACATAAGTATATGTAATAGTATAATATAAATATTATATACGTACTATATATCATATATACACTTATATTTATTTTAACGAATTCGTAGAACATAAAGACTTATTAAGTTTTGGGAAGGTACTGGCCCCTAAGATACGGGTTTTCCTAGTTTAGGGGTCTAGGATAAGAATATTTATGTAAAAATATTGTTTTGGTTCAATAAATAATTTTTATTATTATTATTCTCTTTTATTTTTCTAAATCCTAACTCCTTACATTTTTAAATATTTCTAATTATAAAAAAAAATAATCAAAAAACATTTAAAAATATAAAAAATTGACATCCGCCGGAAGCGAGGCAATGTCCCAAGCTACCGGTGGCTAGGGCTCCAGAGTGAGGAACTTCCTCACAATACGTGCCGTTTCAAGCAATACTGCCTTCTGCATCCGACTCTTAACCCAACTATTAAGCGAAAGCCTCCGAAGATGTTGGTCGAGGCTTTTCGCAATCAGACCGTTAACCGACACAACAATAGGAACAATTATTGTTGAGTCAACATTCCACATGGCGGTTATCTCATACGAAAGGTCTATATATTTAGTTAATTTTTCTTTTTCCGCTTTTATGAGATTATCGTCATGCGGAACGGTGATATCAACAATAATTGCACGGCGCGCTAACCGGTCTACTAACACTATATCAGGTTTATTGGCAGCAATAAACCTGTCAGTGATAATAGACCGATCCCAGTAGAGCATAGCACGGCTATTTTCAAGAACTGACGCAGGGTCATACCTGTAGTATGGTATCTCTTCATCCACCAGAGCATATTGAAGAGCAATTTGTTGATGTATAATCCTAGCTACTTGGTTATGTCTGTGTAAATATTCACCGTTAGCAAGACGAGAACAGCCGGAAATAATATGCCTGAGGGACTCCCCAGGACGATGACACGCTCGACATACGTCAACAGTGCCATCTTTCATAATGTATTTCCGGTAATTCTTCGTCTTGATAACTTCATCCATAATTGCACAGACAAAACCTTCGGTTTCTCCAAAGAGATCACCAAATTGTAGCCAGGATACAGAGGCAGTCTGGTCTATGTCTTGCCCCATTAATGCCTTGTAAAATCTACCATGCAACTCCTTGCTCTTCCATATGTCGATGCGATCAGAAATACCAACTACCACAGGTTTGCGCCAATTCTGTTTGCCTAAGGCAAGCGGAGTAAAGCCCTTATCAACTGCGACGACATTCCTATGTACATCACTGTCCACCTTGAGGAAATGATCTCTGAGGTTGTACACCTCACGGTTATGAAGGTCCTTGGCGTTTAAAAAACCACGCCCCCCACATTTCCGTGGGATGTACAACCTCATGACAGATGAACGTGGGTGATGCATACGATATGTCGTCAGCAGTTTTCGGACCTCTCGATCAACGGAGTCTAGTTCTGTTTGAGTCCACCTTAAAATGCCGAAAGTATAAGTGAGGATAGGCATAACCCAAGCATTAAAAGCTCGAACCTTGTTACCACCCGATAAAAGACTATTAAGTACTTTTTTCAAGCGATAAAAGAATCGCTCTTTCACTGCTTGTTTCATGCTTCTATCCTCAATACCTAATGCTTCAGACATTCCAAGGTATTTGTATGTTTCGCCTTCACAGAGAGATTTGAGAGTCAAAGCATCTGATATGACTGCTTGTTCAGAGCTTATAATCCCACCTCGCTCTATATGTATGACCGCACACTTGTCTACACCAAATTCCATGCCTATGTCGCTACTAAAGCTTTGAGTGATCTTCAGCAGCTGCATAAGGTCTGGACGTTTTGATGCATACAACTTTAGGTCATCCATATATAGCAAGTGGGATATAGCCTCACCTCCTCTGCGAAGGCGAAAACCTAGCCCCGAATCCTTCAGTAGATCACTGAGTGGATTAAGAGCTAAGCAAAACCACAGTGGACTCAAACTATCTCCTTGGAAAATACCCCGCCTAATCCTTATCGGCTCAGCTAATTCAGAAAAAACTGTATCTCCTGGTTGACGAAGGATTGTCATCCACTGCCTCATACATGTATCAAGGAAAGAGTACAGAGCTATATCGACCTTATATAGCTCCATAATCCTCATGAGCCACGTGTGAGGCACTGAATCATAAGCCTTTTTATAGTCAATCCAAGCAGCTACAAGATTTTTTCTATTTCGCCGAACCTGTTGGCATATAGCCATGTCAATGAGGAGGAGTTCCTTTGTACCGCGAGACCCAGTCCTACATCCATTCTGAACTGGGGCCAAAATATTGTTAGCATCAATATGCTCAATAATTTTTGAAGTCAGAATAGATGTAAGAAGCTTATAGATGGTTGGTAAGCAAGTAATCGGGCGGTAGTTTTTTGGGTCCGCAGTATCACCGGATTTGTGTAATAGAAAGGTGACACCAGTTGTCATAAATGTCGGAAGCGATCTAGAATCGAGAGCATCTTGAAATTGTCTTGCCAAAAGAGAATGTGCACTACAGAACCATTTTAACCAAAAATTATGCAATCCGTCCGGACCTGGGCATTTCCAATTCGAAGCTGAACGGATTGCATACTTCACATTATCTGTACTAATGTTAACTTGTGGCATTTCTCTAATAGATGCACATTTTTCCCTGACAAGACTTATCCAATGTCCCTCGGTGTGACTGATGGAAGTCGACCAGATGTTAAGCCAAAAATTTGTCATCTCATCTGCAGTTGGCTCTGCACCACTCTCACAGATTGTAGATTGCTCCCACCTTCTATACACCTTCCGTTGATCACTTTGGAACATGCGATTTTGTCTGAATCTATCTACACGCACCTTATAGCGCCGAATACGTTTCGCCCATGCATAGATTTTCTGCTTCAGATAGTCAATGCGCTCTGTGACTAAGGTTGGATACTCAGATGGATTAGTGTCTGTTTCAGCAAACGCTTTTTTCACAAAGCGCATTATTCTAGGTCGATTATTGCCCGCTCTGAAACAGATTAGCTTAGCAATAAGGGTTCTAGTCAAAGAGATACGTTTTTCAATTCTAGCCTGCCAAGCCGGTACAGTGTTGGCTCGGTCTGGAAGTCCTCTATATTCCGTAAATTTAACAGAAGCCACGCGACACGCCGCAACGGCTCCACAGTATAGAATTGAATGCGTATCACTAAGGTCACGTGAAGTTTCAAAATATGGTGTTAACATTTGATCTAGAACCCCAACCAACGCCATATTACGTCTATGCACAGGAAAACGAGGTAATTTTGGTCTTAAATTAAGTTGCATGTGTCTAAATTCAGAAATCGTATCCTCCAAAGTCCTCCTCAATAGCTCATTATTCTGGGTACTTACTGGCAAATCACTACTCTCATAGAACTCATCCTGGGTGTGCATGATGTTATCGCTCGGGCTATGTTCAGCCTGATGAGCACCCTCTGCAGCAGTAATTTGTCGTAATTCTAAGCGCAGCCGCTCAAGCACGGACTCATCCAGCAGATGACGGCGCTGAATAGCCCGCACTTGATCCGATAATCGTTGTGCGGTTACGGTCAATGTTGGTTCAAGTGCCTGAAACAGAGACAGCATTTTTAAACGGTACGCAGTGAGGTTAATTCCCCCATCTGTCGCCCCATAGTACGCCCGCATGACACTCTCATTCATTTTGGGAGACCATCTCATGCGGCGCACTACTCCACCGGCGGCGGGAGCCCGTGTAGGAACGCGTCGCCCGCGCCCCCTTGGCTCCAAGCCATCCTGTGGTGGGTTCACGTCTCGTCGGCGTCTGGATGTTAATACCGGCGAGACGGTGTCGTGGTGTTCCGACTCAGCAGCCGATGGCGGTGTTAAATATGCTTCATTTGAAGATGTCGACTGCGAATCGGAACTCGACGATTTCCCCAAAGTTGGAAGACGTAGTGTATTTCGTCCTCTAGCACCGTTTAAACTCCGCATTTTATTGCATCTTTCGTTGTGCACAGGTGTTCGTCACTTCATTTTGCAGTATTTTTTCATTTTTAGCGTGTTTTTCCATAAGAAAAATATTAATTTACATAAAAATTTTCTTGACATCGAAAAAATACGTCATGCTTGTTTATGTGCGGTTGCTAGGTTTATTATTATTATTATTATAATTTTCGAAAAGGATGTAAACATATTTAGCGTTAACATACATATTTTTAAATAAATTATAATAAAATTTAAAAGAAATAATTAAGTTGACAGTATTGTTATAATTAGTATAATATATATCTTTTATTTATTTATTTATTTATTTATTCTTTATGCATACAGACAAAAAAAAATACATATATATTATATGTACAAGAAATGATTTATAATATCGTGCAAGGGCGCTTATCGCTTTCAGCAATCTCTTACAGACAACCCATAAGTAACGGATCTAAGTAAAAGAATTGGTGCAACACAAATATAATATAGAAATTGATCTATTCGCCTATATACATACATATAGTTAATAGATTACATAAATTTTGAATACTAATATTACACATATACTAAACAGCATACATACTTGAATACATATTCTTATAATATACTACATACTAATATTAACAAATAGATAAATAATAATTTTTCAAACGACTCTTAAAAACGTGCACTGATTCGGAATGACGGATATTCGCCGGGACAGAGTTCCAAAGTAATACACACTTTACTGTATAAGAACTGCCATACCATTGGGTTCGACTGCGTGGCGTTTTAAGCTTGTTATTGCTGCTGGATCGCAGTCAAGTCAAGTCTTTATCAGAACCAAGAAAGCTAAAACGCTCCTTTAGGTACTTTGGAGTTTGTGGGTTATATAGGATATTATAAAGGAGTGATAAGGCGTGTAAATTTCTTCGGTAGCTGACTGGCAACCATTTTAGCCGAGAGCGGTACTGGGAGACGTGGTCGTACTTTTTAAGGCCAAAAATAAATCTTATGCATACATTTTGCAACCGCTCGAGTTTATTTAAGAGTTCTCGAGTCAAGTCCAGATAGCATAAATCGGCGTAATCCAAAATAGGTAAGAGAAGCGAGTTGGCTAATAAGATTTTTGTTTTAACTGGTAACAGATTTTTCTAACGTCGCAAGTTACCCAAGGTAGCGAAAATTTTTCGACTTATCTCCGACACTTGAGTTACCCAGCTTAACGAGCTATCTATGTGGAGACCTAGATTTTTGACAGAATTGCTGAGTGGAAGTAGTGTGCCATCTAAGTAAATAATAGGTACACTTTCATCCTGCAATTTCGATAACACTTTAGGACTTCCTACAATAATTGATTGTGTTTTTTGCGCATTAATTCGAAGTCCAAATGGTTCACACCATTCAGAAATTCTAGCTAGATCGGAATTTAATGCTTCAATTGCAGTATCAATATCATGCACCGAAGCTGATATATATATTTGTAAATCGTCGGCATAGAAACGAAAGGAGGAAGAAATGACAGAAGACAAAGAGTTAGTAAAGATAGAAAAAAGGAGTGGGGATAGGACACCACCTTGTGGGACGCCAACGGAAAGACCAGATTCAGTAGAGTAAATATTATCGACTCTGACACACTGCCTTCTATCGTACAAATAGGAGCGAAACCATTATCCATCCATATACCATATTATCTTAAAGAGTCAAGAAGCAAGTCAAAGTCAACGGTATTGAACGCATTGCTAAAATCAAGGAGAACTAATATTGTAACTAACTTATTATCCAGGCCTTGGCGTATATCTTCAGATACTTTGACGAGTGCTGAGACAGTGCCATGACCCGGTCTAAAGCCCGACGGAGAGGTTGTTAATAAGTTATTTTTACAAAGAAATAAAGATAATTGATTATTAATAATACGTTCGAGTACCTTTGACAGGAAAGGGAGGATAGAAATAGGTCGGAAATGCGAAGATAGTGAAGGATTATGAATTTTAGGAATAGGGATAATAAACGCTTTTCGCCACTCTGCTGGAAAGTTACACGAAGAGAGAGAATAGTTAAATAGATGAGACAATAATGGCAAAATATTCTTAAGAACTAATATAATCGTTCGACGACTTATGCCGTCGCAGCCTGTGGCGTCGGATTTTACTGATAAAATATGCCTCTTTATTTCCCTTTGTGTAATTTTAGAAAAATCAAAAGGTGGAAAAACAGGGACTGGTTGTGAGCGCAACTGTAAGAGCGTGTTTTGCTTTCGTTGGGGGTCCAGAATAGATGTACTAATAAAGAAACAATTGAGTGTGTCAAGGTCAGGGATAGTTTGGAATAAAGCACGTTGACGCCCCAAGCCTAATGAACCTAGGAATGCCCAAACTTTTGAAGGACTTTTCTTTGAGATAGAATTATGGATATCTGGATCTTTTATTTTGTAATATATTTAAATAATGTACGTGTCCCTATTAGATGCCGTGGTAAGCTATAATCAAGACTTCATTTAATTAAATAGCTGTCTAGGAGTGATTTTAGGTTAAAATTAGGATCAAGCTTTGATTTTGCCACTTGCATTTTTGCTTGTTCAGATTTATAAGAAGCGAAATTGCTTTAAAATTTGGTTCAAGTAGGCATAATTCGTAAGTAAGTAAGGTTAGTTTGTAGTTATTATGGGGGTGGCATTTTCCGTTCGAAAAATCACCGTAAAATAAGGATTTAAAAAAAAGTTAAATAGACTGTATTTTATAATATTAATGATGTAAGTCTTGTTGGTTATTCTAATAAATAAATAAAATAATAAAACCCACAAAAAAATTACATACTCTTAAGCGAAAAGTGGGAGCCACAAGCTTATCTCGGCGTTTGAAGTTCCTAAGTTCAGGTCATCTTCAGTAATGCATTCTCAACTTCAAGTAACCGCATCTTTATCTAGCACTTCTCGTAGAAGCCATTTCAGTGACTAAAACGCATTTGTCTTTCACGACAGTGTATGCAAATTAAACGTAGTATGTAATCATATTGTCGTTAGCTCGCTCGAGACGCTATTTGTTAAATGCATGTGTGTTTCATGACTTCAATTTGTTTTTAAATGCTAAAAATGTGTTGCAAGTTCTTGAATTTTAAAGTCAAAAATATAAAGTGTAAAATGAGTTTTTTTTTTGGTTCAAAAAACTGGTTGGAATCAATCGTAATCTTTGAAATTAAATAAGAAACTTGCAAATTTTGACCTGCTCTAAATGAGCATGTATTAGTCAATGTAATGAACAATTTGATTTAAATTATATTATATTTATCGTAAATTAGAGTTGATTAGTATGCACAAATATCATATTTAAACAATTTAAACAAAAGTTAAATTAAAATAAAAAATTCAATATCTTCTTTAAACCTAAAACTCTTCCAATGTACGTTCAACCACATATTATACAATCTTTTGACAAACAGGACATAAAGAGGATGTTGTTGGGTATAACGTAAAAAAGGTCTGCACCGGAAGCCGACAGCGTTTATATCTTGTATCCGGTGCCGAAGCGCCTTTTTACACGCCAGTATAGTCATAACTTTGTTATTCAAATACATTATTTAAGGTAAGTATTAAATAGCTTTTTTTTCCCAGCAGTATTCGCCCAATAGTAGTGTTCGCCATTACAGCAGTTTAAAAACACTGTTAAAAAGAGGGTGATATAGAAAGCCTACTATACTGTTGAGGATTACTTAGATGATAAGGATGCGTGGATATAGCTGCACTTCTACCCTGTACAAGACAGTAATGACTAAATGTAACTAGTTATAAGAATTATATTTTAAAAAGAGCAACCGCCGAGTTTGTTGCTGGCTCTTCTCGGTAGGATCCTCTCCGAACCGGCGGTAGAGTTGACGATTCAAAAGCCCTTGTTTATATATAAGTTTACTTGAATAAGGAATATTTTGAATTTGAACTTGATTTTGAGTGGATGAAATACGCCTAATGCTTTAAATATTTGTGACATCGTGCATTCAAATTTATTTATTTAATAATTCATTACATTTAATATCTCTTACAATTGATGTCTTAGTCATAAGACGACTTTTCTGGGTACTAAATTATAAATACAATTGTTGTACCCATACAAAGATAATCTATTTCACAATACGCATGCGCAAATATCCCACAACATAAATTCCTGAAGCAATCACCAACATCTGGACCCCCTGTAAACCAAGCACTGAATTGCCGAAATAAAAACCGCCTTACATCTCAAACGGCTGTAACTGTAAAAGATACTGTTTTAAGTTTACAGCTCTTACAAATTGGACCGAATCGAAAATTGTTTTATTTGTTTTGTTTCTGAACTGCCTTACGTACTTGTAAGCTACTGCAGGCCTACTATGAACTCTTATTGCGACTCAATTGAAGACGTAAACGACGCCTGCGAACCGCTTTCTTTTCGTACCATGAAGTGTGAATTGCATTGGGGTCGTAATGTTTGAAAAGGATAACGTTATATGAACTATAGATAACGCTGCTCTTTTACTCACATGTTTTTAGCACACTTTCCGAACGCTCATTCGGCAACGACTTAAAGTGTGCGTCTTTAAGACGTTATGGTATGAAAAAGCAAAACAATTTACCTGTATCAAACGCACTGCTGGGAATAGGCCTCTTATCTCCGTTTCTGGAGAGAAGGGTTGGAGCTAAGACCTACTATGCTGCTCCAACGCGGATTGGTAGGTTACACATTTCTCCAGAATTTTCTTGAGATATGCAGGTTTCCTCACGATGTTTTCCTTCACCGAAAAGCGTGTGATAAATTGCAATTATCAATTAGACACAAGAGTTTCAATAGAAAAACTCATTGGTGCTTGCCCAATGAACTTGAGCTCGTGTTCCCCTCGAAAGAATCACACGGTCTCATCGCTGTGTTATTATATTTTTGAATTTTACCTAATTAAACCGCAGTCTTTAATATAAATAAGTGAAAGTGAGTTCTATAAATAGGTGACGTATGATCCTTTATTTTCTTTGAACTGAAGTCCGATAGAGTAGTATCAGTCTAAGAATAACCCAAGTCACAATGATGGGTGCTCTTACATTAGTCGGAATGGGCGTGTTTAATAGATTTATACCATTATCGGGCTATAAGAGCGGTTACACCCAATTGTAGCGTGAATACACGTTTAACGATCTGCACATTATTTGTTACGACGCCGTGTCCTACTAATGATAATGATAGTACATCCTGGCTCCGAAGGCTATTCGCTATCATAGACGTTTGTTTTAAGCGACGGTGCTATACAGAAACAATAAGCAGAAATACCTGAATTTAAAATTATTGAATTTTTAAATCGATTCGTCATCACTTTGACTTCCGTATCAGAACTGGAATAATTCCTTTTTGGATTGATTAATGTTGTAACACAATCAGAAACACGCCAGTCATTGATTCACAAAGTTAGGTAATTTATAGAATTAGGCGTTACTAGGCAAATTCAAATTCAAATTCAAGATATTCTTTATTCAAGTAAACTTGTAAACAAGTCCTTTTGAATCGTCAAAATCTACTGCTGGTTCGGAAAGCTGTTCTTACCGAGAAGAACCAGCAAGAAACTCGGCGGTTGCTCTTTTCAAACAATAATTCTTATCACTAGTTACATA
The DNA here is from genome assembly GCA_947086505.1 of Morpho deidamia. Taxonomy (NCBI): domain Eukaryota; kingdom Metazoa; phylum Arthropoda; class Insecta; order Lepidoptera; family Nymphalidae; genus Morpho; species Morpho deidamia. The sequence goes on along the minus strand of CAMTZC010000007.1, from coordinate 488,193 downwards.
TAGTTATTGATGTCTTGTACAGGGTTCAAGAGAAGCTATATCCACGCATTCTTATCGTCTAGATAATCTACAATAGTATAATAGGCTTTCTGAATTATCCTTTTATTAATAGTATTTTTAAACTGCTGTAATGGTAAAGTTAAAGTAGAATGTGGAATAATTTTATTATTTCTTTTGCAAGATCCTTGTCTTCGCCAGCGAACAGACTGTATGTATTATAAGATATGAGGTTGAGGCGATAGTTACATTCAACGCATTCAAAAGCCCCGTCAACGCTCCTGTCAATGCCCTTTTAGTGAAACACAAGTTGTGTTTTACTGATTTCGCAAGTATAAGTGAATCATGATCAAATTTAACGTAAATAAAAATTAATAATAGTGCATTAACGAAATATTATAGTAGTTTATGATACTGTTGCATAATAAGGGTTCTTATAACACGAGTGTGGTTTAAAAAAACGAGCCGCAGGCGAGTTTTTTTATAGTGTCACACGAATGTTATAAGACCAAGTTATGTACAGTATCATACACTACTTTATCTACTCTCATACTATAATACGTAAAACGTACGTTTCCATTCCATGACCTCGTGGTAACATTTAATATAGTTGCTCCTAGATTTCGTCGACAACAGGTTCACAGTCATGTTTGACCAGCTTTCAGAATATCTGGTGGTGTACAATTACCACTATCCCCGCTCTCAGACATGCTTTTACAGAAAAACTAATTTTTTTACGAACAAAACTAAACTTCGTTTAAATATTGAAAAATATTGAAATATTGAAAAGATTTTTTAAATGTCATATTCATATTGGCGCCAAGGCGCAAACATCGATTGCGCATGCGTGTTGCGTCGCCGCGGACCCATTCATTGAAACCTTTTTTTTTAAGGTAGAGGTTCAACCTCCTTGGTCCGGCTGGAAATTGTATAGGTGTATCGTTATGATTAAAAAGTTACATTATGATACAGGTGTCCATACAAGACCTGTATCGTAATGAAACTTTTTAATTTTTTATTTTTGTTCTGTACGTAATGTTTGTCATAAGAATTTTGTTTTCAGTTTTATAATCTTTGTATTATAGTATCAGAGTAGATAAAACTAATAAATAACTTATAGCCTGTCCTATAATTATTTTAAACGTGAAATAAATTATAACAGAGCACGGTCAATTCCGAAATGTCTGGAACAATACGAAAATATTTTTCACATATAATTGGCGTCGATGCTGTTTTTTGTTTCTTTTCTCTATATAAACGGTCAGTGAGCTTGACTTGTTTATTGCAAGAGCGTAAAAAAAATAAAATTTGTTGCGCATGTTATTCCAAAAATACCTCTCTTCTCATCATCATTCTCCTGCCCTTATCCCACTCTAAGTGGGGTCGGCACAACATGTTACAAACATGCTGTCACATGATCTGGCTATGGTTTTTTGCGACCGGCCGCCTGCCTGACGTCAACTTACCTTAGTCGCTTTTAACGACACCTCGGTAAGAAATGAGGGTGAACGGAGGGTGGTCTATTCTATTCTGCCGGATACCACACGGCGTATAACTACTTCTCTTCTCAGTGAGCAAATTATAGTAATTTTATAATCTTCATTATTTAAAAAGAAACGAACTGTGTACACTTGTTCTTAAGCAGTGCTTTATTTCGTGCCGTATATTAACAATGCAACGCAACGTTATTACACGTCCAATATGATAAACGCTTATTGACACTACCTTTACACAAGTCAGCAAAAATATGCCTTTCTTTAAACAACGTGCATAAACGGCTGTAGCTTGTAACGATTCCTTCTAGCTTGTTCATCTGATAGCACGTTAGTTTGTACACGTGTATCAAAAGCAGAACATCTATAATCGTAATTTATTTTGTATAAGACAATGCTCAACAAATATTTGAAAACCTATATGCGCACCTCAAAGAGTTAATTATTATATTTAATACAATTTTTCAAAAAAACTATTAGTTGTCGCTAAATTTCAATATTAGTAATAAATTTAATAAACTTACAGATTTACCTAATAATTAAAGATTATATAAAATAATATTTCTATTCTTGCTATTATTTAATCTTTTTTCGAATTGAGGAATACATATTACATTCACTCACTCAATGGTACACGAACTATATGGGATGTCAGTAACACTATATCTAGCATGAAATAAATAACCATTACCCTCTACACAGTAGGAATTGCGTCCAGATGGTGTTATTCAATATCTACGGCTATAAATTCTACTGTATGTCTGTTGCAGATGAAATATCACACTGAACTTAAACGTATGCACGGCACGCCATTATTTTCTAATCAATTATCAAATTGTAGCATTACCTGTATTGTATAAACTATGTCAATTATGAATAAAGTAAGTAAAGGACTATTACTATCCCACAGCTGGGCTTAGACCTCCTCTCTCCGTTTTTGAAGAGAAGGGTTCGAGCTAAGACCTGCCACGCGACTATAATGCGGAGCATATCTCGACAACAAATCCCCGACAAAATATCCCGACGACTTGTAACAGGCCGCTACTTTACTTTTCGTAAATAAATTCATTTTCCTTATAACATCCTTCTTTCTCTTTCTTCCTCTTCCTTTTTTGTCGAATCGTATACCTAAATAAACGCGAAAGCGACACAATCACAGCTTCAAATAAACAGAATGAATTATAAATAATCGAATACATTGTCCATCATCTCCGCAGTTTTATTCGAAGGTATCCGAGCCTAACTTATCAGGTATTCCATTTCAGTTTAACTTACGCTATGAATTACGAAGCTCATTTTATATTCAGGCCGATAGCGTCTGCCTGAGTAAATTGTTAAGTATCTGAGTAATACTCAGATACTTCACAATTTACTCAGACGTGAAAGGCGTGACTCAGTATGTGAAGAGATAACTTTACAACCCTTTTAAGAGTATCGGCTGCACGCGAACCAAAAAGCGATGTATCTTCATCTTCAACCGAAGTTCACTGCTGTAAATATAATAGATAGGTCTCTTTAAGAGATCTCCACACCACATAATCTTGTGCCACTTGGATAGCGTCTACCTGCAAGCTTTTCGGCCCAACATGTTCTAAACATGATTTCGTTGATTATTATACGACCTGCCGCCTGCCTGACGTCAAATTACCTTAGTCGCCTTTAACGATACCTCTGTACAAAAGTAATAATAAAGTTATTTTGCTATAATCCGCGATACAGTAAATAGAAAATATATATAGTGATAAATGTATAGTGGACTATCCGTATTTCTTACGCGATACATGCAGGGTTCGTAAAAACACATGCACAAACCTCCACCACTGCCACCAAAATACACAAGCACTACACACGTTCACTATCACAAACTCAACAATCGTTTCGCCCCGCAACCAAAGCATCATCAGGAGATAGACTCCACGACAAAATCGCAAAGCCTACCTACATCTGTAAGAAAAGAGAGTAGTCTATTCTACTCAGCCAGATACCACACGGCGGGTAAACTTACCTTAGTCGTCTTTTACAATACCTCAGTAAAATCAGGGTGATCTATTCTGCTCAGCCGAATACCTCAAGGCGGGTCAACTTACATTTGTCGCCTTTTACGACACTCCGGTAAGAAATGAGGGCGGTCTATTCTACACGGCCGGATACCACACGGTGGATCAACTTACCTTAGTCGCCTTTTACGGTGCTTCGTTAAGAAATGAGGGTGGTATATTCTACCAAGCACTCAGGGCTAATAACTCTGCTTATAAAGATTCGAAATTTTGTAATATACTTTTTATCAAAAATGTACAAGTATATCTATCTTAAATTACTTACACGCTATTACTATACAAATCATGCCCACGTGGAATGGTCCCAAGAATGCTGGCAGCGTTTAAAAAATTAAGTAAATTTAAAATAAAATAATATCTTCTATTCACCGCGAAACGTAAGGACTATTTATACTAGATAAAATAAGCAAATTACATCCAAACCCCAAAGGACTGTTTAACAATTTTAGATTCCACAATTTTGTATTTGCTCAAAATTTTGTGCAAATACTTCGTAAATCATGTAGGGTTAAGTGTGAATGTTTAATGCCGCTTCAACTCAATGGTCTGGAAACAGGTTTGGTGTCGGGACCCTTCTGTAATTTGTGAACCTCACTTTAACATAAATCTGATTTATTCTGAGGAAGACCGAAATGTGGCTTTCCATCACATCCATACATTATCATTTGTTTTTCTTACCGTATACGACGGAAATAATCAAATGAAATTAGTCATTGCATACCAGCGGAAATGGGGTTTGTAACTGAGTGAAGAAGTTTCTTTTGTTTTGTGAATGAAAGTCGGTGTCTTTTTGAACGTGGATTCGTACAAATATTAGATGCCTTGTTTAAGTCGTGGTTAGTTTCGATGTTTGTTAATCAAGTATGTACTTGCATTATAAATAAACTAGGCGAGTTATAACCTAAACATAAAAAATGAAACATTTCAAATTCCGACATATATATGCCTCATTAGTTGTTTAGTAGCAGCTATTTAATTTCCAACTGAGCGATACAGTTGCTTTAAATAGGGGAATAGTGTTAAAGGAAATCAGTAGAGTTCTGAACGCAGACTCAATGTGAATCTAAGATACTATATCGCACAAGTTTTGATCGGTGTCGATAATTGTCTTACTTAGGCAATCATGATATGTATACTTTCAAATAAATTGCCAAATATTTGATGTAAAATCACCTGTTGAAATGTATTGGTATATTTCAAAATATAATATTTAGAATAAGATTTGGACCACAGAATCATATTAACACGAGAATAATTTATATTTCAGTATAGTAAAATTCGTAAAATGAAATAATTCCGATGATATAACTCGTTTTGTTTATTTCAAAGTGAAAAAAGAAACCCTATCAACCTCAATTTACCTTATTTCCGTATATATCAAAGCCCGTGGCAAGAAGACCCTTACAAAATAATATTCAAATAGATTTATCCCCTTTTGGTCCTCAAAGGTATGTCAGTTGGTAATGATGCCGCCGCATTGATTAACACCACGTAATTCCGCTGAAATACAAAATCCGACGGGATTTGGATCCTTAATTAAAATTATTTGTTTTTTAAGTCAAAAAGGTAAATTTTGTACACCGTTTGTGCGAATCACATGTATCTAACAAAAGTAGTAATCATATTATTTTGCTGTAATTCGCGATAAAAGTAAATAGAAAATATGTGTAATGATAAATGATTAATCTAGAGTCTATCGAATGCACTGCAAACCACCACCTCATCACGTTAGCTCAGAACATAACCTTGATATCTAGGCATCTAATATTCAAATTCAAAATATTCTCTACTTGCGTAAACTTGTGAACAAGTATTTTTGAATCGTTGGTTCGGAAAGCTGTTCCTACTGAGAAGAGCCAACAAAGTAATTCGGTGGTTGCTCTTTCCAAATTCTTATTACAAGTTACACTTAATCTTTTCTGTCTTGTATACAGTCAAAAGGTAGCTACAACCACACATTCTTATTATCTAAGTAATCCTCAACAGTATAGTAGGGTTTCTGTATCAGCCTCTTTTTAACAGTGGTTTTAAACAGTTGTAATGGCAAAGCTAAAATTGATTGCGGAATTGAATAGTCTCTTGAGTCTTAGAGACTGACACATTGATAGAACTTTTGTAATACAAAAACGATTTGTATTTTGTAATACAAAGAATTGTAAATGTCATACGTTGCATTTACAATTTAAGTCCGCGTGATTCCCTGCGAGAGAAGTTTAAGGAAATAGGTATTCTTACTTTGGCTTCACGGTATATTTTTAGCAATCTAATGTATGTGTTTAAGAATATACATAGTTATAAAATGATTGGCGATATATTTAATAGACAAAGTATGAACCGACATAAGCTTGTGGTTCCTGCTTTGCGCTTTGCATAAGTAAATAAATCATTTGTGGGTTTGGGTATAAGATTCTATAATACGATTCCGCAATCTATTTTATCTTTGCCTCTTCGGCAGTTTAAAGGCGCTGTTAAAGGGAAGCTAAAATAAAAAGCCTACTATACTATAATAGATGATAAAAATGCGATGATTTAGCTACTTCTCTACCCTGTACTAGATAGTAATAACCAAATGTAACTAGATATAAGAATTTTATTTAAGAGCAACCACCGAGTTTCTTGCTGGCTCTTCGCGGGAGGACTTGCTTTCCGAACCAGCAGATTTTGACAATTCAAAAGCACTTGTTTACAAGTAATTGAATAAAGAATATTTTGAATTTGAATTTGACAACCTATAACGCTTTTTATACCTCCCTCTAAACTACCATACTAGTTTGTTTCTATATTTTGTACTGTTAAAAAAAAGGAACAATTTGTACAATATCAAATAAAACTCCTTGACCTGGAAATGATATGACAGTTACTTTAGCCCGTATCAAATATTATTGAACAAATGATATACACACCGCCTTAGAATTTATATTGTCCTCTCAAGATACCATTCTTGCCTTTTGTAACAAGTGTAGTATGTATTCGCATTATAACTAGTATTTGCAGCATTTTGAACTTTATTTCTAACAAACTAGGGTCATTAATACGTTTTGTAAGGTAATCCATTATACGTGGGATACATTCAAAGGCATTCATACGGCACCTTATTCTGGGTCTATAACGAAATTTAACCTCCCTTCGTGACACGAAATATGTTATTAAGTTTTTTATAAGGTACCACCTGACGACAAACCCTTTTCAGATCATGGATAATGCAAACTTTATGATAACTAAAACCATAAAGTACTTCGTCATCAGCTATCACATCCACGGTACTGCATTCGCGCTGGCGACGGTCGCCTCTTAACAGTTATGTTTGTTAACTCTCATAAAAGAATAAGTTAGCTAATCACTTAATGTTTGGGCGAAAGTCTGACTTCCCATAGCACAAGTTTCGGGGTCAACAATCCTAGTTTCGGGGTCAGAAAGTTGCAGAAAGTTGCAAGTTGTACATAAGAATATACATAATTATAAAAAGATTGGCGATGTATATAATAGACAAAGTAGAAACCGACATACGCTTGCGGTTCCTGCCTTGCGCCTTGCAAAAGTACATAAGTTGTTTGTAGGTTTGGTAAAATTACATTCTATAATAAAATTCCGCAATCTACTTTAACTTTCCCATTACAGCAGTTTAACACTATTTAAAAAGGCTAATACAGAAAGCTTACTATACTATTGAGGATTACTTAGACGATAAGAATACGTGGACAAAAATGTTGACCCTCGGAGGGAATCAATCAATGGAACTAAAGTCAGGTATACTGTCGCCTACGCCAACGGACCAGTCAAATATTTGGACACATTATGACCTGCACGATCAAGAGTGTGTATAAATAGTTTAACTTCGCAACTTGCAAATTGCTCTAATTGCTCGTTCACAACCGGCGCATCCGAGCGACTTCGCGGTGATATTGCTTCCGGCCCGCGCATATTAATCCAAACAACTGTAATATGAGATGCAAATCATGTTGCGAACTGTGCCAATATCAGCCAAAGTTTATGTATTTATTTATTAGTTCTAGATATTATCGTATTTACAAAATTAATTAATCTCTAACAAGGGAATATACATTTAGAAAATAGAGACGCCATCTTTGACAGAAACGTATTCGAACCATAGAGTTATAAAACTACAGAAGGGGTGTATAAACACCATACAAACAAACAGTCACCGCCATCTATCGGACTACATTAGGTACAAAATAATTATTTGTATAAATCTATCCGATAGATGGCGTGTTGTCTGCAATCAATAAAATTATATTGCGCTTTGAAGTTTATTTTGTAGTTGTATAAAATTTGAATATTTTGCGATCAAATCGAATTTTACCTGGCATTGTCTTTGATTGAGTGATACCATCCAATGTGAGACAGTACAGGACCTTAAACAAGGGGAGCCATAGGCAGATATGTTAGTGAGAGTGTCACAATAAATAATGGGAGGGAAGATGAAACTCGTATACCTGTCTAATCGCACATAAAAAAGGGAAACAAATAATTAGTATCGTTTGCTTTATTAATATACGTAATGCGGGTTATTTACCAAAATAATCTAAGTATGATCTCGAAAAAACGGTAAATCTCACTCAATCTTCCCGGTTCGATCTGATTTTTGTGATGGAGATATTTACAGGGTTATGCCGTGTGGTATCCGTCTGAAAAGAATAGACCTCCCTTATTCCTTAATGAGGTATCGCAAAAGGCGACTAAGTTAAATTGACCCACCGTGTGGCATCTGGTTGAGTAGATTAGACCAATCTGCCCAACGATGAGTCAGGTAGACCAGAAGATCACCAGCCGATCGACCGTGTCAAAAACCGTATTGACGGTCGTTGATCAGCTCATGATCTTCAAGGTATGACAAAAGTTGACGATTGATAATCATCTCCATAACTTTGGAGATGAGGGAGGTAATAGCAATAGGTCTGTAGTTAGCCGGATCTGAAACATCGCCTATTTTTAGGGATCGGATGGATCAAAGCTGACTTCCATGTATCCGGGACTATGCCTTGTGAGTAGGAGAGCCGAAATAGGCGCGTTAGCACAGGAGTTAACTCGGGAGCACACCTTCGGAGCACAGTTAGAGAGATACCGTCAGGCCCACTCGACTTATGAATATCCAAAGTCAACAGAGCTCGCCTAACAGCTTTTTGGTTGAACTTATCTTATCTGGCATTTAGCTCTGACACCGAGGGATAGAAGGCGGTGGAGTTCCCTGGTCATCCATGGTCGAGTTTGAGGCAAAGAAATTCCCCAAAAGATCGGCTCTCTCCTTTGCAGTATGAGCCAGTGCATTGTTCTCCATGCGCAAAGAAGGAAGTGAAGGTTGGTCAAAGTTACCAAGCGCCGCTTTGGAAAGTGCCCAGAACCGACGCGTTCCAGATGGATATTGCTCAAGCTTCTTACCGATTTTGACAATATACTTAAACTTCGCTCTGGCAACTTCCCTTTTAAAGAATCTAGAGGCACGGTTATAATTCCTCTTGAGTGTCAGTTCTTACGACACCTCGGTAAGAAATGAGGGTGATCTATTCTACTCAGCCGGATACCACACGGCGGGTCGACTTATGTTAGTAGACTCTTACGACATCTCGATAAGAAATGAGGTTGAGCTATTCTACTCAGCCGGATACCACACGGCGGGTCGACTTATTTTAGTCGACTCTTACGACACCTCGGTAAGAAATGAGAGTGATCTATTCTACTCAGCCGGATATCACACGCCATCTTAACTCTATACCCTACTTTCGCTAAGGTTTTCGTAAGGTTGTGTCGCTAAAATGACTTTATCGTTGTTTATACACTCTTAGATCGAGTAATAAACCTATTCTGTAAACAATAAGACTTTGGTCGAGTGGATATGTGTCAATAAACTGAGCGTTTCTCGAATAAAACATTGGCAGAAACGCAAAACAACTCTGTTACTGTGACATTATTGAGATATCTTATAGCGCACGGAGATATCTTGTAGCGTACATTCCGACATGTTTATCTATTTCCAATAAACCTGTGTGAGAGGCCGGAATCCTACGGGCTTTCTTAGATATTGGGGATATTTCGGTGACATTACTCGCCGCCTTATTTATTGTTGGGTTCATACTGTGGAAACGTAAACACATTTTGGGAAAAAGTGTTTGCTCGGTTCTCGAATTTGTAAAAGGATGAGATGAAAGTTAAAAAAATGAGGCATTTTATCGGGTTGGTTTGAAAAGTAGGCCAGGCCTTTATTTAACCCTTTGCACTCAGTTGTCCAGACTTATTAAAACCTATAGCACGCCAGCATCGACTTCGTTGGCAATATATCCTAAATTCCTCGCACCTCATTGTATATAACGACAACAATGGACTACTTAATCTAAACGTAAGACTACGGCTACAACATCTGGGGATTAAGAATATTTTTTTTGACAAAAGAACTTTTAAAGAATATGTATTTTAAAAAGTATTTTTCGACATCGACTAAAAAATATGTGACATTTCCAATTATTATTACTTGGTATGGACATGTAATGAGGAGGGATGAAAATCATGTGACCAAACGAGTGGTGAGTATGTGTATGGATATGAGACTAGAGGAAGGCCTAAAAAGAGATAGTTGGAATGTGTGAAGTATGATATGCATATAAAAGGAGTAGCGCCAGAGTTGACGAATGATAGAAGAGAATGGAAGAGAGAAACATATTGTGCCGACCCCACTTAGAGTGGGATAAGGGTAGGAGAAAGATTACTTTACTTTTTTATAATGGATTAATTGTATCATTGTACAATAGATTTAATTTAAGTAGGACATTCATATTGTTATTTTGTGTACTATTTATAGTTGAATATTACGGCTGCCTTTAATCTTGTTTGTGTACCAACATTCTAGCAAATAAAATAAAATAAAATAAAAAAAACATTGTTAACGCTATAGGAGCTAAATATAGCGATAGTCAAAATGCCCTGGATTTGTTGAGACGTAGTATAAAAAAGTGCTGATACTGCAAAGGGTTCAGGATATGGTGAAAATGTAACTCACACACTGATATGAAATACTATGCAAATTAAAGTAAGTAATTTAACATAACACGGTTTCAAACCTTCTGCTAGCATCAAACCATTCTAAAAAACAACAATACACACATGATTTTCTGTCTTCGATGTAACTTAACACAGACAGACACCAGGTAAATATACATATATATTTTGAAATAAATACTTAAATATATATATACACCCAGGCTAGAAGTACCGAAAAGTCTTATTTAGAAGATGTTGGCCTTCGGCGGATATGTAACCCGTGACTCGCGGAGGTGGGCTGTTGGTGCAGTTAGTAGTGGCCATGCCTTCATCACCACCGGTCGCGGGTTCGATTCCCGCCGAAAGCAAACATTTTCTAACTACAATCTGTCGATTCTTCGAGCCTTTATTTAACAAAACCAATAACAGAACTACTTAGCTATAATCCGCGTGTTTTTTATGAAATTCCGCAAAATAACGCCTGGTTCTATAAACCAATATTTACGTAAATTACAGAAAAAGTATATTTACCAGTTGTCTGTAACCTATAACACAAGTTTTAACTTACTTTGAACGGACCACCGTATGTGTCCCATATATTCATTAAAAAATAAATAAATAAAGTAACCAACTTTCTCATATACTTCATTTCAATATAGTGCATGTCTCGCAAATTTCTTAAAGAATTTTTTTTTATAAACTTAATTGAACAACTACAATATAAGCAGATACAAATAATTGCACAAAAGGCTTTAAGCATTATCTCCCAGCCAACCTTCAGGAGTGAATAAAAACGTATGTAGGCGTGCTATAATAAAGTAATTGAATAGTAATAATAAAACAAATGAAATAATATATACAAAAATGTGTACATAAGTGAGTGTGCATGTGTGTTAGAATTAGTAATATGATATGGACATTAGCACTAAAAATGTCAAAATGAATAAGATTCAATACAAGAAATATAATAAGAAAGTAATAAAAAAATATTATATGTCACATCACCTTTTTTAATAGCAACTCTTTCACCGTTTAAAAGTTTCTTTAGTAGGTGCTCTATGGGTCTGCTTGATGGATCTAAGTAACAACTCAGCATATTTCCAAGACCTCTTAAAACTCATTACAATAATCCGAATCATACACCTCACTCAGACCATGGTAGAAGAAAAATGACATTAAAAGTATTTCAACTATACTATGAAAACTAATGTGCCCTTGTCAACCCTAACAATGGGCATTTGAAAAGCTTTGTGAGTATAAAAAGCATCGAAAAGGGTTGTCCCCGAAGGCTTGAAAGGTAAAAATGACATATCGGTACAACTGACAAATTATCGACGCTAGTTTCGTCAAAGGTCACTTTGGGTTTGAAAAAATATTTTTCTTCACTTTGCGTGAATGTTTTCTCTAATATAACAATATTCTATGACTTCTGCTCAAAATCAAAGTATTTATTCTAAGTATTTCATGAGTCAAAAGCCTGCCTTGTCCGTTTTTTGTATAGGATTTAAGCTAAGATCTACCGCGCTGCTCAAATGCGGTTTGGTAGGTTACACATATCCCTAGAATTCTCTAGAGATAAGTAGGTTTCCTCACGGTGTTCCTCATCCTTCACCGAAAAGCGTCTGATATCATCAATAAGACACATACGTTTTAATAGGAAAACTCATTGGTGGCTGCCCCGGGGTTTGAATCTGTAACTTCGAAAGTGTCGCACGGTATCACGGCTGAGCTATCACAGCTTTTTGTTTCATTCAATAAAACAAAATAATGACCCAAATTAAACACGCGGGTTTTATATCAAATTTCAATACAAGTCACCTATTGCTAGTCATTCAATAATTTATAAGAGAATTTTGTGATCGTGGAGTCTATATCCTGATGAGGTTTCAGTTGCGGGGCGAAACGATTGTTGAGTTTGTGATAATGAACGTGTGTAGTGCTTGTGTATCATGGTCGTGGTGGTGGAGGTTTGTGCATGTGTTTTTACGAATCCTGCATGTTTCGGGTATGAAATCGGCTAGTCCACATACATTTAGTCTTTTTTTACATTTAGTCCTTTTAGGCTAGTATACATTTAGCATTATATATATTTTCTATTTAATTTATAGCGGATTATAGCAAAATAATTTTATTATTATGTTTATAAATGAACGTCACAAAAACATTCGATAAGTAACACAATTTGTCATCCATCTCGAAAGGCGTTGATATCAATAATCTGAACAACAGAAAACGCCTCCAGTGAAGTAAACGAAGCGGGCCTTTGATTAATATATTATACGTTTTCCGGCCCAAATACACAGTCGTGGAAATGGAGATAATGCGACGTGATATATTTTGTTTGCTCGTTCACTTAGTAACTAATGCGTGAATTAATTGTCTGGGCTATCTCGTCTGATAAGCGCATAAAGTTGGATACCACATTCTTGTATGGACGGACGGATGGACGTCTTCTAAAACTCTGTTTGTTAATACGCTTTCTATAATAACACTAATTATATTCGATTTATGTTATCTTATTTACCGAATATTTCCTTACGATTCTCTGCGAGAGAAGTTCAAGGGAACAGGTATTCTTACATTGACTTCACGGTATATTTTTAGTAATTTAATTTTTGTACATATGAATATAAATAATTATTAAAGGATTGGCGATGTATATAATATACAAAGTAGGAACCGACATAAGCTTGCGGTTCCTGCTTTGCGCCTTGCAAAAGTTCGTAATTCGTTTTTGGGTTTGGGTATAAGATTCTATAATAAAATTCCACAATCTACTTTAACTTTACCATTACAGCAGTTTAAAAATACTATTTAAAAAAGGCTAATTCAGAAAGCCTAATATACTATTGAAGATTACCTAGACGATAAGAATGCGTGGATATAGCTTCTCTTCAACCCTGTAACATCAATAACTATATGTAACTAGAGATACGAATTATTGTTTGAAAAGAGCAACCGCCGAGTTTCTTGCTGGTTCTTCTCGGTAGGAACAGCTTTCCGAACCAGCAGTAGATGTTGACGATTCAAAAGCACTTGTTTACAAGTTTACTTAAATAAATAATATTTTGAATTTGAATTTGAATTGATACTATGGTATTTGAATATAGTACTAACTATATTAAGGTAAACACAACATGCAAGGATTTTTTCAACTAAAAGTATATATATATATATATATATATACAGTTATATACAGTTTTTGTATTCGATATTTTTATTCTATCATAAAAAATTGTTGATAATTAAAAGAAACAAAAGAATCACCGTATAAAATTGTTGATCAAAAGTTGTTGTTTCTTAAAAGTTACAAAAGAATCACAGAATGTTTAACAATATTGCCAGCATACGGAATATTTTTCGAAAAATTCTGACATATAATACAAGAAGTCTTCCGCCACGTCTGTCTGTATATTTATGACAATATCAAAAACTCAAGTCGAATTTTTAAGATTAAAAATAAACGTGCGCCAAAAAGAGATGTCGAAAACAGGTCATGTTTTAGTACATTTGTTTTTACTAATCCTGCATGTAGCAGGCATGAAAACGTAGAGTAAACTCTATATTTAGCATTAATTTTATTTTCATCACTATCACCAATCTCCTGCCCTTATCCCACTCTAAGTGGGGTCGGCACAACATGTTACAAACATGATTTTGCTACGTATTTCACGACCGGCCGCCTGCCTGACGTCTACTTACCTTAGTCGTACTTTACGATACCTCGGTAAGAAACAGGGTGGTCTATTCTACTCAACCGGATACCACATGATGGGTCAACTTACCTTAGTCGCCGATCGAGTAGTGTGGAGATCCCATGAAGACAATTATGTCTAGTAGTGGACGCCGAAAAAGAAGAATTAAAAGAAAGTATTTTTAAACTCCCTAAAGGGAGACTGAGCTGAGCAGAATAGACCACCCCCATTTCTTACCGAGGTGTCGTAAGAGGCGACTAAGGTAAATGCCGTGTAGTATCCGGCTGCATAGAATAGACCACCCACATTTCTTACCGAGGTGTCGTAAAAGACGACTAAGGTAAGAAGACATCAGGCAGGCGGCCAGTCGTAAAATACCTAGCCAAATCATGATACAACATTTTTTAAAACATGGTACCGAACCCACTTAGAGTGGGATAAGGGCAGGAGAATGATGATGATGATAAAAGGGAGACTGAAAAAAAATATACGAACACACGAATGATAAAAAATTAACAGTTTCACTAAACATTGTATCAGAACATATACGTATTGCACGTGCGTAGGTAAAGTATGGCGCGTCATTGCGGCGCCGAGTGGTCCATTCTCTCATCAATAGGATTTCCCATTATTCAAACTCGTTAAAGAACTGTGCTTTAATAAATTTCATTAAGGGCTAATCAGGTGTTTTTATCATCGATAATTGATTAAAATCTTTCTTTTTTTAAGTACATCATCATTCTCCTGCCCTTATCCCACTCTAAGTGGGGTCGGCACAACATGCTACAAACATGTTGTCTTATGATTTGGCTACGTTTTTTACGACCGGCCGCCTGCCTGACGTCAACTTACCTTAGTTGCCTTTTACGACACCTCGGTGAAAAATGAGGGTGGTCTATTCTATGCAGCCGGATACTACACGGCATTTACCTTAGTCGCTTCTTACGACACCTAGGTAAGAAATGAGAGTGATCTATTTAATACAGCCGGATACTACGCGGCACTTACCTTAGTCGCTTCTTACGACACCTAGGTAAGAAATGAGTGTGGTCTATTCTATGCAGCCGGATAGTACATGGCACATACCTTAGTCGCCTCTTACGACACCTCGGTAAGAAATGAGGGTGGTCTATTCTATTCTGTCGGATACCACACGTTCTTTTTTAAGTACAAAAAAAGGTATTCATGAATATTAGAAATCAGCCATAACACTATATTAAATTGTAAGATTTTGTGATTTGTTGAATAATTATAAATTATTGAAATAATTAATTTCAAAGAGTGTGATCGCCGAGTTTTTTGGTAGTTCTTTTTAGTGTAAGCACCTTTGCAAACCAACTTCGTCGTAAATGTAAGAATAACCAAAAGTAATAATAAAATTATTTCGCTAAAATCCGTGATAAAGTAAATAGAAAATATATTTATTGCTAAATGTAGAGTGGAATACGCGTTCTCATACCAGTAAAGTAAAATCCTGATACTATGCCCACTGCTGGGCTAAGGCCTCCTTTCCCCGTTATTGGAGAGAAGGATTGGAGCTAAGACCTACCACGCTGCTCCAATGCGGATTGGTAGGTTACACATATCCCTAGAATTCTCTAGAGATATGCAGGTTTCCTCACGATGTTTTCCTTCACCGAAAAGCGTGTGATAAATTGCAATTATCAATTAGACATAAGTTTTAATAGAAAAACTCATTGGTGCCTGCCCGGGGTTTGAACCTATGTCGTCTCTAGAGAGTTGCACGGTCTCACCGCTAGGCTGTCACAGCTTGTTCTCATACCAGACGCATCCAGAATTCGTAAAAACAAATCATAAAGCACAAACCTCCACCCCTACCACCGCAATAGACAAACACTACACACATTCACTATCACAAACTCAACTATCGTTTAGCCCCGCAACGAACCATTATCAGGAGATATACTCCACGACATTCTAAGCTTTATTATAATTTGACGATTTGAAAGATCTTTCAAAAGAAAACTGAAATAAAGAATGATTTATATTGGAATAGAATCAAATAATAATTTATAGTATTATCCGTTACTTGGCAAGTGTGCGATCACAGGTCAAACCTCGTGCGTACATTAGTTATTCTTTTGAAACTGTGTTTATCAATTAAACTTTACTTACAATTTATTAACTGGCCCGTTAGCGCTGATTAGTACCTTGCTTTCGGCTCCGTGGGTCGCGGGTTCATTTCTCGTAGAGAGAAAATATTGTCGAAAAACAATTTTTTTATTGCATTTATCAACAAGTCTGGATGTATTTAATATCATATATGTATACATTTACCGTTGTCTGTCACCCATAACACAGATATTAAATTACTTAGAGACGACCGTGTCATTGTGAGGAAAAGTTAATGAAGAAACCCGCATATCCTACTACCTACTATCCTATCCTATCCTACTAATATTATAAATGCGAAAGTTTGTGAGTATGGATGGATGTTAGTTACTCTTTCACAAAAAAACTATTGGACGCATTTGGATGAAACTTTACAGTTATATAGATTATACATCGGAATAACATATAGGCTACAATTTGTAATGATTTGACGTAATATAACGATACATGTTAATAAAGTCGGAAAAATTCTGGCATCTAAGTGCTATCTTGGCGTACGCTGCCCAAACCATTAAAGTTACACAAAGATGCATCGTAGTATTGGTTGTCTTGAATAGTTCTAAATAAAAGTCCGGGACAGCAAATATCTGCCTTTTCTGTGAAAGCTACTATGACCTAACTAAACGATTAATTAACTAAATGATTAATTAAATTTGATACTATTTTACAAAGCACATTTTAGTATATTTATCAAACTTATAAACATCAAAACATTTGTCGCTGTCAGTATTTCATGTGGATAAACATTGTCTTTCACTGCAAGTAATTTGGCCGAATAGTTTAAAAGTTATCACAATATTATTGACTTCAATGGAGCACCATAGAGTGTCTAATATGCGCGGCTCACGAAGATTGTTTGGAATTCGTCAGTTTTGAAGTTATCCATCTGAAATTTTGGATGTACGAGTACATATGTTTTTGAATATTAAGTAATAAAATCATTTTTATTCTAAAATGATCTGTCACGAAACTTAATGAGCGAAGCCGCGGGCAAAAGCTTGTCTCTTATATGTTTAAACTGTCAATCATCATTGGAGCAGCTTGGTGAGATCTTGAACTGTTTTGTTCGAAAGGAATCAGCAGTTGAATAATAACAGGACCTTTATCAAATTAATTCCTTAAAATAAGTTGTTACAACTAACTTGCAGGATTTGGAACAAGAAATACATTGTGAAGTTCAGATTTATGTTTAGAACTTCACGCAACTTAGAACGCAAAAGTTCCCCGGTATTCAGTATTGACTTATATTTACTAACAGAGATGTTTTGCCAAAGTAACAACGTAATATGAACGAAGTTTTCTCACGATAATATAGTTTAGTTTCTGTTCAGAATTTATTATAACGCCGCTCGTTTAGACTATTATAATGAACTAAATTAAGATTAAAACGAACTGTTTATGTCAAATAAATAGAGTTACAAAACTTAAAATACGCTTTTAACGCACTGGTAAATATATTCATAAATAGTTTTAAATAAATACTCAAATACATCCAGACTCGAAGAACCAACACATTGTTTTCCAAAAATCAGGTCCTCAAAATCAAATCAAATCAAAGAAATCTCGATTCAAGTAAAGCTTGAATGAAGTTTAAGTGATTTTTATATTTTTTCCTAGCTATTAAGTTTTTTCATATAGTGTTTGTTGCCCTTAAAAATAAATAAATAAAGCTTTTTACCACAATTCGAAATTGTCAAAGAGCAGTTAGATATTGAAGTTACTGGTTCGGAACGAGAAGAACCAGCAGGAAACTCGGCGATCAATAAACATTTTCAATTATATATTCTTAAACCGCTGTCTTGTATGAAAGGATTTTTGCAGTCCTATAATCCTTATCTATAGAGCATCTTATTAACTGCGATGAGGATAGCAACGATCAGAGCTGCATAAAAAGTACCCTGGGACGCTTTTTATTCCAGCCGTAGTTTCTTTGACGTTGAATTGAATCCATAATTTATCGCCGTAGTCACTCCAAAATTGAATATTAATGCGAACAAGGTTCTTGGAAGCATTGCTTTATCAACGTCGAGTATATCGAGATACTTTATTTTATTACGCAGGGGAAATCTTACGAAAATCCGACCCCGGCATAGGTTTTCTCTAATCGTGGCTAATAGCAAAATAATAATGATATTTGTTGTTATAATCCAGCTAAGTTGAATAGACCACCTTCATTTCTTACCGAGATGTCGTAAAAGGCGACAAAGATAGGTCGACCCGCCGTGTGGTATCCGGCTGATTAGAATAGACCACCCTAATTTCTTACCGAGGGGTCGTAAAATACGACTAAGTTAAGTTGACGTCAGGCAGGTGGCCGGTTGTTAAATACGTAACCAAATCATGGAACAACATGTTTGTAACATTTGGAGCCGGTGGGATAAGGGCAGGAGGAGGATGCAACAAAAAAACCTGTTTTAAATTATTAGAACAATAAAAAACAACATTGTCACCGTCATTGTGACATACAAATGTCATGTCGTGTTTATAGGATATAGATGAGAAACTCCTTCATTTGCGTCGAGTAATGAGAGGAAACTGTATCACCTGCCGTCGCAAAGATGTCACTGCAACGTTACCACAATAATCCACTAGATGGCGCTGTACTGCATTCTTATAGTGACCCATTTAATAAAAACTACCTGGGTGACCGAGCTTTCCTGGGTATTTTTTTTAGAAATTATTTTTCGAGCTTTTCCATTACACGAATAAAAGAATGCAAAGAAGAATACTTAAACTAGAATAGTTAACACATAGTACAAAAGTTATGATACAATTATCTTGCTATAATCCGCTGTTAAGAAAATCTATATAATGCTAAGTGTAGGAAGCAAAACTGTTCTCATAACTTATACATGTAGGGTTAGTTACTTGGAGTATCACTTAACACCAACACACTACACAAGCACTACACATAAGTTTAGGCTTTATAGAAATTATTTCGCTCCAAAAAATACTTTTTTACGATAGAACTTGAAAATACTCTAAGAAATCTAATTAGATGGTTCTGATTGACTTTGATTGATGGCCGTAATTAGCACAAAAACAGGACAAGGTTGAATCGATGGTGCAATTAGGTGCAAGAGAAAGCAAACAGCTATGCTTCCAGATTTTTCATCTACTCTTTACTAGCTTTAGCCATGACTTTACCTGCATTAACATAATATACTCTCAATTATTGTATTTTATCCTGTTTCCGAATGAAAAACAGTAATATTTTACCTTTTATTCAAAATATTCTGTATTCAAATATACTTGTAAACAAGTGCTTTTGAATCCTCAACTCTACTGCTGGTTCGGAAAGCTGTTCCTACTGAGAATAGCAAGCAAGAAACTCGGCGGTTGCTCTTTTCAAAGAATAATTCTTATTACTAGTTACATATAGTTATTAATGTCTTGTACAGGGTCGAAGAGTAGCTATATCCACACATTCCTTAAAAAGAGGCCGATACAGAAAACCTACTATACTGTTGAGAATTACTTAGATGATAAGAATATGTGGAGAACTAAATGTAATTAGTGATAAGAATTATATTTTGAAAAGAGCAACCAACAAGTTTCTTGCTGGGTCTTCTTTGTAGGCCTAGGTAGCTTTCCAAAATACTGCTGGTTCAGAAATCTCTTCCTGCAGGGTTCGAAATTCAAAAGCCCTTGTTTACAAGTTTACTTGAGTAAAGAATATTTTGAATTGATTGATAATATCTAAACCCCGGTTAAATGTCGTTTGCACAAGCATTGTACTAAATATAAATGAAAAGCGAAATATTTTTCCCTTTCAGAATTAAATGTGATGGAAAAACCGATTTTCTACTGAGTAAATAACCGAGTGGGCTCGCATTGTGAATAACGATTGAAGTATTTAACGATTGAAGTACTATATATGTGGAAAATTTTTAGTTAATTTTTTATTTTTAGAAAGAGTTGATCCTTTGCGGGAATCGAAAGCGCGACCCTGAAGTGCGATTTGACGGCATAGTCACTGTTAACTGATCCAAAACGCGAGTTGATGTACTTTTTAGAGTCATTTTAATATTTATTGTGAAATTTTGCTGCACAAAACGAGAGGCAAAATTTAATCACTATTTTTGAATTTTTTCGAGTTGTAGCCGATGTCATGAGCTTGTCAGATTTCTCGTTCGCCTAATAACAGAGTTATACTTTTTTATATTATACTGAGAGTAAGGAAGCCAGCCTACGTCGTGTGGTATCCGGCAGAATAGAAGAGACCACCCTCCGTTCTTACCGAGGTGTCGTAAGAGGTGACTAAGGTATGTGCCGTGTGGTATCCGGCTGCACTGAATAGACCACCCTTATTTCTTACCGAGGTGTCGTAAAAGGCAACTAAGGTAAGTTGACGTCCGGCAGGCGGCCGGTCGTAACAGACGTAGCCAAATCATGTGAGAACATGTTTTTAACATGTTGTGCCGATCCCACTTAGAGTGGGATAAGGGCAGGAGAATGATGAGTAAGGAAGCCAGCCTGAAACTTGCCATATTACAGTAAAGAGATAATAAATGGGGGTGATCTGTCTGTCTCCTTTTTATGTGTGATTAGACCAGTATGAAGAATACAAGTTACATCTTCCCTCTCATTATTTATTGTGACAGTCACCTACGGCACCTATGGCTTTCCTATTCTCAGATAACCGGATCTCACCGCCAAGGTTTCCGGTATCTTCTAGAAGATTTCCCCTACGTAAAAAAAATGGCTTTCCTATTCTAATATAATAAGTCTATGTCTATTAAACATCAATGTTACAGATGCAAAAGACATTTGGAATGTCTGCAATTTAATAGCCAAAATTATAAAATATTTTGCAATTTAAATCATAGTTAAGGACTCATAATAATTTGGAGTTTAAATTAAGTGAATCATCAACAAAGTGATAAACATTTCAGTAGCCGTAAAATAAATTGAACTTTTTAATGTCTCAAATCCCAGATGAATCATTTCGGTATAATGTAACGGAATTAAATTTTTTACCGTGAAACTGATTCGCAATATCGGGAGAGTTCTGTAATCTTTATATTTCATATTTCTTCGGCGTTCATGAGCATTTGAACACGTTTAATGAAGTGTGAAGAAAATATAAAAATGAATGGAGAAAATTGTATATAATTAGGCATTACTTTGCGCGGTTCCATAATTTATTAATTCTAAAGTAATAATAAAATTATTATTTTGCTTTAATCCGCAATAAAATTAATAGGAAATATATATATAATATAATAAATAGACTATTAGTTTCACACCCGAAACATGCAGGATTCGTCAAAACACACAAAATACGACTAATCGCTTGCGATTTGTGGCGTCTATCTCCTGATGATGCTGCTGTTGCGGGGCGAAACGATTGTTGAGTTTGTGATAGTGAACGTGTGTAGTGCTTGTATATTGCGTTAGCAGTGGTAGAGGTTTGTGAATAAGTCTGACCTATTTTGGAACATCTTCAGAAAGAATTTCAGCTATATTTAAAACCAAGTCAAATATTAGGTCCTTACATATGAAATTGGCGTTTTCTATGGGAGGAACATAAAGTCGTTTTTTTTTTAATGAAATATATTTAATTAATCAAAGTATGTACCATTGCTATGTATGCACTTTTGCCATCTCATAGGTAGTTCATTGATCCCCTTACTAAAAAAACCATTCGGGCGGGAATCAATAAAATCTTTGAAGGCGGTTTGGACTGCCCCATCGGAGTTGAATTTTTTTCCTTGCAAGTAGTTATCCAAATTGCGAAAAAAATGGTAATCTGTTGGAGCAAGGACCGGAGAGTACGGTGGATGTCTAAGACATTCTAATTGAAGCTCCTCTGATTTGGTAGCCGTCTGTTGTGCAGTGTGTGGTCTAGCGTTGTCCTGAAGCAGCAGTGGCCTAGAGCGATTGACCAGCCTCGGTTGTTTAGCAGCTAGCTTTTCCATCATGGTTTGCAGTTGCTGATAATAGATATCTGCCGTAATCATCTGGCCAGATTCAAGAAAGCTGTAGTGAACGACACCGGCACTAGTCCACCAAACACTTACAAGCAACTTTTTTTAGTCAATTTTCGCTTAGGGCAGGATTTAGCTAGTTCGCCAGAGTCCAGCCATTGCGATGAGCGCTTCCGATTATCGTAGAGGATCCACTTTTCATTACAGGTAATGATTCGATTTAAAATTCCTTCATTATTGTGCCGGTTGAGTAACGTAACGCAGCAGTCGACGCGCGTTTGTCGGTTTGCTTCACTCAATTCATGAGGTACCCACCTTTCAAGCTTTTTTACCTTCCCAATTTGCTTCAAGTGGATTAGAATAGTTTTATCACTAACACCGGAGCCTGCAGCTAACTCGGACGTGGTTTGCGATGGATCCGCTTCCACAATAGCCTTCAATTCTTCATTATCAACTTTGGTCTCCGGCCGTCCACGAGGCTTGTTCTGCAGGTCGAAATTTCCAGAACGAAAACGTTGGAACCAAAAACGCACTGTGTTTTCTTTTGCGACACCGTCACCATACACATCATTAATCCTTCGAGCCGTTTCTGCAGCACTGGTGCCACGGTGGAACTCATACTCGTAAATAACGCGATATTTCATGTTTTCCATTTTGTAAACAGAGTGACACAAAGAAAAAAAACAAAAGAAGAAAAAACAAATGAATTAGGGGGTTTGAAACACAAATGCATGAGTAAATAGCTGTATGAATTTGAATTTGGAATTCCTAACCATAAAGGTAATATTTGAGATCAAAGTGGCCAGTACGACAAAACGCCAATTTCATATGTAAGGACCTAATATAAAATTAGGTTTAAAAGTAATATCTATTAAAAAAATATATTATTCAATAGTAAAGATGAATTACAAAGCCCGAAAGTGTGGTGTTTACAAAATAAAATGTCCTGAAAGCAATGATACCTATGTGGGTTAGACTGGTCGTAATTTTGAAACCTGTTTTAAAGAACATATGGCTGCTGTCAGGAATAATAAGCTATAAAATTCACATTTCGCTAAACACCTGTTAGAAAGCGGGCATAGAGTTCCTAATGACCATTGTCTCGAAATCCTACACACCTGTGAAAAAAAAGCTTGAGATTAAACATTTTAGAACAGCTTGAAATCATAAACATAACAATGCCCTCATTAATGATCAGATAAATGTTTCAGGTTCAAGCTTGTTACACTTGTTCTGAGGCAAAATAAAATAAATGATGGAGATGAACCGATTATTATATAACCATGCTTGTTGAGATAATGCTTCGCTTTGCGGGGCGAAACGATTGTTGAGTTTGTTATAGTGAACGTGTGTAGTGCTTGTGTAATGCGCTGGCGGTGGTGGAGGTTTGTGCATGTGTTTTTACGAATCTTGCATGTATCGGGTATGAAAAAATGGATAGTCCACCATACATTTGGCATTATATATATTCTATTTACTTAATCGCGCATTATAGTTAAATAATTTTATTGTTGTAACATAACGTACTGGTAACACGGTTTACGTATTCTCATCACTGGAATAACAGATGGCGCCACTAGTACTTTGCTCCACGGTATAGAGGTGCTTTTGTAAAAATATAAGAAGTCCCCGAACAAAATGTTCGTTGGATCGACATCGCCTACCAATTCCTTGGTTCAAAGTGCAGGATGCACTTTAAACTGCATGGAACATTAAGCCTAATTGTAACGGTGCATCTTCCGGTACTTTCTTGGAATGCTGTGAAGGACCCGTCCGCGATACTCTCTGTATAAGTGAATAAACTACTATCCTGTCACTTGTGCGTATTCTTTCCCCCGTCCTTACGTCCCCGTCTGTCCGTTTGGGTCATCGCGTTACATTATTACTGTATAGTTTTTTTATCGCGGAATATTTACATTACTTTACAGTATTATGGATCTCCGCAAAGTACCGCCTAATTTGATAAATTATCAAGTTACATTACGTTACAAGACAATCATTTTTAAACTAGGCATGTTTTAATACATTTTATTTTTAAAAAAAGCAGGCAGGGTACACATTTTATAAAAGCACAAAAATAAACTAGTGTGGATAAGAACTTATCATCACAAATTAGAGGTTCACCCACACAAATCCCCTCAGGCTTGTAAATGTAATTTTGTTCCAATGTTTTTTGAGATTGGACGAAAATATTTGTACATTTTGCTCTTATTACAGCTTCGTCAGATCTTTTATAAACAAATCATCAAGAGATCGAGGGTCATTGTCATTTTTTGGGTTACTTTATGAAATCCTCACCTTAATAAGGGCAACAACTTATATACGATTTTAACCTCGAGTTTTTCTATGGAGACAAGTTGATGATTATCGTTGGCCCATAGACGGAGGTGGTAGTGACCCCGCCTTCAACTCCACAGGTCGCGGGTTCGTTTCCTGCGACCCAATAAGTTTTAAAAGCACTTTCTTTATTCCTCGAGTCTGGGTCGCAATTATTTATTTCTGTAAAATTATATTATTTTATATAATTATAATAAGTATTTATCGGTTGTCAGTCACCCATAACACAAGTATTTTTTTACCCTTACACACACGGTCGTCCCCAAAGTATGTAGCTTAATACTTGTGTTGTGGGTGACGGACAACTGGTAAATACACATATATAATTTTAAATACATACTTTAATACAAATATAAATCCAGGCTCGAAAAACCAACAATTTTTTTTATAGAAAATGTTGGCCCTAGGCGGGAATCGAACACGCGACCCGCGGAGCTGAAGGGTCACTACCCACTGCACCAACGGGCCAGTCAAATTTAATTACTTACTTTACAGACGGACGACATTATGTGTACTATATTCAGCCTCCTAACCTTATGCCACTCTAAGTGTCATCACGAAACGTTTTTCTCTTCCATTCCTCCTATCATTCGTCAACTCTGGCGCTATTCATTTTATATGCACGTCTCTTTTTCGGCCTCCCTCTAGTCACGTATCTATTTATACTCAACACTCATTTGGTCACATGATTTTCCCACCTCATTACATGTCCATGACTTCTGTATCTTCCACATCGTCTTTTCTGTAATATAATGGACGCAAATTTCAGACTTCCCCTATCTGGTTCAAGGTTTAATATTCCCTTCAACCCGAACGAAGTTAGGTATTTTGGCTTGTTTATAAAATTTGATTTTAACTAAATATAAATGCAAATAATATTCTGTTATGTTCTTTAATAGCCGTAAGCAAAATCTTTCTTTACCAATTATCGAAATAAAACAAACAAAATCCTCGAATTGTATTGTTCTAACATCATAAGGAATCTTTAATTGAATTGAGAGGCACACGAATATAAAGGTCTGCTGAGTATTACGCGTTTTTTTAAAACACGAGCTTTAGCAAATAATTCTAGTATTATATAATTTTCAGAATTAGTTTGCGGAGTTACGTGCTATAAAAATACGGCTGGTGCCTAAATTAATATTAGTTATATATTTAATTTATTAAAACCTATTTCACAGATTCTTTAAAGTGCAAGCTCTTGATTTATATTCGCGTCTACGTCGCGTATATCACAGTAGCACCGGATACCAATTTAGTCGATTGTAGCAGCGCATTGGATTGAAAATATACGAAATTGTATTTCACATTTAAACACTCGACTGGCTGACGATTGTGATATAACTGCGGCACAAAATTTAAATTCAAATTCAAAATATTCTTTATTCAAGTAAACCTGTAGACAAGTGCTTTTGAATCGTCAACTCTATTGCTGGTTCGGAAAGCTGTTCCTACCGAGAAGAGCCAGAAAAAAAACACGGCGGTTGCTCTTTTTAAAATATAAATCTTATAACTAGTTACATTGAGTCATCACTGTCTTGTACAGGGTAGAAGTGTAGCTATATCCACACATTCTTATCATCTGAGTAGTCCTCAACAGTATATACAAAAAAGAGCCATAAGTGGCATCTACAATTTAAGTCCGCGTGATTCCCTGCGAGAGAAGTTTAAGGAAATTTGCTTACAGTATATTTTATACAATGTTATTTTTGTACAAAAATATAAAGAATTATAAAACGATAGGTGATGTTTATAATAGACAATGTAGGAACCGACATAAGCTTGCGACTCCTGCTTTGCGCCTAGCAAAAGTACGTAAATCGTTTGTGGGTTTGGGTATAAGATTTTATAATAAAATTCCGAAATCAATTTTGGCATGCCATTACAGCAGTTTAAAAACACTGTTCAAAAGAGTCTGATACAGAAAGCCTACTATACTATTGAAGATTACTTGGATGATAACGATGAGTGGATATAGGTGCACTTCTACCCTGTACAAGACAGTAATAAAGAAATGTAACTAGTTTTAAGATTTATATTTTATAAACAGCAACCGCCGAGTTTCTTGCTGGTTTTTCTCGGTAGGAACAGCTTTCCAAACCTGCAGTAAAGTTGACGATTCAAAAGCACTTGTTTACAAGTTTACTTGAGTAAAGAATATTTTGAATTTGAAATTTGAATATAGTAGGCTTTTTGTATCAGCTTATTTTAAGTGTTTTTAAACTGCTGTAAACATTATAAAAATAAAAGTAAAAATAAAAATTGTCGAGCATCTATGTAAGATTAAGAAAATTGTATGAATGTTAGGATACTTAAATTCTATCCTTGACCCTACAGCTAAAGACACTCTAAAAGGTGAGCTGAAGACCTCAGAAACATTGCTGCCGCTAAATCTAAGACACACAAAACCGTGAGCTTGAAGATCCTATGATCTATCTATGTCTAATAGTGGACGTCGATCGGTTGAATAAGAGAAAATCTTAATACTAAAACTCACATCGATCTGTTTGTCCGTTGGACCTGAAAAGATAAAAAAGCGATTATATATACATTTAATATGATAACCAATTTTCACTACTCTTGGTAGTCATCCCAATTTCTGTCAATACTTGTAACTATTTCGATTATTAATCATCATACTCCTGTCCTTATCCCACTCTAAGTGGGGTCGGCACAACATGTAACATGTTGTCACATGATATGGCTACCTACGTATTTTACGACCGACCGCCTTTTTTTTGTACAGAAAAAAACCCCTTATAGGTACCGCCACCCGACTGTGATAGGTGACGGTTATGTCGGACTCGCACCGATTAAAACGACCTGTGGGCTCCAGCGAGCTGCCAATGACAAGGACAGGGTATCGTTGCACACATTGCCCCCATCCCCGCCGACAGCAACTTGATCCCAGGGAATACCTCCCCTGGGTAGGGACCCCGAACGAGAAGTCCCCCTCCGCTAACCGATGCATCGAGAACACCAGATGCACTGACCGCCTCGGGGACCTGTAAGCCAGGGGTCCGATATACCCCGTTGGGAATACCCGCAGGTCCCCCATCATGGCGCCAAACGATGGGCTTGGGCAAGTCGCTACCACCTCGACTCGCCAGCAGCTGATTGGATCCAGAACAAAAACTCCCGAAACCGCTCCGCCACCTCCTACCGCAGGACAGAAGGAGGCCATCATACCCGCGATCGCTCCCTGACCACCGATGTGTCATGTTACGTATTTTACGACCGACCGCCTGCCTGACGCCAACTCACCTTAGTCATATTTTAATACGCCTCTCTTACCGAAAGAGGGTGGTCTATTCTATTCAATCGGATACCACACGGTGGGTCAACTTACCTTAGTTGCCTTTTACAACACATTGGTAAAAAATGAGGGTGGTATATTCTACTCAACCGGATACCACACGGTGGGTCAACTTATCTTAGTTGCCTTTTACGGCACATCGGTAAAAAATGAGGGTAGTCTATTCTACTCAGCCGGATATCACATTCCAGAACTATTTCGATTATTAATATATTTGTAAAATCTCGAATTAGATTTGTATTGTATTCCCAATAAAGCCACTCATATTGTCTACATATTTTCCTTTTAGTCAATGTAACATTTTTGTCTTATCAAGTTTTCTTTTAACTTTTTTAATTTTTGCAACGTAGTTTATTCTTTTGGAATAAATTCAGACATTTAGCATAAGATGTTTTATTTAAGACTGTATTCTATGTGAGTCTCTAGTTCCGTAGTTAATGTTTAGAACCCGGCTATACCCACGTCTTATTATATAGGGAATCAAGTTTTTTAACAACTGCGTCTCATCAATCAATCTCATCAACACAATTTACATAATACCGATATGTACTATTTACCTAAACCATGTAGAGGTATTGCACTATCTTTTGGTGAAAACCGTACAAAAATCCGTGAAGTAGATTAAAAAAAAAATCGATTACATACAGACAGACAGCTTTTTGGGACTTTGTTTTATAATAAGTATAAATTAGATATAGATATCAGCCCAGTATATCTTATTTACAATTTAAATACTATAATATTTTCAGCTAATAAGCTGTCATAGCCTAACGGTGAGACCGTCCGACTCTTTAGAGACAACATAGGTTCAAACCCCGGGCAGGCAGCAATGAGCTTTTCTATTAAAACTTATGTGTCTAATTGATAATTGCAATTTATCACACGCTTTTCAGTGACGGAAAACATCGTGAGGAAACCTGCATATCTCTAGAGAATTCTAGGGATATGTGTAACCTACCAATCCGCATTGGAGCAGCGCGGTAGGTCTTAGCTCCAACCCTTCTCTCCAAAAAGAGAGAGAGGAGGCCTTAGCCCAGTCTTGGGCATAGTAACAGGCTGTTACTTTACTTTTTTTTTAATATTTCCAGTAACGGTTATGATCGCATTAAAAGGTCGTATTTTTAATTTGTTCATGCAAAGGCGTGTTGCTGATGGATGGCGTGTGCATAAAACGTACTTCGTGTAACAATTGCTTGCAATATCACAATTTATAATTTATGTATATTGCATATTTTTTCATAAACATTTCAGTTTTTAATGGAACATTTCGCAATCATAATTTATTATTTGCCAAATCATCAGTCAAAGAAGAAATTAACTACAAACCGCCACCACCGCCACCACCAGAAGAAGAAGAAGAAGCATCATCAGAAGGTAGACCTGACAAAAAAACGATTTTATAGTGCATATGTTTTTAAGAATCCTGGATGTATGCGATATACAAACAAATAGCCCAGTCTACATTTAGCATTACATATATTTTCTACTAACTTTATCGCGGATTATAGCAAAATAACTTTATTATTACTTTTGTATTATGGATCTCCGCAAAGTAGCGCCTAATTCCAACAAATCTATCCTCTTAACTACAAATAGCACTAAATGGTTTTTAGATATTTTACCTTCATTAAAAATCGCTGTAACATTTTAGGTATATGTCTCTCAATACAGCAATTGTCTGTTCCGGTGAAAAGAAATCGCATCAATTGCGAAATAATATACTATCAATCTTATTACTATATACTTATGAGTACTAATGATAACCTTTTTGTCTATAGTATAATGCTAATTGTTGTTATTTAGCACTGAATCTTTTGTTTCCATTTAGGTTCCCGTTCCGGGAACACGTTGTTCTGCGCGTCCCGCCCAGGGGTAGTTACACGAATATTGTTTTTGTAAATAAGTGTTATTTATATATTTCATACTTTATTGCATATAGAACTTTATTATATGTATATATTCATATAGAACTTTATTATATAACAAGGTCTTTTCATATATGCCGCTGTGCGTTATCCGGCTGCATAGAATAGACTACCCCAATTTTTACCGAGGTGTCGTAAAAGGCGAATAAGGCAAATTGACGCAAGGCAGGCAGCCGGTCGTGACATAACTAAGAAAAATATGTAACAACATGTTTAAAACATACGTGCGGATTCCACTAGAGGGATAAGGGCAGGAGAATGATGCTGATGACGACGGCTTTTTTCACATACGAGTATTTAAGATTCCAACATATACCTTAACAGACCGAATAATCATTAAAAAAATATCTTTCGTAGAGTTTTTTAAATTTACAAGTATGTACATCATCTAGTTTACATAGAATAAAAGCTAATAAACATCATAATTTTAATTCGGATCATCAGCAGGGAAAAAAACGGATATCGAATTTGAGATCACAACGTGGGGGTTATAGCATAACCTCCAAAACAGGAGCGAGCGAGGTTGTGAGACATAGGGACGAGCCGAGTAAGTCTTAACACGGTTTAGTTAATTGTTTATAAGTTTTGTAAAGATAAGTATATGAAAAAAACTAATTCAACTAAAATGACAAACTATTATAACGAGGCCAGTTAAGCTTTTAACAAAATTTCATGTCCCTACTTTTAACCTTTGAGGCGTACTATGCTTATCATAAATAAAAGCATTTAAATAAATAAAACAGAATTTTAAAGGTCTTCCATAGCGCACATTTAAAAACTTTGTATTTATCAAAACATAATTCTTTTACAAACAGAACCTAAGACAAAGCTTAAGTTTATTTTTGGACATTTTACAAATTTTTACGTAACAATAATGTGCATGAATGTGGTAACGAGTTCGAAAGTGCCTTAACTTTGTAAAGTTCGATTTTTTTTATGAACGCGAGCAAAAGTTGGAGTTGCGTCAGAATTTTTTTAGCCAAGCGTACAAGTTTTTAATGAGGGTACATAATCTATAAACAAATAGGTGTAGCTTTTAGTTTAAGGGGGGAATAGGTACAGAAAGCAGTAGTAGTCTCTCACAGAGCTAGTCTCCTGTCGAGATCCGTTATACGAATTTTCCAACAATGGCAGGGTTAATAATGGCAATTATCGTGGTCCAAATAAGAAATGATGAAGTTGTTGACTTTTTTTTTTTACTGTTGGCCTTTAGAGTGATATGCGTTTAATATTGATTACTTAGGCTTTATTTAACTTAATACACATTTAATATCTAAGAAAGTGTACATCTGTTCTGTTAAAATCATGGGTTTTACCTATTAAAAAAGAGCTCTGATAATAGCAACCAACTTATCACACGCTTTTCGGTGAAAGAAAACATCGTGAGGAAACCTGCATATCTCTAGAGAATTCCCGAGATATGTGTAACCTACCAATCTGCATTGGAGCAGCGTGGTAGGTCTTAGCTCCAACCCTTCTCTCCAGAAACGGAGAGAGGAGGCCTATTCCCAACAGTGGGATTGTAACAGGCCGATACTTTACTTTTACTTTACCTATTAAAAAACTTTTTTTTTTATAATGGCGGCGATGACAATATCTTACAACTCTAACGCCCATAGTTTTTTCGTACTATGTGCTCCGCTCATTTCTATTGCAGATTCGCGACACGCTGAGCTATATCGATAGCTTACGTTCTTCTAAGGATCTACTCAATTCTAATTTGATGACACAGAGATAATCCAAGCTCGCTTCACCACCTGCTGAATGACTTTGACCTTTTTGTGAGGTCGACTTCACAGTCGACGACCAAGTTTGAAAGAGATATCGTGATGTTTGCATGTCCCAGGGATATAGGATACAACAAGCTATAAAAAATATCGAATATAGATTCAACATCAAAAAACTAAAAGTTCACATAAATTAAGTCTTATAAAAACTAGGAAGAGTTTTTTCTATTGCAATTTTCGCCGAATCACGGAAATGCGGTTCCGAAAATAATTTTAGTATTCAGCGAGCGATTTCATAAATGACGTGCCTTTATGAATATTCACTAGCGAATTCCCTGATGTTGGGGTGTAAAGAAAAACTCATCCCAGTCACTCTCCAATAGCACCTACCCGGAGTGAAACTTTAACAAAAATTACCGATGTTATTTTAACTTGACGGTACTTTTTGCCAACAGATATCCTCCAGCTCCAAGGAACATATGATGGAGTCGGTACCCTGATAGTTCTGACGACCCGAAAAAACTATTAATAGTATAAGTTTAAAGGATTGTATACTAAAAATCTTAAATGTTTTTTATCATTAAGTCACTGGAAAGTAATAAACAGTGTGCTCAATACTCTCTCGGCATTTCTAAGCAAGCCGACTCGAGCCGACTTCACCCGAACGAGCGTTACGTAGCCGAGCGTGACGGCTTAGTCTTGTTTAGTGTTCAAAATCAACATACGTAGTTTTCACTTCAAAATATTCGTATGTAAGGACTTCTTAGCGTTTAGCATTACATACATTTTCTGGCAGATTATAGCAAAATAATAGTATCATTATTTTACTCTGAAAAGCAAGTATCAGAGTTGTTAGCTGTTGGCGATAGATGGCAGCACTGATATTGTTGTTTCACGCTATTGTTTGTCCTTTTAATTGTATATACACAGATGCATACAATATGCTAGGATTGACGATTGTAAGGTTTGTAGAGTTTCGATAGGTCGTTCTTAAGACTTAGAGTGCAAGGTCTGGTTTAGGTCGTGTAATAATTGATGAATAGGGATGTGATTTGGAGAGGAAAAAATCGATTATTAAATAATCGGTTTTTCTTCCTTCTAAATCGATTTATAATAAAACCATTAATTCGTATGAATTATTATTAATCGATTTTTTTACTACTTTAAAAGTTGCTTATTAATATTAATAATTAATTAAAATTAAGGCAAATTAAAGTAGACTAGTACGAAAAAAATTGCTCATATGTTGCGTAATCCGATTAAAATTTGTAGTTCAGCTACACTTGTGTCATCTTACAACAAATATCTCATCTTAAAAAGCAGAAAAAAGAAAAAGAGTTTTTGAATTAAAATAATCGGCTTTTTAAAAATCTATTTCTAATATTTAGAAAATTGATTATAATAATAAAATAATCGATTAACATAACAATGGATTTTTTTATCGCTATTGTTTACAACAGTTACATAGTTCTTGAAATTATTTTAAGTTGGTCTCTTAAATTTTTCTTTGGGTATTAAAATTTTACTAACCGTCATTGTCTTTTAAACAAGTCACGTTCTCGAATACGCGTTATAAAGAGAGATTCGATTATTCTGAATATTCGATAATGAGTGGCCACGTTCCGAATTTGGAAATCATTCCGCGTAAATTATTGGCGCACCACAAATTGCCCGAGGGGTTAGTTCAGTGTCGCAAACTTTATTAACTTTACAAATGATCGAAGCTTTGAACAACGAGACTATCTCTGACAAGGTGAGTGAAAGAGCTGAAATTCGGTATACTACTTACGTTGGCTTCACAATATTATAGTTTTAGCAACTTAATTGCTGTGTATAAGAATATACATAATTCCGCCGTGTGGTATCCGAATGAATATAATAGATCACCTTCATTTCTTACCGAGGTGTCGTAATAGGAGACTAGGGTAAATTGATCCACCATGTGGTATCCAGTTGAGTAGAATAGACCACCCTCTTTCGTACCGAGGGGTCATAAAATACAATTAAGCTAAGTTGACGACAAGCAGGCAAATACGTAACCAAATCGTGTGTCATATTTTAAAATGTTGTGCCGACCCCACTGAAGAGTGGAATAAGGGAAGGATGATTTTTCTGTTCTTAAAATATTTAATATCATCCAAGGAATTTAATTAACTTTTTGGCAGTAGTTTCGGGTTAATATGCGGAAGAGTGCAATTCATAAATTAAGCTATTCCAAGCATCCCCAGCTAAATTCGCGAGCAATTTTTGGAACTTGACATTTTCATGCAAATAATTAAAATTGCGAAAATTGTAGAATGCAGTCATAGTAAAATATTCCTTAATATTTACATACATACAGAGAAACAACTGTTTCTCTGTATCTAAATAAAAGTATTGCTAGCAATTACTCCTAGTTTTAATAATCACTGGTTAGCCTTGTTTTCGAAACATTATTAACTAATAACAACTAGTATTGGGTAGATCAGTCGTCAGGCAATTATTGATGCTACTTATTAATATCTTTGTTTTTAAAAGACAAAATATATAGTTGCAGATGTTGAAATAACTCCTAATTATTAGGAAAATGTTAATACAGATAACCGTTTAATAAGTTATTATAAAACAAAGTCTCTTGTACTGATTGTTCAGTTTTATAGTATAAATAAAAATAAATATATTCAAATTCAAATTTCAAATTCAAAATATTCTTTATTTAAGTGAACTTGTAAACAAGTGCTTTTGAATCGTCAAAGTCTACCGCTGGTTTGGAAAGCTGTTCCTACCGAGAAGAGTCAGCAAGAAACTCGGTGGTTATATAGAATATTCCATTGAATATAGAATATGCCAAATTTGTTTTTAAAAGTGAAAGAAGTAAAAGAAATCTGTTCGAACTAACATCACTGTACTTTATGTTCCTGTAAAGTTGTGAAGTTGCTGACAACAATTTTAAAGTTAGCGGCACTTCGAAACGATATTGCTTCCGAAGTAGTCCAAGAACGACCAAACTCTAAGCTTCCGACTTGAGAACACGTTCAATTAAGACGGAGCATTCAAACAAGACTCAAACGGTGAGACCGTGCGAATCTTACGAGGGGGTTGCAGGTTTAAAGAAGACACCAATGAGGTTTCTTTTTTTTTAATTGTGTGTCTTATAGGCAATCAAATCTCAGCTGTGATAGCCCAGCGGTGAGAACGTGCGACTCTTTCGAGGGGAATACGAGTTCAAACCCGGGCAGGCACCATTGAGTTTTCTATTAAAACTCATGTGTCTAATTGATAATTGCAATTTATCACACGCTTTTCGGTGAAGGAAAACATTGTGATGAAACATGCATATCTCTAGAGAATTCTGGGGATATGTGTAACCTACCAATCCGCATTGGAGCGTGGTAGGTCTTAGCTCCAACACTTCTCTCCAGAAACAGAGAATGGAGGCCTATCCCCAGCAGTGGGATTGTAAGAGATCTTAGTGATATCGCAAATCTTCTCGATTTCGCCATGGAGTATACTTACAACTTGTGATAACTTGCCCAGTGGTATGACCATGTGAGGGGGGGGTCACGGGTTCAAATGAGTAACCACCAATGAATATTTCTGTTAAAACTTATGTCTAATTGATAATTGCAATTTATGACACGCTTTTTGGTGAAGGAAAACATTGGGAGGAAACCTGCATATCTCTTAAAAATCTGAGGATATATTCACATAACGTATCAATCCGCATTGAAACAGTTTGGTACGTCTAAGCCCTAACTCTCAACTAAGAAGAGAAGAGGCAGAAAAGAGATGTATTCTTAGCAGTGGGAAAGTAACATACCCTTATTTTTATTCTAAGATGATATCTACAATAATTTAGTACGAAAAAAATTTATCAATGTCAAATTTATAAAAGTTCCTCCGTACAGTTTTATTGTAAAAATATGTATTATGCGCTTTTTCACTGTTCCCAAAGGAATTGCGGGAGTTTTTCCATTTCTGTGCATAAACTTGTATGATCTCTACAATAAATTTAACAATACATTAAAGTGATCCAAAATTGAATTCAGTCAGGGGAAAAAATAATTCAATCTGACCAATAAAGCTTTATTAGGCATACGCCCACAATATATTTGCCGTAGGCGAAATCTATTGAATACGTGAGTGGAATAACTGATGTGAACAACGTGGACGGCTTCAAACATCAAGATTGGAGAGTCGTGCGAGCAACTTCTAATAATTTATTACCCAACTACGGCAAAGGCATAAGAAGGGTGTTACAGAAGTAAATCAGGACATCAATACTAATAATATTAAAAGGAAGGATTTGTATGGTTGTATTTATGTGTGTATGTATGTTTTTTAATGTTTTCACGTAAAAACTACTGAACCGATTTAAAAAATTCTTTCACAATTGCAAAGCTGCTTCTTTACCGAGCAACATAGGCTATTTTGCATTTTCAAAAAAAATAGGGATCCCTAATAAAATTGTAATAAGGTAAATTATAATAGGGTATGAAAAACTTAGTCATAAAAATCTTGCCATCGCATGCGCTGCGGAAACTATTGGTGATAGAACTAAACAATGTTCTACGTTATTATAAAACGTATAAATATTTACAAAAAAGTCCGTGATACCATTTGTCTTACTGTTTATTATAGTCATTATAGTTTTGCCATTTTCCATAAAAGAACCCCGGGTATATAGAGAACGAGGCAATCACTTACCTGGGTAAGATGCTGACAGGCTTCAGGTTTCACAGCGTGTCCTAAGTATGTTCATGAAGGACATATCACTTCCACACTCACTTTTTCTGGTCGGGCCCGCCAGGATCAATGCACAGATAGTTCACTAATATCTGTGATAACAGATAGATGTGACAGATAGTTCACTATAAACGGCGTTCACATAAAGTGATTTATTGAATAATAATTGCGTATGACGTATTCGTATGCGTATTAATTTTTATAATTAACCTTGTAGATGACTGCCGCCTATTGCGTGCTCTTTTGGTGAAGGGTTGGCTGGGGATGAGGGAGAAGGATATAGGGACAAGGGAAATAGTGTAACTAGCCCAACCGTAGCCCCCTCCCCCCATCCTTAAAAGGCTCCCTTTCAAAACGAAAATAGTAAGAAAATTATTAGCCCAATAGAAATTGGAGAAACTACTTGCGCTGATTCACTAACTAAACTGTAGCGCGAGCATTATATGCGTCTGAGTGTCATATAGAAAAGTAGAAGAGCGCGAAACGTATAAAATAAACAATAAAAAATAAACAAAAGATGCGTATAATTTAACCGTAAATATTCCTAAGTATATATATTACATATCTAATTAATTGGCAATGGACATAATCGAATTATAATTGGACGTTTGAATGTACAATTTTGATTTTGACGAAAGCGCCTATGCGTTCGTCAGCGACAGGAAAGATTTTCATTTTTCTCTATAATTCTAGCGGCGAATGTAATGGAAGTGCGTTATCCAGCATAATCAAAATTATTGAACTGAATAGTCGAAAATTATTTATAGAATGCAATAATCGATTTAAAAATTCGGAATATAACTTGAATTGTCCCGTAAACAGGCGTAATTTAAATCCTTTACGATCTGCATAAATTCACCACGTAATTTATTAATATTAGCGGACTTAGAAAGAAACAATTGAATCCCGTCCGAATTCTCAATACTAAGCGACGCGTCATAAATCGCCGGCATTGTACAAAAGCGCGTTGCTGTGCCTCTAATAACATAACTTCATGACTCACACCGGATATTTTCTTAAGGCATCTTGCTAATCATCAACAAAAATACTAAAACTGTAAAATATTCACCCCTAAAAATCATAAATATTGAATTTAATTCGTATTAATATATAAAATAAAGAACATTCGTAATAATCTTTTATCTATTCACCTTAGTTATGACTTTAAATAGTGTAAATACGAAGCTATCGAAACAATGATTGAAGAAAAATGATAGAATAAGGGCTATAATCGAATATGTATATACATTCAATCGGTTGCGAATTATGTGCTACTACAATGTTTTAGTTCGACAAACGAAAAAAGTAATCGATTTTAATGTAAATAAAGTTTTTAGTGCATATATTTTAACACCGTATACGTATGCGAGAGAATCTTTCTGATATATTATATTCTTAGATTAATAATTTAAACTAATAAAAACACGTTCTTTGCCACTAAATAGTACAATAAATGTTGTATGCGATATATGTATATGGACGAACATTGTAGTATATTGAAAACACATTTCAATTAGCCTTTAATCTACAAAACTATATAATTTCTTCATATTTATGTATATGTACATATATAAGGGTAGCGTTGGGCTATAAGCAATAAAAGTAATAAATACTTCGTATGATGAGGAAGAACAATCTAGAAGCGTGGTTACAAAATATGGTTGAGCGTTCAGAATATTATAGATAAACAAGTTCTGTAGTTAATAATCAAAGGAAAGGTCCTTATAAGCGTTTTTTTTTAATTAAATACGCATAAAATATCGACCGTAGTTTAAAAAATAAGTGTCCGGTAAGGGCTTATTCGTTCGGCTCAGAAAATGGAAGAACGAGGGAGGCCAACCACCTATATAGACAGTTTTAGATAAGATAAGACAGTTTTCAGGTTTCACAGCGCGTCTTTAGAATGTTCGTGAAGGACATATCACTTCCACACTCACTTTCGCTGGTCGGGCCCGCCAGGATCAATGCACAGATAGTTCACTGATAGCACACCATAAAAGGCGTTCACATAAAGTGATTTATTGAATAATAGTTGCTTATAACGTATTCGTATGCGAAAATTTTTATAATTAAGGCGCGTGCGATGACACCGCTTACAGCGTTTAATTCGAACTGACCGCTTAAAGATGGCCGCCGCCTATTG
Organism: Morpho deidamia; assembly: GCA_947086505.1. Taxonomy (NCBI): domain Eukaryota; kingdom Metazoa; phylum Arthropoda; class Insecta; order Lepidoptera; family Nymphalidae; genus Morpho; species Morpho deidamia. The sequence continues at coordinate 449,725 of CAMTZC010000007.1, read as the reverse complement.
CGCGCTCTTTTCCTTTGGTGAAGGGTTGGCCGGGAGTGAGCGAGAAGGATATAGGGACAAAGTAAATAGTGTAGGACGAAGACTAACCGTTCGTAAACTGAAAGTGCGGGCGGCATTATAATTCTAAATTAAATTATAATTTTTAATTTAAAATTCATTGTATCTCTTACCGTAAATAAATTATTCCTTGTAAAGTATTTCTTTCTTTCTTCTTCTTTTTTTCATTATTTTTTTTTTAATTAATGAACGTATTTTTCTAAAAAAATAAAAATTATTCCGCGACAGAGTAACGTTAAAAACATTTATAAGTAATCATAGAATGGAGTTTGATCAAATTAGTGTCTCTAATAACAATAAAGAAGATCATAAAATCGCTGTAAACAATACGAACCTTGAATCACTGTTAATTAATTACGCGTAATTAAATTAGTATGTAAGCTATGATAAATAAACAGTGAGACCATATGACTGAGGGGTCATAGGTTCAAACCTGGACAGGCACTAAGGATTTTAAACCTTATATATCCATTTGCATAAATCTTTAGAAAATATTATAATTAACACATAAATTCACAAAATTTGTACAGTTTATGTTAACCCGATGTGTAAGCTTTGATTATGCCAAATTTCATGTATATCAGTCGAGAGTATGTTCCCTGAAAGTGTAATAGACGGACAAACAGTGGTGAGAATAGATTGTACACATAATTTGAAACCCCAGGTAACTCAGATGTTTCCCCGACACTACGACAACTTAACAATTTGAGCGGAGTAACGTTACATGTCAAATTTTATAGACGGTATTTGACACACCATTTATAAAAGTCGGCAAGAATTATAAAATGTTTCTGTACACAACGTGAACAAAAGGCTGAAGCAATTCCTTCAAGCTTTTTGGACTGATGGCGCCGCTGCATGTTAGTTTTTTGTACACGTGTATCAAGAACAGGATCGTTAGTCCTAATTTATTTTGTACTAGCCATGCCCCGCGGTTTCACTCGCGTACATACCGAACTCGTGAAAAGCTACTAAGTCGGAGTTAAGATTTATTTTTTGTAAATTTAAATTTTGGCCCCAGGGTTATTAATTAATTAAGGCAAAGGAAGAACTCACCAATCGCAAGTCCTGGTATAATGGTTGCTACAATACATACATAAATGCATACATGCCAACATGCAAACATGCAGTCATGCATAGATGAATACATGGATACATGCATACATGCAAACATGTATATATACATGCATGCATGCATACATGCATGGCGATTTTTTTACAACCGCGTGACCTCTTAAACATAATTTACATAAAACCGTAATGTAGTATCAACTGAAATCGATCAAAACAGACAGATTTTGGGAACTAAGTATTATAATAATTATTTATTTTGTATGAGAAAGTGTTGATACTCCGCCCAAAGTGTTAATATGCGCAGAATATTCTGTACATTTTGGCGAATATCGTACAAAATTTAACCGACATTTCAAAGATACACCAAGTATAATATGATAGAGTAAATTGCAACAGTAATTAAATCTGTTCAGATAATTTACGTGCGAGGGCATGGCTCGTGCGACACCGCCAATTTCCTATAATTATCGGGCGCGCGAAACTGAGTTACGAACAGCCCGTGGCGCCACCAGCGCGAAAATTTCATTCCGCCCAAGCGGTCGGACAGTAAAGTCGTTTAAAACAGGTTTTATTTTAAATGATTTATAGAAGCAGGCGTTACTTTGCGGAATTCCATATTACAAGCAATATAAAAGAATTAACCACTTTGCTACAATCCGCACGGGTTAGGTGAATGCATGCAAAGCCAATGTGTATGAAGCAGGCAAAATCTACGTACCTTATACTTGCAGGACAAGCCACCACATGCACCCCAAGGCGCAATTCACCAGCAACAACGCACACAAAAGCAGCACACACACCCACCACCACAATCTCGACGATCGTTTCGCCCCGAAACCGAAGCATCATCAGGAGGATAGGCTCCACGACAAAAATCGTACTGCGCCGCGCTACCCATACAAGCAGTCTTAAATAGTTCAACTCCCACCAATACCCTCCCCTCCGAACACATTTAGCAAAACGGAATTAGATACATTTACTTGCTCGTTAATTAAGTGACCATTGTTATTTTTTATTATCTCAAGGTGCTCTAACGTATTGAGTCGGAGTCCCTTATCACAAGTGTGGAGAATATGAAATGAATGGTCATTAGGCACTTTATGACCGCTTTCCAGCAAATGTTTTGCAAAATGAGAATTTTGTGGTTTATTATTCCTAAACGCAGCCATATGTTCCCGGAATCGAACCGCAAAACTTCGGCCAGTCTAACCCACATATGTACCGTTGCACTCAGGACAATCTATTTTATAAACCCCAGATTTTTTACCCTTATCTAATCAGGTTTTATTTTATGTTACACAAAAATACACAACCATGGCATCATTTTATACTTTTCGATATAATATTTCCATTACCTTGCATGCATTCACTTAACCCGTGCGGATTATAGGAAGGTAATTCTGCTATAGTGCCTATAATATTTCTGTACAAAGTTTATAGAAGCGTGCTTTACTTTGATACAATTGCTCTAATTCTAATTCTAATTCAAAATATTCTTTATTCAAGTAAACTTGTTAACAAGTACTTTTGAATCGTCAAAATCTACCGCTGGTTAGGAAAGCTATTCCTACCGAGAAGAGCCAGCAAGAAACTCGGTGGTTGATCTTTTTAAATAAAATTATAACTAGATACATTTGGTTATTACTATCTTGTACAGGGTAGAGGAGTAGCTATATCCACGCATTTTTATCATCTATATAATCCTCAATAACATGATAGGCTTTTTGTATCAGCCTCCCTTTAACAGCGCATTTGAACTGCTGTAGTGGCAAAGATAAAATCGATTGCGAGATTTTATTATAGAATCTTACACCCAAACCCACAAATGACTTATTTACTTTTGCAAGGCGCAAAGCAGGAACCGCAAGCTTATGTCGAATCCTACTTTGTCTATTATATACATCGCCAATCCTTTTATAATTATGTAATATACTTATGCACAAATCTGCATCCGCATTTGTTAAGAGCACCGTAACTATGTACAGCAAGCAGGCAACGTTCACATAACTTATACATGTAGGACCAGGACTACACGTATCACAAAACACTGCCACGAACAACACACCACACACTCACTACGACAATATATCACAACATATTCATAAGTGCTTTTAAAAAGTAAACAATAAAATTGTCCTTCTTATTGTATTCGTTGCTCTAATTTATTCAAAGTGTTTTTAAACAAGTAACAAAGTATATTATTATTTAGTTAGTTCTTGAAATAAGAAAAACAAAATGTTTTGTTCATTTTCACCGAAAAAATAAACTGCAGACTGTGACTTAAATACATAAAAAAGGCAACAGACATTTTGAGAAAAAATCTTATACCCATAATACATCTTTATAATTGCAAACGTACCTACTTTATTATGCACATAATTAATACATTCATTACATAATAATTGATAAATAAATAGGTATATAATTGATATAAATGGTTAACCACAAACTATATATAACTTGATAAGAACTACATAAAACAATACATTGGTTAATGCATATTACGGTACCTAAAACCTGTCTATGTAAACAATCTTAAATTTGATCTGATGAAGGTTTAAGAAAGAAATTGTCTGCTCCCAATTCACTGCTGAGTAAAGGAATCTTTTCTTCTTTGGGAGAAAAGGATTGGAACCCCACCACGCTGGTGATTGGAAGGTACGCCTGTCCTAGAAACTACCTGCAGACGATGTTTCCTTTATGGTATAGTGCATGATAAACTGTTTCCATGCCGATCCACAACTCTTACAAAACTCGGAAAAGTTTACTTGAATAAAGATTATTTTGATTTTTGACTTGCTTTTTTATATAGAACTAGCTGTGCCAACAACGGCTTCGCCTGCCTGGATTCACTGATTTATGAAACTTTTCCAGAATTTTCGAAATTTTGGACATTAAAGTAGTTATTGTGATTTAACCGTGAGTGATAGAGGCATGCTATCCCGGACTTTTATGTAGTATTTTTGTAGATCTCCAATTCTCTACTACATTTCTTTAGCGTGTCTCTACTGGTTTACGGCGCACGCGACTAAAGCTCCCAGCAAGCAAGTTTTTTAACAACTGCGCGAGCTCTTTAACACAATTTACATAATATCGATATGTGCCATTTACCTAAACCACCCGGAAGTATTGCACTATCGTTAGGTGAAAACCGTACAAAAATCCGATCAGTAGATTTTGAGAAAATCTATTACATACAGACAGACAGCTTTTTGGGACTTTGTTTTATAATAAGTATAGATTATTAAAGTTTTTACAAAATGCTCCGATCACCACCAATCTTTACAGGATCATCTTCTGCGTCATTCTCAAGAAAGGCGAAAAATTTCATTAAAATCATTCCAGCCGTTTCGGAGTCTATAAAGGACATACTGAAAAACATTCATCTTTATATAAAAGAAAATTAGGTATCGTTTTTCTTAAAATCCATATATTCTGTTTAGAAGTAAATATAATAACTTTTGATGTAATAACTATAAAATATTCATCCTGTTTTTGTTAAATTAACTAGGTCCTTAAAAAAATGATTCATATTTTCCTTTACCTAATTTCAAAGAAATAAAGTTTTCTGACAGTTGTCACTTTAGATATATCAAAGTTGTTCAATGAGGACTGTCCTGTTTTAAAAATACCCGTGTGGTATCCGGGTAAGTAGAATAGACCACCCTCATTTCTTACCGAGGGGTCGTGAAGTTTGACTAGGATTAGTTGAAAAATACCTCGTCAAATCATATGAAAATATGTTTATAACTGTTGTGCCGACCCCGTTTAGAGTGGGATAAGGGTAGGAGAGTGATGATTAATTTTAAGTATAGCTCGAGAGCGTTCCATCTTTCGAAACTTGGGTTTTGAACATTCCAACTGAACCCTTTCCCCACCCGGAAATACAATACAATAAAATGTATAATTTTTTGATCAAGTTGCAAGTTGCAACAACTTGCTTTTATCCCACTATAAGTAGTATAGTGGGATAAGAGCAGGATGATCAATTTTTCATCAAGAATTCCCTAAGATTTATTTAATCTATCATAAAAACATCGCATAATAAAAATTAATCTGAATTCCTAGATCAAATTTAAGGTCCCAGTCAAAATTTTGTGTAAAAACTAGTCACTAATTTCATCCAACTATATATTCTTTTTAACATTTGCTTAATTAAAAAACACGACGTTCGCCAAACGGCCTTGAACTGAGTTATATTTATATTCATTATAATAACATAAAGGCGCAAGTCTGTATGTATGTTACGCTTTCACGGCTAATCACTGGCCCAATATCGATAAAATTCTATACAATTGAAGCTGAAGAAATTTTTTTCTTTCGGGAACGTGATAAAAGCAAAAGACAAGTACATAATTGAGGGTGTGTTAATATTTAAGTCGCACACGAATACGCGGGTAAGACATGTTTATATTTAAACTATCGTAAGTAGTATTCATAGTTAATGTAGACACCGGCTATACTCCCGTCTAATTTTATCGGGTTAGGCCGACTAGTTTCGAGCCCATCCGGGGCACTTTATTCATGAGCTCTTTACACGACGTTACAACGTCGCGACATTAGTCGGGCTAACCCGATAAAATTATACGTGGTTATAGCCGGTGTCTACACATTAACTTTGTTTGTTATACTAATATTTTTTCAGCAATAAACATTTAAAAATCTTCATCATCAAGCAATTATCACAAATCTTCTACAATATTTAACAATTTAGTATGAAAATTAATATCTTAGATTACTAAGTTTTTTTGTTATTAAACAAAAAAATATTTATGCGTAAACCGTGACACCGTGTGACTTTAACTGAGGGTCAAAGGTTCAAACACATCCGATATAAGTAAACATACATCAGTTAAATAAGAATGTCTTGATATGAATTGAACCACGTAAATAAAGGCTATAAATCAAAAAAGATTTAATTAACGTAAGGTTAAGAACACGGCGCAAAACTCGTTTTGAACTCAAATTTATACTTGAAATATAATATATGCGTCGGTAAAAAAATCCCGATCTGCTATTTTCCTTGTACCACTTTATTAATACCACGCTCGTGCGCGACCACCACATTGTACCACGTTGTGTCACGATGAAGACAGTGTTATGGGTGTTTGTTGTGTTGTATACCACAAGTGGTTGTAAGTACCTGAATTTATATATTCAAATCAAATCAAAATAATCTTTAAATTAAAATTCAAATAAGCTCTTTCAAGCACTTTTGAATCGTTAGAGATCAATTAGAATTCATAATTTAAGGAATTTAAGGTATTTTGCTCTTACCGAAAAGAATCAAAAATTGACTGGCCCGTTATCACAGTGGGTAAATTCAAATTCAAAATATTCTTTATTCAAGTAAACTTGTAAACAAGTGCTTTCGAATCATCAACTTTACTGCTGGTTCGGAAAGCTGTTCTACCGAGAAGAACCAGCAAGAAACTCGGCGGTTGCTCTTTTTAAAATATAAATCTTAAAACTAGTTACATTTAGTTATTATTGTCTTGTACAGGGTAGAAGTGCACCTATATCTACACATGCCGATGATAAGTTATCATCTAAATAATCTTCAACAGTATAGTAGGCTTTCTGTATCAGCCTCTTTTTAACAGTGTTTTTAAACTGCTGTAGTGGCATGGCCAATCTTAAATTATAGAATCTTACATCCAAACCGACAAACGATTTACTTACTTTTGCTAGGCGCAAAGCAGTGATCCTACCAAGTAGAGATCCTACCTTCAGCTCCGAGGGTCGCGGGTTCGATTTCCGCCGAACGCCAACATTTTCTATAAAAAATTGGTTCCTCGAATCTAGGTGTATGTTTGTATTTAAGTATGTATTTAAAATTATATATGTAGTATATTTACCAGTTATTTGTCACCCATAACACAAGTATTAAGGTACTTACTTTGGTGACGGACGACCGCGTGTTTAAATGTACCATATATTTATATTCATATTTAATCAGCAAGAAGGCGGTCAATCTTTAAATTAAATTATTAAACCGCAGTCTTGTATGAAGCTGAAAGGATTTTGAAATACAAGCATTTTATCATACAAATAATCTTCAATAGTGATATATGCTTTACGTATAAGCATATTTCTTAATATAAACTTTCCGTTAAAATGTTGTTTTAGGGGAAACAAACAGTTATAGTAAAACTTAAATGGCATAGTGGGAATATAGGAGGTATATCCAATAAAAAAAAGTAAATTAGAAATAAATAAAAGATATATGAATAAATAAAAGAAAATAAGTAATCAATAAAAACGTTAAATCAATTAGTAGTAAATAATTAGTTAATAATAAAAAGGTTAAAAGAGTATAATTAATAATTAAATATCAGTTATTTATGAATATTACGAAAATTAACAAATTGAAATTTTATTTCAAGTTTAATTTTAGAGTTATAATACATACAGTAGAGGAGCTAGTATATTAAATCCTGTGAGTGAGTGTCAAAATAAATAACGAAATTCATATATTTTATCTTTGTCTAATAACACATAAAAGAAAAAGATAATATAATAAAATAATAAATACACGCTCATTTGCTTTCTCCTTATATATTAATAAAGAATATCCCAAAAGAAGTTGTCTCATTAAAGAAACAAGTAAATAATTTAGACTACTTTTGATATGAATACATTGACTTTGTTCCAAGAAAAACCGTATATTCTAACATCAGTCATTTTTGCTATTTGCTTTAGAAATTTATAAGGCGCTGAAATATTATAATATTTTGAAAACGTTGTTATTTACTTAAGTAACCGTATTGTTTTAATGAGTTAAGTAGTCGGACTAGCCCGGTAGAATAGAACGTGAGTATAAATGGTTTATATATATTAACTATGAAAAAGAATAGAATATTTCTATTCTGTTCTAACTATGAAAAAATCTTCAATCGTATATGGCAGATAAACATCTTAATTTTCTATTTATTTTCAGACTGCAAGCAATACAGGTATGATTATGCGTATGATATCGAGGCAAATGGTTGGTTTAAACTACACCGCGTGCCGGGCACCTGGCATGAGGCACGGCTACGGTGTCAGCTGGAAGGTAAGTATCTAGCATATTCTAGAAAGTTCCAGTGATTCTAGAAGCAGCAGAAAGCAGACAGCGCTGCTTAGGCTAGAGTGATTTTTTTATGTATCATCATCATCCTCATGACCTTATCCCACTCTAAGTGGGGTCGGCACAAGATGTTATAAACATGATGTTATATGACTATTGACTAGGACTTTTACGACGGGCCGCGTGCCTGATGTCAACTTACCTTAGTCGTATTTTACGACCCCTCAGTAAGAAAGAGGGTGGTCTAATCTACTCAGCCGGATACCACACGGTGGGTGAACTTACCTCAGTCGCCTTTTACGAAATCTCGGTAAGAAATGAGGGCAGTCTATTCTACTCAGCGGGATACTACTCAGCTAACTCCGGTGTATGCCAAATTCATTAAACTACGGTGTATGCCAAATTTCATTAATATTCGTCCAGAGGTTTAGTACTGAAAGGGTAATATACAGACTGTGTGTTATTATTGGTAGGCAAAAAAGGAACTACGTATTTTGGGCGTATGTATTTTCCGATGCTCCATTTGGAGCGTTCTGCCGGCAACTGCCATGATTTATTTCTTTTTTCAATACGTAAATGACACTATTGTCTCTATATTATTCCCCCCCTTATAAAAATAATATTCCATAAATCATCCCCCCAAGACAAATATACTTTCTCATTTATGGTATGTGTATACGACTCTGTTACAACTGGTTTCTGAAATCAGTAATAAGAAGCGAATATCCTTATATTTTTTCCTTTATCACTTAGGAAATCCCACCTAACTTCACACGGTACTAAAACCCAAAGATGAATGACCTGCATACTAAGGCGTTGATCCCAAGCATTTAGAAAACTTTGGTTTCAATGCAGTATAAAAAATTTGAAAGATAATTTAAAATGTAGTTTAAATTATAGAATTGGGCGTTACTTTGCGGAGATTCATAATGCAAAAGTGATACCTACATTATCTTATTTATTATATTTACTTTATTGCGGATTATAGCAACCGCGATAAAATAAATAGAAAATATATATTATATAATGCTAAATGTAGAGTGGACTATCCGTTTTCATACTTGATATATGCAGGATTCGTAAAACACGAACAATCTCCACAGCCGCCACCACAATAAACAAGCACTAACATTCACTATCACAACTCAACAAATCGCTTCGCAACCGAAGAATCATCAGGCTATAAACTCCACGTCAAAATCGCAAGGCGACGCATCACCAAAGCAAGCATAATTATATACTAATTGGTTCAACCCTCATTATTTATTTTGCTTCTGAACACGTGTTGCTGTGAACACAAACTTAAACTACAAACATTTTTCTGGTCGTTATAACGAGTCCACCAGATTTAGCATTACATATATTTTCTATTTATTTTATCGAGGATCACAGCAAATTTTATTTAATTTTATTTTTACTTTTTTTTTAATATAGCATTTTTCGTCATAATATAATAATATATACAATAAGAAACTTGGCGACTGAAAATATAAGCATTCAGGCGTATTTCTTAGGACATTGCCCATTCAAAAGAAAATTACCAATACAATTTTTGGAGAGACCCAAAAGCCCTATAATATCTTTTACTACTATTTTTTGCTGAGATCTCAACCTTTTGCTTTTCCAAATAATTTATAGAATTAGCCGTTACTTTGTGGAGATCCATAATACAAAAGTAATAATTAAAAATCGCAAATCTTTGCGATTTTGTTGTGGAGTCTAGGTCCTGATGATGCTCTGGTTGCGGAGGAAACGATTGTTGAGTTTGCGATAGTGAACGTGTGTAGTGCTTGTGTATTGTGGTGGCAGTGGTGGAGGTTTATGCATGTGTTTTTACGAATCCTGCATGTATCGGGTATGAAAAAACGGATAGTCCACTATACATTTAGCACTATACATATTTTCTATTTATTGTATCGCGGATTATAAATATTTGCAAATTTATTGTAATTATTACTTTTGTATTTTGCTTTTCCATTATTTAGGTGCAGTACTGGCGTCTCCTGAAACCATCCCCTTGAACTTGGCCATGAGGAATGTCATGACCGCCAGGCACGTTACCTGGAATGGAATCTTCACCGGGATTCACGCAACTTTTTCTAAAGGAGACTTTTTTTCTGTAGGAGGTAAGTATAGTGCCATTTTTTACCACTTTATTGCGCACCAAACCTAAAATTTTATAATTTAGCACATTTTTTTACTTTTTCTATTTGTCTGATCTCAAGGGCATCTATTCTCCTATGTACATAGTTTTTCGTTTTTTTTTAGTTTTAAAATTCAATAAAAATGTATAGTTTGGCTGCATTGCCGAGTTTCTTGCTGGTTCTTCTCAGCAAGAGCAACATTCCGAACCAGTTGTAGCTTCATTAATCATATTGAGGCTTGACGTTTAAAAGTGCCTGAAATGGTTTATTTGAATAAAGATTATTTTGATTCGATTTGATTTGATTGGTAGCCAACAACGCATAACTTATCTTAGAAGCCTATAAAACGATAAAAAAATAGAGTAAAAACAGGTTTAATAATATAACGTTTAAAAATATAATAATAATAAAATAATCGATTAGCATAAAATCGATTAACTTTCATCCCTAGTTACTGGATAGTAATTATTATCCAGGAAACGCTTGAGCTCTACATACGAGTATTGTACTGCGTGATGAGCAGTCTTTTGAAATTAAAGCATGCAGAAGTAAAATAAAGTAAAGTAACGGCCTGTTACTATCCAACTGCTGGGCATCCTCTCTCCGTTTTTGGAGAGAAGGGTTGAAGCTAAGACCTACCACGCTGCTCCAATGCGAATTGGTGGGTTACACATATCCCAAGAAATCTCTAGAGATATGCAGGTTTCTTCACGATGTTTTCTTTCACCGTAAAGCGTGTGATAAATTGCAATTGTCAATTAGACACATAAGTTTTAATAGTAAGACTCATTGGTGCCTGCCCGGGATTTGAATCCAGAGTAGAGAGTCGTTCGTTCTCACCGCTTGGCTATGACATCATGCAATGAGCTATTAAAATGCAATTGAACAAATTTATAAACTTCTCATCTATAATCATCAATCATCTTCAGGTGTTCCGTTAAACAAAATGCCAGTAGAGTGGATGCCGCTCGAACCAGACAACAAAAATAATAACGAAGACTGTGTGTTGTTCGTCGCCAACGGAACCATTGCTGATGTCAGCTGCAACGAAGTACACCCTTATTTGTGCTTCAAACAGAAAACCAAGAATATGGTCATCAATGATTGCGGCACAATCGATCCAGGTAGGTCTTTAATAAGCCTAATACTTAATTTAACTGCAAGTATGTAAGAACTTCTATTACAAAAAATGATTTGTTTTTAAATGTAACATTCTACACGTGTAAGACCAGTCATAATTTAATGAATGAATATAATTAATTCAGTTAAGTTATTTTAAACGTTAATTATTTAGTTAATTTCTAATATAATAACCAATCAGTTAGTTCATAATCCTCCTGATCTTAACCCACTCTAAGTGAAATTGGCACGACATGTTACAAACATGTTGTCACATGATTTGGCTACATATTTTACAACCAGCCGCCTGTTTGACGTCAACTTACGTTAGTCGTATTTTACGAAATCTCGGTCAGAAATGAGAGTGGTCTATTATACTCAGCCGGATACCACTCACCAGTTAAATGTCAGTTAATTATCAACACAAATTTAAAAAATATATGCTACCCAATCATTTAAAATATTAGTATGAAGAGGATCACGGCTTTACAAATCAAATCAAAATAATCTTTATTCAAAAAAACCATTTCAGGCACTTTTGAATCGTCAAGCATCAATATGATTAATGAAGCTACAACTGGTTCGGAATGTTGCTCTTACCGAGAAGAACCAGCAAGAAACTCGGCGGTCAAAATGACCACACCACACACCACGTCGAAACTGATAAATCTTTTGTCAAATATCAACTTCATTTGTTACCCTCTCTCTTTTTAAGCATACAACTTGGATCCCAGAACTGGCAGCTGTTACAAGTTCCATACAGTTCCGAGGAATTGGACGCGAGCCTTCATGACATGTACGGCGGAGGGAGGTCATCTTGCCATTATCAACAGTGAGGTAGAAGCCAATTTGCTCAAGGAGCTTTTCGCGAAGAATCCCCAGAACTCCTTCCATTCAGCAATCCCTGGTATAATGCGGGACATCATGCACATCGGATTCCACGATTGGGGCGAGCGTGGAGTTTGGAATACGATACACGGTAAATAACATTTTGCAATGGTTTTTATGGACTCAATAACCTCTGACGTAGGACCAAGAAAAGCACTGCAACCTTTAATATTATTGTCTAAAAATTTCTACCTGAAACTAAAAATATTTTGGTCTTGCCATAACCTGATCATTACATTGCTTCTTTATTTTCTCTAAACGTCCACTGTTAGACTCGTCAAAGTCCTCTCTTCTCCCTTAAAAAGATTCATCGAACTTTAGACGACCTCTGTTAGACGAATCTCCTGAAAAGACTTACGCGCCATACGGTCCTGTTCCACGTAATTCTGTTGGTTCTCTAGTTCTTTTTTAGTCTCCTAGAGAGATCTACAAACACTCATACATCACTTTTTCATGTTTTTACGTATAGAGATTAGGACCTATAGGGATCGATATCTATAGGGTTCGATAGGGAAGTATGTACGCTGCCAATATCAAGTGACTTACATATTTTTGATTCACCTACTGAACTATATAGTTCTATCTCTTACCGAGTACCTGTGAGTTTCACTGTAAAGATCATAAGTAAGGGATCAAATTTAAGGTTATTATTCTTCTTATTCAACTGAAATTGCTTATATGTCTATATGTCTCTTTATGGAATTCCCACTCGACCTTATTTTGAATCGTTTAAATTCATCTCGTAGGGAGGGTTTCTTCTTTAACAAAGCGACCCGAATGTTATAACGTGTAAAAGTAACATGTCTACTATTTCAATTCCCAGGTTTCCAATAATAATTGGATGGACTGGAAAATTTGATATAGACATGATTTGGTCTTGTTCGTTGATTTTTAAAGCTCATCTCTAAAGCTATGAGTTAGCAAGCATCAAGCAAGCGATTAAAATTTTTAACTTTTTATAGGAGAATCACTTATCGAAGCCGGTTACGAGGCATGGTCTGAAGGGCAGCCGGACAACGCGCCCCCTGGGGAGTACTGTGGTGGAATGTTCAGGAACGGACGTATTGATGACGTGTGGTGCCACGAGAAGGGGCCCTTCGTCTGCGAGAAGTCACCAGAAAGTTTATTATGCGAGGATGATCTTAAAAACTATAAATAATAGCATACGCAGCCCGTTTATAAGGGCTTAGTTTAATGATATTTACATAATAAATAATAAACAATACTTTAAATATTAAAAAACTGTTATCAATTCAATTGTGAATTATTTTGAACTGCTCCGATCGCCACCAAATTTTACAGGATTATCCGCTGGGTAACGAAATCTGCATGTCTACGCAGAAGTTGTCGAACATACTCGTATGTAAACGACCAACCAATCCTATGTAGAAATGAGAATCACCTTGTAAGAATATAAAAGTGTTGTAATATACATAGAATTTTTTTTTAAAACATTTTGACTATTCTATTTCTATATATCTATTTACACTAAATCAAAACCGTCGATTCCACTGCAGTGGGGTAAGGTTCCCAAAATACTGAAATATTAAAAATTAAACACAATTGTAAAACCATTAAACAAGAAAAACAAGGTCTCTGACTCTTTTATCGTAGGAATTAGAATACAAAAAAAAGAATCTAGACATCGAAGCTCTAATCCTTTTTTCAAAGGAGAGAGAAGGCCGTTGCACAGCTGTAGGACAATGACAGGCTACGTTAAAATCTGTGAATTAATGTCTCAATAAGCGAGAGTGCATAGTGGCAGTAAAATTTAAAAAAAACATGATTTATAGAAGCAGGTGTTACTTTGCGGAATTCCATATTACAAGCAATATAACAGAACTAACTACTTTGCTATAATCCGCACGGGTTAAGTGAATGCATGCAAAGCCAATGTGTATAAAGTAGCGGCCTGTTACAATCCCACTGCTGGGCATAGGCCTCCTCTCTCCGTTTCTGGAGAGAAGGGTTGGAGCTAAGACCTACCACGCTGCTCCAATGCGGATTGGTAGGTTTCACATATCTCCAGAATTCTCTAGAAATATGCAGGTTTCCTCACGATGTTTTCCTTCACCGAAAAGCGTGTGATAAATTGCAATTATCAATTAGACACGTGAGTTTTAATAGAAAAACTCATTGGTGCCTGACCGGGTTTGAACTCGTGCTCCCCTCGAAAGAGTCGCACGGTCTCACCGCTGCCAATGTGTATGAAGCAGGCAAAATCTACGCACCTTATACATGCAGGACCAGCCACCACATGCACCCCAAGGCGCAATTCACCAGCAACAACGAACACAAAAGCAGCACACACACCCACCACCACAATCTCGACGATCGTTTCGCCCCGAAACCGAAGCATCATCAGGAGGATAGGCTTCACGACAAAAATCGTACTGCGCCGCGCTACCCATACAAGCACCTACCCATACATTAAATAGTTCAACTCCCTCCAACACCCTCCCCTCCGAACACATGCAGCAAAACGGAATTAGATACATTTACTTGCTCGTTAATTAAGTGACCATTGTTATTTTTTATTATCTCAAGCTGCTCCAACGTATTGAGTCGGAGTCCCTTATCACAAGTGTGGAGAATATGAAATGAATGGCCATTAGGCACTTTATGACCGCTTTCTAGCAAATGTTTTGCAAAATTAGAATTTTGTGGTTTATTATTCCTAAACGCAGCCATATGTTCCCGAAACCCCAGATTTTTTACCCTTATCTAGGGTATAAGGGTAAAAAAAGGGTAAAGGGGTATCTTAGATAAGGGTAAAAAATCTGGGGTTTATAAAATAGATTGTCCTGAGTGTTTACTATAGCAAAGTAGTTAGTTCTGTTATATTGCTTGTTAAAAAAAAAGTTTTTCAGTTATTAGGAAGTAAGGCCGCAGCTGCACACGGCGTTCACTAAAATACTAGCAGAGGAAACGCTTACTTAATATAGAGTACAGAGTAGCTACGGCTGAGGCACTCAAACTCTTGTTATATGTTCATAAGCCTTTTTAAATCCTTTTTACTGACATATCGAAATTCAAAATATTTCTTTTGCGATGTTGAAAAGTGGATGATCATCTCAAAATTTATTTCTTGAAAAAGATTATTTAAATAAAGATCACTTTGATTTTGATTCGATTAACTTATAGTGATTGATGTATTGTGAGAGTTCACATTTTTATCACAACATAATAATGCTCTTGTCTTATCTGCTCTATCCATGTTTTTTATTCCTTACTCCTTTTTGGAGAAAAGGCGTACCAAGTAATTCTTTATTTTACAGTATAGGAAAACATCAAAAGGTGAAATAAAGTTTACCAGGTGCTTTCTTCCAAATCTACGAAACCTGAAAGTAATTTTAATGAAAAAATCATAGAATCCATGTGACTTCTGCTATAGAAGTAGAGTTGTATAAATAAATATTTTCCTATTCTTATTCTGAAGATAATAAAAAAATCACTAACGATTCATAATTTTATAATGTAAAATATTAAAAAATCAATCTGTAGAGAGATTGCTCTGTGGTAATAAAATTTTGCCAGCACTTAGCCTGTTTTTCAAACGCCACTCCCGCAGTCTCCTCGCGGGATCTAATAAACTCCACATAAAAACTTCAAACACCTTGACAGGTTTCTTAACTGTTTTTCAGCATTTATAGGCTAACCTAACTCAGACTTCGCCTGCCGGATTCAAGGGCGCTGAAGTAGGATGAAAACGGGAACTTAGGTAGGTGCGAGCGGCGAGCGCCCGTAGTGAGATATACAAGAGATGACACCTATGTCAGTCCTACACCCCCGCCCTCGTACCTTGCAGTCGAGGTCTCAGTTAAACGGTTAGCCTATAGACGTCAACTTCACGAGCGGATATATCACAACTATCGAATCGTTATCTCCACGAGATGTATAGAATTGTTCCGATATTTTAAAATTGCATGAGGTTGAGGAGTTTATCGGTTGATTCGACGAGGCAAGAAGAGTATTTGGACTATTGAGACCTCTTGCATATATAAAGAATTTCCAAGCCTTTGTCCCTTACGTCATGAAAGGGTTAAAAGCTTAGCAATTCTTCTACCGCAATGAAAACTCTCTCTGTTTTGCTTCCTGATTAAAAAAACATCGCTATTCATCATTTAACTATTGTAAATTCACGATTACCAATAATATTACAAATCAAACAACTATAAAGTAAGTTATGTTTTAATTAAAAGCTACAACTTTCATATTAAGCTACAACAATTTGGAAAGGAAGTTAAATCAAACATTAAACTAAGCTAAAGATTACACAATATGTCAAATGAATTATAATTCTTCTTCTTCTTCATCAACCGATGAACGTTCACTGGACATAAGACTCTTCATGGGATCCACACACGATCTTGTGCCGCTGTATCCCCGCGGCTCCTCGCGACCTGTTTGAGGTCGTCAGTCCAGAAAATTTAATGTATGTATGTCTATTATAGATCAAAAATAATTATACATTGGGAATTTATTTAAGAATCTATCTTTAATTATTATAAAATAAAGTCCCCAAAGCTGTCTGTCTGTATATAATCGATTTTCTCAAAATCTACTGAACGGATTTTAGTATGGTTTTTACTAAAAGGTAGTGCAATGCCTCCGAAAGGTTTAGGTTAATAGCACATAATCGTTTCATGTAAATTGAGATGAAGAGGTCTTTTACAACAATTTTTAGTGGGAGTAGTAACAAACCGGTGTCGATTGTAGTTTAGAGGGGAAAATACATATAAAAAGCGGTGTCTCATTCCGAGACTCGAGCAACTATAACACCTTAAAAACTGAGTTTCACGCGGGCCATGCCGCACGTATTTCTAGTTTTAGTATAAACTTAAAAAGATTATTCAATTAATTAATATACGAAGTTCTATGTCGTGAAATATATTAACTTTTTTGTTGAATATACTATAAAAGTTAATGAAATAATTGAGTGGATTTTCACACTTATTAAAACATCATTTGTTTATTGTGTCTTATCTTCATAAGACAAAATTAGAGTCATCGAGTCTTTTTAATTAATAAAAAAAAATCGAAAGTCAACGTTACACTACATCAAACTCTCAGGGTCCTTTTCACAGAGGAAAATGGCTAAATGATCACACCAGAAATCGTCGAGTTTGGCGTTTCGGAACATGGCCCCGCAGTATTCTCCTGGCGCAGCGAAGTCTGGTTGATGTGCCTCCCAGTCGGAGTACCCAGCTTCTTCTAACGTTTGACCTGGCAAACAGATTATTTATATAACATTTTTGATATTATGTGTAATTCACTTTCAATGTATCAAAAGCAGATCAACGACCGCCTAAGTCTTATATTAAAGCATCCCCTTTAAGCGAAATTATGTGCTGCAAGGCTGACGTCATAACCATTACATTTTCGCAGTACGAAAGCGATAATGTGGCTGCATTGATTTGACCCCAACTTAGCTGATAGTTATGCCACTCAATCATCGTGGTTCCGCTTCGACTTTGATTAGAAAGCTAAGAAATAATGTGTCTAATAGATGTTTACTATTCATCACACACTTTTTGGAGGAAACCTGCAGATCACTAGAAAATTCTAGGGAATATGTGTACCATATAAATTCGTATTAAACCAGCGGGTTAGGGCTCCAACCTTTCTCTCCAAAAAGAATACAGGAAGCCTATGCTCAGCAAAGGCCAATGCTTATTAACAGGACGTAACTACTTTTTCTAAACTAAGTATTCTTACTTAAACTCACGTAGTCGTATAAACATTTTTCAATTTCGCGTAGACGATCTTTAAGACAAGAATTTGTCTCATAAAAAAAGCGTTTTCGATTTAAACATTTTGAATCACCAAATTCTTACCGTGAATGGTCCTAAAGACTCCATCTTTGTTCCAATCGAGGAAACCCATGTGTGTGACAAAACTTCTACTGCCCTTTGGAAAATGAACATCGAAGAGATCCTTTATGACCGAAGCTTCGTCTCGGCTATTGATTATGGCCAAATACGCCCCTTCCGCCGAACAGAACCGGAAAGCCTCGTCCCATTTGACGGGCTTATTATGAAACTTGTAGCAACTGCCTGTCTTAGCTGAATATTGGTACGCTGAAAAAAAATGTGTTCCCTTATTTTTATCCAATTTTGTTTGAATACAGCCATTGGGTAAATGGGCAGATAAAGAAAAAAAATGGATTGTAAGAGAGCCATTTGTAATTTAATTTAAAAGATTTACAATTTAAGACCGCACGATCCCCTTCGAGTTTATATTTCTAAAGAATATTATGAATTTGAATCTGAATAAAAAGTTGACGTTCTTCCTTCGGGAACAGAAAATACGTGTGAGCATGTGCATGTGGATGATTGTGATGATTATTTTTAGTTACCATACCCTTATCGGGGGTGCCACACGGCATAAGAGTCATGTCATCAGTCTTCTTTTTGTAACACGCGAACGAAAGTACTTCGGAACAATTAACATCAGCAATACTCCCGTTGGCTACAAACGCGATGCAGTTCTCATTGTTCTCAGCATTATCGGGCTCATCTGGCAGCCACTCTAATGGCATCTTATCCAGAGGCACACCTGTTTACATAGAATAATTAACAAGTACTTGTTTTATTACGTACTGGCACCGGAATACAAACGATGCCAAACGCTGGTATTTATGATAAGCGATGGTTAGAAATAAACTATAACGAGTAACAATAACGCCGTTCCATTTCATAATCCAACCGCAGCTGGCATCCAAAATTCTGTATTATTAAAATAAATATAGGACAATTACACACGTACGCACGCCTGTTGTCGTTTTTAAAATTGTAAATTGTTTATTCAGAACCAAACTGAAACGTTAAAAACCGCTCGCGTTTTATACAAAATCTTATGGGATATCCATGCAGCACTTGAGGTCAGCTCAGATTCCTTGCGCGTGTCTAAAGGCAGCGGTCAACACAAAGCGGTCATGAAAGCCATGAAAATCAGTTTTACTGACTAAGAGTATTCTGGAGGGTTCCAAATACTTGATTGAAGAATATTCATTTCAGAGTGTTACTGGAGGCACAATGTTTTCCATTAACTGTTCCAACCGGAGCTAGTTAGTAATAATAAATTTACAAATAGTGAAAAGCCTCGACCAACATCTTCAGAGGCTCTCGCTTAATAGTTGGATTAAGAGTCGGATGCAGAAAAAACCAGTATATCGGGATACCGATGGTTAGGGGTAGTTCGGGTTTTTTTATAATTATACTAGCTGTGCCAGCGGCGACGCCCGCGTGGAAATCAGCGTGTCACAATTGTGTTCTAGAATTCCAATTTTAAACATAAAAGTAGTTATTGTGAGTTAACCATAAGAGATAGAGGCTTGCTATCGCAGGATTTTTATAGATTTACAATTCTCTAGTACATTAGCGTATCTCTGCTGGTTTACGCAGCGCACGCGATTAAAGCTTCCATCAAGCAAGTTTTTTAACAACTGCGCGATCTCTTCAACACAATTTACATATTTACCTAAACCAACCGGAAGTATTTCACTATTTTTGGGTGAGAACCGTACAAAAATCCGTTCAGTTGATTTTGAGAAAATCGATTACATACAGCTTTTTGGGACTTTGTTTTATAAGTATAAGATAAACATTTGTAAGAAGTTACGTTAAAGAAAAATAAATGAAGCCTGATAATAAATAATACTAATAAAATTATTAGATTTAAAAAAATTGGGTTGATGCGATAAATTATACTCACCTTCAAGAGAATAGTAATATCCTTTGGAAAATACTGAATGAACGCCCGTGTATATACCACAGTCTGGTACTGTATTTTTCATTTCCAAACTGATAGCAGACTTCATTACTTCGCTTGATGGTGATGCTAATACTGCTCCTGATTTAATAAAGTCATTACGCGAATTCATTAAATGAGTGGTACTGATAGAAATAATCCATTCTAACATTGTTCATGCGACAGTCTGGCAGCCAGTCAAGTTATTAAAACTCATCCACTGGAGTCAATACAATTACAATATTAGCAATAATTAAAAGTAAATGAGTTTTTCATACGGCAAAAATTTAATAACTTGAATGACATATATTTTTTTATTATATCGGAAAATACTTGTCTCAGAGAACCAAAAAAATATTGTAATATCGTTTATAACTAGATAATAAATAAACTAATTTGGTAGCTAAAATATTAAAAAAAACTTTACCTTCCATAAAGCACATCTGGACAGCGTCTTGCCATGTTGCAGGTATGATGTGCAGTTTCAGCCAGCCTTTGATAGACTCATGGTAATTGTAGTCTGACCGAAATTGGTTCTTCAATGTAACGCTAGACAAACAACCTGATGAAATATTTAACGGTTTATTATATAAGTGGTATTTAACGGTTGTATTATGTTTAACAAAATGCCAGGCGTTTCTACCTCAAATGACTCTCATTGCGATAAACTTACATACTACTAAAGGTATTTACAATTACGTACAAAGAAGACTAACTTTCTAAATAAATTTAAATTTTATATATGAATACATATATAAAACAAAGCACTCAAAAGCTGTCTATATGTAATCGAATTTCTCATAATCTATTAAACGGATTTTTGTATGGTTTTACTAAAAGGTAGTGCATTTCTTCCTTAAGGTTTGAATTAATAATGCATTATATTTATGTACGTTGTGCCAAAGAGGTCAGGCGGTCGTAAAAAAAACTCGCGTGCCTAGAGCTTTAGTCACATGCGCGATAATAGATAATACACCAATAGATAATATAGCTAAAGCAATGTTATGAGGATTGTACATCTATAAAAATAATGCAAGTCCACGACAGCATGCCTCTATCTCTTATTAATTCACATAATCACATATTACGTTGTTTTCGAGACTGTTTTTTCTGTTCGGTATTAATCCTTATCTAAATAAATGATAATGCTTCGTCATCTAATATATATCAAAATTGTCCTTACACCATATGAATCAAATAAATACTTTAAAAAATATCATAGATTAATTACATTAAAATTACGCCAAAAGAATATTAGTTCGCGAGCCAACGCTCTTTCCATGACATGCCGTCGTAATCGGACTTTGCGAGTGAACGTAATACGCACATTTACTTGCTGAACATTCAAAATTGAAAGCATTTTTTTGTCTAGGTATTCTTAGGTATTTATTTTTCTTTCTATGCTTCCATTTCGGTTTAATTTATATTTTCAACTCAGAATAAAATGAAGGGATCTTCTCCGGAAAACTTTGTGACACAGATTTCTCGCGGATGTAGTCCCAAGCATAGCTAGTTGTATATAAACTATAACCAAATGTCGACTTAATTATAGGCCTACATGAGCGGACGATATTAATAACACTTATTTTTTGCTATTAAAATGAGCTTAGCTTGCTTAAAGGAACGGATTCCATCATTAAATATGTCATTATCTAATTCCTTTTCTCATTTAACAGAAATGAGCTATATCCGTAATAAAGAATAAAAATATAATCTCATACTTACCGATAGATGAAAAGCACATTAATAAAACAATAAAAAGGTATAAAGAAGACATGTTCGCTACCAGAAAATCCCTTGAACACTGGTCTACAATATATATTTCACATTATCACTTTGTGTTTCCTGAATGATAATAAAAATGATTCAATCATCATATCAAGTAAAAAAATTCATCCCACACAAAAAAAACTACATACATTATAACTAAACCTAAACAAAACCTACAGCTAAGTTTAGGTACAAACAACATAGCCCTTGTTTTTCGAAAATCCTGGCTTCGAACCACGGTTTCTCCTGCTTCTACTTTCCTTGATATTTTGATATAAGAAAGGGATCGAATATGAAGGCCACGACAGACTGACGTCTGGAAACGTTATGTTTGCATGCTCAGATTAATATAAATTGAACTTAATTAAAACTTAAACGTCTAGAATTCGTATTACCTCATATTGATTAAAGAACAAAGAATTTATGAATTATGGCCCATTAAAACAGAAAATATAACTATGTTTATGGGTGAGTTGCGTATATTGGATACGAGTAGCTCGCCCTACCATCGAATAGCGCCCTAAAATGCGCCGTCGAAATCAAATTTTCAATAGAGCGCAAACATAAACAGATCTTGCACACAAAGTGTTCACAAAGTTCTCTCTTCCCTTTCCCTTCCTTCTCCCTCCCCTCGCTTCAGATAAATTTAAGGAAATAGGTGGTCTGCTATATCCGCCGTGTGGTATGTGGCTGAGTTGAATAGACCATCCTCATTTCTTACCGAGGTGTCGTAAAAGGCGACTAAGGTAAGTAGACCCGCCGTGTGGTATCCGGCTGAGTAGAATAGACCATTCATTTCTTACCAAGGTGTCGTAAAAGGCGACTAGGGTAAGTTGACCCACCGTGTGATATCCGGTTGCGTAGAATAAACCACCCTCTTTCTTACCGAGGGGTCGTAAAATACGACTAAGGTAAGTTACGTCAGGCAGGCGGTCAGTCGTAAAATACGTAGCCGAATCATGGAACAACGTTTTTAATATGTTGTGCCGACCTCACTTAGCGTGGGATAAGGGCAGGAGGATAATGAGGTGGTCTGCTATATGAAAGCCGAACATGAAAGGCAAAATTATACCCATTGTCCTTATGGCACAGTTTTACTCAGAAAATATTTATAAAATGTAATTTAGGCGATATTTGCGGAGGTCAAAAATAAAATAATAATAATAAGACTCCACGAAAAAATCGCTCTTAAATTCTAGACCTCGTCTAGATCATCTAATGATACTTCGGTAACGGAGCATAACTGTTTTTGAGTGGTAGTGAATATATGCAGTGCTCAGTAGTGTGGTATGCAGTCCATGCAAGTTTTGTAAACTGCATGAACACAGACAGTAAACTCTACTTTTGCTTGGAGCGTTCCATAGATGTTCTCTAATCGTGGATACGAAAAAATAATATAGTCCGTAACTGAGGGTATTTTAAGGTAAAGTCGACGAGAACGAAGGCGCCTGTACAACTAGATCATTCTAATATTTTAAATGTTATCATATTTATCTATCTGTCTGTCTGGGTGTTACGTTTTCACGGCTAATCCGCAAATATAACATAAATCAAATTTAGTATAAATTTATTTTATTTTTAGTATAGGTAATTTATCCTATCCTACTTAATATTATAAATGCGAAAGTTTGTGAGTATGGATGGATGTTTGTTACTCTTTCACGAAAAAACTATTGGACGGATTTGGATGAAACTTTACAGTTATATCGGTTATACATCGGAATAACATATAGGCTACAATTTGTAATGATTTTATGTAATTACAACGATAGATGTCAATAAAGTCGGAAAAAATCTGGCCTCTTAGAGTTATCTTGGTGTACGCTGCTTAAACTATTGGAGTTACACAAAGATGATGTAGGATAGTATTATTTGTCTTGAATAGTTCCAAATAAAAGTCCGCGACAACATATATCTACCTTTTATATGGAAGCCACTATGACCAAAATTGTGAATGATAAATTTTAATTAAATAAGATACTATTTTACAATGCATATTTTAGTAAATTAATAAAACTCTTATCAAAATCAATACATTTGTTGCTTTCAGTAATTCATTCACTTTGTCTTTCAAACAAAGTAATATGGTAATAAGTATATAATGGTCAGATAGTCAAAAAGTTATCACGATATGATTGGCTTGAATGGACCCTCATAGAGCGCCCAATGAGCGCGACACGCGAAGATTGTATGGAATCCGAAAATTTTAAAGTTAGAAATTTGAAATATTGTCTGTACGAGTTAGTAAACAAATATATATTTATTTAAAATGACTCTTTGCGAAACATAATGTAACAGACCAAATGCCACGCGAGCGAAGCCGCGGGCAGAGACTAGTGGATCATAAACTAAATAAAAGATTGACAATAATATTACAAATCAAACGACTAAAAGTAATTTGTATTTTAATTAAAATTATATTAGGGTACAACAAATTGGAGATTAAACATTACTCGATATGTATCCATTATACATCAAAAAAAAATTATGTAACGCGAATTAATGAAATAATTTATTCAATGATTTCCGAATTTGTTTACAATGAAAAATTTCCGCTTTTTCCTTAAATATATAATAAGGCTTAAGGAGACAAGATGATGATAAGATGAAAAAAAATCATACGTATGTACGTGATTAAGACGACTGATCAGACAAGATTAGTCATCTGGTCTTTTCATTTACCAAAAATAATTAAATAAAGTTAAAAATCAACATATCACTACATCAAAGTAGCAGGGTCTTTTTCACAGATGAAAATGCCTAATTCATGACACCAGTAATCATCGAGCTTGGCGTTTTTGACCATAGCCCCGCAGTATTGGCCAGGCTCCGCGAAATTCGGTTGGTATTGCTCCCAATCGGAATACCCAGCTTCTTCTAACGTTTGACCTGGCAAAACAGACTCTTCCTATAACATATTAGAGATTATAATGTGTAAGAGTTACAAGTTATTCACTTATACTGTATCAAAAAGCACATCAACGGGCTGCTACGTCCTATATTGAAGAATCCCCTAAGCGCAATTATGTCCGCATGGTTGTCGTCACATTTTGGCGGTACGGAAGAGATAATGTGGCCGTACGGCTTGGCAGAGTTATGGCACTCAATCGTCGTGGCTTAGCTTCGACTTTGGCTTAAAAAGCTTAGAAAGAATGTAAGTAATTAATGTTTGCTATTTATTACACACTTTTAGTAGAATCAAAACATCGGGACGAAACCTGCATATTTCTAAAGAATTCTGGAGCTACGTGTGACCTATCAATTCACATTGGATCAGCATGGTGTTTAAACGTCAACCGTTCTCTCCAAAAGATGAACAATAAGATCTCTCCAAAAAGATACTACCAACCACAAAATCCTTACCATGAACGGTCCGAAAGACACCGTCTTTGGTCCAATCGAGAAAACCTATGTGTGTGGCGTAGGTTCTTCTGCCTTTTGGAAAACGAACATCAAAGAGATCGTTCACGACAGAAGCTTCCTCTCGGCTATTGATTATGGCCAAATACGCCCCTTCCGCCGAACAAACCCTAAAAGCCTGATGCCATTTGACGGGCTTATTATGAACCTTGTAACAACTGCCCGTCTTAGCCACGTACTCGTAGGCTGAAAAAATATTTTAATCGTTTACACAAAATTTTGTTCAAAGCAAAGTTGTGTACGAAATAACTTTGCTGCTAGAATAGTTGAAGGGAATATGTGTTCTCACATTAGCTTCATAGTATAATATATTTTTACTAAACAGCATTAATACTGTATACTAAACAATATACAGCATTATAAAACTAATAATTTTTTATTAGTAATAATAAAAGTAGCAACATATAAAATAAGCTTGTGACGTAGAGAAGTATGTAAATCGCTTGTGAGTTTTGGTATACGATTCTAAAAAATACCACTAAATTTTAACTTAATTTATCGTTACAGCAATTTCAAACAAGGCTAATACAGGAAAATTATACTATTTTTATTATTATAGATGATAAAAATGCGTGAACTTTGACCTTGCACGAAATAACAATGACGCAATAGTTGAAAGAATTATGTTTTGAAAAGAGTATCCACAAAGCTGGCAGAAACAATTGGTAAAACATTTTATCCAAACCAATATTGGTTACAAGTCTATATTGATAAAGAGTATTTGGAATTTGAATCGGATTAAAAAGTTCTAGTTGCTCCTTCTGGAACTGGAAAAATAAACAGTTAATAATTAAGAGTATTTTACAACTAAAGTTTAAGCAATGGTCGACAACGCACCCCGCAAATTGTAAATCTTTTAAATGTCTGCGAGTGCCTGTCTATGAGTTTGTGTGTGCGTATCTGTGTGATTGAAATTTATTGTATGGATTAATGCACGTTACTTCACAATTTGTTAAGGTAGTACCCCTCTTTTGCGGTGGGTCGATTAAAGTAAAGTTGTTTATTTTTTTATTAATCATTTCGAATTACCATACCTTTGTCAGGAGTACCACACGACGTAAGAGTCATGTTATCGGTCTTCGCTTTATAGCAGACGAATGGATATACTTCGGAACAATCAACATCAGCAATATTCCCTTTCGCTCCCAATGCAATGCAACTCTCATTGTTTTTAGCATTATTGGGTTGACCCGGAAGCCATTCTAGTTGCATCTTATCCAGAGGCAAGCCTGTTTATATAAAACAATGAATCACTTAATCACTTGTATTTTTAAATGTTCAAGCCGGGATTGAAATAAACAAGTTACAGACATTAAAATTGAGCAAAAGTTACATATAACAACAAATAAATTATTATTATGTTATTTTTATTGACCATTATTATTTTTAATGATCTCAAGTTGTTCTAAAATGTTAAGTGGGAGGCTTTTATAACAGGTGTGCAGTCTTTCGGAATAATGATCATTGGGTACTCTATGACCGCTTTCTAACAATCGTTTCGAAATTCTGTATTATAGATTTCCGCAAAGTAGCGCCTTATTCTATAAATTATAACAAATTTCATATAATTATAGTCACCTTCAAGTGAATAAAAATATCCTTTGGAAAAAATTGAATGTATTCCAGTGTATATGCCAGTATCTATTTCTGCATTCTTCATTACGGAGGAGACGGCAGCCTTCATTATTTCGTTAGATGGTGATGCTAGAACTGCTCCTGATTGTGGTAAAACAGAATATTTTAACGCCTCACAGTATGATTACTGACACAAATAATCCATACTGACGTTACGTTGTTAAGGTTAATCCGCTGGAGTCAAAGTGTCAGTTACATGTTACAGTTTTACATTAGTAATAATCACAAGTCAAGTTAAAAAATCTATTAACAAAATTTCATGTCCTTTGTTAATTGGAATCTATAATAATCCTAGTATAAGATCATGCTTGTCATAAACATGCTTTGTTATGGGGACTGAACCAGTATCTTTAATTTCAGATCAGCAGGCCTACCATGAACTCTTATTGCGCCTCTATTGAAGACGTAAACGACGACCGCGAACCGCTTTCTTTTCGTATCGTGAAGTGTGAATTGCATCGGGGTCGTAATGTTTGAAAAG
The DNA here is from genome assembly GCA_947086505.1 of Morpho deidamia. Lineage (NCBI taxonomy): Eukaryota > Metazoa > Arthropoda > Insecta > Lepidoptera > Nymphalidae > Morpho > Morpho deidamia. Next base: position 422,316 of record CAMTZC010000007.1, on the reverse strand, counting down.
GATAACGTTATATGAACTTAAGATAAGTCTGTCTCTTTTACTCACATGTTCTTAGAACGAAGTCCGAACGCTCATTAGGCAACGACTTAAAGTGTGCGATTTTAAGACGTCATGGTATGAAAAAAAAGCAAAACAATTTCGTTTACGTCTTCAATTGAGCCGAAATAAGAGTTCATGGTAGGCCTGCAGAACATGGAAATCGGAAAATGTGTAAAATTTAACTTGCAAGATTGTCACATCCATTAACGGTGAGTTAAATAAAAGCATTAAAAAATTTAACGAATTTTACGTACGGGAAGGATTAAATGAAATTTTAAATTAAACAAGCTTTTATTCTCTAGGAAAATAGATAGTTTCAAAGAAAGCCGAAAAATTATCTGTGTTCGTCGATAATCAGATAAAAACTTTTTTTTTTATTTGGGGTAATAAGCTGTGATAGCCTAGCGGTGAGACCGTGCCACTCTTTAGAGACGACATGGGTTCAAACCCCAGGCAGGCACACATGAGTTTTTCTATTGAAACTTATGTGTCTAATTGATTGCAATTTATCACACGCTTTTCGGTTAAGTAAAACATCGTGAGGAAACCTGCATATCTCTAGAGAATTCTAGGGATATGTGTAACCTACCTATCCGCATTGGAGCAGCGTGGTAGGTCTTAGCTCCAATCCTTCTCTCCAAAAACGGAGAGAGGAGGCCTTAGCCCAGCAGTGGGCACAGTAACAGGCCGTTACTTTTATTTACTTTTTACAGTTAGTAAAATATGGAAGACACTTTACCTTCCATAAAGCACAGCTGGACAGCGTCTTGCCATGCTGCAGGAATGATGTGCAGTTTCAGCCAGCCTTTGATAGACTCATGGTATTTGTAGTCTGAGCGAAATTGGTTCTTCAGTGGAACAGTGGACAAACAACCTGTTGAAATAACATATTGTTTTGGCTTAAAGTACGGTCTAAAAGACAGCGAAAATTGGCGTGTCGACGTGAATATTAACGGCGACTTAAGATCGCTACAATTGCGGCGATCCGATTGCTGCCATTCTACAAAAATTAAAAAAATATTGCTTTGGGTACTATAGATTAATTCCCCATCATCATTCATCATATAATTCGGCTACGTATTTTACGACCTGTCGCCTGCCTGATGTCAACTTACATTAGTCGAATTTTACGACACCTCGGTAAGAAATGAGGGTGGTCTATTCTTCTCAGCCGGATACCACACGGCGGTATAGATTTATACCCCATAATACATATTTCATTAATGTACAATTGCTTACTACTCAGACATTAGCATATAAAATAAAAAATTAACATATAATACTTACAGATAGGTGAATAGCACATTAATAAAATAACAAAAAGGTATAAGGAAGACATGTTTGCTACCAGACAATACCGTGAACACTGAGTCTGCAATAAGTGTTTCGCATTAACATTATATTTCCTGTAAGAAAAATTATAGAATCAACCACAATATGTAAATAAAATGATCCGAAACAAAATAAGCACATTATAAATGACTCAAACAAAACCTTCAGTTAAGTTTAGGTACAAACAACTTAGCCCTTGTTTTGTCCAAAATCTAGCTAAAAATTTCGAGTTCGAGGAATAAATAATATATTCCGGAAGCAATCAATCAATTCTGACTTTGCCATTACAACGATTTAAAAACACTGTTAATAAAAGCCTACAATACTGTTGAGGATTACTTAGATGATAAGAATGTGTGGTTATAGTTACTCTTCGACTCTGTACAAGTCAGCAATAAAAATAATAAGAATTATGTTTTGAAAAGAGCAACCGCCGAGTTTCTTGCTGGTTCTTCTCGGTAGGAACAGCTTTCCGAACCAGCAGTAGATGTTGATGATTCAAAAGCACTTGTTTACAAGTTTACTTGAATAAAGAATATTTAGAATTTGAAATTGAAAGAAAATTGAGATTTAAAATTTGAAATTGATCTTTAAATTAAAATTCCAATTTAATGTATTTATGTAAACTTGTATATAAGTGCTTTTAGTAAGTAGGCTTTCTGAATATATAAATTCAACTAGAACAAAGTCGCGTGGTGGGTGCAAAACTTGTAAGGAAACTTCGCAGATATAAAATTAACAACTGCATTTTTTATCAAAGCTTTATAAGAATGATGACAGACTTGATTCTTACAATTGCTATTCAAAGTTTATTTGACTGACACGGTCTGTGGTTAGTGATCAGAGAAAGTTATGAAAGTCGCAAATAAAAGTATACTCGCTTGCATAAATTCAAGTATAGGTCAAGTACGCTTAATGTACTTAGATAAGGATCTAATTTCAATCGTAAAAAAGGAATATAAAATTATTTTCGTTTAGAGAAAATTAAGTTAATTTTAAAAGCTGAGTGTACTTAGTTGACTAAAAAAAAATAAAGTAACGGCCTGTTACTATCCCACTGGGCGTAGGCGTTCTATTCCTTTTTGGACAGAAGGATTGGAGATAAGACCTACCACGCTGCTGCAACGCGGATCGTTAGGTTACACATATCGCAAGAATTCTCTAAAGATATACAAGTTTCCTTACGATGTTTTCCTTCACTGCAAACCAGTCATCTTTGTTGGTTAAATCACCTCAATTATGTAGTATGTGTTTATTCCTGTTATTGGAGGAAAATAGGATTATCTATTGTCTCATATATTAGTCCAGTTTATAAGTTAATTTCATAAATATTATTCATCGGATTAGCTGTAAAAGCGTAACAGACAGAAAGATAAACTTTATTTATTTATTTTATCGTTCATACATATTGTTAAAAAAGAGGAAAAAAGATTTTGTTCTTAGAATATCGGTACGGATCTAAATTGAATAAGCAATTTCAAGAGTTATTCTAATAAGTTGATTTTACTAAGCAAACGTAATTAACCTTAAATACATAATAGCGTTATAGTGCATATTGGGTCATAGTTATTCGTGGCTAACTGCACACATACAGAACCGTCTTTGATCGATCAAAAGACTCGCTGACAGGTTGCTATTTTAGAAGTTGAAAGTCTGAGAACTTGCATAATTAGATGCCAGAAGTGATTCAGCACGCTATCATTATTGTCTGCAAAAATGTTTTGCTGTAATAAAAAATCCAAAACTGAAGTTGTAAAAATATGTAAGAAAAACTAATTTTGTAATAGTTTTAAGTTGATTCTAATTGATATTAATTGAAACGCAGAAAAAAATTGTAGCTATGATGGGGTCTATTTGGCTAGACAACATACACGCCATCACCGCATCACACATCAGCTTAACACACGACCTAGGCGGCTAACAGTCGCTCGAGTGTCGACAGACGACTTTCTGACAGCTTACACCTCTACGCCAGACCGAATTGTTTTCAGATTTTGTACTCTCATTGTAAACTGTTGTAATAAAACATATAATTGACTGTATGACTCACAACCCCTTGTCCATTCCTAGAACCTGCCACCAGAGATTTCTGGCATTTTTTGGTTTAACTATTGTTTCGCAAGAGACTAATTTCGCTTTTTCTGTTAAAGCCACGCCATTCCTTTACAGCATACCCCTGTAATTTGGCCACTATTTTCTAAGTATGTTGTTGTATATGACAAGTATGATAAAGCATTACCTAATTTAATTTAACTTTTTCTCAATTTAAATTCAAGTTAAATCAATTAAATTTTTTAAAAGAAAGTTAGGTAACGGCGTTTGACAATTCCTATGATTATGCCACTGCAGTGCATACGTCTCCTCTCTCTGTTTTTGGAGAGTAGGGTTAGCCAACCCTTAATACGCTGCTCCAATGTGGATTGATAGTTTACTCTTATCTATAGAATTATCTAGAGATTATCAGGATTATTAGAATTATCAGGTTTCATCACGATGTTTTCCTTTACCGGAAAGCGTGTGATAAATTGTAATAGTCAATTGAAAACTTATGCGTTTAACAGAAAAACTAATTGTTTCCTGCATTGGCTTTGAACCCGTGACTTTCTGGAAAGAGTGGCATGGTCTCACCGCTGAGTTATCACAGCTTGTATATAACTAATATGCATTTTAGGTGAAGATGGCAAGAAATTCAAAAGTTTAATGGAGACATACACTATGTACATGTTCTTTCTGACATTCGGTTTGATGTATCCCAACCCGCAGAACGACCAGAAAAGAAAAAAACTTATCGGTGAGTTCTTAAGCTTTTAACCCGAAGACATCAAATTAAAAAAAAATAATGCACGTCAATGCGTGCTTTTGTATTTGTATAAAGATAACTTTAATTTTTCACGTTTTCATTAATCTTCGGATAACATGAAACATTATCTTCTTGCACTATAAAAGTAGCAATTGAGATCATAAATATTGTGTAATATGTTAGTTCAGTTTAATCACCTAGATGGCGCTGCTATGTAGCGTCTATCTACAACACTAGATGGCGGTACTGTAACAAATAAATATTATTTAAACTACCAACATTACGCAAATAAGCTTTTATAGTCACACTGTACTTAAGATTTTTTTATAGAAAGTGTAACGGCTTCTAGATTAGATGGCAAAAATCGTATTGTAGTTTATTAATCATATATCTGGCATCATCACTTTATTGTTTAATGATGATTTGATCAAAATAGGTAGAATATTTTATACAGTAAGAGTATACTTATAAATGAGTTGTGTTAAAGCCTATTGAGGTGTAAACTTGATGACAATGCACCCACCTACATACAGAAAAAAAATGTACATTATACAGTTGACTTAAATACTCCTATAATCTACTAGTAGAATAGCTCAAGTTTATATTTACCATTATTATAATATTAGCCATGGAAATTTGTTAAAAATATTAGGAAACATCTTTTCCCATGATACAAGAAAATTATGGATACTGGAACTCCGCAAAATAACGCCTAATTTTATAAATTGACACCCAAGTTGTTTTAAAATATTCTTTTTAGGCTTTAGTCATCAGGTACATCTGTTGGTTTTATGATTTCAGCAAGGCTAAACCTTGCATGGTTTACCAATTGGTTGATTTTACGGCAGCCGTTTATATTTCCTCGTGTTGCTATTTGTCAGCTTGCCACGGTGTTCTATTATAAAATATTTACAATAACACTCGATGAATACATAATATTACTACAGGATGTTATATCTCCACCATGATCCCAACTCTTGCGATCGTTAGCGTCGATATGAAGAATCGCGTTGTGAACAACGATATCGCGAACCTGGTGCGACAGTCTATCATCATGGTATCTCTTGTCTTCGTTATTATAAAGGTAAGAAAACGAAGCGTTGTAACTTAATTCCACCATCACTGATAGGTAATTTACACATGTCCCAAAATTTTTAATAATGTTTTTTTCACGATGTGTGAAACGCGTTATAAATATCAATGAGGTAAGTTATTTTAATAGAAAAACTCATCTGTGTCTGGGGTTTGAACCCCAGAACGTGGTGTAATACCAAAAGTATGGTTGCAAACGTATAAATACTGGCCCATTGGCGCAATGACCCTGTCTTCGGCTCCGCAGGTCGCAGATTCTATTCTCGCCGAGGGCCAACATTTTCTATAAACAATATGTTAGTTCTTCGAGTCTTGGTGTATATATATATTTAAATGTATTTCAAATTATATATGTATATTTTTGCCACTTGTCTATCACCGATAGATCAACTATTAAGTTACTTTGCGGGCGGTCACCCCTGTGTGTAAATTTCCCATATATGTTTATTTATTATGCCTTCATTATAGCGTCTATAAAAAAAACTAAAATATCGTAGTTATTTATCCACTTTTCTTATCCTTATCCACAAGTTTTTTTTAATTTAAATTTGACATTGCTCAGAATGTTTTCCAGCTAATCCTAACGATTGTCCGGAAAAACGAACTTAGAGAGATATTCGATCAAATAAATGACGATTACGAAGCGTTCAACAATTTGCCGGAGAAAAGCCAGCGAATTGTTCAGGAGACTATACAAAAAACAAAGGCCCTCGAGAAAATCTGGATCGGAGTCCTGGGTGTTACAGCATCCACGTATCCGATTCTAGCTTGCGTTTGTACAATATACTCTCAAATATTCTCCGAAAATCCCAGGCGTTTCATGGTACACGAGACTAGTATGTTGTACCTAACTGAAGAGCAGAAATATCAAAGCCCTTATTTCGAGATCATCGCAATTTATTCCATGTACATTGTTGCTGTGATCTTTCTTGGATTTTCAGGTATGATCTCCTTTAAATTAAAATTACGAATACCTAATACTAAGATTTATATATTTTGTTTGTTGCGTAGTTTTCTTTGCGAGGTCTTATTTGCTGCGGATTAAGTTTTTCTTGAAGTATGTTCACATTTTGATCTTAAAGCACGAATAGACGATGGAACATCCTCTTATCCTTGTATTTTTAAGTTTAGTTTTAATGAATGTACAAATTATAGTAACAAACTAGTGTAGCTTGTATTTTAGAAAGAGAATGGGAATAATAGCGTTGCAGGTTATCAGAAAGGCAGTCTTCTCTTGTTTATTATTGTCTTGTCTAGATATTAAGGCATATAATAGTCACTCAAGTCTTTTGGCGAGATTTGAGTGACTATTATATGCCTTAATATCTAGTTGTGTGTTGGGCTAATAATGTGTGATGTAGTTATAGCATTTATTTTGCCGAAGCAAACAGATGCCACCATGGCCTCTCATCTTTCGTGTTTAACACATCAAATAGCAGATACGAAATCTTGGCTGCTTGAATAGACTGAGCAAATAATCTTCATAGAGACGATGATAAAAACTTAAATCAATATTATTGAAAAACGAAAAGGGATCAAATAAATGTGGTATCAGAACGTCTTTCAACGAAAGCTTTTATAAGATGCATAAAGGCGGTATGTACAGATTTTTTTAAATTGTTTAAAGGGTATGACGGGATGTTTTCCGTGTGCACATTGCACGTGTCTCTGAAGATTAAGATATTCTGTCAAAATTTAAAACATTTACTCGATGATGCAGAGGATGTTCCAACGATAAAAATAAAGTTGGCCAACGTTGTCAAAGATCACTGTGAAGTCCATAGGTAAGCTATTGCTACTTCACTTCGTATACTCTGGCTTACCTTGGAAAGCCTTGTGTGTAAACATGAACCTAGAGCTTGTAGAAAATATCTAACGAACTAAAATGTTGTATTTCTTCTTACTAACAAGTTAACAACGAGTTGTACTAAACTCGTTTCTAGTTACTACTAGAAACTCATTCTCCGAGCCAAATAGTTTTGTACCTAAATATTGTCCGGACCAGCTAGTTTAGTAACTAGAAACTTATTTTCCGAGCCAACTAGTTCTGTAATTACTAACTCTTTCTCAAGGTCAACTAGTTCTGTTTTTACTAGCTCATTTTGCGGAACAACTAGTTTAGAAATTAGAACCTCATTTCTACATTCAAATAGTTCTGTACTAACTCATTTTTCGAGCCCACTAGTTCAAAGAGTGCTGGAGAGACGCGTTATAAAACTTAACTGGGAACGGCGGTGCAAGTGTGTGTGTTTATTTTAAATTATATTTTAAATAAAAAAAAAATATATAAAAAATAATACAGTTTTACAGTATCAAAAGTTCACACAGAAATGAATTTTGATTGGCTTTGGCCGACAGTAACGGCGGATAACAGTCTTGGCTTGGCTTTGGTTATAGCTTGGCTGGTGCAGCATATGGCGAGTTGTCACAAAATAGTGAAATCCTTTCAAATTTTAGATTAATCACAAAAATCGAAAAGTGTTTCGAAGTTTGGCTTGTCGGGATATTCGTAAACGCCGTTCTTCAAATCGGGATGGCTCTTAGCCAAATTACAAGTAATGCGGTAAGTACTTGTTGATGACGTGGCATGACTTGACTACACTCAAATAATGGTGAAAAGTTTTAGTATAACGATAAATGAAAGATGTGGTACGTGAAATCTGAAGCCTCGACAGAAAACTGACTCATTGAGGATCTTGGACCGCCTTTTTTCGCTATATCTAAGCAACGAGACACCCCAATTTGTTTCTGTATTTACATTACTATAAGAGTCTTCTTTCTTTCTCCTACCCTTATCCCACTCTAAGTGGAGTCGGCACAGTATGTTTTTCTCTTTCATACTCTTCTATCATTCGTCAACTCTGGCGCTACTCCTTTTATATGCATCTCATACTTCACACAATCCAAGAATCTCTTTTTAGGCCTTTCTCTGGTCACATATCCATCCACATTCATACTCAACACTCGTTTGGTCACATGATGTTCATCCCTCCTCATTACATGTCCACACCATCCCAATCTTGCACCTCTCGTCTTTTCTATAAGTCTTATTACTGACCAGTATGGTCACTTATAAACTTGGAAGTACGTCAATATATACTGAGTGTTGTCCTTTTTGCAAGATCACAGGTATCAAAAAAAGAATCATCAAAATTTTACTTTTATTTTGTCACTAATTAATTATGTTAGATGTGTAGAATTGTAAACACACAGTTATGATTTGATTTAATTTGTACCCATATAAAAATTGTGCAATTGTTTTTTTACAATTTTTTATTTTATCACCAATGAATATATTTATTATAAAATACATGAATTTAAATTCAAAATATTCTGTAATCTAGTTAACTTGGAAACAAGTGTTTTTGAATCGACAACTCTACTGCCGGTTCGGAAAGCTATTCCTACCGAGAAGGGTCATTTAGATACTCGGCGGTGTTGCTCTTTTCAAATTATATTTTTTATAACTTAAACTGGTTACATTTAGATATTATACTATCTTGTACAATGTAAATTTGAGTCCATTACAAGATGTAACATGTAAAGCTAATTGTATTTTTTCTCTTTTTTTCATTCAGGATACCGACATTAATGGAATGTATTATTTTTATGCGGCGGCTACCGTCGTCCACATTTACCTGCCTTGCTACTTGGCCACTGATGTCACTTACAATGTAAGTTTAACAGTTTATTTCTGTTAAGAACAGTAACAAGCCAACCCTACAGTAGTCATAGCATCGGCCTACACAATATTGTTACGTACTGTGGTTTGTGGATTTGGATGAAAATACCTGATGACTCGTTAAGACACTTTATTCAGTTTTACAAAATAAGTACTTAAGAGGTCACTTTTATGTGCGAAAATAAAAGTGCTTTTATTTTCGCTTCTTTATTCGCTCTTGATCGCTATTCGCAAACTGAACGTCGCGGCGCACGATTCGTCTGCTTATATATCGAACGAAGCGATTTCGAGAATATACGCGATCGTTCGCGAGTCCTAGCCGCGATACCGAACACGATTCGTAAACAAAGTGAATGTTCCAGAGAATTAACATCAAGCGAATTTGAACTCCATGACATATACATTACGAACTCTATTCGAATGTTCATAACAATAAAGTATTTTGTAAATCAATAATGAAAATTAAGTACAACGTCAAGAAATGTAACTCAATAGAGAATTTTACTTAACCCTGATAATATAAAACTATAGGATAGCAGGAGACTGAAAAAATATTAAACGAACCCTCACCGCGTCTGTCGGTCGATTGTCCGGGATATACTCAAATAATGTACTAAGCAGATTTCTATTCGATTTAAACATAGTGATTCACGATAAAGGTTTAAGTGTACAATTGTTAAGTTATACCGTAACCGAAGTATCATCGAGCGAGCTAATTTGTCGTACTTTTCGTTTTTTTCATCAAGTGTATTTATCTATTTTACAATATACTAGCTGTGCCAACAACGGCTTAACCCGCGTGAGATTCAGTGAGTCACAATTTTTTCTAGAATTCAAATTTTAAACATAAAAATAGTTATTGTGAGTTAACCATAAGAGATAGAGACATGCTATCGCGGCCTTTTTCGTTGTTTTTTTATAGATCTGCAATTCTCTAATACATAACTTTAGCGTATCTCTGCTGGTTTACGCAGCGCACGCGACTGAAGCTCCCAGCAAGAAAGTTTTTAACAACTCCGCGATCAATCATCGATTCAACAAACATAATACCGATATGTATATTTACGTAAACCATCCGGAAGTATTGCACTATCTTTACGTGAAAACCGTACAAAAAGCCGTTCAGTAGATTTTAAAAAATAAATTATACACAGACAGACAGCTTTTTATGACTTTGTTTTATAATAAGTATAGATGGCGTGTGGTGTAAAATAAACTTTTATTATCATGGTATTATAATTAATTTCCATAAATGTTTCAGGCAGCCGAGGTTGCAAATATAGCATACGACTGCTCATGGGAGACCACCAAGGACCTGGGGATACAGAGGTCCATCGGGCTGATCATCACAAAGGCCCATATCCCCATCAATCTAAACGCAATGGGAATGCTCACGTTTAACATGGAAATGTTTGTTTCAGTTAGTATATCCTTTAAATAGACTTTTTAATTATAAAATTAAGTGCCTTTATGTAATGATAATAATGCTCCTTAAGGATTTATTTATTTTTGTATTTTGTAAGAAGACATCTGCAATTTCAACTTCTTAGTGAGCGTTCATAATTTATTAAAAATTAATCAAAATCAGTTTATGTATATTTATGTTCACACAATAAAATAACTTACTAAAATTAACTTTACCTCAGTAATTAATATATTAAAATTAAATTATATTTCTCGTTACAGATCTTGCAAACGTCTTACTCCATGTACACACTTCTACGCACATAAGAACTCAGATATATGGACAAACATATAAATGTATCTTGAATCATTTGTTAATAAAAAATTCTCTTCTATGTATGTGATAAAGTTATTGTTTTTATAGTACCGAAATCAATGTCCATTTGTGAGCCTTTTGCGTACAAGAGGCTCACAAACGAAATAGGGAATGAAATAGGCAAATGAAAAATCACAACATTAAATAGGGTTTATATATATAGGGGTATTAACATTAAATAGGGTTTGTTTTAAACGCAGATTATAGCGCAATAATGAATTAATTTTTCGTAGACAGAAAAATATCCAGTTAGGAACAAGATACTTAAAATAAATACAATAGGAAAGTAGAACAACTATTCTCAAGTTTATTTCATCACTACCAATAGAACCTAGTCATCGAAAATACTAACCAGCTAATTTCGGAACTAAATGCAGTTTAATAAACACATTCTCAAAGAATAAACTCAAAACTCAAAGAAACATGTAGTTTTCACCTGCGAACCCTAGCGATTTCTGCTTTATACAATATAAAAAGTAATATCGTTTTGTCGAATGGAAGGTTTTTAATAGAACCGAACTTCCTAATTAATCTTTACTTGATAAACGGTTCTCCTTCTGAACACTGGGTATCAGATGATGAACTCGTCGATGTATGCATCTTGATGTTATTTTGTAAACTTATTTGGCTACCTATGTCTTCTTTGCGATATCTCTTTTTCTTTCTCACCTCCTTTTCCATTCTGTCACAAATACTTACAACGCTATCTCTCAATTCTAACGGTATATCTCTTACTATCACCTCGCGTAATAGGTTGTTTCTTATTTCGCTTTTAATGTGAGAGTTCTTGGTTTTCTTTTCCGATCTCTTGAATTTGTTTTTTACAGTTAACATGAAAGCATTTATGTTGCCTTTAGACCATTGTCTGTGTACCCAAACAGTAGTGTTTACGCAAAATATAAATGATAATAGAACAGCGCATACGCTAATCACACAAAACACGATTGTCAATATAGCAGATTTGCAACCATCTTCGAAATTCACTTTTGTGTATTCATCGCACGGACAAAGTTTACCATACATTAAATCTTTAAGGAAATATAAATTTTGGGAAATCGTCGAACAATTCGATTTTATTTCTACTTTCAAGTCATCTTCTTTTTTAGTTGATTTTGTAATTGTGCCTAAGCCGGTTGTAATGGCGTAAATATCCTGGCCACTTAATGGGATCTCTAAACTTTTACAAATGTTCATTTGTGGCACGTACACTATACTTGGAAGATCGTTATTAGAATCTCCAGTACATTCTGGTGCCTTCATACATCTTTTGATACTTTTGTCATAAAAAGGTCTTTGACCAGCATATTTTAGATCGCAAACTATTGGATCGCAATTATCTAATGAATTTTGGTCTAATGTGTCACATATTTCACTATTAGTATCTCTAAGATATGTTTTCAACAATGGACTGAGATGTCTACCGCGAAATACTCTAGTATCAAATGGAATATCGACATGAATCGTGTCTCGACTCCTAAGACAAACATAGTCTAGTGTTATAACACAATAACCTACAAGATCGTGTTGAGATAAAGTTGGGAAAACGTATATAAGTGTTTTCCGGTCTCTTGGTTTTATAATATCAATAGTTTCACCGACCACGTTCATTATATCACAATCTTCTTTATCCAAATCGGTCAGGCAACACTTTTTAACTCTTGTATATACTTTACAAGTCTCGGCACGATTCGCGTTTTCAATGTCGACAAAAAACTTTATTGCAACAGTTTTTTTTTCCAAAGGTGATATACCTTTATCTATAACATATATTTCTGCAATAATTTTAAGGATCAAGATTTGAAGTAATAAATAATAGAAAATTGTTTTGTAGGACATATCATTGTTGACATTTGACAAAATTCTGGTTCATCTATGACAAACATGTGACAAATGTGAAAGTAAAATTAATGTCTGTCAAAAAACCGTTTATTAAAATGCTCCAAAATCATAAGCTATACTATAAAAAATATGACCTTGTTCTAATCAATCCTTACAGGATGCATATTGCTAATTATGAATCTCTTAAACAATCAAATATAATTATAAAAACATCATTGTTATATTGTAGAAAGATGTTCAATATTTTTAATTCTTGTTCGTAGTTGATGGTAGAGGAGTCAGAGCTAATATAGAAAAATCTTAGATTTATTGATGCGCTTTGGGATTTTTATTGTAGAGTTTCTGTCAAAACGTCAGTTGCATTGAACATGCCTTACTGTATATATAGTTTTCGAAACGACAGCATCTTCCAGCACCTTCAGCTGAGTTTTACTTGCAACATAGCACCTTTAATTGTAGGTTTATTTTTATGCTAAATTTTTATATATACTGTCTATTTATACTTCTTGATAGAAAATGGTAAAGGATTGGCTATTTGTTTATTATATTCTTTAGAATTATCCTTTAAATAGTTTATAATATAATACAATTTATGCACGCCATAAATAAAATAACTTCATATATTTTCTTACAATTCATCTTTTATTGATGTCATGTATTCCGATTTGATAAAGTCAGCACCTCTTTCAGCAATCATCATAGTTGGAGCGTTTGTATTGACACTCGTTATAGTCGGCATAATACTTGCATCGATAACTCTTATACCATCTAAACCTAATACCTTTAGCTTACTATCTACTACAACTGTCGGATCATTAACCTTTCCCATCTTAGCAGTACCAACAGGGTGGTAAACATTGTATGTTAAAGTTCTCGTCATACATTCCCAATAACTATCGCTCGCAAATTTTAATTTATCACAGTCCCCAAACTTAACTCTTTGAAGTTTTGCATTTACATGCTTAAAAACATTTGTATCTACAATTTTTGTGATACGCTTGAGATTTTTAATATAAATTTCCATATCACGCTCATCACTGAAATATTGAGAATAAATTTTTGGATGATCATTTGGGTTTGTGGACCGCAAAAGAATCTTTCCTTTTGAATATGGTCTACATAATGACACGAAAAATAATATCATTTCGCTATTTGCATTCATGTTTGAAATTTGTTTACAAATTTCATCTGTAAATGACATAATATTTGTACACATTGAATAGACATTTGTGCTATTAGGTACAAAATAGTTATGATCAATTTGTACGTCAGGCAATTTTTTGTCATCTGGAACTGAAATAAAAGCATTAATGTTTGGTTGATTATAATTAGTTGAATGTGGTCCTGTTCCTTGTAACAAATATTGAGCAGCTGCGCTCAGCCAATAACTGTCTGTTTCTTGTTCAGCACCTGTATTCAGAGTTACTGGAATAGGAATTCTTACGTGATCTTGTAAATTCTCTCCAACTGGCAAATCAGCAACAACATTAATATTTAATTCGCTTAAATGTTGTTTTGGGCCAATACCCGACAGCATTAATAAAGCAGGAGTATTCACAGAACCTGCACTTACTATCACTTCCTTTGAAACGTAAAAAGTGGCTGGTATATTGTTCGGTCTCATTACTTTTACTCCTTTGGTTTTGGAATTTTCAAACACTATTTTGTTTACAAACGTATTCTTCAATACATATAAATTATCACGTTCTTTGGCTGAATTCAAAAACGCCGTACCTGTGCTCACTCTTTTTCCTTTATAATTGCTGCCACGTATTTTTCCAACTCCCATTTGAGTTGGCCCATTTAAGTCATCTAAATAAGAAACCCCTATTTCAGAATACGCCTCTAAAAGCTTATTTACTATCTCAGGGTATGTGAAATTCAATTGATCTATGATAAAGTCACCATCGGTTCCGTGGTTTATTCGATATTCAGGATGGTTAAGTATATACGGATCAATCATTCTTTCACTCTTCATTAAATATTTTTTGATTGTTGGCCAATCCCAACCATCATCATCAGCAACATGCCATGGCTCATAATCTCCAGGACTTCCCTTCATATGCAAAAGACCATTAATAGAACCAGTTCCTCCAAGCATTCTCCCCCTTGGCCAAAATGATTTTCCATCTACACAGCCTCTATTTGTCGTCTCATCTCTTTCAGTCAAATATTGCCACACTTGGTCACTTCTGTGAGTTGCACCAGAAAAATTTGGGATCTAAAATCAAAATAAATATTATGAACTTGAATTTTGTACTAACCAGTTATTTATTCATAGCTTTTACCTCCATAATATGGTCGAAGGTTATGGATAACAGTATCGATTACGAGAGTCTTACAAATCTCTATATTTTTAAATTGAAATTCACCAAATCTTTCGAGAAAGCTTTGTGTAGTCACATGGAATAATTGCTTTTCATTTATTTATGAATGAATCCCATCAACCTACCTTCATCAGTATTACTTACAATAGTTTCCACGGGTGGATCACCGCCGGCTTCAATCAGTAATACTTTCCAGTGTGGTACTTCAGTTAAGCGGTTAGCGAGGATAGAACCCGCAGTCCCAGCACCCACCACGATAAAGTCAAAGGTATCACCATCTAAGAAACACGTTAAAATCTCGAGAAAAGATTCGTTATACTCTCCTCAATTTTCAATCTTACTAATTAGAAAGCATTCATACTTCCATAATCTATACTTATCATAAAACAAAGTCGCTAAAAGCTGTCTGTTTGTATGTAATCGATTTTCTCAAAATCTACTGAACAGATTTTTGTACGATTTTCATTAAAAGATAGTGCAATTCTTCCGGAAGGTTTAGGTTAATAGCATATTACGGTTTTACGTAAATTGTGTTGTGGAGGTCGCGTGGTTGTAAAAAAACTCGCCTGTTAGAAGATTAAGTCGCGTGCGCAGCGTAAGCCAGCAGATAGACACAAGTAATATACTAGAGAATTGTAGATGTACCACAAAAAAGTCCGCAAAGGCATGTCTCTATCTCTTATGGTTAAATCATAATAACTACTTTAGTGTCTTTTGTGACACACTGATTTCTAGTAATATTATAAATGGAAAATCTGTTTTTGTATTTGCCTTTCTATCTGTGGGTTCTCTCTGTCTCTATAGGCTATAGAAATCCCATTTTTTAAGCAGGAACAGAAAAAAAAATACATAATGCGTAATCCTGGGAAAGTTTGTCTGAACATATGTCACCACAAATATGATTTTACACAGGTGATCTCCTGCAACCTCCTTTCATCTCGAAAAGAAGTTTATACAGAGTACACCCACAAAGCCACTCAAATTAGAAAATTATAAATACATTATAGAAGTTTTATGGTGTATGTATATTGATTATTGACACAGCGACTAGCACTATCTATTGGCACTAGGAGGAGTAAAGTCAACATCTGCGATATTTTTTTTCGCTCTCTTGTCTCTTTCGAATCACACATTATTTGATAATCCTTATGTATAAATCATCATCAACATTAATAATCCTTATGTATTTAAATTTAATAATTGAAGAAGTTACGAAAACAAATTAAACAATTAAAGATCGAAAGCCCCCGTTACTTACCAATCCAGGTGTTATAACGATGTTATCCTTCATAGGAAAGCGCATTTCTTTTCGTTAATAAACAATTTTACCTTTAACACGGTGTCCATGGTCGGCAGGCCAGGGTTCTGTAATGAGGCACTGGGCGGCGAGCAAATGTGACATCAAGTTAACGAAGGTGGTACCAGCTTGACCTTGTATAGGACAAGGGCTACTCAAGCAGGACATGATGGCGTCTGGTCTCTATGACTGTTTGCTGCCACTGAAAATTATATTGGTGTTATAGAAACGAACAGGGCTGGCAGCGATCGAAACTTTAGCATTTTGATGTAAATAAATAGGCGTTACTTTATTTAATTCTGTGCTACAAAAGTAATGATAGATAATTTCATTAGGCGTTTCATAGGCGTTCCTTTTATCCATAATACAAAAGTAAAAATAATAGAAAATATATATAATACTAAATGTAGAGTGTTCTACCCATTCTCATACCTTGCTTGGTAATTTAAGTTTTAAAACTATCTTATATAACTAATTTTGATTTTAATTTACAGATAATAAAAACTATACATTCTCTAGCATGCACCTTGGTTTAAATATCGTTTTTCTTGTGTAATCAATTCAATTCAATAATCGGAAAAAACTATTTTTATTACATTTTTTATCTGATAAGTAGTAAAGCGAATGATAACCCTAGAAACTAGATCTAGTAACACTAATAGTAATTAATTGCAAACAGACAGATCGACCTGTTGTTGATGACTGAAGCAATTACCTTAAACATCAAGATATTGCGCTTGTAGAGTCAATGAAGGATATAATAAAATTAATATGCCCGAATCGGAGAAAGTTAAGCTGAAGTACTTTAGTTGTTTGAGGTTTTAGCAGCAGTAATAGATTTAGGGTCTGAGACAGCGGGGGTCGTTGATTGCATTTTTTTTTAATCCGGGCTCTTTGAAAACGGAAACTAAAACTGAATCAACTAAAACTATGAAATTTGATATAAGTATAATTCATCATTAAAATACTTTTTATACAAAAGTATACAGCTTTATAAAGAAAATTGTACATGTATTATTATAATTGTACATAATAGAAAAGTATCTCCGGCTTTGGTGGAAGTCAGAAAATGTTTTTGGGTTTTGGCATACCATTCCATAGTAAAATCCCAAAATCTTAGCTTTTTCATTAAAATTACCATTACGAGAAGGAAATTGATTACTATTAATACATCAGGCCAATTATACTATTCAGTACTATGATAAAAATGCGCATTTAATTTATATTTCGAAATTATTAACGACCAATTTTACTTCTGGCGAGTAATATTTTAGAATTTTCGGAATGATGACCGTTCCAAAGGACTTGTCAAGTTGATCTGAATTAATAATCTTAAATACTTACCAACGCTTAAAATTCCATGGGAACTTTATTCAGTGTATTATGTTAATTGATATGACAGTATTCGGTACTTAGGCGCACAATTCGAAGTCGCGACTGATAGGTACCGGTTTATAATAACAACTTTATCAACGTCTTGAATATGCAAGTTTATTTCATCTAATCGCTCCGGTCATAAATTTAAATATTATTAACACAATATTTATTTATTATTATGTCTTCAGCGATAACTTCATATGAATAATACATGTGGAGAAATCATGGAGTTAGATCAAATAAAAATGATTGCAGTGCCTATGGGGTTCGGTATAAGTTTTTATGAGTGAATTCCAGAATATATTTTTGACTTACCTTTACTCAAGTTCAAAAAAGCAATAAAAAGACACATTCAAAAGCTGTGATAGCCCAGCGGTGAGACCGTGCAACTCTTTCGAGGGGAATTTATCACACGCTTTTCGGTGAAGGAAAACATCGTGAGGAAACCTGCATATCTCTAGAGAATTCTGGGGATATGTGTAACCAACCAATCCGCATTGGAGCAGCGTGGTAGGTCTTAGCTCCAACCCTTCTCTCCAGAAACGGAGAGAGGGTCCTGCCTGTTCCCAGCAGTGGGATTGTAACAGACCGCTACTTTACTTTTTTACATTCATAAAGCTTATTATACTATTAAAGATTATGTTGAGTTCGGATTTGAATTGCATTCAGCTGCGCACTAGATTGTACTGTAATCTTTATTTGTTTTTGAAAAGAGTGACCTACGAATTTCTTGCTAGTTCTTCTCGATAAGAGCACTTTTCTGAACCAGTCGACGATTCAAAAGTGCTTGCAAAAGCCAATTTGAATAAAGCATAAACTGAATTTGAATTTGAATTGAACAAAATAAAAGCATGAAGCACAAGGCATCCATCGAACGTAGAAGAAGAGTGAAGACGAATTGGACAATAAATTTAGGTATGTTACGTATTAGGATTTACTATCAGGCCAGATAACAGCTTAGGGTGACGTGTAGTGAAGGGCTAGTGGTATGACTGTGACTAATCAGCCTTCAGGAGTATGTCGAGAAGCCAGTGGCGACCGACATCACACAACTGCGACATCATTTTCTTAGATGCTTTTTCTGTCTTTCTGTTAACGTTAAATCGCTTTTTTAACACATATCTTCAACGGTTGGACCTAACAGGGATAAAGGGAACCATCAGTTTTCTCAATTAATAAGTATTTTAAAAAGTGATCAAAGAGACGAGCAAGTTTGAGTGTATTTAAGTATTTCTTTAAAATAACATATATATATTTACCAGTTTCCTGTCACCAATGACACAAGCATTTAGGAATGGAAAACAGTTTGTGTAATCCTTACTAATATTATAAATGAGAAAGTCTGTCTGTCTTTTACTTTTTCACGGCGAATCCGCTATACCAATATCGATGAAATTTGGCGCAATTATTCCTCATACACCGGGGTAATAGGCTGTAGAAATCCTGTAAATTAAACAGGAATAGGATGCCATTAAAGAACGCGTTTTTTTATTCACGCTGTGTGAAAGTCAAGTTTGTAAGTTAAAAAAAATAGGTTTTATATAGGAGACCTGATGACCTCTCATATTAAAAGATATAGTATAAGATAGGTTTTTGATTTTGATAGTTCACAATTTTTGGTTTATGGTTTGTTTACAATTTTTTCCAGAGCAAATGATACATACCATACCTACATATATGATTTAATGTTAGTATATATTTAATATATTTAATAGTTATTAACCCGGGTATACCCCACGGGTCGATCTGATTTTTATGATGAAGATATTTGCAGAGTTAGTGAGTGAAAGTTACTGTTTATTCTAAGACAACGGTCCACGTAAATGAAGTCACAGGTCAAAGCTAGTAATCCCATTTATTTATAAAAAATCATAATTTTTCCTGAAATATGCATTTGTACAGAAGCAGTGAATCTGGCACTGGAGATGTAGATGTTAAAGTTCATTATCAATCTTAGTGATAATGGTATGGCTCTATGTTATGTAAATATAAACATTACACAACATTTATAATGCATAATCATGCATCTTGTACTAATATTACAAGTCTATGTGTTTGTCACGCTTTCCAGACTTACTCGCTGTACCAAAATTGTGAAGTTTCTACACAGGATTCCGTTCCAGATCCGGCTGAGTAGAATAGACCACCCTTTTTCTTACCGAGGGGTTGTAAAATACGTCTAGTAAGTTGACGTCAGGCAAGCGGCCGGTCGGCAAATACGTAGCCAAATCATGTGAAAACATGTTTGTAACATGTTGTGCCGACCCCACTTAGAGTGGGATAAGGGCAGGAGGATGATGATAAAACTTCTACACAGGAATAACATAATAGGTAGAAAAATTCTCGGTTTTCTTTCGAGTTTAGTGAAAATAACACATTGCATTAGTGAAGGTAAATTATTGTAATTAATGATGATAGCAACTGCTAAGAACATTGTATTAGTAACATCATAATTATAACAAAAGTATAAATGAAATACAATTTTTTAAAAATAAACTTTAAAAAATTTTCTGTATTCAACTGAATGATTGTGAAATTCATAGCAACGGTTAATAATGTTCGCAGTGCCGAAAGAATACCATTTCACGTGTCCGATTGTTTCACTTTGCGGTCAACATGATTTATTTTGCTTTCTACCGATTTCGTGTCGGATATCGCTTGCCATTTATTTTGTTAAACCGACGGAGTATATTCCATTATAAACAAATTAAAAAGTAGTCCATTTTTATATAAATATTTTATAATACATGTGACCCTTTTATATATTAAAAAAAATTATTACTTATAAATACATGTAAACATGAATCGTAATATTGAAATTTCAAATTTTCTTAAAGATAACCTCTATACTTCGGATTTTTGAACGCCGTCCACAAACATACCAAAGGAATTGGAAATGTCAAGTTGACGTTTCTTTATTTTCAACGTGATAGCTCGTGCCGAAATTCAAAATAACTAATAACTTTAACAAACGAATATGAAAACTATTACGTTCTTCCTAGCGTAAAATTGAACACTATGTATTTTAGAAAACTTTTCACTCTTATCTTTTTACGTACTGACTCACATATTTTATTGGGCCTTAAAAAGCGCGGCTTTGGCGTGAACAAATGGAACGGTTTTGGCGGCAAAGTGGAACAAAACGAAAGCATCATCGATGCCGCTGTTCGAGAATTAAAGGAGGAATGCTGCGTGGTTGTTAAACAGTCAAATTTAAAGAATATAGGCCAACTAGAGTTCACATTTGAAGGAGATTCGACTTTGATGGATGTCAGGGTTTTCTCTACTACTATATTCGAAGGGACTCCAACGGAAACCGAAGAGATGTCCCCTAAATGGTTCGCTTATGATGAGATCCCGTTTGAGGACATGTGGCCTGACGATCGTATCTGGTTCCCATATATGTTGAAAGATAAATTATTCTTCGGTAACTTTCATTACAGAGGTTACGACACTATACTGAGTTACGACATGCAAGAGCTCAAATCTTTAGAGCCCTGCGATAGAAATAAATAAAAATTTAAGATAAGTTATGTGCTGCCCAGCCTTTACATGGATTAAATTCTCTATGTATATTTTGTACTTTCACAAGCATTCCAAGTCTGTTATATTTAATTGGTAAAAAAACGTTTTGTGTGTAAGCATCAGTTATTTTATATATATACTATGTCAACCACTGGACATTGTGTTTCTGTAAGGAAATTAGTATTCCAAGAGATAAAACAATCATCACATTTATGTCCACATAAGATATTAATTATACTATGGGTCAGAAAAAAAAAACTTAAAGAGTTCTTCCCTGTGTGTGTGTGTATTAAAACATTACTATATCATGTGTACGGAAATAGGATATTGACTCAAAAAAGATATTTCTGTGTTGATACATTAGTATCTCATTTTTATTTTCAGGAGTTGATTTTTTTAAGCATAACGATAATAAGTTATATAATATTTAATTAAGGTATAATCTAATTACTATAATGAGAAATGTTGAACAATTGATAACAGTTTATTCTTTATGTACAATATTATTTTACTACAGCCTTTATTAACATTCTGTTTTGAGTAATCTCACTGTTATTCATGATTGTGCACTAAATGTAACAGCAGAAGTAATTATATTATTTTGTGAAATTTTCTTTTGTTTTATGGATGTTTGTAAAGTAACACCTAATTCTAGAAATATAATAGACATTAAGTTAACGTGATTATTTAAATAATATTTGTGCCCACGTGCTGTAAAAATTGAAGTTTTAGTTTAACTAAGATAATTGGTGTCGCTTTTTATGTTATTTTTAGACAGTATGAATCATGATAGATTTATTATTTTATCAAAATACCATAACAAGTCTTTGTTTTTTTCTTCAATGATACATATTAAATAAATCAATTTAATTATTTTACCCCAATACTGTAGTATGATAATTTTTCTATAGCTAACAGGAAAATAATATTATATTACATTCTTTACAATATGAATAATGTGTACAATGCTCATTTCCTCAAAAATTGCAAATGTTAGTCTGCTATTTTTTACATCTACTTTAGTTATATTTTATTTTTTTAGGACCATTAGCTAAGGTAAGTAGACCCGCCGTGTGGTATCCGGCTGTGTAGAATAGACCACCCTCATTTCTTACCGAGGTGTCGTAAAAGACGACAGGTAAGGTGACATCTGGTCGTAAAATACGTAGGCAAATCATGTGACAACACGTTGGTAATATGTTTTGCCGACCCCAATTAGAGTGGGATAAGGACAGGAGGATGATGATATTCCATTGGCTCGAGTCGGGTTCGAGCGAAGGGCAAGAGGGGAATGACAAGCGTTCGTACAGAGCGTTGTCAATAGCAATAAGCTAATCATCGTAATTTTTCTTCTAATGAATAATGGATCATAGTGAATTATAGAACACTAGCAATGCCCCGCGGTTTCACCCGCGTCCATACCGATCTTGTGGTAATGGAAAGTCTACGAAGTCGGACTATATATTTATTATTTAATTATAAAAAATGGGTATCATTAGTATTCTTGGAATAACAGTGTTACGACGTGTTTGAAATACCTCCTTCATATAGTTGGCCAGTAATAAAAAAAAACATTGTAGCTGTCATTGTGTTTGGAGTTGTTGGAAAAGATTAAATGAGTTGACTTTTGGAAAATTGCTTCTTATTTATTGAATAAGTATAGTGGAAAAATAATGTTGTCGTTATAACAGCTAAATCACCAAATGCAGGCCCTGCTATAACGGTCGCTACAGTGAATTGTTATGGTAATATTTTCTTTCGATTTGTATTCTTACTCAAACTCAAACTCAAAATATTCTTTATTCAAGTAGACTGTTTACAGTACTTCTGAATCGTCAAATGTTCTCAAGAAGTTACCACTGATTCGGAAGTTTGCTCCTACCGAGAATTAAATTCGTAATATCTTTTGATTGGGATGTCGGATTTTAATAATTTAAAAAATTATTGTAAAAGTATTTATATCCTTTAATGGGATAAGGATTAATACAGAGATATGAATAAAATGGTTTGATTATTGTCGACAATTTTATCAACTTTTACAATGTAAAAAAGTAGTTATATAATCTAATACTAAAATAGTTAGACATATATATGTCTGGTATCGCGGACTTTTTCGTAGATATTGATATGTATAATACTATAGAAATTTGTTTAAGATGATAGGATATAAAAACAATGTACAAATCATCCATTTAATTTCAACACAATAGAAAGTTAATCACGTTACTTATCATTACTTATAAATAATATTGAATTCAATATTACTGTACAAAATTACAAAAACTAAACTTACATTATTTTATGTTTACATTCAGCTCATATACTTAGTATGTTAGTAGAACAATCACAATTAAATCATATATCTTTGAATTACCGACCAATTCTTATTTATTATAATACAATTTTATGAGAAAAAATGTAGAGTTGAAACAATTACTTACCTTCTTTGGGCTCATATAAAGCCTAGATGGGTTCGAAACTAGTTTAATTATATAAAAAAAGTGTTAAGAGCAATAATTTTGTATTTTTCATTAATAACCATATGATAGAATGTAAACAATGTTTTACACACTATAGACTATTCTACGAGCATTTTGTATTATTATGACATCTGTTCTCAGATTTTCACTATTATAAGCCAAAGATTAGTTTAGGCTAATCGTTTAACTCAAACCACGCCTGCCGGCGCGGAGGAAGGACGAGAACACGCGGCGAGGGCCCGTAGCATGATATACAAGATGTGACCGCCCGCACCTACCTCAGTCCCCGTTCTCGTTCTTGTATCCCGCAGGCGAAGTCTGAGTTAAACGGTTAGCTTATAGTATCAATGTGTTTTATAATTATGCCGTTTATCTAACTAAATTAGCTATATATGCGATGATTTTAATAACGTAGAAAATAAATGCTGGAGAGAACAATATATACCACATATACTTTTAATTAAATTATATACATATTAATAAGCATCTATGAACAAAGCCAGTATTTTTTTTATAATAATTATGTATAAAATTGATTATCTATTTTGTAATCATTAATTTTTGAGTCTCGTAGAATTAATTAGTCTTTACTAATAATTATCAATAACAATCATTTATTAACTTAAGATCTACCTATCACTGTTAATTTAACTAACTAAAGTTAATAAATTTTGGCATGACGTTAACTGGAGTTTACAATAAAGTGGTGGCCAGAAATTTGACAATCGCGCGATGTTAACTGAACCTCACCATACATTGTAGATTTATACGTGCTTGGACTTGAGCACTTTGTGTTTGAATTTTAAAGGTGCGTAGTTACAAAACAAGTTTGCTCAAGTTTAATTGCAATAGGGAATACTATCAGTATCTATCCCTGCAATGCCCTAAAGATATTCAGGATGTTTTCCCTTACTTAAATTGTATACATCAAGGCACATAATTTTTTATAGAAAAGACATTGGTACCTGACCGAGGTTCGAACTCTTGATTATTGGGGTCAGAGTTTCACTGTTTATGATGGCTATTCGGCCTACTAACGTTATTGATTTTCTTCGAGCAGGGCAGTCCTAGCCAGGTTCCTGGCCAGCGCCAGCCGCAGAAGGTCCACCTTATCAGAACCCAGGCAGCTGTGCCGGAGCTCTAAGCACAGCATGATCTCGTAGCTGTCATCTGCTGATAGAACTGGTTCCTCAGTTTCCAACAGCGGCAGCGTATCCAAGAGGAGGGTAGACCAGAAACTGAAAAAGATATATCCATATATTATTATAATAATACGAAAGTAATAATAAAATTAATTTTGCTATAATCCGCGATAAAGAAAAATATATATAACGCTAAATATATAGTCGATTTTGTCGTGGAGTCTATCTCTTGATGATGCTTCGGTTGCGGGGAAACGATTGTTGAGTTTGTGATAGTGAAGGTGTGTAGCGCTTGTGAATTGTGGTGGCGGTGGTGGAGGTTTGTGCATGTGTTTTATACTCTACATGTAACATTATATATATTTCCTATGTACTTTATCGCAGATAATACCAAAACAAATTTTATTATTACTTTTGTATTATGGATCTCCGGAAAGTAACGCCTAATTCTATAAATTATCTTAAAGTTGGATATAAAGTATGATGTGTAATTGACGTTTAATTGATAATTGCAAATTATCATGGAGGTTTGCGGTGAAGGAAAACATCGTTAGCCCTAGAATTCTAGGGCTGTGTAATCTACCCATACGTATCGGTAAAGCGCGGTGTGTCTAAGCCATAACATTTGTAGGCTCTTATAACGGACCATACAGGACCTCAAATCACATTTTACCCTGCACAATAGGTAAACGAGTAAGTACGTGAAAATCCACTTACTATTCGGGCGCTATATTCGATGTGATCAGTGACACGAGCAATTTACCCGCCTTCTTGAACTCCCTATTCTTGTATAAACTATGAAAATCACAGTATTTGCCTGTAACAAAAAATATTAGATATTATCATCGATTCTACCACCAGTTCGGAACGCTGTCAGCCACTGAAAGGAACTGGCAAAAAACTCAATTTGTTTTAAGAATAAATTATCTAAAATATATAATATTTCTGAAGCTATTATACATTGTTATTCTTTATCAAATTAAACTTAGGAACCTTCAACGTTTGATGCTTAACATCATCATACTTTATATACCGTATACGATCGTTACAGTTTGTAAGGAGTAGAAGTACTTCTAAACTTATTGCCGTGATAAATGATAATTATTGCTAATACTATACACATATAATGATAATTATTGTTAATACTATACATATTATGATAACTATTGCTAATACTATACACATATAATGATAATAATTGCTAATACTATACACATATAATGATAATTATATGTGTATAGATAATTATATGTGTCATAACGCGTCCTCGCGACTGCCCGAGCAACAGCGTAATTCGTTCTTCCTAGTTTTAAAAATCAATTGTAGTTCTCAAAGTTACTCGATATCGTGCAGTTTTGTATTATTATAAAGTGTAACTGTTGGACATTATAATAGTGTTATCAGTATTTCAATTCTTCGCGTGATAGTCTAAATACAAGTTATTATATTTCAAATCTTAATTCAAACCGTTACACAAGCGTTTATTGAGTCATACATCGGCGAAGCGAGTTTGTGCACCAGGTCACTGACCGAACCGGCGATTCATAGTAGCGCTACAGTGGGAGTCTCACTGGAGGCGGAGCTTCGTTTGCTACGCGAGAGATGAGCTACAATTCCCTACAAAGCATTAACTTACACACGACGCACGGGAGTTTGCAGTAATACCATTTTATCTACGGTATACACTACTTTTTCTATTAATTTATTGACTGTTAAATTTCAATAATGTCCGATGAGGAGACATTGAAATGCGCCGGCTGCTTTGGAGACATTACATCGGATAAAAAAATTTTGAGATGTTACTTATGTGAAAAATACTACGATTTATCTTGCAGCGGCCTAAGTGACGGGCAATTTAAAAAATTAAACAAAACGCTTAAGGCTACTTGGAAATGCCCTACTTGTCAAGCGCGTCTCAAATCAGGCGGTGATAACACCAACACGCCTGTCCGCTTAAAAGGGGCTAACGATCAAGTAACCAATATCGATTTCAACTTTAAAGATCGCCATGAATTGGATTCATATATTTTTGATTCTGTTAACAAAGTTATTACCTCTTCCATAGAGTCTGTGATACTTGGTGTTCTATCTAGAGAGTTAAAACCGATAAAAAACGACCTTGCGATACTTAGTGAAATTCAACGTTCTATCAATTACGTTACTGAGGAACTAGATGATATTAAAAAAGGATTTTCCTTGATAAAAAATGAGATTTCAAGACTAGTTAAAGAAAATGATGAACTTAAAATTACGGTAAAAGATCTTAATTCACGCATCTGTATCTTGGAACAACATTCCAGAGAAAATAATATAGAAATTAACGGAGTACCAGAAAATAAGGCAGAGAATCTTATTGCTATACTTGAACAGCTGGGGAATACAATAACTTATCCTATTAAAGAAGGTAATGTCATATCATGCACTCGTGTTAGAAAATTGGACTCAACCTCCAACAGGCCGCGATCAATCGTGGTAAAACTCCCAAATACAAAAATACGGGACTGCATTTTGGCTGCCGTATCTACTTTTAACAAAAGAAATACGGATGACAAACTTAACTCCAAGCACCTTGGTTATGCAAGTAAAAAATCACCCGTTTACGTGACTGAGCACTTGTCCCCTTACTACAAGTCACTGCATGCAGAAGCTAGAAAAATTGGTCGCGAAAAAGGATATCTATATACTTGGATAAGAAACGGTCGAATCTTTATTCGAAAGAATGATACATCTCCCGCAAAACTAATCAAAGACAAGGAATCACTGAAAACTATTACCTAAATTTAGTTGAGTTTAGTCGAATATAATGCCGTATACTTACAGTATTAAAATTCAATATCTACTACCAAAATTTCCGTGGCATGAGAACGAAATTAGATGACATTCGCCGAGCATGTCTTGTTAGCAACTTTGATGTCATAGTGGCAACGGAAACCTGGCTTAATGAAAACATAAGTGATTCGGAGATATTTCATTCAAATTATACAATATACCGCAGAGACCGCAGTGAAACTTCTCTCGCTGGACAGGACGGTGGTGGTGTTATGATTGCTGTACTAAGATCACACTTGTCGAAACGTTTAGTTAATCTTAATAGCGAATTCGAAGGTATTTGGGTGTCACTAAAAATAAAAGTTAATAATACTTTCAGATCTGTCAACATTTGTGCTATTTACTTGCAGCCCCCAGTATCCTGCAAACACCTTTCGAACTTTTTCGACCATGTCACCGAAGTAATGGATGATACTAGAGTCGATACGCTAGTGCTGGGAGATTTTAACCTAGGGTTCATTGATTGGTCTGTTAGCTCAGAAGACAAGTACTGCCATTATGAACCTAACAATTATCATAACAATCTTGGTTATCTGTTAGTAGATTTTATGTCATCTAATAACCTAATTCAGCTCAATAATGTATTCAATAAAAATAACAAAATTCTCGATTTAGTATTTTGTAACTTCTCTGGACCAACTGTTCATGAAAGCATGGACAAGCTAAGTAAGATTGATGATCATCACCCTCCCTTGGAAATAGATTGTAAATTTAATGCAATATCAATGTTAAACTCGCGTCTACGAACTTCTTTTAACTTTCGAGATGCTGACTATGTGGCTGTAAATAATAAGTTAAATATCATTGAATGGAATAAGCTATTTAACTCATGTAATGATGTTGATGACATTGTTGAATTGTTTTATCAGGAGTTGTATAAAATTATTACTTCATTAATTCCATTGCGGAAAAGGCATTCAAAAAAATATCCATGTTGGTATTCACGTTCTTTAATTATGTTGTTAAAGGAAAAAGAGAAAATGAGAAGGAGATTTAGATTATATAAAAATCCTAGGGACAGAATCGAATATATCATTCTGGGTAAACGGGCCGATAAATTAATAAGGAAATGTTATTCTTTGTATATTAATAATATTGAATGTTCCATATATAATAACCCTAAAAGGTTTTGGTCTTATATGAAAGAGCAGCAGGGAGGTCGTTCAAATATACCTGTGGAAATGAATTTATTAAGTAAAACTGCAAATAGTGGTAAGGATGTGGCCAATTTGTTTGGATGTCATTTTTCCTCCATGTTTTCAAAAAGTAAGAAAGGTATATTGAACGACAACCTTGACCGTTTATTGTCAGATAATGGTTGTTTAAATTATATAAACTCTATTCGTGTGTTCGAAAAAGATATTCTGAGAAAGCTCAAAAGTATAAACCCGTGTAAAGGAACTGGCCCCGATGGAATTCCGCCAATTTTTATAAAAAAAACTGCTTCTGCCCTAACTCTCCCACTAAAATTAATTTTTCAGAATTCACTTAGCACTGGGAAGTTTCCAAGTGCTTGGAAATCAGCCAATGTGGTTCCTATTTACAAAAAAGGCGACAGATCCAATGTAATTAACTATCGACCTGTTTCCTTGTTGTCCATTTTTTCTAAGGTTTTTGAATCTATTGTGTGTCCCGTTATTAACTGGCACATAAAAAATTGTTTATCTGATGCACAACATGGATTTCGCAAAAACAAATCAACGGTATCAAATTTACTTTCGTACATATCAGATATTTCTACAGCTGTGGATAAAAGAGTTCAGATTGATGCATTATACACCGATTTCAGCAATGCATTCGACAAAGTGGATCATAATATCCTGCTAAGGAAACTTCGGCATTATGGAGTGCATGGAACGCTGTGGAAATGGTTTAAGTCTTATCTAAGTGATCGGGTTCTAAGAGTAGTGGTAGCTGGATACCAATCAGATCCTGTTGTGCCTAATTCCGGTGTACCTCAGGGCTCCCATCTGGGACCTATTTTATTCTTAATATTTGTTAACGATATAGTCCATAGCATAAAATATAGTAAATTCTCGCTCTTTGCGGATGATCTTAAAATATATAGAGAGATTCGTTCACCCTCTGATGCGATAAAATTACAGGAAGATTTAAACGCTGTTATTAAATGGTGTGAATGGAATAATATGTCGCTAAATTCTTCCAAGTGTCTTCACATTAAATTCACGAGGAATAGATATATCATACCGTCTACTTATACCTTAGATAAACATAGATTGGAAGAAGTTAAATCTATAAACGACCTTGGGGTTATTATTGACTCTAAATTGAGTTTTAGGGACCATATCGACAATATAATCAAAAAAACCAATAGGACATGTGGATTTATAAAACGTCAATGCAGTGTTTTCAACAGCATTTCCACTATGAAAATACTATATAATAGTATGATACGTAGTCAGCTCGAATATGCTTCACCCATATGGAGCCCGCAATATATATCGTACAATAATAGAATTGAGAGGGTACAAAGAAAATTTACAAAATATCTGGCCTTTCGCGATCGCGGCTGCCCATACCGCTGCGATTACAATGCAAGATTAAACTATTTCAACATGTGTAGCCTAAAGAATCGTCGATGCATAGCTGATATGGCGGTTCTGTATAAACTCTTAAGGGGTAGCATAGATGCCCCTCAATTAGTTCAAAATATATTAATATCTGCTCCTTTAAAAAAGGCAAGAGCTCGTTCACGTAAAACTTTTTGCGTGCGTAGTACCAAGACCAATCTGGGAAGACATGCTCCACTCAACCGCATGTCGAGAGTTTATAACAGTCTTGCTATCATAGACAAAGGCATAGACATATTTTACCAAAAATTTGACCAATTTAAGAATTCCATAGGGGCTGCCTTGCAGCATGTTTCTATTTAAATAACTTAACATTTAACTATATTTAAGAATTACTTACTTCATATTACATTAGATTATTTTAAACATTATCTATATTTTTTTTTTTTTTCTTTCTCTTGTGGTAGATTATTAAGATGTACATAAATATATATATATATATATATATGTACATATATATTTATGTACATATATATATATATATATATATATTCTTATATATATATTCTTAATTTAAGGGTTGTTTAATTACGTAATGTTGCTTATTAAAGTTGAAATGTTGTGTAGGCCTGTAAGTAGTGTGTCATACTGTATTAGGAATAACACTAGTTGTACTTTGTAAGCTATAAATTTATGTACACGCTGTTGGCTTTACCTTATAAAATAAATAAATAAATAAATAATTATTGTTAATACTATACACATTATGATAACTATTGCTAATACTATACACATATAATGATAATTATTGCTAATACTATACACATATAATGATAATTATTGTTAATACTATACACATTATGATAACTATTGCTAATACTATACACATATAATGATAATTATTGCTAATACTATACACATATAATGATAATTATTGCTAATACTATACACATATAATGATAATTATTGTTAATACTATACACATTATGATAACTATTGATAATACTATACACATATATTGATAATTATTGCTTATACTATACACATATAATGATAATTATTGCTAATACTATACACATATAATGATAATTATTGCTAATACTATACACATATAATTGCCGGATAGCGCGTTCCCGCGCGTCTAGTATTTCATCGTAACGTTTGTTGTGATATTTGGAGTGCAAAAAATCGATTTAAATTTCTTCAAAGAATCGATCAATTCGTATTGAAAAGATTGATGAAAGTCAACTAGTACGAATAAAAAATGCTTTTTTGTTTCGCTGTTTGCGAAATTCAACTAAGAGTTGTAGTTTGGCTACATTAGTGTCATCTTACAACGCATATCTTTAATAACATACTGAACAGAATATATGTGTGATTGTGTAAGCGGTCGGTACGTCACCCAGCAGCAGCAGCGTGTCGTCGACGAGCAGCGTGGCGCCGGCCGTGAGCAGCAGGTCGGCGGCGGGCAGCGGCCGGCCCGCGCAGTACTGCCGCAGCGCCGCGTGTGCTGCCCGCGCGCACAGCGGCCCGCTGCGGGCGCGCCCCGCCCACGCCAGCGCCGCGCCCGTGCGCCCGCCGCGCAGCCGCCGCGCGCTCGCGCACGCGCACACCGACCGCACTGCGCACGCATTACCAGTATACCGATACCAGATTACCGAAAAGCTGTGATAGTCGTTGAGTAGCTGTGAGACCGTGTGACTCTCTAGTGACGATCATGAGTTCAAACCCCGGGCAGACACTGAGTTTTTCTATTAAAAAAACTTATGTAAAAAAGTAATAATAAAATTATTTTGCTATAATCCGCGATACAGTAAATAGAAAAAATATACATATAGTGTTTAATGTATAGTGGACTATCAGTATTTTCATACCCGATACGTGCAGGATTCGTAAAAACACACGCACAAACCTCCACCACTTCCACCACAATACACAAGCACTACACAGGTTCACTATCACAAACTCAACAATCGTTTCGCCCCGCAACCGAAGCATCATCAGGAGATAGACTCCACGACAAAATCGCAAAGCTGGAATATGGATCTCCGCAAAGTAACGCCTAATTCTATAAATTATTAAAAAACTTATGTGTCTAATTGATAATTGCAATTTATCACAGCTACCTTGGCCAACGAATAAGTTTGGCCATTCAAAGGGGTAACACTGCCAGTATTTTTGGAACTTTATCCCACTGCAGTGGAATCGACGATTTCGATTTAGTGTAAATAGATGTAAATAAATAATATTGAGAGCTGTGATAGCCAAGCGGTGAGACCGTGCGACTCTTTCGAGGGGAACACGAGTTCAAACCCGGGCGGGCACCAATAAGTTTTTCTATTAAAACTCTTGTGTCTTATTGATTATTGATAATTTATCACACGCTTTACGGTGTAGGAAAACATCGTGAGGAAACCTGCGTATCTCTAGAGTATTCTAGCGATATGTGTAACCTACCAATAAGCATTGGAGCAGCGTAGTAGGTCTTAGCTCCAACCCTTCTCTCCAAATATGGAGAGAGGAGGCCTATGCTCAGCAGTGTGATAGTAACTTTACTTTACTTTTTTTTACCTCACATCATTCAATTTTACCGATTTGAATAAAGATTATTTTGATTTGATTTGATTGATTTATCACTCTCTCACTCATACATACACACACTTGCTATTGCGTTGACTAAATTCGTCGCGATAACGCTGTATAAAAACCAAAAATCTACTTACCAAGTCCCAGCAGTCCGTATTTCTTGGCCTCGGCCACGACCCGCATAGCTTTGGTCTCAGTCTGTATGGGCATCCTCTCCAGAAGCAGCTCAGCTCGTTTCGGTCCTTCGGGCGGACACGAGGCCAGGTAGGAGAGGCCGACGGCCCACAGGGACTTGTGTTCCACCAGTAACGAACCGTACTCAAGGACCAGGCTGTCACGAAGGCGGCTCGTCACGCTGGAAAATAACATCGAAGATAATTTATATCAATAGTGTGACGCGTTGAACCGTACGGACGTGGAATAATACACGTACAAATGACACGATAGTGATTTGTCACTTGTACCGAGAGTATCGTGGATGGGTCCTTCACAGCATTCCAAGAATGGAGGCACCGGAAGATGCACCGTTTACAATTTCTTTTAGGCTAAGTGTTTCAGTAGGATGCACTTTGAGCCAGAGGAGTTAGTAGGCGATGTGTTGGCAACACAAAAAACTATTTTTTTTTCGAACACAAACTAATGAGACAATGTAGAGCCTGTATACGAGTATAGCCGAATGTCAACAATTTGAACAGTTGCTGTAGTTTTATTAATTGTTACAATCACTTATTCCGTTTCAATTTATTTCACCATACCGTCTCTATCTTTCTCTCTCTTACACATTAGATTTCTTTCTCACACGTTCATGATGCCGGAACACGAGTAGTATTTGTCTATTACATTATCAAAATAACGACCGTTCGTCAAAAAAAAAGAAAAAAATAATTTTATTGAGATGAAAGTAGCAAGTATTGTACTATTTTGAAATGTGGAATAAATAGGTCATCTTTTAAAGTCACTTGCCTTAGGTAGCGTCGTACATTTTTTTTCAAAAAATTAAGTCTTAAAGTCAGTCAACCTACTTTTTTAAAGCTTTGCTTTATTATATTGTGCTTTTTTTTAAACGAAACTATGACATTTGCTGTGTGACATTGCTATTATAGCGTGGTTATTAAGCATTACGTAAAGCAAAAAATACCGCCAAAATACTGAAAATTGTGGTGATAGTATCGAAAGATTTGGCATAGGGTGATGATTTTCGTCAATTTCAGAAATATGTCAGTTGTCCCTTGAGACTTAACTTAGACGATAAGAATGCGTGGACATAACTACTATTCAATCCTGAACAAAATTGTAGTGACTAAATGTGACTAGTAATAAGAATTATAATCTGGAAAGAACAACCGCCGAGTTTCTTGCTGGCTTTTCTCGGTAGGAACAGCTTTCCGACCCAGCAGTAGAGTTGAAGATTCAAAAGCACTTGTTAACAAGTTCACTAGAATAAAAAGAGATTGAAAGCAGCAATTGAAGCAATGGATTGAATTGAATTGAATTTAAACTCAGACCATACAATCCATTGTTTAAATTACAATTGATATTACGGCCCTAAGCCTGCGAAACGATCTACGTACGTTTGTAAGACGGAAAGCAGGAGCCGCAAGCTTATGTCGGCTTCTGCTTTGTCTATTATATACATGTTATGACTCACTCAGTGTGATGTTTGTCTAATATTTGCAGCTTCCCGCACTGGACCAGGATGTCCGTGAGATGTGTGGCGAACCAGCCGTTGTCGGCTATCTGCTGGATCTCATGGATGACCTGAAACAGTAGCGAAGTGTTCACTGCATCGAATTCAAATTCATATTCAAAATCTTTTGAATCGTCGTATGTTATTAAAGAAGCTAACACTGATTCAGAAATTGTTTCCTAAAGAGATATTATACTCTTACTACTCTTTAAATAATAAATAAATAAATTTCTAATATTATATATTATTAATATTTATTGTCTAGTAGAAATGTTTCACCTAGTATTATAGGCATGCAAATTTACAGAATAAAAATTAAATTAAAATTATGTCAATATACAATATACTTTCCTGTTGAATGTCAATAAAATCTAATATCTCAATTTTTCTATTATTTATCTAATCTTATTTGTCCAAAACGCTTATCTAATTTGTTTTAATTTCTAATATTTACGTATTCGTCAATTGTATAGCACCTTTCTATAAGCCACATTTTAAGTTAAGATTTAAAAAGATTAAGAGTAAGTTCCCTTATTATTTTTGTAATTTTATTGTAGACGACAATGGATTTTATGGATTTATTTGATAGTAAGGAACTTCTTGAACTCTGTATTCTTTTTTATTATTCTGTATTCTTTTCCTTTTTCATTATACACATGGCCGCCGCAAGGATTAGTTTCAGTGGGGGGAGGGTACATCTGCAACTCCATATACTATTTATAGATATAAAATATAGAACTATTTATTATTATTTAAAATAATTCAAATTCAAAATATTCTTCATTCAAGTAAACTTGTAAACAAGTGCTTTTGAATCTTCACCTCCACTGCTGGATCGGAAAGCTATTCCTGTTGAGAAGAGCCAGCAAGAAACTCGGCGGTTGCTCTTTTCAAATTACAATTCTTATTACTAGTTACATTTGGTCGTTACTGTCGTGTATAGGGTTGGAGAGTTGCTATATCCACGCATTCTTATAGTTTAAGTAATCTTCAATAGTATAGTAGGCTTTCTGTATCAGCCTCTTTTTAACAGTGTTTTAAAACTGCTGTAATGAATGGCATGGCCAAAATTGTATGCGGAATTTTATTATAGAATCTTTGTATTTTATGTATATGTAATATCCCACTGCTGGGAATAGGCCTCCTCTCTCCGTTTTTCGAGAGAAGGATTGGAGCTAAGACTTACCACTGTTTCAATGCGGATTGGTAGGTTACACATATCCCTAGAACTCTGTAGAGATATGCAGGTTTCCTCACGATGTTTTACTTCACCGAAAAGCGTGTGATAAATTGTAAATATCAATAAGAAACAAGTTCTAATAGAAAAACTCATCGGTGAATGCCCGGGTTCGTACCCATGTTCGTCTCTAGAGTGTCGCATGGTCTCACCACTGGGCTATCACGGTTTACTGGACTATCACAGCTATTTTAATGTACAAAAATTACATTGTTAAAAAAATACTATAAATAAATAAAATAAATATATGGGACACTTACACACACGGTCGTTCGTCCCCAAAGTAAGTAACTTAATACTCGTGTTATGGGTGACAGACAACTGGTAGATATACTACATATATAAGTTTAAATACATACTTAAATACAAATACACACCCAGGCTCGAAGAACCAACAATTTGTTTATAGAAAATGTTGGCCCTCGGCGGGAATCGAACCCGCGACCCGCGGAGCTGAAGGCAGGGTCACTACCCACAGCACCAACGGGCCAGTCAATGAAGGCCAGACTATGAAGCAAATGTAAGAGTACCTATTTCCGTAAACTTCTCTCGCAGGGAATGGGTCTTTTAGGTCATTTTAGTCACCTGGTAGAGGTCCCCCTCGAGCGCGGCCTGCACCATCACGTCGAGGTGTCCGCGCGGGCCGGCGGCCAGGCCGGCGCAGGCCCCCGCCGCGGCGCCCAGCTCGTGGCGGCGCGCCCAGGGCGCCGTGAACAGCAGCCAGCCCCCCACCAGGTCGAACCAGCTGCTGTACCGCGCGCGGACCGCCTCGAACGACGAGTACTCGCCGGACATTATCTGCACCGAGTGGAGCTTTCTCAATGTCGCCTACCATGAACTCTTATTGCGACTTAATTGAACACGTATAACTAATTGTTGCGCTTTTTCATACCGTGACATTTTAAAGACGCATACTTTAAGTTCATAATGCGTCCTAAAAACATTTGAGTAGAAGAGACAGAGTTAGTTCATATAATCCTTTTCAAACATTACGACTCCAATACAATCCACACTTCATGGTACGAAAAGAAAGCGGTTGGCTTTGGGTACTGACTTTGAATTGAATCGTTTGCTAAAAGTTCATGTTAGGCCTACAGAAACTATAACAGAACTACTTTGCTATAATCCGCGCGGGTTATGCGATTGCATGCGATGCTAATGTGTATGAAGCAGGCAAAATTCACTTCAAGAATCCAAGAATTACGCTGTTATAAATTACATCATAATTACATACTCACGGATCAAAAAAAATGATTACATAAACAGTCGACAGATGGCGCTCCTTTAGTAACGAAATCAAAAAACAAAAATAATAAATCTATTTATTCGCGACTTACGAAACAGTAAAGAAAAAATAAAAAGACCATAGACAAATAAAAAATACAAAAATGATCATAGCAGAGCGTGGTTTCGATCCACGGACCTCTGGGTTATGGGCCCAGCACGCTTCCACTGCGCCACTCTGCTACACTTAAAATTTAGGAAAATAACAATATAGTCCTTCATATAATTTAATTTTATACTCTGCTTTGAATTTATATAAAGTATACATAAACATATGTTCATGTCTATTACAGTTAAAGCTTATATACCTAACATATAGTTAAAAAAATTTCTGATTTTTCCTTGGTAAACAGAAAAAAACATTGAAATGTAATGGAATTAAAATGATATTTTAATTTTTATTTGTAACTTATACAATAGATTTGTAAGC
The DNA here is from genome assembly GCA_947086505.1 of Morpho deidamia. NCBI lineage: Eukaryota > Metazoa > Arthropoda > Insecta > Lepidoptera > Nymphalidae > Morpho > Morpho deidamia. The sequence continues at coordinate 385,020 of CAMTZC010000007.1, read as the reverse complement.
TTAGCTTTGTAGTTACAAGACTGTGGTAGTTATTACTTTTATCAACATGAATTTCCATAGGCAATGGATCATATATAAAAAAATATCCACATTGATAACAATTATCATTATGTGGTTAACAGGGCTGGTTTTAACTGACACAAAATAGATTTTTAATAAGCATTAAATAAATAATCCATGTATATAGTTGTTTCTTATATTATAAATATATATATATATATATATATATATATATATATATATATATATATATATATATATATATATATGTATATACACACAAAGCTAGAAAGTCCAAACTAATAAAGCATTTAAAAGCTATTAACTCTTTTGCAAATTTTAGGGCTGAGTTTTCTGTAAAAATGTATATGCTTAATTGTCATTTTTTAAATCCAAACTTTAAATCCTTTTTGCCAAAGAGAAAAATGCCTTTACCCAGAAGGTAAGTAAAAAGTAACATATATTTCACTAATGTTTTCCACAATAATGACATACAATCTAATGAAAACTATCTAAGATTTTCATATAGATTACCACCAAGAGTTCTCAAGGTATGTATAATCATAGTCATTAAAAAAAAAGTAATTTCTTCATAACAAATCACAGTAAAGAAAAAACATTTCAAATATTTATCTCACTCTCATAATCAGCTCTAGCTTTGGTTGTTGGGCCAGTAGCCTGCTACTGAGTTTGGAACGACATTCTGCCTGCCAATGTTTCCAAGACACTGTAAATTCCCCTGTTGATATTCCACCATAGACCTGTAATACAAAACATATTCTAGTATTTTTTCATAAATTTATAAATCAGCATTTAATTCAAATTCAAATTCAAATTCAAAATATTCTTTATTCAAGTAAACTTGTAAACAAGTGCTTTTGAATCGTCAACTTTACTGCTGGTTCGGAACGCCGTCCTACCGAGAAGAGCCAGCAAGAAACTCGGTGGAGCTCTTTTTTAAAAAAGAAGATTCTTAATACTAATTACATTTTGTCATAGCTATCCTGCACAAGGTCAAAGAGCAGCTATATCCACGCATTCTTATCATCAATGTAAGCCTCCACGGTATAATAGGCTTTCTGTATCAGCCTCTTTTTAACAGTATTTTTAAATTGCTGTAATGGCAAAGTTAAAATTGATTGTGGAATTTTGTTATAGAATCTTATACCCAAACCCACAAACGACTTACGTACTCTTACAAGGCGCAAAGCAGGAGCCGCAAGCTTATGTCGGTTCCTACTTTGTCTATTATATACATCGCCAATCTTTTTATAATTATGTATATTTTTATGCACAAAAATCAAATTGCTAAAAATATACTGTGCAGCTAACGTAAGAATACCTGTTTCCTTAAACTTCTCTCGCAGGGACTCACGCGAATTCAAATTATAAATACCACGTATGGCTCTTTTTTGCAATACAAAAATTTTCTCAATATCAGCGCATTTACCCCATAACATTATTCCATAAGACATAATGCTATGGAAGTAAGCAAAATAAACTAGTTTTGCTGTTTCGACGTCTGTAAACTGTCTTATCTTTCGAATAGCATAGGCTGCTGAACTGAGTTTCCCTGCGAGAGCTGTTATGTGTGTGCTCCATTGGAGTTTTGTATCCAACGTCATTCCCAAAAATACAGTTGTATTTTCTGTTTTTAGTGGTACATTGTCTATTAAGAGCTCATTTGCTGTTTTAGCTGCATTAGGTAATGCAAATTCTAAACATTTCGTTTTATTTGAGTTTAGTACCAAATTATTTAGCCTGAACCATTGAGCTACCTGCGACAATCCACTGTTTTCAACAATTCTCTGTACATTTGAACATATAATATCATTTTAAAAATAATATGGATCAAAACTCAAAAAGTAAGGAAATGATGATGGAATGGGATAGCTTATACTATAACTGTTTCACTTGCTTACCTCATCAATCAATTTGAACACCAGTTATTAAAAGTGAATCTCAGTTTTCTAAGATTTACCACATACTTCTAACAACTGTCTAAGATACAAATATGTTTTCTGATGAGTCTTTGAAAAAAGTGTCACTTAGATAAATGAATAGCTAAAGGGTTATACTATACAAGAGTTCAAAGCCAAAATTAGAAATATATAAATCAGTCGAAAATCAGATTGTGGAACCTTATTTTTATTTAATTATAGTGCTTATGTATTTTTTGTGTCCAATAAAAGCATTATCATTCATTCATTCATTCATTCAAAAGCCAATCAGTAACTAAATTTATTGTGTATTTAACACATTTTGCAGATTGTAATAAAAATTATCTTTGGGTAACAATATAAACTTACACTATAAACAGGCATACTCCTCAATGAGTTATCAAGCAATTTAAACTCATTGGTATCAACTAATGAATGCAACTTTAATAAAGCCCTGGCCACATCAATTCTTCCCTGAACAACCATACCAATAACTGTGTCCCAGTACTCAGGATGATCTTCTGATCCCCGTTCACATGATTCAAGGAGCTGGACAGCTGTCTGTTCGTGACACGGGAAATGAAAACGTACCCACTCTAACAAGAATGGCAATACCACATCTCCTGGTATTACGTCTATGAACAATATTTCACACAAATGCCAAATACATTCAACTGAATAGAATATAGTTATATATGAGTGCAGTGTGTTCCTTTTTAAGCCATCTGTCTCCTTCACCGCAGCTTCTTGAATACCTTCGATGCATACTCGGATAATTGATCGATATTGGCGCGAAAGCTTCAGAAAGTCTACGTGGTTGTCAGAATTCTTCGCCTTTTCAGCTACTTTTTGTACAGACAGATATGTTCCATTACTCTCATTGACTAATTTGCGCAAAATTGGTGTGAAAAGTACAATCTCTTGACGAGTAACCAGTATCTTATCATTGGTAACACTCGCCGACTCTTGTGTTGTTTTGTTTGGTTTTTGCGATCGTGGGTAGATTGCAAATTTGTTTCCGTTTCGCCAAGTGCAACCGATGAGATTCTCAAAACATTTATCAGGTAGTACCTAAAAATATTACAATGTTAATCAAAACAGTACAAACATAACCTTAACGAAAGTTTACAAAGTTACATACAAATGTTTTAACGCGTCGGACCGTTTGTATATTGTCCATGACTTATACAAACGAAAGAGATGATATTTGTTTTTGATACGGGTAAAGAAAAATATACTCGTTTATTTAATTTTTTTAAATAACTAATAACATACAAATTACAATTCTAACCGTTCACTTTCAACTTTCAATTATTGTTGACCAATGCTGTCATCAGAACTCATAGAGTTCACAGACTGCACAAATTACTTACTATTAGAAATTAACCACTTGCAACTTATGGATTATACCTAGGTACATCATATTAGATAGGTTAGGCATCGAAAAGGATATAAACTAGGTTGCATATGACGTTATTTCGTTCCTGTAAATTCTATCTACCTCTATAAATTATTAATATTTGCTGAAACTTTCAAAAGTAGGTAAATGCTTTGTTAATTGTCTATTACACTTACATAGTAATATTTTTTAATCTGTGGCGTTTTTAGTTTTAGTTCGCCAAATTATTTTTAAATTACATTTTATTTAATGTATTAGACTAAGCAGGACAGAGGTGTTTTCAATGAACTGTATAACATCGTGCTAATGTAAACGCTATTAAATTCAATAAAAGATATTTTCTTGACCGGATATAGAGTTGGAGGACATGTTGATTTGTCATGAATGAGGCGATTTTTGTCAAATGACAAATCGTCAAAAAGTGTTTTGTTTGGACAAAAATTGTACAAAAATTTAACAGTAAAACCAGTTAGACTGTGCTGTGGAACGTGATAGTAATATAATGTGTAATATATGCTGTTGATAAGTCTGACAGAGGGAATAAATTTTTAAAGGACCATCACTCAGATTTGGTGAGTGTTAAAAACCTGTCACTAATTTTTTATTTGATATATCGCCCAAGACACAGTTATTTGCAGTTTTCGGTAAACCTAAACCTGAACATGAGCTTGGACGTATAGCTGTCGAAAGATGTTATAGGCTGACATAGTTGTAAAGTAGTTGCGAAGAAATGAAATCTAGGCCGTCGTTATCCGTTTAGTACAAATTTGTTTGTATATTCGCTACTTATATCGTTGTTTGTGACGTCATTTGTGTACCAGGTAAGAAATCTTAATGCTCGTGTGTATGATATGATAAAAAATTATCAACATTTGATAATGGCTTAGATTGTAATTCATTCCCATTTGTGACACAAAAAGTTTAGTTTTCTAGAAAGTTTCAGTGTTTCAAGTGTACATTGAAGCTGATAAATTTAGAATTTGTGTAAGTAATTCATTTATGTATTGTGTAAATAATTGTTTTAACCTGAAATATTTTACTAAACCTTATATGTCACATGATTTGTTATAAAATTTTCATTGAATTGAGTTTAATTTAGTGTAGTTAATAATTTGTCAAGATTTCAGTAATTATAAGTAATTGTACATTAATACTTTCGTAATAGGATTCTTTCATAAATGCTTAATAAATATCATAACTTTTAACTTGTAAAAATATTAAAATTGAATAGAATCCATGTATTGCAATTAATGTCATAAATGTCAATGGGATATTAACTCAATAAAAGTTATTTTGTTTTATATTTTTATTAATACATATAGAGATTTGTTGTGTTTTATTATTTTGTTTTTTTTATTTTATTTTATCTGTTTCCATATAGCTTATATGTCTAGGATATGTAGTGATAAAACATAGTGTTGTTAGATGTTTTGGTTTACCTGTATACAAAATTTTATGTTAAAGTCATACCAACAGACTTTCAGCTTTTTAAAATATTAATAGGATTTCACCAACATGTTCTAAAAAGTATATAGTAAGTACTAGTACTTATACAAGTTATAAAAAATGAGAAAATTTGGTGTTTACATTAGTTATTTAGCCACAAATTATGATAATGTTTCAGAGTCAATATTTATTTATCACAGACTATAGATAGCTGTGTGTCTATAGAGTTATCATGATATTTTATAGAGGAATAACCTGAGGAATAAACAGGGCTGGCTTTAAATAACTATATATATATATGTGAAATTTTAATATAATAGTTTCAGTAACTGATGCATATTGTGGTCCCAAGGTCGGTAAGATGATTCAAAGTTAACAATGTAATTAACCTTTCATTAAAACATATTATTAATTTTGATAAAGCTACTGGTAGGTTAAAAAAGGACACAGTGGAGATACCAACAAGGCCCAGCATCCACCAAAGCTGAGAGATGTGTTTTGAATACCAATCATATATTTCATTTAAGCTTAGTGAAAAAGAGATGTGGAAATGATGAAATCTTATTGGTATTCAAAACCCATCTACTTTGGTTGATACTGGGTCTGAAACTAATATTCATGGTTAAATTGTCAAAGAATCTCTTATTTGTACCCCTCATCAGACTTTAAACTGTACCCTATTCATATACAAAACCCATCTAAATGTAATCTAAATGTAATGTTCATTAGTGTGGTAATTCCTAAAGGTCTATATCAAGAAGTGGATATTGACTATTTAAATAAAAATAATAGAATTCTAACACACATAAAGATTATAAAAACTCTAATATAAATTGCAAAAAAGGGGAATATAAATCTTTTATTAAAAAATATTTATTTGTGAGTAAAAAAAAATATTTGAAAATTAGTTAATTATTTACTCAAAATAACTCAGAGTTAAAATCAGAAAGTTAATTGGTTAAGTAGTAAATAACATCAAATGATTTTAATATACATTTCCTGTTAAAATAAATGAAGGCTCTTGAAATAATACAGGAATAACTCAGAGGTTATACTGGCCATGGAGGTATGTACAATGTCATTTCCTTAGTTGACTGAGTAACAATACCTTATCATGTAATAATAAGTGTGTTGGAATCTGTAATAGTCAAATGTCATTTATTGTTTCTTCATTTAATTTTAATAGCGGTCACAGAGTTTTGGAGTAAAATAGTTCTTTTAAATTTCATTTTCTCACATTGCATGCAGATTTAATCCTAATATTTGGCGATCATCATCTAACTTGTGATGAGTAGCAATATTGGTCTTATTTAGAAACAATATTAGGTTGTTGGGAAGCCATTAAAATGATGACTTGTCATAAGTCATGTTGAGGAACTTTACTGTTCAAATGAATCTTGAGTTAGTCTGCTGATACTCCCATTATGTGGGCTCTTGTTTTTTAAAAATACTCTAATGTTTATCAAGGAAATTGTTATTCATTGTACAAGTTTGTCTCTTTTGTAATATATTGCATGTTGTAAAAGTGTTCAATGGTCTATTAAAATATTAAGCAGTTATGACCAAAAAATTTTAATGATTTGGTGTTGGATGTTTACACATTGATGGTCAATAATTTATTACATTAAGCTTTTATAAGGAGTATGCAAGACCTAATCTCAGTTAAAAATCTTGGAAGAATTGCCAGCATATGTGTCTCACATGTCGCAATCCTAGAATCCCATCATGCATTAGTATGTGGAGCAAACCTCAATTGCTAAATACAGTTTATAGTTTTCTTTTTCAATATTTCTGGTATTTAACCAGTATCACATATTATTCTATATTATTCTTAAAGTAATATGATTATTTTATACTTTTGTCTAGGTCAGTTTAGCCAAATGTAAAACACTCAATAAATTTCTGGCCTCCTGTTTCTGAGTAAATTTAAATAAAAGACATATTTATAATGGAGTCATGAATTTCTGCTGGTGAACATAAGCCAAGGGGATTTTGAAGTATAATAAAGACTGAATAATACAGAATAATTTATTATTCAATGGTTTTATTATGGCCCATATCAGGGTTGGCAAATTTTGTGTTTATAGGATGTGTTACCATCATTTATTCTATTCATACACATACACACACATGGACTCATGCTATGCTATACAAATGATCACACATTAAATCCATAATATATTTGTGATCAGTTCAGTTTAGTTGATTCCTTGTTACTATTTATGCTTTCTTACATTGATTGTGCATTTCTCTTAAGGATTTCGAGGGTTGGAGAGTGGTTGCATGTAACCCAAGTTTCCCAGCACAGCAAAATTTCACTCTATTTTTCCTTGTCCCATTAAAAACAATTATTTATGAGTTTAGGTTAAAATTAAGCTGCTTAGTAGCCTTAATGCTAGATTGTGACTTCTTAAAGTACTTTATCATAGGAAAAATTAAATTAAAAACAATAAATGAGTTTTTGTTGATTTGTTAGGATCTGACAGTTGGTGTAGCTACCACACCAACTGTCAGATCTTAACAAGTTTAGTTGAACTCCTCAACCTGTAGAAGTCCCTTTATGGACTAAGTATTTTGGAATGGGTATAAACAGCTATGTAGGTTGTCAGAGAGCCAGTCTTCTGCGGAAATTGGGGCAACTGTTAGATGTTCTTGATAACTAGGTACTGTGCTAAGCCAATGTATGCTGTCATGATGGTGTTCATCTTGACGAGCCAAATGTGGCCAATGCTATGATGACCACGATTTTTTTTCGTGTGTTACAATTTATTAGCCAAGTTATTGACATGATTTATAGAAGCAGGCGTTACTATTACATATTACAGAACTACATTGCTAAATCTATGTGTGTTAAACTAATGCATGCAATGCTCGACTGGCTCGTTGGCGCAGTAGGTAGTGACCCTGCCTTCAGCTCCGCGGGTCGCGGGTTCGATTCCCGTTGAGGGCCAACATTTTCGATAAACAATTTGTTGGTTCTTCGAGCCTGGGTGTGTATTTATATTTAAGTATGTATTTAAAAATTATATATGTAGTATATCTACCAGTTGTCCGTCACCCATAACACAAGTATAAAATTACTTATTGCAGGGAAGGCCGACCGTGTGTGTAAATGTCAAAAAAAAATTCGAAGTGTATGAAGCAGGCATAATTCACGTATCTTACATATGCAAGACAAGTCACCACACGTATCCCACCTCCCACAACAATGCACACAAGCAATACACACAACCACCACCAAAATCTCTACGATCGTCCCTAAACCGAAGCAAATACAATATACGGATACGTGTGGAGACTTGTCCTGTGTGTGTAAGTGTATGAAGCAGACAAAATTCACGTAGAATTTTGTCTGCTTCATACGCTTAGCATTGCATGAATTCGCTTAACACACGTGGATTTAGCAAAGTGGTTCTGTTATAGTTTCTGCAAGTTATTGACCATCCCTGGTTTCCGTTGTTACTGTGGCTTGAAAAATGTTGCTAGTTGATATTCAACATTTAAGGTGTCTGCATCGACAACAAGATGGGGGTGAATACATGAATGTCTCATTAGGTTTATTTAAATTCATATCTCAGTATTGATCCCAAAAAAAATATTCCAGTCTTGTATCCGCGATCGCTTTAACTATAGTGCAAAAGTAATAATAAAATTATTTAGCTATAATCCGCTATACAGAAAATAGAAAATATATAGTGCTAAATGTATAATGGACTATCCGTTTTTTCATACCCGTTACATGCAGGATTCGTAAAAACACATGCACAAACCTCCACCACTGCCCCCACAAAACACAAGCACTACACACGTTCACTATCACAAACTCAACAATCGTTTCGCCCCGCAACCGAAACATCATCAGGAGATGGAGTCTCCACGACAAAATCTATAAATTATTTAACTATAGTGATGAAATACCCTCTATATTTCCTTCTTTTTTTTTTCCTAGAGTTATTGTTTGAGTACAGAGGCCAGCCTAAAATTAAAAAAGAGGAGATCACTTCACTTTCACTTTTTCAGATTCACTCTTTTTATGTGTTGGGTTTGTGTATTTTGGTGGCCGTGGTAAAGGTTTGGGCATGTAATTTAACGAATTTCTGCATGTATCGGGTATGAAAAAACGGATAGTCCACTATACATTTAGCATTATACATATTTTCTACTTACTTTGTCGCTCATTATAGCAAAAATAAATAATAATTTTATTATTATTTTTGTATTATGAATCTCCGCAAGGTAACGCATAATTCTATAAATTATTTTAAGTCCCATTTGCTTTATGTTTATTGTTGATGGACACATTTTACACCGGCTTCATAGAGTTATTATAAGAGAGACAGATAGATACACCCTTATTTGCTTTTTCTAGATTACTCTTTATTGTAATACTAGAAATACGTGCGGCTTCGCCCGCGTGAATTTCAGTGTTTAGCATGTTATAGTCTCGTCATGAGACTGGCTCTCTGATACCCTACACCGCTTTTTATACCTATTCCCCCCTCTGAACTACAATCGACACCGGTTTGTTACTACCCCCACTAAATATTGCTGTAAAACGACCTCTTCAACTCAACTTACACGAAACGGTTATGTGCTATTAACCTAAACCTTTCGGAGGAATTTCACTACCTTTTAGTAAAAACTGTACTAAAATCCGCTCAGTAGATTTTGAGAAAATCGATTACATACAGACAGACGGCTTTGGGGACTTTATTTTATAATAAGTATAGATGTCATATTTTAGGCAGGCTGCCCCACTCTAAGTACAATAACTCTGGCAACGCCGCAGTCAAATGCTAGTCAATGGTTAGGCCTCGTTCGCACGGACGGTAATAGTATGTCGTGTTTAAACTGACTGGCTGGCCCGTTGGCGTAGTGGGTAGTGACTCTGCCTGCAGCTCCGTTGGTCGCGGGTTCGATTACCGCCGAAGGCCAACATTTTCTATAAACAATTTGTTGGTTCTTCGAGCCTAGGTGTGTATTTCTATTTAAGTATGTATTTAGAATTATATATGTAGTATATTTACCAGTTGTCCGTCACCCACAACTCAAGTATTAAGTTACTTACTTTGGAGATAAACGATCGTCTGTATAAGTGTCCCATATATTTATTTATTTAGTTAAACTGAGCAATAGACGTACTAAGAAGTTTCGTATGCTCTATTCCAGGGCTTCTTAAACTGTGTGTCGCGACTCCCAGGGGGGTCGCGAGACTACTGAAAGGGGCGTCGCAAAGATCTGATACTTTTCAATCATTATTGATACAACTACATGGCTGCAGCTGTCCTTTAAAGAACTTTTCTAACAAAGTTTTTTTTTATATTTCTCCACCTAAGTTCGTCCCTTCATTACCCCTTTTCATTAAATTTAATTAAATAGATTTTATTAAATTTATGATTGGTTAGTTAATATATATTTCATTATATGGAGGAGGGGGTCGTTTAAAATTTCCTAAGCTTGAAGGGGGTCGCTATATAAAAAAAGTTTAAGAAGCCCTGCTCTATTCGGTTTGACGCCCAACGCTTATCACCTAAAATGGAACACCGCTCGCTAAAAGCCGCCGCGCGTTTTAAAAGCGCTGTCGTGTAAATAGATACCTGGATACCCATTTATTTCATTTCCACGTATTTTTAACGCACGGTAAAAAACCTCACGTGCGTACGAGGGTTTAGGCTACTATAATGACAGCGGGATACCGTTGATTGAAACAACCAGTCTGCGACGTAACTGTACGTCAGCGGGCGTATCTCGCGCGGATCTCGACTCTACATCCAAGACCGTAAGCTCCACATCTGTTACCGTGGGTCAGAACGCGGCGTATTAGATAACTCGCGGAAATGGCAACTGCAATGCGAGCGTTGAACTCTATTATCAAATTGATAATAAAACGTAATTAAACGTACATAGGTTCAGAATAGAACGTTCAAAACGTAATACGAAAAGCTGTGATAGCCCAGCGGTGAGACCGTGTGACTCTAGAGACGATCATGAGTTCAAACCCCGGGCAGGCACCAGTGAGTTTTTCTATTAAAACTTATGTGTTTAATTGATAACAGCAATTTATCTCAAACTTTTCAGTGAAGGAAAACATCGTGAAGAAACCTGCATATATCTAGAGAATTCTAGGGATATGTGTAACCTACCAATCTGCATTGGAGCAGCGTGGTAGGTATTAGCTCTGATCCTTCTCTCCAAAAACGAAGAGAGGAGGTCTATGCCCAGCAGTGGGATAGATACGTACATAATAGATACAAGCTCAGACTCTCCCATTGGCTCAGGTGGCAGTTAGTCTGCCTTCAGTTCCGCGGTCCGATTAAATTTTTTACAAATATTTTTTTGGTAGGGTGTATTGGTGCAATTACGTTATATTTTCAGATTAGTTGATAAGTTTTTTATAACTTAATTTAAAAAATATATCTGTTTGAGTTTATGGTCAACTCTCACCACTTTTATTAACTTAGCCATTTCCAAGGTCTTTACGTTCCGAAAAAACGTCCATTTTAAGACATTGTTAGGATTAATTTCTAGTCTGGTGTAATTCCGATATAACACGGGGTAATTACGTAATTTTTTTTAAATGGTCCTTTGTGAGTTTTATTTATCTCTCTTTTTTTATTGTACATACATAATGTTAGAAAAAAGAAAGATAGAAAAATAAATAGAACATGTACAAAGGCGGACTTATTCCTAAAAGGCCTCTCTGCCAGTCAACCTTTGAGTAACAGAAAGAAAAGGACAAAAAGTGATAGTTTTGACAAGAGATTAATAATTACTTTTTGTTCATCTTTATTTCAATACAGTAATCATTTGAATGTCCGGCTAGGTAAACGTTATTTTGCCATATTAATTATTTCTAGAGACTACCGTACATTAAAAAAAAAAACTGACAAAAAAAAATTTAGGGGTCGACAACCCTTATCACTTAGGGATATGAAAAACCGATTCTGAGAACTACTCAATATGCATATAAAATTTGGTTTTTGGGACGGAAGACCCCGTGTGCATTTTTCCCATATATTTATTTAAGCTGTCGGCGACTTTGTTCGCGTCAAGTGAAATGTTGAAATACCCCCTATTATGTACTATAAGTTGTTTTTATGTAGCTAAAGGAAAAATTTGATTTTTTATGATATTAGACAAATATAATATTGCTCCAACAAGTTAACCTTTAAATCGAAATGGACAAACTTTCCCATTGATAGTATTATTAGATTAGGCACAAAATGGCAAATTCTGTACCCACGTTAAAATGTAGTAGGTGAGATACTGATTCGGGGGCCATCGACCCCATGTGATAGAGAGCACGACGCGAGTGTGTTGACACCGATGATGTTTAGACGTTTTGAGATAACACCCGTCATTGCCAAAATTGTTGTTTTGTTTACTTACAACCTTTGTGACATTTTCAACTATACAAAAATCCATACTCTACATGTATATACATATAAAACAATGTCCCCAAAAACTGTTTGTCTGTATTTTTGTGTTGTTCTGCTTTGTCTGTATGTAGTTTTAGGTGTTCTTTTTTTATGCGATAAGGCTAGCGCCTGGCTGCTATCTCGCCTGATGGAAAGCGAAGGATGCCGCCTAAGATGAACCGCGCTTGCCAAGTAGGTGCCTATTCACTCGTCTTTTGAAGCTATGAATGATCATTAGGATTGAACGGTACACGTTGCTTAAAAAAGTTCTCGTCTTAAGATCACAAAACTAGAAACTTAGAGCTTTATAATGCTTTTCTTTTTATTCCAGTACGACCTTTTTTAAGGCAAATGCAGTCACTTGAAAAACCTAAAAATTAGGATTTTTTTTTTGACTAGTCTACATAAAGTGATATCAACATCACGATAACCGGATGGTTATCGTTTTAACTGATCGACACGCTTGGCGTCAAACACATCCGTCGTCCGGATGATAGTCGTGATACTAAACTAACACCAAACGTCATAAATTTCAAATAAAAAAAGTAGCGGCCTGTTACAATCCCACTGCTGGGAATAGACCTCCTCTCCCCGTTTCTGGAGAGAAGGGTTGGAGCTAAGACCTACCACGCTGCTCCAATGCGGATTGGTTGGTTACACATATCTCCAGAATTCTCTAGAGATATGCAGGTTTCCTCACGATGTTTTCCTTCACCGAAAAGCGCGTGGTAAATTGCAATTATCAATTAGACCAATGAGTTTTAATAGAAAAACTCATTGGTGCCTGCCCGGGTTTGAACTCGTGTTTCCCTCGAAAGAGTCGCACGGGCTCACTGCTGGGCTATCACAGCTCAATTTCAAACACGAAATATCATTATCAACTAAACTTCTAAAGGAGTGCCTTTAAAACAAACGTTTTGCTCTTATCTATATATAAAAAAATGGATTGCTGTTCGTTAGTCCCGCTAAAACTCAAGAATGGCTGAACAGATTTGGCTAATTTTGGTCTTCAATTATTTGTGAACGTTCAAGGAAGGTTTAAATGGCGAGTAAATGTGATAAAAATACTGGAATTTAATAAAAATATTAATTTTGTTTTTCCTTAGAAACAGGGATGGTCCATTATTATCGATTTTCAATGATCATCATTAGATAATAAAACATCGATGATTCAAAATCGATTTTGCATTACTAAAAACATCGTTACTTCTATCCTTATTAATATTATAAATGCGAATGTCTGTCTGTTACTATTTTCACGGCCAATCCGCTGAACCAACGTCGATGAAATTTGTCATAATTCATGCTTATACACCGAGGTACATATTGGCTATAAAAATCCTGAGCCATTTGCAAGGTGGAAAGTGACAAGCTAATATTTATTTCAGGACCTTAGGTACCTTATACCTTAGGTACGGCAAGCGAAGTCGCGGGTAAAATCTAGTCCGATGAGTCTATATATACTTTCCGTTCTGGTACCTGATATATGCAAAATTCGTAAAAACTCATACACTACCCACCTGCAATAACACAAAAATACACAATCACTGCACGCATTCACCACTACAATCTAAACAATTGTTTCAACCCGTAACTTCAATAATTGATTTTGTCGTAGAATCTGTGTCCTGATAATTCATCAGTTAGGGGAGAAACGATCGTTCAATCGCAATGCATTGCGATTTTGTCATGGAACTATGCTCGTGATGATGCTTCGGTTTCGGGGCGAAGCTATCGTCGGTATTGTGGTGGTGGTTGTATGTGCTGCTTGTGTGCATTGTTGCTGGTGGAGGCGCCTTGGGCTGCATGTGGTGACTTGTTCTGCATGTGTAAGTTGCATAAATTTTGCCTGCTTCATACACATTAGCTTTGCATGCATTCGCTTAACCCGTGCGAATTATAGCAAGGTAGTTTTGTTATAGTGGCTGTATAGATTGTTTGTATGATGATACCCTAATAGTTCACCCCTACTTGAATTGTAAGTGCAGTGTGAGACCGGCTTTACGGACACATGCCAGTGCGATGCAGTGTGTCGCTCAGGTGTCACATGCAAGTATTTTTTTTTTAATTCGACTATCGTGAGTGGTATTTTTAGTCAATGTATACAAGCCGGCTACACTCACGTACTTATTCTATCTATCTATTCTATCGGGTGAGCCCGAGAAATTTTAAGCCTAACTGGAATTATTCCCGCTGCAAGAGCGCTATATAAAAAGCTAAAAGGTTCCGGGCTATGAGCTTGTAATTATTCGGGTTCACCCGATGTTACACGTGGTAACAGCTGGTGTATTATACATTAACTACTATTTGTGAAGTTACAGTGACATTGAGCATATGTGTTTTGTGTTTTTGAACTATACAATGTGGTCGTATTTTTGAGCAAATTGTGTAAGTAAAATGTTCTTATTTCTAACAAAAAGTAGTCTGAGTCTTTATTGTCAGCGTCATACTTATGATGGAATCGTGAATTTTATGACCTTATATCCTAGACAAGCTGTGATAGCCCAGCGATGAGACCATGCGACTCTTTCGAGGAGTCATGGGTTCAAACCCCGGACAGGCACCACTGAGTTTTCTTTTGAAAACTTGTGTCTAATTGATAATTATAATTTATCACATGCTTTTCGGTGAAGGAAAACATCGTAAGGAAACTGCATATCTCTCAAAATTGCTGGAGCTATGTGTAACCTACCAATCCGCATTGGACACCGTGGTAGGTCTTAGCTCCAATCCTTCTCTCCAAAAACGGACAGAGGAGGCCTATGCCCAGCAATGGGATAGTAACAGGCCGTTACAGCAACAACAAAAACAAAAGTTAGACCGGTATTATACAAGCGTTAAATATGAATGTGGATGAATATGTGACTAGTAAAGTAGCGGCCTGTTACAATCCCACTGCTGGGAATAAGCTTCCCCTCTCCGTTTCTGGAGAGACGGGTTGGAGCTAAGACCTACCACGCTGCTCCAATGCGGATTGGTAGGTTACACATATCTCCAGAATTCTCTAGAGATATGCAGGTTTCCTCACGATGTTTTCCTTCACCGAAAAGCGTGTGATAAATTGTAATTATCAGTTAGACACATGAGTTTATTAGAAAAACTTATTGGTGCCTGCCCTGGTTTGAACTCGTGTTCCCGTCGAAAGAGTCGCACGGTCTTACCCCTGGGCTATCACAGCTCAATATGTGACTAGAAGGAGGCCGAAAAGGAGACGGTTGGATTTTGTGAAGTAAATTAAAACGAGTAGCGTCAGAGTCGACGAATGACAGGTGAGATATGAAGAGAAAAACATGTTGAGCCTACCACATTTAGAGTATAATAAAGGCAGGTAAATGAATGACCGGTATAAAAGCTTTAATTGTCAAATATTTTATCACTACTTAAAATTAAGCCGATTACTGGTGAAATCGTAAAGTCAGACAAGCAGATTTTCGTATTTATAATATTAGTATACATAACGAACTTACTGTATCCCCTACTGTAGGTTAAGATGTTCCAAGAATTTTCTATCAAAGACCATTTTCAATGATTAGTGAACTCACTAAAACTTCAAGATCGAAAGCAGGTAACTTTTTATGGACTCCCGCTTATCAATTGTGAACCTTTTTTGTTATGTAGACCCCCGTCGTGACTCCCGTAAAACCCCGGGGCTCAATCTGGACCGTTACAGCAGTTTTCCAACACTGTTTAAAGGAGGCTGATAGGGAAAGTATATCATAGAATTTAAAAAAGAGTTATATTTTGAAAAGAGCAACCGCCGAGTTTCTTGCTGGTTCTTCTCGGTAGGAACAGGTTTCCGAACCAGCAGTAAAGTTTACGATTCAAAAGCACTTGTTTACAAGTTTACTTGAATAAAGAATATTTTGAATTTAAATACTGTTGAGGATTACATGATGATAAGAATGCGTGAATATAGCTACTCTTCATCCCTGTACAAGACAGCAATAGCAATTGCTATATAATTACGATTATAACTGTTTATATATATTTTGGAAAGAGCAACCGTCGAGTTTCTTTCTGGCACTTCTTGGTAGGAACAGCTTTTCGAACCAGCAGCAGAGTTACATAATAGCAGAGATACAAAAGCACTTGTTTACAAGTTTACTTGAACAAACAAATAATTTGGGAACTTTTTTAGAACGTTACCCACTGCGTTGACCTTATGCGGCCTGGCTTAGATATTGACTTTTGCCTGACTTTTAGCAATTTTTATGCCTATTACAGACTCGTCTACGCGTTGACGTGTCCATAAAACATCTGTCCAGTTAATCCTCGCCATGTAAACAACAGAAACCCGCCAGTGCCGCCGCGGGCTTCCCTTATATCGATTACAGATTAAGCCGGCCTTAATTGTATTGCGCCCTGTCCGTGGCTGCATTGAAGTATGAACGAGCCAAACGGCACAAATCCTTAGTATACGGTTTTTATAAAAGATCGTCGTAACAATATATTTAATCACCACCGCATTGTGATTCTGCAATGATTATGTCGCGATTCAAATTCAAAATGTTTTTTATTTACATTGCTTCCAGTAATTTCGTGGGCGCCGCCAGAATTATTTTCAGGGGGGTGAATTTGCATCTACGTATACTATTAACGAATATAAATTAAAGAACTTTATTTAATTACATATATTCTTCTTATTCTTAAGGTGCCATCTTCTTTCGAAGTTCGGCGAAGGAACGAGTACTTTTGCCGAAACAATGGCGTAGATTTTTTAACCTAGATATCCTCCGTCGGCCCACACTTCGTTTACCTTGGATTTTGCCTTGTATGATAAGCCGCAGCAATTCATATTTAGCATTTCTCATGACGTCGCCAAAATATTCTAGCTTTCATTTTTTCACTAAATATAAGACTTCTGCTTTTTTGTTCATGCGACTTAACACGGCTATATTCTTTACTTTGTCTCTCCAAGATATCCTTAACATTCTACTGTATACCCACAATTCGAAAGATTCTAATTTATTGCTCATCGATTCTGTGAGTGTCCACGCTTCAACGCCGTACAGGAGAATGGAGAATTACATATATACAGATATGGAAATATACTCGCATTTAAAAAGCATAGCCTCCCATCGCTTCAGTCGAGTAAATAATATGGAACCATTCTGCGCGCTATCTTTTCGGAAAAGGGTATACATTGCATCCCGCTGCCGGTGCCTATGAGTAAATTTTGAATTGTCAAATGTTTTTAAAGAATCTATCACTGATATTGAATTTTACTCCTGCCTCCTACTTTATTATAATCCGCATTTTAGAACGCGAATGATAGCAAAATTATTCCATCATTAGTGCATTTCTGAAATCTGCAGATAACCCTTTCTATACTTATTATAAAACAAAGTCCCAAAAAGCTGTCTGTCTGTATGTAATCGATTTTCTCAAAATCTACTGAACTGATATGTGTACGGTTTTCACCAAAAGATAGTGCAATACTTCCGGATGGTTCAGGTAAATAGTACATATCTGTATTATGTAAATTATGTTGAAGAGATCGCGCAGTTGTTAAAAAACTTACTTGCTGGGGTATTTAGTCGCGTGCGCTCCGTAAACCAGCAGAGTTAAGCTATAGTAATGTACTAGAGAATTGTAGATCTATAAAAATACTAAAAGTCCGCGACAGCATGTTTTCTATCTCTTCCGGTAAACTCACAATAACTACTTCTATGTTCAAAATATGAATTTGAAATTTTTTTTGTGACTACTGATTTCGACGCGGGCGAAGTCGCTGGCACAGCTAGTACTTGAATAAATTAAGCATGTTTCAATCGGCAAAAATTCATAAGTAATAAAGCAATGCCTAATATGTAATACAGGACGATACACTTTTCATTCTGGTTATCAGATAAACTCGCGCCGCGACCTTCACATTTCGCGATAACCATTTTTAGTTTAACGAATTGAATTAATTACAGAATTAGACCTTACTTTCTGGAGTTCCATTACAAAAACTATTGTTTTGATATATTGGGAAATAACAATGACGCACTAGCACTACACGCATTCATTGCAACAATATCGTAAATAGTTTCGTCCCGTTACCTATGTCTCATCAGGACATAGACAAAGAAAAAAGAAAAAAATGTGTAGATTAGTCTATCCACATCCATAGAAATACGAAAATCTATCTACCGATCTTCCTACCTGTTACGCTGTCACTGCTAAACCGTTAAACTAATAGTAATGGAATTCCCGTTATTCCTTCAAGAAGGAATAAAACAGCATATTACATAATTGAAGGTATTTTAAAACTTAAGTTGTCATGAATAAAGTTACGGGTACATCCTGTATTAAATAGCGCGACCGACCAAATTTCCTTAGTCTTGTTGAATAATCATCTCACCAATAGGTATATGAATGAATTTATTATGAAGCTAGCATGCTGTCAGGTTTCGAAACTATAGGTCAGCATTGACATAACTACAAAGCATTTTTTTAATAACTTGCTGCCCGGCTACGTGTTGCTGTATCTTGTTTCGAATTCCCTTCGAAACAGAACTCAAGAATTAAAAAAATTACTCCGATCGCGATCGAAAGTTTACAGAATCATCCGTTGGATCATTCGAAAGATTGTTTGAAAATTTTATTAAAATCGGTCTAGCCGTTTCGAAGTCTATAAAGGACATACAGACAGAAATTCAATTTTATATATTTTTTGAAATTTTGTACATAAAAATTAGTTATTTTGGAGACATTGTCGCGGACTTTTTGTAGATTTTGCTTTCCTACATTAATTTAGTGTATCTCTACACGACTAAAACTCCCGGCAGACGAGCTTTTTACTGCGTGGCTTCTTCAACACAATTTACATAAAACCACATAAATTTTCCGGAAAAATTTAAGTACCTTTTAATAAAAATCGAACAAAAATCGGTTCAGTAGATTTCAAGAAAATCGATCACAGCTTTTGGCGACTTTGTTTATAATAAGTATAGATTACTAGAAGTTCCGCCGTGTGGTATCCGGCTGAATAGAATAGACCACCCCTATTTCTTACCGAGGCGTCGTACAAGGCGACTAAGGTAAGTTGAAGTCAGGCGGCAGTCCGTAAAATACGTAGCCGAATGTTTTTAACATGTTGTGCCGACACCCACTTAGAGTGGGATAAGGGTAAGAGGATGATGATGAGATTACCAAGTTATTAGATTACCAGTTTACCAAGTTATACATAGTACAAACAGCAAACAACATAAAACGGGAATTAATTTATACTATGTTGCCCTGGTGTATAAGACATAGCCCAGTGTAGTATAATCGCACCATCAAATCAAATTTCAAATTTCATCGATTGTAGCCCGGCGATTAAACCATGAAAGCGTTATAGAAAGACAGACAGACGTTCGCAATTATAATATTGATGTGGTTTTTTTATAGTGTTGCTTTATACCAACTACATTCATAAGAGGACACTTAACTTATAACTTTATTAACAAACGCAACCTGAAAATTTTGTTTTGATGAATGTGTTCATTTTTAACATACTAGGGTGCGTTAACGAAAGCCCTCAGTACTTTATATTGGAATCTTTGTGTCATGTTTATATTTGATTGCTTGGTACAGCCTCATAAATGAACACCATAGTTCCATATCGGCAAGAGGACCTTATTTTCCGTTGATAACGTAAAATGTCTAGTTCTTCCCTTTTTTTCTTGACATGGGCTTTCCAGCATAGCTTAGCGTCATGAGATATTTAGCTGTGTCACTATAGGGTATCGTACGACTACTTATATAAACAGGGTCACATAGTTGTTCGTAATTAGTATGGATTTTTTTCCAATGATATGGCTTTGCAATTCAAAATTCAAATATTGTTTAGTCAAGTAAACTTGTAAACAACTTATCATCCATGTAATGTTCAATAGTAAAGACTTTCTGTATTATCCTCCTTTTAACATTGTTTTTAAGCTGCCGTAATGGCAAAGATGAATTTGTTTGCGAAATTTTATTATAGAATCTTATAAACAAACTAATCAAGTATTCTCTATCTGAACATCTACGCAGGTCAATAGCTCGTTATAAATAAAAGTGTGACTAAGTCGTCCGCGTGTCGTGCCCGCTTTGTTTACCGCGCACCGAAATAACGTGCGCGACTCTCACGATCTTGTCTTTGTATCACTGCCCTTGGGCGTTAGACTGCAGAGATTAGATTGTTAACCCCCTTGTTGTGGTGGATGAGGACCAGATATTCCAAAAAACATACAAATATTTTTTTGAATACTGGAAAAAACCCCTTATGTGTACCGCCGCCTGACCGCTCATAACCGCCGCCCGGGGACAGGCGGTGGTTATGTTGGACTCGCACCAACTAAAACGACCTGTGTGCTCCACCACGCTGCCGATGGCAAGGACAGGGTATCGTCGTACACATCGCCCCCATCCCCGGCGGCAGCAGCAGATCCCAGAAAACACCTCCTCCGGGTAGGGACTTCTCGAAAGAGAAGTCCCCCTCCGCTAACCGGTGCATCGGGAGCACCAAATGCCATGACCACCTCGGGAACCTGTAGCCAGGCGGCCGAACAAACAAGTAGACTTGCCTTGAAACAAGTTTAGAAAATATCTCAAAACGATGCTTCTACATAAAACTTAGTATACAATTGAAGATTATTTGAGTGATAGTAGCATATCTTAACTACAGTCAGCTACCCACCAAGCTGCAAAGTTTAATTTGTAACCATCAATCAAAGTGTATAAAAAACTGATTTTTCTCGGTAGGAGCAAACCATCAATTCCGAATCAGTGGTAACTTCATTAAAAACATTTGACGATTCAAAAGTACTGAAAACAATCTACTTGAATAAAGAATATTTTGACTTTGAGTTTGAGTAGAGATTAGTTACGATAAAATTCACCCACTGAGTTAAAATTATGCAAAAATTGATTTTTCAACTTCCCTCATATATTCCTTTCATTGCCATATATAAACTCACGCTATGGACTATTAAAAAAAGCTAGTGTTTTCTTGCTCTTCCAAGTTATGGGTTTCTTGGTCTACGGTTTATTGCAATTTGTCACAAAACAACTTTTTTTTTAATTCGGTCACTTTAATAATAAATGTGCGCTATATTTAATTAGCAAACGTGAATTATCTCAAAATAATTCTATGATTACTCTTTGTAAGAAGAAGATCAAGAAGATGAACATTTGGTTGTGTTTGTTCCAGATGCCCCGGTCCCGGGACGATATGCAAGTAAACGTGGCGGGCCTAAGGAGAAATATTAAAAACCTCGCGCACAACTATTCAGATGCCCAGGTATGCTAACAACACCTAATGCCTCACATCATCATATGACAGGCTCGTTGGCGCAGTGGGTAGTGACCATGCCTTCAGATCGATGTTCGCCGAGGGCCAACATTTTCTATAAACAATTTGTTGGTTCTTCGAGCCTGGGTGTGCATTTAAGTATGTATTAAAAACTATATATGTAGTAAATCTACCAGTTGTCCGTCACACAAGTATTAAGTTACGTACTTTGAGAATGGACGACCGTGTGTGTACGTGTCCCATATATTTATTTATTTATTTATATCTGCTATACCGCTAGGGACTCATAAGAAAGGTCTGAGTCACTCAGCGAGTGATTGAGCGGTCTGAACTTGGAGTATCTACGCGATCAAATAAGAAATGCGGAGTTCCGTAGAAGAAACCAAAGTCATCACATAGCTCAGCGTCTTGAAGCTGAAATGGCGATGAACAGCATTTTAATTGTTTTTTTTAACTTGGATAACTTTGTATGGACCAATGGCTTGATTTTTTTTTGTTAGTAGGTAGTAAGAAAATATGCGGAGTACTCAAATCAAAGAAAATCGAATCAAAATAATTTTTACTCAAGTAGGCTTTTCACAAGCACTTTTCGTCATGGGTCAATTGGATTTAATAAGCCACACTGGTTCGGAATGTTGCTTTTACCGAGAAGAACCAACAAGAAACTCGTCGGTCAATCTTTTAAACATTTAAATTTTCATTATTTATTTCCAGTCTTGTTTGGAGCTGAAAGGATTTTCAAATCCAAGCATTTTTATCATTCAAATAATCTTCATTGGGTAATATGCCTTACGTGTAAGCATAGTTCGTACACTTTATTTAAACTTTTCTGTTGACTTAATATACTTTTTAATCGTTTTAAGGCATATTTAGGGGTTCAGAGGTGAAACATGATATGTCTAATTATCAGCATTGACAGTTGGTGTGTAGTGACGGATTGAATACCTAGAAATATTCGAACTGAAGTCGAACGGGGTTTTTCCCCCACACGTAATTTTAAAAAAAAATCCTTAAAATATTATAAGAATTTTTTTTTTAAGATTATTTATCTCTAACTAGCAGTCCAAGCCACTGGTTGCTGAAGCTCAACCTGTCTTCGATTTTCCACCTCTAATATTTTGGTACTCGTAATATTTAAATTATGCGACGTCCTAAGTTTTTTTTAAATTATATGGTGTAGGAGCTGTGATAGCCCAGCGGTGAGACCGTGTGACTCATTCGAGGGGAATACGAGTTCAAACCTGGGCAGGCACCAATGAGTTTTTCTATTAAACTCATGTGTCTAATTGATAATTGCAATTTATCACACGCTTTTCGGTGAAGGAAAACATCGTGAGGAAACCTGCATATCTCTAGGGATATGTGTAACCTAACAATCCGCATTGGAGCAGCGTGGTAGGTCTAAGCTCCAACCCCTATCTCCAGAAACGGAGAGAGGAGGCCTATTCCCAGCTGTGGGATTGTAACAGGCCGCTACTTTACTTTTTTTTACATGGTGTAGTGGATTCTGTGATATGATTGACAAGATTGGATAAAATACAAAATGAGTATATAAGAGGAAGTCCGAAAGTTGCGCCCATTAAAGAAAAGACGAGAGGTGCGAGATTGCGTCGGTGTGGACATGTAATGGAGTAGGGTTGAAAATCGACTAAACGAGTATTATATGTGAATGTGGACGGATATTTGATTAGAGGGAGGTCTAAAAAGAGATGGTTGGATTGTGTGAAGTATGACATGCAGATAAAAGGGGTAGCGCCAGAGTTAACAAATGATAGGAGAGAATGGGAGGGAAAAATATATTGTGCCGACAACGCTCAAGGTGGGATAAGGGCTGAACAAAGAATAGATAGTGTAGGGGATTATAATGTGAATTATCACTCTGTATATTAGTGAAAATTGTATGGGAATTCATTTATAGAATTAGGCGTTACTTTGAGATCCATAATACAAAAATTAATAATAAAATTATTTTGCTATAATCCGCGATAAAGTAAATAGGAAATATATATGCTAAATGTAGAGTGGACTATCCGTTTTTTTTATACCCGATACATGCAGGATTTGTAAAAACACATCACAAAGCTTTGCGATTTTGTCTATCTCCTGATGATGCTTCGTTTGTCGGGCGAAACGATTGTTCAGTTTGTGATAGTGAACGTGTGTAGTGCTTTTGCGAGTTTCTTGCTAGTTGCTCTGGGTACGAACAGCTTTCCGAAACAGCAGTAGATGTTGACGATTCAAAAGCACTTGTTTACAACTTTACTTGAATAAAGAATATTTTGAATTTGAATTTGTAGTGCTTGCGTATTGTGGTGGCGGTTGTGTAGGTTTTTGCATGTGTTTTTAAGAATCCTGCATGTATCGGGGATGAAAGAACGAATAGTTCACTTTTTTAGCACTATATATATGTTCTATTTACTTCATCGTAGATTACAGCAAAATAATTTTATTATTACTTTTGAAAATTCATTTAGTGATTACCAAAAAAAGACTCCTCCGCCACGTCTCTATGGTGTCTAGTCATCGCTTAGTGATCACTTTTATGGTTCTTAACATGTATGTCGATATATAAACTCCAATTCGATTAAATTTTGATATCTTCGTAGTAAAATTTTGACGCTATTTGCCTGCTATTTTCGATACTTATCACCAGACTTGATAAGAGTTCACGCGGCTAACCTCCCAACGATAAAAAAAGACAAATTACCACAAAAAAATGTTGATGACTCATGATTTTATCTTGCAGCTGTATATTATAATATATATGTTGATTCAATCGAAGGGCTATGTTACGGCCAGTTAATCGATGTGAGATAAGATATGTTACTCATCAGATGTTTCGATATGTTGCACGTGATTTCGGACGCCACTCAAAGTAATGTAACAGTAATAAAAGATTTATAGAAGCAGGCCTTTGCGGAATTCCATATTACAAACACTATAACAGAACTAACTACCTTGCTATAATCCGCACGAATGCATTCGTGCAAAGCTAATGTGTATGAAGCAGGCAAGATTTACGCACCTTATACATGCAGGACAAGCCACCACACGCACCCCAAGGCGCCTCCACCAGCAACAAAGCACACAAGCAGCACACACAACACTGGTTGTGTACTTTACATATAAGCATATTTCTTACTGTTGATACTACTTCTCAGCTGTGATAGCCTAGCGGTGAGACGATGCAACTCTTTCAAGGGGAACACGAGCTCAAACCCGGGCAGGCACCAATGTGTTTTTCTATTAAAACTCATGTGTCTAATTGTTAATTGCAATTTATCACACGCTTTTCGGTGAAGGAAAACATCGTGAGGAAACCTGCATATCTCTAGAGAATTCTGGAGATATGTGTAACCTACCAATCCGCATTGGAGCAGCGTGGTAGGTCTTAGCTCCAACCCTTCTCTCCAGAAACGGAGAGAGGAGGCCTATGCCCAGCAGTTGGATTGTAACAGGCCGCTACTTTACTTTTTTAAATATTTCTTACACAAATTAAACTTTTCTGGGCTTGAATCTAGTTGGGCTCATCCGATAAAATATGACGTGAGTATAGCCGGTCTCTCAACATTAATTATGGTCTAGTATGGATTGTAGAATTTTATTGTAGAAGCTAATACCGAGACCAATGATAAGTTACTACTCATATATAATCAAAATTATAAATTAAGCACTGGAAGTCGTATTATAGGAAAAATTACGAAATCAGAATTGAAAATAGGTTGGTTCATCTACCTATTACTAGTACTACACGTCGCTATCAAAAACTCAAAAATCGTTACTCGCTGCAACCGAAGCATCATCAGGCGATAGGCATGACAACATAATCGTATGCGATGTGTCGGATATGACAACAGATAGTCCACTCTACATCTAGCATTATATATATCATTATATTTACTTTATCGCGGATTATAGAAAAAAATTATTGTTACTTTTGTATTATGAATCTCCGCAAAGATCTCCTTATCTATACTTATAATAAATCTGTAGAGAGGTCAATTCTGTACATGAAATATATTTCCAAAATAACTATCAGGGGGTGATACGGGATCGATACTGATGCCATAAATGCAATCAGTAAAATTTTTTGTTTGTCTGAAACAAAAACTACTCTACGGATTTTGACGAAACTTGGTACATTTATTTTTCATGCTCCTGAACTGTTTAAAGTATACTTTTCATGAGGCTACAATCAATAGGAGCAGAGCGGTGAAAGGAAATGTTCAGAAAACGGGTGAAGTTATTCCCATGTGTTTACTCCTACGTTTATAACACTCAGTCATCCCTAATTAAAAAAGTTAACAGTTAACTATTCCATAAAAAAGAATCATAGAAATCGGTATAAAAACACCAGTTATACATGAAATGATGAAATATGCTAATAATAAGCCATCGCGCCTGAATACTGAATCAAGCTATTTACTTATCTATACTTATTATAAAACAAAGTCCCAAAAAGCTGTCAGTATGTAATCGATTTTCTCAATATCTACTGAACGGATATTTGTACGGTTTTTACCAAAATATTGTGCAATACTTCTGGATGGCTTAGGTAAATAGTACATATCGGTATTATGTAAATTCTGTTGAAGAGATCGCGCAGTTGTTAAAAAACTTGGTTTCTGGGAGCTTAAGTCGTGTGTGCTGCGTAAACTAGCAGAGATACGCTAAAGTAATGTACTAGAGAATTGTAGATCTATAAAACAACTACAAAAAAGCACGCGAGAGCATGTCTCTATCTCTTATAGTTAACTCACAATAAATACTTTTATGTTTAAAATTTGAATTCTAGAAAAAAATTGTGACACGCAGGTTTTCACGCAGGCGAAGCCGCTGGCACAGCTAAGTCTTTATATTCTTTCATCTCAAAACAAAATATCACTTGCTCGGATGCTTGTATCTTAAAACATACGTATATTTGTTTATTAAGACTCGTATATCGAGGTACCACTGTAGTAGCAAAGTTTCAATAGGCAATTCTAATAACCCTTCCCAGTTAGTTCAGACAGTAATATAAACCTATATAAAGTAGTTTTCTTGCGTGATAGAAATAATGTTAGGTGTAATGTGGGTCAGGTGGCAATTACCATAAAGTCTTAACCGTATTAACATAATGTCGTGATTATAATCACTCTTGGCGGAGGCACGGAAGGCGTGCCATACTCTCCACGAATTGAGCTATAAATATTTACGACAAGCGGTAACTGCGACTTCATTCGCGACAACTTAAGTGTTAAGCTACCCATATTAATGTGATTACTGATTTTTTTTATATTCCCGATGAAAAAAACAGCAGTTTTTGTACCCTATATCGTTAGGGCTATATAATAATAAGTTTTAATTAAATAAAAATAAATTTAGTTAAATAAAAAGGGGCTTTCACAGCTCTTATTTTTAATTAAATAAAAATAAGAGCTGTGATCTGGTGCTCCCGATGCATCGATAGCGGTGGGAGGGGCCACGTTTAGAGAGGCCCCGATCTATAGGTGGCGCACTCTAGGGTTCAGAGTTGCTGCTGGCGGGGATGGGGGCAATGTGTACAACGGTACCCTTTCCCCGCCACCAGCAGCGTGGAGGAGCACTGTCAGGTTTTTAGTCGGTGAGAGTCCGACATACTCGCCGCTCGTCCCCGTGACGGTGACGACCCATAATGGGTTTTCCTGACATAAAAAAAAATCCTTAAAGTTGGGTGTAATATAAATACCTCGAAATTTCATTGATATCAGCTCAGTAGTTTTGAAGATAAGTGTGAACGCATATCGTGACACGGGATTTTGTATATAAAGGTAATAAATTACATTCATATAAGGTGAACCGGTGGCTTTTAAAGTCGGAACAGACAAACAGTGAATTGTTATATTAATGTCCGCCGCTGTCCAAAGAGGAAGCATCTCATTTCCTCTCGGGCTGTCTGAATGCCAATGGCCACTATATTTATTCTATAAACGACATTTAGATTCGGCGCACGTGTTAACTATCATCGGATGTTATTTTGCATTCTGGTCCAGTATCAATTTACATGATTAGTGATATATTTCGTGCTAAACTCGTTTTTATTTGATTCTTTTTTATCGAAGTAAGTTTATATTAAGCCATTATCATGGCAATTACAATTAGCCGTGTGGTATCCAGTTGAGTAGAATAAACCACCCTCATTTCTTACCGAGGTGTGGTAAGAGGAGACTAATGTATGTCGACCCGCCGTGTGGTATCCGGCTGAGTAAAATTGACCACCCTCATTTCTTACCGAGGTGTCGTAAAAGGCGACTAAGGTAAGTCGACCCACCGTGTGGTACCCGGTTGAGTAGAACATCGGCACAACATGTTTGTAACATGTTGTGCCGATCCCACTCAGAGCGGGATAAGGACAGGAGGATGATAATCATACCAATTACAATCTACTTTACCCAGACTTTTCTGTACCTTATTATTCTAGAAACACTCTACTATATTTGCATTCACGTATAAATAAACCCTCTCAAGTTACTTAAAAGTCACTCAACTTATAAATTATATCAAAATAGAATAAAAGAAATAAAATTACCACCTAAGAATACCTCGACAAAAAATCATGACAATGCGTCATCATTTTTCATTTAGCGTTCAGTAAGTCGATGTATAGTGCCCGTCATTACATAATGCACATCGATGTTTAGAACGAAACAGTCGGCCAGTTCGGTTTCGTAGAGCGCTGTCTCTGTCTCTCAGTTAGTATGTGATGTTTCGCACGGGTTCGTCAGTATGTGCGACAGAGACAATGCTCTATGAAGATCAGAATCTTTCTGTATTAGCCTTTTTTTATAGTGTTTTTAACCTGTTGTAATGGTAAAATTAAAGAAGATTGCGAAATTTTATTATAGAATCTTATACCCAAACCCACAAACGAATTACGAACTTTTGCAAGGCGCAAAGCAGGAACCGCAAGTTTATATCGGTTTCTACTTTGTCTATTATATACATCGCCAATCCTTTTATAATTATTTATATTCATATGTACTAAACAATAAATTGCTAAAAATATACTGTAAAGCCAATGTAAGAATACCTGTTTCCTTGAAATTCGCTCGCAGGGAATCACCCGAATTTAAATTGTAAATGCCACGTATGTCTCTTTTTTGTAATACAAAATTTTTTTCAATGTCAGCGCATTTACCCCATAACAATATTCCGTAAGACATAATGTTATGGAAGTAAGCAAAATAAACACGTATATTCTTATGTACAAAAATTAAATTTCTAAAAATATACTGTGAAACCAATGTAACCTTTTTCCTTGAACTTCTCTTGCAGGGAATCGCGTGAATTTAAATTGCAGATCGTAAAATATCATGTATTGCAGGTCAAAGTGCGCGAGGCTACATCAAATGACCCATGGGGCCCATCGAGCACTCTCATGGCGGAGATCGCCGACCTCACGTACAACGTGATGGCGTTCACGGAGATCATGCAGATGATATGGAAGAGGCTCAACGACCACGGCAAGAACTGGCGGCACGTGTACAAGGCGCTGGTTCTGATGGAGTACCTCATAAAGACGGGCAGCGAGAAGGTCGCTATGCAGTGTAAAGAGAACATATTTGCGATACACACGCTCAAGGACTTCCAGTATATGGAGGAAGGAAAGGATCAAGGTCTGATTTTATACACTTTATATAAACTTGTGTTTAAAACCGCCGGTTTTGTATCCGGCTGAGTAGAATAGATCACCCTATTTTCTTGCCGAGACGTTGTAAAAGGCGAATAAGGTGAGTTGACCCACTGTGTGGTACCCGGCTGTGTAGAATAGACCACCCTCTTTGTTAACAAGGGGTCGTAAAGGGCGACTAAGGTAAGTTGACCCACCGTGTGGTATCCGGTTGAGTAGAATAGATCACACTCTTTCTTACCAAGGAGTCGTAAAAATACGACTAAGGTAAGTTGATGTCAGGCAGGCGGCCGGTCGTAAAATACGTAGCCAATTCATGTGACAACATGTTCGTAACATGTTGTGCCAACGCCACTTAGAGCGGGATAAGGGCAGGAGGACAATGATAACTTGTGTTCAAAAGTAAATTAAACATATATTTCAAAAACTAAAGCCTCCCCATATCTTTGACTAGCCCGTTGGCGCAGTGGGTATTGACCCTGCCTTCAGCTCCGCGGGTCGCGGGTTCGATTCCCGCCGAGGGCCAACATTTTCTATAAACAATTTGTTGGTTCTTGTATTTAAGTATGTATTTAAAATTGTATATATAGTATATCTACCAGTCGTCCGTCACCCGTAACACAAGTATTAAGTTACTTACTTTGGGGTCGAGCTACCGTGTGTATAAATGTCCCATATATTTATTTATTTTATTTTCCGCCGTGTGGTATCCGGCTGCATAGAATAGACCACCCTCATTAGTTACTGAGGTGTCGTAAAAGGCGACTAAGGTAAGTTGTCGTCAGGCAGCGGCCGGTTGTAAAATACGTAGCCCCATTTAGAGTGGGGTAAGGGCAGGAGAAATATATATTTATTTTATTTTTATCTTTTTGTCTGTCTGCTTAACGCTTTAACCGCTGATTCGATGGAATAATATTGATATTTGGTATGATTAAAAGCTTTTAAACCAGTCTAACATATATTTAAAAAGTATTATATGGCACGCTTAGTATTAAAATGACCTAATTCGAAATTAGGTTATATTAATCCTTATATCTTATTCAGTGCCATCTATGACATCACGATAGTATTAGAATAGAATTAAAACAAACTAGTGTTTTCTTGGACCCAAGACATGAGTCTCTCTATCACTCACAAGTTTTGTGGTTTTTTTGAATTAGGTTACCTTAATACTAAAAGTCTGAATTATTATGGAAAGAGGAACCGCCAAGTTTCTAGCTGGCTCTTCTCGGTAAGAGCTGTTATTCAAACCAATAGTAGAATTAAACTCTACTATTGGTTTGAACATGAAAAGATGAAATTGAATAAAGAATATTAAATATTCCGATGCGAAGTTCGATGTCTAAGTTCCTATAGAGTAATTTGTGTAATTAGGCGTTACTTTGCGGAGATCCCGAATACAAAATTAATAGTAAAATTATTTATTATAATCCGCGATAAAGTAAATAAGAGATATACATATAATGCTAAATGTAGAGTGGACTATTCGTTTTCATACCTGGAACATGCAGCATTGGTTAAAACGCATGAACAAACCCCCACCAATGCCACCACAATACGTAGGTGCTGCACACTGCCACTATCGCAAACTCAATCGTTTCGCCTCACAACCGAAGAGTCATCAGAAGATAGGCTCCACGGCTTTGCGATTTTGTCGTATGTAGTTACTTTAGCGAGCTGTGATAGCTTAGCGGTGAGAACGTGCGACTCTTTCGAGGGAAACACGAGTTCAAACCCGGGCAGGCACCAATGAGTTTTTCTATTAAAACTCATGTATCTAATTGGTAATCGCAATTCATCACACGCTTTTCGGTGAAGGAAAACATCGTGAGGACACCTGCATATCTCTAGAGAATACTGGAGATATGTGTATCCTACCAATCCGCATTGGAGCAGCGTGGTAGGTCTTAGCTCCAATCCGTCTCTCCAGAAACGGGGAGAGAAGGCCTTTTCCCAGCAGTGGGTTGTAACAGGCCGCTGTTACTATAGGAACTATTACTTTTGTTCTTCTATAAGGTCATAACTTACATTTGCAGGTCTGAATGTTCGGGAAAAGGCGAAACAGTTAGTGAATCTGCTGAAGGACGAAGAGCGGCTGAAGAATGAGCGGGCTCGCGCTCTTAAAGCAAAGCAGCGGTTCGCGCAGAGTGCCAGCGCGTTCGGCAGCGACGGAGCACTCGACACGCCATCCAGTCCCACTTACCCAGCGGTGAGCTTGCACAGCTTGCAACTTAAATTTAACCCACTTTCCAGTGTCCGATTGAACTGAAATTTCATATACTGGTCCAGAATGCAATGATTCTTTATCATAAACGACGGAACTCCCCAACGGTTTTCAAATCAAATCTAATCAAAATATTCTTTATTCAAGTTAACTTGTAAACAAGTGCTTTTGAATCGTCAACTTTACTGCTGGTTCGGAAAGCTGTTCCTGCCGAGAAGAACCAGCAAGAATCTCGGCGGTTGCTCATTTTATAATATAAATTTTAGAACTAGTTACATTTATTTATTACTGTCTTGTACAGAAGCGCACCTATATCCACACATCCTTATCATCTAAGTAATCTTCAACAGTATAGTAGGCTTTCTGTATCAGCCTCTTTTTAACAGTGTTTTTAAACTGCTGTAATGGCATGGCCAAACACTAGTTAACACTAGATCTATCAGCGATTTGAATATACCTATTTCTACCAAACCAGTCAAAATGATCGGTGCATAAAAAACAGGCTTCTTGTGGTTTCTAGTCTATATTTACTCTTAAAAATGACAAAAATAAAGTAGAACAACATTAATTAAGTTTATAAAACGTACTCTCTAATTAAAGCTACAAAAGTCATAACATCATTTCTGAAAAAAAAATGTGTAATATAGTAGGAATTTTGAATTAAAATTGCACGACCAGTCTAAATGACTGGTCTGGTAAATCTAGCGTTAAATTTTGTGAAAAGCTTTTGTGACAAGCTTTTAAACTTGACTTGTTACATGTTTTCAACACTTTTTAAGTTGCCAACACGCTCCTTTTTCAGTTAAACAGCGAACCTGTGGAATGGACGGGGGGTCGGGAAGCGGAACTGGCTCGTCCCCTGACGGCCGGAGAAGAAGAGCTGCAGCTGCAGCTGGCGCTCGCGATGTCAAGAGAAGAAGCGGAAAAAGAAGAGAGACGCAGAAGGTCCGACGACGTCCGGCTGCAGCTCGCCATCAGCCAGTCGCAGAACGACTTCCAGTGAGTTGGATACGATCTTTACAATTTGACATACTTTGGGACCTTGCGATCCTTAATTGAATGTTGGTATTAACAAGTTATTATTCGTTGTCTGAACCATCTTTATTTTTTAAAGTAAATATTAGGTCCTTACATATGAAATTGGCGTTTTCTATGGGAGGAACATAAAGTCGTTTTTTTTTAATGAAATATATTTAATTAATCAAAGTATGTACCATTGCTATGTATACACTTTTGCCATCTCATAGGTAGTTCATTGATCCCCTTACTAAAAAAACCATTCGGGCGGGAATCAATAAAATCTTTGAAAGCGGTTTGGACTGCCCCATCGGAGTAAAAATTTTTTCCTTGCAAGTAGTTATCCAAAATGCGAAAAAAATGGTAATCTGTTGGAGCAAGGTCCGGAGAGTACGGTGGATGTCTAAGACATTCTAATTGAAGCTCCTCTGATTTGGTAGCCGTCTGGTATTGGTATTGAACTCAAATAAAACAAAATGTACTGAATTTGCATTACCTAATGCTGCGAAAACAGCAAACAAGCTCTTCATAAATAATGTTCCCTTGAAAACAGATAATACGACTGTATTTTTAGGAGTGATCTTGGACACAAATCTGCAATTGCACACACGTTTCAATTCTCGCAGGAAAAGTTCACCAACCTATGCGGTTCGAAAGATAATACAATTTACAGACGTGGATACAGCAAACTCGTTTATTTTACTTACTTCCATAGCATTGTGCCTTATGGAATAATGTTATGAGGTAGATTTACGGACATTGGAAAAATTTTGTATTACAAAAAAGAGCCATATGTGGCATTTACAATTTAAGTTCGCATGACTCTCTGCGCGAGAAGTTAAGGAAATAGGTATTCTTACATTTGCTTCACATTTTTTAGCAATTTAATTTTTTTTGCATAAGAGTATACATAATTATAAACAATTGGCGATGTATATAATAGACAATCCTCAACGCTTAAATCTTTTTTGAGATTATGTAAACCGATTATTTCACAATGCACAAGGTTAGTAGTCGCTATATTAGTTTACTTTTTTATTTCATTTTGGATGTCTTCTATTTCATCTGAGCTTCGTCCATCGCTAGACATCATAAGCTTCTTTAAGAGCTGTTCGTACCACATCATCTTGTGCAGTTTCGATACAGCGACTCTAAGCGACCTTATTAGATCGCCAAACCAACTTGTAAGGAGTTAACTAACGCTATGATCCAAAAGGGGTTTATGATTCAAATGCAATGTGCTTTTCGGTATCAGATAGGACTAGGGTGTTCTTGTGTTAGGGTGTTCTGGCATCTTAGGAACCCAACGATGATTATTATTTTGTACCCCCAGATCAGACGACCTCCGCCCGCAGCTGTCAATCAGCCAATCGCAGTACGGCCTGCAGTAAGTATTTATCTATACTTATTATAAAACAAAGTCCCAAAAAGCTGTCTGTCTGTATGTTATTAATTTTCTCAAAATTTACTGAACGGATTTTAGTACAGTTTCCACCAAAAGATAGTGCAATAATTCCGGATGGTTTAGGTAAATAGAACATTATTATTATGTAAATTGTGTTAAAGAGATCGCGCAGTTGTTAAAAAACTTGCTTACTGGGAGCTCTAGTCGCGCGCGCTGCGTAAACTAACAGGGATAGGCTAAAGTAATGTACTAGAAACTTGTAGATCTATAAAAATACTACAAAAGTCGGCGATAGCATGTCCCTATCTCTCACGGTTAATTCATAATACTTAATTTTATGTGTAAAATTTCTAAAATTCGGGAATAGTTTCGTAAATCAGTGAACTCCACGCGGGCGAAGCTGTTGTCGGCAAAGCTAGTTTATACTCATTATAAAACAAAGTCCCCAAAAGCTGTCGTCTGTGTGTGAGTCATTTTTCCAAAATTTACTGAATGGATTTTTGTACGATTTCTGCCAAAAGGTAGTGCAATTCTTTTGGGTAAGTTTAGGCTACTATTACATTACGGTTTTATGTAAATTGTGTGGAAGAAGTCGCGTAGTTGTAAAAAAAAACTCGCCTGCTGACAGCTTTAGTCGCTTGCGCCGCGTAAACTTACAGAGATAAACTAAAGTAATGTACTAGGGAATTGTAGATCCACAAAAATGCTACAAAAAAGTCCGCGACAGCGTGAAGTCTAAAATTGTAATTTATACCATATGAATCAAAAAAATCAACCAGACTTTTTATAAGTTTGCAATATAAACTTTGTTTACCTCAATATTTATCAGTCAGTCTATCTGTTACGCTTTTGCAGCTAATCTGCTAGAGGTAGAGAGAGAATCTGCTAACTTTGGTATAACTGAAGCTATACACTGGGCTAAAATTTTCTATAAACCGTTTTTTTTAAAAGATTGTATTGTCGCGGGTACTTAGACGCTTTAGTTTGCGGTTGATCAAGAAAGATGAATTTCCATTCTCCCACTAGCTTACCCATACCCCTTTACCCAGTCCTCATTCCCTGCCCCTACCTGCAGATTGGACCAGTACCTCGAAGCCCAGGTTAAGTACCACGAGGGTATACCCTCGCCGTGCTCGATGGAATCCAGTCCAAGATGCTGGTTGTTTGGATGCCTAGGGTGCTTTCAACCAATGTAATTGAGTTAGTGTGCTTATATCTAAACATGTTATATCGCACGCATATTATTAAAGAGACCTAATTAAAAATTAGCCTTAATCGAGTTGGATACAACTGTAATCCTTATTTCAATGCCATCTATGACATCAAGGTACGAAATATTAAAAAAATGTTTTCTCGCTCTTACCCTTCTCCAAGTTATGTGTCCCTAACGATTTTTGTAGGGGCTACGCTACGCTGCAACTTTTCAGCATTAGGTCACTTTAACACTAGGCGTGCTATTATATATAATAATAAGTTAAACTTAAAGCATAATTAATAAAAGTATTACGGTTTACTCAAATAATAAGACTGCACTCCACGCGAACGAAGTTGCGTTTAAAAGATAGTATATTTCTATTTTATTCTGGCCCGTTGCCGCAGTGGGTAGTGACCCTACCTTCTGCTCTGCGGGTCGCGGGTTCGATTCCCGCCCAGGGCCAACGTATTCTATAAACAATTTGTTAGTTCTTCGAGCCTGGGTATGTATGTGTATTTAAGTATGTTACATACAAAGTATGTAGTATATCTACCAGTTAAATTGTATATATAGTATATCTACCAGTTGTCCGTCACCCGTAACACAAGTATTAAGTTACTTACTTTGGGGACAGACGACCGTGTGTGTCCCATATATTTATTTATTTATTTATTATTCTATGTGCCTTTTTCTGATATTGCCAGAGCGACGCCGGTAGAGAAGAAATCTGAACAGCAGTCCCACTTGCTGGACCTGCTCGACGTGAACATCGGCCCCCCAACGCACCCGCCACCCCCCGGGCCCCTAGCTCCCCTGGACCCCTGGGGGCTGCCCTCCCCGCCCGCGCACGTGCCTTCCAACATGCAAAAACAGGTCAGTATACATTGCATAATATGCAGAATCTACGTACCTGATCTCTACTCTGTGTCCCGCGGGATTTAATCTCATTCCCCCCGGAAAAAGTTGCCCATAATCCAAAAGTAAACAAAAAGAAGTTACTTACTTTAAAAGCGCTATTTTAACGTCGGTTATATTATAGTAAAATTACAGCGTCTTTAAAACGCAGATTATAGCAAAATAATGCGTCTTTACGAATGTCGATTATAGCAAAATAATGCGTCTTTTAAGAATGTCGATTATAGCAAAATAATGCGTCTTTTAAGAATGTGATGTGGATTATAGCAAAATAATGCGTCTTTTGAGAGTGTCGATTATAGCAAAATAATGCGTCTTTTAAGAATGTCGATTATAGCAAAATAATGCGTCTTTTAATAATGTGGATTATAGCAAAATAATGCGTCTCTTAATAATGTCGATTACAGCAAAATAATACGTCTTTACGAATGTGGATTATAGCAAAATAATGCGTCTTTTGAGAGTGTCGATTATAGCAAAATAATGCGTCTTTTGAGAGTGTCGATTATAGAAAAATAATGCGTCTTTTAAGAATGTCGATCATAGCAAAATAATGCGTCTTTTAAGAATATGGATTATAGCAAATAATTTATCTTTTATGAATATGGATTATACCAATTAATTAATTTTTTAAGAGTGCGGATTATAGCAAAATAACGCTTTTTATAAGAACGCTGATTATAGCTATATAATTTTGTAATGTAATGTAATCATTTTTATTGATTTTAGATTTTTTTATCATTTTATGTAAACAAAAGTAATAATAAAATTATTTTGCTATAATCCGCGATATAGTAAATAGAAAAAATATATAGTGCTAAATGTATAGTGGACTATACGTTTTTTCATACCCGTTACATGCAGGATTCGTAAAAACATATGCACAAACCTCCACCACTTCCACCACAATACACAAGCACTACACAGGTTCACTATCACAAACTCAACAATCGTTTCGCCCCGCAACCGAAGCATCATCAGGAGATAGACTCCACGACAAAATCGCAAAGCTTTGCGATTTTGTATACACTATACATTTAGCACTATATATTTTTTCTATTTACTATATCGCGGATTATAGCAAAATAATTTTATTATTACTTTTGTATTATGGATCTCCGCAAAGTAACGCCTAATTCTATAAATCATTTTATGCAAATAAAATAAATAATTTAAATAAAAATGTATATAATTTCGCCCTATTTTATCACTACAAAACTTATTAAGTCTAACAAATTCTAAAGTAATAATAAAATTATTTTGCTATAATCCGCGATACAGTAAATAGAAAATATATATAGTGTTTAATGTATAGTGGACTATCAGTATTTTCATACCCGATACGTGCAGGATTCGTAAAAACACATGCACAAACCGCCACCACTTCCACCACAATACACAAGCACTACACAGGTTCACTATCACAAACTCGACAATCGTTTCGCCCCGCAACCGAAGCATCATCAGGAGATAGACTCCAAGACAAAATCGCAAAGTGCGTCATTCAAATCACTTAATTCTATAAATTATCTAACAAATTCTATAATTATTTTTGTACTATAGAATTTTGGAATGACTACTTATATAAAAAGTTAACATTAGACAGTAGTATTATTAATAATAACTAGTAGTATTCGACAGTGTTTCGCTGTTTATGAACACGACAAATTTAAACAACGGTAATTTAATTTTTCTCCACTCTATGTAATCTAATAATGGCAAATCTTAAACATCTTTATGTATGTACACAAGCACTAAATCCGGCATATCTGTAAATATATATATGTGTTAAATATGTTATTCTAACTAGATATTCACGTTGGATGTCACTCCCAACGTTACCGAGCCGATGGTAAGTCTGGAGTGATTTAGATTTAGAATTAGCTAGTTTTGAACAATTTTTATTGATTTCAATCGCCAAAATTTAAAGACAAATGAGAATTTGTAAATTGCTATTTAGCTCTAGTAAAGCCTTAGAAACTTTGACATACATGCACGTATAATCGATTTGCTGTAAAGCGCTAAAATACAGTACTAAAAATAAATATTAATTAAGTTTAAAATTAATTAATTTACTATAGGTAACAAGGCAAGTCTTAAGAGTAAACCTAGCTATCGCACTAGCAGTGTATTCAATACCATTGTCATAATATTTAATGTACTTATGTTGATAATGATTTCATATAAATGATTGTCGGTTCGTACTTTGTTGATTATATAAATCGCCAACATTCTTTATGCACAAAAAGTATCATATATTGCTAAAAATTTAATGTAAGAGCATGTATTCCCTTATATTTCCCTCACAGGGTTAATATACATACGTTTTTATAACGCTGTAAGTTTTGCTATAAAATATTTAATAGATTTGTATCCTACATTTGGACTTGGTTGGCTCTAACCTCTGTCTTCTAAAAGGGAAAGGAAGCGTTTTCCCATCAGTAATAGTGACAGACTATACTACTATTCAAATTCAAATTCAAAATATTATTTATTCAAGTAAACTTGTAAACAAGTGCTTTTGAATCGTCACCTTCTACTGCTGTTTCGGAAAGCTGTTCCTACCGAGAAGAGCCAGCAAGAAACTCGGTGGTTGATCGTTTCAAATAAAATTCTTATAACTACATTTGTTTATTACTATCTTGTTCAGGGTGGAGGAGTAGCTATATCCACGCATTTTTATCATCTATATAATCCTCAATTGTCTAGTAGGCATTTTGTATCAGCCTCCCTTTAACAGGGTTTTTAAACTGCTGTAGTGGCAAAGATAAAATCGATTGCGGGATTTTAATATAGAATCTGATACCCAAACCCACAAATGAATTATTTACTTATTGTCCGTGTTCCTTCAGGAGCTGTCCCCAGATGGGTGGTCGGGCGTGGCCAGCCCGGCGCGGGATCCCTGGGCGGCCGCAGCGCCTCCCGACCCCTGGGCGCCGCTCGCACATGTAAGTTGGCTACTTTTGGGATTTGATGCTAAGACCAAATGAGAGCGTGTTGTTACGGGGAGCCAGTAAAAACTCTTTATCAAAATGACTTTTGATTAACACTAAATACCAAAGAACAAAAGAATATAGAAAAAACAGTATGGAAACGTGGCCTGGACCGCGAGCTAGGAGAGACTGACTCTGGGCAGGGGCCTGTGTCATAGATGGGCCAGACTGCTGATGAAGCAGTCTATCAGCGATTCTGGTAACGTTAGGGATCCGTAACAGTATGTTTGTTAGCGGCGGAATTACGTGCCGTCGAGCGAGAGAACTTGCACGCGGGAGCACGTACGTGAGAGAGAGCACACGTGCATGCGGCTGAGAACGCATGCGTACGGGCGAGAGTACGTGCCTGCAAGCGCGTGGGCGTGAGCGAGATCTTGTGCGTGCGAGTGAGAACACTTGCATGCGGACGCGAATGCGTGCGTGCAGGCAAGATCATGCGGGTGCGAGCGAGAGCTTGAGCGTAATATGAGCGCGCGTGTGCAAGTTATTCATATGTATATGCAAAGGAAAACAGAATCTTGCAATATCTATCTCTGTAGAGCCTGACATAAATGTAACCTTCAAATCTGCAGTTAGTCTAAGCTTTAAACGTGCTTTTCGGAAGTAGAGTGGTCTTTGCCCACATTTCTGACCAGTGCGTTCTCCCCAGGGCAAGTCTCCGGCGTCGCTGCTGTCGTCGCCGTCGTCATCGGAGCTGGAGCAGTTCGATGCGCTGTCGCAGCGCCGAACAGAGCCACCTCCTGAGGCACCGCCGGACCCCTTCGACCTCTCGCTGCTCGGTGAGTGTATGGGACTAGGGGCCACGATCTCTGGCCGCCATCGCTTGATGCTCTTTAATCTAATCCTTACACAATGCAGAACATATAGAAATGAATTTTATCATTCTCCTGCCCTTATCCCACTCTTAAGTGGATCCAGCAGAACATGTTATCACATGATTCGGCTACGTATTTTACGACCGGCCGCCTGCCTGACGTCGACTTACCTTAGTCGTATTTTACGACCCCCGAGTAAGAAAGAGGGTGGTCTATTCTACTCAGCCGGATACCACACAGCATAACATACAGAAAGGAAATAAATTTATAATATTTATTATGTTTTCTTCCTACTTTCGGAGGAAAACAAGATTATTTGTATCGTATATTCGTACTGATAAATGCGAAAGTCTGTTTGTCACGTTTATCCTTGAATCCTAGAATTTCGTGGAATCAGGATTTACGAGTGGAAAACTGGACACACTGATATCCAGGCGGGTTAAGCCGAGATCACAACTAGTAGTCATTATTAACTGGGGGCACAGATAGTTAATAATAGTTAGTAGTATCTGTGTAACTGAGCGTTGTGTTCCCAGAGGGCAGCCTGGCGCCGCAGCCGGCTTCCCCAGCGGTGGGCGTGAAAAAGTCCCCGTCGGCCTTCCTCGGGGAGAACTCCTCGCTGGTCAACCTGGAGCGGCTGCTGCAGCCCGCGGGGCCCGAGCCGGCCGCGCCCAACCCCTTCACCAACGACCAGCGGCAGCTGTTCGCACCACCACCGCCGGTGAGCACCCAACACGAGTACCCAACATAAGTTTAAACAGAAAAAAGCATTGTCTGTTCGGGTTTGAACCCGTGATCCCCTAGCGAGAGACACACGCTCTCACCGTTCGCCTATCATATTCATTGATTGATATTTGCAATTCATTACATGCTTTTCGGCGAGGGAAAACATTGTGAGGAAACCTGCATATCTCTAGAGAATTCTAGAGATATGTGTAATCTACCAATCCGCATTGGATCAGCGTGGTAGGTTTTAGCTCCAATCCTCTCTAAATAAGGAGAGACAAGCCCTGTGCCCAGCATTAGGATATCATCAAGCAATTACATTACTACTTTATTCTTTGATCATTTCTGGGATATTTATTACCATATTAGAAGAACTTTGTTAATGCTACCTCTATACGTCACACCTATGATTTTGCCCAGCTGTGGGGAAAAAATTGTCTGAATATAGACTCATGATGTTTATTTATTTATTTAGTAACACACCACAGATATGACAACTTTGTAATACAAATACTTAAAATTCTATGATAACTATACCTTTATTGCCTACCCAACTCGTGCGCCGACGCGTGTTTTAATTTTGTATTCGCATCTTAACTTATTCATAATTTAAAATTAAGTGCAGACATTGTAGCAATTTTTTTTAATTATTATAATATTAGTTAATTTATTTATAAATCTATGATAGTAACAGGCCGTTTGAATTTTTTTACAGGCGAAATTAACAATCAACGAAATCAAACAGCAACAAATGGGACTCAATCCTGGACTGGGACTGGCGTTCCCCACCGCCACGCCCGCCTTCTCACCGCTGGCCACGACGGGCCCGCCCGTGGGCATGGCGGTCCCAGCGTCGGGCATGCCGGCCCCGGCCGTGGACCCGTGGGCGCCGGCGCGGGCCACGTCCCCCTGGTCTCCGCCGGCCACCAGGCACACACCCAACCCTTTCCTATCCTAGCCACAGGTAATTATATTACACAACATCTACCCTCAATTTTTTGGCGTCAACTTAAATGTTAAAATACCCCCAATTATTGGGTATTTATTTACTGTTTATAGTATCCCTTTATATGAGCATTAATTATATCAAATTTTATTAATATTGCTCCAAAAGATTAAAGTGTCACAGATTTAGACGCGTTTAGAATATCACTATAGATTCTATAACGCAAAGATCCGGTAACCCCCCACCTGTTACCTTTAATTACCTTTAAAAACCAAAGTCTTCGGGCGTTTGGCCAGTGATGATCTGTAGATCTCACAGTTAACAAAAGTCACAATAAAATTTAAAAAAAAACCAATATCCTCACTTACAGCTTATCTATTTCCAATAAACCCAATTTCCCTATTTACGCTTTTCCTATCCCCTTGAAACACAATTTCCCTACTTACATATTACCTTTTCACAAAGAAAAAAAAGATTTCTCCATTGACTCCCTGTTGTAGCCAGCTTACTTATAGTACCCGGCAATAAATGATGCACATCGAGGCTTAGAGAGAGAGAAAATCGGCTAGACTCTGCTTCATAGAGCATTGTCTCTGTCGCACAGACTGACGAACCCGTGTGTGACAGAGACAGCGCTCTACAAAACTGAACTGGCCGGCTGTTTCGTTCTACTCATCGATGTGCATTATTTAACGCCGGGTACTATACAACTTATACCTTACGTATCCCCTATACACCCAGTTTTCCCACTTTCATCTTCACCAATAAACCAAGGTTCTCCTTAAACAATTTTTCA
This sequence comes from Morpho deidamia, assembly GCA_947086505.1. Taxonomy (NCBI): domain Eukaryota; kingdom Metazoa; phylum Arthropoda; class Insecta; order Lepidoptera; family Nymphalidae; genus Morpho; species Morpho deidamia. Next base: position 342,872 of record CAMTZC010000007.1, on the reverse strand, counting down.
AATTCAAATTCAAATTCAAATTATTTTATTTGCAAAAAACATGGTAACAGGTGGAAAAAGATATTAGCAACATTCAGTATCAACATGTTTAGTCATATATCTGACATGCAAATTTTATTAACTATTTTAATATTATGAATTATTTTACGTCAATATAATTGTAATATGTCATAAATGATTAATATTTTATTTATATTATTAAATGCTCCTTAAGTATTAAATTCCAGAAAATCTTCCACCGAGTAAAAACATTTATCAGCTAACCAGGAATGTATTTGCTTTTTATATTGTGTTAAAGGCATATTTTTTATTGATTGATTGTTCCCGATTAAACCAAGTTTCTCCCCTTCCATATTCTTCCATATTGCAAGTTATAACGATCACACCTCCTTGTTCCAGTGCAGCCGCCCCCCGGGCTGAGCCGGCCGACGTCCACTGACTGTAACCATGCCTTATATACAGCTGTTTTGAACCAAATCTGTCTGTATTGTTATATAAACATACATCACATAATGATGAAATCGAGGTACTTTTATATTAGAACGAACTGACTATGATGGATTCAAATCTGCCTAAACATCGAACCTATTAAAAACCGATTGTATCGCGTTACTATGTTTGTATAATAATAAGTATAAATCGCAATAAAATCTGTCCGTATTATAAATTTCATGTCATACAGTGATAACGTCGTATAATAGATTCTTGCACGTTCTAGCAAAGTTAAATCTGCGTGGTAGATAAAGGCTGAAAAAAATATCGTTTTTATTTGTAATCATATTGTAGAACTTATATATTCAGTAATCTATTACTAGTTATAATTTAACTAGATGATAATGTGATGAAACGTTAAAAGTTATGTACAAATATTTAACCATTACCAAAAGAAAAACAGGATTTCTTATTTTAAATGTTAACGTGCATAGAAGCTTCAATTTTATAAAATTTAACCTGATGGCTCAGTTGTGAAATCTCGATCGACAGATCGATCACATTATATTAACATAATTTTATTATGGACCTTAACACAGTGATAGTGATATTGGAATAACAATTGTTTTTTGTAAAATAATAATTTAAGTTCCTAAATTTCAATGGTTGCTATTTTTTAAATACAATTTTTAGCATATATGACATACTCTCGGATGAGTATAAAAACAGCAGTAAAATTGCAAAAGGTTGAATAATTTTAATACACTTATAATGTCAAGACTGGAATATTCTAAACTTCTCTTCACCATGGCAGATTGAACTTTGACTAAAAGTCCAGAATTTTACAAGAACACCACCATATAACCGATGTTAAATCTCTTTTTGACTCGCCTTCCTGATAAGTATATCGTAAACGATTATTAAAGTAATGATTATTGGTTGATTAGTTATACACCTATTTATATAACAATAAAGTAATTGGACTAGCTACATTTTCAAAATAAACTATATATCCCGAAGAAAATGTACTAAAATTGTAAATATAGGGGTATATCATACATTATTTAAAGATGTTTTAAATGTGACCAGATAAAATATTGTTATTTTATTGTCATTAATTAATGTAATACAGCTACCTAACGTTGAGATATACATATTATTTCTTATCTATACACATTATAAAACGTCGAAAGCTGTCTGTCTGTGTGTGATCGATTTTCTCTAAATCTACTGAACGGATTTGTGTACCATTTTTACTAAAGGATAGTTCAATTCTTGAGGAAGGTTTATGTTAATAGTACATTATGGTTTGAAAATTTAAATTACCTGAAATAATTAAACTTGCTCTGGGCACAGCTAGTACTTGTATAAAATTTATTATTAATAAATTAAATAATCGTAAAATTAATTAGTAACTAAACCTAGTAAATGCATCAAGTGATAAAATAAACTAAAACTTAAAAAATTATAAAACAGTGGTCCCCAACCCTATGTTAACTTGACCCACTAATAATAGTTCAGAGAATTGCCTTAAGGTGTAACTTTTATCTCAAATAAATTTCGTTAAAAAACATAAATTTAACATAAGAATAAAATATTAAAAAATATTATGTTTATCCCAATCACTGTCAATTGACATTCGCAGATGAATTCATTAAATAATGGAATGTCCTCAGAATCTGTATTATATTTTGGAATTTTCATGAGATTTTGTATTTTCAATCGAATCAATTATTACTCATTTTGATTTTCTCAGTATATAAATTCTTAGATTAATAATTTTGAGTATGGATATGACATTATATCGTTATGAAAACAAATGTAAACTAAACCAAAACAACGTTTATTTTTTAAACCTTGTCTTTTCTTGTTTGCCGCTGGTATCGGTTTAAGAAGTCACTGATACGAGTATTAGTCGACAAAAACTTTAACAAAATATCATTAACTTATTGTAAACCGCTTTTTCATTTCTTAAATTTTCTTAAATTTCTAAATTTTCTTTTACGTCATTGAAGAATCTAAAATTATTTTTAAGAACTTTTACTTTTGGTTTTTATGGGCCGTATCGATTTACAATGACTATTTACTGAGTTTTCAATGTATTATAATAAAAAAGCAATTAAATTGATTATTTCATTTAAATGGATCGATTTTCTTTGGTATACTTTGACTACTTTGAAAACACGATAAAAAGCGTCAGTCATGATAGAAGACGGTTATTTGGATATCTAAAATAAGTTTGTTTCCCATCTGCTTAAATTTAATTAGTTTTAGAAAAGATCACTTTCTTTATGCGATGCATTATTGATTGTATGAAGCTTTTTTACCGTAACAATTATTAACAAAAAGCAAGCATTTAAGCTAAGCAATATACTTCAGTTAAAGTTTTATTTATATAAATGGCTGTTTATATATTATGATCAGATTGTGTTTTACACACTATTTTTTTTGCAAACTTTGTATTTCAAATGCGTTTTAACTGTGAAAAGTAAACTATTTTGGTGATAGTCTTAGGTATATATAGAGTGGCTAGATAGTCCTTTATTAGTATAAATCTTAAAACGTTTTATAAACATAACATGATTATAATTATGTTTAAACATTACAAAAAACTCAAACTTTTACTTAAAATTACTTACTTAAAATCACTTCGTGGCAACTTACTGATGTATCTAAAAATATATCAAATTTGACCTTGAAAAAAAGGACTAACTAAATGACCTCAAAATTAGGAAAAGAATATAAATAATTAAATATTTATATATAATGAAAATTTTGACGACGATTTAGGAGAATTGGTTAAATAAATTTCGGAAAATAGTAAATTGTAGAGATACTTTTTTATATCTAAGTGATGACATTGGAAATTTAGAAAATAAATCGAGGAGTTATTTAATTATTGGTATTTTAAATATGTGTAGAATAGAAAGGGGATACCTAAAATCGGCTGAATCGTAATTCAAGGGTGTACAATAAAAAGAATGTAGTATTCTTAGGAGTAGCTACTAAAAGTTAATTAATGATTATGCGCCGTAACAAACCTCAGATAATTAAGTTTTAAAAAGTTATTAAGTCGTAGATTTTTTACATGAGAAATTATTCGGCAAACTGTATTAGTTTAAAGAGCGTTTTAAATTTTTATATATAATGGGAATGGTGTGTGCGTGTAAATTAACGTTTTATGTATATTTATGTAAACGTTGTGTGTGTGCGCGAAGTGCTGTGATGGTGCTTATTCGGTAGATTTTAACTGAAGGACTTCAATAATACTAAAAGATATAATAGATATCTTATACACGTTATTATTCTACATGTCGTGCGTTTCCCCAGGCTACTTTTAGTTATATGGGTACATTTACTTATTTTGGATGCTCAAAAGACGGATGGTGTAGTAATTCTCAAAGTTTATATTGAGAGCCCTCTTCTGGAAGTAAAACTTACAAATTTAGATTGGGGTTTTGGTAATCTTTTGCATTTTTTATCAACTTTCTCTTTATATCTACAGGATTTTAATAAAATAAGTTAATTGGACAACTGGTGAACACCAGCACCTCTTTTTGCATTCAAGCATTGCATTCAAGTGCCCGAGATTTAAGATTCGTTGCCTGTTTGTATAAATGTTTATGTAACTGTCTGTTACTCTACTCACAAGCTTAGGCGCAGAAGACGTCGCGCACACATCAATGATATATATAATGGATATACTGCTGTAACGTATAAAGTGTGCGTTCAGAAATACTTGAAAAAAAGGGAATTGAAGAAATTTCGTCATTATCAATATTTAAGTCATATTATACAGTAGGTCAGGTAGTTCATCAAGACGGCGATAGCATATCCATATGAGGCATATATACACTATATGTACATGTATATAAATTGACATATAAAAGTAAATTATTAAATATATATAAATAAACAATTTTTCTTTTTTAAATTGCATATTTTTATTTTTTTGATGTTTCTCATTTTCAAGACGTAACGTATCAATATTATAATAATACTGTCACGTATTTACCTCACATTTTATTTACTATTTTAAGAATTCAGAAACAATGGTGTACTATTTATTTTTGCGTATATTCTATTGTTTGATCATTTTATTATATATTTTACTTTATTGACATATTAATAGACGATCAATACTTACAATTTTAATTTTACTTATTTTTATGTTAAATAAAGTTTAAATTTTTATTAAAAACACGTGAAAACGAACTAAGATTTATTATTGAGTTTACTCAAGAATGATACAAAAGAATTTTAATATCATATAATTTTGCTTATACACTTCTTTATTTATACAGATAGACGAAACGCATTACGTGTGGATATGTACAGAAAACTGACTTTAGAATTCTATTGGTTAATGTATTAACAAACAATTCAGATCGTCCTTTGATTAAGCTAAGATTTTTTTTTGTAATAAACTTCCATCACCCAATAAATTATTTAAAGATTGACTTAAACTCTGATTAAAATAAATATATTAATTAAAACCTATTTTAGTATATCTAAACGCACACACCGTAGATTAGCGTAGACAAAAACTAGAATACTAGGTCGACGGCGAAGAATATCACTAACTACATTATATTTTAACACCAATGTTAAAATATAATGTAGCTAAACTTTATAGAGATGTTCCTAGCCGTCGGCTTACAATATTGGCTGTTTCAGGAATTTAACTAGATTATACTCAGTGACTTTCGTTATGCAATTATTATTTTAATACATATAATAAAAATTAAATTAGGTTAACGATTTCCGAAGTATCTATTATAACTGATGGATCGCGGTCGCAGGTGTCCTTGATAAATTTGTATAATTTGTAAGATTGTATGAAACGATTTTACTTTTAAAACAATACTGTACTTTAAAAATATTTTATACAAAATTAATACTGTTGTCTGATAAATATATATTATTCGAAATCGGACTTAAAAACAAAATATCGTAAAATAAACATGGTTAATAAGAAATTTATACATCTGTGATTAATATAGAAAATTAAATAATAATTAAAGCTAAAAATAAATACTATGTTGTAGTTTAAGATTATTTTTTATAAGAGGGGGTTCATAGATGAACTTTGAGAGACAGTGACCTTCGAAAATTTTTAAACAAAACAATGGGTTCTTAGTTTTTTGGATTAAATTTGAGTTATTCTTAACTTCAATTATTTGTATGTAAATAATAATTGCATTTCGACTGTAAATCGCAAGTGGGGGCTATGGCGGAATGCAAATCGTGCCTTAGATAGCGTCGTGAAGAAATGTGTGGGAAAGCAGGCAGGGCGATGCGATTAATATAGCGATGAATGTGGTTAATAAGAACTAACATATATATAAAATATTATCTACATTTTATAATGTTAATATATGGGGAAAACGATTCATTTTATAAAAACGTCAAAAATTTTTTTTCGTAACGTTTGGGTATTTAGTCTATGTTGCCAATCCCTATAAAGAAACCTGTAGGCCTACCGTGAACTTTTAGCAAACGATTCAATTCATAGTTAGTACCTCAACTCAACCGCATTCTTTTCGTACCACGAAGTGTGGATTGCATTGGGGTCGTAATGTTTGAAAAGGATAACGTTATAAGAGATAACTATGTCTCTTTCACTCAAATGTTTTAGGACGCATTCTGAAACTTTTTTTTTCTTCATATTCGTCTCGAAATACTGTGTAAATCTATTTTGCACTGAATATAAGCAAAATGCAGAACAATACACTCTGCTTTGTATTTTTTACTATCGATCCACGTAAAACATAGTTTTATATATTTTTATGTTAGAATTAAATTTTAGAAAAGTTAAATTAAGAAATTTAATTTATTTTAATAGCTAATAGTACGAAAAGAGAGTGATAGAAATACGTGGGCGATTCAGTTTAGTTTGTCATTCGGCAACGACTTAAAGTGTGCGTCTTTAAGACGTCATGGTATGAAAAAGCAAAACAATTTAGTTGACGTGTTCAATTGAGTCGCAATAAGAGTTCATGGTAGGCCTGCTGTTTCTTAAGTATTTGTCAAATACTTAACTGATAAAAATGCTCCATTATTTAATTACTAGCAATGCATCTTTATTTTGATCTAATGATCAATTCAATATTTTAGTTAATTTTCAGCTCGATACATTGTAATCGTGTATTCTTTTACCACTTGCTGTTTCAACCTTTTCAACCTATGACAAATAAATATGTGAGATATGGGAATTTTAAAAATATTTTTTTTAAACATTTAAAATCGTACCTTGAACCGCGAGCGTTCTCCCGCCGAACTTTGAAGAAAGCCGCCCCAATATATTGTTACTATTTATGTATAAGTCAAAATCGAGAAAGCAATGTGTACTTTTAGTACAAAAAAGTCGTAATAGATGAACGACTTTCTATATCTAATATAGTCTCATAACTTCAATTTTTTGTATACAATATATACTTATTTAAATCATGCTCGTAAGGTTAAAATAATAGGGGAAATTCCATTAATTACTCATTCGATCTTCGCTTATTCTTTTCACTAGATAGACTAATAAATTATACTAAATTAACAAATCATATTATTCTTATTCACAATATTTTATATCTAACCGCCTCTATATTTTAGCCTTCAAATTTGTGACCAGCAGGCCTACCATGAACTTTTATAGCGACTCAATTGAAGACGTAAACTAAATTGTTTTTGCTTTTTCATACAATGACGTATTAAAAACGCACACTTAGTCGTTGCTGAATGACAACCTAAATTGGATAGCCGATGTATTTTATTTACTCTTTTTCCGTACCATTTCACTATAAAAATAAATTAACTTATTAATATAACTTTTCTAAAATTTAATTCTAGCATAAAAATATATAAAACTATGTTTTACGTGGATCGATAATAAACAATACAAAGCAGAGTGTATTGTTCTGCATTTTGCTTATATTCATTGCAAAATAGATTTATCTTACAGTATTTTTGAAGAAAAAATTAGTTTCGGAATGCGCCCTAAAAACATTTGAGTAAAAGAGACAGAGTTATCTATAGTTATAACGTTGTCATTTTCAAACACACTTCATGGTACGAAAAGAAAGCGGTTCGGTTTAGGTACTGACTTTGAATTGAATCGTTTTCTAAAAGTTCATGGTAGGGCTACAGGTCGAATTTAGTCAAAACTAACTTGTTCCTGATCATTAACTCAGACATATTCACTGTAAATAACGAATGTTGTTTAACGATGTCGTTAAAATACTTTAGTGAAATATGCCTTATAAAGTAATTAATGCCATTATACAATAAAACTTTGCCATCAGTAGTATGAATATGGTGTAAATGTGGTTCATACATGCGTATATGGGCGGCTCATTTTAATCATTTCACCATGATTCCAGTTTGTTTGTTCGATTGAATAGAAAACTATTGACTGTATCAAAAGCAATTAGTATGTATAAAGTTTTTTAGGATTTTTTATCGATTAAAATTCGTACATTGTGTGTACGTGTGTGCAAATTGTGATACGGCAGGCGAGTTCATGGCGAAACATGTTCAGACAAGCGCTTTATATCACGTGTGTTTGTGTGTGTGTTGCGTACAAAATATTCCATTTTATATATGTATGCGGGTGCATGCCGAAATGAAGTTTATGGTAACATTACAATGATGCTATTGTTTTTTACAGATTTTGGTTCAAGCCCTTGTAAAATAAAATGTAATGTTGCCATAAACAATCAGTTGATGCGTCGTGGGGTTGCCAGATTATTAAGTTTTATACGCGTGCTATAATTCTAGGTAATCTTTTAATTTTTTAAATCATGTCATTTATTGTATATTGGCGATCGATCCTTTTTTTCGCTTAATTATTTCTAACTAGCACACTTGATGGTTATTCATTTTGTTTATCAATTAATGTAGATAAATTATTATTAATATATTAATTTTGACCAATAAACTGCGTCGACGCTGACCCATTGTCATTTAGCGGGGGAATTGTAAAGATTAATGTAATTATTTAATTAAAATATATAAGTTTTTCAATATTCTTTTCATTTTCCCTTTATTTTCTCGTACTTTTTTTAATATCTTTTTAAAGTCTAATATTACGTTACGAGTGTGTTGAGCGGCAAGATCTTATCCCATATAGGATGGGAGTCCTGAGTTCCGAATTTCTTGTTGGCTATTCTCGGTAGAAACAGCTTTCCGGACCATTAGTAGATGTTGACATTTGTTTACAAATTTACTTGAATAAAGAGTATTTTGAATTTGAATGTTTTTTCTACATATTGACCTATTCGAACTTCAGTATGTACATGTAGTCTTTGACTAGCAATAGTGATCCTGGCCGGTTATATTGAGTAGAATGTATGGCATTCCTTTTTAGAATCGTTACTACCGTGATACTGTTCGTTGATTACAATTTTCATTATGTACTCTGTAATCTTTGATTAGGATTCAGAGTTCAATAAAATGGCAAGCAATATAACAGAATTAACTACTTTGCTATAATCCGCCCGTTCAGTTCAGGACATTCATTATGTACACTGTAATCTTTGTTTAGGACCAAGTGGGTGGTTGTAGTGGGTTGGACAATTAAAAAAAGCAGCCGTACAATTTGATTATAATTTATTCATTAATAGTTTACAAAGACGTTATCGTACAAACATTTAAGACCAGCATTGCACGCAGTACATTCATTTGTTCCTCGCATCGACGTCGCGTCCCTAACACGAGTCGCTCCGCGCTCGGCCCACGTACAGTCGCACCAGATATAAAAAAGTATTAAAAAACCGTAAAAATATCTCGTCTAAGTTTAAAATCTTGGAATGGACGTCCGTTTGGGAGCGGTGCACTCGGTCTAACCTTAACCGATGTTACTTACATTAACTTAACTAGCTTATTCATTACTCGAGCCAGACTTCGTGCCGGTGCAGCGGCCGGAAGACACGGATGCGGTTACGGGGCGCGGGTCTGGTGTTGCGGTTAGCCCAGCAAGAACTTAAAATAATTTAACTGCTCCAGGTTTCAGTCTCAAGTCCAGCCCCATTCGTCGACTAGACGTTACGATAACCAATAAATATTCACGTCTTAATTTCGATTTTAATCGTAAAAAAATAAATTATTCCAAGCGACCGTAGCACTGAGTCACGGTAGAAATAAACATAACTCCTATCAAGCAATTCCGGCAGATCTACCAATATTAAGAAAATAATCTTAGATTACAATAATCAGACAAGCGATATCTTCATACATCACATTCGCGTTCGCGCGATAAATACCTTAACCATACTAAATGCGATCGCGCGACGCTACCGGCTGACGCTTTGTTATATTTTTTTTCTGTTGAAATGTATTAAAACAATGCCGTTTGCATTGCACACATTCACGTTTTATTTTATAAATACCACTGGCAGCGGATTCAACTCGGAATCAGCTGTTTGGATCGTTCGGACGCCATCTTGGCGACGCAAAATGGCTGCTCGATAGGGAATGGCGTCAACTGGAATCGTCCACGCGGTTTATAATTCGACAAAATACATACAAATTAAGTTACACGCCGAGTCGGACTTACATATATATGATATGGAAGAGTATCGAGGACAGGATTTTCGAAATAATCATTCGTATTATCGCTCTGATCGTTTTGAAAATCCCTTGTAAAAATCTGGTATCGATTGACATATATCGACTGCGAACTGGCAAATTGTCCTATCTTATTTTCGACAACTTTTCAGGAAGAAGAAAAAGTTATTTTTAATACATTCGCAATAAATTTATGTAATAAAGAAACAGTTGAGTTTAAATATGTTTATTTATTGATAAATTTTCAAGTAGATAATATGTGTCGATATGGTAAATGATGGGCAGTAGTACCCGATGCCGTTAGTAAGTGATTTGGCTTAAAATTGAGATAGGACATATTGCCGGTTCACAGTCGATATACCGTTGATAATATACCGTTCGAACGTTGTTAAAAAAATGAGTTTCTTTACGTTCTCTGATTATTCGTGTATTCGTTATATAAAATAACTTATTTGGCACTAGTTCTGTTTCCAATATTTGATATCATGTAAAGTGGCAATCGATACCAGTTATATCGCAGTCCGAGTGGTACGGTAGTGGTGCTAGTGGTGGTAGTGGTGCTAGTACTCCCAGTGCGTGGCGGCGGCCAGGTCGGCCGAGGCCAGGCGGAAGTTCCCGTTCTTGGCGGCCTGCAGGTAGAGCGGCGGCGCGGCGGCGCGGATGGCCAGCCGCGTGGGCTCGCGCAGCTCCAGGTGGAAGGGCTGGGGGGTGTCGCTGTCGCAGGTCACGCTCTCGCTGTCCGCGTGCCAGTACTTGCCGTTCTGACCTGGACCGAACCGACATAATCTTTAAATAATTTACAAAATTTCGTTAAAAGTAAAGCCGCGTGGAGACTTATATCGAAAACGCTATCTCGCTAGAAATATAACAATACCATGCCATGAATCAATAATATTATATGATGAATCTTTCAAATTATAACTTAAACGAATGTCTTGTGAGTTATAGCAAATATTAAACGAACGCCAATATACTACAAAAGGGGGTGGCGAAACAAACTGAGTCACTTCGAAAGTTGTCTTGCTGAATGTACTGAATGGATTCTTGTACGGTATTTACTGAAAGGTTAAAGTAATTAATTTATAGAATTAGGCGTTACTTTGCGGAGATCCATAATACAAAAGTAATAATAAAATTATTTTGCTATAATCCGCGATACAGTAAATAGAAAATATATATAGTGTTTAATGTATAGTGGACTATCAGTATTTTCATACCCGATACGTGCAGGATTCGTAAAAACACATCAATAGCAAAGCTTTGCCATTTTGTCGTGGAGTCTATCTCCTGATGATGCTTTGGTTGCGGGGCGAAACGATTGTTGAGTTTGTGATAGTGAACGTGTGTACGTGCTTGTGTATTGTGGTGGCAGTGGTGGTTTTTGCATATGTTTTTACGAATCCTGCACGTATCGGGTATGAAAATACGAATAGTCCACTATACATTTAACACTATATATATTTTCTATTTACTGTATCACGGATCATATCAAAATAACTTTATTATTACTTTTACAACATAATCTTTATCTAAACTCTTTACAAGGCAAGCCATGCACCACGTGACTCAGTTCTAGTCGAATTTATATACACCTTCAGAGAGTCTACTGTACTGTTGAAGACTTACATGATAAGAATGCGTGAACATAGCTAGTCATTAAATTAAATCAAATCAAATCAAAATAATCTTTATTCAAATAAACCATTTCAGGCACTTTTGAATCGTCAAGCATCATATGATTAATGAAGCTACAACTGGTTCGGAATGTTGCTCTTACCGAGAAGAACCAGTAAGAAACTCTCTTTTTCTTGTTTTTGTACAAAAGGGTTGAAGCTTAGAATTGCCCTCATTCCAATGCGGATTGGTAAATTACACTTATTCAAAGATTCTGTTATATATGCAGGTTTTTCTCACGATGTTTTACTTCGCATAATAAAGGCTCGTTTTCTAAAGGAAAAGAAGAAATGTGTACATTTGCCCAGTATGGAGACAGCATACTAAGACGAAGAGTGCGAATTTATTCTAGTTTTTGGCTTCTACTTAAAATCACCCAAACATCTCAGCTTTAGCTGAGTAGCCATCATTTTATAGCAATGGTAACTCTAGAAGTCAATAGTAGTATTACCATTGTATAAATAAGAACTTTGTTAGTATAGTTCATTTCAGTTCTCGGTCAGTATACCCACCCTTGAAGTAGACGGCCCCCTTGGGTCCGCGCACCACCTGGATGGTCTCGTAGTTGGCCTTGTTGCACTCGAGGCGCACGCCTTTGGGGCCCACGAAGCCCTGGTCGCACTTCAGCACCAGGATCGGCCTGCAACGGCACCACACGTTGTACGCCAACAATCCGAAACGAGTCTCAACTTGTTTAAGGGGTAACTCCGCAAATTAACCCCTTCTATACTTATTATAAAACAAAGTCCCAAAAAGGTGTCTGTCTGTATGTAATCGATTTTCTCAAAATCTACTATTATGAAATTGTGTTGAAGAGATCAATCAGTTGTTAAAAAACTTGCTTGCTGGGAGCTTTAGTCGCGTGCGCTGCGTAAACTAGCAGAGATACGCTAAAGTAATGTACTAGAGAATTGAAGGTCTATAAAAATACTACAAAAAAGTTCGCGTAAAAAGTATTAGTAACTAGCTTTTAAGCACAACTTCGTTCTCGTGGACTGCAGTCTTATATATTAATTATGGTTATAGTGGTTAAACCTCAAAAGCTAGACATATGCTGTCACGGACTTTTATTTAGAACTTTTAGACGGGAATAATTTTGTAATACATGATTTTCAATAACTTTCACCGTTTACTTAGCGCACGCAAGGAGAGCTTTAAATTATGCCATTTTCGCAATATTTTTTATCGCTGCTCCTCTCCTATTCATCTTAGCGTGATGTTATATAGTCTATAGCCTTTCTTGATGAATGGACTATCTTACAATCAAAGCATTTTTCAAATCGGTCCAGTAGTTCTTGAGATTAGCGCGTTCAAACAATCAATCAAACAAACTCTTCAGATTTATATATTAGTGTTGCGATGAAATTAAACTCCGTTTTTTGGACAAAATTCTTTCTATATTTTTTACTACATAGACAGACTATAACAGACAAAAGAAAAGATACTACAGACAAGTCGTTTTAAGAAGCATGCATTATTTTGAGTAAACAATTGGTATAGATAATACTTTGCTATATTCCGCTATTAAATAGTGCTCTAGAGGGCGGGGCTCACCTGTTGATGAGGTAGAAGTAGTACTTGCAGTTGTCGTCGATGGTGTCCGCGTTGGCGTACAGGTGGCCGGAGCGCTTGGTCATCAGGTACTTGCCGTTGTTGGCGCGGAAGGCCACCGCGCCGTCGCCCTGCCAGTCCAGCTCGAACAGCGCGTTGGACGACCTGGACACATCGCTGAGTGTTACGAAGCAAGGACCCTGGTCTGCGATAAACTCGGGTAAAGTAGCAGCCTGTTACAAATCCACTGCTGGGAATAGGCCTCCTCTCTCTCCGTTTCTAGAGAGATGGGTTGGAGCTAAGACCTACCACGCTGCTCCAATGCGGATTGGTAGGTTACACATATCTCCAGAATTCTCTAGAGATATGCAGGTTTCCTCACGATGTTTTCCTTAACCGAAAAGCGTGTGATAAATTGCAATTATCAATTAGATACATGAGTTTTAATAGAAAAACTCATTGTTGCCTGCCCGGGCTTGAACTCGTGTTCCCCTTTAAAAGAGTCGCACGTTCTCACCGCTGGGCTATCACTCAAAACTCGGGTGAAAGCATTTATTTTCTCAAAGAATGTGTGAATGGATCATTTTCAGAGAAGATAATATTGACATACATTCGTTTCGTTCGGCAATCCTAAACGGATTTTCATACGAATCTCTCTAATAACCAGATTGATTCATAATGCAAGTTCAGGTTCATAATTTACTATATAACATAACAACTAACATACAAAACTTAGCTCGCAGATTTGATGGGTTCGCTTGAGTTCGCGTGTTTGCGCTGAAGGTCGCGATTTTTGTTACAAGAAAATTTTTGCTTTACAAGATAACATTCTGTAACAAAATCTCAAACATAAGTATAGTACCCGGCAATAAATAATGCACATCGAGGCTTAAATAGAGAAATCGGATAGATTCTGCTTCATAGAGCAATGTCTCTGTCGCAGAGACTCCCGAACCCGTGTGTGACAGTGACAGCGCTCTACGAAACCGAACTGACTGGCTGTTTCGTTGTAAACGTCGATGTGCATTATTTATTGCCGGGTACTATACGTCCTGGATAAGTTCTAAGATTGTGGTAGATATAAGATCCTCAAAAGATCTTTCCGCTCACTTGTTGTCGCCGCTGGCCTGGATGCCGCCGCCGGTCTCCAGGGTCCAGTAGCGGTCCTGCATGGTGCGGATGTACCAGCGCTTGGTGGCCCAGTCGAACTCCAGCTGGAAGGTCTCGTGGGAGGAGATCTCGTCCTGGTTCGCCGTCACGTCCACACCTGGAAATAAATTGTATTATTTTACCTATGTCTTGCGCAATCGCTTTTGATTTTAAATGTGTTTTTTTATTCTATATTTACGAGACCGACTCTTTCCAGGGAGTGACGGCTTCAGACCCCTGGCAGCGGCCAACCAGTGAGTTTTTCTGTTGAAACTTATGCGCATAATTAATATTTACAATTTATTATACGGTTTTCGGTGAAGAAAACATTGAGAAAAACTGCATCAAATTAAATCAAAATATTCCTTATTCAAGTAAGCTCTTTCGAGAGAACTTTTGGATCGTCAACCATCAATATGATTAATGAAGCTACAACTGGTTCGGAATGTTGCTCTTACCGAGAAGAACCAGTAAGAAACTCGGCGGTCAATCTTTTAAATATTTTCAATTATACATTATTGAACCGCTGTCTTGTATGAAGCTGAAAGGATTTTTAAATCCAGGCATTTTTATTATCAAAATAATCTTCAATTTTATAATATGCTTTTCGTATAAGCATATCTCTTTGATTTAAAACTTTCTGTGGACTGGTCTAGCATGGCTTGCGGAATTTTAGTATAAATATATATCTCTGAAGAATTCCTAGGACATGTGTAATCATCACATCAGCTTTAAAATATCGTGGCGGGTCTAAACCCTAAATCTTCTCTCAAAAAAAAGGAGAGAGAAGGCCTATGACCAGCAGTGGGAAAGTAACATATATTATATGCAAAACGGATAGTACACTATACATTTAGCACTATATATATTTTCTTTTTACTGTGTCGCGGATTCTTCTTTCTTTCTCCTACCCTTATCCCACTCTAAGTGGGGTCGGTACATGTTTTCCTCTTCCATTCTCTTCTATCATTCGTCAACTCTGGCGCTACTCCTTTTATATGCATGTCATACTTCACACATTCCAACCATCTCTTTTTAGGCCTCCCTCTAGTCACATATCCATCCACGTTCATATCCAACACTCGTTTAGTCACATGATTTTCATCCCTCCTCATTACATGTCCATACCATCCCAATCTTGCACCTCTCATCTTTTCTACAATGGGCGCAACGTTCATACTTCCCCTTATATACTCATTTCTTATTTTATCCAATCTTGTCACACCACACATCCACCTTAACATTCTCATCTCATTTGCATGCACTCTTCTTTCATCCATCTTTTTCATTGCCCAACATTCTGATCCATACATTACGACAGGTCTTATGACCGATTTATAAATTTTCCCTTTAAGTTTAAGGGGCATTCGGGGGTCACATACTGTCCCTGAGACCTGTCGCCACTTCATCCATCCTGCATTCATTCTATTCCTCACATCGCGATCAATTTCACCGTTTTCCTGTAGAAACGAGCCAAGGTACCGGAAGTCGGAGCAGACTGGCTCCGACTTCCGGTATCGCGGATTATAGCAAAATAATTTTATTATTACTTTTGTATTATGGATCTCCGCAAAGTAACGCCTAATTCTATAAATTATTTGTTCACAGTGGGTTAACCTTAAGAGCTAAACACATGCTGTCACGGTCTTTTATTAAGAATTTTTAGAGGAGAACAATTTTGTAATACCTGATTTTTTAATAACTTTTACAGTTTACTTGAAAACTGCACACGCAAGGAAAGCTTTAAATTTTGCCGTTTTCGCAACGTTTTCTATCGTTGGTCATCTCCTATTCATCTTAGCGTGATGGTATATAGCCTATAGCCTTCCTCGATAAATGGACTATCTTACACTCAATTTTTCAAATCGGTCCAGTAGTTTCTGAGATTAGTCAAACAATCAATCAAATAAACAAACAAACAAACTCTACAGCTTTATATACTAGTAAAGATTGTAAGTAATGTACTGTATTTATCTATGGTTTATGCAGTGTTTAAATATTTTTCTTTCTTCTGTCTTTTTTTCAACGAGTGACTGTGTGCTAGTTAAATATATCATTGTAAATATTTGTCAATACGCGGTACCGTGTACAAGTCCCAATTAGTTGCGGTTATTAGGAAAAACAATATTAGTCACGTCATCCAAAGCAAACACAAGTTATCATATTCCTCTGTAGACACAAGACAGACGTGACGAGCGGTAATTATCTATTAGCACGACGCAAACCATTCGCCGAACCCAGACGGATTGTCAGGGCTTTTACATTTGTGGAATGGCTTTTTGCTTTTAGCTCTCGAGTGTTGCAAATAAGGAGCGTCGCATACGATGCGTCTAAAGTGCAAAGGGAAGAAGTGCAGCTATATCCACACATTCTCACCATCTAAGTCATCCTCAACAGTAAAGTAGTCTTTCTGTATCAGGCTCTTTTTAACAGTGTTTTTAAACTTCTGTAATGGCAAAGGTAACATCGACTGTGGAATTTTATTATAGAATCTTATATCCAAACCGACAAAGGACTTACGTACTTTAGAAAGGCGCAAAGCAGGAGCCGCAAGCTTATGTCGATTTCTACTTTGTCTATTATATACATCACCTATCTTTTTATAATTCTTTATATTTTTATGTAAAAAAATTAAATTGCTTAAGATATACTGTGATAAAATATGATACAATGGAAGCAACTGTACCAGGCTGCCGTATAGAATGGAAAAAGTTTTTTTTTGTAATTTAATTAAATATTTCGTGCTAACTTAAACGCCTATATTTTTGTGGTTCGACAGAGGAGCGACAAAGAAGATATGAACCCTAATCGGCTTGGTTTGCAAATCCACTTGTTTAAATTTCAATTTCAATAACTATGCTTATAAACTGACGGTAAATCATGTGACTTTAACGGTGATGAAATTAGCACTTGGGACTCCACGTTTTTGTTAACACAATTGCACTAAGTGAACGTTCGGTTAAGACGTGAGTTTCGCAATATAATTCGTTATGGAACTTGCGACATGCATATGAGATACCTGATTCAATTTCCAAGAGACCTTTTGAGGAAAAAAACATAATTACGATGGATTCAAAACCAACTTCTGACTGTACATGTAATTTCTAGTTAAATCGAATTTATTTTACTTTAGGATGAACAGTAATTTTCATATTACGAATCGGTGTGGTATCCCTATAACAATCGAAAAAGAGGTGAAAAAAGATTTGGTATCTCAGATGGCGATGATGCGCCTTTAATAAAGAAAGGACTCTTCCTTTCTTTATTACAGGGAACAAAAAAATATACTATTTATTTGCATTAAGCAGACATTTTTACCTTTTATAGCAAGTCATTCTATAGCAATATCCACAAACAGTGAAAACAGTCCACTTGAATAAAGAATAATTTGAATTAGTTGTTACACATAAGCTAGCCACTAACGGCCGAAACGAATAATCGATCTAATCCAAAATCTGCAGATTTTAGATTGGCCATAATCCCTAAAGTGTGCAAATAAATGATCTGTAAACTGCAATCTCAATTCGTCAAACCGATCAATCTTTGGGCGGACAAATCTCAGATTGAGGATTGCCCTCTGTTTGAAAATGACGGTTTGAGCGTCCCAATAACATATCTGTTGCGTTTGACGTCTGTTTAGATAGGTATTTTATCTGTAAACGCAATCTTACAATTTTGGAAGATTTCCAAATGGATTTTATTTCTAAAATGAGACAGGAGAATATTATTTCCAGTGATAGTGATTTGGAAGTCCTTGATCAATTATCAGATTGGTACAGGAGCTATTCTGATGATGAAGCTGAACAATTCTTACGCTTTCGTACCTGGAGAATTAAAATGGTGAACTACATGCAGACGTTACATATTCAGTTTACCTTTAGGTTTCTATTAACAAAGTGTGCAGTAAATAACTTATTAACCGAAATTATACCAATTTAATAATTTCGCCTCTGTAAGAAAATTCCGTAAAACAAATACATGGCTACACAAAAGTTTAGGTTAGTTTTAAGGAATACGTTTACAATTTAAACAATGCATGTAAATGATTAAAAAGCTTGAATTGAAGGATTTACATGCTTCTAGTTTCCCACAAGACCGCAGTTAAATTTTATTTTATTTTATTTATTGTAATTTAATGTAATTTAAATATCTAAGAAATTTACCGCCTATATAAGTCCTTGACGATTCAAAATGCTTGAAAAACTTTATTTTAATGTACGTTTAAATATAAGAATTTAAGTAACATTAGATTTGGCGTATTTCGACATATTTTTTCCAAATTTATAAAGGTTCTCCAGTAATACGACGCAAACGTTTAAAAGTACTTAGAAATTCTTCAGTCGATTGTTCGCCGAGACCCCATTGTTTTTCTCGATCTTAGTTTGCAATCTTGCCATTCAGTCTTTACAGTATTCAATTATATTATCATACATATTGATAAGTAATGTGTATCCGTTCTAACAACTCGTTTCATTGCCTCTTCAGGTGACAAAAGGGCTGGCTCCTTTTTGGAACAAAAATCAGCTCAGCGATTCAGAAACGCTGCCAGAGTTCTTGAGACAACGTGGGCATGATTAATATAGTACTAGCGTGTAATTAATTTACGATATATGCAACTCGTATACTTTTAGGTGTAAATAAATAATACTATATATTTAGATGTAACAAATTAAAAAAAAATGTGATATTTGCATTTTATTATTCGCATTTCGGGAAAGGCAAATCGTGAGGAAACTAGTAAATTTTTAGATAATTCTTGGGAAATGTACCAATACGCATTAGACCTGCGGGGTTGGTCTTAGCTCGTAACCACCACTCCAAAGACAAGGACAGGAGACAGGCCGTTACTTATTTATTTATATTTGAGTCTTATCTACTTGTTAGTTAAGCTATAACACGATTTAGACGATTGAGCGTCTAAAAAGTAAGGAAGTGGGATATTAACAAGACTTTTTAAAACAAAAAAAAACCAACAAATGACAATCTGTGCATTGGCCACTCCTAAATAGCTAGAATTGAATCGATAAAACAATGTACGGTTCAGTCTGGTATTATTCCGAGCCGCGGCCGCGGGCGCGCATCGACCGTGCACTAGAAACGGTAGAAAGCACTGCGCACAATGGCAGCGTTTTTTGCGAAAGAATAACTGCGCCGATATCGGACGAGATGAGAATTCTTCCATAGATATCGAGAGCTAACGGAATTTGGAAATTGTTAGACTGTTGTTAGCTGGGGAACACTGACGGGTACAGTATATCAACACAAATATTATAAATGTCAAAGTCACTTGGAATAGTGATGAAATGTAATACAACCAAATCTTAACATCATCTTCCTGCCCTTACCTAAGTGAGATCGGCACAATATGTTACAAACATGTTGTCACATGATTTGGCTACATACTTTACGACCGGCCGCCTGCCTGACGTCACCTTAATCGTACTTTACGATACGACACCTCGGTAAGAAAGAGGGTGGTCTATTCTACTTAACCGGATAATACACGATGGGTCAACTTACCTGAGTCGCCTTTTACGACACCTCGGTAAGAAATGAGGATGGTTTATTCTACTCACCCGGATACCCCAGGTGGGTCAACTTATCTTAGTCGCCTTTTACGAGACCTCGGTAAGAACTGAGTGTGGTCTATTCTACTCAGCCGGATACCAATACAACTAAATCTTTACATATGGGATAAGAAAAATCTCAAAATTCCTTCGGGATACTTAAAAAAACTATATAGTGCATAATTGACGGTAATTTAATATTACAACTGTACCACTAGAGTATATTCAAGCAGTATCCGCTATTTGTATGTGTTAAGTTATTCTAGCAATATAGCTTTATTGAAATAACTATGCCCAGAGTTACAATACGTTAAAATCTCAGGGTATTTCGGTAAAAACTTTCAATTCTTTAACATACTTTAACATACAATACTCGTAAGTTTAGTCAACCCGCGCACGGCACAGATGACATCTCGGTTAAAAGTCATCAAATATATAAACTATAATATATATAAGCTGTGATAGCCCAGCAGTGAGACCGTGCGACTCTCTAGACACGATCATGGGTTCAAGCCCCGGGCAGGCACCAATGAGTTTTTCTATGAAAACTCATGTGTCTAATTGATAATTGCAATTTATCACACGCTTTTCGGTGAAGGAAAACATCGTGAGGAAACCTACATATCTCTAGAGAAATCTGGAAATATGTGTAACCTACCAATCCGCATTGGAGCAGCGTGGTAGGTATTAGCTACAACCTTTCTCTCCAAATACGGAGAGAGGAGGCCTATGCCCAGCAGTGGGCATAGTAGCAGGCCGTCACTTTATATAAACTATCTACTACTAATAGACGGAATATGTATTCTTAGGCTTCAAAATAGTAGGTTGCAAACCGTTTATGACATGCCAATACGATAGATTAGTTGACATCGCTAGTACTCTGTAATTATGGACTTATATCCTTGAAGGATAGTGTACTAAAAGAAGATTTAAAAAAAGGCTAATCAAGTCCCTAGCAAGCGGTTCGTGCCTCCGGTCGGGCCGCGCTCGCCCCACTTCAGAACGTGAACGTGTCGATGCATTTTACGAGCGACATAAACGCACGCCACTCACGTTATACTGTTTCTTCGTGCTGTACGCATTATAACCAATAATAGATAATATAATTAGTAATTTTAACATTAATAGTATTACTTTCGCAACACTGTCAGTGCTGAGCGTGGGCGGAAACATTCGCTATAGTTATGTTGATACTAATGTGCATACAGTTACAGAAACTTTAACTTGAACTTTTTACTATGATACGCGCGGTCTAAGCGAATGGATGCAATGTTAATGTGTATGAAGCAGGCAAAACGTACCTTACACATGCAGGACAAGTCACCACATGCATCCCAAGACGCCTCCACCAATGCAACAATGCACACAAACAATACACACAAACACCACCAAAATCTCTACGATCGTTCCGCCCCGAACACAGAAGCATCATCAGGAGGATAGGTTCCACGACAAAATCGTAATTAATCGTAATCCGATTTGTTTGAGTTGTTGCTGGTGGAGGCGTCTTCAGATGCATGTGGTGATTTGCCCTGCATGTGTAAAGTACGTGAATTTTGCCTGCTTCATACACATTAGCTTTCCATGCATTCGCTTAACCCGTGCGGATTATAGTACAGTAGTTCTGTAATATGGAATTCCACAAAATAACGTCTGCTTCTAAATCGTGCATAGAGTTATTAGCACTAGAGAAAGTCATAGACAGGCTTGCAACTAACAATGACAATACATAACGGGAGGGAAGATGAATCTCGTATACTTCATCTTTATCTAATAACATATAAGAAAGAGAGATAGATATATACATCTGCAGTTGCTTTCTCTATATAACATGTGTGTAATATTGCACATTTTGTGCTGGTTTCCCTACTTTAAAATAATACATATATTTATAGTATTTCTTGAATCATAATTGTGATTGTGTTTAACATTTAGAATACTATATACTAAGAACAATAATCTCTATACGGCCACAGACTTTAAACACAAATAAAAGAGTACAGGTGTGTGTCAAACGCATGTAAAATACATATTTTTCATCTAAATTAAGTTAATGTCTTCTAAAAACACAGCGCCCTTAGGTAATTGGGAATAGCCCTTGATAGAATTTTTCTAAACACTTTAGACCCCTATGAATTTTTCACTACGAATGACGTATGTAAGCAATATAACTTATGTTACAAGATTTATTGTTCGTATTTCTTCAGTTTTTTTTTAAATAAAAATACTTGAAACAGTTCTTTCTATCATCAGTTCAATGACTTCAAGCTTTTGTACCTCTAGTGTAAAGACAATCTGAATGAAACTGCATCTCTAGAGGCGAGCACTAATAACAGATACTCGTAACAAAAGCAAAACCTTTTGCATTCAGCTCGTCGCTGTTTAAAAAACAAAAGGCTTTCCTATCGGCCGCCTGCACGCAGACGGGAAGCCATGCCTGCGGTTAGTTAGGCTGCTTACACACCAAGAAAGTATCAGGTTACATTTACGCCTCAATGGTTATCAATCCTAACTTCTTGACCGTACATTAATTTTAAAAGTTATATATTTCTAGCAAGCCATCAATGGATCTGTCGGAGAAAAGATACCGATGAAAGAAAGGTGTATGTAAAGATGAGAATATTAAGCTGGATATTGTGATGTGACAAGTTTTGATAGAATACGAAATTAGTTTATTAGTGGAGGTCTGAAAGTTGCGATCATTAAATAAATAAATATATGGGACGTGTGTGTACACGGTCGTCCGTCCCCAAAGTAACTTAATACTTGTGTTACTGGTGACGGACAACTGGTAGATATAATACATATATAATTTTAAATACATACTTAAATACAAATGCACACCCAGGCTTGAAGAAACAACAAATTGTTTACAGAAAATGTTGGCCCTCAGCGGGAATATAGAAAAGACGTGCGAGATTAAAGTGGTATGGAGGAGGGAATCCTATCAAGTGACCAAGGAAGTTTTAAATTTGAATGTGGATGGAATGTACGGAGTCATTCATATAAAAGGAGGAAAAGGAACTTTACAACTACTTCACATCTAAATTAAAAAAAAATGTGGGTAGACCCCCACGACGGTCCCACGGTCGGACCCACTCGACAGACATATTAACTAATATTTGACTAATGAAACTCACCTTTTGGGGTCATTAGCTGTCCGATGAGACTGTATAAGCAAGACTAAACCACGACCAAGGTGCTAGTATATCTAATAGTCGTTCGAGTCAGCGTTCAAAACGAACTAAAATATAGCAGTCTCCGCTTTGTGAGTAAATGCGATAAATTTTTTATTTGCGAACTCGTTTTTTCAACCTATTTTTTTCTGTATGATAAATAACTACTTAACAATAATGAGATAATTATTCTTTTTATTGTTGTACAAATATTTTGCACTATACTTAAAAAAAAGCTGTGATAGCCCAGCGGTGAGACCGTGCGACTCTTTCGAGGGGAACAAGAGTTCAAACCCGGGCAGGCACCAATGAATTTTTTCTATTAAAACTCATGTATCTAATTGATAATTACAATTTATCGCACGCTTTTCGGTGAAGGAAAACATCGTGAGGAAACCTGCCTATCTCTAGAGAATTCTGGAGCTATGTGTAAACTACCAAACCGCATTGAAGCAGCGTGGTAGGTCTTAGCTTCAACCCTTCTCTCCGGAAACGGACAGAGAAGGCGTATTCCCAGCAGTGGGATTGTAACAGACCGCTACTTTACTATACTTAAAAATGTTCATGCGACTTGTCTCAACTTATTAGCCCCCCTTATCTCATCAAATTTCCACTTGCGTTCCATTTTCTCATCTCATACCTTCAAACTTGCTCACCGTGCACATAAAACCATGAAACCCACAATCAGGTCCGATTACGATTGTACAAGAATACAATAATATCATTTGATTGCACTTTATTACCGCAGTGGAGTTACAAGAAAGCTGTGGGCTTTCTACGAGGTCTATTCTTTGCATAATTTCAGGTTTGCGTGTGGTCATTATCGTTCAAAGTTATTTATTTTAATATTACATAATTAAACAGTATCCTGTTATTAACTTGTAACGCTTCGGTATAAATTTGAACTAACACAAGATAATAATGACGCAATATAACTATTGTAATTATTTTGAAAAGAGCAACCGCGATTATAACAGCTATGCTTTTTTCATCATAATTTTTTTTTTCACTTCTTAGTTCGAAAGCGAAAGTGTTTTTTAGTTTTTTTTCAATGTCGTTTCCACCTTTAAGTATAATTGATTATTAATAAAAAAATGTAAGTGTAAAAAGTTTGAATTAAATCTGTCCGTTCAAATTCAGTCAGTATTGAATTCAAAGGAATCGGCTACACATACATACATTAAAACTAATATAAAGTGTGTAAAAAACAAACAAACATACACACATATACACGTAGATACGTACATACATACTACATATGACAAAATCGATTCAAATGAATATAAGAATAATCTTTATTTAAATAAGTTCTTTTTTGAACCTTCAAGGATCAATAAGATTTAATGAAGCCACAACTGGTCTAAATGTTGTTTTTACCGAGAAGAACCAGCAATAAACTCGGCAGTCAATCTTTTAAACATTTTCAATTTTACATTATTAAACCGCAGTCTTGTATGAAGCTGAAAGGATTTTCAAATCCACGCAGTTTTATCATCCAAATATCTTCAATTTTGTAATATGCTTTACCTATAAGTATATCTCTTCCACTTAATTCAATCTTTTCTATAGACTTGTCTAGTATGGATTGCGGAACTTTATTGTAGAAGCGGATAAGTTGAAAGTAATAAGAATGTCTCACCTTGTTTGACGGAGACGTATTTCTCGTTGAGCGCGGCGACGAAGGCGGCCTGCGGCAGGCTGTCCTCCAGCGAGAACAGCTCGTCCCTGGTGACGGCCGTGGCGCGCGTCTTCAGCACCGCCTTGGACCCGATGGGCGCGAGGTAGGCGCCCGAGGCGTCCCGCAGCGCCAGCGCGCCCGCGTGGTACTCCGCCGAGAACAGGCACTCCGCCTGGCACGTGTCCAGCAGCTGGACCGACACCGCCGTTAGATCGACACCCACGCAAAGCCTCACGAGAGTGGTAATATCGATACTGTATGTATATATTTTGACTTAATATATACTGGCATCAACACTTTGTATCGTTAAAGTTTGGTAAATGTGGTAAAATAATATTATATTGTATTGACTGCAAGCAACGGGAGATTGCGCCAACAGTTGTGTGAGTGGGGGATAAGACCGCCAAAGTCCGGGAATTACAGAAAGCTGGCAGTCTATTGCTGATCGTCGAGTGAGAGGTGGTGGTTCTTAAGCAGTAAATGTGTAAAGTGGTATAGTTAAAAGGGTTAATGCCTGTGACTCTTAATTTGAAGTATTTAGAAATTACGCAGTACCAGAACCCTTAAGCTGTTATTGCAAAAGTTATTATATATGAGCGTGAGTCTTATAATAGATTTTGCACTATACCTAGCTACTGATCTCAACACCTGGAAACGGACAGTTGGTAATTTCTCGGGTCAAGAAGAGTAAAAAGTAAAAAGGTCGGGAAAAGAAGTAAAAACCATTTTACTTCTTTTTGAAAGAAACTCCATAACCCTTTTTGAAGTTAAAATTCTGTACGCACTCTTATGATGGGGAGTAAGGTATATGCGTAACTAGAGCGTTACAAACAGTGTGATCTGGAGAAGTGAACGGTAGTTTATTGAATGTAGGGACAAGAGAGAGGTGCTAGCAATATCCAGTGCATGAAATATATTAAACATATTGTTATGAACCTGCGAGTTCGTAATGCATATGTCAAAAAGTTCAAATTGCACGGAGGCAGTTTACGAACGTGTAAAAAGAGTTGGCAAACTATATATCATAGAGTTCAAATTCGCTCGACACTAATTCTCTGAAACATTCCGGTGTTTACGAAAAGTTGTTTACGATCTCCTCAAGGACTCGCGAACGTTCGCGAATATTGTCAGTTCGCGAATAGCGTTCAAGAGGGAAATAGGACTGCATATAGATTGTAAGTATTAAGTTTATAGTGAAAACTTGATAAAGTGTTTTTAACGAGGCACCAGGTGTTTTCATCCAAATCCACGAACCCCTGTACGTAACAATATATAAAAACATACATATACAAATAGATGAATCTAAAGATTAATAGATGGACGTCCAACGCTGAACATAGGTCTCTTCACGATATTGCCACACCACACGATCTTGTGCCGCCTGTATCCAGCGGCTACCCTGGTGGTCATCTTAACTTCTTACTTAAGTCGTATTAAGTCAATAATTTAAGTGGTTTGCTAACCTTCCCGGCGGCGCTGAGGTACTTGTTGTTGCAGGTGTGCAGCGCGTACTTGCCGCCCTCGTCTGCCCGGAACTCCAGCGTGAACAGCGTGTCCTCGCCCCACGGCACGTTGGCGTCCACGTGGATCTCGTCCAGGGACTCGGACAGGTGCGCGAACCGCTTGCGACCGATGGAGCGCAGGTTCACCTACGCGGTTAGCATTTGATAAACAAAGTTCGTCGAAACGCAAATGAAATCGTTTTATCGATCCTTATCGATTATCCTTACTACTAATATCGTTTATATATAAAAATAGCCTTTATTTTGCAGTCACATTTACATACCTTACATTAGTCGTCATATAAAATTATTTAACAATGTCAGTTGGTTCACCTTGCTTCCTCTAAAAGTAAAAGTAAAGTAACGGCCTGTTATTATGCCCACTGCTAGGCTAAGGCCTCCTCTTTTCGTTTTTTGGAGAGAAGGATTGGCGCTAAGACCTACCACGCTGCTCCAATGCGGATTGGTAGGTTACACATATCCCTAAAATTCTCTAAAGATATGCAGGTTTCCTCACGATGTTTTCCAATACCGAAAAGCGTATGATAAATTTTAATTATCAATTAGACACATAAGTTTTAATTGAAAAACTCATTGGTGCCTCCCTAGGGTTTGAACCCATGATCGTCTCTAGAGAGTCGCACGGTGTTACCGCTCGGCTATCACAGCTTATGCTTGCTTCCTCTACTCTCCCCTAACTACCTAACCCATTATATTTAACTCTTCCATTCTTTCTTATAACTCGTCCATTCTGACAGTACTCTTTTACATTGTACTATTCTTATATCTAATTCAACATAATTGCTAATAACAGACTTAAATAATTTACCCACGTAATACGTAATTGCAAATAAAGAAATTTCAGAATATAGCGATTTCAATTTCCCTGACGGAAATGAAAAACATTAAACATAGAAATTGATATATCATTTTAATGACAGAGACAACCGGAAACTGGTTCTGTAATGATGTGAGATGCAATTGAATGAAACTGAACTTACGTTATTATTTCTGCGCAATCACTGTTATATAAGGAGAGATTTCTCGAGCTTTATAAGTGTACTTATTTATGAGTGAATATGACACACTTTCTACACTTATTAGTTATTCTAGTGTAAGAATTAGACTTTCAAATTCTAACTTTAGATATGTTGTGCGCGTTCTATAAAGTATCTCACGCTTTCACGAAGCATCGTTTCTCAAATTTTGTAAAATTTCATTTTAGGATAGAGAGAGCCCATTTTTCGTTCGGAAACAGGATAAACAATATTTTCTATCATTCAAGTTACTTTATTGCTAAAAAAGTTCGGGTATGATGTTTGATATGATGATAGGTATGATATCATGATAAAGATTATTTTGAACTTTGATTACGGCTAGGCAAGACTAGAGCTGAATATTTAAATAAAAACTCATAACAGGGATCCAATACGTCGTCGGGACGTCCACAATAAAGGCACATCATCACCAGTAATCACTGCCCTATGAATGGCGTTTAAATAAAAAAACCAGATAGGATGTTTTCGTTTTCGTAGAACCGAAATTTTGCAACTCTTGCTATCGAAATTTTACTTTCAACGTCAGATGTAACCAAGAGAGTACCTTTAAAGTCAGTTATCACCAATAAAGTGTTCTTAAAATCAGATGTAACACAGACAGTGCTCTTAACGTTAGATGTAACCAATAAAGTGTTCTTAAAATCATATGGTACCAAGAGAGTTCTCTTGATGTCTAATTTAACCAAAAGAGTGTAGTTTAGAGTGTCACCTGGGGCCGTGCAGCCAGATGCACGTGCCACATCTCCGCGTCAGTGGGCACTTTGGCCGTGCAGGTCAGCTTGTCCGAGCTGGACCCGAGGAAGTATCCGCGCTCCACGTTGCGCAGCGTCCACCGCCCGGACCCGTCCTCTGAGACACTATGCAGAACAAGAGCGAATTAATTATATAAACACACACACATACAAATCCTAACACATAAGCAAACGCCCAGTAGTCATAGAGTAAGGGTATACTATAGACAGGCCTGTAAGTGAGGATATCACCATAAATAATGTAGGAAAGATGAAACTCGTAAACCTCATCTACGGAACATCACACATAATAAAGAGAGACAGATAGATGATCTCTCTCACTTTTTCTTTATTGTAATGTGGCAAAAAAAACGCTGGCTTGCCTACTCTAAGTAAAATAACTATAGGCCAGTGGTCGACATCGACCGTACTTCCTGAATCATAATTGTGGTAGCCTCTGTTTCTATTACAAATTGCTGTATCTTTTTTGAGTTTCGAGAAAAAAAATTAAAGTAAAAATTATTTGTTAGCCCGGTTTAAAAGCTTAAATTATATCAAAATTTCATCAATATAACCCTAACGGATTAATCGTGAAAGCAAGACAGCAACTTAAGTTTATAATTATAGTATTAATATATTTTCGTATTTTCTTTACGCATTTACAAAACTTTTCATTAGTTTAATTAAACCTAAGAAAACAATAATAAATAGGGAACAATAGTGTCTTAAATTAATATAACAAAGCTTTCGCTATACAAATTATACCTAGGTAG
This sequence comes from Morpho deidamia, assembly GCA_947086505.1. NCBI lineage: Eukaryota > Metazoa > Arthropoda > Insecta > Lepidoptera > Nymphalidae > Morpho > Morpho deidamia. The sequence goes on along the minus strand of CAMTZC010000007.1, from coordinate 314,023 downwards.
TATACAAAACACTGACTCCGTAAACTTTATAGGAATTCTTACATTTATAAATAATTATATTTTTACCACTATAGTCAAGATAAAATTAGTAGCAAAAAAAATCAAAAACAAATATCCCAAAACACCGTAAAAGAAAGTATAAGTCGCGGCAGTTGAACAAACTGTTAAAGAGGGGGATGATTCAGTTACACAGTGACTCACAGGATATTTGTTTATCTTGGAGACATATTGAGTCACGACAAAAAGTGAAAGTTACATATAAATTTAAAATATTCTTCATAAAAATAAACTTGTAAACGAGTACAATCGATTCACAAGTACAACTACTGTTAGTTGGGAAAATTACTCTTACGAGAAAAGCCAGCAAAAATCTTAATTTTATAATTCATAAATCCTCAATAGTATATTGAACTTAATTCACTACCTACGAATCTTGAATAATAAGTCTTTTAATGTGACAATTGTTTGCATAATGTTGACGAAATTTATAAGTTATCAAAGCTCAAACATAACTTCATTCAGGCTCAATTATTTACACAAATTAACTTTGTAGCTAAGGCTTTCTGTGTCAGCAACCTATCTATAGTACCCAGCATTAAATAATGCACATCGATGCTTAAAACGAAACAGCCGGCCAGTTCGTTTTCGTAGAGCGCTGTCTCTGTCACTCAGTTAGTATGTGACGTTTCACACGGGTTCGTCAGTCTGTGCGACAGAGACGATGCCTCGATATGCATTATTTATTGCCAGGTACTATATATATGTAATACATTTCCCAATGCCTGTGTGAATTGTAGAAGACTTAAATTATAATTATGCTAGTTCGGTTTGGTTGGCCTGTAGCTGGATAAAACGTCATTCACTAAACAAAAAGAGATCCACCAAATTCGCAATAAGTTTTTGCAAATTTCAACAATGCGTCGTTAATAAGATAGAGTTTGGAGTCAAACGACGTGTTTCCGGTGATTCAGGGATTAGTATTCGAGAGGGTGCCAAGATTTATTAGTATCCGGGTAGTATAGCGTAATGCTTAGGTTTATGTACAGCGACCAGTGGTAAATGGTTAAGACCACGAATTATTGCTATCGTCAATTTGTGTATATGCACGCTTTCTTAAAAGATAAGAACTTTAATGCGTAACTCTAATGTTTTGATTCATTTTTAGCTTAATAACATTTGCTAGACATGATTTCTTCAAAAAATTTATTAGACACAGTCTTGTGCTCAATGTACTGCATTCTACAGTTGACTTGGAATCTTCAATGAGATGACTATGGAAATTTAATAGGGGTGAAAGAGAACTAGAGTCATTTCGTGTTTTTGTCATCTTTCAACGTGTTAAATGGTTCGATAATATATGGGAGTGGACTGGATTGATATATTGTAAAATAAAAAGACATAACTGAAAGCTTTCTCTTGCTGAACTCCGAAATTAATTTCGAAGATAGCATCAGATGATGACATGTCATCTTTTAGCCAAACACAAGATTATTTAAGATTAAGATATACATGACTTAAGAATACGTGAATGTAAATATATTTCGTATTGCTATGGCTTTATAACATGAAAAGAGTTATCTTGCGTTTAAATTAATACCTTCAGGGTAATTGAAGGTTTTTCCTTGTTATACGGTAATGTCCTTAGCTCCCTTCGACATTATTGTCGTTAACTGTCCATCTAACAGTATTCTTGTGCATTGCAAGAGCTTAAAAACCTCGTGTGATGCTTGGAATTAAGTCCTGGTAATCATCACTTCGTTTCCCGACTCGTACAAATCTTTAACATAATAAAAGTGAACTGCTGACCTGATGTGGAACTTGCTGCCAGGCTCCTTCTCCTCAGACTCGCAGGTCACGTTGCCGAACGAGTCCACGGCGAGATATTTATCCAAGTGCGAGCGGAGGTAGATCATACCTGCAACAATGAGTTTTATTATTTAGCTAAGCAGTTATACTAACGTAATCTAAGTTTGGCAAAGTCCGTTTATTCACGTTATATCTTAGACATATCATATTATATTTATTAGTTTATATATTTAATATTTATTATTTGTAAGTTTTTTTAAGATGAATCTTCTTTCTGTGTATGTGTATCAATTTATACCTAACTAGCTCATTATCCCATTCACCGTAATGTTCATTCTAAAGATTTTCTCAAAATTTATCATAATACTATTATCATAATTACTCATTATTATATAAATCTAGATAGGATATTTTTTTACATTAATTTTATATATTAAGATAACTAGCTGTCCGACCACGCGTAGCTGTGGCTCACTCTGGTGTCGAATTCCCCTCGAAACAGAATTCAATAAATAAAAAAGAATACTTCGATCGCCATCTTACAAGATCATCCGCTGGGTTATTACAAAGATTGTTTGAAAATAACATTTAAATCGGTCCAGTCGTTTGAGTCTATAAAGGAGATACAGACAAACATTGATTTTTATATATTATGATTATATACTATAATTATTTAACAATTGTCTTTTATCGTTAAATTTGGCACTGGATTCTAGTATTGCATTTTAATGGCCCGTGACAAAAGAGTTAAACTCGTGTTAAGTCTATTTTCAAATTGCCCCCCTGTGGGGCGTGGGTCCCACCTTGGGAAACACTGCTCTAAAGTATCTCTACTAAGCGATAATACCGCCTTCTGTACCCTACTGTTCATATTTATTCTTCTTTGATATTTTTTTCCTGTATCTTTTTCTTTGTGATGTGTGATAGAGAGTATATAAATAGATGGACAGTTGGCAAATTAGAAAGAGGTTGAAAGTGAACTTTAGCCTTCACGACACTTTTGCCATAGAGTATATGTTCCCATAAAAAATATTAGTAAAGTAAAGTAAAGTAGCGGCATCTTACAATCCCACTGCTGGGAATAGGGTTGCAGCTAAGACCTACCACGCTGCTCCAATGCGGATTGGTAGGTTACACATATCTCCAGAATTCTCTAGAGATATGCAGGTTTCCTCACGATGTTTTCCTTCACCGAAAAGCGCGTAATTAATTGCAATTATCAATGAGACACATAAGTTTTAATAGAAAAACTCATTGGTGTCTGCCCGGGTTTGACCTCGTATTCCCCTCGTAAGAGTCGCACGGTCTCACCGCTGGGCTATCACAGCTTATAAAAAATATAAGTATGGATAGACAACTTAATTTAAAACGTTCAAAGTTTCGCTTAGAACTTTCACATAGACCAGAACAAGTCAAATAAGTAATATCATACGACAAGCGTGTCGCCGACACTATCAACAATTCAACGTTTCTTTTCAACACCATAACAGTGTCTTGTGTTTCACGTGGGAACATACACCTCGTATACACAATGCGTGCTCTTTGACACGGTTTAGCGACTTTGACAGGTGACGACTGAACACCAGCATTTACTCTTGCTCATATACCGTTTTTCGTAAAAGAAAACTGAGATTTTTTTTATCCTATACTAGCTGTGCCAACAACGGCTTCGCCCGCATGGAAGTCCCATGCTATCGCGGACTTTTTGTAGTATTTTTGTAGATCTAAAATTCTCCATACATTACTTTAGCGCGTCTCTGCTGGTTTACGCTGGTTTACGGTTTAGTTTATCACGCGACTAAAACAAGCAAGCAAGTTTTTTTAACAACTGCGCGATCTCTTCAACATAATTTACATAATACCGATATGTACTATTTACCTAAACCATCCGGTAGTATTGCATATCTTTTGGTGAGAACCGTAAAAAAATCGGTTCAGTAGATTTTGAAAAAATCGATTACATACAGACAGCCAGCTTTTTGCAACTTTGTTTTGTAATAAATATACAATATAGATAAAGATAATACCAAATCTCATCAATATGGTTGGAACTGATTAGTCATGAACGCATACCGACGTGTAATTTTGCATTCAGTCAATCATTTAAGTCAAAAGATGACAAGAATTTCGTTCATAAATTTGCTGCACTATTTCGAGTGGAATTGCGCAGCAACGACTCGAATAACTAGTTTTTAGAATAGATAAGTGTAGGTTAAGTACTAATATACACAGATAGACATACAGAAAAAGATAAATAGACAGACTTTCTTTTTTGTACTATGCAAAATTCTGACTTTCTGACCGTCCGTTGTTACAAATTCATGGCTTACTAGCTGGAGTAATATTGATGAAATTTAGTACATATAAAACATTATATATGTGGCTAAATATTTCGACTACAGATAGAATTCTCATTTTTAATGTTGGTATGGATTTGCATAAACGAAATTCTAAACAAAACACGTTCACTTTGAAAATTCAATGCTTTTAACTGCGTTTTCCGTTTTAATAAGCGAAGTTTTACAAACAACCCTTTTTAGAGAGGGTCCTTTGGGTTCGTCGTTTTAGCTCAAATATTGGATCCAAAATCGTCCACACGCGATGTTAATTCGTACATCCCCGGTCTAATTGAGGGCCGGGGGTCCCGCCCCTCCGCCAAGGTCTCCAGCTGTGACCCTTCGATCAATAACAGGGACTTCCGCCCGTCGCTTCGTTCAGATCCCAATATATAGTAAACTAAATTGAAATTCAAATTCAAGCACTTGTGAATCGTAAACTGTACTGTTTTATTTGGAAAATTTCTCCTCTTAAGAAGGGCAATGGAACGATTCGTAAGTGCTTGTAAAAAACTTTAGTAAAGAATAGTTGGTAATTTGAATTTGGATATAATAATGGAAGAAAATTATATAATCCATAGAGTGTATGTGCAAAAAATCAGCACACCTGACAGGTGTGTTGTCCTCAGTCACCACTTTAAATTAGTACGGTTAGATATTACCGCAAATTTTGTTGCAATTATCCGTCATCTCAATATTCATCTTATAATGTTTATCGTCTTTATTTATATTAAAAAAATAATAAACTTAAGGCTTTTATGGACTTTTATGTGTGGTAAAAGGCGACTAATTTAAGTCGATCCGCCGTGTGGTATCCGGCTGAGCAGAATAGACCATCCTCATTTCTTACCGAGGTGTCGTAAATGCGACTAAGGTAAGTTAACCCACCGTGTGGTTTCCGGTTGAGTAGAACAGACCAGCCTCTTTCTTACAGAGGTGTCGTAAAATACGACTAAGGTAAGTTGATTTCAGGCAGGCGGTCGGTCGTAAAATACTTAGCCAAATCATGTGACAACATCGTTGTAACGTTTCGTGTCAACTCCCCTTAAAGTGGGATAAGGGCAGGAAGATGAATAAACTAAGGGCTTTTACACCGTGTTAACACATAGAAAAAAAATCTCATTTAGCAAAAGGGATAGAAATTGCTCTAATTGAGAAACACAAAGTAGATAATTGACGTTTGACGAACGAAGTCGCGGGTAAAACTAAACAAAAAATCAAATTCAATAATCCTAAGGTTAACCTACATTACCAATCTATAAGAATCTTCTGAGAAGTAGATTGCACCGAATTCACCTGGCTTGCACAAAGGAGGTGTTGACATTAGCATCACGTCAGGCCCTATTATTTACGGATAAGATGACGTCACGACAATTAAAATGGCTGTCCGTACTAGCGAATTCACATCATCCGGTATGAATATTATCATTCGTATCTATGAATATAACCATATAATACAGCGGATTGGAGAGACGTGAGACCATTACCTTGGTGTCTTGGGTTCAAACCATGAACAAACATTGTTAGGGACGAACCTTCGAACGATTGATTAATAACTAACTAAAATTCACATTGGATACATGTTATAAAAATTAATTTCTCCACTACGTCTTCATGTCTGCATGTCCGCGATAAACTTAAAAACTACTGGACTGATTTTAATACTTTTTTCACTAATAGACTGAGTAATTCACGGGGCAGGTTTTAGTGTATAATTTGTCAATATTTGCGTACATTTTCCGCCTGCTAGCATTCATCGATAAGGTTGCTAAAGTAGTTTGATATATAACAAAAGCAAACGTAATACTGAAATTATTTTGCTATAATTCGCGATAAAAGATTTTATGGCGGAATCTAGCAAAATGAGTTATTATTACTTTTGTATTATGGATCTACGCAAAGTAACGCCTAATTCTATAAATTATATAACAAAAATGAATGGTGGAGATATTGCTCTTTTATAGGACTCTAAAGAAGCCAGCTAAGTTTAAAATTTACGCGCGCATAATATAACTTGAGGGTAAATCGAATACAAACTGAGCCACAGCAACACTTAGCCGTGTCTGCTGTTTATAATTGTAAAACTTACTGTCGTTGGCGTTCCCGGAGGCTGGCTCCAATGTCCAGATCTGCTTCTTCTTGAGGCTGGTGCCGTTGGCGTTGATCTTGAAGCCGAAGGTCTCCGCGGTGAGGTACCGGTAGCGCGAGTTGATCAGCCCGATGGTCCACCAGCCGCGCTGCTGGTTCTGGGTGATGATGTCGCCGGCCCCATCACCGTTGCTGTGACCGTTCAGACCGTTCATTGTGACTGTGGACAAGGACAGACAGATTAAAAACTCCATTGTTGTATGGATTACCATCTAGGTACTTTCGAATCACTACATTGTATAAATAAAAGTCCCAACCGTTTGGCTGTATGGGATAAACTCAAAAACTACTGAACAAATTTTAATACGGTTTTAACCAATAGACAGTGAATAGATTAATGTTTACGTAAATTAAACACAAGGTCCGGTTTAGAACTATAGTAGATCATAAAATATAACTTTAAATGGAGAAGTTGCTTAAAGGGATGTATGTATCAATATCGATATAAATATCAATGTGGAAAGAAACTAGTCGCAGATTATAGAGATACCTTTTTGAGGTAGGTTTTTTGTATTCTTTGTTTGGCTCTTATAAACCTTGACACTAAAATTATCAACATATGGCATATCGCAATTTGGTCATGTCGCAGAAAGTTTTACTCGCATTAGTTTTTCTAGTAGGTTTTATGGTTGAATGACATTAGTTGGTGGCTAGAGCTTTTCCACGCAGTTCAATTAAGGAAGTACATTATAAGTCGTTTTGTACCCAAGTTACACACAGAGTTGTAATAATTGTTTCAGGAAAGGAAACAATCAGCCATATATAAATCGTCCCATTCGACATAAATATCAAATAACAATTCTGAAATACAAACACACACACGGCGTCTTGTGTTACGATAATTTAATTAATTTCTTTATCTCCATGAAATTTGGTTTTCCATCACAGTACGTCCTGCCCAACATTTAATAATATAAAATCCAACAAGCTATACGAAATCACGACTTATCAAATGTAATAGGGTCGTTGAAAGCTCATTATCCATCAGTCCATAATCCAAAAAATATAATATAATTATTTCTTAATTTATCTTTATTTGGGTAAAATACGATGATATTATGAGAATATATATATTTAAACATAAAAAAGCTTACATCAGTAATTGCGGCTGTCATATTGTATATCGATAGTCTTACAATAGTGAGTGCATCACTAGTAGTTAGTAGTAAGTTTCCGGCTGTGAATAAACGAGCTAAAGGAGGATACACTGTGCCGCTCCAGATTGCGGCGTCCGTTACTTAGTCAGCTCCCGCGATAGTGGCGGAATTTGCATTTGAAACGTTTAGTAAAAACTGATAATTTTTTGTTATAAAAGAATGTATTTTACTTGGTTGATTATTTCGTTAGCGTGACTCCTTACGTCGGTTATTACTATATGAGGTTATTAATGATGTAACAACTACGGATGTCCGTGAGAATCTTATACTATACCTTCCACTATAACTTAGTTTTAGTCTAACAATATAACTTATAGTTACTTGGATATTTAAATATTTTTTTAAACCAGTTAAGTTAAATTCATATCTTTTCAGTGAATGCAGCCGTGTTTAAAGTCATAGAATATTGTCTTGGAAATTGACTATAAATATATGAACAACTAGACTTCGTTAGCGTAAACTAAAGCTCTTAAGTGCCCTCAGTTATGCAGTTTTTTCTCTGTTGCCAGCGTTATTATTCACCAATTTATTATATTATATATAGGCACGAATAATAGTATATCCATAAGTGAGTTCTTTAGTTATCCAACTACTTTGTATGAGATCGCTACGAAGCGATAAGGCCACCAGTTCAGACTACCTGTTGTTATCTTGTGTGTTTTCCTTTCTTTCCTGTTTTTTTTGCATGAGAAAATATAAATAAACAGTTACGACTAAGATATGGCCTATCTTATCCAATCCTTATCGCATTTCGAATACACAGAAAAAAGGATCACGTCAACTAGGAACGACATTGATAGGATGAAAAAAAGTACGCTGATGCGCGGTATTTTGTTATCAGGTGTGGGTAATTTAAAATATTATAGTCAATTAATGAGTGCTTTAATAGGGTTATTTAATAATGGTTCATTTAGAAGGTATAAATACATGTTTTACTGTGTCTATCATGTTCGAGGCATGTAATTACTTTGAATAAGAAGGCTTCAAACTATCATTTTGCTCTTCAGTAAAAAGCTGCAAAGGCTTTCTATGTGAAAGCTTTCAAGGATCAAGCGCTAATGCAGATTGCTAACGACATATGTATGCTCTTTAACATACGAGTCATACGAGTTTAGAAACCATAAGTTCGCACAGCATGGTCGACTTGTTCTCTTATTATGCTTTTCTGATTTCCCGCGACTATTCCCGCGTGACAGGTAAAACACATAATCACAACAAATCACACAAAAATAGATAGTAGACGTGCAATATAACAGAACTAACTACTTTGCTATAATCCGCACGGGTTAAGTGAATGCATGCAAAGCCAATGTGTATGAAGCAGGCAAAATCTACGCACCTTATACATGCAGGACCAGCCACCACATGCACCCCAAGGCGCAATTCACCAGCAACAACGCACACAAAAGCAGCACACACACCTACCACCACAATCTCGACGATCGTTTCGCCCCGAAACCGAAGCATCATCAGGAGGATAGGCTCCACGACAAAAATCGTACGATAACTCTGCTGGTTTACGCAGTGCACGCGACTTAACTTGCCAGCAAGCAAGTTTTTTAACAAGTGCTCGATCTCTTTAACACAATTTACATAATACCTGCCATAAATATGTACTATTTACCTAAACCATCCGCGAGTATTGCACTATCTTTTGGTGAAAACCGTACAAAAATCCGTTCAGTAGATTTTGAGAAAATCGATTACATACAGACAGACAACTTTTTGGGACTTTGGTTTATAATAAGTATAGATTTGATATACCTATAACATTTGATACTATATGAATGCTATAAAAAACTCTCTTTTCTTGATAAAAAGTTTTGTATGTGCAAAAATATATATGGTTAATTTTAGGCTTCTGTCGAGATTTTTGAATCACCGTTACATTATCAGTCTACTTAGTCCACTGCTGATTATAGGCCTCTCCAATTATACGCTTTCTGCATCTACCGCACCCTTCATCCTGCCGTTACCATGGCAATCGCCTTGGCCGGGAAAACCAGGATGACCTTTGGCTTTTGTTGTGGCTCATATTATGCTGTTAGATGGCTACAGTCGCCACGCTGGGCAAGCGGGTTCAGTTGCGTGACTTCTTGTAAAGGTGGTGCTGCTTCCCGTCAGCGGCCTTGATTTAAGTTATGTCATTGTATGATGGTTATACTGCCGCCAGTCGGTTTTTCCCCATTAGTGGACTCGTACCACAGACAGGGAAAACGGCCGATGCCTTATTCTGGACCCCGGCACCAGGGCCAGAATAACCGTTAGTAATAATAAGTAAGTTAGTCAGTTAGTAAGTTCATAAGTCGTTTGTGGGTTTGTGTATAAGATTCTATAATAAAATTCCGCAATCTATTTTAACTTTACCATTACAGCAGTTTAAAAATACTTTTAAAAAAAAGGCTAATACAGAAAGCCTACTATATTATGGAGGATTACTTAGACGATATGCTGTGATAGCCTAGCGTTGAGACCGTGCGACTCTCTAGAGACGACATAGGTTCAAACCCCGCGCAGGCACCAATTGGTTTTTCTATTAAAACTTATGTGTCCAATTGATAATTGCAATTTATCACACGCTTTTCGGTGAAGGAAAACATCGTGAGGAAACCTGCATATCTCCAGAGAATTCTAGGGATATGTGTAACCTACCAAGGTGGTAGGTCTTAGCTCCAATCCTTCTCACCAAAAACGATGAGAGGAGGCCTTAGCCCAGCAATGGGCATAGTAACAGGCCGTTACTTTAATTTACTTTTTTTACTTAGACGATAAGAATGCGTGGCTATAGCTACTCTTTTACCCTGCACAAGACATTAATAACTATATGTAACAAATAATAAGAATTATTGTTTGAAAAGAGCAACCGCCGAGTTTCTGGTTCTTCTCGGTAGGAACAGCTTTCCGAACCAGCAGTAAATGTTGACGATTCAAAACCACTTGTTTACAAGTTTACTTGAATAAAGAGTATTTTTAATTTGAATTTGAATTATCTTAATTTTATATAATTAGGCGTTACTTTGCGGAGTTCCTTTGATACTAAAGTTATTATAAAATTAATGCTCTTATCTACCTAATCCTCGTTTTTTTTTTGTAAATCCAATGTATCAGAAATGATGGTAACCCTACATAAATGGCCTCCTCAACCATGATTTGAAAGCTTCTCACTTTTCTATTTTACCGCTATCCGTCGTTTACGCAGTACGTGTCTTTGAAGGCTTTTGCATGCAAAAGCCTCAAGCACAATCAACCGCTAATGCAAACTGCTAAGGGAATGCGCCACATAATTTCCTCCTAGACGTAATTCATACCGGCGTCTGTGTGTACAGACTGCATAACTTAAAAGTGCCTTTCGAGACCGTGTTTATTGTTCACTTTGTTGTTCATTTCATGTTCCAAGATTTTATCTTTGAGCTACGGTAAATTTTTTAAATGAAAAAAACAGTCTGTACACACACATGCCAGAAATATAAAATCTATTGCACTTATAATGGATATAATAAAGCTTTTTAGCATGTACTTCATTTACGGAAAAAATTACTGTAAAATACAGAAGTGAAAACTCGAATATTAACGTTGTGCATTTTGGATATTTCGGAATGGTTAGGTTAGTATTTCAGAATAAAATTACCATCATATATATGGTAAAATACAATATTCATTAATTGCGCTATAGTACACAAACATGTCAATTTACATTACATAAAAAATTTAACACTTCAGAAATATTACAATTATTGCACATTCGCGCAAGCGCCCTGCGTCGCCTAAACGAAACAGTAGGCGCTGGCATACATTTTTTGCCGCGCAGTAGAAAGAGATGGGATACTTCCTCTCCAACGCCGAGCCGGAAGCCTACTCTCCCTCCGTCTTAATATAATAATTTTTGATCAGAGAATAACGCGAGTTTAACATTTTATACCTATCAAAAAAAGTGCACAACGCTGCTGCTGCTGCTCAAAAAGAATTATAATGAATATGGATTTGACCGTGTGACGGTCTTCTGGGGGTCTGGAGTCGCAGTAATACATGCAAGTGTTGAATACGAGTGACGAACAGATGGAAACCTGAAAGCGGTGACGTGTCCGAACACTCCATACAATGGCTGGGCGGTGCCTTTGACCTCACGTCACGACCTCGCAGCTGTACCGTGACGACTGCGCCCGCGCTTTGTGCCGGTTTTAGCTAATTAAGGGAATTTATGTACGCACCTTTTGTACGGCATGGGAAAACTGTCTGCTTCTCTTTGTCTCTGTACTCTATATTAACAGCTACGCGTCACATATAAATGCCCTTCTTTGGTCAAGTTTAACCATTTCTTTAATTGATAAAACCACAAATCAAAAATCCTAAGGTGAGGTTATTTATATTATTTATAAAATCAGGCCTTGCTTTGTAGAAAATATATTTTAAAAAATAGAACAAAGTATAGAAAAAAAGTAAAAATTCATGGATTCCAGCCCGCGATTTGAACCCATAACCCCTTAGAATGATTTGCACAGTCTCATCTCTCATCTCTCGGCCATCACGTTTATAAGCCTGAAATACGCTTATTAATTTACCAAAACATTAAACAAAATAACCTGTTACCATCGTGCACATTTACCTAAACTTACATACAATTATTTATCGTTTTACTAAACGTTTTAGTAAAAGGATAAATCCTGCCATTTAATAACCACAGTACATGCCATTTATCAGTAGTTAGCTTGTAAACATCCTCCATTGTCTCGAGCCCGGCGGATATTGGTATATTTATAACGGTCTAATTATTATTTATTATTAACCTCTGACTGTGCTGTCGAAAACAAACTGCCCTAAATCAACCATTTACTATTAATTCCGTACCAGGCGTGAATATGTTGATAAGTCGAGTTACGTCTTTTTATATGTTGATTCTGATTGAACTTTAAATTTAAATTCAAATTCAAAATATTCAAGTAAATTTGTAAACGAGTGCTTTTGAATCGTCAACTCTACCGCTGGTTCGGAAAGCTGTTCCTACCGAGAAGAGCCAGCAAGAAACTCGGTGGTTGCTCTTTTCAAAGTATATATTCTTATCACTAGTCATTACTGTCATTTCCAGGGTCGAAGAGTAGCTAACTCCATTCTTATCTTCTAAGTAATCCTCAATAAAATAGTAGGCTTTCTGTATTAGCCTTTACTTGATAGTGTTTTTAAACTGCTGCAATGGCAAAGCTAAAATCGATTGCGGAATTTTATTTTAGAATCTTATACCCAAACCCAAAAATGACTTATAGTACCCGGCATTAAATAATGCACATCGATGTTTGGAACGAAACAGCCGGCCAGTTCGGTTTCGTAGAGCGCTGTCACTGTCACTCAGTATTTGACGAATCGCACGGGTTCGTCAGTCTGTGCGACGGAGACAATGCTAACACAGAATTAGTCGATTTCTCTCTTTAAGCCTCGAAGTGCATTATTTATTGCCGCGTACTATACATACTTTTAAAAGGCGCAACAAGAACCGCAGTTCTATGTCGGTACCTGCTTTGTCCGTTATATACATCGCCAATCTTTTTATAAATATGTATATTTAAAACTTATACATCATTGCCGTCTAAGTTTCTAACGGGACACGACAACGGTCCGGCTGGAGGAGATACACACTTACTTTCATAACCACAAACGGTATTAAGACACCTGACGGAATTGACCGCGTAACTGGTCGTATATTTAAAAACATATTTAAAACCATTGCACCCATTTTCCATCCATTTTAATAGCTTTAAAAAAGAAAATTTCCGAAAAGGTAAGTCCTGTTTTTTTTTTATAATCACCAACGGTTCTAATATACCGTCCAACTTCCTTTTTGCGTACACAAGCAATCGTAATGCATACGACTTTGTCATGGAGCCTATCCTCCTGATGCTTCGGTTACGGGGCGAAACGATTATAAAAATTGTCGTAATGAAATAATAATAATAATAATAATATCTTTATTCAAGAAACTACATTTTACACTTAAAATTACTTATTTCACAATGGTATCGTGAAAAGGTCGCGGGACTCAGCTTCAGGTGCTTTTCAGCCCACGCCTTGTACGAATGCTGCCAACATTGTGTTTCAAAAATTAATAAGAGGGAAAAAACAAGAAAACCAAAATCTAAATATAGTGCATGAGCTGTTTAAAGGATATACATATTATCTCCTGCAAAGGACAAACCAGCGCGTACCCACTCTAAATATTAGTCACGTTCATAACAATAAAAAAAAATGGATATGTATAAAAAAAATGAATTGTAAATATAATATAATATGTTGTCAAAAAGGTTAAACATTTAAGTAAATTCATATGTATTTGAAAAGTTTGATTGCCTTCCAATTAGTTTCTAATTTAATTTAACTTAAACTTAAAATTTAAACAATCAAAAAGCCATTGTCTGCTTAACAGCTTGAATCTGGAAACTGAATGAGACATCCGTATTGGCGGGGGAATATCGTTCCAGCATTTGTCGCATATATTTATTTTATTTATTACACATAGGTAACATTAAAAAACGCGGATAATAGCAATATAATTCTCTCATATCTCCTGTTCTATGGAATTCCACAAAGTAGCCCCTGCTTCAATAAATTACAACTTTTTTCAAATGAGAATTTAAAGTAAGGGACTGTTACTCTTTCCTTCCTATCCTTTTGAAATGAACGGTTGTAACTTAAACTCACCACACAGATCCAAGGTGTATTGGTAGGTCGCACATAGCCCAGAAATTCTCTCGAGGTATACAGGTTTTCTCGTTTTCCTTCACCGAAAAGCATGTAAAGGTAATGGTCTGGTACTATCCCACTGCTGGGAATAGACCTCCTCTCCGTCTACGGAGATAAAGGTTGGAGCTAAGACCCACCACGCTGCTCCAATGCGTATTGGCAGGTTACACAAATCCCCAGAATTCTCTAGAGATACGCAAGTTTCTTCGAGATGTTTGCCTTCATCGCATAAAGCGTGTGATAAACTGCAATTTTCAATTAAGGGATTTGAGCCCGTGACGTACAAGCCACACAAACTCACCGTATGACTATCATAACTTGTAGTCAATATAGGGAATAGTTTGATTGATCCGTCAATTTGCAAACCAAACTTGCAAAACCAAAATCACGTGCCTTTCCAGCCGTTCACCAAACTGTATGTTTTACAGATAGGTCGTGCACCTTTGCCATTTATCTGAAGGTGAATAATCTTAAGAGGCATCTGTTACAAAGTTTGTTTATATCGGTTTGATCGGCAGATGAATTAATGATAGATTTGTTTTGCTATATTCCGCATTTTAAGAAATCCGAAGCACAAGGAATAGTAACGGCACGTACCACTAAAGTGTTAACACTTTAAAGGTACGTGCCGTTTAGTGGTAAATAAAAAATCAAAGGGCTGCACTACGGGAGTGTCGGCAGAAAACTTGAATATTAACGTTGTGCATTTTTGATATTTTGGAATGGTTATGGAATATTTTTGCACGGATTGCAAAATTATTCTCTAAGCATTTTAATTTTTACCCTAACCACCTTAACTATCAGTATAAAAGTACTATCATTGCGCTATCGTACACATACATGGCAATTTATATTACATTAAAAAACACTTCAGAACTGTTACGATAATTGCCCTGCGCAGCCTGAACGAAACAGAAGGCGCAGGCATACATTTACTCTCCTACGCCGTGCCGGCGGTCCACTCTACCTCGTTCTTGAATTTTCGATCAGGTCACGTGTTTAACATTTTTTAGCCATCATAGAAAGTGCACGAAGCTGCTCAATGACTTTTCGTTTCAAAAACCAATAAAAAAACAACCATATTGTCACACTCTTTTAGGTGAACGAATACTACGTGAAGAAGCATGAATATCTCTGAAAAAATCCAGGGATGGGTATGTGGTGGGACTAATTCGAACTCACCTTTCGATACATGTAAAGCTCAGCCAACATTTGCCTAGTTGTGGGCTTGTGTATTGTGCTCGGTTTTTTGCGATTTACCATAACAGTTACTACAACTTCATGTACAGGTGGTATCTAAGATATGAATTCCCGATACTGTTGTTACTCGAATTCATTATCATTTAAAGTTAAACTATCACAGTTATATTCAGAAATCCAGAAACCTCAATCCTTTTGTTCAACGGGGGAGGAGGCCTATGCCTAGTGGGTGGTTAGTATAGTACCCGGCATTAAATCATGCACATCGATGTTTAGAACGAAACAGCCGGCCAGTTCGGTTTCGTAGAGCGCTGTCTCTGTCACTCAGTATGTGACGTTTCGCACGGGTTCGTCAGTCTGTGCAGCAGAGACTCTATGACGCAGAATCTAGCCGATTTCTCTCTCTAAGCCTCGATGTGCATTATTGCCGCGTACTATATCTTAGTTTTGGTCGGCCGTTACTTTACCTTTTTTACTACGCACTAAGTTTACAAGTGTCCGGGAATGCGTCCAGATAATGTAATGAAAGTCGAGTGTATTTAGAATACATTGTTTATTTTATTTGAACATGTGTTAGTAACAGATTTATGGTAATCGCGGCTGGGGGTGCGGGTCGACGGCCGGCGCCGCACTCCGCGAACTCCTCCGGGCGCCGCATGTACGTATATACATTAGCAGATACTGATAACTAGCCATTTTACTTTCGATAGAAATGTTTTTAGTATTAATAATTGCTAATATTTCTGTTAGTTATTTTTTCTTTATTCGAGAAAGCTTATAAAATTTTCAGTTAAGTATCGTTGGACTTGTTAAAGACTCGACAGAGAAATTCGGCGGTAAAAAAGTTTATTAAATCAACACATTTACGTATTAGTTACGTACAATATTAAAGTAAAGTTGACTCTTACGATGTCGATGATATTACTTGTTTCTCATATATTTAAAATTTTAAGGTTATTTAGGTTATATTCTCTTTACATTTGCTTCACAGTATATTTTACGCAATTTAATTTTTGTACATAAAAATATAAAGAAACAAAACGATAGGTGATGTATATAATAGACAAAGTAGGAACCGACGTAACCTTGAGGCTCCTGCTTTGCGCCTAGCAAAAGTACGTAAATCGTTTATAGGTTTGGGTATAAGATTCTATAATAAACATCCGAAATCAATTTTGGCCTTGCCACTACAGCGGTTTAAGAACACTATTAAAAAGAGGCAGATACAGAAAGCCTAATACTGTTGAAGATTACTTAGATGATAAGGATATGTGGATATAGGTGCACTTCTACCCTGTACAAGACATTAAAAAAATATATAACTAATTTTAAAATTTATATTTTAAAAAGAACAACCACCGAGTTTCTTGCTGGCTTTTCTCGGTAGGAACAGCTTTCCGAACCAGCAGTAAGGTTGATGATTCAAAAGCACTTGTTAACACGTTTACTTGAATAAAGAACATTTTGAATTTGAATTTAGATAATATCTGTTTCAAGACCAATAATATACTTAAGTGAAAAATAATTATTTGTATATATGAACTAAAAATTTCAAAAATATATTTGTGACTGTTAACTTGAGCTAAATTATTTGCTTCGGTTAAAGCTTTAGATTCTATAAATATATCTAGTGTACACGCATTTTACAAATAATTGATTGAGGGTGCTAGGGACGAGGGTGCGTTATGACTTTGCCCGTATTTTCGAGTGCCGCATTGCAGATATTCAGATAAATTGGAATATCAAGTACGCGGGCACCGGCGAAATCTTACAAGCAACGTCTTAATAATTCGCTTACTTAAATTAACAATTACCAATATAGACTGGTGTGCGAATAAAGTTGCAATAGGTGCAAATTACGAAAAACAGATGGACGATGGTATAATAAGGTTGGATTAGAGTAATTCCGAAAACGTAATATCGATATATCTCTCATTAGGTGGTCCGATGAGCTCTGTTTAAGTATTTTATACAACTGTGTGAAATGGAGGGCTATTGACGATGGATTCAAACCTGAATGTTGACGTTAGCAACGTAGTGGAGAGCTAATGGTATGTCTGGGTCTACTCAAGACGCCTTCGGGAGTGCGATGATAAGCCACTACCGATTAACGTCAGAAAAATGCGACCTCGTCTTCGTCGGCGATGATGTTGTGTGTATTTATGTCAGTGTTTTGAGATCATAATTTGATCGTCAGTCATACAAGAAATTTTTTTTGTACGCCTATTTTTTTTGGTGCGGCAATCTAACTGAGATAAATTGGTAATAAAGTTGCAGTAATTAAACTTTTAACTTAAAGAACCTGAAAATGATCTCTGCTGATGGATCCAAATTCTTGTGGCGTGGAATTTCTTTAAAATAAACAAATGCATTGAAGATGTTTATCTTCTCAACCTATAGACGTCCACAAGACATAGCTCACATAATCTCCATAAAACACGATCCTGTGCTGCTTGGATCCAGTGGCTAACCTGGACCTTTTTAAGGTCGTCGGTCCCTCCTATGGAGTTTACTGTCGCCGTTCTAACACCTATAAACACCATTGGTTATCCGCACTATGTACCCCACCCATCGGCAATTAAGCTTTGCAACACGATGACCTATGTTGCTTTGGTTGTTCTACATATCTCCTCGTTTCTGATCACGTAGAAAACACAAAATTAATGCGCTCTAGTAAAAACATAAGTCAATTTTAATTTTTTAAATAACATGAAAATACATTTTATCATAATATATCACCGCCACAAATTACAACCGATGTTTACAATGGACCGGCACAATGGCTAGTGTTTATGAATCACAGCGGCTCTGATAAGTTATTAATACACTTATCGTGTGTCTGGCGGCTTCGAAATCAAAGGTCTACAGCTGTCACTTCTTAGTTCTTAGTACACACAGATAGTATTGTACTCTCACGTAGAAGGGCGGCTTTTTTTGTATATTATATATAGGGTGGTTCAATCATAACGTAAGATGTTTATTGTAAATTAAAGAAAAAGTTTTCATAGAATTATCTTAACATTTAATATTATATTCAAGCTCTGATAGCCCAGCGGTGAGACCATGCGACTCTCTAGAGACAATCATGGGTTCAAACCCCGGGCTGGCAGCAATGTGTTTATATATTTAAACTTATGTCTAATTGATAATCAATTTATCACTCGCTTTTCGGTGAAGGAAAACATTGGAAACCTGCATATCTCTAGAGAATTCTAGGGATATGTGTAACCTACCAATCCGCATTGGAGTAGTGTAGTGGGTCTTAGTTACAACCCTTTTCTCCAACAACGGAAAAAGCAGGAATATGCCCAGCAGTGGGATAGTAACAGGCCGTTTATTATTATGATAGAAAGAACTATGACAATTACAAGTGAAACAAAATGTCGGTGGTCCATATTTTCAATAAATCTAAAACACTTTGGTATAGAGATTATTTTGATTGATTGATTGATTGACTTTATTGTCACCATGTACACTGTAGTCTTTGATTGTCACTGATCTTTCTATCATAATAAAAAATATTAGTATAATTGCCTGAAAACTTTTTGTCTTATTTACAAATAACATCGTGCGTTTTGGTTGGACCGCCCATTATTTTTTTAAATGTTTTTAAATGAAAAATTTGAAAAATATAATCAAAGTGTAACACTTAAATTAACCTTTAATTATATACCATGTATTTTCTCCAGCTCCCCATGTAAAACGGGAATTTTCTCATCCTATATGTTAGTTAGCCCGATGCATAACAATTTCACTAATAGATATAGAAAGTAATATAGGTCTAATTATCAGGGATGCGTGTCCTGTAAGCCAGAGTATAATGACGATTGGAGGCTACAAAAAGTTGTTTATACGCAATTATCGAGACACGAGATGCTGTGAATGGCAGATGTGACGGAAGACACTCATCATCCCGCGTCAGACCGGCAATAAGTACGGCGTAAGACGCGTGCGTAATGACATACTCGATCAGATTTGTATTGTTCGCTTGTACGCCCCGAAAGCGACACTGCAAAAATGGCTACTTAAAAAAGAACTACAGGTTTCAGCGACTTGATTAACACTTGCGTAGGTTTAAATCGATTCTAATACATATTATCAATGCGAAATTCTGTACGTCTGTTACATTTAAGAAAGGAGACTGCCAAAATTGGGCCTAACTGTTACAGAAACCTCACACAACTATTTTTTTTCTGTTTAAATATCACTATAAATATTATAAACATTCAATGGGAATATGTTAGAAAACTTATTTAATAATGATATTTATATTGGTACTAACGTAGTTAATGCCTTAAACGGAACGTATCAATTGTCAATTTGTCACTTTTTAAATTGGCCATATAGCGCTGGATTCCAGTATTTTTAATATAAATACACCAAGAAAAAATATAAATATTCTTATTACGTTTTTGTAATTTAAAATATTTATCTAAAAATATATTAGCTTCATTTTATAAATAACAATTACTTTCCAGATATTAAAGATGGTGTTAAGAATTAAAAAAAAAATCTTTGGCTGTATGGCTTATAATCTTAATCTCTGTTGGATCAAATAAAAAAAATAGCTTAATGTATGTCAATTATTAGTCATCTTTTAGTACATGTTACCATAGAATAGTGACTAAAATATATATAGCGCTGTAAAATATATATACCGACAAGAACCAACAATAAACTCAGCGGACAATCTTTCAAACATTTTCAATGTAAATTGTTAAATAAATAAATTATTAAATCGCAGTCCTGTATAAAGCTGAAAGGATTTTTTAAAAAAAGCATTCCTATTATTTATATAATATTCAATTGTGTAATATGCTTTACGTATAAGTTAATTTTTTACACTTCATTTAAACCTTTCTTAATTAAAAAAAGTGCCTTTTAATTTATTATTAAACTGACCGAATTCAAAATTAGTCTTAAATGATAATAATTGAGTTAGATATATTGTAATCCTTACTTCATTGCAATCTATAACATCGCACGATCATCATCCTCATCTTCCTCCTGCCCTTGGGATAATCCCACTCAAAGTGGGGTCGGTACAACATGTTATAACATGTTGTCATATGATTCGGCTACGTATTTTACTACCGGCTGGCTCCCTGATGTCGACTTACTTTTACGACCCCTCGGTAAGAAATGAGGGTGATCAACTTTACTCAGCCAGATACCACATGGCTGACGCGAAAAACTCTAAAAAAAGCCAGTGTTTTCTTTTTCTTTTCCAAGTTAGCGGTTATTGCGATTTGCCACTAAACAACTTTTTTGAATTCGGTCACTCTAATACTAACGGTGAGATATAATTTTGAATATTTGAACAATAAAGTCGCGAGCACCGCTAGTTATTATATATAATCTATTATTCCGGAATATCTAGGATTGCGGATATCTCCTATTCTCTTCTAGAACAAAGAGCTACATAGACTAAGTTCGCACTGGCTGGTATGTACGGGACAGTTTATTTATGTACCGTTGTCGAGATTACGCGTTCGAAGACCTCTGAACTGAGCGAACCCGAAGCTCGAAACAATGAACGCGTCATAGAGCTTTTATATTGAAGATGTATCAATAAGCTTTACACAACAAGGCCGCGTCTATTTGTTTACTATAGACTAAAAAACTTTTCAACTGACTTTTATGCGCGTGTTCCGGACAGAGTGATTAATAAATAAGGTTTGATACACTCAAACTATTTTGTTTTTCTTTTATGTTTTAAAGCTATTATTTAATTCTCCGTGAATGTATGTGACTATACAATCATGCAAGTTAAATTTAACCTAATTCCCGGTGTTCGATTGAGTAACAAATTTCATATGTTGCGCTAGTTCTGATAACAATGGATGTTTGTGATAAGCATGACCTGATGCTGCCAGGATTGGCTCCAGACGAGGGAACTGCGGTTAACAGTAAGGACATGAAATATCGTTAAAAGCTTTTTAACTTGACTTTTTGTAATATTTATTGAGGTCATCATGCTCCTGCCCTTATCCCACTCTAAGTGGGGTCGGCACAACATGTTACAAGCATGTTGTCATATGATTTGGCTACGTATTTTACGACCGGCATCAACTTCCTGGCATCAACTTACCTTAGTCATATTTTACGACACCTCGGCAAGAAATGAGGGTGGTCTATTCTACTCAGCCGGATACCACAAGGCGGTGTAATATTTATTTAGGTACAGTCTATTAATTTTGAAATGAATCACACCAAGTCCGAGGCACATTTTTATACGAATGTTACTAATTTAAATATCGCAATACTCGTAAATTAAAGCTCTACAATTGATTCAAACCGTAACCAGTAAAACCGGAAGTAGAGTCTATTGGAATGTGGCAACCCAGTAATCGAAAAGTGTTAATCATAGAGGCAGATGCGATTGGAAAAAAGTATTACTATGCATACTTTCGTCAATAGATTTTAAAAAGTTTAGAGAGTGGATATTACCATGGGCTGGGGTATACAACAAACTATATAAACCTAATAACCTACTCCTCCCCTTCCTCAACCTACCTATGTACAAGTTTTCTTACGAACCTACGAGTTTTCAAATTACACTTCCACATACAATTCACATTTATAATATTTATTTTCCTATTCGAGAATCAAAATCGAGTGGTATTCCCTTTATGTCTGCTTTTGCAATACTATGCATAAATGGAACTGCAAATATGTATATAAAATTACATTCAATTGTATAATTAGTTACAAGTACGGAGCTTAAATCCTACTAATCCTACTTCTTACTAATATTACAAATTCGAAAGTTTGTGAGTATGGTTGCATGTTTTCACAAAAAAACTATTGGACGGATTTGGATAAAACTTTACAGTTATACACATCGGAATAACATATAGGCTACAATTTTTAATGATTTTAAGTAATATAACGATACATATTAATAAAGTCAGAAATCTGGCATCTGAGAGCTATCTTTGCGTACGCTGCTTAAACCATTGGAGTTACCAAAAGATGGTGTAGCGTAGTATTGGTTGTCTTGAATAGTTCTAAAGTCCGAGACAGCATATATCTATCTTTTATGTGGAAGCCACTATGCCCAAAATTTTGAATCATAAATTTAATTAAACTAGATATTATTTTACAAAGCACATTTTAGTATAGTTATCAAACTCTTATAAAAATCAATACATTTGTCGCTTTTAGTATTTCATGTAGATAAACTTTGTCTTTCACACAAAGTAATTTTGGCGAATAGTTTAAAAGTTGTCACGATATAATTGACTTGAATGAAATTGAAAATTTTTTGGAATCAGTCCGTTTTGAAGCCATGTGAAATTTTGGATGTACGAGTAACTAAATATATGTTTTTGAATATTATTATTATTTCGATGTGTGGGAGAAATCGCAAAATGCCATAGGGGTATTTTGTGACTTGTCCAAAGCATTTGATTGCGTTCAGCACGAGACTTTATTGTTAAAGCTTGGCCATTATGGTATTAAAGACAGTGCACTTCGTCTCGTTGCGTCTTATCTTCACAGCCGGATTTAAAGAGTGTGCATTAATGAGGTGCAGTCATCCGGTACGGCCTTAGTTATGGGTGTGCCTCAAGGATCAATCCTTGGTCCCTTTCTGTTTTTAGTTTATATAAATGATTTACCATATTTCATTCATTATATTTGCGATATTGTACTGTTTGCGGGTGATACATCTTTAATTTTTAAAGTAAATAGAAATGACCATAATATTGACGAAGTAAACAGTGGTTTATCGCAAGTAGCCCATTGGTTCAGGGTAAATAATTTGGTACTAAACTCTAAGAAAACAAATTGTATTGAATTTGCGTTACCTAATGCTGCAAAAACAGCAAATAGGCTCTCCATAAATAATGTACCACTGGAAACAGAAAATACAACTGTATTTTTGGGAGTGACCTTAGATTCAAAAGTCCAATGGAGCACACACAAAAACTCTTGCAGGGAAACTTAGTTCAGCAGCCTACGCTGTTCGAAAGATAAGACAATTTACAGATGTCGAAACAGCAAAACTTGTTTATTTTGCTTACTTCCATAGCATTATGTCTTATGGAATATTGCTGTGGGGTAAATGCGCGGATAGTGAAAAAATTTTCGTATTACAAAAAAGAGCCATACGTGGCATCTACAATTTAAGTCCGTGTGATTCCCTGCGAGAGAAGTTTAAGGAAATAGGTATTCTTACATTTGCTTCACAGTATATTTTAAACAATGTAATTTTTGTACATAAAAATATAAAGAATTATAAAACGATAGGTGATGTATATAATAGACAAAGTAGGAACCGACATAAGCTTGCGACTCCTGCAGTTACACTCCTTACAGCAGTTTAAAACCACTGTTAAAAAGAGGCTGATACAGAAAGCCTACTATACTATTGAAGATTACTTAGATGACAAGGATGTGTGGATATAGGTGCACTTCTATCCTGTACAAGGCAGTAATAAATAAATGTAACTAGTTCTAAGATTTATATTTTAAAAAGAGCAATCGCCGAGTTTCTTGCTGGCTCTTCTCGGTAGGAACAGCTTTCCGAACCAGCAGTAAAGTTGACGATTCAAAAGCACTTGTTTACAAGTTTACTTGAATAAAGAATATTTTGAATTTGAAAAAAAATGCTATCGGCTATTATATTATCCAGCTATCACTGGACAAGTTATTGTTATTACAAACAAACGTAATTCTTAAATCATATTCAATACCAATTCTAGGTAATACATTCACTTGGAATATCGTAAATGTGCCACATAATCTCGATACATATGATATAACGATAACATTCTTTGTAATATTATTTTACTTTTTTATGGAATATCCACAATTTTGTATAGCAATAGCAGTTATCTAAAATTCAATAGCAGATGATGCTATTATGATGAGTGAATCATATCATGATCACTAAGTGATTGGTGATTCTGTCCATCCCTAGATAAATGATTTTAAGTTAACATATCTCTTTTAATATCTTACCAAATGTTAAAGTCATTTATTTAGAAAGCCAAAACTCGTATCGCAGACCGGGGTCATCGAAAATTATAATCATTTTAAGCTTTGTTATCTGTAGATAATATTTGAATTTATAAGTTGCTGAACAGGTTCAATAATGCTTGTTGAATTGATGCCTGACTTGCCATAGTTCGCTGTTCTAAAGTGTAATCTTTATAATTCATGTTTGAGGTAAACATCCTGTATTTGTTTTGTCTACTTGTAACACTAGCCGCGTCCGTGACTTCGCCCTCGTGGAAATCGATTTGTCATAAACTTTTTTTCCGCTTAATGCCGAACAGCGGGAATTCTAGGACAAAAGTAGTCTATATATTCACAATCTCTTCTATCTCACAGTGAAAGTCACATCAACATCAGGTTTGTTACAATACACCTTTAATCTTTATACAAAATGTAGGATACAAAACCACACAATATTAACAGAACACTTCCCGCCTTTTCTACGTTTCTTTTGACAACTAACTTAGAAACAAAACGTCACTGAACACGTTTTTCTCACTAGACGACTTCACACGAAAACAATAACAGCACAGTGGCGCCACCATTTTTTGTTTTTAAAAGGCACGATATTCTTTGATTCATGTCGGTGTTGCTATAAACTACAAATTGAAATCATTGGCGACAACATCCAGCCCTCCTGCATACGTATTCGTCCCGAATACGTACTAGCCTAATGTAGAAGCTGAGGACAAACAATGTTTATCAGTATAATTATTTACATAATGAAATTGAATTAGTTGACCATTAATGTTCCGTCTGAATGTGGATACTGAATTCAGGCTATTAATATCTATATTCAAACATCGAATAACCAGCGTGGACGGCAGCTGAGCTCGTTAGACCGCAAAGGGCCGTACTACTTGCTCGTATCATGGTTTGGAATAGAGATGCCTGAGGCCACTCTAAACGTGTATCACCACGCCACCATTGCAACAGTGTTCACATCGGATATCCGTTACAACCTAATCCACCCTGTTATCCTTTGTCTGAAGCGAATACATTAGACAACATAAATAATCAGAAACAACAAAATATCTTTGTTATATTACCTACGACAACATCCGGCTTATAAGTCATATTCTCTAACTGTATCCAAGGCTTCATGTTTTCTACACAAGTTGTCCCAATATATGGTTTGGAACTTCTTTCTGAACCTCTCATATCTGTAACTTTGTATCGGTCCTGTCCTAATATTTCAGTAATCTGAAATGGTCCTTTGAACTGCGCCATCAGCTTAGTACTTTCGCCGTTGTTCGAATGACTAGGAATCCGAATCACTACAAGATCTCCCAGCTGGTAGTTAGGTGCCTTATTGCGTTTTCGATCAAACTCAACTTTTTGCTTTTCAGCGCTTAACTTAATATTGCAATCAACTTGTTGTCTTAAAGTTGTAACGTCCTTAGATTGTTCGTCACAATTTGGATCGATGTCACCATCCATTCTCAACTGGTACCCAAAGAAAACCTCACTTGGTACCGCCGCTGTGGTCTTATTAATTGTACTGTTAATACCTTGTTGTATACTAGGGATATGTTGATCCCATTTGTCAAAATCTGTGTTTGCTCCCATGGTACGTAACGCGTTTAAAATTGTTTTATTATAACGCTCCACCTGTCCATTGGCGCGCGGTACAGCTGTTGCTATTATATGCCTTCTAATAATTTTATCATCACAATACTTGGTAAATAATTTGGATGTAAATGCAGTACCTGCATCACATATTATACGTTTTGGATTTCCAAATATTTTAAATATTTTATCTAATTCATTAGTAACACCTTTACTCTTTGTATTTTTAGTGGCGGCCATAAAAACAAATTTTGTAAAAGAATCTACTATAACTAATAAATATCTATTATTTTGAGAGGATTTAATAAAAGGTCCCAAATGATCTAAATGAAGGGTGTGAAAAGGGCGTGCGTATTTAGGTATTGGATGTAAATAACCCGGTTTTTTCCCATGCATGTTTTTATAATAAATACAGTTTAGACAATTCTTTATATATTTAGTAACAGTCTTTTTCAAACGCGGAAACCAATAGAGTGATTTGATTCTCTCTATTGTTTTATCTACGGCAAAATGTCCAACATTATCGTGATTTAATCTTATAATCTGCCATATACATTGCTTTGGGACAAGCCACCGTCGTCCGTATTCAGTTCGTCTATATACTTTGTTACCAAGTAGTTCATAATTAGCAAATATTTCTCCATGAGACTCGGCCTCTCCTGATTGTAATATTTCGCGAATACTACAAATACTGGGATCTTGTAATTGCACGGACAACAACCAATCACCTTCAGTTATATTACAAACAGAATACGAATTTAATGTATCTGACTGTACGGGATTTCTGCTTAAAGCATCCACGTGCTGCATTTGCGATCCTGGTCTGTGAAATATCTCAAAGGAAAATTCTTGAGTACGTAATACCCACCTACTAATACGAGGTACTATATCCTTCTTTGTCAATGCTTGCTTAACTGCATTACAGTCAGTAAATATTTTAAACCCTGATCCGAGCAAGTAATGTCTGAATTTTTCTAATCCTGTCACAATAGCTAATAACTCAAGTTCAAATGAATGATAGCATTTTTCTTCAGTTGTAGTTTGACGACTATAAAAATGAATAGGTTTTTCCCCTCCTACAGTAACTTGCATTAAAATACATCCTAAACCATCACGGCTTGCATCAGTATATAAATGTATGGGTAATTTTGGATCAAAAATATTCAAAACTGCATTGTCAATTAAAGCTTTCTTTAGTTCAGTTACTGCTTTATTTTGTTCATTTCCCCAATACCAATCAGAATTCTTTTTCAATAAATTAGTAAGAGGTTTACACAATATCGCACAATTTTTAATAAACTTCCTAAAATAATTAATAAGACCTAAGAATTGTCGTAACTCATGAATTGTCTTTGGTACTGGATAGTTTTGAATAGCATGCAATTTTCTAGAACTAGGACAAATTCCTTCTTTACTAATTTCGTATCCTAAAAATGTTATTTTATTTTGAAAAAATGAACACTTTTTAAAATTCACTGTGAGACCGTGAGAAGTAAATATTTCTAAGACCTTTTCCAAACACTGAACATTGTCTGATAAATTCTCAGTTGCAATGAGTACATCATCCATGTAACAAATTATTTTATCAAATCGTAAGTTTCCTAAAACTGTATTCATGAGACGCTGAAATACAGCCGGCCCATTTGACAAGCCAAATGGCATCCTTGTAAATTCAAAGTGACCATCAGGAGTAATGAATGCTGTTTTATGAATATCTGTCTCTCTTATTGAAATATGGTAATAACCACTTTTTAAATCTAATGATGTAAAATAAGAACATCCTCGCAACCTATCGATAAGGTCTTCTATCATTGGCATTGGGTATTTTTCCTTTACAGTTATTTTATTTAATTGACGATAATCAATACACAATCGTTTCTCCCCAGAGGCTTTATCTACCAATAAGGCGGGACTTGCATAAGAGGAATTACTGTGCCGTATAATACCATTTGTTAACAAATCTTCTACAATTTCCCGGGTGATTGTTTTTTCTTGTTCTGACATACGATATGGACGTTGATAAACAGGCTTAGATGTAGTAAGCTCTATTTCTAACTCAACACATGATGCTTTGCCTAACGAAGCCAAATCATTAGAGATACAATTAGGGTATTTAGCAAACAATTGTTTTACCATAAATTCCTGCTCTGAACACTGATCTTGTACATTTATATCTACTAAGGCTACTTTTTGTGTATTAACATTATCAAAAAATAATCTATCCCCTATACGGCTATACATAATATTTTTATCTTCAGTAAAGTTCCTGCCAATTAATAATTCACAAGAACATAATGAACTGACTACATAAAAAGTTACTAATAGTTCAACTTTATCTATTTTAAGAACAACTTCAACCCCTTGTTTTACTGTTATAGCTGTAGCACCTGTGAACCCTATCAAATTTATAGGATTTTGCAGCTCAAATGGTGAGAGACCTAACTCAGTTAATAAATTAGGTACAATGAGTGAACAATCACTACCCATATCAATAAAACCTGTACATATTTTATTATTTATAAAAACTTCTTTATAGAATTTTTGTTTTTCTGATGAACTAACTAATTTCACTTCGGCCTGCTTTTCAGATTTATACTTTATTTTACTCTTACAAGCTATCTCTAAGTGTCCAATTTTATTACAAAATGAACATTTGACATCATCTTTAACTGAACAAGTGATTCGTTTATGTCCTACATCTCCACATCGAAAACAAATTATCTGGTTTTTAAATGCAGTCTGATTATTTGTAGTTCCAGTTGTACCTGTGTCAGATTTAATGTCAGTTGTAGTTGTATTGATGAGTTGCATTGGCTTATTTTTAGAAAAAATAATCTTACTTTGATTTTGAATTGGGCATACATCTTTTTGATTTTTACTATGTAAGAATGAAGCTAAATCCTCACAATATCTAAAATTTCCTGCTTCTGCAGCAGTACATAATTGACTATCACCTATGGTACCTACAATTATGGATATAATATCACTTTCACTAAAGCCTAAACGTAAATTATCAATTTTTCCTTTTTGTTGGAAAAAAAACTCATATAATGATTGTCCCTCTGTGGGTTTAGTCTCCAATAGTTGTTTAAGCAAACGATATGCATTGCGTTGAATTTGAAAAGTATCTGATAATCTATCGCGCCAGTGTTTCCATTTCCATGATGTCCATTTAGTTTCATTTTTTTGTAACGAATCGTACCATGTTTTTGCTGTATTTCGTAATTTCTGTAAAGCCTGATATTTAATCATTTGGTCGGACCACTTAAAAGTACTAGCATTAGCTTCAACAACATTAATCCACATATTGATATTATCCACTAAGGGATCAAACTCAGGTATAACAGACGATAAACAAATATTCTGACTCACAGTTGGTGATGACCGACAGCGACGTTTCTTACTTCTTTTGCGCTGATCTTCCTCAGTACTACTACTACTACTACTACTAGATAAGATGGAAGATACAGTGCTAGAGCTGGTCGATTGCTTACGTGATCGCTTTTTTCTTTCTTTGGTTCGTCGAGGCATTTTTGCGGCGTCGTTCTTTCAACACTTCTGATGTTACAATACACCTTTAATCTTTATACAAAATGTAGGATACAAAACCACACAATATTAACAGAACACTTCCCGCCTTTTCTACGTTTCTTTTGCCAACTAACTTAGAAACAAAACGTCACTGAACACGTTTTTCTCACTAGACGACTTCACACGAAAACAATAACAGCACAGTGGCGCCACCATTTTTTGTTTTTAAAAGGCACGATATTCTTTGATTCATGTCGGTGTTGCTATAAACTACAAATTGAAATCATTGGCGACAACAGGTTTGACCTTTCTGCAGACTGTAATATTAACTTAAACAAAAGTAATAATAAAATTATTTTGCTATAATCCGCGATACAGTAAATAGAAAATATATATTAAGCGATTGCTTTGCGATTTTGTCGTGCAGTCTATCTCCTGATGAAACTTCGGATGCGGGGCGAAACGATTATTGAGTTTGTGATAGTGAACGTGTGTAGTGCTTGTGTATTGTGGTGGAAGTGGTGGAGGTTTGTGCATTTGTTTTTACGAATCCTGCACGTATCGGGTATGAAAATACGGATAGTCCACTATACATTTAACACTATATATATTTTCTATTTAATGTAGCGCGGATTATCGCAAAATAATTTCATTATTACTTTCGTATTATGGATCTCCGCAAAGTAACGCCTAATTCTATTATGTAATTAACTTAAACCTTTCAGTAAATACTGTTCAAGAATCCATTCAGTATATTCAGCAAGACAACTTTCGGAGTGACTCAGTTTGTTTCGCCACCCCCATTTGTAATATATTGGCGAGTGTTTGTTTAATATTTGCGAGAACTTACAAGATATTCGTTAAGTTATATTTTAAAATATTGAGCATATAATATTATTGATTCATGGCATGGTATTCTTATATTTCTAGCGAGATAGCGTTTTCGATATAAGTCTCTATGCGGCTTTACTTTTAACGAAATTTTCATCATATTCAATGACGTAGCTACCGGAAGGCTAGACGGGGCAGTGTCCCGGAGAACCCAAAGTCAGGGAGGGGGGGCATGAACACAGAGAATAGGGAACAAATAATTTTAAAAAATTTTTTGCCTCAGAGCCTTTTGTTACTAAGGCTACTAATCATATTTCAAATTATTTATACAAAACCTTAAGCAAACTATACACTAAAAACCTTGCAGGTAATTACTCTGTCTATTACTTAGCCATTGCACAAAGACGCCTTCAATATGAACACCTACTTCTCTAAATTAAAAGCTAATAAAAGTCATTTCAATGATAAATATCTAATTAGAATTAAAAATAAATGAATATATTCATGTAACGTTCAGCAGCGGGACGCGTGAGCCAAATGAATCACAAACCACTCACATATCGAGTCGAGAGAAATTAATTCAAGATGCTGGAGAGTCGTTCAGATTGAACGTGTCTTTGAGAGCACTCCACTAGAGTTGTGACACGAATGTAGCTCTTGGCCGATCGCGATAAAGCTGGCGGCGAAACATTCGCTAGAAGGGTGTCCAACAGATATTATTGCAGCTTAAAGCTGCTCTTTTACTTTAACGGTAAGTTATTTTGTTCTTTTGCGATGATTTTTATCTTAGCTTAGAGTTGATTCTCAATGTAGCTAAATTACTTGCGGATTTCTCAGTGGATGATTGCGTCTTAGCGGTCATTGTAAACGTTTCTTCATTCGTTTAATCGAGAGACAGTTGGGGCCAATGTCTGGGCCAATGGGCTGTCTCTCGATTATAAATTCAAAATATTCTTTATTCAAGCAAACTTGAAAACAAGTGCTTTTGAATCGTCAACATCTACCGCTGTTTCAGAAAGCTGTTCCTACCTAAGAGTCAGCAAGAAACGCGGCGGTTGCTCTTTTCACAGAATAATTCTTATTACTAGTTACATATAGTTATTAATGTCTTGTACTTGTCAAAGAGTAGCTATATTGTCTGTCTGGAGAATCCGGAACTTTGGGATTTTTGGAATCGGGAATCTGTGGGACTTTTTTCAGCCAAAGGCAGTAAAAGTATGGTAAGCTAAAAAGGTAAAAATAAGTAGTTAAAGATAAACGTAATTTAGCTCTCGCCTTTCATAAAGCTTTCAAGAGGCTTTTTGGTTCAACTAATTTAAATTGCGCTTTTTACATTTTAAAATATTGTTAATTAAAAGTATATAGTTATGGCAATTAAAAACGAGATCCTGTTCTGGGATGCTATTTTATATAAAGTTTCTTGACAATAATAATAATACTTGAAAAGCAGGTAATTTGAAAAAAATTCGTATCAGTGGTGTTTGGGCGATAAAATTATATATAGAAATGTTTTTTGATATATAAAGTTTAAGTCATTAAAGTTAATTTGTTACTTACGGAGGTTATTCTGTCTTCCTTTGAACTTTAAAATAAAAAAGTGTATGAAAAATAGTTATTTTAAAACCAATTATTTCAAAAGTCATAATAAAAAAACATTTGCAAATGGTTAGCGATTTTGTCATGGAATCTTATCTCCTTATGATGCTTCGGTTGCGGGGCGAAACGATTGTTGAGTTTGTGATAGTGAACGTTTGTGAGATTTGTAGTGCATGTGTTTTGTGTGACAAGAAAGGTCCCCAACCTTTCTTGTATCAGGTATGAAAACGTATAGTTCTTAGCATACCTTTACATTTAACATTAAATATATTTTGTATTTACTTTAAAATAATAAAAGTAAAATAAAATAATTTCATTATTACTTTTGTATTATGGATCTTCGCAAAGTAACGCTTCATATTATCAATTATCTAATGGTTTTAATTTTATCTAAATTTATCTAATGGTATCTGGTGGTTTTTTTTATATTTATTCGTATTAATTTTATCCTGTTAAACTGATGGGCAATTATTCCAAAATTACTATTTATTTTCTGAAAACGGTGAACGCGTTTATATTTAAAACCGTTTTAGTTCTCACGTCGTAAGTTAACTTCGTTATCGTCATATCTGGACCTTAACCCTGAGCCATCGCGTGAAGCGGGTTTGCCGTTAGAGGTCGACGGCCGCAGATCAGCGGCAGACCGCCCGCGGGCTTGCTGGCGAATTATCTAATATCTAAATTCAATACAGCATTCCGTACAGAGTATGTTTCTGTTCAGAATGTGCTGAATTTTGTTTGGTTAAAAATGTTTGCTTGCTCCCCCGTATCTGCGGCGAATAGGTGCTGACTAGATATTAATAGTGAGATGCAAGATTATGAAGAATTAAGAAGATTACAGAAGAATATACATTTTTTAATCTTTAATGTTTATCTCTATTGTTAATGTTTCGCTAAACTTACAAAAAAAAATTCATGTACCTTCTCGAAATTAGCGAAATTGTTCTATCAGTACACGCGTGATACGATTACAAAGAGAAAAAGAGAATTATTCATATACAACTAGTTGTAGTTTTAACGGAAGAGTTGTTCTATTTTTTTAGTAAAAACCGTACACAAATTCGTTCAGTAGATTTTGAGCAAATCGATCGCATACAGAAAAACAGCTTTTAAGATCTTAGTTTTATAATAAGTATAGATATCTGGATTTGAAGTAAACGAAAGTTGAGTCGGTTACCGTTATAACTGACCTAACCAATTATGGTTAAGACTAAATTAACCGGTTGGTTATGAATCGTATCGACAGGGCTCGCGTGTACTTGTTCATTTAAGTAGCTGGTTTGTAGACGTTGCGACTTACATCCTCCACGGCAAACTTTAATAATAATCGAATTTAATAGATACTGGTGACGTGTATTTAAATGTTAAATTCAAATTCAAAATATTATTTATTCAAGCAGTAGTGTTTTCAATTCTTCTGAATCATTAAATGTTTTTAAAGTGGCCACAATTAGTTCGGAAGTTTGCTCCTACCGACTCGGTGCGTAGCTGACTGCAGTTAAGATATGCTACTATCACTCAAATAATCTTCAATTGTATAGTAAGCTTTATGTAGCAGCATTTAATATAATAGCATAGCGATTTAAGATAATTTCTAAACTTGTGTAAAGGCAAGTCTAGACAATGTTGAGGAATTTTGTTATAAAAACGTGTCCCGAGGCCGGCAGATGATTTTTTGGACCTTTTGAGGGATATAACATTAAACATACCAATAGCAATTGTAACCAGTTTAAATTTTTTATAGGTTTTTCTGCTTTAATGACTGATATTTTGAAATTATATCGCTTTTTAATTAATTACTGAAAGTGATAAGTTCAGATTAGATTGTGGGACTAACTGAATTTGTTAAAATTGTTATATTTAATTAATTATTTCATACAGACTTTATGGTAGTTTTGGGACTAGTTTTAAATTAATTCCCTTGTGCTATGATATTTGCATCTTTAGTATTTCAAACATTATTACCATATTAAAAATAAAAAATTAATTAATTTTTTTATTTTTTATTTATAACAAATATCTACAAGTTATATCTATCTTAAATTACTTACACGCTACTACTATACAAATCATGCCCACGTGGAATGGTCCCAAGAATGCTGGCAGCGTTTCCGCGTTGAATCGCTAAGCTGATTCTTTGTGCGAAAAAGGAGCCAGCCCTCTTGTCACCCGAAGAGGCGATTAACCGAGGTGATAAAACGGATAAAAAAATTTTTGCACTTTGGCTCCATGGCCCTAGGGTCTCAACTGCAAACGGCACAAATATATAACTCTCAACGAGAGATGCGTACTTTCGCCGCTTGCCGGATTCGACCATTTCCGCCGCAGCTCCAGGTCTTGACGCCGTTTCCCTGATATGGGACGAGACTAACGTATCAACGCATGTTGCGTCCCACATTAGGGCCCGTCCCCGTTCCCAAGGAACCAGCGTCAGACCGTCTGGTCTCTTGCCAACATCCCGACATATCCCGCAAGGCTCGAGAAGAGCAGGAATGTCGATGGTGGCAAGAGCTCTTTTGATGGTGTCATTAAGAGAACCATGGCGGAAAAGCCTACCAGAGCTCCTATGGCATGAAAGCCCGTGTATGCCAAAACTGTCTACCTCTTTTCCACATGGACATCTGTGCTTAAGGCACAATGTGGTTCCCAATCTGAGACCCAAAGCCACTCTAAAACTTTCATTATCTAAAAGTGTGCCAAGATTTTTAGACGGGAGAGCATGAAGCCAATAACCTGATTCTTTTTCTGATAAGGCTAGAAGCCTAGCTCGGTCACGGCCACTCGAAAGATTTTGTATCAAAATATATATAATTTATATTAAAATTCATTTTGAATAAGAAATTCTTCATCTCTATATACAGGTTGGCACATTCTAGTGCAAGGGTGCTCAATATTCTTAACGCTAAACGATACGAAAACGCAATTCACTTAACATATTATGAATATAATAATATGACAAAATATTTGTAAAAACTAATGTCATAGGTCTAAGCTCCAAAAGGAAGGAGGAGGTCTATCCTCAGCAGTGGGATAGTAACACGCCATTACTTTTACTATACTAAATTAATCGTTTTGAGATATTTAAAGTGATTGATATTTTTCCTCGATATTCTGTTATAAAAATATAATATATATTCTAATATAATAACTGTTAAAATGCGATTCATTCAAAATTCGTCCTCAGCCCACACTATGGCACGCGAGCATAGGCTTGAGCATGCCTGTTCTAGTAAGTGAGTAAGTGTACTTGTGTAAGAAGGTCCCGCTCTTCCATATCTTAATAATAGGCATTACAATAAAGGATAAATTAATGTATATGTTTGTATATGGGTGAGGGTGAGCGTGTGTCCGCGCTCGCTCGCATGTGTGTGTGTGTGTGTCTGTGTGTCTGTGTGTGTGTGTGTGTGTGTGTGTGTGTGTGTGTGTGTGTGTGTGTGTGTGTGTGTGCGCCTACGTGTGGGCAAGCGAGTCTGTGTTTGTGATTATAAATGATTACATGATTAGTTTTAATGCATCATGTTTGTATGCTAAGTTTGGGACGTCATATGGCACAAATTAGGATTATTAATTATTGATTAATAATATTTACTAAATATATGTAGAAAGTTATAATATTATTTGGCTATTTATATCATTCTTAACCATACCGTATAATCAAATGATATAAATTAACAATTATAAATATTGATCAGATCAATCGATGAATAAATAAGCGATTCAGGCGTCAATATTTTAAGTCAGCTAAAATATAGAAAGTCCTATTATACTTGAGCTAAGTCTGTCTAATTTAATAAATAAATAAGACGTAATAAACGATTTAAGATTCGTAACTTTTTACATTTAGGTATGCATTTATTTTTTTTCATTTAGAAGAAAATATATAAAGCTATTCCGCCACTTTCCCTATAAATAAGTCCTACACAAACAAACGGATATCTCTGTGACTTATTTATAGCGCCCATTATCATTTAAACCCAACAAACAGACCGTTAATCTAATTTTATCTAACGCCGCTTAAAAATCCTTCGTTGCTGCAACTCTGACAAATTGGTTAGGAAAACACCGATGTAGTGCTTATTTTGGATGCGGCATATTTTAAAGCAGGTTTTTTTATTTATAACATTAATTATTGTTTATTAATAATTTTAGCATGACGATACAAGGGGTCATTTTTCAAACGTTGACTGTATTTACGAGGGCAAGCGTAGAAACAGCTAACCGGGAAAACGTTGTTTTGCCATAAATTATTTATTAGGTATTTCTAGTGTATATTAAAAAAAATATTTGTCCAAAAAATAAAATAAAAATGTTAGGGTGCGCAAGGCTAATCACTTAGGGTTATTTATGAAAATATGAAAATAGATAATAGCCGATTCTCAGACCTACTGAATATGCAAGTAAAATTTCATAACAATCGGTCAAGCTGTTCGGAGGAGAATGGCAACTAACAATCGTAACTATTTTAAATTGTACGAAATATGCTTATATGAAAAGCAAATTCTAATTATATAAATGCTTGGATTTGAAAATCCTTTCAGCTTCATACAAGACAGCGGTTTAATAATGTAAATTTAAAATATTTTTAAAGATTGACCGTCGAGTTTCTGGTTGATTCTTCTCGGTAAGACCAACATTCCGAACCAGTGGTAGCTTTATTAAATCTAATTGATCCTTGAAGTTTCAAAAATGCTTGTAAAAAGCTTACTTGAATAAAGTTTATTTTACTTTGATATGATTAGACTCTTGACTATTTTAGTAATGGTCGCAGTTATTTATAATAATGTTAATAAATGTGACGTAAATTCAATAACACGTCTTACATGTATTCAATTATTATGCGGTATTTTTACATGAAACTAATAAATAAATATTAAATTTAAAATTTCAATGGGTATTGGGTTAGGTTTATCGATAGGTGCGATTAGAGACGATTCATAGTCGTGTGAAAGCTGTCGTATAAATAATTTATTACAAATTAATATTCATTTTATGACTATAATAAATAAAATTTTAAAAGATTTGATTTTTGCGTAGCAAAATTTTTTTACGTAAACTGGCTAACTTCGTAGGTTACCTGACAGAGGTGTTTGCCAAAGAGATAAGTTGGTTGTACACTTTTTTCTATTGAGAATGTTTTTATAGCGTTCTTCATCGTTTTTTTTTCATAAATAAAATAATGTAAGTTTATAAAATATTAATGTTTAATATTTACACTCACTAATCATTTTTTTTTAATATTATAAACTTTGATTACAAAATTAAATTTTATAGAATTTATATTTCTTTTTAAATATTGACATTAATAAAATGATTTCATTAATTTGTTTAAAAATATCGTTAAGTAGAAGGTTTCTTTTTTTTTTACTCCGACCTATCCCAACAAAGGAATTAGACACTGGATACAAAGTGGACCAAAACAAACAAGCGAAAGCTCGCAGCCTCTCAGATGATACTGAAATAGAACATAACCACAAGACGAGAGTAAACACCTTCATTAATGTAGGCTAGTACCAATACTTGGCATATTGTCTACATTATTACTGTTTTTTTATAAATTAAAATATTTGCAACTTCGTGTGGTATCCGGCTGAGACCACCCTCATTTCTTACCGGGGTGTCGTAAAAGGCGACTTAGGTCAGTTGACGTCAAGTAAGAGTGGGATAACATGTTTTGTTAACATGTTGGCCCAACCCCACTTATAGTGGGATAAGGGCAGGAGAAAGTATTTGCAACATACAAACACAAAAAATCAATAGATTCGGTTAGACCTTAGTATGTATGTAGGTACTTTTTCACTTTTTGCTTTTTCGTTTCAAAACTGTCGCGATTGTTTTTTCGTAAAATTTTAATCAATATTTGCTTCGTATTCGAAATTCAATCTTGTCTGTGATTTTGAATACCAGAATGCAATTTTGGTACCAGAATGCAATTTGCTATTTATGAATGTATCTATTGATATAGGAACCCAGACAAAATAATATAATTTTTTTTTTTAATATTTACTTTTCATTAAAATTATAAAAATAAATGTTTTTGTTTTTATTTGATTTGATACGAGGTTGGTTACTCGTAAATCTTTATCAATGCCCATCTATGAAATCAATATATCATCGCAAATTATTTCATATGTCACATTTTTCTTAAATAATGTGACAAACGATACTAAATCAAGAATGTTGCATTCAAACATTTATCAAAGTCAACGTTGATATTTTCTGATCAGTATCCAAATATAAAACGTGGGAGAAAAGATAAAAATGTTTGACAAAATAAATCTAATGAATCACAAGTTAAGCGCACTCACGAAGCAGTGCAGCTGCACGCAATTGACTTTGAAAGGGCTTAAGACAAAAAAGGAACACGAAACAGTCAACGCTCCGAGGCGCAGCGCCCGTGACCTTGACACTGACACTGCCGCCCGCGCCATGTTGCCGACAGATTCCATTTCCAAATATGAATATGCGTTCAAAAACATAAGCAATGTTTTTGAACATAGCTTTATTTGCTGCAATACATTTAATTAATTTATTATAAAAAATTAATGACTTAATTTCACCAAAAATAATTAAAATTACGATTATTATAATCACAATATATTTTTACACCGATACAAAGGTATAGTTGAACAGTTCACTAATAGGTTTTTACTTAGTGGTCTAAGATGTACATGCTGATAGTCGTTGCCTACTACTTTAATTTATAATTAATGTATGTAGAGAACACAAGTTCTCAAGATCCTTCATTAAATTAAATTAACTTACATTCTTTACTCAAGCAAATTGAAAAACAAAAACGCAAGTTTAACTCGACAAAATAATACAGTTCTATTGCTGGGTTAAATGCAAATCAACGCTACAAGGGTCTATAATTCGTTGTCATAAAAATATTAAGTGTTGAAATAAAAGAAAATGTAACTGATAATAAAAAAAAGATTTGTCTATGTCACATCCTCTCCTGTGAATGCGTTTTGTTTATTATGCACGCTGTGTCGTCGTACATGGTGCTGTGGATGCTTGCTGCGTCCAAACAATGAACGGCTGAATTAATTATTTTATTACAAATCATTTAACTTATTGTGTGAAAATCAATGGTAGCACAACATTGCGCTTATAGCCTCTAAATTAGTCATACTTAATCGTATTTAACTATTAATAGAACGTTAAGAAGCTTTCATAAACAATGCTGCTATGAACTATCAATATAATTCAGAAATTGATTTTATAAAAGGTATTGTTTCTATACTAACTAAATATTAAAAATTATTTTAATTAAACCCATTGCAGGTTAATCTGACATAAGCACTAATAATTACTTTTTATATATTTTTCTATAATTATTTTACATAAATTTCATAGAAATAATAGGTATGGATACTATATATTAATTTCAAGCTCACGTATAGAGATAAATATATGATCGCAATAATTAAAATTTTCTTATAATTCAAATCGAGCATGGCTTTTGATCATTTTCTTAAAATTGGCGCCTATCGTTTTCGCCTGAAACTAGATAGAATTTAGAAGACACAACCCTTTTTTTAGTATTAAGCTGAATAATGGTGCGAATAAATTTATTAATCTATTCGTAATTTGTTCACGCGTGAAAAAATCAGAGAATGTCCGTCAAGAACAGTCGACACAAACAAGTAAAAACTTTATGCATTTTAGTTTTATCCGCATTCAAAAAATCATGACTTGCATACGAAGAAACAAGTCGGTTGCGGACAAAAAAGGTAAACGAATCTTAAAGTCGCGCGTCCACTTTTTATTGCCAGATCTATAATTGAATTACGCCATATCCATCTTTATAACATTTTCACTTCCATATACAATATAAGAGTGTGATTTTTTCGCGGTGTAAAATTCTAAAAAAAAAAAAATATTTTTTACGAAAAATTAAATACTAATCCTGTATGTGTGATTTGAGAACAAATAATTCAAATTCAAATTCAAATTCAAATTCAAAATATTCTTTATTCAAGTAAACTTGTAAACAAGTGCTTTTGAATCGTCAACTTTACTGCTGGTTCGGAAAGCCGTCCTACCGAGAAGAGCCAGCAAGAAACTCGGTGGAGCTCTTTTAAAAAAGAAGATTCTTAATACTAATTACATTTAGTCATAGCTATCCTGCATAAGGTCAAAGAGCAGCTATATCCACGCATTCTTATCATCAATGTAAGCCTCCACGGTATAATAGGCTTTCTGTATCAGCCTCTTTTTAACAGTATTTTTAAATTGCTGTAATGGCAAAGTTAAAATTGATTGTGGAATTTTGTTATAGAATCTTATACCCAAACCCACAAACGACTTACGTACTCTTACAAGGCGCAAAGCAGGAGCCGCAAGCTTATGTCGGTTCCTACTTTGTCTATTATATACATCGCCAATCTTTTTATAATTATGTATATTTTTATGCACAAAAATCAAATTGCTTAAAATATACTGTGAAGCTAACGTAAGAATACCTGTTTCCTTAAACTTCTCTCGCAGGGACTCACGCGAATATATAAATCCAACATGTACAACATAATAATAAATCCAACATTTAGCTTTATAGATTTGCTCTAACCCAAATTCAAAAATTATTATTGTATTTTGAAAGTTAATCGTTTAAGAGTGGATTTTGTAAAAAAAAAATATTATTATATTCTAGTAAAGTTGTAAACAGGTGTTTTGAATCGTCATCTTCGGTTCGGAAACAGCGGTTACTAATGTCATAATATAATTCTTATATATACATTTCGGCATTCTTATATTGTGCTAGGTCTAAGAGTAGCTAAAGCCAAGCTGAGCTTAAACCATAGACATAGGAGAGTTCACAAAAGCTTGTGATTCTTATGTCTCGACTCAGCAGAGTTAGCAACTTATCCGTTGGTCTTGGTATACGCTTCCACAATGATACTCCGAAACTTGTCCAAAACGTGAAAAAAATACGTCTAAACGTAAAACATATTACACAATAGAAGATTAATGAAAATCCAGTCAGCTTCCTACAAGTCTGCTGTTCAATAATGCAAATTGAAAATGTTTAAAAGATTGACCGCCGAGTTTCTTGCTGGTTCTTCTTGGTGAGAGCAACATTCCGAACCAGTTCTAGCTTCACTAAATCTAATAGCTCCTCGACGATTTAAAAGTTCTTGCAAAAGCCTCCTTGATTAGAGATTATTTTGATTTGATTTGATTTTGATAAATTCACCCAAACTTATCATTTAAATCTAACTGCTAATCAGACAAAGTAATTTTATCATTAGATTTTAATTGCGGAATTTTGAAACCCTTATTTTGTAGGTTTCTTTGCAGATTAATTCCATCGTTATCATTCTCCTGCTCTTATCCCACTCTAAGTCGGGTCGGCACAACATGTTGCAAACATGCTGTCATATGATTTGGCTACGTATTTTATGACCGGCCGCCTGCCTGACGTCAACTTACCTTAGTCGCCTTTTACGACACCTCAGTAAGAAATGAGGGTGGTCTATTCTATGCAGCCGGATACCACACGGCATCTTTGCAGATTAATTCCAGTAGAGTTTAATAGCTAGTGTAATTATTTATCGGTCAAATCTGTATGAATCACACTAACAGTCAGTCGATTGGGACAATGTCACGTAGTCAAGTTTCCGTACATAGTTTGCCGCTTTAAGTCCATCGGAAACTTCAACTAATTACTAATGCAGAAATACCAATTTTCTTAGATCTCGAATACTCTGCAGGAGGTCTTTTGCATAATAATAGCTGGCCTCTAAAGTAAGTTGAATAATGCAATGTCAATTCTGCACAGTGCATACTCACGCCAAGTGTGGACTCAGTAACGAAGCGAAGAGCTCTCGTTATTTCCATTAGACCTTTTAAGTTCTTTTGCCTCGCTCATAAATATTCAAAGCGTTTGAATGTTACTTATCAATAACACTGAGCAAGGTATTGTCATTTTTTTGTTGGTCCGGTACCAATGGAATAATTTGTAGGAGAGAGTGCCTTACATTCACTCTCCGTTTTAAAACTGTTATTATATGTAAGTAAAACTAGTTTCATTCAAAGTTATCATCAATATTAAAATACCAGCAGGCCTACCATGACCTCTTATTTCGACTCAATTGAAGACGTAAACTAAATTGTTTTGCTTTTTCATGCCATGACATCTTAAACACGCACACTTAAAGTCGTTGCCGCATGAGCGTTTGGCATGCGTCCTAAAAAATGTGAGTAAAAGAGATAGAGTTATCTATAGTTCATATAACTTTATCCTTTTCAAACATTACGACCCCAATGCAATCCATACTTCATGGTACGAAAAGAAAGCGGTTGGGTTTAGGTACTGACTTTGAATTGAATCGTTATCTAAAAGTTAGGCCTTATTAAAGGCCTACTGTCCTCAATTATGTTTTACCTGTTCCAGATGTAAGAATTGTTTTTTTTTTATTCTACTCGTTAGACTGTTATATAAGCCCCAATTGTACCAAATTTCGTGTTTATAACTATAATAAAAAGATTGGACAATACGTTTTTTTAAGATGGATAGATAGTCAACTAGTTTTAAACGAAGGTATTTTAACCCCAAGGTTGTTGCGAACGAAGTCGTGATTTCAACTAGCCTGTATTATAAAACAAAGTCCGCAAAAGCTGCCTGTCTGTATGATTTTCTCAAAATCTACGGTGCGATGTTTACTTAACTATAGCGCAATTCTTGATTTTGATTAATAGTACATTCTCCGGAACTGCTAAACCGATGAAGATGATACTTTCCTGGAAGGTAGAAGTTGAATAGGTTATGGAGCAACATGCCTACTTTTTATCCTATAATTCTCGCGGGGTCTGGATTTACGCGGGAAAATTTTTATGATACATTGATTTATTAGCTAGCATAGTATTCTATATTTCAAATTCCCAAAACAGCAATGTCTTTTCTCTAAAATTTGACTGGCCCGTTGGCGCAGTTGGCAGTGACCCTGTCTTCGGCTCCGTGGGCCGCGGGTTCGATTCCCGCCGAGAACAAACATTTTCTATTTAGGATTTGTTGGTTCTTCGAGTCTGGGTGTATATATGTATTTAAGTATGTATTTAAAACTATATATGTAGTATATTTACCAGTTGTCCGTCACCCATAACACAAGTATTAAGTTACTTACTTTGGG
This sequence comes from Morpho deidamia, assembly GCA_947086505.1. Taxonomy (NCBI): domain Eukaryota; kingdom Metazoa; phylum Arthropoda; class Insecta; order Lepidoptera; family Nymphalidae; genus Morpho; species Morpho deidamia. Next base: position 270,985 of record CAMTZC010000007.1, on the reverse strand, counting down.
GACGAACGACCGTGTGTGTAAATGTCCCATATATTTATTATATTATTATTATTAAAATGTCGTGTCTATGCAAATTGTTCGCCGCATTAGGTATTCCGTTTATTTGTTAGTTGACAACAAAATTTAAATACAACTCCATTTAAAGATCTGACGAGAAGTGACTGTTAGACTTAATAAATTATTAATACTGTTGTTTACAGCGGCTCCACCTGTTTAAATAATACATGAAGTGCGCGGCCAATCCAATATGGCACCTGATACCATAGACTAGGATTCATGCTTTTGTCAATGGTATAATTAAGTATACAATATACATACGGCGTTCAGGCCGCGTCGATTGTATACAGATTCGATACTATTGTGAGTAAAAGATTTTTGTTATCAAATGTGTAATTGAGGTTGCTATTAGGCTTATCTCAGTACTAACTTCAGTTTGAATCATGAATCTGTAGAGAAAACCAAATAAAAGGAGTGTGTATCATTTTCGTTTCATCAACAGCTTGTTTCAAATGAATTTTGCTATGGGCGAAAAATCGACTTTAATTAGATAATGCAAAACCTTTTGATTTCTCACCAAAATTTTTAAACAAAATTACAATCAAATGTAAAAGAGATATCGAAAATCAAATTAAAGAAATTTTAAAACGAGATCACTTAAAGAAAATTGGTCAAACTGTTTTTAATAGTTTATGTTGTCTTCATGATGTTACAACATTATTATTAGAATTATATTCTTTTTTTTTTTAATGAATTCATAGTTGAAACATTAAAAACACTTAAGAATCGTGTATCATGGCCATATAAATATTAGTTTTTCTGTTCATATACTGATTAAGCAACAATATACATACATCAAATTATATTATATGATACTCATTTGAACCAGATAAACTAATAACTTTCACTTGTGATAGTGGATATCGACACACTCACAATCGGAGAAACTGAACTCGTAAGATTATCGGTATCGATAAGCTCGATATTGTCGACAGCATCCCGAATACCTCTCCAAACGTTAATAAACGTGCCGATAACAAGCGATAAGCTTATCGGGGCTTGTCCGTCGGGATATTTGGCTATTATATTAAATTGACCTGTTTTAATTTGTAGAAAGTTCTCCATAATTATTATTCCTATATTTATACCTACCTTATATCCATAGGTATGTTTTCTAACCTCTCTGGTTTTTTGGAAGAGATCGCTATGTAGCGATAAGACCGCCAGATTGTGCAACCTTATTTTTATTTAATCATAGTACTATGTATTTTTTGTAGTGTGCAATAAAAGAGTTATCGTTCATTCATTTATTCCTTTATTAATACTTACTAGCTGTGCTTGCGGCTCCGCCCGCGTGTAAATTAGTGTATTTAATTGCAATTTTGAACATAAAAGTAATTGTTGTGAGTTAACCATAAAAGATACAGACATACTGTCCCGGACTTTTTAATAGTATTTGTATAGTATGTTTAATAGTGTTTGTAGATCTACAATTCTCTAGTACATTACTTTAGCGAAACTCTGCTAGTTTACGCAGCGCGCGCGACTAAAGCTCCCAGCAAGCAAATGTTTTAACAACTGCTCGATCTCTTTAATAAAATTTACATAATACCGATATGTACTATTTACCTAAACCATCCGGAAGTATTGCAATCTTTTGGTGAAAACCGTACAAAAATCCGTTTAGTAGATTTTAAGAAAATCGATTACATACAGACAGCTTTTTGGGACTTTGTTTTATAATAAGTATGGATTACATATATACAAATCTAGCGCACGAAAAATAAATGTGAGGCCATGGCGAAGACACACGCCATCACCACACCACACATTGCTGAACTTACGAACACGTTAGCTCAGCACAAGATCTAGACATCAACATCTAATAGTCACTAGAGTCCCGGCATGAGAAATTACACTAGAATTATGTTGCTATAATCTGCATTTGTTAAGAGAATCTATGTGACGTTAAGTGCATCACTTTCCGTCAAGTAATCGTAGTATTGCTATAAGAAATACCTAACGCTTGATATTTAATACATAAGCAGACTAAAGAGAAAGAGTTAATAACCCGGTTAATGTAAAAAGTTTCTTAAATACTGCTAAATTTATACAAAAAATATATATCTTTCGCCCACGACTCAGTAATTAAAACATCAACCGCATTATAATAATTAAATTAAAATTTTCTAAATAATGAACTGTCATGGCGGCTCGCGCGTGTTCCGGTGTGTGAATCGAGATAATTAAATGCTAATTATTAAATGCCAGTAACGGTTGTTATTTCAACGCGGCGTTGGAAGCTGTAAAAGTTTTATTATATCTTAATTGAAAAGATATAAGTTACTTAGGAAAGTTTCTAGTGTTGCCAGTTAATTGTCGAAAACATCTCATATTTATTAAAATTAGGTTTTATTAATATTTTTATGACTCACAGTTAAAAGTAGAAATCACAGTTTTAATGCAATTTAATTAGCATAAGAACAAGATGCGTTAAAATAAATACAAAAAATTAAATAATATGTGTAAATTTATTTAGCTTTGCATAATAATAAATGTTCTCTAATATTTTATGAACAAAGTGTTCACAACTTACAGCTAGCCTGTTTCGGTCATCAACTCACTGACCAAAACAGGCGTGCGATAAAGGGTAAAATTAAAACTCATTTTTATTATTCAAATAAACTTGTAAGCAAATTCTTTTAAATCATCAAATCCACTGTTGTATCGGAAAATTACCTAGAAGAGTCAGCAAGAAAATTTGCGGTTGCTTTTTTAAACATATAATTCTTATAACTAGTTACACAAAGTCATTGCCCAAAATGCTATTTATATCACTTAAATATTCCGCAAATAATAAACACTGTGTAATGTTTCCTTTTAATAGTTATTTTAAACTGCTGTAATGACAAAACTAAAGTAGATTATGGAATTTTATTACAGAAACCCAGAAGCGTACTTATGGCGCACAGGCGCAAAGCAGGAATCGCAAACTTATATTGAGGTGAATGGTAGCTGCGTCAGAGCCGATGTCTTAAAAATCTTCTGACCAAATCTGTATAAATTCAAATTCACAATATTCTTTATTCAAGTAAACTTGCAAACAACTGCTTTCGAAACTTCAACATCTACTGCTGGTTCGGAAAGCTGTTCCTACCAAGAAAAGCCAGCAAGAAACTCGGTGGTTGCTCTTTTCAAAGAATAATTCTGATTACTAGTTACATATTGTTATTAATGTCTCGTACAGGGTCGAAGAGCAGCTATATCCACGCATTCTTATCGTCTAAGTAATCCTCAATAGTATAGTAAGCTTTCTGTATTAGCCTTTTTTAAATAGTATTTTTTATATAGGATACAGGAGCCAACGTCAAAAAGCGAAGACAAGCGGCTTCGGCTAATTTTTTCCTCAAATATGTAGGCTAGAAAGAGCCGGATAGTGCACCGTTTCGGCCACGGTAGTTAGTTACGATTTATCAAACCATTGAGCTACAATGGCCACTCCAGCCGTTAACTTGGATTTAGTGTCGGGCGGCACGCACGGACTGAAAGATTGTGTTCAGCCCACCAACGTTGACCTAAAATTTGTGATGGAGTTAACAATTTATGAATTGTATAAATGTAGTTCTACGCTTCTCTATAACCTAGCTTTAAGTGCTAATATGCAGTGTGAGTAAAGAAATACTTTTAAATGGCTGCTAAAGTGTGAGTTACATACATATATATCCGACATCCACTATTAATGCAGAGGAGGTTATTCAGGTTTTTCTTAAAGGGCGAACGGATGTATCTACCAAGATTTAGAGCTCGTGATACTACGAAGTAAAATAGATAGATCTTAATGCATTTATAATGTGTCAAATCCTAAACAACAAATCATATTCCTGGCCTACTATTTTTATTTGAGTTGATACAGAATTATAAATCACACTTTAAATGCTGTATCCTTAGCAAGCCTTTTAGTGTTTTAATTTCAAGTTTACCTGTGTCATACGATCACATAAGCTAAGCATGTAATGATCTTATAATTAACAAAATCATCAATAACGAAACTTCTACGATCTCGATAGTAAAAATAAGGAATAGATAATAGAACGCTATGTGTGGATTGTTGTGACCCCTGCGTTCCAGCAGAGCGAAATGCCAACATTCCACACATTTACCCTAAGAATAGGGACAGGCAACTGAGCAACACTTAAGTGGAAAGGAGACAAATAATCTCTATAAATATATAACTCTTACGACTTCTCTAGCAAGGCACTGTCAGAAAATGTATTTGATATGACACAAATTCCTATACGATGAAAATAATTTCATAAGTTACAGTTTTCCCTTTTTTTTTCTACAACTAACTTTATACAAGGATAATAAAATTATGATATGCAAATTTCATCTTAGATTAATTCAGTTTTATAAATATAAATTAGATGGTTTAATAAACATCGACATAATCGATAAATAATACAAGACGAGCGTTTCGTTCCTAACAAGTTTTTTGAAGTCTGTCACGGTTTTGTATGCTCTAGTCTTAACTTTAAATGAATATAAATATTTATACGAACTAAGCATTTAATAATAAGCCGTTTAAGTAAATCAATAATAACATTATACCAAAACCATTGTCGCACGAATTAGTATCACGCGAAATCCTACCCGCAGTAAATACATAAAAATAACTGACTTGAATTGTAGTTCGACCAATTATGGTGAATTATAAATATTATAACTTCAAAAGCCACGTACACCATATTGATGATGCTGCAGTAATGGGCACGTGTCGAGATATAATTTCCCGTATTGTACACGATCACGAGCGTGAAATTGGCGAACGTGACTTAACTCCTGCTTGGGAATATGCAAACTCTTCAAGACGTAAAAACAATCAGATTACAAATCGAATAAAACAAGTGTTAATGCAGCCCTAATTAAAAAGTTTAAACTTAAAACTATGACTCAACAGTCGGTATTTTCCCATCTTTTTACACAAGATTTAATAAATCGGAAACAAAACCGAAGAAATGTAAATTGGTATACAAACGGATTTTTTCTCAGGGTATTTTTTTTTAAATTATGGTTGAGGAAAATGTATTGCAAATACTTTTTGAGTATTATTAGCTAATAATCATTAATCGGATTCGATTCAGCAATTGTACTATCCAATGCGGATCCTGCAAAAACGAAATGGATATAGGGAATGAGAGTCGAAAGCGAAGGGTGTAGACGTCTATAGCTATGCCGTAGCAGACTCCGGCGGGACAATCGATTCAGAGCTAGCTCCCCTACCGTCGCGCCGGGCCCGGGGCCATCCACCCGGCACCCGGCGACCATGCTTTGCCATAAAAAACAACCATAAAAACTCACCTCTTTTCTCTTCACCAAACACACAACCAAAGTGCAGCCGCGTAGATCGCGAAAAAACACTTGCACTTGATCTTAAAAGTCTTAATCGCTAAATGCGGTAATAACACAAAACATAAATTAACTTGACACTAAATTTTATTTCTACCAATGTCTATATAGTTCAAAAGTGTCTGTCGGCTTGTGGGACCGGTAAAAAATTAAATTCTAATTTCAACTAGCGACAATGTAAACTCCACAGCTATCCGCGATGGACTGAACGAAATGAACATGGCGCTGGTCGAGCGTTTGTGATGACGCGAGTGAATGTAGTCACAGGGAGCCCGTTAGAGAACGCGCCAATAGAAATTTGGTGCGCTCATAGACCACCAATAGGGGTGTCATAAACTATCGACATCTTGTCGTGAAAGTTTCGACTTCCAATTTCAAAATATACGCCTTCATCTTTGTGAGATTAATGTTTATTATTTCTTATTTCGTTACTCTCAATAGCTTTTGAACTTAAAGATTAATAGCACTAACAGCTTTTGATTTGCTTAGCAAAACAAAAAAGGCATCGGTGAGACCGTTTTGTAAATTTCTTGTTTATTCTATAACTTACTCTCCTAGTTCTATCCAGTAAAAGTTCCAGTACTAGGTATAAAAGTAAGTGAGCTTTCTATTTTTACTTTTAAGAATAATAGTAACAACGCCATAGTTATTTACTGTTTCATGTTTACCATTATCTCTGATACTTAATTGGTTTTGTAATGTTTTCATTTTATTTTAGTCTTATTTATTAAAGTATGTTAATTAATAATTTGTACGCTTAGTTAGTAATTAAGATCTGTGAATGTAGATTGTCTTAGTATAGTAATAATCTACACAATTAAAATCATTGATTAGATTTTCAGTGTATAGTTGATAAACTTTTAGACAGACTATATTTTTAATGACAAATTAATGCTGAACAATTTCAAACGATAACTAATGATGATTTAGATTTTAATAGAAACGCCAAAATTACCAGTAGATTAAAGCGCCTTAGGATCTTTTAACGGTCTAAATGACATCGTATCAGAATGCCAAATCGCTTGGATATTGGTTTGAAGCTTTGGGTACAAATTAATTAAATTTTAAATATTATATTAATATATTTAATAAATAATATTCACTAATAAAAATAGGAAATAATGAAGTATAGTTCTATAAATGCAAAGCCGATTCACTTCAAATACAAAAAATGCACGCGTTGACACATTAAATTAAGTCGAACACCATCATAAGCGAACTTGAAATCGATTTTAATCAGTTAATGATTCCGAATTCGATATATAATAACTGTTATATCCTGCATGTGATTACTATATATATTTTCTTCAAAAAGGCTTATTGTAGTAAAATATTTCTTCTATCTTTACATCTGTTTATGGATTTTCGCAAAGTAACAGCTACTTCTATAATACTTCTAAAGCATAATAAATTCGAATTAAAAATATTACTTATTCAAATGAACTTGTAAACGAGTGCCTTTGAGTCGTCAACAAGTAAAGAAAAGTGTTGTCAAAAGAAGGATAATGAATTATTATTATACCGACTCCATAATCAGTGAAATGTTAAATATCACGATAAATAACAAGATTGTAGGATTTCAATAAAATAGAATTTATTATTTATATATTAAAATATTTTTGACCGGCAATTTAACACTGAAGCTATCTCATTTCACCGGTTTTTATTTTATAATTGAATGTGAAACTAAAATTTCTAATTTTTTTTTTTGATCTACATCTATTTAGTGTGTTAGAGTTACAGTAAAATTTAAATGCAATGAACAAAGTATAATTAATTCAAATGCAATTACGAGCTAACTCGTGATCGGTCAACGAAGTGTCAAATCAAGTGTAAAAGACCTAAAAATGTTTCGGAACGAAAATATGTAATATTGGCAGCACTGTATTAAAAGTTCCTCCCTTGGTTTCCAAGCTTTTCAACCTTTTTTGACTGTTTTCTACATGATCGCCTGACCCTTCCTTTCTTAGCCACGTACCGAGCCCAAGACTTTTATTTTAATCCCGAGTATCCTTCTCTTTTTCAGCCTTTTTCTTTTGCTGTTTTCTACATGGTCCTTCGAGCCGGATTATGTAGAAAACATGAAAAAAGCTTGAAAGGCTTAGAAAGCAAGGGAGGTACTTTTAATACAGTGTTTCCAATATTACATATTTTCGTTGCGAAACATTTTTATATCTTTAACAACTAGTATTTATAAAAGATAGAGTTGACATCGAAGATGTGAATTCGATCAAAAGATCTGACTTTTCGGAATTGATGCGGAGCTTCGTAAAATCTCGAGTAAAAACAACTATTAATAGAAACATTATTCCGTATTCAGTCTCATTAATCAGTCAAATGTAAACGTGAATATAAAATTTTAATTTAATTTTTCTAACTATGTATAAATTAGCAATTTCTTAAGTACGATACTTAACATATTACTAGACATACTTTTTAAGTGATTTATTATTTTGAATTTTAATTATTATATGTTATTCTAAGGTTTTTTTATTTCATTTCATTTACTTTTTATTTAGCTTTGGTCATTCTGATAATACCAAAGCTACGGCTTGTGAAAGTTCGTAAATCATTTGTGGACGGTATATATTTTTATAATAAAATTCCATAATTTATTTTGGACTTGCCTTTACACAAGTTCAAATAAGTAATGAATAATAGACTTATTCATAAAGCTATTGTTATATTGTATACTGTTGAGGAATATGTTAATGATGAGAAAGCTTGGATTTAAATTGCGACCAGCTACTCAGAGATTATATTGTAATTTTTGATTTGTTTATATTTGCAAACACATTATTGATATATTTATGCCGTGTGGTATCCGGCTGAGTACAATATACCACCCTCATTTCTTACCGAGGTGTCGTAAAAGGCGACTAAGGTAAGTTGACGTCAGGCAGACGGCCGGTCGTGAAATTCGTAGCCAAATCATGTGACAACATGTTCGTAACATGTTGTGCCGACCCGAGAGTGGGATAGAGACAAGAGGATGACGATGACATTATTGATATATTTATTTTTGAAAAGAGTGACCGCCGAGTTTCTTACTGGTTTTTCTCTGTAAGAGCACTTTTTCGAACCAGTCGTAGCTTCATTGTAATTTGACGATTCAAAATTATTTGAATTTGTGGTGCACAATAAATAATATTCGGTTAATCTATCAATCTTTTTTATAATTTCTAAATTTCTATATTTAATTTCAATTAACAAATTACTTACATATAAAATTTGTCTAAGTCGGAGATATCAATTCTAAGATTGAAATTAAAAGGTTTTTAAGAATGTGCCAAGAATATTTCTTTGCCTATATGTGATATAAGAGCTGTGATAGCCCAGCGGTTAAACCGTGCGACTCTTTCGAGGGGAACACGGGTTCAAACCGGGGCGGGCACCAATGAGTTTTTCTATTAAAACTCATGTGTCTAATTGATAATTGCAATTTATCACAAGCTTTCCGGTTAAGGAAAACATCTTGAGGAAACCTGCATATCTCTAGAGAATTCGGGAGATATGTGTAACCTACCAATCCGCATTGGAGCAGCGTGGTAGGTCTTGGCTCCAACCCTTCTCTCCGGAAACGGTGGGAGGAGGCCTATTCCCAGCAGTGGAATTGTAACAGGCCGCTACTTTACTTTACTTTATTATCTGATTAGACAAAGATGTAGTACACGAGTCTAATCTTCCTTCTCATTATTTATTGTGACACTGTCACTTACAGGCCCGCCTATGGCTACCCTACTAATAATACCTCTATGGACCTTTACGGACAATACAAAAATGGCGAATGATGCGCAAAATAGAATAGAACAATGATAAATTTGACGAAATCGCGAAGTAGGTGGTTAACAGTAAACCGTCGGCTTGCTTAATTATCCTCTAATGAAAAAGAGCGTGAAGCGAGAGCCGTTGTTTTAGTAAACCATCGCAATTTAATTACCTGTTACATATCTCCGCATCTAGGAGTTTCGCCCGTGTTGATTTTACGAAGAGAAAACTTAATTAACACATTTTATTGCGCGTTCAGAAATTTGAATTTGTAATGCAAAAGAAAGGCTCAATTTACGGGCCATTCAGTTTATTTAAATTACATTTAAATATATATTTTGTTTGAAGCAAAAATTAAATTTATATTTATTTAAGTTGGTCTACGAGCATATTTGAATCCTTAAGTAGTTTTGCACCATCCATTTTATTCTTTTCCATCTTATATAAAAAATGCATACTTGATTTATCAAGGAGGTATTTGAGATTTATACTAACTTATTTTAAAGACATATTAATGTACCACTAAGTTTAAATTTACGTTAGTCGGAGGTCGTTGGTTGGAGGTGTCGTAAAAGGCGACTAAGGTAAGTCGACCCGCCGTGTGGTATCAGGCTGAGTAGAATAGACCACTCTTGCTTACCGAGGTGTCGTAAGAGGCGATTAAGGTAAGTTGACGTCAGGCAGGCGGCCGGTCGTAAAATAACTATCCAAAATATTCAACAACAGGTTTAAAAGATGTTGTGCCGACCCCACTTAGTGTGCGATAAGGGCAGGAGGATGATGATAACCAAATAATATTATCATTATTTTTGCAACTCCTAAATAAACAATAAATCACTAAAATATAATAGACTTTCGTCGATATATGATACCCATTTTATGAATTCTCAAAGTATGAGACAAACGCCGAATCCATATATAAATCTTTTGTTAGATGCACACTTTCCAGCTTCATGTTGCACCGCAGAAGCGACCGTGGTCGAGTTATCATTAATTTCCGTCAACACTGCATGTTTGAGAATATCGCACGAGTCATGTGAGGCAGTATAGGGAAATTATTGAAATGACATGCGCGTGGGCGCCGGCAGGGAGGTGCAACACAGTGCAATTGCACCCATCTGTCTAGGAAATAATAATGTATTCAAATTCAAAATATTCTTTATTCAAGTAAACTTGTAAACAAGTGCTTTTGAATCGTCATCTCAACTGCTGGTTCGGAAAGCTGTTCCTACCGAGAAGAGCCAGCAAGGAACTCGGCGGTTGCTCTTTTCAAAGAATAATTCTTATTACTAGTTACATATATTTATTCATGTCTTGTACAAGGTCGAAGAGTAGCTAAGTCCATCTTATCGTCTAAAAGTAAACTTCAATAGTTTCTGAATTAGCCATTTTTAATAGTATTTTTAAACTGCTTTAATTAATGTAAGATAAAAATTACTAATAGTAGTATTAGTTAAAATAAAAATTAGTTAAGGAATAAATACTGTTACTGTTGTTACAGTACTATTAGTTACACATATATACTTCTATATTTTATACAACTTATAACTTTTAAACTATTTGTCAAGTTACGTAGTTTGAGAGACAAAGTTATCTACATGAAATACTTAAAGCGACAAGTGTAGTTGTATTGATTTTGATAAGTTTGATAAATATGCTAAAAGATGCATTGTAAAATAGTATCAAATTTAATTAAATTTATGATTCACAATTTTGTGATTGTCTTTTCTGTCCGAGTGACTGTTATTAATCTTAAAGTAATGAATATTAAAATAATCTGAGCAGTTTCCATATACTGGTGTAACGTTGCGGCTGCTTTCATCAATTATGATAATGTCGGTCCGTGCGTCCGCACGCGACTGCTTTCCGAATTCCGTACGTCCGGGTTAACGAGGCGCGTCCCGACGTTAGATCGCATCGAGTAAAGTGTATTTCTTTTGATTATAATCTTATAATCCAATGTGTCTAAGTCTAAAATAAGTATGATATTGATTCGCTCGGATACGTTTAAAATTACTAACTTCCCTAGTTAATTAATCGCATGGAAAATTCTCGAAAGGCAAAAAATTTGCGTTTGAACGCTATTTCAGGGTATTTTAAAATTTTTAAAAGTGAACAATGTAATGCATTACTTTAAAACTACGCAAAAATATGAGGCAATTGGTTTTATAAATTCAGCCGAGCGACGGGGTATTGATCTTTGCTTTAAAAAAAATTGTACTAAAAAATGCAATACATCTTTTATAATAGCGACTCATCATTCCTCCATATAAAGGTATCATGGTTTTTCAATTTTAACAAAAATTAGTGCAACACGATGTCTACAATCGAGGCATCGAGAAGCATTTACTCGTTCAGAAATTTTTCAAGTGGTAAATAGAATATCAACGAAGTAGTATACAAGAAAACGTTAATGTTAAATCAATTGATATTCAGCTTAATGATTTAACGACCAGGGTAAGTATCTAGTTCGAAGAAGCTAGAGTATTACAGCATGGAATGTAATGCGTCGAAATGGCCGCCGAAAAGGGTTTCTAGAGGACACTTTTTAAATACGATATTGAGAGCTTAAGATAACGTAATGCTCATTCAAGCAATATAAGCAGCAGATGTTGCCTGCTTCATACACATTGGCTTTGCATGCATTCACTTAACCCGTGCGGATTATAGCAAAGTAGTTAGTTCTGTTATATTGCTTGTAATATGGAATTCCGCAAAGTAACGCCTGTTTCTATAAATCATTTAATGCTCATTCAATTCAGCGCCAAACTGGCAAAACGAAAGTATAAATAATACCAAATCTTTAATTTTTGTATCATGTGATATCAATGCCTATGGAGCTTTGAGCTTCGGTAATGCAGCTCAGTAAATTTAAAAAACTGTAAATTAACTGAGTTATCTATGATTTCACATTTATTTTTGCCAAAATATTGTAATCAATGAAATATTATCGCAAACCTTCATACATTACTCCATACAATTAGTAAAATCATGATTTGCGAATTCAATGAAAATTTCGTATTTAGTTAATTATAGACAAAACAGAAGCTATGAATCGCAATATGATCAATATCTGCGTGAGTGAACTTAGTTATGAGCCAAAAATGTCGCCAACTCGGATACTTTCAGATTCAGTTGCTACAGAATCGAAAATATTTATTATTATAAATATGCGTTTCTTTAATCCGTACGTACATACATGTCTCTTGATTAAGAATTTCAATCAAAATTAAGCGATTTCGTCGAATTTAGTAAAAAAAAACCTGATAGTGTGTTAGGAATAATAAAGAAGACATTGTTACGATTACGCGAAACCAATCATCAGTATAATGTCGACTGCGCATGATTGGACAGCAATGTGCGTACTCGTTATTTATGAAATATGCCTGAAAAACGTTGCATGTTTAATTTTCACGCCTTTAGTAAATTAGATGACAAGTATTTAATTAACCGATCTTTATCTAAAGTGGTTAATGAAACTGTTGCATCTCATTACAGCAGGAAGTTTAATTGATTATATAAGTGGACTATAAAGTCTATTGACCAGCACCAATAGAATTATTTTTGCTTCATCATAACGGAGATTCTTTAGTTGTTGGCATATAGTATATATTATTATACACTCGGGGTTATTATTAGATCGTTGATTTCAGAATTTATGGTGTAAGAATTTCTGGCTCTAGGTTGTCTATGATCTGTAATAGTTCAGTCTGTTAAAGGGTCTATAAATATTTTCAATCTTCTAAGCTTATTAAACGTTGCTTTCAGGAACATTAATAATCTACATAAAGTATTATCAGCTTGCTGGGAATAAATCTCCTCTCTCCTTTTGGCGAGAAGGAATGAACCAACATGCTGCTTCAATGCGGATTTACAGGTTACACATATCCCAGGAATTGTCCAGAGATATGCAGGTTAACTTATGATGTTTTCCTTCAGCGAAAAGTATGAGATAATTTGCAAATATCAGTTAGGATCAGAGTGATCCCGTAACCCCCGAAAAAGTTACCGTCTTACCGTTCGGTTATCACGACCAAGACAGAATCCATAAAAGCATGTTAATTAATGGTGCTAGCACAAACTTATTCGTCGGGATTGTTTTTTTTTAAATAAATATCACGATTCTAGGCAGGTCTCTTTATAAGTAATGTAACATCAAGTAATATATTTATAAATACTATATTAGAAATATTGTTTTCGATACTAATGTTAAAAATATTACGTCAGCCTTTCAAACAGTATACAATTGATATTTTTTCACAATATTATTTAGTTTTGAGTCATAGTTTTAATAGTTGCAGCTTTTCCCAGATAACAAGATTAATAGATATAATTGTACGCAGGTGCGAGACTCTTGAGACACATATTTGAAGCTTGGCAGAACTCACAAAATGCTATAGGCATTTTTTGTGATTTATCTAAGGCGTTTGATTGCGTTGAAAATAAGAACCTTCTTTTAAAATTAAGTTATTACGGTGTAAATGATAACTCGCTTGGTCTTATTTCCTGTTATCTTAGCGATAGATTACAAAAGATATGAATTAATGATGTTAGGTCATCTGGATCGTTTAATGTTATGGGTGTCCCACAGGGGTCAATCCTTGGTCCTTTTCTGTTTTTAGTATACATAAATGATTTAGCATATTGTGTTCAAAATATTTGTGATATTGTGTTGTTTGCAGATGAAACCTCTTTTATTTTTAAAGTAGCTCGAGATAAAGACAACTTTGACGATGAAAACAGTGCTCTATCTCAGATATCAAATTTGTTTTCAGTAAATAATTTACTTTTAAATGCAAATAAAACCAAATGTCTGCAATTCGTGTTACCAAACGTAATTAGGTCAGACATAAAGCTAGAGATTAATAAGCAGATACTAAAGATAGAAAATACAACTAAATTTTTGGGGCTCTCTTTGGATGATAAACTCCAATGGGGCACCCATATATCTGTCCTCGCAGGAAGACTTAGTTCCGCCGCTTATGCTGTTAGAAAAATTAGACATTTAACCGATGTTGAAACAGCGCGACTTGTTTATTTTGCTTATTTCCACAGCATTATGTCATATGGAATAATGCTGTGGGGTAAAGCGACCGATATAGAAAAAGATTTTTGTTGCCCAAAAAAGAGCCATACGGGTTATCTATAATATGAAGCAACCCTTCGCGAAAAGTTCCAAGAAATAGGCATACTGACTGTAGCATCACAATATATATATAGTAATATTCTATTTGTACGGAAAAATATAAGTACATATAAAACAAAATTTGATGTATATCATAGACATACGAGAGGTCACAAACAGCTTACGATACCTGCGTCGCGACTCAGCAGAGTAATCAACTCATTTGTTGGTCTCGCTATTCGCTTCTATAATAAAATTCCTCAATCCATTCTAGACCAGTGTACAGAAAGATTTCAATCCAGTGTAAAAAATATGCTTATACGTAAAGCATATTACAAAATTGAAGATTATTTGGAGGATAAGAAAGCCTGGATTTGAAATCCTTTCAGCTTCTTACAAGACAGCGGTTTAATAATGCATAATTGAAAATATTTAAAAGATCGACCGCCGAGTTTCTTGCTGGTTCTTCTCGGTAAGAGCAACATTCCGAACCAGTTGTAGCTTCATTAATCATATTGATGCTTGACGATTCAAAAGTGCCTGAAATGGTTTATTTGAATAAAGATTATTTTGATTTGATTTGATTTGTACGGTATTAAAATTTAAGTATAACAAAATATCATACAGCTTACTAACGCATTAGTTAAATTAACGGTTATCTGACTCTCGAAAACCTAAAGAATAAGGAAAGCCGAGGCCACAAAAATTCATCACGTAAACCACAAAGTAACAGTCGGTAAAAAGTACAGTTACCATCATAAAGCGCGTCAATTCATATAAAATTATTGTCTAAATAGTCTCGTAGAAACGAGAGAGGGCGCCACCGACTGGAACGGCGCTCCTAATTATATCATTCAGAGCGTGAAACTCGCGCGCATTATACATTAATATTTCTTGGGCGAATTAAAGTAGCAACTATGCTACGTCTCACGATTCTAAGACAGAAAGGCAGCATACAGTAATTTGATGAAGTCAAGCCAAAAATGATAACGAACTAGTAACTTTCTAAGAATGAACTTATATATTTACATAAATCTTTGCCTAAAGAAAAAACAACTTTTTAACAAATATGCACATTATCGAACAACTGTATTAGCATAAAACTGCTTTAAGTAGCTATCGTGATGAAAAGTATTGATAATCAGCATAAATACCAAATGTTTTTTCAATATAATAGTATGTAGATGCAAATATTGGTATAAGAGTTTTATACCCTGTACAAGACAGTAATAAATAAATGTAACTAGTTTTAAGATTTATATTTTAAAAAGAGCAACCGCCGAGTTTCTTGCTGGTTCTTCTCGGTAGGAATAGCTTTCCAAACCAGCAGTAAAGTTGACGATTCAAAAGCACTTGTTTACAAGTTTACTTGAATATAGAATATTTTGAATTTGAATTTGAATATACATTCCTATAGAATTATTAAATTTCTGTTGAAACGTTGCCGACTCAATCAGCGTTCGCCCATTACGTTCTCGATTAACAAAGTACTCTGTCTTTACTTGTCCTCTATAGTAAGATCCATATCCTGCTGTGACAGACAGAGGCAATCTTTGTTCAGGTTTAGGGCTGTTATTGCCCTACACCTGGGCAATGGTTGTTTCTTTTATCATTCTCATATTTATGTTTGCGGTTACTAAATTCGACAATTAATTTATGAATTGCCATTTTTACCGGAGTTTAAATAAAAAAGTTCGGACGCAGAATCAAACTACGATGAGTATTGTTTGGAAATTTACACGAGATCATTTTTTCCAAAATACCTGTGTCTGAAAACCAAAGTTTTCGATTGTGTGTGTTTTCGAGAGTTTGTTGATAACATGCATCTGAAACTTGGTCGCTGACTATGGCTTCATAAGAAAGCTGAGCCACTCAATGGGCAATTGAGTGAGCTATATTCGGACTGTCACGACGTCATCAAATCAGGAGGATAATCGACGGAGGTTGGATTTTTAAAATCATTCGAATGGCGACCAGCCACCAGAAAGTAGATAGTAGATAGATCCCCTAGGAGGCGGAATGACGATCTCAGAAAGATCTTGGGGAAATTCTTAGGTCAAATGTGTGGTGTATAGATTTCCCTCAAGAGAGTCATTTGTAAACTATGAGTTGAATAAAAAGTTGTAGAAGAAGAAGCTAATTAAAGATAATGAGAAACGCACGATTAACGTTAAAATAATTATAAAAAGCTTTTATAGATAGCCTATTATCTTGTCGAGGATTATGTGAATGATATATAAACGTAGATTTGTTTTACCGTCTTTACTCAAATGTAGTTATAAGATTTATATCTTGTTTATGATCTGATGCCAATTTTCTAGGAGATTTTTCTCGATAAGCCCAATCTTACGAATCAACAGAATTGACGATTAAAAACACTTGTAAATATTATTTTGATACAGTAAGAATTTACTATAGCCCCTATTGTTAAAAAAAATATTGCCCAAAAAAAGTTTTTCCGCATTTTACACTACTTGTAAATAAAGCCGAGACTTATTTCTAGAGGTGTAAGAGTAACGACAAAAAGCGTACCCGTATGTGTTCGTTACTACAACAAGTAGTACTCGTTACTATCGTATCGGTACTTTATTCGTTACTTTTGATACCTGTTACCATAGCATTAACGTCTCGAGTCGTATTCCCGCACGGAATGATATCGGCGCGACATATTACATACTTACTTGCATACCTAAATGCGTAAGGCGAATTTTTTATTTTTTTTACAAAATCTTGATTTAATAAAAAAAAAGTTACAATTGTAGAATAATTAAAAGCACAAGTAAATTGTAGGCGGAATTATATAGCGGAATGGATTTTGAAATGGATTTATTATTTTAACTGTCAGAATAAAATAGATATTGTTCGCTTAGAATGAAATTTTAGAATGTGATTTCAAATAATTTATAAATATTTATTTTAAGGGGCTTAATAAACAATAAAAAAAGAAACATTGTTCTTCGTAAGGTTCATTTAAATCACTGACAGCACACATTCAAACCACAGATTAGGTACCGTAGTTACTAATACGTACCGACTACCGATACGAAAGATGCGAGTAACGAGTAACGAATAGCATTCGTGAGTGACGATTCGGTACTTGGTACTAGATAGCGCACCCGTTACTCAGTACCGAATCATACGGTTTGCTTACGGCTTTACTTATTTCTATTATTTAATCTGTTATGTCAAATGATGCTGTCAAAAATTGAAGTTAAGTTATTTGGGTGAATTAATTTTAAAAATGCATTAAATTTTCTCATAAACGAATAGAATTTTAAAGCATTCAAATATTATAATCAAAAATGGCACTAATGCCTCTACGAAGTCAGGTCCTGCGAGTTGTCATTCAAAATGTTAGAATTTCCACTTTGTTGCAAAGGTCCATGGCTTATAAAAGTGCAATTTCCTTGGAAACTTTATATCCGAATAGCTCCCTGAAATTAACCACACCTTCGCACGTGAGTATTTTGCTCTTAATTCGTTATGCATTTCATGTTGTACTTATACGCTAAAGAAATAAGACTTACAAATAACAAAAATTAAAGCTTAAAAGATTTTCTTTATCCTTCAATACATATGTTAATCAATTTTTTATTAGAAGTCCACACATTTGAAAATATCTAGGGTAATTAATTAAAAAGCTATCTAACAAATAAATATGTTCAGAAGTTAGTACGAAGTTTAGTTTTACATTTAGGTACTGTATTTTTCCAGACTCCAAACCCTGATGAGAAGTTCTCCGGTTACATTCCTTTGGACAAACTGGACATTAAGTATAGTGCAAGCTCTGGGCCTGGTGGACAGAATGTCAACAAGGTATTGTATATAGTTATCAAAAAATCTTACTCTGATTCCAAACTTTGCTCCTACTCAGAAGAACCAGCAAGATACTTGTGAATCATCCTTAAAAAACCATAATATAATTTTATATGATAACATTTTAATCATTGCAGTTTGGTGGGATATATAAAATGTTAAGTTGTTAAGTTCTCTATGTAGAAGCAACGTCAAAGATATTTTTTAAAGTGTAAAGGTACATCTAGATATTTTTTGGGTATTTTGTTATAGAAATGACTTTGACCTACATAGTTTCAGATGTTCTAAAGACATGATGTAACTTTCAGATGTATAATATGTATGCTCATTAAGAAAACAGTTTATTCTTTCAGGTACATACTAAAGTTGATTTAAGGTTTAAACTAAGAGAGGCAGAATGGATTGCACCTGAAATCAGAGATAAAATGATTGAACTTGTAAGTTATATATTTTGTTTTACAAGAAATATTCTGTAATGTAAATGTCCATAAGTACAGATTTCTTTTTATTTATTGCTGTTATTATGAAAATAAAATTCTTAATTTTGCTTAACTAAAATAGTGATCTGATATTTTGAAAATTTATTTTAGTGTTGCCAATGTAGTGGGGCATCATGATAAATAAAAATTAATAAAACTAGAACTTTTTGAGCACCAGTCCTATCTTTAAAACAAACAGTATAAACAATTTTGGAAGGTCTATTGTATATTGTGATTTCTATATAAAAATAAAAACTTTATTGGAACTGAAGTAGTTGCAAAATTATATTGCTACTAGATTTTTTCTTCTGATTCAATTCTTTTTTAATATTCTCACATTCACTTAAGCTATGGAAGTAAAAAAAAAGTTAGTCTGTTTCTTTATTACTTTAATACACATTTAACTAACCTGTGACTGTTGATACTTGCATTCCATTGAGACTCATGCTATAAATACACTTGCATCCTGTATTTAAGTAGTTGTAATGACACAATGATTCTCCTAAATGAAAATTGAGATGTCGCTTCGACAAGCAAGTTTAACCCAATAAATGAATGTATCTCATGTTGCACTGCAATGGAATAAATGTCACAAAGCCATCATCACTGTCAGCATGGGTTTCTCCATTAAAGTTCAAGGCCTTAACTAATATTCAGAATTTATCAAATGCTTTTGCCGAATGAAAATATCCCCAGGATATGTGTAACCAACCAATTGACATTGAAGCAGGGTGGTGTGTATTAGCTTAAATGTTTTGTCCAAAATGAGAAGAGACCTATGCCCAGTGATAATATGTAGTAATAGGGCTATACTTTATTTACTTTTTAAAATATAAATTTATTGTATTGTTATTTATTTTCAAGCATGGCAACAAACTGTCTAAGGAGGGTTACCTCATCATTCGCTCAGACTTGACTCGAACACAGCAACTCAACCTGGCGAACTGCCTCCAGAAGTTGAGGAACATGATAAGAGATGCTGCGGTCACCAAGAGAGCACCAGCACCGGAAACCGAGGAGAGGATCCGACAAAGGTAGTATATAATTTATAGAATTAGGCGTTACTTTGCGGAGATCCATAATACAAAAGTAATAATAAAATTATTTTGCAAAATAATTTTATTATTACTTTTGAAAGGTAGTATAGTATAGTAGCAGACTTTCGCATTTATAACATTAGCATAACTACAATCTTCGGCGGTCCGCTTTGTTATTCATGTGCTTCCAGTTTGTCCGATTTTGAATGTGACACCGAGACATCTATAGCCAACATAACTTTAAGGCTTGTTGGTTATTGTAGAATTTCGAATAGAAAAGAATTGCTCCCAATTAGATGATTTTAAGACATATCGAATAAAAACGTCCAGAATTAGCGTATCGGAAGGGCAGCATATTTCATCAAGAAAATGCGCCACCTCATGTGTTTTGACAACTCGACAAAAATTTTTGGAGCTCGGTTTAGATGTTATATACCATCCACCATATTCATCAGACCTCGTGCGCTCAGATTTTCGCCTATTCCGATCATAAAAAAATTTAGCCGAAAAACCTGAGAGGTTCTGAAAGGACGGAACTTTAAATTTACAAGAAAGATTGAGAAAGGTTGTTCGAATCAAATCAAAATAATCTTTATTCAAATACACCATTTCAGGCACTTTTGAATCGTCAAGCATCAATATGATTAATGAAGCTACAACTGGTTCGGAATGTTGCTCTTACCGAGAAGAACCAGCAAGAAACTCGGCGGTCGATCTCTTTAATATTTTCAATTATACATTATTAAACCGCTGTTTTGTATGAAGCTGAAAGAATTTTCAAATCCAGGCTTTCTTATCGCCCAAATAATCTTCAATTTTGTAATATGCTTTACGTATAAGCATATTTTTTACACTTAATGGAATCTTTCTGTACACTGGTCTAGAATGGATTAAGGAATTTTATCAGATTGTTGATCAGAATGGCACCTATATAATGTAATAAATGCGTACCAAAATTGAAATGAGTTGCGTTTAAAGTTGGCCCTTAGAATCGGCACGAACTTTCAAGACATTATTATATACATAGCATATTTTGTATACCTATGGCTAGTGTATTAAAAGCTTTCTACTTATTTAAATTTAAATTCAAATAAGTCTTATTAATTAAAATGAAGCTACGAATGGTTCGAAATGGTGATCTAACCAAGAAGAACCAGCAAGAAACTCGGTGGTCACTCTTTCCAAAAATAAATATTACAATATTTTCTTTGTAATTGTTAACAAACATTGATTACAATATCATCTAGTGCGTAACCGGTCGCAATTTAGTTCCAAGCTTTCTTATCATTGACATAGTCTTCAACATTATAGTAATCTTTATTAATGAGAGTCTCTTTAATTGCTTTTGAACTTTGAATTTTATTATAAAAAAGTATACCGAAGCCCACAAACGATCTACGTACTTTCAGAAGCCTTAGCCTTGGTATTAGTAATTTATTTCGGTTCCAGTTTGTCTATTACTAATATCGCTATTTTTAATTAATTTAAATAAATGTATTGTTAAGCTACAGTAAGAATACCTCATCATCCTACTGCCCTTAGCCACTCTATGTGGGGTCGGCACAACATGTTTCAAACATGTCACATGATTTTTGGCTATATATTTTACGACCGGCCGCCTGCCTGACGTCACCTTAATCGTACAATACGACACCTCGGTAAGAATGAGGGTGGTCTATTATACTCAACCCCATACCACACAATGGGTCAACTTATCTTAGTCGCCTTTTACGACACCTCGGTAAGAAATAAGGGTAGTCTATTCTACATAGCCAAACACCACACGGCGTTACAGTAAGAATACCTATTTCTTTAAATTTATCACGAAGCGAGTCACTTATCACTTAATGTTTTAATACTTATAGTTCGATTATTATATCTCTACTGCAGACATCTCAAGGCGGCGCGGCTCCGTGTGGCTATCAAGCGCGAAGAGGCCCTAAAGCGCGCGCAGAGCCGGGCGCCGACTATATACGACTTATGATTCTTCCATTAATTGGGCACTCCTCATGCACTGGTTGTATACAACCGCTGATATTCGACATGAGTGTATGCAAAAAGTGATTTTATATATAAGTGCACTTCTTGTATAAACCGTGTTAATTGAAGCTGAAGTTGTAAAAGTACAACCAGTTAAGTCTTTAACAGTTGTTATAGAGGTGTTATAATATTTGTTAACTTAGTTTTTGATGTCAAAAAATCGCTTCTCAGAAGTGGGATTTCTAATATATTGAAGGTAATATGCTGGGTAAATAATAAAATATCAGATATTGGTCTCAGCTTCGCAGCTTTCTAATCATATAATAAATATTATTAAATATTTTATTTAAATGCTATAGACAGATATTTATTCGTATTTAAAAAGAAACTGATTTATCTCTTTTTCACAATTACGTTGATAAATTTTTGGTGCTCAATTTGAAAAAAATTGTTGTAAAGTTTTATGTGCCTTGTACTTCTTTACCTTATTTTTTTAGTAAATCTCAAGGTCATAAAAGAAAACACAATGTCTCAATTTACATTTTTAGCTTTTTCCATTGACAAGTCAGTCAACCTTCTTCCTTATATAATTCGATATAGTAGCAAAATTGGACAAATTCACATTTGATCTATCGTACAGGGATGTATGTGTCCATATAATTTTATAATCTTCCATTTTATAACTTAGGTAGCCAGAGTTAGGTATTTTATCGAATTCAAATAGCAACTGTAGAATTTTGGATAGTATTTGTCACTTCTTTAGATCTAAAACATGTTTGAATGTCGACTACTATTACAACTGTTACTGTGTGCCCAATTACATGTAATTTTAACTGCAGTGGTGTTGATAGAGTAGTTTTAGTTTTATATTATAAATAATAAAGAATGAAGAACGGCATTGGTTATTTTATTATTATTTACCCAAATAGAGAATGTTTCGTAGTTGAAATCCATGGAGAAAGCCTTGACGTTATGGTTGGTTCTGTAGGTGCCATAAGAAAATTCGTACAACTAACAAAGTATGATCTTTTAGTTGCACTTCAATCGCTTCTGCCCATTATAGTTTGGTCACCACCTTAACTATTGTTAATTAAAACCAATTAACCAGAAGTTTTTATAGAAAACTCATTGCTCGTGGTTTGATTATTTCTTGGAATTGTCGATACTGTCAGCACTTACGACTTTAAGAACGAACAGAAAGACTGAGCGCAGAAGAATTGACGTTCTGAAATGCTGAGAGCGTAACAAAAAAGTTTAGAAAAGTTATAAAAAAATATTTTGCTATAATTCGCGATACAGTAAATAGAAAATATATATAGTGCTAAATGTATAATGGACTATCCGTTTTTTCATACCCGTTACTTGCAGGTTTCGTAAAAACACATGCACAAAACTCCACCACTGCCACCACAATACACGAGCACTACACACGTTCACTATCACAAACTCAACAATCGTTTCGCCTCGCAACCGAAGCATCATCAGGAGATAGACTCCACGACAAAATCGCAAAAATCGAGAAGTTTAGGGTCCGGGAACGTTACCCTTTGTGTATCAAAAACCCATAATGGATCTTTGCCGCCCGATGGGGACGAGTGGCGGATATGTTGGACTTTTACCGACCAAAAACATATAGTACTCCACCACTCTATTGTTGACGAGGACAGGGTAATGTTGTGCTCATAACATCCCCTCCAGCAGCAGCTCTGTACTCCGAAAAGGCCACTTTTGGGCGGGGCCTCTCTTAGTAGTGGCCCTCATCGATTCATTTCCCTCCGCTCATCGATCCATCGGGAGCACCAGATGCAATAACCGCCTCGGGGACCTACTGCAAACGTAAGGCCGGATCACTATCTAGGGCGACGTGCGGTGGAGGGTTGGCGCTTTTATTGTGATTGGTCAAGTAATCGGAATTGAAATGCCATGTCTAATCGATGTCAGAGAACTAGGACTATATCGCTGACGTCGAAGTTTGAAATCGAGTTTTGGACCTTTTATCTACAAATTTCTAGAGTACCTTTGTAGTGCCCCAGAAGGAATTTGAAAAGCTTGTTTGTATGACCTTGCTTAGCAAGTGTGCTTTAGTATCGATACCTCTACTTCGTCCGAATCTTCCCCCTGCGTTTGACGACGCTGAAAAGGCAGAATGCTTGGCGGACAGCTTGGAAGAGCAATGTTCCCCCAACCCCAGTAGACCCGAACTCACTCAATTCCACTCCAGAGTGGTAAAGGTAGTAGATGATCTATCTGTGACGACTCCCGAAAGCGAGCCGTTGCTTCCCACTACCGGAGAAGAAGTCCGCACCATTATTAAAAACCTACACTCCAAAAAAGCCCCAGGACCTGATTCCATCTCCAACAGAGCACTAAAATGCCTTCCTAACCAAATCATCCACTTACTGGTACTGATTTTCAATGCCCTCCTTGTCGGATGCTCCTTTCCTGATGATTGGAAAGAAGCTACAGTGATAGGTATCCCTAAACCGGGAAAGCCCCGAAACGTCCCGACTAGCTATCGTCCCATTAGTCTACTAAACAGTTTAGGGAAAATATACGAACGAATTATCCTCGCCAGATTAAAATCCGTAGTTGATAGCCAAAATCTTATTCCGAACGAACAGTTCGGATTTCGTCCAAAACACACCTGTGTTCAACAAGTGCACCGCCTCACGGAGCACATTTTGCAAGGTTTACAAACCAAGCAGTTTACAGGTGTCATATTCTTCGATGTCGCCAAAGCCTTTGATAAGGTCTGGCACGCAGGCTTAATTTACAAACTGCTCCAACTAAATATACCAGATCGACTCGTACTCATCTTACGAGAGTACCTGAGTAATCGCACCTTTCGGTATCGCATAGACGGCACTTTATCGTCTCGCCGCACAATTCGTGCTGGTGTCCCTCAAGGATCTGTCCTGGCACCCTTATTGTACTCGCTCTACACGAGTGACATTCCACGGGCGCCTATCAAAGAGCGTACACATCTTGCCCTTTTCGCGGATGACACCGCTGTATTTACCACATCCCGCCGGCCTCATGTAATAACTAGACGTCTCCAGAAAGCGGTAGACAGCCTCGGACGCTGGTTCCGCCAATGGAGAATCGAAATAAACCCGGATAAAAGTGCAGCCATGCACTTTATCGGTAATCGCTTTCGATCTCACATAGACACACCTAC
Organism: Morpho deidamia; assembly: GCA_947086505.1. Lineage (NCBI taxonomy): Eukaryota > Metazoa > Arthropoda > Insecta > Lepidoptera > Nymphalidae > Morpho > Morpho deidamia. The sequence continues at coordinate 246,199 of CAMTZC010000007.1, read as the reverse complement.
GGAAATTTCCCTTTACAATACACCGATTCACTGGCAACAGAAAGTCAAGTACCTAGGTGTCACCTTTCAACCTTCCATGACCTTCCACGAGCACATACACATAGTCTGCAATAAGGCTGCGTATGTCATGGGACGACTTTATCCGATGTTATGCAAGAAAAGTAAGATGTCGCTCCGCAACAAAGTGACACTCTACAAAACTTGCATAAGACCAATAATGTCCTATGCGAGCGTTGCGTTTGCACAGGTTTCAAAAGTCAGATTGCTCAGGCTCCAAAGACTACAGAACCGATTTATGCGGACAGCCACTGGTTGTCCGTGGTTTATGCGGAACGTTGACCTCCATAGAGACCTCGATCTCCCTACCATTACTCACCTCTTTAAACGTTTTTCGAAATCTTACTTCGAGAAATCTGAGGTACACCCGAACCCCCTGATTTCAGTTGCTTCTACCTACATCCCAGTTAGGTCCGACCATCGAAAATATAGGCGTCCAAAAAGCGTCCTGTATGACCCCGACGATCAAATAACGATCGCCAACACAGAAACACGTAATACACTCACACAGCGTCTTCGCCGGCGAAGACGAGGTCCCAGTTTTCTGACGTCGGTCGGTCGTGGCTTCTCGCCACACTTCCGACGCCGCAATGACTAATCTAAGTCATACCATGAACCCTCCACTACGCGTCGCCCTAAGCCGTGGTCCGGCCTCACAGGAGGCACCCTTAGGACGACGTTCCCCGACTTAAGTAGGGCTTCTGCGCTCTACTTCCTGCATTTCGCAACTTCGGCGATGCTTCTGCGCTCGCCCGTCCCGCCCGGTGACGCTGTAAAAGCCATTAGGGCTAACAGCATACAGTCAGTTCGAAAAAAAAAAAAAAATTTAGTATCGATTTACTTTTTCGATTTTATAGATCTATGTACTTTCACAGTCAAGTACTTTTATAAGTGTTGGAGAACTTGTCTTTGACTTTCCTTTTTTATCTGTTTTCGTGACGCGTTTCCATGACAACTCGCTCGTAAATAAAAAAGCATTTTCGATTGAGATAATTAAATAATTATATCCTTTTTTTACATACCATTAGCGTGAAAAACTAAAAATATTTTCATTATATTTTGAAGAACAATTATTGCCAGTAGACGAAATTGAAACGAATTGTGAGAAACAACACAATGTCGTATAGAGACTTACGAAGTACGTATAACATTTATGTAGCCTTAATGTAAATCACAAAATTAATACAAGCTGAGGATTTATATAAGTAACAAGGCATTTACAAATAAGTAAATTATGTTATTAATCATAAATATAATATCATACATAATTTATAATATTAACAGATAAATTAGTTCCAAATAGATTGATCGTAGGAAACAAAAGTAATAACTGGGGTATTTTAAAGTTAAGATTACGTTATTATAAATATTTTACAATACGATTATCGATTTTTTTTTCAAAATAAATTTAAGTAATACAAAGTTTATAATTTTTATTGACAAACGTACAAATACAAGAGAAACCTTAGAATATTTGAGAATTTTAAAATAATATTTTGGTAAATAAACCAAAAACCTATTTAAAATAAAATCTACCTATATCAAAAGCCTACTTTTTTATAAAACCATAACTTTTTTTGATAATCATAAATATAGATTAGATTTTAATCGCATCACGGGCGTAACTAATAACGATGTCAAGTTAGTTTTTTTATTATTTTAGAATAAGCAATCTAGAGAGAGTTTTGGTATGCAATAATTATTTGAAATATCTTACAAGTTATTCCCACCATGTACCGCATCAATACTCAAATTATAGTTGCGAATATCTTTGTCTGAACGTGTAACAACGCGTTCAAGGCAAATCCACTGGAACGATATTGATGCGATTAATTAATACAATTAAAGTTTAAACACCGGAGTAACATATTGGGTGAAAAAACCCTTTTTTTTCGAGAGCGAGGAAAAACACATATTGCTTTATCTAGGGTACTTAAATGTTTAAGTTGGCGTAAAGGATGTGGCGGCTACCACTAGTCTGTATGTATATAAAAAATTAATTGTTAATGTATGTATGTTCCTAATGGACTCCTAAACGACAGGCCCGATCTTTGCAAAATTCTGACATAATCTTGAGATTGACCAAGCGAATACAACGATAAAGTTTGGTAGCGATGGGTCAATTCTATTTGACCTGTATTTAGTATATCTTTGAATTACGCCGGGCGAAGTGGGTTGGATATGCTTTTAAATTAATAAACAAATAACTAAATAAGGAAGAGGATCTTAGATTATAGATAAATGATGGAGATCTACGCGGAATGTGGAAGGTTCAGAATTGCACGCATTTTTATTTCTTATAAAAGTAAGTTCTAGATTTCAGCGAAGCTATGCGCGCTCTCGGTTTCCCGCAACAAATATCCCTGGAAAGCTTTCGTAACCCTAATTGGGAGCTGATGGAGGCGTGCCTCCGCTGGCTAGCGGCGAGGGTCGAGCCTGATGCTGTACTGGCTGGCGGGAGGGAGTCAGTGGAGCAGAGAGTGGCCATGGTCACTCACGCCATTGAGTTGTTTGTGAGTAGACCTCGACATAGTGAAAATATGCACATATAGTAAAGTAAGTAGTAAAGTAGCGGCCTGTTACAATCCCATTGCTGGGAATAGACCTCCTCTCTCCGTTTATTGGAGAGAAGGATTGGAGCTAAGACCTACCACGCTGCTCCAATGTGGATTGATAGGTTACACATATCCCCAGAATTCTCTAGAGATATGCAGGTTTTCTCACGATTTTTAGACACATAAGTTTAATTTAAAAAACTCATTGGGACCTGACCGGGTTCGAACCTATGTTCGCCTCAGGAGAGTCGCACGGTCGCACCATTGGGCTATCACAACTTATGCTGTATTTTGCTGTATTTCATCTGAAATATCGAATTGTTATTGCGGTGCTGCTAAAATTCTTGTAAAACATATCCACACATAATATTAAAGTAACCTAATTCGAAATTCGATTTAATTGAGTTAGATTCAATGAAAATTCTTATTTCAACGCCATGTATGACATCACGCTGCGAACTATTAAAAAGGATAATGTTTTCTTGCCCAACCAAGTTATGGGTCTCTTTAACAATCCCGAGCTTTGTAGGCACTAAGAATGCATGGATATAGCTACTCTTCGACGCCGTACAAGACATCTATAACTATACGTAAATAGTAATAAGAATTATTCTTTGTAAGGAGCAACCGCCGAGTTTCTTGCTGGTTTTTTGACAAACGGCAAACAATGAAATATACTCGTAGATTTGTATATTGTTTACTATAATACTAAGAACAAAAGAAAAAAATATGAAACAGGAAAAACATTTGTCACACGCTTTGTGATGAAGGGAAGCGTCGTGAGGAAACCTGCATATCTCTTAAAAAATTTGATATAAAATGTGGGCCTAAGCTGCCAATATTTCTCTTCCACCCAGAAGACTTTATCCCAACTGTGGGATTTCAATTCTCATGTTTTTGATAGCATTCACGAGCGAATCTGAAGATAAACGGCAAAAAATTGTACGGCGCTGACGGCTGGGCGGTGCGCGAGCTGATGAAGGTGGCTTCTCTGTTGCAGTCGGCACTGGAGTCGCCGGCTGGTCCTGACGACCAGCTCGCTGACTCCAACCTGCTGGTGTACGACGTCAGCAACCGAGTGAGTTGATGTTCATCCGTCCGATCAAATCAAAGTAACTAAATGCTTGTTTTACTGCCCTTCTGACATTCAAAGTCAAAACACTTACTTACGTGCATTAAGCATGAACTATAACAATTTAATGACCTCTTTAAGACCGGTTACCCGTACAGCTTGAAGAAGTCAGGATGGACTGCTTCAAGACACAGACTACAGACTTGTACATTAGATGTACATTAGACATGTAGATGTACATTGCTCGAACAGTTGCTTGCTTTGGGCATTTGGCAGCACGGTTATCAATGGCAGCGTCAAGCTATTGACTCTAACAGACTGAGCGGTCCGTATATGTTGATCACTGGCTAACCGCTCGAGCAGTACGCGTATGGCCAGTTTAACCTGTAGTGCTAGAATATATGGCGTAATGTGGTCTACTAACGGCCCAAACCCGAATCGCTAGCATAAAAATTATATTTGTTGTATCGTCTGACAACAGGTCAGTGAGATCAAGCAGGCCCGCGCTCTGGCCACCGACATCACAGCACAGGGTGCCTTCCTGTACGACCTGCTAGCAAAGGAGCCACAGAACAAGGTAAGAGTGATCTTCTATTTTACGGGGAGCTGCTGGATCAACAAGCAGCATAAGATCGTGTTTTGTGGAGATCCCATGAAGAGAGCTATGCAGCAGCGGACGTCGATCGGTTTAAGAGGAGAGACAGATCTCCTCATCATCCTCCTGTTATTACCCCACTTTAAGTGCGGTCGGCACAATATGTTACAAACATGTTGTTACATGATTTGGGTACGTATTTTACGACCGGCGGCCTGCCTGACGTCAACTTACCTGATTCGCGAGGTGTCGTAAAAGACGACTATGGTAAGTTGACGTCAGACAAAATATATATAATATACCTAGCCAAATCATGTAACAACATGTTTATAACATGTCGTGCCTCATCACTTAGAGTGGGATAAGGGCAGAATGATGCTTTTGTGTTACAAAAAAGAGCCATACGTGGCATTTACAATTTAAATTCGCGCGATTCCCTGCGAGAGAAGTTCAAGGAAATCGGTATTCTTACATTAGTTTCACAGTATATTTTTAGTAATTTAATTTTCGTACATATGAATATACATAATTATAAAAGGATTGGTGACGTATATAATAGACAAAGTAGGAACCGACATAAGCTTGCGGTTCCTGCTTTGCGCCTAGCAAAAGGACGTAATTCGTTTGTGGGTTTGGGTATAAGATTCTATAATAAAATTCCACAATCTACATTAACTTTACCTTTACAGCAGTTTAAAAATACTATTAAAAAAAGGCTAATTCAGAAAGCATATTATACTATTGAGGATTACCTAGAAGATAAGAATGCGTGGATATAGCTTCTCTTCAACCCTGTACAAGACATTAATAACTATATGTAACTAGTAATAAGAATTATTGTTGGAAAAGAGCAACCGCTGAGTTTCTTGCTGACTCTTCTAGGAACAGCTTTCCGAACCAGCAGTAGATGTTGACGATTCAAAAGCACTTATTTACAAATTTACTTGTATAAAGAATATTTTGAATTTGAATTTGAATGAGGCTACAGAACCAAAGAAACTACGTAGTTTCAAAATTTAGTCTTTTCTTTTTTAGTGTCTATAATAGGTGATGTAGTATGTAGTATGAGGGTGTTAGGTCCGTGTGTCCAGGAGCACCGTGACAGGGCGCTCTCGCGGCCCCTGGAGCTGTCCTCGCTGGAGGGGGTGGTGCGGGGCGCGCTGCGGGCGCTGGCGGGGCGCGGGGCGGCCGCGCGGGACCAGCTGGAGGGCGCGGCGGCCGGCGAGGCGGCGCTGGACGCCAAGCTGGAGCGGCGCCGCGCCGAGCTGCAGCGGGCTGAGAAGCGGCTGCACACCGTGCAGAAGATCAAGTACCTTTTACACATCATCATTTTCAAATTCTAATTCAAAGTATTCTTTATTCAAGTAAACTTGTCACCGAGTGCTTTTGAATCGTCAGCTCTTCCACTTCTTTTCGTACCATGAAGTGTGAATTGCATTGGGGTCGTAATGTTTGAAAAGGATAACGTTATATGAACTATAGATAACTCTGTCTCTTTCACTCACATGTTCTTAGGACGAATTCCGAACGCTCATTCGGCAACGACTTAAAGTGTGCGTCTTTAAGACGTCATGGTATGAAAAAGCAAAACGATTTCGTTTACGTCCTCAATTGAGTCCCAATAAAAGTTGATGGTAGACCTGCTGGTAACGATTTAAACGCAATTTTAAATTTGTTTTATTAAAGTTTTATTAGAATGAAAAATATTTAGAATTGTAAATGGTTCCGTGCCAACAGTATAAGATGACATAAGAGGGAAACAGAATAGAGTTACATGATGTTGTTCAGAAACCATTAAACCGCCAGGCCCGCGTACCAGAGCGAGCTGACGGCGTTAGAGAGCGAACTTGAGGGTCTTTGGGAGCAGTACGTGCTGCGGTACCGCTGCGTGGAAGAGCTCAAGCACCAGCTCAGCCTGCTGGAGACCGCTCAGGCAGAGGCACGAGCTATTTGTATTACTTCTAAGTCAAATGACTGCCCTTTGAGAGATATTTAAGAGAGTAGGTTAAATAATTTATAGAATTAGGCGCTGCTTTTTGGAGGTCCATAATACAAAAGTAATAAGCTGTGATAACCCAGCGGTCAGACCGTGCAAATCTCTAGAGACGATCATGAGTTCGATCCCCGGACAGGCACCAATGAGTTTTCTTATTTAAAAATTTGTGTTTAATTAATAATTGCGATCTATCACACGCTTTTTACGAAGAGAAACACCGTGAGAAAACCTGCCTATCTCTAGAGAATTCTAGGGATGTGTGTAACCTACCAATCCACATTGGAGTAGCGTGGTAGATCTTAGCTCCAATCATTCTCTCCAAAAACGGAGAGGAGAGGCCCATTTCCAGCAACTCACGATATTTTTCTTCACCGAAAAGCGTGTGATAAATTGCAATTATCTATTAGACACAAGTTTTAATAGAAAAACTCATTGATGCCTACCCCGGGGTTTGAACCCGTGTCGTCTCTAGAGAGTCGTACGGTCTCACCGCTCGGCTATCACAGCTTAAAAGTAGATGATTCAGACGTTATTCACAGGTTTCTTAGACATTTGGAATTAGAATTTTACTAGAATCGTAATTAATGTGGTCGTACCGCGTGCAGGCCGCCGAGGAGCAGCAGGCGGCCATAATGCAGCTCATCCACAAATATGAGACTGAGGATGTGCTAGGAAAACTGAGCGATTCTGGTATGTGCTGTCAGAATATATCACATCATTCGTTGAATCGTACTTTACCACTCTAGAAAACTATGTAAGAGTACCTCTTTGAATTTTCAAGTCATTCGTGGACCAGGCTGATGAAATTCTGCAAACCATCCTTGACTTCCTAGTTTAGATTTTATAACCTAGAATTGTTTATAGTGCCCGGCATTAAATAATGCACATCGATGTTTAGAACGAAACAGCCGGCCAGTTCGGTTTCGTAGAGTGCTATCACTGTCACACACAGTTCCGTCAGTCTGTGCGACAGAGACAATGCTATATGAAGCAGAATCTAGCCGATTTCTCTCTCAAAGCCTCGATGTGCATTATTTATTGCCGGGTACTATACTTGGTGTTTATTTTAATACTATAAACTATTACAAGGATTTGAATGAAACCATTTTTATCGAATTCGATATTTTTTGATACATTTGCAATATTAATATCGACTAAAACTAGATTCAAATGTCTGCTATTTAATAATATTTTTATCCTCTTTTAGTATTAGCCATTCGGTATCCGGCTGAGTAGAGTAGACCACCCTTATTTCTTACCGAGGTGTCGTAAAAGGTGACTAAGGTAAGTTGACTCACCGTGTGGTATCCGGCTGAGTAGAATAGACCACCCTCATTTCTTACCAAAGGGTCGTAAAATACGACTAAGGTAAGTTGACGTCAGGCACGCGGCCGGTCGTAAAATATGTTTGTAACAGGATATGCCGACCCCACTTAGAGTGGGATATGAGCAGGAGGATGATGATCCTCTTTTAGTATATATTTTTTATTCTCATAATCTTACTGTATTTTAAAGAGACCTTTTAGCTTAAAATGAATTAAGGACTAATTTGAAAACATTAGTATTGTAGTAGTGGTTTCTTTGCAACTCATTCGTTGGTCTCGGTAGTCGCTACAATAAAATTCCGCAATCTGTATAAGAATTATCTACAGTAAAGTTAAAATTAAGTTTAAAAAGTATGCTTATACGTAAGGCATATTACACAATTGAAGATTATTTAATATAAAAATGCTTGGATTTGAAAATCCTTTCAGCTCCAAACAAGACTGCGAATAATGTAAATTTAAATGTTTAAAAGATTGACCGCCGAGTTTCTTGCTGGTTCTTCTCGGTAAGAGCAACATTCCGAACCAGTGTAGCTTATTAAATCTAATTATTGATTCTTGACGATTCAAATTGCTTGTAAAAAGCCTACTTGAATAAAGATTATTTTGATTTTTTTGATTTTTGTAATTCGGCAGACGACCCGGAGTCGAGTGATGGGGGCGAAGAGTCGGCGAAGCAGCCGCGGCCGGCGACGCGGCCTAAGACTAGGCTGCGTATCAAAACTGCAGGTGATTTGGACAACTTTTCTTATTAATATGTGAAAATACTGGTCGCATCGTGACAAACGAGGTCCCTTTTTACAAGGTTCGACGTTTCGGCGGAGTTGCATCCGCCATGGTCACGAACTGACCATGGCGAATGCCATGCCGTATTTTCACATATTAGTAAGTATGAATCGCAAAAGTTTAAAATGAACTTTTCTTACAACGCGCACTGTATGTTCTTATAGTCGGTGCTGCAACCATAGAGTTAATATAAATAGACGGGGAGCCACGAACAGGCCTGTGAGTGAGTGCCCAACGAACAATTAACTGGGAAGTAAAAGTTATTTTCGTTCTATCACAAACTCAACAGTCCTTTCGTCCCGCAACCGAAGCATCATCGGGAGATAGACAGCACGACGGAGATAGAAAGCGACGGTTTGCAATTTGTGCATATGTTATAACGAATCCTGCATGTATCGGGTATGAAAACGGATAGTCCACTCTACATCTAGCATTATATATATTTCCTATTTCCATTATCGCGTATTATAGCATAATAATTTGATTATTACTTTTATGCTATCTCTGTAAAATAACAGTTGTTATAACTGCAGGCACCGGCGCGGAGGGGCGGCAAGCTTTCGGCAGCATGCAGGCGCGAGACTCGCTGGACCGCCTCGACAGCAGCTCCGACAGCGAGCTGACCGACGACCAGCTCTACGGTGCTGGTATGAACTGTGATTCAAATTCAAAATATATTCTTGATTCAAATAAAGTTCTATTGAATCCTAAATTAACTGTGGGTTCGATAAATTGCTCCCACCAAATCTTTTCGGTCACCTGTTTGAGATATTTTGTTACCGCACGCAGAACTAGATGGCGCTGTTCCATATTACGCCGCGTTAAAGATGTTCCATTGTAGATAGTATAATTACAACCCTGTGTTATATATATAAAAGTACAACGATACAGTCCACCACAGCGCGTCGCTTTAAGCCGAGGTCCGGCCTCACTGGAGGAACCCTTAAGGCCACGCTCCCAGGATGTTGCGAGCCTCGCTCGAGACTCGCTCTCCTCAGCTCATACCCCCGGCGACGCTTCCGCGCTCGCCCACTCTCTCGGTGACGCTGTCAGAGCCATTAGGGCTAACAGCATTAGTTAGTGTTCGAAAAAAAATGAATATAAATACGGTTCGTCTATTGAGAGGTCGTAGATGGGTTAAATAAATCTAAAAATGTATATTATTTAAGTAATATAAAGTTTAGTAAGCTTTCTATATCAGTCTCGTCTAACAGGTGGTTTTAGACCGGTGTGATGGCAAGGCTCGAGTTGATTGTGGATTTTTATAATAGAATAGACGGAAAATCAAACGGGAGGAGATGTAGGCATATGTCAGTTTTCAAATAGATTTTCTAGTACTTTTGAATCGTCAAATGTTACTAAAGAAGTTAGATTCCAATGTCTCTGCCTACCGAGTAAATTTATAAAGGAAACTATAACAGAACTACTTTGCTATAATCCGCTGGTTAAGCGAATGCATGCAAAGCTAATGTCTATGAAGCAGGCGAAATTTACGTACTTTACACTTAGAGATTTTGGTGGTGGTCGTGTGTATTTCTTGTGTGCATTGTTGCTGGTGGAGGCGTCTTGTGATGTATGTGATGATTTGTTCTGCATGTGTACGGTACGTGAATTCTGCCTTTGCAAAAGTATAGTACGCGGCAATAAATAATGCACATCGGGGCTTAGAGGGAGAAATCGGCTAGATTCTGCTTCATAGAGCATTGTCTCTGTCGCACAGACTACGAACTTACGAACCCGTGTAAATACTAACTGAGTGACAAGATAACGCTCTACGAAACCGAACTGGCCGGCTGTTTCGTTCTAAACATCCATGTGCATTATTTAATGCCGGGGACTATAATTCTGTGATAGTACACACTTCATGGTACGAAAACAAAGCGGTTGGGTTGAGGTACTGACTTTGAATTAAATCGTTTTCTAAAAGTTCATGGTAGGCCTGCTGTTATAGTTTCTGTAATATGGAATTCCGCAAAGTAACGTCAGCTTCTATAAATAAAATTTATAAAGCTTAAAAGATTTCATGTAACTGGGTCCACGCCCACGCTATGGCGAGTTACCGTGGTCTGGTTGGCTGTTCCCAGCCGGTGGCGAGGCGGGTGGTAGATGGTCGCGGCCGCGGCCCGCCACGCGCACTCTGGCCCCCGTCGACCACTACGCCGACCTGGTGCAGGGTGAGACACGAACCTGACAACTAATGGCGATACACATCACACATCACAAAACCCACTATCATCACTTTCATATCGTTATTAAGTGCATACAGCACAATATTCATCGTCTATCAATTTTTATAAAAATTTTTAACTCTACTAGTTATTCAACATGCATGTCATGCTTCACTCAATGCAGTCACAATTATTCTTCATTATATGTTCAGAGAGCTAAATGCAAGCGGACGTTGATGAAAACTGTCATGCAATGTTGCCTTTTTCGGACATCTACAGAGAGGATCCCTGTATAAATTTCCTAGGTTGATCCTAGAAGGAAAGATGTACGGCAAAAGGGCACCTGGAAGGCGACGTCTTAAATGGTTCGATAATATAAGAGAGTGGACAGGACTTAGTTACTGGGAAATAAAAAAGATGACACACAGCCGGAAATGTTTTCTCCAACTGACCTCCGCACTTCATTTTGAAGATGGCACCAGATGATGATGACCTTTATCTAATAATCATCATTATAATTGTTTATATAAACTATAAAGCATCTAACAGTCGAATTGAGTCGACGTTCTGATCGGGGATATTTGGACGGTGATCGTTGTTGTTTTGCATGTCTCTGCTGACTGATTACTTTGTTGGTCCAGCGGGCAAGGCGGATGCTGAGGAGGGTTCTGGAGGGTCTCTGGGTTCGTCGTCCGAGAGCGAGCTACGGCTGGCCAGTGCACATCCCGGCAGGAACTCCGCACTCAGCGACAACGAGTTCTGAATGATTACAGTGAAAATTACATTGGAAATAAATTGGCCACTACATAAACATCTCCCTGTCTTCTTTTTCCGAGCTATTTTATTGTTTTTGCCGCGTGTTTTTTTTTCGAATAGAGTAAATACTGTTCGCTGGGCGTGGTGGAGTATCAGTGCAAGAGTATCGTAACATTTTTGGGAGATTAAAGCCCGATATGTGTACTAGCGTCGGCGAACGACATCTTAGCGTGCCTTCGCACTAAGTTTATGGTTTTGTGGAGGGTGTTGGTATCAAACCACGACAAATCGATATTATTTATCGATAGTATTTCCAAGTTAAGTAAAATTTTATGGCGTACAAAAGTTTTTACATAGATAACAGCTCTAATGTGGATTGTGGTCAGGCAACACATATACAACGCTCTCTCGCTTAAAAGGAGAGTTCGTGAAAAAAACAGTCTTACTAAAACACTGAAGCGTGCATTGCAATTTTAGTAGGAACAAGATTAGTCAGCCCCTTGTAAAATCAGTCAGCTGAGTAATACATAACGATCAGTCTGCAGTGTTTATTGCAAACATGTCTATCTTTACGGTATATCTCATCTATCCCATCTTTGATTTCGACAAATCCCCGTCGTATATAAAATATTCAATAAAATATTAAAAATTGTATAAAAATAAATTTATTTATTTTAAAAGCTATACATTTGACTTTAAATAGATGTCCTTTATATACACGTTTTAGTGACTTAACTGCTAATTTAAGACTACGGGTATTGTGGTAAATATTCATTATGAACTTTATTATTTATTATTAAGACATGTACTTGAATATGCGAACATATAGCTATATATGTATATATGTGCTATATATGTGAACATATAGTTACTTGGAACATATAGTACTTATATGTAGTTGATTTAAGATATTTTTCTGAATTTTATATATGCGTTTACTTTAACGATTTATTGGCGCGAAATTAACTAATCACTGTCAATATTAGTCACAGATTTACAAAAAAATAAGTTAAGTCAGGAACAATCATTTTTGAGTACAAAAGTATGATAGAATTATTTTGCTATAATCCGCTATTATATTAATAATATAATCGTGGATTACAACAAGATAATATTATCATAAATTTATATACTTCATTTTTGGGTGTGTTCGTGCGTAGTTTTCACTTATAATGCGGTCGTGGCTTCAAATGTGAAACTAATCCATACTGAGAACCAGCTTTGTATTTCTCTAATGCTAAACCATTAAAATGCTTTATTTTTTTATTCCATCTACGTTTTCCTTTTTTAATTTTATTTTTTTAGTACAAACTATTTGGCCGTTTCTAAGAATCTAAGTATAGGTTACACAGATTAATATCTAATTTACATAATACAGAATATAAATATAATAACTAATATTACTTATGTACATTTCACGATAACTTACTGATAGAATTAATAATCTCAATAAAATAACGTTTGTTAGGGATAATAACTGAACACAATAATGTAACGTTAGTATAACAAAATGAAAGTTACTCACAAATAAAGTGCTCTATGATATAGTTAATTGGTAACAAGAATTATATCTACAGAAAGATTTAAGTATAAGTTATATTTTAATAAAATCACGCCATTCCGTTAAAAATATAAAAACTCTGTAAACCCTGTACAGTTTCTGAACTGTGACCATCACTTACATGACTTTACCATCTCTTTTTCTCCTAATATAAAGTTATATAAGACGGAAAAGGACGATAAAGTCATCGTTAAAGGAGGTTCTGTAAAACGAGATACAACGTAATACATTTTTGTTACGTTTACAAACCTTTTATATAACTTTATACGTATGGAGACTATATATTTACTATTTAAGTCCTAAGTATAATGAATTGAGCAAATTTCGATGTGTTATTTACAAACCAATTGTTTTATTTCGCGCTGAGCATTTGGCACCGGTTAGGTACATCGGACTTGACTTCAAATATACAAACTAACAACTAAGACTTTATATAGATAGATTAGAGTTACAAATAGACCTACTTATATACGAACCACACATGTAAATAAAATAATAGACTAAAAATATTGAATGAGATGTTGAAATTATGTTCATATACGGGTAAGTTTCTGGGCAAGGCCTGTGGCAGGAAAAAGCGATACGAATCTTTTGGTGTCGAAGGTGTGAAGTCTTTCCGTGGTTAGGCATGCAGTTGAGTTGGGACCCGTTGGCTACAAGTGACGTAATAGGTTGGGTTGTAACTTCTGGAACTGACTTTGTCTTCACTAATATAATTTTTGAAACATTGTACATTGGGGTTCGTATAAAAGCAGCCTTAGATTAAGAATTCGTGTGGGTGTAAAATGTTCCTAGTAACAATAGCTTTTAGATAACAGTTTCTAATTTAGGGTATGTAAAAATAAGCAAAGCTATTTAAACGGATCAGTGTTTTAGCAATTATATAGCGATGGAACTCTTAACGTCAACGTAAATTTAGATGCCACATTTTTACCCACTAAATCACTTTATGAGAGTCATGACGTATTCAGTTATTACGTACAAGATTTGTTAATGAAAAATTAGAATATTTCACACCCACATTTGATTAAAACTAGATAAATAGTACTTAAACAATACGCATAACACAGATATTTGACGATACAAAGTTTACAATTGTCGAGATTAGTAACGTGGGGGTTAGTAACGTGTTCCGTTAACAATACAACATTCTAACAAATCGAACGAATTATTCTAATGAACGCATCTTTTAGTCTAGTACCTACTGTTGACGCAGATTAAATTCTATTAGATATAGTCTGTTATTATATATTAAGTCTTCCTTTCTACTGATCCGTAAAACTATGGGCTATGTTCTTGAAATAAAAACATATTTAATTCAATTTTTATTGAATGGCTTTCGGGGGTGCATTATTTGCACAAATTACTTCGCCAATGTCACGTAAGGTGGAGAACACACAAAGGAATAAAAACATTTTATCATAACTTCAAATACTCACTTCTGAGAATTTGATGTTAGAGACATTGGATATTTCATACACTATATATCACACGCTGAGTACTAAAGCGACTGAATTCAAAATTAAACTTGATTTTGTTAGATACATCGTAATCCTTATTTCAATGACATATATGTTTTCAACTTACGAATTATTAAAATACTAATATTTTCACGAGTTCTGAAGCTAAGCTTTATTGCAATTTGACACAAAACAGTTTTCTAAATTCAGTCCATAAGCGTGTGATTTTTTCAACTTATGTTACCTTTCAGTTTGTTTATATCATGTACGGGCTGTTTGACAATATATTTAGTCTTAAAGCTAGTAATAACTAGCATTGGGTACGCGTCACAAAAGGGCTAGAACCCAGATTTCTCCAAGCAAAACTGTTGTAAAGTAATAAAAATAATGCAAATGGATTGTAATTGAGGGTGCAATTAATATGTACTCATATTAGTTAGGTGCTACAGTTAGTAACAAATAAGTGGGTTAGTGATATTTACATCTACGCATATAAAGCTATCCCATTTAGTTTGGTTCCGTACTGCTAAGTTACGATTATTCTTACACCTATGCTCGTGTGAGCTACTTAAAAAACAAATAAAAATAATTCTCAAGCTGATTACAATTATTTGCATACGGCTAAATAATTCTATGTCTAATATTAATGTAAAGTCTTGTATTATTTAAATATACATTGGTAAATATAATAATAGCAATCGACTAATTCGGTAAACTAGTTAAACAACGAAATCACATCTGGCCAATAAACGAAATAACGATTCCGAATAATTAATAATATACGAATTTTTAAATAATTTTATCGTTTGAAACTATTTAAAATTTATTTGACTATTTTTTTACGCGATGTGTCACTCGTGTTCAAGCAACATGCTCTCATGTGAAAAATGAACACTATATTTTAATAAGACAACTTTTAAGTTATACATCCCATTTTTCAGTATTGGTACTTACTGAATTTATAAAAAACAAGTTCGAAAGCTTATTACGTAGTATCTTAGAAAAGTAATAATAAAATTATTTTGCCATAATCCGCGATAAAGTAAATAGGAAATATATATAATGTTAAATGCACCACCACGAAACGATTGTTGAGTTTGTTATAGTGAACGTGTGTAGTGCTTGTGTATCTGGTGGCGACGGTGGAGGTTTGTGCATGTGTTTTTACGAAACCTGTGTGTATCGAGTATATAAACGGACAGTTCACTCTACATTTGGCATTATATATTTCCTATATATTATATTATAGCAAAATTATTTTATTATTACTTTGTATTACGGACCTCCGCAAAATAACCTTTAATTAAACAAATTAGTATTTTAGAAGTAATTTAGAGCAGAAGAAGTAATTTAATTTATTACAAGATAGTAATGCCGATGTTGGACGTATAGTACCCGGCATTAAATAATGCACATCGACGTTTAGAACGAAACAGCCGGCCAGTTCGTTTTCGTAGAGCGCTGTCTCTGTCACTCAGTTAGTATGTGACGTTCCACACGGGTTCGTCAGTCTGTGCGACAGAGACGATGCTCTATGAAGCAGAATCTAGACGATTTCTCTCTCTAAGCCTCGATGTGCATTATTTATTGGCGGGTACTATAACAGATTTATGTAGGTGCCATTGTAGCTGATCGTTATTGGTTCTTGCGCTCGTAGCACCGGTTCGGCGGGCGCGCGGGCCGGCAGCAGCGCGCGGCCGCTAGTCAGTGCGAGAGGTGCGAGTGGGAGTGGGAGTGGGAGTGGGAGTGGGTGGTGTCGGTGGCGCTGCTGGCCAGCGAGTCGTGCTGCTCGGCCGCGTGCCGGCTCTCGTCGCACACCGCTATGAACTGCTCCGCGTAGGCCCTGGAATACATACGGGAAACTAATCATTCGCAAATTTAATAATAAAATTATCCGCGATAAAGTAAATAGAAAATACATAGCCTGTTACAATCCAACTGCTGGGAATAGGCTTCCTCTCTCCGTTTCTGGAGAGAAGGGTTGGAGCTAAGACCTACCACGCTGCTCGAATGCGGATTGGTAGGTTACACATATCTCCAGTATTCTCTAGAGATATGCAGGTCACGATGTTTTCCTTCACCGAAAAGCGTGTAATAAATTGCAATTATCAATAAGACACATGAGTTTTAATAGAAAAACTCATTGGTGCATACCCGGGTTTGAACTCGTTTTCCCCTCAAAAGAGTCACACGGTCTCACCGCTGGGCTATCACAGCTCGAAAATACATATAATGCTTAATAAAGAGTGGATTATTCGTTTTCATACCCGAAACATCCAGGATTTGTTAAAACATGCACAAACCTCCACCATCGCCATCACATACACAAGCACTACAAACGTTCACTATCACAAACTCAACAACCGTGCAACCAAAGCATCATCAGAAGATATACTCTACGACACGATTTGCGATTGCGCATCCTGATTTAATCGTGTATTCTATCGTTCTATCAAATATCACACCACACATCCACGTTAAAATGTTAAGGTCATCTCATTTGCATAACATTCCCTGCAACCTTTTCTTTTATTGCCCAACATCCATACATTACGACCTAATGACCGTTTTATAAATTTTCCCTTATTTAACTTATTGTCCCTGCGATCTTTCGCAACTTCATCCTGCATTTATTCTATTTCTCACATCGAAATTTATTTCACATTTATTCTGGAAAAGCAATTCACGGCAACGAAGTAGGAGCAGACTGTCTTCGTCGTTAATATTTTATTGTAGTTACTAGCTGTGCCAACAACGGCTTCGCCGCGTGGAATTCACTTACCGAACTATTCCCGAATAAAAGGAGTCGTTGTGAGTTAACCATGAGAGATAGAGACATGCTATCGCGGACTTTTTTTGTAGTATTTTTATAGATCTACTGTGCTGGTTCACGCAGCGCACGCGACTAACGCTCTCAGTGTGCAAGTTTTTTTTAACAACTGTGCCATCTCTTCAACACAATTTACATAATACCGATATATTCTATTTACCTAAACTATCCGGAAATATTGCACAATCTTTTGGTGAAAACCGTACAAAAATCCGTTCGGTAGATTTTGAGAAGATCGATTACATACAGACAGACAGCTTTTTGGAACTTTGTTTCATAATAAGTATAGATATAGATCGCTCGTAAGTGGTGTCGATAATGAAGTGTTAAGTGTATGCACTGCCTCACCTATCCAGTCCCGTGTAGGTCCTCTTGAGGTCGTCCACGGTGGGCGCGTCCCGCTCGGGCCGCCGCTTGCGGTGGATGCGCTCCAGCGAGCGCGTCAGCTGCGAGTCGTCCCGCCGGCCGCGCCGCCGCTGCCGCTCGGTGCGGGCGAGGCGCGGCGAGCGGCGACGACGCCCCCGCTGGAACACAGGCCGACATTATATTGCTTACGAAGTTAAAGGGCAACGGAACAGGCAACAGTGTCGGGACGAACGGTTTAAAGATCTAATATATATGGCATCTCCACGAACCGACGTTTCGTAACTCTAAATCTTTCCATCGCTTTGAACCACGCCGAGTTTCTTGCTGGTTGTTCTCGGTAACATTCCGAACCAGTTGTAGCTTTATTTATCATTTTGATGCTTTACGATTCAAAAGTGCCTGAAATGGTTTATTTGAATAAAGATTATTTTGATTTTGATTTTAATCTTAAAAGACGCACTTTCCGCGCCTATTTTAAAATCCCTATGTAGCTCGATTCGAATCCGTTTCAAATATTATAAGACTCAAAATAAATATGAAGAACACTCAATTAGTGCCTGAATCTCTGCAAAAATTAGTAAGGAACTAAAAATTATACAAAAATTTACAATTTTCGAACACGATGATGACGATGAAGAACACGAACCTAATTCCTGATGCTTTGTCAGAATAAAAGAAAGTACGAAAAAAAATTAATCGGTTTTCTCTATATAAAACATAAGTTGACAACCATCATTAGTGAAAAGTACCCTACTACTCCACTACTCTATTTTGTAAAGTAATATAGCTCTATCTTGAATATTACGAAGTTCGCACTTAGCAGCAATACTTATAAACATGTAATTCGTTTAATCTTTCTAATTCGTCATTCGGACTGAAAAATTATTTTATCAAATACTAAGTCTAGGTATGTAAATAGTTTTTAAATGTATTTTTATCGATACGTCCCTATGTTTGGACTTTCGAGGCAGCTGTATGAATATATAGATACCGTCGCGGTCCGCACGGCGTCCGGCGGCGGGTAGTACAGCGGCGCGGCGAACGCGGCGGGCGGCAGCGTGGCGTAGCGCGGCGCGGGCGGCAGCACCACGCCCAGCGGCACGCGGCCCAGCTGGGGACCGACACAATATATAATATCCTTACTAATATTATACATGTCCAAGTCTGTCTCTCTGTTACGTTTTCGAGGTGAATCCGCTGAACAAAAGTAATAATAAATAATAATAAATAATTGTATTATAGATCTCCGCAAAATAACGCCTTATTATATAAATGAATCCGCTGAACCAATATCGATGAAATTTGGCACAATTTATCCTTATACACCGGGGTCACACATAGGCTATAGGAATCCTGTAAATACAACAGGAATAGGATGACATTAAAAACCCCATCTATTAAATCAAGGTTTTTCGTTCCAGATGTGTCAAAGACAAGTTTGTCAGTTAAAGAAATAGGTTTTATATAGGAGACCTGATGACCTCTCGTATTAAAAGATATAGTATGAGAAAGGTTTTAAAATTTTTTATGTTTTTTTTTATAAAAATTCCAAAAACAAATGGTATATACCGAATTTGATGTTAGTAAATTGTTAATAATTTTAATAGTAATTGCAATTAAACCCCGATCGATATAATTTTTATGATGGAGATTTTTGCAGGGTTCGTGAGTGACGGAAGCTAGTGTTTATTCCGAGACTCACTGGTCCACATGAACGAAGTCGCGAGTAAAAGCTAGTTCTTATAATATATGCTAAACTTACTAAATTGTCATGTTATGAATAACAAGTGTTTGTAACAGGAGTTTGTAATGTGTATGTCATAGAGTTTAAGTCGCTTGACACTGATCATCTGGAACATTCGCGTTGTTTACGAATCGTGTTCCATATCTCCGCCCCTGTACTAACGACTCGAATAATCGAGAAGCAGAACCTTCTCGAATGGTTCGTCCACCGTAATAAACGGTCGTATCGTGTGTCACGTGAATACAGTTTGCGAATAGGGATCGATAACGAATTAAGAAGCGGAAGTAGAAATGAAATCATAGTGAACTTCGCTTTTTTTATTGGACAACGGACTGCACGGTGGTTGTATTATATATTCTCGATTTTGTAGTAAAAAGCTGAATAAAGTTCTTTTTTAAACGAGTCACCAGGAATTTTTTATCATATCGATAAATGTCGGTATAAGTATCTTTCAGTACATTTTAATTATTACTTTTGTAATATAGATCTCCGTAAAGTAACACCTATATTAATAAATTAATATTGCAACAGCGAGTTAAGTACTTAGAACAAGTAAAACTTCTCAATCTGTTTGTGCAATTTATTGGCTGCTTTGAATGTTTATTTTATAAAGTAATACTACAGGGCAAAGGTTCCTTGAAGATATAATTTACTGTGGCTGTAGAAGACACAGGAGAGTGCCAGAATTACATACATCTTTGGACCCAGACATTACAGTATTATTTTTTGTGTTGAAAGATAGAGAAATAAAGGAAATATCATATTAAGCCAGTGAATTTTTGCGTTTACGATGTTTATCACTACAGCTGATAACAAACTTATGGTGTAGGAAGGCATGAAGCTTTTGGATTCTAAGGAATAGACTGCTTAGCGAGAATACAAATCAAAGTTAAATCCTTGCGTTACATCATCGATGAATTTAACTGTGAATTGAATCAATACGTTAGCAAAGGTCGTGTGTTGTTCGTAAACAACGGGCGAGGCAGTCACGGCGCCGCATTCTGATGCTCAATCAGTGGTATGTAGGCGATCCTAGACACACTTCCTGGACACTGACTGACAGACACTTACAGATTAATTAAATTGATTATGAGAGACTCCCTAAAACAATATAATATATACAGTTAGTGTTAATATAAATACAAATTGTATGTCCGTTTAGTCACCTGTTTGGTTTCATCTGAAAATTATAGCTGTATGTGAACTGAATTCCTTTCATAACTGTGTATCTTATATATTAAATTGTAAATTTAATTATAGTCAAATCATAGGTTTTCTGATTGTATAAGATTGTAATTGTATGTCTTTTGTAAGTGACACTGTATTGCAAGTTTACCGACTGCATTTTAGAGGGGGGAGCCGCCCTCGTTTGCACCTCGTTACGCCTATCTGTGCATATTTCTAGAGCAGAGGACTTTAACCTTTTATGCTTCTAGAAACCCTTCGAGCCCATGGTTTTCGTGAAGGAAACTTAAGTTTCTTCTCATAAACCTCACACAACGTCAAAGTTTTTTACTCAAATATTTATTCAATTTTAATACAAACATTTCAACACGGCAATAAATATAGCAGTAAGGTAGCGAAACAGGTTTTATTAAATTTTTTAAAATACATTTTATAAATATTATTGTAAATTATTAATTAAATCATGAAGTTTTTCAAGATAAAGTTCTTTTTATATTACATTTTGTACTACATTTGTTTACGTATATCCGTTTTGACTGAGATCAGTTGCGGAACCCCTGTAAACCTCCGGAACCCATGTCAAAAATCCCTTCTCTAGAGAATTCTGGACCCCGCTTTCTTATGTCTAGCGACTGGGTCGTCCAACCCTTATGACATTAGGAATTTTCCACAAGTCCGATACAGTCCTCCACAGTGCTTCGCTTTAGCGTCCCAGGATGCTGCACTGCTTAAGACTCGCTTTCCAACTTTCAAACATCTGGCGATGCTGCTGCGCTCGCCCGTCCTCCGGATGACGCCGGTGTCCAAGCCTTCAAGGCTAGCATCATTAGTCATGTCCATAAAAAGGAATTCTTGGGATATGTGAAACCAAGTAATCTATGAACTCTACTAATGTAAAATTATCCTGTCCAGTACGCGTATGGCATGAAGTCTGCAAAATAATCTCGACTAATCTGTTAAAATCATGCAATAGCCAACGGAACGCAGACCCGTCACCGAATCCGTCTGTATTGTATATCAGTTATAGATGAAATGTTGCGATCTATAGTTTTGGAATGCGGTTCACCTCTCGCTCTGCGGTTATAATTTAACCTCAACCACTCGTTAAATTGCATAATAGAGTTAAAACATAATCATATAAGATAATCGAGTCATATGCAACGATGAGTGTAATGATATCCAGTCAAATTTACAATTTGAACTCTAAACCTGGAAAACGCATTGTCTTAGCCTTATCCCGATCCTGTGGGAACTATGAAAGAAACATCAACATTGCATAAAGTCTGTGTTTGCGTGGTAAACTCAAAAATTAGTAAACAGATTGTTCATGTAATTTTTATAAATAGAAGTTTTTAGTATATGTTTTGTTAGTTAAGCAATTGTTAGTCTTAAAAAAGTTGTAATAACCGATGTACATAAATAAAGACATCGTTAGGAAACCTCCATGTTCTTGAAGAATCCTGAGATTATCTACCAATTGGACAGCGTGTTGGGTATAAGTTCCAATCCTTCTCTCGAAAAAGCAGGAGTAAGTATTCAGCATTAGGATAGAAATAGCCAGTTACTTGAAGCCTAAGAAACTAAAGGAACGATCTCTCATAGTCCCACACGTACGGGACAATAAGATATAGGAGTTGGGGCGATGTGACCAATTTACTATTTGTAAATTAATAATGATATGATTATCGTAATCAGAGGAATGTAAATAATGCAAAGGTCGTACTGATTGACAGTCGGCCGGTTGTGCAAACAGTGGGCCACCTTGGTACACCTGTCGGTAACTTGGCCGGCCTGGTTACAAGTGAATCAAGGCGTGTCACTGGGTAGTGTATTGTGTGGAAAGCTTAAATGGCTTTCGACACCTATAAACAAGAGACAGAAAAATTGTTTATTTATGAACAAACCCTTCAATAAGTTCTATTTATATAAAAGGGAAATTATATTATATTTCAATGAAATTTTCAAACAATCTTTGGATTGACCCAGCAGATATATGGCTTTCGACACCTATAAACGAGACGCAAAAATTTTTTTTTGTATGAACAACCCTTCAATAGGTTCTATATATATAAAAGGAAAATTATATATGTACGTTCCTTATAGACTTTGAGACAACTGGATCAATTTTAATGAAATTTTCAAACAATCTTTGAATAGACCCAGCAGATATATTTATAAAGTTTGGTGGCGATTGCTACTTTTTTTAACTCTGGCTGGACCGCATGTTTAAAATCAAAAAAACACATTCGTTCTAGATACCACGACACTATAGATAAAAGCTAGAAACCACTGCCGAATTGTTTATCTTCAAATTATATTTAGAATTCACGACATATCGAATTTTTTGCCATAAACAAAAAACATTAGACGGCGGATACGTAAAATACCAGTCCGACCGGATGCAGCTGTCAACTTTAACTAAACATTGCAAAAAGTGCAATTTCCGGTCAAAACAACATTTAGACGACCTTGTATTTAATGTTTGTCGAAGAATTGTGCAAAAAATTTTTTAGTGGGCCGATGGCGCAGTTATCAGAGACCCTTTAGCTCCACAGGTCGCGGGTTCGATCCCGCCAAATTTCAACATTGAAAACAACAAAAATTCAACATTGGGAAAAAATTTTCCCCAAAAAAATTATCCCCTAGATTAGCAGTAATTTTAATACAATTTGGTATCAGTTTACATATCGAATTAAGATACAACATAAAAAATTACTGATTTTCTTTGGGTACCAGGAAAAATATAATATATTTCATGGTTGAGGGTACTTTAACAGTAAAATTCGACGCGAACGAAGTCGCAAGTCCCACTCGTATAACATAATATTATTTAAAAACCGCGATATTCTTCGTAATGTGCGTGACATTATTCACAGAGCAATGTTTGCGTTGGCAGTTGACACGGGAGAAACGCGCTGATTTGTACATAGAGAAAGAATTAACTTTTGTTGTTAACACAAATGTAACAGAACTTTCGATTCAAAGCTTATATTGAATCCATATCTAATCTAATATAGTATAGTAATAATTTTAAGTCTTACTTCCGATAATTATCATCATCATTCTCCTGCCCTTATCCCACTCTAAGTGGGATCGGCTCAACTTGAAACATGTTGTCACATGATTTGGCTACGTATTTTACGACCGGCCGCCTGCCTGACGTCAACTTACTCGGTAAGAGATGAGGGTGGTCTATTCTATGCAGCCGGATACCACACGGCACATACCTTAGCCGCCTCTTACGACACCTCGGTAAAAAAGGAGGGTGGTCTATTCTATTCTGTCGGATTATTTTCGATAATTATATACCCAATTAGGATAACAAACCCGTTTTTCCTTCGAGAATACAAGAACAACACATGGTACATAATTCATGTGCTGCTACTCAGTAGAGCTAGCAATTCCTACGTTAACTTCGTATTGGCTTCTATGTTAAAATAAAGTTTAAGGAACTCGTTTATACCTAAAGCAAATTAAAAAATTAGAGAATATATTACCTATCTATTTCATAGATAAACACTGTGCGGTCATTGTAAAAAGTAGGAACCGACATAAGCTTGCGGTTCCTGTTATAAGTCATTTGTGGGTTTAGGTATAGGATTCTATAATAAAATCCCGCAATCGATTTTATCTTTGCCACTACAGCAGTTTAAAAGCGCTGTTAAAGGGAGGCTGCTACAAAAGCCTTATATAGATGATAAAAATCCGTGGATATAGCTACTCCTCTACCCTGTACAATTTTATTTGAAAAGAGCAACCACCGAGTTTCTTGCTGGCTCTTCTCGGTAAGAACTGCTTTCCGAACTAGCAGTAGATTTTGACGATTCAAAAGGACTTGTTAACAAGTTTAATTGAATAAAGAATAATTTGAATTTAAATTTGAATTAAATTACCACCGACCAACGCTGTATTAACACTTACAATCATTAACAAATGATTATCAATAAAGAACACAACTCAACCTCTGATCTAGTCTAGTGCTACAGGTTAAAGAGGTCATTTATTTGTTAACGTTATTGCTCAACATACAAGTGTTTTCAACATTGAAGGTCACAGAGGCAGTAAAACAAGCGTTTACTTATATTGCGTGTATCGGTTGCACAATGCATGTGTAAGATGCGCAAATATGCGACAGATGAGCGGTCAGTTAGAATGACACGAATCAAAAACAAACTAAGATCTGATAACTAAACGGGGAGATCGTGTGATCATAGGCACGGGTTCAAACGGGGTCAAACTCCAGCAATCAATTTTTCTATTTAAACTTATGTGCCTAAATAGTATTAGCAATATGATATCGCATGGTTTTTGTTGTGGGTCTAATCTTCCAACACATATGTCCTAAAAACGGACAGAGGCCCAGCTGTGGGATAGTAACAAGACTTTACTTTTCCTTTTTATTCCTTCGTGAAAGTGTAACAGATAGACTTTCTTATTTATAATAATATAGTGGATATGGATGTATATGGTAATATGTGACCCAGTTAGCCGCGTGAGAATTTTCGTCGGACAGGTCGCCGGTGTATGTCCGTGAAGCGATATAATCGCCGTTACGTTAATTGTTACTTGTTTGCCCTTTATATTTGACCTTTCTAACGAAATTGCGTAATTGTTTGCCTCCTAATTATCAAATTTTTACTAATTCGCATATAAATAATTTACATATCATTAATGTAATAATTTAAACGCCAAAACGAATCGAATCGAATCGAAACTTTTTACTTATTTATTACTACTTGTAAAGGATAAGAGCAAAATCCCAAAACGCTATGCGATTGTGTAGTGGAGTTTATTTAGTCTAATACTTGCGACGGTAAAATACTTTTTAAAAAACTGGATTTTACTGTTTTATATATAATTAATTACAATTAAAGTAAATTAATCGTGTCCTAAACTACAACTGAGCAGAAGTAAATGCTCCAGGCGAATGTCCTGCACAACAAGTCTCACTATCACATCACCTCACATTTATTTAGGAAAAAATGACGATCCACCCATATTCTGCTGATATAGCATTTTCATAAATCGTTCTAATACCGGATGGTTACGTAACCATCTCCTACTAGGACACATTTGTGTGCAGCGGCGTGTGGTGATAGTGGTTGTGATTTGTGTGCTTACTACCCTTGCATGTATAAAGTACCAGGAAGAATTGTGGTTCCTAAATTTAACTTACAGAGATTAAAAAAAACGCGGGCATTACAGCAATATAATTCAATCATTACTTTGCTTTATTTTAGCATTACTCACGCAGAGAGAAATGCGACCCTGCTAAATGAAGCACCACTCATCGTCATTTGAGAGGGTACCTTAACGCTAGTTTTACATTAGTTTTTACACAAAGGGTGACGGGCGGGCTGCCATTGCGATCTCGTTATACAATAGTGGTCGTATAACATATCTGTGCTCGCGAATTAGCGTACGTTGATGCGAGCATCTTTTAATGGTATTACGAAACCTCATATCCGGTTACAATAAACTTTCTACGTCGTCTGGCGACGGTTGAAATCACAGGTGTCCGCGCGAACCACGAAAAACATCTTGAATAATATAACTGCGAAATTCTATCGATCTGGCTGTTACGATTTCACGGTTAATCCGCTGGGGCAATACTCATATGAAATTTGATATAAATTAAAAACATACGGAATATAAAATTCGTATTTTTTCGTATTCGCAAAAAACACATAAATGTATTTATATGTTGATAGTAATTTAAAGCTAAATCTGACGCTAACGAAGTAGACCGTTATCTTTATCTTCAATATTTCACGGCAAATTTTCTTAGCATTTTCACGCATCGATCTTCTGCCTTTTTGGCCTTATCGGCTTTCTGCTTCTTTTTTCCAAGTCGCCTGGCTATATATAGGCTCTAATGCCATTTTTTCCTTTACAGCTCCCCCACTTTGTCAAACTTTTCTTCTTCGTACTATTGCAATATTTCATTGTGATTGCGTAGAATTCTCTCATTCGCGATCATGTCAATGGTTCATTTACCCGATATGAGGGTAAATTGGACAGAATAATTTATTAATTTAGAAAACAATTGCCTCGTATGATTGCAACGCCAAACATTTGCTATGTTTAGGTACATTGCACAAGCAGATATACCTGCCGGCAATAAATCGCAGCCTTCGATTACTTACGCTCGGATTGTGTACTCGACATGAAGGTTCTCTATGGAGGCTTTACAAATTCTAACACGTTAATATATATTTATAATAATATACGTGGATGTATTAAGAAAAACGGTACAAAATATACACTTCAGACGGCATTGTACTATCAAAAGGAGCATCCTCATCCTCCTGCCCTTATCCCACTCTAAGTGGAGTCAGCACACCATGTCACGAACATGTCGCATTATTTGGCTGTGTATTTTACGACCGGCCGCCTGCCTGACGTCAACTTACCTTAGTCGTATTTTACGACCCCTCGGTAAGAAAGAGGTTGGTCTTTTCTGCTTAACCAGATACCACACGGTGGATCAACTTACCTTAGTCGCCTTTTACGACATCTCGGTAAGAAATGAGGGTCGTCTATTCTAATCAGCCGGATAACACACGGCATATGTATTATCAAAAGGAATATGCATTTTTTATTTTGTTTGTAAATAAATATACAGACAAATACAAAATAATTAGAAATGTTAGGTCACGCCGGGAATCGAAAACGCGACCTCCAAAGCTGAAGGGAGGGTCACTGCCAGTGCTCTTTAAACCGTGTAGGATAATATGGGATTATGATTATTATTAGTAAGACTATAGAAATAATAAATAAATCTGTACTCGATTTGAACACGAACATTAACCATAAACAAAAAAATTAAACCATAAAAAATTGTTTTGAGATAAATGGGTTTAA
The DNA here is from genome assembly GCA_947086505.1 of Morpho deidamia. Classification (NCBI taxonomy): domain Eukaryota; kingdom Metazoa; phylum Arthropoda; class Insecta; order Lepidoptera; family Nymphalidae; genus Morpho; species Morpho deidamia. The sequence goes on along the minus strand of CAMTZC010000007.1, from coordinate 218,879 downwards.
AGTTTTCATTGTCTATAAAGGACTTGCAGGCAAACATTAATTTTTATACATCTTACATATAAAATTCTCATGTTGCAATGCTAGTTACCGTACTCATTTGAAACGGCTTGACTGATTAGTATGAAATTTTATATACATATTCAAGTAGGTCTAACAATCGACTAGTATATATTTTACTACCTAAGTAATACTTAGAGGTATGAAAAAAAGGTGAAAGAAGAGTTGTCTTATCTAACACTTATTTTTTTATTTTTTGGTCAATTTTTTTTATAATCTACACTACATATTCCCTAGAAATATATGGCAAAACAACGTTTGCCTGTTTAGCTAGTAAGATATAAGATTACTAGTTAAACATTATAGGGCGATCACAAGCGTGTCGCCGATGATGAAATACCGAAACGCGCGTTTCTTAATTCCAACAGCAAATATTTTAATAAGTTTCACCTTCGGCGCGTATCTGTGCCGCGTGAGTATTGCTCTACGACATGTACCTGCTCGTGTACGTACGTGTACTTGTTTAGACAGCCGTGTCCACAAATAGCGCAATTCGTTTAACGGATGTTTTTATCGGCGTCAAAATCGGCTTGTCACACGTTTTCCTAAACCCGACCCCGCGGAAATTCTAGAATAAGAAATATGTTGCTCCACAAGCTTCTCTATCTTCCAGTAAAAATCCCATTAAAATCGGTTTAGCCGTTCCACAAAATGGACTATCAACCTAAACCTTCCGAAGGAATTGCACTGCGTTTGAGTTATAATATAACATATATACGTTCCATAGATTTTGAGAAAATCGACCAAATACAGGCAGCTTTCAGAGGCTTTGTTTTATAATATGTATAGAAATAGTGGTCTGCCACTACCCCAATACCAGACTATTGACGAGGTACGTTTCCCCGACACTAGTAGATTTTCTGCGGTTTACTCTCTGCTTTTCACACTCTCGACGAAGCTTTTGCTTCCCATCCCGTCCGGTGACGCTACAAACTAGGACTAACAGTGTGCTTAGTGCGAATTTTTTCAACCTTTTCGATCACGTGCGTAAGTAAATGTGTATGGCGCTGCAACAGCGACATCTAGTGACAGCTGTTCCGTAAGAAAAGGTGGCTGCTCGGCTAGTATTATCTTAAATTGCACGGTACTTTGCGAAATTTCTTAACAGATTAATATAATTCTTTCACAATTGTTTCAATCACTAGACTACGAGTTGTTTTTCCTTCCGAGCTATTAGAAATCAATAGATAAAGACCTTTTTAAATTGCGCAACCAATAATATCACTTTGTGGTTTACAAAACGGAAATGATCTATTTTAATTACATAACTTTATGATGCGAGTGCAACAGAATGGATGCCACCATGCACTGCCGCAGCCAGCCATTTATGTGCCTGTTTTGAAAGATTGTTATAAAAGAGCAATCTTCGAGTTTCTTCCTGGTCGTTCTCGGTAGGAACAGCTTTCCGAACCAACAGTAGAGTTGACAATTCAAAAGCACTTGTTTACAAGTTTACTTGAATAAAGAATATTTCGGTTTTAAACTTGATACAGTAGAAGTGTATGTTTTAACTCTGATAGATTTTATTTCGTTACCTTTATAAGTGCACGCGTTTCATGTATAAAATAAGAAGACGGTACACTGTACGTAGATTATCTTTTCATAATATTGTCAATAATATTGAATGCTATGTAATCATCGTCCCTGATCGGTTAAGCAGATCGTTAAATCCCCATCCGCTGCAAGCCGCTAGTCTTGGCCCGTGTCGGTCCACATTCTAGATCGTCGGCCCTCCAGCAGGTGAAAGGGACGGCCCTAGCCTAGCAGCACAGTCGTACACACAACGTTAACAATATTTAATTTTCCTATCACTATAAACAATTTATACTAGAAGTCGATTTTTTGCGGAGTTCAAAAGTATTTTCCTATTATTCAGCTATGCGCGTCCATACAGCTATTGTATAATAAAATGACATCTAATCATTTTTATCGTGGGGATTTCAAAAAACTTTCATTCTAAAATAAATAATAACGTAAGATATTTTACTACTATCATTTTAGTAGCTTTATCATTTCAAACAGAATTTTGTCCTCTGTAGTAAGGCAACCCGAACTCTTTAATGGACTAAAAACGTAAACCAAAGCACTTCACTGACCGCATGTACTAAGGTCGCTAGTACTATGAAATGCGAAGTTTCGAGAGCCCGCTCCGAGCGCACACACCGACTGAGCTGAATGAAAGGTCACGGGAATACTACACTTGACGTTATTCGACAATAATTGACCGCGCCTTTTGGTACAGAATACAGGTATATTCTACTATACACTGTCCATTATATTAACCATCTTTTGACAGATTGACGATTTACATATTTAGTGATGTCCTAAAGATTCTCGTATGCGATACCATTCCGATTATAGTACCTACTATCATTAATCGAATTACGTACCTAAGTAATTCGATTAATGATAACCTACGTAAACTAATAACAGATATAGAAATCAACATTTTGATTTAATATTGCCTTAGTTTTTTGAAAATAAATGTTAATCCGTGTGTATTTATTATAATCATAAAAAATATATTATACATCAACTGGCAACATCAACAGACCTTCCGCTCGGCCGCCATTTTGACGTGATCTGTCACTCTCAACGAAACGCCCGTGATAGTCACACGCATTTACGTTCGCTGAGTGTTCTCTCGCATCTGTTACACCTTGAGTTAAGTAGCTTTATTCCTCGGAAAAACTTTTGTGAAACTTATATTAATTGATCGTGAAAATGCCGAAAGGACGTGTGTTGAAAGCACAATCGAGACAGTTAGTGTTACAACTTCATGAGTATTTTGAGCAAGAAAATCAAAATGGCGGACCTCTTATACCTATCACGCAAGTCCGAAACCGTGTTGCAGCCGCGTTGGGGATCAGTCTATCAACTGTGACTAAAATCACTACTGATGCCTACGGCAGGAGCGGCTTGGAAACCAAAAAGAAAGCGCCGGGCTCATGTCATGTCATGTATATGATTACTACTTGAGAAAAGAAATTCCAACTTTGAGAAAACTTATTGTTTCTTTGAAAAGAAGTGGTCTATTTCATGGTGAAAAATCTTCTTTGGTCAAAGTTTTGAACACAATTGGCTTTTCATATAAAAAGTTAAATAAAAGAAAATTATTAATGGAACGCACAGATATAGCTATAGCACGTTGTGATTTTTTAAGAGAGGCAAAGAAAATACAAGATTGGGCAAATATTGTTTTCACGGATGAAACATGGCTCAACGACACACTATCTCGTTTCTGGACTGATGATACTGCTGATTCCACTTCCTCAGTACCAATGGGAAAAGGTGAGCGCCTAATCATTTACCATGCAGGTACAGCAAAAGGATTCGTACAAGACTGTACGTACTACGTACGTACGTACTGAACGTACTGTTGGCATTTAAATCGAAGAAATCAAATGACTACCACGAAGAGATGAATGCAAATGTGTATGAAGAGTGGTTCAAAAAAATGCTCATTTCATTGGAAGAACCATCAATAATTTTTATTGATAATGCGCCCTACCACTCCCGTCAAATTGACAAAATGCCAACACAGGCTAATAAAAAGCATGAAATAATTAATTGGCTTCGGGACAATGGAGAAAATGTGGACGACTCAATGTTAAAAGTTGAATTAATAAAAATATTAAAAACCAAAAAGAGAGCAAAACGCTATGTAATCAATGAAATGGCAGCAGAATATGGCCATACTGTTCTTCGGATTCCTCCATACCACTGCCAGTACAACGTAATAGAACTTATATGGGCACAAGTAAAAGGGCATGCTGCGAGATGCAATACAAGCCCCCCATTCACAGCGAATAAAATGTTGCAATTGCTAAAAAATGCTTGCACCCACGTAACGGCCGAGAACTGGGCAAGTGTGGTGGAAAGAACTAAAAGAGTAATATTCTCTGATTGGGAACGTGATATTGCGTTTGATAATATATTATCTACACAAGAGCTAATAATAACTGCTACTGAAGACTCCTCATCGGAGGAGTCTAGTGTTGATTATCATTCCGACGACTCGTGCTAATAAAATAAATTAAAGTATCCTGATTGTTTTATTTGTATTCATGTATTAACTAAGAAGAAAGTAAAACTTTATATAATGTTATTAAATGTCTTTTAATACTCGTAACATCGATTTCTACCGATTATTTTTAATCTGTGGCATAATCGTAGTAACCATTATGTGTGACATCACTAAGTGGGCGGTACCCATCCATAAAGTACAAATATTATTTGTATGATATTTGTACGTAAGCAATACAAAACTTAATGAGCGTGAGCTGTCAAAAGACTGATAATATGATGGACGCAGTATAAGCTACTGCGTTCGCACTTAATACATAAAACACTTATTTATCTATTTTTAGTGGCTGGGCCACAAGTTGGTGTGGCTCAGTCGGGATTCGGGATTCCCCTCGAAACAGAACTAAACAGTTACAAAAAATGCTCCAATTGCCATCAAACTTTACAAGATCATCCGCTGGGTCATTCACAAGATTGTTATTTCATTTCATTAAATTCAGTTCAGCCGTTTAGGAGTGTATAAGGACGTCCAGACAAACATTTATTTTTATATTCGAGTCTACCACAAAGAAGAAGATTTGCATTAATATACAAAGTACCAGCAAACGGGAAGGGTAGTAATAAAATAGTACAAAGTGTGCTTGCATATGCAACCCCAATATAAAATCAAAATAATAGTGCGTGCGTGTTTATGTGTGCTGTTGGCATGTCTATGTCCATAGTGTTCTTAATGTGAGTATTAAATTTTAGCTTTAGGTATCAGTACATAATAACAATAGGATCTAACTAGAACACAAAAAAACTTATATACTTAATTAATATTTACCATTTATCATTTTTCACTGTAGGAAACATTGTAAGAAAATCTGCATAATCCAAAATAATTGGGAGAATTGGCATAGCTATCTTGTGCAAATTTGCAGATCAATTGCGTACTCGCATTTTTATCAATTATGTAATCGTAAATTTTCATATAAAAATGGCAAAAGTAATACTGTGGAGTTTATCATAGAATCGTATACCAAAACCCACATACTATTTATGTAAAAGAGAGCTAAGGCGCAATTTAGAAAGTCGCAATGTTTGAAAAGCATCTAAGAAAGCTGACTGAAACTGTATGTCTGTATGTCTGTGCACCAGATTGCAGCACGACTCAATGAGAACAGTATTAATCCAAACAAGCATCCTAATGTATCTTTAATGTATTCTTAAGATTTATAGCGAAGTGCGTGCGTTGCGCAAACGTAGTCTATACCGGCGACTTGCGTTCACCAGCACGGGCTCAATTTCGTAAAAGGTATATATATTATACTAGTTTAATGAATGACGAATAATAATAAATAAAATAAATATATGGCACACTTACACACACGGTCGTCCGTCTCCAAAGTATGTAACTTAATACTTGTGTTATGGGTGACGGACAACTGGTAGATATACTACATATAAAATTTTAAATACAAATATACACCGAGGCTCGAAGAACCAACAAATTGTTTATAGAAAATGTTGGTCCTCGGCGGCAATCGAACCCGCCACCCGTGAAGCTGAAGGCAGGGTCACTACCCACTGTGGCAACGGGCCAGTCATACGAATGATGGAGAGAATGGAAGCTTGGACGATGGAGTCGCTCGCGTCCGCAGGAGCAACCTACCTGCACCCTGTACGAATCCTCTGGGTGGTGCTAAACGAGCTGACAACACCGAGCATCGGGCAAAGGATATGATAATCCAAATCTTGACCTGCTCAGGAAATTACTTTCGAACAACCCAGCGTAGAAGACAAGGGGGAACTGCGAATATTCTCCTAAAAGAATGTCTCCAATCTTTTTTGGGATCGGGACCATCAACATGCTCAGCAGTGAGCACAAGACTGAAGGAGGAGGATAACGGAAGAAAAAACATTGTGCCGATTCCACTTAGAGTTGGATAAAGACAGGAGAATGATGATTTTAAAACAAGAAACAAACTCAACAACATAGTTATCTTTTAATGGGGCAAATCCGTATTACATTGTAAAAGTGATTAAGTGATATAAAATTATGTTGAATTCGCACAGGCACCGTAAAATTTCACGCTTCCGACGGCAGGAGCATGAAAAAGCATATTATGTGTCTCCAAGAGTTCCTGTGTCTGTAAAGAGAAGAGAAGTACCCGTGCTCATTATAATAGTTCTGGAAATAGTAAGATCGACTGAGAGGACAGGTTTAACGGAATTAGGACATAGCTTTATCTTGCCATTTGTTTTTACTATTATACAACTTCAGACTATAGCTGATTACGCTCAAACAATGACGACAAACGGGGAATATTTGAAAAAATCTCTAATTTATTTTGAGAATTGTAATTAAATTAACACAACAGGGAACTTGTGGATGGATATGCTTATGCATTAAATAAACCTAACGGATTTCCCTGTCTGCGCTCCCTTTTTCTTAGGCTCCTTGAAACAATTGCGCCTTACAAATCGATTATAAAAAAATATCGAAACAAACGGGATTATTTCCGAGGTACATTCAAATTGCGGCCATCCTTGTATTGAAAAAGTTCGTTGGAAATCCGGTCGGATGAAACAAAATGTTTTAAGTGCAACAATTAGTGACCACTTACATACGTATATCCCTACAATTATAAATATGAGGAAGGATATATTTCACAACTTAAATAATTATTAAATAATCATATTTATATAGTGTTAAGCGTTTGAACCGCTTATACAAAATATTCGCATACTTTTTCGGACACTAAAATTAATAAATAAAGCTTATACTGCAACGCTAAATCTCAGTTAAATGCGAAATTTCTACGTCTTAGGTTTTCCTATTTATTGCTATGTTTTAAATAACAATTAGTCAAATTCAAACGTCGTTTTAAAAAATCTAAATAACTTATAAGGGTACATATTATCCAATTTTTAATAAAAATCAGTTATATTATTTGAGATTTATAATTACTTAAATAATGTTATCAAATCTTTTTAATTGAAATTTGTAAAATAATATTTGTAATTTACTATTACAAAAATATTTAATCGCATCTTTTTAAATAAAATTTGTAAAATATTATTTGTGATACTTACTAAAAAATAATCACATTAGTATAATATAAGTCAATAAGATTTATTTATTATTCTAGTGGATGATCATATTTAATGAGGCGTATCACATACAATTTGCAAGCATTTGTAAGGCCTCGTACCATCCTCTGCGTATAATATCGAGCATATAATTAATCCTCATTTTAGTTCGTGTGCGATAAAAGCATTCTGTTTATTTTTTTGCTAATGTCTAGTGTTGCGAATCCTGCTCAGGCCCGCAATCGCAGTCTAGGCAGTAGGTACGCAACTTGTGGTTTTTCATTTCAGCGGTTGTGCAAGCGCTGGCGAAATATCGTATATCGGGTTCACTCAACGCGACGGATACATTGCAGCTCTCAAGGCTTTCGTGTTAACACTTTATAATTCACAAAGTTCGCCTGCGACTTATTCAAATACGCCTAATAAAGTATTTTCAAATTACCTGAGAAAAAACGGGAATTTTCGTGTACCACCCGGTACAAAATATGCAATAGTTTAAAATTATAAATATAATCATCATCATCCTCCTGCAATTATCCCACTTTAAGTGGAGTCGACACAACATGTTACAAACATGTTGTCGAATGACTTGGCTACGTATTTTACGAACGGGCGCCTGCCTGATGTCAACTTACCTTAGTCGCATTTTGCGACACATAGGTAAAAAATCAGCCGGATACCACACGACTATCACTTACGGTTTAAAACTATAAATATAAATAAATGGGACACTTACAAAGTCCCCAAAGTAAATAACTTAATACTTGTGTTATGGGTGACGGACAACTGGTAGATATATACATACATATATGTAGAATCATCAACATCAAGGCATCATTTTTCTTAGACATTACTGGGCGTGGTTTAAGGAATCATGCATATAAAAGGAAGTACAACGCTTTTTCACTTTATATTCCTTTTAACAAATTCAAAACTGCGCCATGATATATCTGTCTGCATATCACATGGGCAGACCGCAATGTGTCACCGCTTAGCCATCTTTGATGGTTTTTCAATGATGGTTGCCATGGATGCGACATATATAATTTAAAATACATATCAACATTCTTCAGCCCTTATCCCACTCTAAGTGGGATCGGCACAACATGTTATAAACATGCCTGACGTCAACTTACCTTAGTCGCCTTTTACGACATCTCGGTAAGAAATGAGGGTAGTCTGCATAGAATACTATGCAGCCGGATACCACACGGTTTTATAATTTTAAATACATACTTAAATACAAATATACACGCAGGCTAAAAAAAAACAAAATTGTATAAAAAATTAATAAATTGATTAGAAAATTATGGCCTTCCGTGGGAATGGAACCTACGACCCGTGTAGCTGATGGCAAAGTCACTGCCAACTGCGCCGAAGGGCCACTCGAAGTAAGATTTTATCATTTCAGAAACTTTTATGAGCTTCCCGTTCTTCTCCCGTTTTATTGACGGGATTTCTTGAACCCAAACATTAATTCTGGTATTGAGCTATCAATATCATATAGATATCATTAAAATTAACGTAAAAATTTAGTCAGACACTTTACAGACACATTTAGAGTTACAAACAGCAACTTATCCTGTCCAAGTAGAAAATACCCAAAATATAAACTGCGTCTTGAAACATTGCTTCCAGGGTTGATCGATAAGTTCGATCACTTCAATGGGTACGGGTATCTTTTGTCCCGATAATTTAATTTTTAATCCTATATATTGCAATATTATAGTCAAGGGATTATAATGTTGCAATATATGGGGCATAAAGTACAACTGAATCAATATTGGTCAACAAAAAGACGGGTATTAAAAAAAATTGCTTACTCCAGTCTAACTTAATTCTGAAGATTATTTAGAAGATAGATTGTATAGAAGCCTGGATTTGAAATACTTTCAGCTTCATACAGGACTGCAGGTTAAATATGTAATTGCAAATGTTTAAAAGATTAACCGCCGACTTTCTCGCTAGTTCTTCTCGATAAGAGCATCATACCATATTTAAATGAAAACCTATTTTTTTATTATAATTTTGACCAGTTTGATTTAGTATTAGGCGTGGATTTAACATTTGTAAATGTGAAAGTTTAGGAGTGTCTGAATCACACACGACCAATAGAAGATTTTAAACTTTCGCGTTTGATAACTACGAGTATTATATAATCATAAGGGTCACATCGCGATAAAATCGAGTTACTTATATCATGTCAACAACTTGTTATTTGTTATATACTATTTTGTTTAAACTTGATTATTAATAGTTACATAGATATGTGAAGATATTAGTATTCCAAAATCTAGAGTCGGCTAGTGTTACATAATCTATTTTAATGGATACTATTTTGTTTAATGGAAAAATGCGATCACTGCGAGGCAAGTAGCCGGCATGTTGGCGGTATGCCACCGCACCTGTCGACCAGCTTTCTGTTTCTTCGGCGAGAGAGGCCGCCACTGGCACCGGCCGCGTCACTTGCGAGACACCGCTCCATTCATGGACAAAGTAGTGACTTAGTTATACATACCAATATATACAGTAAAAAAGACTCTGTCGGTTACGATTTCACACTTCCAGCTTGAGCAATATTGATAAAATCTGGTCTAATTGAAGCCTATACAACGGGTTAACATATAGAATACAAAAATTACCACATTTCCTTTAGGGACAACAAATATAAATAGAGTTCAAAAAAACACCCTTTCAAACTGAAAAAAAAAACGGAATATATGAGTATTATCGTACAAAAGCGTGAGGCGTGTCATTGTTTCGTATAGATATTATTAGCGTCCTATGCTTTGTTCATAATAATATTTCGTTATTTTTACTTCTTAGTTCGGAAGCGTATTCTTTTAACTTTATTAATTTTCCATAAACACACTAAGGCGCTTATTTAGTTATCGTTATTTCTAAAACATGCCGTTTCGCTGACCAAAAAAATATGCTCTCTATTTCGAGTACTGTTGAAATAGAACTAACTAAGTAACTAAACAATGTCCAAGCCGTTTCACTTGTCGCTGATTACAGTGCGGCGGTAAGTAGGGTACTGTGTGTGTTCGTGAGTGGGGCACGTCGCCGCAACCCTCTTTGTTCCTATTATCGGTAGTCGATTACCGCAGTACGTGTCACGAACTTAATGACGTCGGTAATTTGTGCCGTACATTAAGTTAAGTCGAACAGTTTGTGCGTGAGATAAACTAAACAGAGCTCCTTTTAAAAAGCTTAAAATTCTCTTTAGATTTGAAGTTGGAAAAAACATATTTATAATACATCTAATATAACGGAGCTGTAGTAGCGAAATCGTATACTCCTCACTAGATTGCTGAGGTTTTAATTCTTGGACAGGCACCAATGCGTTTTTGTGAGAGGGTTCATGGTGCGCTTTTCGATGAAGAAAAACATCATGATGAAACCTGCATTTCTGTGGAATAACTATACACTTCTAAGTCGAAAATTATAGGCAGACTTTAGACAGTAGCAGTAGCAGTAATGATTCTTTTAGTTTTGTATGTTAAATAATGTAGTTGTATTTTCATTACAAATAGATGGACGTTATTATGAAATTAATGTACTATTTTGCATTTCAATTTTTACTTATAAATTACTAAGAGTGGAGTATTAGAGTGGTACCATAGGTAATTTTACAAATAAATATTCTTTATACGTAAATGAATCCGTTATCAACATAATAAAGTATAAAATCGCAATAGTACAGCTTCGATTCGCAATCAGGATAACATTTGAAAGAAAGAATTATAGAAATTGCTACCTGTCATATTGACTGCGATTCTTATTAAAGAGCGTAACGTAATCAGCGCGTATGGACATTGACACGCAAATTGAACCGAACGTGTTGCGGCGAGCACTGCACTGACATGTGCAATTAAACACCAAAACTTGCGTACGGTGTACTTATAACATTACTTATATTAATAGAAAACGCTAACTGTTAACCTAAGTGAAAGTTAAAAAAATAGTTGATTCTCAATTATATTCATAGATTAACAGACTATTAGGAGCTTGTCATTGGCAGAATAAACTCCAAAACGAATGTTTTATTTCATTTCATGTTTTTGCAACGCGTATATAATTATGTATAAGTTTACTTTTTCTGCTCTATTTAAATTACTTAAACTATATCTGACAATGTAACTAGTTATAAGATTTATATTTTAAAAAGAGCAACCGCCGAGTTACTTGCTGGCTCTTCTTAGTAGGAACAGTTTTCCGAACCAGCAGTAAATTTGACGATTCAAAAGCACTTGTTTACAGGTTTACTTGAATAAAGAATAATTTGAATTTGAAATTTTAATGCTCTGAGTGCGCCATGAACATAAGAAAAAGTTTGGAAAACTATTCAGATGGAAAACATATATGATCCTTATCATAAAGTTTAACATGATTATTAGGAAACAGCTGACTATCTCATGTGGCTCTCTCTCTATATGATCAAATCAGCAATAATCATAATCCATTCAAATCAATATGATTTGACAAACATAAAATAATTCATAATATTAAAATAGACAATAAAATTTGCATGTCAGATACCAGTATATGACTAAACATGTTGCTACTAAATGTTTCTAATATCTTGTTACATTTTTTGTTACCATGTTTTTGGAATTTTTAAATTGAATTTGAATTTGAAATGATGAGATCCTTAGAGAAGAACCAAAGTTACCCACATAGCTCAGCGTGTCGCGAAGCTGAAGTGGCGATTGGGGGCACATAGTGCGGAGAACCGATGGGCGTTGGGGTCTCAAGGTGTTGTGTTGTTTTGGTGTTGGGGACTTAAGAGAAAATGCGGCGTCGGTAGATCCCCTACGAGGTGGACTGATGACCTCAAAAAGGTTCTGAGCAGCCGCTGAATTCAAGCGACACAAGATTGTGTGATGTCGAGATCCCGTGAATAACCTATATCCAGCAGTGAACTTCCTTTAGTAGACAAATAAAGAAGAAGAACTCATAAACAGAGTATGGCCATAGAAATTGTTAACCAACACTCAATGTATGCACTAAGTATCATAAAAACATCTAATGAGCAAAGTTAGAGACTTAACAAACTACAATGGTGAAGATACGTAGGAGGCTGGGCAAACACACACGGCGTTCGCTGATTCGCTTTTTGTACATATGAATGAACTGCAAAAACGGCAAGTTGGGGTCCACAGGGTAACCACGAGGCAAGTCGCCGCAAGACTAGTCTTTATATTGTAAATGAGTGCGGACTATATCCTTACATAAACTTGTTTAACTGTAGTGTCAGTAGTATGATTTAGGCTATAACAAGTTCGAAGTATTGACTTTTGGGAGAGGGATTTAGAAAGTCTATTGCCAGGGGGAAAAAATGTCTTCCTAAATGCTTATTGGAGACCAAATAACGATATAATGCGCCATGTACTGGAGGGCTGGTGTTAACTTGTGATATCACTGTGTTAAGGATTCCACGCGCCTGCGGGATTAAATTATCAACACGCCAATGCTCATTACTAGTATTACTAATTTGATGTAAACAGTTGGTAATTACACGTCAAAAGAGCACTGAATACGTTTTTCTTTGTCCCCCTTATTTTCGTTAAAATAATACCGTTAGAGTCCCCAACATGGTCCTGGATCGAAGCCGGATACTATTTGTAAATAGATATAGAAAAATCCAGTGACTTTACGAATAATTACGTGAATAAATCGTTAAAAAGTGTATTATAACCTTCATCGACGGTAAAGGTCAGTGAGTAAGTGGTCGGACAATTGGACATTAAAATCAATGTTATATTATTACTAACGTATTTACTTTTATTTGTAATACACATAGTTAAATATTATCTGCTCATTTAAGAGACGTGTAAATAGAACAGTTATTATTATTTATTGCTATTGAATTTCTAAAGTAAGCCCTTATATGTTTTGTTAATTTCAAAAATATTGTTTATTTACTTTGTTATTTCTGATATAGTTTTTTTTTTGTTAATAATATTTTGCATTATATAACTTCAAGGGTTGATCACTTGCCTCCCAAAATGACTGAAAAGGGTGATATTGCAAAGGAGATTTCGGAACTAATAAAGAAACGCAGCAGCTTTAAAAGCCGTATTACGATATTTTCGGGATTTTTAAAGTCTATAAGCATTTCATCATTAACCGCTAAGGAAATAACCGAATTGGAGTTGCGCGTAAGTAAGCTGGAGTCATTGTATGCTCAGTATGATGAAGTCCAGTCGAGATTGGAATGTATTTCAGATAATATTGAGGCTGTGGCTCTCGGAACGGTAGACATAACCTTGTCAAATTACCTACTATTCAGCTCCCAAAATATAATGGTTCATATAATAACTGGCTGGAGTTTCGAGACACCTTCACCAGTCTCATTCATTCAAATGATGAAATTGATGAAGTTAACAAATTTCACTATTTGCGGGCGTCTTTAGAAGGGTCTGCTGCTGTGGTAATTCAATCAATTGACTTCTCTGCTACTAATTACAGTGTAGCTTGGGATCTTTTGTGTGATAGGTTTGATAACAAACGGTTATTGATACAGAATCACGTTTCTGCTTTATTTAATATCGAACCTGTCACACGAGAATCTTCTATTACATTAAAACACATCATAGACCAGTTAAATAAGAACCTCCGTGCCTTGGAGTCCTTAGGTGAACCCACACAGCATTGGGACACACTCCTCATTCACATTATGACACACAAGTTAGACTCTAAAACTTTTCGTGAATGGGAAGAGTACAAAGGTTGCCTGGATAAAGAAAATTCTATAAAACTTCAACACTTTCTTGAGTTCATAAGAATTCGCACAGATCTTTTAGAAACATTAGAATTTTCGCGTCATTTACACCAAAATCATATGAACTCTAAACCTTCTAAACTTACGACTATGGTATCAACGCAAGGTAATAATAGTATGAATTGTACAAGTTTATCGGCAACTTCATGTCCAAAATGCAGTGGCGATCACAAGCTGAATAATTGTTCTGAGTTTTTAGCATTAAGTAATGAAGCTCGTCTTCAATTATTACCCACTTTTAAGATTTGTTTTAATTGTTTTCGTAGCGGACACTACGCCAATCAGTGTAAAAAGTCCGGTTGTAAATTGTGTAAACGCCGGCATAATACACTAATTCATATGACAGATAGTAAACAAAAACCGGTCGTGCGTGGCGAGCGCGCTGATAAGACAAGCATCGGCCCGTCGTCGCCCACCGCAGTCGATTCGAATTATAACTTAACACTGTCGGCGCGCGTCCCGTCTCCGAGCTATGAGCGTTGCAGTCAACACGGAGACGTTCTATTATCGACGGCGCTAATTAAGTTATACGATTCGAATAATCGCGAGCATATTGCGCGCGCTGTTTTGGACAGTGGTAGCACTTCTTGTATTTTATCTGAAAGGATGTCTAATAAGTTGAATGTATCTTTTGACCGTATAGATAAATTAATGATAACTTTGCGACTGATTTAATTTGCTTTATTTTGCCCTCTATAACAGACTACGTACCGAGTCGATCGATAGACGTTTCGAATCTTGATATACCTAGTGACGTTTGTCTAGCGGATCCTTATTTTTACGCGCCGGCGTCAGTAGATTTGATTATTGGTGCTGATGTTTTTTGGGACATTTTAGGGTCGCAAAGGATTAATTTAGGCAATAACAAACCTATATTATATGAAACCCGACTAGGCTGGGTAGTTTCAGGGCCGGTAAATAATGGGTTGGCTTCATGTATACCTAATTCTGTTCAGTGTCATTTCGTGAATGTGGACTCATCCACCACTGATAGATTTAATGACGATATTCAACGTCAGCTCACGCGTTTTTGGAATCTAGAGGAATTAGGCAGCCCATTAATTAATAACTCTGGTTATTCGCCGGAACAAATGTCATGCGAAGAACATTTTATGAAACATACCACTCGCTTAGCCGATGGTCGGTTTTGCGTCAGAATTCCATTGAAGAACAATCCTAATGTATTGGGCGATTCGTTTAATCGTGCTAAGCAGTGCTTTCTCTCTTTAGAAAGAAAACTTCTTAAGAACTCACAACTTCGTAGGATGTACCGGGATTTTATGTCGGAATATCAGTCATTAGGTCATATGACGGAATGCAAGTGTTTCTCAAAAAACGATAGCCATTTCATTCCACATCACGGCGTTTTACGAGACAGCAGCACCACCACTAAATTAAGAGCGGTTTTTAATGCTAGTAGTCCTACGTCTACCGGTGTTACCTATAATAGTATTCAGATGGTAGGCCCCGTGGTACAGGATGATCTTTTATCCATACTCCTGCGTTTTAGGCAACACAAGTACGTCTTATTAGGCGATGTTGAGAAGATGTACAGGCAGATATTAGTACATCCGAGTGACAGATTTTTACAACGCATAATTTGGCGTGACAATCCCACACAGTCTATAAAAGCGTATGAACTGAACACAGTTACCTACGGTACTGCCAGTGCCCCTTTTCTTGCCACAAGATGTTTAAAGCAGATAGGGCTTGAATGTGACGACGAACAGATCGCTGAAATCATTTTGCATGATTTTTATGTAGATGACCTATTAAGTGGAGGGGATGACTTGAACCAAGTGCGAGACATTCGAAATAAATTAACGGAAGCTCTCGCTTCAGCTCGCTTGCCACTTAGAAAGTGGAAGTCTAATGAGCCCGGGTTAGTGTCGGAGCCTACACAGTCGTCACACGATTTAAATATAGGGGGTACCGAACCGAGTAAGACTTTAGGTTTAGGATGGCAACCTTTATCCGACGAACTGTACTTTCCGATCGGTGAGTCAATTTTAAGCGGTAATACAAAACGGGATATGCTTTCAATAATTTCACAAGTATTTGACCCTTTAGGACTTGTTTCACCCGTTATCATTAAATTCAAAATGCTTTTACAGAAACTGTGGATTTACAAATTATCTTGGGATGAGCCGTTAACGCTGGACATCAAAGAAGTTTGGGTTGATCTAATTAAAGATCTCCACGTTTTAAACTATTTGCGCGTACCACGTCGTGTCATGATAAATTCTTACGTACAAGTAGAATTTCATATATTTTGTGATGCTTCGGAAAAGGCATACGGTGCTTGTTTGTACGTCCGTAGTGTTGATGAGGTCGGCAACATTTTAGTAAATTTGTTAATTGCTAAAAGTCGGGTAGCCCCTATTAAAGCTACCACGATACCCCGGCTAGAGCTTTGCGGAGCTTTGGTCGGGGCTAGGCTTTTCGAAAAGGTTTCCAATTCGTTAAGAATAAAACCAGTAAACACAGTGTTTTGGACCGACTCGACAATTTTATTAGGCTGGTTAAAAATGTTGCCATATAA
Source organism: Morpho deidamia (assembly GCA_947086505.1). Taxonomy (NCBI): domain Eukaryota; kingdom Metazoa; phylum Arthropoda; class Insecta; order Lepidoptera; family Nymphalidae; genus Morpho; species Morpho deidamia. The sequence continues at coordinate 202,392 of CAMTZC010000007.1, read as the reverse complement.
ATTGAACACTTTTGTTCGCAATCGCGTTGGCGAAATTTTAGAAAAGACTGGTGATTGCATATGGCGACATGTTCCGACTGAGTACAATCCAGCGGATTATATTTCACGCGGTGTAGACGTTAATACGATTCAGTCTCTCGATATGTGGTGGTCAGGACCGAACTTTTTGAAGGAACATTCACGAGACTGGCCGTGTAATTTAGTAACTAGTGAAACCTTACCTGAAACTCGCAAGGAATTGTCATACTTAGTTCAGTCGAATGAATCCAATTTTAACCATTTAATTGAATTTAATCGTTTTTCAAATTTTAATAGGCTCAAGCGTGCGGTAGCATATATGTTACGATTTATCGAAGGGTGTAGAGGACGACCAGCGACATACAACTTTCTTTCTGACACCGAATTAAATAACTCATTGAATGTCATCATCCGAATATCTCAGAGGGAGTCATTTCCCGAGTATAATTTATTGCTTCAAAATAAAAATCTACCAAAAAAAAGTACTTTGTTAAAATTTAATGTATTTTTGGATGCCAATAATATTATGCGGGTTGGTGGTCGTCTCGAGAATTCGAATTTTTCGTATGGTAAAAAACATCCAATTTTATTACAGTCCACTCATCAATTTACCAAACTGTTATTTAAATACGAACATTCGAGACTTATGCACGCGGGACCACAATTATTGCTTTCTTCAATCAGGGAGGAATATTGGCCCATAGGTGGCCGAAACTTAGCAAAGGCATGTTATCGTCACTGCATTAAATGTGTTCGAATGAAGGGAAAGGTTGTAGCTCCTCTTATGGGTAATTTACCACAGCAGCGCATATCACCTGGTGGGTTCCCTTTTGAAATTGTAGGTGTTGACTACGCGGGCCCAGTTCTCTCTGCTAGCCGTCAAGGGCGAGGCTGTCGCATAGTTAAGGTGTATATCGCAATTTTTATCTGTTTTAACACTAAATCAATACACTTGGAGCTGGTAGGTGATTTGACGAGTAATAATTATATTTTAGCTTTACGTAGATTTATATCTCGAAGAAGAAAACCTGTTAGTATCTATTCAGATAACGGGACGACATTCGTGGGAGCATACAATGATTTAGCTAAATTTCTTAAAAATAATTCGGACTTATTATCTAGTGATCTTATTAACGAGGGTATAAATTTTCACTTCATTCCTGCTTATTCACCACATACGGGAGGAATTTGGGAGGCTGGTGTGAAATCCACTAAATTTCATTTGGTAAGAGTGCTGGGAAATTGTCATCTTACTTACGAAGAACTTTATACAATTTTGGTTCAAATTGAGGCTATTTTGAATTCTCGGCCACTTACTCCATTGTCGTCGCATCCAGAGGACCTAACACCGCTGACTCCGGGTCATTTTTTGATTGGGCGCCCCCTGACTTCTATGCCAACAAAGCATTATCAGGATCAGTACGCTAACCATCTCAGTCGATATGAGCGTATTGAGCTACTCCGGCAGCACTTCTGGTCGAGGTGGAGCAAAGAGTATATATCTGAGCTTCAAAGGAGGACAAAATGGCAGACCAATAACATCGTTTTAAAATTGAATGCCTTAGTTTTGGTAAAGGAAGATCACTTGCCGCCACTAAAGTGGAAATTGGGTCGCATTGTGACGTTGTATCCTGGTACTGATCACGTGGCCCGTGTTGCCGATATCAAGACCTCGAACGGAATTATTAGACGCTCATTTTCTAAAATTTGTGCTCTGCCAGAAATGGAGAATTGTTGAAAGGCGACCTTTCAACGCCCGGGGGCATGTTAAGGATTCCACGCGCCTGCGGGATTAAATTATCAACACGCCAATGCTCATTACTAGTATTACTAATTTGATGTAAACAGTTGGTAATTACACGTCAAAAGAGCACTGAATACGTTTTTCTTTGTCCCCCTTATTTTCGTTAAAATAATACCGTTAGAGTCCCCAACACACTGTGATAAGTAATTACAGCGATTCTGATTCTGTTAGTAGCTCTTTAGATTCTATAATGTCTATACATATTATATAACAACGTGTCCCATAACGTCGGTCTGACTGACTGTCGTGTCGCAACAAACTTAAAAAACTTTTAAAAAGATTTTCATGCTGTTTTCACTAGCATATAGAGTGATACAACATTACATAAATGATATTGCTCAAATATTGTTAAGTAGCTCCTAAACGTAACCTCAACGTGTTTTCAATATTTTTAAGGTCTCAAATAAGCTCGTTTAATAAGGTGTCTTACTTTTCTTGATAATGTTTACATAAGGTTAAATACATAGTAAGGTCAGTAGAAATTTTCAAAACATCAAACTATTTAATATCGCAAAATGAAGCTTGTCGGAAGTTTATATTAATTGTTGTATAAGTATTGAATTCGGCGTGTAACTAAAATACTGCAGAGAAATAACAAACATATTACAGTTTGATGTTTAATATGTTTATTCCGGATCGGGACCGGATGCTATGGAAGCACATATGTATGATTTCAAAAACAACTTATTTCAAAACAGTTTAAAAGCTTTGTTATATAAATATGGAAATGTATATTATAGCTCGAATTGTACTATGTAACAATACAAATTGCTTTATACGTTATTTACACAAACTAAATTAAATAACGAATTGAATTTGATCAGTTTATATATATTTGTATTGTGTAAACATTACAAAAGTAAGCAATATTTATTACTTTAAGTAGTAGTAGCAATAAACACCTTGTACCCCTTACTTTCATTAATAGATATGTTAGATTGATATGATGATTTTGACGCTGAAGATTTCAATATTAGCTTATCTCTAACTTCTGAATGATTTCTTTGGAAGTTCACATTCGAAGAATAATCAAAGGCAGGTAAAAAGATTTTATTTGATTATAATACGACGTGATATTCGCTACAGTCTAGACTATGTTGTTTGAATCACGGCTAGAAGTAGTAACTAGTTTTTAGATAATATAAAGTTTAAATATATAGTTTTAAAGATAGGGACACCTTTGCGATTTTGTCGTGGAGTCTATCTCCTGATGATGCTTCGGTTGCGGGGCGAAACGATTGTTGAGTTTGTGATAGTGAACCTGTGTAGTGCTTGTGTATTGTGGTGGAAGTGGTGAAAGTGGTGGAAGTGGTGGAGGTTTGTGCATGTGTTTTTACGAATCCTGCACGTATCGGGTATGAAAATACTGATAGTCCACTATACATTAAACACTATATATATTGTCCATTTACTGTATCGCGGATTATAGCAAAATAATTTAATTATTACTTTTGTATAGCGACACCGTTACATCTTAAACGGTCAAGTGTTAGAAACAACTAGCGTGTATTTACACGTGGACGGTAGTTTTAAAATAATTTAAAGAAAAACGATATCTTTTTGCAAACTCGAACTTAAGGTTATGATCGAAATTGGTTAAGAATATTAGGATAACATAATCCATACTGATAAATGAGAAAGTACTGTTTATTTGTCTGTAAAAATATCACAGCTATACCGAATATAAAAGATAAGAAGTACAAAATGAAATAGATGTCTCATGAACATAGTTGTAATCAGCTGACTTCATTTTCACGATGGTTCCTTAGGAGACTAAGTACTCAAAAATTATATTCCTACGACAATAAAGGTTAATACTGTCTTCAAATAATGTACCGCATGGCCACGGCGCGGCACGGCTTTCCCAGCCGGAGGCGGCGCGGAGGTCATCGACCCACTATTGTTTATTATTACTGATTGCACTTTATTATCAATCGGCAGGTACCGACGCTAAATGCCTATGTCGTAACACGCGCGAGCTGCCGATGGTTTGAAATTAATACCTGTCCTTCGCGTTATGAACTAGTTTTATATCGAACGCCATCTATCGTCAAGCTATATACAAGTTTAGTACATAAGTTTTTCATATCCGAAGATTTTATCATTCACATTATGTTCAATTGTGTAATATGCTTTACATATAAGAGAATTCTCGAGAATCACTCTGTCCATGGAAGATATCTACATGAAAATCTGTTCAGTAGTTTTTGAGCTTATCGTTAATATACAGACGCGGTCAGAGACTTTGTTTTATGACATAGTGATTTCCGAGCGTACCGTCGTCCGCTGACTGTTACGTCAGGCACGCACCGTGGCCGCGGGCTTGTCTGCTTTCCCCGCGGGCCCGGCTGTAGAAATCGCCCTACTCATTCCTTTTATTTCCTAACGCCTTTTTTGCTAAAGCTTTCTACGTTGCTATGGTCATTAACTATAATTACTAGTAGTATATATGAAAACTACGCGTTTAACTTAACTTATCGTAATTATTTCAACTCCAAGAAATAATTCATTGAAGCAGGCGTTACTTTGCGAATTCCATACATAATACTGAAGTTATGATTGAATTATTTTGCTATAATCCGCGTTTATTAAGAAAATCTATGTAATGCTAAGTGTAGGAAGCAGACATTATACATGCATGACAAGTCACCAAACGTATTACAAAACGTCGCCACCACACAAGCACACATTTACTACGACAATGTCTAAGATCGTTTCGCCCAAAATCAATGGTGGAGGTTAAGCTATAGTATATGTAACACTACTAGCGTGTGCGATGCGGCGCATCACGATTTTGTCGTGGAGCTTATCCTTCTGATGATGCTTTGGTTACGGAGCGAAATGATCGTGGAGATTGTCGTATTGAATGTGTGTAGTGCTTGTGTGGTGTGTTGTTTGTGGATGTTTTTTGTGATACGTGTGGTGACTGGTCCCCTATATATAAGGAATGTGTTGTCTGCGTCCTACACTTAGCATTACATAGATTCTCTTAACAAACGTGGACTATACTTAAATAATTATATTATTACGTACAGTAAGAAACTTAGAGTCTAGGTCGATAAACATGTTTTTATTTGTGTTCCTTAAAAAAAACAAGAATTCTTCGATCGTGCCAGCCCAGCGTATAAAGCTTCAATAGTAGCAAGTTTTATCAATACAAAAAGAAAGATAGATAGACAGACTTTGGCATTTATGAAATTACTATGGATAATAAAAATACGAAAAAAAAGTATGTCGGGTTAGGAAACCATCACAAAATTTGAATTTTGCGTCGGATATTTACATGATTTTACGACCGATAAAATAATTAAGGTCATAACTACATTTGATATATTTTTTAAACTTACAAAATTTAGTCTACAATACTATAGCCAGTAATTGCTACATTCTTTTTTTATCTATGATTTTTTTACAGTCTATGGTTACACTAATATAAGTAAGGAAACTCTGAAACGAGTACCGTAAGTTTTATTTGGAAAATATGTTGTCGAATAAATTATAAACCATAAAAATCTATTTTTTTGAGATCCCACGATTGTTATTCCGTTCACATATTTATCAGTTTGTTAACCTAAAATACGGGTCGCTGGCTTCTATTACGAAACGTTTTTTTTAAATAATTTAAAGACACTTTTAAATCAAGAACGCATGGCGTGCATAATTAGATTATTCGTTATCTTCATAATGTTAAATTAATTAAAATGATACAAATGGCTGCTGTTTCGTGACGTAATAAATACGGAAAGTTAAGATATTGTTTTAGTTTCAATTCAAAAAATATTACCATTTAGAAGAAATAAAGGATTATGTTGAATCCTATTTTCACCATAAATTCTTGCCATTTCTATTCCTATTAATAATAAAGTTATTAGTTACAACATCATGTAAATATATTGAATGTCTAGTTAAAAGCGTTGAACTTCGGACTTAATCTTAATGCGTGGCTCGGCGACATAGTAAATTAATAGTTATTTCACAATTTTTATTGCATTGAAACTGGTAAAGGTGTACGCGTCTCTCTAGAGCTGCTCTAGATTTCTGACTTTTGTCTATTGCTGCGCCTAATTTTTTTATTTTAAAATTGAAGCTGGTTTTACACGCAATATCCTTACGGATGGTTCACGGTTTTGAATCTTATATTTCTTGTTTTAGGATTCTCAATCTTCAATATCAGTTGATATGAGGGATTGATCATGTGTTTTATAAAATCTGTACTTTCTTATGCAAATAGTTGTATAAGAGTTTCAACAGACGAAGAAGCGTTAGAGTCGAACGAAATATCTATGATCAATTTTATATAGTTTATATAAAAATGTAACTAAGGCGTTTAGATTGCCTCTTGATACTTATAACCAGTACTTTACTTTCCTTTTTACTTAGGATATGATACAAATTATTTATCTGCGTGGACGAGATAAAGTTTTTGCGTAATTCACAAATTCTTCGAACTCGACGTAACACAATAGTGTTTATCGCTTTCTTCTTGAGAGTCAGGTTCCGATGCTAAGTTGTAAATACGCTTTAGTTGCCATGGTAACTAGAGCGAGATGGATCTCTCCTAAACAACGTTATTTAATTTTCCAGTGGAAATTTTAATTGCAACGATTTCTATTTTAGTTAGGAATCATGTTTACGTTCGTTATTTATGTCGGTATGACACGGTAGTAAGAACTGATTGACGATAAACAGGAAAAACGACTCATGTAGTATCATTTAAAGTCCCCCGCTACGTCTATCTGTCTGTTAGTCAATTTTCATGTATAACACAATTCACTAAGAAAGTTTTAGCGTATGATTTGTTAAGTTTTTTGTTTGTTGAAACAAACTGGCCTGGCCGCTTTCACGGAAACCCAACTAAGCGGCCATAAAGGAAGCACTTTTAGGACAATTTTCTGTAATATTACTACTGCTTTTAACAGCCTCAGCGATGCTTTTGTATGAGAACATCCTGCCTAGTAGCATATATTTATATTGATACTGTTGACGTTGTACTCAATACGCTTTTTTACGCACACCCTTTTGCAATTGTTCACCGCTCACCGATACCTAGTAATGCTATCGAGTACATAACGATTAATAGCATTACGGAAAAAACTGATCGAAATATATGTAGTCTACAATTAAAGCCAGAGGCATATTATAGTGTATCATCTATGGCCAGAGGCTGCAAAAACATTGCTCTCGCCCGCACAGCGGCACGTGTGATGTGGTTCTAATTACGCACTCTCCTGCCGGAAGCGACGCCATTGCATCATCATAGATACGTCGCAGGATTGCCATGCACAATAAATGTTTTACAGCTGATATTATCTTCATTTATTCCATAACTAGTGGTCTGCTTGGGTTTGTATTTTAAGCAACTTTTCAAAAAGTCGTAAAAAAGATTATTTATAATCTTTTTTAATTCGAATTATTTTAAAAGGAGAAAAATCGATTGTTTAGTCATTTTTCGACTCCCAGACACATCCCTAGGTCACATTCAAGACATGATACCCCGACGTGACATGATTCTTATATCCCGATGCAGCAGGGGCGGTCACCAGTACTTGATTTAAAAAACTGCATCGCTATACCTCGTAATGGCGTAGCTACAAACTTTAGCTAGTTATATAGTGCGACGTGAAAATGTTGACGAAGACCGCGGAGATTCGAGATTTACTTCCATAATATTAACACAGTTGCCGCGAACAATGCCACTTTCGCTGCCCACCCTCGGGCCGCATTCCGCCGCGAGCCTCATCTCGGACGTGTTCACAATCACAACTGGGCCTTTCTAGACTTTATTTGGCTTATTTATTTACTAAGGATATCTGCAACTTTGTTTGCGTAACTTAATCTTTAAATACCCTCAGTAATGCAATATGTTTTTCCCTAATTTTTAGAATTAGGCGTTACTTTGCGAGGATCCATAATATTACAGAACTTTTGTATGTTTTTCCCTGTTGCCGAAAGAAAAACGGGAATCTTTTATCTCATAATTTACTCTGGTGTATTAGTTATAATTGTGGTTGAATATCATTTGTATTGGTCGAACGGATTAGCCGTAATACTGTTACGAACAGACAGGCAGACATTTTTATTTTTGTAGGCCAGAAGGTGTTCGATTTTAGTTTACGTACATAAGTCTTAAGAACAATTATTTGGTTAATGGTTTTATTTGCGCTGTTGAGAAATAAGGAAACAGTTGACGATCAGAACATCTCGTGCGAAACTGTCACGAGATAATAAGGCAATTAGACTGAATTAAATAGCTTCTGCCTTCGTTTGGCTTAATTTTACAGCATTAAAACTTTTACTCGTACGCCAGTACATCGATATATGGACATTTAATTAATGTTTAGGAATGCGATGTCTTAAATTCTAATTCAAATTAATATAACTTTTAACTCAAGTTGGCTTTAACAAGCACTTTCGAATCGTCAAATTATAATGAAGTTACCACCGGTTCGGAAAGATGCTCTTGCTGAGATAAACCAGCTTGCTTGAACTATCGACTTAAATCTACCTCGTAAATCACTTTTTTTTAATAATATGAAAATCAGTTGAGGACGACGGACGGATGCAGGGAACGTCTTAATATGTATAGATTCCTACTTACTAATCGCGCTGTATTTGCGATAAAACAAACACACGAAGCAACTGCACATGGTGTCTTCACCGACCCAGAATAACTTCTCCTCCTACCATAATCCGTAGTAATTCCAGGAAGCAATCTTAGAACTACATTTCTGAGTCAGGTCGAACGCATTACACACAATTATTCAAAATTTACTATACTCCTTCGCTCGCCTGTCCCCTTGACTTTGTAAAAATTTTTAGGGCTATAATATTTCATAATAACATGCGATTGCCTTTGAGAGAATCGTGTGAAATATGAACGTTCGTAGATCTGTGAGCGCACACGCAGTCGCCCGCGGTTATGAGAGCGGAACGGGCGGCGTCGCGGCAAAAACGCTAGCGTGCCGACCGCGACTTCCGCGCCTGTTGCTAATGAGCCAATACCTGAAGAAATAGTGGTTCTGGACACTGGTCTCCGCATATCGAACATTAAATATAATATTTTGTTGTTTACAGCAAACGAATTAGCAAACAAACTTAACAGTTAACTGATAAATGATAGATATGCTGTTACATTAATATTGGTTATTAGAGCGTCACGGGAAGATTTATTTGAGAATGGGATAGGAGAATGATACGGAGTCTCGGAAAAAACTCACAGCATCTTGGTGCCCCCTGTGAGGCCGTACGGCCGGTCGGTTGGCAGAAACACGGTGGAGGAGAGAATCAGACTTTCAGAGAAGTCTTAGGGCGTCTCAATGACATCTACTTCTTGTTATTCTTGTCATAACGAGAATACCCGCCAAATAATTAAAGTGTATATATTTCCGCCGCATCGGACCGCACAGGGACGCAGCACACACGCACACTGATAGTTATTTCACCGGCCACGCGATGCTGTGTCTGTTTCGGCTTACCGTTAATTATTCGGCACGTGTTAATTTTAAGTCATGCCTATATACCATCGCGGACTTTTTCAGAAAAAGCTACTTAATCTCTTTGTAATTTATTAAAATGATGAAAGGTGGAGATATTTCTCTTTTATAGGACTACAGAAGAATCCGCGATATGTAGATATATCTTTTAAAGATAACTTACTAGGTAGATCAGCTTACTCGAAAAGATCAACTTACGTAAAACTTGGTAGGTATCCCAGTTGCTACTTATTAAGTAATCCATACTTTTGTATGTTTTTTTATGCAACATAACCTATTGGTCTCATTTAAACATAACACATATATTTTCACAGTTAAGTTAACACGAAATACACTTTAAATTATCCTTTCACGAAAACAAAGTTCTAATCAAAGTTATAATACCACAAACAAAGTCCGAAACATAACACTCGGAATTTTTTTTTTGTAGGAGGCTAAAGTCTCTTTCCATAGAGCTAATTTAGAAGCATTTTACAAAAAAGAATATCGAATTTTTGTTATTTATCACTAAAAATGAACGATCAACTTATACATAAATTTAGACATACCAAACGAATTATAATAATTAATAACACTTTTTGGATTAAATATTTGTACACGCAATTCCTGCAACGCAGCTAACTTCACGCGTAACGACGCGCACTGAAACAATCCAAACGAAATTCCGACTTCAATCCAATGTTAACGACATTTTATTCAAGCGTACCAAACCACGAGACTCTGAAATTGACATTGGGCTTGGATTGTCATTGGATTGAAATTGAGATTGGTTTCAAGAGTAGACCCCCGGGTCTGCTAGTTACAGCTATAATAATAATAAACCAAAACAAAACAGTGATTAGCATCGCACGTCATTAGATCAGGAAGAGGCCGCGGCAATCGGCATGCGGAACCGACGGTCGGTTACAAGTTGTCACAATGTTTCTTTGTCACTAATTCTATATTATGCGCGACGAAAAAACCTAAATGCCTATACGTGCGTTGCTTACTTCATTAGCTGTACATAGTCATGGATTAGTTACTAAAATGTACATAGTAATACATAGTTATGGATTACTGGTTAAAATACAACGCGTGTTCGCTTCGGACTCCCTCAAGTTTCTTTTTAATATATACCAGTGAAAATACAGACGGATTTATAACCTGTGATCAAAGTTTTTCATTTCTATACACAATTTTACTAATAAAGTATAGTACAGCGTAAAAATGACCGCGTCTGTCAATCTGTCTGGATATATAAAAATTGAACGGATGTTCAACCAGTTTTCTAAACAGACAGATTGATTCTCGAAGCCTTAAAGTTTAAAGATTTGTATAACTTATGTTGGAATATGTCGATGATTGTTGAAAATCTTGAAAAAAGTCAAGCCTCCTAAGAGCTTTATCAAAAACGCTTCTTATCTGTTTGGGACATAACAAACCAATATTCTTCGTTTATAAGGCTACAAAATTGTCATGAGGATTATTTACCAAGAATTAATGTACCATCCTGACTTATTTAAGATTGACACAATATTAATTCTCATTAACTTAAATACGTTAGTTGTCTTAAGCAGGAATTATTATCTTAGAAGTTATCGCAAAAAAACCAACGCGCGGGAGAATATTAGTCTTTAATGTGGACTTAGACTACTGGCAATATTTAATTATTAGCTACGAGATATGTCTAGTTTATAATAATGTATAATTTTCTTCCTTTTCCCGAAGCGGAAATAGGGATTTTTAATCATATATCGACTTTGAACCGGCAATATGTCCTATCTCTACTTTTAAGCCAAATCACTTTCTAACGGCATTGCGTACTACTGCCCATCATTTACTGTATGTGTATTATATACTGTAAAATTTCTAAATAAATAAACATATTTAAAGTCATGTTTTTATATTACGTAAAAATTATTGCAAATGTATTAATAATCACGTGTTTTTTCTTCCTGAAAAGTTGTTAAAAATAAGATATTATATATATAAGCATATATATAGCATTAATAATATATAAGTATATAAGGCTTCGTATTAAGCAGAAAACTAATGTAAGAATCCAGTTAGTATTGGTCAGTAGCAAATATGGCCATAACTTTACTATGCAAGGTCTTCTTAGAAAGGCAGTTGGAAAACGAACATACGAACGTTTATGGGAAATTCAATGATGGAAACTTATTTACATGTAACGATATGCATTTCAACATCTTTAATCTACTAATCTCGTTTACTTAACTGATTGGTTTTGTTCCAGCCTCCAGATTATATGCATAATATCGGAAACCTTACCGATAATTAATTCGCAATATTCAAACAATGTTTGCATTATTTTTTTATCTATTGTTTATTTTAATTGTTATTTTTCATGCCGCTATCGGATATAATTAAAAAAAATATATTTCTGATAAAAAGCTAAATCTGCCGAGTTAAGCTCGATCTTGCAGATAATAATACTACATAATATCAGTTTTAATGTCGTCGTCATGTCATAATTATATATGTGAAATAAAGATACCAAATATAATTGCAACATATATGTAGTCGGGGACGGTCTAACAAAAGACAAAACCGTGTCAGGAGAGTGATCGTGGCTGGCGTTAGTAAATGTGACCCGCTGACCCCTTCCCAGCCATTGTGAGCGATAACTCTTACATTCGAAATGAAGAAAACGCACAAATCCGCTTACATATTACATCTATTTGTCACAATTACACATCAGAATGAAAAAAACCCTTATTCAAAACATTTGAGCCGAATACACGCGTAACATACTATATAGAACAATGTATACTTATTATAAAATAAAGTCCCCAAAGCTTTCTATCTGTATGTAATCGATTTTCTCAAAATCTACTGAGCGGATTTTTGTATGGTTTTTACTAAAATTTAGTTCAATTTCTCCGGAAGGTTTAGGTTAATAGTACATAGCGGTTTTATGTAAATTGAGTTGAAGAAGTCGTTTTACAACAATTTTTAGTGGGGGTAGTAACAAACCTTTGTCGATTGTAGTTTAGAGGGGGAGAATAGGTATAAAAAGCGGTGTAGGGTATCAGAGAGCCGGTTTTATGCAGAGACTCGTTACGTTTTGCAAGTAAAGTACAAAATTCGGTACCGCATTGGCACTCAGCTCAATAACAAAAAAAATTCTTCTTCTTCCTCAACTGATGGACGTCCACTGCTGGACAAAGGTCTCTTCACGGGATCTCAACAAAACACGATCTCGTGCCGTCTTGAAGCCAGCGGCTCCTCACAACCTTTTTGAGGTCGTCAGTCCATCTGGTAGGGGTCTATATCTTGAAATTTTCAAAATAAACACTAACATCATGGAAGTGAAATAAAAATACTATTACATGCAAACATGTTTTTCTGTCTCACATTGATGCCTTATTTGTTTTCGTAAATAATTTCGCAAAATACGATTGTTTACGATTGTTAAACAGCACAATAAAGGAAAATAAACACCTATGGGTCCAGTTATCGGTGTATCGGGAAGATCGCGCTGTACAGTTCACAGATAGCTCTGTTATTAAACATGACATCACTCACCGTGCTAGCTGGATGTGCCGGCACCAGCATCATAGCTCCCGGGGGATGTTTCCTGTTCTTGCGGACCCCTTTGGTCCGCGGCCGCGTGCTCGGCGCGCTGGCAGCGTGGCCAGGGTGGTGGTGGCCCAGCCAGCGCGTCACCAGTTTCTCCTTGCTGTTCGCACTGCCGAATTCTGGTGGTTCTTCCTAAACGACAAAAAACATTTTATCAAGTACTAAGTATCAAGTACTACTAAGTAACCCTACGATTCCGCAATCTGGTTTAAGATTTAGCGTAAGTAAATTAAAGTCATTAATCAGACGATTTAAGTTTTCTCCATGCATCTTCTCTACATTTGATTCAGTTGCAAATTAAGAGATTTGCAGAAGAACCAGTTTTAAAGATCGATATTGGAGTCTTCAGGTCTTTAAAAAGGACGTTACCGGAAGTTTTGGAAGCTACATTAAAAAGTGAAAAGTGTGTAGATATCGGTTTAGGATTCTATTCTACAGATCCACAGTGAATTTTGTTTTATAATGGGATAATAAAATCTTTAAGGATGACTCTAAAATAATAAAAATATTTAACTGTCGTCAGTTCTTGGGCAGATATTACAAGGACGGTTATAAAATGACAACGGTTTAAAAAAACCAAAAGCTGATGAGATTGTCTTAACGTTCAGGGTATGTCGGTCACGCACTACAATCAAGGTAAACTAGATTTTTGGGTTTTTTAACCGAATAGCTAAGTTGGTCTATAATTATAACTTATTTATAATGTACCGGGGCATTAAATTTTTTAAAACTGTGTGTTGCTATGATTATAAATTGTGTCCGTTCAAAAAATTACTATCATTAAAAAACTATTTATTTATAATAAAAATGAATGCATTTTGTTTTTATTAACTGGCAACACTAAATGGAGTCTATAGAGGAAGCATGCGCCACGTTTATCTTCTTACTCCTAATTCGTTCCTACAGTACGAATACTATTGGTGATAGTAATCGGACATATCGCCTTACAGTACAAGTTATATTATATTCTATTTAGATGAGTCAATGTTTAATTAAAATCCCTGGCCTTCCTCCCCTTCAAAATCTATTGATTGGCTTTATTCTGTTACGATATAAAAAATAAAATCGATAGCTGCTGATATGATACATTTACCGGCTTTGCAATGACACCCATAAATAAGTGTTTTGTTGTTTAACGAAATCAAATCAAATCAAAATATTCTTTATTCAAGTAAACTTGTAAACAAGTGCTTTTGAATCGTCAACTTTACTGCTGGTTCGGAAAGCTGTTCCTGCCGAGAAGAGCCAGCGAGAAACTCGGCGGTTGCTCTTTTTAAAATATAAATCTTAGAACTAGTTACATTTATTTATTACTGTCTTGTACAGGGTAGAGGTGCACCTATATCCACACATCCTTATCATCTAAGTAATCTTCAACAGTATAGTAGGCTTTCTGTATCAGCCTCTTTTTAACAGTGTTTTTAAACTGCTGTAATGGCATGAACAAAATTGATTTCGGAATTTTATTATAGAATCTTATACCCAAACCCACAAACGATTTACGTACTTTTGCTAGGCGCAAAGCATACCACCATATACCATATATATACCATAGAGTAGTGTGTAGGTGTTGTGTCTAATACGCAGGTTAAAAATTATGTATAAATTAAAATTAAGTTATGGGTATCTAGCTAGATGCGAAAATAGAATTTTTATTTCGCCTGAGATAGATTTACAGCAATGCAAAGGTAGCTGATGTATGATCTAAGATTTATCGACACGCGTAAATTTTGTCAATTCAAACCTGTACCTTTACACCTTACAGTATATTTCAAACGTACCTTTTTCTTCTTCAGGGTTCCTCCCTGCAACTTCGTCTCCAACTCCTTACATAGTTCGTGACCGCGAGCCTTCTCCGCGTCCTGGGCCTTCTTGATCTCATCCACGTGGAAGACACAAGGCTGGACGGGTTTGAAGGTGGGGTCGAACTGGTTGTGGTCGAAGGGCTGCTTCGGCCTGAAGCACGGGCACACGCGCCTGGAGAGGTGGTAGATGGACACGATGCAGACCAGGCAGTGCAGGGACGCGATGATCAGCACTGAGATGTTGGTCAAGACGGGCGTCCATGCCTCCATTTCATCCTAGAAACAGATTGCAATTAGTAATGTTATGGTGTCCTTCTTATACGAAAGTATAGATTCTCCCACTTGATTTACTCGTAGAGTTACTACACTAGCGTAGGGGAGTCATAGTGAGCGCTGTAAGTGTGAATGTCACAATAAATAATGAAAGGGAAGATGAGAGTCATATACTTCATCTTCGTGTAAACTAGACAGTAACTGACTTTCCTTTTGAAGATGAGAGTCATATACTTCATCTTCGTGTAAACTAGACAGTAACTGACTTTCCTTTTAGGTAGTCAAAAACGAACCGACCATCTAGTGGCGGAATATTCCTTTCTCTAAATCAGCAGAATGCTTACCCAGCATAAACGTATTTACTGTAAGTAGGTTTTATTTTTTTATTTTTCTTTTTAGTGTTAAATTATGTTAAAATCCTATAATAATTAACAATAATAAAATAGTAACAGTAACATGTATAGTATATAGTAATAGTAATATATTAATAGATAGAATATTAGGAGACTGTAATGTTAATAAGTAGATATAGTGGATTAGGTTAGTTTTAATATGTAAATATCTATAGTGTATGTCCGTGACATGATCTGTTGGGCTTCATGCTGAATGTCTTAATTTCGACATTCAGCTAATACTGAGATGAAACCTTTTCAGAGCTATGTACTAGATATTAGATTAGTTATTTAGATTAGTTTTCCTTTTTTTTCTTAGTTTAGTATCTTATCTTGTATATAGAGCTGAAAAAATATTTTTTCATTTTATTTTCATATGAAACACTCATCATATACCATCTGCTCTTGGCTTTTATACCGCTACTGACAAAGTTATTACAATTTTTATATAGTGCCTAAAAATGTTGATAACAAAAATATACAAAATTATGGATATTCAATGAAAAAGTAAAGTAATATATTACTACAAACAAATGTTATCCATATTATATATAATAGCACTACTGCTATTATGTATACAAACGGTTGAATAATATAAAAGCAGATAGCTTTTATGCGAATCACGATTACTGGGCAAAATGATTATTATTACAAACAATTGTAACTCTTATATCCTATACGCATGCATACGATACAAGGTCTACATTCCTTTGTATATACAATAGCAGTAGCGCTAGCAGGTATGATCACCGTGATCAAATCGATCAGATCATCGAACGCATATGATTCTTAAATAGCGATCATAACCAAGCTTAGTAATCACACATCATAAATAACAGTCAGATAGATACACCCTCATTTGCTATATTTTCAATCTTCTTTATTGTGATACGGCACATTTTAGACTGGCTTCCGTACTTTAGTATAACAACTCTAAGGATTTACTTCACTATTATATTGTTATCAATACATTTAATTTACAAGAATGAATTATAATTTTATGCCTTGACATAAATACATATAAATTTCATCCAAATTTTCGAATTAATTCGGTTATACATATGGTGATGTAGTCTTTACCCGTTATACGTACGGGCGTAACAAAAACGTCACGTTAAATGCCGCAATAGGCGTTATAAGAAATTTCGTATAGTATATTCGGCTTGACACACTACGCCCTAACGCCTAAAATGGAACACTACGCGATAAAAATACCTCGTGTGAACAGATACCTGGATAACCATTTGTTTCATTTCGACGCACGGTGAAAACCTCTCGTGCGTACGACATGTTATTGTTATTCAAATTCAATTCTTCATTGAAATAAACTTGTAAATAAGTTTTTTATCGTCAATTGTTACTTATTATAAATAATTAATATGCTATGATCAGCGAAAATAGCAAAATAATATTAAAATTATTCTTGATTCATAAATTTGTTTTAATCGCTTTCAAATTTGGGTTTCCTTTACGACGCACGTTTCATACAATCTACATATTTCGTAGTCTATAATGTAGATGGGGTAAGTGCGGTCACATTAAGAGATGTTGCCGTTACAAATACTTTTCACGACCGAATCGTTGTACCGATTCATCATTATCTCGGAAGTACCGTACATGATTTAACTAGAAAAGTGTTTACTAGAATTTATTCCCTATCATCACATATTTAAAGATGTAGCCAAAACAACTTTTAATGCAATTACAAAAAATTGCCTGCTACTAAACCTGTAACTTCTTTTACAATAACTTGTTTGTGCAATTACCCCTTATATGTTATTTCTATTTTCATAAGAAAAGCGGGAATTTTAATATCCCATACTTTAGCAAAGTATTAATTTTAATAGATTTTAGCAAATTTCATTAATATTAGTCTACCGGATTAACTGTGAAATCGTAACAGACAGACAACCTCAACTTCTCAAAAGTAAACAAGTCAAGTTAACAAAGTTTTTAACAAAATTTCATGTCCCTACTGGTAACCGTTGAGGAGTGCTCTCGTTTGGAGCGATTCTGGCGGCAGCATTCGGTCATACTCATCATAAACATGCATTGACATCGGGACTGGACCAGTATGAAAAATTTTAACTCAATCGGACACCGGGAAGTAGGTCAAATTTAATTTGCAAGATTCCACCTTCACATACACACACGTATACGGCAGGTTGAATAGAGCTTATAAAAAAAATACCAGCCTTTTACTATCCCACTGTTGGGCATAGTCTCTCTATTTAGAGAAAACATCTCTACAGAACATCTCTACTTCTTTCTCCTACCCTTATCCCACTCTAAGTGGGGTCGGTACAACATGTTTTCCTCTTCCATTCTCTTCTATCATTCGTCAACTCTGGCGTTACTCCTTTTATATGCATGTCATACTTCACACATTCCAACCATCTCTTTTTAGGCCTCCCTCTAGTCACATATCCATCCACATTCATATCCAACACTCGTTTAGTCACATGATTTTCATCCCTCCTCATTACATGTCCGTACCATCCCAATTTTGCACCTCTCATCTTTTCTACAATGGGCGCAACTTTCATACTTCCCCTTATATACTCATTTCTTATTTTATCCAATCTTGTCACACCACACATCCACCTTAACATCCTGATCTCATTTGCATGTACTCTTCTTTCATCCATCTTTTTCATTGCCCAACATTCTGATCCATACATTACGACAGGTCTTATGACCGATGTATAAATTTTTCCCTTTAGTTTAGGGGGCATTCGGGGGTCACATACTGTCCCTGAGACCTGTCGCCACTTCATCCATCCTGCATTCATTCTATTCCTCACATCGCGATCAATTTCACCGTTTTCCTGTAGAAGCGAGCCAAGGTACCGGAAGTCGGAGCAGACTGGCTACAGAACATCTCTACATCTTTACTATTTGGAGAGAAGGGTTGAACCTAAGAGCTGCTCTGGTAGATTAAACTTATTCCCAAAATTCTTCAGAGATACGTACATCACAATGTTTGCCTTCACCAAAATGCATGTGATTAATTGCAAATATCAATCAGGATCTGCCCGGTTTCGAACCTATGACCCTCTATAGGGTCTCAATGTTCGGCTACAATAGTTCATATGAGCTTCTCATATTGCCTAAATGAGGGATAATCTGTACACATTTTGTTAGACGACTCTCGTGGGAATATAACGTTCAAATCCCTCACGAGTCGCCTAACGACGCACATCTTCTATATGTCATTAGAGCAGTGGCTGTGGCGGGGTTCCCGCGCTCGGTTCAAGGTTCGAGTGGCTGTGCGACCGGTCACGACACCACATTACACTGACGGCCGTAATAAATTGCGTTACGTGAGTTCACTAACTTTGAACGTAACTTGTGAAAATATAATAATATAAATATAAATATAATAAATATGGTAGAATTTTATTCATATTCAAATTTAAATTAAAACGTATTCTTTATAGAAATTAGCTTTTACAAACGCATTTAAATCTAGGAATTGTAATGAAGCTGTACTGGTTGAGAAGAGTGCTCGTTGTAAACGAGTTAAGTTAAAAAGAGCTTTCAACAAAATATCATGGCCCTACTGTTAACCGTTGAGAAACATGCAGGTCATACACGACAACAATAATAGATGATATAGTAAAAAAGGCTATCAAGCGTTTTATTTTTATGTCGTGTAGCGTGGGATTGATATTCAGACTAATAAGTACGATAAGCCGCATGCTGATTTTCAGTTGCCTCCTCAGGAGTGACGTCAACAAATATAATGATTAACGCTTCGAACGATAGGTTCCCTTAGGTGATCATAAAACGCATTTTTGACATCCATTTTTAGATCATGTTACATAATAATTATAGCTATGATTTGTATACCATTTTCTTTGTTATTAAATTACCCATTGAATACTATAAATCATTTTATAATAATAACTTACATTGACACTTGGATTTTTCCAAAATTGAAATATGATACATAAAATTTCTTATCAAATTCACGTAAATTCACATAAATAACACAATATTTTTTTAAGACATATCCATGCAGGTATACGAATGAACAATACAAATTTTATTGGCAATCGAAAATTGTATCATACAATATTTTTAATCTCCGAACCCACTATATGTCCGGTGAGCACCATCTGCACATAAGAGCAAGTGCCAAAGATAAATGTAACTTACATATTAATATATTATGAAATAATTGGTTGCATTCGATGGCGAATTTTATAACGAAGAAATCGGTATGCTAATCATAGGACTAATTATTATAAAGTTAAAAATAAATGTGAAAAATTCTGCGCGACGATTGTGCACATGGTGCACAACGACTGGTGGAAGGTTAATCAAGTATAACGAATAATTTTGAGTATATATTATCAATTTCTTAACAAAAGGTAGCCTTCAAGTGCTCGCTGGCTGAAATACACTTGTGCAAGCGTTGGTACTTGGCCAACGTACCAACTGGTGCATAGTGGGGTCTGTACGGTGTTAGGTCACACTTGCGCCAGAGCATAACGCTGTTGACGCGGTTCTGATCGCGACTGCGGCGTCTCCACGGACGCCATTGTTGATTAGACTCGCTAATTTGACTCGCGGTAATTTAATTAAAATGGCATTACGAATTGCTAATGATTGGTATAATTAAATCCATTGATATTGATGAATTTTGAGCGCTATTTAAAGCTTTTGGGCCTTTAGAAAAACAATATTGGATGACTACTATATTATATAGCACATATATAAAATGAATTGATTTTAAACGATCTAAGCAAAACTTGGTGTTGCGGAAAATGTATTATTTTAGTTATTTATTATTACGATACGATTGTTACGATATTGTCGTAAAGTTCATAAAATAATTTAAAAAAAATCTAATCTTTTGATTGAATAAGTTTATTCTAATATAATACCACGCTCGCTTTTGTCTAGTCAACGATTTGTTCTCGACAACTTTGGACCCGATGGACCAAAAGTTTCTAAACTACCATTTTTAGCCCATTTACAATAGTATGCATGAATTCAATTAAAAATAATAATAATGTTAATGTAATACGCTAGACCAATTTTTGGCACTATTAAAGCTTATACACAGGTCCAAATTATGTGATAAAAAAATCCCATTTTTCTTGCATTTTGAGGATATATAAACGTTTAAGTTGCGGGTACAACTGTTAATACAATCTATATCTATTCTTATTATAAAACAAAGTCCCAAAAAGCTGTCTGTCTGTTTATAATCGAATTTCTCAAAATCTTCTGAACGGATCTTTGTACGGTTTTCATCAAAAGATTGTGCAAAGTTCCGGATGGTTTAGGTATATAATACATACCGTCATTATGTAAATCGTGTTGAAGAGATCGCGCAATTGTTAAAAAACTCGCTTGCTGGGAGCGTCGGTCGCGTGCGTTGCGTAAACCAGCAGATATACGCTAAAGTAATGTAGTAGAGAATTATAGATCTATAAAACTACTACAAAAAAGTCCGCAATAGCATGCCTCTATCTGTTATGGTTAACTCACAATAACTACTTCTTTTGAATTCTTGAAAAAAATTGTTATACGCAGATTTCCACGCTCCTGGAACAGCTAGTAAATATATAAATATAAATCATGATATACTCACTTCGAAGCTGTTGAGTGGAGCGGCCTGCCGCATGGAGTCACGATGCAGGCCCGTGGCGGCCAGCACGGCCGCGCTGTTGCCGCAGGCCAGGCACAGCAGCGACAGCGCCAGGAACGCGGTCAGCAGCCCGCTGCTGCGGACCAGGCACGTGGGATACATTGGCTGTATGTCAGGCACGATCGCCACCGAGTGCCAGTGTAATACGAGACAGTAAAACAATTATAAGTTTGACAATTAGAAATGAAATAAAATGACAAGTTCCTAGAATCCCCAAAGTAACTGGCATTGTGCCTGAAGTGACGAAATCATCATCCTCCTGCCCTTATCCCACTCTGAGTGGGGTCGGCACGACATCTTACAAACATGTTGTCGCATGATTTGACTACATATTTCACGACCGGCCGCCTGCCGGACGTCAAATTACCTCAGTTGTATTTTACGACACCTCGGTGAGAAATAAGGGTGGTCTATTCTACTCAGCCGGATACCACACGGCGGTCTGAAGTGACGAAAGGAGTAGCGTATAATTCAAAGGAAAAATTATTTTAAAGAGCGAATGGCTTGTCAATACCAATATTGTGTTTTCCTTTTGTTTTGTCCGATTGTCCTGAATTTCGGTATTGCCACTCGTTTCTCGTTTACACACGGAAAAAACAAATAGAAATAAACCTAGAGAGCAAAGTGATTTCATGTATTCCAACACCCTGCGATTCTGTTTGCGATGATCTCTCAACTATTAGAATATTTTAATGCTAAATGCGACATAAATTGGCCTTTATAACATTTCTAATTCTAATTCCCGTACAGTCATAATGTACAGTTCGTTCTCCATATTATATATCTCATTTGTAAGAAGCAACTTATTGTCGATACACGTAATGTAGTAGATGGGCCAGTCACGGTGTGGTAAAAACGGAAAAAATAAACAATAGAAAAACATCTTCATGGTGCGGCGTCATGACGAACGGCATATTTGTTATGACGAAATCGGCGTGACGACGCCACGAGAACATATTAAAATTGTTTTTTTATCTTGATCTGGAATTAAATTCTTAATAAGTAATTCAATAAATTCTATAATTTTTGATGTCTTGATCTGAATCATCAAAAGTACTTTATATTTTGGCAAAATCGCCTCAGAAGAAACCAAAAACCCTTGCACTACTTAAAAATTCTTATAGACTTCACTTGAAATAGTATTTACGAATCTTGAACCTTGGAGTTATTAACTATGTTGGTAGAAAAACTACGAGCAAGTAACACATGATGGTGGATTCAAATTACTAAAACTTGTCATAATTTAATGCATTTTAATATGCGTTTTCTTATTAAAAATAGGTATTTTTATGCTAAAAAATATTCTGCTAGTATGTGTAAAACTATTAATTGCTGATACGAAGCTGATGACACTTAATCAACGAGAGGAGAAAGCGATTTACGAGCTGGCACAATCTCAATGCTATCATACATTGATTATAGTGTAATGATAGTGATCAGTTTGATCAGAACGTGTTGGTGCGCCCGGCCGGTGAAAACATGTTATTTCCGACTAATCGGCGAGGGAATTGATGACGAATTATTTCCATAAACGTAAACCTTCCTGTTGTTTTCAGGAATCATTACAAAACTAATTACTTATGATTGAGAATCAAATAGAATTATGATTTTTGAAATTTACACCTATCATCATACTAATTATTGTGTTCCGCCTTGACTGTGGTTTCAGATTCAGAAACATTTTAAACTGAACCCAGAGTATATTAATTATAAGGTTCAAATCGTGATAGCGCTTTACGTAATATATGATACCGTGTGAAATGGGTGAAAGCACATACGCATTATGCTTGCATATCTCCCGGGGAAATAAACTAAGTGCATTAATCCATACTAATATAAATGCGAAAGTCTGTCCGTCTGTTACACTTTACAACTAATCTAGATCAATGTAGATGGAATGTAGTATAGCTGAGACTTATACACAATATTTACAATGCTTTTGAATCATCAACTCTACTGCTAGTTCAAAAAGCTTCTCCTACCTAAAAGAGACAGGGATAAACTCAGCGGTTCCTGTCATCAAAAAATAATTCCTATAAATAATATACAATTTGTCATTATTATTAATATAAAGTCCCTTTTCTTTCTTGAAACTTGGAACTTGAAAAAAAAGTACATAAATAGTTATTTTTGATTGAGCGTATTGGTATGTAATAGTTACTTTTCGTTTTACTATTATAATTTGAACTGAAGCAGTTAGGCTAAACCAACCGACAACTGCAAAAGTTGCTCTACAGCACTCTAATACTTATAATCATAAATAGGCATAAAGTTGCTCCAGTTTACCGCAATTTACAACCTTAGCTGAAAACGACGTAGAAATCTGACGGGGCTCTGACAAACTGATAGAAACCAATCAAAATACCGCAAAATAAAGGAAGCAGTTACTAGCAGGACACACAAATTTGCTTGCTAAGTGTGATTAATAATAACGACAATAAAAAGTCTATTAACAAATTATACACGAATAATGCAATAAAGAAAGTTTAGGTTAAACAACAATTATACTCGTGAAACAAAACTATAAAATAAAGCGGAAATGATTATTATAGTGATAAAATCTCGATGATTCGAAAAGCGATCAACGGAAATGCAAAGAATCGTTGCAGTCACTGCACGGACAGTTACCAGTAAGAACCATCGGCCAAGCACGAGCGGGTAACTACGAGAGTTCCGCACCTTATACTTTTATATAATAAATCTCATTACTACTACTACTACTATTTCACCTCATGGTAAGTGATAAAACAGGTGTCAGAGTCACTCTCTTGCTAAGACTTGAGCGAATATTCGATCCCTTTATAGCTAGGTCCTGGGCTGAGCTGATTTGTTATGTATGGTACTTATCTTGTCTAGTCAAATAAATGACACTTTTCCACATAATTTTTGTGCATTCTTCCGAAATATTGTTATAGTCATAACAATAATTTCAAAGATTTATTAGTGATTACTAGATTTACATATTTCAAATTCGCTTTGCGTTTTGAAAATTTTATATGTTTACAAATTGTATTATGTATTCCTACCATGATATTTACGATTCAGGATTAATCGAGGAAAAGAATTTTGTGGTTCGATTAGATTACCCTGACCCTCTACGCAACAAATCAATAAACTTTTTCATTGGAAGGGTTATGTATGGTTAATTATATACCCTCTTACCGCCAATTTCTTGTAGTTTGAAGCTTGTCTTGAAAACTGTTATAAATTAATTTGGTTAATTGATTAATTGTGCACAATTTTTTAGTAATCATTTATTTATATAATAGCATGAAATGTTTACATTTAACCTTTGAATTATTGTATGTAAGTCGTAATGAATAGTAAAGATATAAACGTCGCAAAAAATGAAATCGAAAAGACGTGGCTTAAAGTCTTGGCATACATTTCCGTTGTAAGATAATTTCGAAATGAACAACTGAAAAACAAGTTCCATAAACTAAAAAACGCCATCGAGCAAGCAAAAGAAGTCGTTTCTGAAGTCCTAATGACAATAGCCGAACGCGGGTCATACTTTTTCTTTGTGTTTTTGTATTTTCGACAACAACACAATTTATTTATATATTTGGTTTATAGATTATCTAGATCGTATCGATTTGAATCGTGATACAGTTTTGTACGTAACGTTAGACGAACAACAATGCATCATGTTAAATCTTAGCCTCTCTAGCTCATTTTTAATGTTAAATATCAATCTATATCTGCTTTATAATTTATAACTGCTTCTTATTACTTGGAGTGAGACAGTTTACTATTTTTAAATTAATTATTTGATGTGCCTACTTACTGTTTTAATCAAAACCCGAGGCTTACGAAAGATCACTAGATGAACACTGTGAAAAAGATGAACATTTTCATAAACAGCTCAAGTCGAACAACAAACTAATATAAACTGTACAAACTGGTAGCGCAAAATATTAATTATATTTTTAGATAGATCGATCTCTGCAAACTACAACAGAGTTGCGTGCATTAATGATGCAGCCGGTCGGGCTTGGACGCCTCTGCACCGACTGTTTCTAATGAGAAGAATTACGGAGAGAAAAATGCAAAGTGTTGTCATTTACCGTTACGGTTACCTATCAATCAGAAAGAAATCTTCCTCTGGTACGTTTAAGGGAAATTTAAAACTCCAATAATAATTAGCCACAAAAAATAATCTACGACACCATAGACAGGAGTATGACTGAATTTTCGTATGATAATTTTAAATTCTTTCAAGGTTTATCAATTTAACTTGACTACTATCAGTTAAGCTCTATAAAATACCCTAAAATACCAACGGATTTTTTTCACACGTAATTTTTAGTAATATTTTTATTTGTCTTTTTTTATTCCTGTGCGAATGAACCAAATAAAAAATGACATATGCAACACATTTTATACTACTGCAATACTATCCTCGCAACATGATCTTGGACTGTTTAGTATTAGTAGTAGTTTAAATTTTAAAAATAAACAAATAAAAATATTGGGGATTTTTCATCCTATATGTTGGCTCTATCTATTAACTACAATTGTATCGAATTTAATCAATATTGATGAAACAGATTAGATGTAAAGACGTAACAGACAGACAGATAGAAAAACCTTCTCCCCAATGTGATAGGAGTGCCTTTTCCCAGCCGTGGGATTATAACAAGCTGCTACTATACTTTCACGTTATGCATTGTTAAATAAATAAATATTCCATATGTTTATTTATTACAATTACACATCCGGTTATCCGTTCCCAAAGAATGTTTCTTACTTGTGTTATGGGCGACAGACAAGGGGCAAATACATACAAATATAATTTTAAATACATACTTACGCAGATACATACACCCAAATTGTACCAGCCAACAAATCGTTTATAGAAAATGAACGGTAATCGAAACCGCAACCCACGGAGCTGAAGGCCGCTGCGCTAAGGGGTCAGTTGTTGCTTAAATAGTCCATTAATAATCACAAATATCGTAATTTGGACATAAAGAACGCCGCAACAATTCACAGGGGTTTTATCGTAAAGCAGTATAACGGTTAACATATTTACTAATGAGCAGAACGTTTCATAGACAGACTAGCGGAGCGTGTATAGTATAGAGTATACAATAGGATGTATTGATCGCAGACATAAACGGTTAGAACGTACATAATTAACGAAATAATTAATATAACATTAGCCGCGATGGCGAAACCGTTAGCGCGCGTGAATTACAAATTACCAAAGGTTTACAACTATAAACAAGCCTTTATACATTTTATAGATAATTAA
The DNA here is from genome assembly GCA_947086505.1 of Morpho deidamia. NCBI lineage: Eukaryota > Metazoa > Arthropoda > Insecta > Lepidoptera > Nymphalidae > Morpho > Morpho deidamia. The sequence continues at coordinate 176,106 of CAMTZC010000007.1, read as the reverse complement.
TATTTACATGCGCTTTTTTTAAAGTATACATGGTGAGGAAACCTGTATATACTGGAGAAATCCTGGCGTATGTGACACCTACCAATCCGTAACTCGGTGCTTCTAATCCGTAATAGAACTGAGGTTAACCCAGCAGTGGGATATTAAAATGTCACTCATTTTACTACGAATGCTGCGGTAATTTGATGATAAATTGTGATCTGCGATCATATAAAATATTCAATTATTTCTTTTATTTAATCAGTATGATGTTAGAACTAACGGTTTTTATGCCAGAGCGAAGTGAAGGGAGTGAATGGATGAGTGAAGTTGCATCAAATGTGCTAAATGTGAAGCATATTCCATACCAACTGACGCACCATGCCACGGCTAGACATATATTAAAGATCTGTATTTATGCCGTCCTTACATATAAAATATTATTCAATTCAGGAACACATAGTGAATCTATTAAAGAACAGAAGCGCAACAAATTACATTAGGAATATTGCTCGTAAGTCGTGAATGCGTTGAGCCCAGCCCATTAGAAAAAAGAAAGCCTACTAGTATAGTAATAGTATATATAGTATAGTAGTAATTAAGGATAAGTTTAGATTAGTTTTTAGCATTATATTTCATCAGAGCAATCGCCGTGTTTCTAGCTGGCTCATCCCGATAGAAAAGGACTTATTCGCAAGTTTACTTGAATACAGAATATTTTGAAATAAATTGTATAAAGATTTTAAATAAATATAAAAATATGGGATACTTACTGGCCGCCTACATTAAATGTACTTTAAAACTTTCATGGTCGATAAAAAGCAGGTGAATAGAAAATGCGGCCGCGTCGAAATATCGACAAATAACTAATCGGCATGTATGCGAAATTAAATAATTTATGATCATGTCTTCATGTGAATATTCAAATATAAAATCATTAATGTAATATGGACACTGACGTCTAAATTATTCAAATATATCATGGAGAGCAGCTTTTAAGGAGCGACCGAAAAGAAATGGAATGTTTGTTTATATTTATAGAGAGAGAAAGTTTTGATTTAGATACCTCAGTTTACAGTCAAACAGGAATTTTTTTAACAATAATCTTTTTTAAGATCACAAATAACCTAGTGAGACAACCTGCACGGCTTGGTTTTTATTTAACAATAGGAACAGCCTCATGCCGACCGTGGGATATTAACAAACTATTTCTTAAAGGACAGAACTACTTACGTGGAAGAGTTATTGAGGCCATAGCGATCGTTGATGCCGGCCAGCACGCCCACCACGCCCGCTACCACCGCCACGCAGCCCGCCCACAGCCCGGCGCCCACCCTGGACAGCGAGGCGCCCTTGACCACGGCCAGGGCGCCGGCGCCCACCAGCGCCGCTCCCAGCGCCACCTGCGCCAGACCCAACAGCACTACCACTCGCGTGGCCCCACTCCTGTCACTCCCGGCCTCGGCACTCTTCGAACTGACACTCTTCACACTCCTCTTCTGGGGCAGCTTCTGCGGCGTCTTGCATATCAACTGTTCCGTGGAGTCCTCCGACTTGAGGCTGGAGACGGTGGGGAAGTTCCCCGTCACCACGGTGACGTTCTCCGTCGAGGACTTCTCCGTGTCGTCGGTCATGTCGGTCGTGTCATCACGGCGCGTGCTCGCGGGCGGCCGGGGCGCGCGCTCGGGGTACACTGCGGCGCGCGCGGTGAAAGTGGCGCTGGTGGTGGTTGCGACGATGGTGGTGGCGATGGTGGCGGTGGTGGTGGTCCGCCGGCCGCCACCACCAGTTTGTTTTGTTAATTGCGTGCAATTATATGCTGTTGTCGGACAATCGCGTGGCGGAACGCATCGCGGGACTGAAATTTATTTCAAATCAACGACCGTCTTTAGCTTGTAGAGAAATTGCAATATTTATTCACCACTAGTGTTAGAAAGAGTATGTCCGGAGTTTTTCGGAGGTTACGAGATCGTTTTATGAATGTTCCAGTTTCTACTTGAAACTTTTTATGGTACAAAAATAATATTTATAGATCTTTTCGACAATTTTTAATAAGTTTAGATATTAAATGATGCTATGATGATGGTTTTATTTACTGAATTATATATTATATCTGTTATTGTCCCTGTGCTCAGTAAATTAATAATATCCTAGAAAGTTTCTAGGCATTAATTGTAGTATAGTGAAACATTTTAACACATAAATATGTTGTGTGACCGCTGCGTTCGACGTTTATTATACTTCGTCTCTTACACATAGCGATAACAATTAACTTCTATTTCCGATCCAATTAATGAAACTCTCCGTGTTATTAAATTACATATATCCCTGACATTTTGATAAGCTGGTCTAATTACGATCTCCGAAAATCAGAAAATGCATATAGCTCAGCGTATGCCGTGTGATTAAAAATATAAGACCCGTTGCCTATTTTCAGCTGCAACCCGCGAGGTTAACGAAGTAGCAAAACTAATACGGTCTTCAAATTTAAATTAAATTAAATGTACGTCTATTCTAATATGACATACAGAGTGTGTCTGTCTAAAACTGTGATTAAATTTGCCATAACTAAAGCTTATAGAGGGGTAATACAAAGAATTTAAAATAAATGCTCTCGAAATAGGGAATTAAACACATATTATATTATATAGATATTATTGAAGTTACTGAAACGCTCAAATTTCCACAAAAAAATCTCTGGTATCAGTAGTTGTAACAGTTCAAGAATATCTTTCTCTATAGCATGACAACATAATTAAAGAGAAGACACCGGCCGTGTATCACTGGTGTATGTATATCTAATAACATTCATTAAGCGTATATCCCTGATAAATGCTATGGATATGAAATTTCGTTAAAAGCTTTTTTAATTTGATTTAATTCTATCTTAGTTGGTCTATACCGAGTAGAATATTCTCTGTGGACGCACGTATCGGCGCGCGGAGAAAGCGGCGAGCGGCGCCCATCTCCGACCGCCGTATACGTTGGCTTCCTTAATTCGTAGAAAAAAGAAATTTGAAACCTTTACCGACCATTGAGGAAAGAAATCTATAACTAATTGTGCCTTTAATCAGCTTCAGTTTTAAAATACCCCTAACGTAAGTATTTAATTCACAAAAAATATAAATAAAATAAATACTTATATATGACAATAATACACACATCTGTCCGTCCCCGAAGTAGGTGATGTTTAATTTATTAAATCTTTTATTTAACTTGCAATGTATGTGAAGGTGGAATCTTGCAAGTTAAATTTAACCCACTTCCTAGTGTCCGATTGAGCTGAAATTTCATATACTGGTTCAGCCTCGATGACAATGCACGTTTATGGTAAGCATGAGCTGATGCTGCTGCCAAAGCTGGCTATCGACGAGGGAACTCTTTAAAGTTCTTCTTCTTCAATCGGTTCCTCACTTCTGAGGATCGTGGTCACCTGAGCCCTTATTTCGTACGATCTGCCTCCATTTTGGAAAGTAAGGGGGAGAACGGACACAACATCTTTCCGGCCCCAATTGTCATCCTCACCTGCACGCGCTGAAAAGCGGCGGCGACCATCTGGTAGCCGTGGTGCTCCCTGCTGGACGACGGACGAGGCTCTGGCGACCGAGCAATAGCGGTATAACTATACACCCACTGGGCAACTGGTATTGGAAGAGGCTACAGCGGCCTTAGGGTCTAAATAACCCTTAAAATTTCTGGTGCAGAAGGCAATGTGAAACCACTGCACTATCGATCCCGCGAGAGTCACAATCTTGTGTGATGTGACGGGTGTTTTTGTATTATTGTATTAATTGTTAATAAGGAAGTACAAGTTGAATTATAGATTGAGGATTCATTAATACTCACTTCTGAACATTCTTTAACAGTATATATTAGCCCGATGTATATGATTATATTGCACCCGATATCATCAACATTGCCCTAACGCAATTAATCAATATGATATAGTCAAAGACTACAGTGTACATATTGAAAGATATAGTTTTGAACGATTAAATATAGTAAAAGTAAGTAAAGTAACGGTCTGTTACTATGCCCACTGCTGGGCTAAGGCCTCCTCTCTCCGTTTTCGGAGAGAAGGATTGGAGCTAAGACCTACCACGCTGCTCCGATGCGGATTGGTAGGTTACACATATCCCTAGAATTATCTAGAAATATGCAGGTTTCCTTACGATGTTTTCCTTCACCGAAAAGCGTGTGATAAATTGCAATTACCAATTAGACACATAAGTTTTAATAGAAAAACTCATCGGTGCCTGCCCGGGGTTCGAACCCATGTCGTCTCTAGAGAGTCGCACGATCTCACCGCTAGGCTATCACAGCTTAAACATATTATATGTCAAATATATAGGATACATACTTCTTATTTTTATTCCAGAAATTGCAAAAAACAAAAAGATAATTAAAGGTATTTACAAACTAAAGTTTAACGTCAAAGAAGTAGTGATTTAATCACCATCATCATCATCCTCCTGCCCTTATCCCACTCTAAGCGGGGTCGGCACAACATGTTACAAACATGCTGTCATATGATTTGGCTACGTATTTTATGACCGACGTCTGCCTGACATCAACTTACCTTAGTCATACTTTACCACCCCTCGGTAAGAAAAAGGGTGGACTATTCTATTCAGCCGGATGCCACACGGCGGTAGTATAACCACCATATAAGTTAATTAAAATTATATAAGAAATGACCTATCCGTTTCCAGATCCATATTTAATAATGACTAACGGTTGGAACAGCGGTGCTCGGCCGGAAACGGTAACACGAGTGGAGCCTCCCTCCGGCACCTGCCGACATATCGAGGGGTGTAGACTGCAGAGGGACACAGACAGCGATAACAGATGTCGTTGAAGCAACAAATTATAACAAGTAGCCGCACTATGCGATGAAGCATTTATTTTTATAAGCGAATTCATTCTAATTTCAGTCAATTTGAATGTTATTATAACCTCAAATTTTTTTTTTTTTGTTTCCGAACGAAAAACAAGTTTGTCAACCTGTATGATACACAAGCCCGGTATAGCAGCTTCAACTATACCAAACTCAATCAATATTAAAAAACGTAATTCAGATTATTGCATTTATAATTATAATACAGATGCAATGATAAATAAATAAATATATGGGACACTCACACACACGGTCGTCCGACCCCAAAGTGAACAACTTAATACTTGTGTTATGGGTGACGGACAACTGGTATAAATAAATAAATAAATAAATAAATATATGGGACATTTACACACACGGTCGTCAGTCCCCAAAGTAAGTAACTTAATACTTGTGTTATGGGTGACGGACAACTGGTAGATATACTACATATATAAGTTTAAATACATACTTAAATACAAATACACACCCAGGCTCGAAGAACCAACAATTTGTTTATAGAAAATGTTGGCCCTCGGCGGGAATCGAACCCACGACCCGCGGAGCTGAAGGCAGGGTCACTACCCACAGCGCCAACGGGCCAGTCAAATTGTTTATTGCAGTCAGTATAAATTGTTTATTGCCACTATCACTTACAAAGCTGCCTATGGCTCCCCTGCAATAAGCCAAAACCGCATACTTTAGTATTTTTAGTGTCGTCTCCGATAACACAAGCGCCTGCGTGATAACATCTAGTAACATTACGTCAGGGCAACTCGTCTCCTTTCCGGGGGTGAAACTGACACCGGCGGTTACATGGCTGCAGTGAAAGCCGGCTTACCTAACTGTGATGACATTTCCGTGTTTATTATTTATTTACATATGTTAAAATTCTGCCTCTTCAGATCATAACTACGGTAATCGTAATAATGTTATTCTTTGTCTCTAGTGATTTTGAAGTCGCATAAATCTTTTTTTATCTTCAGATTTAAGTTTATTAAAAGTATGTTTTAATATAACATTTATTGTAACTAAAATGAATGAAAGTGATGAGAGATTAAAACTCGTTTCAAACATGAGTGATACTCTATAAGGTCAGTCTCAGCACCCGTGGTACATTCTGCTAATAAATGGAATATGTTATTATATAATCTATGTACGTTTATATATATATTATGATGTATATATTGTTAACATGTATATTATATATTAGAATGTAGTTATTAGAATGTGAATCTATATTATTAAAAAACTTTGTGCACCTTAATATAAGTTTTCTTTTGTGTAGTTTGACTTAAGGTAGGTAGCCTGTAAGAGATCACTGTCAGTGATAAAGCCGCCTTTGCACATGTTTTTGTTTCATTATAAGTTTTTATGTACTATAGTTTGTTTTATGTGCAATAAAGTATTTTATTATTATTTTTTTATTATGACTATAACTGACACTGTCGGTATCCGTGTTAAAAAAAGCTCCTCAGACGAATCGAGCGATGTCCTAGAAGAATAACTACAATACATTCTACGACACATACTACTACTACTCTACTGTAAGGAACTATTAAAATTTCTCGATTCCTTGATGATATCTATGTTAGAAACATCATGCTACATTTACTTTATAAAAAAGAACTTCCTAATATGTTGTTATATTATATCTATAGAACATAGCACGGAGTTCAGCATAGCATAATCGATCACAAATAACCCCTTGTCCTACATCTACATTGTCCTATGGTGCAATTCTGATCAGTCAGGGTGTACGATGAGTAAGCAGACATAATAAAATTATCGGAAATATGAAACACTTTACAGTGAATAATAGAAATCATAATCATTACATGCATTTATTCTACTTAATGTCAACTACATGGAATCTATACTATGATTCATTACGAGTACTAAAAAATGTAAACTACAATTAAAGTGGTAACAAAATTTATCAATGACACCACCGCATGTCATTTTGAACTAAAAAAATGTCAATTGATACTTAAACTATTTTTAATAAAATCAGCTGCCATCTCGGCAATCATGACGACCGGGGCGTTGGTGTTGCCACGAACCACCTCGGGCATTATACTAGCATCTGCTACCCTCAGCCCCGACAACCCCTTCACCCTCAGCTTGGAATCCAGCACGGTGCCCATGGCTGCCGTGCCTACCGCGTGCCACGCCGACATGGCCGTCGCTTTCGCGATACATTTCTTTTGTTTTGCGCCCTTGAGACTTTTGCATTCATTTATTTCGAAATTTATAACGAAAGCTTTCTTTGAACGAAAATACGAGGTAGTAGCTAAAGAGTATGCCACGCGAATGGCATCTGGGTAGTACGTCAGATCGTTTCCGTTGCTGAATGTTCCGGAATAAATCAAAGGTACATCTAGAGGATCCGTTGATTTCAATGTAACCTTTCCTCTGGATCTAGGTTTTAGATTCACCACCGCCAATGATAAAATTTCATAAATTTTGTTCATTGAATCAATTTTCTCGCATATTTCACCTTTGAAACCCAAAATATTCAAGCAGGCTTCATAAAAATTTGAGTTCAACGGCATGCAAGTGGGATAAATAGCAAAGTCAGGGACATTTTTTGTCGAACTATTGAAAGAGATATAAGCTCCCAAGTCTGAGGATTTAGTCAAAGAGCCAGTTTGGTCGTAGAGGTATTTGATAGTGTCAAAATGCTGTGCTTTCTCGTCGACATGACAAGTGCCATTTTCTGCAGCTAAATACGTGAGCACCATGACATGGTCGTGTAAATTTTCTCCAACTGGTAGATCTTTTATCGGTTCTATGCCAACTTGTTTTAAGTGTTCTTTGGGTCCAATGCCCGACAGAAGCAGTAGTTTTGCAGTGTTAAATGTTCCCGCGCTAACAACTACCTCTTTTTGTGCATAAAAGTGAAACTCATCATTGTCTATCAGCACACGAACACCGTTTGCTACGTTATCGTTTATAAGGATTTTAGTAACAAATGCATCTTTTAACACATATAAATTATCTCTCTTGGACGCTTTATTCAACAGAGCCGTCAGAGAACTATGTCGCTTTCCTTCTCTCATGGTATGTGAAAATCTACCCACACCTATAACACCGGGATAAGTCATGTCCTGAACGCTTTTAAAGCCTAATTCATTAAAGGCTTCGAGGAACTTCTCAGTAGTAAATGTTGACTCCCTTTTCCCCGTTACATCGATCTCTCCACCAAAACCGTGGTACTCTACTAGTTCTGGATTGTCAAGTATTTTTTCATCGGTCAAATGTTCAGATTTTTTAAAGTATTCGAGTACGTTCGGCCAATTCCAATCTTCTCCAACGATGGAGACCCATTCCTCGTAATCGGCGGGGAATCCCCGGGAATATATCATGTCGTTAATAGAGCCGCTGCCCCCCAGCATCTTGCCGCGAGGTTGTCTCTGGCTGCCATCTTGTAGAGCCTGACTCGAATAATGGTCGTTAACTGTTGTGAAATTCCAGTCGTAATAGCTTGCTTTCATGGAATCTTTGAACAGCGGAATCTGCAATATAGAGTACAAACATTTAGTTCATTATAGCTAGTATAATATATTCAATCTCTTTTTTGCCTTCTTTTTTCTTTTTTTGTCTTCTTTGGTCTTCTTTATTTCTTCTTCCGTAGAACAAATTTTAGGCTTGTAATTTTTTGATGTTTTCGTCATTTTAGTTATTGATAAAGCATTGAATTAAAATCAAAGCTTCTCTTTACTTTTATTGTTTCTGGTCATCAAATGAATGATCAGAAAAAAATATCGTTAGAGATTTCGATTTCAGAATTGGACCGCCATTTCGCAACGGTTAAAATAAAAGTTATATTTTTATAATTTGTTTTGTGAGGTACCTATTGATTACTAATGTTAAAAATTATCTGAGTTATAATAACACTTGAATGCAGTCAGCAACGCATTAGGTTGCATGTATCAATATGTAATCAGGTCAAATATTCAAAGAGTAGGTATCAACCGTGACTATTTTTGGTAGAAACGACCTCCGTATCCTTGATTTAATTAATAGTATCGGAAGATTTAGATTAGATTTAGATCTTTAAATATTCTACTTAAATAAAAATATAAGGGTTCAGTACAAGCTACTCACGATACTCTCCGGTGGTGGGTCGCCGCCAGCCTCCAGCAGCAGCACCGTGCGGTCCGGCAGCTCGGACAGGCGCGCGGCCAGGGCGGCGCCGGCGGTCCCTGCCCCCACCACTATGAAGTCAAACCTGGAGCCGTCTGCAATACAAATGCATACATAATGCATATGTTACAACAATTTTATTGAAGGAAGAAATACAGAAAAAAGAAGAATATTTGTTTAGAGGGTGAATTATGATTTATAGAAGCAGGCGTTACTTTGCGGAATTCCATATTACAAGCAATATAACAGAACTAACTACTTTGCTATAATCCGCACGGGTTAAGCGAATACATGCAAAACCAATGTGTATGAAGCAGGCAAAATCTACGCACCTTATACATGCAGGACAAGCCACCACATGCACCCCAAGGCGCAAAAGGTGCGTAGATTTTGCCTGCTTCATACACATTGGCTTTGCATGCATTCGCTTAACCCGTGCGGATTATAGCAAAGTAGTTAGTTCTGTTATATTGCTTGTAGGGTGAATTATGTAAAAAAAGCGATTGCAGGCTGTCATGAAGCCAGTCTCTTGCCGCGACTCAAGCGACTATTAGATGTTGATATCTAGGTCGTGTGCGAAGCTATGTTTGGTGAGGTGATAGCGTGAGATGCAATTTTTCGTGCCTGACACTTATATTATAAACTATTTCATATTATACGACATAGAAGAATGGAATTTGAAATTGAAATTGCTGTACTATATTCATCAATGGACTAAGATTGAAAAGAAGTAAGAAAAGCATGTCGTTATTACTTACTGCTGAGATCAGACTGCGGCGGCCACGCCTCCTGCAGCAAGCACTGGGAGGCTGCGAAGAACTGCAGCGCGGCCGCGACCGTGGCTCCGACCGGCCCGCTGCTGGCACATGTTGCCTCCCACATCACCTGATGATACGATACATCTGTATCTTTATCTACGTACGAAGTTCGGTGATCTTTAAAAACATTTACTAAAGTCTTTTGTCATTCTTTACCACTTAAAAACTTCTCCATCAAGAGATAAACTACAGTTAAACATGCATCTGTTTTATTGTTATCAGTTAATTATACTAAATCAAAGCTAAATCCAAAAAATATTTATTGAAATTAACTTTTTCAAACACTTTTAAATCATCACAATTTAAACCGATTTTCAGAAGAAGTAGGCAAAAACTTGACGGTCAGTTTTTTATTGAAATACTTAATTAAAACTTAACAAACTGTACACTTTCGTGTGTACCTTTACTAATCATATAAAAAAATATACATATTTTGATGGTTTTCAAACAATTTCATTAATTTTCCGACCATCAATATATAGGGAAATATTTTATTATCACGATTTATATGATTAACACTTATGGATAGTCATTTAACAAATATAACGAACACCGTTCAATACTCACTGCTTTAGTCAAATCAAACGCGTTGATCGACTGCGAACTTTTCTCCTACACTTTTATCCATCTACCTTCAATTGTAAAAGTAATCTCAAGATTATATCTTCTTTAATTCGATATTTACTAATTGTATGACTTATAAAATTCTATATCAAGTTTACCTAATACAAAAGTTTTCAATTCGTGGCCATTTGAACATGGCGATATATCGATTAGATATAGGAAACCGTAATATATATTTTTTGTGCTGAAATAAGAAAAATATCTGCGATAAGCTACAGTTACAATAAAAACAGATAACAAAAGTGTTTTGATATAATTTATTTTGTGGGCATGTTTCTCAAATGTAATATCATTGTTCCTTATATTTATTTATCAACCATACGGAACCATTTTACCATAGGGAATGGCGAGTTATCTAGCTAGTTTGTTTTGCTTATAGGCAAAGCGCATTACACAATTGCAAATTATGTAAATGATAAAACTGCTTGGATTTTAAAATCCTGTCAGTTTTATACAGACTGCGGCTTATTAGTGTAAATTAAAAATGTTTAAAAGTTTGACCGCCGAGTTTCACGCTGGTTCTTGTCGGTAAGAGCAATATTCCGAATCGAACTTCATTAATCATATAATCCTTGACGTATGAAAGTGCTTGAAAAAGCTTATTTAAATAAAGATTATTTTGATTTAATTTGATTTATCCTTAAAAGATATATATATTTCTCTTTAAAAGAAATATATATATTTCCTATAAAAAAGGAACCCAATATATTTTTTTATATATTTAAAGGTAATTAATTAGACAGATGCTTTCGATTTATCGAAGCTATCAGATAGCTTGAATTTTTCTTACTTATTTTACAAATATTGTCATATTTGAAGCAAATTACCTTACCTAATACTATACACTATATACCTATCACTATATACCTATACTATATATATAATACTATATACCTATTAATAACCTTTTCAAAAAATTATACCGCTAAAAATTCCTTATGCATTTTTCTGTTTATTGGAGATTTATTCTGTTATTCAAGACAAATATTTTACAAGCCAGAGATATCAGTTGGATCATATATTATTTATATCCGGTTGGCCAATGGGAATATATTCATACTCATAAATTTCCCTATGACGAAGAAAATCTAGCTGTATGATTGCGGACGATTATGGTTTGCACACGCCGAAGGTCGTTGACCCGGCGATAATTACTTATCTAATGCAAGACGCAGATTGCACTGCACTTGTGATGTTCTCTTTATAATTAGCCATTGCAAATATAGAAATAATAATCCATGTTCATTCTAATATAAATATGCAAATCTGTTTGCTTGTAGGGTGCCCTGTCACGGCTAGTCCACTAGACTGATATTGATAAGATCTGGTGAAATTTAAGTTTATATACCATGTTATGGGACAATAAAATCCCTTTTTCCCGAGGGAATCAAACAGTGCATAATCGACGACATTATTTTAACCTTTCAGTTCACTCGTTCGTTTTTACGGGTCATATGTTCAAATCCCTGACTTTTGAGTTTTTCTGTTAAAACTTATGTGTCTTTTATTTTATTTTATTTATAATTGGTATTTATCACACGCTTTTCGTTTAAGGAAATCATCGTAAGGAAATATGCATATCTCTAGAGAATTCAAAGGATATGTGTAACCTACCAATTCGCACTGGAGCAGCGTGGTGTGTCTTAGCTCCGACCGCTCTCTCCCAAAGGCCGTTACCTGACTATTTTTACTTTAAGCGTTTTTACAATAACTTGCACCAAAATAATTCTATGATTGCTTTTCGGATGAAATTTAATACCATGTGGATATACGCACGAAAATGATGAGTTATAGCACAAATAGATAAGTAACAGTCAATTTGGTCTTATCTAGTGATGCATTGCGCGCATGTCCTTCATAAACAAACTGTGACAAATACTTGTTATGTAAGGTATCATATCAAATGTGATAGTAAATGATTATACTGAAGATGCGGAAAGATAAAATATCATTGATCTGGGAGATATGAATATTAATCTCTCAGTTTCTACAAGTATTGTCATGCGCAATGTCGACTCCTATAGATACCCTGACTTCAGCACTCTAGTTCGTCTCTTTCAACGTTCTCTTCGCCTCAAGAGAGCTGAGTTACACTCCAATCCGCTCATAGCGGAGGCGTCCACCTACATTACGGTTGAGTCGATCCTATTAGGCCTCGATTGTTGCTTTGCGGAAATCTATATTACAAAGGTAATAAAAGATATTATTTGCTATAATCCGCGATTGATGAAACCCTATGCAACGCTAAATTTAGAGTTTAGTATCATTTTTACGTGCAAGATTCGTACAACACACGACAAACCGCTCCGCACACATTCTGTAGCACAATATCAACAATATTTTTTAACGTACTTGTCGTTGTTATTTTGAATACTTTACTCAACTCGTATAAGCTTCTTTAGTCGACTTTTGATAATGAATAAAAAGTTTATAAGTACCTCTGAATTTAGAAGATCTCCTCCTATGAAACTGCTCCGTTGCATCTATAGTCACTCCAAGGCACTATGCGAAAATCCAAGGCTTTAAGATTTATATAGGAAAATGTAGTAAGAGCAATAACCTCAGAAGCGATAACAGATCATCGGTTAAGGTCATCTTTCCATTTTCTATGTATGAATAATAAAGAACATGGGTCATGTCTGTGCGTTGCTCGACAGACATATGTAATTTATTTTATAAAGGTGTTGACAAACTTAATAAATAGAATCATTACTAATAATATTGCTTTCACACAGCTAATCCGCTTAATTCATTTTTAAGGAATTTTGGAACGGTTAAATATTAGCTACAGAGCAAACGTATAGGAAAAAAAATGCATTTTTCTTTTTGGAACAGGGCTAAAATCACATGCATGTATTTTTTTCTCAAGTTTTTTTGCGATTCTACATCCAACTACAAAAAAAATTGTGATAAATCAAATTTTACAATGGAATAAAGTTTTTATTTGATTAGATTTATTGTTGAACTAGAGATACGTGCGTGCTTCGGACGGTTGGCGACACCGGGATGGCGCAGGTTTGGTCTCGACGAGCGGCCCGCGTTGGTGTTTGCTGCAATGTATGAAATGTTTCGCCGTGTGCAGACAGTTTGTGTACTTAAAAACACGGCAAGACTATAATATCGCTTCGATAAAGTCACTGTTAGAGGTAATGCCTAAAATATTCATTCAAATTATATGACCGTAAAATTAAGTATGAGATGCTAAGATAACTAACCTGAAGGTAAAAATGGGTGCCGTCGAAAGAGCTTTCCGATTGCGCAGTATACGTTTTAATTTTGTGTTCGTGCAAAAACTGTATTTCAAATTTGAATTAGAAATAATGTAGTGGAGTCACTCAGATAAAACATGTGGTGACATAACACTACTGGCGGTCGTCGACCTCGGGATCTACTATAATCGCCGATAAATTTATTAATGTAAACATTACTTTAATTCCGATAATTATGATATAACTTAATCTAAACATTTTCTTGTTTATCTGTCGTGATCTATGCATGTAACAAAGTAAGTAGCTTTTACCCGTGACTTCGCCCGCGTGGACCGTAGTCCTGGACTACGGTAGCTTCTGTCGCTCTCCAACCCACTAAATATCTCCATATTCTTTGACGAGAGTTTAAATTTTAAATTTCATAAGACTTCTAGTAACTCAACGAGGAATTACGAAAATGAAACAATAAAATCGGTTATTGTATATATACTTCTTATGTATGTATTTCGGTAGTTTAATACACGATATAATTAGCAACGATATTATAATTATAATACAGATTATTAAATAAAGATAATTATTGTCATTTTAAACTTAATAGTATCGATATACATATAACGTAATTTGTTCTTCCATTTCTTCTCCCGACAGTTCGTCACTCGGGATCTGGAAATTTATCAAAAATAGTCATTTAAAAATAATAACGTATTTTATCTAATCCGCGATAAGTCTAATTGCATTATTATCATCCACATCATCATCCTCCTGCCGTTATCCCGCTCTAAGGGCACAATTTGGTAACGTTTTACGCGACCGGCCGCCTGCTTGACGTCAACTTACCTTAGTTGTATTTAACGACCCCTCGGTAAGAAAGAAGGTGGACTATTCTACCCAGCCGGATATCACACGACTTAAGTCTAATCGCAATAATCCCAAAATAATAACTAAAATAATTCATTATTTTTGTATTATAGAGCTACCCAAAGTAACGCCTACCTACAACTACTAACTAGCATAAGCTGTAGTAGCCGAAGTATCGTGTGTTTTACCAGGGACACACAGGTTTAAACCCCGAGCCAATGAGTTATCTATACTTATAAAGTCCCCAAAGCCCAAAGCAAAGTCTGTCTGTATGTAATCGATTTTCTCAAAATCTGGTGACCGGATTTTAGTACGGTTTTTACTAAAAGATAGTGCAATTCCTCCGAAAGTTCTAGGTTTATAGCACATAACTGTTTCATGTAAATTGAGTTGAAGAGGTCGTTTTACAAGAATTTTTAGTGAGGGTAGTAACAATCCGGTGTCGATTGTAGTTTAGAGAGGGGAATAGGAAAAAAAATACGGTAAAGGGTATCAGAGAGCCAGTCTCATGACGAGACTCGAGCGACTATAACATGCTAAACACTAAATTTCACGCGGGCGTTGCCGCACGTATTTCTAGTTTCTTTATAAAAACTTATCTACCTTGCAAATATACTGAAATATAATCATGAGATAGGCTCTAAATAAAATCACAAATCACCCATGCAAGCAATAGTTCATATTATTAAGTCGACTCATCATTCTGACTCAGAACACGTGTAGCAAACTGGAGGTCGATACGTTTGCCTGATCGTTAAATAATAGGTTTTTTTTTTTTTTTTTTATACAGGAAAAAACCCCTTATGGGTACCACCGCCCGACGGGAACGAGCAGTGGTTATGTCGGACTCGCACCGACTAAAATAACCTGTATGCTCCACCACGCTGCTGGTGGCGGGTGCAGGGTGCCTTATTTGACCCCACTCCCGCCAGCAGCAACTCTAAACCCCAGAGTGCGCCACCTCTGGGTCGGGGCCTCTCTAAAAGTGGCCCCTCCCTCCGCTGGACGATGCATCGGGAGCACCAGATGCATCGACAGCCTCGGGGACCTTATAAAGAGGGCGTCCGATAAACCCCGTTCGGAACGCCCAGAAAGTCCCCGTTAGGGCGGCATGCGACGGACTTCGGCGAGTCGCCTGCGCCCCGCTCGCCTGCGGCGGATCGGATCCAAAGACTCGACTTCCCGGATCCGTCCCGCCGCCTCCTTCCGCAAGATAACATCCTCGCAGAAGGAGGACATCGCTGCCCACGATCCCTCCCTGTCCACCATGGCACGAACCACAGTGGGCAGGGAGAGATCGTGCCCCACCTCTGCCACGAGCTTCGCCCGCTGAACCGCCCAAGCTGGGCAGTCCGCGAGCGTGTGCAGCGCCGTATCAAACTCGGCGCCGCACTCGTGGCACACACCAGATGCTTCGCACTGGGCCACCCTCCACAGATACCTCCCGAAACAACCATGCCCGGAAAGTACCTGTGTCAGGCGGAAGGTGAGGACCCCATGCCTCCTGGCGACCCAGCCCTGGAGAATGGGCTGGATGGCCGAAATCGTCCATCCTCCTGCACTGGGCGATTCCAGCCGCCGCCTCCATTGACAGAGGAGCTCCTCCTGAGCTTTCCTCCGCCAGTCCACCTCTACCACCGCCGAATCTCCCCCCGATGAACGGGCTTCGACTCTACGGCGGTAGACCTGAGCGAGCACCTTGGCCTCCAGGTCCCAGGGAGGTGACCCGGCCAAGGCGCAGGCCGCCTCGCCGGAGATGGTCCGGTAGCCCCGCACGAGTCTGACCGCCATGATTCTCTGCGCCCCCCGCAGCAAGGGCAGGGACCTGGCAGTCAGCCGCTCCGCCCACACGGGAGCGCCGTACAGGGCCATAGAGCGGACCACTCCGGCGTAAAGGCGCCGGCAGCCTACATTCGGCCCCCCCAAATTCGGGAGGAGCCTGCTCAGTGCTCCAGCGGTCGCCGTTAACTTGGGGGCGAGCCGCCGGAAGTGGGCTTCGAACGTCCATCGGCTGTCGAGGAGCAATCCTAGGTACTGTAGAGTACCCGAGATTTCGATGGACGTCCCGCCCACCACCAACCGGGAGCCCACTGGGGGCGCCATCCGAGGCCTGTGGAAGCAGATGGCCTCGGATTTCTCCAAAGCCACCCCTAGTCCCAACCGGCGGATCCGCGCCACGACATGAGCGGTGGCTGCGGTTGCCAGCACACGGGCTTCCCGGTGAGTGCTCGCACGAGCAGTAACGAGGGTGTCGTCTGCGTAACAGAACAGACGCACCCCCGGAAGCATTTGCCCGCGCAGCACCCAGTCGTAGCCGATGTTCCATAAGAGGGGGCCTAGAACTGACCCCTGTGGAACACCGCACGACATCCTCCGCTCCTTCCACCCACCCCCAGCCGTCGGATACCGCACAGCGCGGTCAGCCAGATAATTACTGACAATACGCTGCAGGTACATGGGGATGCGGTGGAAGCGTAGGGCCTCCTTGATCACTCCCCAGGGCAAGGTGTTGAAAGCGTTAGCGATGTCCAACGACACCGCCAACACAACCTCGCCCCGGGTTGTCGCCTCCTCCGCCAGAAGTCTTACACCCTCGATACAGTCGAGGGTGGACCTGCCCTGGCGGAATCCGCACTGGATACGACTGAGGTCGGGCCCTACCTCTTGGAGGTGGTGGACTATACGGGAAGCTATTATGCGTTCGAGTAGCTTCCCCGACTCGTCCAGCAAAACGATGGGCCGATACGCGGAGGGTGTAACGGCCGGTCTACCCTCCTTCCTGAGCAGGACCAGTCTCCCCGTTTTCCACCTACGGGGAAAAAGGCCCTGCTCGAGGCAGGCACTGTACGTCGCCCTGAGTCCAGACTCCAACGGACCCAGGGCAAGAGACCAGGCGCGCCCGGGGATACCGTCAGGGCCAGGGGCGGTGTTTTTCGCCTTCATACGACTCACCGCCCCTGCTAACTCCCACTCCGACACCGCCGGTGCACCCGACACAGTGCCGTCCTCCTCCTCGAGAGACGCCATACGAGGCGGCTCCACCTCGGCTGCTTGCGGGAACAGGGCTTCCACCACGGATTCGAGGAAATCCGGCCGAAGAGTCTCGGTGAGGGGGAGGGCGCGAGCGCGAAGTTTCTTCCGCGCCGCTTTGTAAGGCCTCCCCCACGGATCCCTACTGAGCTCCTCGGCCATCTCCTTGTGGGCCCTGTCCTTTGCCTCGGCGATGGCCGCCCGCAAAGTAGCACGGGCAGTCCTATAGGCCTCGTAACGGCGCCTCTCCTCCTCGACGTCGCGTCGCCTACGACGCCTGCACCGTGTATACTGGTAGCGCACAGCCCTACACTGATCACGCAGCTGCGCCAGCTCCTCCGACCACCAGTACACCCCGCATGCTGGCCCTGTGCATCGCACCCTCGGCATGCTGGCGTCGCAGACGAGCGACATCCGCCGCTGAAGGTCCTCAACCACCGCGGCAACATCCCCTCCCGTGGACCCAGCAGCCCACGCCTGAACGATTGCAGCCTCGACGAGGAACTCGGGATCCATCTTCTTGACGGACCACCGAGGGCCGTCATCTCTTCGCGACCAGGGAGAAATGAGGGAGGGAGTATGGCGTGAGGACACCTCGAACCATATGTATCGATGGTCCGAGAGTGATTCCGTACCCACTATTACCTCCCAATTCCTGACACATGGTGACATGGCGGCGTCGACAAAGGTAACGTCGACTTTGGAGCCGCCATTCCAACGCACGCATGTGTCAGCCGTCCCTCGGTTCATGACGGCCATCCCAGCCGAGGCCAACCAACCCTCCAGGAACCTTCCCCTGACGTCCGTAACCGGAGAGCCCCACGCGGCGGATTTCGCGTTGAGATCTCCGGCCAGGACCACTTTGCCGGGTCGTAGCCTATTCACCAGAACTCCAACTTCAGCCATAAAGAGCTCGAAGTCGGAGAACAGTCTATTCGGCGAAAAGTACACCCCAATAACGGATACGTCCCCAATTTTGGCGGAGACGTATCCGCGTCCCCTCACTACGCGCTCTAGGGCTGGGGAGCCGACTGCAGCCCTAGATGCGATGACCACGTCTCCATTAAGGTCTCCGACCCACTCCTCGCTCGATGGGACGAAAAGGGGTTCGGAGACCACTGCCACATGCACCATACGCTCCGCCAAGGTCTGGAATATGAGGTCCTGGGCCCTGGTAGAGCGCATGATATTCGCCTGGAGGAATCGTATGGCGGCCATCAATTAACGACCTCCATTGGATCCTCCATAATCCGGCTCGTAGAAGGCTGAGCTGGGGCGGCGGTGGGTGGCGAGGGGACCCTCGGGCCATCACCCCCCCTTCCTCTCCTCTTTGGAGCGGACGGTGCCTTACACTGCCCGCTCCCCGCCCTGTGGTCGGCCTTTAATCCTGCTCGTTCGCAGCTCCCACAATGCGGAGTTGCTGAGCAGGATTGGGCCTTATGGCCTGTTTGACCGCAGCGATAACATTCGCCGCTACGGTCGATGGCCGACGAACACTCGGCCCTAAGGTGCCCCATTTCTAGGCACCTGTAGCACCTCTGCGGGCGGGCCTCGAGCAGCTGAACACGAGCCGAGACCCAACCCACCAAAAGCCTACCACCCGCCACCAACTTCTTGGCCACCGCGACAGGGACCCTGAGCCAGAGAGAACCCAGAGCATTCCCTGTCCTGCGGACCACCCCGGTCTGGATATCGTGAGCGGAGCACTCCGCGACCCGGGTGATGGCGATGACCACATCTTTTTCGGTCGTGGCATCGTCCAGACCCACAATGCGTATTTCAGCCCTTTTTGTGGGCGTGGACACGCGTACCGCTGGCTCATTCGAGAAGAACTCCCTGAGCCGACCAGCCAGGGCGCTCGCCTTCTCTTAAATAATAGGTGCCTTTATAGTATTTGACTATTTCCAGTGACCCTAAAATATTAAGACGGAAGGTTTTATCGCAGATGTGTAGAACATTGAAGCAACGGTCGTTGGGTGTTTATACATTTAAACATATATTTTATTTTAAGTTATATATAATAATAACTAAATATGCGCCTGCAACAATTACTAAAGCATTTACGATCACATACGTTCTACTGTGGCTACGGCTGCTGACTCAATGAAGCTATGACCGTAATTCCATAGCATTATGTCTGTCGCATACATAATCATACATACAGACATAATCTGTCGCTGTTCAATGTGTAATTGAACCTCAAACATATCGCATTTTTAATTTCTATATGTGTGCGAAATATTTGAAATTCGCCAACATTGGTCTGGCTGTCTTGGATGTTTTGCAAAACTTAGGCACTGTACCGAATGGTTCTTACCTGACCCAGGCCCCGGCCCGGTCCTGGCGCACAGCCCGAAGTGGCCCAGTAGGACGGGTCCGTCGGCCAGCCCGGGCCGGACGCTCACCGACGTCACGCGCGCGCCATCCAGCTCCATCTCATAATATCTGGAACCGTAACTGTTTATAGTAATTCGCTATCATCTGTTTAATAAAGGCCTAATACTATCCCAATGCTGGGTGTAGGCCTGATCTATTTTGGAGAGAGGGGTTGGAGCTCAGATCCATCACGCTGCTTCCGATTGGTAGGTAACAAATATCCCAGGAATTGTCTTGAAATATGCAGGTTTGCTCATGATGTTTTTTTACTTCTCCGAAAAGCGTGTGATAATGCGACTTAATATTATTCTCTGTTTATCACTAACCTTAGTGGTTTTTTTTTAATGCTATATTTTAAGTTTATTGTATTTATGTATATTTAAATATGTTAAATAAATTAAAAAAAAAAATATTTAAAAAATTCTCCCACAGCATCCGTCTATTCGTCTGACACATTTACATATACCACTAGGTCCCACCCGCGTCAGTTTCTCTTAACGCTAAGAACGTTTAGAGTATTTCAGCACTCACCTCACGAGCCAGCCGTACGCGTTCCCCAACGGCACGTAGAAGTCGGGCTCGTTCAGGACGATGTACTTCTGCAGCTCCCCGAAGTCCGGCTCGGCAGGGTACAGGTGCACCCGCTCCGCCGCCGAGGGCTCCTCGCGCCCGCGCGGGATACTCCGCCCGACCAGCACCACTCTCCTGCGACCGCCGCTGCCGTCCCGCACGTCGAGCTCCACATTCAGGAATTGGTTCTCGTAGCCTTTCAATCTCTTGGTCACCACGCACGCTATCAAACCGCTCTCGCAGTAGAAGTCGCAATGGAACAGCCTCGAGATGCGGTAGTCGGCGCGAACGTCGTCCGAAGGATTGACTTTGAGGCAGGACCCCCCGAGGAAGCTGTCCGTGAAGAACGGCTCCAGGCACTCGGGCTCGAGCGGCACGTAGGCGAGGGCGTACCGGGTGCGCTCCGTGCGCTCGCCGAGCCGCAGGTGCACCGACATCTGCAGCATGGATCGGCCCGAGGCGCCGTGCGAGCCCGCGGTGTCCTCCCGCGTGACAGCCTCGCTGGCAGCCTCCGACTCCATCTGACCTTTCCTCTCGCGGTCGTCGCCTTGATCGGTTTTCGGCGCTTTGATCCTGAAGAAATTGCGAAACGCGTCTTTCATTTTTCTCTTCTTCACGGTGACCTCGCCGTCTTCGTCCGTGACCTCCGTGGGTTCCTCTCGAGTGAAAATCGTCAGGCTGTCCGCTTTCAGCGTGAGGGACACCTCGCTAGTCTCCCCGTCGGCCGGTTCCAGCTGACTGGATCTGACCGAGCGCCGGTACCGCAGGATGCCGGCCTTGTTCTTCAGCAGGCCGAGGCGCGACAGACCCGTGATGTTGTCCTGCGTAGTCAGCAAGTAGCCGTGCGGGCCCAGGGCCGAGTTGGGCTGGTACTGCATGTGGCGCAGGTTGTACCAGGGCACGGGACATATTACCTACGACAAACAGAAACATTTGTCACGGGCAAACTAATTGAAACCTAATAGGTGAAGCCGATGTCTTACCTCCCCGTAGAGCCGTCTCTTTTTGCCCTGCCCTCTACAGAAGGAAGTTTGGAACGGCAGTTTTGTCGGTAGTTTCGTGTTTAAATACGGCCATATGCTGGTCCAGAGCGCCCTGTCTCTGAGGAGGAACTTCTCATATTTGTCCAGATTCTCCGAGTTGGCCACCGTGTTGATGTCGCCGACGTCATCGCTCATGGCCTCGTAGGTCCAGGCCTGCGCGAAGATGGCCAGCGAGCACCCGTAACTGGCCGCCATCTGTATCGCCTGCAAGATAACACTTACAGTGATATAAACTTAACTTAAATAAATTCAAATCAGTCAACAGTTACCAGCACACACTTCCAATTACATCAGGTTTTTTCAACTTAGTCTATAGCCACCGGAAATAGGGTGGACTAATTACCATATCACTGTAGGATCAATATTCATGAAATTCGGTACATGTGAAGCTTCGTAACGGGAAATCGTATAGAGTAATGAAATAGAATTTACATTGCGGATCCATCCAAAAAATCCATTCCAAAATAAGGCTAGTATAACACTTAAGTTGATGCGAAGTAAGTCGACAGTTTGTAATTAATAACATAATAATGACGGAAAAGAATGTTTTATTTGATTGGGAATAGTCAAGTCAAATTGCATTCGAATGACTTGGGGATTGAAATTCGGCGTTTTGTACATAATTCGAAAATCTGTTAAGGGCACAGTTGGACTTGGGGATTAAATCCAAGCGTGTTATGCAACTGTCCGTACCTCCTGCGTATTGAATTGCCCTCCTCCGTAGAAGTTCCGACCCCACACGTCGATCCCGATGTACAGGTCCGTGAGCCTGTCTCCAGCACTTGCCACGCTCGTCTCCAGGTCCTTCCGGGACCACGAGTAGTTAGTGAAGAAGCCGTCGACGATGTCAAAGAAGGCCCTGGTCACGAATACGATCCCAATTGCAATTCAAATTATTCTTTATTCAAGTAAACTTGTACACGAATGCCTACATACATCGGCGGTTGCTCTTTGCAAAAATACAATTTTTATAACTAATTACAGTTAGTCATTACTATCTTGTACACGGTCAAAGAGTAGCTATATACACATTCTTATCATTTATGTAATCCTCAATATAGTAGGATTCTGTATCAGCCTCCTTTTAATTTATTTTTAAACTGCTGTAATGGCAAAACTAAAATTGATTGCGAAATTTTATTAAAGAATCTTATATACAAACCCAAACGACTTAAATACTTTTATAAGGCGCAAGGCAAATACATATACGGCTCACGGTGAGATACAAAAGCTAGGTTTCTTGTGACTGCGCGTTGAATTGACTCAATTTTGAGATTGCGAGGCGGACAGTGGATTCCATGTGATGCACATTCTAAGTGACTTCTGACAAAGGCACTATAAAGAAATTGTATTTAACTCGGTTATGCATAAAAAGTAACTGACTTGTTCTTCTCGTTGAGCCCATTCTGCCAGTTGAGGTGGCCGTCGACGGTGACGCTGTCGTACCAGATGAGCACTGGCGCGGGCAGCTCCTGGTGCAGCGCCGAGTGCAGCGTGCGGACGAACCGCAGCAGCTCGGCCGGCTTGGACACCTACCGAGTGACGGTGCTGTTAGAAACCGGGGTCCGAAAGAAATGCCAGACGTTTATTAAGCGACATAAATGACATATAATTATATATATGCTATATTCAAATTCAAATTCACAATATTCTTTATTCAAGTAAACTTGTATAAAAGTGCTTCTGAATCGTCAACTTTACTGCTGGTTCGGAAAGCTGTTCCTACCGAGAAGAACCAGCAAGGCGGCGGTTGCTCATTTTAAAATATAAATCTTAAAAGTAGTTACATTTATTTATTACTGTCTTGTACAGGGTAGAAGTGCACCTATATCCACACATCCTTATCATCTAAGTAATCTTCAACAGTATAGTAGGCTTTCTGTATCAGCCTCTTTTTAACATTGTTTTTAAACTGCTGTAATGGCATGGCCAAAATTGTTTTCGGAATTTTATTATACAATCTTATACCTTATATAGTTATATAATTAGAACGGCTCCCAGCGAACTTATTGAGGTAATTTTTGCATGTAATTTATAACAACCAACCAAAAAACCAAACCCCATTCCGTGACATCTATTGAATTTCAACTAGAATAAGGAAACAAAATAAAGAAACAATAAAAAAATGTTCTCTTCTTCTAATAACAACCTAGAATATGTGTAATCTGCCAATCCGCATTGGAGCCACGTGTTAAGCTTTATCCCTATGCCTTAAGTCCAGTATTAGGACAGTAATGAAACGTTGTACAATGGTCTCTCTTAAACGGATAGCATGAATGAACGTGGCCTACTATCCCTGTATAGATAATGTAAACACGACTTACTGTCCTCAAAACCTACTAACTTATTATTTAACTAATTAACACAAGATCCAAATTGCAGAGTCCATAACGGCGTTATCTAGACGAATTGACATTAATGATCAGAATAAATGTTAGTTCACCTGATATTTCGTACAAACCAAGAAATCTATTCTAAACATCAAAATGCAAACAGCCTTTAGTGGTAGTAGAAGTGGGTAAAATACCACCAAAAAATGTTAAGCTGATCGGTTCGTTACTCTTTGAATCTGTTTTGTTATGCAGCCTTTACTAATTTGTTTTTTTTATTTATTATACAATAGAGAAACATAGTTTTTGTGCTGTCTGAACTTCCGCATTTAAGTGAATGCTGAGAAATACGAAAATTATTCCATACTAATACTATAATAATACGAAAGCGTCAAAATTTCTATCTCACGTATACAAACAAAGAAACTAAACCATGCAATTTTGAATAGAAGTAATCGCACCCCGCACCGGAATACCTCAGAGAGAAGCTGGATCCAAGCGGTACGAGGTCGTGTGGAGTGGAGATCCCTTAAAGAGACCAATGTCTAGAAATGGACATTTATCGGTTTGAAAAGAAAAATAATAATTGTATGATTTATAGAAGCAGGCGTTACTTGGCGGAATTCCATAGTACAAGCAATATAACAGAACTAACTAACTACCCGTGCGGATTATAGCAAAGTAGTTAGTTCTGTCATATTGCTTGAAAAATAATAATTGTATTTTAATATAGATATAATTTTTACCATTTGGATGCTTTAGAACGCATAGACACAGAATATTGACACAGGACCAACATCAGAAATATGACAAACGAAATGATAAAGTTCACCTTATTTTCAACATTGAGAAGCCACCCGTCAAACTTCAAGGTCTTGGCGATGGCGACCAGCGCGCTCGCGAAGTTCTCGCTCTGCAGCTCGGAGGACAGGATCT
This sequence comes from Morpho deidamia, assembly GCA_947086505.1. Taxonomy (NCBI): domain Eukaryota; kingdom Metazoa; phylum Arthropoda; class Insecta; order Lepidoptera; family Nymphalidae; genus Morpho; species Morpho deidamia. Next base: position 151,305 of record CAMTZC010000007.1, on the reverse strand, counting down.
TGTCCCAGAGCTCCACGCCCTCCGCCCACTCGGTGATCACGGTGCCTGCAGAGTGGAGTCAGAAGGAACGTCTGAGGAGGCTTGGTTGCGATATTGTTTTTATTATTTTATTTTTTTATAAGGTAAACCCCAGCGTGTACATAAATTTATAGCTTACAAAATACAAATAGGGTTATTTCTAATACGGTATGACACGCTCCTTACAGGCCTACACAACATTTCGACATCAATGAGCGTTACATAATTACAAATGCAAATAGTGGTTACCTGTGTAAGAGATAACCACTAAAAAGAAAAAACCATACTTAAATTTAAGAAAAAAAATATAACTAAAAATCTGAAGAATCTAACACAAGAGCAAAAAAATAATATCACGTAATATTAAGTATTTCTTAAAAATAGGTTTAGTGTTAAGTTTAGTTAAATAGAAACGTGCTGCAATATAATGTGAAAACGCGGGATAATCCTTTTCATAAGTCAGAAGTACGAGATACCTATGAAACCAGGTGTAATAATCCCGGAATTCTTCTTGCTAAGGTCGTGCCACCAAACACTCTTGAGTTCTGGTTGGAAACTACGTAGAAACTTATGAGATGTAGTTACCATAGCTATTCCTGGTTGTTTATTTTACCAACTAGCCTATTTCTGCTGCCATTAAGTAAGTTTTATGTTGCAAAGTATTTAAATAAAGCGTTGGGATTTCGTCGAGCTCTATTTCCTTATTATGCTTCGGTTACGTGCCGAAACGATTATTTAGATTGTAATAGTGAATGCAGTGCTAGTGGTGGTGGTTTGTGGTGCTTGTATTTTACGAACCCTGCATGTATAAGGTATGAAAACCAATAGAACACTACTTTTGGTAATACATAGATTTCCTCTTATCGCGAATTATAGTAACATAGAACTACTCAAAATAAGGCACAATTCTATAAATTACTTAATAAAAACCTAAAACTTTACCGAGAACTTTAACGCCGTGCGCGTGTCCCACATTGATCCAGCCCAAAGGTGGGATCGTGATGAAGTGGTGGCTGAAATAGCAAAAGATGTCGATCGCTGCCCAGTTGTAGAAGGTGTATGCGTCGTAGTTCCCCGTGCCATCGACAAAACTGAAATAATTGATCTATAAATCATTATATTAATATAACAAAGTCTGTGTTGCATCTGTTTGCGATAAACATAAAACTAGTGAACGGATTTTTATACCGTTTTCTCCAATCGACAGTAAATGTATGATTTGTTAAGGTTTTCTCTAAGTTGCTATAATTGTTCAATATCGCGAAAAAGCCAAGACGATATTTAATCTTTAATTGAAAGCTTTAATCGAAAACGATGCGACATCCTTTTAAGATATATCAATGCATGGTGTATTATTCCTTTTTCATAGGAGATATAACAAAACAATGATGGGATTATTACCCTATTAAAGATCTACGAAAAAAAGGGAAATAAAATTTACTTATCTTTTAACGGTAGCTTACGAAGAAATTAAGACGGATACATTAATTAATCCATACACATTAAAATACATATAATAATACTAATACATTTAAATACATATACATTTACATATAATTTATATAAATATCTAAAGTGGATAACTAACACTCTCGAAAATTAATGAATGACGTATGTATCACTCAGGGCATAATCTTTACTACTAACCGTTCGTAGCCAGGGTAGGACGGCTAAGTATGTAATTATACAGTTAGCAATAATAAACCAACTGATTTCATAAAGCAATAACAATAGAGATAAGTAAAAACTTTCGCTAACCAGGCAATAAAACCTAAATACAATAAATACTAAAAACAATTCATACCCACATATACTTCTAATAAGTATCATTTATTTGTTTACGGCTAATACCTTAGAACAATTATATTGTCCTTTTATGTAGTTTCCGATAACATTAATTACATCGCAATGTACTAAGATTATCAGTGATATCTAAGATTGATAGTAACGCCATCTGTGGTTTCCGGAATGATGAAAGATTTATTTTATTGTTCTCTTTGTCAACGTCTTTATCGATTATGTTAATTCATTTATACTGCCTTCTTAGTCTCGACTAAAGGATTTCTGCTACTGTACATATTTCTCAATTGAATCCCGATGACGCATAGTCTTGCTCTCATTGTATTCAGAGCCTCAAAAAATATGGTTAATAAAAAGAAAGATCCTCCACATAGATGATCTGGCTCGAAAATCCTCATCGATATAGCCTAAACTTCTGCGCGAAATCACATACCCCTCATACTTTACCCATGCTTGGGTATGTTTTTTATATTAATGGATTACTAATTTATTATTTTATGTAACGATGACTTTCTTAATACAAAAAAAAACAGCTAATAATTTTTTTGACATTTTGTTACAATTTTTTCGTAGAGTTTATCCCCCGATGATGCTTTAGTTACAGGCTAAAACTCTTGTTAAATTGTGATAGTCAATGTGTGTAGTGGTGGTGGTTAATAGTGCACGCGTTTTACGAATCTGGCTTGCATAAATTATTGAAACGAATAGTTAAGTCTACTTTTAGCATTACATTTTCTAATCGACGATTGTAGCAAAAGAATTCATTATTTTTGTATTATACATTATCCAAAAGAAACTCTTTTTTCTATAAATCTAAATTTTTACAATATGTGTAAAAAATTAAAGAAATTTAATATATTTTTTTCTTTTTTTTTTTTTTCACATAATATTTTTTTTTATATTTCACATTATATTTATTTTAGTAAATCTATATTATCCATCAATATAGATTTTTTTTAATGGTTACGGTACACCAAAGACAAACATTAAATCTTTTTGATTTTGGAATACTGTATATTGAATTTAAATGGTTTAGTATAATCTGTGTTTTAAAATATTTTTTAACTGATGTTCAAGTATATATAATAATTATTACATTGTTTGACTTACCTGTCATCATGATATCCATTGGCCATGTCATGGCAAACCAAAGTTTTTGGCAATGTTTTTCGATCATGACGGTCGATGTCGTCAACTTCCGAGTCAAAGTGACAGAATGCTTGTGGCGTTTCAAGTATATTTTTTCCAAAAAACTGGTTCACTTCTGAATTTTTCACCATATTCGAGCTATGGGGTGTTAATTCTTTACATAATGTTCTCCACACAGGTGGATCTTGAAGAAACACAGCAACTTCTTCCAATGTATCTAGCGGCTCGCAGGTTAACTCGGTTTCTACGCAGTTTTTCTTTTCGTCCATTATTATTAAAATAATGAATTAATAAATATAAAAAATTAAAAAACTATTTTACTATATTTATCAAACACGTAAAACTTTTCTCAGTTACATTTTAATAATAAATAGTAATGCGTTTGTTTACACGTTATCGATCGAATGATGACATTGACGTCTGGTCGTGTGTTGGCGGGTGTTTCGAATATCTTCGGTAAATAATATTCAACTTATATATAGGTAGCATTGATGTATTTATGATAAAGAATCATTGTTTCATAGATGTATTGTTATTGTAATGTATAACTAATTACTGTGTCATTTATATTTCGTAAAATCTGCTGATTGCTAAAATGAACTTAAATTTTACTATTTTTAATTACGATAGAAAAAATATTTAATGAACAATTTTAAAAAAATATACCCAAAAGGTTATTTTAAGATATTAAATCCAGTTTTTAAAATATATTGTAAACCAGATGATGTTAAACGAACAAAATAAGCAATAGAGGTAAGCATAGTAATGGAATGTTACAGTTTAAATGTAGGTCGGTTTGTTCTAGTTTTGATAATCATAGCCAGGATGTGTCCTAATTGTTATATGAATTTTCTGATAAGCTTGTCTATTATTCAGTCTTTCCCACAGTTTGTTTAATGCATACTAGCTTCTGTCTTTAATTTCGTCTGCGCAGATTTTAGTAGTACCGCGATAAAGATTGTTCGTGTTTTTATTTCAATATTTTAGTTTCTTTCATGAATTTGCCCACATCTTTCACGGATAATAAAATATGTAATTTCAACGCTTTCTAAATTCACCAGTAAAAGAAGCAAAATTGAGATTATTCACAGATAGTTTAGAAATTTAGGATACCTTTTGTTGCTCTATCAAAAATATAAATGTCGAAGAAGAGTCCTATATGCTTAAAACTAATAATCAAATTACGATTGCAAACACAGATACAAATTAAATACAAAACCATCTTCAACGATGAAGACGAACCCAATTCTCTTGCGTCAATAGATCGAGACTTATCTTATATGGGTGTAGGCAACACGCATATGGGAGTCACAATCATACCACAAAGCCCTTCACCATTGAGTACACGTTACTCTGAGCCGTGGACCGGCCTCACAGAAGTCCTTTGGGTGACTCTAGTGGAGCTTCTACTCTGTTCTCTCTACATTTCTCAGGCAATGCCTCCTCTCACTCACTAATGCGCTTTGTCTCTTATTATATTTAGGTATTTTGTCAGTATTTAAGTTTGAATATTTTAATTCCATTTACGCATAAATTTTTTTTTAGAATATCTTTTTTTTTTTTTTTAATTTATAACAAATATATACAAGTTATATCTATCTTAAATTACTTGTACGCTACTACTTCCATTTACGCATAAATACTTATGCGTAAATGGAATACATTAATGTGTAAATATATTATATTATAATATAATACTTCTGAAACTTATGATTCGATAAGAAAAATAAAAGCACACCTGATGTATCTATAGGTACCACAGCATGTCAAAAATAAAATATGAATGAATATTTATTTCTTTATCTACTCTGATACTATAATACAAAGATTATAAAACTGAAAACAAAATTCTTATGACGAACATTACGTACAGAACAAAAATTAAAAATTAAAAAGTTTCATTACGATACAGGTCTTGTATGGACACTATAACTTTTTAATCGTAACGATTGTATCATAATATAACTTTTTAATCATAACGACACACCTCTACAACTTCCAGCTGGACCAAGGAGGTTGAATCTCTACCTTAAAAAAAGGTTTCAATGAATGAGTCCGCGGCGACGCACACGCATGCGCAATCGATGTTTGCGCCTTGGAGCCAATATATGACATTTAAAAAACCTTTTTAATATTTAAACGAAGTTTAGTTTAGTTTGTAAAAAAATAAGTTTTTGTGTATAAACATGTCTGAGAGCGGGGATAGTGGTGATTGTACACCACCAGATATTCTGAAAGCTGCGTCAGGAGCAACTATATTAAATGTTACCACGAGTTCATGGAATAGAAAATGAATATTCAGAACATCAATAATTATTACAAGTAAAATTAAATTTGTTGTTATATTCATTTCATTGTTATTATATGTTGTTAAATTTGTTGTTATATTCATTCGAGTGTGGTTTAAAAAAACTCGCATGCGGCTCGTTTTTTTAAACCACACTCGTGTTATAAGAACCCTTATTATACAACAGTATCATAATCTACTATTATTGTACATACCTACATATTGTAAGATAAGAGAAAGAAAGGAAAAGCACATGTACAAAGGTTTAAAAAGCTGTGATAGCCTAGCGGTGAGACCGTGCGACTCTCTAGAGACGACATAGGTTCAAACCCCGGGCAGGCACCAATGAGTTTTTCTATTAAAACTTATGTGTCTAATTGATAATTGCAATTTATCACACGCTTTTCGGTGAAGGAAAACATCGTGAGGAAACCTGCATATCCCTTGAGAATTCTCTAGGAATATGTGTAACCTACCAATCCGCATTGGAGCAGCGTGGTAGGTCTTAGCTCCAATCCTTCTCTCCAAAAACGGAGAGAGGAGGCCTTAGCCCACCAGTGGGCATAGTAACAGGCTGTTACTTTTTTTTACTTTAAAGGTTTAAACTTGTTTTATGTCGTAAGCAGATAGAGTTATAATACACTCTATGGTATAATCATTTCATTTGTTTTGTGATTGGCTTATTTAGTTTTACAATTTGTCTATGATCAACATGTTTGTCATAGATTACTAACTAAAATAATGTTTGTTGAGTGTTCATGGTTCACATTTGTAGCGAAACAATAAACGGCTTATTGAAGTTTATGTAACGTTTGTCTCTATTCAAATAATTTATCTTAAACAGAGACTATTTAGAGATGTTATATATATGTTATTATTACACGTAGTATCCTAACTTTTCTGTGTTCTTACCTTAAACGTGGTGACAGCATTGTAACTTTTTAAATTACAAGATAATTCCACTTTATATCATGATAGGGGGAATCAACGAATATAATAAAAAAGCAAAGTAACTTTTGCTGTTATTCAATAAAATCCGACAGCGACCACTAAAATAACTTCTGGTATTGTATGTGCATCTAAAAAGGTTAATATTATACAATAAATATATAATAATAGCACTAGTTTCAGTACTTAGATGTTTCTTACTGTAGGGTCTGCAGCATTAATATAAAATATATTCTTTGATGACCCAGGCTGTAAACAATGTCTGTGACTAAATTTAAATCAAATTAGATAATCTTTTACTAAGCATCACTAACAAACACTAAATCTTAAAAATTAAATAAACTTTCTTATTGTTTATTATTTTCTCAATTTGTAATTGTAAACGTACAATTAACAAAGGATTCAAATTTAAAAGTATTATGTATGTATGTTATTCAATAAATAATTAACAATAAACTTTAACAAATATAGTAGCAACTCACTGGAAATATTAATCTGTGTGGGTGTAAGGCTTTTTTTGTGGGTGTAAATCTATATAAAGGTTAAAGTGAATAGTGTTATGCTTTCTAATGAAATAATAATTTCATTAAATAGTTTTAGTTTCTTATTACAGAAGACAATGTGAACTATCCTGGTAATATTGGTAAATAAATTTTCCAAATGCCTAAATGGCTACCAATAAAATGGCTTTTCCAAGTGAGGTTAGCTATATACTTCTGGATTATATTGTGTTTAATAGCTATCATCCAATTCTTTGCCTCCTATGGATGCTACAAATATGAACATTTATCTCAAGAAAATTTCAATCAGTACCTGTATAAATATGTAAATCCCAAATTACCAATTAAAAAGTCCAAACCAAATTGTGAGTATGATGGCATACTTCAAAATACAAGATCAATGAACACCTGGGATGTACCTAAAATGTTTAATGACTTTGTGCCCAAGGGAATAATAAATGGCAGCTATTTTCCTGAGGACTGCAGTCCACTTTACAGTGTGGCCATTCTGGTGACATATAGAAATAGGCAAAGTCAGCTGGATGTGTTTATTCCATACATGCACAACTTCCTAAGAAAACAGAATATACATTATAAGTAAGATATGTTTGATATAAACTTTTTGTAAAATATTGTAGATATTTTTAGTATGAATTTCTTAGTTTAAAATATTTCATTTATTGGTCTGTTTGATTAATAAGTAAGCCTATTCTCTTTAAGTATTTTTTTATAAATAAGTTATTTAATATAATATTTTTTGTAAAAAATAGCATTCCGTTGTGATGGATTTGACACAGTTTAATAATGGAACTAGTAAATCAATAGTACTATAACTATATGGATATAAATATTCAAAGTTACATGTTGTGATGTTTCAGGATCTACGTAATTGAACAGCAAGATGACAAACCTTGGAATAAAGGATTGCTATACAATATTGGCGCAAAACAAGCAATTGCAGATAAATTCCCTTGCCTTCTCCTCCATGATGTAGACTTGCTCCCTTTGGATGAAAGCAACCTCTATGCATGTCTCACACAGCCTCGCCACATGAGTGCCAGCATTGATAAATTTAGATTTGTCCTAATTTACGAAACTCTTGTAGGAGGGGTTCTGGCAATTACTTCAGATCAATATAAGAAACTCAATGGATTTTCAAATAAGTTCCAAGGCTGGGGTGGGGAAGATGATGATTTTGCTGCAAGAATATCTACAAATAAACTGGATATTTTAAGGTAATTAATAAGTTTTATTGGCAATTTATGCTATACTCTGCTGACTTCTGCTGATGCTAATGCTGCTTGATATTCAAAATTAGTAGAAATGGTAACACAGACACTAGGCTTGTTACATGTAGCTTAATAATTGAGATTAAATACAAATTCTAAATATTCTCTATTAAAATTGCTTTTAATCAGCACTTTCAAATTGTCAACTTATAATGAAGCTACCTCTGGTTTGCTACTGTTAATTAAAATGTAAAACTTGACAATTCAAAGTACTTATTAAAATTTAGTAGAATCTACATTGCTAAATATTATTCAACAAAGACCCCTGCTACATCTGTCTGTTCACTATAAACTTAGAAACAAATTAATGACTTTTATAGAGAAATGTGATGGAATGTTCCTATATTGAGTGATAACTTAATATACCATTCTAACATTCTTTGATGGGTCGTCATACTCTCAGTATTTTAAAGGTATTTAGACAGAGATAGTATAAATTCTTATCAACTTAAATAGGTTATGTACCTTAAGCATTACATGCTTAACATTATTATCTTTACACAATGTAATTTGAATGAATAGCACAGAAATTATCATAAATTAAGTTAACACATACAAAAATATAACAAGAGGACAAATTGGCAACAGACTCAACAGACTCATAGCAACCCACAATTTTAATTTTGCATATTCTTGATTTTTTATTACACCAATTATTATATGTGCCAAAAAGATCTAGTTTTAATTATTCACTGTGATGAAACTTTTAGCAGCATTAATATATGTTTTTATTCATACTAATTGCAACTCATTCCATATGTTTACTCTTACAGATTTCCATATTACATGTCAAGATATACTATGCTTCTTCATAGGCAGGAAGAGAAAAACAGTGCCCGCTATGATATAATGACAGAAAATGAGAAAATCACTACTAAAGATGGACTGAACTCAATTTCCTTTGAATCAATCAATGTTAAGCCACAAAGACTATTTACTTTGATAGGAGTAAGGGTATGACACCAGATATTTTGAAAAAGATTGTTTTGTTGCTGATCACAAAATAGGATTATCAACATAAATTGTGCATGTGAACAATGAGTGTGTAAGTGTTCAAAGTGTTACATAAAGTGTATAAAAAAATCAAAATATTCTTTATTTAAGTAAACTTGTAAACAGGTGGTTAAAAATTTCGATTCTACTGCTGGTTCGGAAAGCTGTTCCTATGGGAAGAAACAGAAAGTCGGCGGTTGCTCTTTTAAGAGCTCTTTTAAGATATAATTTTTATACATTGTTAGTAATTACTATCTTGTACATGGTCAAAGAGTATCTATATACACATTCTTATCATTTATGTAATCCTCAATAGTACAGCCGGATTTCTGAATCATCCTCCTTTTAAACAGTGTTTTGAAACTGCTGTAATGGCAAAAATAAAATGGTATAAAAGGTTATGGAGAATTAAGCCTTTATGTTTTGATTAACTGATAATACAAGTGCAATTACTCACTTAACCATTAAATAATCAGTTACATTTTAAGTTGAATGAAAAAATCCTAGTCACTGTGTATGTTATATATCATTAATATTAACTGAAAATATTTTTAATTGATGTTTTCTATATGCTGCTGAAATGTCACTGAACAGGTGTGTGAGACATAAATTTTTTAAATTCTAAAAAAAATAATTGTGTAGTATATTATTAAAATATAAATATAGGTATGAATCCAAGTGGATTATCATGTGATTTAATCTCTAGTTGAAATAATCAATTACAATTTTACATTGGTTATGATTGTAGTTTCTAAATGAAAGTTATGTCAATGGTCCTGTCATATGTATTAGAAAATACAATTAGAAAATTGTATTAATTTACATGGAGCTGATATGTTGAATAACAGTTAACTGACTGACATCACTATTAATTAATAACAAAGTGGATAGTTTTTTCGTTTTGGCATTCGCTAAATGGCATTAAAATATAGGTAACTTTATTTAGTGTAAAAATCTTTCTAAACACACATGCTTAAAGATACTGTTGCCCTTGAAGACTTAAATTTATAACTATTTATTTATTTAATGTACTTATGCTTACTAGGACCCTGTTTAGATTTTTTTACGTTTAGTATTGACCATATTTTTACGCTTATGGCAACTGGAAGTTGAAAATAAGGTTTAGTACATATTACTTACCCATTTAATAATGCCAGTACGACTTTTGTCAGATTGGGATGCTGTCCAACCTGTACTCTATACATCTACATTTCTGGTCTATAATAGAATTCCATATGTCAAAATATTTCTTTAACAATACAGGGTGGTACCGACCATACAACATTAATTTTAATTAGCCTTCATAAAAAATTGCAGATAATTTGTTCAAGTAATTTAGCTACAAGATTTATTTTTCCTTTACAAAAGTAAATCCACATGTATCAAGGTCAATGATCGATATAATGTAATACGAAACATGACCTTGACCTAGAGACAAAATAGTACAGGTGCGAATGAGACAAAACAAGAAAAGGAGTAAAAAGTAAGCTCGGGCTTGCTATTTAAAACTCATATTCGTTCCATGATATGATCAATTGTGATCACTGTGATCGTACCTGCTATGCTACTGCTATGGTGTATACAAAGAATAGGGTATAAAGGTATTGTTTATTTTTAATAATTTTTTGTTTGTGGATTCAAAAACACTATAGAAATTTCGATCTCAACAAGTTTCCTATCGATATTTCAAGAATATAATGTCTATTAATGACCTATGCGTCATTAATAGACATTAAATGCGATGGAGAACTCCTGTATACTTATGGTTAAGTTAACTAAAGCGTTTGTGGCACGTTAATAATGTAATCAGACACTATAGATTGTTGGTGTGTGCTTGTCGCGTTGTTTTAAGTCGCACAAATTGTATTTTATTGAGCAGTTTTGCAAAAACTTTAATTTGATGTGATTTTTTTTGTTCATAAAATGTAATTGGTTTGTAAAATAAAAATTTATTCATTTCAGTTAACCTAATATTCATTAAACGGAACAGTCCACGTAGACTAAGAAGTAAATGCGACGAATTACTCATTTGTGACTAAAGTAATTGCGAAATCATTTTCTGAACACAAGCAGTGTGCTTAATAATTTATTAAAAGTCACCAATAGCTCAGGCTAAAAGTATAGTCAATTAATTTTTATGTGTGGTGGGGCTGGTAGAGCTGGTAGGGCTGCATGTCCCCCCACGTGGGGCCGTGGTACAGCGCCACTGGCAGCGACGGAGGCATGTCGCACTCCTGGCCGCTGCTCTCCATCGCTTCTTTTATTATAACTGAAATATTTTTGTTAAACAAACATATTTGATATACTGGAATATTAAACTAAAAGTTTCTTAAAAGTTAAAAATCTCAAACAGAATGTTTAATTATAAATTCAATTAATCGGCAATAGCTATACGAGTGCCGTTGGAGCTTATATTCTGATTCTGCTGCTGACTTGAATGAATGAATGATGACCTCACAAGTTAACATCGACATCCTTGGAATATATTGCATATAATATGACAGTACGAATCGACTATATTCCATAAAACTTGCTAAATTACATGATACATTGACTTCGTTACATTATGCTAACTAACTAACACAACATACTGAAAGTATGGCTTATAACGAGGCTAAATGGAACGATACACAAGTGATATAACTAGGTGTAGATCTTTCATTCTAAAAGTGCACGCCCCTCCACCAAATTACATTATTTTAATGTGTGAGAGAAAATATTGACTGTACTATTTTATATGTGTGCGCGCAGCTATTTCAACCAATCCGGTTACACAGGTTACAAGTAACGTTTGCATAAAAATAAAATTAATATTATATAATATTTATAATCAAATTTATGTTGAAAATTCTTTAGAATAAAAAGTAAGTTTTTAACGTTTCCCTGGAGTAATAGTAAGCGCTGTGGATTGCAAACGGGAAGTTCCGCATTCGAATCCTAGAAAAAACATAGATACTTCCGACGTAACCTTCTAACATAGACGTACCACCAAGCGGCTTAGCATTCAGGTACGATGTCGTGTAAAAACCCTGAATGGTTACACGTTTAATCTCCAAACCCTTTCAAGAAACTTAAACTACATCGGCATCCATCAGGTGAATTCGCAATCAAGAGCTAGCTTGCCAACTTAATTTAATAAAGATTATATCATATGTTCATTATGCAACTATTAGAATGAGTAATGTACAGAAATCTGTTCATTTATTTTATTAGTAAAAAAAGAAAAAAAATAAACCGCAATAAATATTTACTATTTTAACGCTATTCACTCACGTCGCTATCTTCAGATTCAGACTCAACATTAATTATAAATTCAAAATTTTTCATATATTCTATCTAAATATCATTCACATTTCGACACGTATTTTCCCACAAATTTCTATCAATCATGTCAATTCGTTCCTTAATTAAAGCAATGGCTTTAATGATTAAATAATGATAGATGTTAAGTTTTGCCCGTTTTTTTTCGCCACATAGTTTTATAAAATTCTCCATATTTTTCTATTAAAGAAAAAATTATCTAATTCTCATTTAAAATAAAAAATAAAAAATATTTATCCTCTTTTTTTATGACATGTTAACTGTACTTTTGGCAGTGATGCGTACTCCTACTTTCGTGTCTGTCCGGCAACTGAGTAACCAATTAGAATAACAAGTTTGTGTGTATTTCGTCTGAACATATGTTTTCTGTGTGTGAGTAAAGACATTGGAGGGGTGTTGATAAGTATGCAAATAGATGAGAGGACGGCGATAATGAAACACACTGGTGCTGTGAACGACAGTTCGTTTACTACTAACTTAAGCTAGAGGTGGGCCGCAATATACATCATTCCCTCACACATAGTTTTTTTTTAACCTAATGTTAATACTATATAACTATTTTAAACTTAGCTATAATATAACATTGAACTAAATATAACATTTTTATTTTAGAAGGGTGGAATAATCAACTTTTTTACGTAGTCGTTTGGATCGTGCAGGCGATGGTTGTAATGCCGCCGAGTCCTGGGGGACCCCTAAAACTCGGGATGATAATGGTTGGTCGTCTCTAATTGTTCCTACTTTAGGTGACGTAAGGCATGGCGGAGTTCGGATATGGACCTCCTGATTATCGGTGTCCCCTTCATTACTGTAACGATCAGAAGACCCCTCACTGGTGAAAGTTGATGCTTCACCACATTCCCTCTCCACCGGCATTCCTGTAAAAACCGTGTTATTTGTGTTCAAGCCATTTGAACCTTCTGTCGGAGTCATATATTTCTCCAGGGCGGGTGGAGAATGTTGCGGTGGCGATGTTAGTCTCACAGTATCTTCACTTTTTAAAATATCTATCCCTTTATACTTCAGCAACTGGTCTACATGCCTTATACACGTGATATTGTTTTCTAAGCTGACTTTAAACATTCTTTTTCCAATGTGTTCCTTAATTACGCCTAATATCCACGATTCCTTCCTTGCACTGTACCACCGTAGCCATACCCTGTCCCCTACTTGAAAAAATCTACATCGTTTGACAGTTTTAGCTGCTTTCATTCTATTTTCAGAGACATCTCTTTTTTTCAATGGTAAAATTAAATCTAGACGCGATCTTAATGATCTACCGAACATAAGTTTTGCAGGTGAATGGCCGGTAGCACAGTGCACGGTGTTTCTATATTGGAATAAATATCCTAGTAATTTTTCTTGTACAACGTTTTTCGGAAAGCTTTGTTTTAAAATATTTTTTAACATTTTTTTACATGTGCGAACGGAATTTTCCGCTTGACCATTACTAGATGGATGATAAATAGGCGATGTTATATAATCAATACCATTACTGGAGCAAAAGTCTTTAAATTCTTTGGAGTTTATTTTGACATCATTATCAGAAACCAAGGTATTCGGAATTCCGAATATGGAAAAAAAATGTTTTAATTTATTTATTAAAGCTTGAGTGCTAGTACCTGCATTCATATAGCTGCATTCCAACCACTTCGAGAATGCGTCTATAACTACCAGGTATACTTGTTGCCCTATCGATAGGTAGTCTATGTGAAGCCGCTGCCACGGCCCGGCCGGCCGCGGCCAGGCCGCCGGCGGCGCGCTCGGCGGCGCCGACCGCTCACTCGCACATTCTTGACATGAGCCTACACATTTTTCTATCATCTGGTCTATGCTAGGCCACCACATTCTGATGCGAGCATTACTTTTCATTTTAACAATGCCCAAATGAGTACTATGTAACTCCTTTAACATCTTTTCTGTTAATGCGGATGGAATAACGACCTTATGGCCCCGCAATAAGACACCATTTTCATACTGTAAATCAGTTTTACAGAGAAAATAAGGACGAATAAGCTTACAATTTATTTTACGTGGCCAACCGATATTCATATATTTAATGACCGTTTGTAATGTTTTATCGCTTTCCGTCGCATTTTTTATGTCGCTAAACGTTACAGCGGGCGAAACCGTATCTAAAAACTTCAAAGCGCAATACGCGTCATATTCCACATCGCTTTTACATACATCATTCGAAACCGGCGCGCGAGAAAAATAATCGGCAACTAAATTATTAGCGCTCGAAGTATACTGTACCGTATAGTTATACGCTGCCAATATTATCGCGTACCGTTGTAGGCGCAACGCTGTCGTCACGGGAAGACCCGTTTTATTATTAAATATCGACACTAGGGGTCTGTGGTCCGTTTTAAGAACGAACGGCTCGCTGCGTCCGTAAAGGTACTGATGAAAATGCTTAACTCCGAAGATAATCGCGGTAGCTTCTTTTTGAATTTGACTGTAATTGCGTTCGCTCGCTGTGAGCGATCGCGACCCGTATGCGAGCGGTCGTTCGCGGCCGTCGCGGTCGCGCTGAGAGAGCACCGCCCCGAGCCCCGCCGGCCCCGCGTCCACCGCCAGCACTAGCTGCGCGGTCGGCTCGAAATGCGCGAGCACGCGCTCCGAAGCGAGCTCGGCGCGTACGCGGCGCAAGGCTCGCCTCTGTCGCTCGCCCCACTCCCATGGCGTGCCGGTTCGCAGTAATTCATGAAGCGGGTTCATAATACTAGACGCGTTGGGAATAAAGTTTCTATAGTAGTTGACTACTCCGAGAAATCTTTTTACTTCTGTTACGTTCGAGGGCTCGGGCGCGTTCAGTATGGCCTTAACTTTATCGCCACTCGTGCGCAAACCATTTTTATCTATAACGTAGCCTAAATAAGTCACGTTTTCCTTAAAAAACTCACATTTACTTTTCTGTAATCGGAGACCGGCGTCGTTCAGTCTACGCAGTACCTGATTTAACCTTTCTAAATGCATTTTCCTCGTTGGAGCCGTTAAACATATATCGTCTAACCAAATACTAACGCCTTCTATTCCATTAAGTAATATTTCCATGGATTTTTGAAAGATAGCCGGCGCGTTGGCGAGACCGTACACTAAGCGCGTAAATTTAAACAAACCTTTTGTTGTGTTAATGGTGGTAAGCACCTGGGACTCGTCTGACAGAATATATTGATTGTATGCGTTTTTTAAATCAATTTTTGAGTAGTGCTCACCCCCACCCAACTTAGCGAATACTTCTTCGATCCTAGGCAAGGGGTACTTATCGATTATTAAATCTTTATTAAGTGTGACGGAATAATCACCTGCAATCCTAACTGTACCGTTTTCCTTTAAAACCGGCACTATGGGCGTGGCGTATCGAGAATGATTTACGGGAACTAATATACCTAAATTAACTAATCTAGTTAGTTCTGTTTCCACCTTCTCTTTCAGTGCGAAAGGCACCGGCCTTGGCTTAAAAAACTTTGGCACCGAGTTTTCCTTCAGCTGAAGCGTTATTTTAAACTTATTAAAAGAACCGAGTTCATCGCGCCATAAATTAGGATATTGCTCCAATAATGTTTTAACGTCATCATTATGACTAATATGACTTATTTTATTATTAATTACAGCAAGTGCTAAATCAAAGGCAGACATAAAATCTCGCCCGAGCAAGGGGGGGCCACAGGATTCAACAACAAAAATTTTAAGTAACTTTACTTGATCGTTAAATTTAATTTCAGACGGAAAATACCCCAATGGAGAAATTTTATGACCGTTATATAAACACATCTTCAATTTACTATTTGTCAATTTATAATTCGAAAACATATCTTTATACAATTTGTTTGAAATAACCGTTACCCCAGAACCCGAATCAAGTTCCATAGTCACAGATTTACCGCCTAACACCACATTTAACATCAAAGGTGTATCTGTCACATACCTTAAATTGAAGTTATGACACTCATCACAGCTGTCTTCCACACCTGACTCCGTACCGTCTCCACCAATATTGTTCACACGCACCCGGCCACACTTATTTTTTTCCATACAAACTTTTTTTAAATGACCCTTTTTTCCGCACTTTTGACACGTATAATTTTTGTAACGGCACTTCTCTTTAGTATGATTTTTCATTCCACAAACAAAACACCGGTATTCTTCATTATACCCCTGTTGAACATGACCCGACGAAGGCGCACGTGAAGTTCGTGCGCGCATTCCTGCGCCTCCTTGTGTACACGACACCTTATACATTGTTTCCTCCTTAATTACCGCCGATGACTCCCTGCCAAAAATGGTCTTGGCTTCCCTAGCATATTCTGCCTGCTGTGCAATTTCTAAGGCTCGCGTTAAACTTAATTTCGAAGCATTCTGTTCGAATAATCTGTCCCGCTCGGGACCTGGCTCCAGGCCTAGGACGAAACGATCCGTAAGGTTTGTTTCCAGGGCTGCACCAAAGTCGCAATAGCTCGCTAAGCCTCTAATTCGTGCTGCCCAGTCTCCTAAAGCTTCACCTGGACTTCTCGACGCTCCGTGGAACCTTGCTTTGTCCGCAAAAGAGCACTGTTTTAATTTAAAATGGTTATCGAGTAGTGCAATCAAGTTTTTAAAACTCAGCACTTCCAGATCATTGGGATACGCTAAGTTACGTAACAATCTGTAGGTCTCGTCCGAGAGGTGTGTTATTAAAACCGCACTTTTATTATCTTCTTTTACGTCATTAATTTTTAAAAACTGCGTTAATTTACCTTTGAAAATTGACCATTCTGTAATCTTGTGATCAAAGGTCCCTATATTCCCTATAAACGACATTTTATTTTTATAATTACACGTGCGTGGGTTTTTTCCGCTCGACGCCACTGATAAGTATGCAAATAGATGAGAGGACGGCGATAATGAAACACACTGGTGCTGTGAACGACAGTTCGTTTACTACTAACTTAAGCTAGAGGTGGGCCGCAATATACATCAGGTGTGCACTTTTAGAATGCAAGATCTCTACAAGGCAGTACGACACACGGTGAGTACACGACAGTGCTAGCGACAGTAAGCCAAGTGCGGTCACCGGCGGCCCCGTGCAGGAGTGCGTCCGGCACCTCCCACACCAGCTCGTCGTGCACCTGCAGCAGCAGCCGCGCGGCGCCCCGCAGCCGGCCGGCGGCGCGCGCCATCGCTATCTTGCACAGGTCGGCCGCCGCGCCTGCTCCGGGCGGGCCTCGTTACGATCACTTCGTCGACGATATAATCAAATTCAGAATATTTTTTATTCGTAGTCAATTGTTTCCAGAACTTTTCAATCAAACCAAACGTTCGTAGTTCGCTGGTTGTATCCGGCTCCAACGACCAAAATTTAAGGAAAAGAAATGGTAGAACTCCAAACTTACAGTGTATTTATGTCGTCTTGTGTGAGGTGCTGGTACACCGTACACTACCACCGATACAAAAGATTGCTTCTAACCCCGAAGAAACCAGCAAGAAACTTGCCGAATACTGTTTAAACGAACAACTATTACAATTCGATTGATTCCATGTTAATCGTTGCAGCCTGGTGCGTAGCTAACAGTAATTAAAATATAAAAATAATGTTCGCATTTTCATTTCGTGTACGAGAAGTTGGGCCCGTCGCATGCCACCCACCCTAACGGGGACCTCTGGGCGTTCCGAACGCCCACCCTATAAAGTCCCCGAGGCGATCGATGCATGCTGGGATTCAGAGTTGCTGCTGACGGGGACAGGGTCAATTTATCCAACTTTACCTTAAACCTGCCACCAGCAGCGTGGTGGCAGGTTTAAGGTAAAGTTGGATAAACACTGTCAGGATTTTAATCGGTGAGAGTCCGACATACCTGCCGCTTTTCCTCGTCGGGCGGCGAAAATCCATAATGGGTTTTCCTGACATAAAATAACTAGACCTCTAACGGTACATTTTCTCACACAGTTGCATCAACGACATAAAAGTAGAGTTCGTACCTGTATACGTCTTGAATAATTAGTAATGTATAAGTCGATGCGAGAACCTTTTCCTTTCGAAAAGTGTATTACAGGATACGTTTTGTAAGGTCGTGTCGGCAGGGTGTAAGGTCTGCAGGTGCACGTACCCTGCATGACGAAGTTGACGGCCTGTCGCTCGGCGCGCGCCCTGGCCGCGATGTCCGCACTGCCTATAGCGGCGAGCGTGCGCGTGCGCCCGTTGCTCGTGCGCACGCGGCCTCCGTTGCGGGCGCACTCTGCGACCACCGACCGACCGAAAGCTTTGAGGGCCGGAAACGTTCCTAATGTGGAAAACGGACACAGCACTTGATGACTGAGAAATTATTAATTTAGGATAGTGAGTTTTGTGTACCCAACATCGCCACCCATAATATAATTTGTACTGTACTGTTGAAGCTGGCCACGGCAGCGAGCGCGCGGTCGTACGGCAGGCCCAGGATGGCGGCCAGGCGGCGCGCGCCCGCCCCGTACGCGGCCGCGTACACCAGCCGCTTGGCGCGCGAGCGGTCCGCCGGGGCCAGCGCCGCCGCCGGCCGCCGCAGCCTGCCACGACGGACAACGTACATACATACTGAGGGCCATGTACGATAGCCCAATAGTGTTCGGTAAAGGTGGTATCATTTCATATTGTTCCTACACTCTAAGATAGGAAGACGAAGAGAAAGGTATCACTGATACAAAAGAAGGAAAGCTCTTTTAAAAACCTGAAATAGTTTAACAATTGCAGGACTGTCTTAACTCCTTGGTAACGACTCGCCTGAAAAGAAGTGACCCACCGATGCGCCACCCGTAGGCGACGGTCATACCGCCCCACGAAACGGTCAAGTGTGACCCGTCGATCGGTCACGACGTTCCACGGAAGACTCGCCCGATTCACCGGTCGGTTACGGCAAGCCGTGGAACGGTCGAATGTGACCCACCGGTCGGATACGACGTCCCACAGAACGGCCTACTATGACCCAGTGATGGATCACGCTGGCGCGAACGAGTTACTGCAATAAATTGATGGGTGTTTGATACCATCACCGATGGAAAATCGTGGCCACGTGTACCCACCAGTGAGCGGCCAGCTCCACGAACAGATCGTCGCCGGCGAGAGCGGCGCGCAGCTGCCGGTCGGCCGCGGCGTGCGCCAGCACCCGGCACTCCACGTGCTTGAAGTCGGCCGCCAGCAACACATGGCCCGGGCGGGCCACGTACAGCGACCGGAACCGGAGGCCCGCTGGAGCTGGTCCACGTGGAAGACCGTTATACCATAGAAGACCATATCAGCAAGAAAGACATATTCGACGGAATATTGATAATTTCACTATTTAACAACAACTACGTGTGTTCCGCGCAAACGTGCGGACGGATGAAACAACCACCGGGACCTGGGCCCGTCGTCTCGGCGTCTCAACCTACCTTATGCGGCCGTCAGCTGTATGCGGTCCGGCCTCATGAGTCACTGCGTGTATATGTGTATGTTGTGTGTCCTTGTATGTACTTGGCCGATTCCCGAAACCGTTGGCTCGCCTCAGCACTCTTCCACGGACACGTAATGTCTATTTCTCCCTGAGTATACACTTCACTATATCGGCTAAATAACACCCGGTGTGCACACGACCTTCGTAAGGTCACACGATATTGAATCGTCCCTATATCGGGGAATAGTAACCCAACGCGCACTAAAACCGAAGACGGTCGCGTCTTCTCAAACGCTTCACTGATTAAACGCGTCACTAAATCTGAGAATAACACCCGAAACGCAAAATTACACGCGTGCGTTATAAAAGAATGCCGCGTCCAAGCCGCGCGCGGCCTCTCTCTATCGTGTCTGACGGGTGACTGGCGGGGGGCCGCTCTGGTCGTGAACGAATGCATAAAACGGCCTAGCTTGCGTTCGCGTCGCGTCGCGCGCGTTATTTTATTCAAAACAACGTGTGTAGTTGGATGATAATAGACCGTGATAACATTAAAAACATTTCTATATCCATACTTAAATTATAAACTTTAAGGAAAATCTGCTGAAATATTGGTGAAATTTTGCACTGTTGTTGAGTCTATTATATTGAATAGTGAAATGATGTTTTAAAATATTGTATTGTTATTTGTATCCTTGAAGAAATTCTAATGACCTCAAGCGATAGATGCGTTGGATAAAATTACTTGCAGTTGATTTAACGTATTTTGATAATTAAAAATGAAAGGGTTGAAGCGTCGCCTTAGCTCGTATATTTTTCACGCAAAAAGTTATCGGTAGAATGAAACAACGTAATGAATAATAAATTGTACACAACTTAACATTTGTCATGTTCAATAATAATACCAAACTACAAACGAGTCACAGAAAGAACAGACCATTGTATCGTATATGAATACGCCTTAAGCGAATAGCACTCGGTACATCGACTGAGAGGTTAAGAGGCGTATGTATAGTACCGGCGTCGGCGCCTCCAGCAGGCGGCGCCAGGCTGAAGGTGTTCCTGGGTATCGCTTGCAGGTTGGGCCCGGTGCAGGCGATGCGGCCCGTGGCGGCCGCCGACTGCTCCCTGCCCGCATTTATTCACATGAGCTTCATCGAGCGCTTTTGGATCGTCCAGGATCAAATAGTTAATAAAGCTACCACCGGCGGATGACAGTTGTATAATAATGACAGATTTAGTTATACTCCACATTTTTTAAGGAAAGTCTACTGCTAAATATAGCAAGCACAATTTGTTCTAATACGCTAAACAGCCATGATTAGTATCACACACCACCAGTTCAACACTAGCATTACGAATATTCACTATCAAAATGTCAACCGTTTCGTCCCGTAACTGTAACCGTAGCATCCCTTTCAGCTCTTCGGGTAAGGTGTTACCACGCGTCCCACAGATGGCACTTTCGGTGATACTCCCCCCCCCCCCATATTAGCTACCTCGGTTCTACACTCTCGCTCTCAAGAAATTCTTCTTTATTCTCTCCTGTCCGCTTTTCTTAAAAGGTCCTGAAGGTTCTACTACAAACTAAACTCTTCAGAACGTTACTTACAACATTTTACCCACTAGTTACTGGTAAATTTTCAACCCACAGTGTCGCTACTTAGATTCCTTTGCTTTACGATTTTGTCGTGAAGCCTATCTCCTGACGATGCATTGATTACGGGGCGAAACGATCTGTTAGATCGTCCAGTTCGGTTTATATATAAAGAAAAACACAAACTGAACTTATTAACTTTAATGTAATCTAAGCACAACTGGTAATTGGACTACTATTGCGCGAAACCCTTTTAGCGGGTTGGAGCCGGAGTATATGATCACTAGTCTATTGCTGAAGCCAGCCGGCAGTCAGGAACCGGGTCCGTAGCTGGGCAGCAATTCGACTAGATCACAAGAACTGTACGAATTTGGAAAAATATATGAGTTTTATAGGCCTATATTGCTGATCGATACTTTATAGCGACCTCAATTGGGAAACAATAAGTCAGCAATATATGCCCATGTTGAATAGGGTTGTAACAGATCGTTGTGGTGATTATCGTAGTGAATGTGTGTAGTGTACTGTGGTGGTGGTAACTAACTAATCCTGCATATATAAGGTATGAGAACGGTTTTACTTTCTACACTTAGCATTACATAGATTTTCTTAACAAATGCGGAATTTATAATAATAATTATATGATAACTTTCGATTTAGATTCCGCTGTATAGTTAATATTAATAGTTAAAGTTATTAATAGTTTTTAGATGTAACCTTGGTAAAGCAAACTAGAGAAGTAATAAAGCATTCGTGTATTATCACCACGTGGGCCTGACGAGCCCTGCGCGGACGTGGTGCGCGACGCCCGCGAGGAAGGTCGCGTGCGCCTTGTGCAGGCGGCGGTACTCCAGCAGCCGCTGCGGCAGCGGGTGGCGGCGCGACAACGACCGCAACTGCACCCACCAGAGGATCCCAATACAGGCAAGCGTGTATATTTCAGTACCCGCGACTTGGTTCGCGTTAGAATTACTCTTAAAATACCAACAATTAGAGCTGGGATAGCCAAGCGTTGAGACCGTGCGACTCTTTCGAGGGGAACACGAGTTCAAACTCGGGCAGCCACCAATAAGTTTTTCTATTAAAACTCATGTGTCTAAATAATAATTGCAATTTACCACACGCTTTTCGGTGAAGGAAAACATCGTCAGGAAACCTGCATATCTCTAGAGAATTCTGGAGACACGTGTAACCTACCGATCCGCATTGGAGCAGCGTGGTAAGTCTTAGCTCCAACCCTTCTCTCCAGAAACGGAGAGAGGAGGCCTATTCCCAGCTGTGGGATTGTAACAGGCCGCTACTTTACTTTTACTTACCCACAATTAAACACTATATATATAACGCTTCGAACCGGACGCATGGAGAAGATCACAGCATTCCAAGAATGGATGTACCAGAAAATTCTCCGTTTACAATGTCGCCTAGGCTTAGAGCTCCGTATGATGCACTTTGAACCGAAGGAATTGGCAGGCGATGTCTATTCAACGAACATTTTATATGGGAACTTCGTATGTATACGAACTACAAAAGCACCACTATAGCGCGGCGTAAAGTACTAGTGGCGCCATCTGTTATTGCAGTCAGGAAAATAGATGCGTTATATTGCGTTACTTATATTGTTTTTCCTGTGCCATAAAGAAATCAATATTTATTATCTTAGCCCAGTTTTACCTTCAGTCATACCAAAATTTATTCACATTGCTCCAGTGGATTAGTGTACAGACAGATACGTATTTAAAATGGATAGTATTGATTTCGCTTCCGTCCCAATTATCATTTGCTGTTATGTAACGTACTAGATCGGTATCGTGTAAGGTGATATCTTTTCGTTAGTATGAACTGTTTTTAATTGAGAGTATGCACAGTGAATCCATTTAAACTTAAAACTCATCTACGTAATTGATATTTGCAATATATGATGCACTTTCTAGTAAAGAGATATGAAATGGGGAACTGGATAATTCTTGCCATATATTATTATTGTATTGCTAGGAGCGGTGTGGCGGTTCTGATTTCCAAACGTTTTTTCCAAAAAAGGAGAGAGCAGCTATTCCCAGTTGGATAGTAAGAAAATGTTACTTAACTTTTAGTACGAGTATATATTCCATTATCTCACCATCTCCTCTGACGTGGACTTCTCTCCCCTACAAATGGTCTCCTGGATCCTGACGTTGCTCACAATATCCAGTTCGAGCTCGTCGTAGAGCACGGCTCGCACCTGCGCCGCCGAAGTCAGCTGGAACTCCCTCCCGGCCGCCGCGTAGCACTCCGCCTGCACGGCCGTCATGCGGCTCAGCAGAGAGCTCTCCATCGACTTCAGCTTTACCATATCCACCGATATGCCTCTGTGCTCCATTCCTGTATAACGAACCAACTTTTATTATTGCTCGAAAAGAGGTAAGAGCTGTGCCCGCGAATTCAATCGTGTCAAATTTGATATTAAAATACCTTCATTTCCTTATTGTGTCTTCCTCATCCTGAAGGTAGAACGAGAATTGTTTATCATTAATGTTAATCAGGTAAATAAGCTTCAAATGTACCAAATTTCATGAAATATTATATCTTCCAACGATCCAAATTGTAGTCGGCGATGTATATAATAGACTAAGTAGGAACCGACATAAGCTTACGGCTCCTGCTTTGTGACGAGCAAAAGTACGTAAGTCGTTTGTGAGTTTGGGTTTAAACCCAAATCTTGAGATTCTATAATAAAATTTCGCAATCGATTTTCTCTTTGCCATTACAGCAGTTTTAAAACATTGTTAAAGGGAGGCCGATACAGAAAGCCTACTATAATATTATCTATGTAACTAGTTAGAACAATTAGATTTGAAGAGCATCCGCCGAGTTTCTTGCTGGTTCTTCTCGGTAGGAACAGCTTTCCGAACCAGCAGTAGATGTTGATGATTCAAAAGCACTTTATTACAAGTTAACTTGAATAAATAATATTTTGAATTTGAATTCAGATATACATAGTTTATATAACAATTGTTAAGGCATAGCATACGCAGGTAATACAAACATCAGTGTCCACATGGCTACCTTTATATTGGATACTGTTATCGAATTGGCGTATTACTCCTTGCTTTATTTCAAACCCGTAGGTCAGAAGCACGTATCTATTACTTCTAAGATTATTGCTTTACGGAACTCGTTATTAGGAACTTAGCTTTAAAACTTTAGTCAAGCTGTTTTTAGTTTCCTATAAAATTGGTTGTGCTAGATTATATTTAGTGTAAATTATCATAGAAATCCTATCCTAGCATTGGTGTTGGCCTAAGTAATCCTAAAAAATAGAGGAGGGCTTTGCACAGGATTACGAGAATACAGGATATAAATTTTAAAATACCATTTACCTGCAAGTATCGGCACGATCCGCATTTCAATATCGAACACCTTCCAAAGGTCCAGCTCGGTCAGAGAGCGCGACAACTTGTCGGAGCAATCCTGCAGCAGGCTGCTGTACCACGCCGCCTTCTGCAGCGTGCAGCTCGTGCCGATCGTGTGTTCAGCAGTGCACTGCAGTAGCTTTTGTATTTTGGAGAAATTATCTGGAGGCTCATCGGGTGTTATAAGGCTGGCGCCAATCTAAGGAATCAAATTTACTTTCATTGACAGCAGAACTACGTAAGTGATAACCACAGTCTTTCAGGAATTATGTTACGCACTGTCTGAAGTTATGGAAAATTTGAGGCTTTACTGCTTAGCTAAGTAGATTCGTACGCATGGCATTTTAGCAGCATGGTAATCTAAAGTCCTAAATATAATCAGCATGATCCGCAGCGATAAGTCGAGTGTTAAAAGCCGACAACCTGTTCCTAGGTGACTATAAATCCAAGTTAGCTTCGGCAGTTGAGCTAGAATTGGTGTACTCAACATGATATGAACGCTGGCTTATCTCAAGTTATTGGTATGCAGCTACGATGGTAAAGAGAAGGCAAATAAGTTTGACGTAGTGACTCGTGAATTGGAAGTACCTTCGTTATCTACAAAATCATAGATATATGAATAATATAAGTAATAGTAATATATAATAATAAATATAAGTAATAAGTAGTAATAACCTTCGTGTCTATAATATTAACGCTGTCTAACTGCAACTCGTATTCTCCCATCAGATATACCAGCACGGACTTGGCGTCGAAACTAATTAGGCGTGTGCTCGATAAGATCCGGATTAGAAAACTCCTGGAACAAACGTGCTAGCAAACTAATATAGTTCTTCTGGCGGTATATTGCGCGGTAATATTGTGGTAGTAAAACGAGCTAGCATAACACAAAACATGAAACTTTTATTTTGAAAGCTTACAAATATCGACCGTATTGTGTACGATTTAAGAATTACATTTGTTTGTAACAATCACTTTGCACGTTAGTAGCGATTAGCAAAAACGTTACCCGCTTTTATATTATTCAGCTGTTAGTGGATGATTGAAATTATTACTAGTACAGACAAATGTAACCCTTATATCTTATACGCATGCATACGATATAAGGTCTACATTTCTTTGTAGACGCCATAGCAGTAGCACTAGCAGGTATGATCACCTTGATCACAATGGATCATATCATGGAACGTATATGATTCTTAAATAGTAATCATACCCAAGCTTAGTTCCAAAGAGTCAATTACGTATAAACCGGTGTAACTAATAGCGTGTAAAAAGTGATTTGTGTACCGACATTCTGGATTATGTTAAAAATGTAATTGACTTACTTAACTCCATCTACGCGACCTTTGATGTAATAAAAAGTGTGATTGAAGCAGAACAGGATGCCGTCCGGCAGGCACTCGTCGTCGGTGTAGTGCTTGTTGAGTTGGCAGAAACCATTACTGTGGGGAAAATTAAAATCAGTTATCCCACGCTTCTTTCACAGTAATACTAATATTTTCGTCCATTCTTTTTACTCCAGCTACTTTTTAGTTCGATGTGGTTTTTTCAAATTATCATTTATCAATTATCATCATTCATTATTTTGCGAATATTCTAGATTCATCATAAACGCTCACCTGTACATTAAGATCATGGTGCCCGTATCTGCTTCTATTTTCTCTGTTATTAGAAAGTTTGTATCGTTTATGACGACCACATCATAAGTTATATCTTTTACTGGTAATTCTGATTGTAAAGCTGCTACAAACTTTGTTTTTACTTTTTTCTCTTTCACTGTTTTATCATTAGCGTTTAACGCTTTGGATCCATTTATATTGTCTATACCATTTTTTTCAAGATTATCGGCATCAAATGGTATTTTAAATTTCATAGTACCGTCTTTATTAGCGAGCTGTGCCTGTATAGTCTTTTTAAACCTCTTAATCTTAGGTGCTATTGTGTTGTCACTAAGGTTTTTCTCTACAATATTTGATATTTCATTAATCATTTCAGCTTCAATGTCGTTGTTTTCTCCACCAACAGTAGAATCCTCTTCATAACAATTTCTCATATTAATATCGTTTAGCCAATTTTTTACTGAGGTAGTGTATTTTTCCTTTAGACATTTATTTTCATTACTTCTTTTAGACGAAGTTGTTTTTAATTTTTTTACGTTAACATCAACGTTTTTCGTTTTATACTTACGTTTAGTTTGTACAGTTACAATGTCTACGCAAGTATTTTCCGTAATGTTTTCATTGAGTTCACTCTCACTGTCCACTGTTTGCAAAACAGATTTAATATTGAGTGATGGTTTTTTATCTTTTTTAATACCTTTTTTAACCTTAATTTTATCTTTTTCATTTTTTCTAACATCTTGTAAAATTTCAGTGTCAAACATGTCGGTCCAAGATACTCCCTCATCAGGTATTTCATTTTTTTTGTTATTAGAAGTATCTAAATTGTGAATAGTTCCTTGCATAGTACATTCTATATTTTTTATTATATTTGGTCTATCACCGTGAGTAACACTTGTATTGTTGGCATTTTTATTGGTGATACCAGTGTCGTCAGTGTAGGCTGCTTTCAATAAATCGGCAGATGAGGACACCTGAGTGGCATTACTTTGACACGGATAGTAACTCTGCGGCGTACCGCAATTGTTTTCAACATTGCTGACCTCAACTGATGCTGGAGTCTTCGGGCTGTCAAAATCAATAGAGCTGAAAATGAGAAAAATTAAGCTTAGATAGTCAAATGGTGAGCTATACTTGTCTTTACTAGAAAAATATTATGAGATTAAATGATATATACAATCTATCACGCGCTTTGCAGTCAAGGAAAACGTCTTTAGACCTTTGCCTAGTAATGGAATGAATAGTAGAAGCGCACCAAGACATTTAAATCAAATCATATTGAAAAATATGATTTGATTTAAATGACTAATAACTATTTTTAAAAGTAAATAAATATCTGACTGGTGGATAGACGGCCTCAAAAGGTAGCTGCCAGCCGTTATATCAAGGGGCGCAAAAATCCTGTAGCGATTCCTTAGATACGAGTAGGTATATCCAGCAGTGGTCGTCCATTTGTTAAAAAAGAAGGCAAATAAAAAAATATATTAACATTAATATTTATTTAGCTATCTTTTATATTTTATATCTTTAATATTTCCGTCAGATGAACATGTATATCTAAATGATTCCAGAATTCAAGTTAATTCATAATATTAATTAAAAATAGTATAATTTAAAAAAGGTATACTTACTTAGTAGATCTTTTGTTCCGATGGCTAGGATTTGGCGTTGTATTTGAATTCGGCTTCATATGTTTAGTTGATTTTTCTGAAATTAAAATTAATAAAATATTTCGTTCGAATTTAAATTTGATTATTGAAAAATTTAAAAAAAGGAACTGAAATATTTGATTTACCTACCATATTTTATAGCAAGCAAACTAGTTAAAACTTTTTGTCCAAGAGGTGATAAGTAGCGCACATACTTCCGACTAATCACTTCATCACATATATTGTTTTCACTTTTGTTCATGTTAATTTAACAATGAAATGTGGTATAAATAAGTAATTATTAAAATGAAGAGAATACGCGAGAGAGGATCAAAGAAAATTTCAAATTTTCGAAATTTTCGCGCCAACACGTTATGCCAGACTAATAACATGAAATATCGGAATAAAACTTTGCCTTTATAACATTAATGTAATTTAAAATCTTTGTAATTTTATTCATCTTTAACCTCAAAAGATTAGGAATTCTTAGCTGCAAGCTTACTACAAATCGAATATCTGTACTCTAGTTTCAAATCAGAATTTAATTTTATCAGATTACCTACTTTGAAAAAATAGAAAATTATGTGTCCGCAATCAGTTATTGTGTCAATGTCAATAAAGGTAACTAATTTTGCATCTGTAATTTGGTGAGAATTATTAGAGATGTACGTAAATGAATATCGAAGCAATTTATACGTACTCACAGATACACATAAATTACCAACAGCTAGCGTGCTATATGCTCTTTCCACTGCTGAAACAGCATAGTGTGAAGTGTCTACATATTGGAAAGCCGCCCTAGTTTCGTCATATTTCCACTATATTTGGAATACGCAAGCTAGAGTTTCGTACGCGTAACAAGGTCCTGGAAAATTGCACCATCACAACTTCCCAGTTTTCTACGTTAAAACATATTATTGAAAATAATATTTGACTGGTTTTTTCTATCGGTTAAATCACCATTCGTCGGATAAAAATATTAGATACACTTTTGTTTTATTTATACTTCCAAATTCACACATCTTGAACTAAGTCCACTGTGTCGGCATAAAGAAGAGTTTTATGAAATCAAGCATAAGATCATTTTTAATGGTTAGTTGACCCAAAGTTTTATCAGTTCTGATTTTTAATCCCTGTGCTAGAAGACATGACCTAAAGCTCTGCGGAACTGTTGAACAGCTTCTCAGTCAAACCTAATTCGTTAATGAATATCGGAATATTGTATCGATTAGTATCGAGAGTTATTAATGAAAAATATCGACATTTTAATATGGACAAACCTATGGAAAATTATAAAAAAGAGTCAAAGTTACAACATACATATTAATCTATGAACACAGACTAGTAGTCGGGATGATACATTTGCTATACAAAATTCTCGTGAATCGTCTGTACTTTTGTAAGTTCTTGTGAAGATCAAAACAAAGAAGATTTTATCAATAACAAAAGTATTATATAGATCAACCATATGTGTAAAAAACATAATGGCAACGGCAGTGAATGTAGAAAACAGCGACGGTCTAGCACCAAATGAAGAACCTAAGTTAAAATATGACCGAATGGGTAATGACGTTCAAAATATACTTCTAAGAGATGCTGTTAGTTGCATTTGTGTTCACACGAAGTTTATTTGCCTCGGGACACAGTGGGGTGTAATACATTTGTTAGATCACGAAGGCAATACTGTATCTATATCACAGGATAGCAATCAGAGGGATTTGCAAGCTCATGCAATAGCAGTCAATAAAATCTCAGTAGATCTGAATGGTGATTACATTGCTAGTTGCTCAGACGACGGGAAGGTGTTGGTATATGGTCTATACACAAACGAAAACACTCACAACTTAACTCTAGGGAGAGTAGTGAAGTCTGTAGAACTAGATCCATATTATTTCAAGAGTGGCTCTGGTAGGAGGTTTTTGACAGGTAATTTTTTAAATTTTATATCCTTTATTTTACTTCTAAACTCAATAAACATAATATAAAAAGTCATACTTAATATTTAGGATGATTGACAATAAGTGTGGCAGTCTTATATCTTAACAGTTCAGGAATTTCCATGCCATAATTGGCAATATTTTATTTAAAATTATCTCATTCTTTTTCATCTTCATTCAAACTGTTTTATTATTTCTTTTTATTTATGACTGGCCCGTTGGCGCAGTGGGTAGTGACCCTGCCTTCAGCTCCACGGGTCGCGGGTTCGATTCACACTGAGAGCCAACATTTTCTATAAACAAATTGTTGGTTCTTCAAGCCTGGGTGTGTATTTGTATATAAGTATATATTTAAACGTATATATGTAGTATATCTACCAGTTGTCCGTCACCCATAACACAAGTATTAAGTTACTTTGGGACGGACGACTATGTGTGTAAATGTCCCATATATTTATATTTTATATTTATTTTATTAACTACCTCATTGTGTTAAGTGAATGGTTACATTATGTATAAGTATAATACAAACTATAAATGATGAAGAAATATTATCCACATTACTTTATTTTACAAATAGATGTTCATTCACTATTTAAGTTCTTATTTACTCACACCAAAACTAAATGTTAATGTACATATAGTTTAAAATAGTTGCAACAATTAGAGAATTTAAACAAAAGAATTATTGGGATTTTGAAAAATACTCTTTAGTTGTTTATTTAAAGTGGAATATGTTAAACCTGACAGCAATTTAGTATATTCTATATTGCATATATAGAATATACTATGTTGTGTATGTTTCACAGCTAGGTAGGTTGTGGGATATAATTAAAAATAAGGAAATGCTTCAAAGAACTAGGTTTTACTCACATAGTTCAATGCTTTGATGAGTTGAATAAAAGATGGGTGTGGCACACAACTCAAAAGCCAATGGTAATAAGTAGTCTAATATAAAAGTTTTAACATTTTTATTAATAGATTAATGTATTGTTAGTCTGGATAAATACGCACAGTCATTTTTAAACTCATCTAAGTATATTAAACTTGTTAAATATTCATCATGAATCATTTATTACATTAGGGTTATATAAAAACCTTGTTTTCTTTTGAGTTTTAAATCTTACTTAAATCAATCATAATGATCTTTAATTATTTTCGATTTGATCGCCCACCTATCCACATGCAAAAAGCTCACATATGTCTTCTGGAACAACAACTATGCAAATTTTGCCAAATTAATTGTTCAAAATATACAATTTTGTCTGTAACAAATAAAATACCTATATTTATTGTTTTATTTTTATTCCAGGTGACAATAAATTGATGCTTTATGAAACAACGTTTTTAAATCGCCTTCGGTGTACAGTACTTTGCGAGTGCGAAGGTTACGTGCAGGCTATATCCTGGCATGAACGATTTGTTGCATGGGCCAGTGAGGTGGGCGTCCGTGTGTACGACCTTGTCGCAAGGTGTTCCTTAGGGTTGATTCAATGGGAGAAAAGTCCCAATCGTTCTATAGAAGATTTCCGCTGCAATCTTCTCTGGTCGGCCCCAAAGACTTTGATGATTGGATGGGTTGACACCATCCGAATATGTGTTATACGCAAGCGAAACCAAATCGAACTGCAAACTCGAGATGTGACAGAGTATCTTGTTGACCCTGTTTACACATTTCAAACTGATTATTATATCAGTGGTCTGGGCCCACTCGACGACCAACTGGTGTTACTTAGTGTTCCTAAAGAATGTGATGCTGAAACTGGTAAGGCGCAGAGACCCATACTCACAGTAGTTGACTATAAAGATTGTGAGTTTTGTGAGGTGTCAACAGATACCTTGAATATACGAGGCTATGAGGAATACTCTTGCAATGATTACTATTTAGATATGCTCATAGAAGAAAACAGATTCTTTATAGTATCCCCAAAAGAGATAGTAATTGCAAATCCGTATGATATCGATGACAGGGTTAATTGGTTGACTGAGGAAGGTAAGTTTGAGAAAGCACTATCGGTCCTCGAAGAAGTCGGTGGTAAAACATCGAAACATTCACTTGTGACGGTTGGCGTAAAATATTTAGATCATTTAATTTCAGAACATCTTTATGATGACGCCGCCATTCTTTGTGCGAGAATATGTAAAAATGACAAAGTTTTATGGGAGAGCCAGATATTAAAATTCGATGAAGTGAATCAACTTCGCGCCGTCAGTGCCTATGTTCCTAGAAACCCAGAACGATCCTTAAGTCCTCATATTTATGAACTTATTTTTCTCGAGTACCTCAAAAAGGATCCACAAGGCTTTTTAAAACTTGTCCGGGAATGGGATCCTGTTCTTTATAAAACTGGTGTTATTGTGATCGCAGTGTTAGACCACCTGTTGACTACTAAAGCCGACAATAACATTTATTTAGAAGCCCTAGCTTTACTTTATTGCTACCAGAAAAAGTATGACTACGCACTGACGACTTATTTAAAATTACAACACAACAATGCGTTCGAACTAATAACCAAACACGACATGTACTCTGTGATGTATAACAAAATTCTGGATTTAATGACCCTCGACTGCGACAAAGCCATCGCTGTCCTCCTTAAGGGTAAGAACGAAATCCCTGTCGATGTCGTTGAAAGACAACTTGAAAATAACGATGAATATTTATTTAAATATCTGGACGCGTACAGTAAAGTGGAACCGAATGGACGCTATCACGGGAAGCTCGTGCGGCTCTACGCAAAATACGCCAGGCACAAATTGTTGCCATTCCTTAAACGCAGCGATAACTACCCTATTCAGGAAGTGCTGGACGTGTGTCAGAGTAACGAATTTTATCCCGAAATGGTGTTTCTGCTCGGTCGCATCGGCAATACGAGAGAAGCCCTGCAAATCATTATAGAAAAGTTGCAGGACATAAACCAAGCAATATATTTCTGTCAAGAACATAACGACAGGGAGCTTTGGACGGACCTCATAAGGCACACAGTCGACAAACCAGAGTGTGTCACGTTGCTACTCAAAAGGATTGGAAATTACGTGGATCCAAGAATGTTAATACAGAACATACAATCCGGTTGTGAGATTAAAGATTTGAAGGAATCGCTGGCCAAAATGATGTGCGATTATCATTTGCAGATGTCAGTGCAGGAGGCGTGTAAAGTGATTACGTTAAGGAATTACTTCGATTTGCACGAGAAACTAATCACCAATCAACAGCGAGGGATATCTGTTACAGATGAGTTTCTGTGCAATGTGTGCCATGGACGCATTATAATTAGGGATTTATCTAACGCTTCGGACCTGATAGTGTACAACTGTCGACATTCCTTCCACATAGGCTGCCTGCCGGCCGGCGTCAGCTGTAACAATTGTAGTATTTGCAGCGCAGTTAAAATGTGACCGTCGATATGCTCAAAGTTATTTGTAGATAGGACTGTGTATATTAAATTCATTAAATTAGTTCATTTAAACAGTGTTCCCTAATGAGGTTATTAAAATTGACTAATCGATTTGTTATCATATGTTGTTAGGTATGGGTGCTTTTGTATTGACATAAATGTTTTTCCTTGTAATTAATTAATAACCAGTAGTAGGAATCCAGTTTTGCTACCGAATGTTCTCCCCTGACTCATATTTAACAGGCCTAGTGTATATTTAAATAATAAACGTAAAACATTAAAACTTAGTATTAATTTTATAATCAGATTGCCTGATTATGAACATTTTTAGCTTATGTAAAGTATGACAAATGAATAAAAAGGTAATAAGGGAAGAAACAAGTTATAAATCAATTAAAAATAATCTTTTCACGCTCCATACTAATATTACAAATGCGGAAGTACCTATGTCTGTTTGCTACGCTATTAAACAACCTTTTAAACTAATGTGTAACGCACTGAAACATTTGCGGCAACGTCGCAATCTCTTTTGACTCACCGAGAAGCACGCCATCACCACATCACACATAGCTTCGCATACGACCTAGATATGAACATCTGATAGTCGCTCGAGTCTCGGCAAGAGACTCGCTCTCTGACAACCTACACCGCTTTTATACCTATTCCCCTCTCTAACTACAAGCTATATTCAGTTTTCTACCTTCAGTAGAAATTGTTGTAACGAGTGATTTTGAATCGTCAACTCTTCTGCTGGTTCGGAAAACTGTTCGTACCGAGAAGAGCCTGCAAGAAACTCAGCGGTGCTCTTTTTAAAATATAACTCTTATAACTAAACTAGTTATAAGAAATATTACAATTAATAATTAATATCTTCTATAGGAATAAGGATCGAAAAGTAGCTATACCCATGCATTCTTATCATCCACAATAGAAAGGGCTTCAATATCGGCCTTCTTTCACAGTTAATCCGTTAAACGATAGTATGTGATCGATTTTGTCGTAATCTACTGAACGGATTTTTGTACGGTTTTTACTAAAAGATTCTTCCAAAAGGTTTAATTTAATAATACATTACGATTTTATCTAAATTGTGTTAAAAAGGTCGTGCAGTTGTCAAAAACTCGCCTGCTTTACTTACGTGCGCCGCATGAACCATAAAAGATACAACAAAGTAATGTACTAGACAATTATAGATCTACAAGAATACTATAAACAAGTCTATCTATTATGGGTAACTCAGAATCATTACTTTTATGTTCATAATTTCAATTCGGAAAAAATTCTGACACTGATTTCCACGCGGGTGAAGCTGCTGGCACAGCTAGTATACCGTATGAAAACGCGGTCTTTCTTTAGGCAATAAGGAAAAATTGCATTTTTGAGGGTAGGTACTGAAATGCCTTATATGCCTCGAAAAAAATCTACATATAAAGTACAAACAACATGAAACACCAAACCAACTGTAAGATATTATATTTAATCACTAGTACACGAGATTTTAAATATGACGAAACTATATACGGGTGTGTGTCTTTGTACTATTTTAACACTCCAGCGAGTAAATGTATTTGTACGATATTTTGCGTACAGGTTAGTATAGTTATATTTTAGTTCAAGGAAATCAATTCATAGCCCTTTTTTTCTAAATGACGATAAGCTGTTAGCTCTTACGGCTTTAATGGCGTTAACGTATGTACACTGTAGCCTTGGCGTTAACGCACAAGCGCAGAATCCTTACCCTCGCAGAACGTGACATTGAGGCTGCATCGTGAGTACCAATCTGGGTCGAATGAGTTTTGTAAGAGGAATAGTTTTTTTTATGAATAAGTTCACATAAGTAAATAATTTAAAGACGTTTTAAATAATGCTCATAATTTAAAGAGGGAATTGGATCGTTACCCCAAATTTTCAAATTAGTTATCCAGTATTCCTTTGTTGCTACGCTAGAGCCAAAACCGACGTGATTGGTTAAAAAACAGACAAAATAAGAATACATCAATGAATTAAAGCCTTAGTGATCGTTTAATACCTTTAATTTAACGATCAAATACTAGAATCATTTAATCTATGATAATAAGAGATGCAATGATGTAGTGTTCTTACTTAGATTAATTCTCAATAAAAAATCTTTGGCTAAGATGAAATTTAGATAATTCGTATTTTACATTTAAAAAAATCTAATATGAGTTATGGACAATGGATATATTTTCTGTATGATTTTCACTTGCTATAGGTATAATTTGAATAAACGATGTTTAATATAAGGTAAGAGGTATTTACATCAAAGAATTTTACATCATCAAAATAATAATATTTATTTTAATTACGTATGCAAATAATTCTTATTAGACAAAAAATATACTTCTGTATTTAATGTGCCCAAATGTCATTTGCACTTCGTAAAACGAAGCACAAATATTGTTTATTCCCATGTGGTGAAAAATGGACGCGCACTTATGTCTGAGTGAATTTTAAAAATGTTTTCTTTTAGTGCTCAAATGCGTTAAACGTTCGGAATAGTTAAAAGTGTAAAAGAGTGTGAAAATGACAGATATGCCTCCTTATCTCGCTGTTAATGATGAGGAGAATGATGGTGAGCCTGATAGTGATTCCTCGGACTTCGAAGACGATTTGCCTCTAAGTTTTAATAAACCCAGACATCATGAGCCAATCAAAGGTTCAGAGCGCGAGGAGCATTCGTGGAGAGTAAAAGAAAAGGTATGTGATATGATTTTGTCTGATAAAGTCCACAATATAACTGCGCAGCAGGCGACGACGAGCCATGTCAAGTTAATAACAAACGCACATGTGAATCCTGCCTTTCGTGCGGCTGTTATTATGTATTCTATTCAGCTAGTGTTTGTAAATAAACAAAGTATAAATCGTACTATTTTGATAAACTTTTAAATAAGAGAAATGTAAGACATTTTAAAAAATGTATATTATATAAAATAACTTTGTATATTATTTTATAATTTTTCGTTTAATTAATGCAATTTTACATTTCGATGAATGAAAGTTGTATGAAATTATTTGATTAAAGAATACAAATGTTTTAATTAAAAACATATTGAAATATTCAAATTAAATCCAATCATAGAATATTATACAGTAAGGTTTGTTTAAATCTTCACTTAATATGCAAATTATAATCTTTAATAGCTTGCAGTGTATGTGTGTAAAGGTGGAATTTTTTCTAGTTCAATTTCAACCACTTCCCAGTATCTGATTGAGCTGAAATTTTACATACTAATCCGGTCCTGGCGACAATGCATGTTTATGATAAGCAATCTGGTGTTTGCATTTAACCTGTTGATATTAAAAATATGTAGGTTTTTCTGGTAATTAAATAACTGTATCTACAAAATTAATTCTAATTGAGCAAAAGAGGGTTAGAATTTTATTTAGTAAACTTTGTGGCATTTTATATATAATTGACACACCACAAAATTCATTTAGCTAATTTACTTCTTACCTCTGCAAATGAAAATAGGTAAGTCATTATTTCTAGTAAATAAGCAAGATGTTCTCGAACATCAATCCCTCCATGCCTAACATTAAAGAAGAATAAAATCTTTGAACAATGTGTATTTAAAATGAATAAAAACATGATGATTTATATAAGTATCACTGAATAGAAATTACTTTTTACAACATTGCTTTATCATAATTTCTGTAGACAATTATAGTACTTTACAGGGATTTGACAAAATAATTAAATTATTTTTAATGGATTTATATTAAGTGTACTAATTTAGATAGTGGAAATTCTACAGTCTGTATATATTTGCAGCCTTCTTTTATGTAGACATGGATTTCGTTAGTTTTTTTGTTACTAGTTCCCAGACACTAAAGGTTATTTGTACTTTATATTATTGGATTAAATAATTTGATTTGTCAAAAGTGTACTCTTTTCCTCTTACACTGATATTTCTTCGAAAAACTCTGGTTTTATATATAGTGATTACAATCAGTTGTAAAAATTTTGATATTTTGATAAAAAATTTAATATAATTATTTATTATATTGTCATATAACAAAATTGTATTTTATTACAAATATTTTATTTTATTACAAAAATGTATAATAATTTTTAAATCATTATTATAAAACACATTTTCAAATAATAAAAAATTTAATTTGATGTAAGGCAATCATTAAATGTGGACTAATATGTTTTCAGTACAAGACACACTGTGTGGCGTTGGTGCTATGTCTGAATGTGGGTGTGGATCCCCCAGATGTTATCAAAACACAGCCGTGTGCTCGTCTGGAATGCTGGATTGGTGAGTATTAATGTGTTGTTCATAATTTAAATAATTTATGTATGTTAGGTGTTTATTGAGTACATACACCTTAAAACTAGATTGCTAATTAGAACTTCTGTTTGTTTTTTAATATACTAGCCATTGCCAGCGGCTTCGCCCGCATGGTAATCTGCGGGTCACAATTGTTTTCTAGAATTCAAATTTTAAACATGAGTAATTATAGTGAGTTAACTATAAGAGATAGACACATGCTATCGGAGACTTTTTTGTAGTAGTTGTATAGATCTACAATTCTCTAGTACATTACTTTAGAGATCAAGCTGGTTAACACAGCTCGCGCGACTAAAGCTCCCAGCAAGCAAGTTTTTTATCAGCGCGATCTCTTCAACACAATTTACATAATACCGATATGTATAATACTATTTATCTAAACCATCCGAAAGTAATGTACAATCTTTTGGTGAAAACCGTACAAAGATCCGTTTAGTAGATTTTGAGAAAATCAATTACATACAGACAGACAGCTTTTTAGGACTTTGTTTTATAATAAGTATAGATTTAGTATTGATTCCTCATCATAGCCATTAGAATGCGCCATCTAATTGACTATTTGAAGCTCTTTGTTGAAATTATTTTCAAAAGGGACTGATAAGAGTGTGTATATGACTGTGAAAGGTGGCAAGTTTGTGTTGCCAAGGGTGAAAAGAAGATGCAGGTATGATCGTTTCCATATAGCTTGGTTTGCGAAAGATCTCAAACATATGTAAGGTCAAGAAACTGTAGAAAGTTATTCTGCCCTGATTGTAATTTGAAACTAACTTTGGGATGTTTGAATTGATATTATTCATAAAAATATCAGGTTGTCTATCCGTACCCATCCAGCATATAAGTTCAAGCCTGTAACACGTGTTTCGAGACAAAATAAAATAAATGGTGGGGTTGAACCTATTACTACATAACCATGCTTATTCGGATAATGCTTCGCTTTGCGATTTTGTCGTGAGGTCTATCTCTTGATGATGCTTCGGTCGTGGGGCGAAACGATTGTTGAATTTGTGATAGTGAACGTGTGTAGTGCTTGTATATTGTGGTGGCGGTGGTGAAGGTTTGTGCTTGTGCTTACGAATCCTGCATGTATCGGGTATGAAATCGGATCGGCTCGGATAGTCCACTCTACATTTAGCATTATTTATGTTTTCTATTTACTTTATCGCGGATTATAGCAAAATAATTTTATTATTACTTTTGTATTATGGATCTCCGCAAAGTAACACCTCATCATCATCCTCCTGCCCTTATCCTACTCTAAGTGGGGTTGGCACAACATGTTATAAACATTTACATGATTTGGCTTCGTATTTT
Organism: Morpho deidamia; assembly: GCA_947086505.1. NCBI lineage: Eukaryota > Metazoa > Arthropoda > Insecta > Lepidoptera > Nymphalidae > Morpho > Morpho deidamia. Next base: position 112,393 of record CAMTZC010000007.1, on the reverse strand, counting down.
AAAACTGGCCTCCTGCCTAACGTCTGTTATATTCTTATTGTCGCTATTTATTAAAACTGCATTTGGATTGACTATCTTTATTAACTTTAGACTTGTACATGATTGTTCAGGACGACGTGCCTGAACGGAAGGGAAGACCGAAGACATTACAATTGTTCAATAATATTTCAAAATTGTAACATTTTAATATTAATTTCGTTAGACGAAACTCGATGGCGCTGTACCTTTTTGTCTCGCGGCCATCGGAAAATGTACTTTTTAAGTTTCGAGTGTGATTCCACATATTAGTACGGTGGTATTCTAGATCAAGGTATAAGGGTGGTTTGTTTTGTACCCCTATATAGTATCCTCCCAGTTCAATAGTTCAGTATCCAACAACAATTGACAGGACTTGACAATGACATAACATTATATGACAACGTCAACTTACCTTAGTCGTAATTTACGCCTTGCAAAGAGTGAGGGCAGTCTATTTAATCAGCCGAATACCACACGGCAATCCGCAAAGTAATTCCTAATTCTATAAATCATTTTAAATTTTTGTCGTGTTTAACTGCCATCAACAGATCCCAATTCCCTGTCTCCGAGTAAAGCTCTGGAGACCATCGGGAACGCTCTGCAGCTGCAGTACGAGCGGTGGCAGCCGCGCGCGCGGTACAAACAGTCCTTGGATCCCACCATCGACGACGTGAGTTGCCGCTAATGTTTAGCGCTTTTGAGGTGTTATTAATTTAAGTTTATCACAACCGGAGATTTTAAAATAGAAATGGTCGTTAGTCGGAAGTGCAGTCAGCGTAGAGATGTAGAAGCAGTTTAGAGCAGGAAACTGAATTATTACTGTTCAATCAAAACTAAGGTAATGTTGTGAAGGTACAAAATATTACAAAAATGTGTAGTTTTTAGGGGAAATACATTTTTAATTGACTTCAGTTGGTCGACATCAATGTCAACCAACAAGTGCCCAAGTGCTACCTATTAATTTAGAATTTTAAAACATAAAAATTTACTTACTCGGTTTTAATGCCAACCGATATAATTCCAGTTAAATAATGTTCCCGGAATAAAAAGGGTATTTTGAGTGTAAGTTTTCCTGGTGTGTCTCAATTATAACAAAATTTCATCAATATTGCTCCAGCTCTCTGGACAGTAGATAATATTATGTAATAGTATTTATAAATATGTATTATGGTTTTAATTTAATTATTATCAGCTATTTAAATCATGTGACCAAACGAGTGTTAAATATAACATGAATAACATGCTGTGCCGACAGAAACTTAGGCTGGGATAAAAGTAGGAGATTGATGATATTATCTATATTTTTTATAAAGAAACTAGAAATACCTGCAGCTTCCCCCGCGTGAAATTCAGTGTTGAGCATGTCTTAGTCGCTCGAGTCTCGGCATGAGACTGGCTCTCTGATACCCTACACCGCTTTTTATACCTATTGCTCTCTCTAAACTACAACCGACACCGGATTGTTACTACCCCCACTAAAAATTGTTGTAAAATGACCTCTTCAACTCAATTTAACCTAAACCTTTCGGAGGAATTGCACTACTTTTTAGTAAAAACCGTATTAAAGTCCGTTCAGTAGCTTTTGAGGAAATCGATTACATACAGACAGACAGTTTTGGTGACTTTATTTTATAATAAGTATAGATGTTTCGACATAAATGCTAACTTACATTGTGTCGCAGATCAAGAAGCTGTGCTGCTCGCTGCGCAGGAACGCGAAGGAGGAGCGTGTGCTGTTCCACTACAACGGTCACGGGGTGCCGAAGCCCACGTCACAGGGAGAGATATGGATCTTCAACAAGGTACAGTTTATGTTATAATTAATACTTATCAATTGTAATAGTGTGTTCAGGACAACAGTTCATCAGTTGCCAAAAATAATACTACGATCGTTAATCCGGTAAGATTAAGTCACAATACACCTAATGTGTGAAGGCGCGGAACTACATTCCAAACATATCACAATAATAAAGATAGCAAGCACATGACTGATGCCACACATCTCATCGGGACAATAACAATCCAACAAGATTATTGTATATGAACAAATAACCAATCTTTGGCTTCACTTAGACACTAAGCAGCTTATAATCGTATGAGTCAACGTTTAGTACGAGACTTACTGTAATATGACAACCTCGACTAATTAAATATGTCACTGACTTGAGAACTCTTCCAACTTCATTCACGTTATTTCAAAAACATCGTGTGTCACTGTGTGTGTGTGTGTGTGTGTGTTGCAGTCGTACACGCAGTACATCCCGCTGTCGATGTACGACCTGCAGACGTGGATGGGCGCGCCCTCGCTCTACGTGTACGACTGCTCCAACGCGGGCGTCATCGTCGACAACTTCAAGCAGTTCGCGGCGCAGCACGAGAAGGACTACGAGGTGACCTACTCACCATTGTTAGAGGAAATAACGATTCAATGTTAATTACCTATAAGAGTGCATGCGTATGTTGTAATATGTGCGTGTACGTGCGAGCTAATATAGACAGTTTTATTTCGCGAGTAATCTTGAATAGTAGTGTTAGGGCAACATAAAAACAAAAATCTGGAAATAATAAGGCTATTTAACCTGTATGCACTGTATGAAGAAATATTTTGAGTAAAAAATATAACAAAAATAATACAAATATTGTTCGCATACAATCCTCGATACAATCTGCGTTTATCGCGTATAAAATAATATCTGCACTACAGAATTATGAACCTCCGCGAAGTAACGCCTAATTATATAAATTAAATAACTATTAGCCTTTAGACAAATCGCACGCTAAAGTGGCGAAATTTAGAAAGTTTTTTTTTGTTGATTGAAAGCGAAGCGTAACGCCTGCAAAACTCGTGAGTGTTAAAGGACCAATAACTTAGTAGAGCAAGAAAACACTACCTTTTTTTAATAGTTCATTTTTTAAATTTTTATTTAATTATGGCTTACCAAAAAAATTAGATGTACGTTAATCTATAGGTATTCGGTCTTATCTGCTAATTACATATAATTTATATATATTTAAAAATGTACGATAAACAAAACAAAACTAAATTTAATAATATTGATAATATTGTATTTAAATTAAACTATTGTGTAAAGATACTAACTATGTTTCCTAAGTTTAAGTTTAATATAACGTAATGTCATAGATGGCATTGAAGTAATGATAACAATGCCGACCTAGTGATCATTATTTCGATGCCATCATACATACCGGTATATAACTCGATTAATCCTAATTTCGAATTAGTTCAGTTTAGTACTAAGCGCGAGTAATATGTTACGGCTTAAGATGCTTTCGTTTCGTGCGTGTCAGTATGTCTATTAAGCTTGGATATGATCGCTATTTAAGAATCATATGCGTTCGATGATATGATCAATTATATCCTTAAATCGTACACAATACGATGTATAATAAACGAAAAATATGTGTGTAATAAAAGAATTGCATTTGTTAATGTATGACTTTACTTTTTCATTAAATATCTATATTTATGCTTATTCTGTTATCAACATTTCATACGCGCTATATTAAAATTATAATAACATTGTCAGTAGCGGTTACTGTAAAAGCCAATAGCAGACGGTGCTATATGATCGGTGCAGATGCAGGCGAGCGCGGGCGGTGCGGGCGCGGGCGCGGCGGGCGGCGGGGCGGGCGCGGGCGGCGGCGGGCCCGTGTCGTACCGCAACTGCATCCAGCTGGCGGCGTGCGCGGCCGGCCAGAGCCTGCCCATGTCGCCCGAGCTGCCGGCCGACCTGTTCACGGCGTGCCTCACCACGCCCGTCAAGATGGCCGTCAAGTGGTTCGTGCTGCGCGCGCGGCTGCGGGTGGCGCGCGGGGACCTGCTCGACCTGGTCGACAAGTGAGCGCCGACCCGATTGGCCCCTTGGCCGGGTGCGATTCCACCCAACACTTTCTATAAACAGTTTGTTGGCTCTTCAAACCTCGGTGTCTATTTGTATTTAAGTATGTATTTAAATAATATATAGAATTAGGCGTCGCTTTGCGGAGATCCATAATACAAAAGTAATAATAAAATTATTTTGTTACGATACGTGATAAATTATTTGTAGGAGATCACGATGAAATTTATGGTGAATTATAGCAAAATAATTTTATTATTACTTTTGTATCTATTTAGAATTATATATCTACCGCTTGTCCGTCACCCATAACGCAAATATTGAGTTACTTTGGGGTCAGACAATCTTGTGTATAAGTGTCCCATATATTTATTATAAAATTCAGTACTTCGGCGAAGGACTTTAGCCCCAGTACACCGTTTTAAAAATTTTGCTTCATTATGTGTAATGCTTGATAGAGCCATCTACCAGTCTACTTGTTAATTTTTAAATTATCTCAATATCGAACGACGCTTGTCGCATTTGCATAAAACGGACATAGACTTAGGTCAACTCCGCGCATTTCACGTGTTCGGTAGAAATCGGTATTCACGTTGCAAAGTGACCACGGGTGCAGTTTGTGTTAGTAGTTCTCGCTGAAACCGATTAATAAAAATATGGCATCACTTTACTAATATGGAATTCTGAGTCCAGACTCTGAACTGTGACTAATGAGTTTTCGCATTTAAACCCGATGTGGTTTTCTCTTAAAACTTATGTGCCTAATTGATATTTGTAATTAATCACATCCTTTAGAGAGAAAGAAAACATCTTGAAGAAACCTGCATATTTCTAGAGAATTCCTAGGACGTATTTATCTAATACATATGGGAGCAATGCGATGGGTCTACGCGATGCAGGCCCACTGCTGCAGCGCCGCGTGTTTCTCTAGTGTTTCGCCTAGTGTTTCTCTCCAAAAAAGGAAAGAGGTAGCTTATGCCCAGTCATGGGATAGTATGATGCCATTACACACCTTATTTTACTGTATTCTATTAAGTATATAAAATGATACTATTTGGTCCTCCGATCCAGGATCCCGGGCCAAGTGACGGACCGGCGCACCATGTTGGGCGAGCTCAACTGGATCTTCACGGCGATCACAGACACCATCGCCTGGAGCTCGCTGCCGCCCGACCTGTTCCAGCAGCTGTTCCGGGCCGACCTGCTCACCGCCAGCCTCTGCCGGAACTTCTTGCTGGCCGATAGGATCATGAGGTGATCGCCACTCAAGTCACACTGGGAGCTTAGGAGTTCTGTCTACGTCCAGTATTGGTCTTCGGGATTGAGATACCCTCGTCTGGTATTGTGTATAGCACGATCATGTTTACATAGGTGTCAATTTACTGAGTAAAGTAGAGGTAACAATGAAAAGCAAATCACCTTTCTGTTTGTGTAATTTCTATCGTTCACAATCTGAATAAAGATTAGATGATTTTAACATTATTTCTGTTTCAAATTGTTAAATTCTTCATTGCTTTAATTTTATGAACGTGTCTTCAAATAACACAACAATATTCTCTCACTTTTCTGTGTGTCACAATAAAGCGTGTGGTTAAAATCGATAAGCCTATCGACATTGAACTCGTACGGCACTGAGAGCACCGGACGTGCTGGCGTGGGACGCGCGCCGCCCACCGGTGGGCTCGCAGTGACGGCCGGCCCCGCAGGTCGTACAACTGCACGCCGGTGTCGTCGCCCGCGCTGCCGTCGCTGGCGCGGCACCCGCTGTGGGCCGCGTGGGAGCACACGCTGGACCTGGCGCTGGCGCAGTTGCCGGCGCTGCTGGAGCGGCCGCACCACCACCACTACCGGCACTCGCCCTTCTTTCGCGACCAGCTCACCGCCTTCCAGCTGTGGCTCGACCTGGGCAACTGTGAGTACCGGATGGTTGCTAACTAAGCTCGCGAGCTAATAATAATAAAAAATTCTCACATCACTACAGAAGTACAAAAAAAATATCATAATAATATATACAAAAAAAATTGAAATGTTATCAATGTGACACAAAAGGAATCCCTACTCGGTTATTTTGGGGTGGTCGTCAGTGGATACTTCAAATCAGTCATTTCAAGTGTCCATTATAGAGTGCTCCCAGTTCTCATCATTCAGACGATGACGATGGTGAAGTGGCGAGTGGCTGTCGCAGGGTCGGTGCGGAGGCCGCCCCCCGAGCAGCTGCCCATGGTGCTGCAGGTGCTGCTGAGCACGCTGCATCGCGTGCGCGCGCTGCAGATCCTTTGCCGCTTCCTGTCGCTGGGCGCGTGGGCCGTGCGCGCCGTGCTGGCCGTCGGCATCTTCCCCTACATGCTGAAGCTGCTGCAGGCCTCCGCGCATGACCTGCGCGCCTCCATGGTCTACATCTGGGCCAAGATAGTGGCCGTCGACCCGGTCAGTACTCGACATGCTCCTGCCCCTTTCACGTTATCTTATCTTATTCGGTCTTCAGAATATATATTCATCTTCCATTCTCTCCCGTCGTTCGAAAACTCTGGCGCTGCTGCTTTTATATGCATAATCACACATTCCATTCATCATTTTATCTGGCTCCTTCTGGTCACATATCAACATTCACATTTAAACATTTTGGTCACATGGATATTCCTTTTCAACAAAAGTTTATACCAACTTAATCCCACACTTCTCATCTCTTTTATAATGGTGCTGCACGCGCCAATATAAGATATGTCACGTCTGATTTCGAAAAATTTTTTAATGTCACTCGTATCATTGACAGAGTTGCCAAGTGGACCTCGTCAACGCCAAGGGCCACAAATACTTCCTCTCGATACTGCAGGACACAACGGTCGACGTAAGTCATTGTTTATGTTCAATCAAGCTGTAGCTGCGATTTCGAGTTAATTTATTTTAGTGACCTCAATTATACTAATTGGTATATCTGTGGAAGTAAGAATTGAAATTTTTGCTACGTATGTTAACTGCGATAGAAGATTTGAGCTATATGTGCTCAAAGGTTAAAATGCTGCTTGCCGTGCCCTCATTCACTACAACAATTCCAAAAGAATGGATCTTGTTTCCTACATTTTTGCAATTACAAAGATTTTCTTAAAAAACACGGATTACATTAAAATGATTTTTAACGCCTCTTTATTTAAGTTACAGTCATCTAGCTATACCCGTGGCTTCGCCCGCGTGAATACTGTCACATAGTTTTTCCAGAGTGAATTTGCGAAAATTCTGATGAAAACTCTGCGAAAATTCTAGCTATTTTGCTTACAACACGACCACTTTTAAAGTAAAAGTTCCATCTAATACTATCAGGCGTTCTTATTAACGCGAACCTCCCTCGAGAATTGAATCTTTCTGTAAAAAACCATACGGAAATACGTCGAGTAGATTTTGATAAAATCGAATGCAGACAGACAGTTTTGGAGAACTATGTTTTATAATACGTATAGAGTGAAGTATTCACCTATACGATCGCGTCCGCGCAGAGCTCGCACCGCACGCTGGCGGCGTTCGTGCTGGCGGGAATAGTGGAGGGGTACCCGGCGGGCCAGGAGGCGGCGCTGCAGGGCTCCATGATCTCGGCGTGCCTGGAGCAGCTGGGCGAGGCGGACGGCGGCTGCGCGGCGCTGCAGCAGTGGGCCTGCATCGCGCTCGGCCGCCTGTGGCGCGGCCGGGACGCGGCGCGCTGGGCGGGCGCGCGCGACCTGGCGCACGAGAAGCTGGCGGCGCTGCTGGCGCACCCGCGGCCCGAGGTGCGCGCGGCCGTGACGGGCGCGCTGGCGGCCTTCGTGGCGGCGGGCGCGACCGCGCAGCGCACCGACCACGCCAACGCGCTGGACCAGCAGGTGGCCGTGCAGCTGGCGGCGCGGCTGCCGCGCGACGCCTCGCCGCTGGTGCGCGCCGAGATCCTGGCCGGTGAGCCGCACGCTATACCGCACCACCGCCACTCGATGAACCTCTCAAACGTTGCCATCCGCTCCGCCCGCAGCGCTGCAGTGGATGGTGCTGATCTTCGAGCAGCACTTCATCGCCGTTTACATACAGGAGCGCAAGCGGCGCAGCGAGTGGTGAGCTGTTGTTGTCTATTAGAACGCGTTCTAACCGAACGTCGTCTATTCGGCAATAATCCAGTATATTTTCCTGCGGCCCGCAGGGAGGACGGGCGGCCGGAGCACGCGCGCGTGGACACGGCGCTGGAGGCGCTGGACCCGCGACCCGTGCTGTACGCGCGCGCCGCGCCGCACGCGCACGCGCACTCGCACCCGCCCCCCATCGCGCTGCCCGCCATCGGTGAGTGCTTGTATGGAGCCGGCTGTTCGTTGACCGCGGCCTTGAAATGAGCGCACGAGTCTCCCTAAATTCCTTTCAAATTTTATATTGAAAGTCAAACGGTTTCTAGTGTGTTCGTTCAGTTTTATATTGCAAATTAAAATGAAGATTTAAACAAAACTTGATAGTAGCGAAGACTGTGAGACGTAGTAGTTCGATACGGGTGTTTATTTAATGCCGCCCGCAGGTTTCGGCTCGGTGTACATGAAGCTGTGGAGCACGCTGTGCGCCATGGCCCGCGAGCCGCACCCGCAGCTGTCGCAGATGGCCGCTGACATCGTCGCCTACGTCTCCAACCAGGTAACACTCCTCGTGATGAGGAGAGTACGCGGACACCGATCGGTATTCGTAATTTGTTTAAAGATCAGCTTCGGTAAATTAAGATTCTGTCTGACTCAATCTTAAGAATGTCGTGTCAGTGGTATCACAATTGTTGTTTTTGGTTTTTTTCTTGATTTTTCACTATGTGCTCTTTTCATATTCCAAAAGTAAAAATGTTTTTCTTTATTCTATATTTTAGCGCTTTAAAGGCACCACATCGAATCGGCCGTCAGAGCGAAACAGACAAGACGGAGACTTCTGCTGTAACATTAATATAGATAATAGATTTTGCTAGTAAACTTTGCATAGAATCATTGTGAAAATCAGTAACAATTATCCTTCTTTAGAACTCAGCGAGAGGAGAGGCAGAGAAATTGTAATAAATAGGATGAAACTTTTTCTGTAACTGATTCAGTTCGTTGCTAAACGTGCAGTAAGAGTCGTTCGGTTCCTTGTGTAACGAACCTTCCTGACCGACGTGGCCGCAGGTGGACAGCGTGGGGCGCGACGCGGAGCGGCACGTGGGCCCACACAGCAACTCGCTGCCGCCGTCGCCCAACACGCGGCCCGCGCTGCACGCGCCCGACACGCGCACGCTGCCGCACATGAGTGAGTGCCGCATCCGACTGCACCGACACTGACCGACACTGACCGACACTGAATACTGTTGGTACATTTAGTAACGTTTTCTGCGTTACGAAATATTATTTTAGACAATTTTTATTGTTAACAGGATATAATTAATTTTTGATAAAATCGACTATATTTTATCAAAAATCGACAATGTCGTTTATCTACGATGTAGATCTGGGTCTGTGTTCGAACTAGCGAGGCAGGTATCCTGTGCCTTATGGTTAACATTCGAGTAATGTAGAGCTTATAAAATTTCAGTCAGTTTTGACTATTCTGAATTGAAATAATGTTTAAAATATACCCCCTAAATACCCTAAATAATGCCCGGCTAGTTTCGGGCCCAACTGGGATGATCTTATTTTATGAACTCTTTCGTGGTAGTTAGCGTCGGACGAAGCCCTCGAGGAGACATAACAAAATATACAACGTTTATGTCGACAGGCCGCCGCGGTAAGTCGGGTCTCCCGCACACGATATCGGAGGACTCCGTGGCTCATCGGGACCGCGACTCGATCTCTTCTAACTCTAGTTAGTATTCTCAGGCGATAGGCGTTTAGATGATAGATTATGTACGATTAAATAAAATAAATTGTCGTGCGAACAGGTCAGTCGGCGAAAAAAGTGATAGTGACCACCCAGTACGTGGAGTGGGCGACGTCGCAGTTCGCTCGCGGGGACGCGTCAGGCGCCGCGGGTCCCTTCAACGCGGCGGGGGCGGAGCCCCGCGCGGAGCCCGACTGCGAGAGCCGCGCGCACCACGAGCGCGTGTGGCGCCGCGCGCGCAACGCCAGCATCCGCAGGGAGGCGCGAGGTGAGCTCTCGCACGTATAATGGGCCGGTAACGGCGTATAGTGCCAACACTTGGCGAGCCGGTGAAGTGTCCGTTGGTCCGCAGCGCTGCGCGGGGCGCGGCCGCCGCGGCTGGAGACGGTGGCGTTCCACTCGCGCTGCCCGCTGCCGCCCGCCGTGGTGCTGTTCCACCCGTACGAGCAGCACGCCGCGCTCGCCTCGCGGGAGAACTTCGGGTAACTACCGGCCGCTGAAATCATATCGTGCGTCCCTTGACTTGTGACCCCTCACTCTCAACACTCTACTACGAGATCTTGTGTCGATGACTACTTTCTGAAAGTTGTCACCGCTCTTACGTGCAGTGCGGTGAAAGTATTTACGAACTTGTCGAAAAAAGATACTGGTATTCGCTTCCAACCTTGTGCCGAGTGACTAGTATGATATTGAATTGTTTATTTTATGAATTAGGATCTGGGACTGGGGCACGGCGGCCAAGCTGTGCGTGGGCGCGTGGCGGCGCGCGTGGGGCCGCATCACGGCGCTGGCCTACCTCAACGCGCACCACCACGCGCTGCTGGCCGTGGCCTCGCACCAGGGGCACCTCGCCATCTACAGGTGACACCGGCCGCGACCGTACATATTTTATTTATACTTATTATAAAACAAAGTCCCAAAAAGCTGTCTGTCTGTGTGTATGTGATCGATTTTCCCAAAATGTACGAACGGATTTTTGTACTGTTTTCATCAATAAATAGTGAAATTTTTCCGGATAGTTCAGGGAAATAGTACAAATCGGCATGGTGTAAATTGTGTTGAAGAGATCGCACAGTCGTTAAAAAACTTGCTTGCTGGGGGCTTTAGTCGCGTGCGCTGCGTAAACCAGCAGAGATACGCTAAAATAATGTAGTAGAGAATTGTAGATCTATAAAAATACTACAAAAAAGGCCGCGATACCATGTCTCTATCTCTGACGGTTAACTCACAATAACTACTTTTATGTTCAAAATTTCGAAAATTCGAGAAAAGTTTCGTAAATCACTGAATTCCGGGCGAAGCCGTTGTTGGTATGACTAGTATTATATAAAATATAATTAACTGAGGACAGCGTTCCAGAAGCAATCTTTTCGACAAAATATCTCAGTGCCCTAAAACTAAAGTCTGCAAACAGTTCGCGTTGCAAGTAATGCCAGAGCTAATTCGAAACGTGTTCACTGACTGGCTTTATAAATAAGTTCGGCGGTCGACGGAGCGAGCTATGATTTAGAATTTCTACATGATCAAATCAAACTAAAATCACTGATAAAAATTCATGTGTCGCGAAGCAAAATCGAGCACCGCACGTGGAACGAAGAAACAATATGTGTTGGGTCGCAAGCTGCAATAGATATTTTGTTGCGAAACTTCCTAATTTATAGAATTAGGCGTTACTTTGCGGAGATCCATAATACAAAAGTAATAATAAAATTATTTTGCTATAATCCGCGATACAGTAAATAGAAAAAATATATAGTGCTAAATGTATAGTGGACTATACGTTTTTTCATACCCGTTACATGCAGGATTCGTAAAAACATATGCACAATCCTCCACCACTTCCACCACAATACACAAGCACTACACAGGTTCACTATCACAAACTCAACAATCGTTTCGCCCCGCAACCGAAGCATCATCAGGAGATAGACTCCACGACAAAATCGCAAAGCGAAGCGTTATGCACACAAGCATTGTTATATAGTAATCGGTTCATCCCCACCTTTACCTCTGAACACGTGCAACAAGCTTGAACTTGAAACATTTATCTGATCGTTAATGAGGGTGCCATTGTTATGCTTAATGATTTCTAATTGTTCCAAAATATTCAATTTTAAGCTTTTTTCACAGGTGTGCAGTATTTCGAAACAATGGTCATTAGGAACTTTATGACCGCTTTCTAACAAATGTTTCGCGAAATGTGAATTTAGTGGCTTATTATTCCTGAAAGCGGCCATATGTTCTTTAAAACGGGTTTCGAAATTACGACCAGTCTGACCCACATATGTATCATTGCATTCAGGACATTTTATTTTATAAACACCACTCTTTTTCGGGTTTTCTAATTTATCTTTATTATTGCATAATATATTTTTTAAAGAGTTATTACTTTTAAAACCTAATTTTATATTTGACTTTGTTTTGAATATAGCTAAAATTCGTTCTGACAATGTTCCAAAATAGGTCAAACTGGCTTTGTACTTATTATCTTTGTTATGTGGCACCGCATAGAAGTGTTTTGCCAATTGCAACTTCTGTTTGTTTTTTAAAATATTTTGTACTAATTGCTCATCGTAGCCATTGGAATGCGCCATCTGCTTGATTATTTGCAGCTCATTGTTAAAATTCTTTTCCGAAAGAGGGACTGATAAAAGTCTGTGTATATGACTATGAAAGGCAGCAAGTTTGTGTTGCCAGGGGTGAAAAGAAGAAGCTGGTATGATCGTATCCGTGTAGGTTGGTTTGCGAAAGATCTCAAACGTATGTTCGTTGTTAGACTACTACTACTACTACTACTACTACGTTGTTAGACTACTACTATTACACGGTCTAACAACGAACATACGTTTGAGATCTTTCGCAAACCAACCTACACGGATACGATCATACCAGCTTCTTCTTTTCACCCCTGGCAACACAAACTTGCTGCCTTTCATAGTCATATACACAGACTTTTATCAGTCCCTCTTTCGGAAAAGAATTTTAACAATGAGCTGCAAATAATCAAGCAGATGGCGCATTCCAATGGCTACGATGAGCAATTAGTACAAAATATTTTAAAAAACAAACAGAAGTTGCAATTGGCAAAACACTTCTATGCGGTGCCACATAACAAAGATAATAAGTACAAAGCCAGTTTGACCTATTTTGGAACATTGTCAGAACGAATTTTAGCTATATTCAAAACAAAGTCAAATATAAAATTAGGTTTTAAAAGTAATAACTCTTTAAAAAATATATTATGCAATAATAAAGATAAATTAGAAAACCCGAAAAAGAGTGGTGTTTATAAAATAAAATGTCCTGAATGCAATGATACATATGTGGGTCAGACTGGTCGTAATTTCGAAACCCGTTTTAAAGAACATATGGCCGCTTTCAGGAATAATAAGCCACTAAATTCACATTTCGCGAAACATTTGTTAGAAAGCGGTCATAAAGTTCCTAATGACCATTGTTTCGAAATACTGCACACCTGTGAAAAAAGCTTAAAATTGAATATTTTGGAACAATTAGAAATCATTAAGCATAACAATGGCACCCTCATTAACGATCAGATAAATGTTTCAAGTTCAAGCTTGTTGCACGTGTTCAGAGGTAAAGGTGGGGATGAACCGATTACTATATAACAATGCTTGTTTGCATAACGCTTCGCTTTGCGATTTTGTCGTGGAGTCTATCTCCTGATGATGCTTCGGTTGCGGGGCGAAACGATTGTTGAGTTTGTGATAGTGAACCTGTGTAGTGCTTGTGTATTGTGGTGGAAGTGGTGGAGGATTGTGCATATGTTTTTACGAATCCTGCATGTAACGGGTATGAAAAAACGTATAGTCCACTATACATTTAGCACTATATATTTTTTCTATTTACTGTATCGCGGATTATAGCAAAATAATTTTATTATTGCGAAACTTCCTTGTAATTCATTATCTCCAGCATCGGATGAGTAAGGAGACAAATGTCATGTACTAGTATAGTAGGCCCTGTGGAACAAGATTACATGTTGTTTGATATGCCGTCTAATTATTATACAAATAAACGGGTCACATCGCGGCAAAATCGAGTTACCTTCTTACAAGGTTCGACGTTTCGGCAGAGTTGCATCCGCCGCGGTCACGAACTGACTGGAGCGCCGCAGTGATTGTTTCGTTCACGTACCCTGTCAAAAGGAAACTCGATTTTGTCGCGATGTGACTCGTTTATTTTTATAATAATAAGTATGAATCGCGAAAGCCTAAAATTTACCGCCGTCTAATATCGAATACCGTCAACTCCTGCAAATGTATATAAAGATTACACTCGTTGTCAATACTCTACCAACCATAGCCGTCATGGTATACGATGTTAAGCGACACGCTCTATAAATATTGAGCATATGGGTTTGCGTATAAGATTCTATAATAAAATCCCACAATTAATATTAGCTTTGCCATTACAGCAGTTTGAAACACTAGTAAAAAGAGGCCGATATAGAAATACACGGTTGAGGATTACATGGATGATAAGAATACGTGGATATATCTACTCTTCCAGCCTTTCTTCTCGGTAGGAATAGCTTTCCGAACCAGCAGTAGAGATGACGATTCAAAAGCACTCGATTACAAGTTTACTGGAATACAGAATAATTTGAATACGAGCATCGTATAAGATGTCAATAAAAAATGGATTCTACATTATAAATTATAGCTCATGCCCACGAATTCCTCGGCGTGGACTTCAGGGGTATAGTGTAGAAAAGTAAAATCGCAAAGCTTTGCGATTTTGTCGTGGAGTCTATCTCCTGATGATGCTTCAGTTGCGGGGCGAAACGATCGTTGAGATAGTAAACACGTTTAGTGCTCGTGTATTGTGGTGGGAGTGGTGGAGGTTCGTTCATATGTTTTACGAATCCTGCACTTATCGGGTATGAAAATACGGATAGTCCACTCTACATTTAGCACTATATATATTTTTTATTTACTGTATCGCGGACTATAGCAAAATAATTTTATTATTACTTTTGTATTATGGATCTCCGCAAAGTAACGCCTAATTGTATAAATGATGGCATAGTGTAGCTCATTCCAGTCCGGTCGTTAACGCCGGTCCGTGTCCCGTGCGCAGGCCGTCGGGCAGCGGCGCGGAGCCGGCGCTGGTGTCGGCGTGGCGCGCGCTGGACGTGCGGCCCGCGCCCGACTACCGCCCGCCCTCCGCGCAGCCCATCTACAGTGAGTGAACCCACCCACCACACCTTAGATTAACAATTACTATCAGGTGCTAGTGGCTATAACCAGGAACACGCGGCAGATTTAAATACCATAGTCAAATAGTTACGGATACAATATCGGTCAGTCATCGAGGTACCGATGTAGGTTACTGGTATAACAGCACAATTAGATCTGATATATCCGGCTCGGAGGACCACAAACGTATACGGTCTGATACGGACCTATACAGTCATTGTTACTGACACCGAAATTGATACAAGATTTTGATATACTGTCGTATATTTTAATGCGAAACAAAATATATTAAGTTAAATATACTGTGAAACTAATGTGGAAATCACCTGGTCCTAAATACATATTATTCATCAGTGTTTGCACCTAATCATTGTTACAGGCCTTTAGCACATAGTAATAGTGAATTTAAACATCACCTTGTCTATACCGGGAATAATGTCGCTGACTAATATGTCACTAATCATACTAATTACTTGTACTCATCCTCATAACCACATCAGTCAGTAATATTAATTATTTTTTTTATTAACACCTAACCTATCAGTGGAGTATGACGTAGATGCTTGAGATATAATGTTCATTTACTGTATGTCGAGTCAATAATTGGTTATTGATCAATAATATATTAACTTAACGGAAGATGATCAGAAAAAATACCTAATTCATTGAACGATTGCGATGTAACTCGGCATGGCTGATAAAAATACGTATTGTCAAGTCACAAATACGTACATGCGCAGTGTACCGGAGCACGCGCATGAAGCGACAATCTATTAACTAATTATGGAATTAAAATCGACGTGAATAATAAAGTTTAGCTAAACTCGCATCGTTTGAGATTTAAAAAAAGGAAGCTACATTTTATCCGCATTAAGAACATAGCGAGTCATCGTTGTTGCCGGTAGTTTTTTTAATGTTCCCAATTTTTATTTTGTAATATATAACAGAATCACTGAATACTGTTGTGGTCCCGGTTGCAGTAATTGCATATCGTCACACAACTTCACTCTAATAACAATTTACATTAAATACGAATGACTAAATTATATTAGGTTATCTTCTAAATTCTTCAATGAATAGAATTAATGATTTATTTTAATTAAAAAAAAATACATAATTTATCAATTAAACTTATACGAAGTAATGATTATATTTGTACTTCCATTGTTAAATACCGTTACCTTTTGTTGCGCAGACACAAATTTAACTTGCAAATAATCTACAATCAATCTTTTTTAAATGAAACATCACCTTAAGTCGCAGACCGTACATTATGTCTACGAAGTTATTGCGGATAACTAGTTAGGATGTATTGATCAAAGTGTTCACAAAGATACGGCTGTATGCGCGCGCTCCCACAAGGGAGAGCGGGAGTGGGAGTGGGAGTGGGCGTTGGTAGTCCCAACAGTGAGTGAGGCGGGCTGGCTGCAGGTCTGGCGCAGCTGGTCTCGGAGCAGTTCGCGTCGGCCGAGGAGCGCGGCGCCGCCAAGGGCATGCTCGACTCCGCCAACCGTGAGTTGCCACTCGTCGACTCCTCGACCTGACCAGCCGAGTCCGATTACATACCTATTATTGTCAATGACGAACTTTGTTTAAAAATTACACGGGAATACGGCACGTGTATGATCAAGTAAATTTTATAAAAATTTGCACCAAGTTACGACTTCAGTTTTTAGTCAAATGCTGCTCTCGTAAGAAAGTATTATAATAACGGAATTCAAATTTTACTCATGCAAAATAATAATAATAGATGGTTTGTTTCTCTCTAACCAAACGCATCGGCGACTGACTGCACTAACATTATTGGTTAACTTGACTATCAAGAAAAAGATTATAAATTGTACTCATTCCAAGCCTATTTTAATGAACGATCATGAAAATAAACGTTACCTCTTTCCTTTGAGTATCTTTTAAACGTATTTTTGAAACTCATCGTCAAATAATGTTAATTATATTAAATAGTAAACATTGCATGAGATACTCTGAAATTGATCAAA
Organism: Morpho deidamia; assembly: GCA_947086505.1. NCBI lineage: Eukaryota > Metazoa > Arthropoda > Insecta > Lepidoptera > Nymphalidae > Morpho > Morpho deidamia. Next base: position 95,464 of record CAMTZC010000007.1, on the reverse strand, counting down.
ATATTATTTATTTATTTTATGACTATTTGTGAAACAAACAGTACATATTAAACATCAAAATTATATTATGAAAAATGCATCATATTTATTTATTTAATCGATTTATTCATGGAAATAACATACGGTTAGATATATGTATTTATTTCACAACATCAGACGTTTCTGTCGTGTGTTAGCGCATGTTGTCACAATCAGTTCTGTTGCCGATCATGGTTATGGTGGCCATCGGGTTGGAGAATGCTGTTATGTATTTTTTGTGCCCCCGGCGATGGCGGTATGGGATAATACCATAGTAGCTATAATACGCAGATGTCTCAAAACTAATCCATACTATACAAAATCGCAACCCGATAATTCTGCAAGATATGTTCCGTCAGGTTTTATTTTGTAAAATAATGATGATAACGATGAAACTTTGAATCTATGCCGAGCTAGCTACTTTAATTTGACAAAGAAAGCTCAGGTTAGGTTTATGAAAGCTATGTAATTAATCAAATTTTTTATTTATCCCTTCGGTACGCACAACTTCTATTTTGTTTCTTGATCGGGGACGAATAAAATTGTATAAGAATAAGTTTCAGACACCGCAACGTGCGGTTATATACGCGCAACTAATGACACGCACATAACAAGTATACTGCGAGAGCACGGGATCATTCCGGACAGCACACCTCGTTCTGCCATTTAAGTGTAGGGTTGACCGAGTGGCCTGTCGTTCGGTCGTCGCTTAAAGTCCGTGTAAGACGTGGGCCGTGTGTCCCCAGCGGTGGGCGGCAGCAGCCCGCCGCCCACGGGCACGCTGGTCCGCTGGAGCGCGCGGCGCCGCTCGCTGGCGCTGGCGGGGCAGGCGGCCGCCGTGCGCCTGTGGGACGCGCACGCCGAGCTGCTGCAGGCGGACATCCCCACGGGTACGTCGCCACCGCGACCACCGTTATTCGTTATTCGCTTCTACAATAAAGTTTCGCAATCCATACTAGACCAGTTTACTTTTTTCTTCTTCGTCAACCGATCCACTGTCCGCTGCCGGACGTAGGTCTCTTCGCGGGATCTCCACACCGGTCCATAGGAAGGTTTAAATTAAGTGTAAGAAATATGCTTATATGTAGAGGATATAACGAAATTGAAGTATATTTAGGTGATAAAAATATCTGGATTTGAAAATCCTTCAAGCTACATACAACATCGCTCTTTAATAATGTAAAACGGTAAACGTTAATTTAGAGTGCGAGGCGGCGGCCACGTCGCTGTGGCGCGGCGGGCGCGCGGCGCGGCTCGTGGTGGGCTTCGGGGACGGCTCGGTGCGCGCGTGGGACGAGCGCGCCGCGCGCCCGCTCGCCACGCTGCGCCACCACGCCGCGCCCGTGCTGTGCGCCGCGCCGCGCGACGACCTCTACACGCTCGTCACGGGCTGGTAACGCTACACGCTACACGCCACGCTACACTACACGCCACGCTACACTACACTACACGCCACACCGCACGCCACTGACGCGCGACGTGTGCCCGCAGCACGGAGGGCGAGGTCCGCATCTACGACACGCGCAAGCTGAGCCCGGTGGAGGTGGTGCGCGCGCCGGGCCCGCTGGCCGCGCTCGACGTGCACCCGCGCGCCGCGCTGCTGGCCTGGTGAGCGCTACGACTACCGCTTAGTATTATATTATATTTCACCCACTGCAATCATGACACTATACACTTAAAATGTTACGATAGATTTTTATAGTATTGTTACGTACACGGGTCCGTGGATTTGGATGAAGATACCTGGTGACTCGTTAAAGACACTATTCAATTTTTCAACTTAGTACTTACAGTCTATACAGTCCGTTGTCCGATAAAAAAACCGAGGTCACTATTATTTCACTTTTATTTTCACTTGTTTATTCTCTCTCGATCGCTATTCGCAAACTGAATGTCGAGGCGCACGATACGTCTGCTTATATATCGAACGAACCGATGACGCCAATATTCCCGAAAATTCGCGAGTCCTTGTGGAGATCGTAAACGACCTGAATATACTAGATCATTCGGGTCGAACGAATTTTAACCCTATTACGTTTGCATTACGAACTCTTTTTGCACGTTCGTAACACTGCCCCCGTCCAATTTAAACTCTATGACATATGCATTACGAATTCTTTTAACATTTTCGTAACAATATTCTTTAATCTCTGAATGATTTACGAGACTGAGTCCGAATAATATATTGCAGCTTAACGCTCTCTTGTTATTTCAATGACATAAAACAAAAAACATGACGGGCATCTATCTGCCGAAGCGTAACACACGGCCCAGGATGAAAGTGAAATTCGTAAGTCCATAACGCTCGTAAGAAGGTCCAATAAAACTAAATGATACAGCCAAAGGCTACTTTCGCCACGAATTAATTTTTAAGTTTGGAAAACTAAATTCACAAATAGAACTACGCACTTCGGCCGCGCGTATAGCTTTATAGTATCCGACCAACCACCAGCCGTAGAGTCCTCGACTGCACGGCTCGGACCTTGTTGTGATACCGTGTCGGTGTCGGTGTTGCAGCGGGTCGGTCAACCAGTGCATCAGCATCTACGACCTGAAGGGCGCGCCTCTCAACACCATCAAGTTCCACGAGGGGTTCATGGGCGCGCGCATCGGGCCCGTCTCCTGCCTCGCCTTCCACCCGCTCAGGTACACAGGTTATTGACTGCTACTAGCTAAATCTAGCGTGACTACAGTGCGGAGTGTTTCGAGGAGATCATCTCCTCGAAGCTCTTTATCTCGTCCGAGTCTACTTTAATAAACTTTGCAATGTTTTTAAGCTAGTCTAAATAACCAAATCTGGAACATTCCATCGATCGATGATACCCGCCGTCGCACACGAGGCGGAGACTCCGGTCGTTGGGTTGATGGGTGGTTGGTGTGTGCGTGCGGCAGGTGCGCGCTGGGCGTGGGCTCCAAGGACTCGACGGTGTCGGTGTACGTGGCGGAGGCGCGCCGGTGACCCTCGCTGTACGGGCTGGCGCTGCCCTTCCACCAGTGAGCCGCTCGCCCTTCAGATTAACCATCACTGCTTGCTAATAACGAATCGCTCACGGGCTGCAATAGTGGCACGACTCAAAAAATCATGTTTTAAGATAAATGGATTTAAAGTTTTCATTGCTAAGGAAAATGCATAAGAAATGCTTTAGTTTGCTTGAATCGACGGTTCGACGGTATTCTGCCGGTATCGCTGCTGAAAATAATGTGTATTTTTGAGTTGTGCCACTGCTGCAGCCCGTGAGCTAAACTATCTTGGTTGACATAATTTCTATACGCCCCGTAGAGGTTGCCAACTGTACTGGTATCCGCATCGGCATGCTTCCATTATAAGTGTCAGACTTGGACGCTCAGTCGGAGGGTGTTCGACTACGCGCCACAAACAGTATATAAGACTAACTTTTAGTTATAAGTGTGGCGAGACAGAAGAAGTTTTTAAAAAAGACAGCAATTTAATAGATTTTGCGACAAGTTCTAAATAACATGTACTTAAAACTGTTTAACGTCTTATGCTGTTTAATATCCTTCTCAGAAATAAATATACACTATTTTATGTAAATAAAGTTGGCAACTCTAAGACTACCGAAATCGGTTATATTTTATATATGACAATTCCCTTCGTTTTGTATCATACATTATTTAAACTATTTATTGTATATTACAATCCACTTTAAAACGAATACAACTTGTTCGACATACTGGCTACTTCGAACAGTATTCATTTAGGAAAGACAATCCTCTACTCGACATAGATCGACATTTGGAAATCATTTAATACGCGAACCACAGTACGCTATACAGGGTGGTACCGACGATACCACTTTATGTGAATCCACTGATCATTTGTACGTAATGGACAAGTTTGGCATAATTCAATCTTCTTAAATATCTTTTTTTTAAATATGTATTTTCGAACATAATAAGTATAATTTTATCTCGCTTTGTCAATAATGGCTGACGGCCCTGGCGCGGCTCTCTTGTTCAAAAAAACCAGAGAAAAACAATTACGTTGTTTTCTCTCCCTCGCACCAGACTCTTAAGTTTTTAGGTCAAGGTTATTTTTTTTGTTCCGTGTCTCGTAATAGTGTAAGGTCGTTGATTTGTCTAAATCGTGTAAAATATCATTTTAAAAAACGTAAATTAATTCTAAAATACTAAATGGCTAAAAATACTTCCCTTGATTAACTGTTTTTTTTTATGTTCAACGTCGTATGATCGGTACGACCCTGTATACTCAATAATTTAATACTTGTTATAATCTTACACGAATTCGTCCTTACGATGTCGTTAAAGAATGACAATTAGAAAATTGTCAAGGGGTGCTTTGCTTTGTTTTCTTTCAAATTATCAAAAAACGTTGAAACGTTTAAGCAAAAAAAACTGATCTACGATATTGTTGTTACCATTTGTATTCTGACTTCAATCAATCTACTAAAAATTAATGATCTATAATTCCTTAGGCAGCTCGTAAATATGTATACATTTCAAGGAATTTAGCTTTTATCATTGTTTATCGACGTGTGTAATGGGACAGACATACAGACAGGTATGTATTTATATAGGTACCTACCTATTACCTGTCCATACTACAAAAGGAATGATAGAATTATGTTTCTATAATCCTTGTATATCCATCAATATTACTGCGTACTGCCCTTATTTTCTTTCAAAGAAATTATTTAGATATTATTTATAGGAAACAGCATATTATTGATATGCTAACATCGTTTCAAATATTTGTACTGCTTGAATGATGTCACTTGTATAGCCTAGGTTCAACTGACGTGTAATTATGGAGGATCGTTTGATACTAATTACTTATAGAAATTTTAATATTATGACTTAATAATCGCAAACATTTTGTATAACACTACGACTTGGCATAACACCATATGCAACCCAAGGTATCGAGAACACTGTTAAAAATGGCATTTAAATAATAAAACCTATTACAGCGCGCCTCGTTGAGTAAAAAAATCAACGGATTTCACTCCGAGAGTGCCTATCGTTGTGCATTTTTGATATTTTGGAATGGTTAGGGATTAATTTTGGACGAATAGCTTTAATTACTATCAGTTATGTGGTAAAATACAATATCCATTTATTGCGCTATCGTACACAAGAATGACACATTAGCGCCTAAACAAAATAGCAGGTGCAGGTATACATTCTCGCCGAGCGGTAGAAGGAGAGGGGGATACTTCCCTCTCCTACGCCGAGCCAGCGGGCTACTCTCCCTCCGTATTACGAATATTCGATCAGGTCGCTGTCCTGACGCAAATTAACATTTACTCATCACAACCAACTGCATAACGTCGTTAAAGTTTTCACTTCAAGAACTTAATAACATCCGCTTTATCCTTCGGTGCAAAAAGGATAATAGCGGACTGCCATTGGGGCCGACTGTTCGTGTTGAACTAAAACGGAAACGAAACTAGGACGGAAGTGGAATCAATACAGTCTATTTAGCCAAATATATCGCTGTATATTAATCACAATTGTATTTAAGACATTAGAGGAACTAGACCCGTACTGTACATAGTAACATTAAGACATGGTGCCGCCATGACCTGCGATGCAATATTACATCATATTTAGAGTTAGTTAGGATTAGTGCGGGCGGCCGGCGCTCTATCGCAGGACTTGTTACGTCTTTTACGGTTTCGCACTAGTTTTCATTGTATTTTATCTTATTAAGTATTTGCCCGATACTGCATTTTATAATGCAGTATTGCCGTTCCATAGTCCCCTTCAGCTTCCCAGCTAAATGATATAACTATATCTAAACTCTGTGTAACTCGTACTACCCTAAAGCAATAAAGAGTAGGGTAGCGCCTACAACACTCGCGAGTGTTCATTATATATTATACCCATAACTTCGGAGAGCAAGAAAATACTAGCTTTTTCAATAGTTAATATAATTGATGGCATTGAAATAAGGATTACAATGTACCTAATTAATTGAGACTAATTTTGAAATAGGTCACTTTAATACTACGTTTGCGTTATGGGCGGTTTAAAAATGTAACTTTCAAATTGAATACGTAAACCTGTAAAAGTCAGAATAATTATGAGAAATTAGAAAAATGATGCAGTTATTGAATAAAGGTTTAATGGAAAAATCACAAAATTGAGCACAGAATACATATTTTTTTAGTTAAATGAGTTTCTTTTTTAATTATGGCTCACGATAATCAAAAATGACAAATAACAAATATTTTTTAGGGCCTCGATAGTGTGGCGCCGCGGAGTAGTTAGTTTAAGGTAGTTAGCGTAACGTAGCACGTCATCGACCAAGTGTTCAAGAGGTGCTGCACCACGATATAGCGTTCTAGATTGTAGTCCGGCGGCATTTTGTGTACTCTGTACGAGCGTATTATTGTTTATTGTGTATATTTTTTAGTCACGCAGTCATGTCTGTACATTGAAGCGTTCTAACTAAATGTTTAATTTGAGACAGATCTTGTGATACGTTGTAAGTTTTGCGTAAAACATTTACACGACAGGCGAATAATCCGTTACCACAGATGTTGTTTGATAACACCAAGTTTTGTAATTAATCCTATTATAGTTATATTATTTATTGCGTATTGGTCCTCGCTTGGGACTTTTGTCAACTTTCTATACTATATATATAACTTTCTATTCTATATTTTCTATACTATATATCGCGTGTACATATCTGGTATGGAAAGTAGTGCTTTTGCTCCCAGAGGGCTGATCTAATGCGAAACGAGAAATCTCCAAGACATTAATTACGCGGTGCACTCTGTCTGCTTTCTGAAACAAAGTAGATAACCTGACAAACTGACGTACTAAGTATCGATAGACATTTGTTTCATATTCCTTTCATAATTAACGGACACATGAAGAACGATCATTTATTTACAATGAGGTGCGAGAGGAACCGCGGGCAGCCGAATATAAATATATACAGACAGTCAATTATAACTATTATTTTTATGTTTCCCAATGAATTGTTCGTGATTAGTAATCAGAAAGTTCCTAAAAACTCAATAGTTAATAGATGCCATTTTTTGTTGTTATTTTAAGTTTAACGTAAGGGTAGATGATCATTTTGTGTTCTTACGTTTTCCGTTCGCAGTAGGCTATTTGCATTATTGTAACGTGTAGCTGGTACGGAATGAGTGAAGTAGTCGACACATGCGTAGGTTTAGGATAATATAAGTATTTAGCTCTTTGTTTACGTCGCTGGCTGTACGTGGCTAAAAGACTCTAATATTACGGAACATTCACAAGTGGCCGGCGCCTCGCGTGCGACATTGCAACTAACGCCTTCATTCACTACTACGATAACCGCAGATGCTGCATTGTATACATTATATAAATAAGACACTGTAAATATTAATGTCATTTATTTCAAATAAACATAAACATCTTTACAAACATTCATCGCATTAATTCTAAGTAAACTTCGTTTGGTACGCTCGAATCAATGACTAGCTAAAGATCGAGTTATTAATAACATTTTCAGAGACTTGCTCTAGAATTTGTGTCAGTTTTAGGTCTGTTGTTTACATGTTATTTTCCCGTAAGAAGCTACCGTCGATTCGCCTTCTATACACACGGTCGGCAGTATTGTATGGAGCACTATGAGATTGTACGTTTTTCGCGTAAGGCAAGGTGAACAAGAGCCAGGTTGGGTATCCCAATGAGGGGTATATAAGCAGTGTCCTCTGTTACCATAAGGCACGCGCAACCCGTCCCTTTCCGAAATAAGAAATACAATTTGCTGTATTTCAGTATACTTCGAATTACCGACAGCATTTTTGTATTGAAATCTTTATGACTTTATCTGATTTTTGTTTTCTCTTAACTGTGAATACTCAAAATAATATATAGACCGCGTTTTGTTAAGATTTCTTTACAACGGAACCCTTTTGTTGTGTGCCCGAGGGTCCCGGTTCGTCCTTAGCGTATGTATAAAATAAATAATAGAATATATGTCAAACACTAAGCGAAAAAATCTTAATTTTTTAAAAACGTACGCCCTATATTTATTATATTCCAAGTTGGTTGATATTACTTTATATAGTTACGACCGTCTGTGTGTACGAAGCTTGGTTAATATTTATATAGTACTAGTGTACACTAACCGCAGAACAGGTTTGTAACGAACAAATTGTGGGGGTTAGTTGCATTGAATGTGTTCGATTTATATTTAGTGAAAAATGGCGGTATGTCTATAAACGGTTGATTTACATTATCGCTTTTACATATTGTATAACTTAATTGTACATTTACATAATATTATTGTTGTTGTTAAAATAAAACGATATACACACTGATTTGTTTCATTTCTATGCTTTCTGGTGAATTTGCGATTAACCAGACTAGAGTGGGATAAAGGTACAAAACTTTCCTTAGAAAATTCAATGGAGAATAATTTGTAGAAGTTACACATTACGGAAATTTCATAATATACTTTGCTATAATTTGCGATTAAGTATGTACAAAATATATATAATACTAAATGTGAAATTGACTATCTGTTTTTATACATGCAGGCTTAGGATTACATTACTTTTGATTTACTTTATTGCAGATTATATCAAAATAAATCAATGATTACTTTCTAATTTTCAAATTTTACAAATTATTTAAGCATTTCATAGATTGTCTGGAGCCAATGCAAGTGTGCATATATATATGCAGAAATTTTCTTATTACTTTTGAAGGACAACAACCACAACTTAACTTATCCATATAAATCTAAGTAGGCTTGGGTTAGAACTGAAACACAATTTTTTAAATTTATTAGTCTCTGTCCTGTTATATACAAATGTAAGAATAATATGTTTGTTTTATTTAATCTGGGAAAACTATACTAAATTCCAAAATACCAGTTATGCTTTTTCCAAAAATTGTATCATTTAATTTAACACTGTTGTTGATACCAAGAACATGATCTACTAATGATTTACAAAAGTTTTTGTGACCATTTTACTAATAATAATTTCGAGAAGATCCACTTCATTTTTTACGTTGTTCAATTTATAAACATTTCTCACATCCCTAATATTGGTGAAACTCGCCAGACTACCCACTGAACACTGTTCTCCATCGATTTCCTTTACAATATCTCCACTTACATTATCACTATCTAAAAAGCATACTAGTATGTTAGTGTCATTTTCGATCCCGAATTTGCTTAAACTCTGAGATATGTTTTTCGTGAGTGACAAATTATATAAAATTTCTGAATAAACAGTCTTCGTAATCATGGTTTGTGAACGTTGGGATAGAAGCGCTCGGTTAGCGGCTACTGCCACTTGAAACAGGTCTAATATTAGACTTGGTTTGATGACAGCACACTTCCAATTGCCTTTCATTACATTATTCTTAATTACTTCAACATTTTTAACATTTCTAAAGAGGTAAACTTCGAGGGTTATATTCGTATCGGGGTCGAGTGCACATTTGTATGATTCCGCTGACATTTTGAGGAATCCGCTAAAATCCTTTTGACTAATGAATTATTTACATACTATCCTTCTTATAGATACATTTTTAAAGTGTATCAACAATTTACTAACACAAATATATCCATGGGGAGTTAGGGAATGAAAATTATAAGAATAATTTATTAACACACTATTTTCAAGGCTGATGACTAATATAAAATAGAGGTACACCGTACAATATTGTACCCAACCACAGACTATTAATCGTTTTTTTTTAATTTACCATTTTTACCAGTTTTTTTAATACTGCACAGACTTTAAATAAATAAATAATAAATAAAATAAATAATAATAAATAATAAATAACAGAACTCAGATCAAAATATACTGTTTTTAATAAACCTGCGTATGTACTATTTTAGCAGTCTGAGTCTACGATATATTATATGAGAAATAGATATAAAATAACAAATGGCAATTATTAATTTCAGCATACTACATTGTTTTCGTAAAGATGTTTATTATTTGAGCATGATTTTTAGCTTAAATTATATAAAATAAACTAGCGCATGATTTACATTTTGAACTCTATTATTATACATCAGCTTTGATCAAAGTGAACTGTATTTATCAGTTGTGATAAGAGAGGTATTTTAATTTTCAACAAGTTTTTTATCAGTTAGGGTCAATAACGTTTTAGTAATATCTCTATAGAAATTACAAAACCAACATTTCAGACACCGTTCATCGTTTGATTAAAATGATTGCACGAAGGGTAAATTTTTTCAAATTTCTGAGAATAAAAAGTGTAAGAAGTGTTTCAACGAAAATTCCACCAGGCGATAGTGGTGAACCAGTAACTTTTCAAAAACTCGGTGGAGAAGACAAAGGAATAGCAATATACGGTCTGAACAGCCCAAATGATAAAAACGCTCTGGGTTTTGATCTAATCAAAAGTATGAAAGAAGTCAACCAACTTATAAAGGAGGACACAAAAATCTCCGTGGTTATTCTGTATAGTTTAGTTAAGGGCATATTTTGTGCTGGTGAGCATTTATATTTATAATGCAGTCATACAAAGTTTTAACTTTTACTTTTATTGCTGTCCCTCTGCTAGTCAATGATCTCCACTCACCTTGGAGATTAGCTTAAATTCAACACACAATTGCTGAGTAGTAGTTGTTCTGAGACTTATTCAAATATGTAGGTTTAATAACAATATCTATGATCAATTTTAGATATAAATTAAGCACATAAATTTTGAGTGAATTAAATAGATACTAATTAAATTAAATTGAACTAATTAAATAGATCACTCTTTTAAACTTCAAGGCCGTCTTTTTATTGTGTATACAAAAAAGGTTAAATAAACTTAATATTACGAAAATGATGCATGTAATCAGCATTTAAAATTTGACTTCTTAAAATTGTAAAAAAAATCCTTAGGAGCAAACCTTAAAGAAAGATTCAAGATGAATGACGAGCAGGTGGCAACTTTTGTCAGAGGCTTAAGAAATACATTTATAGAAATAGAAGATTTACCAATGCCTACAATAGCCGCCATAGAAGGGGTTGCTTTGGGTGGCGGTCTAGAACTGGCTTTGGCCTGTGACATCAGAGTAGCAGCAGATACTGCAAAACTTGGCCTTGTGGAAACTGGTAGAGGCCTTATACCTGGTGCTGGGGGTACACAAAGACTTCCCAGAGTTATCCATCCCAATATTGCTAAGGAACTCATTTTTACTTCAAAAATCATAAGTGGAGAAGAAGCCAAACAACTTGGTCAGTACACATTAGTTAGAACTAAAAAAAATGTTTTATACTGGGGTTTATTTGTTATGCTTCTTTAACTAAAATAAAATTAGGATTAGTAAAGAATAATAATTCAAAAGTAACATTATGGAACATAAATATTTTAGGCACTATTTATATGTTATCAGTGCTATAAATATAACTTTTAATATTACTTCTTAAAATTTTTATCAAATTACAAATATTTTTGAATAATGAATATATCCTATACCCTATAGAACAGTAACATCTACAACATAAACGTTTTAAGTGTTATCTTAAATCTCTATTATTAGTTTTATTTATGAACATATAAATTTGCAGGTGTGGTCAATCATGTAGTACCACAAAATAGTACCAATAATGCAGCCTATCAGAAAGCAGTAAATATAGCACGAGATATAATTTCTAATGCCCCTATAGCTCTGAGATGTGCCAAACAAGCCATCAATGAGGGAGTCCAAGTCAGTATTAAGGACGGTTATGAAGTAGAACAAAAATGTTACGAAATAAATATACCAACCAAGGACAGACAAGAAGGCATGTTGTCATTTATAGAAAAAAGAAAACCAAGATATGAAGGCCATTGACAAATTTTTGTTGAAAGCATAGAATTCAGAATACACAGGAATCACTTTGAATAAGATGATAATTTTTATTACTAATTATATACTGTACTATTTTTATATATATTAATATAATGTATAATACACATGTACATATTTTTTTATGATGTTTTATGATCATACAATGATGTGGTGTTAACAAAATAAAATAAAGAAAACAAAAGTGTATGTATTTTATTATACAACTTTTTTTTAAACATATAAAATGTTTCAGTATCTAAAATTTTTACACTATAAATGCACACTAACAGTAGCACATTAAAACCAAAGTTTAAAAAGTTGAAATAACATAGAAATAAATTCTTTATACATTTAATTAACAATTTTTTTTATTACCTGACTTATTACAATTGGTCTCAAGTAAAATTCAAAATGAAATGAAACTTCACGAAAACAAGAAATATTAAATATGTGACATAGAAATAATCAATTTATAATATAATTAAAGTGAAGTGGAAGAAACATCACTTATTTGAATTATACATTGATATAATAGTTAAAACATACACAGCATGATTAAATTAAAAATAATTATTCAATATTAAGGCACTTCTTGATCTGTTCTTTTGTATCTTCTGGGGACGTAACTCTATGGCCAATTGTTCTAGGGTCATTATAGATTTCATGATCGTTACCACCGGGCATAGTCTTGTCACCAAAAAAGTGAATTTCACTGAAGTCCTCATCAGCTACATGCTGGAGACAGTATGTTTTATCCCACCCTGTAGGAAACACATCCACACTAATTTGTCCACCAAGCGCAAATGTTAACTTTGAATCTGCAAATTCTTTTTGCAGGGCTTTAACAAAATTTGCTCTGATGTTGTGTTCGATGTCAAAACGAGAAAATTCATCTCGCTCCACTTGATTACAGGAACGACCGACAGGGCAAATATTAATCATACTGGATCGGAATTCAACAAAATTACCTCTCTTGGCTGGTAATTGTAACTTTGACATGTATCCTAAAGCGAAGTTAATGACTCTCTGAAGTGTTTCCTCACCAATGTATTCTAGAATACTTTGTGTACTCTTTAGCACACCTTGCCGGTACTGCACCACACCATTTTCACAAAATACATAGTCGATTTGATTCGTTACCTCCTCGCCACTCATCTGTTCAACAATTTTGCTATAATCTGAACCACTAACAAGGCCGATATACACGATACTTTTAATTTTATTGAGAAGAAAGCCTTTAAGCTCGTCCGCAATAACTTGCCGAGGCTTCGTTAATGTGCCATCAACGTCAAATAAGTATAAAATTTTCCTTCGACAAGTCATCGTACTAGTAAGTAAAAAGAATAAATATGTACTGACATATATTGCTTAAAACATTTAAGACCACCTTAACTTAATTCAATTTTGGAGCCAAAAAAAACAAGGTCAACAGCTAGGGCACCGACCCACTTGTGCAAACGAGCATCGATAAACACAGAAATACTCCGACAATCGACACGTCAACTCTTAACTTCACGGTTTAATTTTCAATGTGTCAGAAATAATTACTTGGGAGCGCGCTATTGGCGATATGTTCCGGTCACCCGGCGCCGTTATCACTGTCTTTGTATGTATTATTATCAAGGAAACAGTGTTATCAACTAAAGCACGTAATGTACTCATACTTCTAGGTGAGTTAACAAATTCTTATATTGATTTATCACGTGTTAACATTGATATAGGGCTCGAAAGACGTACAGTTCTAAAAATAAATTGACCTGTAATTTATTTACTTTTATATATTTTATTAGTTATTACATTCGGTACATTGTTAAGATACAATTAATAATTTTAAAAAAATCATTATCTTTATTTAAGGGATTTGGAAAGTATGGTTATATACATAGCTGTACAAGTACAATAATTTACTAGTGTTAATGAATGAGTAATAACAATTATTATTATAGAAGATTAAAAAAAGATTGGCTTTTGATAACTTTGAACAATAGAATAAAATCAATCATTTTAAAATACTTGCTCACTTTAAAGTATGTGACTTAAGGATGTCATTAACATAAATAATATAGGCATCTAATTTTTTAAATGTAGGAAATAAGGTATGTCATTAGGTATGTATGCTCATACTTTTATGATGTAGCTTAGTTATTTATATGTTAGAGAAGTCGATTCAATATTTGGCACATTTAATTTTTTATATTAATTTTATGTTTCTGTGTTGTATGTGTACCTTGTTGATCCGTTCAGGCTACTAGAAAAACGTTAACACGCTATAGGCACACACAAATCATATATCAAATATCAATCTTCTTTGTGTTCTACCGATTGTCGTAGACTGTTAGACTGCGTCACTGCTGAATTAATTGTTTTTTTTTTGTATGGTGCTGAGGTGTGTAGGTACTAACTACTAGGTAACTAAACTTAAAATTAATGTAATGTGGTCGGTGCCACCCTGTATATTTATAACAATAAATGTGATTTTTGTTTAGATTAATACAATTATTATGAGCTAATTTAAGGAGGGTATGATGATTTGATTAAGATATTTAAATAAAAAACTTATATTTTTAGCTGATGATGGCGGATTTGAACTTGGAGTGTACCGGAATAAAATATGTCAAACGCCGAATATCGACGCGCTGGCGCGGCGCAGCGTCGTATTCAATAATGCGTTCACTTCCGTCAGCAGCTGTTCGCCCAGGTTACACTATTTTGATTTTAATACTCTGTTCTTCAATTGAATGCATAGTTGTTAAGACTATATAGTATAGGCCTATACTACTGTATACCCTGGGGCAGCCGGCCTAAAACATAGCTCTAAAATGACCTAAAGAGAGTAATAATAAAATTACGTATAGTCCACTATACATTTAGCACTATATATATTTTCCATTTACTGCATCGCAGATTATAGCAAAATAATTTTATTATTACTTTTGTATTATGGATCTCCGCAAAGTAACGCCTAATTCTATAAATGACCTAAAGAGACCTATATAATTTAACATAACAATGCTTTTTTTTATAGTTGCCCAGTCTTAGAGTTTTTATTTTGTGAATTTTATTTTTTTAAGTTTATTATAAATATATTTCCAGGATATGGGACTTATCCGGTTTTTTTAAAAAATCCCGAGGCCTACCCTTCAGAAACATATGAAGCTTACCAGCCGAGATTTACTTTCCCCATATGTAGCCAAATGCCTTATAGTTATTGATTCAAGCGAGACTAGACTATGACTAGATAATATAGACTATGTACTAGCTATATTAAAATGAAATAGGAATGGAATCTCCACAAAATAAGACAGTGTTTTAAAGTTATATGATAATGATTCAGAGGTTAAATTTAGACAAATATTTAAATAAAGTAGTCATAGCGCCTTTTTAGTCTAAATTAATTTGTTTCGTCCGATACTTATACTTTCTAGATTCATTACTTATTTAAAAATAAATTCATTTTAAATAATTTATAAAAGCACTTTGCGGAATTCCATATTACAGAAACTATAACAGAACTGCTTACCTATTCACAGTCACATTCGCCTAACCCACGCGGATTACAGCAATGTAGTTCTGTTATAGTTTTTGTCATTTTAAATATTTCTCATTCATCCAAAGTGCAGTCGGGCGGCGCTGCTGACGGGCGCCCCGAGCCATCAGAACGGGATGTACGGGCTGCACCACGGCGTGCACCACTTCAACTCTTTCGACAATGTTACCAGTCTGCCAAACATGTTGCGGGAGAACGGCGTCTACACTGGCAAGACCTTCGTTCTAGTTATTTATAAGCGATTTGAAGTAAGCTCGAACTGTATGACTAATTACAGAAATCATACAATTACAGTTACAGTTGGAATATTACAAAAGCTTTAGAAAAATTTCGGCTAAAATCAACTGAGAGGTTTCATCGAAAACCCTACCTTGGCTTTTTGATATGTAACAAAACAATATACTGTGTTAAATTATCCTCGTTAATAAGGCTACAAACATCATCGTTTTTTCTTGTCTAGGTATAATTGGTAAAAAGCACGTAGGCCCCCCGGACGCTTATCGTTTCGACTTCGAGCAGACCGAGGAGAACAACCCCATCACCCAGGTGGGCCGCAACATCACGTACATCAAGCTGCTCGCGCGGGAGTTCCTCGCCGAAGCGAACAGGCGGCACAAGTAATGGACTACACATGTTACAAAATACAAATATACTCGATTCAAATTCTCTCTTAGATCAATTAAAACCGCCATGGCCGCCGCCGGGATTATTTTCAAGGAGATGCATCTACACACACTATTAATAAATATATAAATTACAAAAGCGTTACCCTCATGCTAGTTCAGTCAGGTAAAATTAAGCAATTTTTCGATTTATCTTCTTTACGGATAGGGGGGTGAATTCGCAACCACTCGCTCCCAACTGCTGGCGCCTATGAAAGCTAGGGCATTATGTTTGATTATAACGGACATCGAGTCAGCTTGTGTTTTTGAATACATTAAACATTCTCGGACAGATAACTTATTTTTGCGCGTGTGCGTGCGAGCGTACGTGCGTACCTGCCCGTTAATGACGATGGGGTGGAGTTATTGGAATGTTTCAATTTAAATTTGTTAAACATGCTTTGCTGCATCGTTACTTTGATGCTACAATGACGCGAAAACTGTGGAGCGTTGGGGTGTCACTGTCATAATTCCCAGGCCGTTTTTCTTGTACGTGGGCTTCCACGACCCCCACCGGTGCGGCCGCAGCCACCCGGAGTGGGGCCCGTTCTGCGAGCGGTTCGGCTCCGGCGAGCCCGGCGCCGGCCGCATCCCCGACTGGACGCCGTGGTACTACCAGTGGGACGAGGTGCAGCTGCCCTACCACGTGCAGGTGATGCCGCAGTTCGATCGAACCTATGTATTCGGTTTCCATTCGGTTGGTATTTCAGTTGAGAGTTTCAGTGGTAACGTTTTTATTGCTGACTAGATGAACCCGCGATTTTATTACATTAGTTTTAAAACACCTTAATTCTGTACTAAATGTCGTCATAGTAGAAGGACCGACTTCCGTATTATCAGTATGGATATGCTGGCCGCTCGTCCGTCGATGTCCGATGTTGCAGGACACGGAGGCCGCGCGGAGGGACATCGCGGCGCAGTACACCACCGTGTCGCGGCTCGATCAGGGTGAGAATTACTATTGACTAGTCAAATATCATAATATTATTATATTATGATATCTCTGACACGTCTTGCGAGACTTCTATTACTTTCTCTAAAAATTATTTCATGAATATAACCGTACAACTGATGTGTAGGCGTGGCGCTCGTCCTCAAGGAGCTGGAGGCGGCCGGCCGCGCGGACGACACCCTGGTGATATACACGTCCGACAACGGCATCCCGTTCCCGGGGGGCCGCACCAACCTATACGATCCCGGGCTGCGGGAGCCGCTGCTCGTCTCGTCCCCGGAGCCCGGAGCCAGGAGGAACGAGGCGTCCGGCGCCATGGTCAGCCTGCTCAGCATCGCGCCCACCGTGCTGGACTGGTTCGGGGTGCGCCGGGGCCGGGACGAGGCCAACGAGGTGTGGGGCGACCGGCCCGAGAGCTTGCTGCCCATATTACTAAAAGGTACCTACATACAGTCACTAATATAATTGTGAAGTGGTTCGGATTCGGACTGCAAGGTGCAGCTTGGAAACGAACTTAAATTCGCACAGACACTACACTCACAGGGAACACTGTAACACACGGACACACACACTATTGCAGACGATGACATAAGCCCAATGAACATGAATCTATAAACCTTCTTTCGTTATTTGCCTCTCTGTACGCTTCATCGTCTCTCGCTCGCCAATTTTTAGTACCCGACAATAAATAATGCACATAGAGAACTTAATAAAACAGCCAGTTCGGTTTCGTAGAGCGCTGTCTCTGTCACTCAGTTAGTATGTGACGTTCCACACGGGTTCGTCAGTCTGTGCGACAGAGACAATGCTCTATGAAGCAGAATCTAGACGATTTCTCTCTCTGAGCTTCGATGTGCATTATTTATTGGCGCATACTATACATTGCATGTTTCAAGCATTTCCCTTACGTTTTCAGGTTAGACTCTAAATAAACTAGCTCTTTTAATCGTTTATTTATGGTATCGTTCCGTGTATCATAAGGTTACGATCGGATTCTTGTAATTTTTTCTTACTTGTTTACATAGCCTTCGATTGATCTGTAGCCGACCGCCGTCACCACGTCGACATCGTAACGTGCTATAACTACCCGCTACTGCGCTTGCAGAGCCGCCGGCCTCGGAGCAGGACGCGGTGTTCGCCTCGCAGACCCTGCACGAGGTCACCATGTACTACCCCATGCGCGCCGTGCGCACGCGCCGCCTCAAGCTGCTGCACAACCTCAACTACGGGATGCCCTTCCCCATCGACCAGGACCTGTACGAGTCGCCCACCTTCCAGGTGAGGGAGCGGGCCGCCCGCCTCTTATCGTCACCGCACGGTATTAAAAATAGTAAAAAACCTTCTGTGACCTTTTATATTTATATTCTAAAAATTTAAAGAGTAAATTATAAATATTTAAGTGTAGTTGAAATTAGTAAATATGTAGCTTTTTTAATATCTATTTTAGAGACATCAACTACGACTAGTGATTCGATATTATTCTAAACGAGCCGTACCCGAGAGCAGTTCGTCTGTGTCGTGTTCCCGAAAGTATCGAGGGATTTTTTATATATTAGCGCGGTAATTCAATCGCACCTAATCTCGCCAATACAAAGATCTGAATAGTAACAATAGTCCGTCGCGTGCAGGACATCCTGAACCGCACCCGCGGCCGGCAGCCGCTGCCGTGGTACAAGACGCTGAAGCAGTACTACTACCGGCCGCAGTGGGAGCTGTACGACCTGCGCGCGGACCCCCTCGAGCTGAACAACTTGCACGGTGCGGGACCGCTGCCGGCCAGACCGCCCGCATCTAGCGGCAGCCCTTTAAAGGAGCTTTGTCGGAGAAACCTTTATATAGCGCCATAGCTAGTACTGTAACACTCCCGAGTTCCCGGAGCGTCGCTTTCAGTGTCTCATGTGAGATTGAACTTGACGTACTGTGGCGAGTTTTGCAGGGCTAGGTCTACACTTTCAATATGTCTCCGTGTCATAACGGCTCGGCCGCTCGATAACAGAAATCTAGGCCCTAAACTTCAACATGGCAGCCGCCGCTATTTGTAGGAAACACCTCACTGATTCCATTCTTGAGATACGACAGATGACAGTATATCCGATTGAATGTCACGAGTGAATTTAGGAATGCTTCATGTTTGATATGAGTTCTCTCGAAACAGCCTCTAATAGTACAGTAACGTGGTATCGTCCAGGCAAGCCGTCGCTGGCCGGCGCGGAGGCGGCGCTGCGGGCGCGCCTGCTGCGGTGGCAGCGCCGCACGCGCGACCCCTGGCGGTGCGCGCCCGCCGCCGTGCTGCGACCGGACGGGGCGTGCGGACCGCTGGACGCCGGCCTGGAGCGGTACACCAGCGGATAGGTGGCGAGGGGTCGCTATAGATATCACTTTTTTATATTTTACCAAATTGCTTTTGCACGCGCTCGGCAGGACCGAACTATTAAAATTTGGTCTCGAAGACGACAGATCTTAGTAAATAAGAAAACAACTCTCGGTTTCGATCTCAATTTATTATTATCTTTGGCTATATTGAGTCACATTTCCATACATTATATTAATAATAGTCTACTACCAGCCTCATTAGCTGTTAAAATATCATCTAGTTGGTTTCTGTGTTCTTAATTACACAATATAATATTATTACTACATAACTATATTCGAATTCCTTATATCCTTCCTACTTTTACGATCCTATGTAAAATGTAGGAAAATTGTCTGACTGATTCATCTTTATCTAATAAGAACTGAATGTTATTAACATTAGCCCGACATTACATTCGAGGTTTTCAAGTATCACTTTTATATAGTGTAGTATTGTGTTGTTCGCGAACAAACTAGTTCGAAAGAATCGTGTCCACGAAAGAATCAAATCCCACATTTACTGCTCCATAGTGCGCTCTTCGCCGCAGGAGTTGTTTTAAAACGAGCGATCGATCTGCCTTATATCGCGAATCGAGTGAATCGATTTCAGCTGAAAACTGTTACGCCTACGACTTATATACTGTAATCTTTATAATGATATCATAAATATAGAAATGTATTCTAAATATAATGTTTTATTTTAATCACTACTTCTGTAGTTTTAAAAATAAATAAAATTGTAACATTACACTTAAAAACTTATGTTGGTTTTTTAGTAAATAGTGCAGTTGCTTCAAAATAAGATCTCTTTAAGAATCAGTCCCGTTCTGCACATAGATTTGCTGTGATATCTTATTTAGGTCACATAAAGGCAGTACAGATATATTCTTGTCACTCTAGGCAACTCTACCTTATAACTATTTAAGATTGTTTTAAAAGCTCTGTAAGACATAAATGCTTAAGTACATCTTGTATAATGCTGCCGCTTCAACCAGTTGCCCTACCAGTAGTCGTCCAGGCAAAACTCATTCATTTCCTCCATGTCGATGGCCAGGATTTGGTCCTCAAAGTACAAGTTCTGCATCATCTTCTCTGTTTCCATTAGCTTAAAAACCAAATGATATTTATTAGATTTAATACCACAATAATAAGGTTTCCTTATGAGAATTTCTTTACCAAAAATGAAATAAGCATGTAAAAAAGACATACATATAAAATTATTTGAAAAAAGTAGGGCTTATAAGGGTTTTTAACTAGATAGATAATCTGTGGTAGGAGTACTAGCCATAAGGAAGCAAAGATCAGGAAGTGCCCACGCTCCTTGTTCTTTTCTTTACTAGTACACCTATCCCCCGATTTACACGGTAGATACGTTCCTGAGAAAAACATGTAAATCGAAAATTAAAAATTTTCAAGTCAAAACCGTGTATTAACCGTGTATTTAAATTAAGAACATTTTAGCTGCCTGCTTTTAATTCAGCTTACCATGACACCTATCAGCTGGAGCCTCCTTTTCTTCAGAAGGAATTTTCTGATGTAAATATGCAGGAATCCATACAGTGTGAACGAGAGCACTATTGCTATGCAAAGTTTTATAGTTGACGACCAGCTGTTGAACATTTTGTCCTATAAAGAACACATGAAATTAATCTATATCTGACATTTGTATTGAAGTATTCAATCTTATATCAATTATTTATAAAGATTTACAATCTATAAAACTAAAGTGTATGCACAGAATTATGCTTTGAACATAGCATAGAAAACACATACAGAGAAACTAACTTTTAATGTAATATTTAATAATAATAATAATAATAAAGTAGGTAATAAAAAAACGTTTTTAAGCAATATTTTGTAGGAATAATGTTTACATTTAATTATTTTAAACTCATTTAAATCGGCCATAAATGTACTGTATGTTAATAAAAATATAATGCAATGTTTTTTGATTGTTTTAGGATTAAATTTTAGTAGATGATACTTACTGTATGATTACAGATATATTTCATGACTAATTCTAAAAACTGGTAATTACAAACCAGAAAACATTAAACAATACAAATATCTACAAAAATTTTAATATTCAAATTTAAAATATTCTTTACTCAAGTAGAGATCTTGCATTCTAAAAGTACACGCCACTCCAATGTCTTTACTCACTTATACCAGTCGAGCCATTAGTTGACCTTTAAGTGCGCGAATGAGTCAAGTCAACTTTGAAATAGCTGCGCGCACACATATACAATAGTACAGTCAATATTTTCTCTCACACATTAAAATAATGTAATTGTGTAATTGTAATGGTGGAGGGGCGTGCACTTTTAGAATGAAAGATCTCTAAACTTGTAAACAAGTGCTTTTGAATTATCAACTCTACAGCTGGTTTGGAAAGCTGTTCCTACTGAGAAGAGCTAGCCAGAAACTTCATGGTTACTCTTTTCAATGTATAAATTCTTATCACTAGTTACATTTACTCATTACTGCCTTGTACAGGGTCAAAGAGTAGCCAGACTTCTAGTCCACACTTTCTTATCATCTAATCCTCAATAGTATAGTAGGTTTTCTATATCAGCCTCTCTTAAACTACTGTAATGGCAAGGCTAAACTGGAATTTTATTAGAAAATCTTATACCCAAATCCATTAATGACTTTCATACTTTTGCAAGACGCAAAGCAGGAGCCGCAAGCTTATGTTAGTTCCTACTGTAGTGGGACTTATTTGTCTTATAGATTCATTAATAAAATAAAATAAAAAATAAAATATGTATGATAAAATAAATTAAAAAAAAATTCCCGCGTTCAAGCGACGGCTAATTTTATATATACATTGTACATCGCCGCGCGGACGTCGATAGCACCCAAGCCTACCCACCGCAGCCGATGCTCCGCCTAAACTACTTTGCCTCTTATATACATCACCTATCATTTTATAATACTTTATATTTTAATGTAAACACAATAAATTTTTTAAAATATACTGTGAAGCATATCTAAGAATACCTATTTCGCTAAACTTCTCTCGCAGGGAATCACGCGGACTTAAATTGTAGATGCCACATATGGCTCTTTTTTGTAATCAAAAAAATAATATTATCCGCGTATGTACCCCATAGCAATATTCCATAAGTCATAATACTATATATGTGAATTGTGAGCGAAATAAACAAGTTTTACTGTTTTGACGTCTCTAAATTGTCTTTTCTTTCGAACAGCGTAGGCCGCTGAACTAAGTTTCCTAATAAGGAATAATATATGGGCACTGCTGCAATTTTTTTAAATATCACATGATTTTGAGAAAATAAATAAACGGTTGACATAGTTACAAGATATATATAATTCATATTATTTCAAGCTATTTTGTAAATTTTTAATTTTACCTCAATACTCTATTTCACCTGATGTTAACCTAGTCTGTAAGAATATTTTAAGTTCTGTTTAGACTTCATAATTGTGTTGATTACAATGAAATCTTTAAACTCACAGGTTGAATGATGACCAGTGGGACTTCGTCAATCGCTTCAGCCATTTCGAAGATAAAGTTGTGTTCTATTTACAAATAGCACTATTAGAATCAAACACGTACGTTATTTGTGACAAATAGTAAATATTGGTATGTATTGCAAAACCTAAAATTATAATATAATTCCAATCAAAGTATTGATTTTAAAACCATTCTACCACAGACATTCTATTTTTAGTTAGTAGTCTATGATTTATTATACAATTTTTACATTATATATAGTGTATACCATAGACTAGGGATGGAAAAATAATAATATTAATCCATTTTTGTTATTGTAATTTTATTATTATAATCGATTTTAAAAATCTATTTCTATATTTTTCAACTCCAAGACATCACTACAATAGTTTCCCCATTACCCCTCGTACGCACGAGATGATTTTTATCGCGCGTAAAAATTACGTCGAAATGAAACAAATGGGTATCCAGGTATCTGTTCACACGACAGCGTATTTAAATCGCGACGTATTTATATCGTGCAGTGTTCCATTTTAGTCGTTAGGCCCAGGGCGTTAAGCTGAATATACCATACGAAACTTCTTATAACGTCTATTGTGGAATTATAACGCGACGTAATTTTTACGCCCGTGCGTTATGGTTTCCCGCTATGATCTCCAACACAGCGCAGTTAAGGTATAGTGCGGGCCATTCTAGTAAGTAGCCAGGTATCATTTATCATGGTCAATAGCACAGGTCAGTAGCACTCATAATGGATCATCCTAACTAACTGATAATTTTTTAATAGATATACGTGATTTCCTATCTAAATAAACGGCGTTTCTACGATTATTACGGCTTGGGATCGACATCTATTACATGACACATTATTATGACTATCTATTACATTTTCCACTGTTTCTTTCCAGTGAAATTTTAAATAAATCTGCTCAGTTGTAGTATGTATATTAACTACCTGGTTCTGGCAATTTACTATGGTAGTATAACCATTATTTTTCAGTTGATTTTAATATCACTAACCGACCGTCATCGGGATTAAGCTGTAGATAAAAGCTAATAAATTAAAGTTGCGCTTTTGGTACAACAGCGTTAGTTCTGCTATAGTCAACTGAGAATGTCAAGTTTGGTAATTCATTAAGCATTTACCTGAATGGAGAAAGCTGATACAGAGCCACATTAGTTAGTACCTTACAAAAAGGAGACCAAAAAAGAGGATTGGGAAAGGATGTATTTTGTCGTGATTCGTGACTCGGCCACCTGTGTAGCCTATCATTTATGCTTGACGTGTTGATCTAAATCATAATTGTAAGTAAAATGTGCTGCGTATATTTAGATTAAATGCAATCATATATATATATATTAAAATTATTATATATATTAAATCACTTTTTTTACGGATTATGGATTGGATTATTGTAATAACAAACATCTTATGATCTTACGTGCATTTACAATCTGTTTTATGTCAAATGTGTCAAAAAAAATTTAGAGGTTAGTTTATTGATATTATTTAGTTTTTTTTTTTAATTTCACTGCACGAATGCACAAAAATATCAAAATGAATAGTGATCAATTTTTACCAAAAATTCAATTTAAAATAGTATTTGACTTATTTCGAAAAATCTGTTGAATTTTTAATAATTAACCCGTGAGCCTTTAGTAAAAAAAGCGGTTAAATTGTTGAAAATTGTATAATAAGAAGTGCATAAGAATACAAGAAATAAATCTTTGCATTTCAGATTCGCTAATATGTCGACGAATTTCATAAAATATGGGCAACTTATTAATAATTCAACAAAGTATGCTCAAAGGATGAAAAAACTATCCGACAGAATCTTCGGAGAGGTCGCGATTCCGACGAATCCTAAATCAATGAAAGTGGTAAAAATATTCTCAGAGCGACCGCTGCACAGCAACGAGGACATCCTGCACTACTACCCGCGCCACGTAGAGACCGGCAAGCTGATGATGAAGCTACGCGAGTACGGCCTGTTCCGCGACGAGCACCAGGACTTCAAGGAGGAGATGAAGCGCCTGCGCGAGTTGCGCGGGAAGGTCAAGGTGTGGAAGAGAACGCTCAACCAAGAACCAAAAGAATCAAAGTAGTAGTACACAGTGCAAGGAGTTCAATTTCCGTTTTATTTGGTTTTAATATTTCACTAATACAAATGACTCTGAATTTAACATTTTTAGGTCTACAATTTGATCATGTTTAAAGCAAAAATCGATTGAGCTAGAGTTCATTGAGTTCAAATGCTTTAGTTTTTTTTATTGTAACTTCCAGTACAACTAAAAAGTGTTAGTATAATTACTAAGTATGAGAGGTGGGAACCATTGGTCTATCAGAACATATAATACTTTAAATTTGCAAGTATGGTGTGCATTATTGGTACAGATTATTTCGCCAAAGTCACATAAGATGGAGAACACACAAAGGAGATTATAAAGTGTAGGTTTTTCTAACAAAATTAATGTTATATTAGTACATTAGACTAGATGTTATGCAATAGATATAATGTTGTAAATAAATTGTAAAAAAACGACATTCGTTTATCTTTACAATTAAATAATTAAAATAAATAATATTTTTTTTATTATTTTACACTGTCTCAACCTTCAGCTTTCACAATTTAGTCAATAAGATAGGTGTTCCCATTAAGAGACTAGGAACTTTTCTCGTGCATAAAGTGGTACTGGTGTAGTTGGAAATGAAAGTATTTAATATATCATTTGTTTTAATTGCATTTTAAAAATATGACGTTCTTATGTATAGCTTAGACAGACGGTGGCGTCGGGGCTCCGATATATGTACAGTCATGCGGTCTAGGTGTAGTCGTTGAAGTCGTCGATGGCCTGGCGGCGGGAGCGCTCGGGCGCGTAGGGCGCGGGCGCGCGCGCCGCCGCCGCCTGCCGCTCGTCCTCGGCGCGCGCGCGGAGCCGCTTGATGATGCGCAGCCTCTCCAGCGAGTTGGACGCGAACGGCTCGCTGCCCGGCTTCAGCGACAGCGAGATCTGCGACGCCAGCTGCGGCGCACCGACACCGACAGTTAGGTTCGAGATAGCAGTTGGAAATTATTGCGGTGCATACGGTACTCGAGTGACTTCCCAGAGGGAGAGTCGACGATCTCTATTATAATTTGCACTATAATTTAGAAACGCTAATTCAAACAGTCTTCTACTTTTAGTTTTCTTTTATTCTTTTTCCGAGTAATTTAGTATGTGGAACTCACCGCGGCGTGCAGCGCGTGCTGCCGCGCCAGCAGCGACACGTTGTGGTCGGACACGCACTGCGGCTCCACGTGCGACAGGAACTTGCCGCGCAGCCGCTCGTCCTTGCTCTTCAGCGTCACGCGGTTCATGCCGTGGTCCAGCGGCTCCACCACCACGATGCACAGGTTGAACTGGCCCTGGACGGCACCCGGAACGGGGCTCGGCATTCATACTGTGCCCGACTCGGGCAACGGGCCCGACGACCTCGTTCGATAGGCGAGCTCGAGGCAGACTACTGCTCTAAATAAAAAGCTAAGGCCGCCATGTCTTGCTATTGTTTTGAAATTTATTTAATAATCTCAATCATAAGTTACTATAGTTCCATTAAACGTTTGAAATATATTCGATACTTATATCGACACCGTTCACATTTCGCAATTTAATGAAATGCAACACGAAAAAAGCAGAGCTCATTGTATTATATAAATAGTAGCGGAAGAAAAAAAATTGTGGCAATGGCGGCAACCGTTTCAGTAATCTAGAAACGAACTCGTAGTTTGGAAGGTGAATATCCTCTTTTAGACTAAAAGTTCGTTCTAGATTTTGTACATTTTTTTTGTAACGAAATTCACATCCACATCGAGATTAGTTGAAGACCTCAAGATGCCCACGGTAAAGACGAAAATCGCGAAAAAGTTATACTCTCGTCGCATAGAAAACCATCCAAAACAAACTTGCTTGTATTCTGATGGACCACGTCGAAGTCGATTCACCACTGAACGTTCGCCATGAACACCTACATACACACCTGACCGCTGGCTCGATGCCCGAACGAGGCAGAGTCAAGGTGTATGGGACTGTAAAAATGATTGTAAACACAGGAACACAGGAAGTTCCTTGGTATAGAGGACGCGCTCACCTTGATGGTGTGTATGTCGAAGTCCTGGCCGGAGTCGTTGTACACGATGGACACGAAGTCGTTCCCGATGTACTTGAGCTTCTCGTTGCAGTGCGGGTCGCGCGCCGAGCACGGCATGGCCGTGGCCACGTGGAACAGCACCTGCCACCGACTCCCGCCTGAGCCCAGCCCCTACCGAGCCCCCAGCGAGCCCCCCCGCCCCACGCGACTGACACTGTTTATGACTAGGGGCAGTAATACAACGGGCAGTCCCCGTGGACGGGCTAACGTGTACGTCGACTTCCCAAATTTCTAATATGCTAATATAGGAAACGTCGCGTGTGTAAGCTCCCATAGCCTCTATATTCATAAATTTATAAATTCAGTCTTGAGTGGAGAGAAGGGAGAATTGCTGGATTAACATTTCAAATTGATTGATTCTTTTGACAACATACGATGTATCTGATTTTATGTAACGTAGAGCTCTAGCATCGAACTTCTGTAATTTTCCATAAGGTCATAAAATATATTATATTAATGGTCTTTCGTTAGCACCAGAGACGTCCGACGCGTCACGATTACCTGCATGATGTCGTCGTTCCATACGTAAGTGTACCGGCCATCCTTGCCGCCTTTTTCTAAATTGAGAAACAAGTTGGGTTCCTCGGCACCCTCCAGCGGCACCAGCGTGCCCAGCAGCCGCAGGAAGTCCATGTACCTGTGGAGCGGCGCCCCGTCAGACCAGTGCGGGACACCCGCCGCCGGAGGCGATCAAATATGATACGATTGAAGCGTACTAAATACTTCAATTTAAAATTAAAGTTAAATTTGGTCTTTAGATTCAGTTCGTGATGTTGGTACTCTGTATTTTTAGTCCTGTATCCTTACCGGGATTCGATATTCAGGATCAGTTTACAAAATGAACTTTCTAGTTCGAATAGATTATAACCGGTCGTATCCGGCGCTCGGGGGTTCAGTTTGCGATTAACTATCATTAAATAACTCGGAAGCGCAACGATCGATACCAAAGCGACCGAGGCTACGTTTCCGAACTTTTGATTTGCTCTGTCACTACAACTACTAAAATTTGTACTGAAAAGATACAATGATAAAGCTCCCGAACGAGTCAACGGAAGTTTTCCTTCTGATTCCCTGGACCCTGTACGTATCAATATCGATTACAGGCGCGAGCCACCGCAGGGCACGCACTCACCTCACGCTGCCGAACTCGTTCTTCAGGATGGCCACCTTGTCGTTCTCCTGTCCCGGGCCCACGTACAGCACGCCCACCTGGCACGAACACAGTAACACCCAGATTGCACTAATGTCGCTATATAGAATTCGAAATAAAGAAGTAAACTAGTTTCTATCCGAACATTACAAAACAGAGTTTCCCGCCGCGTCCGTCTGTCGGTTGCAATAAATGTTATAAATGTTATATTTGACAAGTGACCGTCGATCGAAAAAAAATTGTCCATCGAGTAAGTTTACTTAATATATAAAGGAAAGCGGGAAAGTAACGAGTTCGTCGGAAAGAAACGTGTGACTATCGTATCTCGCATTTCGTAGATAAAATCGAATAACGCGAAGGCAACGGTCTAGAAGTACGAGGGAAGATGCGGAGGATCGAGTATCACCTTGTAGGTCTCGAGCGGCGGCACCAGGTCCAGGTTCTTGATGGTCCGCTCGTGCGCCTCGCCCGCCACCTTCAGCGGCCGCTCGCTCAGCGGGCCCGGCGCGGCCGGCGCCTCGCCTGCGACACCTCGATACACTATACTCGTGTGACGTATGGATACAGATCGCACAATTTTTTGATGAGAACGTAAGCTTCGTAATAGATTATAAGTCGTACCGGTGAATGATTTATAGAAGCGGGCGTCACTTTGAATTCCATATTACGGGAACTATAACAGAACTACTTTTCTGTGCTTAATCCGCGCGGGTTAAGCGAATGCATGCAAAGCTAATGTGTATGTGTGCGTTACGAATGCAGGAGGATGCGTAAAGTACGTGAATTTTGCCCGCTTCATACACATTAGCTTTGCATGTATTCGCTCAACCCGCGGATTATAGTAAGGTAGTTTTATTATAGTTTCCGTCGTCCCGGTATTTTCGCTCGTTAATTTTAAAATTTTCTCAATTATGTGACTTTTCTCATTCCCGAAACCGAAACGGGATTTTTATATTCTGTAGCTAGCTAGCTAGCGCTGCATGTAGGCTTCGATCGTGCCAAATTTGAAGCGGATCAGTCGTGACAGGGATCGACACGTTCGGATAGAATCAGTATTGAGTGACGTTCGTTTCGAGTGTCAACATATCTGTAGTTCGGCGACAGTGGAGCGAGCGGACACGTACCGGGCACGGGCGGCGAGATGGGGTACGTGCTCATGTTGTGGTACAGCTGCAGGAACACGAAGGACGGGGACACGCCGCCCGCCGCCGGCAGCGCCGCCGCGCGCGCCTCCCTGCGGACCGAGCGGTGCGGCGGTACGTGCGGCGGTACGTGCGGCGGCACGTGCGGCGGCACGTGCGGCGGCACGGCGCGCGGCACGGCACGCGGCACGGCGCGCGGCACTCACCGCGAGCGGCGCGTGGGGCTCATCACGGAGATGGTGTTGGAGCGCTTGGAGCGCGCCAGCGGCGGCAGCTCGTCGCGGCCGTCGGCGGGCCGCGCGCCCTGCAGCACCACGCGGCTGTCGCTGCTCGTCTGCGGACACCGCGAGGGTCAGTCAGCCAGGAGCGCCGTCGGCCCGCAAGGTGTCGATAAGAATGTATGGCTCGCCTTCTGCAGCTGGTGGTGCGCCGCGGAGCCGCCGCCGCCCGCCGCCGGCTCGGACTCGCCCTCCGGCCCGGCCGTGCCTGCCACACACGTCCGATAAGAGCGGCGCCCGCCATTTATCCTAATTGGATTCACGATCGGCAATCGTGTGTCGAATAGTCGTTGATTTATGCTAAATTCACAAAAGTACGGAACGAAGACCACTAAGATAGATCGATTCAAGATTTGTTTTTGAATTCTATACTGACGTAGGGAGATAACATGTCAGAGGTCCCCTACACGTGAATACGTCCGCTCTCTGTTATGATACGTCCCTGATACAGCCGGTGGATATGAAACACAAAATATCGTGGAATGTTACACATAATTACTATTACACGAACATGAAAACGGACGAGGGACGTCGTCGCGAAAGACAGTCGGGAACGCGGCGAACTGACGTCGCCGGTAACGACGATATATGATTTTGCAAGTTCTCGTAATCGCGATATGATAGTTTAACGGAGTTCACCGACCGGGGTCCGACTTGTACGTCATGAGGTGCGGGTGCGGCTGCGGCTGCGGCTGCGGCTGCGGCTGCGGCTGCGGGCTGGTGCCGCACATCTCCTCGGGGATGGCCTCGCACGACACGCGCATGTCGCTCTTCTTGTTGGCCTTCTTGGTCGCGTGTAACGTCATCGGTGCGCTGCGGCACAGTTACACGACTATGACTCAAAGGTTGCACTGAGAAATCGGTACCGTACTGCGAGTAAGCAATGACTGAACAAAATTATAGACGACCAGACATCCCATCGGAATGTCGGGTACCGTTCCATCTACCTGCTCGACACCTACGTAAACATTTATTATCTGACCGCGGCGCACTCACGTGGGCTCGCAGCTGGGCAGCAGGATGAGGTCGTCCAGGTCCACGGGCTGCTGCGGCTGCAGCTCGTCGTGGGCCGCGCCCTTCCACGAGGACGACATCTCGGGCGAGGAGTTGGAGCGCCGCACCGGGTGCCGCGACTTGCCCTGCGCCGCTCGGCAGATACAGCACGATTCGGACAGATCGAAATAGCAACACAATACAGCTCGAGCCCGAACACTCAGGGGACAATACTTTCGTTCAAACTTGAAGCAACATTGAATACCCATACCTATATTTTTACCCATTTCAGTTTCAGTAATCCCAATTTACGCACCCCCAGTTCTCAAAAACTCCGGTTCGATCGTCCATCGGTTGGAGCTAATTTCAAAACAAATTTATTTTTAGAGTTTATAATAAATACGAAAGAAACTCGCAGAATTCTCTCTCCGCGTGAACGTGTTTTCTGAATCCTTTATATGATTTATCGTGCGGCGGGCGCTACCTCGGGCACGACGAGCAGCATGTCGTCGTCGTCCGTGGTGCTGGAGGAGCTCTGCCGCTGCGGCGAGCCGGGGATGTTGATGGGCTGCGTGCCGCGCTGCGTGCCGCCTTGCGTGCCGCCCTGCGTGCCGCCCTGCGTGCCGAGCCGCGCGCCGCCCGCCGCGCGCCGCTCGCCGCCCACCACCGAGTCCGAGCTGCTCGACAATTACGAACGTGCATTTCGCGCGGCTATCTCCGATAAACGGAGTCACTCGCGAGCAAAGTTTGACTATATAATATGGAAAGTTTTGGGTGACTCGGTTGACATATGACGATTGTTATTGAAAATTTTCAGAAGAAGTCAAACGCCTCAGAGCTTTTATCGGCGACGAGTTAACATTGTTGTAAGATATACTTAACGAGAGTGTACCTTTGGATTATTCATCATATTTTATAGGGATACAGCCACAGATAAGTCCGCAATGGCATATATCTATAATTCAAGGATGGTTTAGTACGACGCGATGATTGGAAAGGTATTTGGACGGATACAGTATATTCACTGTTACCTCCTCGACCTAATATGGTAATTACCTTCGAGCATTTCATGATTATTATTACAATGTTTTACGAGTACACATAAAAGCATACCTTATAAGTTTTACCTAGAACATTAACGCGAACCAAAATAGGACAGGGGCTGTCTCGAACGCAGCGAGTTACGTTAACATGCGGTCGGGTGAATCAATCAAATATAGTGCGTCGGAACCTTTAAATATAAAATCAAATTTAAGGTTCGAGGTGAGACGTCCGTGTGGCGTGCGAGCGGTCCGTAGGTCACCTGGATTTATGCAGGTCGGGGCCGTGCGAGCGCTGCGAGGCCGAGCGCGACATCCGCGGGGAGCCCTCCGAGCTCTGCGGACGGTACGATCGATGAGTTCTCACACGCGGCCGGTGAGACCGCAGATAATACATAGGTTTATCATGTTTCTAGCGCTGCTAAATCGAGCGCTACCTTATTTTCAGTTTCCAGACGGAATTGTTTTTTCGGTTGTGAAAATTGTATAAGATGTTCTAATACAAATTCTAGAGAACCTCAATAGATTAAACATTTGAGAACGTTCGGTCGTTTTCTATGTATAATCCATTTCAGTATAAATATTTATTTGTTGTCAAATGAAATTTAAATTTTCGATAGAGTTAGGATGGTGTTATAACGTTGAGTATTAGGATTTTCCAAAAGTAGCGCCGTACAGTAAGCGGTGTACGTACGAGGTCGGGCCGCGAGTCCCCCGGCGCGCCGAGCGGCGACAGCAGCGCCAGCACGTCCTGCAGCGCGCCCTCGTGCAGCTGCGGCGAGCTCATCTGCGGACAGCGCGGCGTCAGCGGGGGGCGGGGTGAACACTTTTATGATGAAATGTCTAAAACCTTCTAGAAATTAACTCAATTTTTTTTCTTCCACTTAATTAGTTTCGACAACAAAACGCTGGCAACATTTCTCGTTAGGTTCGAAATACTGAGTGCCTATCATCGTGTCGATGAAATATGTTTCGAGTCGAGTCGAGTCAACGAGATACGATTTATTTGTCAAAACATTCATTCATTTTAAAATTATTCATGTTGACAAAAGAGTAATAAAATATAATCGAAAAATTCAGCCTACTGAGGCTTCTACAGGTCAAGTCGAGGCAGGTGAGGAGAACCACTCACGTGGTTCTGCATCCGCAGCAGCCAGGACACGTCCCCGGTGGGCGAGCGCACGTGCAGCTCGGCCCAGCGCGCGCACCAGCACGGGCACGCGCCGCCCGCGCCCTCCTCCTGCGGGACGCTGCTCTGAGAATCTATGCCGAGTCCGACTTTTATTTCATCTTAGACGTCGAGTACGATTAGATACGAACGATGGACGTCCGTCTCGTTCGTTTTGTTCCCATCGTCAGGACGATGTACGATTTAATAGCGTCGTTTTTGCAAATGACTTATTGTTATTTAAATTATTTATAGAAGCAGGCGTTACTTTGCGGAATTCCATATTACAAGCAATATAACAGAACTAACTACTTTGCTATAATCCGCACGGGTTAAGTGAATGCATGCAAAGCCAATGTGTATGAAGCAGGCAAAATCCACGCACCTAATACATGCAGGACCAGCCACCACATGCACCCCAAGGCGCAATTCACCAGCAACAACGAACACAAAAGCAGCACACACACCCACCACCACAATCTCGACGATCGTTTCGCACCGAAACCGAAGCATCATCAGGAGGATAGGCTTCACGACAAAAATCGTACTTCGCCGCGCTACCCATACAAGCAGTCTTAAATAGTTCAACTCCCACCAATACCCTCCCCTCCGAACACATGCAGCAAAACAGAATTAGATACATTTACTTGCTCGTTAATTAAGTGACCATTGTTATTTTTTATTATCTCAAGTTGCTCTAACGTATTGAGTCGGAGTCCCTTATCACAAGTGTGGAGAATATGAAATGAATGGTCATTAGGCACTTTATGACCGCTTTCTAGCAAATGTTTTGCAAAATTAGAATTTTGTGGTTTATTATTCCTAAACGCAGCCACATGTTCCCGGAATCGAACCGCAAAACTTCGGCTAGTCTGACCTACATATGTACCGATGCACTCAGGACAATCTATTTTATAAACCCCAGATTTTTTACCCTTATATAATGTATCTTTATTTTTACACAACAAACTACGATTGGTTAGTTTTAAAAGAGAGTTTAGTACCCGATTTTGATTTAAATATATTTGCCACTCGATCTGTTAATTTTCCAAAGTAAGTCAGACTGGCTTTATAGTTAGTTTTATTAAAAGATGGTATTGGTGGGAGTTGAACTATTTAAGACTGCTTGTATGGGTAGCGCGGCGCAGTACGATTTTTGTCGTGAAGCCTATCCTCCTGATGATGCTTCGGTTTCGGGGCGAAACGATCGTCGAGATTGTGGTGGTGGGTGTGTGTGCTGCTTTTGTGTTCGTTGTTGCTGGTGAATTGCGCCTTGGGGTGCATGTGGTGGCTGGTCCTGCATGTATAAGGTGCGTGGATTTTGCCTGCTTCATACTCATTGGCTTTGCATGCATTCACTTAACCCGTGCGGATTATAGCAAAGTAGTTAGTTCTGTTATATTGCTTGTTATTTAAATTATATAAATATTTCAGATGAAAGCTTAAAAAAGGCAGAACCCCCGATGAACGTGGGCCGGGGGAATCGAGCGTCTCGACTAGCTTTCGGACGTTCAGAAGGACGACTCTACGACTCCGAGTCGAGCCTTGACTCGATACGAGCACGCACCCGCAATCGGCTCAGTATCACTGCACTGTTTCAAAAGCGGTACTCAAATTTAAAAACCTATGTAGTCTTTTATATAATATGAGAGCTCCGTCGGAAGCGCGAATATTATATTTTACTGTCAGTCAGAGTATTAAGTAATATAAATAAGAACACACTCACTGCCTCTTTGGATATCTTCTCGAATCGCTGCGTGAATTGATCGAGAGCATCCAATATCGGGTCCGTCGTTTTGTTCTCCGCGGAGTTTTGTCTGAAATCCGACCGGCTCTTGTACTGAGAGTACCGTACGAACATAGCATTACCGCAATGACTACAGCGAACACAAAATAATACCGACGAAGCGCCAAATGTGTCGGTGAAGATGCTTCGGTCGTGTCAGACGAGGTAGCCGTACGGCCGTACGAGATAATACATTTTTGAAAGCTGTTTCGTTTAAAGCAAAGAAAAGAAAAAAAATAGTAGCGTACGAAGCCGAATAGCACACGTAACGACGGACATGGAGAGGAGGAAATAGATATTTGGTTGGAAAGCGGACGAACTTATGACCGTTCACTGATGCATTTTATTTTTCAATTAAATTTATATATACTAATAAAGCCCGACATTAAACTGTCTTTGATTAACTTTTAACGAAATAAAGCATCCACCGAATTATTTATCTGTGGCTCTGGCTGTTGCATCAGGGAGCAGCCACTGTCGATGTATGCCAGCCCTGCAGTCGACACACATTTAGTGACATCGATGTACGAGGTGAAGGGATCGGGTGACGAGTCGGGTGGGCGTGCTGCCGACCTGGTGCTGCGTCCGCTGGCCGGCGGCTGCAGCTCGCAGGCGGACAGCGAGGAGCAGGAGGTCTCCGTGGAGCGGCTGTGCTGCAGCGAGTGCTTGCTGTAGCTACACACACACACATCGGGTCACGTATGCAACGAGCGCAAACACACTCACCCTCGCGTCAGTATGCGGCCCGCACACTGAAATGCTTTCCGCAACATCGTCACATCTAATCGCAAACAAACGAGAGACACCCGACTTTATAGACGTGTTACATAGTTATATAAAAAAAAAAAATTATTTGAAGACATTATTACAACATTTAGACGAAATGATGAAAGAATTATAAAAACAATGGCTAAGACGCGGCCGGGACGCGCAGTCTTCGAAACTATCTTTCGGGTGTCCGTCGTGTTCGGTGTCCGCTTTTAGACGATCACTTTAACTTGTCCCATGACAGTTAATTAATAACACGACTGGTCGGCAACAACGTTGCCGAGCTAGCAGGCCCCAGTTAGATTGATCGACTAAGTATAAGATCTTAAAAAGTCTTTGATAATTCACGGACTCACTGCTAATGGAGTATGGCAGGTATTGTTATTATTATGTTGGAACGTACGCGTCGAGCAGTTAGTGCGGCCGAGGGCGTTCCTCTATGCATATATTTTAATGAACGTCTTACTAGTATAAAGTAGATCGTACTACAGTATTGTGTTATTGCAGTGTTAATTAAAATTTACAAAAATGTGTTAAAGAGTTATTATCACACTATTTCATGGCAATTAATTCTTTTTAAAAAAATACTTCTATTGCTAATACTTTAAATGAGAACAAGGAGTTAAGTGACTAAACGATCTTAATATCTTTGGCGTTTTACGATACTGTCCTTAGGTGCACCGCTATCGTATAATATATTGTACTTATATATGCAGGAGTGTGACCGTGTCGGTTTAAGTGCGTGTGTCAGCAGCGGCTGCAGGTCATCAACTCTATCGCACAACGGGTGATAGCAATATTAATGATGACATTAACACATGTACGCGCAAAGCAGAAAGCCAAGCTGCTTATTATTTTTACATTCCTTTTAGACACATCCTATTAGAAAAATTTCAAAATTTACAGTGATCAGTCCTAAAACTTAATCATGATAATTTCGTTAATAGTTTCGTTAACTGTGTACTTACTGTTATTCGTAATACAACAATATTTTAACTTTAACCGTGCTAATATATTGTCATTAAAACTCGGCGATTTCTTTATAGAACAAAATTTTTTTTTTTACTCTTATTGAAAAATTGATATTAAAATAGACAGTAGACGAGCTCGATGAGTTAAATTCATTAAAATAAATAAATCGAACATGAATCCACGAACCTCCTCTCGGACATGTAAAAGTCGTTCCCCTTTATCGTTAATTTCTTTATAGGTATTCGAAACGCTATTTAGATACTCGAATACACGTGCCAAAATATTTAGTGGGAAAGTGAAAAACAGACATCTTTAGCAAATAGATGATGTAAAGGAACTACCGGGTATCATCGATTAATAATGGAACGAACAATATGTTAATTGCCACATGCAATTTGCCTGGAGTTGAATTTCTCTAGGAGGAAGATTATATATAATGTATCCAGAAGTGTCGTAGATCACAAAGAGGCTGTAAGGCTGTAGCGGGCCGGCGTGCTCACCGCTTGACCTCGGGCGCGGCGGGCGGCGCCCCCTCCGCCCCCTGCGGCCCCTGCGGCTGCGGAGGAGAAGGCCGGTCAGACGGACATAGCTCGCCAGCTCGAATCGGCGCGCCCCACTACCAAACTACTCGTTATAAATGTGCGAGTGCTAATGTGTATGATGACATTTTGTCTCTGTAGAGCTATATTTTAAATTTGCTCGGGAAGGTAGATAAGAGAGTGTGGCGCGTCGTTTTAGCTCAGACCAGTTTGCTATATCCACGCATGCTCACCGGC
Source organism: Morpho deidamia (assembly GCA_947086505.1). Taxonomy (NCBI): domain Eukaryota; kingdom Metazoa; phylum Arthropoda; class Insecta; order Lepidoptera; family Nymphalidae; genus Morpho; species Morpho deidamia. The sequence goes on along the minus strand of CAMTZC010000007.1, from coordinate 58,390 downwards.
GGCGCGGGTGGCGCGGGTGGCGCGGCGGGTGCGGGCGGGGCGGCGGGCGCGGGCGGGGCGGCGGGCGCGGGCGGGGCGGCGGGCGCGGGCGGGGCGGCGGGCGCGGGCGGGGCGGCGGGCGGCGGGCTGGCGGCGTCCTCGGCGTGGTGCCGGCAGAGCGCCGCGCACCTGCACACGCAACGGACGGCTCGAACGACTACCGCACGCCGGCCCGCACTCACCGCGCGACGCCTCTGCTCTAGTCGCAGCGCGTCGGCGACCGCAGCGACGTCATAGTTTTACACGACTCGAGAGTTGCTCGGCGGCACGCGACCACAAATTAATTCACGAGCAAAACCATAGCTCGAATGTTGTATAGATTTAAATAATTAGTACGTGAGTTATGGATAAATAAAAATGTTATACCCAGCTGTGGGATTGTAAGGGGACTTTACTACTTTCAGTCACTCTAACTCGTTATTAGCATGTAGTCAATAAAATATGCATATGTTATGCATCACATCGTATCATTGAACGCCTTCGGTTCCAGTGCGTGCCGCTACTGTCTACCGAGCGCAAAACTTTTTTACTCCATGAGAAATCTATACATATTATAATACAAAGTCCCCAAAAGCTGTGTCTGTATGTGATCGATTTTCTCGGAATCTACTGAACGGATTTTTGTACGACTTTTACTAAAAGATAGTCCAACACTCGGGGAAGGTTTAGGTTAGTAGTACATTCTACGGAATGATTGAACCGATTTCGATGGGACTTTCATTGGAAAATAGTACAGGCTCCATTTTATCCTAAAATTCCCGTATGGTCGGGATTTTCTCAGAAAAAACTTTGCATACTGATTTCCTATTATCAGTTTTTCATTATTAAACTAACTAGGAGTTGTTAACGCTAAATTTCTTGAATATATCTGATCAAATTCCTTGATAGAATTAATATGTCACGGTGTTTAGTTCGAAAATAGCACTGAGAAAAAGCTAAGTTTATTTGCCGTCGCGTTTGTAGAATTGTCGTCCCGAACGACGTCATTTTTGGAGAGTCACTGGTCGATGCCGGCACGCTCCGACCGGGCGACCTCGACTGGACGCTTTGCGTTTCCGTGTTCGCAGTCGAAGTGCGCGAGGCTAACCTCTCACACAGGCCCTGCTTGAGGGAGGTCTGCAAGCAGCCGGAAGTGGTGATGGTGACCAGCTTGTGGCCCACTAGCCACGTCGTGGACTGGCCCCCGTTGAACAGGAACTCCGCCGTGTCGCTCCTGGAAGAGACGGGCTTCAGTCGAGGAACGACGCATCGGTCGCAACGGCCGTTGGAGTCCTCGCGAGGCACGGCCGTACCTCTGCGGCTTGACGCTGCACGGCGTGAAGGTGTACCGCGCCAGCAGGTCCACGCAGGTCTCGGTGAGCTCCACGTGGAAGGCGGCGGGCGCGCCGCGGGAGCCGGCCAGCGGCGCGCGGGACACCGCCCGGGAGCCCTGCGGACTCCTCGATTTTACTATTGCTTACGAAGCTCTTCTTCAAATTATAACGATAATATTCTCCTGCCCTCATCCCGTTGGACGGTAAATGTTTTCCGGACTGAAGTTAAAGAAATTTGTCACGATTAGAGCCATCCGTCGGTTCCGACGTGTACGATAAATATTAGACGCCGCGTAAACCGGCACCGATATACTACTTATGTAATAGACAATTGCAGATCTACAAAAAAACTACAAACGAGTCAGCGACAGCATGTCGATTATGGTTAATTCACAATCAGTACTTTTTCATTCAAAATTTCAATCAAACTACACTAACTGCCACGCGGTTGAAGCCGCAGGCATAGCTAGTGTAGAATAAAATAGTCTGAAACAGGAACAAATATGCGTTCAGACTACGCTTAGCCGTATGACTGATGGTATTTTGGCACTTTCCACGTACGAAGTAGCGACGACATACGACTACAGCTATGGTAAATACAAATTCTGTGCGCAGAAATCGAGAGCAGAGATAGAGAATGCGGCGTCGTACCAGGCTGGAGCTCCGCTGCCGGTTGGAAGAGTCCTCGTTGACGGCGCTCTGCTGGCCGTGGTAGTTGTTGCTCTTGAAGGCCTGCTGCTCCTCGAACGGCATGATGATGTAGTTGTGCAGGCCCTGAGGACCGCCCCGTTAGCGCTTAGGAATACTCGTACAATTAATGAAATGACTACAGGCAATACTCTACAAGAAGCTCACTGATTCGGGAGGATGCTTCTACAGAGAACCAGACAGAAATTTGACGGATATACTTTTCAAAAAATATATCTACTTCGTTTTTTTTTATTTTTTATTGTGTATAGACTAGCGCTTGGCTGTAATCTTGCCTGATGGTGAGCCTTGATACAGCCTAAGGTGGTACGCGCATGTCTATAAAATGCCTATTCACTTTATTTTAAAAAATACCCATATCGTAATTAAAACTTTTCTATAATAACAGTCGCAGCCCGACGCGTTACTGGCGTTCCATATTATTTTCAGTCACGTAATGTCAGTAAGAACATTATGAATCTCTCGACAGTACGCGATGATATTTGCAGGACAGGTATTCTTTTACAGCCTAACGGGCATACAAAAGTTGAGAATTTCATGTACTTCTTTATAACATTCCAAAAAAAACAGGAGAATTTTTAAAAAAATCATAGACAGTCAGTCGAAGCAGTCAGGGGCGGCGCTCACGTGTATGATGAAGCGCACGAAGTTCCTGCGGTAGGACAGGCGGCACTTGAGGAACCAGGCCGCGACGACGTGGTGCGCCAGCGACACCACGTAGTGGTTGTACCGCGAGGGGTTGGTGTACGGCAGCAGGATGGCGAACACCGACATGTACTGGTCCTCCACGAACGACGCGAACACGCGCGGCAGCCGCGTCAGCGCTGCGGACCGCGATCGCTTTCATTTATTTTTATTAGAGCGAACGCATAGCAGCAGACTCGTTTCAAAGCTCGTACTTGGAATATTGGTTTCGTTAACTGCATGCGGCTACCGACTTCGCGAGCCTCGATGGCTCGCTACAGAGGTTTTATTTAATTACAGTCGTGGTACTTCCTACTCGTCGTGTCATTTCAATACTTCTAATTTATTTTGTACCACACCAGCATTTCGGATAGGATTTCGAGTCGAAAGAGTGTAACTAGTACGCAGGAAGGCGCGAGAATAACTTTTTTTGATAATATAATGATCGCGGATAGATTCAAAGGTAATAAAGATATATTTTGAGAATTTCTCACTGGAGAGGAACTCGAGCATGGGGCTGGCGATGGCTTTGGTGTCGGAGATCTTGGACAGGTCGAGGAGGACTTCCGGCAGCATCTTCACCATGGTGTCGCGAGTCTCCAGCGTGAATATCGTCAGCGCGTTGATGTACGGCTGCGGCGTGCGCAGCACTGCGGGAGACAGCACGCGTCAGCGGCGGTAGGGAGGACGGCGCGCGGGGAACAGGGGCCGACCGGGCACGTACCCATCCCGTACTTGAGCAGGCAGCGCACGATGCGCTGCTGCGTCTGCGGCTCGAGGAAGGCGTGGTAGGAGGCCAGCGCGGCCAGCGCGGGCAGCACGGCCGCGTGCAGCTCGGACAGCAGCAGCTTGGAGCCGCCGCGCAGCCCCTCGGGCACGCCCAGCCCGCGGTCCGCCACCATCGAGCACAGCGTGGAGGCGAGCAGGTCTAGGTCCTGCGCGCGGCGGCCCACGGCCAGCGCGCGCGCGTGCAGCAGGCCGGGCAGCGCGCGCAGCACGTGCGCCAGCACCGCCCAGTCCCCCTCGCGGGACAGCGCGGCGGGCAGCGTGCGGGCGGCGCGGGCCACGGGCAGAGCGCACGCGCCCGCCGGCAGCTCGCGCGCGGCCGGCGCGGCGCCGCGCGGCGCGGGAGGCTCCGCCAGCAGCAGCGGCGAGCACACGGGCCGCGCGCCCGCCTCGTACGCGAACCCCACGCAGTTCAGCGTGTTGGCGCGCAGCCCGAACACCATGTCGAAGATCTGCAACGAGGCCGCCGCTTGTACCACCACCGGTACCGCCGCTCTGGCCGGAGGGCGGGGGCGCGCACCTTGAGCCGGATCTCGGGGTGGTGGTGCAGCAGCGTCGGCCGCCGGTAGTGGTGGTCCAGGTGGTCGAGCAGCACCAGGAAGGCGCGCGCGGCGTGGGCGGCCGGCGCGCGCAGCAACTTGTCGTGCAGCACCTCGAGCAGGCCGGCGGCCGCCAGCTTCAGGTCGGCCGTATCTGCGTCGGCCGGCACCGCCACCTCCGAGACGTACATCTCGAACGGTCGGTTGAGGATCTGCGGACGGCGACGCGGCCGGAAGTTATGCGTACAGACAAACGAACTGCAAAAGCGATCAATTCTCGATAACTCAATCCGGCTCGAAGGACCATAATGTAAAGAGAAGAATTGTTTTCTACTCCAAACATGTTATAGAACTAATGATAAACTAATACTATGCTGTTATAAGCTAATGATACTAAAACTAATGCCGGGGCGCGCTCGTTGTTCGCGTTGCTCGTAGACGGTTGTAAACTGAGTGCGGCGGCGCCGTCTATCCGTATTTAAGCTAATAATGTGTAAGGTGTAAATGCACCGAACGAAACGTACGTACCAAATATATATAGTCTTTCGAAAGAGTCAGCTCGCCGAACTACTTTAACGAGAAAGCATTCGCCCCACGCACCTTCTCGAGCTGGTCGATGAGGTCGATGCATGCGTCGGAGGAGCACATTTTGGCCAGCTCGGGCAGAGCGCGCGCGGCCGCGGCGCGCACCGCCACGTCCGCGTCCAGCGCGCACGCGCCCGCCACCGCGCCGCCCACGCGCTCCGACAGCTCCTCCCCGTGCGTGCACCTGCGGGTGCCGGGGTCAGTGCGGGTGCCGGGGGTCAGCGCGGACGTCAGGGGTCAGCGCGGGCGCCGGGGGTCAGAGTCCAACCTGTGCCGCTTGATGTAGGCCAGCAGCTCGTCGAGCGCGTGCAGGCGCACGGCTAGGCGCGGCTCGAGACGCACGTAGCGCTCCGCCAGCGCCAGCGCCGCGCCCGCCGCGCCGCCGCTCAGCGCCGCGCACCGCTCCGTGATGAGCCGCATCGTCGACGACTCCTGCCGGCCCACGGACAAACTAGGTAACGCGGCTGCTGGAAGAGTTTCCGACTCGAATCAATTTTAAGCACTCGAATCAACTTCCTTCACGTTCACTTAGTGCAAAAAGTCGTCCTTGATGGACGACTTTTTGCACATTTTTTTGCACAACATCCCGACGCACAGAGCACCCACCGGTCGGTCGTGCCCGCATGAGTCCACCAGCTCCAGCAGCGCCTCCGGGTCGCCGTAGTACTGGCCCGCCTCGTGCAGCTGCTCGATGGACGTGATCAGCTCGTGCACCCGGTCGTGGATCAACTCGTTGGGCGGGTCGTACGACTCTGGAACGCGAAACGCGCTTCGATAATTCTGATGAGAATCGGAAGGAACGAACGAAAGATCGAGTCGGCGATCGATAAAACCGGTCGACGGAAGGCAGACTCACTGTCCTGCTCGAGCACGGCGCGCACGATGTCCAGCAGCAGATCCCACGTCACCTCGTGCAGCTCCTGCGGCACGCGCGTCACCATGTTCTGCAGCGCCACCACCACTTCGTACGCGACCACCAGGTGGCCGCCCGCCAGCGCCTGCGGGAGCGGCTCGCGTCACGCGGGGCCGCGCCGGGCGGGCCGGGCGGCCGGCGGCGGCCGACGGCGTACCTTCAGGAAGGCGGGCAGCACGGCCAGGAAGGACACGTGCAGCGTGTGCACGCGGCGCGCGCCCCACAGCGCCATGTTGATGTAGAAGACGGCGCCGCGCGCCAGCCCCGCGCCCGCGTCGTCGGCCGCGTCGCCCGCCGCGCGCACCAGCGACACCATCTCCTGCAGCGCCGCGTGCCCCATGTCGGCGCCCACCACGCACCGCATCAGCTGGATCGACATCACAACACAGCCCATACTTTAAATCGCTCGTTAACATAATGAGAGATGCCCTCGAACGATAAATATAAAAGTGCTCGAATATTTCGTTTCTTCATTAGACTTCACGACTCCTGTGCTCTGGCGCTCGTCGGTTTCGACCTGTGGTTCCTTCTATACGGTTCCGTTTATCGCTAACGAGCGCGTATCGGCGGTACCTTCCAGCAGGTCTGGCAGTGCTGCTCCACGTTGACGGTGCGGCACAGCGCGGCCACGAAGGTGCGCAGCGCGGCGCGCGGCAGCAGCGAGTAGGCCACCACGGCCTCCAGCAGCGCCAGGCTGCCGGCCACCGCGCCCGCCTCCGCCGAGTACACGCACAGCCGGCACGCGTTGCTGCAACACGGCACGCGGCTCGCTGCGAATTGAGCCTGACAATACTTGATTCGATGGTTCGCCTTCTAGGCATAGACCTCCTGAAAGACCTCATTCTCTCACTATTCTTACACCGACACGATCTATTCCATTGTCAATTCCTACGTTACGTTCTCCGATTAGTCGAGAGATATGCAGGTTTCTTTACGATGTTTTCCTACATCGAAAGGCAGAAGATAAATAAATTTAATTAAATCGATGCTCGGTCTCACTTGACGATGCCATGAACGATATCTTCATCCAAGTAAGCGGCGTTGAATTTCACCACGTTGATGATGAGGTTCACGAACTCCTGGATGTGCGCAGGCGCTTGCAGCCGGGGCAGCCACTCCAGCAGCAGCGGCCCGATCTGGAACACCAGTGCATAAACAATTGTAAGTACTGTAGATTAAAGTCACATCCATAAAGTACAGTGATAGTGACGTTACGACACAGGACTGGTTGGTGATCCGTCAAGCTCCGATGTATTGTTCCTTGGCGGTCGCCAGAGCTTCGCTGCCAATATTGATGCTTATGAGTATCCTAAATGTTACTTAAAGCATAGTTTGTACCAAGTTTTATTAACATTCATATGGCCAAAAAGCTGTTAAACCGTAACGGACTTTCGCATTTATAATATTAGTTTCAATCAATAATGTTTGCTTCTCTGCAAGTTCACCTGTTCTTCAAAACACCTGATGTCTTTGCCAGTGTTGGTAAGTGTGTAAAGAATCTTGAAGCGAAGCTGGTAGTCTTCAGGCGGATGCGTGCTGTGCGTTTTCTGAAGGTACTGGAACAGGATGGTGCGCATGATGAGCAGCTCGGACTGGCCCTCGGCGATGCAGCGCAGCATGCTCAGCACTCCGTGGCGAGCCTCTGCGTTCTGGTCGTCCAGGAGGTCCCTCGTACAAGACCATATCTTCTCTACTCCACCCTTAAACAGAAGAAAAATAATATATGATAGCAAAAGTTCCAGCCCAGTAGCAAAAAACTAATTATATCAGATATGATCTCAATATTATATGCCAGCATTAAAACATTAATTGTAAAACAAAACTGTAACATCCACTTAATGTAAAACAAAAATTGTAAAACCCGTTCAGGTCAAAAACCTAAAATATCAAACATAAAAAATACCATTGACTCCTAAAGTCTCTGATTACTCGCGAGAAAGTTGACATAAAAAAAAATATATGCAAGCATTTAAATAGGAGACACATTTTCAAGACAGAAGTGTGGTCATATTTATGAGCACTCCAAATATATGTATCTTCATTAAGGGAAAAATTTTGGGTAAACCACACACAGAACTAGTACACAACTACATCATGCCTTTGAGATTCTGTTTCATGATTGTGAGGCACAGTTATCCTACCAGTCCAGTAAGACCCCTTAGCAGCCAGATCATTTAACACAATGTCAGAAATAATAATTAATTTTATCCAGCTTCATTTGCAAGCTATACCCAGTAAATATTCAGCAGTATATATTATGTAAATAGATATTTATTTTATACCACCATGTGGTATCCAGCTGAGTACAATAGACCACCCTAATTTCTTACTAAGGTGTCGTAAAAGGCGAATAAGGTCAATTGACGTCAGGCAGGCGGCCGGTCGTAAAATACATAGCCAAATCATTTGACATGTTTGTAACATATTGTGCCAACCCCACTTATAGTGGGATAAGGGCAAGATGATGATGATCATATTTATTTTAGTATTTGGAAAACAATCAGCATATTTATGCTAAAAACATAAAACTAAAATTAATAAAACTTAAAAAAAATGCATAAACCAGTCAAGTTTCCACTAATTAACAATAGCGATAAGAGTAGAACAAAAAAATTACAAATTATTATCTAAAATTAATTTCCCAAGTTTTATACATAATTCCGAAAACAAATCAACATTTTGGAATTCTGTGTTGTATTTTTGCATGGTCTATAAAGAAATGTGTTTTCTACATAATTTGTTCTTACAATAGGCAGATATTGAAAAGTTATAGTACTAAAAGTGATATCTGCATAATATATGAATAGTATTCTTGAAAGGAAAAATACTCTTAGCATCCCACAGTTGAGTAAAGTTTAAGATTCTGTAAAGACAATTATACTAATTTTTCACATATATTCTTTCATATATACACATCTTTAATATTAGTTGGCACACAGCACACAATCATATTTCACATTGTAAGTCCTTATCTATCAGCAGTCAAATTAATTTTTATCTCAAAATTGGTAGTAATTCTTTTTAAGTAGTTGCCCAGTCAATGCTTCACTACTCCATTGTTTGTGGTGGTGATATCATCTAAGAGAAATTTTAAATTGTATGGCCATGGTTAAAAAATTGCACTAATAATATGGTAAGAAACCATCGGTTTATCTTTAAACGCAAGTAATATTATAAATGTCAATATAGTACATATGGTTTTAGAGATATCTGAATTATAAGTTGTAATATTAAGTTGTACACTTTTCTTACAAAACATAGCAAAGAAAGGAATCAAGATTTCTCTTCAATCTTGATTATTTTAAAAGCTGTACAAAAATTAGTTATTATCTTTATTTCATAACAATGGATTGCAAGAGCTAGTAAAACAAATGTGGCCTTTTAAAAATATCTTTATGTATTTAGAATAGCTTTTAAAATTTGTAGAAATGTGAGTATAAAAAAGCTACACTGCCTTCAATATTAAATAAATAAAATGTGATAGTAGAAAATATGAATGTGCTAAGACACAAGCAACCTAGTAGCACATGACAATAAATGGAATAAAATTTACATTAAATATTTAAGGCCTGATTTGCACTATTAAAATATAATAGTGCTAATCAGGATTGTGTAAATCTCTCTTTTGTCATGACAAGTATGTTAAATATGATATGGACAAGATAAAAGAAAAAGAGGACAAGGAAAGTAAAGGATATCAAGATGGAGATGAAAATTATAATGTAACAATGAAAAAAACCTTATTTTGTACATGGTGATGATGAAACTTGTGCAATGTAAGATGTAAAACTGAGTTTGTTGCTGGTAAATTATAGCACAAGTAGTCTTTATAGACGGATGGTACAGAGTACCATCAGTACCTTTCTGTCATACATTTGACTGTTCAAAGTGCTAGTGAACCTATACTTTGAATTTATACTTACTTCTTGTACCCGAATGTGCAGCACCTTGTCCGCCACCTCCTTGATGGCTCGCAGGCGGCGGTGCAGCGGCGTCTCCGAGCCCAGCTCGCGCCTGAGCTCCGCCGTGACCACCAGTTCGTTCTGAGCCGCTACAGGCGCTGCGCATCGCAAGTGGATCGGTTAGTCGCAGACACCATTTTACCGGCGAGCGGCGACTACCATCCCAGGCATACATACCCGATGCTCCCTTCTTGAAGAACACTTTCAACTTGTCGTGAAGGGACTTTGTGTCTCTATCTCGCGAGCCCATTGTGCGGCTACACGCACCCTGGCGCCCTTTCTAAGATATCCTAAAGCTAAAGCTAGGTGCGGCGATTACCTATGAGTATGAAATTGGAAATAAAAACACATATTTGTTAAAATTATATTCACTACCGCTCTGCTTTGCTATTCACCATCTGACAGCTTTACAGCTCTCCCTCCGCACAGCTGACAGACAGAGCGGATCAGTTCAATATCCATATACGAACGAGTTTTGACAGCAGCGATATGAAATAACTTTGTGCTGCCTGAGTTTGTTATCAAATATCACATTAATTGTATATAATTAAAAATACATTCATTATGACTAATTTACAAAGATATTAGTAAACATCATTTTATGCTACTCTGTTTTTGAACGACTGCGTACTAGCGTAGTGTTGTCGGGCTAATAAACAGCCCAAGCCATAGAGTTATTCAAAGATACATAATGAAAAGTTATTATACTTAGAGTAGGAGACAGAGCCATAGGCATTAGGCACAGTAATTAATGAGAGGGAACTCATATACTTGATCTTTGTCTTATCACTTATTATAAAAAAGAAAGACATAGATCACCCTCATTTATTTTCTCTTTATTGTAAGATGTCACATTTGAGCTTGGATTTTCCTATTCTAAGTTTAATGTACTCTGTGGCACAGTCAGATCCAAATTAAAAAAAGAGTTGGCTAGCAAGATTTATAAGTTAGACTATTCTTTACGTTCTTAAATAAAGTAATGGTTATAAATTCAACTCAATTTATTGATGTAAGTAGTTATATTTGATTTTAAAATTATGATTTATTAAAATCAATTCAAGCACTTCGAAATAACTTTATTTAATCACATATGCCATTAAGCCATATTTTACAACAAGCTGCAGGGTCTTCTCGCGTATCCAAGGGTAAGCGGGGTACGGGCCTCGAGGCAAATTTCCTTGTCCGGGCCTATATTATAGGGGCGCAGGCCCAGATCATCCAGGTGACCTAAGGGATGTCTTGTTTAGTTGGGGGTCTGGGAGTGGTAGCTCCAAGGCCACGATGTCGTTGTCGGGTGATGCGTCAGTCGATGAGTCGCGCTGTCGCCCGTCGCGACGTACTCTTCGCCATCTTCTCCGCGTCGAGCCGCGATGATGGTGATCGCAGGCGCTCGTTTTTTTTACCACATCGGAATTGTTAACGGAGTTTACGCAAACTCAAAGAGATGGCATTAAAACGATAAAAAATTATCATTCATTTGAACATATTAATATTATTTAATAATATAGTAAATGTTGTCGTTATTTATTCCACATTTAAGGTATCGAGGACAAAAGATTTTCCGCTCATCCACTAGTTCATGACGCGCATTGTATTTTTACATTTTCTCCAGGCTATCACAGTAGGGCCATCTACCGTATAACGTATGAGATCATTGTTTTTATCTTTAAATTCCCTATTATCATCATTTGAGATGACATCTTTGAAATTAGAAACAATAAATGAATACAATTAAGGGATAATTACACACACGACTGTCCGTCCTCAAAGTAAGTAACTTAATACTTGTGTCATGGATGACAGACAACTGGCAAAGATACACTACCGATAAATATTTTATATAAATACTTAAATATACAAATACACCCAAGCTCGAACCAGCAAATTGTGTTCAGAAAATTTTGAACCTTGGCGGGAATCCAACCCGCGACCCGCGAAGCTAAGGGCGAGTCACTGTCAACTCTGCCTGCCATTGTGGATGCAGCGCAAGCAGAGTATCGGTATGAACGCGAGTGTAAACGCGGGGCATTGCTAGTTTAATATATATTGTTAGGTAGTTAGAAGGCTTCGTAAGGTATTATAATTGCATAGGTTACAGTTACTATACCGTAACTGTCCATGACTTTTATATTGTCAAAGTTTTTGATTGTTTTGCTATAAATGTCTACGATAAATATACTGTTACTTGCCTGTCATTTTATCTATGGTCATCACTGTCTTATATATCATATCACAAGTTCTGTTCAGCCACTTTATAATGATTTATTTATCATTATCACACTATGTTCGATTAGCTAGTACTTTTATCATTTTGCTCATTGTTCTATGTATTCATTTTATCCTTCGCTCCGTGAACATAGACCCTGTAGTGCGACTGCCGACACGTCTACATAAATATCTCGTATACGGAGACGCGCTCGAGTTCAACACAATTGTAGATATAAAAAAGCTTAAATTGAAAGTAGAAGAAATAAATAATGATCGGAACATATCAAACATGGACAAATACATGCCGATAGATGCCGACACACCGCTGCTGGTGGTTCAAGTGCACAGGGACCTCGGACGCCTGCAGCACCTCGTCGTGTCGCTGGCACGAGTGCGAGACATACAAACTATTCTATTGATATTCTCCCATAGCTTCTACGATGAAAGGATGAATCGTCTAGCTGCCGGCATCGATTTCTGCAGGGTCATGCAAATATATTATCCTTTCTCATTACAACTCAATCCTCACAAGTTCCCCGGCATAGACATCGACGACTGCCTCCCCGGCGCGGCCGCCGCGAGGCGCTGCACGGTTCGCGACGCCCGCCTCACCGAACACAAGCAGCACTGGTGGTGGAAAGCTCACTTCGTCTTCCATCGCACGGACTGGTCGAGCACTCACAGAGCTACCGTTATTTTCCTCGAAGAGAATAATTATGTAGCACCTGACCTGCTGCACGTGCTGCAGTACGTGCAGCGATCTTTTCAATATTTCCCGTACGCGGAGGTAGTGTCGTTCGGCAGACCGCCGACCGGAAATGTCGACGCGGACTTGCTAGCGCTGGAACCGTGGCGGCCACCTTTCGACGTAGGTCTGGCATTCAATAAAACTACCTGGAATAAAATACTATCATTTTCAGCCCAGTACTGCATGTATAATGATTACAGCTGGAGTTACTCGTTGTTCAACTTGTTCGAAAACTACCCAAGCGGTCATGCGAACATGATAGCCTGCGTGACCCCGAGGGTATTATCCACGAATGAGTTCACAGATTTAAATGACATGTTAAGAAAACTCCTGGATCTGTTCGATACGGCGAGCTTATTCCCTGAGAAGATGAGGGCGGTATATCTGTTCGGTCCGGGCGGCAAGGTGGAGCGGGTTCCCCAGGCGCCCCCGGCGGGCAGCGGCGGCTGGGGCGACCTGCGCGACCAGCTGCTGTGCCTGGACCCCCTGTACAGTACCACTACCGAAGAGAAGCGCTATTACGACGCTGAATTGAACAGATAAATTTTTATAAATATTTGTTAAACTTTTTTCAAATTTTTATTGCAATGACACATAATATTTTAAATTCGTTTGTTAACACAATAATGCTGTGGTATTTAAATATATATTCAGTAGTCAATGGTTAAGTGGTTATTTTATGAGCAATTACTACTTAATCATCATTGCTAAATCAAAAATCGTCAAATCATTGTACAATATTTTTTTTTGTCTAATACAGGTATAAAGCTAGTAAATATCTTGGAAAAAAAAGATTGATAGACAGAATACGTTTTTTCTGTAGTAGCTTTCGGTGTTCTCGCGTAATGGACCTGCCTGGCGCGGATCTCGGTGCACTGTACATTGCTCCAAATAGAAGTTGGCGTCGACGATAATCCTCCTTCAGGTCTTTTTCTTTGTCTCTTTGTTTAGCTAGCTAAAAATTACTCGTCAAAACAATTTTTTAATAACAGCAGCTTATTACACAGAGCTGATTTGGTTTGTTTTTATAAAAGAGTTGCAAGATGTACAATGCCGAGCTAATGTTCAAAAATTACACCTTGTTAAGCTCGAGCGCCGAGTCGCTCACAAACTGCAGCCGTCTCGGCAGCTGCTCACGCGTCATACTTTCCCAGTTATTCCGTAAAGTCTTTGTATATTCTGGAAAGTTAAATTCAGCTTTTCCCTTGCGTTTAAATATTTACTTAGTATATAAAAATTTATTCTAAACAGATCACTTGGAACGTTCCACAACGACACAGTAGTTTAATTAAAATATAGTAATTTTAATAAGAAGGACGACGGCAGTGTGTGCACCGCAAAAGTCGTTCATTTAGCACTTCTGAGAATTTTGAAAGAGTGCAATTAATCTCGACTTGCCATTGAATATTAAGAATATTATACCAATACATGAATCTGTGGAATATAATCAATTTAGAATTCTGTAAACGTTAAAACTGAATGGGGCCGATGTAAATCCACAAGCTCGGCAAGGGGTCGCATTTTGGAGTTAAGAAATGAAGCTAAAACCTAACACGTTGCTACAATGAGCGATGGAAGTCTCGAGACTCCTTCACGATGTTTTCCTTTACAACGAATTATATGATGAATTGTAAATATCAATTGAGCACATTATACATAGAAAACCCACTGGCCCTTCGTAAGGTAGATGCAGTCTCAGCGTTCCGCCATCAAAGGCCGACGATTACTAGGTAAATAAAATAACTCTACATTTCAGCCAGTTATTTAATATTCTGACACGATAATAATGTGATCACAACCTAGTGGTACAGTGGTAAAGTTATCTACAAACATAACACTTAGTGTTAGTGTACGGCTCAATAGACACAGTGTTCTTGCTTTATGAGGTCAGATGCTCTTTCGGCGATCATGACGACGGCGGCCATAGTGTTCCCGCTCGGCAGGGAGGGCATGACGCTGGCGTCGGCCACTCGCAGCCGCCGCACGTTGAAGACCTTCAGGCGGCCGTCCACCACGGAGCCCATGGCGCACGTGCCGCCGTAGTGGAACATGGTCGAGCTCATGTACAGCACGTAGCACCGCCAGTACTCCCTGCTGCCGAGAGGGTGGCCCTTACAGCGGTGAATATTTAAATCCACTATTTCCGCACCGACGCTTCTGAAGAATGTCGTGTTAACGACTCGCGTGTAGTCTTGCATGTATCTCGCCAAATTCTCTAAATCTCTCTCATCGGAAAGGGTTCGAGTGTCTATAACTGGCGGATCGAATGGATTTTTACTGCGTAATTCGAGCACACCCTTCGATTTCGGATGTAACAAGCTCAAATTAACGTAAAGCGTTCTCCTTCCCTTGCCGGCTTCGAGTATGCGGCCGCAGACAGACTGCGTGTAGCCGCTATTGAACGCGCACAGCTGGTATGGCGCGTCAGAGTCATTCGGAACTAGGAAATTGAAAACTTGGTATTCCGCGCACGTTTGAGTTCTATCGAGTGTTACGAGGCCCGTCACGATGGGAACGGGCATCTGGTGAGGATCCACAGGATCCTGAGGTGCATTCGATTTCTGCATCTCGATCGATAGAATGATTAAAACATGGTCCTGTAAATTTTTACCCACTGGAAGATCGCTTCTCACTGTTATGTTCTTGCATTTCAGATGATCCTTCGGACCGATACCTGATAGCATGAGAAGCTTGGGAGTGTTGAGAGCTCCGGCGGTTACGATAACCTCTTTTTTCGCTAAAAGAGTGATCATTCTTTTATCGTCCGTCATAGCTCTCACTCCGATTGCATTGTTGTTGTCGTCAAATAGAATTTTAGTTACCAAAGTATTTTTTAAAACGTGAAGATTTTCTCTATGCTTGTTTGCCCCTAGATTAGTGTACGCGGTCGTTTGTCTCGTACCTTCGGCTATCGTATACTCCGGTAAGGTATAACCCAGACTGCTTCTGCCGTTGCAGTCTAAAATAATATCATTACCTGCTTCTTCGAAAGCTTCTAAATACTCAGCTGTTTCCGACCTATTCTCTTGTGTCACACCGAGAAATCCGTGGGTGCCGTGAAAGACAGCGTCCGGAGATTCAAGAATCTTTTCGCTTTCAAGTCTTTCACTCTTGATGAAGTAAGGTAAGACATTTCGATAACTCCACGACTGGTCCTGCACTCTGTCCGCCCAGGAGTCAAAGTCCGCGGGACAGCCGCGCACGTATATCATATAGTTGAGGCTGCTGCTGCCGCCGAGCACGCGGCCCGCTGTCAGGTTCAGGGCCCCGATGGTGTGCCCCTGCGACGAGTAGTTATCGTTGACAGACGTGAGATTCCAGTCGTATGTAGTATGCGGCAGGTAAGAGAACAGGCCCGGGAGCTAAAAATAAATTTGATGGCATATATTAAAACGTGTTTAATTAGTATTTTTAACGATATATTATTTCATGAGCGGTATGTTTATCTATTTTGTTTCTTCTTTGTTAAGTTTTCTTTACAGATCTGAAGTCTATTTAATTTGTATTAATTTAAGATCTTCATTTTTATACACCTCTCCGAGCTCGATAACGTCCGCCGACCGAACCGCGTGAGATGTATTCGTAAAAAATAGTCAGAATACCAAAGTTTTCTAACAGCGTGTCGACCGTGACGACCTATGATATTTTAAATCTAGTTCAACTCAACAAACATTGCCAGTGTCTCTAGGTGATTAAATATAAATTAGAAAGAATAGCCGAAAATCGCATATTGAGGAAATCCTTTTGAGTTAGAGATTAATGTTAATGTTGGAGGAAGTCCATTAGTTGAAGAAGATAGAGAATATATGATGAGCGTCGCTTTATGAATTACTTCAAGTGTTCCTGTGCTCGTAGCTTACAACATTAACTTTAAAGAATACGCTTATTGTCATTGTCGCCGTTCCAGAATTCGTTTCTGCATAGTATGCACGGTCTTATCTAACTCTGACCTTCATCGTATCGTGTGGAATAGGACAATATTCTAAGTAATCATGCCAGTCGGAGCAATCCTTCGTTTCGTTATCTATTTCGGCGGAAGCTGCAGATTATCAGTCGTGATTCTCTCACCAGGGACTCGATGGGCGGGTCGCCGCCGGCGTCGATCGCCAGCACGCTGCTCCGGCCGTCCTCAGTGAGGCGGTCGGCGATGACGCTGCCCGCCGTCCCGGCGCCCACTATCACGAAGTCGAATTCCTGGTAGTCTATTGAAATAACCAAATTCTTACTATTATTATTAATGCAAAAGTTACACACTTGGAGCTTATACATCTGGCTGAGATATAGGATAAAATAACTTTTCCTCCGAGACCAAATAAATGCAGGGTATTTTAACACTAAATTTGCCGCAAACAAAGTCACGAACACAACTAGTATTCTATATTAACTTCATTTAAGTAATGCAAAACAAGTTTAGTTGGCAATTTAAGCGCTATAATATTATAATATACGCCTCACCTCTGACTGCGGTCTGCCTCGGGAACAAGTATGCGGTCAACATGAGCGCGGAGGCCGCGCCGAGCGCCTGCTGCGCGCGGAGGACGCCGCCCGCCGCCATCCCGGCCGGCACACGGGCAGCAGGACTCGTCGGAAAGCTGAGTCGCTCGGTCGACGATGGAGCTATGATTGGAGTGTTTCTACGTGATGAAATGAGATATATGGATACCGATGAGAACCTAAATCATGGTATAGCTCGGAGGGGTGCGAAGGTGAACTCGCAATGACTGGACACACAGTAAGAGGAAGAAACTATTTAAATCGACCACTGCACCTACTGACGAGCCTTACCTACATTTCTGCTGTCATTTAAACCTCCGCTCCTGCCCACTAAAGTAATTTGGATTTTTCTGTTAATAAACAAAATTAACGTTCTATAAAAATTTCACGATAATTTAAATAGGTAAAAATGATATTCGAAGAACACCCACCACACGATCGAGGGTGCCCCCGGTGACACGCCGGCGACGAAGTGACTTACTTCATCCACCGCATCGCTTTATATCTATCTATCTATACTTATTATAAAACAAAGTCCCAAAAAGCTGTCTGTCTGTATGTAATCGATTTTTCTCAAAATCTACTGAATGAATTTTTGTTTGTGTTGTATGTTTCACCAAAAGATATTGCAATACTTCCGGATAGCGAATTGTAAGATCGATTTGAATATTCGTTATATGTGTTTAATATACGTCAGAAGATTTAGGTTACGTTAAAAATAAATGGATTAATATAGAGAGTTTTATGACCTCACACTTGGCTACGCACTATCAACGTATACTATTGACTGACAATTACTAAAAGCATAACCATTAAATAACTGAGTCTGTCTGTTTGTTTAGATTTAGTTAGGTACCTAAACCTATGCAGTATAGGTCCGACCGGTACGACCGACCGCGGCAGCTCGGCGGACGACGCTCCTGGCCGGGATACACTTTCCCTGAAAAAAAAATATCGCTATAATCCACGACGTTATCGTGGTTTTTTTTTTCGCGCATTATAACAAAATGATTTTATTATTCCTTTTGTATTATGGATCTCCGCAAACTAACGCCAATTCTGAAAATTATTCTAGACTTTTTTTTTGTTATAACATAGATTTAAATATTTCCAGATACTAACGACTAATTGAGCTATCGAACCGATCTGAATCATTCAATAGATGCAGTCTTAACTTTGCGATGTTTTTGCTTTTAATGTCACTTAAAATATTAGTTAGAAAAAATAAAAAAATACATACCGAAATAACGCCGTAAAATGAACCACTACAGTAAAGGCCGAGAAAAAAGTATTTATATGCGAAATTAAAAGTTAATAGTAATAGTATTATTAATTTAAAGTCAACTTAAGTAATACTACTGTATTATAAATGCATTTATCAAATTAAAATGTGTTCCGCGCGCGACACCTCTCGCGGCGAGCCGGCCCGCACTGGCTCCGACCGTGCGGTATGAGGCTCGCCGTACGCGGCGGGTCGCTGAGGTCGGTTCTTTTATAATAATAATAAGGTGTCATTTCTTCTTTGACTTAACAAAAAAATCTTTACAGAATTATTTAACTAAATCTTACAAAATTTCGTTACCACACATTACACTATCGAAGGAGAGTGTCGCTCGAACTGCGATCCCCTGTATAGCGAGCGGGCCGCGAGTTCGAATCGGATACGCGACCTGTTTCGATGTAGGCCGAATTGCCCGTGAACTTTTGAAAAGCTCCAAATCGATTCTGTCGATACACTTGTGTTTCTGTATTTATTATTTTTATGGCCTCAGGAGAGTAAAACATACGAGATATACCTGTGGATGTGTTCGCGGCAACTTAAGTATTAATATAGTACTTGGTAGAATTTTACAAATTTTACGTTATTTACGTTTGAATTCGCACGTAAGGGAGCTATTTATCGATTGAATTCCGCCGTTAAGGTTCGCTTGCAGATCGAGGTCGATGCCATTGACTCGTAAAGCATATTAAAGTTTTAATAGACATGTTTAATCGAAACATTGACATGCAAAGCGTTTCGGAAAAAAACTGTAATTCCGATAAGAGTTCCAATTACAGGGTGGTTTATAGTTGATTGCTTCGCGTAGATAGGAACACCTGTTGATCGATCTACGCGGACTTGAAGGAAAAAGAAAAAGATAAAAATGATACGTCGTTTTTTTGGTGTAGACTTGGCACCCGAACCCGAGGCCGGCATCCTGTATACGGATACTACAATCGCCCACATTGGCATCGAAACCCAAGCAGACCGCTATCATACAATATCATATCATAGTGAACCGGAGTTATTTTATTTGATAAAAACTAACACACGTCAACGCCCGTGGGCTGGCAGCGGCAGCGCGGGCGCCCCTCAGGGCTCACGGCGAACACATCGACACACAGCGGAGCAAGGGCTAGGACTACGACGCACGCACACATCTATACTTATTATGAAATAAAGTCCCCAAAGCTGTCTGTCTATATGTAATCGATTTTCTCAAAATCTAATAAACGGATTTTAGTACAGTTTTTACTAAAAGGTAGTGCAATTCCTCCGAAAGGTTTAGGTTAATAGCACATAACCGTTTCATGTAAATTGAGTTGAAGAGGTCGTTTTACAACAATTTTTAGTGGCGGTAGTAATAAACCGGTGTCGATTGTAGTTTAGAACCGGAATATGTTTCTGGTAAAAACTGAGGGACATAATGCAACCGTTGATTCAATTTAAAATTCAGATGTATAGGTCCTGTTAGATCGTCCAGTTCGGTTTATGTATAAAGAAAAACACAAACTGAACTTATTAACTTTAATGTAATCTAAACACAACTGGTACTTGGACTACTATTGCGCGAAACCCTTGTAGCGGGTTGGAGCCGGAGTATGTGATCACTAGTCTATTGCTGAAGCCAGCCGGCAGGCAGGAACCGGGTCCGTAGCTGGGCAGCAAGTCGACTAGATCACAAGAACTGTACGAATTTGGAAAAATATATGAGTTTTATAGGCCTATATTGCTGATCCATACTTTATAGCGACCTCAATTGGGAACCAATGAGTCAGCAATATATGCCCATGTTGAATAGGGTTGTAACAGTCCGGCGGATAATTCTGGTTCGCACTCGTGATGGAAACACCGAGATATATCGTCATGGCCACGTAGCCTGGGCGTAGCGAGGTACGAGCAAGGGAGGGCAGCTGCCCCCCTTGCACTAAAAACTGCAACTGGGAAACTGCGAACTCACAAGGGGTGCAGCAAAATACTGAGACGCATCCTCTTCTCTGGGGTAATATTAGCTTGCCAATGTTACTTTTTAGTTTATTATTTTCTTGTATATTACCTATCAGAGAATAAATGTTTTATTATTATTATTATTATTACAACATAGTTGAACTATAAAAGACTTGCATAGTACCTATACTGTAATGTAATGTAAAAATAAGTAAATATTAAGTAAAATTAATTAATTAATTAATTGATATTAAGGGTATATAGAAATGACAAAAAAGTAATAATATTTAATATTGATAAATATCTAAATCTCTTAAAACAATAAAGTCTAGGATTTCTTGCCCGAGTATACAATTCTGGCTACGCCCTTGCCACGTAACACGTAAATAATGCAGAAAAGCATTTTTTAACTTATGTTACGACGTGTTTTAAATACAACCTCCTTCATATAGTTGGCCAGTAATTAAAAAAAAACATTGTCGCTGTCATTGTGTTTGAGTTGTTGAAAAAAGATTAAATGAGTTGACTTTTGGAAAATTGCTTCTTATTTATTGAATAAGTGTAATGGAAAAATATTGTTTTCGTTATATTCAGAAGTGCGATGGAAACCTATAACCCACAAATAAAATGTAAAAAACGTAATATTAAGAGGGTGAAGAAAAAACAAGTGACGGTAACGTGTAATAGTGTTGACATCAATGTAATTCCCGATTGGTTTTTAGCGTAAGAAATAAAAGATGGAAAGCTTTATTTAATATACGGGGATAAATGCAATGCTTGTAACATTGAATAATTGACTTTACAGAAAGCTAATACCTTTCCTGCGTCATTGCGGCGGCGCAATTGTTTCAGAATGGCCGACTCTAACAGCAGGAAAAAAAGGCGAGCAGAAATGTAGCATGCATGAAGCAAGCAAGCCATGCCAATGAGCGTTAGCATTAGCAAGCCTGTTTACGTACGCATCTGCGTTACGTATGCATCTGCTGAGTTCGTTGCCATTAATTGTGCTGTGTTATGCCATGACAGCGATTAATTGCGAGATGGAGAGAGCTTAAGGGTTAAAAGAGCAAGTATCGAGTTTCTTGCCGATTCTTCTCAGTACAATCAGCATTCCGAATCGGTGGTAGAATCATTCCCAGAAGTCAGCTTATTAGATTTGCGGGGTCGCAAATGTTGTCAGGATGGTCGGCTGTTACGACGTGTTTTAAATACAACCGCCTTCATATAGTTGGCCAGTAATTAAAAAAAAACATTGTCGCCGTCATTGTGTTTGAGTTGTTGAAAAAAGATTAAATGAGTTGACTTTTGGAAAATTGCTTCTTATTTATTGAATAAGTGTAATGGAAAAATATTGTTTTCGTTATACTTAGTTTGTATAAAATTGAGTAATATGCTCTGATGATCATATAAATAAAAGTAGAACAATAATTGTTACAATATAAATGCAACAGATAATTACACACACTCGCAATCAATTATTACTTGGAATTGCAATATCGGATATATTGCAATTCCATTACAGTCCATTAAAGTCGCAATCTTAGTTACAGTAATGTTGATGATATTTGGATTTTCTTTCGTGTTCTTAATTATTCCACGGGTGAATGATGATGTTCGAGCACGTGTTAGTATTACGACACTTCCACGCGAGTATCTTGATATTTAAGTGTAGAGGAAATATAAATTTTTATATATGAACTGATCGAAAAATATAATTTTTCGATCAGTTCTTATTCCGCTCAAACACACCTACGTATAACAAGCGAACCGCCTTACAAAGAAAATACTGCAGCTCCTAAACCGTTGAGTGTTTCATATTCTTGGATGTCGCCAAAGCCTTCGACAAGGTCAGCGATACAGGCCTAATCACTTTGCTGCTCACTAATCATACAAATAGTCTTAGTCAGTTCTACTGTTATTCTCTTAGTTGTCATCGTACGAGATTATCTGTTTGACCACATCCTCCGCTATTTTATAGATGGCTCCCTATAGTGATGCCGTCCGATATAAGCATATCTTTTACACTTAGTTTGAATTTTTCTGTAGACTGGTCTAAAATGGATTGAGGAATTTTATTATAGAAGCGAATAGCGAGACCAACAAATGAGTTGCTTACTCCGCTGAGTCACTAGCTTTTTATGTATGTCTATTTTGTTTTGCTTTTGTTACATGAAAGTTTTATATAGCTTACATAGAGAAATAATGTTATATAGCTTCAAAAATATCGGTGTCATAATAGAACCCAGTGGTACACCGCCCCGTTCACCTATAAAGTTATTCGATCACACACCGAGTGCACGTCAAGTCTCATTACCTCGTGATTAATGCTACTATTTCGAGAATCTTAAATTTCCCTCGAGAATTTTCATGAAAAATCATTGTTCAAACGAAAAGTAGTTTACGTATTGTTTTATTGCATGTGTAAATTTTATAACGAGAATGAAATCACCTCTGAATTTTTAATCTAGATCGGCGCCATTTAACAACAACAAAATAATACATACGGTACACCGTGTTAGTAAACTCGCACCGCGTCTGTCTGTCTGTTCGCGATGAAGTCTAAACCTACTTAAGAGATTTTCAAGCGGTTTTCACTTAAACTTAGGTTTTACGTACAGTAATAAGTATATATCTGTCTTTTAGAGAGAAAATATGGTGAAGTAAAATGCGATATTTCTACAGGTAATACGAGGTATTCGTTGGTCAAATAAACATGTAAACGAGTGTACAGCTGCAATAATATGTTTTGAACGATATATGCTAGTATTAATCCTCATTAAGTTATACCAGTAATAACAAAATTGTTTTAGTATAATCCGTGATAATAGCAAAATAATTTTATTATTTCTTTTGTATTATGGATCTCCGTTAAATAAAGCCTAATTCTATAAATTACTTATCAAGTTAATTAGTTACCTTAAGTATTTCATACATAACATCTTTGTAACTTAAGTATATTTTTTTAATTTAGGTACACTTATATCTTAGTATTTATCATAAAAATCAAAAACATAGAACTAAGGCAACGCGTGGCCGTGCACGGGCGGGTCAAGATATATGCTAAAAGTTTTAATATAAAAATCAAGTTTATAACCAACATTATCTCGATCAGCCTTTCTTTGGAGGACTCTCGTGAGGTTTTATTCCAAATCTTCATAATATTTAAACGGCTGTGCAATGATTAGTCTGTATTTCGCACGGACAATATGAAAAAGGCAAATTATAATACTACTAGCAATGGCCCGCGGTTTCACTCAATTTACACATTGTGTGATATGGAAAAATGCTGGGCCCGTTAGATTTACAATGAAATACTAGGATATATGTCAGTTTGCGACTGGATTAAAACACTACAGGCCTAGGGTTTATCGAAACAATTAAGTTTTGCGTATACACTTCACTAATACGGGAATTTCACTCGGTCTTTGGGTTACGCAGGTCACAATTTGTCTGTCGAAACGTTAAGTGAGTGAAAGTTAAAAGTTAAAGTACAGAGGGAAAAAAGTAATAAAAATGAACCAATCACGACTGTGTCAGGGCACAGAGTAGCTAAAAACAAATATTAAGATTAGATACATTTCATTTGGAAACGAACACACCACTTTTTTGATTTCTTTCTTCCTGGTTAAGGCGCTGAACAGAGCTGGCGCAAATTCAGATTTCGGCATATAAGCCACGCCCACAATTTCTGCGACGGCGTAGCGACAAACTTAATTTTTTAACACCCATTGTAGGTGTACACTATTTTATCCAAACTTTTTTTGTACAATTTATTTAAAAAACTTATGTCTAATTAATCTTATAAAACTAAGTATGCTGAAACTATAACTAAACACCTAAAAAAAGACATATTATCAACAAGGAATAGTCACAAAAGGCGGCAGCTAGCGACACACGTCCGTATAGCAGCGCGCCTCAGCTATCACTGTCTATATTCGTAGATGTAAAAGAGAAGCGAGACGATGACTCGTTTCAGTTTTGCTATTTTCTAAAAAATATTTAATTTGAATGAAATATCTTAATTAATTCAAAATTTAAATCTTACATTCTCTTTATATTATAATGATGTATTTAGTCTTATTAATTTTATCAATTTTTGTTGATAAATATTAGAGATATTTACGATCAAAGTAAAAATCAGAGGTCTATTTACCAATTTTTTTTATCGAAAAAAAGTATCGTAATCATGTTTTGAAATCTTACATTCTCTCTGAGATATGATGTATATTAACATATATTTTTCTTTTAATCGTCATCCCTATAGCTTTTGTTAAAAACGTGTTTAAAGTCAGCCTATTTGGCTCTGTTCAGCGCCTTAATGGTAACATATGTTTTATACAATCAAAAAATGAACGATATGATAATATAATATTTTAAGAGGCGTCATCTAAAAAAGATAATAAGCAAGAGGACCTGCTAGAGCTTTAAGTCTGCTGGATAGTACCCGCGAAGTTAACGACGACATTACTACACTCCTATTCGATGTCATAATCTATCGCAGCTCTTCGACAATATATAATTCTATAAATAAATTTAATTTTAATGAAATTTCATTGTGACAAACGTTTTCTGTAGTTTCGGCTACCTGTTACTGCATCGGTGCCGCGTGCGGGACGCGGCGCCTGTCGTCGAGGAGTCCGTCCCGTATGGGAACGATTCCTAATAAAGAGGACGTTTAAAGTACATAAATGAAACTACAAGGAATCACAATGGGTGAGATTTATTTTATCTAGTTCGAACGCGCGAGTTTATAACTACACTATTAAAGCATTGTTATTAAAGAATTGAAAAGTTTAGAGGCGCGTCGAGAGCCGGCTCGGCCATTCAATGGGTAATTCAAACGACGCCGAGCTGACGCCGAGCTGACGCCGGCCGCCGTCGCCTGCCTTCACGAGGACCGCTGTAGCGAACCTTTAAGGTTCCTTATCGTGAACACGGAAACGTCCAAAATGGTTCGCGGACGAGCCCAGAACGCTACGACGGTGAGAGTGAAGCCGGCCCGATGTACGATGTGAATGAGAAGGCGGGCCGGGCCGCCGCTGCCGGACACTAGGAATTATATTGTTGGCATGGCGGCTTATTTGAGCTAAGTTAGTAATTTTATTTTCCTAAAAAATAAACAACATTATTTAGTGTAGGTCACATAAATCTAACTATTTTGAAATAAATTAAAAGAAGAAAAGATTCTACTTTCAAATTACAATGAATCGCGTACAAAGAGGTACATACAGGTGACCAGACAAAATATAGCGACACGCGTTTCGTTCAAAGCAGGCGACCTCGACTTCGCGAAGGAAGGAAATAGGTATTCTTACTTTGGCTTCACGGTATATTTTTAGCAATGTAATGTTTGTGCATAAGAATATACATAATAATGAATAATTAATAATTAAAAGGATAGGTGATGTATATAATAGACAAAGTAGGAACCGATATAAGCTTGCGACTCCTGCTTTGCGCCTTGCACGAGTAAATAAGTCATTTGTGGGTTCGGGTATAAGATTCTATAATAAACTCCCGCAATCGATTTATCTTTGCCACTACAGCAGTTTCAAAACGCTGTTAAAGGGAGGCTGATACAAAAAGCCTACTATATAGTATTGAGGATTATATAGATGATAAAAATGCGTTGATATAGCTACCCCTCTTAAAAAGATTTATAAAAAGACAAAGTCGCAAAGTCGTGGAGTCTATCTCCTGATGATGCTTCGGTTGCGGGGCGAAACGATTGTTGAATTTGTAAAATTGAACGTGTGTAGTGCTCGTGTATTGTGGTGGCAGTGGTGGAGGTTTGAGCATGTGTTTTTACGGATCCTGCATGTATCGGGTATGAAAAAACGGATAGTCTACTATACATTTAGCACTATATATATTTTTTATGTACTGTATCGTGGATTATAGCAAAATAATTTTTAACTATTATTATTGCAAATGTAACTAGTTATAAGAATCTATTTGAAAAGAGCAACCGCCGAGTTTCTTGCTGGCTCTTCTCGGTAGGACCACCTTTCCGAACCAGCAGTAGATGTTGACGATTCAAAAGCACTCGTTTACAAGTTTACTTGAATAAAGAATATTTTGAATTTGAGTTTGAATTGGGATGAACGCTACGGAGAGATCGTCGCTGCGTGCCAGCACTAAGCACACGCATTATTAGCGTCTGTACACTAACTTCTAACGCTCGGAACATCGCAATGGCGCGAACATTTAATACTAAGTACAAAATATTTTGGTTTAATTACAATTTGTCGAGAATATTGTAATTAAACATCATAATCTTCACAAAATGTAAAATTAAATTAAATATTTTCGTTTTCACCTACTGTCATACGAGCATCCATTAATTAACGTATTCTTAAACACACGACGCTAACTTTTTTATATGCATGTCCTGTTGCTGACTATATTTCGTGTAAAGTAGTCGTGATAGTATAATAATGAGACAGTGTATCTGTATTTTCTGTTGTCGCGGCGAGGCGGCTGCAGCGATCGCTATATAACAATTGAAGTTTCAAGAGTTGCAGTTTTTTTCTTCAGAGACAAAAAAATAGTTCATAACTAAGAATAGTCTAAAGGTAAAGTGACGGGTACAGCTGCACTCGTTTCATTAAATGTACACTTAATTATTCCAGTAATATAAATTGCGGTAAAACTTCACACTTCTAACGAACGAAAGAGCTCGAAGCAATGATAATAAATCATTCAATCGATTCAGACTGTAGTATACGATTCGTACGTTAAGGACGTATGTAGTCATGCATTATATAACGAACGGTAAGTCCTTCCAGCCGTCACGTTCATAACGTGCAAAAGGTGTTACGTAAAAATACCTATAAAGTTATTAGTAATTAACAAATAAAACGATGTATCTTAAAATATTCTAATTGTACAATGATAGCGCGAAACACACAGATGTCCTCGCTTCTGCGACAGCTCACTGTTTGATTATGCGGTAACATTGCAGTATATTATATATTAATGCGACACCAGTGTAAAATATACCCTATACGCTGTAAGATCTGCATTCGACTGCAGCTCGTCGGCCGGAGGCAGCGCGGTCCCCCACCGGCCGGCCGCAGCCGCACCACCTGGCAATAAACCATGTCACAGCCATGGAGCACTTCGCTTCGCACAGAGTCGACGCCCGGCCGGTGCAGGCTGGTGCAGGCCTCAGGACGCTAGGCTATTGAATTTATCCTTAAAGAGTACCATTCCAACTCATTTGAACCTTTAGCTGAACGGTGAGACCGTATGACATTGGAGCAGTAAAATAGCAATAGATATAGTAAGTTGACGGGCCGTGCGTTTTACGACATCTCATTTTTGTCTCAGATTTTTAAACGTTTTGAATATTTATAATTAATATTTAAATGCATTAGCTTTGAAATATAATACAAACATGTCGTAAAAAGCAACTTCTTTTAACATTTATATGAAAAGTATACAATTTTAGAAGGATTAGTCATTCGCCGGTCTCGACTCGGTAGTTTTTACTACTATCAAATTTTTTTTAGAATTATTATCTACTTATTACGATTGGTTAAATCCCAAAATGAACCCTACATTTTGGGATTTAACCGATTATGATAATTATTTTAATATATATAGTAATGATTTTATGAACAGATAAAAAAATAAACAAGTGAAAACCTCTCGAGATGTCGTCGGAGGTTCATCGCGATTCGATATATACCGAATCGCGACAGCGATCGTGGAGTCCGCACATTAAATACATATATATTTGTGGAATATGGTTTTCTTACGAACGTGATCTACATATAAGAATGATTATTAAACGTGTTTAAGAACAGCGAACTCCGGACGATCGAATGTACACGTCCATTTTATCGGCCGCGCCATTTCGAGTACTAAGCATGAACAAAGAAATTTACATTACACTGTTCTTTGTACAGTACAGGATGCAATTAGCATACAAAAGAATCATTACTAGCAACAACGGGGTCCCCACTTGGAGCAGAGGCTGCGAGCGCGCAGTCTGTTCGATTGAAACAAAACTGTATGTAAACGGTAGAGTGCAGGGTGCGGTAGAGCGAGCTGGCCCCGAGCAATACCAATGTCCAATCGCAGGGCCAGAGGGCTGCGTGCAGCAGCAGCTCTGGCTCTTACGCTCTCGTACCACATCTGACAAAGTCTGTCCGTGCGCTCTCACGACTATCCGCTGGGCGAATACTGATGAAATTTAGCGCGATTCTAACTTATACACCGGGTCAATCTATACTTATTATAAAACAAAGTCCCAAAAAGCTGTCTGTCTGTGTGTAATCGATTTTCTCAAAATCTACTGAACGGATTTTTGTACGGTTTTCACCAAAAGATAGAGCAATACTTCCGGATGGTTTAGGTAAATAGTTCGAAAGTTCGAAGTTAAAGCCGCGGCCGCCCTCTGGCCTCTGGGGCTCACTGACATTGTCAAAAGGTGTGGTAAAACATGTCTCATAATCCTTCTGTCCGTTTGTTCGCGGTGAACTCATAAACTTGATTGATTTTCGTGCGAATTCAACAAATAAAGAGAGGTTCGTGAGAAAAGTTCAAGCGTACGATTAGCGAAGGCTTCATTATTGAAATAGATTGCGACAGTCAAAGATAAGATCTGTATGTAATGTATATTTTGCACTTTGCATCTTTCAAACTCACAGTTAGTGGGTGAATGTTTGTTCGCATATATTGTTGTATTAGATTGCCGAACGAATCAATTGTATGTCAAATAAATTGTTTAACCCACATCTTTACTATTTTATTTCTAGCTAACAACTAATTTTTACTATTAAAACATATATATATTAATTGTCTCACAAAAGAATTTAAAAATAGGTAAAAAATAGGGAATTCGTTGTCTTTTACGTTGTGTGGCGGGTAACACTCGATTGGAACCCACCATTCCAAGCAAACGAACCGCTCTTATAGTTCAACTATTATGAGTATTTAATTTAATTTAATGAGTATCTACTATCATTGGAGGAATATTATCTTGAAGCTACGAAGATGAACTGATGAATCAACTTTTACTTTAACCATCTGAATAATTGATAGTTACTAGTTACTAATTACGTACGAGATATATTAAGTCTCTCCATAGAGACTTCCAAAAATACGCGGTACGAAAACCGCGGGCATCTGCTAGTGTGACATTCAGCTATGTCTGTACATTGACGGCCGCGGCGGGCTCGAGACCAGCCCTTATATTCTGGCGAAAGCAAAACTATAGCGCGAGCCAATAATAAACAGCGCCATCTGGTTCCACCAGGGAACTTTATTAAATTTCGCACTAAATAATAATTCTAAGGAATATTTTAGATAAGGTATATATAGAGTCCACGTCTAATACTTATCGTCCACGTATGCAGTTAAGTCTGGGACACCAGTAATTGCAATGTTGTGCTGTTGCGAACGTCTACATAACATCTAAGCGTGCAATTGACGTACTTACTGATTATTTCTATGTATAAGACGATTTATATAAGTGCTATGTTGCGACAAAGACTATTTATTTATCGATACTAATAATATAAAGAGGAAAGATTTGTATGTTTGTATATACGTGTGTTGCATGTTTTTAAGGTTTTCACGCAAAATGTACCAGACCTATTTCAAAAATTCTTTCACTATTGGAAAACTGCTTCTTCACTGAGCAAAAATTACATTTAAAAAATAGAGATCCCTGATAAAATTGTATTAAGTTGTGAAAAATTTAGTCGTAAAAATCTTTCATCGCGTGCGCTGCGGAAATGTTCCACAGTATTATAGAACGTATCAACATCCACAAAAAAATCCGCGATACCATATGTCTAACTATTATAGTTATGCCGATATAAGTACTTTTTACATTGTAAAAGTTGATAAAAGTGCCGACAATAATTAAACCATTTTATTCATATCTCCGTATTAATCTTTATGCCATTATTAAAGCGTATTTTATTATAAACTATTTCAATACCTGTAAAATGCTTTTTAAATTATTAAAATCGGACTTTCCAATCGAAAGATGCACCGAATTTAAAAATGTCAATCTATAGCAAATAATATCATAGCAAATTCATTGTAGCGACCATTATAACAGGGCTTGCAAGATCTAACTCACCAGTTGGTGAGTTAGCTCTTAATCCAAGAATACCTATAATATAAATATATATATTCAATTTCCCGTTAAAGCTTCATTTGGCTTAACTATTAATAAGTCCCAGAGCCAAACTTTTAATTTACAAAAATAAATCTTTAGTCCAACTTAGTAGCCTTTTCAAGAGATCGGTATGTACAAGAGTGAAACCGCGGGATGTGGATAGTGCGGTTCGAGTGAGGGTAGTTGGGTAAAATAATGACTGTAGTACACGGGAACGCAAACGCCGCGGAACTCCAGTTAGTTCGTGACCACAGCGGATGCAACTCTGCCGAAACATCGAACCTTGTATAACCTTGTAACTGAAAGTATAACCTAGAAATATCGACTGTATTGTGTACGATTTAAGAATTACATTTGTTTGTAATAACAATCATTCTGCCCAGTAATCGTGATAGCAATAGATAACGCATATGATTCTCAAAAAGCGATCATACCCAAGCCCCCGGGATTCGGGACACGTGCAGCTGGCGTTAGTATCATAACATAACATCCAGTATGGAGGAATGCAACACCGACGTGAATAATTTCTCAAATTGTCCCTTTAATTTTACAAATACTGTGATTATATACATGAAACCATCACATATTTCCAAATGAAAGTCATGTAAATGTTTTTAATGTTTTATTAACTTATCCTAGATGTCATCACTTAACCTCCTTCACCTGAAGACCTGCAAAAAAAATAACACCAATTGGTTTTTCCACTTTACTTACTTTCCACTCTATTATGCAACAGTTATCAATTTTACAGTCAGGTTAAAAAAAGTTTAAGACATGAGCCACAATGATTTTGGGTGAATTCTAGTTTATTTACTTTAACTTTACCATTACAGCAGTTTATAAACACTATTAAAAAAAGACTATTACTGAAAGCCTACCATACTATTGAGGATAACTTAGACAATAATAATATGTGGATATAGCTACTCTGTGTAACTAGTAATAAGAATTATTCTTTGAAAAGAGCACCTGCCGAATTTCTTATCGGCTCTTCTCGGTAGAAACAGTTTTGTGAACCAGAAGTAGATGTTGACGATTCAAAGCACTTGTTTACAAGTTGAATAAAGAATATATTGAATTTGAATATTTAAATAAACTAAAATTATTGTTATTATGAATTTTTACAATAAGTTTCACATTGGTTTCACATTTAATAATTGTCAGTGATCAATTCATATCTACATTCATAGATATTAAATATTGTAAATGTGAGTCTGTCAGTCTATCCATTATGTTTTTACCGCTAGTCCACTGAACCAAGATAAATAAAATGGGTCCCAATCATACCTTATACACTGGGGGTAACATATAGGCTATAGAAATCCTGTTAATTCAACCTATACCTCTTTCCTAAATTCATTGAAGGAATACTTGATTTATGTATAAAGTTTAATATTATTTAATATACATAGAGAAAAATTTCTTCATAATTGGCTCAAGAGAATTATTATATAAAGAGTATGTAATGATTATACTAAAAAGTTATCAAACTAATGTTTTGAATTTTTATACAAATTTGTATATACTGTTTTTAGACTACTGACCTAATAGTGTCTCACATTAACAGATATACTGAAAGATGCTGCTGTCTTTGAATAGATACAATAGGAACTGCTATTTAACCTTCTGGATCAATCTGATTTATGTGATGGATAGAGTCATAGACAAAAGTTAGTGCTTCAATGAATTTGAAAAATCAGGTTTGATTGACAACATATGCTCTTTCAACAGTGTATGAGCAATGAACTTACTTAGAGTTAAGTTTAGAAATCCATTGTCTGAGTCTCTCTAATAACTATTTGAGATGGCCACCTTGCTTAACATTGGAACCATATTTGTTAAGTGTCTAACATACTCTCAGTTATGTATCCTGACAAACTATTTTAGAAATAATACTAGTATCTGATATTATCACACAGGGCCACAAGATTGCTTATTAATTTATCAATATCTGGATCTCCGTTACATATTAAACATTTTCTAATTAATTGCAACATGCCTGACAATAAAAATTTTGTGCTTACTTAAAACTTATAGAAGATATTACAGCATGTATGATGATGATAAAAAGAACTTACAATATACCTAAATTCCTTGAAGGAATACTTGAATAATGTATACAGTTAAATAATACACTGAATATCATTTAATATACATAGAGAACATTCCAAAAGCATACCTTACCTGGTGGTAAACTCTGTTTAAGTTTTTCTGCTTTTTCTTTATCTGTGATCACCAGCGTGTAAAGGAAGCGCGAGCAGCGAACTTTGAACTTCACATTCTCGGGATTCTTCTTTATCTTCACGGCTGCAACACAAACACGGGGTCAACAATGAAGACTAATAAGCTTTCACTTATTTTCATTGCAATCGAAGTTATTAAAACTCACATTTAGCATCTTTCCTTCTCGCCTTCAAGAGGAAATCTTTGATATCTTTGATCTCCCGCGGCTGAAAGTAACAATACAAAGTCAGATCATTCGAAAACTCTCGCACAAACAAAAGTTTATGATACCACTTTAGATTGAGGTTTCTCAAAAAGCGATTACAAATAATGCTTGTATAAAATTTTAGTCCCAAACATAAAATTTACTACTTAAAATGTTGTTTTCATCATTATACATATATTGTCAATACACACCATGATGTACCCGAACTCTATCCGACACTGAAGCTGAAATAGAAATAAAAATTGAAATGAAATATTTATAATATATAATTGCTCAGTAACACAGTAGTGTTATTTTATTTAAGAAAAACTTTCTTTGGATGTTCTAAGTTTTGATTAACTCCGATTTAATCTTAATATCCAATTTTTATAAAATCCCCGCACCTTTCAAAGTCAGCAAAGAACTTGTCAAAAAGACATTGAACACAGAACAGTATTTCTCAACCAGAGACAAAATAAATAATTAAAATTAATTTGAATGAAAATCTATAATAAAGTATCGGCGTTCAATACATTTTATAGTAGATACCTAGTTTATTAAAAATTATTTTGCGTATTTTGGGTGGATATCAACATAAGAATCAATATTGTTATTATAGTAAAATTGTTGATTATTGAAAATATATTTTTTGTATGTTTCATTTATAATATAAGAAGTAGGTAGTTGTAATAACAAATTTTTTATGCTTTAAGAAGTTCTATGCACTCACAAAATAATGTGTATCTTTACTATACAGTTATTATGCTCAGTATGGGGAGTCAACATAATATGTGTCCATTGACAATGATGAGAAAGCAAATGAGACTTAATTTCTGTCTCTTTTTTATATAGCGTGCTCAGACAAAAATAATCATTTCGTCTCATTTCATTATTTGTTATCACTTACAGGCCCGCCTGCGACCATAGAGTTATTACACAAGAGTATGGAAGCCAGTTTAAAATGTACCAAACACTCTTACCCTCGTACGCACGGACGTAAAAATTAAGTCGCGTTAAAATTCCACAATAGGCGTTATAAGAAGTTTCGTATGGTATATTCAGCTTAACGCCCTCGCCCTAACGACTAAAATGGAACACTGCACGATATAAATACGCTGTCGTGTGAACAGATACCTGGATACCCATTCGTTTCAATTCTGCGTAATTTTTACGCGCAATAAAATTCATCTCGTGCGTACGAGGGGTTATGAAAGTGAATCTGGAGTGTCTATTGTATAAATATATTTACGTATATTCATTAATATCGAGATGAGATATATCAAGAAAAAATCGTAGCATATCGATACTCCGATACGTCACACTATTTTAGTTAGTAGTCTGCGGTCAATACATCCCTAGGTCGCGTCGAGAAACGTCAATGTAATGTATTCAGTTGAAGATTTGACATTCATAGAATAAAATAAATACACGGCCGCTTCGATACCTCGAAACTTCGGCACCGAGTCGGCTCCCACCCGTGACCTTCCGGACGGAGCCGCGTCGCAGCCCGCGGCGGGAGGCATGCGCCCGGCTGGCCGCGGCGGGCCCTAGCGGATGGCGGGCCGCGAGGGCGTGCGGAGCAGCGCGCGGCTCGGCGGCGCGGCGGGCCAGGCGGCGGGCGCGGCGGGCCAGGCGGGCCAGGCGGGCCGGGCGGGCCAGGCGGGCCCGGCCGAGCGCTCGGCGGCGCAGCGCGCGGCGGCGGCGGCGCTGCGCCGGCAGCGGGCGGCGCGGGCGGCCGAGCGCGCGCGGGAAGTGGAGGACAGCCCGCAGGTGCTGCGCGACAAGTGCCGGAGGCTGGCGCGGGCGCTGCGCGACGCCAAGCATCTTGTGGTATTTTCCATTCAGTTTTAATTCATGATAGATAGATTAGAGTAGTGCTGCTGTAGATTTTGTCGAAATTTGTCGTTACTATGAAACATGTTATAGAATGAAGTATTTGAAGTTAATACTTCTGACCGTTGACTGTAAGCCTGTAATGGTAGAATCCTTTTGTTTCGTTCCGTTTTAGTGTGCCACAGAAATGTTTTCACTCGTCCGTTGTTCTGTATGATCTGTATCCATGTCTGTCAACTGTCGAACGGGCCGCATCATCCAGGAAGCTACCTGATGTTACATATGTCTCGGTCACTTTTATGGACTAATTTAAGTTATTTCATTTTGATTTTGTAGCTTTATATTATCTCGAACAAAACTGTAATGATGTGATTGTGTTGCATTGTGAATATGTGTGTTGTTGTTGACAGTGTTGGAATGATTGGATGGAAACACGGGAGATGAGAGAGGTGAAGTAGCTTATTCACTGTCTGTTTCTACTGTTTGTATGTAGATGGGTGATCTATGTAGCGGATTAATCTGGGTACTTAAATGTATCCATAAATATTGAGTATATTATATGTGAAACATGAGAGCTGCAGACTATGACAAGTTTTCTATACATGATGTGGTCCAACTTTTAGTGCTCAGTGGTGGTCAATGGTGGTGGTGGTGGTCATACCTGAGGCATGCTGCGTGATGACTTGGAATAATGTAACTAAATTAACAATAAAATTCTAAATAGTCTTTATTTGAGAATCTTTTGAATCAACTCTACTCCTGGTTTGGAGAATAGCTCTGACTGAGAGGAATCAGGGAGAAACTCTTCAAAATAAAATTTTTACATTTTTAGTTTCACTATATCATAGCTACCCTGCGAAGGGTAGTTCAATATAGTTGGCAAACCTAAAATATAAAAACAACAAACAAAAGGGTCAATCTATTGAAGAGTACAATGCATCGTTTCTTTGAGTGGTACAGTCCACAGCACTGCGGTCCGGTCCGGCCCGGCCCGGTCCGGTCCGGTCCGGTGCGGTCCGGTGCAGCGCGCGGCCCGTTGCAGGTGTACACGGGCGCGGGCATCAGCACGGCCGCCGACATCCCCGACTACCGCGGGCCGCGCGGCGTGTGGACGCGGCTGCGGCGCGGCGAGCGCGTGGGCCGCGTGGAGCTGGCGCGCGCGCGGCCCACCTTCACGCACATGGCGCTGTCGGCGCTGTGGGCGCGCGGCGCGCTCAAGTTCGTGGTCTCGCAGAACTGCGACGGGCTGCACGTGCGCGCCGGCCTGCCGCGCCGCGCGCTCGCCGAGCTGCACGGGGACATGTTCGCCGAGCGCTGCGCCGCGTGCCGCCGCGTCTACCTGCGCGCCTTCGACACCACCGAGCGCACGGCGCGGCACGCGCACGGCACGCGCCGCCTGTGCCACGCGTGCGGCCTCGAGCTGCGCGACTCGATCGTGCACTTCGGCGAGCGCGGCCGGGCCGCCTGGCCGCTCAACTGGGCGGGCGCGCTGCGGCACGCGGCCGCCGCGGACGTCGTGCTGTGCCTCGGCTCGAGCCTGAAGGTGCTGCGCCGGTACCCGCGGCTGTGGCGCATGGGCTGCGCGCCGGCCGCGCGCCCCGCGCTCTACATCGTCAACCTGCAGTGGACGCCCAAGGACGCGGCGGCCGCGCTCAAGATCAACGCGCGCTGCGACGCCGTCATGGCGCAAGTGGCGCGCCGGCTGCGACTGCGCGTGCCGCGGTACAGCGCCGCCGCAGACCCGCTGCTCGCGCACGCCGAGCCGCTCGCGCCGCCCGAGGCGCACACCGCGCGCCGCGCGCCGCTGTCGCCGCCGCCGCCCGCGCCCTCGCCCTCGCCCGGCGCCTACCCGCTGTCCTCGCCCTCCGCCTCCGACTCGGACGACGAGCTTCCGCTGGCGCGCCTGCGGGCCCCGCCGCCGCTGCACGCCTTCCGGGTGAGGCTCGCCGGCGGAGCGTCGCCCGCTCGAAGCGCGACGGAGTCGATCGCTCTGACCGCTCGCGTGTCGTCCCGCAGGTCGCCATGCAGGCCGGCGAGACCACGATCCTGCTGCGCGCGCAGCACGCGCCCGGCGACGCGCCGCCCGCGGCCCCCGTGGCGCCCGCCGACACGCCGCCGCCCGCCGCGCCGCTCGCCAACGGCACCACGGGCGCGCTACGTCGCTTCCGCATGGTGCGGCCGCGCCCGCCCGTCGTCAACGGGCACCACCCGCTGCCGCTGTCGCTGCCGCTCGAGCCCGAGGAGCGGAAGCCGCCGCCGGTGAAGGAGGAGGAGGAGCGAAGCCCGCGGCTGCGGGTGCTGCTAGCGCGGCCGCGCGGCGAGGAGGAGGCGAGCGCCGCGCTGGCCGCCGCCATCATCCGGCGCGCGGTGCTGGTGTGCCGCGCGCAGCTGTACCCGGGGCTGCACACCATCATCCCGCCGCCGGCCGCCGAGCGCGCCGCCCGCGCCGAGCGCGCCGAGTGCGCGTGGTGCCTGCGCCGGTTCGCCGCGCGGCGCTGCCTGTGGTACGGGCCGCCGCAGCGCACGCCGCCCGAGCGCCGCGCCTGGCGCCGGGAGCGCGGCCGCCGCTTCCTGTGCGCGTGCTGCGGCGAGCGGGGCCCGCGCGGGGAGCCGGCGCCCGATGCGGACGGCGGCGGCTGGTTCGGCAAGGGTTACCGTAAGGGCCGCCGCCAGCGACGGACGCACCCCTCGTGATCGTGCTTCGTGCCGCGCCGCGTCGTGCCGTGCCGCGCCGCGCCGCAAGGCCGCGGGTCGCGCCTGGGACCGTGTGACCGTGGTATATCTTAGTGTCCGCGTGGACGCCGGCTCCGACAATCAGACGAACGGACTATTCGAGATTGTACTTATGACTTGTGATATATAAACTTAAAGTCCAGCTCGGTTCTCTCCGATCTGTTCCAGAAAAATACACACGAGTCGATGTTGCCAAATAGTGGTGAGATTCCGAGACATTCCGAGCGCGGGCACCGCCGATACCAATTTTAAATCCATTCGTCTGTGAAGTGAACTTATTTACGTTTGCTAAACGACTAACAGTGGCAAAAATTTATTTACGAAAAATATTTATCTATTCTTTTTTTTAAGAAAATTAAACTTTCACGAACGATTGAACTGAATCTTTTATAATTCCGCATGTGTAGCGCCAGTCTCCTGCTGTTATACTAAGATTTGGATTGAATATTAAGGAAGTAGCAAATTTATTTTAGTACTTATCTTAGGCGGCCACTGTCTCGGGTCGATAAAACTACTCAGATGTGTTTTTGTACAGATTTCTAAAGTGCGAAAGTAATGATGAAATTACTTCGTAATGATCTGCGAATTATCAGCAAAATGATTTTCATCGTTTTATTGTTGCAAATTGTTAATAATCATTTTGTATCTGTCAGATGTTCGTACGACACCGGAAAACTGGTGTCGCGCCGCGCCCACCTCGCCGGAAGGTTTCATCTAAATTATTTAAAGACGTAATTGCAAGATTACAAATCGTAAGTAGAGCGAGAAACACCGAACCCCCGGGGCCACCGTTGCGAGAGCACGTTAGGCCACTATTTTAGGACTCGTCTTGATGACGTACGAACCGTCTCAGCGGTGGGCTCGGCGTGGTGGGCGCGGGTTGCTCTCGGATCTCGAACTTTTGTATTGTATATCACATGACTCACTACACTGTAAGCGTGCATTTAATATTTATTAAAGTAATATAACTGTAGCATTCGACGTTCCATCATTTCTACATCGCCCCTTCCCTTATTCATACATATTAGCAAGATTAAGGAAAAATAATAAGGAGATATATTATCAGGAGATAGACTCCACGACTAGACTGGAGTCTATCTCTTGATGATGCTTCGGTTGTGGGGCGAAACGATTGTTGAGTTCGTGATAGCGAACGTGTGTAGTGCTCGTGTATTGTGGTGGCAGTGGTGGAGGTTTGTGCGTGAATTTTTACGAATCCTGCACGTATCGGGTAAGAAAAAACGGATAGTCCACTATACATTTAACACTATATATATTTTCTATTTACTGTATCGCGGATTATAGCAAAATAATTTTATTATTACTTTTGTATTATAGATCTCCGCAAAGTGACGCCTAATTCTATAAATTATGTAAAGTTGGTTTCAAAAAATAAAATTAAATCCGCTGTCGGGAAAAACGAAATTACTTTACGAAAAACCTTGTATTAGAAATCATTTAAAAAGAGATACGAGCGTGATAGCAGCGATCGCTACTATGTCCGCTAGCATCGTGTTTATCGGCCGCCGCTCCCCAAAGGACGCACCGCGACCGATACAGGAGGTATCGGGCGCCGACCCACGCTGGCCCCCACCGACCCCCCACCGACCCCCCCTGACCCACACTACATCTGGGGCGCCGCGCGGGCTATTTATAGCGCGGCGCGAACGGAAGCGGGGCGGCCTGCTTCCTGCAGAGCGATAGCGTGCGTATATTACATTTAGTACGATAGTCGAGAGCAGCGAGTGCGGGCCGCCGGCTGCGCCCGTCCGTCCGTCCGTCCGCCCGTCCGTCCCGCAGTCGCCGCCAGCCGCGTGCTGTTCGCGGAGTGGTGGGCGCCGACACGTGCCGACGGTCTCGCTGTACGCCCACCGTCTTATGTATACCGCTACAGATACGATTTACCCTTATAAAAAAAATATATTTTTTTTTAACTCAAACTGAAGGTAACTTCTGTTTCTCGAAATAAAGTGATCGTGACGGCACCCGCCTGGACTGCCGCGATTTCACCAAACGTCACGTACCGTTCGTGCATTACGAACTGTTACACTCATTCAGGTATTGAATTTTCAGAATTTCAGTTTTTTACATGTAATCAAAACCGGTTACACTCAAAAAATGATTTTAAAACTAGCTTCTGCACGCGTAAACTTTACAAACGGGATAAGATTTAGTGACTGTCACTCTCCAATCCTGAAAATATCTTCATCGCAAATATCAGATCCGTGTTGATTTCCAATCGCAATTGATCGCAATGTTTCCGCTGCGCGAATACGTCGATCTTAGTTCCATTTCTACCGAGATGCTATCGCATATGGTCACAGATGTTGAAGTTGTTCGATGCTAAACCTAGGTGGCGCCAGCAGTACATTAAAGGGCGCTAAAGATGTTGTTTTCTAAATTATATAGTGTCCGCGAAAACTACTAAGAATCTAGTAAGGGTTGTAAGTTTTGTAGCTCATGTGTGGGTCCAATATTGTGTCCAGAGTTCTATAGGTTCATTGGTTATCAGATCTAATAAGTAAAATAGTAGGTTTAAAACTTTAAAGAAGTCTTGGGCGTAACAGTTCGCAGCTGAGAATGATTCTTTGATTCTTCGCGCCTAAACAAACTAGGTAACGATTCGTGTGTCGTTACAAATTCTCGACTCTTCACCGCAGGAAAAGAGCCCTTTTATAATTGGTGAACGATCTGCCTAATATTGAAATATTTTATGGCAGTTGGTTCGCTTGTTTTATATTGCTCTTGCTATGACAAGATTCTTAAAGACTAAATTAATGAAAATAATAGCACAAAAAAATAGCATAAAGCTATAAATTTGCATAAAATATATTTTTTAGGTAGTGATTAAAGGACCCTTTTATATGATTTATAGAAGCAGGCGTTACTTTGCGGAATTCCATATTACAGGCACTATAACAAAACTACTTGGCTATAATCCACACGGGTTAAGCGAATGCATGCATGAACCTTATACATGCAGGACGAGCCACCACACGCACCCCAAGTCTCCTCCACCAGCAACAAAGCTCAAAGCAAAAAGCAAATCTCGACGATCGTTTCGCTCCGAAACCGAAGCATCATCAGGAGGATAGGCTCCACGACAAAATCGTAATACGATTTTTTTAATTTATTTAATATTTAATTAATTTAATTTTTTATTGAAGATCGATTATTTTTTGACATCCCTAACAATAAGTAGTCACGGCATACAATTCGACGAGCGAGCGGCAGATACTAGTTCCTTGCGATCGTGAGTGAGACAACATGAGTTCGGTTGACGTCACCTTTACTGATTCTGTACCAAATCACGACTCATGAATCACTAACTAACGAACGATGAATCGGGCAATATGGCACTCGATTCCCGTGATCGGTATGTGGGAGTGAATCTTTCGAACTAGTTCGAAACACATGACTGGTTTAGAGTGTTGTGAATTCGAATACGAAGCGGCGACGCCGGCTCCGCTCCAGCTGAGAAGTCTCATGACTCGCAAACCTTCACTCGGGGCAACATACCTTCGAATTAACATTGGAGTTATTCATTTATTTCGTTCGTGAGTGTTTTCAAAGGGTGCGTTCACAGTCGATTGACGTGTTTCAGGGAAACGAGCTAGCCCGCCGGCATGGTGCCGCCCGCGCTGCGCCGCGCCGCCCGCTCGCGGCTGCGCTGGGCGGGCGCGCTGCTCGCGCTGGCCGCGCTGCCGGCGCTGCGGGTGCCGCGCGAGGCCCGCACCGCGGCCGACTTCCCGCACCACTCGCCCGCGGTCGTCGCGCACTTCCTCGCCGACTTTTCGAATCACCCACGACTCTACTCGCACATGTGAGGGAAGACATTCGTACTTTTTGAATTTTTTAAATAAATTTTACCTTCGATCTTTTCCCTCGTCACCGCGCGCAGAGACGGGCCGTGGACCGTGGAGGAGGAGAGCACCAACTACACGTGGTGGCGGTACGTGGTGGCGTACTCGTGCGGCGCGCGCTGCTCGGGCCGCGTCGAGCTGCGCGCGGGCGGCGACGGCGCGCCCGGCCGGCGGGCGGCGCCGCACCGCGTGGCGCTGCGCGACGAGCGCTGCTGGCGGCCGCCCGCGCTGCCCTGGCCGCGCCTCTGCGGTGAGCGGGCCGGCGACCGCGGACGTGTCGTCCGTCGATCGGCGTTTATATTATCGAAGTCACCGTTCGCGTTCGTCCAGAGTACCTGGAGACGGACACGGTGGTGGCGCCGCGGGCGGGCGGCGGCGCGCGGCTGGAGGAGGCGGCCCGCGCGCGCTGCGGCCTGCTGGCGGCGGCGGCCGGCCGCTGCGACCTGCGCGCCGCGCGCCGCGACCACCTGCGGGCGCTGCGGGCCGCGCTGCCGCCTGACGGCTGAGCGTGTCCGGCGGGGACGGAGCGACGACCGTCGCGACATACGATATTATAATAATATATCTTCGACGATATTTATATTTTACTGAATATTTGTTTTATTTGAACTCTGTACGACCGACCTGTAACTTAGCAACGTGTGACTGACTGCATCGATGTGTATCGCTCTGCTGGCCGTACATCTAAAGAGGTAAATATATCCCTTGATGAAGCGACGATTTCTAGGAAGGTTCGGTTAGGTTAGGTTTTTTTTGTTTAAATTAATGCTCTCTCTGATATTGGAGTCGGAGACTTTTTATGCTGTTCCATTCGTTATGTTTTGTTTGAGTCTCTAGCATGAGCTAAGATGCTATTAAAAATTATACCATTTTATATCTATTTTTACTCTCTACTTATTTTTATTGTGCCGTTTGTAGTAAAAAGTATTTACAGTTTTATTTTCTTCTATTATTCTTAATCTACTTTCTATTATAATTATTTGATTCTCTTAAGATGCTATTAAATATTACATTACCTTATATTTTTTCTACTTTACTAATTTCTACTATACTGTTTGTGGTGAGAAGTTTTTATTTAGTTTAATTTCTTATCTTATTATTATTATACTGCCAATTACTATTATTTAAAGCTGTAAGCGAACCGTATAATTCGGTACTGGGTAACGGGTGCGCCATCTAGTACCGAGTACCGAATCGTTATTCACGAGTGCTATTCGTTACTCGTTACTCGCATCGTTCGTATCGGTACGTTTTAGTAACGACATAATACGGTACCTAATCTGTGATTTGAATGTGTGCTGTCGGTGAATTTAAATGACCTTACGAAGAACGATGTTTGTTCTTTTTTATTGTTTATTAAGTCCCTTAAAATAAATATTTTTAAATTATTAAAAATCTCATTTAAAATATTTTTTACCATATTTTATGTTAAATTTAATTCTAAGCGAAACAATATCT
The DNA here is from genome assembly GCA_947086505.1 of Morpho deidamia. Taxonomy (NCBI): domain Eukaryota; kingdom Metazoa; phylum Arthropoda; class Insecta; order Lepidoptera; family Nymphalidae; genus Morpho; species Morpho deidamia. The sequence goes on along the minus strand of CAMTZC010000007.1, from coordinate 15,750 downwards.
ATTTTATTGTCACAGTTAAAATAATAAATCCACTGCAAAATCCCGTAGATTCCGCCTATAATTTACTTGTGCTTTTAATTATTCTACAATTCTAACTTTTTTTTATTAAATCAATATTTTGTAAAGAAAATTAAAAAAATTCGCTTTACGCAGCTAGGTATGCAAATAAGTAATATGTCGCGCCGATATCATACCGTGCGGGAATACGACTCGAGACGTTACTTTAATGCTATGGTAACAGGTATCAAAAGTAACGAATAAAGTACCGTTACGATAGTAACGAGTACTACTTGCTGTAGTAACGAACACATACGGGTACGCTTTTTATCGTTACTCTTGCACTTCTACTATTATTACGATGCTTTTTTTTTAAATTTATTTTATATATTGTTCGCGCCGTTTTTACTGTTGTATGTAGTTACTAGGTGGTCTGTGACAGTTGACAATCGGTTCGGTTTTTCAAAAGTTGTAACGGTATTTTTCTTTGTATAAAAAGTTTAAAATAAAACAAAAGGAAGTACAAACAGGTTTATTAATAGTGTAATCAGATGGTCCTTCAGATGGATAATAGTATAGATTATCCACGTAAAGTAAAAATAAAGTGATTAGTGCCAGTGACTCAAACTATAAAGTATGCTATAAAGTTTTACTTTAAGACTTGGTAACCGTGAGTAATTAGCAAATAAGGACTGAAGTAAATTCAGTATATTATTAACAGACTATGGTATATTTTGTAAACAATTGGACTGTACTCGATTATAGTATTTTGACTTCTTAAATTACACAAAAAACATAAACAAAATTTGAAATTAAGAGTGTGAACTTTAACTTTGTTAGGAGTTTTAAAAGTAGTAAATGTGTTTAATATACTTTTATACGGAGACTTATAAACATTTCAGTGATATTAAACATATGAACAGTTTGTTAAATTCTTTTAGAACTCAATAAATTTCAGCAATTCTAGAAGACACAGTTATGAAAATAAACAAAGCTTTTTCAAATTATAGAAACAAAGATTAAACATATGTTATATTTACACCCGTCTAGAGTCTTTGGAAAAGATTTGACAATCATTTATAATACCAATAATTTAATTTAATTTTCGTTAAATATATAAGGATTACAATATCAACATTGGGACCTTCTTTTATGTGTTGTAACAAATATATATTTGTTAAATATATTGTTTATACAAACACTATTGTAACACAAAATAATACTTAATACTCAGCTAATGTATTAATAATAAAATAATAAGACTATACTTAAACATAAAATAACTTATGTTATTCTTCTACTATACACATTATATAATAATTACTACATACTATTATTACGTACAAACTAACAGTTTGCATTACATATTTTATACGCAACAGCGAGCATGTAGACAAACCAATAATGCAGGTAGACAGTGTGATACGTTGGTAGGTAGGTAGGTAGGTAGGTAGGTAGGTAGGTAGGTAGGTAGGTAGGTAGGTAGGTAGGTAGGTAGGTAGGTAGGTAGGTAGGTAGGTAGGTAGGTAGGTAGGTAGGTAGGTAGGTAGGTAGGTAGGTAGGTAGGTAGGTAGGTAGGTAGGTAGGTAGGTAGGTAGGTAGGTAGGTAGGTAGGTAGGTAGGTAGGTAGGTAGGTAGGTAGGTAGGTAGGTAGGTAGGTAGGTAGGTAGGTAGGTAGGTAGGTAGGTAGGTAGGTAGGTAGGTAGGTAGGTAGGTAGGTAGGTAGGTAGGTAGGTAGGTAGGTAGGTAGGTAGGTAGGTAGGTAGGTAGGTAGGTAGGTAGGTAGGTAGGTAGGTAGGTAGGTAGGTAGGTAGGTAGGTAGGTAGGTAGGTAGGTAGGTAGGTAGGTAGGTAGGTAGGTAGGTAGGTAGGTAGGTAGGTAGGTAGGTAGGTAGGTAGGTAGGTAGGTAGGTAGGTAGGTAGGTAGGTAGGTAGGTAGGTAGGTAGGTAGGTAGGTAGGTAGGTAGGTAGGTAGGTAGGTAGGTAGGTAGGTAGGTAGGTAGGTAGGTAGGTAGGTAGGTAGGTAGGTAGGTAGGTAGGTAGGTAGGTAGGTAGGTAGGTAGGTAGGTAGGTAGGTAGGTAGGTAGGTAGGTAGGTAGGTAGGTAGGTAGGTAGGTAGGTAGGTAGGTAGGTAGGTAGGTAGGTAGGTAGGTAGGTAGGTAGGTAGGTAGGTAGGTAGGTAGGTAGGTAGGTAGGTAGGTAGGTAGGTAGGTAGGTAGGTAGGTAGGTAGGTAGGTAGGTAGGTAGGTAGGTAGGTAGGTAGGTAGGTAGGTAGGTAGGTAGGTAGGTAGGTAGGTAGGTAGGTAGGTAGGTAGGTAGGTAGGTAGGTAGGTAGGTAGGTAGGTAGGTAGGTAGGTAGGTAGGTAGGTAGGTAGGTAGGTAGGTAGGTAGGTAGGTAGGTAGGTAGGTAGGTAGGTAGGTAGGTAGGTAGGTAGGTAGGTAGGTAGGTAGGTAGGTAGGTAGGTAGGTAGGTAGGTAGGTAGGTAGGTAGGTAGGTAGGTAGGTAGGTAGGTAGGTAGGTAGGTAGGTAGGTAGGTAGGTAGGTAGGTAGGTAGGTAGGTAGGTAGGTAGGTAGGTAGGTAGGTAGGTAGGTAGGTAGGTAGGTAGGTAGGTAGGTAGGTAGGTAGGTAGGTAGGTAGGTAGGTAGGTAGGTAGGTAGGTAGGTAGGTAGGTAGGTAGGTAGGTAGGTAGGTAGGTAGGTAGGTAGGTAGGTAGGTAGGTAGGTAGGTAGGTAGGTAGGTAGGTAGGTAGGTAGGTAGGTAGGTAGGTAGGTAGGTAGGTAGGTAGGTAGGTAGGTAGGTAGGTAGGTAGGTAGGTAGGTAGGTAGGTAGGTAGGTAGGTAGGTAGGTAGGTAGGTAGGTAGGTAGGTAGGTAGGTAGGTAGGTAGGTAGGTAGGTAGGTAGGTAGGTAGGTAGGTAGGTAGGTAGGTAGGTAGGTAGGTAGGTAGGTAGGTAGGTAGGTAGGTAGGTAGGTAGGTAGGTAGGTAGGTAGGTAGGTAGGTAGGTAGGTAGGTAGGTAGGTAGGTAGGTAGGTAGGTAGGTAGGTAGGTAGGTAGGTAGGTAGGTAGGTAGGTAGGTAGGTAGGTAGGTAGGTAGGTAGGTAGGTAGGTAGGTAGGTAGGTAGGTAGGTAGGTAGGTAGGTAGGTAGGTAGGTAGGTAGGTAGGTAGGTAGGTAGGTAGGTAGGTAGGTAGGTAGGTAGGTAGGTAGGTAGGTAGGTAGGTAGGTAGGTAGGTAGGTAGGTAGGTAGGTAGGTAGGTAGGTAGGTAGGTAGGTAGGTAGGTAGGTAGGTAGGTAGGTAGGTAGGTAGGTAGGTAGGTAGGTAGGTAGGTAGGTAGGTAGGTAGGTAGGTAGGTAGGTAGGTAGGTAGGTAGGTAGGTAGGTAGGTAGGTAGGTAGGTAGGTAGGTAGGTAGGTAGGTAGGTAGGTAGGTAGGTAGGTAGGTAGGTAGGTAGGTAGGTAGGTAGGTAGGTAGGTAGGTAGGTAGGTAGGTAGGTAGGTAGGTAGGTAGGTAGGTAGGTAGGTAGGTAGGTAGGTAGGTAGGTAGGTAGGTAGGTAGGTAGGTAGGTAGGTAGGTAGGTAGGTAGGTAGGTAGGTAGGTAGGTAGGTAGGTAGGTAGGTAGGTAGGTAGGTAGGTAGGTAGGTAGGTAGGTAGGTAGGTAGGTAGGTAGGTAGGTAGGTAGGTAGGTAGGTAGGTAGGTAGGTAGGTAGGTAGGTAGGTAGGTAGGTAGGTAGGTAGGTAGGTAGGTAGGTAGGTAGGTAGGTAGGTAGGTAGGTAGGTAGGTAGGTAGGTAGGTAGGTAGGTAGGTAGGTAGGTAGGTAGGTAGGTAGGTAGGTAGGTAGGTAGGTAGGTAGGTAGGTAGGTAGGTAGGTAGGTAGGTAGGTAGGTAGGTAGGTAGGTAGGTAGGTAGGTAGGTAGGTAGGTAGGTAGGTAGGTAGGTAGGTAGGTAGGTAGGTAGGTAGGTAGGTAGGTAGGTAGGTAGGTAGGTAGGTAGGTAGGTAGGTAGGTAGGTAGGTAGGTAGGTAGGTAGGTAGGTAGGTAGGTAGGTAGGTAGGTAGGTAGGTAGGTAGGTAGGTAGGTAGGTAGGTAGGTAGGTAGGTAGGTAGGTAGGTAGGTAGGTAGGTAGGTAGGTAGGTAGGTAGGTAGGTAGGTAGGTAGGTAGGTAGGTAGGTAGGTAGGTAGGTAGGTAGGTAGGTAGGTAGGTAGGTAGGTAGGTAGGTAGGTAGGTAGGTAGGTAGGTAGGTAGGTAGGTAGGTAGGTAGGTAGGTAGGTAGGTAGGTAGGTAGGTAGGTAGGTAGGTAGGTAGGTAGGTAGGTAGGTAGGTAGGTAGGTAGGTAGGTAGGTAGGTAGGTAGGTAGGTAGGTAGGTAGGTAGGTAGGTAGGTAGGTAGGTAGGTAGGTAGGTAGGTAGGTAGGTAGGTAGGTAGGTAGGTAGGTAGGTAGGTAGGTAGGTAGGTAGGTAGGTAGGTAGGTAGGTAGGTAGGTAGGTAGGTAGGTAGGTAGGTAGGTAGGTAGGTAGGTAGGTAGGTAGGTAGGTAGGTAGGTAGGTAGGTAGGTAGGTAGGTAGGTAGGTAGGTAGGTAGGTAGGTAGGTAGGTAGGTAGGTAGGTAGGTAGGTAGGTAGGTAGGTAGGTAGGTAGGTAGGTAGGTAGGTAGGTAGGTAGGTAGGTAGGTAGGTAGGTAGGTAGGTAGGTAGGTAGGTAGGTAGGTAGGTAGGTAGGTAGGTAGGTAGGTAGGTAGGTAGGTAGGTAGGTAGGTAGGTAGGTAGGTAGGTAGGTAGGTAGGTAGGTAGGTAGGTAGGTAGGTAGGTAGGTAGGTAGGTAGGTAGGTAGGTAGGTAGGTAGGTAGGTAGGTAGGTAGGTAGGTAGGTAGGTAGGTAGGTAGGTAGGTAGGTAGGTAGGTAGGTAGGTAGGTAGGTAGGTAGGTAGGTAGGTAGGTAGGTAGGTAGGTAGGTAGGTAGGTAGGTAGGTAGGTAGGTAGGTAGGTAGGTAGGTAGGTAGGTAGGTAGGTAGGTAGGTAGGTAGGTAGGTAGGTAGGTAGGTAGGTAGGTAGGTAGGTAGGTAGGTAGGTAGGTAGGTAGGTAGGTAGGTAGGTAGGTAGGTAGGTAGGTAGGTAGGTAGGTAGGTAGGTAGGTAGGTAGGTAGGTAGGTAGGTAGGTAGGTAGGTAGGTAGGTAGGTAGGTAGGTAGGTAGGTAGGTAGGTAGGTAGGTAGGTAGGTAGGTAGGTAGGTAGGTAGGTAGGTAGGTAGGTAGGTAGGTAGGTAGGTAGGTAGGTAGGTAGGTAGGTAGGTAGGTAGGTAGGTAGGTAGGTAGGTAGGTAGGTAGGTAGGTAGGTAGGTAGGTAGGTAGGTAGGTAGGTAGGTAGGTAGGTAGGTAGGTAGGTAGGTAGGTAGGTAGGTAGGTAGGTAGGTAGGTAGGTAGGTAGGTAGGTAGGTAGGTAGGTAGGTAGGTAGGTAGGTAGGTAGGTAGGTAGGTAGGTAGGTAGGTAGGTAGGTAGGTAGGTAGGTAGGTAGGTAGGTAGGTAGGTAGGTAGGTAGGTAGGTAGGTAGGTAGGTAGGTAGGTAGGTAGGTAGGTAGGTAGGTAGGTAGGTAGGTAGGTAGGTAGGTAGGTAGGTAGGTAGGTAGGTAGGTAGGTAGGTAGGTAGGTAGGTAGGTAGGTAGGTAGGTAGGTAGGTAGGTAGGTAGGTAGGTAGGTAGGTAGGTAGGTAGGTAGGTAGGTAGGTAGGTAGGTAGGTAGGTAGGTAGGTAGGTAGGTAGGTAGGTAGGTAGGTAGGTAGGTAGGTAGGTAGGTAGGTAGGTAGGTAGGTAGGTAGGTAGGTAGGTAGGTAGGTAGGTAGGTAGGTAGGTAGGTAGGTAGGTAGGTAGGTAGGTAGGTAGGTAGGTAGGTAGGTAGGTAGGTAGGTAGGTAGGTAGGTAGGTAGGTAGGTAGGTAGGTAGGTAGGTAGGTAGGTAGGTAGGTAGGTAGGTAGGTAGGTAGGTAGGTAGGTAGGTAGGTAGGTAGGTAGGTAGGTAGGTAGGTAGGTAGGTAGGTAGGTAGGTAGGTAGGTAGGTAGGTAGGTAGGTAGGTAGGTAGGTAGGTAGGTAGGTAGGTAGGTAGGTAGGTAGGTAGGTAGGTAGGTAGGTAGGTAGGTAGGTAGGTAGGTAGGTAGGTAGGTAGGTAGGTAGGTAGGTAGGTAGGTAGGTAGGTAGGTAGGTAGGTAGGTAGGTAGGTAGGTAGGTAGGTAGGTAGGTAGGTAGGTAGGTAGGTAGGTAGGTAGGTAGGTAGGTAGGTAGGTAGGTAGGTAGGTAGGTAGGTAGGTAGGTAGGTAGGTAGGTAGGTAGGTAGGTAGGTAGGTAGGTAGGTAGGTAGGTAGGTAGGTAGGTAGGTAGGTAGGTAGGTAGGTAGGTAGGTAGGTAGGTAGGTAGGTAGGTAGGTAGGTAGGTAGGTAGGTAGGTAGGTAGGTAGGTAGGTAGGTAGGTAGGTAGGTAGGTAGGTAGGTAGGTAGGTAGGTAGGTAGGTAGGTAGGTAGGTAGGTAGGTAGGTAGGTAGGTAGGTAGGTAGGTAGGTAGGTAGGTAGGTAGGTAGGTAGGTAGGTAGGTAGGTAGGTAGGTAGGTAGGTAGGTAGGTAGGTAGGTAGGTAGGTAGGTAGGTAGGTAGGTAGGTAGGTAGGTAGGTAGGTAGGTAGGTAGGTAGGTAGGTAGGTAGGTAGGTAGGTAGGTAGGTAGGTAGGTAGGTAGGTAGGTAGGTAGGTAGGTAGGTAGGTAGGTAGGTAGGTAGGTAGGTAGGTAGGTAGGTAGGTAGGTAGGTAGGTAGGTAGGTAGGTAGGTAGGTAGGTAGGTAGGTAGGTAGGTAGGTAGGTAGGTAGGTAGGTAGGTAGGTAGGTAGGTAGGTAGGTAGGTAGGTAGGTAGGTAGGTAGGTAGGTAGGTAGGTAGGTAGGTAGGTAGGTAGGTAGGTAGGTAGGTAGGTAGGTAGGTAGGTAGGTAGGTAGGTAGGTAGGTAGGTAGGTAGGTAGGTAGGTAGGTAGGTAGGTAGGTAGGTAGGTAGGTAGGTAGGTAGGTAGGTAGGTAGGTAGGTAGGTAGGTAGGTAGGTAGGTAGGTAGGTAGGTAGGTAGGTAGGTAGGTAGGTAGGTAGGTAGGTAGGTAGGTAGGTAGGTAGGTAGGTAGGTAGGTAGGTAGGTAGGTAGGTAGGTAGGTAGGTAGGTAGGTAGGTAGGTAGGTAGGTAGGTAGGTAGGTAGGTAGGTAGGTAGGTAGGTAGGTAGGTAGGTAGGTAGGTAGGTAGGTAGGTAGGTAGGTAGGTAGGTAGGTAGGTAGGTAGGTAGGTAGGTAGGTAGGTAGGTAGGTAGGTAGGTAGGTAGGTAGGTAGGTAGGTAGGTAGGTAGGTAGGTAGGTAGGTAGGTAGGTAGGTAGGTAGGTAGGTAGGTAGGTAGGTAGGTAGGTAGGTAGGTAGGTAGGTAGGTAGGTAGGTAGGTAGGTAGGTAGGTAGGTAGGTAGGTAGGTAGGTAGGTAGGTAGGTAGGTAGGTAGGTAGGTAGGTAGGTAGGTAGGTAGGTAGGTAGGTAGGTAGGTAGGTAGGTAGGTAGGTAGGTAGGTAGGTAGGTAGGTAGGTAGGTAGGTAGGTAGGTAGGTAGGTAGGTAGGTAGGTAGGTAGGTAGGTAGGTAGGTAGGTAGGTAGGTAGGTAGGTAGGTAGGTAGGTAGGTAGGTAGGTAGGTAGGTAGGTAGGTAGGTAGGTAGGTAGGTAGGTAGGTAGGTAGGTAGGTAGGTAGGTAGGTAGGTAGGTAGGTAGGTAGGTAGGTAGGTAGGTAGGTAGGTAGGTAGGTAGGTAGGTAGGTAGGTAGGTAGGTAGGTAGGTAGGTAGGTAGGTAGGTAGGTAGGTAGGTAGGTAGGTAGGTAGGTAGGTAGGTAGGTAGGTAGGTAGGTAGGTAGGTAGGTAGGTAGGTAGGTAGGTAGGTAGGTAGGTAGGTAGGTAGGTAGGTAGGTAGGTAGGTAGGTAGGTAGGTAGGTAGGTAGGTAGGTAGGTAGGTAGGTAGGTAGGTAGGTAGGTAGGTAGGTAGGTAGGTAGGTAGGTAGGTAGGTAGGTAGGTAGGTAGGTAGGTAGGTAGGTAGGTAGGTAGGTAGGTAGGTAGGTAGGTAGGTAGGTAGGTAGGTAGGTAGGTAGGTAGGTAGGTAGGTAGGTAGGTAGGTAGGTAGGTAGGTAGGTAGGTAGGTAGGTAGGTAGGTAGGTAGGTAGGTAGGTAGGTAGGTAGGTAGGTAGGTAGGTAGGTAGGTAGGTAGGTAGGTA